>CP126200.1:0-4905000 GCA_030272155.1 Tetradesmus obliquus | reverse complement strand
GCAGCAGCAGCAGCCAGCAGCAGTGGCGGGCAGCAGCTTCCAGAGGTATGTGGTGCAGTGAGGGTGACGTGGCGCTTCAATCAGGCTGTTACTGGCAGCGTCAGTGTAGATCCGGCAGCTGCGCTGCAGCTGCTGCAGCAGCTGCAGGGTGACATACAGCAGCCGCGGCAGCAGCTGCAGGAGATGATGATTGAGGTGTGCCAGGCCCTGCAGCAGCTGCTGGCTAGCCAGAAGCTGCAGGATTGGGTGGAAGCAGCCAGCGCTGCGCTGCCGCTGCGCTGGTGCTGCAACCACCCCGGCTGCAGCAACCTAGGCACAGCAGGCAGCAAGGCGCGCGGCAGTGAACTGCGGCGGGTGGGCGGCAGGCAGTGCTCAAAGTGCAAGTGTGCCTGCTACTGCAGCAAGGTGAGTGCTGGTGATGGCGTGGTGTGGTGGCGATATGCCCCTTGTGCAGCCCCGCACATCTGCATTTGGCTGTGGACTAGCCCTCCTTGAAAGCTCATACTGTGTTGGCATTAGACGCCGCCAGCCGTGTTGCTTGGAGCGGTGTGTTTGCAGACACCCCCAATGTTGGCAGCCAGCTGCCACAAGGAAGAGCAGCACGGCCAGCGCTCGCAAATCACAGGTACATGTGTTGCACCAGTGCATGGAGGCGCATGCAAATTGGTAACTGTTGAGACAGAGCACACCAACGCCAACTACAGACTGTGCGATAACATGTCTCTGCCTGCCGTGCTGCCGATCCTCCGCGCTGTCCCGCAGGCTTGCTTGGGGGCTCACTGGGAGCAGCACCAGAAGGTCTGCAAGTCGATCAGGAAGCAGCAGGAGCAGGCAAAGGCACAGCAGCGAGGCTGCAACGTGCTTCACACGTATGACGGGTTTGCTCAGCCTCCTGCCTGAAGCATCACTGGCTGCTGGCAGCTGTGGCACCACAATTTGTGGCTATAATTGATCTCTGGTGGACTCCAGCAGCCCTGAGGGGTCACAGCCCACAATCTTAGATGGAGATTGCATGTTGACAGAGGAATTGCATGTGTGTGCACGTGCCAGCTTGACACCCAGTGAGCCAGCTTCGACAGCAAGCAGAAGCAGGCAGAAGCCGCTAGTCGATACATAGCCGAGTGGTAGCTGACTGCCACATGTGTGTGCAGGCCTGGTGCTCAGCAGGCCCAGCAACTGCAGGCGTCCAGTACCAGTAGATAGTGCCATGCTGTGACATGAAAAAGAATGGCGTTACATGTGGGTCCAGACACTATAGTGTCACAAGTGAATGAAGAATCGGTCGACCAGCAAGTGAAGGATGTTGAAACTGCAATATATCGTGCACACAGCGGCGCACCAACTGCGATGCTGAGCAGCAGCGCAGGGTGCGCTGCAACTGCGCTGCAACCAGCAGCAGGGTGCACTGCACCAAGGACTGTGCAGCAGATGGGGTGCAACAGCCTTCAGCAAAAAGACACGCAGCCAACCCTGGGGTGTCTGAAAACAGTCACCGCCACATGCCAAGTGCACCACCAGAACAAGCTGGTCCACCCGTTCCTTGCATGGCCTAGGTGCGGTACCCCCCTTACTTTTGATCGATTCCGGGGCTGTATGCTGCTGTAAATTGTTGGATAAATAAATAAAAATAGTTTTGTGCGGCTTTAACGATGCTCCGTGAGCGTCACTATGGGTCGCGAACCTCGAGGACTGCTGGCAGTACTGAGCTTGCTGCAGGCTATGAGGCGCACAAATAGATGCTTACGTAGTTGATCATTGTGACATGTTCATGCCAAGCATCATACAGTCTACAAGTGTCGCAGTGCTGCAACTAGTTATGACTGTCAACCAACTACAGTTCCCCGCACATCAGCTTGTGATACCGGTTATCGCTTGCCCAGAATCCAATCAATATGCGCTGTGGGTCTAAAGGCGAAGGTAGTGTTACCAGTAGTGGGATCTTGGACACTAAAACTAGCCTTCTTCCCACTACTGTCACTGGCTCCTTCTCATGCAGCAGCAGGCTGTTTGAGCCGCAAGTGCATGCAGCCGTAACTGTTTTGGGAATATATGGGTATATACCGTTATGGCCGTCACTGTCAGCCATAGGCTGTTTATAGGTGAAAGCGGGCATCGGAGATGGCCACTCGACGACATGTCCGTGAGTGCCCTGGGGAACTCAGCATCACAAAAACACTATATGTTTTTAAAAACCTGTTTTGTGCTGGCGGTGGGCGTGTACGCTTGAATATGATGGGGGGGTACCGCACCTAGACCCTTGCAGGGAATGCGTGCACGTGGGTACTCCGTGGGCCGTCGCACCGGTTAAGTGACGGCGGGTGCTAAACGTATGCGTTGCGTCAAAGACCTGTCCCTACACCAGCAGAACACAAGCTACCTCTTCTTTGCTGCCTTGCGGCCCAGGCCTATCGCGCAGGACTCCCTGCTGATGGAGCGGCTGGTCCCTCAGTGGTGACTGCAGGCTCATCCAAACACAGAGCCAAACCACGCGGATGGCTCTCTTCAACTACCATGCACACCACATCGACTTCAGATGCAGCACCAGCCCGGGGGCTGCAGCCACCTGCAGCTTCGCGGCAAGCAATTGGCCCTGCAAACTACTTCTTCTTGGCTGCCTTGCGCCCTAAACCAATCGCGTAGAACTCTCTGCTCATGGAGCGGCTGGCCTCCACGCGCAGCCGCACCACCTTTGTGAAGTACTGCTGCATCAACTTGGTGAACTCCTGCGTGCCTGAGCCCTGCAGCAGCAGCAGCAGCAGCAGCAGCAGCAGCAGCAGCAACAGCAGCAGCAGCAGCAGCAACTGTAATGGTAGGAGCCGCACCACCTTGGTGAAGTACTGCTGCATCAGCTTGGTGAACTCCTGCGTGCCTGAGCCCTGCAGAACTCCTCCGTGCCTGAGCCCTGCAGAGGCAGCAGCAGCAGCAGCAGCAGCAGCAGCAGCAGCAGCAGTGGCAATATGTGACGCGCCACCTTTAGTGAGGTACTGCTGCCTCAGCTTGGCGAACTCATGCGTGCCCTGACGCAGCAGCAGGAGAAGCATCGAAACACAACATGCAATGGGACTGCTGCATCCATAGGACGGTAAGCATGGTGCCTGAACCCTGCACACCTGCCGCTTGTACAGCGAGATCAACGAAGACTGAACCTTGCTTGTGCCACTCTTGCAATGCGCACAAGGAGCTATGCTTGAGTTCAGCAAAATAACAACAAGAAGGGCCATGTGTTTGGCTAGCCTGGCCGCCCGCTGCACCATTATCTACCTCGTAGACCTTCATAACTAGGTTGCCGCCCGGCCTCAAGAAGCCGCTGTGCTTGAAACCCAGCTGTAAATGTGATGCAGCAGCAGCAGCAGCAGCAGCAGCAGCAGCAGCAGCAGCAGCAGCAGAGCGTGGGACCGTGTCAGTGCATTACCGTGCGGCGCTTGCGCTTGCTGGTCCAATGTCCCTCTCAACAGAGCAACACTCAGCTGCCAGCAAGGCAGCCCCTATTATCCTGCAGCACAGCTCTGTTGCTTCTACCATTGGTGCTGCTGGTGCACAAGCTGCTCCAAACAGGTTTGTGTGTTGAAACCGTGTTGAAACAACACATACAAAGGCTGCAGAAACATCTACCTGCTGCTCGAAAGCTTCCCCATACAGGTCGTAGTAGCGCCCTGCTGCCACATTCATGGCCTTCCAGCAAGCTCCAGGCAATGCGCACGCACCAAATACCAGTTTGCAGCAACACAAACCGGCCCCATGGCAACATTCATGGCAGTCCCTGCAAGATCCAAGCAATGCACAAGCACCCAAAACCATTTTGCAGCAACACAAACCGGCTTCAAACACACACGCACCTGCTGCTCAAAAGCCTCCCCATACAGGTCATAGTAGTGCCCTGTCGCGACGTTCATGGCAGTCCCTGCCAGCTCCAGCGACAGCTCCACATCATTCACCCCGGATGTGAAGTGCAGCATGTCCGACAGCACCGTGTCGAAGCCCTGCAGGAATCGATGTGCGTTGACTTGAGTAACAGGTGTGATAACATGCACTGTCACATGTGCCAGTGCAATGCAGTGCGTATGCTGAGTGGGTGGGTGTGCGCACATGCGACGTTCAGCTAGGTTTACAATCTCAAGCAGCTACTCTGCTGCTACACATGTGTCAAGACAGCAGCCACTCCTTCAAACAGTGAAAGTACCTACTGTTCAACGCATGCCTGCCCCACCTCAACTCACATCTGTGGTGTAGGCCTGCAGCACCTCTGGCGTGAGCAGCCGTGCATCTGCCTGCAGCACCGACACCCTGTCATCACAGAACTTAGGTGGGATGGACACCTCCTGCAAATACACAAGAGCACAGCAAAACATGATGTAAACGTTAGTACATAATAGGCTACGTGTCAGTGCTGTAACCAGGTGACAAGAAGCTGAAGGTGTATGGCTTAAATATGCCTCCTGCAGCAGCATACACCAGGCCAAGCTGCGTCAATCAGACCACAAACCAGCCGAAGCTGTCGACACATTTCAAAAACTGTCATTTTTGTGGTGGTCAAACATGGTCAAACCTGGTCAAACCGCACCTGTATGTCCACGCCCAGCACCAGGCCGCCCCTGTCCCGCGGCCCCAGCTGCTGGCATGCCACCTGCAGCCATGCGCCCGGCACACAGCCCAGGTCTAGTACCTTGCCACCTGGCCAGCAGCAGCAGCAGGAGGAGGAGGAGGAGCAGAGTTAGCAGACAGCTAGAGCAGCAAGGTGAAGATCCAAGCCGTTCCTGCCGCCCCTGGCAGCCAGCACTGCCTGCATCCGGGGGCGCCAGCGAAGTGCAGCCAGTCAGCCGCGGCAGCAGCAGCATCGCGGCAGCAGCAGCATCGCGCATGCAGCCAGGCATGCGCAATGCTGCTGCTGCTGCTGCTGCTGCTGCTGCTGCTGCTGCTGCTGCTGTATGTTCTTGCTGCAGCAGAGCCTGTCGTTGGACTGTCCCGTACGCGTGCATGATTCAAAAGCCGCTCAGGCACACTACACAATACGGCTGCTGTTTCAACCGGCAACATCTCCCCAGACTACTGTGCGGCTCCTGGTGTTGTAGCAACAGCGGCTGCCAGTGCTGCAGCTGTCCCTACTGGCGTCCGACTTCGCACACAGTCTTCAAGCTGCACCCTGCTTGTTGCTGCTGCTGCTGCTGCAGTGGTGGCAGTGGTGCAGTGCTGACCCATACCTGGCTTGATGACCTTGTGCTTCTTCTGTATCTCTATAAGCTTGAAAGCTGCACGCGAAACATAGCCTTGCTTCTGCAGAGAGGAACAGCAGCAGCAGCCGCGGTGGTGGTGGCGACGGTAGCAGCGTAGCATGACTTTGATGCCTTGTCTTGACGTTGAATGACACGCAATGCATGTGAACAGTAAGTCTCATCATGTGCCGTTGTTGGCTGCATGGCTCCGCTGGTAAGCCATGCATTCCATCACCAGATGTCACACTGCCCCTGAAGTGCATAGCTGCCGCAAGCATTGGCGAAAGTGCCATGAAAGGCCAGCACAATGGAAACCGCTGCTCCTGCTGCTGCTGCTGCTGCTGCTGCTGCTGCGATCAGCGGCACCACCAGCCTGTTGCTGCTGCTGCTGCTGCTGCTGCTGCTGTGAATGGCAGGCACCACAGCCTGTTGCTGCTGCTGCTGCTGCGAATGGCAGGCACCACAGTCTGTTGCTGCTGCTGCTGCTGCGAATGGCAGGCACCACAGCCTGTTGCTGCTGCTGCTGCTGCTGCTGCGAATGGCAGGCACCACAGCCTGTTGCTGCTGCTGCTGCGAACGGCAGGCACCACAGCCTGTTGCTGCTGCTGCTGCTGCTGCGAATGGCAGGCACCACAGCCTGTTGCTGCTGCTGCTGCTGCTGCGAATGGCAGGCACCACAGCCTGTTGCTGCTGCTGCTGCGAATGGCAGGCACCACAGCCTGTTGCTGCTGCTGCTGCTGCTGCTGCTGCTGCTGCTGCGAATGGCAGGCACCACAGCCTGTTGCTGCTGCTGCTGCGAATGGCAGGCACCACACCCTGTTGCTGCTGCTGCTGCTGCTGCGAATGGAGGCACCACAGCCTGTTGCTGCTGCTGATGCGAACGGCAGGCACCACAGCCTGTTGCCGCTGCTGCTGCGAACGGCAGGCACCACAGCCTGTTGCTGCTGTTGCTGTGAACGGCAGGCACCACAGCCTGCTGCTGCTGCGAATGGCGGCACCACAGCCTGCTGCTGCCGCTGCTGCGAATGGCAGGCACCACAGCCTGCTGCTGCTGCTGCTGCTGCTGCTGCGAATGGCGGCACCACAGCCTGCTGCTGCTGCTGCTTCGACCGTCGGCGCCACAGCCTGTGCTGGCTCAGTCCTAAACCTAGCTCATACGCTGCAGGTTTTGGCGGCCTCCTACTGATCACCAACCTTTGCTTCCTTGAAGAAATGGTCTGTGAGCGTTTGCTTGGTCCAAGCAGCCACCACTGGCCGAGACAACATCGACTGGTGCTGCTCAGCAGCAGCAGCAGTCTGCTGCCGCTGCTGCTAATGCTGCTGTTGTGTCTAACACGCCGAGCAGTGTCACGATGGTGAAGTCACCTGCTACCTGCTATTCCGATCTAGATTGCCGACTCGGCTACCAACTAGCAGGCAACGAAGGGTGAAGCAGCAGCAGTCGTGGCCCGTACTTGATGCTGGTGTGGCTGCAGGTTTTCAAAGGTCAGCTTTATCAGAATATAACTAAGCGCGCGCAGTTTTCGTATTTTATCCCGCAGGTGTGGCTTATCAATGCATCTGTTGTTCAAACCCCAGTTGACAGCTTCTGTCATGTCAGGCAGTGTTCCTGTGGGAGCTCTGCGTGCTGCGCGGGTTCTTCACAGAAGCACCCCGAGCATTTTTGCAGAGTAACAGAACGCATTGAATTTCAACAGGACCACTACCTCCGGCTTGGTATGTACCATCAGGTCCATCCTGACCAGTCTGCTGTGTGAAGTTGCTCTGAGCCTGCTGCTCCAGCTGCTGCTGCTGCGGCGGCGTCCGCCAACCTTGCTGCCCTCACAGCATGTGCCCGACTGCAGTCGCTGGTGCTCGTGCTGCTGGTGCTGCTGCTCGTGCTGCCGCTAGCCTTGCTGCTCTCACAGCTACCACCCTGCTGCTACGGCTGCTGCTGCTGATGGCGCTGCTGCTCCTGCAGCAAGCCACATCATCAGCTGCCCTGTGCTTCAGCAGTGGCCCTGCCTGCTGCTGCTGCCGCCGCCCTCCTCTATGCAGGCCCTGCCAGCTTCCCCGCTGCATCCCTGCTGGCCTGCTGCACAGTAAAGGTGATGGTGGCCGCCCAGCTGATGAGGTGCCGGCAACTGCTGCTGCTGCTGATGAAGCGGCTGCTGACCTCAGTGTTGTGTTGTCCTGCTGCATATCATATCCGGCTGATGAGGTGCTGGCTGCTGCTGCTGCTGCTGCTGCTGCTGCTGAAGCGGCTGCTGGCCATTGTGTGTTGCTGTCCTGCTGCAGATTACAGCGCGGCTGCACTGCACCTGAGGACAGCAGCAGCATCGCCGCAGCAGCCACAACCCCTTGGCTGGGTCCACGGTCCTGCTGCTGCTGCTGCTGCTGCTGCTGCTGCACCACCTCAGCTAGCTGCACCCCAGGGTGGCGTGCAGCCAGCAGCGCCCCGACTGCTACCACTTGCTGCCTGCTGTAGATTTGCCGCGGGAAGTTGAACCGCAGTGAGTGCCTACCATGGCGCATCCGCATTGCTAAGCGAGCCAGATCGGCAGCACATGCAGCAGCAACAGCATCTTCAAACGTCATCTGGAACACACTGCTACTGTCCGCGACCTTGACGCGTGCTAACCAGCGTGATTTGCCCTGCAAGCAGCAGGCAGGTCGCTGCTGCTGCTGCTGCTGGCTCGCTGCACGATATGCAGCTGCTTGCTCTGGTGCTGCCTCAGCTGCTGCAGCTGCAGCAGCTGCCACCAGATCCCTTGCTGCAGCCTCCATAGCCTGAAGCCTTGGATTTGCTCCTGATGGTGTGCTGTTGCGTGCTGCTGCCGGCTCAAACCACCCCGGCCGCTCAAACTGCAGCAGCTGCCGCATGTCTGCCACCTGCTGCGCTGTGTAGCTGTTGTCTGGCAGGTTGCCAGCAGTGCCGCCTAGGGCCAGCTGTGCCAGGTCAGCAGCACATGCAGCATGCAGGCGGCTGCTGTAACCCCTGGCAAGGGCTCTGTCGCCTGCATGGGTCAATGACAACCTGTATCTGCCAGCAACGCACTCCACATTCTTGCCATAAGGCGGCCCCTCAACATTGTCGCTGAAGTATGCTGCTGCTTCCGTGGCTGCTGCTGCAGCTGCTGCTGCTGCCTCTGCCACAGCTCTGTCTGCTGCTGTTCGCAGCCCAGCCCGGCGGTTCACGCGATCTGCACTCCTTGATAAGGCGGCAGCAGGCACTGCGCTAGCCACTGCGCTGCTGCTGCTGCTGCTGTCCCCCTGACATGCTGCCAACTCCAGCACAGGCCGCTTCAGCTGCAGCAGCGCCGCCATGTCTGCCACCTGCTGCTGCGTGTAGATGCTCGCAGGGAAGTTGAGTGCTGCTGCTGCCTCTGCAGTGAAGCCCCATATGGCTAGGCGTGCCAGGTCAGCTGCACAAGCCGCCTGCACCCCGTCCTGTGCATATTTCACATACTTCCTACCTTGCATGATGCTGCCCTGAAGAGCCATCCACCACCCAGATTTCACCCTGCCAACCAGACTGCCCCGGGGCGGCTGCTGCTGGCCGTTGAACAGCGCTGCTTCTGCCGGAGCAGCGGCAGCCGCCGCCTCTGCTGCAGCTGCTATTGCTGCGTCTGCGGTATGCTCTACTGCACGTGCAGCTGCTGCAGCTGACTCATCACCTGCCACCTTGCCCACTCGCCATGCCTGCAGCAGGTTCTGCCAAACTGTCAGCTGCTGCTGCGTGTAAGTGGCTGCAGGGAGGTTGAGGCTGCCCACTAGAGCACCATACAGTGCAAGGCGTGCCAGGTCAGCAGCGCAGCATGCCTCAAGGCGGCTGCTGAAGTGCCACGAACGCACCTTGCCTTTATGTACCAGCTTCCACCTCCATTCGCCCACGCCTCCTGCAGCTGCCCTCTCTACAAAGTAAGCCCCGGTGTGGCCAGACTCCAGCTGTGCTGCTGCTGCTGGTGATGCTAGCCGAACAGATGCCGCTGCATCTGCAGCGGTGCGCACTGCGGCTCGTTCTGCTGCCGCCCTGGCTGCCAACTCTGCTGCTGTCGCTGCGTCCCATGCCGGCAGGTGCAAGCCAGGCTGCTTCTGCTGCATCAGCGCTGCCCATGCCGCAACCTGCTGCTGCTGGTACAATTCAGGTGGGAAGTTCAGCTGCTGTGAGGTCACAATTGAGCTGTGCAGGGCAAGCCGCGAGAGATCAGCAGCGCAAGCTGCTTCAGCGGCAGTTTTAAACGCCTTGCTGAAAACGCCAACCCCAGTTTTCGCCTGAGCTGTCCAGTTGCGCTGGTTCCTGCTTGTACCCTTGGGTTTCAGGCTGCCCGCATCCAGCTGCGTCACAGTAGAAGGAGCCGCAATCCTTGCTGCCTCCACTGCCTCTGCCACAGCTGTTTTTGCAGCAGCTGTGATGCTGGGCGCGGCCATAAGTCGGACAGCAGTGCAAAGCTTTTGAGCCTGCAGGGCAATTAAAGCTTTCTATATCAGCCATTTAGTTTAGTTGAGCAAAGAGGAGGCATCAAGCAGCAGCACTGGAAATACTGGTAGCAGCAGCAGCAGCAGACTAGCTGCCAGTAGCAGCTCGCATGTCCTACGGTGATGTGCCAGCTATTTAAAATTAAGCGCTACTTGTTTTCACTTACTTGTGTTTCAGCGCCGCGGTACCGGCCGCCAATTGTGTCCGTTTGCCTGGGCAAGAAACACCCGACAGCACCCGGAGCATTCAGCTCATTACAGTGCACTGGGCCAGAGATGGACTACGTGCGTAAAGCCAGGAAATATTGACAGTTCGTGAGCTGCTCAAGATGCTGGCATGGTATGAGGAAGTCTGCTCAACGACGCCGACTTCAGTACATGCTAGGGTTCTGTTCGGGCTGACATTGATTCAAATGATGCGAGCAGGAAAGCAAAGGGGCCCTATGCATTGTCTCCACGCACACCACATAAACTGGTGTGTCCTGGCGGCCGAGGAAGACAGAATGTCACCAGACAGAATGTTACAGCCACCAGACCCGCAGCACATGTCACAAAGCGGG
Source organism: Tetradesmus obliquus (assembly GCA_030272155.1). Classification (NCBI taxonomy): domain Eukaryota; kingdom Viridiplantae; phylum Chlorophyta; class Chlorophyceae; order Sphaeropleales; family Scenedesmaceae; genus Tetradesmus; species Tetradesmus obliquus. The sequence goes on along the minus strand of CP126200.1, from coordinate 4,894,772 downwards.
CGCATGAGCTCTGTGTCTGGTAGACCCAGACTTGAACGTGCACGACAGAGTTGGCTTCAAGGATAGTTACAAGGACAATTTCTCATTGTGCATGCATGTGAAAGACGTAGCACTGCGTGTACCCACAATCCCAGAGAGACATTGAACATGCAGTGATGGCGGCGACAGTGCTTGCAGGGTGCACGCATTGCGCGGGGTTTCTGCCGGTAGGGCCGATGGCGACGTTGCTATGGCCTAAATGGTAACATGATGATGATGATGCTGAGGAACGTTGAGCAACCTCTGCATGCTGATGCTGTGTCACAGGTGCTGAACACACTGTGACATAAGAGTTGGGCTGTGTTGGTCGTCCCACTGTGATGGACAACAGCTGCACAGACGCACGCTAACCTAGAAAACTGGGTGGCTGCTGCTTAAAAGGGCAATTCAGCCCCCATGATGCTGCGCCTCCACTAAGAACACAAATAATGATTGCCGCACGTCAATGCAGCTTAGATAAGCTTGAATCACCGCAGCTGCTCAACGCCTGGCGGCTGCTGAAGCAGAAAATGATGTAACAGCAGCATGCTAGGTGGCTACGTGATTGCACCAAGCAGCAGTGCCGCAATGGCGCAGACACCTATGTCAAAACAAGGGACACAAAGAGTGTGTGCTGTCTATTGTCTGTATGGCTGACTGCAAACTTATAACAACACTCTGGCTGCTGAGCCATCTGCATCTGTATCTGTATATGTCCTGACTGCACAAGATTGAGGCTGGCAAGCGCCTCACCACGAAGTGTGAAGCATGCAATTCTGCGCCAGAAAACACTTGAAAATGTCTGTTGTCACACAGCGACGCATCATTTGCCTGTGCTGCTGACTGACTGCACGTCTTAGGTATAGGGCAGGCACCACGTGGTGCAGCACTGCACGTCCTCGCCAACATGTCGTGCTTGTAGCAGCAGCAGCAGCAGCAGCAGCTGGTGTGCAGCTGCACGGAGGACCATCCCTCTGCGCTACTGCTGCCCGCTTTTTGTTCAGTGCGCATCTGGAGAGATATCTCTGCAGCTCATATGCTGCACGCAGCCCCACCCTCAAAGCCAAGCTGTCCAGACTACTCGCACTGTCAGTGCGCCACACACATTAGCCAACCTGATACCCACATGCTCCTGATCTGCAAACAGCCGTCACGCAACAGCTTGCTGCAGCTTCGTCATACCCCGCTACAATGCCTCGAACTCCATCCCATCCGGCTCCCGTTTGCACCGTTGTACACACAGCCCATCCGTACAGCCACAGCACTCAATTTTAGTACTGTATATTGGCAAAATTGCCGCCTGCAACCGCCGCTATCAGCACGTGCAGGCAGTGCAGCGCATGCTTTGAAGACACCAAAAACACGTCAGCATGCTAGATAATTGCGAACCAGCATGCAGTACAGGCAGACAGCCACATGATGCATCGTGTCCCACCGCTGTGGTCATTGAGGTGTGGAACCAACAGCAAGCTACCGCCGCAACGCATGAAAGCTTGCGCCAGCAGAGTGCACAAGCCGCAGGAGCAGCCGCGCATCAGCAGCCACGCATACGCAAGCAAGCCACCGCTTGCAGGAGAGCTGCCAATGTGACCTCACCCACACTGTACTCCTGATAAACAACTGCTGTGAACAACTTTGTGTCAAATACTACACAGCCGCCCCTGATTATGCTGGGCATGCACCCTAAAGCCATGGTCCAAAACCTGCCCAAAACCTCAACAATGCAGTTGAGCAGCAGAGGGTGATGCAAAAAACATAACTGTGCCGCACACAGGACGGTTCGACACCAATCACACCAACAACAATCCGGTGCCGTAGAAAGCCTGACGACTATGCAGTTGCAGCCCTGCCTCCAAAGCCCAGATGTATGCATCCCACCTGCCCAATCGTCTTCAACCTGCCATAATTATGTCTCATCATCATGTGTTACTACGGTAGTGATGTAGCAGGCGCAACGCACCCTCTGCTAAGGCCGACACCAGCTGAAGCTCAACTGTGCTCAACAACTTCCGATCCCCGCAGTGCCCGCAGCAGCACACACGTCCAGCTGCCACCATGCCAGCTTAACATGCCGCCTGCTGCTGCCACAAGCACGCTATAGGCACTTGCGGCAGCAGCACCACACCAGTTGCCAGCAAACTCCTGATACACCATGCATACATAAAAACAGCTGCACACAGTAGCAGCCGACTGCAAACACACCCCTACTATGTGCAGCAGCCGGCCTCACTCCACGGTGTACAGCAGCCAACTGCAAACTCATTGCAGCCCTCACACTACGGTGTACAGCAGCTCCACTGCAGGCTTGCGCGCCACCCTGCCCTTCTCCCTCAATGTAGCTCTGTATGTAATCGCCCCAGGCATCTCCCGCACCCACGCCTGCAGCAGCGCGCAGCTGCTGCCAGCATGCTGCTGCTGCTGCTGCTGCTGCCCGCCACACGCCAGCCGCTGCACTGACACCACACACGGCACATGCGCTGGCACCAGCCGCCGCACCCTGAAGTCACAATGCAGCATGTAAAAGTCGCCGCCATGCACCAGAGCAGTGAGCTCCGAGGCAACTGCCATCACCCCAGGTGCTGCATAATGCTCCCCCAAGTCATAGTGCCCGGGGAACCTCGCTCCCTGCCACAGCGCGGCAGCCGCGCCGCTGCTGCCGCTGCTTGCATGCAGCAGCTTTGTAGCGGGTGTGGCCTGGTAGCAGCCTGCAGTTGCCTCATCCATGGTATCAAAGCTGCTGCTGTAGCTGCCGCCGCTGCTGCTGAGGCTGTTGAAGCTCCAGCTAGCAACACTGCTCAGGCTGCTCGAGACAGGGCAGATGTGTGCTGCCACATACCAGTAGGGCTTCACAACATATTCGGCGCGCAGGTGGCAGCCGTGTGCAACAGAGTCAGCAACTGCCAATCCTCGCTTGAAGCTTGCAACATGTGCGCTGACTGTATTGGCTGGCTGGCTGAGCAGAGCACCGGGTGATGCGCTGCCGCCGGCTGCAATGGCTGCAATGGAGTAGGTGGCTAGCAGTTGGCTGGTGAAGGTGCCTGCCACTGGCTGGTAGAAGTAGCGGCCCGGCTTTGGGTTGGCCAGTGCACATGCGGCGGAGCCTGCAGTTGCGGCAAGCAGCAGCAGCAGCAGCAGCAGCAGCAGCAGCAGCAGCAGCAGCAGCAGCAGGCGGGTGAGGAGGCAGGAAGTGCTGTTGGTAGAAGTAGCGGCCGGGCTTGGGGTTGGCCAATGCGCATGCGGCGGAGCCTGCAGTGGAGCCAGGCAGCAGCAGCAGCAGCAGCAGCAGCAGCAGGATGAAAAGGTGTTGTGGTAGTTGCTTGTCACAAGCCCCATGAAAGGTAGCAGTGCTACCTTGCTGGCACGCCTGTCTTACAAACATGCTGAGCAGCTGATGCCTTTAGTGTGCGGCTGCTGCAGTTAGCCCAGACTTGCTTTTTTCAAAACGCAGCTGTGTTGGCCATGTGGCGTGCCAGCTCGCTGGTGCTGCGGCTGCTGTAATTAAGATACCTTCATGCATTGATGATCATGCTGCACAGAGCACAGGTGCCAGATGTGCTGCACTGGCGTTGGCCGTGTGGCGTGCCAGCTCGCTGGTGCTGCAGTGGCTGCACAGACATGCTGCACAAACCGCAGGTTCAACAGAGTCATGTGCCGCACCTGCGTTGGCCATGTGTCGTGCCAGCTTGCTGGTGCTGCAGTGGCTGCTGCTGAATAATCTTTCTAACTTGCTGATGATGGTGCAGTTGCACAAGCATGCACGCACCTGCGTTGGCCATGTGTCGAGCCAGCTCGCTGGTGCTGCAGTGGCTGTGGCCCTTGTCACCACGCACTGCCTGCTCCACTGGGAAGCTGGCCTGCACTGCAGTGGGGCCGATGGGCTCGCAGTTTTCGAGCTTGCAGTAAGGGTAGCTCACCTGCAGGCAGCAGCAGCAGGGATTGAGCCAATTGGTGGGCAATTGCTGCGTGGAAGTGTTGGGCAGGAATGTGCTGCTAGTCAGGTGCACTTGCAGGAACAAGTGGCAGGTAGCAACGTGTTGATGTATAACATGATGCCAATTCAATGAGGCTTGCTGGGTGACTTGAGTGGTATCATGGGAAGCTTGGGAAGCTGTTGCTGGGCTGCCAGGTCATCTGCCAGTGACTCACACACTTGGCGGTTGAACTAGATCAACCGCCATGGGCAACTTGCTCAATGCAACAGCAGCCGTACGCAGGATGCAAGTTTGGTGAACAACATCCTAGTTTGAGTGAGAGCTGCTGATGATTGTTGCAAGAGGGGCCCAGCAGCTGGCAACTCACACAGATTTCTGACAGCAGCTTCCTGGGCGCTGGTGCAGCAGCCGGCTGCACAGGCACGGGCTTGGCAGCAAGGCGAGGCTGGACCAGGCCATACCATAACATGCCTCCAGAAACAGGCGGGGACAGGATCATGCTGCTCCTAGCTGCTGACAGCTGTAGGTAGTTCGATCGATTGTCAACTGGGCTGTGGTCAGACGGCGATCACGGTAAGCAATGAAGACTCTGCAAACACGGAACACACTTGTAATGGGTGTGGGGCATGGGATCGAGTATTTGGGAGCATGCAAGTTTCGGAGTGCCCGGTAACGCTTGCGGAAACCTCGACGCAGAGGAAAGCCCTGTGGCTGCTTGTACAGCAGCCAACAACAGGCGAAAGTCAACGCTGATAGGATTTAAAACAACCTCACCGTAAGCAGGCAGTAAATGTGTGCTTGCACAGCCTGTGCGACTGCACGTCTCACCTGTTTGTGATGGATAGTTGAATGTAAAATCATGCCGGGATCTGTAAATTCTTCGCTTTAATCAAGTCTATGTTTCCGGCGAGCCTGAACCAAATGTTGGGCTCCTCAGCTTCGCACTGACACGACACGCAGCGTGACAGTCCCTTTGCTTGTCACTCCCAGCACGAGAGGCGATCGAGCGTCTTTCAATGTGAAGTAATTGTAGTTTCCGTGTGATCGTCATGTTCAGCGACAATCTAGCTTATGCGACGCCTAGATTCACTTCAACAGGGCGCATTGTTGACTCGGTTGACTGGGTGCACTATTCTTGAGTACACCTGCGAAAGACTAGGATGCTTTTGATTCATGGAAATAGTTGCGTGTGCCGGCGTATCAACACACCTGCCAAAACTTTGGACCAAGAGCAGCATGGCACACCCAGCTACTGCAGCACCATACCTGCACCTGTAGGGCATGCAATTCACGGTGTTTCGAGCTGCAGGATATAAATCAGATACCTGTGTACAACAGCTTCAAAAAAGCAAGTTACATTAGTGACACAAGAAGATCCTTGTCGTCGTCTGCACCGTGCAAGGGCCTTGCAAGGGCCACATTGTGCCGCTGCGTCATGCAGCAGTGCTACAGACCAGACGTTTGATAGGTCAACACCATATCAAGCAGCTGGGCCCTGCAACGCTCATACTGACAGCATTGTCCATGCAGAGCATCCTGCAAACAAAAGGCCTGCTGCCGCTGGCAGAGCTTGCCACAGCCAGACACGGATGAATCACAGCCTATCTGATGTGCAGATGGCGATTGCAACATAATCCACAAGCAAAACCTATTAGCAGCACCTCTACGCAAGAAAACTTGCCTTTGCTGCTGCACCAAATCATGTCATAGCTGCACAAGCAGCGGCTGACTTCCTTCAAGGCAAGTTGCCCATGATGCGTGTGCACATTCAGCTCCTGTTCCCACACAACTTTTGTGACAAAAGTGACCTCACAGCAGCACCAGCGCCATCACAGCATCACAGCACAGAGATGCTCCTGAACAGTACATGCTGCGGCCAGATGATTCAGCACGCATCATTCTGTACCCTGGCATGCCCAGCAAGGGTTCTGCTCCTGTCTGTTCACCACTGCTGCGCCAGCTGCTCTAGGTAAGCGCAGCCAGAAGCACCTGAACATCACTGCTGCGCCGCCTGCTCTGCTGCCAGGTAGGCATGCACCATCATGGTGCTTGATGATCAAGCGCGCTTGCATGCACATGGATTACGTTTCCTGCATCACTGCTGCGCCACCTGCTCTGCCGCCACGTAGCCGCGCACCTCCGCTACCTGCTCCAGCAGCAGGGTTGCATCACTGCTGCGCCAGCCGATTTGCTGGCATGCACATGCATTGGGTTGCATCACTGCTGCGCCACCTGCTCTGCTGCCAGGTAGGCGCGCATCTTGGCCACCTGCTCCAGCAGCGAGCGCTTGCTGGCGCCGCCCTCAGTGTCACGCGCGTCAGCAGAGGCACTGAAGTCCCACACCTGCAGCAGCAGCAGCAGCAGAAGCAGAAGCAGCAGCAGCAGCAGCAGCAGCAGACAATGCACCAGGATACGTCAGCAACGGGTCACGTGCGTCAGTAGGGGCACTGAATTCCACACCTGCAGCAGCAGCAGCAGCAGCAGCAGCAGCAGCAGCAGACCATGCAACAACGGAAACGTCAGCATCCCAAACATAACCTTTATTGGCACTGCTGACAATCCACCCACGCACCTTGACCACATCGTCGTTGAAAAGCGGGTCAAGGCTAAACACAGCATAGCAAACAGAGCCAAAAGCCGGCGCTTTCCCATGCACATACAACAAAACAATTGCGCGCACACATAACGACGCACCTTGACCACGTCGTCACCAAACAGCGGGTGGATGCTCTGCAGCTGCGCCATGCTGAGGCTGCTCAGCGGCACCTGCAACTGTCCAATCTGCATGTTGCCCTGCCTATGAAACAGCCAAAGCCCTAGGCCGTCTCCTAGGCCAAAGCCGCCAAACAAACCACAAGAGAACCTGAAGAACACCAAGTATCCGGCGTCTATGATTCTTGTACGCCACTACTAGCAGCACTGCCTGATACCCCACACACGCACCTTCACGACGTCATCTTCAAACAGCGGGTGGATGCTCTGCAGCTGCGCCACGCTGAGGCTGCTCAGCGGCACGCCAGTGTCCTCCGCCATCTTGACGGCAGCGCCGCTGACGTGGTGCGTCTCCCGGAAGGGCACGCCCTTGCGCACCAGGTACTCAGCAAGATCAGTGGCCAGCATGTCAGCCGACAGGCCCTGCGGACATGAGAAGTGTTGCAAGATGTGAGGAGTTCGATTTCCTGAAGCACACACCCTTGCGCACCAGGTACTCGGCAAGGTCGGTGGCCAGCATGTCTGCAGACAGGCCCTGCCATGGAGAGGGATGGGAACAGGCAGCACACCAGCAGGGTGTAAGCATTTGCTGTGTCTATCATGCCGCCAACAGGTCTTGCAGGGCAGACAGCGGGTGTGAGTTTCACAACACAGAAAGTCTCTACAGAAGTTCACAACTGTATGCTGTACAGACATCCGCAGGACACAGCGCCCCACCCACCTTCATCATCCTGTCAAGGCTGATGCTCAGCATGGACAGCACGCCACCTGGCAAGCTTTGTTTGGCCACATATGTTATAACACCATTTGAAATCGAATCAAGCGCACCTTCATCATCCTGTCCGGGTTGATGCTCAGCGTCGACAGCACCCCAGTGGCGATGCGGATGCAGTCGTGCGCCGCGTCCACGCTGTCAAACATGAGCTCCCATGCCTCCTGGAAGTCCTTGTTGTAGGTGGTGGGCGTGCCCTTGAGCACAGCCATCACGCCAGCCAAGTTGCCCTGCAGCTTGCCCGCCTTGCCCCTGCAGGAGAGCAAGCCGCAAAAACAACACAGTCAAGAAAGCAACCTTGTTTAGCAGCAATCGTCAACATGTGTGGCTCCAGTCACCCCAATAAGGTTTGAAATCAGCAGCACAAAAGCACAGCAGGTGCACCCAGCAGCTGTAGCAGAGACGCGCTGCATCAGCAGCCACTGCTACATGCAGCCTATGCCAGCTGTCAGGCCAAACACCCCGCAATTCAAACTCCCTAAATAACATGTTATGACAAACCCCACCTAATGAGCTCCAGCGCGTCCGGGTTCTTCTTCTGTGGCATGAGGCTGCTGCCTGTTGCATATGCATCGCTGCACTGCACGAAGCCAAAGAGTCCACTGCTGTAGATGATCAAGTCCTCAGCCCAGCGAGACAGGTGCACCAGGTGCAGTGCAGCAAAGAAGAGGCTCTCCGCCACAAAGTCGCCTGCAGGACGGCACAGCATGTAGCAGGAATTGTTCGCAGGAGGCCTGAAAAAGACATCACCTTGCTTGCACCGCAACAACGGTGCACTGAATTACGAACACTATGACAACAAGGACCCCAGATGCGGCAGGCGACTTGCGTCTTCAAGGTTGTTTCTGCGGCAGCATCAAGCAGAGGACGCTTGCAGGAGTGTCAAGGGCAAGGAGGTGTGAACTGATAACTGGTTATTGCAGCGCAGCAAAGAAGAGGCTCTCCGCCACCAAGTCGCCTGCAGGAGAATGAACAGAAGATGGGGGCGAGAAGAATGAGCAGAGGATGGTAGCGCAAGGCATGATCAGCAAGTTGGCTGTGTTGCGTTGCACACAACTTGTGCTGAAGTGACAAAGGCCACAAGGCGCGCGCAGCATCTTGCAAGGAGACAGGAAGCATTGCTACTCAGGAGGCCAGCAGCATGCACAGCAGGCTAGCTAGCTGGTCACAACAGCAATGTTCCACAAAGCTGCTGCTGTACACACACCCGAGCACTGCTGGCACTAACTGATGCCACAAGCAACCAAATGCTGATCTCAGCAGATAAAACCACCCAACAAACTCACGGTCGCTGACGGCGTCCATGCTGTTGGGGCACACCCCGCCCACCATGCCCAGCACCTGTGAATGAACTGTCGGTCCACCAAAAAAGGGTTTCCTGCAAGCGCACCACCGCCCATGCTGGCGCTGCGGAGAACCCACAGCACATTCACATCCAAGCACTACTCGTGCTGCTGCTACACCCGCCTCGCAGAGCTGTATGCTCGTTCACGCAACAATCAACAAAGCAATCAGTCAAACGGTTGGACTCACGGTCGCTGACAGCGTCCATGCTGTTGGGGCACACGCCTCCCACCATGCCCAGCTCCCGCGCAATGAACTGCCGGTCCACCAGAAAAGGATTTCCTGCAAGCGCGCCACTGCCCAGCGGCAGCGTGGCCACGCGCGGCAGCAGGTCGCGCAGCCGCATGTCGTCGCGCTGCCAGGCTGAAGCGTGGCTCATGAGCCAGTGGCCCCAGCGCACCGTCTGCGCCTGCTGCAGGTGCGTGAAGCCTGCACAACGGCGTTTGAAACAAGCAGCAGTAGACACACAAAAAGGTCAGCTGAGGGGCATTTGAAAGGCCAGACAGTGGCCTGCGAATTGTGGTTATTGTGTGTTAGGGTGGCGAGCACGATGTTGGGCCTGCCGCATGTCGCCGCGCTGCCAGGCTGAGGCGTGGCTCATTAGCCAGTGGCCCCAGCGCACCGTCTGCGCCTGCTGCAGGTGCGTGAAGCCTGCAGGACAGGCATGTATTGGTGACAGGACACATGCAGAGGTTGGAGGTCTGTACTGTGGCGGAGTCGTTGGGGTGTTCAGCACAGTGGCAGCGCAGTGTTTGGTGGTGACCGCAGTGCTGGGCCTGCGGGATGCTGCAACCTAGAGCAGTGCGTATCTTTGCACACCATCACTGATGATACTGCGCCGGCCCTTCATCAACAATAAGCGCCGCAGCACGTGACCAGCCACCCCGCACACCTGGCATGAGCATGTCCGCCGCCACCCAATATGTGTGCAAACTTGTGGTTAATCGCATGAAGCACACTGCTGCTGTTACTCTGCAGCTGCAACCAGCCTTCCACATCAAGCAGCGCCGCAGCAGCCAGCAACCCTGCCACCCCACCTAAATCCCGACCCACCTGGCATACGCACGTCCGCCTCAGCCTCTGCCCTGGTTGTGGCCACGCTGATTAGCTCCTGCAGGCTGCCTTACCACACCGTCATAACACATACAGGCACAGCGGCAGCCAGCAGTCACACCATCTCACCTGGCATGAGCACGTCCGCCTCCGCCTCTGCCCTGTTTGTGGCCACGCTGATGAGCTCCTGCAGGCTGCCCCGCACCTCAGTCAACGCAGCAAACAGCCACAGCCGCGTGTCTGTGGCGACCTGCAGCAGCAACAGAGCAGGCACAGCAGGATCAGGCAACAGCTGCCCAGCCCCATATCGGCTTCAGTGCAGAGCAAAGCGCCCTGCTACTTCACACAACGGGGTCTTCTTCTGCAGTCGGTTCCATGTGCAGCTTGCCACACATTGCCCAAACCAGCTCACATAACAAACACAGCCCGACAAGACAGCTGTTGTATCCAGCGTTGCTGGCAAGACATGCGCATTGTCTGAAACTGCCACGATGCAGACCCAAGCGCACTGCTGCTACAAACAATACAAAACAACGCGCACCTGGTCGTTCCTGCTGCGCCCCGTGTGCAGCTTGCCGCCCACCGCCCCCACCAGCTCAGTCAGCCGCCGCTCATTGGCGGTGTGGATGTCCTCGTCACCCGCCTTGACCACAAACGTGCCGGAGGCCCACTCGGACGCAACCTGTGCGGCAAGAAGGCAGTGAATTCAATCAATGAGTCATCATGTTGCTGCAGTAGTAAAGTTGCTGCAGTAGTGAAGTTTTATTTGGTGTGGATGTCCTCATCACCCGCCTTGACCACAAACGTGCCGGACGCCCACTCGGACGCAACCTGTGCAGCAGCAAGGCAGGATATTTAGTGAAAACAGCCAGCATGCTTAGCAGTGATAGTGCAAGTTGTTTTCCATGTGGATGTCCTCGTCGCCCGTCTTGACCACAAACGTGCCGGACGCCCACTCAGACGCAACCTGCGCGGCAGCACAGCAGCACAGTGATATGTTTTTTTTGCCTGCCGCGAGGATGTATTAATTGCCCGCCTTGGCTATACGTGCCTACATCCACAGGGTGCAAATGTTGCAGCATACCGCCAACATGAGCCGCCAAGCACGCCCAATTTGACAGACATAACAGTGGCGAAGGGGTGTGACATATGACAGTTGCCATGCTGCTGCTTGGTCCCTGTACTCTGAAGTTGTGATAGAAACCAGTCTTGCCGCGATAAAACATGCACGCATGTGGGTTGTATTTCATTCAGTCATTAAAGCCATCACAGGTGACGCTGGACACGCAGTCAGCATGTAGTGCTGCTGTCAGTAATGCAAAAATGCAGGGCAGGCCAACACAGGAATTGCAACACACTCCGCACCTTATCCAGCCCGCCCACGATGGTCTCCGCCTCCTCCTGGGTGAGGATGCCTGCTTTCACCAGAGCCTTGGCATACGCCTGGCTGCCCTGCAGGCATCAACACAAACACGCAGGCAAGCAAACATGATGATGTAGTGCTCCTTCTTGTTGGCGCTCCATTGGGGCGCGGGGCCAATGGCGTTGATGCTACGGCTTGATGGGTAACATGATGAGGCACAGGCAACGTTGAGAAAGTGATACGCCATAGCATCCTCCTCCCGCATGCCTCAAGCACACACCTGCTGCTGCTGCTGCCGCACATCAAGCAACTGCTCAGACATGCACATGCTCTGTGGTGTGCTGCAGCCCACGCACTCGGATGTCCTCTGCCCACATGCGCTTGCCCAGGGGCAGGCTCGCGTTGAACTTCTCCATCAGCGGGTCAACCTTGCCGTGAAGCGGCCGCCCAAACATGCAGCTACATGCTGATCAAAGCCCCCGGATGACCTCTGCGCACACGTTGCTGCTGCCCTGCACCCACAAACAAGCCAGAGGCTGCTGCTGCTGCTGCCAGGCCAGCAGCTGCTGAAACATTCAGCTGGCAGCAGCAGCTGCTGAAACATTCAGCTTAACTTGCTGCAGCTACGCGCCCGGATGTCCTCGGCCCACATGCGCTTGTCCAGGGGCAGGCTGGCGTTGAACTTCTCCATGAACGGGTCAACCTTGCCACACCTGCCTACCTTGTGTTGGCCTTAAGCTAGTCAGATATGCTGTTTACGGCCCACTTGGCTCGCACGCTTGCCTGTCATCTGCAATTCCTCTATCAACACCTGCGCCGCCTGCTGCTGCTGCTGCTGCCAAACACTACACACAGGCCACACTACACATACAACGCACCCGGATGTCCTCTGCCCACATGCGCTTGTCCAGGGGCAGGCTCGCGTTGAACTTCTCCATCAGCGGGTCAACCTTGCCGGTGAATCGGCCGCCCCACAGCTTGGGCGTGGCCTCCTCAGCGGGGGCGCTTTTTTCTGTGGCGGCGGCAGCCTGCAGCAGCAGCAGCAGCAGCAGCAGCAGCAGCGTGCTCAGGGGGTTGCAGGGTCACTGGAGAACTGTGTGTGGATGTTGCAAGTGCTTTGGTGATGATGTATGCTGTTCGAAACCCCACGGCCAGCTGCTGCTGTGTGGGGCAGTGTGCATGCAGGATCACACGGTAAGCTGCGCATGCAGCTGCTGACTACTTGTGGTCTGAAACAGCCTGCCAATACCTTCCATAGCTATAACATGTATGATGAAAGCAATTGCAATCATTGAAGGGGCCCAAGGGATGCGACATTGGCATGTGGCCGTCGCTGGGCACCTGCAGCTGCTAGCTAGGGTTTGCATTCTGCAATGCTGGCTTGACTCCAAGCTCCCCGAGACTGCACCCTGAAGTTATTCCAGGAGTTTTCTTCCGCTGTACGCAGTTGCTGCTGCCTCAATGAGCAGCTGCAGACCCAGATCAGCTGATAAGTTGACAGCACAACCCCACTGTGCCATGCTGATGGGTGCAGTGTTTCAGGCCTTGAACAGAACCAGGCAGGCCACTCACCATGGGCGACAGCCGAACAGTTTTGCTGTTGTTGATGTTAACCTTTGGGCACTGCAACAGCGGTGATGGACGCAGAAAGTGAGAGTGTGCGCCTAGCAGTGTGTCTGGCAGCAGCACTTGTCTTGGCAGCAGCAGTGCGCTACGCACGTGTGGCTGACGAGAGCACGATGCTCGTGCTACTCCGCTGTTTGCAGCACCCCGCTGCAGGGAAAAGCCGGTAGCCATTCGATATGCAGGTGCAGGACGGGATGGCCAAGCACACAACAGCCACTTCTGCGGCAGGAACAAGCTTTTTCCTCTGAATGACGTTTTACAGAGCAGAGGTTGCTGGCAAGGCCGTAAGAACCTCGTTACAGCCAAAGCAAGTCAGCACGTGGCTTGTAAGCCCCAAAACTCGACCCAGTCGCAGATGAATGATCTGAGCGACAGCAAACTATTTGCATGTATAACAGTTGCTTCTGGGAGTGTTGCTGTCTCGGGTTACCAGGGTTGCTGTGGTTGTGAGTGACGTTGAGCTGTGAACTCTGCCGCAGCTAGCAGTGATACAATCATCTTTGAAACACTCAAGGAGAACAGTATTTACAACAAAAACCTTTTTTCTGGCTGCTGGGCGGGTGGATGCTTAACTGACCATGTACCTACCTGGCTGCCCATGCCAAGGCCTGACAAGCACACCCAGGCACCACAGCAAGAGCACTAGTCGTCAACAGCCTCCTTCAGTAACAGCGAGGTCGACTGGTGATGTTAGTCAACAACAGCAGCAGGAGCATCAGCATGAGCATCAGCAGCAGCTGTCCCAGCCAGGGCAGCCAAAAATAAAGCAGCAGCAAACGGAAGACCCACGCTTGAAATGGGCCCGTCCTGAATGGGTAAAGCCTCCGCCAAAACCCCCAGCCAAACAGCAACCCCCAGCAGCAGCAGTAGCAGCTGGGCTGAGGCCTTCCAGCAGTACGCTGACCAGCTCAGCAACAGCACAGCAGCGGCGGCAGCGGCTCCTGAAGAAAGTTACATATGGATCGTTCAGTAGCGAGGATGACGCCCCAGGAAATGCAGCAGACAACAACAACAGTCAGCAACAACAGCCCCAGCTGCTATTTCAAGCCATGGGTGTTGACGTTGGTGTGCATCGTGTAGGCTTAGCAGTGAGGCGCAGCAGCCACAACGTCCCGCTGCTCACGCTGCACCGGCAGCAGGACACCAGCAGCAATGATAGTAACAACAGCAGCAGCAGTCCTGTCCAGCAGCAGCAGCGGCGGCAGCAAGGGCCTTCCGGTCGCAGCACAAGCGAAAGTGCAGCCATCGCCAACAATGTTCTGCCGCTTGCGCGTACAGCAGCCGTTGTACTGCATGTGGGCTTGCAGGAGGGCTGCGATGGCTTTGTCATAGGGCTGCCAGTCTTCACTGAACAGCCAGACACCCCAGCAGCATCAGCTGCTGCAGCCGCAGCAGCCACCAGAGCTACCAGCAGCAGACCTGCTGCAGCAGCAGCAGCTGCTGCAAAGGGCACGTCAGCAGCAGCAGCTGTGCCTGGTGATGGCCGCTGGATTAATGACTTCATCCGGCGGTTTGCGCAAACCCTAGCTGACCTGGCGGCGCCACTGGAGCTGCCAGTGCTGCTTGTGAATGAGGTGAAGAGCTCTCAGCAGGCTCGTGCAGTGATGGCTGGTGCTGCTGCATATGATGTTAGAACGCAGATGGAGATAGAGGCAGAGCAAGCAGCAGCAAGCACAGGGCAGCCGCGGCAGCAGATGTCGAAGCAGCAGCGGCATGAGCTGCAGAAGCAGCAGCATGCGATTGGGCGGGATGCATTTGCAGCAGCGCTGATCCTGTCGAGGTACTACAACGGGCTTGTGGAGCCAGTGGAGCAGCTGCAGGCCAGCAGCAGCAGCAGCAGCAGCACGAGTGATGGTGGCAGCAGCAGCAGCAGCAGCAATGGCAGCCAGCAGTGCAGCTGGGCTTCCAAGCAGGTGCAGCAGCAGGCTGCTGCTGACCTGAAGTGGATGCTGCTCAGTCCAAGGGAGCAGCGCCGGCGGAAACAGCAGCGGCAGCAAATGAAGACAGCAGCAGCAGCAGCAGCAGCAGTGGTAGTTAGCGCAGATGGGCCCAACACCAGTTGACAGTGATGCCATGGGCAGCGACAGGTGACTGCTCATGGACAGCTGATAGTTGCAGCCATCATGCGTCTGCTGGGGATGAGACGCCACCAGATGCCAAACTGGCAACAGTGCATGCTGTACAGCACACATGTGCAGTGCTGCTTGCAGTTGCGAGAGTCCCCACGGCTGTTACCGGTTTGTAATATGACGTGCCTGCAGCGGCACAGCACAGCAGTCTGGGCCTACACGCCACAGTTGGTGGTGCCCTGCAGCTGGGCCAGTGCCACATCGATGTGGCTGTGCATGACCAGCGTCCTTTGGATCCTGGCTTTGTCTAATATTCGTTATTTTACATCGATGTGGTAGATATCTACCCATGCAGAGGCAGGTGGTAGGTACGAGTAGCACCACATGATGTATCAACATGCAGTGTCTGCCGCAGACCGCAGAATGACGGCGGCCATCATCTGATAATCTCGTTCAGGTCAGGTTGTTCAGGTGATAGTTTGACAAGTGAATCAGGCTAGCCGTGATTGCCGGCACATCAACAATGCCTGTTGTTTGATGGTTGTGTGAAGGTATTCATATGAGTTTGCTGGTGCTTGAGCTATCTTAGAGATCTCAGTTGATGATGTATCTACCGGTTAGAGAACCAGAGATGTTCTTGCAGAGTCTGTCAACTGCAACTCTTTTTAGAGGCCAGCTCGAAAGGATGCTGGCTACCAATGTTTTAGGCTTTCACAATGCTTTGCAGGAAGCTGCACGCGGCGCCAGCGTGGCATGACACGGTCTGAGGACAGCAGCTTGTGCCAGGCAGGGGCCTCAGGCTGGCTGGAGGCCTTAGTGCTGCTGCCTAAACGATGTCAGCCCGAACAGAACCCTAGCATGTAATAAGGTCGGGGCAATTCACAAGACTTCAGCATACCATGCTCAACATGTCGAGCAGCTCACGTTGTCAATCCTTTTTCGGAACATGCAAAAAGCTCTTGCCCAGTGCACTGTCATGAGCTGAATGTTCCACAGCTGATTGTTCCGGGTGCTGTCCACAAACACAATCGGCGACCGTTACCGCGGCGCTTAAACACAAGTAAGTGACAAGCAGGAGTGCTTAAGCAGCTGGCACGTCACCCTGGGACATGCGAGGTGCTGCAGGCAGCTAGTCTGCTGCTGCTGCTACCAGTACCTGTACTTCCAGTGCTGCTGCTTGATGCCTCCTCTTTCCTCACCTGAAATCAATGACGGACATAGGAAGCTTTTGGCGACCTGCAGGTTCAAAAGCTTCGCACCACTGTCAACATATGGCCGCGCCCAGCATCAAAGCTGCTGCAAAAACAGCTGTGTCAAAGGCAGTGGAGGCAGCAAGGATTGCCGCTCCTTCCATCATAACGCAACTGGATGCGGGCAGCCTGAAACCCAAGAACGCAAGCAGGAGCAAGGGCAACTGGACAGCTCAGGCAAAAACTGAGGTCGGCATCTACAGCAAATCGTTTAGAACTGCGGATGAAGCAGCCTGCGCTGCTGACCTCTCACGGCTTGCCCTGCACAGCTCAGTTGTGACGTCACAGCAGCTGAACTTCCCACCTGAATTGTACCAGCAGCAGCAGGTTGCGGCATGGGCAGCGCTGATGCAGCAGAAGCAGCCTGGCTTGCGTCTGCCGGCATGGGACGCAGCGACAGCAGCAGAGTTGGCAGCTCGAGCGGCAGCAGAACGGGCCGCAGTGCGCGCCGCTGCAGATGCAGCGGCATCTGTGCGGCTAGCAGCACCGGCAGCAGCACAGCAACTCGAGGCCATCCTTGCCGGAGGCAACTTTGTGGAGTAGCAGGCTGCAAACGGTTCCGTGCTTTGGAGGTGGAAGCTGGTGCATGCAGGCAAGGTGCTGTCGTGGCACTTCAGCAGCCGCCTTGAGGCATGCTGCGCTGCTGACCTGGCACGCCTTGCACTGTATGGTGCTCTAGTGGGCAGCCTCAACCTCCCTGCAGCCACTTACACGCAGCAACAGCTGACAGTTTGGCAGAACCTGCTGCAGGCATGGCGAGTGGGCAAGGTGGCAGGTGATGAGTCAGCTGCAGCAGCTGCACGTGCAGTAGAGCATACCGCAGACGCAGCAATAGCAGCTGCAGCAGAGGCGGCGGCTGCCGCTGCTCCGGCAGAAGCAGCGCTGTTCAACGGCCAGCAGCAGCCGCCCCGGGGCAGTCTGGTTGGCAGGGTGAAATCTGGGTGGTGGATGGCTCTTCAGGGCAGCATCATGCAAGGTAGGAAGTATGTGAAATATGCACAGGACAGGGTGCAGGCGGCTTGTGCAGCTGACCTGGCACGCCTAGCCATATGGGGCTTCACTGCAGAGGCAGCAGCAGCACTCAACCTCCCTGCGAGCATCTACACGCAGCAGCAGGTGGCAGACATGGCGGCGCTGCTGCAGCTGAAGCGGCCTTTGCTGGTGTTGGCTGCTTGTCAGGGGGACAGCAACAGCAGCAGCAGCAGCAGCAGCAGCAGCACAGTGCCAAGTGCACTGCCTGCAGCTGAGTTGGTGAGGAGTGCAGATCGTGTGAAGCAGCGGGCTCAGCTGCAAACAGAAGCCGATGCAGCCGTGGGGAAGGCAGCAGCAGCAGCTGCAGCAGCAGTCACGGAAGCAGCAGCGTACTTCAGCGGCAGTGTCGAGGGGCCTCCTTATGGCAGGAATGTGGATTGCGTGGCTGGCAGATACAGGATGTTAATCTCACATGCCGGCGACAGAGCCCTTGCCAGGAGTTACAGCAGCCGCCTGCATGCTGCGTGTGCTGCTGGCCTGGCACAGCTGGCCCTAGGCGGCACTGCTGGCAACCTGCCAGACAGCAGCTACACAGCGCAGCAGGTGGCAGACATGCGGCAGCTGCTGCAGTTTGAGCGGCCGGGGTGGTTTGAGCCGGCAGCACCCACAGAGGAAGATGCCTCTCTGCAAGCTGCTGAGGCTGCAGCAAGGGCTGCGGTAGCAGCTGCTGCAGCTGCAGCAGCTGAGGCAGCACCAAAGCAAGCAGCTGTGTACCGTGCAGGCAGTCAGCAGGAGGAGCAGCAGCAGCAGCAGCAGCAGCAGCAGCAGCAGCAGCAACGACCCGTTACTGCATGCCGCGCAAAGCAGGATGGGCAGCACACGTTCCGGTGGCGGAATCTAAAAGGGTGGTGCGAATGACGTTTGAAGATGCTGTTGCTGCCGCGTGTGCTGCCGATCTGGCTCGCCTAGCAATGCAGATGCGCCACAGCAGGGACTCCCTGCGGTTCAACTTCCCGCGGCAGATCTACAGCAGGCAGCAGGTGGCAGCAGTCGGGGCGCTGCTGGCTGCACGCTATCCTGGGGTGCCGCTATCAACGGCTGAAATGCCGGACAGCAGCAGCAGCAGCAGCAGTGATGCAGCGGCCAGCAGCAGCAGCAGCAGCAGCAGCACAAGCAGCAGCGAGGTGGCCAGTAGCCGCAGTGGTGCTGCCCACCGCGTTGTTGCAAGCAGCAGCAGCAGCAGCAGCAGCAGCAGCAGCAGAGGTGCTTTTGCGGCGGACAGCAGCAGGGATGAGGTGCAGCAGCAGCAGCACCAGCAGCAGGACTGTGCACACAGCCAGGGAGTTATGGCTGCTGCTGCGATGCTGGTGCTGTCCTCAAGTGCAATGCAGCCGCGCTGCGATCTGCAGCAGGACAACACCACACAGTGGCCAGCGACCGCTTCTTCAGCAGCAGCAGCAGCAGCTAGCACCTCAGCAGCTGGGCGGCCAGCATCTGTGCAGCTACTGTGCAGCAGGCCAGCAGGGATGCAGCAGCCAAGCTGGCAGGGCCTACATAGAGTAGGGCGGCGGCAGCAGCAGCAGGCAGGGCCACTGCTGAAGCAGAGGGCAGCTGATGATGTGGCTTGCCGCAGGAGCCTCCTGCGCAGCAGCGCCAGCAGGCGCAGCAGCAGCAGCAGGGTGGTAGCTGTGAGAGCAGCAAGGCTCGTGGCAGCACGAGCAGCAGCACCAGCAGCACTGGCAGCGGCGGCAGTGACAGCAGCCGGGCGCGTGTTGTGAGGGCAGCAAGGTTGGTGGAACCAGAACCGAACCATCCTGGGCAGTGCATGCATTTTAAACACACATTGTGCTGTTGGGATGTGCTGCAATGTCGGTGCATGGTCGACCATGGACGTCCCGCCACTGACAGGGACTGAATGTTGTGCCAGCTGGTCACTGTTGTGAGGGCTCCTGATTGCGCTGTCTTTGTTTGTGCGCTGGCTTTGCTGTTGTTGACAGCCATGCGCGTGCACGTGTGCGCTGTCTTATCTTGTGTCCTACGTGGCGCTGAGGCTCAACTGCGGCAGTAGTGCTGCCAGTGCAGAGTAATCTGCAACGCCTCAGCTGATGAGCACCGCCCAGGTTACTAGTACTCAGTAACATAATGGTGTAGTCCCTTCTGTTGCCGCTCCATTGGGGCGCGGGGCCGATGGCGTTGATGCTATGGCTTGATGGGTAACATGATGATGATGATGACTAGTACTCAGTACTGATGAAGCTGGTGTGTGGCACGCACACTCTCCATTATTGCAACGAACCTTGCCTTCAGCGCGCACCATAGCGAAGAGAAAGGCGCTTCTGCGTCGAGCGCGAGGTTGTGGGGAGGGCATGGCAATAGGTTACCAAGAACAACTGAGATGCCACCACCTACTGCAGGCCAGCTGAATGACATTTAGCAAAGCCTGCTGTTGCACAACACTTTCATGCCTGCCATGGCACCTCGGAGTGCAGAGGCAGCAATAGCTCGCACAGGACGCCATGCACCATGACAGTACTTGGCAGGTGCACAAGAGCAGGTGCAGCAGCGTCACCTGCAGCTTTATCATCTTCATTGCTCATTAGTAATGTACACCAGAGCACCTGCCGCCGAAGCGGCAGCAGCAGCAGCAGCAGCAGCAGCAGCATACCTATGGACAAGCTGCAGCTTGCAGATGCGGCGGCTGCCAACACCAAGTGGTGCAAGTGACTCACTGGGATGCTGCTTTTAAACAAGCCAGGTGCTTCTTATGCATGGATGCATAGCAGATAACTGCTCAAAGACCTGCTCGCAGAGTTGTGCGCCAGCTGCACAGCCCCAGCTCAGAACCTGCTGACCTCAAGTGGTGCGTGTGACTCACTGAGTTGCTGCGTTGAAACAAGCCATGTGCTTCGCATGCATCTGCCCAAAGACCTGCTCGCACTGTTGAAAGCCAGCTGCACAGCCGAAGCTCAGAACCTTCTCTCTAAAAATCGCGCCTGCTAGTCCCAGTCACCCCAATCCTCATCCTCCTTACCACCAGCAGCAGCACCAGCAGCCTTGGCAGAGCCAGCAGCGCCTGCTGCTGCTGCTGCCGGGGCAACCTGATCAGCATCTTCACCCCAGTCCTCGTCATCCTCGTCATCTGCTGCTGCTGCTGCTGCTGCGGGTGCTGCTGCACTACTGGCTGCTTTGGCAACAGCAGGTGATGCAGCAGCGGCAGGAGCAGCAGCAGCAGCAGCAGGCGCTGCTCGCTCCGCTAAGGCTGCAGGAGATGCCGGGGCTGCTTGCTCCTCCTTGCTGCTGCTGCTGCCACCAGCTGCAGGCTGATCAACAGCCTCCGTGACAGGCTCTGCAGGCTCTGCTTGCTGCTGCTGCTGCTGCTGGAGCTGCCCGGCCACCAGCGTCCAATGTGCTGCTGCTGCTGCTGGCCCGCTGCTGCTGTGTGTAGCTCCGCTGGCATCGCTAGTGGTCTCAGTGGCAGGCGCAGCATCAGACACATCGGAGCCAATCTGCACAGGCGTGCTGGGGAGGCTGTCCTCAACCTCGGAAGTCAGCTTGCGCGCAACACCAGCTGGCACAGCAGCAGTAGCAGCAGCAGGAGGATCGCTGCTGGGGGCGCCCGGCTCGGCCGCTGCTGCTTCACTGACGCTCTCTGTTGCAGCTGCTGCTGATGCTGCTGCCTGCTCTTCATGCGTCCGGCTGCTGCGGCCGGCATCACCACTAGCAGCAGCCTCATCGGGGCCTGCCTCATCAGCTGCTGCTTGTCGTTGCGTCTGCTGCTGCTGCTGCACCTGCTGCTCTACAGCCTCTTCCTGCTGCACCTGCTGCTGTTCATGCTGCTGCTGCTGCTGCTGCTGCTGCTGCTGTGCTGCGCGTGTGCGGGGCGACTGCGGGTCCTCATCATCCCAGCCGCCCAGCTCCTCTGCCTCGTGCTGCTGCTGCTTGGCGCGCGCCGCCAGCTGCTGCCGCTGCTCCTCCTTCTGTTGCAGCTTGTGCAGCCTGCGCGCGGCAGGAGAGATAGTTGACAGCGGGCATGCAGCAAAACACCAGCTTGAGTCCGAAACTTGCACAGCGTTGCGCATACACACACAACAAACCACGCACAGGTTGCTTAGGGGTGAGGGAGAGGGCGCTTTACTGAAGCACTGCACTGAAGGCGCACAGCCTGCTTCCAGTTGGCGAGCAGGGCTGGTACACATCGCTCCCTACGTACATACACAAGCTAGATGGGTTGCAGCGTAACAGCACATCCTACAGCCTTACCAGCAAGCACCAGTTGGTGCTGTGCAAACTGACACTGCAAGCCAAGGACACCACACGCTCGCACCTATAGAAGTATCGCGCCCAGAAGTCCTCCTTCTCCACCAGCAGCGGCACGATGCGTGACTGCAGCTCAGCCATGAACGCGTTGCCTGAAGCAGCAGCAGCAGCAGCAGCAGCAGCAGCGCTGGTTTATATCTTCATAAGTGCCCGCAGCGCTCACAGACATACGCACAAGGCCGCCGTGCAGGCTGCGGGGACAGCCGCACGCGCACACACACACGTTGCCGCATGCAGTAATAGCCACAGCAGAAGCTCCTGCAAGAGACCTCCATGCTGCGACCCAAGCAGCGAATCAGCATAAGTACAAATACCAACACCAACAATTTCCCACCTGCCATGATCTTGTCTATCTCCGGCTGGCGCTCAACAAAAAGGAAACACATAGTGGAAACAAACAGGAAACAAACAGTGGAAACTATAACAACACACCGCCCACCCGCCATGATCTTGTCTATCTCCGGCTGGCGCTGCTGCATGCTGGCGCTGCTGCTGCGCCAGGCCGCATAGTCCGCAGCATCCTCCGGCTCATCGCAGTAGGTGCTGCTGTCGCGCTGCATGGCCGCGACCTGCGCAAAGCGATGAAAAGTGCAACAAGAGCAGCACACGCATTTTTGCGACACAAGAAACAGTCATGTCCTAGCAGCAGGTGCTGCTGTTGCGCTGCATGGCCGCGACCTGCGCAAAGCGATGAAAAGTACAGTACCTTCAGCAGACACACTCAAGTGGCACAAGAAACATATATGCTCAGCTGGCGACGTCGCAATAGGTACTGCTGTCGCGCTGCATGGCGGCGACCTGTGCGCAGCGATCAAGAGCAAAAACATAACGCAGCCGACATCCATGCAGCAATTAAACCATACAGCAGACACACCATGCTGCATTTGTTTGATAAATGCAGCAGACATAGTCGCACAACACAGCCAATGCGCTTACCCTACCCTACAAGCAAACGCGGCACCACACATTCAGCAAGCCACCTGCAAGCCACCTGCAATACAGCCAATGGTCATGCACCGCACGCATGCAGCAAGTAAGCCATCTGCCCTCCCTGCCCACCTCCGCCAGCGCCGGCCGTACCAAGCTAGCATGCTCTGCTTGCTTCCCAAACCCAGCACGTCGCAATGCACTAAACCACTGATCTCCAAATGCGCTGCAAGGACATCCGGGTAACATGCAGCAAGTAAGGCACCTGCCCACCTCTGCTTCAAAGCGGCTGTAAGTAAGCCACACATCCAGCAAGCCACCTGCAAGCCACCTGCAATATAGCCCATGGTCATGCACTGCACGCATGCATCAGGTAGGCCGCCTGCCCTCCCTGCCCACCTCTGCTTCAAAGCGGCTGTAGCGCGCTGCCGCTCCCCGCCTGCTGGCAATGCGCGCTGCTGCGCTGCTGCTGCTGCTGTTGCCGCCGGCCCTGGCTGCTGCGCCGCCTGCTGCAAATCGCGGCACCTCCTTCGTTGCAGTGGCAATCTCTCCCTCCACCATCTCGGTGACCTGGGACGACACAAACAGACAACAACATCAGTAGCCACAGGTAGGGTACAAAGGAAAGGCCGCACTACAGTTGTGAGGCTTTTACATACGCTCTTGGGCATGCCGTATGCAATCAAGCAGCGTGCCGCTTGCAGGACACAGCCCCTGGCTTTGTAAGCACGCTCAAGCTAGCAGCAGCAGCAGCAGCAGCAGCAGCAGCGCCGCACTGGCCCACGCACCGTGTCTATAACTTCTTTTGTGCCGCTAATCAGCTGCTTGCCAAACTCCACCAGCGAAACTCCAACTGACGCCAGAGGTGCGCCACCACCAGCAGCAGCACTGCCGCATCCCCCGCCGTTGCCGTCTGCTCGTGGAGTTGAACTCCCCTGCAAGAATGAAGGCGTTCCAAACAGATGCAAGATGCAAAGGATCACAGAGTGTTCAAGGACGCGCCTTCCAGCTGTGCATGCGCACGTGCCTGTTCTCCAAACATATTTCGGGCAGACGCAATGAGGTGATCAGCTGGGCATGCCCATTGCTGTTCCCAAACACTGGTTGGTACTGCATGCTAGCTGGAGCTGCGCGCACTGTGGCTGCCAGCATGCAGGAACCCAGAAGCGCAATCCACCTGTTTGAGTCAGCTGCTGCTTGCTTCCTGCTCGTGGCAACCGCCCTGTTCCTACGCTGCTGCGCCATGTGCTTTTGCATGATGACGTCATGAACACCAAAGCATTATTCCAAATACAATACAAGCAGGTTTTTGGCTGCTGTTGCCGCACCTCTGAGATGCGCGAGAGGCGCGTGCCCTGCTGCTGCTGCTGCTGCTGCTCATGCGTGTGCACGATATGCTGCGGCAGGTGCTGCACCACTTCCACTGCCTTGTGTGCCTCTGCCTCCACTTCTTGGGTGAAAGCAGCGAGCTCTGACTTCCAGTCTGTGTGCGCCACGCTCTTGACAACCTCATCTGCTGAGTGTTTGACCGCAGATGTTACTGCTGTTGCGACGCTCCAGAGGCTGCCAAGACCCAGGCCCACGCTGGCTGCTGAGTCGGGTTGTGCAGCACTGCAGGCAGCGAACAACAGAGGCAGTTTGGCGGTTGGCTTGCTAGCGAAGCAGAAGCAGCTTGCAGGAAGGGTGTAGTGCAGTGCTACACTGGTGTATGTGCGAGTGGCAACAGCAGGATCATGCTGCGCCAGCAGGCAGGTTCACAGCTCAAGTACAAAGGGGGCGCGCAGGCAGTTGACAGGATAACAGAGCAGCAGTGCTGTATGGTGCTGTTGAACAGCTTGTACTCACTGCTCATCTGATTGAGCCTCCTTTCCTGCCTTGGAATTCTGCAATCAAGACGACATAACGTGCCTGCAACTGAGCAAGGGGTTTGCACGAGTAGGGAAGCAGGTGGGGCAACACACCCTGTCTTCCCCACCTCATTCTTGGTGTCTGGGGGAGCTCCAGCGATCTCGTTCAGGAAGGAAAACATATTGCTACCGTAATTATCCTTTCAAGCGTTCCACGGTAACACGATCAACTCGACCGTCCAACGCCAGCAGCAGGTTCATTTATGTCTCGCACTTAATCAGTCTGCATGAACGCGTAAACAAGTTCACGTTTGTAGCTGGAGACCCTGGGTGGCTTATGACGCTGTCCGAGCTGGGTTCCTGAGCTTAGACCCTGCCTAACAGCAGCAGTGACACTGTACACGGTCCTGGCCTAAGGGTCCCTTGACGGTCCCCTGAGACCAGATGTGTAGTGACAAATCTGCTTACTTAACTTAAAAGCTTGCATATGCTGCCAGACCGCCTTGTCCTTACTCCTTGCACCACTCCGCCTGGCGCGAAATGGCAGTGCATCTGCTGATATGTGCATGCATATGCATTGCGCACACACTGGCAGTCTGTTGAGCTTGATCAGGATTTAGAATGCCACTCAAAAAACGCGCTACTGCCACTGGTTTGGGAGCAAAGACTGTGTCACCTGGGACAGCAGCAGCAGCGACAGCAACACCAAGTAATGAACTAAGAGGCACATCAACTCTCGTCATTGCTGCAGCTGGTGCATAAAGCGCAGCATCAACAGCAGATCGAGATGTAAAGCGCCCAGTCGGCCAACCTCTCGGCAGCAAATCCACAAAGTCAGGCTCCACAGCTGCTGCACGCAAGCCTGCTGGCAGCAACAGCAGCAGCAGCAGCAGTCCGGCAAGCATCAGCACCCCCAGAAGGAGCACCAGAACAGCAGCAGCGGTCCAAACAGCAGCAACCCAACCACCAGAATGTCCTCCAGCAGCCAGCAAGGTAACACGTGGCCATGGCTGTGCTGCCAAGCAGCAGCAGGCCGCAGCAATGCATTCACCATAGGGCTTAGCAAAGGATGCTGCAGCAGCTGTGGCAAGGCCTAGCTGCAAAGCCTCCAGCAGAGCAGCAGAGGCTGCGGCAGCTTCGCATACACCCAAAGCACCAGCGCCAAGAGCACTGAAAGCACCTGGACCAACAGCAGCACAGCTCAGAGCGACAGGGAATCCAGCGCGACCAGCTGCAGGTGCTGGGAGCGCTCAGCAGCTGCAGTGCACAGCGCGGACAAAAGCAGGTCACAGGTGCAGCAGAGGTGCTGTGACTGGGCAGCTGTGCAGTCAACACTACCAGCAGCAGCTGTGTGCGGTCTCTGCTGGCCACACAGCTGTGAAAATACCAGCTGCAGCAGCAGCAGCAGCAGCAGCAGCATTGGCAGGCAGCAGCAGGGCCCCTAAGGCATCAGGTGCAGGGGTGGCCACACAGCTGTGAAAATACCAGCTGCAGCAGCAGCAGCAGCATTGGCAGGCAGCAGCAGGGCCCCTAAGGCATCAGGTGCAGGGGTGCGAGCTGACAGTGCAGCGAGCAGCAGTGCACGAAATGACCCCAGCAAGCCAGCTGCAAGGGCTGCAAGGACTGCGGCGGCATCATCAAGCAGCAGCAGCAGCAGCAGCAGCAGCAGCAGGCTGTTGAAAGTGCCTGCCCTTGTACTTGAGGGCAGCAGAAAGGCACCACAGGCAGCTGCTGCGCATCCAGCAGATAGAAAAGCACGCAGCGCTGCTGCAGCAAGGCCTGCAATGCAAACAGCATCAGCAGCATCAGCAGCAGCGCGCAAGAGCTCCACTGAATCACCTGCACGCAGGACACTCACAGTCCCAGCTGCGGCAGCTAGCAGCAGCACACGCAGCGGCAGCAGCAGCACAAAAGCCAAGCTTTCAACACAGAACGCATCTTCAAGCGTGACGCCTAAACCGGCCAGCAGCCGCAGCATCAGCTCAAACACCAGCAGCGCTAGTGCCAAGGCAGCAGCAGGTGCAGTACGCAACACGGCGGCAACTCATGTACGCACACCAGCTAGCAGCAGCAGCAGCAGCAGCAGCAGCTCGGCTGGAAAGGTGAACAGCGTCAGTGTAGCTAGCGCTGCCACTGGCACACGCCTTGGCGCTGTCGCAGCAGCAACAGCAGCAGCAGCAGCAGCAGCAGCAGCTGTTGCTGCCTCCACGGCCCCTGCAGGCGTCAGGTGGGTGGTACTGTGCATGACAGGTAGCTTTGCTGCTATCAGTCGTGAATTGGGGCTGAGCTGATGGCATGGCAGCTTGTGAGCTGCAATTATTCCATTGCCCAGCAGCGCTGGAACATTGGTGTTGAAGTGCCCTGTCATGAAGGAGAGGGCGCCAGTCAGACAGGGCTCAACTACGGTAGCTTGCTAGGTTAGGCGCACTGCACTGGCACAGCCCCTTCTGGCACTGGCACTGCCCACCATGCTGCTGACAAAGCCCCAGCGTGACATACATGCAATCAACTGCAGCTAGCATATCACTTAATGCGGTGCGCATGCTCATCAAGATACACATCCCGCCTGTAACGCGCCGCTACCACTGCTGCTGCTGCTGCTGCTGCAGGAATGGTGCGCGTGGTGAGGACGTGTGTGCCGTCAAGGTGACATCCACTGAGCGGCTGCGCATTGCCGGCGTGAACGGCTCCAGTGGCGATGGCCAGCACTGCTGGCTGCGGCTATGGGAGAAGCACACGCAGCGCAGCGCACACCTGCAGGTGAACAAGCAATGAATTCAAATAGCTGACAGCAACAGTGGCAGTGAGTTTGTGTAGTTGGCTGTGCGGAGCTGTTTGCTGTCAGGTTGAGCAGCGAGCTGCGGTTGCTAATGCAAGTTTACGATTTGCAAATCATCTTAGCTTGGATGCCTGCTGGGTCCGCTGGAGCATGTAGCAGCTGCTGCTGCTGCCGCTGCAAGTGCCACCTCCATGCTGCTACAGTGCGGCACAACTGAGCGCCGAGGTTTCAACTACAGCTCACGTGCATGTCGTGTCTGCAACATCAGCTGAGCTGCTGCTGCATCGCAGTACCGCGCTGCCTGTGTTTTTTGCGGCTGCTGTTTGGTGCACTTTTTTCCCTTTCGCAGGGCTGTGCTGCGCTGCGCTGCACTCAGAACCCCAGCTGCGGCGGCCATGTTTGGCTCAAAAGGCGACCGCACGCAGCGCCACTGCTACATTGTGCCGCTGTGTGCGCGCCACAACAACAGGGACTTTGATTGGCCCACGTGGTTTGAGACAAAGGCCAACTT
Organism: Tetradesmus obliquus; assembly: GCA_030272155.1. Classification (NCBI taxonomy): domain Eukaryota; kingdom Viridiplantae; phylum Chlorophyta; class Chlorophyceae; order Sphaeropleales; family Scenedesmaceae; genus Tetradesmus; species Tetradesmus obliquus. Next base: position 4,867,280 of record CP126200.1, on the reverse strand, counting down.
GGCACTGCTGCGCATACGGTCACACGTATGCTACTTCGAGTAGCAGGCGTGCGGTTGGACATGTGTTTGTGGTGGCAGCAGTTGTTTAATACCAGCAGCAAGGCAGCACAGCCAGGCAGTGTATGAGCTGCAGACATATGCTGCAGCCTACCTGAAGGCCCCATGACCTGAAGCTCGAGGCACTTGAAAGCTGCTGGTTTTGGCGTTCAGGTGGGCATACTTTGTAGCAGTGCTTGCAGCAGCCTGTGTGTATAGTTGCAGCCGTGGCGGTCGTGCGACATGGCCGTGCAGCTTGCTGCAGCATGGGTTCATCTGTTTGTGGAAGCTCGTGGCCAAGTGCTGGCCAGCCAGCTGATGGCTGATGTAGCATAGGTCAGCAGCAGCATGAGCAGGATCTCCTGGCGAGATCAATCGCATGCTGCAGCATCCTAGATTTTTCTTCACAGAGCTGCCAAATGCTGCTGCTGCAGTCAAGCATGCTGACCTGGCCTGTTGCTTGTCCGTTGTACTTCTGCTGTTGACGCTGCAGGTGCAAGGCGCCTGTCTTGTTTGTGTGGCCGCTGAGTGCTACCCTCGTATGGCTCAAGGCTTTGAGCGGCACAAAATCAGCACGTGGACGCACCTTGCAGTTGGCAAATTCGCCTGCAATGGGGTTGCAGGTGTTGTGATGTAAAGCAGCATGATGCTTCTGTGTGACGTTGGTGCCATAGAGACGCTTAAGCGCGACTGCAGCAGTGGCTGTGAAGTGCGGCTGTGAGTGGCTGTGCACAGCTCGTGTGAGCAAGTCCATGCGGCTGTGAGAAAAATCCATATATGTCATTGAGTCAAAGTTGTGACCCATTGCAGCGCACAGCCAATTGGTGTTTCCGCAGTACGTTATATGAACAGGGATGATGATCATTCAGGTTTGTGGTGTGGCGCCTGGGCAAAGGTGCTTTCGTGGGTTGCAGTCATGACTGCATGATCATGTCCAGGTACTATTGTCAACACAAGGCAACGACGCATTCCATGATGAATTATGCTGTGCACCCCGGCTGGATATTGCGGCAATGCTGTGCAGCTTGATTTGCCTGGTACCAGGCACCGGTGTACGGCATCTGCATGGTACAGTTGGTTTGTATCCCTCATGCACTGCAACACGGCAGAACAGGAAAGCCTTTCCTGTTTCCTGGAGGCTCCAGGGCTGCTATCAATTGTTCATCATCTGATGCATCATCATCATCATCATCATCATCATCATCTTCCTAATCCTATGAACGGTTGTAACATGGACAATGCTTTTTTACATGTGCAGCCGACTCAGGCTTACTAGGCAAGTGAGCACGCATTAATGTTTGAAAACAGCGTGCAACAAGCAAGTGTATGACCCAAACTATATTTGAGCAAGTGCTAGGCGTGCGATCAACACTGCTGTCACAGCAGTTGAACAGCTATTCCTGGTGACCACTGCTATACGACAGCCAAACCTCCCCCTGCGCGCGCTCTTTCTTCAGAACAAGTAGCTGCCCACAATGGTGATCAATCAGATTTGGAACAGTGATTATTGGCGGACCCATGTAGGCTGTCATGTACAGTCATGCATCAGTCCAGCGTCCTGCACAGAGGCAACCTGTGCTGGCTAGCAGCCAGGCCATAACTGTTTGAACAGTAGCAGCCAATGACAACAGCACTTCTGCGGGCACGACAAAAATACAATGTTTTGCTGGCCATGGGTACATTGCATGTCTTGAATATATGACGGTGGTAAAACACACCCTCAGGGCCTAGTAGTGTGGCCATACAGCATACTGCTTCACCAAGAATGCAGTTGCTGACTCCTTCAGATATTGCAGCCACGGGCCCCTTGCTAAGGTTTTGATATCCACACTAAGCAATGGACAGAGCGGACGCTGCTTAAAATTCATACAGCTTAGTAAACAAAATCAAAGTTCAATCAAAAACTGCAGCATCATGCTGGTATGCTTAAGCTACTTTTGGTTTGGCAGCGATTCAGCAAGGCTGGGCATGTGGCATAACTAACAGCGCAGACACATCACCAGGGTGCTTGCCCTGTATCCCAGCATGCGAATGAGCACTGAATGTTAGAATCGCTTAAACATCAGTTGAAAGAGCTCACAGAATTGAGCTCTGCACCTCAACCACCACCGGCCGCTGCTGTTGTTGCGCAATAGCTGCAGCAGCAGCCTGCTTGCGGCGCCGTACCACAAATGCACCCACAAGCAATACTGCCAGACCGATGGCAGCAATCTCAATGCCCACTATTGTGCCAGCCTTCATTGCAACCTGATGGCTGGCAGCTGCAGCAGCTTCTGCTGCATCCTCACCAGGGGTGTTTGTGGTGGTTGATGCATAACTGACACTGATTGGGGTGGCGGTTGACACCTGGAATGCTGTCTTGAACTGACTGTCAAAGGAATCCCCGATAATTTGCATGTTCTTCTCTATTTCCTCAGTAGATGTAGTGGGTGCAGACACATATACATCAGCAATGGCGGAACCGGGCCGTACATGAGCCACAGCCACCTGCTGGGCAGATACGTTGGTAGCCCTCATCACTTGCGCCGCAATGCTTTCTTTGAAGCCATCCATTAGCAGATTATCCTGCTGCAGAGCTGAAAATTCCGTTGGAAAGCTCAATGTGAATTGTGACGTTGATGTGTGAATCGTTGAGTCCAACTTGCCAGCTGGGGTTGCAGTTGTGGCATCTGCAAGCAAGTACATTAACAAGACAGCAGATAGCGGAACTTGAATAGCGCCCATACTCAAGCATGCTTGCATTGGCCCCTTACTTTTACATAGCGCAGCTCGCGGATGACATCTGCATTTGCTGCACAACCAGACTGCACAGCAAAGTTTGAAACCCGTACGCAACTGTGCTGCCTGTCTCACCTATGCAGCTCAGTGCGTCAATCCGTGTGGTGGTTGTGCCAGAGGGGCACGACTTGCACACAAAGCCTGCGTCAGCATCCTTGTACGACCCCATAGGACAATAGCATGTGTTCGTTTCGCATGACAGTTTCATTGAGCCAGGGCAGATGCAGGATGCCTGATCTTCAGTCGCCACGAGAGGGATGGGGCAGCGGGAGCAAGTCAGGGTTGCTGTTGCTGTAGAAACCCAGCCAGGGGCGCAGCTGCTGCAATCTCCATTGGCATCAACATAAGTGCCGGGCTTGCACACTGTAGCAGCAAGAACAGCGGCAGCAACCACGCTTAAACCGGGAATTGGCAGACATGCCATCTGAGCTGGTCATTATCATCCCTAAAACAAAGTCAAGGTGCTGCCTGCGCTGCCAGCATTGTGTGCATATCAAGCAGCTGCGCCATAACCATTCAAGTACGTACCGCAAGTGCCATTGATCATAACTCGTTCAGGATCCTGGCACACGCAGGCCGACTGGTGGGCATCAGGAACCAAGTTGGCAGGGCACTGCTTGCAGGATGTGACATTGCCAGCAGCAGATATCTGCAGGTTCAACAGTACAGCCATAACTCATGATCAAAGCTGCCCGGCTTAGCAGGTATTTGTTATACAGGATGTCGGTGGTTGCAGTGAGCTCATACTCAATCGCACAGGCATCAGACCAAGTTTGCCACCAGCCCTGACCAAAACAACGACATGTGTACAGCATATGCTGGCCAGTGTACTCACCGTGCCGGCTGGGCAGGTCTTGCACAGGCGTGTCTTTTCTGTGCTGTTGATTGCCAAGTAAGAGCCAGCTGCACAAGGCCCTGCTGTGATGCAGTAGTTCATGTAATCAGCATCACTGTCACTGGTGGTGCCGTCAGGGCATGCCTTGCAGGATTGATCCCCTGTAGCATTGACCACTACAACGTATCCGGTCGCGCACACTGCATGGCAGAGAGATACCACAGGAGGGCACTGAGCCTTTGACAGGACACCTGAGTTACCACTTTGAGACGTGCACTCAACTCGGTTCCCTACAGATGCTGCGCTTGATGAGAATGCTGCCGTGCAAACCTCCAACTCATACATCCAAATGTCGCAACTCACCACAGGTGCCAATGCCAACCTGCTGTGTCCCTAGGACAGGACAGTAGCAGTCTGTCTGCTCAGCATTAGCCTCCATGTCGCCTGGACAGGACCGGCAGCTGGTAGCATTGGCGACTGAAGTCACAGTGCCTGCAGGACAGGCTTCGCATGCGCCAGCGTCTGTGACGTAGCTTCCTGCTGGGCACACACCCGTCAAAGCCGCAGAGACTGCAGCGGCAGCAGCAGCAGCAACCCAGCATCATTCGCTGACATGATGCATCTTTGTGCAGGTACGGACTCAACATATACCCAAAGATCAAGAAGAACAGCACAACACACTGATGACACCCGTTGAATAAACAACTGCTATTGCTTTCCTGCAGGGAAAAGCTGCATGGCAGCGCAGCAAACACACACCGCATCGCAGTAGGTTGATGCTGGAACTTCAACTTCAAAGCTGACAGCGTCGTGTACCTACCACACAAGCTCTGGTCGTGGCTGGCACGCTTGTCAGCAGGGCACATGGAGCACGTGGCAGCATTGACCTCTGTAGAGACCCAGCCTGATGCACAGGCTGTGCATGTTGTGCCGTCTTTCAAGTAGAAGCCCTTGGGACAGGCTGCAGGTGGCAGGGACAGAACACACAGACAGCAGGACGGCATACCTCAACTTGCAACATAGCAGGCTTTACATGCAGTAAACAGGCTGTGCTGCCGCAGTAGCAGCAGCAAAAGCAACACTAATGTATCAGCAAATGGTTCTGTGGTTGAGCACTTGTGTTAGCACGAGCGCCGCCCACAAATGCAAAACCCACTCACCACAGGCAGTAGCGTTGACCACCACCCAAAACTGCTGGCAGGAACAGCTTGTCTGTGCAGCGTTGATTGCCTGGCCAGGACTGTTGCAGGATATGCAGGTGGTGGATTCAGGCACTGCCGAATAGAACCCAGCAGCGCATTTGGCGCATGTTGAATTGGTTGAAAGGTAGTAGCCTGCAGGACAGAGGCAGGGCTCCCCAACAGCTGTAGCACTAAAGGGAGGTGTGCATGTGCACTCCTGGTAACCATCAGATTCGTCTGCCGTCTTTGTTTCCCTGCTCCCACACGTCCTGCAGCTGGCAGTGTCGTCTATACCGCGGCCATAACCGTTGTTGAAGCTGCCACTTGGGCAGGCTGTGCAGGTTCCTGTTAAGAGGCCTGCAGGAGTTCGGGGCATGTAGTAGTTCGGCTTGCACACTGCGCATGACAAGAAAAAGGGAGATGAGCAGCACGTTGTTCACCGCGACAGGCCATTATTTCATTCTGTCCATCACGCTCCAGCAGTAATGTTGTCTGCCAGGTGAGATGGCACAGGGCGATTAGCTGAGTACTGCATAGCGTACTATACATTATCTTTAGGCAGGAGACACACATCCGCCTTGCAGCAAGGAAAAGGAACATCTCTGTACATGCAGGTGTGGCCGCCTGCTGCAGTCAACTCACAGCATTGCCAGCGATTCGCTGCCAGCTGCAGTGCAGCATTGGCATCTGGGCACAGGCAGACGTCCTGAGCAGCGCTTGGTGTGCCAGCAGCGCACCGCCCACAAGACAGGGCATTGATGGTTGTAGACACGCCTCCAGGTGGGCATGGTGTGCAGGCACCATCATTCATTAGGTAAAATCCCTTTGGGCAGTCTGCACAGGGACATCGCAGCAGCAAGAACAGCACCAGGCACAACGGGCTTAAGCGAGTGCCGATGTGTTCATTGACTGATGTTTCCTGCAAGCTGGCTGTGTGTAGTCTGCTATGCACGAGTTCCCAGCCACCACGCTGCTGCGGTGCTGCCAGATACAAAGCCGCATCAACGTACTGGTGTGAGCCGCACAAATGCACAGGCATGCTTGAACACACGATGCCAATCTTGGCCTGCCACAGCCACAGCAAGCTACTCACAGCATGCGCTGTCGTTCCCTGCAACCCTCAGCTGGTTAGCCATGCACACACAGCCTGTCTTCTCCGAGTTGCCTGTCAAGTGGCGGCTCCTGTCACACACAACACATGACGCTGCATTAGGTGTTGACACCTCGCCATCCGCGCAGGATGTGCAGTTGAGTGTCCCAGAAGCATTGCTCCAGAACGAGCCGGCTGGGCAATCTGCAGCAGCACAACAAAAAGAACTTGTCGAGTGTGTGCCAGGCGCTCAAACCCAACCTGCTGAAGCCGCCTTTGGTGGACATCTGCATGCCCTGCTGTAGTGTTCTGTTCATCATAGCTTGTGTACAGCCAGGTGCGTTGTCAAATGCTTTGCTGCCTCTGCTGCATGGGAGAACAGAGTGGCTGCCGCTGTTGCAGAAGTACACGGTTGCTAGCGCCTAACGTAAAGCAGTGCCGCAGTTGTCATCTTCAGTGCGCTGATGCAAGTGCTCACCACATGCAGACTGATCTGCTGTTGCCACAGAGTTGCCCGGGCACTGACTGCACTGGCCGCTGTTGGGCTTGGTGGTCACGAGGCCAGGCACACATTTGGTACAGGTTTTGATGCCTGATGTTTCATTGAGTGCCTTGTAAAAGTAACCCACAGGGCACTCTGCAGCAGCAGCATAACAGCCTTGATGTCAACTGGCAAGCTGGCAGTCACCACTGCCATGGGTGTCAAGCATACAACGCTTCTTGCCCCTGCATGCAGTGCACAGCCCAAGATCTGCTTATTGCTGTCAATCGCAACTATTACGTGTACGCCAAGCTGTACATCTGGCAAAAGAACCGTGGAGCTCACCGCATTGTGTCTGCTGGTGGTTGGGTGGTGTACTGGCGCTGCATGCAAAGCAGCGTGTGGCATTGACGAAGTACGACACCTGGCCAGCACTGCATGTGCTGCACTGCCCAGTCGTAGACATATAGTTGCCTGGAGCACATCCAGCGTATGCTGCTTTGCACTGCAAGCACATGCCTGACATGCTGACTGTGCCATTGGCGCAGGTTGCAGTTGTGGCATTTGTCGTGGCATTGACCACTGGTGCTGGTGATGATGACGCAGCAGTTGCAGTGGTTGTGGATGCTGCAGCAAGGCACCAAGGAAAGCGTACAAGATTTGTTATGAGCAAGCAGGACGAACACAATGCTGCTTGTGCATCTTCATGTAGCAGTGCTGGGACTGAGTGAGAGTGTTCAGAGCGTGACGTGGCCCTCACCTGCTGCTCTAGAACGTACGTTGCACACCAGAGCTAAAACAAGTGCTATTTGATACCAATTCATGGCTACGTTTGCATGCACGGCTGCGGAGGTGTCTACAGGCGTCCGCGAATGCTGTCGTTGATGGCACCGCTAGCTGTGCTGAACTTGTCAGAAGTAATACTGAAAGAATTCAACCATTCTATAGTTGAGCTTGCGGTGTGCAAGAGCGATAGGACGCATGCAGTCAACAAACAGATGAGTGAAATTGAACGTTCAGGGTCTGGCGTTCGGGTTCTTGAAAACACGCGGAAAACGCACAAAGTCCACTCGTATCTACTAAAAATCACTAAGCTGGGTAACTTTCGTTTGTGACCCAGACAAAGCTCAAGCTGGACCCATGCACCGTATGGTGCTGCACATGATATGTAAGCCCCATTGCGGTGCCTTCACAGCTGCCACCCAGCGCTTAGATCCTGTGGCACCGTGTTCATTATATACTCACCGTTCACTATCTTAATGCACCATTTGCGTTGTGTCCATCTCTACAGTGTCTGCCAAGCCCCGTGCAGCTGGCCGCTGGCCCACTGCTGGCCAACTGCAGTGGGCCAGAGTCTGACCCTAGATACTTCTGACAGTGTCACTTGCAGAGGTAACAAGGGCATTCATGAATGGCACGCATCATCCCATAGAACACATGTATGTTCAGCTTGTGCTTATCAAGTGTACGCTGAAAGCTGTGTCCTGCATGCCAGGGGCTGCAGTTGTGTTGTTCATCTTCAGTACATTGAAGAGAGCCCTTTTGGCACTTGCAAGCTGCGTATCAGCGGTAATACAGCATATAGGTATTCAAGTCTCGACAGCGAAACGTGCGTGGCCTACAGCGTTTGCACCTTCAAGGCTTGTTTCTTGGGCGCGGGGTGCGAAGTTCAGCCATGGGCAAGATAGAGGATCAGTACGTCATAGTCACTGGAGGTAATTCCATTATATGGCAGCATAGCGCCGGGCACCGAGAGCACCGTTCGACCGTGTTTCTCCCCAACCACTTCAGACTGGGTGACCCGTGGCCATGTGTTGCGCTTTCCTGTCAGCCACTATGCGTAAACTTTTGTGTCAAACAGCATTTTTTATTCTTTGTAGATACATTTGCAACACAGCAAGAGACGTGCAGTCGTGCATCACTGCTTAGGACTGTCACTGCTGTTGCTGTGCTGTTACTGCCCTGCAGGCACACGTGGCATTGGGCTGGAGGTGAGCATAGGTGCAGAGAAGAGAGCAATCACGCTTGAACACTCCTGTCTTGTAGGTTGATATATGACTGTCTTCACAATGAAACTGCACCTGCTGGAACTAACCAGAGTTGCTGCACACCCTGCGGCATGTGTACGTGCGTTGGCGTGCTGCTATGCAGTTTGTTGCACAGCTGCTGCAGCAGGGCAACACCGTCCTCGCTACAGGCCGGGACCCCTCCACATCACCTGGTCTGCAGAAGCTGGCACAGCAGTATGGAGATAAGCTCATCACAACAAGCTTGGAGGCATCAGACCCAGCCAGCGTGGTGCAGTGGGCAGCAGCAGTGAAGGACAGCGGCCGCATACCACACGTTGATGTGAGCTGCTGCTGTCTGCTGGTGTCGTGCATCATTGTGCAGCAGCAATCATGCAGCAGGCGCATTCCTGCAGGCAATCCGCATCACACATACACTACGCGATGCCAGCAGTGAGCTGCAGTGCAGATGCTGGGTGGTTGGCTTCCTCGTCTTGCAGCAAGTAAATGCAGCAGCCAGCGCTCCAGCCACAGAACTACCACACAAAGTGATTGCTGTTGTGGATGCTGCAGGTGCTTGTCAGCAATGCAGCTGTGCTGCTGGACAGCTTTGAGGAGCGCCTGGCTGACTTTGACCCTGAGGCCTTCCTGAAGACCATCAGCACCAACACGCTGGGGCCGCTCATGGTGCTCAGGGAGCTGCTCAAACACGTGCGGGCATGCTGATTATTGCACCAGCTGTGCGGTGCATGGGCCTGCATAAGTGTCTGACAGCAGCAACCAGGCTTGGCGGGCCATTGTGTGGGCAAGCTGTCGACCACTCAACTTTGGTTGAAGGCGGGACAGTGTTTTGGGCGCTGTCTAGAAACGTGGCTGCCCATGCTTGAGCATTGCAGCTTGATCGATGAAGCAGCCTGTCGACAATGGCTGTGGTTGCAGACAACTCTCTGAAAGGCAACTTTCTGAAATGCAGATGGTGCGCCTTGAGCTGACAGTTTGTGCATACTGGTTTGTGGTCGCGTACTGCAGGGCCTGCTTGGAGGGGACCGCCACAGCCTTGTGGTCCACGTCAGCTCAATAGCAGGTACTTTCTAGCTGCTACTGCTGCTGCTGCTGCTGGTGGTGGTGGTGCAAGCCAGGTTGCGCAGGCTGCCCTGCAGCCTGTATTACTTTGGCCCTACGCACACTTGGCCAGCAACTGTTGTACAGCTTGTTTCATGGGAGCAGCAGCAGAGCCAATGAGCCTGGAGAGCAGCTGCTGACATGCTATGGAACATCTGCTGGCAGCAATGGTCGTGTACAATGATTAACGCATCTTACTGGCGATCAGCAACGGCACGGGCAGCAGCTGGCAACAGCACCTGCAGACCGCACGAGCCAGCAATGAACGTTTCATGCAGCGCGTCAGCTGAGAAGTGATGCATGCGCATGTGCGTTGGCTGCTGCTGCAGGGTCCATTGGTGACGAGCTGCTGCAGGGTATCTACATCTACAACTACAGGTGAACAGCCACAACCATATAAAGGCAGCTGTGTTGCAAATTAAGTCAAGACAAGGCTGGCGATACATGGACCCAAACCCTTCAACCTTGGCTGTGGTGCTGCATATGAGCTGGACGCACAAAACGATTACCAATAACCAGCTGGATTATGGCATTTGAGATGAGGGCATGACACAAGGCTGTCTGCCACCAAATGCTGGCCGTTGCTCTGCTGTCGCGAACCACAGGGCGTCCAAGGCTGCCCTGAATATGGTGGCAGTGACCTCCTCAAGGGAGCTGGCTGACAAGAATGTCACCTCAGTCGTGCTGCACCCAGGTAGGACTGATGCAATGCAATGCATCACAAGCTTACTTTGCCATAGTGCATGGCTGCTAGTAAATCAGCTCATGGAGAATTCTGCTGGCTGCTGGGCATGCAGACCAAGCCAGCTATCCAGTGGAAAGGCAGCTGTTGCACAGCTGCTCAGCTAATGTAACACCACGGGTAGCCGAAGTCTTCATAAGATGCAGCAACTGCAGAGATCCGTACGAGTCACCAGCAGCTGATCCCACATGAAAGGCACACGGTATGCAACAGTCGCCTGTTTTGTTCAAGGTATCACCAATGCCGCATGTCCTGCTGCTGCTGCTGCTGCTGCTGCTGCTGCTGCTGCTGCAGGCGCTGTGAGGACTGACATGAACCCTCGCTGGGACCTCAGCATCCCCACCTCTGAGAGTGTGACAGCACAGCTGAAGATCCTGGAAGGAGCCGAGCCAGTGCAATCTCTGAATGGCAAGTTCTACTCGTACACAGGCGAAGAGCTGCCGTGGTGATCAACGGAAGTTGAGGTTTGTGATCTTGACTTGACATTTCCAAGGACCATTATTATGCACAACTTTCTTTTACATTCAATGATGAATTGAAGCAGCTGTTGGCGGAGATGTGCTGGGTGTTTGTACGCACACAGCTAAAATCTCTCCCCTCCTTGCTGTGTCTTGATTTCATCTGTTGGCTACAGTGTGTGACCACCTGATTGTGGCACCAAAATGGTGCCACAGTGCGGCATGATGTGCTGACTCAGACTGGAGCTAGATTCTGACTGTCAGAGTCTGACTCCAGTCGGAATGGACTGCTAAATACTACCAAGTTGCCACTGTGACTGGCACCAGTATGCATGGTAAAGTGGTCCCTTCATGCATGGTGCTGGCTCAGTACTGCTGCAGTACAACTGCGAGCCACGTGTAACTTACGGCATGGCCCGGACCGTCTTTGGCCAGGATCATGCTATACAGCACGCAAATTGCATGGCTCCGGTGCGCATGTTGCCTGTGTCACAGTTTGAAGTATGTTACGCTGTTAACACCCTGGCAGGGCTTTGGAACTGACCCCTGATCTCCAGTGACATGTATGTTGATGGGTGGCAAAGGCTCGGGTGGTCAGCGAAGCTAGGTTGTGGCAGTTCACGCTGTGTAGGTGCCGTCCACGTCACAAGCACTTCACCCCTGTTCCACCTGTTCGACAGTATGCTTGCCTCTGTGGGCCACGTGAGCAGCGCGCCTGCTGGGTGCAGGAGCGGCCAAACATGCTTTACGGCTGCAAACACCACGAATACGCGTCGCAGGAGGGCTATTGTGACAGCGAGGGCAGCTTTGTCCTCAGCAACGAAAGACTTCACAGGGCTCTCCTCGCTGAGGTTCGCCAAGCCAACATCTGCAGAGATGCTTGGATTGATGGATGAATGGACTAGGTAGGCGAAGGCCCTTGCCGATCCACACACACGTATTGTGCAGCAGGCCTAACATCACCGACACGCCACCCAGGTACAGGCGTGCACGCATTCATCCCTGTATAAAGTTTCTGCAGTGGATCATCATCTTTTCTTGCTCCCTGCACAAGGCATGTGCAAGGGCAGCCTGCCAGCAGGGTGTGTGCTGCTTTTGAGAGTGCCTGGTCAGTTTGTATGCACAGGCACCAAAGCGTGTGCCCTCACGCAACACTGGGATTATCAACAATATGCATGTCGCTTCTGCAACCCTAAGCGCATGTGCAGCATACTTGTGGATAGAACCACCTACATAGGAGCTATACTGCTGGTGATGCAGCATAGCCTGCTATGCCCTTCTGACGGTGCAACACCAGCTATATTATGCTCATGCTACTGCTGCTGCCACATAACAGCCGAGACTGCAACCATGACTTTGCTGGTGCATCTGTCAGCGCGCCAGACCTGCCAGCTGGCGTTCAAAACGGTGGTTTCATGATCACAAAAACCAGGAAGCAGGTTGGCAGCGGCCAGGACGTGTACAAGGCAGCAGTGGACGCAGTGAAAAACTGGGCACATCTGCAGCTAGGTGAGTAATACGGCACACGCCTGTTGCTGTGTTGGCAATCGCGCTGCAGCAACAGCTCATAGCACTCCTGCAGGCGGGCTTGTGTTGCTGAGAGCAGCAGCAGAATGCACAGCTGCAGGCTGCCATGCTATGTCAACAGTTGCACAGCCGGCCTGTTCTCATTGCATACGTGTGTCAAGAACGAGATGTTGCATCAGCTTGTTTGTGTGCGCACACAGCAGCTGGCCCTACACCGCGCATCTGGTCCTGGCATGGCTGCCCTGCGACGTCTTATCGGCCCCTAGATGCCTTCCCAGCTTACGCTAGCCACGCCTGCGGCTGACAGCTGCCACATGCGCCACACCTGCCACACTCGCATACTCCTCGGGCAGGGGGGCTTCTGGACCAGCATTGCTCGAAGGTGCGCAATTGTGCATTTATCATGCCTAAAACTGCCATATTACTTCTGCCACATCTGCACAGGTTGGAATTGCACAACCAACCCAGCCATGAAGGTTGGCGCCACGATCTGCAGCGCCACACAGACAGTGGTGCCCTGGAGCGTGCTGCCTGCGCGCGTCACATACATGAACGAAGGCTCGGAGCAGTTTGATAATGGACCAGGTGCGGCACACTGTCATCTAATCGTGTTGTGGAGACAGGTTGCTGTTGGATGTTGCAATGCCTCTTGGTGTCGCAGCACAATGCTGATGTGCTCTGCACAGCAGGGTTTGCCGCATTTCTGCTTTCCTGCAAGCTTGCTGCACTCGGCATCACTATAATATGTCGTCTGCCTGTGCTGAGAGTGCTTCATCACCCGGTTTCAACCCAAACACAGCAAAATTTGTCCGCTGGAGTTCCACCCATGCCATTGTCGTACATGTATTGCCTGTGTGTTGCTGTGTGCTGCAGGCAAGCGCTTTGCGCTGGGCATGTGCTCGCTGGATGGGCACCAGCTTGCAGGAGAGGAGCGCTTTGCAGTGGAGCTGCATGCGGACGGCTCCGTGTGGTGAGCTGGGTGGCAGCTGTTGCAGTGCAGCGTGCGGATGCACATTGGGTCTTGTCTGTACGCAGACGGCTCCGTGTGGTGAGGGGCTGCAGCTGCTGCAGTGTAGTGGTGCAGATGCACAGTTTGTCTTGGCTGCAGGAAGCCGCCTGTGTGTGATGAGCTGGGTTGCTGCTGTTGCAGCTGTTGCAGTGCAGCTGTGTGGTGGGGGTGTGCAGCGGGCTTTGGCTGCACGCAAACAGCTCCGTGTGGTGAGCAGGGTTGCAGCTGTGGCAGCGCAGTGGTGCGGGTGCGCAGTGGCCTTGGCACAAGGAGTGACGCTTGCAGGAGACGGGGCAGTTGGACCTGCTTGCAGCGCTGTCTCTGTCGCCATGTTTGGGATGTACGTGTGACGTTTAGCATGGTGATGTGCAAGGTCTTGACCATGTTTTGATGTGTGGCTGCTGCTGCTGCTGCTGCAGGTACGAGGTGTTCCTGTTCTCAAAGCCAGACACGCTGCTGGCTCTGGTGTCGCTGCCGGTGGTGAAGATCATGCAGCTGCGCTACGTCAACGACTCAGCATCAGCAGTTGCGGCGGCAGTCAAAGCCTGAGCAGCAGTGGGTGCCAGTGTTGCGCGTGTGTCGCTGAGCTGCAGCCCCTGTGGCACAGCTGCAGTGTAGACAGTGCAGGCACCTGGCCAATTTCACACTTTATCGGGCACTGCTATGTGAGCAGCAGCGGTTGCAGCTCTGGGTGCTGCACACTTCAACAGCAGGCACACAGCCTGGGGTTTCCTGCTGCGTTAGTGCTGTTTGTTGTAGTATCTTGGGGCATATGAGGTAGTGCTGCAAGTGTGTACATGCTGGTTGTGGCGCTGAATGTGTTCCACAGGTGCTGAACACGGTGTGCTGTCAACAAGTTGATGTTGTTATTCATATAAAACAACTCATGGTCGCCAGTCAGGCAATGGCATCAAAGAGTGCATGTTTTTTGGATGCAATGCCACCTACTCAGCAGGCCTGCTTCCTAAACACATTGACTGCGCCCTAGCTCTCAGGTCCAGGCTTTTTGTGTTCTACCACAGCCTGTTGTATATCTTGGCACAGGGGGCGTTGATGACGCACTGTTCGTGCTACTTGTGTTGTATGCTGCTTTCATTGCTTTGTCTCAATGGCATACTGTGCGTTTGGTCACTGACCAACATACTATGCATTTCCCTGGAATGGCTGCATTGAACTGAATACGTATTATTCCATGATTGATGCGTGGCGCTGCTTTGCCTTTCAGCATCTTGCATACCAACCTACAGCGTTCCTGAGCAAGCAATGGATTGGGGCTGTTGCCCCTTTTGCTGCTGCTGTAGAATGTCATTGTAGACAATGCAGTATTGGGCTGCTGGCGCGAGTCAAGGTGGCAGGTGCTGTGCTGACCAAGGCCACAGATAGCAGGTTGCAGGCACCAAGTGTACTGTGCTGCTTGCATCCCCTAGTGACTACTGTGCTGGACGGCTGCAGCAAGCTGTCGTGCTGGTGGCCGCCATGCACTGCGGCGCTGATGCCGCCTGCCAGCCAGTTTCTTAGGGCTTGAGGTCTCCATTACTTCCAAATTCTTCTTGGCGAGAGCGGGTGTCTGTGGTTTATGAGGTTCGAACCTTGCAAACTTGCACATGCTGTCTGCAGTTGCTGCGACCAGGACCAAGAACTGTACCAGGGCATTTTGATGGTCCGTGGCAGCAATGTAACAGATGTTGCAAGCGTTGCAGCGGGCAGAGCACCGCTCAGATGATTATGAACTGGTTGGGTTACAGCCTGACAGACCTTGAAGCCCCCAGCTGGCATCCTTGAATGCAACAGACACTTCAAACCAGGGAGCAACATACCCATGGCTCTCCCAGCAACACGACACGTGCACCCTGCTGCAGTGCGGGCTGCCACTTGCATGCTCAACACACACCGTAGCAGCGCCACACAACAGCACCAACCTTGGCTTAGGAAACTCTCCTCCATGAGCCCAAGCCCTACCCTGTGAATCTTCTCATGATTGCATGATACAAGCAAACATTACCGTGCGATCACGCACAAAGCTTTGCCCACAAGCCACACAACGTCGCCTGTCAGCGCTGGTGCTGGCCAGAGCATGCATCCCAGCTACACCTGTCACAGGCAGCGCAGCCAAACCATTCACGCTGTGCATTGCCAATCCTCATACAATACCCCAAGTCCATACAGGTGCTTGCAGGCAGCTTGCACACTCAGCCACCCAGCCTGGATGCCAAGATGGCCACGCATGGACATATGCATCGCATGTTGCTGACACCACCAGCAGCAGCACGCCGAAAACCAAACATACAACACACCCTGGCACCAGCTTTCACGCATGAGCATGTGCTGGCAGCACCCACGATGCCGGCAAGGGCAACAGAAACAGACGTTGACATTGCTTGCAAGCACCACTACATGCTTTCACCATGCAGCACACTGCTCTGTCCTCCCACCAACCCACCAAGCATACTTCATCAAAGCGGCATTCAGCGCCGCACAGCATCAAAGCAGCGTCACAGCACCCTGCAGCCCCTGCTGCAGCTGCACAGCCACCCCCCGCAACAGCACACATTGCACATCGATATTAGGCTCCTCAGCAGGGTCATCATACTCGTGCATCTTATCCTCACTGCTTAGCAGCTTTAGCATAGCCACATTGCCAGAATGCACGCCACGCAGCGGCATGCGCAGCAGCAGGTGCGGCGGCACACTCGCATCATCAGGTACCAGCTCAGTCAAGCCGCTAGGGGGGCCGCAGGTGGTCACTGCAGGCACGCCGCTGCTGCGCCAGCCGGCATTGCACGACAAGCTGCTGCTGCGCTGCCCCTGCCGCTGCTGCTGCAGGTGTGGCTCGCCGGCCGCAGCAGCTGTTGTGTCTACCGTCATCGCTGCTTGCTGCCCTTGCTGCTGCTGCTGCTGGTCCTCTGCATCATCACTCATGGCTGCGTCTTCCTCAGCAGCTGTGCCGCCCACAGCAGGTGCTGCTGCTGCTGCATGCGCAGCAGCAGAGGCTGCAGCAGCCGCAGCTGCTGCACTATCGACACCATCGCCCTCATCTTCCATATCCACATCTTCAAAGCCGCCGTCTGCTGAGCTGCTAACTGCTGCGCTGTCTGGCGTTGATAGCATCTCTGCCTCTTCGTCTTCTTCTGCTCCTGCTGCTGCTCCTGCTGCTGCTGCTGTGCTGGCGTGCTGCTGCTGCTGCAGCGCGGGAGAAGTTTCTTCGCCTTCATCCGAGGATTCTTCCATACTGCCTGAGGAAGCTGTTGCATAGCCTGGCTGCGCTTCCTGTGACGAAGCCTCCAGCACTACTGGACCTGCATCTGCATCTGCTGCTGCTGCTGCAGCTGCTGCTGCTGTGTCCGAGTCTACATCTATCGCTGCTGCGTCTACGTCTGCTGCCGGGCCGTCTGCGCTGTCTGACTCTACGTCAATCACGTCATGCTGCTGTTGCTGCTGCTGCGGTTCGGTTGCTGCTGCTCCATCTGGCATGCCAGCCAATGGGGCCTGCTGGGGTGTGCTGAGCCTGCAATGCCGCAAGCACAGGCAGCAGCACAGGCAGCAGACTGTCAGACGTTGATGGTACTGGCAATGCTACTGGTGGTGTCTTCTTCGTTTGACACTGAACCTTGTACCTCTGCTACACATCACACAATCAACAGTACGCTGCTGCAGCCACACATCAGCAGCAGGACCTAGCTGCGGCAACAGACACAGATACATGTTTTCATGCCAGCTTATGTCAAATGCTTACATATACAATGGAAACTCTCTGTCAACAGAGCGCCTCCCAACCTCACCTGAACCACACCACCGGCCGCATGTACCACCCCCGCTGCGCCCCGTACCCGCTTCACATCACACAATCAACATTACAGACACACACACCATACAACCAGCAGCAGAGCCCAGCTACCCATAAAAGAACACGATGTGCAGCGCCCAGCCTCACCTAAACCACACCACCGGCCGCATGTACCACCCCAGCTGCGCCCGCGCCTCTCGCTGCGCTGCATCCAGCGGAGCAAACTCCACCCACTGCACACCTGTGCCCTCGCCCTGCTGCAGCACGGGTGGCAGCAGGCCTGCAGCAACGGCAGACAGCACTTGATCCAGCGTGTTTGCGCCATCAAGTGCTGCTGCAGCAGGGTCATGCTTCAACGCAAGCACCTGCTGCAGCTGAGGGTTGCTGGTAGAGCCATCCGCGCTGCTGCTGCTGCTGCTGCCAGGTGCTGCTGTTGCTGCTGCTGCTGGGTGTTGGCCTAGCAGCAGCGCTCCTGCCGCCAGTGGGCAGGTGAAGTGGCCCACTCTGGACACAGCCACCTCATGCACCAACGCTGCACAAGCCAACGGGCGCAGCAGAGACAATAACAGCAGTGCGGACACAGTTGAGAGCGGCACAGTTGAGCGCCCCATTGTCACTGATAGCAGTGTGTGGTCACTGCTGCTGCACAAACGGCTCATGATGCAAATCTCGCGCGTAGCACACGTGCAAATGATGACAGCCGGAAGATCAAACCATGCTGCTGCACTCCTGCTACTGCTGCTTGAAGAGCTGTCCAAAAACTGCGCCCTTCTATAAATCATTCTCTATATCCCGGCTCACCCGTTGTGCGCGAGCTGTCTTGCTGCCCAAACCACTCCAGCTGCTTGCTATCATACATGTGCCGCGCGGCCTGTTTTGGCCCCAGCGCGTCAGCAGCAACAGCAGCAGCGGCAGCTTCACTGCTTTTGCCTGCTGCTGCAGACACTGCTGGTATTGCTGCTGCCGCAGGTGCTGGAACTCCTTGCTGCACCTCCTGCTGCTGCCGCCGTTGCTGCTGCGTGGTATCAAACAAGCTGCTGCCAGGCCCTGCTGCTGCCAGTGCCGCCTGCGCTGCGCGTGCTGCTGCAACGACCGCATCTTGCGGCACCTGCTGCACCGAACTATAAAGCCCATGGCCCTGCCGTGCCTCTATACGCTGCGCTGCTGCATCTAACTTGAGCAGCTCCTGCGGCACTTGGTTTGCAGGAACATCGCGCAGCAGCAGCCTGCCCCATGTGCTGCCCTGCTGGTGCAGCACCAAGTCCTGCAAGGAGAAAGAGAAAGAAGAAGTAGTCAAAGGCAGGCGCATGTGCATTTTTTTGTGGACAAGAACATGTGTGTGAGTTCTCATGTGGTCGCCAGTAAGCGAAGGCGCATGCTGCACTTCAACAAAAGATTGACATGTGGATGCAACCGGCATCAAGCAGGGGCATACAACGCTCAGGCGCAGCTTGGCTTCCACATGGTTCGACAAGCGCAATACCAAAACAAGTACTGTGGCTCACCTGGTACAGGTCCATGAACAGCCTCTGCAGCCCCACAGAGCTCCGGCCAGCCACGCACCATACCAGCACAGCAGCAATCACAGCTGGCACAGGTGCACACTCCCTGTGGATGATCACGGGCATCCATCCTCCGCCCCAACCTTGAATCGTTGAACACAATGAACGTACACACAGCAGTCAACATGCATTGCAGCAACAATCACTGCATGCGGAAATCATCACACACAACCAGCAGCCCACCTGGTACAGGTTCATGAAGAGCCGCTCTAGCCCCACAGAGCTCCACCCCGCCAGGGAGGCAGCAGCCTGCGGCACGCTCTGCAGCTGCATCCCATCACTTCTAACCAATCACACTAAACACACCTCACCTGGTACAGGTCCATGAACAGCCGCTCCAGTCCCACAGAGCTCCACCCCGCCAGCGATGCAGCAGCCTGCGGCACGCTCTGCAGCTGCAGCCCAGCGGCAGCGCCGCCGGCACCACCCCCACCACCCGAAGGCCCAAACAGCAGCGCTGCCGCGGGGGCGCAGCGTGCTACCAGGTACTGCCGGTGCTGCGCCAGTTGCACATCAAGCTCACAACCATTCGGCTGCAGGAGAGCAAAACGGCATGGATAGGGTGTGACAGTAGCAGTGTGTGAGTAAGTTCAACAGGTATAGTGAGGGATGAGTGGAAAGGCATAGCGGAGGCAGCAATGCACAGCAGCCACATCCCGGGCAGGTAATGCATTGATATGTTGCGCTGCAACTTGCAGGAATCCAGGCAAGCACGCCGCCCAAGACGCTTGCCAAGCCACATGCTTCCTGAATACCTGCTGCCTGTGCTGCCGCATTGGTGTAACCACAGTGGTGGCTGCTGCAACTTGCTGGCATGGCCCACTGCTACCATACCATACCTGCAGCAGTGCTACTATGCTGATGTCTGACTTGCCATCGCTGCAGTGTGGCGAGTAGCAGTTGGGCTGGAAAGCATGGTCGGCCTGTGGAGGCAGCAGCAGGGGCAGCACAAGAATAGGCAATAGGCACGCATCGTCAGCTGCTTCCTCACATGAACGCGGCAAGCTGTTTGACCCATGCTGTTGGTGCTGTGTGCAGCTGCTGTCCACGCATCCAATGCATGCAGTCATCTGAGGTCTGGCAACAATGCGTGCTGTGTCTGCTACAGCGTCCTGCATTGATGGGCCATGCCAAGATGCTGGTCACCAGCACTGCAACAATGCAACCACCGCTGCGACCCGGCATGCGACAATTGCACCGTTCAATACATGTGGAAGCTGCCTAACACACGTCCTGCATGATGTTGGTCAGCACAGTTTGACCGCTAGGGAGCCTCCTCAACAGCAGCAAACCAACTGCTGTCCTGCAAGCAGCTGCTGCTCACCCAGTACGTCAAGTCATCTGGCATGCCATCACAGCCGCCATCTGTGTACACTGCTGCAAAGCGCAACGCATGTGCTGCTTTGCTGGATGCTAGCTGCTTGTAGGTGCTCTGCAAGTCCACGCCTTGACTTCCTGCAGCCTGCAGCTCCATGAGCAGGCAAAAGTGTGATCAGCAGTGCAACAGGTTGCAGCGGTCCTTGCGCAGCTCCTGGATTCTGGATGATGCGTTTGTTGGGTTACTGTGCTGTGCATTGCAACATGCGATGCTGGTATGTGCTGCTGGGCGCACGCATGCATGAATGTGTCAGCGCCAGGGTGCTTGCAGGAGGGAGAGAGGCGTGTGGAGATGCAACCAGCATGGTATGCCACGTCTGCTTGTGTTAGGCTGTTATACATAGGCCCTTATACATGGGCCGCATAACGGTAATTTGAGCTTACCTGAGTGTACAAGCCGAAGTCCTGCTGAAGCAGCGGTTGCCAAAGAGAGTTGGCATTCACTACTGTTGCAAGGGTGCTGCTGGCCAGAGAACAGGAACACAGCGAGCGGGGCTCCAAATGCGACAGGATAGCATGAAGAGCTGCTGCATCAAGTGTGTGATCCATCTTCGTCAGCTGCTGCGGGCAAGTTTGCCACTGAGAGTGCCGCGCTGTGCGCTCACTTGCCACACTGCATGCTGGTCATGCTCGGTCAATGCGTTGTGAAATTGACACTGGCATTCAACCTGATAGCTTTCGTCGCATGCTGCAAATGTAGGGCTGTAGCGAAACCCGGTTCCTCTCGTCGTATCAACTTCTTCCGAGTGTGTGTCGCAAGGCATGAATGGTAGCGTTTGTACGCGGACGGCTTCCTGGTTTACGCAGAAGGTCATCTCTGTCTGCCGGACTTGCGTAACGCACGCGGCATCATTGCATCCCACCAAACACCACTGTGCAAAGCAGTGAGCAGCAGCAGGAGGAACACAACAGCAGAAGCACAGCAGCAATGGCTGCAGAAGGGTCGGATGAATGGGTGAAGATCATGGCTGATGACTTCACAGCCACTGTGTCAAAGCGCATCCTGCTGGCCCAGGCAGACTCGCATCTGGCACAGGTGATCTCACCCTCACCCTCAACGAATCTCCATGAAACCCTGCCGCGCTGTGGTGCTCATTGGTTGCTTTACCACACGTTTTGTTATTTCCTTGCTTGAGACTGTGAAAGCCAGCAGTTTTCGTTGCTGCGCAGAGCTAGAATTCCAATCTGGTGCAGCTTGTTAGACCATTCACTCACTTCGCTGCATGCACCTGCTTGCACCTGGTGCTCCCCAGTTGCAGCACAGCCCTCTTGCATGTGCCAATAGCACGCCAACACCTTTCAGCTAGCATAAACCTCACGTTTGACTTGTTCTCAGGTTCAACCTTGTCTCAGTCAAACTTCATCCTGCTGCGCTGCTGCAGCTGGTGGAATACGCGCTGCAGCGCAACCCCAGCAGCCCCGAAGTGCGCCTGGACACCTCAGCGGCAGTAGCAGCAGAAGTGGTTGCAGCGCTGCGGCAGGGCCCTGCCTATGCACTGCCTGCGGGCGACCGCCGGCTGCTGGCTGCAGTGAAGCACCAGCTGGACTATCTGGGGCTGCAGCTGCAGCCAGCAGCAGGAGAGCAGCACTACCTGGTGGTGCCTACCTACGACCTTGCCACTAACCTGCAAGACCTGTGAGTGTACTGTCTGCTAGTTGGGTGTTGCAAGAAGGCGCGTGGCTGCTGCTCTGGTAGCTGGTGCAGCACGTGTGTTGCGTGGCTGGAGTGTCTGACCAGAGGCATGCTTGCTAGCCACGTGGTGTGCAGATTGTGCTTGAGCATGACTCTCTGGTGTTTGGACTTTGCAGGCAGCGCAGAGAAGTACGGCCTGCTGATGTACAGCAGCGCTGCACGCGGGTGGGCCAACAGGGCAGGTGGGGAACAGTGTTGATAACAGCCATGCCGTGCATGCATGGCAGCGACTTGGTGGTACAGGCATCTGGTGATGCTTCGCATCGCATTCAGTCTTGGCTAAGCCAGACATGCTGCGTGTGCACCTGCTTACAGTTCAGTGCTCTGCTGCTTTGTGCTGGCACGGGATGGTATAGCATGCCAGCAGCACGCTGCGCCCTATGTTAGGCAAGCTAGCATGTCTTGCCATGTGATACAGCGCCACCTGACCAACAGACTGCCGTGTGCATCGACTCCCGGCTTGCTCCATTTTGAGTCTGCTCTGCTGCCGAGTCACACTGTTGTACACTGTAGTGTTGTTGACGCACCGCGCAATCTCTGCTGTGCTATGGCGGCTGCTGCTGCAGGGCGTGACGACCCCCGCCCTAACTTCCTGAAGCAGCAGGCATATCATGAAGAGCTGCCCGCTGACCTTACATGCCTGGCCGGTGTGATCCGCGCAGAGTACACAAACATTGGTGAGTCATGCCTGGCGCAGACACCCACCCCATCCAATATGGCATGTTTGTGCGGCGTGGATGTATTTGCAGCACAGCAGCATCCAGTCTTCGTGCTGGTGTATGAAGCACCTAGTGTGTGGCAGAGCAGCAGCAGCAGCAGCAGCAGCTGTTGAGCAGATACTATGATGGCTGTTGTTGCACAAGCGTCATAATGCGGTGCATCGCCTGATTCTTTCGACTCCAGGCACACGCTGAAAGCCAGGCTCCGCATCACAGCACACCTTGCTGCAGCAAGCGCTGCACTGCATCTTTTCAAGGCTGTAACTGCCATATCTCTGAGTCAGTCAGACAATGATGCAGCTAGCGCTCTGTATATGTGTGTGTGTGTCCTGCGCAGGCGAAGATGTGATATACTTTGTCAACGGCGGTGTCCACGCCATCGGCGAGGCAGCCGGACTCACGGCAACTGGGAAGGAATCTGGATTGCAGGCCGCCGCCAGCTTAACTCGCATTGATCTGCGATGCTGCCATGACTGCCGCCAAGTCACACCTGTACATGTTAGGCGGCGAGAACCTGACAGGACAGTGGGCTACCACGCCGCTGCGCAAATACGATCCAAGCATTGACACATGGTCAGTGTTTCTTAACATGTTATCTGACGGTCTTTGTCAGCTAGCTGCTGACTCCAATGACTCGCCTGCCTTGAACTGCTTGCTGTCTCCTTGCCTGAGAAAGCAAACACACTTACCTGAGCAGGTGACTGCAGAGCAGCTGCGTCTGCCTGGGTCACCACGAAGTTGCTGCGCAGTTGCTCAAGCTGTTACTAACGTGTGGCTGCTGCATGCACAGGTTTGAAACGGACCCGCCGTCATCCGTAGAGCGGCTGACCAACTCTGCACTTGTCAGCAACAGGCACGAGGTGCGGCTTAAACTGCTGCGGCGGTGCATTGCTGATGTCTGCATGCAATCCTTCACAGCCGAAGGAGTAGTGCAGCAGTCGCAGTGTTTTATGCAGCTACGTTAGTATATCTGTGCATTTAGCCATCACGCCTTCATCTGATAAGCGCAGCTGCGCTTGCTGGAACCCCTCTGACATGCATGCTGCCTCTTCCACTGCCTGCAGGGCATGCTGCTGTCGATTGGTGGCTACAGCACATCCGCTGCAGACGACCAGAATGAAGCAGACAGGAACAGGCCCATGTCTGACCGCATTGCCATGCTGGACATTGCCAGTGGCAGGTATGCAACACTGTTATAAGGACCAAACTACGAAGTAGATGCAAAGCTGTGCGCTTTCAAGCCACTGTGACAAAGCTGGATCAGGAGACACCAGCATTTAGTGCCAGCAGCAGCTGTGCCTGGCGAGCTTGGTGCAGACAACGCGTTACACGCTTCCTTAACCCTGCCCACCACGCACCAAAACTGTACCACCAAACCCACGCAAACATGCACCGGGCTTGCACGCACTGAGCCTTCCAGCAACTTGATCAATGGCTGCTGCTGGCAACC
Organism: Tetradesmus obliquus; assembly: GCA_030272155.1. NCBI lineage: Eukaryota > Viridiplantae > Chlorophyta > Chlorophyceae > Sphaeropleales > Scenedesmaceae > Tetradesmus > Tetradesmus obliquus. The sequence continues at coordinate 4,843,430 of CP126200.1, read as the reverse complement.
GGCGCGCGCGTGCTTGCGCTGTCTGAGGCTGCATGTTTCTAGCAGCTCCATGCAGCCGCCCTTGGCCAAGGGCGCCTTTGCATGGCCTAGATGGGTGACTGCAGTGTGTGTCATGCTGTGCAGATGGACTAACAACCCAAGCGGCTGCAGGTGGCCAGGCGCTGCACTCACAGGTAGCTCTTCTGTGTGTGTTCATTCTTGTTATTGTGCGCTGTCACGGTTTCTTGGCGGTGTGGAGGTGTGCAGTGTAGTGGCCGTCACGCTGCTGCTGGCAGAGGCAGGAGTGCTGCTTTCATGTCAGTCCACAACAGCTAACTTCCGCTGATGCATGAGACAGGCTCTGTGGCTGAAACAATGCTGATGCCTTCCCTGCTGCGTCCCGCGGCATGTTTTCACAGGTCCTCGCTACCCACGGGGAGGCTTGCCGCGTCCCAGCCTGTCAGCTGCTGCATACGATGAGTACAGCGTGATGGTGGTGGCTGGCGTTAAGGGCCAGCAGGCGCGTGTAGATGTGCTGGACCTGCGCACCTGGCGCTGGCGCGAGGGCATTGCACAGCTGCAGCGGCCTGGCAAGGACTCACGAGGTGTGAGTGTGGTGGCATACGAGGGGAAGGTTGTGGCGGTGGGTGGGCAGGCAGCAGGCACAGTAGGGGATGACAATGAGGAGGCAGATGAAGCCCAGCAGCAGCAGCAGCAGCAGCAGCAGCAGCAGGGAGAGGAGGATGAGCAGGAGTCGGCGTTCACACAGACTGGTGTACGAGAGGTGTGGAGCTACGACCCAGCAGCCAATGCATGGAGCAGTGACGGCATTGCGCGCATGCCATTTGGCATTAGTAGGGCAAGCCCTGTGGTGGCGCGCGTGTCTGTGTGAACATCAGGGGGTGACGTTAGGTGATGCCGTTGTTGCTGCGTGTGGCTGCAGCGCTGCCAACGCAGTTGGTGCACCTGAGCCATTTTGATGTAGAGCATCTTTGCAATGCATGAGATTACACTGCTTGTCTAATGTTACACACTATCGGCCTCGTGATGGGTGCTGCATTCGAGTTTCATGTGATGCATGTATTGCCATCCGCAAGCTGGCTGTGCACAATGAAGCATCTTGAGCTGGTGTAGGGTGGCAGCAATGTAACTCTCCCCTTTGCCCTCGTTGCAGTGGCTATCAGCAACAGGGACTGACGGTGTTGTAGAGCATCGGGTGCATGCATGGGTGGGGTAGTACAATCAGCCTCCGATCTGGTATCAGTGCTTGCATCGTTTCCATCTGGTTTCAATGCTTGCATGTGGTCCATCTGGTTTCAATGCTTGCATGTGGTCCGTCTGGTTTCAATGCTTGCATGTGGTCCATCTGGTTTCAATGCTTGCCTGTAGTCCATCTGGTTTCAATGCTTGCATGTGGTCCATCTGGTTTCAATGCTTGCATGAGGTCCATCTGGCTGGGTTCCGTGCAACAGAGCAGCATTCCACATGCGCGTGTGTACAGCCCCTTGAATATGCAACAGGTGTGTCTATTGCATGAGGTCGTGCTGCTGAACTGCTGTGCCTGCATGAACCGCCCGCTTGCAGCACCAGGGCCTAGGGCAGGGGGCTTCCTGGTCCAGCATTGTTTGATGGTGCGTAGTGATGCATGTAGCATGTATGTATCAGTTGGTCACTACACAGCACATGTGCTGAGTGGCCATGCCCCAGCAGGCTCTCAAGCGGGGCCTGTTACACTGACTCTTCCAATGACAGTTGAACTCATTCAGGATTGAAGCATTGCGTTTGTTGGACATGCCTGTCTGGCGCGGAGCTGTCTGCAGTTCGATGCACTCAGTGCTGAGAACTGGCTGCTTGTGCATGGACCTTGCAGGCTGAGAACTGGCTGCTTGTGCATGGACCTTGCAGAGAAGACCCCCAATAGGCTTGGGATGGGCCTGCTCAAGTTGCGTAATTCTGGGAGAGGATATTTACCTGTGGGTCCTGTCACCATCTCAGACAGAATGAGCCACAACAGATTGAACATCATGATATTGTGCAAGTGCTGTAGCCGTGCTCAAGCATACATGGCGGCATGCGCTGTGCGCACAAGCGCTGCATTTGGTGAGGGCGGCGGCTGTGTTTCAATAGCAGACGCTATGCCGCAAATATCGTTGTGTTCATGGCGTTCAGACTCTTTGCCTGAGCTGTTTGCAGGTGTGCGTTGCAAGGCACATTGCTTTGCTGACATTGCTGCTTTGAACGCAGATGTCAACCATACGCAGAGAGTCCTTCTTCTCTCCTGCTGTTTCTGCATCAAGTGCTGGTTGAGTGCTGGTTGCTGTCAACGCTGGCAGAGGCAAGCAACTTGTTCCTGCACTCCCAGCGCTGCCTGTTAACATGGATTATCATAGTTTTTTCGCATGTGAAGCAGATGGAAGTAATCGAACGAAGTGGGCCTGTCATTGCCAAGCGCAAGCACTGACACGCAACAGCTTGCAGAAATTTGGGCTACGACCCTGTTACCAGCACCAGGGCCGTTACCGCCTAGGTTTGTGGAGCTAGGTTTACAGCCCCAGAGTGGGGTTACCCTAGGGCGACAGCCGCTAACCTAGCACTGCATTACGTGTTTTTACAGCTTCATACGAGCACACAGCACAAACTAAAATGGGTTACTTGACCTTATGAGACATTCAGCGCCTGCCTGCAGCCCTCGCAACGGCCTGTGCTGACTGCTGCCATGTGAAGGCCACCTTGGGCAATATGCAAGGTGACCTTGCACATCCCCATGCAGCTGTTCTGCAGTCGCTGACCAGCAAAACGTGAACAGCGTGATAGATGTTGGTATGAGCTTCCACTGTGAGTCATCGTGATTCTGTTCAAACAGGTGTACGGTGGGCAAGATGCAGTGCGGTTGGGCAGCCTGCACCCTGAGGGTTTAGCAGGGTTGAATAAGGGGCGTTAGCGGCTCAGGCAAAGCAGTAAACATCATCAATATCAAGTTAGACATTCAAGAATCAGCAAAAGGATGTCCGCCCGTGTGGAGACAGTTGAGTTTCAGGGCGCGCTGTTTGTCAGTAAACAGGCATATGAGCAGCTGTTGTCTGACAACCAGAGCTTGCGAGGGCAGATTGAAACGCTGCAGGAAGAGCTAGGAACTAACAAAACAGTTCTCCAAGACTGTCATTCGCGGATCTCTGCTGCCTTGGGCATTGTGCAGCCTGTGCGTCAGAGGACAACAGCAGCAGAACAGCAAGAGCACCCCGGCCAAACTTGGAGCATTCACTAAGTGTCAGGCTTTGCTCTCAAGGACGACAGGTCCCTGGGAGAGCATCAGGTGGGGCTCATTGGGGTCCGGCCTGGAAATGTCACTGAAGGTTTCGTTGAGGTTGATTTTGATGCGGTAGTAGGTGTACCTGCTGTCGAGTTTACCTGCACAGCCAGGGTCCTGTAGATGTTAGTGGTCGGTTCAGCTCAATGCAGCACGGCGCATGTGCAGTGGCAATGCATACCCTTGTGCACGACGTGTGGAGAGTGCATGGTATGGCGATAGCAGCAGAACAGCCTGCATCAATGTCATTAGCATTGCTCAGGCTGCTCAGCTGCAGTTATAGCAGCACGGTTTGATCTTCTGCCAGGCAGTGCCTTGCCGCTTGCCGCTGCTGCTGCTGCTGCTGCTGCTGCTGCTGCTGCTGCTGCTGCTGCTGCTGCTGCTGCTGCTGCTGCTGATGGTGCCCAGTGCCAAGCAAGGGTGCACTTATGAGATGATGCTGGCACACATCCACAATGTAGATCATTTGAACAATTAAGGGACGCATTGTTGCTCTCACAGGCTCGTAGTGCATGGTGGTCGGGTTGAACTTGCTGAGGGAGCCCACAGGGGGTTCACGTGGCTTGCCGTGGTTGACGTCCTGTGCGGACGTCCCTGACAGCGTTCCTATTAGGAACGCCACGCATAGCAGCGTGCAGAGGCCGCGTGGCGCCATGCTGGCAAAGTTCTCGCTGGGTCACCTGGTGGCTGGTGACACGAGTGACGTTGGAGTTTGAAACGTAATACAATATCTACGCACTGTAATACGTATTGTTGAAGGACTTTCAAGGTGGGAGCAAGAAGGGCATCAGGAACAAGATTGTGGGGCTCAGTGCGGACCGACGAACATATGTCTTCTAGAACGTGACCCTAAAAGGTGACAGCATTGTTAAAATGTATTAATTACACTTCCTGTTGAATGAAATGGGGGCTGATCAGAGCCTCATCTGACTGTGGTCAGGTGCCACGTGGCAGCATGTGCACATCATGTGCTGCAGCCGATCAGCATTCATGAAGTCCCGTACGGTCGCAGTGAGATACGCCACGAAAATGCATCCATAAACGTTCATGAAATCGATTTGCGATGTCATGCCGGCAGTTGACTGAGCCAGCTGCTGCAGCGCTACGTAGGCTGGCATTCAATAAGTTCAAGTAGTTACTTAAGTGATGGCAATTGCCATCATGGCACCACCAAATGATTTGGCAGTGCCACCACTGGCAGTACAAAGAGTTGCACTGGCAGGCTTACTCTCATAGGACCTGGCTAAGTGACAATCCTTGGTACTGTTGGCTTCCTAAGGCTGCTGGTGTCGTCAGGTCTGGCCATACACCATGGTGTATCTGTTGGTTGCGAGGGGGCGCGCATGACGCTTGCTGTAACTTATTGCCTTTCTGGCTCATCATCCCCATCTTCCTATCAAATAGGAACAATCATGTTACCATCAAGACATTCCATCAAGCCATAGCATCAACGCCATTATTGCCTTGCTGGCTCATGATGAGTGCGCACTCAGTGCACTGACCAAACATCTCGTCATGACGTGCCAGTGACTGCCACTGCAGGCAGCAGGGAGACTGAACACACACACGCACAGCTGCAAAAGCAGATTCTGCTGCATTTTGAATGCATGACGCATCATCTGCCAGCTTTGGCAAACTCTCTGTGAACATCAACACAGACATGCAACTCACACGTGCAGCTAGCATTAATAGTACCGCATGTCACATGCCAATGGCAGTAGCAATGCCATCATGGTTGTCCGGCTGCAGCGCTGGAGCTGAAGTGGAAGCAACACCCGAACACAAAGAAAACAGAACTGGCTCAATGTTGTCGCGCATTGGTGATCTCCTCACGAGCCCCGGTGATGAAAGCCGGGCTCCTGCTGATAGCAAAGCACTGCATGGCATGCGTGCATCATATCCAAACATCACGGTCTTAGTAAGATCATCTTACGGTAAGATGCATGCATACAGTGGGTGCCACAGAGTCATCATGCAAGGCACCCAATGGCAGGACGGCTGCTGAAACAAGCAAGCAGACAAACACATGGCCCAACATCACAGCAAATCAGATGCGATCAACAGGTGGCTGGAAGCAAACATCACCGCTGCACATGAGACGACTACCAACACAAGATAGCACAGGGGTGACACCGCCCGTTTTATTTTGGCTTGGTGCATTGGCGACAGCTGCACATGCAGCAGCGCAACGTAGGACTTATAGATCATCAAAATCATAATCAAATCTGGCGCGATTGATGCGCAGGCTGACATGCTCCCCTGCTACGGTCACACTGAGGGGTGCTTTCCTGGGATGATGTTTCCAGCAGGCAACATGCATGACAGCGGTACACGCTGCAGATCAGGTTCATGAGGCCAGGCACACCAACTGTGCAAGCATACGTTGAGCAAGCTGCAGCACCCCACAACATGAGGGTGGGTGTGCCGGCACAGCTGAGAACAGTGGCACAAGTGCTTCAAAGCTGCAGGCGCAGCTGCAGCACAGAATCAGGGGTCAACAACACGAGGATGGGTGTGCTGACGGCTGACAAAGCTGATAACAGTCACACATGTGCTGCAAAGCAGCAGGCGCAGCTGCAGCACAGCATCAGGGGTCAGCAGCAGCATGCAACAAGCTGTAGCAAATCCCTATCACGACACACTCCAGAAGTTGCGTGACTGTGCATTCACTGTATACTGTTTACATTTGTCATTCTACTCCAGATCACAGCCTCAGAATGGATAACAGACAGCAAGTCATCTCCACCTGGGAGCGATCCCAATAATCCAAGCAAATTTGCTACGCCACTCTGAGTCATCCCTATCAACAGACAAATGAAATCATTCACACATCAAAGCGCTCACATCACATCATTCGCACATCATTCATACACCAAATGCCAGCTCCAGCCCAATCGCCACAGAAGTAGAGCCAGGGGAACGCTCCCTGGTGCACATTCACCCTGAGCTCGTTCAGGTCGACAAGCTGCCGAACATGAAGCATTTAGAAGCGCTTGAACCTCGGCACCGCAACCTCAGCCACATACACATTGCCTGGCTGGGTCACTTCAGTGCCGCTGTGGATAGACTCCCCAGTGGCACCCTTGTAGCGCCCCGTGCCTCCCACAATCGCCATTTCAAAGTCAGTGGGCTCTTGAATGAAGTTGGCACGGTCCAGAGCGTTCATAATGAAAATGGCATCATCCCCATTGGGTCCCAGCTCAACAGCGAATGTGCCCATGTATTGCTGCAGCAGGAGCAGGAGCATGGCGGGCATGGGGAAATGCCAGCAGCAGCAGCAGCAGCAGCAGCAGCAGCAGCAGCAGCAGCAGCAGCAGTAAAAGGCGTGCAAACTGTTTGTCATCCTTGTTAAGGACTTCACGTTCGTCTAAGGCTCCTTACGTACCGCTGCCTGGGCCGCTGACAACCACTTGCTTGTTTACAACTGTTTGCCATAGGGGCTGCCTACAAGCCGCTGCGCCGCACCGGGCTGCCTCAGGAGTGTGTGCATGTAGGTGCACCGCAGCATCAGTTGAACAGGATACTGCGGCGTGCCTTTGTGCTACAGATGCGCTGGTTGCATGGGCTGCTGCTGCAGCGCACCACTGGGCTTGCTTGCTGCAGCACACTGCTGTTTGCTGCTGCTGTGCAAGCGCTGTTATTCAAGCTGCCGCTGCTGTTGTTCAAGCACTGCAATCTGTCGCAGCCGACACAGCAATGTGCCAATTGGCCGTTGATGGCCGCTCAGTGGTTCAGCACATGTGTTTCTAGCATGCAAGGAGCCCTTTGTGACTGATACAAGCGGAGAATGCTCGGTGATCTAACAGTTGTATTGGAAGCATCTGCAGAGCCGTTTTTCTGATTATTTTACATCCAAGATAAATGCTGTCTCACCAGCTCATTGTTGGCACCAGCAAATGTGGTAAGGCTTGTGGAGTCAAACTTGCCAACCTGCGCAACACATAGACAGCACCAGCAGCGTTGCACCACGTCCGAACAAGTGGCAATGTTTGTGCGACACCGCAGCAGCAGCATTGTGCTTGGCTAATCGAGTGCTGCAGGCTACACCACTGCACATACTCGCAGTGTGCTTTAGCAAGACAGGTGGTTCTGCTGCATGCACCCTGCAACAAAGCGCCACACTGCGGCATCGAGAAACATGAAGCTGCTGAACGCGGCGATACCGCAGCTCCTCAATCTAGGAATTTGCTCTGCAGCACACCTTGATGCCGGTGCTGTTGTCAAACACGTCCCCTGAGATGACAACTGACACGAGGTGGGGCTCCTTGGGGTCTGGTGTGTAGGTGTCAACAAAGGTCTGATTGAGGTTGACCTTGATGCGGTAGTAGATGTACGACTTGTCTGATGTCACCTGCAGGAAAGTGACAGCGGGTGACACATGTTGGTTCAGGTCGCTGCACGCACTGCGCGAGCGCACATGCATGGATGCCATGTGGAGAGTGTGGTTGTGTGAGGAGTCAGCAGCAAGGACTGCTAGCAGTGCCGGTGTTGTGTGAGCAGCATGACTACTGGTGGTGGGGCTTCTGCTGCTCAGGCAGCTCAGCTGCAGGAAGCAGCAGCTCAGCTGCTGCTGCTGCTGCTGCTGCTGCTTCTGCTGTTTGCAGGAGGTGCTGTCAAGTGCTGAAGCAAGCACAAGTACAACGCGCTGAGCTCTGATATGGTGTTTAGAACCATCCTAAGTTCTCACAGGCTCGTAGTGCATGGTGGTCGGGTTGAACTTGCTGAGGGAGCCCACAGGGGGGTCACGTGGCTTTTTGGTGTTAGCGTCCTGCGCAAACGCCGCTGAAAGCGTTCCAACCAGGAACATCACGCATAGCAGCGTGCAGAGGCCGCGTGGCGCCATGCTCTCAAAGTTCTCGCTGGGTCACCTGACTGGTGACACGAGTGAAAGTTGAGTCTGGAACGTATAAAAGTATATCAAAACTTCTGCGCGGGTCTGTAACAGACTGCCGTGTTGTGGGCATGCAGAACGTCAGGAACGATATCTGGAGCTCTGTGCGGACCGACGAACACGTGTTCCTTACAAGGCGAACTTAACGGCTGGCACACCACAATCAAATGTAATACAAATTCAACATAGCATATTTTGCTGGGAGCTGATAAGAGCCTCATCAGACCGTGGTCAGGTGCTGCCACATGCTGCAGCTGAAGCCACTTCCGGTCGCAGTGAGATTTCCCATGACACTGCATCCTTACACGGTCATGAGACCCATTTGCAATTTTTGAAGTATATGAACTCAAGATAGCATGTATTGCATCCAGCTGTTTCAACGCTGACTAGGCTGGCATTCAAAGCCAAGTCACTTGCCAAGTTCGACTGCAAAGTTGGCAGCCTGCCACGGTGGTGTCCAGCTCAACCTGGTAGGCGCCTAGCTAAGCGACAAACCTTGGTACTGCAGGCTCTTAAATGCTGCTGGTGTCAGGTATAGCGTGTTTGTTGTTTGCGAGTGGACGCATGGCACTTGCCGTAGCTTCATTGCCTTGCTGGCTGCATGCGGCGCGCCGCGCTGTAGTGGCGGCAGTGACCGCCCCTACAGGCAGCAGGGAAACTCAACACACAAGCACCGCAAAGGCGTCACAATGTGAAGCTGCTGGGAGCATCACAACACGTTTATTGCTGTCAACAAGAAACCACAGCCAGGCTCTGGCACATGCACAACTGATCCTGCTGTGCCATGCATGCTGGCAGCAGTAGTCTGCAGGTAGACCTCGTGCAGGTGAGGCTGGTGCGCTGCGCAAGCACCCATTGCAAACGGCACAGCAGCTTTGAGCGCATCCCACTTGGCGTAGCCGCAAGCTGTACAAGACACATCCACCGAGCAGTCTGCTGTAGAAATGTTAGAAACCGAGCACGTGGTGGACCGTCCAGCAATTGTTGCTGCCGTATACATGAGTGCGCCAAGATGATCAGACTGCTGCATGAGGATGGAAGATCATACGACCAGCTGCCTGTGCAGGCAACTGCACATACGTTTGACACGTAAATTCTGCCTGAGTATCCATTTATTGTTCGTAAGGCAGCAGCCGTGTTGGCATGTGGACTTGACCAGTCACGGCACACCAGCACTGCACAACAACATCCAAGCATATCACAAACACACAATCAAGCACCCATGCTGCATGATAGAGTGTACTAGTAGCAGTAGCGCGCAGCATTCAAATTGCACCTTACTACTGCTGCAGCTGCTGCTGCTGCCAGCATGCCACCGCCTGCAGTATGCCAGTCATCTGAAGATCAAAGAGCAAGCGGCCGTTACGCCGCCATCAACGGCAACACACCCACACCACACACCCTGATTGCAACCGCAGCAGCTTGAAAAGCTGATCAAAGCAAGTGCATTTGGACTTACTACGGTCCCCTTTCCCATGGTACGAGGATGGATCAACAGGAGTGCCGACACCATGAAAACAAGCAACAGTCTCAACTGCTGGGTATAGCATTTGCTACAGGCAGCTTGAACGCTGCTCAAAGCAAGCATGACACCAGCAAGCAGTGCATATGTTGCTAGTGCGTGATGCGCTGCTGCCGACAGGAGTGCACACAGCCACCAGCCCCGCATCACCAACATGCTGCCCTACTAATGCAGCCGTGTTGCACACATGTATACAATTCACCTCCACTAAGAGGTACTGTTTGCTTGTCACCACATCAGCAGGTGTCAGGCAAGCCAACATGCGATGCTGTGTAAGCCCATGTGACCCCTGCCACCCCTGCGCCGATTACTTTGCTGCACAATCAGAACCGCTTGAACTTCGGCACGGCAAATTCAGCTACATATAAGTTCACAGGCGTCGTGAACTGTGTGCCACTGAAGAACACCTCTCCAGTGGCGCCCTTGTAGCGGCCCGTGCCGCCAACCACAGCAGCATCAAAGTCCATAATTTCCACGTTGAGGTTGGCGCGCTGTAGCGCTGCTTTCACAAAGATGGTGTCATCTCCATTGGGGCCTAGCTCCACTGCCATTGTGGCCATGTATGACTGGCAGAGCAGAATGCGCAAGTGCAGCAGCAGCGCAGGCAGTGACAGAGCCGTCATATTACACACTCGTGCAGCGGTGGCAGCTGCAGGTGCTGCACACGCACATAGCCAGATGCCAGCATTTTGGTGGTGGAAAATATACGATACCCAGCTGGATATCCGCTGCAGTGGATAACAGCCAGGTATGTGCAAGCTGACATGGAACCTAGCTGTTGCTAAAGCAGCAGCAGCAGCAGCAGCAGCAGCGGCGGCGGCGGCGGCAGGAGCAGCAGCAGCAACAGCAGCAGCAGCAGCAGCAGCAGCAGCAGCAGCAGCGGCAGCAGGAGCAGCAGCAACAGCAGCAGCAGCAGCAGCAGCGCCGATTGTGCCTGGTGCTGCAAGCTCATCTATGACATTTATGACACCCTTAAACCCTCAGTGCTGCTGACGCAACAGAAGCCCAGTGCATTCCTCACCAGCGTTTTGTCTGCGTTCAGGTAGGTGGTGATGCCATTCATGTCAAAGGTGCCAACCTGCAAGGCACAAGATACACCTGGCTGTTAGCTGCATGCTTGCACTGCAGATCTATGGTGGTGGTGTGTAACATACTGCCTGTGGGAATGCTTAGTGTACCGGTGTGTTGCAAGCCACCTGCGACAGCATATTCGCTAGGCTTGCAGCCATGGCTGCCATGTGATGCATGGTGCACACCCAGCTGGCAGCAGCAGCAGCAGCAGGCTGTACGCAGCAGCAACCGTGCTGATTCCCTGCAGGTGACCCCCGCTGCACATCAGCCAAGGCACCCTGCTTGCTGTGCTACTGCTGCTTGTTGGATGTCACTGGCTGCTGTCACTGTCGCCGCCCCCGGTCTATCCTGTTGCGCAACAGCACGCTCGTGTATTGTGCACGTGCGTGAGCTCACCTTTGCGGCTGTTGTGTTGTCAAACACGTCGCCAGAGGCCACCATTGTGTACAATGTGGGGACCTTGGGGTCACTATCAAAGAAGTCATAGAATGTCTCGTTGATGTTGATGGCCAGGCGGTAGTAGGTGTACGACTTGTCCGATGTCACCTGCCGCAATGTGCACCATGAGACAGCAGGGTGTGGCAAAGCAAAGCACAGGTCAGTGATGCTGCAGGAAGCAGGTTCACAAGAACGTGATTGGATGCCAAACAGCATGTGCACACAAAAACAGGGCTGCAGCTTGTAGGTGCGCCGCTGCAGCTATAGCGTTGCTGTGGTTGCCCTGCTGGATTCATTGTTCAGTCATGCAGCACCGACAGACTGCAATGCTCATAGGCTGCAACGGTGGTTAATGAGATGCTGCAGGTGCAACTGCATTAGTGACGCGAGAACTGAGAGATGAGCAGTGGCTACTGGCCAGCTGCTTGCTCAAGTGCTCTTGCTGCTGCTACTGCTGCTACTGCTGCTGCTGGTGCTGCCACTGCTGCTGCAAGGAAGGATACAACGAAGGCGTACACCCGCACAGGCCACGTACAACACATGTGCACTGGTATGATAAGTTATCAGCATATGCTGTACCACTTACCGGCTCGAAATGCTTCGTTGCCGGGTTGAACGTGCTCCGTGAGCCCAGAGGAGGATCACGTGGCTTGTAGTGGTTTGCGCTCTGCGCTGATGCCCCAAACGCGACACTAGCCATGCATATTGCGCACAGCAGGAGGTGAGCGGCGCGTGGAGCCATCTTTGCAAAGTTCCCGACTGGTGGCCCTGGTGACCCTTTGCTGGTGTTGAAGCACGGGTGACAAGCCACTAAATGCTCAAAAGATAAACAATAAAATTATAGCATACATGATGGTGGCTCCTATGGCCGTCAGGGCTGTTAGGCAGCAGCAGGGTTTCGAGATCGTGCCCCTTCAGGCAGACGGAGATACGGTGCGCCCTCAGCCACCAAGTGAGTACGAAACGGCATTACTGATTATTAGTGACATAAAAGTTTTATAAAGGTTTAACCGAACAGCGTGCTGCTGAACAGTCAACCACAGCGTGGCAGACTCATGTGCCACACCGACTCAAGTGCACATCTGTACAGCCGCAGCAACAGCCGTGCTGGTTGTTGCCAACCTGAGACCATGCCTGCCTCAAAGCCTTCTGTACGTCATAGGATTGCGCCAGCTACCCTTTTGCGTTGTCAGCACCTGCAGCTGGAGCACAGGCCCTGCAGCTCCTGCATCATGCAGCAGTGCTGCACAGTTGCTGTGGCCGTCGCAGCAATGACACGACACTGCTCAACCTACACCACATGACATGCCTGCACTGCCCACAAACCCAGTAGGCTTGTCCCCATATATATGGGGATCCTCGCGCAGCATATATGCTGTGTGACCAAATCAAGCACCCCGCTTGAATCTGCTGCACATGCCGCTGCGCTGCACCTGCTGCCCAGGCGGTGCTGCAGCCTGCTCAGCTACGTTGTAAAGGGAGAGTTTTCATTTTACAACATTTTACAACTCAGCTACGTTGTGCTGCTAGTCCCACAGACGCATGCCGACCCTCTGCGATGCTAGCCATCAAATATTAATATTGTGCCCAACAGCGCTGGTTTGCTGTTAACATGGAGTTTGCTGTCCATCCACAGGCATTCCCTGCCATAGCTAAGGGACGATGGCACTGCATTATACTGCTTGATGTTGCCTTGCTGCACTTGGGCCATAAGCAGCAACCAGTGAGTGAAGACATAGAGATTACATATTTTTTTGTTACCGGGGAGGTTAGAGATTACATAGGCTTTCAGGTGTGCTGACGGTGAAGCACCAGCGGCTGAAAGCGCTGCTGTAAGCATAACACCACGAACAGTGCAAAACACACCAACTCAATCAACAAGTGTCCAATGTTTGCAATGGAAACCCACATGTGCGAAGGTGCAATCAGGCACCCCAATCACAACTGCAACGCAGTATCAGTCATCGTCAACATCACCATTGTCAGCACAATGTCATTTGAGCAACAGCCACATTGCCATTTGCTACTGCACATGTGCATACAGCAGGCGCACAGCATGCGTTCTGCCTGCCCACAACTTCGGGGTGGGTGGGTAGGTGGCCAATAACAATATACCAACAGCAGTTTGGCTGCATGTCCTGCAGGCAATTGTAGTGCTGCTAAGAGCAAAGATAGTACATGATGTAGCAAATGGCTGAACCTGCTGCTACTATCAATAGCATTAGCTCCACACAATCAGCATCCTGCCAGCGCAGTCAAGTTGCACACAGCCCGTCACAGGCAATGGCTTGTCAACACAGTTGCTGTTGCCATTCCAGCAGGTATGATATGCAGTGCGTGCCAAGCATGGTGGTGCCGCGGTGACTAAAATCGCTTGAACTTCGGCACGGCAACTTCAGCTATGTGCAAACTGTCAATCGTTGTTGCAGCAGTGCCTGTGAAAGTGACCTCCCCAGTAGCACCCTTGTAGCGGCCCGTGCCTCCAATAACAGCACAGTCGTAGTCGCACACTGCCTCTTCAATGTTGGAAAAGTCGAGCGCTGCTTGCACAAAGATTGTGTCATCGCCATCTGGGCCTAGCTCCACTGCCAGCGTGACAATGTATTGCTGGCAATGCACCAAAGGTGTAAAGCAGGCAGCATCACAGCCGTCACCACAGAAGAACGACACATGCAGACATTGTTATGGCCGCCTAGCTAGACACTACCTTGATCAAGCAGTTGTGAAGGGCCTGAAAGAGGGTTACGAGCATGTGTGGCTGCTGCTTTGCAACATCCGCCATGCTTCTAGAAATGCCCTTGTGAATGCCAACTGCTGTCCCTGCAGCTACAGCAGCAGCATCAGAATCCAGGGTACTTGGTGCTGAAAGCATGTCTGCGATGCCCCGGGACATGCAATCAGCTCCCTGCTGCTGATGTCAGCAGTATCACAGGGCGCACCACTCACCAGCTTCATATTGGCATCCAAGGACGTTGTGACAGCAGATAGGTCAAACGTGCCAACCTGCAGGGCGCAACATGCACCTGCCTGTTGCTTGCTTACTTGCTTGCTTGCTGGCTGGCTTGGACAGCAGCGTGGTGGTGGCAGTTTAATGTACTGTACACAACTACGGAAACAATGAGGCCATGCCAGTGCGCCACATGGCATCTGTGCAAGCCACATGTAAGACTGTCAGGCGGACGCCTGCCACACACCATGCACAACCGACTGGCAGCAGCAGCAAGCAGCGGCAGCAGCAGGCAGCAGCAGCAGCAGCAGCAGCAGCAGCAGCCCGCACTGCGCGGCGGCGCCACTCCAGGGGCCGCTCCTCCACACAAGCACACACAGTGCACCGAAGCGAACTAGTGCAAGATTTTTGTTGGTTGTGCTACTGCTGCTTTGATACCTTTATGGGTCATGTCAGGAACCTTGTGCACTTGTTGTAATGGGCTGTGCTCTTGCTAACAACTCTTGTAATGGCTCGTCATGCCGATGCGGCTTACCTTGGCGGCTGTCGTGTTGTCAAACACATCGCCTGAGGCGACTATCTGAGCCACGGTACCGATGGGGATAGGATCGTTGGGCTTGGGATGAAAGATGTCAGAAAACGTCTCATTGAGGTTTATGGCAAGGCGGTAGTAGGTGTACGACTTGTCCGACGTCACCTGCCGCAGCGTGCCACAAGAGGCAGCAGGGGTTTGAGCAGAGGAGCAACCAGGGGAGTGTGCAGGAAGGAAGTCAACAAGAGTGGAAAGATGGACAGTCTAGCATGAGAAAAGCAAGTATGACCACCTTTGCCACAGGGCATGCACACACAGGGACACGGAGCTTGTAGGTGTGCTTCTGCAACAGCATGCTGTGGTCGCCCTGCTGGAAGTAGCTTGCCATGCTGGAGGCAGCATGCCATAAGGCAGTTTGCTCAGATGCTGTACAACATGTTGCTGCAGCTGCTGGTGCCCCTACTGCCACTGCTGCATGCCATGCAGTGCATGCTGGAGGTAGCATGCCGCATGCATGCCATGATGAGCAGATCTGCTCATGTAGTCTAGGCTACAGCTGCTGCCTCTGCAGCAGCTGAGATACTGTCGGTGCTGCTTGACTTGATGCCTGCCACTGAGCTGTAGCTTCTGCAGATGCTACAGGCCGGCTGCAGCTTGGGCTCAAATGCTGTTGCTGCAGCTGCTGATGTGTGCATGGTGCCACTGCTGCCACTGCTGCTGCAAGGAAGAAGATGGCATTGCGTGCAACAGCACAGTTCAGAAGATGGCATTGCGTGCAACAGCACAGTTCACGTACACGATCATTACCCTGAACTGCTGGATCTCAGCTGATTGTACAGCACTCACCGGCTCAAAATGCTTCGTTGCCGGGTTGAACCTGCTGCGTAAGCCCAGCGGATCCGTTCTGACAGGAACGTTCCTGTCAGAATTGCTGAATAAAAACAGTACTAGAGCCAGATCTGGTTCAAAATGACTGATGGTCAGCATGTGGAGTCCATTCGTGTCTTAGGCACAGCACAGCATGCTATCAGCCGCAGCCTGCGCAGCTAAGTCACATGGTAACGGCTTCCCACAGGTGGTAGGGTACCATACCTACTGTTGGTAGAGTATTATACCAAACTTTGGTACGGCAGCCAAGCACTCGCACTCGTGCCCTTCAACGTTAAATAACAAACATTCAGGTTGGGTATCCTCTTCTAAGCCGCAGGCAGCGTCATGGCTGGGTCACCACAGCACCGTCCCAGCAGTGCAGGCACTGCCCAGCACTGCCCCCATTCAGTGCTAGCCAATGCTCGTTGGAGTGACAGGTGGTGGATATATATTGACATAGACATTTCTTGAAGGTTACATTGCAATCCATCCATCCACACTGCGGGCTGCTGCGGGTCATTACCTGGCAAGCAGTGTTAGTTACATGATACAAATTTGAACGCCCTTGGGGATGATGCCGCTCAGCAAACCATTCACAGGAATTCACAGGCTTTTCATACTGCACACTTTGTTTTATCCACCGCCGGTTCTAAGCTGCGTCAACCTACAGCAACGACCGTGAACGTTTAGTGGCGATGCAGACTTCGCGCTTGCTGCTATGATGATCTTGACTCATTGAAGCTGTTAAGCCCTTTTATCATGAACTTCATGTCTCGGACCGAACAGCTGCGCCGCTACGCAGCTGAGAATCAGAAACAGACTAGGAAAAGGCTAGTTCAGCCTGTGCCACCTGATCCCTTTAGTAGAACAAAGCCCAGGCGGCACAGGCAGGACAGTGACACTCTAGATGTGGACCTGGAAGAGCTGCTTGGGGTGGAGGTGCTGGGCGATGGCGGCAGTGAGCAGTGCCAGCGTGTGCAGCAGCTCAACCGCAGCTGGCAGGATCGCAGGCCTGCCAACATCAGCAGCCTGCAGCAGTATGAGGCATACCAGGAGGCTGATGAGCAGCTGAAACAGCTGCAGAGCAGCATGCAGCTGATGGAGGGTCGGATTGCAACAGCGCTGCAGCGTCACTGGTGCTGCAGTGTGCTGTCTGCTGACGCCTGCATCACAGTTGGTAGCAGCAGATCTGTAGCCTACCATGCTCTCGGCACAAGCTTCTGGATGGCAGTGCCGACTGTGACATGTCGGGGTTGTGATGCCACGTGGGAGGTCTGCCCTGCACATATTGGTTGCTGGGGGAACACCCCAGTGTCGCCCACGCACTGGTTTGACAAGCAGCTTTTGACTCTGTACAGGGAGCTGCTCCTTGGGGCTGGCCTCAGCACGCACGCCTATGCTGACGCCAGCAATGCTGCCTGCGCAGTGATCAATGCTGCTGCAGCAGCTGCTGTCTCAGCAGCGCAGCCAGCTGGTCAGGACCCGGTGCCATCCATCACCGCAAAGTAAGTACCCAACAGGCTGAAGACATCAGCATGCACTGCCATGCTGAGGAGCTGACAAACATGCTGCCTGTCATCTGCAGGGACCTGCAGTGGGCATGGGTTGAGTACAGCCGTGCGACTGAGTACAAACACGACCCGCATGCGCTGGTGCGAGCAGAGCTTGCTGGCCTGGGCCCTGCAGCGCTGTGCCCAGCATGCGCTGGCACGCCAGGCCCTGCAGGTAACAAGCAGCCGCTGCCAGCAGCAGCTGACACTCTCTTATGTTGCGCAAGCAATAACCCTTGTTTGCTCTGAAATGCTAAGGACGCTTCTTCGTGCCTCTTCAGATGCTGCTTGTCTGGCTGCAGACACGCTGGTACCTGGTCACTCAGCCGCGCACCTGTTTGCAGCCGGTGAGCGGTACTGCAATGGTTCACATGCCACGTGCTGCAGCAACATGTCCATTGAGATGTTGAGATGTTGTAATCATTTTGCAGTACGTGCCACCATGCTGTTGCTGCAGCACAGTTTGCAAAGTTGCAGGTGTGTGTTGCACAGCTTCAGCGCATGAGTTGTCTGCTATGTTGCATCCCTACAGGTACCGCAGCTGCTGCAGCGGCTGTCTGCGGGCTGAGTGCGCAAACAGTTCTGGCGGCGGGGCTGCTTCCAGGTGAGCTGGTCATCAGAAACTGCATGCAGCAGCTGAGTCCAGTGGTGTCATTTGTTCTATGCTTGCTGAGCCAATCACGTGTGCAGCAGCCTGCAGCACAAAACTGCTGCAGCAACACACACCAACCCCATTATCCTGCTCTGCCATCTGATTTGCATGCTGCCATCAGCTCCTGCTGACGAGTTCATTCCTCTATGGAGTCCAGGCGAGCGCCCCATCCTGACCGCTGCGGCCTTCGACGCTGTGGTGAAGCTCAACCACTACACGTCAGCAGGCAGGAGTGGCGGTTACAGCGGCACGGCACATGTTTTGGGCCGCTTCCTTGATGAGGCGCACAGGCAATTGTGGCTGATGAAGGAGTCTGGTGAGCTGTCAGCAACGCAGCGCCAGCGTGCTGAGCGCGACGAAGATGACATCAGCATTGAGCTGGGCGGGGAGTGCCACCCGCGATTGCTCTGCGCCAGGGAGTCCTCGCTGTTCAGCGGCATCAGCGACGTGTGTGGCCTGGCTGGCGGCGTGTGCAGCCACGGGCAGCCACTGCTTGGGATGTTTATGGCCATGCCGGCGCCTGAACGCTTTGTGTACTATGACTTAGCGCTGCAGATGCTGCTGCTGGACGCGCGCGTGGACGTCATGTACCTGGACACAGGCTGCAGCTACTCCCGCCACCGGCTGCTGCACCTGTCTGAAGAAGATGCGCCGCGCCACATTCGCCTGCCATGGTGGCATGCCAGGGGGCATGGCGCGCGCTGCTGCCTGCGCTACTCCGGCCTGTACCTGCCTGGTGAGGTGCTACAAGCGCTGGCTCTGCATGCATACACGCGCATGCGGGTGCATCTGCACAGCTGTTCATGTTGCAGCTGCGCGCTCGATGCCTGGCATGTGGCGCCCAATGATGGTGACTGCCAGCTGCATCTGTGCATCTGGTTGCTGTAGTCGTGCTCTGTACAATACACACTTGTTTCACCTGTCTGCTGTGTTGCAACGTTACCTGCACCATTGCCCTTTGGCGCTGCTGTAGGTGCATGCCGCCGTGTTGGCGAGATGTGCGAGCAGCTGTGGGCGCAGCTCAAGCCCCTTGCATCGGTCACCAGGTATATGGCCATGCCAAACTACCTGGACTGCATCGACGACGCCCTCGGCTTCGTGGCATCATCGCGCATGGCAGGGTTTGTGCCCTTCATGGTGCAGCAGCACAAGAGCAATCTGCGCAAGCTTGGTGAGCAGCATGCTGCTCCTCGCGCTTTGCGTGAACAGCGACATGTGAACATCGGCATGCGACATGTGAAATGTGGGTCCTGCCCACAGTGTATGAACTGGTGGTTATTACATAGCAGCGCACTTGCGGGTCTTCCTTGCTTGCCTTTTGCCGTCTTGTGCTTCGTGAGCTCATCATGATGCAAGTGCTTAATGTTGCTGTCTGTAGAGGAGTGCCGCAACCACTACAAGGACCTTGTGAAGTTGGCGCGCAAGCAGGGCTTCACTGAGCTGCAGCTCATGCACGCAGCGGTGGATGCCTGCAGCTGCAGCAGCACACCAGCAGCGCCTGCAGCGCTGGACGATGACGCTGCGCGCCTTAAGCTGCTGGTGAGTACCCAATACCCAGTTGTTGCCTCTTCATGTTTGCCGTGCATGGTTGCCTGCTCATTGCATGCTGCTGCTCAGGGGCTGCCGTGTGCAGTCGGCAGGTTCTCATCTGTCTCATCTGCGTGACATCATGTCGCTTGCTCAACATGCGCAGGTGGACTACGTGCGCAATGAGAAGCAGCTCAGAGCGCTGCAGCACCTGCACAGCAACGCCACTGCTTTCTCAGTGGCCCTGCCAGGTAGCGAGGGCCGCACGCTGCATGCACGTGGCCGAGATACAACACGCCAGCAGAAGCTGCAGCAGAAGCTGGGTGCCCTGATGACCAAGCTGAACATCACAGAGCCACTGGACCGCAGCAGCGATGAGTACAGGGCAGGCTTAGCTGCTCTGAGGGATGAGCAGCTGCAGAGCTTGCAGGCGGAGATAGAGAAGCTTGTGTCTGCTCTCTCTGTGCTGACGCACGCGAGGCAGCAGCAGGGGGCAGCAAGCCGCATCACCCGCTCGCAGAAGAAGCAGGCGCAAAGCAGGCGCAAGCGTGTGCGGCAGCTAGTGGGCGTGATGCACAGCTGGCAGACGGAGGACGCGCCCAGCAGCAGCACAGTCGAGCAGCTTCCGGCAGCTTGGACAGAAGCAGAGGTAACAAAGCTGTTCAAAGGCGAGTGCCCATGGCGGTGCGGGTCTGGTGGCAGCGGCGCTGCTGTTGCAGCGATGCTGGCCGAGCGCTTCAGGGACGCGTGTGCAGAGGTGAGCCGACAGAGTAGCATGAGAATAGTAGTTTGCAGCAAGGGCAGCGTCTTGCTATAGCTCATGCTGCCTTGTGATTTGTTGCTGGGAAACAGTACTGGGTGCTAGTGCATTGTGTACCTTGCTACAAGCATTGCAACGCTGCGTGTGGTGCCTTCATGCTGATAAGCATGATCTGAGATGAGCACAGCGATCTCACATGGAGTTGTGCATGGTGCAGGAGGCAAGAACAATTGAGGAGCTGGTGATGCAGCGCTTCGAGCGGGAGCGCACCAAGCAGTACTTCCTGCATGTGAGCCGTGTGTGCATGGAGGCCAGCCAGGCGCAGCAGCAGGCAGCAGAGGAGCTGCAGGCTAGTGTGGCGGAGAGTGTGGCGCAGGATAGGCCGCCTGGCTGTACTGCAGCAGTGAAAGACGGCCTGCAGCAGAGTGCCGTGCATGGAGCTCTTGCTGTGTTGCTGCGCCGCAACGCAGAAAAGCACCAGCTGTGGCACGAACAGGCCACCGAGTGCTTTGCGCGGTTGACTTGATGGTCACCGTCAAACGCGGCGCAAAGTTGTGCTGGCGCGTGCGTGCCGTGTATTGATATTGTTGACAATGTGTCGAAGGCAGCCCCATCTGTGCTTGTTTTTATATGGTGCTACAGCAACTGCTGAGTATTCCGCATTGTGCTGCCCCATGTGCCAAGGCGATGGCACCAACTGCTGTACCATCATGGTGTCAAACTGTGTGCTTTGCTGTGTGCTAAGCTGCGCTTGTGTCTGTTGGGGCCATGAGGGATTCATTGTGCTGTTGGCGTTTCTGCACATCGCACAAGTTGTGCGGATACTGCAGCCATTGTTGAGGGCACCAGATCTCGGCATATCTAGCGCATGCGTGCAGCTCACTGTGAGCTGGCAGCTGACTCGCCACTTGCTTGCAAGTTGTTTGGCTGATGAATATGCCATGACGTGCACACGTAAAACTTGTTCTGTGTAAACCTAAACAATCAAGGAGCCTATCCGGAATGCACTACATGTACAATGCACCAGAGTAGAATCTTGCCATGCTTCATCAGACACTGCGCAACTAGACCACTTCCATACAATGACACATGCAGCCAGTGATTCATTCGGCAGCGGAAAGGGCGTGTGCACAGCGGACAGGCAGACAGTCGTCTGCGCACTTGCAGCATACACAGAGCCACGGGTTTGGAGATAGCGGTGGGCGCGGCTGTTACCGGGTTGTCGCGGCTACTGCATCAACCTTGGACTGGGGTGCTGCAATGAGAGAGGATAGTTACATGTGGGTCTGGGCACCATCTTAGATGGTATGAGCCACAACAGGTTGAACACAAGGTCTGAGACCAGAAAAGGAGAGTGAGCACAGTAGAATGCAATGGCCACACTGCTGAGTGAAACTCATAGTTATGCGCGCATCTGCTGCTTGGCACAACAGCTGATGATATCATGGTGACGTTGCTGCCAGCAGAAGTTCTGCTGCCTGTTGTGAAGATACTGCTGTAGCCACTGCAGCACCGCATTGCATCTATTAGCCGCTGCTGCATGTGCCTGCAGGTAAGTTGAAGCGACAGTGCAGGAATGCCGCACATTGCTGATTGAAACTGCGCAACTCTTGCAGGATGCGCTGCAGCCACAGCAGAACAACCGTCCTTATTGCAATCGCTGTTGAAACTCGATTGCACATCGCATACGCTCTGTCCCAGACAATGCTTTCCATCCTTCAAGTAATGCTAGTCCCTGCAGTGCAGCAGTCGCCATGCTCAGCCGCTGCAGCGCGTGCCATGCGCTGGTAAGTGTGTGCACCATGCAGCTTGAAGTGTTGCTGTGGATGTGCCAGGTGACACTGCTGCTGGGATGAGCTGCGCAGCATGATACCCAGTGCAACGCAAGAATGCATCAAGCATTGTCAACGGGCACGACTGCTGCCTGATGAGCTGAGTTGTGAGGTTGTTCTGAGCAGTGCAGCCGGGCATGGCCGTGGCTTGAGGGCCGACATATGCATATGCTGATGTACTACACCCTTACTACGGCACTAGTAGTGCAGGGCCTTGCACAAATTTGTGGCGTTGTAATGCAGATCCAGTGCGTGGACAGTTTCTACTGACGCAATTTACGACTCTTCATCGAATGACTGCTGCATTCTGGAAGTACCGCACCGACTTGATGCTTGCAGGGGAGCAATCGTGTTGCATACCTACCAGCTAGCTGCAGAAAACCAGCAGACATGATGCCATCTGGCAGCAGGTGTATTGATGTGTACAGCTGTTGACAGTGGCAGCAAAGATACAGTGCTGCAGTTCCAAACTGCGCGATTCGTTGGGTCCAGTCATGTATCTCTCTGGCTGCGTACCGCGGCAACCAACAAGTCACATCAGGGCGGGCTGGGCGAGATGTGTCACATCATCTTGAGGATTGCTGGCGAAACTTGAGGTGGCAGGCAACACCTGCTTTCTGGCGCTTACACAAGCGTTGCAGGCACATGTTCAACAAGAAACTATCCACATTTGCTTTGCGTGAGTGAGTATGCAGGCGTAAGGGTCAAGGGTCCGCTGCCTACATTCTAACCAGAACTCGATGTGGCTGCAAGTGCTGCATGCCCGATGCACTGCATGATCATCATCCTTAGATTGCCATTTGTTCAGTGTTACACGGCGTCAACAGTGCTGAGCACCATGTTGTGGCTGTTGTGCACATGGTGCAAGCTGCCACAATTGCACGCCATGGCAGGGCTAGGCCTGATCATGCGTGCACTGCTGGTTTTGTGTGCTTTCAACTCTGCTGCAAATCAACCAAACCCGTCAATGATCTGCTTGTAAACCCCACGGCCTGCACCCAAACATATGCATAGCGCCAATAGCTGCAGTCGCACACACCCTGAAACAATAACTACCGCCAAAGCAAGAGCCAAAGCCGCGCTTCTGCAGACTGACACCACCCTAGTGCTGAGCTTTTGACCACGCTGTATGACCTGCAGCCACCACAAACGCAGCATGAGCTGCTATTGCCGGCGCATAAAGCTACTCGAGTGTAACATGTTAGATGACGTCACCAACAACCGGTGCACCACACTCATGTGCACTTCCAGACATGCAAACCAGGCCAAAGCACTCGTACCACCAACATCACAGCGCTACATTCCACCGCACAGGCAGGACAGCTGTGAAGGCCAGACTCTAGCAAGCTGGGAATTTGGTTGCGTTCACAGCGCTGCGCGCCTTTGCCAAAGCTGCCTCCACACCAGCATGCGGCTTCGTGAAAGCCGCTGTCAGCTTTGCAGCATACGCAACATCCTCCTCAACAGCGTCAACGCTGTCCGCGCCTGCCGCCAAGCGCGCCTCTACACCCGCGAGCTCTGCCACCAGGCCTTTTACGTCAATGCCCTGCAATCCACATCCAGTGACTTTCAGGAATGGTGTTGTGGCGGCATGCGGGCACTATATGGACTATGGTGACAATCATGGACTACGACTTCTACTGCTTGCATGCAAGCGCTAGCATGACTTCATACCAAAGGCCGGCTCGACGGCACTCACCAGGGCACCTGTCTTCAGCTTCTGCACCATGTTGTGCTGCGCGTTCGAGGCAGGAGCTGGGACATCAGCTGGCAGTGCAGCACGCTGCGCAGCTGCAACTGCCCTGGCGTCGTCTGCTGCTGCTGTCAGTTCCTGGCTGTTGCCGAGCACTGCTTGCGTTGCGCTGGCGACACCAGCAGCCGCTTTGCGCGGCAAGCGCTGCCGCTGCACAGCTGCTTCACCGACCGATTCCTGCTCCTGTTGCTGCTGCTGCTGCTGCTGCTGCCGTTGCTGCTGCCGCTGCTTGGTAGGGGCGCGCCGCTGCTGGTCCGCTTCTGCCTCCCTGTGTGTTGTTGCTGCTGGGGCTGTTGCTGATGGTTTTGCGTAGCGCCGTTCCTCAGCAGCAGCCGTGGTTGCAGCATCGTTGCCGTAGGCGCCCTGGCTACGTACCTCGGCACATACCTCTACCTGCCGCTGCTGCTGCTGCTGCTGCTGCTGCTGTTGTTGCCGACCCTGCGGCTGCTGTGGGCCCCCTTGCTGCTGCTGCTGCTGCTGTTGCTGCTGCTGCTGCTGCTGCTGTTGCCGCCCCTGCGGCTGCTGTGGGCCCCCTTGCTGCTGCTGCTGCTCCTTGCCGAGTAAGCAAGCGGCATACCAACAGACAGCAAGTTATGCAGAAGAGCGACAACACAGGATACGTCAAGTCAGTCATGCCAAACAATCTACAGGGGTGGCGTACGCACAGCACCGCACTCAAGCGGCCGCAGCTGAGTTGAGGCAGGACACAACATGCGCCACGCAGACACAATGCCAACCTGATAGCACACCACATGCACCACCTTACGTTCTCCACATGTACAGTGGAGCCTTCCACATACCTTGCAGCGCCTATGGTGAGCTTGCAACAGCTGTTGAGCAGCGTCACACCACGAACGCTCCTTCGTCTTGCGTTGCAGCGGCCAGCCCGTTGCCATGCGCAGTGCGCTCTTCAGGTCCAAATGATCCAAGGTCCCTGCAGCTTCAGCAGCTGGCGGCAGTGCAGTAGCAGTGGCAGCAATGGTGAGTGTTAACAATAATCGTTTGACTAATCAAGCAAAGAAGCGTCATGACGAGGTCATGCTGCTGCATTTGACACCTGCACCAGTGCATGCGTTGATGAGTGTGACCATGTTGCAATGTGTGAACCGCGGGGAGTGATGCCACAGCTGAGCATCAAAGTCTCATGTGCGTTATCAGCCTTGACCACTGATCTGCCCCGCCAAGCCCAACCACCGCATCTCCGTCACACATCATCCAAGTTCCCGAAACCATCTGTGACTACTTACCTGTGTAAGCCAACGCAGCAGCGTTGCAGATGTGAAACACAGTGCAAGCGGAGCTGGGCTGAACAGCCTGCGCTTCAAGTCTACCCTCCAAAAGCGCCTTCAGTACACATGGTAAGGCTGTTGCCTCACGCCTCGCTCGCTCCTGTTCAATTGCTGCTGCTGCTGCTGCCGCTGCTGCTGGTGCTGCTTCCCCGGCAGCTGCTGCACAAGAAGGTGCAGCAGCACCGACACCTAGTGCATCAGCATGCCCTGCAGCCTGAGACGCTTGCGCCTGGCGCCATGCATCTGTGCGGTGCAGCCGCTTGAGTTTGCTGCGTGCCGCCCAGTCATCAGCTGCAGCAGCGTCATCAGCGTCATCAGCTGCAGCAGCGTCATAAGCTGCAGCAGCGTCATAAGCTGCAGCAGCGTCATCAGCGGCATCAGCTGCAGCAGTGGCAGCAGCTGCGCGTGTTGCACCACCTGCATTGGCTACACGCCGAAGCTGGCGCTCTGGCTCTCCATACACACCTGCCTCTGCAGCTGCACGATGCTGCTTGCTGCCGCTGCCATGCTCGCGGCTCCTGCTGCGCCTGCTGCCCCTGCCGCTACCACGCTCGCGGCTCCTGCTGCGCCTGCTGCCCCTGCCGCTACCACGCTCGCGGCTCCTGCTGTGCCTGCTGCCCCTGCCGCTACCACGCTCGCGGCTTCTGCTGCGCTTGCTGCCCCTGCCGCTGCTACGCTCGCAGCTTCTGCTGCGCTTGCTGCCGCCCCTGCCGCTGCTACGCTCGCGGCTCCTGTTGCGCTTGCTGCCCCTGCCAATGCCACGCTCGTGGCTCCTGCTGCGCCTGCTGCTCCTGCGTTGTGCTGCACCAGCAGACCCTGCCTCCTCCTCTGATGCTGTCTCAGTGTCACTCCATTCCTCACTGCACTCCTCTTTATTCACCTTCTTTTTGGAGGGGTATTCCACCTTGTAGAGCTGTTGCTGGCTGTACTGTCGTTGCTGCTGTTGTGCTGTGCCCTGCGTGCCGCCACCGGGGGCGGCACCTGCAGCACAAGCACACGGCAGGGCAGGCAGCAAGTCACATGCAATGTGCGCATAAGCTGTAGCCGCTTGCTACACGCCTGTGGCATGTACACCGCAAGATGACAATATGTTGAGTGCGGCCTCAGTTTGACGTAGCGGAGGCAAAAACTACAAGCCCTCACCCCCGCACTGGCAGCTGCTAGATATCACCAAGCCTTCAGCCGGATCACCTCACCTGCCCCTAATTTGCGCAGCAGTGCTTGCACCCGCTTCTCGGCCCACCCTAGGCTGCCGGTTGGGTGACGCAGCAGCACCTCCAAGATGGCGCTCAGCTGCTCTCGCGTTAAGCCTTGAGTGAACGTGCGCAGGCTAGCACTGTTGTGGTAGGGGAGGAGCACTAGCAGGATGATGTCGCCCTTGTCCAACAGCTGTACAGCATACTTCTGCACAGCTTCCAGCAGGCGCGCTCGGATCTGGCTGTGGTTGACCTCTCTGGCGGCTTTGGCAGTGGCATTGGCCGTATCCTGCTGCTGCTGCAGCTGCTGCCCCTGTAGCTGCTGCTGCAGCTCCCGCAGCTGCTGCAGTTGCTGCAGCACTGTCTCCAGGTCATCTAGTACCTCCTCCTCCTCTTTCTCAGACTCATGTGTCTGGTTCTGATGCTCTTGGCCACACTGCTGAGAGCTGGGCAGCTGCCGCTGCAGCTTCAGCAGCTGCTGCTGCATCTGCCGCTGCAGCTTCAGAAGCTGCTGCGGCAGCCCAAGCGCATCATGTTCTGCCTGTTTTCCGTCTTCAGCTGCCTGTGTCGTGTTCTGATGCTCTCGCCCACGCTGTTGTGAGCTGCGCTGCTTCTTCCTCTGCTGCCCCTGCCCCTGCTGCTGCTCGGCGATCGCTTCGGCAGCCCGCTTGTTCAGCTTGCCCAGTGGCTGCACATGAACAAGTTTGAACCTAAGGTTACTTGATCTGGAAGCAGAGTGACGGCACCCGTGCTGACGAGAATTGGGCGCGTATTACCTTGTTGGTTGTTGTCTGGTCGTCTGAGCTGACGCTACCAGCTGCCGTACTCGTCGAACTCATTGACGTGATGGTTGCTACAGGATCTATGGCCTTCTTCGTGGCAGCTATGACTGCATGCGTTGATCCATCATCGGGGAGCAGAAACAACTGTTCGGTAAAAGCAAGAGTACAGGTCGACCCATGCCAGGGAAGTAGTGAATCTCCTTCTGATTACAACATCGAACGGGTTTGATAGGCACCGAACATACTCAGCAGTGCTGCTGGGGGAGAAGGTGTCACCGCAGGGTCTAGTGAGACACCATCAAGAACACACAACGGTTGTTACTATGATTTGAGATAATGTTTACAGTTGCATATTCCAGATGCTCCAGATGATCACCAGACATGTGACAGCCGGCCACAAGCTTGTAGCAGCAGGCCTGCCTGGGCCTGCACCCAATGCTGCGTTGACAGTCACCATGCCAGCCATGACGCAATGGCCGTGCATGTGGAGCTGTTGCGATGTTGACGGACTCTGAAGGTAGTTATTAATGATTTTGATCATTCAAAAGTTGTTTCTTCTGCATTTCTTGCATTCAGAGCCAATGGACAGCAAGTGGAAGCGGACCCACTAGCCGGCAGTTTGTATTCCTCAGCTCAGCTGGCTCTGCGCAATGCAGATGTTGCTAATATAATGCTCTGTGCATTATTGTAACAACCAGCACGACCCTGACGGCCGTACCAAAGTTTGGTATAATACTCTACCAACAGTAGGTATGGTACCCTACCACCTGTGGGAAGCCGTTACCATGTGACTTAGCTGGCCTGCGGCTGCTAGCCTGCTGTGCCGCAAATTTTGCGAAGTCTGTACAGACAGACATGTCTTGAAGACAGACTCTGTGCACCCACTGCTGGCAGCAGTGTGGGCATGCTGTACATGCAGCTGCTAGAAATCCCTTCATGTACACCGCACAAACAGCAGATGATGATGAACTGGGATCTCTCTGCTGTCCACGCACCTGGGGCCGGGCCAGCTAGTGCTCCTGCACTGTGCTAGGCGCGCCAGAGCACGTGGCCGGCAAACCGGTGCAGGTACTCGACAGCACAGATAAAAAGGCCTGCAAGATTATAAGCCAATTGTCTGGTGATCCAGTGTTCTGCTGCAGCATTGCTACTGCGCAGCTCCCTAGGCACATTGTCAAGGACTTCGCAGCCTACGCATGTATCGGGTACTTTGCGTGCTTGGAATACCTTGGTAATAGGTGAACCGACGAAATATCAGGCATCAAGCGACTACGAGGCGCTGGTGGGGCCGGGCCGGAAGCAGGTGGCGAAACTCTGATCCAGCTGCTGCTGCGTACTGTAGTGTGAAACTTGGAAAGCTGAAAGCAAACAAAAAACACGACATCTAAGAAATGAGTGCAGACAGCTCGCGTAGTACAGAAATATGTCGCAAGGTCAGGCTGGCTGCCTCCGTGCAGTTGCGTCCCTCGGTTTGGCCTACTGTGGACAAGTTCCATCCTAGATAGAATGTATGGCTTAGTTTGGTGTGCGTGTTGGTACCACACCAACCTGTTGTCCCTGCCGACGGGTTTAGGATTTTTGCAGAGTATTCAATCCGCATTGGTTCTGCAATAACCCGTTTCACACAGTAACAAACGCTCCACAGATTGTAGTATCTTTCCTGTCAGCAACCTGCAGCTGCAGCGCTTGCCAACGTTTGCGAAACTCTGGACTGCAGGCCGCTCTCACCTGTTCAGGTACTTCACCAAGGCCTCGTTGAAACACTGTACTCGTGCCGGAACTGAGAATATTATTGTCATTTGCAGTTGCGTTGCTGTCAAGACAAATGTCACTGTACAGTGACTGGGCCATAGCAGTAGTACTGCTGTGCAGCTACAAGGTTCGTCGCCATGGCCATCAGTTGCATGTTGCAGCCACTGCAGCTTGCAGCTGCCAGCAGCCCGTCTCCACCCGCCCTGCCAATGTGGGCTGCTCCTGCCAGCGCCGCCAAGCTCTGCACCTGCAGCCAATCCCCTCTAAAACCAAAACAGCGAGCGTACCACTTCATGCGGCCCTAGCTCCTGCGCTGCAGGCACCCCTCTGCACAGCTTAAACAGCGCCAATGCATCACTGCTGCTGCCTGGCTGCAACAGCTTGTTCGATATGTCGTCGCCGCTCCTCCCCCATCTGCTGAAAACATGCCATAAAGTCCAGCACTCTGCTTTCGAGTCCCAGCGCTACTCAACCTGCTGTGCAGCCACAAGGTTCATCACTGCTACCACTTTCATGTTGCAGCCGCTGCCACGCGCAGCTGCCAGCAGCCCATCTGCCGCTGCCCTGCCAATGCGTGCTGCTCCCGCCAGCGCCGCCAGGCTCTGCACCTGCAGCCAGTCCCCGTTTGCCACTGCGCAGCACAGCAAGGGCTCCACTTCATGCGGCTCTAACTCCTGCGCTGCAGGCAGACCCCTGCACAGCTCAAACAGCACCAATGCGTCACTGCTGCTGCTGCCTGGCTGCTGCGCATTAGCCAGCAGCCTGGCAGCCTGCCGTGCTGTCACTGCTGCTGCTGCTGGCAGCTCCAGTAGCCGCCGCACACACTCCGAGCTGCCATATTGTGTGCTTGGCTGCGTGCAGCGCAATGCTGATTGCAGTGCAAGCTCTAGCTGCGCAGCATCTAGCTGCTGGTTGGCAGGCAGCCAACTGCGCAGGTGGAACAGGCAGTCGCTGTCGCCTGCAGCAGTTGCTGCTGCGAGGATGCCAGCTGCAAGATCCGGTGGCAAAGCAACAGCTGCTGCGTGCAGGGAAAAAGCCATCAGTAGGTGCTGCACTGTGGAGCTGCCTAAGTTGCACGCTGCAGCTGCCACAATGGCTGACAGCTGGGCTGCAGTGACGGCACGCAACTGAGGCAGACCCAACACAGCGTCAAGGATATGCTGAAATGCTTCATCGTCTGGCAGGTGGCCGCCAAACAAGATGCTGCGCTGCGGCTGCTGATGCTGCCCCTGCTGCATCTGGTGGTGGTGCTGCTGCTGCAGCAGCTGCTGCTTGTGCTGCTGAGCGCGAGCAGCGAAGTTATGTTGGAGGGTCTCAGCCATCCCGATGAAGACTTCCGCCACCTCACCCGCCGACAGCGCCAGCACGGCTGGGCAGCTGCACAGCGCGCGCACCGCTGCCACATCATGCATAGCAGCAGCAGCCTGCAGCTGCTCCACAGCCAGGCCTGCTGCTGCAACAAATTGTCCATCTGCTGTCCCTGCTGACAAGCTGACTAGCCATGTTAGGAGTGAGCGGGGAGCGGCAATGGCTGCCGGCCCTTGCAGCGCCTTCAACAGGCGCATGGCATCTTCCAAAGTGAAGTCCTGCATGGCTGGCAGGCTGCACAGGGCGTCCAAAGCTGCACTGCACACCTGCAGCTGCACGGCCTGCTCCAGCAGTGCTGCGGCTGCTGCTGCTGGCAGTAAAAGTGCTGCTGGCAGGCTGCAGACAGCAGCCACACAGGCTGCCAGGTCGTCAAGATCTTCCTGGCTGCTGCTGCAGCTGTGGCTGGCTGTAGGCGGGCTACGCAAGGCTGCCTGCAGCAGCTGTGCCACTGCTGCTGCATCTGTCTGCTGCCACACATTATCTGTAAGACACAGCTGGGAAACACAATGTGAGTGCCGCAACCGCAGGCCCAACTCCACCACCTGAGGGGCTGCTGCTGCTGTTGCTGCTGCTGCTGCTGCTGCGCCAGTGGTGTGGCTTGTTGCCAGCAGCTCGCAAACGGCCAGCAAGCTGGGGCGCAGTGCATGCCTGCTGCAGGCAAAGCTGTGGGAGCTGCACACCTGCAAGGCTGCCTGTAGCAGCGGCTGAGCCACCGCAGTGTCCGGCTGCTGTGCTGCTGAGCAGCTGCATAGGCCGCGGAGGTTGCTGATTGCGCTGTTCAGTTCCGCAGCGCTGGTGAAGCCAGACAGAGCAGCCACAGCCACTGCCAGCA
This sequence comes from Tetradesmus obliquus, assembly GCA_030272155.1. Lineage (NCBI taxonomy): Eukaryota > Viridiplantae > Chlorophyta > Chlorophyceae > Sphaeropleales > Scenedesmaceae > Tetradesmus > Tetradesmus obliquus. The sequence goes on along the minus strand of CP126200.1, from coordinate 4,812,580 downwards.
GTGATGGTAGCTCAGCTGGCGTGAGGTGTAGCAGGAACTGTATCAGGAGCAGAAGCAGCAGAATCGGCATCATTTTGCATTGCTGATTCATGACGGTGGCATTGCATGGTGTGTGGTGCGGGCAGCAGGGCCACCACGACATGTTATTATCTCTGTCCAACACCTCGTGTGACGCTTGCGCAAAGCTTGATGCGACGCTGCTTAGACTGGCTACTAGACTCCCAAGCTACGACAGCTGCCAGGCACAGCCGCAGGGCATGGGTAGCATAGCTGGGCGCGACTGGAGTTTCAACGGTTGAACAGTGAAGGGTATATTACCCGTGCGTCACACGAACGCGTTTGACTGTAACTGTCTTGGATGCTTCAAAAGCCTTCTTGCATGCAAACTGATGCGAGCTGCATGTCAGCAAACCACCCGTTGGCATTGCGCCTCAGTACCTCACCTGTGGCAACAGCTCGTGCCTGAGGGATATGGCTTCCGCAGTCACAGGCAGCTTCGCAGCCCATTGGCGTCTCGGCACGAACATTTGTCTGAAGGCTGTCAGCCATACGCTGCCCTCTGCGCCTGCAGCCGCAGCTGACGCCAGCAGCTCTGGCGTCAGCTGCACCCGCAGCCCAGCACACACAAGCGCATCTGCAACAGCCGGCGGCATGCGAGGTAGCAGCAGCAGCTCCGTGCGGACCTGCTTGATCTTGGCAGCTGTGATGCTTGATTGCTGCAGCAGCCACAGCAGTGCTTTGGTGGCTCTCTTCCTGTCATCTCCTGATGCTGCTGCTGCCACGCTGCGCAGCAGCAGCTCGCTGTTCAGCAGTGCACTGAACCTCTGTTGGAAACCTCGGCTGCTGGCAGCAAGGCATGCAACGCTGTGTGCGTCGAAGCTTTGCTGGATGCAGATTTCCAGCACTTCATTCACGCCCTGCAGGCGCGTGGCTGATGCGGCTGAAGCAGCTGGCCATGGGCCTGCCTCTGCTGCTGCTGCTGGTGCTGCTGCTAGTCGCGCTGCTGCTGCTGCTGCTAGTCGCGCTGCTGCTGCTGCTACTGTTGCCATCTGAGAACGTGTGGCAGAAGACATGCAGCAGACAGATGGAACCCTTGTGTGGACAGCGCTGCACACAGGCACCATACCTGCTGCTGTGTCTGGATCTGCCAAGATGACCTGCTGCTCTCAATGCAAACCTGCATGTCCACACGCGTCTTACGCCGCTTGCATCGTACAGCTGGGCCCCTCAACCCCTCCCAACAGCTACAAAGGCTGGCAGGTGCAATGCAAATGGGCAAGCAAGAGCTGCAAGAGCTGCAGTGCTGGCTCACTCTCACACAGCATGGCAGCATACTGGCATGCTCACCAGATGGCGATGCACGGCCGTAAGTAAACACAACGAAAGACCTCAGCACGGTGCCTGTTCGATAAATCCAAACACTTCGTGAACCAAGCTGAAGGGCAAGCTAATAGATGAGGGTGGCGCCTTATGGTGCCTAGGTTTGTCCGCTTCTTGAAGGTGGATGTTGGCAACGGCAAGTTTGATATACTGGATGTGAAGTTGAAACTGTTGACAGTGTATGATCACTGTGGTGTTGAGCAGTTCTGAAGGACGGGCCAGTCCAAAAGCGGGAGCAGGCAAGCCACGAGAATACAAGAGGGCGAGCTACATTGAGGTAGTCATGCCTGTGTGGTGATAACTCTGTAGAGTCTGTTTTCCTCAGACCATGATCACGACAGCGGAGCATGAGCACCCCTTAGTGGCAGGGTTTTTGCAATCCCTGTTATGGTGTGAATAAAGGCCCGTTTCTGCGGCGTTGTGGAGAGGGTTGTGGAAAGTTCCACAACGCTTTCACAACGAATTGTGTTTCTGCTGCGTTGTGGAACCTCGTTGTGGAGAGCGATGGCGTTGTGGAGTTTCCCGCGACCTCTGGGGGTATTGTGGAGGTGTTGTGGCGTTGTGGAAGGGAGAACGAGCCAATTGACAGTCGCCTTCCGCAACACTCCACAACGCTGGTAGAAATGCAATCGTTGTGGACAGCTCCACAACGCAGCGTGTTGGAAAGGTTCCACAACACTCGATCGTTGTGGTGCAGAAACGGGCCTTAACAAGCTGCAAGCTGCTGGGAGCAGCAACCCAGCGCATATAAAGAAAGCTGCCGATTGCATTCATTACAAGCATAAGCATCATAAAAGCACAGCGCAGCAGAGCAGCACATATGCCTGCTATTGATGTTGGGCGGATAGTTTGAAAGTTGCAATGCTCTCGTCTAGTTCGAACTGAAACCCACCATGTGTGTCATTATTTCGGAGTACCGGCATGCGGCATCTGACACATGTGTGGGCTGTACCGCCCTGCATCAAACGGCGCACACGACTCATTCTGCGTACAGGTTCCCCTATGCCTTGTGAACATGCAGACTTTGCATTGAGATCCTTGCAGGCGAGGCCAACACATGTCAGTCACAAGTCTGTTACAACCGTCATGTCAGGCGTGCTGTTGACGCTGGCCGCTGGCAAGTGGCGGCCGGATGAACACGCCTGGCAAAGATCCATGGTTCGAATCTGCATAGCAGCCTGGATCTATCTAGACTGCAAAGTTCTTCGCTGCAGACTCAAATACATGCAAGCCTGCACGGACAACCTGCACAAATGCTGTGCAGCAGGGCCATCCTGCGGAGTCTGCAGCAGTGCAATGTAATAGAGCCGGGAGGTACATGCTGACCTGGCTTATGCTGCTGTCATCTGCAGCAGCAGGCTGCGGCGCACAAAGATGCAGCCAGCAGGTGACGCGGTCGGAGGTATATGGAGCATAATGCGTTGTGCTATGCTCCACAATAGCTGCTGCCCTGCGCTGCACCATACAGCAAAACCGGCTGCTGTGGCAGTGCGCGCAGAGCAGCAACTCTTGGTGTGAGCAGGGAGATACATGCGACAGCCAGGGGTCTATCTGACCCCTGGCATGAACTATATCGCAGCCGCAGAATCAATGTGTATACTACACTCAGCCAACCACAGATTCTCTGGTACGTCATGGCGCATGTACCCGATGTGTGCAACTTGAAAGCAGTTGCACCGCTCAAGCCGGCACGCACACAGGTGCCGAGGGTGCTTGCAGCAGGCACTCAATGATGATGTACAATCATCGCAAGTCTGAGGCACACCACTGAGGACGTCAATCTTGCGGACAATCTTCAATCCCTCATAAACTGCTCCCTCAGTTCCCTTGGCTTGTTGCGTTGCCAGCCAAATGAATGACATTTGAGTAGGTGCCACAGCATAGCATCGGCCGCATCGACAACAGCAAACAGCCGCCAGCATCTGACTTTGCCGTGCGGCACTCAATGTCCGGTAAAGCTGTTGACACAGAGTTTGCTGTGCTAGCCTCAAGCCAATAGTGCATCAACCCTTGGCAGCTGCTGACGGCAGATAGGCACAAAAGAAAAGAGGGTCTGCAAGCGATGCAGCAGCCGCAGCCGTGCACGCAGCGTGACCTGGTCAAAGCAGACAGTGCAGAGACGCTCTGTGCGCAAAACGCATCAGGCCAACAACTAGACCAATGCAATGGGTAGATAGTCCGCCCTTTGCATTCCGGTTTGCAAAATGGCTCACAAGATGACGCACAAGATACTTCCTTGCACGTAATACAAGTAGCAGATACAGAGTACTGCATATGCAATACTGAAAAAACTGAAAGAAACTGTCACAATAAACAGCAAAAAAAGCATTGCCTTGCTGTGTCATTGCCTGCTGCTGCTGCAAATGTATGCCCTGTCCTCGGGCCGCACCAACACAGTGCATGTAAAGCGAAAGCAAGCCAGCAGCTTCCATACAACACACATGTTGCCCGCCTGTACCACAACTCTGCAAGGCTCCTGCCTGCTCGTGAAACCTGCCCAGCAGTGCATGCATGCAACAACGCCTGGTGGTGCACACGCAACAGAGTGTGCCCTTCTGCAATGTGCTAGTATGCAGTGCTGCTATGTGCAAGCTGCCCACTGCCTGCTGCATGCTGCAGTGCACAGGCACCAAGCGCACAAGCAGCAGATGCAAAGCTCCGAAACGTCCAGTGCAGCAGAGCCCGAAGCTCTCTTGAACACCCGCCACATTCACGGATGGAGAGTTTGGAGACACTGCAGCGTAAAACTTCAAGCTGGCAGTACACCACAGAGCGCCCCCGCAGATGCTCTCAGGTGCCGCAGAAAAGTGCATGCCAGCAAAGACCGCACACATACACACACAAAGGTGATTGCCTGTCAAATGCCGCGCCCCTGCGCACTGTGCAGCGTGCAAATAGTGACACAACGTCGCGCAGGCAGCCGTTGCCACTCGTACAGGATGCCACTGCCGCCTTTTGCAGCCACAACCTCAGCCTGATCCACCCGCTATCAGCCAACAAATGACCCTGATGTCGCATGCATGCCTTGCTCAGATGTAATCGGCAGCAGCAGCAGGGCTCTGCATACTGCCCCTGAAACTCACACAGATGCCCTTCCCCGGCCATTGCCGCTAGATACAGTGAACACTACATAACTGTGATTACTGGTGGCTACACATGTTTGTTGCGGCAACAACAGTGCCCCAACACAAGCATTTGGCTAGCTGCGGTGTACAACCCACACACGCAAAACACATGCACCATCCTCCCTTGAACCCTACTGTGTGAGCGCATTGTGCGGCAGGTGCCAGCAGCAGCGGCAGCACACAGGTTTGCCCGCATGGCGAACTACTGTAAGAACAGGCACGCAACAAGTTGTCGAGTAGACAGATGAATGCGTGAAAGGTCCACAGATGCCTCTGACCCCCAGCAGTTTGAACAGACTGATTGACAAATGAGCTCTAAGAGGGAAGCAGGAGGCTCGCCCGGCAAAGCAGTAGCAGCAGCAGCAAACATGACATCTAAAGATGTCAGATACCCTCAAATGCAGTGCCCTTGCCTGGCACAGTTGCTGCTGCTGCTGCTAGTAGTGTGCTGCTGTCAACACAGTTTCTACAGTCGCCTGGAGTACAAACGCATGAAGCACATAGGGGTCTGTGAACCCCATTTCGGAAACCAAGTAGTAGTAGAGCCGCAGCGCAGCCGGCGCTGCTGCCTTGTAGGCCGGCTGTGCCGCATTTAAGCGCAAGGTCGGATGCGCACGGCAGCGGCGGCAGCAGCATCAATCATACATACACTACACAGGCCTTGGGGGCCTGCTGACGACTGCGACAGAGCTAGTACACCGGCAATGCACTGCCGCATCAGAGCCCAGCTACGGAAGCTGTCACTGCCTTTCCACTCAGCACTTCAAACACCAGCCGTGTGACGTTATAAGACACCAATGTAACACACCCAACCTGCAGCCAGTCCTGGGCTCCAAGCGGCTGCTGCACAACTGACGTGACAACACAGGAACTGCCGCCACGTGCACGCCAAGCATTCACAAAGTTTTCCCCCAGCGATACACGCAGCTGCAGCGCTGCACCGTGAACTTCACACAAATGCATGCGGCTGCAGCGCTGCACCATGAACTTCACAGCGGTACACGCGGCTGCAGCGATGCACCACGGACTTCAAACCACTTCATGCAGCTGCAGCGCCGCACCGTGAACTTCACAACAACCGGAAACCGGCATTGACATTCAAAGCGCACCGCGGGCGAGCACACATACAACAACCTACGCTGCGAGGGGTGGCAGCAGTCTTGCCGGCGCACAGTGCTGGTGCACATCTGCGGGCTGTAATTCGCAGACACACAACATGAACGTCTCGCAATAGATCTGCTCAAACCGCTGCTCCCTGGGCAGAAGCAGCGACAGAACCCAGCCAAAGCCCGCTACACACTGCTTGCCGCACAACTGCTGCAGTCCACAGCAATCAAGTTTTGTAAGGCAGTGCACAGCCGTTGCTGGGAATCCATCCAAGGCCTGAAAGCATGTCTCCAGCCATGCTAGTAGACTCCAAACAGCCCCAATAATAATACCGCAACAGCAGCAATAGCAGCAGCAGCAGCAGCAGCCGCCTTTGCTCGTGTCGTCAACAGCATGGCACGTAGTGGGCTGCTGCTGCTGCATCGACACTGCGTGGTTTGTCGCTACTGGGCAGGCAATGCACGATGGAATCTGCTAGCGCCTGCCTCCAAAGTAACCAGCCACATCAATTGCGCAAGTGTGTGCACACTGGGGTGAGCCCACCCCACACAGCTCAAGGCATGCACTGGGGTGAGCCCACCCCACACAGCTCAAGGCATGCACTTAAAGCCATAACCATAGAGCTGTTGGCTTGTCACATGCCCTGCTGCTGCAGCTACTGGATTAGTTCCAGGCACTACTGGGGTGTGCACACTGCTGGGCTGGGTGGCGCCTCTCCACTCTGCTTTCTTCTGCTGTTCCTGTGTAGCTGAATAGCCCTCGCTGTGTCAGCAGGTTCACTGCAGCAGCTGCAAGGCTTGATGGTGTCCAAATGGAGTGCAGACACAGCCTACTGCTGCTGCTGCTGCTGCTGCTCTGCTCCCTGCTGCTGCTGCTGTTGGAGCTGCTGCAGCTGCATCTGCAACTGGCCAGCACCGCCATCCGCAAACAAGCCGGCAGCACCGTCAGCAGCGCCAGATGCTGCTGCAGCTGCAGCCATTGCTGCCCCCAGTGCCCCTGCTAGACCGCCGCCAGCACCGTTAGCATCAAAACCCTGGAGGTTTAGAGCCTGCCCCAAACCCTGGCCACCACCAGCCATCAAGGCCTGCATCATTGCTGCTGCAGGGTTCAAGCCACCTAAACCGCCACCCCCAAGGCCAGGCCCCACTGAACCCCTAAGCCCTGCCAGTGCCCCAAAACCGCCAAGCCCACTGAAAGCAGCCGCTGCCCCTAAAGGCCCAAACCCTGCTGCGCTGGGGTTTGCAGCACTGAACCCTGGCAGCTGCTGAACCCCACCGGAGGCAGGGCCAGAACCCTGGAGGCTGCTGAGTGCGGCTGCTGCTGCCATCAGCGCTGCTGGATTGAGGCCGCCACCATTCTGCTGCTGCGCGGCTGCTGCTGCCGCTGCTGCTGCCGCGGCTGCTGCTGCTACAAGTGACTGAGCAGATGGGGGTGGGGGTGGTGCAACCGCAGCAGCAGGAGCTGGGGGTCCTGCTAAGCCTCCTGCAGCAGCAGCCGTGCTGCTGCCGGTGCCTAGAATAGCTGTCAGAGCAGCCAGCAGCAGTGGGTTGATGCCCTGGTTTAGGGTTTGCAGACCCTGCTGGCTCAGCCCGCCAGGTGCCGAGCCTGCTGCTGCTGCCAGCGCAGCTGCTGCGCTGAGTGCGCTTGCTGCTGCTGCATTGCCTCCACTGCTGGACCCACCGTTTGCGCTGGCTGCTGCTGCTGTGGCCAGCTGACTCAGCACGTCTGCGAGGGGGTTGCCGCTGCTGTGGCCTGCCATTTGCTGCTGCTGCTGCTGATCGCTGCCAACACCTGCAGGGTTCGCTTGGTTGCTGCTGCCCATCGCACCGCCAAAACCTGACACTGACCCCATGTCAGATCCGTAGCCAGACATTGCTGCTGCAGCAGCGGCTGCTGCTGCCACTGCTGCTGCAGGGTGCTGCAGCATCCCAGCCAGCGACCCAGAAGCAGAACCCTGCCGGCTGCTGCCAGGAGCCCCAAACCCTGCCGGCCCAAAACCGCCCGCCTGCGCCCCGTCAGGCCCAAACCCTGCCGGCCCGAAACCGCCGCCGCCGGCAACTGAGCCGCCGGCGCCGCTGCTGGCGCCTGCTGCACCTGCGTGCAGCGGCATCTGGTGCCCATGGTGCATTGCCTGCTGCACTTGCTGCAGTGTTTCGTTACTGAGTGGCGCGTTAGGCGGCAGCCCAGCCACCCTCTTCAGGTACAGGCGGTACTTCTGCAGGTGGCTGGCCACATTCTCGCGCGTCATGCCTTTGACGCCCATCATCTGCAGGATGGTTTTGGGCACCGCGTTTTTGATGCCCAGCTGGTGCACAGCAGACAGGAAGCGCGCGTGCAGATTCGGCGTCCATATCAGGCGGGGCTTCTTGCCGCCTTTGCCGCCGCCGCTGCCGCTGCTGCCATTGCCAGCCTCTGTGGCATCTGTCTCTCCCTCTTCACCCATGCCCTCCAGCTCTGCTGCTGCTGCCGCTGCTGCCTCTGCATCCGGGTCCTCAGACAGCATGCCCATGCCAAGCATCATGCTGTCGCTGCAGGCGCCGCTTGCAACTGCCGCTGCACTGCCAAAGCCATCGGCAGCAGCAGCGGCAGCGGGGTCGCTGCCTGGCTGCTGGCTGGCGGCAGCAGCAGCAGCAGCAGCTGCTGCTGCATGGTTGGCAGCCTCCATCATGGCTGATGCAGCTGCAAGCATCTCAGCATCAGCCTCTTCTGCTGCTGCTGCTGCTGCTGCAGCAGCAGCACCACCATGTGGTGCATGCTTGCGCAGCTCTGACTCGCTGCCAGCAGCAGCAGCAGCAGGCATGTGGCGTCCTGCATCTGCCATGTCAGCATCTTCCAGCTGGCCACTGCTGGAAGCACCAAGCTGCTGCAGCTTAGCTCGCTTGTGCTGCTGCTGCTGTGCGTCAGCAGGCTCAAGGGCACCACCTTCGCTGGTTTCAGTTGCTGCTGCTGCTGCTGCGTCATCACCAGGGCCAGTATCTTGCTGCTGCTGCTGCTGTGCCTGGTCGTAGCTGCGCTTGTGGCCTGCTGGGCTCGTGGCCTGCACTGACGCCTCCTCATGCTGCTGCAGCTGCGGCTGCTGGTTCTGTGAAGCCAGCTGCTGCAGCTGCTGCCGCACCCACTGCTCCGCCTGCTGCTGCTGCTGCTGCTGGTGGTGATGGTGGTGCCTGTGGTGGTGCTTGTGCTGGTGGCTGTGGCCGCTGCTGTTGTGGCGGCGCAGGCTCAGCAGGTCCTCTGCCTGCTGCAGGAGCTGCTGCTGCTCCATGTCTGCGGCTGCGGCAGCAGCATCGGCACCGGCAGCAGCGCCCGCAGGAGCAGCACTGCTGCCCTGCTGCTGTTGTGCAGAGTTGGGGTCCTTGCTGCTGCCGTTGCTGCCAGCTCGTGTGAACAATGCAGTGGTGGCAGACTGCCCAGAAGCTTCGTTGCTGCCACCACCAGAGCTGGAGCCCTCCTTGCCATTGGCACCTGCTGCTGCTGCTGCTGCTGCACGGCTGCCAGCGTTAGCAGCATTGGCAGCCTGCTGCTGTTGCTGCGCACTCTGCTGCTGAGCAGCGGCTTGGCCCTGCTGCTGCTGCTGTTGCTGGTTGATGCTGCCTTGCATCAGCAGCGACTGCAGGCCGTTGAACTGCTGCTGCAGCAGCATCGCATGCCGCAGCTCTGGCGGCAGGTTCATTGCGTTCACCTTGGCTTGCAGCTGCGCTGCTGCTGCCAGCGATGCCAACGGGTTGGCGCCCGCGGCTGCGTTGCCGCAGAGACCGCCGAGGTTTGTTGCTGCTGCTGCCGCCGCTGCACCTGCGCCCAGCTGCGCGAGCGCTGCCTGCAGACCCTGCTGGTGTGAGTGGGTTGGGTGGTAGCGGTTGAAGGCGCTAAACCCATGCTGCTGCTGTGATGCAGGGGCGTGGTGTGCCTCTGCACTGGATGATGCAGCAGGCATTGCAGGCATGGCTGCCAGGGCAGACAGCAGCGCTGCTGTGTTGGCGTTGCTTGTGCTGCCGCCTGCAGCCAGCGCTGCTGCAGCCGCTGCCGCTGCAGCCGGGCCATTGCCAAACAGATTGCTCAGCGCGGCTGCAGGAAAAGCAGGGCAGTGTGGGCGCAGTTAGTGGATGACGTGCGTGGGAGGGTGCCCTACCACAGTGAGCTGCTGCAGGCACAGAATCAGATACGTCACAATTAAGTGTGTTCGCACCTGCGGCGTCCTTGTGTGAAGCGTCTTCCAAACCACCAACATCGGGTCCTCCGCCTTCATGCATGCCCGTCTGCGGCCAGAAAGATTGCCGTGTGAGTGGGTGTGGATGGCAGCGACAAGGCCCGACCAGCTTACTGCGGGCACTACCCTGTCAAGTGTGGAGTGCCCATGAATCCTCAAGTAATACTGATGATTTGTGTGCACATGCTGTGCGCTAGAGATCACGCTGCCTGTCATCACGCTGGTGTGGCCACCCTTGCCGACAACTCACCAAGTGTGCTGCAGCGCCAACTTTAGTTTACTAGCTTCTTTTGACCAAAACTTGGCCCAAAAGCAGATTTATCGGCTGTTCCTCGCCTCAGCCAAACTCTTCTAGACGTGGATTCTATCAGACCAAAGTTGCCCCGTGACTCGTACAATGCATACTAGGCTTTTGTTGTTGGTAAAAGCACTTTTCGACAGCTACAGCGCTTGCTTGGTTAATGTGGCGACCATGTGTTCACCGTATCTTGGGAGTGCAGCTTTGAAATCGATTTATAAGGCAATATACCACACAATAAAGCTCCTTACGAGCCTGGTAGCCCAAGATTGCCCTTGATGTCAGAAAAATCAGGGCCGATTGGTCTTCGACTTGTAACGAATCCACAGCAGACAAAGCTACTTTGCCTTTAACGCAACGTGGATCTCCATAGTTTTGCTCTGCTTTGAACTTGGAGCGGTATTGGCGCTTATGCGTGATGCAGCAAGCAGTAGCTGCAGCACACGCCTGGATACTAACGCCGCGTGACCTACCTTTACTTTTGCTACGTATAAGTGATAGGTGTGATGTCAGGATGTTCAACCTGAACGTCAGCAACGTTTCACACTTGCTGAAAGTGCGCCAAGCACCTCACGCAATATCCCAACATGTGAAGGTGATTGACTTGAGCGTGCTTGGCATGTGCGCCGAGCTAAGAAGAGGCTATTTGCTCCCACTACTGACGAGGTTGATCTCGTCAGCTCCACTATGTGAAGCTGAGTGGGCCTGTTTCAGTGAGGGAGTGCACCAGCCAGCCATCTTGCTCAGCTGGCGGTACGGGGTGAGGTACAGGTGCCTTGTGTCTGCCAAACGCCTGCAGCGGTCAGCGTGACCAGCAAAAGTCCTCTCAGGCACCAGTCATGGATTTGCAAACAATTTGTTACGCTCCAGGGCACCGTGGCACGATCCTTCCCTTTGAACAACATCGCTGTTCCTGAAGACCAAGAAAGGCATGCAAGTGTGAACAGGCAACTGCGATACAAGAAACATCCTGCATGCTGCATAAGACATGTACAGCTGGGGTAACTGAAACAAATGAATGTTATCAATGTTTCTACGTGCTGTTTCTGCAGCCTGGCAGCAGGCAATCACGAGCGGCCCTGCTGCCTGTGCAGTGCCGACGCACCCCTGCTGCACATCACATCATGCATGGACAAAACAAATGCACGGGCTGAGGTTTCGCACAGATGCCACTGATGCTGTGCGTTTGGAGTGCTACTAGAAGTGCTACCAGTGCTGGGATCACCATGCACCCTACTGCTCCCTGAGCAGGCTGACTGCGTCGATTGCCCTGGGCCTTGACACCTGGTGCACCGTAACACACCGCACTAGGTCACTGTTGTGCTCGCTGGGTGCACAGCACGTGCAGCATGCATCGACAGACAATGCGACAGACTGCATGCCAGCATACATGCCGCAACAGCAATAGTGCTGCTGATGCTGTTTGCGCCCACCACAATTGGTGGGCAGCCGCTACCAGCTGACGATCGTGATCTGCTGTGCAGCCTAAGGTCATCAGGACACTCACAACGATCTTATCTTCCATGCACATCGCAACCCCCTCTTCAACCCTGGAGTGTAATTTTTTGATCAGCTGAGCTGCGGCCTGATGCAGCTGCCTGAGCCCATCCCACTGATTTGAGTGGCACTCACTTGGCAAACAGATCTGCGTGGTGTCCAGGCCCACGGCGACAACAGCTTGTGCTGAGCCATATGCCGGCTTCGACACGGCAGACACAAACACAGCATTACTTGATGCCTTTGTCAACCAGCCTGGGTGCTCAGGCTGACAGCTGCTGCTGTCAATCGTTTCGTCATCAACACTACAGCAGCACACACACCCGCTGAACACGCAGCAGCAGCTGCGTGTTGTTGCGCCATGTCCCTGGTCGCTGAGTGTTGCTGCGGCGTGAGCAGCAGCACAGCGCAGCGCCTGCATCTGCCTCAGCAGAGCGCTTGTGCCACAATGTCCCGAAGACAAGGCATCAACGCAGGAGCCCATGTGCTGGCAGCAGCAGCAGCAGCAGCAGCTGTGGGCCGCCGTTGGCGGCGCTGCACATAGTTCAACATGCGGCAAAGTGATAATCCAGATCTGACATAATCAGCCCCGTCAGCCAAGCTGTGTTCTCTTTCCTGGTCACACCTCATTGTGTAGCCTGCAGTCACTAAGCAGGTAGACATGATGATAATGTGGCCTCCCTGGACACCTGAAGCAACACACGCTGAGTTGGCTATGCTACAGCCTGAACCAGCACTGCAGATCGCACAGCGGCATCAAGTAATGGTTGATACGCTGCCAAAGACCCAAACATCACAGTATAGACCCCCTAATCAAGCAAATACACGACAACGACACCCCTAGACAATACTACACCCTCAACTTTGCCTGTCAAACAAATGGGGTCACCTGCTGCTACCCCAAGGAGGGCCTTCCCTGCTACGCTACAGTGCAACACAATAGTCAAACAGTACTTGCAGAACATGACACCTGAAGCTACATCCACCGCAAATAGTCACAACATGCTGCAATTAAGCTGCACAAAGTACACGCTGCTGCAACAGCAACGTTCAGCCTGTTGATGCTGCAGCAGTGACCTGAGACAGCAGTGTCCCCTGTATCAGCAGGTTTGATACCCCGCAACACGCAACACTCTACACACAACAAACCTCTACTTCTACAGCTGCAAAGCAAGGCTGCAACAGCAGTCTGTGCAGCTGTGCATCACACGCTACCCCTAGCTAACTATCAATGCGGCCCAATCGCACCAAAACCCCGCCCCAGTTAGGTTTCAGGGTTCACATGTGTTGGTTGCAAGAGATGGTGTCACCGCCCTGCAGGTGCTGGGACCCGCACAGGTGCAGCCTGCAGCAACTTGAGCCAGATCCGCAGCCTACCTCTGCTGCTGCTGCTGCTGGTCAGATGCCAAGTGCTGCTGCGCCTGCCGCTACTGCCAGCAGCGCAGCAGCCAGCCGCAGCAGCAGTGCCGCCGTGCCCCGCAAGCTGTCATCCCTGCCGCCGCCTGCTGCGCTGGCTGCCGCTGCACCTGCAGCTGCTGCTGGGTTGATCTGGTCTAATGGCAGCACAAAGTGGCTTGTGCGGTTGCACATTCGGTTGGGCCCTTTCAACGTGTCAGGACCGCACACCGGGACAATGGGCTCATCTGAGTTGCCTTCCTTGCTGCTGCTGCTGCTGCTGCTGCTGTTTCTGCCGGCCGCTGCATCGCCAGGCTGCCCTCCCATTTGTGGTATGATTTGCGGCAAGCGCTGCGCTTCTGGCGCATATCGCTTGCTGCTGTTGAAGTGTGAGCCCTTGGGTGCAGTCATGCCTGACAGCAGCGTGCATTGCCAGTAGCTGGCGTTGCGGCGCGTGCATGAGAAGTTCTGCGGGCAGTTGACGCTCTGCCACATGTGGTCTCCACACGGAATGCCGATTGTGGTTTGATTGCAGAGCCCTCCCGCGCCTCCGCACTGGTCTGATGCATGCAGGTTGCTGCCCACAGCTGTATCAATAGTGCTGCCATTCGCGATTGGTGGAGGAACCTCTTCTGCAACTAGGCGCACCACTGTTATGCTGGGGCTGTCGTCTGCTTCGGCTGGCGCTTCTGACAGCAAGCTTCGCCGGCGCCACAGCCGCCAGATGCTGCTGCTGCTGCTGCTGCTGCTGCTGCTGGAACTGGTGCTGCCTTGTGCTTGGCATGTAAGTGCCTGCAGGGTGGCCCACAAGGTATAGATGCAAGACAGCAGCAGTGGCGTGTTACTATCACGTAGTACATGCAGCATGGTGGTATCTGGGTACCGGCATGTGCAAGTGCGTGGCTTACGCAAGCGTCCCCGCTGCATAGCCTGCCACTGCTTGGCTGTTGTGTGGCATCACCCACCCACTGGTGATGAATGGGCTGTCTTTACATGTTTGCAACCCTTTGCAATCAGCCACACGATAACCTGCTGATTAACAGCTGGATAAATAACCACAACAATCTTTTGTTTTCACAGCACAGCATGCGGTGCTGAGGGATCCATTGCTGTCACACATGCCGGGTGGTTGGTTGCACAAAGGCCTGCACAGTGATACCAGGCCTGCTACACTTGGGCAATCACAGCATGTACACGGGCGCACACACATCCTAGATATGAAATTCAAACCAGGAAGACCTGACAAGCGCACAAATGGGCGGCACCCATCAGGTGACAAGGGACACACCCTGCTGCTTGCAGCTGCTAGCGCCTGCCCACTCACCAACAGGAGCAGCAGCGCCAGCGTCAACCTCAGCACGACATGATCGTTGCGCCGAGGACTTGACGTATTCATCTGCTGATGCACCACGCAGCCCGCCTTACATCCAGCCCCCCACTTCAAAAGTCTGGACAAAAGCCCAGCCAGTACCGCTGTTGCTCCGCTAAGTATGCAGCAACATAAATGCTAATGAAATGTTCGCGATTGCTAAGGGTGATCCTCTGCGTACTTGCTTGGCAGGCTCAACAACTTGCGGTGACGCTTTGTGGTACGTTGCCTCTTCAATGGCATTCAAACAACAGCTGCAGGCCTGAAAAGGCTACGCTTTATTCCTGAGGGTGCACATACAATGCAGCTGGGCACATGGAAGCTTTAGCATAAGCCGTTCTCTGTGACAGGGGCATGCGTCTTAAGGTGGAGCAAGCAGGCGATATTGATAAATTGGATTCCATTTAGAGATCGCTACTTGCTCGTTCTACGAAAGCGTGTCACTGTCGTTGTATACCGTCAACGCTGACCAACTTGGCCACCTGCCCCGTGTCACTCAGGCTGCAGTGCAGGGGCCTCCTGCACTGGCAGCCACGCTACCCATCGCGAACCACGCGCCGTGACAAACACAGTAGTCATTTTTCATCAGGTAGAGGTGCAGGCTGCTTTTATTAGCAGCCTGCTGCAGCTCGCCTGCTGCCATGCCCCAAGTTGGAATCAGACACTTGTGCAGTCTGAGCACCTGTGTAGAGCAATGCTGCGCTGTGGATCAAACACGTCATTGGTAGAATTTTATGAAATCTGCAGTTTCACAAGGGGAGGCCTGACCCCCTGCTCTTCTGTGACAGCGCCGTGCCGCGTATGCAGCGACTGCATGCGACTGCGCAACACCTGCTCTGTTGAAGCCACTGGCACTGGCAGGACTGCAGGATCAGCTGGGGGTTGCGCAGACGTAAGGCTGTATTCTTTTGGATACCCCACACTCTCTCTATGCACACACTGCTCTGAGCTGAGTCGGTGGTGCGATTCTTCAAAGCTCTACAGCACGCGCACTGGTCTACAGGTTGAATTTCAGCATGCCCAGGCCGCTGCGTCTGCAACACACCCTGTTTCGAAGGCGAGGAGCAGAGTATGGCAAACGTACGGTGCTCACTGGGTTCAGGTTGTTCAGCGCACGCTCCTCTGCGCTCTCAAACCCTCTTGGGCCCGGCTGAGTTGTGCGGTGACTCCAGGTGCTGGCTTGGGTCTGGTTTCAGTTTCCATTATTTCAAACATTCGAACTCTTCACTT
This sequence comes from Tetradesmus obliquus, assembly GCA_030272155.1. Classification (NCBI taxonomy): domain Eukaryota; kingdom Viridiplantae; phylum Chlorophyta; class Chlorophyceae; order Sphaeropleales; family Scenedesmaceae; genus Tetradesmus; species Tetradesmus obliquus. Next base: position 4,796,975 of record CP126200.1, on the reverse strand, counting down.
GCTTTTGGTGTTTGTTTCATCGCGCGTCGTGCTGTCCACCGCACTTGGCAGCTAAGCGTTGCTGTTGTTCTACTACCTGCATTATCACCGTCTATACGTTCATTAGTTTCGACCATTGAAGTTACTGACACAGCAAAGCTGCAGCGCAGCAGTGCCTTGCAGCAGGCTCGCCTTGCCCGCTGCTTCAGGCCACAGACAGCAGAATAGCTACACAGCATCAGGCTGGCTATGCAGACAAATCAAAACGAAAGAGCCTCTTAGCACCTACGTGGCCGCAAAATGGCTGGCCTAGTCGATCTCTTGCAGTGAGTCTGCCCCCATTGCTGTTTCACACAACAGCAGCAGGACACAAGCAACGACTCCCTGGCAGGCATAAGGCAGCCATAAGGCAGACTCGGTCCTGCACACAGCATACGCACATATGCTGTCCAGCATCCCTGCTACATGCCGTGTGCTCACATCCACTCTCTTCATTTCATACCAACATCCCTCCTGCTCCCCAAAACAATACGCCCTCCTCACCACCCCACACACTTTTCTATCAAGGCAGCAGTTGCCAGCCACACTCAGAACCCTCAAACCCCGCAGCAACAGCCATCTTTTCGACACTGCCGCCCACTGCCGCATACTGCTGCACTTGCAGGAGCCTTTGCGGCGGCCAGCAGCCCAATCGTATTGCTGTCACAAGGCCTGGGCTGGTAGAGGCAGTGCCAGACTTGAGGCTGAGCTTGCTGGCTCCATCGGCTCAAGTGCTGAGTGTAGCAACAGGGCCAGACGGCGGCGCTGCTGCACTGAAGCGCAAACTGGCAGGTGCGATGCATTGAGGGGCAGGTATCAGCAGATGCCGTTTGTGTGTTGTTGACAGGTGAAGGTTTTATACTATATTTTGCACTCTTGAGAGTGCCATGGGCTTGGCTGTAGCAGCAGGATTGGCCTGGCTTTTCATGCATGCGTGTGGGCGTCATGTGAAGTGTTAACAGCACAGTAGCAGCAGCAGCAGCACCTGCTGCATCACATTGCAGGTGCAGGCCCGTGCTTCACATCACATCTGTGACATATCCCCGCCTGCCCGTGCGTGCAGAGCTGGACGTGCCTTGGCAGCAGCAGGAGCACCAGCAGCAGCAGCAGCGGCAGCAAGACCTGCAGCAGCAGCAAGCATGCGGCAGCGCCATTTCGCTGTACGACCGTGACGCAGCAACAGGCCGCAGGAATGGCGAGCCGATAGCAGACTGCTATGGCATCCTGAGCTACAGAGGGGCTGCCATCATGGCGCTAGCTGATGGGGTCAACTGGGGGGAGCGGCCGCGTGCAGCAGCGCGGGGCGCTGTACACGGTTTCCTTGCGCATGTGCACCAGGAGCTTGCAGTCAAGCAAGGTGGGTGCAGCACTAAGGCAGTTGCAGCAGCATGATGAGACGAGGCGTGATGGGAGGGGCCACACGTGATGGGAAGAATAGTTGCGGTTGAGCAGCAGCTGCATGTGGCACGGCTGCCAAGCTGAGGTGGTGCCATCATGGCGCTAGCTGATGGGGTCAATTGGGGGGAGAGGCCCCGCGCTGCTGCACGAGGCGCTGTGCATGGCTTCCTTGCGCATGTGCACCAGGAGCTTGCGGTCAAGCAAGGTGGGTGGGTGCAGCACTACGGCAGTTTTATGAGGACGATGAGACAAGGCGGGTGTTATAGGAGAGGCCCCGCGCTGCTGCGCGAGGCGCTGTGCATGGCTTCCTTGCGTATGTGCATTGGGAGCTTGTGGTCAAGCAAGGTGGGTGTTGTTGCAACCGTGGGGCAGTGTGGTGAGGATGGTGAGACGAGGCTGCCATGATGGCAGGGCTACGCAGCAGTTCGAGTGAGGGTGATGTAAGCAGCATGATTAGGACAGGAGGAAAGTGCAGTTGCGGCGGAGCAGCACTGCGTGTGGCAGGGCCAAGCCAAGGGTGCTGTGCGGTATTATGTCTTGCAGCAGCAACTGACACAGGCTGGCATGGGCGACAATGCAAGGAGCCTGCTAGATATGCAGCAGCGGCACCGTTTGTAGGATCTCTGCCTGTGGAGCGATGCAGCTGGGCGTCGATCCTGATTGCTGGACGGCTGCTGCTGCCGCCGCCATGCAGGGGGCAAGGCCATCAGCAGCGATGCAGCCTTCGCAATCCTGCAAGGCGCCGTGCAGGCAGCACAAGCCCAAGTGCTTGCAGCAGACGGCACACTGACCACGCTGGTTGGCGCGGTGGTGCTGCAGCAGCGGATGCGCAGCGGCAAGCACTGCTGCCTGAGTGTGGTGATCGGGGACAGCCCCTCGTATGTGTGGAGGGCAGCAGCGAGGGAGGTGGAGGAGCTCAACTACCAGCCGCCTCTGCATGGCTTCCACAGGTGGGCGCTGAATCGTGACAATCCAGAATGGGAAGGGGCTGATTCAAGCACGTCATTCCAAAGTTTTGTCCACGTGGGACACCCCAGCATGTACTCCAGGGTGCTTGCGCCTCGCTGTTGTCTGTTTGTCACGGGTTGTACCAGTCCGGCAACACGTTGTCCGCGTGCTGCTGCTGCTGCTGCTGCTGCTGCTTTCTTCGTGCAGGGACCCCCGCATCTGTCCTGGCTGCCTGGGCTATGCTCTGGGTGATGCGCCAGACCTCTCCAACATCAGCTACTCAGTCACAAGCCTGGACAAGGGTGAGCGTTACATAACAAACGTAACATAACATAACATAATGTGATACACCCACATATGTGGGCCGTCGGTTTGATGCCGACTGCATGCAGCGTCCAGCAAACTGTGCAGCGGTGTGACAGAGGAGCGGCACTGCTGTATATGTCCTGCGATGCTGTGCACTCACTGTGTGGCACCACCGCCTTGCTGGCCTGCACACTGCGCACAGCATGCTCCCGGATCAACTTTTTTGTCGGGAAGCCCGGCAAATGCTGACACGCATCATCATGTTGCTGCTGCTGCTGCTGCTGCTGCTGCTGCTGCTGCTGCTGCTGCTGCTGCTGCTGCTGCTGCTGCTGCTGCTGCTGGCTGTGTCTACCATCCACAGGCGACGGTGTGTTCCTTGCCAGTGGCGGCATTGCTGTTGATGAGACCTGGCTGCTGGTAGCATCGGTCAATTCGCATCCTCTGCTCCTGGTGCTGCTGCTGCTGCTGCTGCTGCTGCTGCTGCTGCTGTGCAGGTGATGTAGTGTTCCTGGGCCGTGATGGCGTTGCCGACATTGACCCAGTGGTGCGCAAGCAGGCCTCATCACGCATTCTGCTCCTGGTGCTGCTGTGCAGGTGATGTTGTGTTCCTGGCCAGTGACGGCATCGCCGACAACTTTGACCCAGTGGTGAGAAAACAAGCCTCATCTCGAGCCATTGGAGAGGGCAGCAGCAGGCAGCCCGGCGTCAATGCCTTGAGTCCTGCCAAGTGCCACAATATTGCACTAGTAGACATGGCAGGCGTGCTGAAAGAGGCTTGCAGGAAGCTGCAGCAGGGCAGGCACAGCTTGAGTGGCAGCAGCAAGCAGCGGCAGGTTGTGCAGGAGCACCTGCAGGCGGCGGCTGGCTGTGGCGAGCAGCAGGCGGCGCAGCAGCAGCTGCAGCAGCAGCGCGAGGCGACGGCGTACGTCAGGCAGCAGCTGCAGCAGCTAGAGCAGCAAGCCGCCGGGCTCACCCAAAAGCAGCAGCAGCAGCAGCAGCGGAACATCAGCCCGCCGCTGCTCGAAGGGGTTGACGGGCGCTGCCTCACTGCGCAGGGCGCGGTGCATGCGCTGCTGTCGTTTGTTGAGCGGGGCACTGCAGCGCAGCGGCAGGTGTTGGAGCAGGCCAGTGCAGATGGCGGCAAAGGGCCTGAGGAGTTGGGAGACCTGATCGCAAACCTGCCTGGCAAGATGGACCATGCCAGCGTAGTGGCTTACAAGGTCGGATGATGCTGTAACATACAATGATGTTCATAACATGTTATTGTTGTTACATGTGATTGTGTCACAATGTGTATATCACATCAGGGATGGATCCTGGGCTGTGCAGGTGATTGCCTGTGTGTAGGTGTGTGTCAGGCGTAGTTCTGTTTCTGGTCGCCAGAAGAGCGGCTGTTGCTGCGGCAGTGATTGCGTGGCTGCATGCCAGGCTGCTGTTGATGCACATGCATGCGTGGCGGTGTGTATGGCTGCAGCTCCACAGTGCGTGCTTGTTGTGTGGTACTGTACAGCACAATAAACCGCTTGTACAGTCTTTATTCGACTTTGGCATAGGGTTCTTGGCCGCATCCGCATGCCTCGGCTTGCTTACTATCATGACAGTGATTGTGCAGTGTGTTACATTGGAAGGTCAATGTAAAGTGTATAACGTGGCACGCTGACCGTCCGTGGCACTGGGACAGAGACCGGCAGTCACGGTAGTACAGTACAGTGCCACTGTACCAGCGGGACATGATCCACAACAGCACTGAAACCCCGCAAGATGTAAGCACGCAACGTTTACACCATGGATGTGCTCGTGCTTCTAGATCTGGCACACCTGTGCAACAAGACTTCTCAACAACCATCAATGATGTGTCCATGTCAGCCTCTGTGAATGCCAAACATACTGCAACACACCGCATTGCGGTGCCAGCCGGAGACGCAAACATCAAAGCCTGCAGCATATCCCACCTGCTGCGGGTCTGCATGGAATACAATGCCTCTCTGCACTGGCTGCAGCAGGCACCCATGCAGCCCGTCCGTTGCACAAACAAAGCAACTGCTGGGATTGACCTAAGCCACGAGTCGTGGCAGCACACCATATACCGCTGCTGCTGCTGCTGCTGCTGCTGCTGCTGCTGCTGCTGCTGCTGCTGCTGCAGCAGCAGCCATGCTGAGCCAGCGACACGCAACCACTCCACACGCACTGCACGTGTATAGCAGCTACATAGGAGGTGGCGGCGGCGGCGGCAAGCCACCACCCGCTGCTGCTGCTGCTGCGGGCGCTCCTGGCGGTGCTGCTGGCGGCACGGGAGGCGGCGGCGGCATGGCCTGCAGCGCGGCACATACAAAGTAACACGTGTTATTCATTTTTACAGATAGCAATGAGAGCAACAAGAACCTGTCTGCTGTTTTGCTGAGTGTTGCTGCAGGCAATGCACAGCGGCAACTGCCGAGCTGCCACAGGCGTGAACATCTACAGGCCTCTTTCGCAAGCATACAGTGGTGCAATACATGCATTGACCAGCACGATACGACGGTGCCTGCAAGCAACAGGAGCCGGACAATCAATGACGCACAGCTGACGCAGCCAATGCACACACTCACCGGCGGTACTGGCGGGCCGCCGGGCGGTGGAGCAGCAGGCGGCACGCCGCCGATCAGTGACGGCGGCGGCGGCCGCGGCGGCGGCACTGCTGGCGGCACGCCGGGGGCGCCGCCCATCATCATGGGCGGTGGCGGCGGCATTGGCGGCGGCACAGCTGCAGATGTTACGCAACAAGCAGCAGCAGCAGCGCAGGCACAGAGACAGGTGTTGGACATAGCATACTGTGGTGGCACTTGAAGCGTGCTCCCTTTCTTTGATTTACTTTGTCACTCCTTTCAATTCCCGCTCCAGTGGAGCATGGAGCTGACGGCGTCAATTGTATGGGCTGCTTAGTCGATGAAGACGAAGCACAAGCGCGACTAAAAGCGTTGTGATCAGCCGTTTGCAGCGTCTGACGGAGTTTCTGCACTTGGACAGGAACAGGAAAAGCAGTGCCAAATTGCGCTTCTCTAACTGCCCTTACTGGGGAGTTACCAGTAGTAACAGCGCACCTGGCGGCATGTGCTGCATGCCCAGCGGCGGCGGCCCCGGCATCACCGGCGGCGGCGGCGGCAGCAGCGGCGGCTGCTGCTGCTGCTGCTGCTCCTTGGGCGCCTTGAACACGATCTGCATCGAGTAGGTGTGCGCATCGGGGTCCCTGCAGGAGGAAAAATATGTGAGGTTTTATTAGTTGCCAGATAAGGCAGAGTGTCAGGGGCGACTTTTGCGTTGTGCACCTTGAACAGCAGCAGTGTTACACATAAACCAACACCAGCATTGTAACACCCTACACCCTGCTCACCAATGCGCGTAGAAGAAGTCCTCCTGCTTGACCACCTCTGCATTGGGCACCTTGAAGCCAACATCGCTCACACAACAAGACATCTCACACAACAAGTAACCCTAAACCCTCAAACCCTCAACTCCCAGAACCTCCACTCACCAGTGCGCGTAGAAGAAGTCCTCCTGCTTGACCACCTCCGCATTTGGCACCTTGAAGCCAATGACCTCGTAGGGCTCAGCAGCAAACAGCAGGTACTGGAAAGACTTGTCTGCTGTCTCCACCTTCTGCTCATAGGCAGACATGAAGCGGTGGCGAGGGCGGGTGCCCTCCTCGATCTCAGGGTACTCCACCTGAGAGAGTGAGGAAGAGTGATGATATGTTTAGAAAAGTGTGAGACGTGTGAGAAACGGTAGAAAAGTGTGAGAGGCAGACATGAAGCGGTGCCGGGGGCGGGTGCCCTCCTCGATCTCGGGGTGCTACCTGAGAGAGTGAGGAAGAGTGAGGTTGGGTGTTGCAACGCGCGAGACAGTGCAAGTATGCAGCTCACGTTTTGCCGCCGCAGGACAGTGCACCAGCTTAGTTGAGGCGCTGCAGACCCCACACCAGGAACAGCAACAGCAGCAGCAGCAGCAACAGCAGCAGCAGCAACAGCAGCAGCAGCAGATAATGGTTTACACAAGTGAACCATAGACACCCCCGCACCTGGAACAGCAGCGAGCGCTGGCGCGTCTCAAGGTCGTACTGCTTTGTGACACGGTAGCCCGGCCGCCCGATCTTGACTGCACGCACCACCAGCAGCAGCAGCAGCAGCAGCAGCAGCAGCAGCAGCAGCAGCTTGTCATGGTCAGGATCCCAACTGCAATCCTTTTAAAAGCTGGTCCTCTTCATTTGCTGACTGCTTGTGTTGCGTTGGCAGCGCTCGCCGCACCATGCTTGCCTACTATTTGTGCTGGGTGCAAGCCGAAGGCACCTCTGGCAGGCAACACCAACGAGGCAACAAAGCCGTGCTGTGCGCCCATACCTGTCTTCTTGATCTGCACGCGCCGCTGCGGCGCCGGCGCTGCCTGCTTCTCCGCTGCTTCCCTGGCCGCACGCTTGGCCAGGTTCTGCTGGTGGCGCTTGCCCTGCAGGGCAGCAACACGCGATGCACGGTGGCAAGCGCACAGCAGCGGAGGCAGCACACAGGCCTGAGCAGCTGCATGCACTGCTGGCATTCACGCACACGATGTTTTGAGGTAAAACACAAGGCAGTGCTACGCTGCTGTCACCAAGTGTTGCTGGCAGCAGCCGTAGACTCAATGCTTGTAGGCAGCTGATGGCTGGAAATCTTGCCACGGCTGCTGCCAATGACGCCAAACGAGTCGCTGCAGCTTGTACTGCTGCGGCTGCTGCAGCTGCTGCTCAGCTGCTGCTGCCACTGGCGCTGCTGCCGCACCTGTGTGTGAGCTAGGTAGTTGCCTTCGTTGTTGTGCAGTGTCAAGCACAGGCGGCACTCAATCTGCAGCACAAAGGCAGCAGTGGGGCAGCACAGCATTGGAGCGAACATAATGAGACATACACAAGTGATGCGAATGCCTAGCATGCTATGGCGCGCTGAACAGCCTTGTCTTGCAGTCCTCTAACTTGCGTGGCCACATTGTCCTGCACTTGCTGCTGTGCTACTGCCACATGATGGTGCAGCACGCTGCCATGATGCGTTTGTGTGACTTTGCAATGCTGCGTGATGCCGGGTGAGCCCTGTTGCAAAGCTTGCTGCTGACAGCTCCAAGCAGCTGCCCGCCCATGTTGCGCAGCTTGCTACTGTGTAGTCATTTGCAGAGTGCTGCCGCTGCATGCAGCAAGCGCGATACTGCCACATATGCGCAGTCAGCTGTGCTGCAACTGCTGGTAGGTGTACTCTGCGTGCTGCTGTTGCGCGCAGCACGCGGCCGACAACGCCAAGCAGCTGATCAATCGCCGCTACAAACTCGGAGTCACAAGGCTACCATTGGGCATTGCAGCTAGCGCACTACGGCGGCAAGCATACTTAGCCCTGCTGCAACTGGTTCACCCTCCTGCTGCAGTGGACAGATCTGTTGCTGCTGTTGCTGTTGCTGCCGCTGCTGCTGGTACTGCTGCCTCTGGAGCTGCTGCTGCTGCTGCAGTATGTGTAGTGTCCGCACCTGACCCAAATGGTTGCGCATGTAGTATGGGTCCTTTGCCAAGTCGATCGTCTCCAGTGCCAACCGCCGCAGCCGCTCCCTCCTGTCAATGCCCTGCAATCGTGAAAATATCATCAAAACGAAATGTTATCGATTCATGCAACGTGGTGTGGTGTGGGCTGGCTCGCAGGGCTGGGTGCGTATGCTGCTGGTGCTGCTGCTGCTGTGCGCTGCTGCTGTAGGCCTGATCTTCAGCACCATCACGCAGCAGCTCTGTAGCGTATCCAAAAAACATCAAGGTAGCATCGTGTTATGGATTTACCTCCTGCTGGGCGCTGGCCACGCCTCCAGAACCTGGCTTTGCGCCATGCTCTCTGGCACTGAGAAAGCTCATGCTGCTGCTTGTTGCTCAGACGAGCAGCCCGCTCCCACTGAACCAAACTATATTTCTAAGATTTTTACTATTCCGGGTACTTGATCGATCGATAAGACTTCGATTGCTGCACAAGACACAGTCACTGCTGTAGTTCACGGCTGCTTTGCTGTGCTTAGACTCCCACGCAACTTATGCTGTTAATCCTATAGCTTTTTACGTGCACAGAACAACCACGCATTGAATGCACGAACCATTCGTAAAGGGACTGCCTGGGCACTATCATCTGTCAGTGCCACTGTTAGAACTTGAAAGCCCTGTGAACTGCCTGTCTGCTTCTCAGAAAAGGCCTCTGGGGTGCGAGCTGCTGCAACCGTTTCTCTGCTGGCGCATTGCAACGGGTCAAACTGGCTGCTTCTTGCAACTACAAGCTGTTCTGCAGGCGGCCTAAAGGCCTGAGGCTTGATCATAACTGTGCTGCCAGTTGCACCTCAGAGCCTCACTTGACACAACACCGCACTGCTCATCAATCAAAGACCAGTTACAGCGGTTGGCCAATGGCCATCAATACATTACAATACACCTCAGGGCTGAAACCTGCCTCAGGCACTAGCCCAGCGAGCCGCTACTTCGCTCAGTGTGGCGGCCGCACTGACACGGCCAGCTGCTGCAGTCCTCCCTGTGTGAGCCTCGGCTCCAGGTTTCAGGGTGGAAAACACAACAATTTCAACTTCGAGGCCTGCGCGCTTCAGGAAAAAGTGTGAGCCCTAAGGCGCGCAGCTGCCCGCTGACTGTGCTGACTAGGCACACACATGACGCTTGGGTAGTGCAACACTGCTGCTGCTGCTGCTGCTGTTGCTGCTGCTGCTGTTGCTGCTAGCACCGCGCGCATGCTTACTTGGATCGGTTCATCGGCAACGAGTACAGAGCTCTGCAGTTGCTTCCAATAGGTCCAAGACTGCAGTCATCCAAGACCTGTAGCCACCTTGAAAATGCAACTGCTACCAGCAATAGCAGATGTGCAGCAATCACAAAGGGTGCCGGCTTCAACACAAACCTTGCCTCCTCCTGGTGCCCCTGTGAGACTGCAGCACTCACCTAGCTGCCTACTGCCGCCTGCTGCTGCTGCTGCATTACACAAGCTGAGCACATTCATGACATGACACAGGCACCTTGCAATAGCAGACCTCTTTGGGGCTTGCCCGCACCTGTACCATTGTCCCGCCAGGGCCGCCACTGCTGCAGGCGTGTTTCCCGCCAGGGCTGCCAGTGCTGCAGGCATGTGTCCCGCGCCACCAACTGGTTCCCCAGTGCGCTGAGCCTGCTGTTGCCTGCTGCAGCTGTTGCGAGTATGCAGAGTGCAGGGCTGTTGTCTGGTGCTTCCAAGGCGCGTGGATGCCGTTGAACGGGGACCTGCACAATAGACCCTCTACTGCACAACAGACCCTCTCCAGGCTTCACTAACAGGACGCTGCATGCATGCAATGTCAAAGCAGTCCGCACAGCTACGCAGCGGGCATGCATTCACAAGCAGCGAGTACAAACACAGCCTGAACATGCGGCAATGAAAAGCAGCCCGCACAGCCAACACTAGGCATGCATTTGCACACAGCGAGCACAAACACAGCCTGAACATGCAACAATGGACAGCAGTCCGCACAGCCATACAAACGGCAGTAGCAAGCAGCGAGCACAAACTTAGCCTGAACATGCATTCATGGAAAGCAGTCCGCACAGCCACACAATAGACATGCAGTTGCAAGCAGCGCGTACTATATAGGTACACACACCCCTAACGTGTGTTTGTGAGAAGCAGTCGGCACTCCCACACTATGGGCATGCATTTGCAAGCAGCCAGCACAGCTCCAGCACACGCATGCATTTTGAGGCAACTATGTAGGCCATCTTCACACTTGGTGCGTTGAGAAGCAGCCAGCACAACCACGGCAGGGGATGCACACAAAAGCATGCGAGCTCCATGCAAACGTGGGCCTGTGGCTGAAGACGAGTATCGCAACAGCACCGCTACAGCATATACAACTCTATTTGTCATCCGGCAGGATGAGGCACAGCGCAGCAAAGCACAGGCAGCCTAAGCAAAGTACGTGATGCACAACATCATCTGCTGAGCCAGCTGTTATTGCGTATGACAAGCAGCTCAGCTCCTGCGCACCTGTCCGCAGCATCGCCACGCAGTACAGCTGCAGCAACAGCAGTACAGCCACAGCTACAGCAACAGCAGTACAGCCACAGCGACAGCAGAAATAGTAACAATGACTGTCTAGCTACAGCCAACAGCAGCAGATCAACACAGCTCTAGGAGGTGCAATGACAGGGTCTGTGTGGTCTGAGGCCGCCACAAACAAGCAGACAGAAGCAGGGCAGTGCCGCTGGCGCTGCTATTCAAAAGGCATGCTCTGCAGCAATCGTCTAGTACAAACTACGAGCGACCAGTGTACTGTTATGCCATGTTGGGTGCAGTCAAGTCAAAAAGCAAAGTACAAGCAACAAGCTCCTAGGGGTTGCTGAGTCGCAATGCAAACCTCAAACACCTCAAAACCTTAACCAGTAATAACAGCAGAGACTCTCTTCATCTGTAGAAAAGCACCCAGCACCTAAGGTGTACCGCCTTGCGCAGCAGCCAGCACAAGTGACAAGCAACCCACAGCATGTATTCGGCTGCTGATGCACAGCAGCGCATCAGACAACACGTGCAGCGCTAGCCTAACAGCAGGCCATACTCAACGGTAGAATAAAACGGAAGAAATGGCCTGCAGGATTACCTCTAAATAGGAATGCATGCGTTTTCATTTGTAGGCAACTGCAAGCCCGGACGTGTGCATATGCTATGCAAAAGTAGCCGCAAAGCAAGCAGTCTGCAGCTAAGCAGGCGACACCTCGCTACGTAGAAGTCTGCGCGCACTAATATTCGCCAGGCAAAGCAACGGGATAGCCCAGCAACTACACTCACACACAAACATGATATCAGTGAAGACGCGCTCACAAAGTTCATCATCAGCAAGACCTGCTAAAATCTTGATGTGAAGCGTGCAGCAACACACAAGTGGGAGTGCAACGTGCCAGAGAGCATAGTACTACTATCAACAAGGCCATGTGCCACCCAACAACCCACTGAAGAACCACAGTGTATGGCAACAAGGGCACTGCCAAAAAACATATTCGATTGCAATGCACCCTGCCAACCAACGAGCCAGCAAGAATACGCAACTATACCAACAATGAGCGTAAACAACACGCAGCATAAGGGCGTGTTTACCAGGTCTCCTAGCCTTTCTGCCGACAGAACAACAAGGCTGTGCTGCTACAAATAAATTCATCAACACAACTCAACACAGAACTGCACAATGCACAAGGTACTGGCAGTGAAATAGTAAAAGCCCAGCGCTGCACTGAGATCATGATTGCCTTAGGTGTGTTACAATATCCCCGTCTTGACTTAACATAACAACAGACATGCCAGCAATGAGTGAGGTTGGGCCAGAAGCGGGCAGGCTACGCGCATGCACAAACGTTGCTCCCGTACAATCAAACAGCTGGCATTCAAGCCAAGCTGTATCTGCTTTAATAGAGCGAGATCACACTACCATGCACTTGAACCCTGATGACAACAGCCTAGTCAAACTAACACCTGTCAGTCCTCATGATCCCTGCAGCACAAAACGTGCTTACCAAGTCCCTTTTAATATGCCAATGTTATCAGGTAGTTGTAAGGGTGAGTGTGACGTGGGATGTACGACAGTCACCCAATTGCACAGCAAAGCAGAAAGAAGCACAGAGGCATGTATTGGGCATAACACAAGTTAGCAGACAGCTGGCGCCACACACAGCTGTGTGGCGCAGTGTTCCGCAGCCTGAGTCTGTGCAAGATGAAAACCAAATAACACCATCAAGTCATGCAGCTGATGTAACAAGGCAAAGTGACATGCAGGACGACGTCACACAGCCGTGGCATAGAGGCAAGGCCAGCAGATTCAGAGGTCTGGGGTAAGCTACGAGACAGCAGCAGCAACCTGAATATGCAACGCAGTGCAGCTATAGAAGCTGCGCAAAGGGCGCAGCAGCAAAGGTCTACCACAGGCGAAATCAACGATCAACTGCAGCAGTATCAGCAAGCAGTCCAGCAGTAGCATGATGAACCAGCGCACACAACACAGGCATGCACGCAACACACCAGCAGCGCAGGGCGCTGCGCGGCATGCACGCAACACACCTGCCGCTAGCGGAAGGGTAGACCGTGCATTGATATCGGCACTCCACCCTGGGATGCATTGCATGAGTTTGTAATGCCATGCAGATTCCAGTAGCATTAGCAGCAGCCAGTCGCCCCATCAGGCTACAACAACGCAGCAAAAGCGAGGCGTCCATTGGAGTTCCGTATGCATCCGAGTCTAGCAACACTGCCGAACAGCGCCTCAGCATGTCATGCACCAGAGACAGGAAGCAAGGCAGCAGGCCAACAATCAACAGCAGGCGCGCTGTGCCAGCTTCAGTCGATTGTCTGAGCTTGCAGCAACAGCTCCCTCTGAGGTTGTTTCATGCACTTTCCCCAACCCCAGGCAAACCTCGACACCAAGCGACAAAAGTGAATTCGGCTCTCTTATCCTGGCAAAAAGGCAAATGCAACGCAGCAACTCCATCACGCTGTCAGCAGCAGAACTCCATAGTACCAAGGGTGCAGGAACCAGAGAAAATAACCCAAAAGTACACAGTGAAAGATGGAACAAACTGCACCTGCTTCGCGCTGATGCATTTCCATGGCAATGTGACTGTCCCCATTCCGGAGTAGAGGGGGGCTGGGGCAGTATAGGCAGCAACTACAGAGAAGAGCTGCTCCAGCAACACTACTATTCAACAAGCCACGCTCAAGCCAAAACACTGCATGACAAGGACTACTGCAGCCCATTTCCGTAGTGCACTTGCAAGTGCACTCCGGAAGAGCAATAGGGAGGCACAAAACCAACTGCTGACTGCTGACAGTACGATCCTGCAGCCGTTGTCTGCAAGCAACACAGCACTGACAAGTAGGCAGAACATATCCAACTCAAAGTCAGCACAATCACAAACTGAATGCGTTGCTGCAGAGCCAAATAGTGTTGCCACAAGGCCAGGAACAAATCATGCAACTACTGAACGTTCATGCAGGTCCTGAACAGGCAGAGGCAATCAATATGCACAGGCCGTCACATTGTAGATGCGACATCCGCAGCAGTACACGCAAGCACAAGCTATGCAGCTGTCTGGCAACACAGTAACACATTACAGACCTCGAACATGCGTTGTAGCAAGGCAATGCAGGTGTGAAACCAGCATGTACGGTGTAACAGGAAGCACGAGCAGCCGCTGACTCTCGGAGACATCTCAACGGCAGCTGTCAAGGCTGCTGCTCTCAACCATGCTGTGCAACTGTCCAGGCAAACACCAAGCATCTGCGCATCTTCTGCAGTCACACCCAGAGAATCGCATGTGCAGATGCCAACATACAAGGTGCAGAACAGCAGAGGCCAAACGGCTGGTTGCTCTACAATCCTGCAACAGCCACTGGCTTCAAGCGAAAAGCATAGCACAACAACAAGCCTGCCTGCTGCACAACGGCACAGTGCTGTACCAGTGATATATCCCAAAGTGACTGGTGTCAGACTGTGCCTAGCATAATGTGCATGCAGAGCAACTGCTGATGGGGTGCACAGCTGTTTGCTGCAGAACTGTTGCAGCAGTTGTCCTTCCAGGGAGTCAAGCTGCCTGCACAGCCGCAACAAACGTCAATCACTCGCGCCCAAAGGCCTGCAAAGATGTAGAAAAAGCACATAATGCAGGTCCTTAACACAAAATCATGCACGAGCTATGAAGGGCGGCAAGACGGGCGACCATGCTGTTCAAGGTCTTGATCATGCACAACTGCAGCTCACAGCACTGAAAAACGGTGCTATAGCAGTGAAGGATACGATTAAGCAGGATGCAGCAACTCGGAGCAGCTGCACGCTGTCAGCAGCTGGTGTCTAGTCAGCAGACGAGCCGTGCCGTACGGTGGCTCTGGTCGCGGCACAGCTGCTGCTCTGCACACTTGCAGGAAACAGCGCCTCACCTTGCACGCTGCCGCTGAGATCAAGCCTTCCAGCATGGCCCAAGCCTGGTGCACTCGGTTCACGAGCAGTACACGCGCCAGGCAGGCTGCCAGGCCCTGCAGGCAGCACAAAGAACATGCAGAACAATTGAAATCACGAAGTGACTGCTGTGCCTACCACGGCAATGTTCCAAACACATCGATCAACAGCGCGTGCAGCAGACGATCATGCTACGGCAATCAAGGGGGCACCAGGAGGACAGATGGAGTAGTATAACACGAGAATGACTCCTTGCTGCACCTTTGCTGTGGCATAGGCACGGCGTTACGTTTGTCCTTGTGTCCCAAACCCTAGTCTGCTTGGGGCGGAAGCTGTAGACGAAGAGCGCATCCGGGAGCTCTACTCGCAAGGATACGCAAGCTGTTACGCTTTGCAGTTATCTTGGGGCTATGCAGCACTCGCGCGGCTAGATTAGGGCCCGGCCTGTGGGCCACAGCACGATGTGCTTGAGCACAACCTGCCGCATGGCCGCCCTGCGGCTGCCAGTGAGAGTGCCTTGAAGTAATTCTGCTGGGCAGGCCCGGGCTTGAGAGCAGAGACCCATGATTTCTCTGCATACGCAACTGGCAGTCACGAGGGGTACGTACGCATCAGCAAATCATTGTCACCTGTCTGTTTGAATTTGAGCATCAAGCTGCCAGCAGCAGCCACTGCTGCCTGCGCCACAGCTCTCACACACGCAGGTGTTGAGAACAAGGTTTCTGTTACACGCCAACACACATAAGTAACTCATGATGGACAAACAATTGATTGTTTCCGCCTCGGCCGGCTCATTTGCTCTCGCCGCGCAGCATCAGCTGCAGCTCGCCGCTGCCCAGCATCTGCTCCACGATGTCGCTGCCGCCCACAAACTCGCCGCCGATGTACAGCTGCGGGATGGTGGGCCACTGGCTGTACTGCTTGATGGCATCGCGCAGGCCTGCAGCAGCAGCAGCAGCAGCAGCAGCAGCAGCAGCAGCAGCAGCAGCAGGAGCAGCAGCAGCAGCAGCGGCAAGGGAGACACATGTGGTGTCAAACGAAAGCTTGCCACTGTAAGCCAATAGCAGTCAACCGCACAGCCAGCAGAACAGCATTCATGAACGTTGGGTAGCCTTGAAGCAGGCGATCGCCGCTACAGCACCTGCCCAGCAGATTGCAAGCTTGCCGCAAACTTCACAGCATGGCAGCTGTGAAGTTCACGGCAGGCCAGCGTGAAGTCCGCGGTGCGCACCAGGGTTGTGGAAGTCGTCCAGCACGTTGACCACTTCGTAGTCTGTGCGCATGTCATTCAAGATGGACATCATCTTGTGGCTGAAGCCGCACTGCGGCTGTGAGCGAGTGCCCTTCACAAATGCCACCACCTGACCAGGCAGCAGCAGCAGCAGCAGATGCGGCGGGGTTGAGGGACACATTTCAAATTTGCATTCGGTGCACGGTGCTGCATGCATTCACGGCGTGTGAACAAGCAGCAGCTGGCACAAGGGATGAGTTGACTGTAGCTCCTCAGGAGTCATGATTCTGGGCGACCATTGTAACCTCTGCTGGCCGCACCTTGTAACGCATTGACCACCTGGTCAATATCAAGTAGAATAACAAGATTGAAACACAATTGGACTACATTATTCACTGGGCCTCTGCACAGCCGCCTGCCCTGCTGGCCGCACCTTGTTTGACTTGACCACCTGGTCAATCAGCGTCTCAATCGGCACGTTGATGGCCTTGCCTGCAGCAGCAGCAGCAGCAGCAGCAGCAGCAGCAGCAGCAGCAGCGGACCGCAGAACAATCAACATAAGCCGTCAGCAGGTGCAGTTGCACCAGCAGACGATGGTAGCAGTTGTTGGAGCGTTGCATATCACCTGGCATGAATATCCTTCTGCATCCCGTCTGCCACCCACTGCTTCCACAGCTACTTCTTGGCCGGCATTACTGATGCAAGCAAGCAACGTCAAAGCACAACTGGTGCTTCTCGACCGCTGCTCAACTCGTGTTGTCCCCAACAGCTGCCTACTGCTTCTGTACTTGTTTCCCACCTGCTGTCAGCTTGATGTCTGCCTTGGGCCGTGCTGAGCGGCTCTGCCACTTCGTCTCTCCCGGCGCATTGCCTGGAGGGATGTTGCCAGTCTCAGACACTGCATTGCGCAATGAGGAAGCAGCCAGCCAACCAGCAGTGTCATTTGTTCTTGCGGGTAGGCAGTCAGCCAGTCAAGAAGTTTGCTGTGGCAAGCTGGATCAGGAGAAGGAGAGCTGTTCAACACGAGCAATGCATGCAAGGAAACTAGTGCATGGCTGCGCCCCAGCATGCTGGTGCTCCTGGTGAGCAGGTCTTTGTCGTCACTGTGGTCAATGCTGCCTGCCTGCATGTGGGCACTGTGCAAGTCAATCAGCAGCGGCATTGACCAGCTTGCAATGCGTTTACTAGATTTGTTGTTGCTGCTGCTGCTGCTGCTGCTGCTGCTGCTGCTGCTGCTCCTTGCTGGCAAACCAACTCCAATTGCAGCTACACACTCTCACGAACACGTTTGACATGACCACATTCACGCTGTAAAACTGTTAGTGTGTTACCAGAAACGGCTGCAAATGCTTTACGAACTTGATGTACAACAACTTGCTACACCACGCCACTCACGTGCCTCCTCCATCCATGCCTTCCATGCGCCTGTGAGGGCGTCCCTGCTGGCATCAGGCAGCAGCTCGTAGCGCACCGCTGCTGTCGACTCCGGCACGTCCCGCAGGTGGTTGGACACGGTCACGTTGATCTGGCAGCAGCAGGGGTTTAAATATAACAGGTGAGCAAGCACACAGAGTGAGCAAAACCAGGTATTGATGGGGACCGCTGCTGTGAACTCCGGCACACTGCGCAGGTGGTTGGTTGGACACAATCACGTTGATCTGGCGGCAGCGGTGATTTGAAAGATGACAGGTGAGCAGGCACGCCGCATCGAGCAGGAGGCAGGCAATGAGGGGCTCTACACACACAACAATGCTGCTGCTGCTGCTGCTGCTGCTGCTGCTGCTGTGCTCACATCGGGACTGAGCATGGTGCATGCAGCAGGCTGTGCAAGCACTTAAACAGGCAACAAATTCCAGCGCACCAACAGTGTCATGCAGCTACATGTTTATACACTAGAAGCCACATACAAGCTGAGTAAACACGCAGATAGTGCTGTGCTTGTGCACCCTACGGATGCATGCGCTAAAGCTGTACATGTACAACAGGTGGCAGCACATGACACAAGCACAGATGCTGTGAGCGTGCCACGACCACGCACAGGCCTTGGACCGCATCTGCAGTGCCAAAGTGCTGAATTGCAGTCCAATTGAGCATGCAAAGACATGCATGCACAAGGCATCCATCTCACCTTCCTTGTCAGACCAATGTACTGTATCTGGTCGTCCTTGTTGTACACTGCGTAAACTGCTGGCTGCTCCGGAAATTCAACAAGCTCGCCCTTCTCCATTACTAGCGTGGCTGGAGTCTCCTTGAGGCTGGCGTCCGCAACCACGCACCGCTGTGGCACATTGCGTGACAGCAGCAGCCGCCGGGAAGTCTGACTGCTGCTGGAACTAGTAAAAGCGCGTGTGCGACTTGAGTGCAGCATGGTGGTGAATGGACGTGGCAAGAGTCGAGGAGCTTCCGGTGCTACCGATGCAGCAGGGATTTGGCAACCAGCTAAAATCTAAAACCAAACTTGGCCAAAATCAAGAGTCGTGGTTATCACTTGCAGCAAGATCGCTGTCTTCTGTGTCAAGTCGTAACATTGTCAGAGAGGGGTCTGTCTCCCTTCTGGTGACACGCAGTATAAAGCCATTATAAGATGCTTTTATGCATATTCAGCGCTGTTCTGAGCACGTCGTGATCTGTTCGTGTCTTGACAGACTGCTTGTAGCCTTGCAGCAAGTGACGTAGAACCGAACTGCCCAACAAAGAACGCAATGCACTAGCGTATCGCCTCATTGAATGTTTTTTCAATAAACGTGAAGTCACACTGAGTTTTTAGTCGGAACCCATGGGCTTGGCAAGCCACAGACGCTTGCTGCTGCTGGCACTGGCTACTCTGCTGCTTGCACAGCCATCTGCTGCAGCTGCTGCAGCAGCAGAGCCGGACGAAAAACTGACCGGTGAGTCAACAATTGCACCACGTGTGATACCAGCTGTGTTGATGCCTGATCATGTCAGAGCAGCAAGCAAATCTGCATGCCAGCCTGCACCGCTACCCGCGCAACCATCACCCACAATTCACAACCAGAACACATCTCCTGAACTTGTTCTGCTGCAGGTTGGTTGGGAGAAACATACACAGGCGGCAAGGATGCAGCAGACCCTTCCGGCATGCGTGTGCTGTCATGGGACCCCCGCATCATGCACTACAGGCGGTTCTTGACAGAAGGTGAATTGCGCAGTATAATTCACTTATTGCGGCCACACAGATTTATATGCTCACGGGTCCTGTAACCCAGCACGATACACCAGGCTCAGAGCAGTTGTGCTGGCGCCAGGCAGCAGCAAGCAGTACAGCAAGCTGCACTCCTTCCTGAGCGATCACCTCGCATTCACCAGCTCTGTGTGCACTGCAGGTGTCCTGCATTAGTTGTAAGATATCTTTAGCTTGAAGTTGGGAGGTGCAAGGCTCACAATGCGTGCCGGCTTGCTTGCTTGCCGCTTGGCTGCTGGCTGCCTGCTGCTGTGCTGCAGAGGAGTGTGATGAGCTGCGGGGTATGGCCAAGCCCTCACTGAGGCCCTCTGGAGTGGCAGACAGCATCACAGGTGCGATGGCAGCAATCAGTTAATCATGGAATCACACGATTAACTAGCAAGACGGGAACCCAGCGGGCTCGTGCAACCATGCACACACCTGCACACCAGCCTCACAGGTGCGGCAGCAGCTGGCATATGCAGCCATATGCACACACATGCACGCACACCATCTTCTCAGCAGCGTTGCCTGCCAGACTTGTTTGCGCACCAGCTTGAGCAAACTGGCGTCCAGATACGTGTGGTTAGACTCTCGCAGCACACCAAACTGGATGCAGCTGCTGCAGCACAAGCAGCAGCTGCAGGTGGCGCACACCCAGTGCATTTCCCCGCCGCCGTTTGTTTTGCCATGCCTGCCCTGGCACCTTCTGCTGCTTGCTGATCTGCTGTAATTCTGACAATGTCCTTGCTGTCATCTCATCTCACCTTGACAGGTCAGTCAAAGTTTGACAAGGTGCGCACCAGCAGCGGCATGTTCTTTTCGCGCGGCCAGAACGAGCTGATCCGGCGCATTGAGGAGCGCGTGGCCATGGTGACGATGCTGCCAGCCGGCAATGCAGAGGGCATGCAGGTGCTGCACTACGAGGTGAGAGCTGCATCTTAGCGCTGCTGTCAATGTGAGGGAAGCTGGGATTCTTTGCCTGGAAAAATGGGCAGCAGATGTAGGTGTCTGCCAGCCGGCAATGCAGAGGGCATGCAGGTGCTGCACTACGAAGTGCGAGAACCCTGGCAGCAAATCAGGCAGCAAAATTGAATGTATGACAGCTGGCAATGCAGAGGGCATGCAGGTGCTGCACTACGAGGTGAGAGGCCCCTGCCAGCAAATCAGACAGAAAATGGACAGTAGATACAATGGTAGATGTCTGCCAGCCGGCAATGCAGAGGGCATGCATGTGTTGCACTACGAGAGCCCCCTGCCAGCAAACACGAACGTAGTACCATGGTTCGAATATAAGTAGACAAAAGTCTTACAGGTTCCCATCAAAGCTGCTGCTGTAAATAGCTCACTTATATGATGCCAGCGCAGGTTGTGATTGCAAGTGCTAGCTCCCAAGGCTTTGACTTGCCGCTGACCAGTGTGTCCTACTGCTGCCTGCCTTTGGCTTATGCTGTGCATGCTGCTTGGGGGGCTGCTACAGAATGGCCAAGAGTGAGTGGAGCAACGCTGTGCAATGCAGCAGCTGTATGCTAAAATTTGGCCGTTCCACACAACATGGGCTTGTAGGCATTAGCTCTACAGTGCAGTTTAGGCCTTTTCAGGACTGGATGTGTATCGCTTCCACCAGCTCTTAGCTCAACCTGCTGCTGTCAGGTAGCGCGTAACAGATTGGCTTGCAACAACATAGTTCGTGATACACCTTGATGCTTCTTCTGTGAACATTACATGCCTTGGAGTGTCTGTGCAAGGTGGCGACATACTTAGGCTGTGCCACAGCAGCTGCGCAGTCCCTCAGCAACCACACAAACACTGGCACCTGCAGTGAATTGCAGCCGGCTGCATGCCCTCGCTTCTCCCTGCACGCTGCCATTCATACTACCTGTGACTTCTCTTCTGCCACACTTCAACCGCAGGTACCGGCCGCACCACGACTACTTCTCATTTGCTGACAAGGACAAAAATGGGGGCAACCGCATGGCGACTGTGCTGATGTACCTGACCGATGTTGATCAGGGAGGCGAGACAGTGTTTCCTCATGTGCCCAAGGCAGCAAATCAGACAGCAGAGAACGGCTGGTCAGAGTGCGGAATGAAGGTAGGTGCGTTGATCTGCAGGCAGCCCAGCGCTAGGCGACAGCTGTTGAGTCTGCAGGTAATTGACCAACAGCAGCAGCAGCAGCAGCAACACGATGCCCCATGTACAGCAGTCTATCCGCCATATGTACTGCAGCTTGCCGCGCTGTGCTGCGGTTGCTTGGTGTGGTGCTGCACATCACAGCTCAATCAGCAAGCTGCTTCCTAGATAGTGCTGTCAGCTGTCCTGTGCCATGAACTGCTGTGCCAGCAGGCGTCCTGGCCCCCTTGACTGAAGCAGCAGCACTGTGGGGCACCTCCTGGCCGGCTGTAGATGTGTTTCATGTTGTCAATGTTGCTGCTGCTGCTGCTGCTGCTGCTGCTGCTGCTCCTGCAGGGTCTAGCAGTGAAACCCAAGAAGGGTGATGCCACCATCTTCTGGTCAATCAGGCCAGGTGGGCAAAAATTGTCATATTATACTTCACAACATGTTGTCACACAAAAATCCATGTGCTGTGCTGCTGCACACCGCACCGCCAACCACCGTCGTGTCCACAAGTGCAATGTCATTTGATTCTTTAATTTGAATAGACATCGTAGTTTGCAAATTATTTCTGCTGCTGCTGCTGCTGCTGCTGCTGCTGCTGCTGCTGCTGCTGCTGCTGCTGCAGACGGCACCTTTGACCACAAGTCGCTGCATGGCAGCTGCCCCGTCATCAAAGGCGAGAAGTGGTCAGCCACAAAGTGGTGAGCGCTGGGCTGACTTTTTACTGCCTGCATTCGCCCTGTGGCAACCTGATGGGCCAGCGGTATTTGCGATGCAAAAACCTGCACAGTGCAACCACCTGGCAGCATCTGGCTGTAGGTAGCACAGCTACTGGTACCCTGTGCAAGGCAGGAGTGATCAATGAAAACAAGTAATGATATTTTCAGCC
Source organism: Tetradesmus obliquus (assembly GCA_030272155.1). Taxonomy (NCBI): domain Eukaryota; kingdom Viridiplantae; phylum Chlorophyta; class Chlorophyceae; order Sphaeropleales; family Scenedesmaceae; genus Tetradesmus; species Tetradesmus obliquus. The sequence goes on along the minus strand of CP126200.1, from coordinate 4,774,898 downwards.
CTGCCTACAAGCCGCAGTCCCTCTTTTTGTAACTGCAGCGGCAGGCACAGCAGCGACGTCTTTCAAAGCAGGCGGTGCCGTGCAGGCATCTCTGCCACCTGGGTAGTTGCCAGCAGCCTGCTACAGCAGCAAGCCAGTCTCATCACAGCTCACATATCACCAATTAAAACATCTCCCCGGCAGTTTTTCATAGTTTGCAACACTGATATACCTGGGCCTCATATGCCAATATGACTGCGCTGCCTGCAGGATCCATGTCGCGCACTTTGCCCTGGGGTCTGGCGAAGTGGCCAAGGAGGTGAAGCGCGTCATCTACGCGCCGCCGCCGCCACCCATCCCTGCCTGGTGCAAGGACAAAAGCAAAGTAAGCAGGGCCTGGCCGCATCCTGCTCACACTCACCAGGTAGCACACGATGCTGCCGTAACACCAACACACCTCACCTTTCTTTGACGCCATGTGGTGCTTGCGCACCACCCCTTGTCACCCTCAAATCACAATGCCCATGCTGTGCGCGCTGTGTTTCCTGCGGCTGTGCAGGAGTGCCCTGTGTGGGCCGAGTCTGGCGAGTGTGTCGTGAACCCGAGCTTTATGGTGGGCAGCAAAGCCAGCCCGGGCAGCTGCCTGGCCAGCTGCGGGCGCTGCGACCTGTTGCCTGAGCCTGCGAAAGCTGCGGAGCCGAGCCGCAAACTCAAGCAGTGAGGTGCACAGGCTTCAGCTGTGGGTTTAGTCTAGTGAGGGATGCTGTGTGTTGTTGATCGCAGTAGGCTAGAGCTCTTGATCGCTTGATGCTGTGATGTGGACTGTGCACTTGAAATCACCTGGGTGGTAGTGCCTTGCAGTGGTGATTGCCTGCACTACAGTTATGGCATTGTCATTGGAAACCTGATGCCTGCCTTGAACAAGCGATGCTGCCTGTGCTAGCACGGGTAGCACTGCTGGCAGGGTCGCAAGTTGAAAGCATTGCGTTCTTTCAGTCAGGGCTGCACATTGCAACAATGCAGTGAGTGCTTGGGCAAAGTTGGCATCGCTGGTGGGAGTGGTTCTGACACTGTTGTTACACTGCTGGTCACACCACTACATGAAAGGCATGTGTGCGCTGCGTCAGGGCCATCATGATCAGTGCGGAGTGTGCCCTGACAAGTGCTGACAGCCCTCTAGTGCTGACAGCTGTGATGGCGATGTGGCCCCCCTGGCAGCCCTGTGCTCCACACAATCACTCTAATTGGATCTGATGTTATTGATTGCTGTTCACATGCTTATTCCGACGCTGGTCTGGAGTGCTCATGTGCGGATACAGGCCGCCTGTTTGGCAAACAAACACGCCTTGTGCAGGTGCCACGCAAGTGATGGTGTGTGATCAAGCCCTCTGTTGCTGTCAAGCGCGCATTAATGCACTGCTGATTGCATCCTGTGTTTGCTCACAGAGGTCTGGTTGCAAGTGTGAGGGGAATAGCCTTGCTGGTTTAGTCATCCTTTGGTGACCAGGCTGGATTCGAGCCTGCTGACTCAGCTCAGCCGATATTGGCTGAGGTGGACTTTATCAAGTGTTCACCCTGATTGTAAAGCTATATTTCAGCCAATGCGTGTATTCTACAGGCACGATCGGCGCTAGTGAGCCCCTGCAGAGCGACCCCGCGCATGATGACCGGATGAGCCCTGATGGGAGTGTTGTAGGTTGGCTCCCCACAAGTAACGTGCACTGTGCTACGTACCACTGCTCCTTGCTTCCCTCGTTACCATTTTCTGTTAGCGCGTTGACCTTTAAGGAAGCACCAACAACAGCCCTAGCCTTTTTGACAGGGCCCACGAAACGCTGCAATTGCCGGCGCATTTGAGGATGTCAACCTTCAATTCTATGTGTTGATATTATCGTGGGCTTACACTTCGCTGGGGTCCATCAGGGTTGATTCTGCCTTCATCAGCTGCACTTGCCGCTGCTGACAGGTAAGAAGACGTCTGCATTGCTTGTTTCGCTCATCTGTTTGTCTTCTGGACAGTTAACAGCTTTGATCTTGCGCCTTGCGGCCTGCAGGTTACCGCCTCGGGCAGTGCAGTGTGCACATCAACTTTCAACGCCGCTTGAACGATGCAAGCGAAAGTTAGCACTGCAGCGTCAGGGCAAAATGCCCGTGTCTCACGTGCTTGCGCAGCCCGCAGCCCTGTCAAGCAACTCAACAGCTCGTTTGTCAGAAGTCAGCAAGTAGCCACCAAAGTGGCATTCGCAGACACTGCGGAGGCTGTGCGCGTGAAGGAAGAGCCTCAGAAGCGCTACATCCTGGGAGAGCTGCTGGGATCAGGCACAGCTGCACACGTGCACGTGGGCACAGACACAGCAACTGGCCTGCAGCACGCAGTCAAAATCCTGCCCAAGCGCAAGGGCACAAAAGACAAGACAAAGCTCATCAAGGCAGAGGTGAGAGAGGCGTGTAAGACTTTTTAAAGCGTTGTATGAGCTGCTGTTGGTGTGTTCTCTCTCTGGGATGGAAGTCAACACACGCTGCTGGTGGTTGACTGCCTGATTGGCAACCGCAACCAAGCAGCAGTGTCGACGATAGCCTGCAACAGCAGCGAAGCTGATGATCTGCCCATTTATCGCACTACTCAGCACTCTGCAGCCTGCACAGCCAACAGGACTTGTGCAGCGCACACGCCACTGCAAATGTTTGGTTAACCACTGCTGTTTGTTGCAGTGGGGACCTCACCTTTCTGCTCTGTTCGGCCATGTTTGCTGCTTGCAGATCCAGATCAGCAACAAGCTGCGCTACTGCAGGCATGCGGTGCAGACAGTTGACACCTTTGAGGTGTGTTTGCAGCAGCTGAGCTCAGTCAAGCTGTGCAGTTGGTTGACGTTGCGCAAGTGTGTTCAGCCAGTGTAAAGCCAGCAACGGGGTTTGTCTGGCGGATATCCAAGGCTGCTGTGCTGCATGCTGTTAGATTTTCAGCAATATGGCAGTGCTCGTCACGTGCTGCGGCATGTGTAACCGCTGTTTCAGCAACCATGCATTCGCGCGTACTGTGCCGCATATGCTGTGCTCTGTGATATCACCATCCCAAACACACGCCAGCCACACCCTGCACCTTCCTCTTAGCTTGTTGCACACGCTTCATACCTTCATATTTGCTTCACAGGTCGCCGTGAAAGCTGTACACTGAAAGTGGCTGGGCTGTTTCTGCTTGCAGGATGAGCGCAACATCTACGTGGTGCAGGAGCTGTGCTGCGGCGGTGACCTGGCAGACCTCATGACGGTGGGTAGCACAGCACGCCATGTAGCTGTCCCTGCTGTCATTTGTAGCTGCATATTGTGGATTCTAAGCAGCTGACAGAACACCCATCCAGCAGCAGCGGCGGGTGCCGGTGCTGGTGCTGCAGCCGGGCGTCTGAAGTTTGCTTGCGGCTCAAATGCAGCAGACCCGATGCCACAGCACAGCACAGCCCGGCCAACGCCCTCACTCTCAGTCACACCAACATCAAAGTACTGTACAAACAATACCTAAATCCCTGTACAAACAACACATTTGTGTGTTGCTGCGTGTTCCTGCAGGCTCAGGAGGGCAAGCTGAGCCAGCAGGAGGCTGCCACCATCATGCGCTGCGTGCTGGAGTTCCTGCAGGACTGCCACGCGCGCAGCATCTGCTACGGCGACGTCAAGCCCAACAACTTTGTGCTGCGATGTGAGTAGCCCATTGAAACTGCAGTGAGGTAGCTGCAGCAGCAGGCACCATACATTGCCGGGTGTCCGTGCTTTCACAACGAAACACAAGCATGGCGGCAAACATGTGCCCGCATTCTCGTGTCGCAAGCAGCAGCCAACATTTCCGCATCTGCCACCCATAGTAGCATCACCGCCAGCCGCTTGAGCAGCATGAAGCAGCCCAAGAAACATCTCATTAACAGCGCATCTATCCTCCCGCAGCGCTGTATCCCAGCATCACACACCTGCTGCACCCTCAACGGCAAATTCTTGGGTTGCCCTACTGACTATATCCCTGCCTTCCTTGCCTTCCTTGCCCTGCCTGCCTACCTGCTCCCCCTGCAGCACTCTACCCCAGCATCGCACACCTGCTATGCTCCTTGACAGCGAATTTTGAGGTTGTCTTGCTGACTGTATCTATGCCTCATTGTTGCCTTGCAGCGCTGTACCCCAGCATCGCACACCTGCTGGACCCCTCCAAGCCCCGCGGCGCACTCGAAGTGGTGGCGGTAGACTTTGGCTGCTGCCAGGAGCTGGGCGAGACGTGCCTGCAGGAGCCACACGTGACAGGCACGCCGCTGTACATGGCCCCGGAGGACCTGCGCGGCTGCCATGGCCTGGAGGTGGACATCTGGGCGGCAGGCGTCATGGTGAGTGAAAGTCTACAGCAGACGCTTGCTGTGCAGGAGCTGCTTGTTTTGGTGTTATTAAAATGTGGTGCGCGCTAATGCGGAAGTGGACATGTGGGCAGTGTGCGTCATGGTCAGTCTAAATCACTGTTTAGTTGCGTTGGGATCAATGCTGCGCGCTCCAGCCGCGGCGTGCACGTGTTACATCAGCATTGTGCGTGTCAACAGCGTGATGGCTACATGCTCTATCGTTCTGCACTGACTGTCCGCTCGCTGCTCCCCGCCCGCCTCCCCTGCTTCCCTCCCTCTGTCTGCAGCTCTATCAGCTGCTCTCGGACCGCTTCCCTTTCTGGGACGTAGACCTGCACCAGATTGACTCCCTAGGAGGCATGGCCATCCGCGAGGGCATCATGCACGGCCCTGTGCTGTTCCCCCTGCAGCCCTGGGCAACCGAGGTGCACCCCAGCGCACAAGACCTGATCATGCGCATGCTGCAGCGCGACCCGCAGAAGCGCATCAGCGCAGCAGACGCGCTGGCCCACCCCTTCTTTGCGCACGCACTCGGCGTGGCGCCGGCTGCTGCTTCTGCTCGCTAGGCGGGATGCAGCAGCGGCCTGGGGGCGCTGGCAGCATCAACACAGGGCAAGTGCAGCTGGACAGTGTTGGTGTGTGTGGGAAAAGAAGGCTGCGCATTGTGCTGTTGGTAGCTGGAAGATGTTTGCTGACGAGGTTTTTTTTCCGAGGCAAAGCATCCAGGGGTGGCAGTCCACACAGCTGCACTGAGCGTGTCTGCTGACTGCTTGCCAGCTGATGGTGCTGTAGGGTAGTCAGTTCGTACTGCAGCGCTTGCAACTCGGCAAACCTTGCGTGTACATGCACAGCATTTTGAGGCCTCTCGTGACTGAAGCCTGCTGTTGCATGCCCACTGCGCAACGGCACGCATACATCCTGTGTGCTGTTGATCTCTTTTTACTGGTTTGTCCGATGCAGTAGACATGCCAGCAGGCAGCGGGGTCCTTGTGTGGCCGTGTCTGGTTGTCTGTGGTGCTGCTGCTCATGTTGCTACGGCTGGTTGTGTTGGTGGTGCGTGCTGCTGTGGTGGCAATGAAAAGCAGAGGACATGCTTACTGGACGCGTCGTAGCTGACTGAGCGTTGCTGGCGTGCAATTGCAGATGCGTCAGTGCATGGTGTGCTGCGGCTGTCTCAGAGCCCAACATTCGACCAAATGCAACTCCTTTTGTTCTGAACTGCGGGGCCACTTGACTGGCTGCAGCAGCGTTGCTGGGGTGTGTGCTCATCCTGCGCAGTCTGCTGCACTTGTGCGAGCGCTGTCAAATTTGATGCTCGTGCTGCTGCTGCATCGTGCTTGTGTGCGCTTTGGGCAAGTTGCATTTGCAGACCCGTGTGCGCATGTGGTGCAAGCAGCCAGCTTACGTGCAAGCATTGATTGCAGCTGGCTGCTGCAAGCAGCACAGACGCCTCTGACAATCACCAGCTGTCCCCAGAATTTGGATGTACGCAGAGCAGCAGTGGGTGGGTTGTGCTGTGTGTCGTCTGCCTGTGCAGCTGGGCGACAGTACGCATCCAGCTCCTTGTTTTGTTGTTACAGGACGAGGCGCATTGTTACATTAGATGTCAGCTCAGACAGAGCGTGTATGCCATTGCTGCATGCGCAACAGGTGTTCTCGCAACATGCGAATGCATGGCCAAACTGTACTGTTAGTGGCTGCCGGCAGGTTTTGAATGCACGCGGCATTGCGTGCGACTGCTGCTGGCTGACCATGTTGTTTGTGGCCAGTATGTATGTGCACCATCGCACATACAGCTGCTGTCACCTGACTGCTGCTATTCGTTTAGATGGATGGATGCATGTGAGAAGAAAAGGTGCCTCTGGTTCAGGGTGGGCGGGTGGGCTGCTAATCAGGGTGGGTTGTGTCTGTTCTTGCATTTGAGGGAGGAAAGGAGGGTGTGTCACAGAGCATGCGTGACAGTTTGCTGGTTTAGGTCTCGGTGAGGTGGGAGAGACAGGCTATGGCTGAGCAGTGTGGCATTGGCGCACGCATGTGTGCCGCCAATCGCATTGCATCTGTGGACAGCATCTGGCCGCAGGTGCACGTTCCATCCCCTTGCATCCCCAAGAAAGCGACAAACGTGGCATAGAGTGTGACTGCGCCAACGTGCGCAACTCCGCCTGCCGCTGCCCCGTCAGCTGCAGGCTGTTGTTGACAGAGTGGAAGCAAGTGTTGTGTACACTACCACATGCCAGCCTATTATCACCCAGCGTGCTCTGTTGTCAGCGTCCCATCTGAGCATCCCTGAGGGACTGGCCTTGCTGTGCTTTCAGCGGCCATGAGTATGGAAGTTGCTGTGGGCTGCTAGCTGCCTTGACCTGGCGGCATCTGAAGCGAAATCCAACAAACTAGTGTGTGCTGCGTGCTGCCTGGCAGCACGCATGAGATGACTTTGCTCTGCGGTGCTGCGCTGTGGCCGATCCAGGCAGCTACTATTGATATCATATGCATCCTGCGTTCCAGCGTGTGCCGGCTGCATTTCCTCCCATGCATTGGTGTCTGCTTGTCGCTTCACTGCTAGGTTCTCCTCGGGAAGCCAGTGCATGCACCGGCTGTACTCTGAAGTTTGGTGCAAACCGAGTGCTGTTGTGGTGATTGCATCTAGGGGCAAAAGCAGCGGCTGCCAGTGAGCCGTGGCGCCAGTGCCGTTCTGTAGGAGTGCGCTTGTTGTGTTTGGTGTCAGGTAGTGTGTCGACTGGCGTAGTAGTGTGTCGACTGGCGAAGCAATGTGTCGACTGGCGAGGTAGTGTGTCGACTGTCAAACTTGCGTGCAGCTGTCATCTCGCCTCCCAGGGTTCTGTACTGGCATCTGGCACCAGTGCTGCACAGCGGTCCGGGGTTTGGGTTCAGGGTGTTTGCACGTCGACACGCGCCGGATACTGTTATGTTATAACGGTGCAGGGCACTCTCGTGAGCCCGCATTGCTTGGTTTGGCACAGTCGACAGGTCTACTGTACTTACTCATCGCACACTGCAGCTGCAGGATTTGTTTCAGACTCCAGTAGCAGAAGAAGCACCCGGGCATTGCTGAACAGATGCAGCAATGCAGCCGCATGTAGCGGCAGTGCAGGCAACCGCGGATTGTTGTGGCTTGCAGTCACTGGCCACAGCACAAGGCATGCCAGCCTCGGCCCATGCTGAGGCATCAGCAGTTTGAATGGCAGCGGTCACAGAAAAGAAAACTGGTCAAGGGGCCCTCAGCAGGTTGATATGTATGCATTGCTGTCTGTGCAAAGGCACGTTATGTGTGTGCCTTACCACCTGAGCGTTCATGTGTGTGAGCGCAAGGACTGAGCAGGCGAACGGCCGCATAGCCATTCCTGGACATTGCATGGTTTGCGTCTGAGTGTCTGGCGTCGACTGTCAAACTCTGCACACACATACCTGAAGATGGTACCGTGGCGTGCTTGCGATTTCAGACGCTTCGGGTGGCCAGGCCAGCTGTTCTTGCAGTGCAGTTGTGTGAGTCGCACTTGTGCTTTGTGTGTGCGCTGGCATCATGTGCAGCGCACCCGGAGTCTTGCATGCATGCGCAGTGGATTTCAAAGCAATCCTGTCAATCCACCCTCGCGGGAGCCTGCTGCTTGCTCTTGCATGAGTGCAGATGTGGATGCATGCGCTGCCAGCAGGGCTGTGTTGTGCTGTTGAAGTGCACGGCTGGTGGATGGTTGTGGCACTTTCGCGTGAGAGTGCTGCCTGGTTGTTCTGCCAAACGTGCTTCTTGGCACTGCAGCAGAGGCTGCGAGCCATGTGGAGCAGCTTGTTTCTGATCAATTATCATCAGCATGTTTCTGGTGAGCTGTCTGCTTTGGCAGACTCTCCCCAGATGTAACCCGCAAGCTTGATTCCAAGATTTTCAAAAGGAGTTGCACCCAAGCCTGTTTATAACGTGATACGGCAACGCAACCACCACGTCCTTGTACATGCTGTTTAAGGTCAACACTGCAGCTGTCATGACAGCCTGTGACGGCCTGAGGCCACTGCTGCAGCTCGCTCTAGCTTGGTATCGTGGCACAGCGTTGGCAAAAAGGCGCTTGTGCAGGCCTAGGGAACCGTTGATTCTGCTTCTGTTTAACCGCTGATCTCCTCTAGAGGATCTTCATCCACTGGCGCAAGAAAAACATACTGAATTCATGTGTTCGAACATTGCACACGGCATGTTACATGGGTGAACCCCCAGGTGGGGAGCTGAAGCCAGGCTGATCAAGCATTGTTATTCAGCAGTATCTCAAAACTGAGGTAGCGTACCAGTTGCAGTACCAATTCTAGCTATAGACAACGCCTGCTGCCAGTGCCATCATGCATGACGCAAACAGGTGATCACCAGTCTGAGGCGAGGATGCCAGCAAGCTATGGGCAGCAGCTCACAGGCACAACAGACACTCAGGATGCATCTTGAAATGATCACCATGACACTGCCCAGCACTCCCAGTTCAATAAATGTACCAAAAATCTGTTTGCCGAGACCAAATGTCCTGAGCAAAAAGACTGTATATGCGTCGCTTGCAGTGTAGCTACATGCATGCATGGCTGTCACACATCGTGGCACTTGGTCCCTGCAAAGCAGTAAAAGCAGCTTGCCGCATAACACAGCACAAGCATACCGCCCACCCAAGCAGCGAACCTGCGACGCACTACATTCACTGTGACACTACTGCTGTATGTGTCGCAGCAAAACGTGCACATAGTCATATGATGCAGCAAACCAACGCATCACATCTTGCTGCATGCCCCATGCACAAGTGTTGGTCAGCAACGTCCAGCAGTAGAGCAATGCAGATGGTTAGGCCACACCCAGAACTCAATAGGGTAACACACTTTCACAAGCGAAAGACAAGTACAGCTGATGACGCTTGCATGTGCAGGCAAACACAACGCCCCACACCAGCCAGATCCTCCACCTTTCACGTTCACTGGTGCACAACTGGGAAAGCACAGCTGCATGCAACGGTATGGCACTAACGATGCAGTGTAACATCTTGTTGCACCCAGCACCCAAGCTATATACAGCTGTGCTGGCTGCATGCACACACAGTGTCGCTGCTGCAGCACGCCAGGCGCATAGAGCGCATTGTTGCAAGCAGGAGAAAGTAGTAAGTATCAAAAACATGAAGGGGCAATCACTGCAACGCAGTGGCAAGCTATGGCAGCCGTTACTTACGCCAAAAGGTGCCCAGACAACAGCTGCCTCAAAACATCTTCAGCATATGTTGAAGCTCCCACAATGATTCAGAGACTCCAGCAGCTTTGCAAGTACACCAATAGCGTGCACCCACACATTCCAGGCGTACGACTGCCACCGACACCACGCATTGCATGCTGTTGCGACTGCATGATCTTGTCACAGCAGTAACAAAGCCGCCATGCCGCTGAGAGTAACAGGCAGCCTTGATCAGCAGTCTGTGCCAGCATGCGTGCGTGTGCAGCTGTGGTGTGATGCAGCGTCTGTGTTTGCGGATCGCACCTGCAGGCCACCACCCACTAGGTCAAACCAGAAAACACTTCACACTGAAACTTCAAACAGAGAAAACTTCACACCAAGAATTAGCAGCCATCCCCATCATCCCCAGTCTGTAGCTGTACACCTGTAGCAGTAGAAATAAGGAGGTGCATGCCGCTCAAGTACCGAGGGCCTGCTGCGACTCGACTGCATGTACACACCAAGGAACTACCTGATACTACAATCTTGACCGACACACTAACAGAAGGAAGGCCAGAAGCACTAAACCCACTTGCACAACATGCGAAAAACGAGCATGCATGCTCATATGAGCACAAAAGTGGCATGCTGCCTCGTGTTGCTGCCGGGTTGTACCACCATCCTGCTACCTATGTCATAGCTGCAGATGCGTACTCTCTCATCTGCAACTCCACTGCAGCCCTGCCGGATGCTATGGCCATCTACTAGCTACGCCACAGCTGCAAATGCACTCTCTCAGATGTACAGCTGCTCTGTAACACCACCACACCATGTAGTAATAGCAACACACCACGCCACATGCTGCGCCAATGCACACGAAGCATCCGCAGCCAGGGCTAGAACCCCAAAAGCCCCAGCCTCTGCCCTTGCTCAGCGCTCAGCGCACGCGCAACGGATATATATACAAACAGTGCTGCAGGGTGACATCAGGGAGCTGCACACAAAGCACGCATGCTGCTGCCCCTGCAGAAGTACGCAGAAAAGCCAAGTGCTGCACTCGTAGAAGCAGTGTTAGCGCTGTCCATGTCTGCTGCAAGATGAGCGTGCTCGAGAACACGGTTCAGCCAGCAGCTGCAGCAGCTTGATCAATCGCCGTCAGGTGCACAGCCGCAGCCTGACCAGTCGCTAATATGCACGCTGCATGCCTTGCAACACGGCACACAACCAGGACCTTCGTCAGCATGCCATTGCAGTACCTGCTGCCGGAACCACCCACTGTTGCGCAAACCAAATACGTAACATGTACACATACATCAACACACATACCAACACCCCGCTGCCGTCCTGCTGCTGTTGCTGCTGCTGCTGAGCAAGAAGCTTGCTGAGCACACCCCATTGTTCATGCAGGGATGGGCAGAATTGCGGCTCTCAAGCCGCCTGACAGTCATCATAGCAGCAGCTGCACGCTGCCGCAACATGCAAAGCCTAGCCCAGCAATGCAGTGCAGGAAATCCCTCAAGATGAGTTGCAGAACACGTGGGATCACAGTGGCAAGCTGATCACCTTGTGGCCTGCAGTGCCCGCGAGTTGCGTGCAGACACCCCACACAGTCCTGAGAGGTGCTGCTACTGTGCACCCAAGTGTGCAACCACGTGTCAAGCCACCCAATGGACAGCAGCGATAACGCCACTGCGCAACACCGCCATGCACAGGAGGCACCCCGCAGCTGTGTGCAGGTCGCCAACTGGGAACACTGCTGGGCCTGTCCTTGGCCGGCCTTGAGCGTCGCCGCACTGGGACTGTTATGCCTTCAGGCTCAGGTGTGAGTCAGCACAGCTGCCTAGTCTGAGCTCTGCTTGAGTGCAGCAGTGCTGCGCTGCACCGGCTGGTGCAGGCTCATCACCCGCACCAGCCCTCCATGTGTCATGTGCACGACGCTGCCAGCCCTGCTGTAGACCGCGCTGCACGTCTTGGCAATGAAGCTGGGACTGTGGCAGGGAACAAAAGGCACCAGTGCAGCAGGGCTGTCCTTAATATACGAAGAAAAGTGAGATGGGCGTTGCACTGGGTAAGCCTTGGAGAGGGCCGACAGCAGGCTGGGTCGTTCTAGTGTCCGAGGGGTGCTAGCTGCGCGATAAAAACATCTGGGCAAGCATCTTCAATTTTCAGGCAGCTGGCAAGATGGCTTGCAGGGAGTTCCCAGATGTGCGTCACCCCAGCAAAGTTTCAGCTGGACAATTATTTGGGCTCATGCGTGCACAGGATGCTTCAGTAAGTCTACTAGACAGTATCGATGATCTAGATGCTATCGTCTACGACAGCAGCCCAGTGCACAGCTAATGGGCACCCACCTCTCCGGCAGAGCGTACTCGCACGGTTCCTCCTGCCCCAGCGGGCACTGGCCGCAGCGACAGCCTGCTCGTGTATATCCTCTCAACCAGCTCAGCATGCCGCGCTGTGGGTGCTTGCAGAACGCGAGGCCGTCGGAAGCAGGTTCATAGGCAACAGGTTCCATCGCATCGTGGACGGGGTGAGTATTTATGTCCTTTGATGAAACCTCCAGAAAGGGACTGTGATCAGAGGAGCCAGACATGTCGGGCAACCGGTTGGTTGCGGTGAGAGAAGTGAGTCGAAATAGCTCGGATTGCAAGATTGTTGGTAAATAAACGAAAGAAACTGCGCTCTTGAATGATCGCGACTGACGACATATAAGCACCAAGGGCAGGTCACGCAGGTGCCAAGCAGGGTCAGGTCAGAGGCGCAGTGGCGTAGGGCGGTGAAGGTCAACCTTCGCAGCTGAGCTTCACTGTAACATGTAGCCGACGCTTGCAAGTAATACCTGAAGCTCAGTCTCAGCGAATTCGCTTTCTCACCGCACTGCTTGCCTACCGTGCACCTGCTTGTGCTGCTGTACCCCTCTGTCCCCAGCAACACGCACAGCACTGCACAGCGCCATGCAGCGTGCTCAACGGCTCGCGGACAAAATTGCGATTGTAACAGGCGCAGCCAAGGGCATCGGCCTGGCAGTTGCACAGGTGGGTGAAGGCTGACATGGCACACACCACCAGGTGCAACTGCTTCTCAACCACCTCTGTCTGCTGTGCTGAAACGTGAGTGCTGCATGCTGCGTGATACGTTCCTGCAGGCTTTGGGTAATGAAGGGGCTGCAGTAATGGTCAGTGATGTGGATGACAGTGCAGCACAGTCAGCAGTGAACAGCTTGAAGCAGCAGGGCATCAGGGCAGAGTACACCCACTGCGATGTGTCCAAGAAGGATCAGGTGCAGCAGCTGATCCAGCAGACTGTACAGCAGCTGGGAGGCATAGATATCCTGGTTGCAAATGCAGGTGGGCTGCTGCTGCAGCTGCTGCTGCTGCTGCTGTGCAATGCTGGCGAGGCACCAGATGTGCTACCATCCTCTAGCCTGCAGTACTCAGACTGTGCTCTGCAGCGTAGCCTACATAACAGCAACAATAACAACAACAAGATGCCAGAGGCTATAAGCACACGCTGCTGGCCCAAAGTTTCCTCCATGGAAGCAAGCACAGCAGCGTATCGTGTGGACAAACGGTGTCAAGCAAGCTCAGTTCAGTGTTCAGTGTTCGTTCAGTGTTCGTTCAGTGTCGCTGCATAGCCGATTTGCTTAAAACCCACTCAATCCATTTCACCAAACTGCCAGCTGCAACTGACCCCGGTCACCTGCGTTATAGCTGGTCTGTGTGTGGTGTTGCTGCTGGCTCACCTGATGCGCGCAAGTGCAAGTGTAAACCGCACATCTGAGCAGCACAACTAAGCAGCTACGCTCAGCTGTGCTGGCAGTCAAACGCGCGGCCACCACGTGAGGACCTCCTGAACAACTAGTCTGCATGCCGCAGCTTGCGCTCCCCAACCTATGCACAACACTTCATGTTCTTCTTCTCCTTTTGCATTGTCTCCTTGTTTTTTCCTCCTGCAGGCATCGTGAAGGCATCTCCTTTCCTGAAGATGTCTGAGCAGGACTTTGACGCGGTGCTGGCGGTCAAATTTTGCAAAATCTGCACGGCAATCCCCTGATCCCCAACTAGCGCACAACTTATCTGCTGTTTCTACTTCTTCTTCTTTGTCGTCTTCTTGTTCTGCTCCTCCTGCAGGCATCGTGAAGGCCTCTCCGTTCCTGGACATGTCGGAGCAGGACTTTGATGCGGTGCTCGCTGTCAACTTTGCAAAATCTGCATGGCAATTTCCTGATCCCGGACCTGTGCACAACTCATCTGCTGTTTCTTCATCTTATTCTTTGTCGTCTTCTTGTTCTGCTCCTCCTGCAGGCATTGTCAAAGCCTCTCCTTTCTTGGAGATGTCGGAGCAGGACTTTGACGCGGTGCTGGCTGTCAACCTGAAGGGCGTGTTCCTCACCTGCCAGGCCGCCGCGCAGCAGATGGTGACACAGGGCCGCGGCGGCGCCATCATCACCATGAGCAGCGTGAGTTGTTGTGCAGTCGCTGGCCACATCATATGATTGGGTTGACAAAGTTGAGCACCGTGAGTCATGAGGCATCCTGGGCCAGGGCCCCTGAGCATGCGGCGGCGCCATCATCACCATGAGCAGCGTGAGTTGTTGTTGTGCAGTCGCTGGCAACATCATATGATTGGGTTGACAAAGTTGAGCAGCGTGAGTCATGAGGCATCCTGGGCCAGGGCCCCTGAGCATGCGGCGGCGCCATCATCACCATGAGCAGCGTGAGTTGTTGTTGTGCAGCCGCTGGCCACTTCATATGTTTGGGTTGACAAAGTTGAGCAGCATGAGTCATGAGGCATCCTGGGCCAGGGCCCCTGAGCATGCGGCGGCGCCATCATCACCATGAGCAGCGTGAGTGGCATGTATATTATCTTTGCTCTCTTAGTGCGTCAGTGCCATAACTTCCATCGTGAGATTTGGTGCATACAGCTGGTGGCCACATCAAATGATCAGGATGCCTGAGTTGGGCAGCGGGAGCCGTGAGGCATGGGTTGGGTCCCGTGGGGGGCGGAACGGCGCCATCATCACATGAGCAGCGTGAGTGAGACAGCTGGTGGCCGCTGCGTTGCTCACATGATCTGTACGACGAGATTGGGCAGCGTGAACCATGAGGCATCCTGGCCCTTACGGGCACTGCGGCGCCATCATCATCACCAAGAGCAGCATGTGTTGTTCAGCAGCTGGTGGTCGAATCAGGGCGAGTCAGGGCCCGTGGGGGCACTGCAGCGCATTCGTCGCCTTGAGTTGTGAGGTGCTCGTGCTGCTGCTGCTGCTGCTGCTGCTGCTGCTGCTGCTGCTGCTGCTGCTGCTGCTGCTGCAGGTCAACGGTGTGATGGCCATCCCCAGCATTGCGGGCTACAACGCGTCCAAGGGCGGCGTGGACAACCTCACGCGCTGCATGGCGCTGGCGCTGGCCCCACACAACATCCGCGTCAACGCCATCGGGCCCGGCAGGTGTGTGGGGTTGTACGGCTTGCGGGGCACGGCTGGCGGACCTGCAGCTCAGCGGGAGAGTGTGTGTCAGACCTTTCAAAAGAATCAGTGCTGCTATGCACCTGCTGCGTCAACACGGATTTGCCGGCCTCGGTGGCGTCCGATACGACAGAACTTGCCCACTTTGGTGCTGCTTGTGTGCTAAGCACTTGGTTATCAGTGCTTGCTGCTGCGCATTCTGCAGCATCAACCCAGAGGTGGCGGTGGCGGCTCCAGCATTGCTGCGCAGTGCACGTGTCACTGCCGTCTCCTGTGCTCGCAATGCTTGGCCGCTTTTGCGTGCATGTGTGTACAAAGTGCGTGCCTGCAGCATCAACACGGAGGTGCTGGCCTCGGTGGTGTCGGATCAAGCCGCCGTGCACTAGCTGCCGAGTCTTCTTGTGTGCTAAACATTTGACGTGTTGTACTTGCTGCTGTACGCGCCGGCAGCATCAACACGGAGGTGCTGGCCTCAGGTGGTATCCGAGACAACAAACACTGCCCATGTCAATGCTGCTCATGTGCTAAGCACTTGCTGCGTTTGCTGTTGTGCTTGCTGCTGTGCGCGCTGCAGCATCAACACGGAGGTGCTGGCTTCGGTGGTGTCTGCTCAAGCCGTCGTGGCGCGTGTCATTGCTGCTTGTGCTAAGCACTTGGTGTTTTGTACTTGCTGTTCCTCATGCCTGCAGCATCAACACGGAGGTGCTGGCCTCGGTGGTGTCTGATCAAGCTGCCATGGCGCGCGTGCTGTCACGCACACCGCTGGGCCGCGTGGGCGAGCCGAGTGAGATCGGCAGCGTGGCGGCGTTCTTGGCGAGCCAGGACGCGTCATACATGACTGGGCAGATTGTGTACGTTGATGGCGGCCGCATGGCGCTCAACTACACAGTGCCTGTGCCGCAGCAGCAGTAGGGCACACCGTGTGTTTGCAGCGGCAGTAGGCCGGCTGGATTGCAGCTTTTCAGTGCTTGTTCCGCAGCAGTACGGCGCATGCAGCGCGGCTGTTGCGCACAGCGCTTGGCGAGCCGTCAGAGATTGGCAGCATGGCGGCCTTCCTGGCCAGCCAGGACGCGTCGTATATGACTGGGCAGATTGTGTACGTTGACGGTGGCCGCATGGCGCTCAACTACACAGTACCTGTGCCGCAGCAGCAGTAGGGCGCATGCAGCGGTGCGGCAGCGAGCAGCAAGCTCGGAGTGGGTGATGCATTGCATCAGCATGACCCCGGCGATGCATCACAATAGCAGACGGTGCGGCATGGTGTGCTGTCAGCCAAGCAGTTGTATCATAGCAGCATCATTGGCACTACTAGTGCTAGTAGCGTTGCAAACAACTCAAGGATTGTGCAGCTGGGGGCTGCAGGCTCCTCAGGAGTCGTGTATCATACAGCTGGCGGCGTGAATGTAGACCATGCAGTTGTATGTTTGCAAGTTGAGCATGGGCAGGTCACCTGCCCAGATAGTATCTGGCCAGGCACAACACCACTGCAAGGCAGGCATCATGCATGTGTGGTGGCTGGTAGTTGCATATGTACTATGGATTGAGTCATAAATTGTTTTGATTTGGTGACCGGGTCACGACCTGAGCGTTGTGTCCATCACGCCCGACACAGCTGGCTTCGGTTGCCTGCTGTGCGCCGCTTGTGATCATGCAGCGTTGACATTGACTGACAGTTGTAGTGGTTTGTGCCGAGCATGCAAGCACTTTGCAGCAGCAGAAGATGCGACCTCTGTATTGTTAACCAGCGCTGCTTGCAGAGCAGTGGTTTGTACTGTACAGTACGTGACATGTCACGGTGGACGGTCTGCTGGCTGTGCATAGTATGCACTGCGCTGTAACTCAGCATCCCGTGGCGTCCAAGTTTCCTTCTATACTGTTGAGGAGCTCCTAAGAAGACACAGCCGACAGCAAACTGCCCACTGGCAGCACCGGCTTCAAGTTAATAAACGATTCAGGCTTGTGTGTGTTACACTTGGACAGTCACAACCCTGCGGCATATCGAACACGACAGCCCTCAACTAAGTCAGACAAGCAGCTTGCCACACCGAGTGCCACTCAGCAACACTTTGCAGTGCAGCACTGGGCGTTTGCTGTACACATGTGCGTAGTGCACGTGTGGCGTCATCACGATGATCACGCTACTCATGATGGCCAGCATTATGCAGTTGACTGCAGTCCCATCAACTGCCGTGCAGGTGGAGACATCACGCGTCTTGCGTGCCATGTGGCATCATGTAGGCAGTGCTCCACTCTGACACATCAACTGTTGCTGATAGTATTGCAAGGGACGCATGATCCGTGTGCAGTGCTGCCCTCTGCAGTGCATGCCCTCCGAAGCATAACTGAGTGTTGGCAGAGCCAGCTGCAGCCGTGCAGCAATTATGCCACTGTTAGCGAGTACGGCAAATGCACAACAACAAACAACTGCATTGCCATGCTGCGGGCTGTGCTGCCGAGCGGGCTCCCTGGTGACTGCGAGTCACTGCCGAGGTAACAATGCGCTGGGATGCTGCGCCATCTGCAACTAGTAGCCGTGTATGGATGCTGCCGCCTCATGCAAAAGCTTCTGCAGCAGCAGCAGCAGCAGCAGCAGCAGCAGCAGCGGCGGCAGCGCAAAGGAAGCTTGGTTGCGAGTGCTGCTGGTGAATATGCTTCCATATGCATGTCATGCAACCATGCATGCATCGCAACTGCAATTAAGGACGGCAGTGCAGCAAAGAGCGCACTAGGGGAGCTGCAACCGTGCAACACGCATGTGCATTGCAACGTCATTACAGCACATTCTGGACATCAACATCAACATATGCATGAGGTCTTATAGGTGCACCACAGGGATGGCTGCATCATTACCATGCATAGTTGCGCTGCCTGCCTAGCCGGCTACCTTGGTCATAGCTCGCCCTTCTGCTGTCAGCAGCGTCAACAACGCTGTCTCAATCAGCCTGCACCATAACACAGCAGGCAGTAAGCGGCAGCAGCATTTATGCCAGCAGATGGAGCATGCATATTTCTGATTGACACCGCAGGTTTAGTTGCTGTGTGCCTGTTGTGTCTGCATGTGGCCCGAGTGTGGTTCAGTCACAGCTTATTTCAGCAGCCATACACAACCTCAAGTTAACTGCGCTGCTGTGCGCACGATGTTGCCCCACAGCTGCTTGTGTGCAGAGCACTTGATAAGCATTGTATGCATAACCATTGAACCTGCTCTTGGTGTGTGTGGGATCACGCTGCAGCGTGGTTCTTGCTCGCTGCTGTTCCAGCCAATGCTAATTGCTATTCTGGGGCCCTGGCTGTCTTGAAGACTGCGTGGCTGCTTGTCACCTGCCAGCCTCTGCTGCTCTGCCACTCATGCAGAATAACAATGAGCAATCCTTGTGAAACCATCTTTGTTTGGGTTGCGGTGAGTTGCACAGCGCACCTGTACACTACCAGCACAAACAGCAGCAGGTGCGCGCCCAGCAGGATGAAGCGCTGCTTCTTCTGCTGCGGCAGCTGCCTGAAGGCGTCAGTGGTGTCCACATGCAGCAGCCTGTGGGTGTGCAAGTGCAGCATGTAGGCCAGCACTGCTGCCAGGCAGGCTCCACAGAACCAGTTGCCCGATAGCAGCAGCAGTGCAGCCATTACTGCATGCGCTACAAGCTCGTGTGTCTGCGGGATAGGTGCGGTGGCGGCCGCAGGATGTTTAGTCACTAAATTTACCAAGTTTCCAAAGCAGGGCCACAGGCCCATCCACTAAGGAGCCAGACAAGGCTCATGGGGTCCAGAAAGCGCTGGAGTCAGCAGTTTGTAAGGACGGTGATGTGGGTGATGTGGGTGAGGAGCATCAAGCATGCTGGGGGCGTTGAAGTGCAATCATGAAGTACGGCCAACAGCTTGTGTGTGTGTGTGGTGTGCAGGATGATGCGGACTCAACGGCGTGGAGAGTGTGCAGCTGTAGCATGCTGATAGTCTTGCAGGTACTGTTGTGCATGTGCAGCGCGTTTCACTGCAGATGCGTGAATGGCATGCATAACATACATGAGAAGGGACACTTGCAGCTGCTGCACTGCTGGGTGGCTGCTCTTCTGGGCTTAAATGCTTACCACAAAACGGTTCATCTTTGACGACAGGTCAAAGGGGTTGATGAAGTCATTTTCTAGGTCTGTGAGGCACACTATCGCATACATGTTTCTGCCCAGCAGCGTTGACTGCAGGATCATTGCAGCCACCCACACAAGCAGCTGTGGGGACATGACTGCTGCTGCTTGCTGCTCTGCTATGAAGGTGCTGGCGCCAGGGCTGCAGCTGCAGGTGCACAACAACAGCAGCAGCTACAGCATAAACCACTGTCCCCTCGCTGGATCGTTTTGACAACAGCTTGTGAACACGTTCAGCTTGTCGGTCTCAAAAACAGGTAACGTTCGGGTCTGATCGTCGTGTAGCAGTTGCAACCGGGGCTGTACTGTTTCGACAGTGAACTGTGTACGACTGCGTGCATCAGGCCCGCTTATAGTGCAGCAGAGATTAAAGATCGATCTAAAGTGCGTCCACCGCCCATCAATCATCCTACTCAGCTTGAAATTGTTACAGAAGCTTAGGTTTTGCTATAACACACAGCAGTGACACACAGCCCACTGGGGAGCTGAGGTCCAGAGCTCAAGCAGTCTCATCACCATCAGCCCTCGTCAAAAGCACGACAGCACCGCTCAAAAACTCAGCAACACCCTTTCCCTGCTTTGTCCGTTGAGCAGGTGAGCACATGCCACGGTATGCGCAAGCCAGCCTGGCAGGCTGCCAGGCTGGCAGGACACGCAACCATTAATAAGCCTCTAAGAGGCCTCTAACATGGATTGAAGCGAACACTGTTGACCACTTGCTCACTCTGCAGCCTTGCACCATGCATGTTGGCATCCTACTAGCGGTCAGGCTTGATTCAGTGCCTTTGCAGGCGCTGCATGTTCCAGCAGCTCCCATGCTGTTCCTCTACTATGGACTCTGGCATGGGGACAATCACAACCCAATCAACAACCACGAGAATTTCACACCGCAGCTTTGCTGCAGTGCAGGAGAAGAGCCAGACACAACAACAATTGCACTGCAGCCACCCCACCTGTGACGAATACACAAAAACGTGAGCATCTCATCACCCATCTGCACCTATACACGGGCCAACAGCAATGTGCTGCAAACCGCACCCCACCACCAATCACAGCAGAGTCGGCTGTTTCAATGGCAGCCATAGCTTGTGCGTGCGTGATTACTCACACATTGCCGATAGCAGCCATGGCACAAACCTGCCCTTAGTTGTGCACACACAGCTCCCTGCATGCACACATCAGCTGGGCGGTTGCACCCTGGGGCCTTTCAATGCCTGCAAGGCAGCAATCCACAAACGCCGATAGCAGACCCCACTGTTAACACATGTAACAGTGGCAGCTCGCATGCCACAGGCATGAAGTTGAGCAGTGCCTGCTGCTGCTGTCTGCTTCTGCTGTATGCCACGTGCAAGCACCATGATTACTGATGTCGTTTTGCTGCAAACCTGGCTGCTACACTGCGACCTACATCAGCAGGCAAGCCTCTCAGACAAACAAAGTTATGCTGCAATGCACACAAGCTGCTGCTGCTGCTGCTGCTGCTGCTGCTGCTGCTGTGTCCCCTGCACGCCATTGCTGCTGCAAACAGTGCAAACTATTGCGATCGGGGGAGGTTAAGCAGAGCACAGCACTGGCCATGCTGCATTGCTGGCCTGGTGGAAGCTTACCTCAGGCAGAACGTGGTTTCCTGGCGGCAGCGCAAAAGCAGCTGCCAGCTGTTCTGCGATGAACTGCGGGGCCTGCTGCACTGCTGGCCTAACACCTGCTGCTGCTATGGACTCCAGCGTCCATGCATCACTCCTGTGGAGCCATGTATAGCATAAGAAGGACAGCAGCACGTCAGCGAGCAACGCAGTGCTGGCTGCAGAGGGCGTGCCATAAACACCACCATGGAGGTATGGCAAAGGCTTGCAATGCACTGCGATTATCAGCGCTAGCAACAGCACCTAGAATTGCTCTGTGTCCACAGAACTGGGCACAACACATGCATTTGCTATGCTGATCAGTCTTTTCATCCATGCCGCATGGCGCCCTTCCCTCAAATGCGTTATGCCGTGGTGCTGAGGCAGCTGCGCTTGTTGCAGTGTGTGATGCAGTGCGTGTTGCAGTGCGTGAAAGCCCAACTGCTGCCTGCTGGATACGCGTTGGCGTGCCAGGCTGTGCTGCACATGTGCTTGCCTGCCAGCTGCAGGCAGTGGGTGCAGTGGGTGCAGCATTCTGGCTGCCAACACAGCTGCCTTGCTGCTGCTGTGCATGCTGTTCCCTGCGTCAACCAACACTTGGTACGCACTTGTAGAGGGTGGTGTCCCCAGGTGGCTTCACTTTCTTGTAGACATCTGAGGCTTGCAGGGTGAGGGCGGCATTGCGCAGGGTTGGTGTGATGCGAGCATGCGCCCATAGGTCTGATTGTGCTGTTACTGGGTCATTGCCTCCTGTAGTCCAGTACAAAAGAGGTTTCATGGCTTGACCAAGTGCTGATTGGTGCAGCTTACGCACACCAGCATCATCAGCATCACAGGCAGCAGCAGCAGCAGCAGCAAGCAAGCACTCACTTGGCTTCAATGTCTGCTCAAGCAACTGCTTCAGCTGTATGTTTGCGTCATCTTGACCCTCTTGCTGCATCCCAAGTGCCTGGACTGCAGGAACAGCTGCGATCTCACGCTTCGTGGTCTGCTGGGACCACAGGCGTGTAGTCAGATTACGCCATCAAGCGGCATCCGAACTTGGTACTATGACACAATGTAGCAAAAGACAAGATAGGGGCAACTTAGAGGTAAAGTGCAAGGAATTGTTGAGGGCGCACCCAGTTGTTATTAGGACGGTTTTGAATTGGAGCTCTGGCAGCCGGAACATCTTACGAGGGCTGGTGATCCAGCATCCGTTGTTTGAATGAAGTTAGCTGCCCGCGGGCTAGCTGACGCGCTACTCGTTGTTGAGCTCACCCAGGAGTTTGCATTGTGCGCCAACCGCACTTGATCACAAGTCACCAAGCCGCAATGGTGACACTACGAGATGGAAAATCAACAGATGATGGGCGAGGGCCGGCAGCAACGCCGGAGAGGCCGAGAAGGAGCTCCAGGCGAGCTAGCACAGCAAGGCAGTCCGCTGGGCCATCGGACCTGTCTGTTGACGAGCCGTTGCTGACGGATTCGGAGCCCGCTACCCCACAGTCAGCGTTGAGGAGGAAGCGCGTGCGTGCAGCAGATGTGGCGCAGCACCTACAGCCCCTTACAGAGGCAGAGGAGCAGCAGGATGACACAGCGCGAGACCAGGCTGCCCTGCTGGCAGCAGCAGATATGGACTTGCCATCACCCACCAGCACCCCCTCCCCACTGCAGAAGAAAGCCCGGCCAGGCACGCCACAGCCCAGCAAGGCGGCAAAGAAGCCGAAGCAGCAGCCTGCGCGCAGGGGCAGCACAGGCCTGATGGCAGCAGCAGTGGTGCTGCTGCTTGCAGTGGCAGGCGCTGCGCTGTGGCCGCGCTACGGCGACAAAGTCAGCCAGTCAACCCAGCAAGCGCTGCAGCAGCTGGGCCTTGAGCAGCAGGCAGCAGCAGTGGCAGCATCCCTGGCATCCTCCACTGCTGCAGCACGCGCGCTGCTGCAGGCTCACGCAGCCGGCGCGCAGCAGCAGCTGCACACGGTGCTGCTGCAGCTGCATGTGCAGTATCCCACAATTGTGCCTGAGGGCGGCCTCGCGGGGCTCACCTGGGGCTGGGGCTCGCAGGAAAACCTGCAGGACCCCACTGCCTGGGCGCCTGAGGTGCTTGCAGGAATCCTGCCTGAGGGCCAGACCTGGGCCGAGCTTGCAGGAGACATCTCGGAGCGGCTGCGCACACCAGCTGCAGCCCGCAGCCACAAGGCGACAGCGCTGATCCTCGCTTGTGGCAGCGCAGAGGATTGCGCAGAGGCAGCGGCAGCGCTGGCAGTGCTGCCTCCACGCGGAGAGGCGTGCAGCCTGGCGCTGAATGCATCCCGGCTCGCAGGAAGTGACCAGCCGGCTGCTGCCCTGCAGGCGTCCCTGGCGCCCTTTTTGAGGCGCTGCCCGGCTGGGCTTGTGCTGCTGCAGGATGCGCAGCAGCTGCCAGTGGCTGCAGTGCCAGCACTGCAGAATGGCTTGTCAGAGCTTGGCGGGTTCCAGCACGACGGATTTGTGGATGGCAGTAGGGCCGCGTACGCGCTGCTGCTGCAGCTGCCAGCGCAGGACGTCATGGCGGCAGCGTCTGCGGCTGATGCTGCAGCTGCCAGCGCCAGCATCAAGGAGACCTTCTTCTACCTGCAGCAGCAGCTCCTGGAGGAGCAGCAGCAGGAGGAGGAGCAGAGCCCCGAGCTTGAGCAGGCGCTGGGGGTGGCTAGCAGGGCCCTGAAGGCGCTGCACAGGCGCATCGACTTTGCTGCTCCAGTAAAGCTTGGCACTGCTACTGAGGAGGCCCTGGACCAGTACCTTGCTGCTCAGAAGGCATCAGCTGCTGCTGCTGCAGCAGCAGCAACTCAGGCAGAAGCTGCGGCGCGTGCAGCTGCAGAGGCTGGCTTTGAAACCGCTTCAGAAGGGGAGGACGATGAGGAGGGTTCTGCACCAGCAGTAGGGGGCCCAGCTGCATAAACGGCAATTGATGAGGCGGATGCCTGTGCGCGTGGTGAGAGCCGCAGGCTGTGGCAGAGAGGGAGCGACAGGCATAAGGTGGAAGCAGCAGCAGCAGCTGTGATGCTTGTGAGGATAAGCGGCTGTGCTTTTTGTGGGCTGCGGATGGTGAAGGGTGTTGGGTGTTGTTTGGCCTGTTGGGGCCTGCACAGGGGCTGACATGACACAGAGTGGATGCAAGCGCATCAGTTGAAGGGGGCCCTGACAATGGACATTCAACCACGTGATATACACTTATACATACTTGGCAGTTGTTTATTTGATCCCGTACTATGTCAGATGCTGTGGCTGTTAAGTGATACATCGGCTCCACCCTTTTGTTGTTAGATACTTGGAGATTGTGGGTGCATGTGACAGGTGCACGTGACAGATTGATGGCAGGCCTTGGCCAGACTACTAAAGGCTGCCTGTTGTTAGTGCTTGACACAGTGGCTGTGCTGGCCTGCGGGCAGCCAGAGTAGGCCAGTGCTTGGCTAGAGACGTCAAATGCATGATGGTTTTGTCCGGGGCGCATAATGTGCTATAAATGCACTGGTTGAGAACCACTAGCTGTCTTACAGGTTGGCACGTCAAAGCTGCCTTGGTGCATGCATATGTACGCGATTTGCGCTCTGTTGGGCCTGTTGCTTGTGTCCGTCAAATAGTGAAGCCTGCAGCAAAGATCTTGGCATCGCGCGCTGACGTGTGCCTGCTTGGCTTACCTGCAGAAGATTGTGCTTGAAGCGGGGCAGGATGCATGCTGATGCATGCAATGCAGTCTTCGTGCAACATTGCCTTTGGCAGTGTCACTCAGTGACCCACCAATGCCTGCCAGTGTAGCGCCTTAGAACGCTGTGCGGACCGCTTACATCTGTGCAGCGCCTGGCGTGGTGTGCCCCAGGCACCTGACAGGCAGCCTGCTAAGGCGTGTTCAGGCCATGGCGTTGCCGTGCTGGCAAGTTTGCGTACACAGCTACACAGCATGGTGATGTGTACAGCACCCTGCGATCATGGCTGGTTGGTTGCTGGCCGGCTTGTTGCTGGTTGCTGCTGTCCTTGCCATGAGCAGAGGCCTACCTTTGCTGTGTTGAGCCTAGTTCAATCTGCAACTGCTAGTAGTGTGCTAGCCAGGTCATCTGTGATGAACAGATGGGCTGTGCTTTGTTAGCCAGCGCCTTGCTGCAACAGCAGATGCTAGCATTGGTTATGTACATATACGCAATGGCTAATGTCCTGAGGCTCCGAAGTGCAGCTGCCCCTGCAGGAGCCTTCTGCAGCAGCATGTTGCGGTTCAGCGCTGAGCAGCATGTAACGTACAATCTGCCTGCCTGCTGTTACTTTTCTCGCACAACATGTTCAGCATGCTAGTTCTGAGCAGCACTGGCCGCATGTACCACATAGTGTGTGCAGTACTGGCAGTACATGTGCATGCAGGGCTTCTGCTTCCTGCCACTGCTGTCAGCTCAGCTGCAGTGCAGGCCAGAGCGGTGCGCAGTCTGAAGACGCAGTGCTTGGAAAAGTTCCAGGAGGCCACGTGCCTTCATCAAAGCACTGGCATCGGAAGGGCACAACGTCTGTTGTCATCCGCCGTAACAGGTGTTACACTGACAGTGACTGTCAGCTCTGATAGCATGCAACTGCCGCAGGAACCTCTGCAGTTGCTTAGCAGCACTCCGTGGTCCAGCTAGTAGCTTTGTTGACAGCGCTTCGCATTGACTGCGGTGATCTTGGATTCAAGGTCATTGGCAAAACACACCAGCAGCACCAGCACTTGCAGCCTGCTGCCCTAGCGCTGCGTTAATCTAGGGCTTGGGCTGGATAGACAAATAAGAGGAGATATGGATTCCCGAAGGTGGCAGGGGGATGGGCATAATGAGCCGCAGATGCAAGTTGTGGGCTTCCATGGTGAGCAAGCGTGGCACTACGTGTCTGCACCTGCTGTTCAACGCCAGCAACCTTGGGCGAGTTCAAACTGTATATTATGAAGATCGTTATGAATTCTTCATGTTGCTGCAGTGGAGGGCCAGTCGCCGTCTCCCAGCCCGAACAGTATCCTGCAGGACTCGCTGCGCACCATCAGTGCAGGGAGTCCTACGCCTGTCATCATTCCGCCTCAGTTTCAGGTGGGATTAAGTTTAAAGACCAGCTGTAGGTCAGCTTGTCGACAGGGTTGAATCAAAGCCCGTGCTGCTGCTGTGTGCTGCTGCAGAGTCAGGGTGGCACAGCCCGCGCAGAGTCTGGAGCAACTAGGAGCCTGGTGAGGCCTTCCGAATGCATGTAACAGTAAATACCTAATGAGGCTACAGTGGCAGCCTAGATCCTGTCGCACTGTATGTTGCTGACCTGCTTCTGCTGTTTCTCTGTTCTGCTGTGCAGGCACCAGAGTTTGCTGCAGGGTGAGTTACAGCGCTTCCTGCGAGATGCTGCATGTGCACAAGCGTTTTTGCGCTATTGCTGTAGCCACCTGAAGTATGTGGCAGCAGAGGCAGCGTGAGCATTAGCGGAGCAAGCATACATATGTATCGTTTGCATGTGCCCTGCAGTTCTGGCAGCACGGGGCACTCTTGGAAGTTGTACTGCAGCAGTTGAAAGCAGTTCAAGCAAAGGGCAATCATCTGAAAACTATAAATTCTGCTCCCACTAGTGTTGCTGCTGGCACCGCCTGTTGATGGATGCGTCTCACCCGCAACTGCAGGCAGCAAGGCATTGCCAGGACAACATCTAACACTGACAGGAAGCAAGGTACGCATCATGCAGCTGCTGCAGTGGGTGAGCACGCTCGCATAACAACATGCAAAAGTTTTACCATCACAGCTGCACAGACAGCAGCCTGCTTGTTAGTGCCTTCAGCAGCAACATCTTCATCAGCCAGTAAGGTGGCTGGGCAGTGCTGCAGAATTCTGCAAAACATTTAGTTCCGGATCGGGTGACGTTAACCAGCAACTGGAGGATAGCGCATTGATTCTGCTGCTGCTGCTGCTGCTGCTGCTGCTGCTGCTGCTGTTGATTGCCTCGCAGGCGGCCAGCAAGGCACGGTGCTGCTGACAACGCCAGCGCCTGTGTCTCTCACACTACCGCCAACAGCTGCAGACGCAGCAAAGCAGCAGCAGCAGCAGCCAGGCGCGGCTACGGCAAGCAGCAGCGATGCGGCAGCTGCCAGCAGTGCACCTCCAGCAGCTGCAGACAGCAGCAGCACTAGCAGCAACGGCGGCAGCCAGGCCAAGCCGCCGGTGCCACCCCCGGCAGGCACAGCAGCAGGATCTGCAGCAGCAGGACCTGCAGCAGCAGCAGCAGATGCCGCAGGTAGCGCTGTCACCAGCAGCAGCAGCAGCAGCAGCCGGGAAGGTAAGAAGGCGGCTCCACCAGAGGGTCAGAAGCCTCCCCCAAAAGTGCCAAAACCAGCCTCAAAAGCAGAGCGGCGGGCGCTGCAGGAGGCGCAGCGAGCAGCAAAAGCAGCAGGCAAAGGCGGCACTGGTGCTGCTGCTGCTGGCAGCAGTAAGGCCAGCAGTGCAGCTGGTGCGGACAGCGCTGCAGCAGCAGCAACGGCAGCAGCACCGGGTGCAGGGAAGCCTCCTAAGGCCCCGGGATCCTACAGTGCTGCCGGGCAGGGTTCAGCAGCAGCAGCAGCGGCTCAAGGCTTAGGCCGGTCAGCAGCAGCCGGCGGCGGGTATACATCAGATGGCGCTGGCAGCGCGGCGGCTGGCAGCAGGGGCGGCAGCAGCAGCAGCGGCGCCGCCGCTGCCGGCCGGCCTGCTGCTGCTGCTGCTGCTGCTGGCGGCGGCAGCCACAAGGCTCGGGGCCCTCTGAGTGCGCTCAACTCGGCCGAGCTGTTTGCGCACCTGCAGCAGTACCGGCCTGTGAGTGTTGAGCGAGTGCTGCGGAGTAAGGAGGGTGGCAGCGTGCACCCTGCTGTGCTGGCGCTGGGGCTGCGTTATGCTGACGGCACCATCAAGGGCAGCACTGCACGCTGCGTGGCTATGGTGAATGCGCTGTGCCAGGTGAGCAGGGGTGGCTGCAGCAATGGCAAGGGAGTGGTTCATGCACTGATGGCACAGTCAGTGCGTGCCATGCGTGTCACGGTGCTTGAAGGTGCGCAGAACAACGGCTGCATACAACAGGGCTGTGCCAGGTGGGAAGGGATGCCTGCAGCAATTGTGGTGCCATGCGTGCCATGCGTGTAGCTGTGCTTTTGAAAGTGCGCAGAGCAACGGCTGTATACGACAGCGATGTGCCAGGTGACACAAGGATGGTGATGCAGAGTGGCTGCAGAGGTGCAGTGCAAAGGGAGAAAGAGTGTTGCACCCATTTTGAGCGTGGGGGATGCGAGGTGTGAGGTGCTACATCGTATGACAACACTCTCACAATTGTAAAGCGCTCATGCTGAAATCGCCAAGCGCTCTGCAGGAGCTGCACTTGGGAATTGGGGTGCCAGAATCAACCTTGTAGTGCAGAGGCCGCCGCCAGGGCTTGCTGCCAGGTTGGCATCAGCCTGTTGTTTGCTCGCCTGTGCGGTAGCACAACAGTGCTTTTGTACTGCGTTCTGTCCTGTGCTGCCCTCGCCCCTCCAGGTGATTGCAACTACCGCACCCCACCGGGCAAGAGCCTCGTGCTCCACACCATGAGCTTGCTTCTGGGTTCGAACTTGCTGTTTGTCTTGTCGTGTGCTGCCTGCCACTGCTGCAGGTGATTGCGGACTACCGCACCCCACCAGGCAAGAGCCTCATGCTCCACACCATGAACTTGCTTCTGGGTTCCAAACTGCTGTATGTCTTGTCGTGTGCTGCCTGCCACTGCTGCAGGTGACTGCGGACTACCGCACCCCACCAGGCAAGAGCCTCATGCTCCACACCATGAACTTGCTTCTGGGTTCCAAACTGCTGTATGTCTTGTCGTGTGCTGCCTGCCACTGCTGCAGGTGACTGCGGACTACCGCACCCCACCAGGCAAGAGCCTCATGCTCCACACCATGAACTTGCTTCTGGGTTCCAAACTGCTGTATGTCTTGTCGTGTGCTGCCTGCCACTGCTGCAGGTGATTGCGGACTACCGCACGCCACCGGGCAAGAGCCTCACGCGCGACCTCATGGGAGCCATCAACGCCAGCGTGGACTTCCTGGTCAGATGCAGGTGGGGCGGCTGGGTTTTAAGGGTTTTATGGTTGATGATCTTGGGTTTTAGGGTTGCGACGCGGTGTTTGCTATGCCATCAACGCCAGTGTGACTTCCTGGTCAGATGCAGGTGGGGCGGCTTGGTTTTAAGGGTTTCAGGGTGTTATGGTTGATGATTTTGGGTTTTAGGGTTGGGACGGGGTGTTTGCTGCGCCATCAACGCCAGCGTTGACTCCTGGTCAGATGCAGGTGGGGCGGCTTGGGTTCAAGGGTTTATGGTTGATGATCCTGGGTTCTAGGGTTGGGGCGGGGTGTTTGCTATGCCATCAACGCCAGCGTGGACTTCCTGGTCAGTTGCAGGTGGGGCGGCTTGGTGACAAGGGTTTTTTTGTTGATGTCCTTGGGTTTTAGGGTTATGACGGGGTGTTGGCGCCATCAACGCCAGCGTTGACTTTCTGGTCAGATGCAGGTGGGAAGAAAGCCTGGGGTCTGGAAGGGTTGTAGGTTGAGAAGCTTAGAGCTGGGGCACGTTGTTTGCTACGCCATCAACGCCAGCGTAAGCCGCCCTGGTCAGATGCATGTGGTCGTGAAGGGTTTTTAGGTTGAGAATCTTAGGGCTGGGGCAAGTTGTTTGCTACGCCATCAACGCCAGCGTAAGCCGCCCTAGTCAGATGCACATGGGGTTTGGTGTTTGAGGGCCCAGGGTTCAGGGTGGAGGCAAAGAGGAGTCAGAGTGTGTGCAGAAGGTTAACGTGTGGTGCGTCACTCTGTGGACAAGCGCTGCATGTAAGCTCTGAGCATGTTGGCAGATGTACTGCGTGGCAAGGCGTGACTGTTTTGTCCTGCTTCTGGCGCGGCATGCTGCTTATGTGCTGCTCACATCGCATATGTGCGCGTGTTGTTCTGGTCTCAAGTCCTAAGCCGGTTGTTGCTGCTGCTGCTGCTGCTGCTGCCAGGCCGCTCAGCGTGTCCATGGGCAACGCCATCAAGGCACTTAAGCTGTACCTCAGCAAGATTGACCCAGCAGGTGGGGGCTGCCACAGCAACGTAGAGCGTTGTTAAGCACGTTACCTCCTGACTTGTGCTCGCGGTGAACCTCCCTTGCTGTTGTGCCTCCCTTCACTGCAGCTTCCTGCGTTGTAACCCCCTGCATGGCATGTTTCTCGTTGTGCCCTCCCTCCGCTGCAACACTGTGCATTGCTGCATCACTCCCCGGCCCGCAGAGACGGAGGAGGCTGCCAAAGGCGCACCTCGTGTGGCTGATAACACCAGCGCTACTATCATCATTGTTCTGCATATGACATGTATGACAATAACATGTCGCGTGGCAACTGCCTGCAGAGACGGAGGAGGCTGCCAAGGCGCACCTGGTGGGGCTGATGGTTGCACTTAACTTGCGCTTGCTGAAATGCCTGCATTGCTTTTCAACCATACATGCAGAGACCGAAGCAACCGCCAAGGCGCACCTGGTGGGGCTGATGGCTGAGTGGCTCAACTGCATATGTTGAGGTTGCATGTGCCAAACATATGTCCACTGCGTGCGCCACTTGATTGCAGAGACGGAGGAGGCTGCCAAGGCGCACCTGGTGGGGCTGATGGCTGAGTGGCTGAATGAGAAGGTGGCGCTGGCAGACAGGGTGCTGGTGGAGCATGCAGTCAGCAAGGTCTACGACGGCGACGTCATCCTCACCTACGCCTACTCGCAGGTGTGTGTGTGTTGTGACAATGTTATAACAGCATTATAACATTGTTATAACAGTGTTATAACAGTCTGCGCACTGTCCCCATTCGGCGACATCATCCTCTCCGCCTACTCGCAGGTGCATGCAAAACCTGCGTGCGCATGTGAAGTGTTACCTGCATGCAACGCCTGCACTGCTGCTGCTGCTGCTGCCGCTGCTGCTGCTGCTGTGGTCCTCAGGTGGTGCTGGAGGTGCTGCTGTCAGCAGCGCGGCAGGGCAAGCGCTTCCGCGTGCTGGTTGTGGATGGACGGCCTGAGCTGGAGGGGCGGCAGATGATGCGGCGGCTGCTGCAGGTGGGACGCGGCAGCAGCAGCAGCAGCAGCAGCGGCGGCGGCGGCACAGCAGACATGTGACTGTGGCTTGTTTGTCTGTTTGTTTTGAGCAGATGATACTGCTGCTGCCGCAGGTGGGCGGCTCGGATGTAGTAACGTTGCTCACATTCTGTGGAGGTGTAGGTCCGTGGAACGAGCTGCAGCTGCACATTGCATTCCTTGACTCCCACTGGACTGGTCTGCCACATCCCTGCTGCTGCTGCTGCTGCTGCTTCTGCTGCTGCTGCTGCTGCTGCCAGGCTGACATCCCCTGCAGCTACGCCTTCCTGAGCGGCATCAGCGCCACCATGCGCGAGGTGTCCAAGGTCATGCTGGGCGCAGCAGCAGTGCTCAGCAACGGCACGGTGCTGGGCCGAGTGGGCAGCGCTGCTGTGGCCATGTGCGCGGCAGCCAGCAGCAAGGTGAGAGTTCTTCTCATTTTCTTCTTCTCTATTTCTTCTTCTCTTTTTCTTCTTCTCTTTTTCTTTTTCTTTTTCTTCTCTTTTTTTGCTCAATGAGCCTGCCCAAACGGGTGAGGTCACCCGTGTGAGATTGCGATGCGCTGTAGGATGTGTGTGTGTTTTGTTGGAAGGCAGGTTGCGTTATGCATGTAAGCGATCGAGCAGTTGCGGCTGTTTTGGATGCACCTGACTCGATCGTAAGATGCAGATGTACAGCAGGGAGGCAGGGTGAGTGGGGATTGTAGTGTCCATGGCTGTGGCTGGCGGGTTGCGGCGATGCTCTGCATTGTATGGAATGCATCACTTTGCTTTGTGGATGATGTCATGCTGGATGTCATCTATTGATGAAGCTGTTTTGTTGAAGCAGCAATGTGACAGACCACCAACGGCACGGTGCTGGGCCACGTGGGCAGCGCTGCTGTGGCCATGTGCGCGGAAGCCAGCAGCAAGGTAAGGCCACAACCAGTTTAGGTCCTCTGCTTACATGTATGACGAAAACTGATATATTCTTTTTTCCACATGTCTACAACGTGGTGCAGGATGTGCGCGGATGTTGTGATGAAGCAGATCTGTCAGACAGTAGGGATTGTAGTTAGTGTGGCTGGCGGGCGTGTCTGCAATGCTCTGCATTGCATCAAATGCGTCACTTTGCTTCGTAATGACAGTCGTGCTGCGTGGCATCGTTGTTGAAGCTCTGCTGAAGCAGCTGTCGCAGTACAAGTAGCTGTGTGCTGTGCGTTGAAGCGCTTAACATGCTACGTCGCGGATGCTGCATGCGCCTGGTGCCTACCATGTCTGGGCCGTTGCTTCCACTTCCACATGCCTTGTCATCACCTGTGCTGTCACTAACATGTTACTAACATGTTACATGACGGTTACACTGCGCTGCAGCCTGTGCTGGTATGCTGTGAGGCGTTCAAGTTCCACGAGCGCGTGCAGCTGGACAGCATCACACACAATGAGCTAGGCGATCCGGATGCGCTGGCACATGTGCCTGCCTTTGCGCCGGCGGCAGCAGCAGCAGCAGCACACGGCACGCCCGCAGGTGGGTGCTGGCGCTGCTCATGATCTGTGCTGCTCTGCATGAGCAAGTGCTGTATTCATGCATCGTTTGCGTGGGTTGTGTTGTAGCAGCAGCAGTAGCAACTGCAGCAGACACGTCAATGCAAGGTTGGCTTCAGCCGACGTGGTAGCCGTGCTAGCCGCCCCCACTTTGTGCCCAGCAGCGTGTGCGATCGCCTCGGCCCGCTGGCTCACTGGTGCTTTCCTGCAAACTTTCCTGCAGACCCTGAGCGCGGCGTGCTGTCCCAGAAGCTGGCGGGCTGGCGCGACAGCCCGCGGCTGGCTCTGCTCAACCTCAAGTACGATGCAATGCCTGCGGAGTATGTGACCATGGTTGTCACCGAGTTTGGCATGATTCCGCCCAGTAGCGTGCCGGTGATCCTGCGCGAGTTTTCTGAGAGCGCGCAGATGGAGTGAGCTGTTGGGATGTGCTATGGACGAGTGACCAAGTTCAAGTGTTGATGGATGTGGTGGTTGCCCAATGAGCGTCCGCTGAATTGCAAACTGGCGATGTGTGTGTGGTGCAACATGTGGAACAGTGAACAGATGTAGTGAGCAGAGGCAGAGGCTTTGTGCAGTGTCGCACAGGCACAGGCTGCTGGCTGTGTACAGCACATCAGGGCATGGTGCTATGCGCTGCCAGGCAGTATGCCGCAGCTGTGATGCCTGGTGCCTTGAAAAGATGATAACATCATCTTGAATTGCTCTTTGAGATTGGTCTGCGGGTACCTTCCCTTTGTATGGGCTTTATGGTTCAGCAGCAGGAGCAGCAGGCTCACTAGGCTGATTACTCCCTTTGTCGTGCTATGCCACAAGCTGCTGCGATGGCAGCAACATACCAGTGTAACGTTTCCAGTAACTTGGTGAGTGTATGCTGTTATGACGGCCAAGGGTTGGATTTCGCAGGTCAGTGTCACCTGTATGCCGTGCAACACATTGTGATGCATGCACGCGATGTGCACGTTGGATGTACTATAAGATCTTGTGGAACCTCAAAAATGTATCCATCGCGCTTGGGGTCTTGCAGAGCCATGTATCGCCCGAGGTAGCAGCCCAGGCCCTCTTGAATAATCGATGGAACATCACATATTCAAGATACCAATATTCAACCATGTGTCGAATTTGCAAGTTGCATAATCGAGTTGTCACCGCATTTTCGCCAGGCTGTTCTAGTTCTGGTTTGAAACACGGTGGCGCGAATGCCTTTGCAACGCCCTGGTTCTGTTTTACTACAGAGGTTTTGTGCGCTGGCCTGACGTGATGGTTCTGGCTTTGTATCCGCACTGAACGCCGCTTTGCAAGTGCGTGCTGCTGCCCGCGGATTTTGCAGGATCAGGCGAGTTGAGGTTGTTGCGATCAGCCTGACAGGGCATCCTACTACTGCCTGCCTCAAAGGCTGCCGGGTGTTTGTTTGTGTTTTCAAGGTCACCTTTAAGGACCTTAAGCGGTAAAGCGGGACACCGTGCGTCCAGCAGTGTATGACACACATGCAGCAGCAGGCTTGGATTGCCCAGATCAGCTGTGCTTGGACACGGTTATTCTGCCATGCCGTGGGGGGCCCAGCTGTGAGCTGTAGGGTCTCATAAACTGCATATGCAGAGCAGTGCCGCGCGCATCAGTTCTGGCACTTGTGTATTGAAAGTGCCGCGCGTCGCTTGCACCTGGCAACGCACACGTGCCTGCGTGTCTGCGTTTACTGTCTATTGCTGTGTAGGTCGTCTGTGTGTTGCTGGCCTTGACTAAGCCAGCAGCAGGCAACTGGTGCAATGAAACTTGCATATAGCAGGCTCGCTTTCCCAGCCGTATGTATGTTGCGCCTTTGATGTGGCCAGCTGTCACGCATGCCACATACGGTTGATGCCAGGCTGCTTGCCTGGCCACAAACCAATTGTGCGCCAGGGACTCGCATGTGCAACTTCGCGTGCGCCCAAACCTGAGGCATGGCTGTGTCAGCCGCTGGCGGCTGGTTACGCGCATCGTGCAGAACCAGTGGATTGCCGCTGGGGGCTTGTCAGGCTTCGTCATGATAGCTGTGCTGGCAGGTGGCGTTCCATGCGCTGCTCTGCAGTGTGAAACTCTGCGAGCTGACTCTACAAAAGATTGCCGTGACCTTCAGGTGTCGAGCTTGATCTCGCTCAAGCTGGATTTCATCCTGTTGGTATGCATGGCTCTTTGATGTCAGATAGTCAACATAGTATATATCAGGTTGCAGGCGACTGCTCTTGTGCCTGAGGGCACATGCTGTGCTGTCTTGTGAAGCTGGCATGATCTGGCATCATTTGGCTGGCTCGCTGGCTGGCTTGCTGGCAGCTGTCTTTGTCAGCGTGCGACCTGCTGCGGTGTGCCTCAAAGGAACCTCTCCAACCCAGCAAACGGCAAAGCACCTGCAGCAGGGCTTCAAGGGAACAATGCTACCGCAGGCTGTTGTGTGTGCACATGCAGGCCACCCGCTGACAGGGTGCGGCACTGGGCATGCCAGCCTGGCTGAGCCTACTGCACAATGCCAATTTGTGCAGCCTGTCAGGTGCGATGGCTTGTCAGGTGCAGTCTGTGCGTGCCCTATACAATGGTACGGCATGCGGTGATGCCCTGTAGCACCGTCTATGGTGGTGCATTGTACCTGCTGTCATGGCACCGTACCTGCCAGGCACCTGGCAGAGCCATGATGGTGCGCCACTTGATGGAACGGGATCGCATGGACCTACACTGTACTACTGCCCACCTTTGAAGCATGACACACAGCCGATGTGATGCACTCTTGTAACAAAGTTGTCCAATTGCCATGCCCGTCATGTGACAGATCCCTGAACCCTGGTAGACATTGGAGATAACACAGCACTTTCTGGGAGTCCCAGGATCAGCCGACACGTTTGTACAAGCATTCAAATCGGTTTGAAAGGGGGTCAAACGTGTTGGTAGAGAGTAGTGGTGCTTGTGCCCGTTGAAGCCATCCCTGCTGTAGCTTTTCAACCGACGGTGTACTGTCCACTGCATCTACAAGCACGCACCAGCTAGGGAACAAGGATCGTATGTCGTGTTTGGGACGTCACTGTTGAGCACATCAAAGCAAGCTTTGAGCGACAGTGATGAACGGTACCTCAGGAGCAGGAGAGGTCATCGCCTCGGCTAGCGAGCAGGTGATGCGTGATCACTTTTGAAGCACTAGGATGAACCTCCACAAGTGTTATTAGACCCATGGGGTTGCTGCTGTGTTCATGCACGCACAGCAGGAAGAGCAGTGCTGTTGCCTGGCACCTGCTGCTGCAACTGTGCAATAGCCTCACCAGATTAGTTCACACCTGTTGCCGTGAAAAGGGTGCCGTTTACTTGAAGCTACAAGATTCCCTGTACATTCTTTTTGGCAGGCAACATGCCAGCTGCACTGCCCAAGCACGCACCTGTGTTGCTTGCCACTGCCAGTTTCCACTGCTCGCATCCAGCGGCCGTGCATGCATGCGATGCCACTCTGCATCATGCCTGCCTGACATAATCAACAAGTCAAACACAAATCGTTGCCACGTTGACCTACTGCGCTGCTGTATGTGTGCAGGTGCTCAAGCGCATCAATGAGCTGTATGGTGCAGGGCTGTCCGCAGGAGCGCCAGGGGCCATCGGCCTCAAGGGAATTGCTGATGCACTGGGGCTGGCCAAGCAGATTAGAAAGCCACGCAAGAAGATCAGGTTCGTCCTGTTGCTTGCAGGAATGGCATGCTGTGCAGCAGCGTGTCGTGCGAAGGCTGTTGACTTACATACAGCAGGAGGCAGCGCAGCGCAGAGCATATGTCGAAGGCAGCAGGCTGGCCTCTCGTCATGAGTCTGCAGCAGCTGATGCTGGACTTTAAATGTGTCTGCGCGCTGTGCTGCTGCCCGCTGTTGTGTCTGCTGCAGTGTCATGATTGTGGGCAACCACAGCGCAGGTGCGTGGCACTGTGGGCAGGCAGAGCTGGCAGGCAGGCAGAACAGGCAGGCACAACAGACAGCAGCGCAGCATTTGCTGGCGGCAGGCTGCTGCTTGCAGGAAGCTGCGCAGCACCAGCGCCAGCTGACACAGTAACGACAGCTCAGCATATGCGTCAAATGATGGCCTTGCTTTACCCACGATGGCGGCGGCAGTGACTAGGCAACATCAGCTCTCAGCTTGACTTGGTGCTGCTGTGATGCCTGAGCAAGGAGGCGGTAGCTTGCAGCTGTGTTGGCTGGCCTCAGCACACCGCCGCCACTTTGACTGATAACACAAACAGTGGCACACAGCCTGCAGTGTGTCGAGCAGTAGTGATGGTTGTTTCTGCTGACGCCAAGGAGGATGTGCAGTAGGATGATGCAGAAGCAGGGCTCAACAAGCTGACGCAGGCTGATGAGTTGTGTGCTTGCCATGTGTTGCAGGCAAGTCATCGTTCATCAACTGGTACATTGGCGAGCGTGTTTGCAAGACAGGCGTGGCAAGTGAGTCAGGCGGTACAATTGGTACCTACAGGTGTCGGGGTGGAGCAGCAGTAGCAGGCTGGTTGGTTTGGTGCACCACTTCCTTTTTGGAACGATGAGCACGTCAGCAGTACAGGTGCTCAGCCAGGCATCAGCAAGCAGCAGCTGCAAGCAGCAGCTGCAGGCAGCATGAGTGACACATGTTGCTTGCAGACAACGCTGAATCCTAGCCACAACAGCTTGCTGTGTAGCTGATGCTTCTGCTCCTGCTGCTGCCGTGCTGATGCTGATGGTGTGCAGTCGAGACCCGCGGCTTCATACTGTGCACAAGCGGCAGGTGCGCCTGCTGTCTACCTGTTTCTGCAACCTTAGTAAAATGCCATTACATAATCTGTGTTTACACATCAAGCAGCAGTGCCACTGCCAGACATGGGCAGCTTGCACCTGATGCTTGGCTATTGCGTCTTGTGCTAGGCTTGTATGTATGCTGACTCATCACCATGCTGTCACGTACACGCATAGGGAATGCCATGCATGGCTGCCACCTCCAGCGCTGCCAGCATCCTTGAGGCATTTGCTATGTCATCTGCTTGCAGGAAGCTTGCAGTCAACGTTTCTTCCTCTCCTGTCATTTTCGGCCTTTTGCCTCTCACTCAAAACTGCAACTCCCCTCCCCTACCCTATGACCTGCTTGCAGGAAGCGTGAGACGTTGACCGGTGACGCCACCATCCGTTATTTTGACTACCTTGAGGACCTGGGGGGCTTCCAGGGGCTGCTGCCCAACCTGTTCACGGAAATAACAACCAGCACGGAGCGCTCCTTTGCCTGCGTGGACTTTGTGGACACACCTGGGCTGGTGGACGGCGACATGAAGGTGTGTGCGGCAGTTTGGTTGAGCATTGCTGCTGTGGCAAGCGTTGGCGCTGGGTGCTGCTGTGTGTGTGGCTGCATGGACTTTATAAACGTCTGGGCTGGTGGACGGCAAATGAAGGTGCGTGCAGCAGCTTGGGAGTTCCGCTCCATGGGTTACTCACGGTGTATGGCATGTGTCTCGTTGCGCACATACTGCTCGGCCTGTGTTTCAGCATTGCGGCTGGCGGGTTGCGCGTGTGAGTATCTGCGCCCACCTGCACACTACGGGTGCACTGCCGCCCTTTCTTTTATCGGCCACTTCCCGTGTGCTGATTGTTGCTTGCTGCGCCCTGCAGTACCCCTTCCCTGTGAAGGACAGCATCATGTGGATGGCTGACCACGTGGACCTCATCCTGGTCTTCTTTGACCCGGTGAGCGGCCAGCAGCAGCAGCAGCAGCACGGCACCACCAACAGCATACGAGCATGCAGAGGCGTCATTGCTTGCTGGTCCCTTGCCTGGATAAAATGTCGTGACACTGCGTATGGGGTTGTATCGGCCTTCTGTTGCTGTCAGCGAGCAGTTGTGGTGCAACTGACGAAATGGGAATGCCAGCATTGGTCAGGCGTGCTACAACAAACACCAATGCAGTGTTAGATGGAGTGATCGCATACACGCCAAGCTAGCTGGCCCCTGTTGCATAGGCTTGCGCTGACAGCAATGCTGTGCTGCCTCTTATTTGCCCTGTGCAGATTGGTGAGTGAGTCGTTGCTGCGCATCCAGCAGGCACACGAAGCGCCGGCACACCATTTGCTGGATTGCTGCAGCGTCGTACAGGGCAGCAGCAGCAGCAGCGCAGCCCAATGCAAGCAATCTGGGTCCATGATGTTGCTTCTTGCTGCCAAAAGTATCGGGATAGCAAGGCCTAGGCTGGAGCTTGCAGGCTTGCAGCAGCTGGCCCGGCTACCAAACCACAAGTGGCAGCCTTGCTGTGCTGCTTACATTGCGCTGCACCTGGCTGTGGCATCAACGCTGCAGCTGTTGGCCCGAGTGCCTGTGCTGCGTCACTGCACACAACACAACACAAGTTTACATGACTCTGCTGCTGCTGCTGCTGCTGCTGCTGCTGCTGCTGCTGCTGCAGGCCAGGCCACCTGCAAGCGCACCATGGAGGTGGTGGAGCAGCTCAACAACACACACCACCTGGAGAAGATCCACTACTTCATGTGAGCAGCAGCAGCAGCTTGCGGCGGCAGCATCCAGCTGCCAGCAACGCTGCGGTGGCTGGACGGCAGCCGGGTGCCCGAGCCTTGAACTCAAAAAGCACATCTTGTGCTCTTGGTGCTGCTGCTTGTGCCGCGCATACGATCTGCTCACTGCTGCTGCGGCTGCCGCTGCCGGTGCTGCTGCTGCAGGTCAAAGGCGGACGAGGTGACTGACGAGCGCGACCGGCAGCGCGTGCTCATCCAGATCACGCAGAACCTGGCCACGCGCATCCGCAACAGCCACGCGTTCAACCTGCCAACCTTCTACCTGCCGCACGAGGATGATGGCGGGCTGCCGTGCGGCATCCCCAACGCCATCGAGGACGTGTGCGGCGAGATAGACAAGGTGCGGGGGCGTGAAAGTAGTGGGAAGAGTGTGCGTACATGATGTTGTATTCGGTGTGCCGTGTGGGAACGCATCCTGGACGTGTGCAACAGAGATTGTTATGCAAGGTGCGGGTGGTGGAGGAGAAGCGTGAGGATGGTGCTGTTGGTGTGCTGTCAATGCAGTGGCG
This sequence comes from Tetradesmus obliquus, assembly GCA_030272155.1. Classification (NCBI taxonomy): domain Eukaryota; kingdom Viridiplantae; phylum Chlorophyta; class Chlorophyceae; order Sphaeropleales; family Scenedesmaceae; genus Tetradesmus; species Tetradesmus obliquus. Next base: position 4,735,465 of record CP126200.1, on the reverse strand, counting down.
AGTGGGAGAGTAGTTGAGCTGCTGTGGTATGAGTGCCAATGGCTGCCGTAGCTTGCCGGCGCACTGCGCATGAGTAGTAACTGGCGCCTTGTTGTGCAACGTGACTTTTAAAAAACATCTTTTCACGGTGAGATGCGTAGCGTGACTCCACCTCAGACTATTGCACGACCTGCCTCATGCACTTGTCCTTGGGATTGGTTGTCACGTTGGGTGCCCTGCTGCTGCCCGGGTGCTGCCATCGCATATGCATCATGCAGGCCATCAACCAGACTGTGCAGAAGACGCTGCGGCAGCTGAAGGCAGACTGCGCCACCATCCAGGCCGCCATAGAGCAGCGGCGGCAGCAGGACGCAGCAAACCGGGAAACCAACGCAGCCCGCACCGCGCGCGGCGCACTGCTAGCCGCCGGCAGCTTGCTGGCGCTGCTGCTGCTGGCAGGAGCGCTCGGCGCGCGCGCTGCAGGCGCAGTGTGTGGTGCGGCAAGCGACGCTGCTGCAAGCAGCGTGTGCAGCAGCGGTTTGGCTCAAGCGCTGCGCAGCTGGGATGCGCGGCTGGACGAGCTGCTGCCGTTTATCGCCGGTGCGCTGATGTGTGTTGTGCTAGCGCTGGGCGGCGCGGCCAAGGTGGTGTGGCGGCACGAGCCGGTGCTGGACAGGCGGCAGCAGAAGCGGCTGGAGGAGTACAGTGCAGTGGTGGCGCGCGTGGCGCAGCAGGCTGAGCTGCTGTACGAGCAGTACTTCCTCACACTGGCAAATGTGGAGGAGCGGTGATATGTACAGCCAGCTGTGACTGTGACTGAGCAGTTGGACTACTGCGGCAGGGCCTCCTGCCAGTGTAACACGCAAGATATGCCTGCTTCCACAAGCATCATGTGGTTGTTAGCAGCAGCGGTGACAGTAGAAATCAACGCTGTGTGAGAGCTTCAAAGCCTTTACAGTCCCAAACGCTGGTGGCACCAGCAACATCGGCATTATAGTGAGTTACACAAAGGCCCAGTTCTGCTGCTCAAACTTGTTATTGTGTCACCAGGGGAAGCAGAATTGATACTGGCTCGCTACACACAACACTTTTGAGCGAACCCAATTGCCGGGAGCTGCTCACACTTGCTGCAGCTGTGCACACTGCTGCCATTACACATGGCACACTGCAAGCTGCGCAGCCGCCACCACAGCACTTGCTGCCGCAACGCCTACTAGGCGCCTGAGGCGTTGGCAGGCCAGCACAACTGGGCAATGGTCAGGAATGCGACCATCCGCACCTCACAGCACAAATGAAGCTACAGTCATTTATCTGGTTCATTGAGGATGCTGAGTTGGAAATCTACAGTTCATGTGCAGCCTGCAGGCGGCCTGCCTACCGCCGGCGTCATCATGTTCACCAGTAGGCGACACAACATCAGCAACTGCACTGCCAAACCGCCACATGCAGCAGCTCCTGAAAGCAGCCATACAATGTGCTGCACCGCCTGATAGATTCTACGACGTGCACACGGCTGCTAGCCGACGTACAGTAACGCCACAACCTCATCCAAGCAGCGCCACATACCCCAGCCAGTTATTCGGCTACCGCATTACTTGCTGTACAGTCGGCCCAGGATCACATCCTTCTCCGCATTGCCTGTCAGCACCGCGCACTGCAGCGCCGGCTGCGCTGCGGGGCTGACCACCACCTGCAGCTTGGCTGGCAGCGGCGTGGGGCGCTTGAACTCGGTTTCAAACTCCGCGGGATAGGCCTTGGCAGTGTAGCCTGCAGCAGCAACAGCAGCAGCAGATGCAGATGCAGCAGCAGATGCAGCAGTTGGCAACTGCTGCAGCACCATGTGCTTGCCTGGCACCGGAGACCCAACCATGATGTTTGCCACCTGCGTTGGCTAACGCTGGCTCCACCCGTGCCACCAGGTCCGTCCCAGCACTTGTTGCAGCAGCGGCTGCAGCACCCCTCCATGCATTTGCCTTTGCAGATGCCCGTTCAAAACCCAACAAATATTGAGGGATACGCCACTAGCCCACCTGCGGTGGCCAGCGCTGCTTCCAGGCGTGCCACCAAGCACATCGCGTGCGCAATGGGCCGCTTGAAGCTGAAACAGGGGGCAGGCACTTCTTATGGAAACTTAGAACCTCGCTCACCTGCATTGGCCAGCTCTGCTTCGAGGCATGCCACCAGGTACATCGCGTGTGCAATGGGCCGCTTGAAGCCAAACAGCCGGCTGGTCAGCGAGCTGAGGTGGATGGGGTTGCGGTCGCCACTCAGTGCGCCGTACGCGCGGCCGGCGTTGCCGGGGACAGACAGGTTTGCCAGCAGCTGCCAGGTTGGGGGCGCCTGCAAGTTGGAAGTGTGTTTGGTATGGCCGGCAGCATTATTTGATGTGTTTTGCGAGGAAAGGCAAGGGGTCTGGTTGTTGGCGCGGCCAGCGTTGCCCAGGACAGATGTGTTGGCCAGCAGCTGCCAGGCCGGGGCGCCGCAGGTGATTTGTGTCTGGTGCGTGAGGCTTAGGCGGAGCAGGCGTGTATGGAAAGGGCGGTTTATGCCATGCCTACGAGATCATCTGAATGTTTGTTGCACTTGGCGAGAATCAGCATGCCTCACTGACACCTACAGCCGCTAGGCAACAGCTCTCAGTCCGATAAATCAGCTGCTCACCTCGCCCGTCTTGCTCCCTCCCCCGCCCCGCTTGGCTTTTGGGTTGATGACAATCACTGTCAGCGAGTTTACCCACACCTGGTCACCTGCAGACACACACCATCCAAGCACCATCAGGCGTTGCGGCCTTGTTTCCCACAAAAAAATGACACAATGACACATGGTACATTGGTCCACACGTGGTCACCCGCGGACACAGAGCACCAAGACAGCGCCACCAAAACTGGCACAATCACTGTTTGCAGACGCAACAACATGCAATTTGGCAGGATAACAAACTTGAAACATGGCTGATTCTGCGCTAATGGCATGTTTTGCTGCACCCACCTTTGCTGTCTGTGCCTGTGCACACGATCTGGATCTCAATGTGGCCCTTCTCATTGCGCACATAGTTTGGGTCCACGCTGGCACTGCAACCAGGCAGCAGCAAGCATAGCACGGCAATCGTATGCAGCACAAGCAGCGGCAAGCGCAGGCGCCAAAGTCATCGCAACACAGCACAGCGTCCTGTGTGCACTGTGTGGACTCAGCACCAACAGCATAGGAACGGCTGTGCGGTGGTGAGGCAATACAGAGCACGTGTACCCTACACAAGCAGGGCTACACCATGCAAGCAGCACTGGCAACAAATAAGCAGAGGTACTGGTAACAGCCAAAACAATGTGCTGGCGCTAGCATATGCAAAAACACAGGCTGGCACTGGCAACGGTCTTCTGGCTAATCTCAAGTGACTGAGGACCACTTATGCTGATCCAGCACTGGGCATTAAAGCATGCATTCATGCATTGTGCATGAGTTGCGCATGCGTTGTGCCGGCTCACGTGTAGGTGAGCGCCTCATCAGATCTGATGGGCCTGCTCATGCTGCTGCTGTTGCGCGCCAGCACAGCACCCAGCACGTTGAAGGGGAAGTCCCTACGGAGCAGGCAAAAGTTGCAAGGAGTGCAGAGTCATTCACAAGAAAAGAAACCAGGTGTAAGCATCAGAAAAGAGGTCCCTGCAGGTGCCATAGGAGGCCATGGCATGACATGCACAAAGCTGTATGTTGTTATGCGTTGGTATGCAATGCTAGGTGACAAGGAAACAAAGCGTGTGTGACACATGACAAGGCGTTTTGATTTTGAAGTGCCAGCATCCGCATCCTGGTCATAAAGACAGTGGAGATGCCAAGGAGGACCTTTTATGAGCGCGGCGTCATGTGCATCCGTACTGCAGCTGCAGGATACGCTTGCTGGGCTGCTACTGGTAGAAAGCCTCGGCAGGCAAGTGCAACATGATGTTGCCCTGGTCCCCTGTGTGCTGCACTGTGAGTGTGCATGCTGCTGCTGCTGCTGCTGCTGCTGCATGTGCACGTGCCTCTCACCTGTGGCTCATGGCCAGCATGGACAGCCTGAAGGACTCCACAAAGGGGTAGCTGAAGGGCACCTGACGCAGCAGCAGCAGCAGCAGCAGCAGCAGCAGCAGCAGCAGCAGCAGCAGCAGGTAAGCGCATGGCAACACGCATCAGCACCAGCAGCGCTGCTTCATAGACGAGCACATTTCCAAGCAGCCCTCCATGAGGTTGCCATATGCCAGCTGTCACAAGGATTGCAGCCCATTGATCAGACCAGTGTCCTAGTACGTACATGGGCGCTGCTGTGTGCACTGGCGCTTGCACTTCCGCATGTACAATGCAGCAGTGCTGCTGCACTTGGCAGATAAGGTCAGTGCCTTTCCAGCAGCGCAATTGCAATGAGCATCAACTGGCGCGACAGGCTGCAAGTTCAGCTTCTACCGCCCAGCTGCTGGGTGCAGTGGTTGTGCTGCTTTTGCTATGCTGGGTCAGCTGCACCCATGATGCTGCTGCTGCTGCTGCTGCTGCTGCTGCTGCTGCTGTGCTGACATGTACAGGCTGATGCACCCGGCCGTCCTGCTGCTGATGTCAGGCTGTGGCCGCAGCATGCCGCACCTGCTGTGGCACAGCCTTGTAGCCTGTACGTATGGCACTGGTACACAGCCGTGTCCTGCTGCTGACACACTACTTTGTGATGTGACAATATGGCAGCAGGCATGCCGCACCTGTTGTGGCACAGCCTTGTAGCCAACAAGCTTGAGGAAGGCTGCATAGCGGCTGGTGCTGAAGGCTGCAGGCGCTGTCAGCTTCACCTGCAGCAGCACATTTGTGTGCACAGTGACACAGACAGTGCAAGAGTGGGGCCGGTAAAGTGATGCGCGTTGGCTGCGCTGTCGCAGTAAGGGTGGGTGGGTCAGGACATCGCGATGCGCTGCCACAGCTGCTGCTGCAGCAGCACTTCCAGGAATATGTCCCAGAGGTTTCTATTTATGCGTTAATGTGCCAATGGTGACAAGCAATCAGGGGGAAAAGCAACAATGTAAGCAGTACTGCAGGTGTGCAACTGCTGTTGGAAGACTGCCCGAGTGCACTGCAGTACTCAGCACCTGGTTGCTTGCGCTAGCACGTGCATGCCGTTAATGCTGCTGGTTCTTGCCCGACTGTGTCTAGTTGTGGGCAACACTAGAACACCAGGGGTGCAAGCAAATCCCACACAGCCCACTGCTGTGGGACCCAAACAACCTTCAAGGCCAACTGCCATAACATTTGCTCAGCGACGCTCATCTCGAGATGTACCTAATGCAATTGTTGTATGTATTACCTGGATAGGCTTTCCCTTGAGATCTGCGGGTGCTTTCTTCCGCGACAGCGCACTACGAAGCAGCTGCAGATACAGGAAGCCTAGAGAGGGCCAGCCCGGGAGCTCCGCAGGGACATCTGGCGGGCAACGAAGCGTTATAACTAGTCCGAGCACTAATACTGCGCCTGCAACCCCGATCAACAAAGGCAGCATGCTGCTGTTGTCTCTACAGTGTGCAGTGCTGGAGACAGCAGACTGGCACTGGATCGTCCGCAACGTGCAAATAGTGCTCCCGTGAAAGCTTGTGAACCGCAGCGAGAGACTTGCTGCTTTTGACCGGCCTCATCACTTGTCTCACCAGCCCGCTGCCAGCCTGACAGGGTACAGCCAGCCTAAAACAGGCAGGACAAGCCTCGTCAGCAGTCTTGCCGCGGGACAACAACAGAACAGGCCAAAAAGAACCTGCGTTCACCCAACGTGAACACTGCTATATGGTAGTGTACTGAACAAACGCCACAGAGCACAAGTACCAATGCAGAACCTGCACCGAGTGGAGCCTCCAAGCAAGCGGCTTGCGTGAACAAGCTTGCGCCAGCCAAACTGCCAGCAAGCACTGAACAAGCTTGGTTTATACAAGGATTGGCGAATATCGGAGTAAGTATCGTTTGCTGTGATGGTGCTTTTGTGCCATGCACCCTGTTCTCAATGCAGCTGCAGTCACCTCAGCGAGGCCCAGTTACTAACCCAGTAGTACTGGGCCATTGCTAAGTCACATACATGCTGCATGCTGTCACCAGCAGCACAAGCGGCCACTTGTACTGCCAAACCCATATGAACTCAGCCACCAGTCAACACTTGAGGCACAGCAAACGAGTGCACGCCTGCCTGCAACATGCAGATATGTGCTGCACCGCTGGCAACAATGGTGGCACGTGTAGCGACTCATTGGACAAGAAGACATCACAGTTTGGAACATCAGCTGGCAGCACCAGGTGTACACCTCGTGCGCTGCCTCAATGCATCCTGCAAGGTTCCTATTGCTGTTTCGAATGTTTTGAAAGCCAAGCCTGATGCATAGCGTCGCCGAGCACAGACGCGACAATGTCACTGGTAAAGTCAACATGTAAGATACTGGTAAGCACGTTTTGTGCTGCAGGGATCATGAGGACTGACAGGTGTTAGTTTGGCTAGGCTGTTGTCATCAGGGTTCAAGTGCATGGTAGTGTGATTTCGCTCTTAAAGCAGATACAGCTTGGCTTGAATGCCAGCTGTTTGATTGTACGGGAGCAACGTTTGTGCATGCGCGTTTCCCTCCCCCCACCCTTGATACTCCATTGATGGGCTGGCATTTGCCTCTGCGTGACTGCATACCACCATGTCAGTACTGTTTGGGATGTGTGCTGTGTGCTGCTCAGCTGAGAATGCTGAGCTGTCACTGCTCTGGCGGCTGCTGTGTGCGCGGCACACGCGTAGCCTGCCCGCTTCTGGCCCAACCTCACTCATTGCTGGCATGTCTGTTGTTATGTTAAGTCAAGACGGGGATATTGTAACACACCTGAGGCAATCATGATCACCACAAAACCCCTGAGCTGATAAAGCTGAGCCATAAAGCTGAGCTCATTGAGGCACTTAAAAGCGCTTGAACTTGGGCACAGCCATTTCCCCAATGTACAAGTTGTCTGGCTTGGTGGCTTGCGTGCCCAAGTGTGCCACGTCACCCTTTGCTCCCTTGTACCGCCCCGTGCCGCCAGCAATGGCCAAGTCAAAGTCAACCACCCTCGCGATGAGGTTTTCGCCGTCCAGCGCGCTGTTTGTAATCAGCGTGTCATCACCATTTGGGCCCATCTCAATAGCCATGGTGGTGAGGTATTGCTGGGTGGGTGGACATGGCGGACAGCCGTCAACGGCGTCAGATTGGCAGCAGCAGCAGCAGCAGCAGCAGCAGCAGCAGTAGCAGTAGCAAAATCCGCAGTCATTGCAGCGCGGCCGTCTTTGTTCCTAATGCAGCTGCAGTGTGCTGCACGCGTTGTACGGCTGCTTGGCACGCTGTGCAGTTGTTAACATGGAGTTGTGTGTAACACGGTGCATGTAGAAGCTGCATGCAGGCCTGTTTGTGCATGCTCCATTTACTGATCAGGCATGCAACACAGCACTGTGACATGTCACAGCACGGTGCTGCTCCCACAAACACTGATATTGTCTTCTCTGCAGTCAGCAGCTGCTGCATGGTGCAAAGTCGCTTGAATGTGTTCAAATCTGTTCAACTGTGTTGCAAACACTGCCACGCACCAGCTTCAGGTTGGCATCAACCACCGTGCTAATAGCTTGGGAGTCAAATTGCCCGATCTGCAGGGCGGCACAGGCAACCAGGTGATTCATGCGGCAAATGCAGCATAAGCTTAATGCAACTGAACGTTTGCAAGCTGAACAAGCGGCGGTGCGCAGGGGCATACTGCGCTTCACATCACTTGCACAATTGGCTTGTAAGCCAGTCACTGGCTGTGCGGTGGCAGCGGTCCAAACTGTGTCCGTTGCCAGGCGCTGGCTCTGACAATTGTTTAGTGGAGCATCATTGCAGTATGATGGACACACTTGCTCGCCAATGCAGGCAGGCAGGGTGGTATTGTTGCAGTAGTAAGAGCACGCACCTTCCATGCCATGCAATGCAGCTGCCAGCATTGCAGTGCAATGAGCCGAAGCTGCTCACTACTGTCAAAGACATCAGAAGCAGACGTGCAGCGTACCATGCTGCTGCATGGTACAAAACTGAATTCACAGCACACTGCTGGCAGCCACATTGGCATATGCTCACTGCAGCCAGCTGTAGGAGACTCGTTTTGCTAGGCATTGCTGCATTGCTTCACGCATTCAGGACATCGCCCACCTTGACGCGCGTGCTGTTGTCAAAAACGTCTCCTGAAATGACTGTTTGGATCAGTGTGGGTTGGCCGAGGTCAGGCACGAAGGCATCAGTGAATGTCTCATTCAAGTAGATGCAGATGCGGTAGTACCAGTAGCGGCTGTCTGATGTCACCTGTGCGCATGTGCACAAAAGAAACGGCACAAAACAAATATATAAGTGAACAAAAGGACGACGGAGATGATGTGAGGCTGAGAGGAGCGACAGCTGTCACTGTGAACATATTGCAGAGCAGCATGTTCACTGTGCTGTTGCAGGAGCAGCACCAGCAGCAGCACCAGGCAACAGCACCGGGCAGCAGCACTAGCGCCCGTCCACTTTCTGAGTATAGCACAAAACAAGGGTCCTTAGCGTGTGTAAGGGGTTTGTGGGTTCTTCTATGCACTCACGGGCTCGTAGGTCTTCGTTCTTTCGTTGTACTTGCTCAGGGTGCCTAGAGGAGGGTCGCGTGGCCTGTGATGGTTGGTGTCCTGTGCAGACGCCTCCAATACCACAAATGCGAGGCAGAAGATGCATGGAAGCAGCATGAGCATGCGCGGTGCCATGCTTTCTAAGTTCACGATCTGCAGCCGGTGACTGCCTGGTGACACTGAACGCAGGACGGCAGAATTTTTCAGCATCAGCCGATATTTGAATAGAGTAAAGCCATATTCACGGCCACGTACATCATGCAGACACCTGGCGCTGTTGGGTGCTAGGGTTGTGAGGGGTGCGACAGGCGGGCGTGCAGACGCTCGCACGCGTATGCAGCGCTTGGCTGCTATGTTTTTGTACATAGAATACAAAGCACGCTTCTAAAGCAGCAACGTGCATCCAGCTGGTCATTGAACGTGTGGAGTCCTGCGCTGCATGCAGCTGCGCAGCTGCCAGCAGTGCTGGCATGCTGTTGATGATGCAGGACTGCTGTGTCTGCAGCTGCGCACGCACCCAAAAAATGGTTGTGACCTCACAATTACCATCCCGCTGGCAATTGAGGGTGCGTAGAACTCAGCGCAACAAGTGTCATCTTCATCATTGCATTGGAATCTAGCCACCAGAATCTGTAGATATGGTCACTCGCCTGCTTGCAAGCCGCTTATTTGTTGAACAATATACAGTTTCCCTTTGAACAGCATGTGCACGTCATGGCTGGATTCACAGGTACCAGTTTAATATGTCCATTAACCAACATCAAATCAGTCAACAACAGAATGCAAGGTGCCTCTATCAACAATGCACCATGCGGGACAACAGCAGTACTGCTGTACCGACCATCGCCACACGAATCATGCACGGATGCAAACTATCAACATCTTCCAGCGGTGAAACCAGCCTGGTCAGGGACAACAGACTGAGCCCAATAGAACTTCGAATTCACACAGTGTGACAAACATAGGATGCATGTTGCATATTGCAACCCTGTGCATGCAAGTTTGCAACAGCTCAAACAACAACCGTGAGTTCAACTCTGATCCCGCTTCAGAAGCGCTTAGTGGGCCAACGTGACAAACGTAGGACGCATGTTGCGGAAATGCAAGTCAAAGCATGCATGGTTGCAACAGCTTGAACGACAGCCAATCATCCAATGTTGATCCCGCCTCAAAAGCGCTTGAACCTCGGCACTGCCATCTCAAGCACATACAAATTGTCAGGCTTGGTGACCTGCGTGCCAGTGTACCTCACATCGCCTGTGGCCCCTTTGTACTGCCCCGTGCCCCCAAGAATGGCCAAGTCCAGATCAGCCACTTTTTCAGCAAAGTTGGCGCCGTCCAGCGCAACTTGCGTGAAGATTGCGTCATCGCCGTTCGGGCCGAGCTCGATGCCGGTGGTCGCGAGGTATTGCTGCACAGCAGAGGTATCCAGGGGTATGATGCAAGCCAGCAGCAGTAGAAGCAGTTGTTGAGTGGGTAAGAGGAAGGCAACTCATGTCAGCACGAGCATGCGCAGCCGAGCAGCTGCTGCAGGCCATGCAGCCTCCTTATCCTGCATGCCTTCTTATCAAGCTGTTAGTACGAGTTGACGAACGCATGTTAAGCTTCTGGCACAGACACATCTCAAAAGCACGGCGGCTGGGCGCATTAGCGCCACACGACAGTGCACTGTGTGCATGCAGATTGGGCCAGCAGCTGCAGGCTAGCAGAGCACGCAGCAGGCTGCAGCTGGCCACACCTGTTATGGGTGACGTACTAGCGTCGTGTCACGCAGACAGCAAAAACAGCAACTGGCTACAGACATATGTTGCTAGCTGCAGCTAGCCTTCCTTGCTGGTTGACTTTACGAGTGACAAGTCCTACGCATCAGAAGCAGGGAATCCTGCTTGAGCCTATGCTCTTCTGTGCGTAAAGTAGTCCTGGGTGGCTCACCAGCGTCGTCAAGTCAGCCCTCAGCACTGTGCTGACGCCAGCCGACTGGAATGTGCCGACCTGCAGTGTCGCAGCAGCACAGAAATGGACGCCTCAGCTGACAGCGGCAGCAGCTGCCTTCACAGCCGGCCACCGCAGTGGTGGCCGACATCTACACAAAGCACATCTTCTTGTGCTGCAGTCGATCACTTATCACCACTCATCATCAGGCTATCACACACGCGTAAGCAGCAGCGTGCTTTGCGTCAGAACTGGCTGCGCGCGGCAGCTGCCAGCAGCCGCGGCGTTGCATTTCCCACCTTGATGCCGGTGCTGTTGTCAAACACGTCTCCCACAAAGACAGTGCTGACTAGGCTCGCTTTTCCTGGGCTGGGTGCAAAGCTGTCAGTGAAGGTGTCATACATGTTGATGCTGATGCGGTAGTACCAGTAGCTGCTGTCCAACGTCACCTGCAGGAAAAATGCCAGATAAGGGTTTGCAGGAAACATTGTGGTGCCAGTGGGAAGGCAGCGGGGACGTCTTCAGCCTGCAAGCTGTTGACGAGGCTGCAAGGCGCCACAGGTAAGTCAGCAGCATGCACCTTCAAGGCTTGCCTGCCGCAGCCATGGGGGTGCGCCGCACTAGTGGATGGGCGTTGGTATGGCAGCTGGCACCAGATGGTGCTTATCAGCTACAGCACAGCCAGCCCCACCAGCACAGCGGCAGAGAAACTGCACTTCGAATGATATGCAGCAGCAGCAGCAGCAGCAGCAGCAGCAGCAGCAGCAGCAGCAGCAGCAGCAGCAGCAGCAGCAGCAGCAGCAGCAGCAGCAGCAGCTGCTGCTGCTGCTGTCGCAGCTGGCACTGCACCCTAAGTACAGCCAATGCTGACGCCGGAACTGGTAAAAAACTAAGCTCCCATCTGTTTATAGCACTCACAGGCTGATACATCTTTGTGTCCTTGTTGTACAAGCTGAGTGACCCCAGTCGAGGGTCACGTGGCTTGCGGTGGTTCGTATCCTGTGCGGACACCGTTGGTGTTGCAACCATCACAATTATCATACACACAAGCAGCAGACAGCTGCGTGGCACCGTGCTCGTGAAGTTCATGCCCGACCTCCGCGAGTGGTGGTGACGCCGACCGCACGACTGTAACGCGTTGATGTTTCATACAGCTATACTTTTTTACATGAACACCTTCTGGCTCAAGCCGCATTGTATAGCCTAGCAGCGCGGCTTAGGGTTGTGAAGATCTTGGTTGGCCTGCACAGCAGAACAGTAGCTGTGCCTGACCTTCATGACAAGATAACCGCTATTGCAACAGTTCAGGGGCCACACCAGGCTGTAGCACCTGTCACTGGATCAGGCCGGGCCTGGCAGCTGCAGCACTCCGGGTTGAGTCAACTTGGGCTGCCGCAGTGCGGCACCTGCTGCTGGCTCTGCTTTCCTGAGGCAGCTGCATTGCCATTGAAACTTGCAGCTCACGTCCTTGCTGAAGCTGCTGCTGCAGGCCACAGCGCCCGCCTGTTCCAATTGTACCTGGCTTCCGCAGCCAGATAGGCTATCTGCCAGCAGCTGGATGATTGGCAACCTAAGGCCCCAAGCTTGGCAGATTAAAGCAGAAACACATGCAGGACTGAACAACAAGCAGCAACGCTCACAGCACGGCAGCGTGAATGTCGCACAATCGCCACAATAGCGGCGGCTGCAGCTGCCAGTAGCAACAGCGGAGTGCGTCATGCTGCCAGGCTGCTGGCTGATGTGCAGCAGCCAAGAAGCAGCAGTGGCGCATTGGTGTTGTTTGAGCTGTGCAAGAGGTCAGAGCCGCATAAAATGGCGCGTTTGCTGTATAGAAACGTATTTAAACATCCACCAAGTCCTCACGGACCGCAGTGGATGCAAAACTGTGCATTCAAGCATTGCTGTTCTTCGGGCAGGGAGGCTTCTGGACCAGCATTGCTTGCAGGTGAACGGTTCTGCATTCACCATGCCTAAAACTGTCATATTACATTGCTGTCCTGCGCAGTGGCTTACAGGGAGTGGCTGCAGGTGCAGAGCCTGGCGGCGCTGGCAGGACCAGCACGCATGGCAGGGCAGCGGCACAGGGACTGACCTGTAGGCGGAGGTGGCTGCAACTTGCAAGTGGTGCCAATGAACCTTGTAGCTGCACAGCAGTACTACTGCTGTTACAGTACTGCCGTGGCCCAGTCACTGTGCTGTCGGCCCTGTGGCATGTGCATGTAATTCAAGCAATGGCTGCACCCTACAGCCCTTGCAGTTGTGCTGCTATCATGACACACGGCAACATGTTTCCAGTTTTGGCACTAATACAGTGTTTCAGTGAGGCCTAGGTGAAGTACCTGAGCAAGTGAGAGCGGCCTGCAGTCCAGAGTTTCTCAAAACTTGGCAAGCGCGCACTGCAGCTGCAGGTTGCTGACCAGCCAGGGACTCAGAAAACAACGTTTTTCCTTGATTTGTCACTCTGTGAACCGGGTTAACGCAGAACTGTCAGCAGAACCAATGCGGACTGTGCCTACAGGCAAAACTCGTCGGCACAGACAACAGGTGTGTGAGGTACCAAAGCGTACAGAGTAGTGAGTTCTATATCATACATTCTATCTAGGCTGTAGTTTGTCGGCAGTAGGCCATGCCGCAAATGCACGCGAGGCAGCCAGCCTGAGCTTGCGACGTATTTCTGTATTACACGCGCTCTGAGCTTCTGCGCACTCAAAATTTGAACAAATTTACTTAGGCGGCGTGCAAATGTGGTTGCTCTAGGCTTGCCAAGTTTACACTACCCTACGCAGCAGCAGCTGGATAAGAGTTTCGCCACCTGCTTCCGGCTCGGCCCTCCCAGCGCCTCGTAGTCGCTTGATGTCTGATAGTTCATTGCTTCACCTGTTACCGAGGTAATTCAAGCACTCAATGTGGCCGATACATGCGTAAACTGCGAAGTCCTTGACAATGTGCCTAGGGAGCTTCGCAGCAGCAACGCAGCAGCAGAACACTGGAATACCAGTCAATTGGCTTTTATTCTTGCAGGTTTTCTTATTTGTAGAGGACTTGCACCTGTTTGCCGGCCACGTGCTCTGGCGCACCCAGCACAGTGCAGGCGCAATAGCTGGCCCCAGGTGCGTAGAGAGCAGAGCTTTCCCAGTTCAATATCATATGTTGTATGTACGGTGTACATGCAGAGCTTTTTAGCAGCTGCATTGACAGCATGCCCACACTGCTGCCAGGAGTTAGTGCACAGGGTCTGTGCTGCAGCTGCTGGCATGCTGTGCTCTACCCGAGACGGACTGCACATGCTGACTTGAGGTGGATCTGGCTGTAGTACTGCGTTGACCCGGCAATAGCGCCCAAGACGGGCTGCGTACAACAGACTGCTCATCCTTGACCAGGCGTCATGTGTGTATGTGGCGCCCTGCACCATGGCGTTGTGCAGATGCGTGAGGTCATCCAGTTGAGCGGCACTGCCGCAAGCATGCAGCCTGGAGAGCTGCCCGTCCTGCCAGACTTGCGCCCTGCTTAGGAGGACGCGCTGGAAGCCATAGAAGCATTCATGGCAGGTCCAGAGCATCATGGCATCGTGCAGATGTTCTGCGGCACTGGCAAGAGCCGCGTCATGCTGGAGCTCGTTGAACGAGATTTTGCAAAGTCCTGCAGCACTGCCACAAGCAGCATGGTGCTGGATCTCGCAACAACCACCCCGGGCAGCACCTGCGCAATTGTGGTGCCCAGCATTGCGCTGATCACACAATTTGCGCGCGACTACGTGCTCAAGTATGGCGTCACCGAGCGCTGCGACGTGATGTGCATCTGCAGCGAGAATGAGCTGCCCAGGTATGACCCAAACCATGCAGACATTGCATACACCACCAGCAAGGAGCGCATCTGCCACTTCCTGCAGCAGCAGCAGGAGCGGCAGGTATGCCACGACCCCGCAGCGGCTTCTTTGTCAGCCGCAGCCGCTGCCGCCGCCGCCGCAGCAGCAGCAGCGCCAGCCTCCACGCAGCTGCTGCTGGTGACGTTTCACAGCTTCCCCACCTTCCACGCTGCTGTTGTGCAGCAGCAGGCCCAGCTGGACCTTGTCATGTTTGATGAGGCACACCACATCACAGCAGCACAGGTGAGCAGCAGGCCACTTCCCGCCCTTCCAGCAGTTGACCCGCTCACATGGATTTTCCTGCATGCCAGGCATCCCCTTCAGTGTCATCCAAGCTCTTTTTGAGGCGTACCCTGGGCACTTGCAAGACAGCCCTTCTAGCCTAGGGCCTTTCAACTGCAGTGATGATAGAGAAGTTGCATATTTTGACGCCACCAAAGCATGCAAGCAGTGCTTTCTGGCTAAGCGCTTTATGAACGCTTCAAACAAACAACTGCCATCAATGGTATACCAGCCATTTTCACCCTGGCCTGCACACCTTGTGATCATGCTTGCCACAGGTGTCCAAGCTGGTGTTTGCTGCAGAGTTCAAGCAGCACGCGCGCAAGTGCCTCTACTTCACAGCCACCCCGCGCAACGCCAACGGCATCCGCATGCTGCCGCACAAAGATGGCACGCCAGGCGACTGCGGCCCCATCCTGTTCCGCTACTCGCTGTACCAGGCTGTGCAGGACGGTGCCTGCAAGGACTTCAAGGTGCTGGTCATGTTCACTGACAGGTGACAGTGCGTCATGAGAATGGGCAGCGCGTCAATGCTGGAATCCAGCTGTAGCTCTTCTGATGGACTAATGTGGAGCCGTGCAGTTCTTGGATGACGTACTTGCCAGAGTATGCCTTTCTGCATGTTCTTGCAAGGTCAAAGCCGTGCGCAGCAGCAGCACAGTGCTGCCAACTACAGGTGTGTGTCTCCAGCTCTGTTGTGACTCTGATATGATGCTTGTGCCTTGTTGCTTCTTGCCCTGCTGTGCTGCTGGCAGTGACGGGGGCGACATTGCAGGGGATGAGGCTCAGGCAGCAGCTGCAGGGGACCAGGCAGCCGCAAGCAGCTGGCGCCGCAGCAACAGCAGCCGCCGCAGCAGAGAGGTTCTAGCTGCCAGCTTTGCGGCAGCAGCCACAGTTGAGGCTGATGCTGCTTCACCAGCCAGCAATGCGTCTGCTGCCACTGCTGCTGCTGCTGCTGCTGCTGCTGGTGGCAGCAGTGCTGGTGACAGGTTCAGATCAACAGCGCTGGCAGCAGGCAGGCCATCACCCAAGCGCAGCAGTGCTGCTCTAGCAGCAGCAGCAGCAGCAGCAGCAGCGCCAAGCAGCATGCAGCATGTCAAGCGGCGCAGGCAAGCTCTGTCAGCATCTGCTGCCGCAAGTGCATCAGCACACAGCAACAACAGCAGCACTGATGCAGGTTCCGCCAACGAGGATGGCAGCGCTGCCGACTCTGCAGCTGCTGCAGGGCCGTTGAGCCTCGCTGACGTCAGCCATTATGATGCTGCTACTGATGATGACATGCCAGATATGGATGCAGCCAGCGACGACGGCAGTGACATGGACACAGCCTGCAGCGACGATGATTGGGGCAGCCTCTCAGCAGACATGGACGATGAGCAAGAGCAGGAAGAGGGCAATGCCGATGGCAGCGGCAACAGCAGCAACGCAGATGCAGTACCTGACTACGCTAAGCTGCGAGTGTTGGCGCGCAGCATTGCCCGCACTGGAGCAAACCGTGTGCTGTCCTTTCACAGCCGTGCCAAGGTGGGAGATGGTTGTGTGCGGGCCTTTGCCACACCTGAGAACCAGCAGCTGCTGGCCCAGCTGCTGCAGGAGTTTGGCGCGGGCTACAAGAGAGTACGGCTGGAGGGGCTGACAGCTGAAGACAGCAACCGGCAGCACCTGCTGCAAGTGTTTGATGCAACACCTGATGATGAGGTGTTTGTGCTGGCCTCGTGCCGCACGATTGGCGAGGGCGTGGACACCAAGAATGCCAACATGGTCTTCTTTGCTGACCCGAAAGAATCCTACGCTGCAACCATCCAGGTGAACTGGCTGCTGTGAGCCTTGCATGCAACCTCAGATTATCTACAAGATAGACTATGTTGTATCTAAAGTGACATGCATGCACGCTCTACTCACAGCTGACAGTGCTGCGCTGCGTGAATTGATGTGGCTGTTGTTTGAATTGCATTTGCTAGTCGTCCGTGACACCTGCGGTAAAGCTGAGAGGGGTACCATGCATGTTTGTACTGGCCTTAAGATGCAATGCACAGTAGACCCTGCGTTTCCACTCAAGGCTGTTGATTCAGAGTAGCAAAGGCAGCTTTTCGGCTGACATATTCACTGACCTTCATGCTGAATGTGTGTGTGCTGCTGCTGCTCTGCTGCCATCACTTCTTTCACTAATACTCAGGCGGTGGGCCGTGCCACCCGGCGCAACCCTCACGACGGCCCAGATGCCACCGGCACAGTGGTGCTGATGGTGCACATCAACATGGCCAAGTACAGGGCGTGCGCCACAGACGCGGAGCGGGACACACTGCTGCGTGATGACCTCAGGGCCGCAGGTGGCAGCTTTGAGGCAGTCGCCAACTTCCTGCTGGCTCTGAAGGAGGAGTACGGCGAGTTCCTGCAGTGTGGCAGCCGAGCTCTCAAGCACAGCAGGAACCGGCAGCCAGCAGAGCAACAGCAGCATCCGCAACCAGCAGAGCAGCGTGAGCAGCCGCAGACCGCTGAGGAGCCGGCAGCTGCGGATGAGCAGCTGCCAGACCCACCTGCACAGCAGCAGCGCAGCAGGCGCAGAACCAAACAGGCTGCAGTTGGCAGCCGCAGCTCACACAACACAGGCAGCAGCGCGCCGCGCAGCAGCATTGCAGCAGGCCTGCTGCGCCGCTTTCAGTTTGACTTCTCTCTGGCCCCAGGCTTTGAGCAGATCTTCCGGCTTGCTGACGCACAGGCTGATGAAGCAGGGGCTGCGGAGGGCAGCGCCTTCCTGGAGGCGCTGCTGCTGGGCACGCCTGGCCTGCGCCATGTGAGGATCTGCTGTGCAATGAGCACGAGGCAGCCTAGTACTGGCTTGATTGTGTGACCCCAAAAAACCCTGGTTGCCCTGCAATATCCTGACTTCAGCCAGAGCATAATGATCATTCTGCCCCCCTGGTGACACCATGCCGTGAGCCAGCCACTGGTACATGGTTGCACTGCTGTCTGTTGCCTTTGTGCCTGTGTGAAGTTGAGCAGCAGCTTACACGCTTCTCCATAGGTTGTAGGTGTTCATTTGCATGTTCGTGTATTGTGCCCGCATCTAGAGGTACAAGATCTGCAGCTGGGCTAGCCCAGCTGGGCATGACTATGTGTGTGCTGGCCATGCATGGTATGTGCTGTCTGCAACTGCCTGTAGGCAACCAGCAGCGCTGCTGCTAGACAGCCCGGCCCACAGAGTGCGCCGCGAACCTTTGCTGACAAGGTGCAGCAGCTGCAGCAGTATGTGAGTGACAACAGCGGTCAGTTTCCCAGCCACAAGGGTGCATCAGGCTCTAACGAGCGCCACCTGTACCAGTGGTGCAAAAAATGCGCAGCAGGCGCAGGCACCAGAACCTGAGTGTGGAGGAGCAGCATGCGCTGGAAGCAATGGAAAAATGTAACTGGGGCAGGGAGGCAATCGGCAAGCGGCTCGGTTTTGATAAACAGCTGCAGCTGCTGAAGCAGTTCCTGCTGCAAGAAGGTGGTCGGCTGCCACGCACTAGAGAGCGGTATGAGGAGCAGGACTTGGGCAGGTGGTGCAACTACTTGCGCCGGCAGCAGCGCGACGGGAAGCTAAAGCCTGCCTGGTTTGAGGAGCTGGATCAGCTTACTGCCATTGGGTGGACTTGGCTAGAGGTGGGTGCCACCCTGTGCTCTGACAGCTGCCATGTCAGTGCTATGATGCTTCACATGCATCAATGCTGCCAGTGGCTGGCAGCACACACTGTGCATGCGGTCCGCATGCATTCAGCCTGGTGCGTGACAATGCTCACAAAGGGCACTGGCAGCGCTGCAGCAAGAATAGGCTCTGAAAGGTTGCAAGCTCAATGTGCGTTTGTATGAGTATGCAGGACTTCCTGATGCACTGCATGTTAGTGCCCACTGCTGCCACACCCGCACTGCGCCAGTGGCACATCGTGAAGCACTTGTGGTATTGGTCACTTCAGGTGCTGTGTCATCGGCATGTGCAAAGTTCTGTGCTGCGTATTTGTGGCTGCAGGGCAAGCCCGGGCGGGTGCCCAAGAAGTGAGGCAGCTCGCAGCCAACGTGCTGCTACTACGGCAGCAGCCGCCAGGCACATGATGTGCAGCTGCAGGGGTCGGTCAGCGAGCAAGGCGTCGGTGTGCGGCTGCAGTGGCTGCGGAAGGCAGCTGAGGGTGGCTCCACCAGCCTGTCTGGAACAGCATTTTGCGATCGTTCCATATCCAGGGCTGACAGTGCTGAGTCCTTGTACTGTGTGGTTGACTGTTCAAGAGCCCTGGCATGTGCTGTCGAGGAGCTTGCGGGTGGAGTTGTGCTTCGTTGTCTCACTTAAAGTTGCAGAGTCAGTTGCAGTCCGCTGCTGCACATAGCATGTGCAGGACAGAGTGCCAGCGTTGATACAATGGCTTGGAAAGCCCTGGCCGCCACTGGCCAGCAGCCAATGGGCGTTGCACGCAAGCATTGCGCAATGTCAACTCTATGCACGTGGCATGGCGGTTGCTAGACGTCTTGCGCAGCCAGGGTTTCACCAGCGTGAAGGCTTCAGGGATGATTTGCACAAGCCTTGGCATGCTTCTGTAAGCTTCTATTTAGATCGATCTGGCTGTATGGCGGGGCCACGCGTGGTATGTTGCTGGACAAATATATTGCTTTGCAAAGCACAGTAGCAACAGCAGCACGCTAGATGAGCAGCGTCTGTGAGCTTGCAAGGTTGGCGCGAGGTCTGAACCTTTGAAGTACCTTTTTCACTGTAGAGCGCATGCTCGGCGCGAGAGACTGCCAGCATGTGATGATAGTGCGGCAATACGTACGTTGCTGACGTCAGCAGTGGCAACGCCCTGCTAGCGATGACGCCTAACTAGGACGAATGTAGTACATCACCTACAAACATACATACGGGCCCCATAACCTGCAGCTGCCTTGCTCTCGCATTGTCAAATCTCCAGCATCTGCAGCACTCCATGTATCAGTAATAGAAATTCTCTGCATCATACACCGGTGACATCAAACCACCCTGGGAATCGTAGTGCAAAAATGCAGTATCACAGAGAAAGTGCAGCTTGCTTGGGTGACAGCTGCTGCGGCCAGGACCTACGCAGACCAGCCTGCACTGTGCACTGTGTTACCAGCCTGCCAGCCAGCACAGGCGCTGCCGGCGGGCTAGCTATTGCTGCTGCTGCTGCTGTTGCTGCTGCCTGGTAATGAGCACCTGCTTGTGCAGATGCAGCTGCAATTAATTGCGGCAGCCCTGCTTCTGCTGCAGCAGCCACAGGTATATCCACACCCCACGACAGTCAATGCTTCTTCTTGTGCCCTTTCTTCGAGCCGCCCTGCTGGCCGCTGCTGCCCCCGCCGTGCTGTATGAAGCCTGTCTGCTCCAGCAGCTGCCGTGCAGTGTTGTTGATCAGCCCAAAGCGGGCAGGGCCCAACAGGATGCCGCCAAACCAGCGGGACACAACCACCACAGCGTTCTGCACGTCAGCAACCTGCAGCATCAGCAACAACAGCAGCAGTGGAGTGCGCAAGTAGTGAGCAGGAGGAGCAATAACAGCAATGCATTGGTGTATGATGCTAGCTGCTGGATGCTGTGACTTCATCACATGTTCATGAAGGATGGGACAACAGTAGCCCTCCAGCCACCCCACTGCATACACATCCAAGCACAACCTGTGTGTACATGATACACGTACTCAGTACTCAAAGCCTAGGCTGGCAGATCCTGGGAAGCATATGCCGGCAGCTGCTGGGAGTTAGCAGGTCCTAATCAGCAGCGTGCATAACAGCGCTGTTGCACAAGCTCACAGCAGCAGCAGCAGCAGCAGCAGCAGCAGCCGCACCCACCTGCAGCAGATGCAGCAGCCTGCCGCCGGCTGCTGCCTCTCCATCATCGTCAAAGTCCTGATAAAACACGCCCGGCTTGCCGGGTGCTGCAATGCGGTAGGCCATGATGTTATGTGTGGCGTTACGGATCTTGTTACTTTCCAGCAGCACCGCCACTACTGCCTTGACCTGCTCAAGCTGCGTGATCGGGGCCACGTGGGCCTGCAGTCATCAGATGTGAGATGAAACGAGGTTAGCGTGCACAAATCAGCACAGCAAGGTGGTTTGAAGGCAGCATCAAAATGCATATCGCGCACACGTTGTTGGTAGCATGCGCACACTAACAGCAACATCAAACTGAGTAAGCAACCGCACAACGCACGCAATCTGTGCTGTTTCAATGCAGACTGGTCTACTCAGCTTACTATGTGCAACATTTGCAGCCCATCCTGACGTGAAATTGTCACCAACCTGAAATGTGGACTTGCGCTCCGTGTAGGGCTCCCCTGATATGATGAGGCCTCGCATCTGCAGCAGGACTGCAGCATCGACGCCAGAGCCGTCACCAGGCAGCTCCCTGCCTTGCTGCTGCAGAAGTAACACGTGACGGCGGCATCAGGCACAGCTCAGGACAAGGAGGAAAGTATGATGGAGGCAGTTGTGCAGCGTGACGGCAGCGTCAGCGCCAGAGCCCTGACCAGGCAACTGCCTGCCTTGTTGCTGCAAGCATCAACGCATCAAGGCAACATCACGCACAGTCAGTGTGATGCAGCTTTGACTTCAACTATGATGGAGGCAGTGTGCAGCATGGCTGCAGCATCGACGCCAGAGCCGTCACCAGGCAGCTCCCTGCCTTGCTGCTGCAAGCACAAAGTGTCGCAAAACCAATGCACACAGTCGGTACAATGGATAGTCTGTGTGGAAAGTGGACAGTTGCTCAGCACGGCATGACGAGCTGCCAACTCAGCAATCCACATGCCATGGCGGCATGCCTGTTAAAGGCGACATTCCCGCACGCTCAATGGCACGCCAGCGCTTGCGGCATGTTGCTGCCTGCTCGATCATTACATACGTACATCGGCTGCGTTTGAGTGATTTCTAACATGTTTGTAACACATTTTAAACTCACCCTCTCAGATGACTCTGGCAGATGATGCAGCGCATCGTCCAGCTCATCATCTGTATGGCTGCTGCTTCCTGGCTCGCTGCTGCTGCTGCTGCCGCCGCTGCTGCCAGCCAGGGCTAGGCTGGCTTGCAGTGCTGCTGCCAGCTGCTGCTGCTGCTCCTCCTCCTGCCACTGCTGCAGCTGCTCCCGTAGCCACTCAACCTGTGTGAAGAGACAGACGTCACCTGCAGCAGCAGCAGCAGCAGCAGCAGCAGCAGCACATACAAGCACCTGAGCTGCAACATACTCGTGTGTCTGCAGTACCATATGTAAGTCAAGCACAGCACGCAGCCGCCAGCCTAAGTGGCACAAGGAAACAGAGGTGGCGGCCACTGCTACTGCTGACATTGCTTCGAAATCTCGCTGAACAACAGCTGACTGGACACAGCACACAGCACACAGCCTCTCTTGTGCGATGCTGCTGCGTCAATCTGCAATCGCCGCCGCCGCTGCTGCTGCTGCTGCTGCCACCACCTCTATCACTCACCAGGGCAGAACATCGCCTCCATCTCTGCCACCGCTTCCCCCAGCTGCCACTGCTGCTGCTGCTGCTGCTGCTGCTGGTGCTGCCACTGCTGCTACCACTGCTGCTGCTGTAGCCGCTCACCAGGGCAGAACATGGACTCCATCTCTGCCACCGCTGCCCCCAGCTGCTGTTGCGGCAGGTGTGGTGCATCAAGCTCAAGCACAGGCCCCACGGCTCACTGACTATTCAAAATGTGGACGCCTGCCTACCACGCTGCTGCCTCAAGCTGCTGCCGATCACCCATGCCTCACTGGCTATGTAAAGCAGACCATTGCATGCTTTCCGGCACTGCTGCTGCAGCTGCTGCCACCTCTATCACTCACCAGGGCAGAACATGGCCTCCATTTCTGCCACCGCTGCCACCAGCTGCTGCTGCGGCAGGTGTGGCGCATCCAGCTCCAGCACAGGCCCCACTGCTGAGGGGTAGGCTGCTGGCAGCAGTGCCCGCAGCACTGCAAGTGGAGAGGCATTCTTACTGGGCAGGTACACCTGCAGAGTTTGCAATAAGCGGTTACAGGGGTTTGGTGTGAGATTATAAGAGTATGAGCACTGCCACTGGAGTGGCACTCTTGCTGGGCAGGTACACCTGTAGGGGATGCAATGCGTGGTTGCAAGGGGGGCTGATGTGAGCTGTTCAGAAGATTACTACTGCCACTGGAGCGGCACTCTTGCTGGGCAGGTACAGCTGCAGGCATTGCAGTTATTGGTTGCAGGGGTTGGTGTGAGCTTCATAGAGGATGCCTACTGCCACTGATGCAGCACTGTTGCTGGGCAGGTACAGCTGCAGGGAGCACGGGTCTGGTGTGAATTTCGGCCAATAGGAAAAAGCATGAGGCTGTGGCGCAGGGAGTGCTGCCTGCACTGCTATAGGGGAGTGTCGGAGCTGCAGGGCTGGTTATCTTGCCAGCAGCAGCGGCAGCAGCAGCAGCAGTGGTAGCAGCGGTAGCAGCGCTGCACACAGCCAGCTCACCTTGTAGCTGCAGGCATCTGCATCGTACTCGCAGTCTGCGTCGTAGATTGCGTGCAGGGACTCGCGTTCTTCTGCCTGTGCTTCTTTATCGCTGCTCATCCAGCAGCAGGCGGTCCAAGCCTACTGCTCGGCACAGCTCTCGGCGTGCAAGCCCCAGGTTATATGTAGATAAAGCTGTTCAGGATGTGGTTTAAGTCACTATTGCGTCATTAGCCCGTCGTAAGCCAGCTTCAAGGGTTTCCAGTTCGTGTTGGGTGCCGGGCTGTATGAACGCCGCAACTACGTGCAAGCAGAATGTGGTTGTGACACCTGGCAAAGATAATCTCTGCTACACGATTGCGGAATGATCAGGTGGTCCGCAGTGACCACTGCGGACCACTTGAGCGCTTGCAAACCCTGGTGGTGGCACCAGGCTGGTGCATAACTGCAGGGTTTGGGGTTTGAACCCGCCTGGTCAACACAACAATGCTCAGTTAAAAGTGTTTCCTACGGCCCGTTCAGCCGACAAAATAAACTGCCTCTTGTGTTACCAGGCATCCATTCATAACGGGTACGCTCAGAAGTTTGCAGCAACTGCAGCTGCATCTGGCGGAGCAGTCACTGCAACAACAACCATGCCAGCACCCGCCCGGCTGGGCTGATCATATTGCAAGCACACAGGCCTCTCACATCTGATGTAATATATTTGCACCCCGCAGTGCTCAAGCACAGTCCAGCTGCAATCCCTCTGTCAACACCTCCAGCTCACGGGTCTGAACCTGCCAATCACGCTTCGAAAGGATGTTCGGCGGCTGCCAGCATCAGCCACTAATGACAGCCAGCAGGCAAAAGCCCATGCACACTGCAGTTGCCAGCAGTGGCTGGCCCCACACACCATCTGTGTGACTTCAGTGTTCACATCAAAGCAGGACACACTGTTATGCGTTGCAGTGTGACAGGCCCTGTTGCTGCATGCACAAATACAACTCGCTCGCACTGTAGGGTAATCACAGCAAGGCAGCTCATATGTGCATAGTGTGTAGCATGTACACAATATTTTTAGCAGACATCTGATCTATCTCCAATGCAGACAACATAAAAGGCATACCAACATGCCGATAATCAATGTCACGGTGGTCACACCCGCACGTGAAGAGACGCCTACAACCCAACAACACCTGATGTCAGGAGTATAGCTGATCACATGGGCGGCATGCAGAGACATACACGACTCGAACTGTTGAGCCCAACTTACAGCACAACATACATCAAGTGCTTTAGAGCATGCCACGTGTTGGTGCCGTGCTTGCATGCATTAATATACGGGCCTCTATGCACCAAGCTGCGATGCCTGCTCTTGGGCATGGAATGCAAGACATCAACAGCACGAGCAGGGTCAGCACAGCAGCAAGAACTTCATCATATGAAGAACTCTCTGCACAGCTCATCCTCCTTGCTGTTGCTCATGCCTGCTTCTTGTCAGCAGCAGCAGCGGCATGCCTCAACAACCTCCGGCCATAACCTCCGCCACCATAGTCATTATAATCATAACCCCCGCCGCCGCCAAAACCGCCGCCGCCCGGGTACCCGCCAAAACCGCCGCCGCCGCCCCACATTGGGTAACCTCCAAAACCTCCAAAACCGCCGCCAGGGAAACTGCCAAAATCGCCTCCTCCAAAGCTGTTTGATGATGCTGTTGCTGGTGATGCAAAGCTGTTGCCACCCCACGGTCCGCCGCTTCCAGCGCTAGCACCAGCGCTTGCAAAAGAGGAAGAGCCTCCAAACTGATCAGTTGCATCGGCACTCTGCAGTAGAGTTGTGTTGCATTTCAGCTCAGCAGAGGGTTTGCGGCCCTCCTCGCTCACTGCAAAAGGGAGTAGATGAGAGCGCAGCATGGCAAGGACACATGCACAAGCAGGCTTGCAACGCATTAGTGCTGCCGAGGTTGGACTGTAGCTGACGTGCTGTAGATCTCCCAACTTGTTTCGAGCATTGATATCATTGTGCACCATGGTGCACCAAGTGTGTGCACGCATCATGTGCTAGCTGCATGGATTGCTAGCTAGCTGCATGGATTGCTCAAGCTCAGGGCTTCCAAACGCGCTGGCAGTCTACCTACATGCGCCAGAGCTGCTGTGTTGCTCTGAACTCTCACATGCTGCCACTGCTGCAGCTGCTCGCGCTTGACCACCAGGTGATCAGCTACACAAAGGTGAGGAATACACCTGCGTGCATGGTTCTATCAGGTCTTTTCTTCTATGCTGTAGTACTGTGCTTGCTGCCTCACCTGCAGCTTCCTGCCAGCCACAGCCAACTTCAGCTTGCGACCCCAGCCTGCAGCAACAACAGGTCAGCGGGCGCTTTGTTTCTAGACGCACGATACCATCCAGCCTGCTATAAATGGTTTTGAAAAACAGCAACAAGGTTGTGTGCTGCTAGTGCTTGCGTCTCGGGTTTAATGTCCTGCCCGCTTGCATACAGCCGCCACTTCAGCTGCTGCAGATTCACACACAGCCACTTGCCATGTGCCGCTCCAACAGCAGGCTCAACAATGCCGCAGACAGCTTCGCGATCAAGACCACCACAGTTGATCCAGATAAGGATTTTCATAAAGCCAAGATATCACAAAGACTTCATGCTCACCTGAGCCGGAGCCTGCACTGGCTGATGCCTGGGCAAAGGAGTTGCTGCCACCCCAGGGGCCACCCCAGCCCTGGGAGCCTGCAGCAGCAGCAGCAGCAGCAGCAGCAAACAGCTGTCAGAGCATGCCCTTTGGACAAGAGCAAATGCATAACCACACCATGCTTAAGCTGGCACTTCTCCTGTATTTAATGCATGTGGCCCTGAGTGGCACTGCATCACAACACTCGTTAGTCCGAAGATGTGTCCAACCAGCCACATTTGATGCGACGAAACAAACAAGGCATACAAACTGATGTGCTGGCAGGGCTGCTGCTGCTACTGCTGCTGCTGATTTTCTGCCTAATGCCAACCCACCAGCGCTTGCTGAGGCGCGTGCCTGGCTGTTGGACCAGCCGCCACCACCCCACGGGGAGCCGCCCCAACCTGCAGCAGCAGCAGCAGCAGCAGACCAGCGGGTGCCAGCACATTCAGATTCCCTGTGGGCTCCCAAGATGCAAGCATGTGCACCAGTACACTCACCCGTTCAGGTGCAGCATTGTGCGCTGACCATTGCAGCCGCATTGCGTGCGGCCTGCGTGCTGGGTTCTGCGAGTGTAACTCTGACCTGCCCTTGCTCGCATCCTTTGTCAACAGCATCCTGTGTGCTCAACACAGCGCATCGCACTCACCGCCACCCCACGGGGGAGCCTCCCCAGCCTGGTGCATCAGCATAAACAGCAGCAGCAGCAGCAGCAGCACAGCGCATCGCACTCACCGCCACCCCAGGGGGACCCGCCCCAGCCGCCGTTGCCGCCCCAGCCGCCACCATAAGGGCTGTAGCCGCCGCCCCACCCTCCCCACTGCTGCAGCTTGTCAGTCTTGTCAGCCTTCTGTGCATTCATCAGCTTGCGGCCCCAGCCTCCCCAGCCGCTGCCAGAGCCAGCTGTAGCAGTACAGAGGCAGTACAATACAGCAGCAGTACAGTGGCAGTACAGCAGCAGGCAGGACAACATGTGTCGTCAGAAATAGTTGTTGTTGGTCTTGTCGGCCTTCTGTGCATTCATCAGCTTGCGGCCCCAACCTCCCCAGCCGCTGCCAGAGCCAGCTGAGAGCAGCACAGAGGCAGTACAGCAGCAGGCAAGACAAGCTGTATCGTGAGGATGGAGGAACATTGGTTTGCTGCTGTGCAATGGTATGTGACATGGACAATGCATTGAGCTGCCAGATATGTTGATATGCGTGCGCCAACAACCGCCTGCTGTGCCTGCCAGCTAGAACAAATTTCATGCAACGCCATGTTTAGTGGACTCACCAGATGCTGATGCCTGAGCAAAAGAGTTGCTGCCACCCCAGGGGCCACCAAAGCTGCCAGCATCTGCAATTGCAGTAGCAGCAGCAGCAGCAGCAGCAGCAGCAGCAAGGGTGGGTAATGAAGGTCAACACGGTGTAGAGCGCTGGGTCTGCAAAGATCTGGTTGAAGATGTAACACAGGGACAGATTAAAGCAGTAAGTCACACGCCAGCTGCCCCAGCTGGGAAATAGCTGCAGCATACTTGTTTAACCCCGACTGCCAAGCAGAACGCGGCTGGCCCCCGAACATCCCAACTCACTTGCAGAAGCAGAGGCCTGGGACCAGCTGTTGCCTCCTCCCCAGCCACCACCGTATGGGTTGTAGCCGCCCCAGCCACCTGCAGCAAGCACACATTGCTAAGGGTGCGTACGCATGCTGACTAAACACTTTTGACAGCCTGCAAACATCAGCGCGCTGCTCTTCTTCGAAGGCTGTGTCAACAAAGTGTTAGGAAAGGGCAGGCGTGCCGAAGCGTATCAGCAAGTGTAGAGAGCCAGCCGTGTGCAGTTTCCTGCAAGCAGCAGCTGCCACCGCCTCTCACCCCCGTAGTATGGAGACCAGCCCAGGCCACCCCACTGGGTGCTCTTGGCGCCTGCAGGAAACAGCGGCAGCAGCCAGTTGTGCAGCATGTCAAGCGCCTATCAAATGCGCATAGTTCAGGCTTTATTCTTTTTCCTTTTCCTTCCAGCCGGGCGGTTGTGCCACTGCATGCATGCGACTGTAGCTGCTCCACATGAGCTGTTCCTTCTAGCATCCCACACAGAAGCTTCAGCAGCCAGCAACCATGCAGCCATGCAGCTGTCTTTTCAAATCATGTTACATTTCAAGTATAACATGTGTTCGTTTGTGCGCCACTCACCCTGCAGCTTCCTTGTTGAGCCGGCTGAGTCATCATTGCCGGCAAGGGTGATGGGTACAGCATTTGCTGAGTCAGCTGCACCAGTCAGCAGAGACTGCAGCTTCCTGCCCCAGCCACGGTTGCGGCCCCAACCGCCGCGGTTACCACCCCAGCCGCCTGCACCAAACACGCAGCCAAAAATGCGGAGCCAAAAAAAGCAGGCAGGCAGGACAAACTCAGAAGAAGAAGAATACATCATTGGCTGTGTTCAACAACATAACATGATTTGCCATGCACGTATATGTCAGCTTGGTCATCATGTACACACTGCAAAGCATTAGTTGACTCACAGGATGTGCTGAACATCAGCTGCTGCATGCGCAGCTGCTCATTGCTGCTCACCGCCGTAAGGCTGGTTCCAACCTCCACCGCCATACCCGCCATATGGGTTGCCCCAGCCACCGCCACCGCCACCGCCACCTGCAACACCAAACAAAGAGGCAGCAGGCTGATGATGAGGCTAGAGTGGCCGTAACAACTCTAGTTGTGTAGATGTGCAAACAGGATAGCGCGTTGCAACTGCAAAGCAAGAATGTGGCTGGAAACAAGGGCAGCTGCTCCTGTGCGGCACGGCATGCAATGACCAGGAACAACTGCTGCTGTCTTTGTGATGCCCGCTGCTGCTGCTACTGCTACTGCTACTACTACTTGCTGGCCTACAGGAAGGTGTTGCGTTTGTCTCTTGATGCAACTGCAAGTAGTCACCGCTGCTGCTGCTGCTGCTGCTGCTGCTGTGCTGAGCGGCGCTGTGCATGCCTCACTCTAGTGTTGAGGGTTTGCAACGTAACCCTTAAACCCCCAACCCTAACCCTCACCAAAGGACTGAGACTGAGCTTGCGCCTGGGCCTGGCTGAAGCTGTTGCCTGCACAGGAACAAGACAGCAGCAGCAGCAGCAGTGTTGGATCATAGTTGCACAGAAGGCAGCAGCTGCCAGCGCGCAGCTGCATTTACCATATACTATCTGCCTGATACCCAGCATTTTTGCTCCTGGCGTGCCCTGCTTGCTGGCATGCTGCAGGCCTGCTGCTGCTGCTGCGAATGCACACAGTCCTGCTGCTGCTGCTGCTCCTTTTATGATGTTTGCTATTCTCCACTGGAACGCTGCTGCACGCACCGCCCCATGCCACTGCTTGCTGTCATACAGCAGTCCTGCTGCTGCTGCTGCGAATGTATGCAGTCCTGCTGCTGCAATGCTTGCACAGCTGCCTTGTGCGTCTGATGCACGCACCTCCCCACCCCATGGATTGGGCCTGGGCCTGAGCCTGCGCCTGGGAGCCTGACAGCAGCAGGGAGATGCACAGGCAAGCACAAATTTACTGACACAAACACAGGGCCAAACTGTGCTATGTTTTCTTTAGGAAACACAACTTCTTTAGGTAACCAAGCCTCGTGGTAATGAAGCTGCAAAGCATCGATGGGCTGCAAACAAGTGATGAGCTGCTTCAGCTGTGAGATGCGTAGGCAGCAGGAGCAGCAGGAAAGCTTGCTGCACACATATGCATGTAATATCGTCACAACGCAGCCTGCCTGCGGCATGAAGCGGTCTGTGTGCATCTGCTCATGAGATCTGCACCTGTTATGCTACAACAGCAATCCACCATTGTTATAACACATCAGCTGCTCATACCTCCGCCACCCCAGCCCCCAGACTGCGCCTGAGCCTGAGCCTGGGCCTGAGACATGCTGCCTGCAGCGGCAATTGGGACACGCCATGCACATGAGCCTGCTTGATCCACATCTTTCCACTGCTAAGGCTGGAATGATAGGTGCACAGTCGCTGCAACCCCCCAAACTGTAACGTATTGACTCAGGCAGCTGCTGCTTGCCTCAGAGCATCTGCCTCGTTGCTTTGCAAGGGCACTGTCACCCACTGTGTCTGCTGCTGCTGTCCTCTGCCCTGCTGCTGCAGTGCACGCCCTAGCACCAACTCCACCCCTGTGTCCACATGCATCCCTACGGCAGGAATTGCTGTCATGCACATACTTGAATCAAAAATGACAACCAGTGACTCACCGCCGCCTCCCCAGCCTCCATAGCCGCCTCCTCCCCACTGCGCCTTGTCAGCTTTGTCGACCTTGTTGACTTTATCAACCTTGTTGACTGCAGTGGCTGCAGTGGCTGCCTGCACTGCATCTGTGCCCAGCAGCTTCTTGCCAGCAACTGCTGCCAGTGTGATAGCAGCAGCAGTAGTGCCATAGCAGCAGCAGTGTCATAGGAGCAGCAGCAGCAGGAGCAGGATGGGGGCAGCAGGGGTGAGCACTGGGGCTGGAGCACGTTTTGATACGTCGGCAGTTGCATCTATAAGAGTCTACTGCTTGCTGTTGCAATTATGCAACCGGTACGCTGAGGGAGGGAGGTCGGGATGCAGCCCCTCTAGCTAGTGGCAGAGGCTACCACTAGCTGCGTGCTGCAGCAGCACTGCTGCTACGCTGAGACAGCTGGAGGGCAAGCAGTGTTGAGTTGCTGGTGACACTGTCGATGCGGCAAGCGCCATCGTCAACTTTGATTTTGGTGATCAATAATTGCAATGGCTGGTGTGTACTGTCGCTGCTATCGCGCAGAAACGAATCAGCAGAACATTGTCCAGTAATCCCGCGCCACCCTGCTGCTCGCCGGCCAAGCCTACCTGGCACTGCTGAGCTATCATCAATGGTTATGGATGCGTTCGCGACCGCCAAAGCTGCGGCAGCACGAGCACAGGTCAGCCACAGAGTCAAAGCACAACCACACGTGCGCCTGGCAGCAAAGGCCAGCAACACAATGCTTGTATAACTATCAAGCGTGCAGATCGTGTCTGTGGAAGGCCGACAGATGCGATCCTGACCGTGCTTGCTTATCGATAATCATGCTGGTGGTCCCTCTCACCGGCCACGACGCAAAGCAGGGCGATGAACACCCTACGCATTCTTTTATGCAATATATATGCAAGCCTCGCGGTGTATGCGTTGATGATTGACCGAACTGTATTCAGCACAGCAGTCACAGCACTCTGTGCTTGAATATATATGTGTGTGAGGACACTTATATATGCCACAATAAGACTCTCGGATCAACACGGCTATCAGCGTGCGTGGGGGCCTCTGGCCATATCGATAAACTTGGGAGTGTCATTTTCGTCAAGTTCTGTTCCCACGGGTTACTCGATGGCTTATGTACTCTAGTAACCAATTATGCCTGACGATTATAATTGTCGTAAAAGTATTTGGGGCATCGATACCTGTTGCAGTGGTGCCATGGAGGCTGCATGGTGCAGTTCTGCAGAACAGCATTGTTGCCACCTGACTTCGGTATTCTTCAAACTGTCCATGCGTCCGCCTGCTTGAATGTTCCCTGGCACAAAAAAATAGTTCCTATTAGTTTTCCCACAGGCAACCTGCTTGCACATCTGTTGATATGCCACCACACGTCCACTGTCCACTGGCAGCGTCACCAGTCCGCTGGCGTCACCAGCAGCTCTGGTTACACTCAGCTGCACTTAAGATTCGGGCCGCCTAGGCACGCATTACATGCCACGGACATATGTGACAGGCATTTTGCTTGGTAAAACATAAAAGCATCATGATCAAAGACATGAAAGCCAGGCCAGTGCAGCATGCAGACTGAGTGTGCCGTTCAATAAAATTTGAAGATGCTGCGAGTCTGGTAGGCTCATGATCAAGCAACGAGCCGCGTCGCGGCATTGTGCAATTACCGCCGCCATTGCATGGCTGTGGATCAACTGGCAGCAGGTGTTGATACGATTCACACCTCAAAACACCCTCAGCCCAGCATGTTGAGCTGCAGCACGGCGCGCCGCGCAGCAGGGTCGAGCACGCCACAATCCTCCAGCCGCACATGGCTCAGCTGGCTGGCTGCTGCAAGCTGCGCCGCTGCATTGCCCAGCCGCGTGCGCTTCAGCTCAAGGCTGCGCAGGCTGGGCAAGCTACTGATGGCTTGCACAAGCTCCAGCATGTCTTGCCGCACCACAAATGCAGCGGTGTTTGGTGTGCCGGGTTCTGCTTCAGTTGAGGCTTCTGGTGCAGCCAGCATGTCAGGATGTGCATCAGTGTCAGCTGAGGCACTGGCTGGTGCAGATATCGGATGCTGCTGCAAGTGTTGGGATGTCTGCTGTTCAGGATCCGCCTCTGCTTCCTGTTGCTGCAGCTGCTGCTGCTGCTGCTGCTGCTGCTGCTTGCGCTGTACATGCAGCTGCCGCAGGTGCGCATTCAGCTGCTGGTACAGCTGCTGCCGCTGCTGCTGCTCCTGCAGCTCCTGCTGGCTCGCCTGCTGCTGCTGCTGGAAGTCAAACCGCACGATCTGCAGCTCTTGCAACGCCGTCAACTGCCGCAGGTGTCCTGCAAGCTGACTAGGCGTTATTTTGTGTGGACTCAGCGGCATGCTGCGGATGATCAAGCGAGTGAGGCTTGTCAGTTGGCCGATCGCCTCAAACGTTGCTGCTGCCAGGCCAAAATGCGTGCTGATTTCCAAGGCTGTCATCGGCAGTGCTGGCCAGGCTGCTGCTGCTGCGTTTGCTGTTGCAGCAGACGTGTACGCCAGCTCAATATGCTGCAGTGCTGTGCAGGCGCTAGCCAGCTGCTGCAGCTGAGCTGCAGGGATGCGACTAGCCGCCACACATAGCTGTGTCAGCTGCGGCAATCCCAACAGTGGCTGCACACATCGTGCACAGCCAGCCACCTGCAGTGCTCTTAGTCCAGGTGGTAAAACATCCTGTGCTGAGAATGACTCAAAGCTGCCTTGCAGGGAGAGGCTTGTGAGTGCTGCTAGATTGCCTAGCTGCAACGGCTGTGCTGCAGTGTCTGGCTCATGCAGCAGCAGCTGCAGCTGCTGCAGCTGTGGTGGCAGCTGCTGCAGGCACTGCAGGCCCCAGAGCCTCCCCAGAGACAGCTGAGTCAGCTGCTGCAGGCCACTCAGGCAGCAGCTGCTGCTGCTGCTGCTGCTGCTGCTGCTGCTGCTGCTGCTGCTGCTGCTGCTGCTGCTGCTGCCAATGAGCAAGTGATCCACAGGGAACCACTTTGTGTGCAAGCTGAGGGCCTGCAAGCCGGTCAGTCCTGCCAGCGCAGCGGCAAATGCACCATAAGGCGGCGCACTGCTGTCGTCCCTGCTGCTGCTGCTGCTGCTGCTGCTGCTGCTGCTGTGCACGCTGAGGTCAACATTAGCTCCCTGATGTGTGAAATGCAGCTCCAGCTGTGTCAGGCAGCTGGCTGGCAGCAGTGCCAGGATGCTGTGTGCTGCAGGCCCTGCAGAGCTGCACACATAAGACTGCAACC
Source organism: Tetradesmus obliquus (assembly GCA_030272155.1). Lineage (NCBI taxonomy): Eukaryota > Viridiplantae > Chlorophyta > Chlorophyceae > Sphaeropleales > Scenedesmaceae > Tetradesmus > Tetradesmus obliquus. The sequence goes on along the minus strand of CP126200.1, from coordinate 4,702,197 downwards.
AGGGCAGCGCTGCTGCTGCTGCTGCTGCTGTGTTAGGTGCTGGCCTCTGCATTGCTGCTGCTGCTGCTGCTGCTGCTGTGTTGGGTGCTGGCCTCTGCATTGCCGCTGCTGCATCTTGTAGCCCCGCTGCCAAGGCACTTTCAAAGGCCTGTTGCTGTGCTGCTGCTGCTGCTGCTCCTGGGCAGCGCCACTGCAGGTGGCTCACCAGGCAGGCATGATGCTGCAGCCATTGCAGGAAGCATGCATGCTGCTGCTCGTTGTCTGCTGCTGCCTCGTTCTGCAGGTTGACTCTCCCTCTGCATGATGGGTGGCGGCAAGGCAGCAGGGCAGTGGTTGTGGGCGCCTTGGAGCTACACTGACAGCAGCATGGGTTTTGTCTTGCGTATGCTGTTGCATGGAGCTCGTATAATAAAACGCTGATCATCATGATGCAGTCGTTGCATGCATTTGAGCACGTGCATGCTCGTCATGAACCAATATTATTGGCAAGAAGTGTGCTTGTCTGTGAAAAGCAACCCGGTTATGAGATGGCATCTCATGGGCACTTGAGGCAGTGCTTGCTTGCCTGCAGTGATGTGTCACCAAGCTGCCGGTTGTTCTGCTGGTTGCCAAGAGCTTGGCAACAATGGCTTGCTTGCTGGAGACAGCAGGCTGCTGTAGCAGCAGAGTGATGACATCTTCCTGCTGCTGCTGCTGCTGCTGCCCGTGCTGAGGTTGCTGCTGCTGCAACGTACTCAGGCTCTCGTCTACCTGACATAAAGCCATGTTATGCTAGTATTTGTAATAAAGGGGTGATGGATGGCGTGCCTCAGCCTACTAAGCAAGCCTTTCGGGAGCGGGTCGAGCTATCACAACTACAGTAATCTGTCTCAATCATGTGATTGGGTTATGGCTAACGACAACACGCGCGACGGACAAAATTGGTGCCGTTGCGCTTCTTCGCGTCATGTACCGGGCCCAGACGAAGCATACAATCCAGGGTATTAGGGTTTCGACAGCACCCCTCCTCTCAATTTGATGTTCAACATCACCCAGCGCCGATTACCATGAGTCAAACATGCATGCCGCCATATGGAGCAGTAGCAACTCTGCACCTCTGCAGGTCCTCTATACTGCATCTTTGCCGCATGCAAGCAGTGCAGCAAAATGTAGCAGATCTGCTCTGCTCTAGAGCGCAACAATGCGCAGGTGCTGCATATTGCAGTAATTGGTATAGTGTAACCTAGACATTGAAAGTAGTACTTAAAATGCAGCCAAGATCAAAACATTCAGCACAAACGCCGCTTGGCAGAAGCTCCCATCACCGTTCCGCATTTACTGGGATGCAACCCAAGGCCACAACAGGTAGTTTTTGATGCAGCCTTGCTTGACGGTGCGCAGCTATGCAATCACCACGGAGACACAGCACACCCCATAGCTAGCCGCATGCTGGCACAAACCTCAGGCCACAGTGCATTGTCGGAACCAGGGGGGACAACACCCCTACACGCAATATTGCACATGCAGTGCCACACCACACCTTCTGTACAACATGTTGTTGTTGGGTGCAGCATGCAAAGGAGGTTATGCAACGCTCGGGTGCTCTATGCTTACTCAACAAGGTCATGCGCAAATACTGACAGCTCCCTCACATCGTCATACATAGTCCACACGATCATGCGCTTATGCTAACAACTCCCTGTACGTACATTGTCCCTAAGGTTGTGCGCAAACGCTGACAGCTCCTTTGCCGTCGCCATAAACAGTCCCTAAGGTCATGCGCAGATGCTGACAGCTCCCTTATCATTGCCATACATAGTCCACACGATCATGCACAGATGCTGACAGCTCCCTTTACGTCGCCATACATAGTCCACACGATCATGCACAGATGCTGACAGCTCCCTTTACGTCGCCATACATAGTTCACACGATCATGCAAAGATGCTAACAGCTCCCTTTACATCGCCATACATAGTCCACACGATCATGCACAGATGCTAAAAGCTCCCTTTACGTCGCCATACATAGTCCACACGATCATGCGCAGATGCCGACAGCTCCCTTTACATTGCCATATATCGTCCACACGATACATGCACAGATGCTGACAGTCGTCATACATAATCCACACGATTGTGCACAGATGTTAACAGCTTCCATGACATTGCCACACATGCTGATGGGCACAGCAGGTGAACAGCAGGCACCGCCGCATAGCTAGATCGGTATATGGATGATGACACACCGCACATGCGCCCCTTTCAGCCACCGGAATCTAGACCCCAAAACCCATGTAATGCATCCCCCATGAGCGGGGTAGCGGCTCACTGGGCTAGTGCCTGGGGCGGGTTCAGTCCCGGAAGTGTATTGTGTAACGTATGCATGCAGCATTCATGCCCGGATGATCAGTCGCCAGCCTCACATCAAATGCGGGTTGCATGCAGCAGACACCAGTCAGTTCAAACACCTCCCACAGAACACACTCAGCCATGTTGTTGTGTGATGTAACACACTCCGCCACATCATGGTGCACATGCATATGACTAGATTCCTCCTTGCATACATGATGTCAGCCATGGCTTCCCAAACTTATAGTTATCATGTTATGTTCTTTTTTGCCGTGTCCACAACCCGTTTGCAGGCGCATGCCGCCTGCAATCTCACGCCCAGAATCGCCTGCTGCTCTCACTGCAACCATCGCACGGCTGCAGGCACGTGCGTGCATATACTTTTTTGCAATAGCAGAAGACGAGCGTGCAGACACACACAATAGATAACATACCTCAAGGCAAAGCATCCAAGAGCTGTCACAGTGCACTTTCTTTCAAACACTGCTGCTTCAAGGCAGTGCAGCAGCACTGTGCATGTGCAGAGTGCACAGCAGAGCACAATTGTTTATGATGCTCAGGTATGAATTGGAGAGATGCCACAGATGGGGTATCAACCATTGCAGACATTTGAGACAAGATGGTGCAAATGCTTTGAATGCACCAATAAATTCAGAGTTCACAGCGTCCCCATAGTAAGTGTATGCAGCAGCTGTCCGGAAAATGCAGCTCAGATACAGCCCAAACATACCGGCCTCAATCCTGCATGCCATTCAGTGACATGAAAAGAGCAGGCAGCTGCAACTGCAAGCATTGCCTTCCACAAATTCACTGCGCCTGACCACACAGTAACAAACCAGCAGCACACACCAACATCACTAACTTGATGCACGCAATGTGGATTCATTACAGATTCATACTGTTTGTGATGCAATACAGACGGCAAGCCACAATCTCGCTGGCTGTGTGCACGCAGGAAGAGCATCAGCTGCTGTTGCTGCGGCAGCAGCAGCATGATCAGCCTCTGCCCCTGCATGGCGGCTGGGAACATGGGCACACTGCCGCACACCGCATGCCAGCAGCAAGACTGGTGGCCTTCTGGGGCAGCCGCCTCCGCTGCTGCTGCTGCTGCTGCTGCAGCAGCTGCTGCTGCTGGTGGGCCCTGCCTCACACCGCACGCTAGCAGCAAGACTGGTGGCCTTCTGAGGCAGCCACTGCTGCTGCTGCTGCTGGGCACTGCCTCACACCGCATGCTAGCAGCAAGACGGGTGGCCTTCTGGGGCAGCCACTGCTGCTGCTGCTGCTGCTGGTGGGCTTTGCCTCACACCATATGCTAGCAGCAAGACTGGCGGCCCTTCGGGGCAGCCGCAGCTGCTGCTGCTTTCGGCTAGCATCGACTTGCTGCCTGCAAGCATCATCTACTGCTGCTGCCGCTGCTGATGCTGCTGCCGCCGCTGCTGCTGCTGCTGCCTGCAGGAGTCATCTACTGCTGCTGCTGCTGCTGCTGCTGCTGTGCAGCCACTTCTTCAGCCACAACCTCTGCCACGAGTGTGGTGGAAAATGCATAAGGGCTGCATGCAAGGCCGCCAGCACACCAGCACATCACAGCACACCACAGCCCACCAGCACACCACAGCACACCAGCACACCAGCACACACCAGCACACAACGGCACAGCAGAAGCACAGAACACACCAGCACAGCACAGCATGTTGACCGCAGGGTGCAGTGCGCAGCAGCACAGCGTTGCCACAGAGCATGGCAGCAGAACGCCAGGCGGAAGGTGTCAGCAGCTGCTGGCAGTTTGCTGTATGCAATGCAGCACAGCACTTGCCATGTCATTGTGCGCAGGGATGATCATTGGCATTCATGGTAGACTTCTGGCACCACAGTAACAAACTGTTGCTGGAAGGTGTCTGCAACTTGATGTACATAGTGTGGCAACCACTGCTTACAGACGGGTGTGCATAGCAGCATGCATGCAGGCTTGCTGACCTCAACTGCTGCTGCTGTTGCTGCTGCTGCTGCTGCTGCGCTATGTGAATGCAGCGCAGCGCGGTAACTCGTGCAATTGTGCTCAGCCGTTGCTTTATGTACAGCAGGGCAACGAGCGCGTCGATGTTAAGCATACACCTGTTCATACCATGGTGTGCTGCAGCCGTGTGGTGCTGCAGCCGTGTGGTGCTACAGCCTCGCCGTGCTACAGCCTCGTCGTGCTACAGCCGTGCAGTGCTACAGCCATGTGGTGCTACAGTGGTGTGGTGCTGTAGCCGTGTGGTGCTACAGCCGTGTGGTGCTACAGCCGTGTGGTGCTACAGCCAGCCTCACCTGCAGTAGATCCCCAGCTGTGCCTGCTGCACCCATGTGAGGCTTGCACACACGAATGCGCCACAGATCATGCGGAACATGTACTCCTGGCAGCAGCAGCAGCAGCAGCAGATGCATGCTGCAGTGGCACACCAAATATCGGATGTATGGCATTGCATGAACTACTCGAGCATGGTGGTGGCGCGCAACAGAGCGCGAAAGCGTGGAAGCGTGTCAGGAGCGTCAGAGTGCATGTGTATGCCAACAGCTTGACAGCAGCAGCAGCAACAGCAGCAGCAGCAGCAGCAGCAGCAGCAGTTGTTGCAGCCGTTGTGCAGGGGATGGTTTGGTTGCACAGGCAGCAACAGAGACCAGGCGCAGTGGAATGCAGTGGAATGCTGCGCCGTACATAGGTCACAAACTCTTTATTCATTAATTATTTACATTACGTTGATTTTATACTAATAAATGTAGCTCAGCATCCTGAGCAGGGACAGCACTTGTAGAAGCTGCATGGTTGTCAGTGCGCTGCCACCATGCATCACACAACTTGCTCGAGCTGCAGAACAGCACAACACCAGGCATGCAACCAAACAATCAGTGACATGTTCCATGCATATCGACCAACACCCACCTTGCGTTGCCCCAGCGTGAATCCCTGCCCACAGCTGTATGGTGTGCTGCAGCCGACTCTGGCTCTGCACTGCAGCAATGCTGCTGCCCCTCAACCTGCTGTAACCGCTGTCGCTGCCGTCACCCTGCCTGCCGCCGCTGCTGCTGCTGCTGCCCGGCTGCGGCTGCATCAGGTGCACCTCGTGTGCTGCCACTGCCTGCATCAGCTCTACAACCACCGAGAAAATGTCTGCGATGCGGTGCTTCTGCTGCTCACTGAGCTGCAGCTGCTTGATGGCATACCTGCAGCAGCAGCAAAGGTGCAGCAGCACAAAGGTGTGGCAGCAAACGTGCAGCGGAACAAGTTTGGCAGCAAAGCCACGCTTGTGATCAGAAGTGCCAGCTTGTGATAAGCAAAAGTATCAGCGTCAACGAGTAGCTCGAGCACATGCAGCACAAATGATGATACATTAGAACAAGTTTGACCAAAGCTCTCACCGGTGCAGCTCCGTCAGTAGCCCAGACGGCAGCTTTGGTAGGGTTTGGCCAGTCTCATAATCAGTTGCACCCCTGCACGGCACACAACACACATTTCAACTGGATATTCAGCCGCGTAAGTCAAGTGATGGTGCATGCTGGCACGGGCACTGCGGATCTATTGCTTGCAGAACCAAGCGCGGGGTCTTCAATGTGCAGGGAGCATCGCAAGTCGTGCATCCACAGCAGCCCCCCGCAACAAGCAACCCAACAGCGACAGCAGCCGCAGCAGCTACAGCAGCCGCAGCATACCACAGCCGCCACTCACAGCAAGCACCCCAGCAGCCACAGCCGCCACTCATGACAAGTACCCCAACAGCTACAGCCGCCACTCACAGCAAGCACCCCAGCAGCCACAGCCGCCACTCATGACAAGTACCCCAACAGCTACAGCCGCCACTCACAGCAAGCACCCCAGCAGCCACAGCCGCCACTCATGACAAGTACCCCAACAGCTACAGCCGCCACTCACAGCAAGCACCCCAACAGCGACAACCGCCACTCATGACAAGCACCCCAACAGCGACAGCCGCCACAGCCAACCACAGCGGCCACTCACAGCGCTATCACCAGCTCCGGTTTGCCGGCCCTGGCCAGGCTCATAACAGTACGCATGTGCCCCAAGCAGATCTCCCTGATGCGCTGAAGCACACGCGCAGGGTCGTGCGGCGCCTGCTGCTGCTGCTGCTGCTGCTGCTGCTGCTGCTGCTGCTGCGTTTGCTGCTGCTGCTGCATTTGCTGCTGCTGCCAAGTTTGCTGCTGCTGCTGCTGCTGTTGCTGCTGCTGCTGCTGGCTGCAGCCTGATGCAGTGACTGCAGTGTAGATGTGCAGCTGCAATGCCAGCTGCCCTAGCCTTTTGGCGTAGGCAGAAACCAAGTCTTTCACGCTTGTTGACTCGATGCCTGGGGGCGGCGGCTGCATGACAAGCAGTGCACAGAGATTGTAATATGACGTTACTACGCTGCCCTAGACTGAGATTGTCTGGTTTCAAGCATTCACAGGCAGGAGTGATGCTGCACCTCTTGTGCCCAGAGCTTCATGACAAGCAGGCAAAATGCAGAGACGCATTTGGCTGCAAGCTCAACTGCCAGAAACAGCACTGCTGTGCAGGGCTGATGCTTGCAGCTGCAATTGCCAGGCATGTGACGGAACGTGTGCGGCAATGCTACGGTCAGCTTGCCACAGCGTGTTGAAAAAGAAACCCACCAGCTGCATCAGGTGCTGCATCAGGAGCACGCCGTCACCCCCAAATGGCAACAGCTCTGCCTGGGTTGCTGCGGCTGCTGCAGTAGCTGGTGCTCCTGAGAAGGCTGCTGCCACCTGCAGCAGCAGCAGCAGCAGCAGCAGCAGCAGTGGCGGCTGCTGTGGCATCACTGCTGATGCCGCTGGTGTCTTCAAGGTTTTCACGCATGCCTTGCAGCTCCTGCAGCAGCTGCTGCTGCTGGTCAGCCGCCTCTTGATCTGCTGCTGCGCAGTCGCTGCCGAACCAGCTGGTCTGCAGGTGCTCCATTGTTACACACAGCGCTACAAGGAAGTCATGCTGCACAAATGTGCACCACACGCAGATGTCAGGATATGCTACGATCTAATACACAACAGCCAGCGGAGCAATAGCATGTTTGCCCTGTACATGTGTGCCTGCTTTGTGCATGCTGGTGCCGCTACATTTCTGCCGGCTAGATTCCTGCCGCTAGATTCCTGCCGGCTAGATTCCTGCCGCTAGAATCCTGCCTGCTAGATCCTGCCGATAGGTTTCTGCCTGCTTTGTGCATTCTGGTGCCGCTAGATTCCGCTGGGTAGGGCTATTTGCATCGCTCCTATCTGACCAGGTATCAATGGCAGCATTTGCAGCATGAGCGCACTGATGTAATTCCTCTGCTACTGCTCTCCACTGAAAGCCTCCGGACGCTAAGCAGGCTACTTTCAGCAGCAGTTGCAGTGTGCTGGTGGCTGTAGAGCAACTGGTGCATGTAGCGTACATAAATACCACAAGCACAGTGTGCTGACATGCTGTCTGGACAGCACAGCTGCCTGGGTGGCGCCGAGTACAGTGCAAACGGGACATTTGCTGGTTTACACGTTGTGTAGTTTGACTTTCGCATGCTGACGCTGCAGTCAGCTCCTTACTGAAGCCTGGCAGTGACAGGGCTGGTGGCACTGTAGCAAGGAGTGACAGCAGCAGCACCAACCTTGATGGCTAGCCTGGACTGCTGCCGCTGCAGAGCAGTGACCTGTCGCTGGACATCAAGTAGACTATTAGTAGCATTGTCCAGGTCCTGGTACAGCTTCTTCTTTCTCCCTGGTTTTGAGACGGGCACGTTGCGACCCATCAGGCAAGCTGGTTACACCTGATGCAACTGGGTTTAAACGTATGCACGATCAAAGCTGAAAAACCTTTGCGTTCATTTACGCCACGCAACACGGGCCAGCAAGGCTTGATGACAAGTTACACGGAACGGTCGCCCATGGTGTTAGGTCTTCGTGTTCTCCACACATCCCAATTGTGCGCAATCACATAAACGGCACAGGATGGACGTTCGCATGACCACGATCTCCGATGCTGTGTGGCTGTCACTGTATCACCTCCACAACCTTCAGACTCGTGCTGAACACCCCTGCATCATCCGTGCTCAGCTAGCAGAGCCCTCAACTAGGTCTGGCCGCATGCTTCTGCACCATTCTGCCACCTTGGGCTGCTGCAGGTAGCTCTTGAAGAACAGCTCCAGGTGAGGATTCGCAGTCCACAGGTACTCATCACCCTTGAACAGCACGACGTCATCTGCGAGTGCAAACAGCAACAGTAACAGAGCAGTGCAGCAGGACAGCGGGACAGCAGGGCAGAGGGAGAGTTTAGACGACGAAAATACAGCAGTGCAGCAGTCCAAAGGTACTCACTACCTTTGCACAGTACCACGTCATCTGTCACAGTGTGTGTATCCTGCAGTGCAGCAGTACAGCAGTACAGCAGCGCAGCAGTACAGCAGCGCAGCAGTACACCAGTAAAGTAATGCAGCGATTAGCAATGCAGTGCAGAAGTCCACAACTCGCTCAACTGCCAGCAGCTAAGCAGCAGAGCAACAAACAGAAGCACACCCCTCGTTCACAGGTACGTCGGCGGTCAACAGGTGTGTCAGGTAAATGGAATTGCTGCTCTATCAGGCAGGTTTCGAGTATAGATAACTACAAAAGTATCATGGCAGCAGATGTGCAGCCCAACCGCACTCACCCCAAAGCATTGCAAACAGCACCGCATCCACAAAGGTGCTGCTGCTGCCAATCACGTGGGGCCCCTGGCCCTTGCTCTGCGCAATCAGCGCATTCAGCACCTGGTACTGGTGCTTGCGCTTGTCTGGCGCACTGCAGTAGGCCTCGCGCGCCTCAGGCCCGGCAACAGCAGCATCGTGCCACGCGGACCTACAAACAGCAAACAGTCATCACGCAAGCAGAGACTTTTGCAGCTATTGTAATCACATAGGACTGCCACACATTTGGTTAACTGCTCCCCCACCACAATGTCGGCCGCCAAATCTATTGAGTGGTCTGCCTCAGCGTCGTTTTTGTACAGACCCAGCCGCCGGCTGGCCAGCTTGAGTGAGCATTGTTGCTACTTTTCCTTTGGGTAAGCTTGAGCAGCGCTGTGTCAGCACCACTTCACAAGCCCAAAATTTTATGCTTCAGATGCCGAACTTGAAATAGAGAGATGCTGTCACGTTGGACTCCAAAAGCAGTGAGTGAACAAAAGCAGTGACACTGCTGCTGACACTCATCCAGCTGTAACAGCACGCACTGCGCCTCCACAATGATGTCGGCCGCCATGTCAACACAATAGTCTGCCACAGCGTCAGCCCCGTACAGCCCCAGCTTGCGATGATGACGCTATGTCCTTGTGTGTGTAATTGGGCAGCGCTGTGTCAGCTCCCACACTTCACAGGTCCAGAAGTTTCTTTGTCAATCCCCAAAACCTCAACAGAATGTACCCATATACCAGCTGTCCGGATATCAATTCAAAGTTCAAAGTTCAAAATTTAAAGTTCAAAATTCAAAAGTCAAAAAGGCACGCACCGTGCTCTCCACAATGATGTCTGCCGCCATGTCCACCATGTAGTCTGCCTCAGCGTCAGCCCCGTACAGCCCCAGCCGCCGGCTGTCCGGCTTGGGATGATGACGCTACGTGTCCTTGTGTGTGTTTGGGCAGCGCTGTGTCAGCCCCCACACTTCACAGGTCCAGAAGTTTTTGGTGTCAATCCCCCAAACCCTCAACAAAAATCACCCAAATACCAGCTTTTTGGAATTATATTCAAAAAAGCACTCACCGTGCCTCCACAATGATGTCAGCCGCCATGTCAACGCAGTAGTCTGCCTCAGCGTCGGTCCCATACAGTCCCAGCCGCCGGCTGGCCAGCCGCAGCGCCGCATTGCTCTCAATATAGCTGCGGCCGCCGAACCTCACGATCGGCAGGTGGCCTGAATATACGGCCGTGTGCATGCAGCAATAAAGCAGATCAGCACACACATCAGAAGAAGCAGCAAACAGACAGAGAGCATTGGTGCGAGCTCGCAGGGGGCAGCAGGTTGGCTCTAGTGGTGGTAGAGGTGGCAGCGGCATGTACTTACAGCCCCAGCCGCCGGCTGGCCAGCCGCAGCGCCGCGTTGCTCTCGATGTAGCTGCGGCCGCCGAAGCTCACAATCGGCAGGTGGCCTGAATACACGGATGAGTGAAAGCAGGAATTAGAGCAAGCAAGCGCACACATGAGAGGAAGCAGCAAACAGACAGAGAGAATTGGTGCGAGCTGGCAGGGGGCAGCAGGCTTAGCTCTAGTGGTGGTAGAGGTGGCAGCTACGTGCCCTCACAGCCCCAGCCGCCGGCTGGCCAGCCGCATCGCCGCGTTGCTCTCAATGTAGCTGCGGCCGCCAAAGCTCACGATCGGCAGGTGGCCTGAACACACGGATGAGCGATTGCAGAAAATAGAGCAAGCAAGCGCACACATGAGAACAAGAAGCAGACAGATCGATGCAAGCTGGCATGGGGCAGCAGCTTAGCTTTTATGGTGGTAGAGGTGGCAGCGTCAATTGCGTAAAATCCCAGCCGCCGGCCGGCTAGCAGCGCTGCATTGCTCTCCATACATAGCTGCGACTAGCGATGCTCACAATGGGCAGGCGGTTTGGCGCGTGGAGGCACAGGTAGCGGTGACGCATGAAAACTGCCGAGTTTGACAATGTTAATATTCTTGTTAAACGTGTAAGCGTGCAATCATCCAAAGGCTGCAAATTGATGTTGCGCAGCTGACGGTTGCTTGTCATTTACGTGCCCATCGAGCTGCGCAGCACCGCCTGTGCTGGCCGGGCCTTGCTTCATCGCCTGCTGCTTGAGCCATCACTCGTCTCCTGTTCTCCTGCCTTGTACTCACCTAGCATAGCACACACAGGCCGGCTGCAGTCAAAATATGAAGTTCAGCCCCAACCCTATATCTGCAAGCACACCTGTGATGGTCTGGCCTGACTTCATTGCCTCCTGCTTGAGCCCGGCCTTCCACTCATCAAGCACAACCGTCTCGTCAGAAAACCTGCGGCACAGCAGCAGCAGCAGCAGTCAGTTGCTGCTGTTCAAGCTGCTGGTGTGTTCTGGCAAGTTGCACAGCCAGCTGCACATGCGTACACGAATTGCTGCCAGGAGCCATATGTGTGCTGCAAAGCAAGCACAATGTGGTTGTTGCTGTGCACAAGTAACGTTGAGTAGGTTCTCTGCCGTACTGCTGCTACTGCTGTGTTGCTCATCATTGCTGCTGCTGCCGTTGCTGCTGCTGCTGCTGCTGCTGCTGCTGGGTGCCTACTGGATGCCCTGTGTGTAGAAGAAGAATCGAATGCCGCCACCCAGCCCACACAGCCCGCCATGGCCCTTCAAATCAAAGTACTTGAGGGAAATTGGCTGATCTAAGCCCGCCATGACTGCAGCAGTGACGAATCGACTAGCACTTGCGACTGCTCCGATATGGTTGTGCGCGTCGCAACGTGTAGTTCGTATACAGCTATTAGTCCAAGCGTGCGCGAATAGCAAAAGTACAGCAACTGAGCGGTTCCGTTATGCGCATCTCCCGGGTTGGGGTTGTTACGTTGGCTGGTGCTGTGGCAGAGTGGCCAATGTGGCCTCACTCAGCGGCTTGCATCTGAATCCCACGATGAAAAGGGGAGAAAGCAATATACGATCATCTAACGTGGCTGTACATTGTGCGGAAAACCATCCGGCTGGCACTCAATCCACCTTGTACAAGCTGGTGGCACCTGCGCATCAGCAGTGCTGGCCATGGCTGTGGTGCACTTGGAATGTGAAAATGTCGGATGTTTCAGGGAGCTACCGTGAGCACATTCTGCATGTGCTATCCCGCCGTCTTTGTGTCCACGTCTTTCTGTCCCGCCGTCTTTGTGTTTTGAGGCACCTACGCAATCGACTTGCAGTCCGAGGCCCCTCCAGCGCTAGGCTAGCCTACAGGGTGGCAGCTTGCAGCTGGTGAGGGTGCATGCTACGCCTGCTGCACATGCAAGCACCGATTTGCTGACCTGCTGGCAATGATGTGTGCTGACTTGACTTGACTTTGAATGATGTGTGCTGACCTGCTGAATATGCCTGAATGTGCAACGGGTCAAAAAAACAAGGGTCCACAGCAGCATGCTGTGCTTGCTGCACGTGCAAGCCAATTTGCTGACCCGCTAGCAATGATGTGCCAACTGCTGAATATGCGTGAATGTGCAAGGGGCCACAAAAACAAGGGTGCATGCTGTGCCTGCTGCACGTGCAAGCACCGATTTGCTGACCTGCTAGCAATGATGTGCCAACTGCTGAATATGCGTGAATGTGCAAGGGGCCAAAAAAACAAGGGTGGGCAGCATGCTGTGCCTGCTGCACGTGCAAGCACCGATTTGGTGACCGCTAGAAATGATGTGCCAACTGCTGACTACGCGTGAATGTGCAAGGGGCCAAAAAAAACAAGGGTGGACAAAAGCATGCTGTGCCTGCTGCATGTGCAAGCACCAATTTGCTGACTACGCGTGAATGTGCAAGGGGCCAAACAAACAAGGGTGGACAACAGCATGCTGCGCCTGCTGCATGTGCAAGCACCAATTTGCTGACCGCTAGAAATGATGTGCCAACTGCTGACTACGCGTGAATGTGCAAGGGGCCAAAAATAACAAGGGTGGACAGCAGCATGCTGTGCCTGCTGCACCTGCCAGGTTGCAGTGCAGGCAATGGTGTGCTGACCTGCTGAATATTTCAGGGCACCAGCAACGATGATGTGCTGGCCTGCTGAAAATGCCTGAATGTGCAAGGGGCAAAAAACAAGGCTGTCTAGTGTCTAGTGAAGCGCCGCAGCGTGCAAGGCAGGCTTGCGTCCAACTGTCTAGTGTCTATCCGGGTGCACATGCCAGTGCAGAAGGCAGCTTGTCTAGCGTCTAGTGCCCCTGTGATCGCCAGCGCAGCCACAGGTGTGTCTAGTGTCTAGTGAGGCAGCGCTGCGAGCAGGGATGCTTGTGGAGAACAGTCTAGTGTCTGTCGGGGTGCAGCATGCAGATGAGGCAGGCAGCTGGGGCAGCTGTCTACCGGCTTGCGCCCCTGCAGACACCAGAACAGCCAGCAGCTGTTGTCGGTCTACCTGTCTATCGCCGACGGAGGCAAGGGGTGCTTCGCAGCTGTCCAGCGTCAAGTTGGTCGGCACGGCAACATGCATTACACTGTCAGACCGGCCAACAACAATGTAGGCGCCTGAAGGTTGCGAGGCATTACTTTTCGGTGTATTAGCACAAGTATCACTCTTTGAGTTACTCAAACTGGCATGTACCCGGCGTGGTTTGGGTCGTCTAACGTCAAGACCCTCCTGCATTTTTTTACCCAAATACTCTCCACTACCCAGCCACATCTACCCTGGCGGATGTGGCTGGATTGTAGAGGAGGTGGGCAACAGACAGCTGCAGCTGGTGCTGCAACATGCAAGTTGACCGTCAAAGTTGATTGAGAAGCTACAATTTGACAGTTGGAACCGACAGCGCGTGGCATCCTGCTGTACGGCAGGATCCTGACTGCCTGTTCTGCCGGGCTGGTGGTATGCATGTGGGCTGACAGATGACATGACAGCTTTGGGCCCTGTTTGGGCAAGAGGCTAGCTTTGCGCCAGTACCCTACGCGTTGTGCTGTATCCTAGTAACTGCTATCACGAATATATACCTCTGGAGTAGACCACGCGATTTCACAGCAGACGGCCATCTTTGCAACACAGGATGCTCTCACCGACTGCCTGCAGCGACGAGCTGCGTGATTCTCTTATGTATATCGTACGATAACATTGAAGGCTGGTAGTGATGCTGGGTGGGTTTCGGAGCGTGGTTTGGTGATGAGTACTCGCCTGGTGACACCGTCTGTATATACATTTCTCGGGGCGCACCCCGCTGAATTGCCTAGTACATGGTATTGTTTCATCTTTTGTAGCTCCAGAAGCGTGCTCAGAGGCTGACAGCAACAAACATAGAGCACCCGGTCGCACTTATTGGGAGCAGTGCTGAACTTCTGCACTTCTCTGTATGCTTTCCCGCAACTTGTTGCCTGCAGGCAAAGTGGGTCCACGCAACCGGAAGAACATCATAGCAGTATGTATCGTGGCAGTGCTGGTGTGTGCAGGTTTGCTTATTGGCCTGCTGCTGGGTCTGCTGCCAGGCAGGTGTGCGAGCAGCAGCAGCAGCAGCGCTGCGAACTCAGACAGGCAGGACCTATCACAGCTGCAACAGCTGCCGCCTCCAGGAAGTGAGGCAGCAAAGAAGCTGCAGGCAGACCCAGCAACGCCAGGTGGGCTGTGCTGAGCTGAGCATTCGCATAGTCCCAAGTTGTGAGCAGCGTTGAGAGTTCCTGCTCATGCTTCACTCCAAGCAGACCCCAGTCACTCCACCAGCAGGGGCATAACAGCTACAATTGGGTGCTCATTGGACTACTGGACTGCAGTACAGCGGCGTGTCATCAAGCAAGAGCCACAATGTGCTTCTGCTGCTGCTGCTGCTGCTGCTGTCCAGGGAACAGCATGAGCTAACATGTGCATAGCCAAGGGTGTCGAGGCAGCTGCAAGCTGCACACCAATTAGGCACACCACAGCCATGGAGTTACCACCTGCTGCTGCGCCTGCTGCTGCGCCTGCTGCGGCTGTGTACACTGCTGCTGCTGCTGTGTACACTGTATCTGCCTGGGTTTTGCAGCCTGGATACGCGAGCTGTACGACTACGAGCAGGACGCAGCAGCCATCACACGGGAATATTCCGCAACCTTCCTCTCCCAGCTATCACTGCAGCAGCAGCAGCTGCAGCAGCTGCAGGCGTCGCTCTATCCAAGGGGCGCCAAGAGCCTGGTCAACCGCACAGCAACAGCAACACCTGCAGCAGCAACAGCAGCAGCAGCAGCGTCTTCACAAAATGCACTACAGATAGATGTGGAGCCCTTCATCCGTGTTGCAACCGATGTTTTGAACTACTTGAGGTTCTGCAGGAGCAGAACCCTGCTGCAGCTGCTGCGGGACTTCAGTGCTACTGGGCAGTTTGATCTTCAGAGTACCGACCCTGATGAACTTCAAAGTGAGGTTGAGGCGCTGCTCAACCTCGAAAATCTCAATCGCTGGTACCTTGCATCAGGCAGGAGTGACAGTGTGGGGCGCAGCGCTAGCAGTGGGAAGCACTCTGGTGCCAAGGCGGCAGTGCAGGTGGGCTGTAAACACTGATCAAAAGTAGAGAAATGCCAGCTTAAGATAGCAGCAGCAGCAGCAGCAGCAGAAACCAGCAGGGCAGTGGGGAGCACTCTGGTGCAAAGGCGGCAGTGCAGGTGGGCTGTAAACACTGAGCAAAAGTAGAGAACAGCCAGCTAAAGATAGCAGCAGCAGCAGCAGCAGCAGCAGCAGCAGCAGAAACCAGCAGCTGCTTTGATGCCAAGGCGGCAGTGCAGGTGGGTGAGATGCGGTAGTACAACGTGCTGAGGTTGAAAAAGAACAGTTAGCTGCGGGCATTAGCAGCAGCAGCAGCGGCAGAAGCAGCAGAAACCAGCTGCTGCTGCGCATGGCTGCAGCTCTCATCCTGCGGCGTGCATGCTTACACAGTCTCCTGGGCTAGGCAGTGTAGCAGCCTTCCCGAAGCAGTGCTCCTGTCAAGCTGCTGCCTGCGCTGCCTGCCTGATCAAGCTAGCAGGCGCCAGCTGTGACCAGGCAGCGTCGACTTGTGCAGCCTTGCAAACCACCTGGGAGCAGCTGCAGCTAACCATAACTGCATATATTCCTCCACCTGCCATCCTGCGATTATATACTGTTAATCCCTCACATGATGCAACAACAATGTAACACCACAACGCAGGTCGTCGGCCCTGCTGGCAGGCGGCTGGCAGCAGCAAGCCTCAACACTCCCAGCTCAGGTGCCCTGCTACGCCGCATCAAGCGCCGCCAGCAGCACTCGCGGCGGCTGCAGGCAGCAACAGCAGCATACGTCATTCCTGAGGTCAATACAGCTGGCAGGGGCCTCCCCACTGACAGCCCACAGCAATCCCTGAAGCAGATGCTGTGCAGCATCCAAAGTTTCAGCCCCACAGGCCTTGCAGGAGTGCTGCCGGCTGCAGCTGCTGGGAAAGAGGCTGTTGATGGGTGCTCGATGTTGCGCATGGGGCTCTTTGCCTACAAGGGGGTGGTGTTTCAGCCGCTGGTGATACCCATCGTCTTCCACTGTGAGTGATACATGTTACATCTGTTGTGTGGCACTGTCAAATGATACTGTTATGTGGCATCCTCAGTAACTTGTCAGGCCGGTGCTGATAATGAGTGTTGAGCAGTGCTGCTGGTGCACGTCCAGCGGCGGCTGAGTCTTGTGGCGCACGTCCAGCTGTGGCTGCCAGTATTTGCACTGAGTAGCGGCTATTTTGGGCACCGGCCAAATTGGGCAGCAGCAGCTGTCATTCCATCTTTGGCACAGCCGTGTGCTGTTTGTTACACGTCTGAACCGAAGGCCCAGCGCACTAAGCATTCCCACCTCTTCATGTATTTCAATGCTGCTGCTGCTGCTGCTGCTGCTGCTGCTGCTGCTGCTGCTGGCAGGCTTGCGGTTCAAGAAAGGCAGCACGCTGGCCCCACCCATTTTCGACCCACTGGCCACCGGCCAGAACTTGGTGGACGTGGCAAACAAGCTCTACAAGGGCACAGGCATCCAGTGAGCACCTTGTGTTACGTTGTGTTACACAACATTATATTATGTTATGTCATGTTATGGTATAGTACCTGCTTCATCTTGTTGTCCATATTGATGCAGCCAACAGCATGCCGGCATGTGCTGCTGCTCCACAAGAGCACAGGCATCCAGTGAGCACTTTGTGTCAGTTATAATTCATGGCTCCACTTGCTTTGTCTGTGTTGTTGACAGAATATGATGAAGCCAGCAGCACGTAAGCATGTGTAGCTGGCACCATGTGGCGCCACGTGCACAGGGTGGCAGCACTGATGGCATCACAAAGGAGGATAGTTACATGTGGGTCCTGGCACCATCTCAGAAGGTATGAGAGAGATGGCATCACAAAGGTAGCGTGATGTTGTTCAGCAAGCCACGCAGCACGCAGTTTGACAACAGCTACCGATCCCTGCATTGCCGCACTCCTGTTTGCTGCCTCCTTTGCAGGTTCAAGCTGCAGCAGGTTCGCTCGGACCCTGTACAATTCCCCTACCTGATGATGCCCTCCATGGAAGCATGGCAGGTGTGTGGCAGCAGCACCAGCTGCATACACAGCACAGAGAGTGCGTAGACACAGTACAGAGAATGCAAGAGCACAGAATGTGCTTAGACAGCACAGGAGTGCTTACACAGCACAAAGTGCATGCACAGCATACAGTACATACACAGCATACACTGCATACACAGCAATATTACGATCGGCAAACCATAACACGCACATATACCTGCATGCGCTGACAGCAGCCGCTTGGCATAGTTCCGACATGGTTATAGTCGATCTAGCATCAGCACATTAGATGTCGAAGCCGGTACATGGTGTGGCTCCACCCAGATATCTCTACACGCCACCCATCCAGCAGCCCAACTCTTCACAGCAGAGTTGCAGCTGCGCAGATGTTGCATTCTCAGCTGTGCCCTACACTGAAGTTTGCGTGCACTGCACAACACTTTGCTGCATTGCTGCTGCTGCTGCTGCTGCTGCCTCCAGGCCTGCAGCGCCAACCCCCCTGAAGACGAAAAAGGCTTCCCCTGCCTCACCAGGCTGGCACAGGAGCCTTCTGTGGCGCCTATCGTGGAGGACCAGCACGCCATCAACGTCTTCGTGGCGGGTGCGCTGCTGCTGCCTAGCATATTCCTGTGATGGGACATGCTCATCCGCGCTGTGGCTCGCTTGATAGATGCATGCAGCCACAATACATCACAGCACAAGCTGAGTGCAAGAGCTGCACACGTGCGCGTGCCTGCACGGAGTCGAGTCGAGAGAAACTATGCAAACGAACTGCCTGTCTTGCTGTAGGTGCCAGGGACGAGCCGACATGGTGCGACCCAACAGCACAGCCAGCGCCCATCTGCACGCAGCTGTATGCCGGCTACTGCGGGGCCAGCGGCCCCTGGTTTGCTGACCAGGAGCCGCAGCCTTGGAGCGAGGACAAGACAGAAGATAACTGGCTGTCTATCACATGGGACATGTTCAACCCTGCGACGCGGAATTCGGCTCGCTTCTGGAATGGCGGCGGCGTTACGTTTGCACACGAGGTGGGCGCGGATTGGGGTGCTGCTGCAAGAATATTTATACAGCTGTAACAGCCATCACGGGAGCATCAAGCATCACACACGAGGTGGAAGGCGTGTTGATTAGACCCAGCAAATGCACTGGAAGGGATGTGCAGATGGGGTCTGCAGGTGTGTGGTAAAGGGAGACTTTGTATTTGGCAACGTGTAAGCAGGGCTGAAGCTGGCTCTGGCGCTGAAAGGGTGTTGTGGTTGAGCACCACAGCGGCTACTGCTGAACCATGCAGCAACCAACCCCTGTTTTGAACACGATCTGTCCGCCGCTGCTGCCGCTGCTGCTGCTGCTGCTGCTGCTGCTGCTCCTCCTCCTGCTGCTGCTGCTGCTGCTGCTGCACAGCTGGGCCACTTCCTGGGCCTGATGCACACCCATGAGGCAGCCGACAGCAGCAGCGAGTGCGACACAAATGGCATTGCAAAAGGCGATGCAGTGCCAGACACACCAGCCAACATACAAGTCGATGCTTGGGCTGCGGAGCAGAACCTTCTGGCTGCGCTGACTGGCTGGTGCAGTGACTTCCGGGTGGGAGAGAAGCCTAAGGCATCTGAGCTGCTGCAGTTCCGGAGCTGCGCAGCAGGCAGCAAGCAGCAGAAGGCTGCTGTGGCTGCAGATAAGCTTGGCGACGCGCAGATTGATAATGTTTGGAATGTTATGTCGTATAGCCCGGACCCCTGCAGCATGATGTTCTCGCCTAACCAGGTGGCGCGTATGCAGTGGGCTGTGGCGACGTTTAGGCCCAAGGCCATGCAGCAGCATGCAGCATGATCTTGAGAGTGATAACAGAACGCAGCAGCATGCAGCGCGGGTGACAAACATGCAGCAGGCGGCGCGCATGCAGTGGGCTGTGGCGACGTTCAGGCCCAAGACCATGCAGCAGCATGCAGCGTGATACGAGAAATGAATGCAGCATGCGGCGTGATTTGGGCGGTGCTCTGGCTCTGCTGTGGCATTCAATTGCGCCTTGTTGAAAGTGAACCAGCTGGCGTGATTGCAGTGGGCTGCCGCAGTGTTCAGGCCCAAGACCGTGCAGCAGCATGCAGCGTGATACGAGAAATTGGTTGGTTGGGGGCATGCAGCATAAAATGGTGGTGCTCGCGTGCTGCTGTGGTCTGCGACTGGGCAGTTGCGGACTGTTTGTGCTGATGGGGTACTCGCAATGGTCCGTAGATGAGGCAGCACCTTGGTGGTTAAGCATCAACACACCACATGATGCCAGCACGTCGGTTGCCAACAGTGTGTCGCATTGTTTGCTGCGCTGATGCTGCTAGACTGGGAGTGCGGCGGAGGCGGCTTTTGCCATATTGGTCAGCTACTGGTCACAGCCAGGAATCCATGTCATAGGGAGCCATGGAGTAAGACATTGCTATGATGCTGCGTTGGGCCATCGTGCACTGGCTCCTACTGGTGCAGCAGTTTAGGCCCGCCGCTGTGTAATATGACAGTTTTAGGCATGGTAAATGCACAACCGAAAGCAATGCTGGACCAGAAGCCCCCCTGCCCGAAGGCTTCTGGCGCTCCAAGTGGGCTGATCACGCAGGCACAGCTGCCCAGTACCACTGTCATGCAATAGGCATACCTTCAAGCAATGCTGAGCCAGAAGACCCCCGCCAAAGTCTCCTGGCACTCCAAGTGGGCTGTTCATGTAGGCACGACTGCTCGGCAACATGGCATCAAGCGATAGACATACCTGTAGGCGCAGAGAAGGTTACAGGGCAGGGTCGTTAGGGGTCCATGGGCGGGACCACCTGTGACCCCTGCCCCCCGGTCTTCAAGTAGTCCTGGGTAGACCGTGGTGTAGGGTCCAGTCATGACACTCGGGGTGACATCACAATACAGCAAAAAAGCAAAGCATTAGGCATTGTGCATCACAGATATGACATAGAAGTGTTCAATGCATGCAGGTAGCAGCGGGCAGGCAGAGTTTTTGTTACAGAACGCTGTTGTGTCCTCTGCAACAGCAGCCATGGAGTAGAATGACAAATTCTAGACAAAGCCAGGATCCAAACGACAGAGTAAGACATTGCTATGATGCTGCGTTGGGCCATCGTGCACTGGCTACACTGGTGCGGCAGTTAGGCCCGTCCTCTGCAACAGCAGCTGTGCTAGGAACACAGCCCAACGTGGATCCTGTGCTCTGCCCAATACATTCTCGACAATTAGACTTACAAGGTGGATGGAGCAAGACGTTTGTTTGCAACATTGTCTTTGAACTAATAAAAAAAAAAACCGGGGAACTGCGGGAATCGAACCCGCGACCTCTCGCACCCAAAGCGAGAATCATACCACTAGACCAAGTTCCCGCCCAAGCGGGTCACTCCGGGTGATGATGCTGCAGCCTGCTTTGCTGCAAAATATATTCGTCGAATATATAGATAGGGGTATCGAACCCGGTTTAGTTACCTGTAACAGACCTCTCTCTCGGTTTAGTTACCTCTCTCTCCCCCACCTCTCTCAACCCGGCGCCATGCGGTGGAGTTGCTGCATGTAGTCAGCGGTAGGAGTGGTTTTTTTGTTTTTTGTAGGTCAGCTTAGCTAGTTGCAGCGGTAGGAGTGGTTTCTTTTTGCTTGGATGTAGTGCAGCCTAGTGCTTGTCATGCAGCAACAGCAGTGTGGTGTTGCAGCCAGGTCTCTGTCAGCGTTGCTTGCATGCTCTATCATGCTATGCGCTTACATGCTTGCTTGCCATGCCATGCTGTCCCTTGGAGGCGACCACTCGGTTTTGCTGCAGCATTGTGGTCATTTTGCTAGGCGGGCAGTGAGGCTGCAGACTTGCTGTTCCGTCGAAATGGTGGGGGGGGACGGAGTTGGACTTGAAACCCTACCTGGCTGGTTTGATACGCCAGTTCAAGAGGCTGGAATTGCCTGGCCCCCATGTGTAACATACACTAAGGCGCATGATATGCCAGTTCAAGAGGCTGGAATTGCCTGGGCCCCATGTGTAACAAACACAAACAAAAGCGCACTACGATTGTAAACAAGCAAGTGGTTGTCAGCGACCCAGGCAGCGGTACGTAAGGAGCCTTAGACGAACGTGAAGTCCTTAACAAGGATGACTAGCTATAGTTTCGGCTTTTGGAAACTATAGTTTCGGCTTTTGACAGCCTCATCAGATCCTGGTAGACCACATGCGTGCAAGGCTAAGTATATAGGTGCTCACGAACGAGCAGTACAGCTGACAACGACACTGACAGTGCCAGCTGTACGTGTACTGCCTCTGGCAGTGAAAGTACGGTGCTGCCATGTGATGTGATCATGCAAGGCAAGCAGCATGCAAGCATGGTAAATGCAAGCATATGCAAGGCACTTAAACTTCAGTGCCGCGCGCGAATCAGGCGCGATGCAATGGATTTGTGTTTGGTGTAGGCAACTACAACACGTGCTGCAGGGCCCCCAAATATCCGTGACACCTCTGGGTGATGTTTGTACTGCGCATACACGCGGTTCATCACCACACCAATACGTGCTATCATCTCAAACTGCCCATTAGGCAAGACAAGCACTGGGGCATCACCTCTACGCTGCTGCCGTCTGCCTGGCGGGCGGCTGAGCAGTGCAGTGCGGCATGAATGATCCACAGCAGCAAACCAGCTTTGCAGCTGGCGTGCTGGGTAACCTCTGTCCAACAGCCTGTTCATGAACAGAGTTTTCATGCGTTGAAAGTCACCAGGCAGTGTATTAGTAACAGCATAACGCTGCAGTTCTGCCTTGATGAAACCCTTGTACATGCCTGGCCTGTGAAATGAGTGCCAGGGAATATACATGTACTGGTTGTGGGGTTTTTGGTATGTGGTAACTTCAAAACCCACTGAGGGACCAGCAGAGTCCATGCACTTGCTGATAGTGATGTCCATATAATGTATGCTGGTGTGGCTGACCTGCCAAGTCAGCCGTATGTTGGGCAGTGTGCTGTTGAGTGCTTGCAGGAACAGCAAAAGGCTGGCGTAATCCTGCTCCCACAGACAAAAGCCATCATTCATAAAGCGTTTATAGATTGCAGGCCAGTAGGCACTCTGCTGCTGTACCACAGCTTCTAGCTTGGCAGCACTGCACTGCTCGTTGCAACGTAGTTGCCTGTGCACACCGTGTAACCCCTCTTCTTCTTCCGCCGCACCAAGTGTGCACACCGTGTAACCCCTCTTCTTCGGCGCACTACGTGTTTTTTGCTCTTTTTACATGCTAAGCAAACACTGATAAGGTTGGTTCTGCGCCATTCAAGGACATGGTGACGCGAACACAGAGACCTGCAGGGGCATCTGGCACGGGCAACACCACCTGCGCTGTTACAGCACAATGTTGCAGTGCAGACGAGCACACCGTGTTGAATGTGATGCCCCTCTGCCAACACAGCACGCATCCTGGCACAGCCACACTGATGCGCAAAACTTGCGAAGCAAGCGAAACAGCAAGTGCCTGCACACCCGTCGCCCACGGCGTACCATTTAAAGCAGCGCTGCACATAGAGAGCTTTGAATGCAGCTGGCTCTCAGACCGCTGGGACAACGTTCACCTTGCATCACCTGAACCTCCATGGACGTACGCTGCTTGTGCATATGCTTTCCATTTCAAACACATGCACACCACCTACGAGTGACCGACAATCTGCGCTGCTCGCAAAGCACATGCACTTTGCAAGGTCATGCATGCTCTCAGACAGGACCGCACCGCACGGCACCACCACCACACCGCAGCAACTGACCCGCTCTCCTCACTGCTGCACGCCAGCACGCTGCCAGCTGTTCCATCAGCCCTGGCAGCAGCACCTAAATTGCTATCATGCATATCCAGTGAGCCTACACTGGCTTTGCATCAGGGCCATTCAGCGCTTTCAGGCGCTGCCTCAGCGTCGCCAGCACTTCAGCGACAGCAGGCATCTGCTGCACATCTGGCAGTGCCTTGGCAGCAGCAACCACTTTGTTGCTGCTGCTGCTGCTGCTGCTGCTGCCGCCGCGCGGCGAGGCCGCAGGGCTAGCGCCAGCGCTGCTGCTGCTGCTGCTTGCTGATGTGGATGGCAGGGGAGGCACAGGCAGCGCATCCTCGGGCACAAACCAGCGCGACAGCCGGTCGATGAACTGCTGCGGGTGCTTTGCCAAGATCGCCTCCCAGTCCACCTGCACACCAACAGCACATTGTGGCAGCACAGCATCCACCTTGAGAGTGCTGAAGCTCAGTGTCCGCAGCGCAGAGCTTGAGAGATGTGGCGATCAGGGTTGCACATATGCACCACATGCATGGCCTGAGGACCACCCGGTGGGCGATGATGCACCACCCATAACATCTCTCAGTTACACTTTGTTTGTATCGTGCATGCTGGCGCTTCCCTGCGCCAACCAGAATGGCAACAGCAGCACAGCGCGAAGGATGCATGCCAGCTGCACAGCAGATGCTGTTGCAACAGCAGTGCACAGCACACTAGCTACGCTACACAGCTCAATGCGCAGGCGCACGCGCGATTGAGCTGTTCTGCTGCACAAGATTGGTGTCAGTAGTGTGCGGAGCAGAAGCATCCCTGCCATGCCTGGCCACTGCAGTCGCCCCACAGAAGGCGACAGAGGCCAGGCACAGGCAGGTGTTGCTTCTGCTTCTGCGTCAGCAGCACACCCTGCTCACCCCAGCTGCCACAAAAACCAGCGTCAAACAACCTTTAGGCATGCCACCCAGTTGAGTATGGCATCCGCTGACACGCCAAGCTATCTGAAAACCAGCCTCCCCCCCCCATGATTCAGCCGATGTAAACAGAAACCGACCGATCCCCAGATACTAGTTGTTTACAGAGAGCATAGTTACATGTGGGTTCATGCAGAATGAGGTGCGCAGTTCCTGCTGCTGCTGCTGCCGGCCATACCTAGAAGTCTGTGGGGATGGGCTGACTGACGGGCATGCAGGCAGCTGCTGTGTCTGCCATCAACCCAGCTGGCAACTGTAACAATGACAAACATAACAAACATAACAAAAACATCAAATGCGCACCTGGTAGTCTGTGGGGATGGGCTGGCTGATGGGCATGCAGGCAGCTGCTGTGTCTGCCATCAACCCAGCTGCCAACCGTCACAATAACAAACATAACAGACATAACAAACACATCGAATGCGCACCTGGTAGTCTGTGGGGATGGGCTGGCTGATGGGCATGCGCGCAGCTGCTGTGTCTGCCATCAACCCAGCTGCCAACCGTAACAATAACAAAGTAACAAACACATAGATTGCGCACCTGGTAGTCTGTGGGGATGGGCTGGCTGATGGGCATGCCTGCCGCCCAGAACAGCCCCAGCATGGTGGTGTAGCCCACAGCAGCAGTGCCACGCGCCAGCGGCATGAAGTTGTACCAGTAGTAGGCGTAGCACAGGATGGCTGCTGCTGCTGCCGGCTTGTCGCCGCGCAGCATCGCATCAATCAGCCGCTCCCACGCTGCCTCCAGCTCAGCGTCAAACTCGCGCCACCTGGCAGCAGCAGCAGCAGCAGCACCAGCAGATGTCAAGTCAATTGCATCAATCTGCGGCAGACTACGCACCGTTGCTGAAGCAGGTATGCACACGCAGTCCTTGGATCCTGCAGCCTCCTTTCAAAGAGAATGATCATACAGTCGCTTGCTGACAACCTTGCAGTGAGTGCAGCACGGACCGAGCAGAGCGCACCGTGGTGGCGTGACAGGGGTCCTGATGCTGAACTCCACTGCATCAGGCTGGTTTGGCACCTTCACCAGTGTCAGCCGTGTGCCTTCAATGCACAGCGGGGGCACCATCGCATCTGAAATGCGCTTAGGTGCCGCCCTGCTGCTGCTGCCGCTGCTGCTGCCAGGCCTGCTGCTGCCGCTGGTGCCGGGGCGACTGCTGCTGGTGTTGCCGTTGCTGGCGGCGGCTGCCGGAGAGCTGCCTTGCTGCTGCTGCTGCTGTGCCTTGTGTAGGCTATGCAGCGGCACCACCACCCAGCTGTCCTGCCTGCAGACAAAAGAGCCACCACAGCCCAGGTTATAACCAGACTATGAAGACATGCAGGCGGATCCTCAGCAGTGCACAACGCAGAGGCAGCATCAAGCAATCATAATCACATCGAGCAGTCCTTCTGAATCTCCCGCTCTAGGTCGTGCAGTCAGTGGCATAGTTGCTATGCTTCATTGGCAGTAACATTGAAAAAATCTCGCAGCAGCCACTCACCCAATGGCCCTGTACAGCTCCAGCGCGCTGCGCTGCCCAGCTGCTGTGTCACATCACCACACAGGCGAGCAGCTCCTGCTGAAGTGTTACATGATGCTACGTTACACAAGCAAGCAGTCACTCACCCAATGACCCTGTACAGCTCCAGCGCGCTGTGCTGTCCAGCTCCTGTGTTGGAGTTTGAGATATAGCCTGAAAGTCCACTCAAAAACAAGTCAAGCAAAAAAACAGGCACTCACCCGATGACCCTGTACAGCTCCAGCGCGCTGCGCGCCTTGCGCACCGCCTCCTGCTTGTCCTCGCCGCCCAGCCCCACCTCGCGGTTCTGCGCATCGTACGCGTGGCCCTTCTGCGGCATTTGGAAGGTGCATTTCAACGTTGAGTTCAGCATGGTTCAGCAGGATTTAGCAGGACTGAGCAGGGTTGAGGGGCTCGCCCAGCCATTGAAATATCGGCAAGCAGTAGAGGGCCATCAAGGCTGCATGCTGCATGTACACGCATCATGTCACACAATCGTGTTGCACTCCGAGCACGAAGCTACGCATATGCAGCTTTTTGGTTGGGGTACGCAAATGCGCACCTCCAGCAGGCACTCCTTGGCCAGCTCCAGTGCTCTGTTGAAGTTCATGAAGTAGCGCACACACTTGGTCTAGCAACTGAACATGACCACAAAGCAAAGCCACGCACACACAACAGGGCACCGTGAAGCAGCATCACCAACGCTGCATGCACACAAACCAAGTGACTCAGCACGCTCGTCACACAAAGGTAAGGAAAACAAATCACTCACGCACCTCCAGCAGGCACTCCTTGGCCAGCTCCAGTGCTCTGTTGAAGTTCATGAAGTAGCGCACGCACTTGGTCTGGCCGCTGAACATGAACACAACGCAAAACCGCGCACACACATCAGGCACCATGAAGCAGCATCACCAACGCTGCATGCACACAAACCAAGTGACTCAGCACACTCGTCACACAAAGGTAAGGAAAACAAATCACTCACGCACCTCCAGCAGGCACTCCTTGGCCAGCTCCAGCGCTCTGTTGAAGTTCATGAAGTAGCGCACACACTTGGTCTGGCCGCTGAACATGGGCGTGTGGCTGCCAAAGCCAGCCTCAAACTCACGCGGGGTGAGCAGGTCCACCCACACCACCTGGTCTGCTGGCTCAGCCAGCTGCCGCCACCTGCACAAGCAGACAGCAGGCATGGTTGACATTCGACCAGAAAAAAAGGGTTGATATACGAGTCGTGGAGATGGGTTACTAGCAGGTCCACCCACACCACCTGGTCTGCTGGCTCGGCCAGCTGCCGCCACCTGCGCAAGGAATGAAAGCAGGCGGCAGGAGACAGACAGCAGAAGGCATGTGTATGGGCATTGGTTTGTGTGACATAACGGAAATGAGCAGGTCCACCCACACCACCTGGTCAGTAGGCTCGGCCAGCTGCCGCCACCTGCGACAGCAGACAGTTTGCAGGTGCATTGTGTGTGTGAGGGGGGAGGGAGGGGGGGTACGTGTGCGCAGCAGCAGAGTTAAGCCCATAAGTGTCTGCATGGGCTTCTGTGTGCTGGTGGGGGCTGGAGAACATACCTTTGTTGTTGGAGTGGTATGCACTCCAGCAGCTGAACAACTGGAAGCACTGCAAACCACAACACAACAGCAGCAATCCTTCCCCTCTTTACCCGTCTTCTTCAAGCACTCACTTGACCACTATGTCCATGGCGTCCCTCCAGCCGAACAGGTGCCGCCCGCTGCAGCCTCCCTGGCCGCTGGCACCCTCGCTGTTTACCCACAGCCCCTCACGCCCCGCAGCACGCTCCGCCAGCAGCGCCCGCACAGCCTGCGCCAGCTCTGCCGCTGCGTAGCCGGCTGCGCGCTGCTGCCGCACGTTTGGCAGGAAGCCCTGCGATAAGCCATAGCAATGCAGACGGCAAGATAAGGTGTGGGTGAATGAACACGAAGCTGGATGCAATGCTGCAAGGTGTGTGCATGGGACTGCTGCGCACTGCTGCCGCATGTTGGGCAGGAAGCCCTGTGGCAAGACATGCAGGCAGAGTCGATGAGGGTGTCCGTAGCAGCGCCGCGTTTGTTGTGCTGTGCTGCTGGCAAATGTGTGCATGAGTCGGGCATGACGTTGTTAACTACATTGTCTGTCTGTGACGCTCACGCGCACGCAGGACCCTGGGTGCTAAGCAACAAACCAACAGCACACAGTGCTGGTACAAGCCTGGCCACCTGAGGCAATGCCAGCCAGTTGCACACGCAGTCACGTGCGTCACAGCACATACACACACATACCTGGTGGTGGTTCTGCAGCAGCTGCCCAATCACGTCAGCAGCCGCGGTTAGAGCGGCCACCTGCTCAGCATCTGCGCCACCTTCCGCGCCGCTGCTGCTGCCGCGGCCGCTGCCGCTGCTGCGCTCCGCCGGCAGCGCCGGCTGCATCTTGTAGGAGGTGAAGAGCTCGGGGCTGGGGGCGCCCTTCTTGCACCAGCACTCCTGCACAGCACGGCATTGAAAATGACTTCTGTGATACAAAGACACAACATTTGCACTATGAGCGGCATGGCGCGGCACGGCAAGCAGGTGAAGAGCTGCGGGCTCTGGGCACCCTTCTTGCACCAGCACTCCTGCACAGCACGGCAGTAAAATGACTTCTCTTATTGAATGACACCAACACTGGCTCTATGAGAGAAATGGCAAGCAGGTGAAGAGCTCGGGGCTTAGAACGCCCTTCTTGCACCAGCACTCCTGCACAGCATGGCAGTGAGGATGACTCCTGTGATACAATGACACAAAATTTGCTCTGTGAAAGGGATACAAGCAGGTGATGAGCTCGGGGCTTCGGGCGCCCTTCTTGCACCAGCACTCCTGCAGGGCCACGGCAGGAACACAGATGAGTCACTTTCGATGCCGGTGAGTGAATGTACCTTGATGCAAAACCTTTAGGCCCTTGCCGAGCTTTGCCCAAGCAGCAACCCATGACATTCAGCACTGCTGGTTCGACTCAACAGGTGGCCCCGTGCAGACAAACGGGATTGGCAAGCAAGCAGCTCAGACTAATAGGCACTTCAGTGCACCAGAGCAGCACAGCAGGCAAGCGAACCCATGCCTAGTGAAGGCAGCGCGCGAAGCGCATCTTGAACGGCGGCCAACATTATCTACGCATCACACCCTGCTGCCCGCAGCTTTAACGGAATGCGCAATGAACCATGCAAACATGATAAGCGAGCAAACATTGCCGCACCTTGAACAGCGGCGTGAGCTCCGAGTCCAGGCAGAAGTCTGCCGCCCTCCTGTCCAGGCTGTGCGCGGTAAACAGCGCCATCTCGCGCTGGTAGAAGGACAGGAACTGGAACATGCTGCACGGCATGGCGCACGGCGATGCAGAGGTGCGGCCAGCAGCAGTACAGCAAAGCAGCAGCAGCAGCAGGCAGGCAGCTGAGCTTGAGCGAGGGATGAAGTCTGCAGCACAATAATCGTAACGCACGCCTGCTGATGGTGAACAGGGGTGAACAGGAGGCGTGCACAGCTGACAGCCCAGATACGGCATTATCATATTGCTGGGCGCAGCAGCAGCACAGCAGCTGTCTCACCGGCTCTCCTCTCCTGCGGGCCCCTCGTCCACGCGCGGCTTGCAGTTCATGCAGGCCTCATAGTCAGCCAGCGCTGCCCTGGCATAGCCCAGCGCGTGGTAGCAGATGGCGCGCATGTACAGCAGCTCCACGCGCTGCAGTTGAGAGAAGCAACAGCAGCAGCAGCAGCAGCAGCAGCAGCAGCAGCAAGTTGAGGTGATGCAGGTGGCGCGCATGTACAGCAGCTCCACACGCTGCAGGTGAGAGAAGCAGCAGCAGCAGCAGCAGCAGCAAGTTGAGGTGATGCAGATGGCATGCATGAACAGCAGCTCCACACGCTGCACAGCAAATCAAGGTAGGGCAGCAGCAGCAGCAGCGACAGCAGCAGCAGATGGGGCACATTGCGACATGCTTCACGAGAAACAAGGGAACAATGCTATGGAACCACACCAGTTACAAGCCACACCCCACGCCCCAAGACCTCACCTGGTGCTCGCGCTTGAACCCCAGCGCCTTGTCCAGAACCTTGATGGCGACAAAGGGGGGTGTTCCGAGCACCTCAAAACCCTACAACACCTCAAAACACTATGCCACACCTAAAACCCCACCTGGTCCTCGCGCTTGAACCCCAGCGCCTTGTCCAGCACCTTGATTGCGTCAGCCTGCCGCCCCTGGCCCTGCCGCATCGTGGCCAGCAGCCGGTACGCAGCCAGGCACGCGCCGCCATCAGCAGATGTCATGGCCTACAGCAGCAGCAGCAGCAGCAGCAGCAGCAGCAGCAGCAGCAGCAGCAGCAGCAGCAGCAAGAACTGGCTTCAGTGATTGAGCCACGCCTCCTTCTCCTGCCCCAAAACCCACAGCAAAGCAGGGCCCGTCTCCTGCCACAAAAGCCACAACAACAATCACTGCACATCTCGGCAAACAGCACCCACCTTGGTCAGTGCGCGCTCTGCTTCCTTCACCCGCCCCTCTTCCTTCAGCGCCTGCCCCAGGTTGAGCCACGCCTCCTTCATCTGCGGCGCCAGCTCGATGGCTTTCTCATACGCTTTGCAGCCCTCGCGAATGTCGCCCATGGACACACGGCCCAGGCCCAGGTAGTTCCACGCCTGCATGGATGCGCATGCGTGAGTCAGCATGTGAGTCAGCACATGAAGAAGTGAGAGATGGGTGGGGGTGTCGGTCAGAGAGAGAAGGGCATTGACAGAGAGAGAGGTTGACCCAGGCGCGCCAGGCAGCGACAGCTGGGGTGGTGCGCAGGGGTTTCTGCAGTTGGTGCTTGTGCATGGCGTGTTGTAGCAGTGCAGCTCTTGCGGATGTCACCCATGGATATGCCGCCCAGGCCCAGAAATTCCACGCCTGGCAATGGGCAGCAAGTGTGAGGCAGTCAGCATGTTATGCTGCGACTGGGTACAAGTAGACGCACCACTGATCAAACACATGTGCAGCTGCAGCAGCTGTGCCAATCCGCGCACCTGTGCGTTGCTGGGGTGCAGCTCCGTGGCCTTGGCCATAACTGAGAAAGCAAGCCAATGTTCCGCATGCATCGCAACTTCGTTCACAGCAGAGACATCGCTCACCTGAGCGTTGCTGGGGTCCAGCTCCGTGGCCTTGGCCAGCTCCTTGACTGCCCTGCGGTAGTCGCGCTGCTTGTGGAACAGCATGCCGCGCTCTGCACAGCAAATCAGCACAGCAGCACATAGCACAGCAGCACATAGCACAACCTGTTGCTGCTGCTCTCGTGTGCCTGCTGCAGGCAGAGGTTCGCGGCACTGTCACACCATGACAGCAGCACTGCCATCGGCTGCTGTTGAAATGCATCCCGCGCCCTGCAAATCTGCCCTCCTCAACCACACAAGCAGCGCTGTCGTGCGCACGCTGTCACTCGTACCCCGGCCAACAAACAGCCACTGCCAGCCAGCCAGACCCCTACAGCACACCTGCATGGCAGTCTGCCGGCCCGCCAGCCGCATCTGCTGCACCCGCGGGCAGCTCCGCCAGCAACTGTCCTGCCTCCAGGTCTGCCAGCGCCCCTCACACAGCTAAGCAGTTTCCCCCATCCACACAAAGTACAGGGCTTTCCTAGCCCAATGCAACAACAAGAAGAACAGGACACTGCCCAGACACCACCGCCGACCCTTGAAACAGCAGCACAAGCCCACTACAACACACCTGCGTGGCAGTCTGCCGGGCCGCCAGCCGCGTCAGCAGCGCCCCCAGGCAGCTCCGCCAGCAGCTGTGCTGCCTTTTCCAGGTCTGTCAGCGCGCCCTGCACATCACCCAGCGCTGACCTGGCCTGGCCGCGGCGCTTGTAGGTGTCCGGGTACCTGAGGCCAGGGGTTATTGCAGGGTTTTCAGGGTGCAAGGTTGGAAGGGTGTTCACAGGCGCATGCACAGCAGTGAGCGGCAAGGTGCAGGCAAGATTCAGGCAGTGATCATGCACATCATGGTCACGGTGTGCCCAGCCGCGTTCTTGTGGGTGTCCGGGTACCTGGCAGCACGGTCAGGCAAGATCATGGCAGTGAACAGACTCAGGACGTCGGCGTTGTCAGCAGCAGCAGCAGTAGCGCGCTCAAAGTGGAACAACAAGCAACAGCTGAAGCGGGCAGCGCGCCACTGCCGGTGTGTCCGCGACCTCTCTTGATGAGGGTGTGCAGCACCAGCAAGGCATGCCCGCTTCAGTCGGCGCCATACCACCCATGCTGACATCTGATATGTCTGAAACTTGCACCCCCGCCTTGCTGCAGCACTGCTCAGCAAGACCATACGATACATATGCAACCAACTTTGCGTTAGGCAGAGTCAACTGCAAAGCGCTCAGGCTCACCTGGGCTCAATCTCAATCGCCTTGGTGAAGTCAGCAACCGCCTCCTTGAGCTTGCGCGCCAGCGCGCGAGCCGTGCCGCGCGCCACCAGCGCTGACAGGTCAGATGGGTTGCTGGCCAGGATGCTGTCCAGCAGCGCCTCGGCCTGCTCCACCTGGCCGCCGTTGATCTGCACAGCACAGCAGCAAAAGGAATAGTGAAGCAACAGGAATAATACAAGACAAAATCAGATGGCTGCTGGCCAGGATGCTGTCCAGCAGCGCCTCGACACACTCCTCTGGCCGCCGTTGATCTGCAAACAGACAAAGCGGGTGCTGCGTGATGTGAGCAGCGACAGCAAAAGGGTGGTTGCAACAGCAGCACAGCGCAGCACCTCGGCCACTCCACCTGGCCGCCGTGCACCTGCAATGACAGCAGGCCTGTGCAGGCATGTGATGTGCAAACCAGCAACAGCGTGGTCAAGTTGGAGTGCTGAAAGATCAGATGGGTTGCTGGCCAGGATGCTGTCCAGCAGCGCCTCTGCCTGCTCCACCTGGCCGCTGTGATCTACGCAGTAACAGCAATAGAAGAGGAGCCAGGGCTGGTGTTGAGCAGCGCCTCTGCCTGCGCCACCTGGCCCCCGTTGATCTGCGCAGCCTGATTATACAAGGCCCACACGTGGTGGAAACACAACAACCTGCAGATGCTCCTCACCCTGACTGCAACAGACAGCTGCTACACAACGCTGCCCACCTGGTTGATTGCAATCTGCAGGGCCACGGAGTTGGTTGCCATCTGCTGCACCTGCGCACCAAAGCTGCCAGCTGCAGCAGCGCCGCCACCCACGCCTTGCACCTGCTGCTGCTCCTGCTCTGCTGCACAGTCGATCTCCACAACAGCATCCGCACTGTTCCTGCTGCGTGCGCTGCTGCTGCCCCTCGGCTGGACCTTTGGCGCTGCTGTTGCTGCTGCTGGCGCCGCTTTGTTTGCTGCAGCTGCTGCTGGGCTTTTGGCTGCTGGATGGCTGCTGGCATCGCTTGCTGATGCCTTGCTAAAGAAGCCCTTTGTGATTTTGGACTTAGGCTGGCTGCTGCTGCTTGTGCTTGGTGCTGCAGGAGCTGCAGAGGCGGCAGCAGGGGCAGTACTGCTGCTGGCACCCTCTGCTGCTGCTGCTGCTCCATCGGCTTCAGCATTTGCTGCGGCTGCAGATGCCGGAGCCAACTCCTGTGCTGCTGCTGCTGTTGTGCCGTTTGCAGTGGCTGCTGGCGCTGGCTGTGGCGAGCTCGGCGCTGCTGCTGGTGTGCTGCTGCTGCTGGTGTTTCCTGCAAGTGCTGCCTGGATCTCCAGTAGCACTTCTAGGTCTGAGGCTGGGTCTGCCAGGCTGGTGGCTGCCTCCCACACTACCCGCGCTTCCTGCAAGCAAAACAGGGAAAAAGAAGAGGCAGAGAGACACAGCCACAGCTGCTCAGAGGCCAAAACGGCTCAAAACAGGTGCTAAGCATCTCGATTGTAAGACAAGGTTGACTGCTGTGCGTTGCGGCCTGCTGGCGTGTGCCTTGCATGCAGCAACAACGGCACGACGCGCGTTGTCCTGCAAGCATTCCTGCAAGCAACCTTGGACGTCTGCAGAGCGATGCTAAGTGGTTGTGTGTTGCTGTGTGTTTGCCTTGGTGCGGCCGCAGTGCATGGCAACCATGCCGCTCAGCTTGCTGTTGCTCTATTTGGCCGGTGGTGCGCACATGCGATGCGCAGCTGCTGTGCGCCGTGCTGTTCTTGATAGTGCATGTTCCAAACAAACACAAGTGTGCTGCACTGCTGAATCATGCAACGCAAAAGCTTATGCCATAACTCAGCTCAGGTGCAGCTGTGCAGGGTGCCACACTCCTCGCAGGACACCCTTCCGCTTGAGCTGGCTTTGCTGTAGCTGCTGCGCTGCTGCAGGAACGCTACAGCCTGTCCAGAGCAGCTGATCCCAAGCATGCCTGCATGGTCACAGCCAAGCGTGTACAGCAGCCAGCAACTCACTGCCTGCTTTCCCATTGACTGCAGGACCTGGCCCTTGCGCAGCAACGCGTTGACATTGCTGGGCATGAGCGCCAGTACAGCGTCATAGTCCTGCATGGGAGCACACACGCCAACAAAGTAACGATAAAACAGTTAATCCGCCAAGTAGTCACAGCACGAGCGCAAAGGATGCGCTACCACAGGCCAAGCCAGCAGCAGCACTGCAAAGCAGTTTTCGCGCTCTCCTAGATACTTGCGCGCGGCCCCTTACCTTGAGCGCCTTGCGGTTCAAATGAAGTCTCTGATTGCATATGCCACGGTTGAGGTGCAGTTGCACCAGCCTGAACTGCGCAGCAGTGTAGTCCTGCCTTGTTTCATCGATAGCCTCGTCTAGCACCTTCACTGCACCAGAGAAGTCCTGGCTGGCCACCAGGACAGCAAAGCTGCCATTGGCAGAAGGCCTAAACATAGCGTGTTGCTCTAAGGGATCACAGTGTCAGCTTGACAGCAGGCCTGAACAGTGCTGTAGTGCTGCCTGTCCAGGCTGGTGACATGAGAACTGGCTGAAAGGCAGACACGCGATCCTGGCTCTACAGCACTCATCATCATCGCGTGCAGCGCCCCAACTGACAACAGGGCGAAGCACAGGGTGAGTAATATTGGTAGTGACACACGACACTGGTCAGCACAGAGCAAGCTACCTATCTTATTGCGCTCTGGTAGCGATGAATGTGTTTTTAAGCTGTCTTACTATGCAATGTTTATGGTAGCATAAGGCACTTCCATAACCTTGTGAAAAGAGGTGTTGGCAACGGGTCGTTCCTTGCTGATTGCTCCGCTCACGAGTAAACTGTACTCGAAGTGGTTTATCAAGCGTTGGCCTGCTTGCCGAAGTGGTGCTGCAAAGCAGCCAGCAGCAGCAGACACCACCAGCAGCAGGAGCAACAGCAGCGGCAGAAGCATCAGCAGGAGCAGCAGCCAGCATGGCTGGCTTAGGAGCACTGTTGGGCGGATACGGCAGCGGCAGTGATGAAGATGATGAGATGGAGGAAGGACAGCATGGTGAGCAGCAGCTGCAGCAGCGCTGCTCTTGATATACTGCAGTGGAACAGCTGTGCTGCATGCGATCAGCTGTGTACACCTGTTGTGCATGGTTGCTAGAGCAAAGTGGGCCACAAAAGCTTGAACTTGTGGGTAGCAATGCTGATTTTCTGTGTGCTATGGCAGCAGCAGGGCTTGTGCAGCGGGGGATCAGCAGCATTGCCTGGGCAACCCTGCATACAGCACAGCAGCTTGAAGGACAACATCTGCAGCAGCAGTGCGCAAAGCGCTTGATCATCATGAGGGCTGCATCTGTCCACGTGTGTGCACACATGTTGCCTGTTATCATATGCTTACGCACAACTCTGCTGTGCACTCACTTCAGGACGCGTCAACATCTGAAATAATCCTGCTGCATCTACTTGTACACCACCAGCAATGTCTGCTACATGTGTTGGTCTGCTCACACTGGTCTGCTCACACTGATATGCTTACACTTCTTTGCTCTGCTGCGTGCTTTGCATTCCGCCTTGCGCTGCAGTCGACTCCCCATCTGGCGCCCTGCCGCTGCTAGGCATGCTTGGAGGCGCAGCCTCGGCATCACCCAGCAAAGCAGAGCAGCTAGCAGCAGCAGCAGATGCAGCAGGCGCGACACAGCAGCAGCAGCAGCAGCAGGGCACCGATAGCGACATGGATCACCCGCTGCCACTGCGTGTCATGGACGGCCCAAGCACAAACCCTGAACCGCCGCTGGAGGGCCTCAGCCCACCACACGCTGACATGGTGGGCCTTGCAGGAACAGCTGGCGCTGACGCGGCGCCTGATCAAGCAGCAGCAGCAGCAGCAGGCGACCCAGATGCTGCTGATGCAGCAGCAGACGCAGATGCAGCAGCAGCCGATCCTGCAAGGCTGATACTGCCTCCAGAGCTGCGGGAGCCTCCACCAGGTCAGCCGAGTGAGGGCATGCAGGCGCGTGTGGAGAGCATATACCGCACGCAAATGCAGACCGGCAAGAGCATTGTGAGCGTGCTGCGGAAGAACCGCCGCTGGCAGAACCCTGACTTCCTAGAGAAAATGGTGCGGTATTACCACCTAGATCAGTACGGCTCGTCGCTCAGCAGCGATGTGTTTGATCCGAAGGGGATTCCTGATGAAGACAAGTGGCCAGCGCTGGCCGCAGTGCTGCAGCAGCGGAAGCGCGCGCGCGGCACAGAGGTGCAGTTCCGCAGCAGCGGGCAGCAGCAGCAGCAGCAGGCTGGTGCAGGTGCTGCAGCAGCGGCAGCAGCGGCAGCAGCGCTGCCGGGTGGTGGCGGCGCTGCTGCTGCTGGGTCTGGGCTGCCAGCAGCGCCGAAGATGCTGCCGCCTGATCCTCGAAAGGTTGAGGTTGCGCAGGCGCAGGCACAGGCGCTGGCAAATGCGCTGCTGTCAAACGCGACTAAGAAGTCGAAATGGGACAAGTAAGGAGTGTGATTGTGTTGGTGGGGCGGTGACCTGGCAGGGGCTTCTGTTGAACATGCATGCACTAAGCTGTGCTGCATCGTGCCGCTATCTGCATAGCTCTACTTGGGTGGCGCATGCAGTTGCTGTGACTGCGCAAGTGGTAGCGCAACGCACTGCCGGCAGCTTGTGAGCAGGGTGTCTTCTGCAGATGTGCCGCGTTCCTGCAAGCAGCCTGGGCTCAACCTCTGCCGCGTCATGTTGGATTGACCGTTCAGCTTACGGCAAGCATCAGCAATAGCTTGCATATTGTGCGTCTGCGCATGCCTGCCTGAGCCACGGGCTCGTGGCACGCAGTTTTCGGGCTTGCAGCTTCTCGTGTTGCTGGTTTTGGGCGTGCTCGTTGGGTGCGGCCGCGTGGCTGTACTGCAGCATCCTGCAGCGTGGGACCCTTTGCCCGTTGTTTTACTTTTTTGGTGCAGCACAAATGGGTGGCGGCAGGTCACACTGTCTCAGCGTGGTATATCAGCACATTTGCAGTGTCCAG
Organism: Tetradesmus obliquus; assembly: GCA_030272155.1. NCBI lineage: Eukaryota > Viridiplantae > Chlorophyta > Chlorophyceae > Sphaeropleales > Scenedesmaceae > Tetradesmus > Tetradesmus obliquus. Next base: position 4,665,081 of record CP126200.1, on the reverse strand, counting down.
TTGTCGCAGGCTGAAGCAGGCGGGCACCGGGTGCTTACTAGCAGCAACAGTGTCGCCTTCTCGCATGCTTGCAGACATGCGCCCCAGCTGTTACAAGCTGCCTGGTGTTTTATGTGGCCTGGTCTACTGCTGTTGGGCCCGCACGTGGTGCACAGCCATGTTGAAAATTTGGGTGTAATCCTGCTTACCAACACATGCGCATCATCGAGGTTTGGCGGTTACTAAAGTTACACCAGCTGCCTGGCAAGCCGATACATCAACAGTGGATACATGCAGTGGCGCAGCATGCCTGCTCTCATCGTCACATCACCAACCAAGCCGTGGCAACAACGCCATCAACGCCTGACTGTCAACTTAACTTGAAATTTGATCTAACACACTTCGTGACAGCCGTGCGGTGCACAGATGGTACGGTGCTGCTGGCACGACCATGGGTGGCAGGCGGTAAGGATGTGCCACGTGGCAGAACAAGCTGCAGTGCCATGAGCTAGACTACTGGTGCCACCAACAGTGTTGTACACCTGATCCTCGTATTTTTTTATGTTACCAGGGGGGAAGAAATCCTACTGGCTAGTCACACGCAGCAGCCAGGCGAACCTGACTGCAGGGGCCACAAAGGCGTTGCCTCCACCAGCAAGACACGTCTAACACCCCTATACAGGAGGTCCCCAGCGCCCCGACCAAAAAAATAAGCAGGGGAGGTGAACCCCCACACCCCCTTGGTGTGCTACAGCTCAATTGCACGCTGCACACACCCGACCAACACTCAGTGCCAGCCGCCCCAATAAAGGAGTCTATAGTCAAGGTAGAGTCTTGGACAGGGAGAAGCCGTACCAACTCCAGGAAATCCCACTAGCTCAGACCACGGCTCCAACAAAATCATCTGACCATGGCAGCGTTGTAAGGGAGAAAAAACCTCGTATGCACGCCATATGCAAGTGCGGCAGCGGATGCAGCAGCATTTGCCAGGTGGAAGGGGCGCAGTGTGCTGTGCACAGCATAGCCCAGCTATGCAGAGCTGCTCGCTTTGGTGCTGCACCGGCTGCTACCCAGCATGCACTGGATTTAACGTGCACCCTGGGGCCGACAACACAAAATTATGTACAGCGCCGCCGTCATCAAGCAGCGTCGCCCTTATCACTGGCCAGTGTTTCCAAGAGGTGTTTCAAAAGGTTTGACAGACTGCACAGCTGCCAATCAACCGGACTAGCGGTAAAGTTGCTGCACCTCGCTTGTAGTACAGCTGGTATTCCTACAATTTTTGCTGCAAGAACTGCGCGCATGCTCAAGCAGCAGCCACCCCTTGCTGCTGTGCTGCTGCGGTGCTGCTGCTGCTGCCGCCATCAGTACTGTTGCTGCTGCTGCTGCTGCTGCTGAGCACGAAGGCCTCGATGAGTGGGTTGACCAGGTGGGGTGCCTCGTCCTGCGGGCAGTGGCCCACGCCTGGCAGCTCAACAAACTCTGCGGCAGCGGCAGAGCAGCAGAGCAGCAGTTGCGGCGGTGTCAGGCTCGTCAGGTTCTGTGAACTTGGCAGGACAACTTGAAAACTGTCACCTCTGCAGTTCCACAGCCTGCGGGTGCCAGGCGCCGTGCACATTTAAGTGCTACGTAACATCACAACACTTACATATGCAAGCCATCACAGCACTCACCTGTGACGCAGGGGTAGTGCGCGAACAGCCGCCGCCCCTCAGCCATGTCCTCCCAGGGGTCAGCCGCCCCCCACAGGATGCTCACAGGCACGCTTGGGGGTGTGGCAGCCAGCAGCTGCTCAGGCAGTGGGCCGCCAGAGTAGGAGATGAAGTCCAGGAACACATCCACGGCTCCAGGCTGCATGGACAGCAAGCAGAAACAGCAGCAGCAGGTCACTGTGCATGCGCCAGAGAAGGCTGCAGGAGGGGCATGGGAAGTAGCAGATGAAGTCCAGGAACACATCCACAGCGCCAGGCTGCGTGCATGTGGACAGCAGGCAGACACGCAGTCAACAGCAGACCGAGGTCGATGTGCATGCTCTGAGCGGGTTGGGTGGGTTGTGTCGATGTGCATGCTCTGAGCGGGTTGGGTGGGTTGTGTCGATGTGCATGCTCTGAGCGGGTTGGGTGGGTTGTGTCGATGTGCATGCTCTGAGCGGGTTGGGTGGGTTGTGTCGATGTGCATGCTCTGAGCGGGTTGGGTGGGTACTGGGCACTGCACACCAGATCAGCACAGCAGAGCTGAACAGAACAGCACTGCCTACCTGCAGCCCTAGCTTGAGGATCGTGTCCATCAGCTGGTCAGTCACTGCTGAACAGCGCACCGCAGCACGGCGCAGTTGAACAGCGCAGCACAACGCAGCACAGCGCAGTTGAACAGCGCAGCACAGCGCAGTTGAACAGCGCAACACAGCGCAGTTGAACAGCGCAGCACATCGCAACGTACAGTACAACCACGCCTCACCTGCAGCCCTGGCTTGAGGATTGCATCCACCAGCTCGTCAGTCACTGCTGAACAGCGCAGCACAGCATTGCACAGCACAGCACAGCACAGCACAGCACAGCACAGCACAGCACAGCACAGCTGAAACAGCGCAACGTACAGTACAACCACGCCTCACCTGCAGCCCTGGCTTAAGGATTGCGTCCACCAGCTCGTCAGTCACTGCTTGCACAGCAAAGCACAGCATTGCACAGCACAGCACAGCTGAACCGTACAGTTGAACAAAACAGCACAGCACTGCCTACCTGCAACCGGCTTGATGATCACGTCCACCATCTCGGCAGTCACCACTGCACAGCGCAGCGCAGCACGGCGCAGTTGAACAGCGCAACGCAGCGGTACATACAGTACAACCACGCCTCACCTGCAGCCCTGGCTTGAGGATTGCGTCCACCAGCTCGTCAGTTACTGCTGAGTCGTCCGCATAGGCCTGGCACAGGATGTTTTTTACAGTGCGCGGCGTGGCCACGCTGCCAAAAAAGGCAGAGCCCAGCGACGTCTCCCTGCAGCAGCACGGCACAATGCAGCAGCAGCATAGGAGACGGTTGTCGCAGGCATGAGGCGTGCAAGTGCCATATGTACCTATGAACATCATTCAAGCCCCAGCCCAGCTCCGGCAGCCTGCTGCAGCTGCTGAAAGCAACACATTAGTCTAGGCCTTTCACGAGCAGCAGCAGGTGCGTGTGGCAGGTGCACCATGCTAATCCTCTGTATAGTACTGTGACGTCATTACTAATCAAGATTACGCAGCAGCAGCCAACTCGCCGCAGCAGGCGCTGGAAGGCTGCCCCCAGGGGCCGCTGCCAGGGCTGTAAAAATACACTTTTTATTGGAGTCAAATGCACAGCTGCGCACCTTCCAGCAATGCTAGATCACGAGAGCCCCCACCTGTGCTCACACACCTGGCATGAGGGGTGCGTGGGCTCCAACAACATCTGAAGCAACATGACAGTCCAGAGCATCCGGGCGCAGCTGCAACTGCGCGACACAGTTGCACCATGTGCTGCGGCACCTGCCACGCATCGTGTAACACCACATTCACATCTTCAACCAAAAAAACCACAAAGCTGCCACCCACTCACCGCAGCAAGCGCTGGAAGGCTGCCACCAGGGGTTGCTGCCAGGGCTGCTGCAACATTCATGGCAACGTGAAAGTCCAGCCGGTTGCGCACAGCAGCAACTGCGCATCGCAGGCACACTGCACATGCCACTGCTCGTCACGCAACATGCAACACCATAAGCTTGTTTTCCCTCATTACTGACCACAACGTCACAACAAACGACAGCAGCAAGCAACTCACCGCAGCAAGCGCTGGAAGGCTGCCACCAGCGGCCGCTGCCAGGGCTGTGCACACAGCAGATCTCAAGCATGAGGCCGGCGTGCGCTCCATGAACATCCCAAAACAACACAAAGGTCCAGGCCATTCGGGCGCAGCAGCAACTGCGCGATGCAGTTGCGCTACATGCCGTTGCACATGCCATGCAGCGTGCAACGCCAGGTGCTTTGTCCATGTTGCCTTGACAAGAAGAACACCAAGCAGCATGCCACTCACCGCAGCAAGCGCTGGAAGGCTGCCACCAGCGGCCGCTGCCAGGGCTGCTGCCGCTCCACGTGCAAACCCCTGAGGCTGATGTTGATCAGCTGCACGCCGCGCACCAGGTCTGGCCGCAGGATGCCTGCCTTCAGGCCAGCCAAGCCTGCAGCGGGCAGCAGGATGTGCACGTTTGTCGGTTGGTTGGTGCGAGTTTGTGCTGCATTTCTGCGCTCCCTGCTTCCTGTTGAAAGCCGTACTGCAGTGACATTCACGGCCTAGCACAACCCTTCTTGCACCACCCCCACAGCGTCACTGCGCGCACCTCTCAATGAGTGGCAGCTGACGTATGCTGGTGCCCCAGTCTCTGCTCGCGCCAGCGACCTGCTCAACCCTCAACTACACGACGCGACGCCGCGCACCTCTGACTGAGTTGAACGCGCATGAAAGCTGGCGCGCCAGCAACCTGCTCAGCCTACACCTACACCATGTCCCCTGCGCACCTCCGACTGAGTTGCAGCTGATGTATGCTGGCGCCCCAAAGATTTCCTTGGTGAAGTCCACCAGCTGCTGCCAGTTGTCAAAGTTGTAGATGTTGCTACAGCCAGCTGCTGCCACGACCCCTGCCACCGCTGCTGCTGCTGCACCTCAAGTGTCCCTGCGATACTTCCTGGCTGCAGCTGCACAGCTGCGACGTTCTAGGCTAGCAAATATACTACGTGCCCCGCCATCAACAAACCACTCCGCGCACCTCCGACTGAGTTGCAGCTGATGTAGGCTGGCGCCCCAATCACTTGCTCAGTGAAGTCCACCAGCTGCTGCCCCCAGTTGTCAAAGTTGTAGATGGAGTTGGGTGGGGCTTGCCTAGGGTCAGGCTTGTCACTAAAGCCGTAGCCAAGCAGGTCTATGGAAAAGGCCCTGAAGCGCTGCCCTAGCTGCGGTGTGTTCTTGCGCCAGTGGTCGCTGCGCACAGGGTAGGTAGTGACATACACAGAGGCAGTAAGCATAAACAGGGCACGTTTGCGACGCTGATGCTGCTGCAGTGTGCGGCGTCTGTGCACTGCGGGCTACCTTCGGGCTGAAACAGTGGCTGTCTCTGTTTCATTCACGGGCGGCTAGCACAAACCAGACATTGTGAGCACCCCAAGAGTTCACCGCTAGTGCAAGATTGCGCCCTTGCTGGTGCACCACCAGACAGCAAGTGTATCTCCAGAGATACCTCTAGGATGCCATGCACACAGAATGCCCTCTGCTGCCCGCTGCGCCTCAGCAAGACCACTGCTGTGCTGCTCACCAGTTGCCGCCAAAGCCATGCACCAGCAGCACGGGCTCGCCACTATCTCCGCTGCACTGGTACCTAATCTTGTGCCCCTGCCACTGCCAGTACCTGCAGCAAGGCAGGCAGGGTGCAGGGCTGTCAGGAAGACGCGTGTGCTGGGCTATGCAACCCTATGGCCTGGATGTTTTGAACTGTTACATTAGCATTAGCCACGGCACCCGTGCACAAAGGTGATGCGCTACTGCTGTTTGCTAATCAAGGGGTGGCTGGCAGCAGCTGAAAAGCAGCAGTTCGAGCCTGACATTGTGGTGACTAATGTGCTCATGCGCCTTGCTAACATAGCCAGACAGGCTTCGGACTTCACTTACAAGTCAAAACATAAGAATCCTGCATATACAGGGTCCTGATGATGCAACGGTGCTCAGGCTCTTTAGAAGAGCGAGTCCTGCTGATGGTGCTGCTGCTGTAACCACTCACCCCTCAAACACGCCAGGTTTGATCTCGGTTCTGTTTGATGCATCGCAACGTACAGCTGCTCTTAGTATCCTTGTGCGCACAGGAGCACGTAAACTGCAATGTCTGAGACAGCCCTTCTGTGGTGCTAGCGTACTGAACGCCATTAGGCTTGGTTGCTTCACAAGCTCTTCGAAGAATTGCTTCTAGTATTGCAAAACCGCAAGTCACTGGTCGGATGGCGTGCGACTTGCTGAAGGCATGGTCAGTAACCCATGGTCAGTAATCCAAGGCAGGTGAACAGACGCTTCACCCCCAATTCCCGAGGCACCCTTGCTCCTTTTTTATGCTTCTTGAACGATCTTGCTTGCACCAATTCATTTCGATCCGACAGCACGCATTGTGCTGCACGCTAGCCATTCAACATGTTGTCCACACAGGAAAGTGGTGCAGCGCTGGTGACCAGTATTACACCTCACTCACAACACATGACCATAACAGCAGCCAAGCCCGGGCCACACACGGAATCCCACGTTATCCAAGATGACCATGCACATGGCTAACGTGCCCAACTCCCAAGTGACTCAATCTGGACTTGACCGCCACCAGCCAGCTCATGAGCTGATCATGTTTGTCTCGACACACTATCTCTTCGCATCACGTATCACACCAATGCCGCGCTGCTGCTCCTGCTTCTGCTGCTGCTGCTGCTATTGCTGCTTCAGCGCCTGCACCTGCGCCAGCTTCTGCTCTATGCTGCTGAGCCTGTCCTGCGCGTCTGCTGCCTGTCCCCGCACTTCAGCGATGTAGTCAGCTGACGCCTTCTCAACGAACTTGGAATTATTCAGGCGGCCCATGATGCCCCCAAGCTCTTTCTCCACCTGCACATTGACAACGTAACAGACAGTTGAATTGATGATTGCTGCGTCAGTGTGTGATGCTGTGTGATGTGTGACGCGAATTGCTTACTGCCCAGGCTAGAACGGCCGGCCGCCACTGGCAGGCATGCAAAAAACAGCAGAACGGACTGTTGCTGAACCCCAGCTGCATGCAGCGGAGAACAAGCGTAGCTGCAGGGCGATGCGACACCCGCAAACACGCCAAAACACTTGACCGCTGTATATAGCTCTCTTCACTTCACAGATGCATCGAGTCCCGCGTGTACCCAGCTCAACTGCCAGTGCAAATGTATAGCAAGGCCCACCTTTGCTTTCTGCTTGGTCAGCCGCGCCAGCTCCTTGTCCACGTCAAACAGCCCAGCCAGCGGCAGCAGCAGCTGCAGGCCCTCATTCACCACCACACTCACGCAGCCGCCTGCAGGCGCTGCCGCAGACGCCTCTTCAGCGCTGCCCACCACAGACACCTGCGGCACGAGGTGTTGAAAAGTTGATGGCTCAGCCAGATGCCAGCACCAGTCAATACCTGTGAGACCTGTGTGATTTGCTGGATGCCTGATGTCAGAGTAAACAAATGGTGCAGACCACAGCGGGCGGCGCTTGGCAGGCGCCAAAGTTGACTTGTTCGACCCATCACAATTTTAGTCAACGCGTGCAGGCAGTGCTGAACTTGAAAAGCACAGCACACCAACCTCACCTTGCTTGGCTCCAGCTTTGCCAGCAGGCACACCACGGGCAGCTCCTGCTGCATGACCTCCCGCAGCTGCGGGTCGCTCACCACCAGCACGGCAGCCACCTGGCAGGCGACAGCACAGATAAACAAACCAGTGCAGCAGCAGGGCTTAAGTCACAAGGGTTTCCATTATAACCTTGCGCAGCTGGGGGTCGATCACCACCAGCACGGCAGCCACCTGGCAGGCGACAGCACATGCAAACAAAACAGCGCGGCATCAGGGCGTAAGTCATACAATGCAACTTCTTGCAGCTGTTGGTCGCTCACCACCAGCACGGCAGCCACCTGTCACCGACAATGCAAGCAGCAGCAGGCTTCAGCAGCAGGACATGCGTCAGAAAATTTGGGTCTGCTGCTGCTGGGCAATGACCGCAGCTCAGGCACATGTTGCAGCCAGCAAAGCAGCAGGCTGGTGTTCAGAACAGAGCAGAACACAGCAAGTAGGTGACCCGTCTATGCTGAAACAGCAGCGGCACCACCTTGCTGAGACTTGGCAAGTAGCTTAAGCAGCTCGTGGCAGGGCACAACACAGCAGCACAAACAACACAAGATGCCATGAAACACAGCATATGCAAGTTCGGCAGCGCAACAGCAACAGCCGCCATACCTTGCACGCCTGCTTTAGGCCGTACGCAGTGCGCGACAGCTGCTTTACATGGTGGCAGGCCTCGCATGAAACCACATTTTCGTAGACCCTCCATGTGTGAGGTGGCCTCATACCTTGCGCGCCTGCTCCAGGCCGTACTCGGTGCGTGCATTCCTCACGCCGCGCACCAGCTCCTTGAGCTGCTCAAACTGCGTGACTGCTGCTGCATCAACCGCTGCCTCATGGCTGGGCCATGCTGCCTTCATCAGAGTGACACCTTGGTGCGGCAGCGCCTGCATCAGAGCGAAGATATATATGAAGCATATGAAGCAGGGTCACTGAGCGAGCGCGGCCGGTAGGAGGACAATGAAGGGTAAATGTAGTTTTGAGTCAAAGGCACACCAGTGCGCGAGCTAGGAGCAAGGTGTGGCACAGCAGGTGTACAGCCATCCTGCTACCTGACGTCAGACGTGCAAGAGCTCTGTGTCTCAACTTGTGCATCAATCTCAACCTTGTACATTCCTGCTGCTACCTGACTTCGGCCGTGCAGAGCTTTATGTCTGAACCTTGTACATCGATTTGAACCTTGTATATCAACCGCACCTGCCACAGCTCCTCGGTATGAAGGGCATGAAGGGGTGCACCAGCCGCAGCAGCACGTTGAACACAGCCCTCCCCCCACCACCTCAAACGTCTGTTAGCGCTATGTAGCAGGATAGGTAGCAGGACACGTAGCTTAAAAAACAGCCTTGTGCAGACAAGCAACACGATGACAGCAAATCTACCCAAACCCACTGCACAAAAATCAAAGAAAAGCAAACCCTCAAGAACCTCACCTGCCACAGCTCCTCAGTGATGAAGGGCATGAAGGGGTGCACCAGCCGCAGCAGCACGTTGAACGCATACACCAGCACGCCACGCGTCACGCCGGCTGCATGTGGGTCAGCACTGACTGCGCTGCCGCCGCCATCTGGGTCTTCTACGCTGCTGACGCTGCTGAAGTTGGCGCTGTACAGGCGCGCCTTGGAGGCCTCCACGTACCTGCAGCAGCAGCAGCAGCAGCAGCAGCGGCGGCGGCGGCGGCGATGGCAGCAGCAGCAGCAGCAGCACCAGCGTGATCAATGGTATGGTTCACAGCGCCGCAGCAAGAGCTGCTGTGTCGCATGGCCGTGCAACAAATGCCAGCCTGCATACCCCTGGCCGCATAGTACTACTCGCATACCCAGCGGCATCCCAGAAGAACCACACATATCGCCGCGCAGGGCCCCATAGTTCTCGGCATCAAGCAACAAGATTGATGAATGTGACTGCATTGCAGCTGCGCCAGCGGCCGCTCACCAGTCCGCAAACTCGCCCCAGGCCCAGCTGTAAAGCGCCTGGCCTGCCTCGTTGAAGTCGAAGCGCTCCTGGCAGGCCGTGACCTGGTCAACAAGCTGCAGCAAGGTCAAACAGAAGAGGCAAACACAAGGTCAAGCAGCAGATGCAGCAGCAGCAGCAGCAGCAGCAGGTGTTGAGGTGCTCCTGGCCGGCCTCGTTGAAGTCGAAGCTCTTGGCAGGCCGTGACCTGGTCAACAAGCTGCAGTAGTCAACACACGCAGGTCACACAGCAGCAGCAGGTGGCAGTAAGCAGTCCTGGCAAGCCTGGGGAAAAGCTGCAGCCAGGCACACAAACATGCCTGACAGAAGGCACATCCACAGGTCAAAGTGAATGAGCAGGTGTTTACGTGCTCCTGGCAGGCTGCCACCGAATCAACGCGCTGCAGCCAGGTCAACCTTTCCTTCCACGCTTTGTCAAACAGCAGCAAACACAACCGCCAATTGCGCACCTGGTGCAAACTGGACAGCACCCATCGGTCGCTCAGGCTAAGGCCCTGCCAGCTGCTGCTGCTGCTGAAGTCCGCGCCCGACAGCTGCTGCCACTCCGCGTCACTAACGCCCTCCAGCTGGAACAGTATGAACTTCCCGGCGTTCCACAGCTTGTTTGTGAAGTTCCTGTTGGAATTCACGCGGTCCAGTGAGAGGTTCAGGTCCTGGCCGGCAGTGGTGCCTGCAGGGCGGTAGCGCAGCGGTGCAGGAACAGCAGCGACCTGAAAACGATGCAGTGACCTGAGACATGCACGGGCGCGCAGCCGTATGCAATTCAAGCTGGCTTGAGGCAAGCTACACATCAAATTCAAACAACTTTAAAGTTACACAAACGGCTGCCGTACATCAGTCACATATATCTCTGTTTCACCTGTGGCCATGGTGAAGCGCAGCGCGTCAGTGCCGTACTGTGCCACCACATCCAGCGGGTCGATCACATTGCCCAGGCTCTTGCTCATCTTGCGGCCCTTGTCATCACGCACCAGGCCGTGCAGGTACACCGTGCTGAACGGGGCCTGAAGCAGTACACATGCATGTCAGACAGTGCTATGCAGGCGGTACAATGCATGTCAGGCAGTACAGTGGAGTGGTACAACAAACCCGGTGACAGAACGCATGACAGATGCAGCAGCATATGGGGATGAAACGGACTGCTGTCACGGCCTTGATAAACAGCACTAGTTAATGATGTTGCTGGCATGCGCCTGGAAGTTCATTCGCAGCAGCAGCAGCAGCAGCCGCCAGCGCACCTGGCCTGTGAGCCCGATGCCCATCATGATCATGCGCGCCACCCAGAAGAACAGGATGTCGTGGCCAGTCTCCAGCACCTGCGCCGGCAGCAGCAGCAGCAAGCATTAGACGGCTTGAAGCAGTGTAGCAGGTGTACAGGAGGAGCCAACAAGGCAACACAAACCACTGCCTGCTCTGTCAACCAGATGGCAGTGACTCCACGTAAGCCAGCAGCAATTCGCAGCATGCTGTGTGCAGCGCTGCGCTGTAGCTCGGCGGTCACCTGTGTTGGGTAGAACTGCTTCAGGTCTGCTGCGCTGCTGTTGGGCCAGCCGAGCGTGCTGAAGGGCCACAGCCCGCTGCTGAACCACGTGTCCAGCACATCAGGCTCCTGCAAGACAAAAAAATGACAACATTCAAAATTTTACAGGCAGCTGTGAGACACTGAAACAGTGCAAGCACAGCAACAACAACAGAAGGACTACAGTTGCAAGATACCAGCAAGGCCAGCAGCAGCATCTGCCTGATGGGAAGAGTGGATGTGCCGTGTGCAGGGTGCCCTTTGCAAGAGGCAGGCAGCACCTAGCTGCATATCTGATGAAGGCAGAGTGTCATGCATACCACAAGTAAGATGGTAGAATAAGGCACCCCGACCTATCCTTCAGCTCTTATCATAACACATTGCTGTTGCCTTATTTGGGTCTGTAATGCTGCTGCCACCTGTGTGTCTCATGTTGGCCACACTGCCTACCTGCACCAGCACCAGCCCTTGGCCCCACTGCGCTGCTGCCTTCTCTGCTGCCTCTGCCGCGTTGCGCGCAACAATGTACCTGCGACAACAGCAACACACCGCAACATACGAAGCATTGTGACCAGTGAACTAGGAAAGAACATCCAATTGCTTTCTGTGTACAACTCAAGCAGCATATGTGGCAGCTGCGGCAAGTGTTCTTACAAGGACCTGAATAGTACAGCTTTTTCAGCTGGGCAGGTGTTGGAAACTGCGGTTGAAACATCAACTATTGTGCACCATGCAACCGCCCCGCCCTCACCTGTCGCTGCGGCCCTCCTCTGCTGCGTCAGCGGCTGCCTGGCTGGCGTGCACGTACCACACAGGGATGCGGTGGCCCCACCACAGCTGCCGGCTCACACACCAATCCTGCAAGCGGCAGCAGCCACATGCACCAGCAGCTGCTTCAGCATAAGCGTTATGCATGTATAGAAGCGCATGCGCACAGCAATGTGTGCGGTGCAGCAGCACCGGATTGCGGTGGCCCCACCACAGCTGCCGGCTGACACACCAGTCCTGCAAGCAGCAGCAGCCACATGCACCAGCTGCTTTCAGGATGAGCATTATGCATGTGTGGAGGTGCATATGCACAGCAATGTGTGCGGTGCAGCAGCACCGGATTACGGCGGCCCCACCACAGCTGGCGGCTCACACATCAATCATGCAAGCAGCAGCAGCCCAACGCACAGACAGCGGCACCGGTAGGAAAATGTTCCAGCATTGTTATGGTGCATGCGCGAGCCTGTGTGTGCTGATTTGGCAGGCTGTGCGTTTGATAGTAGCGCTTCAAGCATGCATCAGGCGGCACGCTGAGGGTCACTGAAATCCTGCCAACCTGTGGCTGAGTCCTGCACACTTGGGGTGGTTGGGCCAATAAAACCTCGCGTTCTGCGAACGCTTTCTTGCTTCCAGCTATGCAAACCTTGCCGACGGTTCGTCTTCGGCAAGATCTCTTTACCAGGACTTGCAGAGTCAGACCAGGGCAGGGGTACTAGCCGGACAAAGTAACACACGTACAAGGTGCAGCGCAACAGCAAACAGCACCCCGCCCACCTTGATGTTCTCCAGCCACATGTTGTAGATCTTCTCAAAGCGCTCCGGCATGATTGTGATGCTGCCGTCAGCCACAGCAGCCAGTGCAGGCTCAGCCAGAGGCGCCATGCGCACAAACCACCGCTTGCTGACCTAAACTTAAACATCACTTTCAGTAACCACAAAACTAACATGCATGTACCAAAGGACATGACCCTTTGGCAACCAAAACCCTGCCCACCTTGATGTTCTCCAGCCACATGTTGTAGATCTTCTCGAAGCGCTCCGGCATGATTGTGATGCTGCCATCAGCCACAGCAGCCAGTGCAGGCTCAGCCAGAGGCGCCATGCGCACAAACCACTGCTCGCTGACCAGGGGCTCCACAACCTCGCCCCCACGCTGCGAGCGGGGCACGCTGCACAGAACACACAGCATAGCGGGACAAGGTGAGTTGCTGGGTCATGTTCAAGCCAGCAGGTCGCATTAACCACTGCTCGCTATGCAGCGGCTCAACAACCTCGCCACCATGCTGCAAGCGAGGCACGCTGCACGCAGAGCACACATCACAGTTGCAGAAGGACATGGTGAGTTGTTGGGTCATGTGCAAGCACACAGGTCGCACAAACCACTAATCAGAAGCTTTACCACCTCGCCCCCGCGCTGCAATTAGGGCACACACAGAACAGTGTTTTGGGCATTTTGTGCATCTGCCTGCCGCTCACCGCGTGGTGTAGGCCTCCTTCTTGATGACCAGCCCCGCAGCCTCCATGTCCTTCCACAGCTGCTGCCGCGCATCAAAGCGGTCCATGCCAGCATACGCGCCTGCAGCACACCACATGCAGCAGGCGGAAGAGTTGCATTCACGTGCGGAAGCCGGCAGGAAGGCAACACAACGGGAGAGGAGCAGCACCCCTAGCTGCATCAAAGCAGTCCATGCCCGCATACGCGCCTGCAGTGCGCCAGCCCAGCAGAGCGCCAAGCATATATGTTGTCACGTGCACGTGCCAGGTGTGGCTTGGGTGCAGAGGGACAGAACAGAGCAGGCAGTTGACGCTGGAGGATGCCATGCGGCTTGTCTACAGTTGCCTTACCAAACACTCTGGTGCGGAACAGAAAACAGCAGATACTAGGTGCTCATTTTCATCATGCATTACTATGTGCAAAACTGCTGGTGCACGACAGGCAGTCAGGTACGCAGCAGAGCACGAGATGCAGGCATGCGCGCAAGCAAGCAGCTGGCAAGCTCCACCCGCGCAGACACTGCCGCCATGCCGCCGCACCTGCTGCCGCGTTGAGTGAGCCGTCCTTGTTCATGATGTTGATGGTCTCCAGGCCCACGCGCTTGCCGATCTCATAGTCATTGGGGTCGTGGCCTGCAGGAAAGGGCAGCAACACGAAATGAAGTATGTGACACATGATATGTTTGTGGCAAAACATCAAGCAGAACCTGTGTCGGCTTCAGCCGCAGTGCGTACTGTTCAGGTGACAGGCGCTGCAGGGTATTGCCGTCGCAGCTCACCCCCAGGCTCGTGATGCTCGTAATGAGCAGATAACACTGTTGCAAAGCATTGTGCAGTTTAAACAAACATGTCTTGAAATCTGGTGTGCCTGGACTCTCGGCACCTCCAAGGTGGAAAAGGAGTCCTTTTCACAATTTCAAAGCCCACCTGGCGTGATCTTCAGCGCGCCTGTGCCAAACTCCATGTCAACATAGTCGTCAGCAATGACAGGGATGGTGCGGCCGCCAGACATGGGCACTGTCACGCGCCGGCCCACGTAGGCCTTAAAGCGCTCATCCGCAGGGTTTACCGCCACTGCTGTGTCACCAAGGATGGTCTCAGGGCGAGTGGTGGCCACTGGTAGGTATTCCTCGGTGTCACTGTCTGCTAGGGGGTACCTGGACAAGCAGAGAGGGGCAGCGCAGCCAGGGCCAGTGCATGACATGTCAGTGATGCAGCAGGTGTGGTGCTCCAACATGCAGGATGCAGAGCGGCTGAGGCTTGAGACTTGATACAAGCGGCAGGCCCGCCACAAGGACAAAGAGCAGGTGCAGGTGACCTGAATCCCACTGGGACGTTACTGGGATACAGCATATTCACAAGGGGGCTGGTGCTTTCCTGGCATCAGCAAATAAGACAACATGTGCTGCCCTTGCAACCGCAGTGCCCGTGCCGAATTATGTATCTGTCAAAAGTAAAAGCCTGCAAGCCCAGCCCATGCTCACTCGCAGAAGAACAGGTGCCCCGGCTCCTCACTGTACTCCACCGCCAGGTGTTTCATTACAAACCTCTAAACCAGAATGTCCTTGTTGCCTCACTGCTTCACTCACTTGAAGGTGTCCCGGCTCCTCGCTGTACTCCACCTCCAGGTCCCTCACAGCAGTACATGTAACCTTCACAAAAGCATGGTCTTGTGCTGGTAATATCTTGCCGCCCCACTCACTTAAAGAAGAACAGGTGCCCCGGCTCCTCGCTGTACTCCACCTCCAGGTCACTCACAGCAGTGCCCAGCCGCGGGCTCCAGTTGACCATGTAGGCCCCACGGTACACCAGCCCTGGCAGCAGCAACGGCAGCAGCAGCAGCAGCAGCAGCTTTGTCTGGATACGCGTGAAGCTAAACGCGTGTGGAAGGCCAGAGCTCCTGCACGCGTGCACCACCATTGGCTGCGCCACCTTCAGCACGCATACCGCTTTCGCACCCTTGGAATTGCCAGTCTGCCACACACGCAGCCACCCTCACACAAGAACACCCTTATGGAGGCCTCCGTCCCATGCAGCCTATTGCAGCTCACCCTTATCTGCCAGCTGCACGAACGCCTCAGTAACCGCGTCACTCAGCCCCTGGTCCAGTGTGAAACGTTCCCTGCTCCAATCGCAGCTGGCGCCCAGCCGCAGCATCACTCAGCCCCGCGCCAACACACAGTCAACACGTAACCCACCACAAAGTCATGACACCAACAGTAGCCATCGCCCTGCACAGCCGCCTCACCCAGATCTGCCAGCTGCACATCAAACAAAACACATAACCAGCAGCCACAGCAGCCTGCAACTCACCCTGATCTGCCAGCTGCACGAATGCTTCAGCCACTGCGTCACTCAGCCCCTGGTCCAGAGTGAAGCGCTCCCTGCTCCAATCACAGCTGGCGCCCAGCCGCCGCAACTGATTCGTAATGAAGCCGCCGTACTGCTCCTTCCACTGCCACACGCGCTCCTCAAAGGCCTCACGGCCTAGCGCTGCGCGGCTGCTGCCCTCTGCTTCTAGCTGCTTCTCAACCACGTTCTGAAGGAAGGAAGGAAAGTGGACAAGCAAGGGCGGTTGTGGGGAGTAGGGGAGAGTGGACAAGAAGAACGGGGTGTCAGTTGTGCTGAGCGTAAAACAACATGCATGTGTTGCGGCTGCTGCTGCTGGTGTGCAGCTGCGCACACTCCAGCTGCTGTCTTGCATGTTTTTGTAGCGCTACTGCGCAGCTGGCATCTAGAACTGCAGCTGCCTCATGTGCTGCTGTGCACTGCAGTTGATGAATTCCCAAATGTTATGACGCCTCCTGACCTACGGCTCCTGACCTACCTGCGTTGCAATGCCTGCGTGGTCAGTGCCTGGCAGCCACAGCGTCTGCTTGCCAGCCATGCGCGCATACCTGCGCAGCAGAGAGGCACAAGCCATGTGACAGCCTGTCAGCAACACTACAGGAGTGCTTGCTTGGCTGACATGTGTGCAGGGCACGTGCACTGCTTGTTGCCGTTGCTGATACAGCTGCTGCTGCAGCCGTGCATGCGCTGATGCTGTTGCATCCCACCTACACCTGACATCCTGCAGCACCCTGCACGTACACAACATCACAGGCTGCTGCTGCTGCCCCTGCTGCTGCTGCTGCTGCTGCTGCTGCTGCTGCTGCCGCTGCCGCTGCTGCTGCCGCACCTGGCCATGACGTCCTGCAGCGTCACGAACATGATATTGGTAATGCTGCTGCTGCTGCTGCCGCTGCCAATGCTGCCACTGCTGCTGCTGCTGCCGCACCTGGCCATGACGTCCTGCAGCGTCACGAACATGGCGTGGCCCATGTGCAGCTTGCCGGTCACATTTGGAGGAGGCATGGGGATGGTGAACGCGGGGCCGGTGGCAGCAGGGTCAGGGGCGAAGAAGCCACTCTCCTCCCACCTGTGAGTTTATATAAACAAAAAGATGAGTTTCATACTGTGAGTTCAATGTGTTTGCAGCTTGGCGAAGGCGGGGCCAGTGGCGCCAGGGTCAGGAGAGCAAAGAAGCCACTCTCCTCCCCCCATTACGTTCACAGCAGGATTTCACAGCAGGAGTTCACAGCCGTATTTACAGCAGGAGTTCACAGCAGGAGTTCACAGCAGCTGAACCTTATAGTTTGAAGATGTACAGCCTAACACAATGTACTTCAACAAGTTGCAGCTCACTGCATACGAGACCTGCTGCAACCCTTGTCCTCACAGATGAAAGGTGACAAAGTAGCATGCATCCAGCAGCTGCTGCTGGAGCTGTCAGCAGCTGAGCTATCCACACAAGTGCTGCATCGGACTCACCACTTGTACAGCTGCTGCTCCCGCTCTGCTGGGTCAAAGTTCTTTGGCAGCTGGATGTTGGGGCGTGCACCAGCTGCTGCTGCAGCTGAGGGCGCGCCATTGCTGCTGCTGCTGGCTGCCTCTGCTGTGGCTGCACTCGAAGCTTCTGCGTGTACAAGAGGCAGTAACAAGGCGGATAGGGTGGCAACTGACACCAATGAAACACACATAATATGTGATGGTGTGCAACAACACAAAGCCACACCCACCGAATCCGGCTGTCACAGACCGACATCACCTGCACAGCTGCAGCTGAGACATTGAGCAAAGGGAGTTGGTGTTCTGCTAGCACCAGTTAATGCTTCCAGCTGGTGACATTCTTGTGATGGCAAGCAGTAGAGCTGACAAGAGCATGCTTTGAGCCAGTAAGCCTGACAACTGTCGAAGCCGCGTACTGCTGCTGTAGGCAGACTGCACTAGTCGAATAGTTGTGAGCTTACAGTCACCAAAGATGAATTCTACACATTCAACTTTTGACAGCAGCAGACTCACCTCGCACAACCGCTGGCAGCGCGCTGCATCGCCTGGCCTGAAGCTGCTGCTGCTGCTGATGGCACCTCAGGCTGCCTATGATGCTGCAGCTTCTGACATTGGTAGCCACACCACGGCAATGGTATGCTGCAATTGGCGAAACGTGAGCTGTGCTACGCGCCATTGGCTTTGCCAGTGAGTGCCTTAGCTGCATGCTGCTGCTCGCCACTGTGCTCCCGGAGGATATGTTACGGCTGCCAATAAACGAGATATACACTTGTTTGATGAAAAGTCTCCTTTGCAGCAGCGATTCACAGCTGCGCATCAAGCATGAGCGACACACTCGCTCTCGGCCACAGTGCAGGTCAGTGGTGGTGGGCGGGTAGCCCTGAACCGTACATACAACACTTGTGACGAACAAACCAGGTTCAAAAATCAGTAAACAATAGGAGTTTCGGGGTGAAAGTAACACGGTACTTGGTTGTGGTGACAGTACAACCCAGGGGCCAAATGTGCTCACGTTGATCTGCCTGCTGCGTAGCGCACGAATCCCTCTATGACGTTTTACGTTGTTTGACACGCGATCAACCAGCTGATACGTCCGTGCCACCAGCAGAACTTTGGTGCCATGTTGCGCACTGTGCTGCCTAGCCTACTACGCGGATGCCTGCTTGGAGCCACTGTGCAAGAGCTAGTAACGGCTTGCTCGTGTAGCAGCCTCCAAGCAGCAGGCAGCAGCAGTGCAGCTCAGCGCTGGGGCCAGCAGCAGCGGCAGCAACAGCAGCGGAGCCAAGCAGCAGCATTCCACACCAGCCCAAGCACAGCGCATGGCCACAGCAGTGATGAAGATGAAGGAGCTGAAACGTAAGCATTTGGCTGCAAGCTGTATGATGCTTGCAGGAAACCTGCATGTCGCAGCAGGAGCAAGCACATGCACATGAAAGTGACTGGACTTATGTGTGTCCTGCATGCAGCATCTCTGTCACATTTGTGTCAGAAAAGGACGGCAGTGAGACGACAGTCAAGGCACCCATCGGCAAGCACTTGCTGGAGGTGGCACATGACAACGACATAGAACTGGAAGGTGGGCAGCAGGCCACGCAGCACAGCACGCAGCAGCACAAGCACTAGAACCAGCAGCACAAGCACCACAACAACCAGCGCAACCAGTGGCAGAGCAAGCAGCAGAATAGGCACTGCTGCAGCCATCCGGATGCAACAGCACCACCAGGCATGCCATGAGGTGGCAACCTGGCGGCATGCCCATGCAGCAGCATTGTCATCACATGAAGCACTTGTCGCTGCGCCTTACTGTTGTGATCTAGCATACTGCGCAAGTACTGCACGCAGCAGCATCAACTGCAAAACTCCTTCTGTGTGCCCGCTGCCATGGCCCGCTAGTGTTTCTGCCAGCAGTTGAGCACCAGTGAAGCTGGTGCCGCTTTTGAACTGCATCATCATGTGCCGGCTGACCTGCTGCTGCGCAGGTGCCTGTGAGGCGTCCCTGGCATGCTCAACATGCCACGTCATCGTAGAGGTGAGCGCAGCGCAGGCCTGCTTGCAGGAAACCTGGTGGGAGTGCGGCATCCAGGGCATGCAGCAGTCAGCAACTACGTGATTGTTCGTCACCTGGCAGCTGCAGCGTTGAAGCATGTGCTGGCAAGTGCAAGGGGACCTGCAACTGACAACTCCTGCCTTGGCGTTCCTGGTGCCGTGTAACATGTTAAATAACATGTTATGTAACAGGATGAGGAATTCTTCCACCGCATCCCGGAGCCCACTGAGGATGAGCTGGACATGCTGGACCTGGCCTTTGGGCTGTCAGAGACGTGAGCAGCTGCTGAGGGCAGTTTAATGGCCGCAGCATGCCTGCTGTCTTGCATGTTTGACAGCGGCTCATTTGCACCTGGCAGCTGCAGCACTGCTGAAAGAGTGCTGTACCTGGCCTTTGGGCTGTCAGAGACGTGAGCAGCTGCTGAGAGCTGCAGCTGACAGCCGCAGTATGTGCATGCTATACTGCATGTCAACCAGCGACGGATACGCAATCAGCCATCAGCTGCGATGCAATGGGGATGTGCACAGGGAAAGAGGTGCAGCAGAGCAGCAGATGCAGATGCAGCCCGCCCTGTTCAACAGCAGACTGCAGCAGCTGAGCCATTGCAGCAGCAGCCAGCCTGCTATTCCTGCAGTGTGCCTACATGTCCTTTGCTTCTCACTTACTTAGTGTGCTGCTTCCGCTGCCGCTGCTGCTGCTGCCGCTGCCGCTGCTGCTCGTTGCAGGTCGCGGCTGGGCTGCCAGGTGATAGCCACAAAGGAGCTGGATGGGCTGCGTGTGAAGATCCCCTCAGCCACACGCAACTTCTATGTAGGTGAAGAGGGGCAGCAGCAGCAGCAGCAGGGGCAGAAATGAAGCTGAGGCTGTGTGCGTGAGCAGATTAGTGTGAGCAGGAGCCACGGCAGCAGGCGCTGCGTGGCATGCTGTGTGTGCTGCGCGTGAGAGCAGCAGCAGCAGCCATCATGACGCGCAAAGGCTCCATGTTGCTGCAACGTGTTCACAAAGGGCTAGGATGGCTGTGCGAAGCTTGTCCTTCTGCACAGTATGTTGTTTGTGGTGGTGGCTGGGTAGCAGCGCCAGCAGCAGCAGGGGCAGCGGCACCAGCAGCAGACTTGCCGCTGCCATGCGTGTTGCCAGTGTAGGCAGAATCTTCTGTTGAGCAAAGTGGCAGGCCTGAGCGTGCTTGCGTGTGTGTGCTGCTTGCTGCTGCTGGTGCAGGTGGATGGCCACGTGCCGAAGCCGCACTGAGCAGAAGGTCAGCAGACAGTGGCAGCAGCAGTGTTTGTGGAGGAGGGTGGACTCTCAAGAACTCAATGGCTGGTTGATCAATTTGTGCATGTTGGCAATCACATTAGAGTGTGTAACATTCACAAGGTTTTTTGTGTACGGGTGTGTTCGTCAGGCTTACATTCGGCAAGTGTGAGGTTGGCTGGTGTTCCCCTCCCTTTGCAGTTGCAATGCTTCTCACACCTGAGTACGTGTGTCCAGCCGGTGAAAGTCCGGCGGACCCCTCACCTCACACCCCTGCTACAAGGGGCGGTGTGCGGGTAAGTTGTGGCGTGTTTAGAGACGCTTGGCACGGTGCCGCGTGTGTTGTGTATTGTTGTGCTGCTTTGTGATGTTGCCTTGTGCACCTGGCATTTGCCGCGTGTAATCAGCAGGTGATGGGTTCGTTCCCCAATGTAGCAGCTGTAAATGCGTCCTTCAAATGGACATGTGTCATCTAGGTCGCATGCATGTTGACATGCCGATGGCCTTCCTGCAGTGCAAGCACGGGAGGAAGGTCACCGGCATGGCATATCAAGGACCCTGTTCAAAGGAACGTACAACGAACAGATCTAAAGTCTATGCCGATTTCAAGGATAAGATGACGGATCGCATCACATTACATTCCAGACGCAGGGAGCACCGGGCACAGACCAGACTCCAGCATGGGCAAGGCAGTTACTGCCTGGCAGTACATGGCCAGCAGCGCACATACACATGTGCATATGCCAGAAGTTGCAGGCAGTACTTAAAGCTAACAATGATTGGTAATGGAGCTGCACACAGCAGAGCAGCTGCTTGTGCAGCCAGCAGCTGCTTGTGCAGCGCAGAGCATCTGCCCACGCTCATGGCAGGTTTAGGGCTTGGGTATGGCAACTTTGAATGTCAGGGATTCAGGCGCGTGCCAGATTTTACAGCAACGCAGGCTCAGTACGCTCAAGGTCATCATCTTAATCCAACAACAGTTTGGTATCCGCCAGCCATTGCCGCGACTGAAGGCTCAGTGTGCTGTGCTGGTGACTGCACTGTGTTGCTGCTGGTGCTGCTGCTGCTGCCACTTACTTTAGGACCCACATCGTCCAGCTTGAACGATTCTGGCGTGCGTCATCATTCTCTCGTCTGGCTATCTAATTCTGTCGCCGCGCTTGCAGCAGCTGTCGAAGGCAAGCAGCAGTGCCGATGAAGTGAGCAACGAGCCCTAGTTAAGCAGCAGCAGCCGAGATGCTGCAGAAGAAGTCTTTCGTAAAGAAGACTAGGGGAGGAAAGGTCGTCAAGGTGCGTTACCTACTTTGTGCTGCATGCTGTGGTGCTGCTGTGCTTGCTGCTCTGCTGTGCTAACACTGCAGCGTGGCTGCTGGCATCGTAGGTGGTCAGGGAGCACTACCTTCGAGACGACATATGGTGGGCAGACACTCCAGCTGCAGCAGCAGAACTGCTACTGCCATTGTTGGCAACCATGGGCACTGACAGGACGCTTTCCAAAGCAGCAGCAGCAGCAGCGGCAGCGGCAGCAACACCTCAGGCACGTGTGCAGTTGTGCCACAAGTTCCACAACCATCAGCTTACACTACTGCACCACAGCTGACCTGGCCAACCAGGGCAGCGTTACAGCCATTGACCTGGCACACAGCAGCGCAGCATCATGCACCACCACACTCGCACCATGCACAGCACTGTACAGCTCAGCTCACTGTGCTGCCAGTTGTGTGCATCTTGCTGCAACATGGTGCTGAAAAGCCTGATTGACCTGCTGAGCTGCTGCCTGCTGAATGTAAACATAGGAGCGGGTCACCCCTGGACCCTGGTTGTGACCCCTCAGCCCACAAGCTAGCACCTGATGCTCAACACTACCTGGTCATCGACACCAATGTGGCTCTGCACCAGGTGTGTTACAGCAGCAGAGCAGCAGAGCAACTGCTGCAACTGCAATAGCAGAGCGTGCAGCTGCTTGGCTCTTTGGCTGTTTGTGGCGAGCAGGCGCAACAACAGCCGCTGCATGGGTGCAGATTTCTTCAAGACATGTCTCTCCTGCAGGGATGCTACTTTGTCTTTTGTTGCAGTTCCATACTTCTGTTCATTGTGCTGCAGTTTCTGATACATATAGTGTCACTGCTGCTGCCGCTGCTGCCTTCAGATGGACTTCCTGGAGCACCCAGCCATCAGCGATGTGGTGGTGTGCAGGACAGTAGTGGAGGAGGTGCGCTTGCAGGAGGCAACAGCAAGCACTTTCTCACCGGCAATGGCAGCAGCAGACGCGTAAAGCCTGCAGAAATGTGCTGGATGGAGTTTGCTGTTGAACAGCGGAGGAGCAGCAATAGGATGATGGACAAGAGCGTGTACGGACTGTGCAGGGCAGGATTGGAAGCGGCACGCAGGCCAGGTGGCAGGGTTGGACTCACGCAGTGACAGCAGCAGCAGGCTGCCAGCATGTGCAGCAGACGTGCACCAAACACCAGCAACTTGCATAGACAGTGGTAGTCAGCAGCAACCAGCTGAGGCGTGCAGTGTGCTGCTGATAGATGCCGCCAGACCAGCCTCCAGCCTGCTTCCTGGCTGGGCTGACTGGGTACGTGGTTGCAGGACAGACACTGCAATGCCACAGCAGCAGGAGTGCTCAGCTGTTGTCGTGTGGCGCTTCATGGCTGCTTCATTGCTGCAGGTGGAGCACCGCAACAAGGCTGGCGGGCAGCGCCTGAAGAGCCTCTGCCAGAGCGCCACCAAGCGCTTCTATGTCTTCTCAAATGAGCACCACAAGTGCGTTTTTCAATAACCTGATCATACTCAAATTGCTTTGTATGCGTGGCTGTGGCGCATCTTCAAGCCTGTGTGTTTGGGGCCAGCAAACATGAGCAGCCCATCATATTTTGAGAGCAGATGAGTTGTGGCGATGGTTGGTCAGCGTTGTGTTGCACATGCCGAGCATGTGTGCTGCCAGCTTGCAGGAGAGGAGTTCCTGCAAGTCATCAGGACAGCAGCAGCTTGCAGGACAGCTGCTGGCTGCTGTAGCTTCCTCCTACATGCTGCTGCGTCTGCTGGTGCTACATATCTTCTGTCTAAAAACGTTTTGTGTGTATATAACTGCAGGGACACGTACGTGAAGGAGGAGCCAGGGGAGTCGCCAAATGACCGCAATGACAGGGCTATCCGCGTGGCAGCAAAGTGGTGAGGCACGGCTACATGTGTGCTGCTTCCGCTTGCCGGCGCTGATGCGATCAACTTGCAACCTTGTTTACACCCGGGTATGGTGAATTCACCTTCATCACCTGCACAGCAGTCAACTTTGGAGGCTATTGTCAGCGTTGTGACATGTGTCAATCTGCAAGATGGCTTACATTATGGCCGCTGCTGCGCTGCATGTTTGCTGCTGTGCAGGTATGCCAACCGGCTGCCGCAGATGCCCATCATCGTGCTCACTAACGATGCAGGCAACCGCGCAGCAGCAGCAGCCATGGGCCTGACAGCCATGAGCCTGGGGCAGTATGTGCGCAACAGGGTTGACGCACCAGAGCTGCAGGACCTCGTGGCTCGGCAGGTGAATGAGAGAGCTTGCAGGAGTGGGGTTGGAGGTCACAATAGGCACAATGTGTACATTGTTGTTGTCGGGTGTTGCCTGTAGCAGGCAGTATGCGCCAGAGCTGCAGGATCTTGTGGCCCGGCAGGTCGTGTGTGTGATGCTTGAAGGAGTAAGTTTGAGGATGTTGCAGAGCTTTTGTTGCGCCGTTTGCCAGTTTGGTCAAGGGAAAGTGGACTGCTTGGATGGAGACCACAGATGTCACATGTGGCGTCGCTGTTTTTGTGCTTGCAGGAGTTCATGGATGAGGATGAGGCAGCGTTAGCAGCAGAGGGCGTAACAACAGCAGCAGCAGGCAGCAGAGGTGGCGCTGCAGGGCCTGGCCCCGGCAGCAGCAGGGACGCAGCAGCGGCGGCTGCAGCAGCAGGCGCCAGCGGGCAGCGCAGCAGCAAGCGCAAGCGAGTATATGAGCAGCACCGGCCGATGAGCGACATCAACACAGGTGAGCAGGATGGGCTGCTTACCTGCAAGGCATGCTGCTGCAACTGGTGTGAACACAGCAGGGCCTTCTGTGCTTGGTCTACAGCAGCTTTACGTCAGTTTTATTATGATGATTCGCGCGCGATGTTCGCTTGCCGCTGCTCGCCAGGTGTTGATAACTTCGCTGGTCGATACCCTGCGCTTGTTGCCGCCTCAGCCGCTGTTTGGCCCCATCTCCCTCTTTTGTTGCTGCTGCAGGCATCGCTGCGGGGCGCTACCACCAGGGCGCGCTGCGTGTGAGCCGCTTCAGCCCCTTTGAGGGCTGGGTGTCCAGCGAGGCGGTGGGCGCAGACATCCTGATCAGCGGGCGCATCGACATGAACAGGGCCATGGACGGTGAGTGCTGACAAGGGCGGAATGGTTCTTTACGTCGTCAGTGTGGCATCTGCTGGCTTCCTGGGGTAGCCCCTGCAAATCGGCATAATAAGGGCCATGGCCGGCATAATCAGGGCCATGGCCGTCGAGGGTGGCAGGGGCTTGATAGAGGAGACTCATGGTGTTTCTGAGGCTGCGAAGTAGCTTGCTATGCGCGCTGGGTGTCCAGCGAGGCGGTGGGGCCAGACATCCTCGTCAGCGGCCGCATCGACATGAACAGGGCCATGGACGGTGAGGGGCGCGAACTTAGCTCCTTCTAAGGCATTTTGCCAAGTCGTGCTGCCAGCAGCATCTTGTGGCTCTTGGGTTGAGGGAGTGGCTACACAGCAAGTGCGTTGCTAGCAGGACATGGCGCGTAGCTCAAGTCCTTGGTGTTGCAATGCACCTGCTGCATGCTGGATGTTGCCAAGACGTGCTGCCAGCGGCATCTTGTGGCGGGTGAAGCGAGTTGCTACACAGCGAGTGTGTTGCTGGCAGGGTGGGCGTGTGGCACAGGTTGACAACATGACACGTTGCATCTGCTGCAAGTGAAAGCGCGTGAAGGCACCCTGAGTAAGTGGTCACACCTTGAGTAAGCCGCCGCCACTGTTGCTGCTGCTGCTGCTGCTGCTGCTGCTGCTGCTGCAGGCGACATCGTGGCTGTTGAGCTGCTGCCAGAGTCTCAGTGGAAGGGCGCCAGCAAGACGCTGCCCGGCAGTGCTGCTGCTGCTGCTGGGGACCAGTCCCCTGGCAGTGAAGGTGGGCCTGAAGAGGAGAACCAGGGAGAGATGGCCACAGAGATCTTCCAGGTTGGCACAGGGGGCAGCCCTCTAGCTGTGGCAGTTCTATTTGCATAGCTAGCTACATGTCAAGAGGCATGCTCTGCTCAGCCAGTATCAGCTGTACTGAAAGACTTTGTCTGCTTCCTGCTAGGAGCGGGCTTGAGTGTAACTGCACACCTATGGAGCGGATGGAACACATTGCAGTCTTAGGGACGTGAGTCACATTTGGACTGGCTTGACCTCACAACCCTCATGCAACCACTCCCAGCTGATCCCACCTTTGCCGTGTACCGCACGACCCCACCGACCACCACCCCGAACATTGCAGGTGGCTCCTGAGCAGGATCTAGAGGGCCCTGCAGCACTCACAGCAGCAACAGCAGACGGCCGGCGACCCACCGCGCGTGTGATTGGCATCATCCGGCGCAACTGGCGCAGCCGGGGCTACTGCGGCAGCCTGAAGCCTGAGGAGCTGGGGCCTGGCAGCAGCACCCACAGCCTGCTGTTTGTGCCCGTGGACAGGCGCTACCCAATGATCCGGTGAGAATACGCAGCAGTGGCCATTGTCAATGCTGCTGTGTGCTGCTCTTTGCTGCTTAGCTGCAGTGACAAGCCCATGGAACACGCTGTAGCACATTCTTCTGCTGCACGCAGCATCACGCAGTGAACCTTCCTCTGTGCCGTCTGCTTGTTCTTCCCTGCGCCTGCAGGGTTCAAAACATGGTAGGGCGCGCAGCTGATGGACAAGCGGCGGGTGGTGGCCATTGACGGCTGGGACACTATGCCTGGTTGTATCATACCTTATGCTGTGCTGCAACATCTGCAGGATCCAGACGCGGCAGGGAGGCCAGCTCATGGACAAGCGGCTGGTGGTGGCCATTGACGGCTGGGACACAGACAGCATGTACCCCAGCGGGCACTACGTGCGCACGCTGGGAGTGATCGGGGACAGGGACGTGGAGACGGTGAGCAGCTGCACTTGCCGTTACAAAACTGTTACATTTATCACCTTGTTGCTCCGTTGCATCTGGCGCAAGTTCGTCCTTCAGCATACTATGAGCGAGTGCAAGTGGTGTCGCTCATGTATTGCTTGGGGGGTGTGGGTTTGCTGCTGCGCGTATTCAAACCCTGCATGATGACGCCCGTGCTGACCCTGCTGTGCTTGTTAGTAACTTGTTACATGCTGTTACGTGCTGTGATGACAACACAGGATGTGCTGCTGATAGAGAACGACATCAACACCGCGCCCTTCTCGCCAGCCGTGCACGAGTGCGTGCCGCCGCTGCCGTGGGCAGTCACCGAAGCAGACATTGCAGACCCCAACAGGGAGGATTTGCGGGACCGCTGCATATGCAGCGTGGACCCGCCTGGCTGCATGGACATTGACGATGCGCTGCATGCGAGGTGCGTGGTTGTGTTTGGAGATGTGAAGATGCTGTTGATGGCCGGAAGAAGCGCATGCCGAGGTACCTCCCATCAGTGCATCATTGCCGCTACTTGCGCATGTCGCAGCCAGGTCATTGTGTACTTCACTGCACTCTGGTTACGAATGAGAGCGGGAGTGATGCCGATACTGTCTGTCGCACTTTTGGGTGGTGAACTACAACCTGCAGCACGCCATGCAATATCACGCTTTTGCAACCATGCCACTTGTTGCAGGTCGCTGCCCAACGGCAACTTTGAGGTGGCTGTACAGGTCCTCAAAGTGTACCAACCAGTGCTTTTAGTGCAGCCTGCTCCTGTTCACCTCACCAATGCTGGCTCACCAACCCTGCTGTCCTGCAACTTTGCAAACTCTGCAGGTCGCTGCCCAACGGCAACTTTGAGGTGGGCGTGCACATTGCGGATGTGACGCACTTCCTGCTGCCTGGCACGGCAATGGATCTGGAGGCTGCCAGCAGGGCCACCACTACCTACCTGGTGCAGCGGCGCATCGACATGCTGCCCAAGCCGCTCACAGAGGACATCTGCAGCCTGAGGTGAGGAGGTGTTGCTTTTGTCAAGGTTTGCTGAGCAAAGGACCATCTGCTGCCTGAGGTGCGCAGCATGCGGGTGCTGCTGTGCAGCGTGATGCATCTGCTGTCAATGCATTGCTGCTGTGCAGCGTGATGCATCTGCTGTCAATGCATTGCTGCTGTGCAGCGTGATGCATCTGCTGTCAATGCATTGCTGCCGTTGCAGCGGTGCGCGGCGGGATGGCGCCGGTGCTGACCGACACAATGCAATGCCCGATCATCTCACAAGGCGGTGGATTCACAGGAAGCCTAAACATGCAAATGTTCTTTTTGCATGTGTTTGCGTGCTGCTGCGCCAGGGGTGGCGTGGAGCGGCTGGCGTTCAGCGCGATATGGGAGATGACGCCCGGCGCTGAGGTGGTGTCCGTGCGCTTCACCAAGAGCGTCATCGCCAGCCGTGCAGCGCTGACGTATGCGGAGGCGCAGACGCGCATCGATGATGAGCGGCTGCATGATGAGGTCACTCTGGGTGAGGCGGCTGGGGGAAAAATTGGCACAGCTGCTTGTAGATTTTAGTATTTGTGACACGCAAGCATGCAGGATCAGGCGCAGATGCGCATCGATGATGAGCGGCTGCATGATGAGGTCACTCTGGGTGAGGCGGCTGGGGTCAAAACTGGGCATAGCTACTTTTAGATGTTGAACTTTGTGACAAGCAAGCATGCAGGATCAGGTGCAGACGTGTATCGATGATGAGCGGCTGCAGGATTAGGTCACACTGGGTGAGGCGGTGGCTAAGAAATAGTTTTTGGGAGTTTTGCTTTTGTCATGTAAGTATCAGCACAGCCCTCGCGCATATATGTGCTCATGTGACCAACAAGCTTGCAGGATAGTGGCACCTCGTGCATGTGCTTGCTGGGTTGTGCAGCAAGCGCCTCAGTACATCCAACAGCAAGCGTGGTTGCTACACTGGAAAAGCCGCCACCTGGCTTGCTGAAAAGTATGCCGCTGCTGCCACTCTTATGCACCCATGCATCTGCCATCGCATGGTCTTGTTCTATTTCAGCTCTCTGTCGCTGCTCCTCTTTCTGTCTGCCTCCCATGTCCGCTGACTGCAACAAGCCTGTGCCAACAGCTGCATGTGTCAACATCAACAGCTGCTGAGGCACTGTCTGCTACACCTGCCCTCTTCTTATACATGCACACACTCACACGCCCTGCTGCTGCCGCTGCTGCTGCTGCCTGCCAGGTCTGCGCACGCTGATGAGCCTGTCCAAGCAGCTGCGGGCGAAGCGCTTTGAGGCTGGCGCACTGTCCCTGGCCAGCCCTGAAGTCAAATTCAAGATAGACACGGAGACACACAACCCACTGGACGTGGGCATGTACCAGGTCAGATATGTTTGTGACGTCACAATTTGTTACCTCACAAATAGGGATGATGAATCAAGCCACCTTGCATGCTGGTTTAGTCAAAGCAGACAGAGTGGCATTATGCTGCATGTCTCGGAGGCAGATGTCTTTCTCCAGTGGTGTCTGCAAGCATTCGCCTGTTTCAACTGTGCTACCCAGTCTGCAGCATCCACTTTTGATGGTGTGTTTGATGCACACACCTGCATTGGCAGCCGCACGGCTCGTCTGTGCTGTGCTGCGCTATGCAAGTCAGGTGACAGCAACGCGGGGTGCAGCGGCACAGCTGCGGCAGCCGCTGCTCCTCCTGGGTGTAAGGCATGCAGCTGGCTCACCAACACCAGCTGCATGTATTCAACCCCAGGCACATGTTGCAGTGTCAGCCCGTTGTCTCAAACGCTTCCAAGGCTCACAGACACCCACACCCACACACAAGAGCCAGTTTCCTGTGCATTCTCTCCACAACCAACTTGCTGTTTGCTGAGCCAAACTGCATTCCTTCGTGTGCAGACGCTGGACACCAACTCCATGGTAGAGGAGATGATGCTGCTGGCGAATGTGGCTGTAGCAAGCGCCATCTCTGCACGCTTCCCCAGCTGCAGCCTGCTGCGGCGGCACCAGACGCCAGGTGCGCTCGGCCCTGTGCACTGCTGCAAGTGTCAACATTCCTGCATCTGCAGAGCTGCAGAGCTGTGTTGGTTACTGTGGTGACCTGTCACTGTGGGTCCAGCTGCCGGCGTTCTTTCTATCAACGCGCCTACCAGCAGAAATATACTGGTTTTGTAGCTTATGTGCGGTGCTACCGCCTTCAACGGCTCCGCTTCCTGCGTTTCCTGCAAGCTCCGCAACTGACAAGCGTTGCGCTGCATGTGCTGTGCCGCTCTGTGCCATGCTGTGCTGCGTCTCCTGCAGCGCCGCGCCAGTTTGAGCCGCTTTTGGCTGCTGCTGCCTCTGCCGGCTTCAGCCTGGACTGCAGCAGCAGCAAGGCGCTGGCAGCCAGCCTTGACGAGGCGGTGCGGGGCGATGACGCGTACTTCAACAAGCTTGTTCGCATCATGGCGACTCGGTGAGCAGGGTGACTGCGCTGCTCTGAAATTGGTGCCACAGCAAGAGCAGCCTGCTGCGTGGTGCAACGTCATTGTCGCTGCCCTGTTGCCAAGCAAGACATGACGACTTGCTGACTGTTGTGTCTGTGGCAGCTGTTGGACAGGCGGCGCAGGTGATGCTCGGAGCATATCTAAGAAGGCAGCAGCCAAAGTGTCAAAGTGGAGGCTGCACTCATGCTTAGGGTGTGCAGTGGTGCGCCATGGCCATGCTGCAGTACCATACCATACCTAACCTGCAGGGTGTTGCTTTTGCACGGTGTGTACAGGTCAGCGCAATGAACATGCATGTCATTGTGTGGCCAGCTCTTGAGGGAATACCTGTGGCGCCTCACCCACTGCATTTTCTCTCGCTTCCGCCTGCTTCTGCAGCTGCATGACACAGGCGCAGTACTTCGGCAGCGGCGAGGTGGCCCCAGCTGACTACCACCATTATGGGCTGGCCTCACCCATCTACACACATTTCACATCACCCATCCGCAGGTACGGCTCGAGCTGATTCACTGCTTGGGCGTGTGCTGATGTGTTGTAAGATGCGCTGTTTGCAGCCATTGCAGCAAGAGAGGAGCAGCAGCGGCAAAAGCGGCCGTGCTGCTGAGGAGACAGCACCTGCTCTGGATGAGCAGCACTGTGCCTGCAAGCTGCGCGGGCAGTATACTGCAGCATCTTGTCCTGAGCTTGCTGCTTTCCTGCAAGCTTGTCTGCATGCAGCGCCAGGCATGCGCTTCCTCTGGCATAGAGCACTTGCTGCTGCAGTTGCTGTCAACAATTAACAAAGCGTCACTGACGGCCTGCAGCGAACCCAAGTGATTGCCGCGTGATTCTGCTTCTGCATATCCATGCGCCGTGCGCAGCACCTGCTCATAAACGTGTTATCTTTATTCACGCAACACCCCCAACTTCCTGCAGGTACGCTGATGTGGTGGTGCACCGGCTGCTGGCTGCCGCCATCGGCATCGCGCCGCTGCCGGACTCTGTGCGGGACAAAGACGCGCTGCACGACTGCGCGAACAACCTCAACACGCGCCACCGCAACGCACAGATGGCGGGGCGAGCAAGCGTGGAGCTGCACACGCTCATCTTCTTTAAAGATAACAGCGTGGTGGCAGATGCCCGCGTGGTGAAGGTGAGTCGTGATGATCCATGGTTGATGAGTGCTTGCAGGAGCAACAGGCCCTGCAGGAGCACAATGTTAAAGCCAGGCTGGCTGGTGTCAGCTCAGTTGCATGGCAATCAGATGTCATTGGTGCATGCATCATGCGTGACACAGTACCTGAAAGGTGTGTAGGGTGGGTTGATGGAGGTGCTTGGCAGCAGCAAAGCAGCAGAGGGAGTTATTGTTGGGCTGCGCTTGCATGCTGACCGTGTGTGCCGGACGCGCTTTGCTGCTGCAGGTGAAGCAGAACGGGCTGGTTGTGTTTGTGCCTAAGTATGGCATTGAAGGCCCGGTGTACCTCACACCCAAGGACGCAGCCAACAACGCCAACGCAACACAGCAGGTGAGGCTGTGGGTAGAGCCACTGACCATGCTTCCTGCAGATGTAGCAATGGCATACTAGCAGCAAGGGTGCAGCGCGCTGTGCTGCAAGCTCTCTGACAGCGGTGTGTGTGCTCCTGCATGTTGTTTGTGACAGGCAAATGCTCAGCTGTTTGAAGAATTTGCAGGAGATGCGGCCAGATGCAAGCCAGCTGCCTGCCATCACTGTTGCTGCGGTCCTGCAAGGTGCCGTGCAGCATGCACATGGACCCTGAGCTAGGTGGCTGCCCCTAGCCAGGTCCACCTAGCCAGGTGGATGACACAGGCAATGATCCTGCTGCCGCTGCTTTCTCGCCTGCCTGCAGTTTGTGCTTGATGAGGAGAAGCAGACAGTAGTCAGCACAGACGGCTCCATCCGCTTTGCTGTGTTTGACAAGTGCGCCGTGCGCATCACTGTGGAGGAGGGGGCAAGCCACCGGCGCAGCCTGCTGCTGGCATTGGTACCACGCAGCGAACTGCCTGGCACAGATCAACTTGGATGAGCTCTGCTGTTGCAGCGGCGGCGAGCATGGAGTGAAGCAGCTGCAGGACTGCCCGCAGCTTGCTGCAGCTGATGCCGTGGCAAACATATCAGTTTGCAGGAACATGCTGCTGCTGCTGCTGCTTGAGCTGGATCCCATGTGGCGTTTGGCGAGCCATAATGCACTAGCGGGCAATTCGTGGTGTTGCACATGCTGTGAAGGTGATGGCCCTGCAGGGCTGCAGGTCCCAGCAAAGCCAGCGATGATAGCGAGGCCTGTTATATGATATGGTTCGAGCCATTATGTTTGGCCTGCTCACTGGTTGCCTGTGCGGTCGATCGCGCGGCCGCGACAGGGTTGCAAAACCACGGTGTGACAACAAAGGTCGGACATGTGTAACCAGCGAAGCTGTACCACGGTGTGACAACAAAGGTCGGACATGTGGAACGGTGAGGTACTTCAGCAGCTGCCACCGTCTCCATTCTTTCATTTCTTTCTTACAACCAAAACTGAGCTTTGCAGTCATTCAGTTGCTAAGGTCGAGTCACTTCAAGACAGTGTGGCAGCTTCTTGAGCTGGGATCACAGGCCACTGCAATACAACCTCAAACACTTGCGACTATACTATTGATAAAGGCTCGGATTTTGGCAGCTTGTCAGTGCTGTGCTTGTAGTGCTGCTTGGCCAGTCTCTCGGGAGCCAGCACGATGAGGGCTGCCGGAGCGGTGCTGTTGTTCATAGTTAGCATTGGTGAGGCAATAGGACAGTGTGAAGAGGGGCATACGGCTCAGCTGGCCAGCAAGCAGCAGCGCCTTTTCACATCAGCTGATGGCGCCAACTTGTGGCACGCCCGCTCTGCCGCTGCTGTGCAGGCCTCGTGCACGCAAGTACGTACCCAACACTAGAGGATGCCGTAAACCAGACGCCCGAGCTGTCAGTGCTGACGGAGAGGATGGACGCATTCCCCTCGTTCGCAAACCAGCTCCTGGCTACTGACTTCGTCGGCACTTTGTTTGCTCCCATGGATTCGGTGAGTATTTAACGCAGTACATGCAGCCAAAATTTGCGACTTAGAGCAGGAGTGTGGTTCTGGCTGACGCCATTGGTAAGCCCCAGGGCAGCAGCATTCCTAGAAGAGCAGTTGCCCTAGCAGGGGAAGCAGCAAACAGGGGACTGCACCACACTGGTCGTGGTAGCACTCACGGAGGTATGTAAGCTAACCTCAAAGCTCCAGCAGCCAAGTAGCCGCAGTACCAAGCTGCGCAGCACAGCAGATTGTCTGTATTGCATCAACAGCTGCCAGCATTGTTGTGCATGCATGCCACTGTGCTACAAGTTCAACTACAATCAACAACTTGCAGGACAGCGCTTTTATGGTAGGGTGGCGTACTACCTGCATTCTCTGCAAGCTGTGAAGCTCCAGCAACGCCATAACTCCAGTGCTGCTGTGCTGCTTCATGGTGTTTGTTGTCCTGCAGGCACTGAAGCCAATTGAAAAGTTTGCCAACATGATGCTGAGCAATCCTTCCACGGCAACGGACATGCTGGGCTTGTTTGTTGTCCCTGGCAAGATGTTGAAGCTGTCAGACCTGCAGGATGGCATGAAGCTCACAACACTCAACAACCAGCAAGTGACTGTGAACATCAAGACGTGAGTGCTGCGCTACAGCAGCAAGCTGCGGTGGTGGTAGCAAGACAAGAGTTAGTAGACAGTACCAACAGCAGCCCCTTCATATCACACTATATAGGATTTGGCTGATGTTGTTATGTTGACTACATGTTTCATAATGCTTAAGCTGCACATGATTCTGTTGCGACACCATTCTTGGTCTGTTTACTCCTGCAGGGCTGCTGATGGGCAGCCCATCTACTACATCAACCAGGCGCGCATTGCATCGGGCAACATCTACGCTGGCCAGTCCATCATCCACCTGATGGCTGGTGTGATTGTGGCACCACCCAAGCAGCTTCTGCTCAGTGCAGCCCTCAAGACAGCCGGGTGGTCTGACAACAACCCCCCAGCAACTGTCAACCTGTCACCCAATGGCCCAGAGCAGCCCACTGTAGAGGAGCCAGTCACTGAGGAGCCAGCACCCACAGCTGAGCCACAGACACCGGTGCCATCTGACACCGACGTCACCTACGATGAGCAGCCGGCAACTGACGACGTGTCCTACGAGTATGGCCCAGATGAGAGTGAGCCTTCTCAGGAGGCGCCAGTCCCCACAGTGCCCGCAACAGACGCAACCCCCGAAGCTCCTGCAGCGCCTGCCACACCCACCACTACTGCTCCTGCACAGCAGCAGCCCAGCGTGCCTGTCACTGTGGTGCCAACGCCATCCACACCATCTGTGCCTCAGCAGCAGTCAGACTCCAGCATCACACTGGAGGCAGGCCAGGTCAACACCACCACCAGTGCTCCTGCAGCCACCCCTACACCTGCCACCCCAAAGCCGGCCCCTGCTACAACTACCCCCGCCACCACCACCACCACCAAGCCTGCTGCCAGCCCTGCTCCAGTCACCACCAAGCCAACCACCACAACAACAACTGCAACCCCTGCTGCCGCAACGACTGCTGGCACCACCACAACTGCAGCAACCCCTGCTGCCACAAGCACTGGCCTGCCAGCAGCAAAGACAACATCTGCAAGCAGCAGTGTTGTGGTTAGTGCCTTTGCTGCTGTTGTGCCTGCTGTGCTGGCACTGATGATGATGGCATAACTGCTTGCTGTGGCACGCAAACTAGGGGATGGTTTGGGGCCAACACTGCACACATACTAAGCAGCCGTGCTGGTGGCATACTTGTGGCACTGTGGCCAGATGTACAGAACTTTGTGTGACTTAGACCGCAGGTCTCCGTTAGCCGGATGTTATGGTCAACTCAATTCTCCACCTGTTGATGCTATCGGAGGTGGTGTCTTTGGAGTCTTTGATGTCCCCGCACAGGCCATGGATAGGTGTACCAGGCTTTGATGCTGATGAGTTTTTTTCTGCGATTTCTTCTGACGGTTGGGATGATGATGAGTTGTTCTTCGATGTTTCCTCCCCCTATGAGCCTCTCGTTGGCTCCTGACTGGGGTTCCCACTCCTCGTTGAGTGGAGCATGTAATGTAATGTAATGTAATGTATGCTTTGTTACTGCAATCATGTCTGTGCAGCTTTTCTGACAGTGAAGCATGATTTGGCGGTGCATCGTTTGTGGTGGGTTCCGAATCTGCGCTGACAATGAGCAGCACAGTGTAAGGATGCGCAGCAGCCTGGCGGCCGCCCTACGTGGCCGCCAACAGCTGCTGATCCAATACGGTCTGCTAGAATGCTTGGTTGCTGTAATAATGTGATTGCCGCACACCAGCTTTACATGCACATGTGCATACCTTCAATGCACTGCAGGGCACTCACTGTCTACTGCCATTCAGGATGGGCGCATTTCATATGGTTGGCTCACCTACAGCGGAAGTGTGAGCACACCAGGATGGTGCTGGGTGCACCAATT
Organism: Tetradesmus obliquus; assembly: GCA_030272155.1. Taxonomy (NCBI): domain Eukaryota; kingdom Viridiplantae; phylum Chlorophyta; class Chlorophyceae; order Sphaeropleales; family Scenedesmaceae; genus Tetradesmus; species Tetradesmus obliquus. The sequence continues at coordinate 4,629,684 of CP126200.1, read as the reverse complement.
GCTGGTAACTGGCGCTCCAATCATCTTTAATTAAAACAATGTAGCGAAGTAGGTAGTACACTGCAGAACCGCGTGGTGCCTGCCCTGAGCAGCACAACAGCAGACTGCAGGGAGCCTGCGCCAAAGTGTCAGGATGCTGTGCAGGAGCGTGGAGGACACCCTGTTAAAGGTCTTGTATATGCTTTACATTGTGAGGAGTGCAGCGTAGACACATTGCAGCAGCTGCTGATGGAGTGCGGCTGCGTAAAGCTAGCAGAAACATGCAAGCAGTGATGACGGGCTCGATTCCGCAACACAGGTGTCAAGATCCCCCATACCTAGTCTGATTTCACGTGAACAGGTTTGCTTCGCTGAAAATGGTATGTTTCAGATTAGTATTAAATTGCAGCACGAAGGTGCCTTGCAAACAGCAGTCCATTGGACTTGGAAACGGCAGTTACACATTGTAGACAGCTATCTGCAGAGAACAACATGGCATATGGTGGCGCCACCTAGCTACAGGCCTGCTTGCTAGCAGCTGCCAGGCGTGGCACCGTGCCACAGCTGTGACAGCTGCAGCCATCCCCAGCAAAGGGCTATGGCACCAGACGAATAGTCCTGCAAGCCATGAAGTGCATTGAAACGGCTGAACCTAAAGGCTCGTCGCTGCCTATGGTGCTGGTAGCTCAACCTGTCTGCAGTGGCCTGCCTTGCTAACTTGCAACGGAGACAGCACCAGGCAGTGCAACTTAGGCAAGCAGCTTTGCAGCGCCACTGATCAATTAGCCCAGCCACAATGCCGTGGACCAACTGTGCAATGCAGAGGGCGTGTTCATCGACCACTGGTGGATTTATTCACAGTGCTGCCCAGACATGCCACCCACCCTAAAAGCACAATCGCCGCCGTGGCCTCAACAGGCCAGAAGCAGCACGTGCAACCAAATTGTGCGCAGTCAGCACACGAAGAACCAGGTGCTGTATGAGAGTAACTCGACCACCAATCGCACAACTGCAGGTTACAGTGCATAGACAACGCATAAAGTGCCCTTGGGAGGCTGTAGCAGCACAAATGTGATGCAAAGCAAACCAGACCCCAGCGACAGTCACAGCTATATCACATCACATATGGGTGCCTCGTTGCCACCTACAGCGCAGCAGCATGAGCTGACACAGTACCCCAAAACACTGTGGACCAGCACGGTCACATCATGATGTCACTGACCTTCAGGCAGCCACCATAGCCGCCTGGGGCAGCCTATGTTCTTCTACCAGAGAAAAAAAGAAAGAACAAAGCGCCAGGCATATGCGCATATGCATGCACAGCTCGACAACTGATGCCATCCTGTACGTCACAGCATCAAACAAGAGCTAAATGCACAGAACAACAGCAGTGCTGCTCCTCTCACGGCTTGCCACGTGGTAAGGCATGCATCAGAGGAAGCATCGTGCTCCATTCCATGAGCATGGTGCACGTGTACTTGACAGGCAAGTGGGCAACACATTAAAAGCAATTCTCAGGGAGCTGGCTTCTGGCAGCCAGTCTGCATGTGTGCTGGAAACTGTAAGCGCCACAACTCAGCTTAATCCAGTCAGCAGCAGCCAACCGCAGGATCACAAGCGGCATGTCAGCATCTTTGCTGTCGCCAAAGCAGCGCCACAACTCAATGCGCTGCAGCACAGACAACAGCTGCACAATGCATTGCTCAGCTGTTTTCCCCAATTCTGTCATGCATCAGCATACACCACAGCCGGGAGTACACCAAGCCAGACAGGGACTTGCCCCAACGCACATACATATAGACCAGCAAACACCGTTGTTGCTGGCAGCAATGTCCAACAAAACCACCACAACCGCCTACCCGCTGCATGTCAAGGTCAGCTGGCAGGCCACCGGCACACATGCATGCATGCAGCAGGCGAGCAATCCGGACACGCTGCCACCTGTTGAGCAGCTCAGCTACTGTACGTGATTCAAAGGTAGCATGTCATGTAGTGCACTGCAGTCACCGCAACGGTTGTGCAGCCTTTGATGCGATGATCAGCGCTCATGAGCAACATAATGAATGCTGTAGAAAAGCTGGCGCATGGTGAGCTGCTTTGAGCACATTGCAGAGGTGTTCACTCTTGATTGTGATCACAGCAGCCACCCAGACGCACACGCAACACCTTACTGCTGAGAAACCAAACAAGCTGGCTGGCAGCGAGCGGTTCATGCTGGGCATAGACTAAGTACGGTGTCCAAGGTGTCATTGCACAGCAACCACTTGCCAGCTGGCTAGCCTAGCCGTGCAGTGTGTACACAGCTGCCATATAGAGCACCCAAACAGTTTGGGCCTCTGTGCCAGCACTGCACAGAGCATAGCACGCTATGTGCACTGCAAGAAATGCACAAGTGCAAACACGTGCAGCATAACCCTGTGACAGTATTCTGCTACATGCACTTGAACGAAGCAGTGCATGCACCGTCTGTTCCATCTGAATCATCTGCCATCACTGCTACAGTGAGCCCCTGTCTCCTGTAACAAGTGTCAAGCACATGCATTGTGCACGAGACATGCCATTTTGGCATGCATCCTAGCACTCCCGCCGCCATAGTATACACTGGCCTTACGGCCTTAAGCAGCTCATCAGTGTCTCTGCCTGCCTGTACACACACAAGATGGCCAACCATGTGTAAGCCATGCCACAACAGCACACCAAGCAGGAGCCACTTGAAGGCAGCTGCAGCAATGCAAAGTTAGCACCGTCACAACAGGAGTGCAGGTTAACGACACATCAACGGTTTGCAAGTGCACTCAGTTGGTGCAGCACAACAGGGGCCAAGAAGCTGAAGATACCCAGGTGGTCTGGTGATCAGGTGGCGGGTGGTGACCCAAAGGTTGGTGGCGCATGGTGACTATCATACACTGCAGCAGCTTCCTTTGCACGAGTTGAGCACCTGCAGCAACTGTGAAGTGTGTCACAGCAAGGGCCTGCAACCCTGCAATAATGCTGCACCACATGCATGCACCCCACTACACCCAATGTATGCAGCAGCAGGCTTGCCACCAGCAGCTGCTCCAGCAGCAGAGGCAGCAGCAGCAGCAGCAGCAGCAGCAACACTGCCGCCAGCTGCTGCTGCAGTAATCAGCTAACGCAGCTGTTGATGCCTGACATCCCTTGCTGCTACCGTCCAGCCTGGTGTCTCAGTCACTCCCAAGGCTGCAATGTGATGCACGAGCCAGCCGTTACTGCAAAAGATTGACGGCTGCTCAAGCATCAGTACGTGACAAGCAGTAATCCTAGCCCCAAGTTGACGCACTCATATCAACACTAAAAAGTAGTGTGCAATCAAAACCAGCAGCACCAGGGAGCAGCCCTGGTGAGCAGCACTGTGTACTGCAGCGCTGCCTGCTCTGCCAAACAAGTGAACAGTAAAATGCAACAACCAACCAACCTCGTTGCTGGCAAAGAGGGGCGATAGGCTGAACCCTCTGCAACTCAGTGCCCACATGCGATCAGCCATAATACAAACACAGCGCGCAATACACACATATCAGAAGAGGAGCCCAGTTGTAACAATTTGCTTGCCTGCTGTGCGTAGCTGCTGTAAGATTGGTTTGACTCAAACCTGCTGCACATGCAATACCTACCCTTGCCCATCGCAAGGGTGTCCTGTTGCAATGCACACACCGGTTTGCCGCCTGCCTATGCACATACATCGCCCAGCATTGTGTTGCAGTGCACAGCTTGCAACCGGTGGTACCGAAACAAAGTCAACGCACATCGTACAAGATGCAGAGTACTGTCAGCAACAGATAGCCCTAGTACAGGGCTAGACCATGCTGCAATGACACCTCAAACACTGTCCTATTGCTGAGCCACATGCAGCTCAATTTGACACGCTGCCGCGTCCTGCAAGGCCAAACGCCATGAGCCAGCCAGATCTTCGTCACTGACTGTTGGCAACCAAGCCTTGCTCCAATCGTGCATGCTTGCTCAACTCTTCACCTCATCAATCACAGCAGAAAACTCGCAGAATCAATTGGAGCCAACGTCTCAGTTTTTGCAATGGGGAATGCACCGATCTGCACCGGTATGGCATGCTCGGCCGACCTGAACATACCGGCTCTGGTGACCTGGCATACCGGTGCATACCGTAGGGTCTGATTACGACCTGACATACGACTGCCAGACCGTGCGGTATGCAGTGTATGAAGTGCTGTCCGGCACTGCTGCATGCTGCGGGCAGCTGCCACCTCCTTGCTGGGTGGTTCCTAAACAGCCTAGCTCACCACCACCAACACGCATGCCGCAGTCCCAATGCTTTACTACGCATCCACCTCATACCGATAGAGACACGCCAATGATGACCAAAGCTCCGTTCAAATGGCTATTGATGCCGCGCATCCAGAGCAGCAAGCACAGTTCCCAGACACCAAGGTATCCAGACACCAAGGTATCCAGACACCAAGGTATCCAGACACCAAGGTATCCAGACACCAAGGTATCCAGACACAAGGCGCTAAGCAGTGCAGCTGCTGCCCCCATGGCTGTGTTGTACAGTGTGCCGCTGCCAACATCACCCAGCTGTACACCGCCACCACCCCCACCAAACCGCCTCCACAGCAGCAGTTTCCATGCAGCCAACGCTGCCTCTGTGCAATCCTTATGACCGCTCAAACAGCCAGCACTGCTGCTGCTGCTGCTGCTGTCGACAGCTGCCTACCGCTCAAAGGACCAGGGCCCCTGCCTCAGCAGTGCCTCAGCCAGTGCAGCATCAAGGTCCTGCTCCTCATCATCAGCCCACATGGCTGCCACATCAGCTTCTGTGAGTGACCCCAACACCACCCATACCCAAATCCTGTTGACCCAACACCGCTCGAACAGCCGCCGCTGCGGCTGCTGCTGCTGCTGTTGGTGCTGTTAACAGTTGCCTACCGCTCAAAGGACCAGGGCCCCTGCCTCAGCAGTGCCTCAGCTAGGGCAGCATCAACATCCTGCTCCTCATCATCAGCCCACATCGCTGCAACATCAGCCTCAGTGAGTGACCCCACACCATTCATACCTACATCATGATGACAGCTCAAACAGCCAGCGCTGCTGCTGCTGCTGCTGCTGCTGTCAAAGCTGCCTACCGCTCAAAGGACCAGGGCCCCTGCCTCAGCAGTGCCTCAGCCAGTGCAGCATCAAGATCCTGCTCCTCATCATCTGCCCACATCGCTGCCACATCAGCTTCTGTGAGTGACCCCACACCACCCATACCCAAATCCTGCAAGCCAAATGCAGGTGACAGCGACATCGGGCCAAACCCTAAACCCATGAAGGGCGTGGTACCCAATGACATAGGGCTTAAGCCGCATGCATCTGTAATGTGGCGGGCCCAGTCAGCAGTGGTGAATTCAGGCTTGGCCTGCTGCTGCACTGCTGCTGCTGCTGCTGCTGCTGTTGCTTGCAGGGCGCTGGGTGGAGGTTGCTGCTGCTGCTGCTGCTGCTGCTGCTGCTGCTGCTGGGCGGCAGCAGCTAGCGCGGGCGCCAAGGCACTCCTGCTAGTCAAAGGCCTCGGCTGCTGTTGCTGCTGCTGCTGCTGCTGCTGCTGCTGCTGCTGCTGCTGCTGCTGCAGCATGTTAGTGCTTATGCTTGCAGGACTCATCTGTGGTTCTGCTACCCCCTCCATTGGCAGGTGCTGCTGCGCGTCCTGCATGGGGGCGGCAGCGGCGCCCAGTGCTGCTGACATGCTGACAGCGCCGCCGTCGCTGCTGCTGCTGTTATGTAAGCTAGGGGGCTGCAGGGTAACAGCTGGCTGGGCAAATTGCACAACTGCCAACTCAGCAGCTGGAGCCAGCGCTGCTGCTGCTGCTGCTGCTGCTGCTGCTGCTGCTGCGGCTGGGGGTGGCCCTTGTGTGTCTGGTGATGCGGGGACAGCTGGGCTGCCAAAGGCCTGCCCAGGTGATGTCACAGCTGCCACCTGCTGCTGCTGCTGCTGCTGCTGTTGCTGCAGGTCTGCCTGCTGCTCAGGGGCCTGGGCAGGTGCTGCCACAGCCACTGCAGATTCATTCTGCTGCAGGTTAAAGAGCTGCTGCTGCTGCTGCTGCAGGTTTGCCTGCTGCTCTGGTGCCTGGGCAGGTGCTGCCAAAGCTGTCGCAAAGCCATTCTGCTGCAGGTTGAACAGCTGCTGCTGCTGCTGCTGCTGCTGCTGCTGAAGGTGCTGCTGCTGGAGGTGCTGCTTCTGCAGGAAGATGTGCTGGTGCATCTGCAGCTGCTGCTCCTGTGATGGCAGCCAGGCCCAAGTCCCTGGCTGGCTGCCGGCTGGCAGCAGCACAACTTGCTGCTGCTGCTGCTGCTGCTGCTGTGGGGCTGCATTTGCATCTGTGGTCTGCAGCAGTGACGCATGAGTCACCAAGCCCTGCAGCTGCTGCTGCTGCTGCTGCTGCATGGGCTGCATCTGCAGCAGCAGCTCTGCAGGCAGTTGCTGCTGCTGCTGCTGCTCCTGCAGCTGCTGCTGCTGTTGCAGCAGTGCCTTCAACTTCCTTCTGCCCATTGGAATCCCTGGCGATACATGATTGATATGGTCCGGCAGTAAAGGTAAACGATTGAAGCAGAAGTGGGGTCGGAACCACTGGTTGCATGCAGAGAGGCATAGCTGCGTGCATACACAGTTGTTACTGGAATAGCAGTTGGATTGTCAGGATATGGCTCTGCATGTGTTGCTCATATGCACTGCCTGTTGCGCGGGCACTGCTACAAATCAATGTTATGCTTCGCTCTGTTTAAGTACCCTGGTCAAACTCACCCTTTGACCAAGCAGACACGTCGACGCCAGCTGCTATCAGGACATCTTCGTGCCGCCGCACAAAGTGCTTCCTGCAAGAAACAAGTTGCATCCAGTCAGCCTGTGCTTCAACATCATGATGCACTGATATCAGTACACGCATGCACCACAAGCATGAGCAGCATACACCACCAATCTCAACTGTCCATTGAGCAGTGCTGCAGCGCATGTGTTAACCAGTGCCTTTTACAACAGCCTGCTGTCGCCTGCTGTCGCCTGCTGTCATGCCTATTCCCCCGTGCACCCAAGCAGCCGTGTGGAGCAGCATTTTGTTTCATACAGGTACAGAATGCTGAAAAAAGGTGCTGCATAATGCTGCATGATGTTGCATAGCTGTGCAGCAGCAGCTCACCTGAGGCACGCCCAACTGCCCAACTGCCCACAGCCATGCAGCCATGTGGCCCAGCACATGTCGCATTCCTTTGAGAGAGGAGAGTTACATGTAAATCCATCGCAATGCTGTGCAGCAGCAGCTCACCTAAGGCAGTCTGGGTGGTATGCTGCATACGGCGTGATGTTCTGGCTGCACAGGTGGCAGGCGATGCTCTTGTGGCTCACAATGCTCCAGTGGTGAGTCATCGCGCCGCCAAACAGCGCCGCGCAGCGCGACTGCATGTCGGCCAGGCGCTGCTGGTGCTGCTGGGGGTCCTTGTAGCGGCCTGCAGCAGCAGCAGCAGCAGCAGCAGCAGCAGCAGCAGCAGCAGCAGCAGCGGCATGCAGTGGTCACAGTGCTGTTCCACAATGTTTCAACAGCTGCATAGCAGCACATTTGGGGTGTAGGTTGTTGAATGACGCATCACAGCAGCAGCAGCAGCAGCAGCAGCAGCAGCAGCGACAGCGACGGTGATCAAAGTGCTGCTCCACAGCGACAGCTGCATTGTAGCATGCTTGGGCCGCAGGTTGTTACGTGATGCATCACAGCAGCGGCAGCAGCAGCAGCAGCAGCAGCAGCAGCAAGCCGAGTACGCGCTCACCGTCGGCGTGCCTGGTGCCGCTCGCCCTGCGCACCCCCGCCTCCTCCACCTCCCCTGCTGCTGCTTCATCCCCAGCAGCTGCCAAACCACTGCCGCCATCTGCAGCAGCAGCAGCACCTGCGGGCCTAGCACCAGCGATGCTGCTGCTGCTGCCGCTGCCACGTGCTGCTGCCTGTCCTTTTGAGAGTGGTGCGCAGCTCTTTCGCCACAGGTCCACATCAACACCTCGCTCAGCCAGCCAAGGCTCATGGTGCCTCACAAAGTGCTTCCTGCAAGCATCAACAACTTGTTGCCTTGAAGGCGTGCAGAGGGCATGCAAAAGAGACATAAGAATGGGGGATTGCAGTGTGCAGGTTTGGCACATTAGTGTCATCAACACCCTTCTCAGCCAGCCAGGGCTTGTGGTGCCTCACAATGTGCTTCCTGCATACAACGAGGCGTGCAGAAGGCATGCAACTGGTGTGCCAAAGGTCTGAGGGAGGTTGTCAACTGCTTGACGTACACTGTGGGTGGATGCCGTTTCGTTGCAGCAAGCACGTGAATCCAAGCTGCAGCAGCACACACGCAGCCAGGGCTCGTCGTGCCTCACGAAGTGCTTCCTGCAAGCATCAACAAGGCATGGCCCAAACACCACTGCCATGTTGGTCGCCAAATATCGCTCAAAATGCAGATCACCGCCCGGCGACTAGGTGCCGACCGTGCTATCATTGCCAGCAGCAACCTGCAGAACACACGACCAGCCGCCGCACCCACCTGATGGCATCAATGTGGTAGGCCTCGTAGCTAAACTGGAGGTCAAATGTGTAAATGAGTGCACGGACCACCTCCATCAACACATATGTATAGGGTCAGCCGCCGCACCCACCTGATGGCGTCAATGTGGTAGGCCTCATACGGCACAATTGTGCCGCTGCACACCAGGCACGCCCCATATGCCCGGCAACGTGTACAGCAACCACTGGCTCTCTGCATCGTACCTGCATCTGATTTGTTCCTTGCTAGCCAGTGAACCCTTGTTGCTCATGACAACACAACCCACCTGACGGCATCAATGTGGTAGGCCTCGTAGGGCACCACTGTGCCGCTGCACACCAGGCACGTCACGCGCTTGTGGTGCTCGATGCGGATCTGCTGCGCAATGGCGCCGCCAAACAGCGCCCCGCAGCGGCCCGCCATGTCTGCCAGCCGCTGCTGGTGCCTGGCCTCGTCCTTGAAGCGGCCTGCGGGGTGAAATGGCAGTAGTTAATGATGTTTGCGCTGGCGTTGATGTTTGTCACAAAGGGATGGAGAAGGGTCAAATGAACAGGCACTGCACAAGGCTGCGTTAGCAGGTGACGCATGGAACATGCGAGGGCAAACAACAGCGTGGTGCATTGCTATCAGGGTGCTGCATGCGCTGATGATGTAACTTCCAAAAACGTGTGATAGCTTGCGACAACGTCTACCAGTGTTGCTGTATACTACCTTGTCACGCCGCATTCCGGTTGGAGGTGATGCGTGGCTGGCTGACTCAACACTCACCATCCGCATACTTGGTCTTTGTCTCTGCCTTGGCTCGGGAGCTAGCCAGTGACAGCTGCAGCCCCTGCAGGCTGCTGTCAGCAGCAGCAGCAGCAGCGCCGCGGCTAGGCCTGCTGCTGCCAGCCTGCGCTGCTGCTGCTGCCAGGTCACCGCTGCTGCCTTGTGCCAGGATGTTGCTGTAGCTCGGCAACCCTCCTAGCTGTACAGCCAGCTGGCTGCTGCCAACCAGCAGCAGCTGCTGCTGTTGCTGCGCAGCAAGCATCCACGCCTGCTGCTGCTGCGGCGGCGGCTCCAGTGCTGCACCTGATGTAACGCTGCACAGTCCTGCAGGGGGCAAGTTGCCGCCGCCGCTGCTGCTGTTGCTCTTGCTAAAGCTGCTCAGGTGCAGCTGCTGCAGCTGGTCAAGGTGTGCTGATATAGACCCTGAGTTGCTGTAGGCTTCCATTCCACCTTCAAACTGAACTTCATGGTCACTGCCAGGTCTAGCTTGCAGGAAGTTTGCCTGCAGGCCTTGCTGCTGCTGCTGCTGCTGCTGCTGAGTCAGCATGCTTGCTGAGTGCTGCCTGGCCAGGCCCTCCTGTTGCTGAGTCAGCAGCCCTGGGTCCAGGCCAGCATGGTAAGCAGCAGCAGCTGTGTACTGCTGCTGCTGCTGCTGCTGCTGCTGCTGCTGCTGCTGCAGATGCGGGTGAGGCTCAGGGAGTGCCACAGCAGCTGGACTTGGCTCTGCTGATGCTACAACAAACGGGCTGACAAAGCCTCCCACCTGCTGCTGCTGCTGCTGCTGCTGTAGCTCGAACACCTCCAGTCCAGGTGCTGCTGGGAGCTGCTGCTGCTGCTGCTGCTGCTGCTGCTGCCACTGGGAGCGGGGGCTGCTGCTGCTGCCATGCTTAGGAGCTTTCGTGCCCCTTGAGTCACTGCCACCTGAGCCACCAGCACCTACTTGGCGCTGCAGAGACAGGCCCTGCTGCTGCTCTTTTGCTGCAGCTGGTGCTGCTGCTGCCAGGTCCTGCTGCACCAATGCCTGCTGCTGCTGCTGCGTCTGCTGCTGCTGCTGCTGCTGCTGTGTTGGCTTGCTGTGCTGCTCTGGGGAGCCTGCTGCATGCCGCTTTGCTGCGCGGGGTGCTGCAGCTGCATCAACAGCTGGCAGCTGCTGCTGGACATGGCAGAAGCTACCCCTGTTGCACCACGCTAGCTGCTGCTGCTGCTGCTGCTGCTGGGCTGTGAAGGATCCGCTGTCAGCAGGTACCAGCAGCAGCGTGTCTGCCCCTGCTGTTGCTGGTGCTACAGCAGCAGCAGCAGTGTGGCCAGCTGTGTGCTGCTGGTGCTGGCCCTCATGGCTGCTGCTGCTACTGCAGGCACCATCACCTGACCCACCCCTGCCGCCTGCTGCTGCAGTCACCGCAGCCGCGGCCGTGCCTGCATCTGAGGGTTCAGTGTTGGCAGCTGCCAGGTCGCCACTGGACTGCGACCCTGGAGGGTTTAGGGTTGGTGCGATGCGGGTCTCTGAGAGGTAGTCGGTGAGACTCCAAGGAGGTGGATGTGCAGTAGGGGTGAGGTACAGGCGGCAAGCTGCTGCTGCTGCATCAGGGGCCAGGGTTGTGTTTTGCTCCCTGAAATAGGCAAAAGCCTCCTTGAGTGCCTCATCTGACAGAATAGGCACAGGATTGCCATAGCTGTTGCAGGTGCATTTGAAAAGGGAAGGTGACAAGGGCGGTAGCAGGGCAGCAACACTGCCAGCGTCAGTGCTAGCAGCAGAGCAAGTTTGAGGGAGGCGTGCTTGAAAAGAGCAGTGGCGGTTTTGCTGCTGCACCTGGCACTTGTTTTGCTGTACAGCTGCAGTTGGCTGGTCCAAGGCATGTGTGGCCTGCAAGCGCTCAATTGCTTGCGCGCGTAAGAAACGTAACAAACCTGCCTTGCTTACCATGTATACTCGAGCCTCCACCACGTGTCCTGGCCCTGGTTGATGGTGATGAGGCGCTTCATGGTGGTTGCGAAGTCCAGCAGGCCAGGGCTCTCGCCCTGTGAGGGCAACGTATAGGGGCCCAGATGCACCAGCTGCCCGCCATTTAACACACCTACCAGGTGCACACGGCATGGCTTGCTGCGAGACGATGGGGAGCCTGAGAACGCCGAAGGCGGGTCCGGCAAGTGAAGCGCAGAGGTCAGATTAATAGCATGAACAGGTCAAGGGTGCAGACCATTGGTTTTTCGAGCCTCGCTCGGCAGCCGGGGCAGGTATGTTGAGGCGGACCCTTATGGAATGCTGCCAAGGAATGCTGCTAAGGAACAGCTGTGACTCTTGCCACACAAGGGCACCAATGGTCCTAGAAATGCTTGTGAAGTCCGAGAAGCGCACCTGAATGATCGCCATGGCGTCGCAGCTCATGTTGCCCGTCAGGCGTTGCTTCTGTCTGTTCCATGGGCTGCAAGCTACGCTAGCTGATGAATTGGATACTAAATACCTTTGTTAATGCACAAAAGCATGCAGTAGCGCCTAGAATACACGGTGCAGACTGCTCTGTGGTGGTGGGCGCAGTTGGGCTGCACAGGAGCTGGCTTTCGCCGCAATGTGACTGATCCGACTCAATTGACGATTGTAGTCGCTGTAGTAGCCTGCTTTCCGGCTGTCACGTTTCGCAGCGTCCCAACTCCAGCAAAGGAACGCCTGCCCAGATTCTAACAAGACAGCGTCCTCCATCGGTTGATGCTAACCGCGCTTCAAAAGACATTGTGAACAATAAGTATTGCTTTGCAAACATTTGCCAGGCTCTGTTGCCCCCTGGAGCGTGCTCGTCTGTTGCTGCTGCTGTCTCTCGTAACCTCCCCATCCGGCTTGACTTTTGCTTTTTCTTGCCCGACATTGCACCTTGACAACTTGTTTGTCTGAAACGTCGATGCGTCTTGTGGTTAGGGTGAACGTGGACGGGGTAAGCTTGGCAGTACGGAAGTGCTGGTTGCAGAGGAGTAAGTGCCCTACAGCACACACGGTATGCTGGCAGCAGCAGCCTGACCAAAGGCAGATAGATTCCCAGAGCACACCCCCTTGCGGCACACCAATCAGGCTGACAGCTGCTGCAGTGCAGCAGGCACGTGCCAGGGGCCTCAGGGCCTGATGCTGCATGATCCTGTGGTTGCTCAGCTGCTCTGCTGGAATGAAGTGTCAACTTCACTTGACGGCTGTTCCCAAATTCAAACCAGCCGGCATGCTTGCACAAGAGAGATCACTGGCAGCGTCCAGCTGCCTGTCATGTGCCTACTTGATGATGGCGCATACATTACAAATATACAGAGCACCTCAGGCCCAGCCACCCAACATGCACAACAGGTACCACACAGCGGATACGTACGCTGCTTTCAATTTTAAGCAACTACCATTTGATTCCACACTGCGGTGGCTGAGTGAACCAACATCACGAGGCAGCACACGCGCCTCTCACCAGCACCCGCCCTGACTCGCTGCACACATCATACGACACGCACACACCATCCAAGCCGACCACATAACGCCCCTGCGTGCTGCTGCTTCCACTGCCAGCACCTCCTGCTGCTGCTGAAGCTAAACTGCTGCTGCTGCTGCTGCTGCTGCTGCTGTTTGAGTTGCTGACAGATGCACTGTCGCCTGCTGCCTGGCCCTGTGCAGCTGCCTGCTGTTGCTGCTGCTGCTGCTGACCGCTCGCATGCACTGGAAACACATTCTTCCTCTGGTGCAGTGACCTAATGTCGCGCGCAAGCACCTGCAGGGGCCAAAACCGCAACTGCTGTCATTTGAAGCGATGGAAGTGCATCAGCCACAGTTAGCGCGCTGTGCATGCTGTCCCATGTTGCTGCAGCTCAACAGACTCAGCACTAAGCATTTCTGGCCCACACACTGCCTCATTGCAAGCCCGCATACATTTCTCAACTATCTTCCAAAGCCTTGACTCAAGCTGTGGGGTTGGTGTCACCTGCTCACCTACAATCAAATCAGCACCAACATTGACACATGCATTGATCCCTGACATTCCTACAGCATGCCAGAGCAGCAGCAGCAGCAGCAGCAAAAGCAGCAGCAGCCTCACCTGCTCCACCAGCTGCATGAAGTGCTGCGCAGAAGGGCACAGCGCGCTGCGCCGCGCCGCACGCCAGGCAGCCGCCAGCTGCTGCGCTGCTGCTGCGCTGATGTCCACCCCTGACAGCGCCAGCGGCTCATCGCCAGCCTCAGCCTGCAGCAGCAGCAGCAGCAGCAGCAGCAGCAGCAGCAGCAGCAGCAGCAGCAGCAGCAGCAGCAGCAGCAGCAGCAGCAGCAGCAGCAGCAGCAGCAGCAGCAGCAGTGCCATGTGAGTGGAGGGTGTACTGTGGGGATTGTCTCAATCCGGAAGGCTGAGCAGTTTGCCTGAGTCCTGGTTTCTGTTGCTGGGTGAGACTAGTACACCTGAAACTTCAGCAACAGGCAGCAATCTTTCAGCTGCACGCTCGCCATCCAGCTTACGGCTGCCCGCAGCTGCTCAGCAACACCAACACCGAACCAACAACGGCTATACAATCAGTTGCATAAGCAAGTCCGCCAAATACCATGCATCACAACACGCAGCCCTGCAGCTCACCGCAACCCAATCTGGGGCAGTTGCACCGGGCAGTGCATCACTGAAAGGCACGTATGGCTTCACATCCAGCACTGGCGAGCCATCCACAATGTCCACACCACCCAGCACCAGCACACCCGCTGCAGCATCCACCTCTATGACCTGCGGCAGCAGCAAGCGCAGCAGCAGCAGCACAACATCAATGTGACAGATGAAGCATAGCGCCGCAATGTTGGACTGTTCCCAGACTGTGCTTCTCAGCGCCTCAAAAGCCGTAGCATTGGCACAATCAACAGTGCTGTGCCTTGTCTGCTCAGGGGGCACACTCACCTGTGCTGTGCTTAGGCCTATAGGCACCGGCCTGTGTGGTGTGCGCGTGGCGAGCACACCCATCTTGCCGCCATTGAGGCGCGGCACCTTCACATGGCTCTTGATGCCTGCCGAATGCAGCGCATGCTTGCTGCTGCTGCTGCTGCTGCCGGCGCGTGCGGCCAGCAGCTTGGCTAGATCTGGGGGGGAGAGGAGGCGGGCGGCGCGCAGACAAGAACAGCAATGTGGGCAACTATGGGCAGCTTGCGTTGATGCAGCGATGGTTGGCATGGCTACTTTGCTTTGAGAGAACATGCGGACAAGCAAGCCACCTGCACTGAAGACAGCAGGCAGCAGTGGCCGGCGTCACCCGCCCCGTGACTCTGCCACAGAGGAGCAATTGTTGTTGCAGCACCAGTGATGCACGCTTTGAGCCAAGCTGCATGTGCTCCTCAAAAGTCACACTACCTGGGGCCGTGCAGCACGCACCGTACAGCCCCAGCGCTGCTACCCTGTAACCTCCGGCCACTGCTATCAAACCTTTGCAGCCCTGCAGTCACGAGCGCACACCTGTGATTTCATGGAATGCTTACAGCTACTACCAGTGGGAGAGCTGCTGCAGGCCCAGTGCTGCTACACCATGCTCAATGACAACTTGTAGCTAAGCCATACGCGTGCTATCCTGTCACATGCGCACCTGTGTTCTCATGGAACACGTACAGCACCCAGCAGTGGGAGAACTGCTGCAGTCCATGCAGGCAGGTGGGGGGTATGCCGGGCGCCAGGCGCAGCACAGCACGCGCAGCAGGCACCAGGTGGGGCTGGCGGGGTGTGCCAGTCCTGGTGACACAGCAGCAGCAAGCAGGAGAACAGCAGCAGACAGGCGGTCAGGCACCAACACATGAAGATAAGAAGGTTGCAGCCAGCCGCACACTTGGGGCCAGGCACCAACACATGAAGATTGGAGGATTGCAGTGACAGATATGGGTCCAGGAAATAAGCGAAGATGCACATGTTGTGGCCCATGGCCGTGCATGCTGGTCGACCTACCCGGCACGTGCTGCTGCTGCTGCCGCTTGATGTTTTGAAACCAGCACGCATGTCAAAGACGCCGGCCGGCAAACACCTTTGTTGTAATTGCTGCAAGGTCTCCTGCACAACTTAACTTAGCACAAGGCACGCCTGTTGCTGCTTCAACTCTGCCCTGTCAACGCGCTGAGATACACACCTGCTGGTGAAGCAAGACTTCAGCGTGCCTATGGCTGTGAAAGGAAACACAGACAGCTCCGGAACCTTCGCTGCTGCTGCTGCTGCTGCCCCATTGCTGCTGCCAGCACCTTCACAGGCGCCATTTGCTGCATGTTGACCCTGCAGGTGCAGCTCTGCTGGTTCATGCTGCTGCAGGCCCCTGCTGCCTGCTGCTGCTGCTGCCAGCTGCAGGTGCAGCTGCTTCAGCTGCTGCTCTGCTCGAATGCGGCCGGCTCTGTCAGCGCCACGCTTCTGCTGCTCCCTCGCTAGACTGCTCTGCAACACGCCACGTCAGCGAGTCAAACATACGTTAGTAACAGCAACAGCGAGTCAGAGACATGGGTAAGGATGCGGGAAACACTGTCAGTTGAGATGGTGCTATCATAAGGGCTGGCAGCAGAGAGCGTGCTAGGGGCTGGTGTGCATGATGCTTGTGAGGAGAGTTGCTGGTTGGGTGCGATGTGTAGTACTGCAGGGGGTTTAGTGGCTGATGCATGCATTTTTCTGACTCTGCAGCACAACTTGGTGGAGGCATTTTTGGGTGCCATCAGTTGGCTGCTGTCATGTGCTGAGGCAGCCGTGAGGCCACAGCAGCAGCAGCAGCAGCAGCAGCAGCAGCAGCAGCAGCAGCAGCAGCAGCAGCAGTTACATGAGCAACACACCTGCAACTGCTGGATCTCTTGTGCTGATCTACGTGCTACGAAGTACTGTCTCGCTGCTACAGCTAGGGCTGCAGCCACACCAGCAGCTACAGCAACGTCTCGATAGCCGTCTGCTGCTGTCATGACCGGTTCGACCGCTTCAACTCCGTATGGATCCTATACACACTCATGAATCACGTTCATGGTAACTAATATCACAAAAAGCATTGAACGCAGTGACAGCCCCTGCACAAGCACCTGGTTACTCTCTTGCACTTGTGGCAAACCCTCTTTCGCTCCCCCGAAAGGCAGGCCTGATGGGCGTCTTTTGGAAACGACGGAACTCATGTTTTGATGGAGTGTTTGTTATGGTGGGCGTGCCAGATTGCAAGCTGCGCACGGCGTTCACTGGTGCCCTTGCTCGTGTCGCACAACGCAGGAGGGCAGTCTGCGTTCTGTACTGCAATGAAGGCACACTTGAAACGACGTGAGGACACCCTCCAGATCAATGTGTTTGCTCGTTGTCTTTGCGCAAACAGGGGACGGCTCAATGAGCTGGCAAGCGCAGCAGCTGCCAGGCACTTGAATTGCTGGTCAGGCTGCTGAGAGGTCACATCGCCAAAACGGCTGAAGTAGAGTTGCTGCAACAAGCTTAAACGTGCGACAAATCCAGCAGCACCTCAGAAGCTTCGCACAGCTATCATCAGGGTTGCTGTAGCATTCTGCTTTGCGTCAACGTTGGCTGATCACATTCCTGTCAGCTGACACTCAGAGTGCAGTGCAGAGCTAAGTCAGACGCACCTCAGAGCATGCAGGTTCATGACCTACCTCCACAGGGGAGCAGCATCTGATGATGGAGATCTGATTTATGAAATTGTTGTTGCTCTAAAAGGTCCACCCATGTTTAAGCCTCTAACTTGCCACTTTACATGCACGTGAACACAATGACACAGCATGCAACATGTCCATACTTGATTTCCAGCTACTTCAGCAGGTCAAAAATAAACATTTATCGTCAATGTGTTACGTATCGACCTTATCGAGCTATACATGCTACCTTGTCAACTGTCTCGACGTCCCCGAAAGCACCCTCCCACGAACTCGATATCTGATCACAGAGGCATCGCGCAGAGCCTGTCACATAGCGTTGTATAGTTCTAGAACTACTACAGCGGAGCTGGGTGCACACTGCTGGTAGCAGCACAGGTTGTGCACTGACAGATGGACTGCAGATGGCTCGGACCCGAGTGAGTACACTGCATTTAATGTAGTTTATGCGTTGCATCGAGCTGTACAGCATTCGCGGTGCCAGCATGTGCATGGCTTCACTTGCCCAGTTGAAAGCACTGTTGCGCATGCAGCACTGCTGTTCATGCAGCATGCTGTGCACATGCTGGATCCTGGTCACCACTGGTCAGTCCTCTGCATGTTATGATGGTTGGATTGGAAGCCTTGTCTTCTGCTCACCAACCTTCTGTGGTTTGAACTCAGCTACAGCTGCTGCCTGTGTCGTTCCTGTGATGCAGTGACGCCGTTCCCCCGTTCGAGATCCCAGACTTTGCACGATATGAACAGCGGCGGCGAGCAGCTGCCAGAGCTGCTGCAGAGATGGCAGCAGAAAGCGGCTTTGATGCATGCGACTCAGAAAGCGACAAATCAGGAAGTGACGAGTCTGACGATGAGGAGCCAGATTACTACGGGTTTGGACCAGGCTTTGGTGGCAACAGGGGCCCTCGTTACACAATGCTGAGAAATGCTCTGGCACAGTTCAACTTTGAGTGTGAGGAGCAGGGAGCACGCTTCCAGTGGTTTGGTGAGACCTTTGAAGGGCCTTTGGTGCTGCAAGAGGTGCGCGGCAACCACCGCAGCGGCTGCGAGCTGTGCAACACCATTCCAGGCCTGGGAGAGCTGTTCTTCAAGTGAGCGGCGTTGAGCGTGGCAAACACTGTTGGGCTATATGTACTTGATGCCTTTGGGTTCACGTGCATGCTTTAAGGATCAGGATTATCTACTTCTGCGTAATCACTATGCGGCACACCGTGTTGTTACAATGCGGCAAATGCACTTCTTCCTTGAATCTTCTCGCTGGGCGCAAGCGGGTGCCCTTTGAAGCGTCATGTGGAACGTTACAAGTGACAGCTTCGCACCAGCGTGCGACTTCCAGGGCTGCTTCATCAACCAAGCTACCTGTCATGCTGTCGTCTTCGCTGCCGCCGCTGCTGCTGACTCTCTATGCTTGCTTTGAATCGATAAGGACTGCGCTAACATCCTCTGTTATGTCGTTACTCAACTACTGCCGCTACTGCTGCTGCTGTTGCTGCTGCTGTTGCTGCTGCTGCCGGCTGTTTGGTGTGGCTGCAGGTACGATGTTGGTGTGCATGGCGCGCCATGGTCATACCGCAAGCTGTGCATGACCTGCGGCATGGGCATCGTGTTTGCAGCAGTGGTGGAGCTGGATGCAGGCAGAGGCATCAATGCAGATGAGGCCCAAGGCGACTCTGAAGATGGTGTGGATGAGCCGCAGATTTGCACTGTGGATGAAGAGGAAGAGGAACAGGAGGACTCCCAGGAGCCGCCTGGCGGCCAGCAGCAGCATAGTGGCATGCCACCACCAGCAGCAGCAGCAGCAGCAGCAGCAGCAGCAGCAGCAGCAGCAGCAGCGCCAGCAGGCAGCAGCAGGCATGGTGTAGTGGCTGGGGATGCAGCTGAGCAGCCAGAGCAGCAGCAAGATGAGGCTGCTGAGCCGCCACCGCCCAAGCGGCAGAGGCGCTGACAGCACAATGCGCAGATATGCATTTTCCATGCTCCACTGTTCATCTTATCAATGGCAAGCGGGCCCTTGACCAAGGCACAAGCTTCACGGTTGCTGCTCTGTTATCAGAGGGGGAACTGACTAGGAGCAGTGAATGATGTTGTGTGTGAGCCTTGCTGTTTTTGTATGACAACATGTACAGCATGAATCTACACGAGCTTTGAGACTCTCTGTCATCTCATGGAAACTCTCATGGTGAACATGAGGTCACCAAACCTGCATCTGCTTCTAGGATAACCTTGGCTCAACTGCAACGTTGCATCAGGTTGCATCAGCTCGGTTCTTTTGCGGTGTGTAGATGTGCATATGGATTGCACAGCCAGTTTGATGTTGCGTGCTCATGTTGCAGCTCAAGCTCCTCCGAGCAGCCCTGAGCACGAATGGTTTATTTGCACCTTCAAAGTAAAGAAGCCAAGGATCTCGTGTGTGGAAGTCGCCACTTGCAAAGCTGGCAATAACACAGCATCATGGGTTGGATGGTGGCCTCCAACAGCATGGTGCTGCAGCTGCTGGCACAGGTGCTGCGCTGCAGCAAGGCTTGCTGGGGCTGTGGGATGCGTGCATTGCTGGCAATGTTGCCGGCTGGGACGTCTAACTCTTCATTTAGAGTGGCAGCGTGTGTGCCGGTGGAGAACATCCTCAGGCTCAGCAGTACAGAGTACACTTGGCTCAAAGCAGGAGCTTCTTAGACTCGAGTGACTGCTGGTGCCGCAGCGTGGGAAACCACTGTCCACGATTGTCTGGGATGAGCCAGTGAGTTCAGCAGTCAGTACTTGCTTCCAAAAGGGATGGTCTGTCAGCAGTGCCCGGCGCAATCCTGCTGATCGGTTGCATGCCATCATGGCAAGATGGGGAGCCCTCCCCAGCGCCAGGCTTTAGCCCTACTGGAGGGGCGCACCAACACCAACACGTACACGCCTAACTGACGGTACTGCGGCTGTAAAATAAATTAATACCACATTTTCTTTTATGTACACAGGCGAAAATAGCGATTACTCGCAAAATTCGTAGTAGGAGATGTACCACGACACGCCTTTTCAGTGTCACCCACGTCTCTGCAGAGCAGATTTGAAGCGGCAGCTGCCTTGACGGGTACGACAACGAAAGGTTTTGGTGCATCAGCGGAACCTTTCCACTCCTTGCAGTTTGACGAGCCCTACGGAGGAGGTTTGGGGAGCTCCCCCTGCGAGTGTTTTTTGCGGGCATGATTTCAGCTTCTTCTGCAAGATGTATGCTGATGCTAGTACTAGGAGCTTCTACAGTTGGCTGTGCTGTCGAGGTAGCCAAAAGGCCAGCCTGGGTTACCCTGCTGGACGCTCAGCTGGATGCTGCAAAGAATGGCACGCATGCGCAAGGTGGTTTCTGGGGCTTTGCTTACAATGAAGCTTTCCTCTTCCATATGAGTGAGATGTTCTACAGGCCAAACAAGTTCGTAGGCAACAGCACAGAGCTGAAGATACTGGTCAAGGCATTCCAGCCTGCAGCAGCTGGCAACAGCCAGGGTGGCACTGCAGCGCCCGGCGCTGCTGCTGCTGCCATGCAGTTCAAGGCCCAACAGCAGCAGCAGCAGCAACGGCAGCAGAGCAGAGTGCAGCAGGTAGTGCAGCAGCAGCAGCAGCAACAGCAGCAGCAGCAGCAGCAGCAGCAGCAGCAGCAGAAGCAGCAGCAGCAGCAGCAGCAGCAGCAGCAGCAGCAGCAGCAGCAGCAGCAGCAGCAGCAGAACGGAGTACAACTGGAGCGGCAGCAGCAAAATTTGCAGCAGCAGCAGCAGCAGCAGCAGCAGCAGCAGCAGCAGCAGCAGCAGCACCAGCAGCAGCAGCAGCAGCACCAGCACCAGCAGCAGCAGCAGCAGCAGGACCAGCAGCAGCAGCAGCAGCAGCACCAGCAGCAGCAGCCAAACGAGCCTATCCGTTCCAAGAGCGACGACGATGATGTGCCAATCAAACAAGCTGAGGCCTTTAGAAGCTTTCTGAAGGACCTTTGGGGCACACTGGCTGTGGTAGATTCCCTGCTGGTGGCAGTGGCTGGTCAGATGTTCTCTTCAATGGTCACACACCTAATGCAGTATCCCGACCTGCGACCGCGCTGGACTATTGTGGCTTCATGCTTCTGGACCTCCCTCCTACTGATGTCAATCTTGTCAATGGTGGTGTCTGTGTTCTACTATGGGTACCTGCTGCCGTACCCACCCACGGCTGGTGCTATGGTAGAGTTCTGGGGCGATTTCGGCAGGTTCTGTGGACTGCCGATTATCCTGACAATCGTGACGGCTGGCACGTTTGTGGCATGCATTTTGATGCACGGCATATACATGGTGAGGCATGGTTTTGAGGTGCCTGCCGAGATGCTGAGGAGGCGGGAAACTACCCTCGGGGAACGGATTGAGAACAAGCGAGAACAGCTGGCCACAGCAGCTTTGACTGTTGCTAATATTCGACTCCAGCTGCAGCAGCCGCCGCCGCAGCAGCCGCCGCCGCAGCCGCCGCCGCCGCCCCCGCCGCCGCCGCAGCAGCAGCAGCAGCAGCAGCAGCCTGTAATCTGCCTTGCTGCCCAGCTGCGTGATGCAAAAGAGCAGCAGCTGTGCTACGAGGAGCAGCTGCTGCAGCTGCAAGAGAAGCAGCGGCAGCAGGCGCGCCTGCATCTGCCAGTCTACTGGTGGTTCTGTCCTCTGGTCACGTGCGTGGCGGGTGTGTTGTGCATAGCGATTGCGGTGTTCCTGTTGGTGCTGCACAGCCAGACCACTCACAAGTTTTCTACACCTTCTCAGCCCACCCTGCACCTGTTTGATTCTTAGGTGTGGGATGGCGCTGGGTATGGGGTGGGACTATGACCCCAGCCGTCGCTGGCAAGCTGTGCTGCATGCATGTACACCCGGGTGTGGCGCAAACCTCTGACCAGGCTGGGTGTCCTTGCATTGCAGTCTTGTATGCCCTGTGCCCCCAGCTGTGACTGCACATAATTCATTCAGGCAGCAAGATGTATGAAGCTACATATAAACCGTTTGAGCTTTGCCATCTGTAAAGAGGTGCAACAATGGCATGCTTTGTATGTTGGTGTTGTGTTGTGTGGCTAATCCAAAGGCTGGTGGACGCTGCAGCTGCAGCAGGCTAAGTTAAATAAAACATGTATGCATTAGCAAGGTGTCGCTGCAGGGGTTACAATAAAACATATCACAGAACTTCTTGAATGCATGTGTGTGCACCACATGATGTGTGCTGGAGTCCAGCTGTCCAGTTGCGTGCTCATAAACTTATGCCTCCCACTGACCCGCTCATTTGTGATCAGCTTAGCCCCAACAAGGTTTCCCAACCATGTGGCTATTGCTATGTTGCAGTTGTTAGAACTACTGGGGATGGTTGTCGGCCTGCTCAGGTGCTACAAAGTGAACAGCACTGCCATGTTGCCCCGGCAGCACTGCTGACATGTACAGCCTGTACAGCCTGTATAGCCTGTACCACCCCATGGTTTTTGAGACAAGTGTTTTGGTCGGGGCACATGTCACGGGGATGGGACGCGCGGAAGCATGATTGCTCAATTGGTGTGCTACATAGCAGCAAACCCAACAGCTGTTGTTGTGTGCATCACCACATTCTCACCAAGTCTTCTACTCCCAGCTGCTTGACAAGTGTGTTTCCCCAGCTTTTTGTTACAAAAGACCCATGCGACTTGTGTGTAATGATGGACAGTCTAGCATGAAAAATGCAAAGCTGTGTGCGCAGTACAGGAATCAGCAGATGCAACGCTTGGGAGGGTGCGGTGTTGGTTTGAAAATTTGCGCGTAGTGCATTTGGGCAAAGTGGCTGCGCGGGTGATGGCTGTGCTGCCGCCGCCGCCGCCGCCGCCGCCGCCGCTGCTGCTGCTGCTGCTGCTGCACTGGCAGTTGGGCTGTGGCAGCTGTGGCTGCTATTGCAACAGTGTTGTGATCTGTCACCACATCGGGGCAGTGATTTGCAGTGCCTTTTTGCGTGGATAACGCATGCTCCGGTTCAAATGCCCGTTGCGAGTAGCAGTCTGGCGTGTTGCGGACAGCATGCGCATGCTCAGCTTGGCTGGCTCTAAACCATATGGATGCATGTTATCCACCCTGATAGAGTTTGAGAGCTCGCCTGGCAGCACTGGCACTGCTGGCACCTTCTGCAGCGAGCAACTTGCTGGTCTTGCTGGTCGTGACGACCTGCTAGTAGTACTTCTGTTACATCAGCTGTCCGTTTTGTTGCAGTTACTTTCAAGTTGCCTGTAGCCTTGGACTGGACGTGCTCAACAATTGGAAGTAGGCACAGGCGACAAACAGTAATGATAACTCATGTTACTGGTTCATGCCAACCCCACTTTGCCTCTAGCAAAAGCTTGAAGCAACAGTCTCCGTGCATGCAACAGTGGCAGCCGCTGTGAGGCTGACACACAAAGTCAGCACAGACATTCTGTCATTGGTTCAATTGCAGCTGCCGCAATCCACAAGCAGCGCCTCCCACAGACCACGCAGCAACCCTAACTCAACTCTATAACAACTGTATGCATCAGACCGTGCCTGCTAAGCTACTGATTCAGATACACAGTGTCAACAGGGTGTCTCAGCAGCACTGTCCCAGCCCACTGATTTTCTACACCGAAGCCAGGCAGCATTCACAACTCCATCTACATGCCATGCAAAAGTCAACTAAATCGCCCCTCGGTCAAAATAACAACTTGTAACGCACAAGCCCATCCCTGCACGCGCCATATCATAAGTCGGTGTGAGAAAGGATGGCACAGCGTGCGCATAAGCAGGAGGCCCTGCTTCTGGCACCACTATGACCCCAAGATATGTGCAGCCATCCTCAACACCAGGTGCATCGCTGTGTATGCATCTGGGTCAGCTGTGCATGACTTGCGTGCCAGAATCAGCAGGAGGCGCTGCTTCTGGCACCACTACGACCACAAGATATGTGCAGCCAGCAACATGCAGTTCTCCGCGCACACACAGTGCACCAGCCACCACAGGGCCGGCTAGTGTAGACCTGCTGCATGCGTGGGTATGCAAAGAGCACAAAGTCAGGGTGCTGCTTTGGAGTGCTGTGAATGAAACCATGTGTGCTGGCACATGCGAGAAGCCAGCACAGCAGCAATGCATCTGCCCCGCCCGCGCTTTGTGGCAGCAGCAACAGCATGTGCACTCCTGCAACTCGTTGCTGAACGAAAGAGATGGTGTTCTTATGCTGCTGCACCCATCCGGCGGCCAGGGCGCAGCTCATTCACAAACACAAAGCAGCAAGTGCAGCAGCAGCGTCAACACACCCATGTGCAATAGCTGAAACCCCTGTACACACACCACAAGCTGCACCTTCTAGACCCAGCCCCCAGCCCAAGAGACCCGAACACGTCACCCTTCACTTTTAGCTGATGTTCCGCTATCATCAAACCACAACTCGCACCATCCTGCAACATCCTGCATCATGCTGCATCGTGCTGTACATCCTGTACACTGTACGCATGTGCTGCAAGCACCATGACTGCACACGTGCAGCAGCGCTTCAACTCACTTTACAAATGAGCAAGCACCCAGGCACGCATTGATGCACAACCTGAAACCTATTCATTCAGCACCAAAGGAAGGCTGCAGCTTGCATAGCTCAGCCCATTTCTGTGCCAGCAGTGCCACTTGCCACAAAGCGCCAGCTGATTCACCAAGGCGTGCTGTGTATATACATCCGCTGTACATCCTCTGTGCAGGCTTAAGCTGACGTCGCAGGCACCACATACTGCATGCACCATCATTTGGTGCATTGGTGTTGGTGCTCTGTAAGACACAAACCTGCAAGCTTGCAAGCCTGGCAACGTGTGCCAGCATTCATCGCACCACAGCACAGCAGAGCTGAGTACAAGTTCTGCATTGCAGCACAACAGACCTGGGCGGCATGCGCAACAAGGCACGCAACACGGCATGTGCCTTGCAACTTGCAACTTGCAACAAAATGATAATGTAATCGATTACGGTGAGCTATGTACGGCAACAGTATGCGCCACCTGACTGCTGCTTGCCCACAGAAAGCCGAATGTAACACCTATTTAAGTCCAACCGCAGCCACATCTGGATGCAGATGCAGAGCAACAGACAGCTCCAAATGAAACATTCTATGGCAGCCTGTGAGCCGCTGCCACAATGATGCGCTTGATCAAGGCATGCATTGACAATGCATTGACCGTCCCTCAGCTCCCAACGTAACCAGAATGGACACTGAAAGCAGCCAATCAAAAGCAAACACACGTTGCAGTGACCTCTCGACTGCCAAAGCTGCTGCTGCTGCCCTGGCAATGTCCGTTCAGCTGCTGCAGCGGAAGGCACGCCATTGTATCTTGCAGGGAGCATCAATCCAGCAACGTTGACTGCCAGAGCAGTACCCTGGCCAACAAATTGCCAGACTCTTAATGCACAAATACCCTGCGCATGCTTGTCGCAGCAACTCGCTAGGGACTGCATCAACAGATACACGCAACCTCCCAAATCACATGTGCCGCTAGCCACTCCTGTCGTGACATCACAGCACAATGAAAGTCACTCCTGATACCCAGCACATCACGATGCCACGGTCAGAGCACTGTCGCCCCTAGTGCTACACAGGTACAAAGTTGCCTGTGTGCTTTCAGCTAGATATCTCCATCAGCATGGGCAGCGCATGCATTGCTGCAGTGCCGCATGCGATTGTGAGCCATGCTGTGCCTAAACACGCAGCGCCCAGCTCTGCCTAAAAAACCCGCCAATCTGCCAGCTACAACCCCACACAGGCCCAACCCCAAGAAACCACGCACAGATGTGCAGCCAAACCCAGCTACAGCGTGTCAAACACCTCAGCACATGAAGCACATGAAGCCTAGCTGGCCAGCACAGTACACAGTCGCGTTGCAGCCGCTGACGCGTGTCAGATGCCTCCATAAAGTCAAACCAAACAAACACACACCTGCCGCAGCGCAAGCACTGCATATACACATGCAGCCCGTGCAGCAGTCGCCCTTCATTCGCAGCTGTCGCCGCCGCCCAGGTTGGCGCCGCCTTTGCGTGCGCCCACCAGCTTGAGCAGCACAGATTGGCTGTGAAGCCGCTGACGCTGGTCTCCTTCCATCATCAAATGGCGAGCAGCAACCTCACACATCTGCCACCAATAAAACACTGGCCCCACACACTCAGCCCGTGCAGCATTCGTCCTTCACTCGCAGGTCTCACCACTGCCCAGGTTGGCGCCGCCTTTACGTGCGCCCACCAGCTTAAGCAGCGTGTCAAACATCTCTGCCATGAAGCCCACGTACATGCACAGCACGTACAGGTCAAGCACCTCCATGCCCGGCAGGGGGCTCTTCGTGGCCATGTAGATGTGTGTCATCTTGACATTGGGGTCGCGGAATGCGTCACCGTCCACGCCCGCGCCGTACCTGTAATGGTGTCATCAAAGTACGTTTGAAAACAGCAGCAGCCAGGGCAGCAGCGGCAGATCCGTGTCAGTTTTATACCACATTTATCAGTTTAACGTTTGAGGGGTTGATTGGAGAGCACCTCCATGCCCGGCAGGGGGCTCTTCGTAGCCATGTAGATGTGTGTCATCTTGACATTGGGGTCGCGGAATGCATCGCCGTCCACGCCCGCGCCGTACCTGTAATCGTGTCATTGAAGTACATTTGAAAACAGCAGCAGCAAGGGCAGCAGGGCAGATCCGTGTCAGTTTTATGACACAAATATTGTTTCAATGTTTGAGGGGTTTATTGGAGAGCACCTCCATGCCTGGCAGGGGGCTCTTCGTGGCTATGTAGATGTGTGTCATCTTGACATTGGGCTCGCGGAATGCGTCACCGTCCACGCCCGCGCCGTACCTGTGGGGCAAACACCATTGAAACTATGACACAGTGCCTGATGTTGGTTAGGCGTTGTGGGAGCAGGGAGAGATCCCTTAGCTCTGTTTTCTTCCAGGCATGCGTAGTGCAGAGTCAGTGCACTTGCAAAGCTGCTGAGCTCCGCGCTACACAAGGCCTTGACCAAGTCCAACCCCGGCCGACACACAAGCCACCGCAATTGTCAGGCCCTGCTGTTATCAACCAGCAGCTTTACCCCAACACCCATAACCTGAACACCCAAAACCAAGCCCCACCTGATCTTGGAGAAGGCCAGGTTTTGGAAGGCGTACAGGTTGTTGGACTGAACACCCCCAAAACCCCCCAAACCCCCAAAACCCCAAAGCCATGGACCCTAAAACCAGGCCCACCTGATCTTGGAGAAGGCCAGGTTCTGGAAGGCGTACAGGTTGTTGGCGCAGTGGTAGAAGTACAGGTTGGTCCAGCGGATCCAGTGCACCAGCCGGCCAAACACGTCATCCCGCACGTTGAAGAAGGGAGCGAAGCCAAAGGCCAGCTCCCTGCGGCCCTCGGAGCGCAGCTTGCTGATGATGTCCTCGTACAGCAGCTTGAGCGTGCCTGGTGGAAGCAGCAGCAGCAGCAGCAGCAGCAGCAGCAGCAGCAGCAGTGTAATGAGTAGGGTGAGGGTCAGTGACGGAATGTGTCTTTGTACAGCAGCTTGAGCGGGCCTGGTGGCAGCAGCAGCAGCAGCTGTGTGGTGTGTAAGGTTACAGCTAGCGACTGGATGTGTCTTTGTACAGCAGCTGGAGCGTGCCTGGAGGCGGCAGCAGCAGCAGCAGCAGCAACACCAGCAGACAAGTGAGGTAAGAAGTTACGGATTCTTTTGTGAAATAGTTGTGCACTGTCGTCGGCGGCCCATGCAGTGGTACAGCATCTGGCACAACTACGCACTACTCCGCCGCAACAAACCACAAAAAGACCAGGCTCGCTGCTTCACCATGCTGCGAGCACGCGTAGCGGATGCCCATGCTGCACACCCTGCTGCTGCTTTGTACTGTATAAATGGTTGCGCAAAAGGCTCAGCAGCTGCTTTTTTTTCCAACACTCACCCTGGTGTGCGGTGCGCTTCATGCGGCAGATTGATGACACATAGCCGACCTCCTCATTGTCCTGCCACAGTGGATCAAGCAGCACAAAGCCAACAAGCTCAGGCGCAGCAGGTTCAGCTGGCTCCTCCTGCTCCTCCGGCACACTCGCTGCTGCTGCTGCTGCTGCTGCCGCTCCTGCTGCTGCAAACGGCGAGGTGCTTGTCTCCTTGGCAGCTGCAGCAGTGAGCTCAGAAGGGAGGCTGGCTTCACTGCTGAGGCTGTTGGAAGAGCCCTTGCCTGCTGCTGCTGCTGCTGCTGCTGCAGGCAGGTTGGGCTGGGAGCCTGAAGCAAGGCCAGTCAAGCTAGCGAGGCCTGACAGCTGGCTGGCAATGCTGCTAGCGCTGGTGAGCACGCTGTTGCTGCGGGAGAGGCCGCCGGAAGCTGCGCCGGCGAGGCTGCTGCGGGACTTGTTGCGGGGCGGCTTCGGGGGCTTCACGTTGGCGGGCAGGCCCTGCGGTGCATCAGTAACAGTTGTAACAGTTTTAAATAACAAATGTGACTGTTAGTAACAGCGCTGCAGACAGGGTGCTAGAGCTGTATCAGCTGCTTTGTAGCGCAGAATGCTCTGTGCAGTTGAGGTTCTGATGGCCTAGTATGCAAGCGCTGTCCAAGGCTTTGTCATCTAGATCGCTTTACTCAAGATAACAAGTCAAACCCGGCCAAACCCTACAGCGCACTGCCTCTCACCTGCAGCACAGGGTCCACCACTGCTGGTGGTGCGTGAGCCGGGTGGTGTGCTTCTGCAACAAACACGCGCACGCCGTTTGCCAGCTGCATGTTCTCGTAGTCCACGTTGCGCACAAACACGCGCAGCACGCGCTCCGCCACGGCCTTCTTCTGCAGCCAGTCCTCTGCAGAGCAGCAGCAGCAGCAGCAGCGGGCCAGGGAAAGGAGGCAGGTATGTGAGGTTCAAAGACATGCGGCAGGAGTGGTGTGTTGCATGCAGTCAGCAGACGCATGTGACAGCAGCGTCCTGGCTGCAGTGGACGCAACCTGTAGATGCTGCTGCCAGCTGCCAACACACACCCACAGACTCCATCGGATGTACACACATCAGCTGCTCAACTGTCGCCCTGCGCGGTGTGGCTGCAGCTGTGGCCATGTTCTCGTTATCCATGGCCGACTATCCTGCATTTGTTATTATAGTCATCACCACCAACACTCCTCACCTGACACCTCGTACTGCAGCTTGCGGCGCATCTCGTCGTCAAACTCGTGCGGCTGCAGCTCCCTGATGCGCACGCCAGACTCGCGAGCAGCGCGCGCAGCGGCACGCACCGTGCGCGTCTTGGAGCTGTACGTCCACTGCTGCACCTGTGACATGTAGCCAAATAAGTAATATGTTATGTAACATAGCCGGCATGAGGAGGCAGGCCTGGTGCCGTGATGACGGCAATGGCTACATGTGCGTCTACAAAGACTGCCGGCTCATACCAGTACAGTTGTTATGGTTTGAACTGCTGCTGGTGATGTGACATGGTGCTGGATGTGCAGACGGGGTTGATATATGCAGGTATGGTCACCATATCAGATGGCATGAGCCGCCCGAATCATATGCACCAGGGAGCAGCAGCTGCTGCATGTGCAGGCGCCGGGCACCAATTGACTGCCACTGCAGCGTGCAGGTTTGCTGGTGCCGCTGGTGTGCTGCTGCGCAGCATCGCTCACCTGCAGGGTTGTCTCAGCCCCCACATCATTGATGTAGTAGCCAATGTCGTGCAGCACCTGGCAGCAGATGAGAGGTGGCAGCGGGAAGTCAGAAAGTGTCAGCCTCGTTCATGGCTGGAGAGGCTCTACTTGATGTATTGACTCTGATGCGCAACATTTGCTGCATACGGGCTGGCACCTGCTCTTGCAATGCCACTGCTGCGGCCACCTCAAGAGTGTGTAGCGTGCACACTGCAAGAGTGTGTAGCGTGCACACTGCAAGAGTGTGTAGCGTGCACACTGCAGACTGGCTACCAAACCGCCAGGGCCAATTGGGCAGCTGCTGGGGCTGCTGATGTCGAGCCATGCTGTCATGAAGCACATTATATGCACGCAGCTACGGCCGCTATGCCACAGCAGCGCCAGAACCCTGCCACCCCTGCGCACGCTCCTTGCTGCGTGGTAGAACTAGCTGCCACTGCTGCCCCTACCCAAGCATGTAGCATGCATATATGTGCCGAAAGGTTCCGGGTTCGAACCCGCACCTGCGCGTACTCCTTGCTGGCGTGGTAGAAGTACGTGCCGGGGAACTCCTTGACAAACATCTCGCTAATGGTGCGCCAGTTGCTGCGGTGCGCCAGCGGATCCCCAATGACGGACACGATCACGCGGCTGTAGATATCTGCCACAATGTATGGAAGGCTTCCCATGCCCGGCACGTAAAAGTGGATGAATTCTGGGTTGAACAGCTGGCTGTTGGCAATTGCGTTGCGGCCGTAGAGCTTCATGTAGGGTCCCACCAGCTTCCAGGCCAGCGAGTCGTGGCCTGTGTGGGGTTGTGGGGTTTGGGCAGTGGCGGTTTAGGGTGCGGGGTGTGGGGTTTAGGGTTTGGGAAGGGCAGAGGCAGAGCAGGGCGGAACAGTGTGGGTGGTGAGCATGCAAGTGGCGCTTGGCAGGGTGTGGGTGTATTGGGTGCGGCAGTATGCTTGCATGCAGGCTGCTGGCTGCCGTGTGTTGCGGAGTTCAAGCTTAAACTTGTTGAGTCTGCTGGTATTTTGACCTATGTTACATCTGCTCCGAAGTGGTTGAAGGTAGCGAGGCTTGCAGGAAGTGCCACTGGTGGGACACGCGGGTGATGCTAGGGGTGGGGTATGCTTGCCCATTGCTGCTTGTTGCTCACATCAGCATTGGTGGCTGCGCACCAACAGCAGAAACGATGCTAGCTGCGGCCCTGGTGGATTATCTGACAAGGAAACCGCCTTGCTGCGTCTTTCATTGGAATGGCAGGCATGCACTAGCCAGACACATGCTGTGGCTGTGAAAACATCGGCAGCACAGCTGCCTGCTGCGCCGCACCTTTGGCACTATCATTGTGCACCATGATAGGCTTGACTGCTGCAGTCGATGTGGCAACAGCACGAATGATGATGGGGCCTCCGTTCTGCTTGTCTGCTGCTTGCTTCAGGCCAGTCCCAGTCCCAGACGCTGGTACTGCTGATGCTGCAGCTGCAGCTGTCGCAGCTAGGGAGCTGGGCCTGCATCGCTTCAGCGCTGCTGGCTTGACGAAGATACGATGCACTGATGCGATTGCCCACAGTGTGTTCAGTATGACGAAGAACATACAGCCAACGAAGACCTGTGTTGCAGCAGAAACGAGCGAGCCCGCGCATTCAGCACCCTACATTCCACGTTCGTTAGAATTATTGCTGGTGGCTCCAGCTTGCACCCAACCAGCTTACGCACCTGGAGTGCCTTCCAAGCACAAGCCACGCCTGCCCTCTGCACAGCCTGCATGACCTGCCTGCCAGCTGAAGGTTTCTGAAGAACACCTGCTGGTACCACAGGAGCCCCCATGGCGCCTGCGCCCTCTAATGCTAGATGCTCCTGCTGCTTAGCCTCTCTGCGCACAGCCGCAAAGCGCTCAGCGCAGTCCTGCCGCTCCTGTAATATGTAAATATTGTCTCTTGTCAAATGAACCAACTGATCGCTGCTCTTTCGCTGGCTTACTTTGGTCACCGATGGCAACTGGACGAACGGGTGTCAAGTGTGAGCGGACATCAATACGTCATTGCACTTTAGAGAGCATGTACACCAACGACTGTTGTCTTTTGAAGTCTGCGACGTTGTGCACGTGGTGTGTGCTGCGCATAGCTACGTTTGTGTGTCAGCTGGCCGGCTCAGCACGATCCCATATTCAACCCTCTCACCGCCTACAAAGAGTGGCACAAGCTACAACAAAATTAGACGAATAAAATGTTTGACGAACTTGGCAGGCTGACACTCAAATGTTCACTGGCAGTTAACTTCTCAACTCCTGGGGAACGTGGTACACCGCGCACTGTTGTTGTGGCAGTCAGGAAGGATCTGCACCGCAAAATTGAACACACACGTAGCAGCTCTTGGCGCTGCGGCAAGCACACTCCGGCCCAGCTGGTGACTGCATCCAGTCAGCTGTGAATAATCTGCCAGATTATGCACAGCTGTCAGAGTCTGGCGGATTATGCAACATCAGCTGTGCAGCTTGGTGCGGAGGATTCTGGGCTGCAAGGGCAGCTGCATTAACTACGTGCAGCATGCTCAGCAACCTTCCTACTGCACGTGCTTTGCTGCTGCAGCAAGGGTTGTGGCACTGTACCATGGCATCAGCTGGGAACTCTGAGCTAGCCGCACCCAGCTGGGCAGACGTGACATTACATTACATTACATTACATTACATTACATTACATTACATTATGTTACATGCTCCACTCAACGAGGAGTGGGAACCCCAGTCAGGAGCCAACGAGAGGCCCATAGGGGGAGGAAACATCGAAGAACAACTCATCATCGTCCAAACCGTCAGACGAAATCGCAGAAAAAACTCATCAGCATCATCAATAGCTTGGGCAATAGCCTGCGAGGACAGAAGGACCTCAGGATCAGTGTCCGGGTGACACCGCATCAGATAGCAGCAGTGCACAAAAGCAGCCACCAAAGCAGGTGCCTGCTTCATAAAAGTGATCATGTCATCGCCTGCTGGGTGGCAACCAGCAATAGTAGCCCATGTGAAATACACAGAGTCTGACATCCCACGCCATACACAAGCAGGGCGGAGCAACACCTGATCAGGGTGAGCCAAGCACTTACATGACAGCTGCACAGAGATCCGAGAGCCCCCGACCCTCACGCCACACATTAAGGTCAAACGCAAGGCAGTGCATCCCTGGACTTGGACTTGTGCCTGACTCAGGGATGCTCAGTACGCTGTACGTTCTGTACGTTGTACGCTGTACGTTGTACGTTGTACGCTGCTTGGGGGCTTCTGTACGTACCCCTTGTACGTGTCTGTACGTTGACTACACCATTGGGCCCTGCTGCTACTGCTGCATCACTGATGCAGGCTGCTGCCCTCTAGCTCAGGGGCTAGGTCTAGGAGTAACATATTTTGAAGTAGATAACAGTATTTTGATGTTTATAACAGTCATACACTTGCTGCACTGCCTGACACCAGTGCCATCCCCAGTCAGGTGCACGTAGCAGCGTGTTTTGGTGCCACTGAACGTGTGGTTGCAGTGCTTGCACATATAGTCAGTGGTATTGGTCTTTTTGGTGACAACATCGCAGTGATCGAGAGGATTAGTGGACCTTTTCCACGCATCCTGGTTTGCAGAGGCGGCGCTGGAGGCCATTGCAGCTGCTCAATGTCAAACGAATATGTAGATATATTATAAATATTTAAACAAGCTAAATATCAGCAACATTCTGCACTTGTACGTGGTTATTATGTTACTTCCAGTGAGGTGTTGACCCAGCATGTTACATGTTTACTCAACAGCAGCGTACAAACAGCGTACATTGCAGCGTACTATACGCGTACAGTACGTTGTACGCTGCCCAAAACAACGTACTGAGTATCCCTGGCCTGACTTCTGTGCATCAGTTTCGTCGCTACATGCTTGACCATTGCAGACGCGAAGTAAGCGCCACGGGTTACTTTGCTGAGCATTCAACCCCATGCCTTACCACTAGCATGACATGCGCTCCCTCACTTGCCGTGAGTAATGCATCGTGCAGCACCCCATCACCAGCATCCAGCCGGTAGCAAAAAGCACTAGGCAAATCACATGCGCGTGAGGGAGCAAACAGACATCAGCAATGAAAAGCCTCCAGCCACAACCACGTGACACGGCCGGCACCGCCGCTTGCAATCACAGCGGTGCCACTGCGCGAGATATCCCTGCAGGATGAGCAGCGTTCATGCATCCAATCAGCGCACCCCACACCATCACAATGTTCTTCCAGCCCTTGCACAGCCTGTGACGCAGAAATGCACCTCAAGCTACCCAGGGCATGCCACAGACACCCAAGCTTCTCAGCAATTGGCACATATGACCTCATCAGCAAACATTCCAAGGTGATGCATCGTGATTCCAGCCTTTGGCTGCCCTGATGATCGCATCATAATACTAACAGCTTAGTAGGCTAGTAGGCAGCCAATGTGCACCCATAGCATGCTGAGCAGCAGTCAACGCGGGCCTAGCTAGGTGGTCAACACATGCATGTGGCAATTGCATGGCAGGCAAAGATACAGTCCGCATGCGGTTGCAGCATGCCAGTCAGCTGCAAGTCAGCGATGCATTATACAACAGCCAAGTGTGCCTGCAGCTGTCAACGGGCAAGTCAAATCAAATGTGGAGTAAGTAGCGGGGCAGCAGCTAGTCAGCGCATGCAGCAGCCACATGCAGCAGGTGGCCAACCTGCAGTCAACCATTCTGCTGTGCAGACACCGGCTGGGCAAGAATGGGTCAGTCAAACACAGGCAGATGCGGATGCACAACACCTAATTCATACCAGCTGCCGGTTACTGTCAAGTGCTTGCAGCAGCCATGCTGTGCACGTCAATGGCTGGTTGCTTCGCGCGTCAGGCAGTGCTGCAACACACACATGTGACTGCACTTGACATGGTAGCCACTGCTATGCCGCAATACGCTGCTGCAGCCCCGCGTCTAATCAAAACAGCCGAATTCGCAAATATAACGACCAATGCAGCCACCCACCATGTCTCAGGCAAATGAAACAGGACACATGGAGCGCAGACACCAAGGATCGAGCCTAGTCAGCGCTTTCGGCATGGTGTGCGCAAGTGCATCATGGTACAACCACCTGCTGTGCCTGCACAATCACACCTGCTGCAAGCAGAGCCCCTCAAAGCAGTTGCCAATGTACCGTCTCCAAGCGTAATGCAAGCAACGAGTGCCACTCTTCCCCAAGACTCAGTCAAACCTGCCGTTGCCACACACGGAAAGATAAGCTCTACAAATGTGACAGCTCTATTAATATGTGTCTGCGCGCTGGTGTGCAGCACAGCTGTCATACAGTGGAACGCGCACAAAGTCATAATCCTGCGCACCGCCCTGGCTTGCGCACAGCCTGATTGCAGGACAGCGCTGCTGCAACGAGTGCATTTGCCAGCCACACAGCATGCGTTATCAACCTGTCAGGAACAGAACCTCACCATGTATGTTGAGTGAGTGAGTGACTACCCAGGCAGCTCAGCAGCTCCTGGTTAACTTTGAAGCTCGACCACCACCATCCACAGCAGACCAGTAATAGCAGAGACCGTGCTGCTGCTGCTGCTGCTGCTGCTGCTGCTTCTTGCGCCGCAGTTGTGGTGATTTGCACCTTCACCGAGCTGCGTGGCGTGGGTGTGAGCCACGTGCATTGAGCGACGCGCAGCTGCATCTGCCAACACTAGCAGCAGCAGCAGCAGCAGCAGCGACAGACACACACTGCTTGCGTTGCAGCTCTGGAGGCTTACTGTGCCGCTGCGCTGCGTGGCGTGGGTGTGAGCCACATGCCCTGAGCCACGCGCAGCTCCAGCGCAGCAACCGTCTGCGACAGCACGCCCTGCGGGCCCCCCATGCGGGGCGCCAGCCTCCACGAGAAGCACGACAGCAGCAGCACCAGCAGCACCTGCAGCGGCACAGCAGCATGATGTATAACACATCAAACACGTAGTGGCTATGTCACATATGCCCTATGTGCATGACCAGCACGCTGAGCACGAGGCTCGCAACGTTTGAGCCCTGCTTACATGTTTTAAAATGACATCTCTCCCTTTGCAACTGGCAGAGGTGCACGGCTGACAACCAGGCTGCCATATGCATGAGCAAAAAGTGCTGCTAGCCAAAAAGCGCACCTTGCACTGCCCCATGGCTAGATGCTGTGCAATGAAGGCCCTGATCCATCCCAACTGATCCTGTGCAGTGCTGCAACTCCTAACCGCCCATCCCACCATCACACACGCACCTTGCACTGCACCATGGCCAGCTGCTGAGCCACGCAGGCCTTCGGCCCAATGCCAAACGGCACAAAGCGCGGTGAGCCCGTGCGCGGGTCTGTTGCTGCGCTTGGGTCCTGCCAGCGCTCTGGCTTGAACTGCATGTAGTGGATGCGGCCGCAGTGAGCAAAGGGGTGTTACTTAGGTTGCTATGGTATGGGATGCGGCCGCAGTGAGCAAGGGGGTGTTACTTGGGTTGGTATGGGATGCGGCCGCAGTGAGCAAAAAGGTGTTGCTTGGGTTGGTATGGGATGCGGCCGCAGTGAGCAAAAAGGTGTTACTTGGGTTGGTATGGGATGCGGGCGCAGTGAGCAAAAAGGTGTTACTTAGGTTGGTATGGGATGATATCGCAGTGAGCACAGGGGTGTTACTTAGGTTGGTATGGGATGCAGCTCCAGTGAGCAAAGGGGTGTTAATTAGGTTGGTATGGGGTGCGGCCGCAGTGAGCAAAGGGGTGTTACTCAGTCTTGCACTTAGGTTGGTAGTTCATGTAGTGCAGCAGGCCCATGCCAAGGCCTATAATAGCAGTTGGCAGTTCAACAAGACGAAGCTACAGGGCACCCAGCAAGTACTTTCCACTGCTTGATCTTAACGACCACATGCAATGGTCACAGCTGTCCTCTGGATGCCTCGCCTGCAGCCGGCTGTCCCAGTTGGCTCGGTTACAGATGCTGCACAGGCGTGGGAACACAAAAGCAAGCCGACGGCTGGTCTACCCACATAGTATCTACTTCTTAGCACAATCCAACGGCGCTTCTTTTCTTACCTGCTGCGGGCTGTCCCAGTTGGCCGAGTAATTGAGGATGCTGTATAGGCAGGGGAACACAATCACGCCTGCAGGCACCTGGTAGGGCCCAACCTTGGTCACCTTCTCACACATGCTGCATACACCACACAAACCAGACAGCAGCAGCAGCAGCAGCAGCAGCAGCAGCAGCAGCGATGCAGCGCAGCACAGAACGGCACAACACAGTCATCAGCTAGGTGGTTGACGTGGGCGTTCTGCCTTCTTGCAGGACAGTGACTTGCAGGACGGCGAGCAAACTATCAGTGTAAGGTGGTGCAAGGTGGAGCTCCTTGGGCATCGTGCACAGAACCGCATTGCAGCTGTGCACCTGGCCCTGGTCAACATCAACGCAGCATGCAGCGTTCAAGGTGCAGTTGCCAAGCTGTGGCTGTAGCAGTGCGCAGCTGCTTCGCCAGTGCCTGACTAGGCCTGACAGTGCAGCATTCGGCAGCAGCAGCAGCACCACGAATTCGATACAAATGTGTGATCAAATGTTGGCAGCAGCAGGTTTGATCATAGCCTAAACATAGAGCCAGCCCTCCACAGCTCACCGAGGAGTTGCTGCCACGCCTGCAGGGAAGAGCCGCATCGCCTCATGCAGTACTGCAATTAGAAAGGGCAGCTGGCGCAGGCTGTCCATGCTGAGGGCTGCCGTCACCGCCGCCAGGTCACCGTTGCAGGGCAGGCCGGCAGCAACCAGCTCTTGCAGGACAGCCTGCTCTGCCTCGGGGTGCTGAGTCAGCAGGTAGCTGCAGCAGGCAAGGCAGGCAGGCAAGCAGGCAGGCCGAAGGTGTGAATGCTACGGCTACGGCTATGGCATGGATGGTTGCTTAATGGCGCTGAGTCAGCAGGTAGCTGCAGCTGGCACGGCAGGCAGACAGGCAGGCAAGCAGGCCGGCAGGCGGTGTGAATGCTACGGCTGTGGATATGGCATGGATGATTGCATGTTGGTTCTGAGTCAGCAGGTAGCTGCAGCAGGCAGGCAGGCGGGCAGGCCGGCAGGCAGGCAGGCAGGCCGATGGTGTGATTGCTATGGCTTGATGAACAGCATGATGGCGATGATGACAGCATGCAGGCATGCATGCAGGCAGGCAGCAAGGGTGACAGGCTGCTGTTACAGGTTTGGTTTGCACACATCTGTCGTACACCATACGAACCACACTATTGCACAAAGCGGCACAGGAGCAGCGCACTCACAGCGTCCAGGCTACAGTCCAGGGCACCGACTCCTGCCCTACAATCTCCAGGAACACCTCAGCCTGCAGCGCCTGCGTGGAGAACAGCTGCCCACTGGATGGCTCCCGCAGCCGTGACAAACTGGCTCCTAGTGAGAAGTCTGCTGCTGATGCAGTCGGCCGCAGTGACTCGATGTGCTGCGCGATCTGGTGTGTTACTGACATCATGTGGCGGCGCTGCGCGTGGAAGGTGCGCGACTCCTGCAAGTGAGGATAGATAGAAAGAGGGGTTACACGGAGTGTTCATGCAGCATACGCCACCACAGACACCTGGTGAAATAGGAAGCTGCAAACAGCTCAGCTCGGGCTGTCTCTCCTGCATGTGAGGGAGGGACAGGCGGGATTGAGTGGGTGAGAGCAGGTGCAGCTGCTGCTTGACGGGCTGCAGGGGCGGCAGGTTGCGTGGTGCGGGTTGGGCTGCGGCTGCCGGCAGCGACAGCAATGACAGGCATGGCGCCGCTGCTGTATGTGTAACGATTTGCTGCAGATTTGCGGGAGTTGCTTACACATGTTGGTCTTCCTCAAAGTGTGGGTCCTCAGCTATGCTTGGGAGGCTGCATGATGTGTCTGTCCATACAGTGAAGCGCCTTCCTTGCATCCCACTGCAGCTGCTCGTGCTGCTGCTGCTGCTGCTGCTGCTGCTGCTGCTGCTCACCTTGCACAGCCAGGGCATGCCCAAGTACAGCCAGCGCTTCCAGGGCTGCGTCACAAATGTGTTGGTTATTGCAATCAGCGAGCTGGCGTCTGCCGCTGTCTTGTGTGCGTCAAACAGGCCCTGCTGCGGCATGCGCAGGAAGCCGTCACTCAGCACGCGCAGCGTGGCTGCAAAGATCTCCTCGTCGATCAAAACCTCCGGCTCGCTGCTGCTGCTGCTGCTGCTGCTGCTGCGTGGCTTGCTGTAGTGCACAGCCTCTCCTGAGCTGATGCGCTTGCAGACCTCCGAGTAGCATGTCACAATGGTGGGGAACAGGTCCCTGCAAGCAGTGAAGCAGCGCTGGACATCAGCACCGTGGACACCAGGCGTACATGCACTATGTACACAGCCCCAGCACTGTTCCAGCTACTGCTGACGCTGCTGCTTCTGCTGCTACTGCGGCTGTTGCCCCAAGCTGTTTGCAAGCTCGGTCACAAGCTCCTGTGCCATCCCTGCAAGCTTACTGCAGGCTTCGTTGCAACGCGGCTGGTCTCGCTTAGCAGCTGACCGTGCAAGCACACGGGCGATGGCCTCAGTGGCAAGGTGCTACTGCTGCTGCTGCAGCTGTTCCTTGTAGCGTCCTGCAAGTTCCTGCAAGCTTCCTGCAAGCTTCGATGTGGGAACGAGAGGAGGCTGGTCTCACCTGACAGCTGACAGTGTGAAGGCAGGGGCGATGGCCCTCCTGATAGCCTTCCAGCGCTCCTCATCCTGCTCTGTCAAGATAGCACCATACCCAGGCATGCCGTGTGCCTGCAAGCCGGCCACAACACAAAACAAAAAGTGATTGCTACAGCTGTGGCCAGGGCTGCCTCAACAGCAGCAGTTTGAGGTGTTGGGGGTTGGTACGAGGTGAATGTTGCTGTCGCATGTAAGAACTGCTGCTGCTGGCAACAGCTGGCACCTGATCGGCATTTGGTATTCGCACAGTATGCATGCTGGTTCGATGTGCTTCGTGAGAGAAGTCAAGTCATGAGCTCCTGGTGACACAAACAGGGGTGCATTGGGACTGCATCCCAAATGATTAACCACCCCAGCTGCGGCTACGGCTGCTGCAGCATATATGCCTGGTTATAACCCAAGCTTGCTGTGCACGAAGCATATGCACCTTTATCTGATGCTGCTGCCCCCTTTCAAACTGTGTCTCTCAAAGATGACGCACGCAGCAGAGATGACGCTCAACCCACCGCATTGAACAGCGTGTACTCTGGGGTGCGCCTGGGGCACTCATTTGGACCCTTGCCCAGCAGTTCTGAAGCCACCTGCGGGTCTGCCACGATCACTACATCTCTGTAGAGCAGCCGCAGCCTTACAATGGGCCCATACACCTCATGCCACTTGAGGAACTGCTCATGCCCGTTTGAAACATGCAGGGCCATCTGCAGCAAGTGCCCCAACCCAATGAAAGGAGAGCCCCATGGCGTAGGGATGTCCAGCAAGTCCAGCATCGTGAACCGCCTCACGACGACCCATGCTGCTACCACCGCAAGCAACAGAGTGATGCCAAGCGTGCCGGGGATGGCGACCGACGCATCCTGCCTTGCACTCAAAAGCCTCCACACGTCAACAAATGTCTCTAGCTTGTCATGCATCTTTGCCTCTTTGTGCCAAAAGTTGGTACTCGCCAGAGCTACCGCCCATGACCACGTAGCTTCCGCATTAAATCCTTAAACAACGTCTGAGAATACTGAAATTATCAATGCGATCGACGCCGGTACTACATGTGCACGACTGGTAAGAGAAATGACTGGTAGTGACCACGAGGAACGTTGGCACGGTATGTGCAGGCGACGGTGGCAGCTGCCCTACTTTCGGCAAGCCCTTACAAGACGTCGTAGGGTTTGATTTTCTGCGGCTTGATCGTGCCTGTTGTGGCCCTGCTTTCATTCTGATTGCAGCACTGCAGCAATGGCAGGCAGCACAGGAGGCCCGTCACACGCAGAAACCTCTGCGCACTTGTATGATGCCGTTGGGCAAATATGGCTGGAGATGTTTGGCGAGCATGTCCACGTCGGTGAGCTTCACGGCTGGACGCCCGCCAGCTGTGCCGTAGCAACACAAATGGCTCACAAAACAATTAGATTTTTTTAGCATAATTATCACAATTGCACTATGAGGCGCTGACAGCGACGTACTACTGCAGGGTACTACCCTGAGGGCTGGCCTGAGTCCAAGCACAAGAAGACTTGGCAGCAAGCACAGCTTGATCACGTGGACGCAGTGCTGGAGTTTGCGGGCGTAAACAAGGCTAACAGGGTAAGTTGATACAGGCGCGTTTGGCACCCCTTGGCACACAGTAGGGGTGGTTGGACAGTTGACCTCCAACAACTGCCAACTGTGCTGAGTCCAAGCAAACAGAGCATGCCTGCATCCCTGCTGTTGTCACTGCTACTGTTCTACATATACTTACGACGTCTGTTTGACTCTTGGTGACTTCCGCAGCTGCTGGATTTGGGCTGTGGCTACGGCGGCACTGCTGTGCACATTGCTGAGCGCTTAAAGTGCAAGGCTGTGGGCGTGAACATTTCGCCTTTCCAGGTGAACTTCTGCTATCTTGAGCTGAAATTCGCCAATACACATTGTAAAGTGGACACACAGCAGCAGCAGCAATGTCTAATGGGCAAGATGCATGGCTGATCGCAGCAGCGCTGCATGCGTGTCAGGCGTGGGACACGCGGGATCTGTCGCACGTCCTTATCCTGTCAGCAATGGTGTGTCATGTCTAATGCCTGCTAGCCAACTGGCCATCTGCACAGGTCGCTCCACGGGTATGTGACCAAAACACCACACTCTTCAGAGCATCCAAGATGTTGAAGTTGCATCATCTTGGTTCCATTACATGTTTGTCTGCCAGCAACATCAGGCTGGCGCTGACCTGCTGTGGCTTGCCTCCTCGCTAGCTTGTCAGTGCAGCCTATGTCTACATCTCACGCTCAACAGCACTTCAATTTCAAGCTTGCGATCATCATCATCGCATGTACATGCCTGCTGCCGCGCCTTCTGCAGGTGCAAGCTGCCAACAACTTGGCTCGCAGGCTGCGCTTTGGTGAGAAGGAGGTCTACTTTGTGGTGGGAGATGCGCTGCAGCCAGACCTGCCTGACGGCTGCGCAGACCTGGTGGTGTCTGTGGAGAGCGCAGCATACATGCCATGCAAAGAGTGAGTGAGCTTGGCAGGTACTAGCGGGTGCTGCAGGCGACGACAACGTGTAGAGGGGTGCCAGTACTGTGCATGTCTGTGGATGGCGCAACCCCGCAACGTTCTGCAGCCTTCACGCGCTGCCTGGCAACAGGCAGCGTACCCAGCAGCCCCCTATCTTTGTCGATTCTCTGCGTTGATGGTCGTGCATCCTGTGCAACATTAAATATTCGCTGCCCTTCGCACTGAAGCTGTGGTGCTGTTGCTGTGGCTGGTGCTTGCAGGAAGTTTGTTGCGCAGCTGGCGCGGCTGTGTGCGCCAGGCGGAACAGTCATCTTGGTGGATTTCTGCCGCGCAGCAGGTCCCATCAGTGCCTCACTGCAGCAGCGCCTGGCCAGTATGGACAGCATCTTCGCCACGCCTGGCAACTGGCACTCTGCGGAGCAGTACAAGCAGCTGATGGGTGAGGCCACGCATGCTGCTGAAGCATTGGACAACGCTAGCGCAGCAGTAGCTGTGCAGTCTGTGGATGGTACTGGCAGTAGTTACTGCTGGTGTTAACTGCAACCACAGGGGATGCGCCCAATGACCTCGCGAAGGAGACAGCAGACTGACTACTGCATACCCGTCGCCGCGCGGCTGTTTGCTGGTGTGTCCTGCAGGCAAATGTGGGCTGCAGGTGGTGCGTGACGGCGACTGGACGCGCAACGTGTGCGGCTTCTGGAACGTGGGGCTGTGGTCGCTGCTGCTGCGCGCCTCGCAGCCCGACATGAGCTTCGGGCAGTGGTACAAGGAGTTCAACAAGCGGGTGAGGCGGCTGGGTTTTTGTTTTCGATTCCTTGTCTGGGTCATCTTCGTTGCACCCGAGGGCTTGCCAGCTTCCTGCGCAGACTGCAGGATCCCTGCAGCTGCCTATAACACTGCAGACGTGCTGCGGCAGGAGACACCTGCTGCTCCACATTGATGCGCGCACCCCACCCTACGTCAGCACAGCATTCAATACTCCTGCCTGTCTGCCTGCCTGCCTGCCTGCCTGCCTGCCTGCCTGCCCGCCTGCCTGCCTGCCTGTTCCATATGCCTGCCTGTTCCTGCCTGCCTGCCTGCCTGCCTGCCTGCCGCCAGGCCTTCCACACGCTGTGGCTGTTCCTGACTGGGGGCCCTGCCGTGCTGAAGATGGCGGCTGGCTACATGCTGGGCCACCAGAAGGCGGTGGTGCAGGGCGGCCTCGATAGCGGCGTGCTGGAGTACCACGTCATCGTGGCAAAGAAGCCTGGCAAGTAGGCCTGCGTACATCATGTGCACATGTGTACATGTGGTTTAGGGCTTGCCGCGCATGGGGTTTTGTCTTGGAGTGCTGGGCGCCTGGCCCAGAAAGTGCCTGGCAAACGTGTTGGTATATGCTCTTGATCTACAGCAGAGCACGCCAGGTCTTGCCGGGAGCTGGGCTGCATGCAGCGTATGCTGCGGCGGCTGGCTTTGTATGAACAGGAGCAGGGACGTTGCACATAGCGGCATGACTTCTAACGAGGCTGGGGTGTCAGCGTGTTCAGCAAGTGCAGTACCACCTGACATACAGTGTGTATGTGTATAGCATACGTTATATTTGGTATGTTACATTACATTTGATATGCATGCTACAGATGCATGAGCCAATGGCGGCTGGCAGAGTCGCAACAGCACCAATATAGGGCACATTACGAGCATGATTTCACACAGGCTGTGCTGACTGCCTGCTGACGCATGTTTATGGTTTGCTCTGGTCTGTTGGCGCATGCATGCATTCTCATTGTTGATGATGCTGTGCAGGGCGCACAGTAAGGCTTCTGCATATCGAGCTGCACTTGTGAGATCACTGCATTCAGTCTTGAGTTGCACCTGCTGTCTGCTGCTGTGAGGGACTGTGCATGCACCTACACAACCCAATACTACCTTTGATGAGAACCGGCTCAAGAACACCATGGTTCGAGCTATTGCAGGGCGCACATATATGGCTAGCCGTTGCGTCTCCTTGTTGGTGCATTTTGCCATGTGCACACGTCTAGACAAAGGCATCCGAGTTTGAGGTTTGAAAC
Source organism: Tetradesmus obliquus (assembly GCA_030272155.1). Classification (NCBI taxonomy): domain Eukaryota; kingdom Viridiplantae; phylum Chlorophyta; class Chlorophyceae; order Sphaeropleales; family Scenedesmaceae; genus Tetradesmus; species Tetradesmus obliquus. The sequence continues at coordinate 4,585,973 of CP126200.1, read as the reverse complement.
AGCTGCTAGAGGGACAGGTGCGTGGTGTTTGATGGCAATTGGCAAGGTAGCAAGCCCTGCCCGGTGCATATGATTTGATCGGCATTGCTGCACGCAGTCGAGCTGCAGTCTTTTGCAAACACGTCCTGTGTCAAAGTTCAGTGCTGTGTTGCATGGCAGTTTTATGAAACTGCTTCCCTAGCACAGCATGTGTCCACTTGCTGGGTGGTACATGGTCCTATGGTGGCCTGCCGTGCCAAAGTGTTCAGATCTGCAAGGTCTGTCTGATGTGCTGCGTCTCGCAATGCTCCTGTGAATGCATGCAGTATGCTCGTCCACACTGCATCTTGCAACAATGAATGTTGCAGCGTTGTGCAGCGCAACCAAACTGCTGCCTTCGTCTGTGGTGCGTGTGTTGCGCATGTGAATGTTTGGTGCCGCCATTGCTTGCCACTAGGCTGGCAAGCCTGTCCAATGTTGCTGCTGCTGCTGCTGCTGCAGCAGCAGTGTTGCGCCACACCCCAATTCACAAAGCGCCTCACCACCCTGGTGAGCAGCGGCGCATTAAGTAGTACTACCATGGCATGGTGGCACACTCGTCGGATGGCTGCTGGGTGTGCAGGCCCTCAGCAGGCTGCTGTCACAGTGTGTGCCATCATGGCATGATGCACTCAGTGCAGGCTGGCTATTGCTTGTGATGCTGTGTAACTTGATTGGATGGGTTTTCTATCTCTATTAACAAGGTGCGTATGAAAGAACATACTTCTATCATACACCTACTAAGGGTGCCACTCCTTGGCCAGGCAAGCGTAGGTGATGGTGGGCATCCAGCACAGAACAGATGGGCCAACACTCTGCAGCACAGATCTTCAGTGCACCACCTGTTTCAGACATCGGCAATCCATACAATTGCCGTACATGCAACATCAAAATTGCAGCATATCAGTGAAAACTCAGCCGATGCTGGCTGGCCGTTGTTACCCGGGACACAAACCAACAGCTGGTTTAGCAGTGCTAAGCAGCTGGACCTCGGCTGCGGCCAAATGACACAGCTGCATGCTCCGAGCATACATATATTTTGAATGCTTTATGCGCTCATTCTGATAGACTTCGTACATTGTAACGAACATTGTCGAGAGGCAAGGCGCTGGCAGGCTGTTAGCAAACTATAAGCTTTTTGAAGTTTGCGGCAAAAGTATTTTTTTCGTATGAGTGGGAGCTAGCTGCACGTGTGCGGATACGGGCACAAAGCAGCAGTGCCCTTTCTGGAGCAGTGGCCTGCACAGCAACATGGAGTACGTGCGTCCTAGCATACTTCACAGGCCCGCCAAGAATGGCAGCAACTGCACGTTAGAGTCTGCAGATGAGCAGTGGCGTAAAGAGCAGGTGGGTGCGCCTGCATCGCCTGCGGGTATGACTGCTTGCCACAGCAGCACAGCTGCAGCTACTTTCTGGTCAACAACTGCTTCAGGCTGAGCAATATGACAAGCCAAGCTATTTTAAGTTGATGGCATCAGCTCAGGCCTCAACCAGCACTGCGCCTAGCACTGGTTGTGTAGCTGTTCTGCCAGCAGCAGCATGTTGTGCACACTGCATGCTTGTGCTGCTTACCTGCTGAAAGCTGAGCAAGCTGTTTACCTAGTAACGCCCTAAATCATTTGGTGCTCGCAGGAACTACTGGCAGCCAGGAGCAGGCGCCTGCAGGACGCAGAGACGCGCTTGCTCAATGCACTGTATCCTAGCTCCGAGCATGTTAGGGCTCGACAGGCAGAGGTGTTGGAGATGCAGGAACAGCATATGGCAGCAAAAGCTGAGGCCAAGTGAGTGCTGGCAAGCCTGGGGGCAAGCAGGCACTGTGTGTGTAGTGCACAGCGCAGCAGCAGCCCAGCGCAAACAACAGCGCAGCTGCCTGCCCTGCAGGCGGCATTGCAAGTCTGCAGACACATGAACAGTAGTACATACTGCATTCTGCTGTACACGCGCCCTACCAGACGAAGGAGTATTGCACTGTGCAAGCTGCGTCACTGTGTACATGCTCGCAGCACGTGCTGCATCATCCAGTACTGTGCTGTGCACAAGTGTCTCACGGGCCCTGTGCATGTGCTTGCAGGAAACGTGAGGCCCAGCTAGAGGCCCAGATATCTCAGAAGGCTCGCAGCAGCGGCGGTTGGGACCAGCAGCTGCAGCCCCAGGCATCTGACCCTGTGAGGCCGTGGGCCACTGCCACGCTGGGCTATGCCACACAAGATGAGGAGGTGCGGCAGCGCTTGCAGGACTGCAGGCAGTGGCAGCATCTGCAGGGCGTCTGCAGGCATACTAGCAGAAGATGGTGCGACGTGCTGGCAGTGAAGCAGTGTCGGCTGCGCAGCACTGCAGCTGATACCGCAGGGTGCACATGACAGCTGACTGCCTCACAATGCTCTGCATCATATCTGTCATGGAAAACGGCGCTGCTGACAAATGTGCATTCTGCAACAGCTTGCATCACCATTCAGCGCATGTGTTGCTGGCGTGTTTGGCTGCATACTGACCAGGCGTCAGCCTCAATGTGACTGCGGTTGGTGCTGCAGAGGGAGGCGCGCAAGCACTTTGCTGCACAGACGGCAGCAGACAATCTTGCGCTCATGGCAGAGAGGGCCGCGCAGCGCAGGCAGCAGCAGCAGGAGCAGCAGCTGCTGGAGCGGCAGGTGGTGACCAGTGAGGTGTGTAATCAGCGTGTGCGTCTACACTGCGTATTGCAGCTACTGCTAGCTGCTGCGTGTGTCAGGCAGCTTGGTGTTGTTGTGTGCACTTGTGGCGCAAGGACCTGGCTGCTGTGTGCAAGGCTGCGCTGCTGCAGCAGGCTGCATGATTGTGTGCCAACAATGCATGCGTGGTCACCCGTAATGTCTGCACCACAGCTCTTGTAACCTGTGTGCTGATGCAGCTGCAGTGTCACCGCTGTCACACCATCACCATTCACTCAGTTGTTGTGTGTTGCATTCCTTGTGCTGCTCATGCAAACAGTCTGAGTACTGGAACCTGGGAGCATCCACCCGCAGGTGGATTGCCCCAGAGCACCGCCACCTGGCTCCACCCAGCCCAGCAGCGCACCCAGCAGCAGCATCATCAGCAGCGGGCCAAGCAGCTGCGACATCAGCTGCACCCCCCTGGGCCACACACAACCCCTTGGTGCCAGCAGCAGCACCAGCCAGCTCGGCAGCAGCAGCAGCTGTGACAGCACCTCCATGGGCTACACACACAAATGCTGCGGCAGCACCTTGGGCGGCAAAGGCAGGGTCTGTGTCTCCCCCATGGGCTACCTACACCCCTCAACCCATGCGCAGCGCCCACGGGAGCTTGGGGGGTGTGGATGGTGCATTGCAGCGGCCGGGAAGCAGCGCAGGTAGCATGGGTGGCAGCAGGGACGCCGGCAGCATGCGGCCGCACACTGCTGGAGGCTTTGAGCATGATGCGCTGCACAGTCAGCGCAGCAAGCCGCAAGTGGTGGGTGGCTTCGCAAAAACGGCTGCGTGTGCCTGCTTTCTCTGAATGCTTCACAAGCACTGCACTTTAATATATGTAGGTGCCGCCTGAGCATGTGTGTCATGCTGTTAGCTGGGCCGCACTGTGATACTGCATGGTCAGATCAGTGAGTGAAATTATGCTCACATTTGACAAGCTGCTCCTGCCGCGTGCTGCTGCTGCTGCTGCTGCTGCTGCAGGCCCGCAAGTACCCGTGGGAATGGCACGAGGCATAAACAACGGACATCTGCACTACTGCCTGGCTCCACTGCTTGGGGGGGGGGGGGGGCAGGGCATCAGCATATTGCAGCACTCAGGGCTACTGCACTACGGGCTGGTGATAGTGAGCTTCGGGCTGTTGGTGGTTGACTGCTGGGCATGCTCAAGGCTTAGCTGTTGAGTGATGCTCAGGACAGGATGGCGTTGGTGGGTTGCAGCATCTGCTGGTTGATCAACACATTGCTTTTGCTGTAGAGCTGAGTCGGCAAGCGTCAGTGCACTGCCATGGCCCCTGTTAGCCAAACAGTTGGTGCGCAGCATGCAGCAACCAGCTTGCGCAGACAGGGCTCAGACCTTGCTGCCTGCAGGATGGTTGATCAGCTGGCACAGCACAGCGCACTGGTTGCATTTGGTCTGGACATCTTTGATGGAAAGTTGAGCTGGCTCAGTGCGGCAGGAGGCAACTGCTGGGGCAGTGCATGAGGGGCTGGATGGCAGGCGGTGCTTGCAGATACTAAGTTACTGCAGCAGCAGCGCAGAGGGGCTGTCTGCCCCAGGCTGGCCGTGGCCAGCTGCCTCGCGCGGCATAACCCTAGGTACCCAAGTGTGCGTGTGTTTGCAGCTAATGAGTTGTGGTCGTTTGGGTGGCCAGCGTGTCAGCTGTGGCTGGTAAACGACGCTTGCATCTGCATACGGCAGTTTCTTGTTGACACAGCACCCCGACCCCAGACAGCTGCATCATGCATGCAGCACATGGTGTTTGTTCATCCTGCATCGTGGAAAGTTGCAGTCATGCCTGTTCATACACGGCAGCATGCTAGGAGGTGAGCACAGAACTGAACAGAAGCGCAGAAGCGCAATGAGCCTGTCGTTGGCTAATGACCATGCAATGCTCCCGTGGTTTTGCATGTACAACTTCCATTTTGAATCAGGCTGGCTCAATGCCAGCAAGTTGCCAACTTGCCAGTGGCGGCATCAACAGCTGCGACAGTATGTATGCAGCCAAGTGTTTTCTTTCACGTACGTATGCAGTGATCAGTTATCTTGTTTTGATTCGTGACCCATTTTATGGCGGCCGTCACTGGTTGCATGCACTCATCACTGGCAAGCCAGTGCTGGTGCGCGTGGTGACGCTGCTTGACCGACACTGCCAGCAGCAGAGGCGGTGCTTGAGCTACCTGCAGCTGCAGCATATGGGACACTGCCAGGGCTACGGGCCGATGGCTTGCCCATTCGCTTGGGCAATTACGTTTGTGTTTTTGCAGCAATATGGCTTCCCGTTACCACCTGTTGTCTAGCAAACGACCGTTGTCTCCACCGGTAGCTTTTAAGCAGCTACAGACCATGTGCCAAGCCAGGCATCAGTACAGCAGTTTGCTGAGACAGCGCTGTGCTGAGAACTCCTTGAAGTTGCAGCGGCTGTGTGATGTTTTGCGCACCAGGCCGTTGCGCGCAGCACCAGCGCTCTCTGTACTACAGAGTTGTTAGTAACAACTTTCCAAAGTTTGATTAACAAACGTGACACGACAGTGTTGTTGTGGTGTTTACAATCCGGGCCGCCACATGCTTACGTCGCCACATGCGTACGGTTGCTGGCTGGTTGTGCGGTTTGGCTGTGGCGAAGTGTCAGCAGCTGAGGTCACATGTTAAATTGGTTGGAAGCGCTTGCACCGCCACGCTGCGCAGAGCCCTCAAGTTGCAATGCAGGCAGACAGTTACATCAGCAATACCAGCAGGCAGAGGGCATGCCCCCAAGTTGACGGACCAATGTGATTGTTATTGGCCTGACCAAGTGGAACAGCCGTCACGCGACAGCTTCAGCAGATGGGCAACCAAAAAGACCATCTGGCCAACCAGGATAAGCTGGTGCAGGAGTGCAGTACTGCACATGCACAGGGCAACAGCAACCGTCCTTGCACAATGAGCCAGCCTCCCCAGCCAACTGTGCGTGCTGTTTAGAGTGCAGACTAGTTGGTGACAACCTCGCACGTGTAATTTACACAGCAACTCGGCACAACATCATGGGTAGCCTCAACCTGGCGTCCAGGATACTTTGAGATCCGTTCATCACTGCAGATACAGCAGGTGCCCAGGCGCTCATCTGTGCATGCGGCACGCTAGCACGACGCCTCTGACTGGTAATCAGCACAGCCAAAACACAATCCCAGCAGCATATCAAGCATCAGGACCTCCAGCCATTCTAGCCAAAGGAAGCAGCAATGCATAGCGCCACGCACGCCAGGACACGGCCGCAAGGCACCAGAAAATGCTTCACACCTGATGCTGATTGGATGCTGCCGCTACAAAACTGTGAAAGTGCGATGCTACCAGACATGCTGCTGGCGGCCGTCCTCGAATTGACGGCAGCAGCAGATGCTTGCGGCAGAATCTGCCTGCTGCAATCCAATGGAAAGCGTATGAGCCAGGGCCACAATCAGGGAGCAAACAGCCACCATAGTTCAAGGTGATGAGCCTGTCATTGGCTCAAAAACGGGCTGTGTTCCCGTCGAGTAACACACAAACCGTGATGATGATGCACAGCACGCATGCAGGGCTGCCTGCAGTCACATACGCTGCATGCTGTACACACTCACTCCTGCCAACACCTGCTGCCCAACATGCCGCGCACCATCCACACACGCCACACTAGGTTCACCCCTATCCCGCGTTACTCACAGCCGCGCCACCACACAGGCAGCAAGAAAAGATTGAATGCAGATGGACGTCAATAACCCCATGCATCAGGAGCAGCAAAGTGAGCCAGGCTGCTGAACCTGTCGGCCACTGGGCCAAACATGCATGCACGGCTGCAGGCCTGCACAAGCAGCACCGTATGCGCACAGCACACCACAACTGGTGTGCTACCCCGCCGGCCGCCTGGCCTCCCCACACCCCGCCGGCTGATCTAGTGTGCAGCATGCCACTACTGCTCTAGATGCCCAGGGATGTGCGCCACGGCAGACCATAGCGCATGCATCATATGGCGAGATGCAGCAGCCCGGCGGCAGAGTGGCGCAAAGTGCACCAGACGGAGCTAGTAACATGCTGTGGCATGTTACGCACCATGATGACAGTCGCAATGCAGGCTGTATAGGCTCAAAGATATGGCATTTGTTATAGATAGTCAGCCATACACACACCAGCCAGAGGCAAGGTCCCAGCAGCCGCAGCTCAACCCTGCCACGCCCGGCAGCTGAACCCTTCCAGGCCCGGCAGTTGAACCCTGCTAGGCCCCGGCAACACCCTGCCAGGCCCGGCAGTTGAACCCTGGACCACATGCACCATGCAGGGCTAAGATGACCACACAAAGCAAAAAGAGTCACATGGGGATGGTCTCCACCTGTCCACACACACCTTACTACACTGCCTGCCGCGGCCCTGATAACAGCTGATGATGGGGGCACAACATGCCCCAGCACGTCACATACTAGATCTACATGCCCTCACCCCTATCCCCAAAGCAGTGGCTAGCGTTCACACAGAGTTGACAGGGAGTCAACAGGGAGTTGACAAACACAGAGTGCACCAATCGCCAGCACTGCCGCACCAGCCAGCAGCGCAGCACCATCACTATACTAGATAGCACACATTGCCACGAGTCAAACAGCTAACAGGTCTGCCTGCAGCACACCAGCCTGTCCAGTGCAGTGCTCCCCACAGCAGCCTTTCAAGGCAGCTGTGGGGGAGACTGAATGCTGCATATCAATCAGTGGAACAAAACCAAATCGCAGGCAATGGGCCGCTGCTACTCTCCTGCAAAAAGCAGCCGACATGCCTAGCAGCTGTGAGCTCCTAGAGAGTCCCGCTAATGACCAACATGCAAACATGGGGAATTGATGCGTTGCCCAGGGCTGCACAGCAACAGCCCAGATGCCGCCTGCACTGCTGTGCGAGGCTTGCACAGTCGCACACAACAACCCCCGAAGCAATGTGCAATGCATGCAGCTCAGCCACGAGCATTGCACTATGTGAAGCTGCAAGTGCAGCTGTGCCTGACCCGCACCATCAGCCTAGACCGCATGCACAGACACTGCCGTGTTAAGTGGCTGGGTGCTGCAGCAACACTGCACTGCATGATGCTTCCTCTGACACATACACACCAGCCAGCCAGTACAGACACAAAACATGCACAGCTAGTCTTGCACAATGCACAGCAAACACTCAGCGATCACAGGATGGCAGCAGCAGCCCAGTGCGGGGCAGCTGCCAGCTCCTCACTACCATGATGCAGTCGATCGCACGACAGCTGCACACTACATCCAAGCAGCATCAACAGACACCACACACCGAACACCGGTTGTCTGGTGTAGCAGCAAAGACTATCAAAGAGGCAACCTAGCACCAGGACCGCCAATCTGTGTCCTGTTGCTATAAAACAGGCGCTGTGTGCGTGGAGAGTGCGGTACACAGGTAACCGTCACGTTGCAGCCACAGCCCAAACAAACAAGACACGCACCACCCGGTTTGCGAGAGCACAACCTGCAACGCTGCTGCCCACACGCTGCCTCCGCTGCAACCGCTTTGCAGCCCATGCATGCCCTGAGACTGCTGCTGCTGTAGGCAAGTTGGGAGTGCGGGGTAGGGACGCGTGTGAGCAGCAGCACCCCACATTCACAGTTGCATCACACGGATACACAAGGTTTGGACACTCACGCTGCACCGGTAAATGATTGAATGAGAGGGCAACTGCGGAAACACAACAAGCGGGCACCTAGGCTGCATGCACGTGCAGGTGCATGGCTGCCATACAGCAAAGCAGCAAGCAGGTCACGTGCTGCGACAGCACACGCAGTGCTGCAGCAGTCTGCAACCTGCTGTACGCTGCCGCCTAGCAGCCTTTCAACCTCCCCCACCCCATTTAGCGCCGCTGCATTAAACACAACAGAGGTAACATGACTGAGTTTCCCATAATAAGCATAATCGACAGTGCCATGCCAACCGCCTGTCTGGCACACGCTGCACTGCCCCAGCAGCAGCCAGCAGCAGCAGCCACCATGCAGTTGTGTGCTTGCAAGGATTGGCAGCACACCTGCGGTGCATGCTGCTGCTAGCTGGCAGGCAGAGCTTCCACACTGGAAAGAAACGCACAAACACACCCAATGTACACAAACCACTATACCTCCATCAACCCCCAGCAACCTGCGAGAAGAATCAACAGCTAGAAGCTAGTAGCTACGCCTGCTATAGCAGTTGCTATGCCATCACCGCTTGCCTAGCTTGCTGCAGGTAGCAATTGCTAAGCGAGGGGTGGCTGCTTCTGTCACTCCTGCCGCTCCTGCTGCACGGGACTGCCCCGACCCCTGAACCTGCTTTTGTAGGCTGCTGCATTGCTGCTTTGCACACCTGCTGCTGCTGCTGCTGCCTGGTGCAGCAGTGCCAGCAGCCTCAGCTGCAGCTGCCGCTGCACCAGCGGCTGCGCTGCTGCTGCTGCTGCTGCTGCTGCCGCCGCTGCCGGTTCGCCCTGCAATCCACGGGTGTGCAAGCAGCTGCTCAATGCTGGCCCTCTTGCTCGGGTCCTTCATCAGCATCAGCCGCACAAAGTCCTGTGCCTGCTGGCTGACCCCCTGCCACACCTCTGCCTGAAAGTCCGGCTCAGAGTCCATCACTGCCTTGATGATTTGGCGGTCTGTATTGCCGTTGAAAGGCAGGCAGCCTGCGATCATGAGGTAGATGACCACACCAACCGACCACACGTCTGCTGCGGGGCCGTAGCAGCGCTCCAGGACCTCCGGGGCCATGTAGAATGGCGTGCCGACAATCTCAGCGAAGTGCTGTGGGAGGGGAAATGAGTGTATGAGCGCGGGAGGGAAGGAGAGGGCGGGTCAGTGCGCACTTGCAGCATGAGTGTGCATAAAGGATGAATGCTTGCGCTGACCAGGCAAAGATGAGCTGTGGGAGCTGAGAGAGAGAGAGAGAGAGACCGGCCATCAATGCACACAACAGCTGGCGATGCGAACTAGCAAAGTCCAGAGTACAATACCAAGCATTCCTGCTGGCCTCGTTGTTGACAACATGCAGCACCAGCACCACCCTTCGATTGCCTCAGATACAACATACCTCCCCAGGCGTGTGGAATGCTGAGACTCCAAAATCGGAGATCTTGAGCACTGCTGCTGCGCTGCCTGCTGGCGCCATGAGCAGCGTGGGGGCACCCAGCAGGAAGTTCTCTGGCTTTATGTCCCTGTGCACCACGCCGTTCCTGCAAGCATAGCAGCACAGCAGTTGAAACAACACAGTCAAGGGGTGTTTCAGAACATGTGGCAGTGGTGTGTGCGAGCAGGTTGAGGCGCAGCTGGTGCGCAGCGTATGCCCCATACTGCTGCATGCCTGCAAGAAGCCGGCGCATCTGCCCCTGCGATATGCTATATACGCCGTCCTTGGCAAAGCACATTGCTGCAGTTACGCGCTGCTGCTACTGTCAGCAGACCGCTGTCAGGGCACCACACCACCTTGCTCTGCACACGACACATCAAACCACACGAATGATCACACCAACAACAAACATAACATATCACTCACCTGTGGCAGTGCTGCAGTGTGGTCAGCATCACGCGCCCAATGTCTGCTGCCTCTGCTTCGCTGAGTCGCTGGAAGCGGCTGATGTAGTCCAGCAGGTCCCCTCCAGTGCACAGCTCCATCACCAAGTGAATGTTGCGCTCATCCTCATACACACCCTGCAGCCGCACAATGCCTGCATGCCCTGCCAAGTGCTGCAGGATGGCTACCTCATGCTGCACGTCGCTCACTGCTGCAGGGCTCGCTGCGATGCTGGCTTTGCAGATCGTCTTGCACGCCCAGGGCCGTGCGGTGCGCCGGTGCGTCACCAGCCGCGTCACGCCAAACGTGCCGCAGCCTAGGGTTTGACCAAACTCATACTCAGCAAGCACCTCGCGCCGCGCGTACTCTGTCATGATCCATGTGATTCCTTCGCCAATGCCGCCGCCTGGCGCAGGCCGGCTGGAGATCTGGTGCGCGCTGCTGCTGCTGCTCCAGCAGCTGCCGCTGGCGGCTGACAGCGAGGTGCTCATGCTGCCGCTGCAGCCGCTGCTGAGGCTGAGCGACAGCGCGCACGAGGTGCTCATGCTGCTGCATCCGCTGCGGGTGCTGCTGGCGGTACACATGCTGCAGGGCGTGCCGGCGCAGAAGCAGCTGCTGCTGCTGCCACTAGAGCGGTTGCAGAAGCCGCCGCGGCACGGCGTTGCGCTGCTGCTTTGGCTGGCAGGGCTGCCGCAGGGTGCAATGTTGAGGCTGCCTGTTTGGCTGCTGCCCATGCTGCTGTTGGCAGAGCAGCAGCCCTGCTGCTGCTGGTCTTCCAGGAGGCTGCTGACTCTGACAAAGCAGCTGCTGAGCCGCAGCAAGCTGGGCCAGCTGCTGCGTGCTATAGGCCGCTCGAGCTGCTGCTGCTGCTGCTGCTGCTGCTGATGTGAGCATGCACTGCTGCCGCTGCAGCACTGGCTGCACTGCCCGCAGCTGCCTTGCAGCAGCTGTGCTGCGTCCCATGGGTCCAGGCCATCGCCCACCTGCAACAGCAGTGCCAGGTGTGCAGAGCGAGGTCAGCATTTGCGAGACGGCTGCTGCTGCGGCTGGTTCAAGTATTGAATGCTAGCAGGCAGAGAAAGCGACAGTGCTTACTGTCAACAGTGCTGAACGAATTCAATGCACCTGCCCAGTCAGTGCAGTACCACACTACAGTCACCCCCGGGGCTGCACGCGCCGATCGGCCGGCGCGACCTCCCACCTGCTCGCTTTTCGACCTCTGTCGCTGTTGAGGCATGCCATTGGCCGCTGCGAACGCGCTCCAGAGATCAGGCTGGCCTGGTGTTGACACATCACGCTCCTGCAAGGACCACGCCAGCACGTCAAAAAATAATATCTAAAAAATACTAAGCAGTGATCAGGCTGCTAGCATATCAGGCTGAGTGCCAGCTTTCTGAAAACGCCCACCTGGCGCTGCTGCTGGCCTACAGTCACAGACAACTGCCGGCAGAAAGAAGGAAATGCATGATCCTGCAGAGCAAGGTGCAAGAGCCAGCAAGCTGGCAGGGCACTCATACCAGCTCGGCTACGGCAACCCGTCCTACCTGGTCTCCAGCGCACATTACTGCGCTCATAGCTGTATCCAACGCTGCTGCCAAGATTGTTGAAGAGGCATCCAGCGCGTTCACTGGCCCTCCATCCAGCGCAACCGCATGACAGCCACGCTACAGTGGTCCTTAGACAAGCTGCACCTGCCTTGTCTTTAGACACTATATTATTTAATACGTAATCCAGGTAAGTACCAGCTGAGAGGCCGCGAAGGCCTTGCAGGCAGACCGACTGTGCTGAAGTCAGTGACTTCGAGTGCCTGTGGATTTCAGTGTCGCAAACAAAAGGATTTTTAACGTGGTTACTCGGGATGTTGTGCCTCTTGTGGGACTTGACGGGTTGCAGTAAGGACGTTGCGATGGGTCATGCCAAGAATAGTTTGGGCAATCGTAACAGCTATTCAGAAATAATAGCTGAACCATCTGCATAGAAAGCAGTCTCCATTCCGCGGAAGGACCCCACATCAAAGCTACCGGGGTACTGGGGTATGCATTGAATAAACTTGTCAGTCAACATTGATCAGGGCGTGCTTTCTCCTTCAAACTCTTTCCTGTTAACAAATAAACATATTTGGGCGTTCTGGCTGAGCCGCCAGGTCTATGGCCATCATACTGCAGAGTCACCACGCGTGGGTGCTTGCCGCGACGCGCCAAGGTCGACGGACGACTTGACAATCTCTAATTATTTGTAAGTTTTGTTTTGTGCTGATTTGAACTGGAGCAGGTTGCTCTAAGAGCCAAGGCTGTAACCTGCTGCTGTCATCCTTTCGCGTCACCTGCATATTCTGCCAGCAGAAAGGGGGCAAACTGGTTGCGGCCTCAAACGGCCATGGCAGATGATTACCATGTGTTTGCTACGTCCATCTAACGGACTTTGCCGCTGTCTCCGCCTCGATCAGCAGCAGTGGTGCCAAATGATCATGAGCAAGCAGTCTATTTGGAATGATGTGTGGAAGTACACGGCCTGGCAATGATACCAAGTCAGCCACTGGCCACAGTCACGCTGATAAATGAGGTTGTGCTCTGGATGTGCGCAGACGTAGCGCTGCTGAGTTGCTGTGCGGTTGATCCCACTGGCAGCACTGCTGGTACCAGCACCGGTGCTGGTGGCACATGGCGGCCCACGTGCTTGAATGCTACAGTGTTCTTCCAAATGCGGCAGGTATCATCTGTAAGGATGACTTTACACGGCTGTAGATGCATGACTGCGCACCGTCAAGCAATGCAGCAATTACAAGCAATGCTGGACCAGGAGTGACTCCCGCCCAAAGCATCCTGATGCTCCGAGTGGGTTGTTCATGCAGGCTCAGCAGTCACAATGTGTGTGGTACACGGTCACACGACGGGAACACAGCCCGTTTTAGAGCCAATGACAGGCTCATTGGGCAACTACTACATCACCTGTTGTTGCACACTGTACACTGCATTGGGTGCCATCCGGGATGCATTGGATGCATTGGATCAACAGTGTGCAGTGGATAGCTGTTGCCACTGGAGTTGGCCAGTCTTCCACTAGATTTGGCCAGTCATGACATCGCTCCCCACGTAGGATGACTGCCAGTGGCAGCTGATATCCAAGCAGATGATCATCTGCTGGGACATCAGCTGCCACTGGCAGTCATCCGGATGAGGTTAGGATCCGGAGATGGGAGGATAGGATCCTATGTGGGGGACAGTGGCGGCAGGGTGCTGCCGCCGCGGGTGACAGCGGCTGTTGATCAACAGCTCATGAGCAGCAGAAACATATGTTTCCGGTCGAACACGCGTGCTCATTTGGTTGTGCCACGGCCCCGGCATCGCCTGACGCAAGCAAGATGGGCTGTTGATCAACAGCTCATGAGCAGCAGAAACATATGTTTCCGGTCGAACACGCGTGCTCATTTGGTTGTGCCACGGCCCCGGCATCGCCTGACGCAAGCAAGATGGGCTGCACCGCTGACATCACACAACTTTAGTAAAGCGTCCCTTGCTCTGGTTTGCGCATGCATGCTGAGTGCGCACTCAGTGCATAACAGGCGGCAGCCACAGCTGTTCAAAAAGCCTTGAAATCGGTTGTTATTTTGCTGCCTACAGCCTGAGCAGCAAGCACGAGGTGTGCCTGGGGTTGAACCTCATTTGCGACTGAAAGCTGCAGCAGAGCTGCATGTCACACTGCATGCAGGTGGCTGCTTCTGCAAGTGTCCCATTACGGCGCAGCCGCTACAACACACCAGTGCATTGCACTTCGCATATGCCTTTGCTTGCCACCAACTGTAACAATAATTCTTAGGATCTGGTGTTTGCAGGTTGGCTGCTCGGCTGATTGCTGACTACCTTGTTCTTGCCTGGAATCACAGGAATGTCTGCAAGCGGGATTATGAAATAGTGCTCCCTCCCCTTCCCCCTTCGCCTGTTCTTTCAGCCGCTCCTGTGGGGCGCAGGGCCGATGGCGATGTTGCTATGGCTTAAATGGTAACATGATTATCCCTATTCCAGAGTAGAGGGAGAGGGGGGGAGGGGCAGTGGGCGCCCTAGCGACAGCGACCTGGACCTCGGCCCTGCGGCGCGGCACGTTGCGGCGTGGCGGCGGCCGACGTAAACAGCGCGGCGCTGCGTGGCGGCGCGATGCATTGCCCCCTGCACATCCTGCAGTGCTGCACAGCTGAAGCCGCTCAGGTCTGATGATGAAGAATTCTTAGGCTTACACCCTTACAGTGCAACCCGTCCTTTTGTTCTTGCCAGCAGGCAGGATGCCAGCCAGCAGGAGGAAGTTGAGGATCCTCTGGGTAGCCTTCCAGCTTACGATCTAGTATTTGTTTTGTTTCTGCAGCTTACGGTTGGCTTGGCCAAGGCTGATGTCAGCTCTGGGCAGTTGCTGCTGAGCTACCAGGATTGCCATCACAGTGTGATCATGCTTGTGCAAAGGCAGTTCTGCGCATGGTAAATGCACAACTGCTTGTGCATCTACCATGCCTACAACTGTCACATTACTGCGCACCTGCAAGCAATGCTGGGCCAGAAGCCTCCCTGCCCAAAAGGTCACACACAAAGGCTCCTGGCGCTCCGAGTGCGCTGATCATGAAGGCACAGCAGTCCAGCTTGTTCACCATAGGCCGTTGATGGCTGCTGCATGGCTCCATGGACTGCTGTCTGGCATCACTTGATGCCACTGGCATGCTGCCGGGCAGCCGTGCCTACATGCACAACCCACTCGGAGTACCAGGAGACTTTGGCGGGGTCTCCTGGCTCAGCATTGCTTGAGAGTGCTTGGCTGTGCATGACCAGCGTCCTTCGGGATCCTGGCTTTGTCTAGAATTCGTCATTTTGCACTAGCTGCCCATGGTAGCGACAAGGTACTGAGCTGCACACTCATGCGCACCCGCCTATGTTGGCGGGTCACTGTTGATGTTGTCAAGGGACTGATGCAACTGTGCATTTGTAGCGCCTTAGCTTGCAAATAATCTGCTGAAGAACTTGATGGACGATGAACACTCTCGCCACAGCACTCTATGTTAACAGCATTCTTCCAACCACCTTCACTCAAGCCTTTGGTTGTGTGCGTAGCCTGGGCAGTACCTGCGACAGTGCTGCTGCCGCTGCCGCTGCTGCTGTTGCTGCTGCTCAAACCAGCAAGCTACAGCTACGTTGAACAGTACTAGTGCGGTGCTGTGCGGTGCGGTGCTGTCCCCCCGAAACAAGCATATGGCATGCACAACTGATGCACGCATTGCACAGATGCTGGACGGAGCAGCCATTACGAGCTGACGCAGCGGTCACCATAGGATGTCCTGAGAGCTGCAAGCTGCAGTGCCACTGCCAGTGAGTGGTACCACCAAGTAGTTGCTGCTGTGGCAGTACCATTGAACTGGTCGGCGCCTCCAAGAGCGGCATTTTGCTGTGCGGACAGTCAGCTACAGTCGTAAGCTACTGCTCCAGCCGATCTATGGCTGCATATTGTTTGTGGCAAACGTGCGGTAGAGGCTCCCAAGGCTGCCTGGGAGATCCCTCCAGCACATGTGCTGACTGTACATGTACAGTCATGGTTGTTGTCACTGCAGCAGCTGCTGCCCTGCAATGGTGGCTGAGCCACCGTGGCTCGGGGTTGAGGGGTGATGCATGGTACGAACGTTACTGAGGCCAGTAAATTTACTCAAATTCGGCTTGATCTGGCACGGGCGTGGACTGCAATTAGTAGGTTGAACCAAGGTTTCAGTAGGTGGGTTCCCGGCACATTCCGAGCGGATATCAAGATCTTTAGAAATCGCTCGCCATCAGTGCCGATCGTCGCATTACAACCCTTCTGTCAGGTCTTTTCAATCTTGTAAACAGGATAGTACCACCATACGCCCCCAGGTGCGCTGGAGCGGGGGACAGCCATGGCATTGTGCCAAACACCGCAGCTCGCTCATAGGCACATGTTGCGGCACTCCATGCTCTTGAAACTAATTTCGTAGGACTTACAACTAAATGTCAGCCTTGACGCGTGGCTGTGCGCCTCTCTTTGCTTGCACACCCACTGGTAGCAGGGGTACCTGGCATGACTCGATCGTAGCACGGAATGCTCAGCCCGCAGCACGACTGACACCTCCATTACATGTTTGTTAACAGGTTGTGCCGCGCTACGCCAAGCCACGCGAGATGCCTCGCTCCCCTGCTCTGGTCTGCTGCCTGCTGGCAGCGCTGGCAGCGCTTGCTGCAAGCCAGGCTGATCCTGAAGCGGTTATCCCGCCATGGGCTGAATTCAAGCTCACAAGGCAAGGAGCTGAGGGAACCGTCAAGATTGGCTGCATCCTGCCGTTCAGCGGCGACAACGCAGCCAAGGGCAACGCAGCACGCAACGGCATCATCATGGCCATCAATGCCATAGCCGCAGAAGACAAGTTTGGCTTACCGAAGCTGTCCTTTGAGCTGTCCTGCAAGGACACGGTGTGCAACGCAAACAACTCGGCTGCTGCTGCTGCTGAGCTCAAAAAGGCAGGCGTCGTGGCTGTCATTGGTGATGTGTGCAGCTCTGCCAGTTTGGCTGCAAAGGACGCACTCGCCCCCATTCTGCTCATGAGCCCCTCTTCAACCTCAGACAAGCTCACCATTGCAGGAGACAACTTCCTCAGGGTAAGAAGAGAGTTGCAGCTAACCCTAGGCATCTGCCTCTAAAGCCCCTGCACGGGTGCCGCATCTCAAGCACAGCATGCATGGATCCAGCCTGGACACAAGATCATGGCCGTGCATGCTGCTTTGCCAAACCAGCTTGCATGGCAGCCACTGTACAAGCAGCTGGCCGTGCAGCATTCGCGTAGCCAGAGGTATAGTGAGCGGGGTAGATGACAGCTGGTCAGGCTGGGGTGCCGTGTGCTGGACCACTGCTGCTGCTGCTGCTGCTGCTGCTGCTGCCGCTGCTGTGCTGGCATGATCTGCGCACAAAGCTGCATGCACAAGACCAAGCACCTGCTTCTTGCAGGCACTGCGGATTTCGCTGCACTGCTGCGTGCGAAGGCATTCCTGGCCTCGCACTTGACAACCCTCTGCTGTGCATGTCTGCGTGATCTGTCCGAACTCGTGAATGCTGCTGCTGCTGCAGACGGTTGCACCAGACAGGTTCCAGAGCCGCATCCTTGCGGTCCTTGTGAGGGGCAACACCACCACCATCAAGAAGGCGATTCCTGTGGTGCTCGTTTACGAGGCCAACTCGTATGGTCAAGGCCTGGCTGATGGCTTTGCGGTGGCCTACAAGAACCTTACTGGCAGGATCAGGTTTAACAGGACGGTGACCCCCACCAACGCAAAGAGCATTGCGACAGAGCTTGCCAACTCCACTGCAACCAGGGTGGTGATTGCCACGAACAACAACACCTGGTGAGCACGGCTGTTGCTGCTGGCAATGCTGCCACAGCTGCTACTGCTGCTGCTTCTGCTGCCATTGTGTACAAGCAGAAGTTCATCAACTCAGCTTTGCACATGCCACTGGACTGTTTGTTGACCTGCCCCGCTGGCATGCTGACTGCATTGCTCCTGACTGTCATGTGGTACCGTCAGTCGCCTGAGGCACCGCCAGCCATGTGGCACGGCCAGCCATAAGGCACCGCCAGCCATCACCGTCAGCCAACAAAGTGACACTGTTAGCCATGAAAGTAACACTGGCAGCACCATCCTCACCACCGTCCGCTAATCTCTCCGCTAATCCCTGCTGCCTGTTCACTGCTGCCACAATCACAATGCCTTGCAGGGTGGCGGAGTTCTTGGCTGCTGGTGCAGCAATCCCAACTTTCAGGCCAGCCATCTTTGCAGGCGATGCTCAGCTCAACCCAGACCTCCCAAGCCTTGTGGCTGGATTGGGTGGCAGCCCTGCACTGCTCAGCAAGCTTCAGGCCACAGCCTACAACCAGGGCACGGGGGCGTTCAGGGCCAAGTATAAGGCCTTCACAAACGACTCGTACACTGGGCATGCTGCGCACGCGTTTGACGCTTTAAATGCACTGATGATCGGCTACGCGATGGATAGCGAATTTGTGCTTCCGAAAGCAATCAGCCTCCAGTCAGCGATCAAAGCCAACATCAAAGGTGAGCACCCTAGCGGGGCAATCTGGCAGAGCTCGTGATGCATGCAGCTCAGATGGACAGGGCTGGGAGCTCACTGCAGTTGCTGCTGGTGGCGTGTTGCCTGCTTGCGTGCAGGCTGTTGCCATAGAGCTACACCCAGCTGCCAGCTGTTTTGCTGCTTGCGCTCGCTGCAAGGCATGCGGCTGCTTGTCAAGCCACTCGCAATGCAGTATGCAAGTGTTCCGCCCATCTACGCGCATGGCATGTGGCTAGCCTTTTTACACCAGGGCTCGCTTCCGCGAGCTGCTGCTGCTGCTGCTGCCTGCTGCTGCAGCCGGTGTCAGTGGCAACATCAAGTTTGATGCCACTGGCGACCTGATCCCCGACAACACCGCATACCAGAGCATCAGGTATGTTGGCGGCAAGGTGGTGCTCGGCCCGTTCCTGCCCCTGCCACCAGCCAAGTAAAAAGTGACCTCCGACGAGCCCTGCGGCTTCGTTATAACAGTTGAACTGAGCCACAGCAGCAAATGTCACCAGATGTGCAAGTATGGCTTGGGGCAGCAAATCGAATGATGTGCGAGGACCAGATGCTGCAGCAGCAGGCGGTGCTGTGCAGGTGCTGAGAAAGAAATCATTCCAGTTTGAGCTATTACAAAGGTGTTACTGAACAGCCTGCAACGGCGTTAATGATTTGGGGGAAAACCTTGAGACGGTCTTTCAACAGTGGCGGTGCTGTGGCTGCAACGGGAGTTTGTTGTGCAGTTTGAAGCTGTGGCTTTTTCAGTTTGACCAGACAGAACTTGGCGAGTGTTTTTCCGACACCCCTAAATTGTGGCATGCCGCGGAAGTTGCGTACATGAGCTGTGTGGCACGTTTTTGGCTTCACGGCACGCAGCGAGATGAAGCTGCATCCTGCATATCCTCCTTACTTACACGCCAGCCCGCGCTTTGGTGCTTCCGCAACTGTTACGTACAGCATTTGGCCTTATGTACAAGACTTGTTTTGGGCTGTGGTGGAATGGGATGGTGCATGTGTGTGTTGCAAAGATTTGATGTGGGAGGCTCACCCACGGATAAAAGGAAAGAAGGTTTGAGTTTTGCACGCATGGCTCATCTTCTGAAGTTCATGGCAGTTTTGCACGCATGGATCATCTTTTGAAGGTCATGGCAGAAAAAAGGCTTGTTGCTGGGCTCAGCACTCATGACAAGGCCAGTGCATCTCAAGTGATAACTGCATGGCAAAAGGCTTTGACTGATCCGGGTATTGGTACTACCAATTTCAGCGCCGCACGCTCCGCTTGCAGGCCGGAGTGGGAGCAGCTGTGTTGCCCGGCTAGCAGCACCCCTTGTGGTTTGAGCTGCTGCTGTGCACGCTGCATGCATGCATCCAAATGATAGTTGGTTTAACACTGCTTTCGCCATGACGACATAGATAGTGGAAAGGCATGGCTGAGGCTGCTGTAACAGCTGGCAGGAAAATGCAAGGGCTGTAAGGACACAGCCAGGTGCGAGCCCGCTGCAATGCATGCAGGAGCTGCCAGCTGTCAGCAGAGCAAACTGCTGGTCAGGTAGCCTCAGCCAATAGCCGTTTGAGGGGTTACACACTTGCAAGCACCGAGAGCGGCACAATTCAACAAGAGGCAAGACAGAGGAAAGGCGAAAGCAGCTGACAGGTGCACGCACCGGCAGCAAAGGGAAGGCAGGGGACCAACAATGAACAGGTCCCCAAACAAGCCCGACGCAAGGGCGCACAACGCAGAAACAGGCAACGCAGGCCTGCAGCAGAAACACTGAAGAGCTGCAAAGCAGCACACACTATGGGAAGCAACCAGCATCAGCACAGCTATCAAAGCTGCACGACAGCGCACCACTGTCAGACGCTGCATGGCAGCGGACATGACACTATGTAGGGGCTGCAGCGGGCAACACCATCTCGTTGCTGCAAGGCAGCATAGAACCATGAAACCCAGCAAGCGGCACAGGTTCGGCAGGTAGCGCGGCACGTTGTGCATGTTGCGCATCTACTCTGCGGCAACTGACAACCAGTGGTCAGTCACCTGAAACCAGAG
Source organism: Tetradesmus obliquus (assembly GCA_030272155.1). Taxonomy (NCBI): domain Eukaryota; kingdom Viridiplantae; phylum Chlorophyta; class Chlorophyceae; order Sphaeropleales; family Scenedesmaceae; genus Tetradesmus; species Tetradesmus obliquus. Next base: position 4,565,599 of record CP126200.1, on the reverse strand, counting down.
GCACCGCTAGCAACACAGCCACTGCAGCACCAGCACCCAGTGCACAATGCGGAACAGTAGCCACAAAAGAAAGGGGGCGGGAAGGGCGGGCGAGTTGCAGTTCGCATGAACAGCAACGAAACGTGCAGGGCTAGACGCCTGCGCATGCTAAGTGGCCTTCGGCAGCAGTGAGGTAATGACGTGTTATGACTGTCACCTCACCCACTGCTTGCCTTTGACCAGGCAAGCAGGGATACAGCTATGCTGCATTAACCGCAATGAACAAGTCCATTGCACATTAATACTGCTTTCGCCATGACGATATAGATAGTGGGAAGGCATGGCTGAGGCTGCTGTAACAGCTGGCAGGAAAATGCAAGGGCTGTAAGGACACAGCCAGGTGCGAGCCCGCTGCAATGCATGCAGGAGCTGCCAGCTGTCAGCAGAGCAAACTGCTGGTCAGGTAGCCTCAGCCAATAGCCACATTGAAAAGACCAGTAGAAAAGGAAGGGGGAGGGCTGCAAGCAGCAAGGCTTGCAGCCCACCTGGCCCGCCGCAACACGGCGCGCAGATAGAAGCCACAATACATGTGGCAGGCAAACAACCAGACAAACCCCAGCGCACACCACTAACGCAGCAAACACTCACGCTGCCAAACCTACACCGCTGAATCCAGGGCTGGGGCCGATAACTGCTGCGAGAAGCAGCAGCAGAAGCAAACGCAAACCAAAACACACAACCACCAGCACAAACCTCCACTGCAGCAAGCACACATGCTGCCAACCTTCAAACCTCTGAATGTAGTGCTGGGGCCGACAACTGCTGTAAGCAGCAGCAACAGCAAATCAAATGCTGAGCAGCAGCACGCATGCCCAACACGCAGCCTTTGCGCAGCAAACACTGTACAAACACCTAGCTGCGGGACCAACTGCAAGCTAGTGCTCGATGCGAACAGCTAGCAAGGGCCAGGAACTGTGGCGCCGAGCCATAGGGCCGGTGAGCGTCGAACAAGGCAGCTGGAAGCTGTCAACCGCAAGCAGCATCAGCTCATGGAACCAAGGCTGAGCCGGCCACAACGGCACCACCACCGTAACATTTGCACGCTCTTCGCGCACTTTCTGCACAACCTGCAGCAACATTGAGGTGGTAACAGGCGGGAAAGCAAAGGCATTGCCCCAAGCAGCCCATGGCTGCAGCAGGGCATCAACGCCCCTGCTGCCAGGGAACTGGAACAAGCTGTAGAAGCAGCAGTGACAATGCGTGTTTTCCGCCGAAGCAAACAGGTCTATTTTGTGCGGGCCCCACATAAGATCCAGCCATCTAAACATCTCAGAATCCAGGCGGTAGTCCCCGTGGTCAACAAAGCGAGAAGGTGCATCAGCTCTATTGAGTTCTGATTTCACCCTGACCACCTGCAGCTGAACATGCAGATCTTCAAGCACAGCCCACAACAACCTGTACTCGTCCATGAGAGCAGCAGACCGTGAAGCAAAGCGCCCCAAAACAGACTCTGTCACCGTGTTATCTTCATGCAGCCTCACCACACGATCGCGCACCACAGGCTCAAAAGACAGCAGAGCCATGCGCACAGCTCGCATCTCCTGCTGGTTGATGTGCATGCACGCTTCAGCAGCAGACCAGGCGCCGTGAGCAACCCCTTCGGGGCTGTCGCCCAGGACAGGCAGCACAGCGCCCCAGCCTGTGGGACATGCATCAACAAACAAATCAACAGTAGCCGGGCGCAACCGAATAGGCGACGACAAATGCTGCACAGGGATGCTCGCCCACCACTCAAGATCACGGAAGGACTGGCGGGAGATGCTGACAGTCCCATTCCAGCCAGAAACAGACGCACAATCGTCATTCAAACTACGCAGAAACAGGTTGGCCGGCATGAAAGCCAGCCGCACAGACTGCGCATATCCACAGAATGCAGCCAGCCTCGCTTTGGCACGCGGCGCTTGCTCTGCTTGGCAGCAATAGCAATGCCGCGCGCCAGGCGGGTGAGGCGGGCAACCTTGGCTGGGGGCACACAGAAGGTGCCTTGGGCCAGGTCCACAACCAGGCCCAAATGCTCCAGCCGCTGGGTGGGCTCCCACACAGACTTGGTGGGGTGGGGCGTAAAGCCAAGCCAGTACATTATGGATTGGGTCCACTCAGCACCGGCTGCTGCTGTCTCCTGGTCAGGGAACACAAACAGAAAGTCATCTAAGTAGGGCAGTACCTTGCAGCCAACCTGCGCTACACTGCCACGGCTGCCAGGCGCTGCAGGGTACATGGTGCCTGACGGCACACGTGTATGCGCAGGGGAGCGCAGGTGCGCAACAAAAGGCCTAGTCACCTTGGTGAAGTAGTAAGGCCAGTTATTCCAGCCGAAAGGCAAGCAGTTGATCTGATAAAACTCGCCAGCAAACTCAAAGCAAAAGTAACCGACTGCGCTAGCGTGCAGAGGCACCTGATAGAATGCGTCTGCCATGTCAGCCTTGACAGCAAAGGCATTGCTCAAGTCGTAACGCTGCAAAAACCGCAGCGTCTCAAACCTGCACTTGCGGGCGACATTGAAGGTGTTGATATACTTGTAATTGATCACCAGACGCCAAGAACTGCCCTTGGGCACACAAAATGCATTAGAGCAGTATGCAGGGCGGGAGGCAAGCTTGGTAAGCACACCCAACTTGCTGAGTCGGGGCGCTTCAGTGCACAACCACCATTGCTTTTGGGCGTTGGTAGATGGCAAAGGGTTTTTGTAAAAGGGGGGCGGCGCGCGGCCACCCAGCCACTCTACAGGAACACCATGCTGCAGCCAGCTGAGCACATGCGAAGATGCACCAATGGCACGCCACTGCTTGCCGCACAATCCTAAGCGCCTGTGCAGCGGCGTGCTTGCAGGAAAGCTGTGCACGGTAACCATGCTCAGATGTCAAGAGAAGGCACCACAATGATGTGCCCCACACAGCTGCTTAATGACACAACAGCTGGGTGTTCAGACGAGTAGCCTAATGACTGGCCGTTACGTGGGAGCCGCCCCACACTCGCCTGCTGTGTGCGCAGGGCGCTTACTGCACTGCTGCTCCAGCAGATGTGCTGCCAGAGCCCATGCCTCCGTCGCCAGTGCTGCTGCTGGCTGTGAAAGCCTGCAAGCTGCTCCAGCCGCCTGTTGTGACGCCCATGCGCAGCGCGCTGCTGAACTGCCCGCGCGCAACCAGGTGGGCGCTGCTGCTGCTGCTGCGACGGCGCACACTGCCAATGAGGCTGCTGTTCTCGCCATTGCTGCTGCTGCTGTGGCTTCTGGGGCTGTCAGAGCAGCCACTCAGCGCCAGCGCTTCACCTGCTGAGCTCCAGCTGCTGTTGCTGGGACCCAAACAACCCCTCATGCTGAGGAGGTAAGCAGCCATACGTAGCTGCGTGCTGACGTGCAGCAAAATGCCGGTCTTTCGGGGCTGCACTGTGAAGACAAGCTCCAGCCGCTGGTGCTCCTGCCTGACGCTGGTGCTGCTGCGGCGCCTGCTGCTTGTGTCACTTATCTACACCCCTAAGCGGAGATAGCTGACATTAAGAAACTGCGGAAAGCGCATTAACTCAAGCCCAGCGTGCCAAAAGGGCTGAAAGAGCACGCGACGGCCGCAGGTAGCCGTGCGTTCAGCTGCCTCTGGCCGACCTAAAGCAGGTCCTTAGTTTGTTCTCAGATATACGCTGGGGCGCTGTGCTGCCTGTCCTGGGCGACAGCCCCGAAGGGGTTGCTCACGGCGCCTGGTCTGCTGCTGAAGCGTGCATGCACATCAACCAGCAGGAGATGCGAGCTGTGCGCATGGCTCTGCTGTCTTTTGAGCCTGTGGTGCGCGATCGTGTGGTGAGGCTGCATGAAGATAACACGGTGACAGAGTCTGTTTTGGGGCGCTTTGCTTCACGGTCTGCTGCTCTCATGGACGAGTACAGGTTGTTGTGGGCTGTGCTTGAAGATCTGCATGTTCAGCTGCAGGTGGTCAGGGTGAAATCAGAACTCAATAGAGCTGATGCACCTTCTCGCTTTGTTGACCACGGGGACTACCGCCTGGATTCTGAGATGTTTAGATGGCTGGATCTTATGTGGGGCCCGCACAAAATAGACCTGTTTGCTTCGGCGGAAAACACGCATTGTCACTGCTGCTTCTACAGCTTGTTCCAGTTCCCTGGCAGCAGGGGCGTTGATGCCCTGCTGCAGCCATGGGCTGCTTGGGGCAATGCCTTTGCTTTCCCGCCTGTTACCACCTCAATGTTGCTGCAGGTTGTGCAGAAAGTGCGCGAAGAGCGTGCAAATGTTACGGTGGTGGTGCCGTTGTGGCCGGCTCAGCCTTGGTTCCATGAGCTGATGCTGCTTGCGGTTGACAGCTTCCAGCTGCCTTGTTCGACGCTCACCGGCCCTATGGCTCGGCGCCACAGTTCCTGGCCCTTGCTAGCTGTTCGCATCGAGCACTAGCTTGCAGTTGGTCCCGCAGCTAGGTGTTTGTACAGTGTTTGCTGCGCAAAGGCTGCGTGTTGGGCATGCGTGCTGCTGCTCAGCATTTAATTTGCTGTTGCTGCTGCTTACAGCAGTTGTCGGCCCCAGCACTACATTCAGAGGTTTGAAGGTTGGCAGCATGTGTGCTTGCTGCAGTGGAGGTTTGTGCTGGTGGTTGTGTGTTTTGGTTTGCGTTTGCTTCTGCTGCTGCTTCTCGCAGCAGTTATCGGCCCCAGCCCTGGATTCAGCGGTGTAGGTTTGGCAGCGTGAGTGTTTGCTGCGTTAGTGGTGTGCGCTGGGGTTTGTCTGGTTGTTTGCCTGCCACATGTATTGTGGCTTCTATCTGCGCGCCGTGTTGCGGCGGGCCAGGTGGGCTGCAAGCCTTGCTGCTTGCAGCCCTCCCCCTTCCTTTTCTACTGGTCTTTTCAATGTGGCTATTGGCTGAGGCTACCTGACCAGCAGTTTGCTCTGCTGACAGCTGGCAGCTCCTGCATGCATTGCAGCGGGCTCGCACCTGGCTGTGTCCTTACAGCCCTTGCATTTTCCTGCCAGCTGTTACAGCAGCCTCAGCCATGCCTTCCCACTATCTATATCGTCATGGCGAAAGCAGTATTAATGTGCAATGGACTTGTTCATTGCGGTTAATGCAGCATAGCTGTATCCCTGCTTGCCTGGTCAAAGGCAAGCAGTGGGTGAGGTGACAGTCATAACACGTCATTACCTCACTGCTGCCGAAGGCCACTTAGCATGCGCAGGCGTCTAGCCCTGCACGTTTCGTTGCTGTTCATGCGAACTGCAACTCGCCCGCCCTTCCCGCCCCCTTTCTTTTGTGGCTACTGTTCCGCATTGTGCACTGGGTGCTGGTGCTGCAGTGGCTGTGTTGCTAGCGGTGCCTCTGGTTTCAGGTGACTGACCACTGGTTGTCAGTTGCCGCAGAGTAGATGCGCAACATGCACAACGTGCCGCGCTACCTGCCGAACCTGTGCCGCTTGCTGGGTTTCATGGTTCTATGCTGCCTTGCAGCAACGAGATGGTGTTGCCCGCTGCAGCCCCTACATAGTGTCATGTCCGCTGCCATGCAGCGTCTGACAGTGGTGCGCTGTCGTGCAGCTTTGATAGCTGTGCTGATGCTGGTTGCTTCCCATAGTGTGTGCTGCTTTGCAGCTCTTCAGTGTTTCTGCTGCAGGCCTGCGTTGCCTGTTTCTGCGTTGTGCGCCCTTGCGTCGGGCTTGTTTGGGGACCTGTTCATTGTTGGTCCCCTGCCTTCCCTTTGCTGCCGGTGCGTGCACCTGTCAGCTGCTTTCGCCTTTCCTCTGTCTTGCCTCTTGTTGAATTGTGCCGCTCTCGGTGCTTGCAAGTGTGTAACCCCTCAAACGGCTATTGGCTGAGGCTACCTGACCAGCAGTTTGCTCTGCTGACAGCTGGCAGCTCCTGCATGCATTGCAGCGGGCTCGCACCTGGCTGTGTCCTTACAGCCCTTGCATTTTCCTGCCAGCTGTTACAGCAGCCTCAGCCATGCCTTCCCACTATCTATGTCGTCATGGCGAAAGCAGTATTAAACGCATGCAGTGCAGCATGAGCTGCAGGGACGGTGCGCTGTGGGATTCAACTGCAGCACAGCATGCAGCTGACAGTCACACCCAGCATGCCAGGTGCAGCACGCCACCAGCAGCGCTGTGCTGTTACGAGTGTGATTGGGGGTTTGCTACCAGTTTCAGCGCCGTATGTGCCGTTGCACTGGCTGGAGTGAGAGCAGCTGTGTTGCCGGCTAGCAGCGCCCCTTGTGCTTCGTGCTGCTGCTGTGCACGCTACAGGCATGCATCCAAACGATAGTTGGTTTAATGTTTGCGGCTGTACTGCACAGCCTTGGCACCCTTCAGCAGACTTGCTGCGCAGGGTGCACACAACCATACTCATGTTGTGCTTTGCGTTTTTCTCGCGGCGCCAGCCGTGCTTCCAGGGCCGCTGCATGTGCGTTTTGCAGCTTTGCTGACTGCTTGTTGTGGAGAAAGGGGTGAAGCAACGTGGGATCTTACGTATGTCAAACGCATGCAGCAGGGAAGGGGTGAAGCAATGGGGTTTCCACGTTAATACACGCTACAGGCATGCATCCATATGATAGTTGGTTTAATGTTTGCGGCTGTACTGCACAGCCTTGGCACCCTTCAGCAGGCTTACTGCGGAGGGTGCACATCCATACTTACCTTGTGCTTTGCACGTATCTAGCGGCGCCTGCCGTGCTTCCATGTACCAGGGCCGCTGCATGTGAGTTTTGCAGCCTTGCTGACTGGTTGTTGTGAAGGAAGAGGTGAAGCAACGGGGGTTTTTACGTTCATCAAACGCATGCAGCAGGGAAGGGCGAAGCAACGGGTTTTTTTAAAGTATTCAAAGGCATGCAGCAGGGGAAGGGGGGAAGCAATGGGGTTTTTACGTTGATCAACCGCATGCAGCAGGGACGGGGTGAAGCAATGGGGTTTTTACGTTTAGTCAAACGCATGCAGCAGGGGAAGGGTGAAGCAACGGGGTTTTACGTTAATCAATGCATGCAGTGCAGCTTGAGCTGCAGGGGTGGTGCGCAGTGGGATTCAACTACAGCGCAGCATGCAGCTGACAGTCACACCCAGCATGCCAGGTGCAGCACGCCACCAGCAGCGCTGTGCTAGTGAACAAATGCATGCAGCATGGCAGCGTATACGTATCTTTTGGACGCCGCGATGTGTTTGTGACACGTTCTATAACGTGGGTTCGTATGCAGATGGCCTGCGTGTGCCACGCAAGATTGTACCTGATCGTCAGCAGCACGTGGTTGTGGCCTGCGTGTACACTCTGGTATGCTGGAAGCCTTGTGAATGCCGTGCCATCTTTTTGGCTGTCGAGCTTGTGTGCAAAGGGATGGGCAGCACCAGGCATATACACCACCCAGCATGTTGGCCCAATGCGGCGTAGTAATGCTGCCAACAGCGCGTCCTTTCGCATGTATGTATTAAGAATTGTACCCACGGTGCGCCCGGAACAAGCCGCTGTGTGCTTGTGACCGCACCAGCTCTGTTTGTCCTCAGCATCGCACCCTGGTGGCAACACCAGGGCTGGCCCATGTACATAATTCACACCTTGAGATGCCGTGCAGCGAACGGACTGTCACGTTGTGGTTTTGAAAGTTGTCCAGTACTAAGTTCCGCAGTGTCTGCAGCGCTGCATTGTGCAACCTCCACCTGAATTTCAGCCAGCCACCACCACCACCAGTGGCACCACCATCATCCTTCACAACGCATGCATACGGTGAAGATGATCTTGGGCTGTTGTGTTTGACAAGCTGCAACCAAGAACAAGTCAGGTGTTCGACTTGTATCCTTTCCGAAAGAAGGTTTCTTGACGCTGTTGTGACCCCACCCTGCATGACAGCAAGAGCTAGCCGCTGCAGCGGCATGCATGAATGAATGAACGAGCTACGCGTGGTGTGTTCACACCTAACACCCGCGTAAGTTAAGGAAGGGGATGTTACAAGCAGCGGCATGCACTACCCTGCAGCTGCCTGGTGCTTGAAGAGCATTACTGCAGTTGTGCACGGCAGGGTTTGCGTTTGCTCAGCCTGACTACACCAGGCTAGCCTGGACGGCAGCTTGGGCGTTACAAGAGGCAGCCGCCGCCAGCCAGCTGGTCTGTGGGGCCATGCTGGCTGCTTGAGCAGCTGTGCAGCACTGCTCACATTCCTGAGGAGCTGAACCACCCTACAATGGTTGTCTTTGTGACAAGCTCGACAGGAGTGGAACGTCCCCTTTTCAGCATGCTAAACTGCGCAATGATGTGCTCGTGTGTGCCCCTGGCATTTCTGCAGCACAGCAATCACTCGAATCAGCAAGAACGGCTTTGGCTGAGCAACGTCAATTTATGCACAAAGTGCACACGGCAAAGTGCTGTGCATGTGCATTCCTGGCACTGATGCCGGCCGGATCGCATGTAAGGATGACACTGTAACAGTGAAAGCTGGGAAGGCTATTGTCACTGTATTGTTCAAATCACGTAAGGAGCAGGAGTATTCATAAGGAGTTACAGTGAACGAACGAACATCACCTGCATGCGTTTGTCAGGTACAAAGCAAGTACGAGGACACATCGCGCTCATACACAACAAGATCAAAAGCCCTCTACCCTTGAATGGCATCCACGCCTGCAGTGATAGCAAGCCCCCATCTCACGGGGTACAGCACTGTCACATGTCCTCACAGTGCGCAAAACGCCACAGCACAGACACACAACCACACACCTCAGCTCAGCCGCGGGCAGCTGCTCTGAATGCAGCAGCGTCCCGCGGCCGCTGATTCTCTCACAGATGCCGCAGGCGGCAATGCAGCAACACATCCTGGCTGCAAGGAGGGAAGGGCCAAAGTGGAGCTCGCTGGAAGCTCGACAATGCATTCCGCCAACTGTTATGTTCCGGGGCAACCGCAAGTTGACAAACATCTCAATGAAGCAGGTGTCGAAAGGGCCAGGCCACAGCACAACAACAGAGCGTGGCCTGCGCCAATGTGAGAGCGAGCACGAAGCAGCAGTGCCCACATGGTGATGAGCGGGTGGGTGCAATGTACACGTGTACACAGTATCAGCTCAGCTATGAGCCTCAACAGCTCAAAGCACAGCATGCATACACAGCATGCCTGGCAAAATGCAAGTACACCGCAGACACGGAGCGGTACGGCAAGCGGCCCTAACGACGACAGAGCCGTCTGTACACTGCCGTCAACAGCACATGATGCTGGCGGCTCACCAACACGACATGCAAACAAGGCGGCAGACAGCAAAAGGACTAACAGGAGCGCAGCGGCGGCCCGTGTGGGGTAAACGCCGCTGCACAATGCAACAGATAAGCACAGCATCAACCCCCAGTATGGCTGCCAGCCAGCCTCGCATCATGCCACACACGAACAAACCCTCGCCATACACGAACAAAAGGCCGAGCCGGCCCATCCAGCGCAACTAACCCAAGCCAGCCCAACCATGTTCGGCAACTGCTGCCCACCAGCCGCATGCTGCTGAAGAGGACGGTTAACGAGAGCAGCGGTGGCTGCTGCATATTGCAACATTCAGATGCCAGTCTCACAGCAGTGCATTGGGAAGAACGCATGCGTGCCACCTCGCAGCAGTCTGCAGGTGCAGCATGTCACCTTAGCCAAGGCGCAATGCATGATGTTGAGCCCACTCAGACAGTTGCTGTCACATGTGGTGTGATGTGGGCGGTACAAGTAAACGCGCATGTAACGTTGATGGCAATACCGCGTCGGACGTAGCTTGTTGGACCAGATAGCCGCCAGCGCACGGCATTCAGGTAGGGCCTGTTCTCTGCTGAATCAATGGGTGGCAACCACGGCAGAGCCTGCCAGCACAGCACGGCTGCATGACAGTCAGACCAGCTGTCACCCGCCGCCAGCCATTCTCTGCCAACAATGCCAGTTATACTATTTCAAGTTGAACTATTCCACAACCCAGACTGCCCACCATCCGAAGTCTGAGGTGAGCTCTTCTAGCTGCACCCAGAAACCGCCGCCATGCATATCTTATGCACCAAAGCCTTTTGCGTCAGGCATAGTCAGGCGAGCAGGCGCCCACTGCGCCGCAGCACGCCGACAGCAGCTGCTTTCGACGCGCACCACACCATGCAGCCGTCACACACAACCAAGCAAACGGGAATGAAGCAAACCGGAATCAACGCATCATGCCGTGTTGTAGATGCAACCATGGACTGACAGTGGACAGAGTTAAGGGCCTGCACACAACACACGCATTGCTGGATGCTCCAAGCAGCACAACAAAGTGAGCCTGTGGCCTGCATCTGTTGAAGCACACGGCGTGGTCCCACCCTTGCTGCTGGTGCTCCCATGCGGCATCAAGAGCATGCACTAAACCCGTCCACAAGCGCACAATGCCGCCCATTCAACATGGGGCCCACAAGCACAACTGCAAGCACATGAATGCGAGTAGCAGCCTGCAGATTTAATGGCAGTTCTACACATAAGCCAGGCAGGCAAGGTCTAGTACAGCAAGCCTCTGAGAGACATGCGCAGGGTGCCACTGCCTGCTTTCACAGTTAGTGACAGCCACGTCGAGCATAATTGTGACAGGCCTTGGCACAAGGTATATGCAACACAGCGACACGTAGCAGCATGATAACCGCAGCGCAGCGCATTGGACGTGCTGCAACAAGCTGCACCAATCGCTGTGGGTACCGCTGCGCGTGTTGCGCTGATGATCAGAAAGTTCGTACACACGCTGCAGTGATGGTTGAACAGGTGTGTGGATTAAGCAGGCACCAGCACGACAGCAGGACCCCACGTTTCAAGAACACCACCAACGCGCCAGCCACGTGCAGTGACAGCACCTTTGTTGCTTCAGCATTTCACGCTCTGCCCAGCACTGCCAACTGCAGGAGCCGCAAACTTGCACTGCATGTACAGCAAGACAACACAGCCAGCAACGCATGTGACTGAAGGAATGCACCGCACAGGCCTACCGAGCATGCAATGCATGTTTGCCAGTGTCTGCAGCTTTCAAAGCTGCAGCAAGCACTGACAGCTGAAGCTCCATCCTCAACGTGCCCTGCCCACTGCTAGTTGCCGTGAGCGGGCCAGGGTGTATGCAATCAATGCAGGTGTTGCCACTCCAATGGATGTGTCTAGTGTCAGAAACAATGTCAAGTTGGGGTATGGCAACTCAAGCTGTTGACCCCTCACGCAGCCAGGCTAGAGTGTTTGTAGCATCCCAGCCCGCCTAGGGGCACCAGCCCGCACACAGTATCACACGGCAAAAGCAGCAGCAGCAGCGAATCTCTTCTGACCAGCCTCACAACACCAGCACTCAACGCATCTGCAGCACACCTCCTGTACAAGCAAACGTAGTAGTGTCGTCAGCTGCTGAAGCGCGCCTCAAGTAATGCACAGCAACAGTCTACAGGCAGCCGAAGCATGTACGCGCTAGCATAGCACGGCAGGTCTGAATACAATCGCTCAGCAGTGCAAGCACCTACTTGCCAGTGCTGGAATGCCTCAATCAAGGCAAAACCCAAGGTTAGCAGCCACCACCACGCCAGGCTATTGCCGGCTGACAATCACACCAGCAAACTGCCAGACACAACAACCATGCTCGCCGGCCGAGCCCTCGTCCCCAGTCCAAAACACAAATCAATATAGTTCAGTGCAGCCCTGCTCAATCAGACCTGCGATCAACCCAGCCCTCAGCAAGTTGCAAACACGTGCTTCTCACGCACCGCACCGTGCGCGATACGACTGCACCAGCTCCTGGGATCCGTCTCACACCCCTGACAAGCAAGCACTCAAACGCCTCCAAGGCTCCAAGCAATACATCTGCGGGCACAGCTCACTCCAACTGCTCCGGCAGCAGCTGCCAAACCCTAAAGCAACTCAAAACTGCCGCCACCTGAGGCCCTGCTGCAGGCAGCTGCAGCAGCAAGCAGGGACTGCAGCGCTGCAGCTGCCTGACTACGCCCTGCTGCATGCAGCAGCAAGCAGGGATGTGCTGCAGCTACCTGACCAGGCCTGCCGGCCTAGGCCCTGCTGCGAGCAGCAGCAAGCAGGGATTGCGCTGCAGCCACCTGGTCAGGCCTGCCTGAAATCATGATGGCCAGAGCAGCACCGGGCAGAGACGTGATTGTGACCTGTGCGCCGCTGCGGGCTGAGAAAAACACCAGGTTCTCCGCGATCAGGTGCACCTCGTGCGCCTCAATCGGCACAGCAATACTCTTGTAGCCTCCAACGCTGCCGGCGCCAGCGCCTGCAGCGTACTGCTGCGGCATCTGCTGCTGCACCTGCTGCTGCTGCTGGCGCAGCTGCATCTGCATGGCTGCATTCTGAGGCAGCACCATCATGTGCTGCTGCTGGTTGGGCTGCAGCTGCGGCAGCGGCTGAGACTGGCTCATCTGCACCATCTGCGGCTGCGGCCGTGCGTGCTGCTGCTGCTGCCACATGGCGCCTGCTGCCTGCTGCTGCAGCAGCGGCTGCTGCACCATGGACACCACCTGCTGCTGAGCTGCACCTGGCATGCCGAGCACGCCACGTGGCAGTGACATGTTGAAGCTGCCTTCAAACCCTTCAAACTCGTCCAGCCCGCCCAGGATGTTGGCGGGAGATGACATGCAGTGCTGGCCCGAGCTCATAGCTGCACTGGGCACGAGGCACATCTGGCTGTTGGCAGTGACGCGCTGCTGCTGGCTCGCGCGCTGCAGAGCCATTTGGCTAGCCATCTGCTGCCGAAGAGGGAAGCAGGGAAGGATAGCAGGCAGCAACGCAGGCAGGTGCGTACAATACAGGCGTCAGGCAAGATGCAGCTGCTGCATCACACAAAACAACACCCCTGGCAGCAGTGTCGCCAGAACCAACCAGAATACAGTGACAGCAGCCGCCAGCAACCTACAGCCACAGCCCGAGCATACAGCACCACGTGCATGTGTCCGACATTGCAGGACGCAACAGACGCAGCAGAAGCAACCTAACGAGGAGCGCCCCTTACCTGCGATGCAATGGAGGGCTGCAGGTGCACAGGCATGGTTGCGCCTAGCCCCAGGCCTGCAGGATCATACGAGGCATCCAGCATCGCCTCGCACACATCGACAGCCATGTAGCCTGGCGCCAGGCCCTGCTGCGGCTGCATACCACCAGCCAACGGCTGCAGTGGCAGCAGCCGGATGACGTCAGGGCCCAGCATGGATGCATCCATGGAGCCGATCCGCGCAAGGCCCGCCGCCTGCATCTGCGCAAGCTGCGCGCCGGGATCATTGGCCACGGCGTAGCCGCCGCTGAAGTGCATCAGCGGCAGCAGGCTGCTGCTGCTGCTGCTGCTGCTGCTCATCACGACGCCGTTGGGCGTCATCGCGCTGTTGCGGCCCGGCATGCAGCTGTTGCCGCTAGGGCCCAGCATTCCGGGCTTGCGCGCGCGCTTCACGGCTAAGGCCAAGTCCTGGTTGGTGCGTGCGTCGCGCAGCCAAACCGGCTCAGCCTTGACGCGCGACTGCAGTGCGTCAGCTGCCTGCTTGGTGGCGTACCATACGTGACCGGAGGAGGCGGCCTGCAGGACGGCACAGCAGCAGCAGCAGAGGGGGCGTTAGCAAGTCCAGGCACAGGTGGGTGCAGCAGTGTCCATGGGGCAGAGGCTGCAATACAGCGTAGAACGTAAAAATGTTGCCGATGTTTTGCACACAGCAGGCGCCGCACAGACACCAGACTGCCACCGCAGCACCGCCAGCACGCGATGCAGACACGGAAGCAGTGCACATGCCAGGCAAGCTCCGCAGCACCACACTATCCAACCACAGCACAACCACCTGGTCCAGCACTGCTTGCATATGCGTAGGAAAATGTATCTACCGCATGATTTTATCCGTTCACAACTTGCAGCAGCAGCAGCGCTCACCCCGGAGCTGTCTGGTGCCACTGCCAGCTGCACCACGTGGCCGTACTGCCGCAGCACCGCAGCGAGGTCTGCCTCGCTAACCGACAGCGGGATGTTGCTCAGCAGCAGCTTGTACGCGTCGTGCGCGCAGCCCAGCGGCGGCTTGTCGGCGGGCGGCGGCGGGGCTGCAGCAGCAGATGGAGGTGCAACAGGCAATATACTGGGGTTTAGAGGCCAGAAAAAGCATGTCGCTTCTGGTGCGTGGTGTGCGCGAGGACAGTGAGTGTTGCTTGCTTTGTGTGATGCCAGGCAGAAAACGAAGCCACATCAAGTACAAAAACAGGATTGCCTACCAATGCACAGCTGCCATTACCTCCCAGCGCTCATCCGCACAGTGCATCAACATTAGTACAGGTCCCAGTGCTTGCAAAACGCAGCATGAAGACAAACACACAGGGTCACAATCCCTTCCCCGGCTGAACTCACAACAACTGGATGCAGCAAAACACATAGTAGCTGATACAAAGTAACTTCCTGCAAGCAGCCGCATCCTTACCGACTGGGCGCTGCTTCTTGAGGTCCATCCACTCCACCACAATGGGGCAGTCGCTGCCGGGGAACACGTACTTGCCGTGCAGCTGCGCGATGGCAGTGGCAGCACACTGCCTGTCCACATATGTGATCAGGCCGCAGCCCTGAAGCGCAGGCAGGCAGGCAGGGCGGGACGCAGGCACGCGGTTAGGCAGGCAGTCGCTGAGGCGTGTGTAGTACACACGCACAGTTGCTGGCACACATCGCAGCATGGCAGCTTCTTGATTCGTCATGGTTGGCAGGTTGTTTCCACAGATGTCCAGCCGCGTCAAGTGTGCCAAATTGCAGATTTGCAACACTGGTGACAGGTCAGCCGGTAGAAACTGCCTGATGGTAATCACATAATACATCCGCCTCACGTGCGCCTGCAGCAGTTGCGCTGGCGGCAGTTGTGCCTGCTGCAGGTAAGCTTGCTGTAAGTATGCTTGCTGCAGGTATGCTTGCTACAAGTATGCTTGCTTGTCTGGGTGTGGCTGCTCACCTTGCTGTGCTTGGCTCCTGCCCACGCGCGGAACAGGTTCACCTCTGCCAACTTGCCAAAGCTGCCAAACAGCAGCTCCACCTCACTGGCCAGCGCAGTGGGCGGCACCTTAGCGAAGAAAAGCTGAAAGTCAAACAAAAGGCACAGCAGCAGCGGCGGCAGCAGAGGGGGCAGCAGCAGGAGCAGGACCAGTCAGCAACAGAAACCATACAAGGACACATGATGCTGCAGCCCCATGCGCCATTGCAGGCACATGAACCCGTGCTGATGCAAGAGCTTACTGTGCATACTGTGCAATGGTTGGCATGTTTCATTAGTTGGCTGGACTTGATCCACAACCAGGGCATGTCCTACACAATGGCTGCTGCAGCAGCTTGCTCACCGTGCGGTCAGCGTTTGCCGCTAGAGATGACATGGGGTTTGGTGAGGTGCCCGGTGCTGCTGCTGCTGCTGTGGGTGCTGCTGCACCTGGCTCGTCAAGCGGCCAGCTGACGTTCAGGAAGCCCACAGGTGTCTGCAGCTGTGGGTTCTGCTGCACTGCTGCCAGTGCTGCTGCCGCCTGCTCGTTGCTAGACATTGTTACATAGCCATAGCCGCTGCTGATGCCGTTTGTTGCTTCGTTGAACAGCTGCACAGACTCTACAAGCCCGTACAGGCTGAACCACTGCTTTATGTGCTCCTCTGTTGCATCTGCTGCTGCCTGGGCAAAGAACAAGCGCCGCCGCTCCCCAGCTGCTGCAGTGTTGGCTGACTTGTCAGCGGCTGGGGCAGGGTCTCCAGCAGACAGCGCCACCTGCGGAGTGTTCAACAACGGCAGCAGCGAGTCATCCACTGTGTGGTGCACCACAGCTGCCTGCCCGGCGCATGTTGCAGTCAAGGTACACACTCAAGCTGGGTGATGGCTGGTTCCTGCCAAGTAACTCACGTTGCTGACCACAGGAACCACTGTGAGGGTGCTGTCATCTTCGTTCGTCGCCAGAGATACTGCACACAGGCTGCCTGAGAAGTTTTCGGTGGAGGCCTGTGTCGTCAGCATGGTAGCGAAGCTACCGCTGAGCGCCTCCGTTTCATCTAGGCCTAAGCCTCTGTGCGGCATGGCTGGCGGACTGCGTGGGCGTGTGGCAGGGAGGACGAGTGGGCGCGGCAAACACCATTTAGATCACAGCACATGAGGCAGCGGTAGCTTTCCTAACCAGAACATCAATATCCGAGGCAAAGGAAGACGACAAGCAAGCTGCACAAGAGGAGGGAAGCTGAGGCAGCTGCTACAGCAATACAAAGCAGAATCAGGCCCCTTGAGGCACGCATAGCCCCTGCAACGGAGACAATAATGTCTTCATCAATCTCTAGCTCACCTGAAGGGTTAAATTCAAGCTACAGGTGCCTTTCAAGCTGCCTTCCAGCTTTATATGACGCACAGCTCCTGTGCCCGCTAAGGGCGCCACGCTGTGCACGCGAAACCCAGGTGAACTATGCTAACTTTTAATCGGCCGTTCCTTCGATAACACAAGAGGATGGTGAATGCAGCTCAGCCTGACTTCGATTGTTTTTGGCCTTGAACAAACGATCTGCGGTACCAAATGCCACGCCGTTGTTTTGTTTTCAAACAAGTGTGTTCTGGCGGACGTAGCAGCTTGCCAGAGGTGATGGCGTAACCTTTTCGCCTTCTGGTTTAGGTATTGGTGAATTCAGAAGATTGTCCTCCATTGCCTCGCAATGTTTGCATATTTGTTGAAAGAAACTCTGTTTTCGTTCTATTTCGGCTACTTTGTGAGATGAACAGGATCTGGGTATGGCTGCGAAAGCTGGGGCAGGGCTGTGACTCAGCTGCTGAATGACCACACGCATCGCGCCAGCGGCTGCCGGCACAGCAGCGAAGCAATATTCTATCTTCTGCTGTGCAAAAGTCACTGCTCATAGAAGTAATTCTGCTGTCAGCAAACAAGAAATGCTCGTGCTAATCAGTGATGATCATGGCCACCCATGGGTGAACTCCATGAACTTCAGCTCTGAACTTGTGGTCTTCCTGTCACAGTGTGGCCCAGTCTGCAGCCACTGTTGTCCAGAGCACAGCTATGATGAGTTCTAAAGTAAGGAAATAACTTGGGAAAGAGATAGCTGATCTCACTGCAATCACAAAGTGCACCGCGAGTTTCAAAATCAGGCCGCCTGACTGGCATCATCATCATCATGATGTTACCCATCAAGCCATAGCTTACTTTATATGAGAGGGTGTGCCAGGTGTAACCTGCATGCGATGTAATTTATAAGTTACGGTGTGCTGCAGGCTATGTTTAGGCGTGTGTGCGTTGATGCTGCTGTGTGGAGTGCATGCCGGCTGCTCGTGGTGCCGAGGTGTGTTGCGAAGAAGCCGCTTCTGCTGTGTGGCGGCATCGCCAAGCCGCCCTGCCTAGTGTAGTACTTTTGCAACGCCATCGGAATCGCCGCCTGACTGGCAGTGACTGCTGCGGCGTGTGTCATGCCGTGGACACATCACGAGACACGGGACTTTGGACCAAAATCTGCAGGTTTATTTTATCAAGAGACTCTGGTGACTGTAGGCCTTGCCAACCTGTGACACGTCATAACAGCGACAGGCGGCTGTGTTATCACCTACAGGAGTCCTCAAGAGACTCAGCTATGCAGCTGCTGCCCCCACAGCAGCTCTGGCAGCACTAGTACTGTGCCCACTATGACATATCACCACTGATGGGCAGGTGGAGATTACCAGCGGCAGCAGCAGCGCTTGGCGGCCAGCTGCTTGCAGGTCTCACGCACTGCGTGTTGGCAGCAGTGCCAGTCAACAGCGCTGGTGTCACACACCATCACCAGACGCGATTGTCCGCATCATTGCCATGATCTCCCACTGGCAGTGGGTAACTCAGCTGTCATCAGTCATCGCGCAAGCGCATCACATGCCGTTGTCAGGATGAAAGCTTCTTCAGGCAGTAGCCCGCACAAAAATTGTCCGCGCCTCACCGCTGTTTGCCCAATGAAGCGCATGGCTGGGCGTTCAGGTTACATTTATCCTGCCTAGGAGCAATGCCGGGCAGCCGTGCCTACATGAACAGCCCACTCGGAGTGCCAGGAGACTTTGCGGGGGGGGGGGGGGGGTCTTCTGGTCCAGCATTGCTTGCAGGTGCGCAGCTGTGCATCACCAGCGTCCTTTGGAATCCTGGCTTTGTATAGATTCGCCATGTTACAAACATGGCGGAGCTTTGATCGTGATGGGCCTGCAGGCCCCCAGCTGGCTGATTCTTCTATCGTCAGAAAAAGGAGCTGCACGTCTTCGACACGCAAAAGGGTGCTTGCACCAACGCCCTTCCGGGTGTCAAAGACGTGCAGCTCCCTTTTCCCCAAATCTGGGGCTGTCAGGTCTGCAGAAGTAGCGGGGTGTGTTTGGCTTGTACGCTGCCATGCTTGGCCTAGTGAGTACTGCACCTTGACCGTAAGTCTGAGCCAGCCTGAGGGTAGCCAGCCTGAGGGCTGATCAGCACTGCTGAAGTCATTATCACTTTGAATTTCCAACACTTCCACTGGGATGCATGCTCATGCTGTTCCTTGGCAGCAGCAGGGCTTATTGGTATCACTAAATTGCGGCAGAATAAAACTTAATTTGATGTTGCCGTAGGTGCCGGCTGCCGGGAACCATGCTCACGTCACACAAGGGTTCCAAGTAACAGGGTTGATGCTGAGATGATGACATGCCATGTCATCTTGACGGAGTGCAGGGTTGCAAAGGCCTGAACCATTTGAGTTGAGTTATGCTGCTCGCTTGTCACCTGCTTACACCATACAACTGCCTACCGTCCTTGATGCATCAGCAGCAGGAGCACAGCAAACAACAGCAACACCAGAAGCAGCAGTACATGGCACATGGCATTTGCTGGGTGGCAAGGAGTGCAGCCAAGCAAATCGGACAGTCATGAAGAGAACTTGGTGCAGCTGCTGGCGCAAACAGCTACTTCAGGACGTGCTGGCAGGGCCACTCGGAAATACTTGCGACATAGGTGCGTGTGCAGGCGCCCGCTGGCAAACTACATCTCTAATTTCTGCGAAACGCCAACGTTCTGACTAGCATCATGTGTAAGATCCCGCCGGTGCCAGGGAGCAGGGTTGTACAGCAGCTGTACATGTCTTGCTCTGTGCTGCCCTTGCCTGCTGGGCGTGTTTTGTCTTGCAGGATTTGCAACCTGTCCCTCAGCAGGCATATATCGGTGGACACAAGCCAAGTTGGGGGCATCAGGTGGCTTGATTTAGACTCTGTCGAGCAGCGCTACCTGCTGACAGCTGCAGCAGACTCGACTCTGGAGGCATTTGATGTGCTGGTGAGCAAGAGCAACATGGTACTGCAGCAGCAGCTCCATAACCACCACACCTTGACTACCCGCCAACAGGTCACAGTATAGGGTTGTTCGTTTGGGCTAACAATTGGTGGCCAACCCTGCAGCTGGAAGGTTACGCAGCAGCAATTGCAACAAGCACTGCTGTCCCCTCTCCCACAGAATTCACCGCTGTTTGTGTAGCAATCACTGCCGAAATCAGCTGCACGCATAATCATAATGCACACATGCTTCCTGCAGGCAGCATCTGGCGGCAGTGGGCAGGAGCAGGTGCAGCTGTCTCCCCTGTTCACTGTCAACCGTGGCCACCCAGCAGCACACAGGTACCAAGTCACCAGCATCAGCTGGTACCCAGTTGACACTGGCCTGTTCATTACTGGCTCTGCTGACCAGGATGTGAAGGTGTGGGACACAAACACGTGAGTGGGCACGCAGTGTCTGCGTAAACACAGCGAGTGTGTAGACCGCAGACAAGGCGGTACTCAAACCATATGCTGACACCTTCCAGGTGCTGCGAGAGGGCCTCTTGTGTCCTCGTTGCATGCCGCATGGATTACTATCGCCTTGCTGCAAACTACATCAGTTTTGCAGCTGCTGCTGGTGGCGCTGCTGTTGCCTGACCCTGATGCTGCTGATCCTGCTGCTGCCTCCTGCAGGCTGGAAGTGGCCTGTGTCTTCAGCTGCTCAGACAAGGTCATGTGCACAGGCATGTCCAGTTGCGGAAGCCATGCATTGATTGCTGTGGGCACAAAGAAGCCTGGAGTGGTGCTGGCTGATGTGGCCTCAGGGGCATTCACCCACACGCTGTCTGGGCACTCGTGAGTTAGTGGCTGTGGCCATTGCTGTGTGTGCGTGTTTTTTACTCAGGCAGCCGTGCAGCAGCAGGCTTGGGCATAGTGCTGGCTGATGTGGCTTCAGGGGCATTCATACACGCTATCTGGTCACTAGTGAGTTTGCTGGCACGTGTAGCTGCTGCTGCTGCTGCCTCTTTCAACGTGTGTGCTGGCCATATTTTATGAAATCAGCGATGCAGCAGCAGGCTTCGTGTTGTGCAGGCTGCCGGGGCTGGCTACTGCATGGTGCCACATGGATGCCTGGCACTCCTGAGCGGCTTGGGAGTGCTAGCTTGATCAGTGCACGCCACGAACTGCGTTGCATGGTGCCCAGCAGGATTGTGTTATCCGATGCGTGGTGACGTAGGTTGGGTTGACATAGCCTTGCAGCAGCAGCAGCAGCAGCAGCAGCAGCAGCAGCAGCAGCATGCTCTATGCACTCTGTCCTGTGCTCTTTGCTGTTGCGTGCATCATGCTGTTGTTCGTGCTGTGCAGGACAGGCACATGGGCTGTCTGCTGGTCCCCTTCAAACGAGCACCAGCTGTTCACAGGCGATGCGTCGGGGGAGGTGCGCCTGTGGGACATTCGCCGCTCAGGCACGCGCGCCTTGCTCGACATGACAGTGACACAGAAACCTAAACCCAGACCTGGCGTGACCTCTGCTGCCGCTGCTGCTGCTGGTGCAAGCGGCAGAATAGCAAATGGTCATGGCGGCGGCAGCAGCAGGAGGAGCAGCGGTGTGAAGCGCAAGGCATCAGCTGCAGCTGCTGCTGCTGCTGCTGCAGAAGGTGGTGGTGCTGAGGAGGATACATACGACGATCCTAGGTTTGGCGTTGGTGTGAGGTACAGCGGCAGGGCCACAAAGCCAATGGCTCATGAAGGCCCAGTGACTGGTGAGGGCCTGGTGCTGACGTGGCAACTGCACATCCTGCAGTTTGTCAGATAGTTTACATAGTTTACATACAACCAAGCAGTGGACCTAATCTGCAGCACATCCTGCCTGTCTGCTTGCACAAGCAATTTCAAGATACGGGATGCGCGTCGCTGTGCATGCATGCCGAATGATTGCTGCTTCAGGCAGCCATGATGCATGCCTCAAGCTACGCCAAACATCGACCACACTCTGCGGGCTGTTCTGCGGCTGTTGCATGCAGGCATCCATGCCACTGCAGATGGCCTCAGCCTTCTAACAGCTGGCGCAGACAACCGCCTGCGACTGTGGGACTCATGCCACCTGCACCACCAGCTGCTGCACTACAGCGACACATTCAACAGGGGTGCCTTCCCCAAGCGCATGTGCAGCACACCTGACGGCCGCTACTTGTTCTTTCCGCGGGGAGATGACATAAAAGTGCGAAGATCGGGGAGAGGGTACACCCTCTAGCCTTACAACTACATGGCCTTTATCTGATCACTCAAATGTGCCCTGCTCAACATGTATGCGTCGTGCTCCGTACATGCCATGTTGCTGCCAGCACCAATGCAGCACAACAGATGCCACAGCTGCGAGGCTGTTGTGGGTGGGGCCGTCAACAGCATGGCCACTCTGCTGCGCGCTGTTGCTGTGCCTGCAGGTGTTTGACATTGCCTCGGGTGAGCAGGTGGCACTGCTGAGCCAGGGTCATTATGACACAGTGACAGCGTGTGCTTACAGCCCCCACTTGCAGCAGCTCTTCTCGGCAGCCACAGATGGTGTGCTGCTTGTTTGGGAGCCCTGGACTCAGCCTGATGCTGATGGCAGCGGAGGAGCAGCAGCAGCAGATGTGGCAGGGCATCTGGACCGGGACTGGTGGATGGCAGCAGCGTCGGGCAGGCGGCAGCAGCAGCAGCAGCCGAGCGGGCTAGCGTTTGGGTCTGCTAGGGCTGCTAGCCGGCCGACAGCAGCAGACATTGATGCATGGAGTGAAGAGGAAGGCATGCTGTGACCTGGTCGGACGTGTTTCGCAGTCGTACACATCATCACCAGCGCAGATGTCAGCGCTTGCTACCCGTGCGTCAGTTGTGCTGCAGTCGCTGGCGGCAACCAAGTTTCATACGCCGCACGAACGGCAGGTAGGTGCTAGGGCAGCGCTGGCAGTGTTAGGTTATGCATGCACTGGATAGTGTTGACAAATGCTTGCCTTCAGAACTTATGTTACACACCACCGGACCTTGGCTTGCAACATTTTTCAGCTGCATGCAACATGAATATCCCTGAGGTCATACTGCACAACATACGCATCTGCACTTGCCTAACCTGTGTGTACCATTACAACATGTCGGTGTCACCCACAACCCCAAACCAGGGATGTGCAAATACTCCTGGGGTCACATTTGAGTCCGCCTCTTGCTGCTTGTCTGTCTTCCACCATCGACACAGGTTGCATTCAGTGCACCAACCCCACAACTACATGGTCATATCACGCAACAGAGCAACATGGCTGACCACCAAGCTTCTGGACTGTCAGAGAGACTGGACCATGGTGGCTGCTGCATAGCACAAAGGGGCTATGCAGATGCCTACAGGTGAGCCCAGCGACTCTCCTACTGCAGCTACCTCCCTAGTGCTGTTCACTCGTTTGTATCCTGCCACCGTACTGCTTGGTTAGACGCAGCGAGCACAGACATTACAACTGACAGCAGAGCTACACATGCCGCCATCTGCATCGCCTGATTGCTGCTGTATCAGCGGCCCAGCAAGTGCTTCAGCCCATCCATCTGCACGCTCTTCTGTTCCACTGGCGTGTTGACAGTGATGGGTGCAGACAAAGTGACTGGCGTGCTGGTGTGCAGTGCAATGCCACCTGTGGTTGTGGTGGGAACTGCAGCAACTTGGGGCTGAGGTAGCACTACAACAGGCTGTGTTGCTGGCGCTGGCACTGGGGCTGGGACTGCCTCCTTCCTGTGCAAGATGTGCTTGATCATTGGCCCACCCGCTGCATCAACTTGTGGGTCTGCTGCTGCTGCTGCTGCTGCTGCTGCACTTGCCTTGGCCAACTGGCTTGCTGCTGCAGTGGCGATGGTGCCAGCAGCAGCAGCAGTGTACTTCTGGCGTCGCTCGGCGCTGCTGTCCTTACCAAGGCTTGCGGCAAGGCGGGGCGTGAAGTCAACCCTGTCAAACGCCGCCACGCTTGCTGGCACTGGTGCTGTGCTGTTGCTGTTGCGGGCCAGCTGAGCATACTGCTCATAGTTGGGGTCACCAGGGTTGATCACTTGAATGTTTGGTGCAGCAGCAGTGGCAGCCTGCTGGGTGCTGCTGCTTGGAGCAGCCGCAATTGATGTTTGCCCTTGTGTGGATGACGATGGGTTGATCACTGTCACACCCGCCACGTCACTGCCACTGTTGGTGGTGCTGCTGCCGCTGCCTGTTGTGCTGCCGCCTGCTCCTGCCTGTTGTTTATACTGCTGGTATTGCGGGTCTGCTGGGTCGATGATGGTAACCGCTCCGTTGGTGAGGGCAGGCACTACAGAGGTTGGCACTGTCAGGGCTGGCACAGTCGTGGTTGTCACACCTGCAGATGGCAACAGTGGCATGATGGAGCCAGACTGTGGTGCGGCATCTGCACATAGTACATACTTGCAGCATTGTTTCATGCTGGCACACTTCCACCCCAGCTGCTGTGATGGTGTTGTGCTGTGTGCAGCGCTTCGAGGTTCTTGCATCTTGAGGCAGGCCAAAATCTGGGCAAGCGGTGCTGCAGCAGCTGCATTCATTTATTCATCCATTCATTTCAAGCCTCAGCTGCACACAGCCTCACCTTGCACAGGCTGGCCATCCAGGCTAACCACGCTGGGTGTTGCTGGCGCTGCTGCTGATGGCGCAGGCGCAGGCGGTGAAATCTGCTTCCGCAGGTGCTGCCTCAGCGCGTCACCCCATTTGGACACTGCCTGCTGTGCTGCGCCTGACAGCGCAGTGACTGATGGCGTCAGCGCAGCCTGCAGCTTGCTGCCATCGCGCTGTGGGGTGTTGAGCAGGGTCTGTGTGAGCTGGCCTAGGGCCTGGCCAGCAGTGGTTGCCAGGTGCTGATCCTTGTCCTGTTTGTTGTGGCAGGGGTGACAGGTTGACGAATGCAGAATGGGGCGAGTTGGTCACTCACAGCATCAGGCTGCGCATCAGTTTGTGCACGCGTGGATGTGGCAGCTGTAGTTCAACACAAAGCATAGTGGAATGACAGGGGCCAGGCCCTTGCTGATGTTGACAGCAAGGCCTTTGTTGCCGTGTTTCAGAGGTGCTGGTGATTGTTGCACCCCAGCTGTGTTGCACTGTCCTAGTTTCGCCAGCCACACGAGTTGCTGCCCAATTCCAAGCAGGTTGCGCAACCTGCATGCTCTTGTTTTGTATGCGCACCGCCTGACTGGTGCACTGCATCTGGCCACACTGGCTGCTGCGTTGGCCATGCATGTCACAACATCTGGGTGTGTTGTTGCCAGACAGTGCCTCTGAGCTGTGACTCACAGCGAGTGACTTGTCGAGTTGCTCGTACAGGCGGCCTGCTGCTGCTGCCGTGTCCTGCCAGCTGGCCTTCAGTGCCTGGCTGCCTTCCTGCACCAGCTCTGTGAGGCCGTCCAGGCCATCAGCCGCCAGCCTGTTGATAGTGAGTGTTAGCAGTCAGGAGTGACAGGAAAGCACATGTGCGTAGGCGGCACAGATGTTGGCAGCAGGCAGGGGTGGTTGTACTCAGAGAGTGATGAGTTGTGGCCTGTGCTGAACAGCACATTTGAGGTGGGTGAACAGTGTCTGCTGCACAAAGCTAGTTGGCGTGTGTCTGTATAGTTGTAGGTTGAGCCCTGCTGCCTTTTTATGCAAAGGAAGGCTGGTAGCTTCCTATGCATTAGGCAGCAGCAGAGCTCGTCTGCAAAAGAGTATCACTCAGTGAAGCATGCTTGTGTATTCTCAACATGATGTTTCAGATGTATGCCAATACGTGCACATGGTTGAGCATTGTACATGTGAACCAGCTGCTTTGGAATGCATGTGGGCATCCGGCTGCCTGTGCTTGCTTTCAGCAGTTGCTGCTTGCGCTGCAATGCCTTTTGCAACCTGCCAGGTTCGCAAGGGTGCTTACAGGCTGCCCTCCTTCAGCTGCCTTGCTCCTGCAGTATAGCTGGCACATAACAGGAGTACTGCACATGCCATTGGTATAAGGCGCGTCCGTGCTTGTGTCATTTTGGCCTTTGAACGTTGCACTACCTATTAGCAGCAGTTCTTGGAGTGTGTGAAGGAAACTGGACGTGAGTGCGAACAATGGACTCGCCACCTGAGAAGTGTGCAATGTTGTTCGCAGATATTATAAAGGTATTCAGACTGGCAGGGGTTGCCACGGATCTGAAGACGTGACGGATCATTGTCGGTCGCCTTGGTGCCGGGACAAGGTTGCCGGCCTGACACGCTGCATGCTACCTACGTCAGCCAAGCTGCTGGTCAATCAATTGGCAACTTCTAATGTGCTCTTATATTGCACTCGCCGACGTTCTCATCTGCGGCTGCGAGAACTGTCTGCTGGTGAAATGGCGGTATAGGCGTGCTGTACTGCAGCACCAGACATGTTGAACTACACCGTTATGCTTGTTAATATGTCAAAGCAGATGTAATTAACCTGTTTGGATAATCATCGATCAGCTCGCTGGGGTTTTATGCCCTGCCTGGCAGTGCCAGGCTGGTCAAACCGGCTGACGTGGGGCATACACTGCATCAAAAGACGGTTGCTTGTCTTTGAGACCTGCAACACTGATCTTTCAACCATAACTGCCTGATTTATCACTTTGTTTGAGCCGCAAACGGTTCTTTGCTACCAGCAGTATCTGGCTGCAAGTCAGCTTTGCTGTGCCATCGCATCAACTGAGGCAGCAAAACACCTCGATTCTCCAGCAGTCGCCTTCTAATGGAACCCCAAAAGACACAGTTTGAGGACCCGAAGGCGAAAACGCAGGAGTATTTGGAGCAGCACAAGCTTGCAGAGCTGATGGAGGTATGACAGCGTGCATCAACCTTTCTGCAGTCATGTCGTGCATGTAGCTGAGCTGAGCTTCTGAGCTGCTTAGCTTGCTGATTGATGCCCTCAATCCTAGAGGAACTAAACATTACGTGATCCTAGGCGGTCGGAAGTCACCAAACAGCGCATCTGCTCCTTGCAGGGCCTGCTAGCAGAGCTGGTGTACATCAAACCTGCAAACCCCAAGCAGTACATTGTCATGCAGCTAGAGAAAGTCAAGGTGGCAGGCACAAGGCCACTGCTGAACAAGCAGGACCTGGAAACCAGTGAGTGGTGCCTCCTCCAGGAACCACTGCCAGGCAGTGCCTGCAGGCATGTACAAAACTCCTGGTGCTTAGTTCATGCTGAAGCCACAGGCAAATGCGGTACCCAGCAGCAAAAGCATGCAGCAAGCATCAGCAATTCATCAACAGCCAACCTACGGGTGTGTGTAAGGCAGTTGATGTACTCTGCATGTGGTGCACTGTCATTCCACAAGAGTCAACAATCACTGCAGCAGCAGCAGCAGCAGCAGCAGCAGCAGCAGCAGCAGCAGCAGCACTCACTTGCCATTATGGTGCCTCATTTGTTTCTGCTGTCTTGCAGTGTTTGGCATGTTTGACGTCACCAACAGAGGCGCTGTGACAGAGCAGCAGGCCAGGAACGCACTCAAGACCGTGCTGGGCAGCAGAGCACCCACAGCAGCAGCAGCAGCAGCAGCAGATGCACCACCAGACACTGTACCTCTGGGGCGAGAAGACTTTGTGCAGCTGATGGACAGTGCGCTGGTAGCTGCCACACCACTTTGCAGGGGTTCAGCAGACGATGCTAGCTCTTGAAAGCCTTCAGCAGCGTGCAGCTTGTAGCAGGGAGTCTGCAAGCGGTGCTCAGTGGCCGGTCCAGCAGCCACAGCAACGCTGCTGCCACAGCTATCAGGCATACATGAACAGTTTGGCAAGCTTGCTTCTGGCGGCATACCGGCTATGAGCCGCATAGTGGCAGGCTTTGGCAGCCGCTGCAGGCGGCCTGCTGGCTGTGCTGCTCTGCACGCCAATGGCACGCACTTTTGAGCTCAGGAGCAGCTGAGGACCAGAGCAACATCTGTCCAGTGCATGTGCTACATGTGTGCTGAGGAAACGTGCCATGGTTAAAAGTCACTCTTAGCCAGCGGCTGGCTGATCTCATACATCTGCAGCTGCTCAAATCAGCTGCTACGGGCGCACAGCTGCTGCCACCGTGATTGCAGCAGTCGCTAACAGTTGGCGCTGCGTACTTGTTGCTAATTCAAAGGCCTTCAAAGTCGCGCCATGGTACAACATACTAGAGAGGCACTTTCCATGTTGACGTGTGTGTGCCGTCTTATGTTTCAGCTACATGTTCGAATACGGAGCTGCCAAGGCAAAACCAGTCCAGCAGCCGTTACAGGATTTGTAGACAGGCATGGCATGTGGAACGTATGTATTTACTTTTCTTATGGCTACGTGGCTGCCTGATCCCAGTCCTGGTCCGCACTTGATTGAGGCAGCGTGTTTCCAGCATGTCAACAAGCAGTAGCCATTAATCCTTCCTTTCTCAAGGGTGTTAGACGCTGGGTAAAAGCATAGCATGTGGTAAACGTCACAAACAAGTGGTCAATTTACCACAACTGACGCTGTTCCAACTTGCATATAGAACAGCACTCTGACGGAGGCGGCCAGCGCCCACCGTCGCAGCAAATCCCCGCTTCATAAGCCACAGTGCTGTTTGTAACCAAGAACCTGACGGACACCAAATGCCACAGCCCCAGCTTAGCACAGCTACGTCTACAGTCCACTACCTGCGCCAGCTTCAGTCCTGCTTAAGTGTTGTAAAATGAAAACTCTCTTTTTACAGCTGCAAATGCAACCACTGTGTCAACCTCTGCTTCAGATCCCCAGCGGCAGGTCGCTGTAGCTGAGCACAGGTGCTGCAGCAGCCAGCGTCACCGCCGTGAACAGGTGCTTCTCTCCCTCCTCGCTGTGGCCCTGTGCCTTGCGCGCCATGCCCAGGTTGAACCACCCCACATGGCTGTGTGGCTCGTAGCGCAGCGCATCAGTCAGCAGGCCAACTGCAACAGACAGGTCGTGCTCGTCACCCTGCCTGCGCAGCAGCGCACCTGCAGCAATTGAAAGTTATCAACACAGTATGTCAGTGACGCTGCAGGTTTGTTCCTCCAGCGCAGCAGCAAGAGACAATGCAAATAGATGTTATGGCTGGGCTAAACAGTGATTCTTGTCATGCTGTGTGCAGGCAGCTGGTAGGTGATTGCCAAGGGTGCAGACAACACATATGAGTAGGCAGCCTTTCAGCGCCAGAGCCAGCTTCAGCCCTTCTTACATGTTGTAGAATGAAAGCTCTCCCTTTACATATTGCCACAAACAGCCGTCCACGCTGCGCACAGCACCGGCACATCTGTGATATCACTCCTGCAAGCGCCGGCAGCAGCACCAACTCACCTAGGCTCAGCAGCGCTGGTGCATGCATCGCGTCCAGTGCCAGTGCTGCCTTGTATGCCTGCTTCGCGCCCACTGTGTCCTTGCAGGCAGCTGCAACAGAGCCCACCGCATGATAGCTGGCAGCGCTGTGTGGCTCCAGCTGCTGCATCTTCTGCACGCACAGCTGCGCATCGCTGGACTGCTGCTGGCTTGCGTACACTAGCGCCAGGTCGCGCCACACCTGCACAGCCACAGGAAAGCGCGTCACTAGTTGCTGCCACAATCCTCAACTGTGCCCTTCACTGCGCTAGGAACCACTAGCTGTACCGACTCTCAGCTCTAATGTAAACCTAAGCATCACAACTGACATTTGATAATTCATCTGCATAGGCAGTTTAGTCAGTGGACCGGAACCCACCTGGGCCTCCTGCTCCCGCAGCAGCGCTACAGCTGCTGCCGCATCCTGCCTGCTGCCCAGCGCGCGCCGCGCAGCAGACAGCCGCTGCCTCGCGCTGCCCAGCACAGCCAGAGCCTCATTCGCACTGGACAGAGCCAGCAGCAGCTGCGCCTTGACGCGGTGCAGCATCACGTCGTAGCAGTGCGGCAGCCGCCTGCTGCTGCTGCTGCTGAAGAGGCTGGCGTGTGAGTCGCAGCGCTCACTGCTGGGCAGGCTTGAGAGGCCAGCCTCCACTACAGACAGCGCCGGCTGCAGCTGCTGCCTGCAGGAAACAGGCGTCAGCAGGCAGGGAGGGTGCATAGATGCTTAGCAGGCACCCCCAACATGCATCAAAGGGTTGTACTGGGCACGCCGAAAAGGGCATGACTGTCTAACAGTGCTGAAACCAGCAACTCTGCTATTGCAGGGCCTTGCCATCTACGTCTCTGTGCTGGCGTATGCTCCACCTCTATACCCCACTTGCCCAACCCCTACCTTGCGGACAACAGTAGCGCCAGCAGCGCCACAATCGGAGCAGAAGGCACACCAGCTGCTGCAGGCCCGCCAACCGCATGCTGCTGCGCGTCTGCTGCTTCTGCTGCTTCGAGCGCCTCCTGTGCGCACGCGACAGCCAAGTCGTAGTGTCCACCCTCGGCATTGATGAGAGCCAGTGCATACAGGCTTGCCACGCGGTGGCTGCCAGGCTGCTGCGCTGCCTGCTGCAGCACTGTGCGGGCTTCAGACCTGCAGCATGGGCAGAAGCATCAACCATCAGAGCAGAAGCAGCAGTTTTGGCAGCATGATACTCAAATCAGCTGGAGTTGTAGGCAAACTGCTCTGGGGAGCCCTGGCATGGCTGACAGGCGCAACTGTGCCATGATGAATGGACAGCACTCCAACAAACCCAGCGCACACAGAACAGACATATTAGCAGGTTAGTAAGCACTCCTGGTAAGCAGTCTATGCTGTTCACCTGTGCTTGGAGCGCTCTGCTTGAGGCAGCACTGTCATGCGCGCCACGCTGCCTAGTGCAAGCCCCAACATCAGCTGCACACGTGCCTGATCTGCTGCACTGGCGTTGTCTCGATGGCAGCATGTGGCCACAGCATGCCTGCAGGCAGGCACGGACCATTGTAGTGTGAGGTGTGCATGTTGAGGTGGCTCTGTTTAGTGTCACAAATCAAGCTGTGCTGATGTGGGTGTGGTTGTAGCAAACAACAATGAACGCTGCACGCCAGTGGCCCTGCTGTCTGCTTGGTGTCAAGAACGCGCAGGACAGGATGGTTCTGGCCAAAGTGGATCCGCCTTGTACTGTGGTGTTGCTGTTTCGCTGCAGATCAACGGCTACTGCACTGCGCCGCTGTATGCGCTTTGGGTACCTTGCTTCCTGCAGCGCTTTGGGCCACTGCGGCTCGCCAAGGTGCAGCAGTGTCTGCACCAGCAGCACGTGCGCTTCTACACAATCGTCTCGCGCTTGCAGGACAGTGTTGAGCAGCAGCCTTGCTCGTGACCATTCTCCCAGCGCATGCAGCTGCTGCACAGCGTCCAGCCACTCCTGCAAGTGGTGCTTGACCGGCTTGTTGCTAAGCTCCAGGCACAGTAGTTCAGCCATGCTGGCTAGTATGCTGATGTCGGATGGAAAGCTGTGTTGATGAAGCTGGATGTTGACGTGCAGCAGCAGGTGGGCATCAATGTGGATTGTAGTAGTTTTCAGGTGGAACAGCGAGCATGAGCTGGGGGTGCAACAACCTCAGAACGATGCCAATACAGCACGCGTTTGGCGTGAGAGTTGCAAGAAACCTGGTAAGACCCAAACGCAATGTTGTCAGATGAGTGTTCAGTGGTTTGTAACCAACTGCCAAGGGTTGTTGAAGCATGACGTACATCGTAGGGCGAACAGCATTGTGAAGCTGTGATTGACGTTTGCCAGCGTTGATAGAGGTGTTAGGACGTTTGACTCTGCTACCACTGTGCTTGCAACAAGCATCACGACCAGCACCTAAGCATGCAGCTGTGCAGCAGCAGGAACCCTGCCCTGGTGGCAACCAATTTATCACCTAAACTTAGAAGTAGCAGGAGAGCATGCACAGTGCGGCCGAGAGCGCAGCAGCAGCAGCTGGCTGTGTCGCCCGAAAGCCACAATGTATTAGACGACGAGTACAACAAACAGATGGCAAAGCAGATGCACTGGGATACTCCATTTGAGTACCACTTTGATCGGGGTAAGCATTAAGGCAATCATAGACAAATAGCTCATCAGCTGAGTCAGAGCAGGCAGGCTTGCGGCACTACTACGCGCAGTCGACGCAGCCTGAGCTGCTCTACATGTCATTAATACTTATTAGTTGAATGCAGGTCTTTACTTTCACGAGGTTGCTCCTGGCCTGTGCTGCGGCACCCAGCCTCGCAACCCTGCTGAGGTGGAGCAGCTGGCCAAAAGGCATGGCATCAACGTGATTGTCAATCTGCAGCAGGACAAGGACATGCAGCATTGGGGGGTCGACTTTGAGGCCAACCAGCGCAAATGCACGGAGCTAGGGCTGCAGCTGATCCGCAAGCCGGTGAGCCATTGCAGCAGCTGCACTACATCAGGCTGGCTGCCCTGAGCACCTGATAGTAGCTGTGTGTGTTTGCTAGCAATGGGTTGCTTACTCAAGCTGACTTACAGCACGTGATTGATTGTCTCATATGCTGTAGGCAATCGACTTCGACCCACACAGCTTACGCAAGACGCTGCCAACCGCGGTCAAGGAAGTAGGGTTGGCGATACAGCAGGGCAAAAGGTGTGCAAGCTTGCATCTTCAAACATCTAGACAACAGCTGTACGGATCTGCTGCTCTCCAGCCTGCAACAGCACTCGAAAGGACTGCAGCAGCGTGACAGTCTGTTGATGTCATCACAAGGCAGAAGAAAGCCAGTCACAAGCACCAAAGCAAGGATACACTCCTGCCCAACACACGTGATACCCTATCATGAATTGACAAAATGCTGCAAAACACCCATCAAAAGACAGCTGCATACAAACCGGAAACCACATGCTGCCGCCCTTTTCTGCATTTCACATCTGCCTTGTCCATCTGTGCGTGCCGTGCAGGGTGTATGTGCACTGCACTGCCGGACTGGGGCGGGCACCTGCCGTCTGCATCGGCTACCTCTACTGGTACGGCCCGTACCTCTCCCTGCACGAAGCATACGACCACCTCACATCCATCAGGCCCTGCGGCCCCAAAAAGGAGGCCATCCGGGGTGCCACGTTTGACATCTTGGATGACAGGCACTTTGACCAGTTCTTTGGGCTGCCAGAGGATGCATGGGCGTTCCTGAACCAGGACGACAAGCACCGGCTGCAGCAGCGGCTGTATGACCACTGGCACTGAGGGCTGCGGACGGCCTGGCAGTGTGACTTGGCGGTGTGACCTGGCGGTATGGCCTGGCAGTGTGACCTGGCGATTTGGCCTGGCACTGAGGGCTGCGGACGGCCTGGCAGTGTGACCGTGCAGTGTGACCTGGCAGTGTGGCCTGGCAGTATGGCCTGGCAGTGGGACCTGGCAGTGGGACCTTGCAATCGGACCTGGCAGTGTGGCCTGGCAGTGCGGCCAGGCAGCGTGGCCTGGCAGTGGGACCTGGCAGTGGGACCTGGTAGCTTGGCCTGGCACTGAGGGCTGGGGCAGGCCTGGCAGTGTGACCTGGCAGCTTGGCCTGGCAGTGTGACCTGGCAGCTTGGCCTGGCAGTGTGACCTGGCAGCTTGGCCTGGCACTGAGGGCTGGGGACAGCCTGGCAGTGTGGCCTGGCAGCGTGACCTGCCACTGAGGGCTGGGGACGGCCTGGCAGCATGGCCTGGCACTGTGACCTGGCAGCATGGCCTGGCAGTGTGACCTGGCAGCGTGACCTGGCACTGAGGGCTGGGGCAGGCCTGGCAGTGTGACCTGGCAGCTTGGCCTGGCAGTGTGACCTGGCAGCTTGGCCTGGCACTGAGGGCTGGGGACAGCCTGGCAGTGTGGCCTGGCAGCGTGACCTGCCACTGAGGGCTGGGGACGGCCTGGCAGCATGGCCTGGCACTGTGACCTGGCAGCGTGACCTGGCAATTGGACCTGGCAGCATCAGCTGGGTGAGTGGACTGGTGATAGGGCCTAATTGTCTGGAAGCGAGTGGTGAGGGCGAGCTCAGAGCTGCCACAGCATTTGTATAACTTTTGTTGGAGCATTCCTGCAACCGCAAGCATGCAAGTGTGCAGCTGCAGCAGCTGTGCTTTTTCTGCAGGCGTGCACCGTGTTTGGAACCGCTCCAACACCGCACCGAGAGGTGCAACACAAACACCTGGCATAGTTCCAGCATCTGGTGTTGGTGCAGGGCAGGGTGCAGCAGCACGCTTGCCGTAAGAGGCGTGGTGAATCTGCACCAGCAGGCCTAGCAAAGGCGCGCAGTCCAGATGCGTGCGGCTAGCTTGATGCATGAAAGGAGCCTGGTCGTGTGTTGTGCGGAGGGGTTGAGCATGGTTGAAGAGGGCTTGCATGCTGCAGCATCGTGTGTAGCTGGTAAAGTGCATGCGTGTCAAGATGGCAGATTGGAGGTTTGTTGATGCAAGGCAGATTGCAGCAATTGCAGCAGCAGTTGGCATGCGACCGGGTGTGAGGTGCAGTTGGTATGTGTTGTCATGTTGGTGCTGTGCATGCCTCACAGCAGCTGAAGCTGAGGCAGTTCTGCGCAACGGGGTTTTCCGATTCAGCTGTTGCCTCAGCCGATGGCCCAAAACACTCGGTGTGTGATGTGTGGGGTGCCTCTTGCATAGCAGGGCGCATGCCATGCACGTGTTGCCTGCACGTGGTGCACCAGAAACATGCACGTATATAAGGGTTGTGGCAACCATGCACGTGGCTGGTTGTGTACTGCCCGGCAGCGCGGTGATGTGCACATGACTTCAATTGCATGCATCAAGGCACTACTGCACCTGCCGCTCGACCTGCCATTTTCATGCTGAGGTTGCGTGCTGACAGTTTTTCAGCTTGGATCACGGGGTATGCCTGGAAGTCATTGGATGGGCTAAGATCCTGAGCAAGCTCGTATGTGGTGGACAGTCTCAATGCAACAGCCAATCGGGGTTGAACTGCTGAGTCTGGTGCAGGACTGGGTTGGTGATGGGTTTCTTGGGTGGGTGCCTGTGTGCTGCTGCTGCTGCTGCTGCTGCTGCTGCTGCTGCTGCTGCTGCTGCTGCTTGAGCAGCTTCAAGCACCGAGTTTGTGGTAGCATCTCCGCAATGATTGCGCCTTTCGCTGCGCATGCGGAGTAACCAGTGGCAGTTTGTGGCTGCGCTGCTGCAATTGATGCTGGATTTGAAATCCTTGCAAGTTGCAAGGCATTATGGAGCCGTGCAGAGCTGTGTTGGCAGCTGTTGTGCACTGCAGTGCTGAAACAAGCACATTCGTGGTTTCTTCATCCTAGAATCCTGGAGCTGGATGAACCACTTTGGGCCAGAGAGGCCCTTACTGGCCGCAGGTGTAATTGCAATACATCCTTGCCATGCAAATGACTCGTTGAGAAGCAGCAGATACACGGTGACGTGCACGTCGGTGCAGCAATGCCATACTAGTAAGCATGCGTTACAAACCCTCAAACATCACGTGACCGAACACAACAGTTTTAAGCAGCCCTGCGAAAGATTCTGCCTGGATATGTCTTCGTGCCTATAAAAGTGTGCAGCAATTGAGCTGTAGCACACCCATGGGGTGTGGGGGTTCAACTCCCCGGGCGCTGGGCACCTCCTGTATAGGGGTGTTTGCGTGTCTTGCTGGTGACGGCGGGCCGCAGGCCTCCGGCAGTCGGGTTCGCTTGGTTGCTGTGTACGGCCAGACAGTAAGGTTTCGCTCCCCCTGTTAACATCAAAAAAACCTGCGCAAAAAACATGCTACAGGTACTAGAGTAAAAAACAATCCACACCCACGTCGTAAAAACCTGCGCAAAAAACATGCCGCAGGTACTAGAATAAAAAACAATCCACACCCACGGCGCAAAAACAACCTCCGCAAAAAAGTGCTACAGAAACTAGAGTATTAAATCAATGCACGCCCACGGCAGAGCGTTGCCATCAACAGAGAGCCACAAAGAGCCCCACAGGAATGCACAGCAGCAACAACAACAAACATCTGACAGCAGCAGCAGCAGCAGCAGCAGCTAGCACGGTACGAGCCCCACACGCAGCAGCCAAGCCAGCATCATCACATCATCGCGACAAAGCAGTGCACTTCACACACCAGTGCGACACAATCAGCAGAGCGGCCGCGGCAGCGGACTCAGCTCCCTGTGTGTGGCAGCAGCAGCAGCAGCGGCAGCAGCAGCAGCTAGGTGTGTCTGCCGTAGCTGCTCAGCCGCACATGCCACTGCGCCCAGCTGCTGCTGCTGGTATTGGCTCGCAGATGCAGCGGGCCTGCCGCGGGGCGTGTTGTTGCCATTGGTGCCATCTTCGCTGCTTGCTTGGCAACTGCCACTCACGTCATTGTCACCATCATCTGCTGGCCCTGCTGGTGCTGCTGCTGCCTCTGCTGGCGGCTTTGCAAAGCGCTGCGCCAACTTCTCCCGCAGGCCCTTCTTAGGCGAGTGGTCATCTTCTTCCGATGAGTCATGATGCTCTTCACCTGCTGCAGCAGCGGCAGCAGCAGCAGCAGCAGCAGGTGCCGCAGGACAGAATAAATGCTACAGGCAGCAGTCTGAGATGTTGCAGCACAACTTCCAGGCCACACTATGCAGGCAGAATTCATACCACCGTTGAGTCTGCTGGTGAACAGCACGAGCTTCAGATGTGGCTGCAGAACCGTACCAAAGGTCGCACGCCCTTTCATTTTGCACATTCACAATGGCAGAAACAGCAGTAGCGCGCCAGAGTCTACAGGTCCTGTAGAAGACACGTGCTGGACGGACAACACACGCAATTTACATGTGTGAACTCCTCTGTTTAGGCAGCCAATGACAGGCTCATGGGGCGAAGACAGCAACAGAAAGCACACCAGAGCAGTAACAGCACATGTTTCCAAGCCCGTGCAGCAGGCTGCGCACCAAAAACAAAAAAGGCTGTGCACCTGGCAGCAGCAGCGCCAGGTTGCCCCTGTGGATGAGTTCGCCATCTGTGTGGTAGCCGCTCCCCAGCAGCGCTGCCAGCTCATGCGTCTGCTTGCCCATCATGAGTGAGACCTCCTGCAAGCACAGCACCAATGGATGGACTTAATGATAACTTTTTGCAGTCATGTGCAGCAACTGCGTTCAGCCCAACAGCACTGACAGCTCAGGCGTCTGCTTGCCCATCATGAGTGAGACCTCCTGCAAGCACAGCACAAATGGATGGATTCAATTCTCACTTTTGCAGTCATGTGCAGCAACTGCGTTCAGCCCAACAGCACTGACAGCTCAGGCGTCTGCTTGCACATCATGAGTGAGACCTCCTGCAAGCACAGCACGTCATGTGCAGGTCTATTCAATGGCCCATCAATCAATCGAACGCTTACTTCACTGAGTGGCACGCCGCACAAGTTTCAAGTCCTACGCATCAGACTTAGCTGCTGTGCTGTGCATGATTCAGACAAAGGCACAGACCTCACGCCGCACCATCCGCAGCACCGCGCAGCACGTGCACGCACACCCAAGGCATGGCACTGTCACTGGCCCTGCCTGGCAGCAACTGCAGCAGATCATGATCAGGAGCCAAAACAGCACTGCAAGACTGGTTCTTACACAGCTGCGCTGCAGGGTAACCAAAACAGCTTGCAGCAGCAGCACGCACCTTGCTGTCAAAGTTAGAGAGCCCGCGCGCAATTTCCTGCCCGGACTCATCACACAGCGCCACAGCATCCTGCGCAGCAGCAGCAGCAGCGCGAGCAGCAGCAAGAGCAGCGCACAGCAATGTGAAAAGGTCACGTTGCTGCACACGTACCTGAAGCCTGAACAGCAAATAGCCATGGAGTGCTGAGAACTTGCCCACCACCCTGATCACGCCCACAGCAGTATACACCAATAACGTTGACTTTGACTTTGACTTTGACCTTGACTTTGACTCATTTCAGCCACGCACCTGCGCTGAGAACTTGCCCACCACCTTGATCACGCTCACAGCAGTATACACCGATCACGTTGACTCTCATTTCAGCCACGCACCTGCGCTGAGAACTCGCCCGCCACCTTCATCACGCCAACCGGGAAGAGGCTCTTGTGCCTGTCCCTGATGGCGTGCATGGCGCCAGCATCCATCCAGATGGAGCCGCGCACAGGCACTGCAGGCGGCAACAGGCGCCACGGCAGCAGCAGCAGCAGCAGCAGCAGCAGTAGCTGTCAAATACATGCTGTGGCAGTGGACTGGCAGGAAGTCAACATGCCAAGGCGTGCATCCATCCAGATGGAGCCGTGCACAGCCACTGCAGGCAACAGAATGAAAAGCAAAGAAAGGCAGCAGTATGCCATGTCAGCAAAGGGACATGCCATCAGCATGCCATGTCAGCATGCCACGTCAGCAGAGGAACATGCCATGTCAGCATGCCATGTCAGCATGCCAAGTCAGCATGCCATGTCAGCATGCCATGTCAGCATGTCACGTCAGCATGACATGTCAGCAGAGGGACATGCCATGTCAGCATGCCATGTCAGCAGAAGGACAAACCAGGCAGCGGCAGGGACAGCGTCAGCATCAAGTGATGCTGATGCGTGTTGTTTTGCTGTGGCCAGCAGCTGCCGGGAGCTTTTCACACTGTTTTTATAAGAAATCCACACCCCTTTGTTGTTCACGTTAACCACCTGTCAGCATACCTGTCAGCAGCCAGCGCTTGCGGCCCTTCAAGCTTCGCTGCAGCGGGATGAAGCGCGTCCCCTGCCGCGCGCCCGCCAGAATCTCCACGATGCCTTCCGGCTTTGCGCTGGTGCAGATCACCAGGCAGCAGCCTGCTGCTGTTGCGATGCGTGCTGCTGTGAGCTTTGTGGCCATGCCGCCGGTGCCCCACTGTGTGCCCGTTGTGCTGGTGTCTGCTGTGAGGGATGAGATGTCTTCCACCACGTGGATGGGTGTGGCGGTGGGGTCGATCTGCGAGGAGATATGCGGCAATCACAAACAAGGGCACGCAGGAAATTCGTGAATCAGAAGGTGAGCTTGGTGACCATGCTGCCGGTGTCAAGCTGCGCGTGCCAGTCGTGCTAGTGTCTGCTGTGAGGGATGAGATATCTTCCACCACGTGAATGGGTGTGGCGGATGGGTCAATCTGCGAGGAGGGATGCGGCAGTTGAACAAGGGCACAAAACAACATGCTAGTCAAGTGCTGGTGTCAGCTGTGAGGAGGGAGATGTCTTCTGCCACGTGAGTGGGTGTGGCAGTGGGGTCGATCTGAGAAACAGAGGCAAGGTGTGGCGTAGGGAAGCACACAAAACATGTCTATGAGTGTGGTATGGGATCCAAACACTTCAATGGAAATGAGGGACACACCCAACCTGTGCGTCACAGGCACAGCACGGTTTCAATAGAGTTTGCCGCATGCGCGGCACCCTACCCTACCCTACCCCACCCTACGCAGGAGGACTTGCTTCCACACAATGAGCAGCTGCATGAGCAAATGTGCATGCACAGCAGCACATGTGCTGCTGCAAAAGCACCAATAAAGTACACATGTGTTACAACGTTGAAGTACACTTTGTACAGGGCCATGCACTGCAAGCCGTCATACCTTGGGGTTGGCTGTGTACAGCGCGTCCACATCAGTCATCAGGAACAGGTGGTCAGCCTCCACCAGTGTGGCCACCTGCGCAAATTTGAATTTGAATTTGAATTTGAATGCGTGCTTGAATATGAATTCAACAAATCAACAAGTGGTGAAACACGTCAGGGGTTTGATCACTGTTGTCAGGAGGCTGTGCCACCGCACAAACAGAGCAGCACAGAGTAGACAACTACATGTAGCTCAGCGCAGGCTGTCACTCAGATGACGTTTTATTGCCAGCAGGAGCTCTGTTTGCTACATGAAATGCGTGTGTAAGTAATGTTTACTGTGTCTGTGCAGACACAACCCACCTGTGCTGACAGCGTGTCATTGTCACCAAAGCGCAGCTCCTGCACAGCCACAGTGTCCTGCAAGATGCAAGGTGCAGCAGCAGGGCACATATCACTGATATGACAGACAGAGATTGTAGCGTCTCCTGCTGCGAGGCCATTCAGGTTCTCCTAGCAGTGACTGCTACATTCAAGCTTTTTGACCTTGACTTTCCTGCAACTGTCATCAACTCACGTTCTCGTTGACCACTGGGATGGTGCCATACGCAAGCAGCTCCGTGAGGGTGTTG
This sequence comes from Tetradesmus obliquus, assembly GCA_030272155.1. Taxonomy (NCBI): domain Eukaryota; kingdom Viridiplantae; phylum Chlorophyta; class Chlorophyceae; order Sphaeropleales; family Scenedesmaceae; genus Tetradesmus; species Tetradesmus obliquus. The sequence goes on along the minus strand of CP126200.1, from coordinate 4,526,357 downwards.
CGCGCATTGATGTACTGGCTGCGGTCAGCCAGGTTGTCCAGCGTCAGCAGCACCTGGGCGCACGTCTGCAGCAGCAGCAGCAGGAGCAGCAGCAGCAGCAGCAGCAGCAGCAGCAGCAGCAGCAACAACAACAGCAACAACAGCAGCAGCAGCAGCAGCAGCAGCATTGTAAGGGGCAAAACCTACTAGTAGTACTTGGCTGCAGCAACCGCGCTGTTGGTGTCTGGTCAGCGTGAGCCGCAGAACAGCTGAGCCAGTTTCTAGAAGTGCTGACTCACTCTCAGGTGCATTTTAGAGAAGTAGGAGTCGAGTGTATGTGCTGAGGGAGCGGCTAAACTTGTCAGGCTCTAACTGCTACAGCAGCTGCTGAGGCGCGCTGCACTGCCGATGGAAATGCACTGGGTCTACTAGAGCAGCAGCACTCACCAGGCCCAGTGCGTTGAAGGTGTCCTCGTAGTTGCGCATGAGGTGCACCTGGCCAATGGCAGCCATGACCTGCTTCTGGCACAGCTTGGTGGGCCGCTCAGACAGGCCCAGCCGCTGGCAGCCCACGCCCACTGCGCCGCTGCTGACGAGTATGACATGGTGACCTGAGGTTACAAGAAGTGTGCAGCAGTTGTGTGTGCGGCAGTTGTGTGTGCGGCAGTTGATGTGAGGTGGCCACCATGGTGTACCATCACAAGGTGTGGCGATGTGATGCATTGAGGTGGTGGCACTATCTGCTGCTGCTGCTGCTGCCAAATACTACCAGCAGAAACACGTCAGCTGCTGATACGCAGCCTAAGCTCTAATTTAGCACGAAGCTGGCATTTGCCTGCAGCTGATTAGGTCCGATGTAGCGACGCGCTGCTGCCTGTGGGCCATGGGACAGCACGCAGAGGAACATGCAATACTACTGTCGTGTTGCAGCTGCTAGGGCAACATAATTAATTACTGCTGTATTGCTTTATTGCTTACCTTGGGCATGCAGGTCTCGCACCACTTCGCAGATGCGGGACAAGATGCTCAGATTCAGTGTGCCATACTGCTCATTGATCAGGCTGCTGGTGCCGATTTTGATGACCTGCAGGGGTGGAAGCGTGTTAAACGTGTTGAATTTGACGATAAATTGCTGCAGAAGGGGCTCAGGAGGGACGGCAGTCGCTTACAATGATGTGTTTGTCTGAGGATGCGTCCAGTGCTGCCTTCACACACGATGACACCCGCTTCATGGCGCTCAATATGTTCAAGCTGTAAGTTGGTATCAATGAAGGTGCTTCAAAAGGCCAATTTTGACCGTGACCGGATATAAGGCTGCTGCAGCAACTTCGTCTGTCTGACAAACGCGCGTGACTATCACCTCCGTCCAAAGGATATCCACAGTCGGATTGAGTTTTCTGGCAGCCAAATCGCTACCAACGTTTCGTTTTATACAGCAACAATTAAATGGTGTTGAGGGTATGGAGATGCGTAACCTGTCACAAAAGCCGAGGTTCGGAGAGACGTGAGCTTGTCAGACTTTGTCTGACAAGGTTACTTCTTGCTGAAACGTGCGAGATATGGTCACATTTCAAACTTCAAAAACAATGTAAGAGTATATACGCGGGATCTACAGGCGCCACAGCGGCTTATGGGACGCGTCCCCTGAGGAAAGTAAGAATGCGCCTATGGTTCGAACCCTTGCCATATATGGCAGGCCAACCCAGAACCATGGAGATGCTACAGGCGCATTCATTGCACTCTTGTAACAGGACAAATGATCTGTACTGTACACGCACAGTTACACACCTTCAAGCAATGCTGGACCAGGAGACCCCGCCCAAAGACGATGCCCACCTTGCCCCAACCCACAGACACCTGACATTGTATAGCATGCAGCAGCCTTGCTTCTGACAGGGGTTCAATGGCGGGCACAGAATACGCTGACACGCGTCAACAACACACCTCTCGTCACCAAGGTCAAGCCGCATCGCGATGTTCAGCAGTGCCGCCAGCCTGACACCTGCAGATGCCATCTGTACCAGTGGTGGGACACCTTACATGCCTATCCAATCACTTACACTGACGAACAACGCAGCCCTATCTACATAAATCGCTCGAGCTAAGTGTGGCATAACACCTGACAGCCCCACAGACGTCAGCAAACATCAGCTTGTGCAAGCTCACCACAGCTGCCAGATCCTCACTACTTCACCAACACCTCCTACAGCTACTGTTGTCCTGCCCGCCGCTGCTGCTGCCGCCGCCCGCCGCTGCTGCTGCCGCCGCCCGCCGCTGCTGCTGCTGCCTACACCTTGGCTTTGGGCGGGAAGAAGTAAGTGTTGATGAGCCAGAACACAAGGAATGCCAGCAGCAGCCACGGCACGGGCCAGCTCCTGCGCGGCACACACACACACACACACACACAGCAGCAGCAGCAGCAGCAGCAGCAGCAGCAGCAGCAGAACATCAAGCCAGCATCTCCAGCGGGTCCAAACACAACTGGGGTGAAGTTGTCATCAGATAAAGGCGCCCTGGATGCATTGCTGGACCCCATGAGCCTTGTCTGGCTCCTTTTGTGGGTGGGCCTGTGGCCCTACTTTACCAGTTACTTCTCATTCAGGTTACAACGGGCACACGGTCTCATACAAAGTAACTACTTTGGTAACTGGTAACTGGTAGCATTCTGCAGGGAGAACTGGTTCTTCGCCATCTGGGGTCAGCTGAGCAGCTGCACCGCACAGCTCTTTGCCTGGCGCTGCATTCCAGCCAGCCCTAGTGAAATCCTAGACCACATTTGTCTGCCGTGCAATACTCCTCTTCAGCAGCCGCATGCACACAGTGCACTTACTTTGGCTCCTCTGCTCCGTGCCACGGGAACTTCTCGCCGTTGGGGTCTGCTGCCACTGCCGAGCGCGCATTGCCACACAGCACTGTGCTGTCTGGCGCCAGCAGCACAAGGTGTGGGATGCCCTGAACCTGCAGCGCCAGCAATCGCGCAGCAAATTAGTTGAGTATATACACCTAACCGTCTATTCATAAATATTTACATGATGCAAGAAGACGTCAAGGGAGATGGCCATTCAAGCACGCGTAAGCAAGCAGCAGCTAAGGCTCGGTGGCACTCGCAGCCGCAACTTCACAGTGTGAAGTTGTCACCCCACCTGGAACTTCCTGCTGAGCACGCTGCGCAGCTGGTCGTCCCTGAAGGGCACCGCCGTCCACGGCATGCTGCTAAAGTACTCCTGCAGCAAATTGAAAAACAAAACAAAGCACAACAACACAAGAACGCAAGGTGTATGTTGAGCAAAGCAGGCACATATGCGCAGCTCAGCAAAGTGAAAAGGTGAGGCAAAAGAGCAACGCTGCCAGCCACTGCATGCATGACTGCCAACAATTTGACATACATGACAGTCAAGCCCACAGCATGACAAGGCGCACACTGACGACTACAGCAGCAGCCTGCTGCTGCAACCACACAGCAGGAGGAGGGGTAGCTCAGCTGGTGCAGTGCAATCCAAACATTACAATACTGTCACATCACACCCCTGGCGAAGCCGTCTGGTTTCAGAAAACGAAAAATAGAACTTGAGCTCACGTCGAACTGCGCCTGGTTCCTGTCCATGGAGACAAACACCACCTCCAACTCCTTGCCATCCTTTTTCAGCTTTGAGTATGTGTTGGCCAGCTGCGGTGTGAAAGCTCTGCAGGGAGGGCACCTGCAAGGCGGCATATGCAGGTTTGCTCAGTTGGCTTAGGGTTAGGGTTCACTGGTTGCCTTTCAACCTAGAACCCTGACAGGTGAAGCATGCAAGGTGTTCTGGTGAGCCATTACAACGTGAGCAAGCTAAGGCAGGTGCAGTTTGACAGCTGCCAGGCGGCACATGCAGGTGCTCAGTTGGCTTAGGGTTAGGGTTCAATAGTTGCCTTTCAACCTAGAACCCTGACAGGTGAAGCATGCAAGGTGTTCTGGTGGGCCATTGAAGTGTGATCAATCTGAGGCAGCTGCAGTTGAGAGCTGCCAGGCGGCTCATGCAGGGTGCTCAGGTGGCTTGAGGTTCAGGAGTTGAGGTTTTGGGTCAAGCCTGAACGCTGGCAGACCAAGCATGCAGAGTGCTCAGGTGGGGCCATCAAGGTATGAAAAGGCCGAGGCAGCTGCAGGTTTGAGCTGTTGCTGAGAGGGCAGGGAGCAGAAGTGGGCTAGCCAGAGTTGCAGGAACTGCTCATGGGCAAATGTGATGGCATGATGGTGCAGGTGGTGTCAGGAATCACTGCTGCTACAGAATTGCCTTGAGCCAATGACTAAATGTGCACACGTGCCAGCTACCGATTGCCGTGGGGCCTACAGGGTGCCTGCAGGCAGTCTAGAGACCTGGATGCATGTGCTGCATGCAGGTGCTGCTTTGCGCAGCTGAGCACCTGCTACTTCCAAGGACAACATTTTCAATGCCCACAGACAGAGTACATGCCCCAAGCAGAACAGCAGAAGCCGCGTGCTTGCAGGAGCTGCTGCAGGTGATGCTGTTGCAGTTGCAGCTGGACGCCTCACCAATGTGCTGAAAAGTACACTGCCACATGCTTGCCCTTCAGTGCTTCATCCACAGCTACTTCCACCTGCTTGCCACCCTTGTTCTCGACAAGCCTGTCTGCGAACAAGCTCCTCCACGAAAAGCTGTCGGACGAGGCATCTGCTGCCATGGTGCTGCTGGTACTGCTGCTGTTCAGTGATTCAGTTAGCTTGTACGTCCGTCACGGTGTTCACGCCTATGCTTGTTCAAAAGCCGCGCTATTGCCGAATGATTGGAGAATGTGCTACCGCGCATCGCCTTCTGGCAAGCCTGCCCGGAACCAGGGCTCCAATGTCCTTTCGACTTCTATCATGTCATTGGCACGCATGCTGATGCATGCCATTGCCAGATCTCCAAAAAGACAGGTTGATTACATTACAGTTGAGTATATGTGAGAATTGCAGGGTGACGTACGTGCTCTTCCGCAAGGGACAGGACGCTCAAACTCATTCCTGTACCTGCTGTCGCACTTTTACTGACCACGTGAGCACATAAGCCGCTCATTACAACTTCTGAGTAACCAATTAGTGGTATACAACCTTCTGAGACGCGGATCAGGCCTCTGAGCAGCGGCTGTGGGCCCCTCTAGGGGTTGCAGCAGCAGCAGGCAGCATGGCTTCCACCAGCGACACAGCCACGGCACGGATGCGATGGGAGTTAGAAAATAGCGTGCAGAACACTCCCACGGATGCTCTTTACAAGTATGACGAGGCAGAGCAGAAAGCCATCCAGTCACAAAAGCCTTGGACCAAAGACCCTCACTACTTCAAGCAGTGAGCAACCCAGATAGATGTGCCCGCTGTGTTCATGTATTCAAAGGAGTGCATGCAGTGGTGGCATCGGTGTCTGACAAAAGCACGACATGGCTGTTGAATCATCAAGGGCGTGGCGGGGTTCCTGCCGTGAATGCTGCACTTGCAGTGAAAGGTGCAGAAGCCCCGAAAGTTGCAGAAGCATGTCGCAGGGTGGCAGCTTTTGTACATAATATATGGGCGCGCAGAGTTTGTGGATGTGGCAGCACTGGCAGGTGCCCCAAAAGATGTCAAGCGGCAGCTGGTTGGCAGCTGCTGTGTATGTTCTGCTGCTGTTCTGTTCACTGTGCGCTTGACACAGCTGCTGCTGCTGCTGCTGCTGCTGCTGCTGCTGCTTTTGCAGTGTGCGCATGTCTGCCCTGGCTCTGCTGAAGATCGCCATGCATGCACGCTCAGGTGGCAGTCTAGAGGTGAGAAGCAAACAGCAGCAGCGGCTGCAGTACGATGGGTGCTGTTAGCAGCTGACTTGGTGTTAGACGTTTCACAATGCACTGCTGTTTCAATACAAGGGTTGCGCAGCATACACTAGTGCCGGCAGTAGCAGCTGTCGTCAACCAGTAACAGCACACAGTATTGCATTGCGGCAGATCCCTAGAACATTGATGGATGTGCTGCAGGGCAAGGTGTACCAACCACATTGCAGCAATCAACAATGCATGCTGCATCAATGGCTTGCGTGCTGCAGGTGATGTGCCCGCTGCAGGGCAAGGTGCACCATCAAACAGTAAGGCATGCTGACGTTATGCTGCATCAATACGTCTTTCGTGCCGCAGGTGATGGGCCTGCTGCAGGGCAAGGTGCACCATCCACCACTGCCTGCACTGCAGCACGGCATGAGTATACTAAAGCCATGCTGCAATTATGCCTATTTGCGTGCCGCAGGTGATGAGCCTGCTGCAGGGCAAGGTGCACCAACATTCATTGCCTGCTGTGCAGCAACCAACACAGATATTTTATAAACATGCTACACTCATGTCTTGCGTGTCGCAGGTGATGGGCCTGCTGCAGGGCAAGGTGCAGGGTGATGTGTTTGTGGTCATTGACAGCTTTGCGCTGCCTGTGGAGGGCACGGAGACGCGCGTGAACGCACAAGCAGAGGCGTACGAGTACATGGTGGACTTCCAGGGCACCAGCAAGGTGGGTTGGGATTGTTTTGTAAGCTTTCACTGTTTTGCCTCGGACAGACCTTTTGATAGATCCTTTGATGGACGTTCACGGCTCCAGCAAGGTGGGTGGTTGGGTTTGGTGAGGGGTTTGGTGGGGCATTGTTTTGGCAGAATTGTTGCGTGAAGTGCGCAGGCAGAACTGTTGCGTGAATGCACAAGCAGAGGCGTACGAGTAGATGGTGGACTTCCAGGGCACCAGCAAGGTGGGTCAGGGCATTGTTGACCAAAACACCTTGCGAAAACTGGACTAAACTGAACCCTGGCGGTAACCCGAAACTGAACCCTGGCAGTAATTTAACTTGGCTGTTTGATGCAGTCTGTGGCATTGCATTCTGATCCCAAAGTTGATGCATGAATTTAACCATGCTTGAACGCTGCTACTGCTTCTGCTGCGGCTGCTGCTGCTGCTGCCGCTGCTGCTGCTGCAGGATGTTGGGCGTCTGGAGAACATCGTGGGCTGGTACCACAGCCACCCGGGCTACGGCTGCTGGCTGTCAGGCATCGACTGCTCCACGCAGATGCTCAACCAGCAGTACCAGGCGGGTGGTGTGCAGCTTCATTCTGCTTGTCTGGACTGTTTAGTGCATGCACCTGGGCTGGGTTACTTTGTTGTTCATTCTTTCAAGAGTGCCAGCTTGGCGGCTCCCGGCGCAAATCAGGCCTATGGCTCTTTACTGGCGACCAATACGGGAAGCGACAAAAAAGTATATGCACTGTTGTTCCGCACTGCGCACAAGCTGTTTTGCGCAACCATGGCGGACGCCGTGCACATCTTGGCCAGCGGAAAGATTGAGATCGGCGCCTTCCAGCAACTTCAACAATCCTGTTGCCGCACTGTTGCTGCTGCTGCTGCTGCTGCTGCTCGTTTTCAAACTTTGCAGGAGCCATTTCTGGCGGTAGTGGTGGACCCCGTGCGCACCATGGCCAGCGGCAAGGTTGAGATCGGCGACTTGCGCACCTACCCTGAGGGCTACAAGCCCCAACCGAGCCCTACTAACTGCTGCCGCACTGCTGCTGCTGCTGCTGCTGCAGGAGCCATTTCTGGCGGTAGTGGTGGACCCCGTGCGCACAATGGCCAGCGGCAAGGTTGAGATCGGCGCGTTCCGCACCTACCCCGAGGGCTACAAGCCCCCTGAGGAGGGCCCCAGCGAGTACCAGACCATCCCTCTCAGCAAGATTGAGGACTTTGGCGTGCACGCAAAGCAGGTGAGGCCAGCAGCAGCTGCAGCAGCAGCAGCGATGGCGGCAGCAGCGTGTGCTTTGGTTTGTGTTGATATGGCGTAGTGAGTACCAGACCATCCCGCTGAGCAAGGTTGAGGACTTTGGCGTGCACTCAAAGCAGGCGGGGCCGGCAGCAGCAGCAGCGACGGCGGCAGCCGCGTGTGTTTGGTTTGTGTTGATATGGCGTAGTGAGTACCAGACCATCCCGCTGAGCAAGGTTGAGGACTTTGGCGTGCACTCAAAGCAGGCGGGGCCGGCAGCAGCAGCGGCGGCGGCGTCAGCAGCGGGGCAGTAGTAGCAGCAGCAGCAGCAGCAGCAGGTGCTTGGGGTCTGCTGTGTATGCAACATGATGTTGTTATGGCGTGTCCACAATTGAGCGGCATGGTTTGTGTTCAACTGGGGTTACCAGCTCGTTTGCCGGCTGCTGCATGTCCTTCCTGATTGTTGAACCTTTTTGCATGCCCTCTGCAAGTCTTCTTACTTAAACTCTCTGCAGTACTACAGTCTTGACGCGCGTTTTTCAAGTCCAGCCTCGGCAGCTACCCTGCAACCATGTGTGCTCTGCAGTGCTACAGCCTTGAAAACCACGCCACCGACCGCACCACCTGTGCCTGTTTGTGTCTCTCTGCACTCTCTGTGCTTGCAGTACTACAGCCTTGACGTGAGCTTCTTCAAGTCAGGCTGGAACAAGACTGCAGCTGTCTTATCCGTCCCGCTAAGCGCGTGTGTCTCTTTGCACTCTGCAGTACTACAGCCTTGACGTGAGCTTCTTCAAGTCAGGCCTGGACTTCCACCTGCTGGACCTGCTGCCTTCATCAAGCATCCCACTAACCGCGCCACATGTGCCTGTGTGTGTCTCTTTGTGCTGTGTGGCAACTCCTGCAGTACTACAGCCTTGACGTGAGCTTCTCCAAGTCAGGCCTGGACTCCCACCTGCTCGACAACAAGACCGCAGCGTTGAAACCTGCTCCATGAAACACCACATGTCCCTGCATGCATATTTTTCTGCTTTGCAGTACTACAGCCTTGACGTGAGCTTCTTCAAGTCAGGCCTGGACAGCCACCTGCTGGACCTGCTGTGGAACAAGTACTGGGTCAACACGCTGTCAGCAAGCCCGCTCATTGCCAGCCGCGAGTTTGCGGCGGGGCAGATCGCAGACATTGCGGAGAAGCTGGAGCAGGTGCGGCGCAGCAGCAGTCGGTCGTGCTATTTGTTGGTGCTTTTGCTGTGCCGCTGACTTTGCAAGAAGCTGGAGCAGGTGTGTATGTGTGGTAGATGTGCGTGCTGCTGGTGGACCGGCTTCGTGATGCTGTGCTGCTTCCAACCGGCGCGCTCATGGCCAGCCGCGAGTTTGCGGCGGGGCAGATTCCAGACATCGTGGAGAAGCTGGAGCAGGTGGGTGGTGCGGTAGTTGTTGATGCTGTTCTGTTGCCTATACTTATATGCGAAGAGTGCTTGCAGCAAGGTAGACTGCGGACATTGCAGAGATGCCGGAGCAGTTGTGGATATGCCTTAGCAGCTGGGTGTCCCTCACCTGCTCCTCTTCATCCCTGCAGGCGGACTGCCAGCTGTCGCAGGGCGCACGGCTGGGGCGCTACAGCTCCAGCTAGCACTGTCCTGCTGCTGCCACACGCAATGTTGCACACCTGCGGTTCACCTTGCCGCCTTGATTGCTGCATTGCAGATGCCAGCTGTCTCAGGGCTGGGGAGCTACAGTTTCACCATGCGTACTGCTGCTGCTCTGGCCCTGTTGCATAAACGTGCACCATACACACCTGCTGTTTCTTTTCATCTGCGCAGGCGGACAGCCAGCTGTCACAGGGTGCGCGGCTGGGGCGCTACAGCTCCGCCATGCGCATTGCTGCTGCTCCTGCCCTATTGTATGCAAGCCAACAAACAAACCTCCTTTTTCGTGTCATCTGCGCAGGCGGACAGCCAGCTGTCGCAGGGCGCGCGGCTGGGGCGCTACAGCTCCGCCGAGCGCAAGAAAGGCGAGGAGGGGCCCCTGGCCAAGATCTGCAGGGACACCACAAAGCTCAGTGCTGAACAGATCAAGGGCCTCAGCAGCCAGGTCATAAAGAGCATCCTGTTCAACTGCAATCCCCGGCTGGCGCCGCCACAGCAGCAGCAGCAGCAGCAGCAGCAGCCTGCGCTAGCAGCGGTGGGTGAGGCGGCGGGTGAGGCGGGAGGTGTGCCGGCAGCAGGGGCAGCGGAGGCAGCAGCAGCAGCGCCGGCAGTAGCGGCAGCAGCAGCAGCTGATGGTGATGCAGCGATGGAAGCGGCGCCAGAGGAGCCGACTGTACCAGGTACTGCTGCTGCTGCTGCTGCTGCTGTGCCTGAGGTGCCTGTTGAGGCTGCTGCTGCTGCTGCTGCTGCTGCTGCTGCTGCTGCTGCTGCTGCTGCGGTGGCGGCGGCACAGCCTGAGGCAGCAGCGGAGCACGGGACGGGTGCAGGAGCCCCTGGCTCGCAGCCTATGGAGATGTAGGCCGGAGCAGCTACAGCATGTTTGCTGCGGCAGGTGTGTGCTGCCATGTGCGCTACGATGTAGGGCTTGACCGCAGCAGAGACAGCAGGTGCGGTTTACTGCGCTGCGTTGAAGGGAGTCCTGGCGCTGGCAGCATGTGTGAGTTGAAGGTATTGTCATTTCAGCGGCAACCGGAGGCGTGCAGCAGACCTGGTAAGGGTAGGCGAAGGATGCGATGTCGGGGGAAGCAAGTAGTTTATGCACCGCTTGCTATTATGTAACAGCGTGTACGACTCAGGTTTCGAATGGTCTGAGTGAACCCCTTTGAGATTTCCTTAGCAGCCATCTCCAGCTATCTGTTTGACTTGGCGTGGATGCCTGCCAGGACTGTGAAATCGCTTCTCAACACCAGATGCAGCGCTTGCCCTGTTGACAACCTGCATGTGGATACTGTGCAGCAGGTCTGCAATATGCCTGTTTTAAAATTCACATTTGGTCGATGTGCGCCTGTTGCACTGCGGCCACTCCCAACTGGGATGGATGAGCGGCACTTCCGTAAGCACCAGCTACGAACATACGTCGGCAACGTCTAACGATAGATGCTGGGCTCAACAAAATTGCTATACTGTTTTCAATGGGATAATAGTGGTCATCTGGCAAAGAAATGAAGTGTTTGTCGAAGCAGGTGGTTCGATCACAACAACGCGCCAACTCCCGCTGCTGCAGCAAGTCGTCCAAGACTTGCAAGAAGGACACAAAGACGCATCACAGATGTATATCAAGCATATGAGTAAGTAATTGAGCTTTGTGATCAGCGAGATCAATCAAGAGTGCGACACGTAGCAGCAGCAGACCGCAGCATGGAGCGTAATCCTTGGTGGCAGAACGTTGCAGGAGACTCAGGGGCGTGGCCTGGCCCCGTTGGCGTTAAGCCTGACGGCGGAGGCAGCATCAGGGGCCAGGGCAGGGTAGGCAGCATGAAGCTGCACAGGGCCTGCCACAACAAGGAGCTGGATGGTGAGCCACTGCCACGCTGCTGCAAACGAAATGTATCGTGAGCTGCACACTGTTTGATACACGCTGGAAGCTAGGAGGTAGCATCTTTGTGTGTGCTGTCCATGCTGGTGAAACAACTTCGCATGTTGAGTGCTTCTGCATGCTGGTGCCGCTGCCATGCAGCATCTGCTGCTGCCGACTTTGCAGTTGTTTCAGTCTTCACTTCACTCAGGGTTTCCTGCAAACGTTGCATGCTCCCGTGTTCTGCTCTGTGTTGCAGAGGTGCTGCGCCTGGTGGATGACGGCGCTGACATGAACGAGGTCGAGGCTGCAGGAAACACGCCGCTGCACAGCGCCGCCTTCGAGGGCTGGGCAGAGGGAGTGGAGCTGCTGCTGCAACTGGGAGCCAAGGTGCGTGCAATTCACAGCTGTGAAATGCTGGGCGCAGTGCTGCGCTGCACTCGCTGCATGGCACTGGTACTTGCAACACGCCGCTGCACAGCGCGGCCTTTGAGCCTCAAAGTTTGAGGGCTGGGGAAAGGGCGTGGGGCTACTGCTGCAGCTGGGAGCTCAGGTAGGTGTGGTGTAATGGTAGGCGCTGTGCTGTAACCTCTGCACGGCACTGGCACTGACATGGCATGCGGCATCCAACAGTGGCGCCCTGAACGGGTGGATCTGCTGGTGCAGGTGCAGCTGAGCCAAAGTGGGTCATCCTCGCCATCATGTTGTTGATCAATGCATGGCTCACCTCCCGGCCTGTCAGGCCTGACGCCCACTGGGCAGCCGGCCAAGCCCACCAAATGCGGGTTGCGTATGCTTGTGACACATGCATGCACACGTCCTGGTCCAGCTGTTGGTCCAGCTTTGCTTGAAGGTGCGGACATTCGCATTTCTGTGTACACATTCGTCATTACATGTGCACGCGCAGGTCAACGCCAGCAACAACGCGGGCGACACACCCTGGCACTGGGCGGTCAACTGCTGCGGCTGACTCATTGCACCTGTTCAAGCGGCTGTTTTGAGAGAGGATAGGTACATGTGGGTCCTGGCACCATCATAGATGGTATGAGCCACTAACAGGTTGAACACATGGTCTGAGACCAGAAAAGGTGACTGAGCACCGTAGAACACAACACACATTTTGTACGCGCTTGTGACAAAAACACGCGCAGGTCAACGCCAGCAACAACGCGGGCGACACGCCCTGGCACTGGGCGGTCAACATGGGCTGGGCTTACTCATCACACCTGTACAAACCGTTGTGTTGAATGTGCTCCTGATAGAAACACGCGCAGGTCAACGCCAGCAACAACGCGGGCGACACGCCCTGGCACTGGGCAGTCAACATGGGCTGGGCTTACTCATCACACCTGTACAAGCGGCTGTTTTGTACGCGTTTGTGACAAAAACACGCGCAGGTCAACGCCAGCAACAACGCGGGCGACACGCCCTGGCACTGGGCTGTCAACATGGGCTGGGCTGAGGTGGCTGCCCTGCTGGAGGCCAGTGGAGCCAGCAAGCAGAAGGGGCAGGTGCTGGTGCCTGAGCACGTGCCCAAGGTCAAGGTGGGTTGGTCAAACTTGTTGCTTGGCTACGGCTTGGCTTGGTTGGTGATGCGGTGACCTTGTGGTTCGTGAGAGGTCAGGTGCCTGTGCCTGAGCACGTGCCCAAGTCAAGGTGAGTTTGGTGCTGTGGCGTGGCTTTATATCATCGATGCGTGACGCAATCAGCATGATTGTGCAGAGGCCGAGGATGGCATAAGCAGGTCATTGTGGAGGGCAGGTGCTGGTGTCCGAGCACGTGCCTAAGGTCAAGGTGAGTGCAAAACAACAAACAGCCTTGTGATTGTGGTGCTCATTTTGGTCTGGCGCAGACTGGGATCACCGGAACAGAGGCTGCAGGGTTTGTTGCTAAATTTGTCTGTGGTGCTGTTGCTCTGGTGGCACAGGTTACTATCAGCTGCGTGAGGACGAGCTGTGGCGAACAGCTGCTCTGCTGCTGCTGCTGCTGCCGCCGCCGCTGCTGCTGCTGCTGCAGGACTTTTACTCCAAGGAGTGCTGGGCGCACCACCCCAAGCCCTACGCGGACTTCATGGCCTTCAAGCAGAAGGAGCGGTCAGAGCTGGAGGCAGAGAGGAAAAAGGCAGTGCGTGTGTAGACGCTGTAAAGGTACAACCTTTATGTGCTGGGGCATGAACAGCAGCAGGGCTGCAGCAGCTGCAGCAGCTGCAGCAGCAGCCAGCGTCGTGAGTGTGATACGGTCTAGGAGCTAGACCCCGGCCCGCTGCTGCTGCTGCTGCTGCTGCTGCTGCTGCTGCTGCTGCTGCAAAGCGTATGCACAAATGCCAACTATGTGGCAAGCAGCGCGGAGAAAGAGCAGTGCGACCGCTCCGTGACATTTGGAAAGACGGAGGCTTTGTCTCTTGATGGGCCAGCATGTTGCCGCATGCAGAGAGAGCACGGAAGATCTTGCAACAGCAGGAGCCGGCAGTGGCAGCAGCAGCAGCCTGGCGGCAGTGAGTTCCCCAATGCTTGCGCCATAAGTGTCAGTGCAGATAGCAGACTGCTGCCGCTATTTTTCGCAGCATCACGGCACCAGCGCAATGCACTTGAGTTGGTAGTCTGGTGTCGCTGCGTGTCAAGTGCCTGAGGCACGTGCTGTACTGTGGTGGTCACCACCAGTCACTGAATGGTGGAATCACATCAAGAAAGAAGCGTACACCAACAGCACCGTGTGACATTTGATCGGCATTCATTCTGATCACTCAGCAGCTGCATGTGCGGGTGTACATCCAAGAGAAATGGCAAGCAGCTGCCTGCTGTATGCGGATTGCAGTTGTACAACAGCTGTTGACTGCAGTCAAACCGAGTCAACACAATCGAACGGTCCAAGGCGGCAAGAAGAGCATTAAAATGTTCAGGAGGCATGTGTCCATCTTGTATTACGTACTGACATTCGGATCATGTCTTGAGACTCATCTTGATGGATGGATCGCAATTACACGAAGCTGGCAGCTACAGCGGAACTGCCGGTCAATGTCAGACACAGCAGCAGTCAGCAGAAGTTATAGATGATGCAGTTCTATAGATAATGCTGAATTGGGATGTCTGGAGTGCCACATAGGACCAGGTAGTTCAAGGAAAGCAGCCGGTAAGACAGGGCCGCGCCGGGATGGCAACACATGGCTGCTGGCTCTAAGTACCAGACGAAATGCTTTCAAACTGAGCAGAATTGAACAGGGTGTTGAATGCTGTAACCTTGCCGATGTGTAACTGGGCGCAGTGACAGACTGAGCGTAGTGACCCCGGTGAATACCTGCCCAGGACTCGCATACGATGCTCCTACGAGATGTATGCAGCACAGACAACCTGTGCCTTCTCAGAGACGTGATTGAATTTTGCTGCTGTGCAATCAACGGGCCACTCTTTCAGGCATCACTGCCCGTTCAAACTCAGCTTCAGCAAACAAGCTAAACAGCAGTCTGGAGTCATTTTTCGATCATTCAAAAAAATTCAACGCCTTAATCGCTGGTGAGCTGCCACCCAGCAGCGGAGAAAAGCTTGCTGTTGGCTAGGCCCTTGCTTGAGCTCAACTCAAACCTGCATACTCTCAACAACAGCTATCTATGCTTTAGGGTATTCATGCGTTAGTCTGTAGCTACTGTCTGTTGCGCGCACCGCAGTGTTGTACGCAGCCCGCAGTGCTGATCAGAAGATGACAAACAAGCAGCAGAGCACGCAAAACAACGCATTGTTGCTGTGTATATGCACCTGTCAAGCTGGGCGTCACCGTGCTGCTGTTCTTGGCGAAGCAGACAACTCCCTCCCAGCTGGGGCAGCAGCAGTTTTAACGCCTCAGGCTGTGCTCGTACTGTGTCTGCTGCAGGTTCCTGCGGGCAAGCAGTGGTCGAACACAAAACATGGCGCGCTCGGCACCATCCCTTGCGTGTGTAGCTGCAGTTCTGGCTTGCCTGATGGCTGTCATGGTGCAGCAAGCAGCAGCACACATGGTCATGTTCAACCCAAAGTCAAGGCCGTGGTACGATTACTTGCTGAACTACAATTACAACCCCCATGCGGTGTTTGCTGGCGGTGAGTGCAACACCGCAGACCTGCTGCGGGCTGCAGCAGCACAGGGTAGCAGCTGCCAGCCAGAGACAGCAGCAAATGACATGATTACTGAACAGCGCAGCAGCGGCGGCTGCCGTGGCCTCAGCAGGCAGCGGCAACCGCGTATGTGCTGTCAAGTTGTCAAGCTATTGCAGCAGCAGCTGCTGCAGGCCTGCTCATCCTGATATTCGAACTTCCCTCAGCAAACAGCCTCAGCAAACAAACGCACATAAAGAACTATGAGAATATGTTATACTCATATACTGTGCTCGTGCACACTGAAGGATCGCTGGCTCTCACCAGAACATGTTGTTGCCTCAATGGTCATGCTCTTGCCTGCAGGCGTCAAGTCAGTGAGCAAAAACGGGCAGCTGCAGTGGCCGCAGCACAACATGCACAGCATCTGTGGTGACGCAGTGGACGAGCGCAAATGGGACAAGCCAGGCCAGCTTGGGGGTACCTACAAGAAGGGCCAGACCATCACCACTGACATCGTGTTTGCACAAAACCACTTGGGCCGTGTGTACATGCGGCTGTGCCCGCTAGATTCCAAAGCAGTCAAGGACTGCGTGCCTCTGCGCAGGTGAATGTGATTGATTGCCGCTACGCGGCGTGGGCTCATGTTGAGTTCAGGACAGGAAGCTTGGTGATGCTGCAACAGGCAGTTTGATACGTCCAGGGTGGCAGCGGCATCCGCATCAGCACAGCAGCAGACGTGGGGCTCATTGACAAGGAGATTGCATGCTGCTGCTTCACAGCTGACTCTCGACAGCAGTGAACTCAGCAGCATGGATACTTTGTTATGATGATGGTGTGACCGCATGCAGCTGTGGCAGCACGGGTGGGAATGCCATTGCCAGCAGCCTTAGGCAATTATCAACAACTGGTGTTTCCACAGCAGCCACGTGAGCAACTGCGGACTTACGTGCAGTGTATGGGCCAGTGATGCAGCAGTGCAGCTCTGGATCCCATAACAGCATGCCTCCGCCAGTCAGGCTTCAGCAGCTGCACCAACCGTCAAGTCAAGAAAAAGGTGTCTTGTTTTAACATTGTAATGTCTTTGTGTGTGCTTGTCAATGATGTACCGCAGGCCTGATGGCAAGGGTGTGACATATGACCTGCCGTGGACCAAGGGTTGGTGGGGCGTCACTGACGGCTTCACACCGCCAGTGTCAATGCAGGTGAGGGCAGCTGCAACGCTGTGTGCAGCTATATGTGTGTGTTTGACCAGCTAGTGACATGTATATTATGCACGGTTTTGGGTGATGGTGCAGATGCGTAGCTTGCAGGTGGTTTGCGTGGACATCTGCAGATGCACGTACCAGCAAGGGACCTCAGGCGCCTGCCTGCTCAGCGGTGGTGCACTGCAAGCCTATCTCCTAACCACGCATCTGTGCTGCTTGTGCTGCTGCTGCTGCTGCTGCTGCTGCTGCTGCTGCTGCTGCTGCTGCAGAACCTGGACTTCCGGATGAGCAAGATGCAGCTGGTGGGCAAGCCGCAGGGCTGCGCGGCCTGGTCCTGCGACCAGTTCCGCGGCATGTTTGTCTACTCCTTTGACTGGCAGCTGCCAAAGGACTTCACCTGTGAGCAGTGCAAGCTGCAGCTGTACTACCTCACTGCCAGCCGCTGCTGGCCGCCCTGTCAGCAGGAGCCCTGCAAGAAGCCGGTGGACTATGAGTACTGCGGCAAGCCTGGAGCCACCTACCCAGAAGAGGTGAGAGAAGATTTGCTCGATGTGGGTGTTGGTGTTATGCTGTTGTTGATGTGCAAGAAGCCGGTGGACTATGAGTACTGCGGCAAGCCTGGAGCTACCTACCCTGAGGAGGTGAGAGAGGGTTGGCTTGATATGCAGATGTGAGATCTGTGTGAGATGTTGAGTTTATGTAAAGCCTGGGACTAAACACCCTCGGGAGGTGAGGGAGGGTGTGCACTGTCAGCAGCTGCAGCAGCAGCATGTGCAAGTGGGTAGCGCTTGTGGGGTGCAGCGTGGTGCATGCAACCGCTGCTGCAAACTACATGTGCTGCTTGCGCAGATCAACAGCATGTCACAGCTCCATCATGCCTTTGTTTCTTGGCAATTACTAAATCATGTGCTGCCTCCTCTGCACTGCTGCTTCTGTTGTTCTTGCTTGTTGCAGTTCTGGAACTGCGCTGACATTAAGATTACATCTTAAGAAGATGCACATCCTGGCGGGCTGCCGATGTTGCTGCTGTTGCTGCTGCAGCGGCCGGCCTGCAGCTGTGCGGCCCAGACAGAAAGCAGTCACAACTCATAGCAAGGTACCAGCCCCCTTCTCTAGCACGTGCCGCTGCCAAAGTGGCAAACAACAGCTTTTCAGAAGGCATGGCGCTTTAAAAACATATCTTTGACCAGGTTCATTGTGTTGCTGGCTGCTGAGGAAGTCTGGGAGGCGCACAGTTGCAGGTTTGCACCATGCTGCGGCATGTGCATTTGCTGGTCGTCAATTTTATTGTGGGAGATCAGGCGCTTTTCAACACTGGCGGATGAAACAGGCCACAGGCCGTGCATGGGAAGAGGAGGTCATTTTGTGGGGTTTGATTGTCTGCCTTGTTTTGTTATCTGTCTAGTTTTGAGTGTGTGTCAGGGTCGTCAGGGTGTGTTGACTTACACAGTTGTACGTAACATTGTCCTTTCAGGCGTGCACAACTGCACAACAAAGTGGCATGTGGCAGTGCGTGCGCGTTGCAACAGCGCCACAAGAGCACTCCACATTACTCGGCGGTACCAGGCTCAGTGCCAGGGACTGCATAGGCAGATACACACTGATACACCTGTGCAGAGTGCTGCATCAGTAGCCCACTGCCTACTATGGTACAGGTTTGGCGATCAGCGTGCATGCTCAGTTGTGTGTGACCCCTCAATGTATGTAGAGAGATATTCACATTACGCATCTACTTGTATAGTGGCATTGACGTGTGACTGCAGAGCCAGGTGCTGCTCTTGCTGCTGCAGCCCACAGCTTGATTTGGAAGAAGTACAAGGAGAGTCTGAATTCATCATGATTTGGTGATCTTAAATCACATATTTGGGTTGACAGTGCTTGCAGTTCAATCCAGGTCTGCTAGCTGTGTGCACTGGCTTGTGCTCTGGCTCCCAGGCACGCCTGTGTTGTGTTTGGTGAGGTGCTGGACACACGGTTGCTGAAGGCATAATCGCATCATGCATGAGAGTGGCTTGTGTGAACAGCATCCTAAGGATTGCATGCACAGCTGATCAGGACGCTGCACATATGGTGGGTACAGTGTACTGCTGTCGACAAAGCGGGAATGTGTGATCCTACCTGGACACAGCTGTTTGATTGCTTGATGGCTGCTACATAACTTGCCGCAAGCCAGTGTGCAACTGTTCACTGGCTTAGTGGCCACGCACTGCAATCGTCATATGGAGTGTTTGCACACAGCATGTGCATCTGATCGTCAGTCATCATAAAGGCCATGGCTGTCACGACAGCAGCATTCAGTTGCAAGTCTGCTCTGCACCCACGTGTCGCTGCAACTGACAGCATTGAGTGTGGATGCTGCAGCAGCATGCTGGGTGGATGATCTTGGTGCGTGATGTGCGTTCAATGCCCTTGCACTGCGCGTGTGCTGCTGCAGCACTTGCGCAAAGCCTGTGCGCAGGGCGCCTGTGCGCAGCCACGCACATGTTAAGGCTGTACGGCTCAGCTAGCGGATCTAGGCTGTAATACACCCGGTGTATGCCATACAGTGGTGATGGCATGTTTTTACGTGTGAGGCAGGCAGCAGCAGACCAGTCAGGCCAGCAGCTTCCTAAAAAGAGTGGTAATTCTGGCCGCACCACGCAGGAAACGCAAGCAGTTCGTATGTTACCGGTTGTAAAGTAATGTACGACACAACATCCAACGACGCGCGAGTCGTTGTCGCCTGCAAGCGCTGTTGACGAGCAAATAACGACAGAGCGGTGCATTCAAAGGCGACATCCCGACAATGAACGCTGCAGACTGTCCTTCACACGATGCAGGCTGCATAAGACGCAATCAACGACGCCGGCCACCATGCACACATACGCCATGCATACAGAACACACACAAGCCTTTGCACAGCCCCACACGCCCTTTCTGGCATCCAGCTAGCAGCCACAACCAGAGCACACGCTGGGAGCGCTGCATGCATGCTTGCTGTGGGAGGTCAGGCTGCTGCACCTGATGTGCATCACACACAGAACCTCAACCACAAAGCACCCAACATGCAGCTTGAGAGCCTCCACCACAAGCGGGTTAGGGTCCACAAACTCTTGCAGCCACGCATGCGCAACAACGCAGCAGCCTTGGTGCAAAGCTACCACCTCTGACGTTGCTGGCCGCCACAGCCGCTTGCGAGTAATCCACTCCATCCTACTCGAATCAGTGCTGCCATCCTTCCTCCTCGCAATGGCTTGTCCATATCACCCAAGCGCAGGCACACAGCCTGCAATCCTGCCTGCCTGCCTGCTGCAGCAGCAAACTGCTGACGGGTACGCCTCAGCAGGTCCAACCACAATGCCACAACGGCACCCGACACACACAGTGACACCCCACAAACGCATGCCTTACACAAACATTCACACACGGAAAGGAACCGCAAGTACAGCAGCTTTCTGCACTGCACAAAGGATACACAAAAAAATGCAGCCAGACAGACACAAAACACGACTTGTACAACGTAGTACACCCACACGCGGCGCTTGTGCTCATCCCTTGCCGCGGTTGAGGAGCAATGGGACAGTCATACAGTCAACCAAGCTGCTGTGGGCACGCCAGCAGGCCGCTAGAAGCAGGTGCCGAACATGCAATGCGCTCACATGGCAGAGCAAGCTCGGCCCTGCTTCCTTTCTGCAGCCATTATCAGCTATATATAGCATCATAACAGGCGCCCCAAGCAGCAGCTGGACTATCCCCCGCCGCCCAGCCAGCTATGGCAGGTTGGGAGCCTTGTAGCGCAGCACGCTACACAATCATGCTCAAAGTCGAGGAACAGCAGCAAGCAACACAGAGGAGACTGGGAGCAGAGAGCACACCAGGAGTACAAACAGCACCAGGCGGGTAGGCATGCAAAAGCTACTGCTGGATGTTTGCACATCAGGATCTTCAGGACCCTTCAGAATTGGCACATACATGCCTGGTGCAAACACAGCAGCAGTCCCATGCTTTGGAAGTCCCGCTGGCACGTGGATGGTAGCAGTGACAGCAATACCAACAACATTTGGTTCCTCTAAAATGCAGGTTGGCTGATCTAAAGCTAGCCCAGATGCCACTGCAAACATAGCAAGCAATGCAGCGCCAGCGGGTACTAACACGCAGTACAACACCACCACATGCGCCACCACGCGCTGGCAGAGGCATCGTATCTGGTGACGCGCAATGCGAGCATGATCCCTCCCCACATGCCATGCATGTCATGCATTGGCCGGTTCAACAGTGTGAGGTGGAGTGCTGGTGTGCTTTGCTCCTGGAAACCAGGGCAAGCCTTCATGCAACTGCGCACACAAGGAAGCGCAGCTGCACACATGCAGCATCCACACAATCAATGCAACGACACGTTCAGACCCATCCGCAGCAGAAGGCCTCCGGAGCGGAACAGAGCACACTCAGTGTGCATCTTCCCCTCAATCAAAGATGCGCCCGCCCACATTGTAGACGCAGCGCACAATTCGGCACGCACTGCACCTGCACCAGGCGCGGCATCATCGACTGCCCTGCTGTTACTGCCAAACAAACACACACATTTGTTTTCAGCACCAATGCGCGCACCATGTCCAAGACGACCCTGTGACCAGCTCACACGTCATAACTGTGATGTCTGCATAACAGCATCAAAGCAGGGAGGTGCATGCAGCCACCCGGGTGCTCAGCAGCACCTGCCACCACTACGCCCGCCCATCTCTCACACATACTAGCCTAGCACTGCAGGTGCAAGGCAGACACGGCTGCAAGTGAGCCACAATACTCTCAACCACACCACCCCCACAAAACCAGCGTGCGTTTACAACACTTGTAACCAGAAGCGGCGATCCAACTGCACATATGGGGCAGTTACGGATGCCGGACCAGCACAGATGCAATCGAAAGGTGCTAATCGAACATAACACAACGTAGCAACTACAGTATGCACTTGTCGACACATGCCAGCATGGCCACAGCAGGAATGCAGCCCAGCACATGACTGGGTACTGCAGACCGACACATGAATAACAAGCTGGCACTGTGACTCGCCCCGCCAAGCGGTGCAGCTGCTGACTAGATGACAGCTGCAACAGCTGCCGCCAAGTGGCCTACTCCAGCCCTGCAGCAGCAGCAGCAGCAGCAGCAGCAGCAGCAGCAAAAGCAGCAGCAAAAGCAGCAGGAGAAGAAGAAGTGTCAGCACAGTGTCTACAGGATGAGCAAGAAGTGGTCTACGACCAAGAAGTGGACGACGGCCTGCATGCACCAGTCTTGATTCAACTGAGTCGAGCCGCCCAGCGCTGCATGCATGTGTAACAGGCCGACACTGCGGCAGCTGCTGCTGGTGAAAAAGCCGCTGTGGTGCACGCCAGCAGTGTTGAGGAGTATGCATACTATGTTTGTTACATCAGCTGTAAAGCAAAGGCACTTGCAGAGTGTTGACCGCGTTGTTGCGGCTAGACTGCCAGACCACAGCACCCACCTGCAGAAGGGGCACACCAGCACGCATCGGCTGTTCATGTGTAGCAGGTGCGAGCAGCAGCCCACACACAGCTGGTGCTTGCATGGCTGCAGCATCACCAGTGGCGCGGCCTCAAAGCACACCCCACACAGGTCATCGCTGCAGCTGCTGCCAGCGGCGCTGCAGCCGCTGCTGCTGCTGCTGCTGCTGCTGCTTGCGCTGCGCTCCACGGGCAGCGCAGCCGCTGCTGAGCCTGCTGTTGCAGCTGCTGCACGCTGCTGGTTCAACGGCAACCTTGGTGACTTGCAGGCAGGCACGCCGTGGGCAGCTGCCGCATCTGCTGCACGCGCTGCTGCCTCTTCATCATCCACAGCAGCTGCTGCCCCATCCACAGCACCTGCTACAGCAGCAGGCATGGCTGCTGCTGCTGCTGCTGCTTCATCTGCCTCTTCCTGCAGCCCAGACCCCCGCTGAATCCCCTGCAGCTCCGTTTCCATCGCCTGCCGCAGCACATTCCCGGCAATCTGCGCAAGGCTAGGCGGCCCGAGCACAGTCACCTCGCCATCCGCAAACAGCGAGGCCAGTGGGGTGCTGGGCAGCAGCATGCGCGCCAGCTCCGTGTGCTGCCGGCGCACTGCCACCTGGCAGGACAGGAAGTCGTCGCCATCCATGACCAGCCGAGGGTCTGGCATGTGGCGGTGGTGCCACTGCTCCATCTGCTCCCACAAAACAACAGCAGCAGCAGCAGGACAGCGGTTACGCAGTGTTAGCAGAGTAGGCGAGAAGCATTGGCAGCATGGCCACTGGCAGCACAGGCTGAAAACAGGTCAGGAGCAGCGAGACTTACACTACTGCACTGCTGAACCAGAGTCCGCCGCCCAGAAGCCGCAGGTGACTCACGTATGCCTTGAGCAGCTGCTTCGCCACGTCAGCGTTGCCGGTGCGCGCTGCCAGGTGCAGCGCTGTGGAGCCGCGCGGGCAGTTGATGCAGTCCATGCAGTCAAACAGGCTGCTGAGCATGGGGTTGGCGCCAGCGTTCAGCAGCGCTGCCAGCGACTGCTGCATGCCGGAGTGCACCGCAAAGTGCACCGCGGTCAGGCCCGACTGCGTGCGCATGTCCACATACCTGCAGGCAGGACAGTTCTTGAAGTGATCAGCACTGTGATGTAGCTGTTGCTTGCCTATAAGTGATCAGCGAGCACTCCATGCTGTCACTGATCAGCCAGGACAACATGCAGCTTCAGCAGCATGTACGGCCTAATGCATGCCAGGTGACATGCATGTTGTTTCGACACGCTGCAGCACATACAACGTGCCAGCAAGCAATCCTTTGCGACTATACTTCAAGGCTGCCATCAGCCGTTGCACATATGATATAAAAACTGCAGCGTGACGGCAGCGTCTTTGTCTCGCGCAGCATGAGGCGCAGGGCATACAGCTCAGGCACAAGCTGTGTTTGTGCCCGAGCTGTATGTGCTGCACCTCATGCCGCGTGAGACAAAGACGCTGCAGTTCCGTTACAGGTATATGCAGATATCCGTTTACTAGCCCTACCTTGTGTTGGGCCTGTTTGGATACTTGACTGGCCCGCACCGCTCCCCAACAGCTGCCAGCAGCGCTGCTGTTACTTGCACATTGTCGCGGGTGGCAGCGTAGTGCAGCGCTGTGCGCCCACCTAGCTTGTCAATTGCCCAAGGGTCTGCACCCTGCATGAACATGGACAAGTAGCAACACGGCATATCGCATGAGAACCCAAACGCCAGTGCCACGACGATTGTGGAACATATATGCAAACATCAGCACCTGCCTGTACTGCTGATGCTGCAACACCTCGGCCAAATGTTCCTGCAAGCAAGACGGTGCGTGCCTGCCAATTAATGCCGAGGAGTGCAGCCCCACATGCTGTCAGCTGCGACACGTCTCAGTGCTGCAGTGCGATATGCTTATCAGAAATGACAGCAAGCAACTCGAAGCCCCGAGCATGCACCACACGGCACCAACCTTTGCCAGCAGGATTTTGACGCTCGCTAAGCAGCCGCACTGCGCAGCCAGCATCAGTGGAGTAATGCCACGGTCGCTGTAGGCGTTCACTAGCTGTGGCACAAGCCGTGGCCCGCGCAGCCGCCCTACCCTGCCGCCTTGCGCCAGCTGCTGCAGGAATTCAATCTCCTCTGCCTTGCTGAACAGCTGCTGCAGCACATCTATATGGTCGCCACGCGCCGCAAAGTGCAGCAGCGTGAATTGCCGCATGGTGGCGTAGCGCAGCAGGTGCGGGTGCGCTGAGATGAGCTCCGTTACAAGTGAAGCATCACCGCTTTTGACGGCTTTGACCAGCTGGCTGCCAGTGCCATCCAAGTGCGACAGTGCACCGCCCATGTTTCCCGCGCGGTGGTTGCTGCTGTGGTGCCAGCGTACACTGCTGCTTCCTGTGCAGCGCTAGCTGCTGCTGTGTGCTGCTTGCCGCTGTCTGTCGTTTGACCGCCTTCCTTGTGCCTGAACATCAGCAGCAGAAAGCAGAGCATAGGCAAACGTGGGTATGAGCAGCTGTACTGTGAGGCCAACGACACAGGTCGGCACTGCACGCGATGCCGTCACCTTTCGCTGGCCCTGACAGGTTGAAGGGACAAAAGGGATAGCAGCAGGACTATGTGATGCGTATACATCCATTGCAGGCCAGCTGTGCGTGTGACGACATCGCCAAGCGCGGGCCGACGCCACAGCAGCGTCCGCAGATCCGAATTAAAGTCAAGTCATATGAACCAAGAGCTTCAAGGTTGTGAGCGACATTGACAGCAGCGAAATGGCCTGCTCCAGCAACCGAGAGCGCCAAACGCTTGATTGGCCGAAGCCCAGCACTAGCAACGACCGCAAAAGGACCGACATGATGCCGGTGCTCAATGTTTAGCAGCCTTACCAGCAGAACGTCAGTCCACAGAGCTGTTGTTGGAGCTCCCTCCTTCCAAGTTTCTCGCTCCTGCTCCTGGTCCAGGGCAGTGTGCAGATGTAAGCTCGAATCTATCTGATCATGCAAGGCACCGGTGCACCAAAACTGTGTTGAGCGAAAGTTGAGTCGAAACTGAGCTGTCCTCTTGGTTGCTTTCAGTGTTCAGCCGCGCCTAGAAACCAACTGCTATCGATCGTTCCAGGCAGGAATCAATCATCGAAGGTGAGTATGCGAGCGTTCACGCCACCCGAAGGTGTTCAGCTTTAACATCAGGGACGTTAGTTTTGAAGAAGAGAAGATTGCCGTAAAATGGAGATCCAGGGTTAAAATACCGTTTTGTAATGCAACTTGCTCCACCGTCCACCTCATCAGCAAATCCGGAGCACTACGGCACTTGCATCACACTTCCACACTCACCACTGGCTGCTGAACTTTGTCATTTCAAGCCCTCGGCTGCCGTCCATTGCGTCTCACACAACTGATGGGTCGCGGTAGCCGTGGTGGCCACCAGCATGGAGGCAGAGGCAGGGCTTTGCAAGGCCATGGCCATGGCCATAGCCAGCAGCAGTACAGCGGTAGCGGGAGGGGCGGCAGGGGCGAAGGCAATTACCAGCAGCACAGACAGCAGCACAGTGGATCAACCGCAAATCAAACGATCCAGCAACATGTGAGACAGCGTGCATTGTTGAACATGCATCAAATGGTGATGGCTGGTCAGCTGACGAGTCCCCCACCAACCAGCCTGGTATGTTCTCTGCCAACACTATCAACACTGCCAACACACCACACGCGTTGCGCAGTACCTAACCAGGCTGTACACCATGTGTGCAACAAGCAAACTTAGGACTGTCACACTCTGTTGTGAAGCACGCATTCATGTAGCCAGGCTTGGTTGGTTTTTGGTGGACTGCTGACGCACAACCAACCTTGAATGCATTTTGCGGTCAGCATACCCTGCTCAGCACAATGCAGCAACTGTGCCGCTGCCCTGCTGCCCTGCCGTGCTGCTGCTGCATTGACATGCAGATATTGCTTGCTGCTGCACCACCACTGCTGGCAGCCTACCTGAACAAGTGGGTTGTGCTTTTGATGCGAAGCGAGCCGTACTGACATGATATGCGACTTCCATGTGCATTGGCTATGCCAACTGCCTGATCTCTGCAGCTTCAACCAGTGCACAACCGGTCACGTTCCATGCTTACCCATGACTGCAAACGCAAGCAGCAGGCACGCGTGCCTTCTGTGCTTCACGGCATAAAATGCCGCACCGCCTCCTGAGAGCTGTTTCATTTGTGGCGGCAGTCGTGCAACAGAACAGCCCTGAAGCCTCGCAGCCTTTCAGATATCCGCCCTGGCAGAAACTCAGCACACACATACTGCAACGCCCCGGCTTGTAGCCTGTGGCTTGCATTTCTTTTTTGTAACATGTTACAGCTGGCAGTTGTCAAATTGTTTGATGCTGAGCAGCTGTACAAGCCCTGGCTTCGAACACGGTGTGCACACTGCCACCTGGTTTCAACCACAGCTGAATGCGCACTGCGGCGCAACATCCATTGCCAGGGCTGAACCCTTGCATGCATCTGCTGCAGCCTGCCACACGCTGCAATGCTGATGGTGTTGTCGCACAACGTGCAAATGTTTTGTTCACATATCTCTGCACGCAGGTGGCACCCGCTGGTTGATGCAGAGATGGCGGCTGAGCAAGCCCTGGTGCAGGAGCGCTTGCAGAACTGGCCCCTGGCGAGGCTGCAGCGTGAGGGGCTGGTGCTGCTGGGCCTGACAGCAGCCAGGAGAGGCAACCTGTTTGGGCAGACAATCTGGGTGATGCGGCAGGCAGACAGGCGCGCGGGGCTGCTGCCCTTTCACAGGTTTACGTGAGTGTAATGAGTAGGCAGAATGGCAGATTGGCAGAAGCAGGTACATTGGAGCAGCTGGTGTAACAGTGCCCTGCCTGTGCAGCACCGTGCGCAAGCACTCACACCGGTTGTCACCCATTGCAGCACTACCTTGAAACCCTGCCTGCGTGCTCAACTAGGCTTGAAGACAAACAAGACCGTAACAAGTTCTTCCTCACCCCTTTTTGTATCAAATGCAGCGCTGGCGACGAGGTGCTGCTGAGCAGGGGCCACCCCCTGCAGGGCCCCAAGCCCTGGACAGCCACAGTGCTGGAGCGGGGCGGCTGGGAGCTGCGCCTCGTAAGCAATGACAGGCTGCCTGCTGACGGCAGCCAGCTGAGGTGAGCTGTTCAACCCACGTAACACATACGTGCAGGTGCGGCTGCAGGTGCAGCTGATCTCAGATATGTGTTTGTGTCAGTTTGTGCAGGCAAACCGCTGCTGCAAGGCCTGGCCTCGGTTCCAGGGCGTGAGCAACATTGGCGCTTTTGCTGCACATGCTTGTGTTTCTGGTCTGTGCCCTGCAGGCTGGACAAGGGTGTCAACACTGTGGTGTATGAGCGCATGCGGGCTGCACTCAACTCGCTGGTAAAGCCGCCACCAACCCAACAGCAGCAACAGGAGCAGCAGCAGCAGCAGCAGCAGCAGCAGCAGCAGCAGTATGGCGAACCTCAGCAGCAGCAGCAGCAGCAGCAGTACGGCCAACCTCAGCAGCAGCAGCAGCAGCAGCAGCAGCACAGGCGTGGCGGCAAGCGGCATCGACAAGAGGAGCCAGATACATCACCACCCGGCACATGCCTAGCAAGCCTGCTGGTGTCACCAACTGCTGCTGCAGCAGCAGTACCCTCTGGCCTGATGCCTGATGCAGCTGTTGGGTGGGCACGGGGTGTGCTGGCACAGCATGCTCAGCACGAGCAGCAGCAGCAGCAGCAGCAGCAGCAGCACGAGCAGCAGGAGCAGCAGCAGCAGCAGCAGCAGGACCAGCAGCAGCAGCAGCAGCAGCAGCAGAGCCAGCACCTAATAGAGCGGGATGCTGAGCTGGGTCTGAACAGGTCACAAGTTGCAGCATTGGCAAACTGCATCTTGCACAGGCTGTCACTTATTCATGGGCCTCCAGGCACAGGTGCGTGCTGGCTGCTAAAACTAGCAGTAAGCAAGCTCAAACTAAAGCTTTTAAGATGTAGTTATCCTCTCTCTAACTATTCAGCATACGCAGCACACACGCACCTCCAAATACATATCCCCTGTACCCATGACAATCTATGTACACCACAAGCTGGCAGAATACTCATGGATTGATACTGGTTCTCACAACGTATCACTGTAAACTTGCCGTCAGTGCCCGCCAACTTTTGACAAATCAGACTCTGGCTGGGGTGCCCTGGTCCAGCATTGCTTGCAGGTGCGTAGTCGTGCATGTACCTCGGTCGTTCGGAATCCAGGAGCCGTATACACTCGTCTTTGCTGCCCTCCAGTGCCCACCAGCTGCCGACACCTGATAACACAAAGCATGCCGCTGTTATCTACTCCTTGTGCCAGGCAAGACCACCACCACGGTGGCGCTGCTGTCGCAGCTGGCATCTAGATCATTTTGAAAGACAAAACTGGCCCGACCACTGCATACCACTGGCAGCCTGTTCCAATTGCTGCGCATGGTTATCTGGCCGTCACCCACAGGCAGAACCACCACCACGGTGGCGCTGCTGGCGCAGCTGGCTGCCCTCCAATGCCCACCAATTGCCAACACCTGATAACACAAAGCATGCCGCTGTTATTGGTGGCGCTGCTGGCGCAGCTAGCATGTATGTTTGAGTAACAGATATGACGCGACCACTGCACACCATGATAGCCTTCTCCTAACTGTGCACATGGCCTCTGTTGTTCCGCCTTTAACGCCGCCAAACCCCAGGCAAGACCACCACCACGGTGGCGCTGCTGGCGCAGCTAGTCACGCGCTGGCGGCTGCCCTTCCCGCTGCTGGCAGTGGCGCAGAGCCATGTGGCTGTGGACAACCTGCTGGAGGGGCTGGTGGATGCTGGCGTGGCTGCGGTGCGGCTGGGGCAGCCGGTCAAGGTGCGCGTGGGCCGTGTATCATGCTTTGTTTGTTTGTGCATGCGTGTGAGTGTGTGCGTGTGTGTGTCTGCCTGCGTGGGTTGTGCTGTTTGTGTCTGGACGGCTTTCAGTTTCATTGGATTCCAGTGAATTCAAGAAGACAAGCAAGCAAACTGCTGCCAATAAGCACGACGGCCGAGACGAAAATAAAATCCTGCGGCGGCGGCTGTGTGGCATCGTGCTGCCAACGCATTCACGTAGTACCGCAACAGCAGTGCTATAAGCGGCAGACGTCGTGCGCCACAATGCTATGAAGCCACTTGGCTGTGGACAATTTGCTTGAGGGGCTGGTGGATGCTGGCGTGGCTGCGGTGCGGCTGGGGCAGCCGGTCAAGGTGCGCAGCTGGGTGCTATGTGTGGGTTTGTGTTGAAATGGTTTTTATAATGGTGGGGTTGATCCTGCGTATGAGCCTGTGGAGGTTGTAATGTGCCTGAAGAGCTTTGCCATGTTTTGAGCTGAATGATGCCAGGAGGCAGAGTGGCTTATATATCCGCTGTGTAGTGAGTGTGTGTCGCAGTACTTTGAGCAGTACTGTTCTGCATGTACTGCTACTGCCAATCCAGGTGCGGGACTCACTGCGTGGCGCTACGCTGGACGCCCTCATAGAGGCACACCCCAAGACACGGCAGGTATGCGGGTGGACATGGCACTCTAGTAACGCGCACCAATGACAACAGCTGCATGTGCTACAGCAAACAGAATATCAAGCAAACAAAGTACATGACTCTTCCACCTGATGCATACAAGCTGCATACAAGCTGCACACAGCACAGCATGCGTCACCCTAGGCTGCTTCGCAAGGGCGTGCGCAGCTCTGTGTCTTGAAGACCCTGTGACAAACAATCGGGTTGGCTTGAAGTTGCACGGTTGTGGCTGCTGGATCATGACACCTCCAGGTTGAGGAGGCAGCAGGGCAGCTGCGGGAGCTGCGTGCACAGCTGCCTGGCATGCCTAACCTCACACTGATGAGGAGGGAGAATGTTGAAGGCATTTTCCGAAATCAACAAACATTGTGAAGCTTGCATTGTGCTTGACCTCTTTGTGCTGGCCCTGTGTCTGGCACCCCCGCAGGGTAACATTTCTTAAGCTTGCCCGTTGTTGGTATGCATGGATATCAAAGTTAAACCTGATGCATCTGCTGCATTTTCAATCTCCCTCCAGGTTGAGGAGGCAGCAGGGCAGTTGCGGGAGCTGCGTGCGCGGCTGCCCACGCTGAGTGGCCGGGACAGGGGGCTGGGCCACCGGGACGCATCCATCCTGGCTAGCCAGGTGGCAGGCATGCGTGCGGAGCTGGTTGCTGAGGTGCTGACAGGCGCTCAGGTACGCAGCATGTAATTGGTGTGGTTGATGTTGTGCTGACTGAATGTGTTTGTATGCTGGAAGCAGCACCTACGGCCGTGTTGTCAGGTACGGCTCCTTGATATGATGTGGATGCGGTGCTTTGACATTTGAGTTGACAGGGGCCTGGGCCACCAGAATGCGTCCCTCCTGGCAGGCCAGGTGGCAGGCATGCGGCAAGAACTAGTTGCTGAGGTGCTCAAAGGCGCTCGGGTATGCGACATGTACTTCATGTGGTTACTGTTGCGCTGACTAAACGTTTATGTGTGATGGAAGCAGCACCCAGGGCTGCCTTGTCGGGTACGGCTCCCTGATGTGATGCGGCTGCAGTGCTTTGACGGTTGAGTTGACAGGGGCTTGGGCCACCAGAATGTGTCCATCCTGGCTGGCCAGGTGGCAGGCATGCGGGCGGAGCTGGTTGCTGAGGTGCTCAAAGGCGCCCAGGTACGCCACATGTAGTTCGTGTGTTTGATGTTGTGCTGACTGAATGTGTTTGTATGCTGGAAGCAGGACCTAGGGCTGCCTTGTCAGGTATGGCTCCTTGATATGATGCGGCTGCATTGCTGGGTTGCTGGGTTGACATGGGCCTGGGCCACAGATATGTGTGCCTCCTGGCTGGCCAGCTGGCAGGCATGCGCGCGGAGCTGGTTGCTGAGGTGCTCAAAGGCGCCCCTGTACGCAACATGTAGTACATGGCGTTGCTGTTGCGCTGACGGAATGTTTTGTGTATGCTGGAAGCAGCACCTAGGGCTGCCTGATCTCTGCATGGCTTCAGCTGTGGATGGGGTCGGCACTCGACAGTTAGACGGCCAATTGCTGTTCATACAACGTTGCCGTGGAACCTGATGCCGCCACTGGGTTGCCGTGCAGCAACCCCTCAAACCACCACCACAAGTTGCCGCCTTTTCTGCTGCACCCCCACCTGCAGGTGATCTGTGCCACCTGCGCAGCAGTAGGCAGCGATGTGCTGGCAGGCGCCACCTTCCCACTTGTGGTGCAGCATCCGTTCCCACCACGATCACCACCACTTCTTGCCTACTCTATCTTTCCCTTTTCTGCAGGTGATCTGCTCCACCTGCGCAGCAGTAGGCAGCGACGTGCTGGCAGGCGCCACCTTCCCGCTCGTGGTGCTGGACGAAGCCTCTCAAGCAGCAGAGCCCGAAGCCCTGATCCCCCTCACACGCGCTGCACAGCATGCTGTGCTTGTGGGGGACCACCTGCAGCTGCCGCCAGTGTGCAACAGTGAGGGTGCTGCTGCGGCCGGTCTGGCTGTGTCACTTTTTGAGAGGCTGATGGCAGCTGGAGTGCCCAGTGCAATGCTGCAGGTTGGTGCAGTAGCTGCAGGCCTGCTGTGCGGTGCTGTGCTGTGCTGTGCTGCATACAGTCACATGTTATGCAGTCGAATTTGCGGCTGGAGTGCCCAGTGTGATGCTGCAGGTGGGTGTGGGAGGTGCAGGCCTGCCTGTGATGTTGTGTGCTGTGCTGCATGCAGTTGCCTGTGTACAGTTGACTTGGCGGCTGGCGTCCCAGTGCGATGCTGCAGGTTGTTGAAGGGGTGGGGTAGTAGCTGCAGGCCTGCTGTGCTGTGCTGCAATGACATGGCAGCTGCTGGTGTTGGTCCTTTGGAATGTGCAGAGTCATGAAGCACAGCCTGACACGTACCTGCTGCTGCATAAAGCGCTCAGATTTCCTGCCTGTTGTTATGGCAGTCGGCCATCAAAACATTCTTGTGAAAGCTTGGCCCGTGGGGCCCTTGCCTCAACCCTTGCCTCAACCCACAACCTTTAGACACTGATGATCCTGCTGCTGCTGCTGCTGCTGCTGCTGCTGCTGCTGCCGCTGCTGCTGCTGCAGGTGCAGTACCGCATGCACCCTGCGCTGTCAGCCTTCCCCAATGCAGCCTTCTACTGACAATCCTGCTGCTGCTGCTGCTGCTGCTGCTGCAGGTGCAGTACCGTATGCACCCGGCGCTGTCAGCCTTTCCCAATGCAGCCCTCTACTGACAATCCTGCTGCTGCTGCTGCTGCTGCTGCTGCTGCTGCTGCTGCTGCTGCAGGTGCAGTACCGCATGCACCCGGCGCTGTCAGCCTTTCCCAATGCAGCCTTCTACTCAAACCAGCTCACTGACGGCATCACAGCCAGCCAGCGGCCCAGCCCCCGGCCCTTCCCCTGGCCCCAGGCTGAGCTGCCGCTGCTGTTTGTGGATGTGGCTGAAGGCCAAGAGGAGGCAGCTGCAGGCGGCAGCAAGCTCAACAGGCCAGAGGCAGACATGGTGCAGCAGGTGCGGGGCAGTAGCAGGTGTGTATGCAGCATTTGATGAGCTGTGCTGGCTGTTGGTGCCCATGACTGGATGCAGCACTGCAGCATGACAATAGGCCGTGTTTGCAGCAGCTTAATCTCAAAACCGTGCTGTAGGCCTGTATGCATGCACATGTGGTTTATGTCAAGCTGCTTTCATAGGTGCCTGATGAGCAGTAGTAGCCGTGGAAATGACCGTTTCATTGCTGCCGCGTGCTGCTGCTGCAGGTGCTGGTGCACTTGCTTACCGTGTGTGGCGAGCGCCGCAGCTCACTAGGTGTTGTCACGCCCTACCTTGCTCAGCTGAATCTGCTGAGTCAGCAGCTGGCAGGCCTGGCAGCAGCAGCAGCAGCATCAACAGTGCAGAGCTCTGCACTAGCTGGCGGCAGCAGCAGCAGCAGCCATCTTCATCATCAGCAACAGCAAGCGGATGGTGCTGTTGCAGCAGCACCAACTGGTGCCTCATTGCCAGCAGCTGCTGCAGATGTGCTTGAGATCAAGACTGTTGACGGCTACCAAGGCAGAGAGAAGGAGCTCGTGCTGTTCAGCGCTGTCAGAGCAAATGCGCAGGCACAGGTGGGCCATGCATAATCAACTCCCACACTACAATGTGTTGTTTTGTACTGTTTGCTGCTCTGCGCTGTCAGAGCAAGTGCGCAGGCACAGGTGGGTGCTGTCAACACCCAGAGGGGTTGTGTGCTGATCAACACCAAAACAAGTGCTGTTCAGCGCTGTCAGAGCAAATGCGCAGGCACAGGTGGAACATGTATAACCAACTCCCACGGTACAATGTGCTGTTTTGTATTGCTGCATACTGTTTGCTGTTCAGCGCTGTGCGGCCCAGAGTGCAGGCACAGGTGGGTGCTGTCAACACCCAGTGGGGTTGTGCCGATCAAAGACTAAAAGCAAGTGCTGAACAGCAAGGAGTATACAGCAACTAGCAAACAACAGACTGCAGTGTGGGAGGTGGTGTTGCATGTTCAGCAGGCATGCGTTAACATGACGCAGCAAGGCTTCAAAGACTTCAGCCCTCATGGCTTGTGACTGTCGTGACTGTTGCTCCAAGCACGACAACAAACACCTGCCGCTGAAGTGAAGTGCATCAGCGCCCCGTCACATGCAGTGTTTGTTTTTGTTGCTATCCTGCAGGTGGGGTTTCTGCAAGACTGGCGACGGCTGAATGTGGCCATCACACGCCCCAAGCGGGGCCTCGTGCTGTTTGGCCACGCAGCAACACTCACTGCTGGTGACAAAACGTGGAGCAGCTACATCAGCTGGCTGCGGCAGCGGGGCTGTGTGGTGCCAGCTGCGCAACTGCGGCAGCAGCTGGCTGCAGTGGCGGCTGGGCGGCAGCAGCAGCAGCAGCAGCCAGCTCTGCGGTAGTCGCTGATTAATATGGTGCACGTGGGGCATTATTAGTCGCAGGTGCTATGCTCGCTTTGGACGTCGAAGCGCGATGAGGTGAAATAAGATCAACTCTGACGCTGGTTGATGCACTTACCAGCGCCAGGCTGTGCCACTGCAGTGGCAGCTGCGGCGCAGCAGGCGTCGCTGGTATAGGCCGAAGTCAAGTATATTCAAGGGTTATAACGTGCAAGCAGGTCAATCATTTCAGGTATATCATTTCGTGCAACATAATGCGTACTCACATAGCAAGAAGGGGCAAGTCCTTACGTTACTTTGTTACAGCAACCGTTTCACGAAAGAAGTAGTTGTGGGGCGCAGCCAGGAGCTGCTGGCAGGTCGACGAAAGGGTGCCAAAGTAACACCAGCCATGCCTTTCAGCATGAACACGGACACAGCGCCCAATACACTGCCAACAAGCCACATCTGCAATTTGCAGTGTGACCTTCACCACGTGCAGATGATGCTCGCACTGACTCCTGGCGCCAGATGCACTTACAATAGCATACTCCACCAACAGGCTTGCAGAGAGTTCAGGCATATGATACATGATGGGCCTTTTTGCATCGTGCTGGTACAGCGCACACACGATTGTTGGCCAACACGATTGGCAGCTGCTGTTGCAGCAGCCGTCCAAGCAAAAGATCAAACCCTACATGTGTGGCGGTGTCAACAAACCACTGCCATCGGAACACCACAGAAGCACACACATGTCGCCGTCTACATCAAAGCAGGCACGCAAGTGTGTCATCCAACCTTCGCAGCCAGGTGACACTGTGTCAGCAGCCAACAAACACAATCCTCGTCTGGCTCCAACCACGAAAGGTTGAAAGCGTGTAGCGCGTCAAACCACACGGCTGTGAGCATCTATCTAGGCTGGCAAGCTCCACCCCTGCACACTTTTCAGTGGCCTGTAGACAAACATCTTGCACCAGCCACCACCCACAGCAGGTCACTCCACAACCATTGCCTACCCACACTTGCACACCAGCACAACACGTCGCCAGTTCACGCACGCTGGCAGAATCAACCACTAGCACACGTTGTACTGGCTGTACACCACATCCCGCACTTTGAAGTAGTCCTCACACAGCGGACCCTTTGGGCCACACAGACACCGTGAGCTGCTGTGCACCGATCTTTTCCCACAGCAGGTCGCCCTTGAACCATCACCCAACGCACGCACACACCGCCAACCAAACACACTTTGCACCAACACTAGCACACAGCTGCTCCTGTGAGGCACGGGGCCGATGGCGACGTTGCTATGGCTTAGATGATAACTTTGTGACGATGACTAGCATACATTGTACTGGCTGTACACCACATCCCTAACCTTGAAGTAGTCCTCACACAGAGGCCCCTCCATCAGCAACTGACCCTTAGGGCCGTCCCTCCTCACCACCAAACTGCCACCAACCACCAGCCGCCCACCCGGCCGGAACTCACTCGGCACACCAACAGCAGCCAGCGCCTGCTTCACCTCTGATAGCTTCACATCGCCTATGAAGATGCCGCCGTGATCACCCACTGCTGCCGCTGCTGCTGCCACTGCTGCTGCTGCCGCATCGTCCAGGGCAGCGCTGCCATCTACGTCCATCGCCTCGCCGCCGCCAGCTGCTGCTGCTGCTGCGGACGATCCCTCAACAGCATCGGCAGCAGCAGCAGCCTCAAAGTGCTCACCATTCACTGCTGCTGCTGCAGCAGCAGCAGAGAGGCTGCCGGCACCCTGCAGGCTGCCGCCGCCGCTGTGCTGCTGCTGCTGCAGTGCATCCTGCGCTGCTGCTGCTGTGCCCGGCGGTAGCAGGATGAATGCGGGCTCACCATCTGCTGCCTGTGCTGCTGACTCATCTTCGGCGCTGGCAGTGCTGCTTGGGCGAGCACTGAATTCGCCATCTAGCCATGCCACGTCATATGTGATGTTGCCGCTTGTGAGGGCGTGCTTTGACAGGTCATGCAGCAGCGTGCTGCTGATAGCCACAGGGTAGCTTGGGGCCAGAGGTAAGGTGACAGTCTCGCCAGTGGCTGCGCGGTAAAACAACACAGATGCAGAATACAAGCGAAGCAGCAAGGGTTAACGTGCGAGTTGCAGGCACAGCAGAAGTATGTGCCTGCGCTGCTATGAAGAGTGTTGCAGTCGCCAGAATAGACAGCACTATATGGTCGGAGGGCGCTTGTTTTGCGCATGCATGCCATGCAGAAGCAGATGTCTGGTGCGCAAACAACGCGCTGCACATGGCCTGTGAGCAGTGCGTCCAGGTGCTCCAGTGGGGTTTACTGTGCGGGGCATGCCCTGAACCCTGCCTGCCGGCTGGCAGAGCGGCAGCAGGAGGAGTAAGAGGAGCCCCGCTGACATTCTAAGCACAACTTGGCTTCAGCTGCACCTCTGGATCAAACCAAAGATATCTGAATGACTACTGAACAACAACCACACAGTAGAGATGACCTGGTACCGTGCACCCTTGCACTACGCCAAAATACCATACGGCCGCTGCCCGCCCCTGTGGGGAGTGGGGCCGATTTGCTATGGCTTTTACGGCAACTTGATGATGATGATGATGATGATGATGATGATGATGATGATGATGATGATGATGATGATGATGATGATGATGATGATGATGGTGATGACGATGATGATGATGATGATGATGATGATGATGATGATGATGATGATGATGATGATGATGATGATGATGATGATGATGATGATGATGATGATGATGATGATGATGATGATGATGATGATGATGATGATGATGATGATGATGATGATGATGATGATGATGATGATACGCCTGCTGCCCACCTGGCGTGTACACGCGCGTCTGCTGCGGCGGCAGCTCCCGCTTGCACGCATTGGCCATCTCCATCGTCTCTATCATGCCGCCGCCAATCAGCACCAGCGCGCGCGGCGCCAGGTTTGCCACAATCGTGCGCAAGCTGCGGGCATCTGAGGCGCCGCTGTAGCCCTCCAGCAGCTGCGCTGTCGCTGCAAAGCTGAGGGAGACCTGCTCGTGCACCACCTGCAGCAGCAGCAGCAGCAGCAGCAGCAAATAGCGTTGTGAAGGCTGGTTGTGGCATCAACGGAGGACCACTTAGTTGAAATGCCCGGCTTCAGCATCAAGCAGTTCGCGCTGTTTGTTCGATCAGGATGTTTGTTCGATCAGGGCCCTACAAACGTGCAAACAACTGTTGGCTGGCAACACTGCTGCAAAGCCAGGGCCCCCCCCCCCCTGACCTGGCTGCAACTGCACGGCAATGTTCTGCAATTTCACAGCCTGTATGCACCTGTGCTGCGCAGACATTCCAACTATTCAGCAGCGGCAGCACATGCTTGAAATCAAAAGGCATACCTTTGTTGGCACGTCCTCTACGTCCTGGTCCTCCTCCTCTGCTGCAGCAGCACCAGCCTCCAGCGCCTCTGTAGCATGAGGTTCAAGCAGCAGCAGCAGCAGCAGCAGCATGATGTTTCAAGAGCACGGTTGGTAACATCTGGTGCAGCAGCGAAAGACCACCGGCAACAGCAGCAATGCAAAGTAAAGCCAAAGGCGACAGGTGTTATGCGCCACGCTTTGATACAGGGTGGACAAGGGCACGCATAAAACAGATGTCTGGTGCGCAAACAACGCGCTGCACATGGCCTGTGAGCAGTGCGTCCAGGTGCTCCAGTGGGGTTTACTGTGCGGGGCATGCCCTGAACCCTGCCTGCCGGCTGGCGGAGCAGCAGCAGGAGAATAAGAGGAGCCCCGCTGCTGGACATACACTTTCTGCCCTCGATTTTGTACAAGTGGCAAAACACACAGCCACGTGTCAACAGGTTCCATGCCACCTGCTGCCACAGGTTAGCAGGTGACTGAGCAACACCGCAACCGCAACCCATGACCATAAGCGCACCACAAGGCCAAGCACTGCATGCCACCCATGCATTGGAGAACCCAGAACACTCCCATTACTCTCATTCAATCTCAATGGTTCTCCAGCACACCCACCGTCTGTCATGCGCAGCCCGCTGGTGTCCACCGCAGCCCCATACGCGTCCCACTCCTACTGCAGCAGCCCCTGCTCATCAACCCAAAACAACAGCCTGCTGCCACAGGGTGGTGGTTGACTGAGCAACCGAAAACTTCGCCGACCACGACCATACGTGCACCACGAGCACAAGCGCTGCATGCCACCCAGGCATCTGAGGACCCAAACCGCTCCCATTACTCTCAATAACACCCACCGTCTGTCATGCGCAGCCCGCTGGTGTCTACCACAGCTCCGTATGCGTCCCACTCCTGCTGCAGCAGCTCCTGCTCGTCCGGAAACATCGCATACATCGCGCCAGCCGGCGGTGCAAAACCGTCTATGAGCACTCCCTCCTCTGCCATAGCGCTGTCGCTGCCAAAGGCATCAAAAGCGGCATGCTGCTCCGGCAGCACCTGTGGTTGGGTACAGCAGGGAGGGCAGCAAACGGAAGGGTTATGTCAGCATCAAAGGCAGCATGCTGCTCCGGCAGCACCTGCAGTGCAGCAAGGGTGGCAGCAAAGGAGAGGAGTCTAGATTGTGCTGTTGCTGCCAAAGGCATCGAAGGCAGCATGCTGCTCTGGCAGCACCTGCAGTTGGGTACAGCAGGGAGGGCAGCAAAGGGAAGGGTTATGTCAGCATCAAAGGCAGCATGCTGCTCCGGCAGCACCTGCAGTAGAGCAGGGGTGGCAGCAAAGGGGAGGAGTATGGAATGTGCTGTCGCTGCCAAAGGCATCAAAGCCAGCATGCTGCTCCGGAAGCACCTGTGGTTGGGTACAGCAGGGAGGCAGCAAAGGAAAGGGTTATGTCAGCAATAATGGCAGCATGCTGCTCCGGAAGAACCTGGGAGAGTAGATCAGGGAGAGTACAGGCCAAAGCGAAGGGAAGGAGTATGCAAGCATATGCAGCAGTGACAGCAAGTGGAGCAGTGGAAGCATACCAGGGGGTGCAGATGCTGGTGAGAGTTGGGCAGCAGCAGGCGCCCAATAGCGGTACTGTTAATGTAGCAACGGCACTCATGTATCGTAAAAGCGCACGCAGCCAGCTCACGAAATCATTGCACAAACTTGATGTAAGACACGTTCACCCCTGTGGATCGAGCCGCAGCATGCATCGCACAAGATCCTTGTCAACGTCAAGTCAGCACAAAATCAAGCAGCAGCACCTGCACCTCACCTGCTCCACTGCACCCGTGTTGCTGCGCTTGAGCTGACTCAGCACCCCGGAGCTCTCCGGCATTGACAGCACATATACATATACTTGCTGTGCACCGCACCTGCCCTCGTAGACCGAACCAAAGCATACAGCGCTCAATAACGCCTGACAGCAAGTCAGCTGGCAATGCTGGTGTCTGCTTTGCGTCCCCCGCTCCCTTGAAAGTACAAAAGGCTGCAGTGTAGGGCACATCAAACCAGCACAAGAGACACCAGCACATGCATCCCACCTGCTCCACTGCGCCTGTGTTGCTGCGCTTGAGCTGACTCAGCACCCCGGAGCTCTCCCGCATCGGCAGCACCGCTGCTGCTGCTGCCGCCTCTTCCTCGCCTGCTGCTGCTGCTGCGGCCTCTGCCAGCAGCCGGGCAGCCTCATATGCCTCCAGCTCTGCTCCTTGCAGCGGCACTCGCCTGCCGACTAACAATGAGAGGCTGAGGGGGCCGGGCGGCCGGGGAGACAGCAAGTCAGCTGCGAGTGTGCCACCCTGCAGGGTCAGCACAACAACCATGTGAGAGCACATACGGATACAGGGCCCAGCCCAGCCCAGCAGCAGAAGACAGTGGACAACAGCAGCAGCGGCGCGCCTGTGGCGGCCAGCCAAGTGACCATGGATGCTCATTCTGCACAGTTTGCTGCAAGCTTCCAATGCAACTGAGTTGATCACAGCAACAGCAATAGCCCTGCTGGAAGAATCGCTCAAGCACAGCACAGCAAAGCAGCAGCAGCAGCAGCAGCAGCAGCGCACCCGTGGCGGCTGCGTGAACAGCACCGCGTTGCGCGGGTCGGCGCCCCACAGCAGCAGCATCTGGCGCGCAAGGCCTGCCTCAAGGCTGATTCCTGTGGCCAGCACCACCTTGGGGCCCGGCCCACACAGCCTGCTGACATCAGCCGGGCAGTGGCACAGCCGGATGGTGTTCCTGGTGGGGTGACGCGGCAGCAGCAGCAGCAGCAGCAGCAGCAGCAAGCTTGTTGGCGAGAATACCAGCCACGTGGTGCACATCTGAGGCTGCCTCTGTACATACACCAGCCAACCGCAGCACTGCTTACAATGCCTGCAACAGCTCATCTGTGCATCTAACATACTTTGCGCGCATAAGTTACTCAGGGAGCTGTGGCCCCCGCAGGTGCACAACACGCCTGGCAGCACCATACCGACGTGAGTATGTTTCCTTGTCGCTGATGTCTGTTCATAAACTCCACAACCCACTCCAAACTCACTTGAAGTGCTGCGTCTGCAGCGGGTTGGTGTTGCTGTCGTTGAACTCCCGCTGCACCTCATCACTCATCCACTCATCATGCATCTAAAACAATATGCACAATGCCTTCGACAGAACTGTGCACCCCATGCAGCGCAGAAACTTGCCCAGCAGAATCTTGCTGTGCCTATGCCCCTTGTAGCTGGCATCTGTTTCTTTGTTTGCCTCACACTTTGCTGTGAAACTCACTTGAAGTGCTGCGTCTGCAGCGGGTTAGTGTTGCTGACGTTGAACTCCCGCTGCACCTCATCACTCATCCACTCGATCATGTTGCGCGCGTAGTCAATCGTGCTGCCGCCTACATGGCTTAACAGCGCCAGAGGGTACGGCAGCCTGGCAGTGCGCAATTAAAAAGAGGAAAACAGCACAGCACAGTCAGTAGAGGTAGTTGACAAGTTTGAGCTTTGGTGCGTTGTATGGTATGCTGCAAGGAAGCCAGTGGGTATTACAGCTTAGCAGTGGGGACCGCAGCGCAGCACGGTCAGGAGACCATCAGCTACTGACTTCTGAATACAACGTCTGGGCGTAAGCACGCGCGTTCCATGCATATACATCTACATTCACTTTTATGTGCAAAAACGGCAACTGTTATTAATAACTTTGCTGTTGTTCTGCTCACCTGGGCTCTGTGGTGGCCCACATCTTCTCTAAAGTAAGCAGCAGCTCCAGCATGCGCCCCGCAGAGTCCACCGGCAGCAGCACGCTGCCCTGCACAGCACCAGCAGCAGCAAGCGCACGGGCAGCGCAAGGCAGCAGGCAGGCAGCAGCGATGGCATAGTGTGAGCAGATCATCTGCAAGATCAGTAGAGGCCAGGGAGTTGAAGCCAAGTGAGCTGCGCAGCTACCGCATGTGCTGTGCTTCACATGCTGCCAAAGCCACTACGGCGCACAGTGCTGCTGCTGCGGTGTGCAGCCATGCAGGCAGACCCGCAGAGGCCTATGTTTTCTACAAACCACCCCTGCGGCTGATGTTTCCTGCAAGCCGCCCCTGCAGCTGGTGTTTCCTGCATGCCGCCCTGCGGCTGATGTTTCCTGCAAGCTGCCCTTGAGGCTGATGTTTCCTGCAAGCCGCCGCACCTGGCGCCGCAGCACG
Source organism: Tetradesmus obliquus (assembly GCA_030272155.1). Classification (NCBI taxonomy): domain Eukaryota; kingdom Viridiplantae; phylum Chlorophyta; class Chlorophyceae; order Sphaeropleales; family Scenedesmaceae; genus Tetradesmus; species Tetradesmus obliquus. The sequence continues at coordinate 4,484,853 of CP126200.1, read as the reverse complement.
CCCAGGATGGCATCTTTCAGCGCCTTCTCCCGTGTTGCTCTGTTCATGGCTTTAATGTGCACGCGCGAGCAGTCGGTGATGAGCAGCGCAGGCCTGCTGGGCACGATGGACAGCTGGCCTTCGTTCAGGTGCCTGCAAGACAAGCCAGGCAGCGCGTGTGCGGCATGCATGAAAGGTTTGTACATCAGCATGGGGAAGGCAGTATGTTGGTAGCTAGCATGAAGCAGCCGCTGCATGGTGTAGAAACCTGGCATGCGCATGACTTGAACAGTGCCATCAGCACTTGCGCAGCAGGCCACTCGCAGCTGCTGCTGACTTGTTTGCTGCACTGCTCCATCTTCAAACGCCAGGAATCTGCTGCATTCTATGGCTTGCAAGTGACCGCAGCCTGCCTCGAACCTCAGCCCATCACTGCTGCATACCCGACCCATTCCGGAAAGTGTATCGCCAGCAGTGCGCTCACACGCTTCCAAAGTCAAACACAAAGCCCCAGTCAAAGCTTGATTGCCCGCTGCGCTGCGCACCTCTCCTTGTTGTGGTTGGTATCCACTCCATACACCACCACCTCACTGCCAGCCTCTAGCACCCACACCGTGCCCCCTAGCATGTGGCCTGCAGGGTAGCCCACAATACGCAGGGGCGTGCCTTGCAGGACAAGTTTGACCGGCTGGTGGTGTTTGACTGGTTTGACTGTGTTTGTAAAGGCCTTGTCGATGTCTTCGAGGCCAAAGAGGCTGAAGTCAGACACTTCCTGCAAGCAGGCACAAGAGGCAGGGCAAGTAACCATGCCATGGCTATTTGAGCAGCAGCAGTAGCTGCCGTAAGGTGCTGTCATACCTGGGACACCTCAGTGACTGCGATGTAACATGAAAGCATGCGTTTAACAAATGTGGAGACCATTCTCTGCAGGATTAATCCGTACACGACATGCAGGAGACATGATCCACAGGACTCGAGCCAAGCACAAAAGAAACAACGGCACATGTGCAGGCCACCACCCATGATCAACAAGGGCAAACATCAGCACAGGGCCGCAGCCAACCCACAACCAACACACTAACACCAGCTGATCTGCAGAGCACCATCCAAGACCACAGCAGCACGAGAGCGCTCAGTAACTGGCGATGCATTGTGTCTCTATCAGGCCCTTGCGAGGGGGCTGCTCAGATCGAGGAATGTGCAATCATCACCGCGCGCGTGCCAGCAAACCACAGCGACAAGATACGCGTCATTAACCTCAGCAGCAACATGCAGTAAGCACAGCAAAACCCACATCTTTCAATTATCGACGCTGCTACATTGTAACAACTCCGCCAACTCACATTGCGGCTTGCGTGGTGGTCGTACATGAACATCATCCCAAGCTTGGCCACTGGCGCTGCTGCATACACAGGTGCCTTCAAGCCACCCTTGGCCACCAGGTAGGGCAGTGCACCCACATGCCTTGTGTCTGGATGCGACAGCAGCACCAGGTCAACGTCCGGCGCAGCTCTGCTTGCAGGAAAGCAGTTGGGAGGGTATGTTTGAGTGTTACGCTGTGATTGATTGGCGTAAACATTGTTGGCAGTACATGGAACAGTGGGAAAGAGGGCAAAAATGTGTGCAGATATGTGTTGGCAGGCAGTCTGCTTGCAGGAGGGTGCTGGTGTCTATGTACATCAACTGTTGGAGATTGTGGTTTAAGCTTCCGATTGTGCAGGCGATACATGCTGGCAGTTGCTGAACAGGATGCAGAAGTGTGCATGAACCATACAACTCAAAATACACAGGTGGGGGTACGTGACGGTTGCGCTCAGCAACTGGCGATGCATTGTGTCTCTGTCAGGCCCTTGCGAGGGGGCTGCTCAGATCAAAAATTGTGCAATCATCACCGCGCGCACGTACAACCACCAACACACTGCCTTTCGGGAAGCCTGGCAGAATGCCAAGAACAACAGCACAAACAAGCGATGCTTGTGTTGGGGCTGCTGCTGCTGCTGCTGCCAGGGAACACCCAACAACACCCTGCTGCAGCAGCACCAGGCAGCAGCGGTTGATCCACTTACTGTAGCAGAGGCTGCAGCAGCTGTAAGTCAAACTGCTCGTTCCAGCCGCAATCCAGCAGCACAGTGACGCTGCCGATTTTGAGCAGGAAGCAGAATGGGTCATCGCTTTCTGCCCCGTATAGCGGCCTGAACTGCAGTGTGGCTGTCATAGCTAACGTGGCGGAACGACCAATCTGTTATCTGCCTCAGCTGCTTCGCCGGCTGCTCAAAAATGGTGGTACAAGCTGCAGGAGCAGCAGCTGCACAGCAGCAGCTGCTGCTGACGCTGCATGCCCCTGCCTCCGTCCTCAGCAGCAGGACCACAAGCACTGAATTCGCTTGGTATAAGGGGGTTGATCGGTTGGTTTTATGCGGTCGCAGTTACTTTGAATGAGAGCGTGAACCCAGCGATCTGACCCTAGCTGCAAGTGACGCGGCGCTTTCAATAGAATTGCACGGCTTAGCCTCAGAACCTTCAGCAATGAACCCCTTGTATGGTGATGCAAAGAAGATAAGCAGCACCTCTGCTGCAGCCAGCGATCCATCAGGTACCCTTCACGGCCTGAGCGGCAATGACACTGCTTATAACAAGGACAATGATAAGCGAATTGTTGTGCAGTTTATGAAGAATAGGGTGATCAATAAGACAAAGCACATGCTGGCTCGCAGCACCAGGAACGCAGCACCTCAAAGCCAGACATGGAGCATGTTGGGCGGTGTGGTGTTCAATCACAGTTCACCCTGCTGCTGACCTGCATAAGCTTGGGCACCAGTGCACCAGTATCATCGTATTTCCATTAACAACTGAATCATGCAGCATATAGCAGGTTGCGCCGGCATTGATGTCTCCTGTATGCATGGCCTGTAGGAAGCTCACACCTTGATTTTGAATCTGGCCACTTGTCTCAATGTCTCAGCACGTGCCTAAGTCAGAACAATCACCAAGATGGTTAATGTTTAAATTTAACTGAAGAGGAAGTTGTCAGCCCGTGAAATTGTATGAGCTCAGACTTCTAGCCCTCAGGTGTGCTGACCAGCATGACTTCGTTAATGGCATGCCGCCGGCGTGCATACACTGATGACCAACAAGTATAGTTTAAAATACAGTTATCGTTGGATGTTGCCATCGCGGTCTGGTCAATTGCGGCGACAGGCAAGAAACGAGCTTTCAGTGTTTAGGTTTTGGCATCCCAGAGATCTGCGAGTATATCCAAGCCGTGCCGCTCTCGGCTGCTCTACTCCACGTCAAACCACTTGCAAAAATGGCTTTCGCGCTGCAGACCCGTGGCCTGACCGCTCGTGTGGGCTCCAAGGTCAGCACAGCAGCAGTGCGAGCAGTTTTAAGTGCAGATGTTCACAGACAGTAATTCCATTAGTTTCAGGAGAATTGAGCGCAACAGATGCATAGATCGGCACAAGGCCGGCAGTCCCCGTGCTGACCCAGCTTGGTGTGGCGCTGCCTGTGCAGGCCCCACGATGCAATGTCAAGGTTGCTGCAAGCAGCCGGCCCATGTGGAGGCCAGGAAGCGCACCCCCAGCTCACCTGAAGGGCGAGTGAGTACCCACTTCTGGCGCGGTGACTCGCCTGGTTACTCGCAGCGCACATCAGCACGTGACCGTTTAGAATTATCATCACCATGTCGAATTAATGAACATAAACATGGGAAGCGGGCAGATGCGATGCGGTCAAGGCTGGTCAGCACCGGCACTCAGCAGGGCCATCAGCACTGGCAGCAGATCTTGCACCAAGTTCGACTTGCAACATCGTCAGATGGCTCTCCTCCGGATCGCATTCGCACCCTTTGATCAAGAAAAGAGCATGGCAGCAGCCGTATTGCTGCGCAGCACCGGGAAGCAGCTACATATGCAGTACGTGCCCCATCTAGAGATCTGCGATATCTGCAGCAGATCTGTCTTGGCAGTACATACACGCAGTGCTGTTACAGTGACGCCAAACTAACAAGCACATTGCTCCTGCATTTGCAGGCTGCCCGGTGACTTCGGCTTCGACCCACTGTGAGTGCTACCACAGCAGGCCAGCAGCAGCAGTTGACGTGCCACTGTCCGCAGGCAGCAGGCCGCACAGCAGACAGCCTCATCGCCATTCTGACATATCCTCAGCAGCTTCAGACTGTTAGCATACAAGTCAGATAAGCTGATGCCTTAGGCTACGCAGCAGGTCTCTGTAGCTGGTCTTAGCAGTCTTTCTCAGTTGTGACACCGCACCATTTGATGTGTGCTGACGGCCTGGGAATTGCTGCTGCTGCTGCTGCTGCTGGCGCAACAGGGGCCTGGGCTCCAACCCCGAGAGCCTGAAGTGGTTCGCGGAGTCTGAGCGCGTGCACGCTCGCTGGGCCATGCTTGCTGTGGCTGGCATCATGGTGCAGGTGCGGCACAGCAGCAGTAGCAGCAGCATGACTCATCGCATCAGCAGGAGCAGCCTGTATCAGCACGACAGGGCATGAGCAGCAGATGCAAGCATCAGCACAGGCAGGGCTGCGATGCTGAGTGGCAATCGGCCATGGAGAGCAGCTGGGGCCTGGCTGCTCCTGCGTGGATCAGTGTTAGTGTTGGGGTGATAAGCTTGCGTCAAGCACAGGCAGGATCAGCAGGCAGTTGCGCAAGTCACATAGGGCCAAGAAGGAAGAACTTAGGGGACCAGTGCAATGCGGCAGAACAGCAATGCTGGTGGCAACGCATCTAGAGCCAACCAGCAAGGATACTGGCAGCAGCATCCCAAACCACTGTCAGCATCCGGCGTGCACACAACTCCCGACTCAGGCACTCGCATGTCCTTTGCTGCAAACAGTCCACCGTCTGAACCCTGCCACAATTGCGCTCGTGTGTGCACACGAGAAACATCCAAAAAAATACCCTCATTCTTTGTCCCCGTTGCATGCTCTAACGCTTTGCAGGAGGTCGTCAAGCCAGATGTGTTCTGGTACAATGCTCCCACCAAGATCCGACCAATCACAGCAACCGCTGAGCGTCTTGCATCTATAACAACAATATGTCATGCCAACTGCCGCTTTGCAGGAGGTGGTCAAGCCAGATGTGTTCTGGTACGACGCGCCCACCAAGATTGACCAATCACCAGCAAGCTCATAACGTCTTTAACTACAACAAAGTTATGTCATGCCAATTGCCGCTTTGCAGGAGGTGGTCAAGCCAGATGTGTTCTGGTACGACGCGCCCACCAAGATTGACCAATCACCAGCAAGCTCATAACGTCTTTAACTACAACAAAGTTATGTCATGCCAATTGCCGCTTTGCAGGAGGTGGTCAAGCCAGATGTGTTCTGGTACGACGCACCCACCAAGATCGACCTGCCCTTCAACATTGTGGGCCTGCTGGCATTCGAGTTCTTCGCAATGCACTTTGTGGAGCTCAAGCGCTGGCAGGACTTCCGCAACCCAGGCAGCGTGGACGCCGACCCGCTGTTCCCCAGCAACAAGCTGACACCCCACGAGGTGCGGCAAGTTGTTATTGCTGTTACTTGTACTTGTTACTTTTGTTGCTGTGTTTCCTAGGCAGCGTGGACGCCGAACAGCTGTTTTCCAGCAACAAGCTGGCACTTCGGGATGTGCGGCACAGGTGTTGACAGTATTGTGTTGAGACACGCGTGGCAACGCAACTGCGGCTGCCACTCCCAAGCCTACAGCTTCTGCACAGTGGTGCCAGCAGACACGCAGCTGACAGCAGCTGGCATGGCTGTCCAAGAACATCATGGTATCCTTGCTGCCACCAACTGCTGCGCGGGTTTCAGCTCACCCATGTGCTCCTTGGCTGCTGCTGCTGCTGCTGTCATCATCATCAGGTGGGCTACCCCGGCTTTGCTCCCTTTGTGCCGGGGCCCATGGAGGAGATGAAGGTCAAGGAGATCAAGAACGGCCGCCTCGCCATGCTGGCGTTCATCGGCTTCACCATGGCAGCACAGGTCACCGGCAAGGGGCCCCTGGCAGCACTGAGCGAGCACCTGGCAGGTGCGTGTCTGTTCGCAGCAAACAGCGTACATGGCAGGGTGTTCAGTACCGGGGTGAAGCGCAGGCAGGAACGCGTGCCGCTGCCTTGCAGTTCAATTCAATTTGCAAATCGGCTGTTGCAGTGCATTGCTGCTGTTGCCGTGCTGTCAGCGAGCCGCGTGCCTGTCAGCCTCCGTAAAATGCAACTCACTTCTGCTGCTTGCTTGCTGCTGCTGCTGCTCGTTCTGTCCCCCAGACCCCATGGGCACCACCATCTTCAGCAAGGCTGTGGTCATCCCCGGCCAGGTGGTGCAGCCGGAGTGCAAGATCCCCCAGTTCACCAACTTCCAGGGCACACAGATTTTCACACCATGCCTGTGAGTGGCCTGCTGCGGATGGTGCTGCGGCTGGTGGTGTTTGGTGCTGCTGCTGGCAGTGATGCTGACAAAGAAATTCGTTGACAGTTCACACGTGGCATTCAAGCAGGGCAGCGGCACGTCTTACTGTAGTAGTACCAGGGTAATTCAGGATGATGTGCCTGTGGTGCTGGGCAGCAAGCATATGTTGGAACGGCACTGCATTGGCTCATCTGGGCTCAAGCATGCCACTGCCTTGCAGCTGCACCCTGCATCCCAGCTTGCTGCAGCTCGACATGCAGCCACATGCACATGCACATACACATGCTGAGAGAGAGCAACAATGTGCATGTGGCTGCATGTCGAGCTGCAGTAAGCTGGGATGCAGGGTGCAGCTGCAAGGCAGTGGCATGCCTGAGCCCAAGTCTCTTCAACCAACCATCGACATTCCTCAACATGCATAAAGCAAACTTGCATCTGTGATTATGCTGACCTCTTGCTGCTGCTGCTGCTGCTGTGCTTTTCATGCTGCAGGTTCCAGGGCCTGTGGCCATGAGCTGTTGCCCCCCTTGGGGGACTGTAGAACACGCAGCGCGCTGCAGCTGCAGCCGCTGCCAGCGACTGGCTGTGGTTAGGTGTGTTTAGTGTGCTGTTTTGTCTGTGTGCTGGGTCAAGTGAGGCTGCAGGTGCTGCTGCTGTTGGGCTTCAAGCAGGCTGCATGCTTGGGGTGTGGCAGCAGCAGCGGTGTGGCTGCAGTTCAGGGTGCAGGGCTGAGAGCTGCCTGCCTGCTAGGGCAGAGCGTGTATGATACACAGGGAACTGAAGGGTACGAGCGCTTCTGACTCAGTGAGATGGACTGTTTGTGCTTACCAGTGTAACTGATGGTCCATGCATTGCCTTTAGCTTGATACGTCACAGCCGGTCTCCTGGCACAAGTTCTGTGCGTGCTGCACTGCAGCAATGCAGCAGAACCCTGAAACATTGGCAGTGCTCTGGACGACCACTTACGTTGGCCCTGGCAATTGCATGCCAGCTTGTGCAGATGTTCCCAGAAAACGAACAGTCTTGCCGATAGCAACAACGTCGTTCCGACACAAGCCCTGCAACACTTGTCGCTGCCACTGTCACGATTACGTGCGAATCACAGGCGGACACAGCTTGCTGTCCACACGTATCTCACTATCGCACAATTCAGTGATCATACGTCACAAGAGCCGGCGAACTGTGCCTATTTCCGCACTCTTCACAGCAGCTGACAGCAAACTGCTGCACACACCCTGCTGCAGCACACTTGGCACCACGTTGCTGGGGTTGACATGGCGACAGCTTTCAAGAGTTTGTCATCGACGGTACAACTGAACAATGGCTTGGGCATGCCTGTTCTTGGGCTAGGGGTGTATAGGTCCGAGCCGGGTGCCGCAACAAGAGCAGCGGTGCTGTCTGCATTGCAGCTGGGGTACAGGTGCGTGTGCATTGCTGCCCCTGCTGAGATGTAGCATTGCCGCAGCACTGGCGATCAATACTGTACACCACTGTATCAGTAGTTCAGCTGCAAAGTACATGCACAGACGGTTATGCCGGCGCATTGTGCCAGCATCATGTGTATTTGTGCATAGTACTCAGCAACTGTCAGAACAGTGTACTGCCAGCACAACACCACACAGGCAGCGCGGCCATGCATGCACTGTCACCTGGTGCCGGACACTCCAATGGTGCCACACCCTGTTACTTTGGCGGCTGGTGTCATTGTCTGTTTGCATTCATGTGTGTTTCTGTGAGCAGGCACGTTGACACTGCGCAGTTCTATGCCAATGAGGCTGACTGTGGAGAGGCAGTGCGGGCAGCAGCTGATGCAGGCATCACAAGGGACCAAGTCTGGATCACAAGCAAGGTCAGCACTAACACTTACTGTATCTTCTTGTCCTTTCATCCTACTAACACATGGCCATAGCTCCAGACAGCATGGGGGCACTCTGACGTGCCTGCTTTGAATCTGCATGCCCCCAGATGCACCTCGAGTTTTTGGCTGCGGAACAAAACCACTGCATCATGTTTTGCACCTGCTCGGCATCATTGGAGGGAGGTGCTGTTCGCATTTGCCAAATAGGCAGGGGATCTACATCCGAGCCCAGCATTGCATGCTGTGCGGCGGTCAGCTGACTTCTGCTCCTTCACCTCCTTCCTGTGTCTCTTTTCTGCTACCTGCACTGATTATAACACTACTGCCGCACCAGATCCTCCCGCAGACCTGGAGCAACCCCTCCACAGCGTTTGAGCGCACCAAGGCAGCCGTGCAGCAGTCGCTGCAACGCATCGGCTTCCCCAGCATTGACCTGATGCTGCTGCATGCCCCGGGGCCAGCAGAGGGCAGGGCAGAGGCATGGAGGGCACTGGAGGAGGCTCAGCAGCAGGTGAGGCTGCCGCCTTGTATGCGGCTGCAGGAATGGGTCAATAAATAGTTTGTCACCAGAGGACGTTGGCTGCACGGCAGGCAGCAATGGTTGTTATTTGAAGGTGACTATTGACCACAGGGCTGCAATTGCTGCAGGCAGCACGTGCATGCTGGCGTAAAAGCCCGTGCTTCTACAGAGCGTTGACTCAGTAAGTACGTGTTTGCAGCAGGCCTGCAACGTGAAAGGCTGTCCATTTGCACAGCCGTTTTCAGACGAAACACGCTGGCTCAGGCCGCCACTGCTGCCGTTGCTGGCACTGCTCATGCTGTTGCGGCTTCCATGCATCCCTTGCCACTCCCAAGGGCCTGCTGCGCAGCATTGGTGTCAGCAACTTTGGCATAGGTCACTTGGACAAGCTGGCGAGCAGCGCAAGCATCACGCCTGCAGTGAACCAGATTGAGCTGCACCCGTGGCTGCAGTGGCGGGAGCTGGTGCAGCACTGCAAGGGCAGAGGCATCGTGCTGCAGGTGAGCAGCAAGTAACAACATAACATGTTATTTTAGCACAGTATGCTTTCAGGGCTTATGCTTGCCTGAGGTGCAGCTGCCAGGGGTTGCATGCAGGCTGAAAGGCAGCTGCAGGCTTCGGATTTCAAACACACAGCAGTGAAGGAACGTGCTAGACGCTTGCTGTCAATTTTTGCTGGCACACTTGCCAAGGCTTCGCCATCCAGAATTCAAGCTGATGCAGCACGTGTCGTCAAAGCTTTGGTGCCCAGTGAGATGCATGCAATGCCGCAGTACACCCCTGCGCACTGCGCGGCTGGACAACTATTGTGCTTGCTGCTGCTGCTGCTGCTGCTGCTGCTGTGCTGCCCTCCTGCAGGCTTACAGCCCACTAGCCAAGGCCTCCAAGCTCAATGACCCCACAGTGGCTGCCATTGCACAGCGCCGCAATAAGACACCTGCGCAGGTGTGCATGCATCGGGCAGTGTGCAGCATTCTCTGCCGCCAGCGCACCATTCAACCTTTGCTAGGACTCCCAACATGCCGTGTCTGCAAGTGTCGCTGCTGTGCTGAGGTAGCGAGTACATATTGGCGCCACGCACACAGCAGCACGTCTGCAGCGTACAAACTCCAGTACAGCGTGGGCAGTACAGTCGACGCAGTGCCTTATTTGTGTCTCCCTTTCAATCCTGCCCTACCCGCCCTGGTCAGGTGCTGATCCGCTGGAGCCTACAGCACGGCTTCGTGCCGCTGCCCAAGTCGGTCAACGCGCAGCGCCAGGCGGTCAACGCTGACGTGTTTGACTGGCAGTTGACCGGCGATGACATGGCGGCACTGGATGGCCTGGAGCAGGACCTGGTCACTGGCTGGGACCCGATCAGATCCCATGAAGTCTGAATGAACTTCACACTACGTAGTGTCTAGTAGTATTCTTGCAGTAGGCAGTTATAACTCTGCAGTGCGGGCAGGCTTGTGATGTTGCACCAGCCAGGGGCCCGGGCATGGTATACACGGAATGACTGCCATTCAATTCAGTCATAGCGTGTTGTGGCTCATACATATACCGTCTAAGATGGTGCCAGGACCCACATGTAACTTCATCTCTCAACAGCACCCTCGCCATCCCGCCCGCGGCAAAGCTACACTAGTGCACCAAATGCGCAGTTGATGTAGCCCAAATGTTGCCTGGCCCCCAAGGGGCCTTCATAACACAGTAATGTACTGTGCAGCACACTCGCAACTGCACAGGCCAGCACCACTGTGCTACCAGGTGCACTCCAAGCCAAGGCTCAATGACTGTATGTCTGCAAGCACAATATACAGCAGCCTCCAGCTTTTCAAGCCTCTGCCACCACACGTTGCGTCAGCCAGCGCAAGCTCTGGCGCCAGGCTCCATTGGTTGCACGTCTCAACGAACTCAGATCTGCCTCAGCTGCTCGGCATCCCTGCTGGCCTCCCCCGCTCATGTTGTAGAGGTACTCTCAAACGCAAGGAAGTGATCTGAACTGTGTTGCGAGCAGTGGTTAGCCAGTCGGTTCAATCCTCAAACTTATAACAAACTCAGATCTGCCTCAGCTCCTCGGCGTCCCTGCTGGCCTCCCCCGCTGCGCCCTCCTTCTGCAGCTCCGCCTTGAGCTGCGAGAACAGCAGGTCGTAGTCCCACACCTCAGGCGGCTCCACCACCTGCAGCAGCAGCAGCAGCAGTAGCAGCAGCAGCAGCAGCAGGCGATGCCGGGAGACAGTAAGCAGCTTGCCACCTTGCTGCAGCACGCTTCCACAAAGCGGCTGCTGGTCATCCCTGAACTCGCGATAGCATACCTGTGATCACTTTAAGCTCCCACTCTGGATAGCCTGCCGCTGTCTAATTGCGCTGAGCCTGAGTAGGGCCCCAGGCAGGCAATAGGGGCGCCATACCAGTTCCGCACCTGCTCCGAGGGCAGCAGGCATGCCGTGAGCAGCGACAGGTCGATGTCGTCTGCCTCAGCCTTGCTGGGCAGCCAGCCCTGGTCCAGCTCAGCCATGGCCTGCACGCGCGGCGCAGCGGCACGCGGCGCCTGCGCCACCTGCAGGAAAGCGAACAGCGCAGCACAGGCAGCGGGACTGTCACGGCAAGCTGTTGCAAGCACGCACGGCGCAGCAGCACGCGGCGCCTGCGCCACCTGCAAACGATGCAGCAGCCATGGCAATATGAGCAGCACCGTGACTGCGTAACCAATTGTTGCAACCTGTAACAATTGTGCTGGAATGTTGGCAATGATGCAGCTGTAGTGTGGTGCATCTGGTGTGCCTGTTTGCAGCTTGTGCAACCCCTTCGTGTTGCTGTCTAGCAACTGCACAGCATTGCATGTTGGCTGCTCCATGCACAAACTGTTGGTCAGCACAACTACGGTGAGGGCAGCGCTGGTGTGCCGAGTAGACGCTGCTACACCTGCGGCTGCACTGCAGTGCCGTGCCTGCTGGCTCACCATGCGGGTGATGTCCTCCTTGCCCTCCTCCTCTAGCTCAGGGATGTCAACCACCTGCACAGCAGCAGCAGCAGCAGCTGAGCAGCACTGCGAAAAGCAGTAACTTTTTTTTTCACGAAAGCGGCTGGTCACGACAAGCGCTTCTGCAAGTGAAGTCTGTGTACAGTGTCTGGCTGTGCAGGCTCTGGCATGGGAGTTTTACGCTCTATTGCTGCACCATGGTTGCTCAATCAGCTTGCACATGAGGCTAGCTGTGCTGCAACGTGCATATGCAAGGCTTGTGCTCACCCCTTCTACTGCTCTTTCATCGTACTTGCTGCGCTGCTTGGCCTCCACTCTGCAGCAATGCAACAACATGACAGCGCCACAGAACAATAAGAATAGCAGCAGCAGCAGCAGCAGCAGCAGCACAGCGTGCAACCTTGCCATGCAAGCAGTACTACTACGTTGCACACCCAGCAGCCGAACAACTTGCTGAAACACAAGCGATAGCTGGCATACTTCAAGCAAGCTGTCACGAAACCGTTGCACCGCTAGGCATGCCACTTACATCTCCTGCCGCTGAAGCTGCTCCTGTTTCCTGCGAGATACGCCCGCAAACCGCTGCCCTGAGCCGCCGGCTTCATCCTCATCTGTCCCTGGTGCGCCTGCTTGCAGGTCAAAGCCCACACGCTTGGCTGGCGGGCCTTGCTGCTGCTGCTGCTGCTGCTGCTGCTGTGGGGGCGGCTGTGGCTGCCGCTGCCGCTCCTGCTGTGAATAGTCCTGCTGTTGCTGGTGTTGCTGCTGTCGATCTTGCTGGCCTGAGAGCTGCTTCTGCAAGTGCGGCTGCAACTGCTGCTGGCTGCTTGCTTCGCTGGTAGGCTCCTGTATGTTCAAGCAGTTGAGATGGCAGCTAGCGTAAGCAGGTGCCTGCTGCAGTGGGTGTGCACGCTTTTGTTGAGCGACATGCAATACATTAGGGCTGCCTTTTCATGACTCAGATGCTGCAGCCAGGGCCGCTTTGTATAAATGTGATGTATCGCCCACGCCAACAGCAGGCAACTAAACTAGGTTGTGGCTGTACACGCCCTGCAGGACAGCGTCGCAGCAGTCAGTGGTGATTGCAACTCACGTCCCGCTGGGCGCTGCTGCCTGCTGGCTCTGTGATTGCCACATGCCTGCCTGCCCGCCGGCCAGCCCTCGCAGCCTGTGCAAGTGAAACAATGTAGAAATTATGGAGCAAAAGTGAAAGGACTGGTAAGACGTTGGGACGTTCCATGCAAGATAGGGACAAAACTGCCAAGCACCTCATCTGCTGTGCCAAGGTCAGCTGAACTGGTGCACCCACCCGCATAGGCGAGAAGCCTTCTTCACTAGGTGGAATTGGATCCATACTTTAGTTTACGCTGTGGAACAAACGCAGATGTGTCCGTGGCTGTCGCTTTATAAACCTTTTCTCAGCTGCTTGGCCCCGGACGAGTCTGAGTCTTACAGCGACTGATGATGGCAAGAAAAAGCAACGGAAAACTTAAAAGACGCGTGTAACGGGATCGTCATAACCTCCGGGTTCAGGCATACTCGTGGTGCGTTCAGCTGACTAGGGCTTTGACCCCTTGACCTGCAGCGCCTGGCACTCTGCGGTGCAACCGCTGGCACTTGCGATCTGTGAAACAAACTCTTCTTTGATTGCAACTTGATCTAATCTCGTCTCGTTTGTCTGCAACGATGCAAACATGCCGTGGGGCTGATTGGATCCCCACACACTGACAGGCGTCAGCCATCAATCCAGTGAGCGGACTGGTGTTGCTGCAGTCTAACCCTTAAGCATAGCTTTTTATGCGCCTTAGACCAACAGCCAATATTTACAGCTGACATCACACGGCGCGCAGCACCTTGGGCTGCTTGTGCTTGTGATATGTGTGCACCTTGGCGTGCTGTGCATCAACAAGGCTGCACTTGCGCAGGTACTTCCTAGCTGCAAGCACGTTCTGCGCTGCATGGAATCTGGGCACTCTGCTGGGCATAGTTAGTGCAGGCACACCACCTCTGGTGCCCTGCAGGCTAGAAGGCCCAGTGGGTGACCTGACACGTGGCGAACCTGGACCCTGGAAGGATAACACCAAGCATGTGCGGGAGGTTTACAAGACTTTTGCTGAAGCTCACTTGAAGATGTTGGTTGCGCTTTGACAGCGCCTTGGTCTGCGTCCCCCCTGCCATACTGTGCGTGGTTCGTTTCCTGCGTGTTGTCTGCCAACAGCCAGCCACCCAGCCAATTGTGAGCGCTGTACATCATGAGGACGCTTGGTGCTCTCAGCGAGCGGGCAGTCCAGCCACAGATCGTGCGGAAGGGCTCACGCACAGCAGTTGCTGTCAGAGCAACAGCAGCAGCAGAAGCCAGCACGTATGCGAACGGCCTTTCGCCGGAGCTGGTGGAGAGGTTCCGTGAAGATGGGTTCCTGGCTCTTCCAGGCTTTGCCAGCAAGCAGCAAGTAGCAGCAATGATGCAGAGAGCAAATGAGCTGGTTGAGCAGTGGGATCCAGACATTGAGGCTCGCAGGTTCTCAGTGTTCACAACAAAGGAGGAGCAGTCACATGCCAAGGTGAGCAGCTGTATGCGCACTACAGTGGCGAGTTGCAAGCAATGAGAGGGGTGTACCTACATTCCTGCTGTTCCTGCTGTGCATGTACCTCTTCCGTGCCACTGCTGCTGCGCCACACTTTCCAACTACCTGCGTGAAGCATGTTTGTGTCTTGCAAGCAGTCAACAAGTACTGTTCCTGCTGGTGCCTGCGCAACTCAGCATTGCAGCTTGCCATGCAGAGCATTCATGCTGCACAACGCAAACACCCTCCTGCAAGCGCTTCTCGTACTGCCGCGCTGCGGCTTCCTGCTTGCAGGACGCGTACTTCCTGGACTCTGCCAGCGAAATAAACTTCTTCTTCGAAGAAAAAGCCTTCAACCAGCAGGGGCAGCTGCAGACGCCCAAAGCGCTTGCTGTCAACAAGATAGGCCATGCCATGCATGACATGGACCCCGTGTTCAGCGCCTTCACGCGCAGCCAGCCGGTGTCTGCGGTGCTGCGCAGCTTGGGCTTCCAGCGGCCGCTGCCTGTGCAGAGCATGTACATCTTCAAGCAGCCCAGCATCGGCGGCGAAGTGGTGAGTGCTCCCGTTGTGGCTTGTTGAGCATGTTTGAGTGTGTCGTTGGGTGCAATAAGCAGCAGGCTGCGCTGGGGGTGTTGTGGGCTGTTGAGCATGTGGCAGGGACAGCAGACGGTTGTAGGTGTTTTGCAGCAGGCTGCCAGCTGAGAGAGATAAAGTAGCGACGCAGCCAGCCGACGAGGCAGCTGGCGGATATATATGGTGTGCTGGCCATGTGCTAGCAATGTGGAGCGCGAGATCAAGCTGCTGTGATAGGCCTTGTGACAGTCACAGTGTCAGCATCATGGATGGTGTGGCAGCACTGGCCAGCAGAGCAGCAGACGGCAGGTGCGCACTGGTGGTGTTACTCTGGCCTCTACAGCGACGCCCTCACCAGCGTGTTGCAATAGCAGCTGCGTGTTTTGCTCGACAGCTGGTGAATGGTGTTTGTTGTTGGTGCTGCGCCGTGCGCAAAAGTGTTTTGACCCGCTCCTGCTGCATTGTTCGTGCTGCACCGTGCGCAACGGTGCCTGCTGTAACACTTGCAGAGCCCGCACCAGGACAGCAGTTTCCTATACACTGACCCCATGAGCTGCGTTGGCCTCTGGCTGGCCCTAGAAGACGCCAACCGCTCCAATGGCTGCCTGTGGGGCTTGAAAGGCATCCACAAGCAGGGCTTATCCCGCAGGTTTAAGCGGCTGCCGCAGGGCGGCGTAGGGTTTGACGGGCCAGCGCCAGACTGGAGCAGTTTGATGCCCGACTTTGAGCCGATTGAGTGCAGCGCAGGCACGCTGGTGCTGCTGCATGGCGAGAATGTGCACTACTCGGCGGAGAACACGTCGCCGGTGTCGCGGCACTCGTGGGCGCTGCATGTGGTGGAGAGTGCGGCGCCGTGTGTGTGGGCGGAGGAAAATTGGGCACACAGGCGACCTGAGAGGCCGTGGACGCCCATCTATGATGCGGCAAGCAGCAGCAGCAGCAGCAGTGCGGCTAGTAGGTGAGCACGCTGTCTCAGCATGCAGTGGCGATTACTAGAGAGCAGTGGGACAATGGAGGGGCTGGTAGTGTTGGGTGCATGTTGTACTGGCAGCAGGCAATTGCACCTGCTAGCTGTACTGCAATTGCACCGGCAGCTGAAGTTTGTTTGAGTGTTTTGTTTCAGCAGAGTTGCTCAGCCGTGTATACTATGTCACCTGTGCCCAGCTGCGTGTCAGCTGTCAGCTGGCACCTCTGTACATCCTTTGTCTGTACTAATGAATCTGTTTCCCTGGTGCTGTGCAACGATGCAGCCACAAGTGTAGCTGGGTTGGTGCTAAAAGTGTCTGGGAAAGCCTGGTTGTGGCAGAGCACCTGCGTGTCTCCTCATCAGGCTGGTGTTATAGCTTCAGCCCGGTGGCTTGCACCAGTGCATGCACAAGTGCTGCATAGAGTGCGCACGCCTGTTCTTGAAACGGCGCCGACTTCTCTGTTTATGAAAGTGGCGCGTGTATAGCAGCACCTGTGAGGCAACTTGAATACCTGTCTGTATTACAGTGAGCCCGCTTGTCATCCGCCATGCTGCATCAGTTGCGTCGCTTCATGCTTGACATCACTTCAAGCTTGACATGTGAGTGTGCATTACGTTGCATGATGCTTATGCTTGTAATGAATGCAATTCGGCAACTTTCTTTATATGTGAACATTGCGGTGAGGCTGGTGGGGACCCATTGAAATGCGGCAGTCAGGTTGTTGCTGCTGTGAGCTGGTGTAATACAGAATCAACAGCAGAGTGGTGGTCTATCCGGCTTGCCGTTGCCGCCGACAATGGCGACAGTGACACTGGCGCTACTGCTGCTGCTTGCAGCGTTTAGGGTTCAGTGGCGTGCAGTGTTGGTGTCACCTCCCCCTGAGACCCATGGCAGTAGATGCAACAGAAAGACGCAGCACGGTCATCGTGTCGAGGTGATACCATATTTCTGTCTGCTTTGGCTGTAAAAGTGCTTGCAGCCTCACTTCACACAGCACGCAGGGCAGTTCTGGTTGCCTGTGCTCAACCTTATATGTGCGGAAGAGCTTGCGGGTGATGAACGCAATGGAAATAGTCGTCATGATTTGATCGTCATGAAACGTTTATAGGGGCCCTAGCAGTAAGTGGGAGAGACTCATTAATCTGCGACCTTCGCCACAACATCCCAGCAGAAGATGGCTACTCCTGCCTGGAAGAACTTGAAGGTTCGTGACCTCAGCAGCAGCTCCTTGTTCCTGTGCGGTTTTGGGGCGGTGCAACCTGCTGCCAGGCACAGCAGCATCTTGCACCAACTGCACTCACAGCACAGCACACAGCATCAGCTGCCTGTCTGCATAGATGCCAAGTACAATTCCTTTGGCTTAAAATGTAACAGATGCAGCTGGTCAGCATGGATGTAGCACGTATTTACAGCCCTTAACAGGCAGCTCAGGACCTGAGCATGCTCAGCTTCCTGCAACCGTTGCAGCTGCAGGCATGCCGCTGCTTCCCATGCATCACAGCACTGCGACCAGCTTCTGCTGCAGTAATTATCAAATATTTAGCATCAGCACGGCATAAAACAGAGTTTAACAGGACTATTGTGCACAGGAGCCTTGCAGGACACCCTCATGAGCCACGCTGCGTGCACACTGCGCTGCTGCTGTGTCCTGCAGGGCATGCGGCGCGTGCAGGCGGAGTTCAAGCACCTGTCAGCTGACATACAGGCCAAAAAGTTTGACTTCATCCAGCAGCTGTCGCTTGCAGGAGACAGCCTGCTGACGTGGCAGCTGAAGCTGCACAACTTTGACGATGACCTGCCAGGCGGCAGGCAGCTGAACCAGGACCTGCGGCGCCTGGCTGCCACGTGAGCTTCCAATGCTATTACTATTCAGCTGTTGCCAAGTGCTGACAGCAGCGGCCAGGAGTGCCCGGCAGTTGCATCGTGCACACAGCACGGGCAGAACCATCCAGCAGTTGTGAAATGCACAGAGCAGCAGTTGTGTTGAGCACACAGCAGCAGGCAGAACCATCCAGCTGATGTAAAGTGCATACAGCAGCAGCCAGGGATGTCCAGCAGTCGCGTCGTGCACACAGCAGCAGGCAGAACCATCCAGCCGTTGTAAAATGCACAGCAGCGGCCCAGAACATATCCAGCGGCTGCACAGGCAGCAGCATGCCAAGTTGCATGTTTTTGCAACAGGAGGCCGACTGGTTTGGCAGCAAGCAGCTACATGCATGCGTACAAAGGCATGTGGAGCGCTTTGGTCCTGCAGCAATGCTTGTGATGTGGCAGTGGGACGCGGTTTGAGACAGGCATAAGGCAGTCAGCGGCATCAGCTGCAACAGCATAAGGCCGCACCATGCACCTTGCCATTTGCGCCACCTGCATGCAGCAGCTTCATCCATCTTCAAGGACAGGCACCGGCACACTTGTAGCAAGCATACTGCACGGCTGCAACCGCTCAAACCATTTAAAGTGGGGGGCTTGCTGCTGCTGCTGCTGCAGGTATGGCCAGGACCACATCTTGATGCAGATTGAGTTCCTTGAGGATTACCCGCACCAGCCCTTCTTTGTGCGTCTGGTGTCACCCAGGTGGAACCATATTCAAGCATGTTATGCATACGCACACTGCAACACACCCAGACCTACATTGGCTTGCTGCTCTGCGGCAGCAACTACAGCGCACAGCCACCGCACATGGCATGCACATGTATGTACATGGCATGCACATGTATGCGTGCGGTAGCTCCCTTTCCTCTTCACTACACAGCTCTTGTTACTGTCCATAGGGTGGTGGTATGTATGCTTGTCGCGTGTGCTGAAGCTCTGCAGGTGTCCATAGCGGCCGCCCCTGACCAGCTCTGCGCTGCTGCTGCTGCTGCTGCTGCTGCTGCTGCTGCTTGCAGGTGTGTGATGTACACGGGGCACGTCACAGCTGGCGGCAGCATCTGCCTGGAAGCGCTCACAC
Organism: Tetradesmus obliquus; assembly: GCA_030272155.1. Lineage (NCBI taxonomy): Eukaryota > Viridiplantae > Chlorophyta > Chlorophyceae > Sphaeropleales > Scenedesmaceae > Tetradesmus > Tetradesmus obliquus. The sequence continues at coordinate 4,466,070 of CP126200.1, read as the reverse complement.
TCAGCGGCACGCCCGGCTCATGGCAGCCTGACTTCAGCGTGGAGGCGCTGCTGAATGTGGTGGTCATCAACATGGTGCGCCGGGGTGCCTCTTTTTTTATTGCAGACTTGATTGGCGGTGCGTATTGTCAGATTTTAGCGTGGACGCGCTGCTGAATGTGATATTGATCAACATGGTGCGCTGGGCAGAATTTTGAATGTGGAGAGGCTTTGTGTTGCGCCTCCTAGCAGCTTGACTTCAGCGTGGAGGCGCTGCTGAATGTGGTGGTCATCAACATGGTGCGCCGGGGTGCCTCTTTTGTTATTGCAGACTTGATTGGTGGTGCGTATTGCCAGACGTCAGCGTGGAAGCGCTGCTGAACGTGATAGCGATCAACATGGTGCGCTGCGCGGCTATCATGGTGTGACATGTTTGGGCGTGGTGTCTGTGTGTGCTGCCTGATGGCTTCAGCGTGAAGGCGCTGCTGAACGTGATACTGATCAACATGGTGCGCTGGGGTGCCTCTTGGTTATGGTTTTTCAGATCTGGGCAGAGATATGGTGCGTTTGCGTACGGCATTCTGATGTGAAGGCGGGTAGGCTGGTGAAAGTTACCATCATTAACATGTGCAATGCGCACTGTTGGGGGCTTGACCAGCCTACGTCATCAGTATCTGTTTGTGTCTGGCAACCGTAGGTTTTGCAGTGGAGAAAATAACCTCAATGCCAGGCAGTACAGACATGGATGAAGCTCCCAGTGTCACTGATGTACTGCTGCTGCTGCTGCTCGCACTTTGTGCAGATTGACTGCCCGGTGACTGTCGTGCAGACAGCCACAGGCCCAGGAGGCAGGTCAGGCCCGCTGCGCATCGACTTCAGCAGCGGCAACCCCACACGGGGTTACAGCACCGCAGAGGCGCGCGCAGCGTTCAACCGGACACTGGAGAACCATAGACGCATGGGCTGGGGGTCAACTGCTGCTCCAAATGCTGCTGCTGCTGCTGGTGGTGGTGGTGGTGGTGGTGCGGGCTCGTCAGCAGCAGCAGCGGCTGCTGCTGCAGGGGCGTCGTCTAGGGGGTTTGGCCGGTCTGCGCATTGGCAGGCAGGGCAGGCAGCAGCAGGGCCACGGTTTGCGGCTGCATTCACAGCAATTGCAGCAGGCCCTGCAGCCGGCAGCAGCGGAGGCAGCAGCAGGCGTGCAGTAGGGTCACCAGCCGCAGGTGCGACGCCAACCAGGTCACGCCGGCGCAACGCAGCAGCTATGGCAGCAGCAGCAGCAGCAGCAGGTGATGACGATGATGACTTGATGGATGCGGCTGCGGCTGCGCAGCCGCGTTCCACGTCACACCGGCAGAAGCGCCAAAAGGCAGGTGACAACGCAGCAGCAGGAGCAGCAGCAGCTACGACAGCAGCACCTCCTGCCGCAAGGTCTGCCACATCTGATGTTATCGACCTGGTAGACAGTGATGATGATGACGCGACTGCAGTAGCAGCTGCTGTGCAGCAGGGCTCCAGCCAGCAGCGTGCTGCAGCAGCAGCAGCAGGGTCTGGCGGTGGTGGCGCAGCTGCAGCAGCGGGGGCTAGCCGGCGGCAGCAGCTGTTCTGGCAGCAGCTCAATGCGCAGCAGCAGGCACAAGGCCAGCAGCAACAGCAGCCAACAGCACTGACGTTTCTTGTTGATTCAGATGATTCTGAGGATGAGCAAATGGCAGTGACTTTGCAAGCCCAGGCAGGCAGGCAGCAGAGAGGCATTGCACCAACACGGGTTGCGCCTGGTAGCAGCGGCCAACAGCAGCAGCAGGCAGCCAGCAATCGGCAGCAGGCAGCCAGCAATTGGCAGCGGCAGGCAGATGATGTGGTGGTAATCGGCAGCCAGGATGACGATGATGTAATAGTGGTGGGCTCACAGCCTGCAGCAGCAGCAGCAGCAGCAGCAACAGCAGCAGCAGGGGCAGCAGCTGGGGGTTCTTCAGCATATGCACAGCGGCTGCAAAGGCGGCAACAGCAGCAAGCACAGCAGGCGCTGCAGCAACAGCAGCAAGCGTTGCTGCAGCAGCAACAGCAGGCGCAGCAGCAGCAACAGCAGCAGCAGTTGCTGGGTTTGGCTGCACCTGTGGGTGGGCCTCCGAGGGTGCAGCTGCAGCTGGAGTACCCAGGCAACTGGGACTACAGCCAGCCCATCCAACGAGACAGTGAGCAACACTGCATAGCATTATGCATCCTGCTAGTCTGTGTATGTGTATGTATGTGGTGTGTCTTTGTATCTGTGTGCGAGGTTTTTGCCTTGTGCAGAGCAGAGGTCGTCCAACGTGATTGAGGTGTTGGTGCGGACGCTGATGACAAACCCAACACAGGACACTTAAAGCGCGTCATTGCCACTGGCATATCAAACCCACAATGCAGCTACACAACACACCTTTTTCCTGGGAGCCTTGTCACAGAAAGCTCTGTAGCATCTGCAGCTGTGCCATGCAGATCACCAGCGGACAGAATACATGTGTGTCCGGCACGCTCACATCATTAAACTGAACTGCTGCTATTGCTGCTGCTGTTGCTGCTCTGCTTGTCCTGCTGCTGCTGCTGCTGCTGCAGCATTCCGCCTGGTGGAGTTGCCACTGCCTGGCCAGCAGCAGCAGCAGCAGCAGCAGCAGCAGCAGCAGCAGCAGCAGCAGCAGCCTGCAGCGCCGTCAGACCCGCTTGAGGCAGCAGCAGCTGCTGCTCAGCTGGACGAGGCGGATGTGCAGCTGCTCATGGGCCAGGTGCGCCGTCATATAATGCATAGGCAATTGCTATGTGTGCACATGTCAGGAGAAGCAGCAGAAGCAGCAGGAGCAGCATGCCTGCCATGCCAGCTGAGCAGATCGTCGTGCCTGCAGCAGCCTGTGCGTGCAGTCAGACGCGCCATTGTGTGGATTCACTTGCACCTCGACACGTGCTGCCATGCTGTAAGCTTTATTTCCAAATGACTGGCTGGCGTCTGACTGTGTCCTTTCGCTTGGCGTACCACGTGCCTTCCCTGGCCATCCCCCTGCAGGGCCTGACCCGTGACGATGCACAGGCTGCGCTACTGCTCGCTGCTGCCGACAGCACCCCAGGCAACAGCAGCAGCCCTGTGGAAGGCAGGCTAGAAGATGCACTGCTGCGGGCCGCCACCTGCATGGATGTGGGCGGCTGCGCACAGCTGTGGCGGGATCAGCATGCGCCGCCACCTGCTGTGGTAGATCTGCGGGATGATGCTGCAGATGCAGCGCAGCAGGAGCAACAGGAGCGCGCGCGACAGGTGAGGGAAGTTGCAGCCGGGTGGGCAAGTCAGGTTGTGGTTCTATGTTTGGCTGCTCTGCTTGTTCAGTGCCGCTACGGCCAATATGATGACGCAGCATCACAACTGCCACCTGCATGGATGTCGGCGGCTGCGCAAAGCTCTGGCGTGATCAGCATGCGCCGCCGACGGCTGTGGTAGACGTGCGGGATGATGCTGCAGATGCAGCGCAGCAGGAGCAACAGGAGCGCGCGCGACAGGTGAGGGAAGTTGCAGCCGGGCGGGCAAGTCAGGTTTTGGTTTTATGACTAGCTGCTCTGCCTGAGCGTGTTCAGTGCCGCTACGGCCAATATGATGACGCAGCATCACAACTGCCACCTGCATGGATGTCGGCGGCTGCGCAAAGCTCTGGCGGGATCAGCATGCGCCGCCGACGGCTGTGGTAGACGTGCGGGATGATGCTGCAGATGCAGCGCAGCGGGAGCAACAGGAGCGCGCGTGACAGGTGAGGGAAGTTGCAGCCGGGCGGGCAAGTCAGGTTTTGGTTCTATGACTAGCTGCTCTGCCTGAGCGTGTTCAGTGCCGCTACGGCCACTATCATGATGCAGCATCACAACTGCCACCTGCATGGATGTGAGCGGCTGCGCTAAGCTGTGGCGGGATCAGCATGCGCCGCCGCCGGCTGTGGTAGATCTGCGGGACGAGTCTGCGGACGCAGCTGCGAATGCAGCGCAGCAGGAGCAGCAGGAGCGCGAGCGTCAGGTGAGGCTAGGGATATGCTGCGCCTCCTGCTGCTGCCTGTGGCCTGCATCATGGTGCTGTGACTACCCCTAGCTGCTGCTGCTGCTGCTGCTGTTGCTGCTTTGCATTTCAAGCTGCTGCGGCTGCGCGGCTGCTGGCTGAGGAAGTGGAGCAGGTGGCCCATTCGAGCGCCGCCTTCGCTTGTGTTGCTGCATGTAGCCTGCTTTTTGAAAGTTGTTGTAGCCCCTCCCTGCTGTTGGTGCTGCCGCTGCTGCTGCTACTGCTGCTGCTGCTGCTGCTGTACGTTTCAGGCTGCGGCAGCTGCGCGGCTGCTGGCTGAGGAAGTGGAGCAGAAGCTGACCCACGCGAGCCTTACCTTTGTTTATGCTGCTACCTATAGCCTTCTTTGTGACAGTTGTTGCAGACTCTCTCTGCTGCTGCTGCTACTGCTGCTGCTGCTTCTGCTGTGCGTTTCACGCTGCGGCAGCTGCGCGGCTGCTGGCTGAGGAAGTGGAGCAGGTGCTGGCCCGCGCGAGCCCTGCCTTTGTTTATGCTGCTATCTATAGCTCTCTCATGACAGTTGTTGCAGCCTCTCCCTGCTGTTGATGCTGCTACTGCTGCTGCTACTGCTGCTGCTGCTGCTGCTGCTGTACGTTTCAGGCTGCCGCAGCTGCGCGGCTGCTAGCTGAGGAAGTGGAGCAGGTGCTGGCCCATGCGAGCCCTGCCTTTGTTTATGCTGCTATCTATAGCCCTCTCATGACAGTTGTTGCAGCCTCTCCCTGCTGTTGATGCTGCTGCTGCTGCTGCTACTGCTGCTGCTCTGCGTTTCAGGCTGCGGCAGCTGCGCGGCTGCTTGCTGAAGAGGTGGAGCAGGTGCTGGCCCACCTGGACGCCACAGGAGGCACTGTTGTCAACAGGTCAAAGGTGAGCGTGAGAATCAGGCGGCGCAGCAGTGGATGATGTCGCATGGATAGGACCGTTATGTGAGGCTGCTGCTGTGTTGCAGTCACCTCCATGGTTTGGTATCCGTCGCGTCTGACACACACAAACTCGCATATGCATATACTGCGTCCTCCTCAGCTGCACGCATGCAGTTGTTCTTGCAGCCGGAGTGATCATGCTGGCCCTGCTGTGCGATCATCTGCATGCCATGCTGCGTTGCGCAGGTGCTGCGCATTGATCGTGTGCAGAACGCCAAGCTGTGGCGGCGCTACTGCTTCAAGCGTGAGGAGCTGGTGGATGCACGGGGAGATGCAGGTGCGGCAGGCAAACCTGACCTTAATAAATGCAGCCGTATCATAAATTCGTAATAGTTACTGCAGCCACAGCTAGAGTGCCGCATGCCCCATTTCAGCCGCATGATTTGCATGACAATTTGGCCGGCAGCAGCCGCTACATGCGGCTCTGCTGACATGCTGTGTCAGAGGAATGCGCAGTTTCCAAGGTCTGCAGCAGCACACTGACACGCGACAATGTGCAGGCGAACCCGCTGTATGCTGTGCTGCTGCTTTACGGCCTTGCCTGCTGTTGTGTTTGTCCAGGTGTGAATGAGCGGCTGCTGTTCCATGGCACCAGCCCAGGTGAGGGCACGGCTGCTGCTGCTGCTGCTGCTGCTGCTGCTGCTGCTGTGACTGCCAGCTGCACACAGCCGCAGGATTTGTGGATTTTGTCTAGTACTCGCGAGTGATCCAGAGTATAGCTGCTTGCTGTTTGACAAGCAGGGCAGACTAAGCCAAACAGCAGACCTGCACCCAGTCTCGCATCCTTGGCTGCTGGTCACATGGCACCTGCATGCAAAGCTGTTTGCTGGACAAAGAACACTCGATTGCCCGCAAGACTTACTTATGTCGCGCCATCGCGCTGCTGCTGCTGCTGCTGCTGCTGCTGCTGCCGCCGCCTGCAGCCACTGTGGACCTCATTGCGCAGAATGGCTTTGATTTCAGGCTGTCTCAGGTGGCAGCCTACGGCAACGGCCTCTACTTTGCAGGTGAACATTGCACATGTGGTGATTTTTGTGATGGGCAACATTTCGCGGTGCCGCGTGTTAGGCTGAGTGGTTTTCATTGCTGCTCCTGCTGTTGTGGTAGTGGTGCAGCTGCAGCATCAGCCCAGGCAGTGTCTGGCCTGCCGCTGCTTGTCCGGTGTTGCTAAGCATGTACGCGTGCCTGCTGTTCAGGGGCTGAAACAACCTCCTGCTTGTGCTGCAACATGCAGTCATCTTGTTGACTCTGTCATGACCTGCTGCCAATGCGTCTGCTGTTGTCGCTGTGCTGCAGACCACAGCGCAACCGCCTGGGGCTATTGCCAGAAGCAGGATGGAACAAACCTGGCAGCAGCAGCGCGCGGCATCGTGGGTGGCCACGCCTCCACCTCTTGGGCCCCACCACTGCCGCCAGCTGCTGCTGCTGGATTTGCTGGCGGCTTTGGTGGTGTGATGGCAGCATGGATGGGTGGGGGTGGGGGTGGGGCGCCAGCTTGGACAGTGCCAATGCCCTGGGGGGCAGGTACTGCACCACCCCCACCTGCAGCAGCAGCAGCAGCAGCAGCAGCAGTAGCGCCGGTGCGTGGTGTAGCGAAGCGCAGCAAGCGCGCGCTGGCAGCGGCGGCCGTCGCACAGCAGCAGCAGCAGTACTACCAGCAGCATTTTCAGGGCCGTGTTTTGAAGATGGTGGTGGCTCGTGTTGCGCTTGGGCAGCAGGCTACTGGGACAAGTGGCATGCGGAAGCCTCCTGATGGATATGACAGTGTGAACAGTGGCAATGCGCCCGTGCAAGGTGTGGCGCCAAGGGTAGGGGGCGCCTGGGGTGTGGGGCGAGGTAGAGGTAGAGGTGGCAGGGGGAGGCAGCAGCAGCAGCAGCAGCAGCAGCAGCAGCAGCAGCAGCAGCAGGTGTTACAGCACCAGCAGTTGTACTTCTGCCATGTAGTGTTTGACAATGATGTAGCATACCCGGAGTACGTCATAACGCTGCAGCCGTGACGAGTTTTCCTGTTGTGAGAGGCTTCACTGTTGTGAGAGGGCAAAGGGGCTTGCAATGCATTGGATGCTGCAGCAGCCACGCAGAGCACTGTGGGGCAATGGATGTGCAGCAGCGGTTGAAGCAGTAGCAGCAGCAAATTTCCCGGCAGCGTTGCACACAGTGGAGCATTGGGGCCATGACTGTTGCATTAAAACATTGCATATACTATGCACGTCAAGCTGGACACAATGCGCTGTGTTGTGTGCTCGGCTCGGCTCTGCCGCGTGTTGACAAAGTGCTTATCCTGGTGTGACTCGCAACATTGTCTAAGTGGTGACCCAACCCACACATGGCCTTGCCCCAGATGGTGTTGCAGTCATGCTGATGATCGAAAACATTGATGGGTAGCACCCAGCAATGCAGATGCTGGATCAATTGTGGGCATACTCCAGGGTGGTGGTGATTGTGGGTGTGCTGGCACAAACATGCTGTTTGTGCTGGCACAAAGTCACAGCGTGGCTGCTTCCAGCACATGAGCAGCTTCATGTCTTACGGCAGGATGCACGGTTGTGCGTTATCGCTTACACGGTGGCTTACATTGGCACATGTTTAGAGTTGTCAGATTGCTTACTAAGCAGTAGCCAGTCACGTACATTACGGTGCCAGTGCCCAGCTGTTGGCTGGCTGCTCCGCCTGCGTAACTTATGTGTCTGCTCTAGATTCCCTTTCATATGATGTGCAATGACGCATCTGGGGTTTGTTCTCAGGCGGGCTTTTTGTGCCTGCCGAGATGTACATCTACTGGCAGCTATCCGTCCAGGCCTGGTGCTAGCGCCAGCACCCACTGGCCGCCTGGCATGCTCTCAGGTGTCTTTATGCTTGCAGGCCCTGCAATACTGGGTTTTACAAATATTGCATTGTCAAGCTGCTTGATGCGGCATCCTTTGGCCCTTGATACTGAGATAAAGCTGCACCGCATGTGTTCGGGTGGCGGAATTTGCATACTGGCAGCAAGATAAGGCAGATTGTCAGTGATAAATGATGACGTCTGCCGCACCTGCTGTTGCTACCCACGTTGCCCATACTGGCACCCCTCAGGAGTGCTGCTTCTGCACCGTGTGCTGTGTCACACAGGAGCAGTGCTTCTGCAACGTGTTCGGTTTGCATGGGGTGGCAAGCCCCTGAGACTCTTGTAAGGCCCCGTACCGCACTGTATCCTAATACAGAATTTATACATCGGCGTGCTTCCGCTCAGCCATTGGTTGCAGGCCTTGCGTGCACAGCACGTAGGGCAGTTTGAACTCGGCTGTTTTTCGTGGCCTTCTCCGATCTTCGCTTTTGCTACTTCCTGAAGGCAACAAAGCACAAACCAGGGAACTTATGGTTGTTGTTGTTTGAACTCACAGTGGCTGCAGTCACTGAAAGACACACAGCACTCAACGAACGTCGATACACCGACCAAACACACGATGGCTACGCCTGCCTGGAAAAACTTGCAGGTTCGTGCATCAGATAGCTTTTAGTTGAATCGTATGCTGGCTCCTGAGGCAGGTAGCCTTCTGAACAGGCAAAGCAGCAGCATGTAGCACCTTGCTGCACACACAGCACACGGCATCAGCTCCCATCTGCACGGGTGCCAAGCGCACGCATGCGTGCGTGGAGTGTAGCAGATGCAGTTGTCGTCATAGATGCAGCGCCCTGCACCGCATACACCTGGCAGCTCAAAAACTCAGCATGCTGTGCGTCCTGCAAGTGCTAGAGCTGGCTCAAACACACAGCTTTTCAAGCATCGCAGTGCAATCTGCTTCACCAAGATCTACTCAGAACAGAAGCCCTTGCAGCCCTTGATATCATCCAAAAGGTCGTGCAGGACACTTTCACGAAGCACACTGCTGCTTTCTCCTGCAGGGCATGCGGCGCGTGCAGGCGGAGTTCAAGCACCTGTCAGCCGACATACAGGCCGGCAAGTTTGACTTCATCCAGCAGCTGTCGCTTGCAGGAAACAGCCTGCTGACGTGGCAGCTGAAGCTGCACCACTTTGACGACGACCTGCCAGGCGGCAGGCAGCTGAACCAGGACCTGCGGCGCCTGGCTGCCACGTGAGCACCTGTTTTGTGTGCCAGATCCAGCATCTAGTTGCCGCCAGAACCATGCAGATGGTGCCGGAAGCATATGTCCAGCAGCCAGAATCACCTAGCTCACACAAACTGCACACAGCAGCAGCGGCAGTTTGAAAGGTGGCATCTCCTGTGGCAGAGTTCAGAATGTTGCCTGCTGCAAGTAGGTGTGTGTGTGCGCAAGCGCATGGGGACGTGTCGAGCGCTGCTTTTGATACAGCAACAAATGTGATGCAGCAGTGGCAAAAAAGCGTGAAGCTGCCATCTTTTGCATGAGGTGTGCAACATTAGCAGTCGGCCCATGCTGTGCACACCACGTGCACGCAGCAGGCCTGCGTGTCACTGTGAGCTAGCATCTGTACGCCTGCTGCAAGCGAAATGCATCTCTTTCATCAACCCTTCTGCTGGTGGCTTCTGTGATGTGCGCTCTGCCTGCTGCTGCTGCTGCTGCTGCTGCTGCTGCTGCTGCTGCTGCTGCTGCTGCTGCTGCTGCTGCTGCTGCTGCAGGTATGGCCAGGACCACATCTTGATGCAGATTGAGTTCCCTGAGGATTACCCGCACCAGCACTTCTTTGTACGGCTGGTGTCACCCAGGTGGGAGCCACCAAACAGTGAACCTCTTGCATACGCATACAAACGAGGCAGTCCCACAGCTCTGCGACAGTCATTGCAGCACGCAGCCATCACACGTGACATGAACATGTTTGTGCGTTAGTCGCCCAGGTGGGACCAACCAGCCATTTTTACTGTAGTGTGCGGCCGCTGCACAAGAAAGTCACAGCACAAACACACACGAGGGTGGCAGCGTTACGCATATCACTTAGATACCATGCTGCGCCACTCCTGCAAGAAGCTGTGCCACTCCTGCAAGAAGCTGTGCCACTCCTGCAAGAAGCTGTGCCACTCCTGCAAGAAGCTGTGCCACTCCTGCAAGAAGCTGCGCCACTCCTGCAAGAAGCTGTGCCACTCCTGCAAGAAGCTGCGCCACTCCTGCAAGAAGCTGTGCCACTCCTGCAAGAAGCTGTGCCACTCCTGCAAGAAGCTGTGCCACTCCTGCAAGAAGCTGTGCCACTCCTGCAAGAAGCTGCGCCACTCCTGCAAGGGAGCTCGCAAGCCTGCCGTGGGCGCGCACCGCAGCCAGTGCAACACGACAGCTCGCTTCTCCTCCATCATGATGCTGTCAACAAGCCGCGGCAACACAGCCATCGGCTGCAAGCAAACTCAAATGGATCAGCCTGAGAGGCTGTTGCGCTGCTGCAGATACCTCGCGCCGCCCTGCTGCCTCCCTCTGCATGTCGAGCAGCTGCACAGCACTTGAATAGCTGACACCACTTGTCTACCAAACTGCAGGTGTGTGATGTACACGGGCCACGTGACAGCTAGCGGCAGCATCTGCCTGGAAGCGCTCACACTCAGCGGCACGCCCGGCTCATGGCAGCCCGACTTTACAGTGGAGGCGCTGCTGAATGTGGTGGTCATCAACATGGTGCGCGCATAGGATTTGAATAAGCAGGGTTGAGTATGTTTGATTGAGTCAAGATAAGCTGGCAAGTATGTTGCAATCTTACAAATGTGACTGTGGCTGTTTGTGCATGAACTTTCTTGAGCGCGCTTTCACAGTAAAGATTCTGCGCCGCGTCACAAACTTGGTGCGCTGCGCCGCTGAGCGGCTTGAGTTGGTCAAACTGCACTTTGTTATGTTTGACTTGTGTCTGGCATCTGAGCTCCTGCTTTTAAACGCATGCATGTTGCAGGGCAGCGCATCAGGGGCTGTGTGCAGCAGCTTCCGGCCTGTACTATGGCTGATGTGGAGCCTTGCTGCTGCTGCATCTGCACCTGCTGCTGCTGCTGCTCGCACTTTGTGCAGATCGACTGCCCAGTGACAGTCGTGCAGACAGCCACAGGCCCAGGAGGCAGGTCAGGCCCGCTGCGCATCGACTTCAGCAGCGGCAACCCCACACGGGGTTACAGCACCGCAGAGGCGCGCGCACCGTTCAACCGGACACTGGAAAACCATAGGCGCATGGGCTGGGGCGCTGCCGCACCAGTTGCTGGTGCGGGTGCTGGTGCTGGCTCATCAGCAGCAGCGGCGGCTGCAGCGGCTGCTGGTGCTGGCTCATCATCAGCAGCGGCGGCGGCGGCTGGTGCGGTAGGGATGGCGTTTGCCTGGTTTAGCTTGTTGCGGGGCGCGGTGGCAGGACAGGCAGCAGCTGGCAGGAGTGGCGGCAGCAACACGCGTGCAGTGGGGTTGCTTCAAGCCGGTGGTACACCAACCAGGTTCAATCGGCGACAGGCAGCAGCTATGGCAGCGGCAGCAGCAGCAGATGATGACAGGGATGATCTGAACGAAGGAGATGCAGCGACGCAGCTGCAATCGAACTCACGCCAACAGAAGCGGCAGAAGCTGGGGGACAATGCAGCAGCGGCAGCAGCAGCAGCAGCAGCAGCAGTGCCTCCTGCAGCCAGGTCTGCCACATCCAGTGTTATTGACCTCGCAAACAGCGATGATGATGACACAGCTGCAGCAGCTGATGTAGCACAAGTCTCTAGCCTGCTGCAGGGTGCGGCGGCAGTTGCTGGCAAGGGGACAAGCAGACGCAGCTGCTGCAGCTGCGGCATCTGCTCGCAGGGGACAAGCAGATGCGGCAGCAACCGTTGGCCTGCGGCAGCACATTTCCTGGCGGCCGCGAAATGCACACCAGCATGGAAAAGCCAACCAGCAAAGGCTGCCAGCAGCACAGAGGGCGCTTGCCACTGAATCAGAAGACTCAGATGATGACCAGGGGTTGTGTCTTCAAAGCCCGACAGGCAGGCAGCACCGGCGCATTGTGCCAACGCTGGTTGCAGCTGGCGGCAGCGGCCAACAGCAGCAGCAGGCAGCTGGATTGCGGCAGGCGCTGCTGCAACAGCAGCAGCAGCAGCAGGTGCTGCAACAGCAGCAGGTGCTGCAGCAACAGCAACGGCAGCAGGGACTGCAGCGGCGCGCTCAACAGCTGCAGCAACGCTCGGCGCTGCTGCTGCAGCAGGCACAGCTGCAGCAGCAACAGCAGCCGCCACAGATGCAGCAGCAGCAAGCACAGCGTGTACCTGCTGTGGTGGCGCCCATTGGTGGGCCTCCGAGGGTGCAGCTGCAGCTGGAGTACCCAGGCAACTGGGATCTGAGCCAACCCATCCAGAGAGACAGTGAGTTTAATTTGCTGCCCTGCTTTGGTGGCTCGTTTTGAATGCTGATCGGCAGAACAGAGGACTGTTGAAGCCCAACATGGTGTCATTGTCCAGCATGCTCTGCAGCATCTGCAGCTGTGCCGCGTGCTCAACAGCCCTAACTTGTCTGGCACATCCCACACATGATCTGATTTTGCTTCTGCTTCTGCCGATGCTGATTTGTTGCTGCTTGTTTTTTCTTCTACTGTCACTGCTGCTGCAGCATTCCGCCTGGTGGAGCTGCCACTGCCTAGCCAGGCCCAGCAGCAGCAGCAGCAGCAGCAGCAGCAGCAGCAGCCTGCAGCGCCGTCAGACCCGCTTGAGGCAGCAGCAGCTGCTGCTCAGCTGGACGAGGCGGATGTGCAGCTGCTCATGGGCCAGGTGGGGTCAATGCGTGTGTGGGTTGCCGTATGGCGCGTCTGGGTGTAAGTGTAAGCTGTCGGCTCACAACGCCAGCACAAAGCAGGGCTGCTGCTGCGCAGGACTCTTGTCATACACCCTAGTAAATGTCAACATGTCTGCAGCGTCATGTGTTTGCAGCAGAGTTCTTTCCACCCCACTTAGCCACATGTGCCAGACCAGGCTGCCTTTTTGAAAACTACTGGGTTGAATTCAGCTGGCCCTTGTGCCTGGCTGGCTGCTGTGTTCATGCTGCTGCCCTTATGCAGGGCCTGACGCGTGCAGATGCACAGGCTGCGCTGCTGCAGGCCGCCGAGGAAGGTGCCGCTGGGGAGGAAAAGGTTGGAGACGCACTGCTTGCAGCCGTCAGGTGCTTAAATCTGGGTGGCTGCGCAATGGTGTGGCGGGCGCAGCATTTGCCGGCGGCTGCCGCTGTGAACGAGCCGGCATATGGTGCAGCTGCGGGTGCAGCGCAGCAAGAAGCTGCCCGGCTGCTTGCTGCTGCTGAGGTGGAGCAGGTGCTGGGCCACCTGGATGCGACAGGAGGTGTTCTGGTCAACAGGTTAAAGGTGAGCGACAGCAGGATTTGTTAGCGGATGGGACATGCCGCAGAGCACGACATATGTAGGATGAATACATGGAAAGGAGAGGGCAGCATCGGTGCATCTGGCGGCCAACACCATGGGAGCCGTGCATGTCCTTTTGCCACCAGGAGTTTTACCTGTACCAGCCAAACAGACTGAATCCCTGTTGTGCGATAGGCATGGCGTGCAATGCCAACGCCGATGTTTTTTTTGTCGCAGCGCGGTAGCTGCCGTGTGCACAAGGCTGATGCTGTGCTGCTGTTGCGGGCTGGTATGTGCTTTGCAAACACGCATGCGTGCAGAAGGCGCTTTGCTCAGCTTTGACATCATGCAGCTGCCCACGCAGCTGGACGGATGGTGCTGATGTGTGCTGATGTGTGCTAATGTGCGCTGCTGAACATGCGCAGGTGCTGCGCATTGAGCGTGTGCAGAACGCCAAGCTGTGGCGGCGCTACTGCCTCAAGCGGGAGGAGCTGGTGGATGCGCGGGGCGAGGCGGGTGAGCATGCCAGCTGTTTGTGAGTTCAGACACATGCAACTCGTCAAGCGCGTGTGCGCATCCGCCTGACATGCATAGCAGTTTGCCTACAGCAGCCTGCGTTCATTAAGCTACATTCATTGCAGTGACTGCTGGCAAGCAACACCATAAGGCTGCACACACAGCTGGAGCATCCGCAGCAGCACAACAGGAGCACACTAGTGGCCAGCCATGTAGAAGCAGGATTGCTCGATATTTTACTACCGCTTACTCCTCTGCTTGCTGTCATTGACACCATTATTTCCAGGTGTGAATGAGCGGCTGCTGTTCCATGGCACCAGCCCAGGTGAGGGCATGGATGCTGCTGCTGCTGCTGCTGCTGCTGCTGCTGCTGCTGCTGCTGCTGCTGCTGACAGCTGCACAGACAGTGGCACAGACGCTCATCTGGCACTTGCGCATGACAGCTGTTGCAAGTTGGGCACAGGGCAGTTGTAGCGCTGTCCTCTAGATGCAAGGCTCTAGATGGTGTGCAAGCTGTAATAGATAGGTCCACATCTTGGTAGGGGATCTAGTGAGTGAGTGAGTGAGTGAGTGAGTGGCTACCCAGGCAGCTCTAGTAGTGTATGCCTTGGGCACCATGTGAGGCTGACGAGCCGCCACCAGATGAATACCTGCTGCTGCTGCTGCTGCTGCTGCTGCTGCTGCTGCTGCTGGCGCTGCTGCTGCTGCTGCTGCTGCTGCTGCTGCTGCCGCCTGCAGCCACGGTGGACCTCATCGCGCAGAATGGCTTTGACTTCAGGTTGTCTCAGGTGGCAGCCTACGGCAACGGCCTCTACTTTGCAGGTTTGTGTATGGACCTGCGGACGTTTTGCCGGTGTTGATGCTGCGCCTGTTGTGGTGCGGCTGGGCAAAAGGCACAGGCCAGGCAATGGGCGCAGCAGCTGTTTTGTTAGGGACTGCTGAGCTAGTGTGCATGGCGTCTGCCTGGATGCTTGAGCAAGGGCGTGTTTGGCGCTGTGCTGCTTAACCATCTCACTGACTGTCACTGCTGCTGGCTGCTGCTGCTGTTCCGCACTGCAGATCACAGCACAACTGCTTTGAGCTACTGCAGGCGCGGCGCAAACCTGGCAGTCGCTCGACGCGGCATTGCAGGGACAGCTGGAGCAGCGCTTGGTGGTGGCTTGCCTGGGCGGCCGGCAGCTCCCGCAGCAGCGGCAATGCCTGCAGCAGCCCCTGCGGCAGCGGCAGCAGCAGCAGCAGTGCCTCAGCTGCCACCTGGTGGGATGCCCAACAACTTGCAGGTGCCAGCTGGAGCGGCAACTGCAGCCGCTGCAGCAGCAGCAGCAGCAGCACCTGTGCGTGGTGCTGCGAGGCGCAGCCAGCATGCGTTGGCAGCGGCACTCGGCACAACGCAGCAGCAGGGTGGTGAGCTGAAGATGGTGGTTGCTCGTGTGGCGCTTGGGCAGCAGACGACAGGGGCGCATGGCATGAGGAGACCTCCCGATGGATTTGACAGTGTGAACAGCGGAGACGTGGCCGTGCCTGGTGCCAGTCTGGGCCTTAGAGGCGCCTGGGGCGTGGGGCCAGGCAGACTCAGGGGGCAGCAACAGCAGCAGCAGCCACAGCAGCAGCAGCTACAGCAGCAGCAGCCACAGCAGCAGCAGCAGATGTATTACTGCCATGTTGTGTTTGACAACGATGTGGCGTATCCGGAGTATGTTATAACGCTGCGGCCTTAGGGGGGAGGTGTAACCCCAGGGCGAGGGCAGTTAGCAGCAGCAGCAGTACACAGCACAGCTCTGCACAGCGGCTGCTTGGGTTGGTGTGTTGATTTGTGTGCACTGCATAACAGTTATGGCATAGCATTAGTATATGCACATCAAGTTGGCCATGATGTTTTGTATTGTGTGTTGGCCTCGTTCTGTCACATGTCAGCGACATTTTAACAGCGGGTAGCTCATGTCCCGTTGGACAACTGGACGTACCGTTAGCCATGACAGGCGTACATGTTGTGCACTTGACTTACTCTCTCTTCAGCTTATATTGCATGCATGCGATTGGGAACGGTTCAGCAGCACATATCCTTTTTTTGCTGTTGCAACAGGTTGGGACACATACTTGTGGCACACGCGCCCAGGTGGATTGTAAGCTTTGTATAAAGTTACTGTGTGCACGGATTGCTCAAAGACATCAGCACCTGAACAGGATGATTCTTTAATAATAAGGGGGATGCACAGCTCTCTGTCAACAGCTGAACCCTACCCAGCCAATTGTTCAAATCGACGCCAGATGGACACCATGTGCCAGGTGGTGCTAGGACTGGCAAGTGATTACAACGGCTCAAGCTGTGCCGGTCGAGGTGATCCTGCAACAGTCTCTCCATCTGAAGGAGAACACTCACTGTGCGCACCTCGTACGGATTTTGGCATGCAATGCGTCGCTCCTGACCGTTGCAGCTGTAACACTTGGGAAGCCCTAGTTGACAGACCAGCAAAGTACCCGCACGTTCGTGTCAATAAAGCATGCTTTAAGGAATTACAGGCTGTTTTCAGAGCTCTTGTTTGAGGTCAAAGCCGCAAGTCGCGTATCTTGATGAATTGTATCCTGATGTTGGCCCACTGTGGATGGTTGTGCTGTGGTCGCTGTCATTGCTTCTTGTTTTGCAATTTGAACTAGTAGCTGAGTCTGAAACTGAAGCACAGCAGCAGTCGGCGCTGCACTTGGTGCTTTGATGCAGCAACATTCCAGCACTGAGCTACTGCAGTTCACTACGCAGACAGACTACATGCAGGCACCAGCACGCTCTCATCACCTCTTAGACGACCCTTAGGCCACCCAACTCGTCCAACAGGAGCACCATGCACAAGCCACTCAATCCAGCTGCCCGTAGCTTTTGCATGGACAGCTGCAGCATCAACCAGCAGCAGCAGCCCAGTCACTGCTCCCAGCACTCATTGGCAGCCCTAATGACCGAGCAGGGACAGACGGACCTGACACCAACAGGTACCACAGCAGCACATGACGACGCAGCAGCAAAATACAGTCACATGGAGGGAGTGTACTCTGGTGCAGAAGGACCACTGGAATCTTACTCACTGTGGGGTCAGTGTCCTGCACAACAGCAGCAGACACTTGCAGGAGAAGTTGCAGAGCTCACTGCTTCAATGGCTGCATCCTTTGGGGCACTCTGCAGGTTCCACCCTCCCAGACCAGAGCCCACAGTAGCAGTTATGGGCCCAGCTATTGACTACAGCTCGTCATCCTGCCCCTACTTCTCTTCAGCTACGCCTCCCATGTCAGACACCACCACCACTCAGCAACTGTCAGCATCGCTATGGGGACCTCCAGTCAAACCTTGGGTCAAAGCAACACCTGGCAGCACCTCATGTGCAGCAACAACAGCACCACAGCCAGCATTGCCACCCCCTGCAGCCTCAACAGTAGAGCCTGCAATCCACACTGCCAGCACAGCAGTCAACACAAACTGGCAAGGCACAGATGGCTACAGCAAGCTACCCTCGTCTCGCGACTTGCAGGAATTTGGGTTTGCTGCATCCTCTCCACAGCCACTCCACTACAGCAGCCAGCCTAGCTGGCAGACTGCAACCAAGGCATCCCTGCCTGGCCACCTGCTGCTGCAGCCTACTGTTCAACCTTCAGACAACCAGTTTCCAGAACAGCAGCAGGTGAGGCAGACCACGTCACCTGCCATACAGTTGTCACAATGTCAACAAGTTGATTTAGCCTGGACAGCGGTATGCTGGTCAGTTGTTGCAATGTGCCGCGCGAAAGTGGTTACCATGCAGCACATAGCACAATGCCTGGCACTCAGTATATTCTGCTGTCCTACACTGTGCATACCAGCCCTCTGATGCTTGCTTTCACCCTGGGCTCCCTGCACCTTTCCTTGTTGTTCCTGCTGTGCCCCTGCTTTCTGAAAACTGCTTCACTTGCTTCACCCCTGACCGTTCCTCCCATGCAGCTCCCCTTCAACCCCATAAAGGACAGCGCAAGGCAGCTGCTGTCAGAGGCTGCCGTTATAAGGCAGGCGACGGTGGATATGGCAAGGCCTGTGCCGCAGCACGCATACAGCAATGACGACAATGAAGATTGTGACCAGAAGGCCTTGCAGGAAGAAGCTGCAGGGACAGCAATGAGCTCCGGCACTAGACATCAGCAGCAGGGCGGTTGTGGCAGTGGCGTGAGGCCATCCCAGGGAGAGGGCAAGCAATACCGACTTGAGGGCAGCAACGGCTTTGGCTACCACAGCAAGCAGCCGGCAAATCATGCTGCTGGCATCCCCCATAGGTTCACAGCCGACACTGGCAGCAGCAGCGACTGTGGTCGGGCCTACGCCTGTGCTGGGTGCGCGGGCGCAAGCAAGCAGGTGCTAGTGCTGACAGCACAGCTGCAGGAGGCGCAGTCGAGTGTGAGAGCGCTGCGAGCAGAGCTGGCAGCTGCACAGCAGCGGGTGGAGCTGGAGTGTCGCGCTGCTGCGAGGTTGCGGCAGCACATGCAGGAGCTGACAGTGCAGCTGCAGGGAGCAAAGGAGAAGGTTGCACTGATAGAAAGAGGTTCTGCCGTAGCCAGGCAGCAGGCGGCGGAGGCAGATATGCAGCTGCAGGGCTTGCGCGGTGAGCATGCTGCTTTGCAGGAGAGCTTGCAGGAGGTTGCTGCTGCTGCAACAGCTGCAGAGGTTGAGAAGGCGGCAGCAGCCGCGGCTGCAGCAGCCATGGCGGCATTGGAGGCAGGAAACAACAGTGTTGTAAGGCCTGTGAAGGCAAGAGCATGGCTTCGGCAGCAGCTGGCGCAGCAGCAGCGGCCCTTGCTGCAGCTTGAGCAACAGCTGTGTGTGGCAGCAGATGCAGAGAAGAGCAGGGCGAATGCTGAGAGCAATGTGGAGGCACAGGCTTCGCTGCAGCAGCAGCTGGCGCAGCAGCAAAGCAGCGGGGTGCAGCTGCAAAAGCAGCTGTATGAGGCCGCTGCAAAGGTGAGAGTGCTGCACTTTCCAGATTGACCATCAACCAGCGCCGCTGTGCGGCACACCTGCTCAAGCAAGCCCTTGAACGCCAGCGGGGCTGCTGTCCTCGGGTGCTGATGTAACATCATCATGCTGCTGCTTAGGGCACTATTCAACCTGCCAGCTCAGCTTTGATGGCCAACTTGTGCAGCCCAGAGCTGCGCAACGGCTGTACATTGCGGTCATTGTGGGCATGTTCTGTGATGCCTGGCCGCTGCACTGCCTGTTGTTGGCATGTGCACTTCGTCACTTCATGCTCTTCCCCACTGCTGCAGTACGCGGAGCTTCGAGCCTCCAAGAACAAGCACATCAAGTCCTTGAACCAGGAGCTGGAGAGTGTGCGGCTGCAGCTCAAGACGTGCCTCAGAAAAGCCCAGACCCCGATTCGTTTGACGCAAAGCAGGCTGGAGCGCAGCATTGACAAGTTTGAAGGCATGTCGGGTCAGCTAGAGCAGATACAGCAGACACTGCAGGTGATTGAGAAGCGCGCCAAACGGCAGCGCCACCCAATCTTGCCAGCTGCTGCACAAGCCGCCGTTGGCAGGATTGCAGCAGGGAAGCAGCTGGCGAGCTTGTGCTGCACCTTTGCAGACCATGTGAAGGAGTTGGTCGCTCTGACCAAGGCCATGCCACCAGCAGTGGAGGATTGGCAGGCATTGAAGCACCAGGGCAAGAGCGGCACGAATGACAGCCAGAGCAGCAGCAGCAGCAGCAGCAGCAGCAGCGCTGGTGCTGCAGTTGCAGCTGCTGCTGCGGCTGATCCTGCTCCTTCCAGTAGACACCCTGGGACGGGCTTTGGTGGCTCAATGGAACAGCAGGGTGTCAGCAGTGAAGCTGTGAATGCAGTCAGCAGCAGCTGTCACAACGGCAGCACAAGCGTGCCAGCTGCTGCTGCCGCTGGGCTGGAGCCTGCTGAAACGAGGCGGCGGCGGCTCGCACACGCTGCACGGCTGTGGCCACTTCTGTACTGCATTCTTCTGAAGTGGGGTTTCTCTGCGCCGGTGGCTGGTTTCTTGGGTGCAGCAACAGCAGCGGGAGCAGTAGTAGCAGCCACAGCATGCGGCTCAGCACGCTTGTGCATGAATGCTATGGGCAGGCCCTGATGTATGGTCGCACCAGTGACCAACCTTGGCAGTTGTCGTCAGGTACTAGTCTAGTTTGCTTGCAGTACGGTTAGCTGCACAGGATATCCCATCGATAGATGGGAAGACGGAGCCGCATTTGGGCATGAGGTGTCAGATACCCTCAATGAAGAATCAGTGGAGGGCGATGCCCTCCCTACTGTGGCCGGTGGCTGTGTTTGACGTGCCACTTGGGCGCTGCCAGTCGGCTTGTATGCTTGAACAAGTTGCTTATACTAGCAGTACTGCTATAGATAGTTGTGGGATATTTGGGAATCATAGCACTGAGGCTATCTATGTCTTATTGGTGTAGCTGTTGCGCTTGTGTATTGTATGCGCACAGATCCAGAAACCTCACATACTGTCCGACATACAGGGCGCGTGTGGGCTGCAACGAGGAACGGCTTTGTAACCTGGCAGCGTTCTGTGCAAGAGATGTTGTGCCGACCCTGCCTCTTGCAACGAGAGCGTGTGAGCTGACATGCATGCTGAACAGCACCCGCCGCAGCATCCATGGGTAGCCACCGCCTGCATTCAAATGGCGTTCACAACTGGTCCTGATCATACCTTCAACGTGTCTGTTGTTTACTGCAAGTAGTGCAACATCCTCGCCCGAAGAAAACAGCCAAGCGTGCTGATTAGCAACATGCTCTTCAATGCGATCCCCCCTAAAGTGCGTCCTTACAGGGTCAATCGTATACGCCATGGCGGCGTAGCAGCGGCGGCTTTCAAAACGTGCTGCAACTAGTGGCGATTGACAACACCACCACAAACGCGCAGGCAAAATAGCTGCTGCTGGCGAAACAAAGTAGCAGACAAGCTGTTGATGCTAAGAGAGCTATGATACAAATAGCTGCCAAACACACTGTCTGGCAGCATGCACCGGTACACATATGATAAGCCTTTGATCAACTTGATGAACCCATGCAATTGAAACTGCGCACGTGTGTGCTGTGCATGTGGCAAGCACGGTCATGCCCTTTCTTATCCAAACCTGTATTGTAAACGCTGAAGCCATGGCATTGTACACCATATATTTGGGATCCCTGTCATGCCGCAGGCATCTCAGAAGCATCCGATCCCACTACAACAGCGTGCTTTTGCACACCGCCTGCCAGCACCCCCAGCATCTGCAGCAGGCCTGTGTGGGCCTCCCACCCTGTTGCTGCTGCTGCTGCTGCTGCTGCTGCTGCTGCTGCCCCACAACCAGTTGATCCTGCTGCACATGCAGTGCCTTCAGCAGACCCCAAAACATTGCTGCTTACACTGCCACTGCTGCTGTTGCTGCCAGCAACACTGCTGCTGGTGGCAACAGACTCTGCAGCACTGCAGCTTGTTGCTGCACTGGCAGGTCCTGCGGGAGCCAGCGCAGCAGCAGCAGCTGCTGCTGTTGGTGCCGCTGTTGGCGCCGCTGTTGGTGCCAGCCAGGCAGCAGCGTGGTGCTCCATCACTTTGAGCAGCAAGCTAGGGTGCAGCAGCGCCTGAGGCTGGTCCAGCAGGTGCAGCACACGCAGCACACTCTCAAAGACCTGCAAAGCATAACAGTCAACAAACGTTGCGTTACTGGTGCAGTGCACTCTGCCGTGGATACCAGAGCTGACAACGAAGAGATGCCAACGACACGCCAGATGAACACCTGTATTATGTTCAATGATCCTGAGATAACAATGCCATTCTAAACATGTACAAGGAGCGACTTTACATGTAAGAAGCATCACTATG
Organism: Tetradesmus obliquus; assembly: GCA_030272155.1. Classification (NCBI taxonomy): domain Eukaryota; kingdom Viridiplantae; phylum Chlorophyta; class Chlorophyceae; order Sphaeropleales; family Scenedesmaceae; genus Tetradesmus; species Tetradesmus obliquus. The sequence continues at coordinate 4,444,491 of CP126200.1, read as the reverse complement.
CTTTGCAGGAGTGGCCTGTTTGGCCTCTTATGTCCACCACTGCTTGATAATGTGCCTTGCTTGCTGCCAGACAAACACATGCTTACCGCAGGGTCGTGCGCTGCTGTTTCAAACAGGCTGCTCATGTACCCCAGCAGCACCGCTTCCACCTTGCTTGCAGCAAACTGCGCAATGCTGCTGCTGCCGCCCAGTCCTCCCAGTGTTACATTGTTACTAACAAAACCTTCAAACTTGCTGTCATTGCCAACTGACAGCCGCCAGGCATCTTTCACTGTCGGCAGTACAGCCTGCTGCAGCTCGTTTGGCAGTCCGTGCAGCCACCGCCTTGCCTCATCGCTGACACTGCTGCTGCTGCTGCTGCTGCTGGGTGCATGTGTGTTTCCTGCTGCAAAGGATGCCGGGTGGCGCGCTGCGCGCTGCAGCAGCAGCTTGTGCAGCACAGCAATTTCTTGGGCTGCCACTGTCATGCCTTGACCTGAATGGCAGCAATACAAGCAGTAGGGTTTGTCAGTCGAGCTAGCACAGTCATGTAAGCTTATCAAAAGGAATGGACCCACTCATGTGTCCCATATTCATACCGCGTGGCAGCAGGGAGAGCTGCAGTGTACCCTGGCGTATCGCATGGCTGAGCTGGCAAGCACAGCGCTGTTGCAGTGCAGAAATCAACGAAATCTGCACGATGCATAACCTTCCTAGCAACTAGCAAGTGCTTCCCTGAAGCTCCCTAGAACCTAGCAGTCATTATCATTATCACAGTGCAGCTCACCTGCTTTGGGGGCCTCACCATAGACAGCGGAGAAGGAGCATAAGGAGTCACCCAGCATCAGCAGGCCATGCGGCAGGTTGACCTCCCAGCTTCAATGCAGGGACATATCTCAGCATATCAGGGACCTTTCTAACAAACATCACACCCCACCCACCGTAGACAGGGAAGAAGGAGCAGGTGGAGTCACTCAGCATCAGCAGGCCATGCGGCAGCTTGACTTCCCAGCTTTGATGCAGGGACATGTCTCAGTATAATGAGAACCTCTCCCATATCAACTCAACACCCCACCCACCGTAGACAGGGGAGAAGGAGCAGATGGAGTCCCCCAGCACCAGCAGTCCTTCTGGCAGGGCCACCTCCTCGTAGTGGCGCCAGGTGCTGCTGAGGCCATTGAAGACTGCAGGAGGGGCCAGCATGGTGGAGCCAGCCAGCAGCCGCCCTGCGCTGGGGTGCCACAGCCGCTGCAGAGAAGCAGGGTTTTGCAACAATACAAGGTGTGGTATGGTGTGGGGGGAGACTGCAGGAGGGACCAGCATGGTGGAGCCGGCCAGCAGGTGGCCTGGCCCGGGTGCCACAGCCGCTGCAGGATGTCATGATAATGCGGAAACCACAAGATTATGTGACATGGTGTGTAAATTCTGTAACAGTGCTGTCGAAGGGGCCAGCATGGTTGAGCCAGCCAGCAGCCGCCCTGCGCTAGGGTGCCACAGCCGCTGCAGAGAAGCAGAATTGTACAACAAAACACAAGATATGGTGTGGGCTGTGGCAGAAATGATCAGTTGAAGACAGCAGGCGGCGCCAGCATGGTTGAGCCAGCCAGCAGCCGCCCTGCGCTAGGGTGCCACAGCCGCTGCAGAGAAGCAGAATTGTCCAACAAAACACAAAATATGGTATGGGCTGTGGCAGAAATTATCAGTTGAAGACTGCAGGAGGGGGGGGGGAGCGGGGGGAGGGCACCATGGTTGAGCCAGCCAGCAGCCGCCCTGCGCCAGGGTGCCAAAGCCGCTGCAGAGAAGCAGGATTATGCAACAACACAAGGTGTGGTATGGTGTGGGGGGAGTCGTTCATCAGAGACAGCAGGCGGCGCCAGCATGGTGGAGCCAGCCAGCAGGTGGCTTTGGGCTAGGGTGCCACAGCCTCTGCCGGTTTTTGCCGTCAGCACCAGATGTGACATGTTTTGTGATATACATATCTGTGCTGTGGCAGGGGCCAGCATGGTCGAGCTGGCCAGCAGGTGGCCTGGGCCAGGGTGCCACAGCCTGTGCAGCACAGGATCATACAAAGTCCACTGCAGCTCGTGATACTACATGAAAGCTCTTGCGGAACAATGCAGCTGAGCTGCCGCCACTAGAATTTTATCTTTCGTCCGGATACACGTGCTTATTGCCGCAGCAAGGTACAGGAAGTCTACAAGAAACGTATGCAGTGGTCGCGGTATGCAATCATTGTGCTTTCAACAGCTAAGCACCTCACCTCGCGTGCAAACTGCAGCAGCTGCGCCTCATCCCTGTCAGGGTGCACCCCCTGGTGGCCCCCTACAGAGGCCATCCACAGGCCCTTGATGAGTGCAAAGGTGGGCCCTCAAAAAGTTGCGGCAAACTTGGTTGAAGAGCACACACGGAAGACTGAATTTTGGCATGTGCATATACACAGCGTGTGCGTTATCATAATCATTGTGCTTTGTACAGCTAAGCACCTCACCTCACGTGCGAATTGCAGCAGCTGCGCCTCATCTCTGTCAGGGTGCACCCCCTGGTGGCCCCCTACAGATGCCATCCACAGGCCCCCCTCCAGCCTCATGATGAGTGCAAGGTGGGCTGCGGCGGCACTGCAACTGCTGCCACGCCATGCACGTCTGCTGCTGCCAGCTCAGCTTCGATGTGAGGGGCCAACCGCACCAGCCTGCAGCAGCATAGCGGGGCAACGGAACAGCAGGACAGCTCAGCAGAAAGATTGACGTCAGGGCAGCAGGATAGCATGACAGCAGTACAGAAGGACAGACGTCAGTACAGCAGTACAGCAGTACAGCAGTACAGCAGGCCACAGGTTCCCCTCCAGCCTCATGATGAGTGCAAAGGTGGGCTGAGGGGGCACTGCCACTGCTGCCACACCATGCACGTCTGCTGCTGCCAGCTCAGCTTCGATGTGTGGCGCTAGGTGCACCAGCCTGGAGCAGGAGAGCAGGTTGGATCTGACGCATGAGCGGTTGCAGGCTGTTGCGGGCGACAGTAGTTAAGCTGGTGAGTACATACAGCAAACGCGCTTTTATCCACGCAGGTGCTGCACATGCTGCATTGGCATGCCTGATGGCAGCCAGCCAAAAACAGCGGACACATGCCCAATGAAAGCAAGGTTTGTCTGTATTAGCAGGCATGTTTCTTGCAGGCGGCAATGTGAAATCCGGTCCACAGTCCGATCTCTCACCATCCTGCGTAGCCTGTGTTGCAGCTGGCGCATGATACCATTGGTGGTGCTAAACCACAAATGGATCAACCCCACCACACACATTTCAACAGCCATGGCGTGCTACATGCTCACCAGCCTGCGTAGCCTGTGTTGCAGCTGGCCGCGTGACACCATTGGTGGTGCTAAACCACAAACTGATTAACCCCACCTCACACCTTTAAAAAACAGCCATGGGGTGCTCACCATCCTGCGTAGCCCGTGTTGCAGCTGGCGCGTGACACCGTGTGGTGCTAGACCACAAACCCATTAACCCCACCACACACGTTACAACAGCCATGGGGTGCTACATGCTCTACGGTAGAGCTCTCAGGCCCAGGCTTGTCCTTGTACTTCTCTAAATTACGCACGGAAGAGCATAGGCTCAAGCAGGCTTGCCTGCTTCTGACGCGTAGGACTTGCAACTTGCTACATGGTCACCAGTCCGCGTAGCCGGTGTTGCAGCTGGCGCGTGATACGCACGGCCGCTGCAGGCCTGCAGCAGCCAGCCAGCCAGGCAGCGGCGAGCCCCGCCCACTGCAGTCCACGACCAGACCAGCAGGCAGCTGGCTGCCGTCATCAAGCACCACACCTGCACGCACACATTTCCATCCACTGTATAGTCATTCTGGGTTGGCACCACTAGGGAGGCAGGCAGTTGGCTGCCATCGTCAAGCACCACACCTGCACGCAACACATCTTGTTTGCTAGGTCAGCATGCACTCACATAGTTTGGGTTAGAGGCATGTTAGCTATCTAAGAAGTGATAGGCATCAGCTTGTACAAGCTGTTGTGGAGGGTGCGGGATGAGCCACTAGTCCACTTTTTTGGGCCAGCATGGCTTTTCAAGTCAGGTGTGACAAACAGATCAAGCACTCTCGCCGATGACTCACCAGTCACAACAGCCTACTTGCTGCTGCTGCTGCTGCTGCTGCTGCTGCTGCTGCTGCTCTTGTGCAGCCCCTCCAACACGAGCCCAGCAGCCCTGGCACCATACTGGATGCTCACACGCTCATTCTCAGCCACCAGCTGCCTGGCAGTGCTATCCAGCAAGTGCCTGATCACAGCAGAGGCACGGCAAGACAGCAGCAACAGGACAAGCTACCATAGTACATGTGCTGCCTTGGAAATTCAGGCGCACAGAAACCAGGTGACCAAAACAGTACAGCCAGTTGATGGTGCTGGGCTCTCCTAGGTACCACAGAAGCACAACAGCGTCAGGTCTGCAGCATACCACCTCAGACGCATTCCAAGATCACCGTACCACCACATCTGCGTTGTAACATGCGCAGTTGAATTCATTCTTATACATCTGTCTACTAAACAGACAGGTGAGTCACCTGGAGCATGCTGCTGTCAGGACTGGCTCCCTGCTGTGCTCAGCGCGTGCCCAGGGCCGCAGCCCAGTTGCAGGGTGGAAGAACATGAACTGGCGCAGCATGTCCACAATGTTGCCGCCGGCAGCGCGCAGTGCAGGGATGTACCTGCAGCAGCAGCAGCAGCAGCAGCAGCAACAGCAGGAGCAGCAGCAGGAGCAGCAGCAGCAGCAGCAGCAACGATGAAGGCAGGATGCAGTTGCAGGCTGATAGAGCACAACCCCAACACATCTGACTTTTGCCGTGGCTAACAACGTCTCAGCAAGCCTTGTTGCAAGTCGCAGCATGCAGGGCAGCAGTTCTCATGAAGCGTCTGCGGGCAGCGGTGTCAGCATGTCGCTTGACGGTTGAGGTTCTGGCAGCCAACAACCACCAGTAGGCTGGCTGTCAGCTGAGACAGTCCATGTGTCAATCAAGAGTTGTCAACTAAGAGTTGACACATGGACTGTCTCAGCTGACAGCAAGCCTACGACCGCTTGGCAATGCAGGTCATGATGTACACGCAGAGGTACCTGCAGGACAGCTGAGGTACTGCGGGTGTGCTGCTGAATTGCAGATGACTAGCATTGGATACTGTCACATGCGCTGTGCGGCACACCTGCCATCGAAGATGCTGTCAAAGGTGCGGAGGCCTTGTGCTGTCATGGCATGGATCTGATTGTACTGCAGTAGCAGGCAGCAGCACAAGCGGTGTCAGCCTGACTGGCACTTTGCCAGTGATGACAATACGATGGACCAGTGCCTCTGGTCAATGACCACAAGCAGTTTGCATCCTCCAGTTTGCATGTCAAATGAGCATACCTGTAAAGTGACAACAGCCCGTCCAGATATGCTGCAGCTACCGGCTACCGGCTGCCGGTATTGCCGCAATCAGATGCCGCTGCAGCAGTGTGGGCAGTCCCAGCATGGCAGCTGAGCTGCAAGTGCTTGCTGTCAAGTGGGTGAGGTGTGGTTGTGGTTAGGTGCTGCAGTGGCTTGTGGTTGTGGTTAGGTGCTGCAGTGGAACTAAGTTTGGTGTTGGGCCTAAGAGGGCAAGGGATGCATGCGACTGACATGCAACAGCAAACACGGTCCATCCAAACCCTAGTTTTCTACAGTTACCAGCGGCAGTCTAAAACGGTGTGGTTGCATGCAGGTAGTGTCACCATCTGATGGAGTCCCGGCAGGGCCACATTGCGTCACCAACAGCAGAGCATGGCACCCATCAGTCATGCGCGGCATTGCCATCCCCACACATGACACCATTTTATGACACCTGACTTTGGTGTGGCGCACCTGAGAGACTCCTCGCCGCGCACGCTTGTCCTGCAGGGCAGAGGAGGGCGTACAGCAGTGTTACACTCGGTCAAAGTGCTGTGAATGAGCGCGTGGGCAGCAGATGTTCCACTAGTTGCTGACTGCATGGCCCGGAGCGATGGCTTTGCAGAACATGCCCGATAGCCGTACTGCTCAGCTTGATGCGTTTCTTGATTCCAACATCGCACCTTGCACATTTCCACGGCAGAATCTGCACAGGCGGGTTGAAGCTTGTCTCGCTCCAGCAGCAGTACTTTTTTAAAGTGCCTGCTGAGCATCTGGCTGCAGGCCAAGCCTGCCATGCCGCTGCCGATGACAACGGCTTGCAGTGTACTGCGTAAAGCAGTCGCCATCTGCAAGGACGAGTGTTGATGTTCGTAGTGCCAGAGGCAGTCGTTCGCTTGTGTCGCACTTGCTGTTCTATTGTCTCCTGCGAGCGGTTGAGCGCTACGCTTGACATACGTCCGCTTCTGTAAATCAAGAAGTGTGGCAACGCGTGCTTAGCTGCGCCCAAACAATGACAGGAAGGCGCCAGGTCATCGGAAGGTCACTTGAAGGTCAGGGCGTGAACCAACAACTGAAGCAGCAGATGGCCCAGAATCACTCAGCATTGATCAGTTGAACTGACCCACTTTAGTGAACAACAAGCAGTCGAGCAGCTGTCATCATGAACTGAGTGATACTGGCACCAGAGCTACGCCCCACCGCACACCCAGCTGCGACACACTGCAGCATCGATTTCCAACAGCACTGTGCTGACACTTCACTTGAAACGGTGTCACATCCTGTAGCTTGCTATTTAAAGGTCTCAGATGTACACAGCACCAGCACATGTGCATGCCCAGCAACCCTAGTACACATAGTCAGCCTCACATCACTATGGTCACCGAGATGTCCAGCTGCATGTCCAGCCATGTCCAGTGGCACCAAATCGTGTCCAGTTGGTGGGTTTGCATGTCCAGTTGCAGGTCCACTGGACTGGCAGTCTGCCTGCAGATGGACATGTGCTGCTGCTGATGCGTTGTACGGCACGATACCCAGCTGAAACGCCGCAAGTAGGTGTTGTTGCATGTATGCCGCTTACACTGTGTCGCTGAACAGCAGCACGTCAGCTGGCCAGCCCATGGGCTTGCTGTAGGGTTTGTCGATATCACGTCAACACCGGCTTGATATTCACGCCAAAGCGTGCGATAAAGCAAAGAATCATCATATATAGCAGCATTTATGGTGTCTTATGGCACGACAGCGCCTCAAGACGAAGATCAGCATGTCACTACAGCATTGCACGACTTTCCCCCGCTGCCGAAGCAGCAGCCTTCCAAACACATCGTTTAGTTCTATTACAGTAAGTTTAGTGGCCCGTATAGCCCCATTGCGCGCTGCTGCAAGGTGTGTCACTTGTTAAAATACAAAATGGTCAGATGGCATACGCTCGTGAACTGTTCGTCTACTGGTAAGCAAACAGCTGCAAACGATGATCAATATGATTACTGCTGAAGCATTACAGCGATCGCACCTGTGTCGCGCACTGCTGCTGCGTTGCATATGGTGCACGCGGCTGAAACAGACTGCAAGCTCGTGTCCACTGGCAGAGACCATCGCTGAAAGCGTTAATGAATGACAACAGATCAAAGCGGTTATTGGGCGTTTGTGAGGCTGCAGACGCCTGCTCATTGAGCAGCAGCAGTCCTTGAAGCACTATGCAGCTGCAAGGTTGATCCTGCAGGATTTCAATGCTGTAGAAAGCGCATGGAGCTGCTACTGCTTATCTTGATACTTTGATGACATGGTGAGCGACTCTTACCCAGATCAGCAGCGGCTGAAACGACAGCACCCAGCCCTGCAGCTGCTAGGGCGCCCAGCTCACAGCAGCAGCAGCAGCAGCAGCTACAGTTGCAGCAGTGCAGCAGTACTGTCGCAGGAATGATCACACCATCACCAGATCAAGATCAGTTTCAGGTACAGCAGCATCAGCAGTGCTATGTCAGCTGTAGAGGCTGGGTGCATGCAGGTTGTCCACAGGTGCAGTTGTGTGTCACCTGCGTGGCTGCTGCTGCTGTGTGCAGGCTCCTGTCAGCTGCCCGTCTCCCAGCATCACAGGTAGGTCAGAACAACGAAAACGTTAGAACATAACAGGTAGCAGGTTACAGCTGCTGCTACTGCTGCTGCTGCTGTGAAGTGACAGCTCTCCCAATCAAGAGCATGCCACTTGCTGCAGGGCTTGTCGTGATAATTCTTGGCAACGCGTGCATGAACATACGCACGCAGCAGACAGCATGCCCAGCAGGCCAGCAGTTGCATAATGTGGAACGTGCTTGCGACGCACTTCACACACACCATACTTGCTCGCAATGCCCTCCATGTGGTGTGCGCGCCACCCATCCAGCTTCTACTTCCTGCGTGCATGGGTCCTACTTGATTGCAGTCAGCATGGCGCCACTGTATCTAATGCAGCAGCAGACAGCCTGCTTGGAGACCACCATTGTGATATATTGACATGAGACCTCTGTTGGTGCGCAGACCTTCCCTATAGAGACACAGGGGCCGACTTTCCGGCAGCGTGGCATGGCTGATGCACTTCCTGGTGAGCTTGAGCGGTGTGGCATTGCTAGCAGTCTGCCTCATATGTGCGATTCAGTGGCAGCGATTATGTTGGCGCAAATGCTGCTGCTCTGTAGTGTTGCATGTAGTGGTGCGTGGCGGGCGCCAATCAACGCGCAAACGCCGGTTGGCCCAGACCTTGATTGAGATAACGCCAACCTCAACAAGTGCCACATCCTAAGCTGCAGCATGCAAATGTAAGTGCAGCTGCTCTGTTTCTGCTGCACTGCTGCAGGGGTGTTCTTTGAAACAACCGCTACACATGTACAATGCAGGCAGTGGCAGCCTGCCAACTCGCAGTTGATGCCGGCTACGCAGACACCAGTGCGCGATCAGCAGCTGCTGGAACTTGTATGTTTTCGTTGGCAGATGGTGGCATGCAGCGGTAGTGGCAGCTGGTGCGTTGCTGTGCTGGCGCTGCCTGCAACAGGATGCACAGTGAATGCAGTTGGCATAGGCATCATCTGTACAAGTGGTAGAGACGCAATCTTGTCAATGCAGTTCTTGGCAGCTGTTCCGCGTGGTGTCCTCGCTGCTTATGTTGTGATTGCAGCAGCTGGGTGCCTTTGCTGTCATGCAGCAGCTGCGTGCTGTTAATGTTGTTGTGATTGCAGCAGCTGCCAGATTCTGTTTGTATTGCAGCAGCTACATGCTGATTGTGTTACAGCCCATGGGTCACTTGCCCACTTGGCAGTTGCAGCTGCAGTGACTTGGTACCAGGGGGTCGAGGGCGCAAACCCAAGCACCTCGACATTGCTGTCCTGCCGCGAACACTTGTTTACTGCATCAAATACGTTTGATATAACGGTAATAGGCAGTTGATGAAAGTCCAATTGCCGTGTCCAGTATCGTGTCCAGTCACCTACTCGATGTCCAGCAGCATGCTGGACATGGCCATGTCCAGTCTCACACTGGACATGCCACATGGCATGTCCAGTTGCACACCATGCAACTGGACATGCCTGGACATGCAGCTGGACATCTCGGTGACCATAGTGGCATGCTCGAAATCCAGCAGCAGTACAAGTCATCCTGTTACATGCATGGCGCGGGTGCAGCAACACTGGCAGGGTGACGTAGGACACACAGTTAGGTATTGCACTCCCTGAGCAAGACACTATTGCAAGTGCTCAGTCGCTGGATGCCTACTGCTGGCTGGCAGCAGCAGGTACAGCAGCAGCAGCTGCAGCAGCAGCAGTTGGCGCCTGAATGCCACCAGCGCCTGCTGCAGCTGCAGCAGCTGCCACTGGCTGCTGGCCTGCAGCTGCTGTCACACTGCTGCTGCTGCTGCTGCTGCCAAGCCTGCTGCCCACACCAGCCCTTCGGGCATCCTCCAGCCATTGCAGAACCTTGTTTGACAGATTCTTCAGCTCAGGACTGCTGCTGCTCTGCTGCCTGCCGGAGCCAACCTGAGCTCCACAGGGGGTCACATGGGTCCCTGGCAGCAGCAGCGACTGCAGGGACGGCAACCCAGGCTGCTGCTGCTGCTGCTGCTGCTGCCAGCCTTGCTGCTGCTGCTGGAGCTGCTGCAGCTGCTGTAGCACCCTGTCTATGTCAACGTCTTCATCAATAGAGCTCCACGCATCAGTTGCTGCTGCTGCTGGTGCTGTTACTTCATCTGCTGGCATGTCGTGTCCGCTGCTGCTCAGGCTGGCAAAGCGTGCACTGAGAATCTGCTGCATCTCAGGCGTCTCGTCAAAGTTTTTGTCGTCTTCAAACTGCACCAGCAGTGTTGCAGGACAGCTGTAGCCAGCAGCAATGAGCGCTCGAGACTCCTCAGGAGTGGGCCGGAAGTCAGTCAGGCCGTCACCAACCTGCAGCAGCAGCAGCAGCAGCAGGAGCAGCAGCAGCAGCAGCAGCAGCAGCGGCAGCAGTAAGGTAGGGAACAGGCCATCCCAGCAAACTGGCAAGTCATGGGTGCCCAGCCTGCCGCAAACTACTCGTGGCAGCACACCAGTTCGCACAACAATGCACGCAGCATTAGCATGCCTACCTCAATAAGTTCTTACAACAAAGCTCTCAGACCCATACCAGGCCTGTCCTTGTCCTTCTCTAATTTACGCACGGAAGAGCACAGGCTCAAGCGCTTGCCTGCTTCTGATGCTTTGGACTTGTAACTTGTAACATGCATACCTCGTTGATGACTGATGCCAACTGGTCCAATGCTGGCGCAGCACCCGCCAGCAGCTGCCGCTGCTCGAGTGACAGCACGGGTGCAGTGGCAGCAGCAGCCACCAGCACCTGCTGTGCTGACAGCTGCGGCAGCGCCAGGCCAGGCAATGCGCTGCTGCTGCCGCTGCTGCTGCTGCTGCTGCTGCCGGTTTCGTCTGTGCTGGACATGCTGCGGGCTGCTTGCAGGGTTGGCTGCAGGCCTTCGAGGAAGCCTGGGATGGGGATGGCATCTGAGACTTGCCTGCAGCAGCAGCAGCAGCAGCAGCAGCAGCGATGCGGACATGCGCTCGCATGCTTGACATGCAACCCGGAAAGCGCCACAACATACACCCAAATGCCTGGCCGAAGCCGCAGCTGTCCTTTATACTTTGCAGAGCCAGATGAAAGGTACACTCACTGCCAAGCACTAGACATGTGCAGAGTTGTGTTGACCTGCTATTGTATAACCTGATGGAACGAAAGCCACTTGGCCACTCACAGGTTGTTGTAGCTGATGATCACATTAGCCTGCGTAGCCGCAGGTTCCAGGCTGCCGATCAGCAGGTGCAGCAGCGCGCCGTTGCTGTGGCCCACACCAAAGCAGGGCGCCTTCTGTGGCGTCAGATAACTCCGCCCGCTGCGCCGCAGCTCTGCCACACTGTCTAGGAAGGTCTGCCGCACAGCCTTGGCGCACTGGTCGTGGCGGAACGTGACTGCGAGATAGTGTGGTAGAGGTGCGAAGGATTCAGGGCTCTGTGTGCATGGTGAGCCGCAATGCAGCAAGCACAATGGCAACACCAGCCCACGTAATACATCAAGCAATCTGCACGTGGCTCTTTGGAAGACAAGCCACCAGTTGATGACTTTGCACCACACTGCATCTCGACTTTGTCAGATTGTAACATGTTGTTGTACAACATGACATGACACTGTCACGACGCAACAAAGTGCACGGAGCTGGAGGCAGCACCAAACAAGCCTCTGGCCACCTGCGTATGGTGTGGCTATGGTGGTGTAGCTTGCATCAGCCAGCTGCTCAACGCAACATTGCAACACAGTAACATGACAATGTAACGCCAACATTCCTGGAGGCAGCAACACTCAGCGCCCCTGCCCACCTGCGTATGGTGTGGCGATTGTGGTGTAGCCCGCATCAGCCAGCTGCTCAATGAAGCCGTTGTACAGCAGCTGCGGCGCTGCACCCGCGAATGCACCCCCAAGGAAGTGGATGACGCCGCTGACGCGTGCTGCGCGCGGGTGCGCTACCCAGGCCTTTGTGCCCTCCTGTGTTGGCATGCAGTAAGTGCAGTGCAGAAAGACGTGAAGGCAGGAAGCCTAGAGCGACTGATAGGGCTGATAGCTGTTGGGAAGTTCAACAGCCAGAGGCATCGTGTAGCACCTGATGCACCACCCAGGCCTTGGTGCCCTGCTGCTTTTGGCATTGCAGGCACGCAGTGGGTGCAGCACATTGAGCAAGTCAGGAAGGTTGCTGCTAACATGAAATGCTTGCATTGCGGTGTCTTGGGAAGCATATCTGTCGAGGCACATGCAGCACCACGCAACATGCCATCCTAACTGGTGCACGAAAGCACACGGCCTGCTGTTGCTGCCAGCAAGTGGTGAACACAGCATACACAGACAGAGCAGCCACAGCCAGGGCCTCACCAGCTGCCTCCACACAACACTGGCGTGGCACTTAAGGCTGCCAGCCCGGCTGCGTGCTGCTGCTGCCACTGCTGCATGATGCCTGTTGCCACCGACAGCCTGACGGCGTTGCAGGCTGCAGCAGAAGAGATGGCAGGGCGCGGTGCACAAAGCCCTGTACTGAGATGCTGAGCTGCAGATGCAAATCGGCTGGAAGCAACAAAGTGACTTCACAAAGCACAAGGCATGTCACTGCTGCTGCAGCAATGTGTGGTGGCAAGTGCCACCATTGGATGCACGCTAGTGGGCCCCGGCAGAGCAGCTGGCTGCTTACCACCTCGCTTGCATCACGTTAGTGGTTGATGACTTGGTGGAGTACCGTTAAGCTCCGTCTGAGGTGTGATTATGCGAACTGCAAGGACCAGTGGTAGTGCCTAAGCAGTGTGTGTGGTGCTGTGCCAGAGAGGGTCCAAGCTTTTCGCAAACGCTTGAGCAGCTTTGGAGGTCTGCAAAGTACGAAGGCTTTGCTATCAAACAACGTGAAAGCCAGCAATCGCTACAAATATGCACACAGGCCACCCTCCCAGAACCCCACCTGGCATGTCATGTACCTGCAGTGTGGTTTTGGCGCATTGGCTACTGTTTGCCGTGATAGGTCGGTGGCATCATACTGTGTAGCTTGGGTTGAGCTTGAACTCCTGCTGAGGGCAAGCTTGCTGCGATCAGCTGGTTCATGCACTAGCAGACAGGCAGGGTTGTGCAAAATGAATGAAATTCACCGCATCAACCCTCCTACGTCAGTGGTGCTGAGCGAGCGCAAGTATCCGGTCATCACCAACGAGCCCTCCTGGTCGCAGATATGTACGCCTCCTGCAAGCCCCTGCACGCTCTTAGAAACCTAGTTATGCAGCTAAATCTCACACATGCGCTTGTTACTGCAGTTGCTGGCCTCAGATCAGATGACTACAAGCTGCTGCTGCAGTCGACTGCCATTGGTGCTCCCATCGGATACTGGATCGGTGAGGCGCTGCAGCGTGCATCAAACAGCAATCAAACCCTTACTTACAACCCTGAGTGGCCGTTCAGAGGCTGCCGAGCCTCCTGCATCGCTCCCGTCAGCTGTCTGTCTTCTTTCGGTGCTGCACTCACGCAGCATCACTGCTGCTGCTGGTTGTGTTTGCAGGGTCCAAGAGCCATGCCACTCGCCAGGGCATGATTGTGGGCATGCTGATGTGTGGTGGTGCAGGGCTGGCGCAAGTGGTACAGGTCTCGGCAGGTGAGCAGGCAGCAGTTGCTCATGCACCCTTGCACCTGGTTGGCTGCAGCTGCGTTTCCAGTCTAGTTGTTGCCACATCAACTCATCGTCCAGCAGCCTTTGCAGCTTGAAGTTGCTGTAGCAGCTGATGAAAGCACTTGCTTCCGTTGCTCCTGTCTGGCTTCTCATCAGTCAACCACACCACCTGCTGTTTGCTTGAATTGCCATGCTTGCAGCGCGCCTGCTTGGTGTGCTTGAGAATGAGGCGGAGTACAAGCAGTTTGTGGAGCGGCCGGGCAAGTGAAGGCAGCAGCAGCAGCAGTGGAAGCAGCAGCAGCAGCAGTACCAGCACCAGCAGCAGCACCAGCAGGCGCAGCATGGTGCTGCCCAGACTATGTTGAGCATGTGCAACATGGAGCATACTCGACCAGCAGTAGAAAACAACTGTTGCCAGCATATGGCTAGCAGCTGCAGCTGCGGATATATCACGCATTTCCAACTGCAGCAGCTGCCGCAAGCATGGAGGTGGCGAAGTGCTGCTGCCATCAACAGCTGCTGAGCAGCAGCAGGAGCAGCAGCAGCCAGTGGATGCACGGCACGGCTGCACGGCTGGCGTAGCTGTGTGTGCGTGAAGCGCTGCTGCTGCAGCCTGCGGCGCAGGTTATTCAGCGCTCGTTGGCATGTAGCAAGCAGTGGTTGCCTTGTGTCCTCGACAGCAGAGGGTGCAGATATGGCGTGCTCACTGCATCCCAGCACCCAGAGGCGACAGCATAAGCTTGAAGGGTTGTGTGCTGACTGCTGCTATATTGCAGTAGCAACACCAGCGCGTGCGGCAGGCTTTAGAAGTCAAGGCACGGCAGCAGTGCATGCGCGCATGCGAATGGCAGCATTTTGCACCTCATAGCAGCAGTAGCAGCTGGCCACACGCCATGTGGGCAGCTTGTTGGCAGCGCACTGCGCTAGCGGCGTTGGCTGCAGAGGGTCACACATGTGCCCGTCCAGTGCTATATTGTATGCTACGCAAATGTTCAGCAAGTGCTGTCTAATGTATGCGTATGGTACATCTCAGTAGATGCTGCTGGCATGATGCGCGGCGTATCGTAGTGGAGTTCTGTGTGGCTCTGGCATTGGTGTTGTACTTCGCCAATACAATTGTACTTCGTCAACTCAGCTTGTATGCCATAGAGCGAGTGGATGCATACCACAGTCAAGGGACTGTATACAGCATCATTAATGATATTGTTACAGCTTGTAACAGTTTCCTATTGACGGGGTCACCTGGTGATGATGTCACAGTCATGTTACCTTCGTTACGCGCACCCCGCTGAAATGTATATCATACTGTTACCCATCAAGCCATAGCATCAACGCCATCAAAATGGTACGGAGCACTTGCTGGCACTGTGCCAGTGTGGTTGAGCTGAAGAGACGCCAGACGTGAGCTGCACCGCCAGCATACACCAGCAGCCAACTGACAGATCTATGTAGCAACAGCAAAGTGCTGCAGATCACTGACTGCATGTCCAAACCTGTTCATCAAACACACAACCTCTGGCTGTTGGTCATTGTCAAACGCATTGTCAAAGGCATTGTTGACAGCATTGCGCATTGTTGCAGCGCAACATGCTATGTTGAATTAGGGTTCTCAACATATCACACACAGTGTCCCTCGTAGCTCAGGTGGCACGGCACGCCAATCTGGCAACATGGCATGGCCCCAGCTGTGGCGGCGGCAGCAGCAGCAGCAGCTACTAGCTAGCAGCTGGGGCCCTGGCAGGCCTGCCGCAGGCCTGGCAGTGGCTGCCAGCAGCTGCTGCACCCGCTGCAGCAGCTGCTTAAGCACAAGCTTGTCCACCTGCAACTGCTGTGGCAGCAGCAGCGGCAGCAGCAGCTAGCTGGGGTCTGGCAGGCCCGCTGCCAGCACCTGCTGCAGCAACTGCAGCATGTGCACCTGCAACTGCTGTGGCAGCAGCAGCGGCAGCAGCAGCTAGCTGGGGTCTGGCAGGCCTGCTGCCAGCAGCTCCTGCACTCGCTGCACCTGCAGCAGCAGCTGCATGCCCACCTGCCACTGCAGCAGCAGCAGCAGCAGCAGCAGCAGCTAGCTGGCGTCCGGCAGGCCCGCTGCCAGCAGCTCCTGCACGCGCTCCAGCAGCTGCTGCACTGTGGGGCGCTGCCTTGCCTCTGCTGCGAGGCAGAGGCCCACCAGGGAGTGCAACTCCTGGGGGTAGCGGGGCGCAGGGGGCTTGGGCCAGGGGATGCGGCAGCTGACAAAGGCGCAGACAAATAAGCAGGCAGGCAGGCAGGCAGGCAGGCAGGTGTTGCTTATGCTTTCATGCAACTGGGTAGCTGCGCAGGCTTGGGCCAGGGGATGCGGCAGCTGACCAAGGCGCAGACAAATAAGCAGGCAGGCAGGCAGGAAAACAGCAGGCAGGCAGGCAGGCGTTGCTTATGCTTGCATGCAAATGGGTAGCTGCGCAGGCTTGGGCCAGGGG
The DNA here is from genome assembly GCA_030272155.1 of Tetradesmus obliquus. Classification (NCBI taxonomy): domain Eukaryota; kingdom Viridiplantae; phylum Chlorophyta; class Chlorophyceae; order Sphaeropleales; family Scenedesmaceae; genus Tetradesmus; species Tetradesmus obliquus. The sequence goes on along the minus strand of CP126200.1, from coordinate 4,428,468 downwards.
TTGCGGCAGCTGACGAAGGCGCAGACGCAAGCAGGCAGGCAGGCAGGCACGCAGGCAGGCGTTGCTTGTATTCTTGCATGCAAATGGGTAGCTGCGCAGGCTTGGGCAGGGGATACGGCAGCTGATTTTAGCACAGACAAATAAGCAGGCAGGCAGGCAGGCAGGCGTTGCTTATGCTTGCATGGAAATGGGTAGCTGCGCAGGCTTGGGCCAGGCGATGCGGCAGCTGATGTTAGCACAGGCATATGGGCAGGCAGGCAGGCAGATAGGTGCAGCATGCAAATGGGTGACAGCGCTGGATGGAGCAATCAGCAATGCCAGTCGTGCACTGCAAGCCTGTTTGCCCATGCGGCATGACCGACGACACTGGCATTCAGCTGGTAAGCAAGCAGCACCGCATGTGGCGGGCCACGACTGCTATTCAGGCAGAGTCAGGCAAAAGCACAGTGGTGTAAGAGCCTTTAAACCTCTAAACCCAAGCATCAGCATGCAGATGAGCTGCAGAGTGCTGCACTGCTGCCGCCTGCTGCTCACTTCATGACTGCCAGGGCCAGGCTGGCACCCTGGTCCACTGCCTGCTGGAAAGGCGAGGCGCCATACATCATGGCATACCTGCAGCATCATATTTGCAGACATAACACCGACATGGTGAGACACGTGGCAAGAGATGAGCAAGCAGCAGCAGCAGCAGCTGCCTGGCAGCCCCAAAAGTGTCACTGGCAGTCTAATGGCAAGCGGTGCGGTGTTGTGAGCTATGAAGCGGAACAGCCGCCGCAGCTCACAGTGTGCATCCCAGCGCCCACACGTCCAGAGGTGCGAGTACAAACTGATGTAGGTGCTATAAACCGACTCTGACACCTAAGCACTGTGACAGCAGCAACGCATTTGGGCAGCCGCCGCAGCTCACAGTGTGCATCCCAGCGCCCACACATCCAGGCGGCCGTCCAGCGTGCAGTGGCTGGGCACATCAAACAGCTCGGGGGCACGGAAGGTTGCGGTGCAGTGCGCCTGCAGCAGCAGCAGCAGCAGGAGCACGGCAGGCGGCAGCGCAGTCAACAGCCAAGTACATGCCTCTCACACAAAAGGAAGGCAGCGAGCGTTTCAAACCCGCCCTGGCGATGACCTAACCATCCACCACCTGAGTGCTTGCATACAACCCCATTCATGAGTTGCTGTCAGAACAATGGTCACGCGTATCTTGGTCATGCAAATCTTACAAATTTGCCTTCCTGCTGCAGCCAGCGCCTTCTCACCTCTGCATCCTCTTGCACAGTCAGCGCTGCTGCCCTGCTGCCAATATGGATAGGGATGCTCCTGGCACTGCCAAAGTCGGTCAGCACAGCCTCATAGCCACGCACCACCTGCGGCAGCACAGCACATACGTGCACACTTCTCAACCCCGCAGCACAGCACACACGTGTACACATCTTGGCCAAAATGCTTACATGCAATTGTAATCAATACCAATATGCCAACATTTCAGCCCACAGCCATACAGCACAGCACAGTGAGCGAGGGACCGCCAGGGAGAGACACCACAGGCATGCTTCCGTATGTCATCAAGCCACAACCGTCCCCTGTTCAATCCTCCAAAGCTAAACGTCTGCTGCCAGGCCCTGCTCATCCACCTCATCACCGTCCCCACCATTAACACCCTTGTCTGCCGTCACTTTGAAACACAAACCGACAGCCGCACACAGCAGTCAAGCTCACCAGGCTCCTGCCAGCCTCCACATCACCTGCAAAGCACCAAGCCACATCACCTGCACCTATCCACTGTACACAACAGCACTTGGAATTCCAAAACCAACAGCAGCACACAGCAGTCAAGCTCACCAAGCTCCTGCCAGCTCCACATCACCTGCCAGGCCCTGCTCCTCATCTGCCCCATCACTGTCCCCGCCACCAGCACTCCTGCCTGGCGTCACTTTACAAGACAAACCAACAGCAGCAGACAGCAGTCTAGCTCACCGAGCTTCTGCCATCCTCCACATCACCTGCAAAGCACCCATCTGCATCATCTGCACCATCACTGCACACAACAGCACTTTGAAATCCAAAACCAACAGCAGCACACAGCAGTCTAGCTCACCAGGCTCCTGCCAGCCTCCACATCACCTGCAAAGCACCAAGCACCTGCACCTTACCACTGTACACAACAGCACTTGAAAGCACAAACCGACAGCAGCACACAGCCTTGAAGCTCACCAAGCTCCTGCCAGCCTCCTCATCACCTGCCAGGCCGTGCGCATCATCTGCCCCATCACTGTCCCCGCCATTTGCAGCTTTGTCTGCCGTCACTTTGAAAGCACAAACCGACAGCAGCACACAGCAGCCAAGCTCACCAGGCTCCTGCCAGCCTCCTCATCTGCTGGGCCCTGCTCCTCATCTACCCCATCACTGTCCCCGCCATTAACACCCTGGTCTGCAGTCAATACATTGAAATACAAACCGACAGCAGCATACAGCAGTCAAGCTCACCAGGCTCCTGCCAGCCTCCACATCACCTGCCAAGCCCTGCTGCTCTTCTGCCTCATCACTGTCCCCGCCATCATCTCCCTGCCTGACGTCATTTTGAAATCTAAAACCAACAGCAGCAGACAGCAGTCAAGCTCACCGAGCTTCTGCCATCCTCCACATCACCTGCAAAGCACCCATCTGCACCATCTGCACCATCTGCACCATCACTGTACACAACAGCACTTGGAAATCCAAAACCAACAGCAGCACACAGCAGTCTAGCTCACCAGGCTCCTGCCAGCCTCCACATCACCTGCAAAGCCAAAGCCACATCATCTGCACCTATCCACTGTACACAACAGCACTTGGAAATCCAAAACCAACAGCAGCATACAGCAGTCAAGCTCACCAGGCTCCTGCCATCCTCCACATCACCTGCAAAGCACCAAGCCACATCACCTGCACCTTACCGCTGTACACAACAGCACTTCAAAAACTAAAACCAACAGCATCACGCAGCAGTCTAGCTCACCAGGCTTCTGCCAGCCTCCACATCACCTGCCAGGCCTTGCTCCCCATCCACTCCATCACTGTCCCCGCCATCATCACCAGCAGCAGCAGCAGCAGCAGCACCCCTGCCTGCAGCCGTCATGACCATCTGCAGCGCAGATGGCGGCCTGGGCAGCTGCTGCTGCTGCTGGCGCTGCGCCCTGCTGCTGCTGCTGCTGCTGCGGGGTCTGCGGATGAGCACGTTGTGGGGCTTGATGTCCATGTGGGCATAGCCCCTGCTGTGCATGTGCGCCGCGCCCGCACAGATCTGCAAAAAACAGCACGCGTGGATCTCATGGATACCTGTTTGCTGAGCTTGTTTGCAGGACTTGGTGACTGGAATGCGCATGCAGCAACTTCTGACTGGAATGAAGTATGTTTAGGTGCTGGCTTGTGTGTAGTAAACAGCTGAGCTGCCAGCACAGGTGGTGGTAGGGAGTAGCATGCATGATCAGCATATGTCAAAGTGCATAATGTAATCCTTGCACCTCACATTGCCCAAGCATGCAGCACTAGTCCTGCCTTGCTGTTTTGCTGTAGGCTTGGCTGCTGCCTCCATTCACATCTAGCGGTGCCAGCCACAGCAAGCAGCCAGCTGAAAGTCATGTGCTCGTCCAGCTGTTACTTTTACACAGGGCTTTCTCTGCGGCCGAGGACCTTGATGCCGATCTTGTACACCCTGTTCTGCCTGCAGGTCTGGTGCTGGCACACACGCACCTGCCTGACCATGCCCAGCACTTGGTGGCTGCTCAGCTGTGCTCTCTGGTTCCCTGCCTTGCTTGCTGGTGTTGATGCTGCCAGCTTCTGTTATGACAAGTGCCCGCCAGCGCAAACACACAACGTCCCGGCACCCAGGCACCTTTGTGATGTGTGATCACTTTTCAAAACAGCAGGTATTACATCATATCATGCCAGGGGCCTGAATCTGGCCCACACGCACCTGCCTGAAGATGTCCAGCACCTGGTGGCTGCTCAGCTGTGCTGTTCTGTTCCCCGCCTTGCTTGCTGGTGTTGCCGCTGCTGACCACCAGGAACATTAATTTTCGTCCGAACTTGCGTGCTTATGATGCTGCCAGCTTCTGTTATGACAACTGCCAGCCAGCGCTGACACACCACATGCCGGCACCCAGACACCTTTGTGATGTTTGATGACTTGACAAAAAAAACAGCAGGTATATATCATATCATGCCTTTAGGTCTGCTGCTGGCCCACACGCACCTGCCTGAAGATGTCCAGCACCTGGTGGCTGCTCAGCTGCCGCCCTGCTGCTGACAGCCGCTCCAGTTCATCTGCCAGTGTGCCGTCCTGCAAGCAGCAGCAGCAGCAGCAGTAGCAGCGTGTCAGCGATCCAAACACGCCATCGGCATTTCACATGCATGCACACAGGTGTCACAACCCCCTGCTGCAGGCCAGGTTGCTGTTGCTACAGACCAGGCTAGGCGCGCATGTTCTACCAGGTGTCTTGCTTGCCATGCGCCACCATGCCAGAGCAACACTAGGAGCAACTCCCACATAGCCGTAGTGCAACCATCACCGACTAATGCCACTGCCGCATTCACCGCTCGACAAGCCCCGGCAAAGAGATACTCTGACCTTGCCAGAGACAGACCGTCGACGAGAGTTGCAGGCGCCAGACCAGAGAAGGCATTGTCATGTGCTGCGCACGCACCTCATAGGCGGGGAAGACCAGCAGCACATTGGGTGCGAGGTTGCTGCTGCTGCTGCTGCTGCTGCTGGAGCAGGGGTTAATGGCGTGGTCCAGTAGGTGCACCTCACATGCATGCATACACACAGGAAGCAACCCCCATGCGACAGACCAGGTTGCCGTTGCTGACAGCTCAGGTTGGATGCACGTGTTTCTACCAGTATCTTGTGTGCCATGTGCCATCACACCCCTCCAGCGTGATTAGCAGCAAGAGATCCCACATCAGCCGAGGTGTAACTCGATGCTTGCAGTGCGTGCGCACCTCATAAGCCGGGAAGACGAGCAGCACGTTGTAGGCGAGGCTGCTGCTGCTGGAGCAGGGGTTGATGGCGTGGTCGAGCAGGTGCACCTTGCATGCATGCATACACACAGGAAGCAACCCCCATGCTGCATGCCAGGTGGCCGTTGCTGACAGCTCAGGTTTTCACCATTATCTTGTGTGCCATGTGCCGTCACACCCCTCCAGCGTGAATAGCAGCAGAAGACCCCACATCAGCCGAGGTGTAACTCGATGCTTGCATTATGAAGAGTTACAGTGTGCATGCAGGACATTGCAAGCAAGCACGATGCAACATAATAAGTACTCACATAGCGAGAAGCCCCCCCAAGTGCAGTGCGGTGCAGTGCGTGCGCACCTCATAGGCGGGGAAGACCAGCAGCACGTTGTAGGCGAGGCTGCTGCTGCTGGAGCAGGGGTTAATGGCGTGGTCGAGCAGGTGCAGGCAGTGCACGTGAGACAGCGCCCGCAGCACCTCCACCTCCTTTCTGGCTGCTGACAGTTTCTCACCAGAGGCGGCAATGATCTGCAGTTTGAAATTTGAAATTTTGAAAAGGGACCGGGTACAGTTTTGGGGCGGAGGCTGGAGGCGGTTATGGTTGTGGATTGAGTTCAGAGTAGTTTGAGATGCACGGATGCGCGTGGCAGGGGAGTGCAGCAGAGGACGGGCGGTTGCAGGTGCAGTGCATCTGCTTGCTGCACAGCGCTGCTGCAACCTATGCTGCTGCTGACACGGCCGCTGGTATCATTGGTGCCGGCGTCTGTTAACATGTGTGGTACGTTTACGGCACAGCGTGTGTGGGTTTGCTGCTGTATGTCAGCAGCTGTATCTGAGCTGCAGGCGCACCTTCTTGATTGCAACTGCATCGCTGGGTGCAGACGGCCGCTCAGAGGTGGGCAGCTCCTTTGCTAGGTAGACGAACGCGTAGCCTCCTTCACCAAGCTGTGTGGTTCATGGGAGAGTAGCAAAAGCAGGAGGAACAGCTCACTGTGACCTGCTTGTCGAAACATTCAGAGCTCTGCTGCTGCTCACAACAAAATACCGTGCTGCAGTCGCAGCTATAAAAAACGAACAATAATGTTCCGTCGTGTTCATGCGCGGATGGTGTCAAGATGCTCACAGTGCAGCAAGAAGAGGCAGTTGAGCTGATGCTGCTGCTCCTGCTGCCCACCTGCTTGATCACCCTGTAAGTCCGATTGTTGACTGTGAGCACCTCAACAGGCACAAGACTAGGAACAATTGAGGTGGGACAAAAGGCAGAACATCGGCCTATGAGATCCCACAAGGTTTCCATGTCCATCGGTTGCCCTCACTGACACCCATCGCTGCACCGCGTACTTAGCACATGCAGGACAGGCAGCAGCCGACAATAGTATGTTTTTTTAATAGCTGAACGTCGAGGGTCACATCGATAAGTGAAGCTTTCATCAATGAGACGGCAGTTGTCACAGTTGTCAACAAGGGTTTTGTTACTCTTTGAGCACTTGTCAGGCCACCCAGGGGCGACGTTGAACCGTCGATCCTTTCAAAAGAGACACTGGCAGATAATCAACATATTGTCTCGGGCGAGGTCCGATGGCAGTGCTTGGATGTGCCAAACAGGCGGGCAAACCTGACAATGAGTACTGACTGAGGTGACGAAATCGATTACCACTGTATAAAGAGTTGCAGCACTGTGCCAAGAATGCCGTATGCTTCTTACTCACACTTACACCGGGCTGTTTGTTGCCTTGCTCAGCGCCAAAAAAAGAGTCAACCCTCCTCTGCTACACTCATTCCCTCAACGTTGACCAGAATTATGACTTGACCAGAAACGCTACACCCATTCGCGTGGCTGCTGCAGCACCTTGACCAGCCTCTCCTCATCAGAGCCCTGCTCCGGCACAACGTTGTACTTCCACGCAATCAGCGGCGGCGCAGACACCATGATGCTCTCCACGCGCCCGCCATCCAGCCCAAACTTCACGCCCCTGTCATATAACAGGTTGAACTCCAGGTAGCGCCCCCGCCTGCAATGAGTATTGTCAAGAGCAGGACAGGCACATACAGCTTGCATCAGGGTATGATGTGTGCATGCCGCGTTGCGCTGTCCTCGCTCTCAACCAGCGTGGGGCATGTGCCGTTGTGCTCTCAGACCAGACTGCAGAGTCAAAGCTGGTGCACAGGAGCCTTCAGGCAGAGGGCCTTCTGGTCCACATTGCTAGCAGGTGCACAGTTGTGCATTTACCATGCTTACAACTGTCATTTCACAGTGCTGCAACTTGGTGCATCATTCCGGACCGCATGCGCAACCCGTCAGACACGCCCCAGGCCGCCCCCGCACCTCAGCAGCTGCCAGTTGCGTTGCGCTTCTGTGAACTGCTGCGCCCGGCGCCTCTGTGCAATCGCTGTCCAGCTGGGTAGGATGCCTCGCGCCACATCCTCGGTGTATGCCTGCAAGCCAGAGGCAAGGGTCAGGAGGAAGGTAAGCAGGGTGAGCATGCACGTTTCACGTTACAAAAACTGCAGCCTGTGCTGGCTTTCGCTGTCAAGTTGCGGCACATGGTATTCAACACCTCGCGGGCAGCATCCATACAGCAGCTTGCAAGCGCGGCGTGCCAGATGTTTGCTTTACCGATCTGCTGCTGCTGCTGCTGCTCCTGTTGTAAAATGTGCTGCTGTGAAGGCTGCTGTGTGTGCAGCATGTGCTGGCCAAGATGCTACGCAATACGCGCATCGGCTGTTGGCGCAGCGCACCTGCACGTCGAAAGCTGCTCCTGCTGCATCCAGGTCATCAAAGAACAGGCCTCCGATGCCCCTGTGCTCCTTGCGTGCTGGAATGTAGAAGTACCTGCAGCAGCAGGCACCACCCTGCTTAGAATGCTGCTTTTTGAACAATGCGGCTGGGCCATGGATCAATGACCAGTGATTTGCCACACAACAACCATTCTTCAACAGGTTGTGGTGCATGCAGGTGCATTGCTGTTTCTAATCAAATGTCGAGCCACTGCTGCTGTCAATTTCAACAGAACACGCAGCTTGCCTTACCCAGCATTCACCGTTTACATGCAAATCGCTACAAGGCACTTACTTGTCACACCACGCCTTGTGCTCCGCATACAGTCCAGGGCTGTACTTGTCACAAACACCTTTCCAGTAGCCATGGAACTCGGCTGCATCATCCTCAAACAGGTAGCTTGGGGTGAGGTCGCAGCCGCCACCAAACCATGAACAGCCAGCCACCTGCGCACAACGCCATCACACATTCAGCAGGCATTTGTCTGACATTTCTGTTTGAGTGCAGTGCCAGCAGCAGCGACCTGCGTGACAACAGGCAGACAGTTGTTGACACGCTGCTGGACAGATCCTGAGTTGGATGTCAGCAGAAGCAATTCATGCGCACATTTGAGGCAGCAGCAGGTGGCTCGACGAGCGCGTGTGTGCTGCCGCGGTGTGTGTCGAATCGCCAAGCCGTTCGCCATTGGTCAACAATTCAATTAATCCATCTGCTGCTACTGAATACTATAAATTATATCTCTACAAAGCCACACACCTGGAAGAGCCGCACGTCAGCGCGCAGCGTGGGCACAAGCGGGTGCGCAGCATGGAACACCAGCGACAGCGCAGCGGCGCTGTATGGCTGGCCGCCTGCAGGGTCTATCTGGCTGCGGCCCCTAGAGCTCATGGCCTGGGCCCGCTGCGCGCTGAGGGTACCTCTGATGATGCTGATGTTGGCTGCTGCCTTTTCCAGCAGGTCCCCGCCTTCCAGCACGCATGTTATGCCATAGCCTGCAGGAGGGGAAGTCGATGTGTGCAACGAGCATGTCAGTTTTGTGCGTGTGCGTGTGCTGAGGGATGATGTTGCAGCACTGCACGTCGCTGTTTAAACAGCTAGCTGCGAAGAGGCTGCATGCAAAGCCATGCAAAGGTGACTGATGTGAAAGTGCCAGGCTCTGGGCACTGGCGAGCCACCTGATTTGTATGTGGACAATGTGTTGCGGTGGGTAATCCGCAGAGGAACTCATGCTTCTGTGTTTAAGTGTGTTCATGCACACTGCAAGAGCTCCGCAACTGTGCTGATAGTCATGCAGTGCTGTTATATTTGACCTAGCTAGTAAGAAGCTGAGGAAGCTCCCAATTTAGCACACACACATGTGCCAGCATGTAGGCATGAACAGCTTGCAAAGCTACACTCCTGTGCAACACATTGCAAACATTGCATCAGTATCTGGTGTTGCCCACCTGTGTCGTTGGGCCGCTCCCATCTGTCTGTTACAAATTTCTGCCCACTGCCGTCAAGCTTTTCCGCCTCTGCCAGTATCTGCTTTTGCGTGTCTAACAGGAACGTTTCAAAGGCAGCTGTATCTACTGCTGCTGCAGCCTGTGCAGGCGCACTTGCTGCTGCCCTGCACACTGCTGTCCTGCTGCTCCTGCAAGCCAGGGAGGCATATGATGTTGGGGTTCGTGGCGTTATTTCATAGGGTTGTTGCTGCTGCTGAATGCGTGAGTGACGCTTGTGCTTATGCCCAGCCTGAGTCCTTGTTCACCTTGCTGTTCTGACTTGGCACTTGCTGCTGCTCGACGCCCGGCAAGCAGCCCCGCGTCTTTGCAACGCAGAAGATTGCATTCCAGCTGCTAGATTGATGGTAGCACCCTGAGTCGTCGTAGCAGTGGTAGCAGATCGCGAGTCAGTGGAGTGACTAAGATGCGAAAGTCGAGGAAGGTGAATAACTGTGCGGGAGCAGTTGCATAGCAGCAGAAGTGTACATGGAGCGCTTAAAAACCTTCAAGGCAACAAATCTAGCGCGTGCGCTCTAGCGGTCAGCTGTAACACATCTTGTGACAGACCCGCAGGAAGACAGACCATGGCATGATGGTGCCAGGGCTTAGCTAGCCCTGGCCACATCCACCCCGCCGCAATCCACGGCTGCTGAACAGCCACCTGAAGCCTTGCATCACAGATATGAACTGCTGGGTCTGAAGCTACTGCCAGTCAGCAGGCATCTGAAAAACGGTGCACAGCGTCATGATGCCGCTGTCATCTACCCTGCGCCCCTGCTACCCTTGCCCGCAAAACTTGATGACCAAATGATCAAATAGCAAAACGCCTGATCTCACAGTTCCACCTATCATCGCAAGCTGCTGGCAGGGCCTGACGCTTGACTCAAGATCAAGTGAACTGTTCTTGCACGCTCAGCTGTACTGCCTGCAGTTGCCCTGGCAGGTTTCCAGCACGAATGAGCAGCATGTCGGTGGTTGTGATGGAGCACGGCACCAACAAGGCGGTTTCTTGAGTATATCCACCGATTCTGAAGGTCATACGTGATGAGGTCATCATTACCACGTGCTGCACCATGGTCACCCAGTGGGCTGGAAAACCATCCGGCTGTCTCGTGTCCTGGCTGGCTGTAGCCTTGCACAGCACATTCGCATGTTATGTCAGCTTAGGAAAAAAATTGTGGTGCCCGATATGCTCTGCGCCTTACCAAGATAACATATCACGTGTGACAAGATGCGCGACTAAAATCGTTAGCGGGGACTTCTCAGCACGAGAATACAGCAGCCCGTGATCCAACTTTGACACTGCAGCAGTGATAAAATGCTAATTCGCATCGCAAATTCTTGGATCGGTCACTTATTTAGCAGGTTGTAGATGCTGCTGAACAGTTCTTCGTACAGCGAAACGCGGTCATCTACGGCTGTTCAAAGGCAGTCTGACTCGCAAAGGTAGAAGGACATGTTTTTTCTTGCGCCACTGAAGCTGGGTGGCAGGATCTACCGCAGTAACCAGAGAGCAGGGAAAGTGTGGCTGGCTACTCTGTGCTTCAAAGCGAGCGGCGTGAGCCCGTTCCGGCTCGGCAGCACATGTCAAGCCCGCTCCCACTGGCTGATGTATTGTCCAAGGCGAGTTTCCTGCACGTTGGCGTGTCATCATCAAGCCACGACACAGCGACGCTATCGTAGGGTGGTCTGCTTCCTGCTCACGTGCTTTCACGTGCACCGAATAATCTGCACCCGCATGGTGAGCATAGCTGTTCAACTATCTGCTGCAGCACGTTGGTCCGAGCCCTAGATTGCTGGGCAGGCCTCACCATGGTCCAGTGGTGCAGCCCTGTAGTAGCAGGTGCAGACAGTGACGCTGCAACAGCATGCCAAGATCTATAGCACCTTCAGCAGTATGCACTGCTTGCACAGCCTTCACAACTGAGTCGTCACAGTTTCGGTCTCGATAGCCCTAGCTCCGGCACAGCCTGCAACATCATGCCCTGTCGCAAGCTGTTGCAGCAGCAGTTGTTTCGTGCTGCAGCAGCAGCAACAGCGGCAGCAGTGATTGCTTGCTGTTGCTAGGATGCACGTCCATTGCTTGGACCAGTCCATGGTGTCCGCACAATTGGAACAGCGCACAGCGCGAAATGCTCACCAGCACCAAGCTTGACCGTTAGGGTTTAGGGAAGAGAACGCGCCTGCACTTGTGCATACAGTGCATACAGCCGCGGACTCCTACACAACAAGTAACACCGCAAGAGCTACTGCCACTACTGCCTGTGATGCAGGCTGCCAAGCCAGACCCAGGGGCGGCCGTTCTTTGCACGCGCCCCTGCAGACGCCTCCACAGAAGAGATCCATGACCTGTTCTCACAGTTGGGAGATGTGGAGGGCATCAACATCTACCGCAGCTGGTGCGCTGATTAATTTCGCGTAACATAATTTTGTGTAAGCAGTGCAACAGCCAGCCGCATGCGCATCGCGCTGCCTCCCGCCTATTTGCTGTGGCATGCAAACTGCAGCTGCGCTGCTGCTGTCCGGCCTGTGCTTTGCCACCAAGGGCTGCTCCTTCTGCAAAGCGCTTTTTATCTGCGGCTGAGCAGCAGCAACATAAGGCTGAAGTTGACTGTGCGCTGCGCGGTTTCGACACATGCATGCAGCAGCAGCAACATAGCTGTTAAGTGCAGCAGCAGCAGCAACAACAAAGCCGTTGAGTCACATGCATGCAGCCTCATGGCTTGCACTGTTTGCTCTGCTTGTTGGCAGCAGCGGCAGACCAGCAGCCTGCTCCTCAAACCGGTGCGGCATCAGTCGTGTGGAAAGTCAGCCGCCAACTGCACCGCACACACTCCACGGCTATGTTGCTGCTGCTGCTGCTGCTGCTGCTGCTGCTGCTGCTGCTGCTGCTGCTGCAACAGGCCATCAGCCAAGAGTTCCAAGGGGTGCGGCAAGGTGCAGTTTGCAGCGCGCGCTTCTGCGCTTGCGGCGCGGCAGGCTCTGCACGGCAGTAAAGCATTTGAGCGAGCTGAGGCACCCCTAGTGGTTGAACCTCTGGACCTCCGCAAGCAGAAACAACCACCAGCAGGTGTGTACATGCAACGTGTTGTGCACCACAGCTGCTTGCAGCTTTTGCAGTTGCTGAAAGAAAACCTGTGCGTGGTGTGAGTGTCAAGCATTGCTGGGCCTTCTGCTTTTGTGTTGCTTCAATAGCAAATGCATGCTGCTTGTAGTAGGGCTTGCAAATGCACAGCTGCATGTTGCTTGAGATGCAAGCACCCTCAGCAACTGCCTGGTACCTGTGGTTTTTGCAAACACTGGACTCCCCACAGCCAATGTGCAGAGACAGCCATGCACCACTTGCAAATACTGTTTGTGTTTCTGCTGCTGACACTGCTGCTGCTGCTGCTGCCGCTGCTGCAGCTTCCACAGTTCAGCAGAAAGCCAGGGACACTGCCTCTGCCTGCCTGCCAGCCCACATGAGCAGCGGCAGCAGTGGCAACGGCCCTTGAGCCCTAAGCAACAACAACACCTCCTTCAACGGCAACGCTGCCAGCAGCAACAGCAGCGGCAGCCGCCGAATCAGTGAGACGGCAGCACACCCGGTGCTGCTGCTCCAGCCCAGCCGCTCATGGTGCGGCTCTCTGCCTGCTGCTGCTGCTGCTGCTGCTGCTGCTGCTGCTGCTGAGCTGTCCATCGCACCTCGCTCGGAGGGTGACTTGCTTCTGAGCCAGCACAGCCAGTTCAACCACCTTAAGCCTGACATTACCTGGAGGTCGCCTGGTGTTGCATGGCAGTCAAGCTGGCAGCAGCAGCAGCAGCAGCAGCAGCAGCAGGTAGGGGGCCGCAGCAACAGCTTCCCTGGTATTGGGGCATCATCATTTGGTGGCGCAGGTGGCTCCTTCAGCTTGGAAGCAGCAGCCCGGGGAGACATGCTGGCAGCAGCAGCAGCAGCATGCAGGTTGGCAGCACCACCAGAAGCCATGCCAGCATGGGCTGGCAATGCAGCTGCTGCTGCTGCTGCTGTCAATGGCCAGACAGCATTGTACAACAGCATGCAGGCTGCAGGCCAGCCTTTGCTGGAGCAGCAGCTGCTGAATGTGTATATATCACCAAGGAGTGAGGCCAATTACAGCTTTGATGGGAGTCCCCACTTTAGCCCTCTTGGGCACAGCAGCATGACAGCAGCGGCAGCAGCAGCAGCAGCAGCAGCAGCAGCAGGGCCGCTTGCTGACTTGCGTGCGCAGCTAGGGGCTTCCCCACCAGTGTCCCCACCAGCAGCTGCAGCAGCAGCAGCAGCAGCAGCAGCAGCAGCAATGGCTGTTGGAGCTTTGACCATGTCAGATTAAGCCACGGCAGCGGCGGCTGCTTTCGGGCCTGTTAGCTCCCCTTATAACTCTGACTTGATGCTGGCAGACGCACTGCAGCCAGGCCTGCTGCAGCCTGGCATGTTGCAGCAGGCTGCTGCTGCTGCCACAGCTGCTGACGTGGCAGATGTCAGCCTCAGAAGCTGGACACACCTGCTGCAGGCAGGGACACAGCACAATGCGGCTGCTGCGGCTGCTGGTGCTGCTGCAGCAGTAGAGCAGGCCCTGCTGCTGAGGCATGGCATTGCAGCTCCCAGCAGCGCATTTGGATTGCTGCAGGCCCAGCAGCAGCAGCAGCAGCAGCAGCAGCAGCTCAGCTTTCCGGGACAGGCTGGGGCAAGCGCAAGTCAGGAGTTTATGTTTGCGGCCACAGGCTCACCATTGATTGGCCAGGCAATGCCTTTCCCTGCAGCAGCCGGCTCAATCGGCTGCCTGCAGCTGTTGCCGCCACCACCGCCACCACCGCCGCCACAGCAGCAGCAGCAGCAGCAGCGGAGCGAGTGGGTGTTGGAGATGGACTCAGCCTGCTGGTCCAGCATTGCCGAAAGCGGCGGCTGGCGTAGCGTAACGCAGCTGTCAGGTGCACAGATCCAAGCCAAGGTGCAGCCTGACAGCCCGTGTATCATCATGACTGTGGCAGGCACAGCTGAGCAGCTGCACATGGCCCGAAACCTTGTGCAGCTGCTGCTGCAGCAGCGGCAGTGGCAGCAGCAGCAGCAGCAGCAAAACTAGTGCAAGTGCAGCTGACGGGTTGGCTGCAACGGCATCTCACTGTGCGCTGGCTGTTTGCTGGCAGCAGACGCTGCAATGATGACAACACTGCTGCTCACAGCCTGCTTTGAGTCAAATGTTTCTAGCGACTGAGTTGGTTTGCGTCCGGCAAGGAGTTGGCCCGACTGGCATTTGCAGACATCCATGTGCCAAATGCACCACATATGTCATCTTGTCAGAACTCATGTGGCGGCTAGGCTTTTTTGCACATGTTGGCATGGGAGCGCTGCATTCGGCAGGTCCTCGGCTGCTGCTGCTGCTGCTGCTGCTGCTGCTGCTGCGGCTGCGGCTGCTAAATGCAGTTGCACATGGCAAGCAGCATCATGGATGATCACGCTCTGCAGTGTCGCAGCACAGCGCATGAGTGCCTGGGTTTCAGGTTTCATCATGCATGGCGAGGCGCGTGTTAGCAGCAGCAAAGCGACACGGTGTGTTGTGACGCATGTCTGGTTTAGGGCTGGAGGCTGGGGGCGAGATTGGATCTCACCATTGACTCACTTGATAGATAAGCAACTGAGTGGTTTTACAGGCTGTTTTGCTGTGCCAGCATGCCTGTGTGGTCGGGGTACAGGGCTTGGTTGAGGAGGGGCGGGGGCCGTACTGCTTTGTCCATGTGCGTACTGCTTTGTCCATGCGCGTACTGCTTTGTCCATGCGCGTACTGCTTTGTCCATGCGCGTACTGCTTTGTCCATGAGCGTACTGCTTTGTCCATGATCATACTGCTTTGTCCATGAGCATGAACCCTTGGACACCACTGTGGGAAGGTACAGGGCTGTGTGTGTGTGTATGTGTGGTGGTGGTGGTGGTGGTGGTGGTGGGGGGGGGGGGGCGGCGGGGGCGGGGGCGTACTTGTGTGTGCAAAGAGCATCAAAGCATGGACGCCACGCCATTACTGGGAGCGTACAGGACTCTGTCTGCGTTTTACGGTGGGGTGTCCCGTTCAAGACGCGCACTTGTGTGTCCAAAGAGCATTTAAAGCAAGGACGCCGCGCCATTCCTGGGAGCGTACAGGACTGCTGCGTTTGTGTGGGGGTTGGGGGGCGTACTTGTGTGTCCAAGAGCATGAATGTTTGGACACCACGCCCTGCACTGTCTAATGCATGCTAGTTTGTGCGTAGAGGGCAGGTGGTTGTTGCCCGGAGAATGATTAAAGCTCCTGGGATGCTGAGCTGAGCATTCAAACGGCTTCAGATCAGACACGTTTTTCAGCACTAACAGACACATCAGATGCGTGTGGTGGCCAAAAACAAAGTGTAAGCAAGGCAGGCGGCTACGCTTCTGATAGTGCTGAAGGAGAATGCCGCAGGTGCGGGATGCTGCTTTTGTGTTTTCTGTGAGGCAAAAGTCATGCTTTCAACAGTTACGCATGAGGTGGAAACATTGGTGTTCACACAGAGATCGGTGTGTTTCAGGGCAAATCAGCGTCAGCTTACTTGCCTGGTTGTCTCTATGAACAGTGATGCATGTGTTGAGGACTCTGTGATGCGATTAATGGGCTGAAACACTGTGTGTTTTCTTGCCAGGTTGTACAACACAGGTGGCAGTGTGTTGTAAGCGTGTCTGCCGGACGCTTGTGAGGCGTGGCATGTGGGGACAAGCCGCACAGGTGTTGTGGGGGTGAAATTTCGGCGCCTCAGGTCCCAGGATGTATGATGTGCAGTGATTATCCGTGTTTGATGTGCAACATAGAAAGGATAAGCACGCATTGCTGGGGCTACGTGGTGGGTCTGGGACCTGTGCTTTTCCACTTGTTGTGCACTGCATGCATCACAGAAGCCACAATGGCGTCTGTTATGCATGCCACTATGGCGTCTGTTATGCATGCAGTGATTGGAGCATGGCCACCTCACCCAAGAAAGGTTGCAGTCCAATGCATTTGAGTCTGGATTTTAATGCAATGGCAACTTGTACCTTGTCGGTGCTGCATTGTCATTGTTAGGAACTGCATTAGACTGCCGTGACACTTGCCGACAAGTTGTCTCTGCAGGCGCTGTGGTGCCGCATGCATGCCGCACGTGCTGCCGTACTTGCCATGAAAGTTGCGCTGTTCTCTGTGACAAGTCAGCCTGCTGCTTCACCATGCATACATATGTGCTGGTGGTGATTGAAGCAGCGGCAACTTGCGGTACTTGTCGAGAATTTTGCGCTGTTCTCTGTGCTGTTACAATCTGCCGGTGCTATAGAGACAGTCAGCCAACAGGAGCATTGCGCTGCGTGGCGTTGCAGCGCGACTGTGTCCTCGTACTTGCGGTGCACGTCAGCCTGCTGCTTCACCATGTGCTGGTGGTGATTGAAGCAGCGGCAATTTGCTGTTCAGCCAACGTGGCTGGCGAGCCTGAGCCTGCTTTGAAAGGCAATGGCATTGAGGCATGTTTTGTACATCTCGTCTGTAGAAGAGAGGATACATTGGTGCGTTGTTTGGTGCTGAGCAGTACAGTTTGGAACACGTTGCATCATCAGTCACTCACTCAGTAAAGGTTTGAAACCTTCACTGCACACTCTCTGATTGGGTCTAGTGGGCACACTTATCCTTCCATTTTTGTACTGTAAAAACAGTTTGCTGCTGCTTGGACACTTGTTGGAGTTGGTGTTTTGCCGGCACTAGCAGGCATGGCAGGTTGCAGCAGCACCAGCTGTCAGTCACGACTACCATTTGTGAGGAGCGTACATGCACTGACAGCAGCAACCGGCGCATGCCCGCTAGCGCTGCTGCTGCTACATGCGCTTAGAAGGCTGTGCTGTTGGTTCTGCGCAGCTCATACTCATTAGTGCCATGCGCATGGGCGTCTAGGCTGGCCAGTTTGAATTGAGTAAGCGTCCTCACGTTTCAGTTCATGCATGCATGTCTGAATGCGCACATGAGGCGAGGTGTCAGTGCAGCAATGTAGACGGCTGCAGCTGCAGCGCAACGCGTCCAAGCATGTGTGTGCACTGCTGCAGACAGGCTGCCACTGTGTGTGTCAACACAAGCAGTTCTTCGTACTGCTTGCTTGCTGTGGTTGTACCACATGCGGCTCGCTGTTGCGCGGCAGCGTTGTGCTGGTGTCACTAACGCTCTGCTGTACCATGCGCCTCCTGTGCCATATTGCGGGCAAGGAGGGGTGCGTACTGCTAGTGACAAGGTGTGGCGCTGTTATTATAACACGGATTAGTGACCAGGTGTGGTGCTGTTTCAGCTGCCCCTGCCCCTACACTGTTTGGGCCCTTGAGGTTTTCGTATGATAGGCTTCCACAGGTTGTTTTAGATGTTGCATACTGGATTTGCCCGTCTTGACGTTGCAGTCTGCAGGTCAGACGCCATGACACTTCTGAGGCATAGCGTTTTAGAGGAGTGAGGCGGCAGTTGCTGCTTTTGGAGCGACGAAGCAGGCGCTGTGCTCTGCAGCAGCAATTGTGCTGCCCGTGTTTGCACTTGTTGTTGATTTGTATTACACACTCTTGATGCGGTGCTGTTTGCCTCCGCTGGATCATGTCTGCCTCGGGTGATGAGAGCCTGGTGCCTGCTTTGCAGCACATAGGTCACGGCCTGGCGTTGGGTTGTGGGGTTGAATGCCAGTTAGCAAGGGGTGGGGTGTTGTTTTGGGTGGTGTGTGGTTCAGGGAGCAGCAGCACATGTGCTGCCTGCATTTAAACTTGCTGTTGACTCGTAATACACACTGTCTTGATGCGCTTGCGGTGCTGTTTTGCCTCCGCTGGATCAGATCTGCCTGGGGTGATGAAAGCCCGGTGCTTGCTTTGCAGCACATAGGTCACGGCCTGGCGTTGGGTTGAAGGGTTGCGTGCCAATTAGCAAGGGGTGGTGTGTTGTTTTGGGTGGTGTGTGGTTCAGGGAGCAGCAGCACTTGTGCTGCCGGCATGTGAATTTGCTGTTGATTTGTATTACACACTGTATTGATGCGCTTGCCGTGCTGTTTTGCCTCCGCTGGATCATGTCTGCCTCGGGTGATGAAAGCCTGGTGCCTGCTTTGCAGCTCATAGGTCACGGCCTGGCGTTGGGTTGTGGGGTTGAATGCCAGTTAGCAAGGGGTGGGGTGTTGTTTTGGGTGGTGTGTGGTTCAGGGAGCAGCAGCACTTGTGCTGCCGGCATGTGAATTTGCTGTTGATTCGTATTACACACTGTCTTGATGCGCTTGCGGTGCTGTTTTGCCTCCGCTGGATCAGATCTGCCTCGGGTGATGAAAGCCCGGGCCTGCTTTGCACCCCGTAGGTCACGGCCTGGCGTCGGGTTGTGGGGTTGCGTGCCAGTTCGCAAGAGGTGGGGTGTTGTTTTGGGTGGCGTGTGGTCCAGGGAGTCCGGTTGTGTTCATGCGGCATATTTGCAGATTGGCAAAGATAGATAGATAGATATCTATTTGCAGATTGGCATGGCTGGACAGGGCAAGGCATCATGCCAAGCATCATGCAGGTGCTGTCAGCATCAGTTCCTGCTGGTGCTGTCAGCATCAAATCCTGCAGGTGCTGTCAGCATCATTTCCTGCAGGTGCTGTCAGCATCATTTCCTGCAGGTGCTGTCAGCATCATTTCCTGCAGGTGCTGTCAGCACCATGTCCTGCAGGTGCTGTCAGCAGCGTTCCTGCAGGTTCTGTCAGCAGCAGACTTGCTGTGTTGCCTGGCATGCCACACAGTGTGTATCATGCATGCTGCCAGCAGCAATACTATCAACATACTATCCTGCTTTGCCATGTGTTCCCTGGCGTGCCACACAGTGTGTGTCATGCGCATGCATGCTGCCAGCAGCAATACTATTAAGATACTTTCCTGCTTCGTCATGCATCGTGCGCTGTTGCATGCCATGACTTCTTCGTGCTGGTCTCTTTCATGCATTGTGGCACCTTACGCCCCACACTCACGGCTACAGCCGGCTTCACTGAAGCGTCCGCAGTGCTGTGCATGGTGCTTCTGTGTACACGGCCGTGCAGAGCAGCAGGCGAGGGTTATGTTTTGCCACTTTTGCGCAGTGCGCGCGCCATCAAGGTCTTTTGGTGTGTTTGTATGCATACATGGTGGCTCTTGGCCTGCCTCTGGGGAGAGGGGAGAGCAGGTCACAGTGATTAAAAGCAGGTGGCTTGTGAGATTGCGGCAGACAGTTGATGGGGGTGTTTGTATGTTGCCATGCATGCTACTACAGCTGCTCAACAGACAATTGTGGTTGCAACCGCTGCCACATGTTATCTATGCGACTACTGCACATTGTACGATGCTGCACAGCTGCGGAGCCGTGCAGCACTGCACAGCGTGCAGCGGTTGTATCATTACGTTGTGTCAGTGGTTGTAGGTTGAACAGCTGTAGTGCTTGTGCAGCAGTAATGCAGTCAGTACTGAGTACGGCAGTACAGCTGGGAAGTACAGCTGAGACGTACAGCTGAGAGGTACAGCTGGGAGGTACAGCTGGGAAGTGCAGCATGGAAGTACAACTGCCGACATTTGCAGTTTGAGCAGTGATGGCAGCTGTCACGCAGTTCGGCAGAGCTGGTGTCAGAGTGTTACATGGGAGGCTGGAGCTGTCATGTTTACACTGATAAAGGGCGATTGCAACGAGGAGTTGTGCCTGTCATGTGCAGCAGTGCTTGCACAGCTGACCTGTTCAGAGGCGACGATGGGGCTAAACAGCCAGTGCACCCGGCTCTTTGACAGATTACTGGGTACAACAGCGATGCGCCGAGTCAGTATGTAACATTGTGACATGCCGTGCCGCTGCTACCCTGTGGTAGGCGTATCATGTGATCTCAATCTGTGTTGAGTAGCCAGCTCAACTTGACACACGTTACACACAACATCCTAGTAGGATAGATCTTGTCTGCGCCCATTTTGGCCGAGCGCTTCCATCTGCTTTACATGCTAAGAACTCTGCAAACTCCCTATTACAGCAGACTGCCAACTCCACCCTCAGCTGTGGAAGGTGCAGAGGACGCACAATAATCAAGGTGATCCAGAGATTGTAAGAACACATAAACGAGCCACAACTGGCAGCTTGCTGCATCAAACAGCGGGCAAGCATCCGGAGTCCTGTGCTGGCAGCGGTGCATAGGGTGCAACACACGCTGCTGATACCAACATTGCAACTTCATGCAACAGCACGCTACAGCAACCACAAGTCCTAGACATACAGCGGCATGTGCATGAAAAGCCAGCCGTGCATGGCACATGAACACACCGCGTAACCCCTCTGACTATCTATCTAGCCTTCTACCTCAGCATCATCTTCAAAGGGTGAACATCCTCCCCACTGGGGCCAGCCGCAACCGCTCCATGCACCATGTTCATCGCTCACTGCAGCTCTGCTGGAGAGATGTCTGCCTCTATGACTGCTGCTGTGTGGTTGCGCGCGCACGCCACCTGCAGCGCATGCCAGGGAGCACCACCCACGCTCTGGCGCAGGTCCCGGTATCGCACCCGGCTGATCTGCAGCCGCTGCACCTGCAGCAGCATCCAACATGACACAGCAGCAGCTTGAAGAGAGCGTGCCTGCACCAGTAGAAGTTTTATTTCTGTAACCTGCACCCCAGCTGTGCAGACGGACGATGCATCATAGCAGTGGATCTCTGCACACTATTTACATATAGCCACACCTAGACACCCGGCATTTGTCAAATGCATCACAGCAGCATCATTGCCATCATTGTCATCCTGTCATTGCCCAATGTTGCAAGCATTGCCTTCCTGCCCATTGCCTGTTTAGGAGCTAATGACAGGCTTACTAAGCAGCTAAGAACAACAAGAGCAATTTACGGCCACTGGTCCTTTTAGGAAAAATGAGAGACGCCACTACCAAAGCATCACTGCCATTTGTATAAGCAGGCCCCAACCTGCTTGAGGTCATACTGACCTGAGTCGTCACACCACTGTTAAACAACACTGAGCAGCAGCAGCAGCGCAGCAGCAGCAGCAGCAGCAGCAGCAGCAGCAGCAGCAGCAGCAGCAGGCACCAACCTGCTTGGGGTCGTACTGATCTGAGTCGTCCCCGTGGCCCAGCTGCCCCGCCCCTAGGTCAGCGCCAGGGCTTAGAAAGCCTCCAGACCCTACGGCGCCACCCCAGCCCCATGTTATCAGCCGCCCGTCACTCGTTACACCTGCAGCATGTGACAAAATAACACAAAACAGGTCAAGACAACGCGCGGACGTCTTGCGTGTAAAGGTACAGACGCTGTGAGCGTTGGTTCGCATAATCTGATGGCACTGCAACAGGTTGAAGTGCAGCACAACAAGCATGCACTCCACGTCACATAAATATACTGTGCTTCCCAACATGCAAACCTGCCGAGTGCTTCCAGCCTGCTGCGCCGCTCTGTAGCCGTAGCTTGACCGGCTCTGGGGTTCTAGAAGGTGCTGTAGGCCAGTTAAACCCTTGGCCCAGGCTGCCGTTCTCATCAGTGCCCCAGGTGTACACATCTCCGTGCTTGCCAATAGACATGGAGTGGCTGAAGCCCAGGCACAGCTGTGACACATGCCGAAGCCCACGTATCTGCAGCAGCAGCAGCAGCAGCAGAAGCAGCAGCAGCAGCGGCAGCAGCAGCGGCAGCAGCAGCAGCAAACACATCAGGGGAATGGCTGCGTCAGGGGTCCAGTACTTTTTGAAAGAAAAGTACAAGGCACCTGCCGCACCAACCAGAGCACGCGCTTGTCCTCTGCCACACTCTGCTGCCTTCGCAGAGTACTGCGGACACAGCCATGCAACCCTAGGGGCTCCAGCTGTGCAAGAGTTGCAAGCTGCAAGCTGTGCTGCAAGCAGTTGCAAGCTGCAAGCTGTGCTGCAAGCACTTGCAAGCTGCAAGCTGTGCTGCAAGCACTTGCAAGCTGCAAGCTGTGCTGCAAGCACTTGCAAGCTGCAACTGTGATGCAACCCTAGCAGCTCCAGCTGTGCTGCAAGCAGGGCAGGGCCTGCTGGTCCAGCTGGTAGCATCTGGCGTGGCACAGCTCGCTGGCTATCTGAGTGAGTGAGTGACTACCCAGGCAGCTTGGCAGTTCCTGGGTCAGTTCAGGCTAAGAGGGTGTGTGTGGCCAGGGGCGGCGCCCTTGGGCTCCGCACCCTCTACCTGATGGCCATCTGCATGCCGTGTACAAATTTCAGCAAATTTCAGCTGCCGCCATTGCTCTACTGCCATGCTTCCTAGGAGCTCCCTGGCAGCTGCACAACATAAACACCTGCACAGGACGCACCTGCTGTGGCAGGCACTCGTGCACGTTGGCACCAGTGCCCAGCTGCCAGCTGCTGCCGTTGCCCCACATCCATGCGCTGCCCTCCTCAGCAACGGCTCCAGAGTGGAAGGCGCCTGCAGCGATGCTGCTGACTTTCACAGCAGCCAGTGCAGCGACCTGGTCAGGGAACGCCTCCCAGCGCAGCTTGCCTGCAAGGGTGGAACATATAAGAAGGAGTTGCAGTTGAGGACAATTGGAATACACGGTTGATTTTAGATGCCTCAGGTTGCAATATGAACTTGCGCAGCGACTGCCGTCAACCCAGCTGCTGTTACGCCCCTGGGACAAGCAACCAGCAGCGACAGCAGTGCAGAGCCGTGCCATTCCCACGCCCCTGCGAACAGGTCTGCTGCTGCTGCTGCTGGCCATGTACTACATGGCCATATAGGCACACCTATTGCAAGGCCCAGCGCCCCAACTGGCCGTGGCATCAGGCGCTATTGCTCAATTCAAACAGGTCAGTTGCTGCTGCTGCTGCTGCTGCTGCTGGACATACAGCCGCACCTGTCCCGAGGCCGAGCGCTCCAAACTGGCCATGCCCCCAGGCAAACACTTTGCCGTCATCCGATAATGCAAGAGAGTGCTGGTTGCCTGCTGCTATGGCTGCGACACGCACACCTGCGGCGGCAATAAAGGTGATTGCGACACGCAGCAGCGTGCAGGGATAGTGGGTGCGGCAACTGTCCTTGCAGGATTTGCAGCCTTGCATCCAATGCACGCTGCCACCACAGTTGCTTGACTTCTATCGTTCACGGACACACAGGTGCCGAGTGGGCAGATGAGCGCTGGACACCAAGCATTGAAAGCAACCTTAACAGCACATGCGCACAGACCCTCAGATCGTCAGTCTCCTCCTGCGAGTCACGTTAACACAAAATAACATGCCAGGGCTTGAACTCCTCGGCTGCAGCGCACCCTGCAGTGCTCTGATGAGCCTGAACTCTGCATTCTTGGCGCCAAAGGCAGCCCCAAGCCCCAATTGGCCGTCAACATTGGACCCTGCCGCCCACACCTCGCCACTGCCTGCAGCAGCAGCAGCAGCAGCAGCAGCAGCAGCAGCGGCAGCAGCAGTAGCAGCAGCGGGGGCATCTGTGTCGTCGGGAGGTTGACCAATGCACCAGATCTCCTTCACAGAACGCACCAAGTTGGGTACACGCTCAATGCAGATGTGCCAGCCTACTTGCAAGGCGCAGCTTATTGTCACATCTACAGCGCATTGCTAACCCTTCGTCCTGCTCAGCATGCACCTGCCAATGTCCTCAACGCATTGCACAGCTGCTGCACATAGCACAACCAAAAGCGGCCATGTTGTATAACTGGCGTGCTGCTGTTGCTTGCTTACTGCTGAGTGCGAGTGTGTGTGATTCGCCAGCAGCTACAGCCTTGATGCTGTCAGGCAGAATCACCTCAACCGGTGCCTGGTGGCAGCAGCAGCAGCCAGGGCGGCGCAGCACAGCAGTGGTAGCAGCAGCAGCAGCAGTGGTGGTGATGGTGCGTTTTCATACAGCAGAGCAGAGCAGATGGTGCAGCTGCAAGCGCATGTGGAGCCTCAAGCCAGCACACAGTTGCTGCTGCCACTCCTTATCTCAGTCTCCACAGCCTAGGCGCGCAGAGGTACACTGCCCCTTTCCTCCAGCAGCTGGTGCTTGCGTCAATGCTGCTATTGCTGCTGCTGCTGCTGCTGTCATGCCGCTGTTGCATTGTTGTGTAAGAGCCTCACCACTGCATATGGGGTGTCTTTCAGGCAACCCAGCTGCCCATTGTTGTTGAGCCCAAACGTCCACAAGCAGCCATCCTCTGCACATCAATGCACACAACGCATTTGCCGCTGTGTGCGATTGCAACAAACAATAAAAAGCGCAGTGCACTTGCACAGCAGGGACATGCATGTTCAGCTGGACGCCACCACTATTTTACCCGGTTGGCATTGCATGTGGTAGCCATGTGACAGTAGCACTGCCAGTCTATGCATACACACCCTTGGCAGCTGCCAGGCAACAACGCTGCACGCTGTGGGCTTGCGGCCTACCTGTAGCTACTGCTGTGTGGGCGCCTCCTGCTGCTACGTGTGCTACCCTGCTGCCTGCTAGTGCCTGAACTATGCGGGGGAAGACTTCACTGGACTCTGTGCCATGGCCTAACCTGTAGTGGGTGATGACCAGCACACACAATCACAGAGAGATAATTGTTGTAAAGAGTCAAGTTTGAGTCCTAGTCATCCAGAAATCGACACACAACAGGCACGTTGAAGTTAGTGCCTGTGTGGTGCTGCTGCTGCTACTGCTACTCACCTGCCGTGCTGCCCGTTTCCCCACACCGCCAGGAACCGCCCCAGACGAGTCATAGGGAGCTACAGAAAACATTGACTGTCGTGCAACGAGACATTCCCTAGCACTGGTGCAGAGCGTGAGGAACTTGTCACGGGCGTAAGCGGGTGGTCATGAGAAGGCCAGTGCTGATTGTGCTGTGCAAACACACCATTGAATTTTTGAAAGCTTATTAAAGAACAAAAAGCTCAAGTTGTCCACATTACACGACCAAAGAATAAACCGAAAAAACCCTGGTGACTGTGTTCAAACTTGAGCAGACGTACAGGCCACGCGCACGCTCTGATCACGACAGCAGCTGAACACGCTGGACTCACATATAGGTTTACAGGTGGAACGGTTGTTTTGCTACCACGCACATCTGCGACAGTTTTGCAGCAGCACGCAGCACATCTCTGTCTCTGCATTCACCAGTCGAGCCTGGCATCGCTACACGCAAGAAACATGCAGGACGAAAGACGGCTTGCCCCACGTTCTGCCAGCCCACAGGCACGACATGCTTTGCGGCCAGACGCGTTGCTTTCAGTCTCTTGCTGGCACCAATTCTGTACTGTCTTGCTGATGCAGCTTTGCAACGCAGCACCTGCACGTATGATCCGTTGACACCGTGCAATACGAAGGATACTCACCAGCTGCAAGATGCACCTGCTGCACATTCTATTGTTGCTATTATGCTGCAACCTTGAGATGGCACAAGTGTACATTTTTCTGCTGCTGTGTGCAGTATGTGGTGGAGGTCATCAGGAGGGCAGTAACGCTGCAGCCGAACAGTGTCTTCTATGATCTCGGGTGTGGCGCAGATGGTGGGTGCAACAGCGCATGCACATCAGTACAAGTGCGAACTGTGAGATGCACGGCAGCGCTTGCAGCAGCTGCTGCTGCAGGACACAAACCGCATGATGCGTAGCCCAGCCGCCCACCCAACGGCCAGTTGCCATATGCTGCAGTGCGCTGATGCTACATGGTATGCGCTGCGCTAGCATGTGCCGACAGTGGCAGCATTGCCAGCGCAAACGACCTGCTGTACTGCTCCCTGTGCTGCCACGACTTGTCAGCACTGAAAACATCCACCTGTAGGTGCTGTGAATGCAGAGTTGAACATTGCTGCATGCTCTGCTGCGCTGTGCTGTCTCTCGTGCAGCTAGGATTCTCATTGCAATGGCGCAAGCAGCAGCCAGTGATGCACAGCAGCAGCAGCAGCAGCAGCAGCAGCAGCAGCAGCAGCAGCAGCAGCAGCAACAACAACAGCTACAGCAGCTCACACCATCCGGCCACTCGGACGGTCACCATTCAGTTCCAACGCAAGCAGCAGACACGGCAGCAGCTGTGTCTGGGCCAGACGCAGGATCACCTCATCAGCATTTCTTGCAGGAGACAGCAGCAGCAGCAGCAGCAGCAGCAGCAGCAGCAGCAGCAGACAACCGCCTTGTAGCGGCAGCTGCTCCTGCTGCCGGGGCCCCACCTGGGCTCCCTCACTTTGTTGGGGTTGAGCTGGATGCTGCAGCAGCAGCACAGGCGTCGGCAGTAGTTGCAGCACTGCCTGGTAAGGCTGCAAAACACACCTTCTTTTGTACACGTGATGCATTTCGGCAGCGGCGGTGTACTAGTACGTGTTACATACCCAAGCAAGATGCCGTGCGCAGGGCAAATCAGCATATGTTCTCGTAATGTTGTTCACCTGTCACCTATGCCTCCCCGCTTACAGCCGCTGCTTGTGTGCCTGTACACCTGTGCATCGGCTTGCGTCACATGTTTGTGGCATGTGTTCCTGCAGCCGAGCTGGCAGCCAGCATCAGCATCGTTGAGGGAGACCTCCTGCAAGTGCCCCTGCGGGATGCCACTGTGGTCTATGCTTACCTGCTGCCACAAGGTGGGATGTTTGCAATCTTATGCCATGAGCTGCTGTCAGAGGTGGTGCAGCAGTGAAATCAGCTGCTGCACAACTGTACAGCAACAGCAGCCAGTCTGCTGCTGCAGAGACATAGCCAGCGCCGCTCCTTACAGCCATGTGCTTGTCTAGTTGTGTACACAGGCTGCTTTGCTAGCCTCTTGACACGTAACAACACAGCTTGCATGCATGCAGTGCGGCGGTCCGTTCACTGCTCGCTGCACTGGTTTGTTTCATAGCTGCGGCTGCTACTGCTGCTGTTGTACTGCAGGCTTGTCACTTCTTGCATCCAAGTTGTCAGCTGAGGCACCACCTGGCTGCACTCTGCTCTCTTACATGTTCAAAGTGCCTGGCTGGGAGCAGCACCTGCAGGCCACCCTGCCTGTTACATCTGGCTTACCTGGCAGGCCAGATGTGTCGGGAGTGTCCAAGCTATACATGTACCGGCAGATTTGAACAAGGTGCGCAGAGTGCTGCCACTCAATATGACTGTGCCGTGAGGCCAGCTTCTCATGTGCCTTGCCCTGCACAGCTCTGTGTTGCGCGCTGGATCCAAGCAACAGCTTGATAGCAGTTGCACTTGGGTTTGGGCAGGTTGAGGCAGCGCCTGGTGGCCTCACCCAATGATGCTGTAGACACACAATATACCATGTTGTAGCATGTACCGCACAGGAGACACCAGTCACTGCTGAATGTGCACTACTTGCCAGTCCCGCTGGAAGACGCTTCTGCTCTGCTCACACGTGCTTTCCAGGCTGAACCTTTTCATGTGTGTCCCGCCTTTAAGGGGTAATCCAGAGCCCATTTTGAAGTCATCATCTGGGACGCTTGACAACCCTGCTCCGCGCAGGCAAGGCATAGCGTTCCCCACCAGGTGAGATGCTACATGCATAATGCTGTTCAGGCCTGCAAATACTGGCGTTCCGGCTTTGTACTTAGGAATACGATGGCACCTGCAGAACCGGCGCCGACGGTTACGCGCCTCCAAGGTTGCTCGCCTGCTGTGTTCTTCAACCCAATCTTGTGCCAAATGTTGTTGTTCAACTTTTTTCGTACAGCTTTGATGATCGGGCGTTGCTGGTGTTGAACACACGCCTCGCATCATTCTAGTTCGAGTCTTGCTCGCCGGTTGTTTGGCGCAGAAGACTACGGGAACACTGCATGTGTGTGTAACAAGAGTTTCGTAGCACCGATAAGGCGTTACCGTAGCAAAGCTGAGCGCCTCAATACTGGGTAAGTGCAAAGAAGTCTGCTATCTGCTTGCTCCTCTGCGACATGCACAACTCGTCTCTTATGCGTACAGCGCTACATCTTTGGCTTCAAGTTTAGGCTTAACGTTCAAGATCTGCGTGCTGTTGTCGCTGATCCGCGTGCGCTGCAGGGCGCCGTCGGGCTGAAGTCAGTCCTCAACATTCCAAGGTTGCCTAGGCCCTGTCTTCCACACAACGCCCCAGGGCCTATCAGTAGCAGCTATGCAGGATTCATGCGATGTGCAGCAGCTTGGGGCAGTGACAGACAGCTGCACAGCATGCCACAGTCAGGCAGCCTGAGCAGCAGCAGCGGTAGCCACGTAGCAGTTTGGGTCAGAGCAGCGCATTGTAGTTTGGTCAAGGCATTGTAGCGTATCTCCTTCTATCTACTGCTGGCCAAGTGCTGCTTCATTTGCAAGTTGCAGCAGCAGCAGCAATCGTGATTGTCTAGATTATTGGATTCTACCCCATTGGAACCGTGACAAGGCAGAGCAGCGTGTGACCTTCTTTGTGAAGTTGTGCCAGCGAATGTGGCAGGACTGAGTGCTGTCGCCTGATTTAACGCGTGCAGCACCTCGGCACGTTGTGTTTTGGTGAACGGCTGCTAGCAAGTCGCGTGATTCACAAAGTCAGCAGCCAGCTGTGTGACGTCCGGTTGACAACGCAACACCGTTCGTGCGTGCAAGGTTGTGTCTGAAGTGCATTCGTTCAATTCCAACCTCCAAAACATGCAGCAGCAACAGCAGCTGCATGGTTTTGGGTCATCGGCAGCAGCAGCACCAGCAGGACCTGCTGGCTACTCACCCTTTGCAGGAAGCAGCCACAGCAGTAGCTTCCTGGCCCCTACTCCCCCACGGCCCCACCAAGCAGGCACCCCTCAAGCTGCACACTCCCTGAGCCGCCTCGGCACCCAGCAGCAGCAGCAGCAGCAGATGCACCAGAGTGATGCAGCCGCCGGTATGTTCCACTACGGTGCAGGGGCAGCGGGAGCATCACCGGGTGCAGGGGGCTACGGCGGGCTTAGCAGAGCAGGCAGCAGCGCATATGGTGGCGGCTACAGCAGCGCAGCAGGCACAGGGCCTTCTGGAAGCCTTGCACCGGCCTCCCCTGCGCCGTTATCTGCTGCTCTGGCTGCAGCAGAGCTGCTGCAGGGCGGCAGCAGCGCTGCGATCCAAGCAGCAGCAGCGGCAGCCGCCGGCAGCGCATTCGGCGACCAGCAGCAGCAACAGCAGCAGCAGCAGCAGCAGCAGCAGTACAGGGGCGGCAGTGCACCTATTGCCCGGCAGATGTCTGGCATGCAGCAGGGTGGTGGGGGGTTTGGCCACTTGGACTCGGGTGGTTGGGGCGGTTTTGTTACGCTGCCGGCTGAAACCCTAAGCCCTACCGGAATGCCTGGGTCTTACCATGCTGGCAGCCCTCTGCCATGTGCTGCCACCATCAACATGCAGCAGCTGCTGCAGCACCAGCAGCAGCAGCAGCAGCAGCAGGCGATGGCGCGAAGCTTCTCGCTGGACGGCGATATCATGGCAGCAGCACATGCAGCACAGCATGCTGCTGCTGCCGGCCATAGAGGAGTAGGCATGACCATGGGTGGTTATGGCGGTGGTGGGATGATGCAAGGGGGTGCTGCATCAGGTGGCAGGTGGTCTAGGGGGAGGATGCAGCAGCAGCAGATGGATGCTGGGGGATATGGAGCAGATCAGGGGCGGCTGTTTGGAGCTGTGTATGACATGAAGAGGTGGGTGCTTGATTAGGGATGCGCCGATTACACTTGTGCTTGCATGCATGCTGTGGACACAGCACGGAATTGCAGTAAGGCCGGTCGACATGAAGCTGGGAGTGGCCAATTTGTGCCGCTCCACCTACTGAAGAGCTGGTGCATTGGACAAATCGGCAGAGTTGTGCAGCACCACTGCGCTTGACTGATGCCCGGGTGACTGCAACTTGCGCTCATGTACACCCAGGCATGTTTGTGTGTCCCGCAAGGCGGCAGTGCTGAGCCGCTCCAAGCAGCCCAGGCATGTTTGTGTCGAGATCACACGACTGCTGCTCACCTGCTGCCTGCCTGCCTGCCCACTTGCTTGCTGCTGCAGCCTCACAGCAGCGCTGGCGCATGTGCAGGCTGGCACTGGCGATGTGCGCCGCATGCTGGCCTCCTGCACCTTCCGGCCACGCCTGCCTGGTGCGTATGCACTATAGTGCCTAGTACGAACTTTGGTACGAAATGTCAGCTGTGGCAGTTGCAGGCGCGCCACATGCGTATGGTGCATGCTGGCCTCGTGCACCTTCCGGTCACGTCTGCCTGGTGCTCACTACATAACAGCTGATGAAGTTGCATGCACAGCATGCATGCACATGTTTGTGGTGCATGTGAAGCTCCGCAAGGAACATGATACATGTCGTCTGTCCTGCGGTCAATGGCGGTCAATGCAACAGGCATGCAGCCCAGATAAATGGCATTGGTAAAGACACAGTCGTGCACGCACTGGAGCCCTGCACTGCTGCTGCTGCTGTCCGGCCATGGTGCGGTTGATTGCCTTGTGCACTGCGTGGCAGGCCTGACCAAGCTGGTGAGCCAGATGAGTCGCAAGGGCCACTGTACGCAGCATGTTCTGAGCCCTTCACTCAACTACTGCACTGCCCCTTCGCTTGTAAAAATCCAATGCAGGTCTGACCAAGCTGGTGAGCCAGATGAGTCGTGAGGGCCACTGGGCCAAGTCTCTTGAGCTCTATGGGAACCTGGCTGCTGTGCTGCTGCCTCACCACAGTTTGCCGCGCTGCTGTGTGTGCAACCATGCAGGCCTGAGCCAGCTGGTGAGCCAGATGAGTCGCAAGGGCCACTGTATGATGCACACACCAACCCTTGTGCTGCTGTCATCCTTACTGCCTCTTCTAAACTGCAGGCCTGACCAAGCTGGTGAGCCAGATGAGTCGCGAGGGCCATTGGGCCAAGTCTCTTGAGCTGTACGAGAGCCTGGCTGCCGTGGGGGTGCGCCCCGACACCACCATCACCAATGCGGCCATCTCCGCTTGTGACAAGGGCGGGCAGTGGGAGAAGGCGCTGCAGCTTTTCAAGTGAGTGGCTGGATCTGGGGAGGGTGGCGCGGGCAAATCTGTTCTCTGCCATGTGTTGCTTTGAGCACGGCTGTTGGCTTCGGTTGCTCAGCGTCGCTGTGACTGTGGTTGTGTGGGGGACACGTCGCAGCGCCAGCTGCAGCAGCAGACAGTCTGCTGCTAGCTGCTGATGATCGAATGTGGCTGACAGTGTAAAGGTTTACACGCTGCTGCAGCACTCTTCGTCCCTGTTCATTCCAAACAGCACATCTGTTCAACCAAGGAACGCACAGGCCAGCCGTGTGCCTGTGTCTTATTCACCACCATCTTCACCATGCTGCTGCCTGCGGCTGTATTTTGGCTGTATTGCACTGCAACCACCCTGCAGGGCGATGCCGGACATGGGCATGGAGCGTGACGCCATCACCTACTCCGCCCTCATCTCAGCGCTGTCCAAGGGCCGCCAGTGGGGCATGGCCATCGATGTGTTCAACCACATGGTGGCCGAGGGCGTGGAGTGTGACGCGGTGACCTGCTGCAGCCTCATCACCGCACTAGACAAGGGAGGCCAGTGGCAGCTAGCCGAGCAGGTGGGCTTGCTGCTTGATACTGATGGGTTGAGGCAGACTTATCGTGTGCAGTGTTGTGGGCGATGGCTGTTCTGCGTGTGCGAGCACCGGCGGCGGGTGCTGTTGGTGTGCTTGTCGTTCCTCCGCGCACTGCCGTGTGCTGGAATCATGGCTGGCAACGTTATGTTGCTTTGGAGAATGAGGAGAGGGCGTGGAGTGCGACGCGGTGACCTGCTGTTCTCTCATCGCCGCACTGGACGAGGGAGGGCAGTGGCAGCTGGCGGAGCAGGTGGGCTTGCTGCTTGATTATGATGGGTTGAGGCAGACTTATCGTGTGCGTTGTTGTGGGTGATGGCTGTTGTGCGTGTGCGAGCACTGGCGGCTGGTCCTGTTGGTGTGCTTGTTGTTCCTCCGCGCACTGCTGCGTGCTGGAATCATGGCTGGCAACGTTGTATTTCTTCGGAGAATGAGGAGAGGGCGTGGAGTGCGACGCGCGGTGACCTGCTGCAGCCTCATCACCGCACTGGACAAGGGATCGCAGTGGCAGCTGGCGGAGCAGGTGGGCAAGTCATGCATTAATAAGCCTGCTGGCTTGTTGCCGGGTCGTTCTGGAATGAAGCGGACCGTGTCGTGTGCGTTGTTTGGGGCAACGGCCGCTTTGCTGGTGTGCGCACTGGCAGCTGGCCCTGCTGGTGTGCTGCTGGCTTTCTGTGTGCTGCTGAGTGCTTGTGCCGTCTTTGCAAATTTAGATTTGTGCTCTCGCTGCAAGTGCAACCTGCACATCTCCCTCTCATGTGCTAGCCCTAGTTCAGAAGCTCTACAAGCAAAATCGCTGCCAACACAACCTATAAGTTTGTTCTTATTCAACCACGTCCGCTTTACATGGCGCCTCTTCATCTGTCCATGTGTCACCCCCCGGCACATCGCGCCACAGGTGTTCATCCAGATGTGCTGGTTCGGGCACTGCACATGTGCTGATGCTGCTTCACTCTTTGCCCCTGTGATCTCCTTCAATCACATCGCTGCACAGGTGTTCATCCAAATGTACCAGTCCCATGGCCAGTTCCATGTTCTGCTGGAGGGCATGCAGCAGGAGCCCCCTGGAGGCAGCACCCTGGCAAGCCCCTCACTGGTTGCAGGAACATTCACAGCAGAAGCCCTCAGCGCGCTGAGCATCCAAGAGGAGCAGCTGCCCCCTGCAGAGCAGCTGCAGAGCCTGGCACCCCCTGGCCTGATGCAGAGCAATGACCCTGCAGCAGCAGCAGCAGCAGCAGCAGGAGAGGAGGGTGCGGCAGGTGCAGCAGGCGCCGGTAAGCGGCCGCATTTGTTCAGTGCAGCAGCCGTTGCCAAGTACAGCAGGGCTGCCGCAGCTGTTCCAGTTGGCGGTGTTGCACAGCTGCCATCAGCTGCATTGCATGCATGCATAGAGTCACTGGCAGTGCCAGCAGCAGGCAGCCGGATTACATCTAGTAGCTGTATACCTGGCAGCCTGGCAGCTGTGCCAGGCCTGGCTGGCAGTGCAAAGCAGCTGCCATGCCAGCCTGGCAGCAGCAGCAGCAGCAGCAGCAGCGTGCCAGGTCAGCAGCAGGCCAGTGCTCCAGGCCTGCAGGTTGACACACCAGCTTTCCTGCATGCTTCTGCACCAGCCAAGCTTGCTGGTGCTCTCACCACACCAGGCTCGCAGGCTGGTGCAGTAGCCATGCAGGCCAGGCCTGATGTGTCTGTCCTGCAAGCTGGCGTGCTGAGCGTGCTGAGCCCTAAACCTGAAGCTGAGCTGTCAAAACCACAGCCTGATGTAGCCGGCCCATGGCCTGAGCTGTCAGGCCTGCAGGCTGGTGCATCAGGCTGTGAGCCTGATGACAGCAGCAAGGATTCTGGGGGCATTGTCAGGACGCTTTCGGGTGCATGGAGCAGAGTTGTGGGCGCCAACAGGGCCGCTGCAAAGGCAGCCGCAGCTGCTGCTGCTGCCGCCGCAGATACTGCAGAGGACGCTGGCGTCACCGCTGCTGCTGCTGCTGCTCCAGTTGCTGCTGCTGGGTCGCTTTGGCCGCGCAGCAGCACTGGCAGCAGCAGCATGAGCGGTGTATGCAGCGTCTCTGTGATCCTGCCTGGCAGCAGCGAGTTGCTGGCAACCTCTGACGCTGTCGTGTTCTTGCCTGGTAAGCTTGTCAGCGGATCATGCTGTCTTTGTTCTGGTAAGCGTGTGATTTGAACCGACAAACAGCGGTGCGGTGCCTTTGAGGTGGCTAGCGACAACCGCACTTTGATGTTACGACAATGCCATGGCATGATGTATCCAGGCAGGCGCCTGCTTCTCATGCACTCTCATAAGCATTGGCATGCGGCTCCCCACTCACACCTTGATGTGCGCACTGTGCACGGCGCATCCTCTCCTGACGCTGCAGGAGCTGCAGCCAAGCCCAGTGACGCTACAGCAGCAGATGGCGCCTGCACTACTCAGCAGCAGCAGCAGCAGCAAGCCACCCACAGCTCCCCAAATTCAGTGCTGGTGCGCTCCCTGTCAGCGCAGCTGGCAGATATGGGCCTCGGCCCAGCCCCTACAACAGACGCCAGCAGCAGCAGCAGCAGCAGCACCGCCGCCACACAGCCGCCACCCGGCAAGGATGCAGCAGCAGCACCCGCCAGCCAATCCGCTTTTGCTGCAGAAGCCTCAGCCGACACACCAGCAGCAGCAGCAGCAGCAGCTGCAGGTTCACCGAACAGGCCTCCCATCCACCCAATGCGCAGCGGCAGCGGCCTGGGGCAGCTCTCCCAGTCTCCTCTGCGGCAGGGCTCGCTGCAGCTGCAGAGGTCCGGCAGTATTGGCTTGGCTTCTCTGAGTGGCGGCATAGGGCTGCGGCTGGGCCGCGCCGGCAGCCTGAACAGCAAGAAGAGCTCCCCAAACAGGGTGTGCTGCAATGCGCTGCTGGCTGCGTATGCTCGCGCGGTGCCACCCAGGTATGTGGACATGCCCATGTTGGTGCGCTGCTTTTCAACCGCTTCAGCTGCTGATCTGGCGCCTGGAAGATTGGATTGCGCTGAAGCCTCACATGCACCATGTCGATCAACTTGTCTGTCATGTCATCTGCTTCAACGTGCTGTATACAACGGCTACTGCTCCTGCTGCTGCTGCTGCTGCTGCTGCTGCTGCTGCTGCTGCGGGGCTGCTGCCGCTGATGCTGCTGCAGCCGCTGCCACACTGTTGTATGCGTGCAACACATCAACACCAGGTGGAAGCAGGCGCTGCAGCTGCCAGGTGATGTGGCACCAGCGATGCTTCTTTGGCACCATCGCGTTGACAACCTTACTGCTGCTGCTGCTGCTGCTGCTGCTGCCACCTTTCTGCACAAACCTGCTGCTGCTGCTGCATCCACAGGTGGAAGCAGGCGCTGAAGCTGCTGGAGGTGATGTGGCAGTGTGGGGGCGAGCTGGCGCCCGACATTGTGAGCTACAACACAGTCATGAAGGCCTGCGGCAACGCACAGCAGACAGACACGGCCTTTCAGGTGAGCCACACCTGGCTCCTGCATGCTGCGCGTGCTGGGTGTGTAGTTGTCAGCACTCACCTGGGCGTTGCGTGTGGCTCCGTGTTATTACCTGCTGCGAACAGGCGGGTTGGAATGCGCTCTGCTGTGGCTGATTGTCTGCTGCTGCTGCTGCTGCCGCTGTTCGTCCCTTTGCAGCTGCACCACCACATGCAGCAGCGCGGCACCCAGCCCACCCGTGGCCACCTACGCCTCCGCCTATGTTTCGGGCTGCTGTGGCTAACCATCTCTTGAACTACTGCGGCTGCTGCTGCTGTTTGTGCCTCTGCAGCTGTACCACCACATGCAGCAGCGTGGCATCCAGCCCACAGCGGCCACTTGAGCTTCCTCCTGTGCTTAGCATCGCTCTGAAAACCATTGCTTGTGCTGCTGCTGCTGCTGTTTGTGCCTTTGCAGCTGTACCACCACATGCAGCAGCGCGGGATCCAGCCAACAGTGGCCACCTATGGCACGCTCATCACCATTGCCAGCGAGGCGCAGGCATACGGCCGCGTGAAGGAGTCCTGGGGCTGGCTGCAGGCCTCAGGCCTGCCTGTGCACATCACCTGCGTCAACTCATACCTCACAGCGCTCATCAAAGAGGTGAGCTTGGAGCTGTTGTTGTGTGGACTGTTGTTGTTTGTTGTATTATTGCTTTGGCGCTGGCTGCTTGGAAGCATGTTCCCTGTTGTGTAGGGAACACGAGACCTGTAACACAGAGCCCGCCAGCAGCAGCTGCTATCTCGTAGGGCTTGCAGATAACGTGCTATCCAGTCGTGCTGCAGGCATTGCAAACAAAATAGATGCCTTGCCGCTGCCAGCTCCTGCTGGCTCCAAGCTACAGCAGATCTCAAGCACCCAGATTTCCAGTAGAGCTGGTGGACATGCTCTGCTGCATCACTTGTGCTCATTACTGCACACCGCTGCTTGCAGGACGAAACAAAACAGTTGCCTTGCAACTGCCAGCTCCTACTGGCTTGAAGCTACAGTAGATCTTGAGCACAGACTTTGCCAGTAGAGCTGGTGGACAAGCTGTGCTGCATCACTTGTGCTCATTACTGCACACCGCTGCTTGCAGGACAACTGGGACTGTGCGGTGGAGCTGTTCCAGGAGCTGAAGGCCAATCGGCTGGGTGTGCGGCCCAACAGCGTGACTTACAACATCCTCATGAGCGCGTGCCTGGCGTGCGACAAGCCGCAGACGGTGAGCACACTAGCAGGAGACGAAGGCACGCCTGTTTGTTTTCAGCTCCCGTGCGCGCGGGCAGTGCAGTGCATACTGCAGCTGCTTTGGCACATGCAGCAGGGCGGGGACAGTCCAAGGCAAAAACAGAAGCTTGTGCAGGCTGACTAGCCACCACCTGCATCTTTGATTGCTTCTCTTGCCGCACCCTCATAGATGCTCCCTTTGGTGTCTACTCCATTTTAACTCAACCTCACCGTTGTGCCATGCTTGTGGCATGTGCTGTGTGACTGCAGGTCAAGGTGCTGTTTGACGAGATGCTGTCTGATTGCTTCTCTACACACAAACCCTGTCTATGTGCCCTTTCCATATGCACTTCCATTTTCCAACTTCATGTTTGTGGCATTTTACGTGCGTCTTGTTGTGACTGCAGGTGAAGGTGCTGTTTGACGAGATGCTCTCCTGCAGCCTTAGCCCCAGCCTCATCTCCTACAACACGCTGCTGCATGCATATGCGAAGATGGGGGCGTGGCAGGAGAGTCTGGGTCTGCTGCAGCACATGTGCACCAGGTGAGCCCGCTGCGCAGCAGCAATCACGCAGATTAATATGATAGAATGGTGACATGGCAGCAGTAGTGGGAAACAAAAGCAGCTAGCAGGGTGCAGCAGCACATGCATGGTGCATGGTGTTGGGCTGCAAATTGAGTACTCCATTGTTCTCCATTGTACCACACGTTGGATGCGTACTAACATTTAGACTCCAATCGATCCATGCCTAGCAATGTTGCCAGTGCCGCCCCAACTGCTGATACGTGCTGATCTTATTGTCCCTGTGTGCTGTGTGTGCTTCTGCATGCTGCTTCTGTGTCTGTGCTTCTTGCAGCGCTGCGGTGCGGCCATCCACCACCTCCTTCAACACCGTGTTCTGCACCCTGAGCAACGTGGCAGCAGCAGTGGGGGACATGGACAGGCCAGCCATCTGCTCCAGGTGCGGCAGCACAAGCACATGCAAAGCAGCACATGCAAACCGCTTGTACCACACTCACACTAGCTGGCTGCCTCACCATCTAGTACCCAGCAACACAGCATTGTGCCGTCCTGTCACGAGCCGGTCTTGCTGACACATACACACACAATGTTATGCCTGGAGATGCATGCTCTTCTTGCCTTGGCTATGCCAATGACACATGCAGCTGCGCCTCAACGCTGCACGCTTACGCTTCCTTTGCCTGGCTGTTGCTGCTAATGCTGCTGTCACAGGGCTCTGGAGGTGTATGGCCTCATGCTGGACCAGCCAGGAGTGACCCCAGACTCCACCCTGTACCGCAACATGGTCTCAACCTTTGCTGCCTGCCAAGCGCATGCAGTAGTGCTGCAGCTGTCTCTGCTGATGGCCCAGCAGGGGCACTCCCTGGACCCAGCCACTGCAGCAGCAGCCCTGGATGCGCTGCAGGCACAGCATGCGTGGCAGCATGCGGGGCAGCTGCTGCGTGCTTGCTATGGTGTCGGCACGGTGGTCAGCCAGCTGGTGGTGCAGCGGCTGCTGCTGGCGTGTGTGCAGGAGGGCTGCTGGAAGGCTGCGCGGGAGGTCCTACAGGTAGGTGGCACTCTGCATGATGATTGTTGAGCGCAGTGTTGTTTCAACCGCAATATGTGGGACCTTGCTGGCTGCTCTGTACAGACAGGCACACAGCCCAGGCAAGCGACAGTGCGAGCTCACAGCTAGTGCTGCTGTCAATGCTCGGCGCTGCAGCCTTGCTCAACGCGCTGCTCACAGCAGCTGTGGATTCACACCAATCGACGTCATTGTTCCTTCCTCTCTGCTGATGCCTTGCTGTTGTCTTCTGCCTGTGCTGCCCTCCCTGCAGGTGTCCGCAGCAGCAGGGCAGCAGGAGGGCATTGCGCAGCTGCTGCAGCAGTACCGCAGCCAGCTGCAGGCAGCACACGCCTCTGCAGGAAGCCTGCAGTTTGGCAGCAGCGCTGCCCAGGGCCTGCTGCCTAATGAGACCCTCGACGAGCTGCTGTTCCTGGTTTTCCTGCAAGGCCAGTTTGCAACACGCGGCTGGGTGCAGGCACTGGATCTGTACAATGTGATGAAGAGCGACAGGGGTGCAGCGTTTGCTGCTGGTATTGCTGGCGTGACAGCTGCTCTGCTGGAGCTGCTGGTGTGCTGCGGCGGAACTGAGGGGCTGCTTGCTGCAGTGCATCTGGTGGACTCTGCGCATGCTGCAGGTGGGTGTTGCGTGGTGAACCGTGTTTCAGATATGTTGGTCTGTGCTGTCGGTTAATTATGCTGCCCTGTAGCATGACTTGTGTTGCTCTGCTCTGTTGCTTGTCAAGAGGTTAGCTGCTGAGTGCTGGATCAAAGATGAGGGGATGCTGCTCTTTCTCAAAACCTGCCTGGACCACACACCATGTCCTGTGCTGAGTAGTACTCTGCCTGATTGTTCTGCGCGGCACCCTTCTTCAGGCACAATGGGACACTACCTGCTGCACCCTGGCACGCTCGGGCAAGGCCCTGCACGCAGCAGCACCGGCACCACTCCAACGGCAGATCTGGGTGCTGCAACATCCTCGGCGCTGCTGTCCCCGCAGCAGCAGCTAATCCTGCAGCTCGAGTCCGCATCGCTCGGCGAGAACAGCCCCCAGCCAGGATCATCTGCTGCTGCAGGCAGCCTGTTTGCTCTGGGTGGCACTGCGAGCAGCTTTGCAGGACAGCTGGGGTTGCCAGGGCAGGAGCAGCAGTTTGCAGGAAGTCCTGCAAGCAACATAGGCATGCAGGACCAGGGAATGCCGCAGCCTCTGACGTTTGTGGATGTCCGCGGATGCTCTGCAGCAGAGGCAGTTGCGATACTGCTGAGTTGGCTGGGGCAGGTGGTGCAGCTGCATGCATCTGGGCTGCAGCTGCAGTGTGATGCTGTGCGCATCTACACTGGCGATTGGGGTGGCGTTAGCGCAGAAGAGCTTGCGGCAATCGTGCTGCACGTGCCTGCGCCGCAGCCTGCAGGACAGCCAGCCCCAGCAGCAGCAGCATCAGAGTCTGCTGGCAGCGCAGGCTCAGGCGCAGCTGCATCAGAAGATTCAGCGCCAGCAGCAGGAGCGGCGCCGTCCCCTGCAGGAACAGAAGAAGCAGGCAGCGACGCTGCAGCTGCGGCCCCAGCACCTGCATCTGCAGCATCACCAGCAGCTGCAGCGCCTGTGGCTCTCCCTGTGGATGATGCGGCACTAAGCAGCATCTCTGCACATGCAGCAGTACTGGCTGCGCTTGGAGGGCAGCTGGGCCCAATGCTTGGCTGCAGCAGCTTTATGGAGCTGCTGGTGCCGTTTTCAAGCGGCGGGAAGCTTGCGCTCGGCCTGCTGTGCTGCTCTGCGGTGCCTGTGCTGCTGCCTGATGAGCAGCAGGGAGGCGGGGTGCTGCTGTCTGGGCAGGAGCTGCAGGCTGCAGTTGCAGGAGCCCTGGATGCGTCCAGGACATAGCACTCCTTGGCACAACAGCTGGTTAGACAGCTAGTAACGTGCGTCAACGGGATATAGGACGCATCGAAGTGGGGAGCTGCAGGTGGATTCACAGGGTAGTACTACACTAGTTTGCTTGTGGCGGCGCAGCGTCAACATCAGAAAGGCGTACCGTTTGCACTTGAGTGGAGGCAGAAGGTCGGCAGTCTTGTCAGTTGCCGCTTCTGTGATGCCAAAGGCCCGGATGAATGGAATGCCTGCAAAGCTGCATGAGAATCAAACCAGGTGCTGTGTTGTTCATGCATGCGTCAGAGCGCTAGGCAGTGCACATGTCTTGCTTGTCTTGCTAGGCACCGGCAACAATAATATCTGCTTTGCACGCCGCAAATGTCCAAACAGTGGAACACCCAGTGATGGTTGTTCATGATGAAGCGGTGTGTGTCAAGCATGTGTACTGGCCATGCGTCCAGGAAGCTAACGGTGCACTGCACTGGCAGCATCTACTCTCCTGCCAGCAAGGCAGCAGTGGGCGTAGAGCACAGTGCTGGCACATGAGGGTGCCTTCCTACCATCAATAGGTCTGCATGCTGGCGTGTGATTGAGTCGGCTCGAGAGTGTGTGTTCAGTGGGTGCAGCCCTTGCTGGCTGATGTACTTTGCATGTGCACACCCTGTTCTTGCTTACGCCAGCTTGAAAGCTTGCAGGCAGAGCTGCACAGCGTTTGAGTCATAGGATCAAACTGTGGCTGCTTGGTGTGATTTGGGGTGGCGTTCAGCGGTGAGGTGTTTGTTGAGCAGGCACACTGTGGTCTTGGCAGGCAGTGGGCATGTGGGACGTGTGGTGCTTCGGGTGTTGCTTTGCTTGAAACTTGCTGCAGGAAGGTGGGCCGATTGAGCATCTGCAGCAGGCAGCACCGTTTGCATGCTGTGAGCCTGTGCACAGCCGGGGGCCTAGTCGTCCCACGGCACTATTGGAACCACTTGCATGGTAGTACAGCACGAGCGTGCCGTTCGCATTCTCAGGCACCCTGTTGGTGAGTTGTTCATCAGCCGACAGTGAATATGATGTGACCCGGGGCTTCATCAGGCGTATCAGCCCGGCTTGACCATGCATGCTGTGTTGTAGGTGCTGCTTGAGGGCTACGCCTCCTGCTCATATGTGTGCATGTACTGTTGTATCCGGCCGCCATAATGCGGACGTCACATGCTCATGCCATGCACAGACTGCAACCAGGACTGGTGTGTACATGTGTGATGTGCAGCACCTGCATTGCTGCTGCTGGACTGCAGCAGCTGGTGATACCCGTGTGTTGGTGTTGGTGCTTTCGCAGCATCCATGAGCAGCCAGTCCTGCAGATGTGCTGGATCATGCTCTGTTCCTCCTGCTGTCCAGTGCATTACATGTTGTTGTCATTGCGGTGTGATCTGCTCAGCACGGATTCCGCACTGCTGCAAGCAGACCTGCTCCTGCACCTTCACCAGCACGCATGTGCTGAGTGAATGCTGCTGTGGCGGGCAAGCTGGCAGTGTGTCGCCATGCATTGCTTGCAGAGCTCCAACCTGCCTTCTTGCTGTGCTGCTGCGAGCATAGCGTGTGGCCGAGGAAGAGTTGAAGCACCGCTGCCTGCTGTTGTGCACAGTTGAATGTGCTGCTTGTGCACCTGACAGCAGCTCACTGCATTTGCCACAGCTGCCCCAGGGTTGCAGCAGTATGTCAGGTGATGTGATTGTGTGTGGGGGGGTCCGTGGGCACCAGCACTCTGCAGCACTGCTGCTTCTGCGTGTGTTAAAAGCTTGCAAAGCTGCAAAGCTGTTGAACCTCGCAGCAGCAGCAGTGTCACAGTCGCATCATTGCGTGGAATATGCTGTGATAACAGACACTAGATCTGTTGTATCAAGCAGCCCAGGTCAGGCTGGGCCTTGCATGCGATGGTGTCTGTTGGCAGTTACAGTGGAGTTAGTGTGAAATGCAAACCAAGTTGTTGCCTGCAGGACTTGTGGAGCTGTGGTCACCGGGGTGAGCTTTGGAGGGTATGTTGCGTTGTAGACTATCCTGCGTCCCTGATCTTCCCCGATCGTGTGCCTGCATGCATGCCTTGTCAAGGCATCGTGTGCCTGCATGCATGCCTTGTCAAGGCATCGTGTGCCTGCATGCATGCCTTGTCAAGGGAAGGCGTGAGGATCGTGTGCCTGCATGCATGCCTTGTCAAGGCATCGTGTGCCTGCATGCATGCCTTGTCAAGGCATCGTGTGCCTGCATGCATGCCTTGTCAAGGGAAGGCGTGAGGATCGTGTGCCTGCATGCATGCCTTGTCAAGGGAAGGCGTCAGGAAGTTGCCTTTCCTGCAAGTTGCAAGTTGCCGTTGAGTTGATCAGGGACTGGTTTTTGCCACGTGTTGCGTGGTGGAGCGTGCTGCTTGCACTTATCAAGATGCAGCAGCCATGGCAGAAGTTTGCCTTTAACTACCCAGGGGGATCTGCGTGCCCCGCCTTGTTGTGCGGTGCGTAGTGCGATGATCATGCGCTGCAGGCAGTGTTCAGGGGTACTATCACAGTTGTGTAGCACAGTTTGTTGAGCATCAGTCGCTCGGCAAGCGGCATGGTGCTGGACAGCAGTACAGCTAGCTGCAGCGCTGCAGCCAGGTGTTTGACCTGTGCTGGCTGCTGTGTATGTTGCGGGTTGGAACCCCATGATGCTGCGGAGTAGACAGTATGTGACCCTGTGTTCTCCTGTGGTTCCCCTCCTTCCCTGCCATTACACAGTGAACATGGCACATGACAAGGCACATGCATATGCAGGGCAGTTGAGTGTGCACTGCGCCACAGCGTAGAAGCATTACGTGGCCCCCGGCGTGCTTCGAAGCAGTACAGCTGCGCTGTCGCGGTATGTGCGAGACAGCAGTGAAGGACCCACCAATGCGTGTATTGATTTCGCATGTGGCGTGTTCTGCGTGTGCTTGTATGGCGAATGTGGTTGGACTGCTGCCAAGCACCTCCTGCAAGCAGCTTGCAGTTGGTCGCAGTGCCAAGTACACCAAAATGCTGCTTGTTCACCTATGCATGCGCGCATACCATCAGTTGTAATAAGTTGGAACCGGCACATAAATTTGTGATGCTGAAGATAGTGCTGTTGCAGTTGCTGTGTGGCGCCCAGCAGAAGCATTGGCTGTCCTGCTGAGCATGGATGATTTTGGATTGATGTTATGTGTGCTGTCATGCTTGCCTGTCTTGCCCGGTTGCACTTGCTCAGCCATGCATGCCAGATTGTGCAGGGTTCACAGTTTGCCGTCATTGTGGAGCGTTTGGGTATATGCACGTGTGCTTGTAAGATCAGGTGTCTGTACTGTTTTAATTTGTTGCTTGGACAGGTAATACAGTTGCAACGCCATACATCAGCCATGGCCCAATACTTCCGCAGGGCACAAGGTGCTGGGTCACAGCAAGAGCAGCAGCAGCAGCACAGTAGCCGCATGTAGCGCATACGAACGTCCTCATGTGCTGACTCATGCTGTTTCTGCAGTACACTTACAGCGGCACTGCATGGCATGTGCTGCGCCATTCTGTCAGTGCCAAAGCATAAAGACAAGATTCGCATGCCCTAGCTGCTGTTGCACCATGCCCCACGCAACACCATGCACAGCCTGCAACATGCCTGCATGGCCCACTGGGCCCAGTGGCACTGTGAGAGGTGAACAGGTGTTCACACCTGTCATACAGGGCATGGTGCTGGCTTTCCCGCCCCTGACCATGATGCACGCCTGCGTAGGGCTATTGCAGCGTGACATAACGAATTCTAGTTGCAGGGTCTGAACTCCATCTTCGATAAAGCCTTGAGAGCATGTGAGTTCAACAAGTGTTGCCAAGGTTTGCTTGAACCTCGACGCGGCAACCTACACTGCCCCACCATAAACCGCCCCTCACCTTACCAGGGCTATTGTTGGCTGTCAATGGGCTTTGCCAGTGGCATACGTCTTGCTGTCGCTCTCTTCCCGCTATTGTTCCATCAGCCGGCACGGCACGTGCTCCTCGAATTCAACTTGCATGTAAAGAATTGAGAACAATAATAATAATGTTATCAACGATAAAGCAGCAGGTTGTGGACAACGTGGTGAGTTTCACTTTGTTTGTTCGCTGTTGCTGACCGTTGCGAACTGTACCCATCT
Organism: Tetradesmus obliquus; assembly: GCA_030272155.1. Classification (NCBI taxonomy): domain Eukaryota; kingdom Viridiplantae; phylum Chlorophyta; class Chlorophyceae; order Sphaeropleales; family Scenedesmaceae; genus Tetradesmus; species Tetradesmus obliquus. The sequence goes on along the minus strand of CP126200.1, from coordinate 4,384,485 downwards.
GCACAGAGATCACGTCTATCTCATAATGCCAGCAAATGCTTGCAAGTTTCCCGGGAACTCAGTCTGCTTTAAACATGACGAGCGCAGTTGCAGTCGTAAACAGCAGCAGCAGACTGCTGTTGTTGGCTTTTGGTTTACTGCCCCGATCCTGTGCTATTACTGTGCCCGCAGGCTGAGAGGGTGTACAGCAAAAAGCTTGCTGTAGTCCAGGTAAGCGATGGGGCACAATTGTACCTTTGCCTGATCACTGAAGCAGCTCCTGGACTCAGCGGCCACTTGCGCAAAGAGCAGTACAACCACCCAGCTGATGCCGTGTACTTCTACTGTTCATGCCGGTTACAGGGAGAGCTGGAAGGCTATGCCTGCAAGCTGGATGGCTTTCAGCGTGCCCTGCAGGAGCTGGAGATGCAGGTAAGGAGCAGGCAGCAACATGCGTGCTCCTCACCTGTGCAGCAGCAACCTGCTTGCACAGAAGGTGTGTGTGCCAACATTCACTCCAAAGAGCACCAAAATCCAAACTGCCACCATAACAAGCAGCGGCAACTGTTTGTGCATATACAACTGCATGGACATGTTTCCTGCAAGCACGGTGTGGCTGAAGTTCTGCTCACAGGACCTCGTGCTGCTGTCACACACCAACTGCTGTCCTGCAAATTGCAGCTGGCTGAGAAGGAACTGCAAGTTGCCATGCTCAAGTCCATCATACAAGACTCAGAAGACACAGCAGTCCTGCAGCAGCAACTGGCAGAGGTGAGCAGCAACAGTTGCTCAGCGGGCCTGCGCAGCACAAACATCACTACCACGGGTCCTACCACACCACCAGATGTCTCCTGCAAGTGCACTCAAGAGCAGCGTGAAGCAGCTCTTTCAATTCATCTGCCTCGCATCTTAGCATGGTAGCACATGATTTTTTGTGTTCACCTTTGTGGTTGCTGCACGCCGACAACTTGACATGCTGCCACCTACGTGCTTGCAGGCGCTGCAGCAGAACGCGCAGCTTCTGCAGAAGCTGCAGCACATCTCAGCAGCCCACAGCAGCACCAGCAGCACACCTCAGCCACACGGCCGCTACGACCTGCAGCAGCAGACGCCCACATGGCATATGATGCAGGTGGCGATGCTGCGCAAGGCGCTCACTGTAGCCAACATGCGGCTCACAGCAGCAGGCATGATGCCAGTGGCCGCCACCAGCGATCTACTGCAGGATGAGGTGAGAGCCTAATCAAGCGGAACAGCAGAATTCTAAACATACATGTAGACAGCAGATGCTACGAGGTTGCGGCAGTGCTGCCTGCAGGACAGAGGTAACAGGGCAGCTTGCAGGACACTGTATTTTGCCACTGCGCCATGTGCAATAGAAGGCCCGCATGCAGCCATCCAGGTTCATAGCACCTACTGCATATTTTATTTACTAGGCTTGAGAGAAAGCTAGTCATTATGCTTCAGCTTCTGTAGGCTGCTTGCCTTCTGAGCAGCATGTCGCGCGTGCCGTTCATGGATGAGTCATCACTGCTGCTGCCCCTACCTTGATCATCTGTGCTTGCAGGGCTGTGATGTGCTGCCCTTTGTAGCATCAGACCAGTCAGATGCCCTTGCGAGCCACACACCTGCAGCTTACCAGTGTGCCCCACGACGCATGCCCAGCACCGGCTGCAGCAGCATCAGCAGCAGCAGGGTAGTATCCAGCAGCAGCCAGCAGGGCAGCAGGGTCACTGCCACCTCCCCTGACCTGGCACCTCTGTGCCTGCTGCGGCGCCTGTCAGGTGTGAACAGTGCAGAAGAGGGCACCCACACTCCACTCGCTGCAGAAGCACAGCGCTGCAGCTCCAGCAGCCGGTGCTCTTCCCCAGCTGATCTTTCAGAGCCTGCGGCACCAGCAGCAGCGCATGAAGCACCAGCAGCAGCAGCAGTGCGGGCAAGCGGTAGCAAGGCAAGCTCAGCAGGGAGCTCAGGCAGCCGCTGCGCATGTGGCAGCCGCTGGTGCCGCTCGTCAGGCAGCTGCTGCAGCAGCGCCAGCAAGCAGGCAAGAAGTGCTACCAGCAGCGCTGCTGCTGGTGCTGCTGCTGCTGCTGCTGCTGCTGCTGCATCTGATGATGGTGAGCTGTCAGAGGATGAGGAGCTGCAGCACGGCTGCGTGTATGTTGACCAGGGCTGGCAGAGCAGCGCCGAGGCTCCTGTCATGCACAATCCACTGTTCCTGCTGGGCAGTCCTAGCAGCAGCCCACAGCGTGTTGTGGTGCCAGCAGTGGGGGTGTAGGAGTGTAGCGTGCACAGCAGGCTTGTATGCCTGGCGCTGCTATAATGTGCCGCCTGCCTCTAGCTGTGGCAAGAGGGATGCGTCACGTGTGTCGCGTGCCGCAACAATCGTCATATCCCACTATGGCCATATGGTCCTTGATTCAACAAAAGCATGTTCCTCTGCTACTACGTATCATATGTACTGTACTATGAGCTACTTGGGGAAACATGTGTACCAAGTTACTTGATTCTTTCCAGCTGCTGCTGCCTATGTTTGGTGGGGAATAGGGTGGCATAGCGGTGTGCTGTCAGTATGCAGCTGCGTATCTCATTTTTGCAATTCCTTCAAATGATGCTGTACAAGCACCTAAATGATTGTGCCTGCTGCAGCTGCGTTAGGCAGCAAATTTGCAAGGTAGACTAGCTGGTAGCTTGTGGTGTTGCTCAGGATGTAGACTAATTATTTTGACCACGCTGTGGTAAAGGAGTGTGCTTGGCACACGCATTTGAAGCAGGGTTCATGTCAATGGTGTGCCGCGGTCCAGCTAGCTTGCAGCACTGCAGTTGTGTATGATGCTGTCTCCTGTTTGCAGAACATGATGTATGCTGCAGCAGCGCTTATGGTGTGCGGCAGCTGCTGCATTAAAACGGTGCAGCATGCAGAGACTCTGATTGACTGGCAAGCAATCTATTGCTGCGCATATTACAGCTTGCACGCCAGCTTGGTTGGTTAACTTAGTGCATGGTGGTCAGCAGATGTGCTCTGGGGCTGACTCACTGTGTGAACTATTCTAGCATTACACGCAACATAGCACAACCCTGGTAGCCAAAACATACACAGTCTAGAAACGTCATTGGTGTAATGTTGTCTATGTCAGTCTAACGTGTTCTTGGCCACAGTACTGTTATTATTATTCCTGTACTGCTTGCTGGATGTGCCAGAAACTCGTTGGTGGCATATATCCATCTTGCAGAATCCAGCTAGATTGTCTTACGTATTTGCTGTTGACGCGGGACCATGTACTGTTATTGAAGGAACCCAGTTACAAGCACTTGCTGTCTCACACATAAGAACTAACCCCAACACCCAATAAGCCTCAAGGCCCAACAAAAAAATGGCAGACGGTTCAGTACGATTTCACAGGCTGGGCAACGTCAGGCACTAGTACCATGATGGCTCAACCTGGATACAAGTAAGTCATTTTCACCACACAGATCACATCACATGTTGCAATGGTGCACAGTACTGTGCACGGCAACATGCATGGTGCACAACTCGTGGATCTGCAAGTCAGATTGCCTACTAGCCAGGACCAACAGGATCAACTGCTCCAGCCAACCATACATATTGCTTCATGCTGTGTGAACATTCAGGCACACTTGATGTGAGAGCTGCAGACCGGCAAGCCTTGTTCTCACTGGGCACATGTCTGCACGCCTGCCGCCCTACAGGGAAGCGTGCAGCTGCTGTCAGGTCTAGGCGCGCTTTGCACATGCGAAATGCTCTGATAATAGCCAAGTGAGATCACGCGACACCATACAAGTGTACTACAGCAAGGCAACTGTGGCATAAGACACTGGAGGCAGCGTAAGAGTGAAAGCAAGCCCTCACGAGTCGTGCCACCACCAGCCAACACAAACGAACAAGGCCATGCCACATGCACCTAGAACCACAGGCAGCCCAAGCACACCACACCTTGCAGCCACTACAGACAGCTGCAGGTGCAGGACACGCTGCACACAATGTTAGAAGCGTACACACAGCTTCCCAAACATCAGCAGGGTGAGTTGAGGTGTGCTGCCAAGCTGGGGCCAGCACACCAAAAACAACCACTGTCTGCGGCCACAGAAAGCATCTGCTGTGGTTTGTCACGACCAGCACACACAGCAGACAGCACACACAAACAAGAGTGACACCAAGTACATAATACAAATGCTGAGCTCACGGTGTCACTGCACGATGCGGTGTAACCAGGACACGCTGCCAACACCAACACAACTGCTGGACACGACGCCTGGACGTGGCATTACACTACCAGCTGCTAGAAACACAACATCACATCCCCTTCAGCAGTCTCACCAGCCTAGTAATAAGTCAGCTGGTTCAAGCTTGCAGCAGAAGCCGTTCACAGCCAGCAATGCCTCCCTCCAGCTGCTTTGGCAGTACTGCCTGAGGCGGCAAGCGGCCAGCACACTCACAGGTCTGACCCCCGCCTAAGCTATTGCACAAGCAAGGTGCCTTGCAGAAGAGCTGGCTGTGACTGCCACCACTAGGCAGCCAAGACATGTGGCGTAGCATTGCCAGCACCAACCGCACATATCTGGGGGCTTCGGTTGGCAATCAAGAGACCAGAAACCAAGCCTGCGCATGCATGCAAGTATGCGAACTACTGCATGTGCATGTATGCCACAGATCCCTGCGATTTAGCATGGCAACTGGGACCAACAAGCAGCACATACACACATGGCAAATGAGCAGGGTAGCAAAAAAGCACGCCGCAAGGGCTGTGCAAGCGCCACAGATCGATGTGGGCAGTGTGCATACGCAGCAAACGTGCTGCACGGCAGTGCTTACGACAAGAAGCAGGGAAAGGTCACTGGCGACGCATCACCCTACAACACCAAGCAGTCGGCACCAACAGTCCTTGGCACTTGAATCTGCTGAGGTAGCAGCCATAGCAAGCCGCTGGCTGATGCACAATAGAAGTCAGGCCACATGGCTACCTTCTATCTATGCATGCAGCCTTTCCTCTCAGACCAGAGAGCTGCTGCAACAGCAGGGAAGACCCTGAGAAGAAGGCGCGGCTCAGCCCTAACACCCACCCACGTCAACGTGTTAATGTTGAGCAGAGGTAGGGCAAGGTGACAAGCCAGCAACAGCATGGCAACTCAACTCAGAAGCCGACCAAACAGCTCGCCTCACAACCCCTTCATCACCCCAGTTTGAAGGTGCTGCAAGGTCACCCAAAATGCAGTTGTGATGCATGCTGTCCATGCTCTGAGAGTGCTGCCGCCAGCACTATCAGTCGCAGTTTCAGCGTCAGGCTTCCCTTATGAGTGCCGGTACACACTGCACAGAACATCACAGCGCAGCGACTAGATGTGCGCTGCTGCGCCCGTGTGCATGCATCATGCACATGTGCGCGGCGCGGCCTAGCGCTCACATGCAGGACGCGCCATGCACACTCACAGCAGAAGCAGCCACGTACCCAACAACAGGTCACGGCAAAAGTAACAGGTCACGGCTGTGCAACTCTCAAGCTCAAGTGCAAACTGCAAGGGTACGTCCGCATAAATATGGATGAAGGCATCATAAGAGACAGGCACCATTGCATTGTTATAGCAATCCATGCACCACATGCCTGTCAGACTCGCCCCAGTGATGTGCTGAGCATGTTGACAGGCATGTGAGGGCTTGACAGCATGCAAGCCGCAGGTGCCAAATCCCATTCGGAGCCGCAACAGCAGAAGCAGCACCATTCGGAGCTGCAACAGCAGAAGCAGCACCATTCGCAGCCTGCAACAGCAGAAGCAGCACCTCAATGTGTAGGCGGTGCTTGCTGCGGGTGGTGAACCTGTTATGTACAGCAACAGCATAGCCAGCCAGCATGCTGATCTGCTGCAGCTGGAATATACCAAGCAGACCCGCGCCAGGATGCATTATTTACGGCGATTCACACACCCTGGCCGCGCTGCGTTCGCCGCGACAGCACCACACGCAACAAGCGTGCAAGAAGCAAGCAACAGCAAGCCACTAGCATGTGTGACAGATAGTGCTGAACGCTCAACCTATATAAGCTATTCGTCTGGACATGCTGAGCACCTAGCTTTGGCAGTATTGCGTAACAGCATCACATGTGGTGGGCAGTGCGCATGCGCTGCAAGGGCCCAAGCAGCTGAACAGCTGCCGGGTGGCGCCTTCAGCAAAATGCAGGGTTGTTAAAGCAGCACGCCTGCTGCATCTACAGACGCGTATTGCGGCACGACAGAACAATATATGTGTATACAAATATGCGTAAACTAGCCGGCTGCCTGCCAGGCAACTTGTTGCCTGGTGGCAGCGCAGCACAAAGACTTCACAAAACAAGGTTCAAGTTTGTTGTTGCGGTTGCAGCCATGTTCACAACAGGGTGGGTATGCGCACAGCACGTGCCACCTACCCAAAGCATTTCATCTCACATCGCATTGCAGCGCACTACAGAGCCACTAGCAGCACTGCAGCAAAGCAGTGTGCTTTCAACGGCAGGGCCCTGTGCCGCCTGCCTGGCACAGCCGACACTTGCTGGCCATGCACCACCGTGTGTTGGCGCCAACGAAACTCAGCAGCCGAGGCGAGAGCTGCAGTGCGCAGCTCATGCCAATCGCCTTGCTGCTGCAACAGCACGACGCACCGGGCGCCGTATCCCAGATACTGAAGCAGCACACTCAGCAGACTGCAGAAACCTTCAAGAAAATTGAAATTGCAACACACATGGGCCTCCTCTTTTGCAATGCGTCGCCTGCTGGCACCTCCCACAACCCTTGAATTGGGCACCAGGGCAGCTACATCCCGCAGCATGTAGTGCCCATCCTTGCCAATATGCGGGTTGCAGCTTACATGTAGCATGCCAATATGCAGGTTGCAGCTGACATGTAGCAAGTCGCAAACGAACCGACCGATTTTATGCTGAGTCAGCAAGCCTCAACCTGCAACTCGCTGCTTTTGCACTGCTGGTACCAAGTGTCTTACTAAAGTTATGTGAGCACAGCAACCCAAGAAATTGCACAAACCTCACACTGCGCAACACCTCACAGACCTAAGCCACTAGCGCAGCAGTCAGCCACGACTATGCGCTTACAACACACAGACACACACACGGCCCGGAACCCGCACCGCACCAGCCCAGCCAACATATTCCACCAACAGCTGAGCCCAGTCCCGTGCCAAACCCGATCCTATTGCTGCGCATGTTAGAGCCCAACACTACTTCCGCATATGCTCCGCCCTCGCCTCTGGCATGTCCTGCAGAGCTCTGAGCAACGGCAGACAGCGCAGGTGCCTGGCGGCCGCTGCATTATGCAATATGCCAAAACATACGTTAACAGGCAGGCGCAGAGGCTCCACCTGGCAGGCACCTTTCCATGCGTGGCTGCATGACCCTGGCCGCTCCACTAAGCAACCATCTCCCAACAAGATGCCGCTGCGCAACCAGTGAGAGAGGCCGAAAGTCTAACACAAACAAAACATAGATGCGCATCTACTACTGGCAGAGATGCCGGCTGCAGAGGCTGCCCTCGTGTGCATAGCCAGGCGTCTTTCACCCTGCGCATGCACAGGCGCCAAGGGGCAGGACACCGCAAAGCCACCACAGCCGAGCAAAGCCTGGGCAGCCAGTGTTGATGCACATACACGCAGCCTAGTCCTGCGAGTGTGCCTGCTGACACACAAGGCACAGCACATGCTCTGCATGCACGCCCCGAGTGACTGGAGCAGGCGACACAGCGTTTTCAAAGCGCCCCTGGCCACATGCAGCACGTCACTGCCGCTGCTCTGAAAAGATTGCTCTGGAGTGGACATGCCACCCTACGCACATCCTTCGCTCTTTGGGTTATTGTCGCTGCTGCGGAAGGCACTACTGCCAACCATATGCAGCAGCAGGTGCGACTGCGCTGCGGCGCTCATGTGGTGCGCCGCAACATACACCACACAGCTCACAAAGCAGCTGTTCATTAAGCGATAAGCGCTGACAGCACTGCCAACACCGCTCTTGCATGCGCCGCCTGCCGCTGTTGCTGCCGATGGTGCCAAAAAGTTTGCAGACTGAGCTTGCCACTGCTGGTGAGGCACCGACTCGCATTCCATCAGCAGGTAGCATGGATCCACCCGCTTGCATATTCAAATGTGCACTCGGCAACCCGCTCACAGAAAACTGAGCTATTGCTGGATCAGCAGCAAGAGACAGACGCAGGGTCCTGGCTACCGCGCTGCTTGGTGCGGTTGATTTCCTCCTTCAAACTCGCGCACTGCTGCTGCAGCTGCTGCAGCTGCGCCTGCAACACCTCAGCATCCAGCATCAAGGAATCCTCGGGCTGCTTTGCCTGAGCAGCCTGAAGCTGGGGTGTCTGCTGCGATTGAAGCGCTTGCGGCATCACCTGAGGCCCCAAAGCCGCAGCAGCACAAGGCTTCGCAGCAGCAGCCATCTCTAGCCAGTTGCCGCTGCTGTGGTTGCTGTTCAGGCCATTGGCCAAGCCACTCTTGAGGAAGCCGCCGATGTCATCAACTCCAAACTCTGCATCATCCTGCTGCAGCAGCATGCGCTGCAGCTGATGTATACGCTGCAGCTTCTGCTGCAGCGCAGCGCGGATAGCTGCCGCAGGGCCTGCATCCAGCAGCGCTGTGGGCGACTGCTGCTGCTGCTGCTGCTGCTGCACCTGCAGCTGCATCTGCAGTTGCGCCTGCGCATGTGCTGCTCCTTGCGCACCACTGGCGTGCCACGTTTGGCTGCTGCATGCGCTGGGCCGGAGCTCCTGCAGCTCCTGCAGCAGCTGCTGCTGCAGGGCCTGCTGCTGCTGAGCTTGCAGAGTCTGCTGCTGCTGCTGCTGTTGCTGCTGGGCGTGCAGCTGCAGCTGCTGCAGCTGCACGAGCTGCTGCTGTTGCTGCGCTTGCGCAACCTGCTGCTGCGAAGCTGGCGGCACCGATGCCGACTCTAGTGCCACCTCGAGCATGCTGCGCAGGTCAGTGTCAGTAAAGGGCAGTGCCTGGTCATGGTGCTCCTCCTCATCCTCATCACCCTCATCTATCAACTCCAGCAGGTGCTCGATGCCGCCAGCAAGCGCTGATGCTGTGCTGCCGCCCACCGTGCTCAGCTGCCCAGAGGCTGCATCGGCAGCGCCCAGCGACACCGCCGGCAGCGGCGCCGACACGTGACAGCCGCTTTGGCCGGGTGCCGACAGGCCCGAGAGTGTTGGCAGGGGTCCGGAGAGACCCAAGCCTTGGCCAGAGAGGGTGGGCAGAGGGCCCGACACGGGCGCTGCTCGCCCCTGCATCGCTGCTGCCATGCCTTGATGCAGCACTGGTGCTGCTGGCAGCGGCCCTGACAGTGAGCCTCCAGCCTGGCTGAAGTGCTGCTGCTGTTGCTGCATCAGCAGAGCTGCCTCTGAAGCCTCTGCTGCTGCAGCTGCTGCGGGCCAGGAGCTGACCATGGCTTGCATCTGCTGCTGCAGCGACTTGAGCTGCTGCATCTGCTGCTGCACCTGCAGCTGCTGCAGCTGCCGCTCAGACAGCTGCTGCGCCTGGCTCGGATGGCTGCAGCCGCAGCTGGCAGCTGCTGCGGCAGCGGCGCCAAAGCTGGCTGCAGGCAGTGCAGCAGAGTGGCTGTGATAGCTGAGGTTGCTGCTGTGCCGCGCCAGCAGGCCTGCTGTGCTAGGCGCCCCAGCAGTGAAGGACATCGCCCCAGCAGCTGCTGCAGTAGCAGCGGCAGCAGCTGTGCTGGTGATGCTGTCCATGCGCAGCACAGGCAGCGGCATGCTTTGGCTCTGGTAGGCCGGCTGACCCGGCCGCTCTTCTGCAACAGGTGCAAGCACGCTGCCAAAGCCTGTCGCAGCGCTGGCGAGCGAGTGGTGCATGGTCAGCTGCGGCAGCGGCATGCTGTGCTGCTGCGCCTGCTGGTTACATTGCTGCTCTGGCTCCTGCAGCACGCCGCAGTACGCCTCGCCCTGGTGCTGCTGCGCGCTGCTGTACTCCTGCAGCTGCTGCAGCAGCAGGGTCTGCTGCTGCTGCAGCTCCAGAGGCAGCAGCTCCTGCGGCATGTCCTCCATCAGTCCTGCAAGCCTGCCGCGGCCGCTGTTGCCCCCAGATGAAGTTCGCCACTCAGTGGCCTGCTGGCCGCGTGCTGTGCTACCCTGCTGCGGGCGATTGAACTTATAGGCCAGGTCAGAGCTGCAGCGTCGCGTCTCGCGCTGCTTGCGCTGCGCCAGGCGCAGCTTGCAGGAACGCTTATTGCCCTCAAACCTGGCAGGGCAGCGGCAGCGGGACACAACATGCTGATCATCAGGCACAGGCGCCGTTGTACTGGGATGCCTTAGCGTCACTATTGTCGCAGGCTGTGATGTGGCTGCTTCGGTTCCTTACGTCCTCATGAAGCTCAACAGCATAGCACCACGTGCCTGTCGTGCATCACCATGCAGTTCACAACGTCCTGCTTGAGACAACTTTTGAGAGGGAGCCTGCTGTGTAGAGTAGTCTGCATCATGCCCTATACAGCTGACAGTCTACAGAGAGGCCAGCAGCAGCAGCTTGCAGGAACCCACCTGCTGAGGGGCTCTAGCTTGCCACACTGCAGGACAGCAGCACAGCAGAGCAGCACTCAACGTCAGGCACGGCATCAGCAGAAGATGTCATGCCAGAGCATTGCAACTGACGTCCAATTGACTGACAGCCAACATTGACAAGAGTTGACTGCTGTACAGAGGAGACCTCAAGGCCAGGCGGTGCACTAATGCTGACAATTGCGGGTTTCCTGCAAGCCCATTATCACCAAAGTAACTACCAAGGCGCTGCTGGTTGCTGCAATTGATGCTGCTGAATCGCGCTGCCGCTCAGGTGCACTGCTGCTGCAAGGCAACAGCAACAGCAAGCATAAGAGAAGCAAACCTGGAAGCAGAAGCGCCACAGACCCTCCCTGTCCCTGCAAGTCACTTGGTCTGCACGCATGTGCGCATTGCAGAGCCGGCGCTTCACGCAGTAAGCTTTGCCCTCTTGCAGGAGGTCCGTACTGCATCCTTCGACCTGCAGGATGTGCATGCAAAACAGTCAACAGGGTTGACAAAAGGAGGCACGCAGGAGTGCGTTGGCGCTCGTAGCTGGCAGGTTGTCTAAGCTGTCTTTGACCACAGCGTCAATGGTTTGAACATGCACTGCGCCTTTCTGCTGCACATTGGGGACGATGCAACAAGTCAAAACCACCTTGGCCGCAAACTGCCCAGCGCTGCTACAATGATAGGCAGGCCCGTGTGTCCTGGACCTCGAGCCATGGCGGAAATTCCGTTCAAGCATAACAGTCAGCCTGTTAGCTCCATGCAATGCTCAGCTGAACTGTGACCCGTTAGCTGCGCAACATGGGACACCACAAGCCCAGCTGCCCTAGGCAGCACACAGCGGTTGGGGAACACTGTCAAGATGATTGAAGCCACGGCCAGGGAGAGCAATGCATACCTGACATTGATCCTTCCGAAAGTTGCCACGGCCCTTAGCCTTGGCGTTGGAGCTGGCATCCCCGTCTGCACCACCGCCTGAGTCCTGCTGCTTTGCACTTGGTGCAGCAGACTGGCTGGGGCTGGGCACTGCGCCTGCGCAGAAAGTTGAGCGGTGAACAGCTTTAACAGACCTTCTGAAGGTGGTGAGACCTGTGGCAGCCGCGCAAAGACCGCTCAGGGTGGGGACCTAGTCTGGCCAAAACTTACCATCTTCAGATCCGCCGGCTGCTTGATATGATTTTGATTCAGATATGATGTCCTCGCCGTCCATTTCAAGCCGTGCTGGACAGCGATGCCACTTTGCTACCGTGCTCGTTGGTTGTCTGGGCACTCTTGACTCAGAAGCTATTGTCGGTTTACTTGAGCTTAGAAACTAGCATTTGGCGGGCACACGCATGTACGGGAGCATGCTTCACGGGTGATAATTGGCAGGCGCAATGTTGTGTGTTTGTCGCCCCCACAGACTAGTCAACTCATTAGATTCTCACCACAAACCATGCAGGCTACTTGCAGGATCGCAGGAACCAAGGTTGCAGCCGCTCTTCTGACATGTGTCAGAGTGGGAGGGGAGGTGTGACCGGTTTTGTGGTGATTAGCTGTGCAGCTACCATCTCATATGTTGCTTACGTCAGAGTTTAAAGTCTATCAGGTTGGTAGCTGCTTTGTGTGTCAGGTTGCAGCCTGCCGCGTGCGCACACTTCTCAGAAAAGCACAGTGAAGTTGACGATCCGAGAATCCGCAGCTGGATATCCACCTGTCACGTCTTCGCTTTGACACGCTTGACAGCTTGTAGATAAATGCCGCTGGAATCAGCAGCATTATAAATCTGGGTTCTCTGCATTTCACCTCAGGAGCAGCTAACAGTGCTACACCAACTTCGAGCAACTTCACTGTGCCTGAGCTGCATGCCAGCAGGCTTGACACCAAAACAATGCGCACTGTCAAGATATGAAGCTCAAGTTGCTGACCCAAAGGACGTGGTGCACCACCAAGCTGGCTGGGCCAACCACTGCTCTCATACCAACAACTTAACTGTTGAATCTGAACCCACCGGAACAGATCAACGTGACTTCCTGAATCAGCCCTCTGCTGAGCTCGAGCACAGCTCGTTGCCAGGCAGCAACTTCCTGCTCTTCTCCAGCACCACTCAAACAGCTGCAAGCTACTTCAGCTCAAGCTCGTGAGTGTTTGACCTGAGTTAACTCAGCATGAAAAAAGCAAATTTGCATGTCGATGCCATAGATGGTGGCACTCTGCTTCAGTGCAAGTCTGACACAGCACTGACTGCTGCAGCCGCCAGCAGCAGCGACAGCAACGGCAGGTGGCGGCCGATGGAGATTGACGAGTCAGCTGCAGCCAATGAGGCAGCAGCAGTGCGAGGCTTTGAGAGGCTGGCCGCGGCCTCTGTCTCGATACGTTTCGGTATTGGGTGTGACATCATGTCCTGGCAGGACAGGCAACAGCCGCCAACACTGCCTCAGGCTGTCTGCAAAATTGCCACCTTGCGAGCCAGACAGGGTCTACAGGCAGGGGCGACAGTGGATGCGTAACTGTTGGTACTACTCGCTAGTTAGTAGTATGGTGATACAGTCACTTACTATGGTATTACCATGTTAACAAATACCTGTGATGGGGGTTGCCCAGCTGCGCCTTCAAGCAGCAGGTCACAGCAGCAGGTCATTGGCCGTGCATGCCGGATAGCAGGCTGCAGCATGCGCTGGTCATAAATGCCTGAAGCAGGCTGCAGCACCGGCTGCATTGCAGCAAGCCGTGCTGTTGGCAGCCGCACCTGTGACACCATACACCCTGTCCCTGCCGCTGATGCAGAGAGGCACACCCATCAACGCCAGATGATAGCCTGCTGCTACTGGTGCAGGCAAATACATGGCAACATCATTCTCCTTAGTGTGCGCACATTCTCCAGAAGAGAATTTGTTGTGAAGAGAACAGCAGGTTTCCTGGCTGCTGCTTGGGCAATACAATTTTCTGACAACCATGCTGCCCAATACTTCCTGATCACCAGCAAAAGAAAGACAGCACAGATGGCCGGAGCAGTGATAGGACCTCACCATGGCGATGGCAGCCAGCAACAAACGTTGGTCGGCATGGTGCATCAACCATTGTTTGGGACCTTTCTTTGGCAATAATGCTGTCAATGACACTTCCTATACTCAACAGGCACTGCATGAACACAGGTTGAGCACACAGCTGCACAGCAAAAACCATCCGGCAAATGCAAGGCGTGCATGCAGCCCCTTGTGCTCGCACCAGTCGGCTAATAACGCTTATACAGTCTTACAAACACATGGCAGCATGTGACAGCACAATGCCTCTTTTGTGGCAGTGAAAGGGCTGCAGGGAGACCACCTCTTGCAGCGAAGGCAAGTTGCAGCCACCCTGACTTACATGCTCACAGACCACTTACATACAAAAGTCAATCTGTATGTCAACAGCTGTACTCGCAGGCTTACATACAAAAGTCAATCTGTATGTCAACAGCAGTGCCAGGCAGTGCCTTTAAGTATCCATAGGCAAGACAGCACAACAACAAACAACAGCAAACACACACCTTATACACTGCAAACACACACCCAATACATAACCTTGTCCTTTTGCACTGCAGGCACAACAAACGCAAGAGACAATGCAGACGGGAGATCTGCAGCAGCAAGACACGAGCTGCTTCTGCTGCTTTTGGTGATTATGGTGCCATGCCGCTGCGAAGCAGCCGGCAGCATGCAGTTTTTTCATAAGCCCACTCAGGCTTGCTCACATGTGCACACCTGTACAGGTGGACACTGCTGGGCTGCTCACAAGTCCACCAAGACACAGTGTATTACCCTGGAACCCAAGTTATGCCGCTGTCACACACACGTAACATGCCAACATGCGGCATGAGTCCACGAGACACACGCAACTTGCATCAGATGCTGCAGAGCACGGTGCACTGTGCTTGCACCCACAGACATGCGGCGCACAATCACCCTCACCCTGGACGGTGCTTCTGCCAGGAGTCGCACATCAACACTTTGTTGTTGCTGTACATTCACAAGTGCTGCATCCAGTGACTTAAGCAGTGCAATGGCAGCCACACATGCTGCTGTGTGCAGTTGCGCGCTGTGCGTACATATGCAAGGAAGAGTCCTGCCTGCTAACACTTAGGCGAGCCCATGCGCACCAGGGGCCTTGGTACTGTACGGCAGATAATAGCAGCTGCTGGCTGACTTCCGAGTACAGCAAGTATGGCCAGACGTCTCACATTATTCCCTCTCTGGCGTCATTCTCAGCAGCACAAAGCCGAGGCCCTCACCGTGAGTGCCCCGAGAGGACCACACCAGCAATTGTGATGTTTATGATATGGACCTCAGACAGATACATATGCATATGGCGTAACAACCAGGTTGCGTATGGTGTAACAGCCGTACATATGAAGTAGCAATAACCGCTAACATCAGCCGTAAGTGTGGTGTAGCAATAACCGCTAAGTAACAACCTCTTGCACAGCATCCACCCAGGCAAACAGAGCTGCCCAAACTGTCAGACACAAACATGCGACTGCAGCTTTTCACTGATAACTTGGTGTGCACCGGCAACCACCAATGATGAAAGCAGTCTGCCTTTTGAGCATGTAGCTGCCGTGTCCGAGCTCAACAGTCTCAGCTGCCTGCTGCAACCGCCTGCATTCAAAGAAAAAAGGCAGCCCCTGATACACCCTCTGTGCTATGGCCAGCGTAAACAATGTGCTGCCCAATATCAGCCAAGCAAGAGGGCGCGCTTTCCGCTAACAGCTGTGTTTGCTGAACCCCTGACAGTACAGAGCTCGCCGCAGTGCGCACTGCGCGGCGCCGCCAAAACACAAGGCGCGGCCGCCCTGCTCGTCTGCAAACACAGTATGCAGCTAATGCTGTGCAACATACTGTCTGTGTGTCTGCCATGTGACGCTGACCATGCCTGCCGCTCGCAGCAATACCCTGCTGCTACATGCTGGCGCGTCACGCGCACGATGCACACAGCTCTGCCAATGTTGAGGCTGCTGCAGTGTACAGACACCACCCAGAACTGCCGAGCACTGCTCATCATGCCGTGTGGTGTGCAGCACTGTGCCGCTGCTGCTGCAACCGGCACATGCACACACACCTCACTTCCGCTGACAGCGCCAGACTGACTGCCAGCTGCTGCAAGCTGCGCAAGAGATTTTTCAAACCGCGGTCAACCTGTCACACAGCGCACATTTTGCCTGGAGGTAGCACCGGGTGCTACAGCAGACCACACACCTGTAACATACAGCATGACAAGCCTCCATTGATACAAAGATCACCAAGGCCCTGGATACCCTGCATGCCGTGCCACTGCATATATAACATGCGGCTATTATGACAGTTGCCTAGAAAGTTGCAGAATGGTTGGTGCTGGCTGTTAAGGCTGCCTTGGGGAGGCCTCAGTATATAACACCTCTGGTGTGCCATCCACCCGCTCACATTGCACTCGCATTCGGAATACAACACAATTATACAGCCGACACCACCTTTGTCGCTCCCGTTGGCCTCATTAGCTGCATTGCGCCAAGCAGGCGGTAGTTGCACGCCACATGACAACGGCCGCAATTTTGCACATGCATAGGATGCAGCGAACCAGCTTGCTTGCATGCACACAGAAACACACTGAAGAGGTGCACTAGAAGGCACGGGTGTCCTGCAGACAGGACTGATAGCCGCCACCCTTTCCACCCAGTCTCAAGGCTGAAGCACCACCCAACCGCTAAGTGATGACACACGCTGCAGGGCTGCTGATTTTACTGCTGCCCACTCCCACACACCTCCACACTCCTGGATCTCTGCTCCAGCCGCCGCCTGCCCAGTTCAGAAAATAAACCACAAACCACGTAACAGAACATAAGATAAGGCTACAGCAGCCAGCAGTAGCTGATGGCTGTCCCCCTCTTTTCATGCAATATGATGACTCATCAGAGGTCCCTTCACAAGTCTGGACCTGCTGTCAGTATGCTGCTGGCGTACAGCCCAGCCCCTGTCCCCCAACCCATGCACCTCTTCCACTGCTGCCGGGCAAATGACAGCAGCGCCCGAAGAGCAGGTACATGCAAGCACTCCTTATATGCGGCGGCATGGTGTACAGAAAGCAATGCTGACCAGGCTAGAGCCTCTGATGCCGCAAGGCAACATACACGTACGTGTAGTGCACTACATTATGGTGAGAACCACGTACATTCCGTTCAAAGCCCGGACTGCTGCTTGGCCCCGCAGCTGAGCAGCGTGGCAACAATCACAATCTGCAGCAGCTGCAAGCATGCTCTGTAACAGCTGGTCTGCCAAGCAACACACCAGCCAAACTATTATTAGTGCTTGCACAGTGCCGCTGCATCAGTAACTATGCCGTTTATGTGGTACAATAAGTATGCTGTGATGCTGTATGTTCCACCACAAAACTGATGCAAGTGCCTCTGCCACATAGGATGGTCAGCCGTGTGTGCAACAAACAGCGCAAGCCGAGCGCCCTTTAGCGCAAAGAGTGCTGCCGCTGAGCATGCGTGTGGCTGCAGCAGCGGCGATCATTCACCCAGCCTGCAGAGGCAAGGCACCAGACAAAACGTAGCCGTGCAAGGCCTGCAGAGGCGAGTCATCACAGTCTGTGCCGGGCCCATTAGGCACGCCAATGCATGTAATCGAGTGCTCAAGGAAATCCAAAACGCACACGCCCAGTAGCTGCAACCTGCTGCTGCTGCTGCTGCTGCTGCTGCACCAAAGATGCTGCCGGCGTTGCCACACCAAACGCTGGCTGCTGCTGGAACACGGGTGCACCTCCCATGCCTGCTGCTGCTGCTGCTGCTGCTGCTGCTGCTGCTGCTGCTGCTGCTGCTGGTGGCACTGGTGCCGGCGCGTAGCCAGCTGCTGCCAAAGCTCCTTCAATACCTGTTGTCCCCTTGAGGGTTGCTTTGATGTGGCGCACCATCGCTGCTGCTGCAGCAGGGTCAGCTTCATGCACACTAGTGAGGAGGCTGCGGGCCTCAGTAAGCAGCGACTGCACAGCACCCAGGTGCTGCACCAATGACCCCATGCGGCCGTCAATTGGCTCACCCGCTGCACCTGCTGCGCCTGCTGCTGCTGCAGCATACGCGGTGCCTGGCAGGCGGTTGGTAGCACCTGCAAAGCCGTTGCTGGTGGAAGCAGCAGCTGCAGGAGCACTAGCAGAAGGGTGGCCCAGCAGATTGGCTGCATTTGGTGCCTGCAGTGACGGCAGCTGCTGCTGCTCGTGGCGCAGCTGCTGCAGCAGCTGCTGGCGGTGCTGCATCAAGCTAAGCTCTGAGAGGCTGCCAACCCCCTGCTGCAGCTGTTGCTGAAGCAGTGCAGTGTGCGCTGCAGTGTTGCTGCTGCTTGCTGCGGCGGCTGCTGCAAACACAGCGGGCAGTGGCATGCTAGGTCCCTGAAGTTGCGCAGCGCCCGCCTGCTGCTGCTGCTGCTGCTGCTGCTGCTGCATCACTGCGTGGCCATCAGCTGCGGCAGCTTGTGTCTGCCAGCTGATTGTCCGCGGCAGCGCTGCAGTCTCTGCTGCTGCTGCTGCTGCTGCTGCTGCTGCAGGTGCCAGCCCTGCGCTTGCTGCAGCAACAGCCCGCAGCCCCCGGTCAAGCACACTTTCCAAACCCCTGCCATCCACATCCATGCCATCTGTAGCATGTATTTCCAGAATCATCTGATCAATGTACTCGTCGAGCTTGTCCTCTGTGCAGTCTGCTGCCACCAGCGCAGCAGCAGCAGCTGCAGCAGCCTCCTGTAAGGCCTGGCTGTTGCCAGCTGCCTGCTGCTGCGTGCCAATGAGAGGCCACGCAGCACTTGGGCCAACTAAGGCTGCTGGTGCTGCTGCTGCTGCTGAAACAGCAGGCATTGCTGCAGCTGCTGCAGGGAAACTGCCAGCAAACCCTGGCGCCTCCGCTGCCATTGATGCTGAGAAGCAGGGGAGGTCTGGCACAGCTGCACCAGTAAAGCCAGGCCTGGCAAAGGCCTCACCCCAGGGCGCCTGCTGCTGCTGCTGCTGCTGCCGCTGCTGCTGCTGCTGCTGGGCCATCAGGCATGACATGGTTGCTGATTTCTGAGGTGCCAGCCTGCGCCTGCTGGTGCCATCAGCTGCCGCTGCCGACATCTGCTGCTGCTTGGCCTGTGTCACCACTGCCCAGGCACTCTGCAGGCTGTGCTGCTGCTGCTGCTCCTGCTGCTGCTGCTGCTGAAACTGCACAGCATAATCTCCATAGTTCTCAGCTTTCCCTGGCCACGTGCTGCAGGCTGCTGATGCAGCCATTGCTGCTGCTGCTGCTGCTGCTGCTGGCCCAGCACATGCCGGCCAGGCTGGGTCGAACCCTAGACCCTGCTGCAAGCCCTGCTGCATGCACAGGTGCTGCATGTGCGCCTGTAATTCGGCAAAGCTGCTGGCGCTCCAAGTGCTGCTGCGCTTGGGCACTTGGCGGCGCTTCTGCAGCCGCAGCCGGCAGCTCCTGCAAGCAGATGCAGGGCGGCAGCAAGCGATATGTGGTATGAGGTGTGGCCACAACCAAGGTGCTGACTGGGGCTCCGTTCATTCAAACTTTTCTTCTGGCTACTATCATAGTACGCCTTTGCTGTAGCAGATTGTTGCAAGCGATGGCTGCATGGCATGCACACGCTGTACCTCTTTGAGCCGTCAAAGTTGTCCAGTGTTTCCAGCTTGCCGCACTGGAAGCAGAAGCGCCATTGCACCTCGGGGCTGTGGTTCTTGCGCAGCACAGCATCAGCACGCATGTGCTCAGGGCAGAGGCCTGCACACAGCACACCACATCACAGCCTGTTGAGCATCAGCACGAAACCAGTAGGGTTATGTGTTGGTGTGTCATGGTTGCCGGCAGTACTTCCACAGTATGGTAGCTGCGCCAGAAAGTGCTGTTGCCTCTGCTCCGTTCAGCCGACCCTCTCTGCCTCTATTGCTCACTGGCACTCATTAATTGATCCCATTTCATCAAA
Source organism: Tetradesmus obliquus (assembly GCA_030272155.1). Lineage (NCBI taxonomy): Eukaryota > Viridiplantae > Chlorophyta > Chlorophyceae > Sphaeropleales > Scenedesmaceae > Tetradesmus > Tetradesmus obliquus. Next base: position 4,365,010 of record CP126200.1, on the reverse strand, counting down.
TACATGCAGAATATTGTTGCACATTCACCACTTCCTGCCACCAGCACTCACGCTTCTTCATGCAGTACGGTTTGCCCTCTGCCTGCAGGTCTGCGGTACACCCTGGGACCTGCAATTGCACGACAGCACAGGTAAGAGCAGCATAGATAAGCGCAGGGCTTGTCAGCGGCTCACTTGCAGTACAGCACAAAAGCATTGGATCGGCCAGGAGCAACGTTTGGCAGCAACTGTCAGGGACTACATGTGTCTCTGCAGATTGCAGTGCGGCGCATGCGCTGCTGTTCGCAATGTCGCTTCTCGCGGAGGAGGTATTGGTTGCTGGTCATTACAAACTGCCTGGTAGTTGCCTTACCTGACATTGCATCCTCTTCCTAGGGGCCCCGCTGGCTGTTACTTGGTCATCACTGCCATTGTGGGGCTCTTCTTGGTCAGATGCTGCTGCTGCTGCTGCTGCTTCATGTTCATTATCCTGCATGTCTGGACCTTCCATGCAGCTGCCAGATTCCCCTGCGGTGCGCATGTTGCAGAAGGGTGAGTTGGGTAGCTTGGCTCGACTGATGGCACCTGGACAACGCAAACGGCAACCCCAAAAGCAGGGAAGGGACAAGGAACACAAACACTAGGATAGCTGCGCCACCACCAAGGATCAGATTATTCTGCGTCGCCACTCTGTTGAAATCGGTCTTGTTAAGCCGTGTTGGACGTCGCGTACGTTTGGGGGCAACCAAGGAGCGGCCGGTGGGTGCATGGGTTGACTGCCTTCAGGCAACACGATCAACTCTTACCAGCCGCGGACATTGAGGCCGGTAAAGGTTACTACTACATGGATTCCGCACCGTTATTTGATATTTGATTTGGCTAAGGCAGCACGCTGCACCCGCAGTGAGAAATGTTCGTAGAAGTGCGACCACTCACCGCTCTCCTCCTCCAGGGTACAGCCATTGGAAAACATTGTTGAAAAGAGTTGCTTTGAGGTACCAGGTTTTGAGGTCTGTCGTGACAAGATTGGTCGCTCAGCTCGCGGGATGTTTCCGGAGCCCTACCTGATGGCGCAGATAAACAAATGTGACGTTCAAATGAACAATAAGCGCTAGTTTGTGAGTACCAGAGGTCGCTCCGACGCTCAAATCAGGCACACAGCTAACAGGGCTTTGACGGACTGGCACCTTATGGCGCCCGTGGGTCCCACGTGCAAGCTTCACCCTTGGTGTAGTTTTGCGTGTTATCCAGACCTGCTCACGTAACAACGCGTTTCTGCAGTCGGGTGACGCTAAACGCTTGCATATACGTGCTGTCTCTCACTATTGTTGTTTCACCGAGCATTAGCACAACGCTGGAAGCCCGCACCCATGGGCAGACGACTGATCATCTATCTCTGGCGTGAATCCACGTCTTGACTAGCAAGGTTATTGTATGCACGAGCCCCTCCTGGCACTACGGTATAACCACCGACGCCCGACCTGATTATTACGCACACGGTTATGCTACCACGATTGAGCACACTGCCCGTGTTCAACTATCACACAATAAAAACTGTGTCAGATCTAGTTTTTTACACGCGAGACAGACCATGGCACAACCCTGATATTCACTGGTGGCATTGATTGCAGTACGTTTGCATAATCCCCTCAGGACGTGGTTATAGCGTTGCCTATGCTAACTATGTTATATGTTTAGCAGCGATGGAGTCATTTTGCACCGTGAAGTCCACGGCGTGGACCGTCTGTCGCACCTGGACAGCATTAGCAAACCCTTGAGTGTGATCATCACACATGATCATCAGCTGCTCATGGGCAACCAGGCATGCGATTTAATGACCTCATTAACACATCATGTGTTTGTGTTGCCCATTTCATATGAATATGCCGCGCATCAGCAAAGAAATGTGCAGAACTAACACTGCACAGAGGTAGGTGGGACCGTCCCACCATGGCTTGATATAACACATGACCTGAACACAGTTGCAACAATTGCATGATGTCAAGCTGGCAGGCCGCTATGCTACGCCTCATATATAATACGTCCATGTGGCAGGCAAGCACGTGAGAGACGACATTCAAACGGTCATAACGTTACACTTGTTTATACACACATATCCAGGAGAGCACGCTAAGTGTGCTGAGGCACAGCAGCGTGCACACTATATTTGTTGTTGCAGAACAAGTCAAGAAAGGTACAGCAGGGCATTCAGTGCGCCCTAAGAACTGCACCACACGCAAGTCAGCCAAAGCATAGCACCCTCACATGCACCGAGCAGCCCGTTTTTCATGTGTCAGCCTTACACAACGAAGTGGCAGGTTTCAGCCACTCTATCTCCCTCTTGCAGTCACACAAGCAACACGCGCCATTGCAGCGCAGCAGCTACCTACCCACCTCGCCCAGACCTACTGTTAGTATACTAAGGACCATTGCCTCTTGCAGGTGCAGCCCTAGATTGGTGGCGCTGCTAGCTTCAAGTCAACGCAACCACGCCATGTGCACATCGATTGGAGCCACACCTACCCATGGCCCACAAATGCTTTCTGCACGTACACCTGGCTGTGTTGTGTAGCCAGCCGTTGCGGTGCAACACTGTCATCACCTGGCAGCACACCTGAGGACTCTGACAGCCCACATGAAGTAGAGAAAAATGCACAGTCAAGGCGCGGAACAGGAACACCATGCTACCGCATGCGCTGCAACGGCGCCCCTCAGCAGCGGCTCAAGCTATTGGCCATGCACACACCATGCACTGCATTGACAGGTCACACAGATATAGCTATGCTGGTGCACAGGCGCCAGCACCACGCTATGACTGCTGCCTGCATGCAGGCGGCAAAAGAAAGTAAATGTTACTGTTACTTGCACACAAGCAACGTGAACACATCATGCACACCATAAACAGATGCAGCCACGCAACTGCCACTTGCTGCGCTTCTTACGCCACACAAAAAATCATGGCATAACAGCATATATTGCGCTATTGCGCTACCCTCCGGACGTGTGGTAAAAGTGCTAAAAGTCGGCTAAAAGTCTTTGACTAAAAGTCTCAGGGCACCGCCCCTCATTGTGCAGGACACACTAGGCAGCCCCCTAGGGCAAATTAGCTGAGCAGGCACGGCCATGCAAACAACATCAGCGCAACACACAACACGCTCCAGCTCTGTTTCCAATGCCGGACACAAGACAACGTACAGCACACAATCACAGCGCGTATCCCGCGCACATGCACACTCCCACGAATGCGCAGACCACGCATCATGCACAGCTCCTTCCAGAAATCAAGACCATTGCTCCTCAAGACGCCCCTGCTACTACCACTGCCATTGCAGCAGCATTCAGCACTCCGCATCGCTGCCCTCGCTGGCTTCTGCCGCGCGCGCCTCGCTCGCGATGCGCTTGGCTGCCGCGATGCTCACGCGAGCGCGGCTGTTTACATAGTCCTGCACAAACTCCTCGAGCTTGTCGATTGTGATGTTGGGCATCACCACCACGTGTGCAATGTCACCCTCGCAGGCCAGCTGCCACTTGCGCACGAATGCCTCCTCACGCGGCCGCTCGAAAACAACCGTGTTGGACAGGTCGTTGAGCATGGTCTTGATGCCGCACTGCTCCAGCATCACCTGATGGTGGGCGGGAACAGCAAAGAAAGCAGCAGTGACAGCAGGCGAGAGGCAGATGCGTGAGTAGAAGAGACGAGGCTGACGGAATCGGGTGTCAGCAGTAGTCAAGCACACAGTTTAGCAGCAGAGCCGCATCTGCAACGTGTAGATGTGGCACAAATTCTGCTCACGGCATCAGCTGCCTGACTCCTCACATCACAGCTCCCCATCACAACTACCGCATGAAGCGTCATACGACACGGCTCCCGCGCCACCATGATACAGCATGACCCCCGCAACACAGGGCGGACGCTTCCATCTGCTATGCATGCTAAGAACTCCGCAAACTCCCTGTTACAGCAAACATCAAGCAAGCACCACCAGCGCAGACCCACCTTGAGGATATGTGCGTTGCGCATGCAGCGCTCCACGTCCTGCCTGATGCCCTCGTATCCTTTCAGCGTAAGCGTGTACCACAGGTAGATCGGCGCGTGGCCGTTGCGGCTGCCCATGATCGTCGCATCCCTGCTGTTGAGGTACTCCACGTCGCTGCTGAGCGCCATCACGTAGCGCATGCGCGTGATGGTGACACCACACGGCACCGGCGCGCCCACAAACTTGTGGCCGGAGACGCTCACGCTGCCGATAGGCTTCTTGAATGAGACCATGGGGGCTTCTTTGATGAAGGGCATCATCATGCCAAACAGCGCGCCGTCGCAGTGGATGTAGAACCTGCAGCAGCACGGTGCGGCGTCAGTTGCAACACATGCCACGGCAACAACAGATGAAGATGGAGTGCTGGTGGCGAGCGCGCTTGTGCGTCCTGCGCAAGCCCAGCAGCCTTGCATGCCAAACTCTGCTGCACCAAACACCACCAGCTGCTGGCAAGCTGGCATGCAAGGTGTGTCCCATACACGCATGTGCACGCAAGCACAACCGCCCTCGGTGTCGCCTGTTCATCCATCGAGTCATGATGCGCAACATACAAATGCATGCCAGCACCCCCTTAGTAATCCAGGTTTGCCCACCTGTCCTCGGTGTAGCCTGTCTCTGTGAGGATGTCCAGCACGCGGTCCAGGTCATCAACAGCGCCCTTCACTGTGGTGCCGATGTTCACGTTAATGATGGCGGGACGCGCGCTGTTGGCGGCCAGGCGGGCCTTGAGGTCCTCATAATCAATCTCGCCACTCTCCAGCGTGTCCACCTAAGGCAGCGGGGAATTAGGCACATGACAAGCAGAATGCTGTCAGCCAAACAGATGCCGAGCACGCGTAGTGTAGTAGATGCTGTTGCTGCTGCCGCTGGGTAATGTCGCCGCTCTCCAGCGTGTTCACCTACGGCGAAGGTGATTTGGCACGACAAGCGACATGATGTCAGACAAACGAGTGCCGTGCTGTCAGACAAACGAGTGCCGAGCACATGTAGTGTAGTAAACGCTGTTGGGTGGCTGATGCCAGTGGGTGATGCCGCAGCGTATCCGCCTGGAAGGTAGGACACATAGATATATAAATGGACGACAAGGCATGCTGTAAGGCAACTGCTGAGGAAGCACACTGCACACTGCTCCAGGTGCTCCAGGTGCTCTTGCTGCTGCTGCTGCTTGTGTCAGCGCATGACACAGCCCACCCGCCAGTTGCTGACTAATCCACACACCCCAGCACTGAGCAGATACCCCTGGCTCTCAGCAGCAGCAGCAGAGTAACACATATACTCTTGCCACCTGTGCTCTGCTGGCATGCAGTGCATGCACTCCAGTCCATGCGACACCACTCGCTTGACAAAGCGAAGCAGCTGCACGCACCTTCGCTGCGTCCCTGCAGTACATGTACATCAGCCTACGCCACGCCCCAAGCTGCACAGAGCAGCGCTCGTGCACATCACATAGCACAGCAGCTGCTGCACGCACCTTCTCTGCGTCCATGCGGTACATGCGTGCCGCCTTGAACACGCTGTAGTGAGTCTCCCGGCTGGCGTACAGGATGCCATCAGGGTGGTTTTCGCGGCCGACCAGGATGCCGTGCAGGTTGCCCTCTGTGCCGCAGTTGGTGATGTAGCCCCAGTACTCCTCCTGCTCAATCTCCCACAGCCGCGCAAACCAGTTGAGCACGCCCACCTGCGTAAGATCACGGTGTGCGACGCCGTGTGTGTCAGCGGTTGGTGTTTTGAGACATAATAATTGCTGTTTGGGATGAGCACCACGCTCTTTGCGCTGTGGTGCCTTGCAGGTTGGCAGGAACTCTGTTTACATATGGAAAGACAACTGTGCAGATGACTCTGGAAAATGCGCATGCAGAGCAAACACACTGATGATGCAGCACACATGCTGGCTCCTTCGCTGATGTGCTGCTGCTGTGTTGCCCGAGCGGAAAGGAAAGCTGAGCGGCTCACATCACCACACCCACCACACCCTCTGGAGCTTGCTGCTAACCACGCCCCCACATGAGGTACGAACAGCTGCAGCTGCTTCCATTGCTGCTGCTGTTGCTGCTGCCAACGCCCAGCGCACCTCGAACTCGCGCGAGTGCACGCCATAGTTGCTCTCAATGAATGGGTCGCCCAAGTTGTTGATGCTGAACTTGTTCAGGCCCTCCAGAGCACCAAAGTCAAAGTCCAGGTTGTAAGGGTACCTGCAGACCATGCATGCAGCCTAGCTCAGGCGTGCCCTGGTACAGTCATGTTCAGCTGCTGGTAGCTGGCGTAGCTCAACTGTTGCTGCTGCTGCTGCTGCTCAATTAAAGGCGACCTACCCCATGTGGTGGTTGGTGCGCTCTGCCAGCTTCTTCTGGTACTTCTGCAGCACCTCGTGGATGGCCGAGAGGCGGTCCTGCAAGCGTAGGTGAGTTTGCTGCGGTCAGCACTGACAGCGCAGAGGGTCAGCAAGTGCACCGGGCCGCCAGACGAGCTACGTTGCTTACTTCCTCAGACATGTTGGGGCATGGTTCCAGCACATCCAGCGCGGCAGCACGGTGGTGCGTGATGATAGGCCCGCATACACCGAGGGCCTGGTATGGGGCGATGGCCACAGCGTTGCTGTTGTCCTTGATGCGCTGGCTGCGCAACACCTTATCTTGCTTCATTTGCGCTGCATGTGTTGTTGCACTCTCCGCAACGGGAGCAGGAAGCTGGATAGAAGACACGAGCTGCACTGGAGTAGTCATCGTGTGCCTGCTTGTCAGGCGTTGCTCAGTGGATCAAGCTAAACGTTCTTAAACAGCACAGATTAGACGATGCTTGGTGTTTCCTAAGAGTGAAGAGAGGGGTAGTTACTTTTGCTGTCAAACCTAGCGTCCTTCGGAACCCCGACACATCTGCTCGCTATCTGTTGCCAGGCCGCCAACGACCACTACTGATGCCCCCGCATGTATACAAGTACTGCTGCGACTGGAACACCAGCAGCCCCTTCACATGTGCTGCACAACAACTGGCACAGCACAACAGGACGCAAAGCTTATTGATCTCCTCCCGGTGTACTGTCTCTCTGCTGTCACAGTCAATCTTAAGCACCGTTTGAATGCTAAACGTTCCAGAGTAACTTTGAGTGCAGACACAGCAGAATTACAGAACACAAGCACTGCCACAGCTGGATGGTTTGGTGCAGCATCTTGACAGGTGGCAGAGGAGTTTCATCTGACAACACCCCTGCACGACATGCAAGAAGCAGATACTCTGCTGGTAAGTTGTACACAGCAGCTGTTGTGAGATTTGCACCTCCTCTGTGCTTGTGCATGGCTGTGTCACTGTCACAGTGTGGTGGCACATTTGCAGCTCTGCTTCCAACAGTCATCACGTCCAGTCACGCCAGGGTTACAGCAGCAGCTTCTGACACTGCTGATGGATGTGATACTTGCCATTGCAGATCAAAGAGTTGGCCGCTGCCATGTGTCGTGCACAAGGGCCGGCTATGGCACTTTCAGAGGCCGCCAAGGCCTGCAGCGGCAATTTGCAAGCAGTGGCATTTGTTGGGTAAGACGCGTCAGCACCAGGGCTGCTTTGGTGTGATACAATGCGCGTTCAGTTTGTTACTTGTGGTTCATGCACATCAACGGCAGCAGTTCAGCAGAGTAGCACACCGTCAATCGTGTTGGGCAAAGCAGCAGCTCACTGTGTCTACTGGGCGTTGAAGCATGCATGCTGCTGCTGCCACATGTGCCATCTATTACACCCAAGACAGCCATGCATTTCGTTGCTGTGATACGTGGATGTGTATGTATGTTCCTGCAGGCTAGCAGTGCTGTCCCAGGACAAGCAGGGTCTGCGCTATGCTGCGCTGCTCACACGCCAACGAGCAAATGAGCAGTTGGGCGCTGTGTCCCCTTCTAGCGCAGCAGCAGGTGTTGCCATCCTCACAAAGCAGCCAGTACACGTGCGAGACATCAACACAGGGTAAGCACTGTTTGAGGCTCACTTCATGTATTGGCTAGCTGCGTGTATTGTGAAGTTGCTGCTTGCAGGAAGCATCTGACATTCTTAGCAGCAGAAGCCTAATTGCAGCATATGCTTTGGCAGGGGAGTGCTCAGCCTTTGGCGCCTTGCAGCAACAACAGTGCTGCAGCATGTTGCAGATGGTGACACCGTTCCTGCATGCTGTGCTGTGCTGTGCTGTGCTATGCTGTGCTGTGCTGTGCTGTGCTGTGCTGTGCTGTGCTGTGCTGTGCAGGTTTTGTGCACATTGCTACAATGCTTCTGCTGTGTGATGTGTGCTGTTTGTGCATCACAGAGCTTCAGGCATGCAGCAGCAATACCAGCAGCACCTGAGGCCCATCCTGCTGCAGTGCTCATGCACACTGATGCTTTCATGGCTTGCTGTCCTGTTTCTCATTCTGCACTGTTTGTGCAGGGACCTAGGTATGGACGATTTGCAGTATCTGTGGCACATGCACAACGCGCAATCCTTCTTTGCCGCGCCTCTGATCGTCTCGCAAACCGCACAGGCCGCGCTGTGTGTTGCTTCTGCTGAGCCGCATGCTTTTGCAGGGTAAGCAGCAGCTAGCAACCTGCTGTTGCACTAGCAGCAGCCGCATTGTCCGCAGTGCACAACGCGCAGAGACGATACCTGCTGTTGCACCCTATGAATGCACACCTCGCTTGCAGGACACTCAGCAGTAGTGCCAGCGGCAGGTTACAGCATGATAGTGCAGCAGGAGGAAGGTTGAGCTTGTCCTGCAACCGAATTTTGCCAGGCTGCTTGCAGGAACCTTGCGGCCCAGCACGCCACCTGTTGCTGCCCTCTCCAGCCGCAGAGCAGCATGTTTTGCCTACTTGCACTTGACGGATGGTGTCATACAACTGGACAAACCTCTCCATGCGGTTGAACCAGCACATACATGCACATACATGAACCATTTAGTCAGACATCATATGAGCAGACCTGTTTTGTCTTTTCGCTGTGTTTGATTCCTGCAGGCGAGAGGATTTCCTGCAAGTGGTGGCGGCTATGTGTGCGCCCTACCTCACCTTGCTGACATCAAACCTGCCAGTGAGTGCCGCGGACGGTGCGGCTGAAACATTTATGTGTTAGTAACAACTGCACAAGCGTAGGCTACATACAGTTGGTATCAGTCACACAGCGCAAGGCCGACAGCAAGTGGTGTCATGCTGCCACATGACATTCATGGCGTCTGGCCATGCTTGCATCCTCGTGCTCCAGTTCCTTTTTAACTACTGCTGCTGCTGCTGCTGCCACTCTGCTTGAACTTGGATGCTTTCCAGGCGCTGGAGGGCTTGTTGAAGCAGGTGCTGCCAGCGAGAGTGGCCCTGCAGCTGCGTGATTCAGCAGCACAGCAGCAGCAGCAGCAGGCACACCTGCTGCCAGAGGCAGGCAGCAGCAGGCAGCCAGCAGCCGCTGGACAGCCCGCGCAGGGCGCAGGCAGCAGCAGCAGCGGCGGCGCCGGCTCCTCTGCAGTAGCTGCAGGTGCAGCTGCAACACAGCAGCAGCAGCCACAACATCAAGGTGCTGCTGTTGCTGATGGTGCTGTGCCGGACAGCTCTTGGTCAGCACAACCTCCCAGGTGGCAGCGACAGCGGCAGCTGCGCTCGCGCAACCCGCTGCTGCAGCAGCAGCTGCAGCAACAACAGCAGCAGCAGGCGCAGCCGGCTGATCAAGCCATGCAGCAGCAGCAGCGACAGCAGCAGCAGCAGCAGCAGCAGCAGTCTCTTCAAGATCAGTCACAGCAGCAGGCAGAGCTTGAGTCCGGCAGTGCACTTTGGCCGCTGCTGCAATTTAGGCAGCCACAGCTGGAGTATGCTTATCGTATGTCTGCTTGCCGGCAGTGGCAGCAGTGGCTAGACGTGCTGTTCCTTGTGCTCTCGCTGCTGTCAGCAGTAGGGGGCAGGCTGAGCAGCGTCAGCAATGCAGTTGGCAGCCCAGTCGTTGCCCTGTCGCTGTTGCTGGTTGGTGCTGTGGTGCTGTGGGCGCTGCTGCAGCAGCTGCTGGCGCTGCCGCTGCCAAGGCACCTGCGTCTGCGAGGGCCTTGCATTGCAGCTGTGCGGCTGCTGAGGGTGCTGCTGTTCTGTGTCGAAGCGCACAAGCTACCTGCACAGGTGTTTTGCCGCCCTGCAGCCGCCTGCAGAACTTCTGCTGCTGCTAGTGATGTTGCAGGTGGAACAGCACGCAGAGTGTTGCTGTTTTTGCAGTGCCGGCTGCAGCAGCTGCTGCCGTGGTCGCAAGTTGAGGTTGCTGGGTGCGGGATTTTGCTCATGCAAGGTCTAGCAGGGCAGCTGCCGCTGGCACTGCATGCTGCTGTGCAAGCTACTGCAGCCGCTGCATTGTTTAGCAGCTTGTGGGTGATGACAAGTGAACAGCAAGGTGCTGCTCCAGTGTCTGTGGTGGCTGGGCAGCTGCTGGTGGGGTGGCTGGGGCCTGTTCTTGTTGTGGCTGTGACTGAGTATGTCATGCGCATGGCATTCCTGCGTAGGATACGGTGAATGCTGCACATGATTTGGTGACTTCTGTGCAGGCCTCGGTAGAACTTGTGCAGGATCTGATGGGATCCGCTGCATCTAGGTGGTGAGGATCTGGGTAAAAGGCTGTGTGTGCACCTCATGAACGTGCAGGTGGGGTGCGTCGGCATGTGGTGTGGGGTTTATTGTGGGTGCGCAGGAGCGGATGAGTTGTGCTGCAGGTTTGAATGTATCTGGGTCACTGCCTCGCATGTTGCTGTTTGCGGTTAAAGCCTGCATGGCGCGATCGTTGTCGCTGCTGGTTCTGGGGTACAATTTCCTCCTTCTGTCGTCATGGGTTGAGTTGTGTTGGTCGGCACACGTGATCAGTTGGGGTAGCGGATGCCATGAGCTGTTTGCCATTTTGGCTGGCGTACTCAGGCGGTGTGTTGCTTCTGGCCACATCTTCTCTTGCCTGGCTGCAGCCTAGGTGAAGATCGCCAGTACAGCAGCATTGTGTGGGCGTGAGCCTGGTGTGGAGGCAGGTTACTTGCAGCAGCTGCCGTGGATGTGCGCAAATCACTCAGCTTGATTGGGGAGAAGCGTGGATTGATTGGGGAGAGGCCTGGATCTGTAAGCGGCGGCAGCTGCGGGTGGCAGCTGCAGTGGCACAGCGGTTGTCGCTGCGCCTTTCCAGGTATGCGTCCGAGCTTGCTTATCCAGTTGTGGCTTCTACATGCGTACTTTGAAGTTCGAGGAGGCAAGGGCATGCGTGTGGCGCCGCGTCAGCTTGTTGTGCGTGGGGTGTTGCTGCTGGTCATTTGTCGCCTGCTCCATGAAAAGCAGGCCTGATGGCGTGGAACCTGCATGATGACTTGCAGGCCTAATGCAGTGAGGCCAAGACCAGAGGAGGGGAAATCCAGAGTCGTAGAGAGCAGGTTCAGGTGGATATGTGGACGTGAGGTGCGGAGAACATGCAGACACACGGTACGGAATGTCTGTGTAGGTGCAAGCCGCCACCTGCTGCTACAACATGTCGTCCAGGTGCGAGCCGTTGCAGTGTGCGTGCTTCAACTGGTTTTACGGCAAGTCGCCGCCCGTGTCTGAGTTTGTTTTACAGCATGATGACGGGCCCCTTACCATCGATATTACCATGGTGACCGGCCTTTGGAACCCTTTCAAATGCGTGACTGGACAAGAGTCCTGTTGTTTGGCAGCTTCATCACATGCAGCTTACTAGTAAGTCTGGAAAGTACTGGAAAGCATTCCTGCTACTTCCGCGGCACTCTGGGATCACACTGTCCCAGGATCCTTCCTGCTACAGACTGCATGCTGCTGTGCTGCAAGCACCGGTTGCTTTGGGGTGTACTGTTTGCTGAAGTATTGCATCCTGCAACTGCAAGACAGGTCTGGCACAATGCTCAGCAGTGTTTGCGCCAGACTGTGCTTGAGCCTTGGGGGTATGCATGGCACTGAACGCTCTGCAGCAACTCGCACTTCTTTGTGCTGCATCTCTTGTGTGGCAGCTGCACATGCAGCGATTCATGGCTTTCCACAGATCGCAGCGGAGCATTCTGCCACGTTGTCAGGTCTGGCTGACTTCTAATGATGTGGAGGCCTAGTCACCTGGATTGAGGCCTCGCTTTGAGAATGTTCAAAGAGGGGATGCGCAGAAACAAACAGTGGGAGCAGCCTGTACCCTGGGGTTACTCTGGCGCAACATGTTGTTGTCATTACTGAAGATGCACACGCATGGTGATGTTGCCATGATGTGGAACTGGGTGTGCTTTGTTTTCCGCTCAGGTGCATTATCAGGCGCACGTGCATGTGGCCTGCGGCAGGCGCCAAGCAGCATGAGGCACGCATCAGTGGCATCTATCAAACCGTTAGAGAGCACGCTGCAACTTCAAATGAGTTTTTACTTTGAGTGCTTATGCATGCTAGCCGACAAACACGCCTTCCAGCTGTTGCGGAATGGTGGCTGGACATGTGGGGGTCAAAACAAACAGCATTGGCGCCGCAAAGCCTGTGGCTCACTTCTTGTTTTTCTTTTCTTCGTGGCCCACGCCCTGCTGCCCCAGTTAAGACAGTGTGTTCGGGTGACACTGGGTGATACTGATTTGATGGCTGATGTGGTTTGTGTGCTGCTGGCTGTGCGTGTGATGTTGCTATCGGCATCGCATGACGCATTCCCCTGGTTGCTGCTTGTTGTTGATGTCTGGTTGCTGTCTTGCGGGTGACCTCAGCGTGTGGCAGTAGAACACTTGTTCGGTCGTCAGCTGACTGCAGTGCACGGAGGGTATTGCTTAATGTCAGCAGTTCCTCTGCTGCTGCAACCTGCTGCAAGTTGAGGCGGCATGCAAATGACTGTGTCGAGTTGCAAAACACTGTGCAGAGGACTGTGCTATTTTCATTGTGTATCAGGCGTAGTACACCAGCAGTACCTGACTCATCGCCTGATTTACTGCCGATATCAGCATGTCACGCACACGATATTGGGTGGTTAACGGCGCTGCATCCTCAAAAGCATGCGTCTGCGTTACACCTTAGTCGTGCGTGTGTTGCAGGGTGTGTGTCAATCTGCATCCTGTCTCCTGTGATGCTTGTTTGGATAAAGTTCAGCGACTGGCTAGCTGCACGCATGCATCGTTGGGTTCAGGGTGGCAGCACTGCTTTGCATACAGAGATGCTAATGCAGTATGTGTTGGTGCTCTTGGTGCTGCACTGCAACAATGATCCATACACACTGCTTTGGCCTGTCACTATGCCCTGCTCGGATGGTAGTTGCAGGCCTTGCAGCCCGTGCTTGGTGCGAGGTTGATGCTCACCTCAAAGCACCGCCTGTTCAAGGCTTTTCATGAGGCTGATTGATCTATCGCTGGCGCAAACTGACATATGGTACGTGTGTTGGGTGGTGGCTGTCACGTGCAGACAGATGCTCGAGGCTACAGCCAAGTTGAATGCATCACAGTGTGGTACAGCCTCTGGAGGCTGTCCAATGATCCATGGACCCGCCAGCCTTTTTTGTTACCAGGGGGGAGCACAGCACAGGCTTCATCCCTTTGCGATTCAACTGGCACAACCAGCTGTGCATTGGCTTCCCAAATGGGCGAGGTTACCCGTGTGTAACTTCACCGGCTAGTAGCACTGCTGTTGGCGCCAGCCTGCAACTGCTGGTAAAGAGATACTCTGACCTTGCCGAAGAGGCCAAGCACCGTCTGATGCGTAGCATTGCACACATGCACACACTCATCTGCTCAAAACTTATCCAAGCCAACCCTACACTGTACAAAATGCAGCGGCAACTGACCTTGTTGGCTTTGCTGCTGCCGCCGCTGCATGCAAAACCCACAACATGCTTTTGCAACTGCAGCGAACCTTTCAATCCGCACCAGCAGCTGTGCGAGCACACACGCAGCGCTGGCAGCAACAGCGGCTGCCGCGTTAATAGCCTAGTCCACATGCTACTGCTGGTGCCGACTAGTGCTGCCGCTGCTGGTTCAGCAGCCGCTGCTAGTCTGAACGCGCCATTGCCAGCTGCTTTTCTGTGTGGCCGATCACGCTGTATGTGTTCTTGGAGTTGAAAGCAGCACCAGGTTGCTCCTTCACCAGCAGCAGCGAACCCAAGGTGTCCTGGTACGCTCCAACAAGCGCGCTGTCCCCCTGCTGGCTGCGCAGCAGCGGCCTCTCAGTGCCTAGGCCCTGCAGGGCAAAACAGATACAGCACTTCTTATGTTCATCACGATCCTAGTAAGATAACTCTTGCAACGCCTACTTCGGTCGAGCGCTGCCATCTGCTTTACATGCTAAGAACTCTGCAAGATCTCTGCCAACAGGACACAACACGCAACACGTGTCAGAATGCAATTGCATGTGTGCACGATGCTTGAAACAGGGTTCACCGAAGCAGGTGGTACAGGAGTCTGTACTGAGTGGCGCTACGGCAGTGTGCTACAGCCATAAGGAAGCCTGCTGGTGATGGAATATCATTGTTGGAAGCAAGGCAGCAGCTGCACTACTGTAGCACTGCTGCCTGCAAGGCAGCTTGAGCGGATTGCTCAGCAGGCACAGATGTTCCAGTGACACTTTCATTCACAGGCCAAGCAGTGCAGCGTGCCCGGCGGCTAGCAGTAGACATTTAGTCATGTAATTCGCCTGTACAGATGCATGTGTCTACGTATGCTGCAGTGTGGCGACGCCATCTCTGTCCTGCAGTGTTCAGGCCGTGTAAGGTCCAGCGACTCACCTCAAATTGCACAACAGTGCCCGCACCAAAGCTTGCAGCGTCTGCATCCTTGGGCAGAGCCACAAAGACGTATTGCACCTCCTCGTCTCCTGCACAAACACGTATCTGCTTCAGGGCCTGATGCACGTTGCTGCTGCTGCTGCTGCTGCTGCTTCCGCTACTGGTGCTGGTGCTGATGCTGGTGCGAGTGCTAGGACCTCACCCTCAGTCAAGGTAACATCTTGCGTTTCGCTCATAGGCACTGGTTTGATGTTATTGCGAAAGTGGCGATATCCGCCCTGTCAGAGCAAATTCACGCAGCTGGTGTGCTGGTCATTGTGATTGCACAGTCGGCCCCGCTTAGGTGGTCCACAATCCGCGCGGAAATCTTTTCGTTACGAACCAGCGGAGCGCCACTGTTAAAAGAGTATGGCAGGCTACTCAGACATCAACCCCAGGTGGCATGACACTGTAACACGACTTTCAAATTGCTGTGAAGGGAGAATGGCACAACTGTGTGGTGTAAAAGCACGATAACTGGGATCCAGGATCCAGAAGGAAAACAAACTTGGTAAATGCATAGCTGCGCACCTTCAAGCAATGCTGGAGCAGAAGACCCCCGCCCAAGTGGTGTGTTACTGATGTTGCATGTTGCAGCTGATGTACAGCTTGAGCCCGCGGAAGTAACATCATATTTCCAAGCAAGAACCATCAGTCAGTGCATGCACAAGACTGCTACTTCAAACCAGCAGGAGCAGGGTGTAATCTCAGCAAGCCTCCTGCGGCGCCCTGCCACTGCTCCTGCAAGAGTACAGTCTTTACTGACAACGGCATGCATCAGGCACCTTCTGCTGCATGCCACAGGCAAAGACCAGCCGCTGTGACTTTTCAACAAGCGCATGCTGGCTGCTACGCCATGGCCACAGGTTGATACCAGAGGCACTCCGAGTACCTCGCTGAGTCAGCGGTAGGGCTGCACTTCAGCAAGTGACTTGCAGCAGTACTTATGGCTTTGTCTAGAATTCGTCATTTTACTTATCCTGCTGCCGTGCAGAGCAACCGACAAATCAGTATGACAACGTGACAACAGGTGAACTGGATCCAGCCATGAGCTGCGCCTGCGCAAACATGCCTCGCAGGAGTGTTGCTCACTCGAGGCAGCACTACATGTTCTACACAACACGGGTCGACACACACCTACTGGGCTGCTGTTGTTCAAACAGCGCAGAACAGCGCAGAACAGCACCAAACACCGTCGCATACAGCATGCAGGGTTGTCAACATGCTCCACAACTCCGCTCCTTACTTGATGCATGCGCTGCTCTGCTCAGTCAACACCACAGGCGCTGCAGGACGCAGCAGGACCTGCATGCACACACGCAGATCAAACAGCATTCCCTTGCAGGCACACCATATGCACTCATAGATGCACAATGCCTGCCAGCAACGCGCAATGCGCGGGCGCAAATGCAAGCCATGCAGTGCAACACAGCACATGCTGCTAGGTGTTCCATTCCAGCAATCAGCAATCAGCAATGTCCAGCACTTGGCTGTTGTACAGAACCAACTCGCCACATGCATGTGCGTCTGCAACTGCGCATGCATGCAGTGCAAGCACTGCCCCGCATGCTGTGGCTAAGCAGGCACAGCACGGACGAGCCAGGGAGGATGCAGCAGCAGGTACACGCAAGGGTGCACACCGCTGCTGCTGCTCTGTGGCCTTCACGCAGTGCAACATGTGAGCCCTGGTCCTTCTGATTTCAACACTACATGCTCACAGCAGCTGTGCTCCACACACATCACCTGGTGCACCTGAACATGTACTCAGCTGCATTAATGCACGTTTCGACCTCCAGTCTTCATGCCATAGGTTTGACAGGCATGCTGTTGTGCACACCCGCATGCATAACTCTCTGCAGACTGGTTGCTGGCAACTGCAGCAGCAGCAGCAGCAGCAGGTGTGCTGGCAGCCAGGAGGCCTGTGCGGGCAAGCCACTGAGCAACAGCTCCACTGCACAAACATGAAAAGGTGTGTGCAGGTCCTACAATGTTCCTGGGACAGCTACCAACCAAGCTATGCTGCTCTTGCGCATCCCATCCACCTGATAGAACAGACATGAAATGCTGCTTTGTTTGCTGCTGAGACGACATGCATGCAAGCAGGCACGCTGCACAACCACACCCTTCTCTCAACCACAACGACGAGCAACCACAGTTCCGGGCTTTTCTAGACACACACACCCGAGTGCAACCAGAACACCGGTACAACCCAGCTGCAAGCTTCTAATGTCTGCAGTGCTGAAGCGCCAGATATACCAGTATGCAGAGGGCGCATTGCCACCTGCGCACACAAAGCAATTGAACAAGTGGAAGCTATTCAAAGGCCAGATCAGCAGCCTGCAGCTGCCCACTGCTTCAGGTGCCAACACGGTTGCAGCACAGCACTGCACACCTGGATACAGCAGCACAACCATGGCAACAGTGTCAGCACACACCACCACGACACACGCACACATAAACTGCAACGTGGCAGACCACCAACACAGCTGGCTGCGATGCACGTTGTGCGCACTGCTGCAATGACCAAGTGACGCACGTAGCCGGGTCAACGGAACGCGACATCGCCGTTGCACTGCAATGGCGCAGCCGCAGCAACAACAACAATGCGCTACCCAAACATGCGCAGGGCAGCCAGCGCAGTGAGCACTGCTGTACTGCTGTGCACGGCGCAACTGTGCACATGCTCATGCACCTGCTCCGGCCACCAACAAAGCCAGCTGCCCAAACATGCCCGTGCTGAGGCACCTGCTGAGGGCAGCAGCCAAGCTGTGCATGCTGCGCCACCTGCAGGGTGCTGCTGCTGCTGCTCAGCAGGTGCTGCGCCACTAGCCGAGCCAGCTGTCCAAACATGCCCGTGCTGAGGCACCTGCTGCGGCCACATCACAACCTGGCTACCCAAACATGCGCAGGGCAGCCAGCGCAGTGAGCACCGCTGTGAGTGATGCCGCCAGCACATTCACCAGGTGATCGTTCAGCCAGGGGTATGCAAAGCCTGAAATCCGGCTGACTTTGGGGCCGGGGGTGTTAGTTAAAGATGAGGTGCTGCTGTCAAAGCCAGTGAACTGCAGCAGAGCCCCCAGCAGCGAGTCAACCAGAGACCCAAAGACGCCTGCGATGAGACCCAGGGGGATGATGCGCCACTGGCTCATGGCCGCCATGCGCTGAGATTTGGATTCAAGTTTTGAATTCAAACGTGTGGCCGTCGGTGATGGCAGCGCCGTGGCCAGTATGTGCAAGCAATGCAGCAGGACAAGAGGGCATAATGGTAAGTAGGCAGCTTAATGGTTTTGAGGCGATGCGCAGGCACACAAGCAACAACAAGCAGGGAAACCATGCAGAAGCAGGAAGACAATGGCATCTACTCCATTGCATTCACGTCCACGCCCCGGCCAGCACTGGCCAGGCATGGTGCAGCTGACAGCCCCCACCCAGATAGCACAGCCATGACAACTTATGTAACCTCTATGTATACAGCAGCCAAGCAGCACCAACACCCACCGCCTGACAACACAACACCGGTTGCTGCAGCTGCTGCTGCCACTTCTACTGCTTGCATGCAAATGCAACCTCACTACTAGCAACACAAGCAGCAGCCTCACCTGGACTTCAAACACCCACAGCGTAGGCGACAGCACCGCGGCACAATGGAACAGCAGGCCCACCAGCAGCCCACCAGCAGCAGCGCCAGATAGCCCCAGCAGTGTAACCGCACCATGCGTGCCTTTGCGCACCGGCTGCAGCGTGGTGAGCAGCCGAGGCATGTCACCGGACAGCTCCCCGAGTTCCCGGGACCAGGCATCACCACAGCAGCAGGCATACCAGCCTAGAACAGCGCCTTGGAACAGCGTGAGCAGGTCTGCACGCCAGGTTTCTACGGCTGGAAGCGTGCCCAAGGGTAGGTCCAAGCAGCCTGCCATGGCGCCGTATGCGACAGCAAGCACTGTGGGAACTGCTGCGATGGACAGCACCTGCAGCAGGTGTTGAAAGAAAGACAAAAATGGGCGCATTTGCAGATGAGCGTGCAAGCAAAGTGGTTGGTAGGTGGTGTAGGTGTGTAGAGGGTGACTTGCAGAGGTAGCCGTCAGCTCAACATACAATTGGAACTGTCATGGCAGACAGAGCTGAAGCGTGAATGCGTCATCTGTGACACAGGCGCCGGCGGGGTAGCAGACACCACGGAACTGTCGTTACCAGGCACTGATGCTGGTGGCGGCGCCAGCAAGCTCCGGCAGACATCGACAGACATCGACACCTACAAGCAGCCACTGCTGCCGGCAACGACTGGCAATCACTGCTGGACAGAGATAGTGCATGTGGATGCATGCAAGCAGGATGGCAATGCAGCTGGCGCGGCCCACAGAATCCTAGACAGGCGGGGTCTACACCCCGCTGTTGTGCCGCACCACCCACCTCAGGCCAATCCCGCGGCAGCAGCTGCTGCGGCTTCAAGACAACCCCAAAGTCCACTGCTTGCCTTGCCTCTTTGTACTGCCGCAGCTTGTGGCTGGTGTAAGCATACGCCAGCATCACAACGCCGAAGCGCAAGCTGCAGCCCAGCGTTGCGAGGCATGCTGCTGCCACTGCAAAGGCACCGGCTGGTGTGACTGCGTTGCGCTGGTACGCGCGCGCTGTATACAGGCAGTGGTGGTAGGTGTGTTGTTCGGCCAGTGGCAGGAAAAGCGGCGTCAGACCAACTAAGCGGCGCGAACACATTGCATATATAGTTTGCAAGAAACACAACAGAGATGGCCACCGCAAAACACATGCACAGCGGTGCAGAGAGTTGCAGTGGGATGTAGCACTATCACATCCACTGCAGGAGTGACCAGCTGAGTGTGACACCATGGTGGGGTGCGCAAGCGCTACTGTGGCGCTATCACTGCTGCAAAGTTAGCGCGAGAATAGCGCCAGCGGCAGGTCATTAGAGTGTATGTAGCGTTGCCCTCTTATTGAGTGCATGGCTGCGCATGCCTGCGGTGCGCAGCAAGCTGGCATGCCACATGGCAACATCGCGCCTGGCGCCACACACTGAACCCTCACCCCACCCACCTGCAAGCCCCAAGGCGCCAAGCGTAGCACCCGCCCACTGCCAGCCCAGCCCAAAAGCATGCGAGGCAACCAGTGCGGAGCCAGCTGCTGCCACAACAGCCGCGCTGCGCAGCACCTGCAGCAGCTCGGCCCACTTGTTGGGTGGCTGTGCGCTGCGCAGCTTGTGGATGGAGTCCAGGCTGCTCTCTGCAGCAGCCAGCGCCTGCTGTGCCTTTTTGAGGGCATCTTCCACACCAGCAGCAGCTGCAGCAGACGGCGCAGCAGCAGCAGCAGCTTCTGATGGTGCTGCAGCAGCTTCGGCAGCTTTGGTTGGCGCTGCAGCAGGCGGGCTGCTGCTCGCTTGATGGCCGTTGCCGTTGCTGCTGTCCACACCCAAGCCGCTGCCACCACTGCTGCTGCTGCTGCTTGCAGCAGCAGCTGTGTGCAGCTGTAGCTCCTGCGGTTGGCTGCTACGGCTGCTGGCAGGGGAAGCTCCCTCAGCAGCAGCTACAGTCGTGCCAAACGTATTATGCAGCGATTTGTACATGTCGGAGTAGGAGCTGTAGCCACCCCGTGTGCTGCTGCTGCTGCTGCTGTTGCTGCTGCTGCTGCCAGTGCTGCTGACGCCACTGTCGCTGCTGCTGCCAGGGCCTGCTGTGGAGCTGCTGCTGGTAGCGCCCACTGCGCCTGTCATGTCCACCGCTGCTGCTGGGGTTGCTGCTTGCGCACTGGGCCGCACAGCATCACCTGCGCCAGAATCAGCTGCCGCGCTGCAGCACACGCTGCTGCTGCACATCCTGCTACGCAGACAGCTGCTGCTAGCAGGTAGCAGCAGCAAGTCGGGGTGGGGCGCGCAGCCACGCCCGTGCTGCCGCAGCAGCACGCGGCGTGTGCTCCTGCTGGCGTGTCTGTTGCTGCTGGGCGGCGCTGCTGCATGCTGTTGCCGCCATGCCTGCAGCTGCAGTCCTTTGCACTGCAGCTGCTGCATGCAATGGAGAGCGGCTGCTACTCAAGGGGCGCAGAGCCTGACTGGGGTTGTTTACTGTGTTGACACTGTACCCATGCCCGCCTGAGTACGTCGCCTAGCCTGTGATGGACAGCCAAGTCACAGTAACAGTGGGTTAAACGGCTGCTTTATGCATGAAGCGATGGTGAAGGCGCGGGGCAGGCAAGCAAAGGAGTTCGCTGCAGGGGGTACCCCTGCACACTCTAGGTAGGACACGGCCCCAGACGCCCCTTGCAGCCGCTGGCAGCACGGAAACCCAATGCATGTCAAGGGATGTTCATGCACGCAACTGGAAGCTCACCGAAACCACCTTTCAACAAGCAAAGACTCTTGACACCAGCGATCTTCCTCAAGTGGCCGAGCCCTGTGCCTAGGTTACGCTATCAACAGCTTGAGCTGCTTTGAACAAGATACACGACTGTTCTCTACGTGTAAGTGGACGTGGTCTCGTTCGCCTGACTCAACAACTGCCTCTGCCCGTTCGATCTTCGTCGACCAGTGACAAAACCAACAACAAAAATTGTTCTTGACGTATCACGCACTCAACAAAGTCAGGCGCCAGACGTCTCTAACACGTTACGCGTTTTGGATTTGCCTGTGTGCTTGCAACACTTGAGTTTCTCAGATTTACATACGCTATGATTGCAAAAAGACTGAACGGACGGCCGCACTGCAAGCTCTTCCGCCCCACAGGGGCCCCCAGGGCGTTTCGCTCTATCTTGAAAGCAGCGACGCCTAAGACTCACAGCACTGCCGCAGCTCGGTGAATTCCACGTGCACTTGACGTGATTGTCTGCATGCAGCACTTGGTATCCGCAAGCAGTCCATGCCCCAGCCAGCAACTCTGGACAAGAGACGTTCGGCATGCCACAAACTATCCATTTGCTGGCATTTCAGCGTCACCGCAGGGTGATCAGCACCCAATAGCATGCTACAAGTTGGGAGGGCTCGCCTCCATACTTGATCAGCAATGACACAGGCTGTTCAATGTGAAACAGCACGTGCACCAATTGCTGGCCTGTATGCCAAGTGCCACAAGTCAGACGTGCAGCATTGTGGCTTAAGTTCACGTCAAGGCTGCAGTTGCGCAGCTATGCACTGCACATGTGCATACAAACATCGTACTTGCCAGCCTGGCACGGACGACTTTCAGCATGATGCATATAATGGGCGTACCAAGCCCTGAGACTTTGGGCAGTGCCATTGTCTGAATGGCACAATCACCTGACTGCATCCGCACAAACGAGCTGACCGCACAGGGCTGGTGAGTGCACTGCGGAATAGTACATCACCAAATGCTCACCCTGCCTGGCTGCGCCACGCTGGGCCCAGCATACACATTGAGCGGCAATGCCAGCTGCTGCTGATGCTGCACGGAGTGCCCCTGCTGCACCGCATGCAACATCATCAGCATCTCCTGCTGCTGCTGCTGCTGCTCATTATCGTGCTGTGCCTGCTGCCATGCAGGTGGCAGCGTCCTCCCCTGGCTGCCAGGCGTCACTGGGCATAGATGATGATGCATTGCATCACTGCTACCAGACGCACGCGCTGACTCACCACCCAAGCAGCTATTGCTCAACATGCCGGAGTCAGCCGCACTGGCAGGTGGTGGCGTCATGCCAAGCAGCACAGAGCCGCCCGCGAGCTCATTCGGCCCCGCTGCCCAGCAGCTAACCCTGCTGCCAGGCAAGTGCAAGCCACCCAGCACACTGCCTGCATGCAAAGTGTCAGCTACCATGCCTGGCCCTGGATATTGAAGGCCCATGCTGCTGCTCTGAGGCGCTGGTCCCTCAAGGCAGCTCCTCAGGCCTGCACAAGCAGCAGCAGCAGCAGCATCTGCTGCCAGCAGGCGCTGCTGCTCCTGAAGAGGCACAGACCCATACACCGCGCCTCCTGCACCACCGGGAGACTCCGGATTCATCAATCCCGCAGTGCATGCCAGGGAGCCAGGCACATGGCAGCACGGCTGCCCTGTTGCAAGCCCCAGGCTGCCAATTCCTGCAGGCGGCATGCACCCAGGCAGCCCAGTCACTCCCAGCTGCGGCTGCATGCTGCTTGCCATGCCTCCAAGCGCGCTAGGGCCCAGCTGCAAGCCATCACCCTCAAAAGAGCCCACACAGGAGCCTGTGCGGGGACCCAGCAGAGGGCTGGGGCCGCCAAACAAGCTCGCGCTGCTGCCAAACGTGCTCTGAGAAGACCCTAGCGAGCCGCCCTGGGCCTGCTGCTGCATGTGCATCATGTGCATGGCCAGCTGCATCTGCTGCTCCGCCATCTGCTGCTGCTGCTGCTGCCGCTGGTGGTCTACAATGAGCGCCTGCAATGCGGGGCTATCCTTGGCAGTGAAGCTGCTGCTGCTGTCCAAGCTGCTGCTGCTGAGCCCAAGGCCATAGTGAAAGCAGCTGGTAAGGCTGCTGTCCTCAGAGAGGTCCAACCTCAATGCCGGGCTATCCAGCTGCTGCTGCTGCTGCTGCTGCTGCTGCTGCTGCTGCTGCTGCTGCTGTTCGTGCCAGTCTGGCTTCTGCAGCATTGCACCCGGCGGCAGCAGGCATGCCTGCGCAGCAGCTGCGCCTGCTGCTCCGGTCAACACTGTTTCACTGGGTGCTGTCAGTGCTGGAGTGGGTGCTGGCCATGCTGCACTGCCTGCTGTGCCAGATGATTGGCAGTGGGTTTCCTGGCTGAGCTGACTGGTTGCTGTGCCTGGCGTTTGCTCTGAAGGTGCAGGAAAGGCCCGGCACCTCAGGCTGTCGCCTAATTGGTGTCCTGCAGGAAGTGGGCCCTGCTGCTGCTGCTGCTGCTGCTGCTGCTGCTGCTGCTGCTGCTGCTGGGGCTGCTCACTCATATATATGCTGCTGGATTCACTGCTGCATGCTGCTGCAGCACCAGCCCCACTGCCAGGTGTGGCTGGCTGCAGTAGCTGGTCTTCCTGCAAGCCACTGCTCCCAGCGACTGCTTCATCCACCACTTGCCCCTGCTGCTGCTGCTGCTGCTGCTGCTGTTCTTGTGTTGCATGCGCAGCAGCATGGCCAGCACATCCAGCTGAGGTCTGAGCTGCAGGAGGGATGGCCGCTGGGGGTAACGAAAAGCCATCAAGGTTGCTGAACAGGCACAACACACACCTGCTGCTTTCGCTGCCGACACTGTGCATGCTGCTGCAGCTGCTGTCCGGTGTCACCTCTATGCTGCTGCAGCTTGGCCGCTGGCCAGCTGCAGCGGCTGGCGTGACAGGTGTGAGCAAGGGCGACACTGACACTGGCCTGCTCTCTGCGCTCAAGTCTTGTTTGCTGCTGCTGTTGCTGCTGTTGTCGCTGCCGGACGGTGCAGCATCTGCCCTGCCGGCCTTGAAGCCCTGAAACAACAACATGAACAGCAAGAGCGGCATTGTTTGGTTGCTGCTTAAACCCCGCTGTATCGTCTACGCTGGCAGCGCTGCATGCGTAACCACCAACGCACCTTTTGGCAGCAAAGTACTAAGTACCTACTATGTACGGCACTGCTGGCTTGGCAGCAGAACAGCCTGACTTGCAGGACAGCCCAATCAAATCAGAAAACAGCAGGCTAACTATGGGCCCATGCATGCCTGCTCAGCCATAGGCTTGCAGGAAACCAGCACCATGCAACAGCTGAAGCAGGCTGGCCCAGCGGCACACCCAGCAGAGCCTCGCACCTGTTTGAGCTGCGGAACTGCCTTTGCCGCTGCAGCCGCTGCTTTCCCTGGCTGGGCCACAGTCAGCCGCACGCTGCCACCTGGCACTACATCAATCGGCAGGAACTTGCCATTCACAGGTGCCAGCAGCTCCCACACCATCATGGCTGCTTTGTGCACCTTGCTCTGCAGGACAAGGCAAGGTGACAAAGCAGCGCATGGGAATCAGACAAGCAGGCAAACATCCAGCCAGGGCATGCAGAACATGGCAGGAGGATGCTACCAGCATCACAAGCGAGTAGCAGCGTCATCAGCTTGCACGCATGCCTATGCAAGAAGTGCATGCCAACTGCACCAGGCTGCATGTTGCTCGTGGTGTGGTTAGCACAAACAGTCACTCACCAGGCTGTCTGCTGAAATTAGAGCATGGAGGTTTGGGTCCAGTGGGTCCGGGTGCGAGCCATTAAGGTTTCCTTCTGCGTTGTTCACTTCCACACGCGCTGCGGACTCTTGCTTGATGCGCTGCAGCTGCTTGCCGCCAACCCCAAGCAGCTGGCCCTGCAACAGCAAGGCAGCAAGGTGTAACAGCACGCAGAATGCAGACCCTGAGTGTGTTGAAGCAGGCTGGCGCAGCTTGCAAAAAGAATTCTTTATGCTTGCAGTGTGTGATGGTGCGCTGCAAGCGAGAGGTAGCATGCAGCGCGTTGCACGGGGCAGCATGTGCCTTGCTCCTTGCAGGACAGCTTGCAGGATAGCATGAGCAGTGACACATCAAGCATACATGGCACATATGCACTGATGTGCAACAGCCAGACGTGCATGCCGTATGCCAGAGAAGGCTGCTGTTACCTGCTGTCAACTGTGCTATGTAAGCATGCCAAGTGCACCATACGCAGGCAGTGCCAACTGCATGTGATGTACTAAACATGTATGATGCAGCAGCAACCTGCAGGACAGGCGCTTTGGGCAGGGCAGGGTGGCTAAGCTGCTTGTCTCTGTGGCAGGTTAAGAGCTGCAAGTCTGCGCAGCACTTGCAGCACCACGCAGCAGCACACAAGCATGTGCGCACATGCCCTACGTGTGTCTGCTTGTCCCAGTCGTGTCTGACTGGTCCAGCAAAACAAACAACTCACAGTGAAGTTGAAGCCGGTGCCTGAGCGCAGGGCATTGAACTGCAGCCCGTCATATGGAGGCAAAGGGAAGAAGATGCGAAAGTGGTGTTTCGATTTGCTTGCAGGACTGCTGCGGCTGCAGCCCCCATCGTCTGTGGAGAGGCCCTGTTGCAGCACATGGCATGTACATGGCTTGTCAGGGACAGCACATGCCATGATGGGCAGCGCTAATGCCTTCAAGACTGCTTGCTTAATCGCTTTCACTGATGTTACACAGCAATTTGCTATCAGCACGATGGTGCCTTTGGTCTCTCAGCAATGCTGATGCTGGCATGATGACACGCGCCTGGCTGGCACTGCATGCTGCTGGACCATGACAGCACACTTGGCGTACCCTGCGTTTATAAACAGCGGGTTCTTCTCTTACCAGCTTTCTTAGCTTCTCCTCGAGTCTGCTGCAGGGAGCCATGCTGCCAGGTCAGATGGGTCAGTGCTGCTGCTCCTGCGTTGCCTCACTATTCCTGCAGAACCGACATGAGCGTGGTTGTCAAGATCTAGAATGATGATAAGCGTAATAGGCGGCTTGAAGGGGTTGCCACGCTGCCACAGGTCGCCCTCGGCTATTTGTCCGAGAGTGCGCAGCTGACTACATACCACTAGGTGCCAGCACAATCGTGGCAGTGAATGTAAAATTGCATGCTTCAACACTTGATTGCTGCTGCTTCTGTTTGCCTTCACTGCCTGATCATTGAACTGGTCCGAAGGTTGCACGCTCACAGTTCATCAGGCCGGATGCCTAGCAACCGCCTCCTGGCCAAACGCACCTGTAATAGAAATGTAAAGCTGATTTCTGTGGATACTTCAGACAATGTGAACGATGCGGAATTCAAAGATAAAGACAGGAACTGCAGCGAAAGCCTGTAGCCTGGGATGGTGAAAATGATGTATGTGTCTTTCATTCGTCTCTTGTATTTCTATTCAGACGTGTTCGCAAGTATGGGGGATAGCAGAAGCATAGGAAGACGACCAACAACCCTGCTACTGTTCTGCTGTTCATTTGACGTGCTGTTGGCAAAAGAAGATCGTCAGCAGGCACGCGCACCTAACGTCACCACAAATTCAAGCAACGTTTTACCGCTGTGGCTGCCTCCATGACCAGCTGTCAGAAGCGAGCTGTAAGCGTCGCGTGGGTAGCTGCTTCTGGCGTGCCACTGCAGGACAAACAGCTGTGCAGCAACAGCAGCTTGCACCAAGCACACATGACGGAGCCGGAGCTTGTACTGTATCTGTACAAAGAGTCACAACTCACCTATTTTCAATTGCCGGATCCAAAAGCTTGACTCCTGTTTGTCAGTAGAGGGTGCAACGCCAGAAAAACATTGGACGCGTGCCACAGCACCACATGCACTGGAGAGAGCAGGAGAGTGTGGCTACACGCATTTGCTGGTTGCCCCTGGCCATGCAAGCACCGCTGTTATGGATTTAGATGCATGTTCTGCTGCTTGCAAGCTGCGTTCAGCGGCACTCAACGCGTGGCTGCTTGTTGAGTCATCATTACTCTTACAAACATACACCACACGTGTTAACGCATGTATAAGCTGCCTCCACGTGGAAAATTTTCTCCTGCAGGTGTTTGTGGTATGTTGAGTATGTGCACTCCTGGCCAGACACAGCAAGTCCATCTGACACTGAGCGGAACACCCCCCGCTGATATCCTGCAATGGTCATCGCATGCCATGCCATGCCAACTTCCCCACACGGCATACACAAGATACAGTGTAACACAACGCCATCCACTGCGTATGTAGTATAGCACATGCAATATTGCAGGGAACCCTAGTCCCCACACCCAAAACCTCCAGCGTTCCGCGGCCCACCCCGAGCCCTCAACAGTATGCCCACATGCAACCTGCAGACATGCACAGACGTCTGCGTTTTGCAACCTCACCATCCTCCCGTCATGAAGACACATGTGTTCACACCACGACGCGTGTAGCTCAAGCCACTGGGCCCGTCATCGCACTCTCAGAAATCCAAATCAACCAAGGCACATCACCCGTGCACTGCCTGCCTGGTGGATCAAATCTACATGGTTGGAATCCAGCAGATTCTACATGATCCCGAGCACCCTGCTGCAGGAAGTTCCTGCATCAAGTCCCTCAGGAGGAAAAACACATGTCAACACACACCAAGCGCACAAAAAAGCACCAGTACAGAGCACAGCATGAGTGCGCTTGGTAGCCTGCTTTACAGGCGCCAGTGTCACATGCCCAGCTGTGAAGCAATAGCCCCGTGTATCGACCGACGAGCACAGCAAATGGAGCAACATGGCATGCGGGATGTATGCCATGTCGCATGGCACCAAAGCACTGCTGTGGTGCTGTGCTGAACCAAAGTTGGCCGAACTGGTGACTGCACTCTTCTACACTATGCACGACAACAGATCGGAGCTATCGCAAGACATGCGGACGGCATGTGAGCAACATGCCACCACATGACTGCAGGACAAGGGCGTCTAGCCACTAAACTGCCTCTGCTGCTCCTATCAAACACCAGTGGGCTCTCCCACAGAGCATAGGGCAAGCTGCCTGAGACTTGCAAAAGAATTAGGTGCTGTGCCGCTCAAACTGGAATCCCGGCCTGCGCCCCAAAGTGTCTGAAAAGAAGCAAGCAAGGCCTCAACTAGGCGCTTGCTGCTGAGCTCTTGCAGCGCAAATGCTGTGCTGTGTGCAACAAACGCGTGTGGCGATGCACCACATCGGCATTTTGATGTGCTCATCAAGCGCCCACAGAGCGCACAATCACACGGGCCAAAACATGCGAGCAGTCCCTGGCGCAGCAACGCAGCCAGCGACGCCCCCAGGGATGCTGTTGCACCAGCTCACAAGCAACAGCGTGCGTGCAACTGTTGCGCGCGCCAGGTGAAGTGTGCCAAGGATCTGACTGCACACGCAAGCAGCAGCAGATCGTCACATCGTTCATGGCGCAGACAGCCATTGCAACCGATTGCACCTACCAAACGCACCACATCCTATGCATGCTCTGTTTGTTCTGTTTTGCATCTGCGCTGACGGTAATGCGCAGTGTTGCAGACAGCCAACAAAGAGCCACCGCCCCAAAAGCAGGAACAGCAGCTGCGTGCAAACGACAAGGTCACAGTGCTGCCTGCAGTTCTCATGCTGAGCCCGCACAAGTGCTGCCTGCGCATGCACATACACGCAAGCAGCACTGTTTGCGGACTACACTTGCAAGCATTGCTGCAAAACTGCACAACAGCACGTATGTGCGCAAGACAAACCATGATCAAGATGCAACTACAATCATACCAGGACCTCAATGATCCATTGCACTCCAGAAACCCAACTGCCGAGATCACTCGCCCATGCGTAAACAGAGCCAAGCAAAACTGGGCGCCACTGGCACTCCCTCTTGTGGCATAACAAGGCTTTCAGCACAACTCGCACCACAGGTGCACAATGCTTCCGCCGCCGTAAAGCAGCACCAACCTGCCAGTAAAGGTCGCACGAGCGTTGCTTGTACATGAAGCGCTGCAAGCAACCGTGTGCAAACCTGGGCAACAGTACCCAATCTGCGTGTTCTTCCTCTGCGCATGCCTGCTTCACATCGCATCAGCCGCACAAATACAGCACTGCCCACTGTTCACTGCACAGCCCTGGCAGCCTGCCAGGAGTGCAGCAGCTGCGTTGGCAATGGCAAAGCACAAACTTGACCATGGTTCGCCGCGCAGCACCTGACACACACCACCTACAAGCTCCCACCTCAGTTACC
Source organism: Tetradesmus obliquus (assembly GCA_030272155.1). Classification (NCBI taxonomy): domain Eukaryota; kingdom Viridiplantae; phylum Chlorophyta; class Chlorophyceae; order Sphaeropleales; family Scenedesmaceae; genus Tetradesmus; species Tetradesmus obliquus. The sequence goes on along the minus strand of CP126200.1, from coordinate 4,335,687 downwards.
ATCTGCACAACAAGCAGTAACACACGCCATCCACTGCAGGGGCTGTTCAGGCGCACCTGCCAATGTCAAGCAGTGCAGCACAGCACGTGCAGGTTGAGTCAAAGGACAGCCTTTGAGGTCCTTAGCCCATCGCAACGTAGCTGCCATCGCTCAGGCACCAGCTGATGCCGAACATTTGCCACAAACACACACATACACACCCCTACACACCCCTGGACGCATTCCAGCAGTGATGCCTTTGCCACCTGAAGTTGTCACGTTGCTGATCAACAGCCCGCCAGCAGCACGGCATGTTCTTCAAAGCACATGTGACAGCCTCGTCACTTCAAGGCCTTGCAAGCTGTAGTATCCTCAGTAAGCCGCTGTGGCCTGTAACACCAGAATATCACACACGGTGATAGTGCAGTGCGTACGTACCATATGTATTAACAGCATGTGTTATGCGGTATGTATACTACTATCGGTAGGCAATCCCACACACCCAATGGATGCACGTACGCTGCTCACGGCAACACAGTTTCAGCAGTTGCACCAGACTGTCGAAACAGTCGTTCCAGTTGGGCAGGGCAGCTGCAGACCCACCAAACACAGCTAAACATGCTGCCCCACACTCCTCATCATACATACTACAAACACCATCCTTCAGACCTCACACCAGGTGCATCCTTCGCCCTTCCTCCCTTACAGAAGGGCTAGCAGAAAACCCTCTGCCACCAACTAGAAGCAACTAGAAGCACGCCTTGGGGCGATGCAGCCGGTAGAAGCCAAAAGGATGAAGCAAGAAAATGAATGCATACAAATGCTCGAGCGGCTACGCACCAGGCGTCTATTTGCAAGGAAGGAAAACAAGAATGAAGCAAATGCTAGATGCCACGGTGCATGTAGCCACATGTTTTGCTGGCAGGCAATTCCAAGAGCTGATGCCAATGCTCTAGCACGGCTGCTGCTGGGGTGAGGTGCAGGCGCTTTAAGCACCTATTACCACTCGGCCCATGCAAGCAGCCCAAAAAACTTGCCATTGATGGTGCTGGTGGCATCACCAGCAAACCCATACTGTGCATTTGCCGCTAGCCGCTCGCGTGCTGCACCCTGCAGGGTAGCCAGTGTAGCCAGGCCGCTGCTACCCTGAGGGCACGCACCAGACATCATGCAGCTGGCAGCAATGCCAGCGATGTGGGGAGAAGCCATGCTAGTCCCGCTGAGCTCACGGTAGCCAGTTGAGTCCTGCAGTGTGACACAGCAGCGGCAGCACAACGGCAGCAGCAACAGCCAGTGTCATGTGTCAGATGAGCCCGTGTGGTGTGCAACAAGTGAGCATAGCTGAAGCTGCGACGGAAGATCAGGCAGTGCTTGGCCAGTTGACATCACTCTGTGCTGCTAGCAGTGCAGAGGGCTTGGTAGCAAGCCAGGGCCAACACCGCAGCCCTACAGCGCACAGCAAGGTGCGGCAAGCAAGACAGAGCCCCAGTGTGTATGAGTCAAGCAGGCATGACTCTGTGCTGTGTGGTGTTGACAATGACAGAAATCAATGTCAAAAAATAAAAAGAACAAGTAAAAACTACAATCAAACACAGGGGTATATCACAACACCCACAAACCCACCTTTGCAAACGAGATGGTGCTGCGGATCTTGGTGCCTGGCGCAGCAATGATGCGCGCCTGGTCCCCGGGTGTTGCACCATTGAGCTCCAAAAAGTTGGAGAAGGAGGCGGCCGCAGATCCGGTCTCATCCACAGCTGTGACAGCAGCAACGCTGGGGCAAGCTGCGGGCAGGTAGCCACGCAGAGCATCGCCTGCAAAAGCCAGCCGGGTAAGCAGCGGCACAATGATCACATCAGCAGCAGCAGAGCAGGGTTGGAGAAGGTGCAGAGAGGGATTGTTGAAACAGTGTGGCAGGACGGCAACATGTATTATCCGAACATTGTCAGGCATGTTGTACCGCACTCTTTGCAAGCTTGACGCAAGGCTGTTAAAGAATGCGTGCGCTTTGCATATGAATGGCCGCTGCCTTGCAGGAATCTAGCGCCACAACCCTCCCCTGCCTCCTGAGCAGAGAGCATACAGCTTCTGCTCTGTTTGCTCGAGGTTGACTCAATCAATGTTACACACCGCATCAGGCCTCCACCCTCTACTCACCATAGTTGCCTGCAGCCACTGCCACAAACACACCCGCAGCCTCTGCCTGTGCAAAGACGCCGCACACGGCGTCCACGGTAGCGGCATACTCCTCCGATTTTGGGTCCACCATGGTTGCAAGGCTCAGGTTGATCACCCGAATGCCTTGCTTCACTCCCTCGGTTGCCACCCAGCTGACAGCAGCAATGACGCCGCTCATAGAGCCGCGCCCTTGCCCATCAAGCACCTTTAGGGAGTATACGGGAGCACCGGGTGACACTCCGACCACTCCCTGGCCGTTGTTCTTGGCACCAATGATGCCAGCGACGTGAGTGCCTGGGAGATGAGATTTAGTAGTTGTGATGGTCAGGACAGGGCAAGGGCAGCGGCAGTGTGGGCAGTTAGCTGGGGTTGGCAGGGCAGGTAGCATGGTGAGTCTGTGCTCGTGAGCATCTGTGGGCGCTGCTCTTAGGTGTGCGTAAGCATGCCAGCAGCAGGAAACGCAGCATGCTAGGAAGCTGCTGACTGAAGTCGGACATCTGCCAGGGAAGGCATGACCTGTTCAGCCAGAGCAGATCAGCAGCGCAAGCGCGATCTGCCCCAGCTGTTTGACGCTTTCAGCTACATACTCACCACGGCGGATGGCCAAAAGTACAGGCTGCAGCACACAGCAACTTACTAATCACATCGCATAAATGCTACACCGTGCACACCTCCCACATAATCTAAGGTTGGCTAAATGGTAGCATGATGGTGATGACTCACCATGGCCTGAGGGGAGCGCGATGCCAGCAGGAGGTGATGTGAGGTAAGATGGTAGCACAGCAGGCAGCAACCACACGGCAGTACAGGGAGCAGCGGCACACAGAGCGGTGAGCAGGGGTCTTGTGCAGCACCTACTATGCTGGAGGCAGGGCTTGCGTCTATGTTGCGAGCATTGCGCGGCTGCAATGCTCACCCCAGCTTGCTGTGCACAACGGTCGGCTATGCATACCCTGAGCTGAGCAACAGCAGCCTCACAAGCTGCCAACAACACACAGGGCGCTAGCACTGAGAGAGAGCAGCCACCGACAAAGCATGCTTGACAAGACAAGCGAAGGGTACATCGCCCGAGCGTCACGGGAACAGCGTGTTTACAGTAACTTAGTAGGATGTCCTACTGGCCTTGCATGCAACTGACTGTGACCTTTTTGTCAACAACAATGGCTGCTGCCTCTGAGCTTGCAAGCGCAGCAGTTCAGGTGCATCCTCACCGTAGGCATCCTGATCTGCATTTGCATCAGCAGCAGTGAAGCTCTGGCCGCCAGCGTAGTTGATGTCAGGGTGTGTCCTGTCAACGCCCGAGTCGATGACGCCCACTGTCACCTGCTGCTCTACAGGCAACCCCTCTGTGTTGTCCACGCCATCGGGCGTCGCTGCTTCAATGCGCTGAACACCAGAGGGCGCTGAATCACCCGCAGACAGCGGCACGCGTGGCAGCAGCGGACCGCTGCGCGTGAACGGCGCAGGAGATGGGCTGGCATCAGCAGCGTTAGGCAGCGGCGAGGGAGAAGCAGCTCCCTGCGAGTCCGGTGCAGCAGTGCTGCTGCCGTTCGGGTCTTGCTGGTCGCCGTCTGGCGCTGGTGAAGCGGCGGGCGGCTGCTGCGGGGACGCTGGGTTGGGGTTTGCAGGAGTCGGCCTGGAGGTGAATGAGCCGGGGTTTCCGCCTGTGGCTGAGCAGATGCGCGTTGGGAGGGCAGGCACTTGCAGGGGGGCGCTGCCTGCAGTGGGGTCAGCAGCAGCAGCAGCAGCAGCAGCAGCAGGGGTGTCAGAAGGCGAGATGGCATGAGATTAGTCTGTACAGTTGGAGGTGTGGCAGCATAAGAAAGGAGGCTGCAGGCTGGTGTGCAATTGCAGACAGCACTGCATGTGCACTAGCTCGCTGACGCATGCGCCGCTTGGGTTGTGATGCAGTGCAGTAGCAGTGCCACTGCTATGAAGATTGGATTTAGCAAGATGCACTGAGTCAGTCTGCAGTGCAGCTGCTGAAGAGGCTGTTTTGATGCAAGAACTGTGCAGCACATTTTCTACCCAGCAGGCTGCTAATAGGCACAGATGCAGGCAAAGCAGCAGGCCTCCAGCATGTAGAAGACTGCACATAACAGCAACTTGCTTGTTGCACGCTGTGGCACGCACCGCATTTGCCAAAGCGCTGCCTGCTCCATGTCACGCGCTGCGGATCGAAGCGAGTGATGCATGGTGTGCCTTGCATCCGCAGCGTCTTGCCAGTTGCTGCATCCACTGCACGCATCTGTGTGTACTGGATCTTGGACCCGTCACCACACGACCTGCCGCTCCACACAATTTTGGCGCCTGGCACAAGGCAGCGCGGCCACTTGAAGGTGGCTGCTAACCTAGCCGACACACCAGCTGCTGCTGCTGCTGCCTGCGTGCAGCTCGGCACTTGCTGCGCCGTGATGTCAGCTGCGCCTGCGCCTGCTCCTGCTGCGACCTCTACGGTGCCTGCTGCTGCTGCTGGCCCAGACTGCGGCTGCTCATCCTGCAGCAGCTGCTGCGAGACGACCACGCGGTCTGGCACCACGGTCTGCACAATGTCATATGCAGCACGTATCTGTGCTATTGTGGCGGGCGAGGCGCGCACCACTATACCCTGCACACCGCCAGCTGCGGCTTGTGGCGCTGCTGATGCAGCACTTGCCGCGCCTGCTGCTGCTGCTGCCGCCCCGCCAGCAGCTGTGCCGCTGCTGCTGCCCGTGTTAAGGGACAGCGTGCTGACCACTTCGAAGCCCAGCGGCGTCGCCCCTGCTGCCGAAGCTGCTGCTGCTGCTGTTGCTGCTCCTCTCTGCACGCTAGCTGCCAGCTTTTGCGAGGCCACAGCGGCAGCACCAGCGCTTTGCTTGAACAAAACGATGAACTGGCCGTCAATCTTTGCTCCCGCATCTGCATGACACAGCAGAGCTTCAGTCAGCACCTCTCGCCCGCTCACGAGATTGGTCGGAGCTAGGTCGTAGAAGGATTGATGCGTCACGATCAAGGGCAGCTGCAGAAAAGGCTCAGGTGTTCAAAAGATAGAGGATGGGCAACTTACCATGTCTGCTGGCCTGCACGGCCGCTGCTTGCTGATTCAAGAGGCTCCGGCGAGCTACATCAGGTGCGGAGGCGCTGCCTGCACACGCCACAAAACAGGCCGTCAAACATCATTTGGTGCCAGAAAACATCAGTTGCAGCTGCTGCTGAGCATGACAGCAGGCCACGGCGGTCTGTTTGTGTTTGGTTGCCAGTGCCCCACCTGGCACAGCTCTGCAGGCCGCATGCTGAGCTTTGAAGACTATTGCAAGCACTACTAGTAGAAAAAATGTGCTAAGAAACGACATGAACGGTGCTATGTTGAAAGATTGTTTGTCTATGTCGCGCACAATGCTATATTTGCTATTCGTTCTAACACTCAAGAAATAAGATGGATGAAAGACATGAATTGGATGGACAGCAGAGCAGGCGACGGATATGCACCCCGGGATCGCGTGTGTGACCTGACTGCAGTGGCCTGGACCCTGGTCACACAAAGCAATGGCTAGAGAGTCCTAAATACCCTCAAACTCAATCAAAGTTCATATTGTTCCTATTGGTAAGCTGTATGTGATGCCAATCGCACGCGAGTGCAACCCGTTTCCGGGAGCGACTACACGTGACAGCTGCTGCACGCATCCGGGATTCACTCAGGTTATTACTTTTGCTCCACATTCATATTTGTGTGCACGGTTGTGCTCGATCGAGTCACGGTATGTTCTTTCACCGACGGGAGTGAAGTTCAGCATTGCGCTTCACAGCAATCCCGTCTAGGCTGGGCAAGTTGTCAGGCGCTTTCCTGTTTGCAATCGCTCTCGGGCAGCACTATCATAAGCTGCCTGTTGTAGCCGTAGGCAAGAGCCAGCTGCCTCCAAGCCATGTACAACAAGCCAGCACCAATTGCAGTGCAGATGCAGCCGCTGCACACTGGCAGCGGCTGTGCCACAGGCTGTGCCAAGCACCGTGTGTCGCATTGGGCGGCTTCCATGCGGCTTCCATGCCGTGCTGTGCTACATGAAGTAGTTCCCAAGTGTACATTCGCTTACCCTTCGGACGTGTGGTAAAAGTCGAAAAGTCGGCTAAAAGTGCATACTTGTGAATTTTTCTTGAAAGTTGCAGGGAACAATTATCTCTCACGTGCTTCTTTTGGCACAACACAGGTGACAGGAGCAGCATATGTCGTATGTCAAGGCACAGCATATTATTCTCGTTATGTAAGGGCTGCGCTGCAAACCATTGTTTGCGCTACAGGTGTGCCTATTGCTTCAAGACGTGCTGCCGGACAACTGCGCCTGCCTCAAAAAGGACGAGTTGCTTGTTCACCCGCCATCCCTGTAAAGTCCTTCACACTCGTTCAAGCTTTACTGGTAAAGATGGACAGTCTAACATGAAAAAAGCAAATCTGCACACCTTCAAGCATGCGATTGTACTGGCAACAACGTGATTGTTCACACCTGCATGAACACCGGCAGCCCACTTGGAGCATCAGGATACTTTGGGCGGGGGTATCCTAGTCCAGCATTGCTTAAGGTGCGGAATGTGCTTTCACTGGAACCTTTGTGCATTTATTGTCTAGATACGTCCTTTTACAAGGGAAACAGGGAATGACCAGCATCCTCCTGTGGGACACCCTGGGGGCTAGCAAACTTGGCTACGGTATTTCACTGAAAGGCATGATGCCTACCGCAAGCAGACATCGGCTATCTGGAACTTGCCAGGCATGCAGCAACCGGTATGCCTGGAATTCCCTAGCGATGCAGCCAGCTTCACGCAGAATGGGCTGTCAGCAACACTGCAGGCTTTAAACATGCCAGCTGAGTCCGAATGCTCCGCTGTACACGCACTGCATGCGGCTTTGAGCACCATTGCTCTGCCTGTGCCTGCGTCGGCGCGCGCTTGCAGACACGCCCAATCGGAGTGCCAGGAGACTTGGGCGGGCGTCTTCTGGTCCAGCATTGCACGAAGGTGCGCAGCTATGCATTTACCACGGTCCTTCGGGATCCTGGGGCTGTGTAGATTTGTCCTTTTACATGCAGGAAAAGCTAATGGTGGGCTGTCAGAGCCTGGCGGCCTGCAATGCCACTGCAGGTAAGCGGTCGCCTGCACAAGTGATTGTTGTTGACTTAGATGCATGCATGCATGCATGCAGGCTATTGAAGGATGCATGCAGAAGCCAGGTTGACTCAAAGGTGCTGTGCTGAGCTTGCCCTGCTCAGCAGCAACACCAGTGGTGTTCCTCTTGTTTGGGTAGGTTCTGTGCTTCCATGTCAACACTGCTGAGTGTTGACAGTGAGGTGGTGAGCAGATTGCATCGTGCATGTACGCGCATGCGCAGAATGCATTCTACATGTAGGCTGTACTCAACCCTTGCCGGGCAAGCCAGCGTAGCGGGAGGCAAGCAATGCAGCTGTTCCAGCGGCTAGCCAGTCCCGGGCTGAGCTGGGGTACGAGGCTCCCAGCCGCTGAGGCGGCCCGCTGGCCTGAGTGACTTGCTCAAAGACGGCGTCAGGCGAGGCTGGCTGGTGCACCGTGCACACATGTGACTTGTGTACAGCATGCTCCAGTCAGGCTCGACCTGAGGTTGATAAAAGACAGCTGTGCTAACGAATGCATGCAGACACAACAGTAGGCTGGCTCGGTTACACATAAGCGCAAAAGGGGGAGCAACATAGCCAATGGTCACGTTCCGCCAGTGGTGATAGTCAGTGGTGGTGGCAGAAGGCAGAGTGTTCGTACATCAAGGATGACTCGTCATGATTTCTCGTGCAGAGTTTATGTTTTTAGAATGCTTTAAAAGATAAAGGAAGTATCGCTCTGGTCACAGGAATGCATTATCAGCACTTGTACACGGCTCCGATCTTTGCCTACTGTTACACAGGGTAGCTTGGTAAGCATCCAAAAAGTAATGAAACCACTTCTCTTACCCTAAAGCCAGGTTTTATTATTTGTTGAAGCCCGGCGACATGTGTAATGAACCCGCCCGTGTTATATATTGAACAAGGCAAAGGGGCCCACCAAAGCGGCCAAGCAACTGAGCCAAGCCGATGTTTGATGTTTGTTCAGACTAACCATTGCAGCGATCATTCCGGAGAAGCGTGTAGTCACCCTCACCTTTGCTGATCCACCTGTGCTTAGGAGCCTTAGACGCATCATCGCTTGTTTAAAGTGACCTAGTATTTGGTAAGTGTGTCTCAGAAGTATTTTGTGCTGCCGATAGTAGTCTGCCTGATTTTATGTGTCGGACACCCCGGAGCGTGGCCAGTCTTCCTTCATGACATGCAGCTGTGCTTGCAAGATGCTCAAGCCATGTAGATGATTGCGATCTTCTGCCGTTCCGTTGACGCTGCAGTCTTGCCACTTCACCCACCATGGAGCCCCAGCTCTACACCGTCGCGGGTGAAGACCTTCTAGTCAAAGTAGAGTTCCAGAATCGCTCTCAGGTATGCATGTCGGGGTGCTAATCTCGTGCAGCTCTCTGCACTGGGCAACGAACGTGAGCTCACTTGCTTGCTGTCGAGCGACTTTGGCGCATCATCGACCCGCTCGATTGTGCTTTTGATGCCTCACTGTCCATCACGTGCCATTGCCTGTGCCAAACTCGGTGCTCGAGACTACTGCTGGCCTGCTGGTCACCATCGACTCAGCTGCTGCCATGCTTGGTGTCTGCTCTGCAGGACGAGGTTGCAGCTAAGGACATCAGCAGCAACAGCTGGACAAGCAGCTGCCATAGGATTGCTAGGCGCAGCCCCAGCACCGCAACCAGGCATGCCCCCTACCCCGCTGCAGACTGCGGGAACACTGCTGATGCCACTTTTGACAGCTCAGCCTGCATGCGTGCAGCACCCCAGCAGCAGCAATCGGCAGCTGCCGGCCCCTTCAACCCCGCAGCCTGTTCACAACCGCTGTCCCAGCAGCAGCAGCAGCAGCAGCAGCAGTTTCTTGTCGGCAGCTTGAGGCAGCAGCCCCTGGAGTCGCTGCTTGAGCTCGCCATCACCTTAGCCAGCAAGAGCCTCTCCCGCACCATGGAAGCATTCCAGGTGGCGTGCAACTGCTGGGCCTTCTCCTGCGACTCAGACGCAGCAGCGCAGGCGCTCAAAGTGGCAGAGGAGTGCATGGCGCGCACGATGCACCGCATGCAGATCGTGCAGCAGCTCGCCGCAGCAGTGCTGTCGCGCAAGCAGAGCCAGGCGCTCGCTGCGCACCAGGCCGGGCAGCAGCAGCGCATGCTGGCCATGATGCAGGCGCTGCAGGGGCAGTACCTTGGCACTGTACCAGAAGATGAGGAGGAGGAGGGCGAGGAAGTCAGCAGCAGCTGGAAGCCAGCTCGGCAGCTGTGAGGCCCAGCTGCCTGCAGCATGTCCATATATGTGTGTGCGTGTGTGCATTTGAGTGTGTGTTTGTGTGTAGTAGGGCCTCCGCATTTGAAGGGCGGGCTGCAGCAGCGTCAGCAGCTGCTAGCCAGGCGGGTGTGAGGGCTGCTAGTGGGGCTGCGATAGGGGTAGGCTGAACAGCTTGTAGCGGCTGAGAGCCTGCATGTCAGCAAAGACAGCAGGCTAGCAGATGGGCTGCCGGCTGCGAGTGTGAAGGGTGGGGTGGGGATTATGAGTTGCGTGGCTGTTGCAGCGCCAAAAGACAGCTCCCGTGTACAACCCGATGCATGGTGCACTGCCTGAAAGGGCAGGCCATCTCTAGAGCTGATTGCAGTAGGGTGAGGTGTGTTAGGTTGTGGATTGTGTTTCATCTGCAGGTTGCTGGCTTGTGTGGTATATTACTGTGCAGCTAGCAGGCTTGCTGGTGATGCTGAGTGTGTGTATGCTCTTGCGATTGAGATTGCGTGCCTCCATTGTTTCATGCCTTTGAACTCTACCTACTGCAGTCGTCGCCGCTTGGACAGCATGCACACGGATTTGTGATTGCTCGCATTTGGCGCTGCTGTTTTGATGTGCAGCAGCGCCAAGCAATTGAGGTTTCATCCAATGACAACACCAACGTTACTGCCTGTGCATGGCGAAGCGCCCGCTGATTGCTCGTGGGCGCCTTCGGGCTGCGACCTGCAAAGTTTTGTTCTGTAGCCTAGGGTTCTACAGTGAATGCTGTGTATGCACATGTGTCGTGATGTCAGTTTGGTGGTTACCGTGCAGGCATGTCGTGCGGGTGTTCTGTATTCGTGCACTGAGAGCACGTGTGGCGGCAGCGATCTGCAAGCCTTGAGCTCCAGGTACGCTGCTATTCCTGGGTGGGTGTCGTCCCACCGACAGCATTGACTGATTGACGGTTGTTGTTGGCTATGCAGGCTGCTGTTAGTACCCAGCATGTGGCTGGTGTGTATATGGATGCATGTGTCGGTGACGACCCTGATTTGAAAAGTGCGGCTGGGCTCGAGAATGCATAGCGCCTTGTGGTGGCAATGGACAGTTATGCGGCCTCAACATGCCTGGACACAGGCATGAGAAGCCATCAGTCCATGGCAGGGGTTGCAAACAATGAGCTGCACTCAAGTGCTGCCAATTCCTAAATATGAAGTTGTGTTTTGGCCGGCATATACAAATGATACACCAGTTGCAGCGCTGCGCAAGTCTAAGGCAACGCGGATGTGTGTTACATGATGCGTCCAGGTTGCCACATGTGCTGTCATGGCGATTTATGTTGCAGGATGACGCGCACAGGACTTGCACCCGCTGCCCTTGGCTCGCCAAGGCAGCCAATTTTTTTTGTATCAATCTGCGTGCCGTCTGCAGAGCGCGGCGCGGCTGCTAGTACATGTATGCAGTGCCTTGCTGCTTCAGAAGGCTTTGCGGGCCTCCCCTGCAAGCCTGTTTTATCATCAGGCCCGCTTTGCACGCATACAATCTCTCTGCAAACACACTCTGAGCAAGCACAGCCAGTGCAGCACAGCCCCCATGTGCGGTTCTGAGAACGCTTTTCGTCCTACAGCTGCATTCAGCAGGCCTGTCCTGCTGGGCTGTTGTGGCGCGGCACGTGCACGCAGCAGTACGCTTTTTGAAAGTCCGCCAGCTGCTGCTATTGCTGCTGTGCGTCTCTGCTGTGCCTGCACGACAGCCGGCGCACTGAGGCTCGGATACAGTGCAAGCACAACAGAGATTGGGATGTCGTTGTTGGGTGCATGTATACTACACATCACTGATGGGAAGCCATGATACTAGGTCTGTGGTCTGATCAGGCCGCAAGCACGTAGTGTGCTGCGAGCCAATGATTCTTGGACGGAACACCCCGTTGTGTGTGCATTGCTGGCGCCTAGCTGTATAACATATGACCTTTCAGTGTGCTTGGTGCCTCGTCAGCACGCCAGCCAGCAGCTCGTGTACGGCGGGTGGAGTCGGTTTGCTACAGTAGTGTACGTACACTACTTACTCTACGTACACTACACACATGTTGCATGATGTACATGGTGTCCACTATTTCACGTGGTCAGCAGTTGAATCTCTTACAAGTCCATGCTGCTACCAGTATGGGCGGTTGCAAGGATGACAGCGCTTGCACACTGCAGCATTGTGAACTGCAGGGGCCTTCACAGGCACCTCTTTGATGTGATGCTCCCTTTATTATGCCGAAGACGAGGCACCTCTGATCGAGCGGCAGTACCTCTGTTTTCTCATACCACCACTGCCAGGTGTACTGCCGCCAGGTTCGGGTATCTATGGTAGCTGTGCCGCACGTGTACAGAGAGCACAGCTCCAGTTGCATCACACTGGTGACAGATGTTCATTGTTGGCAGGACATTGCCCTGCAGCTGCACAGCTGCTGGGCAAGGTTGCGCTGCACTCACTGCAGTTGTGCTGCACTCACTGCAGTTGTGCTGCACTCACCAGCTGGTTTGTATGTGACATTGCACAGATACAGATGCACCGGATGTTGCTCCTCCGAGGAGCCTGAGGAGTCCTCATTTGGAGAGCCGGGTGTTTGTGAAGTTACAAAGCTAGCGCTTGTTGGATTTGACAGCTGATTCCACCCAAACACTGCGCTGCTCATGATAAGCAACGCAGTGTTCATCGCGCACATGCGCACGTGCGGGCCGCACAACATCACCTTCTGTAACAAAAAAACTCTATCCGCCCACTGCTGCCTGCATGCCTTGCACACCATATACACCACTGATATGTGATATATGTGATACACAAGGCCTAATGCTTTGTTTTCTGCTGCTATTGCAATCTCCGCGAGTTTCATGACTGGAACCTACACCACGGTCTACCCAGGACTACTTGAAGGCCGGGGGCAGGGGTCACAGGTGGTCCCGCCCATGGACCCCTAACGACCCTGCCCTGTAACCTTCTCTGTGCCTACAGGTGAGAACTTCGCATAATGCTATGGTGCCGGGCAGCCGGGCCTACATGAGCAGCCCACCACTTGGAGTGCCAGGAGACTTTGGCGGGGGTCTTCTGGCTCAGCATTGCTTGAAGGTGCGCAGCTATGCATGACCAGCATGCTTCGGCATCCTGGCTTTGTCTAGAATTCGTCATTTTACAACAAGTTTGGGCCCTGCAGCAGCAATGTAACTTCACATAAGGCCAACACCTCCCTGTCCACGTTGACTCTGTTCCATACGTGTGGTATATCAGCCGATCCATACAGCCGCCTGCAGCAGTTGCAGGCTCTGCACCACTCTCACACATGCACTCAAAACAGCACCTGAGTCTGCCCCAGCCTTGCCGCTTCAGGTCAAGGCAGAGGCCCAGTGTGCCGGCATCAAATACTCACTAAACAGACTGATCAGTACACTGACATTGCACCAGCAGTGTATCACTGGCTCTACTGTGCATTGCGTCTACAGTGCCGCACTGGCCGAAGGCCAGGGTAGAGGGTTGGAGAACCTTGCACGAAGTACTACAAAGATCTTAGATGCTGCTGATCCAGTCCACACAGCCCTGCAGGCCTGCACGACGATGCCAGTCAAGGCAAGATAATGCCCTGCGTGCATGCGCTACCAGCTTCCCTGCTTTTAGTCATCACCAAAGTGGTGACCGAGCAGCGCCAAGCAGTGACATCACTCCACTCGAGCAACACCCTCAACAAAGTACTAAGGTGGTGTGTAGCCAGATAACTCTGAAAAACAACAGATACCCAATAGTATGAATGCTGTATTAGTAGTAGTGGGCACTCTGCCGGCAGGCAGCGCTGTGCTCTGCCGCAGGCAACCCAGCAGCAGATACTCATCAACGCAATGGTGGCTCCACATGCTGTGCGCACCACGCAATGCGCTGACCGTCAGCAACAAGTGACATGCGATCAATTTTATACTACTATTTGAGAAACCCCGTGCGACGCCTGCCTTTGAGTGTTATCCGCACTCTGCGCCACACACCATCCACTGACGCCGCACGCAGAGGCAGCTCCAGGAGAAGCAAGCGAGCAGTAGTAGACAGTGCAGCGCCCAATCAAGGCCCCCTTAAGAGCAAGTAGTAACACGGCAAGGCAGGGCTAAGCACGCAACTCAGCCAGCCAATGCATCACGCGCCCCTGAGATAGCACTGTACACTGCGCAGAAAGAAGCACCCCGTAGCCAGCAACAGAGTGGCGATTGCTGTGTCATGCAACAGGGACGTAGTATGTGACAGCACACGCCCACTCCCGACAACAGAGAGCAGCAGTTGCCGTAGAAAGTGCGCTGTCTTTTCTGAGCCTGCATGCAAGCGAGGGGATAATTTCCCGCCTCGCGCACACGCAGCCGGGGATTGGTTCAAGCCTCTGTTCAATGTGTGTATGTGGACCATTTGCTATGCAACTGAACCGCACCTTCTCCATACCCACAACAAGCCTCACACAAAGAGCATGCTGCTGTAAACACAACGTAGTGCGGCGCGCACGCAGCTGTGAGCACAGCACGGCCGCCGACTATCCAGCAACAGCAGGCATCATGCTATTTCCATAAGGGTGACTGGTGCAACAGTTATTCACCAGGCTGGCGCGATGCCTCACCCACACAGCAGCAGCAGCGTTCACTCCACAACCATCGTAATGCAGAGCTGCCACGCCGCTGCACCTCCCTGCCGCATCACACGCATACCCAAAGACAGACAGACAAACACACACACGCACCAGCGAGCCGAGCCTGATCCTAGATTTCCATGCAACAGCAGTGTGCTATTGAAGAACAAAACGTGCCTCAAGGGTGAGTGCGACTGGGGTTGTTCCGCAGCCAAGTAGGGCCAGTGCAAGAAACTGGGGGCAGATGCAGTGCCAGGCGTGCAGGAGGGAGCAAAGTGACACCCTCGCAGCAGCTTCAGGCCACCACACGTGCAGTGCAAACAGAGGCAGAAGAGCAAGCGCAAGCCCTGAAAGCACACCCACGAGGGGCGTGTGCCATGGACTGTGACCAAAAACTCCACAGCACACTGGGTTGGGTTCTAAGCAGCAGACAGCAGACAGACAAGAAACCGTCACGAGCCGGCCAGAGCAGCAAAGTGCACCGCTGCCACCTTGCAATGCATCGATTGTGTTGACAGTAGCCTTATCCAATTGCATTCAAGCCATATGATGGTGTGCCGCTCCTTGATGTAACAGCAGCAAACAGCAACCCAAGCCAAGTGCACACCATGCTGATGCAGCCTTCTAGCTGCCACAAGAGCGCGCAGCACGACGGGTGGTGGTACCCTAAGCACAAACAACCTTGGGGATTACCCCATGGCGGTGCAAATGCAGAGAGAACTGTGATTGGGCTGGCCATCCGCCCATGAGCCCGTTCTGCAGTTCGTGCACCAGCAGACAGGCCAGACACACGTACATGAAGATTGGTTTGCACAGCAAGGCATGTGCACCTACCCATGAGGCAGCAAAACACACACCGCAGCAGGATGACAGGGTTTCAAATGCTGCTGTGACAGCTGCAACACGCGGCTGGTTTCCATGTCCCCGATCACTGCTGCAGACGACGGCTGTAATAAACACAAATGCATGAACACACACCTTTCTGGCTGCTGGCCAAGTGTTGTCATGAAGCCAACGGTTCCTACTACTAACGCCTCCTAACAGCCTGCTGCATTTACTACCAACCTCAAGCAAGCGGTGAAGTACAGTAGAAAAGTAGAAGAGCATACAACATCTGCCCCACGCTGGTGCAAACAACACCGCACATGCAGCAGACCCGAGAACCTGCACACGGCAGTGCTGCTGCAGCATGAGAACACACCAACGCATGACAGTCTCATAGTTTGACCTGCAAGCTGTGCTGCCGAGGCAGTGCAACAGCGAGCAGTGCAGCAAACGCAGCGCATGCATTGCTGCCAGCAGCAAACATGCAACGCCAGCAAGCAAGCACCTGCACACGCCGAAAGGAACACGTGCGCATGCGGGTGGCATGATATGCACAAGAACAGCCAAGTTCTCACAGTTTTCCACACAGCCCGCGCGCTGCAAGCAACACTCTGCAGCAAGCACACGATACTAGTAAGCAGCCACGCATTTGTATCGTGCAAATGCTGGCTGCGCAAGATGCTCAACAGGTGCAGGCACCTGCTGACGAATTCAGGCATAGATTGTGAGGCTCGGGCTAGGCTGAGGCTCACTCCCCTCTGCTTGCTTGTTGACAAGCACCCTGTACCAGGCACAGCATGCACGCTGCTGCGCATGGTCAGAAGTGCTGTCACAACCAAGCAAGATGCATCCAGTCCCATTCAGCGGAAGATCAGCAGCCTCACTACACAGCCACATAAGCCATTGACATGCTGGCAGGACACAACACCTGACACAGCACAGCCCCACACATGCAGCAACGCAACCAATGCACAAGGAACACAGGAAGCGCGATGTGACATGCATCAGCAGCTGCAGCACATGCAGCGACTAAACTCAAGCTAGTGCATTGTGAGGTACCCCAGCCAACAAATGCACCCACACTGTGTGCGTGCAGCTGCAAGCTGTTCAGTAGAAGCTGCCACACACAGCATTGCGTAAGGTGATGCAGAAGCAGCAGATATATGCCACAGCTTCGCGGCCAGGCCCATGCGTGGAAATCATGCTACACGCAGCACGGCACCTTCATTGTCGCTCTGAGTACTCAACTGACCCCAAAGCGCTATCCCAGAGAGAGTAAGAAGTATGGTGCTGCCTGCCAGACGATGGAAGGCGGCGCAACCTGGCACATAACGACATATGCAGCCATTGCAACATAGTAGCAGCAACACTCCTGAAATCCCCACTCACTGACACGCGCCGAAGCCTTTGCAATGCACAAGCACAGCCTGTGCACTCCAGATGCATGACATCCACCATCGCGGCTGCAAGCACGTTGCTGTCCATGCTGCAATGACATGCAGAGCCACACAGCACAACCTGTGCGGAAGCTCACTCGCTCTGCAGATGCGTGATAGCCGTAGCAGTTGAAGGCTGTAGCAAAGGGCAATGTAACACTCCCGTGTCTGCAGGTCACTCCTTAGCTCTCACGCAGCAACATCCCGGGTAGCACAAGCAGCCATCCCGAGCCAAAACTGGCTGTGCGTGCCACAGCAGAATACGCTGCAGCAATGGCAGCCCAGCTACCTTACAACACCTGTACCAAGCCTTCGTGGGTACCCCACCTCGCATCCACTGCAAGCATGCGTCCACCAAACCAATCCAGCACTTACGCATACACTAGTAAGTAAACAGCCTAGCTCCAGCTTCAACAGGTATGCCCACCCTCTGGGCAAACTACACACGCAAGCTCTAGCCACAAATAAGCGCCCAATCAGCGCACCGCAGCTAACATAGGGTGCATTGTCAACACTGACAATACTATGGCTCAAACTAGATAGCGCTTCACCACGTCAACGGGTTGCCAGGCACATAACAAGCTTCAAAACAAGACACATCAGCACCAACACCGCCAAGAGCCACAGCAACAGCAGCCTACAGCACCACCACTCCATGCAGGAGCCGCACGCGCGCCAGCGCTTCTCACAGCACGCACACCACCACCACCTGTTATGCCATGCGCACACCCCAAGAGCCGTTGATCTGCTGGCTCGCCATCATGTTGCCGTTCTGCATGCCGTTCTGCATGTTTGCCAGAGCAGCATACATGTTGCCGCTGCCCTGGCGGCTGCCCGGAGACAGCCCGCAGCTCATGCTGCTCGCAGTGCTGCCCAGCTTCGCCAGCTGCTGCTGCTGCGCCTGCAGCTGCTGCAGCAGCAGGAAGTTCTCCATGTTGCTGCTGTTCTTCGGCGGCGACTGCAGCGGCGTCTGCAGCGCAGCGCTCAAGTCCAGGGGCCGGCCAGACGCCGCTGCTGCTGCCGCAACATTCAGCGCTGCCAGGTACTGGTGCTCGCCGCTCATGCCAGTGAGGCAGGAGGAGCTGTTGCTGCTGTCATCAACCAGGCTCAGCGCAGCGAGGTTGGAGGACACATTGTCCATGCCAGCGCTGGCAGCGCCGCCGCTGCTCATGTTCATGTTGAGGCCGCCCATCATGCCAGGAGGAGCCGCCAAGTGCGCCAGGCTCGCGGCAGCATCCATTGCTGCGTTGCGCGTGCCAGGCATCAGCTGCTGCGCTGCCTGGGGCATCTGCGGCGGCTGCGGCTGCGGGGGCCGGATGCTGCTGAGGATCTGGCTGGCCGGCAGCTGGCTCGCTGCAGCCAGCTGCAGCCAAGCTGCATTGGTAGCCGGGTTGCAGCCGTTCATCATGGCAGTGCTGCCATCAGGCATAGGTGGCAGCGGCTCGGAGAGGCTGCGGGCAGCAGCGTCCTGCTGCTGCTGCTGCTGCATGGCAATGCCTGGGATGCGCAGGTTGGGGTCTGATCCTGCAAGGCTTGCAAAGGAGCCTCCAGCATCATCACGCACCAGAGAGCCCTGCAGAGGTCCCTGCAGGGAGCCCTGCAGCTGCTGCTGCTGCTGGCCTGGCATGCCCACTAGGCCGTAGCTGCTGCCGCCGTTGGCGATGTTGTAGCGGGCTGCGTTGGCGAGCTGCATGCTGCTGCTGTCGCCGCAGACGCCGCCAATGCCCATCATGCCTGGCAGGCCGTAGCCACTGCCGCCATGCACTGCTGCATTCACTGCAGCAGCATTGGGCGCCATGCCCATCATCATGCTGCTGGGGTGGTATGTAACGGTCTGGGCGCCAGGCGTCACCATCGGCAGCGCGCCGGCAGTGGCAGATGCTGCTGCCGCATCCACTGCTGCTGCCTCCAGGTCGTCGGTCGTGTCGGGGAAGCGCAGCTCACATGCACTGCACAGCACCAACACCAAAAAAACAGGTGTCAGTGGCAACCTGGTTTGGCAGTGCAGCTACTTGCAAGCCTGCTGCAGGGTTTGCTGGGCTCAGCCGCTATCCAGAAGCTTCCAGCTGCTGCTAGCTGCTGCCACCGGGCCAGGCATGCACCGGAATGCAGCTGACAGCACAGCGGCTGTACCTCCAGGCAGCTGCACTGCATGCACACCGCTGCACAACCGCAGGGCAGCAAGCACACCAGCGAACACAGTCACTCCCCTACCTGTGAGCGAAGAAGCACAGCGTGCGGTTGCACTGGTTGCCCTTCTTGCACATCTGTGTGCGGAAGCGCGAGGGGTGCAGCCAGTACTCGTACACGCTGTGGGCAAAGGGGCAGTCAACGCCGCGGCCACAGCTCACCCCCTGGCAGCAGCAGCAGCAGCAGCAGCAAGTCAGTTCACATGCAAGCACACACGCAGCGTGGACTACCGGTGTACATGACATCAAACTGTGTGACAGGGTCGCACACGTCTCGCCTGCGTGCAAGTATACCAGGGGCGGAATCGCGCATGAGGGAGTGACTGGAGCGCACTCAGCTGCAAGATGGAAGCATGTGCCATCGTTTGATGCTGTCGCAGCAGTATTTAAAGGTCGCACACTGCTGTCCTGCAAGCCTGGCAGCTGCTTACTCCAGAAACCTGTGGTATGCTGCCACAGCTGCAGTTTGCCACCACCACCATCCTTGCAGGACTGGACGCAGCCTGCTCGGTCAACGTACGGTCACATACGGCGAACAGCTGTTAATTGTAACTGAACCAGGCTGCTGCGCACCTTGAGGCTCTCCGGGCATGGTGTGGATGCGTATTTGTATACGCGAGGGTCGCGCCTGCGCGCCTTCTCCTTGGGGTGCGCATAAGGGCAGCTGCTCCAGTCGTGTGCACCCCTGCAAGCCGGTAGTTGCAGCAAAAGGAGCTTTGCAGCCACTGCTGTGCCAACCGACCACGTGCAGAATTGTGTGTGCTGATGACGTGCAACACAGAGTAAATGGCAAGCATACACGGGGCCTGCTGCACAAGGACACCTGGCTGTAATTATTGGTCTGCTGGCGCTCACCTCTTTGGGCATGGCTGCACCTGCAAGTACAGAACCGAATCAGGCACGTCAGCAAAATATTGTTAGTTGGGTATGAAAGGCAACCACCAGACAGAGAACAGGCACTTCTGACTCCAGTGCAGACAGCAGTTGTCAACAGCTGGGCATACACACACACGCTGCGGTGCCATGCGTATTGCAAAAGCAGTCAACCACAAACCTTGCTGAACATCGCAGCCTGCGGCTGCTGCGGGGTAAAGAAGCATCTTGATTCCACAGACAGGTTGCCCAAGGGCGAACGAAGCTTACTGAACTGAGCACGCCTGCTCAATGCTCGAAGTGTCTGATCATTGCCTATTCAAACCTATAGATGCACTCCCTGGGCGAACCGAGGCAAGCGTGACGCGCATATAAACACACGCCAGCAGGCTCTGAGGAACGCTCAGACAAGGGCGCCCAGCCCAGGCTCGCACCTTGAAAATATACATGAAGAAGTTGTTGGCAACTGAGCTTGCATCTTCGTTGGCAGAGTTCAAGCCAGGCACAGCGTCCACCTGCAGGCCACGAGGACAAGTCATACTACCGCCTACGCCTCTCCTAGAAGTGAAAGCCAGGCCGATCACCAGCACGTGCCTGTATATCAGGAAGCTGGGCACCTCTAGATGGAAGCATGGCTGCACAGAGTGGTGCGTATCTCTCGTACAGGGATTCAAGCTATATGTGAAACTGAACGGCCTGCAATTTGTTCTATAAACTGTTGAGTTACTGATCTCCTGTAACAGTGTTGGTGACGCCTTCAGCAGCATGGAGAGTGTAAGAAGGCCCTCGGGTCGGACTTGTCACGCTGCCAGGGTCTTGCCCACAAAACTCGCACAGGCTGGCGATGGTCTGTAGCATCTTATAAACCTTAACGTTGCTTCAAACGACTGTCGTGTTGCACATCATAGCCTTGTTGCTGGTGCCTTGGTGCTACTGGGCCAGTGCTGGCAGCAGCTGGCCACATGCCAGACTTGCAAGTGTGCAAGAGTTTAAAGCTATTTGCACAACGACATAGAGCCTGAGGCTGATGAAAGTGCCGTTGAGAGTGTCACGTGAATAAGCTGCTGACTGGGCATGCCATGCCAGTGACGTGCATGTGGCCTCCATCATGGGCCCATGACCCGGGTCACCCATGGTGCCAGCCACACCCTTGAGAACAACCTACAGTGCCAGCATGCCCCCACCCGATTTCAGAAAAACCTGCAAGCTGAAAACTCATATCATATGGTGAGGTATGACCCACCTTACAACCGGTCATGCTGTTTAGCAGCCAGCATTCTGGCGAACTCCCACCACCAGGCTTGCTGAGCAGCTGCAGGCAGCTGCCAGCAAGTCCGGCCATGCCTACAACAAACAAAAGGGCTAGCCAAACCGTTGCTCCAACTCAAGATGTTTTTTGCTTGCTTGGATGTCAGCGAAACGAACTGCCAGCAGCGCATCAATATGGCTACCGTGCTGGTTAAACCATACCTCGCACTGGCTGCTAGACTCTACTTAGTAGATTGAATCGGACTAGTAGTCACACGCGCAACATGCAGGGTTTCTGTCTCCTGTTCAGTGCGGTAATTTCACGATCCCGCACTGCTTACACTTTAAATGGGCAAGTTGTTGCAAGTTGAGACTTTAGCCAGTTCTGCATAAATCCGGCCCGGATTATTGCGCTGACGATTGGGGCACTGCCAAGGTCAGCAAGGACGCGATTAGGCAGGTGAATTGCAGCAGAAATGCTGTGGAACTGTCGGATCTTGCATCGAGCCAACAATTTGGCCGGTGACAAAAAGGAGCTGCTGCGGCAGCAGCAGCCACTTGATCTTCTGCTGCGACAGCAGCAACAATATCATCAACATGCTTGTATAGGAGATACATTACGAAGCGATGCAGCGTATGGCTGGAAACCCGTTCAAAGGTACCTTTTGGTGGTGCAAACAGCTAGTTATATGCGTGCGGCACGCATCGGGAGACTTTGGGAGGGGGTCTCCTGGTCCAGCATTGCTTGGCAAGGTGCACTGGCAACTATTTGGTTCTCAAAATCCAGGAGCTGTTGTATTAATTCATACCGCCCCACCGTATACCGAGCACGCCGTGAACCCTTCCGCCCGCAACCCTTCCGCTCTGGTGACAAGCTGTGGCAAGACAGGGGTGTATATAGTACCGAAGCATTGTATGCTGGCGAGGACCACGGAATGTAATAGATTTTGTAATACTAATACTTTTGATATCCATATGAAGAGGTAATCGTACACGCAGCAGCGATCGCGGTGTGTGCTGTGACCGTCCACTCCGATGCTGTCGATGTGTGGCCGATGCGCGCATGCCTTTCCTGGCATCTACAAGTTGAATGATGTGTTTTGAGAATGGCTGTCCATGCACGGTCATGCAGGTGCCGAGCACTGTGCACGCATGCGCATCAACTGGCAGTGTGTTGCAGCGTAAGAGGTACAGAGCTACGAATTGCAAGGGCTTCAAATAATTCGAAAGGCTGCATATAAAACCAAAAGTGCCTTCAGCCGCTGGGCCAGCTACCTGCAGGCACTGCCATTGTGCATGCAGCAAAAAGTCTTTGCAAAGGGTACCCACGGGTGCAAGTGACAGCAACTGTGCACGCCTTTTGCCATGCCACCCTTTCTTACTCTCCATTTTTTGTTGAGCACGCGCTGAAGCTTTGCATGCCGTGCGGCGCTGCCACAGCTGGCCATGATCTGCCAGGTACTGCCGGTACTGCCTTTGTGTCCTGAGTCAGGGGCCGGGCCCTGTTGGTATGGCGTCTACCATCACCAGCTGGCAGGCTGGGCTGCTGCTGGTGCTCCGTGGACCACTTTTTCCTGGCTTACCTTCAACGTCTGATGTTCTAACAGCATTACTGCTGTTGTGTTTTAGCAGTTGCAAGCCCAGCTGGACTGCAGCAGTGTTGGCGATGCGGGCACAGCATGCAAGCCAGCATGACGCTGAGGGCAGGCACAACATGCAGACCTGGAAGGGGTTGAAGTCGACGGTGGGACGGTTCAGGAGTTGTGTCCTTTTTACAATTGTAAGCTGTCTGTCAGCAGTAGGTCATTGATTTCAGTGTGTCGTCATCGCTAGGCACCATGACAATGCAATATTGTGACAGTTGGGGCCAACTGATGCCTTGTGAAATAGTGCAGCTGAGTTCTTGGCGTGCAAAGCATAATTTGTGCCGCGTTTGTGGCATGGACTGGCCCACTGTGTTGTGTCAACATCCGATATGGCAGCCGCTGCAGCAGTCCAGCGGCTGGCCTCCAGCCTGCAATGATGCCCACACAAACCAGCCGCAGCTACTGCATCACGCATGGTGTTGTGAGTACATTCGGGCAGCAATACATTGAGTACAAGACCATTGTGCAGCAGCACCCCAAGCGCAGGTGCTAGCAGTGACAAGGTTGAATCACCTGACACGCAGTCAAAGGACGGTTAGGTCACCGCGCTGACATGCTTTGGTTGTTCTCTCACATGCAGTCCTGATGTCAAAGAAGCTGGTTACGTGCTTACCTTTGCTTTGTTTGCCATACGTGAGGCGTTTCCGCTGTTCCCGGCTCAGGTAGCCCTTCTTGAGGCTGCTGCCGTTTGTCTGCGTTGGTTTCAATTAAAGACTTTCAGTCATTGCCGCGTTCGTTTGGTGCTGTTTGCCGAAGCTCGTGTGCTGGCACAAGCAGCAATGCTGGCAGCAGGCACTGCTTTCGCGCGGGGCATCAGCAGTCAGCATACACGGCTAAGAAGTCATACGTCTAGTGGTGGCATTGCAAGCTGCTCAAGCAGGCCAGCAGAGGTGCGGGCTGTTTTGGCTGGCGAACTCGTTCGGAATCAGCAGTCTGGTGCTGCAGCATGCTGATCGGCCTATTACCCGCCATGATCATTCCAACGTGCAGGTTTGCAGACTGTTCTGCAGCAGGCTTCGGCGGCAGTGCACTGTAAGGTGCTTCCAACAGCAGGCGGAGAGGCCAGCAACCACGGTATCAGGTAGGTATGCGTTGCAGCCGCAGCCCTGGCAACATTTGGGCCCTTACCTTCGCTCACTGGCACTTCCTGAAACTGTTGCAGGCTCCAGCAACAAGGTCAAGCTCAGCTTCAAGCTGCCGTACCGCTGCAGCTTTGGCCAGGAGATATGCTTGGTTGGTTCGGGCGAAGCACTTGGCAACTGGAGTGTAGAGAATGGCAAGCGCATGCACTGGACCGATGGGGACGTGTGGGAGGTGGATTTTGAAGTCTCAGCAGGGTGAGCAGATACAACTGGTCGTTGCCAAGCAACCGAAGCAACAGGGCAGCCAGAACTGCTGCAGTGACATGCTGGCGCAGGGCGCGACAGCAGCGCTGCTGCATGTTGTCAGCATAGCGCTACTTGCTGGGTTGTGGTCTGCTACAGCCACCTCCATGTCAGTTATGGCAAAGCTTGACACGCCTGCAGTGCTGCGTAGGTCGTATCATCACAGAAGCAATCACTTTCAACACGCGTCGATGTTCTGTGGCCGCACTCACCCTGCAGCTAGCAGGCAAGGCTTCTGCAAACATGCGACTTGCCATTGACTGCACATGGCGTCCTGAGTTCCCTTGGCAGCCATCCGCTGTAGCTACTTGCACAGTTACCTCTCACCACCCCTGTGTCTAAACACCTGCACTGCTCTTGCCTGTCCTGCAGGCCAGAAGTAGAGCTGGAGTACAAGTATGTAGTGAAGAGCCAGGACGGTGGCGTGCTGTGCTGGAAGCCAGGCGAGAACTGCCAGATCAAGGTGCCTGTGTGGCTGCGGGAGGAGAAGGCGATTGCTGAGGGGGTGCAAGTGCGAGACGCGTGGGACGGCTCCATCCAAGACATAGAGCTGGAGGTCACCGGCTTCCAGCGCACAGAGTTTACAGAAGACGAGGAGCGCGCAGCAGTGCAGTCAGCAGTGAGTCCCGCCAGCAGCAAGGCCGGCATGCACAGCAGCAGGGTTGCCTGGCTGTTGCGTGCTGACTGCGGACGATGTCTGAGGGACCTGTGGATCCGTAGCAGCAAGCAATCGGGTGTCTCTGCAGTCCGCCAGCTGCAGCATGCTTGCTCAGGCTGTGTAACAGCATCGCAGCACCTGGCACGTCAGATGTTGCAGCAGCGATGGACACTGGTAGTGCTGATCATGCAGTTCCAGCCATGCACGTTTTCAAGCGCCTGGGGGCACACGTGTTGCAGCATGTTGCCAAGGTTGCGCTGCAGCATGTGCACCATGTGACCCCTGCCTGCTTCCGTGTCTTGTGCAGTCTGTTGCGTGTACAACGGTTTGCTCCTCTTTGTATAACACTCTCACCAGCTTTGCTGCCGTTGTTTGTTTATGGTATGCGTGCCCATGCTGCAGGTTGACAGGGCGCTGAATGAGCTGCAGCAAGCAATGTCTTCATCGATATCAGTGCAGAGCAAGAAGCAAGGTGCGTGCACCAGCACATGGCTGTGCAGCAGGCATACAGCGGCTGAGGAGCATCTTCATGCAAAGCCGCTGAAACGGACGCATCGCCATCACAGTCATGTAAAATCTAGCATCAGCATGGCGCTCCGTCTTCCGGCTTTTTGCCGCGTTCCACAGCAGCAATACGCTTCCATCGGACGCTGTTGCGGCCAGCACCCATATGGTCAGGGATGCGCATGATCCAGCTGACTGCTGGGCTACACCAGCCAGCGCCTAGGCTGATTCTGTGCGATCTGTGGCATGCTACTGCTCCTGTTGCTGTGCTGCAGACCCCACTGCGCCCGAAGTCCTGCAAGCAGACCGCCTGGTAGCAGCAGCAGCACGCAAGGCAGTGGCGATGCATCGGGCCTTTGAAGCAACAAAGGCCCTGCAAGCATTGCCGATGAACATCTCCCAGCACGGAGAGCAGCAGCAGAACCAGCAGCAGGCAGATGCAACGTGAGCATGTGCTGCAGGTGCGCCTGCGCTCTGGCACATGTGAGGCCGCGATTGTGTGCTTTTAGGATTCAAATGTAGGGATTCAGGTGATGCCATGGCAGCCGCATTGTACGAGAGGTGTGCAGTGTGCTCTGCAGCTGCATCCACATCAATGCGAGCAGCCACGGATGTACAACAGCAGTCGACCGCAACTGTGTTTGAGTGCATATCCTGTGATTGGTGTGGCTTCCAACCACGAGGCTTATACCTAGGTAGAGAGTCAGTGAGGGCATGATGTTTATGCATCGGTAGTGCTGCAGCATGTGTGCTTTGTAACGGGTGCCCCCGTCCCACAGCAGTGGCATGCGGGTGCAGCAGGCTGGGTCCTCCATTCAGCAGCTGATGTCAAGGGACAGGGGTAGCATAGTGTGGCACAGGCACATCCATCGTTGTTGCCTGTGTTTGTTTGCGTCTTGCTGTTATGGCTTGCGTTGTGTGTGCATGGTTTAGCAAGGCCTGCTGCTGTGTAAGCAGCAGGCGTGTGCAGATTTAGGCGGCGGCGGTGTGCTGCAGTGCGGCAAGTCGCAGCGCTACGGTAGCATGCCATGTCTGTTCTGGCCCGCATGCCAGGGCACTAAACATCATAGGTACTTGATTGACAGACTTGGAACAAGTTAGTTGCGGGCTGTATCTGAGCTCGCGCGTGACCTTCAAAATGGCAGCATCCTCTTGTGCGGCACATCGCATGGCGAGCTGACACAACTCTTTTCTGCCACAGACTGCATGCTGACTCATGCTCAGCAGTCCTCTCTGTGAACTTTGTGTGGACGGCGTCAGCGCGTGCATTTCAGGGATCACTAAGCTGGCTGCATGCAGTGTGTATCTGCTGCCAACACATTGCACAAGGGGACCGGGTTGTGGGCGGTGCTAAGCTGCTGGATCACGCGCAGTTTGCTGTGGGGCAAAGCGCACAATGCATGCAGTGCATGTGGTGCTCGTAGCTGTGCGACCTGCGGCATGTTGAGCACATCATGTGCTGGGCCCGTGTGTCCTTGCGTGCCTGGTGTGGCAGCAACTCGTGCATGTTCTGCTGGGTGCATGGCCGTAGCCGGTGATCACTATGGTTGTTCCAGCACAACCGTCACACAAGATTGGGCGGCAGAGCGTGCATCCACCTCCGTGCCTTCTTACAAAGCCAGTGCATCTGTTGACTATTGTTACACCCGGGCCGTCATGCAGCTGTTGAAGCCATGCCTGATCAGGCAACAGCACACGCTGGTCTGGCTTTAGATCTGCACCTGAGAGTTTGACGGCGATACATGCCACAACCATGAGCAATGACTGTGCATATGCTGTGGTAACTGTGTGAAACGACGTTGCTGTTCTCCCATAACGCCAGGCCTGTGCAGCCTCAAATCGTGCCAGAGCCTGCTCAAGTCATGCCAGACACAGCCTTAAGTGCATAAATGCACAGCAACCTGCTTCAAGGGCAATTGCCCTGCCGCTTCACTCGTCAGCATCGAGCGCTAGAGTTGGCCAATACAGCGTGGACTGAATACATCTTGAAACCAGATTCTGGTGTAACATCAGCACAGGTATGTCACTGCGTTGCACCAATAACTTGCTGCAGTCATCATCATCATGTTACCAACTTGCTGCAGTGCTGCAATCCTGCCTGCTGCCAACTGAATCAAAACTACACTCGAAATGGATGCCGCACGCTGCAGCTGCAGGCTGCACCAGCTGGCCACAGGCGGTGCCACCTAGGCCTCGCCATGGCCAACCGATGCAACTTATCTGCAACTGGAGGGCAACTTGCCCACTCAACCAGCTCTGCCAGGACACCTGCTGCTGCTCCTTAACACCCGCTTAGATGGTGGTTGTGATGTACTGCACGATCTTCTCAGGCGGCGTCTCAACATACTGCAAACAGCGCAGACAGCAGCAGTGGCAGTTGCTGGCGCAGACCTAACCAGGCACCACTGCAGGCAGTCACTTGCCTGTGCTGTGACACAGCTAGTCACGCAAACTCCTGCAAGCAGCCACCGCGTATATAAACAACAAGATGCAAAAGCCTGCTCTGCAGCGAGGGGACAATGCTAGCAGGACCAGGCTAGCCTAGGACTGAGGGCCTTGCGACAGCAGCATTGACTGCTGCGGTGTTGACAGGCTGTCCTATGCCACGCTCTCGTGGCTGCCGCAGCATGCAGCATGCTAACATTGGCATACAATGCACCACAGCACAGCGCCAACAAACACACCTGCAGGTAGTCCACGATCTTGCGCAGGTTTGCGTCCACATCCAGACCCAGCAGCGACGGCCGCCTCGCGACAGCAGCAGCGACGTCGGGCACGCCTATGGATGCCATGTACTCCCAGAAGGGCTGCAGCCGGCCAGCCACGTCGTAACTGAGCACGGGCGGGTGCGCTGTGATGACCTGCAGTGTTGATGAAATGCAGGCGGTCGCGCAACCAATGCGTGAGGCAGGCAGGCAAGCAAACAGGCAGGCAGGCAGGCAGATGATGATGCAGTCAGGAAACACATGCATACAACGCGGCCATGACCTCCTGGCCCGACTAATTATACAATTGCACAGACCCTAGAACCTGTGCTGCTCACGAAGCCCTTGAGGCAGATACAGGTGTACACCAGCTACTGCTTGCCTGCCAGCTGCAATGCCGGCCAGGTAGAGTGAATATAAGTAAGACGCACCTGCACTATCTGCTGCGTTGACAGCCCCTGCTGTACAAAGAAGCCCACCACTGGCTGCATGTCATCTTCTACCGTCAGCGGCCGCGCCTGCAGTGCAGCGCAGCAGCACCGCAGCACGATTATTCCGTGTCATGACGCACCGGGCTTGCACGGTGAGTTGGAGCTGCTTCTTAGAGCTAACAAGAAGCATATGCACGCACCGCCGATTGGCTCTACATGTTGTTCAAGATGCCTTTGCTAGACCAGGCCGGTGTGGCTCTATGTTTGAACCCTACAGCTCAGCTGGTGCAGCCGACACGCCAGTAGTGCGTGCCAACACATGAATCAGGCAGCTGCGATGTGTGTGCAGTTGCCAGATGCTGCAGCCAGCAACTGCCAAAGCGCCTGCCAAGCAGCTGGCCAGGCCAGGTACACATTGACCAGCTACTGGCAGCAGAAGGCAGACCCCACGACTGCTACACTCTGGCTGGCTGCTCCAGCAAGCTGCTGGTCTGCTGCTGCACAAGGCATACAAACATCTGCGTTTCCTGATAACGACTGCTGATGCGCTGACGACGGCTTCACCATATGAACATCAGCAACTCACGTTGACGTTTGTCGAGCGCTTGGCATCATTGTACTGCACGAACAGCGAGTTGGGGTTCATGGCGATGTCCAGCACGCGTGCAATCTCTGCTGTGTTGGTGAAGCCAATGGTCTTCAGGTAGTTGGCTGCTGCTAGGTATGTTGTGTCGACCTGACCCTGCATGCCTGCAGCGCAGCAGCAGTAGTGGTGTCAGGATCTGCAGCAGCCGGCTGAACGCTGCCGACCTGCGCTGCAAGCTTACTGACCAAACTCAGTCAGTCAAGCTAACCTCCTGAAGCCATGTGCTCATGCATGTAACAAGCCGCAAAATGAGAGCCCCGCAATGCTGTCAGCTGGACGAAATTCAGTTGCTGCTGCGTGTTCAGAGCCTGGCTGCTGACCACTGCTATGCACTTGGCCATCGCCCTGTGGCCTTGCATCTGACAGCTGTCAACCAGAGTGCTGTCGTCCGCCGTGCTCACCAGACTTCATAACTGGAGTGGCCTGCACATTGCCTGCTGCAGTTACGCAGAGGTCACCCCTCAGCTGCAAGTTGCTGTTGAGGTGGTGTTGCTGTGCAAAGGGCACCATGCATGGTGCACGTGGTGACTGCATGTGGTGCCTGCTGCTCTTCTGTGCATGAAGGCACGAGCAGTTGCGGCGCAGCATTATGTCCATTTCCCCGTGTGCTGGTTCCTTTTGAACAGTTCGACCTCCTCCTTGACTTGCAGCAAGTTTTGAGGTCCACAAATTGAGTGCTGCTGCTGACACTTTGGTGTGCTGGATATGACAGGAAACAAAGCCGTGCAATTGACCGAGTAATAATGAACAGTGTGGGGTAGCAACATATCACAGCATCACCCAAGCGATGCTTGCATTATTGTCGCGTCCCTACACAACCATGACGCTGTTATCTGTTTGTCCTTTCAGTGTGCAGATTGCTCAGCACTGGCTTTGACATATGTTGTCGTGCAGTGCCGCACGTGTGATATCAAGTGGAAACATCAGCACGGGTAGTGGTTGGAACACCACTGCTGTTCATGACTGCTTGCAACTGATCAGCAGACGTTCCGTCCACGCCTGACTCGGACATCTGCTCCTGTCCTCAATAGAACTACAGTTCGGTTGTACCAGCTGACTGCATCCTGTAGGCTTCACGCTGTGCCAAGGCCCTGCCATTAACTATTCCAACAGCAGCTGGTACACACTCTGTCCCTCAGCACTTTCAAATCCCTTACCTACCAAACCACCAGCACTGCCGGCAATACACAACACTAGGCGTTTCTACTACTGTTCCCTGCTGGCGAGCAGCACCAGGCATCCAACCCACAGCAGCATATCAGTGCCGCGCTTGCAGGAGCTGGCTTGAGCACAGTGCAGCGCTGGCAGTGCTGGCAGTGGTGCCATGTCATTTGGCGTGGTCCCTGCCAGCAGCAGCCTACGGGGGCCTAATGGATACTTCACTGGGCTGCAGCCAAGCACCGGGGAGCCTGATGCAGACGAACGGCAGTCATTGCTGCAGGTGCGCTGCGGACCGATGATGTGCCGCAACGGCACACAGTTAACAGCAACCTACATGGAACATGCAGAGCATCAACATTGCAGGACATGCAAGCAGAAGGATAGCTGCTCAACGTCCAACGTGTTTGCCAGTGTAATGGCAGCTGCTATGACGCTCAAGCCCTGGCACGCAAGCAGTGCATACCATGTACAACTTCACCCGCATTTCACCTGCCCCGTGTGCTAACCAAGCTGTTCTCACAATCTCCATATTCACCCTGCTTGTATATCAAATGATTGTATGTGCTTCAGCATCCATCCCGTGTCAGCAGCAAAGCCTCAGCAGCGTTTGAAACTGCCCCAGGCGGCCCTGCAGGCAGCATCAGCAGCAGCCAACAGCAGCAGCGGCTGCCGTTCAGCAGCTTGCACAACCATACCAGGGGAGCAGCAGGCTCGTCCGCAGCAGCTGCAGCAGCAGGCAGATCAGATGCAGTGCCAGGCTTCAGCGCTGCTGATACGGCAGGCAGCAGCGGGGCTGCGCCAGGCAGAGCTCCAAACTTCGAAAGTTTGGACTATGAGCTGGTTGAAAACACAGGTGGGCAAGTTGTGATGCTTCTGAATATGAGAATGATGCCCCCACAGCAGCAGGCGCGCACAGATTGCAGCGCAGCTGTAGCTAGGGTCGGCGCATGTGCAGCGCAGGCAAGGGAAGGATCTGCACTAGAGTAGAAACCACACACACAACAGCAGCACTGCTGTGCTGCCTTCTGTGTTGCTAGTTCCTTGCAGGATGCACAGCGGACCTGCGCAGTGTTAGCGCTGCTACCAACGCATCAAGCCAGTCATCTGGTGGTGCTATAAATGCTCTGGGGTCTGGCTGCTGCCTGCGCACATATTTCAGTTCACATGGTCAAGCACATCAGGATTGCCGTTGGCTGCTGCTGCTGATTGCAGTGTACCGGACCGACACTGCTGCTCGCACCCATTTTGACCACATCTTCAAGAGCGGCGCCAAGTGGACCATGTGCTTTGCGTTAGGTGATTTGGCAGCTGGCGGCAGCAGCGCATTTGCCCCTTTTGGTTCAGCGGCATTGGCGTTCGGTCATCATCATCGCCATCTTCAACTGCGTCACCATCAATATCATCAGCAGCAGCAGCAGCAGCAGCAGCAGCAGCAGCAGCAGCAGCAGCAGTGCAGAAGTTAAAGCAGCACTTGCATGGCAGGCTGATGCAGCAGCTGCACAGCAGTAGCAGCAGCAGCAGGCTGCGTACTTCACTGAAGGAGACATACTCGCAGCATCAGTCTGTGTGTGTAAAAACCTGCAACAATTGTTCGCTCAAAAGTGAGCCTCACCTTTTGCATTGCCACTCAGCACATGCACCTGCCTCTGCTGCTGCGCGCCTGCTGCTCAATAACACGCACGGGGTGCAGGCGTGATCACCGCTGCTGCGGCATTTGCTGTCAACCTTGGTGTGGAGAACATCAGCGGCTTCAAGTTTTGGGCAACGCTGACGCTGCTGGAGCGAGGCCAGCCGGTGGCATCATTCCTGGTGTATGCGCTGGTCAACTGCGTGCTCATTGGCGTGAGCGTGTACGTCACTGTGAACTACGCACCCGCTGCTGCTGGCAGCGGCATCGCGGAGGTGAAGGTGAGCGGACATTGACCAGGCTCCACTTTGGTACTCAGTGGGTTGCTGTTGCAAGGCATGTTGCACCTGCATCCTGCAGGGGGTTCTGCTGTTGTGCCGAGTTCACATGCATCAGGCA
Organism: Tetradesmus obliquus; assembly: GCA_030272155.1. Classification (NCBI taxonomy): domain Eukaryota; kingdom Viridiplantae; phylum Chlorophyta; class Chlorophyceae; order Sphaeropleales; family Scenedesmaceae; genus Tetradesmus; species Tetradesmus obliquus. Next base: position 4,303,827 of record CP126200.1, on the reverse strand, counting down.
ATGCGGGAGCATCCTGCTGACACGCAACCGTGGTCTGACTTCCCTTCAACTCACCAGTTAGCATGCCATGTGCTGCGTAATCATCATCCCTGCCTCTCATTCTTGTGTATCTTGTGCGTGCAGTCGTACCTCAACGGCATCGACGTGCCCGGCATCTTCCTGTGGAACACGCTGCTGGTCAAGCTGCTGGGCTCAGTGGGGGCTGTGGCTGGAGGGCTGGCGGTGGGCAAGGAGGGCCCCTTTGTGCATGCAGGCGCATGCCTGGGAGCGCTCATCAGCCAGGTGACTGCCCGGGGTGTTTGGCGGTGTGATTCTTGATTTGGCCATGTGGGGCGTATGGCAAACAATTGAGGCTTGAGGGATGCGTGTGCGTTTGCAGGTGGCCATGCAGTGTTGGTGCAGCGGCACGCAGGTTGCCCCTGTTGTAAAGTAGAGGGGCGTGAGGTGGCGTGAGGTTGATTTTGGGGTCGCGATCACAGGTCGCCAGCCGCGTGACACGCAGTCAGTGGTTGTGACAGGAAGTCAATGGTTGTCGGTGACCGTTATCCGCCTTCTGACTTTCAGCGAAAATCACCCACAAATTCAGCAGTTTGTGGCCGTGCTGTGTGGATGTCTGGTTGCCGTGCCAGGATGCCGTTTCCAGGCGTTGTGTGTGTACGTGTGTGCTGGCCTGGGCGTAGTTCCAATGCAGAACAGCGCATCTCCCGCAGCAGTATAGCTGTGTCTGCATGTCTTGACGCGCAACATGCTCTTCTTTGTCTGCTTACAGGGTGGCTCCAGCAGCAATCACTTTCCTTGGTTCAAACGCTTCTGGAATGACCGGGACAGGGCAGACATGGTGGCATGCGGCGCGGCAGCAGGTACGCAACAGCAGCAGCAGCAGCAGCAAAGCAGCAGCGTGTTTGTGCCCTGACCTGGCCTCCTTTGCAACATGTACATGCATGGCAGCAGAGAACATGTGCAGAGAGCTGATCACCAGCCGATCACTGAAGGCATTGCCGAGCAGTGTGGTGCGGCAGCGGGTGACATGTTCAGCGCACACTTCCCCAGCAAGCAGCAGACTTGCCTGCTAGTATTGCATTTGCTTCGCTGGCAAACGGGACAGTTTGCTGGCCTGCGCCAATCAATGGCAGCAAGGTTGCACCTGCAATGGCGGCCCCTCCTGTGCATGGGAGCATTGCACCTGCTGATGCAGCTGCTGTGTGACGCACGAATGACACATGTTGAAGATGGGTGCCAGGACCCACATGTAACCATCACGTCCTTTCTCAAAACGTATGTTGTATGCATGTATGCAGGCGTGGCTGCTGCCTTCCGCGCACCTGTCGGCGGGGTGCTGTTTGCGCTTGAGGAGATGACCAGCTGGTTCAGGAACCAGCTGCTGTGGTACGCGTTCTTCACCACAGCAGTGGTCAGCGTGGCAGGTGGGGCCCCGAGCGGGTGTGGCAGTGCGCCGCAGATTGTTTTACTGGTGTTGTCATTGTCTAAGGTGTCGCGAAGCATGTGTTTTCGCTCCAGATGTTGCTGCAAACCAAATGCACGTGATCAACAGGTGCCTTTGCCTAGATGCACTCGCAACTCACCTCTCTCCTCAGTAAGGCATTTTTGAACACGGCGCGGGGTTTTGTGGCTGACGTCGCTTCTGCTGCTGCTGTTGCTGCTGCTCCTGCTGCTGCTGCTGTGTAGTGCGCACACTGATGCGCATCTGCAGCAATGACAAGACCGGCTCGTGTGGCTTCTTTGGTGCTGGCGGCTTCCCGCTGTACGAGATCACAGAGGGGCAGGTGAGCCCGCTGTTTGGGCCAGGACTGCTGCAGGTCAGAACAGGCAAAATAACTTTCAGTGAACCACCAGTGTATGCGCACTAACCACACACACCAGAACTGCCAGTGAAGTACCAGTGCAAGCGCACTAACCACACAAACCAGAAACAGGCGTATTGAGCAATACATGTCTGCGCTGTATGACAACACAGAGGGCAAGTCAGCCATGGTTGGAGAGCTGCTGCACTGTAGCAGCAAGTCGAATGGCGAGTGTGCATGCGCACCATAAAAAGCCATGCAACCAGCACGTTGGGCAACACACCCCTGCATCTGGTTGCATATAAACATTGCGTCATGTGACAAATAAGATATTTCTTATTGTTTGATGCATGCAGGAGAACTTTGAGTTCCTGGAGCTGCTGCCGATGCTGCTGCTGGGCGTGATCGGCGGGCTGCTGGGCAGCTGCTTCAACCACCTCAACGCGCTGCTGGCTGGCTGGCGCAAGCAGCGGCTGCTCAAGTATGGGCCAAGGGGGCGGCTGTGGGAGGGCCTGGCTGCGGCGCTGCTGACAAGCACGGTGTCATTTCTGCTGCCGATGATGGTGGCGTGCCAGGTGGGGGACACTGCTGTAGCGGTGGCAGGAAATAGGCTGCTACATGTGAGATCTGGGACCGTCTTATGTTTGTCGAGATAGTAGCGGCTAAGGAAGGCTTGCTAGTGAGGTGTGTGGCGCTACAACGTACTACGACAGAACTTGTACAAGGCGCTGCGTGTGTGGGCTGCTGTTCTTGCTGCACAGCGTGTCTGGTGGGTTTGTGCCGGATGCCGTGCTGGTATGTCATTGCAGTCCGTGCAAGCACTCCAGAATGCCGGTGAGGCCAGGCTTGTACAAACAACTGCAGCAGCGTCACTGCATCTGTAACTCTACATGGACTCCCACCACCATCCTCATACTTTCTGCGTGTGTTTGTTGCTGCACATGCTTGCCGTGCCCGCGCAGCCGTGCCCGCCAGATGCCGGCGAGGACTGCCCGCGCACCGACAACTCCCACAGCGGCAACTTTGTCTCCTTCAACTGCTACGGCGCGCAGCCCGCGTACAACGACCTGGCGACCATCTTCTTCAACACGCAGGACGACGCGATCCGCAACTTGTTCAGCAGCCAGACGAAGAACGAGTACGGCGTCAGCACACTGCTCACGTTCGTGGTCATGTTCTTCTTCCTGGCGGTTGTATCGTACGGCGTGGCAATCCCAACCGGCTTGTTTGTGCCCAGCATCTTGTGCGGGGCCGCATATGGGCGGCTGGTGGGCGTGTTTGTGGCAGACATGCGCCCCGGCACGCACTCGATTGATGAAGGGACGTATGCGCTGCTGGGAGCGGCGAGCTTTCTCGGCGGCTGCATGCGCATGACTGTGGCGACGTGTGTGATGCTGCTGGAGCTGACCAGCAACCTGGCGCTGCTGCCGATGATGATGCTGGTGACGCTGGTGGCCAAGGTGGGTGGCACAGGACATGCCTGGTGTATACATGGTGTTACCCATCAAGCCACAGCATCAAAGCCAACGACCCTGCGCCCCACTGGAGCGGCAACTGAAGAGAGCACTGCTCCAGTATGGTTGCAAGTATTACGCACACCCAAGCCTTTTCAAGGCAAGCAGCAATGATCCTATGTCTGGTGTATTGTAGTGTTTTCCGGCAGTGTGTACGCGCATGGCTCTGCTGTGCGCTCTGGGCGTTGTCAGGTGATGCACGCATGAGCAGCGCAGCGGGATGCAACCACACCCTGTGACATTGCACTGCTGTTACCTATGCTCATGCAGTATACATCAGGCCCCTACATAAACAGCGCCAGCACTGCATGTCACAATGTGGTTTTATGGTATGGTGCTGCGCAGGCTGTTGGCGATGGCACTGGTGTGAAGCCCATCTATGAGTCTCTGATCGACCTGAAGCAGCTACCGTACCTGGAGCCCCACCCCCACAGCCTAATGCGCCACATCACAGCCGTTGAAGCAGCAGGGCAGCCCGCTGTCACCTTTTCACGTGTTGAGAGGGTTGGCCGCATCTTGGAGGTGCTGCGGAGCACGGCACACAATGGTTTTGCAGTTATTAGTGGGCCAGCGGATTGCGAGCAGCACATCATGGGCATCGTGCTGCGTAGCCAGCTGGTGGTGCTGCTGCGCACGCGGCGCTGCTTCCAGCCGACGCCGTTTGTGTCGGAGGTGGGTGCAGGGGCTCACAGGTGCTGCTGCTAGCTTTATTCGGTTGTTTGTTGTGTGCGTGTGTGTGCATTCCTGGGATTGCATGCAGTGGCGCTTGAAGTTTCACGGGCATGCAGAAGACTGCTGCAGGCTGGCTGCCAGTTACATCCCAGGAGTCGGTCAGACACCCGCACCTGCCTGTGCTGTGGCTTTCTACATCCTCCTATCTTGGTGCTTGTACACTGGCCTGCTGTGCAGATCATGTGGCTTCCACCTCGATTGTCCGTATTGTACATGTTGTCAGTTTGTGGACTGTCGTGTCCCTGCTCCTGGCTGCTGCGCAGGTGGCGGGCCGCGTGGCCTTTAGCTACCAGCAATTGGACTTTGTGCGGCGCGTCATCCTGAGGCTTCAGCCTTCTTTGTTGTTACCGCGCATACCCTCAATCTGCATCTGCTGCGCAGGTGGCGGGCCGCGTGGCATTCAGCTACCAGCAGTCGGACTCTGTGCGGCGCGGCATCCTGTGGCCTCAACCTCTTTTGTTGCTATCGCATACCCTCGATCTGTGTCTGCTGCGCAGGTAGCGGGCCGGGTGGCGTTCAGCTACCAGCAGTCGGACTTTGTGCGGCCCATCAGCGAGGCCCAGCCAGGCATTGGCAGCCTGCAGCTCAGCGAGCAGGAGGCGGCCATGTTCCTGGACTTGGGGCCCTACGTGAACCCTAGCTACTACGTGGTGCAGGTGAGGGATGAGGGCTTCTTGTCGTTTTCCAGCAGCGGCAACAGTAGCAGGGTGGTGGGGGGTGCAGGCCGGGTGTTGCCGGGGCAGCGCTGCGTCCACTGTGCACGTGGTGATGTGCACTACGTGGTGCAGGTAGGGTTGTGGGGGGGGAGCAATAGCAGCGGCAGTAGCAGCAGGCATCGGCAGCCTGCAGCTCAGCAAGCAGGAGGCGGCCATGTTCCTGGCCCTACGTGAACCCCAGCTAATACGTGGTGCAGGTGGGCCAATGGCGTTATTGCGGGGGCTTGATTACTTGGTTGATGATGGTGGTGCTGGTGGGGTTGTTGGGGGAAGCAGCAGCAGCAGTAGCAGGGTGATGGGAGGTGCATCAATAGCCTGCGTGCATGCATGTGACTGTGATTTCTCTGTGAGGAACTTAGCTTCCGTTGCTTCCATGTGCCGCCTGCACTGACCTGCAATCGCCTGCAGGAAGACACCAGCCTGGCCAAGGTGTACACGCTATTCCTGCATCACGCGTCCTGGCTTGGAGGGTTTGGCTTCAATTGTGTACGTGTTGTGCCGCCTGCAGGAGGACACGAGCCTGGCCAAGGTGTACACGCTGTTCCGGTCCCTGGGGCTGCGCCACCTGGCGGTCATCCCTCGCGCCAGCAGCGTGGTGGGCGTCATCACGCGCCACGACCTGCTGGGCAGCAGCCTGGAGGCCACCTGCCTGGAGCAGCTGACGCTGGGCGCGGGTGAGGTGATTTTTGTGTTGTATTATGTGTCATGGTTATCTTATCACCTGGGCGTCATCACGTGCCGCACCCTGCTGAGGCTGAGTTTAGCGCTGAAGTTACTGGTGTTGATGTATCATTCCACCAGGGTGTGAGGTCAAACCGTTGTTGACGCCACTGTTGTCAACAGTGATAAACAGCAGGTTGGACGAGGGCTTGCTTGGTGCCCTGGAGTTGGTAGTGGTGGCTCTGTAGCTGCAGCGATTGAGCGCAGGGAGGTCATTAGGCGTGGTACACGTTGCCTGTGCTGATGTTGGTGTTCTGTTCATGCTGCTGCTGCTGCTGCTGCTGCTGCTGCTGCTGCTGCTGCTGCTGCTGCTGCTGCTGCTGCTGCTGTTAGGTGCTGCTGGGCTGGCCTCGGCCCTGAGAGGCACTGTGCAAGAGGCAGTAGACGCATACCAGCACCAGCACCAGCAGGAAGCAATTTCGCTGCAGCCGCTGTCTGCTGTGCTGCACAGCCCGCCTAGCTCAGCAGCTACAGCACCACCAGGGGCTGCCAGCAGAGCAGCAGCTGCAGGGGCAGGTGCAGGCAGTAGTAGCCCAGCAGCCAGCTCAGCATTGCGGAACGCTACAGGACAGGGCCCCGGCAGCAGCAGCAAGGGAGCAGCAATCAGCAGGCTAGCATGCAGCAGGGGTGAGGGAAGCGGCTTGACTCCCAGGAGTGCAGCAGCAGCAGCGGCAGCAGCAGCAGGGGCTGGATCTGCCCCTGTAGAGATTGCAGCTGACAGCAGCAGTGTAGGCAGCTTAGGTGGCACACCGCTCTTCAGAGGTGTCTCGAGCATGACGCACCGCACTGGCAGTGGCAACATGGGGACAAGGCTGGCAGCCAGTCACCATAGCAGCAATAGCAGCGGCTGGGATGACTTTGAACCAATTGGCGGCACCAGTAGTGCAGCACTTTGATCTGCCACCATCCCGCTGGCGTCGTTTGGGCATTTGCTTATGCATAAGTACACCAAGTGCCCGCTGGTGTTGGGGATGTGATCTGCGGGTCACTGAGTGCTAAGAAGCTTGCAGGGCTTTTTGGTTGGATGCTTACACCTCGCATGCTTGCCCTTTGTTTGTTTACTGAGATGGGGCACAACGGTGTGGGCTTCCTGTAAAGGGACAGCTTGATGGCTTCCTGAGCATTTGGTGGTTCCCGTCGTGTAACACACAATTCGTGGTTCACAAGGAAGCACTGGCACTTGCGTAGGTTTCAACAGGGTTATTGTTACTCTGGTGTATGCGCCAGCAAGTGCAGAAGCTTGTTTTTGGTGGGAGGGCATTGATCTGTGGGCCTCAGGCCATGGTGATGATATGCAACGTCTGGCAGGTGTCCTCCCAGTTCACTTGGCCTGTGTTCCTGGGCGCTGACTCACTGAGGCTGTGATAGCCAAATCAACCATTGCACTGTGTGTTTCCTGCAGGACTTCAAATTGCACTCAAAAGGTGGACGAGTTGCTGTTGCGTATCTGACAGTGTCAGCCCGCGAACACTTCAGGGACCCTGAAATCCTGGCAATCAAGACTCTTCGCCTGGAATAAGCAATTATGTCTTGTTCCGTTCAAACACCTAATTCAGCACTGCTCAACGTGTAATGCAGCAGCATTGGATTTCCCTCGCGAACTCTGGGCGCGAACGGAATCGCCATCTTTCGTGCTGAATAATGCGGAAACAGCAAGTAGGCTGAATTGTAAGTGGCGGAGCAGCTGCACATGGAGCTGAGCACGGTAGACTCGAAGGCCAGCCTGGGACAGCAGCAGAATGCAGGAGGAGGCAAAAGCAGCCACATGGCTGCAGTTCGCTCACTGGGTCTGCTGCATGAGGTGAGGCAGACCTCATGTACGTGATGGTAGGGCTCTGCAGGCAAGCGCTGACATGGCATGCTGTTGTCTTCTGCGCAGTTGCAGGAGTACGTGTCCACACTACAGCAGGCAGCAGTAGAGCATGAGGAGGAAGTGCGCAAGCTGAGGGGTGAAAAGGAGGTAGGCACGAGCTACAACTGCATCATGTCAGCTGACCAAACTACAGTAAATGCCTGCACGTGGTTGTGGGCACCTGTTTTTCAGCAGCCAAAGCAACATGTGCTTGCAGGACGGGTGCATATGCAGTGGGGCCCAGTGGAGTTCATTGGCTCAACCATCCAGCAGCACCATTGCAGTGCCATCACAGCTACGCAACTTATACCTTTGCAGGAACTGAAGCGCGAGCTGCGTGCACCAGAGAGGCAGGCAGGCGCGGCACAGGCCCTGGTGCAGCACTTCCAGGCATCAGAATTAGCAGACTTGCCACCCAAACTCCGCGCTTTGTTTGAAGATAACAAGGTGACTCTTATACAGAACACGCTTGTCCATATGCTTGCAGCTGACATGTGTTGCTAGCACAGTCTGTTGATGTTGACCCAGTGGCTACTGTGTTGGGTAGCAATGGCAGCCCCGCATGCTTGCTGCTTCTCTTCCAGGTTTTGGTCACTCGATTTATACCATGAACACAAGTTGGTCAGCACATGAGGTGCACGCCATGGCATAACACTTGCTGCTTCCTGCGTACCTACTTACTGCATAGCCATGCTTTTCTGTTGCAACTGCAGGTGCTCAAGGAGCAGGTTAGGCGACACAAACAGCGAGCACGGGATGCAGAGCGGCAGGCTGAAAAGCAGGAACAGAAGGTGCAGACCTTGAACGAAGCTGTGCGCAAGCTGAAAGAGCAGTTGTCAGATGGTACCAGCTCGCCTGAAGCGGCAGCAGCAGAGCAGCAGCTGCGGCAGCAGGCAGAGGCGACGGCCAAGGCGCTTGAGGTGGGCCTAAAGCTGGGCGGTGGCAGCTGCTTTTGTTGAGGGTATGCTGAGCGCTGATAAGCATGGCTCAGCAGCAGTGTGGCTATGCTGTTGCTGTAATGGTGGTATGTGTCCTGCAGCAGGCATCATGAGCTCAGTGTCATGCAGCGTGTTGGGCGTCACCTAGACTCGTGCAGATGCATTAGAGTCCATGAGAAGCACATGCTACACTGGGTAGAAGCGCAACACGCATGTTCAAACATTAATCAGCAGCAGCAGTTGATCGGGTTGTCTGAATGTGCCGCTGCATTGATGCCCTTTGTTGACACTTGTCTCATTGCTGTCTACAGAAGCTGCAGCACGCGCACCAGGTGCTGCAGCTCAAGCTGGAGACAGATGCACGCACACACAAGCAGGCAATGGCAGCAGCAGCGCGTGAGCGGCAGCAGCTACAGCAGCAGCTGGAACAGCTGCAGCAGCAGTTGGAAGCAAAGGACAAGGAGGCGCGCGCCAGTGCACTGGCTGCGAAGCAATCTCAGCGGAAAATGGAAGAAGTGAAGGCATCGGCAGCCAAGGCAGTTGCTGGCGTAAACGCGCGTGTGGCAGAGGCAGTTGCAGCAGAGGCTGCTCGGCACAAGCAGATAGAGGATGCACATGTGCACCTCATGCTGTGCATCCTGCACGACCCTGACAGCAGCAGCAGCAGCAGCAGAAGTGCAGGTGGAGAGGAGCAGCCGCAGTGCCTGCAGGTGAGGCTTGTGGCAGCGTTGGGTCAGTGCTTGGCAACTTGATACTTGCTGCACATTGTGTGGTGAGTGCGGAGAGACAGTTGCATCTGACCAGCAGCACAACATGGCAAGCCATGTACCACTGCATCGCACCCCACCTTTACGCAGTTATGTTGTGTCAGAGTAGGTTGGGTAGCTTCAGGTCGGCGTGCCTATACAAGACGCAAGCTCTATGATTTGAAAATGAAAGAGCAAAGACAGTAGGTGAAACCTGTTTCACATCGCTGGTGCTGCAGGCACGTGCAGGTCAACCCAGCTGCAGCCCCTCAGCGGCATGCATTTCTGCAGCAGCTGGCTGCGGCAGCAATGACTGCCGGCCCAGCATGGAAGAGGCAGCAGTGGTGCTGCAGGCAGCTGCACGTGGCCACCTCACACGCAAGCAGCTGCAGCAGCAGCGTGAGAGGGAGGAGCAGGCTGCAGTACTGATCCAGGTGGGTGCCAATTTGCGGTGCAAATGTAGGCTTTGGCAATGTGATACAGGCAATGACATACAGTCGAACTGCGCGCACACTGCACATGGCGTCAATGCACCAGTACTAATGTTGCAGCCAGAACGTCTGACGCCGAACAGACACAGCTCATCCCGCTGCAGGCCACCCGATAAGACTGCAAGCTGCCTCCCAGATGGTGAGAGCAGAAATGTTTGTAAACTTCCCGCTGGCTGCTGCCGCTGCCATGCTGCACGCTCTGCAGGCAGGGGCGAGGGGGATGCTGGAGCGCAGACGACTGCACGCCATTTTACAGGACCAGCAGCAGCAGCAGCAGCAGCAGCAGCAGCAGCAGCCAGGCTACAGCAGCTTGTCTGCCAGCATGCTGCCCAGCTATGGCAGCAGCGGGGCTGTGCGCGGTAGCGGCAGCGCAGGCAGCAATGGCAGGAAGGGGTCACGGCTGCCCAGCCCAGCCGGATTGGTGAGCAGTAGCACTTTTGGGGGCTTGCCTATGGAGCTGCCAGCACTACCAGTTGCTGCTGAGGCAGCAGAGCAGGCCGATGGCAGCGCTGCAGCTGCTGCAGGTGCAGTGGCGGCGGCCACAAAGCACAGGCGCACTGACAGCTTGCTGGCAGCGGCAGGCAAACGGGTGAGTGCGGCTGCTGGCGGCTACCGCACGGCTGCGTGTATTGCCATGCAGCGATGACAGCCCGTGTGTACTGTGTGCTGGTAACCTGACCACTGCTACTGCGCCATGCTGCTTCATATGTGCCGCACTGTGGTTGCGGTACTACAGGCACAGTTCAAATGGCATGTATGCGTTGAAACAAGCCGTCGACGATGGACGGTGCTGCGTTTCAAATGTATGCAGGGCACGGCCAAGGTCCCTAGCCCACCGAAGAGCGCACTGGCAGCTCCTGGGCAGCAGCGTGGAATGGCTGCAAGCAGCAGCAGCAGCAGCAGCAGCAGAGGCTTTGGCGCCTCCCCACGCTTTGCAAGTGGCAGGGCAGTAACTGGCAACAGCAGTACTAGCAGTAAGCAGCCTGCAGGTGAAGCAGGGAGTGGGGCAGCAGCGGCCGGGCAGCAGCAGCGGCAGCGTAGACAGTCTATGCCGCCGAAGTTGCCTACAGCGCACTGATCCACTGCTGTTTGAGGTCTGGCAACTTCAAATACTCCACTAGAGCTGTTGTTCACAGCAGTCAAAGAGTGACAGGCTTTCCTTGCAGGCCACTGTTTTCTGATCCCTGTTTGGGCCACAGTGTTGGGCCACTGCCGTTGGGCTACTGCCACTGCTATTAGTTCAGACCAGCTGGTGTTGGCTTGCGGTGCCGCACAATAGGGCATGGCCTGCAGAGCTGTATAGTCACATTTTCTCGGGTGTTGAGCGCAGCTGGCAGCAGTGACAGTACAGCAACCCCTGCTGCAAACCAATGGATCAGCGGGCCTATGGAGGCACTTGCTGGTCAGCCATATCCTGGCTGCTGACGTGCACTCAGTTGCATCACAGCACGATGTCACAGGTTTCCCAGTAATCAATAGAGTCTCGACGCTTGTTAGATTGAAGTGCAACGGGATGTTACCAGCGCTATGCTCAAACGTGTTGTTTGTTGCAATGCGGCAACAGCATAACAAGCAGGATTCCCGGTAACACAATGCCGATGTCTGTGGGACAAGGCCAGACACAGCTCGTGACAACCAGGCATTAGTATGCAGCACTGCACACCACACGCCACATAGTATCTGGCAAAAAAATCAATTGTACCATAAGGATCTACTACTGACAGCTGATCGGAACCTCAGCCATGCAGCAGGTCCCAGCTGCTGCGCAGTGCAGCTGCCATCACACGCGACTCAGCACGCACGCTCGCAGTCTGCGACAGCAGCACCGCCTGCTCTAGAACCTCAGCCTGGCATTCACGCACCACTTCATACCACAAGCTGCCGTGACTTCCAGAAGACATGCCTACATGACCAGCCACGCTGCGCTGGTCTGCAATCTGGCTGCCTTTGCTGCTGCTGCTGGTGCTGTACATCCACACTGCTGTGCCGCGCTGCACGCCTGGCGCAGATGCTGGCCGCACCATGCCAGCGCTGCTGCAGTAGTGACTGCTTCGGCTTCTGTCATACTGGCGCGCTGTTACATCTGGTGTCCTGGGGGGATCAAGCCTGAGGCTGCTGCCTGTAATTGTACTGCCTGCATGCAGGCCAGGTGCATGTCCTGTACTGCTTTGCTCTGGCAGCACCCAAGATTCAATAGGCAAGCCATACAGCTGCCCTGGCTGGTGCTGCTGCCTGTTGTGCTGCTCAAATGCCCTGCTGCTTATGCAAGCACTGCTGCTGCCGCCACTGCCACTGTGTTCTGTTGGCACTGGCTGATGAGCTCCAACATCGTGATAAGGACTAATGTGTGCAGCAGCAGGGTAGTTCCCCAGGAAGGTGCTGCTGCTGCGGCTGTGGTAGCCGCCATGCAAGCGCCCACTGCTCCAAGGCCTGGCCTCTACTCTAGTGCCTGCTGCACAACGCCCGGCTGCATCTGAACAGTTGCAGAAACCATGCACAGCAGAGTGGCTGCTGCCATATGTGTCCAAGTGTGCACCTGTGCAGCTGCCACATCCAGCAAACCTACTCGCTGGGTGCTGCTGGCGCTGCACATAGGCCCTGGAGTGGCTGCAGCATGGCGCTGATGCTGGACGCAGCATGTGCTCTGCAAGGTCAACTCGCCCAGCTCTTGGGAGCGGATGAGTGTCAGTGCAGCCCAGGTTGACGCTGTCCGCTTCAGCTGCACCGTCACACTCCCAGGGCTGCCACTGCCGCTGCTGCTGCCACTGCTGCTGCTGCTGCTGCTGCTGCTGCTGCTGCTGCTGCTGCTGCTGCTGCTGCTGCCACTGGCTGCTGCTCTCCTGCAGTTCCTGCCGCAGCCGCAGCTCCTGCTGGTGTTGGTGCCGGCGCTGCTGCTGCTGCCGCTGCAGCGCAGCCTGCAGGTCCAGCTCACCCTGCACATCCTGCTGCACCAGGGCCTCCAGCTGCTGCAACTTGCTGTCAATACCTGCCAGCTGCTTCACAAGCCTGTGAGCACTTGGCTTGCTGCTGCTGCTGCTGCTGCTGTGCGGCTTGCGCGGTGATGTGGGGGCCTTGCTGTGATACTGCTGTACAAACTGCTCATTCAATGCACGGGGTGCAGGACATGGCTGCTGGTGGCACAGCAAGCGCTGCACATCCAGAGACACGGCACTGCTGCTGCTGCTGGTGATGCTTGTCGTGCTTGCAATGCTACTGCTGCTGCTTTCTGCCCCCATGCTGCTGAAGGCATGCAGCTGCATACCTCTGTGGCCAGCTGGGGTAGGAGCAGCGGCAGCACTGCGGTGCGCTGATGCATCTGCGCCTGTCCCCTGCTGCAACCCGCATCCGCTGCTGCTGTTCTGCATGAGCTTCCTGTTCTGTGCAAGCTGACAATGCGCGCTTTCACGGCAACGCCTGCAGCAGCTCCCAGCGCAGCAGCATTTGCTGCTTGCCGCCGCACTGTGCTGGGCGCTGCTGCAGGTTGCTGCATCACCACCACCTGGTACATATGCCTCATCAGCTGCTGCAGTTTGACAGTGCCGTGACGCTGCATGCTGGTGCGCACCAGACCCACACGGACTACACTCTGTTGCTGCAGCTGCAGTCTCAGCAGCTGCCTCAGCAACTGCCACTCTACGCATCACACTGCTAGCCTGGCCAACTGCCACATGCACTGCTGTCTCAATTGCTGACACGCGAGCTGGATAAGCGGCCTCAGCATCAACTCCACCAGCACCAGCAGCAGCGTACATGCTCGGGCTCTCTCCAGGCAGGCTTAGGAAGCTGCTCTCTGCCAGCGAAAGGTTTGTGTTAAGGCGGCCAAGGTCCACACCGACTTGGTCATGCAAGTTTGCTGCAAGCTCGCCTGCCAGCTGCGCTGCACATGGCTGCACTGGCACAGTCATGCTGCTGCAGCTGCTGTTGCTGCTGCCCTGCTGCTTGCCAACTGTTCTGTTGCCAGGGTCTTGGTGAGTTGTGCCCGACACACCCAATGCTGCTGCTGCTGCTGCTGCTGGTAGCGGTGTTGTGTGGGCAGCAGATGCACTGCTTCCTGGGCAGCTGCTACTAATGTGCTGCTCTGCTGACACACGCTGTTGTTGCACCTGCTGCTGCTGCTGCTGCTGCTGCTGCAGAGTGGCACTGCTTGTAGCCTGCATGCTGCCTGGTGGAGGTGATGCAAGTGGTGCTGCAGTGCCGATGCTCCTCCTGCTGCTGTTGCTGCTGCTGTTGCTACCAGTGCCGCTCCTTCTTCTGCTGCCAACAGCAGGGATGCTCGCAACACCTGCTACTGCTGCTGCTGCTGTTGCTGTTTCTGTTGCTGCTGTTTCCACTGTGCTGAATGGCTGACCTGCTGCAGCCTGCTGCTCAGCGGTACTGCAGGACGGTGCTGCTCCAGAGCTTGACTGTATTTGCTGCTGCTGCTGCTGCTGCTGCTGTTGTTGTTTCTGGGCCATGCACAGCTGCTCCTGTGGGGACTGAGGCTTGCCGCCTATTGTTGGCGGTGGTGCAACCTGCCCGTGGTGCTGCATGGCTGTCTCATCGGGCTGCAGCAACTGCAGGGCCTGCATCTGCTGCAGCCAACCTAGCTCTTGCTCCTCTACTGCTGCTGCTTCTCTTGTTTCCAATGCAGCTTGCGGGGGCGGGTCACACTGCAGCCTGGGTGTCACTGCCTCGCTGCCAGCATCATCAGCTGTTGGCAGCAGCAAGCCTGCATTTCCCTGCAACTGTGGGCCGCTGCTGCCCTGTGCTTCTGGCACTTGGTCACCTTGCTGCTGCTGCTGCGGCTGGGCCCGCTGTTGTTGAGGCACCTGCACCTTTGGTGCCCCTTCGGCAATGCTGCTGCTGCTGCTATCATCAACTAGCTCCTCTTGTAGTGCAGCACTCTGTGCAACAGCAGCGAGCTTGGCAGTGCTGTCTACTGAGGCAGGTGCTGCCACCACTGCTGCTGCTGTTGCTGCAACCCCAGGGCTGCCGCTGCTACCAGCACGATTGCATTGCATGCTCTCTGCAGCAACCACATCTGCAGCATCCAAATCGTATTCACCAGGCTGCAGCTGATGTGCCTGCAACTCCGCCGCAGTTGCTTGCTCTGCTGCTGCCAATGTTTGCACTGGTTGCTGCTGCTGCTGCTGCTGCTGCTGCTCTGCATTGTCTGAAGGACTGCTGGCCACTTCTGCAGCTAAAGGCAGCAGTAACTGTGCCACCTGCTGCTGACGCCCCTCCTGCTGCTGACACACCTGCTGCTCGTCTTGCTGCTCTTGGTGTGTCTGTGCAGCCATCCAGGCAAACTCCTGTATGCCTGTCTTAGCAGCTGTGCGAGGTGACAGTGGAAGGCCTGCAGCATCATCGCCTATGCTGCCCACCCTGCCAAACTCCAACACTACTTCAGGGTGGCTGCTGCATATGCTGATGCTGCTAATATTGCTGTCAGCGAGAGAGAGGCCTTCAACAGCAGCAGCGCCTGCAGGATTCGGCTGCTGGGCGACCTCCGCTGCTGGCATCACGTGCTGCAGCAGCTTGGCAGGCAACACAGCCTGCTGCAGAGCTGCAGCTGCAGCTTGCTGTGCCACCACACCATGCAGCGCAGCTGCGTCACCCTGCTGCTGCTCCTGCTGCAGCTGCTGCTGCTGCTCTGCTGGTGAATGCGTGCCCTGCTGCTGCTGATCCTGCTGCTCCTTGTCTGGAGCGCTGTCCTCCCACCACCTGTCTTCAGTATTGGCTGCTGCCCCATGCCCAGCTGCCTGCCGTGCTGCTGTTTCATTGGCTCGCATCATCGCCTCAAAGTCATCGCTGCCGTCATCAACACTGCTGCTGACGCTAATGCTTGAACGCTCCCGCAATGCATCCCCCTGGTCAGTGGTGGCAGCAGCAAAGCAACCAGCAGCTGCTGCGACTGCCACTGCCTTTGAAGGCATGTTCATTGCTGGCGCTGCTGCCTCCTGGGCACTGCTGCAGAAGCTGCTGCTGCCACTGCCAGCAGTACGCAGCGGCAGCGCAATCCCAGCTGCTGCGGCTGCATCTGCCTCCAGCTTCAACAGCTGCGCCTCAAACTCATCAACCTCATCTGCACCACCTGCTGCTGCTGCTGCTGCATCGTCCTGTTTTCCCTCGCCACCTAGCTCCTGCTGCTGCTCATTCTGCTGCTGTGCAGCAGCACTGGCAATAGCCGGGCCATTAGCAGCAGCAGCAGCAGCAGCAGCAGCAGCAGCAGCAGTGGCTGCTCCTCCTCCACTGCTGGCAGGCGCACACTCATCTCCTGGCAGTTGGAACTTCACCAGGCGCGGTCGCTGTGCGGCAACAGCATCTGCAGCTGGTGCTGTGCTGCTGCTGCTGACCTGTTCTGTCGACTCCCTTTTCGCCACACCTGCGCCATGCCTTGTCGCTGCTGCCAGTGTGACACCTGCATGCTGCTGTGGCTCTGCTTGGGCCCATGCCACGTCAGCAGCAGCAGCAGCAGCAGCTGCAGCAGCAGCTTCCTCTGACAGCCTCCTGCCCGGCTCTCCAGCCTCAGCAGCAAGTAGCTCCGCCTCAAAACTGTCCAGCTCACCATCACCCTGCTGCTGCTGCTGCTGCTGCTGGAGATCAGCAGCAAGCTCTGCACTGGATGCTCCTGCGCTAGCTTCCTGCCAGGCTGCCTGCTGCTCTTCATCTGCCGACAGCCTCCGCCCAGGCTGTGCCGCTTCCAGCGCCAGCAGCTGCGCCTCAAAGTCATCCACATCGGCCTCTGCCTGCTGCTGCTGCTGCTGCTGCTGCTGCTGCTGCTGCTGTTGTGTTATGTGCACCGCATTCGGCAGCTGTGAAGCGTCCTGCTCCGACTGCCCTAGCCCGCCCAAGCTGCCCACCCCATCATCTGTATACCGCACATCTCCCACCCTCTGCTGCTGCTGCTGCTGCTGCTGCTGCTCCTCTGCCGGCTTGCCGTCCTCGGAGAGGCCGTGTGCGGTGTAGTACTGCCGCATCGTCTCTGCTGACAGCCGCCGCCCAGGGGCAGCAGCCTCACACTGCAGCAGCTCCTGCTCAAAGGCAGCCAGGTCGCTGCTGCCACTCGCTGCTGCTGTCGTGCTGGGACTGCCCTGCTCCTGCTGCTGCTGCTGCTGCTGCTGAGTTGCAGGGCCGCCTTCATCCGACCTGCCGGCCTTGATGCTCCAGCCCTGCTGTTGCTGTTGTGCTGCGTCATCTGCTATCAGCACCTGCTGATCACCAGCAAGCGTGGCTTGGGCTGCCTCACTGAGCGCTGCTGCCGCCACCTGCTGCACCGGCTGTGTGCGGTTGGTGCTTGCAGCAAGCAGATTGTCCACATCTGCCTGCAGGCTGGTCAGTGCATGCAAAGCCCTGTCCAGCAAGGTGCGCTGGTGCTGCCGCTGCTGCCACAGCACAAACTCCAGAGGGTTCAGCGCAGACAGCAGTGCATGGCTGGCAGCAACGGGGCTGTTGGCGGCCTGCTGCAGAACATCAACCAGAGGCTGCTGCTGCTGCTGCTGGCTACTGCGTCTGCGTTGCTGCTCAAAATTCTCTTGCAGCTGCTGCTGCTGTTGCCTGCCCTGTTGTGGCAGCAACATCTGCTGGTGCTCGCTGTATGGATCCACCGCATCAATCTGCCCTTGCTGCAGCTGCAGATGCACTTGCTCATTTGCCGGCTGCAGTACCTGCCTGCCCCGCATTGGCCTATCTGCTACCCATGGTGCTGCCTGCTGCTGCTTGCATGAGAATGCTGCTGGCGTCTCTGGCACCTGCCCTGTTGTGGCAGCAACATCTGCTGGTTGCGGTACTACAGGCACAGTTCAAATGGCATGTATGCGTTGAAACAAGCCGTCGACGATGGACGGTGCTGCGTTTCAAATGTATGCAGGGCACGGCCAAGGTCCCTAGCCCACCGAAGAGCGCACTGGCAGCTCCTGGGCAGCAGCGTGGAATGGCTGCAAGCAGCAGCAGCAGCAGCAGCAGCAGAGGCTTTGGCGCCTCCCCACGCTTTGCAAGTGGCAGGGCAGTAACTGGCAACAGCAGTACTAGCAGTAAGCAGCCTGCAGGTGAAGCAGGGAGTGGGGCAGCAGCGGCCGGGCAGCAGCAGCGGCAGCGTAGACAGTCTATGCCGCCGAAGTTGCCTACAGCGCACTGATCCACTGCTGTTTGAGGTCTGGCAACTTCAAATACTCCACTAGAGCTGTTGTTCACAGCAGTCAAAGAGTGACAGGCTTTCCTTGCAGGCCACTGTTTTCTGATCCCTGTTTGGGCCACAGTGTTGGGCCACTGCCGTTGGGCTACTGCCACTGCTATTAGTTCAGACCAGCTGGTGTTGGCTTGCGGTGCCGCACAATAGGGCATGGCCTGCAGAGCTGTATAGTCACATTTTCTCGGGTGTTGAGCGCAGCTGGCAGCAGTGACAGTACAGCAACCCCTGCTGCAAACCAATGGATCAGCGGGCCTATGGAGGCACTTGCTGGTCAGCCATATCCTGGCTGCTGACGTGCACTCAGTTGCATCACAGCACGATGTCACAGGTTTCCCAGTAATCAATAGAGTCTCGACGCTTGTTAGATTGAAGTGCAACGGGATGTTACCAGCGCTATGCTCAAACGTGTTGTTTGTTGCAATGCGGCAACAGCATAACAAGCAGGATTCCCGGTAACACAATGCCGATGTCTGTGGGACAAGGCCAGACACAGCTCGTGACAACCAGGCATTAGTATGCAGCACTGCACACCACACGCCACATAGTATCTGGCAAAAAAATCAATTGTACCATAAGGATCTACTACTGACAGCTGATCGGAACCTCAGCCATGCAGCAGGTCCCAGCTGCTGCGCAGTGCAGCTGCCATCACACGCGACTCAGCACGCACGCTCGCAGTCTGCGACAGCAGCACCGCCTGCTCTAGAACCTCAGCCTGGCATTCACGCACCACTTCATACCACAAGCTGCCGTGACTTCCAGAAGACATGCCTACATGACCAGCCACGCTGCGCTGGTCTGCAATCTGGCTGCCTTTGCTGCTGCTGCTGGTGCTGTACATCCACACTGCTGTGCCGCGCTGCACGCCTGGCGCAGATGCTGGCCGCACCATGCCAGCGCTGCTGCAGTAGTGACTGCTTCGGCTTCTGTCATACTGGCGCGCTGTTACATCTGGTGTCCTGGGGGGATCAAGCCTGAGGCTGCTGCCTGTAATTGTACTGCCTGCATGCAGGCCAGGTGCATGTCCTGTACTGCTTTGCTCTGGCAGCACCCAAGATTCAATAGGCAAGCCATACAGCTGCCCTGGCTGGTGCTGCTGCCTGTTGTGCTGCTCAAATGCCCTGCTGCTTATGCAAGCACTGCTGCTGCCGCCACTGCCACTGTGTTCTGTTGGCACTGGCTGATGAGCTCCAACATCGTGATAAGGACTAATGTGTGCAGCAGCAGGGTAGTTCCCCAGGAAGGTGCTGCTGCTGCGGCTGTGGTAGCCGCCATGCAAGCGCCCACTGCTCCAAGGCCTGGCCTCTACTCTAGTGCCTGCTGCACAACGCCCGGCTGCATCTGAACAGTTGCAGAAACCATGCACAGCAGAGTGGCTGCTGCCATATGTGTCCAAGTGTGCACCTGTGCAGCTGCCACATCCAGCAAACCTACTCGCTGGGTGCTGCTGGCGCTGCACATAGGCCCTGGAGTGGCTGCAGCATGGCGCTGATGCTGGACGCAGCATGTGCTCTGCAAGGTCAACTCGCCCAGCTCTTGGGAGCGGATGAGTGTCAGTGCAGCCCAGGTTGACGCTGTCCGCTTCAGCTGCACCGTCACACTCCCAGGGCTGCCACTGCCGCTGCTGCTGCCACTGCTGCTGCTGCTGCTGCTGCTGCTGCTGCTGCTGCTGCTGCTGCTGCTGCTGCTGCCACTGGCTGCTGCTCTCCTGCAGTTCCTGCCGCAGCCGCAGCTCCTGCTGGTGTTGGTGCCGGCGCTGCTGCTGCTGCCGCTGCAGCGCAGCCTGCAGGTCCAGCTCACCCTGCACATCCTGCTGCACCAGGGCCTCCAGCTGCTGCAACTTGCTGTCAATACCTGCCAGCTGCTTCACAAGCCTGTGAGCACTTGGCTTGCTGCTGCTGCTGCTGCTGCTGCTGTGCGGCTTGCGCGGTGATGTGGGGGCCTTGCTGTGATACTGCTGTACAAACTGCTCATTCAATGCACGGGGTGCAGGACATGGCTGCTGGTGGCACAGCAAGCGCTGCACATCCAGAGACACGGCACTGCTGCTGCTGCTGGTGATGCTTGTCGTGCTTGCAATGCTACTGCTGCTGCTTTCTGCCCCCATGCTGCTGAAGGCATGCAGCTGCATACCTCTGTGGCCAGCTGGGGTAGGAGCAGCGGCAGCACTGCGGTGCGCTGATGCATCTGCGCCTGTCCCCTGCTGCAACCCGCATCCGCTGCTGCTGTTCTGCATGAGCTTCCTGTTCTGTGCAAGCTGACAATGCGCGCTTTCACGGCAACGCCTGCAGCAGCTCCCAGCGCAGCAGCATTTGCTGCTTGCCGCCGCACTGTGCTGGGCGCTGCTGCAGGTTGCTGCATCACCACCACCTGGTACATATGCCTCATCAGCTGCTGCAGTTTGACAGTGCCGTGACGCTGCATGCTGGTGCGCACCAGACCCACACGGACTACACTCTGTTGCTGCAGCTGCAGTCTCAGCAGCTGCCTCAGCAACTGCCACTCTACGCATCACACTGCTAGCCTGGCCAACTGCCACATGCACTGCTGTCTCAATTGCTGACACGCGAGCTGGATAAGCGGCCTCAGCATCAACTCCACCAGCACCAGCAGCAGCGTACATGCTCGGGCTCTCTCCAGGCAGGCTTAGGAAGCTGCTCTCTGCCAGCGAAAGGTTTGTGTTAAGGCGGCCAAGGTCCACACCGACTTGGTCATGCAAGTTTGCTGCAAGCTCGCCTGCCAGCTGCGCTGCACATGGCTGCACTGGCACAGTCATGCTGCTGCAGCTGCTGTTGCTGCTGCCCTGCTGCTTGCCAACTGTTCTGTTGCCAGGGTCTTGGTGAGTTGTGCCCGACACACCCAATGCTGCTGCTGCTGCTGCTGCTGGTAGCGGTGTTGTGTGGGCAGCAGATGCACTGCTTCCTGGGCAGCTGCTACTAATGTGCTGCTCTGCTGACACACGCTGTTGTTGCACCTGCTGCTGCTGCTGCTGCTGCTGCTGCAGAGTGGCACTGCTTGTAGCCTGCATGCTGCCTGGTGGAGGTGATGCAAGTGGTGCTGCAGTGCCGATGCTCCTCCTGCTGCTGTTGCTGCTGCTGTTGCTACCAGTGCCGCTCCTTCTTCTGCTGCCAACAGCAGGGATGCTCGCAACACCTGCTACTGCTGCTGCTGCTGTTGCTGTTTCTGTTGCTGCTGTTTCCACTGTGCTGAATGGCTGACCTGCTGCAGCCTGCTGCTCAGCGGTACTGCAGGACGGTGCTGCTCCAGAGCTTGACTGTATTTGCTGCTGCTGCTGCTGCTGCTGCTGTTGTTGTTTCTGGGCCATGCACAGCTGCTCCTGTGGGGACTGAGGCTTGCCGCCTATTGTTGGCGGTGGTGCAACCTGCCCGTGGTGCTGCATGGCTGTCTCATCGGGCTGCAGCAACTGCAGGGCCTGCATCTGCTGCAGCCAACCTAGCTCTTGCTCCTCTACTGCTGCTGCTTCTCTTGTTTCCAATGCAGCTTGCGGGGGCGGGTCACACTGCAGCCTGGGTGTCACTGCCTCGCTGCCAGCATCATCAGCTGTTGGCAGCAGCAAGCCTGCATTTCCCTGCAACTGTGGGCCGCTGCTGCCCTGTGCTTCTGGCACTTGGTCACCTTGCTGCTGCTGCTGCGGCTGGGCCCGCTGTTGTTGAGGCACCTGCACCTTTGGTGCCCCTTCGGCAATGCTGCTGCTGCTGCTATCATCAACTAGCTCCTCTTGTAGTGCAGCACTCTGTGCAACAGCAGCGAGCTTGGCAGTGCTGTCTACTGAGGCAGGTGCTGCCACCACTGCTGCTGCTGTTGCTGCAACCCCAGGGCTGCCGCTGCTACCAGCACGATTGCATTGCATGCTCTCTGCAGCAACCACATCTGCAGCATCCAAATCGTATTCACCAGGCTGCAGCTGATGTGCCTGCAACTCCGCCGCAGTTGCTTGCTCTGCTGCTGCCAATGTTTGCACTGGTTGCTGCTGCTGCTGCTGCTGCTGCTGCTCTGCATTGTCTGAAGGACTGCTGGCCACTTCTGCAGCTAAAGGCAGCAGTAACTGTGCCACCTGCTGCTGACGCCCCTCCTGCTGCTGACACACCTGCTGCTCGTCTTGCTGCTCTTGGTGTGTCTGTGCAGCCATCCAGGCAAACTCCTGTATGCCTGTCTTAGCAGCTGTGCGAGGTGACAGTGGAAGGCCTGCAGCATCATCGCCTATGCTGCCCACCCTGCCAAACTCCAACACTACTTCAGGGTGGCTGCTGCATATGCTGATGCTGCTAATATTGCTGTCAGCGAGAGAGAGGCCTTCAACAGCAGCAGCGCCTGCAGGATTCGGCTGCTGGGCGACCTCCGCTGCTGGCATCACGTGCTGCAGCAGCTTGGCAGGCAACACAGCCTGCTGCAGAGCTGCAGCTGCAGCTTGCTGTGCCACCACACCATGCAGCGCAGCTGCGTCACCCTGCTGCTGCTCCTGCTGCAGCTGCTGCTGCTGCTCTGCTGGTGAATGCGTGCCCTGCTGCTGCTGATCCTGCTGCTCCTTGTCTGGAGCGCTGTCCTCCCACCACCTGTCTTCAGTATTGGCTGCTGCCCCATGCCCAGCTGCCTGCCGTGCTGCTGTTTCATTGGCTCGCATCATCGCCTCAAAGTCATCGCTGCCGTCATCAACACTGCTGCTGACGCTAATGCTTGAACGCTCCCGCAATGCATCCCCCTGGTCAGTGGTGGCAGCAGCAAAGCAACCAGCAGCTGCTGCGACTGCCACTGCCTTTGAAGGCATGTTCATTGCTGGCGCTGCTGCCTCCTGGGCACTGCTGCAGAAGCTGCTGCTGCCACTGCCAGCAGTACGCAGCGGCAGCGCAATCCCAGCTGCTGCGGCTGCATCTGCCTCCAGCTTCAACAGCTGCGCCTCAAACTCATCAACCTCATCTGCACCACCTGCTGCTGCTGCTGCTGCATCGTCCTGTTTTCCCTCGCCACCTAGCTCCTGCTGCTGCTCATTCTGCTGCTGTGCAGCAGCACTGGCAATAGCCGGGCCATTAGCAGCAGCAGCAGCAGCAGCAGCAGCAGCAGCAGTGGCTGCTCCTCCTCCACTGCTGGCAGGCGCACACTCATCTCCTGGCAGTTGGAACTTCAACAGGCGCGGTCGCTGTGCGGCAACAGCATCTGCAGCTGGTGCTGTGCTGCTGCTGCTGACCTGTTCTGTCGACTCCCTTTTCGCCACACCTGCGCCATGCCTTGTCGCTGCTGCCAGTGTGACACCTGCATGCTGCTGTGGCTCTGCTTGGGCCCATGCCACGTCAGCAGCAGCAGCAGCAGCAGCTGCAGCAGCAGCTTCCTCAGACAGCCTCCTGCCCGGCTCTCCAGCCTCAGCAGCAAGTAGCTCCGCCTCAAAACTGTCCAGCTCACCATCACCCTGCTGCTGCTGCTGCTGCTGCTGGAGATCAGCAGCAAGCTCTGCACTGGATGCTCCTGCGCTAGCTTCCTGCCAGGCTGCCTGCTGCTCTTCATCTGCCGACAGCCTCCGCCCAGGCTGTGCCGCTTCCAGCGCCAGCAGCTGCGCCTCAAAGTCATCCACATCGGCCTCTGCCTGCTGCTGCTGCTGCTGCTGCTGCTGCTGCTGCTGTTGTGTTATGTGCACCGCATTCGGCAGCTGTGAAGCGTCCTGCTCCGACTGCCCTAGCCCGCCCAAGCTGCCCACCCCATCATCTGTATACCGCACATCTCCCACCCTCTGCTGCTGCTGCTGCTGCTGCTGCTGCTCCTCTGCCGGCTTGCCGTCCTCGGAGAGGCCGTGTGCGGTGTAGTACTGCCGCATCGTCTCTGCTGACAGCCGCCGCCCAGGGGCAGCAGCCTCACACTGCAGCAGCTCCTGCTCAAAGGCAGCCAGGTCGCTGCTGCCACTCGCTGCTGCTGTCGTGCTGGGACTGCCCTGCTCCTGCTGCTGCTGCTGCTGCTGCTGAGTTGCAGGGCCGCCTTCATCCGACCTGCCGGCCTTGATGCTCCAGCCCTGCTGTTGCTGTTGTGCTGCGTCATCTGCTATCAGCACCTGCTGATCACCAGCAAGCGTGGCTTGGGCTGCCTCACTGAGCGCTGCTGCCGCCACCTGCTGCACCGGCTGTGTGCGGTTGGTGCTTGCAGCAAGCAGATTGTCCACATCTGCCTGCAGGCTGGTCAGTGCATGCAAAGCCCTGTCCAGCAAGGTGCGCTGGTGCTGCCGCTGCTGCCACAGCACAAACTCCAGAGGGTTCAGCGCAGACAGCAGTGCATGGCTGGCAGCAACGGGGCTGTTGGCGGCCTGCTGCAGAACATCAACCAGAGGCTGCTGCTGCTGCTGCTGGCTACTGCGTCTGCGTTGCTGCTCAAAATTCTCTTGCAGCTGCTGCTGCTGTTGCCTGCCCTGTTGTGGCAGCAACATCTGCTGGTGCTCGCTGTATGGATCCACCGCATCAATCTGCCCTTGCTGCAGCTGCAGATGCACTTGCTCATTTGCCGGCTGCAGTACCTGCCTGCCCCGCATTGGCCTATCTGCTACCCATGGTGCTGCCTGCTGCTGCTTGCATGAGAATGCTGCTGGCGTCTCTGGCACCTGCCCTGTTGTGGCAGCAACATCTGCTGGTTGCGGTACTACAGGCACAGTTCAAATGGCATGTATGCGTTGAAACAAGCCGTCGACGATGGACGGTGCTGCGTTTCAAATGTATGCAGGGCACGGCCAAGGTCCCTAGCCCACCGAAGAGCGCACTGGCAGCTCCTGGGCAGCAGCGTGGAATGGCTGCAAGCAGCAGCAGCAGCAGCAGCAGCAGAGGCTTTGGCGCCTCCCCACGCTTTGCAAGTGGCAGGGCAGTAACTGGCAACAGCAGTACTAGCAGTAAGCAGCCTGCAGGTGAAGCAGGGAGTGGGGCAGCAGCGGCCGGGCAGCAGCAGCGGCAGCGTAGACAGTCTATGCCGCCGAAGTTGCCTACAGCGCACTGATCCACTGCTGTTTGAGGTCTGGCAACTTCAAATACTCCACTAGAGCTGTTGTTCACAGCAGTCAAAGAGTGACAGGCTTTCCTTGCAGGCCACTGTTTTCTGATCCCTGTTTGGGCCACAGTGTTGGGCCACTGCCGTTGGGCTACTGCCACTGCTATTAGTTCAGACCAGCTGGTGTTGGCTTGCGGTGCCGCACAATAGGGCATGGCCTGCAGAGCTGTATAGTCACATTTTCTCGGGTGTTGAGCGCAGCTGGCAGCAGTGACAGTACAGCAACCCCTGCTGCAAACCAATGGATCAGCGGGCCTATGGAGGCACTTGCTGGTCAGCCATATCCTGGCTGCTGACGTGCACTCAGTTGCATCACAGCACGATGTCACAGGTTTCCCAGTAATCAATAGAGTCTCGACGCTTGTTAGATTGAAGTGCAACGGGATGTTACCAGCGCTATGCTCAAACGTGTTGTTTGTTGCAATGCGGCAACAGCATAACAAGCAGGATTCCCGGTAACACAATGCCGATGTCTGTGGGACAAGGCCAGACACAGCTCGTGACAACCAGGCATTAGTATGCAGCACTGCACACCACACGCCACATAGTATCTGGCAAAAAAATCAATTGTACCATAAGGATCTACTACTGACAGCTGATCGGAACCTCAGCCATGCAGCAGGTCCCAGCTGCTGCGCAGTGCAGCTGCCATCACACGCGACTCAGCACGCACGCTCGCAGTCTGCGACAGCAGCACCGCCTGCTCTAGAACCTCAGCCTGGCATTCACGCACCACTTCATACCACAAGCTGCCGTGACTTCCAGAAGACATGCCTACATGACCAGCCACGCTGCGCTGGTCTGCAATCTGGCTGCCTTTGCTGCTGCTGCTGGTGCTGTACATCCACACTGCTGTGCCGCGCTGCACGCCTGGCGCAGATGCTGGCCGCACCATGCCAGCGCTGCTGCAGTAGTGACTGCTTCGGCTTCTGTCATACTGGCGCGCTGTTACATCTGGTGTCCTGGGGGGATCAAGCCTGAGGCTGCTGCCTGTAATTGTACTGCCTGCATGCAGGCCAGGTGCATGTCCTGTACTGCTTTGCTCTGGCAGCACCCAAGATTCAATAGGCAAGCCATACAGCTGCCCTGGCTGGTGCTGCTGCCTGTTGTGCTGCTCAAATGCCCTGCTGCTTATGCAAGCACTGCTGCTGCCGCCACTGCCACTGTGTTCTGTTGGCACTGGCTGATGAGCTCCAACATCGTGATAAGGACTAATGTGTGCAGCAGCAGGGTAGTTCCCCAGGAAGGTGCTGCTGCTGCGGCTGTGGTAGCCGCCATGCAAGCGCCCACTGCTCCAAGGCCTGGCCTCTACTCTAGTGCCTGCTGCACAACGCCCGGCTGCATCTGAACAGTTGCAGAAACCATGCACAGCAGAGTGGCTGCTGCCATATGTGTCCAAGTGTGCACCTGTGCAGCTGCCACATCCAGCAAACCTACTCGCTGGGTGCTGCTGGCGCTGCACATAGGCCCTGGAGTGGCTGCAGCATGGCGCTGATGCTGGACGCAGCATGTGCTCTGCAAGGTCAACTCGCCCAGCTCTTGGGAGCGGATGAGTGTCAGTGCAGCCCAGGTTGACGCTGTCCGCTTCAGCTGCACCGTCACACTCCCAGGGCTGCCACTGCCGCTGCTGCTGCCACTGCTGCTGCTGCTGCTGCTGCTGCTGCTGCTGCTGCTGCTGCTGCTGCTGCTGCTGCTGCTGCTGCTGCTGCTGCCACTGGCTGCTGCTCTCCTGCAGTTCCTGCCGCAGCCGCAGCTCCTGCTGGTGTTGGTGCCGGCGCTGCTGCTGCTGCCGCTGCAGCGCAGCCTGCAGGTCCAGCTCACCCTGCACATCCTGCTGCACCAGGGCCTCCAGCTGCTGCAACTTGCTGTCAATACCTGCCAGCTGCTTCACAAGCCTGTGAGCACTTGGCTTGCTGCTGCTGCTGCTGCTGCTGTGCGGCTTGCGCGGTGATGTGGGGGCCTTGCTGTGATACTGCTGTACAAACTGCTCATTCAATGCACGGGGTGCAGGACATGGCTGCTGGTGGCACAGCAAGCGCTGCACATCCAGAGACACGGCACTGCTGCTGCTGCTGGTGATGCTTGTCGTGCTTGCAATGCTACTGCTGCTGCTTTCTGCCCCCATGCTGCTGAAGGCATGCAGCTGCATACCTCTGTGGCCAGCTGGGGTAGGAGCAGCGGCAGCACTGCGGTGCGCTGATGCATCTGCGCCTGTCCCCTGCTGCAACCCGCATCCGCTGCTGCTGTTCTGCATGAGCTTCCTGTTCTGTGCAAGCTGACAATGCGCGCTTTCACGGCAACGCCTGCAGCAGCTCCCAGCGCAGCAGCATTTGCTGCTTGCCGCCGCACTGTGCTGGGCGCTGCTGCAGGTTGCTGCATCACCACCACCTGGTACATATGCCTCATCAGCTGCTGCAGTTTGACAGTGCCGTGACGCTGCATGCTGGTGCGCACCAGACCCACACGGACTACACTCTGTTGCTGCAGCTGCAGTCTCAGCAGCTGCCTCAGCAACTGCCACTCTACGCATCACACTGCTAGCCTGGCCAACTGCCACATGCACTGCTGTCTCAATTGCTGACACGCGAGCTGGATAAGCGGCCTCAGCATCAACTCCACCAGCACCAGCAGCAGCGTACATGCTCGGGCTCTCTCCAGGCAGGCTTAGGAAGCTGCTCTCTGCCAGCGAAAGGTTTGTGTTAAGGCGGCCAAGGTCCACACCGACTTGGTCATGCAAGTTTGCTGCAAGCTCGCCTGCCAGCTGCGCTGCACATGGCTGCACTGGCACAGTCATGCTGCTGCAGCTGCTGTTGCTGCTGCCCTGCTGCTTGCCAACTGTTCTGTTGCCAGGGTCTTGGTGAGTTGTGCCCGACACACCCAATGCTGCTGCTGCTGCTGCTGCTGGTAGCGGTGTTGTGTGGGCAGCAGATGCACTGCTTCCTGGGCAGCTGCTACTAATGTGCTGCTCTGCTGACACACGCTGTTGTTGCACCTGCTGCTGCTGCTGCTGCTGCTGCTGCTGCTGCAGAGTGGCACTGCTTGTAGCCTGCATGCTGCCTGGTGGAGGTGATGCAAGTGGTGCTGCAGTGCCGATGCTCCTCCTGCTGCTGTTGCTGCTGCTGTTGCTACCAGTGCCGCTCCTTCTTCTGCTGCCAACAGCAGGGATGCTCGCAACACCTGCTACTGCTGCTGCTGCTGTTGCTGTTTCTGTTGCTGCTGTTTCCACTGTGCTGAATGGCTGACCTGCTGCAGCCTGCTGCTCAGCGGTACTGCAGGACGGTGCTGCTCCAGAGCTTGACTGTATTTGCTGCTGCTGCTGCTGCTGCTGCTGTTGTTGTTTCTGGGCCATGCACAGCTGCTCCTGTGGGGACTGAGGCTCGCCGCCTATTGTTGGCGGTGGTGCAACCTGCCCGTGGTGCTGCATGGCTGTCTCATCGGGCTGCACCAACTGCAGGGCCTGCATCTGCTGCAGCCAACCTAGCTCTTGCTCCTCTACTGCTGCTGCTTCTCTTGTTTCCAATGCAGCTTGCGGGGGCGGGTCACACTGCAGCCTGGGTGTCACTGCCTCGCTGCCAGCATCATCAGCTGTTGGCAGCAGCAAGCCTGCATTTCCCTGCAACTGTGGGCCGCTGCTGCCCTGTGCTTCTGGCACTTGGTCACCTTGCTGCTGCTGCTGCTGCTGCTGCTGCTGCTGCTGCTGCTGCTGGGCCCGCTGTTGTTGATGCACCTGCATCTTTGGTGCCCCTTCGGCAATGCTGCTGCTGCTGCTGCTGCTATCATCAACTAGCTCCTCTTGTAGTGCAGCACTCTGTGCAACAGCAGCGAGCTTGGCAGTGCTGTCTACTGAGGCAGGTGCTGCCACCACTGCTGCTGCTGTTGCTGCAACCCCAGGGCTGCCGCTGCTACCAGCACGATTGCATTGCATGCTCTCTGCAGCAACCACATCTGCAGCATCCAAATCGTATTCACCAGGCCGCAGCTGATGTGCCTGCAACTCCGCCGCAGTTGCTTGCTCTGCTGCTGCCAATGTTTGCACTGGTTGCTGCTGCTGCTGCTGCTGCTGCTGCTGCTGCTGCTGCGGCTGCTCTGCATTGTCTGATGGACTGCTGGCCACTTCGGCAGCTAAAGGCAGCAGTAACTGTGCCACCTGCTGCTGACGCCCCTCCTGCTGCTGACACACCTGCTGCTCGTCTTGCTGCTCTTGGTGTGTCTGTGCAGCCATCCAGGCAAACTCCTGTATGCCTGTCTTAGCAGCTGTGCGAGGCGACAATGGAAGGCCTGCAGCATCATCGCCTATGCTGCCCACCCTGCCAAACTCCAACACTACTTCAGGGTGGGTGCTGCATATGCTGATGCTGCTAATATTGCTGTCAGCGAGAGAGAGGCCTTCAACAGCAGCAGCGCCTGCAGGATTCGGCTGCTGGGCGACCTCCGCTGCTGGCATCACGTGCTGCAGCAGCTTGGCAGGTAACACAGTCTGCTGCACAGCTGCAGCTGCAGCTTGCTGTGCCACCACACCATGCAGCGCAGCTGCGTCACCCTGCTGCTGCTCCTGCTGCAGCTGCTGCTGCTGCTCTGCTGGTGAATGCGTGCCCTGCTGCTGCTGATCCTGCTGTTCCTTGTCTGGAGCGCTGTCCTCCCACCACCTGTCTTCAGTATTGGCTGCTGCCCCATGCCCAGCTGCCTGCCGTGCTGCTGTTTCATTGGCTCGCATCATCGCCTCAAAGTCATCGCTGCCGTCATCAACACTGCTGCTGACGCTGATGCTGGAACGCTCCCGCAATGCATCCCCCTGGTCAGTGGTGGCAGCAGCAAAGCAACCAGCAGCTGCTGCGACTGCCACTGCCTTTGAAGGCATGTTCATTGCTGGCGCTGCTGCCTCCTGGGCACTGCTGCAGAAGCTGCTGCTGCCACTGCCAGCAGTACGCAGCGGCAGCGCAATCCCAGCTGCTGCGGCTGCATCTGCCTCCAGCTTCAACAGCTGCACCTCAAACTCATCAACCTCATCTGCACCACCTGCTGCTGCTGCTGCTGCATCGTCCTGTTTTCCCTCGCCACCTAGCTCCTGCTGCTGCTCATTCTGCTGCTGTGCAGCAGCACTGGCAATAGCCGGGCCATTAGCAGCAGCAGCAGCAGCAGCAGCAGTGGCTGCTCCTCCTCCACTGCTGGCAGGCGCACACTCATCTCCTGGCAGTTGGAACTTCAACAGGCGCGGTCGCTGTGCGGCAACAGCATCTGCAGCTGGTGCTGTGCTGCTGCTGCTGACCTGTTCTGTCGACTCCCTTTTCGCCACACCTGCGCCATGCCTTGTCGCTGCTGCCAGTGTGACACCTGCATGCTGCTGTGGCTCTGCTTGGGCCCATGCCACGTCAGCAGCAGCAGCAGCAGCAGCTGCAGCAGCTTCCTCTGACAGCCTCCTGCCCGGCTCTCCAGCCTCAGCAGCAAGTAGCTCCGCCTCAAAACTGTCCAGCTCACCATCACCCTGCTGCTGCTGCTGCTGCTGCTGCTGCTGCTGCTGCTGCTGGAGATCAGCAGCAAGCTCTGCACTGGCTGCTCCTGCGCTAGCTTCCTGCCAGGCTGCCTGCTGCTCTTCATCTGCCGACAGCCTCCGCCCAGGCTGTGCCGCTTCCAGCGCCAGCAGCTGCGCCTCAAAGTCATCCACATCGGCCTCTGCCTGCTGCTGCTGCTGCTGCTGCTGTTGTGTTATGTGCACCGCATTCGGCAGCTGTGAAGCGTTCTGCTCCGACTGCCCAAGCCCGCCCAAGCTGCCCACCCCATCTGTATACCGCACATCTCCCACCCTCTGCTGCTGCTGCTGCTGCTGCTGCTGCTGCTCCTCTGCCGGCTTGCCGTCCTCGGAGAGGCCGTGTGCGGTGTAGTACTGCCGCATCGTCTCTGCTGACAGCCGCCGCCCAGGGGCAGCAGCCTCACACTGCAGCAGCTCCTGCTCAAAGGCAGCCAGGTCGCTGCTGCCACTCGCTGCTGCTGTCGTGCTGGGACTGCCCTGCTCCTGCTCCTGCTGCTGCTGCTGCTGCTGCTGCTGCTGAGTTGCAGGGCCGCCTTCATCCGACCTGCCGGCCTTGATGCTCCAGCCCTGCTGTTGCTGTTGTGCTGCGTCATCTGCTATCAGCACCTGCTGATCACCAGCAAGCGTGGCTTGGGCTGCCTCACTGAGCGCTGCTGCCGCCACCTGCTGCACCGGCTGTGTGCGGTTGGTGCTTGCAGCAAGCAGATTGTCCACATCTGCCTGCAGGCTGGTCAGTGCATGCAAAGCCCTGTCCAGCAAGGTGCGCTGGTGCTGCCGCTGCTGCCACAGCACAAACTCCAGAGGGTTCAGCGCAGACAGCAGTGCATGGCTGGCAGCAACGGGGCTGTTGGCGGCCTGCTGCAGAGCATCAACCAGAGGCTGCTGCTGCTGCTGCTGGCTACTGCGTCTGCGTTGCTGCTCAAAATTCTCTTGCAGCTGCTGCTGCTGTTGCCTGCCCTGTTGTGGCAGCAACATCTGCTGGTGCTCGCTGTATGGATCCACCGCATCAATCTGCCCTTGCTGCAGCTGCAGATGCACTTGCTCATTTGCCGGCTGCAGTACCTGCCTGCCCCGCATTGGCCTATCTGCTACCCATGGTGCTGCCTGCTGCTGCTTGCATGAGAATGCTGCTGGCGTCTCTGGCACCTGGCCATGGGGGCCCCAGGCAGGAGGCACCTGCTGCTGCCATTGGAAGGTGCTGGAGGTGCATTCCTGCAAGCATGCGCACAAGCAACAGCATCATGCCAAGCACAGCAACTGGTGTCGGCAACACAACTGACGCATGCAGACTGGCGGAATGCGTTCAAAAGATTCTCTGCTGTGCCCAAATGCGCGCACTACAGCAGTCTATATCGTTCTGGTGTGTGCTGACATGGCCCAACTCTGCTTGCGTCGTTAGCAGAGAAAGCTACTGCACGTACACATACCTGCTGCAAGCCTTCGCTGTGCTGCGCTGAGCTGCTGCGCCTGCAGTTCTGCCAGCCGATGGATAGCTCGTGATCCAGGCGACTGTTGCGCTGCGTGCCAGCTGCAGCAGCAGCAGCAGCTGATGCGCTCCTGCTGCTGCTCCCTGAGCTGCTGCGTTCATATGCTGCTGCAGAGAGTCTGGCAGGCGCTGCTGCTGCTGCTGCTGCTGAAGCAGCTGGTATGCTGGTGGGGCTGTCCCAAGCCGCTGCTGCTGCAGCAGCAGCCTCTCCCTCTTCCATATCCCCAGGCATTGGTATTGCCAGTGCTGCTTGCATGCTAGCTGCTGCCATAGCATTGCCTGAGCTGTCCCTGCGCGTGCTTGCCCTTGACTGCTGCCTGCTCCATGCTTGCTGTGGTGGCAATGCACCTTCGCAATGAGTAGATACCCAGCTATCAACCGGATCTGCCTCGCCCAGGAACGCTGCAAGCTCGTGGTCCATGGGGCTGCTAGGGCTGCCTAGTCCTGCAAGCTGGCAGCTGCTGCTGTGCCCTGACATGGCTGGTGTCGTGGTGTAGGAGGGATGCGGGTCAAAGCCATCGGTTGCTGCTGCTGTTGCTGCTGGCGTAGCAGGTGCCTGCTGCATTGCTGCTGTGCGGCTGCTGGATCCAGAGCTGGTGTGCCGCAGCTGCCGCAAGATGCTGCTGCTGTTGTGCTGCACCGGCGTTTGTTGTGGACTGCCATCAGGTGGTTTGCCTGTGCAGCTGTCGGCTGCTGCTGCTGTTGCTGCTGTGGTTGCTGCAGAATGCCCTGACATCCAGGGAGTGGAGCTGAAGGGTGATGTCGGGCCAGATGGTGCTGCAGATGCGATTGTTGAGCTGCCAACTGCCGGAAGCGTGCGGGGTGTTGGCTGCATGCTGCTGGCGGTTGGAGATGATATGCAGCTGCTGCTCTCCTCTGCTATCGCTGTGAGGCGAGGCTGCTGCTTCACTGCCAGCAGCATCGGCTGCCCCTCATCAGCTCCGTAAACGATACTTGATTGTGCTGCTGATGAGTGTGGTACACTGTCCAGGTGTTCCCATGTTGCTGCGGGTGCTGCTGGATGCACTGCCAGTGCAGCATTGTCCTGCTGAGCATCCAGGGGCAGCTCCTGGGAGCCCTGCTGCTGTTGTATGCCTGGTGAAGACCCAAGAGAGGCCCCAATTTCGTCCAGTAGCAAATTCAAGCTTGCTGCAGAAGTCCTGCTTCGAGAAGAGCTGCTGGAAGTGCGTTGCCGGGGCTGCATGGGTGTTCGCAGCAGGGAAGACTGGTTGATGCCGGGTCAGCATCACGCACTACGCCCCTGAATCCTGCATAGCCCGTACATTGGTTACAAAAGTACTTAGAGTCGTCTGTAGCAGTTCACACGTGCTGTCCTGCACAGACGCGTGTCTGTTTTCACATCGTTTGGCAAAAGCGCGGGAATGTTTGCTGAGTCCGGTGTGTCGGGACTACGGGGTATTGTAGCAGAAGTTTATGTATAGTCTAGAACTCATGTTCAGTGGTGCTGGCCTTTCTTGTCACTGGCATGGTCGTATGATGACTGACAGCATGAACTGCAGTGAGGGGACCGTAGCCCGCATTACACGCCTTACAACGCACACTACAATTTCAATGCTGTTGTTCATCTCAAGTACAACCCTACCCAACAACTACAGCCACCCGTGGGAGCCATCAGCTGGACCCAACAGCAGCAGTCTGCCATCTGAAGTACTGCTCTGCCACGCAGCCACCAACACTGAAAATAGCACCGTAGCGCCACCATGGCACTCCCAGACCTCTTCAAGAAACCTAGTTCCTTGGCATGCCTGCGTCCGGCAAACATACAGCAGCTGGGAATCAAGCAGGAGGCAGCAGATGAGAAGCCACAGCTGTTGCAGAGGTTTGTGTGTCATGCAGGCTCACAGTGGCTGCAAAAGTATCCTCAGATGCTCGGGATCAACATGATCAGCACAGCATCATGGGCCTGGCTGCTGTTCAACAGCCTTCCAAGAAACATAACAGCTGCACCACAGCAGTGGCATGACCAGCACGCGCTGTGTGCATGCGCGCAGGCTAGAGACCTGCTTACACCAGGCGAAGCACGCAGCAGCAAGCTTGCAAGTCCACAGCAACAGCTGGGGTGCAGCAAAGCTGGATGTGGATGTGTACAGGCAGGTGGGCATTGAGCTTGCCTGCTTCAAACACAAACTCCTCATCTCTGTCGCTGCTCCAGCAAATCCCAACACGTGTGCAGCACATATATCAGAGCTGTACTGCTGTACTGTAACTGGAGCACATCATATCATTTTTACATGGTAGCGACCCCCTTCAACTGTTGTTAGGAAGAGGGAAGCTTGTCCTGCAGCAGTAGTATCCTTCTGCAGTCCAACTTGGGGCCTAGTGATGTTCAATTCTTGTCGACAGATGCCGCCGCTGCTTCTTTTTCTCCGGCTGCCATCCTGTTGGCTGCCGCTGCGCACTGTTGCCGCAGGTCTTCCACATGTTCATTGCATCCATGACAACATACAGGCCGCTGCTGCTGCGCATCCAGCAGGCGTATGATGTGGCCTTGCAGGATGCAGCGGGCTCTGCATACGACCACGTGCACCTGCAAACGGAGCTATCAATGATGCCTCAGCGACATGTGGGTGCTAGCAGCACCTGCGCAGCAGGTTGCCGTCCATGTATTGTTCAATGTTGTAAGCATCAGCTAGCACAAGCTGCAGTACAGCTTCCTTACTAGCGGCACTGAAGTAAAGCATAGCTGAGCCGTTGGCAGCAGTGCCGCAGCCACACGCCCCCCTCGAGCTGGTGGATAAGCGGGTACGTCCTGCATCTGTTTTTGCAGTGCACCAGCAGCTGAATTCCGGACATTGATGCACCAAGCAGGCCAGCAATACACAAAGCGCAGTACAGCAGCTGAAGCCCTCCTGCTGTGCCATGCGCCCGGGCCACTACAAGCTTCAAAGAGTGCCCCTGCTGTCATATACTACCACACAACATGCATGGCATGATGACGTATAAACACCACCCGGTCATCCGTGTGTGTGCTGTTTCCTGCAGGCTGAGGCAGTGGCTGCCGCCAGGGCTGAGGCGTCAGCCAGGGCAGCAGCCATGCAGGACGAGCTGCAGCACAAGCTGCAGGAGCTGCAGCAGCAGGCAGAGCAGGTGAGCCGCTGCAGGCCCAGTGTCAGCATCTGTCTTGATTTTTAGTTACGCAGTTTTTTTGCAGCGGCAAGTGCACGGCTGGCAGAGCCTGCCTGCCACCTGTACACCAACACATATAGATGTTCAAGGGTGCGGACACGCCTGGGGGCACCCTGCAGTGAGTGCCCCAAACAGTGGGAGGATGACGGCTGCCTTACAGATGCTGAACCCAGCTGGGTCCTGCAGGAGCCGTCTAAATGTGTCTTTTCAGATGCTGATGCTGTGCGTGGCTGCCCCAACTTCCTGCTGCTGCCTTGCCTTTGCTCTTGCTGCCACAGGCTGAGGCGGAGTGTGTGCAGATTGATGAGCAGCTGCACTACTTCCAGAAGCACATCCTGCAGGCCAGGAGGGAGCTGGACCAGATAGACACAGCAAACAGGTGCGGCTGGCGGGCTGCGTGCAGTGCACCATCGCATGATCACAATGTTGGCAACGACTGCTTGTGCACACAGGCTACTCAGGCTGAGACACCGCCCCTGCAAGCTGCACGTGGTCATGTACAGGTGTCCTGGAATAGCTTCTCAACAAACCACCTTGTATACATGCAGTGCTGCGTTCTTCCGCATGGCAATTGAAGCAGTTGCGGCTAACCCACAAGCGCAGCATGCTCCTGGCGTAGTGATGTGACGCACAGCAGGTTGGCGCGCGTGACTTGTGCTGTCGTGTCCCTGCTGCTCTGCAATAACTGTTGCTGCTGCTGCTGCGCAGGCGTGGCTACAAAGAGCTGCTGGATAACAGCTCGTGGCACCTGCTGGCGCAGCTGCCGGGGCTGAGCAACAACAGCCCAGGCAGCCACGTGGG
The DNA here is from genome assembly GCA_030272155.1 of Tetradesmus obliquus. Taxonomy (NCBI): domain Eukaryota; kingdom Viridiplantae; phylum Chlorophyta; class Chlorophyceae; order Sphaeropleales; family Scenedesmaceae; genus Tetradesmus; species Tetradesmus obliquus. Next base: position 4,268,153 of record CP126200.1, on the reverse strand, counting down.
CAAGGCGTACCGCATGAGCAGCTGAATGAGGCCTTGATGCGGCATGCAGCTGCTCATGTACACGAACAAGTGACGCCTCCTGTGGCTGCAATCGCGTACTCTGACTCATGAGTGCCACACTGTCGTCCACTGAATGGACTGCTGCCAGGACGAAGGTTATTGACTGGGCTGATTCAGCTGCGGATACTAGTGGTGACATAGCGTACATGTGATGTGTAACGTTTGTACAATATCAACCTGTTCGCTGGTGATGTTGACACTTGCAGCTGCACATTTCAAAGGTGCTGAAAGTCTCAATCTGTGCAGGGTACTAGCAGTAGCGTAAACTCAGTGCGGCAAGGGTGCCTACTGCTGAGCTGTACAGGGTGATCACACAAAAATAGTTACACAAGTAAGTGACAGGCCGGCCATACCTGCATAGGCTGTTACCCACTGCAACAGCTTTGGAAATTTGGCTGAAGGTAAATCATTGCTGCCCAACGTTGCACGACAGCCAAAAAACCACAAATAAAAAATGGGTAGCCTGGCGCAACGTTTTGCCAAGGCACAACCGCCATGGTACGCATTGTGGGGTACAGAAACTGTCTCAAGGTACACACGTTCAGCTGCGGCAAAATGCTGACGTAAAGTGTTACTGCTGATGGCCCACATAAACCAGCCACATCTGAGCAGTATTATACCATGCATGTGAGCTGCACACACATCATCTTCTGGGTGTGCTGCACAACAGCGACCATGAAAAGGTGACCTCTCAATGCTGAGAGGCAGCTGGTCAGAACATAGCACCCAGAGAGCCCTACAACTGTATTAGTACAATACAGCTGCTGCAGTTGTGCTAGCGGAAACAATCACAATACGTCTGGTGCATGCCGCACATCATCAAGTCAGTCACAGCCACTTGCACATGATGCACATCCTGCTCTAGCATGCGCCAACAGCAATTGATGCACATTCAGCAGTGCGCAACCCTGCAACTGCTGAGACGCCACTGCAGGAGAGGTACCATACATACCACCGCCTCCTGCAACCTGAGCTGCTTGCAGCAGTTGCAGCTACACTGGCACTGCCGCCACCAGGGTGTCCGAGTGCTGCTGCCTTACACATTCTCCTGCGTCTTGGCTCCCTCATTCTGCAGTGCAGCACGCGGCGAACATCAAAGTGAGTTGAGTAGTAGCACACGAGCGTTGCAGTAGTGTAAAATGAAGCAGGCATAAGCTCGCTGCATTGCCAACTGTGTAACGTAATCTGGGCAGCACATGATCAGGCATGTTGTCGAAGCAAGAAGCATACGCACTAGAGGAGGTTGCACGTAACGGCAGCGCAACCAAGCACAAACGCACTCTTCGGCCACTGCAGCATACACTGCTTGACAGCTGCTGTACCACAGCAAGCAGGTCATGCAGCATCCAATACACAGCACGCAAGCACAGCCTATAAAAAATAAATTTTCACAAGAGCAGATCTACCTGGCGGGAGTGCACATTTGGTGTGCGTGCCTCCTCAGAGACCATGTAATCACTCTCCTTGAAGGTCTGCAGGATTGCCACGAACAGCAGCACAACATGTGCGCCTCAGCAGCCCCAACATGCCATTGCCGAGCCCCACACACACAGCAGCAGCGTAGGTGTGCAAATAGATGGAAGCCACGCTTCCATCTATCTTGTGCCAACTCTGCTGCGCACACAGGCACCGCTTCCGCAATACACATGGCAGAGAGCCAGAGTTCTATGACCCGTATTGCTCATGCCCAGGCATTGTAAGTGCTTAGAACTCCTAAACAACCAAAGCTAAACAATGTAAACATGCGGAAGAAAGGGCCGTACCTGCTGGTCCTTGCCGCTTGACTTCATGGACTCGGCAGTGCCCCGCAGCTTGGCTTTGCGGGCCTCTTTCCTGCAAGGCAGCGAACACGCACGGCAGGAAGGCAGCAAGTAAGCAGCGCAGTCAGCAAGCAAGGCAGCAAGCACAGCAGCGGAGCGCATCAGCTCAAGGGCGTGAGACAGGAAGGGGCGCAACGCTTGGCCCATTTGCTCACGGTTTGCTGACAAGAATAAAGTGTGATTGTATGGCAATACAGCTGGAGACCTGTGGTGTGACAGCAATATGCAAAGCGGAATAATCAAGACCACAGTCAACTCTTACAAATTGGGTGCTGAGGATGCAGCAGCACTTGCTTCAGCAACCTGACCAGTGCCGCTGGTGAGTCAGACTCACTCTGCCAGTGCTGCCTTGTAGTCGCGGGCATCTGCTGCACGAGTTGCCGTCAACAGCAAGCCAGTTGCCAGGCCTCCTAGCACAGCCCTGCAAGCAACACGTGCATGAGCAGATGACTGTGCAGCATAAAACAAGCAAGATCTGACAGGAGCACCTTGGGTGCCAGCACACTGCTCAGCAGCTGTCTGGTGTGCAAGCAGCCGATCTCGTTACGGGATTTTGCAGAGAAGCATAAAGGATTGCACGGACAAGTCACGAACCCATGGTATGCAACATGTGTGGGAGACAGGGGAACTGTGCTGCTGTGGTGGTTGAGCCAAACACTCGCCTCCTGCTCGCTTGCTGCTGGCTTATGTGCACGGCACACACTGTCAGAGAGCGTGTGCGGGAAGCGCCGGTGGCCACCTGAGCGTATGCGTTCATTTTGAGGGCCATTGCCGTTTCCGGTGCAGACGTCTGAAACAACGGAGCTGGGCGTTATAGGCAAACTGGATGCTCGTTCAACCGTTTTGCAGCAGTTGCGTGTCACTAGCGAGTATCAAGCCAATGCACCAACGCAACACACTCTTGGGAGATGCCACGTAGGATCTAGTTGTAACAGCGCTGATCTCCGCACGGGAGGACTGCTTATGCTTTTACATCATAATTTGTTACCAGTGTGATGCCGTCAGCGCCCTCATAACAGCGACGGACCCTGCGCGACGGTACTTGGCGCACCCTCAAGCCTTGAGCCTTGAAGGCATGGTAGAGGGGCAGTGAGTAGCTTCATGATTGCTGCACAACGCCTCTCCCCGCAGAAAATGACAATAAAACGAGACAAATATGAACTTTCAAAACAAAGACTGCCAAAACCGTGCACGACTGCCCCTATGCTTCACCGCAGCTGCTGTACAGCCGTCCTGCTGTACAGCCGTCCTGCCGCAGGAGCAGCTGCGTTGACCAAAATGAAAACGCAACTCAGACCACAGACAATACAAGCAACCCTTGAAAATATAAGCAAGTCGATGAAGCACACGTAGTGCCATTGAGGAGATGGAGCACGCAACATGCTTAATTAACCATGCAGAATCACCAGATCGATGGGAGGTGTGCGGGCAGGACCAGGAACACTTGCTGTTCACTCTTCGTGAACACCACCAGTTGCAGTGTCTAAGAAACAGGGAAGCCGCATTGCCTGCAGCGCAGTGCTTATGAAAACAGTCCCACAACGGCGCCGTTGCCGGCCAATGCTGAGAGGAAGCGGGTGCACTGCCACAAAGCCGCCTGTTGCTGATCCACAAAATGCTGTGGCAGAATAGATGCAAGTGAACACAACAGCCGAGGCACGCTTGTGCCTGCAGCTTTGAGACGACCCGTGATTGCCAAAATGACGCTCAACATAGAGTGAAAGACAAGCTCCACAAAAAAGTGTGAAACGACAATGCACCCCGCTCAGGCAGCAGCAAACCTCCTGCATTGGTCGCGCGTGTGCAGACACAAGCACGACACGCATGACGCCAGTCACCTTTGCAAACCTGCACCGCAATAAGAGCAGTGTTGCGGCTGAACCCAAGCGCCGAGCAGCCGGTAACATTGGCACGGCGCACTTGACATGCAAGGCGGCACACAGAAAGCACATGCAGCCTGCTGTGGATGCCGCAAAAACCACAAGTAAAGCCCAGCACCAGTGAGGTTTCACTACAGCTGCCGCCAAAAAAACACCTGGTGCAAGCTCAACCACACAGTTGCACTGCGCAATGCAGCCCTACACACGTATTGCCTCCGAACCATGCGCTGATATCCAATGATGCAAATCCCACATGGCTACAGCTGAAGAGACACCCGAAAAGGTCAGGTAGCATGCCTACAGCAGGCATGTCACTTACAGGAAGCAGCACAGAATACAGGGAGATGCAGCAGGGTGCCAAACCTGCTTTGGACTCTGAACCAGGATGCCACATACACACAGTGACATAACATACCGCCTTCGGAATCATTGCAGACCCTTCACAACCGGAAGCGGGCCCAAGCAGACAGCAGCAGACACCATCGAATGCAGTTGCACGATCTCTGAGTGGTGCAACGAAAACCCACCAACAGCCAAAAGCACGACCGGCCTGATGCATGGTCAGCACTGTCCCTGCCAGGCCCCACAGCAACCACTGCTGCTGCCTGTTGAGGGCCAGCAGGAGTTCACGCCCTGCTCCCTTCCGTTCACACCGGGAACTCTCAGGCACAGCATGCACGCATGCAGGCAATACCAACGAGTTGCCTGCCATCCTTTCCTTTCCTGCACAGCGACAGGTGCATTTCAGATCAACAACAGGCGTGCCTGATAGCGGCGTTCAGCAAGAATCAGGGCCCCTTGTTGTACAGCAGCACAGGCAGGCGCCTTGCTGAATCAGCGCAGGTGTAGCAGCAAATGGAGTGCCGGACACTCAATTTGCTGCTGGTGTGCACACAACACCGCAGCCGGTTGAAGCGACACCACCCAAGGGCAATACACGGTGCACAGAGCGATACAATTCTCCATAGTAAGTTGTAAACACCAGCAACACCACCTGCCGCGCAGCCTTGCATGTACACGGACGCCTACGCGCAGGAAGGTGCCAGCAGCGCCGCTGCCGACCCATCCGCTTCAAACTCTGCTCCCTGCTGCGATCTGTAAAAAATCACAGAGTTGCACAACACCAGTCGCAGCATGATACTCTCCTTGCGCCAACGCAGGGCTTGCGCCAACGCAGGGCTTGCGCCAATGCACACAGCTAGCGCCAATGCACACAGCTGGTGCCAATCCACACAGCCGAGTCCAATCCACACAGCACGGGCTGCTTGCAGGCGGTGCCACCTGCTAGCCGCCAACACACACCTGCTGGAGCACTCAACCGCCATCACACCCGTAAATCTGGCCAGTGTCTGAGCGCCGACAAAGCACAAGCACGTAGTTAAGCAAGAGCAAAGGCGTCATTCGAGAGTGTCGACCCATTGCCACAACAAGATCAAGCCAGCAGTTGCAAACGGCACTGCAAAGTGGTGTTCGCATGCATCAGATGCAGCAACAACAGATCAACCAGCGATGCCCGCGCTTACTTGACAAAAGATACGCAGCATAGTAAGACCACTCTCTGGCTGTGGTGTCCTGTCCCGTACACGAAACGAAAGCCCGTTGCGGCATCTCAAAGCATCCGCAAAGCATCCGGCAAACCCACCGGCCGCTGCAAAAGGTGGATGCGGCACATGCCATGTGCTGGCACACCTTGAGCACCAAACATAACATAACATATCATAACACGGCGCACAAAGCTCCTTGCCCTGTTACGCTGGATAACCCAATGCCTGCAAAGAAGCAACACGTAGCACAGCAGCACATACGACTGCGGCACAGACGTCATAACCTGCACCAGCTGTTGTAACCATGTGCGAGGGAACACCAAGCACAAACGAGCACAACAGCAACTGCCAGATGCTTGAATGCCAGCCACAGCGCCCACCCTGCGCATGGCTGTCATCAACGCCAACCCACCACATTGCGCAGGGAAGCCACACCGCCCACCCTGCGCATTGCTGTCATCAATGCCAACCCACCACACTGCGCAGGGAAGCACCTGCTGCTGTGCAGCCACCATGTCGCATGCCGTGGCAGCAGCACATGTTGTGCCCATATGCGACAAACGTGACAGACGTGACAGATTGCAAATGCAATTGAAACTGCACCCCGAGGTCTGAAAAGAAGTGTACCACGCACTGCAACATGTAGGCAAGTCCACTGTGACTCCTAGTGAAGTCTGACACGATGCTGAGGGTGGGACAGTAACAAGTATCATGGTGCAACCACACTCGGTGTAGTTTGCTGTACGAACCTGCATGAAAGCACATGTGTCACCACAAATGCTGCCAGCGCACACAAAACTAGGCCCAGCAAGGATAGCCACTTGCTGTACTGGGCATTGCGCCGCTCACTGAGACTGTGCATGTTTATCAAAGCTGTGCAGAGGGCCGAAGCTATTGCCAATCACACACTTAAGGCCAAGTCAGACAGAGGATGCGGCATCTGATCCCAAACACACACATACACAACCCACAACCGTGTGGAAAGAGTCAATACATGCAGACATAGTACAGGCTGATTCAATGGAGAACACTTCCGGCAGGCCATCAAGTGCACACCAGGCTCTGAGCAATGCTGGCACGCACCCAAACCACAGCAATGTGTCACAAAACTTTGGAAAAGCGCTGACAGGCATGCTGGAGCATGCTCTGTGCAAGGGCTTCTGCAAAGCACCTTGTAGCCCAACAAGGCCATTAATGTGTCAAAATCCACCGAAACAAGTCCATCAAGATGCCACAGTGCCTTGGAAGCACACAATTGCCTGAGGCGCCAATGACTGATAGCATCCAACATGCCATCCATGCTGTGGGCACGGAGATGCGCATTTCCACATGCCACCTCACCCGCTGCGATCTGCGCTGCTGAACAACTTTAAGCAGTCAAACACTTTGATGTGTGCTCAGACAGTGCGGCCAGCAACATGCAAGCGCAGCTCACACAGGCGACACGCCATATGCAACACGGAGCAGTCAGCAGCAATCAGCAGTTAAGCGCGACATCCGGTTGACATCCTGATGGGATGCGGCCAACCCACACCTCTTTCAGCTCTTTTGTTTCTCATTGCCAGCCCAACTGCACCACAAGCAGAAATGAGCAGCAGGCCAGGCTCAAAAACAGCTGGCAAATACCTGTGTGCCAGGTACACGTGGAAGCAACTCGCATGATCGGGCAGCCATGTAACGTGAGGCGTGAAAGTGACAGTGTGCGACAGTGCGATGAAAGGGGACCAAACAACGCTGGCTTGCCCGCAACAACAAACACGGGGAGAACCCAAGCCACTCGCCGCTCGTGAGCGCAACATCTGCTCACAAGCAAGGGCGCGCGGCGCAGTGGACTCATCAAGGGGATGAATAATAATACACAACATCCGTGCGCACAGCCGGCAGCTGTGAATCGCCCGCTGCTGCTGCTGGCATGCGTTGCTGATCTTGCAACGATCCTGCCGGCAGAGCACCATGCGTGCGGCACCGGTGCGGCTGACATGCCGCACACAACACCGCTGCTGCACAACGCACCGCTGCTGCCGGCTCTGCGCCTACCTCGTAAGCAGGGCAGCCAATGGGTTGCACCTGTCCTGCAGAGGCTGCGGGGCAGAGGCAATTGTCACGTAACAAACACAATCCCGCCGCCCGCTACCGCACTCACATAGCACAGTCATGCCAAAATGCATCCACCAGGCCCATCAACGCCCACAGCATTTGCTGCACCTGCTGAACGCAGGCTACAGCGCCATAGCCACTACACACAGCTCATCCACAGCTCAGCAATCCCTTTATCCTCGGAAATTACACCCTGCTCTGTTGTGAGCACAATGTGCCTGCTGATGAACCGAGCATGTCACTACGCGGGCCCTCAGCTGTATAGGCAGCACGAGACGGATCCCACACCCCACACCCTACAACCAAAAGCATCCGGCACAGTGTAAGCTCTACAGGCGAGTGTGCAGCAGGGCACTCCTTGGACCCCAAACAAACAATGCACGGCCCGCTCAATATAACATGCAAACACAATGCACAATCCAAGGCGGCGCCTCCACAACGCACGGCCGCGGAGCCACACCGTTTGACAGAGCCGCAGCAAACAAACAACGCTGAACAGCCCCCATAGCCCTGTCGCCAGCCCCTGATCAAATAAAACAAATGCACAAATGCACCAAAGCACTGAATCGTCAGTGGGCCAGCTACGTGTTCAACTACAGCCAGCCGAGCTGCCGGCTACCACCGGTGGTGGTGTAACCTGCCTGGGCGTCCATTGAGGGGCTGACTAGGCCCTCTAAGGTGCCACCACTTGCCACATTCTCCTCAACACAGGCCATCCTTCCAGCACCCACCCAGCCCTGCAGCAACACTGGAGCAGAGCGCACAACCTGCTGCTGCTGCTGCATCATTGCCTGCTGCTGCTGCTGCTGCTGCTGCTGCTGCTGCTGCTGCATCGCCTGCTGCAGCTGCAGCTGCTGCATGCTGTCAGGCTGTTGCACGCCACCTGGCGCCATGAACGCAAGCTCTGCTGGACTCGGCATGCCGTGCTGCTGCTGCAGCTGCAGCAGGTAGTCAGCCGTGGACTGCTGCTGCTGCAGGATGGCGTTTTTGCCGCTCCCCATCAGACCCTGCCCAACAGCAGCAGCAGCAGCAGCTGCAGCAGGCGCCAAGCCGAACACTGGCGCAGCAGCCTCGAAGCTGTTGCGCCAGGGGCCAGCTGGCACACCTGCAGCTGAGCCTGCTGCCATGCCACTGCTGCTGCCAGCTGTCATTCCATTCAATTCTGACAGGGGCATCAGGGCATCCAGCCCCTGTGCTGGTGGCAGCAGCTGCAGCCAGCTCAACACGCCAGCTGCAGAGCCTGCACCAGGATCCAGCCCCTCCGCAATCGAGTACGAGCAACGATTTGCATAGCCATGCAGCTGCCCATTGGATTGCGCAGAAGGCATGCCCAAGTTGCCGCCTGACGCTGTGGCAGCAGCTGCTGCTGCTGCTGCTGCTGCAGAGGCATGCTCCAGACTCATCCGCTGCACTGCATGCTTCAGGCTAGCAACAGCTGCATTTGGCGCTGCTGATGCTGCCGGTCCTGCGCTTGCTGCCGGCAGCCGGGCCATCACGTCAGCTGCTACAGCCGTGGCCCAGTTGCCGCTGCAGCTCATGTTGCTGCCACCACTAATTGCGTGGCCGAGCCCCGCGCCTGCCATCTGCAGCCCAGCTGCGACTGCATCCATAGCCATCGCTTCCGGGAACGCCGCCATGCCGCTGGCAGCTTGCTGCATCATCGCCTGCTGCTGCTGCTGCTGCTGCTGCTGGTCGCGAGCGGCAGCCACAGCAGCTGACTGCGCTGCTGCTGCATCACCAGGCGCGCCCGGTCCCCCTGCGCCGCCCAGGGCGTCAGTGAGTGCCTTGAGCTGCTGCTGGGCCTGCATGGCTGCATTGCGGCTGTCCATTGCCTCTTGGCGTGTGGTCTGGATATCTGCCATCAGCGAGGAAACCAGCAGCCGCATGCTCAGCAGGTCAGTCAAGCCTGCGTTGTTGCTGCCGCTTGCTGCTGCTGCTGCCGGCACGCCTGCTGAGACCCCAAGTGCAGGCCACGCCAGCTCTGTGCTGTTGTGCATGCTGCCACTGTATGCGTTGTTGCCCGACACCTGCATGCTGCTGCTGCCGCCCACAGGCGCAGCCATGATGCAGCTGCTGGTGCTGCTCTCACACAAGCTAGAGCGACAGCTGTCGCCGTCCGGCTGCATGGCGTTGCTGCCGCTGCTCATGATGGTGCAGCAACCGTTGCCAGCTGCACTAGCGCCAGCAGCCTTGCTCTTGCTCATGCTGCTGCCTGCTGAAGCCCCTGCATCCCTGTGCTGCATGGCTGCTGTAGCATTCTGCTGCTGCTGCTGCTGCTGGTGCTGCTGCTGCAAGCCCTGGAACCACACGTGCCTGCTGCTGTTGCCGCTGCTGGTGCCAGCGTTGCCTGCCATCGCATTGAACTGCGCTGCTGTTGCAGCTGCAGAGGCCGCTGCAGCCTGTGAGTTCTGCAACCCACCGAAGCTGCTGCTGCCGGCAGCTACTGCTGCTGCAGCAGCTGCACCAGCCTGACGTGCTGCCTCTTCCTGGCTACTGCTCTGCCTCCTCAGCTTGCTGGGGCCTGTAAAACACAATCAGCAGGTGACAGCACGCGGCCAATCACAGCACAAAGCGTCAGCACTATGGTCATAAGGCACAAACTGCTGGCACGAAATGCCTCATACCTGACCATGAGCTGCAGAACTACAGAACATGAAACAACACGGCGCCGTCAACATGGCATGCAGAACCCTGCATGCTGCTGATGCTGGCCCTGCGCCAAACACTGCTGCTGCTGCTGCTCACCTCCTGTTGGCATCCTCAGCTGCTCTGCGCCGTGTGCAAAGAAGCACACCTCCCTGTGGCATGCCTCCCCGTCCTTGCAGATCATCGTGCGGAACTTCTGGGGATGCAGCCACGACTCAAACACCTGCAGGACAGCGGCAGCGGGAGGCACAGCTTGATGACGTGCACGACGGTGTCGCGCAGAGGAGGGATGCTGTGAGGGAATGCACAGCGCTGTCTGCATGTGTGCTGCTGCAAGCGCGATGCACAGTCACTGGTTGTTTCCTGCAAGGCGCAGCAGCTGCTGCCGGCTGCTGTTAGGCATTATAAGTGCGTGCCCACAGCCAGCAGAGGCACGAAGGTGCACTGCCAGAAACATGCACCATGCAACACTGCTTGCAACGGACGTGAGCTAGTCAAACGCAAGGCACAGATGTGTCTTGTGCCCGCTGAGCTGACACTTACGTGATGGCTGTGTGGGCACGCGGCACCTAGCTCACAGACCTCTCCCTGCAGATGCAGCAAGCAGCAGGACAGCTAATTGAGCTCATGCCAGCATGCAAGATGAGCAATGATTAGGCAAGCAGAATGCTGGAGATGCCATCGCACAGTGTGTTGACTGACAGAGATTGGCGTCCTTTTTGCTGAGATGCGGACCAACAGCACCTGCCATGCATTGTGCCTGCAGGAGCATGCCTTGAACTGCTGTCAAGACTGGATGCACAGCAAAAGCACAGCCTCGTCATGGCACCCGGTGAAAGGTAACAACCAGCTGCACCCGCCCACCTTGACAACAGTGGGGCACATCTCGCAGTCATACTGGTGTGTGCGAGGATCGCGCCGCTTTGCTTTCTCTCCTGCAGGACAGCACAGCATGCCACCCCATGTTGTGAGTGCAATGGCAACAGCATGCAACGACGGCAACTTGGCAATTTGGGCAACTTGGCAATTTGGGCAACTGCAAAATGTCGGCAAAGAGCATGTTTGCTGCATCAACAGAATAAAGCGCTATATAGGGCATGGCCGCAGCATGCACATCTTGCAATGTCATACCTGGGTGCGCAAACGGGCATGTTGTCCACTCGTGCGAGTAGCGCTGCAGGCAGCAGCAACAGGTGACCAACAGGGTCAAGCACTAGACGATTGAAACGCACAGAGCAAAGCTACGAAGCAATCGGCCGTGATGAGGTGGCTGCTGCATACAACAGCTCTGCTCCTTAGATACACTGCTTGCTGCTGTGCGATGTCATCGCAGGCTAGCGTCAGCAGCGCCATCAGGGATAGCCAAACTCCTACTCGACAACAGTTGCTAAGTTTCTGGCGCGACTTGCTGCTCAGGCAAACAGGACAGGCGAACCTGACAGCCCGCCAAGAAGGGCAGTACCATGCACACAGATCTGAGTATTCTGGATGCAGCCGCAAGAGACATACAAAATCTACCAGCCCTAAAACAATTTCTTAAAAGGCCCCCTGAGCCACGTATCCTTTGAAATTAAGTGGCTTCGTCAGCAGTATCGCTTACTGCCGCGCACTCCTCACCTTAGAACAAGCTATTATTTTTCTGCAGTATAAATGAAACTCAGCGGTGTCATACACCAAGCTGTTGTCGAAAGAAGGCCCTCTAGTCTCTTGGCCAGCGTCCATCCTGCCTGCCTGCTGCTGCGAACTGCGTGCACGAGATGATGTTAACCAAGGATCGTTGTCTTTTCAGTAAGCAGGGCTAGAAAAAAGCAGGTTGTTCCTTACTTGCTGTCTCTCATAGTCGTGACATATGCTTGACGCCGTTTTGCTAAATTTAGAACATTACAGATATGTGCAAACGATGGAATGATTGCGAGATACTGCAATGTTTGGAAAGATATCATGCGAGCGGGTGACTCACAGGTGCATGGGGTCAGGGTTTTCGGCAAAACACTGATAAGGGCGCTAGATAGCGGCGCGTTTGCTGCCGTGACAACAAAAAAAAACTTAGATGTTGAAACAACTGCCGTTGGTGCATCGCAATAGTTGGCAACTGTGCTGATGTGAAGATACACCTGCTGGTCACCATGGGGGAGCGAGGTTTGTGACAAAGGCGCATCCACACAGCGTCCACTGAGCGTCCACGGACGGCCGTCCAGTGGGCCTGTGGATGACGTCCAGTGGCCATCCACAGAGGGCACGTATCCAGTGAGCCGTGGATGGGCTGCTGCGATCAGTGGATGAACTCGTGGATGACCCAGAACAGTGCCAAACCGCTCAGTTACGTATACTATATTGTAAATATAACATTAATAACATCATATGAGGCGCATCAGCTCATCGAGCACAGTGGCAGAGCTGCAGGGCGAACTTCGAGCTCGGGGCTGCACCCCCCATACAGTGAAGGTACTGCACAAGTGCAAACAGTCTACCAGACTGAATGCAACCATGAAATATCATATTTCTGGATCAACATGCACAACACAGAGGATGCAATGGGCCCACATAAGCACTCCAACACCTCCAGCTGTGTGTTGGCCTTGTACACACAGAGATTGCACACACAGGACAGTGCCACACACAGCATCTGCAAAACCATCTGCAATCAAAGACAATACAGCAAACAATGAAGGCAAGCCCATAGCTACTGCATGACTGGTACAGAAGCGGCCGAGCGCTGCGGCACACCGGTCGCTGAGCAGATGCTGCACCCATGCCCGCCTGTTGCATTGACAGCATACCCTGCTACTGCTGCTGCCCCAGCTGGGTGCGCATAATCCTCGCTGCAATCTACACCTCCATGACGCGCATGTTGTCCTCGCTTGGTAGCACCTTCTACTTACTGCCCGCACTGTGGTGATTGGACGTAGCATCCTTCTGCACTGCTGCACCTGCTGCCATGCGACTGCCCCTGAGTTGAGCTGCCTGGAAGCTTTCTTCATAAGCCGCTGGACCATTTTGGTTGCGCTGTCCCAGCAGCGTGATGACCGCCTTGCTGGAGCCAATTGGCATGTGCGGGGATACAGCAGTTGACTGCCAACGACGCCTTGAACACCTGCAGAAATCAGCAAAACCAGCAGAAGACAACAGGCAACTGCTGAGGCCAGGCACACACTGCTGTGCTTGCAGGAATGATGCAATACACTGTGGCCGTCATGCACAGGACCTGCAATGCCTGCAAAAGCGTAGGACACCAGCTGATCCCTGCTGCCTGACTGCACGTTGCATTGCCTGCAACTCACCCTGTCGTCATGCGCACGCGCTGTGGTTGAGCCTTGCGCCTCCTCAGCAGCCTGCCGATAACGCATGTTCCATGGCTGCGTCCTGGAAAATGCCCCCTTCTTTGAACCCTGCAATACGCACGCAAGCAAAGTATGAGTTGAGTACACGTAGATGGGTGTGCAGTGCGAGTCTGCCATGCTGTAGTGTTGAGTGAAGCTCTTGTGGCAACGTGTAGTGTGCTTGCATCACCCCAAATGAGATCCTAGCTGCAACCGCCAATCAGCTTGCCGGCAACAATGTACTTCTGCGTGCACTTCCTTACATGAGCTGAAGCACCCCTGCCACCGCTGCTGCTGCTGCCCCTACAGCGCTGCTGTTGCAGTCATGCTAGCACCACCATTGCTGGTGTTCTGCTGCAGCAGGTTATCATGCAGATCGAGCAGAGCAGCAGCAGCAACAATCAGCCGCGCACCTGCTGAAGTTGTCCCTGCCTCCGGCACTACATTAGACCTGGCACTGACCACTTGATTTGCTGTGGCTGGCTTCCTTCTCCGGCGCAGCGCAGTTATCATACACCTGCAGTGCGGCAAACTTGGATGGGTCGACAGGCAGGAGTTGCATGCATGGCGATGCGTGCGAGACTGCTGGCAACATGCCATGGCATGCAGCGACAGTCAGATACGCACATTGACTGCCATAAATACCAACCAAATGTGGTTTGCTGGCAGTCTAAGTGCTGTTTGCTGCAGGCGTCGCTGGCAGCAGCTGCTGCTGCTGCTGCTGCAGCAGCAGCGTCTCTGCGCTGGAGTCCCTGGTGTTCACCTGTGGCCAGCTCACACCATTCCGTTCATAAAAGCAGCTCGCATGTTTCCACGTAGATCAACGATTCCCTCATTGAAGCTGCTCGTGCAGTTCTGTTGCAGGGTTGCTGGGGGGCTGCCACTGGCAGCACCTGGCAGCGCCTCCTTGCGCCTCCTGCTGCAAGCTGTTCCCATGTAATGTGCGACAGGGACCAAACAAACGTCGTATACTACTTTCGAGACATCAGAATAGCAGCCGGACGAACACAGGCCGCTGGTTGCGAACTGACTGCACCTGTGGTTGGTCTCATGGGGCTGTGTGATCTTTTGACAAAGTACAGATTTGCCGCCCAGTGATCAAGGAACACTCATTGCAACATTTAGACGCCCATGCTTGGCCCACAGAAGTTGACAGGCAGTTTGAGTTCTGTTACTTGTCAGGGCAGAGGTTAAACGATGGCTGAGTGATCAGCTACTAAGGTAAGGTTTAATATTTATATAGTTTCTTCTCGTTAAGTTAAGTAACAGCAGCGATACGCTGCCGGCAGTGCACTGAGGCGATCTACTAAGCTTGTTCTGCGCAAGTCCACTCTGCGATCATCAACGTTCTTGAAGTAGCATTATCGTTGAACGCAACTTGATTTCTGTTGTTTGGTCAGTGAACAGGACGCCAATGTCACTGCCGGGGGTCAAGGGTGTCCATGGGTGACCACCTGCTGGTTTGGGGTCATGAGCATGCCCTAGCGCAGGTTCTGCCACACCCGATCATGTTTTCAACTAATAAACAGTTTTTGAGACAGCGCAAGCCGTTCAAGCTACTCGCCCTCACAGTGATCCACAGCAGGTGCTGTGGATGGCCCAAACACCCCCCACTGGACAGTGAGTGGACTGTCTGTGGATCAGCCTTTGTCACAGTAGCAAATTTGCTAGCACCTGCTGGTCACCGTTGGTGCGTCCCACGCGACTTCGTAAACTCGTCACTCTGCGCACCACCGCAACGAACCTAATTGTATCTGCCAATACAAGCCACAGATGTTCTCTCCTCAATCAGAGCAGCCACCATGGCCAGGGGTGTACAATTGGGCCAAAGACTCAGCCAGGGCTGCTGCCACCTGTGTCAGCCACTGCTGTTTGGCAGCTGGCTGCAGGGGGAACAAGTGGTTGCCATCAACAGCGGTAGCTGTGCATGTGCTGCTGGTGTAGCTCGCCCACTCCTGCAAGTTTGTAGAAAAGCAGCAGAAACTCGTCAGTGATCATGACAAGCTAAGCTGATCAGCCGCTGGGCCAGCTTGAGGCCAGATGACAATCAAGGGAGGGCTGCTCCCTGTCTCCACGCTAGGCCGAACCAGCTGCTGGTGATGACAGCAGGTCCAAGTGGAGGTTACGTTGCTACAGAGACTCCCTACCTGAGGTACATTGCCCTCGTGCAAGTGCAGACTGCATGCACACTGCTGTACTCTGCTGCAGGCTTGAGGCGCCTGGCTGTTTGAACACAATTCCAGCCAACCGCGTCGTGGTCCAGTCGACCCTGGCTTCATGGGCTGACACGCAACATACACCTTTCCGATCAATCTCTTACCTCAGATTGAACTGTTGCACAGCATTGGCTTCCATCATGTGAGCTAGCAGTGTTTGGCACAGTGTGGCAAGCATGAACACTGCTGGCATGTCAGCTGCAGCATCATAGCGACCGATTGCATGGAAAAGCGTGCAAGCAGTCACCTTGTAACACACCTGAACCATGGCGCATGTCACTCTGCGGTCTTGGGTGCCCCAAAACAGCCTCAGTGGGAAGCTGAACAGGCGCTGCCCTGAGTCAGCCAGTGGTCCGTTGTGCACACTGCATGCCGTTGCAATCTTCCTGCTGCCGGCGCCGCTGTTGCTGCTGCTGCATGGTGCGGTGCTGCCGTTGCTGCTGCTTCCATTGCTGCTGCTAATGCTGCTGCTTGGTTCATACTCATCGAACAGCTGGAAGTCAGCACGAAGCATGGGCTGGTACATGCCCCACATGCCGGCACTGAACACCACATCACTGATGTCCCAGCCCCTGCACTCCTCCTGCTCAGCAAGCAGCAGCAGCAGCAGAAGCAGCAGCAACAGTAAGAATTTCGGTCTGTTGTTCATGCGGTTGGCTGCAGTACAATGAAAGAAAGGCATCCAGGTGCCATGGTGCACCCACATGGCACTGTGTCTGGTATGTGCTGGTATCGCCTTACAGTTAGCGCTCAGTTCTCCGACCCTCGCGCACCTGAGCACCAACCCCAGCCTTGCAGCTGCCTGCACGCAACTTAGTTGACCTTTGTACATCCTCCTTGCATGCAACTGACTAAAATCTTTCTGTCAGCAACCCACACACCCGCACAGCCGTCACCCCAGACCCACCTTGAACTGCTGCTCCTGCAGCAGCCGCTGCTGCCGCCAGGGCCGCTGCTGCATTGGGATGTGCGGCCATGGCATAGCTGAAAGACATGCAACTGCTGGCTCTGGAAAGCCTGCGGTGCAAGCACAATGTCAACGATTTGTTTGATTGTCAATCGTTGACTATCGCAACTATGTTTCTTACCGGCCGGTCAGCAGCGTTACTGTTGGGAGAGCTGGCTGGGCTGCCGTGTGAAAATTAGGCAGCCCGTCGACATTTGCTGCTTGCTGCTTGCTATGGCTCAAATGGTGACATGCGGATGATGACCATGCTGCTTGCCACACTTTAGAGTGCTGCGCTACAGCTGCCAGGCTTTGCTGCTGCCAACATGACTCAGCCGAAGCAGGCAGCTGCCAAGCAGGAGTGGGCAGCAGCAGCAGCAGCAGCAGCAGCAGGGCGTAAGCTGCGCAGCTCTTTTGCCAGCCACCTGCCTGCCAACTCCTTCAGCGGTGCACCTGCCTTCGCTGTCGCAACTGCTGCACATGAACCACACAGCCACAGCCTCAGCACATACGCTGTACAAGTGACTGGCATATGCACGCTTCAACACACTACATGACTCACCTGCCTGCTGCAGCAGCAGCAGCAGCTCATACGCTGCCCAGCACCCCATGCTGTGCGCTACCAAGGCATACCTGCCGCCAGCAGCCAGCAGCGCAGGAGCCACCAGCGGCAGCAGCTGCTGCGCAACCTCCTGCAGCATGGCAAGCACAGCACACGAGCAGAGCACATAACACTCGTGAAAATCTCAGGCACATAGGCTACTTGACGCGTGTTTGGCTATGGTGGCTTGATACTGAATGGATGGAGCTGATGTATTGCAAACCTGCTTGACATGACTGCAGCGATGTGTCCAACCGGCACCTGCATCTCGCCAGCCAGCTGACACACCGGCTGTCAAGTTCTATCGCTTACAGCAGCTGCAGGTTCACCGCACGATCAACATTAGGCACCCTTTACTTTCACCTCAGCTCGAGGAAATCAACCGTCGGATACGAACTTTTTGTCAGCTTTGTTAGCCGTCGGGCGTGCAACGCACCCACCTGCAGTGTCCCCAGTGGCGGCTCCTTGGCCCGCAGGCCGCGCCCAGGCAGTGCGCAGCCATCGCTGCAGCGGTTGCACTCGGGAGTGCACGATTCACCATGCTCACCTGCAGTGTTTCCAAAGGTGCCTCCTTGGCCCGCAGGCCGCGCCCAGGCAGCTGCGCAGCCAGCAGCCGCCAGCGCTGCGCCCTGCACAGCTCCAGCAGGGGACTAGGTGCCCTCCTGCTGCCTGTACCCTCGCTGGTGAACATGTCTTCTGCATTGCCAGAGCTGCAGCCAATACAAGACAATAGGAAACATCTCAGGACCAAAACCTGTCTCAGGCACTAGCCCAGCGAGCCACTGGCAACAACGTGCACATACAAGCGTACGCTGACACATGCATCTGGGACATGGTATGTGGTACGCTGGAAAGTCTCTTTTCCTGCTGCATGGCTGCTCACGCATCATATTGGCAGGATGCACAATAGCTCTGCTTGAGTGCAGGGGCACGGGCAGGGGCACTTGCTGGTGCCTGCACGTCCTGCAGTGTTCACCTGGCGTGTGCAGTGCTACAGTTACGGCGTGGCCTGTACAGCAGAGGTTAAGTGCCACAGCAGTGTCGCAGGCAGTTGCACACTGACAGTTGTGCCGATGCAGCGTGAGATTAAGCTATGCCAGTGCGAGCTGCATGTCCTGGTGGAACACCGCACAAAGAAACTGCAGTGCACGGCATGCCAGCTGTGTCTGGCTGTGACGACTTGCCTGTGGAAGCACAGCACTACAGCCTGTGGTTGTGCTACATCTGTCTTTGACAGTGCAAGTCCCGGAAACCACGCCCTGAATGCTGCAGCGTCCACGCCAGTTGTAGGGAAGCGCAGGCTCAGCTGCGACAGCTGCTCGGCTAGGCTGATGTCCTGCCTCTGCTGCTGCTGGTGTTGCTGCTGCTGCTGCTGCTGCTGCTGCTGCTGCTGCTGCTGCTGCTGCTGCTGCTGCTGCTGCTGCTGCTGCTGCTGCTGCTGTTTCGCTTGCTGGTGTTCTGCTGGCATTGCTGCAGCTGCAATGCCTGCTGCCTCTCCTGCAGGATGGCTGCCATTTGCTGTTGGTGGTGAGGCTGCTGCTGCTCCTGGATTGCCTTCATTGGCATAGTACTGCCTGATCTTGTCTTCTGTCCTGCAAGCACAACGGCACAACATGCATGTCACTTGTGTCACACATCTTGGGCTGCTACAGCCTGTGAATGTAGTCCAGTGCTGAGATTGATGCTGGTAAAATTCAACAACCAGCTACTATGCAAGCCTTGCATTACATGCCACGCCGCTGCACTAAGCAGTCGCAATGGTTGCCAACAGTGTCTCAGGCAGGTGCTGTTGTTGCTAGGCACTGTCAATGACAGCCATACACGTTGATGTCCAGACAAAAGTCAGGATGCACTCAATAAGTACTGATACGCGGCAGTTGTACTGCCTGTGAGGGACGTCAGTAAGAATGACTTGTCCGTTTGCGCACCAGGCTTCTAGCTGTTCATCAGTCGGGTCGTCAGGAACTGCTACCCCTGCTGCTTCTGCTTCCTCCTTCAACACCTGCAGCATTCAACACTCCCTTGATTAGACTTTCCAAGATATTGGCAATGTGTCACATATGTGTGCTGCTCTGCTCGTCTTGTTGCAGTCTGTTGTCTGTTGGGGCACGCCTGCTGCACATGTACATCGTCCTCTTGGACAGATCAACTTCCAGCTGCTGTCGAAATGCTCGTGTCTTGTAACATTATCTGTGTTACATACTTCGGCTAAGTTTATCTTGCGAATCAGCTCCATCTGCGCATACACGATCGGCGTAACAGCTGCTTTCCTGCAATGCTGCAGCGTCCTTGTTAAGCCCAGAGAGTGTTTTCGATTCGATAGATTTTCCACCGCAAACACTGCAAACCACTTCAGTAATTGAGCAGTTGGTTCGTTACACTGCTTGGTCGGCTCGCTATCCTTGGACTGCAACTCTGTCTGCGCTGCGCACGACAGCCCAGGCAAGAACTGGCAGCAAGCAGCGAACTGCACCGCCTGTAAACGACATTAAACACGCAATCTTCAGAAATCTATCACTTCAACGCTGCGTGGATCAGGAACGGCCCGGCCTGCTCCAAGCCCTGGTTGATTAGTGCTGCTAGCTGCTCTGCTGTCTCTGCACGGCCTGCTGCCACGCCCATGCCCGTTGCCAGCGCCACCCAATCGATGGCCGGGCCGGAAAGCGAGGTCATGCCGGAAGAGGTGCCAGGGGTGCGCTGCCGCATGGCCTCAACCTGTAACAGCAGTACAACACACCACGAATTGCAGCAGACAAGAGACGCATGACCAGAGTCTCTTCACACGGCAACACACAGCAGACGCGGCACCAGCAGGAATTGCAGCTGGAACACATGCACACAGTTATGGGCGTGCTACTCACAAACTGCCAACCATGCACACGACACCTACAAATGCGCGTGCACACCAGCAAGTTCAATTTTGGCAGCAACTCCCGCTGTCACCAGCTACACAAGAAACCAGCAGGCTGTACTGCATCAGCATGATTCACAGCGCACCCAAACTGCTGCTGCACTGACTGTCATTGCAGCGTTGACAGCTGCCAGAAAGCCTGTGGTTTTCACCTTAAGGATGGCGTAGGTGTTGTTAGCACATATGATTGTCAGCACCTTAAGCTGCTCGCGCGCCTGCGTCCACAGCGCCTGCACACACAGCAGCAGATTGCAATCATTCTGTTGACAGTTTCACGTGTCAACATAGAGTGTATGCTGGTAAAAGTCCTGATTCAGCGGGCTCCGGCGCTGCAGTTGCCCAGGACAACGCCCTAAACCCAGGCTGCTCCTGTACAGCTCCCTGCTGTATGCACCGTGTTGTTTGTAGTTTACAGACTGGAAGTAGTGCCATTATGTGGATGCTGTTGCAAGCACGTAACTTAGCCTGTACAATGCCTTTGCCAACTGCTACATTGGCGAATGCCCCCTGCACATACCACTGCCGGCGTGCGCTGCCACGCATGCATGACAACAACGACCACATAACAGGTCATCACACGCGAAATTAACACACCTGCAGTGTGTACATGGCGCTGCCGTCAGCCTGCAGGTTGATGACCTGGCGGCCCGACGCTGCTGCGCATGCATACAACAACGTAACATGTCATAACATACCAAATCAACACACCTGCAGTGTGTACATGGCACTGCCGTCAGCCTGCAGGTTGATGACCTGGCGGCCCGGCGCTGCAACTGCCGCTCCAGTGGCCATAGGAGGCCCGCTGCCGATAGCACCACCAGTCAAGCACAGGTGGCTGAAGGGAGGGCAGCCCTGAGACAAGAATCATTGGCAGAAGGGTAATAATTTTTAATTCAAATGATAGGAGGGTGGCAGCTGATCGCACCGCTGGTCAGGCACAGGTGGCTGAAAGGAGGGCAGCCCTGAGGCAGTAATTATTGGCAGAAGGGTGATTATTTTCATTTTACATGATAGGAGGGCCGCTGCCGATAGCACCGCCGGTCAGCCACAGGTTGCTGAATTGAGGGCAGCCCTGAGACAAGCAGGCATGCAGCCACAAGAACCATCAACACCGTTCTGGCAGAAGGGTGTTTAGGTGTTTAGTACTCATCTACAGGTGGTGATGCCCGCTGCATGTCTTCTGCTTTGTGGTCAACTTGGAAGCACGCCGTGTTCTGCCTGACTGGCTTGCTTGCAGTCACCCTTCACAGGCTGCCCAACGTAATATTGCTCAAGCAGGCTCATTGGCAACCATTTGGCCTCATCACGTCATCACCAGTCACCTTGGAGGCGTCCCAGTATGCTGTGCCACTAGTGAGTGACTCATCCACCCAGCTGAAAGCAGGCCTAAAGAGAAAATGATTGCAACATAACTGGCGACCATTTGACATCATCACGTCATCACCAGTCACCTTTGAGGCGTCCCAGTATGCTGTGCCACTAGTGAGTGACTCGTCCACCGAGATGAAACCAGGCCTAAAGGGAAAACAATTGCAACATAACTGGCAATGATTTGACATCATCAAGTTGTAATCAATCACCTTGGAGGCTTCCCAGTATGCTGTGCCACTAGTGAGTGACTCATCCACCAAGATGGTCCCTGCAGGCTGCAGAGCCGCTACAGCCTGGCACAGCGCAGCAGCAGTCAGCACGCCTGCAGGCACGCGCACACCACAGCAGCAGCACAGCTTGGCGTTCAGCATGCACACACAGCGTTGTGATTGATTACAGTGCTGTGCAACTGCAGACCTAGCCGCCAGCAAGCTGCTAACTTGGCTGGGTGCAAGTAGCAGGAGGAGCAGCACATCTGTATATCTTAAATGCCAGCAGCCATGGTGGCGAGGGGCCCTACCTTCTGGATGTGAGTACGCATTATGCTGCATTGATGCTGTCGCGATATGCAATGTCTTTCCTGCAACTCATTATACGTCATGCAGTGGTAACTAACTGCAGCAGGAGGGTCTACCATTGCCAAGTTGCCGCAGCTTGCAACAAACCCAGCTGCTAGACTATGCGTGGTTACCTGACAATGCAGCATATCCTGAACGCAATTTTTGTGAACACCAAAAGCAGCAGCAGCAGCAGCAGCAGCCACACGCACACCTGATGGCAGTGCTGGCCTGTGCGGTGTTGCAAACATGCCCCTGCAGTTCACGCCAGGCCGCACAGCAGCAGCACCAGGCAGCTGTGCTTCCAGCAGCTGCAGTGCCTCTGGCAGGCTCCACGCAGCATCAAGCTCCCAGATTGCATCATCCCCCTGCTTCAGCAGCTGGCTGGGCCCATCTCTGCACAGATGGCGCAGCGTAGCAGCAGCGGCAGCAGCCATGGGCAAACGTGGGCATAATGTTGCTGCCAGCGGCTGTAAGTGGGCCATGTAACATGCATGCCAGCTGTCCAACACATGCACTGTTACCAATTCAAGCTCACTGCAGGGAAACTGTCCAGACCTTTGCTGGCATGACAGCACCGCTGAACACACCACTGCCAACTCACTTGTACCCAAAACCTGCCACCAAACTATCAATAACAAATGCACTGCCACCAAACTATCAGCACACCCCGCCTAAACACAGTCGTAACTTCTGCTGTCTTGAGAACGCCGCTGACTAAACAGAGTGTTACATTGCCAACTCACTTGTACCCAAACCCTGCCACAGGCCGCCGCACATCCAGCAGCAGGAGCACCTCATATTGTGCCAGCTCAGCAGCAGCCTCCTGCACCCATGCCAGCCACCCGACAGATGCAGAATTGTACCAAATCATAATAAAACCTAAAGGAAAGTGCAAATACTCTTGCTGTTGTTGCAGCAGTTTTCATAACAGCGCCGCACATGCATCGCCAACTCACTTGTAGCCAAACCCAGCCACAGGCCGCCGCACATCCAGCAGCAGCAGCACCTCATACTGTGCCAGCTCAGCAGCAGCCTCCTGCGGAAAGTAGGGCAGCCGCGTGGCATGAGGCAGGCCCTGGCCCCTCTCAATGCGGCCAGGCAGCGGCTCACACAGCAAGGCAGCACCCAGGCTGGCAGCGATGCGGCCAGCAGTTGACAGCGCGCCGCCTGCAGGAAAATAACAATAACAGTAAAAGCACATGTCAGGACTAAAGTGTGTCCAGGCTGGCAGCGATGCGGCCAGCAGTTGACAGCGCGCCGCCTGCAGCAATATAACAATAACAGTAAACGCACATGTCAGGACTGACGTCTGCCCCAGGCTGGCAGCGATGCGGCCAGCAGTTGACAGCGCGCCGCCTGCAGGAAAATAACAATAACAGTACAATAGATCTCAGGACTGACGTCTGCCCCAGGCTGGCAGCGATGCGGCCAGCAGTTGACAGCACGCCGCCTGCAGGAAACAATAACAGTGCAATAGATCTCAGGACTGACGTCTGCCCCAGGCTGACAGCAATGCGGCCAGCAGTTGACAGCGCGCCGCCTGCAGGAACAGGAGCATGCGTGTTGTGGCAGCGAGCGGCGCATACATTACAGGTGTGTGTAGGTGCTGCTCAAAGGAGGTGTCTTGAACGGCCGAGCAACAGGTCACTGGGCTGTTTACTGCTCGCTGAATGTCAGCATTGCCTGCAGCATAAGGACACAGGAAGCAAGCAACAACTGCCAGGCATCCCAAAGCGCTGCAAGGCATTGGCCAAGCTTTGACCAAGCTTTGACCAACATTTAACCAACATTTGACCACAGTTTGACCGCACCTTCCTCGAGCAGTGCAGTGCCTCCCAGCAGCAGCACGGCCTTGCCCCTGGGGGCTGCCCTCAGTGCTGCTGCACAGTCCTTCAGAAACTGACAGGCAGCTGGGCTGTCTGCTAGCCTCTGGTGCTGCTGCTGCTGCTCCTGCTGCTGCTGCTGGCTGCCATTCAAATTGAGATTTGCTGCAACTGCTGGTGCTAGTCCATCAGCTGCTGCAGCTGGGTGTGTGCTGCTTGACGCCGGGGCCTGGTCTGTGCCTGCTGCTGCTGCTTCTGGTTCGGCTGGTGTCCAAGAGATGTCATGTGGAAACACCACAGTCACCACCTTACTGCCAGGGCAGCAGGCCAGCGACTTTCCAATGCTGCTTTTGCTGGCTCCACTGCTGCTGCTGCTGCCGCCGCCGCCGTCTTGTGCGCCTGGTGCTGTCAGTGCCGCAGGCGTGGCTGCTGGCGCTGTTGCTGCTAGAGCTTGCTGCATCACCAGCGGCACTGCTGCTGCTGAAGGGATCGTCAGCACTGCACCTGACACCGTGCCTGCCAGCGCCTCTATGTCTTGATTCAAAGGCGGATCTGCATCAACAAAACAGGTTTCTGTGAAGGCACAGTCTGTGTGTAGCAGACAACCACTGTCTGCAACTGGCTGTTGCAGCATCACTGAAGCGGTGACTGCGCTTGCAGATTGATGTGGAAGCAGACAGACAACAGCTGCAGCTGAAGGAGAATCTGCATCAACAAAGAACCACTGCCAGGCACCGCCCATGCGTATCATACCATTGGTTTGCCTCGCTACGGCACGACCAAAGCTAGTGACGTACTTGCATGTCTATTTTGCTAGGCATCGGCCAACAGCAGCAGCAGCAGCAGCAGCAGCCGTTGGTGCCAACCTGCTGCCCTGTGCCATGTGGCCATGTCTCCCACCATCACCACAACTGGGCTGCCCGCGCGGCGCGCGTTGTGCAGGTTGCACAGCCCATTGCCCAAGCCTGGGCCTAGGTGCAGCAGCGCCAGCGCAGGTTGCCTGGCCATGCGTGCATAGCCATCACAGGCACCTGTGAAGCACAACAGATAACTGAGATGATGTTCATATTGTGTGCACAGTGTGATCTACAGATATTTTTACATGAGCTGCAGCAGAAGCATTATGTGAGGCAGGGCTGCGCAGGCCCAGCTCTGCTGCCGCGCCCGCAAGACCTGCTCCGTCCGCTAGGCTGCTGTTGACTCTACGTCAAAACACATCTCCTGTGCTGCTCTTCTTAAGTGCTAAAGCAGCAGCAAGAGGCCTGCTGCAGCAGCGGCAGCAGCAGCAGCAGCAGCAGCAGCAGCAAGAGGCCTGCTGCTGTTCTTACCCGTGCACACTGCCTCTTGCAGGCCCAGTATGCTACGGATGCCGCGCTGCTTCTCCAGCGCTGACACCATCCACATCTCAGTGGTGCCTGGATCTGCAGGCGCATTTGCATTGTTACATGACGTGGCAGGCTTGATGGTGCAGGAGTGGGTGGGCGCGTGGGTAGTGGCGTTGCTGGTGATGCGGTGCGGTGAAACTGGGGAACCAACGTGGCAGCTGGGGCTGATGCAGTGCACTGCTAGGTGTGCATGCAGCAGATGTGGCACAAGCGCAAAGCCAAAAGGCAGATGAAGAATGGCACATATTACATGTGCATGCAAGGAATGCGCACAAGCGCATTTCCCGCAGAGACGAAAGCAGTGATGGCTCTGTCAATGACACAGCAGCAGGAACAGCAGCAGCTACAGCAGCAGCTACAGTCTAGCAGTTAGTCTGTCACATCAGCATTGTGCGGTAACAGTTGTACGGGATCTTACTGGCAAAACAGACGCTGATGCCTCCCTCGTGCAGCTTTGCGATGGCTACATCTGCACATGTGGCCGGAGCAGAGCCCCTGCTGCTGGAAGGCACCGCCCTTGCTGCCATGTTTCAGTGAGGCTTTTGCGCTTTGCGTCTACGCTTCATGAACATCTCGATAGTTCAGTGTCGCTTGGCTTGGTTTGCAGAGAAGCAGCCCGTGCAGGCAGAGAACGTGTTAGTCTGGCGCCCCTCGGACCGCTCAAACACTGGAGGCACTCGGCGTGGGCTGCATGTTCTCGTACGCCATCAAGTGCACTGAAGGCTTAAACATCAAGTATTTGTTCGGTCTTGTGGCGAATTCTGCACTCGAGGTGTCTATGCAGACCTTCGTCAACCAAGCAGTACAATTTTTGTTGAACATGAGCAGCTGCCAGCTGTGTCCGTATCAGCCAGCACAGCTTGTTGCATGCTTAATGATCCGATAGATTGGTTATTGCTGACTGTTGGTGACTGAACAAGCAAATTCAGGAACCGCCACAGACTGGATTTGAGGTGGGGTTGTCCCCAATTGACAGCAGCCCACTAGTACTGCCAGCTGTCAGCTGCAGACCCTGTACAAGTGCCACACAAAAAGACTCCAAGGCGGTATCATACCATTTTTCAACTCACTCAAGTGCGTTAACCACGTCACATTCAAGAAGAGTCTCTGGTTGGATTTTGCAAAATCACCACCGATTTGCTCTGACCGCATGCGCATGCCACACAAGCACCAGCTGACACAGCCATGCGCACTGCCTGCAACAGCTGCTGCAGCAGTGTGAGCAACAATATGCACACCAAAAACATCTGCTTGACAAAACAAGCAAATCAGGCTATGTGCAGCAGTGCTCTTGCAATACTTGCATTATTGACTGAGATAGCCGGCTTCCCGCACAGGATGCCAGCAATGAGACAGCCGCTCGCATTTGGATCCCATGACAGCCCAGCACGCCAACACACAAACCAATTAGCCACCTCCTCTTCAGTAAGCTGAGGCACATCACACAGCAACGATGTGAGATCAACTACTTTTAACCACCATGCGGCCAATTGCAACCTTGTCCTGCATCACATGAGACAGGGCTGTCCACACAAAAGCCAGCTGCACCAGAGCAAAGTACGACCAACGCCAACAGCAGTAGACTTGCTAGGCCAGCAACTTTGCTGCTGGCTGCGACTCAGCATGCTGCAAGAGCCAGCACACCAGCCACACAATAAGTACAGTCCCCAGCACCAGAAGCAGGCAAGCCTGATCACCAGCAACTTGGGCTCGCTCACACTGTACTGTAGTGACGAGACCACTGGGAGCCACCCCGTTTAAACAAACCTGGTAAACAACCCAGCTGCTTCCTGGATGCTTCACCCAATGGGCAGCAGCACAGGCACTACCATCACCCTGGGCCTCAGCAGAGCCCCCACCACCAAGGCATCTTTAAAGCTGCTCCCGCCAGACGTCTGCACACTCGTCTGCTGCAGCGGCGTCGTCACGTTGATAGGGTTGTACACGACAACAGGGGTAGACGTGCTGACGCTGATGCCGTTGCCTGGAGCTGCTGCTGCTGTTGCTGCTGTAGGGGCTGCATTTGCTGCTACTGTTCCCGCTGGTACTGCTGCTGTTGGTGGGCCCTGGGTAGCTTGTACCAGAGCGTTGGCGATGTCAGGCAGCTGCTGCCTGCTGCTGCTGCTGCTGCTGCTGCTGCTGCTGCTGCTGCTGCTGCTGCTGCTGCTGCTGGGTGAAAACGCACCAGGTTCTGCTGCCTGAGGCATGTAGTATGCTGAAATGCTGGCTGGAGCTTCTTGAGCTGCTGCTGCTGCTGCTGCTGCCCAAACATGAGACACTGCTGCCAGGCCAACCCTTGCTGCGGCAAGCTGCTGCAGGTCAGGTGGACGTGATACTGCTTGCAGCGCGCGCCTGTACCTGCTGTGGCGTTGCCGCTGCTGGTTGTGTGCTGTTGTTTTGCTGCTAGGTCTACCCATATTGCTGCAGGCTGTGCCTGCAATGCTGGCAGCGCCAGTCCCAATGTTCTTGTCCAGCCTGCTGCACCAGGTGTCACATGATGTGCATGCCACATGCTGTGTGGTGATGCCAGGAGAGGTGTGTGCGTGCCACTTCCAGCTTCCAGCAGCAAACCCAGCGGGTGGAGTGGCTATGTGTATGCTACATGCTGGCACAGCTGCTAGGGTGATCAACAGCAGGCCTGCTAGCAGCATGGAGTGGCGTGACCGCTGCTGCAAAGGCCCATGCCAGATCCTGCTGATACTGTGAACGTTGCAGCTCCCGATCTGCGAGTGGCACTTCGCTGCAGCTTGTGGCTTTCGGTTGTAATCTGCAAATGCCGCAGCCCGGGACACCTGGTGCAGCTGGCCCTTGTGATGCTGTCGATGCAGCTGCCAAAAGCCGCCTGGCACGTTCAACGTTCTAGTAATTTGCGTAGTGTGACAAGGAGCCAAATTTGGTGGTAGCGTGGCGCTGTCGAGTAGTGCAGTGTGAATGTTAGCGCGACTTGTCGCCATCAATCATCGTCATTGTCAAAGCAGCGAAAGCTTGAAAAATTCATAGCTGCTGTTGCTGTGATAAGCACCCCACCGAGCAGCTTGCGGTCGGTAATGTCGTTCTTGGATGGGCTGTGAGCGTAGCGGGAACTCCTTGATGTCCTGCAACGGCTGGTGTGCCTTCCTGTAGAGTCACCAGGCGACACTGACAACAACCTAAAAACACGTTTTTTGATGCTGAGTCTGTATACGTGTCATCTCGGACGTGACAACGGATAACCTGCCACATGGCCCTGTACTACCTGATGCTGATCTGAGCAGAAGCGCCTCATGTTAACGAGCCCACGTTCCTGCTAAGGTGCATGCACATGCGTGACTTTGACGTTGCTGGCACAGCTTGATCAACACGGTGACAAGGCACTTGCTGGCGAAGTTGCGTCATTTCCTGCAATATCACAAGCGAGCAAGCAAGCAAGCAAGCAAGCAAGCAAGCAAGCAAGCAAGCAACCAAGCAAGCAAGCAGCAGGGAATTCCTGAACTGTCTGTGCCTGTGCCACAGGGCATACAACCGTTGCAAATTTGACGTTATTTGGCATGTAACGCTGTTCATCGCTGCGGCAAGGTGGCTGCACGCATGCCGCTGCACTGCACAGCCGTCTGCTGCCACCACATGTGGCGGCTAACACGGCTGCACATGCCCTGCGGCCATCTTTCCACCATGCCCTATTGCATGGATGGAGATGCATGTGTGTTCAGCATGTGCAGCATACCAGCTGCCTGCAGGTTCTGCAGCTGCACCTGTAAACATGCAGATAATTGTGAGGGCCGAGCGTCGACACCACATGCTGATACTCGTCCTGCGCACACAACCCAATGTGTGCATAGTCCCACAACAGCGCCTACGCAGTTCTGCCATACATGCATTCATTGTTTCTGCAGTGCAGCTCTACTTCCTAAGTCCATTCGGCAGGCATGATGTGTGCATAACACAGTGCAGACGCGTGATGTATGTGTTGTGGCAGGAAACCAACAGGCTCCGAGCCTACTCAATCAGCACTTCCGCCTGCTGATTGGCAGTCAACAGTGCTGCTAGCAAACCACAAGAGTGGGGCTGGCATGTGGTGCAGTATGTGAGCAAAGAAATGATCCTGATGCTATACGTTCCAGTCCTGTGGCTGTGTGCAAGCCTTCACAGGCCTACCAAGAGGGCGCATGTGGTGCAGGGTGTGAGAATGTATGTGTGCAAGCCCACACAGGCCTGTCAAGAGGGCGTATGAAGAACAGAACATCACGATGGTACAAGTGGGGTCGTACTTATGCAATGTGGCAGGTCTACACCACAAGGCCCACAGCCGTTGGCCAGAACGTCGCCAGAAGCAGCATGCTGCGTGTGCGTGCAGCTGCACCTTTCACAATGCGCCATTAGCACCCTCAGTTCTGCAGCCTGTGTGCCACTGCTCTTTCTTAATGTCAGAACCCCCAGCTACCACAAGGCCCACAGCCGTTGGCCAGAAGCAGCATGCCGTGTGTATGTGCTGCTTCACCTTCAAAATGTAAAGAAAGTCACAATGCACCATCAGCACCCTAAGTCCTGCAGCCTTTGTGCCATTGCTCTTTTTCAATCCCACAAACCCCCTGCCATCACAATGTTTGTTGGTTGGGGTGTATGAGTGCAAGCATACCAAACAGCCAGCCCCGCGTTATATCACAAGCATTCATTTAGCAGAGAGCACACGCAATGTGTCTTTGTGCAAGGCAGCATCAGGGTGGCAGTGCCAGCAGGTTGCCACACCAGCAACTGCAGGGCTGCCAAGAGGCCTTCAGATTCTCGTCAATGAGGCTCGCCTGATTGACGGTAGTGGCCAGTCGGTGAGATGGGTCCCCCTTGGTAACAAAAAATGTCTCAGCCAAGGAGGAGGCATCTGCAGACAGCTGCTGCAGACTGCTGGCCCAAACTGGCATGTCATGTCATGTAGCCTTGCCTGGCACGGCTGAGGATGCATTGCCACAACAGCCTGACCTGGCAACTTTATCAGTGTGGCACTTTGGCAGTTCGAGTCTGAGCTGCAGCACCAGCCTCTTTCACAACTAAACCGCTGTCTGTACATCGTGTCAATCGTGGCCTATGATGCTGACGTGTCTTTAACACCCCGTCATACCCACATGTCTGGCTGCATGCCACGAGCTACCGCCAAATGACGTGTGGCTGCATGTGACCACGAGCTACAGCCAAAAACGTCAGCTGCATGCCACGAGCTACAGCCAAAAACGTCAGCTGCATGCCCCGAGCTACAGCCCAAACCGTCTGGCTGCACGCCACGAGCTACAGCCAAAAAAACGCCTGGCTGCATGCCACGCGCTACAGCCCAAACGTCTGGTTGCATGCCACGCGCTACAGCCAACAACGTCTGGCTGCATGCCACCAGCTACAGCCCAAAACGTCTGGCTGCATGCCACGAG
Source organism: Tetradesmus obliquus (assembly GCA_030272155.1). Taxonomy (NCBI): domain Eukaryota; kingdom Viridiplantae; phylum Chlorophyta; class Chlorophyceae; order Sphaeropleales; family Scenedesmaceae; genus Tetradesmus; species Tetradesmus obliquus. The sequence goes on along the minus strand of CP126200.1, from coordinate 4,237,580 downwards.
CTACAGCCAAAAACGTCTTGCTGTATGCAACAAACTACAGCCAAAAACCAGTGTGACGTCATGCAGTAAGGTGCAAGGGCATACACACACACCGCTCAACTAAACAAGGTACCACACATGCTAGGTGCAGCAGCACTGAAACAAGGCACAAAACAGCACCACTAACATGCGTGTGTGTGCTGCAGCAGACAGTATAAAAGCATCCAAGCCTGACCAACTCTCAGAGCAAAGCGCTCTGGGAGCAAAAGTTCTTACCAGGCGTTTATATGCACCAGGTGCAGCAGAGAGGGATGTACTGCCAGAAATGCAGATTGAGCGGCGTAGCAGCCAGCCAGCACACAAAGCAATGCTAACTGAGTGAGGGCTAAGAACAACTATTATTAAACATGCACATGGCAGTTGGCAACCAATGGGTAGTCCGTCCACTGCTGCTGTACAGCGTGGACTGATGCTGCAGAATACAGTTATGTGACAAGACCTGCAACACTACAACGCTGTCATGATACCCCTGCAAGCTGTCGAGCTTTCGGAGCTATCACAGCACCGCTGCAATGCAAAGTGAGTGAGTGAGTGAGTGAGTGAGTGGCTACCCAGGCAGCTCTGCAGCTCCTGGGTAAGTTCAGGCTACGAGAGGGTGTGTGTGGCCAGGGGCGGCGCCTTTGGGCTCCACACCCTCTAGCTGTGGAGCAGAAATTGCACACCTGTCACCCGCCAGCTGTAGAGGCAAATGCGTCCCTGTGAGAGGCCCTCACAGAGCGCGCCAGCGCCAGTGCCAGCACCTAAACAAAATGAAATCAACCAGATGCTTTGCTGATCATCTCAAGATGTGCACGTGGCGAGAGGTTGTAAAACGTCGGCGTAAACACGAGGGCCACAACTAATAATATTTGCTTTGCAGGCATGCATTGTTCAGCAGCACCTTTGGTCAACCACCCACACAAATTCAACGCAACAAGTAACACAATTCAAACATGGCATAGCTGCAGCCTTTCGTTCAGCAGCACCTTTGGTGCCTGTGATTCTGTTCGTTCTGCCACAAGCAAGCCGCTGACAGCGGCCATACTCGCAGCATCTTCAGTCAACCACCAACACAATTATAACACAAAACACACTTCAAACATGGCATAGCTGCAGCCGTGCTCATAGTGTCCGTTCAGGCAGGTTGGCCTAGTTGAGCTGCTTCAGCATCTGCTGTACCTCTGCAAACTGCTGCTGCAGCTGCTGCATCCGTGCATGTAGCCTGCCAGCAATTGCATCCCTTGCGGACACCTGAGCAGCAGCACCACCAGCAGCCGGCTGCGCCCGCGCTGCTGCTGCTGCTGCTGCTGCTGCTGCTGCCGGGTCCAGTTGCTGCAACTGCACCGCAGCTGCCGCAGCAGCCACTGCTGGGCTGTGCTGTTGGCGCTGCAGTGCAGCAGCAGTGGCAGTGTTTGATGCCCCAGTCAGCTGCAGCTGCGCTGCTATAGCCGGTGCTGGGGTGAGCTGCTGTGAGCAGGCTGCAGCTGCTGCTGCTGCAGCAGTCTGTATGCTGGGCTGCTGCAGCTGCAGCTGCGACGACATGCCAGCATAAGGCATGTTGAGTTGACCACTGGGTGCGGCAGCACAAGCAGCTACTGCTGTACAGCTGTTGCCAGGGCAACCCATGTGCCCGCAGCTACTGCACCAGCTTTGCACCACCGGGAGTGCAGCAGCAGCAGCAATGCCAGCAGCCCTAGCAGAGCCAGTAGCGTCTGTTGCAGGTCCAGCAAGTGTCAGCTGTGTATGCAGCGATGAAAAGGCATGCTGAGTGGCGGCCGGCCCTCGCGCTGGCTGCTGCTGCTCTTGCTGCTGCTGAATATGTTGCTGCATGTGCTGCCGCAGCAACTGCAGCTGTCGAGCAGCAAGAGGCTTGCGCTGACTGCCTTGGGGCGCTGCTGCTGCTGTTGCTGCTGCTGCCACAGGCGTAGAGGCTATTGGATGAGGCAGGCACTGCTGCTGCTTGCTGGCATGCACCAACACAGCAGGCGCTGCTGCTGACCCAGCAGCTGTCACTGTCATTGATTGTGCCAGCTGCTGCTGCTGATGCTGCTGGTCTGTACAGCCGTGGCTATCATACGGGTGGCTTGACTGCTGCCGTACTGCAGCTGTTGTTGCTGCTGCTGCTGCTGCTGCTGCTGCTGCTGGGGGTGGCAATAATGATTGCACTGCAGGTGATGCTGTTGGGCGGCTGTCCAATCCTGCTGCCGCTGATGCAGCAGCTGCTGCTGCACGCTTCATCTGCAGCCGCTGATTCAGGACCCGTTCGATATTATCGAGTATCTCCATACTTGAGTCACCCAATCCAGTGCTTCTGTTGCCGCTGCTTTGGATTGCTGGAAGGCCACGAGGTGAGGCAGCAGCACCAACCCCTAATCCAGCAGCAGCAGCAGCAGCAGCAGCTGCTGCTGCTGCTGCTGCTGCTACCTTTCCTGAAGCCCTGCCTGTTATGCTGTCATTGCAAGGGGGGTAGCTGCCGAGCTGAGGGTGCAGCACAGCCAAAGGTGAAACAATAGAGCGAGCTGATACAAGGGGAGCGGCGGCCTGATTGAGATCAGCAGCTGCTGCTGCTGCTGCTGCCACCGCAGCGTTAACTTGTGCGTCTGCTGTAGCAGTGGAATAACTGCCAGAGCCAGGTGCGCTGCCAGCAAGCGGGTAGGCCATGCAAGCCTCTGCCACAACTGGCAAGGACTGCTGCTGCTGCTGCTGCTGCAGGTCCTGCTGCCGCTGGTCCTGCTGCCGCTGCAAATGCTCCTGCTGCTGCTGTAGCCGCAGCCACAGGTCTTGGTGCGGGTTTGGATGCTGCAGCGACCGGCTCTGCTGCTGCTGCTGCTGCTGCAGCTGCAGCTGTTTCTGCTGCTGTAACCGCAGTAAATCCCCCTTCTGCTCCTGCTGCAACTGCAGCTGCAGTCGCAGCGACAGCCCCTGCTGCCCTTGCTGCTGCCGCTGCTGCTGCTGCTGCTGCTGTAGCAGCTGCTGAAAATCTTGCTGCTGCTGCTGCTGCTGCTGCTGCAAGGCATACCAGCTGCTGAGCAGCTCTGCTGTTGCGTCCGAGCTGCCGCCCGCTGCCAATGACATACCGGCATAGCTAGGAGCGCTGCCTGGGTAGTTTTCCTCTTCACGGATTGTCAGTAGCTGGCTCGCAGGCAATGCTCCACAGGCTGTTGCTTCCATGGGCAACAGTGCTGCGGCATAGTCACTAGCAACGTGGTCGCTGCCAGCTTCCAGTGCTGCACCACCAGCTGCGGCAGCTGCTGCAGCAGCTGCTGCTGCTGCTGCTGCTGCAAATGCAGCCTGTCGCTTGCGGCGCCGCCGCTTCGGCGGCTGTCCAGTGCGGGGGTCTGCTGCTGCTGCTGCTGCTGCTGCTGCTGCTGCTCCAGCTGCTCGTGCTGCAGGGTACTCACCAGAAGCGTCATGAATGCGTGAGCGGCGAAATTGCAGGCTCAGCCTGCAGGATCGCTTCAGCCCATCAAACATGCACAGCTGCAGGGGCAAGGCAACACAAAGGCAGCAGGGCGTGCGCAACATGCGTGCAGGGTTGAGGGAGGCATAGTGTGCAAGGGTGTGCATTGTGTTCCATGGTGCTCACTCTGCTTTTCTGGTCTCAGGCCGTGTGTTCAATCTGTTGTGGCTCTTAAAGAAAGGGATGGTGCCAGGGCCCACATGTAACTATCCTCTCTCGCATAGTGAGGCAAGACCAGACAGGCCATACCGGTAAGGACTCTGCTGCCAGTGCAGGTGCAACAGTCATGATGATTATAGTCGTGGTCTTGAGCACGCTTCCGCGAGGAATAACGCATTATAAGCACCAGCAAACATTGTAAACATTGTAAACACAGGTAGAGGGTGTGGAGCTTAGGGGCGCCGCCTCTGGCCACACACATTCTCTGAGCCATAACTAACCCAGGAGCTGCAGAGCTGCCTGGGTAGTCGCTCACTCACTCACTCACTCAATCACTCACTCACTCACTCACTCATTATGAAAAGTGCTGGTCCTAGCTGCGTACATGCAACTGCTGGTCACGCAACCATACAGCAACCTTTCAGCGCGGTGCTGTGGTATGTCCTGAAGCGGGTTCTGCAGCAAGCAGGCTGCTGGCACTCACTCCAGCAATGCTTCAAGGTGCATGCATGTGCATGTACCATATTAATATGTCTTTTCACTCACTGGCTCGAGGCGGCCACACTGCTGGCAGTACCGGTAGGCGCCAGCGTTTGCGCCGCCGCATTGCACTACGTCAGCCTGCAGGAACAACACAGTATTTGAGCTTATGTTGATGTCAGCGGAGCGCGCAAGGCATGTAAACGCCGCTGTGCGTAGGGCTGCTGGCAGGACTGCTGCTGCTGCTGCTGCTGCTGCTGCTACCACTGTGCTGCTGCTGTGTTGCTGGTGTGCTGTTTGTCAGCGTCCAACCCTGCAGCAATGCTGTTTCGTTACAAAACCTACCGCTGTTTTCTTCATCTGCAACTGCAACCCTGCTGATCACCGCACCTTCATGTGTTCCGGGCAAATCCGTCTCATCAGGCAGTAGGGCTTCCTTAGAGCTGCCAAGTTCACCCTGCACCCGACAGCCTGCATGTGCAACAGAACGCACGTACAACATAGTTAGGAATGGCGTGTTACGGAAGGGCAGCACAGACAACGCAAGCAGCGAAGGACAGCAGGCTCGAGAGGTCCTCGGCTTGTTCTTGAGACCAGCGTCGTCACCTGGCATTGTCGCTTGCTATTGCCTTCTTCGTCAGATGTCGCCATGTTTGACGGTTTGGTTAATTCGACGCGTGATGAAGTGGGTAGGAGCCGGTACGCTTATATATTCGAACTACGACGCTTGGGGAGCAGCCAGATGCAGCAGCTAGACGGATACATATTGCATTTCTTTATGTGTCAGCGGTCCATTGGCGATCATGGCGTCCGAGCTGAGGCGTGTCATGTAATGTCACTTGGAGGCTAGCCCTGTGTTAGTGACCGAATGCCAGCAGCACTGCTGCAGGTACATCGTGCTGACAACCATGCATCCGATTTACTTTGCGTCTTCGAGCAGTGGACTGCCTCAGGAGCAGCACACAGCACTGCCTGAGGTCCGAGTGTGGCATTTTGATACAGCAGGTGTTTGGCAGGTGACTGGTATTTACCCCCCTTTACCTGCTCTGTTTGCGTCAAAAACCACCATCGCAGTGTGATTGAGCAATCGCACCCTTTCACGAAGCAGCACGGATGACAAACATCGATTTTGCCACGATAGTCTGGTCTGCAGGGTGAGCTCCACGTAGGCAGCTGCTGCTGTGCCTCAAGGAAGAGCACTTGGCCCACTCCGCATGCCAGCTAGGTTGACCTTTCCCATTCCAATCAGGATGTATCTTCAAGCTTCAAGCTTCACCAGCAACTCCTTGTTACACGCAACTCCAGGCACAGCCATTGCACGCAACCAGCAGCAGCTGCTGCCCACCGTGCCAGGCACCTGGGGAACACTGGCCAATCAACTGCTCCTGGTCAGCTCCAGCTTAGCTGCTAGCAGTGCAGCACTGCCAGCAGCTGACAGCTGCAGCAAAGGTAACAAAAGCAACAAACTGCAAAGCATTATTGCTGCACCCAACGTCACGGTGCATAGCCCTCCCAGGGAGAATCCTGAGCAAAGGCAGGCCTGCAAGAACAATGTCCAGTCAACACTGCGCAACAGCAGCGCTGTTGCTGTGCTGATGCTGATCATGTGTTGCCTGCCTGATGTGTAACTGGTAACACCGCAGGACGGTCCTAGGACGGCCCAGGCCTGGATGCGACGGACAACAAATCAGCCAGGCTGGCCATGCATGTACAGTCCTAATACTATGTCAACTCTGCTATGCAAGCATACCTTTGCAATGATGTTGAAGCGGGCAAAAAACATGCAGTCCCAGAAACACAACAAAACACACAGGCAAGACAGATCTAGTAATACTGCGATTCTGACTCTGCTGCGGGTGGACTGCAAGCGCTGGCTGCCACCAAGCAACAAGCAACACTGCGTGCGCCTTGCATAGCATACCGCACACCACAAGCAATGCCACCACCCGTGGCACAGACTGCAGTGCCGCAACAGCAGCCACAGCTGAATCTACCACAATACCAACCTTGTTACACCTGCTGCAAACAATCCCACACTGTGAAGTAGTACTCCAATGGTGACAGTGAGGGGCATCACCATTGCAAGCCTCACATCTGCATAATCATTACTGACTATCCTGACCTGACAGCAGAAAACTATTCAAATGTACTGACAGCGAGTGCTTTTTATTGTAACGAGCAAGCAAGCAAGGAAAGCAGGCACCCTGTGGCACCCTGCAAGCGCAGCAAAATGCAAAAAAGAGCAGATGGCAGAGCTGCCACATAGGCAAGCTGTGCTCAACAGAACAGAGCACATGCTGTGTGTACACTGACTGTATCCAAACGACGTGTTCTGTTGAGAACGCATGCACATCTGCATCATGCAGGACAATCCTGCACCACATGCTACGACACAGAACACAGGTGTGACAGCGGGGCATGTGCCACACAGCAGACAAGGTGCTGAGTCGCACTGCCACGCACCAACGAACGCATGCAAAGCAACAGATTACAAAGTAGCAAGGCCGCCCGACGCTCCTGATACACACTGATGACGACGGACTGTAGTACAGACTGCATATTGTAACATCGCACGGCAGGAACACAGGTGCCACGATTGAAGCTGGTTCCGAGTTAACCAGGTGTCCACGTTGCTGCACAAGCCGCGCTGCTCTGCAGAATCGGCACGCGACAGCATATCTGTAACACATGGCTTGGAAACCACACCAGTAACCTCAATATGACAGGTTATGCCAGGCACCTGAAGCAAATAGCCTATCTGGACGTACTGAGTATATGCTGGAAATATACTTCCAGTGCACTTCATACAGCAGCATGGCTTGAACACAAGCCTCCTCAGCCATCAGCAAGCTGACTCAGCTGTTGAACACATGCAGCATGCAGCAGGCAAAGCAACATGCACGCAGTCAAGTGTACGGCTGCAGAACATACATTGCGCGTATGACGCCGGTAGCTGGCTGGCTGCCAGGCATTTGAGCATCATCATGTGTAACCTCCTTCGCTTCAGCAATGTGTGAGAAGTTTCATCACTTATGTGACAGCAGCATGGGAGATTATCAAAGCATCTGCTGGACACAGGCTGTGCACCGCAAGATACTATCTTGCCTAGTAGGCCACACTGCAAGCTGTCAAGGCAAGCCACTTTGCACAGGCAATCTGGCATGCCACATTATGGCCTGCAAAGCTACCCAGGCATTGCCACACCAGCAAGTGCAAGGGATGCGACTGCTAGCTGCTGCTAATTGTATCTGTAACAAATCGCCAGGCAGCTACACCCTGTTAGGACCCATGCATAGAGAAATACCCTGCTGTGCTGCGCAGGGAATGCTGTACTACTGTACGGTACTTGAATATGGGACAAACCTGTTGGCAGAAGCACGACACGCAACCAGAGAAAACAGCGCTGCGGTGGCTTGGCTGCTGCCATTGCAACGACTGCCAGGCAGGCTATGCATGCCAGCACTGCCGAAACCCCTTGGTGCCAAGCACGCAAGCTACACGAACTGATGTAGCAATCGAGCCGCCAGCAAGCACGCAAGACAGCGTGTTTCTGCCTGGCACTGCAGTCAATACAGACAGCACGTCTCGCCATTTGCCAATATGCACACAACAGTCAAGTGCTGCATACAATCTAGTCTACTACTAGCCTACAGCTGCAGGAATCAACCAGCTCAGCACTGCTGCATCTGGCAAGATACCCGAGGTGTGTCTGGCCATGGAACAAGCTGCAAGCGTAGCAGCATCGCACCCGCAGACAGCTGTTGCAGCACACAGCAGGGCATTGCTGTGGTGCGGCTACCAGCGCCAGCACACACATCAAGACCACCCAGCGCGGTGGTGGAGTCCAAGCACAACTCAAGCAACTCAGGTATCATACCACACACACAACACATGTACACACCATCCAAATATAGCAGAAGAGCGCGCACAATACACCCGCCCGCCCATATGCGCGCGCACGCGCGCACACGCGCGCACGCACGCACGCACGCGCGCGCGCGCGCGCGCGCGCGCACGCACGCACGCACGCACGCACGCACGCACGCACGCACGCACGCACGCACGCACGCACGCACGCACGCACGCACGCACGCACGCACGCACGCACGCACGCACGCACGCACGCACGCACGCACGCACGCACGCACGCACGCACGCACGCACGCACGCACGCACGCACGCACGCACGCACGCACGCACGCACGCACGCACGCACGCACGCACGCACGCACGCACGCACGCACGCACGCACGCACACACACACACACACACACACACACACACACACACACACACACACACACACACACACACACACACCAACCGAATGCCACAAACCGTGCCCAGCTGCCGCGGCATATAACTTCTCAGCTTTCATTGCACCATCCTGTCTCTATGCCTACAGCGCATTTGATCAAGCCTGCGCAGCAGGCTTGCATGTCGCAATCTGTGTGCCTACCGGCACCAATCACAGCTACAACACAGCATGCATACAAGTCTCAGCACTTCACAATTCAGGCAGCCAGCCGGCACACTAGCCTGGCAGTAGCATGCTCCATCAAGTGTGATGTGTGTGAGCAGCCATTGTACACTGGGCTCCAAGCACAGCATACACAGCTTGCAGGAAAACATGCAATGCCAGCTACATGCCAATAGCCGCAGCTTGCCAACAGCTTGGCCTGGCTTTGCAAGACAGATACATAACAGCACGAGCACAAGGCAGCAGCAAGATGCACCTACCGGCATCCGAAAGGCCGAAAGAGCAGCAGAGGTGGCACCACTGCAATAGCATGCACAGTACCACAGGGGGACCTCCAGAGCAGCACTGCGGCCAGCAAGCGCAGCAAAAGAGCAGCACACATCAGGGCCTGACTCCACACAGGTGCCAGTACTTCAGACTTCCTGCAAACTGCTGCAATGCTCCTGGCTGCACAGCATTGCCACACAAGCTGATGCCAATACATCATGTATTACTGCTACGCCAGAGACGCACATGAGGCCGGGGTAAGCCGCGCTCTGTAGTGAGGCCACACCATCGATGCAGGCACATCAACAACAACATGCCTGCCTGCCGTGGCCTACTCAGCACCGCACAGCAACCGCTCCGGCATTGATTACCATGCAATGCACTCGCAAACACCTCGTGGACGCAGCGCCGCTGCTGCATGCATGGTGCATGCATGCATCATCATCAGCATGCGTGCTGGCAAGCAAAGCGCAGAAAGCACACACAGCAACATTCAGACCTTCTCTAAGCCACACGTGAGTGGCCACAACAATCGTGCATGCATGTGGGAACCCAAATGCCACCACTCCGCAGCAAGAAGACAAGCAAGCAAGCAAGCAAGCGAGCGAGCGAGTGAGCGAGCAAGCGAGCAAGCCAGCAAGCAAGCAAGCCAGCAAGCCAGCGAGCCAGCGAGCCAGCGAGCGAGAACATACCAAGTGCAGCTGCATCGCGCTACTACAGAAACATATGCGCCTGTCCAATATGCATGCAAGCAACTGCATCAGCCACAGCTATCACCAGAGCACGCTTTGCCCATGGCAGCAGCTGCTGCGGCGGCGGCGGCGGACTGGTGCATGAGCAGCAGCTGTGCTGTTGTACAGAGTGATGGCAGCAGCGCTGAAAACCCACCACCCAAGCGAAGACGGCACAGCAGCAATCAAGCATACAGCACAGCAAATACACAAGGGGAATGCACCACAGCCGATATCTGCTGCGGCAGGCCAAGTAGAGTGAGCTAGCAGGCTCAAGAGAAAAAGTGCTGCAAACGCACAAGCACGCAGCAATGAGGCATACTCAAAAGTTCCCAGCCATACCCCTGATGCACGTCATACATACATGCCCCACACGGCCTGCATACGCAAGACTCTGGCAAAGTTCCAAACTTGATGATGAGTCATCATCCTCAACAAACACAGCACAGGCCTCCTGTTCCTGCCCACCAGACATTCTGCTCCTCCCCAAAAGCGCTCTGAAAACAGTGTTGGCAGCCCACTGCATGCCTGAGATCAACCTTGGGCTGTACCATAGCCGCTTGTGCAGCAGCTGGCCACACCGCAGGGCTGCCATGCGCAACAAGGATTCGTTGCCACAAGGAAACGCAGCAGGCGATGCACCGGACTGACAGGCAGAACAAAACTACTGGAGCAGCAACGTGCTTGCCCCCAGCAATCGGCCTCATGCTCATGCTCACAATCGTGGCCGCCAATTGAAGGTTTGTGGCGCCAATCCTGTCATGTGCTTCGCGTCACGAGTGTCTCTGCAGGCATCAGTTGGACTGTACCCCTCAGACCCGTGATAGAGCTCCAAGCGGTACACAAGCAGAACTCAAGCAGTACACAAGCAATACACCAGCAGTACACAGGAGCGCACCCCCCACTGCAAGCACGTATGCAGCCTCAAGTGCTGCACCTGCTGCACCCCGGCAGCTGGCAAATAGCAGTAGTAAGGAGCTTGCCAAATGGCCTGCTGCTGCTCGCCACACAGCCCACGCCAGATGCAGACACGTCTATTTATGCTGTCCACTCAACGCACAAAGCTCCGAAGCCCTCCACAACGCATCCGATCCCCCGCAACAGCGCAACATGGCCCCTGCCAAAAAACATGAAACCCCCTGCCAAAATACGCATCAGAGCCCCTGTGCCCCCCAAAGGCCACACCCTGCCCTTGAGCAACCTTCTAATACCGCTCCCACCTGCCCATTCAGCCCACCCACTCCGCCTGCAAGACCGATACAATGCCAGCCCGCATTCACATGAAAGCACATGCCTGCAGCAACATGGATACACCAGAAACAAAAGCAGCAGCTCAAGCAGCTCAGTGACAGCGCTGCACTGTGGCAGCGCTACACAGGCCACACTGAGCAAGAAGTGCGGAGGCCTCACAATCAACCAGTCACAATAACCTGGCCCACCTACGCGGCGTCTCCACCTTGCCATGTGCAGGAGGAAGTACGAAGAAGTGCCAAGTCCATCTTCTAAGCGCAAAGGAGAGCAATCGATGCACCTGAACATGCGAGCATTCAAGCAGCATGCAAAGAATGGCAGCCACACAAGCGAGACCTGCTGCACCAGCAAAGCATTCCTACAGAGAAGTTGCAAAGTGCGGCAGGTTGCACTATGGTCAGCCCTGATCGACAAACTCAAAATGAAAGTCGAGACGAGCACACCATGCGCATGGAGCAGGGAAACTACACAAGGTATCTGCAAACGAGTATCAATGTGCCGCATGCAGTGCCATGCCTGCAGCGCACCTGTCTGCAAATGAGACGCATCAACCATACAATGGCTGAAGTCAGCATCCAGCTGAGATCAAGCACAGCAATGTCGAGCACCCGGCCATTTCAGATCCTGCAGCAGGGCCCCAAATCAACAGCCTTGCACGCAGCCCGAAAGAGCAGTGCAAACACCGCAAAGGAAAAGAGACAATCCGTGCGCACAAGCGCGACGGCACAACCAAGTCCCGGCCCGCACCAGCACCAAACCAACATGCTGCATGCATGCTCCGTTGTGAACATCACATGTACACACACCACGGCAGCCACAGCAGCAGAGGACACCTGCAGCTGCATGTGCATGCTCTGCCACATCCTTCGTACAAGAGACGATTCTGCAGACACGTCATAACGTGATAACCTGCCTTGTCCTTGGCATCACAGGCGGCTGCTGCAGGCACATATGTCCTGTGTAAGAGCTATGACTGTTGCGCACATAACAATATGTATGTGTGGGATAACAGGCAGCCACGCCAGTATACACTCAGTCGCAAGCACGTAGCATATAGCCAATCAGGCAGATGAACTGTGCGCACCAGAGTCATACAAACACAAGTTGCTGACTCATCACCGCCTGCAACTTACGCATCCCCGGTGCAAGCTGCACCATCGCGGACCTGCACGCAAATCAATCAAAATCTATCTAAGCGGCATGCATCTGCACATGCATGTGCCTCTCACTGCCTGCCCGCACCCAGCTGCTAGCATAGTCACGCCAGAAGAGACGTACATACACACGAAGCAAGTCAGCCCAGCAAGCCACCACACGCATCCTAAACGAACAGTACTTCACCCGCTTCCCTCTCTGCAACATACCAAGCCCTCTGCAACATATCAAGCCCTCTGCAGCATACCAGAACCAGCCGCAGTCTGCAAACAGGCAGCAGCAACAACCCCTGGAAGCCGCAAGCGCGTGCATTGCTGCTGCCAGCACGGCTGGAGCGTGGCTGCCAACACACAACCTCGGAGCATCTGCACTGCAAGCAAAGTACAGCACGTCTTCCCTGCATCAATGACCAGCCTTGGTCAAATCATCCCGCATCAACAGCGCAACAGCCACCACGCTAGAGCAGCGCATGCTGCATCTAGCCGACCACAACAAATCCTGCGCGCATTGGCTGAAGCTGCCTGCTGCTTACGCAGCAGTGCAGCTCATCTGCTGCATGACCTCTGCCGCAGGCACCAGCATGATAGACGGCAAACGCCGCACAGGTGGCGGCGGGCACATTCCAGCCTTGGCAGTGCGCCGCGGCACTATTGGCTCGACATCCTCTGCAAAACCTGCATCGCCGTTGCCAGTTGCCTGCTGATCGCCGCCCAGCAGAGCCAACACATCTGCGATGGTGTCGCGCGGCGCTGCTGCGGCTGCTGCCGGCGCAGCTGCTGGCACTGCTGCTGCATGGCCGTCATCATACCCGCCAAACATGCCCACGTATGCAGCGCCGGCCTCGCGAGCAGCACAGTTGCCGCCAGAAAAGCCAGCCCAGCTCCCTCCGCTGGTGATGTTGCTGCTGGCGCTGTCGCCCAGAGGCAGTGGGACAGCCCATTCGCCATGACACATCTGGCCGGGCAGCAAGGCAGCGTCGAAGAAGCTTGCGGTGCTTGACCTGCTGATGCTGTCAATGGAGGGGTAGTGGCAGAGGCTGGCATGCTGTGGTAGTGACTGGTGTGGGCCGTTGTTGATGCTGCTGTTGCAGCCGGGCACGCAGGCGGTTGGCAGGACGTACCAAGTGGCGGTACTCATGGTGCAAACAGTTGCCTTCAGCCTTGATCTGCAAAGGCAGCAGCAGGAACGACTTGAATGACCAAATTGTATCGATGCAGGTTTGATGCAGAGCCGAAATCCAGGCAGCTGCTTTTGCAGCCTTCTGCTGCTCCTTCAGCCCCTCCCGCCGCACCGCGCCGAGTGCTCTGCAAGACTCCAGCCGTGCATGCATGCAGCAAACATCGCAAGGGTACTAGGTGAAAGAATCACGCGAGCACGCTGTCCAGCCGCTGGACCTTGAGGCCGCTAACGCTGCTCAAGAGGTGTGCGGTCAGGCACAGCGCCAACTTGAGCATGCTGCGGTCGCTACAGCCAGCCACCTTACCTAAACGGCTATAGGCTTGATCTGAAGGCGCTACGCGGCTCCAAGGCCGTGACAACGCTCCTCCACAGGTGTCCTGAAAAAGTCCAAGGAAAGCTCGAGGTGCACAACGCAACCGCACGCCCCACGTGGCTTCCCTGGAACACTATCAAGAATGATGCTGCTGAGAAAAGTCGGTTCTACAGGCGCCCTTGCAAGCTTGGCGTGAGCTTAGCGTGCCGTCTCTGTGTTTAAAGCCTAGGCACGAGATCTATAAATTGATGCTGTTTAAAGCGGAGAGTGGAACTTCTAAAACAGCATCATTCAGGCGCAGCTCTCAGCTTTTGGCGGGTTGCTGCCCAAAAGTGACGTGTTCACGAACCCTGGCCAGTTTAACGCTGCTTTGTTCACTGTCCCATCAAGTCCTTAAGTTTATCGGTTCAAAACCTTGCCTTTTGTGAAACGGAATGGGGAAATAGAGGGCACGCCAAGGCAAAGCGCAGGACACGTGTTCAATGCACTTACCAAGTCGATTGTGCAAGAACTTTCCCTTGAAGCAAAGCTGCACGTACTTTGTTGTTTAGGTGTAATTCTTGGATTACCTCGCGCTGTCTGAACGCTGCAAATGATTCCTGGCCCTTCCAGGTTGCATGCGGATCCATAAGCAGAATCAACAAACTGCCCCGGGCACCCACAGGTGGTGCCTGGGCATGCATGTCGGCCACCTCACTGCGACAATCGACGGCGCAGGCAGAAAGTGGCCCATGATGACACCAGCATCACCATATTTACTGGCAGCTGCCCATGGCCAGGCATGTCCTGGGGCAGCAAATACAGATGGTATGCACTGATCGGTCATCAGCATTTGCTGCTGATACCTTGCTGGCAGTCAAAACTGTGGCAACCATGGAAAGCTGCACCTGCACAAACTCCACTTGCTACTGATAGCTGACCATGGCTTAGCACGGAGCCATCACGTGTGTGATTGCTCAAGCTCATGCAACGCACACCAGTGCTGGCACCCACAACAGCTGCAGTGCTGGCACCCACAACAGCTGCAGTGCTGGCACCCACAACAGCCCTGTGATGCACTGCCACTGGCAGGTCCCAAGCTGAAGAAGCACTGTATATGTGGCGTCAACACAACGCGCACAACAACAAACCATGCCTGGCACCTTGCATACAGCAGCGCCCGACTGTTCAAGCACTGTGACCTGAGCACCTGTGTGCTGTAGGTGTACGATAGACAGGAGCCGGGCATGTACTCCTTTTTAAGGAACCATGGGCAAGCGATACAACACGATTGAGACACAACAAAAATCTGTCATTTGATCAGCCTGTAGTAATGCACAGATCAAAAGTGCAGCAGAGCATGAACCCTCAATAAAACTAGCATGCAGTCCTCCTTGAAACACCCTCCCAGACTCGCACCGCCCTCTTAAGGCCCTCCCTCATCAGCTATCTAAAAGCTGCCTGCAGCGCAGCACGCACAGCACCATGACGAACATTCTTACATGCAGAACTAAGGGTTGCAGACACTGCAGCAGCTGCTGCAGATGCAGAGTACGCTCAGCCTGCTGACGCAGGTTTGACCCGTGCCCAACTAACGGCACCACAGGACACCTGTCGCCAATCCTTCTGAATGATCTTCCTCTATGACTGTAGAGATCAGAGTGCTTGGCAACAACACCTGCCTGCAGCAGCAAATACTAAATGCACTGCAACACTCAGGGCCAGCAAATTTGCTGGCGCAAAAGCTGCCTGTGTCAATCCCTTCACCCGCACATTGGAACAGCACTGCAAGCAGCAGCCGGCAAAATCAGGCTGCCGTGCAGGCTCATGCACTGCGCTGCACACTGCTTGTTGCTGTCTAATGAACAGCCATGCGCTTGCACATCCCGCCCCATGCAACACAACATGCCATGCCAGAGGCATTGCTGGCGCCCAACACAACACACAA
This sequence comes from Tetradesmus obliquus, assembly GCA_030272155.1. NCBI lineage: Eukaryota > Viridiplantae > Chlorophyta > Chlorophyceae > Sphaeropleales > Scenedesmaceae > Tetradesmus > Tetradesmus obliquus. Next base: position 4,222,160 of record CP126200.1, on the reverse strand, counting down.
GGAGGGTGACTGCAGCCCCAACAGCCCCGACATTGTGTAATTCATGCCCTCAGTGTCCTACCCCCACCAGCATATGCAACGTACGCAGTCAACAACCTGCTGTGCAACCCCTCGCTGCTCCATGCTGCTGCACAACACCCCTCACAGCAACACAAAACTTAGGTCAACACCACCCTCAGGCCTGCACCGCAGCAGGCGGCTGCGCAGCAGCTGGCCCCATGGCAGCCAGCACAGCTCTGCAGAGCTCCTCGTCAAAGTCAACGCCTGCATCTCCAAAGTCAAACCCCGGGTCAAACCCTGGGTCAAAGTCAAACCCCGGGTCAAACTCTGGTGCATCCAGGTCCCAGTCACCCAGATCTGGCTCCCAATCTGGGAATGGCGGCTGCATGCCAGCTGCCACCTCAGCTGCCATATCAGCAGCCGCCAGGTCAGCATGGCGTGCCAGGTCAGCATCCACTGCAGCAGCAGCAGCGCGCTCCAGCTCACCCTCTTCCTGAAACTCTCCTGCAAGCCCCTCTCCTGCAGGCTCCAGATCCTCCTCCCCAAAGCGAGGTGGGTAGCTGCTGGCCCATAAGGCACCTGCACGCGGCAGGAAGTGACCTGGCGACGGCGCTGGAGGGCCTGCTGCTGCTGCTGCTGCTGGGCTCAGCGCAAAGTAGTGGTTGGGATCCCAGTAGTCTGCTGCTTCGTCAAACGTGTCACCGTAGTCGTCGTAATCCTCGTAGTCGTAATCTGACGATGCGCTTGTTGACTGCTGCATGGCTTCGGCTGCAGCTGTGATGGCAGGATCCTGCTGCATTGCTGAATCCTCGCCTGCTGCTGCTGCTAATGCTGCTGCTGGTTGGGCGTTGGCTAGCGCGCGTTGCTGCTGCTGCTGCTCTGTAAGCTGCTGCCTTGCTCGGGCAACTTGCAGCAGCAGCTCCTGAACCAGCTGTGACTGCTGCTCGTCCTGCTGCTGCTGCTGCAGCTGCTGCTGCTGCCAAGCGGCTCCTGAGCCAGTGCTCGCAGGCGAGTCTGCTCCTGCTTGGAAGCCGTCCTGCAAGCTGTCCTGCAAGGGCTGTATGGAGAGGCTGCCCAGCCCCTGCTGTGCGCCCTCGTCATCTGTTGACCACTGGCTGCTGACTTCGTCCTCTTCCATGTCCGCAAAGCGGTTGCCACGGCTGCAGGTGTTTGCAGGACAAGCAGCAACAGCACAGCGCAGCCATGCCATGTGAGATACAATGGTGGGTGCTGGCTGTGTGCAAAGTGGTGTGCGGAGCGTGCATGCATGGACACACTCTTGCGCTTTCAACGTGTGCTGCATGCCTAGCATGCTGAGTAGTGGGTACATTATGGTACAGTTTTGCTGGTAAGATGCTTGTGCACGGCTGTCGAGCCCTACCAACAACACATGCAGCCAGTCTCTGAAACAACAGCAGCAGTGGCGAAGGAGAGCAGGAAGAACATCCATTGGCAGCGAGGCAAAGCACAATGACTGCAAGCTGTGTTCAGCATATTCTGGTTGCACCAAGAGGCTAGGCCGCGCTGAGCCGTTGCAGGCACTCACAGCAGGCTCATCAAAGCAGCAGGGTTGGCTTGCGCCTGGTGCAGCGCCTCCACTTCATCCTCCGTGAACCACTCCATATGAAGGTCATGAGCCAGACCAGATGCATCTAAACGCTCTGCATCTGCATCTACTGCAGCATCCTGCGGTTCAGCCTGCTCCTGCTGCTTGACCTTGCGCTTGAGTTTGGGCGGTCTGGATTTTGCCCCTGGCCTCAAACGCGCCGGGGTGCTATGCTGCCCATTACAAGAAAGAAAGTGCCTATGAACGAACAGAGCCAGACCCAAGGCCGGGAGAAGCCAGGGGTGTTTGTTTGCGGAGACCAGCAGCAGCTGCCGCATCATCTGAATTGATCAGCGAATCAAACTAGTTGTAGCAACCGATTACAAAGCGTGAAGGGTGTTTGATGCGTGCTACCAGCCTACATGCAACTGCCAGTGTGGCTGCAGTTCAGACAGAAGGGTGTCAGCACTGTCAAAACGTTGCAAGTCAAACCCAAAACAGCAACGAAATCAGCAGCAAACACCCTTCAACTCTGGCAACAAGACAACGACACATGACCCACGCTTATGCTGCAGCCTACGTGCATAACATGCCCTTACCAGAAGGCTTTGCCCCACACCGCACGCAGCGGCACCCTCACCGCCATTGACTGATGCATAAACGAACGGGGCCACAAGAAGGCGGACGAGCTGCTGAAACAACAGCTGCTGTTCCCACTGTGAACTTCTGGATCCTCCAGGCTGCATCCCTGAAGGAACCGCATGCTGACTGCTAATGCACAAGAACACAACGTGTGTCAGGCCACACATGCAAAGCTGCAAAGGAACTGCGGCAGCTTACGACAAGCCTGGGCAGTTCGTGCTGTGGCCCTTGGAAGTGAACAGCTAGCCTGTGTTGAGATACTGAAGGTACTACTAAGTGGTACTGGTTGGGCTTCAAGCTTGTGATGCACGGATATCAGAGGTCTTACAGATTCCATACAAGTCAAGGCTGTCACAATGGCTGTTGCACCAGCCGTTCCATCAGCAACCTCCGCCAAGCCCAAAATTCCCGCCCACCCCTGCCAGGAGGCAGGTGGCTGCCACAAGGCTTTGATAGCTTACGCATCATCATGGCGTGGCGTGGCGTGGCTTGCATGAGCAGCCCTCACACTAATTGCTCGCTTCTTCTCATACAACCGAGCCCTGCGGCATCGCTGCGTGCCATGCACAAAGCAAGCCTCCAGGCAGTTGCCCATGCGCTAGCGCTGTCACCTGCCCCTGCCCCTGGCAGGCTGCCCATAGCCTCCCCTGACAGGCGGCCCTGCCCCCCTGCCTGCTGCTGCACCAGCCCCCCTGCCTACTGCTGCACCACCCACCCCCCTGCCAGGGCCCCCAAAGCCCCGCCCATAGCCCCTGCCATACCCCACACCACGCCCGCCCTGGTGCTGCTGCTGCTGATGATGCTGCTGCATCTGGTGATGCCCGCCCTGCGGGTGCTGCGCATGCTGCTGCATGGGGTGCGCTGCCGGCCCCTGGTGCATGCCACCGTAGCCGCCAGCAGCAGCACCGCCCCTACCTGCAGCTGCTGCCGCATACTGCTGCTGCTGCTGCAAGCCAGGGTGGCCAACACCATGCTGGCCAGCCGCCATGTGCCCCTGCCTGCCTGCAAAGCCGCGGCCGCCGCCGAAGCCACCTCGCCGCTGCTGCTGCTGCTGCTCCTGGAAGCCGCCCGCCGCATCGTCTCGCTGCCGCTTGAAGCCCCGCTGCTGGTGGTGCTGCTGCTGGTGCTGGCCTGCAGGTGCATAGAACAAAAGCACAAATGAGCAGCAGGGTGCAGCTTGGATAACACGTATGTTATGTGGCACGTGTTCAGGATGATAGGCTAGCTGAGGCAAGGAGCCGGCAAGTGCAGCTGTGCATCCCCGAGCCAGTGCTGGTCACGACCTGAGGCACCCAAACTACTGCTCACAAAATTGCTACCATGCCCTGTCAATACATGTCAATATTGTTTGATACTGGAGAATACCTCAAACTGGCAAACAGCAATCCCCTAAGGCATGTCACCCCCAGGCACATGCCTGCTCGCATATGCACACCGCTCAGCAAGCCGCCACCTACCTGCATGCTGCATACCTCTGCCACCAGCAGCCATGTGCGGGCCCTGGGGGGCCCCCATGCCCCTGCCTGCAGCCCCACCAGCCATGCCTGGAATGCCCATGCCAGCCACCCCCATCGGCAGCAGCCCCCCAGCAGCCGGCAGCAGGCCTGGGATCGCAGGCATGCCTCCCTGCATGTCGCCTTGCATCAGGCCTGGCATGCCACCTGGCATGTTGCCAGGCATGGCTGCTGCTGCTGCTGCTGCTGGTCCTGCAATGCCGGGAGGCCTCGGCCCTGCCAGCCCAGGTGGCCGGGCAGCTGCAGGCCAGCAGTAGTTGCAAGAGAAGAGCAGTGAGCAGGGACAAAATGCAACACAAACACAAACATGATGTGTGAGGCGAGTAACAGCCTTGCGGCATCGGTGACATGGCAATGACCTTGTTCATCATAGCAGCCGCAGGACAGGGTGACGCCACAAAGCAGCACAGGAGCACCAGCCAACACCGCCTCCAACCATACAGAAGAAGGAATAGGAACAACACGCGCTGGCCTGATGTGCTCAAGTCATGTCGGGATGCACACAGCACACAAGTGCGCAGCTTTGCGTTTACTGTGTATGTTATTTAACATGTCATTCAACACACCTGGCACGCCCAAGCCAGGAATGCCGCCTCCCCCTGGAAGCTGCACTGCAATGCCGCCAGGCAGCTGCCCGGCAGCGGCGGCAGCGCCCGCTGCTGCGCCCTGCTGTCCTGCTGCTGCAGACGCCAGCAGATCCGAGTATACTGAGGCGTCGTCCTGCTCCCCCTGCTTGGCATCGCGCCAGGGGTCGCCTGCGAGTCAGGGGCGGCGAATTGTTGTTGGTGGTGGGGTGGGTGGCAGCAACGCAGCATGAAAGGCCGCAGCCATGCATACTGCTGGGCGCAGTAAGGTGAAACACGCGCAGTACTGTGTGCCTCAGTGCTGATAGGATCTCCAATCAATCCATGCGTTTGCCCTTGCACACCCTTGTGACAGCTTGCTACAAGCCTGGGAGTCATGCTGCATGCACCTTCACCATCACCATGTGGCAGACTGCCACGGCCGGCACAGGCCCGTCAATCATTCCATGCACACCCCACAGTCCCATCCAGCAGCCTGCTGCTCCGCGCACCTGGCCTCGGCCGCACCCACATCTTTGTGCACGCCTCCATCGAGCCTGCAAGCACATCAGCAGCAAGCGCTGCAGCCGTCAGGGTGCCTGACATTGCTGCACGAGCGTGGCACTGCGTGCTCGCAGTGCGGCCATTGCAGTAGACGCATACGGTCACATGGTGTGATGAGCTGGCTATGCCTTGGTCATGCTGCTGACACATAGATATGCTGGCATTGCATGACATCATGTTTGCCAGAGCTTCGTTGCCACCCTGCAACAGCAACTCAGCAGAACACGTACTGTACTGTACACGCAGGCCCCTCATTCACCATCAACAGCAGCAGCAGCAGCAGCAGCAGCAGCAGCAGCACTCACATGTCGCCAGCATGTGGCCAATGGGGTGGAAGCCCAGCCCCAGGATGGACGCCTCGTGTGCCAGCTCCACCTTGGTCAGCGGCTGCTGCTGGCCCACCATGCAGAACATCAGCGTGCCGTTGCCATCACCTGCAGCAAAAGGCACAGTCATGCCGCACAATGGGCAAGCAGGCGCGCAGCCTAGCAGCCAATGCTGACGCTCGCAACAGGCTAACAGGCTAAAATTATGTGTGAGTGCCTGGTGGCAGGCTTGCCGCAAGCATGCATGTATCGCAAGGCATAAGTTTGCCTGGAGCAGGGTAGTTTGCATCCCACTAGCGGTCATGCAAAACCCGGCAGCCTACTGCAGCAGATCAACTACGGCGCACCAACCAACCCTGCTGCAGTTCCACCCACTCTGCGCACTAACTAGCCAAGCAGCAGCAGCAGCAGCAGCAGCAGCAGCAGCAGCAGCGCTGCCGCCCACCTGAAGCCAGCAGCTCCAAGTGCACAGGGTGCCACGCCACTGAGTACACTTCGCGCGTGTGGCCCTGCCAGCTGTGCAGCTCCTTCTTGGTGTGCCGTATGTCCCACACACGCACTGTCTGGTCCCTGCTGCCCGACAGCAGCCAGGTGCCGTTGGCATTCCACTTGACCTGCGCAGAGTTGAAAGAGCAGCAGCAGCAGCAGTCAGGAGGTAGCAGCGGGTGTGTTGATCTGGCATGGCTTCGCAGCAAAACATTAACTCCCGCTTTTCCATACATCAGTACACCATTTTCCTGTATCAATCAATGAGCTGCCACAATCAGCCGCCAGCAGCCATCAATTTCACGCTGATGACAGGTCCAGCCTCTGTATACCTGCGCATTGAAGGCGAGTGCACCGTTTGCGCTTGCTGGCTGCACTGCCGCATCCAATGCTGTTCACAAAACCTATCCAGCGGCAAGCAGGGCACACGTGGGTCCTGGTGCAATCTTGAGGACCAGCTCTGCTGTGAGCCACAACAATCATCTGACACATGGCTGTGACATCCACCACAAAAAAGCAGCAAATAGAGCAAAAAAACAAGCGCAAAATGCAAACACCACCCACCTGGTTGACAGGCCCCTTGTGGCCATGCAGAGTGGCCAGGCCTGCTGCAGAGGGCTCCTCCCGGGCATCCCACATCTTTATCAACGCATCCCTGCCGCTGCTGGCGAGCAGAGAGCTGCTGGGGTGCCAGTCCACGTAGCGCACATCACTGCCATGGCCTGCAGAAGACAAGGCAAGCTGTCGATGAAGTGCGGCGTTGTTGAGCACCGCAGCCAACAACGTAAACGTGTGTGCACCTGGCAGCATTGTCTCTGCCGCTCAGGTGGCCAGGTCCCACACCTTGGCACAACTTGTGATGCTGTACACAGCAAAGTACGCTGCAGCAGAGCAGGGCGCACCTGTCAGCGTCCTGTCTGCCGACAAGGTGGCGAGGTCCCACACTTTGACGCTCTGGTCATCGCTGCAGGTGGCAAACTTGACGTCGGTTGGCGCCACAGCTACTGCCCTGCACGCCTCTTGGTGAGCTGCAATGCTATCTAGCGGCGCCAATGTAGACTTGAGGATCCGCACCTGCAGCAGCGGGGGCAGCAGCACCAATGGCGTCTAGAGTTACCATACGTGCTATCAACAGCGCAGCAGTAGGCAGGCGTCAGTGGTGACATCTGCCAGGCCATGGACGTGGGGTGTGCAAGTGCCATGCGCTGAGGTGCACGTAGACACTTGCAGAAGTTGGCAGCTTGATTGGGTGCCGGTGCTATGGAGACCTGCAGGACCTGCAGATGCAGCTACACACTTGTCTAGCGCGATGTGCAGCTTTGTGCAGCAGCCGAGAGGGCAAATGCGGCTGCTGTGCATGAAAACGTGCTGGCACAACAGCGCCTGGCGGCAGGTGGCTCCCTTGATCTCACACTCTAGGCTAGCACATTTTTAAGGCCGTAGGCTTCCAACAGGCTGAAAGCAACACGCCTAAACACGCCGGAAGCAGCTACTCACCGCGCCTGTGTCATCGCAGGTGAACAGGAAAGAGCCATTGTGCGAGAAGGTCACAGCACGCACACCCTTATCTTGGGACTGCACAGGAAAAGCAACGCAGCAGCATAGCAGCAAACTCGCCATCAGTACGGCTTAGTATGGCAGCGGCGGCAGCGCACAGCGCGAGTCACGGCTTGCAGGAAAGTCAAGAGCACGGCTGCATGTGACTGCTGACCTGTTTGTCTCGCATACAGGCCAGGCACAGCATGCTCGTGAGCAGTAGCAGTCCCACACTTCAGTAATGATCAGTGCTATGGCTCAGTTGTTATCTTGCTATCATCATGATGAGCAGTCACTGACCTCCTCTGTGCAGCCTGCTGGCGCACGCAGCTCACCTGCAGAGTTTGCTCAAACTTGAAGTCTGTGCTATTCCACAGGGTCAGCTGCCCGATGTTGTCGCCTGTTATGCAGCGCCGCCCATCTGGTGTCCAGTTCAGGCAGTTGACGGCGCAGCGCGTGCGGTTCTGGCAGGTGTGCACATACTTGCTGGTGATGCTGGACACTGGGCAGCTGCGGTATGCCACAGGGGGCAGCAGCTGCAGGCCACGCGGCAGCAGGGAAAAGATCCAGGCGAGGACGAGCACGCAGACAGTAGAAGTTCACTAAGCGGACAAGGCAGCGCGTGCTTGCTGTGCGAGATGCTTGCAGGACAAGCAAGGTCCGTTGTTTGAGACATTCGGCTGCTGTATGCTGCAAAAAGTCACTGCATGATGTGTAATCAGTTGCCGTGCTAGGTCCAAGCATGCTGCTGGCGCTGTGTATGCTGCCACACCAGCAGCTGCTGCGACTGCCGATGCATGGGTTATCCTTTTATCCCAACTGCTGCTGTAAGTAGTACGGGTGCAGCAGGCTATGGCTAGACGGCACCCCTTTTCAAATGACAACAACTGGCCTTGAGGTCATCAGGGCTGTGCTGCCTGGCCAGCTGCTACACAGCATTGCTGCAGCTGGTTCACTAAACCAGTATGTGATGCATGCAGCATGCTGCACGTTGTTGCGCAACAACCACACCAGTATGCGTCACAAAGCAGTCAGCCGCCCACCTCCAGCTGCTTAACTACATCAGTATCGAGTGCAGCAACAATAACACCAGTATGCATCACAACAGTTGACTTCAATCAGCCGCCCACCTCCAGCGAGCCTGCCATGGTGGGCTGCAGCCATGGAGCTGTGCGGCGGCTGAGCTGGCTGCTGCGGCTCTGTCGCCAACAGCAGCACAACGCAGACAAGAGCCAGAGCAGCAGCAGCAGCAGCACGTGTTGGGCGTATATCATGTGAAGTATTGTGTATGTCAGAGCGCAGATCACATCTACTCCTGAAAACAGCTAGTGGTCGCAGCGCAAGGCCAAGGAGTATGCTTTCTGCCTGCAGTTGCTGCTGAAGCATGGCTGTGGTGATTTGCCGCTGCGTGCGTCTTTGACAGCATTGTTCAAGTTGGTGCTGCAGTGCCGGTGACGCCGCCGTGTTTCAAGTGCCGCTGCTGCTGACCCTGTTGCGCCTGATCAACTGTCACACCTGCAGGACCTTGACATATGGCGCAGCTGGGTCAACAATCCGCCTGCAGGATCGCAACACGAGCATCGCTCAGCAAGCAAGCAGTGGGCGTTCGGTGGAGCACCAATGCAGAGCAAGCCGCAAGCTGCAAGTCTTCTGGCTACGCACTGGCCACTTTCATAGTCCTGCAACAAACGTCATGCCCTCATTGCAATGCGAGACGATGCGGCGTGCATGCTGAGTGCAGCTGCTACTGCTGTGCGGGTGATTCCTGCACAGCAATGGCCATGCGCTGCTCACTTCTGGATTGCCTTTTGAATCTGCTTCTCTGGCTCGCTAGGTGGCGCTGGTCTGGCGACAACTGCGGTTGACATGCCAGCAGCTGCCGTCTGTGCTTGAACTGCTGCTCCTTGAGCTACTGCTGCAGCTGTCCTATTCTCCTATTACACCCAGGCACCAGGGCACCGCCCTGGTTGCCTCAGAAACCAGTTCAATATGTATTGCTCTTTGGAAAACGATCAAATCACGAGCAAAATTGTTTCCGGTGGTGCAGCAGGTGTGCAGGCGCTGTCTGGTGTGAGCAGTGCCTCTGCGGGCGACAACTTAGTTATGTGTTTTAAGATAGTGTGAGATGACTTTGACTACCACAGAGGCCTTTCTGCTGAGAAGACGTTCGGACACCCATCACAGTGACAGGTTTTCGTGCTCGCAGCGCCAATAACGGGCAGAGTGATTCTTTGATCGAGTGCTGACAGGCATTGTATTTGTTTCCTGCGTGTTCTTAGCGATGCAGGCTGCTGCTGTACACCAACATCAAACAACCCTACCTGTTTGCTGCCAGCATGAGTCTCTCAGCCGTACACAGAGCTGCCAGCAGCTCAAAGCAGGCTGCAATGCTCACAACAGCACCGCATTTCGTGCGTCAACCAAGCATAACCTCCTCAAGGGGCAGGCAGCTGAAGCCCCTTCTACACACACTTGTGGCAGCGTCTGCATCAGATGGAGCTTCATCAAGTAGTCCAGCAGCAGGTGAGCAGGCACGGAAACAGCATTGAAAGCCTGCTACCCTGACGTTGTTCTTGACTGCCTGCTGTAACTGCCACGAACGTCTGTGGCTACTGTCAGTTGTAACTGCCCTGCACATCATGTGCACGTGACATGCACACACCTGACTTCACTGACCTCGTGATCGCTCATTCGGGTTGACCCTGCCGCACTTGCTTCTGTGCTGACCGCAGTGCTGCTGGCGTCTCCAGAGCAGCAGAAGTCAGCGTACTCAGCCCTGACGCTGGTGCACTCAGCAGCAGCTGGTGCCACGTGCTTTGTCCCTGGATGGGCCATGGCTAACTTATTCGACTGGCTGCCGACGACAGCCACAGCCATGCAGCTTGTTATTGCGCCCGGAGCATACCTGTGGCTGATTGTGGCATGCCTGGTCTGCCTCAAGGTGTGTGCTTTGCAGGACAGAGCGACAGGCTCGAAACCCCTGCAACTGACATGCATGCCACGTGCTGCAAGAAGCATGTGTGCATCACCAGCCTCAAATAGGGTGTCGCGTTCCTCATTACCTGTAACTGCTATTAACTGCTAGTGAGCTTTGGCAGCGCTCAGCTCATCCTCAAAACTGCCGGCGGCAGTCACGTGGCCCCATAGCACATCCTTGTTTCAGCCAGAAGCAAGCTGTCTGCTCACCGCCGCCTCGCATGTGTGTGCTCCCCTGCCTGCATGATACATACGCCTTGTGGCACACATCGCAGCCACACTCTCCCACACAGCTACCCACATGGAATATGTTTACCAATGGTGGCCCACCTGCTTGCACAGCAACCTTACGCCATCAATCAGTAAACAGTGCTCCGTTTGTTTTGTTATATGCTCTGGTGCCTGCAGGAGGCTGCAGCGCATGGCAGGCTGTCATCAGACACCTACAAGCGCCTCAACCTGGGCGTGATGTACCAGAGCATCGTGTTTGCTGCGCTTGCGATACGGGAGCGAGCGCTGCTAACCAAGCCATCACTGATGTGAGTCTGATAGAGAGCATAGACAGCATAGTTACATCTCAGCCGTGGCATCACCTTATGTGCTCTTGGAGGAACTGAAGCCCGGCCTGGCAGCTCTGGCAGCAGCACACGGTGTGTTACTAAAATGTGACTACAATTTGTGCACTTTGTGCACAAGCTACGTCTCCTGTGCTCGCTGCTCCCCCGAGAATCTACTGCAAGCCCCTGCTGAAGCAGGTTCATTCAACAACCGTACAAGCTGCTGTGCGTTGATGCCACACAGTAACTTACAAACTACCCTGCATAAATGTTGCAACGGGCACACCCTCCCCTATAAAGTAAGCTATGACTTGATGGGTAACATGATGATGATAAACCTGCTGTACTGCTGCTTCATGTATAAGAGTGCATCAAGGCACCCACCGAGTCCTGAGGACTACATTGGATGCGTAACTGCGCGCCATGTGTCGTTACTGTCAACTCTGCAGGTGCTGCCTGGCACTGCTCGGCGCAACTGCGTTTGTGGCGGGCAGGGTGTATGCAGTCAGCGCTGGCGGCTTCTCCCTGCCAACCATCATCAAGTCATTCCTGGGGAACCTCAGGGACCTGATCGCACCCAAGACACTTGTTAGTGAGTGACACTTGTTACTTGTTGATGAGTGACTTTGAGTGACTGAGTGACTGTGTTAGTGAGTGACTGCGTTGGCGCTCGCACCCGAGACGCTTGCTGCTTGTGAGTGAGTGACTCTAGCCACATAGTGGCTCTGCCGATGCCATGACCTGCAAAGAAACCGCATGCTCTGCTAGGGTCGACAACACGTTCCAGGGCTGAGGCTGTGCTGCGAGCTGTACAATTGCCCTGGCATGAGCCGGGGCTCGCTCCAACTGGTGTTGACAGCTGCTGCATGGCTCCACCACAGGCTGTGCACGCACCACCATCACTTCGAGCAGCTGCACGCGTGCCTGCCGATGCATCCTTGCTTGGATTAGGATAAATGCAGCAGTCGCTCAGACACTTGCTGATATATGGCCGCATGCTGCCTGTTGCTGCTGCGCAGGCGGCTTTTACTCGCTGTGTGCTGCCCTGGCGCTGTACATGTTCTTCTGGCAGTTCCCCAGCCCCGGCACGCCGCTGTTTTTGCTTGACGAGGGGCCGGTGGCGGTGCTGCTGAAGCAGGCGCGAGGGGGTGGTATGGTTCTAGCAGGTGAGCAGGTGCAGCTGCTGCTGCCGCTGCGGCAACAGAGTGATTGCATAAGGTGCGGATGGCGCGCTTGATGGTTACGGTTGCTTGCAATGTGCTCACCGTGTTGAGGCTGGTACCATCTAAGATGGTGCCAGGATCCACATGTGCTTCTGCAGTTGCTGCGCCTGCATGCCCGGCGTGCACTTGAATGTCTTCTGCGTTGATGTCGCTGCACAGGAAGTTGTCGCTGAACACTCTGGCATCCACGGTTTCCAAAAAGCAAGCCGAGCCTTGCATCCTCCCCTTGCATCCTCCTCTTGCATCCTGCTGCGTGCCCTGCAGGTATCGTGTGGTACACTCTGAAGGACGCAGCAGACAGGGGCCGTCTTGCCGCCTCCACCTTTCGGCAGCTCAACCTGGCGATGGCAGTAGTGGCTGTGCTGCAACTGGCAGCATATGGCTATATGTCGCTAGCCGGTGAGTCAGCAGCTGCAGGTGCACATGGTTGGTCAAGCAGTGATGTGGTCGACTCAGCGGTACTTGAGCTGCCAGCTCAAGTATATAATACAGTGTGGAAGTGCTGCAGCGCTGCTTCAGTCACTGATCGTTGTCTGCCAGCACTGGCGGCTGCTGCTGCAAGGAGTAGTGCAGCACAGGCGGGCCGTGCATGCATGGCAAATATTCACATGGGCATGCTGATGTAGTTTAAGTTAGATGCGACTCACGGAGTTGCGCAAAAGCTGTGCATCAAGTGCTTGTCACAAGCCGCTGGTGGGCTTGCAAGTGAGCCTGCGCAGGGCCTTTGCTGCTTTGACCGGTAGGTTTGATACTGATTGTGGCACTACTTCTGGAGGCCGGTAGCGGCAATTCTGCTGCTACAGCTGCCGGCTCATTGCCTTCACTGCTGCTGCTGCTGCTGCTGCTGCTGCTGCTGCTGCTTGCCCTGCCGCACCTGCAGGTGTGCCGCTGGTGCAGAAGTTGTACCGCATGCTGATGAGCACTGGCATCGCTACAGTGCTGGTGTGCGACTTCCAGTACTTCTTTGCAAAGAAGAAGCCGGAGGCATGAGGCGCATGAAGAGAATGATGATGAGGCATTCTGAGGCACAGCTTGCAGCTGCCAGCTGCCTTACCAAGCCCTAGTAGGCAGCATTCAGTGCCGCAGCAGTTGTAGCAGAAGCAGAACCCTTAGGTGTCTGGCATAACACCAGCATGGTGTGCTGAGCCGTTTGGTCGTGCTGCTGTACGTCGTGCTGTGCGGTGGCCGTGCACGGACATGTATGCATTTACCACGGTCCATTTGGATCCTGGAGCCGCACGAATTTGTCCTTTTGCATGTGTGGCGTCCCGGGCCGATGGCGTTGAGCTATGGCTTGATGGGTAACATGATGATGATGATGATGATGTGATGATGTGTGGTGTCCCGGTTGGACTGCTTGCCGCAAGCAGGCGTGCAGCCTGTACAGCAGTCAATAGAGGGTGTTTCTGAAGCGCCTTGACCAGCGCTCCTGCTGCCCAAAGCTGTTTGAAGTCGAGCGGCAGGCAGAATATCAGCAATTTCATCTCAGATGTCCAGCTGCTGCAGCCGCTCATGCCAGTGCGGTGCTTTGCAGGTGTGCAGCTCGAGCAATCCTGATGTTCAGCACTGCTGCATCAGTTAAGCTGATTCGAAGCTGTTCACCTACTTGGGCTGACATGCATCACACGTGTGCTGCACCTGGTAGGGTATCACCCCGGGATGGGCCCATTGCAATTTTTCTGTCGCTTGACTGCCAGTCAAGAGCCCACCAAGCGCCTAAGCTGAGCTGCAGACGCTCTAATTGGTTCACTGTCACACTGTCGCACGGCCTGTTATGGTTAACTGCCATTGCAGGCTTCATTCAAGGCGCTGCTAGCTGTAGCAGTGTCGACAAGCACAGCTTCTGCTGCTGGATGGATGTGGATGAGGTGAGAAAGTCAGCCGGGTGTTCAATGATCGAATCTCAATTTGTCATGGCAGCTGCTCGCACCGATGTGGTGTCGATGGTGTCGCCCAGGTATCACTGTATGTCCATGAGTCATCTGCGAAAGCAGCCCCTGCCCTGCGAACGCAGCAGTCTGCAAGCAGAAAGAACTATCAAATTACTTCAGCCATCGAAGTGCGCGCCTGCCTGTTTCATGCTGCTCAGGCACCAACACATGAGCTGGCATGCCCCAGGCCCTCTCTGAGGTGCCTCGTACCAGCAAGCCCATCCGAGCAAGCAGAGCTGTCAGCACGAGTGCACAGCACGGCCGCCTACAACCACGCAGCTGCGCGCTTTGCACAGCCCCACAAACCCCAGCCCAGCACTGATAGCCGCAACCTGCAGAACCTTGGTCTGCCCCATCCCTGGGCAGCTGCACAGGGACAGGCGCCCGCCAGGAGCGCAGCGCTGCCCGCGTACGCAGCAGCTGCCCCTACCAGCAGCCCTGCGGCTGCATCTGCTGGCGGCAGCATGTATGTGCCTGCAGGCAGCTGCAGCAGCCCTAGCAGCAGCGAACTGAGCAGGCATCAGGCGCTGCTGGAGCTGGTTCACATCCTGCAGAGGCTGCGCGCCAGCAGTGTGTGCACGGTGGGTTGACGCTAGCTGCTGCCTGCCGCGCCACAGCTACAGGCTGTACTGCGAATCCTGCAGACGCACTCAGTACCATTGTGTGATGTGCTCAATCAGAAGCCGTTGTGGCTGCCGAGGGCACAGCAGCAGCAGCAGCAGCAGCAGCAGCAGCAGCAGCAGCAGCAGCAGCAGCAGCAGCAGCAGCTGCTGCTGCTGCTGCTGCTTTGGCGCACATGGGCTGCTCAAGCATGCAGCAGAACTGCCACAGCAGCCGTCACCTGCGCCACATGCACGCCATGCTGTTGCCTTGCCAGACCCAGTGCCACTGGTGGCCGCCCCAGTGCAAATGCAGTGACTAAATGCCACATCACTTCCTAAGCACCCAAATTGTTTGAAAAGCTCACCTTGACTTCTGGTGTGAACTATGCCCTGCAGGAAGATGCGGCGCTGCCTACATTGCTCTCGGCATCTCAGTGCGCCATCCAATGCGTGAACAGCAGCATGCATGTGGTGCGCGCCGCGCTGTCAGCAGCAGACATCGCGCTCGCTGAAAAAGCCATGGACATTGCCACAGTGGCGGTGCAGCAGGCTGCGGCGCGGCTGCAGACTGCCACAAAGCTTGCTGCACAGGGCATGCTGCTGTCTCAGCAGCAGCAACTGCTGTCACAGCAGCAGCAGAGAGCTGCCGCTGGCACGGCAGGTGTGCCGCATGCCACACAGGGAGGCGGACACTGAGGACACGGGCTGCAGCATGTACCGCTGCTGATGGATCTGCTCAGGCTGCAGCCCCTGGTGTGTTCCAAACAGATGACGACAGCGCACGGAGGCACGTGAAGGTGGTGAAAGGCAGGAACGTGCTGGAGGCTCGAGCGCATTGCCACAAGAACCGCTGGAGCAATGGTGCAGAACATTCGGGTTCTTGACAATTTGGCGGTCATTGTCTGTCAGTGAGGGTCTTGCTTGATCGTGTAGCAGCTTGGGCTCATCAAATGAGGTGTTTGCGCAGCAGATGGCAGCTGCACTAAACTCTGAACAGAACGCAGCGCGTCGAGTTTGTTGTTTGGCTGCCCTGCTGACGCACACCAAAGCTACCGCCAATCCCACTTGAACTGTGAGATTGTGTTGTCTCAGGCTTGGCTTGTTTGGTGGCGGTTTTTGTGCGTGGAAGTGGATGAGTATCAAAGCACTGCATGTGGCAGGCATGTACAGAACGCGCCTAGAAAGCGCTGTGCTACGTAGCTTGCACATGATATGAGATTTGACACGGCGGTTTCACTGTGTGTCTTGGGTGTCGTGGCTTGTGTATGAGTGCGCACATGTCTGGTGTGTGTTGTCCGAAGCCAGCTCTGCTGGTGAATGCATGCATGCCCACATGCGGCATACGGGGCAGCATGTTGCAGTGTGTCGATCAAGAGCTGGTTGTGTTGTAGGCGGCATTTTGCAGTGAGGATCTAGTCACTATCCCTGTCTTCTGTTTGAATGTCATCACCATTTGAGATGGTGTAAGCAGGCCTATGCGATACTTGGGGAATCATCAGACTCCCGGGTGTCTCAGTGGGATGCTGTGTACTGCGCTGTGGTTTCTTGCATTGATGTTGGCAGCAGCTTTGCCAGTACGCTGTTGCGGGCAAGTATCTTCTAGGAAGGTTCTACAGGCTGCTGTGTGCCTGGTGAATCGTCTGTGCATTACACACCGACTGTTGGGTTGCCCACCAATGCGCAATGCGCGCTGCTTGCTCGTGGTATTCTGTCTGCTGCCAGCTGCATCCCAATGCTATCATGGTGTTGCCTGGCATGCACACATGCATACATCTGTGGCCCATGCCTTGAAGTACAAAAGTGCCAAGCCGCATGGTGCTTGCAAGTACAAAAGTACCTGCAGTGCTTTTCAGGTTTTGAGTCCTGATGCATGCTCTGGCACGTTGCATGCTGGTGCACTGGCACCAACACAGAGCTGGTTGCTGTGCAGCACCAATATTGTTGAGGAGCTTGTAAGAGGTGGTGCAGCGTGGCTGCTGTGCCATCAGCTGCCAGGTGGATGTCACTCCTCCGCAGTTGTATTCATCGCTGGGTGTCATATGTGCCTTGGCACCCTGCGTAAGTGCTTCATCATGGTATAGCAGTATGGTTCTGGGCAGCGGATTTGTACAGGATTCACCTGCTGGACCATGCGCTGAAGATGGATAGATAGCGGGGTTACACGGTGTGTTCATGCTGCATACGTCACCACAGAACCAGGCTTTGAATGCTGTCTTCAGATGGCACTTAGAGGCACCTTCCCTGGTGGCACAGGCATTGGTTGTTCCGTTGAGCAGCATTAGCTGCCGTATGTCAGCCGAAACAATGCACGCCTCCAGGTGTGATCCAAACTGTTTGCATTTTTGACGCCAATGTGCACGCGCTGGCCAGATTAATATGGCTCGAGTCGTTGCGGTGCTAGCTTCAGCTGCATATGACGCAGCTGTAGCTGACACGCCTGCAGCGCTGCTATAGCCACAATTTTGCCTTGCGTGTGTTTGCTGCAGCAACACACACCACCTACTAGTAGTGTTGCTGCGATGAGGGCTTGTTTCACCCTGGAGGGTCCGTGGTGGCACAGCTGCATGCAGACAAGGTACCTGGCTTTGTCAGCATGTTGATTTGCTCACTGCAAGCCTATCTGGCAGCCCATGGTATGCTAGAAGCTGTGGTATGCGTGCAAAGGCAGACAAGTGCACCTAACCTAGGGGCAGTTGTGCTGTTGATGTATGTCACTTTTCCAAGATCGTGAGGTTGTGCCAAATGCTTTCACAAGAGCTTTTGAGCGGGGTGTGTGGTGACTATTGTCACTGCTGGGATTCTGAAGTGTGTGTGTGTGTGTGTGTGTGTGTGTGTGTGTGTGTGTGTGTGTGTGTGTGTGTGTGTGTGTGCACAAAGTTGAGCTCATGCATAATGTGTTGCATCGAAACGCGCATCAGGGCCTGGCATGTGTGGGTTGAATGCTTCCACATGTGCACCATAATCCACCATAAGTACGCGCCAAAATGTGTGCCCAGGGCCCTAGTGAAGGGGGTCCTCACATGATAGCTCCTTGGGTAGGATTGAAAGTGTATCTGGCTGCAAGTGCGCTAAGGGCGTTTGGGGATCAACTGCACGCTACAGTGACATGATATTTTGGTTACTGCTGGATAGCAGAGGTAAAGAACAGCATCACCGCTTGTGTGTGCTGATGCATGCATATGTGGTGTTCGTCAGCTGAAGGTGGTGTGTTGCTTGGCAGTCAGTCACTGCCAACAGCCACGCATGGGTCCAGCTACTTCCTGCGTGTCCTGTGGCATCTGTGTGCAATGTGCAGCTGCCTCAGCTGCAGCAGCTGCCTGTACATTTCTGCTGCAGCGGCATTCTGCAGGGAAGACTATGCTGCCTTACCATGTAGATGTCTTTTGGCTGTGCCTTTTGGCGCCAAATTGCTCTGATCGCTCGAGCACCACCCACCCACCTGATGCACAGTAGAAGTCTGTGGTGGGCTGTTGGGACATCCTTTGCATGTGTGCAGTGCTGCATATTTGCGCAACGCCATCATGCACCCAATCAGCACACACACCAGCTGTCTTTTTCCCCGAGGTGGCAGAGATATGCTGTATGTGCAGCATGGGTTTGCAGAGATCGCATCAGCTGTCTATTACAGGAACATCAGACAGGCAGGTGGCTGGCTGCTGCTCGTTGTGAAGAGGAAGGTTGCACGGCCAATGCCGTAGTTGGCATTCTGGCACTTGGCATTGCACCTTCCGAATGGCAAGTGCCAACTCAGAGGCCTCCTGCCATCAACCTGACCACTGTTGCTCCAGCCAGTGCTGTCCTGTTTGAGGCTTGCTTTGGGTGATCACACCTGCTGTGGGCAAATCATGGGGTCTGCATTGAGTGCTGACAACATCCGCGCGGCCATCGTCGATTCTTGCATCCTTGTACATACTCAAAATTGCTGGGGTGGCCCGTGCTGTGCATGCCTGCCCGGTGCAGCAAACATTCCGCGTGCTTGTACTACGCAGGGGAGGGCAGCTGTCGGTGCTTGCCAACAATGTGTGCAGTTGTGCCGTCAGCGTGCATTGCGGGTGCTGTTGGTGAAAATGTGTGTGGCCTGCAGCATCAGCTTGTGGGGTGTCAGCACTGCACGACTAGGGCTGCTGCTGCTGCTGCTGCTGCTGCTGCTGCTGCTGCTGCTGCTGCACAACAGACACTGCACCTACACGTGCCAGTGCACGTGCTGTTTTGGTCCCAATGTGCAGCTGGTTGAGGCAGCAGTGGCAGCATATTGCCAATGCGAAGTTGGGGTTTCCTCGTGTTACTTGTGCGGGCTTTTTTTTATAACAAAGGCAGTCACACAGTAAGGCTGGGTATTTGGCAGGTTGGCTGTTGTGTCTGCCTGATATGCAGGCAGATACCTGGGTTTGGGAAATGACATTTGGTTGAAAGCACAGCAAGGGGCAGGGAAATGGATGCCTGAAAGGGGGTGACTGCAGCATTGCCTGCTGCTTCCCTTGCACCCTTCTGTGCTCTAGCATGCATGGCATCATCTGTTTCATCTCCGGATTGCTGGACTGATGTTGAGTGGTTTCTAAGAGCTGTATGCTGTTTTTATACACACAACGCCGCGCATACGAGGCTGCACAGGTGTCAAAACAGCTTGCCTAGTCCACCTGCGAGCAGGTTTTACAACAATGTTCTGATTCCTCTTTGCGCAGTTGCGAGCAGGTTCCTGAGCAAATGTTCTGAATCCGCTTTGCGCAGCTGCCGGCTCTTGTCAACAGGACACCGCAGTGCATCACTGACATGTTTGCCAGCTAAAGCTGACTGGAGCTGGACCATATGCCCCCGGGCCCTTGCACTGTTTTAGTGGATGGTGCTGTGTATGTACGCTCAGCATCGGGGCAGGTTCCTCTGAATCGCGGATAAAACGCATGTATGGAATGCTGTTGCTGGATCACATGTGTGCCACATGGTGTGTGGTGTACAGCAGGCGTAGCGCAAACCGGGCACAGCTGCCTGGTCCTGTTGCATGGCTGCTAAAAGCACGCTGCGTTGGTTTTAGCAGCTGCGTTGGCCAAGCAGCATGACGCTGCTAGCCTGGAATGTGCAGCCAGCTAGAATTGCGTGTGTGTTGGGCCATGCAATGCACCCAGACGGTGACTCTGGTTTGGAGTGGTTGTTGCGTCAGTTTTGATGACACCAGAGCATTAGTAGCATTACAGGCTTGTGCTTTTGTGCTGCTTGCAGCCTGCTGGATGCAGTTGCATGTACTGCCGTGCTTGGTACTACCATCTAGTCATTTGTTGGCCGTCATCGGCCCTTTGGATGCAATTGTTGTCATCACGCAGTGCAGCACACGGCTTGTGACTTGTGTGGTCATAACGTTAGTTGTGCGGCTGTTCACCCACCTCACGCGGCGCAATGCTGGTCACAGCCGCTGTGTATGCAGCTGGCACACGACTACACGCCATTGCGCACGCGGCGCAGTGCGTAGTGTAGTCGTGGCACAACAGTCACTATCTGACCATTCACGTGACGCCTGTTGTGCAGCGTGCATGTCACTGTGGTGCTACATGCACGAGGCGTTTCTCACGCTCTTTGATCGGGCCCGTTCACATGTACAGCGTGCTGTCTAGCGCTCCCTGTGACAGGGCTCCTGCGTCACACTGATATTCTCGTTTGTGATATGACAGTTTAACACGTTTGTACTGCAGCACTGGCTCGTCGCGTATGCATCATTGTTGTTGATGTTGGCATCATCGTTGAATCGTCAGATGCGGCTCAGCGCCGCCACCTCATCAGTCAAAGGGCTTTGGCCCTGCAGAGGCCGTGCTTCAGGTACTACCTGATCGTGGTACGACAGACGGATGGTGTTTTGCAATCTGCGTTTGTGGAACCTTGGATTTCCTTGTGTGGATCTGCGTTTGTGGAACCTTGGAATTCGTTGTGTCGAGCCTGAGGCGGCCTTGGCAAGGGCCTCCCACACTGATCATGATCGGATCATGATGTTGTGCGTCAACAGAGCAGGGCCTGGTGAGGCTGCCGTAGTGTACACAATTGTACCACTACTGGTAGCCGCTGCAGTTACAGTCTGCAGGCACATGTCATGTGCCTCCAGCTACACTGCAAGCGTGTATGCATGCATGCGTGCTCTCATGTGAGCGCCCTGGGAGGGCTACTGCTGGTGGCACATGTACAGCAAACAGGCTTGATGCAAACGCACCGCCGGCGACTCGTGCGTGAATGGGGCACTATCCTCTGTGATCTACCCCTGCCAGGTGTGGAGTAACGACATGCGCATGTTCACTGTGGCACTGCTGGCAGGTGTATCAGGCTGTGCGCGCACATACGCCACCTGCTTCGCCCTGTCACAGTGAGTCGTATTCAAGGGTTTTAACGTGCATGCAGGTCAATCATTCAATGCAAGTTGCAAGGATGATGCAGCATAATGAGTACTCACATGGCCTGAACTGGCCCCCCAAAAGTTATGAGTCGTCCCATCATGCATGAGTCTGCTGCGATGCACCGTTTTGAACATGCATTGCTTGAAGGTGCGCAACAATGCATTTACCACGGTCTTTTGTGATCCTGGAGCCTTATACATCCTTCCTTTTACATGTAAAATGATGAATTCTATACAAACATTATATACATGTGTTACCGTAACAGAGGCCCACTTAAGTACACTAGTACTTGTGTACAAGTGACACACACAAACATGACGCCGCCGTTGGCTGGTGTGAGCTCATCATGATGATGCGCCACTGCTTCGATACACTGCTCCTACTGAACCAGCAGCAGATCAATCTGTCTAGACAGCAGAAAACGTACCATGGTCTTACGACTGTGATCAGGCCCACACAACCCTAATGGACGCCCACTGGCGCCGCCTACAACACAACAGCTGAGATAGCTGCGTAAACTACATGACGTAACACACACACACACATGCAGTGCTGTGTCTTCCACAGATGTACTGCACATGTATGCCTGGAGCAAGTTGCATGCAACAGCAGCGGCCTGCTAGCGGCTAGCATGTACCACATGTTGCAGCACGCCCAGCGCAATGATGCTGCATGTGTTAGCCAGGCTGCCACAGGGTATGACAGTAGGGGCAGAACCGACATTGACGTCTCAGTGCGCATACAAAAGTGCGTAGGCTGCTGCTGCAGATGCTGAGTGAATGCTCTGCACCCAACCGCTGCCCCACCAGCAAGCATGTGCAAGACAACACAACTCATCGCTCCCGCTAACCCAAGCACAACACATACGTCCGCACCACACTGCTGCGGCCACAGTAAGCAGTGCACGGCTGGCGTCCACTTGGCAGCTGGGCCGCGGCTACCAGCCGCACAAATGCAAGCTGCATCTGCTACTCGGCCTTTTTACTCCGCACGTGTTTTACTCCGCACGTGTTTTTTACTCCACACCGCTGCACTTGCACGCCTACATGTACAGCTGCAGACTCTTCCTCCACACCGGCAGGCTTACTTCACTAGGGGCCTGTCATGCTTGGTGTCAGCGCTGCAAGCCATGGACCTGTAGCGGTCCATCTCCTTCAAATAGCTCGGCTTGCTGCTGTCGTCTTCTGGAGCAGCCGCGGTCCGACACGGTAGCGCAAGAGGCCGGTTTGTGGTTTGCAGGACACACAGTGCAGCCTTGGCAGTTAGCAGCCCGCATGGCCCTTGACAGCCCGCGTGGCAGCCGCACAGGCACGAGTACACAGGCATGCTGGGCCAGCAATGCTGGCTGCAGGAACTGCAGGGCTGAAGTGATGCGCAGCCCGCGCTGCTGTTGGGGTTCATGTGCGGGGCAAAGATCTGAAGCAGCAGGCCATAGCCAGCGGCTAGAGTGCTCCTGATCAGCAGCACGCATGCATGATGAATACATGCGCGCGCATGCTGCTGTCCCAGCTGCCTGCTGCTGCCACCCTGCAGCTCCGCCCACCTTTCTTCTGCCGCTTGGCGTCTGGCAGGCCTGCTGTTCGCCGCTGCAAGCCTTTGACTATGGAGTTGCTTTTCAGCGCCACTGGCTTTGACTTCTGCTTGTGCTGCAAGTGTAGCGGCGCGTCCTTGTAGTAACCTGTGCCCTGCTCGCCTGTTGTGGTGCGTTGCAGGTGGAGGCTCTACCGCACTTAGGGGACATTGAGGCTTTACGAACATGTTGTTGATGTGCAAGAGCACGCTTGGAATGGATTGCATGACGTGGGCGCTGGGCATAGTGCTGCAGCTGCAGCTGCTGCTGTCACCCATCGCACCCACCAGTCTTGAACACAAAGCCCTCCCTGGCGCCTGAGAATGAGGTTGACGGCTGGAAGTCTGGATCGTCTGCCTGTTTGCTGGTTGCTGGAGGCGATGGAACGTCAGCAGCTGCCTCGGACGCATCAGTAGATGCCGCACTCGGCTGCTCCGCTTTCTGCATATTCTTGAACTTTTCTAGAAAACTGCCATCGTTTGCGAAGGGTGGAGGAGGGGCTTCCATGCTGGGAACACGAGAACACTACAGAAGACACGACACCAGGACTGCAGTTCTGTTCACTGAAGGTGTCTCAGATTGCAGAGGCTAGCGGTCTTTACAAGTCAAATCAAGACCAAGAGGACTTGGTCACCTGCCAGCGCCAATCTCAGTTGCGTCAGTGATCAGCTAACATAGCCAGGGCTGGTGTTCAGGCTTCAGCTGCAGTAGCAGCGCTGTCAGCAAGCAAGCAGGCTGGGTCAGCAAGAATTGCTTGAAGCAGGTCGTGCAACATGGTTCGCTGTTTTCAGGCACGATTCTGCTAAGTCTGCAAGGCAACTGCGCGTGAGGGGGTTCCATGTTGACTGCAGGGTCCTCACTGTGAAAGGCATCATGCCACAGTGGGGGCAGCTTTCCAGTTCCGCTGCAGCCAGCTCGGCTGTACAAGGTTCGTCCTCCCTGAAATGCCTGCGCACCTCGCGTATTATGAGTTGCAGACATTACAAATAGCAAAAGCGTAGGGTGCCTGCCAGGCTGGACACAACGTTGTGTTTACATGGTCTACCCTGGACTACATGAAGACAGGGTGCAGCAGTCACAAGTGCCTATCCGCTTGGGTAGTGCCATTTGTTGACGTTGCTGCTGCCCTGTACACCTTCTTTGCGCCCACAGGTATGTCTGTCGCAAGATCCCGTTCTTCTGGACTGCTGTGCCTGCATCCTCAGCCCACTGGGAGCGCCAGGAGCCCTAGGGCGGGGGGCTTCTGGACCAGCATTGCTTGAAGGTGCAAAGTTATGCTTTTACCATGCTTGGAATCGTCCAATTTACATGGCATGGCAATTCGACCATACTTGCCAAAATGACTATGGATACATTGGACCAGGTCGGTGTCAGCGTTGACTTCACACTGTGGCCCACAGTGCGGCACTGGAGTCCAGCTCATGCCTCTCCCTCAACAGGTATAAGAACGAAATAAGACACCTACCAAGGCCCGAGGACTACGGTGGATGCATACTTGCGCACATGTCAGCCAGCTGGAGTGCGCAAAGGCTGCAGCCCAAGCCCTGCCAAGTGATAGCACTCGCACGAGCCGCTGCGCACCGCAACCAGAGGACACTGCTCAGCCCAGTATGCGCGGCACTTGCTGCGCACTCACTCCTGCAAGCTCGTTGCCCAGCACCACGACTGCATACTTGCCCACTCGCAGCGTGGACAGAGAGTCTTCATCCTCTGCTTCTTCTTCAACGCCACCCCCCACCCCCTGCTGTCCTGCAAGCACCACCTGCTGCTGCTCTACTTCAACAGCAGCACCCATCACTGCTGTCTCCTCTCCCTGCAGCTGCAGCTCCTCACCCTCCTCCTCTGCCTGCTGCTGCATCTGCTTCGGCTGCAGCTGCTGCTCTTGCAGGACACTCCACCAGGCCTGCGGCACCCAGGAGCAGCCATGCAGCGCTCCTGCAAGTGCTCCTGCAAGGGCTCCCGTAATTGCAGCATAACCGCCAAGGCTAGCTGCAAGCATTACAGCCTGCTTTGGGTGCTGCCAGCTGCTAAGCATCACCCACAGTGCCAGCGATGCCGCTTGCGTCCCCTGCAAACATTGTGTGCGCAGCGAGGCGCGGGGCAGCACGCGCAGCTCAGTGTACATCAGGCATGTGTTTGACTTTGACCACTGTGCAGCTGTGGCACAGCTAGTGCAGGTTCAAAGAACACTGCAGGCCGCATGGCAGAGATGCATCAGCCGAATATGCTGCCCACATGCATGCTGCCTGATACACAGGAACAGCAGGCAGATAGATGGCAAGGCACATGGCACAGCAATGCCGCAGGGCACAGCAACGGTACATACTGTGCTGCGCTGTCCAGCGCAGCAGCACCACAGCTGCACTGCCTCACCTGCATGGCCAGGTTCTGCTTCCACAGCAGATTGGCGGTTGCCGTGAAGTTTGACCAGTACGCAGAGCCCCAAAAAGCTCTCCAGTCTGTTACAAGGCCCAGGTCAACCATGAGGGGCAGCCGCTGCTGCAGCAGCTGCAGCTTGGCAGTCATATCTGGTGAGGACTTTGACACAGTCAGCAGGTGCTCCAGCAGCTGCTGAGGTGTTGCTGTCGCAGGGTCGGCCCTGAGCCACAGCATGACAAAAGGATGACAATAGCAGCAGCAACGCTGGCGTTACGTGAGACACGCGCCGCACCGCAAGCTGGAGGGTTGGAGGAGCCCTGTAACAAGGTTTGCTGCACCTAGTATCACAGCTGACACATGTATGGCAAGCACAAACCAAATGTATGCAGCAGGTTGGCACAGCTAATGTTATCAATTGCACACAATTCTGGTCAAACATCTTTGAAGCACCCAAACAGTAACAAACAGCGGCGCTGCGCACTTGGTCAGCCACGCCACAGCTGCTGCAATTGCCACAGCGCCCTCACTGCCGCGCTCTGTCGGGTGTGTGAACACCACGGCTGCATCTGCTGCCTCTCGTAGCACATCTGCAGAGGCATCCCTGTACGCAACGCCCACCGGGATTGCCCGGATCACGCCTGCAAGGAGCAGCACGGTCAGCACAACCGCGGCACTCAAGGCACATGCGGCATGCATGGCTTGCGGAAAGGATGTTGCTTTGCAGATAACGGAGGCCAAAGTATTGTGCACGGCAGTACATGCTGTTAACTCGTCGTCCTGTGACGGTGTGCAAACATACAGCGGTTGACCTGTCAACATATGCAGCGCAAATTGCACATGCAAAGCAACAAGTCAGCTGAACAACAGCCGTATGTTTGGTGCTGCCAATCACTGCGTACGCCCTCTGCTTGGCGCAGCAGCGCCTGACAGGGGGCTTAGGTCTACAGCAGCGTCCCCCAGCTGTACCTGAAAAGTCTTCGGTGCCGTGCAGCTGCCTGTCTGGCCTATGTGAGCATGACTGGGACGCACGGCTGGGGGTGACTGCCAGGTATTGCTCCGCATGCTTCGCCAGCAGGAAGGGGTTGGTCCCTGCGCAGTAACACAGCAGGAGCAGCAGCAGCAGCAGCAGCAGCAGCAGCAGCAGCATATCCATTCGCACCACGGCTTCCCGTGTGTCCAATCAAACCAGTTTGCTCAGCACACGCCTGCAACATCATCACTATTCAAAACTCGCCATACATGCCCCAAGCCTGACATTCCTACTCGCAAAGATAACGCCTCTTTACAAAGTACTGCAACGGCCATGTTGCACAGTACTGTGACACGTTAGCAGCCCCACACACCTTCGCTGAGCCCCTCTAAGGCAAGCGCGTTGTAAGGGCTGTAGCGCGCCGCACTGCCTGGGCTGTAGCTCGATGCAAGGCAGTCCAACATGTCAAACGCGTCTGCCTGCTGCTGCCGCACAAGAGACCAAGCTACTGCCAGCATGGTCACAAAGTCGCCTGTCACATGGCCCGGCGGAAGCGGGTTGGGGCCCACATCAAATGACCAGGACATATCCTGCAGGGCAGCAAAAGGCGCGTGCATACACAGTTCTGTGTGCGCAATTGGTGCGTGTGTCCCTCGGCAGTAGCAACACGGATGCATGGGTACAGCACACTCAGTGCACAACTCTATCCTGAGGTGTAAACAGGACATCACATCTCTGATGCTGTATGCACAGTCTGTGCACCACACAACCCTTTTCTGAACTGTACCTGGGAGCGCACACTGTACCGTTGTACATAAGCATGCATGCAAGCTAGCCAATGGTGCGGCGCACGCCCTGCTCACGCACTCAACACAATGTATCAGTGTCGTTGCTGCTGCTGCTGCTGCTGCCGCTGCTGCTGCTTGCACACCTGCAGCCCTTCAGGGAACAGCCGCGCCAGCCTGTAGTGCTTTTCAGGCTCCACTTGCGCACCCAACGCATTGCCGCACATAGACCCCACCAGGGCACCCACTGCACGATCCTGGACGCCGTACAAATCGAGGCAGGGATCTGCTACAGCTGCCGCTGCTGCTGCTGCTGCTGCTGCTCCCGCTCCTGATGCTGCTACTGCTGCTGCTGCAGATGTACTTGCAGAGGGTGCTTCTGGCGGCGGCGCTGTTGCACTAGGGGGCCCTGCGAGGGCTGCTGTTACTAGGTGCTGCTGCCGCTGCCTGCGGCTGCTCAACGTACTGCTGTGTTGCTGCACTGCTGAGCAGGGCTGCTGCAGCTGCAGATGCTGCTGCATGCATGGGCGGATAGCCCGTATTTGAGGCAGCGCACAGCATTGCAGGCGTTGCCTGTGCTGCGCAGTCCTGCTGCTGTTGCTGCTGCTGGCTAGCGCTGACGGGAGGCAGGGACACAAAAAGGTGCAGCAGGTGAAACACATGCATATGTTATGATATTGAAGGTGCTGAAGACCTCAACGCCACGTGCAGCATGCAGGTAATGGAAGCAGCAGCAACAGCAGCCTGCTGCTGCAAACGCCTTACCTGTGGAGTGCGGCATGCTCACTGCTCGCATTGACCGTGTTGCTTTACTTGTGTTTGCAGGCAAGCAGACAATCACACTTTAATGCGTGTCGTGAGATGATCTTGTTTCGATGGGGGACGTTGGTGGGCTGTTTCCGGACTCCTCAAAAGACTGGAAACGCGCACTCCTGGAAGTTTATTTGTCCGGGTACGGTGTTGCCAGCCACTTCGCAGCTACTGGGTATGACAGCCTGACACAGCTTGAGTCCGTCGGACTGCCATCATGACGTGGCTTGCTGCACAGCAGCAGGGTTGCTGCCGTAGCTCCGCTCCAGAAGTAGCGGGCTTGCCAGCAGCCAGGTCAAATGCTTTGGTGCAGCCTGCGTGCGGCCAGTGTTTAGACGGAGAAAGGATGTAAAAGTCGCTGGTCAGCCTCACCAACACTGCTACTGTCAGGACCGCTTTTTGCCGGACCTAATTCAAGCTGTTCATGCCCTTCATTGAAGCAACTCACAGTTGCTGGATAAAACCTTCCAAGCACAGCACCTCATCCGCGCTTATTTACAGTGACATGCAGCAACAAAATACTGGGCAAGCATGAGCTTGCATCAGGGTGCGAACTCCTTCCCTGGACTGAGTCTACAGCGCAGTCTAGGATCTGCAAAAACCTCACAAAGCTCTTCATAGAGAAGGCTGGCGAATAAACCATCATACAGATCTAGGTCAATCAGGGCAACACGCAAACAACACTGACAGCCAAGTGTGTTGCCGCTGAGGAGCCAGCAGCAGAAACAACAATGACGCTACGCAGTGTGTGAGAGGACAATGCCTGACATTGAATTTGGGTGCGATTGCTGCCAACCGCAGCACGCATACAACATCAGTAGTTCGCACGCAATGCTTTCAGCGACAGCCCGAACAAAACTAAGTGCATCTGCCAGTGCCCAAAGTGCTGCGCTACATAACTGCCTGCACCCGCCCATAAGGCATCATGACTGAGCCAACTGGAAAGCATGCCTAGAAGCCTGCAAGAATGCAGTGCTGCCAGTGCATGACAACGGGTTTAAGAACAGGATATACTTTGTTTGGTCCCCGTGAGACTGAGATGCAGCAGCCAGCCTAAGACCCACCCAAAACCCTAACCTACCACGTCACCCCGGTCCGCAAGGCACAGCAGCCAGAAGAATCCGCAAGACCACCCAAGGCACGTTGATGTGCTGTGGTTGTGTAACATGGCGAGTGCTGAAGCGTGGTGACACGAGGTACGTCGACCATCACAGAACTGACAACAGCACCGCACATGATAAGGTGTGACATGGCAGCACACAAGTGCTGGGGACTACATGCACGTACAGCACCATAAGCGCCTCAGCCGCAAGTACAGCAGCGGAATCGGCCCCTCCCTGCGGCACATGCTACCCTGACAACAGCGCCCTGCCACAACAACTGGCACATCTGAGAGCCATAGGGCATGATATACTAGCACCGCCCGCGCTATGCATTCGCCACCACTAGCTAGGAAGGCCTGTATGTTGAAGATATATCGACAGCGGCGACAGCATCTGCATGCGGTAAGCCCAGAGGGAACAGCTGCCCTCTGCTTCCTGCTGGGGCAGGCAAGGCACACAACACACAAGCGCTGCATCCGCTAAAAGCTAGCTGTACAAGCAACAGGCAAAACAGCAGAGCTTCGCAGCAGGTGTGTGCTGCAAATCCTTGGCCAGGACTTGCGCACAACCGCCGAAAAACAGCCACACTGTGGTGTACTTATATTGTGAGTGCACAAACCACTGCTATAAGGTACAAACGTCGCTGCCAAAGCACCACACAAGCAGCAAAGAACAGCACACGCACACAGGCGCAATCATGAATACACACACACCGGCACACAACAGTGCCTCAACCTCCTCTGGTGCTTTGGGCCAGGTATCCAAGCACCCATGCTGCACATGGCTGTGCAGCAGTCGGCCCTCACCGCACCACCTTTGAACCACGCAGAAACGCGCAGCCCAACACAGCACACCATCATCCTCCAATGCCCATCTGCCAGCAGCCATGCAGAGGCCACCTCGCAATACGCTGCTGCATCCAAATGAAGCTCTCGGCGCGCGTGCACGTGCAACCCCGCCCCAGCAGCAAGCAGCAACAGCAGCACACCAAGACGCTTGAACCACCGAAGCACAAGAGCAGCACGGCCCGTTGCCTGACGAGCTATTTGCTCGCAGCAGCCGCACACCAACGCTGCATAGTCAATACACAAATGGCCACAATGGCCCTGACGGTAAAACTGACTCAAGCCCTGCTGTGTATGGCGGTCGCCGCTCGCATGATTTGCAACACGCCGCACAGCAGTCGCACCCAGTGCACTGCAGCAGCAGCGATGGTTTCTGCAGCATTGCAGATACCAAAGCACCACCTTACCAGGCTGAAACAGTGGTTGAAAATAGACTGCACCACCCTTCCATTAGGAAACTGCTCTGCCAAAGGCAAACAGCTGTGACACGTCAGCTGAGACCTGGCCCCTACCCACACCCAGGGACACCACATAAATACTATCAGCAGCCACAACTCAAATGCCTGTGATATCCTCCAGATCCTGTGCTGTGATTTGCGATCCAGGTGATGCAGTACCCGCCTAACTGCACCCGTTGCGACAGCTGCAACAGGAAGCATCCAGCCACCCAAACAAGCCAAATAGATCCTCCCAGCTGCTGTGATACAACAGGCCGGCATCTCATAACGCACCTAAACCCTTAAACCAGGCAAGGGGTCCAACCACAGCTGCCAAAGCACGCCTGAAACTATCCATCAACGCACGCATACCTCAAAAGCCCTGCTGCTCAGCACATACAAAAGCAGCCCCAGCCACACCTGTCAGCAGCTACACATAACCACCATACAATCCGCCGGTCCCATGCCTAGGCATGCAGTACAAAGAGTTGCAGGATACATGCCTTCAGTGTGCCTGCGCATTGCACCCCGTCAGAAAACACGTCAATCTCTGTGTGCCGCCAACAAAAAACCTAAATGCTAAAGAGAACCGCACACTGGTAGCCCAAAGCTCAGCAGCGTTGAGGTGCAGGCAACTGGCCGGCGCATGGCACAGCTGTATGCACGACAACAACAGCAACAGCAACAGCAGGAGGCGCTGTCATACCCAGCAACTGCCGAATCAGTGAGCATCAAGTGCAACTCCCGAGGTCCCAAGCAGGCAAGTCCACCAGATCAATATGTGTCCTGCAAGCACACTAGCCCACTCTGCTAGCCTTCCAAACCGCAAGCATTCAACTCCCTGAAAACTGCAACATCAACAAATCTCAACACGCCGCAGGGGTAAACCCTTCCAGTACTTCTTGCGAGGCAACCTGCAAAACACCCTGCTCAACAGACCCTTGACACCACGAAACCACCAAGAGCACGGGTTGCTCGCACTCTGCCACCGCCCAACAGCTGTCCTCATGATCAACCATACCACACCTCCAACCCCGCCACAAGCCAGCAGCTCAGTCGCCATCACAACACACGCTTGCTGCTGCTGCTACTCCTGCTGCTGCACAAGCTGTGCGCAATCGCCAGAACCTAAACCTAAGCCTGAGAGGTGGCAGATGTCTGGGACCCCTCAGAGCCCTCAGGAGCTGCTGCTGCTGCTGCTTCGCCTGCCGGCGCCTCCTCTGCCTGCGCAGGTACTGCTGCAGCCTGCTGCGGCAGCCGCTGCTGCTGGTGCTCCGGGATTCCCGCCATCGCTGCAGCCTGCGCCATGCCAGCAAGCATGGCCGAGTGCAGCTGCTGCTGCTGCTGCTGTGCAGGGTGTGCTGTTCCAGCATACTGCATTGGCAGGCTGTACGCAGCGCCTGGCGCACTAACCATGGGCAGTACCATACCAGCTGATGCAGCCCCACCATGTGCAAGTGCAGCAGCCACAGCAGCAGCTGCGGCATCGCCGCCTGTGCTGGCGGGTCCGCTGGCAGGGTTGCTCCTGCTGCTGCCGCTGCTGGTGCGGCGCACCAAGTGCTGCTGCAGCAGCATCTGCTGCTGCTGCTGCTGCTGCTGCGGGAACTGAGCAAAGTTGCCGCTGCCGCTGCTGCTGCGCGGGCCGCTCTGATGGTGCTGCTGCTGCTGCATCCACAGAGCGCCCATGCCCATCATTCCAGAGCTGCTGCTGTGTGGGCCGCCGTGCGAGAAGTGGCTGTCAGAGCTTCCACGCCGGCTAGTCGCAAGTGCTGCCTCAACAGCCTGAGCCCCTGCACTCATGTGCTGGCCCAGATGGTGCTGCTGCTGCTGCTGCTGCTGCTGCTGAGGCTGACTGCCAGCAGCGCCAACGGCTGACAGCTTCTCATGAGCATCCAGCGACCCCCATGTGTCGACGCGGGTCGGCACAGCGCCTGACCTCTGGGCTTGTTGCTGCTGCTGCTGCGGCGGCGCTGCTGCTGCAGCGCTGCTGGCACTGTTGCTGCGGCCCTCTGGGGCTTGCTGCTGCTGCTGCTGCTGGGCAGCCGCCGCTGCTGCAGCGGGAGTCATGGGCTGCTGCTGCAGCAGCATGCCGCCCTGCTGCTGCACAAATGCAGGGCTCACTGCCATGCCCGCTTGCGGCATGCCCTGCATCTGCATCTGGTGCAGCTGCTGCATCTGCAGCTGCATGCCTGCCGGCACAGCCAGCATTGCAGCGCCGCCCTGCCCACCTGAAACAGGCACCTGGATCAGCATGGGGACCTGCCCCATCGCTCCTAGCTGCCCGCCCTGCATGAGTGCTGCAGCTGGCAGCACCTGACCCATGTGGCCGCCCATCGCTGCTGCTGCGCTGAGCTGGTGGCACAGCATATCACTGCTGGTAGTTGCAAGCAGCGCCTGCAGTGGCTGGAAGGCAGTAGTAGGCGGCGACGCCTGCTGCTGCCCCTGTGCAGCGCGGTGCGTGGCACACACCAGCGAGGCCGGACCCAGCCTTCCCTCCTTAAACATCGCCAGCATGTCTGTGGGCTCGTACGGGCCCTGCGCTTTAGGCGCTGCGTGGGTTTCAGCCGCAGGGCTTAGCAGGTACCACACGGGCGCCATCGGCGGCGGGGTATTGCCGGCTGTGAAGAGCGCTGATGCGACTGCCAGCGGGTCGGCGGATGGCAGCCCCTGTGCTGCCAGCATGGGCATGCCTCCCATGCCTGCTGCTGCAGGCAGCATCGCCGCACCGGCTGGCAGCGCCTGCATTGCAGGGCCACCTGCCTGCACAGCCACAAGGGTTCCGTTCGGCCCTTGCATGAATTGGATGCTGCCAGGCGCTGCTGCTGCTGCCTGCATGCCGGGCTGCTGCTGCTGCATCATCTGCTGCTGCTGCTGCTGGCTGAGGGCTGCATTGGGGCCCCGGCTTTTGGCTGGGCTAGGCGGCATGCCGCCAGCAGCCATCCTGCTGCCGCCAGCACCAGGGCCGCCATGCTGCGGCGACGGTGACGCGCCATGCATCATGCCCTTCCGCTGCTGCTGCTGCTTTCCTGCAAGGTCGCCGCCATCCATGCTCTGCCGCAGCTGCTGCTGCCGCTGCTGCCCAGGCCCCTGCTGCTGCTGCTGGTAGTACTGCTGCAGGGGCGCCTGCAGGACCTGCTGCAGCTGCACGACTGCGCCGCTGGTGAAGTGCCGAGCCTGCAGCGGAGGGCCATTGGGGCTGTTGTACTGCGCTGCATCCTTTGCAGGCATGGGCAGCAGGCAGTAGCCATGCGTGGCAGCCTCCAGCAGCGCAGACAGTGGCACAAAGGCTCTCGCAGGCGGCACGTCCCGGCCGCCCGTTCCGCCTAACATCGCAGCAATCAGCGTGCCGTCAGTGAAGCGCATGTGCGGCGCTGGCTGCAGATATGACTGGTACATCTGCATGCCGCTGAAGGGGCCGGAATATGCGCGCTCGCTGCGCTGCACCCACCAGCGGACCTGGCTGCCGCCGGGCTGCTGCTGCGCCTGTTGCTGCGCCTGCTGCTCCATGTGCAGGAACAGCAGTGCCGCTGCCTGCATCAGCGCAGGCGTCAGCGGCTGCTGCTGCTGCTCAGCGGCCTGCATGGAGCCATTTGCTGCAGCGCCAGCCTGCTGGTAGCCTGCATAAGGGCCCTGGGAGCTCGCAGAAGACACCCTGCTTGCTTTGCCATCCGGGCCTTGCTGCTGCTGCTGCTGCTGCTGCGGCGCGCTGCCGCTGCTGCTGCTGGTGCGCGGCAGCTGGCCGTTTGCGAGCACGTCCTCGCCCGCGCCTGCGCCAGCTGCCTGATGTGCCAGGGCTGCATAGCCTGCCTGCATCTGGTAGCCAAGCACAGACTGCTGCGCTGCAAACATGCCCGCTACAGCCTGGCCGGGCACCTGCCCCTGCTGCTGCTTGCCCATCCAGATAGCTTGCGGCATGCCCTGTGCGCCTTGCAGGAACGCAGCAGCCGTAGGCGTGCCCACTGATAGCCCCTGCATCTGCATCTGCACCTGCTGCGCTGCCTGCTGCTGCCTCAGCTGCGCCAAGCCCGCAGGACCCAGCTGACCTGCTGCAGCAGCCATGGCAGCCACCTGCGCAGCATTCGCGGCGCCAGGCTGCAGCTGCTGCTGCTGCGCTGCTGCAGCCGCCGCAGCGGCACCACCCATGCTGTCTGCTGCCATCAGGATGCCTCTCGAGGCGCTGCCCCCAGTGAAGCTGTTGGGCCGGGACCCAAACCCTGAACCCTGGCCAGCCCCCTTGTCAAAACCCTTGCCGCCAGGCATCCCGACACCACCCGGGCTCGGGCCGCGCCCCTGCTGCTGCTGCTGTGCCCTCGGGCCGCCACCCAGCGCCTCACTCGCAGCAGCAGCTGCAGCAGATAGCGCCTCCTCCTGCTGCTGCTGGCGCTGCTGCTGCCGCAGCGCCATAGGGTGCCGGAAGGCCGCCTTTTCGCTTGCAGGAACAGGGCCATCCAAACCGGCAGCAGCAGCTGCTGCTGCCATGCCTGCGGCCGACCCGCTGCGTGGCCTGGCCACTTGCTGCTGCTGCTGCTGCTGCCCGCGGGCAGCAGCGCCACCCTTCCCATTGCTGCCTGCACTTGCTGCGCGCGCTGCTTTGCCTGCCTTGCCGCCCTG
Organism: Tetradesmus obliquus; assembly: GCA_030272155.1. Lineage (NCBI taxonomy): Eukaryota > Viridiplantae > Chlorophyta > Chlorophyceae > Sphaeropleales > Scenedesmaceae > Tetradesmus > Tetradesmus obliquus. The sequence continues at coordinate 4,187,813 of CP126200.1, read as the reverse complement.
CTGCTGCCCACCTTTGGCTCCCGGCTGAGGGCCTGGCAAGGGCGGCGCTGCCGCTGCAGGCCCGCTGCTGCCGCCAGGGCCGGGTGCCTCATTCCACTTCGGCTTTGGCAGTCCCCGCTGCAGGTCGTGCTTGTTCACGGCCTCGTATGCAAGCCCTGCTGCAACCGCAGGCACCAGCTGACTCAGCGGCTTGAAGAACTTCATGCCAGGCAGCCGCTGCGCGTTGTAGTCCGCAGACAGGATGCCGCAGAGCTGCAGCGCGCCGGGGTTTGCCGTAGACTGCCCGGCTTGCTGCTTGTTGATGCCTTTGGGTGCTGCGCCGCGCAGCAGCCAGTCTGTCATCTGGTCGGTGCTGAAAGGGCCCACGCGGTCTCCACTGGCGAGGATGAGGCGCCACTTGATGTCTGCATCTTTGCCTGAGAAGCCCTCCCTGGTCAACAGCTTGGTCAACGCAGCAACCCAAGCCTCGCTGCCTGGCTGCACATCGGGCTCTGCTGCTGCTGCTGAGCCGTCACCTGCTGGGGATGGTCCTGCAGGAGCAGGAGCAGCTGCTGCTGCTGCACCTGGTGCACCTGGCTGCAGCTGCTGCAGGTGCTGCTCATGGAAAGATGCAACAGCACCAGCGTGCCTGCCAGCGCTCGCTGCACGGCCAGGCTGCTGCTGCTGCTGCTGCAGTTGGCGAGGTGCCGACCCGCTGCGCTGCTGCTGCGGTCCGCGCATCTGCTGCTGCTGCTGAGGTGGCTGCTGCTGTGCGTGCAGCTGCTGCAGCAGGCCCTGGCCCTGCATGTGCAACTGCTGCTGCGAGAGCTGCCCCAGGCCTGCAGCTGTGCGCTGGTCCAGGGCACGCGTCACATCAGGCCGGGTGTCCTGCAAGAGCTGGCCGCCTGCTGCTGCGGCTGCGGGCCCTCCCACTGCTGCCAGCTGCTGTGCCAGCACTACGCTGATGCTGCCGGGCTGCTGCGGCAGCAGATGGTTCAACAACGGGCCTGCAGGACCCCTGGTGCCGCCCTTGGTGGGTGTTGCTGGGCCTTCTTCTGTGATGCCTTTGGTGACACGCAGCGGCATGTACTGCAGGCCTGCCTCTGCGTTATCCATGAGTGTCTGCAGGCGCTGAAAGTGTGAGTAGTTGGTTGGGGCCGTGCTGCTGTCCTGAGGATGGATGCCGGCACACTTGAGGTCTAGGGGCAGCTGGTGCTCCTGGTACCACCTGATCATGGTTTGTGCATCGAAGGGCCCCTGCAGGTCGCCGGTGAGGTCCTGGTAGTACCACTTCGGCCACTCATCGGCCGATGAAAGGCCCGCGGTGAACAGGCGCGCCTCTGCTGAGGCCATACCGATATCACAAAAGCCGTGCGCCTGCAACAGCGCGGGATCTGTCAGAATCGGCTGAGGCAAGCAATGATCTCCCTGTGCTATCTGAAAAGGTAGTAAAGCATTCCACTGCGCTGCCTGTGCATCCTCGGCAGGCTCACCAGCGCGAGGCAACAGGCTGTTTGCCTAGAGTCCAGTGGTGCCGCCAAAAGTACCAAAGTGGGGCGCTGAAAACAGTATCATACTTTGATGGCCTTTGTCTCAGGGCGCACAGACTCGGATCGCTTTGAGGACTAGGCCCACTGTGATGTTGTTGCTGTCTGTCCCTACACGGGAGGCTCTGATCGCTGACAGCAGCACACAATGAATCTAGTGAATATAGAATGAGTACTTTGCACAAGCCAGTGCAGCGCAACCCAAACAAATTTGCAAAAGCACAGCCCCGCTTGGCTGGTAAACCAGCTGTGCGAGTTTGAGTGCCAAGAAGGGCCTGAAAGCAGATGAACGAACATATGGGCGCGACAACCTGCCTCGCGCAGCTTGTGGGGTGTGCCTCGTGTGCCTAGTGCTGTTCAGGTTTTGCTAGCCCGCCCACCAAATCACAGCGTTCAAACTCACTGCTTAAAATTTATTGTAGTTGCAACTTTAAACTCGATAATTGTCTTGACACGGTTTAGACCTGGATGGGGTGCTGGCCGGCCTGCTGTCAAACACTCAGTTGATGTCCCCCGGCCTGGCAGCACCGATAGCAGCAGATCCGTTGCTGCTTCTCGCAAGCAATGCTTCTTAGCAGCAGCAAGCGCTGCTTGAGCTCGCTGAGCTCACTAGTAGGCAGGGCTAGTGCCTCAGTCCAGGCAACAGCGCAGTGTCCATGGGTGTTGCAGGATGCAGGCCAGCAACAGAAGGATGCAAGCAGCAGTAGTGAACCACCACGACAACATCAATGCAGCCACTTCAGCAGCAGCAGCAGCAGCAGCTGCTGCAGTGCGCAGGAGCAGGCATCAGCGCAGCCCTGGCAGCAGCAAATACAACAGCAGCAGCGGCAGCAGCAGGGCCAGCTGTCACCTCCAATGTGGCAGCAGCACCACCAGCACCACCAACTGCAGCCTTGCAGGCACTTCAGCTGGCGTGCCACGCGCTCAATAGACAACCCCACGCTTCCTCCTGAGATAGCCGAGCTCATAGCACAGTCACGTATCAATGATGCAGTTCGGCCTGCGCCGCCGCCACTAGAGGAGCGGCCCATGCAGTTTGAGTCGCGGCGCGCAGGCGTGATCGCATTCAAGGCAGGCATGATGCAGGACTGGGATGAATACGGGGCGCGCGTGCCGCTGACGGTGCTGTGGATCGACGAGTGCACGGTGAGCTGCAGTGTGGAATGACAGTGCCAGGCATGGTAATCGCAGTTTAAGGCATGGTGAATGCAGTGTGCTGTGGCAGCAATTGATCGGCTGTATACAGGGGGCAGCTCAATTGTGTCTTGTTTGTGCGCGTGTGTGTATGCAGCAGAGTGCTGCAGCTGTACTGGCCAGCTGATGCAGCATACATCTGTTGACGGCTGCTAGCACCTCAAGAGTGCCGGTAGCACTCTTGCAGTGTGCCAGCACGCAGTGTATAGCTCCTGGTGTGCATTCCCCACGCTTGCACGGCTGCCACAGTTACGGCCGACCCAGCTTCCTGAGTAACGCCAGCACCTGGTGCGCAGCACCATTGCACAATGCCTGTGCCGCGTCACTCATGTACTGCTGCCGCTGCTGCTACTGCCGCCGCCGCCGCTGCTGCTGCTGCTGCTGCTGCTGCCAGGTGGTGCGCCACAAGCACCAGCAGCGCGACGGCGTGACCGCTCTGGTGCTGGGCTGCAGCGCGAAGCGGCCCAAGCAGCTGCACCCGCGCCAGTTAGGCGAATACGCTGCGGCGGGTGTGACACCCAAGCGCAAGCTCTGGGAGTGCAAGGTGAACGGCCTGCAAGTGGGCAGCGCTACAGGCAGTGCGCGCCTGCATTAAGATTGTTGTTGTTTGTATCGTGTCATGATGGTACAGTGCATTTGTGTCTGCGCCGCAGCGCGCGTACACGCCGGCCGGCCAGCATGCATCAGCAGTGCTGCAGGTGGAGGTTGCAGGCCTTTCCTTGCTGGGGCATCGCCTAGACCAAGGCTGCGGCACTCGCTGTGTACGCTACGAAGCTTACAGGATCTGGGCAGTCAGCTGCTGACTGGCGTTGTTTGCTGTTTGGATTGGTGTGCAGGTGACTGAGGATGCGCTGCTGCCTGCGGGCACAGTGATCGGCGCTGCGCATTTCAAGGCAGGGCAGTACCTCGACATTTCTGGCGTCACCAAGGGCAAGGGCTTTGCTGGAGTAATGAAGCGCTGGAACTTTGCCGGACAGAATGCGACACACGGCAACACAAAGCACCACAGGTAGGTGCCGACTGTGCAGTTACGCAGTACAAGGCAGGGCCGTACGCTGGGTGGACCCGACTGTGCGCGCGGCATTCATGCAAGGGCGGCAGGGGCAACCTAACGCGCATTGTTTGGGCGTCTGTGTCTCTGCTACTACTGCGGCTGTATGCCTGCCTGCCTGCCTGCCTGTAGGTCTGTCTGCTGCGCTGCGGCCTTGCGCTGCGCGGGGCAGGAGGCTATGACAGTTCTTGGTGCCAACGGCGCGCGCGGCACTGCTGCCTTTTGGCGTCGCCTGCTGCTGCCGTTGCTTGTGTTCACCCTAGGCGTCCCATGTGGAGTCCCATGCTAAGGCTGCTGGTGCGGATACAGTGCTGTGCCTTGGTGCTGCATAGCAATGTACTTCTTGTCAGCTGCGCCAAATGCTGCCGGTGACACTGCTGCTGCTGCTGCTGCTGCTGCTGCCAGGGCTCCGGGCTCCATTGGAGGCAGGACTGACCCTGGCAAGGTGTGGAAAGGCAAGAAGATGCCGGGCCACCTGGGCTGCGAGCGCGTGACCTTCAAAAACATCTGGGTGTACAAGGTGAGCTTGTGACTAGTTACTTGTGGGTGTACAAGGTGATTGCGTGACCTTTCAAAACATCTGGGTGTGCACGGTGAGCGTGTGGCCAGAAACATGTGGGTGCACAAGGTGATTGCGTGACCTTCAAATCAATATGAGTGTACAAGGTGAGCGTGTGGCCCTTGAGAACAGCTGGATGCACAAAGCCGGCGCGAACCTTTAACGTTCAAGACGGTTAATGTACCAGGCGGGCGCGCGACTCTGAAAACATCTGATCTACAAGGTGAGCACGTGACCTCAAATAACATCTGGGTGCACAAGGTGAGCGCGTGACCCTTGAGAACAGCTCGATGTACAAAGCGGGCGTGCGACCTTCGCTGCTGCTGCTGCCGCTGTCGCTGCGCAGGTCGACCCCACGCGCAACCTGCTGTTTGTGCGCGGGCAGGTGCCCGGCCCGCAGGGCAGCTTTGTATACGTGCGTGATGCATTCCGTTGGAAGTGGGCTGAGCGCCAAGCAGCGCAGCTGCCGTTCCCGACGTTCCTTGGCGAGGCATTGCCTGAGGTGCAGGTGGCGCGCAGCGACAGGCAGGACCCGTACAGGGTGAGTGTGGCTGTAGACAGAGGCTTCACGTTGTGCATGTATGCAGTGGACGTAAGCTGGCGCCGGAAGGTGGTGTGTCTAACTAGGATTAGAGGCTGTGTGGCAGTGCGGCGGTGTGTGCGAGCAAGCTGCAACAATGCAGCTGCAATGCAAATTGGCAACATGCAAGCAGGCTAACTTCTGGGAGCAGCCAGTGACGCGATGGCTTTGTAGCCCTGTGTGTTTGGCTGCTGGTGCTGATGCAGCTTCTGCTTGATGATCGTTTCAATCATGCAGTTCACCAATCAATAGCCAAACTGTGACCTGCTGTCGTGTGCTGCTGTGCAGGTGTATCGTGAGGACGTGGGATACTTCGAGGCTGACTGGAAGGGCGACTAAGCAGCAGCCGGCTCAGCCTCCTATGAAATGGCAGGCATGTGGTGCAGCAGCGTCAGTTGAGCGTGGTTTATTGGCAGCGGCAGCGGCGGCAGCAGCAGCCCTTGCAGCACTGGCAGCAGTGACGTCGCGTCACAGGAGCGGCTCCTGTAGTGCGATAAGTTGTGACAAAAGCGCCACGCACGGTGCTGTCGTGCCATGTAACGGTGTCACCCAGACCACGTTTGTGTAGCACGCTTCAGCCATTGCAAAGTGTTTTGTCATGCTGCAAAACAAGATACGGTGTTGTCCAGTGCAGCTGGTGTGTTGGTGGAGCAATCGGGATGTCACAGGCACGGTTCTATAGGCACGGTGCCTGGCGGTACAGTCAGTGTACAGCAGGTCGTTCAACATGGTGTAAGAGGTTGTTGTGCATCTCATTGCCGTGATACTCAGCTTTGGAAAGTCACCCGTCTATTGCTGGGCTGGTTAGGAGGATTGAGGTGAAGAGGGTGAAGTGATCAAGCCACAAACAGGCCTCAGGCCTATTATTACGCTCGACGGGGGCCTCTGCACCAGTACGGACACTGCTGCAGCATTTCCGCAGATTATTGTCACTGAATGATCATTGGTGGTATGCTTCAGCCCGTACGTGCACATCAGCGCTTGTCATGACAAGCGGTCACTTTCTGAATTTCCCAGCTGTCGCTGGTCGACGACTCCGAACGCGAAGTACATCCAGACAAATGTACTAAAATTGTTGGAACATTATTTATAGTTGGAATTCCTAACTGCTTCTGACAAAGCTGATGCTGCACACCACTGACATCAACTCGCCGGCTTTACATCCACCTGGCCCGCGTTCAGCAGACAACGCCTTATCACAACATTACTGTTAAACTACAGTACATAGAAGTAGTTCTTTCATCGACGGTCGATGTTGCGGTACAGCATGCATCAGCCCACCACCTCAATACAAGTGAGCGCACTTGCGTGGAGGTGCTGACTATCTTCTTGTACTTTGAACTCCTGCACGCCGCTGCTTCAACACCCAACATGCATTCAGTGACAGCAATAACAGTGTGCAGCGCTTGTAGGCCTCTGTGCACTCACTAGTTTGTTGTACTGCTTGCCAAGCAGTGAGCGCTGTGCACGTTCACGGATTCTGAGCGCCTTTGGCAACGCTGGACACTGCTGACGCATGAACACCGCCTGCTGTTAGCAATCACCATATCTGTGCGATTGGGCACCGACAAAGCTGCGATGCTGCTGCATGCTCCCATGCAGGAGAGCGTCGCGGGGGCTGCAGACATTGCAAGGAGAGCGCAAGACCTGCGCGATAAAGCGCAGCAACTGGCACTGGACGAGCTGTGCATAATGAACCAAGCCGTGGGCCTCAACCTGCTGGCAAAGCAGGTGCTCAATCATTGCTCAACATTGCTCAATCATGCTGCTGGCCAGGCTTGGACACTCGGTGCAGCTTGCAGAGCAACGCGTGCTGTAGCTTGCTAACAGGGGCAGCATGTGGTAGTGGCGGTGCAGCAGCATGTATGTTGTGGCAACAAGCAAGCCCGCAGCTCTAGCAACCATGCAGTGCTAACCCACAGCATGTGTTATGCGCAGCTAGACCCTTGTACCATAGTTGATCAATTTCTGCATCCATTCAAACAGTTGGCATATGCAGTGGCACGCTCAGGTGTGTATGTCTGCTGCCTTGCGTCTGGCTGAAACCTGCTGTGCGCCTGCAGCTCGCTGATGCCACCATGCGGCCAGCTCCAGCACTGGCACCCACTGGGTTGCCCCTCTCGTTTATTATGTCCAATGGTGAGACAGTGTGCTGCCTAACATGCGTCAATCTGCCAACTTTCTCATGCCAGCAGCGTGCGCAGCGCAGCAGCTTTGGTAGATGTAGAAGGACAAACTTATTGCAGTGATTCCAAAGCTAGATGCTTTGCTCTGTTAAACACCGGTAGGGGCGACTCAACATACACTAGTGGGTGGTGGTGTTCTCCCTGCCATAGCAGCAGCTGTGCAACGTCAAAGACAAGGCCTGCACGCGCATACATCAAGATGTTGTTACCTGTTGGAATAGGAGCAGGTGTTTTGAACCACATTGACCCGGCTAGGTCGTGGGGAATGCTGGTGGTGGACTGTCAGAAACTCAGCGTGCTTGCTGCCATCCCTCATGATCTGCCTGCACGCTGTGTGTGTTGCAGGGTTGAGCAGCCCTCTTCAGCAACAAGCACTGCAGGCACAGTTGCGCGCACAGGTGCTGGCAGGCGCAACGCAGCACGGAATGCATGGGCTTCAGGCAGCAGCAGCAGCAGCAAGCCCGCCGCAGCAGCAGCTACAACACGTGCAGGCGACAGCCAGCGGTGCAGGCATTGCGGGTCTACCACTCCACAAGCAGCAGCAGGAAACAGCTGCAGATGCTGGAGTGCGTGCTGCTCAAGATTGCCACAGCCTTAGCAGCAGCAAACCAGAAGCTGGCAGCGGCAATGGAGCGGCATGTGTTGATGCAGACGTTGCAGCAGAGCAGGCAGTGCCCTAGAACTGGTGACAGCATGCTGCTGAAGTTGCGTGATAACGATAATGAATTACTTCATCAGGGAGAGCTAGTCTGGATGTGCTTGGTGGGTCGCCTCAAGTTGCGTGTCATGCAACCTTTGCAATGTGTGACACAACAAATATTGGGCCGGTTTGCTACACTGCCATGCCTCATGCATGCTGGTGTGCGTTCTCATCTGAAGCGCGGCGCTGCTTTGCATCGCCCCTCACCCGCCAGGCAGCCCACTGCCGTGTGCACTGTGCAGTAGTTGTGACAGTTGCAGTAGCTGCATCGCAGCCTTGTGGCACGACATTTAACAATATGAGTTATACGGCTCCAGAATAGAAATGAACCTAGATTAACTCACCTTACAAGCACTGCTGGACCAGGAGACACCAGCCAACAAAAAGTCTCCGGATGCTCTGAGTGGGCTGTCATGCATGTGGCATGTCTAATGGCATGACGCGTCAAGACTTAGATCGCATCCGGGCAGTTTGAGGGCTGCACTGGTGTGTGCTGCAAATGAGACCATTCCAGCGTGAACTTGCTAGAACCGGCTGACAATGGAAGCACAGCAGCCAAGCTGCGGTGCAACCCCGACTGGGTTCGACAGCAGCAGCAGCAGTGTAAATTCGACAACTGGTGACGTGATGCCAACGGCGCCTCCTTAGTAATCTTTGCGGTGCCTAGTTCATGAAAGATGTGTACGGGCGTGGACACGGTTTGGTGTCAGGCATGCCGCATTGTGCCAGTTGCCTCCGGTGCGCAAGTGCAGGGTGCACTTCTCAGCTGGCTTAGCACAGGGATGGATTAGCGCGCAGAAACAGCCATGCACGGCCTGCTTTGATATACAAAAATTGCAATGAAGTGTTCTATAGCTGTTTACGGCCTGTTCTCTGCGCCGTGGAAAAGGTCATTCTGAGGGTCGCCTTGTGCCTCCGCCATTTGTATCTTTGTTACACATTGGTGCCTAGAGCAGTTGCTACCTTCACCGCACTCACCTGTGTATCCTTAATGTAGTATTTGAGGCTATGAAAGTCCGATCAAAGTTGTAAGTGACTAGGAAACACCGACTAGAGCACTAGCCTTCAAGTTTCCGAGATGTGTAAAGAGGCCGATCAAATCAATACAATAGGTGAGAATACATTCCAACACAGACGTCAGGTCCGGATGTTGTGCTGTGATGCAGCACAGCAGGAGGCAGGCTCCGCGACAGCCTTGGTGGATATTATCTAGGTGATGCAGGCGTTCACCAGCTCTGAATCGAATTTACACTATGTACATAGCCAAATGAGCATGCTTGTAGGCTTCATCGTGGCCAGGAAGTGATGACGTCGCCAAGATATGCAGGGCGAAAAGTATCTTCTGTGCCTGCTTCCGCACGCACGCAGGTGACACTAGCATACCTGAGAGGCTGTCATCAACGACAATAGTGCCGCTACGCGTCTTACATAAGGTCAAGCTTTGCCAGGTTAGTGATGCCGGGAGGGACCGGGCGCTCCACCAGGCTGGACTCATCTGCGTCTGCGTAAGCCACGACACAGCCTGATCTGTCGCACCAAGAATTTACTCATACCAATTCAACTTTTCAATGGCACGAGCGCTTCCGGATCGTGTTGTTCGAGCCCCGGGTCGCCCGCTTGACTTTGCACTTGCCTCTGCTCCTGCTGCAGGCTGTCGGGTGCACAGTGGATGTGTCGTCGATTGGCAGGAGGTACCATGCTAAGAAAAAGCTGTGCGACATGCACATGAAGGTGGGGTTGGCATGCGGTGCACTCCCCGGCACACGCCTTGCTCACATTATCGCGCCTGGGCTTGGGAGCCGCGTTCGCTCAATCATACATAAGATCAAGCATCAAACGTTGCCTGATGTTTGTACTTGCAGTCACACAGGACATCCAGCTTGGAAGATCATCCTCAGCAAGCATGACTGCAACATGCAGGGGTGTTCAACAAGGGGTCTGCTAGATGCCTTTGTGCCACACTGCCAGCGAGCATGACTCCAACATGCAGGGCGTTCATCAAGGGGGCTTACCAGCGCTGCTGCCGCGTTGGTGCTGGTGCTGCAGGCTTCAGCCATCCGCTGTAAGGACAAGGGCGATGCACTGTTCAGGTACTGCCAGCAGTGCGGCAAACTGGAGAGCCTGGACATGTTCAGGTGAGATGAGAAGCAAGTGAAATGAGAAGCAAGTGCCTGGGCGGGGTGCAAAGTGCCACTGCCAGCTGTCTAGCACTGTTTGCAGGAAGCCTGTGCTGTACATGTGCCATCAGCGTGTTCAGGTGATAAGCAAGTGCTTGGGCGGGGTGCACAGTGCCAGCTGTGCCACTGCCAGCTGTCTGGAAGTGTTTGCAGGAAGAATGTGCCATCAGCGTGTTCAGGAGAGAAGCAAGTGCCTTGCTGTGCCTAGGCAGGACACAAAGTGCCAATGCCAGCCTGGCTGAGCTGTCTGGGTGGGCTTGCAGTGTGCAGGGGGCATTCTGCGCCAGCCTGCATACACACGCTGGCAAGCGTCGCCTTGATGCTATGCATATGCCTCTGCCCTTGCGTCTGATCATCTTTGGAACTTGCTGCTGCTGCTGCTGCTGCTGCTGCTGCTGCTGCTGCTGCTGCTGCTGCTGCTGCTGCTGCTGCAGTGGCAACAAGCGCAGCTGCCGCACCGCCCTGGCCAGGCGCCGCAGCCACAGCAGCAACGGCAGCGGGCACCAGCAGCGCAAGCAGCAGCAGCAGCACCTGCCATACATCATTGAGGGCAAAGACGAGGGCTCAGACAGCCAGCAGCAGCAGCAGCAGCAGAGCACTCATTGGTCGGCAGAGGCTCCCCTGCAGCAGCAGACCTCTCTGGAGGCCACAGCAGCTGCTGCTGCTGCTGCTGCTGCTGCCCCAGTGGCAGGCCAGCAGCCAATGGTGTGCTGCCAGTCGCCAGCTAGCCTCTCATGTGGCAGCAGCAACAGCGGCAGCAGCGCCCCGCAGTCAACAGCAGTAGCGAGGCTGCAGTCAACTGACGCAGCTGGCCCTGAGTCCCAGCTCTGCGCTGCGCAGAGCCTCAGCGGCCCCATGGCAGCAGCAGCAGCAGCAGATGGGCTGAGCTGCGCCGCGAGGCAAGTTGTGCCAGTAGAGGAGGTGATGTCAGGTCCGGTGATGCAGACAGGGTTCTTTGAGGCCCTTCTGCACCAGGAGCTCGCCAATGGCAGCTATGCAGACAGCATGCAGCTAGTGGCAGATGAGCTTGAGGCATTAGATGCACAGGCCGCATCTGATGACCTGGCTTCACTGCTGGAACACGAGCTGCTGAATGCAGCAGAGGCTTCAGTGGCTGGCTGGGGGTCAGCCACCTCAGCAGCAGCAGGGCCTGCGGTGCTTGCAGCACCACCACCAGCAGCAGCAGGAGTGGCGCTGCACCTGCCACCGCATGCTACCGCACTTGCTGCGCAGGCTGCAACACACTGCCAGATGCTGGCGCTGCAGCAGCTGGAGGAGCAGCAGCAGCTGGCGCTGCGGCAGCAGCAGCTCGAGGGTCAGCTGCAGCAGCACCGCCAGGCGCGGCAGCTGCTGCAGCGGCAGCTGCTGCAGCGGCAGCTGATGACCTCTCTGCCGCCTGCTGCTGCTGCTGCTGCTGCAGCAGCAGCAGCACCTGCAAGCTTCTGCAGCATGGGCATGAGTGCTGCTCTGTCCAGCATCGCCAGCAGTATGCCTCTGTGCATGGCACCACCAGCTGCAGCAGTTGACCTGGCAGCATTCTTCTCCTCCGCCAGTGCTCCTCAGGCCAATGCAGGCATGCATGTGCCGCTGCTGCCTGCACCATGCCACAGCAGCCCATTCATGATGGCAAACCTGCAGCAGCAGCAGCAGCAGCAGCAGCAGCAGCAGCAGCAGCAGCAGCTGGTGTTTCCGCACATGCCGGCCGCGCCCATGCCTGTGCCTCACCTCGCTGCGTCAGCGCCGCTGATCAGACCTGTTACTAACAGTGTTACTAACACTCTTAGTGACAAGCCTGTCAGGGCTGGTGAGCACCTCGAGGTGCTGCTGGCAAAGCTAGATGCTCTGCACCATGAGTACCAGGCAATGGAGCACAAGATCCTGCAGCTACAGGTGCTGCAGAATGACAGCGCTGCGGCCTTCCCTGCTGCTGCTGCTGCCACCTGCGGCGCGCCTGCTCGTGTCACTTGTGCAGCAAGCTTTGAAGCTGCTGAGTTCAGCTGGGGCTGCCAGCCGCAGCAGCAGCAGCAGCAGCAGCAGCAGCATGCGCCCTGCTGGCAGCAGCAGCAGCAGCAGATGCCAATCGGGTCGTGCGGTGTGTTTTCCAACGGGGTGTGCTTCTTCGTGTAGTTGCACCATACGTGCGTGGCGCACAGTATGTGGGTAGGAGGCAGTTGCTGCGGTCCGTCTGGGTGTTGTTGGGCGTGTGGGTGCGTAATGCAGTTGCAGCAAACATGTTGGGTATGTGGCTGGACTTCTTGATTGTACAGCATCACAGGCACTCGCTGCATACTTGCGCATGCTTGATAGATGTATATATGCGATGGTGGCATGTTGCGCACAGTATCTGTGCAGATACTGTGCGCAAGTGCCCAAGCTTAGCGCGGAACATGAGGTGTGGGGTACGGCATGCTTTCGAGCATTGTCCGCTGGCTGTGCAGCCACTTTGCATGGCTGCATTGCTGTCATCAGCTTGGGTGTGCATGGTCACTGTCTTTGCATCTAGGATGGGAGTTATCTGGAGTTATTTTGTGTGGCTCATGCGAGCCTTCACATCACCACTTGCTGATTGATTGCTCAACAGCAATATCATTGTGTGACACGCGTCCCCGCGCGGATGGCATCACACACCACACACACCATCACGACGCGTGGCGCAGGCCGCGCCGCATTGCCATGCCCCCTTGGAACTGCTGTTGCAGCACCAAGTGGTGTGTTTGCTGTCAGCGCTGCGATGCGGTTTGGTGGCGGGGTGCCTCTGGATGCACTTGTGCGCGCCAACACATGCGCAGCTGGTGTTAGCGTATGGGTTTTGTTGAGTGGGGCAGCTTTTTGCTTGGGGCGAGTCTGCTAGGGCTTGCAAGGGCCGGCAGGGTGGGCGGCAGCGATTTAGGACACTCAGTGCCGGCACGTGTGTTTGGATTGTGTGATGCTGCTCGTAGCAGCTCTGCACACCCCGCCGCACTTCATGCATTATGAGTGGTGTTTATGGTGGTGGAGGTGGTGGGGTTATGCCTGGATGCATCGAACACGCAGGGGGTTCCGCTGCGACAGCAGCGTTGTTGCCGGCACCTGGTGGCGGAAGGCGATCCGGCACAAGGAGAACGTGCTGCGCGGCTGGGTGGTGGCAGCGTCTGCGGGGGTTGCATGGGGTCTTATTCAATAGGCATGTGTAAACATGTATGTGTATATATGTACAGCAGCTGCAATGCAGGGCTGTGTTTGTTTTATGGAGGTCTCACAGAAGCGGTGCCAGACATTCAGCCTTGATGCCTGTGTGGTTGGTGGTTGTGGCACCGTCACTTGGTACATATATGTCTGCATTGTTGCGGTACGCATTGCGGACGCTTCGGTGTAGACTGCCAGCCAGGGTTTTTTGGATGATCAAATTTTGGGATTCAACGCTTGCTGGCTATGCATCGAGTCACTTGCCATAGTTGAGTAGAGGCTGCAGTTGCTGGCGCGTTTGCTGCACACGACGGTTGCTTTATCTGCGCCTGTGGCGGCACGCCTGGCTGCTGGTTATGAGGGGGCCCTGAAAGCCCGATGCATAGCTTGATTCTGAGCATCCTAATGCTCGAGTTAACGTTATATCTTGCATGAATGCAGCGCCCAAGGGCTGCCAGTCCGGCATTTGTTTCATTTACATAAGACTATGCTCGCGCCTCTGTCAGACATGTGTTTGTGCACATGCCTTGATCGCAGCACCTCACGGCCTGCCAGCTATCCAGCAGCATGCACGCTGGTGGCAGTGTGTGCATGTGCACTCCAGGCTGCTGCAGCCTGGGTCAACATGATGCCTCGCGTGATGCTGCTGTCTGACTTGGCGTGCATGCACGTTGTGTTGCCGCGCGAAGCGGGGCTTGTCACATAACAGTGTCATATTGATGTGTCTGCCATGTCATGGGTTTTGAAGCCGGCCCTGACCGGGCGGCGCAGGCCAGCCGAGCATCATTTGTGTGGTGCAAAGGTTGCCACCCGCTGTGCTTCATTTCTGCGTTTGATTTCAGCGGCGGAGCTTGTATGCACAGCTCCGCCCCTGCCGTCACAAACTCCTAGGCCAAACGTGATCATCATGAAGGAGCTTTCTTTGTTACATAGAGTTGCTGTGTACATGCACAGGTGTAGATACGACATGCATATGCATGCTGGGTGTTCTGTGCTCATGCAGCGCCATGCGTCTGTGCATTTGTTTTGCGCTGCTTATGACTTGAAGGACGGGGATGCTATGGTATGTCTCATGGCTGCTGCACCTTATGCCTAGAATGCATCAGGCCGCAGCCAGCATGCTCGTTTGAAGCTGCGCAGAACAGCGGCTGCTGCAGTGGCTCATGCATTTGCATGCTGCCAGCCACTTGCGTGTCCCGCAGTTGCTGCGATGTGACTGCCGCAGTTCTGCGTGCAGGCAATTCTGCCGGTCACGCTGAGCAGCCATACGGCTGCTGCTGTCAGTCCAGTGCATCACCTGCTGTGTCTCTTCTCGGCAGTGTATCCTGGTTCTGAATGACTGCTGCCGCTAAGCAATCAGGCGTGGCGGCCACAGGCTCTGTGATCAGTGCGCTCCAATTTATGCACTGCTGGCTGCATTCTTGAAGGGTGCAGGGCAATCATTTATGCAGCTCTACCAGCATGCATGCTGCATGGGGCTTTCGGTATGATGGCTTTGCAGCCTTGCAGCAGCACTCATGTCACAATATGCTTGCCGCAGGGACGCCAGCTAAGCATTGTATGCTTGGGGTGGCTCTATACAGTACAATACAATACCATATACAGGACTGAACCTGCCTAGGCACTAGCACTGCTGCTGGCAGTGCTGGCTCGGAGTCACTGTCTGGTTTGCGGCGGCTGCATGCATACTGTCTCGCATCTGGTTCCATACATGTGCTGGGTTTCACTTGCTGCGGCGGTTCAGGACGAGGTTTTGCGCGTACCTGCTGTGCCACGTGCCTATGCTGTGTTCACGTGCAGGGTTATGAGGATTCCTGCGGTTTTGGCCGTGACTTTGTGGAGTTGCAGCTGCCCTGTTTGTTGACCCCTGCAGCTTTTTTGCTTGGTGCACCCATGTGGCGATGCCTGCACCAGACCGCTGCAGGTGTCAGGATGCTCACCAAAGTGAGTTTCCCTGTGGGCTTAGGTCGTTCACTGATGCCTCTTCATTGGCGTAGTGTCAATGTGCTTAGTGGATCCACTTGTCAGGATAGATCCAGTTGTACGGTGCATTGCCACGGCCACTAGAACACTTCTGCGGCTGTTTTGGTGATGGCTCTTGTGTGGTAGGGCTTTGAACTGACCCCAAAACCTGAGGCTGCTACCTGCCGCTGCAGTCATGGCAGTGCATTGGTGGCTCAAACATATGGCTTGAACACGCTTGCCGCAACAAACTGCTGGCCGCTGCGACTGCTTGTGTCTGGCGTTGGATGGTGGTTGAGGGTGTGGAGGTCTGGTGTTTTGGGTTTTGAGATAGGCCAAACATGGCGAACATTTCCTTGGCTGCAGTCGCGTGTTGCTATCAGCAGCGCAGCTGGCCTGATTGTGAGGTGTTTTATTTTGTGTTGCACCGGCCTGAATAGCCAGCAGGCCAGGCCAACGCATTAGCATGGCGCTGCAGTGTACGGCAGGCCACGGTGCGGCCCCTGCCCTGCTTGTTTGTTATGGCCGCCGTGGCTGTTGTTGTTCGTGGAAGCTTTGCGTCGCTGTTGTTCCACTGAACAAAACGCTTCACGGTGCCAGTGGTGTTGACTCAACTATGCGCTCCCAGCTTGCTGCATCAAGAATACTTGTTATTGCAGCCTGAGGGGCTCGGCCTGCTCACTTCACCAATGTGTGGTACATGCCTGTGCTGCCTGACCTATCCCAGACTGTGTCCTGGGTGGGTCGCCTCACTCTGCTGAGCTTGCTGGCACTGCAACATGGTGTTTGTGTTTGCGTGGTTGCATGTGCCGGCCCTCACTGCCTGATGGTGGTTGCCACCCTGTTCCTTCTTTCTGTCTGCTGAGCTTCCCACTGCGCCCAACTGTGGGCCCTTTTTTGCAGCTTTGAGGTTGTGCGGGGCAGTGCCCCGCCTTTGTCTTGAACAGCAGTCGTAGCACCTGTTCGCCCCTGTTGTGGCGCGTTTGTCGAGTTTGCGATCTGCTGGTGCTGCGCTGCGCACAGCACAGCACTGGCTAGCGGTTGTGCGCCAAACCCCCCTTTGTGATCACTTGCGTTTTTGAAGGCTGGCAATGTTTGCCAGTTGCGCCCTCCGGCGGTGGCTTTTGAGTTGTGGCGGAAACCGGGCACTAGACTTTTTGAGGCATGGCCAGCTCTTGCATGCATTTCCTAGCTTGTTTTTTAAATACTTGCGAAGGCCGTGGCAGGCGCCAGCTGTTGGCTTTGAGTCAGAACACACCGACCGTGTGGTTGCTGGTCGGCTGCCGTTGCAGCACATTCAACAGATGTACTATGGTGCTGCGTGGGTGTCATCACAGCACACAGAATCGAAGTCTGGCGGTGTGCATCGTTGCATAGAGTTATCTTCTTGTGCATGTATGCACTCAGTAACTTTTGGGTGCTGAGCTTGCATTGCATCCGTGGGTCTCCCAAACCTGCTGCCAGACCCTGTGATGCGATCATTCGTAGCTTTCTATTTACAGCATGGACTGCCAAACCCAGTGTGCAATGGCGCCTTGCTTTGCGTATGTTACATTGACGTGGAATGACTGTCATTTCTGTTACAACTCCAGGAGGCCATGTGCACGCAGCAGCAGCAAAACTAGTACTGAGGTGCGCACACACCTGGTTACCTGTGAGCAGTACTGTCCTGGTAAAAGTTGAGGCACGGCTGCGTGTGCTCTCAGGCTGATGGTACGCTTTGTCTGTGATTCGCGTTTGTGATCATTGCAGGCCCCAAGGGCGACACAGCCTGGCAGCCGCCAGCCTCAGTTTGGTGCTGCTGCATTGCGTGTAGACTTTTCTGCATGTGTTTGCTCGCCGTTTGTGTGCTCTGGCTCCCTCATGGGCACGCCAGCAGCAGCAGCAGCAGACGCGGGTGCACAGTTTTCGAGGATTTGAACGCCGTGAGATCATTGCGCTTGCCAATGTGCCAGCTGCTGCAGTTGTTGGAAGCTCGGATGTCCTGGCGTAGGGTGCTGCCCTTGTCTGCAGCACAGCACCCAGCGCGCACTGCATATGCTGCACAGCTGTGCAGGTCTGAGTCTGAGAATCAGGTCACTTGCATTGTTGTCTGCTGGAAGAACTTGAATTTGGGGCGAGATACTGCACGGAAAACAGCCACACGTCTCACCCATACCATGTGCCACATGCCTTGTGTACACCACAGCACCTGAATTGCTAGCCCTGCCCACCGCGGCACAGGCTGAGGATCTGCCTGTTGAACATTATTGGCATGGACACAACCTGCTGTTTGCCGCATGCCCTGCGAGTCTCGAGTCCTGCATACCGCCCTGGCATTGTGTCTGTATTTGTGTATATTCGCTGTGGCAGATGGCACAGTAGTAGCGCGACAGCGTGGCATTTCGCACGACCTGTTCAGAGGCGCATGTGCCTGCAACACGACATTTGGCACGACCTGTGGTGTGCCGTGTACGTGCTGTGCTATGACATGCTGTGCTGAAACAGCTACACATGCCCTGCTGCTGTTGTCTGCCTTGGGCTTTGGAGACTGCTATGCGCGTCAGCAGCCAGGTACCCCAGCACCGCAGAGTGTTTTCTTACATGAGCACTGCGCTGATAGAGGCCGCCAGCTGCAACCGGTCCGATGTTGTGTTCTGTGTGTCTCGTGCGATACAGATGCAACACAGCACAGCTACGTGTGCCTCTGATTACAGCACACCTCGCTGGTGTGGTTTTGCTGCGCGGGGCACTGGAGATGTGGCTTGTTGCGAATAACCGCGCAGCGCATGCCTGCTACGCATGGTTTAGTGGGAGACATCTGGCGGTGTTTGCAGGTCCTTCTCAGGCAGTACCCTTACTGCTGTACACTCCCATCAACTGTGTTGATTCTGGTCCCTGACCATGTCTCGTTCTGGTGTGGCTCGCACACTGATCTGGGTTATAATTGTACATGGCAACGGCCGTGGCGATGCGGACACTTTCAGGCGATGCCTGGACCCATGTGTAAGTACCCTCTCTCAGTTGTATACATTAGGCCCCACAGGCTGTTACCGCAAGTCAAAACACGTGGCCCACGCGGCGTGTCGCTGAGCTGTCACACTCGACCCTTCTGAATTGGACCCACCCTGCTTGGAGCACTCTTGACCTGGATCTGTCATGACGGCCAGGCCGCCTGGCCGGTCAAAGCGGCTTGCCGTTTGAAGTACTGATGCTCGTTACCCAAGAAGCTCCAACCACACTGCACACACACTCCCCGTCCAGCCAGACACAATATGCATCTCAAACCAATTCATAATATGCATCCCAAACCATCGACCACACAGCAACTTTGATGTCAATCTTGGCATCCCTTGCCAGGCGCTCCCATACCCATACAACAACAGCATGACACACCACTGCCACTTTCCGCTCCGCAAGCACGCCTGGAGCACCAAACAACACAGCAATACAGTCCACTTTTGGAGCCGTCACAAAACTCCCTCCTCCAAGCCTCAAACCTTGCAGCCACAGCAACGAGCCAAGTTGGTTCCAAAATCCTTTCCGGCAGCACGCAAGCATGCACCGCAAGCGCAGCTTGTGCGCCTGCGTCACGACATTTCTGCTGACCAGCTGTCTCCACAATACACGCCAGCCGACAAAACCTGAGTGTTCGCAATGACGCCCATGTGTGATGTGCAGTGAGCAGTGCTTAGGGATGCGAAGCGAACAACACCCCGCAAACACCACGCAAAACCAGACATGCATGAGGTGGCAGTGCTACCAGCGCCACTCCCGAGTGATGAAGCTATCCGGGCAACGCAACACCCTTCATCACCGCCCACAGTCCTGATGAGCATATCAGCGTAGATGAACAGTCGTAGAAGCAATCGCAGCACTGCATTGCTGCATCTTCTCACGCCTGGGCACGCGCGGGATCAACAGAGCCAACACATTGCCGCGCACGGGAACAGCAAGTGGAAACATACAAACAAACAATTGTGTAGGGTTGCTATTGCGTTTGCGTCTGCCTCTGATTCTGACCGACTCGTCATGCATGGCATGCTTCCTGAGTGCAGCAATCAGCAATAAGGTGTCGCGCAGCATTCCCGGATGGCTCAAAATCCACGCCATCAACTGCACAGCCACCGCTGCGGCTCCAGCACACAGCACACCAGTGTAACTTTAACCCACTGAGATGCAAAAAATAGGCATGGATGCAAGATGGAGTGTTGCAGGGCTCCCAGAAGGAACGGATGCAGACTCGCGCGAAGATGCACACTCTGCACAACAAGCCGCCAGATCAGGGAAAACAAAACAGGTGGAGACCCCAAGCACCCTCGCACATCCACCCCCAAACCAAACCGCTCGGCGGCTCGGCAAACGAACAATCAGCGTCACTTTGTGGTCCTTTTGTTGCAATTCACAGCAGAAGAAAGATAGACGCCAGGCGCAACTGGCACCGCCCGACTGACCGCCGCCAACGAGGTCATTCAAGCTCTGTAAGGCGCACCTTGAACAGCCCTCGCTGCTTTTGATTCTCACCACACCACCACAATTCCAAGGTTGAGGACAGGCGCTGAATGCTGCTTGAACCCGAAGCACTCTTGCACAGCACCGCAGCATACCACGCCAAGGCAAGTGCTCACGTCGCGCGCGCGCGAGCGTGTTGCTCGCATCCGACAGATCGACAACGTGCGCAACAACTTGCCACAGGCGCGCCGCAGCGCCATGCAACACAGCTTGGGTTCCAATAACAGGTGCATCAGCGGGTCACGCGACACCTGCCCTCAGCCTGTAAGCAATGACAAAGTGAGAGAGAGCTGGGCGCAGCTTCACTGCACATGCGCCACGTGCAGGATCGCCGCAGGACCTACAAAGCAACGACAGATGCATCGGCGCTACGGCACGGCCGTCCGCGCACCATGTGATACCTCACTCGCGGCCGAGCGCGGAACGCACACAGCAATGCGAGCAGTGCTGCTCCAGCACCAGCCTAGCACACAAGGCTGACGCGCAAGCACACTGCAACCATCAAGTACCACAGCAAGCGAGGAGCTGGCTGACGGCTGTACAAGTGCCACACCACCGGGGCGTCACCTGAACGGCGGCAGAGTAGCCCTGCCTTTCAGGCCTCGCCGGCCGCCGCCTTAGTTGGCAAGCAAGCAAGCAACAAGCTGGTAGCTAGTCAAGTGAAGCAGCCCGTCTCTGCCCGGCGCCAAACACGCGACCATGAAATGTTGCTAGCTAACACGTAAAAGCTCCAAAGTGCGCGGACAACCCAGCAACGTCTGCTGCAGCCACAGCCTCCTACAGCCTTAGCACACAGCACATAGCCGTAATCAGGCATGTGCCGCGAAAGAGCCGACCCTTGATTACACCACGGCCGTGTGGTGCGGCTGCAGCAACAGTCCTGAGCTGTCCAGCGCCCTGTTTGCAACCATGCATGCAGCAGCCCTCCAGAAATGCACAAGTGCACGTGTTCCAGAGTTCTGCATATGCCTACTCGCAGTTCAGCAGCAGGTGCACCCAAGTGCGCACATATCCTGCCAACAAGTGATCCAGGCGGAGCAACAACGCGGTGAACTGGCAGCAGCCAGCAACCTCTACCACCCACACCAACCAGCCGTTCCATGCTACGAGGCGACTGGAACACACCGGCACAGAGCAAGCCACACACAGCGCGCCCTGTGCCTCAAGCTGTCGCCACCCCGGGCCACGTAGCCACCACATCATCTAAGCCGCACCACCCGCCCATTCCCACCAGCAACGCACCGGCGGCCCATCGGTGGGCTGCCGCCTGCGCCGCAGGGAGGAGTTATGTACAAAACAGAGCACGCGAGCAAAAAGAATGCAGTGTGTGCACCAGCGAGCGCCGCCGCATGCCAATGTGGTGTGCTGCCATGCATGTTAACATCAGGCAGGCAGCACGGCGACGCTCGATCAGGTGCAAGAAGACACACACACGCAGGACCCTGTCATGTGACACCGCCCCAACCGACACCACCCGCCGAAAGACCACCTGCGCAATCCAGAGCCCTGGAAACTATGCCAGATTTGCCAGACAGGGACAGTGGCCAGCCGCACAGCACATGCAGCCTGTTGATGTGCATCAATACCCCAGCCTCCACGCTCGAAGAAGCACCCCAGCAAACGCATCACCATTGCATGACTCGCAACAGGTGGCCGCGCCACCGAAGCACGAAGCAAGGACCAGCACCGTCTCAACCATCGCCCCCCCCCAAAAGCCTCTCCTCCTGACAAACGCGGCAGGCGCGTTGTTGGAGCACAGATCTTGCCAGAATTGAGGCACTCTCCTAGAAGGACAAACTGCAGGGCGCGGCGATTGTGTTGCAAATCGCCCGCCGGCCGCTTGGGTGCCCGCAACTCTCTGCCATTAATCTGCACACAGCAACTCGCACACATACAGCCCCCCCATCCCCCAAAGACTCGCTCCATACCATGGCATCGTCCATGTGACAAGCCCCCGACACATGCAGCACCAGCAAACAAGCAAAGAACGCACCTACAGCAAGAGTCCCGCACGCCAACCAGGAAGTCAGGTAGCAGCAAACATACAGCTAACGCCAGGGACCGTCGTGCATTCCATACAGCAATAAGCCACAAGCCGCATACAGGCCAACATGCAATTGCCCTGAAGCACGCAGCAGCCAAGTACACGCATAGCCAGCTCAGAGCAGACAAGCTAGCAGGCCAGGCACACCAAACCATCAACCAAACAGCAGCCGAAACTGAACCACACAGGAGTTGTACACGGGCAGCAGCGCAGCTCGGTGCGCCAGAAGAAAAAGCCCAGCAGTTGCACAGCAGCCTGTGCTCACACAACACAACATGCCGTGCACACGAAGCAGGGTCGGGTGAAGTCACGGCATCAAACAGCAGTCAATGGCGGCAGGCAGGCAGCCGCAACGCTCGCCCAGCTTGCTGCTGCTGCTGCTGTTGCCAGCCATCCACGTGCACAGCTACGCAGCAAGCAGGCAAGCAAGCAGACTGCACTGCCCCTGTGCCAGTCCTGGCACATGGTACAACACTAGACGGTGGTACAGCTCCTGGACAAGCCAGCAAGCAGGCACTTTGCTCAAACCGCGGAGCCCGCATCGCAAACCACCAGCACAGCACAACCAAAAGCAGCACAAGCTGTAGAGGCCTATAGCCCAATGTGGCTGGCTAGAGAGCACCGCTGGGTTGATACACGTGGTCACACAGCAGCCAACGCCTCATGTCAGCACATGTACCCAGACACAGCGCCACTTGCGCATGCGTGCACACTCTGCCACGTCATACGCTCCCGCAGGACAACCAGCAGCCACACAACTAACCCATGCTGTCACCTCGTCATCACCACATCAAAGTATCTCTCTCTATCTCTCTGTGCCCGCCTGGCGTCACAAAACATGCACCCAGATCCCCAAACGGCTCGTCAATACAAAGAGTCCCCCAAGCTGCAGCTGCTACCGTTTGAGGAATGACATGGCAAGCAGCAAAACCGGCGACAGCTCGCCACGCCAGCGGCTGCAGCCAACTTTGCTGCTACAGGAGGCAGAGTAGATGCGGCATTAATGACGGTTGCTGAGCATTCACAGCACCCAAAACTCTCAGGGGCGCAGCGGCACCCAGCAATCACTCCGCACAAGAGCGCACGCGCAAACTACGCCAATCGCTGCTGCCTGTTGCACAGGCGGCACGGGTCACGCCAGAGCTGCAAGCCCAGAGCTACAGCTGCACATTGCGCATAGCTCTGCTGCAGCACTGGCGCAGCATCATCACACGATGCAGCCATGCCAACATCCCTGCTTGCACAGCCCGATGCGCCACAGTCACGATGACACCACAGCTGCTGCTGCTGCTACACCACAGCACCTAGGCTGCGCACAGCGCTTGCATTCCGCGCCACACGTGCGCACCGACCTCTAACAATGTGTCGCTTCAAGCACCAGGCACGACGTCTTATGCCGTCCTGCAGCTGCTGCAGCCGCCCGCCTCCTCACTCCTCCTCACTCCGCCTTGATCTTGAGGAAGCCCACCATGCGCACCAGGTTGCGGTTGTCAAAGTACGGCACCAGGTGCAGCTCCGCAGTCTGCAGGCTGCACAGCGCCACCATCTGCCCGCGCGCCATCGCGCTCAGCGCAGCCAGCTGCGACTCGCCCAGCGTGCCAAGAGACGCGCGGCACACCACATGGCGCCCCAGCGAGACTGAGCGCCGGTGGCGCAGGTCGGCCGCGTACAGCGCGGCCGGGAACTCCTCCAGGAAGGGCTCCGGCACCTGCAGCAGCAGCAGCAGCAGCAGGGGCTTGTGTGAGCAACGGTGGCAGCACATTGCAGGCTGCAGCTGCTCTGCCATGAAAGGGCGCCGGCTGAAGCAGCCCCTGGCTGCTGGCATGCCCGCATGCAGCTGCTGGGCAAACTGCCAGCAGCACCCCGACAGACCGGCAGCTCCCACGCCTGCTGCTGCTGCTTGCTACAGGGCCAAGCCAGGCCAGGAAGCAGCAGTAACAGCTGTGGCAGGAGCAACACTGCATCCTGCAAGGAAACCCTGCTTGCTGTTGCCGCGATGCATTCCTGGGGCTACCGCACCCTGGGGCTAACGCACCCGAGCGCCAGCTGCAGCCACCTGCAGCCACACGCAACACCTGGCGCCTCACCTGCAGCGACAGCGTGCACAGCTCCACCACGCGCCCGGCATGCTTGTGCTTGATGGTGCCCGTCCAGTTCTTGATGGGCTGCTGCGCAGACTTACCAAACAGCAGCACGTCCGCAGCAGGCTTGCTGTGGCCGGGGTCCTCATGGATCAGCCGCCGCAGTGACTCTGCTGCTTCAGCATGCGAGGCAGCACGCGCTGCGGCTGCAGCTGACTTGGGGCTGCCGCTGCTGCTGCTGCCGTTGGCACCCGACTTGGGCAGCAGGCCCTGCTGCTGCTTGGGGATGGCTGCAGATGAGGCTGGCGGTGAGCTGGCACGGGACAGGCTGCTGATGGTGTCGCTGATCAGCGACTTGCTGCTGCTGTCTACCTGCTGCTGCTGCTGCTGCTGTGCAGGCGACGGCTGCAGGACAACCTTGCCGCTGCTGCTGGCGCCGCTGTCGCTGCTTGCGATGCTGCTGTCGCTGCTGAAGGCCACATCAGCTGCGTCGCTGCTGCCGTCGCCGCTTGTGCGCTGGCGCTTGCCGCTGATTGGGCACCAGCAGGACAGCAGCTGCTCATCGCACACAGCGTCGCCATGCGAGGTGCTGGCGGGTGGGGCGTTGGGGGTCAAGCAGATCGGCGCGCCAGGCAGCACCTGTGGCGTCGCCCGCCGCTTCGGCGCGCTGTGCTTTCTGAACTGCTGCTGGCCGCCCTGCTGCTTGTTGAAGGTTGGGAACTGCTGTGCTGCCTGCTTGCTGCAGGAACCCTGCTGCTGCTGCTGCACCTCCTCGTCCCTGCTGCGTTTCCTTGCTGGTAGGGCTGGCACCTTGAACAGCGAGCCGCCGCTGCTGCACGAGCTCGAAGGACCTGCGTAAAACGTGCATTGCAGGCGCGCGAGGTTAGGGTAGGGCCACCGACACCGAGATGCTTCCTACAACGCAATCCCGAAAGCATGCGATCGTTGCAGAAACGGCGTGCATTGCTGCAAAGAAAGACAAAAAAACAAGCACGTATAATCATCTGCCCAAGAATAAAGGACAACACAGCGTAAGTTGCGTGAAAGTGACTCAAGCAGCGCTACCGGAAGAGGAAAGCCATCATACAGCAGGGCTCTGCGCAGCTGCTGTTGGCCGATACCCAAACTTAAATCCTGCAACCATGCGTTCTGCGAAGCCTCAAGAGGTCCATGCCCCTTCCAGGCAGCACACTTGCGAGACCTACCTGACACTGCTGCCAGTCCCGCCAGGCCCGCAAAGCCTAGTAATTCAACAGCTACAGCATGCCCTTGGCTTGTCTTGCCAGCCTTCACAAGTCGCAGGGCCTTCTGCAGCTGCTCCGACAGACCTAAAGGCTGTTCCCCTGCCACGCCCTCCAGAGCGGCCTCAATTTGCCGCTTAACGAGAGCCTGATATGCACTGAGTTCTGCCGCAGAGCCACGCTCTACCCTATGTGCGCTGGCCAGCTCTTGCAGAGGCAGGAGCCACGCCTGAACTGGTGCTGCTGTCTGAGCGGGCTGCGGCTTAGTTGACAACGCAGTAAAGATAAGAGAGCTAGCTGTATCTAACGACACGTTGTCCTTGAAGAATTGATTCAGACCAGGCACCGACAAAGGCCCGGGAAGGCTGAGGATGCAACACGTCGGACTCATATTTCTTATATGTTCATGTTAAAAGAGAGCGAAAGATGCTAAAGAGTGACACACGATATGCTCGGGCCTTGTTTAGCCTTCGTGCTGAAACGAAACCCGTAAACCCGTTGTGGCGGGATCAACCCAACTACTTTCAGTGGGGTGAATTAGCTAGATCTGTCCTTAGATCTCTTAGTTCCACGGTAGCTTTGCTTAGTAGCTTTGCTGGGACCAGACAGTGCACCTTTTCGTGGAACGCTCAAGGATGCCGGTGTGCTTTGATGATCTCAACAATTATATTGATGCAAACTGAACGTAGCGGTTTGTTCTTCAACGTGTGCTTGGTGGGTGGCGCAACAGCTGTCAAGTGTGGGAGAACAAAGGCCGGCGCCTCAAACGTCAGCGCTCCATCGAAGCTACTCAACGTTTCCACGAGTTGAATGAGTTGATCTGAAGTGCACACAACATGTTGGTGGAGTAGGTCACGAGAGTGTCGCAGCTTGTTGTTGACCTAGGTTTGACTTCGCGCAACGCTTACGCGCTCCAGCATTGTCCCAAGCGGTGTGGACAGCCCCGGCATCCCGCGCCACTTGCCAAAACCGTGCTCATAGTAATAACTGCAGGCTCATCCAGGTCCTGCAGTGACGCATGCACTGCTGCATGCTGTGAACTACTCTGCCAGTTGCCATGCGATCCATTCTAAAAGCGCGCCTGCTCCCTCAGGTGGACAGCTTCCTGCTTTCATTTAATGTGAAGTTGCTGTGGTGAGAGCTTAATGGTTTGTTCTCTGCGGGTGTATTGCTGAGCGACACCTTACCGGTAGAGTTCAAGTTACAACCTGGAATCTGGTGTAAGAATGTTTCTCTCAGA
The DNA here is from genome assembly GCA_030272155.1 of Tetradesmus obliquus. NCBI lineage: Eukaryota > Viridiplantae > Chlorophyta > Chlorophyceae > Sphaeropleales > Scenedesmaceae > Tetradesmus > Tetradesmus obliquus. The sequence continues at coordinate 4,161,616 of CP126200.1, read as the reverse complement.
GCTTCGAGCTTGCCGCTGCAACAAGTGACGCTGCTGCAGCCGATTCACCTTACTTAGATTTGCCATAACCTTCCAGCAACAACAGTTCCAGGCTCGACAACGAGCTGCTAGTACACAAACCAGCAACTAGATCTATGCACTCGACCAGAAGCAGCCAGAAAAGCCAGCAGCAACAACACTCCGTCACGGCAAAAACTGACCAACCCTGCAACCCAACCTTAGCGATAGTGCAACGACTGGGCAAATGCTGCTGCCACTGCTGCATGTGTCCTGCCTCACGCCTCCACACGCCACGCATTGGTGCCTCAGCAATGCACATTGCTGCTGCTGCTGCTGCTGCTGCTGTCACAGCAAAGGCTTTGCCGCCGCCGCGCCCCGGCCTAGCGCTCCTGGTAATGCCTCCTGCTGCTGATGCGTGCGTCCAAGCTCATGCCGCCACCCGCCAAGCTGCCAAACACCTCTGCAGCCGCCGCAGATTTGAACGCATCCTCTGCTTTGGCTGCTGCTGCCTTGGCCAGCAGGCCAGCCACGCCCTTCTGGTCATCTGCCTCAGCAGCACGCGCCTGAGCAACAAGCAGCAGCCACAAGCAGCAACAAGCAACAGGTGTTTAGAAAAGGGACAGACGACAGGGCAACACACACAGTCGCCGCAGGGCGCCAGGCATGTGACTGGGGCAGGCAGAACGCTGCCGTGCAGTGTGTGTGCTGAGACCAGGCAGCACACTGCGCATTGCACAGGTGCATGGGTGCAAGCTGCCTAGATGAACATGTCGGCTGGGTCAGCAGCAACCTCAAGCAGAAGCAGGCAGCAGCATCCATGCCCACACACATCATCAGCTTTGCTTTTTTCATGCTAGACTGTCCAACTTTACATCAAGCTGGCAGACATGACACATACATGCACTACATCAGGGCAACACAGAGGTGAATGCTAGCATGCATGCTTGACATGTTTACGAAAACCTTTGTTCACCGCACTACCAATGCGTACTCAACCCTGCTGAATCAAAAGGTTTAGGGTTTAGGTTTCCCAGGCAGAACACCCCGCCCCACCTGATGCAGCCGCTCCTGGCGCTGCCTGTCATGCTCCGCAGCGTCGCCCATCATCGCAGCCAGCCGCGCAGCCTTCTCCTCTGCACTCAGCTTGCCAGGCTTGTACTCGGTACGCTGCCGCCGCTGCGCTGACGCAGCAGCAGCCGCAGCAGCCTCAGCGTCCCGCGCTGCAGCAGCCTCTGCCAGTCGCTGCCGCGTGGCGGCTGCGCGCGCTGCTGCATCTGCGGCCTGCTGCTCTGGGTTCAGCGGCGCATGCCTGTGCCCGGCCGCGAGCTTCAGGCCGTAGCGGCTGTCAGCAGCTGCTGCGTCGCCCCCCGCTGCTGCTGCTGCTGCACCTCTGCTGGGCTCATGGTGATGGGACTCGTGGTGATGCTGATGGCTGCTGCTGCTGCTGTGGTGCCGGCCGGCGTCCCTGTCGCCACTGCCGCGGTCCCTGCTGCCGCTGCCGTGCTGCTGGCTGCTGCGGCGCTGCTCGTGCTCCCGCTGCTCGCTCTGCTGCTGCTGCTCCTGCGGGTGCCGTTGGGACCTGCCCCTGCTCCTGCTCCTGCTGCGGCTGCGCTCGTGCCTGCTGCTGCGGTAGTCGCCCCTGTCCCGTCCGCCGCGGTCTCCCTGGCCTGATGGGCTCCTGCCCCTGCTGCTGCCCCCGCCAGCATGCCCGCTGTCATAATGCCTGCTGTCCCGCGCATGCGGGGCCTGCATTGCTGCTGCTGCTGCTGATGGCCTGTTGGGTGGGCTCCTGCCCCTGCTGCTGCCACCACCAGCATGCCCACTGTCATAATGCCTGCCGTCCCTGGCTGGCGGCGGCGGCATCGCTGCTGCTGCTGCTGCTGCTGGCCTGTGCCTGGGTGGGCTTGCTGAGCGAGACCGTGAATGAGAGTGTGACCTGCTGCGCTTGCGGTCCTTCTTGTCTCGTTTCTCCTTCTTTTCCTTTTTCTCTTTCTTCTCTTTCTTGTGCTTGTGGCCGCGCACCTTCTCGACCTGCGGCAAGCAGCGGCAGCAGGGCACCACGTGCAAGGTCACACACAATGCAGGATACACCAACAACACCACCATCCTGCTTAGCGTTCACAACCGCCCTGTCCCTCTGCACAGCTTCCTTGCACGCTGCTGCATCTCAGTCGTGTACACTGACAGCTGCCGCTGGGCCCACCCTGCTCTGTGAGCTCTTCATCTGCTGTCCTGTTCTGTCATTTAAAGCCTCTCCTGTACACAGCAGCTTCAGCCACGCCTTCATAACAGAGCTCAGCAGCATATTTCTTTACAATCACTGCCATCCACTCTGCACCACCCACTGCAAATCCTCATGCACAGCTGCCATCCTAGCATCTCACAAAAACACGCCATGCATCACTTCACATTGTGCTTTGCAAGGTGTTTTCCTGCAAACTCCGCAAACTTCGTATAACATACATAACATACATAACACACTCGCCCGCACACCTCCTTCAGGATCTGCTGCATCTTCACGGGATTCTCCCGCACACGCTTCAGCGCATCTTGTTCCTGCTTCTTTATCGCCAGCAGCGGGTCATTATTCAAACGGGCCCATGCCTCGTTCTGGCTTGCAGGAGTGGCTGCAGCCAGCAGGCTCGGCAGCGCAGCAGCACGCTCCGCGCGAGACAGATGCTCATCTGGCGCCGGCTGCTTGCCCATGAGCGGCTGCTCTGCCTGCTGCTGCTGCTGCTGCTGCGCGCCGGCGGCGGCTGCTGCCTTGGCTGCGAGGCTGCCTGCGTACATCCAATCCAGGCGGGTGTCTTTCCTGCAAGCAACGAGCACCAAGAGAGTTAACACAGTGGTGGCGGTGTGGCCAAGTAGCAACGGCTCGCTCTTGAGTCCCCACTGCTGATGTGCTGCCCAGCCGGGCCGGCACACGTATTTTGAAGCTGCTGCTGGTGCAGCCTGCAGCCAGGGAATGCTGATGCAGCCACAAGCACCTGAACCTGACCTTCAATAGTGGCACACAGGCATTGTGCAGCTGGCAGCTGGCATGCAGCTCTACTAGGGACTGTTGACACAACATCAAAGGACGTTGCAGCTGCCAAGCACAGGATATGACAATGGGTGTTGCTTGCTTGTAGCCCCGCCTCCTCCGCCATCTGCACTATATCAGCAGCAGAGTACTGGCCACGTTCAGCTGGCAGCTGGCGTGCAGCCATTGCAGCGGCTAGTGAGACAGCCAGTGCCTACAAAGCGCTGTTACAAGCACATGATCTTCTCACTTGTAGCCAGCCTCCTCAGCCATTTGAGTGAACTCTGCATTCTTCCTCTCATCTTCATACTGCTTGCGCAGCTCCTCAAGCTTCCGCTGCTCTGCTTCCGCCTGCTGCTCTCGCTTCCATACCTCCTCCAAGTTTTGCATGCGCCCTGCATATGTGCATCGCAAGGTTCAGCTTGCAGGAAACTGTTCCAGAAGAACACGTTGACAAGGCACCAGCTTTCAAAGTAGAGGAGGAGCATGCAGCCGCTGTGGCATGCGTATGCAGCGCTAGCAGAAGCAAGGCGTGCTGTGAAGCAAGTGCTGCTCATGTGCAGCACCACAGGTGGTAAAGCATGTCGGAAAGTCAGACACAAAGGCTATACAACATGCCTGTTTGATCTGTATGAGTTTGAACAAAGTACCTGGATGCCATGTTTTCTTGTTGAGGAATGCTAGGGGCGCGCCACCTCCCATGTTGCCCTCCCTGTGAAGTCAGCTGCGGTTGGGCTAGCTTGAAGCGATCAACACCCCTAATAACACCTAAAGGGTAAGCCACAAACAGCCAAATGCCACCTGTGCAGGGCTGTTTGGAAGGGTGCAGCTGCAGCAACAGCCTGCTGTGTAGCACAAGGTTAACAGCTCATGCAGCAACAGCAAAGCACACCATACTGCTGTTGTACATTGGCAGGTCAAGACGTACGGGCATATTATGCGAATGTCTGTAAACCCCACGGACCAGAGCATTATGTGACACAGTGCGTCGTCCTTACTGCCATGCGGCACCAGTAATCTGGGTAACCCGATCTTGAAATCCTTTGTCTTCTTGATCATTTTCTGTCTTATCGGTATCGAAAAGGTGGTCGCTCCTGCCCAGACGTGACACTGTCACCGGCCACCACTAATCTGGTCGCGTGTCTCCTGTACATGACCGCGCTTGATCAAACTCTGTTGTCTGATAGCCCCAATCAGCCCACTGCATTATAAAACACCTACAACAGGCTTCGCAACAACGGCTGCGTCACGCCATGAGTCAACCTTGAGCTCAGGCTCTGCATGCGCATGAGGGGCACTCAGCCCTAGTGCGGTGAAGTCTGCAGGGACTGTGGCAACACCCAATGAGTGCGCACCTGCCAGAGCAGCAGCTGCAGCCGCATGCGCAGCAGGCAGGGCCAGTAGTGACACAGGCAGTAGCACCCCATGGCGACCACTTTGCTGCAGCTCTCATGGGATTAGCGGCATCGGCATTTGGTCAAGCAAGCAGTGTCCCCACACATACTTGGGTGGCTCCACTCAAAGTCGAGCCCAGTGTGCAGCAGCACTCTTTGATCAATGACCAGCAGCAGCAGCTGTCAGGCAACTGGGCAGTGGCAGCAGCAGCAGCTATCGCAGCCAATGGCAGGTGAGATGTCATCTTTGATTGACGCTGTGCTGGCGTCTTTGTGTTTCATGCCTGGTGCTTGTCGGGATCTGTGCCATAACAGCTCCTCAAGCGCATGATGCAGCCTGCGACCTGTGCAACCCACACCCCCACATGCGCCGGCAACTGCTCAGTGTATCACTCAGCATCTGCGCACAAACCTACCAGTATCAAGTGTTGTATCGCCTGCTGTAGGTGTTATCTGGCATCGGCGGCACATCTTGTTCGGGGCAACTAACTGACACACCTCCACCTGTGCTTGTTGTGGCACATCCTGCTTGTTTCAGTCGCTCTTTTGCTTTTAATCTCCGCCTGCTTTCGTTTGCTAACCCTGTCACCCCGTTCGCAGCACTGCGGATCAACCGCCTCCAGCAGCAGCAGCAGCAGCACCACAGCCGCCGCAGCTGCCTGTGCGTCGCAACAGGCGCAAGCCGCTCACTACGACCAGCACCAGCGGCATCGAAACCGCCAGCAGCTACGCGGCACCCGTTCCGCGGCAGCAACCTGCTGCCAACAGCAACAGCAATGGCAACGGCGTGCGGAGTCGCCATGCAGCAGCAGCGGCAGCAGCTGATGCTGAAGCGAGTGAATTTGCTGAGGCTGACATGGTAGATGCAGGGGACCCAGCCGATCCAGACTTTGACTTGTATGGCGCAGATATAACAGCAGCATCGGGCGGCAGGCGCGGAAGGGGTAGGGGCCGAGGGCGCGGCGGGCGCGGCGCTGGCAGCGCTGCTCCCTCAGCACGCAGGAAGCCTCCCGCAGCAGCAGCAGCAGCAGCAGCAGTGCCTGCTCCAGCAGTGGCGGCAGCAGCAGCAGCAGCGGCGGCAGCGGCAGCAGCAGCAGTAGAGGCCGCTGCGGTGGCGGCTGCATACAGCGGCGATGCGCTGAGTGACGGCACTGCAGGCTCGCTGTGTGGCACGGCAGGTGGCAGCGGCAGCGGCGGCTATGGAGACTTCTCAGGGCTGGGCCTCGGGCTGGACGATGCTGCTGCTGCTGCCGCTGCTGCTGCCAGCCGCAGCAAGCAGGACCGGCTGAAGGAGAAGAACCGCTTGGCGCAGCGGCGCTTCCGGGCGCGGCAGAAGACGATGCTTGAGCAGATGCAGGTCCGCATGGATGACCTGGCGAAGCAGGTGGGTGCGGGAGTTAAGTTTGTGGTTGGTTTGATACAGCGACGCGCACGGCTGTGGGTGGTTTGGTACAGCGACGCGTACAGCTGTTTGTGTTGTTTGTCGCGCATACTGGTTGCCACCCTTGAGGTGGGATAGCCTGCACGCGTGATACCCTTCATGCTGTGCAGACACAGTCAGCCTGACGTACGGTTTGTGAAAGCGCACGCATGGGCGCTCTGGGCGGTGCTTGACGCTTGCTGTGCTTGTGTTGTAACCGCGCTACCTTTCTCTGACCTTCAGTCTCGTTGCATGGCCTATTGCCGTGGCTTCTTTTCGCTATGTATCTACTGTTGAATGCTGTGTGCACACAACTGGCTGCAGGTGGAGCAGGGCACTGTGGACTTATCCTCTTTGCGGAAGCAGAACGTGCTGCTGCGCAACATCGTGCAGGACCAGCAGAAAGCGCTGCTCGCCGCAGTTGCGCAGCAGCAGGAGCAGGGCGAGTCCCTTGACACGCAGGACCCTGACCAACAGCAGCAACAGCAGCAGCAGAACGATGCTGCTGGCATGCCTGTTGGCACTGCCAAGCAGCTGCAGCAGCTACAGGAACTGTACCAGGCTCAGATCAGGCTAGATGAGGAGCAGCAGGCTGCAGCAGCAGCAGCAGCAGGTGCTGGAAGGGTAGCTGCAGCAGCGGCAGCGCTTCCTGTGCAGCAGTGGATGCTCTGCTGAGGGGCTGATGTGGCTGCGGCTGTTCTGGGGGTTTGATCCGAGTTGAGTCGGGCTCTCAGGGGTGTGCCGGTGTGTGGTGCTGGCTTGAAATTGAGCGGGAAACGGCCGCATGCACAGCCGCTGGCTGACACTGGCTTCATGTTACTATGGGATGGCTCGGCTGTGTGCTGGCACTGGATGGCTTGATTGTGTGTTTACTACAAAAAGAATACCTGGGGGGGGGCGTTTACCAGCCACAGCAATGCAAAAGCATCAGGCGCAAGGGTTCAATTTGTTACAAGCATATTGATCATGTACAGATTCAAAAGCACTGTTCTGTACAGTGGGCATGTGACAGTGAACATGGTGTGTGCTGACACGTGTTTGGGGACGTCCTGTGGCTGATGATTTTGGCATAGTTTGGGCAGCATTGATATGTATCACCAGCAACGTATGACAACTGTGTTTTGCATGATCCCTGTTGGTCTGCTCAGCATATACCACTGTTGTCGACAGCACGCCGCAGGTTGATGGGGTGAGCAGGGCGCCTCTCGTATGCACTGTGCCTGGCCTCACTATACTACCTGTGTTGCGGTGTAGCGGTGTATTCAAACCGACAGCTGTGGCACTCACTGACCTGCATGCCTGTGGCTGCAGGTGCTGTGCAGCGCATGTGAGCATGCATAAATTGCAAGCAGGCATGATGATGAGTGTGGTGCGCAGCAGGTGCATGCTCCTGGTGCTCGTGCACGAGCTCACCTGGTCTGGCATGGTGCTCAAGCGCCAGTTCAATCTTGCAATTGCGCCAGCAACTCTGCTGGTCTGTGGCAAGCCCAGATCAGCCGAAAAGGTTTCCTGACAGTGTTTTTGCGGAAGTTGCACAGCTCTAGTGCTTATTACTCACAGGTCAAACCCAAGGCAGCAACAGGGATTCTGAGCGCCACAAGGTTGCTCTGGTGACCGCAGGTGGTTGCACAGTGCTGTTGACAGTGAGACTGCAGTTTGCTTGTACGCATCTGTGTTGCCATGGCCGGCCAACCCATGGGTTGGTGTGGCAGCGGTGGATCCAATTGACGTTGAAACACCTGTGTCATCATCTGGTAACAGTTTGTGAGCAGCAGCTGATGGCAGGGCTGCGTCATGATGCAGCAATATGTTGCATGCTGTTGAATGTACTGTCTTCCACGCAATTCTTTATAATGCAGTCCTGGCAGGACGGATGAGACGTGTCCTGCAGCCCCGGGCCGTGTCCTGACAGCCTGGCGGCTCAACACTAGGGGTATCTGAACTGCACCTGGTGCCGATATGTCAACGCATGCGCAGTACATCGCAACGGCGTGATGATACTGCACGTAAAGATACATTGCCCTGGGCAACGGCGTTCTCTTTTCACAATTGTGTATATGATCCCACTACCCATGTCACACTACACGCCTGCCAAGCCTACAGCACAATGCAAAACCAAGTAATGCAGCTCGGCAACCTGCACACCGTTATGCAGCTTGTCAAGCCGCTGCTGCTTTCACAACATCAGCGCGTGCATTCAGCAGCAGGTGCTGCCCAAGCAGCAGTACAGCGCTGTACAGCCCTACTAGTGGTACAGCGCTGGTAGCGCTGTGGGTATGTATCTGGTGGCGTTGTACGCATGCAAGGCAACACCACACTCAGGTGGCGTGCGTGTGCGTACTTTCACAGAATCCAACCATTGACAGCCTGGAGATGCAGGTACATATGTACATCTGCCCGACCACACAAGTATGATTTACATTCTTCTTCTACCTGGTAAAACACATTGTAGCCTGCTATACAGCTGATGCATTTGCTGAATGCGGACAGAAACTAGACACCATACTTCAGCAAAAACTTCACTTCCTCATCCACAGCCTGCTGGAACCAGGGTGCATTGTAGATGTCAAAGTGGCCGCAGTCAAACGTGGCCAGGGTAGCGTTGATCGCCTTGCGCTGTGCAGCCTGTGCTGCTGCATAGGGGCACAGCCCATCCCTCTTGGCTGCAAGCATTTGGCATTGCGAGAAAGAGGCGTGGGCAGCTCATCAGTAATTTGTCAAAGCAGACAAGCAGCAGCAGGGCTGGGGTCCTCAGGCAGGCGGCAAGCAGGGTGAGCTGTGCGGCCGGCAGTGCGGCACTGACGTGTGTACCGCTGGTGCAAGCGCAGCTGGCCATGCGGCCCCAAAAGCGCAGCACATACTGCTGTATTACTGGAAGTCCTGGCACTGCAAATGAGGGTGTTGCAGATGGCCAAACTCTTGCTGCGGTGAGCTGGGGTTAGGCCACACTCCCAGCTGCCAACGCTGCAAGCATGCCCGGCTGTACCACGCAGCACAAAAAGGTTCAGCATCCCACCTGCCACGATCAGGATGGGTGCTGTGGCTGCATGAATGCAATCAGTTGGGCTGTAGGTGCCCATAGCAGGGTCTGATGCCAGACATGCCCGCGTCACAAACTTGCGCCACGACGCACTCTGCGCAGCAGCAGGTGCGCAGTCAATGCGGGTTTGTTGGTGTTAGCAACATGGCTGTTGGGGTTGTACATGGCATTGTCAGTGCCACACCCGCACAACTGCAAGTTATCCGGCAGCAATGCAGCCCTCCAACTGCCAAAGGAGCTGCTGCTGCATGTGTGAGATCAAGCTGCAACCAGCTTTGCTGATCATGCTCGTTATATAGGGCTTAGCTGAGCATGCATGAGTGCATGCGTGCAGGGCGCTGCTGGAAGCATGAATGCCTCACGTTGCGTAGCAGCTGACATCATTCAGAAAAGACGACGCACAGCCACGTAAGGTGCTGTGACACACGTGCCGGTTATGACACAGCATACAGCGCCCCATGCTTGTGTAGCAGCTCACCTGAGCAGGGCTGCCGCTGCTGTTTGCAATGCTGAGGCCTTTGTACTGCAGGTATGCAGCCAGCTCTGTATCATGCAGCTGCATGATGGCCAGACTGCCTGTAGGTCCAGCCTGCAGCAGCAATGCCCAGGCAACCAAGCATCAGGCAGAAGTACAGAACATGATGATGATGAGGCAGAAGTACAGCAGACAACTGAGAGGCATGCCTGTGGATTGTGAGGGCCTGTGCACACATGTAAAGAGCAATTGCATTTGAACGCAATGATGCATCATGCAGCTGCATTATGTCCAGGCTGCCAGTAGGGCCAGCCTGCAGCAGCATGACAGGCGGCAAAGTACCAGGCAGACGTGCAGCAGATGAAACGGCCGTGTGGTTACTCGCGTGTGGTGCAGGACTTCAACGTGCACATAATGACGAGCGGCTGCATATGAATGTGTGCAAGCACGGTGGCAACAATCTGACAGGACGGCTCAATCAACACATCCAGATGTAAAAGTAAAGACGTGTGCGCATGCAGCTCCCTATGATGCTAAAGGTACCTTTAGCTGTGCAGAGGCGAGGCTGCTGGCGCGCAGGCATGTTTGCAGGCTTGTCTGCAGTCAGGTTGTGTGTATTGCTGGGGCTCTTCGTAAGCATGCACAGACAACTGCTGTAACTTGAGGCAGCAGGCCAGCAACAATTTGACACACAGCACGCAATCCCAGCGCTTCAATACCGCCTGCCGTACCCAGCAGCCTCTACTTATTCAAGATACCTGCTGACTTCATATCACCAAACTGCAAACTGTGACACCCCCACTGTTCGCCAGCCCTGCCAATGCTTGCCGCACTCACCAGTGGCACATAGAGGTAGGGCCCGTTCTTCTTCTCTGCTGCCCTGTCAGCCAAGCTAGTGGCCCCCAGCACACTGTTGCCCAGCATGCCCCTGTTCAGCAGGTTGAGGGAGCTAGCAAGCCTGCTGTCGAGGTGCGGCACCTGCATTTGTGATCATGCAAAGATATGTGTATAAGTAAGTGATAACAGGCAGCACCAGGGGTGGTTGGTGGCCAGCCTGCTGTCGAGGTGCGGCACCTGCAGTGACAAAGATGTGAATAAGATATGTTACTAGTAAGTGACTACATGCACCATCAGGGTTGCTTGCGGCGATCACGTTGATGGCTGGTATGAGGGGTCAGCATGCAAGGCTGGCAGTGATTGCTGACCTTGGGTATGGCAGCAATGTTCACAGCAGCAGCAGCAGCAGCAGCAGCAGCAGCAGCAGCTCCTAGCCCGTCCCTGCTGCCTGTCTGCCACTGCTCCTGATACGATCCCATGACTTGTGGCCAGCATGCCAGGCAGTGCGGCGTGCATTTGACAGCAAGCAGCCACAAGCTGCTGCTGTACTATGGCTGCCTGATGCCTGACAAATGAATGAAATGCAGCACTGCATACCAGCATTGCTGCCGCTCCCAGCCAGCGCACCTGGGACACCACTGCCTTGACTTGGCTGCCCAGCTTGGCAGCAATTGTAACAACATGGCCGCCGCCAAATGACGTGCCCCACAAGCTGAGCCGCGCTGCATCAACGCTGCTGCTGAGCTGCGTCTGCACAAACGTCACTGCCGACAGCCAATCCTCCACCTGCTTTGGTGGAGCAATCCAGCGGCGTGGCTCGCCCTCCGAGTCGCCCCAGAACCTGTAGTCAAAACTGAAGACCGCATAACCGCTGTTGACAAACTGCACTGCGTAGTGGTGCAGGTGTGACTTGTCACCGCCGAGGCCATGGCCCATGACAATCACTGGGGGCCTGCTGCTGCCTGCTGCTGCCTTTGGGATGTAGAGCCATCCCGTGCACGTGATGTCTTGGCACGGGAACTGGTGCGTGTTTCGCGTGTAATATTCGCTATCAATTACGATACGAGAGGTGGCATTGGGGCCAGCCAGTGGCCCGACCAGCACTTGCTGCGTCAGGTCAGCCACTCCAGACGGCAAGCTACTGGTTCTATGTATAATTAAAAATGTCGTTAGGATCCATAGTGTGGTAATCAACCCTGCAGCCATGCTCTCCGCGTGGACTATCGCAGCAGCTTCGGCAACAGCATCAAGCACCACGAACCTGGATCAAGCACAACACAAATTTGTTCAAAGTCACGATCAAAAAATTGTGAGCGTTCTGGCAGGTCCGTGAGCGCCCCGGAGGCGGCATGACAATTGCGCGGCAAATGTTGGCGCCCGGGTTTTGCAAGTGGCAACGGCCAGCACGCTCCAGTAAGCAGCAGATACACAGGGGCAGAAACTTTAACAGCAAGTGTAAGAACCACAGCTTGCATAGGCTCACACCAAGCCCAGCAGCATGCAGGGCGCCCGGTCCACAGTGGTCCAGCACTTGCTGCAACGATTGTGCAGCTCAACGCACACAACGCTGTGGCAATTGGCCAAATGAATGCTTCGACAATGTTGCAAAACACTGGCTCGCAAAACTTTAGTAACAGCAACTATGCACTGGCTCAAGATCCACTGCCAGCACCGTGTATCTGCAGGTGTGTGCAACGCAGTTTGCACACCAGCAGCTGCAACTGCTGCCGCCACCCGCACAAACATAACAGCACGCATGTGTGACAATCATCTCGCTATGGTACACTAGATAGCACGCCTCACTGTCCGCGCCCTAAACCAGCATACAAGGGGCGCACAACCTGGCCACGTTGGCTGCTGCACATGCAAGCACCAACATGTGCACACCATGCATGCACGCTAGCTCGTCGTACGTATACACCAAGCCTGCCATCAGCTCACACCCAATGACTGTGACTGTGTGGCAGGATCTAAACGGCGCAGTGCTGAAATTGCAGCCGTAGCACAAGTGGCCCCACAATTGAGATGCAATGATTGATGCAGTGGCAACCTTTGCAGACAACTGTCAGCAGCCTTTGCAGTGTTGCTATCACCGGCTGCTTCTCACCAGCCCTGAGAAAAGACACTAATGCAATCCAAAAGCATGCTGCACTGTCCATGCTTGCTGCTGCTAGCTGCCGCCGGTGCAGTGAACTCAGCACTTGCGCTGCAGTCAATACAGCACACCCTGTGCAGAGGCATGCGGTGTACTATTTTAAACTAGTCACCCTCACTTTCCTAGCAGGATGAGGCCCTGCATGCTGCTGCTGCTGCACCTGCCACCGCTGTCATATCTATCGTGCTTGAAAACTACAACTACCCCTATCATGGTGCCTGCTGCTGCTCATCATCCCTACTACATTCTGCCGGCACCCGGCTGGCATTTCTGCTGCTGCCAACAGCAGAACCACTCCATGTAGCAGAGCCAGTTACGGCCCTGTGCAGCATTGCAGATGCCGTGGATTGCGCACAGCAGTGCTTGCTGCATCTAGTCAACCATGCTGCAAGTTGGCCCTGCTGCGCTACTGTCCCTGCGCATCAACTGCTGCTTCTGCTGCTGCTGCTGCTGGCCGAGGTGGCCGCTTGTCTGCCGGCGGCCTGAAGGCAGGCACCACTGCTGCATTGGTCTCAATGTAGGGCCCCTCCATGAGTTGGATGCAGTACGGGATGGATTTGAAGACCTCGTCAAACGTCTCCCGGATCGACTTGGGCTTGCCGGGCAGGTTGATGACCAAGGTCTTGCCGCGGATGCCTGCGCAGCAGCAGCAGCAGCAGCAGCAGCAGCAGCAGCAGCAGCAGCAGCAGCAGCAGCAGCAGCAGCAGCAGCAGCAGCAGCAGCAGCAACAGCAGCAGCAGCAGCAGCAGCCGCACGGCGGTTGCACAGCAGGATCACAGGCATGCAGCAGTGGCTGCAACGCTATCAGGCGCACCTTGGTGATGTGATGTGGTGTGCGCTGTTGTCACACCCACAGCAAAAGCAGCAGGGGAGGTGACGTCCACAAAGCCACCGCCAAAACACTAGTTAGGCAGTTGCTCATAACGTTTGCTGCCTTGGATGACCCGGACACAGCCGACTCTACCTGGCCCTGCAGGATAGCGCTCTGCAGCTAGACATGTCATATCATGCAGTATGTATTGCAAGAGGCACATGCTAAGGCCAGCAAGGGGGCACATGCAAGCAAACTGGGCAACCCGCGCAGCTCATCCTTCAGCTCACTCAACATGCAGCACCAGCCTTCCGTTTCATTCCCAAGTACTCGGCGTCCTTGTCCTTCTCTACTTTATGCAAAGAAGAGCATAGTCTCAAGCAGGCTTGCCTGCTTCTCACGCGTAGAATTTGTACCTTGTAACATGCACTCACTGTGGCCACCGCCTATGAGGCATTGCACTAAATGCAAGATAGTCCTACCTGCCGTCTGCCGTGACAGCACTGCTGTCGGCACATACTTGAGGCTGATGGAACGCATCTGCTCCCCATACCCGGGCAGCATGCGCGAGCACACCGCCTCTGTTGCTTCTGGGGTGACGTCCCTGGGGGCAGGGCCGGTGCCGCCGGTTGTCACCACCAGGCAGCAGCCCTCCTTGTCAGCCTGTGTGATGACAATTGTTATGACAAGTGCGTTATGACAAGTGATAAGGATACTCACAGTCTTGGCTGGGGGCAGTGCTGTGTGAGCAGGCGCGTGCCATGAGTGAGTGGCAGCTGTTGGAGCAGTCGGGTGCACTCCAGGAAAATGATTTTTGATCTGAAAAATATTCCAAAGAGCTGAGCCCAGCAGCAGCCTCACACCCGCCTTGAGCCCATGCGGCTTTGTGAAACACTCCCGAACTACAACCACTTGCTGTATGTGAAACATAGGAGCAAGGAACCTGCCCCATGTGGGGGCCATGCCTGGGTGGCCTGAGCAGAAACCGGCTGCGGCAACTGTCACTGCTGCTGTTGCGGCTGCTGCTGCTGCTGCTATTGCTGCTGCCGCCGTTGCTGACGATCCTGCTCACCATATCCTTGATTGTCTGCTCAATGATAGGCTGCTCATCAGGGATGACAGCATATTGTGCTGTCCAGGGACTCTCAATGGCCTCTTGGAAGAACTGGAGGATGGCCGGCCCGCTCAAATCCTCATAGACCCCAGAGCTGGCCCTGTCACTGACTGTTATAACACCAAACACAGCAGGGTCTCCGATGCTGAGTGGGTCTCCACCCAGTAGTTGAACAGGTGGCATGGTGATGCTGACTACACTCGGCAGTAGCAGCAGCGCTACTGCAACACGCGGTACTGTGGTGTGTAGGGTGCCGTGCTGCAGCCCCTGGGCATTCAAAGAGCAAGCAAGATACACAGAAAGCCCACCAACATCAAATTGCCATGCATGCAGTGCTACAGATGCCAATGCACTCACCCTTGCTCAATATGACACGATGTCACACTGCATGTAACTGCCACAACTCGTACAGCCTTGCAATACGGCTGCTTCTCCAGACCTTGTGCTGCCTACAGGCTGTAAAAGTGGCGATCCCGTTGCCTGCAGACGTGCAGAAGGTCACGTCAGTGCCCAGTCGTTGATCGCACCCTCTTTTGCGCTGCTGTGCTATCTCAAGCGTCCTGAAAAGTGCAACAACACTTTTTAAAACGTCTTTTGGGGCATCCCGTTGTCTGCGTAGACCAGCACAATGTTCAAGAAACTGTTCGGGGGCCCTCAGAAAGCCCCAGGCGCTCCGGGCAGCAGCCAGGCAGCAAATCAGACAATAAATGCAATGCAAAGCCTTGCTGAGCGAGAGGAGCAGCTGGAGAAGAAGAAGCTGCTGCTGGAGAAGAGGATAAACGATGAGATGGAGAAAGCGCGTGACTTCACGCGTCAGAAGAAGAAGAGCCAAGCGCTCATGTGCCTGAAGAAGAAGAAGATGTTTGAGCAGCAGCTAGAGCGTATGGATGCGCTGATCTCCCGCGTCATGGAGCAGCGCAGCATGCTGGAGGAGCAGCAGACCACCATTGGGGTGTTGGCATCTATGCAAGACGCTGCAAAGGCGCAGAAGAAGACTATGCAGGTGGGTTGGGGCTTACAGGAAGGAAGCTGAGAGGCTAAGGATTGTCATGCAGTGCAGGTCCTGTCTGCTGACACTCCTGCAAGCATTGCAGTGCAACCCACCAACTCGCACCTGCATGCGTATGTCGTGCATGTATATTCACAGTGGCCGCTGCATCCTTTGTCAGGTTACAAAGAATGTCAGCGGCGGTTCTTGCATAGCAGCGTTGCCTGGCTGTGAAAATATACACTTGGTGCAGCAACCCAGAGGGGGGTTATTGAGAGCAAGGGGTATGCATGCAGCATCAGCCTGGCACGCTCTTGTTACATGGAAGGAGGCCTAGTTTCGCTTTAGCAGCTGCCATCTTGTACACTTCCTGCAAGAAAGCATGAGCAGCCATGCACTCTGTGCAACAGCAATTGCTATTGCATACGCGCTGCAATTCCAGCTCCTCCTGCAAAGCTGCGGCAGGCCAACACACTGCAGTCATGTGCACACACACGTCAGTGACCACGCATTGACGCCTAGCACACGCTGCCGTATGCTGCCACATGCTGCCATATGCTGGTACCCTTGACGCTGCCCATTTCATACTATCTTTGTCATTGCGTTGGCTGCTGCTTGCAGGAGATGAAGATCGAGGACATATGCTGCTCAAACACTGTCATACTCACCGCCATTTGCGCTGCCACATGTTGCTGCTGCTTGCAGGAGATGAAGATTGAGATCATCGATTCCGCGCTGTGGTACACGCTGCCTCAACCTTGCCATATCCGATGTTTCCTCGTCTTGCATCTGCTGCTGCTTGCAGGAGATGAAGATCGAGAACATCGACTCCACGCTGGAGGAGATCCAGGAGGTGGGCGAGCAGATGCGCGTGATCAACGAGGCAATCAGCCAGCCCGTGGGCGGCTTTGCAGACATGGAGATGGACGACCTGGAGGCGGAGCTCGCAGAGCTGGAGGCGGAGGAGCTGGACAACCAGCTGCTGGAGCCGGCACCAGGTGCGTGACATTGTTATGTGTTACTGTCAAGTAACATGATAATGTGGTGTTTGTCTACATCTTGTTGTGCTGTGTTGCAAATTGCGTACACATGGAGGTGGAGCTGGAGGCAGAGGAGGTGGGCGATTAGCTGCTGGAGCCGGCTCCAGGTGCGTGTTACTTTGTTATTTTGTTATGTTCCACTGTATGTTGATTTGTAAGCATTGTTCTGCTGTATGTGTGTTGTACGTGTATTGTGTTGCGGGCTTGCACTTCAACCCTCTGGTGCTTGCATGCTGCTGCGTCAGATCTGCTTGCCAGCTTGCTGGCTGTGGCTTCTGGCAAGTCTGCTGGTCGGGTGCTGCCAAGTTTACATGTTGCGCGCCATCAATTGCAAACTGTATGGCTGGCGCTCTTTCCATTAGAGACTGCAGTGTTTTCTGGACAGCTGATGATCTGCCGCTGCTGTGCATGTTGTACCTGCTGCAGTGCCTGCTGCAAAGGCGCCTGGCCAGGCCCTGCCAAGTGTACCAGCAGGCAAAGTGGCAGCAGCACCGCAGAAGACGCCAGAGGAGCTGGAACTGGAAGCACTGCAGGCAGAAATGGCGCTGTGAACTCCAAGTTCACAGTGCATTTGAAGCAGTGTTCACAGCGTGAACTTCAGCTGCCTCCAGCCGGCACAGCAGCAGCAGCAGCACCGCAGGAGCGTGGGCAGTTGGCTAAAGCGGTAACGCCAGCAGCAGTTGTGGCTGCGTAAGGCTGTTGGTGTGCGGCGGCAGCGAGTGCTTCGCTGTTATTGCGAGTGAGTGCATGGTTTACCCCACCAGCAAAGGCTGCATTAGCTGTTGCAGGAGATCAGTCAGCTGTGTTGCTGTTGGAGCTGTTGTTTGAGGTTGATGCTGGCAGCAACACAGACCGGCATTATTTGGCACACTCCATCATCTTGCAGCAGGAGCTGTGGCAGCAGCAGCAGCAGCAGCAAAAGTACATGGCCTGTGTCAGCATCCAGCTTGCAAATATGACATGGCTGTGTGCTGCACCATGTGCAGGTCAGCCTGTTTGTACATCATACTAGGCACGACACATTGCAGGGGCCAAGGAGGGATGGGGAGAGTGCATGGCTGCTGATGGCTGGCTATTTGTGTGCGTTGCAAGGACTGCAGCCATAGCGTGCACATGTCCCATACCCCTGATGATGAAGGATGAGCTTAAATACTTTGTGAGTGTGTGTTGGGCATTGTAAGGTACAGCATAGTTGGCATTTGACTTTCAGCCATGTAAGGGCGGGGTGGTGGTCAGGCAGCAGCAGCTGCTTCAGGGGTCTTAGCTCTTAGCTGTGTGAGCTTGGAAGTGTGGCGTAGGGCCATCAAGCGGCATGTTGTTGTATTGAGTGCATTGAGTGCAAGTGGCCTGCTGCATAGTCATGCAAAGTCCGTGTATTCTTTTTTGGTTGGCGCCGCTCACTGCCAAGTGGCTTCTGTGTTGCCGTGCGCAATACAGCAGCAACAGCCGTCTCTGCCCGTACATGTGCATGTTTTTTTGCGGTTGGTCTGTTACCGCAGCGCCAGCTGATTGCAGAACATGGCTTGGCAGTCGGCACATCCAGGGGGTTGAATCCTCTGTTGCATGCTCAGTCACTGAAACGGTAATGCTGCTGGATGCTGTCAGCTATCTTCACGTGGCTTGCATGCGCTCACATGTGAGAGCATTCGACTGCGGCACTTTGGCTGTGGCAGCTGGACCGGCTAGCCCTGCAAGCATTGTTTTGAAGCTGCTTTTGGTGGTGGTTGTTTCGGGTGCAGCTGCTTCCGTGGCGTGTCAGGTGCTCAACCCTAGCCAGCCGCAGCCAGCTGGCTTCGCGTGTGTGGCGGGCCGCAGCCACTGCACCACCGTGGTAGCCGCAGCCATTAACCCTAGCAGTTCCGGTATGGCTGTGCCACAGCATGCAGTGCATGTTGACTGCTGCTGGTGATGGTGATGAACGTAACATACTGTGTGAAGCGTTGACCAGAGCTCAGCATGTGGCAGAAGGCTTTAACAGCGCGTCTGCACCTTCAGGTGCGCCATCTGAACCTGCCATGTTAGTACTCATTATGCTGCATTACATTTGCAATGACTGACCTGCTTGCACCCGCATACCCTTGAACACTGCCAGTACCGGCACCGGTGGGTTAGTAATCAGTTTACACCTCACAACCTGGCCAGCGCGCAGGCATGTGGCGCATCACAAGCTCAGAGAGAGAGAGAGGTGTTGCAACACCTGGAGGAGGACATTCAGATGACATTCACAAATTTGTTCAATTTTTACAAAGCGCATGTTACAGCAGCTCTGGCAGTCTAGACAACATCTTGTCGCCTCACACACCCTGCGCGCAACAGGCGTACACCAGCAGCTGCCGGTAAGACACTGTCAGCACGTTACCGTGCTGGAACGTTCCTCACAAGCAACATCCACTGGATGGCACACAGCGATTGGCACACACGCGCGCTGCAGCCGCTGCCTCCTGCAGGAAGTAGAGAGGCAGCTGCAGCAGCGAGGGCTGCCACACAGTTGCATGTTGCCATACTTTTCACGCCCTACACCTGCCACACAGTTGCGTGCCGCCATAATCCTCACACCCCATACCAAGTCTAGTGGTCAGCAAGCTGGCCCTAGTCTGCACGCATCATTTCGTCAACAATGCAGCCGCAGCACAGGGGCTGCAGCTTCAGCTGAACCATCACAAACCAGCATCAATTAAAATAGGCAGTGCACACAGATCTGGCTTCTGGCCACAAATCCAATCACTGAAATAGCAAATCCAGCAAACGATCTGAGATGTGCGGACTGGATGCAAACTGGGGAGGAGAGGACAATGTGCAATGTGAACAGCATTGCTACTACCCCGCGTTGGCGGGGAATGCATAAAGCGGCACCATAAGGAGCCCCAGAGCGGGGGGCTTCTGGACCAGCATTGCTTGAAGGTGCGCAGTTATGCTTTTACCATGCTTAGAATCGTCCTATTTATAAAGCGGCACCATAAGCTACTGTAGCTGCACGATGCTGCAAGTACAAACCAACTGACTGCCTGGCTCCTGCAGTGCTGGCAATCATCATTAGCGGCTGCAAGAACCCTGCAAGCAAGACAATGCACTTCTGCATTCATACATGCGTGCTGAGTCCTGATCTAGATCCTGCGCTGAGTTCCTCTGAGCTGTGAAACAGGCACACATATGCCATACACACCATCCATGGCAGCGAGCTCTATCCTCCCACAAACAGATCAGATGGGGCAGCAACTGTGGGCAATGAAATCATTGGCTCTGTGTTCTCATGGAGCAGTAGAAAACCTCAGACAAATCCGCGCATAGCATATGGACCGCGCATACCATGCATGGGTGTAGCGCCAAGTCACAAGCAGGGCCGCAGCTACCTGTTGCTCTGCATGCGTCCGTGCATGGCGCCCTGCTGCTGCTGCTGCTGCTTCCCCTGGACAGCAGCCTTACCCTGCTGCTGCTGCTGCTGCCGCATGCCGGGCCCGCCACCACCCTTCTGGCTCATCATCGGCCGTGGATAGGCCCCCATGCCTTGCCCTGCTGCTGCCGCTGCCGCTGCTGCTGCATTGGGTGGCATGCTGGGAGGCATCATCATCATCAGCTGCTGCTGCTGCTGCTGGCCCATACCCGGGGCTCCTGACTGCGGCGGTGGCTGCCACCACGGTTGCTGCTGCTGCTGCTGCTGCTGCTGGGCAGGTGGTGGCCCAGGTAAGGGTCCCGGGCCTGGTGGGGGCCTAGGGCCAGGCCCCTGCTGCTGCTGATATGGCCCCTGCTGCTGCTGCTGCTGCTGCTGCCCAGGCGGCGGCTGACCTGGCACAAAGCCGCCAGGGTTGAAGCCCTGCTGCTGTGGCGGCACAAAACCCTGCGACATGAAGGTGGCGTTGCTGTTGCTGGGCGGCCCTGACACAGCAATGGGCCCTCCTCCTGGCGGCCCTGGCAGCTGCTGCTGCTGCTGCTGCTGCTGCAGATAAGGCAATCCACAGCCAGCCGCAGGTGCCGCACCAATCATACCGGGCTGTTGCAGCTGCACTGGCATCTGCATCGGCAGCTGCTGTGGTGGCAGCAGCGCGCCACTCATTGGAGGAGGCGCTGACACAGCAGCAGCAGGCATGCCTTGGGAGCCAGCAGGAGGCATCCACTGCGCAAACGACACTTGCTGCTGCTGCTGCTGAGCGTTAGGCGCTGCTGCTGCTGCTGCTGCTGGATCGCCGAAGGCTCGCAGGCTGGATAGCAGGCCTGCTGCTGCTGCCTCGATGGCTGCGTTTGCATGGGGTGCTGATCCGGAGGCCTCCAGTACTACTGGGCTTGCCTGGTCAGCAGTTTCATGCAGCGCTGCAATGATTTCCACGCCAGCACTGCAGCGGGATGATACACACAAAATGCATGAGGCAGGCAGGCAGGGGGCAGGCAGAGGAGGTGAGGAAGCAACACCTAAGGAGACGTACAAGGTGCTGCAATAACTTCCACGCCAGCACTGCAGGAGATCAAGACGAAAATAAATAAAGACAGGAGCAAACATGAACGCAGGCAGGGCAAGTAATCCAGCAGCACTTCGGAAGATATATGTTGGCCAATCGGCAAAATACAGTGTGTCACAGATGCCTTCAGCTCCCAGCCAGTGCTACGAGCGCAGCTAGCACAAGTGAGACAGCACGCATGATCAGCACCACTCTGATCTCTTGCAGCTGTCATACAAGCATCCACACACCGCACAGCAGCGCCACGAACAGCACAGGATGTACAACACAAACTTTCCACAGGCCATAGGCAGCGCAGGATGTACACGGCATTGTACACACTGCAGGGCCGGGCTTAGACTGCAGAGAATGCGCAAAGCAGAGTGATGCAGCAGCAGGGCCCTCACCCCTCCCTGGCACTGCCAAACTTGATCTTCACCCGGTCCCCGTATTGCGCCTTGAGCTGGGCCTCAGCAGACTGCTGCTGCTGCTGCTGCTGCTGCTGCAGGCCTGGCGGCTGCTGCGGCTGCCCTGGCTGCTGCGGCGGCTGGAAGCCTTGGTGGTGCCACGGCGGCTGCTGCTGCTGCTGCTGCTGCTGCTGCTGCTGTACCATTGAGCCTGGAGGTCCCTGCTGCTGCTGCTGCTGGGGAGGTGCAGGGCCAGGCGGGGGCTGGGGCAGAGGCTGCTGCTGCTGCTGGAATGTCACCTGCCCCTGCTGCTGCTGCTGCTGTTGGGGCGGCAGCACAAAGCCCCCGAAGCTGCCACCTGGTGCTGGGGCCCCAGCAGCAGCAGCAGCAGCAGCAGCAGCAGCGACCTGCACTCCTTCGCCTCCAGCAGCAGCAACAGCAGCAGCGGCAGCAGCAGCGTCCCGGATCATCCTGCCGTCAGCGCCCTGCGTGGCGCCGGGCGGCAGCTTTCGCTCCGGGCGGGGTCCATTGTACGGCGGCAGCCGCTGAAAGAACATGCCTGAGACGTACATGTTGGCGGCTGCCTCATCTGCTGCGCGCAGCTTGGCCTGCTGCTTGCTTGGTGCGTAGCCGTAGCCCCAGGCGCGGCCCCAGTAGTGCAGGATGCAGGTGAGGTTGGCGTCCTTGAGGTCCTGCTTCTTGCCTGGCCGCACGTCGCCCTGCAGGCAAGGATGTGTTAACACGGCGTGTTGCAGCATGTTACAGTATGTTACAAAATGTCACAGAGTGTCACAGTGCAGGATGCAGGTGAGGTTGACGTCCTTGAGGTCCTGCTTCTTGCCTGGCCGCACGTCGCCCTGCAGGCAAGGATGTGTTGACGCGGCGTGTTACAACATGTTACAGTATGTTACAGAATGTCACAGAGTGTCACAGTGCAGGATGCAGGTGAGGTTGGCGTCTTGAAGGTCCTGCTTCTTGCCTGGCCGCACGTCGCCCTGCAGGCAAGGATGTGTTGAAACGGCGTGTTACAACATGTTACAGTATGTTACAACATGCAACAGAATGTTACAGTGCAAGATGCAGGTGAGGTTGACGTCCTTGAGGTCCTGCTTCTTGCCTGGCCGCACGTCGCCCTGCAGGCAAGGATGTGTTGACGCGGCGTGTTGCAGCATGTTACAGTATGTCACAGAATGTCACAGAATGTCACAGTGCAGGATGCAGGTGAGGTTGGCGTCCTTGAGGTCCTGCTTCTTGCCTGGCCGCACGTCGCCCTGCAGGCATGGATGTGTTGAAATGGCGTGTTGCAGCATGTTACAGTATGTTACAGTATGTTACAGAATGTCACAGAGTGTCACAGTGCAGGATGCAGGTGAGGTTGGCGTCCTGCTTCTTGCCTGGCCGCACGTCGCCCTGCAGTCAAGGATGTGTTGACACGGCGTGTTACAACATGTAACAGAATGTTACAGTGCACGATGCAGGTGATGTTGGCGTCTTCGAGGTCCTGCTTCCTGCCTGGCCGCATATCGCCCTGCAGGCATGAAGTGAAAGTTGTTGGGGACGGAGTGCCGCAGGGTGGGGCGGTGTGCTGTGGGATGATGTCCCAGGGCAGCATTTCATGGATGTGTTGTATTGACTGAAGGCTTGGTGCAGGCAGGGTGGTGTAGCAAGGGGCGTGTCAGCGGCCGGACAGGAGCAGATGTGCCCCGCACTCCGTGTTTCCCCTTCTACCACATCTCTTTTCTACGGAACACTGGCAAACCCCAACCCCAGCTGCTGCAGTTTCAAATCATCCTCACCGCACCTGAAACCTATGGTGTGCCTTCTTATCAGACACACATTCCTGACAGAATGCACCGGGGCACGGAAAAAGCACCTGTTCAGACACACTTGCCCTGTAACACACCCACCTGGAACATCTGGAACGCCGGGCGCGGCCCCCTGTCATTCCTAGATATATCCGCTAGCAGCGACGGCGAATTCTTGATGCCAGCTTCTTTCTGCAGCTGGTGCATGGTGATGGGCATAGCCCGTGCTGCCTGCTTCATCGAGCCATACGTGTAGCTGAAGCAGTCCGGGTCATTGCCTAATGCAATCAGCTGTTCCCGAGTGGGCAGCGGCATTGGCGGCACCACAAAGTTGTTCAGCTGCTGCGGCTGCGGCTGCTGCTGCTGCTGCTGCTGCTGCTGCTGCTGCTGAGGTGGCGGTAGGGGCAAGCCGTACTGCTGCTGCTGCTGCATGTGCAGCTGCTGCTGCTGCTGCGATACAGCAAGGCCGGTGAGGCTCAAGTTGGAGCCTGAGGCAGGCCCTGAGGCAAACATATGCTGCTGCTGCTGCTGCTGCTGACCTGGCATGGCTATGCCAGGTGGCAAGGGGCCACCAGCTGCCCCACCCAGGCCCCTGAAGTCAACCGTCTGCGGCTGCTGCTGCTGCTGCTGCTGCTGGCCCTGCCCCCGCATGTCCATCACAACAAGGCCGTTCCCAAACTGCTGCTGCTGCTGCTGCTGCCATGGCTGCTGCTGCTGCTGCTGCTGCTGCTGCTGCAGCGGCTGTAAGCTCATGCTGCCGCCTGCAGCCGTGCCTGCGCCACTGGGCGGCAGCTGCTGCCCCGGCTGCTGCTGCTGCTGCCCAGGCGGAGCCTGCCAGGCAGGGCCTGCAGCACCTGCTGCTGCTGCTGCTGCCATGCTTGGGTTCATGATAGGGCCGAAGAACTTTGCCACTTCTGCGTTGCTGTTGATGATGGCTGCAACGCGCTGCATGACGCGGAACTTCTGGTCCCCTAGCATTGCCTTGAGCGTTGATGAAGCAGACTGCACGTTGCTGCTGTCCACGCCTGAGCGCACCTGTGGCACAAACATCACAGCATACAGCAGCACACAGCACAGCGGTAGTTGAGTGAGCAGGTGTGCAGCATGTGGCAAAGAAGAGGGTTGATGAAGCAGACTGAACGCTGCGCTGTCCACGCTGAGCGCACCTGTGACACAATATAACGGCGATGCGGTAGCAACACAAGCAAGGCTCCAGCAGGATATGACGCCGCCGCACATCACTGCGACACCTAGCACAGCACGCAACCAAGTGCTCGACCAGCAGCTCACAAGACAGGCGTGACAGCAGCCATTGTCCCCATGATTTGACAAAAAAAGTCACCCACCTGTGCACTGATCGCTGCCAGTACCTCCAGCAGCTGCTGCGGGCTGGCCGCATCCCGCAACACAGCAGGAAACAGGTCATTATACACCGCCAGGTCATCAGCAGTGCCGCCAGCGGCTGCTGCCCGCTTCAGCACAGCCACCACATAGCTTGGGGGCACAGCAGGGCCAGGGACAGGCGGCCCGGCTTGTAACATGTTACTTAACAGGTGCCTCGGCGGCGGCGGCGGGCGGGCAGCTGTCAGTGCCTGCTGCTGCTGCTGCTGCTGCTGCTGAGGGATGCTGCTAGGGGCAGCAGCAGCAGCAGCAGCAGCAGCAGCTGGCTCGGCCACACGCTGCTTCTTGGCTGGCCGCTCAGAGCCATCGCCACCCTGTGCTGCCTCTGCTGCTGCTGCTGCTGCTGCTGCTGGTGCGGCCGCCGGCGCATTCGCAGGACTAGCGCCGTTTGTCAGTGCTGCTGCTGCCGGCCGCCCGTGCTGCTGCTGCTGCTGTGCAGGTGCTGCTGCACCCTGCAATGACTGAAGCAGCCCTTCAATGCTTGTCGCTAACCCGAAATCAAATCCACCGAGCTGCTGTTGCTGCTGTTGGTCTCTGGCAGTGTCGGCACCCTGCTGCTGTGCAGCTGCGCCAGCTGCTGCTGCTACTGCGTCACCCCCTGCTGGCTTGCTGCCTGCTGCTGCTGCTGCTGCTGCTGCTGCATCACTCGCGACACCAGGCCCTGGACCAGCTGCTGCTACTGCTGCCCGCCGCTTGCGTGGATCACTCGCAGCCACCACCCCTGCCGCTGCACCGTCCCCGCCAGGACCCCCACCAGCAGCAGCAGCAGCAGCAGCATTCCCACCTGCCGGCGCTGCTGCTGCTGCTGTCATCATGGTCGCGTCATTTGCAAGCAGCCGCAGGTCTGAGGCTCTGTCTTCTCGCTCTGTCTGGCCTAGTGCTGCAGGCGCTGGAAAAGATGATGTGGCTAGCAGCTGCTGCATGGGTGTGAAAGGGCTCAGGATTTCCAGAGGCAATGCCTGATACTGCTCCAGGATGCCTGCTGACACCAGGCGCGCTGCCTCCGGCTTGATGTTCTGTTGTTAGGGTTTGTGGTTTAGGGTTTCGCGATGCAGGCAGCAGCAGCAGGAGGAGTGTCAGCCAAGTGACAACACGCGCTGCTCACAGGCTTCCAGGTCCGCATTGAACTTGTGAGCGCATGGCGCATGGTGCAGCTGCACCTAACACTCTGTTGTGCGCGCAATCAGCCACACTCAAAAGCAACCCCTCAGCTCTGCCTCACCAGGTCCAGCTCCGCGTAGCAAAAGAAAAAAGGAAAAGAAAAATGCTGCACAGCTTGCGCAGCGTGATGACCATGCGGCCCAGCTGTCACAACCAGATTCAACTTCACGTTCAATGCAAAAAAACAAAAAACAAAGCAGCCGCCGGCCTCACCAGGTCCAGCTCTGCGTAGAACTTGCTGCGCAGCTCGCGCAGCGTGCTGGCCACGTGCCCAGCTGTCACAACCAAACTCAACTTCAAGCTCAATTCCGAAAAACAAGAAACACACAAGCCGCCAGTCTCACCAGGTCCAGCTCTACGTAACACTTGCTGCGCAGCTCTCGCAACGTGCTGACTACGCGGCCCAGCTGTCACAACCAGATCCGACTTCACGTCCAAGCCAGAAAACAAAAAACGAACCAGCCGCCAGTCTCACCAGGTCCAGCTCTGCGTAGAACTTGCTGCGCAGCTCGCGCAGCGTGCTGGCGATGCGGCCCAGCTCGCCCTCGCTGTCCCGCGCTGCGGTGTAATCTGCAGCGGGCGCACTGCCAGGGCCCATGTCGAGTGCGGCTGCCTCCTTGTGGGGGTGGAACGGCATCACCTGCGCGGCACGCGTTTGTGATGTGCACAGTGCAGCAGTATGGTTATAGCATAAGGACAGGCGAGGAAGTACACACACTTGAGCAGCGTCGAGTGCGGCTGCCTGCTTGTGTGGGTGGAACGGCATCACCTGTGCAGGAATGGCAGTACGGTGGCAAAACATACCGGGTGAGGAGTGCAGGCACTCACACATTTGAGCACGGTTACGTACGTACTAAGAAAGATACGGTTGTGAACCAGTGTTGTCTTGGCCTGTATTCCTGCTGACAGCATGTTACCCCATGCAGTGCCTACACCTGAGCCTTCGTCTCTACCTAAGTCTACTTCACACCAGGCCGTAACCTTTAAAAGATACAGTGGTTCCCACAGATGGGAAGGAGCAGACAAAGACGGCATCCGTCGCTGCAGAATGACTGCACAATGGCTGCATGTTGATGTACAGTTCCAAAGACAGCTTCAGCCCATTGCTTACATGCTGAAAGTGTAAACTTGATCCACTTGCTTTGCATGCTTAAAAACTCTGCAAACTCCATGTTAACAGCCATACCTGCAGCAGTGCCCGCCTGCTGGCCTCCTCCCACACGTCTGAGCGGTCGTCAATGATGACGCTCATGGCAGGCGTGTCTTGCTCGGGGCGCCTGGCCCGCACTGCAACCATGGCAACAGCAGCGGCAGCAGCAGCAGCAGGACAGCAGCATCAGTACAGCACTGGAAGCACGCTCATGGCTGGCGTGTCCTGCTCGGGGCGCCTGCCCAGCAGCAGCTGCAGCAGCAGCATGGCATCAGTGCACAGCACTGCAGGAGCCCCAGCCGCGCAATCCCTTGGCACACACAGATTCTGCACCCAGCCTGGCCACGCAGCTGCGTCCAACTCCATTTGCCATTTGACGCCGCTTGCATACACGTCTGCCAGCCAGTTTGCTGTTAACATGGAGTTTGCAGAGTTTTTAAAGCATACAAAGCAAGTGGAGTGCTGTGCGCTACTTCGTCACATGTTACCAATCCCCTGTGCCAAGGCCACTAGCCACACCTGCTAGTCTGCACCCAAGTCCGGCCCAATTACTGCTGTGTTTGTGTTTTGTGAAGAACAAGACCACCTGCACACATGCCTTCCAGCCAGCGAGCATGCTAGCCAAACACATGCAGCACTCACTCTTATCTGTGACCATAGAATTCAGCCGCAGGATCTGCCAGCATGGCTGCATAGATCTGCTCCCAGCGCAGCACATTTCAGCACGCCCTTCTTCTGAGCGAGAAGCCCAGACACTTACCCATATACCATGCACCCTGCAACCCCGTAACACCAACAGTCTGCACCCGACGCTGGCCATGCGTATGCTGTGTGGTAGCTGTTAGAGGCCACCTGCACACCCAAATTCCAGCCAGCTTGCTAGCAACATACAGCACTCACTCTCATCAGTCACCATGAGGCTCTGCGCCGCAGGATCTGCCAGCATTGCCGCATAGATCTGCTGCCAGCGCAGCACGTTCAGCAGGTCCTTTTTCTGGGGGTGCGGCACGCACAGCATGCGCTTGGCGGCCAGCTCAGCGTGCGGGAAGAGGCTGCCTTCTGGGTCCAGCAGCCGCCAGGCTTCCAGCGCATACTCCTTCTCCGCTGTGGTGCAGATGAACACCTCCCAGCTGCAGGAAATTACAGAAGGGAAATTGAAGGTGGTGGACAGAGCGGATAGACATGAGATAATGGTGGCTGACGCAGTTGGTATATAGATTTGCTCAGTACTTCGTGGGGCAGGCGGCAAGTGCAGGAAGACGTGGCTGGCGCGGCAGCAGCACGTGCCACAGTCACCAAACAGCCAAACATTTTTGGTATTCTTTCTATGTCTACAAAGACCGGACTATATCATTAGGCATGCTTTTGAAAATGTCCATCTAAAGTGCATTCCGTCACACCCCACTTGAAATTTGAAATGAGGAATCGAAATGAGGCTGTGCATCAGAAAACGGATTGAGTGAGTAGCTAGTTGCATAGCGCAGGAGGCAGGCGCAGGAAAATGCAGCAAGGGGTCGGTAGTGAGGCAGCGGCTCGTGGCACAGCTGCATGCGCTCTATGCACAGCCGAACACGCCCCGCACACTCACCGCTGCTTGCGCACCGCGCCCGCGCGCATGTCCTCCATGCCGCTCAAGTAGTCCTTGAGCGGCCGCCGGCCCACAAGCAGTCAACACAAAGTTAACACAGTCACACACCGCACGCACTCACCGCTGCTTGCGCACCGCGCCCGCGCGCACGTCCTCCATGCCGCTCAGATAGTCCTTGAGCGGCCGCCGGCCCACAAGCAGTCAACACAAAGTCAGCGCAGTCACACACCGCACGCACTCACCGCTGCTTGCGCACCGCGCCCGCGCGCACATCCTCCATGCCGCTCAGATAGTCCTTGAGCGGCCGCCAGCCCTGCCTTGGGCGCAGCAGCACGCTGGTGGACTTGGACTCCGGATTGACCCGCGTGATGATCAAGGGCCGCCCCTGCTGCTCCAGGCGAATCACAGGCCGGGTTACTTCCTCGCCGCGCGAGTTGCGGGCCTTCTCCCAACTGCAGTAACAGCGGACAGCAAAACCAGCAATACACCAGGTATACATCATATGCAGGTATGAAGAGTGCAACGCAGTGGGCAGCTGAGAGCACGTGGCTGGGCGTGTTCTGCCAATGCTGTGTGTGCTGCTGCTGGGTCTGCCGTGGCGCGGGTAGGGAGTGCCAGCTGCCAGATGCTGCTGGCTGTTGCTGGTGCATCAACCACTCACGCTGGCTCCACCATGCGTGCCTGGCCCCCCGGGCCCTTCACCAGCACCCTGCACTGAGGGTCACGCCTGCAGCAGCAGCAGCAGCACAGCAGCAGCAGCAGCAGTAGCACAGCAGCAGCAGCAAAGCAACCGAACCGCTGAGGCGTCAGGCCCCGTAGACAGCTTACAATCAATATCAATACATACATCGTGATCTACTTCAACGACGGGATTGGCCCTAAGCAGCCTCCAAACATCCAAGAACCAGATGCAGCACCGCATAGCTGCACCATGCAATGGGACATGAAGCAAACCCTATAAGTAGACGTCCCCCGTCTCCAAGCGGGCCTGCAGCAGCCCAGCTGCACCGCACAGTGCTCCTAAAACTCCAACCCTACGCCAAACCCAACATGAAACCCTGTTGTAGCCTCAACCAAACCCCACCTATAGAAGTCCAGCATGTCACGCTCCACGTGCAGCAACGCCGCCTCTGCCTCCAGCAGGGCCTCGTGCCGATTCCGAAACAAACCCCTGCTTGCAAAGAGCCGTGACAGGGTTAAAGCACCTGACGGACCTACCTGTAGAAGTCGAGCATGTCAAAATCCGGGACGTGAAGCACACCCCTACCTGCAGCGGTCCGACGTGCGTAAGTTGGCCTGCAACAGCGCAGCTGCACCATACAGCGCTGCAAACCCTACCCTGAACCCGTTTGCGTTTTCAAGCAAACCCCACCTGTAAAAGTCCAGCATGTCAAAGTCCGCCTGCAGCAGCGCCGCCTCCGCTCCAGCAGTGCCTCGTGCCGATTTCAAAACAAACCCCTGCTTTCAAAGAGCCGTGACAGGGCTACAGCACCTGACAGACCTACCTGTAGAAGTCCAGCATGTCAAAGTCCGCCTGCAGCAGCTCCGCCTCTGCCTCCAGCAGCACCCCATACCAACTCCAAGTCACTGTCCTATAAGCACCAAGACAGGGCTACAGCACCTGACAAACCTACCTGTAGAAGTCCAGCATGTCAAAGTCCGCCTGCAGCAGCGCCGCCTCTGCCTCCAGCAGGGCCATCTCGCAGCCCAGGGCCTGGAAGCGGCCCTCCAGCTGCTCAGGGGACAGCCCCGGGGTGGGGCTGCTGTCAAGGCTGCGAAGCTCGGCCGCCTTTGACTCCCTGCATGGTCATTACCAGGTAACATG
The DNA here is from genome assembly GCA_030272155.1 of Tetradesmus obliquus. Classification (NCBI taxonomy): domain Eukaryota; kingdom Viridiplantae; phylum Chlorophyta; class Chlorophyceae; order Sphaeropleales; family Scenedesmaceae; genus Tetradesmus; species Tetradesmus obliquus. The sequence continues at coordinate 4,131,553 of CP126200.1, read as the reverse complement.
AATACAAACGTGTGTAAGTCACCAATCAAGACACAGCCCCGGGGTGGGGCTGCTGTCAAGGCTGCGAAGCTCAGCCGCCTTTGACTCCCTGCGGCATTGCGTAGTTGCGTTGCGTTGCAGGGCAGCAGTGGTGTTGTGGGTGCGATGGCTATGGCTCGGGTGGCGACATGATCACCACGCGGGTATGAGCATGATAGTGGGGTGAGTGTGGTTGGCAAGAAGTGGAGGCCGCTAAGCGCTGTTGTTTCTGCTGTGCGCTTCTGGCTTTTCAGGGGACAGCTCTGGGGTGGGGCTGCTGTTGAGGCTGTGCTGCTCGGCCGCCTTCGACTCCCTGCGTGATCTTTAATGATAACATTGTGCTTGACACTGTCTTGGTCATCATTATGTTACCGATCAGGCCATAGCATTGACAACACCGACAGGCATTGTTGTGGCGCGTAAGGGTGCTGCAGCGCAGCAATGGCAGGGTTAGCGGACATGTCAAAGGCGCAGCTACCGTCCAGCCAGCGCAGCTCAGCCACCTGTGTCCCTATGTGGTCATCATGTTACATACGGTTGTTGTTGTTGTTGTTGTTGTTGACAGAGAGTTTTCAGATAGCATGTAAGCAAGAGGTTGCAGGGCAGCTGCAACAGTGGAGAGGGCGGAGCTGGTTGACGTGGACCTGCTGATGCCATGTCAGTGCCGCACGTGGCATGCGGCCGCATGTTGTTAAGCTGCAGAGGAGGCGCGGTGGCGAAGTGGTGTCTGAGAAATAGGGTAGGCAGCCCCCCAAGAATGCTTTTGCAGTGAGCATTGTGATGTGCACAGAAAAGGCACACAGTGCGCTGCTGCCACAGTGCGCTGCTGCCCCAATGTGCTGCTGCCAACATCTGGTGATGAGCGCCGCTCAGTCACGGTGTGCAGGGATGCAGAGCATGCAGAGGGACCAGCGTGGTGTGCTGCCACATGTTGCATCCCCTTTCTTTTGTGCTGTGTTTTAGATGCTATGTGCATGCCAGCAGAGACAGCTGCAGGCTCGCGCAGCAAGCTGCGGGGCAGCATCTTGCTATGCTGCAGCACAGCACAACTCAACCGCGAGGGTAGCAGGCAGGACAGCAGGCGGCGCAGCAGTCAAGCAAATGGTGTGGGTGGAACAGTGCAGCTGCAACAGTGCAGATGCTTTAAACTGCCGTGCATGCGCCAAGCTTGTGCACACTCGGCAGGTAGCTACGGTATAGCGCCTGCCGCGTGTTTACACAACCTTGGCACATGCATAACAGTTCAAACTGCTCTGCACTGCGGCAGCTGCACCGCTCCACCCTCACTGCAACGTATCCACCGCTCCACCGACGCATATAGTACACACCCAACGCATCCATCTGTAGGTGGGTCCAGGTTGTGAACGTGTACATACGCAATGCTGTGCATTTGCATGCTTTCACAGGCAGGAGTAGGCTGGGCACTCAGCAGCAGGAGCTCGTGTCAATGCTACATGCGCACCAAGAAAGTATGCTCACAGGACGAGGGACAGAGAAGCAAGGCAGCAGGCTAAGCGGGCTCAGGGACGTAATCCCCCAGGGCATTGCAACTGCGCCTGTATGCGAGCAGCAAGTAAGTCTCCGCGTCTTCCAAGCAAGGTCATACATGCAGACTCCGCAGACACTGCAGCAAGCAGACATTGCCTGTTCCTGGTGTGGCTCAGAATGAGGCACACCCGCCGCATGTGCTGGCGGTGTGTGCATCCAAGTACGGGAACACAGACAACAGGACATGCGATACAGATGGAGCAATACATACACATCAAACCGCGCACAAGATAGAGCAGCGCAAGACAGGTGGGGCTGCAGCACTAGGCTGCGTCCCTGCATGCTCAGGGATAATCTGTGTTGAGGCGCGCATAACAGAGGGCGAGAGAGCGAGGCAACAAACACACACAGGCGCCGCTCAGGGACAAGAAGCACGGAGGGCACGCGGGAGAGTATCTGAGACCGCCCAAGAAGGCGGCAGTGTGTCTTCTGCCATGTAGGCTGCGCAGGCTGAGCACCAGCACACCACTTGTGAAGGAGCAGCAAGTGCATCACTTGCAAGTGCAGCGCCTTTGTGTATCAGGGAAACGGGAAAAAACAAACTATACAAGCAGACAAACAAAAGGCAGCTGCTGCAGCAGCTTGCAGCATCGAAACTGCTGCAAGCTGCTGTCAAGGGGGCCCCTTAAGCTCAGTGCTGTCGGCTGCAACTTGCGAGTCGTCTCTGTGTTGCATTTTGCAGAGGCAAGGTACTGCTGGGGCACACGCCAGGTGTGGCAGAGGCACGGTTGAAGCAATGGCAGCTTGCAACAAAACAGTCACTTCAACCATACATGCCGGCAGCTGCAGCAATCCTGGGTGCAACAGGTGCTGCACGTGCGCGCGCGACTCTGCTGAAGAAGTGACAAGCACGCAACATAATCCTATCAGGGCAGAGATAGGAAGGCTGTGCAAAAAGCACAGCAGACGGATGACAGCCACAGATTGTTGCTGGTCTGAGCCCGCTGCTGGTGTAACCAGGCAGCTACAACACCTGCATTTCTGCCAACCACACCCGCTTTCTCAAAAGTAGTAGGATAAACGTTCCCCGCAATGCCACGCACAACATGGCATCAGTGATGCACGTAATTGACATGAAAAAACAGTAAGGCAACTAGTCTAAACTTAGGGTTTTTACAGCAAGGCTTGTACTGCCAGGCACTCCACACATGGAAAGACAAGCAGAGTATAAAAGAGCAGCAAGCATATGCTTGCTCAACTGCAGCCGGGGCGCAACCCCTGCACCTGCCCCGATGGCTACTGTGGTTCCCAGCACCCAACCCTCCCAAAGACATTCTGCAGCCGTTGCAGCACCCGTCTCCAACAGCAGTGTTGGCAGCATTGCACGCCCCAGCGTATGCATGCACGCATATCAAAGTCGTCATCCCCCTCCCCAGCATGACTCATCCTGCAAGACAACAGTCCTGCAAGCATCTGTGTTCCTGCAAGGGAGCAGCAGAACGATGACGCCAAGTCCTTCGCTGCCACATGTTGTTTTCCTGCAAGCACACCCCCTGCTCTCACCTTGTAGCATTGACCCTGCGGATGCGCTGCGCCAGGCTGTCTACTGTGTGCGCCATCAGCAGCGTTTCATCCAGGTCAAACACGAGCATCAGCCTGCTGAAGTGCATCACGCCAGCAGCTAGGCTCAGCAGGTGTGCAGGCACCATGTAGCCCCAATATGCTGCTGCATACGTTGCCTTGCCTGTGTGGGTTGCGATGGGATGTGATTGGTCAAAGCAGCAGATGTAGCAGCAGTGCAGCAGGAAGCTTGTTAAAGGCATGCATGTAACCATGTATGTTCAGTGCCCACTCTGCAACAGCACAATATGCGTGGGTCCTCGTAAACAGACAACAACACAGAATACACCATGACAGGACCCCAAACGATATGTTGCAACACTCGCTGTTGTGCGTGACATCCTGCAGGTGAGAACAGACATCACCGCTGGCAGGAGACTTGCCAAAGCACATGCTTCAATCAGACGAAGCTGAAAACAGCATGCCTGCCAAGCGGCAGTATAGCTCAGTGAGCAGCACTTGAAGAACTAAAACAGAGACGAAATGGTGCGGATGCGGGTGACCAGTCATGGTGATGCCAACAAGTGCAACACCAACAACAGCACTTGCAGGAAAATGCCACAGGGTTGTGGGAACGCCCAGTAACAACACACGAGCATGACAGATGAAAAAGCATGTTGAGCGCCTCTATCAGGGCTGATTATCAGCCACTGCTGTGCCGTCCAAGTTTAGCAGGCCCAACACCAGCCGCAGATGGGGCGCAGTGCACCGCATGACCAAAAGTGTTTAGTGCAACGTATGACAAAACACTCAGCAAGAAAAACGCTTGAAAACAGCACCAATGTGTACATTGAACACATGCACACTAAAATTGAACGAAAATACACCCCAAACCAGAACAACCAAAGTTTAGATTGAGAGGGCAACAAAAAAGCGCAGTGCCCAGCCCTTGTGTGTACCTGTCTTGACCTTCACGGGAACCAGCACCAGCTCCTTATCCAAAGCTTCGAAGCGCACCACAATGGTCTGCTGGTTCTCAAGCTGGGCCTTGTGCACCGTCTCCATAGCCGACACAGAGCTGCACAGGCAACATGGTGCAAACGGGAAGCACATGCAGGCAACACAAAGATGCGGTGAGGCACATGCACGACATGAGCTTGTTTGAGCGACATGAAGCATACAGTGAGCAGCATGTGGAGACATGTGTGCAGCTGACAGCTAACAGTGCGACATGCGTGTGACAGAGGAGTGCACCAGCACTTGATCAGCACATCGAACCCACAACTGCATCTGTCGATTGGCTATATGCGCTCACCTGGCATCATCAGGATCAGCGCACATGCGCACATCAGGTCCACGCTCTGCATCAAGCACAACACATGTCAAAAGCAACAGAGCACACTGACAAGGCCTCAACCAACAGCCTGACAGCAGCGGCAGCAAACACAGCATGCAGGATGCAGGGCTGGGACGGCGAACTTCTGGCGCCCAGCACATCTACAAGAACATACCTCCAGCTAGGACGTGTGCGACAGCCAACGGGGGCGGCCGAGGCAGTGTGTTGTGCTCAGGAGCAGCATAAGACCTGCAGGTTGGTAGGGGTGATGCCGTGAGATGTCGCTGCTTTGCAGCTCTACATGTCATCCGAAACGTTATCGAACCGAACAGCGGATTGACTGGCAGGAAGGCCAGTGGCACGCAACATGAAGCGCTGTCAGCGCAGCAGCAGCACGGCTACTCGCCATTGGCCGAAGCTGCGCACGATGTCCTGCTGTAGAACCCCGCTGAGCTCAGGGCCGAGGGGTCTACAGGCCTTGAACAAGACCTTGAGTGCGGAGCCATCAGGCATGAGCAGCTGTGTGCGCAGTGGTGCTGGTTGTGCAGCTGCGTTGGCCATGCCTGGCGTTGCTGCCCCTGAGGGCGCTACTGTTGCTTGCTTAATTTACGAGGTGGTGTTCTTGTTAGCATACTGGTGGATGTTGCCACCGTCGGTGGTCAGCAGCAGGAGAGCCAAGCCACAGAGCACCACCCACGCCTTGCCCTCCTCAGCGTCCCTCAAAACCAAGCTCTACAACTTTACTTGGGTGAAGTGACCGCTACACGGCAGGACACCGTTGACGTCAAGGTTTGCTGTTGTCGCTGCTCTGTTGGAAGCAATGAAGCAGACAACTTTGAATTTGCAGTACCAGCACTTGAATGGGTATACAGTGACCATCATCCAACTTCAGGCTTGAAAGAGGCTCTCGTGTCACCTGTGCGGAATAGTGGTGCTTGAACCCAGCAATCAGCTGTCGCATGAGGCCATCGTCCATATCGTCTTTCATCAGCGCACATTGATCACTGTCGTTTTCGCATGCTACTCTCGCACTCACGCTCAGGTCCTGCTGACCGTAGCCTGCAATCAGTGTGGCCTGGCCAACAAGGAAACGCGGTGTTGCACATGTTGTATATCATGTAGATAGTACGTTTTTCTTCAGGCCAGGCCTGGTGATGTGCCAGTGACTTGCTGCTTTCTTCTAGACATGCCCCCCGGCCCTCCTGCACTAGCGTAGCGGAGGCAGCTGATACAGCATGTCTCTCAACAGTGCTAGCCGCTGCATGGTGGCGCTCTGGCTGCTGCTGCTGACCTGCACAGCCTCAGCTGCAGGGGCAGCACAGGCAGCAGGGACAGCAAGGCCTCCTGCAGGCAGTGCACAGCAGCAACGTGGCATGCTGATGCGCTGGTTCAACAACATGGACGTTGACAAGGATGGGGAGCTGCAAGCTGGCGAGCTGAGGGACTTCATTGGCGCGCAGCTGGGCACAACCAATTTCAACACGGGCAGGAAGCTGGACCGTGCCATTGCACAGGTGACACGCCAGAGCAACCACCACGCAGTTGACAGGGAAACAGAACGTGACTCACACAGCATGGCTTGTCCTGCAAGCTGCCACCGGCAGTGCTGTTGACCGCTCCAAGGCATCTGCGTAGGAAGATGCACAGTACCTGCCAGCAAGCTGGCAGCCAAGCAGTGAAATCGCATTGCAACCCCAGCACAGAAGTGATTACGTTCGTAACCGACTGTTAAACCAACCAGTAAATGCAAGCAATGTTACACTGCTGCAGGTCACTGGCAAGCTGGATGGTGCAGATTCTGGGCTGGACATTTCGGTCAATGAACTGGATCAGCACCTGCACAAGGTGCTAGAGGTACGAGAGCCGCCAGATTGCTTGCCTGCACAACAACAGAGCCACATGCGGCCGGCTATGGGTTGCTGTGTGCAATCCTGTTATGATGTATGCAGCAGATGTCTCCTGAGCTGGTCACGAGCAGTGCAAAGGCGATAGTTCTGCATTGGTGTGGAGTTGGTTTAATTATTGTGCGGTGCTTCTGCTTGGTGTTGCGCGGAGGTTGCTGGCCATTGTGCATATCAATTGATTCACCAGCGGCAGGTGGCACATGTTGTGCCAGCGTACACGCCATCCGTGCCTTGTCAGGACATCAGCGATATCAGCAGCTGCCAGTAATGTCTTTCAACCAACCAATGTACGATTTGTTTGACTGGACCCGCAGGGTGTGAAGGTGTGGGAGTGGATCACACACAGCCTGGGACTCCCCATGTATGCAGAGGCTTTCAGAGACAACGCCATTACTGTAAGCCAAAACTGCCAGCCGCAGCCGCAGCAACGGGCACCAACCAGCTACTGCACAACCCGCAACCCGACAGCACCTCGATTTTTTCAATGCGAAGCACTCTCTATGCCGGCAGCAGCAGCAGCAGCAGCAGCAGCAATAGCCATGCGGCACATATGCTGCTGAAGCATCATCATCAGCAACAGCCATGGCTGTGCAGCTTGCAGTAGCTCCAGCTTGCAGTAGCTCCCGCAACAGCTCATGCACGTCATTACAAACACTCTGCCTGTTGCCAGGCCGTCCGCGCAGCGCTGTGCTACGTGTTCACACCACCTGCAGTCTTGTGTCTGCAGCTCAGTGATTCACCTCTGACGCATCTGACGCATCTCCTTCCTGCAGGTGCATGATTTCCCCATGCTTGTCAGCGATGGTGGCCAGCTGCTGCAGGCAGAGCTGCTGGTGAGTCAGCAGCAGCAGTGCATCTGGCACAGCTGGCCAGTTGCAGCCTGCACATTTATTCGCAGCATTGCCACATGTCACGCCTGCACAGCAAATTGCAGGCAACCATTGGCATGCCCGTGGGACCCATGGATGTTGGACGCTGTGTTGTAGGCAACGTCGCTTGTCAATTCACGTGTTGCAGCGTCTTGGCTGACACGCTCATGCCTTTTGTATGTTGCAATGTTGCGCAGTGAACACTGTGTTTTGTCCTCTGTAATGCTGCTGCTGCTGCCGCTGCAAATTGCGTGCGCAGGTGGTCAGCCTGCTGCACCGCCAGAAGATCATTCGCGCGATGCAGCGCCAGATGCTGGGCCTCGGGGCGGAGCCCGGACCCATCCCGCACCTCAGCTGCAACAGCACCACCACCAGCAGCAGCATTGTGCAGTGCGTCTGGAGGTCCCCCAGCACGCCTGGCGAGCCGCCGCTGCACAAGTATGTGCTGGAGCGCTTCGCGCTGGCACCGCCAAGCCCCGTTGCAGCATGGCAGCCAGTTGCAGAGCTCGATGATCTGGTTGTGACACGCTTCAGTGATGCAGTTGGTGAACCTGGCAGCTACCAGTATCGCGTAGCAGCGTGGAACTTGTACGGCAGGTCACCCTATGCATTCAGTGATGAAGTAGTCGTGGAGAGGGTATTGGGTGGTCCTGGCAGCAGCAGCAGATATGAGGCAGCCGCAGCCGCAGCAGGTGCGGGCGCAGTGACACAGCAGCAGCAGGATGCACAGCAACAGCAAGGGCGGCATTGGCAACATTCGGCACAGGCACAGGCGCAGAATGTGAATAGCCGGACTGGGTCAGGGGCAGATTCAGATGAGAAAAGCTTTCATGCAGCGGAGAGGACTGCTGCAGCTGCAAACTCAGCGGCAGCTGACAGCAGTGACGTACTGCTGATTCAGCATGCCGGCAAGCAGCAGCAGCAGCAGCAACAACAGCAGCTGCTGTTGCGGCCGCCGGCACAGCTGGCGCTGTTGGTTGGTGAACGCTCGCAGCAGCAGCAGCAGCAGCAGCTAGCCGGTGCTGCAGGGCATCAGCAGCAGCAGGATGTGGCGTACAAGGTGGTGCCCATGAACCAGCAGCAGCAGCAGCAGCAGCAGCAGCAGTCACAGCAGCAGCAGCAGCCGCACCACCACCAGCAACAGCAGCAGGGTGCGGCTGCTGGTCTACCAAATGGCTTGGTCAGGCACATGGGCTCCTGCAGCAGTGACAGCGCTGCAGCAAGCTATGGCCACACCAACAGCCTCTGCACGCCTGAGGATAGCACGGCTGCTGTGGCTTCAGATGGCAACAGTCCTGCAGCAGCAGGGTGCAGCAGCAACACTTTGATTGTAGCCAGCAGCTGCACAGCGCCGGCAGCGGCTGCAGCAGCGGCGCATCAGGGGCCCAACGTTGTTTGGGTTGTTGGTGACACAGCACTTGCAGGACACAGCCCCAGCAGCAGCAGCAGCAGCAGCAGCCCAGCAAGCATTGTTGCTCAGGCGCAGCTGCTAGCTGGCATGCACGCTGCTGCAGGCGCAGCAGCAGGCCTGGGGGGCTCTCAAGAACAGGTCAGCAGCAGCAACCGCCGCAGCCCTGCAGGTGCATCTGGCAAGGCAGCAGCAGCAGCAGGCTCGTGGTCTGCTGCTGCTTTCATTGCCAGCCACATTGGCGGCTGGCTGCGTGCCCTGCTCAACAGCTTGCTGCTGCTTGTGGTGCCGGTGTGTGTGCGGCTGCTGCCTGTGCCTGTGCTGCATCAGCTGGCGTTGGGGCTGGCGCAGCTGCTGCGGCTGCTACCTGAGCCTCTGCAGCGTGCCCTGCAGCACCTTGGGGCGGGCAGCAGCATCAGCAGCAGCAGCGAACCTGAGCAGGATCATCTAGCAGCAGGCGCAGCTGTTGAGCTAGCTGGTAGCTCGCCAGATGCTGCTGCTCTTGGCGGCCGCACCCTCAGAGCGTCTGCTAGCAGCAGCAGCAACGGCAGCGGTGGCAGCAGCAGGGCGCGGACGTCCAGCAGCACTGGTGCAGCAGCAGCTGATGCAGCTGCTGCTGGCACTTTGGGTGTGCCTGCTGGTGCATTGGATGCATCATCGATAGGCTTGCCACTGCACCTGACTGCTGAACAAGTGGGGCAGCTACTGCCGTCTGCAGGCAGTGTGGTACTAACAGGGGATTGCGGGCTGCCCGGCAATGCTGCTGCTTCACCAGAGGCTGCAGCTGCAGGAGGCATGAAGAAGAGCCGCAGTCAGCTAGCGCTGCTTCATCGGAGTTTGCCCAGCAGCCCTGGCAACAGTGCCACAGCAGTGCCAGCAGCAGCAGCAGCAGCAGGCATGGTGCCTGTCAATAATGCAGCTGCTGCTGCTGCTGGGCCATATGCAGGCATGTATGGCTTCGCATGGCAGGGCGCTGTCGTGCCACCTGCAGCAGCAGCAGTAGCAGGGGTTGGACAGCAAGCTGATGTTCAGGCTGTGTTTGTGGCACTTGCGCCAGATGCAGACATTCAGCAGCAGCAGCATGTGCTGCAGATCCCGCATGTGAAGTCTCAAGGGCAGCTGGCAGCAGCAGCAGCAGCAGCAGCAGCAGACGGCAGCTGTCATGGCGGCCAGTGCTACATTGGCAGCCCTGAGCAGCAGCTGCTGCTCTCTGCTGGCCTGCCCAACAAGAAGCGCTGTGCACACCCCGGGTGAGTTGCCACAGCGGCTGCTGCGCTTGCTACAGCTTTGCTGGTTGAGGACTGCTACAGCTGTGCTAGTAGAGGGTACTCAACCTGTGCGTGCTGCGCAGGACATCATGTATGCTGTTGCCCTGCTCCTCATGTACCGCGCCGCCATATGTGCATTTTCGATGCGTCCAGATGCGCACCAAACAGCTGCTGGTGCGGAAGCGCTCAGGCTGCAATGCACCATCTACCCGCACATCTTCTACGCTAGCGCTGACGTCTGCCGCCCATCCTGCTCGCAATTGCAACACGTGCCTCTTAACCACAGGTGCACTCAGCAGTTTGACCTGCGCCACCTGCGCTCACTGAAGCAGCGGCACTACTGCGGGCGCTGCCAGCAGGCGTACTGCCTGGCCCACACAGCATACAGCCCACACGGACCCAGCGGCGGCTGCGGTGCTGAGTCGCGCTGCGTCTGCTGCAGCTGCTTCTATGACTTCACGCCAGAGTACCGCATGTTCCTAGCGTCACGCAACACGCTGCAGCCTGGCAGCAGCAGCAGGCGGTCCACCAGCGGGCCGCCGCAGCAAGGCGGCAGCAGCAGCGGCGGCGGCGGCGGCGCCAGCGGTGGCAGCAGCAGCAGCCAAGCTGGTAGTCCTGTCAGCAGGACTTGCACGCAGACCAGGTCTTCTCCGGTGATGCAGCTGCGGCCATCATCTGGTATGCTGCGGCTGAGCCGCAGCAGCAACGCGTTGGCCGTTCAGCCAGCTGCAGACTCCGCGGCAGCAGCAGCAGCTGCTTGTCCTGCTGCGGCTGGCAGCAGCAACATCAGCAGCATTAGTGCTGCGGAGCAGCAGCAGCAGCAGCAGCAGCAGCACTTGAAGAGCAGGATGCTGTGGGCGCGAGCTTTGACCAAGTCAAAGGCTGTGGTGAGGCTGCTGCACGCTGGCCAGCAGCACAGCAGCTCAAGCTTGAGCCAGCAGCTGCAGCAGCCAGCTGGGCTAGTGTGTGCTGCACAGTGCGATGCAGCTGATGCCGATCAGCAGGACAGCACAGCAAGCTACACCCAGCAGCAGCAGCGGCAGCAGCAGGTTGCGGGCGTATCTGGTGATGGTCAGTGAGTGGCGCTGGGTACACAACAAGTTACACTGCATGTTTTAGCTGTTGCTGCAGCCAGCAGGGCAGCTGCAGGTGCATCATCTGCTTGCATTCTTGACATGTGATAACACGTCGACCACCTTTGAGGCCCTGGCATCAACGCCGTCTTTGCTGGCGGTCAGGTGCTCAAGCGGTGCACCTGCATGCTGGTGGCTGGGCATTGCGTCGAGTAATTGCGTCAACAGGACACAGGCACGGAAGTTGCCGCTGTTTGCCAAACAGTGTGTGTTACGTGTGTACATGCATGGACAACGTTACTCTTTGTGTGTGTACGTGTGTACATGCATTGACATCGTTGTTCTAGAGTGTATTGAGCATTGTATGCAGTGGTCATGTGTAGCAGAGCGGGTGTGTCTGTGGAGGGCTGTGTGTGACCCTTGCACACAAGTTGTGCACGTGTGGTGCTGCCGGCGCAGGGCTTGCCTGTGCCTGGTCTTTGTGCGTTTGTCCTTTGTACACTCTGTGAATGAAGATTGCTGCAGACAGATAGTGCTTGATGTTTTCATGTACATTTGCAGACTCTAAATGTACACCCTTGAAGCTTTGCAGCGTTTCAGGCGTGGTCGACGCGACGGATGCAAGTTGCACTGTACTGTCATGCAACATACATTTGGTATCAGGTGACCTGGTGGTGTACAGTATTATGAGTTGCAGCAAGACATTGCAGTGCAGCATAATGCGTACCCACATGGCTAGATGGCGCCCCCCAAAGACGCACATCTATTGCTTAGTTCAGTGGGACACGCCCTTGTACGCAAGGCCGGCCGTCGGGTGTACATCGGATGATTTCATACGGGTGTCTGTTTGTCATTGTCATTGCCAGGGAGGTGGCAAATTTCTGATAATGTGTACTGCTGATTGGATTGCGAGGTTGCCCAGTTGCACTCGGTCTGTTGTTTGGCTAGAAATGTGACAACGGCCCTAAGCTATCTCGCGTTGGTAATCATATGTACGTGGGGTGCTCACTGGTCGTACTGTACCGCGGTACGCCCCTGGTTCCAATCTGCAGAAGTAGCTCGGCACATTTGAGTGCGCCAGTTCGTTGTAGTCACGCACCCAAACCCTAAACCCCTGAACCTCTTGGGGGGCCCCTGCCATGAGCACCTGGCAGCTGTCTGTTGCAGCACTAGTGCTGCAGTGCTGCAGCAGGTGCACATACACAATCAAGATCAAAGGCGGCTCAAACATGCCTGTTGTGTAACCGTTACACATGATGTGACACCTGTGAGTACGTCAGTCATGATGTGTCATGCGGCAGGTGACACCAGGTATCATGTCCAGCACAGCATCTTAAAACAAATGCAAAGACATATCAACAAGTGGGTGCTTGCAGTAAGTCCAAACTTACAGCGAAGCATATACTGCCACATATGTGCGGGGACAGCAGCAGTGGACAGCAAGCACCAGCTCAATTATGAGGAGGACACAACATGATTACGGTATGACGCCCATTTCAATCAAACGTGCTCAGGATTTTTTCATGCTTACATGCCATAGGCGAACTCTCTGTCAACAGCCCAGCTCGTTCTAGCTTGATGCAACAGCTGCAGCTGCAACTCCTGCTTTGCGGCATGAGTATGCAATACACAAGTTTGACTGGCGGGATGCATGCAGAATGACGTGTGTTACTGCTTCAGTGGCGCTGTGGCGGATCATTCACCTTGAACTGTAATGTTAATGCAAACATGCACAACGGATATACGTCACGCAGGTCAAGTTTGTGAGGCCAGGCACCAAAGTTGCGCCAGCATGCATTGCAACGGCTGCAGCACCCCACAGCACGCGGGTAGGCGTGCTACCATCAGCAAAGCTAGTCGCAAGATCACGGCTGCTTTCAAGTAGCAGATGCAGCTGCAACACAAGCGCTGTACCACATAGCATATGCCTCAAATTCAAAATCACTTAAGCCTCGGCACGGCCACCTCTGCAACAAAAACGTTGGCTGGCCGAGGCACACTCGTGCCTATGCAAATGCGCGGTGTTCTGGTGGTGGTACAGCATGCTGCAACTCGGCGCCTGGCATGCGGCAGCAGCCAGGAAGCATATGCTGCACCACCAGTGCCTATGCACCACTGGCAGGCCAGGGAGTGTTCCCAGAAGGCCTGGGAAGAATTCTATCCAATCAGACTGTGAACACATGTGTCCACTAGTAGCCACCGTTGTGACAACGCATCGTTTGCGGAGACCTTGCAATGTACCTGCGCCAAGATACCCCCACAACCAGCAGCAGCACCCTGACACACTGTGTTTCCTGTCTCCTCAGGTTTAGAAGCGCTTGAACCTCGGCACCGCGACTTCAGCCACATACACATTGTCTGGCCTAGTCACGCTCGTGCCGCTGTGGATCACCTCCCCAGTAGCACCCTTGTAGCGCCCCGTGCCGCCCACCACGGCTGGGTCAATGTCGGTCAGTCAAAGTCTGTTGGATCTCGAAACAGGTTAGCGCGGTCAAGCGCTGCTGACACAAATAAAGTGTCATCTCCGCTGGGCCCAAGCTCCACTGCCATTGTAGCCAGCCATTGCTGGGGCACACGTTTTGGTACGTTGTAAGCAGCAGGCAATGCCAACATCGGCAGCAGCAGCAGCAGTAGCAACATACTTTCAGATGCGCCACAATTGACTCCAGTGACCAATTTCTTATGTTTTCAGAGGGAGTGAAGCCCTACTGGCTGGCCATACACAGCAATCAAGTGAACCTGACTGCCGAAGGGCTACGACAATGCCGTCACCAGCAAGACACGCAAGCACCCCTACACAAGTGGGTGCCATTCACCAAAGCAAGGCTGTATGCCGTACCAAGGCACAAAGCGCCACAAACAGGGCATTGCATATAGCTCGATGGCAATGCACTGCTTCTTCAGGCAGGATGTGCTTGCTGTGGCCGCGATGTATTGTTGTCTGTGTCCTGTGCATATCAGCAGGTGCGGCCTATGCTGCTGCCACAGTGATGCAGCTGCTAGGCCTGTACATACGCAGCATCTGCGACTGATTGCTGGTGGTCTCACCAGCTTACTGTTGACGCGGAGAAATGTAGATATGCTTGAAGTATCAAAGGTGCCAACCTGCACAGCACGCAGCAGCGGACTGTGAAGTTTCACACATATGATGCGCGCCGTGCATGCAACACAGCAGCAAGAGTAACACATCGGAGCAGCTCAAGCACTGCTTGTTGTACCATTACATACAATGAAGACTTGGACGCTGTGGGTACGGTCAAGCTGGGTCAGGATGTTTGCTGTCCTATTGCGTTCCTTCAGCTACACCAGCACTGGCAACCTTCTGCTATGCCCTGGCATGCTAAACATGGGCAGCTGCTGCAGGCAGTGCTGCATGTGCCACTGCAAAGCAAGCTGCTGCTGCTGCTGCTGCTGCTGCTGCTGCTGCTGCTGCTGCTGCTCAGCACAGTGCATATACTGTATCTGGTGCACCTTGATGCCGGTGCTGTTGTCAAATACATCTGCTGAGACAACCGTTGACGAAAGGTGGGCCTCCTTGGGGTCTGGTGTGAAGGTGTCAAAAAAGGCCTCGTTGAGGTTGACCTTGATGCGGTAGTAGGTGTATGACTTATCTGATGTTACCTGCAGGAAGGTGAGCAAGCACCACAGTTTCAGCTGCTGCATGACAGCTGCTGCTGTTGCTGCTGCTGCTGCTGTTGCTGCTGCTGCCGATGCTGCTGCTGCTGTTGCTGCTGCTACGTTTGGTGCTGGTTGTGCTAAGCGGTGCATCCAGGAGCAGCAGCAGGGACAAGCGCACATTGCTGAGCATATGCTCATGATCAAAGCATGCGTCCAAACTCTTACGGGCTCGTAGTGCATGGTGCTCGGGTTGAGTTTGCTGAGGGAGCCCACAGGGGGTCCACCCTGTGACGGTCACGTGGCTTGCCGTGGTTGGCGTCCTGCGCAAATGCCACTGAAAACGTTCCAACCAGGAACGCCATGCATAGCAGCGAGCAGAGGTCGCGTGGCGCCATGATTTTTAAGTTCTCGCTGGGTCACCTGGTGACTGGTGACACGAGGGACACGTGCGTACGCGACTTGATGAAAGCGAAAAACCACCTATATGTTGGTAATAATACCATCGTGGTTGATTGTCAGTGACAGGCGCTCCTGGGGGCATCGTACATATCCTCAGGATTGAGGTCTGGGGTTGTCTGCGTACCGTACGCATGGTACCATGGTATGGCCATACGACGATGAAGGGGGATCGTCCACTTCTGGCTCCAAAAACCTTGTCAAGCATAGCACATAGACTGTAGTATATTGATCTGGCCAACAAACTGCTGTGAAGCAGCATACACGTGTGCACAGCACCCCATGGGGTGGCCATAGCTGTGGCACTGCGGTGAAGCAGCATACTAGCTGTGCATGGTGTTTAAACACCTGTGCAAAGTTGCACACCGTGTGCACACCAACACGGGCCGTGTGCTGCAGCATCAGGCCCTGAGGGTGGGCACACGGTGTGCAACTTTGTACATGTGTTTAAACACCATGCACAGCTAGCTAGCTATAGTAGCACTGGCACGACTGTTGTGGAATGTGAGGTTGCCCAGTTGCACGCAGGGGCCGGCCTGTGCCTGATGTTGTCACCGCAACGGCCACACTGGACCCAGTCCGCGGCGCGGTGACGGCATGCATGCCATATGGCGGTCCATGCATCTCGGCTCACCACCTCCTCCCCTGATTTACGTACGCCGCAGTAAGCCGGCCGCCCCGCGGGATGCTGTAGAACTTGTAACAGTCCGATGGCATGCCACTGGCATGATGGCATGCACTGATCAGTCATGACTCAGTGCACTAGTACTATAGTACTAGTGACTAGCTAGTCACTAGTAGTGAGTGTCACTGCGGCAGTGAGTAGCTCAAGCAGGCTTGCCTGCTCAGTATGTCTCAGTATGCGCCTTCAAGCATGGTTAATGCCAGAATTTGAACGCAGCACAGACCATCCCCACCGGCTGCGGCCTCACCACAGCAAGCGTACTGCCTACGCTGAGCACTTAAGCACATGTGCTCAGCATGCGTTGTGAAAACCGCCAGCACGTAACATGTGGTTATCTGTCTTTGAAGGCCAACCCGCGTTTCTATCCAGAGCTCCGATTCGCCTGCAAGACTATTTGATGATGAAAAAACCTTCCACGGGGACAGGATGGGGAGCACGCAAAGCTATCTGATACGTACTATCATTGATCACAATCAATAACGGGCCTTTTCCGCATCCGCGTGCGCCACGCTTGGGGAAAAGTCTCTGTCCAGCAGGAACCCAACCCCAGTGAGGAAGGCTGCTGAGAAGCCTTGTGTTGTTCGTGCTGTACTTCAGTGTCTTTTAGTTACAATTATAGCACATCACAAGCTGATATCTACAGCACAGTGCTACAACAGACATGATGTATGCAACAGCGCCGATTGCGTTTGAAGTGTTCCGCTGCCCTGAAGCTCAAACAACAATTGCCGACTTCCAACTCAATACGTATTAAGTTTTTATGTGTGTTTGATTCACGAGCAAATGCATGTCACCACTGACCACAAAAGGTTTAAGCGTGCTCTGGCATGTATCACTCTACAAATACCTCTTTCATGCTGTACCTGAACAACTCAGAAAAGAATAACCCAAGCACTGCCCATATATGTGCCGTGCATCATGGTTCAGGGCTCAAGGGTCGGAGGCCGATGCCCTGTCGGCGTGGAAATTCCTGCCAATGAGCCACCTACAGCCGGGCAAGACGTCAGCATTTGGCTCATAATGAGTTTTAGATATAGTTTACATCCCTCAGAGAAGTCGGTGTAGTCCTTTAAGTTTGAGGGAAGGCATCGCAGCCAATCGCAAGCCAGGATGCAGGCGCCGGTCCAAGTACACTTCTATCCGTATATTCCTAGACCTCCTCCGCCGCCATCGCAGCCTGGCTACGGCTTTAGCGCTGTGCACAGGACGTTGACGCACAATGGTCTGCCTGGCTTGATTTCAAGGACTCCGGGCCGGCATGAGCCGCAGTCGGGCGTTCCAGTCTTTATGGCGGCCTCAGCAGCACGCAGCTGGCTTGCTGAGTGCAAGGATTCGCAACAGGTCGCGGATGGTATACAGCACTATGCGCCCTTGCTGCGTGTGCAGGGCTGGACGCTGCTGATCGCTGATTGTGGAAAGCGAGGAGGTATGCATAGCTGTAGTGCGCTTTCGGCTTTTCGGTCGATTCCCGTCCTGTACCTGTCCCATCCATCATGCGACCGACACCCTAACTCCACTTGCCACGTGTGGCTGCACCCTCCACTGCAGAGTACCAAAAGGCGCAAGCAGTTTTTGACGCAGTCCCCTACAAGAACGTATGGCACTACTCGGCCATCATCGGGGCACTGGGCGCTTGCGGCAAGTGGCAAGCGGCAGTGGCACAGCTGCAGCACCTAAAGCTCCTGGCATCCTCTCAGCGGTCACTGCGGCCCAACCAGGTCACTTACTCAGCTGCCATTACCGCCTGTGCACGTGGGCACATGCTGGATGTTGCACTGGAGCTGTTCGCAGAGATGCAGGCCACAGGTGTGCTGTTGATGTGCACGCCCCGCATGCATGCGCCTTGTGCATTGGATGCATCACATATGCAAGGCCAGTGGTCACGACAATGCTGAGTCTCGGGCTGGCCAGTTGTGAACAAGCAGCTCATGCGCAGCAAAGCTCCGCGCGCGCGCCACCAGCACCTGCATGCAAATGCGCACCTGCGCAACCGCCACACAACAGCTGCAACAGCCTGCCGCACATGCATCGCCTGCCGCCGCAACCGCAACCGCAGCATGCCTGCCCTGCCGCTGTTGCCTTGCAGGACTCGTTCCTGACGAGGTCACCTACTCCATCGTGCTGTCCACAGCCTCCCGCGCGGGCGATTGGGACACGGTGCAGCAGCTGCTGGAGGTCATGCACAGCCAGGGCATGCCTGCGCGCACCCCCGTGTACGCGGCGTACCTGCGCCAGCTGTGCAAGCACGAGGAGTGGAACCGCGCGCTGAGCCTGTTCCTGGTCATGCAGGTGTGTGTGGTTGCACAGCAGCTGCCGCAGCGGCTGTCAAAACTTGTGATTGCAACAGACTAGCTGCAATAGCTGCAGCGCAGTTTCATTGCAGCCTGTTCCTGGTCATGCAGGTGTGTATGATTGCACAGCAGCTGCTGTCGAAACTTGTCATTGCAACAGACTAGCTGCAGCGCAGTTTCATTGCAGCCTGTTGCTGGGCATGCAGGTGCGCTGGCTGCACAGCAGCTGCTGTTTATGCATACATGTCGATCGTGCCTTGACTGTGCTGTTCTGCGCTGCGCTGCGCTGTGCTGCGCTGTGCCGCATGTCCTGCAGGAGTTGGGTGTGCCAGTGACCGCCGTGATGGTGCTTGACATGGCACGCACGCTGCAGCAGTGCGGCAGGTGAGCAAACTGCATACGCCATTTGTGCGGACAAAATGAGAGGGAGGATTGTTACTGCCATGTGTGTGAGCTTTGAGCAGTGTCCTCGCAGTTGTACACAGGCATTGCTGGCTCCGGCAGTAGAGAGCAGTAAAGAGCAGTAGAGAGCAGGGGAGAGGGGAGCTGCCCTCCGGCAGTAGAGAGCAGTAGAGAGCTGCAGTAGAGAGAGCAGTAGAGCAGGGGAGCTGCCCTCTACCAGCGCCGGCATCACATCAGTCACTGCTGCTTGTTCTTGTCCTTGTTCTTGTTTAAAAACAAGTGGCAGTAGGCCTAGGTTGGCAGCAGCAGCTGGTGTATAGCCTGCCAGCAGGCGATGCGCCTTGCCTCATGCTCTGTCGAAGGCGCCCCTGCATCGTGCATCCCACCACAGCCCTCATGAGGGATTGATTAAGCGGCACACATCTGTTGGTCTCTGCTGTGGCAGCTGAAGCTCTTTACTGCCCACGGCACATGCTCTCGGCCACTGCAATCAGTTTGATGTCCACCCTGCTGCTGCTGCTGCTGCTGCTGCTGCAGGCCACGCATGGCAGCTCACCTGATGAAAGAGGCTGAGGCAGCTGGCCTGTCAGACAGGCTGCAAGAGATTGAGGAGCAGGGCACATGGACGCCGCACTACGTGCACGGCGCGCACGCAGCAAACAGGGACTACGAGTTTGCGCAGCGGGCGCACATGCAGCAGCTGATGCGCGACAACTGCTGGCGGCTGCCACACCACGGCCAGCAGAGCTCTGCGCCAGCCAGCGCTGCAGCAACCGCAGGCGCTGCCGGTGCAAGTGCAGATGCATGCGGCAGCAGCGGCGGCGGTGGCGGCGGCAGCAGCATCAGCAGCAGCATCAGCAGCAGCAGGCAGGGCAGCCTGCTGCTGCATCTAGAGGAGGCGCGCTTTGACCGCTTTGACCACGGCTTGCTGTTTGACCACGACGATGACGGCTCCTTCGTGCACTCTGAGGCAGAGACAGAGGAGTATGCAGGCAGCTTTGCCAGCAGCAGCGAGCTGTGCAGCAGCGTGGCGACAGGCACCCTGGGCGTGTCGGTGCACGGCTTGTCTCTGCGCGAGGGGGCCTGCAGCAGCGCACTGCCCAGCCCGCAGCTGCTGTCTATGATGGCCAAGCCTTTCGTGACAGCAGCAGCAGCAGCAGGCAAAGTTGCCTGCAGCTTTGTTGGGGAGCAGGTAGTGAGCGGCACAGCGGCAGCAACAGTAAGCGCGGATGGCTGTTGTCATCGCCTCAGCACTGGCGATGGTGAGCAGCAGCAGTAGTGCGCAGACGGCTTCAGCTGCAACGCCTGATGTTGCAGACAGCCCCGCACACCTGTGAGCAGCAGCAGCTGCTGCTGCTGCTGCTGCTGCTGCTGCGGGTGGACGCATCAGCAGAGGGCGAGCATAGCAGTATGGTGCGGTTGCTGTGGCCCGTGGCTGGATAGGGTAGGCTCGTTATCGTTTCAAGCTGAGACAGTTGTGGTGCGCAGGAGCCACGGTGCAAATCAAAGTCAGTAAGGCCACTGCAGTTGGTTGTCCGCAGTGCGTTGTGCTGATACGCTGTTAGCAGGGAGTTTGCAGAGTTCTCAGCATGTAAAGCAGATGGAAGCTGTGGGTTCGTGCCATGAGGGCTGTGTATGTGTTGTTGGCGGCGCAGGGTGGCGGGGGCTCGGCACAAGGGTGCATGTCTTTTAGAACAGGCTTGCTGCACCATCTGATTGTGGCATTTCTTGAACGTTAGGGCCTGCAATGAATCGGCAGGCTCTGCTGAGATTGGCATATGGACAGGCTGAAGGCGTATATGTGGTGGCAGCTGGTCAAACGTTGCGGTGGCAGATCAGCAGCAGCAGATGTGCAGCACTGGCGGCAAGTGCTGACCCGCTGGCTCCGCTGGTGCATCTGACTGCTGCGTAGCATCAGCTGTGGGTGTCTACAAGCTGCACTTTTTAAACATAGTGGTGCACAACAGGTGGGGTTGGTTTTGTTTGACCAGGTTTGACCAGCATCATAGCTTGAGTGTAGGAGGATGGTGGCTGCAGAATCAGCAGCAGGTACCTGGGCATTCTCAATGGCAGGGCTGTGGTGTCTCCCTGCCTCTCTAAGGTGCAGGGCAAATGATTTGCAGGAGCATGTGTTTTGTTACGTCCAGGCATGCCACATGGGGTGGGAACCGGCCGTCTCTCTGCCCTAACGTGCAGGGCTGATGATTTGCAGGAGCATGTGTTTTGTTACGTCTGCGTGCTGCGCTAGGCTTTTGTGCGGCGGTTCAGAACGTGGTGAACGATATACGGATGCCTGCTTGGGGCGAGGCTGCACCAGGCAGCAAACAGCAGCAGGTGGTGTGCCTGCCGGTGGCACTGTCTGTGCGCTTGCGTGGAACCCAGGAAGGTTTAAATGCACTCCCATGGTGCAGGGCATCACATGGCTTCTGTGGCAGTGGCTTGTGCTGCTGCTGTGGGGTATTTCCTGCAACTTGTTATGCTGTGGCGTAGTGACACTTCTGCATTTGCAGGTTGCTGCTCAGGCCGCCTGCAGGCAGGGAAAGCAAACACATGCATGGCTGTTTGTGTGTGTGTGTGGGCCGCCTGGCACCGGCTGTGCAGCAGCAGGTTATGTTGCTGTTGCTGCTGCTGCTGCTGGGCTGTGCTTTGATGAGTAGCAGCACGCACCGGCCTTTAGCTGCAACAGATTGCTCAGCATACAGCTCATGTGTTATGGCCGTATGGCTGTGTAGAGCCGTACGGCAGGCAGCATGGCCGCGTGTGTATATTGTACACGCACACTGCTGTGCACCTGGTTCGGCCGTGCGCGCTTGCTTATTGGCGGCGCGCTTTTGACATAGTGGTAGGAGCTAGCTGGGAGAGCGAGCACACTTGCCTGCGCCAGCACAGATCAGCTGCTTGGCCTGTTGCCAGCAGCCGCACCAACAACTGGACGGCAAGTGTTGTTGAAATGTCTTGTTATATTCCATTCTATTATTGAGCACTGTTTCTCGGAATTGTTCTGCTTGGCGCTTGTCTGCATGTCTGATGCAAGTAGACTGCAGGGCAGGGCAAAAGCAGCATGGCATGCACAAGCAATCGGCGGCAGCGCTGTGTCCAGTTGCATCCTGCTGCTCTGCTGTTAGGCTAGGCGCACTTTGGTATTCTTGGCATTCTCTTTTTGCATGTGTCAGAGGTAGCCTTGCTTCCATGCAGGACCCCTACGCATGTCTGCAGGTGTGCAGTTGTGTCGCATAAAGTGCTTGGCAGCCTGCTGCGGCCACCTGCACAGAGCAATGAGTCGCGCGGCGCTAAGGTGATCCAGCAGCAATGCAGCTCCTGCGCAGCGCACAGCGCAGTGAACCGCGCGGCGCGAAGGCGATCCTGCAGCAGCTGCATTGCATGGCAGCAGTCAGCCGAACCGGCTGCAATGCGACAGCCGCATGCCCCTTTGTGTGCATTAGATGCATTTGCAGCATGGGCGGTTCCCTGACAGCACAGAGGGACACGGCACTGAGCTGTGCATTGCTGCAGCATGCGCTGCAAGCTGGTGTGCTGCCTTTTGGCTCCAGCGGGGCGGCAAGCACAGATCGTGGCGGTCATTACAGATTGCCGGCGGCTGCCTGATAAGCTTGCTTGCAGGAAAGCAGCCGTTGACCATGTGTTAAGTGTGTTTCTGCTTGATGTGGCTTGATCGCATACCGCACTGCGCATTGGCATTACACCGCAGGCCGCTGCAGTTGGCGCTGGTTTGTTTCGCGGGACATCATGCAGCGCGTTTGTGCATGGCGGATTACCTAGCAGCACACGTGTGGGCGTGTTGGCAGGCTCTGCGACGGGATTGGCGTGAGTGGGGTGGCGGCTCTCTTATCATGCTCAGATCTGAGATCTGAGATCTGAGATCTGAGATGTAGACTGTTTCATTGCGCATGCCAGCATGTAGGGATGATCATAGATATTATACTTCTGGGGGCAACAGCAAGGCTGGCGTGCTCAAGCAGCGGCAGCTGTGCATGCAAGGCGGCGCAGGGTGTGGTTGCAGCAGCTGTACAAGGCACACAATTGCGCTTTGCAGCGCGCCTGCTGCAGTGGCGTGTTAGCTGTGCTATGCTCTGCCAGCCAGTGCCGCGGGCTTCTGCAGCATTGTTGCTCAGCTTGCAGTATAGGTATTCCTTGGTGATGGCACAACACTGTGCAGCAGATGGAATGTAGTCAAGGCAGTGGATGTGTCAAGTGCTCAGCTTGCAGTTGAAGCACTCCTTGATAGCGGTGCCACTGCTGCTGCTGCTGGTTGGTGTGCTGGGTGAGTGCCGGCAGGCTGTGTGATGGCTGCAGGTGATGGCAGCAAGATTGGCAGGCAGGATTTGATAGGGCTGGAAAGTAGCGTTACATGCCCAGGGTTGCTGTTAGTTGAGCTTGCATGTGCTGTGTTTGCGTAGCACGATTGTCTCTGTGAACTAGTGCTCAATCCGTGTCCAGTGCAGCTGTGTGTGCTGCCTCACGTGCAGTTGCTTGCATTGCATCAGCACAGTTTGCCGTACAGCTCAGCCAGTTCAGCTCGCTATTGGTGCCGCATTATCGGGAAACAAAGTGTTGCGAGGGCTGAAAGACAGACAGCAGCGAACTCACATGTGGCATGTGGCTCTGACGTTTACCTAAAACCTCTTTATTACGTGCTGCCAAATCAGCAGCGCGCACTGCCTGCGCGCTGCTGCTGTGGCAGTCGGCTCTTTCTGTCGTGTGTGTGTGTGTGTATGTGTGATGGTCGTATCTGTGACAGGCAATGGGTGCCACGATTAAAGGGTGCTGAGAAGTGTCGAGGATAACCGGATTGGTTTTGTTGTAGTGCAGTCAGGCGACTGTGTACTATGCAAAGCTGTTGCTCTGTGCCGGGTTGTGCGCCCCGCATGCTGTTGGTCTCTAGCCAGCACCCCGCGGCTGGGAGCACAGCCAGCAGTAGGGTGTGCGCAGTGACACTCGCGTGCGTCACTTCCATGTTTTCATAGGTAACGTCACTGCCGCCCAACATGGCTTGCGCTTGCGGCAGCTTGATTGCAAGTAGCGTCATTTCCCGCTGTAGCTCGACAGCTGCGGGTGATCTGGGGAGGGGTGATTGCGGGTGTTGTGAGTTTTGGGCCCATGCTACGCCTCTGGCTGTCTGCCCTCACTGTATTGGAAGCTCTCAAGTGTTATGTGTTGTCTCTGCTGTAGCTGGTGACCTGTGCATGCCTGCAAGCTGCGCGTGTGTGGGGCTGTCACTCTTGCTTGCCGTCTGCGGTGCGTGGCGCGATGCGCGCGCTGTGCGCCACATACCTGCGCATGCTGTCTTGGGGCCTCGCACAAACTGGGCACCCCCGCACCACCACAAGAGCTAGAAAACGTGGAGTCGCAAGCATGCAGCAGTGCCGGCTGCACGTTATGTTGTCACACCGCGCTGTCACAGCGCGCTGTTGCGAGCTACAGGAGCGAGCGTGTGTCGGCTGTGCTGCTGCTGGTCCATGAGCTTGCTCAGCGATGATCACTTGTGAGGGGGCCTGCTTCAGGAGTTGGGGTTAGGCTGGTTCGGTGCTTGCAGCGGCTGATACCGCGTGAACGGTGCAGTGCCGCCGTCCTTAGACACAATGAGCCCATCACGTGCAAAACAAACATAGGTTCAAGGCGCTTGAGCTTGTGTGGTTACAGTTATGGCAGGTGCATCTGTGGCACTCTACATAGCCAGGCAAGCTGCAGCAGCAACCCCTGGCTTGGCCGTTGCGTGCACGAGCTGTGCCGTGTTGTGCCCTTGCTCCTGAATTTTGGAAATCTGCGTCTTGTTCAGTTTGCTGGGCCCACAGCACCACATTTGGTGTATGCGCAGGCCACTGCATGTGTAGCAGCCGCCAGAGAGCTCCCAGAGGACCTGTTCACATGTTGCCAGTTTCACAGCTTGTGGCTTTGTTCGGCCCTGGCTGCTTTCAAAGTATGCAGTGGTGCAGGTTGTGCGTCATGCAGGGGGCGGCTGCCCATCAGTGCTTGCTGCACTGCACAGCACAATGCGTTGAGGCTGCTCCGATGGGCGGCTGCTTGCTGTGTGTCGTTTGATATTCCAAGAACTTGTTCCTGCGGCAGCTGCAGTGCGTGCCTGTGGCGGCGCCGTGCCATGGCCCCTGCAGCTGACCTGCCAGGACAATGCGCCTGCAGTATTTATGCAAGGCTTGTTGTTTTGAGGCTTGGCTTGCCCAGAGGCAGGCTGCATGTGAGCGCTTGTAGGTTTGGTTGCAGCATTGCGCAGCAAGGTGGTGGCAACAGCAGACCTGCTCAGCTTGCGAACTGCCCGGTGTGTTTTCAAGCTCTTTGGCTGATCTTACTTGCCTTTCCTGATCTCACCTTTTTTTGCGGGCTGCGGCTGTTACTGCTGCTGTGTATTGCGCTGCGTTGTGTTGAGTTGCAAGCGTGCGCAGCTGCAGCGCCGCGTGCTTCTTAAGATGACTCGGTTGTTCCTGCGCAGCACCTGCGCTCATCAGGCAAGCGTGCCTGGCGCGTCTGTCGCCTGATATAGCTTTGCGTCAATTGCTCGGCGATGCTTTTCTGTTCCCGTTTTTCAAAATAAGCGACACAAAACTTTCAGCAGCAGTCAGGCTGCTGTTGGGTGGCTGCGGTGCATGTTGGGTAGCAGTAGACCTGGTATGATCACCTGCCTGTATGGCGCACTGCGCGCTGCTACAATGATGCACAAGCGTCCTGCAGCACACCGTTGTGTTGACTGTGCAGCAGCAGGACTGCTGTTGCAGCGCTGCCTGTGCTGCAGCAGCTGCCGTATGGTGGCAGGGCGCATGCTAATTGCATACGACGTGCCTGCAGCGCTCGGTGCCGACGATTGATCTGCCGGCCCGCTTGATATTTTTGGCAATCTGCGCGGTGCTGTTTGACCCCTGAGTTACGTGTGGCGGCAGCTTTCTTTATGTAGTGGCAAGATCGCGTGGCACCAGATGCTCGCGCGACAGCCAGGTGCACTGATGTCTGATTTTCGGTGACTGCAGCTGTGTAGAGTTCTAATTTCTGGACTTGGCAGCTGGACACTTTATCATGAGGATGGGGCGCCGTTGCGGGCGGGGGTCTGGCTCTGCCATTGCCGGTTGCGGCAGGCAGCAGATGTGCTATGAGATTTTCCGTTAGGTCAGCACAAGTGCACGCTGTGGGCACGAACATAGCATGACAATGCTGTTCTCTGCTGCGCTTGGCCTGCTGGATGCATTGAGCAGTAGCCGCCGCATTGAACACAGAGCTTGGCACACATATGCAGGTCTTGCCAACACCAGTGATATGTACAACAATGTTTACAATACTCTCAACAACTTGGTCCTATACGTCACGTACGGTACTCTGCTTATTGTTGCGTTGTAGTGGCAAACACCGTTTTCCTTCTCATGTTGTTTTGCGAGCTTTGCTGTGCACGAGCAGCAGCAGCAGCAGTGGCGGCACAGGCCAGCGCTGCGGCTACAAGCTCATTGTACGACAACACACACTGTTGGCTGGTGCTGCACACTGTTGGCTGCAGCTGCAGCACAGCGGCCCAGCAGCACGTTGTAAAGGGAGAATTTTCATTTTATTGTGATAACACAGTGTGCGTTGTTATAACACACTGTGCTGCTGCCAGGGGCGGTTTTGGCAAGTGGACACAGGCCTTCCTTCGCTGGCTGGCATGCAGTTTCAACCCTTTTCAGTCTCTATTCAGAGCTGTCTGTTTGCGCCACAGAGTCACCGGCTCTGGCGATCAGCACTGGTGCTGCACCTCACCAGGATACCTAAGTATGTGTGCTGTGAGAGTTGCCGAGAGGTGCTGGCAGGCTACTTACTCTGCAGCAGCAGTCCTCGCGTCAAGGCTGGCCATGTGTTTGGTGAGCAGCTGAGGCTCTTGTGCAAGCAGCGCAGCCGCCAGCGTTGCTGCTGGAAGTACTGCCACTGCTGGCGTTTCATCGCAGCATATACAATGCTTGGCATGCGCTGCGCAGCCCATTTGGCAATGCATGCATGGAAGCTGTGGCACTTTCGCTGGTGTGTTGGCGGGGTGAGGCAGCAGGTCAGTCAGCAGGGGTGCCTTGCGGTGTGGATTTGGCAGCTGGGTCAGAGCCAGATGCGGCCACTCGTTTGAAGCATGCCTATCGCGCGTTGTGCATGCACGTCCATCATGCGTTGCGTGCAAGCACCTTGCTTTTGGCTGGAGTACTGGGGTTTGAGAGGCTGCCGCATGGCAGATGGCAGCTGCTGCATGCCATCGGTCTGCGTTTGCGTTTTTTAAAGGGTGATACGTGCACTCTTTTCATCATGCTCGAGGCAGGAGTGAGGGCACAGCAAGCACTGCCTGCAGATACAGTGATTGGCAGTGGATGTACGCAGGTACATACCCAACGTAGTCCTCAGGACTCGCTGGGTGTCTCCGTTCTTATACATATATTATCATAATATAATTATACATATGTTATGCATGCTGCAGCCAGTGCCTGCTGCCTTAAGCTTGGGCCATAAATCTGGGGATGATTGTCTAGGGTTGCGTACCCGGGTGCATGGAACCCAGGGCGAGTTTACTGTCAGAACTGCATATATAAAGAAAGTTGCATTGCATTCATTACAAGCATAAGCATCATGCAACATAATGCGCACTCACGTGGCAAGAAGTGGTCCCCCGAAAGGCCACCGTGGCTGCTGCACCTCAGATTAGCATGTGCAGCTCCTGCTTCTGCTCCTATGTCGTCTAGTATCACCTGCAACCATAACACCTGGTCAGCGCCGTCCCCGAAGAGCCACGATGCCCTTCGGGGGCAACGGCACTGACAGTCTTCCATCCTCTTGTAGTCCTTGGTAGCCTGGGTAGTGACACCTTGTCAGTGACGCCACTTGGTTGACACCGTAGCTCAGATTGAAGTTGAAGTTTTCCTCGCAAGAAGCAGGAGTGGCAGTAGTGTAAATTGCATGTAATGGGGGAATGTGTATGCCTGCTTTACCGTTTCGTACTACTGTCATTCAAAGTTGACTGTCCTAGTGGCCATGTATGGCATGTTGTAAATTTTGTCGTCCTTTATCATACGACGGGCGCTCAGCGCTCCCCATCGTCACGTGCGAGTGATCGTATGGGATGTGTTATATGCATCGAGGATACCTCCTTGGTGTATGAGCACCTACTCTTCCCTTGACAGTATAGGCATGTGTTAGTTCCTTATTATATAACAGTAACTCCTAGTTCATGAGTGCGTCAGTACATGCAAAATGTCAGGTGTAACGTGTAGGTGTGAAATAAATCTCGCGTACATTGTATGGGCAGCCTGTGCTGCTCTAGGCCGCCTGGTATTTGCACCATCTTGCAGGATTTCGTTCGTGCATGCATGTCTTCTCAAGTTCCGCAAACTACATCACGCGAACGCGTTGAGAAGCTCAGGCGGAGAACATATTGAGTGCTGATAATAAGATTCTATAGGGTATGCCTCTCGATGCACTGGGGTGTTTGCTATGGCTTGGGTGGCATCAATTGATCGCGCCAAATGCCCTGAACCGCTTTTGGTCACTATGGTCACCGAGATGTCCAGCTGCATGTCCAGGCATGTCCAGTGGCACCAAATCGTGTCCAGTTGGTGGGTTTGCATGTCCAGTTGCAGGTCCACTGGACTGGCAGTCTGCCTGCAACTGGACATGTGCTGCTGCTGATGCGTTGTACGGCACGATACCCGGCTGAAACGCCGCAAGTAGGTGTTGTTGCATGTATGACGCTTATACTGTGTCGCTGAACAGCCAGCACGTCAGCTGGCCAGCCCATGGGCTTGCTGTAGGGTTTGTCGATATCACGTCAACACCGGCTTGATATTCACGCTTAAGCGTGCGATAGAGCACAAAATCATCATATAAAGCAGCATTTATGGTGTCTTATGGCACGACAGCGCCTCAAGGCGATGATCAGCATGTCACTACAGCATTGCACGACTTTCTCCCGCTACCGAAGCAGCAGCCTTTCCAAACACATCGTTTAGTTCTATTACGGTAAGTTTAGTGGCCCGTACAGCCCCATTGCGCGCTGCTGCAAGGTGTGTCACTTTTTAAAATACAAAATGGTCAGATGGCATACGCTCGTGAACTGTTCGTCTACTGGTAAGCAAACAGCTGCCAATGATGATCAATATGATTAATGCTGAAGCATTACAGCGATCGCACCTGTGTCGCGCACTGCTGCTGCGTTGCATATGGTGCACGGGGCTGAAACAGACTGCAAGCTCGTGTCCACTGGCAGAGACCATCGCTGAAAGCGTTAATGAATGACAACAGATCAATGCGGTTATTGGGCGTTTGTGAGGCTGCAGACGCCTGCTCATTGAGCAGCAGCAGTCCTTGAAGCACTATGCAGCTGCAAGGTTGATCCTGCAGGATTTCAATGCTGTAGCAAGCGCATGGAGCTGCTACTGCTTATCTTGATACTTTGATGACATGGTGAGCGACTCTTACCCAGATCAGCAGCGGCTGAAGCGACAGCACCCAGCCCTGCAGCTGCTAGGGCGCCCAGCTCACAGCAGCAGCAGCAGCAGCAGCAGCTACAGTTGCAGCAGTGCAGCAGTACTGTCGCAGGAATGATCACACCATCACCAGATCAAGATCAGTTTCAGGTACAGCAGCATCAGCCGTGCTATGTCAGCTGTAGAGGCTGGGTGCATGCAGGTTGTCCACAGGTGCAGTTGTGTGTCACCTGCGTTGCTGCTGCTGCTGGGTGCAGGCTCCTGTCAGCTGCCCGTCTCCCAGAATCACAGGTAGGTCAGAATAACGAAAACGTTAGAACCTAACAGGTAGCAGGTTACAGCTGCTGCTACTGCTGCTGCTGCTGTGAAGTGACAGCTCTCCCAATCAAGAGCATGCCGCTTGCTGCAGGGCTTGTCATGATCATTCTTGGCAACGCGTGCATGAACATGCGCACGCAGCAGACAGCATGGCCAGCAGGCCAGCAGTTGCATAATGTGGAACGTGCTTGCGACGCATTTCACACACACCATACTTGCTCGCAATGCCCTCCATGTGGTGTGCGCGCCACCCATCCAGCTTGTACTTCCTGCGTGCATGGGTCCTACTTGATTGCAGTCAGCATGGCGCCACTGTATTTAATGCAGCAGCAGACAGCCTGCTTGGAGACCACCATTGTGATGTAGACATGAGACCTCTGTTGGTGCGCAGACCTTCCCTATAGAGACACAGGGGCCGACTTTCCGGCAGCGTGGCATGGCTGATGCACTTCCTGGTGAGCTTGAGCGGTGTGGCATTGCAAGCAGTCTGCCTAATATGTGCGATTCAGTGGCAGCGATTATGTTGGCGCAGATGCTGCTGCTCTGTAGTGCTGCATGTAGTGGTGCATGGCGGGCGCCAATCAACGCGCAAACGCCGGTTGGCCCAGACCTTGATTGAGATAACGCCAACCTCAACAAGTGCCACATCCTACGCTGCAGCATGCAAATGTAAGTGCAGCTGCTCTGTTTCTGCTGCACTGCTGCAGGGGTGTTCTTTGAAACAACCGCTACACTTGTGATCAATGCAGGCAGTGGCAGCATGCCAACTCGCAGTTGATGCCGGCTACGCAGACACCAGTGCGCGATCAGCAGCTGCTGGAACTTGTATGTTTTCGTTGGCAGATGGTGGCATGCAGCGGTAGTGGCAGCTGGTGCATTGCTGTGCTGGCGCTGCCTGCAACAGGATGCACAGTGAATGCAGTTGGCATAGGCATCATCTGTACAAGTGGTAGAGACGCAATCTTGTCAATGCAGTTCTTGGCAGCTGTTCCGCGTGGTGTCCTCACTGCTTATGTTGTGATTGCAGCAGCTGGGTGCCTTTGCTGTCATGCAGCAGCTGCGTGCTGTTGATGTTGTTGTGATTGCAGCAGCTGCCAGATTCTGTTTGTATTGCAGCAGCTACATGCTGATTGTGTTACAGCCCATGGGTCACTTGCCCACTTGGCAGTTGCAGCTGCAGTGACTTGGTACAGGGGGTCGAGGGCGCCAACCCAAGCACCTCGACATTGCTGTCCTGCCGCGAACACTTGTTTACTGCATCAAATACGTTTGATATAACGGTAATAGGCAGTTTATGAAAGTCCAATTGCCGTGTCCAGTATCGTGTCCAGTCACCTACTCGATGTCCAGCAGCATGCTGGACATGGCCATGTCCAGTCTCACACTGGACATGCCACATGGCATGTCCAGTTGCACACCATGCAACTGGACATGCCTGGACATGCAGCTGGACATCTCGGTGACCATAGTGGGTCTGCATGGTGGGGTGCATCACATGGTGGGGTGCATCACATGGTGGGGTGCATCACATGCATGTGCTCGGTGGGGTGCATCACATGCATATGCTCGGTGGGGTGCATCACATGCATGTGCTCGGTGGGGCCAGGCGCTACTGGGGTGTAACCCTTTGACCTCTCACCTCTCTTTTTGATGACAGGTCTGCAGCTGGCATTGACACTACTGCACATGTCAAGAAAGGTTGGCTTTCTACAAGCCAATTCAGATGACACCAGTTTCAGAGCACCCAGACGCACCTGAGAACGATTAGGGACTCAGGGGGTGGGGGCGTTCAGGGAGTTGATGCAAGTAGGGTTCTTTGTGAAGTACCCTGCTATTTCTGCAGGACATCAACTCTGCGTCAGGAGTGATGCAAGGTTCTTTGTGAAGTACCCTGCTATTTCTGCAGGACATCAACTCTGCGACAGGAGTGATGCAAGTAGGGTTCTTTGTGAAGTACCCTGCTATTTCTGCAGGACATCAACTCTGCGTCTGGCAGAATTTTTGAAGAGCCCCAATCTTTGTTTCGTAACTGGGCATTAAGCTTGTCAATCTGGGCCCGGCTTCTTGTTTTCGCATGGGTGGTTATCGCGGTGTGTGCAGACAGTATCAGCACCTTGTACGCACTTGCCCCACGCGCTTGCCCTACACCAGGGAGCTGTAAGGCTTTAAAAGGACATCCTGATATATCTTGTATACTGCTAGATTCTCACCATGGAAGTTGACTTGCAGCAGTGCCTGCGCGTGGCTCGTGAGGCTGCCTTGGCAGCAGGAGCAATCATCAAGCAAAATTTTGGCTCGGGTCAGCTGGGCATTCAGCAAAAGTCTTCGCACGTAGATCTTGTCACGGAGACGGACAAGCGTTGCGAAGAGGTTATCCAGTCCATGCTGCAGCAGCACTTTCCAAAGCACAAGTTCATCGGCGAGGAATCTGCAGCTGCGAACGGCGGACAGGTAGAGCTGACAGATGCGCCAACGTGGATGGTGAGTGCTGCGCCAATGTGTGCTGCTGCAGCAGCTTAACCTGAGACTGTACAGCCCTCCATGCTGTACTGTCTGCAGCTGGGCAGCATGCTGCAGCACTGGCTCAGGAGCCAACCCTCCACCAGTGCAGTACGCTGCAGTGATCACCATGAGAGTAATCCTGCAAACAAATGCTTGTAGAAGTGCAGCGAACGTGCTCTGCCAATGATGTGCTGCATTTGTCTCAGGCCCAAACACGCAGCTCCGGGCCCGCTGCTGCTTCGCCTGCCCCCGGGCACAGCAGGCTTAGTTGCCCGCCAACACCTTCTCAACCCATTGCCTCATCATGTATATGCACTTCCTGCAAGCGCACACTCTGCTGCTGCTGCTGCTGCTGCAGGTGGACCCGCTAGATGGCACCACCAACTTTGTGCACAGCTACCCCTTCACCTGCGTCAGCATAGGCCTGTCAGTAAAGAGGCAGCCAGTTGTGGGTGTGGTGTACAACCCCATGCTAGGAGAGCTGGCTGCAGCAGCGCACGGCCTGGGGGCAACACTGAACGACCAGCCCATGCAGGTCTCAAGCACACAAGGCAAGTGCGCAGCAGCAGCAGCAGCAGCAGCACCAGCAGCAGCAGCAGTGGATGTTGTGCACTTGGAGCCGGAGGTGTGTCTCAAGGAGTGATCGAGGCACTAGTCAGCAGCAGCAGCAGCAGCAGCAGCCACCAGCAGCAGGAGCAGCAGCAGCAGCAGTGGATGTTGGGGCACTTGGAGCCGGAGGTGTGCCTTGTAGGAGTGAACAATGCACATGCCAGCAGCAGCAGCAGCAGCAGCAGCAGCAGCAGCGGCAACATGCAGCGTCAGGCCCAGTCAGTGCAGTGCAAGTCCTTTCACAAGAGACCATCTGCGCCTGGGGACATCTGCTGCTTGCATTGGGTGGGCAGTGGAGGCCATGCCCTGCTGCTGGCTGATGCTGCAGGAGATAGATGGGCCGAGCCTGTCGTGTTCAACAAGTTGACACCTCAAATCAAGCCTTATCTGCTGGCACCCAACAGTCCCTGCTGCTGCTGCCGCTGCTGCTGCTGCTGCTGCTGCTGCTGCGCAGACCTCAGGGCAGCGCTGTTTGCAACTGAAGTGGGCACCATGCGGTCGCCAGAGACTGTCGCGGCAGTGTTTGACAGGATTCAGACGCTCACAGCAAACATGCGCAGGTGCGGTTGGCAGCACCCAGCAGCAGCAGCAGCAGCAGCAGCAGCAGCAGCAGCAGCAGCAGCAGCAGCAGCAGCAGCAGGAGGAGGAGGAGGAGCCGTGTGCCACAGCAGCTGGAAGCCAAGCAAGCTTCCTAAGCATTGTCCAGTACACACCTAGACCAGCAGCCCCAGCAGCTAACCACCAAGTCTGGTGCGCTGCATGTGTGAGTGTTGCGCGTGTGAATCACGTGCATCAGCGTGGTGCATGCTGTGCACATGACATGTGACATGTGACATGACATGCGACATGTGACATATGACATGACATTGACATGTGTCTAGTGGCGTCGCAACTTGCCGAGGAGGGCCGCCACATCTCCTGCCTTGTGCTGCTGCAGTCGTCAGGCTGTTGGCCAGCACTCTCTTTGCATGGCTGGAAAGGCACCTGACATCGGGCTTCTACTGCTGCTGCTGCTGCTGCTGCCGCTGCTGCTGCTGCTGCTGCCACTCATCGTTGGCGGCTGCAGTGTGCGCTGCTGCGGCTCCTGTGCAATCAACCTGGTGGGTGTGGCGTGCGGCAGGCTGGACGCCTTTTATGAGGTCGGCTTTGGCGGCTGCTGGGACGTGGCTGCGGGTGGGTGTAAACAAGCAAACAAACAAGCAAACAAGCAACAAGCAATACACCAGCATTAAACAACCACAAACAAGCAAATTGTTGCCAGCGACCCAAGTAGGGCGAGATTTACACTTTTGGGTGTTGGCTTGCCCTCCCCTGTAACAAGCCTCTTTGCAGGTGGGTGGCGGCTGCTGGGATGTGGCTGCAGGTGGGTGCTGCCAGCCGACAGCCAACAACTGACAGCTTGCACGAAAAGTGCATTGCTGTGGTAGCTGGCGTGGCTAGTGCATTGAAGCTGCTGTTCTGCACATCCTCGGCTACAAACATGCGTCATTCACCAGCCTGTTTATGTTGGCCAGGGTGGGTGGCTGCTGGGATGTAGCTGCAGGTGGGTGTATCATGTGGCGACAGCAGGGCCTGCAGCCTGCTGCAGCAACAGCAGCAGCAGGACCTAGGAACGCACCTGCGCATCTGCCAGGCATCGGTAGCATGCTGCTGCTGGCCGCCTGGGCTGTGGCGCTGCTAGCGCGTTGGATTAAAGTTGAAGAGTACAAAAAGAAAAAGTACTCAAATTGGAAGCTGCTGCTCCTGCTTGTCCTCGCCCACAAACATGCGTCATCTCTCAGCATGTTTATGTTGGCCAGGGTGAGATGTTGTTGTGGCTGCTGCTGCTGCTGCCGCTGCAGGTGTGTGCATCCTGAGGGAGGCAGGGGGCCAGGTGCTGGACCCTGCAGGGGGGGCCTGGGACGTCATGAGCAGGTGAGGGACATGCCAGCTCACACTGTTGCTGTGTGGGTTTGTTGTTATGTGTGCCAGCCTGCTGCTCGCACCCGGTGCTGCTGGCCTTTAAGACTCACTGGGACGTCATGAGCACGTGGGCCGCTGGTGGCATAGCCAGGTGGCACTGTTGCTGTGTGGGTTTGTTATGTGTGCAGCCTGCTGCTGGCACTTAACAGTCACTGGGACGTCATGAGCAGGTATACTGGCTCACACTGTTGGGGTGTGGGTTTGTCTGTGTGTCAGCCTGCTGCTTGCACCCGGTGCTGCTGGCAATCAAATATCACTGGGACAAAATTAGCAGGTGGGCTGCTGTTGGCATACCAGCTCACACTGTTGGGGTGCGGGTTTGTTATGTGTGTCAGCCTGCTGCTTGAACTGCTGGCATTCTATTATGTTAATTTATATTTATACGGCGCAGCTGTTGGCACATGTCGGGCAGCCGGCTTCTGCGTGCATTGGACACCCTTTCCCTCTGCCACACTTCCCGCAGCAGCTGTGCATAAACGCACGCTGTGACGTTACAGTGATGCGAACTTCACGGAATTTTCAACTCAGCCTTGTGCGCCGCGCATCCTGTGGTGATGTATTCCTGGCTGATGTGCAGGCGTGTGCTGGCCAGCAACGCCCACCTGGGCCCTGCAGTGGCGCAGCTGCTGGCGGGCTGCAAGACCAGCAGCGAGGAGCCGCCAGCACCAGCAGCAGCAGCAGCAGTGGCTGGCAGCAGTCAAGACAGCTGACCAACAGCAGCAGAAGCTGGTAGAGGCTAAGACAGCTTACCACCACCAGCAGCAGCAGCCTGCTGGGCGCCAGGCAACGGCGTGCAAGACACTGTACACCAGCAGCAGCAGCAGCAGCAGCAGCAGCAGCAGCCTGCTGGGCGCCAGGCAACGGCGTGCAAGACACTGTACACCAGCAGCAGCAGCAGTCGGCAGCGGCCAAGATAACTGACCAGCAGCAGCAGCAGCCGCGGCAGCCTGCCGAGCAACAGGCGATGGGGGGCAATGCAACCAACAGCAGCAGCAGCAGCAGCAGCAGCAGCAGCAGTGCTGCGCCTGAACATCACAGAAGGTCAATAAGCGAACGCGGCTGATGGAGGGCCTACACTGGCTGTGGCAGTGCGGTGCCCTGTGGGTGCAGCACCCGCAGGCATACAGCAGGCCGCATGGGATTCGGCCAGCTATTGCAGCTGTCTTGAAAAGGCTTGGGGTGTGCGTAATACGTGCAAACCTGATGGTGTGATGCTCTTTCTTGTTACCGCTCCATTGGGGCGCGGGGCTGACGGCTTTGATGCTATGGCTTGATGGGTAACATAATGATGAGCAGGCCGCGTGGGATTCGGCCAGCTGTTGCAGCTGGTGGTTGAGTCTAAAGAGATACAACTTGCATGCAGGCAAACATTACAAGCACAATGCAACACAATGTGCACTCACGTAGCTGAGTGTGTGAGTGCTGTGCAGCTTGAGGGGCATACACAGGCTGCGCCTGCCCGCAGGCTTTGCTTGATGCATCAGGATCTACGCTGTCTTGCATCGTGATCTTCAAGGCATCATGCAATGAATGACTGCCTTGTCTGGTGGGTTGGCAGGGTGTTGGTCCTGAATCGGCCAAATTGTCAATGGCGCCTTTGCCGGAGTCATCACGGTGCAGTCACTGTGTGTTGCTGGGCACAGCATCAATGCCGCGCACAGCCAGCATGTCAATGCAACGCATCATGTGTCTGCATATGCATGCACCAACGCATGCTATGTATAGGACACAATGCTCCTTTTTGGCCAGCAGTGGCTTGGTGTTCATGTTGCTTTAAAATTTCACCTGGTTGGGGCCCCCAAACATGCCAGCGGCTGGAATGTTTGTCGCATCGTCAGTGTGCTGACTCAGCGCATTGCTGCATTTTGCAGTAACGTCAGTCCCCTTGCTTGTCAGCGATCAAAGGTGGCACTGTCACTGCTGTGCCAACACTCGTGTAACAACCCATACCTGCACCTGACAATGGTACCGTTTGTTCAGTGTCATAACATAGTAACATGTCATGTTTCGTTGAGGACATCCACTTGTTCAGTGGCAGCACTGCTGCAGCTGGCAGCTGCGCTGTTATGCAACCAGGTGAACAGCACAGTGTGAGGTACCTAATGATCAAGGTGCAACCAGAAGAAGCTCGAATGACAGGCTGTGCAGGCGGTCACTTACAGCAGAACGCGATGCCCGGCAATGATGACCTATTGCAGACTCTGCAATAGGTGTGACCTGATATGGTGTCGGACACCATATCAGGTCACACGCCTTGCTGTAGGTTGCGCACACATAGTCGCACAATCCCAAACAGCAATTGCCATGCGTGGTCCATGCAACAACACAGCATAATATGCATAGCCTCCAGCATGCAGTGAGGGCTCGACAGCTACATGTAAATGGACGGCTTTAGACACCCATCGAGGCCCAAGGACTACGGTGGATGCTTAACTGCACAAATCACATGTGCGTCACACAAGCAGCACACACTAAGCATGCTGCCGTGCATTTTGTTTAATGCTGCCGTGCATGACTCTGAAGTTCCAGAGAGCAGCCACGGCTATGGCGGCTCACAGCTTGTTTCAAAACACCCAAACACCAGCCCTGAACCCTGCTCACATGAAGCGTGGCTTCTTCGGCCGCTTATTCAGCTGCCTGCGCGTATAGTCCTCGTCCTCACTGCTGCTGCTGCTGCCGGCCTGCTGCTGCCGCCCTTGCCGCCGCCCCTGCTGCTGCTGCTGCCTGTCGCCCTTTCGCCGACCTTCTGCCTGCTTCTCCCGCTGCCTATCCTCTTTCCCTTCTTCACTGCTGCCGCTACCCTGCTGCTGCTGCTGTTTGTACCGGCTGGATTGTGCGCGCTGCTGCTTTGCTGCTGCTTCTGCTTGCCGCCTCTTCATCTGCTGATGAATCTCCTGATGGAAACTGCGCGCCTGCGAAGTGGCAGCAGCAGCAGCAGCAGCAGCAGCAGCAGCAGATGTGGCAGCAACAGGCGCAGCAGCATCAGGGATGTTGCAGCAGTGCGCGTACGCAGGTGGCAGCAGCTGTGTGATCACAGTGACATGTCATATGACATGTCAAATAACATGTCATGTTGCAGACATACCCACAAAGCCACAAATGCAACATGTACCCGACTGGTAGCCCAGTTGCACTGCTGCATATACATGTGTGTGCTGAAACAACATAACACAGCAGCAGAGGCAGCAGCAATGCACATGTGCGCACCTCTTCCTGCCGCAGCTTGGCCTTTCGCTCCTCTGCTGCTGCATTCATCTCAACCCGCTCTGCCATGCTGGCTGCTGCTGCTGCGCGCTCTGCTGCTTTCAGCAGCGCTGGCTCCGCATCTCTCAGCCTTGCCGCCTGCAACACACAACGCATAACGCGGGGTGCTTCACCCAAGCGTGTCGTAAACGTTTGATCCTAGTAGGATACAGCCTTTCGGCGCCAGAGCCAGCTTCAGCCCTGCTTACATGTTGTAAAATGAAAACTCTCCCTTTACAACGCATTGTAGACGTTGCTGCTTGTTGCGGGGTAGATGGTGGATCCTCTGCAACAACTACACGCAAGGCCAACTACACACTCAGCCAAACAAGATGGCCTAGTGTGCCGCATACGGTTGAACACACGCGTCAACACATTGCATCTTCCCTTGGCTATCCCATGCTGTGCAAGCCTGCATTGTGCAAGGCTGCCAATCACACACTCATGCAGATGCATCTGCAGGCCTATCGCTCAACCCGGGCATGCCCTCACCAGCTTCTCAAGGCCCCTGAGCCCTTTATCTTCTATATATATAAAAAATAAAGTGCCAGTTTTGAAATTTTGTAGTATAACGTTTTGTGTTTTTGTTAGGGAGGTTATAGTAGAGTTTTTTTGTTGTAGGCCTGCTTCAGCTGTAGGCAAGTCAACCCCCTAAACCCAGCTCCCTAAGCCCCAACCATGCCCTCACCAGCTTCTAAGGGTCTCTCTGCTTGCTACAGCCCTGCTTCAGCTGTAGGCCGTTCAACGTTCAACCCAGAACCCTAAAGCCCCAAACATGCCCTCACCAGCTTCTCAGGGTCTCTAAGTTCGTTGTAGCCCTGCTTCAGCTGTAGGCTGTTCAGCCCCCTAAACCCAGCACCCTAAGCCCCAAACATGCCCTCACCAGCTTCTGAGGGTCTCTAAGTTTGTTACAGCCCTGCTTCAGCTGTAACCTAATCAGCCCTAAACCCAGAACCCTCAGCCCCAAACATGTCTCACCAGCTTCTTTGGATCTCTGAGCGCGTTGTAGGCCTGCTTCAGCTGCTCGAACGCCCTCAAACAAAGAACCCCCAAACCCTCTAACCCAGACATCTCAGCCCCAATCTTGCCCTCACCAGCTTCTCAGGGTCCCTGAGCTCGTTGTAGGCCTGCTTCAGCTGCTCCAAGGCCCTCAAACAAATAACCCCCAAGCCCTAAACCCAGACCCCTAAGCCCCAAGATTGCCCTCACCAGCTTCTCAGGATCTCTGGGCGCGTTGTAGGCCTGCTTCAGCTGCTCGAACGCCCTCAAACAAACAACCCTAAAACCTCAAACCCAGACCCCTAAGCCCCAATCTTGCCCTCACCAGCTTCTCAGGTTCCCTGAGCTCGTTGTAGGCCTGCTTCAGCTGCTCAAACGCCCTGAAACAAATAACTCCCAAACCCTAAAATCCAGACCCCTAAGCCCCAATTTTGCCCTCACCAGCTTCTCAGGATCTCTGAGCTCGTTGTAGGCCTGCTTCAGCTGCTCGAACGCCTGCCTTGCCGCCTCCCCTGGAGCCTTGTCAGGGTGTACCAAGATGGACAGCTTGCGGTACGCCTTGCTGAGCTCGCTGCTGCTCACTGCCCACTCTGCTCTGCTGAGGCTGTTGAGCTGTGGGCCTGGCAGCTGCAGCAGCCTGCTGGTGTGTTACAATTTGTTACAAATTGTTCAAATTTGTTACAGTTTTGTTCGAAAGGCGAGAGGGCAGGCAGCAGCAGGAGTGCACATGCTTAGGGGAGCAGCGCAGCAGCTGCAGGCACTAGATGCTGCAGAACCTGCTGAGCATGTATGTAGGCACCAACACAGAAGGTGCAGCATCAAGCTGCTTATCAACAGCAGTGAGAGCCACAAACTGGGCAACCCTTACTGTATCAGGAGCAGCAGCAGCAGCAGCACCGGTGCCTTGAAGCGCACCTGTAGTAGTCGCCGTCTTTGAACGCCAGGTCTATTCGTTGTACGACATCCTCTGCGGTCATTGGCATGGTCAGCGCTCGCAGCTGATCCTCCCTGCTCTTCTGCTCCACTTTAGGGTCCGAGCGAGCCAGTGCCGAGCCAATCGCGTTATGCACTGTGCCGTGAGCTCTGTTAAATGCCCTGTCGAGTACGCGTTCCATGACTGCAAGAAAAACTTGTCGTTAAGACGTTCTGCTGTTTTGTGGAGTCTGGAAGAGTACTTGGGGAACTGCTGCTGGCGAGTTGTGTGGGGTTGCAAGACGAAAAGCGCAGGATCCAGTGCAGTTCAGCTAACACGTGGGTGTACTAGCTGTAATATTAATTCCCTTGAGCATTTCCAGCCATCCACAACATATGTTCTGGGCACAAGCGACAACAGCTGAACCTCTACTGTTAGAAGTTTGAACGGCGGCCTAACAGTCATTGTACTGATACAGTTACAAGTACTGTTTGATGCCAAGCATCAATTATTGCAATGTATGCCTCGCATACGCGGCTTGATGCAGCAAGAACCTTGGTGTGCGTGGTACCTCACAGAAACCCTGGACGGATGCCAGCAATCACCAAGCCAAAAGCCATAAGCCACTGGCAGCAGAGGGTGCAATACCATGCGCGGCACGATGACAGCGGAAGGTGCTGGCCAATCGAATTATAGCCGCATACACACCCAGCAGCTTGCAAATCAGTGTTGAGCTAGCTCACATGTTCGCAGCTGTACCACCTGCTGTCACACTGCGGCATCTGATGATTCGCAGTCCTACCGCCACTCGCATGCAAGGCCACACCTGAAAGCAGCCAGCCGAACCGACTGCAGCAGCAACACTGCAACATGTCGGGGCTGCACCTGCACAACTCAAGCAAGCACAACCCCACCTGCTACATGGCATGAGACAACACCACGCAGCAGCAACTGCTGACACCAAGCAGGCGCTCAGCTACATTTCAAAGATAACGTGAACTATACGGAGTGACTAGAAACAGCAGCACACTAGTCGCATGGTGAGCTTAGCGGCGGCGCCGCGTCAGCACACCAGCAAACCCACCCCTTGTTCTTTCTTGAGCATGTATGAACGCACCCAGCCTCATCAACAATGCTTTGGTTAGTGCTGCTGAAAGTTGCACAGCTGCGCAGCACGGCCACAGCTATGCAACACTGCGAACGGCCTGTGCCAGCAACTTTCTGCACTCCTTGCCCTGCACGGTGTTCTGCAGCAAGCCTCCACCCAACCATCAAATCCAGAAAGCACAGCCTATCACTCTGTGTGTCTCCTGGTTTCAGGCTCACACAGCGTGCCCCCGCTCAGGAACATGGACATAAAGTGCCGCCAGCAGCACTACTGCGCAGGAATTCAAACACCTCCTGAGTGGCTGATTGTGGGTGTAAAGGCACACAGCGTGCGCACATTGCGCGGCAACGTTCGGCTGTAAGTTATTAGGCATGCTACCAGGGACCAGACTGCGCGGCGCACCCCCAAGGCAAACTCCATCCATGGTAACACTAGTGACTAGACAGCTACTTCTCATGGCATGTTATGACTAATTTGATTTCACGCCGCCGACAGAGCCGAAACACAGCCAGCACATCCAATCACACAAAGGAGGCGTGCGGCTGTTTCTCTGTGCATCCAACAGTGTGCCCCAACCGGCATACACTCCACCCGGCTGCACCACCGCTGCAAATAGATTGCACGGAAGCAGCTCTCCACGAGCTCAACCATGTTGAACCCCCCCCCCCCACACACACACACATACACAAAGGTTCCATGGTTGCATGCAGCTGCAGGCTTTGTTGCTGCTGCAACCGCACAACGCAGCGTGCTGTCCTGGCTGCATTGCAAAACACTCACAGTGCAAGGCAGAGTCCCACGCAGTGTGTGCCCAGCTGCAGCAGGGCACCACTTGCTGCACAGGCCAGAGGGTGCAAGCTGGTGCAACAACATTCAGCGCACACCACGCCACAGCAAGGTCCGATGATGCGAGCCAAGAGACACTGCTATTGGCACAAGCGGCAACACCCAACACAAACGACAACCATGAAGAGTCGCAGGATAGCTAGACACGGCTCTGTTGCAGCAGCTCCACCTCACAGCAAACCATGCACAGCTGATGGTGAAGCTCAGCACAACACACAACTACTTTCATTGCTGCTCATCGAGCAGTCTCGCGCGCTGCTCGCTGATTAGGTACAACGCCAAATGAGCAGTGCAGCGGTCGGCTGGCCATGCAGTAGCTGCCAAGCCACGTTGTTCAGCAATGCAGAGCAATGCGGGGTAATATGCAAAGGCGTTGCGTGCTGCAGAGTGTTGACCAAGCGTTGACCACACTCACAGGATCAGCACCATTGTGTTGAGAATGCTGGGTCATGTATTCATAGGAGCTGATCACACACCTCACAATCCACCATGCTTTCTTTGCTGTTGTGCGGCGTGGCTGGTTATATGTAAAGCAAGCCGTACGGGGACGCGCCGCGCCTAGCATGACAGCACTGACTGTTCAGGGTTTAGGGTTCTTCCCTAACCCTGAACCCCAAACTTGGTGTATGGCAACTGTTATGCATACACATAGCTCCCAGGGTGTGCTGTGCGGCTCAGCATGCAGCTGCTGGGTTTAGGGTTCAGAGTTCAGAAACCCTAAACCCAAAGCGACCAGAGGCCTCAGTGCAAACAACCACGAGCACTCACAGCCCGCACTCTCCTCCACAACACACAAGGCATGCATGCAAACAACAAGCTGCACAGACTCTGCCGTCCTCAGCTGCCACACATACTAGCAGGGCAGCGTACCGTGACAGAGCAGACATGCATGCAGCACGCACGGCCTGCGCTGCCAGAAACACCCGGAAACAATGCATTCGAGAAGGTTATGCTTTCAGCAACTGAGGCCGCCAGCCTGCTGAGCACCCGAAGGCCAGCCGGCGTCTGATCAGCTGCACACGAGCTGGCGTGTGCGTGCGAGCCGGCCATCACCCAAACATGTAGTCCAACACCTCTCAGTCCAACAGCACTGCTGTACGCAGCTGCAGCACCCAGCAAGCGCAGCTGCGCGCAGCATCACACCTCTGCGCCGTTATTTGCAGGAGCCAGCAGCGGCAGCCGCACACGCCACGCTAGCAAGGCAGCAAGCAGCATGCAAATGCAACACATCGCGTATGCAGTGCTGCCCCTGGCATGCCAACCACCCCATACACCACGTAGGCTGCACTTCTCGCGTCACAGAAGAAATGCAGAAGACAGGATGAGGCGACCAGGCATCCATCGGCAGAAATCAAGCGTCATTGTGCCCATGCCCGCACGACTCTATGGCAGGCTGCAACACCCCGCCCTCTGCAACACGGCGGGTCACGCAAGCATTGCATTGTAACGTCACACCACAAGCAGCAGCATCCATGTGTGATGCTGGCGGCTGTGCATTCTGGTGTCACTATCGGGGGCAGCAGCTGCAGCAACACGCACAGGCATGGAAAACGACAACAGAACGCGTGTGGTGCGTCAGCTGAAGCCTGTTATGTCCATTTGCTAAGATGACCGGGATATGCTGCTGCAGCCTGCCTTGTTACGGGCTGCGCACTAGCCTCTGCACATGCACTGTGCAGATAGAGCTGGCTATCGGAACTCCAGAGCATTCTACCGCGCCTGCAATCAAGCCCGGTCAGGTCCGGCCAGCCAGGCAAGTCGGGCAAATCCACGCCATCATGCTTATCAAGCTAATAGATGCAGTGTAGGGAAAGAATCAATCTGGTCTGGAGCAGCAGGGTTGCAATGCCCCGCCTCCTAATAAGGACGAAGCACTTTTGGCCTTTGGCCATTGGCCAAAAGTGCATGTATTAGTGCATTGGCTGCCTGAGCTCTGCAAACATGCGCGCTTGCAGACACTCAGACAACAGCTTGCAAGCTGACAACAAATGTGCGTGCAGCAGCCGACAACCAAAGACGCTAGCAGCAGCCAACAACAGAAATGCTAACAGCAGCTGACATTGAAAATGCTTGCAGCATTGGTGCAGCTGAGCATGGCTGTCGGGCCAGCATGCAGCGCACAGCACACCGCCAAGCTTTGAAAGGCTGTTGCTGCTGCTGCAGCAAGGGTGCCACACTTGCTGCTGCAGCAAGGTGCCACACTCGCAGCAAGGGTGCCACACTTGCTGCTGCAGCAAGGTGCCACACTCGCAGCAAGGGTGCCACACTTGCTGCTGCAGCAAGGTGCCACACTCGCAGCAAGGGTGCCACACTTGCTGCTGCAGCAAGGTGCCACACTCGCAGCAAGGGTGCCACACTTGCTGCTGCAGCAAGGTGCCACACTCGCAGCAAGGCTGTCACACTCGCTGCTGCAGCAAGGTGCCACACTCGAAGCAAGGCTGTCACACTTGCTGCTGCAGCAAGGTGCCACACTCGCTGCTGCAGCAAGGGTGCCACACTTGCTGCTGCAGCAAGGTGCCACACTCGCCGGCACCACTCAAGCTCATGCACACACTCCAGACACATGACGCATGCCGCGCCGACTGCAACGCAGGGTATGAAGTATGGGATGCCGTAGGAAAGACACAGTAATGAGGCAGGCATTCAGGCCGTGCAACGATGCTGAGCACACCACATGCCCTAAAGAATGTGCCAGCAACTTGCATGAACTCTGCTTTCAAATAGAAACGCATCTCAGCAGGACAGACCTGCTGCCGCTGACGTGTGCACACACGCAGCAGATGCATGAACCCGACCTCTCAAAAGAGAGCCGCAACGCGCTGCAGGGATCGATCATGTCAAGCAGCGCAACTGCGCCACACCGCTGCAGCAGCTGCTGCCATTACGGTGCTTCGTGCCTGGTCAGAGGCACGCCGCGTACACAGACCAGCAGCAGCGGCAGGCGACAAAAGCAGCAGGCATGGCTGGGTGCAAGCATATCATGCTGCTGCTCATCTGGAAGCTGGAGTGTATGGCTACTTACAAGCCGGTTATTTAGCTCACTGCCCGGCTGCCATGACATATACAGCCAGCGCAGCAACAGCCTGTTCTCATGAAATCATAATTGAAAAAGCCATGTCAATCTCTATGCCGAGCCCCTGCTGTTCCCCACCGGCTGACTCAGCACAATACTGACTCAGCACAATGCTGACTCATCACAACGCTGACTCAGCACAATGCTGACTCAGCACAACGCTGACTCAGCACAACGCTGACTCAGCGCAACGCTGACTCAGCACAATGCAAGCCTGGACCCTACAGGAGCAAGCCCCTAAAGAGGCAAGACAGGCACAGCAGCCACAGCAGCAGCAGCAGCAGCAGCAGCAGCAGCAGCAGCAGCAAAACAGCCACTGCAGGTCTGTCAAGCACAGGCAAAACAACTGAAGCAG
The DNA here is from genome assembly GCA_030272155.1 of Tetradesmus obliquus. NCBI lineage: Eukaryota > Viridiplantae > Chlorophyta > Chlorophyceae > Sphaeropleales > Scenedesmaceae > Tetradesmus > Tetradesmus obliquus. The sequence continues at coordinate 4,086,795 of CP126200.1, read as the reverse complement.
TACTACTTCATGCATGAAGATGCATGCGCAGAAATGTAATGTGTGTTCATGCAGCGGCGGCAACGGAAGCAACCGCACGCTGAGCACGAGTCACGTCGCCCGTCTGCGCGGTGTGCTTCGTGCTTGAGCTCCACACCAAGGACAAGCAGAAGCAACGCAAGATCAGCACCATCCACCTGCGTTGCCAAGCTACCTGAACACTACCCTTGCCTGACACGCGCCACACACACCAGCTGATGATCAGTTCACAGCCGTGAACCCTGGCACGCACCCGCAACTTCCCGTCTTCACCCAGCTGCCTCTCAACCCAATATGGCACAGCAGGGTGCGCAACCACCCAGCCACATGCTACAGCCACAGCCAACCGGCTGCCAGCGCTTTATTGTTGTTGGCAGCACCAGCTGCCATTGCCAGCAACACTCAGCAGATGGCACCATAAGAGATCATTGTGGCAGTAACACAACAGCAAGCAACCACTTTAAATGCATCGAGTCATATCGAGGCTCACTGGTTAAAGGACAGGCCAGCATCAAACGACCACGCGCCCTCCCCGCCCGAAATGACGTTGTTACTAACACCCGCCAGCCCCGACTGACACGCAAACAGCCCCCCGAAGCCTGAGCCCGCCGGGGCAAGGTTTAGCTGCTGCCCAGAACCCCAGCACGCCAGCCCTGCACTGGCCCCAGGCCCTGCAGCCAGCCTCTGGTCAAACCCTAGATCCACAAAACCGCCTCCGTTGCAGACTCCCATACCAGGCACTATCTCCTCCTGCAGCATACTTAGGCTGCCGTGGCCCCCGCCAGCTGCAGCGCCTGCAAAGGCACTCAGCGCGCTGCTGCTGCTGCTGCTGCTGCTGCTGCCAGCCGGCAGCTTGCCGTTGTGGGTTGGCTGCAGCTGGCTGCATGCGGCTGCTGGTCCTGCTACGCTGAGCATCAAGCCATTTGAAGGCAGCAGCGGCTGAGGGGCGCTCATTGCGCTTTGCATCAAGCCCACAGACACACCTGGCTGCTGCTGCTGCTGCAGTTGCAGTGACTGCAGCTGCAGCTGCAGGATCTCACGCTGCAGCTGCTCTGGGGACTTGTGAGTGAAGGAGCTATCGCTGTGCTGCACCTGCAGCGTGCCCTGCTGCTGCTGCTGCTGCTGCATAGGCTGCATGCTAGTGAACGAGCCACTGCTAGGCTGCACTTGCAAGTGCTGCAACGACTGCATGCTAGGGAACGAGCCATTGCTCGGCTGCACTTGCATGCTAGTAAATGAGCCGCTGCTGGGTTGCACTTGCAGATGCTGCAACGACTGCATACCAGTGAATGAGCCGTTGCTAGGCTGCACCTGCAGCACCTGCTGCTGCTGCTGCTGCAGCAGCATACGCTCACTGCTCTGCTTCTGAGGTAGCTTGTGCTCGCTCCGCTGCAGCATCTGCAGCTGCTGCTGCAGAGCTTGCTCCTGCTGCTGCTGCTGTTGCTGCAGCAGTGCCTGCTGCTGCTTGTGCTGCTGCCTGAGCTGCAGCAGCTGCTTCTGCAGCAGCAGCTCATCGATACGCTTCTGGATCATCTCCTCGCTGTCATCCATGTTTGAGCTGCCTGCATCGGGCTCCCTGGCAGGCGTAGCATCTGCCTGTGGGACAGGTGGCACAGCCCAGGTGTTCAGGGACAGCTGAGAGAAGATGGGCCTGGTGCCATCTGCCCCTGCTGCTGCTGCTGCTGCTGCTGCTGCAGGAGATGCTGCTGTTGCATGTCCCAGGCCGCCGCTGCCGCCGCCGCCTGGTGTTGCAGGTGACGGGGACGGCGCTGCTGGCCCTGCCAGCTCACTGAGGGCCGGGCTGCTGCTGCTGTGCATGACTAACAGCGGCCCGAGGTCGCTGCTGCTGTCCACAGACGGAAGCACGTCAACAGGCCCAGGAAGTGGCTGCTGCAATGCACTCACATTCACATTCGTGCCGTAAAAGGTCTGCAGCGCATCGGCGCTGATGCGGCTGCTGCCTGGCACAGGCTCTGCCTGCGCTGCGAGGCGCGCCGGCAGTGCTGCCATGCTGCTGCTGCCAGCTTCCAGCAGGCCGCCGCCGCTGCTGCTGCTCACGCGGGGGCTTGCGCTGCTGCTGCTGTTGAGGGCAGGCAGCTGCACAGGTGGCGTGTGCTGCCGCTGCATGTCATGTGCGCGGGGGCTGGCCCGGTGCTGCTGCAGGGGCTGCTCGAGGCCCGGTGGCAGCTGGCTGAACGCTGCCAGGTTCAGCTGCTGCTGCTGCTGCTGTGGCATTGAGGTGGCCCTGCAGGCTTGGCCTGCGGAGGTTGCTGCCAGCGCTGCTGCTACTGCTGCTGCGTGGCTGCTGTAGGCGGAGGCAGGGAATGCAGCCAGCTGGCTGGCGTTGCCTGGGCCTGCCTGCATGTCTGGCATGCGGCCGTAGTGCGCTGCGCAGTCCTCCTCAATGCTGAGGCTGAAGCGTCGAGGGTGGCCATCTGGTGTGTGCCTGCGCCCGTTGCGCAAGTTGCTGCTGCTGTTGCTGCGCAGGCTGGCCACGGTCCTGTCAACAGCACTGCTGCCCAGGCCAATGTTTGGGGTGGATACGTTGCGCTGTCTGCTGGGCTTGGCGCGGCTGTTCACACGCTCGTTTTTCGGCGTGGATTCGCTGGATCTCATGGCCAGCGGGAGAAAGAAGCCTGTGCCTGCAGGCTTGCCGCTGGCCTTACTGCTCTGCGGCGAGTCTGTCCCCTTGGATCCGACATCTGCAACAGAAAGTGACAAATAAAGTTGGACTATCATGTTTGGCCGAAGTGATCAAGCGCATAGGCAACAGGAAAGAGCTCACTGGCTGCAGCTTGCACATAGCAACCTAATACACGGGCTGTGCTCGCCGTCAAGCTTGAAATCGAAGAAAGCGCAATTCAAATATCGTCTTAACCGGTATGAGCCAGCATCAGCTCCCTGGTAAGGGTTGCAGCCCTGTTGACATGCTTGCTCAGCGCTACATACTCAGCCTTTCACCGCCAGTTACCGTCAAATCATGTTCAGAAAATCATTCAGCATATCCGGTGCTGTCTTGCGTACCTTTGTCAGCGGTGGGGCTGGAGGACATTTTGATGCGAGGACCTGCTACTCTCTTATGCTCGACAGTGGATGTATGACAGGGTAAAGCACAGCATCAGGCTACTTTCCGGCCAAGGAGCAAAGTAAGGACCTCAGGTTGTTCTCTGCGAAGCTGCCCGTGAAACTATATAGCCTTGGTAGACACAAATGACTGCACTAGCAGGTGAAATGATTGCTGTAAGCCGTATTCCATCCATGGCATGCGTCCCGTGCCCGGATTTGCTGGGGTCTAGTTGGATGACACAACACACAGTGACAGCTTGAGCACACCAGCTGAGCAGGTTGCTGAAACCCGCCGGTCGCATCTTTTTTGTTCACATATTTTGTGATTCTTTAAGTTGTGCCGCACACAAAATCGCCTCCGGCCCCATTGTCAACTTTGCCAGAGCTCGACCGCAGCTACATGCTGCACTGCATGTACTTGTTGGTTTATGGGGAGGTAGGGGCTGCAAGATGCCTCTGGAGATTTACTTTGGTTGCATCTTGTGGCTTGCTATCGGGTTCTCATGATATGTGAGCTGAAAGAGGGGCAAGTGACTCGCTCTAGGGCGATAGCTTGCCCACCCCTGTAACAGACCTCTCTCTCTCGCAGCTAGACCCACAAGCAGGGAGATCTTCATCAACATCGAAAGTGTGTATGCTGCCTTCACTTCTGGGCATTCGGATATTTTCGTTCTTCTGGTGCGGAGACGCTGCTGGCGCAGATTGATTTCTAGGTGCAGGGCAGTGCTCATTGCAGCTGCTTGTCATGAGCTGGGCTTGATGTGCTGTCCTTGCTACCACCTATATAGTTAGATGCAACCTGTGGATTTGGCCTCTGTCAGTGACTTTCACGCCCCTGTCTCCCTCCCAGACAAGACCTTCTCAGTGACTGGCTGGATGGACTGCCTGCAAGCCTTGCAGCGGCTGCTGGGCAGCAATGAATTGCAGGGTGCACAAGTACAGACGACATTCTGCAGAGTATTGTGGGTCAGGTGTCGGGCACATCCAATTCATGCTTGACAGGTGCCAGCCTTGATCTTATCTGACACCGTCACTGGGTACGTGCTGATGACTCATCGGATGCCTGTTGTGGCCACTACCGTCTTCGCAGTATGCCATGCTACAGCGCATCATCCTGACTAAGCATGGACAACATCAACAATGTCAAACGATGCACCCATGCATGCGATGTCGACCCTTTTGGCGGGGGAGGGTGAGGGATGGTGCAACGCAGCAAGATCCAAGAGATTGGAGTGTGAAGAGTTGACTGAAGTGAGACCTTGACCATCATAGTGGCAAGGCCCATCAAACTTCCTGTCAGCAACCTGCAACGTTCACATGCTGATAATCCCAAGAAGCCGAATGCAGAGCAGACAAGGCAGGGAGACAGTTTGCAACATAGCCACCACAGAATTCACCCCTACCGCCTTGATGTGGACAGCAAGTACGGCACGGGTCAAACCGGGCCTCACAATTACGCACCAAATGCCAAAGTGCAATGTTCTCAGCCGTTGCAGTGTCTGCCAAGCACCGCTACATCACAGCAATCGTGGCAGAGAACTGCATTTATTGTGCATTGTCAGCACTGCTCCAATCCAGACATACGCGCGAATGCCACATTGCGGCAAGTGTGCATGTGCTGGCCATGAAAAGCAGGAAGAAGGCTGGTGGGCTGCACACACATGTTGCGATGCACAACACCAACAGCAAGACGCCCGGCATGCGGCCCTTGGGGACCAATGCACAGGCGCGACCTGCAGTTGCGCAGCCCAGAAGTCAAAACCAAATTCATTTGATTGTCCGTGGCACTCTTGGCACAGAGTGCGGCAGCACCCTTACACAAGTTCTACATGTTGCGTTTGTGGCTTGCGCATGAGGGCAAATCCGACACCTGCCAGCAGACAAAAGGCGGAGGATGTACGCTTTGGCACAGCACATCCAGGGGCACGACACACAGCTACAAGTGCCCAAGCGGCTCTCAAATGAGGCATGTGACGCCTACCGCAACAACCCGCACACCAACTGCCCAGAAACCGCATGCAATTTGTGGGGTGCAGTCGGAGCTGCTCAGACTCCAGCGCAAACGCCAGTACATCTCTTGTGCTGCAAACACCGCTGCCAGCCTAGAGACTGGCAGCACGTGACCCAAGGGCTTCCGACACGTAACAGAGGATTCCTGGGACATCCAGGACACAACGCGCACAATAGGCGCAAAGCACTGCACACTGCCAAGCTGGCAACCTAAACCGCCGACCCTGTTGCAGCACAAAACCCTTACAAGCACCATGCCCTACACACGCGCTCGCCAGCCGCGCAACGCTGCCATGTATGCAATGCACCATGCCACATCAGCAGGGTCGGCCGGTACACATGCCATGAGAGTGCTGCACTTGCAGGCGGCAAGCACGCTCGCATTGCTGCATGCGCCGTACATAATCTCGCTAGCCATTGCTGAGCGCAAACAGACACCAGGGACATGAATGAGAGGTAGCCTTGCAAGCGACTGAATCAATGCCACACAGGGGGTGCCCTTGAACCCCTTGTCACACCAGCTGCAGCCGATTTGGCTCGCGCTGACGCACACCAGGCAGCCAGCACAAGCACAGAAACGCACAAGGCTGCGCTGCACCACAGCGCTGTGGTTGGCGCTGTGGGCTCGTGCAGTAGCGGAACGCTGCCTTGCACAAAACAATCGCATGCCGCACCAAAGCAGCGCAGGCAGCAGCATGACATGCCTAGCAGGGTTAAGAACAAAAGGTATTCGAAGGAGACCCGACTCAAGGCGGAAAAGCGGCAAGCGAAACAATACCCCAACAAAGGCGCTGCAGATTCATATGGTAGTGTCATGAGCCAGCTGTAGTAAGGCCAGCAACAGCCACATGCATTCACTGCATATTCAAACACATAGCATGCTGCCTTTCTTGCACCTGGTTGACCTGCAAAGCACTGTTGACGTGGGGAGCTGTGCATGCTTTGACAGCTCAAGCCACACAAAGGGGTTGTGTAAGTATTGCGCTGGCCCTGGCTTGCTTTGAAGCCAGCAAGGAGGCACAGCTGTCAGCGCCTTGCAGGAAAAGCATTTAGCTACGCGAGGCAGTAACAAGTGCCGCTGCTACCCCACAAAACAGCCGCCAGAGAAGCATCTTCCCACAGACATACCCACAACAGTCGCCTGTCGAGCAGGAAGAATCAGCAAAACAGCTCGAAGGCATCAGATACACAGCAGGCAACAGCCGTGCCAACACCACTGCAAACCAAAGCCAATCAGCAGCTGCGCTGCACATGTTGTATAACACCGAAAACACTTATCATTGCTGTTGCTACACCTAACTCCGACCTGGCGACAGTTTGCAGCCAACTGCGTGCGTGTGAACTTGCCACAGGCGCGGATAGGCCCTACCCAGAATCCATACCAGCCCCGCAGAAGCACGCCCAGCCACTGCGGAAATGCCAACCACTCCAAACAAGGTTGCGCACGTGCAGCAGCAGGCAATCCCAGAGACGCGCAACGCAGCACACCTAGGTACATGCAAGAACCCCACAGCACCGCAGAGCAGCAAGTCGTGCAGTAGGTGCTGCTACATCGGGTGCATATGCACGCTGCTGGCACAACCCAGACACTACCTCCTCTTCCACGCTGACGCTGCCTCTCAAATCATTCGTCAAGTTCTTTCCCTAGGTCACTCTTGCTTCAAAGCACGCATAATGCACGTTGCCTGACAATGCTGCACATGTTGCTGGGTAGACGCATCATGATTGTTGCCAAACCACAACACACGGAGCTGGTCAAACCTTCAGTCAAACGTCCATCCAGACACACTTCAAAGAGCACAACAGGTCCTGCACATGCGCTTGTAACAGGCAACAGCCCGCCACTCAGCAGTCATGCAAGCCGGCACAGTCGACCAGTACCATTCAGCACCAACAGCCACGCAAACTGCCCGCTTCCATAGCCATACCACCAACTCATACTGGTGGCTGCTACTGCAGCAAATAAACTCACGCGCCTCAGCAACCCGGCACGCTGCAAAGACTGTCAACCACAACAGCGTGGCACGCAGCAGCCCGAGCAGCTGTGTTCACTCATCAAACGCAACCCCCCCGGGGTTGAGCTGTGCCCACAGCAGGGTGCTTCTGCCGTGTGCATGACAGCAGCACCGAAAGGTCTATGGCTGCAACAGCACCCAGCCGTCACACATCTGACCGCTGCAACTGCAGGCAGCCACAGCGCACCACCATACTCACGGCAGGCAAGATGTGCACGCAGAAGGAATGCGCCAGCAGTCTTCAGATGCAGCACAGCAGCGGCGCACCCCTCTGGCAGTCAGAATCCACGCAAAGCAATGCACCTTTGTCGACCGCTCTGGGCGCATGACACCCACCACACGCAACATAGCACGGCCGGCCTAGGAAGTGCACCCACACAGCCATAGCACGCCAACACCACAGGAGCTCAGGTAGTGCATTTTGAAATCAAAGCAGCCAAAACTCATCAAATCAGCGCTTCTTCCCACATCCATCATCTGCGCGACTGCTCGGCACATGCAACCTGGAATAGGCTGCCGGCCCGGGAGCACAAGCCCAAGACCCCCGAGCACGGAAACTCTCCAAACGCTGCTGCAGCTACTCAGACAGACTCGCACAACTGCCAGGCTGAAACACATAGGCTGGCTGACAACACGACGGTGCGAGAACAGCACGGTCAACACTGAAGGTTCACGCACTGCAGCAGACACACCAACACACACACACCGCCCCACCTTCCCCCACAGCTGCTGCCACGCCCCATGCCGTCCCAAGTTTCTTTTAGGTCTGTTCAAACCACTGCCAACCTTCATTCAAAGTCGATGACCGCGCCAGCACCATGCAAGCGCTGATGTAACACGCATAAGTATCACAGCGCCCACCAGAGTGCCCTTTCTTGCAGCACACCCTGCAGAAGCTATGCAATCCCAACACACCATGCCGCAAGCAGAAGTCGTCGAGTTGAGATCACTGTCAGCACAGGAACAGCAGCCAAACGCCGTTCAGTGCTACAACTGGAGTTACATGGAACGGCATCTTGTCCCAACGCAGCACACCATGCTCGCTGCAGTGCCCAAAGTAGGCGCCAGGCAGCCGCAGCATGTAACCACGTTTACTTTCCATCATGCACATCGCCAGCATACATTACACAATTGCATCCTGACGCCGCCATCGTGCACTTTTATCAACAAACAAGCTGCAATTGGTTCTGCAAGAAAGCATATGCCAGCCCGCATGCACACCCCGGGATGCATTAGGGGTTGCCTAATTCTTGGCCAAAGGCGCATTGCAGACCCAAGCGCACGAGCTCGTACAAATAAACACATGCTTAATGCTGTCTTGAAACCCACGCGCCCACCGTCCAAGCTCAACCCACAAGACACAGTGAAGCATCCATCGGCTGGGCAGCCACGCTGCAAACCCTGCGCACCAGCAACACTCAAAAAAGCAGCACTCAGACACCAACACTAACTTGTCAGTCATCGAAACTCTGGAACCACTGCGTGGACGGATCAGCATCAGCAGCACAGCTGCCGGCGGTGCCTCCCACTCCAGTCGCGCTGCAGGTGCGTGCCGTGCCAACAGCAGCACCGCTGTTGCCACACGCGAGCGCCTGCAGCCTCACTGCATGACCGCTGGTGCTGCTGCCGGTGCCCGCAGCAAGCGAACCAGATGCGTGCATGCCGCTGCTGCTGCTGGTGGTGCCAGATGCGCGCCGCGCACGCGCTGCTGCTGCAGCCGCCGCAGCAGGGCTCGCTGCCGGCGGCGCTGCGGCCGCCGCCGCAGCAACGGGAGATGCGCCACTGCCGACACGCGCCTGCGCACTGCTGCTGCCGTTGCCGTCGCCACTGCTAGGCTCAAGCGGCTCATGCTCCGGAACAGCTGCGGGCTGCCGGGAGAACGGCAGGAACAGAGACAGCCGCCGTGACATCCTCCGCTGACGGCCGCTGCCGACCACAGGCATAGAGTGCCTGCGGCGGCGGCACTGGCTGGCTGAATCGCTGCTGCCTGCTGCGCTGCTGCTGTTTTGCTGCTGCAGCTCCAGCGCGCGCACGCGGCGCACCTCGTAGAGCAGCTCGTTGAGCCTCTTCAGCAGCTGCAGGGCACGCAAACAAACACAGCGTGATGTTTCACCGATGAAAAGCACAACGCTCTGCTCGCCAGCGAACAAGCAGCGTGCAATCTGTACGCCAACAGCGGGGCAAGTCTGCGCCACAGTGAGACAGTGCATCCCAAACTACGAAGCGCATTGCATCAACCAGCAGATAACAGTTGCAGCAAGGGTGCTGCCATGCACGACCTGAAGATCACAGCAGCAAACCTCCACACTGCCACCCGCTCACATGATGCATCACGATGAAGAAATTCAAAAACACCCATGTTGCACAATCCTGCATCATATGATCATATGCACACATGCATCACGATAACGAGATCCAGAACCACCCATGTTCCAATCTCCTGCATCGTATGATCACATGCACACATGCATCATGACGACGACAACCAGAAGCGCCCCTGCTCCACACCTACCCCTGCACCTCGCTGCTCCGCAGCACACCCCGGCCCCTGTCTCACCTGCGCAGCTGTCGGCCGTTCCGATGCGTCGTCCGCCCAGCATTGCTGCGCCAGCGCGACGTATGCGGCAGGCGCCCCCGGAGGGAACACAGGCCGAAGCTTGCGGTCACATACGCCCACCACAAGGTCTCCCTCCAGCATGCCCCCAAACGGATGCTCTCCAGTGAGCAGCTCCCACACTGCAGCAGTTCAACAGGCAGCACACGACAGCAGCAGCCGCATTAGCGTCCCCTCACTCGCGTCGGAAGCAGTGCAGTGGGGCTCTCTGGGCGACAACGCAGTAATTAAATGCTCATGTGATGCAGAGATGCAAAGATGCAGAGAGGAGGCAATTGTAGTGCAGCACATCACAAGTGCGCTGGCTGACAGCTGGCATGGCACGTGTTGACCTGCATCAGAGCAGCACCAAGTCCTGCAAGCTCCTGCGAGGCTGCTAAGCACCAAGTTCTGCAAGCTCCTGCGAGGCTGCAAAGCACACAGTCCTGCAAGCTCCTGCAAAGCTGCAAAGCACACAGTCCTGCAAGCTCCTGCAAAGCTGTAAACCGGGCAGCAGCAAGCACTCACACATGATGCCAAACGCATAGATGTCAGCAGCAGGCGACAGGTGCCCGCTACACAGCACCTCGGGCGCCTGGTGTGTGATCGTGCCAGCTGCTGCTGTGCTGCAGTGACTCTGTCCAGCCCTTAAGCACTGGCTGAAACCAAAGTCACACACTTTTGCAGTGTAGCGCTGCCGCGGCATCTGCGAATCTACGCTTGCTGCGTTGCTGCGGCGAGCACGCGCCTGCGCCTGCGGCTGCTGCTGCTGCACGGCTGCAGCACTCGCTGCGCCGAGGGACTCTCCTCCGGAGCCCTGCTGCTGCTGCTGCTCACCGCTGCTGCAACCGTTAGGGCCGGAGCTGCTGCCATCGAGTAGAGATGTGGAGTAGCCCTTCTTAGCCAGTGCTGCGACCAGGCGCTGCACATGCGCCTGAAACTGCTGTGCTGCAGGACTGCTGCCGCTGTCAGCGCAGCTTTGGGCTTGAGGTGTCAAATCCCCGACCTGCTGCTCCTTATGCAGCGGCTGCTGCTGTTGCTGCACATCACCCTGCAGCTGCTGCTGCACGTCCTGCTGCTGCATCGGAGCCGCCCCGCCAGCCTGCACTGCTTGCACCTGCTGCTGCGGCAGCAGCAGCTGCTGCTGCGCGAGCACCTGCTGCTCCTGCTCCAGCTTCGACACAAGCGTGTAGGAGGCTGTGGCTGTGTCATAGCTCATGCGCCGCTGGTTTAGCACTGCAGCAGGCTTCGGCGGCATGCCCAGGATGTTCACAACTTGATGAGACCCACTGGACATTGTACTGCAGCCCCCCAGCGAGCTCGCACTGCCCAGCCGGCTCAAGCCCGCTGAGTTTGTGGTTGCGGTTGCGGCACCGCCGCCGTAGCTGCTCGGCCCTGCCGGCGCCGCGCGTGCCGCTGCACCAACAGCAGCCCACGGCGCGCTGCCCGCTGCCACTGCCCCAGCAGCAGCAGTAGGTGCGACATGCGCGTCGATTAGCTGCTGTAGCTCCTCGAGGCTGGAGGCCAGACTTCCGTCAGGGCCTTTGCTGCTGATTGACACCCTGCAGCGCACAGATGACACGCCCGAGCCAGGGCCGCTGCTGCCAACCCCTTCCAGGTCTCTGCTGAGCTTGCTGCCAGGTGACGGCATCATCAGCGCCTGCTTGCGCGCGATCAAGTCGTGCGCAGCCACGCCGGTGCTCCACCGCCGCCCGCGCGCCGCGCTGCTGCTGCCGCTCGCGCGCGTGCCGTAGCTCATGATTCCAAACGAGCCCTCGGCTGCCGAGCTGCGAAGCGTGCCCTGCGGCGACGGCCTGCCGCTGATGCTGCTGCCGGCGGGCTGGATCTCACACGCGGCTGGCCCTGCCGCGCCGCTGCTGCCAAGCAACTGCTGCTGCTGCCAGGGCAGCTGCTGCTGCGGAGCTGCGGGCAAGCCGCAGAGGCTGCCGCGCCTGCTGCTGCTGCTGCTGCCGCCAAAGGTCCCAAAGCTGCCAACCAGCGGATCAGGCTCCAGAGGCTGCTGCTGCTGCTGCTGCTGCTCGGTTGCTGTGCTGCTGCCGGCAATGCAGGGCAGGCGGAACAGTGGGCTGGGGTTCGCTTGCGGCGTGGCAGCAGCTACCACTGGGATGTCATGACCCTTTCCATAGCCTCCCAGCAGTTGCACCAGGTCCACGCTTGCGCAGCTGCTGCTGTCAGTGCTGACAGCTGCTGCTGCTGTTGCTGGCGGTGTGTTGTCGCCAGCGCAGGCGATTGCCGATCCTGGCTCTGGTGACAGCTCAGGTGCAGTGCCGCCCGGGGACCGCGCAAACAGCATATTGTACCCAACAGACTGCAAGCCTGCTGGGCTGTCCATACATGGGCTGCTGCTGCCGACGCGCATGAGCGAACTGGGAGCTGCTCCTGCTGCTGCTACAACTGCTGCTGTAGGCCCTGCCAGCGTTGCTGCAGGCTTGGGAGCAGCAGGGGGAGTGAGCAATGGCGGAAGCTGCGCGCTGCTGTTGCTAGGAGTGACATCCATTGCCATCCGCCCTGCTGACGTGCTATCCATAGCAGCAGCAGCAGCAGCAGCAGCAGCACCAGCAGCAGCAGCAGCACCAGCAGCAGCAGCAGCACCAGCAGCAGCACCTGCTGCTGCCGCCGCCGGCTTCTCAGCTGCCAGCTCAGTGTGAGGTATTTGCAAGCTGCTGCCGTCGCCAGTGCTGAACACGGCTGCTGATTTGGCAGCTGCTTCAGCCGGCTGCAGTGGAAGCATCTCCCACAAGGCATTTGACCCTGCTGCACCCAGCTTACAATCAAACTGCTGCTGCTGCTGCTGCTCATGAGCCACAGGCTGCCCCAGGCTGCAAGGCCTGGGTTGCTCTGCACCAGCATACAGCTGCTGCTGCTGCTGCCGCGCAGTCTCCGGCTGGTCTTGCTGCTGCAGCTTGATCGCAGCAGCAGCAGCAGCAGCGGCGGCGCTGTCAAACACAAGCGCCGCCGCAGCGTCGCGCGGCCCATCCCAGCTGCAGCGCCTGCCTGCGCTGCCCTGCCTGCCAGCATCCCTGCCACTACAGCGCTGCCCCCACGGCATTAACAGCACGCTACTGGACGGCTCGAATGACCCAGCCGCCAGCAAGGCTGCCATGCCGCTGCTGCCACTCCCCACACTCCAGTCGCCAGCTAAGCTGCCGTAGTGCTGGCTGCTGCCTGCGCTGCCGCTGCAGCACCAGCTGCTGCGGCGACCCTGCCTGCCGCCGCCGCCGCTGCTGCTCAGCATGCGTCCTAGGCAGCTCACGCTGACTGCGGCAAACCCTTCATCCAGCGGACTCCCTGCGCCGCACGTGAAGCTGCAGCTGCTGCCGTCGGATACAGCAGCAGCACCGCCGAGCTGGCTCGAGGGCAGCAGCGGCTGCCGATCCTCTGCAGCCTCCCCGCAAGGCGCTACTGCGCAGCCTGCAGCAGTAGACAGGTCATCGAGCGGGAGGTACCCACTGTCCCCGCAGCATGCAGGCAGGTGCGATAGCAACGAGCCGCGCCGCTGCGGGCTCTGCAAGCTCAAGCTGACGCGGCGGGACCGGCCGTTTGAATTCGAATTCAGCGCGGCCGGCTGCTCGACTTTGAACAGCGTGTCCGGCAGCACGCCGCCGAAGCCCGCCCAGGAGTGGCGGCGCGTGCGGCCGCTGCGGCGGCTAGCGCTGCTGCTGCCGCTGCCAGGTAACGACAGGCCAGGGCAGCAGACTAGCGCGCCATGTGACGGCATCTGCGGGCTACCTGCTACGCTGCCAAATTGGCTGCTGGAAGCCCTGCGGCCTTCCCTGCTGGCATCGTCCGTGCTGTTGCGGCTGCTAGGGCCCAGCAGCAGCTTTGCAGCCTCACTCTCATCCACCTCCTCATCCTGCTGCTGCTGCTGCTGCTGCTCCTGCGGCAGCAGCAGGCTGGTCAGTGCACGCAGCCCCCAGAGGCCTGACGCCTCCGCTGCCGCGGCAGCAGCGCCGCCGTCAAACGCGGTCCAGGAGTGACGCCGCGTGCGCCGCGGCCGCTCCTCCGCTGCTGCTGCTGCTGATGACGACAGGCCAGACACAGCAAACCCTAAGCCGCTGGCAACGCCTGCAGGCGCCGCAGGCAGCGGCTCCGTTTTGTAGTCGATGTATGAGGATCCGCCGCTGCCGGTGCGCCGCAGCGCAGCGGGCGGCCGGCCGAGCCCTGTGACGCGCCCAAACAGAGGATTGCCGCTGCTCTCGCTCGACGCCGCATGCAGCAGCGGCAGCTGCAGCTGAGAGGTTGCCAGCGAGCCGGCAAGGCTGCTGTGGCGCTGCAGCAGCAGCCGATCGTCACACGACATGCGCCTGCTGCGCCGCGCGCGCGGCGCACCGCCGGCTTCTGCCGCCGCTGCTGCAGACCCGCTGTTGCGCACTGCGTTGTCCTGCTTGAGCGCAGCCGCTGCTGCTGCAATCGCAGTGGCTGCCTCTGTTGCTGAGATGCCGGGCGCGCTCGTGCTGCTGAATCCACCCAGCAGTGTGCGAGGGTCCCACGGCAAGCTGGTACCATAGCAGTAGCTGTGGCGGCGTGCGCGCGGCGGTAGGCGGCGCGCATACACGTCATGCCCAGTCGCTGTGCGCCCCAGTAGCTGCTGCTGCTGCTGCTGAAGCTCTGCCTCCTGCTGCTGCTGCAGCAGCGCCGGCTGGCCCTCTGCGACGGTGGGCATGGTGCAGCTGCTGCTGGCTGCTGCTGCTGCTGCCAGTCGGGCCGTGCATGCTTCACCAGGGCTGGAAGCTTCCGAATAGCAGTAGACACTACCAGGGTTGCTAAAGAAGCTACTGGCTGGCCTGGTGCATCTGCTGCTGGACTCGCTTGCTGCAGCTGCGTGATCCTCACTTGCCAGCAGCAGCCCATCTTGACTGCCGTGCTGCTGCTGCTGCTGCTGCTGCTGCTGCTGGTGATGGCTGGAAGCGTTGCGTTCGCTGCTGATTTCGTCTGTATCGTCGCGGCTGCTATCGCTGGGCTCTCCAGTAGCGCTGCTGCTGGTGGTGTTGTTAAAGGTCGGGCACACCCAGCCCTGCACCTGCTGCTGCTGCATGCGCGCCGCCGCTGCTGCGATGGCTGCCTGTAGGTTGGGCAGCATGGCTGACTGACTCAACCTGCGGCTGCGCCTGTGCTCCCTGACAGTGTTGTACAGGCTGAGAGGCGCAATGTGCTCCTCCTCACCCCCATCATACGGTGCACGCTGCAGAATGCCCTCGCATTCATACGAGAGCTGCTGCTGCTGCTGCTGCTGAGCTGCCTGCAGCGCACTCACCAAGTCCAGATGCTGCTGCTGCTGCACGGCAGGCGTCGCCGCCGCTGCCGCTGCTTCATCAAACACTTCTACGTCCTCCTGGCAGAATGACACGTTGCTGCTGGCAACAGGCGTGAAGCTACAGATCTGACCACTGATAGGCCCCATGCCTGCATAGTCATCTCCCACTGTGCCAAACTGCTGCTCCTCAGCTTCCAAGCAAGTGTCAGCAGCAGCAGCGCAGTCGCCAGCAACGTCCAGGCTGTGCCGGCTGATCTCTGATACGCTGCAGCCGCTCCACAGGCAGCTCGGGTGGGTGCCGCTGGCCGGCGCAGCATGCTGCTGCTGCTGCTCCTGCTGCTGCTGATCCATCTGCAGCCGGCACGCCTCATCATCCATTTCCTCACCCAAGCACGCTGCCCCCGGCGCCAGGCAGCACAGCCCGGAGAAAGACAGCAGGTTGCCGCTGCGCGAAAAGGCAGCGCCCCTGCTGCTGTGGCCGTGCCGCGAGCCGGATACAGGGCTGCTGCTTGTAGAGCTGCTTACGCTGCCAGGCCCCTGCCGGCTGATGCACCAGCCGCTGCTCGCCGCACCGCCCTGCCCCGCTGCGCTGCTGCCATTGCCGTTGCCACTGCAGCAGGAGAAGCAGGACTCGTCGCTGTGGCGCCTGCAGCGGCTGGTGCAGGTACTGCTGCTGGCAGTGCTGCAGAGCATACCCAGCCAGCTGCACTCATCGCTGCTGCCGAAGCAGCTGCTGGCGCCTCCGCAGCCGACGCTGCCGCTAAAGGAGGATGGCAGCTCGGACTTGAGCAGCACGTTCTCGCTCTTCAGGTCGCCGTGGCACACGTGCTCCGAATGCATGTACGACAGCGCGCGCGCGATGTCGATTGCCAACAGCAGCAGCAGCTCCTGCAGGCCAGGCAGGGCAGTAGCAGCGTGGCAGCAGAGCGCAGCACAGGTATCTGTTGAGCAGCAGTCGAGACCTACGAAGTGTATGCTTTTTTTAGCGCATCTATTGGGGCATGCACTGCTGGCTGTGCTGGCCTGCTGACAGCATGCCTGTGAGTCATGCATGCACATGCACACGACGGCCGTGTGTCACAGAAACCCCTTCCATTACATGCTCAGTACAGCAGCACATAGCTTACCAGGCAGCAAGGGTGCAGCGCATGCATGCTGAGCCCTAGAACGCTGAGTTTATCGACTGCAGCTCAGCCTCTACTTAAGGTTTCAGGTGTAAGAAGTGAGACAGCACCAAGCTGACAATCCTCTAGAATAGACGTGTTTTCTATGAGCGCTTCGGCATCTGCTTTACAAGCTAAGAACTCGGCAAACTCCCTGTTTATAGCAAGCCTGTGCTCACCATGTTGACCTGCTTGCTTTCTGGGTAGTATTGGAAGCCTCGCTGCACCTGCTCGGCAAGCGTGCCGCCATCACAGAGCTCCATAGCAATCCACACCTCAAAACACGCATGCCCTGCAGGCGACACCAGCCCCAGCTGCCGCTGCTGCGAGTCATGCTGACTCAGCAAATCATTGCCTGTGATCAAGCCGGTGATCAAGCCGGTGAAGCGATGCGGCTCCGAGGCACGCGCGATGACGCTGTGGCCAGCTGCTGCTGCTGCTGCTGCCGCTGTCGGAGAGCCTGGCAGCTGCTGCTGCTGCTGCTGGTCGTCCTGTGCTGCAGCTGGGGTGGTGAGCAGCGGCAGGTAACTGTACTGGCAGGGGCTTGGCGGCTGCAGGCTGGCAGCTGCGGGGCTGCTGCTGAGCCAATTGCCGCCAGAAGCCTGCAGGCCACGACAGATGTACACATAGCGATTACATAAGGTTTCATCATACGTGGAATACATGCACGCAGAGGATCTAAACTGGCGTCAGCAGATGTGCAGACAAGCAACGGCACGCGAGGGCGTGGGGACCGACACATTAACCAGAATGGTGCAGCGCGTGTGAGCGTCTGATCTGCCCGATGGATGCACACAATGAATGGGAGCAAGCCAACTGATTGCTGCCGTAAGTCTTGGGTGTCTGTTGACGCATGCCAGGAACCTGCACTGCTGCTGCTGCTGCTGCTGCTGCTGCTGTGCCATCCTGAAAACGTGAATTATCAAGACAGCATGCGTGGCACAACTGCTGCACTGAAGTTGAATGACCGCTGCTGCAGCTGCAGCAGCAGGCGCAGCTTCTCAATGCTCACCCGGGGTGTGGCGGGCTGCCATGATGAGGTGCTGACCACTGCGCAGTCCAGCAGCCGCACCAAATTCTTGTGGTTGAGCTTGAGGCACAGGCGCACCTCATTCAATATGGCTGCTGCTGACTCCTCCTCAAGAATGAGCAGCTTGAGTGCTGCTGGGCTGCCGCAGTACGATCCTGCAAGCAACACCGGCGTACGACAACGACGACGACGACGACGACGATGATGATGATGATGATGATGATGATGATGACGACGACGATGAGGAAGAGGCAGCACGGGCGTGCACGCGTTGCAGGTGAGTGCCTATGATTTGGGCATGGGCTGCTGGCCACTGCAAGGAGGTTGACGCATCATTACATTAACTTCAAATGCTCTGCTGCGAAGCGGCAGTGGCTGCTGCAGTGCGCAGGGCCATGCAGCAGAGGCTGATCAAAGCAGCAGCGAAGGCTGACACAGGCAGGGCCCTGGGCTGCTGTTGCACAGTGCTGCTGCACCACTGCAATGCGCGGCTGCTGATCCTTGTGTTGGGCCTGTGCCAAGCTAGCCTGAGCTGCTGCTTCCTGCAGAGCCGCAACTGCTGAGCTGCCCCAGTGCTGTTGTACTGGCTCATCTAACCTGCATACACCCGACCATAGCTCCCAGCTGCAATGAGACATCCTGCAGGACGAGCATCAAACAGCAGCCAACGCAGCTCAGCAGCAGCAAGCAGGTACACTACACGACTGTAACCCAGGCAGCGCCTCGGCGCAGGAGCAGGACCTACTGCACAGCTTTGGGACCGCACAGGCAGTGTGGCTGGGGCCCCTTAATGCATACCCTCAAGTGAGCAGGCGTGCTCGAGCTGTGACTCACCAAGCTTGAACTCTTCTGGCGCGCTTGGCAGGAAATAGCCCTGTGTGCCGCCATGACAGCTGTCTGGCGTGAGCTGCTTCAACAACTGCTGACGCCTGCTCTGCGTTGGGCCCTGCACGAGCTCTTCCAGCAGCTGCACCCTGCATTCAGCAGCAGCGGATACCTGAGTAGGGCTGACTGCAGCGGACTAGCAGGCAGATGATAGGCGTGAAATATACAACATCGCTGCCCCCAGTTGTAATTTTTGCTGCAGCACAGCATCCTAAGCGTGTATGGGCGAGCCACGAATTCTGGCTCTTCCGTGACTCATTGCTCGCTGGCTATCGCTGCGAGTAAAATCCATGAATCCTCATTACTAAGATTCACAACGTGCCTCTGCTGGACTTTTGACTCCCGAGTCCGCTTCGCAGTGGTGGGCTCCACCAGCTGGCCGCGCGACACTGCCGCTCCCATACGGCTTCAAAAACCCACAACAGCTCTGTTTACTTTGATAAATGAACTTGAGCCATGATCAGGCTGCCGAAAACTGTCGCCAAGAGCCCCGACTTCGTTGATGCAAATTTGAGCTCGATCAGTAATATTGAACGTCTCAATAACACTTTGAACCACTCCCTTGTGAAAGAGCCAACCAGAGTCTGGACGCTGTCGCTTGTGAAATATCTCCTTGTGACACAGACGATTCGCGGGTTTGCGCTTGACTGACAGCCGGACGCTTGCCTAGGATGCTTCGACCAGGTTGCATGACACATATGCAATTTATCGTTGCCCCGTGCCCCGTGTTGCTGATCGGGTGTGCTGATGAAAACTAGGGGTTGCTTGCGCTCATGTTACGCAAGCCTGTACTGCGTCTGTCCATGTGTCTTCACTTGATCAGATGCCTTCAAGCAAATTGTGGAGTCGGTGACTCCGTATCCCGGACGATAGTCTCCTGCTTGTGTGCGAGGCGCATGGCTTGATATGGCTACAGTCGCCCGGGGTGGCAGATGAAGCCCTCCGGCCACCACCCACTCCTCCCACCATCTTCGAAGCGCACTATTTCTTTTGCTCACATCTAAAGATGCTGTTTCTGACTTCCTGGATTGAAAAACCAGCGCGCAACCTCTGGCAAAGTCAAAACCCAAGCACACAAACACCAGAGGCCATTGAACGTGTCGACAAAGCAGAGCCAGGGGTCGTGTTTATCGCACTTGTTTTGGAACAACAATGTGAGAAATTCAAGGCAGATTTGCTGGCCTGCTTCGACGTATCCAGCGACTGTTACTGCCCTTCGACGCTCTGAAATGCCAGCGCCTCGCGCAACAACAATTCCGCTATAATAACCGTTTTTGGTCTTCATGGATTTGCGCATACGAAATTTGTCTCAGGCTTAGACATGCGAGCGCAACTGTCGATGACACGTCAGCTGTAACAAAAAACACTGTGGTCAAAGCAAATCCACAAGTCATCCACAGCAGACCATCCACAAGCCATCCACAACGGGCTGGGGCCGTCCACAAGGCCGTCCACAACCGGAACGGTCCACAACCGTTGTGGATAAGCCTCGATCGCGTGTGGATCATGTTGTGGATTGTGCAAATGAGCCTCGAATCACTGCTCAAACACGTTTACATATACAATATATGAGTTGTTAATAATGTTACGTCGAGCTTGTGCCCGTACGCGAGCACAGCGAGCAGCAGCAGCAGCAGCAGCAGCAGCAGCAGCAGCAGCAGCAGCTGCAGCTGCTAGCATGCCATCGCCGCTGATGCTGCAGCTGCAGGATGATAATAAAGGATATCAGCATGTGCTGGTAGTCCATGCTGATGTTGATACCAAAGGACAACAAGCAGCAGTGGCAGCAGCAGCCAGCATGCATGTCATCCCTCCTGCTGCCACATCAAGACAGAGGACAGCATGCTTGGGGTGAAGTGCAAAGCAATGCAGTGTCCACAACATGTAACCATGTCAACTGTTCATATCACAAGGTACGTCTGCCAGACATCCCTCCAGGCACACCCTGCATGTGCTTGCGCTGATCCACAATACACACACTAGCTGTACAATAGCATGTTTGAATGTATGTGCCGCACAGACTCCTCCGCTTAGTCCCTAAGCCTCGCTGGCTTCATACGTGCTCGCTTCGCCCTGGATCCGTCTTCCACTTCTCCTGTTGCTGCAGCTGCTGCTGCTGCTTCTGCTGCTGCTGCTGCAGCACCACATACTGCTGCCTCCTGCAGCTCGCACTCAGCTGCTGCTGCCTCCGCTGCTGCACCATCTGATGCTTCCGCCTGCAGCTCGCTCTCCCCATCCCCACTGTCTGCTGCATCCTCCTCCTCCTCCTCGCTGCCGTCTGCTGCACCACCGGATCCCCATTCATCATCACTGCTGCTGCCCCCACCCAACTCAGCACTGTCCTCATCCGACAGCTTGCGCTTCCGGCCCTTGCTGCCACCTGCACTGCCGCCCTTGCCGCCCTTGCCGCCGGCCTTCTTGCGCCTGCCCTCAGGCTTGCCTGCACCACCCCCTGTGTCACGCGGCAGACGGCCGACTGGCTTCTCGGCACCTGGCGGGCGGGCAGTCTGCTTGTCGCTTGGCGGCACACCAGCCTCAACAGCAGCAGCTAAGGCAGCCTGCAGCAGCAGTCGCAACAGCCAGCACAACAGTGAAACAGGGTTGATGATGACATGGTGAAGATACCACGTAAAAATGCATGCATGGCTGGTTTATGTTGTTCACAAGCAGGTAGCATGTGCCCAAGCATAGGAACTGCAGTGCAGGTGCGCACCTGCAGGACAACAGGGACATAACATGCACTGGAATCAGATGCAGACGAATGCCACGGCCTACAAATACCTTGCATCCGCATCCGCAGCAAAGCGCCAAAATTGCTCCCAATGCAACCAACTCATTACTGTGCAATAATGTCCACAACGCAACATCCAGCTGCAATTTCTTTGATCATACGTTAACAAGGCAAGCTCACCCCCATGTTCTCTACCAGCAGTGTCTTGACAGAGCTAGGAGAGAACCCAGAATTCTGCAGCACCTCCTTGTACTGCAAAGCATCTGCAAACTCAGCAGCACCCTGCTCACGGGCAGCAGCAGTGTTAGGCGGTGCAGGCGTTGCTGCTGCTGCTGCTGCTGCTGCCAGCTGCTGCTGCGATGCTAGTCTGCTGGAGCGCTTAGACGCGCCATCAGCTTCAGCTTCTGTCGCTGCTGCTGCTGCTGCTGCAGCCGCCTGTACACCGTCCCCAAGCTGTTGCTGCTGCAGCTGGCTTGCATGCCTGCCAGGCCTGCTAGGGGTTGCGTGATCCCTTCCCGCATCTGCACCCCTCTCTGCTGCTGCTGATGATGATGATGATGATGCTGCTGCTGCCTGCGCACCACGCTCATGCTGCATCTGCTGCTGCGGCTGCTGCAGCTGGCTTGCAAGCCTGGCAGAACGCCTACTAGGAGTCAAGCCATCATCACCTGCTGCGTCTGCACCTCTTCCTCCTAATACTGCTGCTGCCGGCGCACCATCCCCATAGTGCTGCTGCTGCTGCTGCTGCTGCTGCTGCTGGCGTGCAAGCCTGGCAGAACGCCTGCTAGGAGTCGAAGCATCACCCCCTGCTTCTGCACCTGCTGCTGCGCCTGCCTGCGTGCCGGTGTCATTCTGCGTCGCTGCAAACGCGGACACATCCAGCAGCATACCAGCATCTTCTTGCCCGCTGTCCGGCCCTGGCGCCTCTGCTGCTGCTCCTGCTGCGCGCTCCACACCCCCGATTACAGGGAAAGGTGGCTGTGAGAAGCGGCGGCCCTGCACAGCAGTGACAATGATAGAAGCAGTATGTTGCAAAATGTTCAACAGTTGTGATATATGGCTGTAAACACTGAGCAGTCTGCTACATGATAGCAAGCGCTCTTGAACGCAACACTTGACCAAGCCAGTGAGGTAGGTAGCGTAACATTGTGTAATCAGGGATATGCTGCTGCTGTCAAGGCTAGTTATAACGTTGCGCAACGTTGCCATCAAGCATGGCAGAAACCAAACGCACATACTGTGCTTTTGCTCTTTAGCAATGAACAAGCACCGGCAGGCGACTCCCTCCGATCTATTCTACAGCGAGAGATACTCCGCTCCTGCAGATCTACCTGTGTAGAGCCGACTGAGCCGCCACTGCCTGACACTGTGCCCTGGCCTGCAGAGCTGTCCCGGTTGTAGTAGAGCTGGTGCAGCCGCACGAGTGGAGCAGGCAGCTTGCTGCTGGAGCCGTCCTTCTGGTGGCGCGCATCGTATAAGTTGCCAAACGCTGGGTTGAAATGGGGGCGGAGGTGGTTCGCCGTGTAGCCTTCACAGTGTGTAACAGCCTCGGGGTTTTGTGGGGGCGCTCTGCCTGCCATGCTGCCTGCCAGGCACCAGGTGCCGGGCTGGTGCTTTCCCGTGGGCAGCACATACTATATTTTGAGTCAAACCAGGGGGCAATATACTTCAGCAGCAGTTGTGGTTCTACAATTGTGGAGCAGACATTTACTGCATGACATGCTGCAGATAGGGGGCATGCTGCTGCATACTGTGAAAGATAAAGGGCATACCGCGATGTGTGCCAGTGAGCTGCCGAACTGATATAGGTTGTAGTCGTATTTCAAAAGCATATGAACTCCAAAAAACGTGTTAAGATCACCATGGCCCTTTGCCAACGTATCCACTGATCGTCCAACGTAACATGGGAAGGTTACGGGCAGCAGCACAACAACCCCAGCTACTACAACCACAGGGGCACCCTGGCTGGTGAGGTGACGCTGCTGCAGCGCCAGATTCATACGAGCGAAGAAATGAAATGACCTGATATTCTGTCATGAGCATGCTGGGGGCGCACGGGGTCCTGTTCTGTGCGTGGTGGATGTATTACCTGCAGCCCTGCAGGCAGGTTGGTTGCGTTTTGCAACCAGTGTCCCCTAGTATTTCCTGCAGACAGCTTGTTTGCGTTTGTAACCAGTGCTGCTGGCAGGAGCTTGTTATTGGTTGCTGCAGCAGCCAACATGAAGGCAGTGGTGTGCTGGTTGCAGCTGAGTTTGGTGTGAACAGAGCCTGGCTCTAGGCCAGCTGTCAGGGGGCAGCTTGGTCCATTTGTGTTTGTACATTTTCTGTGCTTGTGCTCCCACACCTGACCGTGCTGCTTGTGTACCCTCTTTTTGCCGTCCACCGCCGCTCGCAGGCTGCCGACCAAGGTCAACCAGGCCCTTGTCGGCAGCCTAGCGCCTAGCAGCAGCAAAGCAGCCGCCCCGAAAGCAGCTCAGAAGCTGGCAGCTGTGTACCAGTACAACAAGTGCACGCCATATGTCTGGCAGCACCTGGTGGACGCCGTGCAACAGCAGGGCAGCCTGGCAGGCATGCTGCAGCTCAAGGCTGGCCCACTGGTGCATAGTGGCTGTCGGCTGGCAGCTCCTGCAGACAGATGTGACCTACAGCAAGTTGGCCTGATAGGATCCAATACGCCACAACTCGTGGCCCAGCTGGTGCATCAAGTGCATGCGGGCAGCCAGCAGCTGTGGGGCAGGCTGCCAGAGGCACTCAGTAGGCATGTGTTGTTGCAGTGTGCTCCTGACCTGCTGTGTGCCGGCTGGGAGCAGATGCAGCGATTACTAATCAAGCAGCAAGCACTTGCAGCCACTAGTGGCTGCTCCAACCCTGCAGCAAGGCAATGCCCTTCCGAAGAAGTTCTAGCCGCAGCAACAGCCGTGGCCGCAGTAGCGGCAGCAGTTGCAGCAGCAACTGGCAGGGGTGAAGACCATGCAGCAGCTGCAGCCGTAGCAGGTGCAGCAGCAGCTGCAGTGAGCGCTGCGCAGGCCATGGGCGCTTCTAGTGCCTGGCGAGGCGAAGAATACGTGGTGCAGTGGTAGAAAGAAAGAAAGAAAGATTTCATATAACCCATTCGACACCATACCCTTGCGGGCATTGGTGGTAAATTGGAATCGCAAGGTACCTGGTCATACCAAGTTCGAAACCGAACCGGGGCAGAATTTCTCAGGACTCTGAGATACGGCCGGCGAAAGCCGGAGGAAGGATTCTGCTCGCGCCCTGGCGGTCCGTCTCCGCCGCCTGAGGGCACTTTCAATAGTAGACTATGTTAGGTTAAACGGCGCAACACTAAAAATAATAGCTTTCGCAGGCACCGCCTCCCTGCGCCTGCAAAGCGCCTCAACGTGCTACGTTATCAACACAGTATACTCTTTCAACCCTTCTAGGCAGTAGTCTACCAACATGAGCATGCTGCCTAGCACGGTCGTGTAAGGTTTTGGGTGGTCTACCTTACACGGAATAGAGATGGCCTCACCTTCATCGTCCCCACTGATGTCACTGATGTCACTGATGTACTTGCCGCCCTTACAGGGGCGAGACCGTCTCGCCATAGGCTATGGCGCGCAAGTGCTATGGTGCAGAAGGAGTTGTATGAGGTTGTTTGTTTGTTTCTAGTGCACCTCAGCCATCACTGGCACCAGCAGAGGTAGAGGCAGCAGCAGCAGTAGCAACAGAAGCGAGTGCAGTGGCAGCAGCAGACTGTGGTGATGAAGTCCCAGCAGCAGCAGACTGCAATGACGAACTGCCTGCTGCCCTGATGCTGGTGACAGCAGTGTGCCTGTTGATTCCATTGTGAGCCAGCAGACAGTTGCTGTGTTGCCTGCAGGCTCGGCAGCTCTCAACAGCAACACCAGCGCAGCAACAGCGCCACTAACACAGCCCAGCACCAGCCCTGGTTCCCAGCAACTAGAGGAAGCAGCAGGGCTCGCAGGGGCCTTTGCAGCTGCCAGCCAGTCCTGCAGTGACAGCAACACTCTGAGGCGCGGCGCATGCCTGCTGGTGCTGCTGCGCAATGGCTGGCGTGGCAAAGCAAGGCCGCTCAATGGCAGCGTGCTGGTCAGGGGTGTGGCGTACAACTGCTACAGCATTGTGCAGGTGCAGCTGATGAGCCATGAGGGTGTGCTGCTGCACAGGGGCCAGCAGCAGATTGTGAGCGGGCGTGTAGCTGCAGAGTTCCTGGGGCCTGGCAGCAGCGATCAGTGGGCGCTTGGAGCGAGCAGACCTTCATCGCGGCTGTGGCCAGAGGACACCCTGCAGGGTGCTGCTGCACTGCCAGGCACCCCAGCCTGTTGGCAAGAAGTTCAGGAGCTACAGCTGAGCCTGCACGCACGCCCATGAGGCCCTGTCTGGCTGGACACAAGCTGTCCTGTTGTACCTGTTGAGGCCTTGCAGGAAGGCAGTGTGGTGTGTGCCTGCTGCGTCGGTATGCAAGCGCTCAGCGTTGTTGCACAGGCCCCTGATGTTGTCCTAACTCGTTCAGGTGTTGCTGGTGATAGGGCATTGGCCACTGCATGCTGCTGTTGCTGCTAACGCATTCAAGAGTGTTGTTATCCAGTGCCTGCTGAGTGCTGCTTCCCTATGACGCACCTGTACATAGCCCGTTCTGCAATCACTGTAAAATATACTGCTGAATTGTGTTGCATTATTTTGAGAGAACGCGCAGCTTCTCTGCGACGTCTTCCCACAGTGCTGGGTCATTGGTGGTCCTCGCTGGAGCCTGAGAGTTGAGGTCAACGCCATTTAAATATATCTAAAGTCGCTATCTAAGGGAGACGCATGAGCGCACGCCACCTCAGGCAGCGCAGCCTGAGCTGCAAAGCCTCTAAACAACACTTCTGTGTCTGTGGCCCTGTGCAAGCTAGTGTGCAGCAAAACGGCCTAGACTTTTGTGTAACGATATAATAGTCATAACTTGCAAGGCACGCATTACACGTCGTCATACAATGCTGTGCAACAGTTTTGGCAGGCAGCAGGCAGCCCGCTGTTGTCAACATACCAGCTACTCACTGCATGGGCGCAACAGCATTCAGCTTCAGCGCAGACCGTGTACAGTGCTCCAGCGCTGCAGATATCCTGAGCTTACCAAGGTAGTGTCTCCTCTCGTTCGCTGGTTCCTGCTCCTCGTGCTCTTCGTGCATCTAGATTGAGTCCCTATTGAACGAATAGCGCTGCCATGCAGGTGTTGTCAGCAAAAGATGCAAGCAGTGACGGGGCCAGCAGCAGCAACAGCAGCAGCAGGGCCAGCACCAGCAGCAGCAGCAGCAGCAGCAGCAGCAGCAGCAGCAGCAGCTATCCCTTTTTCAACCGCAAGGTGGAATTGAAGCACCTGGCAGACCACTGCAGCGCTCCTCCAGATGCTATCAGCGTCATTGTAGGACCTCGCAGCACTGGCAAAACAGCGTTGTTGACATATTTCATGAGCCAAAGGGGCTTGCTGGACAGCAGATGCTTCATCAATGCCAGGATTACGCCCATCAACACCCCCAGCCAACTGGCTACCGAACTGCTGGCGTCAGCTATACCCAAACTAGCACAGCAGTTGTTTCCAGATGTAAAAGGGCTCAAAGAGATAGTTAAGGCTTTGGCAGGTGCGATCAGTGAGTTGCAGGATAAGCAGAAGTTGGCAGATGGCAGTGAGTTCACCTTGAGTGGCAAGGTGTTCGCACCCATCTTGCGGGGCCTTGCGGGCGACACTCGGGAGACGCCCCCATTGGCAGCGGTGTGTGAAGCATACATAGCTCTGCTAGACGCCTGGTACAAGGCAAGGGCAGCTGGGAAGCTGCAAGATGACAGGCCCCCGGTGTTGGTGGTGGATGAGGCCAACGCACTGATGGCCTGGGGGGACCAGTACACGGTGGAGAGGCAAACTATGCTGAAGTTTTTTGTTGCCATCAGTAAGGAGCAGCGGCGCAGCCATGTCATCCTAGCCACCTCTGAATACTCCTTTCTGACCTGGCTGAGCAAAGGTAAGGCAGCAACACGCAACCTCTTAGGCACCGATGGCAGCACTGTAGCAAGACTCGCCTTGTAGTAACTTGTGTGAGTTGAGCTTGTGGCGACTCTCTTATGCTGAGCAATGCATTCTGCTGGTTGCCATGTCATGCAAGCGAACTTGCAGTGCAGATCTCAGTGGCTGCCAATATGCGCTTGTTGCTCTTGCCATGCAGAGATTGGACCAGGCTTCTTTCAGAGCTTCGTGGTTGGCGACTTCCCTGCACAGGAGGCCAGGGGATTTCTTGATGAGTGTCTGCAGCAGGTTGGCAAGCCAGGAGTGGTTGATGCCGATTGGGAGGCTGTGCAGAAGGTGGGTCACTGATGCGTGTTACTTGTGTATTGTCACACACAATGACACTTCAGCGGAAGCATTGCTCAGTCAGCATTCTACGACCACATGACATCCCTCTCATATCATCATCTTGCGGCGTCATGTACACGCCGATGACACAATCACAGATGATGTTGTCAGTCAACCCACAGCTGGCAGCGGATATAGCTAGCCAGTTGCACATGCAGTTTGCTTGTTGTGCCAAGGTGGTGAGGCTAAAACGGTGTTGGCAGCTCTGACTGAGCACTACTGCACCGGCAAGTCTGGTAGTGTCGGTACGTGCACAGGGCAAGGATGGCATGTACAACAACAACTAAGTATGCGGCAGCGTAGCTGCGCCAGCAGTGAAGCGGGCATTGTCAACTGTATTGTGCACTGTCGACCCCATCCTGCAGGTTTGCGGTGGCAATGCTGGAGCTTTGGTAAGGGCCGCTGGCTCGTACAATAGCCTTGGTGGCTGGAAAGCAGGCAAGTGTGGAGTGGTGGAGTGGTACATGGTGTTACCTCCAATGCCTTAAATGTACACTAGTGTTCAGCATGTGTGGGTTGACTGGGTTCATTGAAAAAGACAATGTTGAGGACTGATTGAATGTGCTTAGTAGCACTGCCCAAATTCCACGACATCTATCAGCTGCATGTGTGCAAGCAACACTGCATTTGTGCAAGCAAAGTTGGCAGACATAGTAGGCATATTCATAACTGGCACGGCCTTGTTGTTGACCACCTTGCCTGATGATCACCTGGTTTGCAACTGCGAGTGTTGCTCAATTGAGCGTGTCATACAGACAGCATCGCACTCAATGATGATCATGTTGGCTGGGATCTGAGGGGAAAGAGTGAGTGGCAAGGACCTGGCGTACGGTATGTGGAGATTTGCCATGGTGTGCTGATAATGGTAAGGATGGTAGCTGCTCTACTACTATGTGCTGAGGGTGATGTTTGTTGTGCATTGCAACTTGCAGCCCTATCCCAGGTGGCGAAGGATGTGTGGAGAACCATGGATCCTCGATACTGGCCAGCAGCTGACGCTGCCTACACTGCAACAGACTACGCCACAGCAGTCCATGCCATCTTGAAGAGCCAGTACAAGGCGGTTAATGGTGTGGATCTGATAGCAGTGCTAGGCCAGCAATCGCTAGAAGCAATGGTGCAGGCCAATCTGCTTGCTTTGCGGCCCTACTCCCATTGGGCTGCAGACATTGATGCTGCAGCCTTTGGCCCTAAGCAGCGCTTCACTGTGGTGACCGCACCAACTCCCCTCCACCTGTACCTCATGGAGGACGAGCGCAGCACGCTGCTAGCACCCCTGGGCCTCGAGACGCAGCAGGTGGGTGTGACATTGTGGCTGGTGAATGGCTAGAATCGAATTGATGCAAGTATGGCCACAAACTGGAATTTGCTGAATTTTGTCACGGCTCGGCAGCAGCATCTGCTGCCAAGTTGACAAAGTCTCTAGTCAAGCTTTGAAAAGAAGCTGAATCCAACCTTTCCGCAAGACATGCATGAACAGCCGGTTCATAGCTACATAAACATGTAAGTTATTTCTTCCTGCAACATATGTTGGTGCAAGGTCTGGGGTTCTGTTGTGTGCAGGTGGCAATGCGTTTTCAATCCTTATGTGCACAGCCACTATTGTTGTATAGAACGGTAGTGCTATTGGTTGGGAGTTGATGTCTTGTGTATTCATGATTGAAGCGATTGTATGTCCACTGCTATGCAGGTGCCACTCACGAGCAACACTGACCACTGCGCAGACCCCAGCAGGCCACCTAGCCCCACATCAGTTGCAGTGAGGGCAGTTGCTGATGAGATGGCAGCGGTGCAGCGCAAGATTGAAGATGTTGAAGGGCAGATCAAGCAGCTCAGTGATGAGATCACTGGTGTCAGGAGGGTAAAGGGCGAGGGTTGGCATGATGAATTGGCATTCTTGCAGCAGGAGAAGCAGCAGCTCGTGGAAAAGGAGTGGCAACTGCGTGATAAAAAAGGGCGGCTGCAGGAAAAGGAGTTGCTGCTGATGAAGCGGGAGGAATAGCCGACTGGGCTTTTGTTTGCCTTGAACTGCTGGGAGGGAAGGCACATCTTGCATCTTTATTGCATCAGCAGCAACACCTGCAGCAGCCGCAGCAAGGTGGCTGCAAGACCTTCTGCTGAGCAGCACATCAGCTGTGACGGTGCTCATGAGCATGTTGTGGGATATGTAACACACGGGTTGTCCTAGCAGGCGCTGATGCTATGGCTTGAATGGGTAACATGGTGATGATGACTGGTGATCCCAGCAGCAGTTTGAGTACCGCGAAGCCTCCTGTCACATCTGTGTTGTGTGCTGCAGCAACTGCACCTGCTGATGCATGTTACAGTTGTGTCCTTTAGACACATGTTTTGTATACATACTTGCTTGTTTTCTGCTAGGTTGCAGTGCTGATGCATGTTACATACCACACTGTGTTGAACTGCTACACGCAGGCCCCCTCGACTCTCTGCACCCAGCTACAACAAGTGCAACTGCTGGTGCATGTAACACTTCATCATTAGCATCATCACTATTATCATCATCATCACTATCATCATCATCATCATCATTATGTTGTTTATAAACCTGTGAACACCAGTGAGGGCCCAATGCTGCTACCACATTGAGCAGCAGCAGCAACAGTAGCAGCAGCAGCAAGCGCACACTTGCGATCTTGCCAGGCTGCAACGCATACCTTATCTAGAGGAGTTGTAGAAGGGCCCCTAACGGCCCAGCAATGCACGGCATGGTTGCCCGCAACGCGTCAGCACTAGTGGAGGTCTGGCAGAGCTCGTGTGGCCATCAAGTCAGGAGCACATCGCAGCAATAGTTAAATGGCATTGAGATCAAGCAGCTTGCCTGGAACTCAGGGTGCGCCGCTGCTGCTTCTACGTCGGAACAACCCTAAGGCAGGCAGCTGATAGTATGCCTGCACGCAAGCAGAAATTGCAAGCCACATACATTCTAATGTGCCTCAAAAGACCAACTAAGCACTCTAAGAAGCCGCTGCTCTCTCTGTTGAACCCCTGCTGCTGCTGCAGTGTGGCAACAGCTCACCACAGACGCAGATGACAGCCAGGATGTAGCACATGCCGCGCAGAAAGCCACAGCATGCTTCTTTGCAGTTGCAGCAGCCCTGGATGTCTTCGTGAGCCCCTGCCCAACCAGCAGCTGCTGCCAGTGTGCCTGGAGTGCGACAGCCAGGCCCAGACGGCCTTGCGCAGGCTCAAGGATCGCGCAAAGGCCACAGGAGCAGACCTGTTTGAACTGCTTGTGTCAGGCAGCGTGGCAAGCTGAGAGGCCTTCATCATCAGCAGCTTTCAGGCAGGCTACAACGCAGACATCCAAGAGGCAACCGTGCAGCACCAGGTGGGCATCATGGGTGACTGCATGGCATGTGACAGCAAACATCAGCAAAGTTCATACTGCTGTTGACAAAATGCGGCACTGGCAGTTGTCTTGGTGGGTGATGCAAGCAGCTCCTTGCATGGTGCGGGCTAATCCTGCTAACAACCAACGTGCCTCTGCTGCTTCTGTCACTGCAGTTGGTTCACGAGTTCAGGCTACTGCTGCTGCTGGGCCGCACGCTCTGCGACAGGCAGCCAGGTGTCAGCATGACCTACAGCACCGTGCAGCCGACGGCAGCATCAGCGAGCGCCAGGTGGACCTCATATTCCCTGCATCAGAGCGGACATGTTGCGGCTCATGCAGGCATGGTGGGACCGCAAGGTGGGTGCCAGCGGGGCTGCTGCTGCTTCCTAGGGGCCTTGCAGGAGACTGAGTGGTACATAGTGTGCCGCATGGGGCCTTGCAAGCCAGCCAACCTAGTCACCCTGGTTCCCTGCAAGAAGCTGTGCCACTTCACCTTCTCTGTTGCTGTGACTGCACTCGCAGGGGGGCAAGCCCAGCAAGCGGCAGGCTGCAGCTGCCAGGGGGGCAGCAGAGCACAAGGCGATGCCCACGCGCTTCTACACCAACCTCCTGCTGCTGCTGTTCTGGCAGGCACAGCTCATGGTGGCCGTCACACAGCTCAAGTGAGTGCCCATGACTTGCTAAGGTAGCACAGTGTGCTGTGTCACGTGTTTCGGTGGCCATACCTGAGCTGTCAGGGCAGCTGCACAGCCCAGCAAGCACCCATGCAGGACTTGACCTTGCAGCATTCAGTGGTTGCAGTGCTGCTGCTGTGTCACAGTTACCCTCTATATATAGAGCAACATGTGTAAAAAGGGGGCAATTGTGACATACAGCACCTGCTGCAGTTGCTGGCAGCGGCACAGGGCACAACATATGCACTTAGGCATCCCAGCATTTATCAAGTGGGTTGCACTGCAGCTGGTGGTTGTCACAGTTACCCTCTATATATAGAGCAACATGTGTAAAAAGGGGGCAATTGTGACACACAGCACTTGCTGCAGTTGCTGGCAGCGGCACAGGGCACAACATATGCACTTAGGCATCCCAGCATTTATCAAGTGGGTTGCACTGCAGCTGGTGGTTGTCACAGTTACCCACTATATATAGAGCAGCATGTGTAAAAGGGGGGCAATTGTGACACATAGCACCTGCTGCAGTTGCTGGCAGTTGTACAGGGCAGCTGGTCGCTGGCAAGTTCTGCAGCTGGATGCAGACAACCAGTGTGTATGGTACACCCAAACAGCGCATGGGCTGCTGACCACATGCAGCGCTGCCTGCTTTTGTGAACATGTCTTGCAGCACCCATATGCTTGCCAGCAAGGCAGCTGGAGCCCCCAACTGGTTTCACCCAGGCTCCTTGACATCTGGTGCCCAGTACAGCAACACCAGCCCTGCGATGCTGGCCACACAGGCTGCGTGCGGCACCCTGGCTGCTGCACGGCACCTATACACTGGCGGCAGGCCTGCAGAGTGCTGCCGGCTGCGCTGGGGCGACACTGGAGTGCTTGCAATATTGGTATGGCATGACGGGTAACATATTATTACTGGAGTGCTTGGTGCTGGAAACGTCCCCGTGTGGGCCCTGAAGCTGGCGGGGATGGTACGGGACTTTCAGGAGGCGCCTGGCACGGGCTCTTACATGATCAAATACCACTGCAAGGTGAGCTGCGTGTTGTACATTGTGTGGATTCACAGCGTGGGTTTTGGTGGGGTTTTCTGGCCACAGCTCCAGGCTGCTGTTGATTGCGTCCTGCATGTGCCGTTCAGCACGAGCCCCATATTGGAGCTCGTGCTGGTGGTGCTTGTAACAGTTGTCATGTAAACACATGTTCCTCTTCTATATATAGTACAGAACTGTTACGCTCAGGGGCCCCTGGGCTTCTCTAAGCTCTCAGAACCCCAAGCCCACACACAGCTACATCAGCTGGTGCTTGTAGCAGTTTTGTCCTATAGACTCATGTTGTTCTATATACAGCGCACAGCTGTTACACGAGGCCGTCGTTACAATCTGCACCTAGCCACACAACACGCTGTCATGCATGGCTGTCAAGCACTGCTGGGTCGCAAAACAGTTGCGTCCGCAGCAGCAATGGCTTCAACAACCAGCCGCAAAAACACCAGTGACACCAGCACACACCCAGCCTACAGTGCTGGTTGCATAGCCTTCGCCAGCTCCACCACAGCCATGACCTCCTTGTGCACTTCCTCAGCACTGCTTGCCGACAGCATCAGGTGCAGCAGTGCGCGCTCCCTGCAAGGTGCGCGGCGCAGCACCAGCTTGCCCTTGAAGAAGCCAGTTCCCACCTCTGTCCCGTCGTGGCTGGGTTTGAATACCTCCCGCGGGTCCTGATACTATTGAGCAAAGGGGTGTCTTGCAGCTTAGGGGCACAACCCACCAGAAAGTCTAGGCTGCTCTCAGGCACCACCATGCTGCTGAAGGCTGTCACCCCATATGGGCCCAGTCTGGCATGCACCATGCCACACCCATCAAAGCCAAAGTACAGCTCTGCAAATCGGCAGTTCCTGTTGGAGAGCTCTAGCTTGAAGCTGCGGCGCTGCAGTGTAGTGGCGAGGTCCCTTGCATGGTCCGCCTCTGCCAAGTCAACAATTGCGCGGGCCACGTGGTGTGCCATGTTTGTTGATGACCTAGCTGTCAGTGACGCCTCAAGTGGCTTGCAGGCGCCGAGCAGCAGCGGCCAGTGGTGTTCCTGTGCATGGCTGATACGTCACTGCACTGGTATCACACTGGTTTGCAAGTCAGGTAGCCAGCAGCAGCGGCCAGTGGTGTGCCTGTTTTGTGTATGAAACAGCATCAGCAGCAGGGCAGCCTTGGCACATGGGTTTCTATCAGGCCTGTAATTGTATCCAGCCTGCACACCACACATTCAGGGCGTGTCCATGCCCCCTTGGTCACCCTGCTGCCCCTGCCCGTGGCTGTCTCTGCCCCTTGCCTTGCAACCTCACCCTCTCTGCTGCTGTTTCTACACTTGCAGAGGGGCAAGCCCAGCAAGCGGCTGCGGCTGCCAGGGAGGCACCAGAGCACAAGACGATGCCATCACGCTTCTACACCAACGCCCTGCTGATGCTGTTCTGGCAGGCGCAGCTCATGGCGGCTCTCACACACCTCAAGTGAGTCCCCAGGGGGTTTCTCCAGTGTTTGCGCTGGCAGTGTGTGACCCGGCAAGGCACAGCAGGAACACCCATGCGTCCCATGCATGGCCGGCGCAACCAGCTGTAGCTGGAGTGGCAGGGGGGTGGCCCGCCATGTACACAGGGGTCTGAGTGTAACAGTTTTGTACTACAGGTATATAGAAATTGGGTTTTGGGGGACCAAATGGCCACCCAGCAGCAGCTGCGGCTGGTTGCAGATGTTGCAATGCCCCGGCAAGTGGTTAGCTACCCCCTATATATAGAACAGCATGTGTAAAAAGGGGGCAACTGTGACACTAGCAGCTGCTGCAGTTGCTGGGAGCTGTACAGGACCAAAACACAACTTGGTATCCCCAGCGTTGCCTCTTGGTTGCAGTGCAGCTGATGGTTGTCACAGTCACCCCCTATATATAGAACAGCATGTGTAAAAAGGGGGCGACTGTGACACTAGCAGCTGCTGCAGTTGCTGGGAGCTGTACAGGACCAAAACACAACTTGGTATCCCCAGCGTTGCCTCTTGGTTGCAGTGCAGCTGATGGTTGTCACAGTCACCCCCTATATATAGAACAGCATGTGTAAAAAGGGGGCAACTGTGACACTAGCAGCTGCTGCAGTTGCTGGGAGCTGTACAGGACCAAAACACAACTTGGTATCCCCAGCGTTGCCTCTTGGTTGCAGTGCAGCTGATGGTTGTCACAGTTACCCCCTATATATAGAACAGCATGTGTAAAAAGGGGGCAACTGTGACACTAGCAGCTGCTGCAGTTGCTGGGAGCTGTACAGGACCAAAACACAACTTGGTATCCCCAGCGTTGCCTCTTGGTTGCAGTGCAGCTGATGGTTGTCACAGTCACCCCCTATATATAGAACAGCATGTGTAAAAAGGGGGCAACTGTGACACTAGCAGCTGCTGCAGTTGCTGGGAGCTGTACAGGACCAAAACACAACTTGGTATCCCCGGCGTTGCCTCTTGGTTGCAGTGCAGCTGATGGTTGTCACAGTCACCCCCTATATATAGAACAGCATGTGTAAAAAGGGGGCAACTGTGACACTAGCAGCTGCTGCAGTTGCTGGGAGCTGTACAGGACCAAAACACAACTTGGTATCCCCAGCGTTGCCTCTTGGTTGCAGTGCAGCTGATGGTTGTCACAGTCACCCCCTATATATAGAACAGCATGTGTAAAAAGGGGGCAACTGTGACACTAGCAGCTGCTGCAGTTGCTGGGAGCTGTACAGGACCAAAACACAACTTGGTATCCCCGGCGTTGCCTCTTGGTTGCAGTGCAGCTGATGGTTGTCACAGTCACCCCCTATATATAGAACAGCATGTGTAAAAAGGGGGCAACTGTGACACTAGCAGCTGCTGCAGTTGCTGGGAGCTGTACAGGACCAAAACACAACTTGGTATCCCCAGCGTTGCCTCTTGGTTGCAGTGCAGCTGATGGTTGTCACAGTCACCCCCTATATATAGAACAGCATGTGTAAAAAGGGGGCAACTGTGACACTAGCAGCTGCTGCAGTTGCTGGGAGCTGTACAGGACCAAAACACAACTTGGTATCCCCAGCGTTGCCTCTTGGTTGCAGTGCAGCTGATGGTTGTCACAGTCACCCCCTATATATAGAACAGCATGTGTAAAAAGGGGGCAACTGTGACACTAGCAGCTGCTGCAGTTGCTGGGAGCTGTACAGGACCAAAACACAACTTGGTATCCCCGGCGTTGCCTCTTGGTTGCAGTGCAGCTGATGGTTGTCACAGTTACCCCCTATATATAGAAGCGGGTGCTGATCATAACCTACAGGCAGTCGCTGAGCTTGAACATGCTCAGCGACCTGCAGGCGCTGGGCTTTGAGAACTACCTGGATGCAAAGGAGCACAAGGCTGACCTGTCAGCAGCAGACATGGCCATTGTGCAGCTGGACAGCATCGCCATGGTGTGCCGCAGGGGCAGGATCATCCCTCAATACGATCTGGTGGTGCTGGATGAGGTTGAGAGCATCCTGCACCACACAACCGCCAAGACCCACAGGGAGCGCCAGGCAACCACCTTCAGGACATTCTGCAGCATCATCAAGGCAAGCACGTGCCAAGGTGATCGCAGAGCTGCTGCAGGCCCTGGGGGTCACCAACGTGCTAGACACAAACACACCGCCCATCATCACCCTCACAGCTGAAAAGCTGGACGCCCTCAGGACCTGCCAGGCCTTCAACACAGCAGAGGGCAGCCGAAGCACAGCGCGCGTGTTTGGCATCGACAGCGGCGCCAGCGGCGAGTTCAAGACAGCGGGCAGCATCACCAAGCGACTGGCGGCCCTGTTCAAGGCGGGCGCAGGCATCACGCTGGTGACCAGCAGCAAGCAGGCAAGGCAGGAAGGTAGCGCAGCGCGCCACAGAATGTACACGCTGGGCTTTGAGAAGGCCAGCACGTCAGGTATGGCACAGCTGCTCAAGCTCAAGTACGGGCGGCTGCACCGCAGCATGTGGGCCTGCGGCGAGGTTGCAGACTACCTGGAGCAGTTGCAGCTGAGCGGGCCTTACAGTAGGTACGCAGCATGGACACGCCCTGAATGTGTGGTGTGCAGGCTGGATACAATTACAGGCCTGATAAAAACCCATGTGCCAAGGCTGCCCTGCTGCTGATGCTGTTTCATACACAAAACAGGCACACCACTGGCCGCTGCTGCTGGCTACCTGACTTGCAAACCAGTGTGATACCAGTGCAGTGACGTATCAGCCATGCACAGGAACACCACTGGCCGCTGCTGCTCGGCGCCTGCAAGCCACTTGAGGCCTCACTGACAGCTAGGTCATCAACAAACATGGCACACCACGTGGCCCGCGCAATTGTTGACTTGGCAGAGGCAGACCATGCAAGGGACCTCGCCACTACACTGCAGCGCCGCAGCTTCAAGCTAGAGCTCTCCAACAGGAACTGCCGATTTGCAGAGCTGTACTTTGGCTTTGATGGGTGTGGCATGGTGCATGCCAGACTGGGCCCATATCGGGTGACAGCCTTCAGCAGCATGGTGGTGCCTGAGAGCAGCCTAGACTTTCTGGTGGGTTGTGCCCCTAAGCTGCAAGACACCCCTTTGCTCAATAGTATCAGGAACCCGCGGGAGGTATTCAAACCCAGCCACGACGGGACAGAGGTGGGAACTGGCTTCTTCAAGGGCAAGCTGGTGCTGCGCCGCGCACCTTGCAGGGGGCGCGCACTGCTGCACCTGATGCTGTCGGCAAGCAGTGCTGAGGAAGTGCACAAGGAGGTCATGGCTGTGGTGGAGCTGGCGAGGCTATGCAACCAGCACTGTAGGCTGGGTGTGTGCTGGTGTCACTGGTGTTTTTGCAGCTGGTTGTTGAAGCCATTGCTGCTGCGGACGCAACTGTTTTGCAACCCAGCAGTGCTTGACAGCCATGCATGCCAGCGTGTTGTGTGGCTAGGTGCAGATTGTAACGACGGCCTCGTGTAACAGCTGTGCGCTGTATATAGAACAACATGAGTCTATAGGACAAAACTGCTACAAGCACCAGCTGATGTAGCTGTGTGTGGGCTTGGGGTTCTGAGAGCTTAAAGAAGCCCAGGGGCCCCTGAGCGTAACAGTTCTGTACTATATATAGAAGAAGAACATGTGTCTACATGACACAACTGTTACAAGCACCACCAGCACGAGCTCCAATTTGGGGCTCGTGCTGAACGGCACATGCAGGACGCAATCAACAGCAGCCTGGAGCTGTGGCCAGAAAACCCCACCAAAACCCACGCGGTGAATCCACACAATGTACAACACGCAGCTCACCTTGCAGTGGTAGTTGATCATGTAAGAGCCCGTGCCAGGCGCCTCCTGAAAGTCCCGTACCATCCCCGCCAGCCCCAGGGCCTACACGGGGACGTTTCCAGCACCAAGCACTCCAGTAATAACATGTTACCCGTCATGCCATAGCAATATTGCAAGCACTCCAGTGTCGCCCCAGCGCAGCCGGCAGCACTCCGCAGGCCTGCCGCCAGTGTATAGGTGCCGTGCAGCAGCCAGGGTGCCGTACGCAGCCTGTGTGGCCAGCATCGCAGGGCTGGTGTTGCTGTACTGGGCACCAGATGTCAAGGAGCCTGGGTGAAACCAGTTGGGGGCTCCAGCTGCCTTGCTGGCAAGCATATGGGTGCTGCAAGACATGTTCACAAAAGCAGGCAGCGCTGCATGTGGTCAGCAGCCCATGCGCTGTTTGGGTGTACCATACACACTGGTTGTCTGCATCCAGCTGCAGAACTTGCCAGCGACCAGCTGCCCTGTACAACTGCCAGCAACTGCAGCAGGTGCTATGTGTCACAATTGCCCCCCTTTTACACATGCTGCTCTATATATAGTGGGTAACTGTGACAACCACCAGCTGCAGTGCAACCCACTTGATAAATGCTGGGATGCCTAAGTGCATATGTTGTGCCCTGTGCCGCTGCCAGCAACTGCAGCAAGTGCTGTGTGTCACAATTGCCCCCTTTTTACACATGTTGCTCTATATATAGAGGGTAACTGTGACACAGCAGCAGCACTGCAACCACTAAATGCTGCAAGGTCAAGTCCTGCATGGGTGCTTGCTGGGCTGTGCAGCTGCCCTGACAGCTCAGGTATGGCCACCGAAACACGTGACACAGCACACTGTGCTACCTTAGCAAGTCATGGGCACTCACTTGAGCTGTGTGACGGCCACCATGAGCTGTGCCTGCCAGAACAGCAGCAGCAGGAGGTTGGTGTAGAAGCGCGTGGGCATCGCCTTGTGCTCTGCTGCCCCCCTGGCAGCTGCAGCCTGCCGCTTGCTGGGCTTGCCCCCCTGCGAGTGCAGTCACAGCAACAGAGAAGGTGAAGTGGCACAGCTTCTTGCAGGGAACCAGGGTGACTAGGTTGGCTGGCTTGCAAGGCCCCATGCGGCACACTATGTACCACTCAGTCTCCTGCAAGGCCCCTAGGAAGCAGCAGCAGCCCCGCTGGCACCCACCTTGCGGTCCCACCATGCCTGCATGAGCCGCAACATGTCCGCTCTGATGCAGGGAATATGAGGTCCACCTGGCGCTCGCTGATGCTGCCGTCGGCTGCACGGTGCTGTAGGTCATGCTGACACCTGGCTGCCTGTCGCAGAGCGTGCGGCCCAGCAGCAGCAGTAGCCTGAACTCGTGAACCAACTGCAGTGACAGAAGCAGCAGAGGCACGTTGGTTGTTAGCAGGATTAGCCCGCACCATGCAAGGAGCTGCTTGCATCACCCACCAAGACAACTGCCAGTGCCGCATTTTGTCAACAGCAGTATGAACTTTGCTGATGTTTGCTGTCACATGCCATGCAGTCACCCATGATGCCCACCTGGTGCTGCACGGTTGCCTCTTGGATGTCTGCGTTGTAGCCTGCCTGAAAGCTGCTGATGATGAAGGCCTCCCAGCTTGCCACGCTGCCTGACACAAGCAGTTCAAACAGGTCTGCTCCTGTGGCCTTTGCGCGATCCTTGAGCCTGCGCAAGGCCGTCTGGGCCTGGCTGTCGCACTCCAGGCACACTGGCAGCAGCTGCTGGTTGGGCAGGGGCTCACGAAGACATCAAGGGCTGCTGCAACTGCAAAGAAGCATGCTGTGGCTTTCTGCGCGGCATGTGCTACATCCTGGCTGTCATCTGCGTCTGTGGTGAGCTGTTGCCACACTGCAGCAGCAGCAGGGGTTCAACAGAGAGAGCAGCGGCTTCTTAGAGTGCTTAGTTGGTCTTTTGAGGCACATTAGAATGTATGTGGCTTGCAATTTCTGCTTGCGTGCAGGCATACTATCAGCTGCCTGCCTTAGGGTTGTTCCGACGTAGAAGCAGCAGCGGCGCACCCTGAGTTCCAGGCAAGCTGCTTGATCTCAATGCCATTTAACTATTGCTGCGATGTGCTCCTGACTTGATGGCCACACGAGCTCTGCCAGACCTCCACTAGTGCTGACGCGTTGCGGGCAACCATGCCGTGCATTGCTGGGCCGTTAGGGGCCCTTCTACAACTCCTCTAGATAAGGTATGCGTTGCAGCCTGGCAAGATCGCAAGTGTGCGCTTGCTGCTGCTGCTACTGTTGCTGCTGCTGTTCAATGTGGTAGCAGCATTGGGCCCTCACTGGTGTTCACAGGTTTATAAACAACATAATGATGATGATGATGATGATGATGATAGTGATGATGATGATAATGATGAAGTGTTACATGCACCAGCAGTTGCACTTGTTGTAGCTGGGTGCAGAGAGTCGAGGGGGCCTGCGTGTAGCAGTTCAACACAGTGTGGTATGTAACATGCATCAGCACTGCAACCTAGCAGAAAACAAGCAAGTATGTATGCAAAACATGTGTCTAAAGGACACAACTGTAACATGCATCAGCAGGTGCAGTTGCTGCAGCACACAACACAGATGTGACAGGAGGCTTCGCGGTACTCAAACTGCTGCTGGGATCACCAGTCATCATCACCATGTTACCCATTCAATCCATAGCATCAGCGCCTGCTAGGACAACCCGTGTGTTACATATCCCACAACATGCTCATGAGCACCGTCACAGCTGATGTGCTGCTCAGCAGAAGGTCTTGCAGCCACCTTGCTGCGGCTGCTGCAGGTGTTGCTGCTGATGCAATAAAGATGCAAGATGTGCCTTCCCTCCCAGCAGTTCAAGGCAAACAAAAGCCCAGTCGGCTATTCCTCCCGCTTCATCAGCAGCAACTTCTCTTCCTGCAGCAACCTTTCTTTTTCACGCAGTTGCCGCTTCTCCTCCACGAGCTGCTGCTTCTCCTGCTGCAAGAATGCCAATTCATCATGCCAACCCTCGCCCTTTACCCTCCTGACACCAGTGATCTCATCACTGAGCTGCTTGATCTGCCCTTCAACATCTTCAATCTTGCGCTGCACCGCTGCCATCTCATCAGCAACTGCCCTCACTGCAACTGATGTGGGGCTAGGTGGCCTGCTGGGGTCTGCGCAGTGGTCAGTGTTGCTCGTGAGTGGCACCTGCATAGCAGTGGACATACAATCGCTTCAATCATGAATACACAAGACATCAACTCCCAACCAATAGCACTACCGTTCTATACAACAATAGTGGCTGTGCACATAAGGATTGAAAACGCATTGCCACCTGCACACAACAGAACCCCAGACCTTGCACCAACATATGTTGCAGGAAGAAATAACTTACATGTTTATGTAGCTATGAACCGGCTGTTCATGCATGTCTTGCGGAAAGGTTGGATTCAGCTTCTTTTCAAAGCTTGACTAGAGACTTTGTCAACTTGGCAGCAGATGCTGCTGCCGAGCCGTGACAAAATTCAGCAAATTCCAGTTTGTGGCCATACTTGCATCAATTCGATTCTAGCCATTCACCAGCCACAATGTCACACCCACCTGCTGCGTCTCGAGGCCCAGGGGTGCTAGCAGCGTGCTGCGCTCGTCCTCCATGAGGTACAGGTGGAGGGGAGTTGGTGCGGTCACCACAGTGAAGCGCTGCTTAGGGCCAAAGGCTGCAGCATCAATGTCTGCAGCCCAATGGGAGTAGGGCCGCAAAGCAAGCAGATTGGCCTGCACCATTGCTTCTAGCGATTGCTGGCCTAGCACTGCTATCAGATCCACACCATTAACCGCCTTGTACTGGCTCTTCAAGATGGCATCGACTGCTGTGGCGTAGTCTGTTGCAGTGTAGGCAGCGTCAGCTGCTGGCCAGTATCGAGGATCCATGGTTCTCCACACATCCTTCGCCACCTGGGATAGGGCTGCAAGTTGCAATGCACAACAAACATCACCCTCAGCACATAGTAGTAGAGCAGCTACCATCCTTACCATTATCAGCACACCATGGCAAATTTCCACATACCATATGCTAGGTCCTTGCCACCCACTCTTTTCCCTCAGATCCCAGCCAACATGATCATCATTGAGTACGATGCTGTCTGTATGACATGCTCAATTGAGCAACACTCGCAGTTGCAAACCAAGTGATCATCAGGCAAGGTGGCCAACAACAAGGTTGTGCGAGTTATGAACATGCCTACTATGTCCGCCAACTTTGCTTGCACAAATGCAGTGTTGCTTGCACACATGCCGCTGATAGATGTCGTGGAACTTGGGCAGTGCTACTAAGCACATTCAATCAGTCCTCAACATTGTCTTATTCAATGAACCCAGTCAACCCACACATGCAGAACACTAGTGTACATTTAAAGGCACTGGAGGTAACACCATGTACCACTCCACCACTCCACACTTGCCTGCTTTCCAGCCACCAAGGCTATTGTACGAGCCAGCGGCCCTTACCAAAGCTCCAGCATTGCCACCGCAAACCTGCAGGATGGGGTCGACAGTGCACAATACAGTTGACAATGCCCGCTTCACTGCTGGCGCAGCTACGCTGCCGCATACTTAGTTGTTGTTGTGCATGCCATCCTTGCCCTGTGCACGTACCGACACTACCAGACTTGCCGGTGCAGTAGTGCTCAGTCAGAGCTGCCAACACCGTTTTAGCCTCACCACCTTGGCACAACAAGCAAACTGCATGTGCAACTGGCTAGCTATATCCGCTGCCAGCTGTGGGTTGACTGACAACATCATCTGTAATTGTGTCATCGGCGTGTACATGACGCCGCAAGATGATGATATGAGAGGGATGTCATGTGGTTGTAGAATGCTGACTGAGCAATGCTTCCGCTGAAGTGTCATTGTGTGTGACAATACACAAGTAACACGCATCAGTGACCCACCTTCTGCACAGCCTCCCAATCGGCATCAGCCACTCCTGGCTTGCCAACCTGCTGCAGACACTCATCAAGAAACCCCCTGGCCTCCTGTGCAGGGAAGTCGCCAACCACGAAGCTCTGAAAGAAGCCTGGTCCAATCTCTGCATGGCAAGAGCAACAAGCGCATATTGGCAGCCACTGAGATCTGCACTGCAAGTTCGCTTGCATGACATGGCAACCAGCAGAATGCATTGCTCAGCATAAGAGAGTCGCCACAAGCTTAACTCACACTAACGCTAGCTTGCTGATAGGCAGCATGTGACCAACCAAAACACTTGATCACAACCACTAGAAGTACTTCCAACACGCCTAGACCAACCAACAGGCTGTAGCTCTGGCGATCGATTGAAAAGTTACTGCAAGGCGAGTCTTGCTACAGTGCTGCCATCAGTGTCTTGGCCATGGCGCGCTGTTGCCTCACCTTTGTTCAGCCAGGTCTGAAAGGAGTATTCAGAGGTGGCTAGGATGACATGGCTGCGCCGCTGCTCCTTACTGATGGCAACAAAAAACTTCAGCAGAGTTTGCCTCTCCACCGTGTACTGGTCCCCCCAGGCCATCAGTGCGTTGGCCTCATCCACCACCAACACCGGGGGCCTGTCATCTTGCAGCTTCCCAGCTGCCCTTGCCCTGTACCAGGCGTCTAGCAGAGCTATGTATGCTTCACACACCGCTGCCAATGGGGGCGTCTCCCGAGTGTCGCCCGCAAGGCCCTGCAAGATGGGTGCGAACACCTTGCCACTCAAGGTGAACTCACTGCCATCTGCCAACTTCTGCTTATCCTGCAACTCACTGATCGCACCTGCCAAAGCCTTAACTATCTCTTTGAGCCCTTTTACATCTGGAAACAACTGCTGTGCTAGTTTGGGTATAGCTGACGCCAGCAGTTCGGTAGCCAGTTGGCTGGGGGTGTTGATGGGCGTAATCCTGGCATTGATGAAGCATCTGCTGTCCAGCAAGCCCCTTTGGCTCATGAATTCAGTCAACAACGCTGTTTTGCCAGTGCTGCGAGGTCCTACAATGACGCTGATAGCATCTGGAGGAGCGCTGCAGTGGTCTGCCAGGTGCTTCAATTCCAACTTGCGGTTGAAAAAGGGATAGCTGCTGCTGCTGCTGCTGCTGCTGCTGCTGCTGCTGGTGCTGGCCCTGCTGCTGCTGTTGCTGCTGCTGGCCCCGTCACTGCTTGCATCTTTTGCTGACAACACCTGCATGGCAGCGCTATTCGTTCAATAGGGACTCAATCTAGATGCACGAAGAGCACGAGGAGCAGGAACCAGCGAACGAGAGGAGACACTACCTTGGTAAGCTCAGGAGATCTGCAGTGCTGGAGCACTGTACACGGTCTGCGCTGAAGCTGAATGCTGTTGCGCCCATGCAGTGAGTAGCTGGTATGTTGACAACAGCGGGCTGCCTGCGGCCTGCCAAAACTGTTGCACAGCATTGTATGACGACGTGTAATGCGTGCCTTGCAAGTTATGAGTATTATATCGATACACAAAAGTCTAGGCCGTTTTGCTGCACACTAGCTTGCACAGGGCCACAGACACAGAAGTGTTGTTTAGAGGCTTTGCAGCTCAGGCTGCGCTGCCAGAGGTGGCGTGCGCTCATGCGTCTCCCTTAGATAGCGATATATTCAAATGGCGCTGACCTCAACTCTCAGGCTCCAGCGAGGACCGCCAATGACCACCAATGACCCAGCACTGTGGGAAGACGTCGCAGAGAAGCTGCGCGTTCTCTCAAAAGAATGCAACACAATTCAGCAATATTTTACAGTGATTGCAGAACGGGCTATGTACAGGTGCGTCATAGGGAAGCAGCACACAGCAGGCACTGGATAACAACACTCTTGAATGCGTTAGCAGCAACAGCAGCATGCAGTGGCCAATGCCCTATCACCAGCAACACCTGAACGAGTCAGGATCACATCAGGGGCCTGTGCAACAACCCTGAGCGCTTGCATACCGACGCAGCAGGCACACACCATACTGCCTTCCTGCAAGGCCTCAACAGGTACAACAGGACAGCTTGCGTCCAGCCAGACAGGGCCTCATGGGCGTGCGTGCAGGCTGAGCTGTAGCCTGAACTTCTTGCCAACAGGCTGGGGTGCCTGGCAGTGCAGCAGCACCCTGCAGGGTGTCCTCTGGCCACAGCCACGATGAAGGTCTGCTCGCTCCAAGCGCCCACTGCATCGCTGCTGCCAGGTCCCAGGAACTCTGCAGCTACACGCACGCTCACAATCTGCTGCTGGCCCCTGTGCAGCAGCACACCCTCATGGCTCATCAGCTGCACCTGCACAATGCTGTAGCAGTTGTACGCCACACCCCTGACCAGCACGCTGCCATTGAGCGGCCTTGCTTTGCCACGCCAGCCATTGCGCAGCAGCACCAGCAGGCCTGAGCCGCGCCTCAGAGTGTTGCGGTCACTGCAGGACTGGCTGGCAGCTGCAAAGG
This sequence comes from Tetradesmus obliquus, assembly GCA_030272155.1. Classification (NCBI taxonomy): domain Eukaryota; kingdom Viridiplantae; phylum Chlorophyta; class Chlorophyceae; order Sphaeropleales; family Scenedesmaceae; genus Tetradesmus; species Tetradesmus obliquus. The sequence continues at coordinate 4,041,855 of CP126200.1, read as the reverse complement.
CCCCTGCGAGCCCTGCTGCTTCCTCTAGTTGCTAGGAACCAGGGCTGGTGCTGGGCTGTGTTAGTGGCGCTGTTGCTGCGCTGGTGTTGCTGTTGAGAGCTGCCGAGCCTGCAGGCAACACAGCAACTGTCTGCTGGCTCACAATGGAATCGACAGGCACACTGCTGTCACCAGCATCAGGGCAGCAGGCAGTTCGTCATTGCAGTCTGCTGCTGCTGGGACTTCATCACCACAGTCTGCTGCTGCCACTGCACTCGCTTCTGTTGCTACTGCTGCTGCTGCCTCTACTTCTGCTGGTGCCAGTGGTGGCCGGAGGGCTTCATCTGCCACCCCGGGCGACTGTAGCCATGTCAAGCCATGCGCCTCGCACACAAGCAAGGAGACTATCGTCCGGGATAAGGAGTCACCGACTCCACAATTTGCTTGAAGGCATCTGATCAAGTGAAGACACATGGACAGACGCAGTACAGGCTTGCGTAACATGAGCGCAAGCAACCCCTAGTTTTCATCAGCACACGCGATCAGCAACACGGGGCAAGGGGCAACGATAAAATTGCATATGTGTCATGCAACCTGGTCGAAGCGTCCTAGGCAAGCGTCCGGCTGTCAGTCAAGCGCAAACCCGCGAATCGTCTGTGTCACAAGGAGATGTTTCACAAGCGACAGCGTCCGGATTCTGGTTGGCATTTTCGCAAGGGAGTGGTTCAAAGTGTTATTGAGACGTTCAATCTTACTGATCGAGCTCAAATTTGCATCAACGAAGTCGCTAGGCTGCCGACAAGGGCCTGGTTGACCTTGGTCGGCAGCCTGCGAGCGGCGGTGGACGGCAAAAAGAGGGTACACAAGCAGCACGGTCAGGTGTGGGAGCACAAGCACAGAAAATGTACAAACACAGATGGACCAAGCTGCCCCCTGACAGCTGGCCTAGAGCCAGGCTCTGTTCACACCAAACTCAGCTGCAACCGGCACACCACTGCCTTCATGAAGGCAGACATGATCGATCATGTTGGCTGCTGCAGCAACCAATAACAAGCTCCTGCCAGCAGCACTGGTTACAAACGCAAACAAGCTGTCTGCAGGAAATACTAGGGGACACTGGTTGCAAAACGCAACCAACCTGCCTGCAGGGCTGCAGGTAATACATCCGGATGGATCCGGTGGATCCGGTGGATCCGGTGGATCCACCACGCACAGAACAGGACCCCGTGCGCCCCCAGCATGCTCATGAAAGAATATCAGGTTATTTCACACCCACCAGTTCAGCAGGGATGGCTTGAAAACCACAACAAGCAGCGAGCAACCAGCCCCGCGGAGGTAGGGCAGGCGGGTGCCAAAGGCTTTGCTGTAGTTTTCCACGTACGTCTTCCAGCTGCTGCTGGCCTAGCTGCGGCCTGCACGCACCATGTACCAGTCCCATAGGTCTGCTGGCATGATGCTCGTATGAATCTGGCGCTGCAGCAGCGTCACCTCACCAGCCAGGGTGGCCCTGTGGCTGTAGTAGCTGGGGTTGTTGTGCTGCTGTCCGTAACCTTCCCATGTTACGTTGGACGATCAGTGGATACGTTGGCAAAGGGCCATGGTGATCTTAACACGTTTTTTGGAGTTCATATGCTTTTGAAATACGACTACAACCTATATCAGTTCGGCAGCTCACTGGCACACATCACGGTGTGCCCTTTATCTTTCACAGTATGCAGCAGCATGCCCCCTATCTGCAGCATGTCATGCAGTAATGTCTGCTCCACAATTGTAGAACCACAACTGCTGCTGAAGTATATTGCCCCGCGGTTTGACTCAAAACATAGTATGTGCTGCTCACGGGAAAGCACCAGCCCGGCACCTGGTGCCTGGCAGGCAGCATGGCAGGCAGAGCGCCCCCATAAAACCCCGAGGCTGTTACACACTGTGAAGGCTACACGGCGAACCACCTGCGCCCCCATTTTCACCGCCGCACTACGGGCCAGCCCTGCCCTTCCTGTACTTGCCCCCCGTCGTGTACGTCCTGGGCAGGCCTGCCAGCACGCTGATGACTCCCGGCTGCCCAGCATACCAGCAGCGCATGTAGTGCAGCCTCTCCCAAAACTCGCTGCCCCATGCAAAGCCTAGCACACAAAACCCCTCGCTTAGCAGCATGTTGCAGATGATGCCGTCCAATGTGCCAAGGATGCCAGCGGCAGCACCACCTGCATCTTTCAACAGCATGCGCCAGCTCAGCATAATGTCCATCTTGCAGATGCTGCTTCGGCAGCTGCTGCTGCGTATGCACTCAACAATCGCTGGGGCGCATGCATGCTCCAGGCTGATGGCCTCCGGCCAAAATGACCACCAGATCGGCTGCACCAGCAGCCTCACCAGCTTTGGCCGCAGCTTCAGCGCGATGCTGGCTAGCCTGCCGCTGGCAGCAGCTGCTGCCGGGGCCCCACCAGGCCCGAAGCCTATCACCAGCTGCTTGCACAGGTGCAGGGGCATGCAGTAGGCATACGCCTTGACATACACGCAGCTGATCTGATGGTTGTAGTAGCTGCGCCCCTTGCTGAGATCGAACGCCTCCTCCTCCCACCCCTCCGGAGCTCCCTCCACCAGGCCCAGGGCAAGGTCTCTCAAGAGGCAGTCGGGCAGCTGCTGCGCCGCCAGCAGCTGGTAGGCGGTGGGGGCTGTGCGGACGTAGGCTGCGACCAGGGCGTAGCTGAAGTGGCCCTCAAAGGTTGCGTGGCAGGTGTTGGGCTGGGGCAGCTGGCCGCGAAGGGTCATGTCTGCCAGGCAGCCTGGCACAAGGTGGGCGTACTGGCAGATGGTCTCTGCGGGGCACGTGAACATGCAGACATCTGGGTCGTACGGGAGCTTCAAGACTGCTGCCAGCCAGGCTGCTGAGGTGTGGGTGGGGAATGTTGGGTGCTCGGCCAGGGCAGCCAGGGTCTTGGCAACGCAGCATATGGAATTGATGATGGTGTCCAGCAGGTCTTGCTGTTGGTTCTGCCTCAGAGGCCGCTGCACACACTCCTCCAGCAGCATGAAAGCGAGGGTGTCTGACAGGCCTGGTGATGCCATCAGGGCGTGTTGGGCGTGGATCGTGTCATCGCTCATGCTCTGGGCATCCAGTGCCAGGTTGGCCTGATACCTGGCCTCCGCTGCTTGTTGCTGCTGGTGCTGGCTCAAAAGTGTGTGGAGCTGACCGTGCTGAGAGTTGGAGAGTGCAATGCCACCATTGCTTGCCACAAGGCGCCTGGCCAAGGTGCTTAGAGTACCGGGCTCCATGGTGGATGGTCGGTTGTTGGACTGCCCTCAAGTGGCATGCAGCAGTGGAGTAGCGAAACTGTGACGGTGACCGACTTGGGGTGCAGGGTGTTCTGGGCAGCAGGCAGTGGTCACTGCCATTGTGTGCACCGCCTGGCCCTCAAGTGGCATGCGGGAGGATGCCCTCAAGTGGCACTGCGGCAGGAGGGTGCCTCCCGCGTTGGGAGGGCAATGGCGAGAAAGTCCCGTTGCAGCAATCGTGTGAGGGGAATGGGGATGAGGGGTCCTTTATGCCCAGCACCCCCATGGAGAGGGTGGCAGCCTAGGTGCTTCACCTTGCTGGGAAGAGGGGGCAGTTTGACGTGAGGTACAGCGCGACCTGTAATTACTTGTGTGTCATTGTGCGTTGAATGTATCACTTATGAGCACCTTTGCGGGGCCTCGAGGCGCACAAGGGGGAGAACGCATTATGCCGCTCATCGCAGTGGCGACTCCTTAATTGCGCTAAACAACTGTATGTATTATTTAACAGCTAATTTGTTAAAGTAACCAGAACTTTATAGGGTGGTGTGCAGCGGGCCTGCGGGCGCGAAGTTGTTACTGCAGGAAAGCTTGGCATTTCAGAGCCTATCGTGCACCAAATGTTTTCTGATCAACTCGAAGCGTATCGTAATGGATCAAGGGGCCCAACCTCATGTTTCCCACTGCGTTTGTTGCAGGGTTGTTGCAGACTGTGAGAGTTCTGTAGGCCGTGCTCGGGCGTTGCTTTTGCACAGGAGGCCAATGCACAGCTCACTGCAGCAACATGTGGTGGGGTATGGGGGTGAGGGATCCCTTTTGCCCAACCCCCCAGGGGTGCTGCTTTGCATGAGCATCATGATGCGTCTGTGTGTGCTGCACCCTCAGGGCATGTGACTCCTCCGGTCACAGCCAGCAGCAAGGCCGAGCCACAGATCAACAGCAACAGGCGCTGCCTCCGGACCTGTGGCAGTGGTAGCAGCACCACACTGTGTGGCACTGAGGCCTCAGGGCCTGCCCTCAGGGCCCTGTGTGCATGATGCTGGCCGCTCTCTGCTGGCTCAAGGCTTACTTTGCTCAGCCTGAGTGGTGCGTGCAGGCGAGTTTGTAGTGTAGGTGTGTCACTGTTGCTGAGTTTAGGTCTTGGGCTTTCCTAAGATGGGCATCCCCAGCGTTGCCTAGTGGTTGCAGTGCAGCTGGTGGTTGTCACAGTTACCCCCTATATATAGAACAGCATGTGTAAAAAGGGGGCAACTGTGACACACACACACACACACGCACGCACGCACGCACGCACGCACGCACGCACGCACGCACGCACGCACGCACGCACGCACGCACGCACACACACACACACACACACACACACACACACACACACACACACACACACACACACACACACACACACACACACACACACACACACACACACACACACACACGCTGCTGCTCACCTGCAGGCCAGCCCAGAGTGGAGGGAGGGCACGCCGGTGCCCGTTGAACTTCCAGCAGGCTCCAGCATTGCTGGCGTGCCCCTGGACCTGGAGCTGCTGAGCTACGGCCCGAGCACAGTTGCAGCGGCCACAGATCCCAAGCTCGCAGCGGTGATGCGCACACGCAGCATGCGCAAGTGCACTGCAGCCATGGACACCTTCATAGGCAGCTTCACTGCTGATACAGCTGCCCTGAATGAACAGCTGTATGGGCCAAGCTTGGGGGCAGCGAGCACCACGGACGAGCAGCTGCCTGTGCTGCTGCTGAGGGATTTTGCAGGCTTGGGTAGCATTCACCTGCGAAGCGGCAGCAGCAGCAGCATAACAGGGTTCCTCAGCAGGCTGCCAAGTGTGTCGCTGCAGGGCATAGGGGCTCCAGACAGCAGCAGGCTGGTGCATGCTGGGCTGGCTGCTGCTTATGAGCACATGGCAGCACGGGCAGAGCAGTTGTCAGCTGGTTTCAGGGGCCTGCGAAGGCAGCAGCAGCAGTCAGGTCCACAGCTGAGGCTGCATCACTTTTTTCAGGTCACGTTTGGCAGGCTGGACTTGGCATATGATAGTGCAGCAGCGGCGAGGGAGTGACGTGCGCAATGGAGCATATAGTGGGGGCTCTGAGTGTTGCACTGGGTTACCTAGGATATTGCAAGGCATTGGTGCGGCGTGCTATGAAAGACAGGTGGCACACTGATCCCTATGTAACCGATCAAGACGACACTCGACACTTCAAAGCCTCGCTATGGGTTCACTGCAATGTTAGTTGGGTGGGAATGGGGGTTGGAGATCTCCTGTCCCACATCCCCACCAGCACTTGTCCGCCCATAATGGTCCGAGCTTTGTTCCCAGCCTCGCAGCCTCACAACACACCGTCAGAGGCTGAAGAAACATGCTCGTGCTCGATGACCATTGCCTCCCACTCAGCACTCACCCTGCCATCAGCAGTGTAAACAGGTCCGTTCCAGTGCACGTTGCCCTTTCATGCAAGCAGCGCAGTGCTGCCTGAGCCTCAGAGTCCAGATGAACAGGCAGCGGAGCTCACCTGCACAAACACAGCAGCAGCAGCAGAGGCAGCAGCATGCTCTCAGAACACAGCGGGGCGGCGTGTGAGCGTCTCCGGAGTCATGGCGGGACTCCAACGGTCCCGCCTGGTCTCACGCAGGACCCAGCCAGCCTCGTCTGCATGTGTGACCTCGAAACGCACCCCGTACCACTCACACAGCCTTCTGCACATCAACAGCAGGGCTCTGAATGCATGGTGCAGGTGGGACGGTGCGGCTGAAACACGGGGGGTGAGATTTTCTATGTGCAGCACAACATCACATGGATCGAGCGGCCTGTGCCCCCTCAGCCAGCCCAATATGACGTCATGGCAGGGCTGCAGGCCATCCCACAGCTCCTCCAGCTGGTACTGCAGGTTGTTCGCTCCGTACTAAAAGTTGATTGTGCAGACAGGGGCTGTAGCAATGTGGATCTGAATGGCCACGATTGGATTGTGACGACGAGCTGATGGATTGTCAAGATTTAATAAGTGCCCTTGTCGCCTTAAGTGTGTGCTTTTGTGCCTGTGAAGAGGAGCCATGTAAAAGCTAGCCAGGCCTAAGAGCCAGCTGCAGGTTGCAGGAAAGCAAGTCGCTCTTGTGCTGCTGCTGCCAGACTTAAATAGACTTGATATGAGTATAACATAGAATTACAAGCAAATCTGGCTTCAAACCATCACCAGAGACTCGGTATAGAGGCAGAACACAAACCCTCACTTGTCCCCAGGCAAGGCTGTGATGCTATTTTGTTTCATTGGTGCCCCAGTAAGGCAATGGCCAGCAGCAGCGTAGCGTACACATCGGCAGCAACTGGCATCCTGCAGATTCGTGCAGCAGCTGCTGCCTAGTCAACACAGCTGCCTCAACTTCAGGGGTGGCTGTGTCGCTTCACCTGCCTCTGTCAAACTGCTGCCTCGGGCGGCCTGGTGTTGGCGCATGGGCATCGGTTCAACATGGTTGACATGTGCAACATGCTTCACCAGGATTCCTCAAAAGCACTCCCAGCTCAAGTGCCCTTTGCCCTTGTTGCTGCTCATCCTGCCCTTGGTCTTCAGGATAGGCTATCCTAAATCAACTCGCTTGCATGCATGCCATCCTACGTTCACCGGTTTTTGCCTCTGCTGCCAGCTGCTGGCTGCAGCTGCCCGCTGCTGTACAGCTGCCGGATGTGCTCAATGCACTCCTGCTCGGAGCCTTTAGGGTGCGCCAGCTGCCAATCTACCACCGCTGCTGTCAGCGCCCCAAGCATTGGACCCTTCGGGACTGACAGCAGCTCGATCAGCTGCAGGCAACACACACATGCACAGCAGCAGGCAGGCAGGCACTAGTGTGTCTTGTGCATGAGTGTGGCCAGCCAGTAGCCGAGTGCATGCATTGCAAGCAAGCAAGGTGGCAAACGAAGCCACTGGCTGAGTGCGCAAGAGCAGAGCAGCTCGACACCGCAGGATTTGCATTGTCAGCTGACACGCCGCAATGCAAAAGCATTCGCGGCCGTCAATTGCGCTGATGCTGCGCCATGTTGTGATTGCTGGTGCGGCACCTCTGAGCCCCTACACATACCGCAACAGGTTCAACGTGCTTCATATGCAGCCCTGCCCCAGCAGCAGCAGCTGCTGGCGCTGCCACTGCTGAGATAATCAGGCACTCACCTGCTTCCCATCTAGCAGAGGCTTCCACTGCCAGCAGTCCTCCAGACCAAAGCCAGCAGCAGCAGCCAGCAAACTCTGGACAGCATCGACCTGCTGCTGCAGCTGCCCTTCCACACGCTGCCCAGGCTCACTACCACCACCACCAGCAGCAGCAGCAGCAGCAGCAGCAGCAGGCTCCTCAGCTGCTGCTGCTGGCTCTACTCCCAGGGGTGCTGCAGCTGGCAGCTGCAGCAGCGGCACCAGCAGCACCCCAAGCTTCCAGTGGTGCTTCAGCTGCCGTATGCTGCGGCCAAACTGCACGCGTGTCTGCTCAGGCGATGACTCCACAGCACCTACGGCTCCAGCACAGCACAATGCAGCACAGCTTTGCTTGAAATGCGCGTTCATGCATCCAGCGCTGTCCTAGTGCATCGGTGGAGGCCTAAATGCGATCTCATACGATGCAGCACAGAACCAAGCGCCTTGTGTCAGCATGCATGGTGAGGATCGCCTGGATCAGCACTGAGGTACGCGCTGACACCGCTGCAGTTTGAAACCTCAAGCTCCTGAACACAGCAATGATACAACGCACCAACAGCATGCTACCTTGTTCTGGTAGCCGAACAGCTTGCTGGGCACACTGTGGAAAGCACAGGTCACACACGTGGGATACACGCACCTGGCTCAATATCTAGCAATACAGCAAACATCGCTGCCGAAGGCTCAATGTCGGGCATTACTGCGGACATTGCTGCCGAAGGCTGAATGTCTATCAAAATGCTTCGAGGCACATGCGGCCAGGCACACCAGGCCTTGCGCAGCAGCCTGTCAGTGTCCCACCTGCTCCGTTCACATCATGCAGCACTTGCGCCAGGTCATCCGCATGCGCGTGCAGCGCTGCCACGCCCTCCACCTCCTTCACCCGCCATTTGAGGGACTCGCGGATGATGTGGCTGCTGGCCGCCTGCTGCCTGTTTCTGAGGCTGTAGCTCAGCCGCCGCAGCGGCAGCAGCAGCGCTGCCAGCAGGAACAGCCGCCGGTCCTCTTCAGACAGCTGCAGACACGCATGATACGCATACATTGCGTCTTCAGAGGAGTAGGATGGGTTGCATTGGGTTTGCTCCTAGCTGTCAACATCACAGGTTTGATTTTTGTGCAGCAGCCACAATGGCATGGCAGCAGCTACTGCAGCATATGCCCAGGATGTGCCTACTGCTGCTGCTTGCATGTTTCGCATGCGGTGCGCCGATTATGTCTTGAATCTGCAGACGCGTGGCATTGTTCTGCGAGCTTACCTGCAGCCCTACTTCCTGCAGCAGCGCCTGCGCTGCCTCTATGAGCTCAGTGCAAGGGCCTCCAAAGGCATTGCCCAGCAGCTGCTGCAGCTGCTGCGGGGGCGTGAACACCTGGGGGAACAGGCAGAGCTGCTGCAGCAGCCGCACTGCGGCGGCTGGTGACGCGCCTGCAGGCACAGGGCATGGGCAGCAGCAATGCGCGGTGCAAGTCGTCACACTCGGTGTTTTGACTGCTAGTGGCGGCCGTGAGTCATCATCACTTGCTGTACGTCACTGCATGCAGAGGAGGCCCCTGTCCCGCCGTGTGCATATCCAGCAAATTAAGCAGCTTCCAGCGTCCATGCCATGCCGCAAGGCACAGCTGATCTGCTCATTGAATTTGCACAAGGTTGCAGTGGCTGCAGGTGCATGTCTTCTGGGGCGCCAAGCCGTGCCTGTTTGCCAGTACACTGCCACAGCACTTACTGCTGTGACTGGCGCCACTGCTTCATGGCATGGCTGCAGCTGCTGCAAACCAAGCTCACCATTGAACATGCCTTCTAGCTCGGTGCCAATGCGCTCCCTGCTGACCTTTGAGCCCAGCGCCTGCCTCACCTGCATCGTGACAAGCAACAGCAGGCGGTTAGGGTAACGTAACGTTCACAGTAACAGTGACACTGACGTGCGCAGCCACAGCAGGTGCGGGGCAGCTACAGAGGTCACCGGTCCAGTGACAGGAGCTTGTTGATGTTAAACGTCGTCCTGTCGGCAAGCTTGCACGGCCACCACAGCAGCAGTGCACTGTTTGCATTACCTCATCCAGCAAACTGCCTCCTCTACGTGGTGCTCTGCTGACTGCTTGAACACTACGTTGTATTGCCATAGCATCTGGCTACGCACTCTACGTTTAACGACGTTCGGTTTGTCGGTTTGGACGCACGCAGCAACCATGAAGGTGAACGTCAAATGGGGCAAGGAGCTGTTCAACGACATCGAGGTCGATACAACCCAGCCACCGATAATATTTAAGAGCCAGCTGTTCACGCTTAGCGGAGTGCCCCCTGAGAGGCAGAAGGTCCTGATCAAGGGCGGTCAGCTCAAAGACGAAGAATGGGGCAAGCAGCAGCCAAAGGAGGGCATGACCATTATGATGATGGGCTCGGCAGACGAGATCAAGGTTGAGGCACCCACAAACGCGCCTAAGTTTGTGGAGGACCTGCCAGGTGTGCCGCTGCTGCTTCTGCTTCTGCTTCTGTTGCTGTTCCAACTGCCAATGATCCGTGCATGTGATGCTGGTGAAAGGAGCATCATGTGCCTGGCAGTAGCTGGCAGCAACGTGGAACCACCAGTAGTTTGTGCATGCATGCAGTGATGCCTGCAAGGCTGGCACAGCAGCATGATCACAGCAGTGCCAACACATATATATGCGTATGCTGTCCTCCCCATCATCAATTCATGAAAAGAGTGCTTCAGCTCAACACATGTATTTTGTAATTTTTCTTTTTCTGTTACTCTGTGATCCCTAACCCCATGCAGAGGAGGAGCAGAACACGCTGGAGACCAAGGCATATGGCTCAGGCCTCAAAAACCTCGGCAACACCTGCTACATGAACAGCACACTGCAGTGCCTGTACACCGCGGAGGGCCTCAAGCAGGCGCTGCAGGCCTACCAGCCCGCCTCACTCTCCGAGCCCAACGCAAAGCTCGCACAGGCAGCTAGGGAGCTGTTTGATGACCTGCAGCGCGGCGGTGAGCCCTTCCCGCCCTTCAAGTTCCTGCTGACGCTGCGGCAGCGCTTCCCGCAGTTTGCGCAGCAGACAAACGAGGGGCTGTACATGCAGCAGGACGCGGAGGAGTGCTGGACGCAGGTCATGTATGCGCTGAAGGAGCAGCTGAAGGTGGGCGCAGGATTGCACCGCAGCTTGCAGGATTGTTGCAGGATACTTGCAGGGAAAGGGGTTTGCAGGAAGCTCTGTGCAGAGGAGCAGCTGATGGTGTGTGCGAAAATATGCAAGACAGCCTGCAGGACGGGTTCTGCAGAGCAGGGGTTTTGAACGAGATATTGTGCAGAGGACAGCAGCGGTCCATGTGTGTGCTGATGCACATGCAGCAACCATTTGTGCAAGCAGTGTTCAACAGCAGTGTTGCAGGCTGCGTGGCAGTGCTGTGTCAGTAGAGGCACATCTGCTGCAGGGGTCGACATCAAGTCCTCAATGTGGTGTGCTTCTGCTGCTGCTGTGCAGGATGCTGATGGCAAGTCAGCAGTGGACCGGCTGTTTGGGCTCAAGCTGCACACCAGGCTCAAGTGCGCAGAAACAGGCGAGGAATTTGAGGTGAGCCGGAGCGAAATGTTGCGTGGTGCTGTTGCAAAGTGTGTTACCTGCAACTCTTCATATTGGGTGCCTGCAGCTGCCAGGCTGAGGTGTCCTGCTTGTTAAATTGCCCTAGAAGCTGCAGCCTGGTTGGCTGAGTGTCGCATGCAGCTGCGTGCCACGTCAATCATCATCGTCATGGTACCAATCAAGCCATAGCTTACGCTATATGGGAGGGTGTGCCCGGTGTAACCTGCATGCAATGAAGTTTGTAAGTTACGGGCCGATAGCATCGCCGTCGGGCGAGCGTGCCACCTCAATGACGTCATGTGTGTGTGTGTGTGTGTGTTTGCAGGAGGACAGCACTGTGTACACGCTCAAGTGCAACATCAGCGTTGATGTCAACTACCTGCACCAGGGCGTGTCACTGGCCCTGGTGGAAGACAGGGAGAAGAATAGCACACAGGTGCGCGTGTATATGTATTTAATGTATGTGTGGTTGCAGAGCCAGCGGCGGCAGCATTGCTAGCAGTGGCAGCCGCAGCACATGACGCATACTGCAGCTGCAACAGCTTGCAGTGTGTGTCGCGCTGGCAGCAAGTGCGGGTCTTGCGCTGCTTGCTGCGGCAGCGTAGGACACACGTGCAGCAGCGGGATGGACAGCTGGCAGCAAGCTGCAACCTGCAACAAGCAGTACTCGACACTGGCAGTAGCGACAGCGCACTCAACTGGTGTAGTGTGTGCCGCCTGCTTGGGTGCAGACCAGCTCGCAGCTGGCTAGCCTGCCTCTAGGTCAAACTTCAAATGAACCCTCATCCTCTGTTTCTGTGTGCATGTTTGCTCAATTGCAGGCTGAGCGGCTGGTGCTGTTCAAGGGCAGCTCGCAGCTGGCTAGCCTGCCGCCCTACCTTACGGTGCAGATGGTGCGCTTCTTCTACAAGGCAGACGTGCGCCAGAAGGCCAAGATCCTGCGCAAGGTGCGGCAGCTGCTGCGTACAGCCGTTGCTGGCTCTTTTGCTGTGTCATGTTTGTGCGTGGTCGCTGGTCACAGTTGGCCTGTTTGCACTGCGGCGATATCCATCCAACCTGTTCTGCTTGCAATGTGGCTGCAGGTGACATTCCCAATGGAGTTTGATGTGTACGACTACTGCACGCCCGAGCTGCAGAAGCAGCTGGCAGCGCCACGCATGGCGCTCAAGGACTACCAGGTGGGCCGGGTGCGGCAGCAGCATTATATACACAGCTGCAATGTGCATCATCATCATCATCATCATCATCATCATCATCATCATCATCATCATCATCATCATCATCATCATCATCGGCAACAGCAGCAGCAGCCGCCACTCTAGAATAATGTGTGTCTGCAGCATGCATAGCTGCGGTGCAGGTAGCTCAGTCGTCAGTTGGTCTGTCCCCGCTTGCTCTCTCGACAGCTGAGTGCATACAGTCAGCTGTGGAGATGCACGTCTGCCAATTTGCTGCTGCCGCTGCTGCTGTGTGCTGTGCAGGACAAGCTATCGCTGGAGAAGCGGACAGCGAAGCAGCTGAAAACAGAAGACGGTCCCAAGCCGGCGCCAGTGCTAGATGCAGGCGGCAGCAGCAGCGCAGCAGCAGCAGCAGCAGCAGCAGAGCCAGCAGCGGCTGGTGACGTTGACATGAAGGATGCAGACGCAGCAGCAGCTGGGCCGCCATCAGCGGTCGTTGCGGGCGCACAAACAGGTGGGTGCGGACTGCTGGCTGAAGATGCTTGCGGCAGTGTTGCTTGCGGCAGTGTTGCTTGCGGCAGTGTTGCTTGCGCTGTTGTGCACTTTCAGCCAAGTTGGCAGCAGCGTTAAACCTAAACCCTAAAGTTTAAGGTTAAAGCGCTAAACCCTAAACCCTAAAGTTTACCATTTGCTGGGATGCCGCTGTTACCAAAGATTGTTGTGCATCTGCAGGGCGCGGTGTTGGGCGCAGCAACTGCAGCGTGCAGTGCAGACACACCTGTTGGACACTTGACAAAAGTATTGAAACTGACTTGTGTCGCAGGCCGCTACGAGCTCGCGGGCGTGCTCACGCACAAGGGGCGCAGCGCAGACAGCGGGCACTATGTGGCCTGGACCAAGCAGGCAGACGGCCGCTGGGTGCTGTTTGACGACGATGAGCTGCACTTCAAGACAGCAGAGGACGTGCTGGCGCTCAACGGCGGCGGCGACTGGCACATGGCCTACCTGCTGATGTACAAGGCGGTGACTGTCCCGGAGGCAGCGGTGCCAGCAGCAGCAGCAGCAGTAGCGAAGCCAGAGACAGCAGCGGAGAGCCAGCCGGAGCCGATGAAGGCCGAGTAGGGTTGAGTGTGGTGCTGAGTTGCTTGCAACACATGCAGCAGTAGCGCGGTGCGGCGTGTTTTGGTGCCTGTAACATCACGACGCGCTTGCGGTTCTTGTGTGTTGAGCTCCCCCGCCCTCGGGTGGCAGACATGGCTGTTGGCTGCACCAACACCGGCTGGCGGTAGTTCTGGACCCTCAAGGGATATGCTTGCGCCGGCAACCTGTATGCCGTTCAACGGCGTGTTACTGTGCCACAGTGCGGCAGCTGCAGCAATACTTATGAGCTGGGCTGCTTGTGGAAGTGCTTGCACTGTGCAGCCTTGTGCTCAGCTCGGCCAGATGCCGTCATGCCGCAATGCGCATGGCGTCCCAGCAAGGGCTTCGGTGCCGTGCGTGGCCTGGAGAGCCGTCTACTAGCTATGCGAGTATGCATGATGTTGCAATTGCGTATGCTTGTAATGAAATGCAATTGGCAACTTTCTTTATGTGGCAGGCAAGGGCTTGAGAGCCTCAGCAAGCAAGCACTCAACAGCTGTAGCAAGCAAGGGCTCCACGCTGCGCCAGTGTGCACACTGATCAGTCATGACCAGGTGTCATGGCCAGGTCATCAGGGTCTCAGGGTATTACTGACATGCCGTCCAAGTTCAGCAACAAGTAAACAATCAGCAACGGGAACAAAACATTCCACTGGCTGGACACTTGAAACCAACGAGAACAGCAAGCAACCCAAGTGGGTAGCTTCACCCTCAGGACGGGCTGCTGTGAGGTCCATAGCCACTGGCTGTGAGGTCCATAGCCACATGGCAAGTAGATGCTACAGTTTACCCAGGCCGTGTTGTCCATCAGGTGCGGGCCACCCATTACCAGGACAGCGGCAAGGTTGTCACAGCAATGACAGTCAATGGCTTACGGTAAGCCCCTTCTAGCCCCTTTTGGATGCAAGTACGCAACATGTTGCAGTGTGGCTTTTCAGTGTGTGTTGCCTGCCACTTGTGTTTGATGAACGTTTCATTGACTGCAAGCTACACCAAAGTGACAACCAAAGTGACAACCAAAGTGACAACCTCCACGCATGGCTCACCTCTTCACTGGCAGCAGCCGTGAGGATGGCAGGGTCTGGGGCAAAGTTGAAGCGGGTGGCAAAGCGCACAGCACGCATCACGCGCAGCGGATCTGCAGGCAGCAGCGGCAGCGGGCGAGGCACAGCAAGGAAGCAGGCATCGCACTCCTGTCAATCAACTCCCAGCATTGCGCTGGTGACATATTGAGGCTGCATGTTGCAGGCGACTTGTGCATGGAGATAGAGTGGAAACAAAACTTCAGACCTTGCAATGTGTTTTGTCAACGAGGACCTTGCAATGTGTTCAGACCTTGCAATGTGTTTTGTAAACGAATGTATAAAACAACGAAGCATGTCGCAGGCGACTTGTGCATGCATACAGCCGAAACCAAACTTCAGCCCTTCAGACCTGGCAATGTGTTTTTGCGCATCTGTGCCACGCATCACAAAACTTTGTCATGCAGTGGCGTGGTGGACTAGCTTTCTGCAGCGACAGTGGCAAACATACACCTTGACTGCCCATGCAACCACTTCATACTCCACACCCTGACAAAACAGTTGCAACGGTGAACCTGGCAGAAGACGTCACGAGCAGCCTTATGCAGCTAGGTCAATTTTCCACAACCCTGTTGATATACAACCAAGCAGATGGCAAGGCCGTGCCATCTGCTTGGTGGTGGTTGTACAATGACATGGTTATGTAACGGATTTAAACCTCCAGCCCTTGGCTTGGTTGCACGCTGACTTGGTTAAGTTCAAAACTATCCTGCAGCCCCTGGGTCACCATCCTTAAGGTTTCCTGCACCCAGCGCAACTTAGATATGTTGGACATAACTAAACCATTTCAATGTATTTACAACCAAGCAGATGGTGCGGCGACCTCCCTCACCAATTTTAAAGGTCTGCTGTTAGATAATAGATGTGTCAACATAACTCAACCATGTCGATGTATCTACAGCAAAGCTGATGGTGCGGCCATGTTGCTCACCATCTTTGAAGGTCTCCTGCGGCGGCAGCGGCGTGCGCAGCAGCCCCTGGCGCAAGTCCTCCAGCCCCTGGCCCGTGAGATCCTCCACAGCGTCCTCGTTCAAGTTGTAGAACAGGCTGTTCACCGTGAAGTCCCTGCAGGCAGTTGGTGGAGTGCAGGCGTTTGGGGAAGTGCAGGCGTTTGAGGAAGTGCAGGCAGTTGGTGGAGTGCAGGCGATTGGTGGAGTGCAGGTTATTGATGCAGTGCAGGCATGTGCTTGAGTGCAGGGGTTTGGTACAGTGCAGGCATTGCTGTTGCACCGCCGTATAGCTGACGATCAACACGCGAGCAAGCTAGCAGCCTGGGCCCAAAGAGTGCCGTGCTCACCGCCTCATTGCATCCTGCAAGGGAGTGCCAAACTCCATCTTGGGGATGCGGCTGCCATCTGCATATGTCTCGCTTCTAAGGTTGACCAAGTCAATCCACAGCGAGTTGACTTTCATACGAGCCGTCTCCAGGTGCTTTGACTGGTCGGGATTTGAATGGATGACAGCTGCGGTGTGCGTCTCCTTGCCCTGCGAGGCCAGGTACTCGTTGACCTGCGCTTGCAGGACAAGTAGAGCAGCAAGCCAAGAGACACACAATCGGGCAGCAGTGAGGCATCTTTTTTTGGCACCCGTTTAGTAAAGCGCAAAAGGGGTAGTAATGCAACACAGCCAGCCAGGGTAGCCGCTGCTTTCTTGTTCATGTCAGGCCAGGCCAGCAGCTGCTGCTGGTCAAACCCTGTGCACGTGCTGCATGTGCCGCACATGACAGATGCAGCTAGGTGCTGTAATTTGAGCTGCAGCATAGCGATTGCAGCATGCCAGCACTGCGGAGGCAGCCTGAGGGGCATGACGCCGCGTTAGGCATCCCAGCCTGCAGTGCTTGGCTGTGTGCTGCGTTGCTGTTGCTTGCCAGGGATGAACAACAACAGGCAGGAGCATTGCAGGACAAACGCACAGCTGCTGTGGCTCTGAGCTGTTTATCTCTGGCATAAGCAGCAACAGCCGGGTGCTGAACTTGCGCTGCTGTTTGACGGCAGCTGCTGTTTGACGCAAGCATTTCGCTTGCCACAAGAAAGCAGCACCCAAGCATTTCCTTGAGCCAGCTGCTGGTCAAACAGCAGCCTTTTAACTTTATAAAACATATTATGAACAACGATCATTGATAAAAGCAGCATCACCACACCCACTTTGTCGGCAAATTCCTTGCCAAGCATGTTGTCCAAAGCAATGTCGATGTCCTTGCTCTCCTTGCCCAGCAGCTTGTCCCGCACCCAGCCACCAGCTGCACGCAGCACTGTGTTGCTTCCTGCAAACTTCGCTGCAGCCAGAAGCGTGTCGAACAGCACACGCTCCTCTGAGGTCAGGTGGATCCTCTCCTGCACAGCATCCCCTGGTATGGTGTGGGTGGCCATTGCCGCAGCAGGTGACGCTGTTGCTGCTGCAGCTGGTGTGGTGCGGGTCTGAGAGAGTGCTGGGTTCGCACAGCGCCGACTGCGCAGTCCTGACAGGCGAGCTGCTGTGTGCTGTAGGCAGTGCCAGCGGGGTGAAGTGTGCACTGCTGCTATTATGGCCATACGGCCTTGCTAGGTACGCTGCACTGGACTGCAGTAGCTCTTTCGGTGAATAGTTGCTGTTAGAGCATAAGGCGTCGGGACATGCGAGCGTATCACCGCCTCCTCGTGAGGAGTGACAGCCAGCAGGGCCGAACTTTGCAGTGATGAAAGTGCTTCTGGCGCGATTTGATTGCGTGATACGTTAAGGACGTGGTGGGCATTGCAAACGTTGCTCTGAGAGCACTAGGGTTGTGTAGGTGACTGAGCCCTGTGGGCCCTATAGATGGTGTGCTTGCATCCTGGCGTTTGTTCCTCTGCCTTTAGTCAGCTTCACAGCAGAGCTACGTCACTGTATCGGCTAGGACACGTTCAACAAGCGGGCATACCTGATCGAGAGGTAGCTGTTGCTGCGGCAACCGCCACTGTACAGCCATCATGGATGATCCAGCCAGTACAGCCTGGCCAGGCGACCCATGCCCTGCTGTTCTGCGGCTCAGCAACAACTCACACGAAAACAGGAGAGGTTACAGATCATAAGGAACTTCGTCACGAAGGGTATAGTATCCCTTGCCGCTCCTTCAACCGGTCAATGGCAGTCCCCATGCCGCAAGGGCACTGCGCCGGGCGCTTGGAATACGATGACTTCAGCCCCGTGCAAAATTATGTTGGCCTCAGACCCGGGCCCTGCCTGTGAACCTCACTGCATGCCTCTGCTAACGCTGCTACAACTCTTCCCTGCTGCTACCACCGCTGCTGCTGCTCCTGCTGCCTTTGCTGCCAAACCCCTCCTGCCCTCGTGACAGATACTCCATTGCAAGCGACGCGTGCATCGCGGCACCAATCGGCAGCACTCCCTCGTCTACCTTGAAGTTGACGTTGTGCAGATTATGCACGGAGCCGGCTGTCTCATTGCGGATGCCCAGGAACATGAATGTTGAAGGCACTGTCATGGTGAAGAAAGAGAAGTCCTCGCCCGGCATGATGGGCTCTGTCTCAAGCACCTGCAGCAGCAGCAGCAGCAGCAGCAGCAGCAGCAAGTCAGGTGACACCTACACAAGCCAAGACGTTCTGGTGCAGTGCGTTGCAGCGCCCTCAGCAGCACTCACATCACATCGACCACTTGCTGAAAATGAAGTACCAGCTGGCATCAGCCAATTCTGGCTTGCAGGAATTCTGTCTTGCAGGAAGCAATCTTGCAATCCAGCAACCGGGGCGTCTGTCGACTATGAAAGTAAGCTGCTTGTCATCAGTACTACATCATAGCCAAGCTGGGGCAAAGCTCCTCACATTTTCACTGCCCAACAGGCTACCTGCCACGCCACGCGCAAACGCTGCTGCGCCTGCATCATTCACTGTGGGTGGATAGTAAGGGTGGTGCTCGAGCTGCCAGTCAACGCTGCCGTTGCACCTGCAGCGCAGCAGTTAACAGGCCGGCATGGCAGCAGCACTTGATGCATGAGGTTACTGCTGCGTTTTAGAATGCGCTTGGTAGCACCAGACCAACACAGTGACACTCGTTAGCCTACTGCAACACGTCTGCTGTCTGCTGTCACAGACTACCTGACAGTAGCAAGCCAACAGCACTATCAGATTGCTGTGAGGTATGCAGTCTGCGACGTGTGCTCTCCTGCTAACCTACAGACTATCCTACGAGCACGCCAAAGGCATGTGGTACAAGCATTGTGGAGCGTCGGGGGACCTGGGGCGGGAGGTCTCCTGGCCAAGCATTGCTTGAAGGTGCGCAGCTTTGCTTTTTCATGCTAGACTGTCCATCTTTACAAACCGAACCCACCTGAATGCTGACACCACTGCTGGCACGGCCTCCTCGATGCGCTGTTTCAGCAGCATCATGTGCTCGTGCGACAGCGCACGCAGCGTGCCGCGCAGAGTGACATGGTCAGGAATAATGTTGTCTGCGTCACTGTTTGTCTGCAAACACGGGCCAGCAGCAACGCAGAGTGTCATCCTACAGCTCTGAACTCGAAGTTTCTTGCAATGCTTCGTAACAAGCACCACAGCCGCGAACATATGCCCGCAAACATACAAACACCACACCAACAACCAGCAAACAACAAATTGAGAAAGAGAGACAGGCTGCACCTAAGCCTCAACATGTGCAACCTTGGACATCACGCGATAGCAGGTAGGACGGTCAGCAGCCATGACAACGCAGGCGCTCAGCGCACAGCACACACCAAACATAGGGTTCACAGATGTACGATTCTGCGATGACTGATTAATTCTGGATACGGCTTTAATGGCACGATCACACAGCAGACGCACCATCAGCTGCGTGATGCTGAGCACGGCGCTGCCGAGGGGTGACGTCTCACGCGACACCAGCACCTGCAGCGCCTGCACCAGTGCCGCTGCCGCAGGCACCGGGTCAATATTGAGGTGCGGCATGGCTGCATGGCCGCCCCTGCCTGCCACATTGAACTTGAATGTGAGCGACTGCGGGGACAGCACGGCAGGAAAAGGAAGCGGCAGCAAGGTGGCAGGCACGGTCGCAGCAAAGAGGCGAGTTTGCAGCCAGTTCAGGAAATGTGTGGGCTCATGGGCTGCAGGAAGATTACGGCGGCAGCTGCACAATGCAAGCAGCAGGGACATGCGGATGGCTTGAGCTGTTGCCAGCACATCACTCTCTACGCAGTGGGCCTTCCACAAGCAGATAATCAGGGACGAGCTTGGCTGTCGCTGTTGGTGCACCTGCTGGCTGTTGCACGTGTGTGCACTCGATTTTGCATACACTCCGGTCACAAATGCCCACCCACAATGCGCCCACGCAGTTGAGGCAGCCGCTGTCTAAGCATGCTGGTTATACTGCTTGCTGGTTGTACTGCTGGCTAAATTGCCGGCCTTGGAAGTATCCCTGCTGCTGGCCATACTGCTGCTGCCAAGGTTGCTGATAGCAAGCAGTATAACCAGCCACTGTCTCAGCATGCTGTGACGCCTGCGCATGGCAGCTGCTGTCGAGCACACGAGATGTGGCCTACTCAGAGGCTACTCGGAGCAGTCATAATCATGCTGCTGCACCCACCCCTGCCATGATGGTGCCAGTCTTCAGTGCCACCTGCCCAGTGGGCCACATGGGCATGACATGGAAGCCAAATGCAGCAGATGCTCCCTCAATGGCTCCCTCTTTGATCATGACATCTGCTCCTGCTCCACCCTCCTCTGCAGGCTGGAAGACCAGCAGCACGGTGCCTTGCAGCTGCTGCTCGCGCTGTTTGAGCAGCTTGGCAGCGCCCAGCAGCATCGTCATGTGCGCTGCAGTTGGTAAGTGGCAGGACAGGCATGTGAAGCTGTAAAGGAGCGCAGCAGTTGCAGTGAAGGGGAGCAGACGACATGCTCATGGCAGCAGGTCGATGAAACGCTGGCCGTAGTATGCTTTGATTTCAAGGTCAGGTCTAAGGCAGCAGATCGTGTTCTGCGTGACTGCCCTGCAATGCCGTGTCGAGCATAGCTCTGCACAGCCAGCACCCAGGCACTACAGCTGCTACTGCTGCCAGGTCAGGTCACGCCAGGCTGGCTGTGCAACATGCAGGTGCCCTTTTCATCCTGCATATTGCTGTATCCTCACCATCATGTCCGCATGCGTGCATCCTGCCTTCGTTCTTGCTCCTATACTCCACGCCCTCAGGCTCTTGCACAGGCAGGGCATCAATGTCTGCCCTCAGGGCCACTACTGGCTTGCCCTTGCCGATTTTGCCGACCACGCCCGTCTTAGCGAAAGGATAAGCAACTGATACGTCCATCTCCTTTAGCAGATACCTTATGTGCTCGCTGGTCTTGTGTTCCTCGAACATGAGCTCTGGGAACTTATGAAACTCGCGACGGACTTTCACCAGCCATGGAGCGATCTGGTGAGCTGCGGATCGTAACTCCAGTACATCAGCATCAATGGGAACTGCAAACAGCCCACCAACAAGCACGGCCCAGACAAGGGCTTGCCCGCTTGCTAAAGCCATAGAGGATAATTGCAATCACCGAATTCAACAGCAAGTTTAAACATATTACCAGCCAATGAAGGAGACAACTGGCAGATGTACTGGGGTTTCATGACCTGACACGCAGGCAAGGTCCATAACGCCTTCTGCAAAGCAGGATGATCCCGCAATCCTGGCAACACAGCTATATGCTCACTCATCACCGCAAGCACTGTCGTTTGTCCGCTCTACTACAGCACACACGGCCAAATGGCAGCCCTCTTGTGCAAGCCAGGTAGGCAAGCATGAATGCGGCAGCCAATACTGGGATGACCGGGCGTCTGATATCTTTAATAACCGACTTATTTCAACGGCACGACATGGTGTCGAAGCCCGGCGCTCTGTCTTGCTGGTTGCTGCTGCTGATGCTGCTGCTGTGCGCACACTCACCTGCACCTGCGCATGTTTGACTGCCTGCAGCAGCTGGCATGGTGCAGCCAACCCTCACAGCACGCCCTAGCAGCAGCTCGCAGGTACTGCTTGCTCCCATCAGGTGCCAACCCTGCAGAGCGTCTAGGCGCCGCACAGTAGCTGCAAGGTACGCCTCAGCAGCAGCAGCAGCAGCAGCAGCAGCAGCAGCAGCAGCACGTCCAGTTGAGCACAGCATCCGTTACATGTTGAGCGAGTTCACAGTCACTAACAAGCCTAGATCAGCAACACATTCACTGGCATGGGTGTGTCTGCGCGCCCTGTGGTTGTGCGCTGGTGCGCCACACCCCCTCAGCGCTTTGCAGAAGTGATTGAATCGATTGCCGCTGCCTGCGTTCAACAGTGCAGCCACCGCGAAGCATCAGACATCGCCACCACAGCAGCTTGCCTGGGGGTGTAACCTTCACACCTAATCTAGCAGCAGCATACACGCGCAGCATTGTTGTGAGTGGGCGGCGTGTGCATGCCAGGTAGCGGCACATCACACGTTGCCTCGCTGCTGCTGCTGCTGCTGCTGCTGCTGCTGCTTCAGGGCTGAGCGGGGCAGCGACTCCAACTTTCTGGCGGGCTTTGTGGTTGGTGGTGTGGTGTTTGGCGCGCTCGGCTTCCTGCTGGCGCCCCAGGTGGGGTGTTTTTGAAAGAGTTTGAAAGTGTATCTAAAACAAGTATATCATTTTGAAGGTTCAAGTTAAAAGATTTTGATGGCAGCACCAGATGGCAGCAGCATGACAGCATATCATATCGTACTTGATGTTACAGCACAATCGCAGCATCGCAGCATTGTAGCAGGATTGAGGCATGGTGTGTGGAGCACTGGCCTGCCTCCTGGCGGCCCGGTGAGACATGCAGCAGCACCAGATGGCAGCAGCACGACAGCATATCATATCGTACTTGATGTTGCAGCATAATTGCAACGTGGTAGCAGGATTGAGACATGGTGTTTGGCGTGCTGGGATTTGCTGCTGGCACCCCAGGTGAGACATGCAGCAGCACCAGATGGCAGCAGCACGACAGCATATCATATCGAACTTGATGTTGCAGCATAATTGCAACGTGGCAGCAGGAATGAGACATGGTGTTTGGCGCGCTGGGATTTGCTGCTGGCGCCCCAGGTAGGATGTGGCAGCACCAGGTGGCAGCAGCACGGTGATTGCACGGCAGCAGCATTGCAGCAGCATGGCAACATATGACAGCGTGATAGCAGCTACTTGGCAGGATTGCGCCATGGTGTTTGGCGCGCTGGCCTGCCTGCTGGCGGCCCGGTGAGACATGCAGCAGCACCAGATGGCAGCAGCACGACAGCAGCATGGCAGCAGCATGTCTTTGTGATTGGCAGCATTGTTGCACCTTCCTGCTGTGTATATTGGTTTGTCTTCTTCCGCGCTGCATGTCGGCAAGACGCTTGGTGACAAACAGCATGGTGATTGCATCTCAGTGTCATGCGTGTTGCCTCCTTGCGTCATTGTACAAAGCTGCGTGTGTGTGTTTTGTTCATTATGTCCCGCTGCATATCAGCAAGACGCTCGGTAAAAAACAGCATGGTGATGGCATTTCAGAAGACACGCCTGTTGCCTCCTTGCCTCTCTTTACGATGCTGTGTATGTGTTTTGTTCATTATGCCCCGCTGCATATCAGCAAGACACTTGATAACAAACAGCATGGTGATTGCATTTTAGATGACACGCCTATTGCCTCCTTGCCTCTCTCTACAATGCTGTGTATGTGTCTGTTCATTATGTCCCGCTGCAGATCAGCAAGACGCTGCTGAACGAGGATGCACGGCTGCGGCTGCCACGCTTCCTTGAGGATGAGGCCCCCAAGGACCCCGAGGCAACCAAGCAGGTGCGTTAGTGACATATGTTAGTAACATATTGTAACACATCGGTGTTACACAGCTGGCAGCGGGCAGCCTGCCTTAGTGCGATGCTGCTGCTGCTGCACATGCGCATGCCGAGGGGTCCGGCTGTACAAAACATCAAGCAGACACATCCAAGCGTCATTGATGGCTGTTCCTCCCGCTGTTGCTTGGCAACGTGTACCACGATCATAACTGGGGTCAGCTGCTTGCATCTTTTGGCGGAATGGGAGGCAGCCATTACAGTGTGTGTGCTAACAAGTTGTAGCTGCCATCATGGTTGCTGTGGGTGCCTTGCAGGACCTGATAGACAAGATTGCGCAGCTCAACGCATCTATTGATGAGGTGGCAGCTCAGCTGAAGAGCAAGGACACGGAGCCAGCCACGCTCAGCTGAAGCAGCAGCAGCAGCAGCAGCAGCGACGGCAACACAGGTAGCAAGCGATGACGTTCAGCAAGCTACACATCGCTTGGACCAGCAGCGGCAGCATGTTGCTCTCAGGCGCAGCAGTGACAGCGCTCTGACGAGCAAGAACGTTCAGCAAGCACAGCAACAGCAGCAGCAGCAGCAGTGCATCAGCTACGTGCTGCAGCAGTAGCAATCACGGTCTTGCCTTTAGGCTGTTGGCAGCGCCTGTGGCAGCAATCTTGCTGCAGCGACGGTGTTTCATACAGCCCAAGCGCGCCTGGCAGGCACACGTTTCGGGTGGTGCCGGTTGTGTGCAAGTGGTATGCAGTAGCTGGGGTTTTGAAAGGGCTTACAGCCCTTAGCATGATGTGCCTGCTACTCTGGGCCTGTGGTATGGGTGCAAAGGGTTAGCTTGCTCCAGCCCTCCCTTCAATTCTGTCTGATCAGTGTGTGTTCCTGGAGGACAGGAGGGGCAGAGTGGTAAGTGGGGGCTGGAGCATTGTGGGATTTTGCGGGCTTGTAACACCTCTACTTGTCACTGTGACTGCTCTGGCAGGCACCCAGCAATATGCTGCATTCAGCTATTGCAAAAGTGTATCTCCTGTACCTCTTACTACCCAATGTTAGCAGACCCTTTACACCCAATGTTAGTAGGGTTTGGCAACCTGCTTTGATTCGTGACAGGCCAGCCATGCACTTCCTGCCCCCATCCTTCGCCGTTATCAAGTTGACGACATTTACTGTTACGTGTTGAGACCCATTCCTAGCCTGAGGACACGCAAAAGTTGATCAAAAGTAGATCAGTAATGGCTGCAGAGGACCTGCTCCTGAAGTGGGTGACGCCCGACGAGACAGCTGCTGAGTTCCTCGCTCGACAGTTCCGCGAAGCTGTATCCACGGGCCTGCCTTTCCTGGATAAGCACGTCAAGCTGCGCCCTGGCCATCTGCTGGAAATCATTGGTCCCGCGGGCACTGAAAAGACGGAGATCCTCACAGAGGTACAAGTCGGCAGGCAGCGAATGTGCTGATATCCCGCATAAGCAGTAGTCTGTGTCTGATCAGGCTAGCTCGTCTGCACCTGCTGCAGATCGCAGCGAACATCATGACCAAGGCAGCAGCAGCAACAGCAGCAGCAGCAGCAGCAGGAGGCCAAACAGAGGAGCAGGGTGAGGATGCTCCAGCCTGGATGTGTCATAGCTGCTTGTGCTAATGCGTCAAGCACAATCTGGTTCTCTACTGCAGCAGGTCTGACTTTACTGAGGCAACCGCCTCGTTCGCTTTTCTGTGATCATCTGTCTTCACAGAAACATCCTGTCTGTAAAGCACTTGTGGAATGCTTTCGCTGCCATAGCTGAAGAGTTGACTAAGCACAGTACACAGTGCTTCAACGATCCACCAGATGTTGACTTGCTGACTGCACTTTGACCCCGGCTACCTTCTCTCCCTGTGTTTCCTGCAAGCAGAGCACGTAGTGGTGATTGACTGTGATGGCAAGTTTGACACCTTACGGCTGTTGCAGGTGCGCTGCTGTAGCACTGCAGCGCATCAATTGCATGCCAGAATCACACTCAGCCACCTTGGCAGCTGTGCTATGCAGGCCACAGTGCAGCTCTAGTCTGTAAGTTGTACCACTAGTGTGCTGCATGTTGTGTACAGTCCTGCAGTTCTGTACTGCGCCTTTCAAACACTTCACATGCAGTGCAGCATGCAGGACCTCACATTGGACCCACCAGTATTGCAGAACCCTGCAGGCCACAGACACTGCCTTTATCAGGTGACCACATCTCAGCCTTTAGCAGTGCTGCTGACCTGCTGTCTGCAACGCTGGTGTATACTGTCTGCCCTGCAGCTAGTGACGGGCCGCTTGCCCCCGTCAGCAGGTAAGGTTCTCAGTTCAGCAAAGTTTTGCATGTCATCAGGAGACATAGTCAATTACCTCTGCTGGCTAGCTTGCTGTGAACAAACAAACAATGCTCCTGCGTTCCTGCCAGGTTTTGTTTGCAGTTGGTTTTGCTGCTGTGATGGCTGCCGTGTGGCGGGCAAGCACTGCATAAGAAAAGACCGGCTGTCCCATTCGAGCACTGCTGTGATTGTGGCTGCTGCTGCTGCTGCTGCTGCTGCTGCTGCAGTTGCCACACAGTCCCTACAACAGCTGGGGACTGCTCTAGAGCGTTTTCACTTGGTGAGTGCCGGATGCATGTGGTGTGTAACGTGTGCATGTTTCAACCTGCACAGGGCCACACAGTGCTCTGCAATCCTTGCCAGCTCTTACACTGTTGAGCAGTGTAGCTTGCGGACGTGGTGTAAGCATCAGCATTGCTGCATGCCAGCTCACCGCAACTCGCTCTGGGTAATCTGCGTGTGAGATGACACACTGTCCTTGCTGGGCAACACCTCCCGCCCAAAGTAGACCCGCTTCTCTTTCTCTTTTCATAAGTCAAAACAAGCACACTGCTGCACAATAGGTGCTCTGTGTTTAATGCTGACAGCATGCACGAAGCTCACTCCAGTACTGTTTCTGTTTGTCCGCGCTGTCTGCACTGTCTGCTGCGCGCTGCACCGGCCTGCTGCAGTTCCGCTGCTTTAGCAGCATGGAGCTGCTGCTGGTGCTCAACAGCTTGTCCAGCTACCTTGCTCAGCTGCAGGTGAGGCCCTTCCTGCAAGCACAATCAATCAGTAACAAGCTGCAGGTGAGGCCCTTCCTGCAAGCACAATCAATCAGTAACAAGCTTCTCTAGCAAGCTTACTCTCAAGAGTTGAGCCCAAAAAGGGGAGCCACTCCCAAACCACCTGGTGATTCTTAACCGGTGACTGCAGGCCCACAAGCCAGGGCCAGATACGCAAGCACAGTGTTCAAGATTCATCCAGAAGATCGTGGCTGCATCATTTTGCACGTTCTAATAACTATGCACGGCACAGCATGCCCGGCTGCCTGGCACAGCTGCAGATCAGCAGGCTTGGCACTGCAACCAACAGGGACATGATTGCACCAACAGGGGCATGATTGCACCAACAGGGACATGATCATACCAACAGGGACATGATTATGCGCGGACATGATCTTACCAACAGGGACATCATGCGCGGTCCTAGTGCGCGCTTGTCAGACAAGCACAGCGCAGCTCTGCTTGCACGCACTACTGTTGCAGCAGCTGCCAGCACTTGCTGCCTGGCTGCTGTCATGCCGGCATGCAGCGCTCCGAGTCAGTCTGTGTGCTTCTGATGCCGCCTGGCTGAGCCACGCGCATGCAGTCAACTATTAGCAGGATGCGCTGCCTTGTATGAGCATGCATTTGTTATGAAACAGGGGCGCTGCAGGCTGCTGCTGGTGGACAACATCTCAGCATTCGTATGGCACGACAGAGCAGCCGCCGCCAGCAGCAGCGGCAGTCACAACTTGACCAGCTCAGCAGCAGCAGCACCTCCATACACACCCGGCTTCCAAGGCCCTGTCGCAGCAGCAGCAGCAGCAGCAGGCCTGTCGGCGCAGCGGGTGCAGGCTGCTGCTGCTGCGCTGCTGACAGAGCTGTCGCAGGTGTGGCGGCTGCCTGTGGTGGTGTCAAAGCAGGCTGGAGTGAGCCTGGAGGAGCGGCATGATGGGCCTCCACGGCTGGTGCAGCGGGAGCTAATGACGCTCCCGTGGCAGGTGCGTGCGCTGCGGCTACTGGCCACGAGTTGCGAGTGTATGCAACGCTGCAAGTGTGCCTTTTTGAGCGTATTTGATGTGGCGGTTGCAGCTGCCTCAAATACGGGGCCTAGTGGGGTGTTGGGAAGCAGCACAGCAGGCAGGTTAAAACCTCAGAGTGACAGCCCGAGCTGAGCTGCTTGCAGCTTCCTATCTTACCAGGTGTCTGTGGTGGCGTATGCCGCATGAACACACCGTGTAACCCCTCTATCTATCTATTCCAGCAGGCAGGTGTGGTGGCTAAGGCATGACCTACCGGCAAACGCTATCTGCTAGCATCCTGATAGATCCGCTCCAAATCGGAGCATTCACACGCGCACTCAGTTGTATGGGGGCACTTGCTGCTGCTGCTGGTGTTGTTGTGCTTGTGCAGAACGCTGTGACGCACCGGCTGCTGCTGGCGCTTGTCATGATGCCTGGTCAGGCCCTGCAGCAGCTAGCTGCCAAAGGACCTGCAGCCACAGAGCTCATGATGCAGTGGCAGGTGGGCTGCAGCATGACAAATGACAAGTAACAAGTAACAAGCGACAGACGACAGGTTTGGGGCAGTGGCGTGATCACAGTGTTGCTGGAACTGCACAGTGAATAGGTGTGGGCAAGCATGCAGTGCTTGATGGCTTCCCTGCTTGTTTTACAAGATGAAGAGTGCAGCATGCTGAGTCCATTCAGGCTGTTGCAGGTGATGCTGCTGCTGCTGCTGCTGCTGCTGGCACACTGTGTGCCCACAGGCACGCCTCATTCTGTCGATATGCTCTTGACACATACATGGTGTGTGCTGATCATCATCAAGACACAACTTCTGCTGTTACTGTCATCAAATGCAATGCAGGCTCAAGGCAACACAGCGCCCATCGAGCGCTGTGCAGTGACAGCTAATGCCACCATCAGCTGCTGAGTGCCGGTGTCATCAGCACTGTGGCAAACAGCGTCACGCGCAGCATGGGCGGTGCTGCAGCCACCACAGCAGCACAACACAGGCTGCAGGCAACTTGCAGCCGACTCCACCGCCGTCCGCAACAGCAGCAACATCAACAGCAGTGGGAAAGCCATATTCCGCCCCAACAGCACACCTGCTGCTGCTGCAGCTGGTTCTGCTTGGCTGCCGGGCAACACTGCAGGCAGTACAGCGCCGTTGCTGAGGCTGTACAGATCACAGCCAGCTTGACATCAGCAGCACTCCGTGCTGGCAGCAGCAGCTGCTGGCCACATGACTGGAGCTGAAGACAAGCTCAATCCAAATGCACCGCGGCAACACAGGTAAGCTGCCTTGGAGATGAGCTGGTTGCCAGATCCAGTGCGCTGCAGATGCAAAACGCCGCCTAAACATGAGATAATGAACAGTATATATCATAAATACTCTTCTTCTATAGACGGCAGGGGTGTATGGAGCCTGTGTCACACAGCAGTCCCTAGGCCTGTATCTGATCATGCTGGTGATTTGCAGTTCTGTCTGTGGATGTTTGTGTGCATGATCGTCTGCTGCTAAGCATGCTGCAGCCTGCTATTGTTGGCACCTGCATTCATGTGACATGCCAACCACTAGTGTGAGTGTGCGTGTTGTGTGTCAGGCAGACGGTTATGCTAGCATAACCAATGTCATGCCTTACGTACAGAGGCTTCTCTGGGGTTGAAACCTCAGAGTGACAGCCCGAGCTGAGCTGCTTGAGCTTCCTATTTTACCAGGTGTCTGTGGTGGCGTATGCCGCATGAACACACCGTGTAACCCCTCTATCTATATTGTGTGTCAGGCCCCAAGTGCTGCAGCCTGTCATCTCAAGGCTGGGGACATGCAGCAGGTCGATCTAGCTCCCTGAGTGCTGCATGCCTGCCACTCTTGCTGCTGCTGCTGCTGCTGCTGCTGCTGCTGCTACAGGGGTGTACACGCCATGATGCCTAGGTATGTTGTTGATCCAAACTGTTCAAGTGCCTCCCCTGCCAACTCAGAGACCAGGCTTCACCGTGAAGTTTGCTCAGCGCACCGTGAAGTTTGCTCAGCGCACCGTGAAGTTTGCTCAGCGCACCGTGAGGTTTGCTCAGCGCACCGTCAAGTTTGCTCAGCACACCATTGCGCTGGCTGGCAGGACACCATAACAGAAGCTACCTTTTGACCGTGGCTTCAATGTAATATGATGACGATCATAACTGACGCCGCTTTGCGGCAAACTATTTGAGAAGAGCCAGAGCACTGCTGCTGTGCGCCGACCGGTTTGGTACCCAAGTCTCAAGCGTGACGCGTGTGTCATAGACGACGCTCCCAGCCTGACGCCCTGCTCCTGTGGTCAAAGCTTCGTCGCCACTGTAAACAAGCCTGCCCCTGTCTCACACACACTGACAGTCAGCAGGTCAGCATGCAGCATAAGACATCGCCTGGAGCCGTACAACATCGCCCTTTTACATCGCGTTGCTTAATACCACTTGTTGGCTGTACGGCTTTGCATGCTGGTGCCGCACACGGACACAGCACGGCCCTTGCACAAAACGAGCCGGTCGCAACTCATATGCAATATAAGTTCTGCACAGTCACAGTAGTTCCTGTGACTGTGCAGAAAGTCACTCCCTGGCAAAACCCATGGTTCAGTGCGTGTGTGCAGTCTGGTGCTGCAAAAGCGCATGACACAACAGCAGATGAAGCACATGGCAAGTACCCATACAGCATACCAGCCTCTCGGCAGTCAGTGTAAGCTAATGCCAGGGCCCAGGTCACCACGGTGAAGCCACCAACTGCCGCCTTGCTCATGCATGCCGTTGCCGTTGGCATGCCACGCCATGGCAGTGCTTGCTCACGCACGCCATGCCACGTCACGCTGATGCATGCCATGTCACGCCATGCCACGTCACGCTGATGCATGCCATGTCACGCCATGCCACGTCACGCTGATGCATGCCATGTCACGCCATGCCACGTCACGCTGATGCATGCCATGTCACGCCATGCCACGTCACGCTGATGCATGCCATGTCACGCCATGCCACGTCACGCTGATGCATGCCATGTCACGCCATGCCACGTCACGCTGATGCATGCCATGTCACGCGCATACAAACACGGGGTACAAACGCCCAGTGGGCACCTGGGCATGCATGCATGGCATGCGCATACAAACACGGGGTACAAACGCCCAGTGGGCACCTGGGCATGCATGCATGGCATGCGCATACAAACGTTTGTATTCCCTGGGCAGGTGCCCAGGTGCCCATGGCATGCCCAGGTGCACCCTATGCTGCCAGCTGTTGTTGGTGAGATTGCATGTTGCATGTGAACAGTTTACATGTAAGCAAGCCGACTGTGGGCCCACCAACTGCTGCTGGGGCAGCACAGCAGGCTGCCAAGCTCGGGTACAAACAACATAGCAGAGCCTGCAATGTGGTGTCAACAGTCTGCAGCTTGGCGTCAACCACAGCAAACCACTGACACACTTGCGACTCCGCATGCTGCATGCTGGCACCCCCATGACACATGACGACGGGTGCAAAGCAGACACGTTGCAATTAAGCCGGGTCCTACACACAAAGCCTCAGACGCATCTGCCCATCCACAGACAAGGCGCATACAAACCACCAGCTGCACACAAGAACACACATACGCGCAAGCACTCAATAGGTCGAGTGTGCATGCACTGCAGAGTTTGCTGAGTGGGGGTTGCATGTGCCACAGCCCACTTTGTCCCAATACTCTCATCTGCTTTACATGCTAAAAACTCTGCGAAATCCATGTTAACAGCTGTCTGTAGGCATACCAATGCACTAATGCTGCAGTACGGCTGCTCACTTGAGAGTGCGCAGTCGATGCACACAGGCACAGATGCATCGCATCCTTGGGTGCAGTGTGCTGCTGCTGCTGCGGCTGCTGCTGCTGCTGCTGCTGCTGCTGCTGCTGCTGCTGCTGCTGCTGCTGCTGCTGCTGCTGCTGCGGCTGCTGTCAGCTGAAGTGACACCACAAGACGCAGCACCTGCACAAGCTCTGCAGCTGCTATTTGAAGGCACACAGCATGTGCTTTCTGCTGCACACTCAGCATGTACTACTTCTAGTTGCAGCAGCTAGACCAAGCACAGAACATTGGGCGACCCAGCACGACACATCCCCTCGCCTCCCCTGCTACCATCAGCACTCTCACTCATCCTGAACATGTTGCTCACTCCTTCAGCCCAACTGCTCACAGTCTTCTTCTTTTGCTCACTCTTCAAGCCCCCAACACCACGCTGCTGTCAAACCACAGGTCACACTCCCTAGCCCTGCTGCTCACTCTTCTCACACCATGACTTCTGGTCACTCTTTGCTCGCTTTTCAAGCTGTTCAACTCACTCACTCCTCAGCCCCACAGCACGCCAAAGGTTGTGTATGCAAACACCAGCCCCAGCACAGGGGTTAGAATTGACAGCAGAGCGAGCACAGTCAGGATGTTAAACTTGCTGCCTTTGTACTCGCTGCCGTCCCAGTTGTCTGTGTACAGGTCTTTGCGCTCCTTGCCGTTGTTGGCGAGCCGGTTGGCCTCCTGGCGGTACGCTGCAGCAGCAGCAGCAGCAGCAGCAGCAGGGTGAGTAAGCAGAGCCGTCATAGTGGTGAAGGATGCGCCAAGAGTGTGCTGGACATTGCAGCACAGCGTATCATGCAAGCTGCTGGCGCTTGGGTTGTGTGGTGTATATCTGCTATGTGATGTGGAGCTGTCAGCTGCATAGAAGCAGCTAGGTGCACAGTCCTGCTTGGCTTGCAGGAAAGCCATCCTGCAAAAGCTGTGCCTAACAAGGCAACAGGCGTCATGTGCCTGTTGTAGCTGGCTTGTTCTCTGGATTGCTCGTCCTCTACTGCTCAGGCCACACCAGCGCAGCCATCACGTGTTCGTCCTGCAGGCAGCTGTCCTGCAGGCTGCTCACCAATCTCTTCCCTGACTGTCCTAGATGGCCTGGCAGCGTTGCGCGTCTGCTCATACCAGTCCTGCAAGCAACCACATGTTGCCGCATGGTCCACCACACACAGCAGCAGCCAGCCTTAGTTGTAAGCTTGAGTAAGTAAAGTAAGCAAAAGCAACGGCATGTAAACCGCTGGTGCTGCTGCTGATGGTGGTGGTGGTGGTGGTGGTGGTGCTGCTGCTGCTGCTGCTGCTGCTGCTGCTGCTGCTGCTGCTGCTGCTGCTGCTGCTGCTGCAGCATCTTGACGTGCCTAAGAGCAGCTACAAGCAGCGCTTTCCAACAATGCACGTCCATTAATTCTTGCTGCAAGGCTGCTAGCCACCATGCACGCAAACAAAAGTGCAGTTGCACCGCACCTTGCCATATGACACCTGCTTCGTTGCTGCCTTGCCTGATGAGCCTTTTGAAGCCTTTGCAACGATGCTCAAGGCATTCCTAGCTGTTGAAGTTGCTACTGCTGCCTGCTTGTATGCAATGGGCGTGTATCGAGCCTGCAGAGACGCCATGTTTGCTGCTGGCCTCTCAGAGTCTGCACTTACAAGGGTTGCCTGCTTGCTAAACGTCGAGTTCCAATGCGGACGATAGAGTTGCAGAAAATTTACGTTGAGAATGCAGTAGCACATGCAATACCTAGCTTGCGAATCGCAATAACTGAGGAGGGCGGGTGTTGTAGGGGTTTGATTGGAGATGAACGTTGCAACCAAGAACAGCTACAACCGCCTTGTGCAGCACCTACAAAACTATTAGATCACATTGCGCGGAGTCTAGTGTAGGCCGCAGTTGCACCCAGGCAAATCATGTAGGCAGACTCTCAGAGTGATGATGATGTGCCCGCCAAAGCCTGTCCACTCTAACTTCAAAGCCATTGCAGATAGCCTCAAACCATTTTCCATAATTACGGTCTCGAACACTCGTCTTCATAATCAACAGTTTGCAATGTGTTTGTAAGTACCTGACAGCCGCGGGGCCGCAGCCTGCTTCATATGCATCTTGACATCAGCCTGCCAGCTTTGCAACGATCAATCGACTGCATAGGATGCTGCCGCTGCTTTCCCATCAGATGTAAGGACCAACGAACAACCAGTGAAGGAACCTGCATCTAATGCAAGCACAGAAACACAGCTGATGGTACGTCAATGTGTTGCATGTACACACGTGCCTGTTGGGCTGCAGCCGCTGCATATCACACCCATGTACCTCAGAGGTACTGGTGTACCCTTTCGTCATCACGCTTGGTGATCACCGTGTTTGACTTGTCTGGTGGACACGTGTGTGACAGGGCAGACCAATCAACATCTCCATAGGGCTTTGCCAGCATAGCTGGGCACCTGGGCTGCATTTTCTGTGTCCCTGTGCACACCACGTCGTCGACTGCTGCACAACCTTTGCCGGTCGTTTTGTTTCATCTTTTGGATTAGTTGAATGATGCAGCAGAACATGCTGAAGAGCTGCAGCCTGCAGCGTTGCGGTTGCTTCCAACCCGCAAAACTTGGCGCCCCGGTTCGGCCCCAGAGAGCAGCTTTCAGGGCAGCAGCTGCTGGGAAGCAGTCAGGTAAACTGTTATTTAGCTTTTGTCTTTGGGCCATATGATGTGCCTGACTTAGTTAAGCTGCTGCTCAAGTTACTCCTGCTGTCCCTGCTGCTGCTCAATGTTGCTCCACATCCGTTTCCTCA
This sequence comes from Tetradesmus obliquus, assembly GCA_030272155.1. Classification (NCBI taxonomy): domain Eukaryota; kingdom Viridiplantae; phylum Chlorophyta; class Chlorophyceae; order Sphaeropleales; family Scenedesmaceae; genus Tetradesmus; species Tetradesmus obliquus. The sequence continues at coordinate 4,007,972 of CP126200.1, read as the reverse complement.
CGGCTCATACTCGCAGCAAACAGCGCAAGCACAGCAGCTCCCCTGCAGTTGAGCAGGCGGCAGGCTCTGGTGCAGCTGCCTGGCAGTGCCCTGCTGGCATCACTGGCAGCACTGCTGGCTGCAGAGCAGCTGAGCACTGCAGTGCCTCCTGCAGCAGCAGCGCCAGGCCCCAGGCAGCTCGACCAGGAAACAAAGGCAGCAGTTGCTGCTGCGCTGAACAAAGTAGTCACGAAGCCCAAGGTGTGCTGCTGTTTGCATGCCCGCAAGGCCTGCGCGCTGACAGCAGCCATTGCTGTGCAAACATGCATGCATATGCTTGTGTGTGCATGCATGGATTTGAGGTGATCGAGTCGTCCATTGAAGTAAATATTGATTCAGATCTGCACCAGCAGCAGTAGCAACAGCAGCAGCAGCAGCAGCAGCAGCTTGGTGTTCAAGGTATCAGGTCAGCTACTTGCTGACTGATACACTGCTCATCATCGTCCCCTGCTATCACTGCTGTACCCGCCCTAATCCTGCAGGCACCGGTCATCCTGCGCCTAGCCTACCACGATGCAGCAACCTTCAGCGCAGCAGCAGGCGACGGCGGCGCCAATGCCAGCATACAGTTTGAGCTTGGTAGGCCGGAAAACACAGGCCTGAAGCGCGGCTGGCGGCTGATTGAGCAGGTACGTGTGTGCCTGCCAAGTGTAAACATAGTGTGCTGCACACATCGCAGCAGAAAATGAGCATCGCATGGCCTGGCAACACAGGCCTGAAACACGGCTGGCCGGCTGATTGAGCAGGTGCATGTGTGCCTGCCAAATTGCCAATTTGCCAAGTGTATACATAATGTGCTGCACACATCGTAGTATTGGCTTGAAGCTCGGCTGGCGGCTGCTGGAGCAGGTGACTGGGTAGTAGATGTTGCACTCATCGAAGTGGATATGTGCAATTGCTAGCAACATGGAAACCCTCCGCTTCGGCGGTGGTGCCATGCCACCTTGGTTGTGCAGCTGGGATGCTTGCCGAACAGGCTTGGCATTTCTTCCACTGCTGCTGCCTGCTGCTGCCTGCTGCTGCTGTCCCAGGTGTCGGACGAGCTGAAGAAGACTCCAGCAGCAGGCAAGCTGTCAAACGCTGACCTGATCGCGCTGGCTGGCGCACATGCTGTGGCGGTGTGTGGCGGCCCTGTCATTGACGTGCCTGTGGGCCGAGTTGATGCGGCTGGGCCAGACCCAGGTGAGGCGGCATTTGTAACATTAGTGACGTTACATCTGGTGTTACGTGACATGTGTTACATGCTGCACAAGCTGGGTATGGTGGTGATGTAAAAGGCAGCACTCAGAAGTGCCCGGGACACTCTTTATCGTTTGTATGGCAGCTGATGTGTGTGGGTGCTGCGTGCCTGCGCCTTGTGAGTGCTGCATGCCTGCAAAGCTTTGCCGTGGTGCTGTTGCTGATCATACAGCTGTACCTGGATGCTTGGGCGTCACAGCTGCTGCTGCTGCTGCTGCTGCTGCAGAGTACCGCATGGTATCTGAGAAGGCTGGTGTGGCTGCGCTGGTGGCCAACTTTGCTGAGAAGGGCCTGGGCGTGCAGCAGCTGGTTGCGCTGTCTGGCGCACACACGATTGGTGAGGCCAGCTTCACTCTGGAAAGTGTAGCTGCTGCAGCTGCAATTCACTGCTAGCATGTTGGCTGTGCACTTTCCTGCACACGGATTGTGTTTGCAACGCCAGCCCTTGTTATGTCTCCTGTGTGATCACCATTTTGCCAATCCCTCTTGTGTGTTGTTTGTGTTGCCTGCGTGTGTGCATTGCAGTGGGTGCTGGCTACGTCATGTGTTGCCATCGCAGCTGTGCCTCACTCGCGCTGCTGCTGCTGCTGCTGCTGCTGCTGCTGCCATGCCGCCGCCATCTCTGCTGGCACCGCTATGCCTCTGCTCTTTATGGCATGTGATGTCTGGGGCTTACTTAGGCGGCAAGGGCTTTGGAGACCCTGTTACTTTTGACAACGCATACTATACCTCGCTGCTGGCTAAGCCCTGGCTCAACCCCAATGACCCCATGGCTGACATGATAGGTGCGTCTGCACGCAGCCCGGGTTTTGCAAAACGTTATTGATGTGCTTTGCAGACTGCAATCACCCTCGGCACAGCGCATCAATGGTTCAAAGCGGTTGACTGGTAGCGTGCTGTTGATTTGCATGGTGTGGCCTGTGCGTATGTGCTGCTGCCACACAACAAGCCGCACCAGCATGCTCCTGCTGATGGTGGACGTGCTGAAAAGCCTTCGCCCCACCACCATCAACAGCAGCTCTTCATGCGCCGTGGTGCATGCTGCATTCCTGTCCCTGGTTGTAACACAGTTGCTGACTTATCTTTCCACACTGCTGCCTGTTACGTTGCTGTGCTGTGCTGCTGTGGTGTCCTTCATCAGGCCTCCCCTCTGACCATTCGCAACATAACGCTGGTGAATTTCCTACCGCGCTGCTGCCTGCTGCACTGCTGTGCTGCTGCCCTGTTCTGCATTCAGGCCTCCCCTCGGACCATGCTCTGCCAGATGACCCCGAATGCCTCAAGCTCATTGAAACATACGCAGCCGACCAGCAGCGCTTCTTCAAGGACTTTGCTGCAGCATACCAGCAGCTGACAAACCTGGGTGCTGCGTGGGCGTGAGGAGACTGTCTGGCGGCTGCATTATGTTGGCATTCATGTAAGCCATACATTTCGGCAAGCGCATGAGTGCCTCCGCGTAGGATGGATGCCCTGTGAGGAGGGGCTGCATAGCTGCACATCTCTGTAGTTCTAATTTTGCATCGAAACAGGCCAGCCTGCTTGAGGCTGTGCTCATCTGTGCTTGAGTCAGGGAAGGGATGGATATGCTGTTACAGGCCAGCAAGTTCTACCGTCAGAACACGTGTATATATGCAGATGTTCGTGCATCTGCTGCAGCTATGACCATTGTGAGCCCAGGTACACTGTGTTGTTGCGAGTCTGCACGGAGTTGTTTTGGCGTTGACTGCAGCGCTGCAGCATCTTGTTAGTTGCAGTGCCCCCATCAGTGACGGTTGCCTGATGTCGTCTGGCGCAATGCAAGGACACTGGCGACCCTCGTGACAGGCAGTGTTGTCATAGATTGTAACTTACAAGCGTTTTGAAAGCACTAATGTATATGGTGGTGGTCGCTGCACACACTAAGCTGTGGCCCACTGCAGCATCGGGGTACATGGGCCAGAGGTGTGCTGTTCCAGCACTGCTTGAAGGCGAGTAGCTATGCAAGTAGATTGGTTCGTTGGAATCCAGGAGCCACATCAATTCGTCCTTGTTACATATCCTCTCTCTGCTGCCTCGCACGCATGCGCACGCGCTGCAGAAACGTGCTTGACGCACCCATGTCATGCAGATGGCCTGACACATGACTGGCAGTGGTTGGCGCTTCAGAGCTCAGCCGCACAACCACACAACATACTAAACCTTGCAAACGACCCCGAATCTTTATTATCAGCAGCCATCAATGCCCTTCCTTGAGGGAGCCACGTGCTCAGGGAACAGAAGTGTCTGCCTCCGCTGGCATAGTAACGAGCACGTCCACATGCAGTCAACGCTGCCAAAGCAGCAGCTGCAGCAACAGCACCAACACAACCAGCAAGGATCGGCTGCACATGCTGGCTGGCAGCTGCACAGCCGGCAAGTCAACAGCATGGCGTTCTTGTCTCTATTGACCGCACCTTGAACCAACACACCCACCCCTGCTGGAAGAACAGCAACGTGCCAACGACGACCCTGGCACCTAATAGCTCTCTCATTCCAAATACACACACCGCAAGATGCACCAGCCTGCTTCCATGGAGTGTCGGCATACAGCAATGCAATCGAAAGCTGACCTCAACTGATGTGGCTTCCCATAAAACCCCTGGACATGGCACATACGCCGTCATCCTTTCTATGGCTGCAATATGACACGATGGTATGACGAGCTGGACCAACGCACCCCAAGGGTCATGTCAACAGCCAAAGAGAGTCAAACGTATGCCTTTTGCACCCTCCAACACCCCGCATCCCACACACACCAGCAAAGCCCTTCCCTTCCAACCATCATGCGTGCAGCAGAGCCTAAATGAAGACAGACACCGGCCAGTGTTGTAGAAAGAATCTGTGTGTACTGCATCAATAACGAAGCAACCTCCGCCAGCATCCACAATGATAGCAGCCATTCGCTGGCCTGCATATCATCCACAGGCACACGCAGGCAGACACACATTGTGATGGAGTTGTAGCACTGGGCAACGGCAGCACGGCTGCTGCATGTACTGCACATGCATTGCCTGTGCATGGCATACACTCCTAGGCGCCACCAGCTGGGGTCCACATTGAGCCCCATTGCACGTCCAATCTTCAAGCACATATGCCTGGCAAACACTGCTACAGCCAGCTCCTGCAGATTCACATACAGCAGCGGTCAACAGCCTGATACGCGTGCCGTTAGCAACAGCATCAGCGCCGCCTGCCACAATGCAGCAAGCCACGATGCCATAAACAACGGCCATGGCTCTGCCAGTTATGCCATGCAAGGTTTAGCTGCGAGCGCACACAGCAGCCGCCCAGAAAGGCACAACTCTCACCCAGCCGATCAAGGGTGGGTGTGCTATGCGCTAGGACATTACAGGCACCAGAAATGAAACGTTGCATCAAACATCAGATGCTGTGCCGCATATGGGTGGCAGCAAACAGTGCCGTAGCACAGCTGCAGGGCTGCAACGTGCAGCCACACACATCACCCTGGTGGTGATACTGCAGTCACTGGCAACATGACGCAGGCTGCCTGCACACTCGGGATGCAACCACACGGGACAAACTATCATACATATACCCATGTAAGCACTGGCTGTGGCAACGACCGTACTCCTGAGACTCAACACAGTATGAACACCAGAACTACTACATTCAAACCCATACATCAATACACATACTACTACCTGCATGCAGAACCAAAACTCGCAGGGTACTATGCCAGAAACAAGCAGCAGTACAGAGAACGACCATCAACAGAACTACTACACGCATGATGCAACACGCAAGATAACGTGCACGACTCTTTGGAGGTGGCGGCGGCGCGGCGGGTGCCAGCACAGCACGACGTCCACACGATGCAGTAAGCGCACACAGCACACATGTGTGCTTCCAGTTCTTGCCAATCGTGAACATGCAGCAACATCCGGGCATTAACTGCTGGCTAGGGCCATCATCTGCCATACATACGCACCACAAAGAAGGACACATCCCAGGCAACCCTGACGACACACTGCCATGGCTGCAATACACCACCATCAGCACAGCAGCATCTGACAGGGACAGGGAGATGGATTCCTGTTTGCTGTTTGTCCCACTGACGGACCTGTACTAGGAGTATGCATGAGACACGCGGGCTGCGCCCTCTGTGAAAGGTACCTGCAAACTGACATACACACGCGCGTGGCGCGCCCTGCAAGCGCTCACAGGGCAGCGACAAGCAACAACAGGCAATCATCCTACAGCACAAAGCGACAACACAAATGAAGATCTCAAGCAGGCGGCAAGACACACAGACCGACAAAAGCCAACCTAGATTAAGATCAACACGTTAAAGCTCAGAATGCACACTGTCTGACAAGCGCATTTGAGCGATGCAAGGCGGCACAGCACCCCAATGCTGTACTGCCCCACATTGCCTGCGCGGCCGCTCATCATAACGGGCCCAGCGGTGCTGGGTTATCACGGCCACGCAGCACATGCTGCTCAATACAGGCGCAGCGCATGCAGCCCTTCTCAGTCGCAAGTACCACACACCAACCCAACAGCAAAACCATGCTCCTGCGTTGCCATGGCAGCTGTTCCAGGCTGTTTGCTACCACAGATGCAGGCACGGGTCACACAGCAGCGTTCAGCGCTGCCGGACAGGATGCAGTCGGTCAAAGACAGAGTCAGACTGCGCTCTCTTCTCGACTGCACTACGTCAACGCCACAAAACAGGAACAGCCAAGCGCCTGCCACCACACAACCCTGCTATCAGTGCAATCCTGAATGAACACACATACCCTAAGAAGGCCCAAAACAACTGGCTCCCTCAACACAAACCCGCAAACAGGCAGCTGACCAGGCAAGCTGCAGGCGGCCAGGTGACTACAGGCGATGTAGCTGCAGTAGCACAGACCAAGTCTCTCACCATAACCTTGCAACCAGGCAGATGACCAGGCAAGCTGCAGGTGGCCAGATGACTGCAGGCGCTGCAGTAGCACAGAGGCAGCCTCATCACACACTCCAGCAGTCAATCCCCAGCAGTACCGTCAAGCTACTCTTTGGGTGACGCTAGCCGAGCTAGGATGGATGACTAGGTCAGTCACGACACCAGTCGGATCCAAGCCTACACGCCAAAAAAAGCTGGCATCAATGCTAGCAATGCTCAATGTACCACGCGTGCAGCTGCACGCACGTTGCAGGCGCGGCAAGTCAATGCTGCCACAACCCCACAGCCGTCCTATATGCTACTCCTGATTGGCACTGCCTGGCCATGACAGTTGGGTTGGCCATCACACTACACGAGGCCAGCAGATGGCCTACACAGCACTCTGCTGAAGTGCTGTCAAACGGCTGCGCTGTGCTAAAGCCCCTGTGTCAATCAGATGCTGCCGCACCCAAAAAAGGACACACCCAAAGGAGTGCCCCAGCCAAGCACAGCAGCAGCTTTTGCAGCTGCACGGCCGGCCCCAAGTTGGGGCCACAGGCAGCATGCTGCTGTGCTGGCAGTAGTTGCCATACAGCTACGCAGTGCCGTTGTTTGAAGTGAACAGCCAATCGTTCGGCTGTGGGCAGCCGCGCACTGCGAGCCTGCTGCTGCACCGAACCCCAGCCCTGCACAGCAATTGCGTGTGCAGAGGTGGGGCCAGCGCGCAGCACGCTGATGCCGCATGCGCACCCACAGCCTACAGGTTTGGAGGCGTCACTCCCGCAGTGCAGACAGCACCTGATCCTCGATTGCTGCTGTTCTAACGCACCAAGCACACACCCAGCTGTCAGACGACAGTACCCAATATACCGGATGCACTGAATGTCTCTCCCATGCGCTGTGCGTGGCCAGCCGTCACTCGCACGCCCGTACAATCACAAGAGATGCCTCTGTGTAAGTCAATGCAGCACGGCCGCTGGCAGCGGCTGCAAGCGACAGAAGTGCCAACACTTCCCGGCATCTGCAGCAATTGCTGCAGCAAGCAGCTACAGCCGGCACCAGCCGCGGACGAAGCAGCCCCCCACGCCACGCGGCATGTTAAGCTGTGTGCGCACATAGCGTCACCAGCATTTCAGCTGTGTCCTGTTGCTCGCGCTACATGCCAAACGGCAAAGAGGCATCAGAGGCACGATCAGCGAAGCCTCAGTCAGACTAAGGCACAAATGTGTCAGGCCCATATCCCATCACACCCAAAGCTGTCATCCTGGAAGGCAACCTATAGGCACTGGAAGCTCCAGTGCCTTCCCAACACACCTACAGCCACACACCTACAGCCGCACACTGCAAGCCAAGCTACGTCCCATGCTGAATTATCCGGCAGACCCCATTGCCAACCCGGGGAAAACGCGCATGCCGCCCGAAGCACAACAACATGCAAACGCAGCCCGCAAGCGCACTCAAGCTGGCCTTCCTCGCCCGCCCAATACCCTTTCTGTATAAAGATATGCCCAGATGCACTCGGCTGAGCGGCAAAACCTCCCTGACACCATCTGCTGGCTGTCCGGGGCCGCGCCAACCAGCAACATGCTATGAACTATCCCAAAAGCTGTCATGATCAGCCAGAGTCGGCTGCTGCTACTACAGCCCAACAATGGTTGGGCAAACAACGGCCTGCAGCCACGTTGCGATTGACAGCGCATGGGCTGCTGGCATGCAAATGGTCAGCCAAGCCAGCAGCTCACAAAAGCGATCCACTCTTGCAGTGAGAGCTTCACCTGCAGCTGCAACTTTGGCTGCCAAGATGCATGTCGCCAGCCACGGCTTTGATACCCGTCAGCCCAATCGCCAGCAACAGGCAAGCAAGCATATCAAATAGGCTGACTCCACATGCTGGCTCTGCAGCCAACAGATTACCAACCGAAGAGGCAGCCAGCAGGCGCCCATCATCACATGTGTGCATCAACAGGCGCGCTCTGCCCAAGCAGCAGCCGCCGCACTGCCCCACGCCCAACCCCAGTTTGACACACCACCTTTGTGCAGCACAAGGTGTGTGCAGGGGATGTCGTTCCACTGTATGGTTGTGGCACGGCTGTAACAGTCCCTGTGTCGCACGCATAATCCACATGGCATTGTGACAGCCAGGGATGCGTTAGGTAACTCTCGCAGACAACAGAGGGTGGATCAGTCTCTCTAGCGACATGGTGGTAGTTAGGTGGAAAAGTGTCTAGGATGTGCACCCAGACAGAAACAATATGCGGACACGTAGCAGCAGCACACACAGCACGCAGCCAAAGCACAGCGGTGCGTGCGCTGCTGCTCCCTCTTCAAGCTCTTGCTCAGAGCTGATACATGCAAGCAGCGCTACGACTGTTGCTTCCTGTGAAGCTTTCACACACCCTCCAGAGTCCTATCCCAGTCCTGCAGGCTTCAAGGCAACCATGGCCCATCAGAGCAGCAGAACACACATTGGCAATCCCAACTGCCTCACCCAGGCTCATCAACACTATATTTTGCAGCTCTGAAACACTGCCAGAAATACAGCCAGCAGTGCTGCGCATACCGTGAGCAGGAAGAGCACAACATGTCATGGTGCTCCTTTCCACGAAGCCTGCATCGCCTTGTCTGCTGCTCAGCTGGCCATGCTCAGGCGGGATGCCCTCCTTGTACCCCTGAACAATGGCTGTGTTCCAGGCGTGCAGTGGTAGTTAGAGCTGTTTGTGAGCTCGCCCTGCTGAGCTGCCACTGGGGTGTACACCTGCTGCTGCTCTACCAGACTCTGCCAGTGCGAAAGTACTGCCTGCGTGCTCTCCTGCTGTTGCGGCGTAGAGGGCGCAATATGGCAAGGCTTGCTAGCTGGTTGTGTAGCGCCTTGCTCACGAGACAGGGCGTAGTCCGCTGAGTCGAAGAAGGTGCGAGCCTGCAGCAGCGGGTGCAACAGAATAGGTTAGGGGACGACCATTGCACAGGGAGACAACATGCACATCTTAGCGCAGGTGCAGCATCCAGCACTCATCATATCCAAAACGAGCTGTTGAAGAGATGCTGGTCGGTAGCCCGAAGCTCACATTTGCTGCTGCGCGGTGGGCCAGAGGCTTCTTCTTAGCAAGGCCTCCAAAGGCACCGATCGACGCAGATGGCGAGCTCTTGGTCACCTGTATGCAGTTGCGGGGGTGGATTAATTGACTCCATGGCTATCTGTGTGCTGCCAGCCATCTGTAGGCGCACCCACCTGTGGGGCATCCATGCAAGGCTGCTGGCTTGCCACAAGCACGCAACCGATTGAGTATGATGCCATTTATGTATTGGTCGTGATGAGCACAGGGTACTGTGGTCCTCGGGCTGAGGTGGTTGCTAATGATGTCTGACTGAGGGCACTAGTCTTCTGCACTTTAGATTACACTGATTAACCAGTCTAGTTTGAGGGCTGTTTTCAGAGGAGTGACGTTGTAGATGGTCTGTTGAGCGTTCAAACCAGCGCTCTGGTGGTTCAGCAAATAGTACTTCAAATTATCCTTGCGCGCCACAACGTAGAAACCGATCTGATAATTAGTTTAACTCATCGCCACTTATTGCAGACAAGTCTGCTGAGAGTAATCTTTGCCCACATTCTCCAACAGCTTCTGCTTCCACTCGCATGGCTGCTTGCTTTGACCGCAGCTGATCTCCGCCTTCCTCCGTGTTCGACATGTCTTGTGCCACATTTTCAGAGTTGATTTCCTTATAGTGATGTTAGTTCTGCGCAGTCACTGCAGTGCATGCGAGTCGAGGTCCTGCTGTTACCGTATAGCTGTGGCAGCTGGCAGAAGTCAACCTTGCTTGTCAGTGTGAGCAACTCCGTTGACCCTGCTCCTTACCGTCATCTACGCACTGCAAGAGGCGTCACAGCAGAAAGATGTGATTTGGCACAGCCTGCTGCTTACTGCTAAGTACCATGGCGACCATGGTAATACCAAGGTATGCACGGAAAGTTAAGCCGGGCACAGCCGCTGTCACACAGCGGCCACAGTATGGCTGCAACAGCCAGCAGCCAGTAAACTCAGTCCAACCTATTCCATCATTGGATCTCAGCATTCAACTCAATACAGACATGCCCACAACCACTATTTAAACACATGCATAACAGTGTCGACTGCGCCTGTGGCGCACAATCCACTGGCTGTGGCACAGCCTAGCATGCAGGACACACAACAATGCAGAAAATACAAAATTGTGCATTGCACACATACCGCTGCTCAATCTACAGCATGCCGGTGCCCACCCCCAGCCTGCTCAGCTCTGCTGTGTCACTGGCCCTGCTGCTTGTTGGCAGCTGCAAGGTGTGCTGTACCTACTGCTGCTCTGCCTGCTGCTGCCTCAACTGAGCCATCACACCAGCAAGCCGCCTGCGGCCAGCACCCTGGCCAGCTGCTGCTGCTGTTGCAGCAGCACCATCGCTTGCATCGCCTGCAGGTTCACGCTGCTGTTGCTTCTGTTCTCCTGACGTCTCCATCAAGGTGTCATTGGCGGCTGCCGCTCCCCTGTCCTCAACATCAAGCAGCTGCTGCACTGTGCCACCCTGCTGCTGCGCCTGCTGCAGCGCCTGCAAGACAGTATCAAAGCCAGCCGTGCCTGTGGAGGTGTACACACCTCCAGCCGCCTTCTGAAACTGCTGCTGACTGCTTGCAGGAAAGTTCTGGCTGCTTGCAGGAGTGGATTTGGTGCTTGCAGCAGGGCATCGCTCCAGTGGCTGCTGCCGTTCTTTCTCATGCCCTTCCAGATCTGTTACGCTGTTGGCACCTGCCCCATTCCCTGCTGCTGCCAACTCAGCAGGGCCTGCGGCCTTCAGCGGCATCACGTGAGCACTGCCATACGCATCCTGCTCCTGCAACAAATCCTCTGCACCTGCGGGCGCGTCAGCTGCAGCTGCTTTTGATATTGCTGCCGCACCTGCCACAGCAGTGCCAGCACCAAGGCCCCCAGCAGCAGCTGCATCTACAGCTGCCTCATCTTCTGCTGCTGCTTGCACCATGCCGGTGGTGCCAGCTGGCACTGAATCACGCTGTGCAGCACTGGCATGACTTGCACTCCCACCCGTGTTGCCGCATTGCCAGTGGCTGAGGCTGGCACGAGCAGCTGTGCTGCCAGCTGCCGCATGTACATCTCCTGCCCCAGCAGCAGCAGCAGCAGCAGCATGGCCAGCTGCAGCAGCAGCAGCACCAGCTGGCATGTGTACGTGCTCAGAGTCAAACAGCAGAGGCTGCGGCCCAAAGCTGCCGCCGCTGCTCCAACTGGTGAGGCTGCTGTCGCCGCTGCTGCTGTTGCTGCCATCTGACCAGCTGGTGGTGTCACTCTCGCACATGTCGGCATCCTGCATGCCTGCAACCATGCTGTGCTGCTGAGCATTAGGCGCAAGCTGCACTGCACGTGCAACAGCAGCTGACCCAGCAGGCTGCGCAGTGGCTGCTGCTGCTGGATGCATGTGTGCTTCGACATGCACAGCATACTCTTGCCCTGCAGTGGCATCTGCAGCCGATAGCAGCCATTCATCTGCTGCTGCTGCTGCTGCTTGTGGCGGCTCTCCTGCCTGTAGTGTTGCACCTGCTGCCTGCTCGGAAGCTGGCACAGCATATGGCATCAGCGTAAGATCTTCAGGGGCCTTCCCTGGCTCTGCATGCTGCTCAGCAGTTTCAGCAACATTACTAACGCCAGCACGGCCTGCTGCAGGACCACTGCTGCTGCCTGCAATGTGCAGAGCCTGGCCGCTGTCATCCTCACCAAGAACTTCACCTAGAGCTGCAACGTCCTCCCAGCTGCCAAAGCTGACGCCTGCACTGCTGCTGCTGCTGCTGCTGCTGTGACGGCTGGTGCCGCCTTGCTGCTGCTGCTCTTCAGTAGCAGCAGCAGGAGGAGTGCCACCAGGGGCGTCTGGTGCTGGCATCGCTGCTGCCGTTGGACCACCACCTGCCAGCAGTTGCCCATGTGCTGCTTTCTCAGCCAGTTTCAGCTCGTCTAATGCTGCCACCACTGCAGGCTGAGGTTCAGCAGAAGCTGCTTGCGCCAGCGCTGCAGGCTGGTGTGATGTTTCTGCTTGCTCAGTAGACAGCGCCTCATCACTTGACACTGCACCTGCCACCTCACCAGCTGCTGCTGCTGCTGCTGGTGCTGGTGCTGTTGGTACAGCATCTTCTTGCGCTGGTAGCGCTGCAGCCTGATGACTGAAGCTCACTGTGGCTGCGTCTTGCGGCATTGCATGCTCCTCCCCATTTGCAGGGCCTGCTGATACCCAAGCTGCCTGTTTTCCTGCTGCTGGTGCTGCCACCGCAGCCTCAAGAGGTGTTGTGGCGCGAGGGGTGAAATTAGATTCACCAGCAGCGATGTAACCACTTTCATCCAAGCTACCCTCAGCACGCGCTGCATGAGGAGCCATGTGCTGCTGCTGCTGCTGGCGGTCAACAGGGCTGCCCGCCGTGCTGCTGCCTGAAAGAGCCTGATCCAGCTGTGCCAGCCCCTCCGCAGCAGCAGCAGCCAGCTCCTGCAGCAGCTGTTGTGCTGCTGCTGCTGCCAGGCCTGCCCACAATGGCAGCACATGCAGCAGCTGGCTGGCCCAGGTAGGGCCTTGCTCCAGCAGCAGCAGCAGTGCGCTGCTCGCCCAGATCACCAAGTGGGCGCACAGCAGCTCAGCAGATGCTGCAGAGCGGGATGCAGCACTGCGTGCCTGCTGCAGCAGCTGCTGTTGCCTGCTGGCCAAAGAGCTTGTGAAGCTGGCCTGTTGCAACTTGCCAACTGCTGCCGCTGCAGCTGCTGCTGCTGCTGCTGGTGGTGGTGTTTCTGACTGTTCGAAGTGCCGGGAATGTGATGCAAGGGGCTGCACTGCAGCAGGGGCCTCATGCAAGGGCGCTGCCTTGGAACATACTGCTGCCCGATCAGGGTAGTCATGCATGGGTGGCTCTGCTGTGCTTGCTGATAATGACTTGCTTGAAGGGCCTGGCGGAGCACTTTGCTGCTGCATTGCTGCTGCCGCTGCTGTTGCTGCTGGTGTGTCCGCAGGGTACTGTGCTGCACGAGGTGATGCCGCAGCTGCTGCACGCGGCGATGCAGCCGGCGCTCCACGCAGGGATGCTGCTGCTGCTGGGGCACGCGGTGATGCTGCTGCTGCTGCTGCTGCACGCGGTGATGCGCCAGGGGAAGGTGGCCCCTTGGGGCTGACAGGAGACAACCGCTTGAGCTTTGCATTGCGCAGCAGAAGCTCGTGCCCAGCCTGGAAGCCTGAGCTGCTACCTGCATTGCCAGCGTTGCTGCTGCTGCTACTGCTGCTGCTGCTGCTGCTGCTGCTGGAGACAGCGAGTGGATGATCCGCCCAGGCTGTGCCTGCCTGCATGCTGCTGCTGGTAGCAGCGCCAGCATCAGCATCAGGCGAAGCTGCATCAATGTCGGCAGCAGCAGGCCATTTGCTGTCCTGCACAAGCTGTGTGTGGGGTGGACTGTCTGGTGTGCCGTGCCAACGGCTCTGCACTGGCAATGACACTGCTGCTGCTGCTGCCGCTGCTGCCGCTGCTGCTGCCGCTGCCGCCTCTCCTGTTGCTTCGGAAGGGCCTGGTTTGGGGCTGTGTGTGTCGGCAGTCAGATCAGGCATTGCTGGCGCTTCTGCTGCTTCTGTAGCAGCTGTAGGGCTGACCGCTGGCTCTGCTGGCTGTGCTGCTGCTGCTGCTGCTACCACAGGGTGCCCTGCTGGCGCAGAGCTGACACCTGCAGGAGGTGCAGTTGTTGGTGCTGCTGAGGGTGCTGATGCTGCCGCCGCTGCTGCTGCTGGGTCTCCTGTTTTCAGCGCCTGTGAAGCGCGCGCATCGAACTGTGTGACACCAGCGACATCTGTCATAGTAGAGCCTGCATTCCTTGCTGTGTTTTGATCTCTGTGCAGCGATGCTGGAGCATCTGCACCAGAAGAGGCACCAAGGATAGCCAGCTCATGGTGCTGCTGCTGCTGCTGCTGCTGCTGCTGCTGGTGGTGGTGGTGTGGCTCAAGCTCTGCAGCCACTGCAGGTGCATCTGCTGCTGCTGCTGCTGCTGCTTCTGCTTCTGCTTCTGCATCAGCAAAGCGTACTTTCAGCCGCCGCGCTGCTGTCCTGCTGCTGGTGCTGGTGTTGCTGCTGCTGCTGCTCACTGCGTCTGCTCCTGGCTCTACATCTGCTGCTGCTGCTGCTGCTGTTTCTGCTGCTGCTTGGCTGGTTGCAGCAGCATCCGGAGGCCCTGTCTTGAAAGAGCTGTGTGTGCTGTCATTTGAGGATGCCTCTGGTATGGCAGCGAGGCTGTGGCTAGGGACGCGCAAACCTTGGACTTGAGGGCTCTGCATGCATGCGTGTCAGGTACAGCTGTGAGCAGCAGCGCAGTGCTTGCAAGGGACTCTGCAGCATGTGCTGCACGAGCCATGTGGAGCGTGTGCTGACAGGCAGTGAGGTGATATTGAAATCAAGATGCAGCTGCCCTGTGACAAGTAACAGGGTGACAGGCTCGAGGCAGCCGTGCATGGTACTTGCGGCGCTGCTTGCCGTTCATATGCATGCAGGAGGCATGAGTAACATGGTGTGGTTCACATGGAGGCAGGGCTTGATTTGCGTGCTAAACTGTAATTGCAACAGCCAAGACGTGGGTGGGGCGAAGTTTGTCTGCTGGCAAACCACGCCTTGCACCAGAACAGCTGCTGTGCTTAAAACACACCTGGTTTAGTGCCGTGTTCCGTTTGGTCAGACGTCTTGCATCACCTGCGGCAGAATGCACTTGTTCACTGCAAAGCAGCTGAGCAGCAGACAAGGCCACTGCACCAACATGCACAGTACACCCATTACCCCCAAAATCACTATACTGTCTTCACACACAATCCAGCATATTCGCAGCAACCTGAGCGCACACCGAACGCAATCAGGCAAAACTCACCGTCATCGCCGAAACATCGAAAGCAGTTCAGCAGCCCCATCAGCCAACTTAGACGAGACCAGTGGCAACGATCGCTTGTTGTCACAAGGAGTCACAAGCTGCGGGGCACGCAGGAATGTCGCCTGTGGCTTGAGCCTGGTATCTGCGGCATAAAATGCCTACGTTTAAAGCCTCACCCGTAGCATTATATTTGCTTCTTCCTTTCAACCGAGCATCCATCCGCTGGAACCGCAAAAGCCTTTCACGATAAGTGTGGTCCGATTGCGTCACCAAGCGCTGACCTGGCCGTTGACTCGCGTCGTCCAATGTTACCTCACAGAAACAGTCGACCACTCGAACCGAAACAGAGAGAAACACTAAATCTCAATACTGCTCGCTTTAGGTGGCTGTAGCAGGCGCTGCTGCTAATGCTGGTGCTGCTCCTTGGACTGCCTGCAGCTCAGCCAGCAGCCCACTCCAAGCCCGCACTCCCTCAGAGGCCATGGATGCCTGCAGGACATAACACAGCAGCAACAGCACCACACCATGACAGGTTTAAGTTTAATGTCTGTTGAAATGCAGTTACCTGTGCCGAACCATCGCAGGCAGTATGCATGCTCCCACACACATCACCAGGTACATGCGCCTCTCCTGCAAGAACGCCTCCCCGCATGCCACTTCATAGCCCCTCCTTGGCTAGCAAGCCTTTGCCCATACAGCACTCAAACACAAACCAAAGCAGCAGTCCGATACACTTAATTCAGGCCGTCCACACATCCTTAAATGCCCCACACACATGCTGGCTTTGCTTGGAGGTGCGCAGCCTTGCATTTCCTGTGCTAAACCGTCTTTATACATCTGCACTATTCAACATCCACACCTGTGCCAATGCAAAGTCCCGCAGCAGCGCCGCCATGTCTGCTGCGCGCTCCTTCTGCCACCTGTTCAGCTCCTCAGTCATGGTGGCCACCAGCTCCTCATAAGCGATCTTGCTGGACCGCAGCCGCTCCTCAGCCTCCGACACCTGTGCACACACGTGCAGGTACAAACGTACGATTGATGTTCTGTCACATACAATTCAAGCTGCTCATCTTGCTGCCCCACAGCAGCTCCTAAGCCTCCGGACACCTGTGCTACATGAACATCTACAAAGTTGGTATGTGTGTTCAAACGTTGGTACTGAAGTTTGTTTTTTGGGGTTTGGGTCTGAGGTGGCCACAAGCTCCTCATAAGCAATCTTGCTGGACCGCAGCCGCTCCTCAGCCTCCGACACCTGCGCACACACAAACTTGCACGCATATACAGAAGGTTTGCTGCTGTTCACGGGCATTCCAACCTGCTGATGTTGCTGCTGCGCAGCCGCTCCTCAGCCTCCAACACCTGTGCATACACACAGCCAGCTGCAGATGCATGGTCATGCTGATTCGCCACCGACATTGCATATCCACCCCAGGGCTGTGTTGCATCTGGACGCGTCATGCTTGCTGGCACGCAGCCGCCTAGCATTCACACAAACACAACTACACATGGTTCACACATTGGCATGACTTCTGCTCAGCCCAGCCACAGCTGCACTGCCGCTCACCTCCCGCTCCGCCTCTGTGAGCTTGTCCTGAGGGCTGCCGGGTGTGCCCCGCAGCTTAGCCCAGCGCACCTGCACGGCGGCAGCAGCAGCAGCAGCAGCAGCGTCGGCGGCACGAGTTGCGAAAACGTTGATACACGCAGTGCTTGAAACTACAGGACCAGTGCACAACACAAAGAACTGCACAGTCACTGCTCTCGCTGCACCAGCATCATTTTCATGCAAAGCAACTTCAGCGGATGATGCAAGCTGGCAGCAGCACAAAATCATGCAAGTTTCAGCTTCGATGACGCCTGCAGCAGCAGCAGCATATGCATCACCTTCTTCGCATCCACCTCGTGCTTAGCAGCCATGTGTGTTGCCAGCGCAAGAGCGCGGTCGGTGCACACAGCAGTCACCGCGCGCACGCTGCGTACCTGCAGCAGGCACGCAACGCGACCAGCAGGTGTTGAGTGTCTCGATCTGGCAATAACACCCCAGAGCACGACTGTTAGTTGGTGCAGCGACACGCTTGCTTGCTTGCTTCCTTACCTGAGCCAGACTGCTGCTAGCACGGCGATCGACCTCAATCATGGCAACGCCCTGCCCGTCATTCAGCTATGGTTTGCTTGGTACCTGCTGCTGTTGCTGCTGCTGCTGAAGATGATGATGATGATGACAGAGCATGTGCCGGCGGAGTGTGCACTCACCGCCTCCTTGAGGGGTGCCTCAAAGCGTGCCGCCAGCACCTCGCGGCCCTTGAGTGAGGACTTAGCTTGAACAATCCAAACCTAAGCCAGGATGCTGCAACAAGTTGCTGCAGCTCGATATGCATACACCTGTGGCCTGCGCATAGATTGCAAAGCCAGCCATGCTGCTGCAACAAGCTGCTGCAGCTCAGCATACATATACATGATTGTACGTACACCTGTGGCCTACTCACCGCCTCCTTCAAAGGCGCCTCGAAGCGCGCCGTCAGCGCCTCGCAGCCCTTGCTGCAGAATTGCTTGAGAACGGATCCCCAAGTCATACTGCTGCAGTGCAACACGCTGCTGCTGCTCAACATACATGCTCCTGTGGCCCACTCACCGCCTCCTTCAAGGGCGCCTCGAAGCGCGCCGCCAGCGCCTCGCAGCCCTTGCGCCGCGCCGCCACCAGCTCCGCGGAGCGGCTGCTCATCTGGCTGAACGCCTCGCTCACGTTGCCCTCCTCCAGGCGGCCCAGCCGCTCAAGCGCCTGCAGCAGCAGTGAGATAGTTGACACAGGCAGCACAGTACAGCATGGGTGCGACAGACAGCAGTGTACCTGAAGTACGGCAAATTAACAAGTACAGTACAGCATGGGTGCGACAGTCAGCAGTGGCAAGTTGGCTGAACGCCTCGCTCACGCTGCCCTCCTCCAGGCGGCCCAGCTGCTCAAGAGCCTGATTTGGATATGCACGCAAAGGCAGTACAGCAGGAGGTTGGTTAGTCAGCCGTGTACGGGAAGGTTGCTCCCTTGCCACGTTGCCCTCCTCCAGGCGGCCCAGCTGCTCTAGAGCCTGATTTGGATATGCACGCAAAGGCAGTACAGCAGGAGGTTGGTCGGTCAGCAGCGTGCGCGAAGGTTGTTCCCTTGCCACGTTGCCCTCCTCCGACGGCCCAGCCGCTCAAGAGCCTGCTTGAAGCAAGCAGCCAAGCAGCAGCAGCAGCAGCAGCACCAGCAGCAGCACCAGCAGCAGCAGCGGCAGCAGCGTGAATAACGTATGGTCAGCTGCCCACATTCCAGCGTGGCCTCCCCCAGCTCCGCCTATCTGTCAGTGAGCCATGATGCCACCTAGAAGACAACCGAGCAAGCATATACAGCAAAATACATACGCCCCTGCCTGCCACGCACAGGCAGGCTGCTCGGCTGA
Source organism: Tetradesmus obliquus (assembly GCA_030272155.1). Classification (NCBI taxonomy): domain Eukaryota; kingdom Viridiplantae; phylum Chlorophyta; class Chlorophyceae; order Sphaeropleales; family Scenedesmaceae; genus Tetradesmus; species Tetradesmus obliquus. Next base: position 3,989,444 of record CP126200.1, on the reverse strand, counting down.
TACAAAGAGCTTGCAGCCAACGCAGCAGTGTTGAAAGATGACTCTTGTGCCCACCTGCCCAAACTCCAGTGTTGCTTCCCCCAGCTCCACCTCCTTGGCAGTCAGCCGAGCAGCCTGCCTGTGCGCCTCCGAGAGGTGCGACTCCAGCGCTACTAGGTAGTCCCGCACCTGCAGGCAGGACCGGCATGTCAGTGCAGCGACAGATGTGAGTTTGCCAGTTATGTTGACCAAGATGTGGTAAAACAGAATGTGGTGAACAAGATGCATTGAACAACATGTGTTGAACATGATGTCGCCAAAGCCTGCGGCATGCCGCGCAGCGCACATGCGGCGACTGAGCCGCCCTGCAGCATTGCGTGTGCGCTTCGTACGAAGCGTCGCAACTGCAGGCATGCCTCTGCTGAGTGTACTGCAGCTCTGCTGCACTGCCCTGCATATGCACTATCCGCATTCTGAGCCCCCGGATCAAACCAACAGCTACGATGGGCTCCTGGACATATAAAAGTACAAGCTTTGTACCTGCAAGGCACTGACACCCCTGCAGCCCTCGTTCGAAAGCATTTCAATCCCACCTTGATGTACTCTGGGTCCTCCACTGCTATGTTCCTCTGCTATGTTCGCTGCATTGTACACTGCATTGTAATCCTGCATTGCAACACTGCCGGTTGTGACCTGCAGCAGCCGACACCCCACCTTGATGTACTCTGGGTCCTCTGCTGTGTCTGTGGCCCTGCTGCTGCTGCCCACGATGTTCGTTGCTGCCGCGCCGAGGCCCTTGATCCAGCCCACAGCATCCTCGAGGCGCTTTTTGGGGCCGCCCCCGGCAGCAGCACCAGCAGCAGCAGCCTGCAGAAGCAGTAGCAGCGGCATCAACAGCACGCAGGGCGCAGGCCATGCGGTAAAGATTATGATATTTGGAGTGCCAAGCAGCAGCTGTAGCAGGTAACTGGCATGCAGCTCACAAGCAACACACAAAATGCCGTAACGTGGCATTGCGTGGCGGCATCCAAGTGCCGTAGCAGCACATGGCGTGTCACAAGCAGTGTCACTATGCATATGTGTTGTAGCACTGTGCCAGCACACCACGCCGCACCTGTCCGCGCGCCATCTCAACCGCCCAGGTGTCCTCGGTTGCCTCCAGGAACAGCTGCAGCGACGCGCTCTTGGCCAGCACGGGGTGCGCAGCAACGCGGTTCAGGAAGACCTGCGCGGCAGCAGCAGCAGCAGCAGCAGCAGCACGGGCAGCAGAAAGAAACGTTAGCGCTCTTGGCCAGCAAGGGGTGAGCAGTAAGCGGGTTCAGGAAACCTGTGCAAAAGCAGCGGCAGCAGCAGCAGCAGCAGCAGCAGCAGCGAAGGATGAAGATTACACGCAGCAGCAGCGGCAGATGATTCCACATCATACACTCACCACAGTACAAGACATGCGCCAACCCCAAACATGCCAAGCACTCAACTAAGGCAAGGCCACAGTTTATGCAAATCCGCGAAGAATGCACCTGCGCGCGCCGCCGGTCCTCTAGGAACTCCTGGCTCATCTGGAACTTCTGCACCGCGTTCTTCTCCGGCAGCAACCACACAACATATCACAAAACCCCGGCATCACCCCGCACCTGCAGCGCGCGCCGCCGGTCCTCTATGAACTCCTGGCTCATCTGGAACTTCTGCACCGCGTTCTTTTCTGGCAGCGGCGGCAGGATGACTCCCTTGTGCTTCTCAGCCAGCTGCCCCTCCAGGTGCACAAAGTCGCGGAAGCGCCGGATGACCTCGCAGGAGGGCCGGTTGTACTGCGGCAGCCGCGTGGTGGTGCGCACCTGCAGGCAAGCAACGAGGACTCCAAGCAAGAAAGAGGCAGGGCAGGAGCAGCTTGGTGTAATGCTGCACTGCATGTGTACTGCAGCAGCCGCGTGGTGGTGCGCACCTGCAGAGACAGCAAACAAGGGCAATACACGACTTGATTGGAGCAGCAGCTGCTGCAGGTTTGAGACAATGACCTCGCAGGAGGGCCTGTTGTACTGCCGGCAGCCGCGTGGTGGTGCGCACCTGCAGGGAGGCAAAGCGATAGAGCCAAGGCAGTACACAAGTCACGTGTATTGTGATGACCTCGCAGGAGGGCCTGTTGTACTGCCGGCAGCCGTGTGGTGGTGCGCACCTGCAGAGGCACCAAACAAGGGCGATACACAACTTGACTGGAGCAGCGGCTGCTGCAGGTTTGAGACAATGACCTTGCAGAGGTGCCGGTTGTACTGCGACAGCCGTGCGGTAGTGCGCACCTGCAGGTGCAGATAAGCAGCCAGCAGCTTGATATGAGCAGCTGCTGCTGCTGCTGCACGTGTTGGGTGATGGCCTGTCAGGTCAGGGTGTGCTGCACTGCGGCAGCCCCGTGGCAGTGCGCATCTGCAGGAAGACACACATCTCAATAGGAGCAGCAGTTGCTGCAAGTGTTGTAGGACTTTGCAGCAGGGCCGGTTGTAACCGCGGCAGCCGCATGGTGGCGCGCACCTGCAACTGCAGACAAGCAGCGCTATGGCAAGGATGGACAGACGGAAATACCCAGCAGCAGGATGTAAGCACAGATTTGAAGCTCAGCGCACCTTGTATGATACATATGCTGATACGCCCTCTCCCTGTTTCACTGGGTCAGCCACCACTATCTCAAAGTCACTGCTGTAGGCAGGACCGCCGCCCGCGCTGCTGCTGCCATTTGCTGCTGCTGCTCCTGCCTGCATGCCACTGCCTGGTGCTGCTGCTTGGTGCTCTGGTGCAGCCTGCATGATGCTGTGGCTTGCAGAGTCTGTTATGACTGACTCATATGGCGGGGGAGGCCCTGTGGGGTTTGAAAAGGAGCCATGCCGTACGTTGCTGCTGTCACCCCCAAAGAGAGGATCCTGCGAGTCAACGACAGCGTGCAGGACGCAGTACAGCTCGAACCACCGTGGTCAGCATCTCGCCTTGAGTTCCTTTGTGACGTGCGCTGGTGTACGTAGCCCAATTGTTACTGATATGAATGACATAGTGAAGGATGCAGCATTCATGACAAGAGAGCAGCAACATCAACAGGTGCAAAGGCATTTTGTGGGTTACAACTGCCAGGACAAGCAGCAGCGGCGCCAGACGTGAACATGTGACCACTTGCTATTTCTGCATACGGTGCACAGCCTGTATGGTCTTGATACGTATGCTTGTAATGTTGTTGAGGTGCTGTATATGAAAGCGTGTTGAGTGCCTGAGATCCTCGCAGCTTCAGGCAGCAAGCTCCTGCTGCTGCAGGGGCATCCTGGGTGTGAACTGCTGAACTCTGAAGCGGAACATGCAACTCACCATTGCAGTTGAGATGGCGCTTGGTGGCTACGTTCGCTGCTAGGGCTGCTCAGCACTAGCTGCGTGAACTCGGGCTTGTCGTGCCTTTTCTCTTTCTCTGTGCCACGGTGCAACCTTGTCGAGGCTGTGCCTCGCTTGATCACGTCAGCATGGGAGTCCGACGTCAATGAAACTTCTTTCAGCAAGTTCTGCGTTTGCTGACGTTGCTGTGCCTGTCGCTTCAGCAACTGCTCTGGGTGTGCCCTGCACCAAACTGTGTTCACCAACAGGCACAGGCAGCACAACAGCGACAGCGGAATCTAATGTGAAACCAGACCTTGAACGGCGATGCAGACACCCAGTAAGCCTCTGCCAGGTTACATGTCGCTGTTCACCAACTGTGCGCTCCCAGAACCCTACTCATGACCACTGTCATGACAGACACAATTAAAGAACGGAGCATGCAGGACAATACTATGCAGATCGGCGTATCGTACGTGTATGCACACTACTTGCACACCTGACACTGCAGTCACACGGCAGAGCATCCCTGTGTGCTGCACCAATTCCTTCAAACAGCGCACGCACTCAGGTGGTGCCCTGCTGTATTGCAGTCTGCCGCAAAGTGCTGCCGCCCAAATCAAACAGTCAGACGTCAAGCCAGTACGCAAACTACGCACATGAGCGCAAATTAAGCCGCACATCTTGCAGTGCGGCATGAGAGCGCTACACGTGAACTTTCCTGGGTCTCACCGCACCCAACCATACGGCAGCACATGCGCAACACCCGCCAATGTGCTGATGTAGCCTGTGCTGGCAGCTCGTTATATATGCTCCTGGTGACAGCTGCTTGCAAAAAAAACCTTCAAGGTCAATGGCGCTGACAGCAGCCGCATTGCTGCGGCAGCATTGAGCAGCTGCAGCGCCATAACTTCCACCACACATGCCAACCCACCAATCAAAGCGCTGCAGGGTCATGCAGTAATGCTAGGCCGCCGCAGCTGCTGCCTGTAGCCCTGGACGCATGCCAGATAAAGCAAAGGCTGCTGCTGATTCCACTGTTACAGATGAGAGTGCAACACCACATATGCTTCACTCATTTGCTGCTCAGCAGGTGACGCCCCGCGCGTGCAGGCAAGATGTGCTGCAGTCAAACATGTGCCAGAAGCAGCTAAAATCAAGCAGCCGGTGCTGCTGCTGGACCACAACTGCAGATTGCAATGCACGACCTACTCAGGGGCACGTCTGCTGTCCATTTGCACACGATACACTATGGTACAAACCTCACTGCGCTGCATGAGGTACCCGGATAGGGTCCCTGCCCACTGCAGCCTTTACTGCTTGCCACAGCCCGGCAGTGCTCTGGTCTACTGCATTGCCTGACCATCATCCGCCTAGATTGAGCGCAGCTGACTGGCGGTTAAACACATACCCTAGAAGTGCAGGCAAGTACCCTATCAGTGCGTGCCGCGCTGCGCGTGCCCCTGCTGGTGTGCTGCCACATTGATGCGCCAGTTGGGCTGCACCAGCAGGTGCTCATCAGGAGGCACACGCAGCCCAAAGCCAGCCCTGCAGGCACACAAACAAGCAGCAGCAGCAGCAGCAGCGACGCTTTGTGTTGAGCAGGCCGTGCTGTTCACGACTTTGTGATGAAGCAAGGAAGGCGCAGCGGCAATGGCCAGCTTCACGCAAACAAGTAGCAGCAATCACCTATCACTGTTCATGCCAAATGGCCTGTTGAGTGTGCAGCGCTCTACTAAAACCCAGACATCGGCTGCGAAAACCGCTGCAGTACGCTCACCTTGGGTCAAACTCAGGCAGCCGCCTGTTGTTGACGTGGTCAGCCAGCGACCGCACCAGCTCCACCGGCGGCTGAGGCACGAACGACAGCTGCGCGCGCGTCTGCACAGCCAGCACTACATCCTCGTTCTCTACTTCGCCAGCTGGCCGCCCAACCTGCAGCAGCAGCAGGTGCATGGTGCACGTGAGAAGGTGGAACTCCAAAAGGGTGTTGGCGCGCACGCATCACGCCGGCTGCGGCTGGCAGCATCCCTAGCCCGTGCCATGATTATGGCTGGCAGCAGCCAAAATATAGACGAAGCACACATCAAGTGATCGACAGCCCACATGCACCTCAGTCTCATAGCATACACAAATCTCCCCCACTTTGTGCAAACCAGGTTCTACACGCTTGCAGGAACGCGGCAGAGCGCTGTGCAGGCAACTGCTGGTCAAACGTGCGAGCACACACCTGTTCTGCGTAGGCTGCTGCATCGGACAGTACCCCTGACACATAACTGTAGACAAAGTCCAGCAGCATGTTGACCACGCGAGGCTCGTGCTGCTCCACACCCATTGTTTTCAGGATGTTGCGCACAGCAACAGCATCACTCGGGAGGTCTGTGTGCCTGCCTGCAGCGCTGCTGCTGCTGGGGGCAGTCCCCGCAGCTGCGTTAGCCGCCATAGCAGCAGCTGCTGGTGCCTGGCGTGGGGTTCAGCTGCTGCAGGGAGTGCTGGCAGGGATTGCTGCTGCTGCTGCTGCTGCTTCTTGCTGCGCCTGCTGCTGCTTGCAGGATGCTGTTGCCGCCGCCGAGGCTGCTGCTGGATAGAAAGCAACGCCAGAGGGCAACAGAAGCACGTTGTTACCTTTCATGAAAAGCATTCACAGACCAGCAGTGCTTTGTGCCAGCAGGCAGGCTGCGCAAAGCGATCATTTGTCTGATTGAGCCCAGGGCGGCCACTAGCATACGCAGCCAGATGGCTCTGCACGGATGCTTGTGGCACATCGTGGTGATCGGTGATGTCGACGCTCACCTGATGCTCCTGAAACAGCCCTAGTTGGTAAGCAAAGCCACTACAAAGCTCAGTAGCAGCAGTAGACTGCTGCTGTACTGAGTGCCCTGCTGTGGCACACGCACTACGGAATTGCTGCAACTCCAAGAAGCCTGCAAGCACTTCCCCGCTGCTTAAGTGCCTGATCGGAAACAATCGGTGCTGCAACAACAGCTTGCAAGTCCCTGGGCACAGCTGGGTAACTTCGTTGCGCTTGAATGTTTAGTTTTTGCTCTGCTTCAAAGTCACATGTGACCGTTATTTTGAGAGAAAGTGCTCATGTTTGCTCTATCGAGGCTGCAGAGGTGAAGCAGGCCCTGTCGGGGAGCGATTGCCCCGCTGGGTAACACCGGGGCTCTCGGGCTCTGTGACAGGTACCATTGCAACCTATGTTGGCAGATCGGATTTTTCAAAGTTAAGATAAGGATTTATAAGCAGTGACATCCTACGGCGTGCTGATGCTCTGCAAGCCGATCAAGGAAACACAAGCAATTGCAGACCTGGCTTCAGGTCACTCATGTTCTGACCATTTGGTTGCCACGCAACCGTGATTCTGGCCATGCACCTGCTGTGCTAAGATTGAGTATCAGCAAAAGCAAGAAATTAATATACACAAGCAGGGCAGAACATACGTAGTGCGGAGAATAGACGCCTTCTTCAAAGTGTCAAGAGTACATGCATGCCAACTTGCCAGAACCCCATGTCAGCTCGCTGAAACAACCTGAAAGAACACTTGTACATTGCAGCTGACTGTCAGTAGCGTGTAGTATGACGGTGACTGTACATCATATGTGCAGGAACACTGCAGCAGCTGCTTGATGACCACCTGAATGTGTCAGCTGCAACATCCAAAGTGCCCGGCAAACATAGCCGGATACCGCTGACAAACATTTTTTGAGACATTTGCATATGTTTAATGAACTTAGTAAGCGAAAGCGTTATGAAAATCATGTTCACCAGTGCATAATTGTAGCCATGAAGCCAAACGTACGCAGAACAGCGTCCAATTAAATGCTTGATACCGATCAACAGTAGAAATCGTTTCAAGCGTGCACTTGCCACCACTACTCCCATCGCTTTCGTCCTTCATAGCGATGCCCTAAACCGCGATGAGATCTCACGGGTGGTTTCCTCGTCTGCAAGCTAGTGGCAGTGTAAGCGCACGGTACACACCGATCTCTCTGCCCTTTGCACATCCTTGCCATCAGCCCCTGAGCCAGCAGCAGAAAAAATGGCATCCCTCGCCAACAAGTCTTTCTGCGCAGCCCAGACTGTGGCAGGTACTGCCATGCAGGGATAAATAGATTCAAACGGCGTGTTCGTGCGTTTGGTAGACAAGCTGGCCTCGACGTGGCCGGAAACGCGGGCGCAGTGATACTGATAGCTCCGCTCTTGTTTGATGCTGCAGCTCGCCCCCAGCGCGCAGCCAGGCTGGTTGTGCGTGCAGAGGCCGAGGCAGCCGCTGCCCCCAAGGCCGCCCCCAAGAAGGAGGTTGGCCCCAAGCGTGGCTCCCAGGTAAGAGCAGCAGCAGCAGCTCGATTCTCTTGGGCCCAAGGCAGCTGAGCACCAGCAGGATCGCAGTTGCTGGATCAGTCAGGCGCTTGGTAGTCGAACAGCACCAAACTACGCAGCAGCTGCGTTCCTGGAGTGCTGTTCCAGGGCAGGAACAGCAGGCAGTGCTAGCAGCGCTGCGAGCATATCTGCGTAGCGGCTGATCAGTGATCTGCTGCTTGCAGGTTAAGATCCTGAGGCCCGAGAGCTACTGGTACAACCAGACCGGCAAGGTTGTGTCAGTTGACCAGGTGAGACCAACTGCTGGCGAGCAGCTGCCCTGCTGGCTGGGACAGCATGGGCGTTGTACTTGCAGGAACAGCTGCAGGAGCAGCGCATGGGCTGCAAGCAGCAGTGACAGCAGCATTGCCATGGCAGGGAATGGATGCTTTCCTTGGCGTTTGAGACGCAGCTGTCCAGCGGGCAGTAGCTCCCCAGGGACAAATCTGTGCACCTGTCTAGCATGTAGGACTAGTTTTGCCAGCAGCGGCGCGCATCAGCTCAGCTGCAGTGGTTGGCACACCAATGGCACTGTTATCATTGGATGGGCTCAATGAGTTCCTGGCCTGGAAGAGCCGTGTTTGGGCATGCCGATGGCTTTTTAACGGTGCTTTGGAAGCAGCCCTCTGCTGATCCAGCTGCAGCAGCAGCAGCAACTAGCAGCGGTGCGCATGCATACCTGCGCAGCTGATGCGCGCATACACCCACTGTTCAAGCATTGTTGCAGGAGGGTCAGCCCATGTTCTCGCGGCTGACACTGCTGCTACTGCCTGTCCCTGCATTCTGTGTTCTTTTTATCTCAAAACGCTACCAGAGCGGCATCCTGTACCCAGTTGTGGTGCGTTTTGAGACCCAGAACTACGCTGGCGTGAACACCAACAACTTTGCCCTGGACGAGGTGCAGCCTGCCACCAAGTAAAGCAGCAGCTTCACTGCAGCAACCGCCCATAGGGATTTGTAGACAGGTGCGGGGGGCAGTGGTTGGGGCCTGGAACATGCTGCATGTGCTGGTGCTGCAGGAGATGCTGGTATGCTGACAGCAAGAAGCAGTGCGGCGTGTGGCTCTACTGTTTATCAGCTGAATGGTCAGTTCGCGCTGGCGGTGTGTGGTGTTGACCCAAAAGGCGGCTCAAGGTGGCTCCACTGTTGCCTGGCATTATTGACACGTGTCGCACGGAACAGCTCCAATTTGCTGGACAGCACCGGAGCAGCAGCTTCATTGCAGCAACCGCCCATTAAACTGAAATGGACTCTTGACGCGTCTGTTCTGCGGTTAACTGTTGCTGCTGCAGGTAGTGTCGCCCAGTGCAGCCATGCACTGGTGATGCCTCAGCAACATCAACCGCCGCTGCTGCTGCGGCTGGATAGCTGCAGCCATGTGGCAGCAGCACAGTGCGCGCAGCTGGCATGTTGATGAGCCCGCATTGGAGGCTGCACCGGAGCAGCAGCTTCTGCGTAACACGTAGCGTATGACCGCTGTGTTTGCAGCTCTGGTTGCAGCCTGATGCTGTGTGTGTTTTGGATTATCGCAGCAGCAGCGTCAGCCAGTATCGTAATGGGTTTGGCTTGGATTCTGCGCAGCAGCGTGTGACGGATCTGCCGCTGTGCAATGGCCAGCTGGGGAGTGCACACGTGCTGTGTGCATGCTGGTCTGTTTGAACAGTTGGTGTTTGTATGTCTTGTGGTTCATGAGCGCTCAACAGGCGGACGCGCTCAGCAGCGCTCCTCAGCCAGTGCAAGTGGTGTTTGCTCTGTTGTGCTTCGGTTGGCTTTGTAACTGAACCTCCCTTGAATGTTGCTCAGGGGCTGCTGGGGTGATAGCGGTGCAGAAGTACAGGTGATGACAGCAAGGTTTGTTGCGCTGTTCACCAGGCTTGGTAACTCCTCAGGGGAGCCATACAGGACAACAGTGCAACATTCTGTTCAGCGCAACGTAATTGCAGAGACAGGATAAGGTCGTCAATTGCAGCTGGTGAGAGTATAGAATCTTGCTAAGCTGACTACAAGTGCAGGTTGCAGTGCAGCAGCAGGTTTACATGTTACTGATCAAACGGCTGAGTAAGAGCTGGAACCGAAGTGTGCATATGTAGCTTAATCAGTTCAGCCATTACTGCATGTTCATATAATTTACAGCCAGCCCGCTGATCTGATGTCATCAGCATGCTAATGATCATCATGCTGAAGGTTTATGCAGCATCCTCAACTACGACGTTACACTGGTCAGCACGCAGAACAACTGCTTTGAGAACAATCAGTTTAGGCATATGCCCAGATTAGGCATACGCCCAGACTCAATACATACAGTGCAACAACTCCTCCACCACAGGTGTGTGCTGCCTAGTCAGTCGAAGACATAAAAAATGCACTCAACATTCTGCTGTTGATGAATGCACTCAACATTCTGCTGTTGATGAATGCATCACATGCTGGAGCCCTAAACTCTCCTGCTGCTGCAGCGAGTGCAGTGTTTTGATCAAAACAGCACTCGTCTGCTGTCAGCTGGTATGCACCCCATACCAGGCTAAGGCTAACGCGCGTGCACCTGCAAGCAGCAGGCACAGCAATAGATCTACACAAGAACAAAACGCTGCACTGTCAAAAGGCAAAAAAGATGCTGTCTACACAACGAAATGATGGGTTCTGCACGCTTGCTCACTAGAACAGCACACCTAGCAGCCCGCACAGCAGCCCGGAACAGCAGCAAGCGCCCCAAGCTCGCAAAATGGAAAGTGGAAGTGCAGCAAATTGCACACCATGACCATCATGCAATCCTCTGCCACCAACACACCCGCCCCAGCGTTGCTTTGCCACCTGCTTTGCGTTGAACGCGTCGCATGCTTCGTCAGCATTGTGCCATCCCTTCACCACCCACACACCTGCCTTTCCTGCCATTCATGCCAAGCTTTGCGTTCACCCAATGCAGCACACCCCATACAGCAGCATGAGGCATTGTGTGCTTGCCCAGCTGCAAGTTGCCTTGCAACAAATATGGCCACAAGACCATCCCCTGGTTATCAAAAGAATTCCAGTACCTCTGCATGTCGGGATGCAGCCCACAACCGCACTATGCGTTGCAACGGTAAGTGAGCTCCCAACAACAAATAGATTTAAGCGTCCCAGCCAGTACCAAGTACCCTATCAGTGGCTCCACATGCCAGGCTGCTTATACACAGCTCTGCTGCTGCCAGCATCATATCCCTCGCCCTCCCGGCCACTCTAAACACACACCTGATATTCCACTTCTGCCCAGCACACTTCACTTTGTCCCAGCACACTTTACTGAGCATGTGCAGAGTAGAGGCAAAGTGACATAGTGTGGAAGGCGAATGGCAACACATAGTATATGTGACGTACCACCTGCTTTGCCGTACCATGCACACACAGTAGGCTCTGTTGCACTCGTCCTGTTTGGCACCCACCCACGTCATGTACCACATCCTGATGTTCTGAAAGCAGGTGATACATGCAAGCAAAGAAGTAAACACAAACTACACTACGGCACACATACAAAGGGTGTAGAAGAGTTGTAAAAGGCAGAGAACCTACTGCAGCTACAACACACTGCAGCGATATTGCTCACAATGCGCAGAACGCTGAAAGGCAAGAGGACACACGAAAGTAGTGGCACACTGCAGTGCCTGTACTTGCGATGTGCAGAAGTGCATCCGGGACTGTTTAGGTCTGCCGGACGCTGTCTGATCACGCAACTCGACACATGAACAAAAGAAGATGGTACACAGCAAACCACGCATCATTAGCAAGACACCTGGCAGCACACGCATGCTGCTTCGCTTGCTCTGTGAATTCTAATCTACAAAAACTGCTGAGCTGCTGAAGGCCACACAGCCGCTCCTGCAAGCTGCAGCAGCTCCCAACACACTGATGTACATACACAGCAACACATACATACATGCATTTGAAACCCCCTCAAGTAACCACCGTCTCGATGCCAAAACACACACCGCGGCAGTGCATGGCCTTCCGACCACTCCTGCTGCCCTCGCACTCACTGCTGCAGCAACACCCTACACTCGCTGCTGCTGCAGCCGCAGCAGCTGCCCTCCCACTCACTGCTGCAGCACATCAACACTACGCGCTTAGCCACACACACCGCACTCCATTCAGAAGTGCGGCAGGTGCAGCAGCTGCATGAAGTTGATCTTGCTGTGTGTGAGGAAGGACAGCCCAGTCAGCCACGCCACGCAGACCACGTTGTTGTACAGAATGCGGTACTCGCTCGGCACGAAACGGAAGTTGATCAGGTGTGCCAGCGGCCAGATCATGTAATTGGCTGCCAGTGTGGGCAGGAACTTGGCTTGCAGGGTGGTCATGATGAGCTCGGGATGGCCCTCAAGGCAGCGGATGACAGCAAAGTAGACGGCTGCAGGGGTGGAGAGAAGAGGGTGCAGGGGAGGAGGCAGGTGGAGTACAGCATGAGCATCAGGAAGAGGATCAGAAAGAGAATCACGGAAGTGCAACTGCGGAGTTGGCTGGCTAAGGTAAACAGCCAACAGCATGCAGCCAGCGTGCTGCAGTTTGATGCAGGCCATGTTGCAGCGGGCGACTCGAGTGCTGCCCATGACACGCGATCCGGCTGCTGCTAGATGACACGCACCAGCTACTCGGCAGCGGCTATCAACATGCAAACCACCAGCCGCAGCAACGAAGGTGCCTCCCACATCATCAAGCCAACATAGCCCAATTGCATTGCCCAATGACTTCACAAGCCACTGCACGCACCTGTCATGATGGTTGCGTACACCACCTGGTCCAGCGCTGTCTTGGTGAGCACTGCCTTGGTGGAGATGGGGTCCTTGGGGAACACATACGTCTCAAGCACATCATACCACTTGCTGCCGATGGGGCCGTCAATCAGCAGGCCATACGCGCCCAGGCGCGCTGCGCGCATGATGTCAACGCTGGCATGCGGGTGGCCGAAGTGCTGTATGAAGGAAGTGAGGTTGAAATGGGATGGTAGAAGGGCACAGGGAGGGCAGCGGTCAGGCCATGAGCGCTGCTGGTGGTGGCTGTGACAGTAGTGATGTGTGCAAGATTAGCTGCTGAAGACGCTGCCAACAGGCTATGGCTGCTGCGCAGTATCAACTGTCACGAGATGCTGCATGCTGTCAACAGAGGCTGTCAACATGCGCAGAGCAAGCTCGCTGCTGCTGCTGCTGCTTAGCCAGCATTGGACATGCTGGCGCATATGCCTGTTGCTGGCAGGCAGCACGCTATGCACTGGGCTTGCAGCTGATGACTATGCAGTAGCAGGAAACGAACCATGATGGTGCTACACATGCCCATGCAGGCTCATGTGGGGCATGCAACATCCATGTGCTGCTGCTGCTGCTGCTGCCGAAACTGTCGAAACGCTGGCCGCTGTACATCGACGTGATGTGCAAACTGGCTGCCTTGAAGCAGTATCATGTCCCAATAACGTACCTGCGCGATGAGGTCGCCCAGAATGAAGCCCACCATGCTGGTGCACGCCTTGGTCGTCAGCGGGTGAGCCTGCAGCGCACTGTTGTAGGCGTTGTAGGGCACCTTGACGGTGTTCTCAACGATGGCATCCAGCAGGGAAGGCGTGAGCGACACGCGCTGCGACTGCTCGGGCTGGTCTGGCAGGGGCAGTGCCTCTCCATCAGCGCCAGTGGCCTTGACAGACACATCGCGCTTGGCAGGCTCCGGTGTATGCTTAGGAGGCTCAAGGTTAAGCACTGCGCGGCAGACGAGGGGCCTGCGAGCCTTGCATGCTGGCGCTTGAGACTTGACAGTTTGGCTCTTGACGGGCACGCGAGACCGAAGGGCGAAAGCCATCAAGTGTCGTAAATACTGCTGCTAAGGGCTGTTGATGTGCTAGAACGTGCGTGATCAAGCGTCTAAAGGAACAAAGCTGATGCGAATGCAGGATGTGAAGGGTGCACTCAATGCAAGCGGCCACAGGGGTGCTGTGGCTCACTGAGCAGCTTGAGCGCTATTGCTATATAACGAACGGCAGCTCCCGTGCAGCTATGACCTGGATGCTGGCAACAAGGTGATGATGACTCAATGCCCCAAACCCTTCCAACGTATGATCGCCGTGTGCAAGCGTTTTGATCCTTGAGATTCTGCAATCTTTCTTCAAAGTATCGGTTCTGCTTCTCTCCCTCATGATGTGGCATGCTGCTGCATGTTTACGGCAGTCGCCCCTGCAGCTTCGCCGCCTGGAAGTTCACACCTTCGTTTTGCAGAAAAGGCATGTCCCGGCCACACTGAGCAGAGATAGCTGACATCCGAAACTTGCTGCCATTTTTCATTGCCGTAGCGACTTGCTTGAGGCAGCACCTGCAGCATACTCGACACTAGCACCCTTGCCAGCGCTGGCACTACTGCAGTAGTGCCAGGCTCAGCCCAATATTGGCCCATTAATGGGCCAGGCTGGTGCACCATCACGCCGTGATCACGGCTAGGAACATGATAGTTGTTAGGGCTTCAAGACCGCTGGATGGTTCCAAGTCCTCTTCTTCTTTCGTATTTGAGGCCTTGGTTCACACAAGACTGTTAATTGTCTTGCAATCAAGTTACCAAGGATTTTTTTTGTTACCAGGGGGGACGAAATCCTACTGGCTAGTCACACGCAACACTCAGGCGAACCTGACTGGAGGGGACACAAAGGCGATGCCTCCACCAGCAAGACACGTCTAACACCCCTATACAGGAGGTGCCCAGCTCCCGGACCGAAAAATAAGCAGAGGAGTTGAACCCCCACACCCCCTTGGTGTGCTACAGCTCAATTGCATGCTGCACACACCCGACCAACACTCAGTGCCAGTGCAAGTTACCAAGGTTTGGCCACTGGCAGCTGCTGTGTTGCGGCAACACTGGCGATTGCAAGCAACCGTGGATGCCCAAGTATCTGATCAAGGCTTGATAATAATGCAATTTAAGTATGCTGTCCCACAGCTGTACATGTACCAAACGTCATCTAATGGGAGTCGCTGTCAGTGCAGAAGAGTGTACAAGAGGTAGACCACAGGGCCAACTGCAGGGGACGCCTCCAGGAACCTGCTGTATCCATTGAGTGTGTGCTAGCTTTGCCGGAGGTGGCTTGGGTCCTCCTTCAGCTTGCCGCGCTGTCATTACAACTGGACGAGGAGCACAAGCGTAACTTCCTGTCCAGATGTGCGCATGCATCCAATGCTGTGCAGGCGCATTGTCCTGCAAGCATATGCGCAGTGCCATTCTCCTTGCCATGCACTCAGTGACTGACAGGCCATCTGCAACTTCAGAGGTGCAACTTCATATAGAGCTCAAAAACTTTGCCCGGCACTTGTGAAGATTTTCAGGCATCAGAGAGTTAGTGCTGCACAACTTTGTCGCACAGCCAGCCACTCCAGGACGTCCCGTGCTGGCTCAGCAGCCTCCTCAGCTGTAGCGTCCATCTGCCTGCAGTGCTCTGGTACACCGGTACTTTCACTGCACCTGGTCACATTGTAGGGTGCGCATGCCGCATGTGCAGCCAGGCAATGGCATTGCCTGCCATATGGCATGCAAAGACTCCGGCCCTCAGGCTGCGTGTCCCACGCGTGTGTTGTTCAGTGCATTTAGCAGCTGCTGCCGTACCACAACCGCCATTAGTCCGCCCAATCGACTGTGACAGCAGGGAATGTGTCTGCAGCTGCAGGGCCAGAGTGCAATCTGCTTGTCAAATGATGCTGCATCAGTTGGGCAGCAGTGGCACTGCATTGCATGCCAGAGTCAGGCTGGCGACTCGGGGCAGTGCACTTGACAGCACGCCACAGATTGGCAAGCTATACGCCTTCAACCGGAGTTCAGGTGTGTGTTTGACGCAGCCCTGTGCCCTTCCCGTCTTATAACAGAGTAACCGCCACTTTGAAGCTGCGTCGTGATTGAGCATGTTCCAGCGTTTTGTACTTATTTGAAGAAATTGTACTTGCAACAAAACATTTTACAGCCGGTGTTGGTGCTGATGGCGTTCATTTGCCTCGCATCATCACGAAACAGTGATTGCGCCTCGAAGCTGGCTTTTCTTCACGACCCCAACGACCTTTAGGAAAAACTAATTTGCCATATCTTCTAAATCGTAGTGTAGTTTTCATCTACTAGTCAGCACGGCGACGCTGGCCATCAGCGATGAGCAGCAGCAGCGGTCAACAAAAGCAAGCGGTCAACAGCGCAGAACAGGCTGCTGCTCAAGGCAGTAAACCTGATAATGGTAATTCCAACCCAGAGCTGCAGGTGCCGAGCTGCCAGGCTTGGCAACTGCCAGCTATCCAGCTGCAGCTGAACACCAGCAGGACAGCAACAGGTGGGTTGGCTGAAACACGTTTGGAGACAAACCGAGGTAGAACCTGCTTCATTGGTGCTGATTAGGTGTTTTATGTTTTGTTTGGCTATGACTGCTATCAGCAGTGGTTGCTGTTCGACCATGTGCTTGGTTGTCACAAACGCATGCGGCTGTTCTGTGCTTGTTGCCGCGCACACTGCGCTGCATGCAGGCCCGCAGCTGTGCACACGTCGACTGAAAATTGAGGAGTATGCAGCAAGTGTGGCAGCTGGCAAGCTGGCCGTGCAGGGCCAGCTGTATGGGCAGTACATGCACAAGCCCATCAGCCCTCCACCGCAGGTGCTGCAGCAGCAGCAGCAACAGCAGCAGCAGCAATCGCTGGCAAGGCGCAGATCAGCTCCTGGCGATGCCATCAACACTGCAGCTATGGGCCTGCCGGTGGTGCAGAAGCAGCAGACGCAAACCATAGCAGCAGTGCCTGCAGCTAGCTTGCAGGAGCAAGCTGCGAGTCATGGAGCAAAGCAGCCGCTGCCTCGACGCTTCCAGCTGCATGGGCTGCAGCATACCAGAGCTCCTCAGGGCTCATCACAGCACCCACAATTGCTGCAGCAGAAGCAGAAGCAAACACAGCAGCATGCACAGGAATGCAGGTAAGATACCTGGGTATGGTGCTGCTGGGTTTGTAGTGTGCTGTTGATCACAACAGGTATCCAAAAGGATGCCTGCAAGTACATGATGCAGGTGGGTGTCTCTGTACATGCCACTCCAGCGTGCACCATTACCTTCAATAACAAGCAGCTGACGACAATGTAATCTTGTCCTGCAGGAGTGCACCAAGCTACGCAGCACAGCCTGCTGGGCAGGATGTGGTAGCCGCAGACTGCAGCTCACAGCGAAAGTCTGCAGCCGCTGCCGGCATGCCAGTAGTGCAGGCAGCTGCAGCAGCTTGCTCTGCTGCCAACAGCAGCAGCAGCCATCACCAGGCAGCGCAGAAAGTTGCTGCTCAGCCACCTCCAAGCGCATTTGTAGGTGGTTCTACTACTGGCAGCAACAACAGTGCGGGCAAGGGCACTGTGCTGCATGGTGTAAGCAGCCCTGATGACGGCAGCATGCAGCAGCAGACGTCAGCAAGGCCTGGTACCGTTGATTCAAGCAGCACTGCAGGTGATAGCAGCAGCCTGAGCAGGACACCTATCCACACAAACACGTGCGCTGTGGGTGGTCAAAGCACACCATCAGGCTGGCGCAGTGGCAGAAGCAGCATAGCGCAGGAAAGCAGCAGCGGCAGCATCACTCCTGCATGGAGGCTGCCCGGCAATACCACGACGCGCCCCTTACTGAACACCCCGAAGCAGCCTGATGGGAGCACTGCTAAGGTACGAGCCAGCAGCAGCAGCAGCCCTGGGACCTGCAGGAGCTCCCCCTGTAGTCCTGCAAGCAGCAGCTCCAGGGCATGCAGCAGCAGCAACAGCAGGTCTCCCGCAAAAGCAGCAGCTGCTGGCAGGGCTGATTCAGCATCTTGGTCAGCAGACACCAGCAACAATCAGCAACAGCAGCAGCAGGAAGAGTTGCCAGAGCCTCCTGTGGTTCAGCAGCAGCTAACACCTTTGGACCCAGGACAGTCACAGCTGCCACTGCCAGCTGCTGCGGATGGCAGCGGGCAGGACCAGCAGGGGCACGATGATGGGCAGCAGTGCCAGCAGCACAGGCAGGAGCCTATGCCAGAAGCAACACAGCAACAACCCGACATGCAGCAGCTGTGGTGGCAGCAGCAGCTGGCACAGCACCTACAGCATCCACAACTGCTGCATCAGCAACAGCAAGCGATGCAACCCCAGCTGCAGGATCAGATGCCGGAAACAGCTGGTTGCAGCATCACCAGCAACCAAGCACAGCCACCTGCTGCAGCTGTTGTTGCTGGCGATGGCAGCCAGCGCACCAGTAGCAGTGGTGCAGATGCGCACCAACGGCAGCAAGTGCTGCATCAGGAGCTTTCACAGCCGCAGCTCGCAGAGCAGCAAGCAAGCGAGCTGTCGCTTGAGCACTTTGACGGCCATGATTGCTACAGCCGCAGCCCTGCAGGCTGTGACATCACAGTCTCGGTCAACTGGGAGATGCTGCAAGCATCTGAGGGCGGCGCCGCCAGCTGCTGCATAACACCCAACGTTGACAATGTGCCAGTGCACGTGCCATGGCGGGATGCAGCTGCTGCATCTGCTGCTGCGGCAGCCGCAGCTGCAGCGCCAGTGGCCGTATTTGCTGCGATCTCTGCTGCGGCTGTAGCAGTAGCAGCAGAGCCGGCCGATGTCGGGCAGTTGTCCTGGCCAGCAGACTCAGCTGCAACTGCACGTGCAGGTGGTGTGGTGGTGCAACAGGATGCGCCATCGGCTGTACTGTGTGCTGCAGCAACAGCAGACTCAACTGCTGCAGCAAGCGCAGCAGCTGCAGCAGCTTGCGCCAGCTTAACATCGCCGCGTGAGCTGTGCGCATGGCCCAGCAGCTCTTCCCTAGCGCTGCCTGGTGGTGCGGATCAGCGCTACAGCGAAAGCAGCAGCATGCAAGCTCACACTGAGCAGTACAGCAGCCGTGCGCTAGAAGAGCAGCGCTGCAGCTTTGCTGTCGGCCTGGGAGCTTGGGACTGTGAGGCAGCACCAAGCGAGCTGCTTTCCGCCAGGTCTGATGGCAGCTTTTGTGTGGTCACTGCTGCTGCAGCTGATGCCTCATCTAGGGCAGGAGTTGTGCCACTTGTGGGGCTCAAGGCAGCTGCTGTGGCAGCTATTGCAGGAGCAAGCAGCAGCAGCTACAGTGGTGCTGGTGCATTTGGCAGCCTGCAGTGTAGTCAAGCTGGCGGCGGGATCAGCGTCGGTGCCACCACCAGCAGCGGTAGCGAGGTGGCTGCCTGGCTGGCAGCATCATCATGCAGTGGCGGCCAGGCCATCTCTGTGGTTGATGAGTCACTTCCAGAGAGCCCCATTGACCCAATGACGAGACAAGGCTCAAGCTCTGCACAAGGCCTGGCAGTTGTTACGTTCAGCCCCTCGCTGTCACCAAGAGCAGAAGCAGCAGCAGCAGCAGCAGCGGATAGTGCACCGGCTACAGCCAGCTGTGACGGCGGTGTTCAGCTGGCAGTCGGCGGCTACAGCCGCTCAGTGCTGCACTCAGACAAGCTGCCGTCGTTCAGCATGTGCATGCAGCAGCAGCCAAGCTGGGAGGTGGCGGGCGAAGAGCTGGTGCCAGCGCTGCAGCAGCCTGCAGAACCGCAGGAGGCACTGCTGCAGAATGTGCAGTCATTCAGGCATCAGCAGGAGCTTCCACAGCAGCAGCAGGAGCAGCAGCAGCAGCAGCAAGTTGAGCCAGCGACTACTCGTTGCGTGCTTGATGGCGCTGATGTCGACCAAGCGGGGCCAAGCTGGGATGCTGAGAACCTGCAGCAGCTGCAGCAGCAGTTGACGCCTGCTGAGCAGCAGTTGACGCCTGCTGAGCAGCAGCAGCAGGATGGCTACTCAGCTGAGCAGCTACAGCAGTTGCTGCAGCAGCAACAGCAGCTGAACATGCAGCACATCATGCAGCAAACAGCACAGCGGCAGGGACAGGGCACTTCAGTGAGCTTCCCGCAGCAGGAGCAGCAGCAGCAGCAGCAGCAGGGTTTGCTGGCACAGCTGGTACAGCACACACAGCAACAACAGCAGCTGCTGTCCGGCTTGTTAAGGCATGGCCAGCAGCACATGGTTCATCACCATCAGCATCTTTCTGAGCAGGAGCTGCTGCAAAAGTTGCTGGAGAAGGCGCAGCAGCAACTGCAGTTGCTGACAGATATGCTTAGCCAGGAACAACAGCACCACCAGCATGAGTTGCTTCATTTGTTGCTGAAGCAGGCGCAGCAGCAGCACCAGCTGCTAGCAGGCTTGGCTAGGCATGGCCAGCAGCCACAGCAGCAGCACCAGCACTTGCAACGGCACCAGCAGGACCACCCATCGCAGCAGGAGATCCTTCAGGGACTGCTGGAGCAAGCTTTGCAACAACAGCAACTGCTCTCACAGCTGCTAGAGCAGGACCACCAGCAGCAGCAGCACCAGCACCAGCTGGCTAGCTCAGTTGCGTTTGAGCAGGCTGACCAACAGCATCAAGGCGTTCCTCAGCAGGTGCTATTGGACATGCAGCCAAACAATACACACCTGCAGCTTGAAGTCCAACAGCAGCAGCAGCTGCTGCAGCTGCAGGAGGGGCAGCTGCAGGAGGGGCAGCTCTGCAGCCCGCAAGACAGCTGGGAGGTTCACCGGCCGCAACTGCCTCATCTGCAGCAGCGGCAACAGCAGCAGCAGTATGACATCTTCTTCAATCCCCAAGAAAGCTGGGAGGAAGACCTGCAGCCGCAGCAGCAGCAGCCACAACTGGATGCCCAGCAGGTGCAGCAGCTGCTGCTGCAATCACAGCAGCGGCAGCAAGAGCAGCAGCATGGTATTCTCTTTGAGCCTCAGGAAAGCTGGGAGGAGGACGTGCAGCAGCCACAGCTAGCTGCTCAGCAGGTGCAGCAGCTGCTGCTGCAAGCCCAGCAGCGGCAGCAGCAGCAGCAGCAGCAGCGGCAGCATGAAACTCCAGGGCAGCAAGAGAGCTGGAGTGACACCTGGCAAGGTGCAGAGGTGTCACAGCTGGACCTCAGCCAGATCAGCAGCGACTGGACACTGGGCACAACAAGCAGCGGACAGCAAAGCGTGCAGCAGCTTGCCACAGCTCACTTCAGGGCTGGCTCGTTTGTGAAGCCGCCTGTCAGCATCTCTGGTGCCGCAGGCGCCGGCAGCGGCGGCGGCGCCAGCAGCAGCGGTGGCAGCAGCTTGCCGGACCTGCTGCTAGAGCCGCGTACCTCACTGCCAGGTGCGCCTGAAGGTGGGCTTGTGGGCAGGGATGCGGCTGCTGGGTGGTGGCCGCTGCGGCGGGTGCCAACTGTGGAGGCACGCGTGTCAGCTGTTGATTTGCTGCCACCAGACGGGCAGCAGCAGCCTGTGGTGCAGCAGGAGCAGCAGCAGGAGGAGGAGCCTATGGGGCTGGAAGCCACAATGTGCAGCTTCCAGCAGCACTCAGTGTTGCCGCCTCCAGAGCTGCCCGGTGTGTTGGTGCAGCAGCAGCAGCAGCAGCAGCAGCAGCAGCAGGAGCTTGCGGGCAGCAGCTTCCAGCAGCACGCAGTGCTGTCGCCTCCAGAGCTGCCTGGTGTGTTGGTGCTGCAGCAGCAGCAGCAGCAGCAGCAGCAGCAGCAGCAGCAGCAGCACCCTTCGGAGGCAGGTGCATGCAGCTCTGGTGCAGGAGCAGGCCTGATGTTGAGCGCAGCAGTCCAACCTGTACCAGGCGGCTCAGCTGGTGCAACTGCTGTTACTGACGCTGCTGGTTACGATGGAGACGGCACCGGTGCTGTTTTGCCCGAGGATATGACAGTCCTGCAAGGCGCAAGTGTGCCTGATAAAGTGCTTGCTTACACCAGTGCACTGTGGGAGCTGCAGCGCCAGCAACGGCCAGCAGAAGGGGGGTCCGCACAGCCATCAGATTGCGAGGTTGCCAGGCAGGTCAGGCTGGCAGCAGCGGCAGCATCAGCAGCTGGTGATTTCGTGCCTGCTGTGGAGCAGCTGCCAGTGCTGCACGCAGCTAAATTCTCTGCTGTAACGACAGCTGAGGCACCTGCAGCAGCTGGAGCAGTAGCGTATGGTGGGCTGCCACCATGCATGGATGCAGGATGGCTGCCTGTGTCAGCAGCAGCAGATCACAGCTTGTCAGTTGCACAGCTGGAACCAGTTGCAGCAGCAAGGCAGCTGCTGCAGCAGCCGCTGCAAGTGCCTGGGGCTGTTGAAAGCAGTGCCGCGCAGCCTGCAGCAGCACAGCATGCAGGGGAGGCACAGACTGAGGCCACAGTCAGCGCAGATTATGCAGTGACAGAGGCAGCTGCAGCGCAGGGGGAAACCTCGCAAACAGCAGCGGTAGCGGCAGCAGCAGCACTACCGCAGGCCGCTGCACATCAAGAAGTAGCCGATGGCCAGGCAGTGCTGCAGCAAGCAGTACCCGAGGGAACCATTCTGCTTCAAGACAGTGCAGCAGCAATGGAAGCAGTAGCGGGCAACTGTAATGATGCCGATGAAGTCAAGCCATTGAAGGCCCAGCACGTGTCACCTTCTTCTTCTGCAGCGGCATCCCAAGCAGTGGCCGGTGTTGTTTCACACATAGCAGCACAGGAGTGTGCAGCGCAGGAGCTTGCAGCACAGGAGCATGCAGCTGATGAGGAGCATGCAGCTGATGAGGAGCATGCAGCACATGAGCGTGCAGCTGCTGAGGAGCATGCAGCACAGGAGCGTGCAGCTGCTGAGGAGCATGCAGCACAGGAGCGTGCAGCTGCTGAGGAGCATGCAGCACAGGAGCGTGCAGCGGCCGAAGCTGCTGCTGCTGCAGAGGCGAGTGAAATCAAGCTGGTGACAGGAGCAGTCGCATCCCAAGCAGTGGCCAATGTTGTGGCACGAGCAGCAGCTGAGGAGCGTGCAGCTGCGGAGCGTACAGCACAAGACCGTGCAGCTACCAAGAAACGTGCAGCACAGGAGCGTGCAGCTGCTGAGCTTGCGGCGCAGGAGCGTGCAGTGGCTGAGGCTGCTGCTGCTGCAGAAGCAGCTGAAATCAAGCTGGTGACAGCAGCAATTGCATCCAAGGCATTGGCTCATGTTGTGGCGCAGGCAGCAGCTGAGGAGCGTGCAGCGCAGGAATTGGCAGCACAGGAGCGTGCAGCAGCTGCAGAGCGCGCAGCACAGGAGCGTGCAGCTGCTGAGCTTGCGGCGCAGGAGCGTGCAGCGGCTGAGGCTGCTGCTGCTGCAGAAGCAGCTGAAATCAAGCTGGTGACAGCAGCAGTCGCAACCCAAGCAGTGGCCAATGTTGTGGCACAGGCAGCAGCTGAGGAGCGTGCAGCGCAGGAATTGGCAGCACAGGAGCGTGCAGCAGCTGCTGAGCTTGCGGCGCATGAGCGTGCAACTGCTGAGCTTGCGGCGCAGAAGCGTGCAGCTGCTGCTGCTGCAGAAGCCGCTGAAATCAAGCTGGTGACAGCAGCAATTGCATCCCAAGCAGTGGCCACTGTTGTGGCACAGGCAGCAGCTGAGGAGCGTGCAGCGCAGGAACTGGCAGCACAGGAGCGTGCAGCAGCTGCTGAGCTTGCAGCACAGGAGCGTGCAGCTGCTGAGCTTGCGGCGCAGGAGCGTGCAGCGGCCGAAGCTGCTGCTGCTGCAAAGGCAGCTGAAATCAAGCTGGTGACAGCAGCAGTCGCATTCCACGCAGTGGCTAATGTTGTGGCACAGGCAGCAGCTGAGGAGCGTGCAGCTGCGGAGCGTGCAGCACAGGAGCATGCAGCTACCAAAAGACGTGCAGCACAGGAGCGTGCAGCTGCTGAGCTTGCGGCGCAGGAGCGTGCAGTGGCTGAGGCTGCTGCTGCTGTAGAGGCAGCTGAGATCAATCTGGTGACAGCAGCAGTCGCATCCCAAGCAGTGGCCAATGTTGTGGCGCAGGCAGCAGCTGAGGAGCGTGCAACACAGGAATTGGCAGCACAGGAGCGTGCAGCAGCTGCTGAGCTTGCAGCACAGGAGCGTGCAGCGGCTGAGGCTGCTGCTGCTGCAGAGGCAGCTGAAATCAAGCTGGTGACAGCAGCAGCCGCATCCCAAGCAGTGGCCAATGTTGTGGCACAGGCAGCAGCTGAGGAGCGTGCAGCGCAGGAATTGGCAGCACAGGAGCGTGCAGCAGCTGCTGAGCTTGCGGCGCATGAGCGTGCAACTGCTGAGCTTGCGGCGCAGAAGCGTGCAGCTGCTGCTGCTGCAGAAGCCGCTGAAATCAAGCTGGTGACAGCAGCAATTGCATCCCAAGCAGTGGCCACTGTTGTGGCACAGGCAGCAGCTGAGGAGCGTGCAGCGCAGGAACTGGCAGCACAGGAGCGTGCAGCAGCTGCTGAGCTTGCAGCACAGGAGCGTGCAGCTGCTGAGCTTGCGGCGCAGGAGCGTGCAGCGGCCGAAGCTGCTGCTGCTGCAAAGGCAGCTGAAATCAAGCTGGTGACAGCAGCAGTCGCATTCCACGCAGTGGCTAATGTTGTGGCACAGGCAGCAGCTGAGGAGCGTGCAGCTGCGGAGCGTGCAGCACAGGAGCATGCAGCTACCAAAAGACGTGCAGCACAGGAGCGTGCAGCTGCTGAGCTTGCGGCGCAGGAGCGTGCAGTGGCTGAGGCTGCTGCTGCTGTAGAGGCAGCTGAGATCAATCTGGTGACAGCAGCAGTCGCATCCCAAGCAGTGGCCAATGTTGTGGCGCAGGCAGCAGCTGAGGAGCGTGCAACACAGGAATTGGCAGCACAGGAGCGTGCAGCAGCTGCTGAGCTTGCAGCACAGGAGCGTGCAGCGGCTGAGGCTGCTGCTGCTGCAGAGGCAGCTGAAATCAAGCTGGTGACAGCAGCAGCCGCATCCCAAGCAGTGGCCAATGTTGTGGCACAGGCAGCAGCTGAGGAGCGTGCAGCGCAGGAACTGGCAGCACAGGAGCGTGCAGCAGCTGCAGAGCGTGCAGCACATGAGCGTGCAGCTGCTGAGCTCGCGGCGCAGGAGCGTGCAGCTGCTGCTGCTGCTGCAGAGGCAGCTGAAATCAAGCTGGTGACAGCAGCAGTCGCATCCCAAGCAGTGGCCAATGTTGTGGCACAGGCAGCAGCTGAGGAGCGTGCAGCGCAGGAACTGGCAGCACAGGAGCGTGCAGCAGCTGCTGAGCTTGCAGCACAGGAGCGTGCAGCTGCTGAGCTTGCGGCGCAGGAGCGTGCAGCGGCCGAAGCTGCTGCTGCTGCAGAGGCAGCTGAAATCAAGCTGGTGACAGCAGCAGTCGCATCCCAAGCAGTGGCCAATGTTGTGGCACAGGCAGCAGCTGAGGAGCGTGCAGCTGCGGAGCGTACAGCACAAGACCGTGCAGCTACCAAGAAACGTGCAGCACAGGAGCGTGCAGCTGCTGAGCTTGCGGCGCAGGAGCGTGCAGTGGCTGAGGCTGCTGCTGCTGTAGAGGCAGCTGAGATCAATCTGGTGACAGCAGCAGTCGCATCCCAAGCAGTGGCCAATGTTGTGGCGCAGGCAGCAGCTGAGGAGCGTGCAACACAGGAATTGGCAGCACAGGAGCGTGCAGCAGCTGCTGAGCTTGCAGCACAGGAGCGTGCAGCTGCTGAGCTTGCGGCGCAGGAGCGTGCAGTGGCTGAGGCTGCTGCTGCTGCAGAAGCAGCTGAAATCAAGCTGGTGACAGCAGCAGTCGCATCCCAGGCGTTTGCCAATGCTGTGGCGCAGGCAGCGGCTGAGGAGCGTGCAGCGCAGGAACTGGCAGCACAGAAGCGTGCAGCAGCTGAAGAGCGCGCAGCTGCGGAGCTTGCAGCAGCTGCGGAGCGCGCAGCACAGGAGCGTGCAGCTGCGGAGGCTGCTGCTGCCGCTGCTGCTGCTGCAGAGGCAGCTGAGATCAAGCTGGTCACAGCAGCAGTAGCATCCCAGGTAGTGGCTCGTGTTCTGGCACAAGCAGCAGCAGAGGAGCGCGCAGCGCAGGAACTGGCCGCACAAGAGCGTGCAGCTGCTGAGCTTGCGGCGCAGGAGCGTGCAGCTGCGGAGGCTGCTGCTGCCGCTGCCGCTGCTGCAGAGGCAGCTGAGATCAAGCTGGTCACAGCAGCAGTAGCATCCCAGGTAGTGGCTCGTGTTGTGGCACAAGCAGCAGCAGAGGAGCGCGCAGCGCAGGTGCTTGCAGCACAGGAGCGTGCAGCTGCTGAGGAGCTTTGGGCACAGGAACGTGCAGCTGCGGAGGAGCGTGCAGCGCAGGAGCTTGCAGCACAGGAACGTGCCGCTACGGAGGCTGCTGCTGCTGCAAAGGCTGCTCAGATCAAGCTGATTACAGCAGCAGTAGCCTCCCAGGCAGTGGCTTGTATTGTGGCACAGGCAGCAGCCGAGGAGCACGCAGCACAGGAGCTTGCAGCTGCGGAGCGTGCAGTTGCTCAGGAGCGTGCAGCACAGGAACGTGCAGCGCAGGAGCTTGCAGCACAGGAACGTGCCGCTACGGAGGCTGCTGCTGCTGCAAAGGCTGCTCAGATCAAGCTGATCACAGCAGCAGTAGCCTCCCAGGCAGTGGCTTGTGTTGTGGCACAGGCAGCAGCCGAGGAGCGCGCAGCACAGGAGCTTGCAGCTGCGGAGCGTGCAGCTGCTCAGGAGCGTGCAGCACAGGAACGTGCAGCTGCGGAGCTTGCGGCGCAGGAACTGGCCGCTGCTGAGGCTGCTGCTGTTGCTGCTGCTGCTGCGGAGGCAGCTGAGATCAAGCTCGTCACAGCAGCAGTAGCGTCCCAGGCAGTGGCTGATGCTGTGGCACAGGCAGCAGCTGAGAAGCGCGCAGTGCAGGAGCTTGCAGCACAAGAGTGTGCAGCTGCTGAGGAGCGTGCAGCACAGGAGCGTTCAGCCGCTGAGCTTGCTGCGCAGGAGCGTGCAGCGGCTGAGGCTGCTGCTGCTGCAGAGGCAGCTGAAATCAAGCTGGTGACAGCAGCAGTAGCATCCCAGGCAGTGGCTTGTGTTGTGGCACAGGCAGCAGCTGAGGAGCGCGCAGCACAGGAGCTTGCAGCTGCTCAGGAGCGTGCAGCTGCTGAGCGTGCAGATGGCAGGGCCTTGAGGAAGGCAAAGAAGGCCTCACACAAGCAGCTGCAGCTCAACAGCTGTGCTGCAGTGCAAGCGGCTGGAGAAGCCGTGGCAGCTGCAGCCGTGTGTGCTGAGAGTTTGTCAGAAACAGCTGGGCAGCAGCAGCAGCAGGAGGACAACGCTGCTGCGCAGCCACCTGCAGATGTCTCAACAGCAGCAGCAGCGGCAGCAAGGGGTACAGATGGAGCCAGCAAAACCAGCAAAGAGCTGCTGGCCTCTGCCCTGCAGCCAGCGCCACAACAGCAGCAGCTGCAGCCAGCTACTTGGTCGGATGCCGAAGCAGCCAGTGCTGCTGCCAGCATACCGCGTGGCAGCAACAATGGCGACTTTAGCAGCGGCTGCGGGGACTGGCGCATCGGCGTTGCTGCAGATGCGTCAGCTCCTGCTGAGCCACATGAAGCAGCAGCTGTGCCTGAATTTGATCTCGAGGTGCTTGAGCTTCAGGCAGCTGAGCCTGGGCAGGAACAGGAGCCGGGGCATTCGCTGCCAGGCTGGCACGCAACAGCACTGCCAGCAGAGGCAGCTAGCTCCCAAGGTGCTACGAACCAGACTGACAGCAGCAGTCAGCCATACCACCGCAGCTTGACATCTGTAGCAAGCAGTGAGCAGCAGCAGCAGGGATTGCAGCAGCTTCCTGAAGTTGGCAGTGTGGGCAGCACTGGCAGGACCAGCAGTTGGAAGGCCGCCCTGAGTGATCTGCTGTTTGGCAGGTTCTCCAGTGGTGATGGCGGCAGCGCAGCCGGCACACAGCATAGGAGAAGCAGTGATACCAGCAGTGTGGCAGCCAAGAGCCTGCAGCTGCCGCCTGTGCTCCAAGAGGGTGATGAACAGCGTACGAGAAGCAGCAGCAGTACGCTGACAATGGCTGCAGAGCACAGCTGTGTACAGGATGCTGATGCAAAGCAGCCAGCAGCAGCTTTGGCAGTGACTGGCAAATTGATGGGCGCATCTCAGGCCAGCGTGGCAGTGCCTGAGACTGTTGCTGCTGCATTTGTTGCTGATGCTGACAGTGCAGCTGTTGCAGCTGTGCTAGCCGACTCAGCTGCTGCGGCTGGGAAGTGCGCAGCAGAGCTGAAGGACATGACACAGCCACTCAAGCCAGCAGCAGCAGCACGAGCAGCGGTTGCACCAGCAGTTGCTGGTGGGAAGAAGTCCAAGGCTGCGGCAAGGAAGGGGAGCAAGGCGGCTGGCGTCAACTCACCGCCCCACAAGAACACGGCTGTGAGCAGCAGCAGCAGCAGCAGCAGCAGCAGCGGCAGCGGCAGCACAAGCGGTGCCAGGGGCAGTACTAGCAACAAGCCAGCAGGTCGCAGCAAGCCCGCCGCCAGCAGCAGAAATGCAGGTGGCTGCACGCCAGGCAGCTGGGGCATGTGGCGCAGCAGGATGAGTAAGGCCCTGCTGCTCCTGCTGCTGCCATGTGTGGTGCTGCTGGTGCTGCACGGCTTCCAGGCAACCAACAGGTGGGATGCACGCGGGTGGTTTCATATCACCAAGGACAGCAAGATGCTGCATCGATGTTGCCAGCCACAGATCCCTGTATGTGACCTGGAGGCATGAACCGCCTAGCAAACGTGTGACCAGCAATGATGTTGGCGACAGAACATCCTGGCGCGCACCACGGCCCTCTTGCATCTGTCTGCCCTTGTCCCTGCTCTGACCACATGTCTGCTGTAATGTTGCTGTTGTTGTTGCTTGCACAGCCCTGGCCTTGGCACCTGGTGGCACGCGCACCCTGCTCAGCGCCAGCACACACCAGCAGCCATGAGCACAGCCAACATGACAGCCGCAGTTGACAACAAGCTGCTGCAGGCAGCTGCAGCCGCAACTGATGCACAGCGGCTTACAGCTGAAAAGGCAGCTGAAAAGGCCAAGCGTGTTGAAGCTGAGAACGCAGCAGCTGAAGCCCAGCGCGTTGCAGCTGAGCGAGCAGCAGCAGAGGCAGCAGCGGCGGCCGAGGCAAAGCGTGTTGCAGTTGAGGAAGCAGCAGTGGAGGCCAAGCGTGGTGCAGCTGAGAAGGCAGCAGCAGAGGCCAAGCGGGTAGCAGCTGAGCAAGCAGCAGTAGAGGCTGCTGCGGCGGCGGCAGCGGAGGCCAAGCGTGTTGCAGCTGAGAAAGCAGCAGCGGAGGCCAAGCGCAGTGCAGCTGAACAGGCAGCAGCAGAGGCCAAGCGCGTTGCAGCTGAGAAGGCGGCAGCAGAGGCCAAGCGCGTTGCGGCTGAGCAAGCAGCAGCAGAGGCCAAGTGCGTTGCATCTGAGAAAGCAGCAGCAGAGGCCAAGCGCGTTGCGGCTGAGCAAGCAGCAGCAGAGGCCAAGCGACTTGCAGCTGAGCAAGCAGCAGCAAAGGCTGCTGCGGCAGCGGCAGCGGAGGCCAAGCGTTTTGCATCTGAGAAAGCAGCAGCGGAGGCCAAGCGCGTTGCAGCTGAGCAAGCTGCAGCAGAGGCCAAGCGCGTTGCAGCTGAGCAAGCTGCAGCAGAGGCCAAACGCGTTGCAGCTGAGCAAGCAGCAGCAGAGGCCAAGCGCGTTGCAGCTGAAGAGGCAGCAGCGGAGGCCAAGCGCGTTGCAGCTGAGAAAGCAGCAGCAGAGGCCAAACGCGTTGCAGCTGAAGAGGCAGCAGCGGAGGCCAAGCGCGTTGCAGCTGAGAAAGCAGCAGCCGAGGCCAAGCGCGTTGCAGCTGAAGAGGCAGCAGCGGAGGCCAAGCGCGTTGCAGCTGAGAAAGCAGCAGCAGAGGCCAAACGCGTTGCAGCTGAGCAAGCAGCAGCAGAGGCCAAGCGCGTTGCAGCTGAAGAGGCAGCAGCGGAGGCCAAGCGCGTTGCAGCTGAGAAAGCAGCAGCAGAGGCCAAACGCGTTGCAGCTGAAGAGGCAGCAGCGGAGGCCAAGCGCGTTGCAGCTGAGAAAGCAGCAGCAGAGGCCAAGCGCGTTGCAGCTGAAGAGGCAGCAGCGGAGGCCAAGCGCGTTGCAGCTGAGAAAGCAGCAGCAGAGGCCAAACGCGTTGCAGCTGAAGAGGCAGCAGCGGAGGCCAAGCGCGTTGCAGCTGAGAAAGCAGCAGCCGAGGCCAAGCGCGTTGCAGCTGAGAAAGCAGCAGCGGAGGCCAAGCCCATTGCAGCTGAAGAGGCAGCAGCGGAGGCCAAGCGCGTTGCAGCTGAGAAAGCAGCAGCCGAGGCCAAGCGCGTTGCAGCTGAGAAAGCAGCAGCGGAGGCCAAGCGCAGTGCAGCTGAACAGGCAGCAGCAGAGGCCAAGCGCGTTGCAGCTGAGAAGGCAGCAGCAGAGGTCAAGCGTGTTGCAGCTGAAGAGGCAGCAGCAGAGGCCAAGCGCGTTGCAGCTGAGAAAGCAGCAGCGGAGGCCAAGCGCGTTGCGGCTGAGCAAGCAGCAGCAAAGGCTGCTGCAGCAGCGGCAGCGGAGGCCAAGCGCGTTGCAGCTGAGAAGGTAGCAGCTGCGGAGGCTAAGCGTGTTGCATCTGAGAAAGCAGCAGCTGAGGCGAAGCGTGTTGCAGCCGAGAAGGCAGCAGCAAAGGCTGCAGCTGCAGCTGCAATTGAGGCCAAGCGTGTTGCGGCTGAGCAAGCAGCAGCAGAGGCCAAGCGTGTTGCAGTTCAAAAAGCAGCAGCAGAGGCCAAGCGCGTTGCATCTGAGAGAGCAGCAGCGGCGGAGGCCAAGCGTGTGGCATCTGAGAAAGCAGCAGCAGAGGCAAAGCGTGTTGCAGCAGAGAAAGCAGCAGCAAAGGCTGCTGCTGCAGCAGCGGCGGAGGCCAAGCGTCTTGCGGCTGAGAAGGCAGCAGCAGAGGCAAAGCGCGTTGCAGCTCAAAAAGCAGCAGCAGACGCAAAGCGTGTTGCAGCTGAGAGAGCAGCAGCGGCGGAGGCCAAGCGTGCGGCAACTGAGAAAGCAGCAGCAGAGGTGGAGCGTGTTGCAGCAGAGAAGGCAGCAGCAAAGGCTGCTGCTGCAGCAGCTGCGGAGGCCAAGCGTGTTGCAGCTCAGAGGGCAGCAGCAGAGGCCAAGCGCGTTGCAGCTCAGAAAGCAGCAGCTGCAGTGGCAGCCGACGTCAAGCGTGTTGCTGATCAAGCAAAAGCGTGGGCAGTTGCTGTACAGAGGAGCATGTCAGCTGGCACAGCAAGCATCGCAGCAGCAGCTGCAGCAGCAGCAGACCTGCTGCAGCTGGCAGTATCACACCCAACCTCAGCTGCGGCTGCACTGCTTGCAGCAGTTGCCTGCATTGTGCTCCTCCACTATGCAGCTGCCATGCTCGCTGCAGCAGCTACCAGGCAAGCACTGGCAGCAGCTCAGCATGACAGGCAGCCTGGTGGGCGTCTAGATGCCGTTGAAGGTGCTGCAAGTGACCTGGGTGATGCGGAAGATGATGTTGTGCAAGAAGGCGGCCTGGCTGGCGAGGACAGCCTGCTGTTTGATGACGAGGATGGCGGTGACGATGGAGATGGTGGAGGCAGTGATGCAGGTGGTGAAGATGAGGGTAACGAGCAACAGCTGCCACCACCACCACACCAGCAGCAGCAGCAAGGTATTGCAGCGGCGGCTGGCGCACCAGCAGCTGCGCGGCATGCCACGCTTGGTGCTGCAGCAGCTGGCGGCGCAGCCGCCGCCGTGGCGCTGACTCAGCACGCCGCCGCTGCTGTGCAGCAGTGGGCAGTGGACTACCTCTGGCTGCGGCCCAACAAGCTGATCCCCTGGAGGACTCCTAGGGTGGCTGGCAGGGCCGGCGGCGGCGCTGCTGTCACGCAGCTCTGCCTGCGCAGCCGCACAGTAACGAGCATTGCGGGGCCTGCTGCGCACTGCCCGGAGGTGGTGGATCTGGTGCGGACGAGTGCTGCTGTGGCGTACTCACCCACCAAGGCAATGCAGCAGTCACCACGTGCTGCAGCAGCAGCTGCAGGTGGGCTTGCGGGTCCTGGAAGCCCAGGTGGCGTGGGCGCCAGGTTACCAGCAGCAGCAGCAGCAGCAGCAGCAGCAGCAGCAGCAGGAGTGCGGGGTTCTCCCAATGCAGCTGGGCAGAGAGGGCTGCAGCAGGGCGGCTCTCCTCGGCGTGCGGGTGGCGCAAGTGCTGGCAGGCAGCAGCAGCAGCAGCTGCAGCAGCAGCAGCAGCTGCAGCAGCAGCAGCAGCTGCAGCAGCAGCAGCTGCAGCAGCAGCTGCAGCAGACGGGTGACAGGGGAGCTGGCAGCAGCAGGGCAGGGGCTGGGGGTAGCCCCAGGGTGAGTGGCGCCAGCAGGGTAGCGCTGGCTGCCAGGTTCAGGGATGACAGGGCTGCCATTGTGCTTCTGGACAGGGACTAGGTTGTAGCAAGCAGTGGAGGTTGGTGGAATATGTTTGTTGCGTTCTGGTAGCAGTGATGCAGGAAGCAGCGATGTTTTGTTGCGGTGCAGGAGGCAGCAAGTTCTGGACAGCAGCACAGCTGTAATGCAGGCAGGTTCAGTGATGCTTGCAGCAGCTGCTGGGCTGCTGAGGGCGGCTGTTGCAGTGAAAATGCATGCGGTGCGTGTGGGGCTGGTGCAATGCAAGGGCCGCCTGAGCGGGCATTGCAGTTGAATGGTTGGGGTAGGTGCACTGCACTTGCAGGAGGATGCTGGGGCTTGGCTGGTTGAATGGAGACACTGAGGTGCATTACGCAACACCTGTTTAGGGTCTAGCCAGCACTGCATGGCCTTGGGTCTTTTTGTGGAGCTGCACCGCGTATTTGAGCAACTGTACACAGGGGGTTACTTGGTTCACAGTGGGTGCAGCAGATGGTGTTGTACATATAACACTTACATGTATACATACGGCAGAAATGCACAAATGGCGTGCATTACGCATGCACGCTGTGCTCAGCACGTTGAGCCAACAGGCAGCACTGTTGGTTCTTTGCTGATCACTGCAATCCCTTGTGCCTGTGGCCTGGCACGCATGATGGTATGTGTGCTGTTAGAGCATGACCAGAAGTGGCTTTTGTGAAATATTTTGATATGGCAATTTGTTTTGCTTGCCAACTCAATTACTGTGGTGATCTTCCACCACCAACCATTCATCCTTGTAGCTATTTGAATGCTGGCCAGTCTTGGGTGCCACTCTGCACTGTGGGCAACTAGATACAGTGTCCTCAAGGAAGGTCGCTGCTGTGCGCTGTCCTGGCTTGTAGCTTTGCAGCCCGTGCTGGGCTCCTTCTTGATCTGCCTAGTTGTCAGGATGATGCCATTGCATGCAGCTGCAGCAGCTTTGGGGCGGAGCGTCTTCAGCTTGCACGCTTTCAACCTTGGATAGGGTATGTTGGGACAAGTGTGCCAGGCCGTGTGATTGCGGCTGTCACCACCTCAGCCGGCTGAGCAGGCGCCTGCAAATTGTGGATGCTACACGTGTTTGCAGGCTGCTGCACTGCCGGTGATGCGCTGCACTTGTGATGGCTAGCTTAGGGTTTCAGGTTTTGGTCGCCAACGAGTGCCTGCCGCAACTCAATTGGTACTGTAATGATGACAAGTGATGGCTCGTGCTGCCTTGCCACTGGCTACAATCGAACTGCTGCTCCAGCACGAGATCTTGCATGGCGGACCCGTTGGGAGGCGTTGCATCCTAGCACACTACATCGCGCTACGTGCTGCATCAGCTGTCCTTACGGACGTGTCATAAAGGGTGCCAAGAAGCACGGTAAAACAGATACCACGGATGCAACGAATTGTGCGCTGCAACTATGCAATTCCTCACAGCCCTGGCTGAGCTGCTTCATTTTGAACTGATTTCCCATCTGACTTTGACGTGGCAGCTCAACTCGACAATCACATGTGGCCCCGTTGCGCCAATGATGTTCTGTGTCTTGCGATTATGCAATTGTGCTGAGATGTGAGTGCGCTGTCACCCAGCTTGCAGCCCCCTGACAGAGGCTTTCGTGCCGCAAATACAAGACCATGCAACAAAACAACTTATTGAATGCAGTGATACCTGTAGTCTTTACAGCCTGTGTGCTGCGTCACATGCATATGCAAAAATCTTGAGCCGCCCCGCTCAGCAGCGCTTGCCATGTGCCAGCAGCCAGCCCAGCCAGTGCTGCTTGCAGCCCCCTGCAGCAGCAGCAACAGCAGCACTGCCCACCAGCAGCTTCTTCGGCCCAGAGCTCTGCGCATTCCTGCTGCTGCTGCCGCCAGCAGACTGCACATTGCTGCTGCCAGTGGCGCCGTTTGCCCCTGTACCAGCTGCTGCAGCTGCAGGGGTCGAAGGGCTTGTTGGGTCTGCTCCTTCATACTTGCAGCCCTTGTGCACCACTGGCTCCAGGCGGCTGGTGTCGATGCCGAGGCTCTTTGCCAGCTGCTTCATGTGGTCGATGTCTGACTGGGGGGGCAGTGGGTTGCGGTGGAACAGCCACAGGCCTGCAGGATGGATGAGGTGAACGGGTGGCAGCAAGCAAGTTGTGCGAACTTTGAGAGGAGACAGTCAGCCAGTGGGTAGCAGTGGAAGAGCCAGAGCCTGCAGGATGGATGAGGCCGGCAGTCACAAGTAAGTGAGTGAGTGAGTGAGTGACTGCGCGAGCTGATGTTAGACAGCGAGTGAGCAAACAGATATACAAGCAAGCTCAGCTATGAGGAGCAACAGGATCTAGCACACTTGAGCAGAGAGAGGCCAGCTACCTAGAGCCTGGCATAACGCTGCAGCTGGTGCTGGTGCTGCTGCCGCTGCTGGTAACTGCTGTTTAGATGCTGATAACCAAGTGATAACTGCTATTCATGTGTACGGCTGCTGCCACGGCTGCTGCTGCTGGTTACTGCTGCTGGTTATTGCTGCAGCATGTGCACCCACCCTCATCTTTGGCCTTGCTGGGTCCGCACAGCCCACTGGCAGTAGGCTCAGATGGTGCCGATGCCCCGCCGACAATGATTGCCCAGTCATACCCGATGCTCTTGTCTTTTGAAGGCCCTGCAGCACCAAAGAGAGAAAGAATATGTTTAGTCTACCAAGCAACAGGGTAGCTTTGTTCGTGCAGAGCTAGGGAGCCACGTCCAGCGCCAGCCAGCACAGGGACGGGGGCCTTGTCGCCGCGCATGTAAAGATAGACAGTCTAGCATGAAAAAAAGCAAGCAAGCAAGCAAGCAAGCATGTTCCAGCAGCACTCCAAGTAGCCCAAGTAGCCCTTGCGCAGCAGGCGCTCATCTGCCAAATGCACCTTAAACCACAAGTGAATCAAACCCATGGTTTGGGGCGCTCGTCTGCCAAATGCACAGCAGCGCCACACGGTTAATGAACGTTTGACGCAATCTACACACACAGCCACGCACATCAATGAACGCGCGCAGCTGCCCCTGCAGACATGCACACCCCCACACACTACAGCAGCCAGCTGCCGCACGCCTTCTGCGCTGCTGCTACCAAACACCAACGTACGCACCTGCAGCAACCACCCTGTAGTTGCCGTTGGGTGCACCCAGCCTCTGCGCCACAGCAGCAGCGGGAGCAGCAGCCAGGAACTGCTTTGGCCCCACTAGCAGCTTGCTGGCTGCAGTTGGACCGCTTACTGGGGCCGGCACTGCAAAGAGCTCCACGCTGCGGTTGCCTGCTGCGCCTGACACACCCACTGGGTTGTTATTAACGCCGTCTCGATTGCCGTAGTTGATGACGGTTACGCCTTTCTGCGGGGTGGCAGATGGATGCGGATGCCACAGGTGTGTGCGGCAAGTGGTACAGCAGCAGCAGCAGCAGCAGCAGCAGCAGCAGCAGCAGCAGCAGCGTCAGCAGCAGCAGCATCAGCGCTGATGCTGTTAGCGAGTTTAGACATTGCTGTGCAGTGCAGGTTCAGCGGAGCTCGTGAGCGAGGCGTCGACAATGCCTTGCAGTGTCCTGAGCGGCAACCGCCACCTGGTGTTATAACACACAGCCTGTCCAACGCAGCGATCCAACGACAAGCCGTGCAGCTGCCAGGCAGCACTCCAGGGTGCACGTGCACGCACTGTTCAGCAGCATATGCGTTGCTGCTTGTGCTGCTCGCAATGCCTGTACTTGTGTTACTTGACGTGGTTAATTGTGTGTTTCTGAGTCACCTGCAGGTTGCTGGGATCGACTGGCACATAGCGTGCCCTGGTGCAGTAAAAGGAGTTGCGGGGCTGGTAGGTCACCACCACCTGGGCAGCGCAACAGGGCGGCAGTGCAGATGACGTGAGAAAAGGTTGGCGTTTGGGGTTTTTGCTGGCATGCGTGCATGTGGCAGCAACTGCAAGCTGACAGGAGCGCCAGCCAAGACGTGGCAGACTGGTGTACTCGACGACAAAGTAGATTGTTTAAAAGGCGTCTTGCATTGGTGTGATCTGTGTGTCCAATAGCAGTTCAATGATGCAGCGAGTGGTGCCCTGTGGCCGACAGTTGCTGCCCTAGGACACCTCATTGCTTTGCCAGGTCAGGCTGGCTGGCTGTTGCTGCAGCAACAGAGCACCAGGATCCTATAGCAGCTGCTGCTACGCTGTGTGAGGCAACCCACCTGCTCCACAGCATACCTGCAGATGCAGTGTAATGAACCAGGCTCAGACCAAGGCCCAGCAGCAGCAGCAGCGCAGCGTCAATGGTAGCAGCAGTGACAGGACTTCCATGAACCAGAGTCCTGAGGGCAATGCTGCGCACAAATGAGTGCAATCGACCGTCTCAACGGGTTGGATCTCACCAAGGGGCTGCGATATAAGCCTGCAAGTCGAAGTCCTTTACGCTGTCCAAGCCTGGAGGTGGGCAATGTGGCTCAGCTCGCAAGCTCCTAGCCTCTGTTGCTGCGCCTGCCACAAGCAGCAGCAGCACAGTCAGGCTGATCGGATGCATGTTTTCAGCTGGCCCTGGCGTGGCAGGAGAGCTTTCCGAGAGACGTTGCAAGATTGAGTAACCACACACTCATGCGCAAGCAGGCAAAGGTAGCAGTATGAGCAACAGATGATAACCACTAATCTCGACTGCTAGTATTGAGACTTCGGCTGTTCGTGATGATGACATCGTGAGTGCCAATCGTCATGATGTGGTACAATCGCTTTCAAAACGGCAGTTTCACCATGGTATCCTGCAATCGCGGCCGATAGTTTGTATTTCACCTGAAGCTGATTGTTTCGTGTGTGCTACGCTCCTCCCGTGGCTTCACCGAAACTTCAGGCAGACTCACAGTGTTCTAGCTGTGTGCTCCCCTGTGCTTGGTTTGTGTGATCGAATGAACGAAGCGGTTTATTTTATTTCTTGATCACCTCAGCCGCTGGCCGAGCTTCGACGACATCTCGTAGCTCACCAACCCACAGCATGCAGCAGCAGAAGCAGCAAGCCATAGACCAAGCCAGAATCAGGCGAGCATGCTAGCAGTTGACAAGGGCGCTACCACCCTTTCCATCTCTCAACTCGCCATGCTCTGCTATACGCTGCGGATAATGGCAACCATGTGTGCCCTTGTCACGCCCTGCTTGCAGGTACCTGGAGGAGGCAAGCCTGGTTCAGGAGCTGGAGGATATGCTGCACGAAGTGCAGCACGTACTGCTGGACGATACAACTGCATGTGATGCAGCCAGCAGCCAGGCAGACGCCAAGCTGCAGCAGGCAGGCCTGCCGTGCCCAGCAGATGCAGCACTCTTGCTGGCGAAGCACATGCAGGCAGCATATGCAGCGCAGCGACTGCAGCTGCCAGCTGTGCCGCAGCAGCAGCCGCTGCATGGCAACAATAGCAGCAGCGTTGCAGGGAATGTATCGCCAGCAGGTGGGCAGGCAAAGCATGCGCGGCAAGGCCTGATGTAACCACAATCGCAACTGAAGTACTCGGCCTCCGTCCGTTCATTGCTGTTTTATGCGTTGATGGTAGCATACAACCTGGCATGATCATCCTGCACATTCGATTGCGTAAAGGAATGCTGTGTATGTGCTTGATAGTGCTTGCCATCAACTGTGTGTCTGCTGCAGATGTTGATGATGATCCTGACCAGCTTGGCAGCATGCACCATTTGCTGGGTGTGACTCCGCAGCAGCTGCGCACGCTGTACATGCCAAACAAGAAGGCAGCGCAGGTGCGTAGGGATGCTGCTTGCAGGACCCAAGCAAGAGCAACGTAGTAGCAGCAACGGCAATCTGCTCAGCGCTGATGTGATGCCACCAGCTGCTGAAGCAACAGCACGGTGACACACAGCGCTGGCAGCACCTGCTGTGCCTTGCATGGTACTTTTGTGGCGCATGCACACCAGGTTCAGGCAATCACGGCGGCTCATCGATCTGACGCCCTTTGCTGCTCCGATACTGACACGTTGCAACAAACCGTGTGTGGTGCTGCTGCAATTGCAGAAAGCGCATGCGCCAGTGATGCCTCTGTTGGAGCAGCGGGTAGAGCAGCAGGCGCAGGAAGCAGTGGCAGCAGTTGCGGGCGCAGCAGCAGGTGCGGAGATCACACTGTCCAGAGCATGCATCGTGTCATGAGGAGCACTGTTGCCCTTGCTGAGTGGATGCAGCAGGTGCACATGCATCACAGTGTGGGCACCATCTACAGCCACCTGTAGACAACCGCTGGTTCACAAGGCTCAGCAGCCCCTCAGCTATTACCAGATGCTGCCCTGTAGCAATGCAACGCTTGCACACTTCAGCCTGCAGGGACGCACACTCAATGTACCTTTACATCATCGCCGCACCTCCTGGCCCTTTGCAGGCCCCGACGCAGCAGCGCATGTGCTGAGCAGCATCGGGGAGAAGCAGGGCCAGCTGTCAGCGCTGCGCGCTGCCTGCAGCGAAAAGCTTCTGAGCTACACGCAGTGCGCGCAGGGCCACCTGGCTGAGGTGGCCGCCATGCAGCAGCGGCTTGTGCAGCTGGGGCAGTGCATCCTGTCTGAGCAGCCGGCACTGGACCAGGTGCGCGTATGGGCAGTTGCTGCTGTTGAATGAAGCAATGAATGAAGCATTGTTTGTCGTAGTGTATGTCGTGCGTCAGCAGCTGTGCAGGCAGCGCAAGTTGAGGACATGCGTACAGCGCGTATGTATGACACAATGTGGGGCAGCAAACTGAGCCTTCTTCAGCAATTGGAGCTGAACTGACTGTGCATAGCATCTGCGCTGGTTCCTCCCTGCCGCTGTGTGGCGTCTTGTGGCTGTCATCCAATACCATTATTGATCTGGCTTGACTGTTCATGTGTGCGTGGCTGCTTTGCTTGTCCTGCAGAAGCACAGGGAGTACCTAGAGGCACACATGACGCAGCTGCTGGGGTGAGTGCTGCCCGCTGTAGGGGCATGGCAATGCTCGGGACAGCTGTGCAGCAGTTGCGCTGCTCGCAACGGCAGATACAGCTTGGATGATCATGGGTTGGGCCCTCCTGCTGCGCACATGTCCGTGCAATGCGCCAAATGTGTGTGAGCTGATGTGGCGGCTCTGCTGCAGCAACTGCTGCGCTGTGTGTGCAGCCTCATGTCGCGCGTGAATCACTTCATTGTGCTTGCTTGACAACTCAAAACCCCCCGGCTTGGCTGTCGTGCTGCTTCACTTCCACCTTGCAGCAAGCTGGCCACGATGCAGCTGCAGATGCGTGACGGCACCTATGACGCGCGCACCGTGCCGGCGTTGCAGGCGATCAAGCAGCAGCTGCAGCGCACGGAGCAGGAAGTCACAGCGGCAGTGGAGCAGGTGAGGCCCGAGTAAGGAGAGCCAAGAAGCTTGCTGTCATGTGCCTGGCTGGTGCTGATGCCTTCAGCGCATGCAGCGCTTGGTCCCCAATGGCAACTGCTTTGTTCGACTGTTTGCACCTGACGAGTGGCCGCCAGCTTCCTGCGTACGAGCCAGATACGCGGCAGACTGGTTGAGCAGCGAGTAGTCTGCGAAACCTGGCCTGTAAGCCGATGGCTGGTCTCTGTGTGTTTCACTTCTGCTGCTGCTGCCTGCAGGTCAATGCGCAGCTGCTGGGTTACTCTCAGCTGGGCGACGAGTTCAGCGGCATTGTGCAGGAGTTCGCAGTAGTGAAGGTGAGCGCAGCTGTGCGCTGACGCTGGCAGGACCGGGTTATATAACGTGCAAAGAAACATAACAAATCAGCAGCGCCTTGTGCTCCTTATTCATTTGCAGATGCTTTTCAATGCTGCGCAGCTTGCCAGGTTCAGTATCGTGCAGCCTGTTAGCAGCTGCGTCTGCCCTTCCTACAGTGGCTGGTCTGCCCTTTGACTGTAAAGATGGGCAGTCTAGCATGAAAAATGCTGTGCTGCTGCTGCTGCAGTCCAAGACCGAGGACCTGGATCGGGTGCTGGAGCACTTGAACAAGGTGGAGAAAGAGGCGGCATACTACTGAGCTCCCTTGGAGAGGGAAAGAGGGCCTGGTGCAGCAGCGCTGTGAAAGCGCGGTGCTTCTTCTGACATTTTGAGGGAATGGTCAAGGTCGGAAGGAAGATATCATGACCCGTGGCAACATATATAATGGTAACAGATGCGTTACAAGCTTGTACCCAATTGATAGCAGAGCTTCTGCAACAAGCTGTGCCTGTAACAAGCTTGAAGCTGTGCCTCTGGGCATACATCCACATGTAGCACGTCAAAGTTGCAGCACTCTAAGCAATTGTAATGTGTCTGCCACTTCTGAAGGTGGGCATCCATCTGCCGGCCAAAAGTGGCTTCACCACGTGCAGCAACAGTTGCCAGGACTCTAACAGCGCTGTCAGCAGCTGCTGGCAGCCTGCAGCGGTATGTACCAGCTGTTGATCAAGCTTCAGCCTGCTCTCAAACAAGAACTCTGCTGCGTGTGCCGCTTGGCCCCAAAGAGATCCACTGAGTGAAGCATTGATATGTGTGCCCAGCAGGCATTGAACAGACGTCAAGCAATGCTGTGAGTCCACAAAGCGGCTTGCAGCACATCAGTGTCAATCATGAGTGATCAACCCCCAAAACCACTGACGCTGGAAATGCGCAGCATTGGGTTGTTGCCACTTCCTCCATCCAATCCTATCATAGAGAGCCTCAGAGTTCAGGGCATCACCAGCACTGGCCAGAACAACACCCCTAATCATATCTGTGAGAGCAGATGCACTTCAGTCAATCAGCCTCACTCTCAAGCCCATGAAGCTAGCAAAATTTTAATGCCAAGCAAAGGCAGCCCTGCTTGAGCTGCCCTGGCTTCTGGAGCGCTCCGCTAGCCACCATCCATCCAGCATATGTGCAGACTCCGTAGAACTCAGCTTGTGGCTGCGTTACGGCATGTGCGCAAGCACACGGCCTAGCAGGAGAGCTGGATGCTGGACGCATCAGCAGCAACGCAACGAGCCGCCAAGCAGGCATCCATGGACGAACCCCTCTGTCCAAATGCCACACCATTCCGTGGCACACATAGCCATGCTGCGCCTGGCTGACTTTTGTTTAGGCGTACTTGCTGTCGCCGATGATGTGGCCGCCAAAGAAAGGAGCAATCTCCACGCACGACTGGTGGTACTCCACCGGGTCACCCTCCTCCGCCCTGTACGCGGTGATCTCACCAGCCTGGGGAGCCTGCAGCAGCAGCAGCAGCAGCAGTAGCAACGAGTGTAAGAAGAAATCCTGTGTGCAGATCAGAGTCTTGTACGCGGTGATCTCACCAGCCTGGGGAGCCTGCAGCAGCAGCAGCAGCAGCAGCAGCAGCAGTAGAAAGTGTGAAACAATCCAGCACCTGAGAATCAAAGCCAGCTGCACGCTAACACTCCTGCCCTGGGGACCCTGCAGCAGCTGTGCAAGCAAACCAAATGAAGGTCTCAGCAAATCCACAGCTCTATCAGCTCAGGGTGTGACAAAGTAACAAACTCAGATTGTAGCCCAGGGCGTCACAAAACAACAGATTCAAGTCGCCCTCGACAGCTCGCCTTGACCTCCACTAAGGTGCCCAGCTGCTCCACGTAGCCCAGCATATAAACAAATTAACAAGATTCAAATCGCCCTTGACAGCTCACCTTGACCTCCACAAAGGTGCCCAGCTGCTCCACATAGCCCAGGGTGTGACAATGTAACAACTTCAAATTGCCCCTGAGCTCACCTTGACCTCCACAAAGGTGCCCAGCTGCTCCACGTAGCCCAGGGTCTGTCCCTTCTTCACAGTGTCGCCCACGTTGGCAATGTTGCCCTTGCCCACCTTCTTGCCGGCAGCGTAGCGCCCCCGCCTGAACACGCCAACCTGCAGCACACCAGCAGTGGCAACACATTATTTCGTTGACATAGAGAAAACAGCCAATTGCATGCAAGTGCGTGTTGCATGACAATCCCCAATGCACTCAGCAGCAAAGCACCCGCGCCTGAACGCGCCAACCTGCGGTACACCAGCAGTGGCAAAGCGTCATGTTGTGTGACAGTCATGTATGTTTCACGCGGCTGCGTAGCGTCCGCGCCAACGTGCAGTGTACCAGCAGTGTACATGGGGATAGAGGCTCGCTAGCAGCTGAGGTTTACAGTTGTCACAGGGTCCTAACAGCTGCTTTTATCTGGCAGCCAGAACCAAAAAGCCAGAACCCAGGCTCACCTTGGGTGCAGTGACATACACCATCCTCGGGCGATGCATTCACAGGCAGAGATGCAAGGCAGCTGCTCACATTGGCTGCTCTGTGACGCAGTCGCGCCGCTTATGCAGCTGCTGTGCCGACACCACGCTGCACTCCACATGACACAGGGGAGGAAAGGTTCGCTGGCAGCTTTAGCTCAAGTCCAGTTGAAGCCAGGCTCACCTTGGGCGCAGTGACATACACCATGCCCTCATCCACGCTCTCTTCCTCAGAGCGCTCATCAACGCTGGCCCACGAAGCCACGGGCGCAGCCGCTGCTGCTGCCGGCGCCGCCGCCACTGCTGCCGCTGCCGGCGCTGCGGCGACAGCTGCTGCGGGTGCATCAAAGTTGCGCCTGACCTTCAGATGGAAGTTGCCCATCTGCAGCAGTGAGAGAGCAGATGTAGTGGTTATGTTATTAAGGGACAGGTATAGGGCATCACAAGTCACAGGGGACTGCTGCCAAGCAATGGATGTCCCTTGCAGTATAGGAGGTGCTGACTCAGCTAGTAGCTGCCTCTGCAGTGACTTGACAGGTGACAAGGAGGTTTGCAAGCGCGCTGATGGATCACATGTTTGACCCTTCCTGGGCATACCGCCGATTTTAACACAACTGCTGCTGGGGGCACGGGAGATGGAGCAGACCAACAGCACTAGCTAACAAATGCACCACTGCATGCTGCCAGGTCAGCTGCTGGTTTCCTGCAAGCACGGCTGCAGCTCAAATACAAATTGCAGCAGCTCACCTTCAGTTCCATCTCTGCGATCTCTGTGTCAGTCACCAGAGTGTTCAGCAGCTGCTGCACCTGCAGTTCAATATGCAGAGAGTCACGTCAATTGCTGTTGAGGAGTTGCAATTGCAATTTGCAAAAAGTGCGCTGTATTGATGACTGTCGCCAGCGCTGCTGGCTGCTGCTGGTGCTGC
Organism: Tetradesmus obliquus; assembly: GCA_030272155.1. Classification (NCBI taxonomy): domain Eukaryota; kingdom Viridiplantae; phylum Chlorophyta; class Chlorophyceae; order Sphaeropleales; family Scenedesmaceae; genus Tetradesmus; species Tetradesmus obliquus. The sequence goes on along the minus strand of CP126200.1, from coordinate 3,946,437 downwards.
TGTGCAGTGGATGCTGACTAGTATTGTCCCCACTAAGATGCTGGCAGTGCCGCGACCAATCCTGGTTGAAAGTACACACCTCGATAGTGGTGGGTGAGACATCAGGCCCATCATCAAACAGCTCCTCGACTGCAGCACAAGACAGTGGGCGTCAACTCCATTCCTGCATAACACAACGCCTGCAAGCGTGCTGAGCAGCCTGCGCGCACCCTCGGCTGCTTCTTCTACTTCCTTCTCCACCTGAACAGCCCGAACTGGCTGAATGCGTGCTGTCAGGTTGCTGCCAACGGGCCTGGACAGACGGCATGACCTGCCCACGCTGTTCCTTGCAACTGTCGACATTGCAAATGCCATTTTTGATCAATAAAATCAAATTCAATGTTATCCGGTGTTTGGGCCGTAGCAGCAGCAAGCAGTAAGCGTTTCGCCTGCGGTCTTCCAGCAGCGGAGAGATCAGCTGACAGCTTGAACACTGATCACTAATGAGTACGTCTGTTCCAACAACGTACAGCTGTTGCCGCCAGCACGTATCGACTTGTAACATGCCAGGTCACACAGTCACCCCACTTCAAGCAGTGGTATGGCTGACTCCATTCGATTGCAGTTTCACCTGAATGAAGTTCCTTCTGCTGCGTCTTGCACGTATCTCTGTTCTCACGTACATTAGGTGGCCCCTGTACCTGCACACCACTGGCTTGCACAAACCACACACTTGGTGCAGCAGAAGACTAACGGGCGAGTCACGCTGCAGCATGGAGGGCAGATCTGCTGGCTTGAGGCAATACTATGTTGGTGTGAGCACAGTAGATGCAAAGCTGGTGCGTTCCTGCCACCAAGCAAACGATACACAGCAGGCTGGCACACCCTCCACAGCCACTTGCCGCTGACGCAGAAACTGCACAGACAGATCAACTTCAACAAAGGATTAGCTTTAAATACCAAAAACCCAAGCTTACTGTATGCTGTATGCTCCTTCAGACAACGCTGGTGGAGCTCCTGCAAGCGCTGAGGGTGGACACTAGGCTGGCGCTGGCTGTAGCATGCAGGTGCGGGTTGAACCGGGTGGATGTTTACATCTGCTGCGTGTAGCCACAGAGCTGGGACCGGAAGTGGAAGAAGTGTATCATCTTGTAGCAGCTGAGCAGATAGCAGCTGAGCAGACGGCAGCTGAGCAGACAGCAGCTGAGGATGCAGCACTGCTTACTCAAAAGTGCATCATGGGCTGCAGCGTGTGTGGCATGCTACTGTATGGCATTGTTGCAGCTACATATCTTGCACTTCAGACACTGCACCACATCTTTGTAGCAACAAATTTGCTGCGCGCAAACAGCCACCAAGTGGTCTGCTTTTGACTCATTCCTAATACTTTTGTGCGTGCGCAATCAATGGATCGGGGCAGATGGTCATGAGTTCGCGTCACCCGTGGCAGGTTATGTCAAGCCATGCTTGCCAGAGAGTCGACTGCGTGACTGCTGCGATGCTGCTGCTGCTGCTGCTGCTGCTGCTGCTGCTGCTGCTGCTGCTGTTTTCTGCAGCTCGCGCGATGCTGTGGATGCAGTGGTGCATGCGCTGGCCAGCTGCAGCGGCTTCAACATTGCTGTGCTGGTGAGAGCCTGGCGCCAGCCATGCAACAGCACACGGCCATGCTACAACAGTTGCACGCTAGAGCATAGCCTGCTGCAGGATTACTCTACACTCTAGCGCAAGAGCAACGGCCGTTGCATCAAACCTAACCACAACTGTTAGACCGAACAAGCTTGTTGCGTCCTGGCTTAGTGAAAAGTGCGGTCAGCTGCAGGTAAAAGCAGCAGGAGCTGCAAGCATTCTGCCTGGGGCAACGTGCTGGCATGGCATGTGCGGAGATCTCGTGAGGGAGCGATGTCACCTGCCGTGCACCCTCGCAAAGCGCTTACAACGCACCCTGAGACCTCAGCACGGCAACTGATCCCACTTTTGCTGCGTGCTGTGGCTGCGCCTGCAGCATGCTGACCTGGAGATGCACGAAGTGGAGCAGCAGCTGCTGCAGATAAAGCGGCGCTTGCAGCCGCCGCCTGCTGTGAGCGAAGGTGCGGCTACGCGCTCAGCTGTTGACACAGTTATAACATTTGCATGTAAGCAAGCTGTGTAAACGCCAGCTGATCAGCGGCTGGTTGTCGCAGCCGCAGTCTGGGTGCTGGCAGCCACGCATGGGCTTGGCTGCAGTGCCCCCTCTGCTGATGGTGGACCTAGGCTGACTGCAATCACATTATTATCATGAACCCATTTTTTATTGCGGCACCTGGAGTAGCATCTGTGACACCTTGTAAGGGCATCTGCATGCTAATGAACTACTGGGCACTTCAGGCGTGCAACAACTGCCTGTGTGTTGCCTGCTGTTGCCGTTGTCCTGCTGTAGGCATGCAGCCTGCTGCTGATGAAGCGACTAGGCTGGGCCAGCAACACGAGCAGCAGCAGCAGCAGCAGCAGCAAGCTGCTGCGGCAGGTCCAACACCAGCAGCAGCCCCAAACCAACAAACAGCAGCAGCAGCAGCAGCGGTACAGCGGGACACAGCAAGCACAACAGCAGCAGCAGCAGCGGCGGCAGCAGGACCCGGACTAGCAGCAGCAGCGGATGACGGCCGCTCGCTTGTGCTTGTTGCAAGTGACGCATGCCTGAAAGGCCTGCCCAGGGATCTGTTGCCCCTTGGGCTGCCGCTGCTGATTCAGTATGACCTTCCTGCAAGTAAAGATGTGCTGTCGCGGCGCATCGGCGCAGTGTTTGGCAGCAGTAAGGAGCGCGGGAGGCGTGCAGGCCGGCAGGTGGTGATAGATTTTGTTGCGACTGGGGAGGTGGCAGCATTCAGGGCTAGGGAGCGGCTCTCTTCTGCGCCAGTCATGGAAATGCCTGTGCATGTGCCCGACATATTCACGTGAGGCGCAAACACTAGTACTGCTGTGGATCCGTGCATGTGGCATTGACTGTTTTTGCATGGCTGGCTGTAACAAAAAAGATTCCTGCGTGCAGGTTATGAACGTATTTCGCTTCACAAGCGGGCTGTGCTGCACCACATCTCTCTGGTGAAGTTGTCTGATTGGGCTGCCGAGTAACAGTCATCAATCTTGGTCTTGGTCCAAGGTGGAGGCCCTCTACTTATTCCGTCACTTCATCTTGAAAACTGTGGCTTTTAATTGTCATCAGCCATTCGTTGCGTGTATTCAGTGCTTCTCGCCAAATACTCTGATTGTCCAACGTACACCAGTGTGTCTCGCACAAACAGCTCCCGGGGCTTGCGATCGCAAACGCAAGATGTGATCCGGGCTGCATCCTTTCTTCCTGAGCTGACCAAGTCGGCATGCAGCCTTGGGGACTTCCGCCAGCACTGGGTGGCCGTCTGTGCCCTCCACACCACGATGGGCACGCGCGTACAAGACGTGCAGCAGGAGCTTGTGCTCCGAACCGAGTTGCCGAAGCAGCTCTTAACCTGCGTGGCGTCAGCGCTGCAGCTGCTCGCGAAAGCAGGGAACTCTGTGAGCCCAGAGGACCCAACCCTGGCAACAGCTGCCCACCTAGCATCGTTGGCAAAGCTGCTGTTCAAAGCAGGTGTGCTGTCCAAGGAGTGTCGCACGAAGCAGGCTGCAGTGGCAAAGCAAACAGGTGAGGGCTTTTGACGCACCAACAGGGCGAGGTGGTGGGCGGCCTGGGTTGAGTGATGGCGTTGATAAGCATGTGTTGCAAAGCATAGCCCACTTGTGCATGCTCATGCCTGGGCCACTTTTAACGCCTGCCTGGGCCCACACAGACGTCGTTCTGGCAGCTGAATGTGTCACTACGCACTAGCCTTGGTACTTCCTTGCTGTCCGAGGTTATGCTGCAGGTACCAGAAACGTGAGGCTCTTCATGCTGTGGTCTGTATGGTATACATTCCCGCAGCTGCTACAGATTTCAAAAGGGCTAGCCAGCAGTCAAACCGCTGACATCTGCTCATCAAATGCTTGCAAATCTGCTGATCCTTGTTCGTGCAGGCCTGCTGGACGCAATTACAGCAGCTTGCCCTGCTCTGACAGCCTTCATGCAGCAGCAGCAGCTGCAGCAGCAAGTCATCAGCTGCGGCACCATGCTGGCTGTTTTTGCGCTGCGTGTCTGGCACTGGTCAGTGTTTGCCATGATCGAAGGCGGCGGTAGCGCCGCAGCTAGCAGCTTTGCTGCCGTGCCAAGACTCATCGTGGCAGCAGTGCAGGCCGGCAGCAGCAACCAGAGTAGCAGCAGCAGCAGCAGCAGCAGCAGCAGCAGCAGCACTGCGGCAGCAGAGGCGGCTGCCGCAGCAGATGCATCAAGTGCCCCTGAAGATGCATTGCAGTCAGTGCAGATCGCAGCTATGAAAGCCTGGCTCCCACTTGCAGAGGTGCAAAAGTCTGCGGCGCAGGCTGCACAGCAGTTGGCCAATGCAGTTCTAGGCAAGGGCGGGTCGCAGCAAGACCTGCTCATGACAATGTTTGAACAGCCGGAAGTGGCCGGCAGCCTGGGGCAGGTTATGTACGTGCACCTGGCGTGGCTTATGCAGCGGCTGCAGCAGCAGCGTAACCGCACGCCAGCCGGGAGCAGCAGCAGTGGTAGTGGCGGCAGCAGCAGCAGCAGCAGCAGCAGAGGCCAGCAACAGCAGCAGCAGGTGGCATGTGCAGTTTCTGGCTGCTTTGGGTGTTCCCGCCTGGCGCGACGAGTGGCAGCCTGCAGACCAGCAGCAAACAGCTACAAAGACAGCTGAGAGCCAACTCAAACTGCTGGCAGCACCACAGAGCTGGAGCGTGCTGCAGCAGTCAGCGTGTACAATGATCGGGCTGCGCAGTCCGGCAGACATGCAGGCGGCAATGGAGCGGCGCCTGCCTGTCTGTGGGACAGTGCTGCTGCTGCTGGAGGTGATGCTGCTCAACCAGGAGGAGCAGAAGATGGATCTGCCGATCCAGTCTAGCTGCTTGCGCATGGTTGCTGTTTTGAGCACCGTGCAGCGCACAGCAGCAGGCAGCGCTGATGGATGCTCAGCAGAGGCAGAGGCAGCAGCAGCGGCGCTGCTGCAGCCGGTGCTGCACGGCTTGGGGGCTGTGCTGCTGCAGCAGCTGGTGCCCACCGTCAGCGGCAGCGGCAGCAGCAGCAGCAGCAGCCGCAAGACAAGCTTTGTGCAGATCCATGGCCACTACTCCAAGGTTGTGGAGATGCTGGCGACTGGAGGCGTGGTTGGGGGCGGCCCTGAGGCAGCCGGTGCGCTAGCTACTGTTTGACCGCTTTGATATACTTGCGTCAACAACTCTGAACTTTAACTGACGCACAAAATGATAGTGGCTGATCGCTGTGATGAATATGTTTAAGCATCTATTAAGCTTGTATCAGGGCGCTGTTGCGCTCCAGCACGTGTGTAACAGGCTGCTGCGGTTGTCATACGCTGTTTGGGCTGCTGGCCCGGTGCTGCACGGTGCGCTCATGCTCTATGTTGCATAACCTATGCGTGCCACACTCACGGTGGTGGTGGTGTTGCTGCTGCTGCTGCTGCTGCTGCCCTGCAGGCAGCAGCCGGGCGCTGCTGTCAGCCTACCAGCAGCAGCCTGAGCTGACGCGCAAGGCCCTGGAGGCAGCAGTGAGGGGCAGGCAGCTGGTGGACGTGCCGGGGATCTTCTCAACTGCGGAAAGGGAGATCAAGCTGGGGGCAGCATTTGCCAGTCAAGTGCTGCTGATGTGCAAGTCGGCAGCGCTGCAGCTGAAAGAGGCACAAGCACTATCTGGTGCAGCAGCAGCAGCAGCAGCAGCAGCAGCAGCAGCAACAGAAACAACAGGTGAAGAAGAAGAAGCAGCGCGGCAGCTGTGCTCTCTGTCGCTGTCGTGCCTCAAGCTGTCACCAGTCAAGAGCCAGACGGGCAGCCGCCGATGGCACGCTGCTTTTGTTGCCTCGGGTGCTGCTGTCTCAGCTGCAGCAGCGCTGGGCGAAGCACTTGGTGCTAGCGCAGGGAGTTGCCAGCAGCAGGCGGAACACGCGGCAGCGCCTGCGGGCACCACCACCAGCAGCAGCAGCAGCGGTAGCGGAGGCACCCCCGGCATCAGGGCAGCAGGTGATGACGGCTGCATGGCTGTTGTGCTCTTGGCGCGTGGCCTTCTTCATGCAGGATCGGTTGTGAGCGAGGCATTGACAGCTGCAGCAGCAGCAGAGACCGGATGCCAGGACCGTGCTGCTGCTGGCATAGAAGCAGGCATGGTAGCCATAGCTGACTTGTTTGCAGCAGCGTAGGAAACAGCAGCAGAGCCTGAGCAAGTCATCTACCATCCACACGAGATGGCAGCTACGCTGCAAGCTTGGGCAGATGCAGTGAGCTGGCTGGGTGCTGTGCTGCCGGCAGTAGAGCTGCCTGGTGCTGCTGGGACAGAGGAAGTGTGTGTTGAAGCCAGGCAGCAGCTGCTGCAGCTGCAGGGGCGACTGCAGCAGGACCTGCAGGGTGCACTGGCAACGCTAGCCAGCAGCAGCAGCAGCAGCTCTGGCAATGCTCGTGGTGATGCTGAGCCAGCAGCAACAGCAGAAGCGGGTGCGCTGCCGCCTGCAGTAGCTGCAGTACTGCCTGGTCTTGCGCAGCAGATGGTGGCGCTTGGGCACGCGCTGTGTGCGCAGCTGCCGCTGGCGTGCTGCTGCAACAACCCGCGCTGCAGGCAGCTGCGTGGCGCGAGTGAGCTGCAGCTGGTGACAGGCAAGGTCTGCAAGTGCAGCCGCTGCAGGTGGGTGCTGGGCGAGCTCTGCGTATCAGCTCTTCGCTTGCTTGCTTGCTTGCGGGCTGGCTTGCTTGCTTGCGGCTTAGCTGATGCATCGTTTTAACGGCATGTTGGCAGCGTCCAGTCAAGCCGATGACCAGCTGCTGCAGGAGTGTGCTGCTGCACTGTGCCATACAGCAGCGGTTCCTGGGGTGCGGTGACGCACACTGCTGTTCAACTGAGCTGCAGCTCATTAAACCTGTTCCTTAATCCTGGCTCAAGGACTTCAGTGCCGCTGGGATCACTGCGCTCGTGCTGCAGGATGACTGGAATTGCTGCTCTGCGTGCTTTGTTTGCGCGTGCAGGGCTGCGCGCTACTGCAGCAGGGAGTGCCAGGTGGCGCACCACAAGGCGCACAAGGCGGTGTGCAAGAGGATCGCAGGGCAGGAGGGGTAGCCGTGCAGGCGCAGTGTCTCAAAGGTTACATTTTGATTCAGATTGCAATTCCCTCTCTTGTACTGGTCCTGCAGCTCAAGGTGATGTTACTCGTTGAATCGGTCTCACTGCACCCAGTGCCCAGAGATGCTTAGAGTCTCGCAGATGCCAGATTCGTGGTCACCACGGTCAGCAATGCCGGACGACTTGCAGCCCCACACACAGTTCGTACCGCTGCCTAACTAAAGCCACGTCCATGCTGCCCAACATGGCAGCCCAGCAGTGACGGCCGCAGCAAACAGCTGCCTACATGCGCAACATGCATATGCGTACATGCGCATCGTGCATCGATGCATCAAGGCCTGACATAGACGTGGCTTAATTGTCTACTGCTCAGCACAAACCTCGGGGTCTGTGCCTTGCACAGGCATGCACAGACTCCCATGCTTGATGCACCAGGTCTGCAACTTCGAGCCAAAAATGCAACAGCAAATGACATCATATGACACCAACTTATAAATGACAAGATGCTTATGTGTGACACCCAGTAGAGACGAAGGGTTATGATTTAATACCAACTCGATTGACAGCTGCCGTAACGGTGTAGCGATGGCCAGCGCTGGCCCATAATACGCCAGCCTGTTACTCCAATGCCAGCACCACAAGCTTATCTCCCTTCCTCATGAGGGCTGATCAGCTCCACCTCTGTGTCAGCATGCCACGCATTCCCTGCAAGGGTCTAGGTGCGGTACCCCCCCAACATTTTTGAGAATACACGCCCACCGCAAGCACAAACCAATTGGATAAAAACATATAATTGTTTTACGATGCCGAGATCCCCGCGGTACTCACCGACATGTCGTCGAGTGGCCATCTCCGATACCCACTTTCACCTACCAACAGCCTATGGCCGACAGTGACGCCCAGAACGGTGTATATATATACATATAATCCTCAAACAATCACTGCTGCATGATCTTGCGGCTCAAACAGCCTGCTGCTGCATGAGAAGGAGCCAGTGACAGTAGTGGGAAGAAGGCTGGTTTTAGTGTCCTAGATCCCACTACTGGTAACGTTACCTTCGCGTTTAGACCCACAAAGCGCATATCGATCAAATTCTGGGCAAGCGATGACCGGTATCACGAGCTGATGTGCGAGCAACTGTGGTTGGTTGACAGTCATCACTAGCTGCAGCACTGCGACACCTTCCCGAGTGTATGATGCTTGGCATGGACATATCACAATGATAAAGTACATAAGCATATATTAATGCGCCTCATAGCCTGCAGCAAGCTCAGTATTGCCAGCAGTCCTCGAGGTTCGCGACCCATAGTGACGCTCACGGCGCATAGTTAAAACCGCACAAAAGTATTTTTAAGAATTTTTCCAACATCGTACAGCAGCAAGCAGCCCCGGAATCGATCAAAAGTAAGGGGGGTACCGCACCTAGGTCATGCAAGGAACGGGTGGGCGCCAAATGCACCTCAGCCTGACTGCCAAGCAGCTGCCCATACTGTCTCCGAGCCACACCACACGCCTGAAAGAGCAAGAGTGGTAGCGAGCCAGTAGGATTCCGTCCCCCCTGGTAACAAAAAAAGAAAGAGCAATCCAATGCCGCTGCAATGCCTGCCAGCCTGTGCTTGGACACAGCTACACAGCTGCTGCAACGCTGCAAAGCATAGCCAGCTCACTCCAGTGCCAGCACCACCAGCTTATCTCCCTCCCTCAGCTCCACCTCTGTGTCAGCATGCACCGCCAAATGCACCTCAGCCTGACTGCCCAGCAGCTGGCCATGCTGCCTACGAGCCACACAACACGCCTGAAACAGCAATCCAATGCCGCTGCAATGCCTGGCAGCCTGTGCTTGGACCCAGCTGTGCAGCTGCTGCAGCGCTGCAAGGTGACCATGTAGCACTGGATTACAACCAGCCTATTACTCCAGCGCCAGCACCACCAGCTTATCTCCCTCCCTCAGCTCCACTTCAGTGTCAGCATGCACCGCCAAATGCACCTGAGCCTGACTGCCCAGCAGCTGCCCCGCAGCCCCAAGCCCACCATTACTGCCGCTCCTGCCACTCTCTTTTGCCACATCAGCAGCGCGGTTCTGCCACACAAAGCCAATCAGCGTCTCGCCGCGCTTGCGCGCCAGCTCGACGAGATCAGCCCAGCGGGTGCGCTTGTTGTAGGTTATGCCGTAGCTGCGGCGCGGGTCGCGTAGGTAGATCTCGTGGCCGGTCTCTTGTGCGAACAGCTCGCTGAAGACGGTTGCCAGCTGCGGCGCGCATGCGGTCTGCAAGGAACAAGACGACCAGCAGTCAGCGCTAAGCTGTCAGCATCCCACCCGCCTGTGTCAGCATCCCGCGCAAAACCCACTCAGCACTCGGCACTCAGCAGTCGGCACTCCGCACCCCACTCACCTCCGTCAGCATGACACTCAGCGATCACTCAGCTGTCGCCCAACACTCAGAACTCTGCACTCAGCGCTCAACACTCGACACTCACCTGAGTCAGCATGCCACTCATCAGCTCGTCAGGCCGCAGCACTCACCCAGCCGGCATTCACTCAACATCAACTAAGGACCCAGCACTCACTCAACGCTCACTCAGCACTCACCACTCAGCACTCGGCGCTCAGCACTCAGCACTCACCTGAGTCAGCATGCCACTCATCAGCTCATCCGGCCGCAGCAGGTGCAGCGATACCGGCGGCTGCACCGCAGCAGCAGCAGCCGCCGCATCCTCCAGCTTCGGCTCCTTCCTCTTGCCCTTGTGCTTGCGCAACTTCGCCTCATTCCTCTGCTCTGCTGCGCGTGCTGCATCTGCCTGCAGCTCTGCGTGGTAGCTTAGGCTGGTGTGCCACAGCACATCTTCTGTGGTTGAGCTGTTGAGGCTGGCAATGATTGCCAGGGGCTGCTTGCGGCTGCGCTGCTGCGAGGCCAGCGACTGCAGCTGCAGCACAGAGCCCACAACCTGCAGGAAACATGGCACATGGGATGCAGCCATTCAGGCAAGAGTGTGGCACAAACTGGTTTCACAGAACAGAGCCAACCACCTGCAAGGAAAATTTGCAACAGAGGCAGCGCAACGGCAAGGGCATACAGCGATCCAGGCAATGTGGTGGAGCTGTTGAGGCTGGCGATGATTGCCAGGGGCTGCTTGCGGCTGCGCTGCTGCGAGGCCAGCGACTGCAGCTGCAGCACAGAGCCCACAACCTGCAGGAAACATGGCACATGGGATGCAGCCATTCAGGCAAGAGTGTGGCACAAACTGGTTTCACAGAACAGAGCCAACCACCTGCAAGGAAAATTTGCAACAGAGGCAGCGCAACGGCAAGGGCATACAGCGATCCAGGCAATGTGGTGGAGCTGTTGAGGCTGGCGATGATTGCCAGGGGCTGCTTGCGGCTGCGCTGCTGCGAGGCCAGCGACTGCAGCTGCAGCACAGAGCCCACAACCTGCAGGATACATGGCACATGGGATGCAGCCATTCAGGCAAGAGTGTGGCACAAACTGGTTTCACAGAACAGAGCCAACCACCTGCAAGGAAAATTTGCAACAGAGGCAGCGCAACGGCAAGGGCATACAGCGATCCAGGCAATGTGGTGGAGCTGTTGAGGCTGGCGATGATTGCCAGGGGCTGCTTGCGGCTGCGCTGCTGCGAGGCAAGCGACTGCAGCTGCAGCACAGAGCCCACAACCTGCAAGCAGTAGCATGCAGCGGCGGCAGCAATCGTAAGAGCAATGGCAGGGGCACAAAGATTCATGTTCAGTGAGGAAGAGTGTTGCAGACACAGGCGTTGTTGTCTTCGTATGTGAAGCGTCGCGCTGGCCGCACAATAAAGCGTATCCGTTGACTGTGGAGCTGTTGAGGCTGGCAATGATTGCCAGGGGCTGCTTGCGGCTGCGCTGCTTCGAGGCCAGCAACTGCAGCTGCAGCACAGAGCCGACCACCTGCGCAGTAGCATGCAGCGGTAACAGCAGTTGCGATGATGATGATGGCAGGGGCATGCGAAATGCCAGCCTCCCGGTTGAAAGAGTTTTGCGCATACAGACTCTGTTGTTTCTAGTTGTGAAGCGTTGCGCTGGGCAGAAAGCATCGTCCTAAATTGCTGCCCACCACACACCTGCATGTCAGCACCCGCCTTTCTTTGGCGTCCAGCCCACACAGCACCACCGCACCCTGTCGGTAGTGTCCCCTGCTTATGCAAAACGACTCGTTGCTGCCCCCTCTCTATCAACCTACATGTCAGCAGCCGCCTTCGCTTGTTCGCCCATCCCACACAGCATTACCGCACCCTGTTGGCGATGCCCCCTGCCTATGCTCGATTATTATCCGCTGGACCCCACCCACCTGCATGTCAGCAGCCGCCTTCTCTTGTTTGTCCACCCCACACAGCACAGCACCCTATAAATAGTGCCCTCTGCCCCGCTGTCCATGCTCAATAATCACCCGCTGTCCCCCGCCCACCTGCATGTCAGCGGCCGCCTTCTCTTTTGCGTCCAGGCCACACAGCATCACAGCACGCGCCTGCCCCAGCCGTGCTGCCTTGCCTGCCAGCACAGCCCGGCTGCTGGGGCTGCCCTCAACAATGTGCAGCTTGATGCCGCGCCGCTTGACTGCCTGCAGTGCCTCCACATCAGGGTTCCTGCAGCAGCAGCGGCAGCAGCAGCAGCAGCAGCAGCAGGATCTGGTGTCATCAATGAAGGCGGTGCGCAGTTTGATGCCGCGCCGCACAGCAGCTTTGAGCGCCGCGGTAGCACCCAGGTCTACAGAGTTCATGCGCAACTGACACCTGAGCTGCATGCACTGGCGCCACTACTCACTGGCAGACAAGCAATCACCGTGAACCCCTGCTGCTCACCCAAATTCACCAAATCAAGCTGCAATGCGTGTAGAATGATGCGATAACAGCAGGGCTGCGCCACCCAACCACTCACTCGCAGACCAGCGTGATCACCGATCCCCTGCTGCTGAACTCCATCACGCTGCGCAGCGCGCCCTCAGCGCTGGCCGCGTCAAAGCACAGCATGGTGATGTGCTGCGGCGGCAGGTGCGAGCCGCGCCGGCCCCTCAGCTTCACAGGGCCCACCTGCACAGTTGCACAGCCACAGGCCATAACAAAGTTGCTTTATGGAGGCAGAAGGAGCTGTGAGTGACGTTGTTAGTCCAGGGACAGCTCTCGGGACAACACAAACACGGCCCCGCAGCTTCACAGGGCCCACCTGCACAGCCACAGCCACATGCACAACAAGACTTTAGAACAGAAGGAGCAGCATTTGGTGTTGTTGGCCATTGACAATAGCTGAACGGAAGCACGCTTGTGCAGCTTCACGGCAGCCACCTGCACAGCCACCAGCCACATGCACAACAAGGCTTTAGGACACCAGGAGCAGCAGTTGGTGTTTGTTGTTCGTGTGCGAGCTGTGCCGGCCCCGCAGCCTCACAGGAGCCACCTGCACAGTTGCACACACAGCCACAGCCACAACAAGATATGAGGGCAGAGGGAGCTGCATTTGTGTTGTTTCTGTGTGTTTTGCTTATGATCTGTCCAGGAATAGGTCTTTGGGCAGCATGCTCAGGCAGCTTCACAGGAGCCACCTGCACAGTTGCACAGCCAGCCACATGCTCAACAGACTGTGAGGACACAAGGATCAGCGATTGACTATGCTGATCCAGGGCAATGCATTTTGGGCAGCACACTCGTGCAGCTTCACAGGAGCCACCTGCACAGTTGCACACACACGCACAATCGCAAAAGAAGGCACGAGGATACAAGGAGCAGTGACTGATTGAACTCGTCGGTCAATGGACAGCAGCTTTGGGCAGCACATCCAAGGTTACTAGCTCCCCTCCGGGGCCATCCGCAGTGCACGCCATGCACGTACAGCATGTTCTGGCAGCACACCTTCCCCACGCGTCCAAAAACCCACAGCTCGACTCTGCCGCTATGCTACGCACATGATAACACACACATCACCAGGCACTGTTGCATCTTGCACACAGTAGGGTCTGCCGCTAGCCCGGCCATCCCACCGAGTAAGGTGTCTCCAGCATGTGCACTGCAGCGTCTGCCACGCCCGCCACAAACACCAGCTGGCTGCCGGGCGCCACCACCTCGCTGTCTTTGGGGTTGAGGTGCAACAAAGGTGCCACCCCGTCCTAAAACAGAATACGGCTCACAGAGTACGGCATCCCCAGCATGTGCACCGCAGCATTTCTTACGTCCGCCCCAACATCCCAACCTCTGCTGCTGTGCATCTCGCATGCAGACGCCGAGCACGCCCGGCTATGAGGCTGAAACCTGGCTCACCGAGTACGGGGTCTCCAGCATGTGCACCGCAGCGTCTGCCACGCCCGCCACAGCATTCCTAGCTCTGCTGCTGTTACGTGCAGCCCAGCTCAGCACACTCATACACGAGTACTATACTAAAACCGGCTCACCGCGTAAGGTGTCTCCAGCATGTGCACGGCAGCGTCCGCCACTCCCGCCACAAACACCAGCTGGCTGCCAGGGGCCACCACCTCGCTGTCCGTGGGGTTGAGGTGCAGGCTGTCATCAGCTGACACCCAGCCCACCACTGTGGCCTCGCGGTAGCTGCGCCGCACCTGCTGGTACGGCTTGCCTGCAGGGGCGGGAACATGTGCAAGGAATAAAAGACTGGAGTGACAAGACTGGAACAAGTCCCAGCTCCGCCAACAGCAATTCAAGTGGTGTCTAGGAGCAACATAGGAGATGGAGATCGAAACCAGCCGCGCTTGTACGCTCCAGGTGGTGTCAGTGCAAGCCCTCACCAGGCGAGTATTCAGTGTCAAAGTCAACCAACAGTAACCCTATCAGTAACCCCACACAGGTGGCCACAATAACATGCCTGCTCACCCTGCAGGTGCGCCGGGCATGCCTCCATGTACAGCTCTGCGCCCAGCTCCTCCCCTGTGCGGTCCTCGTACTCCAGCAGGTCGGCAAACACGTCCTCAAGGCCCGGTTGGTTCACCACCTGAGGCGCAGGGTGGCGAAATCGGCAGCAGCAGCAGCAGCAGCAGCAGCAGCAGCAGAAACTAGCGGAGGTTAGTCGCTGATAAGCGCGTGCTCTGGGGAATGATTTGGCACATGATCTGGTGCGTGCTGTGGTGCATGATGTTGCGCATGATCAGGTGGGCGATCTGATGGTTGATCTGACAGATGATGTGGTCCATGATCTGGATCTTGTTTCACAGCATGATCTGGTGCGCGCACCTGCGCCATGATCTGGTGCATGCGGTCGTTGCCTGCCGTGGCGAGTGACGCCACCTGATGGGTGTGTGCCGAGGAGCGCGCAAGGTCGACAGCCATCTGCACAGCAGCAGCAGCAGCAGCATCGGAAGCAGCAGCGTCGTCACAAAGAACTCCGTACGCAATTCAACTGCCAGTGTGCCATGAGAAACACAGAAGCGCATCCAATACATTTTACTGCTGAGATGGCATCAGGTGGCTACCAGGAAGCATTCAGCAGGCGGTCCATGGGGTGCTCGTTGGGCGCAACACTCATCTGACTCACCCTAATCACATGCAGAAACCATACTACCTCAAACATCCACACCCCACCCTCACCGCACTCCAAAACAGCATAAGATACTGCTGTGCTTACCTTCACCGCGTCAAACTGCGCCGCGTCCTCGCCCGCGCTCTGCACCACCACCTTCTGCCCCACCACCCCGCCTGCCGTCTTCAGCGCAGCAAGCACAGCAGCCTGCTGCACGGAGGTCGCTGCAGGAACCCGCTGCTCTCGCTTTAATTTGCTGCTCAACCCTAGCCACATCAACGCGTTCCAATGCTTTCCACCCCAATTGCAATTTGAGCAACACACAACAGCCCTCACCTTGACAGCGTCAAACTGCGCCGCATCTTCTCCGGCGCTCTGCACCACCACCTTCTGCCCCACCACCTCGCCCGCAGTTTTCAGCGCAGCCAGCATGTGTGCACTGGCATCTGTCAACCTGGCACATGGCAGCTGCCTTTTGGCCTCGCTCATCGTTCGACTGCAGACACCTCCAGGAATCTGAATCATCCTCAAACACCAAACATACACCCTAAAACAATGCCACCCCTCACCTTGACAGCGTCAAACTGCGCGGCGTCCTCGCCGGCACTTTGCACCACCACCTTCTGGCCCACCACCCCGCCAGCCGTCTTCAGCGCAGCCAGCACAGCAGCCTGCTGCACGGAGGCCTCCGCAGGGGGCAGCCCCCCGGGCCACATCAGCACCACCGTCTCTGCTGCTGCTGCTGAGGCGCGCTTCTGCTCGGAGGGCTTGGCGGGGTTGCCGCAGCGCGTGATGACCTGCAGCCCGCTGCCCTCCATTTCCTCAAGGATCTGCGGCAGGTGAACGTTGCCATTATAATCTTGGCAGGCAAGAGTTGTCGATTCCATAACATGATTGTGTGGTGAGGTGATATGTGTCAAGAACATTTCCTTGGTCAGTATGTGACCTGCAGCCCGCTGCCCTCCATCTCCTCCAAGATCTGCGGCAGGCAAAAGTGGTTGAGGTGATACATTAGTTGAACATAACAGGTTCAGATTCACTCAGTGTATGACCTGCAGCCCGCTGCCCTCCATCTCCTCAAGGATCTGCGCAGCAAGTATGCAAGATATTGTGACGAGTGGTTGGTAAAAGAGTCACGTCTTGTCTGCATTTGACCTGCAGCCCGCTGCCCTCCATCTCCTCAGGATCTGCGGCAAGCCGGGAGCTCAATGGCGTCACGTATTGTCACTTGTAATAGACAAGATTCCAGCATGACAAGAGAAGCTGCCGTCCACGTCCCTATGAAATGCAGCAGGTGAAGAAGTGGCAAGGCCACCAACGTGGCAATCGTATGGCATTGCACTAGCTAGAGATGCAGGCGCGCCTTTTGCAAAACCATCCGCACAGTGAGGTGTCGCCCCGTGCCAGCTGCATAATCAGATACGCTTCTGATCAGCAGCAACCCCAGCAACAGCGCCGCACCTCCTCCTGCATGTCCATGCGGTCCCTGTCAGCCAGCACCACCATGGGCCCGACCCGCCATGCTTGAAAGATAACATCTGGTTACAACAATATGCATCTTGTTATAACACATTCAAATGCACAAGACAGGCCGCACCTCTTCCTGCATGTCCATGCGGTCCCTGTCAGCCAGCACCACCACGGGCCCGCTGAACAGCACGCCGCCAGACTCAGCGTGAGCCAGCGCCATCTGCAGCAGCAGCAGCAGCAGCAGCAGCAGCAGCAGCAGCAGCAGCAGCAGCAGCAGCAGCAGCAGCAGCAGCAGCACATTCAGCAGATGCACATGCATCAGCAAGGTGTGGGTCCCATGAGACGGCGCTGCACCATCAAAAGAGTGATGACGCCGATCCCTGCAAAGCCTGGCACATGGCCTTCATAGCCCAGCGAGCACAAGACGCACAATAACAAAGCTACCCACTTTAATGCCAGATTACCAAGGGCGGCTTGCGTTATATTAAAAACCACAATGCAATGGCTGTCGCCCCACAATGCTAAAGCATTATGCTGGGCTGTGGCGCCGCACCTGCTTCAGCACCGGCAGCGTCTGGTGGTTCCAGTTGAGCAGCACAGTGTGGCTGCGCTCCACCACAGGGTAGTTGCCGCAGCGCACCTGCACAGCAGATTATAGCACACAGCAGCCATGCTCAGCTCAGCACATGGGCAGCGTTTGACCACAGCATGTGACCGAAGCATGTGCCACTCCACCACAGGGTAGTTGCCGCAGCGCACCTGCACAGCAGATTATAGCACACAGCAGCCATGCTCAGCTCAGCACATGGGCAGCGTTTGACCACAGCATGTGACCGAAGCATGTGCCACTCCACCACAGGGTAGTTGCCGCAGCGCACCTGCAGTGCACACACCGCATGACCGCATAATTCAGCACATTTGGGCAGCGTTTGACCAAAGCACAGGTGGCCGAAGCATGTGCCGCTCCACCACAGGGTAGTTGCCGCAGCGCACCTGCAAGCAAGAGTAAGAAACACAGCAGCCAAGCACTCAGGCTCAGCACATGTGCAGTGTGTGGCGAGAACATGTGGCCCGGTTATGTGGCGGACGCACGTGCTGTTTCACCCCTGCGTAGTTGCCGCAGCGCACCTGCGGCGGGGAAAGCACAACATATGCGTATAGTAAGTACGGCGCAGCACGCAGCCAGCAGCATGTGCACAGCAAGGATACCACAAGCACATCACAGGCAGCAGGCTGGCGATTGCTGGTGCTGGTGCCGTCCCTTCAGCTGACCAACACTGCTGCCATCAGTAAATCGGTTCTCGCAGCAGCAGCAGCTGCTGCTGCAGGGTGCCCCGCCTGTTCATTTTTGGCAACAAACAAGCTTTACTATCTAGGCTTATCCTCTGCAGCAGAAGCAGCTGGGCTGCCTTCACACCTTGTCCACGTGTGTGCTGATGTAATCTGTGACGGCTCCCATATACGTACGCAGCTGCTACTGCTGCTGCTGCTGCTGCTGAGTCACAGTCTGGGCTACATTTGCACGCACCTTGTCCACTTGCGTGCTGATGTCATCGGTGACGATTCCCAGCACCACCGCAAAGGTGAACAGGCCAGCCAGGTACACCAGGTGCAGCACCACATCTGCCGCCAGGCCCCGCTCTGACTCGACAGTGCTGCCTGCAGCACAGCAAACAGCAGCGACAGGGGCACAGCAAAAGTAACACCCTGTCAGGTACACCAGGTGCAGCATCACATCAGCCACCAGGCCCCGCTCCGACTCGACAGTGCTGCCTGCAGCACAGCGGCCACACAGAAGCCACTGAGGCATAACAACAGTAACACAATGTTGAGGCTCCTGAACGTGTCACTGGCAGCGTCATTGTTACACGCACCAGGGCAGTTGTTCAGCATGCAGTAGGTGCGGCCCAGTGCCTCCTGCCAGCTGCAATCGGGGTCTCCCACTGCCAGCCCACCCACACGCACGATGTTTAAAGGCCAGTTGCTGCTGCTGTTTCTGCTGTTGTCTTCTGACACTGCTGGCTCAACAGCTACGCCCACAGCAGCGCAACGAGAAGCCTAAGCAAGGAAACCCATCAGCGAAGCTCTTGAGCATGTCAGCAGCAGCTTTTATGACACACATACCTGGGCAGTTGTTCAGCCCGCAGTAGGTCCTTCCTAGGGCCTCCTGCCAGCTGCTTCAGGGTCCCCCACTGCCTTGCGGTACGCCAGCCCACCCACGCATCCCATGATCACATGCCATGTGCTGCTGCTGTTTCTGTTGCTCTGTGTTGGTGTGGTACTGCCCCCTCAACTAGGACCACACCAGCACACCAAAGAGCCTCAGCAGACTGATGCCTGACAACGCCCTTGAAATCCACAGTGCGCCCTCTATGCTATACATAATCGCACCTGGGCAGTTGTTGAGCACGCAGTAGGTGCGGCCAAGCGCCTCCTGCCAGCTGCAGTCAGGGGTCCCCCATTGCCTTGCGGTACGCCAGCCCACCCAGGTGCCCTATGATCACATGCCATTTGCTACTTCTGCTTCTGCTGCTCTCTGCCTTCATGAACTTCTGCCTCAACTAGAACCACAACAGCACACCAAAGAGTCCAAGCAGACTGATGCATGACACAGCTCTTGCTGTTGCCGGTGCGGCCTCTATGCTACACATACACGCACCTGGGCAGTTGTTGAGCACGCAGTAGGTCCTTTTCAGCGCCTCCTGCCAGCTGCAGTCGGGGTCCCCCACTGCCTTGCGGTATGCCAGCCCACCCACACGACCTATGACTACAAACCCTCCGCTGCTACTGTTTCCGCTGTTATCAATGAAACCGCTGCCTCAAAAAGGCCCACATCAGCACACCAAAGAGCCTCAGCACACTCAGGCATATCACATATCTTGCTGTTGCCGGTGCGGCCTCCACGCTACACGCACACGCACCTGGGCAGTTGTTGAGCACGCAGTAGGTGCGGCCCAGCGCCTCCTGCCAGCTGCAGTCGGGGTCCCCAACCGCCTTGCGGTACGCCAGCCCACCCACAGCGATGATGGGCAGCGCCACGGCAGCCACGGCAAGCAGCTTGCCCACTGCAGGCGCAGCAAACAGCTGCAGCAGCGGCAGGAACAGCAGCAGCAGCAGCAGCAGCAGCAGCAATGGTTAGATGATGTAGGGTGGTCAGTTTGGTGTGTGTCGCGTGTGCCGGCCACAGCAGCCACGGCAAGCAGCTTGCCCACTGCAGGCGCAGCAAATAGCTGCAGCAGGAACAGCAGCAGCAGCAGCAGCAGCAGCAGCAGCAGCAGCAGCAGCAGCAGAGAATGGTAACTTGATCTGCTGTAATCAGTGTTATGTGTGTGAGGTGTGCGGACTGCAGGAACAGCACGCAGGCGCACAGTGATTGGGCCAGGCGGCTCTGCTGCCAGTGTGCTGCCCGTTTTGCTGCTCACTGCTGCGGCTGTGTTGCCTGATCGGGGGTTGAGATTGAGGTGTTAATGAACAAAAACAGTGTGTGTCTGCGTGGCGTACTGTGGCGCATATGTAGCTGAGCTGCTACTGCAAACCAGGCAACACCTCGGTCAGCTGACGCTATCCCTGGCAGTCCTGACACACTGCAGCTGCAGTGCCAGCTGCTGCTGCTGCTGCTGCTGCTGTGGATGCGCTTGTTTGCAAGCCAGCTTTACACAGCCATCACGAAACAACCAGTTGAGCAGCTTCCTAGCAGTGCTGCTCACCTGGCGCACTCTGTAATGCAGCTCATCACTGACGCTGCTGTGCCTGCTGTGCGCTGCTGGCGCCGCGCAGTGGCGCTGCCTCAGAGGCACGGCTCGCTGGGCAGCCACTGCTGCCTCAGGCACCTGCTGCTGCTGTGAGACAGATGCAAAGGGCAGCTGCAGGGGCTGAGATGCTACATACCTGCTGCTGCTGCTGCTGCTGCTGGTGGTGGTGGTGGTGACGGTGTGGACTGTGGGAGGCTGCGGCAGTGTGTGTGACCGCTGCTCTGCTGCAAGGGCTTTGCCGGCAAAAACCGCACAGCCCAGGGCTACTGCTGACAGGCTAGCGTAAGCCAGGCGAGTAACCTGCCCATTGCTGTTGCTGCTGCTGCTGCTGCTGCCGCCACTGCTGCTGCTGCTGCTGCTGCTGCCGACTGCTGCAGTGCTGGCATCAGCTGCCGGGGTGATGTCAGCATTGTCGCTGGCATCATAGCCAGGAGCACTGCTATCCCGGGACACTGCAGTGATGTGTTGTGCAGGTTTGCTGCTGCTGCGCTGCGTGTATGCTAGCCATGGTCTACTAGTCCTACAGTGCCTTGCTGCAGATGGCTGCAGAGGGCAGCAGTAGGCACCCTGCAGCCTGCTGCCTCCCCGTTGCAGGAGAGCAGGCTGCATGCCTGTCTTTCTCGTGAACAGCGTTTAGCTGGTTGGCAAGCAAGAAACAGTTAATGCGTGAGTGCCAGGTGTGTGCACAGTCACCTGCTGCGTCTAGCAACGTGAGTAGTCACGTTCCAGCTGAAACGTTCGATACACCAGGCGTCTCAAGCACTCAAACAGCGGGCTGGTGAGCTGCAGCTCTCTCTCCGGCGAACTACAAGGGTGCCACGAAAGCGTAACAGATGCTACGAAAGGCCAGGATGAACACACCATCAACGCAATTGAATGGCATTATCCACCAAACATACCAATGCAATGCTGGTTAAATGCTGATTTCTGATCCAAGGCCGCAACTGAATTCTCTGTTGTCTCTGTGCCTTCACCAAGTTGTCGGCTCTTTGGGTCTCCTGCACGCAACTCAACAACCTTCGCTGAAAAGGTTTACTTGTATTCAGATCCTGAGGTGCTTGACGTGCCGAGTGTGCAAACTCGCAGGAGGCACTTGCCAGTGGCAGCAGCAGCAGCAGCAGTAGCATGGCAGTTTAGCCAATCATGCCGCGCACAGCTGGAGCTATGGCCAGCTGCCAGGCGTACACATTTTCATGTCTGCTTTTGGCAATACTCTGCTACGAGGCGGCAGCTGTTGCAAGAGTTGTACAACTGGTTGCAGGTAACTTCTGCTCCGCAGCAACCACAGCGGCACTACAGAAATGCCGTATACAGTTGCTGCTATGGACAGGCAACACACCAGCATGCTTTATCGGCCAGATGCTCTGCGCAGTATTGTTGGAGGAGGAGCAGCAGCAGCAGCAGTGGTGCACACACCCGACCAACACGTGTATGCTTGCAGAGAACCCTTCGCCATTTGTATCAGCCAACCCAGATGAACCAAAGTTCATTGTGTCGCTCTTTGATGATGGTAAGGATGGCAGCAACGATAACCCTGTTATCATGCTATATGTTGAGCTGCATCTGCTTGAGATCAAACATGTTCAGCAGGCTCATCAGGTTATCCCTCCAGAGCAGTGGTGTTGCCAAATCAACAGCAGTCTAGTGCAGCAGCAATTGCGCCGCATTGCACTGCAGCTGGTCAAGATCACACAGTCCAACACAGCCGCATGTCTCGCTTCCTTGCCGTATGCTGCATGCCGCACAACACGCACACACCCACATCACAGCAGTTGACACTGCCCTGTGCATTGATGCCGTTGGCAGCGCAGCAAGATTTTCAATACCACCAACATGCTGTGCCGCTGTGCCACTGTACAACTGTGCTGCTGCCAATGCTGCTGCAGAGGATGTTGCATCACTGCTGCCGGAGGTACCCTTCACTCGCAGCACACTGATGACAAATGCAGCAGGGCAGCAGTTCAACTGCAGCATCCCAGTCAGCCCGCCAGGAGCAGCAACTGCAGTGTCGCAGATGGTGAGGGGTTGCGGCTGCGGGCTTGTGGCCTGGTTGTTGCGGCTTGGCATTGGCATACAGAGGAGGCAGCACGTTTGCGGCACCTGCAGCGGCAACTTTGCGGATTGCAGGACAGCCTGCGCAGTATGCTTGCCACAGCCACTCTGTGCTTGCAGGACATGGCGTGCAGCAGAAGTGTTATGCTGCGCAGGACAGGAGCAGCAGCAGCAGGCTTGTACTAGCAGCTGCTGTGCCAGCCGCAGGTCACGCCGTATGTGACACGTGATTTGCAGTTGACGACCCAATCGTGCCGCTGTGTGCCGTCTGGTTGTTGTGCCTTGCAGGATGCAGAGATGACCCCAGCATACGACTTGGTCAAGTCTCCATTCGAGCTCTTGGAGTCATTAGGTGAGCACACTACTGCTGCTGCTGCTGCTGCTGCTGCTGCTGCGCTGTGGCAGGTGTGGTAGATCGTGACTGCTGCCACAACAGCAGCTGCCGTTGACCGTGCTGGCAGTATCTTGATGTGTTGGTAGCGGCACCTGCCTGCAACATGGCCAGTCAAGAGCCACTCCCTCCTGACCAACCTGCTGATGTCTGCTGCAACAGCACCGTACACAGTACATTTGATGACCGTGCTGCTGCTGCTGCTGCTGCTGCTGCTGCTGCTGCTGCTGCTACTGCTGCTGTTGCTGCTGCTGCCAGATGGCATGTGCCTGTACCGGCAAGATGGGCTGTGGACGTACGAAGTGTGCCACCGGCAGCAAGTGCGCCAATTCCGACAGGTGAGCCACCTCTCTCTGCAATCAAGTAGCTGGCAAGCCACACCGCAAACGCTTCACCCGCTTCATCCTTGGTGAAGGGTGCTGTTTGCTAGGCTGCTGTATTGCAACTAGTTAGTTGATACTGCATCATTGGGCAGTTTCTGGCACCCTTTTCAAAGCACGAGTTGCTTGTTCAAACCACTAGTGTGGCTGCGCGCGCCCACCTGTGTGAGTGTTTGTGCTGTCGTGTTGTTGTGTTTGCTGGCGGCCCAGGTGAGCCTGCAAAGTGTGTTTCCTGCAACTCTTTACACAGGTGAGCCTACAGCCTGGCCAGGTCATCACGCTGCAAATGCCAGAGGCAGGGGCTGGCGGGCAAGCTGTTATGGATGGGCTGCTTGATGCGTTGAGGGCTGGAGACGCAGCCAAAGTGCCGGGGGGAGTGGGCAGCCTCCTCGTGAGTGTGACTGTTATGTAACAGATTTTGAATGATGGGCGACAGCTGGGGCTGCGGGCTGTGCAGCTTGGATGACATTGCCGCCAAAAAGCACGACCGTTGTTATGATTGAAAGGCTACTTTCACCCACACGGGAGTGTCCTGCCGCAATAGGTGCTGCTGATAACCGTTGTGCGTGCAATACCTCTGGCTGAGCTCTCTATTGGGTTGTGCGTGCTGTGCTGCTGATGGCGCCTGTCCTTGCAGGAAGCTGGCAAGAAGGCAGAGGACTTTGTCTGCGGCCGCTTCACTGGAGATGAGCTGCAGAGCGAGTCCATCCTGGTGAGGTCTGCCATGTTATGTTGCTGTTGCTATTATGTGGTTGCTGTGTGTCACAGAAGCCAACAAAGGAGGTTGAATGTGCATTTGGGGCCACTCAGCAGCTGGCTCTTGCACGCACGTGCCTGGCGGTTAGGTCACCTATATGTGCATCCAAACCTGCGTGCGCATGCGCAACAAGGTGGCCAGGCAGCGGCAATTTATGTCTCAGCACACTTGCGGCATCTTCCGTAATCTTCCACATTCAAGGTGCACTACCCGAGCGCTGTCACAGTGCCGGCCCGTCCTGGTCCTGCATCGTGCTGCACGTCTTGTTCTTATTATCAATACCTGCGTCAGTCGCTGTTGCTTCCGCCTGGCTGCAGCTCCTCTCTGCTCTGCTGTTGCATGCATAAATCGCCCATGCATGGCTGTGTTGCTGCTGCTGCTGCTGCTGCTGCTGCTGCTACTGCAGGAGGACTTGAGCTCCAGCGGGCACCCCCTCAAGTACGTCAGCCACAAGTTTTCAGGCGGCGCCAGCTGCGTGCTGACGGGGCAGCCACGCACAGCCGAGGTGGGTGCACACGCGCTGCTGCGCTGCTGCTCGGCCGGGCAGGAAGCGTTCTGCGGCTTGGCCGTGCACTCAGCGTCCTGCTGCTTGACCAGCTGCATGCGCCACAGTCGTCACAGCAGCACTCTGCTAGCTGGTGCACGACACTGCAACACCTTTTGTGCTAGCCTGTCTGAGCGCCTGCCTGCCTGCTCTGCCTGCCCGCCTGCCTGCTCTGCCTGCCTGCCTGCCTGCCTGCTGTGCCTGCCTGCCTGCCTGCTGTGCCTGCCTGCCTGCCTGCCTGCCTGCTGTGCCTCTCTGCCTGCCTGCTGTGCCTGCCTGCCTGCTTTGCCTGCCTGCTTGCCTGCCTGCCTGCCTGCTGTGCCTGTCTGCCTGCCTGCTGTGCCTGCCTGCCTGCTTTGCCTGCCTGACCACTTGCTGTGCCTGCCTGCTGTGCCTGCCTGCCTGCCTGACCACCTGCTGTGCCTGCCTGCCTGCCTGCCTGCCTGCCTGCCTGCCTGCCTGCCTGCCTGCGTGCTGTGGCGGCAGGTGCGCTACACCTGCACGCGCGGCAGCCAGGACAACGTGGTGCTGTCTGTGCGGGAGTTCCCCACCTGCAACTACGTGGTGGTGGTGTCCACGCCCTTCCTGTGCAAGCACCCCTCCTTTGAGCCGCCGGTGAGGCCCGCCAGCACCACCAGCACCATGCTTGCTGATCAGCTCTATCTGCTGTCAGTGGCCAGCACATGCAGCAGAGAAGGTCCCTTTTAGGAGACCCTTGAGGCAGCGCAGCGTAGTAACGCTTCTTGCAAGATGCCTGACAAGCATCTTGCAAAGGCCAGCACAGGTAGCAGCGAGGGTTCCCTGTAGGCTGCAACTACATGGTGGTGGTGTCCACGCCCTTCCTGTGCAAGCACCCTTCTTTCGAGCCGCCGGTGAGGCCCGCCAGCACCACCAGCACCATGCAGCACCATGCTTGCTTATTAGCTTTATCAGCTGTCAATTGCCAGCACATGAAGCAGAGAAGGTTTCTTTTAGGAGAGCCTCGAGGCAGCGCAGCGTAGTGATGCTTCTTGCAAGATGCCTGACAAGCATCTTGCAAAGGCCAGCACAGGTAGCAGTGAGGGTTTTTCCGTAGGCTGCAGCTACTAGTTACATAGTATGTGGTGGTAGTGTCCACGCCCTTCCTGTGCAAGCACCCTTCTTTTGAGCCGCCGGTGAGGCCCGCAACATAACAGGCACCGGCATTGCTGACGAGCTTGATCAGCTTGCAGAGGCTAGCGCGTCCAGCGCAGAGGGTTGACGTAGACAATCAGCTTATCCGGACTAATGACAGGTGGCCCACCAGCAGCACTCGTGTTGAGCAGGTTGATCAGCTTCAAACTGCAACTTGTAGTGATTAGCACAAGCAGCACGGAAGGCCCTGCCAACCAGCGTGCAGTGGACAACACATGCAGCACAGAAGGCCTCTTTCGGCTGCTTCAAGGCAGCCCCAGAGTGATGCTGTCTATAACCTGCCGATTTCAACCTTGCAGTGGTCAATAAATGCAGCACAGCACAGCCGCTGCACCTTCCACCCTGGCTAGTCTGTATCCCTGATGTGCGACCACCAGCAGCTTGCTGTTTTCTGTGTTTGTTGCAGTTCTGGTGTCAGTGCCCTTCTCGCGTGTGACTTGCCTAGTTTGCGGCAACGCCATTGCACCCTGCCATGCAGCAAAGAGCTACATCAGTGACGAAACAGGACAGCGCATGCTGACACAGTGCTGCATTGCTTATCTGCCGCATGGTGTGGTGCTGTATAACTTGCAGGAAGAAGACATCCGTGTAGTGTCATGCGTGCCAGTTGACGCAGATGCAGATAGCAGCAGCAGCAGCAGCAGCAGTCAACTGAAGCCTGGCAGCAGCACAGCCGCAGCAGGCGCCCAGGATCCAGCTGCAGCTGACAGCACACAGGCAGGCAAGGACGCTGCTGCTGGTGCAAAGGCACGCAAGGGTGGCGCAGCAGGCAAGCAGCAGCGGAAGAAGCGGCCATCCGGTCCGAACCGCTCCCCTGAGTATGTGGAGGATTCAGATGAGGGCGATGAACTGCTGCTGCTGCGGCCGCAGCATCCGGATGAGGAGGTGGACGAGTATGGCGATGATGGTGGGTGGCGTGGTTGCTGTGCAGGGATCTGCATGCTGCTGCTGCTGCTGCTGTTGGTGATGGCGGCGGTGTATAGGCGCTGTCGTGGTGTGCTTGCTGAGCAGCGTGCAAGAGGCCATGCTGCGTGCACAGTTGTGCCAGCACTGGCACTGCGTGTTGCTCAGTGCTGCTGCTGCTGCTGCTGTGCTGCTGCCTTGCTGCTTGCAGGGGGGTACATGCCGTTCCCAATAGGCCAGCAGGAGTATGAGCAGGAGGAGCCGCTGGTGGGCAGCGAGCAACAGGAGCAGCAGGAAACACAGCAGCCGAAGACAGGAGGCAAAGACAAGCAGCAGCAGCAGCAGCAGCAACAGGGGCAGGCGGCTCACGATGGCGCACGAGACGAGCTGTAGAGCAGCGGGTCTAGGGGCTGTTGGGTTTTGCATTGTTGATCAGCAGCTGCTGTATCTCACCAGCACGTCAGATGCTACGCCATACCAGTGGTGGGTACGACTTAGCCAAGCAATGGCATCACGCACTGAGCAATGCGTCCTGTCAGCAGGCGTGCTGCTTCGGGTGTTGCCGCTCTTAGTTGGTCTGCGCCGGCTTGTCTGTTGTGGTCGTGTGCCAATTGATCTTGCTTGTTGTGAGGCGGCTGCAGCCGGATGCCACAGGGCAGGGTGGGGGTGGTGGCTGGCGGTGTGCTGCTGGCGGTGATGTTGGCCACAGTTAACAGCCGCCTTTGAAGGATTTTACAGTTCACAGTATAAAATTGGTACAACAGTGCTGCAACCATATCGCAATGGGAGCTCTGTTCAGAAGATGAGCGGATGCGAACATTGCCAGTTTGTTTTAACCTGTGCCTGTAACAAAATTGTATGGCAGAAGTTACGTTTATCGAGCCAAGCTTTGATGGCGATGATCAGCCATGCTTTGCCGGGCAGGGCGCCGCGCCCTGAAGGGGGGCCCGTCAGCAACCGCCACAGTGAATGTCAATGCTGCAGATTGCTGCTGCGAAAGTAAAGGCTGGGTTATGCATATGACCAGACCCTGCTTGGTCTGCTGCGTTGCTACTGGCTATGTAAGGTAGTCCTTTTCTCATGTTGTGCCTGTGACACGTTGATCCGTGGGGGTCTGGTGGGTGGCCGTGGGTCGTGAACTGGATGCACTGTTGGGGAACGAAGCCCTACTCATACCGTCAGGCGGTATCCTCTTACACTTCTATAATAGGACATGATTCAGCGCCTGCAATGTTTTCAACAGTCGTGCACTGTAACCTACGACGGATGCATTACTTATGCACACCTATGCATTACTGACACAGGGGAACTGAGTGTACAAGACAGTAAAACAGTTGTCTGAATAGCAGCCGTCGAAGCAAATTAAGCATCCCCTTTCTTCGGTCTGACGTGCGCGGAAGTTCATGGCTGCCTTGCCAGAACAACCTTATCACCTGAATACTGCTTTGGTAGGGCCAACGGGCGGTCAAGAATGTACTTTATACTGATATATACTTTTTTATTGCAAGCTGCTGCTGCTCAATGCTATGTCACCTCTTAAGATGGCTACACGAAACTTGTATAGCGCGACCTAGCCCGCTTGCTGCTCACCGGTCCTACACCTATGCAAGAGCAAATCACCGTTGACAAAGAAACTATACTAACCGTGCATTACAGAGTCCTAAGCCGACACAAGTGGGCTAATCCCAATGATGTAACATGTTACACCCGATCGACAACCACTCCCGACTCATTGTGTATTGGCATCGCCCTGAGGCACGACACAAAACGCTTCAACCGCTGAAAACTCACGAATTGAGCTGCCACAAGCTGACTGCAGGAGCTTCGCATGTTTTTGCAGCATCTCGCGAGAGAAACAGCAGCTTCTTCACAGCATTGTCGAAGCATAGTTCGCTGGCCCCAAACTAGTCTGTTATTGGAACACATTTGCAAGATGGGGCCCAGCAAGGTGAGCAAGGCAGATACATAGGATTGTCATCATCACCACCACTGTTTCTGACGTTCCCTTAAATTGCAGGCCGTTCTTTCGGACGAATACTTGATGCAGAATTACAAGGTAAGTTTGCATGCACCTCTTCGGGGCCAGTGTGACATCCATTGTGTCGAGGCTAAAGTGGAACCAAGCTTTACCTTGCGGGCCTTTGGTGCTGTTTGCAGGTGACTCCCTGCACAAGAAAGTACCCTCGTGAGTTACAGTCGTGCAGAGCAGGCATAAGGCAGCTGATTCGTAGTCTGTGATCCACCTCGAAATCACAACCCGCCCTGCTATCTCACGCAGTGGCGATGCTGGTGCCACGATCTTCTCCAGATGTCTTACCTTCTTATATAGCATATTATTTGCGCCAGTTGAAGCTGTGCAGCCTTCGCCCATTGTGCCGGTCTCGCACCTGCACACTGTTATGCCATGCGTGCTGTCGCTGCACCTTTCTTTGACGCGCACCATACATGCAGATGACTGGGCACAATGTCCTTGCGGACACAAAGGGGAGAGGGCTTCGCGCAGGCCCCTCAGCATTGGCTATTCAGCCATTGGCTGCAACTATGCCAAGCAGGTGAAGCTAGCCAACATGCATGTTGCCTTGTCCTGCTTCAACACACTTGAATCTACACATTGGAAACTCCATAACAAACATCCAACTTGAGCAGTACCTCATGTGATCGCAGATAAGAACCAGTCCATTTGCTCTCTAGGGTTGTCAGCCTTTGCTGTGCACCTCGCATGATGACAAGACTGCCAGCACAGCTGACACAATCGCTTGCCTTGGCTGCCTGCCCCCCTGCAGCGCCTGCCTTGCCCCAGGGGAGAGCAATGCCCATACGCACACAACGTGAGTGCAAGCACCCAGAGACATAGAGAGGGGTTACACTGGTGTACTCAGGCCGCATACGCCACCACTCACACCTGAATGGATTGGAAGCTGCACACAGCTCAGCTCAGCGCAAGCACCCAGCTAGCACATGCTTGCTCAGAATCTGCACACAGCACACAGCATGTGACACAGCATATCACACATGGCTAGCGGGACACCCCATCACCAGCACAGCTCATCCTATGTGTGATGCCCCACAACTCAACACGCATGTGCATTGCCGCACAGCCATCATTCCAGATGCAGCCACACATACACAGCCCAGCAGCTAATGCCTATCTGTGACAGCAAGTACTGGCAACAGTAGTTGTGTCCTTTCTAAGCCTCTCCCACTGCAGCCTGACCAAGCTCCTGCTGCGCATGCTCTGCTGCCCCTCCCCATTGCAGCTGTTTGAGTATTACCTGCACCCGCAGCGGTGAGCTCACAGCAGCAGCAGCAGCATACCAGGATCACGTGCATTTGGCTCCCTGTGCACCAGCAGCATGCGCAGCCGGCACGCTGCAGCAACTGCTGCAGTGTGCATCATACCCTGCCGCTCTTTGTGCAGCTGCCAGCCAGCCCGGCTGCGCCGCAACACGTGCACGCATCTGCCTTCTCACACCCTTTCTTGACCTTGACCTTGCACATTGCACCTCCCTGGCCTGCCCTGCAGCTTCCGCACCGAGCTGTGTCAGTACGGCACCAGCTGCAAGCGCTCTGTGTGCTTCTTCGCACACACACTGGAGCAGATGCGCCCGCTAGATCCCAGCCTGCCCCCTCCTGAGACCTGCTGGTCCGCAGGAGCAGCAGACAAGCCAGTCAGGCCGGCGCAGCAGCAGCAGCAGCAGCAGCAGCAGCAGCAGCGTGTGCTAGCAGCTATGCAAGGGCAGCATTGCCGCCAGCAGGAGCCGCAGCTGCTGCTGCAGGTGCCTGGCAGCAGCAGCATGGTGGCGGCGCATGCTGGCAGCCATGGCAGCAGCAGCATCCTGCTGCAGCAACAGCAGCAGCACCAGCCGGTGATAATTGTGAGCAGCAGCGGCCAGGGGCTGTCATTGCAGCATGCTCTGATGCCCGTTCCATCACAGCAGCAGCAGCAGCAGCTGGTTCCTGTGATGTATGGCACACATGCAGCAGCGAATCCGCAGCTGACAGCAGCAGCAGATGCAACGGCGGGTATGTCGGGTGCTGGCTGGCCCCAGCATGCTGTGCAGCTGCAGGACTTGCAGGTGCAGCTGCTAATGCAGCAGCAGCAGCAGCAGCAGCAGTTTGGCGCTGCTGTGTATGGTAGCAGCTGCTTCAGCAGCAGTATGCTGCCTGCGCCAAGTGCAGCAGCAGCAGCAGCAGGTGACGCCATGTCTGATTGCAGCAGCTGGAGCAATGCAAGTGCTGGGGAGCTGGCCTGTGGTATGCAGCCTGTGCTTGCACCAGCCAGTGCAACAGCAGCAGCAGCAGCAGGGCCATACGATGCGCAGCGCACCCTGCTTCAGCAGCAGCAGCAGCGCTTGCTGTCATGCAGCACCCACTCCGGGTCCAACCCCAGCAGCCCGGCTCAGGTCGCAGCTGCTGCATGCTTCTTTGACCACGCAGCAGCTGCTGGGATGGCAGACAAGTATGCGGCTGTGAGCAACTTGCAGCTGTCCTGGCTGGGAGCCGCAAGTGCTGCCGGCAACATCAGCAGCAACAGCAGCGCAATGCTAAGCAACGCCAGCATGGTGGCGCCTGCAGGGGCCTTGCTAGGCACGGGTGCTGTCTCTGGCAGCAGCCGCAGCATAGTGCAGGACTTACAGCTGTCAAACGCAGCAGCAGCTGGGCCCCGGCTCTCAACTACTATAGGTCAAGGCACACAGCT
This sequence comes from Tetradesmus obliquus, assembly GCA_030272155.1. Taxonomy (NCBI): domain Eukaryota; kingdom Viridiplantae; phylum Chlorophyta; class Chlorophyceae; order Sphaeropleales; family Scenedesmaceae; genus Tetradesmus; species Tetradesmus obliquus. The sequence goes on along the minus strand of CP126200.1, from coordinate 3,915,659 downwards.
GCTAACTCCATATTGGTAGCTGTTTGCGCAGCTGCCCGCTGGTTGGAAAACCTTTTGAACAAGCAGGAATCACCCTTCTGAATCAGGCAGGGTAAGCAGGCAGCTGTTTGCCGGCGGAACTGCCTGCGCGTGCTTGCTGCAAGGGTTTGTGTTGAACATCAGCACTGCAGCGTTGCAATTGTCAGTGCTGCTCTCGGCATGTTGATGAGGTGCAGCCAGAAGAGCTTGGCTGCACAACAAATTGCAACAGCGGTTATGCTACAGAACTGTTGGCGCAGCCTTGTGACAGTTGACACTCATTCTTGAAAGTGTGTGGCGGCGTGCCGGGGATTGGTAATGCACACAAGTGCTAGGCGGCTTGCTGATGAGTTTCGCAAGTCCTTGCGCTAGCATCTACGTTTGCTGCATTCTTACTCTCTGCGCGTGACTTGGTTCGGCGACGGTATGCTTCAAAGCTGCTCCAGCGAGACATCATTTTGTGGACACAGCAGCTTGTATAAGGTGGTGCGTCGAACTGAGCACAGTGTGCGGCGCCGCCTATTCGCTGCTGTTGTCGTCGTGGACAGCTGCTGCATAACACGCAGCTGTCATGTGCCACCAGGCGAGGTGGCGTCTAGTCCAAGTTTGACTAGGCAGCCACCTGTCACATACCTCAGTCTTGCATCTTGCATGCCCGCTCTGTTTGGCCACAAATTTGTGTCTGCTTGTAGCTCACAAAGACGTGTGACAAGACGCCGGCCGGGCATCTCTTGCGGCCAGCAGTGTTGCACATATGGTGTGTGCCAACATTGGCTGCCAGGGGTAGCAAAGCACCTGGCTGCTGCTGCCGCTGCTGCTGCTCTCTAGTGTTTCGGCGCAGCAGAAGTATGCGCGTCCTGAGTGTGTGTCTGCTGTCCTGCACTGTCCTAACTGGCTAAGGGATAGTGCGGCAGCCGCTGCATGCCGTTGCTTTGCGAGTGATTGGATGCTTTGAGCTTTTTGTACCTGTGTGGTTGGATTCTATGCACTTGCTGAACTGCTGGGCTTGTGACCACCTGCAGCAGCAGCAACCGCACCACCACGGTGCAGCAGCTATGGAACAGGGTGCTTCTGGTGTCTGTGCGATTGCCACTAGATCACATGGGAGCTGCTGGGTCCGGGTTTGGCGGCAAGCGCAAACCTGCATTGTTCACCGGCCATTGTCATCATCAGCAAGACGGTGTATGGCCTGTTGCTACTACTTCAAAAGGCCGCGGCTGTGCTGTAGCACAGCAGCTGGTGCTGTGCAAGGATTGCTCCGCTGAACAGGTATCAGTGAAACTAAATGTAGCTTTCTCGCACTGGATGGTTCCGCTTGCGTCAGCACTGCTTAGCAGCGCGCATGCAGGACGCGCTGCTTGAAAGTTGGCCTGAAACCTCTGAATGCTATGTGGACGCATCACACCACCAGCCGCATGCACTGTTGACTTGTTTTCTTTTTTTCCAGGCTGCCTGGCGGTGCTCGTTGCCATTGCCTGACGGTCGAGTTGACCATGTGTGTGTTGCAGCACTCCAGCTGTGCTAGACAGTGCCGATTTATCGGGGTAAAGCCGATCACAGCAGGGCCAGGCAAGCGCGCCAGTGCAGCGCAGCACAGCACAGCGTCAGGGGACATGCTGCGCACCTGCAAAATGGGGACATGCTGCGCAGCATGTCCTTGCCCTGTGAGGACAGGATTCCTCAGGTGCGCAGCATGTCGCCTATAGAAATGTTTCAATTGCATCACCATGGTCCTATCCCAGGCCCTGGACCCTGCTTTGCTTTCTGTCTCTGTGGCATGCATGGCGCCTAGCAGTGCAGCCCGCGCACGCTTACACTGCATCACGCCTTCAAACTTGTGATGCGCAATGCGCTGTTGTTGCGCGTTGAGCGCAGCTGCACCTGCACTGTCTGCGCACGCTGCAGTGGTGCCGGTCCTGGTGGCAGCAGCAATTGCAGGGTCTTCAGCGTCCTTTTCATCAGCCGCGGTGCTGCTGGGGGTGGTTTGGCATACTTAAGTGAGGGGCTGTCAGGCTGTGGCATATCACATATACCTTGCAGCACACCCTGCGATGCTGAAGAGATGCCTTCTGTCTTACAACTTGCATTGGCGGCTAAGGCAGGTAAGGCAGTTGGCCACGTTTGGGTTAGCTTGAGCACGCGAGTGACTGATGCACTCAGGGGTTGCTCCAGTGCTGCTCCAGCAACTGGGGGTTTCCGGGTTGGGATGAATGTCTCTTGTAATGAGGGGAGCGCTTGCATCAGACCTGCATTCAGGCTGCCATTTGGGCCCTGTCAGGGTAATGCCTTGTGGGGACAGTTGCAGTGTCTGTAGCACTGCCGTGAGTGCTTACTACTGCACTCGTGCATATGGCTGAGGATGTGTTTGCTGAGCAGGTTGCAGCGCGTGCAGCTGCTGCCAGCAGCACAGTGTTGGTGCCAAGCAAAACATGGTCCGACTGGAGGCTTCAGTATCAGCTCCCGTAGCACGCATTGTCACGTGTGGCCAAATGGTAGTGAGGTGTGCTGCAGTTTTTCTGCAGCAGCCGATGAGGCAGCTGCTGCCTCCTTTGTTGATGGGCTCGAAGTTGCAGCAGGTGCTGCGGCTTGTGTGTGTGCCTGCATTTGCAGTGTTAGGGCTGGCTGCATAACGCATGTGTGTGCTGTTGGAAGTTGTTTGAAGTGCCGGTGCGTCTGCCCTGTTGCTTTGCATGCGCTGATTAGGCCGGTATTGGCCATTTCTTATCGCATCAGATGTTACTTGTTGTTACGTATGAGGTGCTCAGGGTGGGTCAATTGTTTTGGAAAAAGGGATATGTCAGATTGCTGTCTTGGGATCAGCAGAGGCTGCCAGGCACTCTCCTGTTCTTGTGTTTGTGTTGTGTCTGTGGGCCTGGCAGAAACTGCGGCACAGATTGTCACACAATGTGGCAGTTGAGTGCACCATGCATATGGCTGTCGTGGGAAGCTTGAAAACCTGAAAAGGCAGGCATGCATGGATGGCACTGCCACGGCACTACTACATCAGTACCAATACGGGTCTGATGTGAATTTAGGTGCCTGCCGCTGCTGCCGTCTGCAATTGTCTGTGGCGCCTCCGCCGCAGTGTTGCTCTCCCAGGCACCTTGTCCTAAACATTCTTGCTATTCTTTGATGCATTCTGCTGCTGCGCATTTGCGCTGCAGCGATCACCTTGCCTTGGCTGCTGCATGTAGCAGGCTGACAGGCACAACCCCAGTGGATCGCCTTTCAGCCAGCAGTGTGTGCCATTCAGCAGCTGTGTATCTGGCAGTGCTGCTGATAGGCAAGACTTGCAAGGGACTTTCAGATCATGTTGGTTTTACTGTTGAACAAAACGCGCTATTGAGCTCTTTGATGCAGCGTTGGCAGCCAGGTGCTGCTGTTGACGGGAAGTTTGCATCTTGCATGTACAGCAGATGCTGTGACCGGTGGCACCTAGAGCTGCCCAGGTGTTAAGCATTGCTGAGCAGCCTTGGCAGCAGTGCATGCTGCTGCTTGTATGCCTTGCTGTGGTTTCTGGAGCACCTGCCTTGCAGGACTTGGTCTCGAGCAGAGACAGGGGTTTGTGCGATGCTCGGTGTCATAATCCCCTTGTATGGTTATGGCTGTTGGCAATGCATGCGTTCTGGTGGTTGTATTTGTGGAACTTGCGGTATTAGGCTAGCAGGAGCATCCGCTGCTCATCAACCAGTGGGATGTTATGTTATGTCATGGCAGCAGGCTTGCTTGGCGTGTGAAATGTGTAGTGCTTATGAACGGGGGCAGTACTATTTCTGAACAAAAGAAATGGTAGGCCTTGTGAGAAGGCACAGCACGGGCCCTGAACCCTTATGCTGCTGACGTGGGAGAACACAGAACTGCATGGGTAGTAGCTATGTGAAGCACGCCAGGATGTGTGTTTGCTGATGATGTCGGAAGGCCTGGTGCTGCATGGTTTGCTGTTTGTATGGCGGAGAAAACCCGAAGCAAAGTCAATGAGACAGCTGCGTGCTGCTGAAGTGAGCACGCGCCCCACCGTGGTGTCACATGACATGTCAGTGACATGTTACTTTTGAACTGCGTGTGGTGAGACCAGTGACATGTTGTTACAGCATGTATGTTTTGAAATGCATGCGGCCACAGGCAATGATGAGCAAGACGCAACAAGGCACGCAAGCAATGGATGTCGTGGCGACCTGTGAGCGCGCATGGACGGCCTGCGTCATCATCATGTTACCCACCAAGCCATAGCATCAACGCCATGGACGGCCTGTGTGTATGTCAAGGAACTCACAATGTGCAGAAGTGTAACCGAGTGGAACAATTGCACCCGGTTGCATGCAAGCAGTGTGAAAGCTGATGGCCGTGCATGACGTCTCAAACCAGACAGCTATTTGTACATATTGCAATATCTCCCTGCAACTCTTGATACCACACAACGTGCAAGCGCAGCAACAAGCCACGAGCAACCAAACAAAGCGTCTGGGCACCAGCTGCGCTGGCGGCGCCAGTCTGCTGCAGCTGCCGCACAACTCATAACAGCTGCCGGGCAGCCGCATTCGGAAAGGCTGAGCAAAACCCTGCCAGCTTAAGCTTAGGCTTGACTTGACCATAACCGTGACAGTAAAAGGAATGATTGGTATTCTTATAATATGATAAGCAGGGGGCTGCGAGAGAGCCGCAGCGTCATGCAATGGCTGCATATCCGCGCAGCAAAGCGCTGTACGTGTGTAGTGTGCATTCTATTGCTCGCAGCTGCATGCCCAGCATGCGCCAAGCCCGCTTGCATGCACCCAGACAAATTCAACACGTCAACATACCACACCCAACATACCGCCATCTGCTGCTGATGATGATACCGCCATCTGCTGCAGGCGTCTAGACATGCAATACTGCAGTCATCAACAACAGCAATGCCCCCTATGCATGCAAACAAAAGGACTCTACTATAAAGGGGCTCAGGGACTGTGCCTGACGCCTCCTGCTGTACCACACCATGCCATACCGTGCCAGGCACATGCAGATGCAGCTTGAGGCTTCCTGTGCAGCTACAGCTATAGCTGTAGCTGTAGCTGTAGCTAAAGCACAACAACAACAGCAACGTGCAGCCAAAACTGTCTGGCGGCGTATATGGCACCATATGCGGCTGCACCAACTATCTTAACTGCTTGCAGGACAACTGCCCCCGCTCAGCATTCGCTGCCATGTGGAGCAGTAGCGAGCAGTGCGGCGTATTCAGGGCAGGGGTGGTGCCGCCGCTGCTGCTGCCGCTGCTGCTTGGCTGGGTGCTTTGCCACCCAATGCAGCATACAAAGCGCGAGGGCCTGCACCCTTGTTTGGCAACACCTGCAGACAGCCATGAAACCATGCGCGGAGTCCCAACAAGACACTCAGACGAGCACGTGTGATTGGGGCATTACTCTTACTTGCACTCAGCTGGTGCCGCTTGCAGCAAAGAATACATGCAAGGGCAGCAGTGCACAGCAGCAGGTGAACGGCATGCACACTGCTGCCTCCCGCCAGTCTGTCAGCTGAACTGCATGGGTTCTCATCACACCTGAGTTAGCTACAGCTGCACCCTCGCCTTACACATACCAATGTTACACCAGTGTAACCCCCCTCTCTCCCTTGCGCATAACAATGTCACATCACGACCCCTGCGTCTCACCTGGGGATCTGCGACCTTGTCGCCCACCACCTTGACCTGCTGCACCTCCTCGGCCAGGCCACTGTCTCTTCTGTTCTTCTCTCAACCAATGGTGTTATATAACATTGTTACATAACACTGTTACATAACCAACCGTGTGTCTCACCTGGATCTCTGCCACCTTGTCGCCCACCACCTTGACCTTCTGCACCTCCTCGGCCAGGCAGAAGTGCCTGCCACTGGGCGGCAGCGGCTCCAGGCCTGGCATGGCCAGCGGGGCGCCGGTGTGATGGCCCGTGGCCTGCAGGCACATGCACAATACAGCACATGCACACTTCACTTGCGCAATTCACATGACAAAAGAGATTGTCAAGGCTCATGGTGCGGCCAGGGGGGTGCCTGTGTGGTGGCCGGTGGCCTGCAGACACATGCACGGTCGCAAAGCAGCACTGTCAGCACACAGGATGCAGGTGTAAATAACGGCGCGGCAGCGGCTCAAGCCTGGGCATGGCCAGTGGGGCGCCTGTGTGGTGGCCAGTGGCCTGCGGCAGCAGCACAACACAGCACATGCACAGTTTACCTTATCGACGGAAAGGGAATGTTAAGGCTCATGGCACGGCCAGTGGGGCGCCTGTGTGGTGGCCAGTGGCCTGCAGGTGGCTGCACGGCATGTCACAGCGCAGCACAGTATATGTAAGATCCACAGCACATGTTTCAGAGGTGCAACAGCTGAAGGCCAGGCATGGCCAGGGGGGCGCTGGTGTGGTGGCCGGTGGCATGCACACACATGCACAGCAGCAATGCAGCACAGCACAATATGTGTAAGATGCACAACACATGTTTTAAAGGTGCAACAGCTCGAGGCCAGGCATGGTCAGCAGGGCGCCAGTGTGGTGGCCTGTCGCCTGCGGCAGCAGCACAACACAGCACATGCACAGTTTACTTGATTGGAGGAAAGGGAGTGTCGACGCTCATGGTAAGACCAGCAGGGCAACGCTGAGGTGGCTGGTGGCCTGAAGACACATGCACCTTATATCGAAGCGCAGTATGTTGTACATGCACACAGGTTTCAGAGGTGCAACAGCTGAAGGCCAGGCATGGCCAGCGGGGCGCCAGTGTGGTGGCCGGTGGCCTGCAGGCACATGCACGGCATATCACAGCGCAGCATGGTTTAGATGCACGGCTCAGGTTTCAAAGGTGCAACAGCTCAAAGCCAGGCATGGCCAGGGGGGCGCCGGTGTGGTGGCCGGTGGCCTGCACACACATGCACGGCAGCATTGCAGCACAGCAGAAGTTGAAAGTTGAAAGTTGACAATGTCTACGCTCTGCAGCACAGCAAAGTCACAATCACGCTGCAAAAGCCCTCATCATCTGCATCTCCTGTTCAGGCAAACATACGGACCGCTGCCGTGTCCCTAACATAACAATACAAGCAACACAAACATGTAGACCACTGCCGTGCCAGTAACAGACTGCGCGCACCTGCACCGTCACGATGCAGAAGCCGTCATCGTCCACATCTCCTGAGCACGCGTGGCCCCACTTGAAGTCTGGGATTGCCGGCAGCACCACCCCGGCAGTGAGCCCGATGTAGTCTGCAGGTGCAAACAGCACGCCATCAGACAGCAGCGCAGCGCAAGGCAGCAGGGTTAGCAGTAGCGCCAACTTGACAGCACACACCTGCACACCCCACCACAAGCACTACATGTATAACTACCGGCCCACCTGCTTTTGTGAACTTCTTGGTGTAGCCCTCCTCCCCCATCTTGAAGTCATCCGCCAGCACAGCCCCACAGCTCCCGCAAGACCCAACATCATGACAGCACTCTTCCCTCTGATCACGCACACCAACATCACCTTTTGCACTGAGGCGTGCACCTACACGTACGCCCGGCATGCTCAGACGCAGCCGCGCCTGCAATCATACCAAAGTAACAAACACCTGCACACTCACCACAAGCAAGCACTACAGCATGACTGCCGGCCCACCTGCTTTTGTGAACTTCTTGGTGTAGCCCTCCTCCCCTATCTTGAAGTCATCCGCCAGCACAGCCCCACAGCCCCCTCAGGACCCACAGCACAACAACGCTCTTTTTCCCAGTCACCCACACCCAATTGTACACCTGCATGTAGGAGGTGTGCACCATACCCGCGCCCTGCAAATTAACAGCATGCACGCATGCGCGCACACACCTGCACACCCCACCACAAGCACTACAGTTAAGGACCTTAAAACCGCAGGCCCACCTGCTTTTGTGAACTTCTTGGTGTAGCCCTCCTCCCCCATCTTAAGTCATCCGCCAGCACAGCCTCCAGCGACGCTTTGCTGGGGTTCCTGCAGCACAGCCAACCTAGAACGTTGATGCTATGGGTCGATGGTAACATGATGATGAGCCACCCCATAACGCATTCCATATGGTTGTCTTGTGGGGCAAGGCACAGGTTCACTCAAAACCTGTGTATGAGCCACCGAGGTGCAATCTTATTGTGATTCACAGCAGAAGCTCGCCACTGCGACGGCTGCAAGTGCAGCGTTCAAGACAGCAAGGGCGTCCCAGGCACCGCACTATGCCAGGCTAGCAGCAGGTGAGCAGCGGACCGTTACAGGGGACACACAGCGGTAAAAGAGGTTGCAAGCCGAGACAGTGCACGCATGAAAGCAGGTGAGAAGTATGCGCACAGTTCACGGTGGCTGGCATGTTGGCGCAGCAGGCAAGTTGGTGGCTAGGGCTGTGACTGTCGCTGCTGTGGTGCTGCAGCATGGCACTGCAGTGCCCATGCTCAAATCACTTAACATGCGCAAACGCCTGCTGCTGAGCATGCTGCTGAGGTACAGCACCAAATTGTGAATTAATTAGACAAGAAGACGCTGCAGACAAGTTGCTTGTGTGCTTAAGTTCTGTACTGTCTGCTGCTTGCAAACCACCAACACCGTCCTGCAGCAGACAGGTGCGTTCTCCCCTTGATCGTGCAGCAGCTCCAGGGCAGCCTGTTGCTCACCTGTAAAGCTTGTCAATGACTTCAAGCCGCCCTTTCTTGTTGAAGTCCAGCGAGTGCTTGATCTTATCGGCCAATGAGCTTCTGGTGTGTACTGGACAGTGCCTTTGGGGCAGCACGCGTGGTGCCAGCAGCGCTGGCGCTGGCCGATGCACCGACGCTGTGCTCATGCTGTGCTTTGACGCCAATGAAGCCATTTGAATTTTTCAACAGCACTCGAGCGTCTCGGAGATGGGCGTAGCCAGTAGCACTGGACACGACACGTAGTGTGTAGTCAAGGCTGATGCAGTTGAGGCATCAAAATGGTGTGCGGGTGTCGAGAAAACTGCTCATTATGGGCTGCAACACAGCCACGAGAGTGTAGTTGACAACTCCGGAACAACATCCCTGGCCTGACACATGACACCTCAGCTCAAGGTGACTCGGCGTTTTCTGATCAGCTTTCCGGCATTGTTAATCTAGGCTGGTCCGAGCTAGGCAAAGTACAGCCAGCATGACGCCCAGCAGCTGCAGCACAGCCAGCATGACGCCCAGCAGCTGCAGCAGTAGGTGGCCTGCTGTAACCTACTGCTGTCGATGACAGAACTTGTGGAGGTACCAGGACAGTCTCAAAAGCCATAATACGGGGTTCACAGCAAACAGGAGACTTACAAACGAAGTCCAATACGCCCGATACAAGACAACGCTGCAGCCGTGAACATCTTTGTATGCTGGCTCTGCAGGCTGCAGTAGCTGCAACCACTCTAGCGAGGTAATGCCTTCAAGCTTGAGTCATGTGCATCCTGCATCCTGATGCCTTCAAGCTTGCCTTAACGCAGCCAGTTGCTTGCACAAGTAGATGTCGGATAGCACAGTAAGCACGAAGGCTGGAATCAGCAGCAATGTGTGTCATGTGCATCCTGCTCAGCAAAAGGATGCTTTAACAACAGAGAAAGGTCGTAGTTGAGCCGCTGCACAGCAGTGCTTGGCGTGCTAAGTCTGGCAGGCACAGCTTGGTGCATCACGACGACATCGAGGCACACACCACGCGTACATCGCTGCACTGCCTGCACACAAAACACACCCGCATTCACAGGGGCCTGTTGTGCTGCAGCTGCAGTACCACAGTGCACCCCATGCACTGCACATCGCATGCAGCATGTGCGCCAGCAGCTGCTACTTCCAAACACAGGTGCGGCTCAATGAGGGCCCCAGCCGCACAGCAGGAAAGCCACACACCAATCTTGACTGCTGCTCTGCTCGACTGCTAATGCTTGCACTCTCAAGCGTACGCGAGCTCCCCAAGGAACAGCATGCTGCTAACACATACACAATCGCCCAGAGCCCATGCAGCGTACGCCCAGCCGCTCAAGCGTACGCAAGCACCCCAAGGAACAGCGGCGCGCAACCGCTCACCCACACGCACTCGGCCGAGGAGCAGCGTACGCTCAGCCGCTCACGCACACGCAATCGGCCAAAGCCCACGCAGCGTACGCTCAGCAGTTAAGCATACGCGAGCTCCCCGGGGAACAGCGTGCGCTAAAGCAGCCAGCTCTCCGAGTTCCACACCGCTGCTGCGCTGCTCAAGCGTACGCGAGCTCCCCAAGGAACAGCGTGCGGTCGTTGCTGCATGAGCCCACGATGGGCTCCTTGGGGTGGAACACAACCTCGTTCACGCTGCCCTTGTGGCCTGGCAGCGCATATTGCACCTCGCCAGACACTGCGGGGCCGAACAGGCAGCAAAAGCAGGCACGATGCATGCGTCAGCGCAGTGAGTGCAGGTGGTCAGGGCGACAACTGAGCGTGAGCGCTGCCCTTGTGGCCTGGCAGCGCATACTGCACCTCGCCAGAGTCTGCGAGGCGACACAGACAGCAGCAGGTGCTGCTGGCGCATGTCCAATTGCTGGGCCGTGGCTTAGTGGGTGTGTGTGCACCACGCGACACCAGCTGCTGCATCCCTGCCGAAATATTTGCTGCATGCATTGTGGAACCTGCTGCTGCATGCATTATGGCATCTGCTGCTGCATGCACCATCCTCTACTCCCTGCTTCTGCTTGGGAGTATAATCCTGATTACTAATCCCAATTAGTAACAAGGTCGTCGCCCACCTGGGTCCCACACATACACCACGCGGTCTGCACTGCCTGCTGCCACCCTGCTGCCGTCTGGCGACCAGTCGCAGCGCAGCAGCCCCTGCTCAAAGCTGTGCTGGTGGCCGTGCAGCACCTTCTCACACCTGCAGCAGGCGACAGCGCATGATGCAGGCTGTGTGATGCAGGCTGTGTGTGATGCGACTGCGCCAAGCAGATTGCCTCTCAATGTCCCTTCTGTTCAGCGCCTAGCCACTACTCAAAGAGACAAGCTGTCAGCCCGCACAGACGCGCGCAGAAAGCTGATGGCAACAGGCAACAGCCCCCCTTTGCATGACAGCAGCAGCAGCAGCTGCGCTGCAGTGAGATCATACTGTATAACAAATATCTGCCTTACTCCGCCGAGCGCGCACCTGTTTGCTGGTGCGTACGGCCGCATGTCCCAAATCCGCAGCGTGTTATCCATGCTGTTGCTGAGCAGGTGGTTGCCCTCAGGGCTAACCCGCAGCCCTGTGATGGTGTCTGCATGCCCCTGCAGCGTGAGTCCTGCTGCTCCCTTGCGCAGCTCCCAGGCTGTGATATTGTTGTCCAGACCAGCGCTATACACCTGGTCGCCGGCTGCCGAGAATGCGACTGCGCAGACGGGGGCCGGCGCCTCTATGGTCTGTATGCTGCGCTTCGACCGCATGTCCCACACCTGGCGGTTTGTACACGGTTGCAGGCAGGGTCAGGCGTGAAGATAGACACACAGTTGTGAGCAGATGTACATGGCAGTGCCTGCAACAACATGCCTCTGCACCCCTTGAGCACCGAGCCACAGGCCAGCCCCGCCAACAGCCGATTCACCTCATGGTGTGGTCTGCGCTGTACTGCATGCACCCTGCTGCTGCTGCACACATATGTCTGTTGGCACTTCCACGGTGCCTCTGCTGCTCCTGCTGTGCTGAACAATAGACGCTGCTGCTGCTGCTGCTGCTGACTGTTGTTGCTGTCACCGCTGCCAGCGCACCTTGACTCTGCTGTCGTCGCCGCCAGACACAAACAGCGGCGGCCCGCGCTGCAGCGGGCAGCAGCTGTTCACTATCGCTGTGTGCTCCGACAGCCGCTTCACCTGCAACACAGCAGCAAAAGTGAGCCCAGTGCTGGCAACATCAGTCGTTTGACATCATGCAACGCACAGCACCGCAGGATACAATATAAACAGGCGCCAGGACAACAGCACATCTGCCGCGTGCGGCAAGCGCGTCCAAACTAATGCACTGCGCTTCCGCCCACCTGCACGCCCGCCTCTGTGTCCCAGCAGCGCACACTCTTGTCTGCTGAGCACGACAGCAACGTCTCGCCATTGCTGAACCAGTGCACCTCCAGCACTGCGTTCTTGTGCCCGCGTAGCATCATGAAGTTCTCGCACTCGTCATACGTGCGCCACAGCAGCAGCGTGCGGTCTGCTGAGGCTGACGCTAGGGTTTGGCCGTCGGGGCTAAACCGCATGCCGAGCACCTCGCCCCCGTGGCCCACCAGCTGCATGATGGGTGCCAGCAGGTTGGAGGTGCGGCGGATGCCCTGCAGGAAAAGAGTTTTGAAATCAGCGGAGAAACAGGCAACGCAGAACGGGGCAGGCGGATTTGAGGGTGCCTGGGTATGTGGGGGATGTAGCTGCTGTAGCTGTTGCACGGATGCAGCTGCAGTGTTGTGTTGTTTTGCTGTGCCAGAGACGTGCAGCGCAAAGCACGCGCACGCTGCACCCACAGTCACAGAAATGCTCAGCAGCAGTGGCAGCCATAGTGACAGATGATCTGCTGCTGCGTTGTAGTTGTAACTTCAGCAGCTGTTGCTGTGGCTGACAGGCTGTGGCACTGCATATATCTGCAATGGCTGCCGCAGCAACAGTAGGATCCCCTTTCTGCTTGCTCCTGAACCCAGCTTAGCTCAAAGCATCTATGCAAAGGCCAGCATCTCTGCTCACATCTTTTGTCACTGATCCAATAATTAGCTGCTGATCATCCGTTCTTTGTCTCTTCACTAAAGCTTGGCTGTTCTGCAGGTGGTCTGGCGAGTGGGGCCTCCGCTGCCCCACTGCAGCCATTTTGAAGGTGCAGGGAGCTCTTCAACTGATAAGTAGTCTACTTCAATAAACGAGACCGCTCGACTTTGATGAAGAGGACAACAAGCACTAGAGTGGCGTGCTGTTTATGATGTTCCCGCGGCCACTGCTAACACAAAACCATTGGAGAGATCAAACATGTTTGCAATCGGAAAATCTGGAATGAGTGGGCGGTGACTTGGAGTCCCACCACCTGCCAGTGTTCTGGCACTTGAGCGTTTGAGAGCTCGCTCAAATTTCCCCCTTGCACCCTTCTGAGTATGTCATCCGCTTCAGCGTATAACTCGCTGATGTTAGAGAAGCTGCAGTTTCAGAGAAGAGGCTTTTACTCAGCAAGTAGAACGTAGTCTGTGCCTCGCTGACTACTTTGTTCTGAGCTATTCGTGGCGACTGAGCTCAACTATAGATCAAACTGGCGTATCAGCGCTGCGACACGCCACAGTCAGCACCAGCTGGACTCGAGCAGTAGCATGTCTGCAACAGAGCTTGTCCCGAAGTTCGAAAAGTATAGAACAGAATTGACAAAAGATGAAGCTCCAGCATACGTCACGTACCCCTACGTGCTCAGGTGAGCGAGGGGCAGTTAGGAGAAGAGTCGGGTCCAAAGCAGGAAGGTGCTGGGCTGGCCATAGCTCATTGTCAAGCATGCCTGTTGGCGTCTTGAGAGAGAGGATTGTGTCCAAATGGTAACAAACAGTAGGCGGCCTGATGCCTGTATTGTTGCTTTGATCCTGGTCCAGGCTACAGGTCAACCAAACAGCAGCAGGTTGCAGACAGCACAGCATACCATCCAGCAGCACAATGGAAAGCCTTTGTGTTTGCTTAAGCACTACTCAATTTGTTATTCTCAACACTGCATAACAGTTCGCAGTTAGCACAACCAGCAGCCACCTCAGACTGCTGGCGCTGCTGGCCAGTTCCTTCGACACATGCACCACTGCTTGCGACACCTTGTGTGCACCGCTTGCAGGGGCTATCGCTGCGGTGGTGACTACAAACGCTGCACAGCTGCTCTGTTTGAGCTGCACACTGAGACATTCAACGCCTGGACGATGATTGCCGGCGGCGTTGTCAGCAGTGCGATGCTGGCCTGGGTCATTGTGGCAACACATGGCTCTGCGCTGGCAGTGGTGCCCTTCCTGGCCCTTACAGCGGCAGTGCTGATACACATGCCCTTCAGTGTGTGCTTCCACCTGTTCAGGGGCATCAACGTTGATGTGTACAACCTGTGGCGGCGCCTGGACCAGGTGTGCACACAGCACAGCTTGATCTGTGGTTGCACGCACTGGTTGCAGGCATGCAGGGCGCTTACATGTAGCCGGATTTGTTGTTTGCTGGGGCCACTGCATGTGCGGCATGTGATGTTAGGGCGGCGCCTGCTGCACAGGCATGCTGGCAACACCACCTGTCTGCCATCGTCTCCCATGTGTGTTGCACAGCACCCAAATCCACTTGTGTCCTGCCCCTGCGTCAAATGCTGCTGCTTCCTGCTGCCAGGCGTTCATCTTCCTGGTTTCCATCCTCATCGCTTTTGCGCTGTCATGGCACGTGTACTCCAGCTGGATTGGCATCGCCGTCAACACCGGATGTGCAGCGCTAGTGGCAGGCATGGGCGTGCGGGAGATTGTGACCCTGCAGCCGCACTTCCAGCGGCACCGTGGGCAGATGGTGGTGTTTGTGGGCACCATTGTGCTGGCTTACTGGTGAGCGGGAGGCACACTAAGCGCTGACGTCACAAGCTTGTGCTTTGTTGCATGTTCTGGTGTTGGCTGGTAAACAACAGTTTGTCAGTTGGCGCTGTCAGCAGTGCATCTGACGGCTGCTTGCTGCTGCTGTTACAAACGCAGGTTCCCCATGGCATACCAGGCGGGCAAGGAGCTTGCACAGCTGCAGCCAACGCCAGCAACGTGGCTAGCCATTGGCACGTTTGTGTCGCTGCAGCTTGGCGGCTGGGTGTTTGCAGCAGGCTTTCCTGAGAAGCACTTCCCTGGCGTGTTTGACTATGCCTTCTTTTCTCACCAGCTGATGCACGTGTTTGCAGCAATTGCGCATGTGCTGGAGTACCTGTTTGTGTGGGAGCTGCACAAGCAGAGCATGCTGCAGACAGCATGAGCTTGGGCATTCTCCTGCAAGCAGGTTCGGCGAGTTTCCTGCAAGCATGTTCCGCATGTTCCTGCAAGCAGGTGTTGCAGGCAGCTTTCCCGCAACAGAGCGTCCTGTATTTTATTTTCAGCACACGTTTTTTTGGTTACAAGTAGATTTCCTGCAAGCAGGTGCAGCAGAGCCAGCGAGTCCGATGGCAGCAGCGCTGGCGGCAGCAGCGTCAGCAGCTGGCATCGCAATGGCTTGTTGTACCTTGGCGCCTATGGGGTGCGGAAGGGGTTTTGTGAGGGGCTGTGCAGCAAGCGAGGGGCTGTGCAGCAAACGACAGCAGGACTGTGATCAATCTGTGTGGTGATGTGATGAGTGAGATGTGGCAGGCTCGGCTGCCTGTGTGCAGTTGCGCCTGCGTGTGTGCATGGTCGATGCTCAGCAACAGGGACTTTTGTACTGTGACCTGCATGTGTTTTGCAAGCAGTGTGAGCATGTGATGAGGTCTGTTTATGGATGACAGCACAGCAATACCTCATCTTCTGTTGTCATTATGCAGGCAGTGGCAGTGTCAGCAAGAGTCTGGGATGCATGTCAACATCATCTGGTTTGTGTGGGATTCAGCGTAGTTTCGGCAGCGCCTGTGCAAACAGGCAGGCCTGCTTGGGAGTGCCGGAGTGGGTGCCAGGTGCAGCAGCCGCTGCGCTGCAAACAATGGCAAGTCAGGCAAGTGATGATGAGCATGGGCTGTGAGCTCACCTTACCTCTTGGGCTGAAAAAACCTCTTGAGGTATGCTGTGATGTGATGCTTTCCCATGTGATGAGCAGCGCGGCTGCGCTGCGCTGCTGTAGAGCTGGCAACGCTTGTGTGAATTGTATGGTGTCAGCTTCTGCATGCTGCTCTTGCAGGACAAGGCAGCAAGCACCCTTTTTTGTGGTGTGTGTTGTTAGCACACTGGTTTAGTACACAATACCCTTGCAGCTTACGAGGTTCACTGAGGTTCATTCTTGCGAGATGCATCCTCTTGCAGCGGTTCATGTGTCCAGCACACAGGTGTCAAGCTTAGTTATGCAAACACTGTGACCAAGCATGCGGCATTGCATAGCTTGTGTATCTAGTGTATGTGTCTCTCTGCAGCGGCTTGGATCTGTATCTTTCTACTTTGCAGGTGATCATGCGGCATCTTGCATGCATGAGAGGAGGCAGCGCAGCAGCATTGCTTTCATGCCAATATATAGCGGCCCCGTGGCCTAGTATCATGCAGTGTCACATGCTGAGATGGCATTTGGCAGGCGTGTGCCTGCTGGTTCGATTGCAGGGCTCGTAAGGCAGGTGTGCCGGGGGCTGGGCTTTTACGCAGGGCTCTCGCTTGTACATCCATGCAATGTGTGTGTGAGTGTGTCTGCGAGGCAGACAGCGGCAAGGTGCGTGTGCAGTAGCAGTGCAGGCTGCTGCTCATTACGCCGGAGTGGGCGTAAACATTCACGCCCGTGCGCAGCTATGCAATACCATGGTCTTTCGGGATCTTGGAGCCGTATACATTCGTCCTTTTACATTCAGCGCTTCCTTGCTGCCAAATGATATGCCGGCAGGAAGGGGCCAGCATCTGCAAGCGTCTGTTTGGGCTCAGCCTTGGCAAGGCTTGCAGAGCGGCGCCGTGCGAAGCAGGCATTGCTTTGCGTGGCTTCTGGGCTGGTTGGCGATGCACGACCATTGGTTTTAGTTGTGCATCTATCTATATGAATTGTGTGCATTGTGTGCAGGTCCCTCTGGTTTGCCTGCTCAGATGATGTGGTGACGGGTGCATGCGTCGGCTGCGTGCCGCAGGTGCGGCTGCCTGTCACTGAGTGGCGTACGCTTCCTTTGCAAGTCACGGCCGCATCACCAGATGGTGTTGTGCTGCAGCTTGCAGCATACATCAGTATGTGCACGGCCGGGTGGCAAGGGTTATTTGCTGGCATATGAACGTGCAGGCTGTGTGTGTTCTGCCGGGCTGAACACCAGCATGACATGTAAAGGAATAGTTATGCACCTATACCAGTTATGCACCTATGACATTAGGGATCTACAAGCAATTCTGGCCCAGGTGGCCCCTGGCCCAGGGGTTGAGTCAACCAGGGGTCACCTGGTCAACATCTCCTGATGCTGACCTGTTTTGCGGTGAACACGCTCACAGCAAGGTGTGCATGTGTAAATGCCTAGTTAGTTTCGACATGGACGTGATCAAGAAAGCTTCGCCAGAGGGATGC
The DNA here is from genome assembly GCA_030272155.1 of Tetradesmus obliquus. NCBI lineage: Eukaryota > Viridiplantae > Chlorophyta > Chlorophyceae > Sphaeropleales > Scenedesmaceae > Tetradesmus > Tetradesmus obliquus. The sequence continues at coordinate 3,898,504 of CP126200.1, read as the reverse complement.
TGGCAACACGGCAACGTGGTCTGGAGAATGTAGATCGGCATGCTGAGTAATCGACCGTTTGTTAACTGATGCCGGGATCTGGCGGCAGACATAGACCTGCGACAGCCATACATCTGCTCAAGTACGGCTTTAAAAGATCTGTATTTGTAAGCCGAGGGATACCCTGGGCCTGGCTTTTGATCTACGTGAACGGAACAACAGTTGCCGCATCAACGCACATTGAAGCCACGCCATCGCACGGCATAATTGTTTTTAGAACGCTAGTTGTTCGTGCTGTGGATCTTTGTTGTCGCCCACCCTGGCAATAGGCCCGAGAGAGCGCCTGGCAGGGCAGTGCTCAGCCGATCAAGTGCTCAGCTTGGTTCATTAAGATCTTAGTTAATCTTCCATAATGAGGAGGGTGCCGAGTGTCAGTCGCTTGGAGGGATCAACAGCAGGCAGGCCTGCTTACCCCGGTGCTCGGCTGGTCAGGAGAGCCAGGGACAAAGCCGTAGCATGGTCTTCCTACGTGCAGCGTTCTTCTGTTGTTGCAACAGCTGCCTCTCCAGTCAAGCTGGGCTCTACTGTCGTTCGGAGCCTTAGCAGGCACTCCCTCAAGGTGGGTCTGCTGTACACTGCTATGACCTGCAGTTGCCAGTGGACAATGCACACGCACAACAGTCCAGCCGTCAGTCCAGCTGTCAGAATCAGACAGCATTATTGAATCCTGCAGTATGGCACGTGCTCTTGGGCTTTTGCAAGGATACTGGCAGCTGCTGTGCTGGCCTGTCATGCCATGCAGGATGGCAGATCTGCTGATTCTGCAGACACAGGTTCAGCATCAGTTTGCGTCCAGCTCTGGGGTGCAATCGCTAGCACAATAGGAGTATGTTATTGCAATCAGGGTTTGCCATAATGTCAGTGTGCTGCTGCAGCCGCAGACATATCCTGCTAGCATGCATGGGCTTGTGGCGATTACTTGCCAGCATGCTGGCACAACACCAACTAGCAGATATAATCGCAGGCTACCACCTGGTGCACACCCTGCTCATCTGTGTATTAACTACCCTCACTTCCTGGTGCATTTGCAATCGGCAGGTCCTGAATGCAGTCGCCATGGCCAATGCAGCAGCGCTGCCTTCAGATGCTGACCTGTCAGTAGACCTCGACTGGAGGCCCAGCCTCTCAGCCACACAAGAGATAGTCTGCTGGAGCTGCGCAGCCATCACAGCATGCGTGGTGTACCTGTTCACGGCGCCAGCGGGCGTGAGCATACCGTACGCCACGTGCATCGGGCTGCTGTTTGGCCTCGTGCTGTACATGCTGCGCAATGCGCTGCTTGAGGAGCTGTACAAGGTGCGGCGGACAAGGACCTGAGCATTTTTTTGAAACGTCGGTTCGCCATGTTGTAACACAGATGCAGTGCAGTGCTTGTGTATGTTATATACCAAGAAAGATGGGGCCAAATCAAGCGAGCTGTGTGTGACACGTTGAAAACTTGAAGCTGAACATTTCCCAGAAGCATCTGACCGAACACATGGCTGCTGCTGCTGCTGTCGCTGCTGCTGCTGCTGCTGCTGCTGCTGCCAGGCTCGTGAGCGCATCGAGGCTGACCTAGGCGACCCTGACTCGCGGTTCAGGCACATCGACAACCTCTCAGTGCACGTCAAGGTGCGCACAAAACACAAATGAGAGTTGCTGGCGCTGCTGGCGCTGCAGCTGCTGCTGCCGCCGGGATGTAGCTGTACTCAAAGAGCTCACATAAGTATGCATTATACATGCAAGCAGAGGACCTAACCTGTGCTGGCGATTGCTGGCGAGTTGGGGCTGTTGTGCTGCCTGCTGCACTGACAGCTCACATTGCTGGGATGCTTGTATACACCATTCCAGCAACGGCTTCCTGCTGACGCGCAAACAAAACACTTTGCAAGACTCACCACCTAGACGTCCACCAGCTCTGTGCACAGTCAACAGTTCTGTCAGCCAAGTCACCTTCTGATAGCTGCTTACTATGTCATGTGCCACTGCCATGTGTCACAGGTGAAGGCCTCACGATCGCTGCCGCCGCCGGCGCCCACAGCAGCAGCAGCGCGCCTCGCACCGCCGCCAGCAGCAGCAGCGCGCCTGCAAGGCCCAGTGCCTGCAGTGCACTGCTATCATGGCTTTGGCAGCAACACCTGGTCCTGGTCTCTGGTGCAGCAGCAGCTGGCTGAGCGGCTGGGGGCGCTGGTCACTGCGCATGACATGCCAGGCTTTGGCCTCACTCAAAGGTATGTTGCAGGATTGGCTGCTAGTGTACTGCTTAGCTTTTCCGTTCAATGTATGAAAGTGCTACCACATGGCGGTACCTGGCTTTGCCGCTCCCTGCTAGCTGCAACAATGGACCAGGAATCTGTCTCCCACAAGGCCACAAGGCAAACTGCCACTCACTGACAATGGTACTGCTGCTGCTGCTGCTGCTGCTGTTGCTGTGTTGTCATTGCAGGCCCACCGACCTGTCAGGTTACTACCTGGCCTTCAACGGCAGGCTGGGCCGCTTAGCAATGGACTATGAACTCACAGTGAGAGGCCTGCTGAGCCGCGCAGCAGCAGCAAAGTCCAGCGAAGCAGGCTACCCGCACACCAGTGTGCACGAGCGTGCAGACACTGCACCGGCAGCAGCGGCAGCAGCAGTGGCGGACCCAACAGCTGCTGCAGCAGCAGCTGCAGTGGAGCAGGAGCCGGCAGCAGTACAGGCACTTGAGCGTGAGAGTGGTGGGTCTGCAACTGAGGCTGCAGCAGCAGCAGTAGAGCAGGGGATGGAGTCTCCGCTGCAGGCAACAGCAGCAGCAGCAGGCGAGGGCAGTGTGACGGGCTTTGTAAAGGGCGCTGCAGCAGCAGTAGCAGAAGCTGCAGCCGGCAGCAGTAGTGAGGCAAGTGCGGCAGCTGATGCTGCAAAGGCGCCAAGCAGCAGCAGCAGCAGCAGCAGGAGCAGCAGCAAATCGGATCAGCAGCGGGTGAAGCGAGTGCTGATGGGGCATAGCCTTGGAGGGGCCTGTGCAGCGCTTGAGTATGTTTTCAACGCTTCGGAGTATGCAGCAGTGATTCTGGTGGACCCAGCAATCATTGCAGGACTGCGCAGCAATGGCAGCAGCCAGCTGGAGCAGCTGCAAGACGGCAGTGCATTCACCCGCAGCCTTGCTAGCGGGGAGTTTGAGCAGCCAGCAGCAGCAGCAGCTGCAGCACAGCAGGCTGAAGCAGCAGCACGTGCCGCGCGGCTCAGCAGCAGCAGCAGCAGGTCGGAGGCCAGCAGCAGCGACCTGGATGCAATGGCAGCAGAGAGCAGCAGCAGCAGCAGCAGCAGCGCGCAAGGCAGGGGCGGCGAGCTGTCGCGTAGTGAGTCCCTGAATGCAGCAGCAGCTGCCGGCGACGTCGCTTTATACGCCACGCGGGGCGATGAGTCGCAGTTTGCTGCGCTGCTGAAGCCCAATGGCAGCAAGAACGGCAACGGAAACTTGCTCAGCACGCTGCTATCACGCGTGCTGGCACTGGTGCAGACGGCTGTGATGCTGTCGACAGTGCTGGTGCTGTCGCTGCTGCGGCCGGCCATCGTGCTGCTGCTGCGCTCGCTGGTACGCTCCCGAACCTTCTGGGCCAACACACTGCGCCAAGCCTACTATGATCAGTCCAAGGTTACTCCAGCAGCAGTAGATGCGTACCGGCTCCCGCAGCTCGTAAAAGGCTGGGAAAGCGGTATGGTGCAGTTCCTGCTGGCGCGCCTGGGTGCTGGCGGCAGCACAACAGCCACCAGTGCAGCAGCAGCAGCGGGTGCAGCACCTATGGGCGGGCTGGAAGATGCCGGGCTCGCCACGCGGTTTGCAGCAGCAGTAGCCGCACACAACACGCCAGTGCTGATTGTGCATGGCGCTGGGGATAAGCTGGTGCCTGCAAGTAACAGCATGAAGCTGGCGAGGCTTGTGAAGGGCTGCAGGCTTGCTGTGGTGAAGCGCGCGGGGCACTGCCCCCAGGAGGAAGAGCCGGAGCTGTTTGCTGACATTGTGACCAGCTTCCTGGCACGCCACACAGCTGTGCAAGGGGCCTAGATGTAGCGCTCTGTGTTGGTTTGACCGGAGATGCAGCCTAGTTTGCTGCTTGAGGCAAGGCAGGCGTGTCGAATGTGACCAGGTGGAGCCGTGCTGATGCCATGCAGGACGCTACTGGTTTTCAGATTCGTGCCATGCTGCCGGCTTGCTGTGGTGAAGCGGGCGGGGCACTGCCCCCAGGAGGAGGAGCCGCAGCTGTTTGCTGACATTGTGACCAGCTTCCTGGCACGCCACGCGGCTGTGCAAGGGGCTTGGGTTGATGTTGATTAAGGGCAGCTGCCTTTATATGTTCTGCAATATGTGCTGCCAGAGGCAAGCCAGGCATGCTAGGTGGTGGTTGGCATGGTCGGTCGGATAAGCTGCAGGAGCTGTCTAAAGTTCCATTGCTCTTTGATGTCATGCATGCCTGGACCGTTTTTCAGCCGACTCTTGGAACATGCTGGTGCTGCTTCTTGCTCGTGAGTGTTGTGTTGGATCTGCTGCTGCCGGTGTGCATGCCACATGATGTGCATGCATCGCAGGGTGGGGGCGTGCCTGACGTGTATGCAAGTCTGCAAAGCACATGTCGGATGTTTGCAATGTCAAGAGGGATGCACTGGTTGCAGACTGTAGCCGGCTGTGGGTGTTCTGGTGTGTGTGCATGGTGCCTGAACATGCCAAACAGTTGCCAGTAGAGGCTGTGCCCAGCACAGGCCCGGCAACTGCTAGAGCACTGGAGAGCTGAACGCTAAGTGTATGTGTGTGATGTGCTTGGCCTGTGCTGTGGACTGATTGAGAGGGAGGCAACCAACAGATGAGTGCGAACATTTCATGGTCTTTGCGTGCCGCTTTGTATTCTGGTGTGTACTGTGAATGGCCGAGTTACACGGTGTGTACAGCAGGGTGTGTGTATCAATTTGTGTTTGACTGTGCATATGAGCTTGTTGGTGCAGCGGTCACACTGCTGTGCAAGTTGCCAAACTTAGCAGTATTTGAACTAGCACGTTTGTATGTCGAAGCTATCTGCTTGCAGGCCACAGCATAAGCCGCCTGCACTGTTTTTACCCCAGCGTGCTATGGCTCCTAGGGCTTTGCCTGGGTTTGCAACCAGGTTTTTGCGACAAGAGTGAATCCTGCAGACACACGCCGGACACCAGGTGCATACTTGGAACTTTCCGGCGTTGCGTGTCTTGTGTCTTGACAGGGGGTCCAAGTTTTGGCAGCTCTGATGTTTCAAACATCCAAGTTGTCATGTCAGAGCTGCCCGTCACTGCCCCTGCATAGTAGTGCTCACCACTGCGTGTGGTTTGACGGTTGATGCGTGTGTACACGTGTCACACATTCAGAATCCCTGTACTGTGGGGCTGCAAGGCCTTCCAGGCTCGTTCTGCTCTGCGGTGCATGCCGGCGCTGCCGGCAGTGCGGCGCCGCGATGCTGTGCGGCGTAGTGCGTGCTGCCTTGCCGCAGCCTGATTGTAGCCTGACACATGATGACTAGAACGTTGAATTTCGCTCTTTATGCGTAACCGTGAATTTTTGCAGTGTGCTGTCAAAGCCAGCGTGCCAGTAGGCTTGAAAGGGGGGGGGGGCTTGTGCACTGCAATGCTGAGCGGTTCAGGCAGGCTCAGGCGGGGCGCCCCCTGACATCAATTTGCACAGCGTGAAAATCCCACCGCTGCCAAACTTGAGGGCAGACCCTATTGCACCTGATACATGGAATACATGTGCTTTCGCTGCATCGGGAGCTGGCAGGCACAAGAGTGGTCAAAAGCGTCATGTGTGCAAATCAAATTCCTGGCAGGGTTTTGGGGTCCCAGCTGGTGGTGGACGCTAGATGGGGCAAAAGCGCACGGGCAAGCAATATCCATAAGAAACGCTTCGTTTCCTGCTTTTGATGCTGAGCGACATTGAAGATGGAAGCAGCAGTTACGCTGGTGCACCGTGTGCGCCCACAGTGTCGCTTTCAATAGCCCTGAATCTTGAGTCTAATCTAAACCCAATATAGTCTTACAATGGGACCGATCGCCGTGCATCTCACGCCCTGGAGCAGCAACAGCAGGTACGTGGTGGTCAGCAGCAGATCTGTTCAGAACAGGATCAATTGCTGCATGTGTCTGTTTGATGAGTTGCTGTTCTGCGTGTCCATGTACGCCCCTGGAAGTGATGGTATTGGTAAAAGGTCTGAGTGGTGCAGCAGCATGCCGTCTGGCAGCATGTGTGCCACAGTGTGTCTGCCTGAGTGCTGCATGCCTTGTGCAACCCGGCACATGCCTTTAAGCCAAGGCAGTGTGCCTCGCAAACGCAAGGACAAACCTTTGACTATCAAGGGCTGGCACATGCCCTATTGCTGCATGTATGCAGCAGTAGGGCATGCAGTGGCTGCATCAAGTTCCTGCAAGCCATTGCTGTAGTGCTGCCCACACAAAACTGGCCGCGTCTTGGGCGGCATGCTGTCGGTGCAGATGCCTGGGCATGTTGCGGCACCAACGCTGTGACGACCGCATTTGACTGATCCAGGGGCTCGCGTCTTGTTGTTTTTTGATGTTGTTTGTGATGTTGCTGTGTTTGTGTGTGACGTGAGAAACCTTCGCAGCTGAGCAGCAGCACTGCGGCTGTAGGGATGCACAAGCACCCATCCAGAGAACTCAGCACACTGTTTACAGCCATGCTGACAATGCTGTGCTGCGTCTGCTGCTGCCTGTGCACACCCGCAGGCTGCTGCTGCTCCAGGGCTGTGACAGGTAAGGACGTGGCAGTGGGGCACCAGTTGAGTGTTACTTTTGCTGCGACGCAACAGTATAACTACAAGTTGGTAAGGCAACAGCTGTGCATGTTGAAGTTCACAGCAGCAACAGCATGATCATGAGTCATGTTGCACACACGAGCTCGTGAAAGCGCAGACCCACTTGCAACAGTGTACACAGCACATAAACACGATGTGTGCAGCAATGGCCAGCTGTCCAGCAGCTGCACTTCTTTGATTGTTAAAGAGCCTCTAGCAATTGCACAAGTAGCAACAACGACATGCCACTTTGCAAAATAGAACTGACGAAGTTGCGGATTGAGTTCAAGCCTTGAATTGTTCTGAGAACAGTGGTGCTTGCAGCATCATGCTACCATGATGGTCCTTGTTGCAGAGAGTGGTTGATGTTTGACAGCAGGACACCATGCTGCCCTTTGATGCGGCAGGCATTGCAAAGCAGCCACAAAACAGCAGCAGTGCTAGCAGATGGAAGTGCATGGACGGCTTTCTTACGATACAAGGCCTGCTTATGCGCAACCAAAAACTTGCGCACCCACATCACAACATGACAACACCAGATATGTTGCAACACACGGATTGTGTTTGATGCGCCAAGAAAGCCATTTGTGGCCTGCTAACTAAGTCAAGCAACATTATATGACCGCAGCAGTGCACACTGCTGCAACGTGCTAGCAAGAGCCAGAGACGGGCTGTAGCCCCCCCCCCCCCCCCCATGCACTTACCGCCCATGCATAGGCACCACATCATCACCGCTGCCCCCAAACGGCTGCATACTCACGGCCTGCTTTACAATGTTAGAGATCGAGCCGGCAGTTGCCAGCAGCGTCACCACAGCAATCACAACATTCACGGCCACAATGGCCAGCCAGGTCGCGCTGCGTTTGGAGGGCCTATATACCTTGCAGTACATTGCGGATGGGAAGTATACAGCTGTCGGATAGAATGTCACTGCACCTATTAGCCCACCAAATGCGCCAAAAAATGGCAGCGCAGCAGCAACCAACGTGGTGCAGCACACATATAGGGTGCGGTACGCTGCTCGTACGAGTGTGGCACCAGCAGGCAGAGCCCCAGTTACGCTGCAGCAGCGACGCCAGCGTGGCGCGCTGCTGCTGCTGCTGCTGCTGCTGCTGCCCAGCGCTTTCCGCTGTTGCTGCTGCTGTTGTTGTTGCTGCTGTGTTGGAAGGGCACCCACAACTGCTAGGGACGGCATGCACGAAATCAGCCAATCCTCGATTGTGGCATACATGGGCTGGGCAAACACCTGCGCAGCAGAAGCAGCAGCAGCAACAGTAGCAGCAGCAGCAGCGGCAAGGGGGTCAATTGTGCAATCACTGGTAGCACCAATGACTGCAATCCTGTACGGGCGGCATGCCTGGGCTGGGCAAACGCGATAATATTGCAGTGTGGCCAGCGGCAAGATACGGAGGCGAGGGCTGGTGGCTCATCAAGCTGCATATCAGGCACAGCAGCTTGCTTAAGCAGCGGCACACGCAACAGCCACTGCAAATACAGCCGCATGCGCAGGAAGCCACACTGCACACAGCTGATACGTGCCGCATGCAACAGCGGCAACTGGTATGTGGGAGCCATGTGCACCAGCACCATCAGCATGGCACACAACAGTGATATTTATCACTGGCTGCACTCCTGGGTTCCTAGCATTTGCTGCAGCGGCTGCATCTTCCCACCTGGTATACTGGCGCCATGTGCACAAGCACCATCAGCATGACACACGATACTATCGTGTAGTGATGTTATGGCTGGCTGAGATTCTGGGCTTGTAGATTGCTGCAGCGGCTGCATCTTCCCACCTGGTATGCCGGCGCCATGTGCACCAGCACCTCCCATGCATGATACACAACACTTGAAAATCATGGCTGTACATCACTGGTCGAATGTCTGAACTTCTAGATTGCTGCAGCGGCTGCAGCCTCCCACCTGGTATGCGGGCGCCATGTGCACCAGCACCATCAGATTGCCCAGGCTGCGAGCCCAGGCTGGAGCAGCGGGGAAGCCCTGCAAGGCAGCACCACAGCGAGAGGGCAGGGTCGAGCCACACAAGATCATTCGGCCACAATTGCGCTGTGCGATGTACTACAGTAGAATCTGCGAGCGTGTGCGCTGTCGATCCAGCAGCGGCGCTGTACTACAGTAGAATCTGCGAGCGTGTGCGCTGTCGATCCAGCAGCGGCGCTTACTGCATGGCCGCCAACATGTTATGTAAAAGCATATGACACATACAGCACATCACTGATGGCAGTTGATGCCATCAGTGCAACTCACACCTCAGGCGTGAGTCCATACTGGCAGTATGGAGGCCGGCACAGCATCCCCCAGCGCTGCGTAGCCGAGGCAGCCCACCACCATGTACAGGCAGAAGCCTGTTATGACATACCAATTGACGTTAGTTGCAACTAACACTCAACACATCAGCCCACCTGCAGTATGGAGGCCGGCACAGCATCCCCCAGCGCTGCGTAGCCGAGGCAGCCCACTGCCATGTACAGGCAGAAGCAGGTGCTCATGGAGGCGGTGATGGCCTTGCGCATCGACACAGCAGCTCGCGGCGGCTCGCGAAGCGTGTCCTGCAAGACCAGCAGCAAGGCCGGCAGGCAGTTGGGTTATGGACATGCTTAGATAGCTGGGCCACTTGCTGTGGCTTGTGTAGACTCTGGTGTGAAGGGCAGGTTTGGCAGCAGCCAGCAGCTGATGGTGAGTTCCCAGGCCCTAAGTATCCATGTATGCATGTAGCGTGATGGTGCCTATAGTCCAGAAACGAGGCACAAAGGCGTCGCCTTTTGGGGTATCGTTACAACGCAGCTGGTGAGCTCAGACAAGGCTGGCAGGCAACGGCGTGGCAATGCAACTTGAACGGGTAGGTTGATGCCAGCACCATCTATCTGCTGGGCTGGCGCCGGCCGTGAGGAGCCAGCAGCAGCAGCAGCAGCAGCAGCAGCAGCAGCAGCAGCAGCAGCAGCAGCAGGCGGGGCTCACCTGGATCTCAATCATCACCACGCACGAGTTGTACGCAAACGCCACGTTGCCGAGTGACGTCAGCACGCCAAACAGCTTGTCCACAGGCGGCGCTGAGCGGCCAGCCAGCTCCCCCAAGCCATTGTGCGCCTGCGGATCAAACAGCAACAGCACAAGCGAGCTAGACATAATGTGTTTGTGCATCAGCCGCCCTTCAGCGCCTGCCATCAAAAGTACTTGACCTTTCTCTAGAGGTCCGGGTTCTAGGTCATCACTACGTGCTGGCGTGCTCGTATGACGTGCTCAACAGTACTGGTGCATGCAGCGCCGCCACCAGCCGCATCGGAGCCGCACATGTGCTGCTCCTAGCTACACAACCAGTGGAGCGGCCGGGAGTGTCTGACCTGTCTAGAGTTGGTTCCTAGGTCTTTGCTGGATTGTGGCGTGCTCTATTCATGACAGTACATGATGGTGCATGCAGCGCCGCCAGCAGCCGCTTCGCACCCTCACCTGTGCTGCGCCCAGGCCCAGCGCTATGAAGGAGTAGCCCAGAGACATGGCTGCACCCAGCATGCTGCACAGCCACGCCGACTCAAGGTCAGGCATGAAGCTCAGCAGCACCTGCAGCAGCAGCAGCACCAGCACCAGCAGCAGCAGCAGCGGCGGCGGCGGCAGCAGCAGTGTGAAGTCAGGCAGCTCAGCAGCACCTGCGGCAGCAGCAGCAGCAGCGGCGGCTGCAGATTGAGGGCACAAGCCAACTTTGCTCGTACTACCAAGCGCAAGTCGCGCCCAAAAGTCCTAACACAATTACAGCACATGTCCGCACGTGCTGTGGGGTGGCGGCCTTGTTGCTGTGGCTTGGTTGGTGGTGTGAACAGCTTGCTTCTTTATATGCTGAAGTTAATGACAAAGATGTTGTCAGTAGATGCTGTTGCCTGCATGGCCAGTCTGCTGCCAGACCTTCAAACCCCCAAGGCCCTCTAACTGCCGCAGCCGCACCTGCAGCGCGCCAAAGGCCAGTGTCCACAGCCACTGCTGGCTGGGGCAGCCTGTCTATCTATCTGAATCTGCAACAGAACGCTGGCAAATGCAAGTGCCATTACATAGAACTTTGTGGCCCCACCTGCAGCAAGCCAAAAGCAAGTGTCCACAGCAGTCTATACATTTGAATCGGCAACAGAACGCTGGCGAATGCGAGTGCCGATGCATAGAACTTTGTGGCCACACCTGCAGCACACCAAAGGCCAGTGTCCACAGCCACTGCTGGCTGGGGCAGTTGCCCCGGTTGGCGGCCTCGCAACCCTGCTGCACCAGGAACCTGCAGGCAGGCGGGTTTGACTGCACACATCAGGCATCAATGCACCTTGATTGAGCAAGCCCTACTAGCTGTAGTACAGCTCGAACTCGATGGACATGGTGCACTGTAAACAAGCTCTATGCATCGCATACTGCTGAGATAGGGCGCGTGCACTAACAGGCGATTGTTCGGGCGCAGTGGTGGCGCTGCTTCGCACTGCAGCGCTGTAGCTGCACTCTCAACTGCTGTGCATTATAGCGCTGCCGCCGCCACACCACCCACCTCATACTGTCAGCAGCTGCAATGTGGTATCCTATGGTGAGCAGCACCAGGTGCAAGTGCTGCGCAAGGCTCAGCAGCCCACTCTGCTTGGGGCCTGCACTTGCAGCAGGACACAAACACAACACACAGCAGCAGCCAGCAGGCAAGCATTTTGTCAGTGCAGCCAGCACACACAAACATACAGCGCAGCATGTGCAAAGTGCACAAGCAGAGTGGGGTGGCTGTGCACATGAGCATTCATTGCGGTGGCTGGTGTTGTTGTGTATCTGCGCAAGTGGATGCCTTGGATGCCGTGCGCACGTGCAAGCAGCCCAAACGAGGGTTGCAGCAAGCAGCGACCTGGGCAGCAGCAGTCAGCAGGCAACAGCAGCAAGCTCGCCTTACCTAAGATGTAGTACACAGCATGCTTGTAGCGGTTGTGCCGCCGGCCGTTGACCTGCAGGGCAGCAAACAGAGCGAATGCAAGCCTGACGCCATAAGGTTGTCTTGCTAGCGGCTGCACAATTGCGCATGGCCGATTACCAGCAGATGTATTGAATTAGGTGTTCGGCGCCCAATAGCTACGGTGCAAGTTCTCCCTTGTTAGGCCCCCCATATCCTGGTGATATGGATGAATTATTCAAACATCTGGCAGACGGCAGATTGCAAGGTTGCTGCACCTGCCAAGTCAATCAATGTTACAATGGATGACTTGCAGTTGCTGATCCAGCAGCGATTTTGCGGCATGCACTTCCTGCAAACTGGCCTGCAAACTGACAGGTGCTCTGCCAGGGGCATCAGTGCCCTGGCAATGCTTGCCGCTGCTGCAGCTGCTCGTACCTCGTACACGTCTGCCAGCATGAAGGCACACCATATGTTGATGACGAAGAAGACAGTCAAGCACAGCGGCCCAGCAAGCCAGCCGAGCCATGAGACAGCATGCGGCAGAGTGAGCACGCCAGCGCCAACCACTGCTGTGATGATGTGGCCAGTTGCTGCACCCCAAGAGCCTGCAGGTGCGAAGGGCAGCTGAGAATGTCAGTCATGCGCAATTAGCTGAAGGGTTTGATTGTAAGTGCTTTGCAATCTGCTGTTGCTGCTGCCTGGCATGTCACAGTGCTGCCACAGTGCAGTGCTGCTGCCAGTTTGCCCGCGTGGACGCATGCTGCACTTACTGTGGCCTCCGTGGTGAGACCCCAGCGCCCCCAGGCTTGTTATCGTATCGCGGAAGATGCCATCTGAAGGGCCCGAGCTGTCTAGCTGTAGAGGAACTTCTTCATGGTGCTGTTCCTCATGCTCCATGAGTGCCTGAGCACGCCCAGCGCTTAACATAACATTGCTGAGATTACGCTTGTTAACTTGCACTCGGTGTCGTCGCTCCTCCCTGTCCGGCGGGAGAGCCATGCTGTCGGTTGGGGTGACAGGGTGTCTTATGTTTTACGAAGACTCAAGGACACGCACGAGCACACTCCGCTGTAACCTCCACTTTTTCGCCAGGTTTTTGTCATCGCCACGAATAAGGCGAGTTACAGGCTGGGTGGGCACTGCAGTCAAAGCAGGGCACACACCACTTCGAACAGCTGACTCAAATGCAAGCTTGTTTGAGAACAAGGAACAGCGCGTAAGACACACAGTCGCCTGTTGTTATGCAGGCAGTCAAAACCTGAAAGCCCTATATGCGCCCAACGTCAGCATACGACCCACCATACCAGGTCAATATCTAAACCCTACCAAATGGTCCAACCAGTCGGCGTCGTACGTCTGCCGATATATCGCCCACATAATTAGTTGTCATACCAACACACGCCCAACATCATCCCCTTGAATTCTGCTGCTTTGAGCCAGCAGCCGCTCTAAAAAAAGCGTATGCAGCAACCCTGCGCCACATCAGCGCTAGCCCACCACACTTCATCACCCCACTACTTCGCACAAAAAATGATGCACCGCTTTCAAGTGCATGCAACCAGCCATTTCATAGATCAAGCATCACGTAAGCATTGTAACAGGCAACTGCTGCTGGCCTGTAGCATATAGCAGAGCAGAGCACTGCTGTCAGGGCTGCGAACAACAGCACACCCTGCGTGCCTCCTACGCCCTCGCCACAGCGCCTCAGCACCCGCCCTCTGCTTCACTTCACCACACATGGAACAAAACTCCTGGGCGGGCAATGCAATGCAGGCATGAGCATAGACAGCACACTAACACACACCATACCTCACAGCACGATTGCCACCACAAAGCAGCTGCCATCAAAGGGCTGATGGATGACACCACATGCTCACCCAGCAGTGCTAGTACATTCATGTGCTTGCATGCATCAAGCACCTACAACACTAACCATGCACGCATGCAGGCCACATGGCTGCGCTGCGTTGTGCAGCATGCGGGCACACAGCGCGCAAGCCAGCTGCGCCTACATGGCCATGCCGCTGCTGCTCCAAAGCGCAGGGCAGAACTCCCACCGATCAGCACACGCATGCAGCTGCTGTTGGGCTGCTCGCGGCGCTTTGCAGCTTACAAAAGGTGCAGCAGGCGGGACGGCTAGCTCCACAGGCAGGCTCGAGCCCCAGCTGCGCACACATGCGACAAAGTGCTATTTGCAGTGGTCAGTTTCACCCATTCATGGTTGCATGTTTGCCACAGCAGCAGATGCCAGGTGACAAACATACTACGTGGGGGGCTGCTTTCCATGCAGGCAGCCAGCAGCCACACACCAACGCCTCTGCTTGGCAGCTGGCTGCAACACTCTCCTCAGCCTGCAGGCACACCGCCTGCTTACCCCTATTTCGGCCTAGCTCTACCTACTATAGCGCAGAATGATAAATGACCGCGACCCCATGCTGAACCAAATCCATCGCTCCACACAGCGCAGCTGCTGCCATGCAAATCTACCGCAGCTCCTTCTGATGCTGTCGTAAAAACAGTGGTGTATGCACCAGCTCACAGCGTTTCAGAGCCTTCGCAGCTGCTGCGGCTGTCAGGCGACTCCTCCCCGCCAATCGCCGGTGCCGCAGCTGCCGCAGCTGCCGCCTGCAGCACTGCTGCTGCCGCCATAGTCCTGCCCGCAGCAGTGCTCGGTCTGCTGCCTGCTGTGCTGCTGACCCCGCTGCCTGGCACTGCTGCGTCGGCGTCTGCTGCGGTGCCTGTGCTTGCTGCTGCTGGCGAGTCGCAGCGCCGGTCAGCGATGTCGCTGAGGTCTGCTGCTGTCTTGGCCTCCGCACTGAGCAGGCCTGCCTGCTCCTTCCAGAAGTCAACCTGCTTGCGCAGCCTGCGTGGTTGTACCAGTTTGTCACAGCAGCGGGTGGTGTGCTTTAGTATTGTGTTCATGACATATGTGCAGAGATTAGTTCAACCGCCCTCATGCCAGGCTCCCTGGTATTGTACACAGCCAAGCCTGATGTAGCACACCAGCGTGACAATCACAGTTCGGCACCCAACCTAAGCAGCTCGGCCAACAGACTCAACCTACAAAGCGGTATATGTGCAAATCGCATCCACGCACCGCAGCACGTCCTTGTTTGCCTCGTCGCGCAGCGCGTTGTTCTTGATGGTGCGCACGCGCGTGGCATACACCAGGCTGTTCTGGCTCTCGTCCAGGTTTGCGTCTGTGGGCGCCACGTTGACAAACATGAGCGTCTTGGCGTTGCCGCCCAGCGAATCGCTCATGAGCATTGTCAGCTTGTGGTTCCTGCAAGGCGGCATAAAAAGAACGTCAGACAGAAGTACACGAGATGCTGGGTGTGCAGTGTCGCCTGCAGCGCAGTGACAGAGGGCTGTGTGCTGCACCTGCACTGCACCCGCAACGCACTATGACGCGCCTGAATGACAGACACATGGGCCATACTGCACAGGGCATGTTGCAGGAACTGACAGCAGACAGCGCAGCAGCTGGCGCTGCAGCCCCACCTGTAGGGTATGTGTGGCTGCTCTGCTGCCAGTGCGCTGATTACATCACCCAGCGCGGAGAGGCTCTTGTTGATGGCCTGCGCCTCCTTCAGGCACTCGCCAGTGCTGCCGCTCTTCTTCACACTGCAGATCAAGGTCAAAACATGTTCGGTGAGCATTACCACGTGATCTAGAAAGAGGAGAATGCTAAATGCCGTCTGCCGCTCTTCTTCACACTGCAGACCATAGTGAACAACGATGAGCAAAGTGGGTGCATGAGTCAGTCACGGTTGGGTTGGGTTCAAGCGTCACAGTGGTGGAGATTTTCAAACAACTGGAGTTGATGAAGTGTGTGGGCTGATGATCAGGGTGAGATGAGACAGCAAGGCAGGAGCCTACAGCACTGCATGCATCTCAGCCGTTGCATCTATTTCCCTGACTGGCAAGCCACGTGCTGCTGCCATCAACCATTGAACCCAAGCTCTTGCTAGCTGTGGCCGGCTGACGGGCAAGCCATGTGCTGCTGCCAGTCACCCCACCACTCACCGCTCGCTGCCTGCCAGGTCCACGAAGGACAGCTTGCCGCGCGTGACCGCCTGGCTCTGCATGTTGACGCCCTCGATCATGCAGCTGATGATGAGGTGGCTGCGGCTGGACTCGCGGTTCATGGCCGTGCTGCTGGTGTGGCGACGCGCCAGGCCCTGCGGTGCACAGTGCATGCAGTGCAGCAGCATGCAGCAATACACGTCAGGGTTTGTGCGCGGTTCATGGCCGTGCTGCTGGTGTGGCGACGCGCCAGGCCCTGCAGTGCACAGTGCATTCAGGGCAGCAGCAATACACGTCAGGGTTTGTGCGCGATTCGTGGCCGTGCTGCTGGTGTGGCGACGCGCCAGGCCCTGCAGCGGGTAAGCCAATGCAGTAGCGCACGATAAGTGTGCCGCATTAAGCAACCTACATTCACAGCCTGCAAAGTGAAAATGGTCGACTGCCACACTGTGCATGCTTGAATTCCTGCAACCACCACACTGCTTCAACTGCCCGCTGCCGCTCACCTGCTCGATGGCTGTCAGCAGCTGCTGCTCGCTGGTCACACTGAGGTCCGTAGCCCCAACCACAGTGACAAGACCCTTGGGGTCCTTCTTGATGTCTAGCTTTGGCAGCTGCGGCTCGTTGCTGTGCCTGCCTGCGCCAGCGCCAGTGGCGTTGCGCCGCACTGCATCTGGCAGCAGCAGGTCCATCAGCGTGTCCTGCAGGAAGCAAGCAAAGTTTGCAGCAGCAGCGGGAGTTAGCGTGCAGGAAAATGTAAGCAGCATGGCTGGGACAGCGTCAGTGGCGGTACGGCGCATCGCATCTGGCAGCAGCAGGTCCATCAGCGTGTCCTGCAGGAGACAACCAGCGGCACAGATCGCAGCACTACTCGAAGGTTCGTAACTATGCATCACCTTGGTATTTCATGATTAGGGATTTGTCCTTTTACAAATTGCAATTGGTTGCAAAATACCAGGGCTTGCAGGCAAACACATGTGACCATGCCTTCCTTGATGGAGGTGCTGCACCTGCTGCAGCAACCCAACGGCTGAATCTGCTCATTCACCAACCTCCCACGCCCTCACGCCATCATCCTGCAACCCCGCCTCGGAACACATTATACACTGGCCCTTGCGCCTTGCGTTACACACAAAAGCATCCGGTGTCAGGCGCACCTGGTACAGCTCCAGCATCTGCACACGCACGCTGTAGCTGGCCTTGCCGGCATCCTTGTCGATCTGCGCAAACATCTCGCGCACGCCGCGCGGTGTGAGGCCAGGGCAGGCTTCATTGCCGTAGATCGTGAAGGTCTTGCCGCTGCCGGTCTGGCCGTACGCGAAGACGCACACGTTGTAGCCGTCAAGCGCGGAGCGCACCAGGTGCTTGGTGTCCTCAAACACGTCCTCCTGCAAACGTTTAAGATAGATATGGAATCGAGCGGGGTTGCAGCGGCAGGTCAGTAAGAGTGTCCAGCGCAGAGCGCACCAGTTGCTCGGTGTCGGCAAACATATCCTCTTGCAGATGTGACTTAGGTAAGGGCTGGGGTTCGATGTTCCTGGTCGGGGTTGCAGCGACAGGTATCAGATTGTACCAGAAATGCAGTGGCGCAACTAAACAAGGACTGCATGCTGACTGATCAATTGCGACAGCAGTGCATGCATTGTCGGCACAAATCAAGCAAGGCATGCACGTTGCTGCAAATACTGCAAGTTGACCATGTGTGAAGACCGCCACAAATTTGTTCTTGCTCCTCTTACACGCTAAGCTTCTGCTGCTTTATATCTCCTGCTTGTAACCTGCACTATTTAAACCCCAAGATAGACTGCGCACCTGCGTGTGCTGTGGGCCGAAGACTGCGTCAAAGTCATACTCGCGCGGCCGCTTCTCGTCGCGCCAGAAGTGCGACACAGTCAGCTCGTTGGGCATGCTCACAGCGGGCGTCTGGCTCTTGGCTGCCTCGAACTCTAGCATCGGCCGCACGCGGCAGTACACGCGGATCTTGCCCTTGGCGTCCTGCAGCGCGTTGTGTGCGCGCTTGCGCGCCACCACCTCCTCGCGGTACAGCCTGTCGAGCTCCTCCAGGCGCTTGGCCTGCAGATAGATTTGACAAACAGGATGGATTGTATTTCAACAAGGGTAAGTGAATCTGGTTGGTTGATCAGCATGTTTGCAAGTGTGCGCGCCACCACCTCCTCGCGGTACGCCTGTCGAGTTCCTCCAGGCGCTTGGCCTGCAGACGGGTTTGACAGACAGAATGGTGCGTATCTTAACAAGGGTGAGTGAATCTGATTGGTTGATCAGCATGTTTGCAAGTGTGCGCGCCACCACCTCCTCGCGGTACAGCCGGTCAAGCTCCTCCAGGCGCTTGGCCTGCAGCGCAGCGCAGATTGTTGAACTTTAAGGGGTGATTCAAGGATTGATCACCACTCTTTCGGCATGTTGCATGGAACAAGGCGGTGCAGGATCATTAACATTGGGGTGTATGCAGCAACATCAAGCCATTGAGCTGTCGCGGATGCTGCAGCCAGCTGCGCCTGCACAGCCTGCTGCCCGCTCAAGACCAAGCACGATACAGCATACAGATCTGCAGTTGGCAGTTGCGCAGCTGGGTAGCCAAGATCAGCACTGTGCTGTGCCCACCTGGTTCTCGATGATGGCCGCCTGCTGCTTCTCCTTGCGCTCGATGTCCTTCTTGAGCTCACGCAGCTCCTCCAGCTCAGCAGCCTCAGCACGCACCTGCAGTGCAAAGCGTGCGAGTAGCCGCAACACAATAGTACAATTAGCGTGAGGTTTCAAGGCATGATTCAGCGGCAGGGTGTTCGGTGTGGTGGAATTTAGTGTGCAAAAGCAGCGTGCCAACCCTGCAACAAGGATCCACAAAAGCTCGTGCACTTGTAACCAGCGGCAACTGGGGTGCCATGCAGCACACCTCGTGACCATCAACTTCATCTGCGCCTCATTGCTCACCTCCTCCACCTCGTGGCGCATCTCCTGCAGCTGTGCTGCGTTGTGTGCTGCTGCCTCCATCAGCTTTCATGCACCCTCTCGACCATGCAGTGCACAGCATAAAGGTACCTTTACACACCAGCTGGCCATCAGCCACACTCACCTCCTCCACCTCGTGGCGCATCTCCTCAAGCTGCGCCGCGTTGTGTGCAGCTGCCTCCATCAGCTCTCCCAGGCGCTCGCCGCGCGCCTTGAGCTGCGAGCGCATCTCCAGCGCAGCTGACTCATACGACTCCTTAAGCTCTGCAGGCAGTCAGTAAGCAGGCAGTTAGTAAGCACGCAGTTGCAGGAAGACCATGTGACTCATGTTTGCGCATTTCAAGTGCAGCAGACTCGTACGCCTCCTTGAGCTCTGCAGCCACCAGAGATGGTGAGTCCACGTCAAACTTAAGACATGCTCGGTGACAAATGCTCGGAGTGATGTGTGCACAGCAGTGAGGCACCTATCAAGCAGCGTGCGTGTGCTTAGACTCCGGCACAGTATGAGGCACCAGGCCGGACCTCACCAGGCCGTGCAGCTCAAGCACTGCACTATTGCCGCCACCCCCAAGCCAGTACTCAAGCTTCACAACCAGCACATCACCAAGCACAGCTCTGACAATCACCCCAAGCAATGCTTTGGACTATGCATGATTGCAAGTTCACTGGTTTCGATACTTCTAACAATACCAAATGTTTAATAATATCAATGCTCAGCGACGCACCCTTGAGCTCTGACTCCTTGCCCTTCTCCAGGCGCGCCACCTTGCGCTCCAGCAGGTCACGCTCAGCAGCAGCAGCCTCCGCAGCACGCGACGCGGCAGCGCAGCGCGCCTGCAGCAGCAGCAGCGGCGCAACCGTGCAATTGAACGAAATTCCATTACATTGCAACATGGCATCGGCCAATTTGGATGCAAGGCACCGAGCAGTCAGGTTGAAGACCACGGATATGGCACTGCTCTGGAAAGGGCAAAAAACACACTCAGCACACACCCAGCATACACTCAGCACCACCAAACACAAAACTGCCACAGACCAAGACACACCCAGGACATACTCAGCATCAACAAACACAAAGCAGCCAATTGCCTGCAATCATCCCAAGGTTTTAGGTTCCCGCACCTGCGCCTCCTCCAGCTCCTTGTGCTTGGCCTCCGGAAGCCCTCCCAACTCAGCCAGCACACATGCAACAACACCATAAACAAAACAAACACTGGCCTGGTTCTTTAGTGTAACAGTTTCAATGTAGTAAAGCTTTCGCACCTGCGCCTCCTCCAGCTCCTTGTGCGTGGCCCCCACAGACCAAAACACAACCAGCGCACTTGACCAGCGCATACTCAGAGTGAACAAACACAAAGCAGCCAACTGCCTGCAATGGATCTTAGTTTTTCGCACCTGCGCCTCCTCCAGCTCCTTGTGCTTGGCCTCCAGCAGTCCTTCAAGCTCGGCCAGCCGCGCGTGCTCCACCTCGGCGCGCCCGCTGTGCTCGCTGGCTAGCGCCGTGGCTGCAGTCAGCGCCTGCAGCGACATTGCAACAGCAGTTGAAAAAACATTTGAGTAAAAGGGGCTGAGGATGTGGTGGCTGAAGGATTGTGGCTGAGCTGTGCTCCACCTCGGCGCGCCCGCTGTGCGTGCTGGCCAGCGCCGCAGCCAACCCATTGCACGTATGACAGCAGCGCAACACACAACGCGCATGCCAGCTTGTGCCCAGCTTTTGCGAATAACTGAAAACTCACCGACTTGGTCATGTCCAGCTCGTTGCGCAGCTCCCCCAGCTGCCGCTCGCTCTCATCCAGCGAGTCCTGCAAGGCTACGCGACTGGCTGCCTCGCCCGCCATCAGCTCCCGCAGGTCTGCCAGCTCGCCCTGTAGCGCGTCGTTGTCACAGCTGCAACCAGACAATGGGAGCAGTAACAGTGACACAGAGTAAACCACTAGTGCCTCGTGCGCCATCAGCTCGCGCAGGTCAGCTACCTCGGCCTATAGCGCGTCGTTGTCGCAGCTGCAAAAGAAAATGAAACATTGGCACAGAGGCAGATGCATCAGTAGTGCGTTGTTGCCGGCAAGTGCAGCCTCGCCCGCCATCAGCTCGCGCAGGTCAGCTAGCTCACCCTGTAGCGCGTCGTTGTCACAGATGCAGCCAGACAATAGGCGCAGTAACAGCGACACAGAGTAAACCATCAGTGCTTCGCCCGCCATCAGCTCGCGCAGGTCAGCTAGCTCACCCTGTAGCGCGTCGTCGTCGCAGATGCAAAAGGAAACTAACATTGGCACACAGGCAGGTGCATCAGTAGTGTGTTGTTGCAGGCAGGCGCAGCATCCCCCGCCATCAGCTTGCGCGAGTCCGCCAGCTCACCCTGCAGCACGCTGTTGTTGCAGCTGCAGCCAAACCAAAGTTGCACAAATGATGTATGATTCAAGCTATGCAGCGCTGCAGGCGTATCGTGCTACGCAATAGCATGTGTATACAAGGACATACATGTGCTTTGCCTCTTTCAGCCGAACCAAACAGGGGTATGGCGCAGGCAGCGCACACAGTATCCTTGCAGGACAAGCAGTGTAGCAGGTGCAGCAGCAGCTCACCGTATCTGGCTCTCAGCTTGCTGCGCTGCTGCCAGCGCCTGCTGCGCCTGCTCCAGCTGCGCCTGCTGCTCCTTGAGGTGCTCCTCCATCTTGTTGTTGTATGCTGCGTTGCCGCCCATCACGCCGCCACACACGCTCTGGCTGCCTGCTGCCTGCTGCTGCGCTGCGTCGCCCGTGGGGTGCGCCTCAGTCGCTGCCTTCACCTGCGCCAACAACCACACACGCAGCAACTTTCCTCGATTAGCTCGCACGGTCTTGTTCCTAATGAACATGTCCGCAGTGCCATGCATGCCGATCTGCCAGAACAGGTAGACTCAGCCGCGACTCAACACCCGCGTCGCCTGCCACTGCAGATGCTCACGCAGGCATCAGGCATGTGCGGCTTCTGTCTTTGTGCCGCTCCAGAGGCGCGCATGGCCTACGGCGTCATTGCTATGGCTTGATTGGTATTTTAAATATGAGGCATGTGCGGCTGCTACCTCTACTGAGCTTGCTTTTTGCTGACCAAGCCCAAACCGGGCCGCACCTTGCTGTACCGCTTCATCATGATGTCATTGATGTGTGTCTGCAGCGCCATGCAGATGTCCTCGCCCTGGCGCGTCTCAAACTGGAAGATGTGCAGCACGCCCGCCACGCGCATCTTGAAGAACACGGCCTGGCTGCTGCTGCCAAACTGCGGGGCAGCACGCAGCAGTAACACATGTTTTGTTTATGCACAGGTCAACTCAGCGTCGGTTGTACGTCAGGCGTGTATGTAACGCGGCAGGGTGTGCTGTGCCTGTGCACCTACAACTGCCTGCGCAGCAGCAGGATGCATGCGGATGAAGAATCCACAACACTACGCAGCACTGCGCAGTACGCGTGTGCATTAAACTTGCATTACACTAGCATGCTATTATACACAATACACAGCCGCACCTGCATGATGTCGCGCAGCTCCGCGCTGTGCAGGTACTCCTTGGGCACAGGCCTGAAGAAGTGCACGCCGCGCTTGTTGATGCCCAGGATCAGCCGCGGCGGCAGCAGCCCGATGGGGTCCTCGATGCGGCGCACTGCGAAGAAGGTGGCGTTGCCGTAGGGCAGTGTGCGCAGGATGCGCATGAACTGCGTGCGCGCGTCCTCCTTGGTGTGCTGCGCCAGCGCCTTGTAGCTGCGCAAACGAAACAAGAAAGATGAAGCTTTGTCGGTGGCGGTGAGGGTTGCGCGTCGGTGGTATGCAGAAAGTCTAGACATGGTGTGTTTAGACATGTGCATGGTGTGCTACGCCAGCGCAATGTAGCTGCAGGATGGCATGGGCGTGCAATTGAAAGGCAAAGGCACGTCAGCACGCAAGGAAGTGGCAACTGGTGAAGGTGCGTCAACAGGTGGAGGTGTGTGATCAGGTGAAGCAGTGACGTTGCTGCAAGCGGGGTTTGCCAGCAGCGCCGCGGTGCAGCCTCTTACCGAGAGCCAACATCTGCGCGCCACTCCTCGCGCGGGCGCGTCATGAGCACCTGCCGCGTAACAAAGCGCTCAATGCCTGCCATGAACGCCTCGGGGTCCAAGTCCAGACCAGGCCCGTGCTCCGCATGCAGCTGCAGCGCAGCCATCTGCAGCAGAGCAATGAAACAGCAGGTAGTTTAGGAGGTGCACAGGCATGCATGCCATCAAAGCCTCAGGTTCGCAAAATACACCCAGGCCCGTGCTCAGCATGCAGCTGCAGCGCAGCCATTTGTAGCAGTGTAGGAGCAGGCAGCGCAACAAACAGCTATTGCAGGAGGTGGACAGGCATGGCATGAAGGCCTCCGGGTCCAAGTCCAGCCCAGGCCCGTGCTCAGCATGCAGCTGCAGCGCAGCCATCTGCAGTGGCAATAGCGGGTTGCCTCATGCCAATCAATGCAGGCAGGGCACAGACACATGCGTCAGCAGGGCAGGGCTGCTGCAGTGACAGTAGTACCAGTTGCAGCATAGCTGTCTCCACACGCGCAAGCATGGCGCAGCATTGCAGGTTCAACAACAGGCAGCAGCGTTGCTGTGCAGCAGCTGGCACAAGGGTGCCATGCCGGCATGGGGCCTGGTGCAGCAGCATCAACTCAAACAAAAGGTACACACATGCCCCAACACGCACCTGCGCTGCGTCCTCCCGCACTACTGGGTAGTTGCCTGCCAGGTAGTCGTGCTGCGCCTGCACGTAGCTCAGGTTGATGAACTGCGGCTCGCTCACAGACTCGTCAGTCTCCCTGCGGCACACAGCAGCAGCAGCCAGTCAGGCAGTGGTGAGGACCAGATTGTCGACCTTGTGTGTTCAGATCAGCTGCTCGCTGCTGCCTGTTGCTGCCCACCAGAACACGCTGCTTGCTGCTCCCTGCTGCTGCTGCTGCTGACCACAACCTGTTGCTCGCTGCTGTGTGCTGCTGCTCACGCAATCTGCTGCCTGCTGCTCCTGTCTACTGCTCACCTCAACCCGCTGCTCACTACTACGTGCTGCTCCTCACACCACTCCTGCTTGCTGCTCCTGTCCGCTGCTCAAACAAACATGCTGCTGGCTGCTGCTGCCCACCCGAACATGCTGCTTGCTGCCGCTCACACAAACCTGTTGCATGCTTGCTGCTGCCTGCTGCTGCTCACCTCAATCTGCTGATTGCTGCTGCTGCTCACTCGAGCCTGCTGCTTGCTGCTCCTGCCCGCTGCTCACCTGAACATGCACTTCTTGAAGAGCAGCCTACTGCTGCTCATACGAACCTGCTGCCTGCTTGCTGCTGCTGCCTGCTGCTGCTCAATCAAGCCTGCTCCTGTCCACTGCTCACCTGAACATGCGCTTCTTGAACAGCAGCCTGCTCTGGCAGCCCTCCCGCACCACGCGCGGGTGACGCAGCTCAGCCACAATGTCAGCCACATACCTGTGCGGCACGCAGAAAGATAAAGGGAAAATGAATAAGCAGCAGTCAACAATCCGCAGCGGCTTGACACAGGCCTGGGCGTCGACATTCTGCATGCTGCAGCACACATCCTGCAAGCACCCTCACACTGATCACGTCGTGCTGCCAAATCATGCTACTGCTGCATAACGACCCATCCATGAGCTCTGCCAGGGTATGGAGGCTTGCTGTCAGGCCATTGCTGCAGCTGCATATGCTGCATGCAGCACGCGCACCTGTGCTCATCCAGCAGCAGGTGCTCATCAGGCAGAGGCTCGGGGTTCAGCTTAGGGTTCACCGGCCGCACCTGCAAAGCAGGCACAGCAACACACCAGCAACACATGATGGTGGAGAACATTTGCCAGTTGGCGTTGTGCGTATGCTATCTCCTCATGCACACATGCTTGGAGACATGGCAATTTTGAAAAGGCGCACAAGGTTGTGGTTGCTGATGATGCGGCAACTGCACCCATGCTTAAGCTGCTCTTTCGCCGCCGCTTGCACAGCACACATCAACATATCTATGCTGTTGTGGCATATACGTATCACAGCAGCTTGCTGGCCTTACCGCCTCGTACAGCGTGAACGTTTGGAAGTTCTGCAGCCGGATCAGGCCTGCCAGCTGCTCTACTGCCTCTGCCACGCTCGTGGTGATGTCATACGCCACCTCCTCAAACGTCTCATCCAGGAAGAACACGATTGTGGTCAGCTTCACACCAGACAGGTGCGCCACAATCTCCTCCACCGACGGCAGCTGCATGGAAGAGTGAAGTAATGCAGCATGGGGGGCGCGGCATGAGCGGGAATGTAATGGCAAGAGACGACGCACTGCGCTGTTGCTGTGTGATTGCGCAGGCAGTTCTCAATTGGTGCTGTGGTGAACCTGCTTGCACATTTGCCTGGCCAGCATCATCTTGCCACAGCTATGTCAGTTCTGTAACAGCTGTCAGATGCCGTCGCCTACCGCAGCCACTGCTAGGCATGTCTAACACACACATGAACCCTACGCAAACTGACCGATCACCCCAAGTCGCCAGCAGCTGCCTGCTGCAGCCTGCCTGCCAGCCCACTTGCTGTTCCATGCTGTCATATTTCGTACTGCTAGCTGCAACAAGTGCAGCGCTGCTGCATGCCTCCTCACCGTGCGGCGCGGCCCGCATTTGGTGCTGCGTTTGAGTGCTGCCCAGGTTGCTGCTGCTGCCTCCTTTGCCTCCTCGCCCTCCTCCATGTCCTGCAAGGCACGAGTCAGCACGGCACATGAATGCTGTGATAAACTGGTACTCTCCACATCACAATCATAACACAAGGTGCATACAATACATCATTGTTGACGGCTGCGCATACACTGTGCTGCTGCAGGTGGTGTGACATGTAGGAGAAACCGCCTCAGTCGCTGCCACAGCCACCACATCGTCATACGCGTGTTGCAAACATGCATGTAAGACCATCCGCTGCCAGTCCTGCTGTAGGACTTCTGTTCATCCTCCGCACCTGCAGCGCGCTGTGCACGTACTCGCTGATGAGCCCCGTGAAGTCCTTCGAAGGCGGCATGGATGCTGCCACCAGGTTGAACAGGCCCCAGGCCTTGGAGCGGCTAGAGGGGCTGGGGTTGCCGCGCGTCTGCTTCACCAGCTGCATGTACAGCTCGTCGCGCAGCTCAGGGCGCTTCAGGCCCTGCACACCACAACAACATACATTCGACGCAACCATAGAATCAGCCGGCAACAATGCCCCAAAGCATCTGCTGCGCCGCCACAACACCTACACATAAACTATCGCCCACTTATCGTGCAGCTACGCTGCTGACATCCCCTGCTGGCATTTTTGCGCCAGAACACAAGATGGCCCAAATAGGGCTGCCAGCGCACCTGATGCAGCAGCTTCTGTGCTGTCTCAATGGCCTGTGCCTGGCTGATCTGCTCGGAGCCCGGTGCATCTCCGCAGTAGCGCAGGATGCCCACAAACATCTTCACCGCGCGCGCCGCATGCTCTGGTGCGAGGCGCAGCAGCGAAGTTGGCACCGGCTCCTGCAGGCATGCAGTGCAAGGGCAGTGGCGCAAGGCAGCCAGTGCGGAAGCAGCGCGTTTGACACGGGCTGCAGGCATGCGCGCTGCTGTGGCTCAAGCAGAATGGACTGCCGCACACCAAGCAATCTCAATTGTGTACCATTCTGCTTATGTGCTTAAAAGTGAAGCGAACATCTACTGTCCGTTTGCCGTACGTCTGCGTCAGCTGCCCAGGCATAATAGGCATAAGCAGCGTCTGACGGTGCGCCTGCGCACACATGCTGCTGCTGCCCATGCAGTGCTGAACCTCTCAGCTGCTGAAATGGCTTTTTTTCAGTCAAACAAACAGCACGCTCACGTTTGACCACTGCAGCAGATCATCTGCTGAGGCTGGTGCTGCAGCGCCGCCGCTGCTGCCCCCTGGGCTCTTGGAAGATGATGCTGGGCTGGCTCCTGAGCTCATGCTGGTGCGGCTGAGCATCTTGGTCTTAAACAGCTGTGTGAGCTTGCCCGCTGTTGTGTTGCGGTGCGCTGCACGGTTGAAGCTGTCCACCTGCGCATAGAAAAAGAGTGCATGGAATGATATTGAGGGCATGCAGTTGTGCAGCTGCACCAGCACGCGAACACACCCCAGTTTGTTGCCACACATATAGTGATGCTGCTGCATGCGTTGTCAGACGTCACTGTGCCTCAGCAGTTGCACCTATCCCACCCCCATCATGCGGCTGCTGTTGCCTGTGCTGTTGCGCTGTAAGCATCTGAGGCACTGTTGCAGGCGTTGTTGATGCTTTCAGTCACACCGCGCCAACGCACTTGCTGCAACTTGAAGCGCTTGCAATACCTAGACTGCCGCTAGGCGGCGCGCCAAAAGCAAACACAGCCGCACCTGGAACGACTCTTCATGTCCTGACAGTGATTGCAACCTCCGTGCCGTTGGCGGTGTCAGAAAGCCAGGCTCAGACTGCACAGCGGCAACAGAGAACAGAGCATGCTTGTTTCACTGACAGCCACCAGCATAAGGCATGTTGATCCTCTCCGTGCGCTGTACACTGCTTGCAGTTGGAGACCTCCCACGTACCATTTGCTGCAACAAGGTTGTTGGTTACAGCAGCACTGCCATCCATCCGAGGCATTCTGACTGTGCTTGCTGTGCACAAGCTCTGCCACTACTTGCCACTAACAATCCAGCCTGATGTATTGCACAGCGCCACTGCTGTTGTTTTACTCACCCCTGTGGCTTTCAGAGACCAGTCGTCTGCTGCTGAAGGCGTCTCTGGTCGGTCGGCCTGCACGGAGGGGAGTTCAACAGTAGCACGACAGTTGAATGACCAATAACGGCCATGGCTGCTGCCGCTGGTGCATGCGTGCCTTGCAGTTGTGCCAAACAACAGGTATTCATTGATGGTAGCCACATCAGAACCCAGACAGGGCAGCTGGCTCCCTGCTTCCCACTTACCGCCATCATGCTTGCCTCAACTGGCATTCTGCTGGCCAGCCAGAACGTCCACCGCCACACTCTGCAAGCAAGCACGACCCTTGTTGGTTTGATCACACTCTAAATCAGTTCTTGTCGCTGTTTGTAGGTCCCCAGCTGCTCGAAGAAGCCGAACTGGTCCGCGTGCTGGCCTGCCCACTGCCAGTCCTACTGCATCTGCCTAGACAAGCGGTTTCTATGCCGGACAGTAAAAGAAGTTACTATCAAGCATTATATGCCTACCAGCTCTTAATAGCTGTGCCAGTCGCAGAGAGGTAGGAAAAACAGCAGTGGCAAGTTGAAGGCTGGCATGCGAGTCTGAAAAGCGTTCGCCGCGTCCCAATAGACTAAAGAAAGCTCGATCTGCGAATTGGCAGCTGCTTCGGCACAACAAGGTGTGTACAGTCGCTCCTCGGCAATTTGAACTGGTAACAGACAATGAAAACTGTGCCCCGCTGTATGTTTGAAGAAGCTCAATCCCGACCACAGCCACCATCCTCATTGAGAACCTACGTGTCTGAAGCGTGTCCAACAGCACCAGCAGCAGTCAACCACAGCTGTAGTAACTGTCATGTTCAAGCACAGCAGTCGGACCTCCTTGACCTGTGCTTGCTATTGATCAGTGAAAGAATACGTTTAATAATCGCATTGAAACTAATCGATGGCTGCAACGCTCAACCACACACCCGCGCTGCGATCCAGTGTTGCGTTTGCCGGTGGGCCTGATGATACAGCCCAGGACGCCTGAGGATGCGCAGCAGTACGGCAGGTTGAAGCAATGCGCACATATTGGTGAGATGTTCACACATTAAAAGTGGTGATCCTCTTTTCGTATGGCTGATGTCTGTGTTGCACAGACTGTGCATGGCAGGCACTACACGCAATCACTAGCAAGCTGCTGCCAGTACCCACAGTCGACGGCAGCACTGGTTTGCAACCGTGCACTGGTTTGCAAGCGTGGCTCATGTTGATAGAATGGCAGATCAGATCAATCTCAAACGTATGCAACTGCCAGTGCACGATATGCCGTGCAGTGCAACCCAGCACGGTGCAGTTTCAACATGCCATGGCATCACTGAAGGTCACTGTGACCCAGACAGTGACGCAGCAGCGGGCTAGGCGTGCAGCAGCACAGCAGCAGCAGCCAGAGCAGCAGCCGGCACCTGCTGTTGTGCCCAGCCCAGCTGCCAGCAGCGCACTTGGAGCTGAAGCAGTCTGCAGGTGCCCCCAGCAGCTGCTGGAAGCAGCCAGGGATGCTGTGACTGACCTGGTGCTTGTGCTTGACACAGCCGAGGTGGCAGCAGCATGCGAGCGTGTGATGAGCACAGCCAAGCCAGTGCTGCGGCTGGGTGTGGCGTCTGACGCAGCAGCAGCAGCTGTCTCAGCTGTGACCCTGGGCCTGCGGCAGCTCTGTGCAACAGCCAGGGAAGGTGCTGCGCCAGCAGAGGGCGTGCTGGAAGGAGTGCTGGACGGCCTGGAGGAGGGGATCATGATGTCGCCCCAAGCTGTGGAACACATCCCTACAAATTGTTGTCAGGGCATACCGGAATCAAGTGGCCAACGCTGAATGCTTCAAGATAGACCAAGTTGGTCTATCAGTGGCTGCTGAGACTGGCCTGGGCAGCAGGGCATCAAGAGCATGTAAAAAAAGAGCATGTACACGCGGACAGCAGCCTCCAAGGATCTTCTCTAGAGCACGTCTAGAGTAATAAGTATGCAGGCCCTGGAGGCAAATGAAGCACCAGAGTGGCACATGCATCGCTGCTCAAGGCACGCCTTGCGCACACAAGCAATTGCGCAGTTGGCATGCATTCCCCCAGACAGCTGTGCAACAAGCAGCCGCTTGCAGTGGACTGCAAATTTGAAACTGCGATGCACCTGTCCCCTGTGTGTCATACGGAAAGACCATGCAAGTGCAGCAGCGTTGCTGGACTGGCTGCAGCTGACACTGTCTGCTATGGGCCCCTCTGAAACTGCTGCAAATTGTCTCGAAGCAAGCTGCAGTCTGCACAGTATATTTGGGAGGTGCTCATCATGACACATGCATGTCACTGGTGTCACAGCATACCAAGCTGATGGGCAGGTCACAGCCGGCAACGCTGCATAACACTGAACACTTGAAATTTCAGGCTGCCTGGATATATATCCAAACATTCACGGTGAGCAACTGGACCCCATCAGCCACAGGTTGCAATTGCCACTGGCAAGCAGGCGGTGTCACTGCTGACAAGCTGTCAGACACAGCACAGTACGCTGCTCTGGTGGCTGCTCAAGGGGTGCGTAATCAGGCATTTAATGATAGGACGCTGCAGGATCATCTTGTGTTGCTGCCGTTCACCTGTGCCAGGCACAACTGGAGCAGACTATGGCTGCTGCTGCTGTTGCCAGCCAGTCAACTGCGCAACAGCAGGTGTTTACTGCTGTGTTCCACTGCACTGCAAAGCCCTGCAGCAAATCAGGTGCAATGCTGTCATGGATGTTCAAGTGCAATGTCTGTTTGCACAACGATGCAGTGGGCAGCGTGCCACCACTGGGCGACCACGAAATGTTCAGGCCAGATGCAGTGAAAGCGGTTGCCGCAAGCACCATGTACCCACAAGTACATATCAACTCTTCATGTACAGGATGAAGCCACTTGAGAAGCACATGGGAGCCACATCGCTCCGCAACGTTCAAGCTTGAGCGAGGTTTAGCGCAGCCACCACACCAGGCACTGGACTAAGGTCCCTGCGCCTCGCTGCTTCGACCCTTTTCAACCCTGGCGGAGTAAGTTAGGTGCGTTGCAGGTTGAGCTGTTGTCGCCGCTGGCTGCTGCTGTGAGCTGGGGCCCTCGCGAACGGGACTGAAGTGCCTGGGTCTCTTGTGTGTGCAGAAAAACATCAGACAAGATGCCTGGTGGTCAGGGTCTCCGCCATCGCACCCGCGATCTGTTCCAGCGCGGATTCAGGCAGAAGGGCTTCATCCCCCTCACCACCTACCTGCGTACATACAAGCTGGGCGACTATGTGGACATTAAGATGAACCCCGCACAGCAGAAGGTGCGACTGGTTCAGTTGGCGCCCTGCAGCATGGAGTTAGCAGCCATAAGCAGTAGCAGCAGCCAGCAGTCTGCCAGCAGCAGCAAGCCTGGAGCCCTTTGGCCGTATACCATGCTCGGCGTTAAACATCAGAGGGTGATCAGACGTTGTTACTGCAGCTGACGGGCTGCAGCACAGCCGCAGGAGGACTGGGCTTCTTGGCGCACGGCGCGCTGCGCAGCTGCTGTCCCTGCAGGATGGCAATGGATACATGCGTGCATGCTTATTTTGGACTATGATCGCAACATTTGAACTATCTTCTTGCCTGGCTGTTTCCTGCAGGGTATGGCCTTCAAGTGGTACCACGGCAAGACCGGCATCGTGTGGAACGTGACCAAGCGCGCACTGGGTGTGGAGGTCAACAAGACGGTGCGCACCTGCATGATGCCACCCGTTACTTGCTGTGTGCTATGTCTTTGTTGTTTTTATTCTTGTGCATAGAATGTTGTTTGTCTTCCGCTTGTCATGGGGTTGGTGCGAGAGCATGTGCCTTCAGCGGGCGTGTGCTGGCGCCGTCTGCAACAGCAGCAGCAGCAGCGCACGGCTGCAGGACAGCAGCAGCAGCAGTCTGGAGCTGGAGCAGCGGGCTGCAGCAAGCAGGCCTGCGGCTGAGGTGCCAGGGCACACATGATAGGCAGCTGCAATGCCGTGTCAGCGGGCTCCGTGGCTTGCTGGAGTGGCAGCTGCAAAGACAGCGGCGGCAGCAGCAGCAGCAGCAGCGTGGTTGGCGGTCGCTGGATCAGCCACAACGGCTGGAGCAGCAATAGCAGATTGCTCAGAAGGTATCAATATGCTGCAGCGCCACTCACCCTGGTCGCCGGCCGCAGCGAATCATGCAGTCGGGCGCTGATCGGCCAGCAGTGCAGAGTTGCAGCAGCCTGCGCACAACGTCTGCAGCCGGGCTTTGCGGCACACGCGCAAACAACAGCAGCAGCGCCAACAGCAGCAGCGCTGTGCTCAGCAGCAGCACACGCGGCCTTGGAGAGTGCATCAAAGACAGGCTGCAGATGTGCAGGTTTCAGTGGTGGTGCACCAGTTGCACGCATCTGCAAGCTGGTCTTGGCCATTAGCTGGCGCAGTGCAGCAGGCGTAGCAACAGCGAGCTGCAGCAAAAAAGAGGCAACGTGCATTGTGTGTCGCTGGTCTTGCATGTTTGGCTGCCATCGTGTTTGTGGTCTGTCAGCTTATATGGCTTGCCTGGCTTCCAGGGGTTTCCTGCAGGCCTTGGGGCAGAGAGTGTGGTCAGCTGCAGCTGCAGCATGCTGCCGTTGATGTAGTTCAGTGACTGCAGCGTGTAATGTGTCGCCCCATGATGCGTGTTACATTATCATGTGTGTTATGTTGGTTTGTGCGGTTGCAGTAAAGCGGCCAGCAACGGCGAGCAGCGCGTGTTGGCCAGACTGGACAACTGGATGTGCTGGGGGCTTTGGATTGTGCTCACGCATTACATGGATCCCAGCACGTCCTGCTGTCCTGTGTGTCGCCAGTGACTGAATATGTTTTTCATGTGTAGTTGCTGCATGCCTGTCTTTTCGTTGTCACCAACATTGACAACGAAAAGACACGCATGCAGCAATCATGTATCTTCGTGTTTGTCTTCGCATCAGGTAGCCTGGCTCTTCACCTTGCTGTCTGCTGCTCCTGGCTTTGCCTTGCTGTCTTTGCAGCACTCATCAAAAACGTATGTATGCGTATGCTCTTACCTGTGCTGTGTTGTGCTGTGTTGTGCAACACAATCTCTATGCAACCTGCTGCTGTTACTGCCCCATCATCTGCAAGCACATGACAGGCAGTTATCTTTTCTTACCCTGCGCCCTGCTGTCCCTGCTATTCCAGTCAAAATTGCAACTGTCAACACATGTGTACAGCCACATCATTTGCAAGCGCCTTCACGTGCATTGCTTCTTACCCGTTATCTGCAACCCGCCTCCTTTCCTGTGCAGGTGAACGGCCGCATCATCCGCAAGCGCCTGCACGTGCATTGCTTCTTACCCTTTATCTGCAACATGCCTTTCTTATGCTGTGCAGGTGAACGGCCGCATCATCCGCAAGCGCCTGCACGTGCGCATCGAGCACGTGCAGCCCAGCCGCTGCCGCGAGGACTTCCTGCGCAGGCGCGAGACCAACGACCGCATCAAGCACGAGGCCAAGGTCAAGGGAGGTGAGAGCCCTGCGCTGTTTGTTGGCTCTTCGCCAAAGAGTCTTTGGTTGAGCTGTTTTGAACTCGTTTGGCGACATCCACAGGGTCCGCGCTATGTGCCTGGGACTTGCTTCAAGAAACTCCAGCAGTCTGTCAAGGCTCGGGATGAGCAGGTGGCAATGGAGGTCACAGCAAACGCCACCAGCAGCAGCAGCATTGGTGGCGCACAAGAGCGAAACTGGCAGAGCTTGCAGCAGCAGGGCTGTACGAAGGGGTGCTGTTATGTTGACGGCGGCGGTGGGGGCCGTGCCAGCAGGTGCACAGTTGATCACCCTGATGTACAGTCAGGAAGCACCTGCCTGTTGCAGCTTCCTGTTGGCTGTTGCAGCTGCGTTGTTTGAGCTGGTCGGCAGTGGCGCGCTGGCAGCAAGATGTCAGGACAACTGCTTGCGGTTGGCTTGACCTGGGTTGTGTGTTGTCCAGCCACTTACTGCCTGGCTGGCTGCCCGCAGTGCAAGTGCTTCGCCCACCTGGTGTTTTCTCACCTTTCTCGTCCTGTGTTCAACTGTGTTCTGCCTCGTGCTCCCTGCTGTGTTCTCACCTTTTCTCCTGCGCCTCGTTACTTTTGCGCCCGCAGAGAAGCCCCCCAGCACCAAGCGCCTGCCCAAGGGCCCCCGCGACGGCTTCACGCTGGAGAACGTGACCATGGAGACCATCACCGCCATCCCCTACGATATCGTCAAGGAGGGCCTGCAGTAAATATCTCCAGGAGATATCTTGGATATCTGGGAGATATTTCCACTGCAGCAGAAGCCCTGCGGCGCTGTATCTGGGAGGCGGCGGCCGGGGTGCTATGCGGCGAGTGGCTGCTGGTGCCGGCCGTGGTGCCGTGGTGTTGCTGTGGTTCCGTGCCTGCTGCTGCTTGAGGCCAAGAGCTGGCCTGCAGCAGCTGCGGCTGCGTAGCAGTTGGTCTGGCATGTGGACGGCTGTAACCAACAGACTATACGTTGCTACCGGCTGCTGCTGGTGACACCGCTGTCATCTTGTTACTGCAAAAAGTGGTCCGCAAGCAGAACTTTGCAGCTATCGTCGCAAACTTAGCAACAGTGATGAGGGACACTCGAGGATCACTGACAGCCTGTGCAGTATGTACAACTGTGCAGTATGTACAAGTACATGCTAGCATGGCTAGCGCTAGCCTGGCGGAACGCCTGTGACCAAGTCGTTGGAGACGAGATGGAAGGATCCGATCCTGTAAGGGCCTCATGTAAGTTACATGCAGTGACAGCTGTGCAGTTGTTACCATAACACAGTGGGCACCACCCTGGGGCAGGGATGAATGAACCAGCGATGCGCAGTCCACTACCAACAGACGCAACATTCATGATCAGCATGAATCATCATGATGACGCTTGTCGCGTCAATGACAAGCCAAACAGTTGTAGCAATTACACGGCTGCTGGCCAGCTCAGCGCAACTCTCCACACACACAAGCGGCTGCAGCTCAGCTGCATGTACAAACAAACACCGCCTGATAGACCGTGCAGCCTTCCAGCGGAGCTGCCGCAGAACTGCACGCCGTGGCCTGCTGCTGCTGGCCAGCTCAGCTAAACTTATCATAAGCCTACCACCTACGATAGGTGACACACAGCAGCTGCAGCTCAGCTGCTGCATGTTGCGGCCTGCTGCTGCTACTGCTGCTGTACAGCCCACTAAGCTGCGCTGCCTCAGCTCAGCTCCACTGCACACACAGCAGGTAGCTAGCTCAGCTCCACTCCACAAAGCCAAGCTTGATGGGCATCTTGGCTTGGATGGAGTGCAGCGGCTGCTGCACGGCACACTGCTGCTGCTGCTGCTGCTGCTGCTGCTGCTGCTGCTGCTGCTGCTGGCCAGCGCTGAGTCAGCTGAGTTCAGCTCCACTCCACAAAGCCAAGCTTGATGGGCATCTTGGCTTGGATGGAGTGCAGTGCGGCCTGCACATCGGCCTTGCTGCAACGGTCCATCTCAAACAGGATCTGCCCGGCGCGCACCGGCGCAGCCCAGTAGTCAAGCGTACCCTTACCCTTGCCCATGCGCACCTATGGCAGCAGCAGCGGCAGCAGCAGCAGCGACAGCGGCAGCAGCAGAATGAGAAGTGCAGCCCAGTAGTCTAGCGTACCCTTGCCCTTGCCCATACGCACCTACAGCAGCAGCAGCGGCAGCAGCAGCAGGGTGAGTTTGTGCAGCCCAGTGGTCCAGTGCACCCTTGACCTCGCCCATACGCACCTGCGGCAGCAGCAGCAGCAAGATGGGCATGGGTCAGCCTGACAGATGATGATCTAGGGGTGGGACTGCGCTGACCACGCAAGCTTCGTCTGCATGTATCACCAGGTACTGGATATTCTCGAGCCCTACTGTAAGCAGGCGCATGATGACCAGCAAGCACGATCTACAACACCAAAGTCACAACATTTCAAATTGAAGAGGCGCAGAAAAGCAGGCACGTTACTTCACTCTAAAGCCTGTATTGCTAGTACCCGGTGGAACTGCTGATCTTCGCCAGTCTGCTGCTGCTGCTGCGGCTGCTGCTGCTGCTGCTTGCTTCATGCCACGCCGCACCTCTGCAGGCTTGCTAGTGACGGGCACGTTGGGCGTCACCCGGATCCACAGCATGGCTGTCTTCTTGATCGTGCGGCGCAGCGTGCGCCTGCAGACACAGCCGACAGCAGCAGCAGCAGCAGCAGCAGCAGCAGCAGCAGGTTTTGTAGGCTGAACACATGCTACGAGCACAGCAACTGCCAGACATGGGTACGGTGATGTAAACCTGCGTGCTGGAAGCACGCGCGCCGCTGTCAGCCAGCACAGTTCTGCATATACCCTCACACCTCTGCATCACAACCAGTGTCATGGCACACGATAAGGAGCATGACGTGCGTAACATCCTGTAGGAGTGTACTTGAAGGTATCGTGTGTTACTTTGATGTAGCTTTTACAATTGTGCTGCCCGCAAGCTCACCTCGCTGCCTCCAGCGTCCTTGCAGGAATGCGGCAGTGCTCCATCGCCCTGATGCCATACAGCCCAAACGCCAGCTGGCGCGTGTTGCCGCATATCGTCTCATTGAACCCCATGCTCTTGTGGGCTTTGCGGTACTTGATGCGCCTGGGCATTAGCACAAAGCTGCGCACGCTGCCTCGCTGCTGCTGCTGTAACATGCCCTGCTGCTGCTTGAAGGCTAGAGGCAAGCCTAGCGGCCGGCCTGGCAGCAGCGGCTGCTGCTGTGTTTGGGCAAAGGCTGACATCAGCAGCGGCTGCTGCTGTTGCTGCTGGAAGCGAGAGAGCGTCTGAGTCAGTGATGAGAGTGCCCTGCTGTTGCTGAGGCTACTGACGCCACTGCTGCTGCTGCTGCTGCAAAGCTGCTGCACTGCAGAGCCCTGCACACATGGCAATAGTATGAGGCAGCGTTGAAGGCGCCAATGACTGACCGCTGGGTTGCGCAAGTGGAAGAAAACACTTCACACAATGAATAACATTTTGCAAGTTTCACAATTGCACAATTTCAGGCTGTACAGTGCAGCACTGAGCTGTAGCCCCCTCAAAAGCACTGGCACGCAGCATGCATCTTCACCACTGCTTCCTGATGCCTGTTTTGAACAGCTGTGCGTGCTAACATACGTGTCCCTGCATCACGGCCAAACCCTGCAGTGCAACACTGGGGTACCTCCTCACTCACCTGGCTGCACAACCCTGCAGCTGCTGTCCTAGATGTGCTGAACAGTGATGCTCCTTGCCTGCAGGCATCGATCAAGTTGGTCATGCTTCGGCAGTGGTGGCGGTGCAAGGCAGTGCGTTGTGCCAAACAAACCACAGCACATAGATGGCAGACGGAGAAGCAGCACGTGGTGGCACTAACAGTAAGACAATAAACTGTGATTATACTGTTGTGGTTGCTTGTCTCACCTCCATAGGGATGGCCACTGCTGCTGTGCTGCTGCTGCCGTCACTGTGCAGTCCATTGCAGCTGCCCTACAGCCAACCTCCAGGAGCCCTGCAAAGGCGAGTCACGTCATTGAACAGCTTCACAAGACAAAATGCTAAATATTGGGAAGAATGGCACAGCAGCACACCTCGACAGAGCCTGCCTGCCGAGAAGCCCCTCATGGTTGCCAGCAGGGGATCTGTAGCAGAGGAACGCCCTTGAAGACCGCCTGCCTGTCCGCGAACGTGCAGAGTACCGATGTACGATCACTTAATGAATGTCAATTGAGCAGTTCGCACAATGAACAGCGCTGACAAACGATAGGGCTGCAAGCTTGGTGACCAGGGACTTCAGCCAGCAGTTTGAAAAACTACTGCCAAACGATAACTACAACTTGTTTGTTTCTGCGCACTTCAGAGCCACTCTCTGACCTCTACTTCCAGGAAGATGAAGGGGGTGTGACGAACTGTGTCATGCTTCAAACAGTGGTTCTCAACGCTGCAGGCACCAGATGTCGAAGCTGGTGCTGCGATCCTCACATATTCTGGTTCTTTTCTGGTTTCTGCTGAGCTGGTTTGGTTGGTCACCATTGCACGCTGCTGATGCTGCCTTCTCAGGCCAGGCAGTTGTATTAGCCTCTGCACTGCACTACCCACACAAAGTTTATTTTTGACTTACAGCTACGATAACTTGCGCCCCTTGCTGGGCTGCAGCAGCATGGCAGAAGCAGAAGGCTTTGGAGGCCTCACAGCAGATGAGCTAGAAGCACTGGACCCCCATCCAGATGTGCATGCGCTGTTCAGCCACTACAACAGCACCTACTTTGATGAGTGCCTTGGCGCATGCAGTGTGGAGTGGAGCACCAAGCGCATGACACTGTGAGCAACTGCTGTCCTGCAAGCTGTGGTGGTGATGGCACCTGCATGTGCTGTGCATGACATGACTTGCAGCTGTGCAGCTGTGCTCAGAACGTTCATGCAAGCCTTCGGACATGTCATTTTGTCGTGCAGCATGCTGAAAACCGCCTGAAGGCAATGCACAGTCACGCGTGTATGCCTGCGTTCACACAGCAGTGCAGACACAGCTGCGGTGCAGTTGCAAGCAGAGCCTACGCGCCGGCAGCACCAGCTGGCAGCAAATGCATCACCTGTCGATGTCATTTTCACAATGCCATGCGGCTATCAGTTGCCGGCATCATGCCAGCACCTTCATATTTCAAGCTGTGTTGCTGTATCAAAACAGCTTGTCGCATCGCTGTCTGTGTGCAACCACAGGTGTGCTGGCGTGTGCCACTTCCAGCGGGGCGGCGGCTGCCGCATCAAGCTGTCGGAGCCACTGCTCAAACTCAGGTAACGAGGGGCTGCTCTTGACTAATGCGGTGCTCACTTGCTTGTTAATAAGCAGCAGGCATACAGAAGAAGTGCGGCTGTACATGACCATGTTGTAGTGTTGGGCCCTTGCTTGCTGTCAGTGGATGGCCGCACCTCGGGCAGCAGCTGTATGCGCTGACACACACCAGCTCAGGCCCACTGCTTACATGCACAATGAAGACTCTTTGTCACATCAAGCAGTGCTACATGCTAGCGGTAGCAGC
The DNA here is from genome assembly GCA_030272155.1 of Tetradesmus obliquus. Lineage (NCBI taxonomy): Eukaryota > Viridiplantae > Chlorophyta > Chlorophyceae > Sphaeropleales > Scenedesmaceae > Tetradesmus > Tetradesmus obliquus. The sequence continues at coordinate 3,860,042 of CP126200.1, read as the reverse complement.
AGTGCCGGCCTGGCTGACCTTAAGATACAATGCTGCTTGCTGTTGGTGACTGTCCATCGTCATGCTTGCAGGCGTTTGAGGGACCTGAAGGCCACGCTGCTGCACGAGATGATCCACGCTACAGCTGCCAGTACTTTTGCACCCACACTATGTTGTGCATGCTTTTGCTGTGTTGGTGCACATTTGCATCCCTGCAGGCCTCTGAGGGACCTCAAGGACACGCTGCTGCACGAGATGATTCATGCAGAGCTGTTTTTAAAGGGTGTGAGGGACGATGGCGACCACGGCAAGGTTTTCAGGTGTGCCAAGGAGCATGGCAGGACAGGTGGTACAGAGGAGTGCAGCTGCTAGAGCTGAAGCCACACGTGCGCAGTGTGTCAAAATTGCGCCCGCCTTGCAGGTTTGGTTTGGGTTTGATTTGGGTTGAACACCAATATGGTGAGGCTGGTTGCAGTGGTGTCACACAAACCTCATCAGCTGTGCAGCGTTACCAGCAGACAGAAGTGGGAGAAGCTGCTGCAAGCAGCAGCGCGTACAATGTGTTACAGCAGCAGCATCTGGTGGCTGTCACGCAGGCAAACCACAAGCATGACGGTGCAGCAACGGATTGTTCAGCAGGGGTGTTGCTGCATGATTATGACTTCTTCTCTGCTGCTGCTGCTGCTGCTGCTGATGATGATGATGATGATGATGCTGCTGGTGCTGATGCTGCTGCTGCCATTTCGGCAGGTCACGCATGGATGCCATCAACAAGGCCACATGCAGCGACCCACAGGTAGCACTGCGTTTCGTTTCAGTTGCAGCACGTGCATATGTGCTCAGTTACGCGCTGCAGCTCCTGCAGTCTTCTTTCTCTACAAATACCAATTGATTCACGGCTGATGCACGAAGTTGAAGCTCATTCCGCTTGATGCGCATGCAGAGGCTACAGTCCTAGCTTGGCGGCCGCTCAGCTCATTTGTCACCAACAGTCGAGTCACCTACCGCGCATCCCGTGCTAACTTTGCGGCTTCACGCATGCGATTTCCTTGTGGTTGTGGTTTCTGACACGCAGCGCCCGCCTGGCGGCTACCACATCACTGTGTTCCACACCATGCATGATGAGGTCAACGTGTACAGAACACACGTGTGGGCCTGCAGCCGCTGCGGCAACACTGTGAAGCGCTCCATGAATCGGCCCCCGCAGGAGGCTGACTGCAGGGCTTTCACAAAGGCGGCAGCAGCTGCAGCAGCAGCGGCGGGCACGCCAGGGGCGTACTGCAAGTGCGTGGTTGCGAAGTTTGCAGAGTATGAGGGCTAAGGGGACTCATGGGATACGATCTTGTTGTTGATGTCACGGCTGCGGTTATTCAAGCGCAGATGATGACAGCGCACCTCAAAAGATTGAGCTTCATCATTGCTGAGTCCATGCCAGACACCATGAAACGAGTAGTGCACTGCTGCCCTGTGGCGTGTCACCAATTCAGCAAATATCACACTTGTTCCCGGCGCTGCTTGACTGGTGCTTCCGCTTGACTTCTGGGGTTTGCTGCATTGCAGGGATGCTCGCTGCTGGTTCCACATGCACTCGAAGCATTGTGGCGGGCAGTACAATAAGGTGAGAGTGTATGCTATACAAGGGCAGGTGTATTGGGCTTCTAGTGTTTCAGCAGAAGCTAGGTCAATGCACAACTACGCACCTTGATGTGCCAGCAGCATGGCAGCGGTCAATGGGGGCTGGGGTAGCAAGGTTGTGCTGGGACAGCGTTGAGTCATCTGCGCCTGCTGACTGTGCAAGCAGTGCTTGCAGTAATGGTAATGCCACATGGCCTGCATGCCAACTGACTGAGGCCGGTGGCAGCTGCATTGCAAAAATCATGATATTTCAAGCCGGTTGAAGCCATTGGTTGGGTGTGGACCGCCTGCAGCAGGTAGCATGGCATCAGCATGGTGCAGAAACTTCTGCTGTTGCGCTCAAGCATGCTCTCCGCACTGCTCTGCAGATCCAGGAGCCTGAAAAGCAGCAGCCTGCAGCCGCCAGCAAAGCTGGCAGCTGCAGTAGCGGCAGCAGCGCTGGCGCCGGCGGTGGGAAGCGGCCCAAGCAGCCAGCAGCAGCTGCTGCAGCAGCAGCAGCACCTGCTGGCATGCAGCCTATAGCAGCCTTCTTCAAACCCCAGAAGCAGAAGCAGCAGGAGTCTAGCCAAGGGCAAGCGCAGCAGCACAACCAACCTCTGCGCGAGTCTCAGCAGCAGCAGCAGCAGCGGCAGCAGCAGCAGCACCAGCAGCAGCAGCAGCAGCCATCAGCACTACAGCAGCAAGACCAGCAATTAAACCTTCAGCAGCAGCAGCAGTCAGTGCAGGATTACTGGGGTAGTCTAGGCAAGGGTAATGTGCTTGGGGACAGCACCAGCGTGCATGCCAGGGCAGGAGGTGTGCAGCTAGGGCGAGGCGCGGTGGTGGTGGGTGTAAGCAGCCAGCAGCAGGGGCAGCCAGGGATCAAACCCCCGCATAGTGTCGTGATACAGCAGCAGCAGCAGCAGCAGCGGCTTCACCAGCTGCACAGAGAGCCAGACGCAGCTGGCTTGGAGGTTGTTGAGCTGTTGTCATCAGAAGGCGAGGATGATGATCAGCAGCAGCAGCAGCAGCAGCAGCACCCACAGCTGCAAGCCGGCCAAGCGCTTCCCAAGCTGGCTGCTGGTGCTGGTGCTAGTGTGGCCACCACGACAGTGGCTGCACGCAGCAGGTCAGCAGCACAAACAGCGCAGGCTGCTGATGTATTAGCTGTAGGAACGAGTAGTTTGTGCTGCCCTGTGTGCTGCCAGGAGTGGCTGCCTGGTGAGATCAGCAATGCGCAGCTGAATGCACACCTGGATGCATGCCTGGCGCGCATGCACTAGGTACAGTGTGTCAATAGGCAAGGCTTGATATTGATGCTTTTGTGAGTGCTGTCTGTGGCAGTGCTTTGATGGCAGCTGTGGGGCTTGCCTCACTGCAGCAGTGAACCAGCAATCACTTCCAGTGGATGGCAATGCTCACCAAGATTGCTGTTGACATTGCGCTCATTGTCTGAGTCCTGCTGGCCTGTGGCCGCCTACTTTCCAACGTTGTGGGATGCAGCCACCCTGCAGTGAAGTTGAAAGGGCACTGCAATATGTGCCGCTGCTGTGTGTGGTCAACCTGTGATGCCCTGATTAATTGATGGGTCCCACCCACTGGCAGCTGGTGATCTCTGCCGCAGTCCCACTGCTGTGGCAGAGTGGACAGCGCAGGATACACAGCGTAGAAAGGTGGTTCGGAGGTGCTAGTTCGGCGTGTGGCGACTTAGAGCCCACATGAACAGCGCCACTTAAAGTGCTGTGGCACACCATGCACGTCACATGTTAGGAAGGTCTCAGCCCTGTGGGCCAGCATTGGACAAGTAGCAGAGCAGTGGTTGCAGACGCCACGGCCAGACAAAGTATGTTTTTTTGTGTGTAAAGGTTCGTTTGATCACTCGTTTACACGACGCCTCTGCTTCAGCTAGTGGCCTTGCTCCCTTGTCCCAGCTTTTTGCTTTCTGAGCACCATGGCAGCCAAGACAGCTGGGTACCCCTCAGCGTATCCGCAGTATGCGTCAGTGGACTTTGTGGATGTCGAGAAACAGGCAACATGCTTGGAGGATGACCCCGCAAACATCGCCCATGCGCAGATGCGTCTGGGCTTCATCAGGCAAGTTGAAACCATCTACAACATTACAAGACAGAACTATTGCCAGCAGAGAGTGTGTAAGAGCTTTGCACTGAGACGCCTTGTCCCCATTGGTGCCAGCTGCACGAAGCTGCTCGGAATGGGTGTGTGATGCATCTTGGGGACCAGATACCCTGTTGAGAGCTCAGCAAACATCGTGAAAGCCGTTGGATGCGCAGCAGGGGCTTTTGTTGTGGCCTTGGAGCAGCCAATCAGGGACAGCAGCAGTGGCAGCAGCAGCAACAGCAGGGACAGCACCAAGGGGGCCAGTGAGCATGCTCGTTAACCTTGCCTAACTACATCGTCTCAGTTGCTGCTGCTGTTGCTTGTCCGCTGTTACGCTTGCAGGAAGGTGTTTGGCCTGCTGAGTGCCCAGCTGGTGCTCACTGCAGTGGTAGCAGCGCCCATTGTGATGCACAGTGGAGTTAAGGCATATGTGATGACCAGCCCATGGGTGACCATGCTGGTGCGTGGCTTTGGCCTTGACTGCTGTAGTCACAGCACAGCAGTGGCAGCAGGCCAGCAGGATGCATGCTCAAGTTGTATTGTTCTGCTTTTTGCTGAGCACCAGCTGGCATGGTGTGTGAGGATACGCGGCTATGCAGCAGCAGGAACTTGGCATGTCTTGGCATAGTCGGTTGCTACTTGCAACCTGTTCATGGTTTCCTGCACGAGGACGGCAGGCGCCTGGCCACGTGTGCAGCATAGCGCAGCAACGCACATCAGCAGGCTGCGTACCATGCACAAGTACCTTCAGTAACGGAACCTTCAACCTTCAGCATGCACTCATCTTCGTTCATCACAACCGCCTTGCTGCTTCTGCTCACACTCTGCGTGCCGCATGCTCTGCTTCTCCTTTTCCTGCAGGCCATGGTCGGCTCTCTGGTGCTGCTGCTCACGCTCAGCTTTTCCGAATCAGCACGCCACACACACCCCACCAACCTGCTGCTGCTGGCGGCCTTTACAGCAGCAGAGGGCGTCCTAGTCGGCGCCATCACCTCACAGTACCAGCTGCAAGCCATTTTGCTGGCAGTAGCCATGACAGCAGCAATCACTGTGGGCCTCACCGCTTATGCTCTGTCCACAAAGCGCGACTTCACCATGCAAGGAGGCATGCTGTGCACGCTGCTGTGCACGCTGCTGCTGGTGGGGCTCTTCGGGGTGGCTACTCAGAGCCCCGCGCTGCAGCTGCTGCTAGCGGGCGGGGGTGCGGCGCTGTTCGGGTGTTACATTGTGTACGATGTGCAGATGATTGCGGGCGGCAAGCACAATGCGATGCAGCTCTCGGCTGATGAGTATGTGGTGGGAGCCATCCAGGTGTACCTGGATGTTGTGAACCTGTTCCTGCACCTGCTGCGGTTCATAAGCGAGATGCAGCGCGACAGCTGAGCTCGGTGTATTTTTGAATAGTGTACAATCAGCTGTGGTGCGGCGGCTGTACAATGCACGCACGTGTGCGCACAACGCAATAAGTCTGACAGCAACTTGTGTGGGATTGGTTGGGAGGGGCATGTGGTTGATGCTTGTGCTGCACGCAAAATGCTGGTTGCTGGATGCTCTTGGAAGAGCAATTGCCGCATAACAACCAAATAGATTTTGCGACTTTGCGCTGTAAGCAAAAGCTTGTGTTTTGGAAGCCATGCGCTGGCTGCTGTGCCACAGGTTTGAATCCCGTGGTTTGATTCTCTCTGTTTTGACTTTGTTGCAAGTGTGCGCATGGATTGGGGATGGCGCGCTTCAATCGGATCTACCAACGTTTGGTGGAAGAAGTAACAGATAGATGACAGCTGAAGCTCACAGTGCGGGTGTCATGGCTCTGCAGCCGCTGCATAGTACGGCAGCATAGCATGTCTTCAATGTAACGTGATCACCCATGATGATGATGACCCAAGGTGCCTTTCATGGTGGCGACGATTCATTTATTCTGCTTGTGAGGCTGATTAGTCAACTGAAATGCATGGCTACAGCTGCTGCCGCTCTGGCTGCACCTATAGCCCATTGTGCTGAAGTAAGATAGCCGCTACTGTACTGGCAGGCAAGCCTACTAGTACTGTGTGCAGCGCCGCTGTTGAGCCGCTTTTGGCTGATCACGCAGCTTGCAAGAAAGCAATTTGAGACCGGCGCCCGACTCTGGGTGTGACACCAAGTAGCATGTGCACACAGCGCACAATTGCCCCACAAACTTTGGCTTGGGCATTACACAAGTGCTAGCAGCCAGTGCTGGCTGGACTACAGTGGAGACCACGCACTACCCTGCACAATCCCATGTCAGCACTGGTAAGCTGCAGCAATGCATGGGGCCGCATGCATTGTCTGCAACAAAAAAATGCACTGGATGATGCTTTAACATCTGCCAGAGTAGCCAGTCCTGCACCACATTAAACATCAAGCCACGTGCACGTGCGTGTGGCGGCCGCTCAGGTTGAGGCCCGATCAATATGTGCGCCAAGCCATGCTTGCCAAGTATGAGCTGAAACAAAAGACGGAACTGCATTCAAGCAGTGCATCCAAGCAACGCTGTCAGCACATTCAGGAAATCAAATGCGTCAGGTGCTGCACCTGTCAAGTGTACATTGGGCATGCCGGCGCACAGCCTGCAGCTGCCATGCATAAAGCAGGTACAATGTTGCATCTGCATCTGCACATGCCACACAATGGCTCATCTCACGAGGAGTATTTGCTTTACAGTTGGCTGCGTCACAGCAAAGCCCACACTTGCAACAAGTGGCACTTAAGCAATGCCGCTCAAGAAGTGCTTTACATTCGGTGCTGGGCATGCTGAGTAGGGTTTCCTGCAGGGCACAGGCTTCAGGAACACGCTGACAGAGTTGAGCGAGCAGATGATAATACAAGCAGGCTCTGCAACTCTTGCCGGCGGTCCATGTCCCGCCAGGTATCCGTAACAGCACTTGCACAGTTGTCCATCAGGATGGGTGCATGCCCGGCACAGTAACACAGAGTGGCCACCCTTCAGTGCTATGCTTGATATCAACTATACTAACTACTCTATCGATAGATAGTCTGATGATGATGACCCTTCAGCGCGCCTCCACGCCCTCCTTCCGCCTGTACCATTCTATCTGCACCTCCTCGCCCACATTGGCGTAGTCGCCCTCGTAGCGCTTCGACCTGCGGCAGGAGCGCAGCAGCCACGCAGCAGCCATCATCATCATGTCAGCAGCCATAGGAACGATGCTGCGGCCCCACACGCCACCATGCGGAGTTAACTTGCAGCAACCAGGCATAGACGATGGCGATCAGAGAAATACACGTCACAATCAGCAGATTCGCTGGTGGGTGCAGCCGCAACATACAGTAAGTAGTGCCACACATCCTGGCCACGGCAGAATGATGCCGGCAATGTCTTTATTTGTTTGTGGTACTATACGTGGCTGGCTGCCGGACTTGTTGGCTGGCTGCCTCTGCTGTCTTTGTCTCACCTAAACTCCCACCAGTTGATGGGCCGGTAGTGAGGCACCTTGTCTGCAGCAGCCACAGCAGAGGCGCAGCACAGCAGCAGCAGAGGCCAGCGGCAGAGTTCAGCCAGCCTGCAAACATGACAACCCCCAGGCCCTCGCTGCCATGCTGCCAGTCTCAACTGCCAGTCGCTGGCAGTTTAAACGGCTGGTGGCATCAGCCACTAAACAGCAAGTTGATTCGGGTTCTGTGCCCTTGCTAGGGTACTGAGTCTACAGCGCTGCTGCTTATCACACTTTCAATTCCCACAAGCCAGGCACCTGCCACCGCCCCCACCTGCAGCAGCCGTATGTCCACCCTGTGCTGCATTATAGCTACAGCTGCAAAACAGCGTCTAGATGTTGGGGACGCACCTCCCACCGCCTCCACCTGCAGCGGTTGTATGTCCACGCTGTGGCTGGGGTTGAAGAAGAACGCGCGGCTGTAGCGGGGCCGGCTGCTGGACTGCAGCACGCGGTGGTTGCTGGCAAAGAACTTGTCGTTGGTGGCCACCTGGGCCATGTCCTGCAAGCAGCAGGAGCAGTTAATCAACAGTCTTGCCTGTCTTGATTTGCATGCCTCTGTGTGTGTTGACGTGTATCTGCAGTGCCGCAGCAGCGTGTCAGCAGCCGCACAGTGCCAGCCAAGCTCGACAGCCAAGCTCTGTACTTCAATCCGGTGATTGTCGTGCGTCCAACGGCAGTTGAACTGTGTCAGCGGCGTGGCGTGCGCTGGCCCATTGTTTCCGTCTTGTTGTGTCAAAGCATCTGACAGCATCCATTACTCAGCGAGTGTGCGACTGTCAGCATCATCCTTAAGGTCAAGCTGCAGGCGTATCAGCTGGCCATCAGGTGCTCACTCACCCCAACGTTGATGGTGAAGGCTCCCGGCAGCGGCTGCACCAAGTGCCACACACCTTCCCGCAGCACCTGACACGCAGACATACAGCAGCAGCAGCAGCAGCAGCAGCAGCAGAGGCAGGTGGGTGCTTGTTCAGTTCCTGCTTCTTACCAGCAGCGTGACAACATGTGTCAGCAGTGACCCCACATTGACCACACACACAGAACCACCACCAAGAACAACACTAAGAAGCCTCAGTCATGAATGCTTACACAGAAACCATTCTCACCTGATGAAGTTTCTGAATCTGTAAGCTGTATTACTTGAGCATTGTATGTGCAACACACCCTCCCCAGCTCAGCTCACCAACGACATCCTGCACCAGCAATGTAAGCTACATTCAATTTGTTTGTTTGCACCGACTCACAACTGCAGCCCATCTACGCCATGTACCACCACAACAACTACAAACCTTGGTCAAACAACAAAACACTGCGTTGACCAGCCTTACCTGCAGCCCAGCCACGTCGTCCTGCACCAGCACCGTCAGGAAGCCTGCATGCTTGTGCAGCAACATCCCAAGGCTGTCGGGCGCAGCCCCGGGTGTCACCGGGTAGCAGTTGAGCCGCAGGAAGCTGGTGTGACTGGGCTTCAACAAGCCATGCAGCGCAGTCGGCTGCACCTCCAGGCCGATTGAATAAGGAAACAGTCACAACCGTTTGTGCAGCAACATAACAATAACAGTGCGTTGACCAGCCTTACCTGCAGCCCAGCCACGTCGTCCTGCACCAGCACCGTCAGAAACCCTGCATCCTTGTGCGGTGAGATACCTAGGCTGTCAGGCGCAGCCCCAGACGTCACTGGGTAATAATTGAGCCGCAGGAAGCTGGTGTGGCTTGGTTCAAACAAGCCATGCAGCGCAGTGGGCTGCAGGCCGAGGCCGATTGCAATCACTTCGAGCAGCCGGAAGGAGATGCGGGACATCTCTGTGAAGTAGCGCTGGTTGATGGGCCTGCGTGTTTTGGTGCGAGGGATGGTGGGCGGGGCGGCAGTTAGTGTTGGGTGCATGTTGGTGTAGAGATGCTGCGCGTACATTTGTTGGTCAGAACGTTGAGCCGCAAGAAGCTGGTGTGACTCGGTTCAAACAAGCCATGCAGCGCAGTGGGCTGCTTGCCCAGGCCGATTGCAATCACATCAAGCAGCCGGAAGGAGATGCGGGACATCTCTGTGAAGTAGCGCTGGTTGATGGACCTGAGTTTGTTGGTGCAAGGGAAGGTGGGCGGTGCGCGGCAAGCAGCAGCAGCAGGGGCGGTGGGCAGTGAGAGGTGCACGCTGGTGTAGAGCATGCTGCATGGTCATCTGTTAGTCAGAAAGTTAAGCCGCAGGAAGCTGGTGTGGTATGGTTTGAACAGCCCATGCAGCGCAGTGGGCTGCAGGCCGAGGCCTATTGCAATCACTTCAAGCAGCCGGAAGGAGATGCGGGACATCTCTGTGAAGTAGCGCTGGTTGATGGGCCTGATGTGTTTGGTGCGAGGGGTGGTGGGTGGGGCGCGGCAAGCAGCGGCAGCAGCAGGGGCGGTGGTTAGTGTTGGGTGCTTGTTGGTGTACAGCATGCTGTGCGGACATCTTGTAGTTAGAAAGTTGAGCCGCAGGAAGCTGGTGTGGCTTGGTTCAAACAAGCCATGCAGCGCAGTGGGCTGCAGGCTGAGGCCTATTGCAATCACTTCAAGCAGCCGGAAGGAGATGCGGGACATCTCTGTGCAGTAGCGCTGGTTGATGGGCCTGGGTGGTGTTGGTGCGAGGGAAGGTGGGCGGGGCGCGGCAAACAGCAGCAGCAGCAGCAGGCGCGGTGGTTAGTGTTGGGTGCATGTTGGTGTAGAGCATGCTGCACGGACAGTTGTTAGTCAAGAAGTTGAGCCGCAGGAAGCTGGTGTGACTAGGCTTGAACAAGCCATGCAGCGCAGTGGGCTGCAGGCCCAGGCCGATTGCAATTATTTCCAGCAGCCGGAAGGAGATGCGGGACATCTCTGTGAAGTAGCGCTGGTTGATGGACCTGGGTGGTGTTGGTGTGAGGGAAGGTAGGCGGGGCGCAGCAGGTAGCAGCAGGATGGTGGGTAGTGAGAAGTGCATGCTGCGGTAGAGCAGGCTGCTCCATGATTTGCAGGAGAAGCAGCATGGGCAAAAGCACGCGTGTTGCTAGCTGTCATTTATGTGCACGTAGGGCGCACGAACGCGCTGGCGCTGCTAAGTTTGTGATAGAGCTTGCAAGCTCTTTGCGCTGAGTACATGCACATTCTGTTGACCTGCAATTCCAAGCAATAGTAGAAGCACCAACACAAGCAGCAGCAGCAGCAGCAGCAGCAGCAGCAGCAGCAGCAGCGGGAGTGCCTCACTTGAAGTCTGGGTAGCTCGGCGGCCACCTGTTCACGCCCTGTGGGTCAAAATTGTCTGCGTGGTCATCGGGCTGCTGCGGGTTGGGCGTGTGCCTGAAGTCAAACCCTGCATGCAGTGCAACGTAGCATTGGTGGTGAGTGTCCTTGGTCAAACGCTTCACGCTAGCACCAAAGAAAGTGCCTTGTCACAGTGAAGTGATGCCGTCGCTGGTAGGGTGACATCAGATTTGCTATGTGTTTCTCGTCAACTTCAACAACTTGAGCAATGCACAAAGATGCGCTGATCCACCTCCAGTGGCTTGGTGGTCTAACAGCGCAACTGACAAGCGACATGTATGCTGAAGCACTGCTTGCACTAAGCGCAAAGTGTCTCACCCTCTTTCAGGTCCAGCTTCTGCTTTGTGAACTCGTCATTAAAGTAGCCCTGCAACAACAACAGCAGCAGCAGCAGCAGCGGCAGCAGCGCATGGTCAAGCGGTGTGAGGTAGAGCTGCTGTCACAAACTCGCTGGGGTGAGGCGGCTGCACTGCTGCACCTGCACAAGACCTGACCGTCAAGATAGAACCAGCGCTGCGGGTGTTACAGTTTGCGAGCCAATCCTCTCGCAGATGAACAACATAAGCTACTTTCAGGTTTGCTGCTGGAGTGAGCTCACCATGGAGTTGTCCTTGCTGCGCTTGCAGGCCTGCTTTTCCGGCAGCGGCAGCGCAAAGAACCTGCAGCAGCAGCAGCAGCATTGTCACAGGTGAGCAGCCATGCAAAGCCCTGCACACTCTGCAGCAGTCTGGCAGCTTGTTGTGCTGCTGCTGCTGCTGATCCGTGGCTTTATCAAAGCACTTCTGCCACTATCATACCGCTCAGCCGTGTTGATAACAGTGTTACCCCGACTCTGTAAGTATATATGATATATATGATATATATGATGGTCTCATTCAATGGCAGCTTGTGTCTCTGAAGCTCACTACACAAGCTGCCATTGAACGAGACCATCCAATCCAGTAACCCACTGCTTCGTTGCTGTGCAGCGCTCACCCATCAATGCCTGGATCGTGCTGTGCAAAGCTCACTAACACCGCAAGCTGCGCTGACCAACAACCACACGTACTGCTAATTGTGCACAAGCCAGTCACTGCTTCATTGCCGCGCAGTGCTCGTCCAGCAGCTGCTGGTTCTGACTGACACCTGATGCTATGCTGCAGGACAATCATACGTACTGCTTATTGTGCGCATGACACACACTGCTTTCTTGCCGTGTAGTGCTCATCCAGCAGCTGCTGGCTCTCTAACCCTTAATGCTACGCTGCACACCAACCACACGCATTGCTGACTGTGCGCATGCTACTCACTGCTTCATGGCTGCATAGTGCTCATTCAACAGCTACTGGCCCTCACTGACACCTAATGCTATGCTGCAGAACCACGACATGTAATGCTTATTGTGCGCATGCTACTCACTGCTTCATTGCCGCGTAGTGCTCATCCATGGATCCATGGATCACAACCACATGTAATGCTTACTGTGTGCATGCCACTCACTGCTTTATTGCCGCGTAGTGCTCGTCCAGCAGCTGCTGGCTCACACCATGGTTCACCAGCTGGAAGAAGCCCCAGCTGCTGCATGCCTCCACAATCTGGTCTATCACATCCTGCGGTGGCCGCATGCCTGCGTTGCCCTGCTGGGGTGGGCGGGGCGAGAGGGAGTTGGATTGCGGTGCGTTACAGCAGACATAAATGTGACAAAAGATTTTGTCAATATTGAACACGTGTCATGTGGCAGCAGGGCAGAGGTGGTGACAGCGCGGCTGCAGGTGTAGGTGGCGCATGCTGCTGCGCAGCGAGCTGCTAAGGTTTTACTTTGACCCGTCAACAGCGGAAAGCTTGACCGCATCAGAGACACGCAGTGTGCTGGCAGCTGCTTGCAAGCGGATTTCAAGCATCAACAACTTGGCAAGCAGGGGCAGCAGCAAGGCAACAGGAGCAGCAGCAGCAGCAGCAGTAGTAGAAGCAACAGTAGTAGCAGCAGTCCGTCTGGACAGCACAACGCACGGCAGATGGCACATAACATACCTGGGCGAGGAACTGCGAAGCATCGATGACGGGCACTCCCTCCAGCACAGGCTGATCAGCAAGTGCCATGCTGGTCCAGAGCTGCTTCTGTTTGCTGCGTGCCAAGGCGCTGGCTGTATGCAACTGCTGCAGCACAAGCGAACTGTCGACGTGCGTCAAATAGAGGCTGTGAGTCCCCGGGCACAGCACACACTGAGTCCACACACGTCGTCAGCAGCGACGAGACAGATTGAGTGCGTGGTCTCGCGAAAATGAACGACCCAGTCAGAAGTCAAGATAAGAACGTTGTTGGGAGTGGCGTACTCAGTTGCAGTCAAGTTTGTAGGGTTACCGGCGTTGGAACGGAACAGTGCACGTCACCGAATCATCACTGTCACTGTCAGTGAGAGAGTGACTGGACTGCAGATCACGTTCTAGAGAGCAATAGCGTACGTGCAGCATGTCCGGAAAAGGTATAGGTGAAATTTGACTGCCACACGTATAGGTTGCAGGTCACACGTGCTGCTGCAGCTGCTGCTGTCTTGAAATAGTTGCTGCTGCTGCTGCGTCAAGTGCTGCAGGACACGCAACGTTAACTGTACCAAGAATTGCAGCTGCTGCTGCTGACTCTGCCCGTCGCGTGATACAGCCAGAAAAGCAATACAACTGAAACTGTTACACTTCCAAGATGACGACAAAAGTGAAGACCATGCTGGATAACCTTCCCAACAGTGACGCTTAGGTCCAACATCGGCAAAAAAGACCGGCAAAGCTGCCCGTCTGTTGGAGGCTGGCACTATATCTGCTGCTGCTAGTAGCAGCTACCCATGCAGTATCCTAGGGCAGCCGCTAAGCCACCATAGATAGCTGTAACAACTACAAAACCACTCCTGAAGGGCTGAAGTATGGAGGGACCAAACTGCCCTCAAACATATGTAGATATCACATATGTAACGTGCATGCATGTGCAGCAAGTTGATGGTAGTGCGCAAGCCGCGCCATGCCATGTGCAGCAGGCACGGTCAAGCGCATATATGACAAGCATTATGCAGTAGCAAGGTGGGCAATGCCTAGCTAGGAATGGCCACCAGACAGCAGCACTGCACATGCAGAGAGCAGCGGCCTGGCAGCTTGCACTAGCCTGGCAGGAAGCAACAGGAGGCATGACAAGCACAGCATGCAGCAAAAGACACCTAAATGTAAGCACGGGCGACGCCGGCACTGTTCACTGATGTACACAGAGACACACATCAGCAGCAGGAGCTCAAACAAAGAAGAAACAGCGTCAACAGTAGCTCTCAAGCCCACATGCTTTCGCTTTCAGGCAGCAATCTGCCGCCAGTCAGCCGGCATGAGCTGCGCAGCTCTTCAATCCTCTGTCTGTGGGCATGACCAAACCTGGCATGGCTGTACAACACAAATGCCTCTCTCAAAAGCACACATAGCAGCTGTGCTGTTGGATACGTGGATCTCACCCAAGAACCGTGCCGTTAGGTAGATGTATCTCAATCTCAATCTCATCCTAAAGAGCCATGCAGCTGGGCAGCTGCATCCCACACCCAAACAACACAGCTCACAGCAGGCAGCTGCCGTCACAGGATCAGAGCATTGCCTGCCACTCTTGTGTTGTCATCTCGCATGCCCTCACTGCAATCTAGCGCAGCGGTGCAGCAGTGCAGCAAGCCAAGAGAGGAATGCAGTGCAACCAACTGCACCGGCTACTCTTGCAGGTGCCCGCGCGTGTCACCAGAACATCGCGGCGTGTCAGCAGCATTTCACCGCTCCCAACACATGCACAACTGCATGCACAACCAGCCTGCATGCAACCCTCTTTTACAGCCAGGGCGGCTGCAACAGCACCGTTGACTGTCGCAGCAAGCAGCCCGGGCAAGTGACGCAGCATCTCCTGCTGCTCAGCAGTACCTAGCAAGTCCATACCCTCCTGTCAGATGCTCTCCAGCAGACAAAACCAGCAGCAGCCCGCAATGCAGTGCAGCTAGCGGCCGCAGCAGGTGCAGCCTGCTGCATGCGTTGCCTGTCGTACGCAATGCACGTGTGAAATGAGAAGTCTGGGCACAGCAGCTTGGCTGCCTGGCTTGCCCAAGCTCTGATGAGCCACAAGCTCGAACTTTGTCATGGCACACCTCTAACTCATAGATCTGTAGCATTCAAACTTCAGATCCACAGCCAAAGGGCAGCCAGGCAGGCACATAGCCAGGCAGGGCACACAGCCACATCACACAGTCAGGGCCAACGGTGCTGCCTATACTACACCCCTGCTGCACTGCAGCATTCTGCACAACAAGGACAGCAGCATGCAGCATCAGAACCTCACAAAGCTGGGGCTGCAGCTGCAGGGGAACTCTGTCCTCTAACCACTGAAGCTCACCCACAGCAGCAGCAGCACGTCCAACCAAGCCACCTCTGTCTACCAGTCCTGTGTCGCACTTTAGTCAAGTCGGCACTCACTGCCATGCGCCACTCTGCAGCATTGCCATATGCTTCAATGGCAATCCTCAACGCCGGATCCCCAACAAAGCATCAACAAAAGCAATGCAGGAAGCCTCTTGCATCACCACCAAAACACCGATGTACAGCAAGCAGCAGCCAGCTTGGGTCAAAGCCACAGGCGCGAACACCCTGTGCACACCCAACACTGCTGCAGCTTGCACTTGCCAGCCTGCCACACCAGCACCAATCTCCACTCACACCTCCACCAATCTACAGCTGCAACACTCTGCTGCTGCTAGCTGCAGACAAAGTGACAGCAGAAATAACGTCGCGCAGCAGATCTATTGCCGCACAGCAGCGCTGCGGCAGCTGCGGGTGAGGCCCAGTTGCAGGTACTGCCGCCGCCGCGGCTGCTGCCCCGCGCTGCCGCTGCTGCTGCCATCGTCGCTGCTGGCGCTGCCACCCTCTCCTTCGCTGTCACTGCTGCTGCTGCTGCTGACTCGCTCCACGCGCTCTGTGATGCGGATGGACAAGTTGATGTGCCGGAGCTTCTTGTTCATCACTTTGCCTGCCCGGAAAGCCAGCACAAAGATGATAAGCCCTGCTGCAATCAGCATGCTGAAGCCCCAGGGGAATGACAGCGCATTCAGCACAGGATACGGGAAGCGCCCGTTCATGTGCCTGCACAGCATGAGGTAGCTGAGGTAGACCACCACCAGCACGCTACTGAGGCGCTCCGAGGTTCTGCTGAAGCTGCGGCGATCTGACGAGATCAGATCGGCCCATGCTGTGAGCGTGTTAAAGGCGTGCACGCTGACATCGAGCCAGGGCGGGCGCTGCACGTGGCCTCCCTCTACTGCCAGCTTGGTAGTTCCCTGGATTGTGTAAAACATGATGCTGACGACGTGTGTGAATGCAAAGATGGCACATGCCAGGTCATCGGTTGGCTTGGTCCAGCGGGACTTGCCATACCAGGTGCGCTGCAGGTCATCGACTGTAGCCATGCCTAGCTGCAGCGTCTGCAGGCTGAAGCTGTAGAAGGTGAGGAAGCGGAAGAACCAGCCAAAGCCCTGGTTGCCTGGCAGCTGGGATGCTGCGGGGGTGAGGTGCCAGCACCACACGAATGCAAACCAGCTGAAGGCAACTGCATGCACGACGAGGCTGCGTGGTGGCGTCCTGCAGTGGAATAGCAGCGTGGTCAAGGTCGCAGAGCCAGCAGCGGCGCAGCAGCAGAACATGAAGAGGCATGAGTGAGGGCAGGAGCCAGTGGTTGAGGGTGTAGGGAGATTCTGGCATATGCTTGCTCGTGAATTTTCGGCTGCCAGGGGAGTGCTGCTCATGCAAGACATCCAGCCACTGCTGCAGGTCCCAGAAGGATCGATGTCTGACTGGCGGTGGAGACCACAGCTGGCCCCACGTCATTGCAAGCAGATCATAGAGCGTTGAACAAGATGTATGCGCGCGGCTGTGACATGCTGCATGCGGCCTGCTTCAAGAACAAGCCCAAAACGCTCTCAGCGCTGTGCAAGGCCGCTGTCACCTCTATCGCAGCACGCAAGTTCACCAGAACGAAATTCAGGTGCAATAAAAGCAAACTAAATGACAACTGCCTACGCAATGCACCTGCCAGGTGGGCGGGTGTGTGCGGTGTGCAGTGTAGTCTAGCTATCAGAGGCCAAGGTGTTGTATTCATATTACAAACCTTTGTCTCTCCTTGTATGCTGTAGCGTGCCGGCTGTGCAGCTCCACAAGGGGCGTGGATTCAAGCGAGAACTCCATCGCTGCTTGTCGCTTGGTACAGCTACGGTGATACGGCTGACAAGCTTAAACCGACGATGTGTGACAATCAGCCAAATTCAGGGGCCAGCCGAGACAGGCTAGAGGTGCTGACGTATATGCCAGCCAGACACTAAAGCATACGGGGCAAAACAGCACAGATAATAGTCGATTACCTTCAAAGTAAGCTGATGGGAGTGGCGGAACTGGCTGCATAAGTACCATCAGACCTTTGGGCCCGGTCTGTCACACCTCGACCAAGAACCTCGGGAGCTGCTGAACCCAACTTCCTCTGGGCTGCGAGCCTCTGCATGATTTGGTATGTTGGCTCTGCAGGTAGCTGTTTTTACCCTTACAAGTATTGTAAGACACTCTGCAAGCTCATTAGGCAGCAAAAGCATGCACAGATGCCAGCATTTGCAGCGGGTGCACTTGCACTTCAACCTCAGCCTACGGCTGTTGCTGTGCAATGCTTGCATGCTGCTGCTTTTCGTAACTTAATTGCTTGCTGTTTTCTGTTTGTTGAATGACCAGTATCAGTAGTATATGCTGTTACCTTGAGGTGTTGCCTCTGGCGCTCAGCGCCGCACGGTGCAGGACCAGCAGCAACTCGTTTAGAGCATTGGTTGCGTGGCCAAGAATACAAACTGGCTTGACTCCTGGGTTTGTAAGCGTGATTTGTGGCAGGCACCAGTCCATTTGACACTGTGGTTGTCCGCCCGTACCCGCGTAAATTTTGACGTTTCAAACAGCACCATGATCAACCTACCGCCTGAGGGAGTTGTAAAATGAGGAACTGAAGACAAAAGACAGGATCCCAAAGGACGCTGGTCATGCACAGCTGCGCATCTTCAAGCAATGCTGATCCAGAAGGCCCCCGCCAACCTACAGAAAATAGTGAGCCCATGCGTGTGCAGCCAGCAACCTTGGAACCTCCTTCAAGACGCAACCAAGCTGGGAGCCCTGAAGCTGAACTTCTTGATGTTGTGTGTACCTTACTTGTACTGAATGTATTGAGAGACTGAAACTGGCATTGCCTGATCAGGTCTCATGAGCTCATGAGGTGCTGCCACGTCTGCTTTCAGCGTCAACTTTCCGTTCTCAACCTTGCTGCTTGCTGGGCTTGCCATCGTCAAATGTGTCAGCATTTGTTGCAGACTGCGTGGGAAGTGATGTAGCTGCAATTCCTGGAGCAGTTGCACGGCAAACATGCCTTTGAGTTCCGTGGACAATTACAGGAATCACGTCAGACTCTGACGTCGGATGTCTGTTGAAGCTTGCCACCTTGAATGCCTCTGCGATCCAGGGTCCGAAACCAGGTCGTCATCTTCAACATATCTGGTCCATAATTGACAACAATCGTTGCTGGCTGCAAGATATCGGCTGTATGGCTCGTTGCCACTGGCAGCCCTGAGGGCTCAGCCTGAAGCCCTGGGTAACACTGTCATGGCCAGGCTGTTCTTATCATGTCTCCCGCCTGGACTACTTAGCTCCGGAAACAAGCGTTTTTATTGTATAGATCGATTGAATAGTTTTGCGTGCCAGCCCGAGGTCGTCTACAGGCGGCTTCTCGATTAGCTAATCTCAGGCCAAACATTGCGCGAGCTATTCTGAAGTTGCAGGTGAGATTGAATGGCTTGAAACAATAAGTTTAATGATAGTAATTCTATGTGAGTTTGCAGCAGATCTCATGCCGTGGATGCAGCAGCTTGACGTGCAGAACAGGCACCGACACACTATGCTCCAAATCCAGCTGCGCTACATCTCGCAGCGTGATCAACAAGTAAAAATTATGTTGATACATTGCTGTATGGGCGCCATTGGGGACTTTGCCAACGGAATAGCTGCTGGTGACTTGCTGTGCAGCCAGGGTGCTGGTGACACAGCTTCCAGTCCATCATGCCTTTCCTCATCCGGCAGCAGCTGCCGCTTCTGGCAGCAGTGCTACTGGTACTTGCCGTAGCAGCGAATGCTGCTGCCCCAAGTCGCCTGTCAGTCGACTTTTCCTCCAGCCTGATTGTGTCACCAGGCAGCACTCCCAGCAATGTGCAAGCCAGGTGGGTCAGCTTGAACATGTGGGCCAGCCGCAGCTGTGGTAACGAGCCAACTACTGCACATTACTGTATGCCCTGCTGCGCAGTGATGTGGCTGCATGCCCTGCTGCGCAACAGTGTTGCTGTTGCGCTCCATGGCACTGCGGGCTGAGCATGCTTGCCGTGCCAGCTGGCAGCGTTAGACGAGTGCAGTTGCACGCACTGCCGAGCAGGATGATTGCAGAGGGTTGGCAAGATGAGTAGCAGCACGACAACCATTGGCCATGGGGCGCAGCCGATCTTGATGGTGCTCTGCCACCGTCTGTTGCTGCTGCGACAACTTTGCTTGCTGTTGCTGCTGCTGCTGCTGCTGCTGCTGCTGCTGCTGCTGCTGCTGCCTCCAGGCTGGATGCCCTGCTTGCTGACATGCACAGCGATGGTGTCAACAACCTCTGCAACGGCCGCCTTGATGAACACGTCTGCGACGGCAACCCGAAGAAGCTGTCCCTGCGCACACCCATCTTCAACTTTGAACTCAGCAAAGGACAGGATGATGCAAAGTGCACCCTGTGTGCACCAGCAGCTCCGGCAGATGCACCCCCCTGCACATGTGCTGCCCCAGGCAACAAAACTCGGTGCAGTTGCAGTGGCAAGCTTACTGGCGCGCAGTTTTTCAACTCCAGCTTGTATGGCATTGAGCTGGCCAGGGTACTGGTGGAGGCTGTTGGGGAGGACAACACAATCAAGGGAGGCAGCAATGCCAACTTCAACTCTACTGTGCGCTTCATAGGAAGCAAGCTGGTGAGTGCCCTGCAGACTTCCTGCTGTGTTGTTGACAACAATTGCATTAGTTGCATGCAAGCGGAGAGAGAGGTCTGTTACAGGGCTGGGCAAGCTATCCCCCTAGAGTGAGTCACCTGCCCCACTTTCAGTTCACGTATCGCAAGCAGGCTATTGGAGCATGTTGTCACTGGTGAAGGTAAAGGTTGCAAGATTCAAACATTGCAGCGTTTGTCACAACAACAGCACTGGATGGCACTGCGTTTTCAAGACAGGCATTGTAGAAAACACATGTGGCAGATGGTGGAGGCTACAGTGCTTGCACGTTGATAAATTAAAACACAGATATGCTGTCACTGCACGTGCTCTGCCTCTTGCTGCATGTCACTAACAAACACCACCACCCGTGCAAAACAAAAACAACAATCACTATACACAGACCATCACCAGGGCGGAAGGAGCGGCTGGTGAAGAAGCCGGCCATGATCTTGAGCTAGATGAATCTCATCTGGATCTTTTGGAAGGATCTGAGCTGCATATCTTGGATGACGGAGATCTGGAGGTCGAGGATGCCGGATCGCTGTGGCTGTCTGGCCAGTCCAAGGTTGTCGCAGCACAGTCCAGCAACATCCAGACACAGCTAGCACATGTGCTGGTGGAGGGCGGCAGCAGCATCAGCATCCAGTCAAACTCATCATGGATGGTGACACAGGAGTTTGACTTGACGCCAGCACAAGGTGCGCTGCAGCAGGATGGAGTGGTGTTGCTGTCTTGCTGTTGCTGCCAGGTGTCAGGTCTTAGAGTGCACAATTCAGATACATGCAGCAACAAGTATGCACTCGTATTTGATGCAGAGTTACATGGCCTACTGGTGCTGCCAGATGCAGCAGTGCACAATTAGGCAACAGACAGCAACAAGTAAGCACTCGTAATCAAGCAAAGTTATATGCGGCTTGAGTTTATGTATGCCACTTACAACCTGCAACAAATGCGTTAGATACCATGCCCAATTGCATGGGCGGCATGCCGGCTCGTCCGACAATGCATGTGCCGCTGCTGCTGCCGCCGCTGTGTGCTACCACAGCCTCTGCCACCTGCAACAAGCCCTTTGAGCCAAACGCACTGGCTGAGGCATGCTTTGGGGACAAGGAGGCATGCTGGAAGCGTCACACGAAAGGCCTACTGATCGGCCCTGAAAAAGAGGCCTTGGGTATGCTGCAGTACCCGCCCAAGACTGACAGATGGGGCCGCCAGGCGTTTGACTATGCGGACGATGTAAGTAGGGTTTGTTGGCAGGGTTTGTTGGTAGGGTTTGCTGGTAGGGTTTGTCGGTAGCTGCGTGCCGGGGACCAAGTTTGGTGGGTTGTTGCTAAGAAGCAGCAGCAAGGATGTAGCTGTCCTGCTGGTATGACGGTATGGTTTGCGCAGGCATAGCTTTCAAGATCTTGTGCAGAGCACCCAGCAGCGGCAGCAGCAGCAGATGGGAACCCCAAGATCTGCCAGGACAGCATCACCTGTTATTGAAACTGCACTTTGACTCATGTGTGATGCCTCTGCCCGGCGTACTGCGCGATCTGCAGGATGTATATGATGACTTTTATGACCAGGATTACATTGAGCCTCAGTTTGAAGCTGGGGAGTGCCTGGGTAGTGATGTATGCGGACAGCCAGCAGCAGCAGCAGCCAGCAGCAGCAGCAGCAGCAGCAGCAGTGCTGGCAAGCGGCGCTCCCTGCTTGCCCCTGCTCCTGCACCTGCCCCCCTGCCTGCTGTCGCTGCGCCTTCAGCAGCAGCAGCAAGCGGCAGCAGCACCAACAGCACTGACAAAGCAGGAGATGATAAGGACGGCGACACTGACAAAGCAGGAGACAGCAAGGATAGCAACACTGACAAAGAGACGGACTCTAGCAACACTGCCGACAACGACACTGACAAAGCCAACAACTCAACTGACACAGATAGTGATAGCAGCAGTACGCCAGCGGCTACAGCTGCAGCTCCTGCAGCTAGGGTTGGTGACGAGGACAATGACACTCCGGGCGTCATCAGCACGGAAGTGAATGCAAAGGATACATTGGATGGGGCTGGATATGATCCAGAGTGGGGAGAGGGACCATATGGGGAGACACTGTGTGATGCTCCGCCCTTCAGGGCCTTCAACTACTATGGGTGAGATGCGCGGCTGTGTACAGCTGATCATTGCATTGCAGGCAGCCTGTTTGTTGGGGCTGCTGATGGCATGTGTTGCAGGGTGCTTTACAGGACATGCTAGCAGCAGTGGCAGCAAGGCCTGCATTGCGTGGCATGTCTGTTTTGCCACAGTAGATGTTTTGGCCATGCAGCCCCTGCCAGCCATACACCACGTGACAGCCCACTACGGCCCTCAAACACTGCCACGACGCGAGTCCTAACTAATCCTCGTGGTATTGTGCTGCACCTGCAGGCTCGTGGTGCGTGGCGGCAGCAGCATCACAATCAGCGCCTCAACATGGGAGCTGTACGACCAGAGCAGGGTGTTCATCACTGACAGCAGCCTCATTCTGGAGGCTGGGGCCACGCTGCGGCTGCTCAACAGCACGATCACGCTGATCAACAGCACGCTGGAGGTCAAGGGCGGCTCCGAGGTGAGCGGCTGCTGCTGCTGCTGCTGCTGGTGCTGCTGCTGGTGGGGCTTGCAGTCAGTGTCTGCTGAGATGAAGGCGGCAATTGTGTTGAACGCTGTAATCAACCACTTCTGCACCTGGTGCGGTGGTCGTGCATAATGACAGAACAATGTGATCTGGTCAGGACACACATCAGCAGCAAATGCTACTGCAGAGGTTGGCAAGCTCCTGCAGCACATTGCCACTGCAACCTCTAATCACTGCTGCTGCTGCTGCTGCTGCTGCTGCCGCAGATCATTCTGGAGCGCTTCTCAGGCCTGCACCTCTTCAACAGCCGCGTCACTGGCGACAGCGCGCTGTTTGCGGTGCCAGCCGAGCAGCCCAGGAGTGGATCTACATGGAGAGGCAAGCCCTGGCTGCAGCGTGGCGACTACCGTGCAAGTGCTGGTGGAGGCCTGCCTGTGTCCATGGGTGTGCAGCCTGGGGTTCAGTTGGGTTCGTATCCTGTGAGGGTTTTAGGGTTTGACATGGAGGCGCGCATGTTGCCGGCGGCTGGCTGCAACTGCAAGAAGCCGCTTGTTACGATGAATGCTGATGCAGCATGGACGGGTGTGGGTGGTGGGGCTGATCTTTTGGAGGGCCTCATTTGAGTGCCGTGTTGCGCGAGGGCCTCATTTTGAGTGCCGTGTTGCACGTGGGTGATGTGATGTGATGCTGTTGCCAGGACTTGTTGCATGCATGCTAGTTCACCATGGTCTGAGGCTACGGCTGTGTGGAAATGCCACTGTAGTGCGTGAATGATGTTTGAATGATGAGGCTGTTGGCTGAAGTGCAAAAGGTACGGTACACATCAAGAGGGCGGGCATATGCAGGTGACGGTACATTGTGCTCTCGCCCGCATGCGGTATCATTGTGAAAGACTCTGGGTGCTTGCGTGAAGCAGGTGCACTGGTGACAGCATATCACATCTGCTACTGGGTGTGATGTGTTGCAGGTTGCACATCTGCCTGCTGTGTGGCTGTTCTGTTTTGACAGAACTGTTTCAGTGGTGCTGCATTACTTAAGCGGCCTGTTACACCTGACGGTGTATGTCGTTACTGTGGCTCGATTGGAACGATATCATTATCACTTTGGTGTGGGGTGCGGCTATGTGCTGACGCGCATACTATGTTGATGGCATGATTGCAAAAGGCAGTGTACATTTTGAAGCGCTAATGTTTCGGTGCGCTGATTTCCTTTGTCTGCAGATACTTCAGTTGAATGATGCGCGCTGTGCACAGTCAATCATTGCAGTAGTGCGCTCAATGATGGTGCGTCTTGTGGGGCTGAATGAATCTAACCGCAGCCGTTGCGAGCGCAGGCTAGTACAGCGCTGTACAGCGTGATTTGCGTTACTGGTGGAACCCAGGTGCATGTCCTCCACGACGAGTTCAGCTTGCACTCATTCAATGAGGTTGCCGCAACAGGGCGGCCCTGTTGTTGTTTGTTGGCATGCTCCCACTCAGTGGCAGGCAGGCTGCACAGCACTTAGGCTTCGGAAGCGCTCGGCGGGAGGCTCCCATGAGCGGGCCCTTGCCCTGGCCAGGGAAGGGCCCTTGCATGCCATACAGTGTGCAGCACTGGCAAAATGAGACCGTACAGCGTTGTTTGCCTGAAGTGGGTGAGCAAGGCTGCGACGCGCAATGCTGTGTCGGTGTGCAAAGCTTGTGTAAGAGCAATGCACTGGCACTGCACATGTGTGCACTGGCAGCCCAGCCGGGTGCTTGCTCCTCATGAGGCTGATCTGCTGACAGCACACCGTGCGCAATGTAAAATGACGAATTCTAGACAAAGTCAGGATACCGAAGTACGCTGGTCATGCACAGCTGTGCCCCTTCAAGCAATGCTGAGCCAGAAGACCCCCACCAAAGTCTCCTGGCACTCCAAGTGGGGCTGTTCATGTAGGCACGGCTGCCCGGCACCATAGCATCATTCAAAGTTCTCACCTGTAGCATCATGCGAAGTCCTCACCAATGTGACTTTGCATGCCCCCAGGCTTTTGAACCTTCAGGATGTAAAGGTTTTGCACCAAGTATACGGCTCCTGGACTTCAGGTGATTGCCTATCCACGCACCTTCAAGCACGACGGGAACGGCAAGGCTGGACCAGGAAACCCCGGGCCACAGCTGCTGATGCGTGTACCCTGGTGACACCTGGGTATGGTACCACAGCATTGCAAGGTGTGGACAGGCTGCATCAAGCGTCTGACGCTTCCACCATTTAGTATATGTATACACAGTTCTGCCAGGTAACACAGTGGCAACGCAACCAACTGTACACATTCATAGGTGTGGAAGCTTTCCACTGCATGTGGAATGTATCAAACCGTTGCTTTGAAGCACCGTTGTGTCAAAGCACTGCGTGTGGGATGTTTCAAAACGTTGCTTGAAACTGTAGACAAGCCCCATAGGCGGTTGGACATTTCGAGCGCATTGCCGGTGCAAACATGCACGCAGAACACATCCACAGCACTGCTGCAGCCAGCTGGTTGACATGTACCAGTCCCCAACAGCTGCTGCTGCTGTTGCAGTCAGGCTGTTGGCTCAGGATATGTTGTCGCTGTGGTTGTATACAAACAACAAAATCAGATATTTCATCAAGGTTCGCAACATTGCAGACAGTGCAAGGCTGCTCGCAGACGTAATCAGAACTTCCACAGGTAGCGATGCTAAGAGCCACACGCTATCCTGCAGGCACTAACACGCCCTTCAGAACACTTAACGACGTAGTGACGCAAATGAAGTGCAGTTGAGAACGTCCTGCAAAGCTGGCAAGCGTTTCAGAAAATGTATGCCCAGCCAGGTTCAGCCACACCGTCAGCGCGACGGCTGCCTTCGATAAACCATTCGAGTCGACGATCGACAACACTTGAAACATTTGTTTATGCGTCAAGCGCTGTGCGCAGCACCCATGCATCAAGCCCCAAAACCGCAGCGGGCGCCAAAATGTGTTGCGTGCATTCATGAGCGTCCGTGGCTACGGTTCGATAAGATTATTGTTTAAGTGCTTCTAAAGTGTCCGTTGGTACCCAACGGGCTGCATTTCGCAAGCCGCCGCATCCAGAGAATGAGAAGCCATGGCCGGTCCTGTCTGCCACATACCGTTTGCACACCATGATAATCATTTTGGGCCCCACCCGGGGCACCCAACAGTGGTGGGTTTCCACCAGGCGCAGCAGCGCAGGGACAGTCATGGCAAAGAGCAGCCCAGCTCGGCCGTGGCGCGCGGCCGCAGCTTGCTCTCAGAGTTACTGTTGAAAGAAGAAGGTTCTCGTCACTTCGAGGAGGCCAGCTGCTGCAGCATGGACGCGTGCAGCTCAGACACCGAGGAAGATGACGCGTCTCTTGGGTGGGGGTCCTTCTGCCGGGATATGGAGGTTGAGAGGCTGGAGCGTCTCACAGATAGCACGCTGGGATCTGGCGAGAGTGACACCTGCTCTGCGAAGAGCCAGCCAGTCCCCATCCCGTCCATCACCCACAGGTGGGTGCTTAACGAGTCAGTTACACCCGCTGCGGCAGAATATGCACTGCATGCACGAGCTTTTGCCTTAGAACGTGTTTGCGACGTGTCTGGGGTTGGTCGCAGCAGCAGCCGCACGTGCGCCTGCCATTCCGGGACCTCAGCTGACCAGTTGCCCTTACTGCTGTGCCTGCCTGTTCCTGCAGCTACTTCAAGGACGAGATGCAGCGAGCAGCGCTGGAGAAGCTCAACCAGAAGCGCAAGTGGTACCAGCAGCAGCTGGAGGCGGAGCGCATGATGAGCAAAAGCATTGCCAAGAGCAAGCAGGTGGGCCGGAACGGCGCAGGATGGCTGCCAATGGCTGATGATGTACTAAGGG
Organism: Tetradesmus obliquus; assembly: GCA_030272155.1. Lineage (NCBI taxonomy): Eukaryota > Viridiplantae > Chlorophyta > Chlorophyceae > Sphaeropleales > Scenedesmaceae > Tetradesmus > Tetradesmus obliquus. Next base: position 3,834,084 of record CP126200.1, on the reverse strand, counting down.
GCTCCCAACACCCCGTGCGCTTTGCGCTCGTACTAAAGCCGGTATGCGTCCCTGCTGCTGTGGGCATGTGTAATCGCCGATCGCTGCATGGCGCCCCTGCTAGTTGCCTCCAGCACACAGCAGCGCAGCTGCTGCTGCTGCTGCTTGCGGCAGTAACTCTCCTGCAAGGCGTCGCCCGCCTCCAAACCAGCTGCCTGTCGGCTGGCTTTGATAAGCAGGCTGTCTCAGCCTAACGGCACATCAGGCTGTCACAAGTATGCCAGGCCTGGCTCATCTTCCAGCAACACCGCCACCAAGCAGTACAGCCCGCCAACATGGCGTGGCGGTTCCTGCAAGTAGTGATCGGCTCTGGATCGTCGTAAGGAGGGGCTGCCACCCCTTTTCCACAAACCCAGATGGCACATGCAGCTAACAAACCTGCAACCGGCCGTGTGGGGCGTCAAGCAGCCCCATGCGCGCTATCCTTGCGCAGCATGTGCGCTTGCTGCAAAGCCTTCCAGGGGGCGCACATAGATCTTCTGCTATTGTTCAGCACCTGCCTGGCGTGCTGTTGCAAAGCGTGTTTGAAAGCTCATGGGCCTGCTACCCTGTCTTAAGTTACACCTGTCTGGCAAGCAGGCTGGTATATTCGCATGTAATTGTGAAGCTAATCTTCATGCAGCAAGCTGACGCCATCATGATGATCATGCTTCCAACACACACAACATGCCGTGTAATGCTTGTATTGTTTGCTGCCCTACATGCTCGAGTGGCATACCTGCGCAGCAATGGTGGCAGGTGACTGCGCTGCAGCACTCTGCCTGCTGCCAGCTCCTGCTGCCCCTGCTCTGCTGACGCTGTCTCTCTGCCCTGCTCCTGCTTGCTGTGCTTTCCTGCAGGCTTCTGTTGCTGCCAAAGGCAACAAGCCCATTGGCCGGCCTGGAGCGCCAGTGTGAGGCGGGCAGCTCTTGAGGATGCCCCGCGTGCAGCAATGCACGTGCAGCACGGGCCACACCACCCACCCCGCAATCAGCAGGGGCAGGATGCTGCTGCCTCCAGCGGTCAGCACGCGTTGCTGCGGCATGTGGCGTTCATAAAGCGCCTAGCTGCGTGTGTGTTGCATTTAATCATTACCATCCCTGTGTGGTGTTGAGAGGTGCGCTTTGCTGAGGCGGCGGTGGCGGTGTGTGCGTCTCAGCTACTGTGGTTCCCCCAGTTTTGTCGGGCACTCTGCGTTTGTGGACGTACTGTGCGCTGTTGCTGCTGGCTTGTTGCACGCGCTGACAAAGCGTGGCTGCAGGCGGCAGTATGCGCCAGCGTTGTTGTCAGTGCAGTTGTGCCTGGTGGGGGCACTCCTGCTAGGAGACGCGTGCTTGCGAGAGACCTTCTTGCACTCGCTAGCTGTTGCGCTGGTGTTGCTAGGGCCGGCTTTGCCAGGCTGTGCGGCAAAGCGCAGAGCCTCTCACTCATGTGGGGTGTCTCTGCCTGCCGTTGTTCTGTACTGCTGACACTCTCTTTGATCACCGTGCCCTGTCGCTGTTTTTTGGCGCAGGGCTGTACCATCATGTCGTGATGCTGTGTGCATGTGCTGCCGGCGCGTGCCTCACACACTGCGCTTCTGCTCGTGTGTGCGTTGCCGCTGCGCTTGTCACGCCTGCGTTGCCATGTGTGCATGCCTGTGCTGCCTCTGCCGGCTCCGTGCACTGCTGTTGGTGCGCCGTTGCGGCTTCTACCTCAATCCCCATGAGTGTGTGTGCATGAGTGTCTGCATTGGACCCTGGCACTGCTGATTGCAATTAAAGTAGGAGTAGTGTACTATCACATAGTAGCTACTTTCTGTGTTGGACTCATTGTGGTGACCAGTGTGCCTGTGTCGTGGCTGTATCCTGACCTTTTCGGGGCAAGCGAGTGTGGCGCCTGCGCCCACTCGTCCACGGCCAGGCATGCTGTGTGTTCCATTCTTGCCACTAGTGTTGCAACCAAGGCTGTGCTGTGCTGCGTCCTGCATGCAGCTGCCGGCTGGGTTGTGTTGCATTGCTGTGTTTTGCACGCAGCCGCCGGCATGTCGCCCAGTGAAATTGGTTAGTCTGATCTATTTTTTACGCTGTCGTGCACACTGCCGGCACAGCGCGTGTGTGGAGGGCTCGTTAGTCCTGCCCGCCTGTGTGTGTGGCGTAGGTACCCAGTTCTTGTGTCTATGCGAGTATCTATTGCTGGATATCTGTCGTATGTGCGGATGGATAACGCAAGCAGCCGGTTGTTCGTGCGTTTGATCAAACAGTACAGTACAGCATTGGACAATGCATCAAACCCACAGTGCCACAAGCACAGTTTGAGGAGCATGTGCGCATTGCAGGCGTTGCATTCAGCACGTGGCGCGCGCCGCGCGCTGGCAGTGTTGTGAGCCACTCATGCGCCAACAGCTGAACTTGCTGCATATCATGATCAACACAGGTGGCAGATGTGTGACCGGTGCTGCATTCCAGTAGGCACTGTGATCTTTGGCGGCAGATCTCCCAGGCAGAGTGTGATGCTTGCAGGATGTGTGTGAGGGCAGGCGCAGCTGGGCATGTGAGGCTGGGGTGTGCCGGCAGCGCTGCTTGCGGCTGCCGGCTGCTCCTGGCCGAGTCTACTAGCGCGCCTGTTGCATTTCATGGCATCTGTGCCAACCAGCCTTGATCAAGGCAGCTGGCTGGGCATTAGCAGGCTCTCTTGGGCTCTTTCGCTGCAATTGCTTGCACTGTGTGGGGTGGCAGAGGGAGGTCTGTGTTGCTTGTATAGATGGTGGTACGTGCTGCGGTAGATCAGGGGTGCAGATGGATGCGGCAGATCGTGGACAGCACGCACAGGCGGGCTGGAGGCAGGGGCATATATGTGTGTTCAGTCAGGGCGGTGGCTAGGCTGAGCAAGAGAGGCTGGTTTGCAACTGAAGGGCTTTTGATGTGCTGAGGGGTGGGGGGTGTCCGGCCTCTCGATGCATGGGTTGCATCGCACCGTTTTACACAGATCTGCAGAATGGGCAGGGCAGGGACAGGCAGGGGATGACTGTGGTGTGCTTGTGGAGCAGCTTGGCAGCATTTGTGTCTTGTCCATCGTGTGCGTTGTCTGTCTCATCACGAGGGTGTGCAGGATTTCTTAGCGCAGCATCAGAGAAATATTCTTCTTTCACAGTAACTGGCTGCGTGGCTGCCGGCCGTACAGGCGGCAGCAGCCGATTGATTGGCAGATGTGTGTACCATACACCAACACAAAGAAAGTGCCGTGTTGATGAGCTGTGATAGCATGGTTCTTCACAGCTGGTTGCAGCAGTGCGGCGGAGTACGGCAGACAGAGCCAGGAAGTGGTTTGGGGGCTGTTTGGCCTAACTTGGTCGCGGGTTACTCTGGTGGCGCATTTGCTTTCACGTTTACCGACTGACCTGTTTCATGTCCAACGGCTGAAGGTGGTGTGCCTGTTTGTCTGCGCTCTCCGCAGTGTATTCTAGCTGGTTTATATCTAGGCACAGAAGGGAGCTTGTCAGGACGATGTCACGTTGCAAAGTTGTGTTTATAGGTGGCACGTTGACTGCTGTTTTATTAGTGCAGCAGCTGATCTCAACGAAGTGGGCAGCGCTTGGCTTCTTTGCACAGCTGGGCTGGGCTGGGCTTTGTTGCCCGCTGTTACTACAGCCTTGAACAGGGATGCAGTAGAGAAGTAGTAGAGCAAGCGCTACAGTACGTGGATGCAGCAAGTGTGGTGTCCCCACTGCTGCTGGTGCTGCATGACGCAGTTACTAGCAGCAGCGAGGGCAGCAGCTGCCACCTGTCATCGTTCAGGTGCTGCTTGTGCCGCCAGTGAGTGCTGCTGTGGTATGACATGCGGCCCATGTGGTTGATCTGCTGGCTTGGGCAGTTGCCATCCTGCAATTTCTGCTGCATGTTATTACGTGCACACTGGTCGTGGGTCACATGACCTGCGCATCACCATGTGACGCGCACGTTGCTGCGCTGCATGCGCGACTCGTCTGTGTTTGTTACATCTGCACAGGGGCGGCTGCCACAGCCACATGTCATGACCAACTGTACAACGCTAGGGATGGGCCTGCTGTGTAGAGCGCAGCATCACAAGTTTAGGCAGTCAGGCACAATGCGTGATGGCTTTGATGACGCTTGTCAGAGTAGCAGTTGATGAATGCTGCCGGCCAACGATGCCGCATCAGCATCTTGTCTCAGTGTGTCGGGCAGATTTTTCTTGGCTCTGTGTACGGTGCTGAGTATCGTGATGGCCTTCGTGCCCTTGCAGCTGTAACAAACACGTATCTGAAGCGCTTGCAGTTGCCAAGACAACCTGATCAGGCACAGTGTGTTACACCTGCCGGTGCTGTATATATCTGCAGATATACAGCTAGCTGTGCTGCACTAAAAAGCATCTTCTAGATGTTGATGATTCTTGAAGTCGACTGCCAGGCGCCCCCCATACCGTGTCTACAAGTTGTAGATGTCCAGGTTAGCAGCACTAGTATCGACTTACATAGAAGATGCAGTTGCATACCTATGCTGTGATTGACGAACACTCGCATCACCTCAAAACCATCATTTGTTGTCTAAAAGCTGCTCTGCACCCAGCCAGGTGTGCAGCTGTGGCCCAGCACAGCAGTTGATCACCTGCTAGTATGCTGCATTGCACAAAATGACATGCTCGTGTCCAAGACAATGCAACTGACATGCGTTGCATGCAGTGCTAGTGGCACGTGCACAATAACAGCAGGCATGATCGGCTGTCACAGCATAGCAGCCTAGAATAGCGGCAGTGCCTGCGACGGCCACGGCGGCTGCCGCGCAAGCGCCAACCGCGCTGTCATACAACGCCCTGCACACAGCAGTTTTGGCCAACAGCCCTAAAGCTATGGTATGCACCGTGCAAACGTGCCGTGACGACAGCGCAAGACGGCCTCATGACTGTGCTGGTGGTGGTGTTCGTCAATGCACTCTGCAGCAAGCAGCAGTGGCGGCCATGACAGCCAGCCAGCATGCAAATAAAGCAGAGCCCCTCACCATCTGCCAGCACGTGCAGCACATGTGCACTCTAGCAGCTCATGGCAGCAGTGCTGAACCTGACTTAAGCCAAATAACAACTCATTGCCAAGACTCGCTGCAGGCTGCTGCAGTGGCTGGCATGGCCAGCAAGACGGCTGCGTGCGCCAGCAGCTGGTTGCAACAGCGACATGTTGATCACACATAAACATGTACGCAGCCGCTTATCGCATGCACCAAACAAGCACTCGCTACATGCCCAGCAGCAACACAAATCGACTGTGTTCATGCCCATGTGATGCACATGCCCCAACCCCTGCCACCCAAATGCTTCTAGGTGCTCTGCATGAAGTACACCCGGATTGACACACACAGCCAAAGCTTCCCCAAGCAATGCACTGTCACCTGCACATCAGTACAGACTGTACAACTCCCCGCTCAAAACACGCCGCATTGCACACCATTGCCAACAACAACCGCCGCAAACCAATCTCAACAGAGGGCCCGAGCCCAAGACGGCAGCAGCTGCTGCAGCAGCTGCTGCCACAGCTGCTGCTGTCTTGGTTCCGCCGTACATGCACACAAACAATGTGCCGCGCAGTCAGCATACTGCTCCCACATGGCAGTACAATGTACCGCTCAGTCCATGTACTGCTCAACGTGGCAGTTGCTCCAACTGAGCTTCATCTCCAGCGTGCCGCTCACCCAATGTACTGCTTCCACATGGCAGTACAATGTATCGCTTAGTCCATGTACTGCTCCACGTGGCAGTTGCTCCAGCTCAGCTTCATTTCAAGCGTGCCACTCTCAGCCTCCAGCAGCGGCCAGGTGTCCTTCAGGTGCCCGTTGCGTGCCACGTCAGCAACAGGGATCTGCAGCTTGCCCAGCAGCTGGTCCTGGAAGCGGCTCTGCAGGAAGAGTGAGGAAATGTGATAGCATGTGGCAGAAGTATGAGAGCATGTCTGATGTGTGAGAAAGTGTGGAGGCGCCACGTCAGCGACAGGGATCTGCAGCTGTTCCTGGAAGCGACTCTGCAGGAAATAAGGAGTGAGATGTGATGAGATACTTCACCAGAAAGTGTGAGAGAGGTGAGAGACGCTCAGATGGGATTCACCCAGCGGGATGAAATGCCGCCGACATCCCTCACCTTGCTCAGCTTCAGGCTCAGCTTCAGGCTGAGTGTGGTGGCGTATGCCGCATGAACACACCATGCAACCCCTCTATCCTCCAGGTTGATTGTGGCGTCCAGGGTGCCCTTCTCAGCTGGCAGCGCAACTCCCATAAACAAGCCCTTCTCTAATGGAAGCACAACACGCCCTGCATACAACGTGCACTGTGCAAGGTTGCCTCACCTTGCTCAGCTTGAGGCTCAGCGTGGCGTCCAGGATGCCCGTCTTGTTCACCACGCTGAGCGTGAGCACGCTGCCCGCGCTGATCATCACAAAGTCAAACGTCTCACACCAGCGCGGCGTGTTGTCGTTGAACTTCACGCTTGTTTTCTGCGTCTCGCTGGGCCTGCGGCGGCAGCAGGGGCAGCAGCAGCAGCATGTCAGGGATCAAGAGGGATCAGGAGAGCATTCTAGGACTAAAACAGCGCGTTGTCATTGCACTTGACGCTCAGCAGCAGCAGTAGCAGCAATTGTAGGTTCTTGTCATCTCCAACCTCAAACAAAAGGAGGGCATCATGGCAGATTGGAAAACCCCTGCAATGCGCATGACCTTCGTTGTGCGCGCTGAACCCCACCTGCGTGGGTCGCAGTCCACCAGCAGCATCTCCACGCACACATCTGGGTTAGTGTGGCTGCCAACAGCTTCGAAACGCCCTAGGCAGTTTGAATAAAAATACCTTGCACTGCGCGGGTCACAGTCCACCAGCAACATCTCCACGTACACACCACGCAGCTTCAAACACACCCTCAGCCACCAAAGGCTTTCAAAATCTCGTTCCTGCACGGGTCGCAGTCCACCAGCAGCATCTCCACAAATGCTTCTAAGCAGCTTCAAACACACCCTCAACCACCGCACAGACCTGATACTCAATGGCCCTTCAAACCTCATACCTGCGCAAGTCGCAGTCCACCAGCAGCATCTCCATGTATGCATCTAGGATGGTGAGGCTGCCAACAGCGTTGAAACCGTAGGCAGCTTTAAACAAACCCCTTGCACTGCAAAGACTCATTGTTACAACAAGCCAACCACCTGCGTGGGTCGCAGTCCACCAGCAGCATCTCCACATATGCGTCCGGGTTGGTGAGGCTGCCAACAACTTTGCAACACCTGCACAGCTTCAAACAAAAACCCCTGCACTGCACAAACCATTGTCATAACATTGTTTGAAACAAGCCACCCACCTGCGTGGGTCGCAGTCCACCAGCAGCATCTCCACATATGCGTCCGGGTTGGTGATGCTGCCAACAACTTTGCAACACCTGCACAGCTTCAAACAAAAACCCTTGCACTGCACAAACCATTGCCATAACATTGTCTGAAACAAGCCACCCACCTGCGTGGGTCGCAGTCCACCAGCAGCATCTCCACGTATGCGTCCGGGTTGGTGAGGCTGCCAACAACTTTGCAACACCTGCACAGCTTCAAACAAAAACCCTTGCACTGCACAAACCATTGTCATAACATTGTTTGAAACAAGCCACCCACCTGCGCGGGTCGCAGTCCACCAGCAGCATCTCCACGTATGCGTCCGGGTTGGTGAGGCTGCCAGGCGTGGCCAGCTTGCTGGCTTTGAAGATGGTCACGGTCAGCAGCCCGCGCTGGAAGTCGTTGATGTTGCTGATGAACTGGCGCGGCCTGCAGCGACATTTGTGACATGTTCTGTAACATGTTATGTAATACTTGATTAAAGCAAATTGAACTGCCAGGTTGACTGATGAGGTACAGGTGAGGTTGAGGCTGTAGCAGCTTCAGGTTGCTGTGTTGTAGAGCACATGCAAAGCCTTGAAGATGTGTGGAGGGATGGATGTCATGTTTGAAGGAGTGGCGGAAGATTGCAGCTTGTGTGAGGCAAGCAAATACCAACAGTGCGCATGCTACAACCAGCTCACTCTCTCTGCACTCAGCAGCCGCTGATATGCGCGCAGTACTTCTGCAAGCACGTGCAGCTGCACAGCATACAATCCACAGCAGCAGCGGGGCTACTTGTCAATGCAGGCTGCTTCACAATGCTGCTGCCTGAAATGCAACGTTATAATTATGTTATGACACTTGCCAGTAGCACACTCACTTTGGCGGCGTGAAGGGCACGTACTGCGCAAAGCCGCCCTTGACTGGTGTGAGCTCTATGTCATCATCAAAGGTGGGGTGCTCAAAGGGCATGTATTGCAGCGTGATGTGCATCATACCCACAGGCTGCAAGCAGGCAGCAGAAGGATGCAGCAACAGCAGTGGTGTCAGCAGTCAGCAGCAGCAGTACATGTCAAATTTGGGATGCTCGAATGCATATAATGCAGCGTGATGTGCAGCGTGATGTGCATCATGCCCACAGGCAGCGAAGAGGTGCGGCAACAGCAGCAGTCAGTCAAATGTGGGGTGCTCCAATGACATATACTGCAGCGTGATGTGCACAATGCCCAACCCACCACATGCCAATGCATGATTAACACAGTAGTACTGCACAACTCAACCCAAACTGACGCGATTGGGAATCAAACCAGCGCACCTTTGTGCCCTCCACTGCTGTGCTGCCGTTGCCGCGCAGCACCACCTCCTGCTCCACCAGCACGATCTCCTCCTCTGCCTTCTTTGCGGCCTCCTCTGCTGCCTTCTTGGCTGCGTCCTCCGCCTCGCGCTGCTCCTTGGTGAGGGCCTTGCGGCGCTTGGCCTCTGCGGCAGCAGTGTTGCACACATACGGAATTGTTGGAGAGACACACAGAGACAAAGGCAATGTGACGCTTGAGTGAACAGCTGCGAGCACAGTCCTTGGTGAGAGCCTTTCCGTGCTTCGCCTCTGCAGCGGCAAGGTTGCACAAACACCACACAAACAGAGTGAGAGGCAGACCACTGACTTGATGTCAGTGCACAGCTAGGAGCACACAGTGCTCGGTGAGAGCCTTGCGAGGTTTCACCTCCGCAGCGACGAGGCTGCAGAGGCAGCACATCACCAGCGACAGGAGCGCATGTCTGCATAACTAGGCAGGCCGTCCTCCGCCTCCCGCTGCTCCTTGGTGAGAGCCTTGCGGCGCTTCGCCTCTGCGGCGGCAGTGTTGCACACATACGGGATTGTTGGAGGGACACACAGAGACAAAGGCAGTGTGACGCTTGAGTGAAACGCCATGAGAACAGTCCTTGGTGAGAGCCTTCCCGCGCTTTGCCTCTGTGGTGGCAAGTTGCACACATATAGTGTTGTTGAGGACACAAAGACAGATACTGGGACAGAAAGACGCATGCGCAAACGGCTACCCGCACAGTCCTTTGTGGGGGACTTGTCTCACCTGCCGCTGCTGCCGCCTTTTTCTCATCTGCCAGGCGCTTCCATTCAGCCCACAGGGCCTTTTCATCCTCATCACTCCAAGCCTCAGCAGCCTTAGGCACCCGAGCAGCAGCAGCAGCAGCAGCCGCAGCAGCCTCGGCGCTGCTGCTGCCGCTGGTGCTGGCCTTCTGTGCTGCTGCTGCCTTCTCTGCTGCCTCCTTTTGTGCCGCTGCTGCGGCCTCTGCTGCTGCTTTGCGCTCCTCTTCGAGGCGCACCTCCTTTGCAGTTTTAGCCACCTGGGTTTTAATCCAACACAGCACAGAGCTTGTTATGTTTGCAGCATCAATCAGCAGACATGCAGGGCGCATAACCATGTCTGCAACACAACGTATCAGTGTCTGCATGATGTGCAACCCTAGCTAGTGCAGCACCAGGTCGCATGTATCAGCGGGATCATGACTTCAGTCAGCACACCAATGCGATCGCCGATATGCTGTTGCCATGCTGCCGCTGCCTGATCAGGCCACCCCGCAAATGCCTAACAATGCCAGATAGAAGGGAGACACTTGACTATGCTGACGTCATGAACGCGTTCACCATGATGGCGATCTTGCTGTAACGTAACACGTAGCATGCTGATCCTCTTCCCGCTATGCTGTACAAGGCTGTACAAGGCTGCGCAAGGCTGTGCAAGGCTGATGCAAGCATTGTGCTCACCATGATGATTGTCTTGCCCGACATGTCAGGGGAGCTGCCGCCGCTCTTCATGGACACCAGCCGCTTCATCTGCAGCAGCAGCAGCAGCAGCAGCAGCAGCAGCAGCAGCAGCAGCAGCAGCAACACAGCATTTGGCTGTGTGTTGCCCATTGTAATCTGGTATGCACCGCCCTGCAGCAGCAGCGCCAGCCCCATTGGTGTCCCTTCACACCCCAAGCTGCTGACACCTGGCTGCCAGCCAGCTTGCTGCTGCCCGGCTGTCTACCAAGTCTTGTGCCAACTCGTCCAGCACGCTGCTCCTGCTTGTGTAACACTTCCCTGCCCATGTCAGGTGAGCACCACGAGCCATCCCACAAACAAGCATGTGTGTGTGTGTGCACTCTCCGGTCGGTCTGGCAGAATGCACCCATCTTGCTCATGCGCAGCAGCAGCAGCAGCTGCAGCAACCCACCGCTCCTGTTGCGCCCGTGGCTGTCTTGGCGATGCCCTTGCTCACTACCTTGAGCAGGCCTCCCCCGGCCATGTGCAGCGGCAGCACCAGCTTCTTCTCACTCATGGGACTCTTGATCCAGTCAGCCAGGTGGTACGCCACCTGCAGCAGCAATCGAAGGATCATATTGAGTTGGGTACTTTGGCCATAAGCATGTGCAGCGGCAGCACCAGCTTCTGCTCCTGCATGGGGCTGTTTGCAGTCAGCCAGATTGTAAGCCACCTGCAGCGGCAGTAGTTCAAATCATGTCATGTTTGGTGAGCAAGCTACAGCAACATGTGCAGCGGCAGCACCAGCTTCTTCTCACTCATGGGGCTCTTGATCCAGTCAGCCAGGTGGTACGCCACCTGTAGGCAGCAGTGAATCAAGCAATGTCATGTTGAGTTGACAAGCCACAGCAACATTTGCAGCGGCAGCACCAGCTTCTTTGTCACATGGGGCTCTGGATCCAGTCAGCAAGGTTGTACGCTACCTGCAGCGGCAGTAGCTCAAAGCATGTCATGTTTTGGTGATGCAACCATAAGCATGTGCAGCGGCAGCACCAGCTGCATTTCCTGCATGGAGCTCTTGATGCAGTCAGCGAGGTTGTACGCTACCTGCAGCAGTACTTGAGGTGTTATGTCATGTGTGGCAGCATGTGCAGCGGCAGCACCAGCTTCTTCTCACTCATGGGGCTCGTGATCCAGTCAGCCAGGTGGTGCGCCACCTGCAGGCAGCAGATCAAGGATAAGAGAAACTAACGCGGAAAAAGAACATGCTTGGTGAGCAAGCCACAGCAACATGTGCAGCGGCAGCACCAGCTTCTTCTCCTGCATGGGGTTCTTAACCAGTCCGCACGATGGTACACCACCTGCAGCGGTTTATTTTAGATATGTGTGGTGTTTAGTATCAAGCCGTAAGAATGTGCAGCGGCAGCTTATTCTCCTGCATGGGGCAGTTGGTCCATTCACAAGCTCCCTTGATCGGGTGTGCCGGCTTCTAACTGAGGTCTCACAGCTGCCATAGCTTCTCCATTTCCTGTTCACTAGTGGCAGGATCCATCTGCCACTCACGACACTATTATTACACACTGCAAACACCAGCAAAACTTAGTGTAATGGCGAAACCCAGGATCGAACTGGGGACCTGCAGATCTTCAGTCTGACGCTCTCCCAACTGAGCTATTTCGCCCTGAACTTCACAGCAGAGGAGTGAGAATTCAGGTGCCAAGCTGCTCCAGTCACCAGGGACTGGCTGAGTGTTTGCTGCATGATAGTGGTGTCACCGCAGCAGTTGAAGTACCTGCAGCGCTGGAATTGCCTGGCCCCCATGTGTAACTCGCTCTAGGGCGATAGCTTGCCCACCCCTGTAACAGACCTCTCTCCCGTGTAACATGCCTGCCTTCCCTTGTGCGTTTTGTGCCCTGTGCTTTGAGCACCCTGCTGCTTTTCGTGCTGCACTTCGCACATGCTGCACTGCATGTACTTGTTGGTTTATGGGGAGGTAGGGGCTGCAAGATGCCTCTGGAGTTTTACTTTGGTTGCATCTTGTGGCTTGCTATCGGGTTCTCATGATATGTGAGCTGAAAGAGGGGCAAGTGACTCGCTCTAGGGCGATAGCTTGCCCACCCCTGTAACAGACCTCTCTCCCGTAACAAGATGCCTCTGGAGTTTTACTTTGGTTGCATCTTGTGGCTTGCTATCGGGTTCTCATGATATGTGAGCTGAAAGAGGGGCAAGTGACTCGCTCTAGGGCGATAGCTTGCCCACCCCTGTAACAGACCTCTCCCGTGTAACAAACACAAACAAACAGCGCTCGTCAGCAGCAGCAGATGGCAGCGCAGTGGTCACCGCAGCCGCAGTGCTCAAGGCTATGTCAGACTCCAAGCCGAACACGTCCCCAGGCCTGGATGGCCTGCCTGTTGCAGTGTACAAGCACTGCAAGGAGCTGCTCGCGCCGGTCTTGGCACGTGTGTTTACGGCAGTAGGCACGCTGGGGCAGACACCGGCCGGTTTCCTGGACGGTGTGGTGATCGGCATCTTCAAGGCTGGCGATGTTACCCTGGCAGCCAACTACCGCCCCATAACCCTGCTCAACACCGACTACAGGCTCTTGGCCAGAATTTTGGCCTCCCGCCTGCAGGCAGTGCTAGATCAGGCTATCTCTCCTACGCAGACAGCTTTCATCAAGCGCCGCAGGATCGGCCACAACATCATCACCATGCAGCTCCTGCTGCACGCGCTGCCAGAAGACAGCACAGTGGCGGCAGCGCTGCTGGATTTTGCCAAGGCGTACGACACCTCGGACAGGCCCTTCCTGCTGTCTGTCATGAGTGCTATGGGCGTGGGGCCTGAATTCTGTAAGTGGGTGAAGTTGCTGCTCACCAACACGCATGCGTGCGCGTGCATGAATGGCTTTGTTTCTGGCATGCGCAGGTTTGATGCTGGCGTGCGGCAGGGGTGTCCCCTGTCTCCTCTGCTCTACTTGTTTGTTGGTGAGGCATTGTTGAGGTTTTTGCAGAGTAAAGGCATCAACGTCACCGTGCAAGGTGTGCAGTTGTCAGCGACTCAGTTTGCCGATGACACGCAGGTCTACCTGCGCTCCCCAGCACAGGTTGCACAGTTTTTACTACATATGCAGGTTATGGCAGCCGCATCTGGGCAGCAGCTCAACCTGCACAAATCCAAGTTGCTTTTGCTGGGTGCTACTGCGCGGCAGCAGCACGCGACGCTCTCTCAGCAGCATGCTGCTGGTGTGTTGCCGCTCAGCCCTGTCCTGCAGGCCAATGTGTTGGGTGTGTGCGTGGGCTCTGACTCTCCGGTGGATTGGGGTCAGAAGCTGGCTTCTGTGGATGCTGCGCTCGCGCGGCTGTCGCACATTCCGCAGCTTTCGGTGTTTGGCAGAGGTATGGGTAGCGCTGCTTATGGTGTGAGCACCTTGCTTTATGCAGCTGAATTCTCTGATTTGCCGCCTGATGTTGATCGTCAGCACCTTGTTGCGGCGGTTGGGAAGCTAGTGGATAGAGGGTTGGCACCTGCTTCGTCTGTGCGGCGTTTCACTGGTGTGGCTGCTCGCTTTTTGGCGGGCAGGCCGGCTGAAGGTGGCTTTGGTGCTTTGCCATGGCTTGAACACATACGTGCACGGCATGCTTGGTGGGGCGCGCAGTTTGCTACTGCACCGCCTGACACTGAGCTGCCTTGGATCCGCATTGGGCGGGAGCTATTGCGTTCTAAGCATATATGGTGGGGCCCATTGTCCTTGTTTGACAGCTTTGAAGACACGCAAACGCCGATGGAGCCGTCGCAGGCGTTCCCTCAGCAGTCCCTCCCTCCCCCGCCGCTGCGCCGCATGATTGCTGGTCTTCAAGCGCTAGGCAAAGTTTGTGATGTGAAGGCGCTGGCGTCTGCGGCGCCTGCCCCTGCACTGCCGCCGCCACATCCTCAGCAGCTGTCAGACGTGCAGCAGTTGCGTGCACAGCTACAGGCTGTGCAGGATGCGCCGGTGCTGCAGCCCGGGGCTTGGTGTAGTTTGGCTCCTGTCTTTGCTAACCCTTTTTTGCAAGCAATGGTTGGGTTTGTGCCCGGTGGGCTGCAAATGCATCCCGTGCCCTCTGTGCGCGGGCCACATGCATGTTCTGGCGGCAAGTGTCGGCCGCGCATCCGCACTGTGGCCGATCTCTGTTGCGCTTGGCATGTGATCCAGCATGCTGCACGGCAGCAGCTGCCACACCCATTGCTGCCGTACGGCTCCAACTTCAGCAATGCAGACAACGAATCGGCAGATTTGACAGACTTGGTTAACTTGCTGCCCATGCCGTGGCATCGGGCTGCCTTGGCTGTTGTGCGGCATCCTGCAGCAGACCGGCCCTGGCCGCCTGCAGCAGTGCCAGACCCGCCATGTGTGCCTTCTGCAGCAGAGCAGCATGTTGAGGCCATGTTGGTGGCGCGGCTAGGCTGGCGGAATCATCGCGGCAAGACGGTGTCTGTTGCGCAATTGTCTGTTCGTGAAGCTACCTCATTGCAGCTTGGTCCCCTGCGTGCTGAGCGCCAGGAGCGGCGCACTAGGTTTGTCAGTGTTGCGATCGGTGCGGGTGCCCCGCCCGCGGCGTTGACTTGTGGTTTGCAATGTGTGGCAGCCGCCCAGGGCGCACTATGGAAGACGCGCTGGGATAATGCGTACAAGGAGACGTATTGGCGGCTGATCATGGATGGCCTGCCTACGTCGCAGCGCATGCACCAGCAGCATGATACCTGCATGTGTGGCGCTGCGTGCCCTGGTCTGGTGCACCATTTTTGGGAGTGCCCAGTTGCGGTAGCGGTGATTGACAGCCTGCTGTCTGCGTTGCCTGCAACATGGTGTACGCGGGCTGCAGGCCGCCCGCCGCTTGCTATGCGGCATGTCTGGTTGATGCAGCGGCCTCCCGGCCCTAAGCGGCTCCACCAGGGTGTTTGGGGGGTTATTTGTTTAGCTGCTCTGAATGCCATGGATGTTGGCCGACGGCAGGCTAACACGCTGCACATTCCGCCGCCCGCGCCTGCTGCGCCGCGGCCGTCTGCGCCGCCGCTGCAATGGCAGGTACCTATTACAGATGTGTTTCAGCCTGCAGCTCTCACTGCTGCGCAGCAACAGCATAACCAGCTGGTTGAGCAGCGTAGGCAGCAGCAGCTGCTGCAACAACAACAACAGCGACAGCAACTACTAGCGCAGGTGTTACAGGAGGCGAAGCAGCAGGCGGTTTTGCGGTTTTGGGAGTTGCTTGCTGATTTTGTGGCAATGGAGGCTGCGCCGGCTCATTGGCGTGTTGCGGTGCCTGGAGATCACCCGTTCTTGCGTTCTGATCCAGCACAGCTGCGCATTGTACTGGCGCCCCGCTCTGGTTGACCTTCCTGCTTTTACATGATGTGCTGTCAGTAGTTGTCCAATTTCCATTTTCTGGCAAGGCCATGTTGCATGTCGTGTGTCACTGTGCTTGATTTTCCAGCTCTGTGTGTCGCATTGTGTGCTTCTGTGCTTGTCAGCCATGAGGATTGCAGAAGCAGTAGCACCTTAGTTTGCATGTCACATGCAGTGTCTCCTGTCGGTCCCGCGTGCTCCTGCTTGCTGCAGTCTGGTGTGTACAGCAGTGCCTTGGTGCAATCATGCCAAACACCTATGGTAAGCAGCACCATTGTGCATCCCGCTTGCTGTTTGGACCATGCCTGCCTTCCCTTGTGCGTTTTGTGCCCTGTGCTTTGAGCACCCTGCTGCTTTTCGTGCTGCACTTCGCACATGCTGCACTGCATGTACTTGTTGGTTTATGGGGAGGTAGGGGCTGCAAGATGCCTCTGGAGTTTTACTTTGGTTGCATCTTGTGGCTTGCTATCGGGTTCTCATGATATGTGAGCTGAAAGAGGGGCAAGTGACTCGCTCTAGGGCGATAGCTTGCCCACCCCTGTAACAGACCTTTCTCGCGCGCTTCGCTGCATTTCCCAGCCTGTGACAGACCGCTCTCTTGCCACCCCTGTGCACACTGTGCAACCCCTCTTCAGCCTCACTCGCCACACGCGTGTCGCACCTTCTCTCCGCCTGTTGCCGGGTCGCTTCAAATGGCCTTCAGGCTACCACAACACGACAAGCCACACGCATGCAGCACAGCGACTGAACACACCAGCGCAACACTTCCTTCACACACACAAGTGTGCAGCCGGCAACTGCGCCGCCAAGCAGGGCTGCAACAGAGCAGGCCTGGTTATTAAGAACGCCCGCACCTTCTCTCCGCCTGTTGCCGGGTCGCTCTCAATGGCCTCCTCACTGAAGAACACTTCAGCAGTGCCCAACAGGTCGTCTGTTGGGCACAGCCGATCGTAGTCGTACACCTGCATGACGCCAATCAGAAAAAACCAAATAACAAAATGACAATGACAACGTCGTGCTTTGAAGACAATGTCGACAAAGATTCCATGCAGACAAAGAGCAGAGACAACCAGCATAGTGCTTGTGGGGTGCAGCCGGTCAGTTGATGCTGAACCTGCGGGGGCTGCAGGCACGCATTTACCATGCCGAGGTGTTCCATGCAGCTGCTGACAGGCACGCACAATGCATGCAGCTTACATTGAGCAGCAGCAGCCAGCAAGGTGCATTTCTGGCCCAGCCGCAGCCATAGTTGTACATCTCGATGACTCACACCCAACACTACAAGCAAATCCCAAAACAAAGGTGAATACCATTTCTGCGCCGCACCTTGATGGAGAGCTTCTGCTGCTGGAAGTCGTCCACCACCGTGAAGAACTCCTGGTTGAACACAGGGTTGTTGCTGCTCTTGACCGTCTTGCTGCGCTGCACGCGGCCCTCGCGGATCTGCATACAGCACATTTGTCACAGCCGATGTGGCCGTCAAACGACACTTGTTAGTTGACACCAAGTAAATGCTGCTCTTGACTGTCTTGTCTTGCAGCCCTCACAAATATAAAACATGTGTGACAGTGTTTGCGCCAGTTGTTCATTGTGGTGTGGGTGGAGGCAGGTCAGAACAGCCGGCCAGGCATGAAGCAGGACCTGCTCACCAGCACCAATACATTACAAATTCTGCATTTTGACTGCTTCTGTTTCAGTCTCGTCCATTTCTGCGTGAACAGCGCCTCCTCGACCGCACCTCGAACACCACGTAGGGGTCGCCCTTGGTCAGCAGGTCTGTGGTTTTGAGGTTTTCAATCTTGGTCAACGTCACTTTGACCATGCCCTGCGGCTCCGGGGGCACCCCAAAGTTGGTCATCAGCGGCACGCTCACGCTGTTGGGGTACAGCAGCACGTCCTTGAGCACCATCTGCAATCATTGAAGCAGCAGTGAGATGCAGCAGCAGCAGCAGCAGCAGCATTTGTGGTCATCAGCGGCACGCTCGCGCTATTGAGGTACAGCAGCACGTCCTTGAGCACCATCTGCAGCCATTGAAGCAGCAGTGAGAGGCAGCAGCAGCAGCAGCAGCAGCAGCAGCAGCAGCAGCAGCGGCAGCAGCAGCAGCAGCAGCAGCAGCAGCAGCAGCAGCAGCAGCAGCAATAGTTTGTCATCAGCGCCTCGCTCACGCTGTTGGGGTACAGCAGCACGTCCTTGAGCACCATCTGCAAGAGATAACAACAAACACGCGGACCAGCAGCATCAGCAGCAACAGTTGGTCAAGAGCGCCATCTGCGGTACAACAGCAAAACAACAAGTGCAGCAGCAGCAGCAGCAGCAGCAGCGGCGTCCCGAGCAGCCTGCACTGAAGCCATACTACCTGTCAAAGACGAAGCCACACCGTGTGTTGGGCAAACATCGGGGGCTTTGGGCAGGCATCTATAGCAGCAACACCCTCAGTGCAGCAAGTGCTGCTCACACCGAGTGCCCAGTCCACCGCCGGCTTCACAGCACACCACAACAGCATGCACACAAGCACGTGGAGAGCCACACACACGCAGCCGTAGGGCTGCCGCCGCCGCCGCCGCTGCTGCTGCTCACCCCAACCGCCCAGTCCACCGTATGCTTACTCATGGCAGCTGCACAGCACCACATGCAACACACACAGCCCTAGCTACAACTGTGCTGACTGACTTTTGTCTGTCTGCCCAGCTCACCCCGATTGCCCAGTCCACGGCCTGCTTCACTCCCGGCAGCGCCATCATGTCGGGGCCGTTGAACAGGCGCAGGCTGTAGTCCAGGTGCATCGGCTGCAGCAGGCTCAGCGTGGCGCCGCCTGCCGGTGCAGACACAACAGACAGTGTTCAGACGAGCAGGTGGCAGTGTAAGCAGGCCAAGCACAACAGGCGCAGGCTGTAGTCCAGATGCATCGGCTGCAGCAGGCTCAGCGTGGCGCCGCCTGCGGACACACAAGACCGTGTTATTTTTGTACTGTTGACGCCAGCGTATTGTACTGGATGTGCTGCATTTCCCTGCCTTACTCTTGAACCTTCACTACGATAGTGATAATGATTGAATAAGTAAAACCCACCAATGCAGGGTATGGTGTCCACCATGTTGAGCACCACGCGTGCCAGCGCCTTGTACTGGATGTGGCTGATGTGCACGGGAATGACCACGCGCGCTGGGCCCAGCTTCAGGTACACCTGCACATCAAACTGCAGCAGCAGCAGTGGCAGCAGCAGCAGCAGCGGCAGCTTGGCACGGGATGGTGTTGGTCTGCACATGTTCGGGCTACCCAGCGCAAAGCACAACACGTGTCCGCACACAGATAGCTGCGGGATACCACTGCGCTGCTGCCCCTGATGAGCGGCATCAAACTGCACCTGACAATTGCAGAACTTGCAAAAGGAAGCTACAACGCACGGGCATGTGAACACCAGCACTCAAAACATCCGAGGCTCACCACTGCGTTGCTGCCCATCATTAGCGGCATCTGCATAATGCAGGCAAAAAACAGCATGCATCCACCAATTGGCGTTCAGCTCACCACTGCGTTGCTGCCCCAGATGAGTGGCATCTCCATGATGCAGGTGTCCTCCGCTGTGCTGTACACCTTCATGCCCGCCACACGCACAGGGTGCTCGCCCAGCGTGAAGTACTTGTCTGCAGCAGCAGCAGCAGAAGCAGCAGCAGCAGCAGCAGCAGCAGCAGCAGCAGCAGCAGAGATGTGTGATACATAGATCAGCCAGAGCCCCAGCAGCGACCGGATACGGAGCAGCAACTGATGACATCGTCATGCGAGTCCTGCTGTGCTAAAAACGATAAGCATTGGCAGCAGTGATGGCAGACCTTGTCACGTGCACAGCACAAACCATGGTGCACGCAATTCACGCTGTCAGAAATTTTTATGTTGTGATGTTGTGTTGTTACTTTCTCACCTGCAATGTGTGGGTCCAGGTGGTCCGCGTCCATGATGCTGTAGGGGCCCAGTGTGATGTCATCAATCAGCGACAGCACTCCAGGGATCTGCAGTTAATAGCAATTTTGCACAAAGATGGATCAAGCAGCAGCACAGGGAGAGCAAAAGCATGGCAGAGGTGATGAAGAAGTTGAGCCAGCAGTGCTGCAAAGAGCAGCCAATGTTCCAATCATGAGCTGTCGTGCAAGGTGAACAGGCTTCCAAATAATCGATGCCTCTGCAGTAGGCACCGGTGTTGCAGCACGACACCTTTGTTCCCGCAGTAGTTGCGGACGTTCTGCAGCTGCGGATGTGGTGCAGGATTAATCAGCAAGCACTGCTGGCATCGCCGCCTGCTCGCGGCGCTGTGCGGAGCAGCGTGTAAACCCTCACCGCGTTCAGGTTCTGCTGCACGATGGGTTTGACCGCTTTGACCACCTCCAGCAGAATCGCTGATGTCAGCTTGGGCCACAGCAGCCGGATCATGCGGTTGATCATCACCCACTGCAGCACAACGGTAGGCAAACAACAAGACATCAGCATGTGTGATTCAAGCAATGCATTAGCTTGGGCAACGGCAGCCAAATCATGCAGTTGGTCATCGACTGCAGCAGCAAACACCACGGCAGACACCAGCACCGGCATTTCAGGATGCACGGCGTCAGCTGAAAGCATCAGCACGGCGCCTGTGCAAGCAACGTAGCGTGCATGGGCATGCGCTGAACAGCATACTTTCATGACAGCTTTCCAAACAACCACCTGCTGACCTGCTCGCGGATGCTGCTCTGCATATGAGCCTGCAACCATGTGGAACTATTGCTGCTGCTGCTTTCAGGGCAGGTGCTGTGAGCAACTTTTATCGAACAGTTGTCTTGCAATTCTGGCCACAGGCACACGTTTTCCTGACATGGCCAGCTATGCGGCTGACTCAGAAGGCCAGCACCCGCTGCTGCTGCTACCTAAAACTTGTCCTGCAAGAGTTTTTGATTTTGAGTCTAACAGCATCCTGCAAGTGTCCTGCAGGCCTGGAGATACTACGGGTGTCAAGGTGACAAGCAGCAGCACCAACTCACTCTGTCATAGTCAGGCCAGAAGGTCCACTCAGGGGTGAGTGGGATCATGCCGCGCATCTCATCTGTCACATTGGCACACGCTGGCGTTCGGATGTTGTCATTCTTGTCTGCTGCTTCTGTGATGAAGTTGAAGTCCTTGGGGCGGTCACCAGAGAAGACAGCGCTGCCAATCTGTGGTGGGTGAGTCGCAGTGGCAGTTGCAGTAGCATAAGCTTGGCTTAAGAAACGTGAAATGCGTCCGGTGCTGACGTGTGAAAGCGTTGAGCCCGTTGCTGCCCTGCTGCTGCTGCCTGGTGGTACAGTCACCAGTTTGTCAGCTGCTGTTGCCACGACTCACCCCCACGCCGGCTAAAGCCCCTAGTCCAGCTCCTATAAGCGGTCCAAACACCATTGCGACCGAATGAGGTGAAACAGATGGCAGGCTAAGGCGCACGAAGTGACCCTAGGAAGCGAGGCAAACTCGGACACGCCTCAGGACGGTCACACGCTACAGTCTGCTGCTCGATCAAATATAATTACACGTTTAAGACGTAGAACGGCTTATGATCACCATAAGGACAGTTGACACACTTGCCTGGGCATGCAATCACGCCCGGCGTTCCAAGAAACCAACTGGTGCAAATAAACAGCAAGAACGAGTCTAAGAATACACGCTAGTATCAGGGCTTATGACGAGGGCAAGTGTTACTGCCTGGGGCTTTAAGGTGCGACTTGCTTGACTTGCTCCTTTGCCCATCGCACGCTGTTTTCGTTGCCATCAGAGACCGTATCTTGTGTTCACCGGCTTCGGGGCTGCAGTTGTTCTGGTGACAGCTGTTCAGCACACAGCAGCGCGCCAACGCACCAACGCCAGTATGGCCGCATACGTGCATCCTTACCACCCGCTGGGCTTGGAATTGCCAGGGGTGCAGCCTCTGGTGATGCCTTTTGAGAAAATCTTGGCAGTCTTCTTCACAGCATGTGGCATGGCGCTGGCAGCTGGCTGGTACATGACAGGTGTGCTGCTGTCCTTGGCTTTGTGCAGACCTGCCTGTCTTTGGTTGCAAGCAAGGCTTAATACGAATTGGTTTACTCAGCAGTAGAACGAGGCTCTTTCACCTCTGGTGGCCCTACACCCTGAGAAGCTAAGCTGCTGCTGCTGCGGTCGCTGCGCTGGTGCTGCTGTCCTGCAGGACGTGCCAAGTTCCTGTCTACTGGCGAGCGCAGCATGGCATGCTGGTTCCTGTGCTCAGGCCTCATTCATCTGTTTGTTGAAGGTGCGTAGGCGCAGCATCAGCTACACAGTGAGGCATGCAGAGGCTGCTGCCAGCAGCAGCAGCATCCAAGGTAACAATGCACACCAGTAGGCTGCAACCTCGTTCGCCCATGCAGGCGCACACCATATGCACTGGACCATGCCATTGCCTGCTTTCACCTGACTCACACATCAAGAGCAGCATCCAAGGTTGCATGTGCCTGCTGCCATCGCTACTGCTGCTGCTGCACAGGCACTGTGGTGCTCAACAGCAAGTTCTACCAGGACACTTCTGGCAACATCCTCAACGAAATCTGTGAGTGGCAGCACCTTGCTGCAGCGAGCAGGCTGGCTGATGGCAACAGCAGTGCACTGAACAGCAACGCTGCATGGAGAGGCAGGTCAGCTACAGCAGCAGGAGCAGCAGCAGCAGCGCCAGAGTGGCGCATTGCTGGCAATTTTGGCAGACAGCTCTGCAGGGGCGCCAACAGCCATGCAGGCTGCTGCTTACAAATGGAAACTCTTTGTCAACAGCAGCGCGATCACAGCAGCTGACAGCTTGGTCGCAACATTGCTGTGCGGCACCTCGTAGACCGCCGCTGGCCTCGTGTACGGCAACAGCGGTACTTCAAGGCACCCAATCTGTGCATGCCGTTCTTTACTCTGCATTGCATTTCACCATCTGCTGCTAGCTCCCTCCGTTCCTACAATCCTGCATTCCTGCAGGGAAGGAGTACAGCAAGGCAGACAGCCGCTACGCCACGCGCCACGGCTTTATGCATTCCATTTGACTGTGCGCTGCACCTCACCATCTGCCCCGGGCTCCTTCCATTCCTGCAGGGAAGGAGTACAGCAAGGCAGACAGCCGCTACGCCACGCGCGACGACTTGATGCATGCCATTTCACTCTGCGCTGCACCTCACCATCTGCCCTCTGCTCTGCTAACTCCTGCAGGGATGGAGTACAGCAAGGCAGACAGCTGCTGCACCACGCGCGACGACTTATATGCATGCTATTTTACTTTGCGTTACTCTGTGCTGCACCTCACCATTTATGCCGCGGGCTTCATTCCCTGCAGGGAAGGAGTACAGCAAGGCAGACAGCCGCTACGCCACGCGTGACGACTTTGTCATCTCTATGGAGGCCGTGACAGCCTTCATCGAGGGCCCCGGCTGCCTGCTGATCGTGTGGGGGCTGCTCAAGGCCAAGCCCTGGCGCTACACCGCGGTGCTGCTGGTGTCACTGGGGCAGTTTTATGGAGATGTGCTGTACTTTGGGACCTGCCTGCACGGCGGTGAGCGGCGCAAGTCAAGCCTCTGCTTGAACATGGATTTAGTTGCTTTGCGCACGGCTTTGATAGCAGGCGCTGGCGCTGGCGAGAAATTAAGCATGCAGAGCATGGAGTTTGCAGGGGGCGGGAAGCCGTGCGTGTTGTGGGGGTTGGGCCTGCACTGGTAAGAGAGGCGTGAGGAGGGGTGAGGCAGGCGGGGCTACACCGCGTGTCGCAGGGGTGTTCTGTGGAGATGTGCTGTACTTTGGCGCCTGCCTGCACGGCGGTGAGCTGGTGTGAGCGGCAGCAGTTGCGCTTGGTTGTGCTTCCACTCGCACAGTCAAAGTGTCGCTCCTGCCGCTGGCAATGCAGAGAGCACCGTACACACCCATGCATGGTGTGACACACGCACTTGACATACCACACTCGTTGCCGTGTTTGCAATTGTTGTGGCTGCCCACCCACATCTTGTTGCACTGTTGCTGCTGCTGCTGCCGTTGCCCCCGGTTGCATGCGTTGTGGCTGCTCACCTATGCCTTGTCCTGCTGCTGCTGCTGCTGCCTGTTCCTGCAGGCATGTCCCGCCACACTCGCCCGGAGTTCATCTACTTCTGGTTCTACTTCATCATTGTGAACGGCGTGTGGCTGGTGGTGCCCATGGCCTGCATGATCCACGCGGCCAAGAAGATCAACAACGCCATTGCAGGGTGAGGCAAGGGCACGTCTGTATGGCATATGCAGCCTTGAAACACAGCACAGCTTGTAATGTGGTTGGACTGCTGCTGGTGGCAGCAACTCAAGGTGCTTTGCCAGCTGCAACAGTGTAGTGGAGGTGGTGCTTGATACAGGCACAGATTGTGCACACTGCAGTGCGTGCATGCCGATTCTGTTCTGGCAATCAATGTAGAGCTGTTCATGCATGCGCCGTGGAGATGCAGCTTGATAGCAAGCAGGGTGCAAGAGCCCCTTCCCAAGTGCAAACCAAAAACGATTGCAATGAGTTGCTGTTCTGTCTGGTCGTGCTTGCTTTTGTGCTGCAGGACTGGTGAGAAGAAGCACGCATGAGCGCAGACAGACTCGACAGGCAGCGGCGCGCAGCAGCACAATCGGCTGCCATGCGACTCTCGCTGTGCAGCGCGCTGCTCGCTGATGTGTGGGCCAGGAAACAAGGTGGCGTGTGTTTGACTATGGGAGCGTGCAAAAGCCAAACACGCTGGGATACTCTGGTGGATTGTGGATTGCTAGCGCCACCCAGCAGCACACAATGGCAATGGCAGCAACTGGCATATGCCCATGACTTATGACGAAAGGTGGCGCGCAAGGTGCAGCACGCCAGCAGGCATATTGTGCTTGCTGGCGGCGCGCCGAGGGAGCTGCTGCGTGCGTGGCTGGCAGTGTGGCGGAGCTTTTGCTGTGCGGCGCAAGCGTGGGCAACACCTGTAGCCGCTCGGCAGCAACAAAGGCAGCATTTGACAGGCCCTGCGGCTCAAGGTGTGACTGAAAAGACCGCCACACGGCGCAACTGATGTGTGCGCATATGCTGCAACAGGCATACCAGGGCTTGCGCGAGAGCAGCAGCGGTCCCTTGACCCCGATTTGAATTGTGTGTGCTGCTGCTGGCACAGCAGCGTGTCACTCTGATGGCCGCCAACAACGCATGCCCTTGTACCTGCAGCAGCTGCCCTTTTGCTTCGCTTCTGGCCGAGCAGCAGGTGAATGCTTGGAGGCTTGGAGGCTCTCTGTCTAAGCTGTCGCAGGCAGCAGGCGCGTGCTAAAAAGGTGCATGCTGCCGCCTGCGTTGTCTGACGTTTATGTGTGTGCGTGTGTGCTGTGTGCTCGAGGCACTGCTCGAGGCACTGCCTGGCTGGCAGCTGGCTGTCACTTGTGTATCAGCTGGCGGCTGATGCATGCAGCACAGGGTGCTGCTGTCAGTGTTTGATTTCATGTTCACAGACAGCTGGCAGCAGTGTCATACTACTGCATGCTGAACCTAGCACATGTAGCACTGTGGCGCATGGTGCTGCCGCAAAGGGTGGTGGTGTTTAGCGGAGGCTGGCTTACTGCAGTAGCGCTTGGCTGCTGTGGTGCACGCGTGCTGGATTTGAACCCTACCGTATGATTGTTCCCCTGGCACTGAGCATTGTCAACTGTTTCACACTTCTGGTGCGGTGTAGGAGTACTGAGGCCATCCTGTTGTGTACACTGCACTGCACTCGCAGCCAGGCTGTGTCTGTCTTTTTTTGTCCGCTTGGCATCGCCCTGCTGTAGTACTGCAGGTGTGCGCCTATGTAGCAAGCGTATAGTAGTGCTGCGCGCCGTTTGATTCGTAGGCCTGGGTGTGTCTTTTGAGCAAGTCGCTCAACCTGCATGGCAGCGCAGGCTGAGCTGTCGTGGATTTCCACCTGCACCTGACGCAGCAGGAGTGCGGCTGTCACGTTTCATTGCCTCCCCGCAGACAGCGTTGGTCTCTCAGCAATGGTGTGTTGGCATGTTGCTGCTATATGCTGTTGCATACAGTAGCGTGCTGGCACCTCTCATTGTTATCTGGCAGCATCATTCTGATGCTGGGATGGTGCTGCTTGTCTGGCTGCAGCTGGGCTGGCCTTGCAACATTTGCGAAGGTTAATATTATATGTGTTATGTTGCATGTATGCTTTGGTAACTGTGGCACGACGCACTGCACACTGTTTGGTGACTTTCTGCTGCCGTGCCTGCAGGAACGGAAGGTCAAGCGCCAACCAACCCGCCACTTGCTAAACTAAGTATGCAGCCATGGTTCCGCAATTCAAAAGCTTGAACCAGCTTACAACCGTCGTTTGAACGGCGGCTTTTGCTGCGATGTAGCGAAAGCGCCAATATTACGAGGGACTTACTCGGTTTGCTCATCCCTACTCGCATGCTCCTGACGGCCTCGCGCAATGGCTAAGGCGGCACTGACTGCACCAGTGTTAGACAGAGCTGCCTCGTTTCGTACGACTCCGAGCGCACCTGCTGTCTCGTTCCCGGCAGCAGCAGTAGCACAACAGCAGCAGCATCACCAAATCGCCCAGCAGCCTCAGCTAGGCCTCCTGCAGCAGTAGAGAGCTCATCCGGCTGCCTTCATTTTGCAGAAAGAACACTTTTCGTACCGGTTCATGCTCGTGAACGCTGCAGCAAGCAGCACTGCAGCAGCTACATTTGCTGCAGCAGCAGCGTGCCCACCTAGAGCACATGGAGGATCCAGACATGACTCATGCCAAGCAGAAGGAACCCCTGCCAGCAGCGCAGCAAGGCCTAACGTTTGACGAGGCCCTCACACACTACGTTGGAGAGTTTGGGAAGGGCCAGCTGAGGATTGTGAGTGACTTTGCAGCTGCACACGTGTCTGGTGCACTGCTTGCAGCAGCAGCAGCAGCAGCAGCAGCAGCAGTCAGCCAGTCAAGCCTTACCGTTCACGTTGGTGCATACTTGACTGAGACACGCAGCATGCATTGCAGCCGTACACACCATGGCAGTGCAAGCCTTGGCGGTGGTGTCCACATATCTCATCAACACAGCACAGGTACAGGTCAACCGACGACCTTCCCAGCAATGGGCAACCCTCAACCCTGCCTTGACTGTCGCTGTGTTTTGTGCTGATTCTTAGGTGGGAGCTGCTTCACTGTTGGGCATCCCCAATGGCCTTATCTTCCTTCTGTGGGTGATGGTGAGCCATATGGCAGCAGCTCTGCGGCCCTCTGCCTGCAGTTGTCTTGCATCACCAGACTATGTATGGTTTGCTCTCTGCCACAGCACCAGGTGCAGCTGCATTGCTCGTCTTCCTCAACAGACATCAGTAATGGCGGGCTCTAAGCCATGCACATGATGCATCACAGCCATTGAAATGTGACAAAGGCGGTGCGGACACCTGCATGAGGCCACCAGCACAGTCGCGCAAGCACTCAAATTGCAGCCAGCACAGCCAGAAATCGCCGTCATGCAACACTGCCTCCCAGCAGCTCTTAGAGCGCTTTCGGTGTATATTTGAGTGTGATGCTCCATGCAACAGTAGTATTTGCTATGGCACAATTGGTGATGTGATGACGATGTTCATGATGATGTTGCAACAGGTGACCATCGACCCCATCAAGAACCACGCCTGGCGATGCAACAGCGCTGCTGACGCAGCGTGTGCAGCGGTGTGGGCCGCGCCAACCAGCCACGCCTTCTGCGAGCTGCCGGCTGGCGCGTGGCAGTGGACAAACTACAGTGAGGCCAATGCAGCGTCTTTTTTAGACATGAGCATTTTCAGGAGGTGTGGGACCTGCATATGCTTGCTGAGTGGCACACAGTGCGTGGTTGCTGTTGCAGTTGGGCTGGGCAGATGTAAGATGCGTGTTGCGTATGGCATGGCGAGTTTTGGAGGGAGTCTTACGTGCTGCTGCTGCTGCCCCCGCTGCTGCTGCAGACAGCCTTGTGTCCCGCTTCAACCTGATCTGCGGCGACGGCTGGAAGGTGCAGTTTGCCAACAGCCTCATGTTTGTGGGCTGCTTCATAGGTGCGCCACCTCACCTCTGCGGCATTTGGGTGCAGGGTTGTGAGTTTGGATGGTTGGGACTTAGACACACAACTTGAGCCTAACGTTTGTCGGCTGCTTCATAGGTGCGCCTCGTCACACAGCACTGTGCACACTTACATACCCAACACATGGCGAAACTGTAGCCTGCTGCATCAACTCATCTGATGCTGCTGCTGCGCAAGGCCAGCGCTCTGCACTTTTCCACTGTGTACCGTCTTCTTTCTGTTTTTTGCAATGCAGGCTCTGGCCTATTCGGGGCCTGGTCAGACCGAGTGGGCCGCAAGGTGCCTCTGTTTGCGGCCAGCTCACTGGCTGCTGCTGCCACGCTTGTCAGCGCGGCTGGGCCAAGCTTCTGGTTTGTGGCTGCCATGCGCTTTGTTGTGGGCATCGGCGCTGCTGGCCAGGTGCAGGGCGTGGTGCTGCTGTGCATGGAGACGACCGGCAGGTCATTCAGGTGCGCTGGCTGCTGCTGATGGTTTTGGTGGTGGTGGTAGTGGTAGTGTGCGGGGCAGGTGCAGGGCGTGGTGCTGCTGTGCATGGAGACGACCGGCAGGTCATTCAGGTGCGCTGGCTGCTGCTGCTGATGGTTTTGGTGGTGGTGGTAGTAGTGTTCTGGCCAGGTGCAGGGCGTGCTGCTGCTGTGCATGGAGACTACGGGGAGGTCCTTCAGGTGCGCTGGCTGCTGCTGCTGCTGCTGCTGTTGCTGATAGTTTTGGTTGTGGTGGTGCTGCGGGGCAGGTGCAGGGCGTGGTGCTGCTGTGCATGGAGACGACTGGAAGGTCATTCAGGTGAGCTGGCGGCTGCTGCTGCTGCTGGTTGCGGGCGTGGCGGTTCAGCATGGTCTTGTGCTGCTCAAACAAGCAGCAGTTGCCACAGCTGGCATTGTGCCTATTTCTACGCAGCCGTGCATCATTTGCTGCTGCTGCTGCTGCTGCTGCTGCTGCTGCTGCTGCTGCTGCTGCTGCTGCTGCTGCTGCTGCTGCTGCTGCTGCAGGGGCATCGCCGGTGTGCCTCAGGTGGTGATGTTCTGCTTCGGTGAGTACCTGCTAGTAGCTCTGGCTGTGCTGGTACCAAACTGGCGCAGCCTGACTTTGGCAGCAGGCTGTGTGGGCACTGCGGCGCTGCTGATCTATCCCATTGTGCCTGAGTCAGCACGCTGGCTTATTGGTCAGGAGGGAAAAGAAGATCAGGCCGTGGAGCTTCTCCGTAACATATCAATTCGAAATGGATCTAGAATGCCTGAGAGGCATTTGCTGCGCAGCAAGAGCAGCAGGTCTCTTTCGGCCGTCAGTGGTGGGAACGGCAGTGACGGGCGTGCGCTGAGAGCTAGCAAGAGCGCAAAGATAGTGGGGTTTGATGCGGCATTGGAGCAGCAGCAGCAGCAGCAGCAGCAGCTGCGTGCATCTAAGAGTATGCCAGTGCTGCTGCATGACAGCAGCATCCATCCAGTAGAAGACAGCAGCGGCAGCAGCAGCAGCAGCAGCGACGGCTTGCCTGCCGAGGGTGATCCCTGCAGCTCACCTGCGCCCAGCACACCAGACCTGGCAGTAATCCCCATGGCAGATGACGCTGGCAGCATCACAGCCGACAGCACAGCAGCAGCAGCGGCGGCGCCGCCTGTGCAGCCGCCGAGCCTCGGGCAGCTGCTGTGGCGGCACCCGAGCATGGCTGCGATGTCGCTGGTGATGCTGCTGGTGTGGTTTTCAAACTTCAGCTCCTTCTACGTGATCGCGCTGGGCAGCGGAGGCCTGCCAGGATCCATGTGAGTGTTTGTATTATGTTGATCGTAATGTGTTAATCATGTGAAAGTTGTCGAAACATTCACTGTTGCCCAGGGTTGTCCGCTGTGTGGGCAGGGGAAGCCTGCTGGATTCAGCACGACTGTTGCTGTTGCTGCAGAAGGGTAGTGTCTTGCGTTGCTGCAGAAGGGTAGTGTCTTGCGTTGCTGCAGAAGGGTAGTGTCTTGCGTTGCTGCAGAAGGGTAGTGTCTTGCGTTGCTGCAGAAGGGTAGTGTCTTGCGTTGCTGCAGAAGGGTAGTGTCTTGCGTTGCTGCAGAAGGGTAGTGTCTTGCGTTGCTGCAGAAGGGTAGTGTCTTGCGTTGCTGCAGAAGGGTAGTGTCTTGCGTTGCTGCAGAAGGGTAGTGTCTTGCGTTGCTGCAGAAGGGTAGTGTCTTGCGTTGCTGCTGCTGTTGTACCTACATGCATGCAGCTCCACTGGGGCGCGGGGCCGATGGCGTTGAGCTATGGCTTGATGGGTAACATGATGATGATGCATGCAGCTTGCCGCCTGCATGAAAGCTTCACCTCAAACAAGCAGTGTGTCCCTTGTGTCTGCACCTGCTGCTGCTGCTGCTGCAGCCACGTCACCTTTGCGCTGCAAGTGACTGGCCAGATCATTGCAACGCTGCTATCCGGTGCGCTGATCGACCGGCTGGGCCGCCACAACATCATCTCAGCAAGCCTGCTGATTGGTGGTGCAGCATGCTTGGGATGCTCCAACACATCCAACAGGATCGCACAGATCGTGCTGGCTACCATCGGGCAGTTTGGCTGCACAGGTGGGTGGTTTGGCTGTGATGAGGCCAGCGCTGGTTGGTGACAAGGGCTTGCAATGCATGCTAATTTGCAGCTACTGTGTGACACAGCTGGCAGCTGGTTTTCAACAAATGCAGCATGCCTCGGCTGCTCCAACACGTCCAACAGGATCGCGCAGATCGTGCTTGCTACCATCGGGCAGTTTGGCTGCACAGGTGCGCTGTGAGACTGTGATGTGTACAGACGCTTGAGCCCAGTCATGGTGTTCACATGGCGTATGGTTTGCTTGTAGCGGGGTGGTGCAGTTCATGTTTAGTGCATGAGCTTGGAATCTGCTAGTGCGCAGCTGCGCAGCTGGCAGCTAGCACACACCAATCGGCGCATGCTGCAGTACCCAGCAAGCTTTTATTGCGGGCGGACATCAACTGCGCTGCTGCTGCTGCTGCTGCTGCTTGCAGCCTCTCTGGCCGCCACACCCATCTACACAGCCGAGCTCTACCCCACCCCAGTGCGCTCAACCGCCCTGGGCATGTGCAACAAGGCCTGCAGATGTGGCAGCATCTCAGCACCCTTCCTGCTTATGCTGGGCACACACACTGCTGCCGCATTCGGCTCTGCGCTGTTCATGCCGTATGTCATTGTGGGCTGCGTGTGCCTGCTGGCGGGCGCGGCGGTGCTGCTGATGCCGGAAACGTTAGGCAAGGACATGCCTGAGTGCATGGAGGTGGGTTGAGGTTGCTGCTTTCTATAAAAGGTTGGGGTGGTTCAGGGCGTGCTTGGCTTTGGTTTCCTAGTGCTCACTCATTTACACATACCGCGCGCAATCCTCTTGCTTAATGCCTTCAATACGCTTGAAAACTCTTGCCGTACCATACGTGTGCTGGTGCTGCTGATGCCTGAGACTCTAGGAAAGGACATGCCTGAGTGCATAGAGGTGAGAGACTGCTGTCTTCGTTGTGTTGGGGTGGTTAGGGGGTGGTTTTGTGTTGCTTCAAGCAGCACTGTTGGTGCCTCACCTGCCCTGCATATACGTTGTGTGTTCCTGTTTGTCCCCAGCTGTGCGTTGCAAGTTACATTTTCTTCTTGTAGCCTGCTGGGATGCTCCTGCTGCTGATGTCTATTCTATTTATCTATTCTACATTGGTGTTACAGGACGTTGCTGAGCTGCATCCATTTGCCTCACATATTGCTGCACCCTGCCTGCGGTGAAGTTGACTGGCATAGCGTGTCATTGCTGCTGCTGCTGCTGCTGCTGCTGCTGCTGCTGCTGCTGCTGCTGCTGCTGCTGCTGCTGCTGCTGCTGTTGGGGTGTTGCTGCAGGACCTAGCCCAGCTGCAGACTGTTTTTTCTGCAAAGCCCTGGAGGCGCAGCAGCAACAGCAGCAGCGGCAGCAGCAGCAGCTGCACTGTTGGCAGCCGCTGCTGGTCTGTGCTGGCATTCCTGTTCCGGACGCGTGCGGAGCCGAAGGCAGTCAGCGCAGCTGCTGCGGCAGGTGCTGAGGCTGCATAGTCAGCCGCGGCGGCAGCAGCGGCAGCAGCAGCAGCTGCAGCTGGTGCTGCGGCTGCATAGCCATCCGCAGCAGACGCTGCCGCCGCAGCCGCAGCAGCAGCTGGAGCGGCACAGGAGCGATGCACAACCTGTGTGAGGGTATCTTGCTTGGACGGGGAGCGTCTAGCTAGAGTGGGTCAATCCTTGGCGGATGCCGGTGGTGGTGGGTCAAAGCCTTTAGGTCATCCCTAACAAACCAGGTGGCTCCTGCCCTGCAGCTCTGACTGTGCATAGCGCCCACAGCTGGTATGTGGTTTGTCTGTACACAGCGGCTTCACGCGCACCTGCTTGCGGCATGCGTTTAGCAGCTGCAGATGTTGCCACAGAGGGAAGCTGCCAGCAGTGGCAGCACCAGGGATCAGCATTGACAGTCTGATGTTGCTCGCGCATGATGGGCGAAGCATTCTTTGCCCGCAATGGGCACGCAGGTTAAATAACCGTCGTTTTGCATGTAGAGTGGCAGGTGGCACAGTCTCAGGTTGTGCCAGCTAATGCAGCGAGCAGCAGGGCTATGTCCAAGCTCTTATTGCGCTGTTTGTCGTGGTTGGTTTCAGCTGTCCTGTGTCGCTGGCACCAGTGTTAAGTTGTCATCTTTTGCTTGTTTGCATGCCGTTGTGGCATGCCCTAAGATGCGCTAGGAGGTGCCAACGCACGGTAAACAGTGCGTTATTTTCTGTACAGAGGAACTCTGTGTATCCAGCGCTGCGTCAAAGTCTTGACAAGTCAGTGAAACCGACACAATCATGCACTGCAGCTTGGGCTCTGCTTGGCCTGTTGCTTCAAGATCATGTGTTGTATGACAGAGTTTTGCAGACACACACGCAGTACTGCCAGCCACCTTGCACTACTAGTAGTGCTACTTGTGCCAGCTGGGTTTGTTTCTGTTGCACATGCTAACCGACATGATTAGGTCAGAGATGCTCACTCCTCGCCTGATGCAGCCATTGATCACTAGTTTTTGGCTGTCTCTGCCGCTGCCTAATCAAGCAGCGGTGAACAATGACCACATTGTGTTGTGTGTTATGCACCTGGCCATGTCTGGTTCTTCACCACATGCTGCGCTGTGGTGGCATGTGCAGCAGCAGCTCTGCAATCGTGCTTATTTGTCCGGCAGTGCTGTTTATCAGTGCCGTAGCAGAGTCTGCACGTGATGCGCAAATCACTGAACTTGTCAACTGACAGTTGTCAACTGAACTTGTCAACTGACAGTTGTACCACAATGTGTATGAGGGTCTGCGACCTGCAGCAAGAAGCTGTTCTTCCAGCACAGCGCTGTGTGTCTTGTGGAGGTTTCACTCTGTGCAGTGAGTGTTTGCGACGGTTTGAGTCCCTCCGGTGCTGTGTGCTGTTGTGCGCGGTAAGCACAGACATGCGGTGCATGCATGCTGTGCTGTGTTTTACATGCACAGCATTGCTGTGCTAGCTGCGGTGCAAGGGTGCACATCAATGTGCAGCAGGTTGCAGCCAGTTGACGCATGCAACGTCCCGCGATAGCTGCCACTAACAGTCGGGCTGCGATGGTGAGCGCTGCTGGCAGCAGCAGCAGCAGCAGCAGCAGCAGAGGGCCTCTGATGGCAGACATGCATGGTGCTGTGCTGCTGTGCCCAGCACGCTCTGTCTCAAAACTGTGTTGTTCATGCCTGAGAGTACTTGCAGTGTGTTTAGAATTGTGTGTTGTGCAACTCTGTATAGTGACGTCAGTCACGTGCAAAGTTCCTGCGATTTCTTTGGTAGCAACATGGGTCCAGCAGCAGCAGCAGCAGCAGCAGCACCAGCAGCAGCAGCAGCAGCGGTGGCAGCAGCGGCAGTTGGCAGTGCGGTGGTGCAGCATGTGTGTGAAGGCGCCCACAGACATTGCTGCAAACATGCGCTTCTACGCAATGCCATGATCTTCAAAGGGAGACAGCACCCAACGAAAGACACAACCTTGACGAAAGGCACGGCGGGAGATGAAACCGCTACTACTCCAGAATGGGGCTGGATCCCGCCATGAAACTTTTAAATGCATGTGATATCAAAGTTTATGCAAGTTTGAGGTGTACCCAGTCAGAAGAATGGTGGCTGGAGGTGCAAATGAGGGTGTAACCCGCACGCCTGCTCAACCCGCAACAGGGGTTATGGTGCTGCGTTGAGCCCCATTGCCACGGATGAAGAATGATGGTTTGTGATGAGCCTTTTGCAAAGCGGAGGACCACGAACACACAGAGTAATGGTCGTGTTACGAGGGTGGTATGAGTTACACCTGGACACCATTCTATTATCCCAATATGGGGCCCAAGATACCTGCTCGAGCCATGATCGTGCCATTTAGCGATTGCCAATAGATCAAATCATAAGCAGACCTGTGCCACGCGTAGCCCTTGCAGCAGATTTGTCCTTGCCAATCCACCTACTTGACCAATCCTCCTGCGGCCTGTATACAAAAAGCGGCTGCAACATGGTTGCAGCTCAGGCAAGCCCCTTGGATGGTGTAGCAGTGCTGCGCCTGCGGGGCCTGCCTTTCAACGCCACGCATTCAGACATTGTCCAGTTTTTCGAGGGCTTCAATGTGCGCGATGTCTTAATCACACGCACTTACGGTGAGCACTGCGCCTGCTGCCCTGCCTGGGAGCAAAATCAGGCATCTCGGAGAGGAGAGGTGCACGTATCCCATCAAGGGGTAGACCCCTCTTCCCTGGCCTTAACCAGTTTAAACTTAAATCTGGGTTTTCGATGACTTTGCAGGCAAGGCTAACGGCCAGGCCTACGTTGCCATCGATGCCGCTCAGGCGCCCAAGGCGTTCGCCGAGCTCAACAACAAGTTCATGGGCAAGAGATACGTCGAGTGAGTTTGATTTTGTTATTTCCATGTCGATATGAGCTCCAGTGTGCGAGGATCACTTGGGCTCACGCCAACCCCTTTCGTCAACCTGCTAAGGCAGTATTGTGGATTGCTAATGGCGAGCCTTTCTCCACCCCAGACCTCTAACAGGCACAGTCAGCATCTTCACTTGCACAATGGACGTATTTGTAGCCTTATCCTCCCTACTGTCTTCTTGCAGCCATGCAGCATGAGCCAAGCTCTGCTGCTTCACTTGCTGCACCTGCCCACCTTGGATCTTTCCTGCAAGTGCAACTGCTAACCCTCTCCAGCCCACCTGCGCTGTAACAACCTGCCACTATCTGCTTTTGCAGGGTGTTTGGCTCAAATGTGTCAGACATGGAGACAGCTCGCCGCATGTCAGACGACCGCAGGCCTGCAAGCAGCAGCAGCAGCAAGCAGCCAGGCAGCCCCAAAAACGAGCAGCAGATGCCCCTTCGCACCACCAGCAATGCCAGCAGCAACAGCAGCACCAGAGCCTGCGCATCCAACGCTGCTGCTCCATCTGGTGCAAGCCCTAGCCTCCCACTGCTGATGCAATCTTTCCTGAGCCTGCAGAAGAGCCAGCAGCTGCTGCGCCAGGGGCAGCAGCAGCAGCAGCAGCCGCTACCGCCTGTACAACCCCCGCCGCCGCCAGCAGCAGCAGCAGCAGCAGCAGCGCCGCAGCAGCCCAACCCGCCTGTTAGCAAGCCCACGCCTGGCCGCACCAGCAGCGGCACCAGCAGCAGCAGCAGCGGCAACAACGCTGCCAGCAGCAGCCAGATCATCCGGCTGCGGGGCCTGCCCTTTTCAGCCAGTGAGGCAGATGTTGCTGCTTTCCTTGCGCCTATTGATCTGCCGGAAGGCCTGGGCAGTATTCACCTTGCGAGGCACCCCGATTTGAGGCCAACAGGAGAGGCATATGTGGCTCTGCAAACAGAGTCTGAGCTGCTCGCTGCTCTCAAGAAGCACAAGAGCTCCATGGGCAAGCGTTACATTGAGGTGAGGGGTGCTGTTATATAAAATGTTACTAACAGTGTTACATTGTTATTTTGTGGTACGTGTGCCGCAGCACATCCTGGCGGCTAGCGAGGCACAGGTCAGGCAAAGCAGTTTGATTCTCTTCCTTTGCAGCCAGGTGTGTTAACCGCTGCTCTGCTTTTGCAGCCTTGGTATCACTATTGCGTGACACGCCGTCCTCACCGGTATGCTTCTGTGCTGCTTGGCTGCTGCCCGCAGGTGTTCCCCAGCTGCACAGCTGAGATGCAGCAGGCACTGGCTGCCCAGCAGCAGCAGCAGCAGCAGCAGCAGCAGCTGCTGTCGTCAGGGCAGCACACTCCATTTCAGGCACCAGGCAACCCAATGGTGCTGCCCCCAGTCAGTGAGTGGCAATGCACATCACCAGTGGCTTGCGTATGTGTATGGTGTTATAGCAACACTGATACAGATGGGCCAGCCACAGCAACTGGCGCAGCAGATGCATCAGCAGAAATAGGCAGCAGGCACCACAGGCTGGCGTGGTAGCAGCAGGCAACTGGCTGTCAGTCTTAGTCTTCATGTAAGGGAGTATTTGCACACAATATGTGCATGTGTATTACTTGACACTGTATGAATGATGCCTAGTTACACTGTGCCCGCTGCTTTGTGCGACTGCTGCACTGCTTTTGGTTTGGTCACTCGCAGGCATGCCATCTCCAAGCGAGTACAGCAAAGCTTGGATGCTGCAGCAGCAGCAGCAGCAGCTGGTGCAGCAGCAGCTGGTGCAGCAGCAGCTGGCACAGCAGCAAGCCATTGCAAGCACACCTGCAGCACATGAGCAGCTGCTGCTTGCCGCACTCCAGCAGCAGCAGCAGCAGCTGGCAATGCGTGCGCGTGCAGCAGCAATGCAGGGTGCGCTACTGCCTCCCTACAACACGCTGACTCAGCAAATGACAGTTGGGGGCTCGCTGCTGCCAGAGTATGTCCCAGACTTCTGCAACAGCAGCAGCAGCATTGCCGGCATGCTGCTGCAGCAGCAGCAGCAGCAAATGGCTGCAGCATCTGCAGCTCTGGCCGCAGCACCGCTAGTCAGCAGCTTAGCTGGACTGGATCTAACAGGCCTGTCAGGACCAGCAGGCACCAGCAGCCTGAGTCCGGTTGTGACGGCTGCTGCCGCCGCTGCAGCAGCAGCCGCCGCAGCGGCAGTTGCAGCAGGCGCGCCGGGCAGCATGAGCACTGGCAGCAGGGCGAGCTCCTCGGACTTGCAGTACCTTCCCTTCTGCTCATCCTCTGGAAGCGGATCCCTGTCTGTCTCCAGCAGCAATGCATGTCTGCAGCCTGGTCTGCTGCAGCAGATGCAAGCCTGCGGATCTGCCGCGGCAGCAGCAGCAGCAGCAGGCGGGCAGATGTTCAGCCCGTCTGGCCAGATGCTAAGTCCTTCGGGGCAGCTGCTGAGTCCTTCGGGAAGCATTGGAGGGCCCTGTAGCAGCTTCACAGGGCTAGTGCAGCATAGTGGGGTGCCTTCAGCAGCAGAAATGTTCAGTGGCAGCGGCTGCCTTGATAGCAGTAGCGTGGGTGTGCTGGGGCCGGCTGCTGCTGCTGCGTCTGCGCTGTGTAATGAGTCGCTGGTGAACATGAACATGAATGGCGCTGTGGCGGCGGCTGCGGCTGCGGCTGCGGCTGCTGCGCAGGCGTGCGCTGCAAGTCAGTTGAGGTAGGCTGATTGCGACATGGGAGGATCTTTCACAGTTAACCTGCAGCTGGCTTGTGCTGCGTGTCAGCTGAGGTAGAGGGATTGCCGCAGCTTGATGACTTGTCTGGGAGCGCAATGATCCAGTGAAGGTGTAGTTGGCATGTTTGCTGGGTTCGACAAGTGACCATTGTGTGCTTGGATGTGGAGGGCCTTGATTTGAAGGAGGCGCAAAGAAAGGCGCTGGAGTGCGGTTGTGATGGCTTCGCGCGAGCTGATGTAGACCTGCAGCTGCAGTATGAGGCGTGTGATTGCATCCAGCACAGCAGATGTCAGCAGGTTTGGATGTGACTTGTTCTTGTGGTGTGTGGTCAGCTACTTGCTACCGGGGTGTTGTGTCTGGGCTTGTGCTCATTTGAAGCACAGCATTCGCGCAACGCTCGTGTGTTGCGCGTGTACTATCATCACCCATGCGTCCCGCATGCTATTGAGCATCACATAACATGCGCTGGGCTGAGTGTGCAACTGGGCGATGGCACTTAGCAGGGTTTGGGCTCAGAGGTTTTATGCGGGACTGTGGCTGTGAGGACCCTAAAGTCTGTGAAACACATTCCGATTGTCGCATGTTATGAGGGTGTTTTGTGTCCTAAAGGGTGTTTGTTTTTGGGATGGCAACTGCAGCAGCAGCATGCAACGATGCTGCGAGCTTGTGCACGCACAGAACCGGGCTGTGAACAGAAAGGGCTGCCTAGTGCATTGTGTCACAAACTGCATCAGCACGCATGCCCTGTGTGTTAGAGACTTGTTAGAAGCGCTGGGGATGCACACTAGAAAAACTGGGTGCTAAGCAACACCCTGGGGTTGCTTAGCTGTATAGGAGGGCTGTATTTGCTGCATGTTCAGTTATACATGCTGGGTTGGTTGCATGCAGGCCACAGGCCAATGTGTTTTGGTGGTGAGGGCTGCAGGTATGTTCACGTGCACGCCTGGGAGCGGCTTGCGGCTTTTTTGCAGAACGTCTGCATCGCTCCGGGGTTCAAACGGGGTCAGGAATGCGCGCTGCACCCTGTGCAATGCGGTGCAACACAGTTTGCACAAGGTGGTGCGGCAGAGGCTGTGGTATGTTGCACCAGAAAGGTGTCGTGGCCACATACTTGCTTGTGTGTGAGGTTGTTGGGCTCGATTATGTATGCCTGTGTCACCTGTGTGCTATGTGCTGTGTCTGCGCTGGGGCGAGTGGGCTCTTTGTTTGTTTGTCGGTGGTTGAGTCCGCTTGGCGTGTTTGCATGCCCGTTGATCGGCATCAATGCATAACCTGCCAGCGGGGTTTGCAGCAGCTGCAGCTGCTGCTCAGTCCACGTTGTTGCGTGTGAGCCTAGCATATGAATTGCCTGGCACGGGACAGCAGCATGTTGCTGCAATGCAGCAGCAGCAGCAGCAGCAGCTAGTATCGCATGGCTGGTTGCTGCTGCTCCGGCTTTGATTCTTGGGGTGCGCATCCATGCAGGCCAGGGAAGCCTTGCGTCACCTTGCTGCATGTGCCAGCAGGCTTGTACTATCTCTAGTTGTACGTTATGTGTTACATTTCGTATCACATCCTGGGGAGTTGTTCTGACTGCCAGCACCGGTTCTGGCCCGCCAGACCTTGCCAGCAGCAGCAGCAGCAAGGGTGGCTTTGGGACTACAGGGGCTGCATGTATGTCAGGCGGCGCTGTAGCCTGCAGCTGCTGCATGTGGTGCAGCACAAAACCGGGCAGTGCTAGCAGTACTGTGGTGCTGTAGTGCTCTGTCTTTGGGCGCGTGCAACACTGCATGCTCGTACAGCTGGGTCAATATCTTCCGGGAGATAATTACAAAAGAAAGTATGGTTGTTATTTAACATGTTATGTGCTTGTTATAACATGTTATGTGTGGCCAGCTGGGCCGATCACGGAACAACGGCGCTGTGTGACAGGTTGATGGAATGGTGCTGATACAATGTGGGGGCTGTACTGGGAGTGCACATTACAGTGCAAGCGCCCATTCGACCAATAGTGTGGCTAGCCGTTGTTGCTCAGCCTGGCTTGCTTGGTAGTGTGGGTTGCACTGCGTGCTCTGAGCCGTGCATGGTGTCAAATTCAACTGCATTGCGTGCTGTGCCGGGCATGCGATCCCATGCTTGGCGTGCGACTTGTGCTGTTCAGAACCACCAAAACGGATTTGGAATTGCCGCATTTGTTGGATGTATGGTTGTTGTGAACGGCAGCAGTCAGTGATGGTAGAACGCAGCAGCTTTTTGTGCCCTGGAGCCTTAAAGCATCCATGCTAGGGCTATACAGGGTGACATGTCTTGCCTCAGAACGCGTGGCCAGGACTACATGTCGCTCTTTGTGATGGCTGCTGTGCTCTTGAACTGCTGTTTGCTGGGAGAGCTAGCAACCTTAGAGTTGAGGGGTGGCTGGACACAGTTACTGGCAGCTGCTGGGTGCCGTTGTTCGCTGTTGAACGCTGGGCGAGCTGCTGCTTCTTAGTTGCGCCGCTTGAAGCTGAATAGTCTCATGATCCTCTGCATTGCAGCAGCAGCAGCAAGCAGCAGCAGCAGCAGCAGCAGCTGAATAGTCTCATGATCATGATCCTCTGCATTGCAGCAGCAGCAGCAGCAAGCAGCAGCAGCAGGGTGTGTCTGGCTGCAGCTGCTGCTGATGGTCAGAGCACTGCATCCAGTGTAGGCATTCAGCCTGGGACCAGAGAGCTTGTTTGGTGTGGCATTGTTTAAGGGGGTTGATGCTGTTGATGGATCGTACTGGTGCTCCTGCGCGGCTCTGCTCCTCATCCCGTTGTTTAGTTGCCAGCCATTAGTATGTCTATCTATTTGGGGTGTTGTCTGTTGGATGCGCGGCAACTTTTGCCGATGTGTTTTTGCCGCGTGGCGTGCTGCATCACAGCACAGCACTTGCTGCCGCTGCAGGTGCCACCTGGGGTGCATGGATGGTGCAGCTTCCCATGTGCTGCGCTCGCTTTGTTACTGTACTGTGCTTGCATGGCACAGCACTGTTGCGCAGCAGGGCTACAGCAATGGTGTATCTCGCATGCATCTTGTTTGGATTCCATACG
Organism: Tetradesmus obliquus; assembly: GCA_030272155.1. Taxonomy (NCBI): domain Eukaryota; kingdom Viridiplantae; phylum Chlorophyta; class Chlorophyceae; order Sphaeropleales; family Scenedesmaceae; genus Tetradesmus; species Tetradesmus obliquus. Next base: position 3,793,858 of record CP126200.1, on the reverse strand, counting down.
AGGATGCAGCTGCGACAGCTGGGTGCGGCGCGTTCCTTTTGTGTTTGCTCTTTTGGGTTCAATGCAGGGCTAGTCAAGTGTGCCGGCCAGCCAATCCTGGAATGCCGAGGTTCCAAAGAGGGCAGGACACCTTCCGACTGCATTTCAGGGGTGCTGGGGAGTGTGCTCGCATGCAGCGGGCTGCTACACATATCTGGGCGCTGTGTCTGCTGCTGCGGCTCTTCAGGGCGTAGCATCGGGAGTTGGTTTTGACAGTTCGCCTAGCTGGGCAATGAAAGGCACCGGCACGGCCAGGGCATTGTTGCTGGTGGTTGTTTCTGTAGTTGTGTTGGTGCTGCTGCGGCTGCCAGCCCCTGGGTAGATGGAGAGCCTCAACTCTCCATCCGCTGACAGCTTTTGGGCATCCCTTTTTGTTTGTGTGTGTGTATGTGTTGGATCGTGGGACGATCGCTGCCGGCTCGGCTGCTTGCCGTGTATGCAGCTGTACCATGCATGCGTGACATGCGTAGCATGTTATGACATGTTACTCTGGGTTAGGTGCTTCGCTGGCAGGTTATACATACATGGGGTTGTTTGCTTGTTTTTGTTCACGGGGACCAGTGAAAGTAGACTGGTAGGGTGCATTATTCCCATGCATGATGCAAGCATGCATGCATGCATGCATGCATGTGTGCAGCGTGAGACTCCGCAGGCAATGCTCTGCGTTCCGTCGCAAAATCTTGCAGCGTGTTGCGGCCAGCGAGCGGTCTTTATCTATCATACAAATCTATCATGCTGCTCACGTATATCTGTTGCATATTTATGGCTCAAGTATGCCCAGCTGCCCACATTCTTCCTCCTGCGTTGTGTTTTGTGAGTTGTTGAGACACTTGCGGCAATGGCGGCAGCATATGTGTGGTGGTGTACCGCGAGGCTGCTTTGTTTTAACGCGCAGCTTGCAGCGGAGACGAGAGGTTGAGCTGTTCAGCAGATACTTGGGGGCCCTTGAAGCACCCAGCTGCAACAGCTGAGCCGGCAGGTTTGTTGTTGCTGCTCCATTATTATACTGCTTTTGTGTGGCTGTTTGCCTTCCCCGCAGCCATCAGCGGAAGGAATCGAAGGATGACGAGGGTTGACCGTAGGACCAGGAGAGCAGTCACAATGCTGACGCAGCAGCAGCAGCAGCAGCAACAGCAGCAGCTCTTGTTATTGCGGTGCTGCATGCGAGGGTTGCACTTGCTTGACGGAACATGATGTGTGCTTTCAGAGTCTTTCCGCTTGGCTTATGTTGCTGGCGCTTTGGCCAAGCTATTGCGGCGATGCGCGTCAACAGCACCACACTTGTTTGCTTTGTTGGCAGCGCACACTTTCAGCAGTACAGAGCACGCCTTCACGTGGTGCGTTACGCCGTCAGGATCTCTGTACTGCAGCACTTCACCTGCGGTACGATATGCGGCCGTTGTATTTTGGAGTCAAAGGCTCGTGAAACCAGCCACGAGAGCGAGAGTCAGTGGCTGGATTGGCTTGCGTTTGATGCTGCGTGTTCTTGCATTTTTTTGGTTGCGGCTGTCGGGTATGTGCTTACATGCTGCAGGATGGCTCTGCGGGTGCTTGTGTGGCTGCTGACTGGACACACACCCCAGGTGCTGTGGCGAGCTGTGCATGCGTGTGTTTGTGTGTGTTTGTGTTTGTGTTCACAGTTTGTGTATGTATGTGTATGTGCCAGTTCTCCAGACAGCACATAGAATGCGCGAGGCATCAATCGGCAGCGGTGGCACTTGTTGTAGTGAGGACTGCATTGCACTTGGCTAGGCTCACTGGGTCGTGGCTGTCTGCTTAGTGTAGTGGTGGGTGTTTGAGCTGATCGGTGTTACCGCAGCTGCCTTTTGGACCGCTGTGGTTGCATGCTGGATGCAGCAGGCGGCGTCTGTCACCGTATCCACTGAAGCAGACACTGTGACTTGCATATATATGGCCTTGCATTGCATCTGCTGGCCTCAGACCGTCTTGTCATACCCGCCCTGCGCGCAAACCTTTTCTGTCAGCCCTCTTCCAGTTGTCCTGTCAGCCTTTTCCTGGTTGTCCAGGCGGCACCTCTCGCGTTTCTTTGTCTGGTGCTTTGCCCCCTGGTTGCACTGCTTGGGCGTCATCCTGCATTTCGATTACACCAGTGGCGGCGCGCATAATTGCCACCTGCACTGACACCATGCCCGGAAAGGCCCTTTCTCACACTTTGCGCAGTCGTCACGCAACACAACCTTGGATGGTAGATGGTAGCAGCGGCAGTAATGCGTGGCGACCAGTGTTGTCAGGTTGGCTGGGAGGGAGGAATGAAGGAGCACATTGCTGCAACCGTCAGTGCCAATATGTAGCGCTGTTTGTTCAGCTACAGCAGCACTGATGCTCACCCTTGTTGCAACGTGCTCTTGTTGCAGCGCTGGTGTGTTGTCAGCTGTTAGTTGTGCTGTGTGTCTGTTGTTTGAGAGGGCTTTACGCGCTGCCAGAGAAATGCATGGCGCGCACAGAACCAGGATGTTAAGGGAGCACTGACGCGAGGACTGGCCGTATTTTAGCATTGTGTTTGCGCTGCATGTACGGGCATCTTTATCTACACACAGCAATGGCGTGCACCCTTGGCAGACTTGAGGCTCACACCATTCAACTGTTGTGTGTTGTGTTTTACAACAGCAGCTGTCGATGCTTGCTGAGGGGGTGGTGTGCTGGTGCTCCTGAAGCAACAGTGGTATGTACTGCTTTGGGTGCGCAGCGCTGCAATGCAAAGATGGACAGTCTAGCAATGCAGCACAGCTACATTTCCAACGCAGGTTAATCAATATCATAGCCATAGGTGTGTGCATATTTATCCCACAAAGCATGTACTACGCTGGGATGGTTGGTGTGGCGCGAATGTCGTCTCAGCATGTTGGTTGTTACTTTGGTTGTTACTAACGCAGTGTTACGGGCGATGTGCAACGGCGTTGCCGTGCTGCCTGCAGAACGGCCAGACGCCACAGCACCACAACAGTCGTGTGATGTTAACAACGTTGCGAGGTGCTGCGGATCCCTGCATTCAGCTCTTGCTGTGCTGATCGCGGCTGTTGCGGGTGCTGGTGGCGGGTGAATCAAAAGCTCTGCTCAGCGTGCTTCTTGTACAATGAAAAGGGGCTGCATGAGGGCTTGCGGCAAGCAGTGCGGATAACATATGCTGCTGCTGCTTGGCATGTAAGGCCCGTGTGTTGCGATGTCGTCATCACAAGTGCTGCCAGCTGCCAAGCAGTCCTGCCGGCCTTGTGTATGCAACAACACCCACAATATGTGTTGTGTTCTGGTGGTGCATTTTTTTACCATAACATTCGGGGCTAATGCAGCAAGCATGGCATCGTTTGTCAGAGGCATCTGCTGGATGCTGCTGCATGTATTAGGAGGGTCGGTCAGGCGAGGAGCGTACAGTGTCTCCTCTGTGTTTGCGGCGCAAGGGTGTCAGCTGCCCTGGGTTTGGATTTCGTATTCACTGCTGCTTCCAGAATGGCCAAATGCGATGCCGCACGTGCAGCACACGGTGTGGAGCATCCAGCTTCGTTGTACACTTGGCTCAACAACAGTCCCGGCGATGGTCAGTGTTGTGATGGCTGCTGAATGCGTCCGTGTGCATGCACGCAACAGGGGTGACGTTTAGCAGCAACCAGTGTGGCGTGTTGCATGGCGTGCCTGTAACTGTTGTACAGATATAGAGCACCCGTATACATATACAGCTGGTTTGGTGCAGTTTTGCTGCTCGCTTTTCCAACAAGACAGCAGTCGCTGCCAGCTGCAAAGTTTGAACCTCGCCAGGTCAGCACCCTGTGCTGACAACCCTGCGAGTCACAGCAAACTCGCTGGTACTTCAACAAGCACGACGATTTGCAGTGCTTTGCGTCAATCAGCAACTTGTGCGCTTGTTGTCGTTGCCGGTTGCACACGAAGGCAGAGTCGGCGAGCATGGCGCCCAAGACACGCCTGTTGATACGAGGCGTTCAGATCTTCGGGCGTCTGCCGCGAAGCAGCAACGGTGCATCTCACAGCCACTTCCCAGGAGCTACGTGCGTAGCCCTGTCCCAATTGCAGCAAGCAAGCAATGCTGCATTCAGCAGCAGCAGCAACAGCAGCAGCAGCTGGAGGGCCTGGTTCAATGCTGGTGCAAGTGAGTCACAGACACCACCCCACATAACTCACTGATGTTATTAAAACATATTTATTTATTGCTGCACAAGCACAAGCACCCATTTGGCCAGCCCAGCTGTTGGAATGCAGTGAGCTCCTGCGCAATCGGCCACGACACTCAACTTCAATCGAGTGTGCAACCCATGCGCTGTGCGGTTTGCAGGCATCAAGAACAATGGAAGCATCCCTAATGAGCAGAGGTCGCACTGCACTGGCCACCAGCAGCACCAGCAGCAGCAGCAGCAGCAGCAGCCTGCCGTGCCTGACCTGCCTCACTGGCAGCAGCAACGCTGGCGCAGCAGCGCTGCCTGGAGCTGCTGCCAGCAGCAGATGCACCATGCACCAGCTCTTTGTGCTGGCCACAAAGCATACTGGCAGCAGCAGCAGCAGCAGCAGCAGCAGCAGAGAACATCTTGGACAATGCTGATGCAACGACGTCCACACCTGCACCAGCAGCACTGCTGCTATCACCAGGACCAGCAGCAACGGGTGCGGCTCCAGCACCTGCAGCAGCAGCCCGATGCACCTAGCAAACACACACCAGCTACCCCTCAGCAGCAGCAGCAGCAGCAGCAGGTGCCAGGTGCCTCCTGGACCAGCCTTCCCAATCTGCTGTCGCTGTCCCGGGTGCTGTCAGGGCCCGTGGCTGCCCACCTGGTGCTGACTCAGCAGTGGCCCCTGGCCTTTGCACTGACAGCAGCTGCAGGGGTGAGTGGGGTGCTGCTGCTGCTGCTGCTGCTGCTGCTGCTGCTGCTGCTGCTGCTGCTGCTGCTGCTGCTGTGGCCCTGAGGCTTAGGCAATGACTGTTTAGGCATGCGTCTGCTGGCCAGCAGACACACTACTGCTGCCATGTCCTGCATCTTGCGTTGCAGCAATGCGCGCCGCGCTGCGCTGCATGCTGCGCTGCATGCTGTGCTGCATGCTGTGCGGCATGCTGTGCTGATCACTGTGCGGCATGCTGCGCGGCGTGCTGTGCGGCATGCTGTGCTGAATGCTGTGCGGCATGCTGCGCTGCCATGCTGCGCTGCCATGCTAGTGGTGGCTACCTGGTATGTAGCGCAGGCCACCTGCTGAACGTGCGCCAGGGTTGCCTGCTTTTCTTTCGCATTTCAGCACAGGAAGTCGCCACACTGCTCCTGATGGCGCCGTGTAAGTCCTCTGGAGTGCCCTTCCTGCATAGGCATGTACCAACCACCACACCCACACTCACACCTACATAGCTCCCCACACCCACACAGCTGTCTCTGCATGCCTGCTTCACCCATGTACTCTCTGCTAACGTCTGCGCAATCGCTATGCGCCTCACACCACGCTGTGCAGGTGACCGACTGGGCAGACGGGTACCTACACAGCGCCTGACACCCACACTGCTTGTCAATTATAATGCTCCCATCCTGTACTCTCTGTTGATGCCTGCGCATTGCAATGCACTTTGCACTGTGCTGTGCAGGTGACCGACTGGGCGGATGGCTACCTAGCCCGCCGCTTGGGTCACACCTCCAAGCTTGGGTCATATTTGGATCCCCTGGCAGACAAAGTGCTGATTGCATCTGTTGTCGGCTCAATGGGCTGGAGCGGAATGCTGCCTGCTTGGCTGGCAGTGCTGATAGTATGTAGGGACAGTGCGCAGGTGGTTGGCATGTTTGTGTACCGGCTGCGCATGTTTGGCGGGCGGTGGCCGGGCGCGGCTGCATTCTTTGATGTGGATGCTGCGGTGCCCCAGCAGCAGCAGCAGCAGCAGCAGGATGTGGTTACATCTCATGAAGATGTAGCAGGGGAGCCGCCAAGCAGCACAATCAGCAGCAGCAGCAGTGCAGGTGACGCCACAGGCCCAGCAGCAGCAGCAGCAGCAGCAGCAGCAGCAGCAGCAGCAGGTGGTGCAGAGGCTGGCCTGCCTGCCATCAAGCCGCTGATGGTGAGCAAGGTCAACACAGCACTGGTGCTGGTGCTGGTGGCTGGCTGCATGACGCAGCAGTGGCAGGGCCTGCCAGGGCAGGAGGTGCTCGATGCATTGGAGGCAGCAGTGGCAGCAACGACGGCTGCGTCTGCTGCTGCGTACGCACGCCTGCATTGGACGGGCCGACTGCTTGCCAGCAGCAAGGCTTAGCTCAGCATGGTGATCCTGGAGTTACTATTTGGTTGTTTGACAGCTGCTGCATTACTGAGTTGACACGCGTTGGCTGGTGTGACACGTGTTGGTCTTTGTGCATGTAAAGACTCTTTACATTCGAAATGGCTTCAGTGGCATGTCAGCATGGGCAGATGGCAGGAGCTGGCATGCAGTTGTTGTAGTATGGGCCGCGGCGTTGAACATGGGTGAACCTGACTTGTAGCTCACCGTGAAAGCGTTTAATCGTGGCGCCTGCAGCAGTCAGTGGTGGCCGTCATCCATCATGGAACATGGCATGGTCATCTTTTCCTGCCAGAAGGGGAACAGCAGCAGTCTGGCTGTCATGATGACAAGCCTGCCGGCCCATCAAATGCTTGCAAGGCCTGCCCGAATAGACTACTTCTCGCGTATGAGAGGTGTCCTGCGAGGCATCGCTGCGCGCTGGCATATGGGTGCAGGCATGACGAGCAGATGCAGGCAGCAAGCTGAGCTGGAAGCAGAGCTGCTGTGATGCGTTCGTTGACCACTTGGTTGACCTGCGAGCACCGCCCGCGCCACAATATTATGCGTTAAGTGTCAGGAGAGCCGCAGAGCGCCTGCTGTTAGAGGCGAGACCATCATGGTGAATGTCGGTCCCATGCCACACGCACCTCCTGGTGATCAATTCCTATGGTGCGGATGCCGTGCCTATCGGCCTGATTCGTGCTTCACATGATGTATTAAGTACGTAGAAATTTATTTTAAGGACGTCTACAGGCTCGATAGCATGTTGGAGCCCGTGCCCTTCAACCTGGCTACAAGTTTATATACTGTTCGTACATGAGTGTGGGCTGCTCGGCACCTCCGCAGGCTATGTCAAGCCTTGAAAATATGTAAGTGTTGATATAACAGTTTTCAATGTCTTCAACAGCACCGTGACGCCTACTATCGAGCCAGCAAAGATTACCACTGGCCATCCCGTCTCTTCGGCTGCCATATTTCCTCCCCCATATAAACCAGCACAGGCCCTTGCCGGCCAGACTGGCACGAATTCTGACCACTTGAAACATACGTTTAGACAGACGATTGTTTATATAGCTACGCAATACAGAGATGAGCTCTAGGAATCTACCTTCTCACATGCAGTAGCAGAACGGGAGCTGCGTCGATGGCAGCAGTATTGTTCTTTGTTACGCTTCTGTTGGCTGCACCTCTAGTCAGCGGCAGACTGGCGCCCACCGCCAGGAGTCATCGCCAGCTGGTGCAAGAAGCAAGCGAAGCCGCGACGCCAGGTAATGCTTTAGTTCGTTGACAATCAATGCAATTCCAGCTTAAACAAGACGCAGCGGATGCAGGCATACTTCCCGCCAGCCGCGAAACAGCAGCATATACGCCTTCACTGTGAAAGCCACCTCGAGCACGCCTCGACTCAACGCTTGCCTCCGCCTCCGCAACTTGCTGCAGAATTGAGCGAACAAATCATCCCGGGCCGCTACATCCTGCAGCTGGCTGCGGATGTGACAGATGCAGCAGCAGCAGGCGCAGCGCTGGTCAGTGAAGTGCAAGCAGCACTTGATGCAGCCAGCAGCGGCGCAGCAACAGCAGCGGCTGGCCAGGCAAGCCCACTCACTGTCCTGCGAGCCATGGGCGGCAGCAGCGGCAGCAGCAGTGACAGCGCTGCGGTTGACGCAGCAGCAGCTGCAGCTGTAGGAGCCACTGGCAGTGCAGCAGCTCCCATCCTCAAATCCCTTTTGATTAGTGCCCCTGATGCAGCAGTGCAGCACATCAGGGCCTCTAAGCTAGTCAAAGCAGTAGTGCCAGACCGGCGCATCGCCCACCAGCAGACCGCAGTATGTGTGCAGCGCACAGACCTGCAGAAGGGCCTCGCTGCTGCTCCTCATGCAGCGTTTGCATGGCCGGGTTGCTTGACTCCTCGCACAAAGCTTGTGTGGCGCGGCAATGCATGCGGCAGCGGAAAGATCTCGTACACTATGGTGCAGGCTGTCGACAAAGTGACGCTGAAGCCGATCCGGGTGGATGGCGTGGCGTGTGTGCTGTCGCTGGCACGCAGCGCCAGGAATGGAGCTACATACATCCGCCAGAGGTTTGGCAGCTGGTGAGCCCTCACTGATTGGATCTGCTGATTGATATTGAATATTCAGATGTCATGTACTGTGCACGAGCTGTTGCAGTTAACTCACGCCAGGAACACAGCAGCCGTGGGTCATGCATGCCTGGGCGATACCTGGCTGGTCACTGTCACTATGCTGTGTTGTGTTCACAGCCACATGTCCCCCTGCTGACACATCTCCTGCCCTGGTGCCTCCTATCCCCTGCTGCCTCATCGCCACGCAGCGGCATTGCCCCAACCTATGCCGGCAGCCTGCCGACCCGCATCTGCACCGCAACAGGCGGCAACCCAGGCGCAACAGGCGGCACTACTGTCACCACGCCTGTCACTCCCGACCAGCCCAGCCCAGTCCTCCCTAGATCCCCCATTGCAGCATCTGAGCAGTTACCAGCCGGTATCACCCGCATTGAAGCGGCCAGCGCTGCTGCTGGTGTCTTCAACACAGCGGGCTTGCCTGCAAGCCAGCAGGTGGCGGTTGGGGTTGTGGACAGCGGGATTGACGGCACTCACCCGGATCTGAATCTGGTGGGAGGATCTTCTTGGGTTACGCCATCAAGCAAGGTTGCTGGTGACGTGGCAGATGCTGACGTGGACAGATATGGCCACGGCACACATGTGGCTGGCATCATCGGAGCCCGCAACAACGGTGAGTGCTGTGCATTGTATTCATTATGTGCGCAGCGCTGTTGCGCTGCTTGAAAGTAGTTGTTTTGGTGCTCGGCATACGTTGCTTAAAAGTTTGTTAACACAGTAGGGAGTGCTAGCTCCAATTGTTTCTGGTTGCTGCTTGTTCATAGCCCATGTCAAGTGGCATGCTCAAGCTGTTTCTGCTTTTGAATACCCGCCTGACCCCAAATGCTGCCCATTTCTGCCTTTCTGCCTGCTCCCTTCGATGCATCTCCACAGGTGCTGGTGTCGTTGGTGTTGCGCCCGGAGTCGCACTGTACTCCCTCAAAGTGTTGGACGGCGAGGGAGTGGGGGCTCTGTCAGATGCCATGGCAGCAGTGGAGTGGGCTGCAAGCTCAGAAGGCCAATCCAAGGCCAACATCAAAGTCATCAACTTATCTCTGGCAGCTTACATGCCGCCAGAGGATCCCGATTATCAGGCAACGGTGGACCTCGTGTGCGCGCCGTTTAAGGCGGCAAGCGATGCCGGTATCGTGGTGGTCGCTGCGGCCGGAAACTATGGCACTGATTTGCGGGGGTACCTGCCAGCATCGTGCCCAACAGTTGTGGCTGTCACTTCCATGGATCCTGCAAGCAACAGCGCGTCCAGCTTCTCAAATTACCTGCCGACAGATGCACCTGCAGCTGACAAGGCTCGCCTCATCGCTGCGCCTGGCAATGCAATCCTGAGCACAGTTTCGTATTTCAGGGAGGCATCCGGTTATCGGGAGCTATCTGGGACGAGTATGGCAAGCCCGCATGTGGCGGGAGTGGCTGCAACATGCTTCATGGCTGGTAAGTGCAGCAGTGGCTCGACAGGTATTAGTCAGCTTGCGAAGCTGCAGGCTGCAGCAAAGGAGCGGCTAGGGCTATCTGCTGGGTACGGCTTTGCTGGGGATACAGCAAGCATCATCAACAGCAAGTTTTATGGCAACCTGGTTTGGGCGAAGTTCTGAGCTGCTGATTGCGACAGAGACTGCACAAGTACACATTGCCATGCTCGGCACGCCTGTCTGGCCTGCTACGCGGCCAGCTGAGCAGAGGCAACGCTTGATAACAGCAGGACTGGGCACTAGTATCAGCCTGCTAGGCTGGGTGCTACTCCTGCTGCTGCACATTGCAGACTAGGGGAGTTACGCGTGGATGCTTTGCATATGTTGTGACCGTTGTGCTGCATTGCAGACAACTGTATGGGTCGTGGATTCGCATGATTGGAGAGCGTGTGTGTGGCTGCGCCACAGCTGTTGTGTTTGGGCTACGCTTGTAGGAGTAAAAGCAGCATTTACTGTAGCGGGGTTCACACGCGTCTGCATCTCGCAGCGACCTCGTTCAATATTTGCTGCTCAAGTCACATTACGCTACATTCATTGTTGACCCATGGCGCGCTCATGTTTTGGAGATTGCATTTCTTGATGGCTGGCATTTCTTGATGGCTGGCATTTCATTCCATTCCTTGTGGCTTTGAATACAGTACAGGGGTCCCTACATGCTGTCTTGAGAGTCTGTACACATCAGACACAGGCGGACATGGGAGGAATCTCATACGGAGGGCATCGTGCATATGCCAGCTCTTGATTGCTTCAAAGGAGGTGACAAGCTAGGCAGCTGCTTGGGCGGTTGCCTTTATTGTCATGGTCTGTGTCTATGTCTATGTCTGTATGTCTATGCCGTGTCATTTGTTGGTGGTTGCTGTGTGTACACGGTTGACGCGCTTCTTTTGCTTACGCATGCATCATGCCCATGAACCCAACCGCTCTGCGGCTTTCACAAGCAACAGTCCTCAAAATGTTTCACCCGTGTTGTCGTTGGCCGTGGCATTGCTTTACTTAGACGTGCGATCTGTCTTAGGCTGCAATTTTACGTGAGGAGGATGGCAGTACTACTGCTCGTAGCTGCTGCAGTATGCTTGGCGTTTTGAGTCTGCGGGATGCAGCGCCAACGCCCTACATTTGAATGACCAGCCATCAGCATGGTTTTCAGCAACACTGCTGCATGTCTATGCAGCGTGGTAGTGGCGCACATCATTTACCCATGTGGATTGCACACATGTCTGCGGTTGCAGATGTGTCACGGCATGCATCGTGCATGCATATGTTTCGGCTGCCTAACAGCAGCCTTTATGCTTCAATGGGTACCCCTGCGCGCGGCATTGCTGCTGCTGCAATCAGGATGCATAACTGCATGGGCTTGCTGTATGCACAGCAAGCCTGGCGCCACAAAACGATGGCTTTACTGAAGCAACCTCCGCCTTGTAGAGTGTCCGGCTCTACGGTCAACGACTTGCACCGCACCTGACGTTAGTGTTTTTATCTGCGTCAACATTGTAAAGGTGACATTCTGCATGCAGCTAGCTGCTCACGCAGCGTAGGGAGGCACAGCACACTGCTGCATATTGGCATGGCGCATCACAAGGTGGTGTGCTTCTACCTCCTCAGCTGCTGCTTTCAAACTTTGGAGGTGGCTGCCACAGCCTGCGGCTGAGCTGTCAAAGCATTCGAATTCATGTCCTGCGAGGACATCCTGCTGCGGCATCCCAAGTGTTCGTGGCGCAGTCGTGTTTACTTTATGACGTGTTTTGCATGGTGTCTGATTGAAAACGTGCCACTCAAGCGGCTTTGTCCTGGTGGTGCTGCGCAGGCTGTGTCGTCTTTCTTGCCTGCTTTGGCAAAGTAACAGTCACTGCTGCCCCTGCAACCTAACCAGTGCCTCGGTAACAATGCCTCTTTTTACGTAACAATTTAGTGACGGTCACCAAACGGTACAGGCCTGCACCAGCCACTCGACATTCTGTGTCAACCCCAATTGGGTAAGGGCCTGTGCCTGGGTCTGTTACAACTTCAAATACTGCAGACCTCTAAAAAACAAAGGAGTTGCCGCCCACGCTGAGAAGCGAGTAAGACGCTGCTCATGCAACTTATGCTGGCATGCATGCCAGAAAACCCCGTCAAGCCAGGCATGTACATCAACAAAATGCAAGATGCATCAGGCAGCTTGCGCTGAGTTCGCATATCAAACCAGCGACTGCCCGCAGCCAACATCAGCCCTGTCATGCATGCAGCTCCGAGTGGAGCGTAAGCGCACTCCCTTGCTGCTGCTGTCAATGACAACAAGCTGACAATGGCATATGCAGGTGGCCCTGCTGCTGCTTGCACTTCATACGACAGGTATAGGATAATACTAAACACCTTATCACAGCAGCGCAGGCTATCCTGCGCTGCGTAGGTCCCATCAATACACAAAGCGTGCTGACAAACAAACCCGTCACCTGCCCTGATGATGCACTACTCACGCAGCATACCATAACAAGGGCACGCTGCACCACGTGACAGATCAAAGCGCCCTCAGGCGGACCCTACGCACCTCGAGTGATCAGTGGAGAGAAACCAGAACACGTGTAGGATGTGCAGCGGTGCACTACAAGCATCATCGCCCTGCAGCATCACGCGGCAACAGTAGCTAGCAAAAGATTGAGGGTCAGACGAGGCAAAAGATAACCGCCGCAGCTCAACAGCAACCGGTTCCACCAGTCGTAGCTGGAAACAGCAGTGGCGTCATCAGCAACACAGCACAGGCTGCCTCCAGCCACGGTGCTTTCTGCTCTCTGGCCGCCCGCCTGTTCCCTCTACGCACACTGCCACCTGAGACACCCTAATGAAAACAAGCGCAAAGTTGCTGGCACTGATTGCCAGAACTGCGAGCCAAGAGCCAAGTTCACTCAGCACAGCAGCAGCGCTGCTTGCTTCATGCCAGGCGCCAAGTATCTGTCGCTGACGTTGCCCCGCCACTTGCAGTGGCCACAACACCAGCCACCGCAAGAGTCCCACCCCGATACCGCCTGCCTTTCATGCATCAACAGCACATGTTCAGTGTGCTGCAGCGTATGCAGCACACAGGGCAGCCTAGGATGTGACTGCCGGTTGCCGGTTAACAAGCAGGCAGTCATACACAGGCGTCTAGCAACAGCCAGGCGGAAGCACAGGGGGAAGAGAGATGCAGCATCGTATGCGCTGCACCGTCTCCCTTGCTGCGGCAACAGAGGTGCGCAGCACACGGCGCACAGCAGTGCCGTTGCCGCAGCCCCCATGCGGTTATGAACAAAAAACAACAATGCAGCCATCAGGTTGACAAAAAGGAACAGTACAGGGAGTGTTGTGTCCATACGATAGTACTACGGGAGGGTGACTGCGGAATTGTAAACAAGCTAAAAGTAAAATTATGCTGAAAAGCAGCTGACAGCAGGCAGCGTTGTACAACACCCCCGGTGTCAGGCAGCAACACACACCCTAGTTAGCTAGGCACCAGCCACAGTAGTGTCGAGCGATGTCAAGCAGACAATATCAGAGTGCAGCAAGGTTCAGGCTGAGACCGCGATGCTCGTTGTGTAGTTGAGCAAAGTGTCTCTGCACTGACACGACCTCAGCCGCAACGCAAGCTAAAGTGCAAACTATGTGCAAGCTATGTGGAAGAACTGCGCTAAGGCGCAGCCGCCGATACAAAGAAATGCAAACAACTAGTGCGCCAGCGCCAGCAAAGTCAGCTCAGTGAGACTGGACTTGCAAGCGCTTGCGGCAGCAACAACAACAGTGCACGCAGCATCCGCGCTGCACCTCAAACAGTCCTCGCAACAGCTGGCACTCTGATTCAGCCTTCCTTGCAAGCCATTACTGTTCAGGCCTCACTACCAGCAAACAAGGTGATAACACAAGACGGGGTTGAAATGCACAAATGCACACAGCACAAAGGTATGATTGCAGATCTGGGCCGACACCACAGACGCCCACAGCATGTTCAAGTTTCGATCAGATATGATATGCCTCCACGAGAACACACACACACACCACTAACCAGCCCTTGGTGTAGTACTGCGTGCCGTCAACATTCATATATACTAGCGGAACGATTGTAAGCAGCATGCAACCACACTGCCATGCCTTTCCTGCCGGTGCTGTGCCAAATACTCTCTGGATAAACTTCATTCAGTGGCCTGGTAATGGCCTAGTGAAAGCACCATCAGCTGCAGGGGGCGACACACATGGTCGGGCTGTAATATGCACGCATATGGCAGCCCGCTGCAAGCAATCACCGCACATGCCAACTGCGTGCATGCTGCAACAGAGGATGCAGCAACGCATCCCCGTCATATTAATGACACACACCCAGCGCGCTTGCTGCTGAGACCATCATACATATTAATTGCACCGCGGGTAACACGTACACACACACAGCTGTTCAATTCGTGAGATGCAAACATTGACACGCACGCATTTTGCTGCGAAGGCTGCCCATGCGCTGCTGCTGCACGCCCTGCACCAGCAGCATTGTAACGCTAAACTGGTGGGAGGTATGCATGCAGCAGGCACAGCAGGCCAAACCGGCGAACACACAAACACATGCATACAGCCACTGGACGCCCTGCGTTAGCCGCGACAGGCGCTTTGCTGCAGCCGTGAAAAGCACATGCAGCAATGCAATGCGCTTTCGAGTCCATGCGGGCATTGCCATACTCCACAGACATGCAACAATGCGTGATGAGATGCACAACAACAAACGCCAACGAGAAGCAGAACAATGCGACCTGGGTGGGATACAATACACGGCCCCGCAGCACAAACGGGTGAGGAATGCAACCCTTGCGCTGCGTTGCTGCCACCATTCATGCCTGGTCAGAATTGTGTACAAGGTACAGTGCTCGGCACACACCCACAAAACAATGGCACCATCACGACTCACTCCTGCTGCTGCTGCTGATAACATACACACACAGATACACAAGAAATCCAGTGCACAACCATGCAGAACAGATCTGACTACTGCCAAGAGCAGAGGCAGCGGTCTCCATCCAAGCGCATCCAAGCGCATTCAAATAAAGTACCGTGCCGTACTGCCAGAGAGATATGTGCATGCCAAAAGCATGACACGCAGCGATGCATGCACAGCAGCAGCCACTGCAGCGCCTTGACAGGCATACCAGAGTGCCGCTGATTAGCTGACCATGCTGCCTCACACACCCGCTGCCTCCTTCCTTCATCCTTCTCAACTTTATCCTCCTTCTCAAGATCCACCATCAGCATCGTGAAGCACAGTGCAAGAGAGAGCATTGCATGCTGCTGCTGTTGCACTGCAGGCTTCCACGCGATGCCTTTGGCACCACTACACAGTGCATGTGTGCTGTCCTTCCAACACACACGAAAGATGCTGCCGGCCCGCGCTCCAAGAGCATTGTTGTATGAGAAAAAAGAAAACAAAGGGAATACAAGCTTCCACAACACGCACACACACACACCACGATCCCAATGGTGTATTGCAGCCACGCTCCGCTGCTGCTGTGCTGCGCCTGCACCACACGCAAGCACAATGCACAGCAGCCGCTTCACGGCTGGGCGGATGCTCCTTGCAAGTTTGTTTTGCCTCAGCTGCATGGAGTCCACAGGTAAACACACACACACACACACACACACACACACACCGCAGAACGCAACAGCATGCAAAGCACCATGCATGCACAAAGAAGGGTACACGTGAATGGCAAGGAGTTGCTTGCCGTAAATCACAAGCTGACGCGGCTGTGTCACACTGTCAAACACGGAGGTGGCGGTCGGACCAAGCAGCAGCAGCTCCCTGGAGCGCTGCTGCTGCACCAATCAAACAGCACACACACACTGACAGGAGCCAGAGGGGGCATGAAATGACAGATTCAGAGCCGCTGGACACTCTGCCGCCTGGCCATGCGGGTGCAGCCAGCATGCAGCTCAGCAAGCCCTTGCGGGGCTGCATGTTGCACAAGTGGCGTGCACTGCCTGTGCGCACCATGCATGGCATCGCAATCCAGTGTGGCGTTGCCAACCTTGATCAAGGGAGACACATGCACACACCAGCAGCTCGACACGGATTGGAAGCTGCAGCAGCCAGAGATCAGCAGAGATCGCAGCAAACAATAGGCGCATCCACACGCCACGGCAGACAGCCCGCAAGCTGCAGATGCCTGCGTCGGTGCATACACCTGTGCCGTGCGAACACAGCAACAGTCGCTGGTTGTCGTGTTCGCACAGCCATCGCACAACACTGTCACTATCACACAGAGTTTCACAACCCAACAACCGTGAACTGGCAAGTTCACACAACAGGTTTTCACCATACACCCAGGGGCCGCATCCCAGCAGTTGGTATCAGCTGCCTTCACAGAACACTGCAGCAGCGCAAAGCAGCAGGCACAGGGCTGCCGCTGCTACTGCTGCTGCTAATGAGGGTTCCTCAACACAGCCTGGTGCACTGTTTGTGCAGATACTCCATTGCTGTGTTGAGCCATGCGCACAGGCGCCAAAGCGATGAGTCACGCGCACCATGCGCATGAGTCACAGCATGTTGGGCCACGCAACCATGCCAGACGCATGCCAGCTTGTAGAATAGCGCCAGGCAAGCAAACGTTCAGTTTGAGCGCTGCTGCTGCTGCGCTCCATGCGGGGTGTGCTGCACCTGTGCATGGCCAGTGACAGCAGGGCAGGCAGCAGCAGGATATTTGCTCAGCAGACGCTCATTAAGCATCGGCCATCACCCAGCTGCATGCAAGCATGGTGTCCGTTGACTCCAAACAATAGCTCCTGCAGGCATTTCGTGGTACCGCGAGCATCACAAGGCTGCGATCTGGCGCTCACCTGGCAGTGGTAGTGCTGATGTTGCAGCGTGGTGTCGTGCTGCTGCTGCAGCTCCTGGAGCTGCGCCTGCCTCACTTGTACCTGGAACCGTGCGTAAGCAAACAGCTTGGCCACCCTGCACGCAGATCACAGCAAAGGGTTAGTACGGACGCTTTTCCCGGGTTGCCGAGACAGCCAGACAAGACAGCAAACAAGGCAGCGAGCAGTCACGCACATGCCCCACATTCGTCATGATTATTATGATGATATCGCACCTGCTGCTCGGTCGCGGGATGGGCATGGAGTGCTGGCTGGACGATTTGCTGTTAGGCAGGTCCTCGTCATCGTCTTCCTCGTCGCTGTAGCAGCTGTAGGCGTCCTCGGCATCGTCCGAGCGCTGATCGCTGCAGCAGAAAGCTGCGTGCAAGCGCTGGCTGGCTGGGCTGTCGCAAGAGCCGGGCGACTTCAGCGCCATGGATAAGGCGGACGTTTGCTTGTCAAGGGGCCGCTTGCCCGGTGAGGAAACATGCCGATCTACTTCAAATCCAACGATGACGGACATAAAGCCAGTTTTATCGCTAACCACGGGTGGTAATGGACTGAAACGAAGCTTGCTGAGATCACGCACAAACGCTCTCCGTCACTCAAATGCCGACAAGCGCTGCGTAGAACAAGCCTAAAGAACCGCAACATGCATCCCCGAAACCGAGCAGCGCGCAGGTGCGATCGAGAAAAAGCTGGACGAGGGTGCCCTGTGAGCCCTGTCACTGACATGGTCGTTTCCTGTTTCAAAGGTCGTGATATGTGGGGCGTAATCCTGTGCCTATATGCTCGTTACAAGCTCTATGCAACGACGTTGCGTGCGTCAGTGTGTCCGGTCCTTGAACTGAACAACAGTCACCTGGCAGAAGCACTGCCACTGTCTCTGAACATGCGCATGGCATGCTAGCGCTGTGTATCTCCTGCTCGCCACTGGCACCCCTATTCTTCTGTTTATTCCTTTTCAACAGCAGTGGCGCCTTTCATCCCCTGTTAGCCCGCAGGCCCCTGCATCTGTCAGCCTGTAACCTGCAGCTGTCATCTGGGCGTCAACACACGCCATTTTGGTGCATGGACGAACGGCTAGTGGAAGCAGCGCAAGCGCTGCTGACAGGCTACGACACAGCACTCAGCCGGCAATGGCGGGAAGAGGACAGGAAATGGCGCACAGAAGACATGTGCTGGAGGCAGAAGGAACTGTACTTTAGCGAAGCACAGCACAGCTTCCTGTGAGTACCACAGCAGGCTTAGCCTGGCTCAACGTGTCATTCCCTGCATGCTGCGCACACCAGCTGCACAAGGAGTTGCTCAGAGCAATCAGTGTCTGTCCATTAGCAGCAGCAGAGAACATGGGCAGGCAGCACTTCGGATCAGCACATGCATATGCTGTCAGCAGCATGGCTACAGCCGCAACAGTGCAGCGGCCTGCCGCTCTGCTGCAGGACAGCTGCCTATCACCAGAAATATCAACTTTAGCATGCTGATGAATACCTTTGGATGATTTATTCACTGCAACATCAGCAGCACATGCACCTGCCTGGCAAGCAGCATTCATCAGCACAGCTTCCCAGCAGCAGCGCATGACTTGCCCGCCACTCCGCGCTGCACCTGCAACTGCAACTGCGCTGCTGCTGTGACCTCTGCCGCATCCCTGCTGCTGCTGCTGCAGCGAGGAGCAGCGCCAGTGGCGGCAGGAAGACATAGAGCAGCGGCACCTAGAAAACGCCCGTGCCCTGTGGGCGCGTGTAGTTGAGAAGAACCGACGAGATGTGGAAGAGAAGAGTGAGCAACTGAAGGCCATTTCAACGCTGGCTGCCCTCATCAGTGGCTTTGCGCTGTCTGCATTCCTGCAGTTTGACTTCGGCAACTATGTCGATACGTCTGGCGCAGTGCTGCCACTGTTTGGAGTCACCATGGCCCTCACGGTGAGGTGGTTGAGTAGGGTGGTGGAGCTGTGCAACAGAGAACAGCAGCAGCAGCAGTTATGTCCTGCGCTCGAGCAGTGCTGCTGACAATTTAAGCGCATAGCGCGGAGAAGGATTAGCAACAGGCAGCCTCAACACCAGCAATTGCATGCTTGCAGGACATTCGGTGTGGAGCGCGCAAACTTGCAGGAAACAAGTATGCCCCGCGTCATTGCATTGCCAGGTGCCGCTAGCTGCACTGCGCTGCATGACATCGAATCTGCTTTGAGACACTGAGCGCTCCTGGCCGGTATGGTGCATGATGTCCATTCTGCTGCTTAGGTGGGCTTGAGAGCGTCTGCCGATCATCAGCTGGCTGCTGCTGCTGCTGCTGCTGCCGCTGCTGCTGCTGCTGCCGCTGCTGCTGCTGCCGCCGCTGCTGCTGCTGCTGCCGCTGCTGCTGCCGCCGGCGCTGCTGCTGCTGCTGCGGCCAGGTGGGCCTTGAGACCATCTGCGTGATCATCTGCTCGCTGATGCTGGTCAGTGTGTTCAAGACGGGCCAGAACTACATGTCGGAGGAGGAGGAGGCGGAGTTCATGAACCGCTGCAAGGCCTTCGTGGACAGCTATGGGTGAGGCTGTTTGAAAAGACAATTGAAAAGGTTATCAGTGAGCATCAGCCAACACAGCCTCTGCAGCCTTCAGGAGGCGGAGTTCATGACCTGCTGCAAGGCCTCCGTGGACAGCTACGGGTGAGGCTTTTGCAGACAGACAAGTATGACAAGTTAACAGTGAGCATCAGCCAACGCAGCCTCTGCAGCCTTAAGGAGGCGGAATGTATGACCCGCTGCAAGGCCTTCGTGGACAGCTACAGGTGACAAAGCTGCACTGCTTCGACTACTAGTTGCTGGTAGCCGGTAGGGGCCAGGAATGCCAATCTGAACATACACACTGGCAATGCGCAACTGTGAGGAGGCGGGTGTCAGGAGCCGCTGCAAGGCCTTTGTGGACAGCTACAAGTGAGATGGTTGCGCTGCGGCGATTGTCAGTCATACCATACACAGTGGCCATGCGCTTTTGTAAGGAGGCGGAGTTCATGACCTGTTGCAAGGCCTTTGTGGACAGCTACAGGTGAGATGGTTGCGCTGCGGCGATTGTCAGTCATACCATACACAGTGGCCATGCGCTATTAAAAGGAGGCGGAGTTCAGGAGCCGCTGCAAGGCCTTTGTGGACAGCTACAGGTGAGAGGGTCGTCAGTTCTTAACCTCCTTCTCCCAACATCTACGGGTGAGCTGCATGCCCTGCATTTGATACTACATGCGGCCATAAGGGGGTACAGTTTGTAGCAGCAGCAGGCGCCTTTTCAACCGAACTTGTACAGCGAGCGGCGTGTTCTGCAGTTGGCAGCTGCATGGGCTCACAGCCTACAAAAAGGTGAGGGTTGAACGTCGCCAGGCGCGCGCCACTGGCTGGAGCTGCGGCTGGTGACTGTAGTGTATGTGTACCCTTCAATAACCGCGCGTCCTGCTGCTGCCCCCCGCTGCCGTGCCTGCAGCTGGGGCGACCGGCCGCCCGCTCCCGCGCGCTCCTTTGCCATGCACTGGGCGCAGCGCTGCGAGCAGAGCTGGCGCAGAGCCTTCCTGCTGTTCGGGCTAGGTGGGTGGGTGCTTGTACAGCAGAACAAGTGTCCACATGTGTGTATGCCTTAGAGCAACGCGCGTGCTTGTTCAGCAAGCAGGCCAGTGTGTGTATCGCTGATGCTTGTGCTAGCAGGGGTGGAAGCTGGTCCTGTGGGCAAAGCCTTCCGTGCTATCCGGTCTAAGTGGGTGGAGTGCCACAGACCATGAAGACAGGCGCGTGCCCGTGCAGCAAACTATGGGCAATGGCCCATACTTGCAGGAGTAGAAGCTGGCAACCCTGCCTGCAACGCGTCAGCGCTGCCTCAGTCCAGCTCATTTGCTTGGCCTGCGCACATCTTCATGTCTTCAAGACTGAAACCTTCAAAGTGCTGTGGTGTGTTGCTTGCAGGAATCCCCTGCCTGTTTGCCAACCTGTCGGTTGCGGCCTGGATCAAGTTTGACCACAGCTTGCTGTCGCAGCTGCTGACCACAATCGTGCTGGTGCTGGCACTGGTATCAATGGGATACAGCCGCAAATGGAGCGCACATATACTGGAGACTGAGCGCACTGAGCTAGTGAGTGCTTGGTATGATGTTTACTTTATTATTTTTTGGTTGCACATATGATGTTTATACATGGCTTGGGTGTTCAGCCTGAGGCAGCAGTGGGTGTTCAGGGACGCACCTGGCTGCACTTGCACAGGCTTCCTGCAGGGCTGTTTGTAACAGCCACAGGTTGTGCTGCAGAACGGGGCTTCGCAGGAGTACGCGCAGCAAGTGCCAGCGCTGCAAGGCATCCAGCCTTGAGCGACACATGACGGCCCTGTACACTGCAGTGCTTCAGGGACAGACTGCTGCTGCTGCTGCTGTCAGCTGCTCATACCTCGTGCCTGCCTGTCTGCCTGACTTCTGCGCTGTGTTGCAGGGCGCAGAGCGTGTGCCAACAGCTCCTCAGGGGTTGCCATTTGACTGGCATCGGCGGCCGGCATTCCAAGGGCGTACACTGTCGCAGCGCATGTCGGCAGCAACAGCCTGGTGCAGCAGCGATGGCGCTGCCGCGGTGGCGGTTAACGGCACCTGACAGTGTTTGTGCCGGCTGCTTGCGCGGTTGGCCCAGGCTACGACCTCATGGGGTTATAATGTGGCTTGATTGTGCAGCAGACAAGCATGATAGTAAAATAGCAACCAGGGCTGCAGGAGGCTGCAAGCATTTTTGAAATACAGCTGCCACGTGACAACTGCGAGTGCATCACGTATGCAGTTGTTTCAGGCATCATGCAGCTGGGTGGCATGCCCTGCATGACGAGGTTTCCTGAGGTCAACTGTGTTTGTGTGTATGGCTGATTCAACAGAGCAGTGTGCAGCCGCTGAAACTGCGGCAGGCTGATCCGCCCCGGGCTACACAGGTACGTCTCCATGCCCTCATCATCATCATCATCATCATCATCATCATCATCATCATCATCATCATCATCATCAGCATCATCATCATCATCATCATCATCATCATCATCAGCATCATCATCATGTTACCCATCAAGCCATAGCATCAACGCCATCGGCCCCGCGCCTCAATGGAGCGGCAACAGAAGGGAGCACTATTCCATCATGTTTGCAAGCATTACGCACACCCCAAGCCTTTTCAAGAAAATCAGCAATGAACCTAGACACCAGTAACCTAACAGAACCCCAAGCATCATCCGACACAAACCGCTTCACCTTCACCTCAGCATCTGTAATAGACAACAAGTTACGCAATTTTGCAGCGCAACCAGGCAAAGCCCTAATCTCATTGAACATCTCATCTTTTTGCACAGACGTCGCAGCACAATCAAACAGCAAATGTGACAATGACTCCACACCTGCACCACACGCCGGACATGCTGCATTACCATCAGCTCGCCTGCCACCATAACGGCTGGTGCGTTCATGTACAGCCAAACAACCCAAACGCACACGCATCATCAACTCAACACCACGTGTAGGCGCCCCAGACCGCAAAAAAGGTCTAACCCGCTTGAACGTCATAGCATCAGCATGTTTAGGGTGCACATGCGTGATGTAACTCAACAAAGTGGAATGCTCCAGTGATTCACACATGATCCTATCTGCATGCAACTTCTTAATCTGCCCTGAAATGTGACTCTTGCAGCAGCTTGCACGCCCTGCCGCTGTCTCTACATTCACACCATACTTGCACAATAGACTCTGCACATACTTGTGCCACGGTGTTACTACCATTGCTCCACTCGAACGCCTCCACTCCGCGGAGAACACTTGCTTTGGCAGTCTAACACCATCCATGCGCTGTATCCTGAAATAGTACTCCATAGCTCGCTGATGTAACCACATATGCAAAGGCTTCACACCCCATTCAGCCAAGACAGCTGAGGAACACGGACGCTCCTTGCCACACCGCATTGCACACTTGATTATGTCTGTCTGCACCTGATCAATCTGCTGCAGCTGCCTAGCTGTTGACGGAAACCACACTTCACTGCCGTACTCTACAACTGGACGAATGCAGGTCAACAGTACAATACGCTTTACTTCAACACTGATATGACGGCTCTTCCATATGGGCATAAGCCCAGCTTTCACACGTTGCACTTTGGCAAGCATTTTGTCAAAATGCGTACTCCAATTGCATGCGTCGTTGAACCACAAACCAAGGTAGCAGTATTCTGAAACGACTGGCACAGGAGCGCCATTCCATACAATGCCAGAATCAACCAGCTGACTACGCTGGCTGCGCTGACGACCTGGCAAGATGTGCATGACAGCAGACTTGGACTGTTGAGCTTAAAGCGCCACTTGCAACTGTATTTATACACGGTTGCAGCAACTGCTTGAACTTCAGACAGAGAGCCACACACAGCAACAAAATCATCCGCCTGCATGGCAGCCACGACCTGGCCAGCAGCTTCGTCAGATGGACCCAGTAGCGTTATGCCGGGGTGTTTTGCATGCACCTCACGCAACAGGTCATCAATGAAAAAGGTACAATGTGGGGGAGATGACATCACCCTCATGCAAGCCGAGATTACATGAAAAGCTGTCAGTGACGCAACCTTCATGAGAAACCACACGACGAGCGCCCTGATATAGGTTATACAGCACCCGGAACATCTTCCCTCGTACACCCTTCTCCCAGAGTTTGTAGAACAACCCATCAAGCCAGACAGTGGGAAAGGCTGTGTAGGTGTCAACAAACAGCACTTATGATTCCTTCCCCTCAGCCTTCCTTCCACACAAGATCTCGCTTAGCACGCTCTGGTGATCTGCACAGCTGCGCTTGGGCCTGAACCCATTCTGGCTTTCATGCAGCAACGGTGCTGCTGCCGTGGCAGCAGCAGTTGCTCGTGGTGGACCGGCTGGCTGCTGCTGCTGTGACTGCTGTTGCTGCTGCTGCTGCTGTGCTGCTGGCTGTGGTGCTGACCGCTGTTGCTGTTGTCCTGTCTGCTGGCTGTGGTGCTGCAGCTGCGATTCGCCCTCTGCAAACTTGATGAGGCGCTGATTAAGGACGCTGGTGTAAAATTTGTAAAGCACGCTGAGCAAGGTGATGCCACGATAGTTTGTAGAATCTGTCAGGTCTCCCTTCTTTGGCATGTTCACAATTGTGCCAGGCACCTGATGCACCTGCTCCAGCTGCCACATAAGGCTGCAGTACTGCAGCAGCATATCTGCAACTGTGCTGCCTCCATACTTCAGGAGCTGTGCTGTCTCCATGCCCTGTAGTTGAGTCACGGGTATTTGACTGTGCAGTTGTGAGGATTCCTTGATGGTTGCCATCAAGAATGCTATGGAGGTTTTGAAGTCAATACCACTGGTGCGGTACTGGATGTCATGCGTGTCACTGACAAGGTTACCTGCACTGCACAGCCCCAGCACTGAGCAGCAGCATCGCTCTTGTGCATGGCACGTCCTGAGGTTACCGAAGTTCTGCAAAGTCTGGTTGCGTCAGCGTCCATCTGCAATCAAGCAGCATAATCGAGCCAACTCCCTAACCAACACGCTGGTTTGGTTGTGCTCTGCTGCAACAAGACACCAGTTCACCGCGGGCTTCAGCAGATCATCAGCCGATGCAGCGGTGATAGAAGTAGACGGATAATGGAGCTGCTGGGAAAGGGCCGTTGGGGCCTGGCAGCATTGCTGCTGCTCGGCTGCCTGGCAGTTTGTACTCTTGCTGGCGAGAACAACCACAGATACAAAGATGGCGAGGCAGTAACGCTTTGGGTAAACAAAGTCGGACCTTACAACAACCCGCAGGTTTGTGCTAGACTGTGCTGATCCATGCAGTGAGCAGTACTGCAGTTGTCTTGCCAGGCATCCTGTTGCCAACCACTTCTGCCAGCAGGAGCCTTTTGCCAGTCTTTAGCAGTCGCCCCAGGGCTCATCACCTGTT
This sequence comes from Tetradesmus obliquus, assembly GCA_030272155.1. Lineage (NCBI taxonomy): Eukaryota > Viridiplantae > Chlorophyta > Chlorophyceae > Sphaeropleales > Scenedesmaceae > Tetradesmus > Tetradesmus obliquus. The sequence goes on along the minus strand of CP126200.1, from coordinate 3,769,194 downwards.
CAGCACCACACCATACTGCTGCCGGTGCATGATCTGCAGGAAACGTACAACTACTACGCCCTGCCATACTGCAAGCGGCACCCGCAGCAGAAAGATGAGCATAGCTGGGGTGGCCTAGGCGAGGTCCTGCAAGGCAATGAACTCATCAACAGCCAGCTTGACATCAAGTTCAAGGGTGGGTGCCCTGTTTAAGCACACAAAACAGCAGCAGATGCACCTGTGTTCCAACTGGCACGGAGGGTGCAGCTGCACCAGTATGCATGCAGCAGTTGTACTTGTTGCAGGCACGGTTAATGTCAGCGGATGTGGATTACTGCATGCGCACCAAGCATGTCTGCAGCTGTGCCATCAGCAGCACCACTGCCCAGTTGGATGCTGCCCTTGTGCCAGCCACTCGGCACAGCAAAACAACCGCGTGTGATGATTCAGCACCTGACTGGTTGTGCGTGGTAGAACAGCGTTCTCGGACCTGCTGACATGGCTCTCCTGCTGCTCATATTATTCTTGAACCGCAGTGCCCGTGCTCAAGTCTCCCATCTGCTCCCAGAAGTTGAGCCAGGATGATGTCGAGGAGTTCAGGTGACAGCAGCAGCAACAACAGCGGCAGCAGCAACAGCGGCAGCACCGGCAGCAGCAACAGCAGGAGCAGGAGCAGCAGCACTGGCAGCGGTCACTGCAAGAAGCTGTGTGCCCAGCTGCCGCAACAGCAGGCTAACGAGCAGCAAGCGTGCTAGCTTCTGCTGGCAGCCCAGCTGGCATGGGCGGCAGTGTTGTACTCTTGTGGACGAGCTCAGCTCACCCAGCTTTTGCAAGCAACAGCAGCTGAAGACAGTCAATGCTGCCCAGTGAGCCAACAGCGCCAAACAGCAGCAGCTGCCCCCAGAGCTGCGCTGGAGATTGCCTTGAATCGTCACGTGACCATAATGCTTCAAACTGTTGCATCTCTCGATGCAGGTCATGCAATTGTGTGCACAAACACTCCTCAGCACCCTTCAGCACTGCACTATCACCCATGCTGCCTGCAGGTACTCGGTGCAGCACCACTACTGGTACCAGCTGCCAACAACAACTGCTTATATTGTATGCACTGCACTATTGTGCTGCTGCCTGCAGGTACGCGGTGCAGCACCACTACTGGTACGAGCTGTTCATGGATGAGCTGCCCGTGTGGGGCTTTGTGGGAGAGCTCAAGGGTGCCCCGGGGGCCGAGCCGGACCTGCTGCTGTACAGCCACAAGCAGCTGGATATCAGCTACAACGGGGACAGGGTGAGGCGGGTGCAGCATTGAGGGGGTTTAAACTAGGACGGTGTAACCACAGCAGCAGCAGCAGCTTTAACGAAGATAGGGTGAGCATGTGGTAGCGTGTTCTGAGGTGCGCCTCTGCTGTGTGGGGAGATGGGTGAGAAAGAAACGGCAGCAGCCACAAGCAGCTGGACATAAGCAGCGACAGGGACAGGGTGAGGCGGGTTGCAGCGCATTGCCTGTACAGTGTGTACACCGTGGATGTTGGTCATGGCAGCAGCAGCAGCAGCAGCAGCTGGATATTAACTACAATTTGGGACAGGGTTGAGTGGAGTGGCTGCGCAAAGCTGTACTGTGTGCTGCGTTGTGGAGTTGTCTATCGCAGCAGCCACACGCAGCTGGGCATCAACTACAACGCGGACAGGGTGAGGGAGATGGCAGTGCATCCCTGCTGTGTGGCCACAGCAGCAGCAGCAGCGATGGAGGCTTTGCACAGCAGCAGCAACAGCAGAAGCAAAGCTTGCACAGGTACAACAGTGGTATTAGGTGTGTTGAAGATGAGCTACAGTCGCGAAGGCGTGACTGCAGCTGCAGAGGCAGCAGCAGCAGCAGCAGCGATGAGTCGCGGCGTTGGGTGGCAAAGTGAAACTCAGCTGCTACAACGACGTTACTTCCTACTGGCGGCAGCAACAGCAGCAGCAGCAAGCACATGCTCTGTGGCTTAGCAGCAAGGGCTGCCGCATCATCACACAATGACTCAGCAGTCGACTGCAACTGGGTGGACACCTGCAGGTCCAGGTGCGCTTCTAGCTGTGAGACAGCTCAGCCTGACACTCTGTGATCCTCGGCCGCGCCCTGCTGCTGCTGCTGCTGCTGCAGATCATCCACGTGAACCTCACCTCGGGCGAGCCCGTGCTGCTCAAGGAGGGGCAGCAGGTGACCTTCACCTTTGCTGTGAACTGGCTGCCCACCAGCACGCCCTTTGGGGAGCGCTTTGAGCGCTACCTGGACTACAACTTCTTCGAGCACAAGGTGCGCTGTGTTGCGGCTGCTGCGGCTGTTGTCATTTTTGCCTCTGTGGGTTGCTGCGCGTGATGCCATGTAGAGGTTTGGGGGGCGCTTTAAGCGCTACCTGGACCACAACTTCTTCGAGCACAAGGTGCGCTGTATGGCAGGTTTCCTGTGTTGCGGCAGTTGGGTGTGTGATGCCTGCATGCGCGTGGTTTGTTGGCTTGCTACCTTGACTACAGTTCATGCAAGCACAAGGTGCGACAGGTGCGGCGGTTGCTGCGCGTGTCAGGCAATCACAATTTGGAGCAAGCGCAAGCGCCCTCAAGCGACTGCAACGAAGCTCTTGCTTTGCACCGCTGTGCTTTGCTATGCGTGTGCCGGCTGCAGACTTGATGGGTAGGATGTAAAGTAGAATGGTCTTGTCTGCAATAAAACACATTGTAATGTCTGCCACACCTCTTCCTTGCTGCGCTGCGTGCCGCAGATCCACTGGTTCTCCATCTTCAACAGCTTCATGATGGTCATGTTCCTCACGGGGCTGGTGGCCATCATCCTCATGCGCACGCTGCGCAAGGACTATGCGCGGTGAGCGGCTGCTCTTTGTACCTCGGCCGCTTTCAACACTTGAGCAGCCGCCACATTATCAGCAGCCGCAAATGCCTACTGCCAGTTGAAGCCTGTGGCAGCTAGAGCACGCTCGCGCCAGAAAACTCACGCACAGTGCCCGTTATGCACCACACTTTTGGTTTCATCCTGCGTGTGAGAGTGATCCCTGTTTGTTACTTCCATGCGCGTATAGTTATCAACCATCTGCGCAGCTACGCCAAGGAGGATGGCGACCTGGACAGCCTGCAGCATGCATGTGTGTGCGATGTGCTGAACACCTTATTTCTTTGTTTCGAATCATGCCGTTGCTCCCCTGTGTTTCTTGCCGCAGCTACGCCAAGGAGGACGGCGACCTGGAGAGCCTGGAGCGCGACCTGAACGAGGAGACGGGCTGGAAGCTGGTGCACGGCGACGTGTTCCGCGCACCCAGCCAGCGCATGCTGCTGGCGGCCTGCGTGGGCACGGGCGGGCAGCTGTGCCTGCTGGGCCTGTTCGTGATCCTCATCACCATCATGGGCACGTTTTACGAGGTGGGTTGCGGTGTTTTTCTGTGTTATTTAGCGGCTGCGCTGCGCTGGTTGTGCTGGTTGGTGCTCTGCTGTGCCTGGTGGTGCTTTGCTGTGCCTGCTGGGGCTGTTTGTGTTCCTGATCACCTTCATGGGCACGTTTTATGTGTGGGTTGTGGTGGTGCTCTGCTGTGCTGTTGATAAATCTTGGAATCATGCATCCATCTGGATCTCAGAACCAAGCATGCATCCGGATGCCGGGATCATTCATTCACCCGGACCTCGGGATCATGCATCCATGTGGATCTCCAAGTCTTCTTTTACATGGATCTCGGATCATGCTTCCCACAACAACATGCCCACCTAACCTTGGACTCTTCCATGCTGTGCTGCTTGCCTGCCGCCTGCACCTGCCCCACATCACACCAACTACCTCTTGCAGGAGCGTGGTACTATCTTCACGGTGTTCATCGTGTGCTTTGCGCTCTCACTCAACAATTTCTTCACCCAACCCTAGATCGTTCCGTGCTGTGTGCTTGATCTGCCTCCGCATGCTCATTGCTGCCTGCCTTCACGAGCGCGGCACCATCCTCACGGTGTTCATCGTGTGCTACGCGCTGACCTCTCTTGTGGGAGGCTACGTCAGCCGGATCATGCTGCCACTGCAACATGCCCACCTACCTTGGACTATTTCGTGCTGTGCTGCTTGCCTGCCGCCTGCACCTGCCTTGCATCACACCACCTACCTCGTGCAGGAGCGCGGCACCATCCTCACCGTGTTCATCGTGTACGCGCTGACACTCAAAAATGAGGAGTATCCTCACCAACCCCTAGATCGTTCCGTGCTGTGTGCTTGATCTGCCTCCACATGCCTCGTTGCTGCCGGCCTGCAGGAGCGCGGCACCATCCTCACGGTGTTCATCGTGTGCTACGCGCTCACCTCTCTTGTGGGAGGCTATGTCAGCGGAGGCCTCTATGCCCGCATGGAAGGCAAATCCTGGATCCAGGGGATGCTGCTGACCGCAATGCTCTTCCCCGGCGTCGTTTTCGGCATCGCATTCGTGCTCAACACGATTGCGATCGCATACGGCAGCCTGGCCGCTGTTCCGTTTGGCTACATCGTCATCGTGCTGCTGCTGTGGGCGTTCCTGTCCTTCCCGCTGTGCATAGTGGGCACGATCATCGGGCGCAACTGGAGCAGCACGCCAAACCACCCCTGCAGGGTGAAGCGCATCCCGAGTCCGATCCCGGTGCGGCAGTGGTACCTTTCGCCGCTTGCGATTGCAATGGCTGGCGGGCTTCTGCCGTTTGGCAGCATCTTCATCGAGATGTACTTCATCTTTACGTCATTCTGGAACTACAAGGTCTACTACGTGTACGGCTTCATGCTGCTGGTGTTCCTGATCCTGCTGATTGTTACGATCTGCGTTACGATCGTGGGGACGTACTTTTTGCTCAATGCGGAGAACTACCACTGGCAGTGGACCAGCTTCGGCATGGCAGGAAGCACCGCGCTGTATGTGTTTGCATACAGCGTGCACTACTTCCTGTTTAAAACACACATGACAGGCTTCTTCCAGACGTGCTTCTACTTTGGCTACACCGCCATGTTCTGCGTGGGCCTGGGGCTGATGTGTGGGGCGGTAGGGTTCTGGGGCGCCAGCGCGTTCGTGCACAGGATCTACCGCAACGTCAAGTGCGACTGAGCGGTTGGGTGTGCTTGGTATGCCAGCTGCAGCTGCAGCTGGGATGCTGCAGCTGGGTTGCTGTGGGGGCTGCTGGTGTGTGGGTGCTAGCATTCTGTTCGGGTTTAGGGTGTGCAGAGTGGTTTAGGGTGTGGCTGGGCAGGGCTGGGCAGGACTGGTCAGCACTTGCAGCACTGCTGTGCTTGGTCAGATGTTGGGACAGATGGTAAAGGGCATCCAGAATTTAGCCGGATTAGGATTCAGGCAGACTGACGCTGGTGTGTTGGCGTATACTGCCGGATATTGCTGTGGCCAGCAGCGCAGTGCTCCTGCTTTTGGGCAGTGGTGAAGGGTAACCTGCCGTGTTGCAACACCACAGTTGTGGCTGCTACAGCGACCCTGTGGGGTGGTTGGGCCAGTGCATGGTGTTTTGTGTGGCACCTTTGCGTGGCAGCTTGGCGTGTGGCCTGCTGCGCGCCTGCTGCCCTGTTGTCGCCTGCTGCACTCAACAGCCCTAGAACACCAGGCAGCGCTGCAGGGCGCTGTGGAGCGCCATCCTGCTGCTGCTGCTGCTGCATTTGTTGCTGCTGCTGTACCATCAGGAACGGCGCCGCCTGTTGCTGCTGCTGTTAATTTACAACATGCCATACATGGCCACTAGGACAGTCAACTTTGAATGACAGTAGTACGAAACGGTAAAGCAGGCATACACATTCCCCCATTACATGCAATTTACACTACTGCCACTCCTGCTTCTTGCGAGGAAAACTTCACCTTCAATCTGAGCTACGGTGTCAACCAAGTGGCGTCACTGACAAGGTGTCACTACCCAGGCTACCAAGGACTACAAGAGGATGGAAGACTGTCAGTGCCGTTGCCCCCGAAGGGCATCGTGGCTCTTCGGGACGGCGCTGACCAGGTGTTGTTATGGTTGCAGGTAATACTAGACGACGTAGGAGCAGAAGCAGGAGCTGCACATGCTAATCTGAGGTTCAGCAGCCACGGTGGCCTTTCGGGGGACCACTTCTTGCCATGTGAGTGCGCATTATGTTGCATGATGCTGATGCTTGTAATGAATGCAATTCGGCAACTTTCCTTATATGGTACCAAGCGCTACACCTGTAAGTTTTCTGGTGGGCGCCCCGCAGCTTCGCAGTCCCTGCTGTGGCCTGAGGCTGTTTGTGGGGCAGTTTCTGTATGTGTGTTCCGAAGCCGTTACCGGTACTTGTCATTCGACACGTAGCACGTATCCGGGACCGCGCAGTAGCACAGGCCTCCAGCAGCCCACCTCGGTGTCGGACTATTGCAGCGACTTCCCTTCAGGTAACATCAACAGCAGCTCGAAACAGATAATTTCAGTGACAGACACAGCAATGAGGTGCCTCCTGGGTCATACACACATGCACTTCCCCACATAGCTTCACCTCGCCTCGGCTTTGCTGCGACGTTATTTTAATTCGTTCGATCCTTACACCTTCATTTTACGGGTGCACATTATCCACAGCCTTGGCCAGCTTTATAGTCCCAACCCCAGAAGGCAGCTACCATCACCACAGCAGCAGCTACAAGTACTACCCAGCGTATCACAGCAACGTTTTGGCGGCAGTTTCATGCACGATACTACAGTCACACATTAATACAGTACGCTCAGCGTGGCTGGGCTGTCATCCAGCGTGTACAGCATCAGATACAGCAGCAGCTGTCTGCCAGCCTAAACAGGTTACAGCATGCACTTTCCGCTGTCAGCTCCAGCAGCAGCAGACAAACCACATGTCTGCCACACAGACAGCAGCGCACCTTGCTATCAGCATCACGCAGCAGTTAGCAGTCAGTGACATGGGGACTGGATGTTGGGCCACCCATTGACACCTACAATGACTAGAGCAGCCGGAGCACCTACATCGGCTGCCACACAGTCAGTATGCGGGCTGTCCAGAACAACAGCATCTGCCTGCTATATGCAGTGGAGGCAGCAGCAGCAACAGCAACAACAACAGCAACAGCAGCGACAGCAGCGGCGATGTTGTTTGTGGTGGATTATGTTTTGATGTTGTGTTATCGTGGTATGCGTCTGTTCGGGGGGAGGGTGACGGGCAGGTTGGGCGTGTGGTGTGGCCTGCTCTGAGAGGAGCAAACACCGGAAAGTGGGGCGTTTGAAGGTACACGTTGCTGGGCGATGCTCTTTTCATGAATGTTTTGTGCACACATACACAGCCTACATGTCGTCGCAGCATCGGGTTTGGGAGGAAGGGTTTGGAGACTAGCAGTGTTGGTGAAAACCAACACTGAGTGGTTCTGTGCAGGTTTTTTTTTTTTTTTTTTTTTTTTTTTGTTGTTGGGGGGGGGGGGGGTTTACGTGGATTTTGCTGTCTGCTGTACCTGGCACACCTGTTGGTGTAGCAGGTACTACAATTTTTGTAGTGCGTGAAAGAAATCCTGCAAGATGGTGCAGATACCAGGCGACCCAGAGCAGCACAGGCTGCCCATACAATGTACGCGATATTTATTTCACACCTACACGTTACACCTGGCTTTTTGCATGTACTGACGCACTCATGAACTGGGAGTTACTGTTATATAATAAGGAACTAACACATGCCTATACTGCCAAGGGAAGAGTAGGTGCTCATACACCAAGGAGGTATCCTCAATGCATATAACACATCCCATACGATCACTCGCACGTGACGATGGGGAGCGCTGAGCGCCCGTCGTCTGATAAAGGACGACAAAATTTACAACATGCCATACATGGCCACTAGGACAGTCAACTTTGAATGACAGTAGTACGAAACGGTAAAGCAGGCATACACATTCCCCCATTACATGCAATTTACACTACTGCCACTCCTGCTTCTTGCGAGGAAAACTTCACCTTCAATCTGAGCTACGGTGTCAACCAAGTGGCGTCACTGACAAGGTGTCACTACCCAGGCTACCAAGGACTACAAGAGGATGGAAGACTGTCAGTGCCGTTGCCCCCGAAGGGCATCGTGGCTCTTCGGGACGGCGCTGACCAGGTGTTGTTATGGTTGCAGGTAATACTAGACGACGTAGGAGCAGAAGCAGGAGCTGCACATGCTAATCTGAGGTTCAGCAGCCACGGTGGCCTTTCGGGGGACCACTTCTTGCCATGTGAGTGCGCATTATGTTGCATGATGCTGATGCTTGTAATGAATGCAATTCGGCAACTTTCCTTATATGCTGTTGTTGTTGGCCATGTAGGTGCAGCAGGTGTGGGGGCAGGTGCTGTTGGTGCTGCTGCTGCTGCTCCTGCTGCTGCTGCTGCTGTGGCTGTGCGGCTCATGTTGCAATGGCGACTGGTGCAGATGGTACTGCAGATGGGGCGGTAAGAAGGCTGCAGAGCCTGCAGCTCCTCCTGCAACAGGCCCTCTGCCTGTTACTGCAGTTGCTGCTGGTGTTGGGAGGCCTACGTTCGAAACGTTCGGCCTGTTGTGATCCGCGCCTGGGTGAACCACAGGCGATGGTGATGCAAATTCATTTTGCTGCTGAGCAGAAGGTTGTCGAAGCGGATTGTAGGTCATGAGACACGCCTGAAGCAGAACTACTGCTTGGGGAACTCAACAGGCAGCTTTTAGGCAAAGCGTCCTAAACGAATACATTTAACTGTTTCGTAAGTTCTCCGTTCGGTAGTCGCTTTTGCAAGGCGTGGCCTGGAAAGTTGGATCAGGCTCTTCTGCAATCCGTGCTGTGGTTCAGGGCAGCACATAAGGTATGCGGCCTTGTCTACGGCAAACTAGTTGCTTTGTCAGCTACTCACTGCACATCCACAGGAGCACTCTGCTGTTTCGGTCCTGCTTGAAACCTTGGGCGGGTTCGTCTCCGCAAAACCGACAGGGGGCCTGAGCAACAGCCAAGCCTCCACATTACTGCTCGCAACGTGGGTCACCTGAAGACATTAAGCGAAGACATTAAGCAACATAAACACCAAGAGGTGGCGATCACTCGCAGCAAGTGCAGCAGCACCTGCGCAGACCAACCGCAGTAAGGATACCCCGCATGTTGTCAGGGACCCAGAACTCCGCTTGCACCAAGCAGCACGGCAGTGACAGCACGTACAGCGCCACTGGCGAGGGAGCGTGCGCAAAGCAAGCTGTATACAAGCTGCTTGATGAATGTCTCCCAGCAAACACAAGCCACACCTGTGCTCAGCATCATGCTGATGCACCTGCACCTACACATGCAATGCCGTTGCAAAAGCTGTACTGCCAGTGCCATGTTCGCAGCATATCACATGGCTCTGAACACACTGCTGCCATCCACGCATCGCCACGCTGACGCTTCCATGCACCAGTGATCCAAGCCACGTGAAATGCACCTTGCACCACACTGTCAACATGTGTACACCCCTGATGCAAATATCTGTGATTCAAGCCACGTGATGCAGATATCGACCGCCGCGTGCCGCGTGCCATGCACCCCACTCAGTAGCCGCAGCAGTGATGTTGTTGCGCCCCGCAGCAATGCACCACCAAACGCAGCAACAGCGGCGCCAGCAGCAGCAGCAGCGTACAGCAACAGCCAAGCTCAGCCTCCTGCAGCCAACACAGCAGGCTCGGTTCCTTATGCTGCACAAGCAGTTGCAGCACCAGCTGCCAGCTGGCCAGCAGCTGCACCTCTTGACAATGCTGCTGCTGCCAACAGCAGCTCCTACACTGCAACCGGCAGCACTGCAGCTCAGTACATGCAGTACAACAGTCCTGCTGTAGCACCTCCAGCAGCAGCAGCAGCACAGTACTCGGCAGGTGCAGGCGCAGCAGCCGGTGGTGGCGGTGATGCAAGCTGGCAGCAGTTGCAGCAGCAGCAGCAGCAGCAGTGGCAGGATGCGTCAGCAGCAACAGCAGCAGGAGACTTAGAAGACCCTTGGCTAGCTGTGAAGGCTGCAAGGGCCAAGGCGGAGACACATGTATCATACCCAGCGGCAGCAGCAGCAGCAGGAGGAGGAGTCACCAGCGTATCATTCGCAAGCTTGTCCAACAACCATACACAGCACCCTGGCGGCAGCAGCAGCACTGCTGCACCTCCTGCAGCAGCAGCAGCAGCAGCAGGGAAGTCATGGGCTGCAGACCCCAGAGCCTCGACAGGTCCATCTGCACGCACACACGCACAGCAGCGCGGATCTACAGCAGCAGCAGCAGCCGGCAGTACGCACCGCGCCGGCGGCAGCAGCGCCGCCACGCAGCAGGCCCTGGCAGCAGGCGCAGCAGCAGCAGAGCAGCTTTACCCTGAAGATGATCTCTACGAGCTGACGCAGCAGCTGCGGCGGCAGCAGCAGCAGCGTGACAGCAGCAGCAGCAGCGAGATAGTTGAGATGGCGCTTGCGCAGCTGCGGCGGGAGGCCCCAAGTGCCGCTGCTCGGACCACAAAAGAGCTGCGGGCAAAGATCAAAGCTATGCCCGTTGAAGCAGCATTGGCTGCAGTAGGGGCACTTGTGGCGCTGCCTGCGAATTGGTATGAGGGTCTCACCCTACCCAGCAGCAGCAGCAGCAGCGCGGCGAGGGGAGGTGGTAGCTGGGCTTCGTTCCGGCAGCAGGCGGATGCTGCTGCTGCGGCGGCGGCGGCGAAGCATTTAGATGGGGTTGTTACGAGGGCGGTGGTGCACTTGCAGCAAGCAACTGGTGCTCCTGCTGCTGCTGCTGCTGGTGGTGTTGGAGCCAGTGGTGGGAAAAGTTCCGGCAGCAGCAGCGGCAGCACTCCGGCCAGTGGACACAAGCCAGGGAAGACTGCGGGTGGCAGCGTCACTTCACATGGAGCAGCAGAAGAAGACAATGATGGCTGGCAGACTGTTGCGGCACCCAGCTCAAAAGCTGCCGCAAAACAGCAGCAGCAGCAGCAGCAGCATGGCCGCGCGCCGCTGCGTGGCGGCAGCAGCGGCGCGGAGGGCGGCTTGACGCTTGCAGGGCTCAGTGCACAGCTGTCAAAAGCTGGCGGTGCTGCTGGTGGCAACCCACGCGCAGCAGCAGCAGCAGCAGCAGCAGGAGATGGCTTTCAGGACAATGGGTCGGCCTATGTTGGCGGTGACTCCTGGGGAAATGGCGATGCATTTGCTGGCAGCAGCAGCAGTGCCGCAGCGGGAGGAGAGGACGGCGGCCACCGGCGAGTCAGCAACGGCAGCAGCGATGGAGCGGCAGCAGCAGCAGCGGCGGCGGCGGCCGGCAACCCGAGGCTGCAGGAGGCGTGGAGGAGGCTGCAGCAGGAGCCGCCTGATGTTGCTGCGGCGTTGGATAGCCGGCATGTGGAGTACATCAGCGCGCAGAGCAAGGAGCAGCAGCTGCAGGTGAGCCTGTTGCGGTGCTGCAGTGCTGGAACGCAAGAGCCGCTTCAAGGCCAGTTTTAGTTCATAAAATTTTAAAAGGAGGCAATTTTGTTATTTATACCAACAGCAATTCAGTGTTGCTTGTTTCCGACGCCAGGGACTTTCTGCGTGATGCTCATTGTCAGGAGTTGCGGCAGCGCAGCACACTATGCTGCTGCTGCTGCTGCTGCCTTTGCTGTAGCTCAGCCTGCACCATGGCTGTGTGCTGTGCTCACCATGCATCTTTGGAGTGCGCACGTCTGCAGTGCATGACCTGCTGCTGCTGTTGCTGCTGCTGCTGCTGCCGTGTTGTGCAGCTGCTGCAGCACCTGCGGGCACTGCACCCCAGGACACTGCAAGGCTGCGATGCAGGTGAGGGCAGCAGCAGCAGCAGCAGCAACAAACAGCAGCAGCAACAGCAGCAGCGGCAGTAGCAGCAGCAGGCAGGGGTGCACACACGGCAGGAGCAACACAAAGAGTTGCGAACACTAGCGCCTGGCTGTTATGCCTCATTTGTTGCTGTGCCTCACTTGCTGCTGCTGCTGCTGCTGCTGCTGCTGCTGCTGCTGCTGCTGCTGCTGCTGCTGCTGCTGCTGCTGCTGCTGCTGCTGCTGCTGCTGCTGCTGCTGCCACAGCCAAGCGGCTGACGACCCTCATCAGCGACTGGCTGCGCATCAGCAGGCAGGCCATTTCGCCCAAGGTGGCGGCTGCACTGCAGGCCTTTGCGGAGCACCACCCACAGGTAAGATACACAGGCTGCGTACCAAAAAGAGCATGTTTGTTGGGCTGTCAATACAACGGTTCTAACGTGCCAATTATTGTTAGTCTGCCTGTTTGACATCGTGTTGTGTCTGTGGCAGCAGGCCTTTGCAGAGCACCACCCACAGGTATGGTATGCAGAACTGGTATTACCATAAGATGCTGATTACTGGTAGTGGTACTGCATGAGTTTTAACAGGCTAGCAACCAGCACTGATGTGACTGGTTGTTTTACAAGTTTGTGCAGAGCGTCAAATTATCAGCGACCTGTTATTGGCTTGCGCGTCTCGCATTCTCTGGCATGTCCAATTAGCTGTTGTAATGCGTTGCATTGCTTTGCACTGCAACTGCCTGCTGCACCCGCAACTCCCCCACCCAGGTGCTACCCTTTGTTGATGACTCACTGTTGAGCAGGCTAGCTGCGCCGCGCTGCAACTGCCTGCTGCACTCAATCACATTTGTTGCGCCTCCAGTTGCTTGCAGATTTGGCCACCAGCTGCTGTGCTCTAATCCACTGCAACTGCCTTGTGCACCTGCAACTGCCCCATAGATCCTCGAGCTTCGGTGGGTGACGAAGTTCAATCATTCGTTTTACATACTTGTGCAGGTGCTGCCCTTCATTGATGACTCGCTGCTGAGCAGGCTGGCTGCGCTGCAAGTGCCTGCTGCACTCCAGCTGGAAACAACTCACTACATTTGTTGCGCCTCCAGTTGCTTGCAGATTTGGCCACCAGCTCCTGTGTTCCAATGCACTTCAACTGCCTCACAGATCGTTGGGCTTCAATGCGTGCCTCAAATCGTTCATTTTTGATATCCGTGCAGGTGCTGCCCTTCATTGATGACTCGCTGCTGAGCAGGCTGGCTGCGCCGCACTGCAAGTGCCTGCTGCAACCTAGCTGAAACAATTTCATTAAACATTGGTTGCGCCTCCAGCTGCTTGCACATTTGGCCACCAGCTCCTGTGGTCTAATGCACTGCAACTGCCTTCTGCACCTGCAAATGCCCCACAGATCCTTGGGCTTCGGTAGGTGTCTAAATCCGTTCATTTTACATATCCGTGCAGGTGCTGCCCTTCATTGATAACTCGCTGTTGAGCAGGTTAGCTGCGCTGCAAACGCCTGCTGCACTCTAGCTAAAAATGAACTCAATCTCATTTGTTGCGCCTGTGGACAAATGCACTGCTACTGCCTACTGCGCCTGCAACTGCCCCACATATCCGTGCAGGTGCTGCCTTTCATTGATGACTCGCTGCTGAGCAGGCTGGCTGCTCTGTCGGTGCCTGCTGCACTGGCAGCAGTGGCGGCACTGGAGGCCACGAAATTCAAACCCAACTGTGAGTTGCCACGCGGCCATTGCGCAATCAGCAGCTGTTTCAGTAGTACACATGGGTACGGGGTTCTCTACCTCCTTCTGCAGCTTGCTTTGTGTGGACTTCTCTACCTTGCTTTGTTTAGTATGGACCACAGCAGAGAGAGTTCATGCTTTGTTTGTAATGGCACCGCGTTCGCGTGGTTATGTCACTGGCATTTGTACTGCACTGGCAGCAGTGGCAGCGCTGGAGGCCACAGATCTTCCACCCACCTGTGAGCTGACTGCACAATGAGGCCACATAGCCTGTAAAGACAGTTGCTGTTGCAGAAGCTGTTACATGACTGCACAAACGAGTGTTGCAGCGGCTGTCGTTGACTTTGCACAAACAGCAGCTGCTACAGCGGCTGCCGCGAGTCGTGGCTTGGAGTGGATGTGCAATGAATCAGCACATCCACTCCTGGCTGCCGCTGCTGCTGCCGCCGCCGCTGCTGCTGCTGCTGCTGCTGCTGCTGCTGCTGCTGCTGCAGGGGACGGCGCACTGCAAGAACCCCAGCGCGCATCTCACATCACTGTTTGTGCGAAGCTCCAGCAGCTGCTGGTTGTCAATGCATCTGCATCTGAGCCTGCTGCCGCTGCTGCTGCCGCTGCTGCTGCTGCTGCTGCTGCCGCTGCTGCTGCTACAGGGGTGAACCACTGCAAGAACCCCAGCGCGTGGCTCATGGGGGTCATCACCAGGGCACTGAGGGACGGCGGAATAATTTTCTATATTTGCGAAGATTTTATATTTTTATAAAACGTGGCAACAAGTTGTATATGGCTTCCGCAGCTGATGATGTGGGCCCACAATTTACTGAAGTTCTGCTGCTGCGGCCACAGCTGGTGGGGCCATGAGTTTGAAGCTTGAGAGGTGTGGCTGATGGGCGTCATCACCAGGGCACTGAGGGATGGAGGCTTCCGCAGCTGATGGCGCTGCCGCAGCTGACAACTATTAAAGGTGTTTTTGGGGCGACGCGTGTGAAGCTTGGGAGGTGTGGCGCACAGCATGGCATGCCAGTGGCAGGGCGCTGCGGCACGGCGGCTCCGCAGCTGATGCTGCTGATGCTGCCACATCTGGTGGGGCGACAACTATCTGAAGTGTTGCTGCTGCGGCCACAGCTGGCGTGTCCACATTATGAAAGCTTGGGAGGTGTGGCGCACAGCATGGCAGGCCTAGGGCATTGCAGGATGGCGGCTCCGCAGCTGATGGGGCAACAGCTGTTAGGGCCACGACATAGCCAACGTTGGCTGTAGTGTACAAGTAGTGGTGCGAAGCATGGCGCAGCGGTTGACTGCATCCACCTTTGTTGAAAGAGGGTACTTTCAAGTGGGCCCTGGCATCCTTGAAGGTCGTAGCATGTCATGCCAGTGGCTGGAACCTGCAAGAGCAGCAGCAGGGCGCTGCGAGAGGGAGGCTTCCACACCTGCTGGCTCCGCAGCTTGGGGGACACAAGTTCGAATCAGATGGTGGGGCCACAAGTTTGAATCAGATTGGAGCTTGGCGATTGCGGCGCACCGCATGATGCAACTCAGTGTGTAGCTCCTGAAGGTGTACTGCTCAGCAGTTGCACGGCACTGCACGCAGCAGACAAGGGTGCGCCTTGGCGTGCGTCTTGGGGTGACCTGGCCGGCACTTGAAGGAGTTGCAGGTGTGATGTCGTTGCAAGATGGCCGCGTGTTGATCATTGTGTTACAGCTGCTGCTGTAAGGCCATTGTCAGCTCGGTGCTCGCAGCCAGGCGTTGAGTTAAGTTCGGCACGTGAACCACTATGCTTCACACCAAAGTCGACCAATGGAAGCGTCGACGTGCAAAAATGAGTATGTAAAGGTGAGTAGTTTGATTGACGAAGCAGCGTGCAAACTGATGTCGCCAGCAGCATTGCTGCTGTATATATAAGATTGCAGGGTGAGCATCTCCGTGCAGCTGGGTGGGCGACGGATAACTGCAGTTTGACGAGCACAAAACATTCAGATACAAATGTGTTACCAAATTTAAATCTTTCGAGTAGGGCAGCGCGCAACGTTAGCCACTAACCGTCTTACAAAGGCAGGCTTACGAGCTACACGTCACATGGACGCCAGATGGACCATTTGAACGCCTGCAACATTGTCACGACAGCTTTTCTATAAGTATGATGTGCATCTGAGCTACAGCAAACCCCCGTCAACCGGATATAATGGGCATCAGCACAAGAGTGCTGCTGCTCGCACTAGCGGCAGCGGTGCTTGCCGTGCAAACGAATGCTTCAAAGATCCCGATACGCGGTACGCTTACTCAACGCTGCCGAGGGGCGTCTTGCGGTGTTCCCCTGCTGCTGTTGCACTTCATAACCTAGAGTGAACAGCAAGTACTGTGCCAGAGCCTGAAAGCCTGAGCAGTCGCCAATCCGCTCACTGCAAGCAGTGACACCGTTCCCAAGCAGTATTTCAGGACTCTAGGGCAGTGCTGTGGTTGGTTAGCAGGCCTGCAAGCACCCTGCAGTGCATGACCGCAGAGCAGCAGCAGCAGCAGCAGCAGCAGCAGCAGCAGCAGCAGCAGCAGCAGCCCCAGCAGCAGCAGCAGCAGCCCAGCCTGCACAGCTAACACCACCAGCAACAGCTAACCGCATACGCCTGCACAGCTAACACCACCAGCAACAGCTAACCGCATACGCAGCGACCCTAAGCGGTCAAACAGCTGCTGCACATAGCTAAATCCTTTGCACCTTTGCAACCTGCAGTAAAGTATGCGGTTATGTTGTGTGGCCCTGTCATTGCCGCTGCATCTGTGCAGGGGCACCTAAGCGGCAGTTACGCTTCACTTGGAGCCCTCCTACCCCTCAGCTGACATCACTGCCATGCCCACGCACTGCAGTGCCGACTGCTGCCACCTCCAAGTGAGCAGCAGCAGCAGCATGGTTGGGTGGCAGGCAGGTGTCTCCAGCAGCAGCAGCAGCAGCAGCAGCAGCAGCAGCAGCAGCAGCGCAGGCAGCAACAAAGCACCATAGCACGTGTGGTGGGCTTACTGCACAGTGTGACGCAGCAGCTGCCACTGGAAGCCCCAGCATGCATTGAGCATGCTGCTGCTGCTGCTGCTGCTGCTGCTGCTGCTGCTGCTGCTGCTGCAGGACGCTGTGGGTGGACCCCTCTTACAGCGGCACTCTGGCTGTTGGTAACGCCAGCCACCCCTTCAAAACCATGGCTGCTGCCTGGGCAGCCCTGCCTAAGGCACCTACCAAGCTCACAGCAGGAGTCATGATTAACCTCAAGCCAGTGAGTGCAGCTGGCTGCTGCTGCTGCTTTCATGGCATGTGTGGCTGCATGCCAGTGGCGTGTACATTTCCAATGCCTGCATGTCACTGAACTCACAGCAGGAGTCACCATCGACCTCAAGCCAGTGAGACAACTGTGCTGCTGGCTCTGGGGTTTTGTTGCTGTAGGGTTTGGGGTTTCTTAGTCCGTTGGGGACTGAAATGCCTGACTGTTATTGTGGTTCCGCAGCACATGTCGATGATGTTCCTCTCACTGCTGTTGCTGTGTTCTGCAGGGACTGCCGCAGCAAGTTCAACCATTGCAAACTCTACATCCCCAGGTACCCCTCACACTGCCACCTGCTGCTGCTGCTGCTGCTGCTGCGCCTGCAGGGTATCGCCTTCCAGACGTCCGCCTGGCCCATCTCTCTCAGCCTGGCAGGCGTATGGGGCACCGCAGATGCGCCGGTAATCATCCAGCGCGACCCTGCTGCTGCTGCTGCTGACTCAGCGGGCTCCTTCATTGATGTGGCTGACATCAGCAACTGCAGCTACCTGTTCTTCAAAGGTATCAACTTCCAGGCGAGGCCTGGCAGCCCGGCAGGCAACGTGGTGCGCATCAGCAGCAGGTGAGGGGGTGGGGCCGCTGATATGATGGTACTGTAGTGTGTGGCATTGCGAGCCAGGGGCAGCCCATCAAGACATCAGCAACTGCAGTTACCTCTCCTTTCAGGGTATTGATTTCCAAGTGAGGCCTGGCAGCCCAGCACGCAATGAATTGCGCATCAGCAGCAGGTGAGAGAGGAGGCACTGCTAACACACAGGTGCAGTCAGCAGCAGCAGCAGCAGCAAAGGGGGCTGCTACCGCAAAGACTGGCTCATGTTGGGCGAGCACGAGACGTGTGCAGGCAGGAGCAACAGAAGCAGGGCCAGAACTACCAGCACATCATGATGCAGGGGTGTTCAGTGGTAGTGTGTAACAGCAGCTGGTGGTTTACATAACAATTTGTGCTGTGCTGCTGCCGTGCTGCAGTGACTACATCTACCTGCTGAATGTGACAATTGCTGGTGCTGGAAACGGCACTGGTTACGGCGGCACTGCACAGACGTTGAAGGTGTGCGCAAGGACATGCAGGGCAGGTTGCAAGCAATGCATGTTTCAGCAGTACAAATGAGAACACCTCAAGGGCAGGATACTTGTGCGGTCAAAGCACGCAGGACTTGTGTGCATGCACCAAGTACGCACAAGTGCATGCTTTCCTTGTTGTGCATGCGGTGCATGCCCTTATTTGCACACAAAATGCTATCTGGTCTTTGGCCACGCGTTCACCAAGGTGTGCTCGTACTGTCTTAGATGATGCCAGGACCCACATCTAACCACCCTTTCTCAAAGCGCAACTGTGCCAACTGTGCATTTGCAGGTCAGCAATGCCAGAGGCATCTACGTGGAGGACAACTATGCATGCACCATGTACGCACAAGCATAAGCTTGCCCTGCCGCACATGCTCTTCTCACCTCGCTGCTCTTGCAGGTCAGCAACGTGCGGGGCATCTACGTTGAGGACAAGTGTGCAGACAAGGACAAGTGTGCAGACAATCATCAACTTGCCCTGCCGCTCATACTTTTTGGTGTTCTTGCAGGTCAGCAACGCCCGAGGCATCTACGTTGAGGACAGTGACATCGGCCGCGCCTCTGCCGGTGGCTGGGCGCTGCAGGCCAGCGCAGTGCAGTACGGCCACATGAACCAGCCTTTTCTTCAAACTCAATCGTGTGCCCCATGTGCATTTGCAGGTCTGCTACGTGTGGGGCATCCACATGAAGGACAACTGTGCATGCACCATGTACACGTCATCATAAGTTCCTTGGCCCTGCATACTCTTTTTGCACAGGTCAGCAATGCGCGGGGCATCTACGTTGAGGACAGCGACATCGGCGGCGCCTCGGCCGGCGGCTGGGCGCTGCAGTTCTCTGCTGTGCAGTACGGCCACATCTGCAGGAGCCGCGTGCACCACTCAGACTGGTGCCTGGGGCTGTCCGGTGAGGCGCTGCTGCTGCTGCTGCTGCTGCTGACGTGGGTGCAGCTGCTGCTGCTGCTGCTAACGTGGCGTCTGAGGTTCAACTGTTGGAGGTGGCAGCATGTGTGTGGTGCCTGGGGCTGTCCGGTGAGGCGCTGCTGCTGCTGCTGCTGATGTGGGTGCTGCTGCTGCTGGTGCTGCTGTTGCTGCTGCTGCTGCTGACGTGGGTGCACCTCGTGCTGCTGTTGCTGCTGCTGGCGTGGGTGCTGGTACTGCTGCTGCTGTTGTGGGGGCTGAGGTCCGGCTGTTGGAAGGTGCAGCATGTGGGTGGTGCTGAGTCACGCATTTCCCGTGTCAGCAAAGTGGGCTTAAACGTTGCCAGCAGCGATGGTTGAAGCCCAAGAGCGCGGGCGTACTGTGTTGATGCGGCAGCTGGCAGAACAGATGCTCTGGGTGCCGTCACAGCTTGGCAGGCATCACTTAAAGCTTCTACTGTTGCTGCTGCTGCTGCTGCAGGCGGATCCGCTTATTTCGTCGTGGACAGCAACATAGGTGAGCCCACGCAGCATCACAGGCAGTGCGTGTGTGCATGTTGCACATCTGCTACTGTACCTTGCAGGAAACTTGTTCAATGTCCGCGCTGTAAATCTCGTCTGCCACACTAAATGCTCAACAGCAACTGCTGCTGCTGCTGCTGCTGCTGCTGCTGCTGCTGCTGCTGCTAAATATTTGCAATATTCAACAGTGCACAACTGTGGCCAGGCGGGCCTAGTCAGCGGCCTGGGCGGTGGCCAGATGAACAGCCCCTGGCTGCAGTACGACGCCTACGGCATAAAAGTGACAAATAACGTCATTCGTGACGTGTGGGGTGCCGGGCTGAGCGTGTTTGGCGGTTACTCCATCCTGCTGGCACACAACACGCTGCACAAGTAAGTTGTGTAGCAGTGACAGCTAAGTGGCAATGCAGTTGTCTTTCTCTGAACACGGCCACAGCAGTACCTTTCTCGGCTTCATGGTCGCTTGCTTTACTGTGATTCTAGCACTGTTTTATCATCTTCGTGCTTGTTGTAAGCATTGTGCCCCGCACCTGACTGTCTGTGCGCCGTGTAGGGTTGGCAGCAGTTCTCACACAGTTGAGATAAAGACCAGCAGCTATCATTGCCGTGCTACCTCGAACGTCCCCTCACACTGTGATGTCTGGTTTGATGCTGTTCGTTGCTGCAGGGTTGGCAGCAGGTCTCACACAGTTGAGATCAAGACCAGCAGCCGCGGCTGCGGCTGGGGCAACGCCACCTGCACCGCTGTGAATGCGATGGGTGAGTGGGAATGGCAACAATGCCACTGTCAGTGACAATGCTAACAATGACAAGCTATGTAAATAAAGGTGTATGCATCTTTCAATTGAGGCTGCCACCAGCTGCTGGGAGCGTGTAAATCTTGCATGGCCCTGTTCTGCTGCGGGCGCATTTGTTGCTAGCCAGATCGCCACATGTATATGCGCATGCTATGGGCGATCAAGGCCTTATATGTTCGGCGAGACACGGCTATGCTCTGTCATGCAATGTCAGTCACAAAGCTTCACAAGCTGCTGCTGACACTGCTGCTATTGCAGGCGGCTGGGTTCCTCCAGTTTCCCCCAGCGCCGCACTTGCCGTGCCCAGCAGGGACGTCATGTTTGTGAACAACCTGATCGTGAACCCCAACAACGCTTCGGCAATGTGGGCACACTTCTCGGTGAGCTGGTGTGCTGCTTGCAGCACTGCCGTGGTGCAACATTTGCAAGAATTGCAAAGATTTGCTGCTTGCAGCACTGCCCTGGTGCAAGATTTGCAATAGTTGCCCTGGTGCAAGATTCGCACTTCTCGGTGAGCGTTTGCGCACTGCAGGACTGCAGCACTGCCCTGGTGCAAGATATGCGCAATTGGTGTACATTCAAGCCAAAATCAGGCCACCATGCCTAACCCCATCAGCGTCAGCCAGGGCCTGTTCATTAACAGGGCAACGTGTTTGTCTGACCCCTACACTCAAAGCTGCACAGCATGCCTGCAGGGTCCACATGCACTGCTCTTTACCAATCACCAAATTGGCTAGCTCACGCATCCACACTGCTGCCGCTGCTGCTGCTGCTGCTGCTGCTGCTGCTTTTGCATTTCCATGTTGCAGACAAGCTCACCAATTGCCACGACCGCAGCCTACCCTGTCAGTATGCCTAACCCCATCAGTGTCAGCCAGGGCCTGGTCATCAAGGGCAACCTGTTTGTGAACTGGAAGCCAGACCCAAAGTATGCGATGGGGTTGGGCCTGGATGCATGCGCGAAGACCGGGCTGCAATGCAACACGCCTACGGTGAGTTGTTCGTGACTGCTGCTGTTCTGGTGTTTCTGGTGCTGCTGCTGCTGTTGCTGATGGGGTTGGGCCTGGATGCATGCGCTAAGACCGGGCTTCAGTGTGACGTACCTACGGTGAGTTATATGCTGGCTGCTGCTGTTCTGTTGCTTCTGGTGCTGCTGCTGCTGCTGCTGCTGCTGCTGCTGTTGCTGATGGGCTTGGGCCTGGATGCATGCGCTAAGACCGGGCTGCAATGTGACGTACCTACGGTGAGTTGTGTGCTGGCTGCTGCTGCTGCTGCAGATGCTGGCAGCAACAGCACATGGCAGCAATGAGTCGTGCGACAGCTGCTGTCGCTTGCTTATCTGGCACATGATATCTCGCTGTCCGGTGGCGAAGGCCGCGACAGCTTCGTAGCCTTGCATGCACTGTTGTTGCCACTACAGCATGTGCAGCAGATGTCCTACTACCAAATTTCACAGTCACTCAACTTGGCTGCCGCATCTACTACTGCTTTTGCGCCGCAACGCAACCCCAACACCGCCCTGCTGCTGCTGCTGCTGTGCAGGTGCTAGCAGAAAACCACTTCAATGTGCCAGGCCTGGCCATCACCTTCTCTGATCCTGACAGCCTCACCCTCACCGATGACTCCAAGGCAGCGCTGGGCCTGGTGCCCTACAAGCCAGCAGCAGAGGCGGCCTTTGCAGCATGGGACACGCCACTGGCCACACCCCAGGGGCAGCTGGCCAATGCTGTGCCAGTGGATAGGCTCGGTACTGCCAGAGTAGCAAGCAACGACCTGCCAGGTACGTGCTGTTTGTGTTCTCTATAGTACGCCTGTTGGACGATGTCCTTCAGAAGCAGTCTGTTGGTTTTGCGTTGCGTGTGTGTGCAGGACATTGGCGGGTGCAGTTTGCGTTGCGTGTGTGTGCAGGACATTGGCGGGTGCAGTTTGCGCGTGCAACCTTCTGCGTGAAACCACGTCACGCCAGCCCAAAACAAATGCAGGCCACGCCTGGCACGAACTGACATCTGATGAATCTCAACGTATCCCAGCAATGCTGTTCCATGCACGCCGAAGCTGCGCATGTTATTTACAGGCGCCTCATGCATCTGCTGGCCGTCTCCTGTTGCTGCAGGAGCCTACTATGACGCCGCATACACGCCCACCAAGTTCTGCTTTTCACTACCAGCCGCAAGCCTTGCCCCCAACAGCACCAATGGCTGGAGCGCCAGCTGCACAAAGTCAGCAGTTGGATCAAGCTGCACTGCCCCATGCGGCAGCAGGGCCACAGGCACAGACTACACAGCACGTTGCGACGACACAGACATGTGGACGATCCTGACTGGTAGCTGCGCAAGTGAGTGGGCTAGCCAGGATATGCTTTGCCAGCTGCTTTCGGAGCAGAACAGCAACTTCAATGCAGAGCCAACAGCAACTTGGTTGTTGCATTCATTGCAGGGATGATCACACACGCCTGCACACGCCGCCGCCGGGTGCCTGCCAAATGCCTGCTTTGCGTTAGGCTTGCTGAACAGCAACCTGCAGAGTTATCAGTTAGCTGCACCCGAGCCTGGATGCATTGGCACTGTCCCACTAGCAAGTCCTCCAACAGATGTACTGCCCTTCTCACAATATGTGTACAGCCTCCATCACACTGCCTTGCCGATCACCTGCCTGCCTGCCCTGCCTGCCCTGCCTGCCTGTCACCTTTTCCTGCCTGCCTGTCACCTTTTCCTGCTGCAACACAGCCAAAGTGTGCTCGGGTCTGCCAGATGCCACAGCAGCACCTTACAGCGCGGGCTTCAGCCAGAGCTGCGCTGGCTCGCTTATTGGCTCGCTCTGCAGTGCGCCCTGTGCGGCCGGCGCCACTGGGTTTGCCTACACTGCGCGCTGCGATGACACAGACACATGGACGGTGCTCAACGGCAGCTGTGGAGGTGAGAAGCACTACAGCACTACAGCAATACAGCTAGATGCAGTAGAGCCAAATGCAGCAATATGACAGACACATGGGTGACGCTGAACGCCAGCTGCGGAGGTGAGGAGCAACACAGCAATGCAGTAGGATGCTGCTAAACACGGCAATACAACACAGACACATGGGCGATGCTCAACGGCAGCAGCGGGGGAGAGGAGTGCAGGGCGTGCTGTGTGAGGGTGCTGCAGCTGCTGCTGCTGCTGCTGCTGCTGCTGCTGCTGTGGTGTGAAAAGTGTAATGCATACCGTTTGGTGTGAACTCTGCCGAAGGATGCGTGTACTTACTGGTGCATGCCGCGTGTCAGCTGATGCCATTGCGCTCATCGCCGGCATTGCACTGCTGTTGCTGCTGCTGCTGCTGCTGCTGCTGCTGCTGCTGCTGCTGCTGCAAGCAGGCTTGCAACTGCCCCCGCTGCCGTCCTACCCCTGCCGCACTGAGGTCCCCACAGCACTGGCAAGCAAGTGAGCCTGAGGGGTCTGCAGCAGCAGCAGCAGGAGCAGCAGCAGGAGCAGCGGGCGCCCGTTGTTCATCAATTACTTGCGCCTTGCTGCATACAATGCATTATTGAAGAATAACGCCCTGTGCTGAGCAGCACTCGATGTGCCAGCTGCAGCTCCCTGAGGAAGCATGCAGCAGCAGCGGGCTGTGGCGTTTGTGTTGCTGCCAATATGCACAGGTTCATACGCAACCATGATAAACTGCTGTGACGGCTTACAGACGTGTACTGCCTTGCTTCATCTTGTGCAGCCTAAAATTGTGTGTGCTGCTGCTGCTGCTGCTGCTGCTGCCAGGACGCTGTGGGTTGATGCCGCTTACACCGGCACTGTTGCAGTTGGCAACGCAACGCACCCCTTCAAGACCTTTGCTGCTGCTTGGGCTACCCTGCCCAAGGCTCCCCAGTGGCTCACTGCTGGTGTCACCATCAACCTGAAGCCAGTGAGTGCGGCTGGCTGCTGCTGCTGCTGCCATAATGTGTGCTGCTAGTCATTGGCATCTACAAGATGTAACGCCCACATGTCACTTGCACTATTACACAACCTGTGAGCCTGACATCCCTTTCTCATCTTGACTCCAGTTGCCCAGCCGTCCCTATCCTGTCCCAAAGCTGTCCGATGTCATCCTTCTCATGTAATTTTAAACGTCCCTAAGCTGCCCCTATCCTGTTCCTAGCCTGTGTCAAACGTTTCTATATACTGTCCCTTAGCTGTCCCTCAGCTGTCCTTGTCCTGTCCCTGTCATGCCATGCTTCTACCTGCTGCTGGGCTCACCAAATTACTCTGCTGCATTCCAACAACTAACTCTGCTGCTGCTGCTGCTGCTGCTGCAGGGCATTGCCCTGGCTGGTTCCATGACGCTGTCCGGGGTTCAAGGCACACCCCTGGCACCCCTCATCATCCAGAGGGACCCTGCTGCTGACTCATCACTACCAACCTCAGTGCTTGAAGTCATCTTTATGACTAATTGCAGCTACGTGTACTTCAATGGAGTCACTTTCCAGCCCAAGACAACAGCAGCAGCCAATGCAGTGCGCATTGCCAACAGGTACCGAGAAGCAGCCTAGCAGCCTTATCTATCAATAAGGTTTATCAGGAAAGCCGGCCGTGTAGCAGTGGCATTGCAGTGGCATATATGTCCGCAATGCATGCCATTCTGAGCAGTCCTGCCAAAAGGGCACAAGCCTCCTGGATTATGTTCAGAGGTGGGTGCGCTTTTGTGCTGACTTCTGTGTGTGGTCTGTTTTGTGCCGTTACCGCCCTGCAGTGACTCCATCTACCTGCTGGGTGTGACTGTGGCCGGCATCTACAACACTGGCTACCCAGGCACTGCACAGGCACTGAAGGTGGGCAGCAGCGCAGCACAGTTGTCTTAGTCCTCAGGACCCGGTGGGTGCCTGAATTCGTCGTTATTTAGTGTGTGTAGAGTCGTGTGGGCAAGCTGTGACAGCTCTTGAGGGCAGCAGCGGTGGCAAGAGGCATGACCAAATCGGCGATGCCGCCATGTTGCGAGCTGGATCAGTCTTCTCCTCAGATTCCTTTCTCCTCCTGTCATGCGTGTGTTGTCATGTTGCATGTTGTAGGTTGCATTTGTCATGCATACTGCTGCGCAGGTACATGACTCCCCATCATACCTTGCCTGATCACACTGCGTGTGTGTTGCACCTGTTATGCATGCTGCTGCGCAGGTACACAACTCCCGGGGCATCTACATTGAAGACAGCAAGGTGTATGGCCTATGCATGTGCTTGTCGAGTTACTTGTATCATGCACGTGTCATGGCTGCTGCTGCGCAGGTGCACAACTCCAGGGGCATCTACATCGAAGACAGCGAGGTGTACGGCTCATCTGTGCACTTGTTGACCTTACTTGTATCATGCATGTGTCATGGCTGCTGCTGCGCAGGTGCACAACTCCAGGGGCATCTACATTGAGGACAGTGAGGTGTACGGCTCATCTGCGGGCGGCTTTGCGCTGAACATCATCGCCGTGCAGTACGGGCATGTGGCCAGGTCCAAGGTGCACCACACGGACTGGTGCTTCGGGCTCTCAGGTGAGCTACTGCTGCTGGTTGTGGTGGTGCTGCTGTTTGTTGGGGTGCTGCTGCTGCTGCTGCTGCCCCTGCTGCTGGTTCTGGTGCTGGTGTTGGTGGTCAATGTCCGATAGAATTGCGGTGCGCAAACCACCTGCTGGCCAAGCAAGCAAAGCGTCGTGTTGCCAGTCTTACAAAGTGCACATGTTACATCGCTGAAAATGCATGTAGTCGAAGGTAATGCAGCAGGCAGGTGGCCCCGCTGGGACACCTACAGCTGCAATACTACAGGTCTGCCGCTGTGGGCACTGTTACTGACGCCCAGATGATCTGCTACTTCTGCTGCTGCTGCTGCTGCTGCTGCAGGCGGAACAGCATACTTCATTGTTGATGG
This sequence comes from Tetradesmus obliquus, assembly GCA_030272155.1. Classification (NCBI taxonomy): domain Eukaryota; kingdom Viridiplantae; phylum Chlorophyta; class Chlorophyceae; order Sphaeropleales; family Scenedesmaceae; genus Tetradesmus; species Tetradesmus obliquus. The sequence continues at coordinate 3,743,245 of CP126200.1, read as the reverse complement.
CAACACAGGTGAGTTGGCAAATTGAAGATCTTCACTTGTAAATTTGACCAACAGGATTGGACCTGTCCACCTGTCTGTACTGCAACTGTCTGGTGCCAATCTGTGTAGCACCTGTGTGCGTGCAGTACTTGCACCATCTGCGGTCTCTTTGTTGCATCACCCAGCCACGCTGCTTCACATCCTACGGTCCCTGCTGCATTCTGTTTGGCCTCAGTGCTTGCCTGCTGGCCAGATAGGTGCGTGGACACCTCCCTCACTGCCTGCCTGCTGCTGCTGCTGCTGCTGTTGCTGCTGCTGCTGTCGGTTTATTGCTATTATGTGTGTGCAGTACACACCTGCGGCCAAGCTGCCTTAGTCAGTGGGGGTGCCACTGACCCCTTCCAGATGAACAGCCCCTGGCAGCAGTACAGCGCCTACGGCATAAAAGTGACAAATAACGTCATTCGTGACGTGTGGGGTGCTGGGCTGAGCGTGTTTGGCGGCTACTCCATCCTGCTGGCACACAACACGCTGCACAGGTGAGCTGGCAGGAGCAGTGAAAAACAGCATGACTGGTTCACTGATACATGTAACACTCAAATGCTTGTGTGCAGAGCAGTGCTGGCCCATGACAACAGCGTATGATGGTGGCATTGTTGCTGGGATTGAAGCGCATATAGTCACCCACTATGCAGAATCTAGGACTCATCATTGTGCTGAAGCAGCGCTTCTGCTGCATGCTCTGCTGGCTTGCTGCAGGGTTGGCAGCAGGTCTCACACAATCGAGATCCAATTCAGCAGCAGAGGCTGCTCCGGGACAGCAGCGGCATGTGCAGCGCTAAGCGCACAAGGTGGGTGGCGCCAGCTGCAGATGAAACGAGCATTTGGAACAGCATTTCAACACATGATCTGCATGCTGCAAGTCAGATGCCTGAACAGCAGCTACAGCAGCAAAGACGTGCCAGCTCAATGTCTGTTGTGCACTTCAGTGCTGCATGTGCCTCGTCACTAGCGTATAACGCTTGCTTGTGATGTACTTCTGCTTGTTTGGCGCCCCAACAAGTGACGCCAGCATGGTTGCTGCATGGCTGTCACCATGTCTGGTGGCATGCCTGTGCAGCTGTGCATGCTGTTGCTCCCCTGTGTCTGCTGTCGCTGTGAAGTACACTGCTTACATTCCCAATGATATGAATGAGCATTCTCTCTTGATTTGCAGGTGGCTGGTTGCCATCAGCGCCAGGCGCATCCATCAGCATCCTCTCAAGGGACGTGCAGGTCCTCAACAACATCATCGTCAACCCCAAGAACGAGTCGGCAAAGTGGGCACACTTTGCAGTGAGTGACACGCCTGCCTTGAGTTGCAGCAGATTTGCACGCATTCGTCTATAAAACACATCAGCGCACACGCAACGCTGCACAGCATCAGCTGCAGGATCTCACGTTATTTGCACTCTGCTTATACCACTCACCAAACCGGCTGGCTTACACATCCGGGGTGCTGCTGCTGCTGCTGCTGCCACTGCTGCTGCTTTCAATTGCCATGCTGCAGACAAGCGCATCAGTCAACACAACCGGCCTCGCCGCCTACCCTCCCAGCATACCCAACCCTGTTACAATGTATCAGGGCCTTGTTGTGAAGGGCAATGTGTTTGTCAACTGGCACAGCGTGTATCCAGATATGAACTTGGGTCTGGACCCGTGTTATAACACAGGTCTGCCTTGCGACAAACCCACGGTGCGTCCGTCATGTAACAGTTATGTAACAGTTGTTGTGGAGTCTTAGATCTGGCACTGTGCTGCATCAATGCACCAAGTGCGACAGTCAAGTTCATGGTCTTGTGACATTGATTTGAAGCAACACACTCTGGTGAATAAGATGCAGGACTGGCACACAGATCTTCGCAGTTGGCAGCAGTGCGTTCATGTATGGCAGCTCATATGGCTGAACAGCACACAGTGCGTGCTGCATGGCATCTGACATGCTGCAGTGCATGCACACGTGCTCCATCGTGAGCCATGCACTGTACATGTTGCACATGCCTGCAGCCTCACCTTCACACCCTCACACCCCGTATCGGCGCTGTCATGCCAGTTCACACTGCTGCTGCTGCTGCTAACTCAAACCTGCTGTGCAGGTGCTTGCCGACAACCTGATCAACGTGCCTGGCCTCAGCCTCACCTTCACCGACCCTGACTCACTGGTCCTCAGCGATGACTCCAAGGCAGCGCTGGGCCTGGTGCCCTACAAGCCAGCAGCAGAGGCGGCCTTTGCAGCATGGGACACGCCACTGGCCACACCACCGGGGCAGCTGGCCAATGCAGTGCTGTTTGATAAGAATGGAGTTGCGAGGAGCCCCGCTACCGACTTGCCTGGTGCGTGCCATTTTTGCTGCACATTTGGGTGGCACACTGTGTGTATGTGTTGATATGTATGCCCACCGTAGTGAAATTGTGTTTGTAGGAGTTTCAATGATGGCAAACCCACTGTTGTTTGTATGTATCTGCACATGTGCATAGATAACCAAAAAGTAACCGCTGGCTTTCTGGCCAAATGAATTCTGTCCGCAGGCGCATACTTTGACCCAGATTACAAGCCACCAAAGATCTGCAGCATCCCGCCCGATGCTGCATGGGCAGCCAACAGCACCGCAGGATGGCCCAAGGAGTGTGGCAGGGCGGTGGTGGGCGCGGTCTGCACTGCGCCGTGTGGGGCCAGGGCCACGGGCACGGACTACACAGCACGCTGCGATGACAGCGACACGTGGACACTCCTGGGCGGCAGCTGCGCAAGTAAGTGTGACCGCAGCTTGTCAGCAGTTTGCAAAGTAAGCAAAGCCTTGATCCTACAATCCAGACAACAACTGTGCAGGGGCACGTTCAGCAAGTGTACAGGTGGCAGGTTCAGCCAAAGAGGTGTGTTGGCTGGTGTGTGCTTATGTTGCTGCTTGACGGGCAGTCCAGTGGCCATGGAGTACTTGCAGGCCAGCAGCAACTGCTGTGCAGTTCACACTGAGCCTGTCACATTGCAGTCAGAATAGGATTTGAAAAGATTGCAGTTCCGTTGACTCATCACCCACCAACGGCAGAGCGCCAGCCACAGCATGCTTGCTACACACGCATGATGTCCTCCACTCCTGCTGCCGCTGCTACTGTCGCTGCTGCTGCTGCTGCACTGCAGCTGAGACATGCGCCGCCCCTCCCAGCGCCTATCTGGCGCCAAACAGCATTGGCTTTGATGCAGGCTGTGTACACACCTTTGTCGGCAGCACATGCTCCGCGCCCTGCAACGCAAATGCAACAGGCAGCACTTGGGTGGCGCGATGTGATGACACCAACACCTGGAGCATTGTCAACGGCAGCTGCGAAGGTGAGGCGTGCGTAAGCGGCAGTAAATTTTGCGTCTGAAACTTTGCTCACATCATGCATGCTGCTGGCTTTTTTGTGAAGTGCTTGCGGCTGCATGTTTGCATTTGCTGACAGTTTGACAACCTGCCCGCTCATCGAAGCACTTGGGGCTGATGCTAGCATACTCCTGATTGTATCTGCAGGTCGATCAAGAGGCTGTATCTGCTGCTAACATTATTTAAATCGTTTGTGCTGTGTTCACCATGCAGGCTCTCAGAGGCAGTGGAACCCGGCAACGCCTCCGCTGCCGTCCTACCCCTGCCCACGCACACAGGTCCCTTACAACCTCGCCCCGAGGTGAGCACGACAACAGCAGCAGCAGCAGCAGCAGCAGCAGCAGCAGCAGCAGCAGCAGCAGCAGCAGAGGCAGCACCAGCAGCAGTGCCACTGTACAGTGTGCATTGGCATCCATGTACTCGGGGCAAGAGTTGTGTGCATGCCGCTCAAAACATGCACATAGCTCATGCTTCATTTCCGGTCAACAACACAGTTCTGCTGCTGCTGCTGCTGCTGCTCTGCTGCAGGACCATCTGGGTGGACCCCTCTTACACCGGGGCTGTTGCCGTGGGCAACGCCAGCCACCCCTTCAAGACCTTTGCTGCTGCGTGGTTCAGCCTGGGCAAGGGGCTACTCAAGGCTGGGGTTGTCATGAACATCAAGCCAGTGAGTAGGGCATGGGTATATTTTATAGTTTGTTTTATAACTGAACAAATCTGCCCGTCTCATTGTCCCTGTCCTGTGATTCCACTCCCTCGGGGGTTTGGTAGTGCGCTGGTTTGCCTACTGTAAGCGACTGTTAGCTGGATGTGAGGGCAACACCCACCAAAATGGCTTTGCACAATTGCTGCTGCTGCTGCTGCAGGGCGCTGCGCTGAGCGGCCGTTCGTGGATGGATGGGGTGTGGGGCACCGAGGACGCCCCCCTGATAATCCGAACGGAACCTACTGCTGACGCTGCTGCTGCTGATGATGTTGCTGCTGCTGCTGCTGCTTGCTGCTGCTGCTGCTGCTGCTGCTGCTGCTGCTGCTGCTGCTGCTGCTGCTGCTGCTGCTGCTGCTGCTGCTGTTGCTGCTGCTGCTGCAGGGCGTCGCGCTGAGTGGCCGGCTGTGGATGGATGGGGTTTGGGGCACCGAGGACGCCCCTCTCATCATCCAAAGGGACCCTGCAGCTGATACGTCAGCGCCTCCTAGCATCGTTGAGGTTGTTGACATCTTCAACTGCACCTATATGTACTTCAAGGGCATCACGTTCCAGCAGCGGCTGGAGACTGCAGGCGGCAACGTGGTGCACCTGGCTTCCTGGTGGGTGCAGAAAGGCGGCGGCAGTTCGTGTTTGTCACACTGTTAAAAGCGTTGAGCGCAGGACTTGAGCACTTCGCAACATAAGTGCCAGCACCATTCAAGCGCCATGCGGGTGAAGTGTGAGAGACATGCGGGTGAAGTGCGAGAGACATGCGGGTGAAGTGTGAGAGACATGCGGGTGAAGTGTGAGAGACATGCGGGTGAAGTGTGAGAGACATGCGGGTGAAGTGTGAGAGACAGCAGCATCCAAGAATCACCGGACTGTCACCTGGTAAATGTTATGCAACTCCAGCGTGTACTTGCTGAACGTTCCTATCTCACTTTGAATAATGCCTGAGTGTCACCTGCTTCATTCACCTGCTGGCTGCCCCCTTGCAGCTCCTATGTGTACCTACTGAACGTGACCATTGCGGGTTACGGCACTGGCACCAGCTACCCTGGCAGCAACCAGGCACTGAAGGTGAGGCTGGCACTGCAGTGACATTGCATCAAACTGCACTTCCCCTTGAACACATGTGGTATGGCTGCTATGCGGCACCATGTGCTGGTACCAGCTACCCTGGCAGCAACCAGGCCCTGAAGGTGCGGCTGTAACTGCATATATAGATGTAGCGGTGTATGCCTGCTGCGGTGTGTGATTGCTGAAGACATCTGGCACCAGATACATGTATGTGTGCTGTTGTGCAGATCAACCAGGTGAAGGGCCTGTATGTTGAGGACAGTGATATCTACGGCTCCTGCCCCAATGGTGTGGGCCTGGATGGAGTGGCGGTGCAGTACGGCCACGTGTGCAGGTCAAACATCCACCACGCAGACTGGTGCATGTACCTCAAAGGTGAGGATATATCCTCACAGGTAAATACCTGCAGCTGGGGGTGTTTGCCGCACAGCGCATGAGCGTTTGTACAGCTTGGAAGAACCTGCAATGATGGCGATGTGTGGTTGCAAGACTAGAGGAGGACTTTTGTGTGTAGACGTGTGAATCGAGCCTGATCTGGAGAGTGTTGTGCCAGACATGCAGCAAGCACAGCACGGAGCAGACAGCAGTGGCAGCCGTGACTGCACATGCTGCAGGGGGCGGTGTATCACAGCGCCACAGCTGTGCGCACTGTGAATCAGGTGTGTTCTGCTGTTGCTGAGGACATCGTCTGCTGCTGTGTGCGTACGTGCAGGCGGCTCTGCCTACTTCATCATCGACAGCAACACAGGTGCGGCCACAACTTACTCTGCCTTGGTGCCACCACTGCATTATGGAGACAATTGGTGCTCTTTCTGGACGATGCACTTCGTGGAATCATCTGTAAAGTGCCAGCTTCTCTTCAAGCATCATGCACATCTATCCGCTCTTCGAGCATCATGCAAACAGCGCTGCAATGCACGCCGCCCCAGGTAGCTTGCCACACCTGCTGTTCTACAATTGCCGTGCTCTGTGCTCTGCTGCGTGTGGCCACTGTTGTGCAGTGCACCACTGCCAGCAGGCGGGCCTCAGGGTGGGCCAGGGCACAGGGTTTGAGTTCATGACGCCGCCCTTCCTGGAGTACGAGGCCTACGGCATGAAAATGACAAATAACGTCATTTATAACGTGTGGGGAGCTGGGCTGGGGGCGATTGGCAGCTACTCTGTGCTGATTGCGCACAACACGCTGTACAAGTGAGTGTGTGTTGAGGGTGTGTACAGGCCTGGTCATGCCTAGTCATGCAGCAGCAGCCAAAGCAGGTGCACAACATACACGTGTGCAGCGTGGAGTTGTATGAAATACTTGCAAAAGACAGATTGCTGTGCTTTTGCCAGATCACATAGCACAGCGATCTCAGCCTTGCTGCCTTGAGCCTGCCTTCCCTGTCGCATCTCAGCATAGCGTCATTTGTTTTGCTGCAGGGTCGGCAGCAGGTCCCACACGGTTGAGTTCAACTATGGTACCAGAGGCTGCGGCTCAGATGCAGTATGCACACGCAACTGGAATCTGGGTGAGTGCAAAAGACAGGCAGCATTGTAGTTGGCCCCAGGATCCTCATGTAATCACCACCTCTCTGAAAACAATGCTTGCCTGCAAGCAGCCGGATCGGCTGGTTAGACCCCAGGCAGTAGTTCACTGCCTTCACATGGCACGAGCGAGCTGGGTGCACTGCACACATAAGTAAAGCTGTTCTCCCACCGTTTGATGCCTGGTTGCCGTGCAGCGTGCGCCTGCTTGCACTCCAGCTGCCCCTGGCCAAGTTTTCAACACCACCATTAAAGCAGAAGCTATGACACAGAAGACAAGACTTTACACCATTCATGTGTTTTTATGCATACCTGCAGGTGGATGGGGCCCTGCGCTGGCCACAAACCCCGCCATCAGCATTCCCTCAAGGGACGTGCAGTTCCTCAACAACATCCTCGTCAACCCCAAGAATGAGTCCTCGATGTGGTCACACTTCTCGGTGGGTGATGCGCTTGGTCACACAAATGCATCACGCATGTTCCCATTCCTCTGTGCCCGTGTTGGGACGACAGCATCAAGATAGCAGGCCTGCTTGTGCTGACTAGTGCATCCTTTGCAATTCCTCCCGCAATGTTTATAAGCAATGTTTCCAACATACCTCTGCCACGTGCACCTGACTGCGCATCAACTTCATCTCATGCCTGCCGCCGCCGTCCCCACTGCCACAAAAACAGGTCAGCTCCAACCTCAACACCACCGGCAGCAGCTACCCTCCCAGCATGCCTAACCCCCTGTCGGTTACGCAGGGCTTTGTCATCAAGGGCAACGTGTTTGTCAACCCGCACCGCAGCTACCCCAGCATGAGCCTGGGGCTGGCGGCCTGCGAGAAGACAGGACTGCCCTGCAACCCCACAACGGTGAGTGAGTGAGTGAGTGAGTGAGTGAGTGAGTGAGTGAGTGAGTGAGTGAGTGAGTGAGTGAGTGAGTGAGTGAGTGAGTGGGGGACTACCTAGGCTGCTCTGCAGCTCCAGGGTACGTCAAGGCTGGGCAGGGTGTGCCTAGCCAGGGAACGCCGAGACCAACAGGTCACAACAACAGTGCGTAGCTTGAGAAGCTCAGAAATGTGTCTGTGTACGATTAAGAGTACTCCTTTGAGGTCCTTCAACAACTGAAATGATAACTATGAAGCGTGACGCTGGTGTGAAGGAGTGCCTGCAGGGCCCCCTGGCGTTGCACCTACTCCCTGCTCTGCTGTAGCATGCTTGCCTCTGATAGCCAAGTGCAACAACCCTCATTGCTGCTGATGCTGCTGCTGCTGCTGACTCCACTGCTGCTGCAGGTGCTTGCCGACAACCTGATCAACGTGCCAGGCCTCAGCCTCACCTTCACCGACCCTGAGTCACTGGTCCTCACAGAAGAGTCCAAAGCAGCGCTGCGTGCAGCAAACTACAAGCACGCCGAAGAGGTGCCATTTGCAAGCTGGACCACAGGCGTTGAGACACCTCCGGGTGTGCTGGATAACACACTGCCAATTGACAGGGACGGCAGCAGCAGGGATGGCAGCAGTGACCTGCCTGGCGCCCGTGTGTGATGATGTAGCTGCTGCGTTGCGCAAAGCTCAATCAGCTGGTAGGTACCTGGGCTGGCTGGGATAGCTATCGGCTGGTTTGTTGTTTGTGCGGCCTTGCAAGTAATGCTCAGGGTTCGATAGCCAGGCATGCTTGTAAGCCTGTGGTTGTTGCGCAGCTGATCGTGTCAACAGGTGCAGCTGTGATGTTGGGCCGGGCGCTGGTGCCAATTTGCAGCGGTTGATGCACTGGGGATTGTGTGCGCTGGACAATAGCATGGCAGCCGTCTAGGCGTGTGCATACAGGCCATTTGTGCGGTGTATGCTGGGTGATGGCGGCCAACATATGCTTCATTTGTGTTTCACCGATCTGTTGGTGTCGCCCGAGGATTTTGCACGAGGCAGCGCAGAGTGACTGCCCCACTAGGAGAGTACATGGCTAGCGCTGTGTAGGAAGGCTTTTGGCTCTGCAGCGTCGGGTGTTTGGGCAGCACGGTTTGAACTGCGCGACAGGATGCGCACGTCTATCTTGCTGCACGCCGTCACGGTGTCGAGAACGGATACAGTACAGTGCCAGCTGGCAGGTGTCTGATGTACAACCAGCAGCATGGCAGGCAGCACGGTGGCTACGTTGGCACTGCTGCAGCCGTTACACATTGTGTAGCTGTGTGTGTGTGTGTGTGTGTGTGTGTGCCATGCTGGTACAAGCAACACAGGTGATGAAAAGTTCAGTCTTGAAGGCTGTGCGCTTAAATAGGGCAATGTAGATATCGAAAGGAACTTTGGGAATCGGTGCATGCAATGAGCTCTTCTTATCTGTGCTGCATGTGATGACTTGATCTGCTTTCTGCACTGTGGTCTACTGAAATGCATTGCAGGCGGTTTCATTCTACTGTTGCATATCTCAGCGTAGGTGGGTAAGGTGCCACCATATCTGCGGTTTGGTCTGTGGTGAAGCAATCACCAACATTAGTGGAGTGAATCATGCTATTGTTGCTGAACATTCTTTGCCCATGCACACTGGTGCGGTGTCTGGCAATTAGTCCCACTGTAGCAGCACAACATATCACTTCAGGTCTGTTTTGCTCTGAATTGCTTGATTCCAGCTACGCATTAACCCGCATGCCTGTTGTCTTCGGCTCACTGGATTGCTGTATGAGGTTTGGGGCAGTATGAGTTGAAGCTGATGCACGTGGAGCTGATCTGTTGTGTTATGCTTGCGAGTTGCCTATATCCTATCGGTCAGTAGATGTCATGCATTGCCTGTTGCCTTGTCAGGCACAGCAGCGGCACCGTGGTTCCACAACTTCTGTCTTTACCTGGCCTGAAAATGCACACATGGCTGATATTTTGTGCATGCACTGGCACACTGCAGCGCCTGCATGAGCGACACACACAGCCACTGCCTTCATTTCTTTTGTTCAGACTTACATTGTTCATGCACTCATGACTGCCGTAGAAGTACTGCTGTTACAGCACCATGCCACCCATGCTTCAACATGATACAGGTCTGTCAGCAGGTGTGATGCGCAGCAGAGTGTGCAGGCCCATGCCCTGACAGTGCTGCCACCTTGCCGCAAGTGGTGTATGTCTTTTTGCACTGCCACTGTGCTCGTTATTACTGCTGTTGTTGCCAGCCTTAGAGCATTCCAAGTGTAGAGACATGTCTACTGCTGATGTGTAGGCTTATTTGCTGCTTTTCCGCTATGAGCAGCCCCACATCTCCACGCTATTTACATGCTTACTTTACGCATTGTTGGTTTATTTTATGGTGAATTTGAGGCGAAAGGCGCGACTCGTTTTGAAATAGAATACACGGCGACGCTGCTGACCATTCGACTCCTGCTTCTATTAACGCCCGTCTGCTGGTTACGGAGCACCAAAGTTCATTACTTACATACTTAAATGTTTTGAAGGCGTGCGGTGCCCTATTTCAGAGCTGCACCCCAGGTGCTGCGTAACAGCAGCACAGCTGAGCTAGCACAAGCCTGTCTGGTGCCAGGATGCTCTGCAAGCACAGGCAGCATCGACCACTGACCAGAACAGCCACTTGAGGAGTTCAACTGCTGGTGTGCAACTCTTCCTGCGCTCCGCCCAGTCCCCCTGTGCAGGCTGCAAAGGCACAGCAGCAACCACGTGTTTCACAACCCACGGTTGTCTCAAAGGCTGAGCCCAGTTTGGAAAAGCAGCGGCTGATGCTGAACTCTCTCTGGGCATGTGTTCTGCCTACAGCATGACGCTGACCGGCACAGCAAGGACCCTCCAGCAGCTGCATGGCTCAACAGCAGAAGCTGCCAAGCTGGAGCAGAGCACGGCAACAACGATTATGGCATGATGCCGGTTGCAGCTGCCCACGGCTGATGCTTATACAAAGCCCTGTGTGGTATCGGAAGTATATTTAAATTCAAGCCCGTGGGCTGGTGCAGCAAGTGGTGCCACACTGGTGCGCCTACTGCTGGTGTGTAGGCTTGTTTACTGCTTTTCCGCTGTGAGCAGTTCCACCTTTCCATGCTACTTACATGCCTATTTTACGCATTACTTATACCCGGACGATTGAGGAACGAAAATCGTCGGAGACTGTCGACTTTGGGGGCGGTTGAGTTGAAGCTGAGACACTCAGTTCGTTTGTGGAGGGGTAACAATCGCTTACCGGGGGTCAGCTAGGCAACAGGTGTTGCCCTGGAAAGTCGCTCGCCGCTTCACCCCCCTCCCCTGTGAGGCTTTCACTGTACCGTTCAGTGTGTTGACTGGCAGTGACCAGTTCGCTTTCCGCTTACCCCCCCTGAAGCACAGCAAGACCAGCCCTCGCTGGTCGCTTACCCCCCTTACAAACGAACTGGGTGTCTCAGCTTCAACTAAACCGCCCCCTTTGCATGGGAAGTTCAACATGGTAAACCTGCTCATCTCCCTTGCAAATCTCTTGCTACTTTAGAGCTAAGCAAGTGACTACGTCCTCAATGTGTTCCAGAGGTCATGCCTAGTTTATATCTGAACTTTGAGTGCGCAAGGCGCTGGCATTGCAAAGCGTGCAAAGCGAGGGGTCGTAACAGTCCTTGAATACGTCGAAGCAGCCCATCAAAGATGCCTGATAATATTTATGACAAAAAGCTGCAACAAGTGGGCAAATAACGACCACTAGTTCCTCTTATTCGCCAGGTTCAAAGGCCGAAGGTGTTTGAGGACGCAGGTTTTGACGTTGCCAGAGGTAGCGTGCAGTTGTTTAGCCGTAACAACTCATACATACGTTTTACAGAGGTACTATTGCGCCTCGATGCACATCACTACCTGGTGCACGCAGCTGTCCGGATTCTTTCGTGTGTTGCTTTTTGCGTGTGTGCATTGCACGTGCATGCCTTGCATACGTTGTCTTGAAAGCCTTGAGTTTCCTTCCTTAGTATTTTACCAGTTTATGGTATTGATTAACTGGACTTTGACGAAGCTCTTGAATATCTTGCTAGCTGCAAGAACCAAAACACTTTCTACCACGTTCAAATTCATTTGCCGGTTCTGGAATGCATTTCAGCATGTGCCGTGGACACTTGACTTGCGGAGAGCATTAAAGGGCAGGGCCTTCTCTGGCAGTGGTGGGAGGGGTGGGTGGTGGGCCGGAGGGCTTCATTGGACGCATCACAGGCAACACCCATGTGAACCCATGCGACATGTCTGGCACACAAGCAAGGAAACCATCGTCCGGGATACGGAGTTGAGACTCCCTGATTTGCACTTTATGGTGGTTTTGACGTGAAAGGCGCGACTCGCGTTGAAAAGGAATTCACGGCGACGCTGCTGACCATTCGACTCCTGCTTCTACTGACGCCCGTTTGCTGGTTACGGAGCACGAAAAATCATGGCTTACATACTAATACTTACTGAAGGCGTGCGGTACCCTGTTGTAGAGCTGCACCCCAGGTGCTGCCTGGCAACAGCACTGCTGAGCTAGCTAAAGCCTATCTGGTGCCAGGATGCTCTGCAAGCTGTGTTGCCATACCTTCAACCTGCTGGGCACACCCTCCCTGGCTCAGCGGCTCACTAAGCATTTAGCATGGCCACGTTGTTTGTTTTACACAACGGAAACACAGGCCAATTTTGTCAATTCCAGCCAACTTGCCAGTAGCTTGTCATGATGACAGAGCCACACCCTTGTCCACAGGTCGCCTCGCGCCTGGCGCCACAGCTGTTGCAAGCTCAGCTAGAATAGAGCAACATTAGTGCCATGTCCTGCTGGCTGCTAAGGCTTGAGACTCCCTGGCCATGTACCTGCTGCCTTTGCACCTGTGCAGCATGCCAGTCAGCTGCGCTGCTGCCCTCTGGCCGTAGCCACTGCCTGCACCCATCGCACCAACAGCTGCGGCAGCCGCGCTGCAATAGGGTATTCCGTGCAATGCGCGCTGGCTGCTGCGCTGAAGCACCTGGCGTAACTGCCACTACTCAGCAGCTGACTGCAGACTGACTCCGGCTGATGCAGTGCAACTGCCGCAGCTGCATTATCGGCCTGCACAACCAGCTGGCTGCCCCTTCTTGCTGTCGTGATGGCTGCGCGCTGCCCTGCCGCCTGTCCCGTGCAAGGGCACAACCAGTTTGTACAACTAGTTTGTCTGGCTGCTGAGCTCGCGCTTCCTGCCGTGCAGTGCCTGGATCTCCTGGAGCCACTCAGAGCAGCTCTTGCCCTCATCTGCAGCCAGGCAGCAAGTGCATACGCATGGCACGTGAGTGGCACATGCATCGCAGATGAGCAGCAGCGCATGCAGAGAAGCCAAGTTGCACATTGATGATTGTAACAGCAGGACTGTGGCCGCACAGAAGCACACCCTGCACGCCTTATTTTTTCTTTAAGCATGTTATCCAGTGCGTCTGCACTCACATTTAGTGTCAGGCAGCAGGTGCTGCGCTGGCATCTCCCAGAAGTGCTGCAGGTCACTGCTGACCTCCCGCAGCTTGGTGGCCCGCTGCTGCTGCCCGCCTTCCAGCAGCTCCACCAGCCATGGCAGCACCTGCTGCATGTCACTCGCACGCAGCGCCTCCACCTGCGATGCGGAATGTTGCAGGTAACAAGGGCAAGACAAGCTCTGCGTCTGCATTGCATTCACCTTACTGCCTCCTGGTGGACCAACCGGCCTGGACGCCCGTGCCGCTGACTTCTGCACATAAATCTCCACTATAGTGCATCGATTGCAGCACTTGCAGCATGCTGAATTGAGCGCAACACAAAGGCTGCCATACAGACAGGGCATGGCTGCAGTGCACATGGCGGCCCTGCAACACTTGCCACTCAAGACAGCAGCCAAACACCATGCAGCACAACGCACAAGGGACGCTGCTGCTGCAGTGGTGCTCAAGGCGAGTGCAACGTTCCTAGCCTGTGCAACCATGTAGATGCTGCTGGCATGCATGCGCAGCCTGCACAACCCCGCTAGCCCACCTGCTCCTGCAGCTGCGCAGCCTCGTCTGCCGCCTGTGCAGCGCTTGCTGTAGCGCCGCGGCAGAAGCTGCTGAGCCGGTCCAGCTGCTGCTGCAGCTGCTGCAGCTGGCGGCACTCGTCTGCACGCATTTCAGCGCAAGCCCAGGAGCAGCGGTTGAGATACAGCACTTTGAGGCTGCCCCGTTGTGGCAGGCTGACATCTGCAGACAGTGCTGTCTTGCGCATGCGGACAGCTGCCGCAGCACGCATGGCAACAAAGCAGCTAAAGAAGGTGTGTGGCCTCATAGTTGCATGTGATGCTGCAGCTGCCCTCACCTGCCACCTCCAAGAGCAGTGCCGCTGGGCACCTCACGGGCGCAACTGCATCAACCGAGCATGCAGCGCGCAGCGCAGACACAGCAGCAGCATCCACGCCGCTGCCACTGCTCCTGCCACCACTGCCTGCAGCGCCGGCTGCTGGTGCTGCTGCCCCAGCCAGGCGTGCAGCTGTGAATGCCTTGGGTGCTGTGGTGGGCCTACCGAGGTGCGACAGCTGCTGTGACGCAAGCTGCAGCCGAGTGATGGTGGCGAGGGTGGTGCTGGCTGCTCCTGCAGGGACAGCACAAGGAGGGGAACACAGGCCATGGCCCTCAGCACATCACACAACACTGCCACAGAAAGCAAGCAAGCAAGCAAGCTCATGCCAGCCCGACTTCACAGCCGGTGTACTGTAATGATTAGGTTCACGTCGCCCTAGCATTGCAACACGGGCGCAGCATCCACCGCAGCTGCTGTTATCTGCAGCTGCCAACTCACCAGCTCCGCCTGCTGCCGCACCCAGCCTCTGCGGCGGCAGCGCGCCGCACACTGGCAGCCGCGCAACCACCCCAGCCTCCCGAGCCAGCTCATCCCTTCCTGCATCTGCGCTGCGGCTGGCTGCTGCTGCAGTGGGCGCCAGCTGCTCAAGCAGCAGGCTGCGCGCCTGATCGCGCTGGCTGTGCAGGCCGGCATACAGCTCCATGTTGTCTGCTGCCACGCGGTACAGCAGGTCGTTGAGCTCTGCGTCTTCCCGTACTGCTGCCTTAATCAGGTCCCACTTTTCCTGCAAGTGGGCCTCAGCCTGCAGGAGCAGCAGCAAAATTACCAAGCACAACTACTTACTAAGTACTGTGGAGCATCAGCAACACAGGCGAGGGTGCGCGCAGAAACGCAGGACATAGCACGCATCACAAAACATCGTGCCCCCGCACATCAATTCAATGGCAACTGCCCGCATGCCTGCAAGCTGTCCTTCGGCCCGCACCACCAACAGATATTGGCTTGCAACTGCAGCTCTCCCTACACGACACATAAATCATCTGCTGCAGCAGCAGGCCAGGCTCACTGCTCACTTGAATGCAGGCATCCACATCCTGCTCAAACTCAGCCTTGCGCTGAGTCAGCACTGCCAGCTCAGCTCTCAGGCCCTCAGCCCGCAGCCACAGCGCAGCAAGCTGAGACTCCCAGCTGCCAGCAGCAGCACCATTCAGCAGCGGCACAGCACCCATCAGTTGCTCCAGCCGCACTTCCGCCTCCGCAGCAGCAGCTGCTGATGCCTTGGCCTGCACGTACAGCTGCACGTGCATCTGCTGCCGCTGCTTCACGAGCATCTCCGGAGACTGGAACGCGGCGGCCTTGTCAGACTGCTGCTGCTGCTGGCTGATGCTGGTCTGCCAGGGGATGGTCCAGGGCAGCGTGTAAGGGCAGGTCGCTGCCGCTGCTGCTGCAACATCTGCCGCAGCTATCAGCAGGCCCTGCTGCTGCGCCTTGGACGCACTGCTCAGCTCCTGGCCAGCTGATGCAGCGCTGCTGCCCCAGCCAAGCGGCGCCAGCAGCGCAGTCTCTGCTTCATCAAGTATAGCAGTCAGCTCCTGGCTCGCCTGCGCTGCTAGCTGGCTGCTGCAGCTCAGCAGCAGCTCAGGAGCCTCCTGCAGCAGCTGCATCACAGTGCCTTGCACACCCTGCGATGGAACATAGCCCGACACCAAACCGCAGCGGGATAGTGGCTGCAGCTCCATAGCTGACCCTGCAGCAGATGCCTTGGATTGTTCGTCCCAAGTGTTGGTGCTGCTGTTGCTGCTGCTTCCTGCAAGCGCTGAGATGCCACTGCCATCCTGCAGGGCAGCTCCAGCAGCAGCTGCTGCTTTCTTGCGCGGTGTGTCAGCGCCACTGATATTGAAGGTAGCAGCGCTGATACTCTGGTCGGTGCCGCGTGCACTGTCCAGCTGCTCCGGTGCTCCTGCGCCTTGCTGCAGCAGCTGCTGCTGCTGAACCTTGCATTCCAGCACTTCTGAGAGCTCATTGCGGATGGCACAGCTGAGCTGCTGCAGCTGCTGCAGTACCTGCTGCAACCGCCGGCTGCCGCCTGATGCAGAAATGTGAACACATCAGGCAAAAGCACACCGCAGTGACAGTGGAGAGAGCGCCAATGGGTGCAGCGAGGTGACACAAAAAGCTGGAGTGTCAGAGGAAAAGCGGCTGCGCATGCGCAACAGTCAGCCAGGTCTTAACAATTGGGTATGTTCCAGTTGACCAACCATGTCTTTATGTTGTCTGTGTGCTGGTGCTGCTGGTCAAATCAGCATGCATCGCATGTTGCTTGCGAGCCCTGCTGATGTTTACTGTTAGTATATTCACACCAAAGCAACCACTGCATCACACTGCCAGCCTACCAGAAGCTTGGCAGCGCGCTTTTGCCAGCTCTGTGTCTGTCTGCAGCTTTAACAGCTTTGCCTGCAGCTGTGGCATCAGCTGACGTATGCGCGCCGCAGCAGCTTGCAGCAGCAGCGCCTGCAGCCAGCCAGAAGAGAATGGAAAAAGGAGGTGCGTTTGGGAAGCAGCAGCCAACAAACAGCTGTGCAGATGCACAGCAATCACAGCAATTGTCCCATGTGTGATTTGGAACCTGCAAGCAGCGGCACGGATGCGTGCAGGCGTGTGTGGCAGTGGGCGTGGCGCGGCCATGCTGCATACTGCCAGCCCACCTGCGTTTGCGTCTCATGAAGCTCCAGCTTGAATAGGCCTTGCTCTCCGCTCTGCTCTGCAGCATCTTGGTTACTGCTGTGAACAGCTGCCTGCAGGGGTTGCCAGCAACAACAGAGCAGCAAGCATCAGCTCAACGTAGCTTGAGAACTTAGTCGTATGCTGGTGCATTGCTGGGCAGATTGGCAAGCAGCAAGTGTGCATGCCTCACGGCAACAAAGACAGGGCTGAGCAATACATGCCTCCTCACCTGCAATGAAGCCAGGGAGCGCTCCAGTGTTGCTGCCTTGGCTTCCAACTGCGCTAGGTGCTGACGCTGCTGCAGTGCCTGCTGCGCCCGCTCTGGTGCCTGCCTGGCTGCCTCCTGCTCCCGCCTGTGCTTTGCCAGCACGTTGTGTATATGCCGTTGATTCTCTGGAGATTTGTAATTGGCCATCAAGAACTCCCAAAGGCTTTTCAGGTTTCCCCTGCAGTTTGCTGAAAGGGTGGAGTCTGCAGCAGCATTGTAGCCTAGCTGCTGGTGCAGCCATCTGGACACCTCTTTCTCCATGGTGGAGTAGACGATCAATGGCTATGAAGCAACAACCGTCTTGTACAAGTTTACACGGGCGAAGCAAAGCGCCTGCTTTGGGCCTGGTGAACTGCTGGCTGTTGTTGTGCGGTATCGCTACTCTACCAGACGGCTCCTGAGCAGAAGTTAAAGTACGGCACCAATTACTTCTTGAGAGAAAGACAACCTGTTGGGCACCGGGGGTCACCGTCCGACAATCGCAATTCAAACATGAGCCTGCTGACACATGTAACAAACGGCTACTTTAACATGCATGCAGGGTGCTTTGCACCGTGGGTTTATCAGGAAGCATAGCTGAAGACATTACCGGCTCGTCGCGTTGCAAGGCCGGCTACTGCTTCGGTGCTTACTGCTCGTTGCCACAGTAACACGGTGGAAGTAGCAAGTTCCGTTTGCCAAGCACGTCAAGCATAGTACATCCTGCTGCAAGGGCCTCTGCTGCAGTTGCGTGCAGATCAGTTGCTGCCAGCTCCAGCTGAGCTGGCACCAGTGCCACCACTGCTGCCGTCGCTGCTGCTTCACTGCCGAGTTCTCCAATCTCTTGCAGTTGATCCAAGCCAGCTCACTTCATCAAAAGTTGGTGCTTTATATCTAGAAGAAGCACACCCTGAGAGTGTCTAACCACACAGGCCATCCGCAAGGACTGCAGCAGCAGCGCAATGGTGTACAGGCGTGGCGATTCACCAGGTGAGCAGAAGCAAGTGCTGACGTGCCGCACCAGCTCATGTCGATAACACAGTCGTTGTTGCACTATCCGTCATAGTCACTCGGTTGCAGCAACATGTGTGTGCAACGAATCAGGCAACTGTGTCTGCCTGTTGGCTGAGTCACCATGGTTTAATTTGTTATGTATCTCCACCCCGTGTATGGCTTCCTGCAAGATATGGCCCAGGTTCGAGCTCGCAAACCTAGGGTTTGCAGCCCGCCCCCCCTGGGGACTTTTAGCCTAAATGTCCACACTTTTAGCGCAGGTCCAGCTCGATGCACAATGTGTCTGTCTCTTCACAACAACGTCAGAATCTGCCACCCCAAACATCACTGTCATCATCATCATCATCATCATCATCAGCAGCAGCAGCAGCAGCAGGTGGTGTTACAACTCCAAGCTGTCCTGCATCTCCCCTGCACACTGCCTGCAGGCTACGCACGCTCGCGCTCGCGCTCCCCGCGCAGCAGGAGCGGCAGCCCCTACGCCCGCCGCTCCTACAGCCGGTCCCTCAGCCCCCCACGCCCCCCAGCCGGCTACAGAGGCAGCCACAGAGACAGATCTAGATCCAGATCTCCGCTAGGCTTCAGAGGCCGCAGCAGATCCCGCTCCCGAAGCAGCGGCAGAGACAGCCTGGGGCCCCCTCCTGCAAGGGGCGGCGGCATGGATGGTAACCCCGGCCGCTACGGAGGAGGAGGACTCAGCAGAGGGCCCCCAAGGGACTTGCCGCCGCGCGGCCGCTCCCCACCATACAGTAGCAGGAGGTACAGCCGCAGCAGAAGCCGCAGCAGAAGCAGGAGTGCGGGGTCGCCTGGCAGGGGCAGGTCGATGAGCCGCAGCCGCAGCAGGAGCAGGAGCAGCTCCCAGGAGCCAGGGCAGATTCCTGCAGGACAGCGGCGGCAGCAGCAGCAGGAGCAGGTGAGGACAAAGCGGCAGGGTGATGGCACAGGCTGGGCACCTGGCCGGTGTGTGATTTGTGGTTTGACGTAGGGGAGATTGCACAGCTAGGTGTTATGGTCCAGCGTGCATGCAAAGGAAGGGTACATGGACATGGGGATGCGCACAAAACCAGTTCGGGTAGGGGTAGCGCTTGATAGGCTAAACGGCATGTTGGATGCAACCGGCTCGCTTTGCCAACCAAGTTCGTCTGCTGTGCCATGCTTTGCCGCACTGCCGTTGCTGCTCTTGCTCTGCAGCCCAAGCAACAGCGCGCATCAGCAGCCGGCGGCGGCGCTGCAGCTGCCGAGCTGTCCTCGCAGCTGCAGGCGCTGCGGCAGCAGCTCGAGGCAGAGCAGGCAGCACGCGCAGCAGCAGAGGTGCGGGTGGAGTTCCTGAAAGGGAAAGTGCGGGACGTTGCGGAGCGCAGCAAGCAGCGCGGCAACATGCTCGCGCAGCTGGCGCTGGCTGCCAGGCGCGTGGCGGATGCCAAGCAGCAGCTGCAGGCAGCTGAGGAGGAGATGCAGCAGGTGCTTGTGGCAGCAGAGGAATACCTGCAGGTGCGGCTGCGTGATAAAACGACTGACTGTTGTGCACTTGGGGTTTGTAATGTTGCATAGATGTGCAGCCGGGCAGGTATGGAGCAAGTTTTTATTCAAGGCGATGCACCATGAGCCATGCGACAGAGGGCATGTGTTGCCTGTGGTGCATGCAACGGCTTGTCAGATGCTTGTCAGATGCCTGCACCTTTGCACACAGCTCGCACAATTAGCCGGCCTGCTGAATGACGTGTGTGAGGCATCCAGCTCTGTGCTTATACTGTGGTGTGGCATGACTTGCAGGAAGATGCGCCGGCGCCACCCCCAGCAGCAGCACAGCCTGCGGCGAACAGCCCAGCGCCAGCACCAGACAACCAGGAGCAGCAGCAGCAGCAGCAGGGGCAAGGTACAGCAGCCAACGGCCAAGCTGGCGGCGCAGCAGCAGTAGCAGCACATGCAGATGCTGCAGCACCAGCAGCAGCAGCAGCAGCAGCACCGCAAGTGGAAGGAGGCTGGGTGGAGGCAGGTCCTGCGCAGGGCACGCAGGCTGCACAGGTCCCTGCACCACTGCAGAACATCAAGTTCAAGCTGCGGCTGTGATGTCTGCTTTGACTAGGCTTACTGCCGCACTGAGATGCAGCTTGCAGCTGTGGCAAAGTCATGAGGCGGGTCTGCTGCGTGGCTTGTGATCCAATGAGCTTCGCATGGGATGCGCTCACCGCAGTCTGTCTGATTGGCTGCAGCTCAGCCGAGCACATGCCGGCTGCCTTCAACAAGTTGCCTGTACTGTACACAGGATGTTTCAGCTGTACACCCGGTCATCACCAGATCATGACTGTTGGTGGTTGTAAAGGGTGAGTAGTTGTTGTCTGGTGCATAACTAGCACGGCACTACTACTAGTAGTGCAGTAGTACTGCCAGTAGGGCAGACAGTGTCTGCAGCTGTGGCGGCGTCGCGCCAGCAGCCGTTTACTTGACAGCTGCTGGCAGTGCCAGTGCACTGCACGTGCTGCGCAGCACGTCGCTGATGCGAGCATGCCCTGCGCTGTGGGAGCTGGCGGCTAGCTAGCAGCAGGAACTTGCTCGGCGCTCGCACGTGCAGATGTGCACAGAGATTGATGTCCGACATCATGAGTCATGATGAGGTTACAATAGCTAGAGTACACTGGCCCGCCACCGGCCCCAGCGCTGTGGCACGCTGGTGCCACTGGGTGAGCGCTCTGCCAGCAGCATGTGAGGGCCATGTTCGGAGCAGGATGCATGGTAGTGTGATTTCTTGCGCAACACCTGTTGCCACGCACAGCACGCATTGCTCAGCATCGGATGTAAACTACTGGCTGCTGACCTGGCACCTCAATCCATGGCCACACTACAATGATCTGCATAATGGTTGCCAATGCAGGCTGATCAACTTGGGTCGGCAATCTACTAGGCAATCTACTAGGTAGGGCTGCGGCTCAGTACACAATTGTGTACACTTTCGCAAAGCGTGTAAACATCAAGCCTGGGCATGATAAGGGCAGCTGTGACTGCCCAAAAGGCACCAAACTCCTCGCATGCCAAAAACTGATGCATCACACACTGGTGCAACACGCTCGTCAGTCACAGGGGTGCATGCTAGCTGTGGTCTGTCTGCAAGGCTGCAACCCAAAGAGCAAAACCCATAAGGCCGCCGCAACACAGCACATCACGCAGCAAGCACCACGCTCTACGACTGTAATGCAAACCCGACTCACACATCCTGCTGAGGTCTGACACTCTCACAAGTACAGTATGTATAGCAAGGTATGCCCAACCAAAAAGCAACAAAATCTGCTACGAGCCTGGGTACAGCCAGCCACGCGTATGGCGCTAAAGGCTGGCATGAAATGTATACACACAAACAATGCAACTGCTGCATTCTGGACTGCCGTATTTAAATCAACACAAGTACTTGCTACTACTAGTCTAGTGAAACGTAGTACCCAGATAATGAATGTATGGTAACCTAAGGAAGGCAAAGGAATGGATCTCAGCAATCCAGCAACCTGTGATAACAGTGCTGCCCTTACCGCCCTTACTCAGGGCGGTTTTGTAATGATGACGGTTTTTATTGTGTTCTCACACAAGCAGGGCAACAACAGCCCACCGCTGCAAGACCCCAGGCACATTCATCACAGAAGCACCCCTTGTTTCAGGGGCAGCTTTCAGCTATGCATTCACTGCTGCTTCCCTACAGTGCATCCACAAGCAACAGGCCAGTGTGGGCAGCTGACAGAAGTGCGAATCCAGGGGCAGCCGCCAAGCTGCATGAATCACGGCACATGTATACACACACCAGCAAGCCGCCAAGAGCTTCTGGACCCCAGCACCCAGGTGCAAGCGCCTATCTCTGGCACTTTGACTCCCCAAACACTGTGAATGCAACTTGGTGGGATGCAGTGTCAAGTCCCTCGCAAAGAGCAGGGGGCGGCAAGCACCGCAGACGAGGCACATCTCAAAGGCACACAGGAGATGCAAACCTCGTGAAAGGCAGCTGGGTGCAGCTTGTACAAAGGACATCTTGATGCAAACCTGATGTCCAGATGACGCGTGGTGAACCAACAACCTAGTGCCACAGCTGGCGGCTTATTGCTCCTGCAGGGGTGCAGAAGCAGGGCTGCTGCTGGTGCAGCAATGATGCCTGCTCACTGCACTCACACACATGCTCTGAAATCCCACCGACATGTCGTCCAGTCACCATAAGCTGTGTGACACTCGGGAAAGGGTGCTGTATGCAGGACCATATACCCTCGACAGCCCAGGACATCACATGCACACGGAAGCACAAGATCTCAATTCATTTCAAAGTCACAAGAACCTCCTGAACAATTCAGGTGCACAGGTGTGGCGCCGTGGCTTGCGGCATGACGTGCACAGACAGAGATGCCAACCCACCAGAACAGCTCATGCCAAGGAATGCACGACTGATGTAAAGCCTGATACAACAAGCAGCAAACTGCCTTGCGTGATGCTGTGGAGCAGGCTCTGCTAGGGTGATGTATGCATAGCCAGTACAGCCAGCTGATTGCAAGCATACCCTGCATGCATGCTAGCAAGAAACGTCACGCAGTAGCTGATGTCATGTCCAGCCATGCGCAAGCGCAGTGCTGGCCACCCACCCAGCTGAACAGTGCCTGCACACAACACCTAACCCACACCTCTCTGGACTACTCTACAAGCCATACCT
This sequence comes from Tetradesmus obliquus, assembly GCA_030272155.1. NCBI lineage: Eukaryota > Viridiplantae > Chlorophyta > Chlorophyceae > Sphaeropleales > Scenedesmaceae > Tetradesmus > Tetradesmus obliquus. The sequence continues at coordinate 3,720,689 of CP126200.1, read as the reverse complement.
GAAGACACGCGTGCACTGCAAGCGCATAAGGCGCTTGCGTACAGCAACAACAACGACACTACGCGCTGGCACCATGCAGCTCATGGTGCAGCAGGACCTGGGAATATGTACACAACACAAAGGGATCTCTACTTGGCAGTTAGCACAGCTGCTGGAGCCCTGGGCTAATAGCACCAGCACACCACCACCCACCAGCAGTAGCGTACCAGACACAGCACCGCATCAAACGTGCCGTGCTTTGCAGGCACTCTGTTGTGACAGTTGCCTGCTTGCTGTGTGCATGCACGCTGCTGTCGCGGCTTTACCTCAGGTACCACGGCCGCAGCCCCATGCGTGCAATCATCCAGTTGATCTTCTCCCAGTGCAGGTCCTGCCAGCGGTTGTGCACAATGCCGCCGGTGTCGCCGCTGTTCTCGTTGTAGGCCCACCACAGCCAGCCGTTGACCGGGATGGTGTTGTACGCCTTGGCACCGCCCTGCACCGGCCAAACATGCAGTTGCAGTGAACAAAGTGACTATCAGCTTGCGTACAGCAACAGGGTCCCTGTTAGAAGGACTGCAATTGCTGTCAACTGTACTGTCCAGCAGCTTAGCATCCCATGTGATGAGGTGTACATGCCCAGCCAAGGTAATCTGGATCACCAAGCTCTACATGACTAACACACCGTGCACAAACCACAGTTCATACATTCGCACTTAGAAACCAGGTCACGACGTCAACACAGCCCCCACCAAGCACACCAGCCGGACGTCCGCAGCATCCTGTTTTACTCACACCCGTGCCCCTACTCTCTTGCAACAACCCAACCCCATGCTAATTACACCCACTCTACGGCCCCTCCCGCACCTCGGCATTCACAAAGTCGGCAAAGTCCTGCAGCCACTGCTTGTCGGTGGCCGTCTCAAAGGCCGAGCCCACCTCCCCGATCACAATCGGGAAGCGCGTGCAGCGCTCGGGCGAGCAGTAGCCCTCGCTCTGCAGGTAGCCAAAGGACACGCGGCACTGCTCCCACAGCGAGGTGCCCAGGAAGGTGGCCATGGTGATGCTGGGAGGGTACACGTGCGGCGTGATCACAGACTGCGCACATGAGGTGGCGGCAGGCAAGGACACAAACAGTAAGGTGAGCAGCCTGCATAGAGCCCACTGCTGTTTGCTATATGTTGCTCTGGGCGGGGACACATGCAGCGTGATCACGGACTGCGCGGGGTGGACAGACAAATAGATACAAAAAGAGGGTGAGCAGGAGTGCACAGCTGGAAGACGGCCTGCGGCATCTTTGCGGCCTGCGCACGTCAGCGGTGGCAGCAGACAAGCAGAGAGACGGAAGTACGGGCAGGAGCAGCAGAGCTGGCGTGATGTGGTGTGCCGGCACGCAACAAATCACATGTTCAAGAATAGTGGTGCACCACAACAGTCCAAACCCAACATATTACAGTAGTGCTTGAAGACAGGGCAGGTAAGTTATGTTGCTGTCAGAGCCCCGCCGCCATCAGAGGCACAGCCTTAACACACACATAACACACAGCCACAGCCACTGGGCCTCACCTTGTCTGCGTATGGCTTGCGCACGAGCGTTGCGAAGAAGGGGTTGGGGTCGCTGAGGCCCCTGCTGTTGATGATGTTGTAGTCGGTGATGAAGCCGTTGCCCCAGTTCAGCCCAAACATGTTCTGGCCGGTGCCTGCAGCAGCAAGAGTTTGCAGTTGGTATGTGGGAGAAGCAACACTGTAGTTACGGCAGCAATGCTGTGCAAGCAACACCAACACACCGCCATCCAAACTCAAGTTGCCGCAACAGCATACCGCGCACCTTCAAACATGAACAAGACCTTGGCCGGCGACAGCGCCCACAGCGCATCAGCCACGCCCAGGTACAGCTGCTGCGCGCCGGGCCGGCCGTCCCTCGCCTCCCAGCGGATGTTCATGGAGTCCGGCTCGTTCATGACGTCCACAAACACGCGGTTGGCCAGGTCGCGCTGGAAGTTGGGCAGGCAGGAGACCTGGCGCCACAGCTGCGCCCACGTGTCCACGAAGAGGTTGAGGTCGTACGCGTGCTGCTCCAGGCCCTGCAGGTGGCAGGTAGATGGGGGAGCGGAGGTAAAGCGGCAGGCAGGGCGGAGTGGTCAGTTAAACTGCATGACTGTCAGCCGTATGCAAGGTCGTATGCGTGCCGCTCCACGCCCTGGAGGTGCAATGAAGGGAACGCAGGTGCAGCAGACAGGTGTGAGGGCAGGTTTGAAAAGGCCGGCAGGCAAAGCAGAGACGGGAGGGAAGTGCGGCAGGCAGGCAGGGTAGAGTGTTAAGTTGAGCTGCATGACTGCCGCCGTCAGGGGATGCGCGATGACATACGTCATGCACTTGGTTGCTTTGTGTGCAAGCTCACTGCAAAAACAATAGCAGCTGCTTACTTGTTGTCTGTTAGAAGGGTCACCAATGAAGCACCAACCCTGCTGCAGGAACCAGAGACACGCAAACACAAAGCAGCAGCAGCTCACCATGGGCTGGTAGTCCAGCACCACATACATGCCCTGGCTGATGAAGGTCTGCGTCGCGTACAGCAGCCTGTCCCAGCCGCTGCTCTGCGGCAGGTAGGTGTTGCAGTAGCCGGCCTTCGTGTTCTTGACTGGCGCCACATTCCCTGGCAGCGGCCTGTTGGCATACTTGTCCACCACATGCGGGCTGATCAGCCGCCGCCGCAGCCAGTCGACAGTGACTGGCGAGCAGTCCTTGTCGAACGAGCGCGGGTCCATGTTGAGATCTTTCCATGTGAAGGGCAGGCGGACTGCGTTGTAGCCCAGCAGGCGCAGCTGGTACGTGATGAGCGCAAAGTCGGTGGCTGCAGCAGTGCCGCCGGCCCACAGGCCATCCACCATACCCATGCCCACATTGAAGCCAAACCAGTTGAGGCCGCGCAGGGAGACGACCTTGTTGTTGCGCGCGTTGACCAGCCGGTGGCCGACCAGCTTCAGCGGCGGCGGCGGCGTGCCGCGCGGCGGCATGGCTGCAGGAGAGTTCGCAGGAAACACGCGGGGGCAGCACAGCAGGGGGTATAGGTCGGCAGGTGAGCAGCTATGTGAGCAGCAGCTTTGCTTGTGTGTGTGTGAACTAGGTGATGCCAGGCATAGGATGAGGAAATTGGGCAGTGTAGGGGCAGCAGCAGGTGCAGGGAGTAGGGGCTGGGTGTATAGTAGGAAGGGCAGGCAGCTGCAGAAGCTGCGGCAGCTGCAGAAGCTGACTCATGGGTGCTACTATTGGTGTGAACTTCACATGGCCACTGAGTTTCTTTCTTCCTCTGCAGCAGTAATGCTACTGCGTCATTGTATCATTGTGCCATGGCTGAAGGTGGTGAGTTGTTACAGCAAGAGCAGGTTACGCGTACCTGATGGCCACCCAGGCAACATCGGACGGCTGCTACAGCTGCTGTTGCTTCCTGCAGGCAAGCAGCTGCTGCCTGCCCAAAGTTTATGCATTTCCAACGTCATGTTGCAGCACCACTTAGTAACCGTGCAGCTGCTGCTGTGGTTGCTGTCTATACACTCACAGTATCCAAACTTCTGCGACCGGCAGTGTGGGTAGCTCTGCTCTGGTGTGTCGCTGTCCTGGGCAAGCACAACGCTGGCCCCCAGTAGCACCAACAGCACCAACTGCTTTGTTTTCATCTTTCCTGCTGCACCAGGTGCTGCTGCTCCCCCCTGGGTCCTGAGCGGATGGACCACCTGCAGGTGAGAAGCAGATACGACAGCAGCTGCTCAGACTCCAAGCAGCACGCTTCCAGGCGTACGTCACAGCTTATCGAAAACAACTTTGATACAGCATGTCACTTCGCTTTATGATGTTGTGAAACAAGAGGCACATGCAGGCTGGCAGCTCCATTGACCAAGCCTTGCACACAGTTGTATTACGTTTGCGGCGAATGGCGACTTGCATTCTCCATGGCACACCAAAAATATGTTTGCATGTGGTGTTTAAAAGTTATTATAGCTATCACGTACAGAGGAGGAGACCACTGAAATTAAACTAGGGCTACTGCTGCTTCAGTCTACTTGCTAACTCACCAGGCCGCCCGCTCAGTGAACACCCGCCGTAATGCCTAATTAACCTTGCCTGCAATCACGTTTGACGTTATTGAGGACGTCTCGTCTCACACTGCTCTTGTAGTCCTGCAGCAGTAGCCAGTCCTGCCTTTCTTTACGTAGTGCTGTTTGTAAATGAAGAGAAACAATAAAAAGAGAAGCGTATGATAGTAGGGCGGTATCGTGGCACACTAGCTAAGAGCATGAAAGCGGCAATGTGTTACGTGCTTTGCCATTGTGTCTCTGTTGGTGGGCGGGTGAGCAGCTACCAGCAACTGTTAATGCACCACATTGTAACACCATTGAAAGCAACGCTTGCAGGTGCCGGCATTCAATGGTTGTGAACGCTGTTGCAAGTTGGCGCGCGCGGTGACAACCGGTTTGCGGAGCGCAGAGTGACAGCGAGAGCTTCGCCGTAGTCATGCATTGCAACTCTGCATAACATGTTAGTTAATCACCACGTTTAAAGTTCCTGCAGTTGCCGAAAGTGTCCATGTCAGGCAACTATTACTGACTGGACACCCTCCTGCTGCACAGGCGTGCTGGCTGCAGGACCACTGAAGAATCGTAGATCATTCGTCTTGTGCTACAGTACCTGGTGAGTCTGCGTAAGCTGCATCTGCTGTCTTCCGTATCAAGAGCTGCAGGAATACAATTATGCTTTCTGCTGTACGTTGCAGTGCACTGACAGTAAGCATCCAGCCAGAGCATTGTCAAGGATCCTTGAAACTTCGAGACTTAGGGCACTGCAGCACTCGTGCAAACTAGTGCATATGTCCTGTCATGGCCAGTCGGCAATCCAGAGTTCCTGCAGCCAGACGGTGTGGTGTTACCCGAGCCAGCTGACATCACACCAGCCAGTAGGCAGCCCACTATTTTGCCACCACCCTGGCCAACCCTTGCAGCACCCAAAGGCAAGGACATGCCCCAAGCAGCTGACGCAGGTGGAACATGCACATTCTCGTTACTTCGTCCACGCCCTAACATCTACTGTACATAGCGCGCGCAGCGCACTACTTGACCTCCGTGTTACCACAGCTGCTGTCCAGCAGACGCAACAACAGACACACACCCTACACTGCGGCAGCTGCTGGCAGCAGAGCTGCTGCAGCTGCACTGTCGACACACATGCTGCTGCTTCTGGTCAAAGGTTTGACTGAAGCATTTACAGGCCGCCGGTTGCCCTCAGGCCCAGCACAATGCCAACACCAGCCATGTGGCCCAGAGCACCGAATGCCAGGGTGTCCACAGCAGTGAAGCCTGCAGCAGCAGCAGCAGCAGCAGCAAGAGAAGCAGCAGCAGAGCAAAAGCGCGTCAGGAACAGACTCACCATCAACATCATCATGATCAGTACAGCATACACCATACAACCAAATGTCACAGGCATAAGGAGGACGAGTTGAGCAGTTGCTCCGGTATGGCTCTAGATTGCCATATGCTGCGCTGTTGCAACCCTGCACATGCTGACAGCTTTTTGAGCAGTCCTCCTTTGAGCATGCTGCTGCTGCTCTGCTGAGTGAACAGCAGCTGCCAACAGCAGCGTCAAAGCTTGTGTTTACACTGTCCAAAGCTAGCAGCACCACACAACTCTGTTGCCGCCATTGGTCGCCAGGGCAAGCAAGTTGAACTACGCGCAATGCTGCCCTTATCACAGCCTGCAAGCGCCAACTGACTGCTGTGAAAAGCAGCACATGGCTTTGCAGAGCAGGCAGTTGACGCTTGCAGGCAGTTGTAGCCATGCGCTGCTTGCTGTGCGCGACAGTGCTGCTGATTGTGGAGCATCACTGCTAAGGCCTCTGCTAGGCCATCCATCTCAATATAGATACCCTCAATCAACCCTGTATCCTAACGTTGTCCTGCAACCGCTTTTCACAACACAAACAAGACCCTCCAGGGGTGCATGCTCTGCTGCTCTCTGAATCACGCTGCCAGGTGCTGAATATGCTGTTAAACCCATCCTATCCGTCCTGCTCTATTGCCGGCTCACCAGATGGGTCGTTTGAGATGAGGCCAGCTGCGTTGGTGCGGTCCTGCAGCTTGCATGCTGCGTCAGTGCCGCGCTTCACTGTGGGGGCCAGGCCAAACTTGCCGGCAGCAAGGAAGGCAGTGGTGGATGCAACCATGATCTGCGCATCATGCAGCACGCACACATGAGACGTGGTTTGTAGTACAGCCAGCAGCACGGTTCCAAGCTACTAGCTCAGATGAGGACAGCAGGGTGGATACACTGATGTGGCTGGTGTAGGATGGGGCAGCTGCGGCTGCCAGATCGCTTGCAGCGAGCACGCAATCCTTTGCTGCATGATCAGCTTGCTGCTTGTGCTGCTGCAGCAGCTGCTGTCACCGGAAATTGTCCGGCTACTGCTGCTGGTGGCGAGGGTCGCAGTGCGTCCTAGCAGCTAGTATGCTGCTTGCTGCACATGCAGTCCAGCAAGCTGTGCGCAACCGACTTCATGCATGCCCGGCATGCCTGATCCGTGCTGATCATCCTCTGCTGCTTATACTGCTTGGCATATCGAAGACGACGCATCACGCTGCAGCTGTTGCAGTTGGTCCTGTGCATGGTAGCTGTGGCATCTGATCTTGCTGCTGCTCATGCTGCTGGTCTGCTACTACTGCCTGCAGCGACAGCCCCTGCGTACCAGGTTGGTGCTGGAGCCGATGAAGCCACCATCAGCACGGCACACCAGGCGGCTGCGAGACACCTGTAGCACAAGCGAAGCAGAATCTGAGTCGTGCTCGAGAGCTGTGCTGCACAGACGGGCGAGGAGCACCAGCTGCTGTCCCTCTGCTCCCCCACTGGGCTATAATCACAACGTTTAATACTATTTCGCCCACCTTGGCGGGCTGTGCAGCCCTGGTGAGGCTCAGAGTCTGCTTCTTTGCCAGAGCAGCTGCCATCTTGCCTGATGTATGGTTCTGATGAGGCAACGAGAAGTTTAGATGTGCATACACGTTGGCCTAGCGGTCGCGAGCAGTCACAGGGACTTTGATGCAAGAGATCTCAGGGCAGTGAGTAAACCCTCAAAACCGCGTCAAGCTTGCAGCGTCGTCTGGCATCATCCGAAATTTGCCCGTCGCTTACCTTGCTGTTTTTTGACTTTGCTGATATCGATGTCAAGGGTCTCTGCGATACTGCAAGGTGACACCAACATCGGTCCTTGATCATTGCTTGACTGGACTGCAGCAACGTCACGTGGTGATATGATACATTATGCAATAAATAATACTTCTGTTGTTTTTTTGTTTTACATCTGTTGGCGCCAGAGCATGTCTAGTGTTTTCTGAGGCAGTTGAAAGGCAACTGGCAAAGGTTGCAGCCTGCCGGACAGGACACAAAGGTGACAGGTGCTCAGCAACTCGATGCTTCTGCTGGCAAGATGAAAACCGCATTTTCAATCAAAGTACGCGCATCTGTCATTTTCTGCGACAACGATCATGCATGAAGGCTGCGCAATCGATAGCTCTAATGGCTTGCATAGGGCCCGGGCAGTGGCACTCAGTGGCCAGTGCCTGGTGGGCTGCAAAACTACGGTACCTATCACTGTTGGATCTCAAATCGTCTCATGGTTGCTGACACAGTATGGTTGCGATTTGTTACAAATCTGCAAGGTGCTGTGACAACATCGCATGACAGCACCGTGCACCTGTACAATTGAGCACGGCAAATTCTTCCCGGATGTAAATTTCACATCAGCATGCTGAGCACCCACATGAGCGCGGCTGCCGCCTTTGCCGTGTATGTGCAGTGGCACGCACATATCAAGACAGAATTGCTGCCGGGCAGCAGGTGCAAATGCATGTCTGTATGGTGCTGCTTTTGCCTGTGAGTCTCAGACTCACAGCAGTGCTGATCTTGAAGCTCTGATAACAATATAACACAAGGCTGGCGATTGCAGTGTGCAACATTCAACAAAACACGGTTATAAACGTGCCCAGTAACGCTGAAAGCTCCGCGCGCATGCTCCTGCTTGGTGACGTTGCTGCAACAGCTGCTGCACGTCCACGCGTGTAGTACAGGCATGGCACCGTGCGTGTGTGACACACCCAGCATGTGTGACACCCCCAGCATGTGTGACACACCCAGCACTGAACACCTGTTGCCAAGCCAGCCTGTGTAGCTGGCTCGTGTTGAGCCGACCAAAGAGTCCAACATCACAACATCATCATGCTGTTGATGCTATGGCTTGATGGGTAACATGATGATGATCACAACATCATCATGCTGTCACCTGCAACAGAATGAAGTCTCTGGCTCAAATTACCTTGAATTCAAGCATGCCGTTTCAAATGCTGTTGTGGGGTGCACTGATGACTCATCACTGTGCAAGTGACCAACGGGCTGCGGGCTTGCACAACCCCTGCGACCTGACATGTGAATCGCAAACAGCCCTTCATGGCGTTCCTGGCATGCAGCATGCAACTCTCGACATGCATAGTATGCATTTGCAATCTCGCTGTCAAATTTGCTACAGATCACGGCGCAGTGCAAACATGCTGAAAAATGACGTTTATACAGTAGATTTCGACACTGTGTCTTTCCATGTCAATGACAGCTGCAGTCCTGCAAGCAGCCTGCAGTAGGCAACAGATGAACAAAACACCTGTCGCCGCAAACCTTGTGTGCCACAAGGTTCTACCTTGGTAGCATCACAACACCAACGCCACAATGCCAGCAATCAAGGCCCCGTCACCACTGATCCCCCATGCACACCTGCAGTGGAGCTGTTGAACCCCTATTCATCGCTGCGGCCAGCACTCAAATGCAGCAGCTGTTGACGGGTCTATTCGTTCCACACAGCGCCAGTGCGTTGCCTGGCTGGCATCCTGCAAACTCATCCGGGAGCTCCGCAGAGCAGCAGTTCAGCTGCTCTCCAGCCCCACACGTGCACGTGTCGCAGATCTTGTAGCACTTCTCATTGATTGCGTCCATGTTGCCTATTTTGCCTGCGGGGTTGGGGCGCGTCATGCCAGCCACGCGCTTGTTGCCACGCTTAAAGACAACAGCAGTGCCTGTTGCAGCTGCTGTGGCGCCAGCTGTGCGGCCAACAAGGGGTTTAGCTGCTGTTGGCGCTGTTGAGACCGTTTGCACTGGCGCAGTGGCTGCCTCCAGCTTCTTGGCTGGCACAGGTCTGGGCACATGTGCAAGCGGTCAATTTGGCGGGTGGCGGTGCACAGCAGAGATGCCTGTCAGCAGTGTGCTATACACACTTGTCAGCCGCTTTGTATGCAGACATACAGCGAACATTTGCACAAATCAAACTTGAAGTGGAGGCATATGCTGCTCTGGTCTCGGGGACTTGCTGCTGCTCCAGCATCCCAGCTGCTTATGGCGTATCTGAGACAGCCGCAGGCTGCCTGCTAGTTGAGCTTCAGCATGCGTAAGCCAAACACTGGGCAGATACAAGGTTCAGAAAATGCAAGTATAAGTTGCCTGCTGTGGCACTGCAGTGAAGCCATGGCCAGCAAGCTCAGCTTGCAGGACTTTTGGTCCCCTTTGGGCAGCAGCAGAACATCGACAACTGCAACCCCCGCACTGATAGCCCACAACACTTACGTTGGAGCAGCATCTGTGTCACCAAGAGTGACTACAAGGGTCATCAACAGCCCACACGCGGCGATTTGGGAGAGCTTCATGTGTCACCGGAAGCAGTGTTGCTCCGTGCCGGGCTCCAACCTCGATCAGTAAGTCCAGATGTGGTGTAAATTTGTGAGCTTGTACTCTTTACTACATCAGTTGTTCAGCGCTGCTTGTGCACAGCAAGCCTGGAAGCACCGTACGTGATGGTCGCGACACGTTCGTGGATCTGCCCACCGCTTCGCTCTCAGATACCGATATAACAACAGCCAGGCATCAAATCATGCTGCTTTCCCAACGTCTTATTCATAACACGGCATGCCTAGGCATGTTACCCACGGCTAACTACTCAGCAGTTCTGCTGTCACCAGCCTGAGGGCTTGGTGACCAGACAAAGGTGCTTCCAGCACCCTACACCACCAATCCAGCACACACACCAGCAGCAGCACAGCTGGTCCAGCAGTCGAAGCTGCCACCTGCTGCCAGTAGCTCTGAGCCTGACCTCTGTTGTGTGGCGGGGCACTACCCTAGCTGAGCCTGACACACGGGCTAAACAAGCCTCACGGCTGCTGCTGCTGTTGCTGCTGCTGCGGACTCTGCGGCGCCGGCCGCATCGGCCGCTGCAGCTCAGGCCACAGCAGCCGCCTACTGCTGCTGCCAGCCGCCGGGCCCGCACTGCTGCTGCTGCTGTCACCACTCACATCCATGCTGCTGCCAGCATCTGGCACGCCTGAGTCAGCCGCCTCTGCTGCAGCAGCAATCGTGCTGCTTCCCGTAGCAGCCATGAGCGCTGCAGCCATCAGGGGCGCAAGCCGGGACTGCAGGAACAGCACCTTCTCACTGAAGAACTGCGCGCCGGAAGTTGATTGCGAACTTTGACCGGTCAAACTTCCGGTCAAACCTCCGGTCCTGCTGGGTGAGTCATCGCGTGAGCGGGTGGGGCCCTCCAGGCTGCGCCACTGCCAGGTGTTAATGACAACTACTCGGTAGCCGCGGGCCGTCAGCAGCCGCCACTTGAGGCGGGCGGGCCCGAGGGGCCGCTGCGTGTTGGCTGCTGCGTTGTGAGGGCCGAGCAGCTCGATCGCAAGCACGTCACCTGCACACAACAACGCAGATGGACGGATGATATCAGTAACCTAGCACTCCTCATTCAGCGGGGAGATTTGATGCATGTGCAGGAAGATCACACATGACTCTGCTGGTCCAGCATTGCTTGAAGGTGCGTACGCATGCTTTCCAAGTGTGAGTTCGGCCTCTCAAATGATGCTGAGGTGCGCTCCAGTGGAACGAGAAAAGACACATAGGTTAGTAAAGCTAGCCAAGAATCCCTCGGAAACAGCAACCCAGCCAGACCCACCTTGCGGAGATGTGGCAGCGATGTCGATGCACACGCAGCCATCTGGCGTGACTGCATTCAGCTTGCAGCGCAGCCCCAGCTGCCGCAGCGCCAGCGCAAGCTCCTGCTGCACAGCATGCGGCCTGCAATGGGACCTAACTAACACCTTGCGCCGCCACGTCTCCAGCAGCCGCTGCTGGACCTCCCTGCTCAGCCCTAGCCAGGGGTTAGCGTTAGGGTTCGGGTTGCTGCTGGGACTAGGGTTGTTGTTTGCACTATCAGGACCCCCAGCAGCAGCAGCAGTGGGTTCAGCAGCAGGTGATCCTGCTGCAGATGATCCTGCAAGCTGCGAGATGAGCCAGCAGGCTGCCAGCTGCGGAGCCTGCTGCGCAAACTGCCGGTGACTCAGCAGCTCGCCCGCTGCTGCTGCGCCCTGCAGCTGCTGCAGCAGCGCCAGCGCAGCAGGGTGCGCGAGCTCGTGCAAGACAGCAGCAGCGTACAGTGCCGTACTCATCTCCCGTAGTGGCAGCTGGCTGCCGGCTGCAGCAGCAGCAGCGGCTGCAGCTGCAACGTGCGACAGCGCTGCATCAACTAGCACGGGTCCGGGGTGCTTCCCAAGGTTTCCAAACAGCCACAGCGTGCGCGCGGCAGCACTGGTACTGCGGAACACCACCCCGCCAGACACACCCTGCTGCGCGCCGCCTCCTGCTGCTGCTGCTGCCCTATCTTCCTGCTGCTGCTGCTGCTGCTGTTGGGTGAGCTCTGCGACGTTCATCAGCGCTGTAGCATCATAACCAAGCCTGCCAGCAGCTGCTGCTGCTGCCACTTGATCATTCACCTGCAGCTGAGGCCACACTACCTGCAGCCGCCTGAATGCCTGCTTCTTCAGCTGGGGGTTGTCTAGCCCCAGCTGCCCTATACTGTGCAGCAGCCACACTACCTGCGGCCCGCTGAGTTCTGCTATGAGGTTAGTACCTGCTGCTGCTACTGGCCTGGGCTGCACCGCTGCTGGCTCAGCTGCTGCTGCTGCTGCTGCTCCTGCTGCTGTATCTGTATCAGCAGCAGCAGCAGCAGCAGCAGCTGCTGCTGGAGGCTCCTGCTCACTGTCGCTGCTGCTGGGGCTTAGGACAGGGCTGCCTGCCGGGCTAGCTCCCGCGCTGCTGACACCTGCTGATGCAGATCTGCTGCTGCTGCTGCTGCTGCTGCCGCCAGCGGAGTGCATTTTGGGTGTCCAAATTTGACCCAGCAGCCGCTGCTCTAATCTAGGCAGGATCCGCTGCCGCATGCGAGTGCTGCTTCCAACGCCTGGCATATGCCTCCACGCTGCCAGCACCTCCAGCAGCTCCACGCAGTCCCTTGCAGGAAGCTGATCGGCGTGCTTGTCCAGCACGCCGCGCAGCCCGCCAGCCCACCAGCTTGCAGGAAAGTGCCCCAGCCGCCGGAAGCTGCTCAGGCACATCACCAGCTGCTGCCCCGTCAGCTGCTGCGCAGTAGGGTAGTGTGAAGCAGCGAGCTCTAGCTGCTGCAGCAGCGCTGCATCTTTATATTGCAGCTGGCGCAGCAGCATCAGCACACACACCAGGACATTGGCATAAGGAGTTGCTGCAGGAGCTGCTGCTGCTGCAGCAACCCCTTGCTGCTGCACGCTGCTGCTGCCGGTGTCCTGCGCAGCTGCCCTGGCCGCTGCTGCGCTGCTGCGCCGCGCTGCTGCTGCTGCTGCCCTGTTAGCAGCTGATGTGCGCGTGCTCAGTTTTAAAAGTGCAGAAGAGCCTTGCCGGGCCAGCTGCAGCAGCAGCCATGATCTGAGCTGTGACATCAACTGCGCCGGCTGGTAGCTGCACTGCCGACAGGCAGCACCAAACATGGCAAGGTCTTGCGCTGAAGGCGGCGCAAGCCGCTGCACACCGCCCGGCATGCTGCTGCTGGTGCTGCTGTTTGCTGCTGCTGTTGGCATCAGCAGCTGCAGATGCTGCTCTACTGCTTGCAGTGTCTCCTGCTGCAGCTGGCAGCCTAGCCTGACTAAGCTCCAGCAGCAGCTGCACACTGCGGGACCATCCCAGCCACTGAATGCACTGCTAGGCCCAGCTGCTGCATCTCCCACCCCACGCTGCTGCTGCTGCTGCTGTATGCCTGAGACCATCTGCTGCTTCAGTTGCTGCAGCTGCTGCTGCGTCACGGCACCGGTGCCCCAGCTAGCCAAGCAGTAGAGAAAGCAACTCAGCTCAGCGGGCGTCATGCGCTGCTGCTGCTGCTGCTGCTGCTGCTGATGCTGCTGCAGGGCTGTTGCCAGCAGTGTCTGCTGCATGCCAGCAGAGGGCACGTGGCCTGCAGAGGGCAGCAGTACAGCACACGGGGCGATGCAAACATGATGAGGGTGATGATCAAGATGCGATGCATACTGTGCTTTGGGGAACGTTGTCGCTGCATGTAAAGCAGCTGTGCAATACCTGCAGTGACGCATGCGGTGCTGCTAGGCATGTTCACAGTGCGTTTGAACTCTGCAAGCTTCTTTGCATACAACACATATGAAAGCACCTGGTCGCACGCACGCACACACCCTCACAAGCAGGTGATCACCTGCCAGAGCAAACAGCCCTCCTGAACTATATACCGTATGTAACCAACCCCGCCCCCGCCAGCCGCCACTCACCAAGCTTGGTGACTGCCCACGCAATGTTGACCACACTCTGCACGGGCACCGCAACTGCCTCCATATCGCTGCTGCTGCTGCTGCTGCCGCTGCTGCTGCTGCTGCAGTGCTGCTCCAGCCAGTCCAGCAGCTGCGGCTGCAGCCGCTGCAGCTGCTGCTGCATGCCGTAGCTGCGCATGCGGGCGTATGACCAGGCAACAGAAGATGCCTGAGCCAAGCTGGGGGCCTCAGAATGTGACAGGATCCGCTGCAGCAGCAATGCCAGCTCAGCACTTTGATAGCCACGGGATGTGACCACCCAGAGCAAAGCTACAAGCTGATGCAGGGGTGCAGCAGCAGCAGCAGCAGCAGCAACAGCCTCAGCACTGCTGCTGCTGCTGCCGTTGTCTGAGCTTGACGGTGCCGTGCCTGACTGTGCCTCGCTGTCAGCATCCCCTGCCTGCAGCAGCTCATCACCACTGATTGCTGCTGCTGCTGCTGCTGCTGGTGGTGGTTGATTGCGCTTGCTTACTGCCCGGTCCACTGCGGCCTTCAGCATGCGCACAAACCCTGCTTCCCTGGTAAACCTCAGCTTGGTTAAACCCCACAGCAGCCACGTCAGCTGCCCTGAGCTAAACCGCTCGTGCCGTCCAGAAGCAGCAGACACCACAGCAGCTAACGCAAGCAGAGGCCGGCTGTGCAGCAGCGCTAACAAAGTAACACATTCACTGAGCTGCTGACAGCTGAGGTAGTGTGCTGAGTCTTCTAACTGCAGGCCTACTGCTGCTAGAGCCTCCTGCTGTAGCTGTGAAAACGGAAGTGCTACTGCTACAGCCCCCTGCTGCTGCTGGGGTGGCAGATTCTCTAATGATAGCTGCCAAACAAGCTGCTGCTGCTGCTGCTGCAGCTGCAGCAGCGCGGACAGCACTGCTGACAGCTGCCCAGGCTGCAGCCCCCGCGGGTCACGCTGCAGCTGCAGCATGCACCGCAGGCATTGCTGCAGAAGCATCGCACTATCTGCTGCTGGTTTTAGCTGCTGCTGCTGCTGTTCTAGGCTGTTTGCTAGTGCATTAGCCAGCAGCACCAGCAGGTCTGCTGCAGTGCTGGTGGGGGCACTGAGCAGCAGCTGCGGCTGCAGCAGCTGCTCCACGGCTGCTGCAGCCACGCCTGCTGCTGCAGGCCCGGCTGCAGTAGCAGCAGACGCGAACTGTAGCAGCTGCCTGCAGAGGAAAAAGATGCAATAAAACAAAACACAGCACGCAAGCAGGGGGGCGTTGGGATGCTGTTGCTGCAGCATCAGCTTGTGCATGAGGGTGCAAAGGTAAGGCTGTGCTGGAGCTGCCAGGCGCTTTCTGCAGAATTCTCGATACCTAGAAAGAAGCAGCTGACTGCAGCAGCTTCGCAGCCATGACCGCTGATTGAATTCACCTGTGGAGAGGGATCTGGCGATGGCTGCATGCTAGAACAGTACAGCACGCATGCAACACACTTACAGGACAAAGTACACGCACAGCTAGTTGCAGTCCAGCAATAAAGACACCGCCCGACCGTGCCAAACCCACCTTGCAGGTAGTGAGGCTAAGCATCCTTCTCTCAGCAGCACTGGCTCCAGCTGCTGCAGCTGCTGCTGCCAGCCGGCTGGCTGTAGCCGGCACACAGCCACAGCCGCAGCTGCTGCTGCTGCCGGCCCTGCAGCAGCTGCTGCTGCACATAGCTCTGGTAAGCACGCAGGCGCATGACGGGAGCTTGTCAGCAAAGACAGCAGCAGGCTGTGGCACTGCAGCTGAACATCTGCTGCTGCTGCTGCTGCCTCCTGTCGTACGCTGCTGCTGCTGCTGCTGCTGCGCTGCAGCAGCCCCGCTGCTATGCTGTCAAGCACTGGCCAGCTAATGGATGCTGCATGCCTGCTACTAGTCTGAACTGCAGCGCTCAGGAAGGACTGCACAGCAGCCCAATCGCTGGCCACCTGTGAAGCAGATAGCTGCTGCTGCACTGTGCTGAACAGCACCTGCACTACCTGCTGCTGCTGCTGCTCTGTCGGCAGGGCCTGCTGCCAGTGGGGCAGCATGTAGCCCGCTGCTGCTGCAGCATCACAAATACCGCATGCGCTGCTGCTGCTGTTGTTACCAACTGCTTCTGCTTGGAGCCTATCCACTATTGCTGTCAGAAACTGCTGCTGCTGCTGCTGCTGCTGCTGACTGCTAGATGCAGATGCACCACACAGCTGACCAACAGACGCCACAACCTTGCCCACTGACGCTGCTGCTCTGCTGCTGCTGCTGCTGCTGCTGCTGCTGTCGCAGCGTAAGAGGTCCGAAGCATAACGCGCTGCAGTCGCTGAGTAGCTTTGCAGTGCCTGCTGAACCCTGCTGCCCGTTGCTGCTGCACCTGCAGCTGCCAGGTAACTGCTATAGTTGCGCAGAGCCGCATTGAGTCGCAGCACTGCCATACTATCCAGCTGCGCTGCTGCAGCAGCAGCAGCCTCAAATGCAGCAGCTAAAGCAGCAGCAGGCGGCGCGCTCTTGCTGCTGCTGAGGCACCAGCAGCACACCGCCAGCTGCGAGACTGTCAGATCAGCTGCTTGCTGCTGCAGCTGCTGAAACGCAGAAGCTAACAGCGTGCTGGGCAGCTGCCGGGACAGCCCTGCCCTGCTTAGCCGGTGCAGCACAACACAAAGTGATGTCAGCTGCGCCGCATCGAGGCCAGCTGCTGCTGCTGGCCGCTGCCACAGCTCCCCTAGTGCTGCTCGGACTGCTGCTGCAGCTGCAGACTGCACTGCCGACCTGTCACTGCTGCTGCTGCTGGCGGCGGCTGCGGCTCGTGCAGGCGGCGGCGTCAGCAGCACAGCAGCAATCGCCAGCAGGTTCAGCAGCACAGTGTCCTGCAAGGATGCCGTCTGCCGTGCTGCTGCTGCCAGCAGCTGCGCCAGCTGGCTGCAGTACTCTGCTGCTGCTGCCGCATCTTGCTGCTGCTGCTGCTGCTGCAGCAGCAGCTGTGCTGTGAGTGCCTGCAGCTCCTGCAAGCTGCCTGCCAAGTGGCACAGCGAGTTGCTGAGAGCAAACATCTCGTCAGCGTCCTGCAAGCAGCAGCGCGGCACACACACAAACCCAGCAACAATAAGGACGGGCTGAAAGCCAACGACAGCTGCAGGGGAAAGCAGCGACACCGAGCACTAACATCACACGGCAGGTGAAAGGTGTGAAGCTGGCATCACCAGGAGTATGTGCAGCTGTGACAGCGCTAAGCAGACTGCCACACGCCGCTTTTTATGGCAGTTCTCGCACACAGCAATCACAAAGCAGTAAGCTATGCAGTCACAGAAACGATATAATCCATTATCAAACCATTGCCGCACCTCCAGCGTAGACAGGGAGTCCAGGGTGATGGAGACGGGCCCGAGCACTGAGTCCCACATCGCTGCTGCCTGTGCACTGCTGATTGTGACAGTAGCAGCAGCGCCGTCCTCTCTGCTGCTGTCCTGCAAGAGCTGGCTGCTGCTACTGCTGCTGCTGCTGCTGCCATTGCCGCTGCTGCTGCTATTGCTTGGTGCCGATGTGCTGGCTTGGCGGTTGGAGAGCCAGCGATCAATCAGGCTGTCTAGAGCAGGGTCTGATGTGGCGAGTGTGTCTGCATCTGACACGGCAACTGCTGTAGCCCGGGTGCAGTGCTGCTGCACCTGCAGGGCAACAGTAGCGCAGCACTGAGCATGATAACTAAATGCTATGCCGGCATGTGTATGAAACACTGATTACGCAAGCATGGCAGTGGGCAACTGTAATATCAAACAGTTGGCAGGCCTCTTGCTGCCGGACACAGCCGCATAGCTCAATTGCTGCTCCTCACCTGACAGCTTGAAGAGTAAAGAGGCGATGCATGAAGGCTGCAGACGCCTGTCTTGGGTGTTTGAAGCTTCCTGCGAATGTTGCAGCAGCATGCATGAGACTCCTGCTACAGGCGTCACCCGCTGCTGCCTGAAGTGCATGTGATGCTCACCTGCTACGTTGTGCAGCAGATTGAAATTGTCGCACACATGAACTCTCTCCCGAGCACTCGACGACATGCCTGCTCCGGTGCATGTGGCCAGACAGCAACACACTACTGCACTCTACCCTCCAATTTAGTGCTGTTGTCACTGGTCGCTACTCGATGCAGCAACAACGCTGTGTACATATAATCCCTGCACTGGTCTGCAACGAGGGCAAAGCTGACCCGCACGCCAGCCATCATCAACTGCACTGACGCACGATGGGGTCAGGCGCCATTGACTGCCACAATTGCTTGTTTACCACATTCAATAGGCATGCGTACAAACGTCGCTGCCTGCATCTGCTGGAAGTGCCGAGATCATGTGTTCATGTTAAATAACACCATCCTGGAGGGGGTGGAGCCATGCCTGGTGGTGCTGTCTCAAATGTTTCACACATCCGATGACTTCAACGAACTTACGGTTACGTCATCGTGCTGTTCTCTACTTCATGTGCACCTGGCACAGCTGGGTTTGACCTTCAAGTGACAGCAGGGAGTCTGTAGTTTGCTTTGTTCGCTAATGAGCCAATAACCGGTCATACCATCAGCTTCCGACTGAACCTAGTAACTACATCTACAGCAGTGGGGGCACATGCACAGGTACACGCCGGGCAGGCTTGCAGGAGCCTCCTGCAGGGCCTGAGGCCCTGCAGCTACAGCCTCAGACGGCTGGGCACGTGCGTTGATCAGACCCTGCCCTTCTGCAGCCAGTTTGTGATTCACTTCCTGATATTCTGACAGCCACTGCCCGTCTGATAGATGGGTGTATTGGCTTTGCACTCTGCTTTGCAAATTTTGCAAGCCCATCAGCATGGTTGCAGCAGGACTGTCATGGCGCAGCTTAAAAGCTTCACTAGAAGTGAAAGCACTTGATATGTTTTAGTAGCAGCCATAGGAACCACATGCGGTGCTTTCGACAATCGCAACTCGTCAGAGTTGACTGCTCTGCAGACGCTCCTACGAGCTTTCGGCGAATCCCGAAAAGATCCTTTTGGTCGTTTTTATCATGAGGCAACGCACAACACCTGACTTTTGCACCTTGGTTTGAACCTTTGCTTGCGCCGTAAGGTCCTGATATACTTTTCAAGTATTCATGTACTGGTTTGATCGTTGAGATTCGGCTGCTGTTGTCTCCACAGGTGGCTGTTTCGGAGGCAATGACGAACGGGTTGTTCACACTGTTAGCACCCCTCGATCTCAGGCCCAGAACGAGCTGGGTCTTGAGCGTGGTCTGCTCAATGTGTGCCAGAACTTTCTTGCTGTCGCTTTTTTGTTATCCTTTCATAGTCGAGGCGAGCCTCGCCAACGACCCCCACTCCCAGATTTCTTGGTCAGACTCGACGCCCTTGCTTCGCTGCACCGCTACAGTGCGTAGCGAAAATGTGTCGCTTTTCTGTGTCTAATGCACCTCCTCCAGCTCCCAGCCCCGAGCTGGCACTGGACACCCTGCTCGCTGAGGACGACTTCAACTGGTATAATGCCATAGAGTGTCTGCCTGACGAGGAGCTTGCTGAGTTTGGCGAGGGCGTCTGTCAGGAGGGCACAGCAGCACGGCAAGAGGCCGATGCGCCAGCACCCAGCTCCAGCTCCAGCGGTGCTTCCGGCTACAGCGAAGCCAGCGCCACCACTTACGACTTGGTGGAGCTCTTCAAGGCTCAGGTGGAGCAGGACCCAGCAGCGCTGCTTGCCAACGCGCAGGCGCAGCAGTTGCAGGGCTATGGCTTCGCACCATTCCAGGCACAGCCGGTGCCCCAGCAGCAGGTGCTGCCGACCCCCGCAGCTTGCAGTTTGTCCGATCTTAAGCCAGCAGCATTTACTGCAGCGCCTATGCACGCCGCTTTGCCCAGCGGCCCCATGCCTGGATGCAGCACAGCACTGATGGTGCCTCCTGCACCAGTGGCAGCTGGCAGCTATGCACAGATGACACCCAGCATGGGTCTGATGACTCCACAGCCGCCCATGGCGCCCTCTGCGGGCCTGACTGTGATGCGCAAGCCAGGCAGCAAGTCGCAGAGAACACAGGCAGAGGTGGAGGCAGCAGTGGAGCGCATCAAGCAGAAGCGCAGGTCAGTGCTCACCTCTGATTAGGCACGCTTGCAGTTGACTGCCAGCCAGATCGAGCAGGATCATAGATATGTCTTATTGGGCCTTTAGGCGTCGGCTGCAAGTGTCCTTGCCGTTGCTGTGTTTTATATACATGCTGGCAGTCAACAACCAGCAGCAGCGGGACTGCATCCACCATCAGCAGTCGGTGATATGTGCCAGCTGCAGCTGCAGGAGGCAGCTGCCGACATCTTGGCCGGTTCCCACATGCTTCCAATTGTCATCTGGTAGCGACAGGCCTCGGCGCATCAGCCGCAGCAGCGGTGCATGGCATCAGCCGCAACAGCAGTGCGGGTGCCAGAATGTGTGCGTGCCAGCATGCCTGCCGCTGCCAGCATCTTGTCTCGTAGCCGTGCCACCCCTGCAGCAGCTGCGCCAGCCTGCGCTCCGGCAAACTGTTCTGCTCATGCAGTCCTGCAAACCTGCTTTCCTGCAAACTTCTTCTGCAGGGAGTCTGCGCAGCGCAGCCGTGCGCGCAAGAACGACTACATGCACCAGCTGGAGATTGAGAACCAGGGGCTCAAGGACGAGGTGCACAGGCTGCAGAGCATGCTAGCAGCAATGCAGCGCGGCGCGTGCATGCAGCAGCCGCAGATCTCGCCCGTCATGGGCATGTGAGGCGCAGCGGTTGCCTCACAGCAGCAGCAGCAGGCGTGTTGAGCTGTGGCATGGGGCGTCGGCTGACGCCTGCCCGCAGCAACCTGCGTGCTGCAGCAGCTGCTGGTTCGCAGCAGCATTTGTGGCCGTGTAGCAGTGCTCATTCGCCTTGGCTTCACTGCAGGTTGTTGGTGGTGTGGCCAGGGTTGTGAGCAGTGCGTTTGCGAAGTTGAATGGTGCCCTGTTTGGTGTGTCGCATGGCTTCCGATTGAGCGCTGTTCAGCACGGCACAGTGTGCAGCGACTTCTGGTGGCTTTTTAGGGCTGATTGATGGTGATGCGTGGGTTGTTTGATGACTGCTAGTGGGGGGTTTGCTGCTGCACAGGTGTCTGTGGATCTGGGGACCCTGCCCCTGCAGCTGCTGCTGCAGCAGTTGCCTCTGGTGGCTTACAATCGTACATATCACAAACAGGCGAGGGTTGTGTTGTGCTTTACAGGCTTGAGCACAGGCTTGCTTGGGACAGGCTTGGCGATGGGTTAGCTTGGCTTTTGGCTTGCAGGAACCGTTGAACCCTTCTGGACAGACAGCGCTTGCTCAGCCAGTGTGTGCCAGAGTTGCGTTGGCTTCTTATCCGCGCTGGCTGCACCGTATGTGGCTATTGATGTGTCACGGGCAGTGGTAGAGTGGGGCAGGCGCGTGCTTTGGCAGCTGCGCGTGTGCCCGTGTCAAGTGTTTGCAGTAGGCTGGCTTCTTTGCTGGCACGCTCGCAGCATCTCAATACTCAACAGTATGCAACGCGAGCACCGAGTGCATCTGGGTTGGACGAGAGCCTGAGAGGGCCACTGGTACAGCATCTGCTGCTATGCATGCCTGCTTGCTGCTGCTGCTTGCTGCTGCTTGCCTCCAGCTGTTGCTCGAGTGCCTCTCCTGCAACCTGGGGTCTCGGCAGCTGCATGCAGCAATGGCATGCGTTGCACCTCCCAGCACTCTGCCAGTGGCATGGCCTTGCTTGAAAGAGTTGTATGTTAGCTGCTTTGGCCAGCGGGGCAGCGGCAGGCTTCTATGGTGAGTATGTTATTGTCACCTTACTGCCGACTGCTAGCAGCAAACCACTTGCTGCTCTGCTTGGCTGGCTGGTGTTATCGGCGGCGCCGCCTGTGCTGCTGCCGCCGCTTGCATAGTTTGACAGGACAGCGAAGCACACGGGCTGTGCCCCGTGTGTGTGGCTATGCTAGCTGCTACTCATCACATCATCTGTCCTGCTGTTGTCCTGCTGTTGTCGAGGGTAGGGATGCTTGGGGCTGTCCCTTTTGTGGATGCATGCCTGCATGCAATGGCCCTTCTACTACAGCGCAGCAGCTGTTACCATTGTACGGCTGCGTATGGCGCCCACATGTTGTTTACTCGAATGGGGCGCTACCAACAAACTAGAACCAACACGATAGCAATCAAAGAATTCGACACATCTGGACTGGTATGGGGCTGTATGTGTGCGACGGGCAGAGCACGCTGCTACCTTGTTTCTGTATTGATGAGACAGGCAATAGCTGTGTTAGGCCAGCCTAGTGGCAGGCATTGAGGCTGGCAAGCAGCAAACAGCTTGCAACAGCTGCTAACAGCTTGCTTTCTTCTGACTGCTTCCATGTTGTGTGTGTCTGCAGCGCGTTGTGCTTGGCTCAACCGCTCTGCATGGACCGCAGGGCATCCCGATAAGTACTTGTGTAGCATGCTTGCATTTGGGTTATGAGGTCATGAGGTCAAATATTGCATGGTCGGCTGGCTGGATTGAGCGACAGCACACAGCACCGCCGTTTCCCTTTGTCAGTGGTTGCATGGAATGCCAGATGGTTGGCACTCCTAGGGGCGTAAACGCCCTGCTCACAACCACTGTAGCTTTGTTTGTTATGTCTCCTGTGGTGTTTTGGGTGGCAGCGGCAGGCTTGTGGAAGCAGCATGCTGCTAGATGGTGTGGAAGGAATCTGCGGCTGAGCGCAGGCACTACTTGCCTGATGCTTGTGGTACCGTTGAAAGCTGTCTGGAACGTTGAGCACCAGCTGTTGCGGTGCTACTCAGCGAGCATGCGGCAGGCTTTCAGTGGCACATCTCACTTGCATTGCCTCCCCTGTTGTACATGTTCCCCGCGCGTTCCTGTGCTTTGTAGGTTGTAGTGCCGCTGTTGTGGGTTTTGGGGCAGCGTTTGTTGCACTCTCCTTACGTGTCTGACTGGCGTGGCTGCACTGTGCCAGGCTGAACTGCTCGGCTGTGCTTGAAAAAGACAGCAGCACTGCGTATGTTGCCACTGTGCCCTCAGGCCTACGGTCAGAGTTGAAAAGGCTTGGCTTGAATCGTGTGTATGCGATCAGGTTGACGAGCCTCTCTTGACGTGCATCGTTAATTTGCATTGCCATCGAACACCATAGGTACTGTCCTTGAGCTGCAGCAGCATCCCAGCGTGCAGATAATGCCGCTGTGCGTGCTGCACATGCCGTGTTACTGTTGCGAAAGTAACAGTGTAACATGCATGTGTCGTGCCGTGTTCTGCATGCGGCTGGCTTACACATGCCCACCGGTCATTATTTATCACCACAGGGCCTGTCATGATTGATTTACCAGCCTAGCTGTGTGTGTTTGCTTTGTTTTGGCGTAGACCGCGGTACAGTGCATCGTGAGTCGGTAATTACATATGCCTGTCAACATGCACATGCCAGCTGGACTTGGAATCATCAGGCACTGGTAGCACTGCTGCACCAAACTGTCACAGGCCAGGGATGTCTCTCAGGGCCGTCAGCAACAGCAATGCGTGGCTTACTGCTGCTTTGTGTTGCTGTTAGGGGGGGGATGCCAACAGGTGTGCAGAGTTGCTGCACCCTGGCCCCTGCTGGCTGGTCCTGTCCCCTTGTCTGTATTGGGCACCTGTTGTGCTTGGAGGTGCAAGGCACACATTTGACTGTGCAAGGCGCACACTGCAGTGGTTGGCTGGGTGACAGCTGGGTAGGAGCTTGCGGGCTTTTGGGGCTGTTTACACCAGCAATACATGTTATGTTCACTGTTATGTAAGTGGCTGATCTACGGGCCTTATAAGGCACCGCAGAAGTGTTGTGTCTGGCGGGTTGGTGCAGATGGCTGCGCAAGGCATGTCTCGCAATGGCTGCTTGCTTGTTACAGGCCTGGCTGCGTCCTGCTGCTGCTGAGGCAAGCGGACTGCAGAGGTGTGAGCGCGTCTGCTGCGCAATAAACACTACTTGTCGTGTGTGTGTCTGCGGGTCTGCGGCGCGTTGGAATTTGCGTTGCTACAGAGGAAGGAGGGAGCGGCAGAGAAACCCTACCCTGCGATGGCACCTGATGAGAGGGACGGTGTGGACGGCATTGGGTGACAGCTTCTGAGCTGTGGTTGTGTTGTGCCGGGCTTGGCTGCAGCGCCTGGCGTGCTGCAGCTGTGTCGTGCTGGCTTGGAGGTTGGTTGTTGATGTTGCTTGCTCAATGTCAAGCATTCACTGATATACTCCTGGGTGAAGAGCGAAGAGGTAATGCCTTGATGTTCTACTTCAGCTTTCAGAGGCATCTGCAGCTGTTCAGTGCGAGACTAGTGGGCGAAGCCCACCTCAGCAGCTGCTGTGCTACAGCGGTTTGTCAGGTTGCCGCTTTGCACCAACTGCTGAGAGCTGACTCACCTCTGTGTCACCTCTTGGTGCTGTGTCACCTCTTGGAAGGCAGTCATTTGATCCATGCGTGTGATGGGATGGGATGCAGCGTGCGATGCATGCGCGGCTGCCGATGTGTTATGTTCTTTTGCCTTAATGTGTGATGTCGGTGTGGCAGTTGGGTGGCAAGCTATGTAACTACATCTTCATGTTCATACCTGACGTCAACAAACATCTTCTGGTCTCTGGAGTGTAGTTGATGTTGATGTTCTCTCAAGTTCTGACGCAGCTTTGGCACAAATAAGGGTCGAGCGCTGCCCTCAGGGCAAGTTGCATTTACAGGCACAGTGCCGCACAGAAGCGCGGCGCGTCTGCATCGTGACCATGATCCTCCTGAAGCCATTGAAGGGATTCAATCCCTTCTACCTTTACAAGTGCAGCCTTTCGTTGAACCTTAGTCAGGCAACAAGCCCTAGAAGCAGCCATGAGCAGTTGAGAGGCAAGGGAGCGTTATCGTACGCTGCCATATGGATGCTATGCGGTAAATGGCACAGCGCTTCATGCAAAAACACCCTTACCAGCCACATATAGAGGAGCGAGGCTGTCAGGTCACCATAGCGCAGCCACTTGTGAAGGACACAGCCCTTACCAATGAAGACAGAACTACTGCGTGCTGTACATGATGCACAGCAAATGCAGAGCTGGGTCAGACCAAATGTCACAAATCCAGCCGGCTGGTCAAACGAGGTACCACTGCATTGCCAGCAGCAGCAGGTGGCAGACAGGCTTAAACAAAAGCCACATGTGTGCAGCACATGAGCTGCAGCGCTGCTACAGCACCCATACGTATGATGCACCAAGTGATGCTGTCATGCAGGATACCAGAAACACATGCAGCTTACAGCTGGCACTACCAGTGACGCTGCTCTGCTCGTGAAACACAGCACACGTTCATCAGCAGCATACCAAATACGCTGACCAGCATCATCCTGTCACCACTTCATCAGCCACAGCAGCAGCAACAATGCACGGTTCGATGCTGGCAGCACGCGCTGGAGTGACGGCCCCCTCATGCACACAATGCAGATGCACTCCAAGACAAAGGGCATGCAGATGCAACCAGGGGCAGGTGGCCCAGGCCATGTGCTACACCATTTGTCTGATACTGTGCTGGCATCTGTCATGCGGCTGATCCTTGTGACTCCTGTGCTGGCATTCTGCGCTGCTGCTGTTGACAAGTGCTGGTCTGGCGCCTTGTGTATATGCTGCTGCTGCTGCTGCTGCTGTGCGCCAGTACTTCGTCAGGGACATGGGGTGTGCACACTTGCAGGACTTGCACAGCGCTGCCCAGGTGCTAGCACCCAGCAGCTGAAGAGCTGCAGCAGGCGGTGCAGCTGCTGGTGGTGATGCAGCAGCTGCAGCCATTCAGCGCAGGTTGGTGCTGCCATGCCTGCTGCTGCAAGTCCTTGGTGCTGCTGCTGCTGCAGGGCAGCCTGGGTGGCTGTGTATCTGTTGCAACTGTTGAGGGATGTGCTGGAATTGGTGTAGGGTGATGGAGCCAGTAGGCGCAGGGTGGTAAGGACGCCTCCCGCTGCTGCTGCTGCTGCTGCTGCTGCTGCCAGCACCTGGAGGATGCCCATTAGAGGCCCCTTCAAGCTGGATCTGGTGCTTCACCACACATACTTCTTCACGCCCGGCAGCAGGCCCTCAGCAGCCATCGTCCTGAACATAATTCGCGAGATCCTGTAGAAGCTGTTCACGCCCCTCGCGCGGCCAGTAAGCGCGCATCTGTTCCTGATGCGTACTGCCGCGCTATCCCTTGGCACCTCCGTTTCAAACATGCGCTGGACCTGCTGGCGCACGCTGTAGGGCAGGGACTGATCGGTGGTGATGGCCTTGAACACCGCCCTATCCACTTCGTAGGCAGCCACTGCTTGGCGTCTGATGTGGTCCCTGACGAGGTTGTTGTTGGTACCTATGGTGTAGGGAATGTAAGGCAGCTTGATACGAGGCATTGTGGCTTGGTTGACTGTGCTGAGTGCTGCTGTGCTGCTACTGCCACTGCTGCTGCTGTTACTGATCAAAGCGACGCTTTCAGATAAGGCTTGCCCAATGATACCGTTCAGCGTGGTGAGAAGGCTCAAATGGCGGGGGGTCATTGCCGTTCATTGAACCCAAGCACTTGTTGCTGTGTCTGTTGTTTGTCCGGTGGCGTTCCATGACTGTCGGTTGTTGTGAATCGGCACCTTACAGTAAACTAAGTTGAACTTGAGTGCTTGATCGATGGTTTATCACTGGTTGCAGAGTGCATCGGGGCAGTCAAGCTTTGCCGAGTGCACCGTTTGAACGCAGACTTCTCCGTGTGTCGCCATTGTCTTTCAACCTCCCCGAGACTGCTGTTGAACAGCACCTGCTTTTGGTCAGGCGTGCCTGGCGCATGCCGCAGTTGGCATGGCGTCAGAGCCAGTTCAGCAGCTGGTGACTACTGCTTGTGCGTACAGCTGTCAGGGACCAAGTCTTGTATTCAACAATGGCCACTAGTCTGTGTTGAAAGCGGCCGTTCTTGCAGTACTGAGCTAGTTGGTTGGCTTTTGCAGGCCTGACCGTGTTCTTCCCTCTATTGCGCTGGGTTCTCAATGGCTATGCTTTCGAGGTGTGTGCTCATTTAACAACGGCTGCACAGCATTTGAAGCAGACAAGGCAGCTTGTATACCACAGCAATTGGAGCATAACATCAGTCTCATAATCCCCTGCAATCTTGCTGCAGTGTTCTATGGCGCCTTTCTTGGCATTGCCGTGCCATCATATGCCTGCAGGCCAGTCAAATGGTGGCCCTTTCGCAGCGCCAGTCAGGTTAAGACAGCAATTGCACGCAGTCTACTGCTTACAACTTTACTGACCTGCTGCTGTATGTCTGTCACCCCTGCAGCCACTTGCTTACCAGCTGCTGCAGCCGGTATGGCAGCAGAGCGACAGCAAAGTGACGCCGGAGCGCATGCACACAGCAGTGCAGAAGTTCAGCGAGTCACTGTGGAAGGTGAGCAGCAGCAACAGCAGCAGCAGCAGGAGCACCATTCAGCAGCAGCAGCAGCAGCACAATCAGACACAGGCGCCTAGCACTCTGGTTGCTGATGGTCTGTCAGCCTGACTCAGGCCCTTGCGGCAAGGGCGAGCACGCAGCGCAGCAGCAGCGGACGCATGCAGTGTTTGCAAGAATACACTGCCGCGGGTGTGCAGCTACTGAATGCTGCAGGTGCTGAGTCCTGCAGTTGAGGTGCACTGCAGCAACTGCCGATGTGCCCAAAAGGCTCGAACAGGCTGCGTGTAAACAACAAAACAACATTACATGCAGTTGGCTGCTTTCTGTGGCTGCTCTTCCAAAGTGCTCGCCCTGAAGACGTACAGCTGTAGCTGTGCCACAACTCACACCTCAACGATCACTTGCCTGCCTCCTTTACATCATTACATTGCATGTGCTGCTGCGTGCAGCTGCTGGTGTACAGCACCTTCCTGGCCATCGGGGTGGTTTGTGCATGGCGTGCGCCCTGGGTGCTGGACACGTGGCAGTTCTGGCAGGGCTGGCCACACCATGAATTCACGTGAGCAGCAGCAACAGCAGCAGGAGTGTGCTGTCAGTCATGCGATGGTGCTGTTGCACGTGTGCACCTATGCAGGTATGCTCCTGGTGCGTCTGTGCGCACCTCGAGCAGACCTCAAGCTGCTGTTGCGATGTCAGCAGCGTAGCCGCAGAGCCGGTGGTTGATTGCTGCTGCAATGCACTCCCCTGCTCATTTGGTTGAACGCCTGCCTGCCTGCATGAGCTAGCGTGTCTGGCATTTGGAGAGCTACGATTGAGTGTCTGCAGCTTCTCCTTGCTGTTTGTCTGTAATGCAGTCCCTGAACCTCACCAGGTTGCCTGCCTGTCTTTCTGTCTTGCCTGTTGCTCTGCCTGCCAGGCTGCCCATGCGGCTGCTTTACAAACTGGACCTGGAGTCCTGCGTGTCCAGCAACTGATTCGCAAAGCTGTCTGCTAAGTACTGTTGTACTGCCTGCCCGCCTGCCTGCCAGGCTGCCGATGCGTCTGCTGTACAACCTGGAGCTGGGCTTTTACATGTCTAGCATCTTCATGACCCAGCTGCTTTTGGAAATCCTGTTGTACTGCCTGCATATTTGGCTGCCAGGCTGCCGATGCGGCTGCTGTGCAAACCTGCAGCTGGGGTTCTATGTCTGCAGCATGCTCCTTGCTGTTTACCCGTTACATCTTCTCCGGAGCCTGAGCAGGTTGTGTGCCTGCCTGCCTGCCTGAACTATCTGCCTGCCTTCCAGGCTGCCCATGCGGCTGCTGTACAACCTGGAACTGGGGTTCTCAGCCCTGTCATCTGGTTGCATGCATTTCTGCTGATGTGCCTGCTGCTCTGGTACAGGCTGCCGATGCGGCTGCTGTACAACTTGGAGCTGGGGTTCTACTGCTCCAGCATCTGAAACCCTGCTGTGTTTTTTTCCAAATGCTGTTGTACTGATTGCTGCTCTGCTTGCCGGGCTGCCCATGCGGCAGCTATACAACCTGGAGCTGGGGTTCCACTGCTCCAGCAGCTTCCATGCTGTTTGCCTTTCACCATTTGCTCCTCTTGTTATTGAGTTGCCTGTCATGTCTGCCTGCCTGCTTCTCTTGGTCAGGCTGCCGATGCGTCTGCTGTACAACCTGGAGCTGGGGTTCTACGTGTCCAGCATCTTCATGATCCAGTGCTGGGAGGTGCGCCGCAAGGACCACTGGCCCATGTTCTGCCACCACATCGCCACGGCAACGCTCATCGCCACCTCGCTGCGCTTCAGGTGGGCCGGGGGCAGCAGCCCAGCGCATGGTTACATTGCAGGCCTGTGGATAGCCTAAAATATGTTGGGGGGGCCCGGTAATGGCCTGGTTTTCTAGCAGCAGCCAGGCGCTGCAGCCACCACATCGCCACGGCAACGCTCATCGCGACCTCGCTGCACTTCAGATGGGACGGGGGCAGTAGCCCAGCGCATGAGTACAGTACAGGCCTGTGGAAAGCCCCAGATCTTGTTAGGGGACCCGGTAATGGCCTGGTTTGCATGCAGCAGCCAGGTACTGCAGCCACATCGCCACGGCAACTCTCATCGGGACCTCGCTGCACTTCAGATGGGGCGGGCGGGTGGCTGCTGCTGTTGGCAGTACGAGGTAGTTTGTAGCAGCAGGTTGCTCCCCAAGAGTTTGCAGAGTTTGCAGGATTGTACTAGTGATGGTCTGATGTGCGTCGCCACAGCCATGTGCTTGCAGTAATAATGCTGCTGGACTTGCAGCACCGGCCATGACTTAATCAACATCATGCTGCCGCCGCCGCTGCTGCTGCTGATGTCCCTTCTACTGCCGCCGCCTTGCCGCATCACCACTGCAGCTTCTGGCGCATCGGCACGGTCGTGATGCTGCTGCATGATGCGAATGACGTGCTCATGGAAGCCGCAAAGCTCGCCAAGTACTGCAAGAAAGAGGACCTGTCCTTGGGGCTGTTTGCCTCGTTTGTAGTGGCTTGGCTGGGGCTGCGGCTGCTTGCCTTTCCCCTGATGGTGATCCGCAGTACGTTGTATGAGTTGCCAAGCATATTGGGTGGCAAGACAAACAGCTACTACATGTTCAATGGGCTGCTGCTGATGCTGCTGGTGCTGCATTGCTACTGGTTCACGCTGATTCTGCGTGTGGTGTGGGTGACGCTGACTACAGGGCAGACGCAGGACGTACGAGAGGACGACGACTAGGCGTGTTTGCTACTGTTAACTGCTGTTGACTGCTGTCGGTTGGGCTATGAGGGTTGTTGTGGCGTGCGTTGTCCTTTTTGCTGCGTCTGCAGCTGCTATGGTTGCTGCTGCGAGGCAGTTGGCTATGAGCTGATGGTCTGATGTGGCTGGCAATAGATGTCAGTGGCTTGCTGTGTGGGCCTGGTGCCTATGCTGTCCAAGCTTGTGCGGTGTTCAGCGCAGGCCTGGACATGTGTTTAAGGTCTTGCCAGCAGCCAGCGCTGATGCTGCTAACAGATAGTGATATTGTTGGCTCTGCAATGAGCCAATGTTGCGGCCAAATGTGTGCTATGTGAAGCTGCCTTACTGGTGGGTGGTGGTGGTGGTGCTGCTTGCGCTGCCAGTGCTGCGAAGTGGGGGCAGCACTGGTGTTATTCTTTCCTTAGTCGATGCCTTGGTTGGCACTGACTGTCACTGCACATCATCTGGTGCTGCCGCTGCCGCTGTCCTTGCCAAGGTTTCTAGAGCATGCAACTGCTTGCAGGACAGGTGCTGGGTTGTGACATGACTGACTAGACGCAGTTGACAGTGCTGGGAGCAGTGCGGTGGGCTTGTTCTGCATGTGCTGCTTCCTCTTTCGCTTGGGGTTTGGTGACGAGAGCAGTAGGCATCAGATGTTGGAGCACCAACCACAGGTCAGTTGCACTGTCACCACAGCCTGAGCATTGTGCAAACGGCGTGCGGCGTGCAGCAGCCTGCAGATAGCGGGCTGCTGAAGGGGTGCTGCTGGGAGCACATTGCAGCTGTGGGGTTTGATGCGTGTCCACCTGCCTGTCAACTCCGCATTGCGTTGTGACTGGAGCGGCAGAATAGCTGGCTGACTGCAAGGGGCAACTTACAGCTGCTAGGTGGTACCGGGTGCTGCCATGTTCTTTGCAGACATGAACCTAGCCTTCCTGTGCTCTGGTGCTTGATTTTGGCGTTGACGTGTGGTTGTATTGTGTGATACTGCAGCTGCTAACAACGTAGTACGGGCCACAGACAAGACTGCAAGACTGCCATTGTCACAACTACATATTCTTACTGTTGCGTGTCCGCATCCTTCACCGTGCTGTGGGCAATTTTGTGCAACCCCACAGCATGCATTGTGATCACCCCTAGCCTGTCAGGGAGGTCATTTGCTTGACGGCTGTGTATGTTTGTTTTGAAGTAACCTCATCGCGTTCATCATAGTATTAGGCGTGTGCTGCGGCTGTCCTGTGAGCTGGGACAGTCATCCAGTGAACATTGAGCGGTGTGTGTGGGTGCTGTGGCGGCCCTGACATGTAACAATCAACAGATTTGCAACCGGCTGCTGGCAGGCGCTGCCAGGTCGTTGAGCACCGTCAAGGCTGCATGATGGTGAGCAGACTCAACAGCGCAGCTAGACCTGCATGCACGCTGTAACTCTTTATACAAGACATAGACGCTGACATCGTTCAGAGGGCTGCACTCCCCAATGCGCTGCTGACCAGGGGGCCCCCTAGGCGTCTACGCCTAGACCTCCGGAGGGGGTGTGGGGGTTCAACTCCTCTCCTTATTTTTTGGTCCGGGAGCTGGGCACCTCCTGTATAGGGGTGTTAGACATGTCTTGCTGGTGGAGGCATCGCCGTTGTGTCCCCTCCAGTCAGGTTCGCCTGACTGTTGCGTGTGACCAGCCAGTAGGATTTCGTCCCCCCTGGTAACAAAAAAAAGACCTCCGGAGGACCTTGGCACTCCAAAGAGGCTGCTACATGGCAGGCAAACCGCATGCATATATGTACATACACACATGCAGGCGAGCTGTCTGCAGCACATGGTCTCAGCATTGCTTGAAGGTGCGCAGCTGTGCAGGACCAGCGTGCATCCTGGCTTTGTCTAGAATTCGTCATTTTACATGGTGTGCGGCCTCCCCGCTGAGCGAGTGATGCATGACAAGCCCAGGCCACGCTTGACTGGTACACAGCGCAGCCGCCACCGCATTCATTTTAAATCCAAGTTGATGCGCTACATGCAACGGGCTCACAACTTGAAGCCTCAGCACAGCATGTGTGCATTCTACCGCTTGCCGCTGTCATCATCGCTGCTGCTGCTGTCACTCCCTTTGCTACTGCTGCTACTGTCCTCCTCCTCGACAGCTGCTGCTGCAGCAGCACCAAACAGCTGCTCCCCTGCTTGGCTTTCAGCACCACTGGCAGCTCGCATCCTAGCAGCTTCCACAGCTGCAGCTGCTGTTGCAGGCGACTGGAGCTTTATCACCCCTACAGGCACTGCTACCCTCTCTATCTCTAGCTCCTCGGCAGCGGCTGCTCTGCTCCTGCTGCTGCTGCTGCTGCTGGTAGCGTCTTCCTGTTGCTGCTGTTGTGCCCCAGTGCCAGAACTCTCTGCTGCTGCTGCAGCATCCTCTGCATCCTCTGCAACCTGCTTCTCCTGCTGCTGCTCAGCCGGCCCCATTAGCGACACCAGCAGGTGCCCCTTCATGCTGCCAGGAGCATCAAACCTTTTTAGCGAGGAGCAGCTGTAGTACTCAAAACAGGCACCAGGAGGTATCACTGGCTGCTGCCCCACCACCCCATTGTCTGCTGCTAGCTGCACAAAACCTTCTAGCTCACCGAAGTGACTCTCTATCACCCAGCCGCGCCCTAAAACCTTGATGTCATGCTGCCGGTTGTTAGTGACGCGGATGCGGTACGAGAACCACTGCTCCCTGCTGCTGCTGCTGCTGCCGCTGCCGCCGACCACGAATCCTGCCGAAGTGAAGGGGTCTGCTCGTGGGTTGAAGCAGCTGGTGGCCTCAACAAGGACCCCCTCTGTATCGCTGCTGCTGCTGCAGGCTTCCAGGTAGACCTGCTGCGGTAAGGCACGCAGCGCAGCAAAGCCCTGGTCCAGTGAGCTGAGCTGCTGCTGCTGCTGCTGCTGCTGCTGCTGCTGCTGCTCAGTGTTGGTGCGGCCGGGCCGGCCGCGGGGCGCATGGTGATGTTGCTGCTGCTGTGTGGCTGCCTCTGCTGCATTTGGTGTGGGTTGTGCTTTGAAGTTGTCTCTGATGAGCTGCCTGAGGCCTGCCAGAGTTAGTGGCAGCTGGTGCTCTTGGGGCAAGACTGCATTCGCATAAACGCAAGCAGAGCAGCAGCAGCAGCAGCAGCAGCAGCGATGAAGCTGACGCTGGTTCAGGATGATAGCTGGACAGTGACTTCACGTGTCCATAGGCTAAGCATGATGACACGAGTGATGGAGTTTAATCAAAGCAATCAAACGGGTGAGCACACCTAGAGATCTGCTAGGTAGTCGCTTCACCTCATGTTCTGCTGTGCTGTCACTGCTGCTCCTGCTGCTCAACACCCTGCTTCGCACCTGCTAAGCCCGGAACCAGCGTTTCCAGGGTCTCAATTTGATATTGCAGCCCCGGTGTTGCCTTGGAATTCCAACTCCCCGGAGCACTGTCCAGTGGTGCACGCAGGCTGATGGCTTGCGTGCCGAAGCGTTCATACTGCTGCCTCGCCTGCCTAAGTAACGCCCTATACAGGAAAATAGCTGCTTTGTGGCGCATCGTATGCTGAGTTGTAATTCTAGCTTGTGTTGGAGCAGTTGTGCTTGTGCTTGTATAGTCGTATGAGGGGCAGGGCGTCCTACACAGCGTGGGAAGCAGCCAAAACGCTGTACACTTCGTCTATAGAGTGCATGTGTACCCGATCATAGGAACTCGGCAGGCAAAACGGTTGCACAGTACAACCCTATAGGGTTGTTTAGCTAAACACTGGTGGTTAAGGGAAAGCACAACAGATGACAACACTCGATGCTAGCGCAGCACAAGGGCTAGTGCATGAGGGCCAAACTCCTCAAGCACGTTATGGTTCATGACCACAGCCGATGGAAATCAACTACAACCAGCACAGTCACTTTCGAGTCCCAGTAAGGTGCCGTGCTTGCAGTGGGCATGGGCGAGGTTACGTGTGCATACAACCCATCAAATAAGGACAGTGCCAATCGCCCTCAAACCCGCATCGTTGGGCTCATACGGACATCATCACTGTGCTGTGAACCATGGCAACGCAACGGCAGCAGCAGCATCAACCAGCAACAAGCTGGTGTGCCATACGTCTATCACAGAACCACAATGACATCAAGCTGCACACAAGCAGTTCAAACCTCGGAACAGGCGTGCACACCGCCTTTAAAGGGGCCCCAAACAGCCCACAGCGCCAAGCCGCCTTGCATAGAACAGTTAACGGACAGTCTGTGGTGCAGGCCTGCCCTACATACCCACATAAGAGTATACAGATCTGTACACCTGTAGAGGTACAGCCGTGTCGGCGGCACCCAAAGACAGCACCACGCGCCTCGGCATGTCACACCATGAAGCGGTGCTGCACTGCGGCTGCATAACCCCTTGCAATGCAAGACAAGCATGCAGCAACACACCCTAATTAACCATACCCTCACTGGTAGTACAACGAGCAGCGTAATACATATACCATGGTTTCTCATAACGCCGCCTCACAGCAGCCATAACCACATCATGATGATGACTCGACGCCTCACAGCAGCCATAACCACATCATGATGATGACGCGACGCCTCACAGCAGCTATAACCACATCAGGATGATGACTCGACGCCTCACAGCAGCCATAACCACATCATGATGATGACACAACGCCTCACAGCAGCCATAACCACATCATGATGATGACACAACGCCTCACAGCAGCCATATTCAACCCTTATAGTACACCTGTAGTACACACCGGCGACAATACATGCGCCTTTTTTTCACAACGCCTTACAGCAGCCAAAGAGGGACTGGCTTGTAAACAACAACGCACACAAAAACAGCGGACGCATAACCGTTATTTTCTGTCATGCACGGCCAACCCAACACACCTCAGCACGCAGAAGTGCCTGCTTGCATGCGTCTGACAGCAACAACTCTGTCAACAGCAACAACACACAACAAGCAATACAGCAGCACCACTGCAAAGGTTTAACGCCGACTGTCAAAGCCCTGACGAGGAAAGCATGGGGTGGGATGCATGCCCTAAACTAAGCCTTCAACCGAACTGTGGAGGTTTCTATTGTTCTGTGCTGCACGTCACCTGCACACAGGCTGAAGCAGATGCATGATGCCATGCCCCAGAACGTCGAACAGCCACGTCCTGCAGCCTGCAGCAAATCCTCAAGCCATCGCAGTTGTGTTGCCACACCCTCAAGCTGCAGTGGCACCATGGCTGCTGTGCTGTTGGCATGCTCCCAATCCATCATGGGTGATTCCGACAATGCAGATGAGTTGTATTCAAATGACCCACTGTCCGAAGCTGACCTGCAGCCCTGCCGTCCTGCAGCCTGCAGGGACGCTGCCAAACCTAGCACAATGCACACTCACAGTCTCAGCACAAGTGCAAGCCACCACTGCAGCATTACAGCATTGCAGTGCAACAGATGCTTGCCCGCTCAATCACACACACCAGACTCCCTACAACACATCCCCTGCATAATGCAGGTTTGCAAAGCCGCGGATGCCACACTACTGCATCAGCTCTGGCTGTATGCAGCCACATTTGCAGTTGCGTCCTTCAGAGTGCCTGCAGGCGCATAGCCGGCAGCAGCTGCCGCAGATCCTGAGCCTCCTGCTGCTGCCAGCTTGTCATTCTTGCTGCTTGCAGGCACGGTGTAACGCACTTGGTCGTGCGTCAGGTGTGAGGTGAGGTTGAGTGAGGAAAGCATCACATCGCCGCGCGCATTGCACCTGCATGGACGGGCGCCGGCATGCAGCAATAAGCAATAATACAGTGATGAGGCCAGCTGAAGCATATTAGTACAACGGAAACAATATACACATGAGGCAGCATGAGGTGCTGCCCTGCATGCTGCATCTCATGCTGCCTCATATGTATGTTGTTTCCGTTGTACAAGAGCCTTCTGCCATCAGGGACGCAAACCACATGCCATTGCACTGACAGTTGCATTGTACAGCAAAGCCATGCGTCGCAAAGCAGCAATGTCCTGCGCAGCTCGCCCTCAGTCCATGCAGGGCACGGCATGCAGACCATATTGACGCGCCAGGAATCCGAGCACACTTCGTCAGCTGCTACAGCGCAAGCTGCTGTGCAGCATCCCAGGAGCAGCAGCAGCAGCAGCCGCAATTCAGTAGCAGCTGCAATTCAGCAGCAGCCGCAATCAGCAGCAGCATCAGCGGCGCCCTCACCTGACCATGCAGACCGCTCCATTTGCGACGTCAATGGCCCTGAACTGCCGCGGGGGCAGGCCCAGCGCTGTGCACAGCAGCGCGCGCAGCAGGCTCTTGTGCGTTATAACAAGGTGGCTGCCGCCCGGCGCCGCCAGCAGGTCTGTTGGTGTTTTGGAGGCGTGCATTTCGCAAGTGTGCGTTTCACAAGCGTGTGTTTCACAAGCAGTGGCAGACGCAGCGCGTGATAGTCAGCAGCAGCTGCTGCAAAGTGCTGGGGCACAGACGGAGAAGCACGATCGCGGTGTGCAGCATTCGCGTTGTGCAGAGAGCAGTCAGCATTGCTAGGGTGTGGGCTTCATCACATCAGCACACTTCGTGGCTGACATGCAGCAGCAGCAACAGCTGGCCTAGCTGGCGCTAGCAGCTATCTGCAGTGCAGTACTACCAGTGCTACAAAGACGAGAAAAGAAAGAACACTGAGATACTAGCGCGCCTCACCCTTCCATGCAGCTCGTGCCTGCCTGAAGGCATCCAGCACAGGGAAGCGGCCGTCCAGCTCGAAGCGTTCCGGCTCGTCACGCCACACCCTGCAGCAGCAGCAGCAGCGGCAGCGGCGGCAGCAGCAGCAGCAGCAGCAGCAGCACAGGCAGCTGAGGTCGATGCGGCGGGCGCGCTGCGCTGCATCCAGTTGCAAGCTATGGCCGTAGTGCATATGCTGCATTGCCTGGTTATAGTTGCAGGGGCGGCTTGATGGCTGTGGCTCTTCTGCTCACACACTTGCACAGCTAGATGATGCGTGCGCTGCTGCGCAGCCACTGCCAACAGGCAGCTGCATTTGTTTGTGTTCCAGCACAGCACAGCAGGAGGCAGCCGCACCTGTAGAGCTCCGGGTGGCTGGCGGCAATGTCCACTGCAGGCAGGCAGGCAGCAGCAAAGGTGGCAGCAAGGTGCTGATGGCGCGTATTGCAGGCGAGAGATGAGTATGGTGAATTGTTCTATCAGCAGGTGATCTGGATGCAAGAGCTGACAGCTGCAATAGCGGTATAGTAACTATTGCCACGTAAGCTACAGATCAAGCATGCAACCCACAATGTTGCGAATGCGGCTACAACTGTGACTGACAGGCCAATGTTTCAATGCAAGTGTGTGGCTGCAGGTTGAACAACGTGTGCTCCTCCATGTGCTCCTGCTGCTGCTGCTGCCGCTTGTTCGCTGCTGCTGCTGCCATGGCCCCTCACCGTTGCGCTTGCCCTGGAACCATCCCAGGTCCACCTCACTCAAGCTAGGCAGGTACTGCGGCTGCTGCACAGGCGCCTGGCCAGCCCACGGCTGCGACAAAGTATGCAGTGTGCAGCGTGGCAAACATGTGGTGAAAGAGTCAGAGCCAATGACCGAGAGAATATGCGTGGTGTGTGACAGCAACGACACACAACAGCATGCGGTGGCAAACTGCGGTAGGTGAGCCGGTATGGACATTTAGTTCAGCAAGGGGGCCACGTATCTGGTGCTGCATCACTGCACTGATGGCCCACAGCCCGTGTACGATGAATGTCACATAGCTGCTGTTGTGGCAACTCGCTGTTGTACTATTACGTGCTGCAAGCGGGCGCGCAGCCGCTGTCGTCACAAATCAGCATGGTGCATTCACTGACAAGCTGCAGCTCAGGTGAGCAGCCTCACCTGCCACACGATCTCTGTGGTCTGGCGAGCACGCGTGTGGGGGCTTGAGAAGCAACTGCAGCGCATGCAGGAAGCAGAGCAGAGCAGAGCAAGATGGCAGTCAGGTTGCTGGCAAGCGCGCTGACAAACACACTTGGCAGGCCTGACAGAGCACGCTGCTGCAGCTGCATCTTGCAGGAGCTGTCAGTTGCTGGGCAGTCGCAGCTGCCAATGCTGCTGCTGCTGCGGTGCTTGCGCTTGTAACATGCCTCATGTCTGAGACGGCTGGGGCTGCGTGCGCCATGCTGCTGTTGCTGCTGCTGCTGTGCATATGTTTGGTCAACATATGTTTGGTCAACAACGCACCTGACAAACTCCACGTGCTGCAATGCCTCTCTTGCCAGCACTGCTTGCGCCCTGCCTGTCTCTGTCAGCTCCGACTCGTTCGTGTTGCCCTGCAGGAAAAGGCGTGAAAAACCCCGCATGAATCATCCACACCGCTGCAGGACGCCAGGAGCAAGCAACGCCATCACTTGCTGCCCAAACAAACTAGCTTTTTGTGGTGCAACATCCAACCGGCATTGCAACTGCGAGACACGCAGTGTGGTGGCTCCACGCTACAAGCTTCAGTACCCTGCTTGCTGCTGCAGCAAGCCACAGCTGTGTGGCGCTTGCTCACCTGGATTCGGCTCTGCTCGTTCCAGGTGCTGTGTCCATGCCTTACAAACACAAACACCTTGGGCTCAGACACCTGTGGGGCCTTGATCGCTTGCAGGAACTCATCTGCCAGGGCCTGGTTCAAGCCTTCCCAGGTGCTTGCACTGGGGCCCAGGCCGTGTCCGTGCAAGTGCCTGTTGTTGTTTGACTGACGTTTGACTGCACGCCTACTTGCCCTTGCCGGGAAGTTAACAGGCAGCAGGCACAGGTGCTGCTGCAGTGGCCTGTCCCTGCTGCTGCAGCTAGGACGTTGACCTGCATGGTTGGCCCGTCCTTGAAGCATCATGTTGGAGTGCAAGTTCAGCGCCAAGAGTGTTGCAGCTGGTGGCTTGCGAACACCAGCGTCAAAGACAGCAACGGAATCACTTGCGAAACCTCCAACCACTTTCACAGCGCACGGAGTACAACAGTTCGGAATTAAGGTATCATGAATTGTTTTCAACAATGATCGTGTTTGTGCACAGTGTTCTAAGGTCCCGTAGAGTGTCTTTGTTCATGGTCCCAGAAACATTGTCATTGAGGTCACCCGGTCAGAATGCAGAACCCACATCGTTGCTGAACGTAACGGTGTTGCTGTGCACATGTAGTACCGATGCAGTTACGTTAGCAGGCAGCAGCACCAGGATCAGCAGTTGCAGCACACTGCAAGCCACCTTGGAATCCAGTGGTGCAGACAGGTGACAGCAACCTACAGCGGTGGCCCTTGCATTGGCTCAGCATGTTGAGACAGCTGAAAACAGCAACATACGCCAGTCCTACACTAGCTATACCTGTGAACCACCTACATAGGGCGCACTGCACCAGCCGAAGACAGGCGCAGTGGCTCACCAGAAGCAGCAAGAGCAGCACAGGTGAGCCGTTACAACTGCACACCAGCAATTGCTAGCATGACGCTGCCATAGGCACCATGCCAGGTGCTTTTATTCCCCCACCTTTGGGAATTTCTTGATACTAATAATAATAAATCATTGCATGCCACCTGGCGAGCTGGCTGCGGGATGCCACGCCATCTGGCGGGCATGCCATCTGCCTGGAGCACATGCCTACCCAAACTGCTGCCACATGAGCTCTGAGGCACCATAAGCAGCAGTGACTAATGCTTGGTCGTCACCAATGATAAAGCCAGTGCAGGCCAGGCATTGCAGCAGCAATGCATGCCACCATCAGCCTCATCTTGCGCCAGACATGCATGCAGCAAGCTGCTGAACAAGAGCTCAATCACAATGGTGTTATGCCACGCGCTGACACGCCTGCAGATGCAGATGTGCCAAAGCAGCAGCAAGAGCAGCAGCAGCAGCAGCAGCAGCAGCAGCAGCCTGAGCAAGATCCACAGCAGCAGCTGCAGCAGCTGGTGGAGCCGCAACTTGATGCCAGCAAGCAGCGGCAGCTGGAGGATGAGCTGCGGGACCCTAAGAACTTCCTGGAGTGAGTGCGCGCTGCTGCTGCTGCTGCTGCTGCTGCTGCTGCTGCTGCTGCTGCTGCACACATGCAATTCAATGCAATGCAGTACAAAACCTTTCTCAGAGTTTCTGGCACGCAGGTGAATGCGTTGCCGTGCAAAGATTTCATTTCTGGCTCTGCTGGAATCACCCATGCTCTGGTAACTCGGTAACGTGGTCTCAACATTACAACAACACAATTCTGCCCTGGGTGCAGGTACTTCCTGCCCCGCCCGCTGCGGCTCGCCTTTTTCGGCTTCTCAGCTGCCTCCACTTTTGTGGCAGCACTCATCTCAGCGGCGCAGCTGATACAGGTGCGGCTGGCAGCATGTGACCTGCTGCAGGCTGCTGCTGTTGCTGCTGCCCGCCACAAAACCCTTGTGCAATCGTTTATTATGTAACCCTGCCGAACATAGCTGGTAGTAACCTGCATCACCTGTGAATTGGTCAATGTCCAGTCCCTGAACACCGCCCGCTGCCTTCCATCGCTCCATCATCTGTGACATGCTGCAGGAGCCTGCACTGCAGGCAGCAGCGACCGGCGGTGCTCAGAACCTGGTCATAAACGTGATTGGGCTGCTGGTGTTTGGCGGCCTGTTCTACGCTGACTCAGCGGCTGGTGAGGCCCGTGTGGAGCAGCGGCGGCAGCTGCGGCAGGCGCAGATCAAGTATGGCGACAGGGAGGTGTTCAGGGATGAGCAGGGGCAGACGATGTCTCGGCTAAAGGAGGTGAGGGTGCGAGGCAGATGTATGCGTGTAAAAATAAAAGGGCTGGCTTCTGCAGCAACTGCGATGTTCTTGATCCATTGCACCGTCACTGCTGACAGAGGGGCGAGGGAGGTGTTCAGGGATGAGCAGGGGCAGACAATCTCGCGATTGAAGGAGGTGAGGGTGCGACGCAATGGTATGCATGATAGAAAAAACAGACAGGCTTCTGCAGCAAGTGCAGTTTTGTTGGTCTGCTGCAATGTAACGGCCGAAGAAGGGGAGGGTGCAGGGCACGCAAAACATATGAGAACTGACTGTCATGTGGTGTTTGCCAGGCGCTGTGGTTGGCATGCTGCGCAACACGCAAGCTGCCAACTGCATGCAAGCTGCCAACTGCACTGAAGCTGCACCGCGCGGCGCGGCTGCAACACCAATCAATGGTGGCATCATCCTTTTGCAACAGATTTACTACGGTAGTTATGTATATAAATCGCAGGTGGATGACGACTAGATTTTGCGGCGGCTGGGCGCTGGGGCAGGCGTGCCGGCATGCCCTTCCTGGGGCACAAAAACATTACACAATAATGACAGTAATAGGTGTCATAATCTTGCAGGTGGATGACGACTGGATAGCACGGCGGCTGGAGCGCT
Source organism: Tetradesmus obliquus (assembly GCA_030272155.1). Taxonomy (NCBI): domain Eukaryota; kingdom Viridiplantae; phylum Chlorophyta; class Chlorophyceae; order Sphaeropleales; family Scenedesmaceae; genus Tetradesmus; species Tetradesmus obliquus. Next base: position 3,679,581 of record CP126200.1, on the reverse strand, counting down.
GGGGCAAGCGTGACGGCATGCCCTTCCTGGGGCCCAAGAAGGCCGCCATCATTCAGCAGCTGCTGCAGCAGCACCAGCCGCAGCTGGCGGTGGAGGTCGGCACAATGGCGGGCTACAGCGCGATCAAGATCGCACAGGTTGGTGGGCGAACACAATGGAGCAGCGCTCCCTTTTCGCCGCTTTCATGGGGTGCGGAGCGGAGCGGATATGTAATTATTGCTTTCACATCATTGGTGATGTGTTTATGAGGTCGGTGGGCGTGCTTGAGGTGTTTTAGACAGACTTTGAGGGTGCCAACCTCAGATCATGAGCTGTCAGCGCAGCCGGTCATGAAACCACCACCACGGCGGGCTACAGCGCGATCAAGATCGCATAAGTCGGTGGGCTTGGTAGACTCGTGTTTTTTTGAGAATTTTTTTGGATGCGAGCCTCAGGCCATGGCCTGTGTGCACTGCTGGTAGTCACGCTATGAGCGGCGTGCTCAACAGAGATGGCAGATTGGCTGGTTGCAAACGACTATGGCTTGGCTTTTTAGGTTCATCAGCCCCGCCTTGCTCCTGCCGGCTTGGCACTGATGCATCTGGTGCTGCGGGCCGCCAGTCTGCGGATGCAGTGACCTCGTTGACAAACACAGCAACTCGGCCTTCACCTCTGTGGCTGCAGCAGTGACCCCATGCTGCACTGCAAGTTGTGCATGCAGGTGCTGCCGTCGGGGTGCGTGGCTGGTGAGCATCAAGAAGGACCTGAGCTGGCTGCTGGTGGCAGCACATTGATGCATCGACATGGTTCAATAATCAAATGCTTGCATGCACGATGGAATGCCAATGTCAACCTCGCGCAGGTGCTTTCACCCGGCGGGCGGCTGGTGAGCATACAGAAGGACCTGAGCTGGCTGCTGGTGGCAGCGCATTGGCCGTTCAACATGTTGCAAATGCTCCAATGTTTACAAGCACAATGGGATCCTTATATCCATGTCATGCAGGTGCTTCCACCCGGCGGGCGGCTGGTGAGCATAGAGAAGGACCTGAGCTGGCTGCTGGTGGCGAAGCGCTTCCTGTGGCAGGCCAGCCAGGGGGAGGCCAACAAGCAGCGCAGCACACCACTCGGCAGCACGGTGAGAATGATCAGCGGAAGGTTATTTTGGTAGATGTGCAAAGGAAACCCCAGTTGAATGCCATCTAGACGCTAATGTTCTCACTCCACAGCTTTATATGGGGCAGACCAGCCAAGTGGAAGTGAACAAACAGCGCAGCACACCACTCGGCAGCACGGTGAGGCTGGTCCTGGCACTGCCTGATGAAGCTCAAAGAGTTGCTGAACCGCATAGCATGCGGCTGTTTGTGTCCCAACCAAGATGCAAGGCAGCTTATCACGATTGCGCGCTGACTCAGCGTGTTGGTGTTGGTGCAGCTGAAGGTGCGCGGCTGGTACAGCAGGGAGCAGCAGGCTCTGTACAGCACGAGCATGGGGGCGACACGCGTGCTGCCATGGGTGCCAAGCCCACCGGCAGCTCATGTTGCACCTGTTTCTGGTTCCACCTGCGCAGGCAGTCGAGGGACCTGCAGCTGCAGCGCAACACGCACCTTGACTGCTTGCCATCCGCTGTGTGCTGCTGTTGCTGCATGCTGCTGCTGGCTGGGGCGCTGCAGGTTGATGTGTGGTGGGGAGATGCTGTCAGCAAGCTGCCAGAGGTTGCCTCCAAGTATGGCAGGCCGATTGACTTCCTGCTGCTGGATGGCACCCCAAAGGAGACCCTGGCGTACCTGCAGGCAGCAGAGCAGCACCTGTCACCAGGCGCAATGGTGGTTGCAGATAATGCAGGTACGCACAGCAAGCTCATGCGTAAGCATAGCCAAGCTAAGATGGTGCCAGGACCCACATGTAACTATCCTCTCTCTCATAGCCAATGGTAGGTTGCCCTTCGAGCGCCCGTGAAGTACACTCTGCGTGACAAAGCCAGCCCCAAGCCATCATCATTAACATCATCATCATCATCATCATCACGTCGCCAACCATGCAATGTGGACGCTGCTGTAGCTGCATTGTTCAGGCAAAGAGCTGGTGTCACCGCTGCTGCTGCTGCTGCTGCTGCTGCTGCTGCGAAGGTGTGTTTGCCGAGGGTGGCATGAAGCCCTACCTGCAGTACGTGCGCGGCAGCAGCAGCTACAGCAGCCGCTACATTGCCACCACGCTGGAGTGGAGGGTTGATGTGGAGGATGGCCTGGAGGTGTCCACGCGACTGTGAACTTCACCCTGAGGCGTTCGTGCGGCTGTAAACTTCACATCACGAACTTGCGGTGGGATGATGTGGAGAATGGCCTGGAGGTGTTCCACGCGGCTGTGAACTTCACCCTGAGGTGTTCGAGTGGCTGTAAACGATCCAATGTGAACTTGTGGCTGGCAATGTGGAGGAAGGAGATGCCTAAATGTGTCCACGTCGCTGTGAAGTTCACCCTCAGGTGTTTGTGTGGGCTGCGCCACAGCTTTGAACTTCACAGTGTTCACTTGTGACGGCAAACTGAGGCATAGCGGGCGATGTCCTTGCGTGTAACACTGATCAAGCCATAGCCTATGGCATGTCTCTGTGTGTGAAACTTCGGGCCCCGTACAGTGTTTCACACACAGTCATGTCTATGGCTTGATGGATAACATGATCATGATGTCTGTGTACACTAAAGGAGGGCGTGTGCAGTGCAAGCCCGGGCCCGACGACGGTCGGCAACTGTCGCAGTATTGCCTTGCTGCAAAGACTAGAGGCACTCGGACACGCGCCACTGCGGCAGATGTGCCCTGTTCGACCTTGCAGCAACCAGCACAGGGAAGCAGCTAGTGATCCTTTACTTTCATTGCTGTGCCGTGACTGTAACGGCAGCACGTCTGACTGCAATGCAAGGCTGTTCGGCTTGGGTAACAGGTTTGCAGCAAAGTATTCCTGTGTAAGTTTGCTGCCCTGCTGTACTTTTTGTTTAGTCCAGGCTGGCATCTTCGCTGTAATGGAGGCAAAGACAGCAAGTAGTTGGAGTGCTTGGTTACACAGTTGGCGCCCGTGGGACAGCCAACATGAGCGTCAACAACTGATCCAGGGCATCAGTCAGCACCGGCGTCAACACCTCATGCCACAACAGGCGCTGCGCCGAGTGCACGAGCACTGTGTGTGGCATGCAGCAATTGTGGAAATGAGCACAGCACATACCATGCACCAAATGCAGCTCATTGGAGCTCTCTGGCAGCAGCACATGGCAGCGGTGCTGCAAACAATGACCATAAACCAAGCTCGACCGGCGGGAGTGGGCAAACGAGGCTGTACCTAGTAGCACAGCGCATCGCAGCCGCAACTCACAGCCTGCATTGCTGCAGCCGCCGTCGATGGGATGACTTGCATTGCATGCAAGCATCCTGCCTTGCTTGTTTTTCAAACTCTCTCTCCTGAAACTGGACACTCAAGATGCCTACAGTGCATGCAAAAAGGACATGAGGCCACAGAGCAGCACCACAAGTTAGTGCTGCCTGGCCAATCCATATGCATTACCGTCAGGCGTTGAGCCCTGCACTTTGCAATGCAGGCTCGCAGTGCACAGACAACTCTGACACCTCAGCTAATGCACTCTTCCTCTGCACGACAGCGTCAACAGTAGATCACAAGAGGGTGCCCATGCAACCAATGTGTGCAAAAGAGGCTTCCATTGGTGTCACAACAGCCAGCATCAGAGGTGTCTATCGTTCTTGCTGCAGCGGCGGCTGGCGGCAGTAAGCCAGCCATACCCGAATGCCAGATAGCAGCAATGCACACATAGCCATTGGTGGCAGCAAGCATGTTGGCTGCACCAAATAAACAGGGCATGTGCGCTGAAATATGCATGAGCTGCACGTGTGGGACACACACACACACACAAAGGTGCATGCTTAGAAGCAGCACCTGTGCTTCCCCCAGCTATTGTGTTGATAAGAAACCTTGATGCTTCAAGCAGGCAATTGCAGTCATTGCCTACCTAGCTATACAAGCGACATAGCCCCTGATTCTTCTTCATATGCAGCAGCTGATGAGTGCTTCATATGCAGCAGCTGATGAGGTGGGGCTGCAGCTGGCACTGCTACGACGACGCGGCAATGCTGCAAAAGCAACCTCGACCCCATGACTGCAGCAGTACAGCACAGCACCAATTCTCCACCTGTGAAATGAACACCACCTGAGGCCAACAACCAATGACAACAAGCTCTGGCAACCAATAACAACAGCCCACCAGGCAAGAAAGAACAAGCTGCTCTGCTCTGCATGCAGGATGAGGTTTGCCTGACAAGTGTCGACTGGCTGCGATGCAATGACATAACACCAACTCCCTGCATTGCTGCCAAGTTAATATGCACACTCTACGCAAATTGGTTTTAGCCACCAACTCCCACACAGGGCCAGGCAGCAGCTGGCCTGCATGTTACTGCAGCACCAGGGCCACCAAAAGTTGTGTTTCTTCAAAATGGTGCATGACGCACCCAAGCAGTGCTGCCCTAACCCTCGAGCTAACTGACACCCAATGGAGAGAGACACTGATACATGTACGTACAAGCGCAGCGCTGAGTTGCAGCTGCTGCACACCACCCCCACGGCACCCAGCAAATAAGCAACAAACAGCCTGCCTCCAACAACTACCCTACACGCACCCCTGCACTGCCTGTTGCCTGGCTGCCGTTTGCATCACCAGCTGCCTGTTGCAGCCAATTTCATGGCCAGATCACCAGATCACAGGCAGCTTACAGCGCCTTGCGGTGGCCGAAGTCGTACCACGCAGCAGGGCGGCCGTCTTGGCTCCTGCGGAAGCCTGCTGGGGGCTTCTGGCCTGCGGTAGCCTTCTTCCAGCTTGGCACACGGGCCCACTTCTGGGGCCGGTGCCAGCAGGGCACATCACGCCAGGTGGTGGCCACCACCCCCCACTTGGTGTCACTCAGCTTCTCAAAGGCCCCTGTTGCAAGAAATAAGATAGGGAGGATGAACCGGGAGGGAGAGCAGCAGCAGCAGGATGCAAAGAGAGAGTCAGTGACTGTGTGTTGCGGATATAGCAAGATGAGGGCAGGTGCTGCCAAAAGTGCAGGTTGCATGGCATGGAGTTCCTGCTGCTGCAGTTGCTGCTTGAGTCGTGTCGGGCGTTGCTGGCATGCAAACAGCAGCCTTGCAGGAGGCGCGACTGAGCAGCTGTCACACAAATGAAGCGTGCCAGCTGCTGGGGTTGACTTCCACCAGTGCTGTCTTTGCCAAAAGCTGGATCGCACGCACTGACAGCTGAACAAACAGATGGTACATGCCCGTAGCAGCGGACTTTTGCAACAACCATTTGAATGCTGTTACAGAAACAAGGCCATGTCACTCACAGATGCTCAGGTCGAGGTGGTACATGTCTCCGCAGCACCAGCGCTTGTTGCTATGGTAGTTGTTGGGGTAGTGGCAGGGGCAGGTGTCAGTGACCATGACAACCACAGATGCTGACTCATCCCAGCACACGCTGCTGCGCTCCAGGTACTGGCCATAGCCGTCACGGAAGTTCATGTTCTTGCACTTGACCTCCTTGCACTTTCTGCGCAGCAACAGGAAAGCAGCAGCAGCAGGTATGCTGAGCAGCAGGCAGATCGGCTGCAGGCACTAGGCACTAGCAGTTGTACCGCCAGAACTGCTGCTGTGGCAACATACCTCTGCCTGATCAAGCTCGGCTACACAGATCTTCACAGCAACTGACGAGACGTACACCAACATGAATTTAACGTTTTAATGAATAACGCTCACCCGCAAGATCCCTTGTAGTCGGGGGCAATGTCGCTGATGGCCACAACATCCCACCCTGCAAGGCAGCAAAAGAAACAGGAGCAACGTCAGCATACGCAGCAGCTAAACCGACGAGCATTTGTGTATAATGCTGAAATCACAGGCCCTAGGCGGAGATGCGTAGGGCTGCACGATGATCTGGCTATTGACCCTGGGCACTCACCGGTGGCCCTGCGGTAGTCTAGGTAGCCGAACATGCAGGAGCCCTTGTGGATGCTCCATGCGTCAGTGCCTGCAGCAGTTAGCAAAACGGTTGGCAGGCAGCCGGGTCAGCGTAGTGTAGGGTGGCAGGGTCCACTAAGCGCCACGAGCCACCACTGAGCAGAACTGGGGGTTACTGGCCAAGATCGCTGTCGATAGGAATGATACATGCACGTTTGTTTAGATCTGCGAGCCGAGCAGGGCTGATGCTGCGTGGTTGTGGTGACTGCTTCTATGTCACCCAAACACTGGTGAAGCCAGGAAGAGCAGGCCAGGCCGGATGGCTGGTCCAGCAGCTGCAAAATTGTTCTGATCAGCCCTTTGCTGCTCACCGTAGAATGTTGCACGGCCTGTCTGCCAGCTGCCGAAGTTGGCTGAGGCGCAGCCCGCAAGGGCAAGCACCAGCACAGATCCAAGCAGCGTTGCTGCAGCTGATCCTTGCGAAACCATTTTGATGCAATTGATGTGACGATGTATGGGCAACAATAGAAGTAGCCCGTTGTTTGTCAAGCAGCGCTTGAGCAGGAGTGGGAGTTTTGTATTGGTGAGCGGGTAAGGAAGCAGTTGATTTGCTGAACGAGCAGCGGAGACGGTATATGTTCGACGCAGCGTGGGCTTTTGACGTAGTGGTAGATATCAAGTAGGCTTGAAAGTGTCACTTCAGCAGCCCTGCCCGTCTGTCGGTCAGACATGGCACCTCTTGGGCCATTGCAAACAGCGATCTACGCCCGCACCGCACCAAACTATAAAGTTTGGATGTTCAATCCTTACTTGCATGCACGATCACAGGTCCCGGCAAGCTATGCTGTGCTGCAGTCAACGCCACCGAGCGAGTGATTCTACTACTGCCCATGTGGCTGTCTGACAGCAAAATTACATGACACGCATACTCTCAGCATCAACGTATGAGCTTTTGCTACGCGTCTTCGTATTTTCTGCCAAAAACGTACCCGGTCGTTTGGTGGTTGGCTGGGAGCAGTACAGTCAGTCGGTTGCACCCCGCGTGCAGCCGTGCACGGTTCTACCTTCACGCAGTACGAAAGAGTTAACAGCACTAGCATACTCATTTAATGCAAGGGCGCCCTGGTAGGGGACTGACAGACCAGAAGCAGCCAGGTGACTCTGTGCCTAACTTGGCAATCAGGGCTGCTGCCAGTGCCAGCAGGCCCATGTTAAGGGAGCTTCCAGTCGGTGCACAGTGCAGGGATCGTCTCTCACTGCAAGACGAGTAAATCTGTCTGCTGCTTTGATCTGTAATTCAAAGTTTGAGCAATGTGTGATAGCACAGGCGTGGCGAATGCCAGTACACTTGCATACACAGTATGCTGTACAACATGTTCAACATCAGCAATGTGGTGAACTCTCAAAGCAGGCTGCTGTAAATAGGACGATTCTGCTGTGGCAGAAGTGCAGTCGGGTGGATGCTGGGACTGCTGCCACTCAGTAGCATGCAGACAATGCGGTTCCTGCTCATTTCTGTTGCTCTTGCAGCCGCGTGACTGCCGCAATCACTGTGGCAGTGCTGGCTCATGGCGCACACAATATCAACCACTCTGTCAATAGACTGCCTCAACATCCCCGAGCCAGGAAGATAAAACTGGGAGTACAATCACCCTACAGTAGCATCGCTACCCTACGACAGCTTACAACAGCAGTGGCTGCAATCGCTGCTACTAGCCTGCTGCAACTAGCCAGCATGAGCAGTAGTGCCATCAAGAAAGCAGCATTACGCCTTCTACTACACATAGTATATGTCGGCTGGCAGCCAGTCGTGATACGCAGCGGCTGCAACAGTGGACAGTGGACAAGCCATGTGGCATCCTGGCAATGCGCGACCACGTGGCAACCCGCTAACCTGCCAGCCTGCTTGTTTATATGCAAGCAGTTGTCTGGGCTGCCCTAGGCACAGCTGACTCAACCGACCCGGTACTGGGTGCACTGCTGCCACAGCTGCAAAGTTGCTGACAAGGCACCCCATGGTGTCTCATTCTCCAGAGCTGCATGCCTGACAACATGCCATGATGCTTGCGCGCCCAGCCACTATGTACATTAAGTGCTGACGGCACCAATGCTCTGGCTTGGCTGGTCACATGTTCACAATGGTATGCAGCCTGAGCGCAGCAAGCAGCGGAACAAGTTTGGAGGGGTGTGTGCCAGACTGAACAGCTGCTGGCGCCAAGCTCCTTGGTCCAATATGACAGTTGTAGTTTGGTGCATGCATTGCAGGCTTGCAGTCGTGCTGATGTATTAGCGTCGCTGCACAGCCAGCAGCTGATCATGGCCGCAATCAGCAGTGCAGCCTGCATCCTGCCGAACAGAAGGGTAGCATGACCAGGTTAGCCCCGATTGGGCAAAGAGGCAATCGGTCCTGTCAGCGCCGCACAGTGGCACTGCCGCAGGCTGGCAGCTTGCCCCATGTCCAGTCTGAAGCCGCTCTTGCACACAGTTTTTCCGTAGTTCAACAGTTACTTTGAGTTTGAAACCGTTTTGGCCGCGCAGTGGAAACTACTGCGATTAGCCAGAGAGGTTGCTCTCAGGCTGTCTATGTGTACTGCGCAGTACTGCCGGCATTGCCTTTGACAGCACACAAAGGCAGAAGCGGCACAAAACCGGCAACCCCTAAGATAATATCAGTTGACAACGTGCCACGGCAGTCAAAGGTTGCGGATTTGCCCCATTATCTGCTATCTCAGAGATACTTCTCAAAATGTCCAGGCACTGCCTGGCAGGAACTCTGGAGTTGCTGCAAACACGCAGTGGCAGCGACCTGCAGTCCTTGGGTCCCGCAGCTACACCATGCCCACTCTGAACCCGCTGTTTTAAAAACCGCAGCTGCTTGCGCTTCTGCTCTGCTGCAAACAGGGTTCTCTCACTCGAGAGCATTGCGAAACTTTGCTAGCAGCATAGTCAGGCAGCATGCACATGAGATGTTTCAGCCTGCGCCACGTATTAAACAATGAAACAGATCAGCTGAGCAGTTCGCTGGAAGGTCCCAATGTAGCACAGACGCAGCACACTTCCGAATCTCGTCGGCATCCCGGCGTTCTGAAATAGGCGGAAACTACAAGATGGACTTGCAGCATATTATGCAGAGCATGCTAGCTGCGCGGGCCCAGGCGGGCGCTACGGTAAGTGGACACGCAGGGCAGCAGTAGCAGCAGGACTTGGGGAGCTGCGTGGTTTCTGTGGCATCGCTCACAAAAGGTTTCTGCTCACTGTCACCAGGGTGATCAACAGCAGCAAGGTGGCCAGGGGCAGCCTGCAGGGTTTGGCAGTGGGCTGCTGCTGGGCGCACAGCAGCAGCAGCAGCAGCTCCTGGGCATGCAACTACAGCAGCAGCAGCAGCAGCAGCAGCAGCAGCAGCAGCCTCTGGCACTGCAGAACGCTGCGCTCAGTGAGCGGCAGCAGCAGCAGCATATGCCTGCATGGGGCGGCCTGCAGCAAGCAGGTAAGGCGCTCACAGGCTGGAGCAGCAGTCTCAGCAGGCAGCGATCGCACTGGCTGTAATTGAGCTTGTTTGTTGAGCATGACAGGCTCAGCGTTGCATGTGCAACAATGCTGCTGCTGCTGCTGCTGCTGTACAATAGTGGTACACTGTGGTTCACTGCAGTCCAAACAGCTGTCATGTCTAGTGCAAGCTGCACGCGAGCTTGTTCGACAGGCTTCTGCTCACCCGACAGTGCACACGCAAGCGGCCACTAACACTGTTGCAGCACAGAGCAAGCTTTTTGTTGTTTGCAGTGTGCACACTGTCATTGGGAGCATACTTCTCCGGACATATGTTGCCTGCAAGTTTAATCATGCACACCATTACAGCATGCATGCAATACGTTAGGATCCCTCCCTGCACACGACACACAGTGGTAAAGTTGCATCTCTCAGTTTGCGTTCCTACGATGGCACCTGTTGCACTGTATTGTATGCCGCCACCCACCCACAGCTGTCGCCTCTACAGCGCAAATGATGCCGCCAGTCAGTCAGCAACCAGAGCAGCAGCAGCAGCAGATGCAGATGCACATGTTGGGGCAGATGGGCACAGCAGCAGCTGCTGCTGGCAATGCAAACGGAAGCATGCACCAAGATGACCTTGGCCTGCAGCAGCAGCAGCAGCAGCAGGTGTCAGGCTTGACTCCTGCAGGCGTTGCAGAGCTGCTGGGTGAGGCGGGGGAGGAGCAGCCCTCAGCACTGCACCTGGCAGATGTGCTGCCAGCCGGCAGCGATGCACCCCAGCAGCAGCAGCAGCAGCAGCAGCAGCAGCAGCAGCAGCAGCAGAACGGCTTGCTAGATCCAGCAGCAGCAGCAGCAGCAGGGCAAGCTGCGCGGCGGCAGCGGATGCAGGAGCTGCTACGCAGCATGCCTCCCGAGCAGCAGCAGCAGTTCCTGCAGCAGCTGCGGCGGCGCTACCAGCAGCAGCAGCAGCAGATGGGGCTGCAGCAGCTGCCAAACTCACACGAGATGCTGCTAGGCATGCAGGCCTCTGCGCCTCTGCCAGCAGCAGCAGCAGCAGCGGCAGCAGGTCCTGGCGAGCTGCAGGGTGCCTTGAGCTTTCCAGGCATGGCTAGCCTGCAGCAGCAGCAGCAGCAGCAGTTGGCAGGCAAGCGCTCCTTTGGTTTTATGAGCACGGGCGGCTATGATGCAGCAGCAGCAGCAGCTGGCGGCGGCTTGCAGCAGCAGCAGCAGCAGCCAAACCGATCGCTTCTGGAGCAGACGCACATGCTGCGCATGCAGCAGCGGCAGCAGGCAGCCATGACGGCCGCAGCGCTGCAGCAGCAGCAGCAGCAGCCACTGCAGCAGCAGCAGTCTTTGCAGCAGCAGCAGCAGCAGCAGCAGCTGCTGCAGCCGCTGCTGCAGCCGGCTGGTTCCAGTGGTCTCTTTGGGCAGCAGCAGCAGCAGCAGCAGCAGCAGCCGCCGTTGAACAACAGCAGGACCATCAGCACTGGCGCTGTGCTTGCGCCGCAGATCAACAGCAGCAGCGACATGATGGATGTGAACAAACTCTTTCCTGAGTCAGTTGCTGAGTACAGCAGACAGCAGCACCAAGGCACACTGACCTCATCTCTGCAGCAGCAGTTCCCTGCAGGGTTAGAGCAGTCCTTCCTGCAGCAGCAGCAGCGGCTGCTGCAGCAGCTGCAGCAGATGAAGCAGCAGCAGCTCGCGCAGGGCGGCCTCACTGCAGAGCAGCAGGAGGCAGTGAGGGCCATGTTGCAGCAGCGGCAGCTGCTGGAGATGCAGCTGCAGCAGTTTGCAGGCAACACAGCAGCAGCAGCAGCAGTGTCGAGGCGGCGGCTGCTGCCTGCTTCGCTTGGCGGCGGCGCTACTGCTGCTGCTGCTGCTGGGCTGGGAGCGCCTGGTAGGCTCGGGGTGTTTGACGGCAGCACTGCTGCTGCTGCTGCTGGGTTAGGCGGCATGCCAAGCCCTGAGCAGCTGCTGCGCTGGCAGCAGCAGCAGCAGGCGGCTGCCAGGGCCAGGGAGCAAGAGGCGTCAGCGCACCAGCATTCGGCATCTCAGCAGCAGCGCATGTCAGGTGCGCTAGGCGGCAGCAGCAGCAGCAGCAGGACTCGTTCATGCAGTTTGTACTGCTTGGTCACTGCACATGCTCATGCACCTGCATGCTGTTGGGGCGGCTGTGAACTGACAGTTTTGGGCATGGTAAATGCACAACTGCGCACATGCAAGCAATGCTGGTCCAGAAGCTCCCAGCTGTGCATGTTCAACGCGGCCTCCTTACCATTGCTCCAGTCATCCTGCAGCTGGTCTATCAGCTCGTTACTGCTGTATAACTGCGCAAGTGCCTGCCGTGTTTGTTGCATTGCATTGCACTAACACACCTGCTGCTGCCGCACTGCCGCACTGCTGCTGCTGCTGCTGCTGCTGCTGCTGCTGCTGCTTCCGCAGGCCCCGAGGCGTCTGCTGCGTTGAAGGCGGTTATGGAGGTGCTGGACATGAGCGGGCAGGACGAGGCGGAGCCGCCAGAGGTGAGGCTGTACTGTTGTTACAAGTGTTATGACAAGATCTGGTGATGGGTTGGTGATGGAGCTCCTCGACATGAGCGTGCAAAACAAGTAGTTGAATTGTAACAAAATATGGATGGGTTGGTGATTGAGGTGCTTGACATGAGTGGGCAGGATGAGGCGGAGCCGCTAGAGGTGCGGAGACCTCTTTTGACTGATTCAAGCCTTGCAAGCAGAGATGTAACAAGTTATTCAAGGAATGATGATCGGTTGGTGATGGAGGTGCTGAACAGGAGCGGGCAGGATGAGGCGGAGCCGCCAGAGGTGCGGAGGGGCTGTTGTCAACAGTGTTATCGTTGATGTGTGGTTGCGTGCTCCAGGCTTGCTGCCACCAGCAGCTAGGCCTGGCGTGGATGCAGCCCAGCCTTTGCAAACCCCAACCTTCAACCAGTGAACCCTCTGCTGCTGTCATTACACCGCAGAGCTCGCTGCTGGTGCCCATGCTGCGCCACCAGAAGCTGGCCCTGGCCTGGATGTGCCGCCTGCAATCCACACAACCTGCCAGCTAAACCCAGCCGCTGAGCCCTGCACCTGCTGTTTTCCTCATCAACGCAGAGCTCGCTGCTGCTGCCCTTGCTGGCACAGCTGCCCTTGGCCTGCCTGCACTCCAGCCTGTGTAACCCTGATGCTCACCCCTCTGCTGCTGTTGTTCAACCCTCTGCTGCTGTTGTTACACCGCAGAGCTCGCTGCTAGTGCCGATGCTGCGCCACCAGAAGCTGGCCCTGGCATGGATGTGCCGCCTGCAAGCCACTCCAAACCCCTAAAGTTCAAACCCCACCTCTGAAGCCTGTTGCTACTGCTGTTTTGCGCGCAGAGCTCGCTGCTAGTGCCGATGCTGCGCCACCAGGAGCTGGCCCTGGCATGGATGTGCCGCATGCAAGCCACCCCAAACATGTGATCATCACACCCCACCTCTAAAGCCTGTTGCTGCTGCTATGCTTGCGCAGAGCTCGCTGCTTGTGCCAATGCTGCGCCACCAGAAGCTGGCCCTGGCCTGGATGTGCCGCCGCGAGGCCAGCCGGCGTGTGAGTGGCGGCATCCTGGCTGACGACCAAGGCCTTGGGAAGACAGTCACTACAATTGGCCTCATCCTGGCACACCCCAGGGGAGGCGACTACCTGCAGGTGCGTCGTTTGGGTTAAAAGATAGCTGCCTTTTGTTGCCATGTGCAGGTGCATGGGTTTTTATGTGACCAAAAGTGTTGCCTAATGATAGCACTGTTCAAACCCGCAGTTGGCTCCATGTTTTTACTCAATAGCAACAATACATGTGTGTATCGCTGCTGCTGCTGCTGCTGCTGCTGCTGCTGCTGCTGCTGCTCCTGCTGCTGCAGGACATCAAGCAAGAGGGCGACAGTGATGAGGAGTTGGAGGCGCTCATGGCAGCAGCAGGCGCAGCAACCGGCAGCAGGGCGGCAGCAGCAGCAGCAGCAGCGGGCACTGGTGCAGTGAGCAGCAAACCTGAGGTGCGGCTGATCCCTGGTGGTGAAACTTGTGGTTGCTTTGTTGGGCAACCCCACTCATCTCTGTTGTAGTAGCAGTGAAGCTGGTGCAATGTGCTGTCAAGCCTGTGCAGTGTGCTGAGTGGTGGTGATCTGTCGGCCAGCAACGACGTGTCATTTGCTGAACGCACTTATTGTACCTCTGTTACAACAGGTATCTCTCAAGCATGTAACATATCTGTTACACTATAACATATCGTGGGTTTTAAATGTGCCGCAGGTGGTGGACTTGTTGGAGAGCGATGATGAGGGTCCGGCTGCAGCAGCAGCCAGGCAGCAGCACAACATGCACAGCAGCGCTACCGCTGCTGCCGCAGCTGCGGTGCATGCCCTGCCGTTTGCTGAGCATGCAAGCAAGCGCCAGCGGCTCGACTACAGCAGCAACCCAGCAGCAGCAGCAGCAGCAGCAGCAGCAGCGCAGGGTGATGTGACCGTCATTAGTAGCAGCAGCAGCAGCGATGACGAAGGCGGCGACGGCGGCAGCAGCAGCAGCGGCAGTGACATCCTCTGCATGTCTGAGCTGCAGGCATCAGCAGCAGACCCCCAGCAGCAGCAGCAGCACGGCAGCAAGCTGCTACCAGCCTCTGCTGCTGCTGCTGCTGCAGCAGCAGCAGCAACGGCAGCAGCAGTGGCGCGTTACAGCAGTGTGGCTGGGGAGGCTGCTGCTGCTGCTGCTGCTGCCAGGAAGGCTGCTGACGAGGCAGTAGCAGCGCTGACAGGTCAGCAGCCTGGGGAGCCGCTGCAAACCTTGGACATAGATGTGACAGGGCTGAGGGGCGGCGTGCTGTTGCGGCTGTGCCAGCAGCAGCAGCAGCAGCAGCAGGGCCAGCCAGAGGAGCCTGCAGTAGAGCAGGACGTTGCAGGTAGTGCAGATGGCGGTGCTACCTCGCCTGCTGAAAAGCAGGAGCAAGCACCACCACAGCAGCAGCAGCAGCCTGACCAGCAGATGCAGGTGCAGGCAGATGCTAGCCAGCCGCTGCAGCTGCAGCAGCAGCAGCAGCAGCCAGACATTGAACAGCTGCAGGAACAGCCAGAGCAAGCCATGGACGTTGACCAGCAGCAGCAGCAGCAGCAGCAAGATCTGGGACAGGAGCAGTCGCCACAGCAACAAATAGAGCAGCAAGACACACAGAAACTCGAGCAGCAGCAGGACGGCGACAGGCAGGAGCAGCAGCAGCAGCAGTCAGGTGATGACCTGGACCAGCTGGTGCAAGTGATCTGGGAACAGATGGAAGACAAACAGGCAGAGCAGCAGCAGCAGCAGCCGGTAGGCGATCAGGACTCATCACAGCAGAGGCTGGTGGAGCAACTGCTGGATAACATATTGCAGGAAGATGAGCAGCAGCAGCAGCAGCAGCGCTCCGGATCAGTGCCAGTAGAGCAGTCAGAGCAGCAAGCGCTACAGCAGCAGCAGCAGCCCCAGCAGCAGCTGCAGATGCAGCAGCCACCACAGTCGGCGCAGCAGCAGCAGCAGCAGCAGCAGCCTGCTGGCACCTCTGGCTGGAGCATCAGCCGCGGAAGCTTAGCAGACTTGAGGGGCGGTGCACCAGCAGCAGCAGCAGCAGCAGCCAGCGGCACAGCAACGCCGATCAAAGCCGAGCCGCAGCAGCAGCAGCAGGCCACAGACGACAGCAGTGATGAGGGCGATGTGCAGATCATCAGCACTCCTGCAAAGCCCACACACATCAAGCTTGAACAGCAGCAGCAGCAGCAGCAGCCAAATCACGCTGTCGGCCTGCTGGCGGCTAAACCGCCGCTGGCTGGCGGCGCTAAACCCCACCACAAGTCCAGCAAGGCGGCGCTGGCGGCGGCGAACAAGGCAGCAGCAGTAGAGGCTGCTGAGCGCAGCATGGTGCCTGGGGGTACGCTGGTGGTGTGTCCCACCAGTTTGTTGCACCAGTGGGCGAGGGAGTTGAGGCACAAAGTGCACCCAGCTGCTGGCTGCGAGCTGCATGTCTACCACGCCAAGGTGCGGCAAGCGGATGATTGTTGTGACAAAATGAATAACACAAAGAATGCTTAGTGCAGCAGCACCCGCTGCACTTGCGCGCACACTCCACACTCCTCTTCCTCCACCTACCTCTCCTGATGTACTAATGTGCATGTTCCTCTTCGTGCATGTTCCTCTTCATAGCAGTGCGATCGAAACCCTTTCTTCTGCATTGCTCCACCTGAACCCTGCTACAGGACAAGGCAGTGTCACTCAAGGGCCTCACCCCTTTCACTGTAGTGCTCACCATCTACGGCGCAAGAAGCACTCCTCAAAACCCTCAAGGCACCAGCGCTAAACCCTGCTGCTGCCTGCTTAAACCTGAACCCTGCTGCAGGACAAGGCGGTGTCACCCGAAGGCCTCACCCCCTTCACAGTTGTGCTCACCACCTACGGCACCATGGCACAAGAAGCACCCCTAAAAGACCGCCAAGCCACCAAAAGCAAAAAAGCCGCCGCCGCAGCAGCAGCAGCTGGCAGCGATCCGCTGCAGGATGCCACAGCTGCTGCTGCTGCTGCTGCCAGCAGCAGCAAGGCCGGCAGCGGCAGCGGCAGCAGGGCCGGCACGGTGCATGCTGCTGCCGGGGGTCCGCTGTTTGCTGTGATGTGGCACCGGGTGGTGCTTGATGAGGCGCAGAGCATCAAGAACGCAAGCACGCTGGCTGCGCACGCGGCGTGGAGCCTGCACGCGCGCCACCGCTGGTGCCTCAGCGGCACGCCCATTCAAAACAGCGTGGACGACCTGTTCAGCTACTTTAAGTGAGTCTTTTGGCTCGATTGTTGGCTGGAATGCAGTTGTTTCTGCGCTTTGTTTTTGGGGTTTTCGTGGGAAACAAGGTATGGCAGAAATCAGGTGGTGCTTGATGAGGCGCAGAGCATCAAGAATGCAAGCACACTGGCTGCGCATGCAGCGTGGAGCCTGCACGCGCGCCACCGCTGGTGCCTCAGCGGCACGCCCATCCAGAACAGCGTGGACGACCTGTTCAGCTACTTCAAGTAGGTTCAGAATCGTATCTGATGTTGATTTTGTCGTCATTTGCAGTCGTGCTGGGGCTGCCCTTGACGCAGAAAGAGTGACAGAATGCTGTTCTTGCGGCATGTGTTGAACACAGTCGCAGGTATTCTGCCCAGGCAGTGAGAGGGAATAGTTAAATGTAGGTCCTGGCACCATCTTGGATGGTGTGAGCCACAACAGGTTGAACACATGGTCTGAGACCAAAAAGGAGACCAGAAAGGAGAGTGAGCACCGTCTCTTGCCCAGGCAGTGAATGCCTCGTTCAGCAGCCACCATGGTGGGTAAATGGCCTGTTGCTGCCTGTCTCCCGACTGGCATGCCTGCTGCTGTTGCTGCTGCCAGGTTCCTGTGGCGGTTGAAAGGAAAAAAGTGTGCTGCAGCCGTGCCAATGTCGTTGATTCATGGTTCTTCCATTCGGTCACTGAAGTCATTGGTTTGCCCCACTCCTCTTCTGCAGCTGCTGCCGCCGCACTCTGCACCTTGCTGCTCCTGCCACCTCGCTCTCAACGCTGCTCTGCTGCTGCTGCCGCAGGTTCCTGCGCTACGAGCCCTTCAACCACCCCAAGGCCTTCAAGACGCACATCAAGGAGGAGATAGCACACAACCCGGCCAAGGGCTTCCGCAAGCTGCAGGCACTGCTGCGCGCTGTGCTGCTGCGCCGCACCAAAGGCAGCACCATTGGGGGCCAGCCCATCATTGCGCTGCCTGAGCGGCGGCAGCAGCTGCTGAAGATCGAGTTCAGCCGGGATGAGGCTGCGTTCTACAAGCAGGTGCATCTTAGGCTGGCAGGGTTAGAGGTTACGCGGGCACTTGGGATTTCAGGGTTATCAGCTGTTGCCTGATGCATGATGTGTGGCTGCTGAAGTTCAAGGTCAGCAGGGATGCGGCCGCATTTCTACAAGCAGGTGCGGTTTAGGCTGTTTGCACAGTTGATCCCAGCAACTATTGGGGGTTGGGTTTCAGGGATTTAGGCTGTTGCCTGGTGCGCCATTAAGTTGCTGAGCAGGAGCGAGGCTGCGTTCTACAAGCAGGTGGGGGGGGGGGTGCAGGTTTGAACTGTTGGGTTGATAACCATGGTCTGTGGTAGTTCAAGTGCCACTTGGGGTTGATAACAGCCATACCTGGTGTATGTTTACTGGTTGTGCCTTGTGTTTGTGCTGCCTTTGTACTGCATGTGTATTGCCTCCGGCAAGTGGAGGCTGAGGCAGTTGAGTCTCTGCGCAAGATGCAGGACGAGGCAGAGGAGGTCCCTGCAGGCGGTACAAGCCGCTTCTCTGCCTGTGTACTGCCTGTTTACTGCCTGTGTCCTGCCTCCCGCAGGTCTGGCTGCTGCTGCTGCCGCTGCCGCTGCTGCTGCTGCTGCTGCTGCTGCTGCTGCGCTAGATGCAGGACAAGGCAGACTTGGCCTGTGCGGGCGGTACATGCATTGCCGCCCTTTTTTGCTGATCCTGTGTACTGTCTTTGTACTGCCTGTGTATTGCTCCCCACAGATTGAGGCTGAGGCAGTTGAGTCGCTGCGCAAGATGCAGGACGAGGCAGAGGAGGTCCCTGCAGGCGGTACAAGCCGCGGCGGCCGGCAGTACATCAACATGCTGTACCAGCTGCTGCGGTTACGCCAGGCCTGCAACCACCCTTGGCTAGTGCGGGGAGCCCCAGGAAGCATCCCCGGAGCAGCAGCAGGATTAGTTATACAAGGTAGCCGCGGCAGGGGCAGCAGCAACAGCAGCAGTGTGAGTGCTGCAGAGGTTGCGGCGGTACGCAAGCTGGCTCCAGATACTCAGGCGGCACTGCTGCAGGCACTACAGGGCTGCAGCAGCATGTGTGGTGTGTGTGGAGACGTACCGGAGGATCCGAGTGTCACCCGCTGCTGCCATTTGTACTGCCGGCAGTGTCTTGCGGCGCGGCTGGAGGGTTCTGCGGGCGGTGACGTGGCAGGCGAGGGTTTAGGGATGGGCCTGGGGTTAGGGTTTAGCTGCCTGGTGTGCGGCAGTGGGGTGCGGCCGGGAGATGCGTACCGGGGAGTGGCTGTGGAGGCTGCTGCAGCGGGTGACAGCGGCGGCAGTGCTGCTGCTGCTGCTGGAGGGAAGGGTGGAGGCAGGGGTGGTGGTGCAAGGGGCAAGTCGCCAGCAGCAGCAATGGATCAAGCCTGGAAGAGCAGCACCAAGGTTGACAAGGTGCTGCAGCTGCTGAGGGAGATCCAGCAGCGCAACCAAGGCATTGCAGCAGCAAGCGTGCAGGCGGCAGCAGCAGCGGCGGCTGCGGCAGCGCGCGCGGCGCCGCTGGCAGCTCGCAGCAAGACCGATGCATTGCTGCTGGCACGCATGCGGCGCAGCCGCTCCCCGGGGCTAGGCGCTGCTGCTGCTGCTGCTGCTGCTGCGCCGGCGGCTGCTGCTGCCGCAGCGAGCAAGGGGAAGCCAAAGGCTGCTGCTGCTGCTGCGGCGGCTGGTGCTGCTGCAGGTGCTGCTGCTGCCGGTGCTGCTGGTGCTGCTGCTGGGCAAGCTGGGCAGCCGCGGCCTGAGAAGGTCATCGTGTTCAGCCAGGTGAGATGTGCAAGCAGAGTGGCTTATTAGACCTGCCAGCAGTGCTATTAAATTATCTGTGTAAGGCTGCTGCCCTCACAGAAAGCAGTTGGTTGTTGGTTGTGCTGGTCGAGTAGCTGCATGCTGCTCAGTTTGGCATACGCTGCATTGTTGCTGCCAGTCATGGCAACAGATGCGCTCACATGCTTGCACCCAACCAGCTCCTTGTACTAAGCTGCTGCTGCTGCTGCTACTGCTGCTGCTGCAGTGGACTGGCATGCTGGACCTGCTGGAGGTGCCACTGCGCAAGGCCGGGCTGGGCTTCAGGCGGCTGGACGGCACAATGACTGTGGCGGCCCGCGAGCGCGCCATCGCGGATTTTGAATCCTGCGTCGAAGTCATGGCACTCATTGTGGTGGGTTCAAATGGTTGCACGTGCACGTGGGTGGGGTTTGAGGAGGCGCAGCGGCGCATTGTGCTGCAGCCCAGGCAGCATTTGAACGGCCGTGTGGTGGCCACGCTTCATGTGTGCAGCACGTGGGTGCTGCTGGTCCTGTGCTGCTGAACCGGTGCTGCAGCTCACATGCTGCTGCTGCTGCTGCTGCTGCTGCTGCTGCTGCTGCTGCTGCTGCTGCTGCTGCACCACAGAGCCTCACAGCGGCTGCCCTGGGCCTGAACCTGACTGTGGCCAACCACGTGGTGCTGCTGCTGACTGTGTGTCTGCTCGACATGTTCTGCTGGCTGTGCTGTTGTTCAAACACTTTGCAGAGCCTCAAGGCTGCTGCGCTGGGCCTGAACCTGACTGTGGCCAACCACGTGGTGCTGCTTGACCTGTGGTGGAACCCCACCACTGAGGAGCAGGCCATTGACAGGGCACACCGCATTGGGCAGACGCGGCCAGTGCAGGTGG
The DNA here is from genome assembly GCA_030272155.1 of Tetradesmus obliquus. Taxonomy (NCBI): domain Eukaryota; kingdom Viridiplantae; phylum Chlorophyta; class Chlorophyceae; order Sphaeropleales; family Scenedesmaceae; genus Tetradesmus; species Tetradesmus obliquus. The sequence goes on along the minus strand of CP126200.1, from coordinate 3,659,624 downwards.
GCACTGTCATCAAAGACTGTGTATGCAACAGTGTGTGACTGTTTGAAAGCACGCATGCAGTGGTGGTGCGCAGCAAACCAACTGAAAACTGTGCACGCAGCATTGGGCAGATGGGCGCGCATAGGTTGGCGGTGGGTTTGAGGTTTAATGAATGTGCAGCATATTTTGTGTGTCTGCTTGGAACCCCACCACTGAGGAGCAAGCCATTGACAGGGCACACCGCATCGGGCAGACGCGCCCAGTGCAGGTGCGCATTGTTTGTAATGACTATATATGCAGAAGTGTGTGTCTCTTTGAAAGCACGCATGCAGGTGTGGTGAGCAGCAAGCCAACTGAAAACTGCGCACGCCGTATCGGCGAACGCGTAGGTTGGTGGTGGGTTTGAGGTTTCGTTGAATGTGCAGCAGTTGATGTTTGTCTGCTTGGAACCCCACCACTGAGGAGCAGGCCATAGACAGGGCGCACCGCATCGGGCAGACGCGCCCCGTGCAGGTGGGCGGTGCAGAAGTTCTTCGTGCATGTTCCACAGCACACATGCAGTTGTGGTGCGCAGCGAGCCACCTGAAGACTGCGCACACCGCATTGAGCAGATGCTCCTGGTGCAGATGGGGGGAGGCGGGGATGTGTGGATGTGGTGGAGGTGAATTTAGTTGCGCTGGTTGGTCTCTTATGCATGAGGTGGTGTGCAGCATGACGTGCTGCAGCACCCCCTCACTCAGGTCAGCCTGGGTATGGTGGCACTGCTGCTCCTGATGCCCTTCCTGCTTCCGCCGCTGCCGCTGCTGCCGCTGCTGCCGCTGCTGCCGCTGCTGCTGCCGCTGCTGCTGCCAGGTGACGCGGATCACCATCCCCGGCACAGTCGAGGAGCGCATCTTGGAGCTGCAGGTGCGGCTGTGGCTGGATGCGTTGCATTTCAGATGTAACAAACAAAGTAACATCAAAGTAACAGTGCCGCAGGGCTCAGCAGCTAGGTGCTGGCAAAGTATTCGAGCATATGCTGCACGCCATGCTGCAAGAGCCGTGTCACCATGCAACCTTTGCTGGTGCTAGCGGCTAATGCTTTAGGGGCAGAGGCATTGAGAATGCGCCACCATAGATGAAAGCTACATTAAAATGTTACTTGTTTGTTAGTTGTGTTCATGCTTGCACCGCATCCCTGCAGGAGAAGAAGCGCGCCATTGTGGATGCTGCACTGGCGGAGGGCGCTGACGCCAGCGCGGCAGCCAACAGGCTGACCATGGACGACCTCTTCTTCCTGTTTGGCGGCAGCGGCAGCTGATGAGTGTCAGTCGTATGGCCGCAGCGGCAGCAACAGCAGCAGCAGCAGCACCAGCAGCCAACAGGTTGACCTTGGACGACATCTTCTTTCTGTTTGGGAGCGACAGCAGCTGATGTGTGTGAGTGGCACTCGTATGGCAGCAGCAGCAGCCGCCACAGCAGCAGCAGCAGCAGCCACAGCAGCAGCAGCAGCAGCGGCAGCCAACAGAATGGCAATTACCGCTTGCTCCTGTCTTTCTGTGTGATGGCAGCAACAGCAGCTAGGCGCACCAACGGCCTGTGTGTTTGTAACTTGTGTGTACCTGGTGGCAAAAGAGACAGATGCTTACCTTCAAGGCATTGTGAATGATAGACTGCTGCAGGTGGTTTGGTTGCGCTCGGGAACGTGCAGCTGCAGCTGGTATGGCAAGCTGAGCGCACATCAGCTCTTTGAACTGTTTTTGTTGTGCTGCTGATGTGAGCTGTAGTCAGACACGGTTATGTAGCTGCTAGTGTGTGTGGGTTGGTGTGCTGTGGGTTGTGCTGTGTAAGCTTTTTCAGTACAGGACAGGTGTGTGACAACAAGTTGGTCGTTTCTTACAACTGCAGCTGGTTGGCAGGATGGCAAGCAGCCGTCGAAAGATGACGTGCAGCACAGTTGGTTGGAGCTCGCACAGTCTTTGGCGGGCGTATTTGATGGAATGGACGATTGTGTTTCACCATGTGGTTTAGCAGTATGTGGTGTAGTAGGATGTATTGCTGTGAGCACCAGCAGCATTGCTTGCACAGGTGTCTTGCAGTGTCCACAATTGTTTGTACATACACGCATGGTAGCGCTGACTGCAACAGCTTTTCTACGCCTAAGTGCTTGCTGCAGCAGCACCTGTTACCGGTGGGTTGTTAGTGCTGGTTGGTTGTGGCTAAGCAGGTGACTAGTGTGTGCAGCAGACGCAATGCCACTGCACAGCAGCAGGCACGGTGGTCGACCCGCATTTTAATAGTACTGCACTTGTTGCCAAGCGCACATTGGCGTATGCATGTATGCTTGCGTGGAGCTAGGGAGATGCTCTTGTTACGCCTATGGCTGTTACTGTTACTGCCACAGGCAGTGCTCTGGCTAAAGCTTTGCCAAGGTGGCAAGGTATGGCAGCTTTGTGCGTGTGGGTTGTTTTAGATCAACCAGTCTTTTTCGTCCACCACCCTTTCAGGCAGACCTTGGCGCCAGCCTGCCAGGGTCACTCCATGGTTGTTGTTGGAGTACATGTGCATCAAGCAGGACATGCTGCAGCTGACGCAAGCGACCTGAGATGGATGGGCTTGCCCAATGAGCCTGTCATTGGCTCGAAAGCGGGCTGTGTTCCCGTCGTGGTTTGACGTTCACGGTTTTGCTTGGTTGGATTGGCGGCTGTGTGCGTGGCATTGCTAGTCGCTGCTGGCTTGTTGCCGTGCCTGCGCCTGCATGCGCTGCGTGTCTTGCTGGCGGTAAGCACTGGTGTCGCATTGCGATGCATGTGGCACATGTGATGAAACAAGATCCTGGACGAAATGATAAACGTCAAATATGTCTAGACATATGCACGGGATGTTGAACAGCTGATGCCACCTTGCAAGCCTTGTACAGCCAGCTGCTGTGCTGTGCTGCCGCCACAGTTTTGCAGACACAGAAATGCAACGCTCGCAGCGTAGGCAGATCGCGGCTAATTTGCAAGGTTACAAATGGGGCTTCTCCACACCCTTTCACCGCCGTCTGTTTCCAGCCCTCTACTAGGGAGGGAGTCCCTCCACCCTCACTGAGCTACGCTCGCTGGTCACGGCTGCATGGGAACAGCAACGAGGACGAAGTTACTTGGGCGACCTTGCGCCCAATGGAGCCAGTAACGAGCACATGGGGCAGTGCAAGCATCTCCCTAATGTCGAGGCAGAACATAGTCAAAGACCACCAGCTCGACCACTAGTACAGCCTGATCATCTCTGTGAGCTCTCCTGCTGGAGGACGCCGATGCGTACGAGCAGCACAAGCAGCACCTCCAGTGCCCGGATGCAAATGCCTGGAGGGCCCTGATCAAAACCCCACAGCTTTTAAACTTCGTGACACATACACAGCAGCAAATGTCCCCCCACCCAAATAAGTGTGCTCATGCAGTGAGCACCAGGCATACAAATACCCCAAAACCTGCGATGCCACGAGAACGCCTGTCGCACTGCGGCGTGCCAGGGCATATGTTCACAGGAAACATGCACCCAAGCTATGCAATGTGCATGCTGTGGGTAACCAGAGCTCACACCAGCACCAGTACTCCAATGTATGGATGATTGACAGGGCAGCAAGCTGTTGCGGCAAAGTGTGTAGAAGATAGCATGGTATCACACCTGTGCTTGTGCCAACCTTGTGCCAGTGTCACTGTGCCATAGAGGATCTACATGGTTGTATATACACGTACCAGATGCAGAAGAACTTTGCCCAGAAAAACAATTGCGCAGGCCTTGCCTGCGCTTCTTGAAGAGCCCACTGCATGATGCGTGCGCTGCACCTAGCGCATGCATTGTCAATCAAAATCCTGCCTCTGTTTGAACTCAGAGCTGTGCCAAATAATCTGATCAGTGGGCTCTGATCACTGCTATAATCTACACACAATGCAAAGCCACCACGCGCAGTTCTTCCAGCATAACCCCCTCTGCTGCTGCACTGAACCTCCCTGCAATGCCCAAACGTGTCCCTCAGACTGCCACCACCCCTCGGCATTGCTGAAATGCTCAATCGAGCCACTGCCGCAACCCCACAACAACGCAGCAAGCGTAATGCATGGGCCAACCCCGCAGTGCCGCGCAACTCCCGTGCCTCTCATCACTCCACCTTGCATGCACCTCACCAGGCAGCACACCCTCGTACGGTTCACGTGCAGCCACCTCAGCTGAGGTGCCTAGCTGCAGCCGAGCCCAGCACCCCATCCCAGCTCACTGTGCCTTGATTGCCACGCCGCCTGCAGCTGCGCTGTACACCTGGCGCGCCCTAATTACGCTCATGAGGTGGCAGAGGCCCAGCAGGGCCAGGCACAGGCAGTAGGCGTGGAAAGCTTGCTCGCCGCTGCCAAATGCTGCAGGGCTCAGCACCACTGCCACAGTGATACCTACCTGGGGCAGCACCCTGCAACACAGCAACAACAGCGGCAGCAACAGCGCAGGAGGAAGATCAGCAAACTTTGCAGTGCTGGACGAGCTAGGCGGACGCTGACGGCGCAGTCAGCTAAGTGTGCCTTGGGTTGCGTTGTAGCAGCTCTTCTAGCAACACGACCTGCCGGATTTGCACAGCAGCAGGAACTGTTGAACATGCGCAGATTTGCACAGCGCTGCGACACCCACCTGAGCAGTGGAAACGTCAGGCGCTCCGTCAGCAGCAGGGAGCGCCTCATCACACTGCCAGCCCTGCCACCTGGGGCAGCTGCCAGCAGGTCCAGCACCTCCCCAGCAGCAGCAGGCACACCGGCAGCCTCGCAGATCAGCGCTGCAGCCAGCAGGCCCACCTGCAGTGATGTATCAGACAGTGCAGCAACAGCAGGGCACAGCTATGGTATCAGTATGCCACGTTACAGTACAGCAGTGATTGTGACTAAACCGCCTGGTCAACGCTGCCACGTCTGCAACACTTGGGCACAGCCATCGCCCAGGAAAGTACAGTACACATGCCAGCGCACAACACATTCATCATCTGCCAAACCAAACAAACAATACCAAGGCGGCTAGAACAATAAGCCAGTCCGCCCACCTGGCTGCCCTTGTAGCTGGCCACGCTGTACACCAGCAGCAGCAGCGTGTACTGCAGCAGCGCCAGCAGCTGCCCAGCCTGGTGCGCCGCCCTCGACCGCACCAGCAGCCACAGCCGGAACGCATAGTAGCCGGCAGCAGCACACGTCAGCAGCGTCGCCAGCTGCTGCACGTTGGCATCAGCAATCAGGCTGCCGATCGCGCTGCCGCCCAGGATGCTGTTAGCAATGAGTTTGACTGGCGTGACAACTGCAGGCCCAGCGCTGGTCAGCAGCTGCACTGCTGCGGCTGGCAGCGGCAGCGAGCGCGGCAGCAGCTCCAGCGGGTGTGACAGCAGCAGCAGCGCCGCAGCTGCGGATGCTGCCGCGGAGAACGCCAGCTGGCACAGCAGCGAGCAGCAGCAGGCGCGCTGCAGCGGGCTGAGGCTGTTGTAGCGCTTGCTGGTCCAGCTGCCCAGCAGGCAGGCGATGCTGTGTAGCGCTGCAAACAGTGTTGATGTAATGGGCATCACCCACAGGATGGGCTGGCGCTGCACGATCATGCCGGCCAGCAGGAAGTAGACCGCCAGCAGCACCTGCAGCAACAACATCCAGGTTGCGGGAAACAAAGAGCAGGCGCGTGAGGGCAAGCGTGCGGTGATGAACACGGCTGCATATGCAGCAGGTCCAATATGCATTCACTGCACGTCATATGCTGCCGCTGCATGAGCAAGCCTCAGTCGTGCCGCCAACCAATCTTGTGCAGCCCACCTGTGTGATGGAGTCCGACGGCAGCTGCTGCTGCAGCTCCTGCTTGACCCACGCCACGCTGCTGCCAGCCACATCACCCACAGCCACAGCCGCCATTGCACGCGCCCGCGCAACTGTGCCGGCGTGGCTGGCTGCTGCTGCTGCTGGGCGCTTCTCCCAGGTCACGTGGAAGTCGTGGATGTACTTGGCGTCAAACGCGGCCTCGCAGTACGCAAAGTAGAAGTCGTACTGCGCAGCAGGACAGATTGAACACAAAGGGCAGAATCAGCTCACTGCCGGAACAAAGCAGCGTGCGTGCCTCTGGTACCAACCCTTGTACAGCCAGTGATTTGCCGGCCCTGCCGCAGCTGCCTGACGATGCCAATGCCGCAGCAGAGCCCTAATAACCTTGAGCCAGAACTTGTGGCAGCCTGCCACCCCAAAGGGTTGTGAGACCTGAGCAACCACACTTTTTACACACATGTCGTACAGCAGCACGCTGCTCACCTTGAGCCAGAACTTGTCGCTGTAGCCCAGCGCCAGCACGTCGCGCCTGCGCTTGCCCCAGGCCTCGCGCCATGCGCGAAGCGTGATGGCATAGTCGGGCCCAATGTCGCGCACAGCTGTGACTGCCAGGTCGGTGCCGCGCGCTGCCTCTACCATGGCACCCATGCTGGGCAGGTGGCCACCTGTGTGGCAAGTAGGACGTGCACAGTGATGAGTGTCGTGCAGGTGCAGCACATGGAGCAAGGTGAGGCAGCAAGGCTGGTGGCGGTTCTGATAGCACCTGGCATAATTTGGCAGTCACACACAGCATTGTCTCCGTTCTGGATGATGCCTCTGCTCCGCGCACGGCCACCGCTTCATGCCTGCCAGTCATGCACCAAACAAAAGCATGATGCAAATGAGCTGCGTTGCTGCAGCAAGGAGTGCGCAGTCACCTGGGAAGATGTGCTCGCGGATGAAGTCGCTCTCCCTGCAGTATTTCTCATAGCGCTCGTCAGGCTGCGCAATCACCTGCGGTACACATGCGTTCACAGCAAGCAGACCCAAGAAGTCAAGATACTGCTTGGTTTAACATTCTTCATACTAAACGCCCACCAAGTGACTAGGACAAGATCTGATGCTTGAAAGTTGACACGCAGCACTGAGCATTACTGCAGCTGCTTCATTTGGACAGCACGTGGCAGCACACCAAGAGCTGCACGCCCGTGGCCAGTTCCTTGATTCACCGCCTGTACATCTGGCAGCACAGCTGCTTGCAAACGCACCTGGATCACTGCCTTGCCCCCTGGCTTGAGTGCAGCGTTGATGGTGGCAAAGTAGCTGACCAGGTGCTCATGGCCCACAGCCTCAATCATCTCAATGGACACCACCTTGTCATAGCTGCCCAAGTTGGGGCAGTCCCTGCAGCAGCAATAGCACAGACGGTTGTGACATGTTAGTCAATTGCCTGCACGGATACGCATGACCAACAGCCGCGGCTACTGCTTGCATCAACGAGCTGTTCACACAACTAGGCATAGACCAAAGCACAGAGCTCTGGAAGTGCCTGCTGCTGCTCTGCTTCAGGCAAAACAAGAAACACAGCCTCAACAAGGTCACCAGCCGCACCTGTAGTCGCAGAAGAGCAGCGTGACCTTGTCGCTGAGCCCTGCTGCTGCCACGCGCGCGGTTGCCTCAGCCAGCTGCTCCTTGCTCAGTGTGAGGCCAGTCACCCTGCACAGCCGCACACAAAAACATGAGGCTGTCAGGAGCATGAAAATTGCAGCAGCACAGCGCCGCAACGTGTTGCAGAATCTGCATGTTGCCCTGTTGGCGGACATCTACCACCACCACCTGTAACATATCAGGAGTTGCCAACTTGCCGAGCTGACGCTGGTCTGTCCATTTGTCCTGCTGCTGCTCCTGCTGCGCACCTGCAACCGCGGGTGGATGCTGCGCGCATCGCAAAGCTGCCCCAGCCGCATCCGATCTCCAGCACGTGATCGCTGGGCTGCAGGTCGGCGGCTGCGATGACTGCGTCCAGCTTGGCCATCTGTGCTGCCTTCAGGTCGCCCTGCTGCTCCTGTAGGAGATAATGCACAAACAAAACAGCAGTGTGTGAGGAAGTTTGTCAAACAAGGAGAAGACTGCTGCGGGACGCACCCCCTACAGCAGCATCCAGCACAGTTGAGCTAGTGTTGGCAGCAGGAGCTGCTGCTTATGCGCTATACTGAGCTGCTGGCATGATGTAACAAGACAGCAGCAGCTGCAAACTGGGGGAATGCTGTATAGCACACGACATCTGCATCAGAACAGCTTTGTCTCTTCTGCATCAATACGCCTCTGCACCGCAACAGTGACTGCCATGCTTGCATGCCGCTGTGCTGTGTGCGCCGCACCTGTGTGTGCACGCCGGCGCTGTAAGTCATGCTCTCATCCAGGAACGTGGCGTACATGGCATTGCCAGCGTCGTAGTGCTCCTCAATGTTCTTGCGCGATCCTGTGCAGAGTATGCAGCAGCATACAGAAGCAACACAGTCAGCAGCCTGCTGGCAAAGATGGTGAAAAGCACGGCAACGATCGCAAGGCGCTGATTGAACTCTTTTGTGGTTGGCAACGCCAGCACGCCCCCAGCCCGGCCCGCCTAGCCACCTCACCCTCGCGCGTGTTGCTGCGCCGCGCGTGTGCTGCCGCCAGCAGCTTCTCGTTGGCCCACTGCGCCAGGCCCAGCATGCCCTTCTGGCCTTCTAGGTTGCGTGCGTTGGCCACCATGAGCGCCATGAATGAGCCCAGGTCATCCACCAGGTAGTCGCCATCCATGTAGGCCTCGCCCAGGCCCACGTCAGTGCGCTGCACCACCTGCAGTGGAAAACAGCAACATGAAATGGAGCCAACAAGTGGCGAAGGTGCAAAGGAAGGCAGGCGGGTTACACATTACTTGTGCACTAGTCGCCCCCTGCACAACCCGCACAACCATCCAGGCAGGCGTAAAGGAGATGACCAATGGTATATCTACGTGTTTCTGCATGCCGTACTTTACTGTTGTATAACCTACAAAGGACTGCCGCCTTTTATTTGGCATTTGCGTGTGTTGGAGAGCGCTGTACTCACCTTCCTGAACATGTCCATGCGCAGCACGCGCACTGTGGCGCTCCTCGGCGGCAGCCCGCGCCATTCCTCGCCTGCACAGCCACAGGCAGAGCCCCACAATGTCAGCAGCAGCTCGCCAAGCACCAACACAGTGCGTGTGCGAGCTTGCAGAACAGGCGAGCTTAGGTCTCAACACGCAACACTGCACATAGCGATGCACAGCTGTGCATGCGTTGATTCAAACAGACCCGGAAAAAATTACACACCTGCAGGCACTGGCGCTGGCACGGTGTGCTCAGCACCGCCGTAGTGGCGCTCCTCGCCATTGGGCAGGATGAGCCGCAGCTGGCCCTGGCTGATAGCAGCGCGTCCAAACCTGCACCCAGACACAACAGCAGCAGCAGGTCAGGAAGTTGGGTCGCAATTAGTCGGCAACGTCGAGCAGCACAACGCTGCAATGCATCTGAGGGACGCTAACAACCAGCAAGAGGCCTTTAAGAGCAGCAATCCTTCAAAAATCAAGCAGTGCTGGCGCTGCTGCTCCAGTTAACCGCGCCTGCAGCCGCTGCTGTCCTGCAAGCATCCTTATCACACGCAACAGCCACATCACAAGCCGCTGTCCACACACCTGTCGAACAGGGCCAGCCACAGCATGTCTGTCAGGCCCATCTTTGGGCTGGTTGCGATGCCACTGCCCCAGGGCACCTCTGCACCCAACAGCCGCGCAGCAGCCACGCCGGCCTTGATGCCGTCCTCGTGGAAGCCATAGGAGGCCCAGGCCCCGGCAAAGAACACGCCGCCGGTGCCCTGGATTGCTGGCAGGCGCGCCTGCGCCGCGTAGGACTCATAGCTGCAGAACATTTGCAGGGATTGCAGGAGGAAAAGTGTGGGTTTGTGGTTGTCAGCTGCAGAGTAGCCAACTCCATGGAACGTTGATGACAAACAACGTTGAAGGATGCAGAGTCATTTAGTGCTAACATAGCAGCAAAGTTGCAATTTGACTGCAGATAGCGCCTCTCCACCCATTGAAATACACATGTGTACCCTCAGCAGCAGCTGCAGCTGTTTTCACGAAGTGCGGGATTCATGGCCTCAGAACACCAGCACACCTGTACACAGGGTGCGCCAGCTGCAGCTTGCGGATTATGGTGTTTGCTGCAGGAGGCTGGGGCGGGTTCAGTGTCGCAAACATCTCCGGCGCCTCTGCTGGCAGGTGCTGCAGGCGGTTGAGCCAGTAGCTGACAGTGACGGCAGCCTCGTCAGAAGTGCCAGTGCTGCCCTGCAAGCACGCACGCCAGTGCATCCAACCAAGTGCGTCAGTATTGCTGCATGTGTGCAGAACGGGCTGGGATCAACACATGCAGGTGGCAGTACATCTGCAGTGTGTGCCTCGCTGTCAGCCAGTACTTCGTCTTGCAGGACTGTTAATGTTACATATGTCTTTCCTCCCTTGATGGTCACATTCTCACCAGGAAGTTCCAGCTGGCCCAAGCCTTCTTGTCCACCGGCATCAGCTGCACATCCGTGTGCAGGTACACGTCGTTGTTGTTGTAGGGGATGGCAGACAGCACAGCACGCTCCTCCTTGGTGGCTCCCTGCCCCAGGATCTGCAGGCTGATGTCGCTGTGCGTGGCCAGCACGACAGCGTCAAATGTCTCCGTCTTGCCTGCAGCTATGGTGAGCGTGACGCTGCCGTTGCTGTTGCGCTGCAGGGAAGATATGGGTGTGCTGGTGCGCACGTCCGGCAGCTCTGTAGGCAGGCAGCAGACGCAAAAGGGTTCAAGCAGCAGGTCAGGTGCTTGCAGGAGCATGCTGCACCTGCTGTCTTCCTACCATTAACTGCATGCAAAGATACACAGACCACTGCTGAATGGCTGCCGCTACGCTGCCTACGTACATCAAGGTAGTGCAGGGTTTATGCGGGCCTGCTGGGCCAACAGCTGCTGACCTGCCAGCACTTTGTCAACGTAGGTCTTGCTGCGGCCCTTCACCACGCGCCAGCAGGGCCGCTGCACCAGGTCCAGCAGGTGGTGGTTCACCCAGAAGCGCACCAGCATCTGCACAGGAAAGGCCAGCACCTGCAGGCGGCAGCAGAGAATGGCGCAGAAAGACAGCCATGACAGGTACGTGGGCATGCTCTGTGGGCCAACAACTACAGCATGTGATGAGTCAGCACACCAGCGTCACTGCTGTCTATTGCTTGTAGTTTACTTGCTGCCAGCCTTGCTTGCCACTGCTCCTGTTGCTCCTGCCAGCGTCCCCTGCTACTGCTGCAAGCCGCACCAGGCTTGCGTGCAGTCCAAGATAAACTCAGCCCCGCACAGCTACTGCGGCATGTTCTCACCGTTGCATTTGGCACGCTCCACACTGCCGCGCACATGGGCAGCACGTAGTTGTTCTTGAAGGACTCGCTGTAGCCCTGCTCCTGCAAGTACTGCCCGAGGGTCACGCCCTTGAACACATGCGCCTGCGCAGGGTCCAGCACCTGGCAACAGCAGCGGAAGCACAACCGGCAGACAACTCAATACCATGCAGCAGGCAACGCTTCAGCATACTGTGCAAGAGGGGGACAGCATAAGCTATAGTACACCCTGGCTTGAGCAACTTTGCTGCCTGCCCTTGCTGATCTATTGCTTGACTGTGTCACAAAGCCACTGCTGTCCTGCAGGCCGCAAGCTATCCTGCAAGCGTGGCGTGATTTGGCATGCGTCCACTGCCAGCCAGCAGCTGTCCTGCAAGCCGCGCCCTGCACTGCATGCCGAGCCCTGTTCTGCAAGCTGCTCTGCACTGCTGCCTCACCTTTGGCGCCTCGCGGCCGAAGCGGATGACGTCGTAGATCATGCGCAGGAAGCTGGGGCTGAGCAGGTTGCGCTTCTGCACAAAGATGGTGCTCAGGTCGTGGCTGGCCCACTCCAGCTTGCCTCCATCCATTGAGAGGCTGAAAGACATCTCAGAGGGCTCAGTGTCAACATCAAGGGCCTCCAGGAAGCCCACAAGGTTGGGGTAGGTGGTGAGGTTGTAGACCTGCAGGAGAGCGGGATGCAGTTGTGATGCGACAGTGCAGAGGAAGATGCAGGTGGAAGGTGGGGAGAGAGTATACAGCAGATGTATCTCGGCGGCGAGGAGCTTGGAGTGCTTGGTGCACACAGTGGGCAGCTAGAACTGCTTTGAGCAGTGTGCAGAAAGTCTCCCAAGAGCAAGGGTGCATGCAAGCTGGTGTGTGCATGGGTATTTCGGTGCGAAGCACCAGCACTGTTGTTCTGGGTGTGCAAATTAGGGTTGTTGGGGGCAGGGTGCATGTGCTACAAGCACAAGGTAGATATGTCAACTGCTGCTGTGAAATTGCAGTGTCTGGGTGCACCGCGTGTGCCTGATGCTGCCCTGCTCAGATGATGAAACTGGCATCTGCTGCTGTGACGTACTGCACGACGCCTGTGCTAGTCTGCTCCCTTGACAACGTGGCTTGCCGAACCCTACCAAACTAATTTCTTGCTGTAAGCTGTTAACAAAGGTTACTATTTGCTTGACCAACCAGCAACAGCTGCAACTGGCTGGCGGGTGACATGATGCACAGGCTCTGGTCACTGCTGCCTGCCACTGCTGCTCCTTAGATGTTCCAATCAGCAGCGGCGACACAACCAGCTGCATGTTCCGCACCTGAAACCCGAGATCGACTGGCCATTGACCAGTGCTGTCGGTCAGCGTGTGACCACCGCATGAAGGCTCGGCCTCGAACAGGGTCACCTTTGCACCGCTCCTGCACACGCACAAAAACAAACACTTTAAATCAAAAGGAAGGTATATCTCTTGGCGAATGATTATTTGATCAGGAACGCTAAGCGAGGCTGTGAAGCAGGCTCGACAATCCAAACTCCCCCAAACTCCTCCTACCTGTGCAGCAGCCACGCGCTGCTAAGACCGGTGATGCCGCTTCCAACCACGGCGATGCGTTTGCCTGTAGCCATTGCTGCAGGCCAAGTGCGGTGCCTGATTATGCTACTTTGCAGCCACACACCACACAGCAGCACCTCAGCTAGTGCTGTTGGCTCTCAGCACCGCTGGCATAGTATATAAGCAGCCCGTCACTGTACGCGTTTGCTTTGTTGCAGCAGGTGCACTAGAACAGCATGGGATGTGCCTGTTACAACCCTGACACCTGCGCCCTGCAGCCTGAACCTCGCTGTTCAAATATGTATGCCCACAGCAGTTGAAGTACAACCCCACAGCAACAGCCCCGCCGTTTACACTGACATTCACGCAACTGTCAAAAACTTCTGTATCACCACATACATAGCACACATGGCTGCAAGGACACATTGCCTCCTCAAAGGAAGCAGCCGATGTGTCAGAATGACAGGCAGCAGTGCTGCTGCCATGCTTTGCCAGCGCCAGGCCAGAAGCAGCTAACCCAGAGCTAACACCAATGGTCAAGCCCTACACACCCCAAAACGCAGCAGAGTCTGAAGATGATTCATGAGCAGCAGCACGGGTTGCTGCTGCAACCCAAGTAAGGTAGCAAGCGCAGCACAACACTGCAGATGCCTCTGTGCAGGCATCCCAACGATATGATACAGCAGAAAACCATACGCTGCTGCTACATTGACTCAAACAGTGCAACGAGGCGCGCATGCTTGATGCGGTGAGTGCAGTCAACAGCATAACCGACGTACACAGACAAACAACCCTAGTGCAAGGAAACGTACAACCATTGGCACCGCTTTGAGCGGTATTTCGTGTGTGTTATCAACCAAAACATGCTGGCTGCAACAACTGCTGTGCATCAGCTGTTGCAAGCACAAGCAGCGAACACATTCAGGCCTGCAACAACAGCTGCCCACACTATACACTAGCAGGCGCTGCAGGAGTTTCAGGTTGCTGTATGCATGTAGCATTGTTGTGTACCACAAGTTGAGACACACAGCAAAGAGCATGATCAAATGACGATTGGTTTGCGCAAAAGAACCTGCCTTGCACCTTGCACCCTGTCAATGCCACTGCCAGAAGAGCCGAGCTCAGCACCTTCTTGCTTACTCTGCTGTGAGAGTGCATAGCTTGTAAAGCACGACAGACTCTGAGGGTCTGCATGCAACTGTGCAAGTGCCAGGATTGGTTCTGAGACAGCACTCGGCATGCGCACCAAACCTACTGCAACACCCAAGCATCTTGATGGCTCCAGGAGACCACCCAGAGCTGCTAACGCTCGAGTAAACATGCGACCTGGTTGATTTGACCGGCATAATGCTGGAGTTTAGCATGAGTCATGACTTCAGGTGTATCGTCAACATTCACAACTGTGCATGGTGGCCACACAGAAGCGTCCCACAGCTGATCCCTCTATAAACCAGCTGAACAATGCTTTGCACGCTGCGAGCACAGCTAACAGCAGTAGCCATACCATGGCAACAGTAGCACTGTATCTGACACGCTGTTGCTGCGTAAAAAGCAGCACGGCTGCTACAGCAGCACACCTCCTGCCTATTAGTGATCAGCCCAGTAATAATCCCCCTGGCTCTACTGCGGCGCAGCTGCCAACGGCTAGCAGCAGCAGCAGAGCAAACATGTACAGTTTTGACTTCACTGATGACCGCAGTCGGCTGCCAGAAGCAGTGGCACAGCATCTACGGCCTCGCAACAGCCACAGCCCTGCAGACGCCTGTCCACAACGCCTAGAAGCAGTAGCGGAACATGTACAGGTTTGCAACAGCATGGCCCAGCACAGAAAGCTGTGCACAGCCACTAGAAGCAGCAGCAACACTCTCACAGCTGGCTCTGCCAACTAAAAACAGTAGCGGAACATGTACAGGTTTGCGACGGCCACTGTGGCGATGGTGACGGGTATGCCCACACGCATCCAGCCCAGGAAGCTCATGGGAAAGCCCTGGCGCTCCAGGACTGAGTGGCAGCAGCAGCAGCAGCAGGCGGCAGCAGGTGGCAGCATAGCCGGCAGCACAGAGGGCAGCGCAAGGGCGTCAGAACGTGCTGGACACACCGTCAAAGCAAGCGGTGGGCTACACATCACGAGCTGTGCAACATTGAGGTGCGAATTGCAAGGAGTGAGGCCGTACAGGGTGCCGCTCACTTGTGGCAGTGACGATGTTGGCACTGGCGCCGATGAGTGTGGCGTTGCCTCCAAAGCACGCACCAAACGCGAGCGCCCACGCCAGTGTCTGCAGCACACAGGAGCAGCAGGTGCGAATCACAGCTCCAGCCGCCTCGTTGGCTCGCTTTGACGCACATAAGGCATGTGCCGGGCAACAGCTGCGCGTGCAGTGTGCGGCGCAGACAAGTTTCATTGCGCGCACATACGCTGTGCCTGCTGCTCAGATGCATGCACAGAATGTTGATGCAGCTGCACTTAGTGTGCAAGCACTTGGCTCACTTGAATGTTCAGGCCCAGCCCAGATGAAGCCAAGAAGTCGATAACAGGCACCATCCTGCAAGACGACATGACACAAGTAGTGTGGGCAAAGTGTATAGCATAATGGCAAACACTCAACAGGCGATGGCAGCAAGCACATAGAAGCAGCACGTGCTATGCAATTGATCATGCGGGACCTGGCACAACGTCTTGATCTAAGCTGCGCAGCTGAGCTTGGTTCACAATCATGTTGCCGTAGCTGTTCAACTGCAGGGTGCGGCCTCCACTGCTGCTCACGTGATGGTGTATGGAATGTTGTCCTGCAAGCAGCAAACACAGCAAGGCAGACAGCAGCGTTGGTTCAGCAGCAGTGTGGCTAAGTGGTGTCAGCCTGCAGCACAGCTTGTAGAGCCTGCCAGAGCTGCGTGGTGGGGTACCGGGTACCACATCAGCAGCAGGATAAACCCAAAGCACACAATTGACAAGCCAAAAGCAGGGGCGCTTGGGTCAGGTCAAGCTGTATCTTGCTGCTGCTGTTGCTGATGTGACAAGCCTAGCAATGATGCTGCTGCTGCTGCTGCGCCTGCTGCTGCTGCTGCTGCTGCTGCTGCTCACCAGGATGCCACTGATGAACGCGCTGGCCCACAGCAGGATCTGCACCGCCACCAGCGTGCGCTGCTGCTGCTATGTCCGTCAGAAACAAAATCCTGCTGCTGCTGTTGCTGCTGCTGCTCACCAGGATGCCACTAATGAAGGCGCTCGCCCACAGCAGGATCTGCACCGCCACCAGCGTGCGCTGCTGCGCTGGCGCTGCTGCTACTATGTCCGTCAGAAACTAAATCCCACTGTTGCTGCTGCTGCTGCTGCTGCTCACCAGGATGCCACTAATAAAGGCGCTGGCCCACAGCAGGATCTGCACCGCCACCAGCGTGCGCTGCTGCGCTGGTGCTGCGCGTATGATGGCCTCCAGCCAGCCGCCGATCATGTCGATCATACCGATCTCAGCCGCACACTCGACCATGACAAACTGCGCCGCAAAGAACAGCAGCATGTCCCACTCCACGCTCTGCAGGGGCGGCAGGGTTGGGATTCGCAGAAGGGGCAGCAGTAGTAGACAGCAGTGAACAAACATATGGTTTGAGGTGTTGCTGCGGGGCACTGAGCACCACGACGCACAAGCATGCATGCGCCTGGTACAGCGTAGCGCCAAATGTCAACAGCCAGCTGCTAATGAACATCTGCACCATGTCAGCGCATGGCACCTTCCACACGACCCAAAATCAATGCTGATTTTGCCAAGCAAGCATTGAAAATGCATAGCCCTGAGCAATGCTTGGATGATCTGTTGCTGCTCACGTGCATGATCTCCTCCACGTCTAGCCTGCTGGTGATGATGCACAGGATGGACGCGCCGATGATGGCAAACCTGCAAGAGCAGCAGCAGCAGCAACAGCAGCAACGCGCCATGTTTTCTGAGGAACAAACCAAAAGTGCGGAGCTACCTTTTGTGCCCATGTGCATGACAGGCTGAACTGCGCGTGCCAGGTTGCATGTTCAGCTAGGAACACACTTCTTGCAGCACTGCTCACAGCACCGCATGTGCGGATCAACCACAGCCTCGAGTCAAGCACATACACCACGAACATGTCACATGCAAAATGACGAGTTCTAGACAAAGCCAGGATCGCAAAGGACGCTGGTCATGCACAGCTGCATACCTTCAAGCAATGCTGAGCAATGCTGACATGCATCGTGCAGCAGAGCCTGCTGATGAGCACTCATACAAAGCTGAGCTGCTGCTGCTGCTGATGGTCACTTGCATGCTCTGCAGGCTCTCACCATGCTGGGTCCAGGTGGTGCAGCGGGTGCAGCAGGAAGCCCAGCAGCACCACAACCATCACGTAGCCTGCAGCACACAGCACGCGCAGGCCACAGTTGCAGCCAGGATTAGGGTTTAAGGGTTTTTGGAACCTACACCTAAACCCTAAAGCCGGCAGGCCTGTCAGCACAACACCTCTGAGAGACAGGCACAGGGACCAGGTGCAGCTGGTTTGCCGCGGAGGAGCGAGCACGAGCAATGCAATGATGGTGCCAGGACCCACGTGCAACCTCCTCTATGCAGTGTTCTAGCAGTACGCATCAGCAGACCCGCGTCTGACTTGGCCATGCCCATCCCTAGAAAAAGCGTCAAGGAATCAGGCTATGATTGAAGGAAGGTATTTTGTACACTGGAACGTATGGATCTGGGGTGCTAGCAACGTCGCACCTGACGTTGCCATGGCATCACATTTAAGTAAAGCAGTAAAGCAGTAAAAGCTGGCGAGCATGCTGTGCAAAGAATTAAGTTCTGCGTGAAATGAGCATGTGGGTTGTGCGGTGCCAGCAGTGCCGCACCTGACTTGGCCATGAATTCTCACTCAAGTAAAGCAGCAAAAGCTGGCGAGCATGCTGTGCAAAGGATTAGGCTCTGTGTACAATGAGCATGTGGATTCTGGGGTGCCAGTAGCGCCGCACCTGACTTGGCCATGCCGATCCCACTTGAAGCGTCAAAGAATCAGGCTACGTATGATTGAAGGAAGGTCTTTGTACACTGGAACATATGGCTGCGGGTGCCAGCAGCGCCGCACCTTGACTTGGCCATGAGGTCCCACTCAACTACAGCTTTCAAGACATAGGACAACGCTGTACAAAGGAAGGGGTTATGCATACAAATGGCGTATGTTTTTAGTGCCATCAGCGCCGCACCTGACTTGGCCATGAGGTCCCAGTCTGTGACCCTGTACTGTCCCACAGTGGACAGCACCTTGCTGTAGTCGGGGATGGGCCCCAGCAGCTCCTTGCGGTACAGCCACAGGATCAGCGCAGCAGCGGGCACACTGGCGGCAATCACACCTGCATGCACATCACACGTAACAGGTCACACATTGCCTGATATGATGCCAGTAGGGGGTGTGCAGGGTTGCATCTAGCATTACGGGCAGCATCGTGAGAGGGGCAGCGGGGGAGCAAGCTAATCACGGGGCAGCCACAGCACAAAGCCCCACCCCATCCCCCTGATTCGCCTTTCAAGCTACTCCTCAAACCCTCTCACCTGGTGCCAGGATGAAGTCCACGAAGCCCAGGTAGCGCTGCACAGCTGCAGGCTTGCGCTTGTACCCAAAACCATCCCGGCCCCACCTCAATTTGCGTGAAACTACACCGTAAACCGCCTCACCTGGCGCCAGGTGCAGGATGAAGTCCACGAAGCCCAGGTAGCGCAGCACAGCTGCAGGCCTCCTGTAAACCCTACACCTGACCCACAACCCCCTGGTTTGCCTATAGCTACCCCCCAAGCCCTCTCACCTGGCGCCAGGTGCAGGATGAAGTCCACGAAGCCCAGGTAGCGCTGCACAGCTGCAGGCTTGCGCTTGTACCCAAAACCATCCCGGCCCCACCTCAATTTGCGTGAAACTACACCCCTAACCCTCCCACCTGGTGCAAGGTGCAGGATGAAGTCCACAAAGCCCAGGTAGCGCTGCACAGCTGCAGGCCTCCTGTGTGCCCTGTAAACCCTCAACCCGACCCATAAACCCATGATTTTCCTGAAAGCTACCCGTCAAACCCTCCTCACCTGGCGCCAGGTGCAGGATGAAGTCCACGAAGCCCAGGTAGCGCTGCAGCGCGGTGCCGATGATGATGTTGGGCGGGTCACCCACCATGGTGGCGGTGCCGCCTGCAGACGATTCAAAACACAACATGATAATGAGCATTACCAATCAAGAGAAACAGAAGACGCACACCAACCTTGCTACTAATACAGAGCTCTGTAAGTGACAGGGAAGGCATACGCAAGCAACAGGCACGCAGAGGCAGCCGCACCAACGTGCCGCATGGGTGGTGGAACATTATCTCCTGCAGCAGATGCGTTGGCGGCTGCCGTACAATGCATATGACGTCATTCTAGCATGAACCTGCTGTGCCCACTGTGTTGACTCACCAATGTTGCTCATCAGCACCTGCAGCAACAGAGATGCAGCGCACAGCAGCAGGCGCAAGTGTGTCAGCACTGGAAACCACTGTAGAGGTTTACACAGGCGCGCATGCACAGGCAGCACAATCCTGCATTGCTGCAATGCTGCACCCTCATGCAGCACCCATACGGCATGTGTTAGGCACCTCCCGCAGCACTCCTGCAGCGCAGCGCCTGAACAGACCATACACCAGCCAGGCGCAGCTACCCTGCTTGTCCACCGTACATGCAAACATCAGTGACATGTCATAGCTCAAACTCAACAAGATGCCATGTCGTCACCTGTGCCATGAGCATGGGGCGAGGGTCCCTGCCGTTTGCTGTCTTCATCATGCTGATGGTGATGGGGCCCATCAGCAGCATGGTGGTCACGTTGTCCAGGAAGGCAGACACGCAGGCTGCAGCAGCAAACACAATCAAACGCAAAAACAGAAACAAGCCTGTCGGTCACTTGCTGCCTCGGGCGTGAGTTAGTGAAGATGCTGCCAGCAGGCCTGAAACATGGCATCGGCACTCTGCAGGGGACTGCCCCGGCCTACAACCGCCAATCAAATCAACCGGATGCAGCACCTGCTGCTGCTGCTGCTGCTGCCTTGACAGCTGCCAGTCCCACCTGTGATATACATCATGAGCACGCTCAGCAGCCACATCTTGCCCCTGCCGCCGCCACTGCTGCCCCCGCTGCTGCCCGTGCTGCCCGTGCTGCTGCTGCTGCTGCTGCTGCTGCTGCTGCTGCGTACCTGTGATGTACATCATGAGCACGCTCAGCAGCCACATCTTGCCCCTGCTGGCCTTGAGCGTGGCAGCGCACAGCACCTCAAAGAGCCCCGTGTCCTTGAGCTTGCCCACCAGGATCATCATGCCAAACAGCAGCCCTAGCGTGGACTCATCCAGGAACTCTGTCACCTGTGATAGCGGCAAAACAACAGCAGCAGCTGAGTCAGCAGATGCCATGTGTCCTTGAGCTTGCCCACCAGGATCATCATGTCTGGCATGACAGCAGCCCCAGCGTTGACTCATCCAGAAACTCCGTCACTGCAGCATAGCACAAGGTGTAATGCCAGACGTTGCAACAGACGGACATGCTGGTGGATGTGGGTGACAGAGTACAACATGCCAAACAGCAAGCCCAGCGTAGACATGTCCAGAAACTCCGTCAGCTGTAGCGCAGTGCATCATCAGTTACACCCACGCAACCAGCCGCAGCTGAGTCAGAGGATGCATGCGCTGACAGGTGCAGGGGTGATGACACAAGTAGCGACATGCAGCACCGCACGTGCTGCACTGACAAACGCTGCAATCTCTATGTCACCAGTGACGCTACATCACTGCAGCTGAGCTGCCTTGTTATTGCACTCTTTCTTGCCGTTGAGAGATTGCATTGTGGTGCTGCAGCAGCCACCTGAGATTCTAACACTCCCACAGCTCAAAGGCACCCCAGCCGCGCTCACCTTGGCCAGGCTAGGCGTCATGTTGCACCACAGCAGCAGGCTCATCATGGCAAAGGCAGCCACGAATGCGCACCACATGCGGTGCACCTGCGCACATTGGCAGAGCATTGCACCGCCAGCAAACTCTCTCAGCCATCCGTGACTGTCTGGGCGTGCAAGCAAGCTGTTTGACGAGCATGTGCATACACAGACAAATCCTCTGGATGTACAGCACCGTGTGACAGCAAGCGGGAAACAACACAGCAGTGTCAATCAATGCTGCTGTGGCGCCTGCGCGGTTGCCACCATGCACACTGCCCCCAACAAAGTGGGAACAGCTGATGATCATGAAGATGAAAGCTGTGAAGAAGCACAGTCATCTTCTTGTGTATTGTTATTTCAGCTTTCAATGCCTTCAGCGCGTCACCTTTTCCGTGGCGATGGCCACCAGCATGCCCAGCAGTATGGCCAGCGCCAGCCAGTTCTTGGCGTAGCCCAGCTTGCCGATCTCGCTGAAGTGCAGCTCCACGGCCACCTGCAGCAGCAGCAGCAGCAGCAGCAGCAGCAGCAGCAGCGGCGGCAGCAACAGCAGCAGCAGCAGCAGCGGCAGAGCAGCGGAATTAGGAGCTATGGGCCGGGCGTTGACAGCACTGCGAGTACAGTGCAGCTTGAGTCCTGGCACACGGCTTGACAGATTACTGGCGCACACATGGGCAGCAGGATGGCGCAAGCGCACGCCGCTGCAGAGACAGCCATACAGACCATGAAGTATCACACAACTGAGCACACAGGCAGCACATAGCAGTCCATCAGCAGTTGCCGCCCTCACCTGGCCCGGGGTGTTGAGTGACAGCACCAGGAGGCTCTAAATGACATATCAGATGAGTGCGCACGCAGGCAGTAGTAGCACACAGCAGTCCATCCGTAGTTGCCGCTCTCACCTGGCCTGGTGTGTTGAGTGACAGCACCAGGAAGTTCTCCTGCCCTGCCTCGAAAGCATCGCTCAAGCTGCTGGTAGTGATAGCAGCATTGCACTTGACCGCCTGCCCCTCTTTGAGGTTACATGTGACGGCCTGGCTCACAGAGTGGAAGCCATATGCAGCCGGCGAGAGCACTGAATTCGGCAGCGCCTCTATGCTTGGTGCTGCTGCTGCGGCGGCGGTGGCTGCTTTCGTGGTGTTGCGCTGCATGATTTGCATTGTGAGCTGCGGTGGGGCTGAGGGTTCGGGGCCGCCAGGGGGTGCTGCTGCTGCCAGCACGCGGCGCGGGTGGCTCAGCTGCTGCTTCATAAGCTGCTTTAGGTGCAGCGCCTGCAGAGCTGCAGGGTCCTGCAACGCCAGGAGCAACAACAGTACAGAAGCTCATGTGGTATGCTCTAGGACTGATGTTTGATTAGCAAGCTGGTACCATGGGCCATGTACATGTTGGTGACAGACTGGCGTTACCACGATGTGTCGTCCCCGCAGCCAGGGCACACGCACACAGCCTGCGCTCTCAGCAGCTGCTCAGCACTTTCCTGTCAAACCTGCTGCAAGCGCTGCTAGTTATGCGACAACACAACTACCATGCAAGGTGCACAGGCAGCACTGCAGCAACACAGCAACACATGCTGCGTGCACACACGAGGCTGTGCTGCAGAGCTGCAGAGCTGCAGTGTGACAAACATGCAACAGCTTCCTCACCAGCCTGTAGCCAGAAGCTCCTCACCCACCTTAAGTGTGCGGCCCGCCGCTGCTGCTGCTGCTGCTGTGCCTCCCACCCCAGCGGCAAACAGCGGCTCCAGCAGTGCAGCGGTTTGCTGGCTGACTGCGTGTGCTGCTGCACCAAGCAGGCCCCTGCGCCTGCGCCTGTGGCCGCCGCTGCTGTCGCCTGCTGCTCCATGCCAGGGCGCAGCAATGTTTGCTATGTACAGGTACTTGCTGCACGCACACGATGGGTAGGAGGCAGGCAGGGCAACAGCAACAGCACAATACTAGGGTGCAGTGAGATATGGGGACACGCGCATGTGCAGTTGGGCTACTGCCACTGCCGATGCTGGGAAGCGTACGTTTACAGATTGTCCTTTGATGTAAAGGGCGCCGTCACAGCGGACGGAAAGCCACCGTGGCTGTCATGGAGCAAGTTGGCCGCCTGCAATGCCGGAGGCTGCCTGCATGCCTATCTATCTGTGAGGCTCAGCCTCAGGCCAAGAGCAGCAACTGCTCGCATGCAGACACCCCTTGCCACACAGACACAGCTCCCAACCAACATCCCTCCACACTGCACCTGCCCTTACTGCCGACAGCACATGAAGCAAGTACTCTCGCTGCACTACCGCACAACTGCTGCTCACATGGGTGCGGTGCCCAGCGGCACAAAGTAGGGCTCCGCGCTGTTGACTGCGTGCACGTGCTCCAGCGGCTCCGCCGCGTGCAGCCTGCTCTTGCCCAACAGCACGACTGCCAGCACGCTACACACCTTAACTCAGACAAAGACCCCTTGCCACACAGGCACAGACCCCGCAGCGCTCGTACTGCACACACAGTGCCAGCAGCACATGGAGCAGAACTCTGCTGTACCACACAAGAACTCTGCTCACATGGGTGCGGTGCCGAGCGGCACAAAGTAGGGCTCCGCGCTGTTGACTGCGTGCACGTGCTCCAGCGGCTCCGCCACATGCAGCCTGCTCTTGCCCAACAGTACTACTGTCAGCACGCCGCCACACAGCAGCAGCACCCACAGATTGCGCAGCAGCGCCTTGGCCGGGCTGATGGGCTTGGCGGGGTGTGCCAGGTGATTATGCTCCAGGTCATCCAGCCGCTGTTGAAACACACAGTGATAGTTTTGAAGAGAGTGGTTTAGGTGAAGAGGCGTTTGCAGGAAACAGGGAACAGTGAGATGGAAGAACAACATGAGCAGCAGCTGGAAGGAGAACCAGCCTGACTGCGTATATGAGGTGCTGTCACAGCCACTGCTAGAGTTGCCTGCTGCTTGACCAGCACAAAGCAGCTTTCAACAGAGCACAGAGGCGACAGACACGACTGCTGCTGTTCACTTGAAGTGAGCTGCAGGTGCCATCTGCTGACACATGCTGCAGCCTCTCACCAGCTCTATCAGCTCCTCTGCTCTGTGCGATAGCACTGCATGGTGTGGCATAGTGCCGCATGTGCTGCCTGGCACGTTGGCATTGCTTGCCGTTTCAATGCTACGCCGAGCCTTCTGTTGTGCTAGAGCTCTGTGGTGCTGCTCATGTGTGTATGTGTCAGAGCGCACGCTGCTGCAGGCGCTGGTGCGACCCAGGGAAGGTGCTGCAGTCCCGGTATCCTTGCTTAAGGCATCCGCTCCGTCAGACATGGCTTCAAGTGTGCACTGGCAGCAGCAAGAGCCTTTGATGTCGGGCTGTGGTGGCTGCTGCTGTCACCTGAAACTGTTGGCACTGGCAAGTCTGGCAACTAAGCACTGTTGCGTTCTGGTACATTCAGCAGGTGTCGATGGCAACGAGGCGCTGGAGGAGCTTCAATAATGTGCAAGCTTCGCCATCGCGAAAACTAGGTTTCCGGATGACAATGACACCCATGTTTTGAAACTTTTACCCTTGATCAGGGACTTGGAATGCGACATTCTTTCTTAGCATGGGTTGCCTTGTTTTTTGCTAGGTTAGAAAGGTGAAGGTCGCGACAGATTTGAAATGTCTTTGTGCAATTTTCTGGTGCTGCCCACAATGTTCAAAGATATGCTTCAACCATTCAAAAAGCTAAATTAGCGCATGATTGCCGCCATACAGCGCATGCAGCCTCAGCATGGCCCTGCAGGGCAAGCAGCAGCAGAGGGGAGCAGCATGCTTCAGCAGTATGCTCCACAGCCTGGAGACAGCACCATGGACATCATTCGCAAACAGCAAACGCTGCTTGCTTTACGTCAGGTAAGTCTGCTGTAGTGTCTGTTGCTGATGCTTACATCTTCATGCACAGACTTGCTTTCCTGCAAGCGTGCTTCCGCCAGCACCTGCTGCACCTGCACGTTTCTTCCACTGCTTCAATGTCGCCATTGTATACTTGCTTGGATGGCTGCAGATGTACTACGAGTGGATGGCCAAAGCAGAGAGCAATGGCTTGCAGGAAACAGCAGGTCTGCTGCAGCCTGTTGCATCATGCCTCCCTGTGTGCAGCAGCCAGCAGGAGCTGCAGCAACAGCCACAACAGCAGGCGCATGGTCAGCCTCGCAATCTGCAGCATGAACAGCAGCAACAACAGCAAACGCAGCAGACACATCAACTGCAACATCATCAAGATGTGGAGGAGGTAGAACAGCTGCCTGCTGTGCACACCAGGCTTCAGCCTCTGCACCAACAAGCCCAACTACCCAACCAGCAGCACCAGCAGCAGCGGCAGCAGCAGCAGCAGCACAACCAGCAGCAAGAGCTTGACGCGCAGGAACAAGATCAGCAGGATCAACAGCAGCAGCAGCCATGCAAGCCGGCAGGCGATAGGGCTCTGCTGTCTCGCTTGCTGGGCCCTGCTCGCACTGCTGCACTGGCAGCAGCTGGCCGGCTAGGCCACAAGCAGCAGCAGCAGCAGCAGCAGCAGCAGCAGCAGTTGGTCATTCCTGAGCAGCCTGTGCAGCCACCACGTGGCCAGGCTTTGCTGCTCAGCTCAACAGCACCGGCTCAGAGCAAGCCGCTGGGTGGGCAACGCCAGCAGCAGCAGCAGCAGCAGCAGCAGCCGCCGTTGCACCAGCAGCAGGGCCGCAAGCGGCGCCACGACCCTCAGCAGCTTCAGCAGCAGATCCTGCAGCAGCAGCAGCAGCAGCAGCAGCAGCAGCAGCTGCATGACCAGTCCCTGTTAGATGCTCAGTCGCAGGCACCAGCAGGCAACATCAACATGCAGTTGTTACAACGCCCTGCAGCTGGACCCAGCAGCGCTGACCTGGCGCTTGCAGGAAACAATGCTGGCTGCGAGGGTTCAGGGGGCCAGGTAAACCCCAGCGCTGGTGCTGACAGGGCGCTTGCAGGAAGCAGCGGCAGGCAGCCCGCGTGTCTGCCGCCAGTGCCTGCAGGACAGCAGCTATTCAGCCCGCGCACAGCAACAGCTGCGCCTAGGCTCTGTGAGGCCAGCTGCCCAGCAGGGGACGGCTGGCAGCAGCAGCAGCACTGGGAGTCACAGCAGCACTGGAATTCGCCACAGCAGCAGCAGCAGCAGCAGCGGCAGCAGCAGGGTGCGGAGGTTGATGTTGTGCAGCCCACACCAAGCCAGCTGCCCAGGGAAGCAGCCGCTGCTGATTGCCAGGCAGGATTGTCAGACCAAGCTGCAGGAGCAGCAGCAGCAGCAGTGGTGCAAGAGCGACAGGAACAGGTGAATCTGCTTCCTGCAGTCGCACCGCTACATACCAGGCCCCCACTGCAGCAGCAGCAGCATGTTGAAGATGCCTCTACAGCTGTGAGTGAGCAGGCCGAGGTAGTTGCAGCAACACCCCTAGCAGACAGCAAGAGCACAGGGCAGCAGCAGGCAGCCACGCCAATCAGCCATGGCCAGTTGGGGTCTGTGGTTGCTGAGTCACCAGCTGTGCCTGACTCAGCATGCGCAGACGACGTAGCAAAGCAGCAGCAGCAGCAGCAGCAGCAGCAGCAGCAGCAGCAGGAGGAGCAACTGCTGCAGCATGTGTCGAAGCAGCTGTTTGTGGAGGACGGATGTGACAGGTCCCCCAGGGCGGCTGCCGCTGACGAAATTCAGGAGCAGCAGCAGCAGCAGGAATGGCCAGCAGATGGTGGTGCCTGCTTCAGCAGCAGCAAGGTGTTGTGGCTCCGCAGGGGCAAGCAGCAGCAGAGGGTTCGCTCGCTGCACGTTGGGCAGCCAATTGTCAGCATGTCATCGTGCCAGGGGCAGTGCATCGTGGCAATGCAACACAGCAGCAGCAGCAGCATTAGCTACGAGCTCCTGCAGCTGCGTGTGCAGCATCAAACGCAGCTCCCACAGCAGCAGCAGCAGCAGCAGCAGGGACAGCGGCAAGCGCTCGGCAGTGCTGGTAATGAGGTGTGTGTATCGCTAGAAGGCATGGCAGCCTTGGTTGCTTCAGGGCCTGCTGCTGCTGCTGCTGCTGCTGCAGCAGCGCTTGACTTGGCTGCTGCCCTCAAGGTGCTGCCCAGCAAGCCATGGGCTGGTCAGCACAATGCAGAACTCCAGCGGCTTCAAGAGTATGAACCGCAGCAGCAGCAGCACCAGCAGCAGCAGGGCATCCTGTTGGCGGTAGCTTTGCCTCTTGAGGTGCAGAGCCTCAGCAGCATCAGCAGCAACAGCACAAGCAGCGAACCATCCACACCTGCTGGCGCAGCAGCTGCGGCGGCTGCAGTTGTGGGTGTAGCTGCTGCTGATCGTGCGCGCAGTGCGTCGCCTGCCGCAGCTGCAGGTGGCAGCAGTACTCCTGGCTTGCCTAGATCGGCAGGGGCAGCAGTGGGTGGCAGGACGCTGCGGTCCCTCTCCCACAGTGTCAGCGCAGGCAAGAGGAAGGGCCTAACTGCAGCAGCGGCAGCAGCAGCTGGAGGGGCAGCAGCAGCAGCGGCTGACGCAGGGATGAAGCATGGTGTGAGCATATACCGCCTACTGCCATCAGCAGCAGCAGCACCAGCAGGTGACCCTAGCAAGTCCAGCATACGCAAGCTGAGGCAGGAGCCACAGCAGCAGCAGCAGCAGCAGCAGCAGGCTGGTCCAGTGCTGGTGCAGAGCCTGCACACCAGCCATGCTGTGAGCTGCCTGGCAGTGTCACAGGAGGCTCATTGCCTGGCTGCTGCAGGCGCTGCAGGCTTTGCTTGCGTGTGGTCGCTGCTGAATCAGCACAGCCGCACCCAGCAGCAGCATGGACTAGGCCGTCATGCCGAGTGTACTGCAGCTGGAGCGCAGCAGCAGCAGGTGGTTGATGCTGAGGGTGTGGTGGTGCTGCCAGCAGCCAGCTACCGCAGCTTCCTGTTCCCTAGCATCAGCCAGCTGTGCTTCGTGCTGCAGCCAGGTGAGGAGGCAGTTAGATAAATGTATGTATGCAGTTGAGTTGTGGCTTGTAGCAATGCTGCCAGCAGTGCTTCTTTGCTTCAAAACACTGGATACGGTTGTGATACTTGAGGACACTGTTCTGCTTTCTTGCATATGGGTAGCAGTGTCCTCGACTGACAATTTCACGGCTGACAAACTGGACGCCTGCTTGATGCACTATCGTGCACAGCCCTACACTAGCGTGCAAGACAATGAGCAACGACTACCGTGCTGCTTGATCTGCAGGTGGCTCCACACACACCAGCAAGCAGCTGCAGGCTGGCAGCAGCAGCAGCAGCAGCTTGCTGCACGACCTTCGCCTGCGCATACTGCTGGTCGGCTGCTGCAGCCAAGGCTCAGTTGCGGTGTGGGATGTCCAGAAGCAGCAGCAGATCATGGCGCTGCACTCGCCGGACCTTGTGCTAGCAGGTCTGCTGCCAATGCAGCCACCTGTAGCCGCCATACTGGCAGCTGCACGCATGCCCAGCAGCAGCAGAGGCGGCAGTGATGACAAGCAGCAGCTGCAGCAGCCGCTGCTGCTGCTGGCGCTGGTTGCGTCCAGGGACAGCACTGCCACGCCACCAGCAGCGCTAGCAAAGGCGAAGAGCAGGCTTGGTAGCTCTGTGGGTGGCGGCCAGCTAGGTGCAGCAGCAGCAGGTGGCCAGCAGCAGCAGAAGCAACAGTTAGAGCTGAGGCCTATACTGTTACAGCAGCCGGGCCTGCTGATACCCGGCGCTCCTGTTCTTGCCCCAGCAGCAGCAGCAGTGGGTGGCGGGAGGGGCTTGCACAACCACACACATCAACAGCAGCAACAACAGCAGCAGGGTGTGTCTGCAGCAGCAGTTGTAGGCACGCTGGCTGCTGCAGTCGGCCCTGGTGGCTTTGTGCATGTCTGGGACGTGCTCAGCGGCAGCAGCCTTTTGTCCTCTCAGGCAGCAGCAGCACCAGGAGCTTACCGCAGCAGCAGCAGCAGTAGCAGGGCTGGAGCGTATTCAGCAGTAGATCTTGTGGAGTTGAGCAGCAGCAGCAGCAACAGTAGCAAGCAGGAGGGCTGTGCTGCTGCTGGCTGCGTGGTGCTTCTGGGGTCTGCAGATGGTGTGCTGACGTTTGCACTTGTGTGATACCACCGATGTCTGTTACAATATCAATGTGCTGGAGCTTGTGCATGCTGCTGGTGCCTTATAAAGAAAGTTGCCGAATTGCATTCATTACAAGCATAAGCATCATGCAACATAATGCAACATAATGCCTGTGAATGCACTCGCCTAGTTGTGTGTTTAAACACAAGTCAAAGTGACGCGTGCACTTGTTTGCAGGCCTTGGTATGGCTAAATAGAAGAACATTGGTCGTGAAGACGTCTGTGGCTAGCCAATACTGAAACCAGACTGCAATTGAAGGTGTGCAATTCACTGCTCATCCCAGCAGTCTGACAGCATAAACCTTGGACAGCCTCAGCCCTCGTGCCTTGTTCGTTACACATGCGTGTCCTGCACCATTTGCCACTCAAGTCCGACTGCAATCCTTGCTGCATAGCAGCCTGCAGCATGTAACAAAACACACAAAGCCACCAACGCGTTGCTCGGCTAGCAGCTGCAGCAGCTGTTCCTTCAAACCACAAGTCCAGACAACCTGCACTGCAGCTGCAGCTACAGCAGCACCACTCCAAATCCCGCCACGCCTCCAGCTGCCACTAGCACCGAGCTTTCCACTCAACACTGTCAGGGATTCCGCAGGATCGGGATGTGGTACTTCGCCTTAGGCCCCGCAGGCCCAGTGCGCTGCGCTTTTGCTGCACCACCACCGCCGCCCCCACCACCACTCGGCCCCTCCTTCCTCTTGCCTCCTCCTCCCCCTCCTCCACCGCCGCCTTTGTTGGCTCGATCCTGCCAGGTGCTTCTGCTGAGCTTGCAGGGCCGGTTGCCGATGTACTTTCCGTTCATCTCTTTCAGGGCCTTTGCAAAGTCGTTGCCATCCAGCAGCGACACGATGCCGAAGCCCTTGCTCTTGTTGGTGCGCTTGTCGCGGATGATCTGCGGTGAAACATGCGGCGGCAGCAGCAGCAGCAGCAGCAGCATGTCAGCGATGGTGATGCGCAGATGACAATGCAGCACCGGGTGTTGGAAGCCCTTGCTCTTGTTGGTGCGCTTGTCGCGGATGATCTGCGGCAGCGGCAGCAGCGGCGATAGCGGCAGTGGGGTGAGCATTCCTTCAAGCGCACAATGCAGCGCCAGGTGCCATGCAAGGATATTGCTGGTGGAATGGTCGTCTTGCCCAGCGCCTCATATTGATTTCCAAAGCCCACTCAAGAATAATGCAAGAATCATTATCAGGCCACTCACCTTCGCCTTTGCAAAGGAAGGGTACCGCTATAAAGGCCGTCCCCAGCGCCTCATCATTCACCTCGTTGCCCAGTCCCACCATGTTCCTGGCCACACGTTGCAGCTGAGAGGCACCTAAAACAAACAGCCACCGCACCCACCTTTGCCTTGGCAAATGAGGGATAGCGCTGGAAGGCCTTGCCCAGCGCCTTATCAATTAATTTCCAAACCCCACACACCAGAAAGGATGCATAGGCATATTCAGGCCACTCTCCTTTGCCTTGGCAAATGAAGGGTAGCGCTGGAAGGCTTTTCCCAGCGCCTCATCGTTGACCTCATTGCCCAGGTCCCACACCCACCATGTTCCTAACCACATGCTACGACTGAAAGCCATTTGATACAGCCACCGTACTCACCTTTGCCTTTGCAAATGAGGGGTAGCGCTGGAAGGCTTTTCCCAGCGCCTCATCGTTGACCTCATTGCCCAGGTCACCCACGAAGATGCGGAAGTCATTATCAGGCCACTCGCTCAGCGTGGGGTCCACCCAACGTCTGCCAGCAGCCTCGCGCAGCACCACCTGCAGCAGCAGCAGCAGCAGCAGCAGCAGCAGCAGCAGCAGTGGCGGCAGCAGCAGCAGCAGCAGCAGCAGCAGCAGTGGCGGCAGCAGCAGCAGCAGCAGGAGGTGGCAAAGGGGACGAGGATGTTTTGAACACTGAGGAGTGGTTCGCCGACAGGCTGCTGCTGCAACATTGTGTCACACAATGACGCAGCACATGCGTCCAAGGAATCACAACACACGCTGCCTCCCCAGCACCGACTGAACCCTTGGTGCAAACATATCGAGCGCCTCATCAGCAGCGTATCAGGAACCCCAGTAAGGGCCGCTGCTGATGAGCAGCATTGCCGCCACATGCTGCCATGCCTCCTGCTGCTGCTGCTGCTGCTGCTGCTGCTGCTGCTGCTGCAGGTGGTGCTGCGCGAGGCTGCTGGCAGGCGCTGGGTGGACAACACATCGCACACCGCGCACCTTCTTACTGCCGCCTGCGCCGCCGCCGGCCGCCTTGCCGCCCTTTCCATCCGCCTGCTTCTGCTGCATCAGCTCTTCCTTCAGCTTGCGCAGCGTCTCGGCATCTGCCGGCGCGCTGCCTGCTGCTGCTGCTGCTGCTCCGTGCTGCTGCTGCTGCATCGGTGGTGGCGGGAAGCGGCTATCCATGCCACCTCCCATGCCACCTGGGTGGTGCATGTGGTCTGGCGGCCCTCCCCAGCCCCCCGGGCCGCCGTGCTGCTGCTGCTGCTGCTGTGGTGGATAGCCGCCATAGCCTGCTGGGTGCTGCGGCATGCCGTACCCTGTTGTACAGAAGATGATAAAACAAAGGAAGAAGGCGCTTCTTGAGGCTCATTGAGACGTGATGGGGCTACATGATTGTAACATATCACGCACGCTAAGAAGCCGTGCCTCAGCGGTGAACCCTTCAACTGCATGCCATGCACGACAGCCTTTCGTGGCCTTCAAGGCAACTTCATTGCAACCTCACAAACACTGCCTGCCGCCTGCTTTACACAACAATTTTGATGCACTCACCAGGAGGGGGCCCACCATGCTGCTGCTGTCCCATGTACTGCTGCTGCTGGTAGCCACCCATACCTCCTGCTGCTGCTGCTGCAGAGGGGCCGCCATAGCCACCTCCACCAGGTGCTGGCGGCAGCTGCACCGGCGGTGGCTGCAGCACCGGTGGCGGCACCAGCGGCGGCGGTGCTGTTGCTGCTGCTGCTGCTGGGGGCGGCCGTAGCGGCGGCGGTGCTAGTGGTGCTGCTGCAGGCTGGTGTGGTTGGCTGTCAACCTGCAGCAGCATGCAGGCGGCAGGGGGGTGACGTTTGTTGTTGACTGTAGGATGGCAAAGTTTTATGCTGAGCAGTGCTGCTAACAGCTGTAATATAAGGAAGAAACGAACATATAATATGAGTGCAGGATAACTATAGTGTTATCATCGTACCTGTGCCACAGGAGGGGGTAGCACTGGTGGGGGTGCTAGGGGTGGAGGAGCTGCTGCTGCATCGTCTGCTGCTGCTGTCTCCGCTGCGACTGCCTGCTCTACGCTCTTGAGCTCGGCTGCGAAGCGAGCGAACTCTTCGTCTAGGTCAGCCATGCTGCTGCTGTGGCTTTGGCTACCCCGCCCGAGCCGAAGCCCTGCCCTGGACAGCAGCTACGAAGCCCCGCCCTGTCACACGCTGTGAGCCTGGTGTTGTTCAAATGATGTCTCAGGACGTACAATGCTGCGATCAACGAACTAATTCAGCACGATCGTGAGGCACACAGGCTCAGGTTGTGTTCTGGCTTCAGCAGCAGCAGTAGGGTGCCTAGAGAGTTCTAGTGCTTACAGCAACAGACAGCAACAACTTGCGGACACTGGCCGTCTGCAACACTACAGGTATCTGAAAGGAGTCAGGGCTAGTGTCTGTACAGCAGGGTCACCCAAGAACATAACATACCAGTGACTATGTCATGACATGTTGTGTGACATCGGCTCTTTCACAAGCACATCATCTGCTATGCGTGCACACAGCACCCCTTGATAAAAATTTTCAGATGCGCGTGCAGTATGTGATACGACAGTCAACTGATGCACATGTCAGCAGGTGTCCCTGTGCTGTGCAATGCTGGTCACATGCCAGACCCTGGCATGGCATCACACCAAGTGGGTTACCAACACCGGGGGAGACCAAGCTCCCGCAGCTCGGCTGCATCTCTTTAACAACAGCAGCAGCAGTGTCTCAACATCTCAACATTTCAGGCGTAGCAGTAGTGCCATCTCACATGGCGTGTCTGCCCTGACACCCCGTGCCACAACGGAGCACACACAGCCAGCCGTCTGGCATATCTTACGCTGCTCTCAGCCGGCATGCAGCCAGCTTGGTCACTTTGGAAAGAGCACAAGCTGGCTTGACCAGAGCAGTTGACATGTAACCATCATTGCAACCTGTACATGCAGCATCACTGTTGTGGTGACCACAACACGCATCATGCATTGAGCACCCTGCCAAACAAAACAGTGTAAGCACGGTAGTGGTGCGGCATCACACCCACCTCAGCACAAACATTATGATGATCATCAAGCTGGTGACAGCTAAAACAAAAATAACTTGACATATGCGATGCATCCGTTGCTCTGTGTTGCCATGCAGCTGACGCAGCAGACCAATCTTTTTGGCACGTCATAGGCTATTTTTGCATACAAGAATATACACTATCATTACACAACACACGAGCCAACGATGCACGCAAACTTAACAACACACAACGCCAACTGCGCAGACCCTGTGCTGCTTACATGCGCCCTGAGCAACACCACACTCACTTGATTGCACGCGCACTGATACTGTAGCTGCTGGAAGCACACAGGAAAGCTTGATCCCATGCGCCTGGTGCTCAAATGACAACACATCAAAGGCAAACTCACTCAACAGAGAAGGTTGGATGTACCTGCTTACCAATGCGTAAGTGCTCTGCCGAAACATGACATCGTGACAGCCCCACTCAGCACTTGTTGGGGTCATGCACCACCATGTACTTGACCTGCACTGCTGGCAGCACATAGGCACATTCCATCCAATGCATCTGATGCTAAATGCGCCTACAGCAGTACACCCTGCAATCAGCACTTGTTGGGTCATAGGCCACCATGTACGGTATACCTTCACTAACGGCACAAAACCCAGCACACATAGGTTGATGTGTCACACCGTTGCGCAAGTGTTCAGCCAAAACACAGTCAGGTCCCGCTCAGCACTTGTTGGGGTCATACGCCACCATGTATTTCACCGCCCCAAACATCCTCCGCAGCCCCCCACCGCTCTTCCTGCTGCCACCACCCTGCCTGCTGCTGCTGCCCGCCCCCACACTGCCCAGCCCCGTGTGTGCTGTGTGTGCAGTGTGTGATGTAGTGGCCGACCCCACTATACCCTCAGCCCCTCCCTCACTGTGGGAGCAGCTCGATGTGGCAATGGGCCTCAAGCCCAGATGCTGGTGGCCTGCTGCTGCTGCTGCTGCTGCTGCTGCTGGGTTCAGTGGCAGGGTGTGGCCGTAGCCGCCGACTGTTGAGCTTGCAGGTGTGCTGCTGCCAGCATGCTGCTGCAGGAAGTGCTGCTGCTGCTGCTGCTGCTGCTGCTGCTGATGTTGATAGTCGTAGGGCTGTTGCAGGTTGTCCATATGAGCAGCAGCAGCAGCAGCAGCAGCAGCAGCATATCGTGGGCTGCTGTAACTGCTGCCTTGTTGGCACACACTGCCAGCGCCAGGCGCTGACTGCAGTCCCGGGACAGGGCCATCACTGGCGGTACCGTACTGCCCTTTGTACTGCTGCTGAGCTGTACTGTACTGCTCCGTGTACTGCGGTACACCGCCTTGGTTGTACTGCTGAGGTCCAGCAGGCCACATGTCGGGTGATAGTGCTGCTGCTGCTGCTGCTGCTGCTGTTGAGCCAGCCACAGAGCTATGGTAGCTGTGTTGGCTGCGCTCAACTTCAACAGCAGCAGCAAAGTGCTGTGCTGTCCTGCTGTCGCTACTGTGGTGAGGGCCGCGCATAGCATCCATTTGACCAAAATGCGGCAGCATCTCTGCATACCCCACATGCTGCTGCTGCTGCTGCTGCTGCTGCTGCCAGCTGCCAGGAGGGGTAGCAGCAGCAGCAGCACGGGACGCTGCATACGACTGCTGCCCTACTGACTCCACACCATCATGGCTGCCGCGCCCCACATATTGACCCTGCTGCTGCTGCTGCTGCTGCTGCCAGCTGCCTGGCGGGGTAACAGCAGCAACACAAGGTGATGTGCGGGACTGCTGCCCCACTGACTCCACACCATCATAGCTGCTGCGAGGCACATACTCACCCTGCTGCTGCTGCTGCTGCTGCTGCTGTGCGGCTGGCCTGGTGCCTTCACTGCTGCCTGCCCTGCCATGTGACTGCCAGTCCACATCAGCAGCAGCAGCAGCAGCAGCAGCTAAGCGCTGCTGATCTTGCTGCCAGGCATCAAACCGTGTCACAGCAGGCGCTGCACCGCCGGCTGCTGCACCTTCATGCACAGAGCCTGCAGCAGACCCTGCTGCTTCATAGCTCTGGCGATGTACTGGCCACTTCTGCTGCTGCTGCTGCTGCTGCTGCTGCTGGTAGCTACGGTCAGCATCCCATGTGCTGCTGCTGCGGCCGCTGTGGGTGCTGCCAGCATAGCCCGCAGCCTCATTCATCACAGCAGCATACTGCCGCTGCTGCTGCTGCTGCTGCTGCTCGAGCTGCTGGCGTGCCAGCTGCTGCTGCTGCTGCTGCCAGGCCAGCTGCTGCTGCTGGTGTCGTGCCAGCTGCTGCTGCTGCCACTGCTGGTGCATCTGCAGCACGAGCTCGCGCTGCTGCTCTGTGTACCGTGCAATGCGTGCCACCTGATCATCTGTCAGCGCCACACACTCTTCCTCTGCTGCTGCTGCTGCTGCTGCCTCATCATGGTCTGCGTTACTGTAGCGGTAGTTCCCCCCTGCAGGAACCTGGTAGCCGTGGTCAGCAGCAGCAGCAGCAGCAGCAGCAGCAGCAGCATCAGGCCCTGCTGCTTGCCAGCTTGCTTCCACGCCAGGCCACGCCTGCTGCTGCTGCTGCTGCTGCATCCCACCACTGCGCAGCCCGCTCTCAGCATCATATGCATATGCATCCCCTTGCTGCATTGCACCGCGCTGCTGCTGCTGCTCCTGCTGCTGCTGCTGCTGCTGTAAGTGCTGCATGATGAATGCCGCCTCCTCTTCCCTTACTTCCCCAATGCCTTCCAGCTGAAAGTGACGCGCAGCTGCCCTTGGCAACTGCACCCTGGACCCTGCTGCTGCTGCTGCAGCAGAGTGCTGGTATGCCATGTCTGGATGGCTGGGGCCGGCCCCACCAGCAGCAGCAGCCGCACCGTCGTAACCACCCCTCGACATGCTGCTGCTGTACAGGGCACTGCTGAAGGGGCTAACACTGCCACTTCCAGCTCCACCCGCTGCTACCCTTCCACACTGCTGATGCTGCTGGTAGTGCTGCAGCAGCTGCTGCTGCTGCTGCTGCTGCTGCGCCATGTTGTTATACGCATCGCCCGGGCCAGGGCCCACACTGCTCTGCGTGGCGTGTGTGGCAGCAGTGTGTGGCCTGCTGCTGCTGCTGCTGCCGGGCACTGCAGCACTGTCCCAAGAGGGGAATGCAGCAGACTCCAGGCCAGGCAGAGTGAGGCCAGCAGCAAAGAAGGCAGAGGTATGATCCACGCTGTTGACGGCACCATGGTGCTGCAGCCAGGCACCCTGCTGCTGCTGCTGCTGCTGCTGCTGCCAGGGTGTTAGGTTTGGCGCTGGGTGGGGCTCACCAACAACATCACCCTGCTGCTGCTGCCAGTGCTGCTGCTGCTGCTGCTGCTGCTGCTGCTGCTGCCAGGGTGTTAGGCTAGGCGGCGGGTGCAGCTCACTGACGACATTACCCTTGTGCTGCTGCTGCTGCCAGTGCTGCTGGCTCCTGTCATCGAAATTATCATGTTCATCAGCAGCAGCCGGGTGTACTGCAGCTGCAAACTCGATCTCTGATGTCCCTGTTGCGCTGCATGCCGCAGGGGCAACATCGTCGCTGCAGATGCTGCCAGGGGCACTGCAAGGGGTGGCTGCATCAGCCCTTCTGGGGGCACCACAGACATTACCAGCCCTTGCTGCTGCTGCTGCTGCTGCTGCTGCTGCTGCTGCTGCTGCTGCCTGATTTTGGCTGTCTCTGTACACATCCTCAGCAGCAGCGTCCACCTCTCGTTGATTGAGGCCACACGCCTGGTGCGCTTGGTCTGCTTCAGGTGCCTTTGCAGCTGCCGCCGCCGCCGCCGCCGCAGCAGCAGACGCCATCACCCGCTGCGTCGTCGCCTCAGCAGCAGCATCTGCGGCTGCCATCAGCTCCGCCTGCTGCCGCAGCTGCCCCTGCCGCAGCAGCTCCTGCCCTAGCTGCTGCGCCCTAGCCACTGCCGCTTGCCGCCTCTGCTGCGGGGACTGCTGTCTTGCCTCCATTTGCTGCGCACTGGCTTGCACTGCCTGGAATGCAGATCCCAGGGAACTGTTTTGTGTCTGCAGGGCTGATCTGCGGGGCGAGGCTGGGGGCCTTGCTGAGCTGCGCTGCGAGAGGGGCAGCCGAGGGGATAGCGGCGACACAGAGGGCGTGCTTGCTGCTGCTGCTGCTGCTGCTGCTGCTGCTGCTTGGTACGGTCCTCCCTGCTGCTGCTGCTGCTGCTGCTGCTGCTGCTGCTGCTGGTGGTGGTTGGCAGGCTCTGGTACAACGGGAGGTGTGCTGGAGCTGTCAGAGCCGCCTGGGGTGTTGCGGCTGGCAGCTGCCCGCATGGCCCTGGCTGCTGCTGCTGACAGCACACGCAGCGCTGCAGACTGCGACTCCGTCAGTGCACCACCATTGTCATAATTGATCTCGTTGATCTCACCAGCATCATTGAGCCCTGCTGGCTCTGCCTGAAACGCTCGCTGCTGCTGCTGCTGCTGCTGCTGCTGTTGATAGTGTGGCTGTGGGGCATGCTGCTGTTGCTGTTGGTGCAGGGTTGCTTGTGCGGCCGCATACTCAGCTGGGGGGCTGCGGCAGCGTGCAGTATCAGATAATAAGGTTGTGCCGCTGCTTGCACCTTGCCCTCCCGTTGCTTTTGCTGCTGCTGCACCCCTGCCAACAGCGGCAGGTGGTGGTGTATGTGCTCTGCCTGGCTGCTGCTGTGCGCTGCGCACCCTTGAGCCTGCCCCGTCTTCTGCTGCTGCTGCTGCTGCCCTGCCTGCGCTTGCACTGGTTGCAGGCTGTGCAGCACCATCAGCAGAAGCAGAAGCAGCAGCAGAAGCAGCAGCAGCAGGGATCCTCCAAGACGAAGACACAGTCACATCTGACGCAGCAATAGATGGTGAGGCGCGCCGTATCACTGGCAGCGGGTGCGGCTGGTCACTGGAGGCAAATCCACACACCGGAAGCGGCACACCAATAGTGCTGCTGACTGTGCTGCTTGCTTCACTCCCATCCGCACCATCGCTGCCTGCATCTGCTGCAGCTGCACCTGCATCCGCTGCTGCTGCTGCTGAGAGGCGTTTGGGGCTTTTGGGTGATGATAAGAAAGCCTCTGCTGCTGACAGTGCAGGCAGGCCCAAGCAAAGCTTATCAGCAGCAGCGCCTGGTGGGGCGCTGCTGCTGGCGCCCAAGCGTGGCGGCGGCGTGAGTGGCCTCCTTGCTGCTGCCACCTGCTGCTGCTGCTGCTGCTGCGCCTGGGGCTGCCCTGCTGCTGCTGCTGGTGGTGGTGGGCTGACTGGGCGGCTGGCTGGTGGGCTGAGTGGTGGGCTGAGTGGTGGGCTGCCTGTGCAGCTGGCGGGCTCTGGGTGCTGAGACAGCCACGTGTCAACCATCTTCTTGATAACCACATTGGGCACCAGCACTGCGCTTGTGAGCGCTTGGCCTGCAGGGGCGACAGCAGAGCAGCAGCAGCAGCAGCAGCAGCAGCAGCAGCAGCAGCAGCAGCAGAAGAGGCAGAGGTATGCTTGGCCAGCATGCATGCGCTGTATGTCTGTTGAAAGTGTCTACTTTTTGCAAGCAAGTGGCGGTAAAAGGGCTGTAGAAACACAGCTGCCAAGTATGCAGCAAGCGAAGCGCAGGCAGGGAGGGGGTGTGCCTAAGCACCGCCGCCGTCTGCACTTGTAGTAACTGCTGCTGAAATAACCTCAGGGCATGCAAGCTCACTGCTGATTGTGCGCTAGACGGACTTATGATGCAACTGTGCATGTTGCGTCATGTGTGCATTGTGTCAGGATGGCGCATGTCCTGTACAGGTTCGCTATGTCCGGCGCTAACACCATGCATGCTGCAGCTACCACTATCTTGCACACTGTTTGTGCTTTACATCTCAATCCAACCGCATGCAAATGTAGCAAGCATACTGCAGCTACCTGTGAGGGGGTCCCGCTTTGGTCCTGTCAGGTTGAGCCATCCTTGCTGCACATGTACAAACAAATACACAAAGTCTCAGGTTTGATGCAAGCAGGACATTTGGCATGCAATCAGCAGCGAGGGAAGGCACTGAGCAGTGACTGTGATGCAGCAAACCAGCAGAGGTACATAGGTTAGCTGTGGCAGCAGCAGGCGCTGCTTCATTGCCCACTCACTATCGCTTTGTTATCATATGTGTGCCCAGACTCCAGCAGAATCACGGGGTCCCTTAACAGCTTCTTCGTAATGGGGCACAGCAGATCAGGCGGGGGTAAGCTGGAACAATCGCTGGAGCTCCTAGCCATGGTGGTGTTGGGCCCAGCAGCAGGGAGAAGCTATTGTGCTGAAGCTGCTGCTACATAGCACGCCGGTGCCTGCAATCAATCTGGGCTCCGGACGTGCAACTGAAAAAGGTTGATTCAGGAAATTCAATGGAGAGGGAGGCGGGGAGGTTCCCGCTTTGAGCGTGCGTGGCCCCTTCGAAGCTTGATGCCGAGTCGGCGTACGGCTGGGGCGCACACAAAAGCCTGCAACGTCGGAGCTATTACAAACAAGCTTAACTAGCGTTCCTTCAGCTACACTGGCTGTTCAGGTGCAACCGTCGACGAGCAAGGTAACAATCCAATGTAAAAACCTTGGAGCTGCACCACACTCGAAGGCGCAAAGGCGCCCCTTCGAAGCTCGAGTCATGGCGTGACTGCACACGGCAACAACCACTTTATTTTTGACTGCTACTGTGTTTCATGTGTGGCGGCTTGCTTACGGCATCAGGCTGTTGCTCTCAAAGATCTTTATCAGCAAGCCATTCGCTGCAGATGCACCGCTGATCGCCGTCCGCCTCTCTCGTACGATACAATGGATGTCAGAATGAAGAGTGCTAGGTCCTCTGCTGCTCTTCTGGCGTTGCTGCTGGCCCTGCATGCTGTGCTGCCAGCAGCAGCACAGGATGCGTCAGAGAGGCCAAGATACGCACCATATGATGGCAAGGGCAACAACGCCGCAAACCCTACATGGAAGTAAGCACAATTGTTCTATTACTCCCTTACAATGCTGCCATCAGTGACCATACACAGCCACCTTAGCAGCAGCAGCAGCAGCAGTACCAGCAGTTGCCAAGTGTCTGCACCAGCAAGGCGGCTGTCACTGATCTTTGCAGTTTGATGAAGCGTGCACCTTTCTAAAGATGTCTTGCTGTTCACCCAAACCTTCTCATCTATGCGCCTGTCCATGGGTGGAGCAGCTGACTCCATGCTGCTGCATGATGGTCCTCTACATGTCACCAATCAAGCCAAGCTGCTGCATGGCACAGATCGTGTGCACCAGCATCATACTGCTGCACCACCTGCACCCACACCTTTTGGGTAGCTGCCATGCAGCCGCAGCAGGTCCCAGCTGCACAATTTGCCAGGCGCCGCAATCTTGCTGCACAGTCATGATTGTGATTATGGATGCCCTTTGCGCTGTCTAGCATGATTGGGCCATCGGGCTGATGCAGCAGCATGCATGTATGAGCACGTACCATGAGTCTCTGCCAACAAGCCTGTTTGATGCTGTCTTGTGCTGTGGTTGCAGTGCTGTGGGCGCCGTCATGCTGCGCTACCCTGTCAGCAAGACTGGCTACCCTGTGCCTTCCGGGGAGATCATGGCGGTGAGTGCTGCTGCTGCTGCTGCTGCTGCTGCTGCTGCTGCTGCTGCTGCTGCTGCTGCTGCTGCTGCTGCTGCTGCTGCTGCTGCTGCTGCTGCTGCTGCTGCTGCTGCTGCTGCTGCTGCTGCTGCTGCTGCTGCTGCTGTGCAGCCAGTGGATTGTGGATCATGTGCCACATACCGGATGCATGCACCAGCACTCATTGATGTAGGGCGCTATGCATGCTGCATGCAGTCTTGCTGCATAGGGCGGCTTGTGATGTGCGCTGCGCGGACGGTGCTCAGCACTGACTCTCCCTCTTTCAAACCCACACCTCCCCAAGCCCCATCCTGACCACAGTGCTGCTGCTGCTGCTGCTGCTGCTGCTGCTGCTGCTGCTGCTGCTGCTGCTGCCCGCGTCTGCAACCACCTAACAAACTACGCATGCAGGGCCCCTCCCGCCCCTCACCCCGAGCCATCAGCGTGGCGGTCACTATCAGCCCCTATTCCAAGCAGCAGACACTGACAACACTGCTGCTGCTGCTGCTGCTGCTGCTGCGATATGCAAATGAATGATGCATGCAGGGCCCCAGCCGCCCCTCACCCCGAGCCATCAG
The DNA here is from genome assembly GCA_030272155.1 of Tetradesmus obliquus. Lineage (NCBI taxonomy): Eukaryota > Viridiplantae > Chlorophyta > Chlorophyceae > Sphaeropleales > Scenedesmaceae > Tetradesmus > Tetradesmus obliquus. The sequence continues at coordinate 3,618,450 of CP126200.1, read as the reverse complement.
CGTGGCAGTCACCAGCACCCCCTACTTCAAAACCCTCGACCCAGGGCGTGCCACCAACCTAGTGTCTGTAGTGGGGCAGTACGCCACCACCGACATCTCCAAGTCGCTGGACAGCACCAGCGCCAGCGGTGAGCCGTGCCTTGAGCCTGTGTGGCGTGCAGGTTTGGGTTTAGGTTTGGATCTTGACAGCCACCGGCTGCTGCTGTGATCAAGCATGGCAGGCTTGGCATGGCATCTCAGAGTCAGTCGCTTGACAGCAGCAACACCAACGGTGTCGCTTGACAGCAGCAACACCAACGCTGAGTCAGTCGCTTGACAGCAGCAACACCAACGGTGTCGCTTGACAGCAGCAACACCAACGCTGAGTCAGTCGCTTGACAGCAGCAACACCGACGGTGTCGCTTGACAGCAGCAACACCAACGCTGAGTCAGTCGCTTGACAGCAGCAACACCGACGGTGTCGCTTGACAGCAGCAACACCAACGCTGAGTCAGTCGCTTGACAGCAGCAACGCAACGGTGAGCCGCGTACCGAACCTGCGCGACGCGCAAAAAATGCGCTGCTGCAGGCAGCGTGGCGCCACGGCCGGCAGGCTGAACATATGCCTGCCCGCAGGCTGCCTGCCAAAAGGGAGAGCTGCCGCATTCCATCATAGTGCGCTGCATGACATGCCACGCCTGTGCCTCATTGACACTGCTGGCAACGCTGTCTCTTTCAGAGGCTCTTCATGCAACCATCTGGCAGTAGTGCTGGCTCCCAGCTTGCACCCACGCTGCTGCTGCCACTGCTGCTGCCGCTGCCTTTTGACCCCCCGTTGGATGCAAATGCCCCTCAAACCCGCAGACAACTGCAGCCAGCCAGTCCATGTGCCTCTTGGAGACCCCTGGTTGTCCAACTTCACTGCTGCTGCCGCTGCTGCTGCTGCTGCTGCTGCTGCTGCTGCTGCTGCTGCTGCTGCTGCTGCTGCTGCTGCTGCTGCTGCTGCTGCTGCTGCTGCTGCTGCTGCTGCTGCTGCTGCTGCTGCTGCTTCCACCCCAATTGACCTGTGCGTGCCCCCTTCACCCCTGCAGACAACGCCAGCCAGGCCATCCCTATTCCTGCAGGAGACCCCTGGATGTCCAACTTTACAGAAGCAAATGGCACCACGGCAGTCAGCCCCTATGGCACACGCCGCAGCCTGCATTTCATGCGCAGCCAATTTGTGATTGATACGGCTGGCGTGCGGCAGCAGAACAACAGCGTCACCGGCTTCCTGGATGCCTCCGTGGTGTACGGCACCTCTGCAGGTGCGTGGGCTGATGCAGCTGTGTGCCAGCGGTCTTTGATATCATTGTTGTTGATTTGCGCGCAGCACTCGACGGCCGGAAGCGTGAAGATTTGGCATGGATGGCATCTGCAAGTAGCACAGCAAGTCGGCTAGCTTTGTCCTGCAACGTTGTCGCCTAGTGCTGTTGGCGATTGCGACATCGATTCGATGCTGCCCCACGTCTTCGACACAAACAACGGTTGTGCATTTTTCCATGCGTAAGACTGTTATTTCATGAACAGCAAGCTGCCGTCTGCCACCCTCGTGCAGGAGTGGCGCGCCGGCTGCGCACCGGGAGCGGCGGCTTGCTGCGTGATGAGGGCAATAGGGGGCTGCTGCCTGTCCCTCGCTGCCTTGGTGTATACTGGCACCGCTGCGTGATGACCGTGTGAAACTCAAAACGCGAAATGTGATTCGTGTTGGCAACCGGGGACTGCCCCTCAACTGCTGACGTTTGCATTCTGGCATCGCAGTGCTTGCAAAGACAATGGAGCAGCGCTCCTTCTTCATTCCGCTATCATATCACGGTGAGGCATTGATTTGCAACATGTGCTGCATCTGGTGTATGCTGCTGCACAGGTACGGTGCGGCGGCTGCGCACCGGCAGTGGCGGCTTGCTGCGTGATGACGGCAACAGGGGGCTGCCCTTCAATGAGGACCCGCTGCTGGCTGCTGAGGGTGGCGGGCCAGCTGCCAAGCTGGCCAACATGACCAACACTGCCAAGGCGGTGCCTGCATCACGCCTCAGGTGAGACGATATTGGCTGCATGGTGTGGAACTGGGTGTGTGGTTGCAAGACCCGCATGCAGCTGCAGATTACAGCCGTAGACGGGTGACACAGCACCGAGAGATATATAGCTGATGGAGTCCCACCGCAGTTTGCTGTCTGATGACGGGGACGTTGTGTGTGAGAAGGCTAGCGATACATCTCAATGAGAAAGTAGCAGGACTGGCGGGTTTTCTTGTGAAGCCAGGGCGGTGTGTGAGTTACCAATGTACGGGCTGTGCCAGTGACTTGTTGTCACACCTGGTCCGCCAGGCACACAATGAGCTGTTGCTGACACTTGCGCGGCAATGAGGTGCCCTGTAAGCGCTAGCTCCTAGCTCGCTGCTTGAAACAGCATAGCGAGAAAACCAGCAAAGGTCAACAGCAAGACCGTCACATGCTGCCCATGGCATCTGCCTTCCTGTCTGCGTCACTGGCAATGCGAGCCGACGTCAGCGTCGGCCGGTGCTGTTGTGGCTGCAGCTTCCACCCACAAAGTGCCAGCTCCACAAAACAGTAACAACATGCGTTTTTATGAAATTGTCATGCGTCACCACCTCGCATGCTCAGCGACTCTAACCCGTTCGCTTCAAATGACAATCTGAATACAATCAATTATTCGACCACGCTACGGCTTGCGCAGTCGTGTTACCATGCTGCTCTAAGTACATAACACAACAACTGCAGCAAGCATGCCTCAGCCTCAGGCACATGGCGCCTGCTGCTTCAAACTGCGCAAGCAGTTTCCAACCTTGCGCCGTGTTGTGTCCACCCACAATTGTCACTCTTAACCAACACAAGCACGCATCTCCGTACATATGCTCCAGGGTTTTGCCCGGCAGTACAAAACTAGCATTAGAGTTGAGCAGGGCTATCCAGGCCCCGCTGATCAACTAGCACACTACAAAGAACTACAACATGTCGACGCTCGCTACACAGGTTTGCTCCAGAATGCAGTGCCTGATCACGGGTCGATAGAGTTGGTCACGCCTAGTCAAAAGCAGTGCTGCCACTTTGTGTACACTGCGGCAGATGGGTTGATCATCATAGCCCTTTGCCTCTCGCCTTTCCTCGCACAGCACATACTTCACTTGCACTTCTTGTGGTGCTCTTCTCTGTGGAGTGCTGCCGTGTTACTTTTGGTGTTATTGTGTCACTTCTTGCCGTAGCCGTAGCGCCTGCCGTAGCCAGCATAGCGGTTGTAGCCTGCAGGACAACCACACAGCCCATGGTCAGTGTGTGGCTGCGACACAGCAGATGCAGGAGGACACAGGCTACGTTGCATGCGTTGTGCATGTTATCTGCAGCTTGGTGTTAACACAGCGCAATGTCAAGGGACATGTTAGAGAACCCTGCGACCTACACATCTGCTGCTGGTGTAAGCACAGGGCTCTGTGCGCTGCATCGACAATGCTGTCTGGAGTACAGGCGCCCTCGCTTACCACCATAGCCACCGCCATAGCCACCGTAGCCGCTGCCATAGTAGGGCCTGTTGTAGCCATAGTCTGCAGGCAGACGCAGCACAGCAGCAGCAGAGCAAGGACGGCTGTAGCACCCACACAGCAAGGAAAGCGAGGGGTGTGGGCCTGTGGCCTAGGCTGATACGGCAGGAGCTGCTGCACTTGCATTTGTGCACGGCACCACCGCCCTGCTGTTGACTGCTGCTTCATAAGTACAGCTCCGTTGTCGCTGCATGCTGCAAAATGGTGCCTCTGTGCTTGGGGCGTCCTGCACCTGCCACAAAGAGTGGGGACGTTTTCCACACAGCTGTCTGTGCTGTGCTGTTTGCTGTCACTTCCGCAATCACCTCAACGTTCCCAAACAAACTTGATTACTCACTGTTATAGCCGTAGTTGCTGCCGTAACCGCCATAGTTACCGCCGTAGCTGCTGTAACCGCCCCAGCCGCCCAGCCCGCCAAGCAAGCCAAAGGTATTCTTGCCCAGCAGACGCCTCAAGGGCTCAACTGCCTGTGGGGCGGCATCCTCGCTTGCTGCAGGTGCAGCAGCTGCAGCAGCAGTGGCAACACCAGCGAGACACAGACGGACACATGCAGCAGCAGGGCGTGGTGGTAGTGCCACAGCAAGATGGGCTTGTAGGGTTTGGGGGCCGCCTTGCAATCTGGCTGGGCAGCAGCAAGTGTGATGGCCAAGAAAGTTGTCGCAGTTGAATCCTTGCAGGAAAGCATGTGTGAAGGAAAGACGTTTGTTGCAGGTCACCTGGCGCAACACCCCTGTGCAACCCCACCAGCAGCACAATGTGCATGAGGTGGCACAAGCTGGCTGCAGTCAGCAAGCACGTGGTCGCTCACCTGCCAGTAGAGCAGCACAAACCAACAGGGAAAGCAGCAGAGCTCCGGATGCCTTCATTTTGCTCGAAACAGCCAGTTACTGGAGGTGGTTAGGGTAGACGGACAGATGGTGGCAAACACAGCAGCACACCCCGGTCGTCAGTGACATGAAGTGAGTCTAAAGATGTTTAAATACTCGTTCGCTGAACGTCAGCACGATTGAACGGTGGATCGCGGAGATGGTGCGTTGGGCATATTACTGCTCAGACGACCGGCTGATCAGCTGATTAATTGACTTGCAAGACAAAATACTCAATGATAAGGTAGGACTGCGTGTCCATCACCGCAAGCAAAGGCCGCGATGTACTCACCGTTGGGCCAGGTCGCTGCTAGCGTGAGAAAGGTATGTATTTGACGGGAACTGGGCAGAGCAACTCGAATCACGGTGCCGCTTGTCGATGAGTTCGACAGCAGAGTGCCTGCCTGTGGTTGGAGGTTCCCGGAGTTTTTGTTCCCCATCATTACGTCCGTCGGCGTCATCACGTCCCAAATTTGCAATTGTTATCCGATACGAGGGTTATCCGATACGAGGGCCGGGAGGGCAGCAAGGCTGTTGAAAGCTGCTGATTTGATGCATGCTACTAGCTTAGAGGTTCTGTGGTCAGATACTGCACCACAGCAGCAGCAGGGTCCTTGCGGCAGTACAGTGTACTGCCTTTTGGTCACAGCGCAGCACCAACAGCACTGGGCTGTTGCTGGCTGCTTGCAGGCAGATGCTTGCAAGCTTAATAGACAGTTTACCGTTCTTGCAACGCTTATCTGCCGCCCAAGGTCCGGTGACACCTATGTTGCAGTGAGCCAGTAGTTTGCTGTTGCGTCGCACCCACCCAACCCTGCACTGCTAGTGGATCTGCTGGCTGCTCCTGCCTCAGCTTTCAACTGCTACTCGCAATGCCTGCTCAGTCAACCCAGCTCTGCTGCCTTTGACTTTTTCCTGCAGGGTTGCCGGCCTCGGCACAGTCAATCAGCACCCTGGCCTGCTGTCGTTGGCTACTGTTTTCCTGCGAGAGCACAACAGGAGGGCAGCAGAGGCAGTGCGCCTCAGCCCCTCCTGGGGCGATGAGGAGGCCTTCCAGTACGCACGCAAGTGGGTGCCCGGGAAAAGAAATGTCTGCGGCATCACTGTTGCCCCTGCTGCTTGCACTGCGCAGCATGCTTCCTGTGTTGTAACAGGGCGCCTCGCCTGCCCGACTAGCTGCAGTGCAAACAAGCCTGGCATTCTGCTGTGGTTCAACTGCCGCTACAATGCCCCCGCTGATTTGACTGCCTGCCATTGTCTCTGAACACCGCAACCCTGCAGGTGGGTGATTGTGCACTGGCAGCACGTGGTGTTTGACGAGTACATCACAGCACTGCTGGGAGCCACGCTGCCGCAGTACACGAGCTACAATGCCAGCACCAACCCGGGCATCGACAACTTCTTTGCCAGCGCGTCCTACCGCTACGGCCACGCCACCATCACTGATGTCGTCTTCAGGCTGGATGAGCACTGGCAGGAGCACCCACAGGTGCGGCAGTGACAGCAGTTGAACAAACCTTCCAGCGTGAAATGTCATGTTCCGTACCGCATATGCAGAGCAGCACTGCCTGGAGAGTGCCGCGATGCAGCAGGTGAAGCACAGCCTGCCTGCAGTGAAGCCTGGCGGCTGGCTCAACAGCAGCCACATCGCGATGCCATATTCTTGCCTGGTCACACTGCCTGCAATGCTTCTTGCACGGCCGCCTGCTGCTGTCTCCAGCCTGGCTCAGCCTGACAAGGCCCTGTCAGTAGGCAATGCAAATTCCATCTTGTGCCATGTGCCTGCCCGCCTACACTGCTTTTGCTGCCTGGGCCACCTGCTGCTGTTGCAGGCCTGGTTCCAGCCTGCGAGTGTGCCACACCAAGTCAAAACTATTCCACTTACCTGCTGTCTATACTGCCCGTACTGCCTGCAGGGCCACCTGCTGCTGTCCCAAGCCTGGTTCCAGCCCGACAAGGCGCTGTCAGCAGGCATTGAGCCGCTGCTGCGCGGCTATGTTGCCAGCCCCAGGGGCCGAGTGGGCATGCCCTTTGCTTCCGCAGTGCAGCAGAACCTGTTTGGCCCCAGCCACATCAACGGCACAGACCTGCTGGCCATCAACATTCAGCGCGGGAGGGACCACGGACTGCCTGATTACAACACCTGCAGGTGGGGCTTGTGCAGTGATGATGCTTACACGTGTTGTGTGTTTTGTCTGACACTTGCGGCTGTTAGCAACAAAGTGATTGTTGCAAGGGAGTGAAGATGCTGATGTATGGCTTGTGGCTTGTGGTGTGTGGCTTGTGGTACTTCGCTGCTGCTGCTGCGTTCTACAGGCACCTGATGGCCCTGCTGCAGCCAGCAGCTTGTGCGCAGCCTAAACACCTACTGCTGCTCCACCACTGCCGTTCATCTGCTGCTGCTGCTGCTGCTGCTGCTGCTGCTGCTGCTGCTGCTGCTGCTGCTGCTGCACTTCATGCCTTTCGCGCATACCTGCAGGCGTGCTTTTGGCCTTCCCCCAGCCACCTCTTTCCACAACATCACACCAGACGCAGCCCTAGCAGCCAAGCTGGAGCAGCTCTATGCCGGCAACATCAACAACATCGATGCGTATGTTGGGGGCCTGGCTGAGCCGCATGTCGGCAATGCACACGTGGGGGCGCTGTTCTATGCGAGCATCCTTGACCAGTTCACACGGCTGCGGGACGGGGACTGGTACTACTACAAGAATGCGGACAATGGGCTGTTCACTACGCAGGAGGTGGCTGAGATAGACGGCACAGGTGGGCAGGGCTCAACAAGCTGTTGCTGCTGGATGCTTGTGATGAGCCTCCAGCCGTGTGTTAGAATGGTTGCAGGGCCTTGGAGGGTTGCAGCTGAGTTTAAATGAAGGCACGGGTGGGTGGGGCGGCAGCGTGTGTGTATGCTGATGTGCAGTTGACAGCTGTGTATGTTGTGTGTGCGGCAGCGTAGTGGCATGGTTTTGAGTCTTGGGTTTGCTAGCTACATGTGCGTGGCCGAGTGAGATGCAGACTCTACAGTTGTGGTGCTCGCTTGGTATGGGTTTAGCCGCGGTTCCAGATAGGGTACACGAAGACTATCAAGACAAACACAATGTAGCACAGATTGGTACTCACAGGGCGCACATGTGCTGCTGCTGCTCCTGCTGCTGCTGCTGCTGCACCTTGCAGGCCTGCGTGACATCATCATGCGCAACACCAACATCACAGAGGTAAGCAAAGAGCAGCAGCAGCAGCACGGCAGACGTAAGATGTCACTTGCGTCATTGTTTGGCATGCGCTTGTCAAAACTGGATCTGCTGCACTTGTGCTGCCCGCCTGCCGGTATTGCTGACGGGTCTGCCTGCCCTGCCCCATTCGTACTGCCTGTCATTGCCGCACAGCTGCATGTCAGCATCTGCGTGACTTGTTCTGCCTGCTTGCTGATGCCGGTGCTGTCTGCGCTTTCCTGTACTGCGGATCAACTGCCCATTCACCGCATGCTGACTGCGCCGCCTGCGTTGTAACAACACAGCTCCCTGACAGCGTGTGGGTGGTGGCCAAGGAGAGTGTGCTGGGAGTCTGCCCAGCAAATGCAGCCGGCAGCAGCAGCAGCGGCGGCGGCGCTGGCCTAGCCAGCAGCAGCAGCAGCGGCGGCAATGCGTCTGTTGCGGGCCCCTTCAAGCTGCTGGATGGTGCTGTGGAGCTGACCATCAGCAAGGCAGCAGACCCCAGCAAGATGCGGGTGCAGGCCGTTGGCAGGTTTGACAAGGGCTTCATTGGCTTTGGCGTGGCAAAGCCAGGTGCGCACTTCAAAACTTTGTAGCTGTCTGAAGAGTGATGTCATTTCATGCAGATTCGCTGCTTGACAGGGGCTCAGTTGCCTGTGGCCTGGCTAAGCCAGGTGGACAGCGCAGTTGGTTTTGGTTGCCGGCTGGGAGGTGTATGTTGTCCATTGTTCGTTGCGTGCTGCTGTGGGTACGTGTAGTGATGTGCTACGCCTGGTGAAGCTTCCCTGCAGTCACGCCTGTATGTGCTGCCACTGCAGCTGCAGTGATGCAAAAATGCAGCAGAGTGTGATGTGGTTGAACTTTGCTGCTGGTTGCTGCATCCATGCCTGGGCTGACTGCAAAGCTATGACAAGTGCGTGCACAACACCAGCGCAAGGCACATTTTGGACGCCAGCAGGGCAACAGAAAATTGCACGCCTGCAGAGCACTGCTGCGTCTACGCATTCACTGCATAGGGAAGCGTCCCTGTGGTGCTGTTACTGCCACAACACTTATGTTGCCGCCGCTGCTGCTGCTGCTGCAGACCAGCCGATCGGCCAGAAGATGGTGGGTGCTGACATGGTCATCTCCCGCATGGTGGACGGCAAGCCCTCAGTGCTGGACTACCACGCAATTGGCCACATCCCTCCTATCCTTGACACCAGCAGCAGCGGCAGCAACGACGTCACGCTCATCCGCTACGAGCGCAGCGGCGGGCAAACTATTTCTGTTTTTGAGCGGCCGTTTGCTGCGAATGATGGCAACGGGCTGGACAATGCGGTGCTGCAAGAGGGCCCTAACACATTCATTGTGTCACATGGGGCGGATGACAACCTGATCTACCACGGGTGAGAAAAGACAGGGAGCATGGCAGGCAGACTGTTATATATCAGCCTGAATAACGCACTTGTTGACTGGTGCTGAAATGTGTCTGATCGCCTTGAGTGTCTCGCCTGCATAACAGCTTCTGCCTCCATCAGCAACACTTTGCCCTAGCTTCCGACTCTTGTCCTCCTTTCTTACCCCTGATTTCTTTCGTTTCCTGCTGCTGCAGCATTGACAACCGTGCTGTGCTGGAGCTCAAGGGCCCTCTCTTTGGCGGCAACCCTGCAGATGTGGCCATTGTCACTGCAGCAGACCCGCTCGCTGTGAAGCGTCGCACTCAGCACGGCTGCCTCATGGCCGTGAACTTCATCATAGTGTTCCCGCTGGGAGCGCTGCTGGCGCGGCAGCTGCGTGCTCGCTGGCTCAACTCCCTGGCTGCCAAGGCGGTGCTGTTCTACATGCACATCGCGCTGCAGGTGGGCCAGCAGCAACTACCTGGGCTGCAGGTTGCCAATTGAATATGCTGCGGACACCTGCAGGCTGCTGTGCAGGTGTGTGCGCGCCGCCCTTAGTTCTGCTTGCAGCTGCTGTTGCTGCTGCACTCTGGTGTGAATCACGGATGTGTCTTTGTCTGTAAACCATCGACTGTTGTTTTCAAACATGCAGATGTTTGGTGCAGCGCTGGCTACAGCTGGCTTTGTCATTGCCACTAAGGACTTTGGCAACCCCTACAATCACTTGCTTTCCTTGTGTGTTGTAAATGTTTACATCGATCATTGCATTGCTGTCTGGAACGTGCAGATGTTTGGTGGGGCGCTGGCTACTGCTGGCATCATAATCGCCACACAGGACTTGGCATCCCCTACAATCACTTGCTTTCCTCGTGTGTTGTTAAATTTGATCATTGCAACGCTGCCTGGGATGCACAGATGTCTGGTGTGGCACTGGCCAGTGCTCGCTTCATCATTGCCAGCAAGAACTTCGGCATTGCCTTACACAGACGAGCTGTTATGTTCTGGTGTATGTCTGTATTGCAGATGTCTGGTGTGGCGCTGGCCACTGCTGGCTTCTCCATTGCCATCAAAAACTGCGGCATTGCCCTGTACAGACGAGCTGTTAATGTCCGGTGTATGTCTGTACTGCAGATGTCTGGTGTGGCGCTGGCCACTGCTGGCTTCATCATTGCCACAAAGGACTTTGGCATCCCCTACAAAGACGTGCTGTTCCACCACGGCACGCTGGGAGTGACAATCCTCACGCTGGTCTACTTCCAGGTACGTCAGATATCCTTGTTATATAACTGTTACATAGTGTGAATGTGCTGGTTTGGAAGCCACCTTTGGTGGTTTGGGACTGCCAAGCAGCTTCCCTTGGTTGCTCTTGGTTGCTCTTGCTGGGAAAGAGTGTGATTAATTGGTTTATTGATTGATTGTTGGTGTGATGATGACAAGCATGCATCTTGTGGCAGCAAACATGGGTTTGTGCGCCCCCCTGTTGCCTCAGACCTTGCTGACAATGAGCCTTCTCTGGCTTGATGCTGCACGCAACTTGCACCTGCTGATCGACTTGCAGTTGCTCATCGGCGTCGCGCGCCCCGTGCTGCTGCTGCTGCTGCTGCTGCTGTTGTTGCAAAACACTGCTGCCTGCACCTGCCTGCAGCTGCTCATCGGCTTTGTGCGGCCCCCTGCAGCCTCCGACATGCTTCGTGCACTGTGGCAGCTGGGCCATGCCATGCTGGGCCGCTGCGCGCTGATGCTGGGCATGGTCAACGTGTTCATCGGCATCTACCTCTTCGGCACGCTGTACAAGGGTGAGCATGTGGTGTGGTTGATTTGCATGTATTGATGACAGTATGGCGCTAATGCTGGGCATGGTCAACGTGTTCATCGGCATCTACCTCTTTGGCACGCTTACAAGGGTGAGCAGGCGATCTGTTTGAGTTCAAAGCATGCGGTGCAGTGTACAAGGGTGCATTTGTGGTGGTTACTCAGCATCAGGTGTGTCAACTTGGCATCATGGTGTGGTGCATTGCGAGCGTGTACGTTAAGAGGAATATTTGCACACATGTTTTGCTGCCTGTGCTGGCTCACTCGCAAGGTACAGCACTAAAATGATGCGCCATGTGTGCTGCTTCCTTGGGTAAACACCCATTGCTGCAGGCAATATTGGGCTGTGGGGAGGCCTGGCTGCTGCTGGCGTGGCAACCATTGCTCTGCTGCAGATCATTGGAGACCTGCTCGGTGAGTTAGTCAACACATCCCTATGATTTTGCATGTCAGCATGTGCTTGTTGATGGTGTCCCTCGCTGTTCCATCAAAACAGCATAGGTTCTAGCAGGCTTGCATGCTTCTGGTGCAAAGGGTGTGTAAATGGCAAACTGCTGCGTGGCTGTGTCAGCCTGCGCGTACACTGTGAGCGCGACACAATGCGCACAGCAGTGCATGTGACAGCTTGGAGCTACAGAGGCAAGCACTGCTGCAGATCATCAGGAGCAGCAAGCCGAGCTGCATTGCACGTGGTGTGCTCTCTGAAGTTGAGTAGAGCTTACATCTCTCCTTGACAGCGCAATGCTGATACTGCTGCCCCGCTGCTGCTGCTGCTGCTGCTGCTGCTGTTGCTGCTGCTGCTGCTGCAGAGCGCCGCGCCAGCGAGATGCTTGCTGCTCGCATGGCAAACTTGCCACCTGGTGGCAAGCCGCCTCCCACCACAACCGCCAGTACTCCGCGCGGCGGCGACAGCTTTGCCCACGGTGCCAGCAACCTGACAGATGATGACATAAACCCTAGCCACAGGGACCCTGGCTACAGCCCTGGACCCGGAGCTGATGATCAGTTCAAACCCTACAGCGCCCCGCAGCCGCACTTTGGTGGGGGTCAGTTTGGCGGCCCTGGGGCTGCCAGCTTCGGCGGCGGCGGCGGTTTTATCGGCGGTGTTGCGGCGGGGTTTAGCCCTCCTGGTGGCAGCGGTTTAGGCAGCAGCTTGTGGTACGGCCCAGTGCCAGATGACAAGCCAGTGTACGATGCTTACTCTCAGTACAACCAGCAGCAGTACCACCAGCCGCCAGGCTCTTTTGCCAGTGGAAGTCAGGGCCGCGGGTATGCACCTGCAGGGCCGCCAGCCCCAGCAGCAGAGGGAGTGATGGATGAGGAAACAGGAGCAGGAGCAGCAACTGCAGATGCGGCAGCAGCAGCAGCATCAAGGGGCTCCCGTGTCAGCTTCAGCACTGATGTAACAGACCACACCCAGCAGCAGCAGCAGCAGCAGCAGCGGCATGGGCCCGGCAGCAGCACCGCCAACAGCGCACTGACAGCACCGCACCCCACTGCAGCAGCACCATCGCCGGCAGCAGCAGCAGCAGCATTCAACCCCGGTGGCTATGCCGGCCCCATCCGCAAGGCTTTTGGCTCCTTCACTGGTGTGGGTGGCATGCTGCTGCGCCGCAGCACCACCAACAACAGCAGCGCCCTGGAGACGCCCCGCCTGCCCTACAGCGCGGCTGCCGACCCCAACAACGGTGTCTTCTGCGACTACGAGACAGCAGGAGTGTACGATCCAGCCAGGTGGGTGGCTCAGCCACAGCATTCAAATTCTGAGGTTCAAGTCTTGCAGCAGCACTGCTTACGATGCAATTAACAACATGGGTCCCTGGCCAGCAACAGCCTTGCCGCATTGCAGTGCGTGTCCTGCTGCAGGTTCACTCTTGCAGCGGTGCTGCCCTCCTTGCAACCAGCAATCATGGGTCCCTGGCCAGCAACAGCCTTGCCGCATTGCAGTGCGTGTCCTGCTGCACATTCTGCATATTGTACATGCTGTACGCCCTGCAGTAGCTGGACATGCCATCAGCCACCAGGATGGGATCTACTACCATTGCCAAGCTGCCGCCACAACCATTCACATCTTTGTCATTAGTTCTTCCTGCAATCCATCTTCTTTTCATTGCCAATTTGTGATGCTGCCATTCCTTATTCCTGCTGCTGTGCAGTGGCGCCTTCAAGGCAGCAGGGCACACCAAGAAGCCGCCTGTGCAGGAGCTGCACCTGCCCAGCAGCAGGGATCAGGGCTTAGGGCTTGGCATCCCCCACAGCGCACCAATTACAAGCCCCACTGTGCCACGCCGCAGTGCAACCACCAGCTCAGTGAACAGCGGCAGCAACGGCGGCTACTATGCGGGCAGCAGCAGCGGCGGCGATATGCTTGGCCGCACCGGCAGCAACTGGCGGGAGGCTGCCGCTGCTGCGCTGCAGCGCAGCAATGCAGCAGCAGAGACTGGGAACAACGCGTACGCCAACGGCAGTACGGCTGGCGGGGCCAGCAGTGCATATGGTGCTAGCATTGCATCGAAGCTGGCTGCAGCGCAGGCAGCGCTTGACGGTGCTGCTGCTGCTGCTCCTGGGAGCCCCAAAGCATACGGGGACCCTGCTGGTGATGGCAGCAGTGCTGCTGCGGGTGGTGGCGGCAGCAGCAGCAGCCCAACTGTGAGGCTGACCACATCTATGCTGGATAGGCACAACAGGGCTTGAGGCAGTTGAAAAAGTATGGGTGGAGTGTTGGGTATGCGCGTGAGAGACAGCGCAGGGCGATGGGGCAGCAGTGGGGCAACGTGGTACGCAGTCGCGGCTGCGTTGGATACCATCATCAGCAGCAGCAGCAGCAGCAGCAGCTGGCTTCAAGGTGCCCAGTTTTGGAAATGTGTAGTTGCCATTTTCTGTGCCAGCGGGATCCCTCTTTGCCCTGAGGTTGACGTATGCAGCAGCAAGACAGCAAAAGACGACATATAGACAGCCCAGATGTGGCAGGTTGTGCTTCATATCTGTGTCCGAAGAGTTGTAGGCTGGTTTGTTTGTGGCGCATGCTCGACTCACGTGCCTGTTGCTTTTCAACTTGAGCCCATGGGTTTGGTGGAGGGCAAGATGTATCCATGGTGTCAGTCGTACGATGTTGCTTCTGCAAGACGTTTTTTTTTACAGTTCGGCTGGTGATGAACATGCCGAGCATGCATACCCGCACAATCTCAGCAGTAGGTGTTGTTGCTCAGCCCCACAGAGTCTCCCAGCAAAGAAAACTGTGTGGAATGATGTCCGTGTTGTTCAGCATCCAGGTTGTGTACAGTTATCGCAGCTGGAGCCGTGCACTGTCGGGCACTATCAGGCACCATGATATAGTGTTGGTGCAGTCTTGCGACGCGCATGCTTTTGTGTTTCCTTGATGAAATCTCGGGTTTTCTTGTTGGCTTGTGAGCCTGGCTGGTTGGCGCGTACATGCAGCCAGTAATGTGCATGGTACTCTGCTTCTCCACGTGGCCTGTGCACATGCCTTGCTGATGGCTTGCTGCCTTCCTAACACTGCATGCATGGGGTGCAGCAGGCGCGCCCACAAGATGCCTCACCATGCTGCAGAGCCTGTTGAATGTTTGGTTAGTATGTGTGCTGCTGCTTGCCACCCACTTGCTCAGCTGGCAAGCAGCATGGTGCGTAGCATGGCAGCATGGCAGCATAGCAGCAGGGTTGACGGAGTTGCAGTGCTGCAGGCTGTAAGCTGCTGTCTATGGTACAGAGCTCATGACAGCAAAATGTGTTGGCGAGCAGAAGTTACTGCACCATTATTTCACAGCAGATGCAGCACTGGCATGCAGGGTTGCAGCGCATGCTTACTCTGCTGTATGTGTTTGAGGGTGCTATCAGATGGCAGTTGTTGTGCGGGTGCAGGCAGTTATGCTGCATGATGATGACCTGCCGTCGTGTGCCATATGTGCTGTGCAGTTGCTGAGCAGCTTGATCTACGGCAGCTGTGTGCCTGCAGGGTGCTGCTGTACTGTAGTGGTTACAGTGTTTCTACGACATGGCTCACAGGTGTTTTGCCTACGCAAGCTTGCAAGATTTGTATGAGTCGTTTTTGCACAGGGCACCGGCCCCGCATATGTGTTTGCTGTGTGCAGGTAGGTATGCTTGGGAACGCTCTACTTGACTACTCTTTTTCAGGTTTCTGATCCTTGATTGATGAAGCAGCCAGCATGTGCCGCTACCCTCATCATCATCATGTTACCATTTAAGCCATAGCAACGTCGCCATCGGCCCCGCGCCCCACAGGAGCGGCTGAATGAACAGGCGAAGGGGGAAGGGGAGGGAGCACTATTTCATTATCCCGCTTGCAGACATTCCTGTGATTCCAGGCAAGAACAAGGTAGTCAGCAATCAGCCGAGCAGCCAACCTGCAAACACCAGATCCACCCCAAACATCGTCAGAAACAAAACGCAACACCATGGCAGAGGGGTCAGTCATGGCCAATAAAGTGCGCAGTTGTTTAGCGCAACCTGGCAGCCTTCGCAGCTCTGCGTACATAGATTTCCTCAAATCAGCGGTATCAGGACACTACAAAACAAAGTGGGACAAAGTCTCAGTAGCAGAACCGCATGCAGGACAGACAGTGGTAGGATTGGCCCGACGGCCACCATATTTGCTTGTACGTGCATGCACACACAAGCAGCGCAGACGAACTCGCATCAGGAGCTCGATACCACGTGAAGGACAATCTGAACACAAAAATGGCCTAGGTGCCTTGAAACGCATAGAATCAACATGAGTTTTATGCACGTGAGTGACGTAAGTACCAAAAGTCGAACGATACCTTTGGCAGCATCAGCCGCCACATCAGCGTAGATGGATGCCACCTGCCGCCTGATGTGATTCTTGCACTCCTTAGCCGACCCGGACGCAACTGCAACATTGACGCCATATTTGCACAAAAGGCTGTGTACATACTTTTGCCAGCCGGTTAGCAGCGTAGCACCGCCCTGGGCCCTCCATTCTGCAGAAACAACCTGCTTAGGCAATCTGGATACAGGCATACGCTGTACCCTGAAGTAGTGCCGCTACCATACATTGTTGCACCTGTGTCCCTGCAGGGTGTTGCTGCACTGCGCCGTGCATGCGTTGCTTACAGCGCATGCCTTACATGTGTTCGAGCAGGCTTGCAAGACTTGTGTGGGGTCGTTTGTGTACAGGGCACCGGTCGGCGTGTGCAGGTATGCTTGAGCACACTGTACTTTAACTACTCAGTTTCAGCCTTTGGAATCTTGACTGTCGAAGCAGCCAGCATCTGCTGCTACCATACATGTTTGCCCAACATGCACCGCACTTACCCAGTAGCATTTGTGTTGCCTTTCGATGCTCATCCAATTGCGTCAGCCACATGCAAAGCAGGTCTCATGTTTTCGTGTTTGTGTTACTAACAAGGTATGCACAGCAGCAGAGACAGGCTTGTTGAGCCTGCTCAGCAGTGCTATGGTGGCAGCTGCAGGTGGCTAGTTGCTTGCATGCTTTGATGCAGTCCTGGTTGCTGCTGGCGCCGTCACAATCGGATTGCTGTGTGGCCTGCCAGACATGTCAGCAATGCAGAGATCACGTGTTTGCTGTTGCTGGGCCGCTATGCAGGGGCAGGTTCAACCTGTTCGAGTTGTGTGAAATTGTACATGCGCGTGTTTCGAACGTGCCAAAATGTTGGGATGGTTGCAGGGTCTTGTGTTGCGTGGATTAGCCTGTTGGCAGGCTGTGAATATACCACATCTCAGGCCCTCTCTTATTTGGTAACTGGTATTTTGAATTGAGGTCACATCACGCCTGCAATCCACACGAATGACTGATTGCTCGCATTCCCTTTGCACGTGTGCTGTTGCTCACCAGCCAGCATCATGCTGTGACAGAAATGCACCCAAATCCCGTGCAGACTGTTGCTTGCCCAAAATCTTAGTAACAGCAGCAGACCACATTATTTGTTACACCACGGGAACATCGCCCGTTTCCGAGCCGTGTCAGGCTCATCCGGCAACCACATGTTCCATCAACCTTGAAGTTGGATTCCCCACAGACGGGCCAGTGACCATCACTGGCTTCTACGATCTAGCGTGGTGACAAACTGCACTGCACAAGCACCCCTGCACAAAACCACACACAAAACCACAGAAACAAATCTTATAACCAAACAGGGACACACGGCAGGCTTCCACATAAACCAGCACCCGAGTGTGCCGCTGATGTCACTGCATGGTGGACCTGCTGCTGGTCATGTCAATTATACATGTTCCATCACCCTTCGACTTCCCAAAAAATGGCCACTGAACAGTGACTGCAGCGAGCGTCACTGGCACCCCCACGCTGAACCACATCAGCAGGTCTCTCACACCGAAACACACAGCAGCCTTCCTCCACACTCTCCAGGACACAAGTGTGCTGCAGGGTGGACGTGCTGGTGGTCATGTCAGAGGCAGGGCTTGCGGAGCCGGCCAGGCGCAGTAACCGACCACAACCGTCAGGAACTTGCCACCCAATGACGCTTGCATGGCCTCACACCTCACGCTTGCTTTGTTTTTGGGTGTACATGCAACCAACAAGCAGGCAGCATGAAAGTTGTCAGTGGCTGCTAACTTGATGTTGATGCAGGCAGCATGGAAGCAATCAAGTCAGGGATGCACAGCACATGCACGAGCGAGGTGCGCCGACAACAGCAAACAGTTACGCCTGCCCAGCTGCTGTTGATGGCTGTCATTGCTGCTGCTGCTGCTGCTGCTGCTGCTGCTGCTGCTCAATGATGTGGCTGCTGCTGATACTAGCTTCAACTGCTGCTGCTGCTGGTGATCCACCTTGTGCTGTCTTCAATGTTGAGCTCGTGCTTGGGCGTGTCAGGGCAGGTGGCGACGTCAGCAGGTGCAGCAAAAAGCATCAGCAGGGGTGCAGCCAGGTGTTAGTGCACCTACCAAGGTGTAAGTAGGTCTGAGCAATCAGCCGCCATCACCACACACACCATTTGGTTGCGGGGCGTCAAGCACGACCAAGGCAGCATAAAAGCAAAACATAAGGCAAGGCACACACACTCCCTACACAACCCAGCCGAAACTTGGGAATATTCATATCATGATGAAGTTAGCCGGCGCCACTGCACCTACCTTGGTGTTGATGGTGCTGTTCCTGGTGGCTTGTGCTGCCTTCAGTGTTGAGGTTGTTGTGCTCCAGCGTGTTGGGGCAGATGAAGCCGAGATAGTGACGCCAGCAGACACCAAGCAAAGGTGTCAAAACAGTTGCAGGCATCAGGAATTCAGTCAGACACACAATACTACATGCAAGCAAGAAGCGTCATGCAAGCGTGTTGAAGGCAGCATAAAAGCATGCTCCAGACACAGCAAACTGCATATGCACAAGCGAGTTGCTGTCATGGTGCCCACCTTGCTGGATTGTTGTCGCCGGTGTCTGTTGCTGCACACTGCTGCTGTTGCTGCTGTTGACTCAGATTGCAAAACATGGCTCTGCCTGCCCTTCCAGCTCTGCAAACGCTGCCTGCCACCTGTGCCAGGCGTGCTGCTCTGGCTGCTGCTGCTGCTGCTGCTGGCCTGCCGCCTTGGACTCCTTGTTTGGTGCTGCCTGCCCCTTCAGTGCTGTAAACGCTGCCTGCCACCTGTGCGCCTCCAGCCGGGCGCTGATCACCTTGACCCTGCTGCCAGTGCTGCCCATGCTGCTCAGCTGCCCCTGCAGGGTGCTGACCTTGGTGGCGAGGTGGATGTTGTCAGCCTGCAGTGTGTTGATGTGCTGCAGCAGCTGCTCTCGGCTCAGGTAGGACATGTCACTGCGGGGGAGCAGTCGGCAGCACAGCAGGTCAGGTCAGCCGCAACACAGTACAAGCGAGTGCCAACTAGCGGCTATGACAGCTGCTGTACAGGCGGCTTGGCAGCATGCAGTACATCTGTGCCATGCATAGCCACCGGCAGTCCCTGAATTTACAGGCAGCTGATGCAAAAAAACTAGCCACACAGGCACGGCCTCTCACCTGCTTGCCATCGCCTTGTCACTGCTGCTGCACACACCAGACATGCCAGCAAACAGGGAGGGAGGGGCCCTGGGCATGCACAGCACTGCGCGCTGCTTGGGCATGTCAGGGCAGACTGGGGCCTTGGTGCTGACGTACACAGTGAGGTCAGCAGGCACACTGCAAGGCAGCAGCGTGATCGCAGGCGCCAGGCACCAGGCAACACAAGACGTTGAGAAGGTGTAATGGACAGCAGCAAAGGTGGCCGCTTGCAGCTGCAGCTGTGCGGTGAGCGAAGCTGCACATACGCCAGGTGGAGAAGTCGATGTTGTGTTGTGCAGCATTGCATGTGTTGTTGTATTGCTGCTGCAGTCACTGGCCCACAGCAAGCCAGTGGTTGCCGAAGTGAGCAGTAAAGCAGCAGTAGCTGGGGTGACGGTAAGATGTGGTATTGCAACAGCTTTTTTGCCGTTGCAGCAGGATGTTCTGTTGCACTATTTGCAGCCATTGCTGGTTCCCTGCCACGAAAGCAAGCCACGCATTGCTGCAGCTGCTAGTCAGCTAGCCTGTTGCATACCTGCCGCTGCTTTGGATACGACCAGCGTTGGAGATGTAGCTGCAGTTGGCAAGGCGCTGGTATGTGTTGCGAGTGCTGCCCTTGGGCTGCCATGTGACTGGCGGGCAGCTGCTGTTTCCACATGCCCTGCGAGAAACGAACAGCGACACGAGCTTGGCGCAAGCAATGAGCATTGCTGCAACCATGAGGATGAGCACCCAGGGGCCACTCAGAAAGCCTGAGACGGGCTCAGGAATCCAGCTGGCATGGATGGATAGGGAGGGAGCGACAGCAGCGGCGCCCATGCACAAGGCAAGGACAAATAGGAGGCATGCATCAGCCATGAAGGCAGACCCAGAGGTCACAGCGCCCCTCCGGCGGAAGAAGTTGTGCTTCTTTGCAGCAGGAGAAAGTGGGCAGAACATTTTGCTTTTGGTTTGTTGGTAGATTGCTTTGGTATACACGGGGTTGTGTATGGTGCCTACTGAAACATGAGCAAGCACTTAAATTGCAACTTGCCTGGAAGTCCAGCAGGCGTAGCCTAGCCACTATGTAACAGGCTGCCGCATCATCGCTGTGATGCCATGTTGATGTGCGCAGGCAGCCCTGCGGCCCTGGCATAAGGCTTATATGGTTGCCAGGAGCACACTGCAGCTGTGCATGCACCTCCCAGGTGGCCCTATGCAGTGCAAGCAGAGGGAAGAGGCTGCTGCTGAAAACTGGCCGTCTCAGAAGCAGAAATTGGTGCTGCTATGTCTGTCGCACCAATCATTGTGTTTTGCTTGTCATGGGCGTATAATGCGTTCATGCAGCGTTGTGTGCATTTAGGCGGGAGCAGCTCTTTTCCCGCTTGCACAAAGGAGACTTGCAGTCACAGCCCTTATAAATACAATTAAACGTGATATGTGTCGGTAACTTTGTTTCCCTCATGCGAAAGCGTCTTGCGGCCCTGTCGAGCATCGGATGTTGCACTCGACTGTGTCACATGTCACATGACAGGCAGTAGCTGCGCTGAACGCATTGTGAAAGGATTAAACCAAAATCTTTGCAAGATATGCCGGCTGCTGGCGCCCTGAGGAGGTTCTGTACTGCCGAGATGGATGTACTTGCACCGCAGTACATGTACTGCTGTGCAGCATGCTGCTGCACCAGGCTTGCAGGGTGGCATTAACTTCCCTCCTACTGTCACAGCTCCGCCGCCAGTCATGCACAGCAAACATCCATGTTTTTCTCGTACCTGTGACGCCAGTGGCAGCTGGTTCATGGGAATATTTAGAAGGTGTGCATATGTACAAGCGTGGTATTGTTGTGCTGCAGCTGCATGTAGCGTCAACACATGTAAACTCCTTGTAAACATGCGTACACACTCTTATTGTTGTAATATGGGCGATGGTAATATGTGCTGTCAATGCGCAATGCAAACATCGTGAAAATATCCCAGCTGTCATGACGCGAAAAAGATGGCCCAGCAGCATTTTGTTGAGCAAGCTGCTGCAGGCTGTCATCAGTCAGCCAGCATGGTGCTGTCGCTGTGGCTTGGTGTTCGCACATATCATGTCATACAAGTGTCATATGCGGACACTGGTAACACGATGGTGACATACACAACACTTCCCCGGATCTGCTGCATTCAACAGCGCTCCGTTCGAACCACAACCATAGCAGATCAAACCCAATGACGCATGCACGAGGGTGTTGCTCATTGCTGAACCCTGGAGTTGAAGCACAACGACAGCTGCAGCAGCATGAGGACGCAGCAGCACGCCGTGCTGCCCTAACATGCAGGCATATTGAACAACCAGATGCCTACCGTCGGGCTGTCCTGCGACGGGTGAACCACTGGTGTGGCACAAGCAAAGCTGCAGGAAGCTTGAGGCCATGCTAGCCCATTCTCCACACACGCGTACTGCACGTATGTGCAACGTACATGCCTCACAGGCTGCAGAAGTCTGTTTCAAAGACTGTGGTATCAACACAAGCTATCCTTGTTCGCATGCCCAAACCATGTTGCTGCTGCTGCTGCTGCCAGTGCCGAAGCCCCGCACCAATTGGCGCAAGGCATTCGCCGCTGCACTGCCCATGTTGCTGATCTTCTGCTGCTGCCCTTGCCGCCACCTACGACACACTCGGCATCGCCCATCTCCAGCAGCAGCAGCAGCAGCTACTTCCTGAGGCCTATTGCATGGTAGTTCTTGTCCAGCTCAGCAGCAAACTGCCCGGCTGCCTTCCTGCCCACTGGTGCAGGCCCATCCTCGCTGGCTGGCACGCACTTGGCTGTCTGGCAGGCTGCAGGGTTTGTACCAGCCTGCAGCGCCGCACTGCTGGCAGCCACCTGCACAAGGCAAACAGCACATGGCACGCAGGTTCTTGCACGCATTCATGATGATGCGGCTGACATGCAAGGCTGTTATCCTGCTGCTACTGCTGCTGCTGTCGCTATGGTCAGCAGCAGCTGGGGCCAGAAGTGAGTTGCCTGCATGCACATGACTGCGCCAGATTCCACTCACAACCGCCAAACAGCATGCAACCATATAATGCGCAAAACAACGACTGAACAACTGCGCTCCTCCGCACCCCACCTGCGCTGAAGTAGTGTACATGTTGCTGTCTGCAACCTGTGCCCACTGGCTGCGCTTTGTGTCCCCTAGCAGTGTGCTGCTGCTGCCGCCTTCTGGTGTGCTGATAGGCACTGCTGCGTTGAGCCGTGTCTTGCCACTCCACAGGTACTGCTGCACCGGCGGCTCACCCAGGCACTTCTCGCCTGCAGCATGCACCAAGATACATACACGCTTGGTTGGCTTGAAATGGCAGGATGCACGCCTGGCTCTGCGAAGGTACGGCTCTTGAGAAAAAAATGTTATATTTTACAGAGCTGCTGGAGGGTTATGATAAGGGCCGATTCAGCGAGAGCACAGCCGAGCTGGTCTGACATGCGTCTATGTAAGTCTGTACAGATGTGCACTGCTCCACCTGCCACTGCTCTGAAGGCCCCAAGCACTCTGCAGTTGCCGCCACTAACTTAGTCACTGTTCAAGAAAGCCGCTTCCGGTGCAGTAACAGACCGTCCGCGCGACGCTGCTGCAGCTGCGTCTGGCACACAACCAGCAGCGCTGCTGCACATGTGGCACCCACCAAAGGCCAGTTGGTTTACTGTTGCAAAGCACTGCACAGGCTGCTCATGCGGGTCTCCATGTGTGAACTTGAGGGAGGGCAGCACACACTTGCCAACGCGTGTCAAGTCTGTGCGGGCGTATGATGCGGCCAGCTCTGCCCCTGTGCGGCCCTGCAGCGTGCAATGGGACGTGTGTCAAGCCAGGGTGCAACCAAAGCTGCTGGATGTTTTGAGCACAGACGGCCGCTGCCACCAGAAGTCCTGCAGGCTTGAGGCTGCGCAGCACAGGCAGATGCAGCGGTCCCTGGCAGAGCTGTCCTGCAGACAAGCAGCTGGCACACAGGTTGCCAACAGCAACAGCCGCTGCTGCTACTGATGCTGATGCTGCTGGTGGCGCTGATGGTTTTGCCATGCACTCAGTGCAGCTGTGTCGAGCACGCACCTCTGGTTTCTGTGTTGCTGCTGTTGTGGCCTCTCCTTGAAAGCGTGCACCTAGTCCCAGCAGCTGCTCCCCTTGACTGCTGGTGAGCCTGTGCTGCGTCTCCTCGTAGAAGTTGCCTATTAGCACACCTCCCCTGCTGCATCAATGGGTGCAGCAATAAGCAGCGCATGCTGAGCAAGGTTGGGTTTACCACAGCGTCAGGTGCAGCATGCACACTTGCGGCAAACAACGCTCCCGCAGCTGAGGGGCATGCACTGTGTTTTTCAAGGCTTTCAAGTGTCCTCCTCCAAGTTTGAAGCTGAAAGGGGTTTGACCAAGCTGTATAGAACACCATGCACGCGGACTGGCCCTGATGTAATTGCTGTCTGGCCTGGCATACAGTACACGTGTACTGCTGTTGTGGTGTAACTTCAGCTGAAAGACGGCACCGCCTGGCTTCGCACCTGTAAACCGCAATGTTTTTGTGGCCACTATGGCCCATGACGCCCATTTTGACCATCTTGGGCAGTATGCAGGTTGCGGTGACAATTCCAAATCAAAGCAAGTGCTAAGAACCCAGCAGCAATGGTTTGTTGTACTTCAGGCCTTTTCAGTAAGCTTTGTTGCATATTGCAGCAGTCTCGTGCCTGCGAAATTGCAGAGCCTCACAACACAACAGTTGTGCGCGGTTCGCTTATCATACAGTTGTGACACCCAGCCACTCCGCTTGACGTATACAACGCGTATACCCTTCACAATCTACCAATGTGCGTGTCTCAGGCGGACCTGGGCTTGCTCTACTAGTGATCTTGCTCGTCTCCCTCCCAACCTCTCACATCAGCATCACCCACGCCAACATGCAGAGCCTTCGCTGCTCACCCTCGCACAAGCTCTGTCGTAGCACAGCTCGCCCTTCAGTGCAGCTGAGGGCAGCTGCTCAGCCCAGGAGCAGGACAGTGCTGTGCCAGGCAGCAGTGCGCACTGCCACTGAGGCCCACCTGCAGCTGGCAACAGCAAAGCTGCCAGCGTAAGTTCTACTTCGCCTCAACATCCTCTGCATATCCGTAGCATGCTTAAGCTGGCAGTGAGATGGATCGTCTGTGCCAAGTAGAGTGCTGAACTGCAAAGATGCCTTGCCAAGCCAGCGGGTGCCAGTGGTGTGCACCTCGCCTGTTGCAGTTTCAACTGACGCGTTGCTGTGTGGTTTTGTGTTTGCAGGGCCGCAGATGTGAACCGCTTTGCAGAGAGCATGTACCAGTGGGCAGCAACCATGACTCAGGTGAGGGATACATTTGGTGTCCCTTCAGTCTCTGGTAGGGTTGCAAATATGTTGACAACGTTGTCAGTTAACAGTGCAATGGCCCTGCGCTATGCTAAGCAACGGAACAAAGTAACAAATCCATACGTTAGAAGAGGGTGCCACTGCCAATGCCAGCAGCAACACCTTATGCACCTTGCAGGGCGACAGCATTTGTGGATCAAAGCTGTCACCTGCCTTCCCTCCTCACAGCCAACTGCACGTGCAGGGCACATGCAGCGGATCAGCAGAAATCAACATCACTGGCGGAGAGCAGCAGCGGATGTCAGGTGCTTGCACCAGCTGTTACTGCTGAGCTAATGACACATCTGCTTGCCTGTGTGCTGTCTGCTGCCGCCCTTTGTGGCTTCGTCACCCCGTCGCTGCTGCAGTCGGGAGCAAACTTCCCATTCGTGCTGCCCATCCAGGTTGACAAGATTCAGTCACCACCAGGCTTCCAGGTGAGAAGTTCTTGCACATGGGAGTGGGAAGTTCCCACCAAGGGAACAGCAAACCGCTTGGCTGCAGCGGCTGCGCGCAAGCAATATTCACACCATGCAGCAGCTCACCGTGTGCATGGTCTGTGCTTTGCCAATAGCACTGCTTTCTGCAAGATGTATAGTAGCAAACGTTTCATGGTGCACCCAGGCACCTACGTCATGTTTTGGCAGCTAGTAGGCACTGCTGATGGCACAACTCCGTGTTTCTGGCCTTCTGGCAGCGGTACGTGGCTTCCAGGGGCGGGTGGCGCCTGGCTAGTCGGTGCTTCATGCTGCATAACTCCGTGTTTGTGACCTTCTGGCAGCAGCAAGTGGTTTCCAGGGGTGGGAGACGCCTGGCTAGTCAGTGGCCCATGCTGCATGGAATCCTCTGCGGCCATGTGTAGACGCATACGCAACAATTGCTGCCATCCGGCCATCCAAGCATTGAGTCTGTAACTTCATCCATGTGCTGTACTGCCTGCAGATGTCGTTGCTGAGGCGTGGCAAGAATGGCGGGTTTGGCAGTGCAGGCGACATCGTGGTGAGCTTGTCACTCCCACAGCACAGCACAGCACACAGCACAGCCCGCAGCATGGCGCAGCACTGCACAGCACAGCACACAGCACAGCACAGCAGTGCACTACTGCAATGCACTACTGCTGTGCAGTATTTGGCACCACTAGTCGCTAACTGGGCCAGCTGATCAGCACTGCAGCAACAACAGCAGCAGCAGCAGCGGCTGATCAGGCTAGCATGAGCTGGCAATACCTGCACAGCGAGGGTCATTAGAGCTGTGTGCAAGTATACTGCCTTTGAGCGCCGCGGCAGCACTGGGTGTTTATGCTTTTTGTTGTTGTTTCCAGGGAAAAGCCTATGCTTCCCATGCTCAGCTAGCTAACTGATGCAGCTGCCATCTGCTTCAGCAGCCAGCATCTTTGAGGTAGTATTGTTGAGCGACAACACTGCCACTTAGTACCGTCCCTGCTGCTCTTTTCATTGCTGCTGCAGGGCACAGTGGAGGATGCCCCTGGCGTGGTGAGCTGTTTGCAGGCTCTGGTTGGAAATCTGATGCATTGTCCCGCTACTTGCCGAAAGGTTTCTTTGCACACTGCAGGCAGCAGACCTGTATGCATGATCAACATCGTGGGAGCTGCACATATGGGAGGTCCCATTACCCGCGAGACACGCATGCATGAGCTGCTTGCAGCAGTGGTCTGCACCTTGCCAGCAGAGGCGTTGCACGCGCCTCGCCATCTAGCTGCGTGCACCGCCGATAAAGCACGCTGTCGGCTGGCCACTGCACTGCAGCTTCACAATGCACGTCTCACACTCTTCTTGACTACTGCGTGTGTTGTGGCGCTGCAGGGCAAGGTGCTCATGATCAGGTTCTACGAGGGGCCCACAGCGCAGGACAGCCGCATGTGAGTCACTCGATGATGAAAGCGGCAGCAAAAAGCAAGGCATTGCTGCAGTGGCTGCTAAGGCTGCACTGCTGCGAGGATGCTGCAGAAACAGCTGCCAGCAAGCACATGTGCATCAAGCTGCTTTCTCCTAGCAAGCGCATACACTGCACCGGACACTTGCAGGGGACAGGCTTGCTGCCAATGCTTTGCACGCGAGTGACTCTTTGGAACGCGCCTTCCTCGCCCACGCCTGGTTTCCTGCTACGCTGCCTGATCAAACCCTGTCCTGTTCAATTTTCTGACGCCGTGCTGCAGCACGCCGCCGCCCACTGACCCTGAGGAGCGGCTTGAGGTGGTGCTCAAGTCCATGCCTGATGTGGACACACTCATGGCAACCATGCCTCGTGCCATCAGGGCAGCAGTGGCAGTCAGCACGCCGTGAAGGGCGGGAAAGGTTGCATGGAAGAAAGCTGCATGGAAGAGGTTGATTGGCGAATAGGGTTTTGCAGGGAGGTCTGCATTGTGGGCTGGTGACAGTGCGCGCGCCGTGACGGATTCGTTGGCAGCGCTCATGTGCAGCGCAACAGAGTACAAGTGAGAGGGCTCTGGGTGATGTGCTGTTGTCGGCCGTGCTGACTGGATGTGCAATGCTTGAGGCCTACAAAACACGTATCTGCTGTGTGTTGGGGATGCTGCCTAGGCGCCGCATCATTGATGATGCATCTGGCATGCCTAAGGAGCATGCCATGCTGCCGAGCATGTGCAGTCACTGTCTGTACAGATGACATGTCATCACTTCGGGGTCTAAATTGATAACAGTTATTTGAGTTATGGCTCCCGGTCGATTTGCATTTACCCGGACGAATGAGAATGAGGACGGAGACTGTGGCCTTCCCGCAGGGTTTTGTGTTACAGCTGACGTGTCATCGCCACTTGCGCTCGCATGTCAGAGCCTGAGACGAAGTTCGTGCGCGCAAATCGTTAATGACAAGAAAATTCTCCAGTCCCCCATTCTGGGGTTTCCCAACCGCACACGCGAACACGCGCGTCCCTTGCTAGAGGCGCGTGTCGAGAGCACCCCCTTCCCAGCAGACTACAAAAGTAAGATGTGGCGGTTTGCAAGCCTAGATCGACAGAACGTGGCTCAACACGTATTCAAAAAGATGGAACAACGAGCAAGAAAGGTGAGGTACTGAAGTACGGCGGCTCAGCTACTCCGCATGGTGCCGATCACGCTTGTTAGTATAATTCAAGCTATAAAAGATTATGCCTGTATGCTTTGAGGTGCGCATGTGCACAGATGCGTCTGTGACTTTGGCGGCGGTTTTGGGCACGAGCCAGCATACGACCCCATGAGCCAGCACACAACCCCAGTTACAAATTTTCTGTTTCACAACACACGTTCTGCCGCTGCTCACACCCTCTTGAAACTTGCAACAGGTGTTGATCGTGGGCACTGGTGCCTTTGCCCAAGGCCTGGCCTCCCTGGCCAGTAGGAGTGGCGCCACCGCCTCGTACAATGTTGCTATGGGCAGCAGGAGGATGCTGCCAGGGCGATCTGGGCTGCTGCCAGGCCTGGAGGACACACCTGTGCGCTGCCTTGAGGAGGCACTGCCTGAGGCTGACATGGTGAGTGCATGCAGGCAGCAGTGTGGCAGCTGATCAGCTCATGATCATGATCATGATCATCATGATCAGCAATGTGGCAGCAGTGTGGCAGCAGTGTGGCAGCAGTGTGGCAGCCGATCATGATGCTGGTAGGGGGTTGCGTCACGACGTTGCAGTGGCGTGAGTTTCGACTCCCTTCCTTGATTAACGCACGCCAGAATAAGCAGGGGATGCTGTAGAATTTGCGACCTGTAACTGGCAGCTGATGGCTCATCAGCCGTGGCATGGGTCTCTAACTCAGTATCCCTTGCGTCACGCACAGCTGGACAAACTGCTAAATGCGTAGGACTTGTGCTTTGTGGTTGTGCTGCACTGCTGCTGTATGCCAGTGGGGTAAGCACTCCAAGCAGCCACTGGCTGCTGGTAGCAAGCAGGCCAGCTGCAGCTGCAGCCGGCTGCTTTCAGCTGCAGCCACAGCTGTGATGGCCCAGACGTTGCCGCAGCTGTCTGGTGCACTGTTGCAGCTGCAGACTGTTCAAACAAACAAATGTTCAACTGCTCCTCTTGCCGCAGGTTATTGTGGCACTGCCCGCCTCCGGCCTGCCAGACTTTGTGTCATCCTATGGACAGCAGCTGTCAGGAAAGGTACACACCCGTGTGTGGGCAGCCGCTGCAGCATTTTGAACGAGCCAGCCCTCGAAAAAAGCATCTGTTCTCAATGCACAGCAGCAGAACTGCTGCTCTAGACATGCGCTGCGGACGGGGCCACGACCTGCATCGGGGCCTCTGCACAAGCCAGACAGTTGCTTGAACCTTGTCACAGTACCACAACAACAGCTGGCAGCTGTTGTTGTCGCCCGCTGCCGCTCCCGCCAAGCACCACAGGTGTGATTTACAGCAAGACGCCCTCACCATGCACAGCGCGTTGCTGCAGAGCGGGTGATGCAAACTCCTGCTGAGCTGCTGCTGCTGCTGCTGCTGCAACTGCAGGTGGTTGTTGATGTGACCAACCCCTGGAAGAGTGACTATGCCAAGCTGGGGTGCACTGCTGGCCCTGACTGCAGTGTGGACCTTGAGAACAAGGATGTTGAGTACAAGGACCAGCTGGGCACAACAGACACCAGCTCCAGCTGGAGCACCAAGAGTGAGCGTGCTCAGCTGGCAGCGTATAATCAACAGCAGTGTGCTCGCGCGCTGCTGCAGCTGCATGCACTGCCGGCACTGGTGCACAGCTGCATGCATGCCGGTGCAATAATCCTGCAGCAGATAAGAGAGCATGTGCCTGGGTATTCAGGGGCCTGTGCAAAGCAGCATGTGGGGACGGCGAGCCCAGCATGCCGTCCCAAAAAACCCTGCAACCCCCAAACAAACCCTCAGTGCAACCTCCACCCCTGACAATAAGTATTGCTGCTGTGGCATGTCCCCGCAAACCCTTGCACCACACCACCACCGCCCTCTCTTGACGCAGTGCCCCCTGGGCCCCCCAAATCCACCAGCAGCAGTGCCACCTGGCTGGCTAGTGCCCTGCCTTCATCTGCTGCTGTTGTCAAGTCCTTCAACAACCTGTCTGCCTACACACTCATCCACGGGGACCCCCTCACTGAGCACATGAAGAGTGTGGCGGCATCTGACAGCCATCAGGCTGCACAGGCAGCAGCAGAGCTGGGGTCTGCAATGGGCCTAGAGGTGGGTAGCTATAGGGGCAAGGTGCATCATGTTCTGCAGCATCAAGGTGGTATAGGTGGCAGCAGGGGGATCCAGGGCTAGGGCTGGTAGACAGCTGTTGCTCAGACTGCCAGCTGTACATGTTACTTGTCAAGCTGTGTAAGCCGCTTGCATCACGCGGGCGGCACATCACTGGCAGCAAACGTGTTCTGCTGTTGCCTGCTTCTTGTATTATAATTACCTCTTCTTGCACATGTTGCCGTGGGTGCTGTGCCCTGGCTGTATCGTGCTGCGGCTCAGCACTGCGCTGCTGCTGGACGTGCAGCCGGCTATATGATTCATATGCTTCATATGTTTCATATATATGAACCTGCCATAACCGTGTTGCGCCTGTGCAGATGCGCATTGTCGCCAGCCTGTCATACGCCGCCACGCTTGAGGCGCGCCAGCACTCCCTGCTGCCCGCATGGCAGTGGCCCACCTGGCTAATGGCCACTACCTGGCTGCTGGTGCACACCTACTCCTTCATCCGCTACAACTACTACGGCGACGCTGCCTGGTACACCGTCATCCTCTGGGTGAGCCCCTTTTTGTTCCTTTTCCCAGGTTAATTCCTTTTTCCAGATTAAAAATAGGTTTTAAAAAGGAACCAAGACGCATGAAATCCATGTACATTTGTGAATTAGCTGTAGCATTGGAAGAGCTGCCTCGCTGCTGGCATCAACCACAGTGACAGCGGCATGCTGCTTGCCTGCGGCTCTGTGACAGTGCCCAGATTCAGTAAGTGATGTCCCAAGCATGCTCCCATGGTCACAATGACTCCCAAGCCTGAAGGTGGAATGCAGCAAAAAGCTCGATACAACATCGTCATGCAGGACAGCAACTGCTGTTGCTGCGGGATGTCGCTGGTGCATGTCTAATCCAAGCTCGCTCCACGCTGCAGACTCGGGCTACTGCATGCACGTTCACTGCGAGTACTGGCCCTGGCCAAGCCGACACACAAGTGCATGGCAGCAAGGGTTGGCTGTTCAAAAAGGCATTGCAAGCTTGCAATGCTGGCTGTCACCGTTGCTGCCTGCTGCCTGCCTGTGCTCCGCCCACCCCGTGTACTCCGCCCCCATCAGATTACCAACAAGTCGATCGGCTGGGTCTCGCTGTGGGGCATGGTGTACACCTACCTGCCTGGTGTGCTGGTGTGCTGGTGGCAGCTGCTGGCCCGCCGCCCTGTTGTGCGCCTACCCTGCTGGCTGAAGACTTGGATGGATGCTAGGAAGCCACTGGGGCTGCTCTCACTGTTCACAAGTAAGTGGTGCCGTGCATACCATGTCTAGCAGCGTATTGTGGATAGGTATCAGGCAGCTGTTTGAGCCATTGAGTCGGCAATCTTGAGAGCTGCAGCACACAGCCTCACTTTGAAGCGTCCTTCCAAACCCTCTTTGCGGGCCGCATATAACAGCATACCATGCAGCGGCAGCGGTACTTGAGCACCAGTTTCAAAGATCTGCTCAAGTACCTGGCAGCACTCAATGCCTCCTGAATTGTGCAGCACAGCATGCTGCTGGCATCAGCCACTGCACGGTGCATGCCGCAGCAGCAGCAGTAGCAGCAGCAGCAGCAGCCTCTCCTTCCGTGCATCTGCTGCTGCTCATGGCCTGCTTGGCCCTGTGTCGGCACGTGTGTGCAGTGCTGCTGCACTTGCTGTTCTCCACGTTCCTGTGGATGCCCAGCTACTACTCCAAGCTGTGGGACAAGACTGATGTGGCGGTGGTGCCGACCATAAACGGCACAGGGCTGGACGCATTTGGCTTGATCAAGGGCGGCAAGGTGCCACCAGGCCTGCAGGTGCGCTGCAGCCCAGTATGCCATTCAGGGTTGAAGGGTTACATTCTTGATTATCTAAATCTATCGATGCCAAGAAAACGAAGAATAAAAGCAAAACGAAATAAGCAATGCCTAAGGCTTGGGCTGGAATGTCGCACTTATCACGCAATTCACAGGTGCAAAGCATGCATGCTGGCAACAGTTCCTCTGTCCCATCAAGTACTTGCTGCATATGCATCAAAAGCCTCCGTATTACCGAAGGGCAGTGGCCTTGGCCAAGCACTGATTGCCAACCTGTGACCCCCTGCAATACGTTGGCGCAGGTCATATTCGCTGATGACGCCTACACCTACTCCACCACCAACAGCACTACAATGAGCACCTGGCCAGTGTCAGGACCCCGCAAGCAAACAGTGGCTGCGGCAGCCCTGAATGCTAGCCACCCACTGGAGATGCTGACAACCGCCACCAACATCATCACCCTGAGGAGCAAGCTGAACTGGATCGGAGAGTCCTCGACACTGCTCGGCATCATCTCTGGTGCGCTGTGCTGCTGACAGCTCTGATGCGCTGTGCTGCTGACAGCGCTGGTGCGCTGGCTGCTGACAGCTCTGGTGCGCTGTGCTGCTGACAGCGCTGGTGCGCTGGCTGCTGACAGCTCTGGTGCGCTGTGCTGCTGACAGCGCTGGTGCGCTGTGCTGCTGACAGCGCGCGGACGGCACACTCCTGCCCCCACCGTATGCCCACCAACATATGTGTCCCGCTGGGAATGGGAATATTTTCAGGCGATAAACCCGTTTCCGGCCCCTCCTCCCCAATTCCTTGGACAGCAGAGGTGTTCAGGCAAAGAACGATCAGAGCCTATACTGTACAATACATGTGTGTTCATGTTAAGGTCAACACAACAACCGTACAATCTGTCCTTTTACATCATGCGAGTGCAATGTTCAGTTTGCCCAGCAGTCCTGCATCACTGCTGATGTGTCTGCATATGCTGAGTCATGTGCTTCACGGTAGTTTACTGTCAACCGGCTTGCATAAGCCAATTGCAGGTCAGCCAAATTGTTGTGCCTTTCGCTGCGCTCATCTTGCCCAGGTGTGCTGATGGGTGTGATTGCGCTGACTTCCATGCCCAGCATCACGCCAAAAATGAACTGGCGCGAGTGGAGGCTGCTGCAGAGCCGAGCAGGCTGGCTGGCCGTCTGCACAGCAACGGTACGCTAATTGGCAGTTGGCCTTGCAAGGCCGCACTAGCAAGTCAGCGCCCATCCACTCAGACGTTGCATCTGAGTCCTGAAGCATGAACATGCATCAACACGAACGGATGGAAATTTTGGGAGTTGAACCCAAGACCTCCTCTCTGAAGCTGCGTCACTAGGCAGCCCGGCTTCAAGAGCTGCTGTTGCTGCTTTCACTGCTTTTGCTGGGCTGCTGCTGCCGCTGTCACTTCTGCCGCTGCTGCTACTGGGCACACCCTTGCTCATATGCAAGACATGTGCAATACATGGATGTTGGGCTTATTAGATGGGGCCATTGCGGCACCAACAAGGTCAACATATGCATTTGGTTGCTGTTTCTCGCAGCGAGCCCAGATACACCAACGTGCTGCCAGCCAATCACAATCCCACACTTGTACATGCTGGCCTCACACCGCTGCCCCATTGCTCCGGCTGCAGGTGCATGTGCTGCTGCTTGGTGCCCCATGGTGGCCGGCCGCAAAGGAGGACTGGCCCGCCATGATCCCCACCATCACCCTCATGTCAACCATCCCTCCCATGATACTGCTGGTGCTGAAAGGCATGCTTGTGCTGCCACCCATCTGCATCATGCTCAGCCACGTGCGCTCAGGTAAGCCCAGGCCAGCGGTGGTTCTCTGTTGCACCTCTGAGCTGCACAGCACATCGTCTGCCCTCCCCTTGTATCGTCCCATGTATCGTCCCCTGCACCCAATGCAACTCATCCCAGCGTGTCCACATTGATACAACCAGTGCAATCACAGGGTCTAATCGATCAGCCATGCCTCAAAGTTCAGCGAGTTTGTTTTGCCAGAGCCTGCGGCGCAGTGCAAATGACAGCAAATTGCACTTTCACCTCTCGCCTCTGCTGCTGGCCCTGTAGTCGCCAGCTCAATAATGAGACTGACAAGTTACCCTGCGGTTGCTTGCGGCTGCTCAAGTTGTGTTTGGCTGCAACTGCGCATGAGAGAGGGTGTGGATAATTGGTTAATTCTTGTTGTGAAACATTGTGTGTGTGTGTGTGTGGCTGCTGCTCCCTTGCCGTCTGCCCTGCCACCCACCGCAGGCAAATGGGCTCGCAGGGATGATGCTGGCGCTGACCCCCTGGCCCACACAGCCGTGTTTGCCATCAAGCAGCACTAAGCTGCAGCCAGCTGGCAGTTGTCATGGCTGGCGCTCCTCACTGTGTGGCTGATCCAAGCGCCGGCACAGGGATTCCCCATGGCTGATGCAAACGAGGCTAATGCACACTGTTCCTGGCAGGGATTGAAGTAGGAGTGAGCGGGACCTGGTTGAGCGGGTGGCATAGGCACACGGTTTGTGCCTTGCTGGTTCAAGGCAGTGGGCCACAGCTGCCTGGAAGCGTATGCTGAAACCTTAACCTTTGTAACTCTAGACCCTTGCATGTCAGGCCTAGGGCCACTGCCAAACTGTTGCAGCTGCAGCGCATGCATAGAACGTGTTTGTTGAGTCCTTCTTTTGCTCTCCCCGCAGCGATGCATTCTTGCAGTGCTGGACTGCAGAGTCTGCTGTGTAGGCACCATTGAGGGCCAGTGCAGCATTTGCTCATGACGCTACTGCGGCCTGCATGGGGTTGCGTAGCTTACTTGAGCTGTTGTGCAGAGCACATCCAGCAAGGGCCCAAGTCATTATTCCATGGTTTTGCCCTGGTCTTTTGATCAACAGGCCGCTAGATGCCTAGCATTGAGGCAGAGCCTTACTTGGGGTTCTGCAGGTTTCCACAGCTGGGCCCCAGGGGGTCAATTCCTCGCTAGGTTGTTATGATTGCACTGCGTGCAGTGGCCCCTGCCGCTGCTGAGTAACAGCAGCCTTCCTTGGCCCACTGGTCGAGGTTTAGGCACTATTTTGGTCTGTGATCTCGACAGACTGCTCAGAAAGGGGTTCTATGGGGTTTGTGGCGGTCTGGCAACCAATCACAGTAATGGGTTCAGGCAGATGTTTTTGCTGTGCAGATGTTTTTGCTGTGCAGATGTTATGATGCAGATGTTCATTATGCAGCGCCCAATGCATATGCTTGCAGGCTCTGAGACAGTCTGTACATGAGATGGCCAGCCAGAGCTGGTGCAAACGACTGGCGGGCTTGATGATTTCCACTAGTGCTGCGTTTTGCCTGTGCTTGGGTGTTGTGTTGTTGACAGGGTGGTGTGCTCTGGCAGCTGCTGTGATGGTGTGCCGCCTGCTTTTCTCTGGCTGCTAGGTTCAGGGCGGCTCAGCATGCTGATGCTGCAGCTGCTGCCCACTGTACAGCGGCACATGTGGGTGAAGTTGTAGTTTTATGGTGGGCGCCTGCACATGGCAATACATACTGGTCACGCACATGCACATAGAAGTGCGTCCCTGGTTGCCTGCGGCCCGCATGCCTGTATGACTGATTTAATGGTTATCCTGCCAACCTGCCACGGTGATACCCCCTTGGCCCAGTCAGGGTCATGCAGGTAGCCTGTGATTTGCAGCATTCTGCTGTAGCTGTGTCCTGCTCTGTGGTCACCAGAACCCTGAGTAACACATGTACATGCACTGCTCTGTGCCAGCCTATAGCCAGCACACTTGCAGTGAAACACTGTTAACAGTGTTGGGTGTTTGTTTGGGTTTCTGGTCATCAATGGTGCTTGTTTACTGGCTTGTATGAGTACGGATTGTTATCACTGTGTGCTGCATCCCTGTGCTGCATCTGGTTGGGGTGTTTTTGGCTGCTTTGCATGATTTGCGATGCTGTAATGCTTTCCTTGCATTGTCCGTCAGTTGTTTGGATGTAGTGTTGGCTTGTGATGGCTTGCTTGTGCCTCATTCTTCTCTGTTGGGAGGGGGTGAAGGTCTAGGCTACACATGTGTACACAGCGCTGACTGTTATATAACAGTATACAATATATTGTATACTTCAACGTCAACGTGACCTTCGTTGTGTGAACTGCTACGGCCGCAGCATGCTGTGAGGTGTAAGTTCATTATTGAATGGTGTGACAGCTTCTATGTGTGCGCCTGCTGCATCAAAAAGTCAGCCGGAGACATTGGATTCAGCTGTTAAAACCGTGTTATGCTGAGTCAGCGATACAGTTACGGACAGGTTATGACGTGCCGCGAGGTGGCAGGTATGAGAAAGAGAAAGGAAGTATGTTGCAACGATGAAGTCGAGCCTGTGCAAAGCGGTGTGGTCGTCTCATGCCACGAGGTAACAAATCCAGTGCTGTATGCATGACACATGCCCGCCATATCCATGGCCAGCGGTTCAACCGCACAGTGTGCACGTCGCGTGCAGCACGTGGCTCCTGCTTTTGGAGCCGCACCTATTACCAGCAGTACTACTGCTCCTGCTATTACTGCCGGCATTCGCAATTGCTGGCAGTGGATGACACATCTGCACCCTCTTGCTTGAACACCTTGGATGCCATTGTTGCGTGACTCCTCAACTCAATGGGCCAGGTTACCCTTGGTGCGTTCACAATTGTGATGGCCCTAGAGACCAAGTCATATGTTGTTTGCTCGCATTGGCTGGGAGGGCACACTCTCAGTGTGCTGACAGCTCCAGGTTTCATATATTTACCCGGACGAATAGAATGAGGACGGAGACTGTGGCCTTCCGGCCAGCGTTATTTTTCGTGTTACACCGGCTTTTCCGACTCGAACTGCTCTGAAGTCAATGAAGCTGTGACGGCAAGCAAGGGTTCATTGCAATGTGAGTTGTGGTCCCCCTTTATAGCTGAAGTTTGAGCGCGCGAGGCGCAGGCATTGGAGAGCGTCGTGGAGCAGTAACAGTCTATGTATACGTCAAATCAGGCCAAACATGCTGCCTCGTAATCTATTCAGTAATGTGCTTCAGCAAACGTGCAAATTAAGACGTCCAGTTCTGCCTCTTCGCCAGGGTCAATGGCTTCTGGTGTTTTGGGTTGTGGGTTTTGACTTTGCCAGACTTTGCAGGCAGGTGTTTGCCCATAGCACGTCACGAAAAGATACTTCCCAATGTAATCAAAGGTGATGAAGTGCCTCGTAGGGGCTGGGAGGGGTGGGTGGGTGGCCGGATGGCTTCATACCAGGCAACAACTGTGACAGTAGCTCAGCAAGTACTTGCACCCATGCGTGCACGCGAAATGGCGCGTGCCTCGCACACAAGCAAAGAAACGATCGTCCGGGATACGGAGTCGAGACTCCCTAATTTGTGAGATACGGCTCCAGCAGCTTGCAGCTGAGCTGGTTTGCATCTCTGCAAGGATCCAGTTGATGCCGAGACAGTGGCCTTGAAAAGTCAGCAAGCAGATGTAAAAGATGCGAGGGGCCTTCTATCCGCAAGCTGGTCAACTCCCTGCTGCGCACGACACCACATGCTTGGCTCAAAACCCCAAGTGGCAGTTGAGCAGCTAGGGTTAGGAGCAGAGGTGCAAAGACCATGCTGAACAACCTGCACTCTTTGTTGCTATGCATGCAGTTGGGGCGCATTCAGGAAAGCTTCAATTGCACGAACGATCAGTGATTCTCCCTACCGAGCACAGAGCACCCCTCCCCACACGAACACACCCATTTTTGACACACCTCATTCGTGGCTGAAGCGTAGCAGCAGTACCTGTAGTCGTTTGTTGGCTGAAGGTTACCAATTCAAAACATAGCAGGGCCTGGCTGGTGCTCAAGGGTGCGTGCTTTGCTGGCCCCTCTCGACCGAGCTTGGTTGGAGAGATAGATATGCCTGTGGCCGCAAACTACCATCCAACGTTCACTTTTAGAGCACTGATCGCTACGTTGCACGTGCTCGCTCATACTTCAACGCAGGGCTGACGCCGTGTCAGCAAGCAGCAGCACAGCACCACAACCACGACCAGCTAGGCAGCAGCTGCTAGTTAACGTCCTAAACAGAGACCATGGGCGCCAGCAGCAGGCGTTCGGAACGCGTGCATGGCCTGCTGCTGGCTGTACTGCTGCTCTTGGAGTGCAGCACAGCGCCTGTTCTTGCCTCCAGGCGCAGGCACCCTACACCAGCAGCAGGCTTGCAGGAAACACTCAGCGGCGCGCCACCGCACAAGAGCCGTAGCATCATCCACACGCCGTTCAACAGCGAGGCGTCCCTTCAGATAGCAGCTAGGCAGCGGCTGTTTGACTACGCAGTAACAGAGGCGCTGGACCTGCTGGATGTGGCAGCAAAGAAGATAAAGATCCCAGAGTACAAGACGACGCTGGAGATCCCGGTGATTGGCGGTATCGATGTGTCTGTCAGCAACGTCAACATCACAAACCTGCAGGTGCCTCGTGAGCTGGCAAAGGTAGCCATTGAGAGCGGGTACTACCACCTGAAGGCTGCCAACCTTACAGCGGAGGTGAGATGCACGTCAACTGCAGGAAGACACAATTGATGCTATGCAGCTATACAGCTAGCAGTGCTAGCAGGGCTCAATATGGCATAAGTGCTGCAGCGCAGCATGGTACAGGTTTGCTGTTGCAGTAGTTGCTTACCCGTGCTTGGTCCCCCTCCCGGGGGAGGGGGCACGCGAGGCGCCCCTGCCTCACTGCTGGCATACTAGGCACGTACAACATGGACCCTCCATGCACAGTTGCAGACAAGAGTGCAATGCCTAGTCACGTTGAGCGAGCACTTTCGATATGCCTGCCTTAACAGAACTCGGGTGTGTGTGCTGCGTTGACGTGCAGATCACGTTTGACTGGGGCTGGTCAAAGGGCCCCTTGTCAGGCAGCGGCTATGGCGAGCTTTCGCTGCAGGGCGGAGCGCTGGACGAAATCTTCCTGGTGAGAGCCCGTCCAGCAGCAGCAGCAGCAGCAGGTGCAAGCGCCTTGGAAACACACAGCAAGAACCTGGCTCTACATGACCTGTTACATGTTTGAAATGTTGTCGCACAGCACCAGCCGTGTGCACTGCACCAGCGAGCTACAGGTTGCCATGGTTGCCATGGTTCCATGGCAGCGCTTTTGCGCGAAACGCCGGCGCAGTTGCGTACACAGCATGCAGCTATGCTTGCAACACCTCACGTCAAAAAAGTGAATTTTGTGATGGAGGCTGTTGGCTGCAGGCTGGTTCTGACGCATGCTTTGTGCTCTGCCGCCTGCTTCATGCATCGCATCTTTACACATCATCTGCAGGTGCGCAACCAGGAGTCTGGCGTGCCGCAGCTGGTGGCGGTGAGCTCTGCTGTCAGCTTTGAGTCGCTGCGGCTGACCATCCACAGCTACAGCGCGGACTGGCTGTACCAGGGCCTGCTGTACATCTTCAGCGGCACCATCAAGCGCCAGGTGGAGGAGGCGCTGGACGGCGCCATGCACACGGTGAGAGTTGCGGACAGTGTTATGGTGCAGCATTATCCTTGCACCTGCTGCTGCGCCAGGAACAGCGGGGCCATGTACATGAGCAGCAGCAGCAGCGGGAACAGCCGGGGCTAGCAGTGTGAGCTGGACGGCGCCATGCACACGGTGAGAGCGGCAGCGCGTTGTGCTGTGGGGTGGTGCTTGCCCCCGCTGCTGCCCCTGCTGTCGGGCGTGTGTAGTTGGGCTGCAGCAGCAGCAGCGGCGGCAAGGGCGGCGGCATGGGGCAGCAGCAGCAGCAGCAGGCACAGTCAGAGCTGCTGTGTGATGTCATTTGCGCGGTGGGGTGCGACGCGTCAGCAGCATTCTGGCAGCAGTGGTACTCTTTGTGGTTCAGCGGCACCTGTTCAGCCGTCGTCGACTGTTGCTGGTTTGCCTTGGCACCTGCGCCGGCATGGCGCCTTGCCGCACGATGTCTCTTGCCATTGCAGCTGCTTGACCTGCTGCTGTGTGTGTGCTGGTTGGTGTGCAATGCAGGACGTGCCGGGGGCGATCAACGGCTTGCTGGACAGCCTGCCAGCCAAGGTGTCTGTGCAGGGGCTGCCATTTGATGCTGTG
The DNA here is from genome assembly GCA_030272155.1 of Tetradesmus obliquus. Lineage (NCBI taxonomy): Eukaryota > Viridiplantae > Chlorophyta > Chlorophyceae > Sphaeropleales > Scenedesmaceae > Tetradesmus > Tetradesmus obliquus. The sequence goes on along the minus strand of CP126200.1, from coordinate 3,579,167 downwards.
TTCACCTACGCAGTGTACACGCTCAACTACGTTATCGTCAAGGTGTGCACGCCCTGCGCGGCTGCTGTTTGCGTTGGACATACGTGTATGCTGATACAGAAGCACAGAGCCAAGGACCACAGCGGGCACCAACGCTGCTGTCTAGTTGCATTGGCTGCCGTCTCGCAGCAGAAGCAGCAGCAGATTCAGCAACAGCAGCAGCATGTGTCTGCTACGCTTGCATGTGCTTGTTGCACAGGGTGCGCTGCGGTTGTCTGCGCTCAGCTTCATTATCAATGGTTCAACAGCTCCCAACCTCCATCTCAAGGGTGTGCTGCCATGGGCCTGTCTGCATTTGATGTCTGCAGGGGTATGGTGAGGTTGTGATTGACCCCGTGCCACCCAGCCTCCAAGCCAGCTCGCCAGCAGCACCACAGCAGCAGCAGCAACAGCAGGAGGACGCTTCAGCTGGCCAGGCAGCAGCGCGGCACCTCACCATGCAGCAGCAGCAGCAGCTGTTGCGGCCGAACCTGCTGGACGGCGCGTGCCCCTTCCCGGCTTCGCCGCTGCCGCTGACACCCGCTGACATTGGCGGGGACAGTTCAATGTTCAGCTTGTACCTGCATGAGGCCATTCCCAACTGCATCTTTTGGGGGCTGTTCAATGCTGGTGCGCTGCATCAGACCGTGCAGGATGGGAACATCCCGCAGCTGCGGCTGATCACCGATTTGTTTGGTGGGCTGATCCCGGAGTTGCCAAAGCACTACTCCAAGCGCGGCATGCTGATGAACATCGTGATGACAACACCGCCCGTTGTCAGTTTCAACGCTGGCGCGGAGGGCGGCGTTGTGATTGCTGCGCAGTACGACACGAATGTCAGCGTGCTGAATGCGACAGGGGACGGGGCTACGCTGCTGGTTGCGCAGCTGGCTGCAAATGTGAGCATTGCCGCGGATTTTGGGTGGGATGCCACGGTTATTCACAGCACGGCTGTGAACTATGCTGTGAAGTATGAGATGTTCCCAGTGAATGTGAAGGGTTGGAACCAGATCATTGATTGGGTGGTGAAGCAGGCGGGCCCGCGGCAGTCATTAGGTCAGCTTTGGGACACATATGTGAAGACGCCGGCAACGCCATACATAGGCTTGGACAAAGTTGTTACACGTGCAGTGGACCAGTGGTTTGTAGTGTCCAGTGACGTGAAGGTGACGCAACTGCCGCCACTGTTTTGATCGGGCGTGAGTCGTGAGGGGATGCGCGAGCATGGTTGCTCGTGCTTTGCATGCTTGGCTGCAGCTGAGCAACCTTGTACATGGCATAGTTGTACACTAGCTGCACAGCCAGAAGGCTTGCAGTGTACGCCAGTTGTGATGCATCCTATCAGCTGAGCTGGTTATGCAGGGAGGGCAAACGCAGCACCTGTTGACAAGTGCTGTTCTGGTGTGCTTGCACCTTGCCAGGGCTTATATTGGTATCACGACATCAAAAACGTGTTGGATGTCGCACTGGCGAGACATCACGCACGCACTGTATGTTTTTATGCTGTGTTTTTTTGGCAGCAGCCAGGCGTGGCCAAGTAAGCTAGCAGCTGCTGCTGTTGGTGCTGCTTTGGTCATATGGCCTGTCTCACGTCAAGACAGGTAGCTGTTCATCGCCACTGCCTGTTGACTGCCAGTGGCAGCACAGTTGTTGTCAGGGCCACTTTCTGTGTCCTTCAGTGTGGCTTAATTTTTTGTTTGGTTCTGTGTTTGCAGATGCTTCTTTGCACGCCACACGCTGTGCTTTTGATTAATCTGCGTGTGACCTGACACGGCGCATGTAGCAACAAACGGGCATCGTTGGGCAGTGTACAGCAGGGAGTCTTGGCTCATTGGACAGTGCACATTGGCTGCCTGGTCTGCAGCTCGTACGACAATCATACTTGCTCATTTCCCCAAATGTTTGGGGATCTGCGTGCACTTATGCTTGTGCAGGCTCAAACAGGTGGCTGTAGAGTTCAGTGTGTCTGCAGGCACCCTTGTCATGTACATGTGGGGAACGTGCATCAAGCGGTTGCCCCAAAACATCGTAAATGCTTTCAAGGTTATCACGGTACTTCACAGGCATCTTCGATCTCATGATTAAGCGAGAATCGAGTGTGGTAATCGTGAGCCCAGCGCTGACCTTCACGCACCAACGTTTAGCGCCGCGGCTCGTGCATAGATTCCGTCAATGACGCAGACTGCCTAGGATTCTTCAACCTGCTTGCGGGGACGTCGCATCATACGTGGTAGAGGGCGTGCCTTCTTGAGCTCTTGAGGTGTTACGGCATAACACAACGAGGGTGCACGTGTTTGACACATCGATTCGTGCGTCAACAATTCAGCAGGGCTCCCACGTGCTCCTGGATTGGTGTGACTTTGCATCGAAAGAGACACAAAACATGAAAACGTGATGAGACTCGTGAGGGCTCAAGATGCCACTAGCCTGAGTTTGAGTCCATTGTACAAGCGGCCACGAATTGAGAGCTCTATGGATCTGCACTTGTTGGCACAAACAGCCCATGCCATGGAGGGAGATGCCCCTGCTGCCACATCTGCCAAGGGGCCATTTGCAGGGCGCCAGCAGCAGCCCTCACTTTCGGGCGCCACAAGCCATGGCCCAGGCGTTACATCGGATCTAGCTGGGCTTTCAGGCTGTAACACGGGCGATGTGGGATTCAGGCTGCCCACAACAACCCGGTCCAGTGACTTCGGCCCCAACAAGCAGAACAAACACAGGGCCGCTGAGCAGCGTCGAAGAGAGAGAATCAACGAGAAGTGAGCTTTCGTGCAGCTGATGGCTTCCGGGGCAGCTATTCACGTAATGCGCACAGCTTCGTGAAGCTCAACCGTTCTCCCCAATCACGCACGTGACGAGCAGTACGCCTCACATGGTCCCTCGTGTAGTACTTACAGACTTCTTGCAGGTGTGGTTTGCCGCCATTGTGTGGTCTGGACCTGTTGCTGACGTGGGCGTGCTGCTGCTGCACACCCCCGCCTTTGCATGCAGGCTCGCACAGCTGCGAGAGCTGGTTCCCCACGATCAGCGAAGCAACACAGCGACGTTTCTCGAGGGCGTAATTGGCTACATCCAGTCGCTGCAGCAGAACAACGTTGTGCTGGAGTCCCAGCTGTCAGCCCTACGGTGCAGCAAGCAGCAGCAGCACCAGCTGGCCAACACCAGCACAGCAGCTGTAGCTGCCTTGGCTGCCATGAGCCGCCAGCAGCAGCAGCAGCAGCAAGCAGCAGAATACGCTGCAGGCCTGGCAGCAGTGGCAGCAGCAGCGCAAGCAGCACAGCCTTGCGCATCTGGAGTGGGTGCAGGAGCTGCGGCAGCGGCAGCAGCTGGCTTTGTAGGCGGTACCAACACGCCGCTGTCTGCTTCACCACGAGCAGCAGCTTCTGAGGCTTCCCAGCCTCTGGCTAGTGCTGCTGCTGCTGCTGCAGCCGCTGCAGCAGCTTCCTCCTTCAGCACAGGCGCCCGCATGCATGCAGGGCCCACTGGCAGCAGCCAGCACAGCCCAACACCAGAGCAGCAGCCGCATCCAGCCCTATCAGGCCCCGCAGCTTACGCAAATGGCCAGCTGTTCGGCACGTCGCCACCACCAGCAGCGGCAGCAGCAGCGAGCGCGGCAGTCGGCTTAGGAGCCGCAGCAGCAGAGTCGGCTGTAGTGCCTGTGCACGCTGCTGCATTGCTCAGGCCGGCATCTGCTCCGCCAACAGCAGCGGCAGCAGCTGCAGCAGCAGGTGCTGGTGGTGTGCAGGTGCAGCTGCAGCCGGCAGAGCTGCAGAGTGTGCTGGAGAAGGCGCTGCTAAATGCTCTGCAGCAGCAGGCACAGCAGCTAGCAGCGCAGCTCAGCCAGTCGGGCCACTGAGCACGCTTGCCTCAAGGTTTGCAGTGTGAAGTGTGAGTGCTGCTCTGCAGTGGAGTGCGGCTGTAGCCATCTGTACCATCGGTGGCTGTAGCCTTACCACCAGCTGTCAGTCCAGTTGGGATGCAGCACTTGTCTGCTTCAGGGCTCAGTATGCAGCTCTTGCTGCATCAAGGGTGGAAAACAGCAAGGCTGGAAGGGAGCTGGGAAGGGCCTGCAGCATCTCGGTCTGCTGCAGTTGCGGGTTCTGATACGGCTGTGGCTACTTATGCCTGGCTTTGTTGCTTTGTCAGGTGGCTGTTGATAAGCGCGGCGGCATGCTGTGGTGTGCACGCGTGCCACCTTTTGAACTGGGCAGGGCTTTCCTGCAAGCAGCGGCTGCAGCAGCATGTGATCAGGTGACATCATCTGATCACATGCAGGGCATGTATGCATGCATGCATTAGTGCTGCAGTTGATGGAAGCTGTGACAGCTCTGCTGCAGCAGACTGTTGCTGCATGGGGTCCTAATTAGACGCATGCAGTTTTGGTCCACAAACAAACACCTGGCAGTGCGGGCCAGCAGTCTGCCTGCCTGGGTTCCTGTTGGCGGTTTGGGCCTGCAGATTGGTGTGGGGTTGGCGGCTGAGTGCGGTGCGGGATTACCAGGGTGCTGTGCTGTCTTCTTACTGCGATTCCGTGTTGTTCTGCACGCGGTGTTGCGGCACGCACCCCTGTTCGGATGTGCAGCACAGGCATGTATTATGTGGGCCACGGCAGCAGCAACTGCTGCAGAAGCTGCCAGAGCATGCTATTCTTGTACGGCTGCGTTGTTTGGGAAGTTACCATGCAGCAAGCCTGGCACTTCAGCAGTGGTGTGCAGTTTTGAAGGCCGTGCTGTGTGAGTGTTCCTGCAGTGGACTGCAGCCTGCTTTGAGGCAGGTTGATGGTGTTGCCAATCGGGCTGCAGCAGCACCGCAGCCCTTGTTACTACTTGGCATCCACTGCATGCGAGGTACAAACCAAATCAGACGTACCTGCTGCTGCTGTTGTGCTGCGTTACGTATCGCCCAGCTGTCTCAATTCAAACGGAGAATAACACATGTCAGATGAGGTCGGCGGTTCAAACCTTGCGGTGTGCGTGCGAGCATGTGAGTGTACCCAGTGTGTGTCCTTCGAGTTGCTTTTTGGGCTTGCACTCACTTGGCAAGAGGCGTGGGACGTTGCAGGACCTGTAATCGTCCGGTATTAGGGCTGTTATGGCGTTCACGGTTGTGGGAAGGAGAGTCTGAGTAGTTGAGTTGTGCGGGTGCATATGTACTGTACTGCGGGGCTTTGCAGGCAGCGCTTGCTCCTTGCTTACAGCCTCCGCTCTGCAACAGTTCTGATTTGCATGTTGGTGTTCTGCTGCACTTTGCCTGCACAAGCAGCAGGCTAATGCTGGTGCTATGGCTGTGGCCGTGTGTGTTGTGTGCTGTCTGCTGCCACGCGCCTTCAGGCGCTGCGTGTATATGTGCGGGTGTGGTAGGCTCGTTGTGGGTTCGGCTTGCACGCTTTGGGGCAGTGATGGGCGAGTGATTGATGATACAGCTCTGCTGTTGAGTGCGGCTTCTGACCGCAGTGGATGGGCAGTTTTGTGCGGTTTGAACTCCTGTGTGTGTGTGTTTTGGCATTGTGTGTTGAGTGCCAGAGCGCATGTCCTTGCGCTCGTTGTGCAAACCTGCTGCTTGTCCGTCCTTTTGACGCGTGTGCTGCTGTGTCCTGCAGTGCTCCCTTTGGCTTTTGCTCACCAGCAGTGCGTGGCTGTGTTGTGGGTGTGACGTTGCATCCACTGCATGAAATGTATGTTTGTAGTATGAGGGGTATGGCCCGGTGTGTTCGGTCAGTGGGTGCGCTTGTTCTGGCTTTGCTGGTCGGTTGAAACCATGTACCTCCACAGTGTCTGACAGCACCCAAAACTTGCAAGACTGTCCGATGCTGCTAAATCTTCGGCAGATTGCACGATGACACCTCATCTGGCTGTCTGCTGCAACCTGCACAACATGTGCATTGCAGGCTTGCGCTGCATGTTTGCGACAGTGTGGCTGTGTTGGCTGTGCATGGTCACAGAGAAGGCTCGGCAGCGCCAACTGATGATGTCAGACAACAGCACTTGTTGATGCTGAAGCTCTGGCGCCCTGCCGCATGTACTACGTGCTTGCATCGAAGCGCAGCAGCCTCAGCTGTTCAGGTGCTGCCTCAAGCCAGCCTCCTGTGTTGGCTGGCTCCTGTTGTGCTTGCGTGACTGCTGCAATCTGTTTGCATCCTCTGTGCATTCACCCTTTCGTGAGTGCTGCTGCATACGGTGCAGCTGCGTCGTCTGCAGCTGCAAACTTGGCAGAGGCTAGGTAATTTGAGTGAAGAAGGTGGGGCGCAGCAAGCATGGCAAGGCACAGCTGCACCCCTCTGTTGCAGCTGTGTGTGTCATGTGTGTGCATAGAGCGCGCTTGCACACACACATACACGCACTTGCTGCGATGTGGCAGGTGTATGGCATCAGCACTTTCTTGCGTCCATGCATTTGGCAATCACTGTTTCTGCTTCCCTTGCTTGCTTGCTTGCTTGCTTTGCTTGGCTGGCGGCTGGCTGGCTGGCGTGAGGAGGTGGAAGCCATGCATGCTGCTGTTGCGCCAGGCGCAGCTGAGCATGAGTCTGCTGTCATAATATGAGTTCTGCCCGATGAGATGACACGGCAGATGGTGCGTAATCTTTGGCTTGGATTATGCCAGCAGCTCCTTGGCTGGCTGGCAGGCAAGGCTTTGGCACGGGACCGGCGGCAAGACTTCCCTAGGCACATCCAGTCTGAATGGTGGGGCGGTTCATTGCGACTGCCAAAGCGGTTGCTTAATTCAGGTAGACTGCTGAGGTGGTTCAATGTTGAGCAAGGCCGGCCGGCAGTGCTTCTGCATTGCTATGCGAGGGTACCATCATCTGCAATGCCGCACATTGGCTTTCCAAAGCCGCCGCGGCATGCATCAAACACCCTTTGATGCTGGCTGAAGTGCCAGCAGTTTGCTGCCGCTCTGCATCAGGGCAGCAGCGCCTTGCGCTGCGAGTTTCAAGAGCAGCGTGGTGCAATGACATCTCTGGTTTGCGATGCATACTATGTGGATATGCAACTTTGGGCTGCGCTGCCTGCCTGCCTGAGGCTCCTTCCCACGGTGTGCATGCATTGCATGGCATCACTTCAAGCTCAAGGGTACCTGGAGTGCTTGCGAGCTTGCCTGACTAAATGCTAGTTGCCTGACCTGATATGTGTCGGCTGCTTGACACCTGCTGTGTGTCGGCTGCATTGGAGGCTGGGATACCTTGGACCATGCTGCTGCTATGCAACGTGGCTGTGCGAATCAAAGGCGGCGCTTGCAGGAAGGCTGGCAACTTCCTGAAGCATAGCTTGCTTGATGATGATCCCTTGTTCAGTGCCGCTGTGTGTTGCATGCGTGCAAACTGCATACTAATCGACTGGGCTGCAGCAGCAGCAGCACGGGGCTATCGCTTGATTTTGGTATCAGTGCAGTGCTGACTGGGCAGCAGCAGCAGCAGCAGCAGCAGCAGGCTACTGCCTTCATGCATGCTAGCCTGCTGTTGCGCCGCGCACTCTTGGAGTATGAGTCACCTGGTGAAGAGGCTGCTGCTAAGCAGAGGCTATGCTTGTGCAGTCCTGGCCTTGTTATGCGCCCTTGGCTCCGCACATTGCTGCTTTGTTGTTTCCGGCACTCCGCCTTTCAAGGCGGCATGCACCAGGCAGCGCTACTTGAGTCTAGCTTGAGCCTTTTTTGACACCACACAGAGAGCGGTTGTGTAGCATGCAAGCCTTTTGAGTGGCTTTGCCGTTTGGTTTTGCTTTGGCCGTCAATGCACGAGCTGTCCATGTCATGCCACGCCCTTGCATGCTAGCGCAGCTGGTTGCATGCATTCCACCAAACCTAGCACTACTACTACACTGTATTGCCCATGCTCAGGCGCGTTCTGGCTTGGTGTTGCACTGGTGGGCCGCCTGCAAAACCGGGACTGCACCGTACTTCATTGCAACCGCCGGAGGCCACCTGTGCTGCTGTTCTCTGCCAGCCTCCTTAGACAGACCTACAGGACACGTGCCTTCTGTCTGCTGTTGTCGGCGCGGATTGCGGTGCGCGCCGTCCTGCGCCGCTATTGTGGGATAGAGTTGCCTGTGCTTTGCGCGGCAGGTGGGTGCTTGGTGGGCTGCGGATGGCAGCTGTTGCTGTCAGCCTGCATCCTTCTCTTTGCATGGCAACAGGCAACCATGCAGTCCATACGCAGTACGTCTCGTGTCGCTGGGTGCGCTCTTTGCCAACACGCTGTGTGCGCAGCTTGTGTAGATACAGCGCACACACAGGCACACAGGCAGTTGTTGAGTTCGGATGGGTGGTATTGCAGCCTGCAGGTTGGAAGCTGCTGTAGAGGAAAGAAAGAAACTGTTGCTGGGTTGTTGCAGCAGCCGTGGCAGACGACGCTAGTACTACTTTGGCTGGTGTACTGTGTGTTTTGGCGAGTTGCAGAGGTGATACAACCTCTGTTCTTGTGGCTGGCTGGCATGCACATACACCACACCGATAGCATCATCTGTAGCTATGCTGCCTGTGCACATGGTATTGAGCTGTGCTAGTACTACTAGTAGATGGTCATGCGGGCTGTACCCATCTCCCCGGCCCATCTTTCACATGTCACGGTGCCGCTGCGCTGCGCTCCTGTGGCGCATCATGCCATGCCATGCGTGCAAGTGTTGCGGCACTTGGTTTGTTTGCAGACCTTCTCCTCTCCTCGTTTGAGCCTCCACCAGCCGTCTTTCCATCATTTCAACATGCCAGAAACCAGCGTCCAGGAGGGCAGTTACTTTGTGGTGGTGTGGCTGTGTGGCATACTACGTCGGCGCCACTGCAGGCGTGTTCACCGTGCGTTGACAGCCTTTTTGTGAGCACCATGCACTCATTACTACTCCTGCGTTGTCACCTGTATGGTGTACCGCGCTTAGTTGTTGCAACTCTGCTGGCTCCACTGCTGTGAGAACTGCTGTCAGGAGGTAGCACATGCACTGGTGTTGTGAGTCAAGCTGTGCACAGCTACGTGTGTGGTTGCAGCTGCAAGCGTATGGCTGTTGGGCATGGTGCGAGCAGGTGATGAGCATAGTCGGTGCATGCTAGGAGGTGGTGACTATGGTAGCACGTGTATGGCTCGTGTGCTGTGCTTACTGTGCACAACGCACGTCAAATGCATGGTTGCTTGTGCACTGCAAACACTGCTGGGCCAGCCTCTCATGGCTGCATTGGATGGCAAACAACGCGGCAGGGTTCAGGAGCCATGTCCGGAGGGTTTTAGGCCTGGCGCGTGCCAAACATGTGTGTGGTACACGAAGCTGGATCAAGGGATTGAATCAGACGCTTGCCCCAGGGACTGCAGAGTGCAATACAGGTGTGGATGGAGCACCAGGCAGCTGCTAGGCATGTGTGTTACGTTACAACATGCTGTGACAATACCTGTGTGGCATTGTGCATTTGCAGTGCAGGGCAGGGCACAGATGCCCTCAGCCATTGCACCTGCTGGTGTGTTGGCGATGCAGGCGTATCACAGTATGCTGGGGTGCATGATGGATGCATCTTGTTCTATCGTACGGCAGCACTGGCAGTTGTGTGGGTACATGAGCATGATGGGTGTGCAGCTTGATGAGACTGCTGCACATCCCAGCTTTGGGCTTGGTCCTATTGAACTCATGAAAGCATTTGCACGCGCATTTATTGTGGTGCGGCCGGCGGCTGCTCTCTGTTGGTGTTGTCGTACTGCCAGGCTAATCCAATGTATGCTTGTGACAGCACACTGGCGCTCTGCTAGATAGCGATGCTGGTGCTGGCTGCCAAACGTTGGAATGAGAACACTGCTTGCTGTGTACTGTTCACTTCATTCTGTAGGGACCTGCTGTGGGGGCTGCTGCGCTTGTGTGAACTGCTATTTAGGGTTCTAGCAGGGTGTCTGTCCAGGAATGTAACACCGTTCCTTACTTTCTGACCGTTGCTTTCCTTTGTCGCCAATGACATGCTCACTCATATGCATAGTTGTTAACATGTGTAGCTCGCCAGTTTGACCGTAGAGATCAGGCTAGCAGCAACTTTTCACAGCACTGTGCAGCCCACTTGACACTTGATCAGCAGCTGTTCCGTTGAAGACATGTGGGCAAGCCCAACCCTGTCCCTTAACAATAAACCCATCACCTGTCTGCAATAGATGTTGGCTTTGCTGCGCTAGCCACATTCTTCTGGACACGCACGGGCAATGGCTCGAAAGAAGAACTCCGAAAGTGCGGCAACAGAGCAAAAGCACGCTCATGAGCACACGAACGTTCAACCCACCGGGTTAGGCAAGCAGACTGTGTCGACTCCAGGCCGCCTTGCGAAAGGGTGAGTGCCACACGCAACACGTGCAGCTAGGCGGCAAGCAGCAGCAGCAGCAGCAGCAGCAGTAGAGTAGCACCAGCACCAGCAGCAGCCAGCACCAGGACACCGTCCTGCACTGAAATTCCTGCTCTTGTAGCGTGTGTGTTTGCATTGTATCACTCTTCGGTAACGTTTGGTTCCAGCCAGCAGCAGCCTGCAAAGCACCACTGCGAGCAGCTGTAGCCATCCTCTCCTGCATGTATAGCATAGGCAGCCGATGCCCCAGCTTGCACATCCAGCTTGCTGTATGTGCGCCAGCCAGTACAGTCGGCCTGCCGCATGTGCGCCAGCCAGTACAATTAGCCAGGCTAGCTTCCACAGTTGTCAAGCTTGTAGCTTGCACATAGAGGTATGCAGGTGATCGTCCTGCTGCAACCTGCTTTCTGACGTTGACTTTTGAGCTACTGCAAGAGCTGAAGCTCAGCACCTCCTGCTGCTGCTGCCACCACCTACTACCGCATCTCCCACCTCACACTTGCACACTGACTTCTCTTTCTGCTCAACTCCTAAAGCTCTGCCGCCACTTTCCTGCAAGCTCTGCAATCGCCGGCCACTGCAGCAGCTCTGCCAGCCCCAGCCAGAACCACCCACACTGCAAATATCTCCTCTTGACTTACCTCTGCCACCGCCTTCCTGCAAACGTTCAGTCACACAGGCCGCTGCAGCAGCTCTGCCAGTCCCAGCTAGACCCAAACTGCACCTACTTTCTTCATTCATCCTCCTCAGCCATGCCGCTCCCTTCCCGCAAAACTTCACACACACAGGCCGCTGCAGGAACTCTGCCAGTCCCAGCCAGAACCACACTACGCTTATCATAATCTTGCATCCTCCTCAGCCATGCCGCCACCTTCCTGCAAACTTCCACTCCTTCCACTCACACAGGCCGCTGCAAGAGCTCTGCCAGTCCCAGCCAGCTGCCAAGTGGGCTCCCCGAGCAGTGCCCCACTCAGCATGCCCCACCAGCCCCGCAGCAGCAGTGGAACTGGAGCTTCTGCGCGCTGCTGCACTCGACAGCCTGCGCCACAAGCTGGCCTCATTGTGTGCTAAAGCAGGCCTGCGCAACGTGCCGCTGCTTGCATTTGAGCGATGGCGCTTTGCCGCAAAGTGGGCGGAAGATGAGCCGCAGCTGGCTCTAGGCATGCCTGTTAGTACTAATAAAACAGCCGGCAGCAGCAGCAGCAAAAGTGCGGAGCCAGTGCTGCCATTTGGCGGCTGCTTGCCTCCGGCCCCGGAGCCTGGCCTTGTCAGCGACTTAACACGCGCCGGACTGGCAGCAGCTGCTGCTACTGCTGTGGCGCTGCAGCTGGCGCAAGCGTCAGCGGAGGCAGCAGCAGGTGTCAGCAGGAGGCGGCACCAGCTGGCCTCTGGTAGGCCTGCCAGCTGCGCTGCTGTTGCTGTGGCATTCCACAAGCACTCGCTGGACCTGACATGCGGCAAGTCATTTGTCAAGGTGCGGTTGTACCAGTCAAAGTGGATACGCCCTATTTGCAGGGTGCAGCAATGGCGGAGCTGCTATGTAGTTTTTATTATTGCCGCTCCTAGGCTGGCTTTCTTATTGTGCCATGCCCTGCTTGTCTGTGCTCAAAATGCGATCATTTTTTCACAATCGTTGCTTTTAAATTCATGTGCTCACCGACACAGGCAATGCACCTGATCGTTTTACCGCATGCTGACTGCTGCTGCTGCTGCTGCTGCTGCTGCTGCTGCTGCTGCTGCTGCTGCTGCTGCTGCTGCTGCTGCTGCGCTGCGTTACTCGCAGGTGTCACGTGCCTCATACGGCAAGCTGGCCCGGCTCTACCGCACACACTGGCTCTTGACCGCTGGCCAGCCAGCAGCAGCAGCAGACTGCACTGTCGGCCTGCCAATGGATGAGGCAGCAGCAGCACTGCAGGCAATGCAAGCAGCAGCAGCAGGTGCCGGCGATGCTGCTGATGAGGCCACTGGCAGTGATGATGCAGCAGCAATGGATGAAGAGGAAGAGGAAGAGGCAGCAGCAGCAGCAGCTGGGGGTGGTGCACATCATGTTGTTCTGTGTGCTGAGGCAAAGATAGCAGAGCTGGAGCAGCAGCAGCAGCAGCAGCAGCAGCAGGGTGAGGGTGGTGCTGAGCGCGTGGCACTGCACCAGCGGCTGATTGCGCTGCTGCTGCGCTACAAGAGCATCCAGGGGCATGGCTTTCAGGCAAGTGACTCAATACGCGGCTGGGATGGGCACGGAATGCATAACATGCATTATGAAACGTGCCAACAACCTTGACCAACCGCGGTCTTGAAGTCTTGAGCATGCTGATGATATGCTCTCCCAGCGTGGACTTTGTCTGTTGGCCATCCTTTCCTCATAGGTTTTAGACGGGGCCTGCTGCCGGCTGCCGTTGCAATGCTGCGCTGGGACAGCTGTTGCTGCAGCCTGTTGCTATTGCAAACTACCACCTGCATTCTGTGCAGATGTCGTGCCTGCTCCCCAACACATGCTACTGCCACATCAACACCATGTGGCTGCCGCCGGCCTGCTGCTGCTGCTGCTGCTGCTGCAGGCTGCTGCCGGCCCGCCTGTGTTTGAGCTGCTGCGCCAGAAGCTTGCTGTGGGCTTTGAGTGCTTCGCTTCGCCGCTGAATGCGCACTTCAACAAGTTCGGCTCGGCCTTTCCTGATGTGGATGGGCCCTTTGGCAGCGCAGGCAGCTTCTTCAGGTAGGCACTTTTTAATGTGCAGGATTCAACCCCACATGGACAGGGTTGTGCGAGCTATGAATGACATTGTTCATGCTGAGACTGGATACGTTTTGGTTTAGTGCAGCCACACTTGTGCCAAGCACCTGTCAGGCTGCTTGCAGGAGGAGCCATGCAACATGCACAGCACTGTGCTGCTCGTGTGCTGCCTGCAGTTCACTGCAGCCCTGATCACACTGCATGCACGCCATGTTGCCACAACCATCTGGACTGCTGCACACAAAGCAGCCTGAACCTGACCGGTACGCTGCCGTACCTGGCTCCTGCTGCTGCTGCTGCTGCATTGCAGGATGCAGCTCAAGCACGGCTCCTATGAAGCGAACCCGCCCTTTGTGCCGGCACTGCTGACAGCCACAGCGCAGCACGTGCTAGCCCTGCTGCAGCAGGCCGAGGCAGCCGGCGGCGCGCTGTCGTTCTGTGTGCTGGTGCCAGGATGGACGGAGGTGGCGGGCTGGGGGCTGATGAACAGCAGCAGCTTCCTGCAAAGGTCGCTGGTGGTGGCTGCTGCAGACCATGGTGAGTGGGAGGGGCATGATGTGGCCTATGTGCTGCTGTGAGTGGCAGGGGCATGCTGTGAGTGGGAGGGGCCTGCTGTGGGCTGTGGCCTATGTGCTGCGCGCAACCGCTGTGACAAGAGCGAAAGGTCGCATGGTGTGTACAGACAGACATGTGCTGCAGACCATGGTGAGCAAGACGGGCATGATGAGGGCTGTGGCTTATGTGCTGCGCGGTTCAGGTTTGAGGATTGGACCGACTGGCTATCCACTGCTCGCAACACAGTTCAGATCACTTGCTTGCGTTTGAGAGTACCTTTAGAACATGAGCCTATGTGGCCTATGTGCTGCGCATAAGCGTTGTGACAAGGACGGAAGGTGGCATGGTGTGTGCAGACATGTGCCGTGTTGCATGGTTAGTACTTGACAGTATGCACACTTGCATAAGTCCTCTCTTGTAGACATGTGATGCCCGCCTTGGCGCACTGTTGTTGCTGCTGCTGGCTTGTTGTGCAGGCTACTGTGATGGCGCCTCGCACCAGCGGCGCGATCTATACCGCCAGTCTCCCTACGACAGCGCCATCCTGTTCCTGCAAACCACAGCAGCAGCAGCCAAGTGGCCTGTGCGTGATGGGCTGCTGCAGCAGCTGCAGGCAGCCATGGCCAGCTGCTGTCCCTCTGAAGCAGCAGCGGAGCGGCAGCGTAAGCAGCGGGGCTTGGTTGACCTGGAATGGAGGGGCCTGGGTACCCCTGTGCTGAAGTATGAAGGGGAGGCTGAGGGTGAGGGCGGCGGGGACGGCCAGCAGCAGCAGCAGCAGGGGCCGGCAGTGGTGAAGCAGCAGCAGAGGAAGAAGAAAAAGAAGACGAAGAGCATGACAGAGCCTTCTCAGCAGCAGCAGCAGCAGCAGCAGCAGCAGCAGCAGCAGCAGCAGCAGCAGCAGCAGCAGGAGGGTCAGGCTCTGCAGCAGCAGAGCAGCGAACAGCAGGACAGGCCGAAAAAGAAGCAAAAGAAGAAGCAGAAGTGAGAAGACATGAGCTGAAGCATCCAATGTACACTGCCAGAAGTTGGTTTGCTTGCAACAGCACAAGAATAGGGTGTGCATGTTGCTGCATAGCCTCCTGCTCCCTCGTCTGTAGCTGTCTTGTCGTTGGCTTGATGTCGGGCTTGCTGCTGCCCAACTTCAAGCATCTGCACCCGCTTCAGCTTGGCGTGGTCTGCCATGCGAAGCAGCAGCCAGCAGCTCGGGATGACCTTCCCAAGTAACAGCTTCGAGGAGGAAGGTCGGAAGCTGTATCCTTGGTATTGTGTTATTGGGGGAAGCTACCATCTCCGTGCACTATTTATATACTCCAACAGCCTGCAGCAGCCATCCAGCAACACAGTCGAATTCCTACCCGATACCCTGGACATAGGCAAAGCGCATGCGTAGTGACTAGCCTGCACCCGACGCGCGCGCGTTTGCGCTTCTGCGACCAGCCTGCCTTTGATTCCCCTGCCTCGCTGCGCCGAGCTGTGACCTTTCCCGCAGCAGGCAGCAGGTCGCAAAGCAGCTGGTCGCAGTCCGCGCTCGCAGCTGCACACGGTGCTGTCGCCGCTTGTCAAACCCCTTGTTTTCCTGTAACATCAAACTTCCGTCGACAATATGTCGTCTTCCAGCTCCAGTTCTCTGCTGCCCTGCCTCGGTGTGCGGCGCCTGCTGCATGACCTGCGGGAAGTGCTGGACCACCCTCTGCCCAACGTCAGCTGCCTGCCCCTGGACGATGACCTGTACACGTGGCACGGCAACGGTGAGTGGCAGATGGTCTTTTGCTTTGCTCGGAAAGCCGACACCTTCAGCTGAAATCAAACCTGGGACAAAGTTGAACGATGAGCCAGGCTAGTCTTCAGCTGCATAAGGAAGTGCCATAGCAGCCTGGCCAGCCTGGCCACTGAGTGTCTATTGCTGATGGCACCATGACCGCAGCAGTCTGGTGCCAAGCGCATGCATTCAAATGCCATACACAACTCTGACTCATGATGCTGGCCAGCTAGTAGCAAGCTTTCATTGTCATGCGTGTGTGGTCAAACCGGTTTCACTCGCCACTGTCAGATGCCTCGGTCCCAGCCTCACACATTCCCCATGTTGCTGCTGCCGCTGCTGCTGCCGCCGCAAACTTTTCTGCAAACCCCGCAGTGCGCTCCAAGCCCGCCTCCGTCCTGCAAGCAGTGCCCTTCCACTTCCTACTGAAGTTCCCGCCCGACTACCCAAACAGCCCCCCGGAACTCCGCCTGTTTCAGCCCATCCCCCACCCCAACGTCAAACCAGTTACTGGAGGCATCCAAGTACTGCATGCTGCTGCTCCTGCAAACCCTAACAGCAGCAGCAGCAGGCGCATCCCGGTGCAGGCCCGCTGGCGGCTGTCCCTTTGGGACTGCATTCCTGGCAAGGACAGCTGGAGCAGCGGCTACAGCGTGCACAGCGTGCTGCTGCAGCTGCAAGGTGAGAGCACGATCTTGCCGCAGCATCTTTGAATGTAGCTGTGGTGCTTGCAGGACAGTAGATTCCTGTGTTACCGCAGTGCACATGGCCTAGCAGCTTGGAGTGCTTAGGTCTTGCAGTGTTGCCTGCGCTGTTGCACAGTGTACATCAAACAGGTCAGGCGTGAAGTGCATTGGTGCTGTGCACACCCTGTTGATGCACCCAATACGTGTTCTCCCTGTGTGCCCTTTTGCCTGCGTGCTGACTGTTGCTGCACTTATTACTCACGTGCATCGCCCACTGTCTTACTCCGCCTGCCTGCCCGTCTGGCTGTTGCTGCTGGCACCTCATTGAACTGCCTGCAGTCTTCCTGATGGACGAAGACCTTCACTATGACCACCAAGCCATAACACCAGCAGCAGCAGTCGCCAAGGCCCTCGCCTTTGACTGCCCTCAGTGCCAGCACCGCAGCAGCAGCAGCAGCAGCATCCACCCGCCCTTTGCAACAGAGGCAGAGCTGGATGCAGCAAAACAGCGGGCAAAGGAAAGGCTTGTGGTGAGCAAGCCGTTCCTGCCTGCCAGGAGTCGTGCTACTGTCCTGCTGCTGAAGCACCACCAGCGCCCAATGCGGCCAGCAGCAGCAGCAGCACCCAAAGCAGCGGCAGTGACAGGCGCCAGCTCTGCACCAAGCACCTGCAGCAGCATCTGCAGCAGCCAGGCTGGTGCCAGCAGCAGCAGCAGCAGTGCCAGCAGCAGCTCCCGCTGCAGCACACCAGAGAGTGGCAGCAGCAGCAGTACCAGCAGCAGCAAGCCAGCTGCTGCTGACAACAACAGCCAGTGGTGCACTGTCAGCAGGGGCAAGGCTCCAAAGAAAGCAGTCGCCCCAGCTGCGGGGGCTGCTGGCTGTGCTGGCCCAGCTGCTACTGCTACTGCCGCTGCTGCTGCTGCTGCTGCTGCTGCTGCTTGTGCTGCTGGTTCTAGCCGCTTCAGTGTACTTCGATCAAAGGAGGCAAGGCATCTGCAGGGGGTGCCCCAGCAGCAGCAGCAACACCACCAGGAGCAGCAGCAAACCCAGCACCAGCAGCAGCAGCCACTGTTGAGTAAGGCTGCAAAGAAGAATTTGGCCCGCAGCCTGAAGCGCCAGCAACAGCAGCAGCCAGCGGTGACAGGCAGCAACATCAGCAACGCCAACAGTCCTGCAGCAGCAACTGCAGTTAAGCTACAAGCTGCTGCAGCTGCACAGGCGACACTCATCAAGCAGCAGCAGCAGGCCTAGCAGAATGCAGCAGGTGACTGGATTGATGTTGAAGCAAAGAAGAAGGCAGCAGCTGAAGCCCAGCAGCAGCTGTTTGCCAGCCCTCTGCAGCAGCAGTTGCAGCAGCTGCAGCAGCAGCCTCTGCCTCAGCTAATCCAGCAGTGCATGCAGGGGGCATCTTTCGAAGCCCAGCCTGCAGCAGCAGCAGCAGCAGCAGCAGCTAGCCTCGCTGGCAGCAGCAGTGATTTCTCCCTGGCAGCAGGGCCTGACACCCAGCTGGCAAGTGCTGCTGCTGCTGCTGCTGCTGCTGGTCAGCTGGGGCGTCTTCCAAGGGATGAGTTGCTTGGTATGCTGTGCCTGCTGCAGCCCAAAGACGTTGCTGCTCTCAGCTGCAGCTGCAGGGCCATGCAGGCAGCGTGTGATGATGGGGCGCTGTGGCAGAGCCTGATGGCCCAGTCCTTCCCTGCACACAAGCTGAGGGCCTCGTGCTTGCAGGACTGGAAGGTGAGGGCTTGGAAGTGCAAGTCATCTGGGTGACACTGTTTGCGTAGATACAGCCCTACTGTCAACATCATCAAAGTGCCGACGCAGGCAGCTCGACACGCCCTGCCACTTTGATGGGTTGCCTGTTGGGCAATGCAGTGACTGCACAAAGTGGATGTGCTGAAGCAGCAAGGCAGCAAGGCTGTTGGGCCGCTTTGCTGACTGTTACCTTGTGTTTGGCTTATCTCTGGCTTGCATGTGTTCTAACTTCCACTTTCATCCACTTATTTTCTGCAGGTGGCGTACCGCCTGGAATCCGGGGCCATCCTGGATGAGCTGCGCTGCTTCTACAGCAGGGCCAGCTTGCTGGAAGATGTGCTGGGCCTGCCGTTGACCTTCACGGTCAACCCCGCCAGTCAACGCGTTGACTACATCCAGGCGCACCCCTACCTGCTGGGCGTGACAGCGTTCAAGGCAGGAGCACGCCGCACGCCTGAGCGGGTAAGAGCAGGGCAGCACATATGATGTGTGTTTTCATGTGCTTTTGCATGGAGCAGAGCAGCGCATTTGATGTGGGTTTTATGTGCTTTTACGTATGGCAGGTGATAACTGAGGGTGCTGCGGTTCTACTCTCTGTTGAGTACTGCACGTGGCACTAGGCTGACAGATGTCTGCTTCCTGCTGCTGTTTGCCAGGCATGCCCGACGCCCTGGCCAGACACATTGAGCACATGCAAAAGCCATCATCTGTCGCTGCTGCCCTGTTGGTCAACACCTACTGAGTGCCTTCTAGCTGCTCATGAGCAGCCATGGTCAAACTCTGACGCTCTCCTGCTTATTTGTGACTACCTCGCTCTCACTACCTCTGTCAAAACTTTGACTGCTTTGATGCTTTCCTGCTGTGGTGCTGTCTGCTGTACAGGAGGAGTTCCAGGCACTGCTGCCGCTGTACCTGACAGCAGACCACTTTAACAGGGCACTGCCGCACATGGAGCCCCTGCTGCGGCTGCTGGCCCCAGAGCGGGTGAGTCCTGCAAGCTGGCCGCAGCTGTCGCTTGAGTGTTTGAACGCCGCATGTTTGACTGCTCGAACACTCAGTGCATGGCTTGCTGCTGTTTTGACTGGGCAACTGTGCTGTGGAGCATTGCCTGGCCAACAGCTGGCACATATGTGGAGTTGTTCACTGCTGCGCATCAACATTGCGTGGTTCCAATCCTGATTGCACGGTGTTGTTTGACTGCCTGTTGCTCATGCCACCCTCCTTCCTGCAGGTGCCACGAGGTGGCGGCTGCCCTCCTGCTGATGCCTGGCTGGAGGTGCTGCCCAAGCTGCTCAACACACAGGCAGTGCTGCTGGCAGACAACGGCCTGGTAGCCAGCAGCAAGAGCCTGGCGGTGGCATGCCAAGTGTACAGGTGCGGCACTGCAAGGAGTTTTGATCTAATGTTGATTCACGTTGTGGCTTGTGGCAGTGGCTTTGGTTGCTGTGGTGCTGCTGGCGGACAATGGCCTGGCAGCAAGCAGCAAGAGCCTTGCTTGGCTTGCCAGGTTTACAGGTGCGGCGTGTGGCATGGTGCTGTTGCACAATATGCAACCCTGGCCCTGTCGTGTTCTGCGTGAGCTGACGGCCTTAGCGACCATTGTTGCTGTCTAGGCCTGGCTGACGCGCGCTAAGCCAATGGTAGCTAGATGTGTAGCGTCCTGCAAGCGCATTGCCGCAGCATCTGCACATGCAGCTCTACAGCAACCAGGCAGTGCACATCTACCACACCCTGCACTCATGGCACCCGCATCCGCAGTACCCTGGTACCTCTGTCAGGGCAATTGCTGTTGCAGGACTCACAGCATACCTGCTTTATCCTGTCCTGCAGGCTGCTGCTGGCCGTGTGTGAGCACTGGCGCCTGTGGCCTGCAGTGTCTTCCCGCCTGGATACTTTCCTGCAAAGCCCCAAGAGCCGCACCAAGGCAGCAACGCCAAATCTAGGGCTGCTGCTGCCGCTGCTGGCCTGCAGCCCTGCCAGGCACAGCTGGGCTGTCATGGCAGCGCCGCTGCTGCAGGAAGCCATGGATAGGAAGGTGCTGTGGATGTGCAAGAAGGACCCCCGGCTGGTTCAGGTGAGAACTATGTTGCTGGGGCAAATGTGCACTGGGAAGATGAGGGAGATGAGCGGCGAGATGTTTGAGTTGCAGAGCTGATGGCAGAGCAGCTGCTGTTGATCCTTCTCCGCCACTAACCAAATCTGCGTTTGTGATGCTTGGCAATGCTGAGTGTGCGCAAGCCAGGATGCGTCAGCTGTGGCCTTGTGGCGACCCCGTGCATGATGCCATCATTGCTCGATGCCCTGGATCACACCCCGCTTGTCACGATGCTGCTGATGCGTGCCCCGCGCAGGGCTTCCAAGCAGCGGTCGGCAGTGGCCCCGACTTGCCGCTGCTGCGCGGCGCCTGGCCCGGCGCAGCAGTTTCCTGCAAGCTGATGGCCTTCCACCTGGCCTTCCTGCAGCTGGTGGCAGCACCCAAAGGCAGCAGCCTTGAATCGGTCATGGACAGCGCAGATGCCTTCTACGGCTGGCCTGCTGCTGCCCTCGGCAGCAAGTTCAGCAGGGCTGTGCAGCAGATCCAGTGTTGTGATGGCTGGCAGGAGTGGTTTAGGTTGCTGGGGCGGGCGCCGCCGAGCGCTGCTGCGATGTCTGATGTGCTGCGGCTAGCGTGGCAGCGCAGCTTGGCTAAGGGGTATCATAAGAAGGACATGGACTTCAGTAAGGTGCAGGCCTCTGGGGTTAGCAGGATTTTGCTCAAGGGGCAGAGCTACAGCACTCCACCAGGCACCAAGACAAGTGAGTTGCTCCGGAGGATCCTGCATGTGTGAGCCTTGCAGAGGGACGTGGCGGCAGACTTTTGACGGTATTATCCACACTGAAGACGCACTGCATTGACGTCTGCAGTGTTTGCAATGTCAGACAGCATCTGCAGCCAGCAGCAGCTGATGTGCTGTCTCAGCGCAAGCCTCTCATGCAGCATGCGCACGGCATTCATCCCACCTAACCGCCACACACATCCCTAACCGCCGCATCCTTCCCTTCCCTTCCTGCCTGCAGTCGAGCTGGAGGTGCATTACAAGTGGCGCCCGGAGCACCACGTGCGCTACCTGGACGGCGCAGTGCTGCTCTTTGGCCCCAATCGCAGCTTCCTGGAGATGGTCGCGTGGAACCACACCAGCAGCAGCAGCACCGCAACACGTGGCGCTGTCACCCACAGCGGCGACATCATGGAGTTTGACCAGCAGTCGGGCAAGAACCTCGCTACGCTACGGCTGAGTCATCTGGGCGGGCAGGTCAGCGAGGCGTTTGTAACGCTGTCTGCATGGTCGGACGCAATGCTGTCGGACATCATCCAGCCGTATGTGCAGCTGTTTGAGCCCAGCAGCGGGGCCGAGCTGTGCCAGGTGCACTTGGATAGTGCTGAGCTGGCGACCAAGCGCAGCCACAAGTGTGTTATCATGGCGAGGATTTTCAGGGAGGCGGCGGGTGGTTGGGGTGTGCAGGGCGTGGGCGCCTTCTGCCAGGGCAACACAGGCCATCATGATGATGATGAGGCGGATGTGGAAGGAGTGGGTGGCATGGTGGCTGGCATTCGCGTGCTGCGCAGCTGATCATGAGAAGGTTGAAGCTCTTGAGATGGCGTTTTGCCTCAGTCAAGGGTTCGATGCTTTGGCAGGCTGTTCTGCACTCTTTTTTCTGCACTCTTTGTGTAAGCTATTGCTGCATGATAACTGCACGACTGCTTGTTTGCGGCTGTCCAGCGGCATTGAAGAATTGGATTGTTAGGCGCCATGTGCAGTGCGCTGTACATGGTGGGAGTTGTTTGCGTGGTTCACAGCAGGTGTTAGGCATGCACTGTACTCTGGCAGAGGGTCTTGCTGCAAAACAAGGCTGCTGCTGCGGCGCAGCAGTGTTTTTATATTACGCCAAGCAGGACTTGGTGGCTGTGCGGGTGTGGCTGTGCAGTAGGGTCGGTGTCAGTGCCAGCAGCTGCTGCATGGTCTTCTGCCGCGCAGTCAGCCGTGGCAGCACATGTATGTGCCGATAATTTGATGTTGTTCTTGTGATTGTGTGCAATGCACATCCAGAGCTGTCTGCATACTACGTCCAAAGTAGTGTGCTGCAAGTCATGCCTTGGCATGCATGCTTGGCTGCTTTGCTATGCTGAAGTGTAACGTGAAGCTGGTGCATATTTGGCGAGTGCAACTGCAATGACCGAGGAACGGAGTCAGCAGCAGGAGGATGTCACATCACTGGCTGTAATGATGTCTAACACTGCGGCCATGTCAGCGCAGCTGCCGGTTGTAGTTGTTGAAACACCACCTGATGCTGCCGCGGCTGCAAGCATAGCATTGCGTCTTGTCATGTGTCACAAGCGTCAAACAACAGCAACATCCAAGCAGGGTCCTCTTTGGCAAGCTCCTGCATGGCAGCCGCTGCCTCACACAGCATAGCATTGCGTCTCGATTGTTACATTTGCCTACCAACAGCAGCAGCTAGGCAGCAAACTCATTGCCAGCAAGCTCCTGCACCGCAGCCTCTGCCTCTTGCAGCAGCTGCTGCACAAGCTCCTCTGCTGAGCACTCCCTGCACAGCGGGTAGCCCTGGCCACACAGCTGCAGCACATAGTCGGAACTGACAGATGCGGCAGCGTTGTAGAACGGCCTGGCGTTCACCTGTGCAGCATGCAGCACAACAGCCATCATGATCATCGCCTTTGTGGTTATGCACGTGTAACTTGAACACGCGCATGCACTGCCAGCGCATACAAAAGATATTGAGATCTCAAAGCTGCCAGCAGAAGGCTACGTGTGGCAGAACAAATTGCCGTATATATGTATGCAGTTGCCCAGCAAGCCCGCTGCTCACCAGACCGATGAGGTTGAGCGGCAGCTGCTGCTGCAGCTGCTGCAGGTCCCTGGTGGCCTGGTTGGTCAGCCCCCGAGCAGGCCGCCCTGTGAAGGCCTGCAAGAAGGTGCCAGTGCGATGCCGAGTGTTGTGATGAGTGTGATGGGACGCAATGTGCTCATTCGCGTGTCCGCTTCATGCAGGTGCCAGTGACACAGGGTCTGCATCATGCTTGCGCGAGCTCTTGCTTGTGACGGAAGTGCGTGACTGACACCCACAGTGCGCTTTGACTGCGTGTTTGATGCAAACCTAACCTTTGCAGTGCCTTTGCACAGTGCTGCTGTTTAACAACATGTCCGATGGCTGCGATGCAATCAAACGGTTGTGCAGTCAACTACGTGTGCAGCTGCGAAGGTCATCAGGCCTCACTTGCGTGACTGTGGTGCCTCTGGTGTGGTCCTGCAGCAGCAGCTGCCGGCCAGGCTGCGGGGTGCCTGCCTCTGCTGTTGTCAGGAAAGCCGTTCCCACCTGCACAGCAGCAGCACCTGCAGGAAACACCCCAGGTGCATGACACAGCGAGCAAATCAGCAAGTTGTCAGCCTTCATGTGCGTGGTCGAGGTTCACAGCAGTTGCACGCCGTGGCTTCCCCACGTCAGGTGTCTGTCCTGCTTGTTGCTACATGGCTGCCTGCATTGGCTGCTGCATTGGCCGCTGTAGGCAACCACATAACACTGACGAAGCAGTGCAACACCTGTCACATACTCAACATACGTTTTGCCACGGCACACATTGCGTGGCATGCACATGGCATCTGTCAGAACAGCACACACAAACCTCATAACACCACTGTACCTGCTGCCAGCGCTGCTGCCACCTGCCCGCCATTCATGATGCCTCCAGCAGCCAGCAGCGGCACATCCCTAACTTGCTGCGCCAGCAGTGCCACCAGGGTAGTGGTACCAGTCATGTGTGGGGTGTAATCCCCGGTCTTGTACCATGTGCCTCTGTGGCCGCCTGCCTCTGAGCCCTGCACCACCATGGCATTGATGCCTGCAGCCACAGCAACAGCGTTGACAGCAACAGATTCAGTGCATCGCAGGCTTGCAGGCTGTGCTGGCTGGCTGGTTGTGTGCCTCAGCGGCCTGCTTCTGAGCCCTGCACCACCATGGCATCAATGCCTGCAAGCGCAAGGCAGCAACACAGCATTGCAGGCTGGCTGCGTGTGTGCTCATGGAACCGTCTGTTTCTGAGCCCTGCACCACCATGGCTTCGATGCCTGCAAGCGCAAGGCAGCAACACAGCATTGCAGGCTGGCTGGCTTTTGTGCTTCTGTGCCGCCTGCCTCTCAGCACTGCACCACCATGGCATCAATGCCTGCAGGCACGGTGGCAGTGTTACAGTGCGTTGCAGGCATGCAGGCTGTGCTGGCTGGCTGGTTTGGTGGCCCTGTGGCCGCCAGCCTCTGATCCCTGCACCACCATGGCATCGATGCCTGCAGGCCCAGCATGCAGAAGCATATGACAGAATTTGGGGCAGTGAAGGGTGCTGCCCCGCCATGCTAGCACTCTCAGGCAGCATGCTGACTGCTGCTGCAGTGGAGCTCTGTCCTGGGACCTCCGTTAAAGGGTGTTGCTGCTGCTGTTTATGTGGTCGGTGCTGATGTGATCAGTGCTCGGTGTTGCTGGCACCGCAGGACTTGCCTGCAGCTTGCAGCTTCTGTGCCTCCTGCAGGCACGTGACTGTGCCCATGGTGAAGGTGCCGGCTGCCTGGATTCTTGACAGCAGCTGCTGCTCAGGGAGCCCAAAATAGAAAGCGATGACAGGTACAGCCTCATCTAGCAGCACCTGCATGCATGTTGTTTAGCATAAGTGAAAGCTGCAATGGTAGAGTTGTGCTTGTGATGATTCACAGGTGCAGCAAGCACAAGGTGCAGCTGCACAGCTGCTGGATTGTTCGCACAGCACAGCTGGCTCATCTTGATCAGCCACATGCAGATGTTGGACTTGTTGTATGCCGTTGGATGATTGAGGCGGCACCACCGCTCGAAGCGCCACACACATTGCTGCCTAGTGTGGTGCACCTCTCGCAAGTGTGCTGCAGGCAACACGCGCCCAGCGACCTGAACATGTGTGCATATTTCTGGTGCCTGCAACAATAACAACAGCTGGCGGCGCTCACCTGCACTTGCGCAGCAAAATTTGCTTGTAACGCAGCAAGATCTGGTGTTTGCGCTTTCACCTCACAATTCAACTGCAGCCGAGCTGCTGCATCAGCGTAGTAGGCGTGCACCTGCTGCAGCGCTGCCTGTTGTGCCTCTGTGTGAGGAGGCAGCTCTGCTGGGGGCACAAACAGGTTTATGCCAAAGGGGAGGTCTGGCTGCTGCAGCTGTGCGCGGATGTCCTGCACAATGCTGGGCAGCTGTGCGGCAGGCAGGGAGGCAGCGCCATACATGCCCAGACCTCCTGCAGGTCGAGGCATGTGGCGGGGTTGATGCAGTGGTTTTGCAAAAAAATGGTGCAGCAAATTCATGTTGTGTGTCCGCAGTAGAGTCATTGTTGGCTGACAGCA
This sequence comes from Tetradesmus obliquus, assembly GCA_030272155.1. NCBI lineage: Eukaryota > Viridiplantae > Chlorophyta > Chlorophyceae > Sphaeropleales > Scenedesmaceae > Tetradesmus > Tetradesmus obliquus. The sequence continues at coordinate 3,553,959 of CP126200.1, read as the reverse complement.
GCGAGATGCATGCCGGTCAAAGCCTGTCGATCCAAGTGTTTGACTTTCTGCTGGCAAGCCGCCTGCATGTCCGAATGACGCTGCAGCGATTGCGCCTGTGACAGGCTGCTGCTTCTCCCTTGACACTTATCAGTGGCTGCATCCTGCCATGCAGCAGCCACAGCTACACCCAGCACAGCTGCATCATGATGATATAGCTGGGACAGTAAAGGGGACTCCCATGGGCTCAAACACAAAGTGTGCCAACTGCACCCCTAATCCTATTTTCCTACAGCCATCAACCTGCTGCTGTGCACCCACCAGCATTGCTGACGGCAGCCACGAGAGCAGGTGTGCAGCAGCCAGCCATGGGTGCCAGCACGATGGGGTTGCTCATGCCTAGCCTTGACAGCATGCTGCGGGCACCTGCAGGGGTGTGCTTCCACATGGCGGGCATGGTGCTGCACAGTATGCTGCGGCTGCAGGGCTTGCAGCTGCTGGATGAGGGTTTGGGCAGGCGGGTGGGATTGTGATGGATTGCGTTGGGGGCTTCCTGCAAGGACCGGTTCACAGTGCAGCAGGATAAAATTGAGGAAGCGCTGCTTTGCGTGTGCAGTGCACTGGGCACGCCAGTGCATAAATCCAATGTATCAGTAACAAAAGATCAGTTGCAAGTAGTATGTGCATGGCTGCGTGCCGTGTGCCTTCAGGCGAAAGTTCATAGTTTGGCACGAAGCAGCAGCGCATGATGACCAGCAGCAGCAGCAGCAGCAGCAGCAGCAGCAGAATGGTGGTTATGGCATCACCAGACGGTTATGCAAGGGGCCGACGTGGTTGGCGCTATGGCAAGCTTACAAGCCAACACAACTTCAAATGCACACCTTCAGTTGGGAGTTGTCGTGCCCAGTCCGAGCTATCTGTGAGATGCTGACTGGCCCCTTGACAAAACGTTGCAACGCCGATAAGGCTGCGGAGAGTCAACAAACACGTTTGTACACCCACACTCAAAGCTAGTCAAGAACCGAGGAAAATGGTTGTTGCCCGTGCTAGTGACCTTCGACCTCCGGCAATCATGCGTAGACCTGATCAAGGCTACAGCCGAAATGTGTATTTTGCATTGGTTTTTCAGGTACCAGCAACTGCAGTGGTTTAAGCCGGACACCTAACGAGAACCTGTTACGCCAGCCTGGCAAGTCTCAGCTGCATGCATCGGCTGCACGTGCCTGGTAATGCCCACAGAGCAAATCACGCAGCAGGCAACGACAACAGCAAACAAGAAGGGCTGAATACCCGCTCAAGCACTTCACCAGCACCAAACATAGCCCACACAATGCAACAGCCATTTACAGAGCCACCTCATATCCCATCCTGATGCAGCGCAGTGACGCTGTCGGTTGTGGCAGTTGCTGCAGCTGCAGAGCACGCCAGCTGCCACGCAGGAGCCACTTCCTGCCGTCATGTCCGCATCAAACAGTCCCTCACAGCTTCACCGCGCCTATCCTGTCAGCGAGCTGCTCCAGCAGCTGAATCGTGTCGCTGCTCTGCTCCCCGCCAAAGTAGTTGCTGCGCGTGAACACCTTGGCGCAGCGCTGCTTCCACTCCGCTGCTGCTGCTGCATCAGCAAGCGGCCCAGACAGCAGCAGCTTGTGCACCTCTGTGCAAGCCGCCAAATCTGCTGCTGCTGCTGCTGCTGCATCCGGCTGCAGGCATGACAGCAGCGCCTGCACGCCCTGCTGCTTGCTTGCAGGGTCTAGTAGCGCCGCCATTTCTGCTGCTGCTGCGCGGTGGCGCAAGCTGCTGCTGCCGCTGCTGTGTTGGCTGCTGTAGGCTGCCGCGTACGCTGCGACGCTGGCTGCGCCGCCGAGCAGCTGCGGCAGCAGCTCCGTCACCAGCTGCTGCACTGCAGGGTTGGCTGGCGGGGTGCTGGACACTGCAGATATGAATGGCACCAGGGCAGCAGGCGGTGGGGAGAAGCACAGCAGGGCAGGGCAGGGCGCGGCAGGCAAGGCAGGTGAGGAGCGAGGCAGACTTATAACACCTAATCCCGATGACCCTCAAACTGTTTAACGTCACACTCTTTTGTGATCTGTCTGATATGTCCAGCAGGTCCATGAACACCAGCAACACCAGCAGGAGCATGTGGCGTGCCAGGGGCCGCCATGCACAACACCCAGCACACATTACCGCACTGGCCTCGCAAGCAGCTGCCACTCAGCTGCAGCAGAACCCTCTGCTGCAGTTATGCCTTACTTGGAACCCCAGCACTGCGCGCAGCATGTGGTACCCAAACAGCTGGCACCCAGCCTCACACTGCCTCTAAATTCAAATCCAAACTCCAATCCTCGTCCCTCAGCACCAACAAACTCACCTCGCTGCGCAAAGCGCACAATGGCGCGGTGCACATCCGGGTGCTCCGGGCCCGCAACGTCTCTCGCGCGCTTGACTGCTGCCGCCTCCAGCAGGGCGCGGCCCTTGCGGCCATACACCTCAGCAGCAGCCAGCTGGCTCTCCAGGTGCTGCGGCGCAGCCTGCAGCAGCAGCAGCAGCAGCAGCAGCAGCAGCAGCAGCAGCAGCAGAGGAGTGAAGGTTAGCAGCCTTGTGGCATAGAGCGTGTAGACGTGTGGTGAGCTGTTGAGCAGCCAAACGATGTTTTGCAGAGCAAGCAGCAGCACTTGTCAAGCCACAAACATTGCCCCTGCTCATCGCTGCTCCTGCTGCTGCAGCCCACTTCAACCACATCAGCGCCACCACCTTCTGCTGCTGTTGCTGCTGCTCCACCTCTTCTGAGCCACAGCGATGCAGCCTACCTGCACCAGCCCAACCACATGCACAGCACAACAAGCAGATCAGCGCTGCTACTACCTGTCCACACCCCACCCGCACACGCTAAAATCTCCAACATGATACGGCCACAAACACACCGCCTCACCTGCACCAGGCCCACCACATACTTGGTGGCCTCCGCCAGCGGGTCGGCAGCAGCAGCCAGCTTGGAGCCATCAGGGTCGGGGTCAGGAGGCCTGGAGCAGCAGCAGCAGCAGCAATGTGTAAGCTTGAGTAATGATCAACTGTCTCATGTGCAGTAAGCAAGCCAGCTCGAGTCGTTGCTAACTTGATTGATCGCTCCATGACCATGACGCGTGAACGCTTTGGTTCATCACTTGTGATGAGGGGCTGTACACAAGGCGCGGATGCAGCCAGCTGGCAGCTGTACTGCTCCCTATTTGCAGCCCAGACGGGCATGCACCTGCTGCTGCTGCTGCTGCTGCTCACCGCGTGCTGCTCTTCTTCTTCTGCTTGTCTGCTGCGCCGCCGCCGCTGCTGCTGCGCTGCTTGGCTGCCTCTGCAGCAGCAGTTGCAGCAGCAGCCGCAGCTGCCTCTGCCTCCTTCTCACGCCGCTTCTCCTCCTACAAGAGCAGCAGCAGCAGCAGAAGCAGCAGCATGCACCTCGGTGGGTAGCTCTTCGCCAGTGTATCAGACGCTTGTGACAAAGTCAAGGTCGAACTGCAGAAGGTCGCCATTCCTAGCCCAAAAACATAGTGAATTGTGATAGCACTGTGCGTGTGGCAAGATGTGCCGGCCATGTGGAGCCGTATGCAGCCCATTACTGTGGACTGCTTGGTAACGAGTGGCTGGCATGGCTGCTGTTGGTTGGCTAAACTAGTCGGGCTGCTACGACACAAGCAGCACAACACTCTCTCAACCGTGCATATAGAATCCTCCCTCCTTTGCAACTCTGCAGCGTTCTGGGTGCAGTGCAACAACGCGCGTGCCGCAACATACCAGCGTGTCAAACCTACGTGTGCCTGCACACGTAGGTGTGCATGCAGCGTAGTGCAGGCCCGTCCCATCATACCAAAAAAATAACATATGTTATTACAGATGTTATAACAATCACCCACCTTCTTGCGCCGCAGCTTCTCCTTCTTGCGCTCCTCTGGGCTGAGTGCTGCCAGTGACGCCTCGTCTGCTGCTGTGGCTGCTGCTGCTGCTGCGGGCGCGTCCTGCAGCGCCAGGTAGCAGCGCACAGCGCCCACCGCAGCCTGCACAAGGCGCAGCACAACAGGACACCGCAGACACACGTTTTAGCGGTGGGAAGGCAAGCATTCACTTCCACAGCAACACAACAACACCGCAGCCTGCACAAGGCGCAGCACACATACACATGTTTGAGGGGTGGGCAGGCAGGCCGGTTTCCACAGCAATCAGACTCACGCAGTAGTATATAGATTAGAAGTATAGAGTATAGAGTATAGGCGCATTGAGGTCTGAACCTGCGGCTCAGCACAGCACAGAGGTCAACAATGTCTGCTGCTGCTGCTGCTGCTGCAGACGGGCCTCAAAAGCAGCCAGACGATCAAGCACATGGCACAAAACACCCAACAAATAACGCCCGTCTCACCCGCATGTAGAAGGAGTGGTGCTGCAGCCGGTCCTGCAACCGCGGCAGGCCCAGGTAGCTCCGCAGCGTCATCTCTCCACACATGCCGCCACATAACATTACATGTCAAATAACATAACAAATAACACCCGCCTCACCCGCATGTAGAAGGGGTGGTGCTGCAGCCTGTCCTCCAGCCGCAGCAGGCCGATGTAGCTGCGCAGCGCCACCTCACAACATCTGTCACAAAATATGTTAAATAACATAACATGTCAGATAAAATAACAGGCAACACCCGCCTCACCCGCATGTAGAAGGGGTGGTGCTGCAGCCGGTCCTCCAGCCGCAGCAGGCCAATGTAGCTGCGCAGCGTCATCTTGCGCACGCAGTACGAGTGGAAGTCAAACTGGTCCTCCACAAAGTCAGCAAAGTGCTTGGCCACTGCTGTGTACTGCTTGAGGGCCTTGCCCAGTGCTCCTGCTGCCAGGTGCGCGTCGCCGCAGCGCACCTCGTACCACATGTGCTGCATGTCGTACAGGTTGTTCAGCTGCAGGCAGCAGCAAGGTTGCAGCAAGCAAGCATGAATGTGTAAGTCATGAGCAAGTGTGTAGTTGTCATCACCAGCAGACATGCATCAATACATACAGCAGGCAGGCGGCAAATGATGCAGCACGCCAGCTGCAAAATGGGTGCCATGATTTAGGGCTGCATACAAACCATGGGAGCTGAAAGCAGCTTGCTTGCGCGCTTGGCGCAGCTGCTGGCACCCATGAGACTGCCTGCACCTTGATCACTAGCTATGTATTGGCCCATCCACACTGTACTGCATCCGCCAGTGCCACAACGAACTCCACACAAAACAAACTGCGTACTAATCACCACCTACCTGGTCCCCATCACGCGTGAACAGCATGGCGGTCTGCTCTGCAGCCTCCACCTGGCCGGCTGCAAACAGAGCCTTGACGGCCATGCTGTTGGTGTAGCGGTCCGCGGTGTCGGCCTTGCGCGCGGCGTCCGCTGCTGCTGCCGCTCCCACCATGTCGCCTGCAGGGCAGCAACAAAGCAACATGATGTGACGTATGTGAAGAAATTGTGATTGCAAGCAATGTGCGTCTGCGGCACAAGCGGAGGCCTGCAACGGCACCTGAACACCCAAGCAAACTGTACGCAATGAGCACGGCAACACGCACAACGATGTGCCTGCTGCCACGTGTTACAAAGTTATACGAGAACAGACACCAATCAATTCACAAAACAGTGGTGGTGAGCGGGCCGCGCCTCAGAGAAATAATGTAATCAATGCCCGGGTGAGCTGCGCACAGCCACCCTCAGTGTGTGTAACAAAAGTGTAAGCATCACCGGCACAGCCGCTACACCACCACTGTCGAACAGTCACTCCGTCACTCCAACCGAACAGCCCTCCCGCATAGCTAGAAAAACCGAAGCCAAAAGTTGGCTTGAAGCCCATTGCACATGTACCATAACTATCTATTGACAGCGATGAGTGATCACCAGCCCACCTGTGTGTTTCAGGATGCGTGCACGCGCCAGCAGCAGCTCAATTACCTCAGGCGCTAGCTGCAGCGCCTCATCATTCAGCCTCAACGCTGACTCAGCATCACCCAGCCGGTCGTAATGCTGCGCAAGGTAATGCAGAACCCAGGTCAGCGGGTTGTCCTCGCCGCTGCCGCTGCTGCTGCTGCTGCCATTTGCCGGCTGCTGCTGCCGCAGCGGGCCGTTGCTGCTGCTGTTTGCGGCCGGCTGCAGGAGTCCTGGCAAGCTGCCGCTGCTGCGCAGGGCTGCTGCATAGCCCTCAAACAGCTGCTGCAGCGCTGCTGCTTTTGCTGAGTCAGCGTAGAGCGGCTTGAGGTCTGAAAAGAGGCTGGGGATCCCGCGCAGTAGGTAGCGGCGCACGTAGCTGTCCGCGGCAGCCGCAAAGTCGGAGCCAACCTGCGGCACGGCAGCAGCAGCAGCAGCGACAGTGAGCAGGCTAAACGTGGTGCAGGCCTGGCTGATGCAGAGGTACCCAGCAGCAGCTCCGCGATTGACACAGTACGCCATGCATGCCATGCACAGCATGCATGGCAGCAGAGCAAACACGATATGATCATTCACAGCAGCAACGATCCAATGTGATCAGACTCACCGTGAAGTCCAGAGGGATGCGCTGGCACACCATGCTCTTGCAACAGCAGCACATAACGTAACATAACATAACACAACATAACACAACATAAACAAACGCACCAGGAAGTCCAGCGGGATGCGCTGGCAGGCCATGCTCTTGGGGTACTGCTGGCCCAGAGCACCATACAGCGCCACAAGCTTGCCCCGCTGCTCCTCACTGTACGCCTGCAGCAGCCGCCGCTTCTTGCCGCTGTGTGGGCTCCACACACTGCTGCTGCTGCTGCTGCGTGCGGCCTCGCTGCTGCTGCCGGCTGCTGCTGCCGCTTGCTGCTGCTGCTGCTGCCAGGTCTGGCCCTCGCTGGGCGGCTGTATGCCCAGGCAGAGCTGCAGGCCTTCATGCACGCGGTAGTCATCAGGGTTGAGCACCAGCAGCTTGCGGAACAGCGCCTCTGCTGCCTCCGGGCGCCCCAGCTGCAGCAGCTGCTGCGCCTTGCTGTGCATGACGCCCAGCTTGTCACGCAGCTTGTCCTGTGCGGGTGGAAACATGACATCGCAGTTGTGCAGGCACGTCAGGGTGCATATGGTAGCACATCACATCAAATTGTAGAGGTAGCAGTGGCCACAGATGCAGCAGCGTGTGCTGTTTGGGGAGGTGAATAGCAGATGTGCAAGCATGTATTGGGTACGAAAGGGCAAGGAGGCGGCTAATCCAAGAGGTGACACTCCAGGCTGGGCACACCCTTGCAGTGACACATATTGTCGCAAGCGAGCTCTGCACTACCACCTGGAGCTGCACAATCTTGAAGCCACTGCTGCTGCAGTACGCGGTGCCCTGCCTCCTCCTGGCACTCCTCGGCTGCTGCTGCTGCTGCTGCTGCTGCTGCTGCTGCTGCTGCTGCTGCTGCGAATTGCCACCATCCCGTGCCCGCCCCCTAAGTCTACCTACACATCCAACAGCAGCAGCTGCTTCCCTCCCACTGCCATCTTCATTACTCAAGCCCCTCAAACCTCATCTCTTAGTGTCAACCCTCATCCCTCATTCCTTAGTCCCCAGCCTCACCTGCTGCTGCTCCAGCAGTGTCAGTGCTGCCTCAGGCTGGCCTCCCTCCTGCAGCACCTGCGCCTTGTACGCCAGCAGCTCGCTGTGCTCGTACGCCTCGCTGGACGGCACCTCGTCCTGCTTACAGGAAAGCGGCGGGTTGCAGGAAAGCGTGGTTGCTTGCAGGAACGCGTGCAGAGATATGCTGTTGTGCAAGTATACGAAACAGGCCCTTACCACATATACTTCAACGAGCAGATACTTGATAACAGCAGCTCGGCTGATGCAGCTGGGTTGGACTCTCTATTGCTGTTGCCGCTGCAACTGCTGCTGTCGCTGCTGCTGCTGCTGCTGCTGGCCGCTCACCAGCGTGGACTCGAACGCTGACAGGATCTGCACGCACAGCTCGTGGTTGCCGTCCAGATGGTGCCCAATGGCGAAGCTGATCCAGTTGTTGCGGTTGTTGGCGCGCAGCTGCAGCAGCCGGTAGCGCGTGTCCACAAAGCCGCCGATGTCGCGCATCTGGATCTGCGGGGCGTTAGTAACACAGCAGGGGTAACAGAGGTGGTGACGCAATTGTCAGAGACGGACAGCATATGTGAAGGCATGCATCACTGCAGGGGCGGAGTGGTTCAAGCAAGGGAGCTGCAAGTGCAGCAGCGGCTGGTGAATCGCAGCCTGGGCATGCGACTGAGAGACTCATGGCACAGACGCAATAATCTGGGGAAACACTGACCAGCAGCCTGGCACTGCACCTGCTGCTGTGCTTTGTTTGAGATTCTGTATGTGTGTATCATGCTCTGACAAAACAGGCCACTATTCTGCACAACTCGCCAATCACTTGAGTGTGCCAAATGCCTGTACTGCTGCTGCTGCTGCTGCCAGGCTGTGCTGCTCCTGGTCAATCGGGGCTGCTGCGCCCCTACACAGCTTTATAAAACCAACCTGCAGCATAGCTAAGTCTCGCAGGATCTGCACATTGTCCTTGTCGAAGCGGAGAGCGTTCGTGTAGCATTTGATCGCCTCCAGGTAATTGTTGTCCGAGCGGTACAGCAGCCTGCACGGCAACATCACAATCGAAAACATACGTATTTTTCAACATTAGACGACGGGCCCTGCCTGCTTTCGTGCCGGGTTCCAGGCTGGCGAGTGCAATCTGGCCCGCCGCAGTCACCTGGCACTCCTGCCAGCAAGCAAGATGTGCCGACTCACCCGTAAACGTGCCAGCAAACGTGGCTCTTGAGGTCCGCTCTGAGGCCCTTCCTGACCAGTTCGTATGCCTCCTCCTTCTTCTCCATGTAGTTGAAAGTCAGGCCCTATGAGATGCAGCAGCACACCAGGCTTGCAGTCAGGCATGCATAACTACGAGCTATAGGCCCCTGAGCACTGAGAGGACAACACCGGTGAGTTGAACATTTGAATAAAGCTCATCTTGAGCCATAAATGGTATCTGCTTGCTCAGCTGCAGTCCAGCAAAGTTGCGTGCAGTACTGCTGCTGCTGCTGCCAGCCTGCTGCTGCACACCTTCATTGCCAGCGTCTCTCCATGCTCCGGAAACTTCTTCAGGATCTGGTCTGCGGCCTTGATGGCCTTTTTGTACTGTTTGCTCTCATAGAACTTGACCACCTGTCTAAACAGGCCAGACTCCTTGTTGGGCAGAGGCTGTGTGGGCTGCGCCATCGCGCCAACGTGCCCGAAAGATCACCAAACTACTGGTAGTGAAAGTGTTTTGAAAACAATCAGTGGAGACGGCGTGCTCTGCAAATCTGGCGTGCGAGTGCTAGTGAGGTGTTCGCATTGCAGCAGCTGTTCGCTGCACGTAGCAACACCTGAAGCTGCAGATCTAAGCACAGTGCTGGTAATTGCTGTCGGTCAAGTGTTGGGAGAACTGCTGTGTTACTGCTGTGATGTGACATTGACACACCCCGCCCACCAAGACACGGCCACTGCACACGGGCAAGCGTCTCAGCTTTTTCAACGTTCATTGCTCTTGTTAGAGAGGCAAAGTCTGATCAGTCGCTTCGATCTCCTTCACATCAGTCAACGAGCCTGGGGTCCTGACAGACTGAGCTGTGGCCTTCAATCATAGCATCCTGCTGCTACTGCCTACATCCCATCGAACTTGGTGCCTCACCATCTCTGTGCAACTTCCCAACACCTAATCTCAGCAACTCACAACTGCATTGACAGAATTGCTGCAACACGGAGTCCTCTAAGTGCCCAATCACTGGAACGATGTCTGTCAAGGTGGCAGTACAGTACTGCTGCAGCAATGCCCGCACTGCCCACAAGGCTACCCCACAGCCTCCAGTCTCTAGACCGCCAAGGTGACAATACAGTATCTTTGCACCAGCACGGCTTTGTACACTTTGCATCATTCCGGCACAAACGCCACCTTGTGCTGCTTGTGTGCGGCGCTGCTGGCTTCAAGCGCCTCAGAAAAGCGGGCCAGCGGGAACTCCTGCAGCCTGCAGCGGCAGCAGCAGCAGCAGCAGCAGCAGGCGCAGCAGGCGCAGCAGCAGCAGCAGGCGCAGCAGGCGCAGCAGCAGCAGCAGCAGCAGCAGCAGCAGCAGCACAAGAGTGCATGCAGGCAGTTGTGGGCAGAGCTTTACAGCAAAGCATTTATACCACTGACCACTCCAGCCCTCTCAACAGACTACAGACTGCATAGTGATCACATTTGCACAGGCTAATGGCGATGTGTTGTGCAACACAGCGTGCACTTCCAAACTCCAGGCTGTACATGCGCGCGGCTTGCTGCTGCTGCTGCTCACTTGGGTGGCGTGAGGTGTCCCTGCTGGATGTGTCCCACCACCTTGTCCAGCAGCGCTGCATGCGCTGCGGGGCCAGCACGCTTCGCCCACCTGCAAGCAGCACCGGAATTCAAAATGGCTTTCAACACAAACGAAGCACCTATCACAAGGAATTTAAACGGAGCAGGCTCGCTGTTTTGCACAACAGCAAAGTAAGGTACGATCCTCACATTCGGCGCCTGCTGATCCAGGTGCCTTTGCAGCCAACATGGTATTCTGCCATTCATCCTGTCAAGCCATTCTTTGTGGTCGCTAAACCACAAATCTGCTCACCCTCCGCTGATCCAGAAGCCCCTGAATGTTATGTCCTTGAAAATGAGCAGCGCAGTGGGCGGCGCCAGAGGCTGCATGCTCATGGCCCCATACGTGACGTGTGTGCCGCCAGCCTGCAGCACCTTGGCAATCGCTGCTGCGCTGCTGCCACCGACGCAGTTGAGGGCCAGCTTGGGGGCAGGCAAGCCTGACGCAGCTGCAGCAGCAGCAGCAGCAGCAGCAGCAGCAGCAGCAGCAGAGTATTGGTAGAAGGAGAAGAGCATCATGTTGCATTGGCAGTGAGTGCCCAGCTCGGATACATTATGCATTGAGCAAGTCGCAGAGCAGCGTGTCGCAGCTGCCACTTGAAAGTGCATGTTCATGCACACATTGACAGGCAGTAATCCGCTAATGTTGCAACACATAACATAACACAACAACAGATCAATACGGAACACACCAAACAACACGGAAGGCAGCAGCATTTCATGGCCGGCGCACCCAGGTCTGCCTTGAGCTTCTGCTCAGTGGTGACCACGTCAGCACCCATTGCCCGCAGCCATGACACAGCAGCCTCCCAGTCCGGCCTGAGGCAGCAGCAGCAGCAGCAGCAGCAGCAGCAGCAGCAACACGGGCCTGACGAGAGCAGTGTGCTCATGGGTAGTGGCTACTGGAGCGGCAGTATCTTGCGTGGCAGGACAGCTGGTGACCAGACGCACTTATGCAGCGTGGTTTGCTGCTGTTCCTTGCCAGAGATGAAGCCTCTGTAGTACAAGTGGGCGCAGCACCACTGCGCGAGGCGTATGGCTGTGAGCAAGGGGCATAACATGTCAGCTGTCTGCCACAAGATTTGCAGAGTTGCTGCTGCTGCTGCTGCAGCAGGTCTGCTGGCGCACCTGTCGCGTATGACGTTGACCGTCTTCAGGCCTTTGGCCATCGCCAGCTGGATCACATGCTGCGGGGCAGCAGACACCGCACAAAAAGGCGGCAGGCAGGCTGATCAGTTCAGCACCCTCACGGCTGCCGCGCTTGTCGCACCACACCGACAAGCTGCCCTCGGCAGGCTAACCGGGAAATCGCTTGCACACACCACAGGCAGACAGCTGCTAGTTCTGTGGGGCATCTTGTTGCAAGCATGCGGCAATGTGCATGCGCGGTATCAGTGGCAACTGCCAGGCAGAAGGCAGCAACAGCAAACAAGCCGTGCAGCAAGCCACCTCACACAGCCACATGTGCCCAGATCATGGAAAAAACAGTATACCTTGACCCGCAGATGCAAGAACAGATAACTGTTGATAAACGATTGTGCCTCATATCTCTGCAAACATTGCACACCTGCCCCACTGCGCTGGTGGCCCCATTCTGCACCACAGTGTCGCCAGGCTGCAGCTGCACGATGTCCTCCAGCATACAAAGCGCGGTGGGAGGGCTGCAGCAGCCCAGCAGGGGCATCAGATGTTGCAGCAGGATGACAGGCAACATACATGCTCAGCATACTGCAGCCCAGTGACTGCTGGCCAGCCTTTCTCTGCAGCTGAGCTGTCAGTTGCGTTCAATCATGATGCAATGTATGAGGAATAGCGTGGCTGTTGCTCCTGCTGCAGCTGCTGTGGGCAGGCCAGCAGGAGGTCCTGGCAGCCTGACCAAGCAAGGTAGTACAGTGGGTGTTCATAACATTCCTTCTCTGGTCTCAGAACGTGTCTTCAACCTGTTGTGGCTCACACCATCTAAGCCAGGACCCACAACTATCCTCTCTCAAACATTACAGCGCACTGAAGTATTGCGAGCAGCCTCTCGAAGTGCCAGCTTACTTGATGGTGAGTGTTGCTGCTGCTGCAATGGGCAGGTCGCGCGGCACCTTGTGCCAGTCTGCTGCCCTGAACACGCCTGCGCTACGCCAGGTGCCCAGAGCAGAGGCCAGCGGCACCACATGATCACCAGCAGACAGCCCCGACACCTGCAAGCACCATAATAATTTGGTAGATGCAATGGAAGCTACTAGCTAGTAGCGACCTGTGTTGCATTGATGATGGTTAAGCAGGAGTGCTTTGGGCGGTGCAAGGGCGCATAGGCAGGTGCTGCTTGCAGGGCAACTGCTGGGAAGCTGTAGCAGCACCTGTGTGAGAAAGAACCTGTCAGGGAGAGCAAAGCATGGCTGCCTGGAACACGGCTGAAATGGATGCAAACCGCTTCCCATCCTGCGTCAAAAGGTTTGACTGTCATACACGTGCCAAATTGACACAGGTTTGATTGATAAGCATGCAATGCACATGTCTTATGCCTGCTGCTGTGCTAGGGTTTGCACCTGCATGCACAACGCCCGGCGCGCTGTGCATGCTGCTGCAAGCTGGCCTGTGACTCACCTTGCTGCCGACCTTCACCACTTTCCCTACGCCCTCGTGGCCTGGCACGCCTGGCAGGCTTGGCTGCAGTGGGTACTTGCCCTGTACTGTGTTGATGTCTGAGGGGTTGATGGGTGCCTGCAGGACAGCAGCAGAGGCAGCAAGGGACGCAGATCATGTCGTGTGAGCCTTCTGCTTATATACATGATGGGTTGTTTGACGGTGAACGGCGCTTACAGCGATGATCTGTATCTGTACGTCCTGCTCTCCCACTTCCGGCAGCTGCTGCTCCTTCAGTTGCAGGACATCTGCCGGTTCTCCATTCCTTTCGAAGACCAACGCCTTGGCTGTGCTCATGGCTTTTACTGAAGCTCTCCTGGCGGACGTAGCTAGCACAGAAGCCACGCGGACGTTGCCAAGCAAAGCGCGGGACGAGTTCACGCTGTGCAGCTGCATCGTGCGGCTCGTTGCAGCTGGCTCATAGGCCTAGAAACAAATCAGGCATGATGCTGCATGATTGTCTCTGTGTTAGCGTTGCTGGCTACACCAGCACATGCCGTGATAAGTGTCGGAGAGCAGTGACTAATGGTTACAAGGAATGACACCGACTTCAAACTTCCGCCAGCCACAACAGCAAGCCAATCGGACGCCCTAGACGATGCTAGACATTACGCTCAACCTTGCTTTGGTCTAACTTGCCACTGCCTGCTGTTGTGAGCAGCTCTCCTGCATCTTCTTCATCATGCTGTTTTGCAGCCATCTGCACATCTTGCCGCCAATCACCTGTGTCATCTGACAGCCGAATACTCTCTGCAGCAGCTGCAGGCTGGTGAGATTCTACTGGAAGGTCCGTGTTGCTGCTGCAGCGCCATAACCCGCAGCAAAGCTTGCTTGCCTGCTGCCGCGCGCCAGCAACCAGCGCTGCGATGTGCTGACGCAGCCACCCCTTCAACGGCTGCAAGCGGCGCTGGAATCTCTGTGTGCCATTGAATGGGAGGCCATACATCTGCATATTTTTTTCATCTTCTGGGTCATGCTGGAATGCAATGTGGGCTACAGCATGCCCTGCCAATGATCACGGTAGTGGTGCGCTGTTTACACTATACACATTGTCTGCAGCCATCAATGCTTGCTCAAACATCATCTGCTGTGATTGGGTCTGCACACTAGCCTTTCAAGCGGCACAGCAGAAACCCGCTTCCGACCACCGTGTGATACTATTGTGCAGTGCTGTGGTTGTGACAGCACATTCGCCTTGTCATTTTCTCACCTTGTTACAGAACTCATCCTCCCACCAGTTGCTGCCTTCTGCACCCCCTCCCTCAGGATGCCATGCCACACTGTCAGCCCCCTCTCCGCATCACTCCCCTTGATCGTGTTGTCAAGTAACAGCATTAGTAACAGCGCCACTGCCGCCGCAGACGAAAACACGCTGTTTGCAATGCTGTTGAAGACATCGCTGCTGGTGCTGACAGGACCATGGCCGTGCTTGTTTGTGAAATCGGATACGTAGTATGTGACTGACAAGCCACTGTACAGCGCAAAACCCAGGATGAAAATTTTCCTGCTGGAATGCTGCTCGGTGTGACTCATCTGCGCTAATCCCACTGCACTGATGATGCCAAACATCACCATGAAGAGCCTGCAGGCAAACAGTCATTGCATGCGGTGTCTGCCCATTGCACCGCAAACACAATGATGTACTGAGCTGTGGTACTGTAGACTGTGCATGCGCATCTGCAGCTGTGAATCACCTGATCCGTTCAACCTCGTGCATGGCAGCCTGCAACAGCCAAGCACGCAAGCGCAAAGACCCATCTCTGCCATAGAGCCCAACACAGCACAGCTAAACCATGTGCCGCTAACATGGTGCCAAGGTGCTCACCCGCTGACCATGGCATTGGGCATGGAAGCAAACAGCGCACCAAATTTGGCTGCACAGCAGCAGCAGCAGCAGCAGCAGCAGCAGAAGCGGCGGTGGCCAACTGAGCAGCTCCTGAGCAAGCACAGAGTCAACGACCATCTACATATATGCGGCCGCAGCACCACCAGAGATAACATACAGCAGAATAGCAGACAAAGCAACCGATTACTCGCTTCAGGGACCATATGCCTGAACATAGTTTGCATGGAGAAGCAGCAGCACTGCGGACCAGTGCAGCGCACCGTCTAGCCGCATCACTAGCGCGCACATCCATACAAGTCACATCTTGGCCTGTCAAATGAGTCTTCAGCGGAGGCCAGTCAACAACGGGGTGAGCATCTGCTGCAGCGCCGCTCACCCATGAGCCCCATCGCCAGCGCGCACAGCGCAGCCATATGCATCACACGTCGGCTGCCCACGCGCGTGATGGCCATGGCAGCGATGTTTTCGTTGATGGCAGTGGTGCCGCTGGCAGTGCCCCACAGCCCAGCCAGCACACAGGAGGCGCCCTGCGGCAACAGGACGAATCCAAAATCATACAGCAGCCAGCCTGCCTGCGGTGCCTTGGCCATCAGTGATTTTGCGGCACACAGCACGCTTGTAGGCTGAGCAGTCGCAGCATGCTGAGGGCACATCCAAGCAACGCTGGACCGGGAGACCACAGCCCACAGTCTCCTGACGCTTCGAGTGGGCTGTCATGCGGGCGCAGCTGACCGGCAGCACGGCATCAAGCAGTCAGGGCCGGCCCGTGTTGAGCTCTATGCTGAATCCCATTTGACCAGGTGTTGGTGGTGGCGTATGCTGCATGAACACACCATGTAATCTGTTACATAACCCCTCTATCTATCTATCTATCATCAAGCAGTGGACATACCTGCAGTGCGATGGCCCTGCAGACGAGCCCTGGCGGCGGCACGGGGGCGCCTGGCAAGGGGCACGGGGCAGGGAAACAAGGGGCGAGCGTAGTGAAAGGGTGTGACTGCTTGAGAGTGTGCTGGAGCTTGTGGTCCAGGCATGTGTGTAGTTTGGTTGCATGTCAATGAGGGGAACTTTGAAGGATGGGCTGAGGGACCTACCCGTAGTGACTGACAGACTGCTCACCTGAAAAGAAACAAGGAAGGCACACACGCCATGCAAAACGCAGGCTGGCACATCACCCTTTGCAATGCACTGCACTGCACCACCCACCCACGATGCCTGCAGCAGCAAAGTAGTCTCCGAGGCTCTCCACACAAGCCGGCAGCGCACCAGCCTGCACATGCATGGGAGGCACACAGGCCGCACAGTGGGCAACAACAGTTTGATCAGTCGTTATTGACTGTCACAGCGGTGCTTGCTAGCTGTGTGTGTGGCATGCCTGCCATCACCTGGCTGGGAGTTCCTCTGAAGCTGTGTGCAAGCTGCTTGCAGAAATGTGGCAATGTTGCTGCAGGAAGCTGCGCGTCCCACACTCAGCACCCTCATCAACAGCCCAATAGGTGTAACACATGCAGAGCCACACCAAAAAGCGCAGCATGGCATGCACCAGCCCAGCGACGCAGAAAACGTATGTACGGTGTTTCAGACCCACCAGCATGGTCAGTGTGCTGGCCCAGCTCATCGAGATGGGCCCCCACTGCCCCGGGTAGGGAAACCTAAACCATGGCGAAGCCGCCAAAACATGGGACTGGTCTGTCCTGCAGGCCGCCTGCACCTCGGGGCCGGCGCTGTCATATGCGCCGCTGATTGTTATGATCCAGGCAATGCACCAGCTGGTGAGGATGCTCAGGATGACAGGGAACAGCTCGAAGATGCGGGCCCTGGCCGGCGAGGTGTGTGTCGGTTGAAAGGGAGGTGGCGGCAGGCAGGCAGGCAGCGTGTCAAGAGTTGGTCTTTACCAGGTGTCTGTGGTGGCGTATGCCGCATGAACACACCGTGCAACCCCTCTATCTATCTACCTGAGAGTTGGTGAGGGACTGGTGATGTATCCTGGTGTGATGGTCGGCAATGTGTGTTAGATTGTGGTAAGAGGTGGCCGCAGGCAGGCAGGCAGGCAGGCAGGCAGGCACGCAGGCAGGCAGGCAGGCAGGCAGGCAGGCAGGCAGGCAGGCAGGCAGGCAGGCAGGCAGGCAGGCAGGCAGGCAGGCAGGCAGGCAGGCAGGCACACAGGCAGGCAGGCAGGCAGGCAGGCAGGCAGGCAGGCACACAGGCAGGCAGGCAGGCAGGCAGGCAGGCAGGCAGGCAGGCACACAGGCAGGCAGGCAGGCAGGCAGGCAGGCAGCGTGTCAAAAGTCAGTGAAGGACGTGTACTGCATCCTGGTGCGACTGCGCATACAGGCTGGCGTTGCAGGGGGCATCACCCTGATGTGATGCGTATGACGACAAATCCTTTGTCTGGTGGAAGGTTTGCTTGCACATTACAGTTATCCTTTGCACTGCTGCGCGTTTGCGGCTGGCAGAGCAGGTTGCCAGCTGGGTGTGCCACCTGCTGGCATACATGCATGCATGCATACATGCATGCAGGCTAGTCTGTAGTCACGGCAGCACCCCCTGGTGCAACCCCAAACGCTCCGTCGTTGCTGCTGGTCACCTGCCCAACTTGCAGGGCAGCGGGATCGCCACTCCTTTCAGATACTGACTGAACAGTATCAGCAGGGCCATTTGCATCAAGCCCAGCTGCGGGCAAGCCATCATGCCTGAGAACCCGCTGCTGTAAAGTGCCAGGCCCTGCAGGACAGATTGATGGTGAGGTTGCAGCATGTATACTTGCTGAATTTTTTTGATTGCAAAATGGGTGTAACTGTTAGCAGCTTCATAAGCAGCAAGCAGCAGGCCATGCATAGGGTAGCAGTTCAAGAACCTGCTTTGTAGTGAGTTGTCTGAGGCACCACCTTTGATATTGCCGCTGCGAATACGCTATCAGCAAGCAAGCCATCAAAGCAGTCAATCATATCCAGCGCGCCAACTCTTGTGGCTAGAGCAACTGTCCACAACTCTCACACGGCGTCACTGCTGCACACAACTGAAGCGCAACATATATGTAATATGATTTGTGAAGGTATGTACTGACGCATGTAACAACAGCTGGCATGTGATCCCAGGGGTTGTGCCAGCCAGTCAGCCGGTGGCGTTGATGCTATGGCTTGACGGGTAACATGATGATGAGCCAGTCAGGCTCCTCTCACCAGCACTCCAATGTTTGCTGCCACAGTGATCGGCCCCAGCGCTCTCAGCAGCGGCCGCACAATGCCTGTGGCCCCCACCTGCGCACCATTGCAGCACAAAGCACACGCGCAAAGCAACAGCAATGCACCATGCTTACAGCAGAACAGCCAACACGCAAGCAGCCAGGACGTGCCAAGCAAGCTTGTACAGTGGCTCAATGGTCACTGGTTGAATGTGGCTGCAGGGGCAGTGCAACTGGCTCAGTGACACATTGTACGGCAGATAGCAGCTGCCCATCAACTGCCAGTGATGCCTCATTGAAGGTCATATGTACGACAATCAAGATGCTTTCATTGTGCTGTTTGTGTGAGTTGTGCGGGCGACGTGTGCTGCTATGGGTAGAGCTGGACAGGCACACCCACCCACCCACCCACCAGGAGGATGATGAGCCCGCTGCCAATAACGCCGCCCTGCACCTCCCGCATCGTGTACTGCAGCAGCAGCAGCAGCAGCAGCAGCAGCAGCAGCAGCAGCAGCAGCAGCAACAGCAGCAGCAGCATATGAGTCGGCCCAAATGCCCACAATGATCCCGCTACCATAAAGCCGCCCTGCATCTCCCGCATCGTGTGCTGCATTGCAGGCAGCCACGCAGCAGCACAACTACACAAATCAGTCAAATTCAGACCATGCCGTTGTCGCCATGGCATTCAAAAGGCAACACCAGGGCCAGCAACGCTTGTGTCCTGGCACTACTGATCAGCGGCATGTTGAACATACAGTCTTATGACAAGGCGTCATGACAATGTTGATAACATAGCAAAGGAACGGCGCTACACAGGCAAGTGTGCTCACCAGAAATCGCTCGTGCTCACTGGCAAAAGCCTGTGTTGCCTTGATGTGGGCTGCAACTGCCAGGGTCGGGTTGACGTATGCAAAAGCAGCGCTGTGGATGAGGGGCAGCCTGTCGCCTGCTATCAGCTGCAGCGAGGTGACGATGCCATCCACAAAGAAGACTGTGCAAATCACGTACGCGAGGTCTGCAGCGGAGTGGCAAGCGCAACAAGCACAGCATATCTGCACTATGCTGGGGCCGGGAGAAAAGCCTCCACCTTGTGTGGACGCAGGTTTAGGGTAAGGGAATCAGACAGCTGTGCTGCAGACGGCCCAGCAGGCAGCGGATGTTGCTGGAGATGGCATACAGCTGCTGAC
Organism: Tetradesmus obliquus; assembly: GCA_030272155.1. Lineage (NCBI taxonomy): Eukaryota > Viridiplantae > Chlorophyta > Chlorophyceae > Sphaeropleales > Scenedesmaceae > Tetradesmus > Tetradesmus obliquus. Next base: position 3,534,749 of record CP126200.1, on the reverse strand, counting down.
ACTGGCTAATGCACAGACGGAGTGAATGAATGACTCCCACTGCTGGCTCAGCCTTTGTGCAGCAATGCGGCGCAGCGCATCAGCTCCGTTGCGGGGCCTGCAGCTGTTGTAAAGGGTGAGTTGTGTTTGACCAGCACAAGCTGCTGCCGCATCTGCAGGTATCACATGCGCTAAACATGGCTTCAAGCTGCTGTCAGGTGCATGAATCAGGCCAGACTGCGACCTTGCAGTGACTGTCAATGTGACCGACAAAACAGACTGCAGCAGAACACACTGTCGACTGTCGCCTTGCATTGACTAGCCATCAGGTGGAATCAGTGGGCTGTGTACTTGCCTTGAGGGCTGCCGCCCATTGCAGGGATACAAATGAAGGGAACCAGGATGCTGCCAATCATGGTGAGGTATTGCTGCGTGACAGCAGGCCAGTGCAGCACACATCAACTCCAGCAAGTCAGCCGTTGCATCTGTATTCGTGCATCGACATCTGATTGGGCAGTGGGACTGCTTGGTGGTGTGCAGAAGAGGCCGCCTGTTGACTGCAGTTTTGGAAATAAATGAGCTTTACTGCACACAATGGATTGGGCATGCTTGCGTACAGGCTGTCGAGCCTGCCTGCAGTGACACCTGGCCGCACCTGGAACCCCAGACCTATGCATTCCCACCAGGGAGGGTTCTCCAGTACAGTATAACGCATGCTGCCTGGCTTACTTGTCGCTGCTGCTGCTGCTGCTACTGCTGCTACTGCTGTTGGCCCTGCAGCAGCTGGTGCAGCAGCAGATGCGCCAGTGCATTCCAGCCCAGCCATATCTGCTGGCTCCTAGTGCCCGATTGTAAGAACAGCTCTAGTCAATGACATCATTGCATCCATTGAGAAACTGTGTTGTGGTGTCGTGCTATTCCGCGACTTTCGGAAGGCCACATGATTGGTCTTTCAAGGATGGTTGAAGCTTTACCATACAGTGTTACAATCCTATGTGCCTGTAATGTTTTTCCAGCATGATGCAACGGCATCCTCCCGGTGAAAGCAGCCGGGGCTGGCATCCCAAAGGCGTTATAAACAACACCGGTCGCCTCGGGCGGTGCTGGTTTGGTACCCAGAGGCAGTGGGTTCTGTGATACCATTACGAGACATTCGCTATTCAGCATTGCTCTTCAGTGCGTGCTGGCTACCAGGCGGCCATTCTGCAGTTGCCGCCCATGTTGCCAAGGCTTGCGCCAGCTGCTGCTGCTCTGGTGTTCTGCCGCTAGCTGGTGTAGTATATAAGGGTTATAACGTGCAAGCAGGTCAATCATTGCAGGTCAATCATTTCATGCAACATAATGCGTACTCACATAGCAAGAAGGGGCCCCCCAGGACCAGCATGTGTGCGGTGTGGGTGTACGTGGGCCTTTGCATACCTGGCGATGCCACCAGCTGTGCAGCCAGCTGGTCGAGACGCTGGTGCCTGCTGCTGGCGCTGCTTGTGTAGGCGCAGGTGTGCTGCTGCGGCATTGGTTAACTTCACCAATGTTCAACATGACTTGGCAACACCAGCTTCAGGCAACCTACTGTCCCCAGTATGATGATTGTTACACAAAAGAAGAATTGACATCTGCATAAGCGGCCTGCAGTAGCTGCAAGTGTGAAAGCCGTGGCGCACACGGAAGCTGCCCTACACCCCAAACCATGGAGACTGTCGCTGGCGGGGGGCGTCAGACGCCCAACGACAACACAACATTCACTATGTCAACAACGATGCAAACACCGCAACGATGCACCAACCTGCTGCACATCAGGGATGCTGGCCTACTCACTCAGCCTGCTGCTGCTCGCAGTGCACCCTGTTGTGCTACAACTCAGGCAGCAACGCAAATGGCTGCCGGCGACCTGGCAGGCTGCAGCCTCAGCTGCTGAGCCGGCAGAACAACTGCCAGCTGCTGCTGCTGCTGCCAAGCACCGCCGCCAGACTCGCACGCCGCTGCAAGCGCTGCCACGTTCAGCAGCCTTGCTGCGAGCATGCAATGCACTCGCACACCTCACTCAAATGCTGTACACTGATGTGCAGTGATGCGCACCAACCAGCTGCAACCCAAAGCTTACTCCACCAGCGCGGCAGCAGACACAGGCGGCTGCACACTGCAGCGCGCCGAGTCAGCTGCCATTGCACGTATCAGCTGTGTGTGCGGCTCTTTACGTGATGACGGTGGGCTTGTCCCTGCCTGTGAACTCCTGCAGCTTGGACAGGTCCAGCGCCACCTGAGGGCAGCAGCAGCAGCAGCAGCAGATGCAGCGGCACGTGTCAGCTCCAGCCCTTCTGTTGAACTAAACGCTGTGTCCAGACAACCAGCTGGACTCAAGCTGGACTAAGCAGCTCTGGCTGCATTGTGGCGACTCATGTGCTACACACGCGTCATAATACTATCCCTGACTGCAGTTGGGTCCTGATGACCTGCTGAAGGCCAAGACCACGTGCTGCCCTCCCACACACATCAGCAATATCTCGACTGTTACGCTGTCCGTGCCTGCACACTATGGGCCGCTAGTGCTTGCATGCTTCCAGCTTCAAACCCTCTGCCGCCCGCACCTTGATGATGTCCTTGAGCGCCACCTGTGCGTCCTCCTTGAGCCGCGCCTTGTCGTCGGTGTACTGCTCGATGTACATGCGGATGGTGGCGCCAGCGCTGCCAGTGCCGCTCAGCCTGCAGCAGGAGAGAGAGACAGCAGCGCCAGCAAACAGCACGCAGCCAAGGGTTGGATAGTGCGGGGTAGTGCGAAGGCGACTGTGCTCTGAGGTAGGTGCGAAGCATGTGCAAGACAGTCACTGCCACACAGCCATGAGGTAGGTGCGAAGCATGTGCAAGACAGTCACTGCCACACAGCCATGAGGTAGGTGCGAAGCATGTGCAAGACAGTCACTGCCACACAGCCATGAGGTAGGTGCGAAGCATGTGCAAGACAGTCACTGCCACACAGCCATGCCATCAGCCGATGCTAGTGCACTACCTGAATAACATGCATCGGTCATCACCAGCTGCTCTCACCTGAAAATGATACGGCTGCCGTCTGTAAACACGAAGCGCGGGCTCCGGCCCTCAACCACGCTGCCGTCAATGGGGTCCGTGTACTCAAAGAACATCACCCGGCAAACCTACCATTGCAGTCCCCTGTCAACAGCACACCTGGCCATCACGCTGAACCATGCACCACACCACCTCCATGCCACACCACAGCACTAGTGTACATCACACGCCTGCAGCGGCCGCCAACGCCACTATTGCATCCACCCACCTGAAGATGATGCGGCTGCCGTCTGTGAACACAAAGCGCAGTCCCTGCCCCTTGGCCACGCTGCCGTCAATGGGGTCCGTGTACTCAAAGTCATCAGCAGTGGCCAGCTCAAAGGCGCCAAACTTGGTGCCTGCGGGGCTGGCGGCAATGACGCTGCGCACGTGGTCCATCATCTTCTCAGCGGCGGCTGACTCGCAGGCCTCGTAGTCGTAGCGGCTGTCATGTGTTACGTTAAGTTATCATGTGACACAGCAGCGGCACCATGAACAGAAAGGCGGTGTGAGCAAGCACAACACCAGAGCAACGCAATCAGAGTGCAGCATACAGCCAGTTGTGGGTTGATTCCACCCGCAGCACCAATCACATGCAGAGTTAATTGTGAAGTTCATGGTGCATCATCTTCCCCACCTGAAGAAGTTCCTGCCGTACGTGCCCCAGAACTCCGCTGCCACGTCCTCCACCGTCACCAGCTGCCCGCCCACCGGCACGTCCTTGTTCTTGTAGGCCAGGATGGACAGCCAGCACAGCACCGCAAAGATGCCGTCCTTCTCACGAATGTGGTCCGCGCCTGCAGCACGCCACAGCAGCGCAAGCATATGGTAAGACAACAGACGTAGATGCAGTACTAGGAGGCCCCAAACACAGTGACGGCTTCTGTGCCAATGACGCCTGAGCTGGCTTTTCTCGCGGATGTGGTCCGCTTCTGCGGAACGCCACAGCAGCACAAGCATGCGGTAGAGTAACAGAGATGCTCTGGCACACTACAAGTGCTTCCCCTCAGCCAGCCTTCCACGATATGCGCAGCATCTACCTCAGCAGCGCCACAATAACAGTCGATCCGCACCTGTGCCGAAGCTCTCCTCGCCGCACACGGAGCACTTGCCGGCGTCCATGAGGTTGCCGAAGAACTTCCAGCCCGTGGGCGTCTCAAAGAAGGGCAGCCCCAGCTTGGCAGCCACGCGGTCCAGCGCGGCACCAGTGGGCATGGAGCGAGCCACACCCTGTGCAGCGCGGCAAGCAGATGGATAATAAACAGCGGTGAGATCAGGAGGGAGAACTTGGCAGCTTCGGCCGCCACGCGGTCCAGCGCGGCACCAGTGGGCATGCAGCGAGCCACACCCTGCAAGGTCACGGTGTTGTGGCACACAACGATTCAGATAATGCAGTGATCATGCGGGCTATTAGCGCGCTGGGGACGCGCGTGAATGGTGTGAGTGCAGCACTGTGTAGCAAGACAGCTGTTTACACACAGGAGCAACCATAGCGCGCACTAGGTACGGCTTGACGAGGTGGATTGCGACATACAATTGAACATCACCAATAACAGCAGCAGCAGCAGCAGCAGCAGCAGCGCGCATTGGCGCACCTTGAGCCCTCCCTTGAAGTAGGGGATGCAGGCCTGTGCGTTGGCGGCGATCATGGCCACGCTGTCGCTGGGTGACACGAAGAACTTCTTGCCCAGGATCATGTTGCGGTCACCATCGCCATCAGATGCAGCGCCCAGCATGGCACCTGCGTCGCTCCACTGCAGCTCCACCTGCAGTGCATGAGGCAGACATGTGGCAGTAGACCAAACATGTGCGTTAGCTGCTGAGTATGATCATGTTGCGGTCGCCAGCACCATCAGATGCAGCGCCCAGCATGGCACCTGCGTCGCTCCACTGCAGCTCCACCTGCATGAGGCAGGCATGAGGCAGTAGCACAAACATGTGCGTTAGCTGCTGAGTATGATCATGTTGCGGTCGCCGTTGCCGTCGCTGGGAGCGCCCAGCATGGCTCCTGCGTCGCTGCACTGCAGCTCCACCTGCGGTGCGCAAGGCACACACGAGGCAGCCACACAAAAGTGCGTTAGCAGGATCAAGTTGCAGTCGCTATCACTGGCAGCGCCCAGCATGGCACCTGCGTCACTCCACTGCAGCTTCACCTGAGTGCGTGAGGCAGACATGAGGCAGCCACACAAATGCGCGTTAGAAGCTGAGCAGGATCATGTTGCAGTGGCCGTTGCCGTCGCTGGCAGCGCCCAGCATGGCTCCTGCATCGCTCCACTGCAGCTCCACCTGCAAGGTATGAGGCACACACGAGGCTGTTAAACCAACATGTGCGTTAGCAGCCAAGCAGGATCATGTTGCGGTCACCATTGCCATCACTGGCAGCGCCCAGCACGGCACCTCCATCGCTCCACTGCAGCTCCACCTGCGGTGCATGCGGCAGCCACACAAAAGTGCGTTAGCAGCCAAGCAGGATCATGTTGCGGTCGCCATCACCGTCGCTGACAGCGCCCAGCATTGGCACCTGCGTCGCTCCACTGCAGCTCCACCTGCAAGGCATGAGGCACACACGGGGCAGCCACACAAACATGTGCGTCAGCTGCTGAGCATGATCATGTTGCGGTGGCTGTTGCCGTCGCTGGGAGCGCCCAGCATGGCACCTGCATCGCTCCATTGCAGCTCCACCTGCGGTGCCCGAGAGGCACACATTCACACAGCCACACAGGTGTGTGAGCAACTGCATATGGCTGCCTTGCGGGTGTGCAACATGTTTGTGAGCGCTGAGAGCTTGTGAGCCCTGTCACTGCTGCACTGCAGCTGCAAACCTGCGCAGAGACCTTACCAGGTCGTGTGCGTGGGTAGAGTTGGGGTAAGGGTTACTGGTGCAGTCTTCAACTGTACATTCAGGTGCCACCAGTACTGTATGTCCAACCACTCAGCAGCGCACCAGGTCGTGTGCGTAGGTGAGGTTAGGGTCGGGGTGGCTGGTGCAATATTCAATTATGCGTCTAGTTGCCATAAATACCCCATATTTATAGAAGCGCAGTGATCTCACCAGGTCGTGTGCGTAGGTGAGGTTGGGGTCGGGGTGGCCGCCGCCAAAGTCTGGCAGCGCCACGCCGTTCTTGATGGACTCAGGCTTGGCGCCCAGCTCCTCCACAAAGATGGCCTTGGCGTACGGGCCTGGGCGCAGCAGCAGTGGCAGCAGCAGTGGCAGCAGCAGCAGCAACAAAATTTGAGAACATGCAGCAGCTATATCGTTGCATTGAGCACGGCGGTGTATGTTTGCATGCCCAGGAACAGAGCTGCGGCCACTGCTGGCAAGCCCGACGGTTTAGGAATCCAGAGGCGTATGCACAGCGTCCCAAAACAGCAGCACGGCGTCACCTGGTTGCCAATATGTGTACAAACAACCCAGCCTGTGCGCCCGCTGGTGCTTCTGCCGCATGATATTAAACTACACAGTGCCACGCAATCATCATGCCGCACGCACCCGTGACTGCGTGCATGGCGTCGAAGACCATGCTGAAGTCTGCGCGCGTCACGAAGGCCTTGAGCATGCCAAAGTCGAACACCTCCTTGAGCGTGGCCAGGTAGTCAGCAATGGGGTCCACCACCTCCACCTCAAAGCCGCCAAAGGTGGTCACGCCCACCTGCAGGCGCAAGATGGGAAGACGCCACAGGAATTGAAACATAAGGAAGTGAGTTTGACGGTAAGTTGTCACACTATCTCAACCTCAAAGCCGCCGAAGGTGGTCAAGCGAACCTGCACGAGCAAGGCGGTCAATTTGAGCATTAGTTCAAGGTGCCAGCATGTGCCACCTTCAGCATGCCAATGCTGGCGGTCTCCCCACACCATTTATCTCACAACAATACACGATGTACAGCAAAAGAAACTGAACAGAATCTCGCACGCCCACCTTGGACAAGTCCACGTCAGGGATGTCAGCCATCTCGAGTGTGCTGATGCTGGTGGTCTCCTCCTGACACTTTGTCCATAACAACATAATGCAAGTGTAACATACAATTCAATAGCCTCAGCCCACCTTGGAAAGGTCCGCGTCAGGGATGCCTGCCATCTTGATTGTGCTGATGCTGCTGGTCTCTGTCTGACGCTTTGTCCATAACAATTTAACAGACATTTCAAAAGACTCAGCCCACCTTGGAGAGGTCCACGTCGGGGATGTCTGCCATCTTGAGTGTGCTGATGCTGGTGGTCTCGCCGTAGATCTTGTCGGTGATCTTCTCCGGCGCAGGCTCGCCCGCGGTGTAGTTGAACTTGATGCCAAAGTCCTCCTCCGGGCCTCCGGGGTTGTGGCTGGCAGACATGATCAGGCCACCTGGCGTTTGCAGACGATGCAAACGAACAATGTCAGTGTACTTGAACATGGCTTGATGCCAAACCCTCCTGGCCGATCTCGGGGTTGTGGCTGGCAGACATGATCAGGCCACCTGGCGTTTGCAGACGATGCAAACGAACAATGTCAGTGTACTTGAGCATGGCTTGATGCCAAACCCTCCTGGCCGATCTCGGGGTTGTGGCTGGCAGACATGACCAGGCCACCTGCCGTTTACACAATAAGATGCAAACCATGTCAGTGTAGTTGGACTTGATTTGAAGTCAAATCCTCCTTCTGGACCCCGGCGTTGTGGCTGGCAGACATGACTACGCCACCTGGCATTGTGCAGAGGTGCGTGCGAAATGCAGGTGGGCGTGACTTCAGGGTGTGAACAAGGCTGAGTAGAGCAGACGACCTGTTTGTAGTGCTGGTGTGCAACGCATTGGGCACAGTCAGTCGCACTGCTGGCAGGCAAGACACACAGGCACCTGGCCAGCGCGGCACTGCCAGCACTGCTGTTGCTGCATACAGTTTGCTCTGCCAATGCACTCAGCGCGCTGTTCAGCAAGTACTACCCGATGTTGCTGCTGCCAGCCGACCCCCTGCTGTTACTGCTCCCAGCTGCTTCACTGCCTCCTTCACTACCCCCTGCTGCCAATGCCGCTGCTGCAGCTGCTGCAGCTCCTGCGGCCGCTGCTGCTGCGCACCGTAGGCCTTCCTGCGCCTGATGAATGCGCTCATGGCTGGCGTGGCCATGATGGCGTCCTTGCCCACGTAGATTTTCTTGAAGCCGTTTCCTGCAGCCAGCTTCACAATGATCTGCGCAGCCTCCTTGCCAAAGTACCTGGGAGGTGAAAGATGAAGTAACACGAGTTGGGTGTGGTGTTGGCAGGGGGCGGCAAGGCTGTTGGGAGGAGGTCAGGTACATGTGGCTGGTGTTCATGCTGGCAGGATTTGTCACTGGCTGGTGCATGCAAAACGTAAGGTGCGTGCGTTCAGTGGGTTCAAAGAGTGTGGTGGGAGCCACACCTATTCGGAAGAATAGGCCCAGATGGTCATGCCACGGCAACAGGAGGATGCCAGAATGGCGCTGCTGCTGTGTGCTTCAATGCATATTTTGCTGATCACATAGACTGCAGCTGCTGTGTTGCGTGCTGCTGTACTCACCTGCCATCGCCACCCAGCGCCAGCGTCTGTCCTGCAACCTCGTCACCCAGCGCGTTGAAGAGCGACTGCACCCAGTTTGCCAGGTAGTTGTCGCTCATGAAGACCTTAGTCTTCTTGCGCAGACCACTGGTGCCCGTCTTCTGGCCATCGATGGGCTTTGTGGGCACCTCCTTCACAGGCACCTGCTTGCAGGACAGCAGTGGTTGCAGGTACAGCAGTAGCAGAGTCAAACAGTGCAGAGTGCGCCACGCCTGACAGCAGGGAGTCCTCCAGCGGGCAGCAGTGCGTTAGGTATAACAAACAATTTGTATTGCGGGCTGCTGTGTGTGCTTAGTCTGCTGATGACGTGCGTTGCTGTCTGACCGGTGAAGGTTGCAGAAGCGGTTGCAGATCCACGCCAGGCCCAGCTCAGTCTAGCGAGGCAATGCTGCTGCATCTCTGATGATTTAACTACCCCTGGTGATGCGTAATGCGCATAGATACCCATGTCCAACGTGCACTAGTGGTATCTCGGGAAGAAAGCTTCCCACGCCGTGGCCAGATCACTGCTCAGGCGCTGCTTGAAGCAATACCAGGGTCATACGAAAAGCTGCTGTTTTATTAGTTAGTCTTTTGGGCGCATACGTGCTCAGGCTGTGCCTTATCACACGTCTGTATTCCCTCGCAACCCCCGCACCTGCGTCGCTGCTGTTGCCATGACTTTTGTGGAAAGCACCCGGCTCCTGCTGCCTGCTAGCACGGGAATCTTGGCTACCGCGGAGGAGCGGCCCCTGCAAAGTAGGACCAGCAGGAACTCTGTAGCTCAGCTACAGAGCGTCACTGACACAGCCTAGTTTGACGCGCATTGCAAAACGTGACGGTTAACGACATTCGACGTGCAAAATTCAATCTGATGCATGCACTAGATCGCCGTGGTAGGCCTGAAATTGCACTCACGCCCGTGCAGGAGCTGCTCCAGCGCGCTTGCCCAGCAGCTGCATCGTTGCTGCAGGGAACTGGCAATCGAATGAAGGGTTCTGGTTAGTCCAAGCAAATCAGCAAAGGTGGCCTGACGTGATCGTTCCCTGCTTCTTGAGGGCTGCTGTTCTTGTCAGTGCCGTGCTCATGACAGTGGCAGCACATGAATATCTTCAAGGACTCGACCACATTAGTCTGTAGCTGCATTGCTACAGCTCTGTTTGCAGCTTGACCAGTTTTCGAGACGCTTTCACATCAAGCATGCAGCATTCACCTGTTGCTCTCAGTCAGGCTGCAGCAGCGCAGAAATACAGCATCAGGCTGCAGCCTACAGTGCAAGCCAGCAGCATTGGCACAGATGAAGCCACGTACACAACTTGCTGAAGGGTTCAACTGCTCTATGCATTTTGGTGGACAAACAACAGTCTTGCAGCTCGGTGCAGCGTGCACAGCCTGTGCACACCTCAGAAAAGCTTTGTGAATGCGTGCTGCCAACGCTTGCAGCAGCAGCAGCAGTAAAAAGAGATAGTTACAGCAGTCCTGCTGGTCTGGACAGCGAGCTGTCCTCATTGATCCCAGCAAGCGTGCAGTTGTGCTGCAAACGCCTGCCAATCTTACACTCTTGCTGTCGTAGCTCATGCACAGCAGCCACCCCTGATGCTCCACAATGACATGCTGCATGCCCATGCCTTGGCAGTCAGCAGACACTGCTCTGCTACACCACGCCCACCCTGTCATCACTGCACAGCCTCCACGCCACAAGCACCAGCACATCCACAGGCATGATCATTGCCCTTGCATGCACAACTTACACGCATTGCTGCAGACACAAAGACTGTGCCGAGATCCACACCCAACTGCACATCCATGATCCATGCAAAGCTGTACCCTCATAGACCCCACCACTAGCCACACTACCACAGTGTAACACTATCACCTCTGCTTCTTCTGCGGCTTCTGCGGCTGCCGCGAGACATCTGCTACTGCTGCTGCTCCGCCAGGTACCAGCTGCTGCTGCCGCCGCCCTCCACGGTCGCCCCCAAACAGCAGCCGCCGCTGGTACTGCTCCTCCCGCTGCTCCGGGCTGCTCAGCACCCCGAGATTCTGCCACGTGACAGGCACCCGCCCCTCACGCATGTGCCGCGCATACTCTGGCAGCTGCGCGCGCGTCCACTCATCTGCTGCTCTCATGGCAGCAGCCTGCAGCGGCTTCCCTGGTGCATTCAAGTCCACCTTTTGGCCCAGGTATGTGACCGAGAACAGCCAGTGTCCATCGCTGACCTTGGGGCCCTTCTTGTTGCCGCTGCGAGCGGCAGCAGCAGCAGCCGCCTTGCCCGGCGCCGTGCTCGCCACATACTTTTGGCGCCACAGGCCCTTTAGGTAGCACTTGAACTGGCGGCGTGTGGGGAAGCTGGTGTACTGCTGCTGCACGCGAGCTTGCAGCTCATGTGAGGTCAGCGGCTGCTCAGATTCCTTCAGCACCTTGAGGATCTGCATGGCTGGCTGCGTCGGCTGCACTGCTGCAAGCTTGCTGCGGCGCTGTGCGGCAGGATCCTGCATGCAGGAACATGATGGCAGCAAGAGAAAGTGGCGTCGGTGATGATACGTGCGCTTATTTCAATTCAAGACGCTTGCCATGCATTGCCTAGGGTTCAGGTGGGACAGGCGTGACGAGATGCAGCAAGAACACGTTGTGAGGACAATGCACTGGCGACTGCAAATGGTGGACAACAGCGGAACGCTGCTACTGCTGTCATAGCTGCTTCTGTTGCTGCCCTGCCGCCCAATGCACGCAGTTGCTGTCTGCCTTTTGCAACAAGCAAGTGCATACAAGCCGCAAAAGCACTACAAATACAGGTTGTTTGGGAAGTTGCTGCAGACACTTACTGCTGGTGCTGGTGTGGCTACAGGCAGTGGCGCTTGTTGCTCAGCCGGCTGCTGCTGTTCAGCCGAGTGCTGTTGCAGCTGAGCCGTGTGCTGCTGCTGCTGCTGCTCAGCTGGCTGCTGCTTTTCCTGCTGCTGCTGCTGCTGCTGCTGCTGCTGCTGTTGATGCTCCTCCTGCACTGGACCCGGCACTGCATCTTTGGTGCTGCTATATCGTTGCTGCTGGAGACAGTGGTGGTGCTGCTGCTGCGGCCATGATGTAACACCACCTTGGCCTGACTTGGAGGCAGCCGCAAGGCAGCGCAGCTGCTGTGAGCCAGTCTGAGACTTTGACTGGCGTAAGCACAGCAGAGCTAGCCGACTTAGCATGGTTGCTACTACGTTAGCTGACAAAGAGACACAATCAGTCGAAGTGCGGGCGTGTCCACGAGATAGTGTCAACAGCAGCAGCACAGTGGCAGCAGCAGTGACAGCTCCTGACGACCGAAACACAGATATCCGCACCTGCACCAACAGCAGTGCGTAAATGGCTTTGGTACACCCACAAACGGCTGGATCTCCCCGCGCAAGGCAGTTGTCACACTTCAAGAACCGCACGCTGGGGCTTTGAGGGACATTTGTTGTGTTTCCGTGCATGCCGTCTTCAAAATTACATTTTTGTTTCCTATGATTCGTTCGTAATAGCTCGTGAGCACCCATTGATCATTAGGGCTCTTGCAGCAAGTCCTCGCTGAACGTCAGGGCTTTCGCGTCTGTTCAGCAACCATGATTGCGAGGAATTGAACGTCTAATGTTTGTAACCCACCAGCTCTCTGTATCCAAGGGCGTGACGGGCTGTTGTTGAGATGGAGCTTGTGGACGTTGATTCGTTCGACTGCTCCTGCAGCAGCAGCTGGTTGCTGCCAAATGCAGCATGGGAGGTGAGGCCCGGCCCCTGCACCGGATCAACTTTACTACCAGCTTTGATTCGGGTGCTTTTGGCGTGGAATTGCGCAGCTAACAAGCAGTGACTGTTGTTGCGCGGGACTACAGCCAGCAACAATTGTTTTGGGAATCAACTGCTGCTGTGTGCGCAGCATTGCCTTGTTGCAGCATCTGCGCTTATCATCATACATCTCACATCTCTAGTCGATATCTGTGCAGGTGCTGGCAGCCCACTTGTCAAGGGAAGACATATTGTCAGCCCGCCTAGCATGCAGGGCATGGAGCAAGGACCTGGGAGCATGCGTGTCCCATGCAACAGCCTACCCCACCCAGCTGCTGCTGCCACAGCTATCAGGCCTCAGCGCATGCTGCAATGAAGCAACAGCTGGCACTACTGCAGCAGCTGCTGGCATAACCAGCAGCGTAGTAGGGCTAGAAGAGGCTGCAGAAGCTCTGGCAGCAGCAGAAGTAGCAGCAGAGGACGCATTACAGCAGGAAATTGCACAGAATGATGCATCGTCAAACATGCCGAGTGAAGCTTTTGACTGTAACCGAGGCCTCCTGCAGCAGCAGCTGTCATCAGTTGATGGGGTGCATTCGCTGCTGGATGCCTTCCCACACTGCGACATGATCTACGTGGATGTCAGCACGCCAGATGAGCAGCAGCTGGCGGCCACAGTGATCAACACGCTTGCAGGAAGCAGCAGCAGAGCTTGCAGGAGCAGCGCCGGCGTCGCGGCTGCTTGTGAACACAATGCAGCAGGAGCAGCAGCTGCTGCTGCTGGTGCAAGCAGTGGCGAAAGCAGCAGCAGCAGCAGCCTAGCCGTTGCACGGCGCGCCAGCAGCAGCTGCATCAGCAGTGAGCCAGGCTGCCAGGATAGCCCAGCAGCAGAGCAACAGCGAGGGGAGCAGCAGCATGGCGCCGCTGCAGTGCTGCAAGCCTGCAAGTCACTGCCGCTGCTGTGTGATGTAGTGCCACAGCAGGGCCGCCGGCCTCGGCTGTGCCTTGATGCATTGCAGCGAAGCTACCACTGCCCTGCCAACAAGGTGTGTGTACTGCCGCAGCACATGAAACCCCGACCGGCGGCGGTGCCAGAACAGCACGCCTAAGCACATGCAGCAGCAGCTTGATTGCTGGACCCTTAGGATGGCGGTCCATTGTATTGGTCTGCTGGCGGCACAAAACATGCAGCGGGCTGTGTTCTGCTTTCAGTTGCTTGATTGTGGGTGTGCTGGTGCACAAAGACCAGCATGCATGACTTGCAATCGCAAATGTACTGTCAATGCTTTGCAGATGCATCGCAGGCTGCTGAAACTTGAGGTTATTATAATGTGCCTTGCAGGAGTACCCCAGCAGCACGGTTGCTGGCCGTGGAGTGTTTAGGTTTCTGGCTGCGCTGCCCAGCCAGCTGAGCCCTGATGGGCTGGCTGCATTGGTCAGCGTGCAGCTGGATGCTTTCCCTGAGGCGCCTGCGCAGTGGGCCGTGCTGCAGGTGCGGATTTAACAGTTAGGCGTCCTGTTTTAAACGCATTGAGTGTCTGCTGGCTTTGCTGGAGCCGAAAGTTGCTGCAGCTCTGTGTGCGCGCCAAATGGCTGTGTTTTGGGCAGCGCAGCAGGTATGTGTTCTGCTGCCTATGGGCCTGGCTCTGCTTGTTGGGGTCTGTCATTGGACGGCATGCAGCTTGCGCACAGCAACGGCCTGGCGCATTGCCACTGCTGCATTTGCTATACTCGCTACTCTGCTGAATGGCATAGCCTGCGCACCCAACCTGTGCACTCACATCCAACATGCTGCCTGCATCAATTTGCTGCTGCCTGCAGCGCCTGCCATGCCTGCGCGAGCTGCTGCTGCCATCATTCCGGCCTGCGCTGCCACACGAGCACCTGCCGGCACTGGCACGCCTCACACAGCTGGACACCCTCACAGTCAGCGTGCAGGTGCGTGGCTGGCTGGCATTAGGCATATGCATATCATGTATCGGCTGGCTGTCTGGCTGGTGTGCCATGCATGCAGGGCGGTTTGTGCTGTTGTTCAAGCAAAGGGAAACTGGCTGCCTGCAGCCCTTGTATGTGCAGTGATGATTACAGCAAACGAACACAGCAGCAGTGTATGGTGCTGCTCCTGGCAGGAGCAGCTCTGCAGGTTGTGCCATTGCTGCACCAGGCATCCAGCAATGCATGCTCCTCGCTGCCTGCCACCGGCCGCTTCCTTCTCGCGCCAATCTCTGCCTCACTGCTTTTGTCATGCCTTGCAACCAACCAACCATCTGCAACCTGTGCAGGGCAGCATCACGTCCTGGCGCGCCAACTGCGCCTCATTTGCTTCCCTAGGGGCGCTGTCGCACCTGGCGCGCCTCAGCCTGCACGCCTTCCACTGCCCCGGGGCACACCTGGCGGCAGCGCTGCTGCGGCTGAGTGGTTTGGAGGAGCTGCGGCTGTCAGGCAGAGTGGTGCTGGAGCCACTGGCGGCATTGAGCAGGCTGGGGCGGCTGCAGGTGGGTGGCAATACTGTACGTGTGCATACACATGCACTCGGTCAGCTTGGTTTGCCTCGCCGTCCCAGCTACGCATGCCTCCTGCTGCTGCAGCTGTTTGCATGTCCGCTCATGCTGTCTGATCGAGGCTCCATGCATGAGCTGCTGCGTTGCTTCGATGACAGTGCAGTGGCATATGACACATGGGTGCTTCTGGCAATGCTTGGTGCTGCTTCTGTGGCTCGTGCTGTGTGTCACTGAGTGACTGCATGGGCCGGCCGCGTACCGTGTCTGACGAGTGTACGCGTGTTTGTCTGCATTGCCTGGCTGCCTCTGCTTGCTGGCCTTGCTGCAGGTGCTGGAGCTCACACAAGATGTGCAGGTGGGTATGGGGGTGCGGCATATTGTGAACAATGCTCTGCTGCAGGCGGTGTTGTGACACAGTTGCACCTGCAGCTTCTGCTTGTGAGCAGAAACCCCTGTGGTTGGCAGTGCTGCTGCCTGACCTGTCCAACAGCATCACTGCCAGCTGTTTCAGGCATGCACATGATCTTCTCAGGAAACAGCAGCACACGCACTTTTTGCACAGGAATGATGGTACATCATTGCTGTGTACGCAGAACTCGAGCAAGGTCAGCTGTTGAATATGTGTGAAAGGCACCACTCTCGTGCGCTGACCTGGCATCGTCTGCCTGTTCTCTGCAGTATGATGTGCTCTGCGGCCTAGTCCAGCAGCTGACCGGCCTCACTCACTTAGCAGTAGGCAGAGTGACACTACCCCCTGCAGCACCACCACCACCACCAGCAGCAGCAGCAGGGCCAGCAGCAGGAGAAGAGGCTGGGCAGGAACAGCAAGACCCAGCCGCCGCTGCTGCTGATGGCGCTGGTGACATGCCACAGCTGATTGTCGCTGATGCAGCACCAGCCGCAAACGCCGCGGCAGGTGCTGTTATGGTGGCAGCAGACGGCGGCGGCGCTGCTGCTGCTGCTGCTGGTGGTGGTGGCGGACTGGGAGAGGTCATGCTCGAAGATGTGGGGGCCATTGTGGATGGCCTGATCGGCAACTTGCAGGAAGGAGCAGTGCCGGTGCACCTGCAGCGCATCATTGAGCGCTTTGGTGAGTCAGCGTGCTTGCAGGAAACCTGGTGCTTGCAGGACAGCCTGCCAGGCTCTGCTGTAGGAGGGCAGTGTTTTGCCCTGGGTGAACAGACAGCGCAATAGTTTTGTGCCGTTTTACGTGCAACGAGTCGCTTTTGGTTGTCACGCAGCAATGACTGCCAGTCACCCCAGCTACTTGCGGTGAATGTGACCGCTGGCCCAACCGCACAGCTTCTTGTGTATCATGCGGGGTGGTTGCACGGCAAACGACGCAGTTTCTGACACAGAACGTGCATAACCCCAGCACATCCGAACGCGGTTGACTCCATGTTGTGCTGGCCCAATCTTTCCTTCCTGCAGAGTCCATCATCCAGCTGGACCTCACCCGCCGCCAGCACAGCACTCCCTGGGGCTGGCCCGTGCCTGGCTTGGCCCTGCTGCAGGAACTGGGCAGTACAAGTGGCAGTACAGCTGGCAGTACAGCTGGCGGTACAGGCGGTACAAGCAGCAGCAGCAGTGAGCTGACCAGGCTGTGTGCAGGAGCCGCCAGCTGTGGCGGTGGTGGTGCAGCCAGCCTGGAGCTTGCGCTGCTGCGGTCTGCAGATGTGGTGCGGCTGCATGAGCTGCCCAGCCAGGTGAGGAAAGGAGATAATCAGACAAGCAAACTGTTTTCATCCACTGCTTTGTGCCCACAGAACTAGGCTGGTCACCAGCTATGGCACTGACGACACACGGAACTGCACACTGCTGATGCACACCCGATCACCACCTCAAGATCTGCAAGTCAATCCATGCCTGCATACGGCCTCACGGTGCAGGCATGTCCAATTGCTTTTGCTTGCTTTTGATGACGCACTGAGCACTGTCTAGGCATCATATAAATTGCTGCCGCGCGCGCTTGTCATGAACAACAGGCCACAACCATGCTGCGTATCAACCCTGTGCCTGCAACTGTGCCTGCTGCTGCTGCTGCTCCTGTTGTGAGCTGCAGCTGCGCTGCTGCAGCCACCTCGCGCTGCGGCTGCGTGACCAGCTGCTAGCCTTTGCCAGCGTGTGCCCGCTGCGCCTGGCCCCTGGCCAGCTGGCAGGCCTGGCGGCAGCCTTTCAGAACCTGTCATCGCTCAGCCTGTGTGGCAAGGTGGCGCTTGATGGCCGGGCACTGATAGAGCTCACTGAGGGCTTGGCGGGGCTGCAGAAGGTGCAGGGTTCAGCAGCAGCAGCAGCAGCGGGTGGAGCTGCCGCAGCAGGCTGCAGCAGCGGTGGCGAGCTTGGGCAAGGCGTGCAGGGAGCACCAATGGAAGCAGCAGCAGCAGCTGCACGTGTTGGTGTTGAACCAGCTTCTGGCAGCAGCGGTGCTGGCCCTGCTGTTGCTGGCCCTGCTGCTGTTGCTGCTGCTGCTGCTGCGTCAGGGCTCGTGTGCCTCAGCCTGGACTGCCACTTTGTGGCTGTGTCACCTGAGCAGATGGAGGAGGCGCTGCAGCACCTGCAGGGACTCAAGGTGAGTGGCATATGGAAGTATGAATAGTAGCGGGGCCAATGGCGATGATGCTGTGGCTTGATGGGTAACATGATGATGTCGAGTGGTGGTGTATGAAAGTGTGAAAAGTTGTCAAGCCAGCATGCAAGGCTGCTGAGGTATCATCTGCAAGCCATGTTGAGTATGAAGTCCAAAGCGGAATCCAGCACAGGCTCAAGCATTCTAGGGGAGCAGGCTGCTGTGCCTTCAATGCTCTTGTTGCTGTATTGGAATTGATAAGGTCGAAGACGTCTGCTCGTGAAGGCGCAAGCTTCAGCAGAATCCCTGATATGTGCTGTGGCAGCTGCCGCACAGCCCAGCTGCATCACACATCTTGGTGGACAACTGCACCCAAAATCAATGAATGTTTCAATGCTCTGCTTCTGCTATCTGCTGCTCTTTGTTTGCAGGTGCTGTGTGTGCGCCACAGGGGTGGCGGCAAGCTGCCGCTGCCACTGTCTGCGCTGCCTGCCTCCCTCACCACCCTCGCCCTCAAAAAGGTGCTGCTCTACCACCAGCACGGCAGCAGCAGCAGCAGCATGGCGGCAGCTCAACATCCGCAGCAGCAGCAGCAGCTGTCGCTGATATTTGATGATACAGAAGCTCAAGAGCCCGAGCATGTGGTGGGCTGCCATGCATTGACATCTCCTGGCTTCAGGAGGGCTGTGGCTCGTGGCCTGTCCAGGCCACCTTCTCCTACTGAGGATGACACAAATTCAAACAGCCAGCCAGCAGCTGCAAGCTCAGCAGCAGGCAGTACAAGCCACACAGCAGCTGCAGCAGGTGATGCAGCCAACAGCAGCTGCGGTGGTAGTTTGCCGCTGCTGCCGCGCCTGCAGAGCCTGTTCCTGAAGAACTGCCTGGTTGGTGACGAGACGCTGCAGCTGCTGCTGGGGCTGCAAGGCGGCTCATCATCAAGCAGCAGTAGCAGCAATGGTGGTGCAAGGCCGAGTCAACTGCTGCGGCTGTCTGTGACGGGTGACCAGGCAGCACACGGGGAGGTGGCTGAGGCGTGGCCGGAGTGGGTGGCGGCTGTGGGGCAGCTCACAGGGCTACAGGTGAGAGGCTGACACTTCAGCTTCATATAGAGCTCACATCAGCTTCATATAGAGCTCATCTGCCGTGTGGAATGAAGTGGGACGGCTCTAACCTCATCGTTGGCTTGAAACCAGTGTAGACCAACAGCTCAACGCTGACGCTGCCATGTCACATACACATTCACACATGCCTTCATTCGTCACATACACACAAGCATTCATTTGTCACCGTCCCATCCTAGCCGGACACGTCATTGGCAGACCGCTCCACTGCTTACACATACTGATGTGCATTTTCTCTTATGCGCTGCTGCATGTGCTGCAGGTGCTTGACGTTGCCGTGCCTGAGAGCACAGATTGCTCCCTGCCGCCAGACCTCCTGCAAGCGCTGCTGGCGCTGCCTCGCCTGGCCCACCTGCACATCACCACTCACCATGCGCCACAGCAGCTACTGGGCCTGACTGCCTTGGCAGGCCGGCTGCGAACCCTAAACATCAACTACACAGGCCCTCCCACGCTGCCCAGTCAGCTGCTGAGTCAGCTTCGTGAGGGCTTAGGGTTGAACTGCAGGGTTCAGGTCTGGGAGAATGTCGTCCTGCCCAGTAGCGGATCGTTTGTTGAGGTCAGCGGTGGAGGAGGGGGTGGGGCAGAGGGTCTCGGCGGGGGTGGGAGGCGGCGCAGGGGAGTGGGGGTTTGGAGGGGCGTGGTGCGTGCTGCAAGTTTGGGTGCTGTTGTGGCCGGCGGGTGGTGGTGTGGATGGGTGCTGGGCAGTGCGCTTGGGGGCAGGCAGCGCCCTCAGCGGCAGCAGCGGCAGCGCAAAGGGACGGCTGGTTGCAGTTGATCGCTGGTGTTGCTGATGTTGCAGGTGTTGCTGATGTTGCAGGTGTTGCTGTTGTGAGGGCAGGAGCGGTGTTGGAGTGCTGAGTGGTGCTGCAGCATGCCGCAGGGTTGACTGTGATTGCTGGTAGGCGAGGAGCGTGATGCATGCACAGCAGCATGAGTGTTTGTTGTTTGGCGTATTGCGTTTGCTTTGAGAAGAGAATCACGCCGCCAGCATATTGAGCGTGCGCGTGGGAGCAATGTACAACATGTTTTGCATTGTATAACATGAAGCATCTGCGTTTTGCAGGGTGCATGTACTATCATCAAGTGCGGTTGCTGCATGTTACGTGCCAGGTGTGCTCTTTCTTGCGAGGAACATTTTCTCCTGTGCATGCATTACAGTGAAGCGGCTGTTGGTATGCCTGCTGAGTGCTACTCGTGCGTTTGCAGTTGGGCAGTGGAGGTGTCGTCATCCTGCTTGTATTTTGCATCGTCTGGGGGATCATGCGATCCAGGTTGCCTTTGCGCAGCTGTCATCAACATGGTGGTTCGCCTGCAGCCCTATCTAGTGCATCTGACGGTTGCGCGTCATCAGGAGGCGCTTCAGCACCTGCTGTGCAAGATCACAGGATACACTGTGATTGTGCTGGTGGTGTTTTTCGGTCCTGCTCGACATGCTAGTTGAGCTCTATCCAAGTACATCTGCTCATTGAGCTCAGCGGCTCAACGACAACGGCAAAGCCAACGGCAAAGCCACCCATGTAACTTCGTGCATGCATTTTGTGCAACACTGTCCTCCTTGGTCCTTTTTGGTATTCTTGGTATTGAGAATCAGTAGGCGCGTTCAAGTGAGGCCCGGCAGAAGCGAACGTAGCTGCTTCGGGGTGGAGGACGAAGGATGTAGATAAGGCGGGAGCGACAAGCAGCAGAAGGTTCGAGAGGGTTGCGGTACCTGACACGGTGATATAGCAGTAATCAACAACATTCACATATACGTCTTGGCCAGGCACTAGTTTCTACAGACTGCGGAGGAAATGTCAGCCTAGAAGAGTTCTGCCGCGCAGGCTAGCAGCTGCCGCGCAGATCTGATTGACTCGGAGTGGTTTCCGTGCAGCATGTTGCACGAGACGCGCGATTTTGCGAAATTGAAACTTTCGAAGCCCGGTTCCGAACGGCACGTTTTTGAGTCAGGCTGAACCGGAAGTGGCACCAGCCAGTGCTGGCCTGACGCTGCTGTGGCTCAGTGTCACTCATCCTGATGTGCTGCTGCCGCTGCTGCAAGCAGCTAGATCCCGCCAGAATTTATGTAATTGCATTTCAAAAGACCTGACCTGACCTGAACTGAAATGTACTGGTGGTGCTGAAGGAGTAGCTGTCACGACTCCGGTGGGATTTGAACCCACGCTTGGCTCAGGCCACTGAGCGGAGCCGGGTGGTCCACCTCTGATGCACACCTGTGTTGTGAGCTGAGATTCCATGTGCTGTTACATTCCGATAACGGCACTAATCCTGGTTCTGACTCTGTTTTGTTTTGTTGCCCTGACCAGACCTGGCTCGACCAGTGCTGCACGAGTACTGGCAGTGGCTACTTTGTTGCGGTCTGTTGTTTTCAAATTTACATCTGTTGATGGCTTTGCCATTGTTCTACCGTAACTACGTGTGCGTGCAACTGTGTTCTAGGCTGTTTAAATTTGTTTGATTTCTTGCTAGCCATCACTGCTGCAACTATCGTCCTATTTTGACACTGGTTCTGCTGCTGACCTGGCCTGACCTGACCTGAACAGTGCTGTACCTCTGGTTGGTATACCGTGTTGTTGTGAGCTGAGATTCGCCACCACCCACAGCAAGGACATGCCTTGCTGCCCAGCGCAGCACATATGATGCCTCAAGGGCTACCATGCTGCTGCTGGCTTGCTGTAAGCAACAGCAAGGGGTGGCGCCCAGGTCTGCGCGCGGGGACGCTGCTCACACCAGGACCCGAGCATGCTGCAGGCCCGCCCAAAGGCAAGCCTGCTGGTGTGCTGGTCGTGATTGGGGTAGGGGAGGATTGCGGACACCAAGTTGGTTTTACTGGGAACATGCCACTTAACAATGCAACCTCCCCGAAGCCCCTGACTTTTCACCACACGCCCTTGAAAATTGGGGGTTGTACATGCATGCAACATGCATGCAGCATGCAAGCACACATGTAAGGCATGCATAGCACAGGCACAAGCAAGCTGGCACTGGTGCACCTACCAAGATGATGGTACTGATTGCCAGAGCTGCAGCTGCTCAGTTCTTCTGCTTCTGATGCTGCCTTTTCAGCTGTTTGCCTTGTCAGCTGTATTTTTTTTTGTGTTTTTTTGTTTTTATCTGTTTGTTTTGTTGCAATCTCAGCTGCACTGACTGCATGACTGCTGTGCTGACATTTGCACAGTTGCCTGGCATGTGCGGCTTTTCGATTTTGTCACGTTTTTGCTGTGCTGTTTTGGCAGCGTGCCAGCGGCATCTTTCTTGACACAGCAGGCAGAGGTGCGGCTTTATGTGCACCTCCGCCCACTTGGGGGTCATCCCCCAGCCGCCCTCATCCACACAGCACATGTCAGTCAGCATGCATGTCAGTGGAGCAAGCAGTGGCAAGGCAGGCAAAGCAAGTGCATCTTCTGTCCCCGCACCCGCCACCTCCCCACACACCCCACTGCCCCACTGCCACAGCCTGGCCAGGGCGTCCCCCAGCCAGGCTGCCTCGCACCACACACAGCAGTAGCCACTCAGCCGGTTGCCGCCTTGGTGCAGACAGACAGGCGCGACTTGCAGGGCTGGACCCAAGGAACAGAGCCCTTGCGGCGGGTGTGGGCGCTCAGGCGCATGACCGCCTCCGCCGCCACTGCAGCGCCGTTGCCGCGGGCCAGCTGCTGCAGCGGGCGCAGCGTGTGCAGCTCAGCGCGCTGCGTGCGGATGATTGCGCTGCACTCGTTGATGTTTGCGTTGCACTGGCTGATGGTTGCGTTGCGCCTGCTGATGGTAGCGTCACGCCGCTGCAGACGCTCGCGCAGCTGGTTGTAGTCTGCCAGCAGGGCCTCACTCTTGCCCAACACATCATCCACACTGCCATGCTGCTGCTGCTGCGGCGGCTGCTGCTTTGGCGGCGGCGGCGGGTTGCTGAGCCGGAAAGTGAGCTCCTTGCAGCGCTTGCGCAGGGCTGCATTCTCCCGCGCTGCCTGCGCTGCCTGCTGCTCCAGCTGCTCTGCGTGCACTGCCCACTTCTCAATTGCCTCTTCACACTCCTTCACAGCTGCTTCATGCTTGGACAGTGCCAGGTCCTTGAACGCCTCGTATGCTGCCTGATACTTGCCAGCATCAAACAGGGCGCTGCGCAGCTGCCTCTGCAGGGTGCCAAGCTCTGCAGTGAGGCTGCCGATGGTTGCTGCCTGGCTGGCATTGGTTTCACCCATGGCAGCATGGTCGGCCCGCAGCTTGGGGATGAGCGCTGCCAGGTCTGCTGCTGCTGCATTGTCTGCCTTGAGTGCTGCATTGTCTGCCTTGAGTGCTGCATTGTCTGCCTTGAGTGCTTTGATCTCAGCTGCTTGGCGTGCCTGGGCTGCCTTAAGGGCTCTGATCTCAGCTGCCTGGGCATTGCTGATCTGCAGCAGCTGCCCGTAGCTGAAAGGTGGCAGGCCACTGCATGTGTTGACTTCAGGCAAGCCATCAAACAGGGAGGGAGGAGCCCTGGGCATGCACAGCACTGCGCGCTTGGCGGCTGCGCTGCCGGAAGGTGCTGCTGCTGCTGCTGCTGCTGCTGCTGCTGCTGCTGGGCTGCTGCTGTAGGTGCTGTGTGGGTAAGCACGCTTCCTAGCAGTGTCGCTTGTTGGCGGCTGCTGAGGCAGCAGCGCCCTGGGCTTGCTGACTCCTGCACAGCTACCATGCTGCAGGAAGCTGCTGCTGCTGCTGCACTTGCTGGCCGCGTTGATGCTCAGGGTCTGGGCGGGGGCCTTGCTTGCAGCGTTTATGCTCAGGGTCTGGGCAGGGGCCTTGCTGGCAGTGCTGCTTGGTGCTGCGGCCTTGGCATGGGTGTGCTCTGACGCCTCCACTGCTGCTTTGTCTGCTGCGTTGGTGGCGTCGTTAGCGGCACTGCTTGCTGCAGGGTTGGAGCTGCCGGGTGCTGCTGCGCTTTTGGCGCTGCTGCGGGCTGCTGCTGTTGCTGCTGCTGGTGACGTGTAACCTGGGGTGCCCTTGGATTTGGATTTGTGCTAGGGTGTGTCGGGGCAGGTGGTGGCCTTGGTGTCGACGTCAGCATGCACACTGCAGGAGCAGCAGGGTTACAGGGGCAGCAGAATCAACAAGCAAGTGAGTAGGTGCTAGGAACAATATAAGGGTTAGTGAGCATGTAGTGTGCAGCTGCACATATGGATAATAAAGTGTGTATTGCGCAGCCTGGCTTGGATGCTGACAGCTGTCAACTTGTGCAGCACACTCTCCTTTGCTGCAGTACTGGAGATGCGCTGCAAAGGTTGCTTACACACGCACTCTGCAAGCTCTTAGACGGCATGAAACAACCGCGTACTGAATGACTTTTCAGAGTCCGCAATTGCGACAGCAACCGTCAAAGACCGCCGCTGCTGCTGATTTGGCGCTGAAGGATGCCGTGCAGTGCTGCAGCTGCCAGCCTGGTCCTCACCTGCTGCAGATTTGCTTGGCTCCAAGGCCATTGGGACTCAATTTTCTGTCTGAAGCAAGCTGCTGTGGACTGTCGTTGTCGTTCTTGTTTTGCGTGGTTTCGACAGACAGCTGCTGCTCCACTTTGCGCGGGGACGTTGGTGCAGTAAAGGAGGTCTTCAACGCTGTCGCCAAACTGCTGCAACACGCTGTGATGATGGCGAAGAGCGTCCAGGCGTAGATGGGGAGGCTTGAATTGGGCTGGGGCAGCCATGCCGTGGCATGGCTGGGACTGGCGTAGGTGAAGAGGGTGAGGACAGCGGCGCCCAGGCACAAGGCCAGGACGAAGAATTTGAAGTATGAGAGTATTGTGAAGCCAGTCCGAGAGGGTGTGCAGGCAGCTCTGGCCACAGGGCCAGGCTGCTGCTTTGTCGAGAACAGGGAAGTAATCCGAGAGAACATGGTTGTTGGTTGCTTTGAGAGCGTTTGTGTACAAAAGAGTGTAGTGTCTGTTGTAAACTGGAACGAGCCATGGGTTGGCAGCAGCATATATGCAGCAGCCTAGTGACACAGTCGAGTGACTCGTGTCACTCGGGGCCTGACAAGCAGCTGCACCAGGCTAGTCAGGGGCAATGGCTCCCCTGCATTACCTCCCTGCATATGACTTGATTCACTTAATCTTTGCAGGATCCAAGGGTGCCGCATCGTATGTGGCGCGTGCACCACAATGCCACATAACTGCACACCTGCCACCCAAAGATGCTCAGCATCCAGGCTTGCAGCATCCCATGCACGGCGAAAACTCTGGGGCCTTGTCCAGCCACCATGAACAATGAGACCCATATCCCCGCAGCTTTGTAACATACCCGCCATGCATCAGTAATCACGACATTGATACCTACAGACATGCAGCCACGCGCACAGCGCCTGCGTGTGCACATGGCACGCTTGTCCATGCTCACTATCAGTGTGCTACAGCTGCGCGATGGTCTTGCCTGCAACAAACTGCAGCACCTTTGGCAGCGTCTGCTGCAGTGCTGCTGCTGCTGCGTTCAAGTTCTCTAGAAACTCTTCCTGTGTGGCCCTGTCTCCATCCACAATGTCAGTCACTGCCTTGACACAGAACATGGGCTTGCGGAACATCTGTGCCACCCAAGCAATGGCAGCTGCCTCCATCTCTTTGACTGCTGCGCCGTGCTTGTTCATGATCTGCATGTCTTGCTCTGCGGGGCAATGAGAGAGCATGAAGCGGTGGCAGGAGCGGCACAGGTCAGCACAAACAGCAGCGGACACACTAGCTGGCGGAAGTAGATGATGACGTGTGCAAGGTATGAAGAGCAACACTGTTTCCATGGACACACATTTACGAAGATGTGCTGCACAGCCTATACAGCGTAGCAGCCATCAGGACCTGCACCATCCGCAGGCAAGCGTGCAAGGATGCAAGCAGCAATGACAATCAACTCACCTGTGTAGTCTAGTGAGTTGCCTGATGTAACAATGCCTGCCTTGAGCCCCAGTGCTGCCCGCAGCTGCGGTGTGGGCGTGCTCTCCACATAGCCCAGCCCCTGCTTGTCAAAGCCGGGCAGCGGGATGCGCCTGTCGTGGTGCATCTTGCCGGTGCTCACAAACACATCGCCAATGGCAGCGCCCTGCAGGGGTAGCAGGATTGGTGGGAGTTGCAGGCAGGCAGGAGCTGATCAGGTGCTGCTGATGAGTGTGTTGATGTATGGCAGGTCTGCAACATCTGGCCATGTCACTCAGACGGCTGGAGAGTCAAGGTGTCGGCAGCAGTTGCTGGCCCTTTCAATTGTAGTTGCTAGTGTTTCAAACGTAACCAGTTGATGCTCGCAGGAGAGTAAAGCGCTGACAAACCCTTGCAAGCGAACAGCTAGCTGGCACTTGCAGGACAGCCAGCTGTTGCTGTGCGCCGCTTGCTGTGTCAGCTAGTGCTGCCACGCCCATTAACAGATGATCCTGGCACAACACCAACAGCTGCTGCAAAGGCTCAGCTAACGAGTGGGGCATGGACTGCCGAACGTGCTGCAGGCAAGCTGGTCCCTTGCACAGCCGCAAAGCCCCCGCCTTGCTCACCCGCGCCTTGAAGCCTCCTGCTGTGCCTGCGCTGATGATGAGGTCAGGGTTGAAGGCCTGGCATGCTAGGTAGGTGGCAAGGCTTGCAGGAACGGTGCCTATGAGGTCGACGTTGTGCTCGTTGTCATGCCCTGACCACACCACATGTACATCTAAGCCGGCGTGGCTGCCGGAGTAGGTGACACATGGGCCTGGTGGTGGAATCCTGCAAGCATGCACAGCACAGGACAGTTGGTGTCAACCAGCGGTGACGAGTGTGGCTCATCAGCCGCTGCTCTCCTACTAGATACGTGCGCTGATGTAGGAGCAGGGAGACATCTTCCTGCAAGCTGCCAAAGGACAGTCACACCAAGACTGATGACGCCGCCGCTGCCGCGTGCATCATCATGCAAGTCACATGGCTGCATCAACCCTAGCCCATGCACAACATGGGGTGACAGCTTGCCAGCTGCAATATATCCGCTATTTCTCTGCTTTTGATGCCGTCACAGGCTCACCTTGGTGGACTGTCCTGCTTCAGGCCGAGTGCTGCTATCAAGGGTGCTGCTTCAGCCTGCATGGCTGCAGGTAGCGGCAGCAGCAGGATATCAAGTCAGGCTGGCCGTAACCACTGCTGATGCGCCAGTAACATGTGAATATGTTAACATTATGCGTAAACGTTGCAATTAACATTGCTGAGCTCAGCTTACCAATAATAAACACCACACTCTTGATCGGCTGTTGCTCAGCATCTCCGTCTGCGTACATGATGCCTCTGCTGTTGTACTGCTACACAGCGTTTGATAGTGCTGGTGTCCTCAAATGAGCTATTTCCTGCGGTGTATCATACAGCAGTTGGTGTCAGCAGCAGCTTTCAGGCCACTGTGCAAGGAGAGTGCTGTGCCAGGCTTTGCTGATGCAGCGGCGGGCTGGTGTGCTGCCATGCCTGTGCAGCTGCGCATCTCGTTGAACACACAGAATCGTTGATATTTGGGTTTGAAACGTGTAACACATCATGCCAGTGCTTGCAGCAACAGGAAAACGTGCAAGGGCTGACCTGAGAGTTGCAACTTCCTCACTGAGCTAGTACGCTGGATCGTGTCGCTTAAGCAATTTCATCGAGTTTCATTTATCCATTAAATTGTTGTTAACGTACCTTTGGATGTGTTACTGACAAGTTAGGAACTTGCAAGGCGTGACACAGGGCCCCTAGTTGTCTGTCCATGAGCGTCTTGATCCAGTGGTTGAATTGGCTGATTGTGCTGCGTCGTAGGGCGCATCATACTCTCCAGCTGCTCTTCACCAGCCAGACAAGATGTTGGTCGAAAACTTCGTCGTGCAAAGCCCAAACGTTACTTACAGCGAGGAAAGTATCACCAGTACCTATAACTATGAATCTACGAAGCTGAGCAGGGACGAAAAGGGCCAATGGATCGTCACCCCCACCAGCACCGAGTACCAGTTCCGTGTGGACCGGCGGGTGCCCAAGCTGGGGTGAGCTAAATCGGACGATGTAGTACCTCTGGCAGATGGCGTGCACAGCAGCTGCTGCAGCTCAGAGCAAACTGAGCTCTGCGCTGACGTTCTGCAGGGTCATGCTGGTGGGCCTGGGCGGAAACAATGGCACGAGCGTGATGGCAGGCATCCTGGCCAACAAGCAGTGAGTGCATGATGCCTGTGTTGACCAGCAGGCGTTGCTGTACAGCCTAGCTGCCCTTGACTGCGCACAGCTGCTGCTGCTTTCCAGAGCCGCAGGACATCCTGCCATCAACAGCAATTGCAGTACAGCATGCATATGGACATGTCTCAGCAGATGTGCATTGCAGTCAGTGCAGACCTGCAACATGCGGCGGCGTGCGTGGGCAGTCAACTATGTGCATGCAGCTGTAGCGCTGTGCTGCTGTGCACACCCTGACACAGTCGCCATGGCCTACTACATGAGGATGCATGAGAAAACACACAGCCAGGGAGCAGCTGTATGCAGCGATGGTGCATGCCCAGACAGACTCTGACCAGCAGCTTGTGGGTTGCATCTGTGCAGCCTCCGCTGCACATGCGTGGCTTGCGCCGCACTAGTACTGCCTTCATGGCACATCCCCAGCATCAAGTGCTGCTCCACACCCCTTGCCATCAGCACGATACATGCAACTGGTTTCCTGAAGCTCTCAACCTCAGCAGCATGCCGCTGCAGTCCCCACCCAGCACCTTTCTGTTCAACACTCGTCAACCACCAAGCATGTGCTGCTGACACACATCTCTTCTTTGCAATCACCCTCAGTTTCCATCTCTAGTATACTAGAGATATAGTATACGTACAGAGTATAGTATACGTATATAATTTATAGTATACGTATACAAACAATCTCCTTGCACTTGTCCTGCAGCGGCATCACCTGGATGACCAAGGACGGCCTGCGCAAGCCCAACTACTGGGGCAGCCTCACGCAGGCCGCCACGCTGCGTGTGGGCAACTACGAGGGCGAGGAGGTCTTCACGCCCTTCAGGAGCCTGCTGCCCATGGCTGACCCCAACCAGTTCGTGCTGGGCGGCTGGGACATCAGCAGCTTGAACATGGCAGAGGTGCGGCTGAGGGCTAGGCAGCAGCAGCAGCGGCGGCGGCATGGGTAGCAGCAGGAGCAGCATAGGCACATGGCGGAGGTGCGGCTGGCAGCAGCAGCAGCTGCAGTACCAGCAGCACCGCCAGCAGCAGCAGCTTTAACACGGTGGAGGCAGCAGCAGCTTGAACACGGCGCTGGCAGCAGCAGCAGCAGCAGGAGGAGGTTGCACCAGCGCATGCAGCAGCAACTTTGGCAGCAGGAGTTGCAGCAGCAGCTGTACTGGTGCACTGAGGGTGACAGCAGCAGCAGTAGTTGCTCTTAGGCATTGGCAGTGCCATCACTGTTATGTTCTGCAGGACTGCCACCCGTGGAGGTTGCTGGGTATTAGCAGTAGCTTGTAAGTGACATGCAGCTGTCGTTGCTGTCCTCAGCAGCACCTTCAAAAGTGGGCGCAGCTACAGTCAGCTACGTTGCATGTGGCACCGGCATATCACGACAGCTGCTCCAACTTTTTCAAAATGTGACGCTGCTGCACCGCGCTTGACTGGCCCCTGCTTCCTCACCTCGCCAGGCCATGGAGCGCGCGAAGGTGCTGGACTTTGAGCTGCAGAAGCAGCTGGTGCCATACATGAAGGACATCGTGCCGCTGCCAGGTGCGAGGAACAAAACGCAGCAACTGGGCAGGCAGCAGCGTGCGTCATCCTGCAGCGGAATGGCAGCTGCCGCCGCATAGAGCGCAGGCTGCTGGGCTGTGTTTTTGGCAGCAGCTGCTCAGCAGTAGCAGCAGCAGCAGCACCAGCAGCAGCAGCAGCGGCGGCCTCAGCAGCGGCAGCACACCGGAAGCAGACGTGCAAAGTCAGTGATGGCAGCAGGAGAAGCTGCAGCAAGGGCTTGCGGGAGAGCATGTATTGATGTACCTGAGATCAACACATTATACTGTATGTTGTGTCCCGCAGGCATCTACGACCCCGCCTTCATCGCCGCTAACCAGGAGGAGCGCGCGGACAACTGCATCAAGGGCAGCAGGCAGCAGCAGATGGAGACGGTGCGGCAGCAGATCAGGCAGTTCAAGGAGGATAACGCAGTCGACAAGGTCATCATCCTGTGGACAGCCAACACGGAGCGCTACGCACAGGTGCGGCGCGGACGCGCTTGTGCAGCTGCTGCAGTGGTGCTCACGTGCGGCATACATGTATTGCGCTCGGGCAGGTATCTGGGTGGATAGCGCTGCAGTTGCCAGCTGGCTTGTTCTGGGTCACTTGCAGGAGCAGTTGAGGGGAACCCATGCGCATGCAACAGCAACCTCACACTTGCAGTCGGCAGCAGCCGGCTGCAGCACCTGCTCATGCCGCGCGGCAGCAACAATGGCGACTCACTGCCACTTGCGCGGGCTCACTTTATCACCGCTGCAGGTTGCTGAGGGCCTGAACGACACGGCAGAGAACCTGATGGCTGCCATTGCAGCTGATGAGCCGGAGGTGTCCCCCAGCACGCTGTACGCGACTGCTGCCATCCTGGAGGGTGTGCCCTTCATCAATGGCAGCCCGCAGAACACATTTGTGCCAGGTGCGCTGCTTCTGTGTTGTTTCATTCACTGCTGCATCTATTGTTGTGCATTCACAGCTCGCGTCAACATGGTGGCCGTCATTGTGGGCAGGAGCTGGGCGGCCAGGTTGCGGTTGTGCATTGGGTGAAAGCGTGTGCCGCCTGCTTGCTGTTCCTCCTGTCGCTGCCACACATCCGGTATGTCCTCGGTCACTTGTTCACACACTACACACAGTAACCGTCTCTGCCCCACTGTTTCCTGCAGGCCTGATCGAGCTGGCTGTGGCGCACAACGTGCTCATCGGCGGCGATGACTTCAAGAGCGGCCAGACCAAGATGAAGAGCGTGCTGGTGGACTTCCTGGTGGGCGCAGGGCTCAAGCCCACCAGCATCGTCAGCTACAACCACCTGGGCAACAACGACGGCATGAACCTCTCCGCGCCGCAGGTGAGGCATTAAGTTGCTGATTTTGGGCCTGAGTTGTATTTCAGGTGCACAGAGCGCACACTGCTGAGTAGATGAGAGAGCAGTGGCATGAACAAACCTGTCCGCACCGCAGGTGAGGCCCGTGGTTGTTTGTTGTTCATAGCGCTGCGTGGTGAGTAGCTGTGGGTAGGCAAGCCCACCAGCATTGTCAGCTACAACCACCTGGGCAACAACGACGGCATGAACCTCTCCGCGCCGCAGGTGAGGGAACTGTGTCCAACGCTGGTTGACAGTGTTGTTCTTGACCATGCGCAGACGTATCACTTGAAGGAGGCATCCTGGCAACCAAGGTCACCTGCTGCATCGTTGCGGCTTGCTCTATCCTGCTTTGTCTGATGATTCTGCTGCGTCTGATGAGCAATGTTTCTGCTCCTGCTGCGGCCAGACGTTCCGCTCCAAGGAGGTCAGACAGTCCAATGTTCTGGACTCCTGCGCTGCATCCCATCTCGTACTGCTACCTGTTGCTGATGCTTGTTTGACCCCTGCCCTGCTGCTTGTCCCCGCAGACATTCCGGTCCAAGGAGATCAGCAAGTCCAATGTTGTGGACGACATGGTGGCCAGCAACAGCCTGCTGTACGAGCCCGGGGAGCACCCCGACCACTGCATTGTGATCAAGTACATCCCCTACGTGGGAGACTCCAAGCGCGCCATGGACGAGTACACCAGCGAGGTGAGGCTGCAAGCCCTCTTGTTCTACTTGATGCCTTTGTCGTTAGTACAAGTGCATGCACTTGCAAGCGCACCATCCCAAGTCTTCGAGTTCCTCCAAAGCGCGTCTAGGAGCGTACAGGAGCAGTCTTGGTCTGGAATTTTGCTTTGCCCTCAACTTTGGCAATCTCGTGTATGCCCCTTCCAGTTGTGTCAGCTCATGCCAACTGCGTTCTGTGCTCATAGTCCAGTCATGCATTGTGCTGCTGCATCTGTCGCACACCACGTGATGCACAATGTTTGCGGGTAATCGCTGCTGCTGACATTCCGTGGTTGCATCTGGTTGCAATTTGTCTGCTCTGTGTGCAGATCTTCCTGGGCGGCACCAACACCATCGTGATGCACAACACCTGCGAGGACTCCCTCCTCGCAGCGCCCATCATTCTGGACCTCATCATCCTGGCCGAGCTGCTCACGCGCATCGAGCTCAAGAAGGACGGAGAGCCGGCATTCCACGGCTTCCACCCCGTGGCGGTGCTGCTGAGCTACCTGACCAAGGCGCCCCTCGTGCCACAGGTGCGTGTTATTGTTCGGCCTGTGGCGTGTTGTGCTGTGCTAGCGTGTCTCTGGGTTGGCGCGTCGTGTGAGTGCACATCTCGCCACACAGCCACATGTTTGGAACAGCATGGTCGAGGGTTGTTGGCCAGCCCTTGACTCAAGAAGGACGGCGAGCTGGCTTTCCAGGGCTTCCACCCGTGGCGGTGCTGCTGAGCTACCTGACTAAATCGCACCTGGTGCCCCAGGTGTGTGCTGCCGTGTGGCCATGGCGTATCATGCTGTGCTAGGGGTGTGCTCACACAGATGGTGCGGCCTTGCCCGAGCGTGACGCCCAAGCAACAGCATGCATCTCAGTTCTAGGTATTGAGTATACAATGATGTGACATGTATGTGCTGACGTGCTGCTGCTGCTGCTGCTGCTGCTGCAGGGCACGCCGGTGGTCAACGCACTAGCCAAGCAGCGCGCGATGCTGGAGAACATCCTGCGCGCGTGCGTGGGCCTGCCGCCCGAAAACAACATGATGATGGAGTTCAAGTGCTGAGCTCATGAGCACCTGATCAGGTGCTGCAGGTGGCGACACTGGACACAGAGTTGCTGCTGAACTCTTTGCAAACACTTCGCAGCAATTGGCTTGACCAGTCGATTCAAAGGTCTGTGCAGGTGTGGTGTGTCATCGCATCTGCATTTTTTGATGGGGATGACGCGGTGCATGTGCATCTAGGACGCACAGCAGCTAGTGCTGCGGTTGGGGTCTTGGGGTGCTGAGCATGGTGCCGCAGGGTTGCAGGGGAGTGTTTTCAACAACAACCCCAACAACTAGGACAAGGCATGAGCCATGTCAGAGTGCTGGGGTGTGTGCTTGTTGCTGCGGCAACACAACTGTGTCTTCTGTTCATGATGTGTGCATGAGAGTGTGTAGGCGCTTTGCGCACCAGGATTGGCCGCATTGCAGCGCAAAGTGCGCGCAGCAGCGGGCACGTGCTGTGCATGTGCATGTATGGTGATGCAATCGGGTCATAGCAGGGTGTGGCAACTGGATGGGGTATCGCAGAGTCATTGTTGCATCCTAAGAGGGGATATGCAAGAAGTGCAGCTGGCCGGCATGTGCTGTGTCAGACATCCTGTGGTGCCTGAGTGGTTCTGCATCGCTGTCTTAGTGGGGGCAGCTGCTGCTGTCAATGTGATGCGTCACCTGCTTTGTGTTGGGGTGACTGTAGGAGCGCGGTAGCAACGTGGCGAAGTAGCCGTAGTACTGCATGCTGTGCTCTGGAGTGCCTGCAAGTGTGGCCTGCTTGCTGTGTTTGCAGCACTGCCGACAGATGCAAAAGCAGCCGCTGTGGAGCAGGCAGATGCCAAGTTGCAGTGGCAAGACACGGCTGCTTGGGGATTAGTAGGGTAGCTTGTAGGCATGCAGCACGCTTGGCGCTGCTCGTATGTTTTGAAATGGGCTCACCATTAAGCGGCTGTATTGCCTGCGGGGTGCATAGTTCAGCCTTGTTCCGCCGGCTTGTTAGGATTGCAGATGCTTGTTAGACAGCGTGTTTGAGCTGCAACCGTTGCATCCTTTTTGCTGCCACGGTTGCACTGAACACCTGCGCATTCGCCACGCGCTGCGGCGTTTACATGGATCTGCACGGTTGGTCCAAGGGTACCTTGGCACTGCATGTTTGCTGTGTTGGCTGGCTGAGGGGACCTCGATTGATTGATGCTGTGATGGCTTCCTGACGCCCTTATGTATGTTTTGTGTCTTCGGGTGGGATACTCCGTCCTTTTTCCATAGGTATGGTAGCTGGCTGGTGAGGATATGAAACGTGACTGCGGCCTGTTTGTGCATGACCAGCAGGAGTGTGTCCTCCCTGTGTGTGGGGCTGCAACAGGCCCTTGAAAGCTGCTACTTGACCTCACCCCCGTGAAACTGACACCTGTTCGATTGGAGCCCAGTCGATGGCGGCCTTTGCCCACAGCATGGGATAACCTTTGCAGCACCCGCCGGGTGCACTGCTGCGGTGGATGGCTGCTGGCATGTGCGATGCACCGGCTTCGACACTACCTGGAGCTGTGCTGCGCTTTGGTAGCAGGGTGGGTAACATGCAAAACGATTATGTTATGGTTGGAGGCAGCAGGGGTAGACGCGCCGTGTATCCACTGGATAACACCCTGTTGTGCACTCTCAAGCCGCGCCGTCCGTCAAAGTTTGCTCTGTAACAATGCATTCTGGTCAGACACCTGAACCCTATTCGCTCTGACGTCAACGGTCCTCACGTTGACGTTCACGTTCACGGGCTGTCACCTTCATTGTTGTGACTGCAGATGAGTGAAACTTTCTGTCTAGACACACCATCATATAGGCAACGCGCTCTGACGCACCTGCCATGCTCAATGCGGTGCAGTGACTCGTACTAGTGCTATGCTTGCTAGTTCTTTGCGCTTTTCCGTAACGCGACGTTTTAGCAACTCAACATCAACCTGCTGGTTCATACGGCAACGTTCGTGGACTCCACATACGGGCATAGGGCGAAGCAGTAGCATAGGGCAGTACCACACATGCGCCAATCTCAGACAAGCCCGCTGTAGTCGCGTTACACCTGCAAAACGACAGGACTTAATGTCAGAGTACGGTTCTGTAGACCTGGCGGAAGTCAGCGTACGCCAGGCAAGCCTTGGCTATGCTACTGTATGCATGGCTGTACGAATGACAGCATTCGCCACACATACGCCAGCATGCCGTGCTGCAGTGCTGCTATGTGTGGCAATCATCTTATGTCATCACACAGCCCAGTTTTCTTCGAGCTGTGATGACAGGATCAACCGCTGACAGTCCTGCACACTGTTGCAGGTGATTAGCTCTGCTATTAAGTGTTCTTTGGCGGTGCCGCTGCACCCATGGTCAGCTGAGTATGTGGTCGAAAGCGTGCTGTCAGAGCTCACTGCACCCAGCAGCAGAAACAACAACAGCAGTGATGATGCAGGCAATAGTAAGGCAGCAGCAGTGAATGTGACAGAGGCAGCTCAGCCAGTGAGCAGCAAGAGGAGCAACAGCAGGGTGGCAGCAGCAGCAGCAGCGGAGCCCGCAGGCAGCAGCCAAGCTCACAATAGCAGCAGCAGCAGTACCGTTAGGCTCTTACCCGAGTTTGCAGCGCTGCTGGAAGACTACAACGCTGCAGCAGCTTCCGGCAGCGAAGAGCCTTCAACTGGCAAGAGTGATGGCGCTGCAGCAGCAGGCAGCAGCCGCAACCGCAACCGCAACCACAGCAGTACCAGCAGCAAAGGATCGGATGCTGCTGTCCCAAGTTTTGCGCAAGTGGAGCAGCTGCAGGCAATGTTCAGCCAGCTGCTGTATGAAGAGTATCAACAGGTAAGTGAGGATGTTCAGGCATGCGTGAGTGCAGCAGGTGCCTTTGGTGTTGTATGCTGTGTCCTTGGACGAATGCCACCTGCATGACCATCTATTCAGCACATTCCTGCTCATGGTTGAACCTGCTCTGGAACACCACCAGTGCTGCTTACACTGTCTGTTCGCATTGCAGGTGGACGAGGAGGATGTGGCTGCCTTCTGTTGCAAGCTGCTGGCTGAGCTGTGCAATATGTCCACCAGCTATCTCTGTTGAGACCATCCACCCAGTACATTCCTGCTTATGGTCATGCCTGCTATGCTGCAATGTACTGCAGGTGGAGGAGGAGGATGTGGCAGCCTTTTGCTCCAAGCTGCTGGCTGAGCTGTCATGACCTGATCAGGCCTGGCCCACTGCTCTGCAACACACCATATGGCAAAGTTATTGACAAATGCATTGCAGGTGGAGGAGGAGGATGTGGCAGCCTTTTGCTCCAAGCTGCTGGCTGAGCTGTCAGGCCTGGCCCAGGCTGCGGTGCAAGCTGCTGCTGATGGGGATGAGCAGGGGCTGTGTGCGCTGTGTGGCCGAGACATGCCGCTGACAAAGCACCACCTCATCCCAAGGTGATAACACATTATAACACGTTATGTTGGTGATTTACGTGTTCACATGTGCACGTGTGATGCGTGGTTACTGGACTCTTAGGCCAGCGTGGGGAAGCTAGGGCTGAATGGCTGACTGGTATGCTTGTGTCGCAACTGCGCTTGCAGGGACGTGCACAAGGAGTTCAAGAAGCGCGGCTACAGCTCTGACCAGCTGCAGGCGGGGCTGATGGTGTGCAGGCCCTGCCACAGCGCCATCCACAGGGCGGTGCCAGACAACAAGCAGCTGGCAGCACATTACAGCACAGCGGAGGCGCTGAGCCAGGTGGGCGCAAGGGGCAGGGCTACTATGGTGATCGTTTACTGTACAACAAGCAACGCTATGCTGCGGTTGCGTGCCACGGTTTGTGTGTTCAGCGTGGCAACGCCGCACATCTGCATGCTCCTGGTGTGCGTACTCCTGCCAGCACGGCTGCAGGATCCAGCAGACATGTACAACTTGCTGACGTGGCTGTCAGATGCCTGTCTTGCGCTTCCCTTCCCAGGATATCACCAGGGGTCACTCATTATTACCGGCGATGTGCTGACCAGCTGTTGTTATGTCTGATGCTCTGCGTGGTGTGCTGCCTGCTGTGCCTTGCAGCATGAAGAAGTCGCCAAGTTTGCTGCATGGGCCAGGCGGCAGCGCGTCACCAGCAAGGTGGATGTCTCCTCGAAGCACTTCAAGTACAGGCGGTAGGAGTGCACACCTACGTGGCAGCAACCGCAGCAAGCAGCAGCAGGGAGGTGTTCCCTGGCTCAGAATGTCACCATGCTCCTACTGTTGGAGGATCTGCCTGCAGCAGGGCGATGACTGGAGCTGCAGTGATGCTGTGCATGCTGTGCTTGCACAATCGCTGCACGATTGAGCCAACTTCAAAAGTCAGTGAAGCGCGTCATCAGCAAGGGTTTGTTTCCATCATGACAATGTTAGCGCAGGCAGCAGAGCTAGCTAGCAGCAGCAGCAGCAGCAGCAGCAGCAGCAGCAGCAGCAGCAGCAGCAGCAGCAGCAGCAGCAGCAGCAGCAGCAGCAGTGAGCTGTGTGGCAGCTGTCCAGTGGTGCTCGGGCTACAGCTAGCTGCAGTCAACAGCCGAGCTTGCAGTGCGCAGCCTGCATTCTGGGACCGGATGACTGTGCCCTGGAAGCAAGCATTTGCTGAAGGGATGTTTCGTGTGGCACAGATAGATAGAGGGCTTACATGGTGTTCATGCGTTTTCGTGTTGCACAGCGTGGATTGTAAGGCTCTCTTGTCATCATCAGTCCCAGGCACTGATGAGCAGGCAGTTGTCCACACTCATCATGATCAGTGATCAGGGTACTGGTGGCCCTGATTCTCCTTGTGCAAGGCTAGGATTGCCTACAATCTACCACAGTTTAGGAAGCCCGTATGCCCTTGTAAGATGTAGGGCGTGGTTGGTCATGCGCAGCCCCACGTTGCAGGAGCTGCCTTGTGGGACACGCTTTGAATTCTGCTGAACCCGAGTGCGCGGGCCACGCCTACATGCCAACATCGGTTCGTTCGATATATTTCCATCTGTCACGAACGATACATATGAGTATAGCCTGCAGCTCTTGCTTATGGATGAACGGTGAAGAGAAGCAGAAGTGCGCTGAGCAGTAGCTGGTGCAACTCCAGGATGCGGTGATTAGTCGCAAGGGGAATATCCGAGCTTTACGTTTAGGTATACGGCGTGTTCCTGGTGTACTTTCACAGTGCCGTGGCGACACGATCAGCCTGATGCCTTTGAATGCTGAAAGATCAGTTTGTACGGATGAAACGATAGTTTGCAGCAATTTGATATGGATTGACGGTGTGCGACGTCTGTTGGCGTTCGGCAGATGCTGCCTTGTGGTCTTTGGGACTGCTGTCGAACATGCATGCCCCTGCTGTCACTTGCAGGAAGAAGTGAAGCAGAGGAGCGAGGCAGTTGGCTCATGGGTAGCATAAGGCTGCCAGTGGCAATCTTATTGCTGCTGCTGGGCACAAGCCTGCCACAGGTGTGCGATGCAGATGACAGTGTCACCAGCCAGTCTGCTGTCGCACACCCCACTGATCATGTAGGATCACACGCACGTGCAGAAGGATTATGTGTTGCAGCACTGTGCAGCAGAAGCAAGTTTCATCTTTAAAAGCAAAGGAAGACAGGCCAAGCTCACAAGCAGGACAGGCTTGCAGCTCATGTGCGCCACAACAACAGCAGCAGCAGCAGTGACGCCACCACCACAGCTGTGGCATACTGCAGTTGTGCAACATTTACAAGTCAAACCCACGCATTTACAGACCTGCACCAGGCACCTCATGCATATGTAGCATTCGGCTCAGATGTGCCACTCTTCGCTGGTTGATGCAGGCAGCGCAGGCGTCCTCCAAGTATGCCTGTGACTACAGCAACAGGCTGTGCCAGTGGAATGCACGGTACATGTTTGGGTCCACCGTGCTTGGAGGCAAGGTATGCTGCCGCAGATGCTGGCAGCAGCAGCAGCAGGTGCAGCATGCCTGGGACAGGCCCAGCACAGCAGAAGCAGCAGCAACAGCAGGTGCAGCAGGCAAACGCAGTTGTAGCACCCGCAGCAGGTCACATCTTGTGTGCACTGGAACCCAGCAGAAGAACGGGTGTGGCTGTGTTTCTTGCTGTTGCAGGTGGAACTGCGCCAGCAGCAGGAGCAGCAGCAGCAGCAAGCAGGCGGATCCAGCAAGGGCAGGAGCTGTAGTGGCAGCAACAGCAGCACTGGCAGCTACTGCGCATACACTCGCCTCCATACACTCTGCTGTAGCGCCTGTGATGTTGACTAGGCCTGCACATCTGCTGCGTGCAGGTATTCTTCAATGGCGGCATACTGTCCAACGATGCGAGCACGCCTGTGAATGGCAGCGCCTTTGAAGTGCTGGACCTGCGCACGCTGTCGCCTTACATTGTGCAGGTAAGGCCTGACAATCATGCAGGGCAACAGGTAGCTGCTGTAACTGCTGTAGTTGCGGCAGTCTGCAGCATCCACACAGTGTCTCTGTGAACATGGTTGCCCGTTCCTGCTGCTCATCATCCATGAAGCTTGCACATGGTGCCCTGCAGGTGGAGGACAACGCAAACCTCACCAGCTCCCGCTACCGCCACCAGCTGGTGACGTGGCGTGACAAGATCCTGGCAGTTGGTGGGCAGCACGACGACTCCTACGGTGCATCGCAGCAGGTTATCAATGTGATAGCGCTGGACCTCAACACGCGGCAGTGGAGCCTGATCAGGGAGTTCAAGCAGCCAGGTGGCAAAGGTGAGTTGACCATTCTGCAGCCGCAGGTACCCTGCAAATTTGCAGACATTATTGTGTCACACCTGGCAGCTGGCTTGTTGTTCCTGACTGCCAAGCATTGTTGGGGCAGCCAGCGTGCCGTTGCCTGTTCACCAGTGCTTGTGCATGATGTGAACCTGTCCGAAGAACTCAACAACCTGCAATCGCAGCTGTATGCCTCACCTGTAACATCTGCTGCTGCCCCATCTGCTGTCGCGCCTTCTGCTGCAGCTGAGTTGATATTTGAGGCCTCTCTGGTCGTCAAAGACACTTTGATGATCGTGGCCCAGGATATTACCATTATGCAACGCATAATGGCACGTCTTGATCTGATGACAGGAAAGATTGTAGGGGGCGCCAACTACATCCTGGTGAGAAACATTCTGTGCCCTGCAAAAGTACAGTTGAACTGTCGATTGTGCGTGCAGCAATGTCTTGATGTTGTGCATCTGTGTCTTTGCAGCTTCATAGTGAAATGTCAGGCACAGCCACACATTATGCATGCTGTGTGTGTGTGTTGCATTGCAGGCAGCTGATGTTGTGACACTCCTAGACTACCCTCTTGTGTCCATCATGTCTCTGGACGCTGACGGAGACTTTCCCTACTTGGTAGTTAACACCATGCGGCAGCTGCAAAATGCAACTACCATCCTCTGGTCTGGTAAGCAAGACTGCTTGCAGTGGACACAGATATAACAACGGCAGCTGCACGCACCACCTTTCAACCGTAGAAAAGATTGTTTGATACAGTGCAACATCGGTGGTGTGGCATAAAGATTGCACAGCTCACACCGGCCCAGCAGCAGTGTGCACATGCGGAGACCAATCAGCGCATCTTCGGCTGTGTTACATCATATGTCACTATCAACTGCTTTAATGCAGAGGTTACTGGCGAGGGCGATACAGGCATACAGCGTGATCTTCAAACCACTGTCAGCTTGGGAGGCCTGAAAGAGTTGCCAGGTGGCAATGGCGGCAAGGTCCTGACACTCAACATTCTGCCACTGTACGGGGAGCCCAAGCTTGTCATGTGGGCGTCGACCACTGCCAACTTTTCCAGCAAAGGGTAAGGGGCCTTGCAAAATGGGGAACCACATAGCACAACAAGCAGGTGACCTGGGCAGATTGGTGTCGTCTGTTTGCATGCCATGACTGCCACCAGCCGTTTGAACAGCTCTATGTTAACATCTCCAGCGCTGCACGCACCAACCAGGGGCCTGTGTGCTATACCACTGCAGGTCGAGGGCCTCCTTACCTGTCAGCGTGGTGTCTGTGTATGACATCGACGTCAGTGACGTGGCTTCAAAGAAGCGTGTTGCGCTGCAGCTGTCCAAGTTGCTGGTGATGCAGCCACTGGATTTGCAAGACCTGTCCGGCCTGCAGTTGATTGACCTGCCATTGCACGGCAACGTGCAAGTCAGCGCTGCTGATGTGACCATCATGCCATACATCGGCATTGTGGATCTGGTTGGGGCGTTGGATTCAAGCAACGTCAACATCCAACCCTGGTCGGACAAGGGTTTCATCATCAGGGGCGCGGTGAGTATAGAGTGGAGGCAAGCACTGTCATAGCATGACATACGCAGCCTGTTGCGTTGCTCACTTGGCAGATGAATTTGTGCACCAGCCGAAGCGGCAAACAAAGGGGGCTTCTAGATAAGCTGAATGTTTGCACACAGATTCTATTGCCTTGCCCCACTGCTGCTGCTGCTGCTGCTGCTGTTGCTGCTGCTGGCTGCTGCTGTTTGGGTGCTGCTGTACCCCAGGCCATTGCCGACTACCAATGTCAGCCAGCTGCCACCTGGCAACCGTTTGTTGTCCTGGTGGAGATGCCAAAAGTCAACACAGGGCAGCCTGAAATCACTGCGGTGTCAAACTACACGTGGTGCGCAACGCGCCCCACACAGCTAGTGGCTTCCAAGGTGGTTGGCAACGGCGCAGCATTGAGTTCAAACACCAAGCTCTACAAGGTGGACAGCATTGCTGGAGCGCAGCTGCTTGTGCTGAATGCTCAGCAAACAACAAACCCAGGAGGGCAGCTGGAGTTTCTTGACACTGCAAGTAAGCGAGAGCAGCCGCTTACCTCAGCCAGTGGCGTTGGGCGACACATGTCAAAAGTTGTAGCCAAACGTTGCTGAAGGCAGCATGCCTGGCACATTTCAGCGGGTATGTAGCACAGCTTCATGATACTAGCTGTGATCCAGGCACCTGAGGATATGGGCTCTGCACATCTGATTTGTTTGTCCATGCTGCTACTGCTGCTGCTGCAATCCGGCCTCTGCAGAACCCCTGCAAGGCGCATACATCAACGTTAGGCAGGGCAGCGTCAGCAACTTCACCCTGCAGCCGGCAGCAGGCTACCCTTATGCCGAGGGCGTTGCAACCTGCACAACCGACTTGGACAGCCAGGCCATGTACGTTGAGCATGGCGGTCGGTTCAGTGATGGTGGAACATTTACGGTGCACAAAGGGTCCTACGCTGCCCTTGTGCAGCCAGGCCGACCAATTGTACGCCTGATGACTTTGTCCGGCAGCGCTGGAATGCCAGGGGCAGCTTATGCCAGCATGGCTTGCAGCCCTGTTGGCCAGCTATACATCTTTGGGGGCCTCACCATATATGGCTACACGATTCTGCCTGTTCCAAACAGCAATAACACCATGAAGCTGCCGGAGTGGAAGCCACATGGCTCGTTGTTCAGTGCAAAGCTTGGGGGAAGCAGTTCCGTGCCTGCAATCAGCAGAGCAGCCCAGCTGGCACCAGCAGCCAAGGGCGCTGCATTCCCCAGCGCCCGCAGTGGTCATATACTGACCTACCTGCCTAGCAGTACAGTCTCGCAGCTAGGGCTCCAAAGTGATGTGTTATTGCTCTATGGGGGCTCTGACATCAACACCACACTGGGCGAGCTCTTGGCTGATAAAACAACAGCCCCTCAACTGCTGAACGCAAGTGAATGGGACACCACAGCCTGGCTGTATGACATTGCAGCTGACAAG
Organism: Tetradesmus obliquus; assembly: GCA_030272155.1. Lineage (NCBI taxonomy): Eukaryota > Viridiplantae > Chlorophyta > Chlorophyceae > Sphaeropleales > Scenedesmaceae > Tetradesmus > Tetradesmus obliquus. Next base: position 3,492,732 of record CP126200.1, on the reverse strand, counting down.
TGGCGGAAGCTGGCGCCTGTGGGTGACCTGCCACCTGGGCTCATGTACCACAGCATGGCAGTTGAGGGCAAGCAGGTGAGCTTCGTGCAATTCAGGCTTCTGCGGCGCACAGCACGTACAGGCAGGTGTCACCTGGTTAATTGAACTGAAGCAGAGAAGTCTATTCCTGTGCTGCCTCTCTTTCACACAAGGTTCCGCCATCAGATATACCTTGCAGTGAGACTTGGGCTACTGCATTCTGCTGCAGGTGATGCTGTTTGGTGGTCTGCGGTACAACCGTAACACAAACAATGTGAGCCGGTCAACGGACCTGTTTGTGCTTGATTTCAGCGAGCCGACGCCACGCTGGCGTAAAGCAGCAGTTGACAACATCAACACGCAGGGGGCGTACCAGCTGGCCTTTCCAAACACTGGGATCGTGCCGCTGTCTGAGATTGGCACTGTTGCGCTGATGCACAGAGCGGTGAGTCGCCGGGTTCGCTCAAGGCACAGGCCTGTACCCGGGTACGTCAACACGGATTGCCTGCCTGCCTATGTCGTGCTCGGCACAGCTATTGTCAACAAGAGTGAGTGAGTGAGTGAGTGAGTGAGTGAGTGAGTGAGTGAGTGAGTGAGTGAGTGAGTGAGCGAGTGAGTGAGTGAGTGAGTGATTAAGTGAGTGAGTGAGTGATCGGCTACCCAGGCTGCTCTGCGGCTGAAGAGGGTGTGTGTGGCCAGGGGCGACGCCCCTAAGCTGCACACCCCCTACCTGCCTGCTTGCACCTTGGGGTGCAAATGGGGTGAGCCAAAGGTGCTAGGCGACAACTGATTGAAGTGCCAGCATGACGAGTAGTTGGCAGCTGTTCTCTGCACACGTGACGTGCGGCCACCAGTTCAGCAGGACGTTCAGTAGCTCTGGTGTCGGCGCGTTGACTGTGGCACCTGTCTTGTGCTGATGCGTGTCTTGTGCCTGTGTGCTGCTGCTTGCAGGGCATCAGCCTCACAGCTATCCCCCAAAGCGTTCAAGCCCCATCCGCTGATGTGCTCACCAACTGGGGTTTGAACTGGGGCCTCAATATGACAGCAGGGGACTGGATCAGGCTGCCGCCAGCTGCCAGCACAAAAGTGACGCAGCCGCTACTGCTGGCTGGTGACATCATCATCACTGGTGGAAAAAGCAGCAGCAGCAGCAGCAGCAGCAGCAGTGATGGGGCGGGTGGGCGTGGCCTGCTGCAAAAGTCAGCGGCAGCAGCAGGGGCAGCTACAGGGCTGTTGGAGCTGCGCTGTATTGGCAATGCCACCTCTGCCATGACCATCAGGTGCGGTTGTGTTGTAAGTGACATGTTGCCACAATGCATGCTGTTGTAGCAGCACTTGCAGATGCATCGGCAAGAGGTTTGTGCTGACTTGCGCTGATCTAGCTTGTACTGCTAGAGCCGGATGCACGCTACTCTTGCAGGAACTCTACATTTATGCGTGCTGTTCTCCGTATGCAGGTCATCCGGTGCAGTGCTGGAGAATGTGCGCATCAGCGGCTGCAACGGCAGCGCTGTAAGAATCGAAGTGGACGCCACAGGTGCCTACACCTCCCCAGCAGTGCTGCGCAACGTCCACATTACTGGCAATTCCGGCAAAGATGGTGCTGCAATCAGCATGGGGCCTTATACCTCTGTTATCATTGAGTCGAGCAGCATAACCAGCAACAACGCAACAGGCAGTGTTATAGCTGCGGAGGCTGGGTCAAGTTTGCAGCTTATCAACGGCACAGTATCAAACAACAATGGCTCGGCCGTGAACTTTACTGGCGCCAGCCTCACTGTGTTAGACTCTTCTCTGAGCAACAACACAGCAGAGCATGGCGGCGCCATCAGCATCGCCTGTCCAGCAAATGGTGCTGATGTTGGCGGTTGCAACAGCCAGACCGTCATAAACAACACAAGGTTTGAAGGCAACAAAGCAAATGGACATGGCGGAGCGTTGTACATGCGAGACAGCACCTTTGCTGGGCTGCATAATGTTACGTTCCTGCATAACCGTGCAAGCGAGGGTGGCGCTGTGATGGCTGACCGGAACACTTGCTTGTACAACATGACCAGCGTCAAGTTTGTCAACAACAGCGCTGCTGGCAGGTGCGTCTGCCCCACGACAACAAGGTGCCTGTTGTGCATCTGCATGTCCTGCCATCTGCAGCAGCTGTAAGTGCACATACGCACGCGCTCCAGGGTGCATCTACTAACACCTCATAAGCAGCCCATCTACAGCTGGCCCTGAGCTACAGCTAAGCTGCTTGCTTTGCATGCTCTTCATGCTCTGCAGTGGAGGCGGGCTGGTGATGTGCGGAGCAAGCTGCCCTGGCAGTATCACGTGGAAGGATGCTGTCTTCACAAACAACAGCGCAGGCGTGTATGGCGGGGCCATGCACCTGACAGAGATGGCTAAGCGGGAGCTGTCTGGCCAGGGCTTGTTTGAGGGCAACGTGGTGAGCTTGACTGATAAGCAGAGAGGCAGCACCTTCCTTTTTAGCCTTATCGCTTGCAAGTATAGCACTAGCAGTGCACTGCTGCACATGCAAGCTTTGCAAACTAGCAATCAGCTGTCAGTAATCATCACAAGCTGCTGCCTACATCCAGCAGCTGACGTTGTTCTGGCACGTGGCAAAGTCCTGCAAGCTGAATTGCATGCTGCGTGCCATGCTTGTTGTGTCTGCTCCTGCAAGGCCGGGAGGGAGGGTGGAGCTGTGTACCTTGGCATGTGGTCAAGCAGCTTCAAGCTTCACAACTCGTCTTTCACTGGCAACAACGCAACTTACCGAGGAGGTGCCATCAGCAGCCTTGCCATTGACAGCAGCATAACTCTCATCAACACAACAGCCTCAGGCAACTTTGCAGGAGACGTAACTCTCGCAAATCAGATGCAGTTGCAAGCTGGGGGCTGGCCGACGCTGCAGAGTGAAGGCGGCGTGGTGTACATTGGAGGGATCGGGGCCAACTTGACGCTGCAGAATGTCAGTATGGAGGACAACGCAGCTGCAAAGGTAGGCGTTGTGTGAACAGAACCCACGCACTCTGCACACTGCCGGTCGACGCAAAACAGCTGTATGAATGCAAGCGGCACAAGTATATGCTGAGGTTTGGCCGGGCGCTGGCCTGTTCCTAGGTATTCCTGCTAGGCAGGTGGAGCAAGTGCTTACCAACTTCCTGCGGCCATGTGTGCTTCTATTGGCTTGCAGGGCGGTGCCGTCGCCTTGAGCAGTGAGGGAGGCAACCTGAACGTCAGCAGCAGCTCCTTCACATCCAACAGGGCCATCAGTATCGGCGGTGCTGTAGCTGTTACAGAGCGCAAGTCTGCAAGCATCAGCGGCTCAAACTTCACAAACAATGAGCTGCTGATGCGGCAGGAGGAACGCTGCTTGGCTGCAGGAGGAGGCTTTTACTGCCTTACGTGCAAGGACGTTGCGATACGCGCCTCGCAATTCCTTGGCAATAAGGCATGCTTTGGCGGTGGCGCAGCTGTCCTGCAAGCTGGGAATTCAAACTTGGTCAACTCTTTGTTTGAGAGGAACGAAGCATCGTGGACTGATGCTCGGGGCCGTGTCATGCTGCAGCAGAGCAAGCAGTGGCTTGGCAGTGGATCAAAGAGTTCGAAGCAGCAGGAGGCTTGGGATATACTTGGAGCTCTGGATGCCAATACAACAGCAGACAATGGGTTCTATACAGGAGGTGGTGGACTGTACCTGTCAGTTGCTGGGCCAGCAAACGTCTCAGGCAGTACGTTCAAGAACAACAAAGCATACAATGGAGGTAAGCTGTGCTTTGTGCTTGCTGCCTGCAGAAGTTGCCAGAGACTGTGCTGTTTCGCTGCACAGAGTACTGAGAAGCAGCAACTTGCGTTGTTACAGCACAGCTGTGTGTCAGAGCTGTTGCTGAAGACGTGTGCCCTTGTCCACTGCAATCCTGCTGTTTTCAGGTGGCCTGCTGGTGCTCACGGACAACTGCATGCGCCTGGACCGCAACAGCGGCTGTGGTCTGGTCCTGCACAACTCCTACATTCCTGCAAGTAACAACGCAACAGGCGGCGGAGACGGTCTGCTTGTCACCAACATCAGCGCATCAATTGTCAAGCTGCAGGACTGCAGTGCTGGCAGCAGCCTAAATCTTGATACCAGCAAGGCCTGCTTGCAGGAAAGTGTTCTGCACACAGGCACCTCACCCAACAGCAGGGGCTTGCTGCAAGTTCCTGCAAGCAGTACTGGCAGCAACAGCACCTTGCAGGAACAAGCAGCAGCACCTGCTGCTGGGCCAGACTATCTTGTGACATCTGCTGCTGAGCTTTACTGCTTCAGGTCGGTTGACACTGGTTCCAACTCTACCTTAATGGAGGTGAAGGAAGCATGCAGTGAGCCTATGCTTGCAGGACCAGGCACACCATTCAACCCCGGTTTCATTGTGGTGGATGGGCTGGGCAGACACGTCACACAGGGCATCTACGATGCTGGAATGCCCATGCAGGTGAGCTGAGATGAAGCACAAAACAAAGGACGAATAGCAGATAGTTAACGAATGTTTCAGGGTCTGCTGTGCTGGCGTTATAGTACAGACGTTGAGTGTGCCTGCAAGGCAGGCATGAGATGCACTTGCATGCTGCACCGTCGACTGCCACCCTTGTTTCAACTCCAAAAATGCAGCAATTCAAACGACTGCTGCAAACTTTATGTTTGCAGGCGCAGCTGCTGCATGTTGGCAACGGGTCATTGGCAGACTTTGCTGTGGAGAGCAACTCCACGCGCGCCATCGCAGGGCGAGCTGTGTTTTCAGGACTGAGCGTGAGCGCGCAGCCTGGCACGCGCTACAAGCTGCGCTTCACTACGCAGAGCGGGATTACAGTTGACCGGGATTTGCTGCTGCGCCAGTGTTGGGCAGGTGGGCGCATGCAGAAGCGGAGAGGAGCTGTTACATTGATACAACGTTGTTACATTGATTGCTACAGTGTTGCTTTCAGATGGATTGCTGATGTGCAGAGCTGCAGAAGCATGCAGTGCATTGCCAGATCCATCTCTCCTTGGTTTTACTTACGGGGGCCTTGCCTGTCAGTTGCAGCGGAGGTGCAGCTTGCAGGGCATCATCAACCCGCTATTATGTTAATGAGATAAAACCATAACATGAAACCCTGCATGCACATCAAACCAATTTGTGCTGCTGTGCATTACGTTGTGTTATGTTATGTTAATTAGTATGTTATTTATTTTCCGTGCAGCACCCACCCACCCACCCACACCTCTTCCAAGTTGCTCACTTCTGCCTGTCGCACTCGCTGCTGACTCTGCCAGGTGAAGCAACAGAGAAGCGTGAACAAGGCGTCACCCCAAAGATATCTTGCATCACTTGCAGCGCCCCAAGCTATTCCTTCTACCCAGAAGCTCCGCAGTGCAGCCAGTGCCTGTCGCTGCCTCGAGGTGCTGCTGCTGTCTGCAACGGACCAGCAGTTGTGCCTGCAAGTGGCTTCTGGCAGTCACACCCGCGGAGCCCCAAGGTGTGCCTGCTGCATCAGCAGCACAACAGCAGCACAAAATGGGTTGATGTGCATGCAGGGTGCAGCTGCTCTGTTTGTGTGTCTGCCAGTGATGGCTAGTTATGCTCGGTTGATGGCTGCTGCTGGTCTAGTTGCGCAGCAATGAGACAGCTGCACATGTTCTGCTGTGTAGCGCATGTGCACAGAAGGTTGCAGGTGACTCAACGGTGTCAGTCGGATTCTTCCATGTCTGGCATGATTGTCTCACACTTTTCCAGGTCACTGTCCTGTGAATAACCAAACTGCTGCTGCATGCTGCTTCCCGCTGCTGCTGCTGCTGCCGCTGCTGCAGCTGCATGAATGCATTAACCCCAGGGCCTGTCACCGCAGCAATGAGACCATACAGAACATGTCAAACTGGGCCTACGAATACCAGAAGTTCAACATCACGCAGCTCAACAGCGCCAGGTTTCCAAATGGCACCCTTGTGCTTGAAGGGTACATGCAATACATGTGCAAGCAGGGTTACGAAGGCCCATTGTGCGGCGCATGCCAGGAGTACCCCATTCCATATGGGCACAGCACGCACACATGCAATGAATGCGCCAGGCCTGAAATCAACAACTTCTACTATTTCCTGGCATCCGTGTTCATGTTTGTGATGCCAGTGCTGAACATGTGGTTGCATAGCCAGAATGTGCGCAAGCGGTCTGCCCAGATCCGCCGCGCGCAAATTGGCGGCCTGCAGCAGCAGGTTGTTTCGCGCCCTGCTGCAGCAGTCCTGCAGCAGGAGAGCTCTGCCCAAGTGCCTGCTGCTGCTGCGGCGGGTGCGGCAGGCAGTAGGGGTAAAACCGTTGAGCTAGCCGCACTGCAGCAGCAGCAGCAGCAGCAGCAGCAGCAGCAGCAGCTTGGTGCGAGTAGTGCAGCAGATGTGCATGGAGTGCCTCGATCTGACCAAGACATCACCGCAGCAGCCCCACTGCCGCGTAAGGATGTCAGCAGCAAGTCGGACCCCATTCCAACGCTCCACTTCAGCACATCAACAACGGCAACGAGCAACAGCAGCGCTGCATTACCAACTGCCACCATCAACAGCAACAGCCCCTTCATCATCCACGAGCATGAGTCAGCCGACCAGCCTGACCTTGATCCCGTGCCAGATCTGATGCCTGCGGCAGCGCGTGCTGCTGCTGTGCCGCCTGTGCAGCCTGTGGCTCTGCGCCCTGCTGCTTCTTTTGGCGGTCGGCTGCAGTCTGTTGGCAGCAAGATGATCAGCCGTTACTTGGACCACAGGCTTCTAGACGGCGGCAGTGAATCAAGCCCATTCATCACCAACAAACTACACTCTGAGCAGTCCCAAGCTGTCATTAGCACGCAGCAGCAGCAGCAGCAGCAGAAGAAGAAGATGCTGCAGGGCGCACCTCGCAGCTTTAGCATGCCTGCGCGGCGCAGCGTTGATGTGTCGCAAGTGGTGGGCGCTGGTGGGCGCGGCACGCAGCAGCAGCAGCAGCTGCAGCGGCGCTCGTTCAAGTTCTGGCACACTGACATTATAATGGTGAGGCAGTTGGCGGACATGCTACATTGTTGTAATGGCCTGCGGCCAGTACTCAAATGCTTGCAGCCTACTGAATGCAGCGCTCTCAAAGTGGGTTAGCTGTGCGTGTGAAATTGTATACAACCGCTGCAGCTTGAGGACAGTGTGTTGCTTGTGCTGAGCCTGTTGCAGCACTGACCACTCACCACACATCAAGTGCATGCAAGCCAAAATTTTGACATACCAGCTGCCGCTGCTGCTGTTCCTGAGCTATTCACAGCTTCTCAATTCCAAGCGCTTGTTGCAGCATAGCCGCGTGAACACACCAATGTAACCCTACTGCTTCCTCTTCTGCTGCTGTGCCCTGCCTGCAGATGCTGGTCAACTACATGCAGCTGCTAGGCCTGCTGCGCCTGGTGCGCCTCAACTGGCCGCAGGTACTGCAGGGTGTGGCCAACTTCTTGAACTATGCAGATATCACCAGCAGCGGCAGCACCTGGGTCAGCCTTGAGTGCAGTTTCAACAGCTGGGGGCTGCCGAGGTCAATCAAGCGCTCCATTGTGCTGCTCCTGTGGCCAGGTGGGTTGCTTGATGTGTTTTGTGGTAAGGATTTGGCTGGAGTTGATAACTCAGTCCTGGTACAGCTGCTTGTGGCTGCTGTTAACAATTAGCGTTTTGCTGTGCAGCAGCAAGTGTGCAGCCTGGTTGTCTGTTATGTCCATGCCCCATACGCCGCAATGCAGCCAGCCATCATGCATGGCGATGCACTCCTCTGCTGCTCTCCAACACATACTGCTCTGTCATTCCCAGTTACTACGCGCTCACCCCTGGTGTGTCCTCCTGCACATGCGTCACTGCTTCACCTGTGCTGCCCCTGCTGCTGCACAATCTGCAGTTGCTGCACTGGCCGCCCTCACAGCATACTGGGCATGCTATGCCTTCTTCATCTCCTGGCGTCGCAATCGGGGGCAATTCCGAGCCACTTTCGGGCGCTACCTCCCGCACATAAAGATGTCCTGGGTGGTCATGGCATTCTTCCTGTACACCCCTACCAGCAGAGAAGTAATCTCGCTCTTCAGCTGTCAGAAAGTGGACTCGGCCGGAGCCATGCCGCCTGAGGCAGCATACACAGCGGACGCAGCAGCAGCCCTCACGCTTGCAGGCAACGATTGGGGTGTCTGGACAAGTGACTCGAACATCGAGTGTGGAAAGATGCCCCACTTGCTGCTGGTGATTCTGGGCGGCATACCTGGCCTGCTGTGGGTGTTTGGGCTACCGCTGGCGCTGGGGCTCACGCTGCGGCGGCACAACAGGATGGAGAACCAGCAGCAACAGCTGGCGAGCGAGCGGGTGAGTGCCTGTGCGTGTGGAGCTGGGTTGCGTGTGAGAGGGACTTGCCTGCAAGTGTGACAGTGCAGTACAGCGCAAGCCGGTGCGTGCTGCTGACTTGCATCTGCTGTTTGTGCTGGTACAGTGTTCTGCGCCTGGTTTGTAACGTGCTTTCTCTTGCCAACTTGAGACTCAGGCCAGCAGCAGCTGCCATTGCAGAAGCCATCAACGGCCTGCCAGCACCACAGCCACACTGACTGTGCACTGCTGCTGCCCCTGCTGCCGCTGCTGCCACTGCTACTGCTGCTGCTGCTGCTGTCACCGCCTGCAGGTTGAGCTGCAGTACGGCCTGATGTACGACAAGTACCGCTACAGCTGCTACTACTGGGAGACGCTGCTGCTCATCGAGAACTGCGTGCTCACCATGCTGCTGGTGCTGCTGCAAGGCCAGCCGCCGGCGCTGCAGGTGCTGTGCGCAATGGCAGTCATCTTCATTGAGGCTGTGCTGCACGTGAGTGGTGGCAGGCTGATTCATATTGAATATAATGACTGCGGCTTCACATACCCAAGTTGCAGCGCATGCTGTGCATTATGAGCCGGTGGATTCGGAGTACATGCATTCAGTAGCTGTCGCACAAGAAGGTGTCAGCTCAGCCAGCTGACGAGACCAGCACACAGTTATTGCATCCGCATGTGGCTGCTTGTGCGCAATGACAGTCATCTTCATTGAGGCTGTGCTGCACGTGAGTGGGCTGGCGACATGCCCCTGGACGTTTGCTTGTTGTGTGGCTGCTTAAATCGGCGGCGCCAGACATTGGCAACAACATGTTGTTATCACGGACATGGACGCTGCTTCGGCTGCTGCATGCTAGTCAGTTGCATTTCTAGAAAGCCTCTTGCAGCCAACACAGGTCTGCTGTTGCTGAACGCTGCTCGAATCAGCATCTCCATCAAAACAATCCTGCTGCGCTGCTGCTGGTGCTGTCCCTGCTGCTGCTGTACAACCCTGCAGATGACCTTCCAGCCGTACGCGTGCCGCATGCTCGACACCCTGCGACGAGTCAGCGTGTTTGGCCTGATGACGACGCTCTTCCTCATCATGCTGGTCTCACTCTCCCAGTTTGAACAGCAGGAGCGAGTCAACATCGCAGCAATGGCTGCAATCGTTGCGGTGAACTGCTGCGTGCTGTGTTTGTACCTCTGGGCCGCATTCAGCGAGTTTGTGCGCTGGGTGCGGTCCCTACTGGACAGAGATGGCAAGGGATACGTCTCCAAGCAGGATGTGCAGTCTGTGGTGCAGCAGGGAGTACAAAAGCTGCAGGGTTGGGCGGTACGGCTGGGTTTGCCGCTGCCGCGGCAGCAGCAGCAGCAGGCTGCAGGTCTGAGAGCTGCGGGGCTTGGGAGTGCCAGAAGGCAGCCACCCCTGGAGCAAGCAGTCGGCAGCGTGTTGACGGTGCACCCTAGCGGAGATGTTGCCAGCGAGACTCGCAGCGGCAATGTGGTTGTGGTGCACCCCACGCAGCCGGATGCTGCTGCTGCTGATGCGGCGCCCAGGGTCGGCTGGATGTGAGGTTTGAAGTTGCAGGTGCTGCTGTAGATGTTGTGGCAATGTGGTCGTGGTGCACCCCAGGGAACCGAATGCTGCTGCTGCTGCTAACGCGCCGCCCAGGGCCGGCTGGATGTGAGGTTAAGTAGCTGGTGCTGGTGCTGATGTTGTGGCAATGTGGTTGCGGTGCACCCCAGGGAGCCGAATGCTGCTGCTGCTAATGCGCCGCCCAGGGTCGGCTGGATGTGAGGTTTGAAGTTGCTGGTGCTGATGTTGTGGCAATGTGGTTGCGGTGCACCCCATGCAGCTGGATGCTGCCTATACTGTCAGCTAGTAGTGCTGGTGCTCCAGCGGAATTTGATGTGCACAGATGTGGCAGCTTGAGTGTGGTAGAGCAGAAGTGCAGTCTGAACAGCCAGGTAGCTAGGGTTTTGGGCTAGATGTGAGACTTTGAAAGCGGGTGCTGTCAGCAGGGTTGAGTATAGATAGTTGCAGGTCGCATAGGGTTTGATGTACTAGGTGTGAAGGTTGTGAGTGGGATAGGAGCGCGCAGCTGTACAGGTGCTGTGGCTACTGGGTGCCGCTTAGCTAGGGTTCAGAGCTACAGGTAGGAGTGGGGTTAGGGATAGCTGCCGGTTCGCATGTTGGGTAGGCAGGCAAGAGTGTAGACCAAGAGTTATGTAACCCGTCAGAAGGGCCGTGTGTTGCGATGACAGTGCACCCGGCACTGGTATGGCAAGCCAGGATGTCAGAGAGGTTGTAATGGGTACGAACGTTACGACATGGCTCCCGCTCCACGTACACTGCCTGTTGGCGGGCCAGTGCTGGTCACCCAGTGCCTGCCTGCCAGGACCACACAGCTGGCAACCTTGCAGGCAGCAATGCGGGTACTGGCCAACAGCAGGAGCTCCACACAGCTTTAAAAGGTGCCAGCGACCCTGCTGCGGCACGAAATAGCAACCTGTGGCTGCCTGACTGTGCACATCAGCTGTTGATGTTTGATTCAGAGGCAGCCTCTGAATGAGCCTCTGACAGCTCGTGCAGCTGCATGCCAACACCATTGCGCGTGGCGTGCACTACAAACACACGCAATGGGTGGCATGCAGCATAGAGCGGCACATGAAGCACATATGCCATTGAACCGGATGTCATTGTAGGGCTCATCACCCACAACCAGCAGCACTGACTGTGCACATGGCTGCCTGTTGCGCCGACTCCTCTCACAGTTGCTGACAATCACACCTGCTCTACACCTGCTACAAAGCCTGTCTACCTGCCTAGCTGCGACCACGGCCAGTGATCAACAGCAATCAAATCATCAAATGCCGGCGGTGGGCTGTTGTGTGCAAAGGAGCTGCGGCACTCCATACACACCAAAGTCGCAGCCGGTGCGGCACTCCCACTCGTAGCAGCATGCTCGGTGTCAGCTGCTGGGGTTGCTGGGGTCAATAACCATATGTACAAAAGCTGCAGGTGTGTTGCGCCAGCAGCAGCGCACACAACATCACTGCTGCAAAGGGCAGCTAGGCCCACACCAGCGGCTGCTGGCAGCAACATCAGCAAACTTCAGCATGCTCAGGCCAGCAGCTATGGCATGGCCCTGCCGCAGCACTACACTCTTGCAGGACAATGCCAAAACAAACACCATTTACTCAGTGGGTGTCAAACTGCTCTGCTCTGTTACAAGTAACACATCTACTTGACTCCCACAGAGATCTTGATGTTCATTGCAGCCAGCTCAGCCGCCAGGTACTTGAACACATACGGCATCGCCACGCGCTCGATGCCGGCGCTGCTGTTATCGCAGAGCCTGCACACCACCTTGGCCTGGCCAGAGCTCTGCAGGCAGAAGCAGGATCATCATCAGCAGCAATACGTCAGCAATTACGCACAGGCATCAGCAGCATTCCCTGTGGTGCTAAACAACAACAACAAGGCATAACGCGCCGTAAGCTCGACCTACCACCCCCACACTAATCCCCACAGACACGACCACCTCGCACACAACCACCTCACCCTTCAGCTATGACCTGGCACAGCACCTCCTCCAAACTCATACAACCCACCTGCACCCCTGACATGACGCCGGTGTCTAGCCCCCGGATCGCCGCGGCCTTGCTGAGCGGCGCCAGGATGCTGCCGCAGCGCGTGCACACGTCACACACGTGGTAGTCGCTGCAGGTGTGCAGCCGATCATGCAGCAGGTAGGCTGCGCCGTGTGCCAGCAGGCTGTCTCGCTCCATCTCTCCAAAGCGGATGCCACCTCCCAGCTTGCGGCCTTTGATGGGCTGGTGCGTGAGCTGGTTGATGGGGCCCAGGGAGCGCACCTGGAAGGTAACACAATAACAACATTCAAAACCTGGATGGGTCATATGGGGCAGGATTGAGGAAGCAGTAGTGCCGCTGTGGACCTTTGTTGAACTGGTCAAACTGGTGGGCTGTGCAACCAGCGGCGAGCAGCACCAATTACGGTACACAACACAGCATCCGCAGGCAAGTTGTGCAAGCCGAGGCAGATGCGTCACAACATCTGCGGATTCCCCCTTGACGGCGCTGCACCCAACCCATGCTGTTCTGGTACGCCATCGCACTGCCACCAGTCAACATCCACAGACCCTCAACCCACCTGGAACTTGTCAGACACCATGTGTCGCAGCCGCTGGTAGTACACGAGGCCGATGTAGATGTCGCAGGGCATCTCCTGGCCGGTGACGCCGCTGATCATCGTCTCCTGGCCGTGCTTGGCAAAGCCTGCTGCCTCCAGCTGCTTGCCAAACTCCTCGACCGGGTTGATGCGCTGCTGCTGCTGCTGCTCGCCCTGCTTGCGGCCCTTGGGCACGGTGCAGCTGCAGGTTTGTGCAAGCAGACAGCATGATTTGTGTCAGAAGATGACAAGGAGCGCGAGTGATCAAGCAGGAGAAGCCGTTGCCGTGCGCATGCCGAGGGATAATACCTGACAGCAAATGATTCAACAACACACGCCCCTACGAGCCCCAGGCACACCACATCACAACATGAGCTGAGCCTGCAAGAGCAGGGGTCCGATATCTTAACGTAAAAAAAGTCAAAAGACGTGATGACTCACTTCTGGAAGGGTGAGGCGTCCACGAAGTTGCCTGTGAGCGCTCCCGCCTTTGCTGCCATGCTCTCCACCAGCATGCCAATGGTCATGCGGGAGGGGAAGGCGTGAGGGTTGATGATCAGGTCAGGGCGCATGCCTGCAGGACAGCAGCACAGCACAGCAGACAGGCACATGGAGACAGGGTTAGAAAGGGCGACACAGCTGTTGCGTCCTGAAGCAGCAGGCTAGGACAATTTATATCTGCAAGAGCAGCACGGACACATGCAGCTGAACTGCCAGGATAGTAGTTGGACGCTTGCACAGCTGCTCTGCTCCAGCAAGTGGCAACTGTTGCACATGATGAACAGCATTTGGGCCGCATAACAACTGCCGCATGCACGCACCTGTGGAGGCGCAGTAGGGCATGTCTGTGTCTGGCCACAGTATGCTGAGCACTCCCTTCTGGCCGTGCCTGCTGCTGAACTTGTCACCGATGACAGGGTTGCGGTTGAAGCTCATCTTGATGTTGGCGCGCTGCATCATCCCCGACTTGTCACCCACGAGCGTCACCTGTGGAATGAGCAGCATAGCACAAGATGCATAAGCACTTACGATTGGTTGTTGGCTTTGGCAGCCAACTAACACAGGCAAGCCAGCACAGCACGCCAATCAAGCGGCATGCTAGAGCGTATGCACCATGGGGCCGCAGTGCACAGGCTCGTCTTACCACCTCAACCATCCACACCCGTTGGCCAAGTGCAGCACACACACCAACTGTCACACAAATCTCAACTTGCGTTACTATGTTACATTTCTCGGTGCAGCGCGCACCTGCTCCACATGTGCCACCTCCTCTCCCTTGTGCTTGTGCGCCTTGTACTTCTTAGTCGTCACGTCCTGCGTGGTGTAGATGGTCTGCCCTGGCCATATAACAGCTCCAGGCCGCGGTAAACCATCCTCATCTAACCGCTCAGCATCCTTATGCAGCCCAGCTGGCTGCACACGTGCTGCTGAGGCTGCAGGCGCTGCTGCGTCGCTGTTGCTGCTGCTGTTGGGCCTGCTGGGGCAGTTCTGTGGGAACTTCTGCCCAAACGCTCCCTCGGGGCGCGGCTGGCTGGCTTCCATGCGCGCTGCAGCTTCCTGCAAGCACAAAACGCAAACAAACATGCAGTTGAGTTTGAGTTTGAGCATTGCAACTGTATGAAGTGCGGATGGCTTAACTGTAGGGACAGTCAGTGTGCTGCCCAGCACGTGCTTGATCCCGGCGGGCAGCTGCACAACTACACACCCAAAGCAACTACCACACACACAGCGCACGCTGGCGCTTGGCAGGACAAACTGCATCATCATAGCACAGCTCCCTCACCGACTGCGGCTCTGCAGCAAAGATCTGCTTGGTGCCTTTCTCGCTGCGCAGGTCCACCATCTCCGTCTTGATGAGCCGTCCGTGTGCAAAGCCGCGGTCAACTGCTGCCTTGTTGAGGATGCAGGCATCTTCCATATCATAGCCGGTGTAGGAGAGCACTGCCACCACTGCGTTGGTGCCTGCAGGAAACTCGTCCATGTGGAACTCATCGTACCTGCAAGAAAAGATGGCATGTCATCAGCGCGCAGCAGCGCTGGGTTAGCGGTAGCATAGCATAGCACTGCACAGCATAGCATAGGAGAGCACTGCGACTGCTGCGTTGGTGCCCGCAGGGAACTCGTCCATGTGGAACTCATCATATCTCCAAGTGTGTGTGGCATGTTGAATTTGCAGTAGCAGCGTGAAATCAGCTGTAGAAACATGCCCATGCTGATGCTGCAGGCGTGCCGTGCTGATTGTCAGTAAGCCTAGACGAAAAATTGTACCAGCCAACCACTGCAGCAGCTCAGCGCAGCACGTCAGCACACAAGCAGCGCACCTCCCGGTGCGCGCGATGGGCGTCTGCGGCGTCTGTATGCGGTAGAGCTTGGTGTCTGTCCTGTGCTGCAGCGCCTGCGCGGGCGTGCCCATGGTCTGCTTGCCCATCTGGCACTGGTACATGTTGCGCGGCGACTGGTTGTAGTCGGAGTAGGGCGTCATGCTGGCCACCACAGACAGCATCGAGCCTGCACAGCAGCACAGCACAGAAACGAGACACATGTCAAACTACTAATTGTAGGTGAAATTGGGCATGCACCAGGAAGGTACAGGCAGCAGCATAGTGACAATAGATGCGGTGCAAATCAACGCCACCTCACACGCGCTCCTGCAAGCCAGCCAGCAAGAGCATAGCTCAGCACATATACATACACATACACCGCAACCAAGTTAGTGCATCCAGCCACCGCACCTGCAGACAGCTCGCCGTGTGTGTAGCGCAGCCCAGGCGTGCCACCCGGCCCCCCATCAGGGCAGTGGATGTCCAGCGTGCTCTGCTCCAAGGTACCCAGCAGCTCTAGGCCGCCTCCTCCCGCCCAATAGCGCACTGGCCGTGCCATGCGTGCTGACTGAGTGAAGAGGAAGATGCCACCGTATGGCTGGCCTACTTGGTGCGGCAGGTGGGCGATCTCTAGGTGAGCCGGCACCCACTGCTCGCACTTGCTCAGCTGGTCCTGAAAGCAGAAAGAAGAGCAGAAGGGGCAGTGGCAGGTATTTTTAAGGATGCAACAGCAGCAAGCAGCAGCTCGGCGACTTCCAGGATGTCGCTCAAGCAGGCGCAAGAGGCAAGACAGCAACAACACAGTGCCTATACTACATAAAATGAAAATATATGATGTGCCTGCCCAAGCGCTGCCGCACCTTGGGCCTGTGCAGCTGCATCTTTGCGAGGTACTTGTCAAGCAATTTCAAATAATATTATAACAACGATGTAGAAAAGGCTGATGAAACGCTGCCGCACCTTGAGCCCGTGCAGCTGCATCTTTGCGAGGTACTTGTCATCAAGCATGCGCGCTGGCGCTTGCCCGCTGATGCCGCCCTGCTGCCGCAGCAGGTCCAGCAGCTGCTCCTGCTGCTGCTGCTCCTGCTGGCTCATGCTGGCGCTGCCTGGTGCGGGGACCTCGCCCGCCTGCACGCGCTGCAGGCCCTGCTCTATCGACAGCATGCGCGACTTGAGCACGCGCACCCTGCAGGCGCAGCAGACGCAGCACAACAAGGACTGTGAGGGGGTGAGGCAAGCATGCTCGGGTATCTGTGCGAGCAGAATGAGTGCATGCGCGTGATGTGATTTGCCCTAGTACACACAAGCCGGCTTTGCAATCCCTGTGCCATGCTCCTCAGCGAATCAAGACATGATAGCAGCAGGCGACGTTGTTACGTCTAGCCTGTAACAACATTCAAACCCACCTGCTGACCAGCTCCTGCGCCCTGCTGCTGGCCACATAGCCGACTAGCTTGCCATCAATGTTGACCATGAGGTACTGCGGCGCTGGCGGGGGCGGCAGCGATGCAGACACTGGCTGCATGCCCAGGTTCACCAACGTCTGGAAAGGGAAGTAGGGATATGTCCGGATGCAGTTGTGACAATGGCAGCAGGCAGGGTGGCAGCACGGAAGCGTCAGCCACGGGATGAGAAAGTGTATGCTAGAGACTAGGGAGCTTCGGTTTTGTACTGCCCCAGCACAAAGAGCATGCATGTGAGCATTAGAGGATGTGACTGTATAGCGCCTGCGAGACCGCCTGTGTGTGAGAGAGCACACAGAAGTGAATGGGCTGCCAGTTGCTGTGGCACTGCTTGAACATCCCTGTGGCAGGTTACAGCCGCCAACAGGGGAAAAGAGATACAGTGCTGCATGCATGCAATTCACCCATACTGTTCAACAGACACTAACACATCACATACTAGCCTTCAAGCCTGCTCAACTTGATGCGCCAACAGGCTCAACCAAGGAATGTGATTGCTACATACACTATCGTGCTCTCTGGCAACATCTACGTGAACCACAGCTGTGTGTGATGTGACTGGCTTTCAGCCCCGAAAGATGGTGTAATTTTATTCCTGTGATATCGCTCAGAGGACTAGCCTCGGGCAGTAGGAACTGTCATCACCAAGCCAATCACAAGCACCGTAGCTGCATTAAAGACCCTGCATCCCACAATATGAAGTTTCCAACAACACGCCTGAACTGTTACTTGTACAACACAGCATACAGGCGCACACACTCATACAAGTGACATGACAACAGCAACCACAACACAGCAGCATGATCCGACTAGGCTCTCAGCCCCGAAAGATGGTGTGAATTTATTCCTTGGGTATCAATCACGCAGGGGGTACTTGAGCAAAGTCCCCTCAGTGAGTGAGGAATATGTCATCACTGAGCAGCAGATCCTCTGCATAACAACATGACATGTTACATGACAGCAAAATCCAAGAGAAATAACCCCTGCAGCATCTCCATGTCATAGCCATCTGCCTAGTGGCTGCCCTCACTTAAGTACCAACTGCAGCCGCTGACAACACATCAGGCTGGCCAAACATTTCCCTGCCATCTCACACAAAATCCTGCAAGCACACATTCCTGCAAGTCCCACACGCCGATCAACTCTTTCCTGCAAGCCAGCCCGCCGCCGCCCACCTGCACCAGGTTCTCCTCCATCGCCTGCGGCTGCTGCGGGCCGTGCGTGACGATGCAGCAGGCCGCAGTGAAGTGGTTCAGCAGGCCGCAGGGTGAGCCGTCAGGGGTGTGCACAGGGCACAGGAAGCCCCAGGACTCTGGCAGCAGCTTGCGCACGGTGGTGGTGCGCAGCTCAGCAAAGTAGGAGCCGCGGTGCACAGACCTGAGCAGCAGGAGCAGCAGCAGCAGCAACAGCGGCGCAGCGGCAGGCGGGTGTGCATGTTAGTACGGCGGTACGACTGAGCATATGTGTGCCTGCTGGTGGAGTTGCCTGGTGCCTTGAGTCTGGCAGGAGCTTTTGTAAAAGGCAGATGAATATGTGCAAATGTGGTCCGTGCAATTAGTGGCTGGCTGCAGTGGAGGCTGCAGCCTGCCGTGGGTAAGGACTCCGGTTGTCAGCCGCACACACACGCCCACAGCTGCACCCGAGGGCGCAACTGCAGACGTGCGCGTGTCTTGGTCTAGGCAGCGGAAGTAAGGGGCTGCACCATGGGAAGGGCGCGCACCAGGCTTTGTAGCGGCCATACACGCAATAAACATTCCAGCATGGCAACCATCTGCTCCCACACTAATCATCTGCAGCATCGCACATCAGCGGTAGGGTTTGGTCCAGCCATTTAAACCCTACCTGAAGTGGCTGATGTAGCGGAAGAAGTTGAGCTTTTCAGCCACCACTGTGAAGCCTGACACCTGGCTCAGGTCCAGGCCGCTCTTTGACACCAGGTTGCCTGCAGCAGCATTGAAGCGTACCAGCACAGCTGGGTAAGACACAACCGGCTAGACGATGTTTGCCCAGACAGCCTCAGATGCACAATCTCTTCAGCACAGGCAGCTGGAAAATCTTTTCAGCGCAGGCAGCTGAACAGACTTCAGCAGTTACCAACATGGGGTGGCCTGTAGACAGAACAGCAATAACCATACCAGACTGGATACCACAGCCGATCAGAGTTTGCTCACTCGCTTTGTCAAGCAAGCCCGCACCTGTGTTGAGCAGGTACTCCATCTTGCGGCCGATGTCTGGCAGCCGCTCCGACAGCTTGCGGATGACGCCCGCGTCCTGCACGCAGGCGATGAACAGCCAAAGAGACAGTCAGCAAACACCAGCAGTGGCCACGATATGCGTTTCTCCTTCTGTCTTGTGCCATTGCCGTTGAACTTCAGCACAGGCAGTCGCAAGAGCCAAATTCAACGGCAGCAGCAGAAGACACAGCTGTAGGAGGCGAGACAGTGCCGCCGTTTTCAGATGGCTGGGTAGCTAGTTGCTGCATAGCTGGATGGACGGTTAAACGTGGCACTTTTCAGCATCTTGAGTCTGTGGTCCGCGTCTATGAAATGCGAGGATGCTGCACCTGGCTACGCCGATATGCGATCGACACAACTTGATGTAAAAGCTGCGATAGGTTGCAGATGTGGTCCGTGCGATTAGTGGCTGGCTGCAGTGGAGGCTGCAACCTGCCGTGGGTAAGGACTCCGGTTGTCAGCCGCACGCACACGCTGGCAGCTGCACCCGAGGGCGCAACTGCAGACGTGCGCGTGTCTTGGTCTAGGCAGCGGAAGTAAGGGGCTGCACCATGGGCAGGGCGCGCACCAGGCTTTGTAGCGGCCATGGGCATAGTCCAACACTAGCAAGACAACAACTTGCCTGGCGTGCTCTAGGCACCAGCACGCAGCAAACCTGCAGTCCCAGATGCATCCTTAACGTCACCTATTGCACAAACATACATCCAACAACAGCAACATACCGTGCGCATCACAAACACACCTGCAGGTTGGTGTCTGGCGCGCTTTCGAGCTTCTTGTTGCCTGCCCTCCCCCAGCGCTGCCAGGCAGTCGCGATCCGTATCAACAGTACACAACAAACCCATACAAATGCTTACGTACCTGCAGGTTAGTGTCTGGCGCGCTCTCCAGCTTCTTGTTGACTGCCTCCCCCAGTGCCGCCAGGCAGTCACGATCCATATCAGCAGTACACAACAAACACCTACAAATGCTTACGTACCTGCAGGTTGGTGTCTGGCGCGCTTTCGAGCTTCTTGTTCACTGCCTCTCCCAGCGCCGCCAGGCAGTCATCAAGCTTCTCCTTGAAGAACTTGAGCAGCAGGTGCCCCGGCAGCAGCAGCTCGTGGTGCGTCAGCGCATCAGGGTTGTCCTCGCAGCACTGCCCGTTGACCTGGTGGTAGACAAACATATGCAGCAAGGAGCAGATAACAATTGTAACATGTTATAAGACGTTTCCAGTAGGTAGCCTGGCTGTGTTGGAATGAGACAGTGAGTGCAAACGACAGACGGGGAGGGAGGTGGGTGATGTACAGAGATGTGGTCCGTGCAATTAGTGGCTGGCTGCAGTGGAGGCTGCAGCCTGCCGTGGGTAAGGACTCCGGTTGTCAGCCGCACGCACACGGCCACAGCTGCACCCGAGGGCACAACTGCAGACGTGCGCGTGTCTTGGTCTAGGCAGCGGAAGTAAGGGGCTGCACCATGGGCAGGGCGCGCACCAGGCTTTGTAGCGGCCACATCTTACACACAAAAACATCATCATCACCAACCACGCAGAACACTCAACGACATCAAAGTAAAATCTAAGTACATCATACAAGAGTCCTGGGAGACCTTCAGTAGTGAAATGAGACGTTGTCAGCAGCGGCAGGGGTGCCCCCCTGCCCTCAGCCCTCGTAGATGTGCAGGAGACTCATCACTCATCAGCAGGCCGCGCCCCAGGACTCGCAAAAACGGCAACAATGGAAAAAAGAACGCGAAAAGCGCAACATAGCCCTTCTGCGTATGCAGTTTTGGCCTGCCCCACTTGCGGTCCAGCATACCCACACGCGTGCACTCAACATTCGAACGCAGTGCCCAAAACAGCTCGGTCCCACGCCAAATGAGTGAACATCACCAGTGATACACAGAACCCCTGTGCACGAGATCCTCACCGCGCGTACAGCTTGTGCAACATGGCCAGCATCACCACAGCACCAACAACAGCCACAGCGCAAACAGCTACAGCACAAACAGCCACAACCAGTCACCAGCCAGCAGGCCTCACCAGCGCATACAGCTTGTGCACCATGGCCAGCATCAGCTGCAGCTTGTCAGCGGCGTGCTCCAGGTGGATGAACACGTAGCGCCGCAGCAGCTCCTCGCCCACAGCAGCATCACTTAACCTGTGCAGGTGCAGTGACAACAAAGGAGCAGCAGCAGCAGCAGCAACATTATACCAGCGCTGCTGTGGCGAAACATTCCTGCAGACACGGTTGACTAGAACTGATCCCACGAGGCATGCTACAGTCCTATAACTCTGCTGAATTGCGCTGTGCGCACAACCTGCGTATGGCCCTACAGAGGACGCAAACCGCACACCGTGAAAACCTTGGGGAGCCGCACCTGTCTGGCAGGCTGAGCACCACCCTGAAGTGCTCCCCAAGGTACTGCAGGCACTGCTGCCGCGTGGACAGCCCGCTGCTGCCCAGCTGCTGCAGCAGCAGCTGCGCGCGCGCCGCCACCCAGCCCGCGTGCGCGCTGCCAGGCTCCGCGCAGCTGACCACCCTGTCAAACAGCTCGCGGTCAGACATCTGAGCAGCAGCAGCAGCAGCAGCAGCAGCGGATGTAGGAGCAGATAGCAGCAGCAACACAAACACGACAGTTTGGGGGCACCGTCATCAGCCGAATCAAACAATCGTGGGATGCATGTTGGCGGATGTTGAACAGATGTTGTGCCATTGGTGTGGCCATGTCTCCTGGGTCCGACACAGGCGAGCAGGAAGGCGCTGCATGCCTGCTTTAAACCAGGATAGGTGTGCGTAATCTGGCCTCCCGCGAGTCCCCAAGTGAGGGCTGCAGTACTCCCGCAGTGATTGGACACTGCAGTGGTGCAGGCAGGGGCCTTGATCTTTGCATTGTATGTTTCGGCTGGCTATGTTGGTGAGAGGGGTGTGTCAGTCTGACAGCTGACTACACGCGCCGATCATGACCGCATTTGCTTGGTGCAGGCGTCCTGCAAGCAGGCCCTGTTTCCTGCAAGCCAGGTGGTGTTTCCTGCAAGCGTTGGCGGCTCACCTCCACGAAGCACTTGAGCAGGATGCCCACTGGGATGAAGTACTCGGCTCGCCGCATCGTGAAGGCAAAGTTCACGCCGCCTTCTGTGAGGTAGTGGCATCGCACCGTGGCGCTGCTCTGGTCTGGCCGCACGCAGCGCAGCAGCGTGGCTGCTGGCGTGTAGTTGGCGCCACGCTTGAGGTAGGCGCTGCGCTTCAGCGCCATGATGTAGTGCCGCCGCTGCAGGACAGGACGGAAGACACAGATAATCAGACAGGATTAGGCAGAGCTGTTTTGCTTGATGGCCCAGCACCCACAGGGCGGACACGCAGCTGTGTTCCTGCACTGTTTGGTTTTCCTTACAACTGCAGAACATTCAGCGCAAGCTGCTCAGCAGATCAACCAGCACACAGCACGCTTGTCAGCATCGCCATACTGCATGGCAACGGCTGGTCTGATAAGTCGCTTCAACACGCACCTCCAACATTTAGGGTCTGGCTTAAGCTACGCTTTGCAACAAATAATATAATAGAACTAGCAGCTGCAGCTGGAACAAGGCAGATAAGCAGCAGCCTGCAACCATACCTGCAGGATGAGCACACGGATGATGCGCTCAATACCGTTGCAGATGAAGTAGCCACCAAACTCGGTGGACTCCTCTTTTGCGGCCACCAGCTGCGCCCTGTTCATGCCTTTCAGGTAGCAGGCACTGCTCTTGACCATGATGGGCAGGGCCCCCATGCGGCGCGAGATGCTGTGCCGGCCTGACCCGCTGCCCTCTGCCTCCCAACAGAGGTCCATTGTGAGGGCGCCCTTGTAAGTGGTGCCCTGCAGGAGTTGAGTATTGTTGAAACAGCAGCAGCAGCAGCAGCAGCAGCAGCAGCAGCAGCAGGAGAGCAGCAAGATGTCAATGTGGCAATCCATGAGTGTGTTGGAAGTTTCGATGTGACTGAAACGGAGGCACTGGACATTGCCACTGCTGCCAGTCACTGTTGCTCGTGTCCAACCCCCTTGCAACGCCTGTCGCACAGCTCCTTCAACTTAACCTAACCAACCTAACCTAAAGGCCAGCATTGCTCAGCCCCAGCACAACTGCTTTTTCACTATTATTCGTCTGCTGCTCACCCCCTCCCTGCAGTCCCTTGGGTAGAGCCGCGTATCAGCTCCTGTGGGTGCATCGTCCTTGGTGGGCATGGACACAACTGGCGACTCAAACCAGAACCTAAACACCTGCTTGGTGACAGGGTGCTCCACCTGGTGAGGCGGCACAGCAGCAGAAAGCAGCGCGGTGACAGCGAGTTTGGTGTTAGGTGTTGACGACAGCTGCCAGTGGCAGGCTTCGCTGATGTACAGATACATGGTGCGCTGCCCGCTGAAAGAAGTGCATCGATTGAGTCTATAAAGTGTTTTGGGCCAGGAAGAGTTCAGAGGAGGGCTGCTGAGGTGGCTCATTGCTGCAAATAGCTGGCCAATCAACTGATCAGAGTGACAAGGTGCAGCACGATACAGCCAAATCTGCCTGTGCTGCTGCTGCCAACCAGGCGCAATGTGGTCTCCTCCAGAAGCCAATGCACTGGAGCATGTGTGAGCTGTGGCGGTGTGCACCTGCAGCGGCTCCTGCAGCTGCACTGCCTGGCGCATGCCATCTTGCAGGAAGTAGTCGAAGCTGGCCACATGAGGGCGTACCAGCCTCTCAAACTGCTGCGGGGGCTCCGGCCCCTTAGCCTGACCCTTCAACATGTTGGCTGCTGCTGTGCAGAGGCTGCTAGCAGCCCCGGTACTCGGCAAGGGCCGCCAGCAGCCCTGTTATCCGTTTACGGTATCGTCCGACATAACGTCGGACGTGTTCTGGGTTGGACGTGAAGCGAGCCTGCTGGTATGGACGCGGCTGCTGCTGCTGCTGCTGCCAAAGTTACGTGAGTGCTGTGGAAGCACCAGTACACACAGGTGCCGCTACAGCTGGTTTCAAATGACCAGATAATAACTTATGCGTACTCTTCAACACGCAAGAGCCCAGCAGCGCAAAGATCGAAGGCTCAAGACTGCTGCAGATTGTCCAGAGCTGCTGAAACAACGTGTAAACCCAGCAAAATTACCATCACAGTCCCTTGTACAAAAATTATAGCCACAGCGAGGTGAACGCACTTGTTATCTACCTGTTACTGGCTGCGCGTTTTGGGGTTTGGTCGTGTTCAAGTCCTGCTGCGACGCCAGTTGTTGTATGCATCAAGAATAAATATTATACGTGTTTGAGCTCGCTTACACGTCATGTTGATGCTCAGTTGAGAAGTTGTGGATGCACCCACTGACCGTGCGATCCACTTGAATGTTGTTGTTGACAGCCTGTATTAACATCAACAAAATGATTCATCAACACGGGTTCTAGCTTACCAGCAATGGACCACACGAGTATGCGAGACCAGACACCAGTCATGAGCAGTAGCACTGGCAGTGCTGCAGCGAGGCAGCGCAGCAAGTTCACGGCCGATGTCATACGAGCGATCGAGGACTTAGAGGTCCAAAGAATCAACAGACCTTCGCAGCAACTGGCTGATGCGGCTTGGCAGAAGCTGCAGTTTGACCTACCAGTGCTGGAAGTTGCAGAGCTGCAGGCACTGCTCGATCAGCTGAGGTGTGTTGCTGTGTTCCTGCTGCAGCTGCTGCTGCCCCGCTGCATCCTGGAAGCACTTGATAGGTAGCTGTATCTGTCAATTTGGCAGTGCGCCATGAGCCTTTGTCACATGCCTTTGGTGCGTCCGCTTTTAGCAGCAACTGCTTGGGCACAGCATAGGCATCTACAGGCCTACTCGCCAAGCAGGTGGATCAATGCTTAATGCTGCACACATTTACATCTAACACCAAATTGAACATTGTGTATGCTTCAACAACGCACACATCTGCAGAGCCTCTCTGCAGGGCAAGACCAGCTGGCCCTGCTACAGCCTAACCGCCAAAGCACTAGAGAACATCACTGCTGGGGCCAAGCGCAGCAGCAGCTTCCAGCTGGAAGCTTCACAGCAGGAGCAGCAGCTGCAGCAGCTCCTGCAGGACGCCCTAGCCAGCAGCATTCAGGCCAAGGCAGCTGGCGGCAGCAGCCGCAGCAGCAGCGCAGCCGACAGCCAGCAGCAGCAGAGTCAGGAGCAGCAAGGAACGCAGACACAGCAGCAGCTGTACCAGCAGCTGTGTGCAGTGCTGCTGCTGCAGTATGTTGCAAAGGCAGCATCATTGCCTGAGCAGGAGGCATGGGAGCTACTCGCTGAGTATCAGCCAGAACAGCCTGAGGAGCAGCAGCAGCAGCAGCAAACAGCCTTGCAGGACATGCAGCAGCAACTGGCAGGTATGCAGCTGGATGACACACAACTCTTGGAAGCACTAGTTGCTGCAGCCAGTGGCAGCGGCGCTGCTGCGTCACATGCAGGCCCACAAGCAGCTGCTGCTTGTGCTGTTGGTCAGGGCAGCGCTGGCAGCACTTGCACGAGCAGCACATGCACTTATGAGCTGCAGGAGGCACCTGAACAAGATGCAGATGATGAAGAATATGAAGCATTAGAGGCTGCACAAGCACCTGCAGCGGCCACCATCAGCTTGGCAGCAGCTCAGCAGCAGCAGCAGCAGCAGTACAGCTGGCCAGCTCTGCAGCAGAAGCTGTGCAGCTTGGCGGAGCATGTGCACTACAGCCTGCTAGGGTATGAGCCGCTGTGGCAGCAGCAGCAAGCTGCGCAGCATCTGCTGCAGCTGCTGCGTGCCTTGGGAGTGCATGCCCATGCTGAGGATCTGCAGCAAGTGCTGCATGCGTACGTTGGCTTGTTAGTGGATCGTTTGGCAGCAGTGCCTGCTGACCTTCCGCTGCTGCAGCAGCTCTGGGAGGCACTAGGGCTTACTGGGGGTCAGGGTGTAGGGTTCAAGGCCAGCAGCAGCAGCAGCAGCAGTAGGCAGCAGGAGCTTCCAAGTGAAGCAGTGCTGGGGTTCAGTGTAGCTGCATCTGTGTGGGGGCAGCTGCCCGGCACAAATGCCCGGGGCAAGCTGTGGCGGCTCATGTATGACAACCTACTTCCCCTGCTGGAGCAATGCTCTGAGCAGCTTGCATACAACACAGCCAGCAGCAGCACCAAGCAGCAGCAGCATGCTGCTGTGCAAGGGGAGGGCTTTGCGCATGCGCTGCTGCTGTGCCATGTTGTGGAGCTGCTGCTGCTTAGCAGGCCCGGTGCAGTGGATGTTGCGGGGCAGCTGGTGCAGCAGGGGGTGATGCGCAGCCTGGTGGTGCTGTTTGGGCAGCATGCTGGCAACGCTGCAGCAGAGCCAGTCAGGTGCGTGGCACAGCCTTGATAAATACAGCCTTGATAAATACAGTGGCGCAGTGAAGTGCTGATGACTATGGCTTTGAAGGAGAGTGCTAGACGCTGCAGCAACAGATGATGACGCGGGGACTGCATGCGTGATGTCTGTGATGTGCTGCATGCATGCCAGCCCCTCACACATACCAGGCTTGACATCACCTCAGGCTACGTTGTACTCGCCGCCTGTCTTACATCCATACCTGCGCCATCTGTTGCTCCTGCTGTTGCTGCTGTTGCTGCTGCTGCTGCTGATGCTGCTTGCTGTGCAGGCGTGCTGTCTTGCTGGCCAGCTGCTCCTCCCCGCAGGCAGCTGCCTGGGTGCTGGCCGTGCCAGCTGTGCTGCAGCAGCTACAGCAGCCGTCATTCCAGCTGGGCGGAGCAGCAGAGGCGCATGGCGCCATCTGGGAGTTTGTCATCAGCAAGAGCAGCAGCAGCACCACCAGCAGTAAGAAGAGCACAGCGTCCAGCAGCAGCGGCGGCGGCGGCAATAGCAGTGGCGGCAGTGCAGGGCAGCTGCTTGCGTTGCTGGAGTTGGACTGCAGCAATGTGAGCAACCTGCAGCGGCAGGTGGCTCTGCTGCAGCTGCTGTCAGATGCACAGCAGGCTGCTGGGTCCAGGCAGCATCTGTGGGGCCCTGCAGTGGTTGCTGCGCTCAAGCAAGTGGCAGCTAGGATCAAGGCGCTGCAAGCAAGCACAGCAGCAGCAGCAGCAGGTGCGCAAGAACGCCCAGAGACTGCAGCCAGTACAGCAAGCGGTACAGCTGGCGAGGGTGTAGCAGTGTCTGCGGTTGAAGCGGTGGCTGCAAATGGGCACCACACAGCAGGGTTGCCTGGCGGCAGCATCACTGGCAGCAGCAGCAGCAGTAGCGGTGTTGAAGATGATGCAGAGGGCAAGGGCGCCAAGGCTGCGCGGCGACTGCAGCAGCAGCCTGCTGCTGCTGCTGCTGCTGCAGCTGTCGACGTCGATGCTGATGCGCTTGGAGTGCGGCAGCGGCAGCAGCTGCAGCCTGCTGCCCTGAAGCTGATCAAGCAGCTGCTAACATCAGGCGGCAAGACAGACTGACAGCATTACTGACAGCACATGCTAAAAAGCTTTGAAAACTCCATGTTACCAGCGTGTGCAAGGCCAGGCAGGTTTGCGCTGTCATGGAGCAGTTGCCGTTTCCTGCTGCAGCTGTAGGCCGCAGTTGTATGGACTCGTCACGCATACAAGTGCGAAGGCTCAGCGAGTAGAGTAGCGAATATCACTGATATACATGCTCCCTTTTGGTTACTTCAAGTGTGTAGACCCAGCCTGCTGCTTGAGCAAGCTTCTTACAGCAGTGCCTTTGAAAGCTGTTGGAGAGCCTTGGATCAGCCACTCTTCTGCAGCTGTGATATTACATGGGCGCGTACTTGTTTTAAACCTTGTCGTTTGAATGATGTGCTTCTGCTCGCACATTATTCTTGCAGCAACTTTATGCTGAGTTCAATCCCTTATACTGCTGAGTTCTCCTTGCATCCTTCAGGTAGCATCAGTGTGAACAGTGCTGGGCGGGAGCTGCCGCCAAGTTGAACAGGCAGCGCCATGCCACTCTCAGTAGCAACATTTAAGCCACTTTAGCAATAATCAAGCGGTATGGGCTTACATGGCGCTGGCTTTACGATGTAGTGACACGACACTTGCTTGTGTCATGTCATACACGTCTACAGCAGATTAGCAGTGTGCTCCGTCACCACCTCCATTATTGTCTACGATCTTGCCAGCTATCCCGTGCACGTCTTTGCTTTGTTGTAGCTGTTGCGTTTCCCTCTCTCAGCTGCTCTACGTCAGCATCCCACTCAGCAGCAGCACCAGCTGTACACTGTGACGTTTGCTTCGATCGCCTTCTATACACATCAAGGAACAACATGGGCGCAGGTGGAGCTCAGGGCCCGAAGGTTGAGCTGGTTGGCTACGCCAATTTCGTTCGCAACAACCCTCGCAGCGATAAGTTCCCTGTGCACAAGTTTCACCACATCGAGTTTTGGTGCGCGGACGCCACCAACACCTTCAAGCGGTGCGTAACGTCCACATACCCGCCAGCAGCAGGCTGAGTACAGCCTGGCCACATTAGAAGCAGCAGCTTTGCCCCGTGGCAGCAGCAGCAACAGCAGCAGCCGCACGTGCATCCAACATGCATCATGTCATGGCTTCAGCTCTGGAGACATGCAGCGTGCTGCAGCAGTGCAACTCTTGGCACTCGCATGCAGCTCACAGGACCCCCCACTCACCGGCCATCCACTGCTCACACATGGTTGACAATGATGTGCTCCTGCATGGACTCAATGCATCATAATAGCACCATGCATGCCTGTTACCATCGTTTATCCTGATCATAAAGTCTTGCCCCTGTCTTTTTGCTGCATTGCTGCAGCTTCCAGCATGGCCTGGGCATGACCCTAGTGGCCAAGTCCGACCACAGCACAGGCAACAGCAAGTACTGCAGCTACGTCTTGCAAAGCAACGACCTCGTGTTCACCTTCACAGCACCCTACTCGCGCAAGTGCGCAGCAGCAGCGCCTTCTAGCAGCGAGCCGCTGCCAGATTATGACCAGCAGCAGGCCTTTGAATTCATCTGCACCCACGGCCTGGCGGCAAGGGCTGTAGGTGAGCAGTGGTGCGGCGCGAATCTGGGTTTGTACTTTGTTGCCAGGACATCTTATGTGTGCTCGGTTGCCTCTGCATTTGCCGCTGGGGCGTGCCTGGGTGGTATTTGATGGGTACATCTGCACCCATGGCCTGGGTGCAATGTCTGTTGGGGAGGCCCAGGCGAGGAAGCAACGATGCGGCCTGGCCCTGCAGGAGATTTGTTGATGTTGGCACTGCGTGCTTCTGCTGTTCTCGCTAGGAGGTGCATTGGTTTGAAGGGGCTGTTTGTTCTTGAACGCGGGCCGGGCAGTTTGCACCACACATATCAGGCCGGCTGATTGATGCGTTGCCATCCAGCAGCCACCTAGCAGCCAGGTTGATGCGTGCGTGCGCTGCCTGCCTTGGGCATGCCTTTTTTTAGATGTCAAATAGCAAGACAACACTCCTAACCATGCAACGTTGTCGTACGTCCTGCAGGCCTGCAGGTGGGCGATGCAGCGCAGGCGTACGAGGTGTCTGTGGCAAACGGCGCGAAGGGTGTGCGTCCACCCACCAAGCTGGAGGATGGCGGCGGCTGTGCTGTGGTCAGCGAGGTGCTGCTGTATGGTGACGTGGTGCTGCGCTACATCAGCGGCAAGTGGCAGGTGCGCAAAGATCCTTGTATGTATACCTGTTAGGTCATTTGCAAGTTTTTTTATCAAGTAAGAGGGTCTTTCTTGATAAAGAGGGAACCCAGTGCAAGAAGGACAACCTTGAGGCTGTCGCTGGTGCTGTGCATGCGCTGCTTAGAAGCTGTCCCGGCACATGACGCAGGCAAGGCAGCTGCATCACCTGTCACCGTGTGTGCCTAGTCAGCGCTCTTGTCAGCTGCATCACCTGTCACCGTGTGTGCCTAGTCAGCGCTCTTGTCAGCTGCATCACCTGTCACCGTGTGTGCCTAGTCAGCGCTCTTGTCAGCTGCATCACCTGTCACCGTGTGTGCCTAGTCAGCGCTCTTGTCAGCTGCATCACCTGTCACCGTGTGTGCCTAGTCAGCGCTCTTGTCAGCGAGGTGCTGCTGTACGGTGACCTGGTGCTGCGCTACGTCAGCGGCAAGTGGCAGGTGCGTCAGAACCTACTACAGCACACGAAGAAGGCACTGCACCTGCAGTGCTTGCTGTCACTTTTGTGCTTGTCAGCGCTGTGGTCAGCGAGGTGCTGCTGTACGGTGACGTGGTGCTGCGCTACATCAGCGGCAAGTGGCAGGTGCGCAAAGAGATTCTTGTATGTATACCTGTTGGGTCATTTGCGAGTTCGTTATCAAGAAAAAGGTAGATCAGTGCAAGAAGGGCAACCTTGAGGCTGTCGCTGGTGCTGTGCATACGCTACTAAGAACCTGGCATGGTACTTGACGAAGGCAAGGCAGCTGCACCACCTGTCACTGTGTATGCCTAGCCAGCGCTGTGGTCAGGAGGTGCTGCTGTATGGTGACGTGGTGCTGCGCTACATCAGCGGCAAGTGGCAGGTGCGTCAGATCATATTACATCACACGAAGAAGGCACTGCACCTGCAGTACTTGCTGTCACTTTTGTGCTTGTCAGCGCTGTGGTCAGCGACGTGCTGCTGTACCGTGTGGTGGTGCTGCGCTACATCAGCGGCAAGTGGCAGGTGCGCAAGAAGACCCTTGCAGAGTCTTGAAATTTATCTGCTGTTGCCGTGAGTTGTGATTGTGGGAAACAGGGATAACATTGCAAGAAGAAGGTCGTGGAGGCTTCAGCTGGCTGCAGCGGTGCTGGATCCGCCTTCCCCATTGGTCATTGGTCGCTTCGGCACGCCATCTTGTCACACTGCAGGCGCACCCTTTTAGGCGCACCCTGCTCAGTGCGCCGCCACGCTCTACAAAACATGCAATGCTGCTTTTGCTGAACAACTGCCTGTCAACGCCAACATCCTGCTGTGCCGCATGCATGCAGGGCCCCTACCTGCCGGGCTACACAGCCACGCCTGATGAGCCGCAGATCTGCTACGGCCTGCACCGCCTGGACCACGCCGTGGGCAATGTGCCCAAGCTCATCGAGCACCTGGAGCACGTCATTGGCTTCACAGGTGCGTCTATGTTTTGATCAGGGCTTACAGCTTGGGTTTATCATGACAAGCAAAGGGGTTGATCTTACACCCTGCGCTATTGGGCAGGTGGAGCACGGTATGGGCTGCTGGGGTGTGTGAGCGAACTTGTAGGACTTCAGGATAGGGTGATGTGCGTGCTTAGGTCAGCCTTGCAGTGCCTGGACTGCGTGGTGGGCAACGTGCCCAAGCTCATCGAGCACCTGGAGCACGTCATCGGCTTCACAGGTGCGTCTAAGTGATTTCATAAGGGCCACTGCTTGGGATTTGTAAGTGCAGGCAAAGCGTTGATCCTGCACCCTGCACCATTGAGCACCAAGAGCACGTCATCGGCTTCACATGTGCATGGCAGGAGGTTGAAGCTTCCTCAGGGCTCATTTTGTAGATATTGGCAGGCTTCCAATCATGTTTGCGGCGGAAGGCAGGGTCCGTTGCTTTGTGCTCGGGCTGCGCACTTCACCGCAGTCACTTGCATGTCAACTGTCACTGCTTCTGTGGCCTTCTGTTCCCTTGCAGGCTTCCATGAGTTTGCCGAGTTTGTGGCTGAGGATGTGGGCACTGTGGACAGAGCTCTGTGTTTGGGCTGCGCACTTCACTGCAGCTAGCAAGACTCCGACTGACACTGCCGCCGCTGCCGCCTGCCTTTTCACTGCAGGCTTCCACGAGTTTGCCGAGTTTGTGGCGGAGGACGTGGGCACTGTGGACAGCGGGCTGAACAGCATGGTGCTGGCCAGCAACAACGAGATGGTGCTGCTGCCCATGAACGAGCCCACCTTCGGCACCAAGCGCAAGTCGCAGATCCAGGTGTGTTTCAAACTGCTTACAAGCATCCAAGCACCTTTTTGTGCTGCTGCTTCCTTGTGCTGCTGTTCTGACGAGGTAATGTTTCGGCACCAAGCGCAAGTTGCAGATCCAGGTGCGGCGAGTGAGGCTGCTTCTGAGCACTTTGACACATGCGATCAAATCATGAGAGGGTACTGCTGCCCATGAACGAGCTGATGGGCCAAGAGTAAAATCAAAGTTCCAGGTGTGGTGAAAGAAGAGCTGCGTGCGTATGTTGCTGCCATTGTCTGCAGGGTGCCTTCGCATGCATGTTGTTGCGTGGCGGTGGTGTGATGTACGGCACCCTGGGAGCTTTGGGTTGTTTCAGCAGCCGTGTGCTGCATGTACAACATGGCTGATTTGCATCAACATAAGCAACCTGCGGTTCAAGCACCTATCGAGTTCAGATGTGTGCTGCTGGTGATGAAGCTGCAGACGTACCTGGAGCAGAATGAGGGCCCCAGGCAACAGCACCTGGCTTACTGTCTGACAGACACCGGCAAGCACCACAGCTTCTGACGTGCTGCTGCTGCTGCTGCTGCTGCTGCTGCCGCAGACGTACCTTGAGCAGAACGAGGGCCCCGGGCTGCAGCACCTGGCGCTGAAGACGCACGACATCCTGTCCACCATGCGCGAGATGCACGCGCGCTCGCGCTGCGGCGGCTTCGAGTTCCAGGCGGCACCCGGGCACGACTACTACAAGCGCGTGGCGGATGAAGTGGTGAGCGCATTATGTCATGTGGTACATGTTGCTGTCGCGGTGTGTTGCCGGGCACATTGGAAGAGTTGCTGGTTTGATTTGGTGCTACTGCACATGCTTGCTTAAACTAGGCTGCGGTTAGGCACGACTACTACAAGCGCGTGGCGGAGACAGTGGTGAGGCGTGCTGCTGGGTGGCTGTGGTGCGGTGTGTTGCGGGCACATGAATTGGTACGAGGGTGATGGTGTTGCTGGCTGTGGTGGTGTATCGGGATGCACTTGTGGATGAACAATGCAGGACGCATATAGTGAAAGTTGTGGCGACTAAGGCAAGCTCACCAACCTTTAGTGTGTTCAGCAATGTGTGTGATCTGGAGCTGAATCAACCACCAGCATGCCGCGCTAGCAGCATGCCGCGCTGATCATGAGCTTCGGCACCTCTTCTGTACTGCTGCAGGGTGACGTGCTGTCACCAGAGGAGTGGTCTGCTGTGGAGCAGCTGGGCATCCTGGTAGTATGATTTGAGTCATGCACAAACGCCATCATCAGATCGTCTGTGCTGGGGGTGCTGTTGCTGCTGCTGCTGCAGGGTGACGTGCTGTCTCCTGAGGAGCGGTCTGCCATGGAGCAGCTGTGTACACTGGCAATATGGCTTGAGTTGTGCACAGAACGCCATCATCATATCGTCTGTGCTGGGGGTGCTGCTGTTGCTGCTGCTGCAGGGTGACGTGCTGTCCCCGGAGGAGTGGGCAGCCGTTGAGCAGCTGGGCATCCTGGTGGACCAGGACGACCAGGGCGTGCTGCTGCAGATCTTCACCAAGCCGCTGGGTGACAGGTGGGCGCTGGTGTGGCAGTTTTCATGGTGAAGATCTTACATCTTTTGAAAGGGCCTGCTGAACATGCCTGCATGTGCTTTACGTGGCTTTGTGTTTGCTGTATGAGGCTGCGGATGGTGCACATATTCTGCGCTAGTCAGGTCCTGCTTCGTGCAGCGTCTGCACGTATCGACAGCAAGCTAACCAGCTGTGACATGAGCCAAAGCCAATTGTTTCACACGCTAGTGGTATGATGCGAGGTCTGATTGTGTGTGCTGTGTCTGCTGTTGTGTTTTTAGGCCCACCATCTTCATTGAGATCATTGAGCGGCGCGGCTGCCTCAAGGAGAGCGCGGCACAGGCAGGCAGTGCGGCAGCAGCAGCAGCAGAGCCTACAGCAGCTGGCGGTGATGCAGATGCAGATGGAGCAGCAGCAGCAGTGGCTGACAAGTTCAAAGACATCGTGCAGGTGGGAGGAGAAGTTATGCACACGTGTCGTTGACTGCAGCATGCACGCAAGCAAATGAGCACCTATCTATGAGATAGCTTGTTGATCACAGAGTTGTTCACAGAGTTGTCAAAGCTGTGTATTCATTGATGCAGCATCTGCGGGGATCAATCGATGCTGGCTGGCACCTGGCAAATGGGCCAGGCGATAGCGATGTTGCATTCAGCAGATGTTGCAGTGTGTGGCCGCTGGAGATTGCATTGTGGTATGTGTGTGTGTGTGTGTGTGTGTGCATGGGTCGGTTGTTGCCTCTCTTACCAGCT
The DNA here is from genome assembly GCA_030272155.1 of Tetradesmus obliquus. Classification (NCBI taxonomy): domain Eukaryota; kingdom Viridiplantae; phylum Chlorophyta; class Chlorophyceae; order Sphaeropleales; family Scenedesmaceae; genus Tetradesmus; species Tetradesmus obliquus. The sequence goes on along the minus strand of CP126200.1, from coordinate 3,459,006 downwards.
GCTGCTGCTGCTGCTGCTGCTGCTGCTGCTGCAGGTGCGTGAGGATGGCGTGGTTGTGGAGCAAGCTGCTGGCTGTGGAGGCTTCGGCAAAGGTGAGGCTGGCCGGCAGCAAGCAGCACTGCTGCAAACATGTGCTTCTACGCCATGCTGCAGTGGGGCTTCCTTATTCAGTAACGCGTGTGCCAAGTGTGCAATTAAACAAAGGTTGTGCATACCGTGACAGAAGCGTTGTTAGGCACATTCTGGCAGCAAAGAACTTGTTCTTCAGGACAGGACACGGCTGTTGTCATACAGCATGGGTTACTGATGGCTGCTGCTGCTGCTGCTGCTGCTGCTGCTGCTGCTATTGCTGCTGCGGCTGCTACTTGTTGCAGGCAACTTCAGCGAGCTGTTCAAAAGCATTGAGGAGTACGAGCGCACGCTGCAGGTGTAACTGCCCCAGCATATGCAGCATGATGACGTGTTCTGCAACTGCAACTGCTGTGAGCAGATGCATGGCAATGCCTGCTGCAAGGGCAGACGGGTGGTGCGCAGAGGCCACGTGGGGTACAGCGGCATGGTTTGTTGCAGAGTAGCCCTGAGCGGTGCGCACACGATGAATGCCTGTCATCCCAGGCAGTGCATTCGGCTTCTGGTGCCTGTATGCACCATTTGATGTATGTGCTGCAATGCACACAGCTGTCAGGGGCGTTCAACTCAAGCCCGTGGCGTGTTGCTGGCTGTAAGCTGGCACGTCAATGCAACGCGGTTTGGCGTTGTTGGCATGAGATGTTGCCAGCAACATATGCCTACTTTTGATTGTTGGTGCACGGCAGAGCTGTTTGTGCTGTGACTGTAGTTGCTGGTGTGGCTGTAGCTGCTGGTGATACAACCAGCAAGCTGCAGGGCAGAGGTTCAGTATCTCTGTTACTTGAGACCTAGGTTGTGGTGAGTTGCATGCTTGCAGCAGAGCATGGTGTGTTGCTTGCAGCAAAGCCGGGTCAATCCAGCAACAAACCGTAGCAGGCAATTGCGCCACTTGTGCTGGCGCAATGCCCTGTTGCATGTGCAGATTGGTTGCATGTGCATGTGCAGAGCAGCATTGTTTGTATGGTGGGTGCTGCAGGTCTGACTGGGGACTTGGCGGCTCTCTGTGTGCCCCCCCCCCCCCCCCCCCACCTGCAGACATGCAACGTGATGTTGCGGATGCATCGGTGCACAGTACGGAAGTTGATTGATGCTTGTCTGAATTGAAAGATTGCTGCATGTCCTGTGTGTGCTTGTGCGCCAGCTGCTAATCTGAAGCAGCATTTTGGGCAGACCTCCACACTGACTTGTCTAATTTTCCAGCATGTGTGTCCCTCCATGGTTATATGCGTAGTATTATTTCAACTTAAATGCACGCGTCGCATCGTGGCGCACATGCATTTGCGGGATATGTGTGATGCATTTCGACGACAGTGCAGCCAATTGTCGTTGAGACAAAGCTTGATACGTTGAGACGACAGTTGTGCAGTGCTTGCTGGCAGACCGTGGTCGTGTTGTGCTGTTGTGTGTTCACCATGTGTGGCACCAGGCGTCGTTGGTGAGAGGCATACACACGTGTTGCCGGCTGTTGAGCCAGGTAAAAGCTGCTTGCAGTGCTGACGAGGTGACACCTGGAATGTTAGAAAGGGTGCAGGTTTTAGGGCAGACGTTGCAGACGTCACGTTGCATTTGAAAGCGTGGCATTGCGACGCAAGAAAATGCTGAACGACACTGAAGCTTGACTACCGAAAATCATCGAACAGGGCGCCTGCAGCTGCACCTGCAGCCGCCTCGGCCTCTGTTCATCGCCGTCTTCGGCGCTGCTTCAGCGTCACCGCTATCATTTGGCAACTCATCATGGTGAGAAACGTTTCGGCTGCGTGCTGCCGCAGATCAACTGGTCCGGCGCAGAACAGCATCAGCAGCAGTAGACACTGCTCAGCAGTAAGCTCCAACTAGGGCTGATTGGCTCTCTGCAGTGGGCCCCTCGGCTTCCGATTGGAGCAACAGTACCCGGCACGCTTGGGTTTTGGCCTGCAGCTCGTTCAGTGCTGCATGCCTTGAACTGCATGCCGACATCTGCACTGCTGCACACCTGCACCTGCTAAGCATTCCAGCAGAAGTATGCATGAGTTGCAGCGGCTTAAAGCTGCAGATTGGACAAGACTGGATTATGACCTTTGTCTGCTGTTGCGTGCTGTTGACTGCAGGTGACAGGGGTACCTGGTACAGCAACACAGCCACGGCAGGATAACTGCAGCTGGCAGCGAGCAGCCAAAGCAGCGGCACTACAGCTACCAGTAGCAGCGCAGCTGCTCAAGCCAACCTTGAGCACAGCAGCGGCAGCATGTACTGATCAGGCTACGCTGTGGCTGCTGTAGCAAAACGTGTGGCAGCTGCAGTTAGGCTGGTGACGGCAGCACAGCTTCAATGTGCACCGCAGCAGGTGCAGCATCCTCATCTGAGCTGGAGCTGCTGCACCCGGACAGCATGTCAGCAACCCCAGCCAAAGTCCGTTCTGCTGCTGCTGCTGCTGCTGCTGCTGCTGCTTGTTACACATCCTGATGGACAACCCGTGCCTTGCGCAACAACAAAAAGGTACAGACAATTGCAATCGCAGCTACCGCAGCAGCGTGCATGGCACAAGCACAACATCTAGCCAAACAGCCAGTGGCTTCTGCTTTACACTCCAACTCCTGGCAAACAGGACAATATCATGTTGCACTGCTTGGCGTGCTTTGCACAGCACATGCTCGGCTGCTGCATCAGGCATCGGTTCTTTCCTGCTGCTCGCTGCATGCGGCTTGAAGCCACTGCCGCTGTAGCTGCCAGTGCGCGGCTTCCGTCGTCCAACTGCCATGCCTGACACCCCTTGTCTGTCATCCATCACCCCTGATAGTACACTGTACTCTCTTTACCCTATGAGCCTGTCATTGCCTTCCTGCAGAGTCTGCTCTCTGCACCGTATAAGCCTGCCATGGCCTTCCCAATTACGCAAAGTGTGTTCTCCTGGTGAGGCACTGCCTCCCGCTCCCGGCAATTGGGCTTGCCCAATTGTGCTGTGGTAGCGAGCCAGTAGGATTCCGTTCCCCCTGGTAACAAAAAAGGGTGACGACATCCGCCACTCTGTCATCGTCACGCTGCTGAAGAACTGTGCTGGTGGCGGCCCCTCCAGCATGGCGCCCAATGCACACTGCAGCCGCCAGTGCACTGGCCACACGTGTGGCGCATCCTGCGGCGCAGGCAGCAGGCTGCTGAAGCCACTGGTTGGCAACCACTGCTCCTCTGTCGTGACAAATTTAGAGCATCCAAGACTGCCAACGTCGCATCCTGACTCGCCTTGCTACCTCTGCCCCACAAGCCCGTCATTGGCTCCCAAAGCTAGCCAGATGTGCTAGCCTCTGGCTACTCTGTCATAGTGACGCTGCTGAAAAACTCCGGTGCAGGCGGCCCCTCCAGCATGGCCCCCACATTGGGCCGCTTGCTGCCGCCCTTGTCCTTGTCTGCCTCGCCGTGTGCTTTGCTGAACTGCTGGCTCTGCGTCCAGCCGCGGAAGGCCTCCTCGCTCTCCCAGGTGGACTGAGAGATGTACTTGTTGGGAACGTTAGAGCCTGCAGCAGCAGCAGCACAACACACCTGAGGTCATTGGTTTGTCAAAATCCTGCTCTCCCAGGTGGACTGAGAGATGTACTTGTTGGGCACGTTGGAGCCTGCAGCAGCGGCAGCGGCAAGACAGATCCGAGATCATCGTTTCTGAAGGCGTCTGGTGTACCAAATGGACTGCATGATATACTTGTTAGGCACGTGAGAGTCTGGGGCGACAGCGGCGGCAACATAGACGGCATCACAAGGATCCTTTAAATCTGCCTATTTACAGGGAATTGCTGCAAGTCCTCTCTCCCAGGTGGACTGCGAGATGCAATTGGTTGGGGAGCCTGGAGCTCAAGGCAGCAGCAGCGGCGTTGCTGTGGGGCACATCAGCACCCTTGACTGCTGCTACAGCCCCGGCACCACGCTGCAAGTGAACATGTGGCATTGCTGCTGCAGCATATGCGCTGCTGGCGTAGCATGCTGCGCCCACCAACATCTGTTGCTGGCACAGCCACGCCAACTGCTGCCAGCAGATGCCACCAGTGCATGCTAAAACATTGCGGTGGGAGTTCTGTCAGCAACTGTGGGAAGACGCAGCACTACTGCTGCAAGCACAGTGTGGGCACTCACATTTGAGCAGCGCAAAGCGCACAAAGCCAGGCATCTCCTTCAGGTGCGATTCGCGGTTCTTCCACACGTTTTCAAAGTCCTCGGCACACTCCGGCTTCACCTGCAGGAGGCCAGTTGGTGGCAGGAGATCAGTGGTTGCAGGAGACAGTTTGACAAAAGCAGTGAGTGCAGTGTGATCTGCATGGCTAGCTGCGCATGAGAGGCCGCTGGCAAAGCATGCTGAAGTGTGTGCTGCACATTCTTTTAAATTGCAGTGCTGCTGGTGGCCCATGCAGCCGCTGGTTGCAAGGTGCCCATACGTGCTGCAGACTGTGCCAAACATGCAAAGAGCGTCTGCATGTCTGCAACAGCAGATGCTGATGCTGGCTGTGCTGCAGTTGCTTGGCTTTGTCCTGCAGTTGCAGCTGCTGCTGTACTGCATTTCAATCAGCAGGCAGAAGATGATCTCGTAACCTCCCACCTTGAACACATTCATTGCAATGAAGCATGTCTTTTGAGCTGCTGGGGCTTCCTGCAAACATATGCACACATGCATCACTCTGCTGCAGCAGCAGACCCTGAGGGATGCAGCAGCACCACGGACTGTAGCTGCACGCACGAACTCACTGCTGCTGAAGCCCTGCAGGCATATTTGCTGCCACGATTGCGTGGTGCTGCTGCGACCCGCGAGCTCAGGCTTGAGGACAGCATTGTGTGGGGTGTACTGGGCAACTGATTGACAGGTCACCAAAGCGAAACGTGATAAATGTGAGCATCAAGCGAACACCTAAACGTTGCTAATGATGAAGCTCTGGATCTAGCAAGGGCAGAGCTCGGAATAACTTCAGGCACACTGAAGCGGAAGTCCAACGTGAAATGACAGCCTGGCCAGATGTGCAGTCTGTTGCAGTCACGATCATGCATTTGCCGTAACTAGCGTGCTTGTGCATTTGGAAGAAAGTGTGAAATGCAAGGAACGCCCCTGCTGTGCCAAGCTCGAGTCAAGCTGCTTGCCCCTGTGTCTGCATCTGTTCTGGGGTGCACGGTCTCTGCCTGCACATCGCTTTAAGAGCAACAATCATAGTGCTTTGGATATTAAGCTGCTATCACTCTACACCGAGCCACACAGGAGACCATGCGACGGTCCTGGTGGCTGTTGACATGAACTGCAGCTGCAGCTACTGCTGATACCTGTAGCCGCAGCAGCACAACCAGCCACACTGGCGCTGGTGAGGCAACATGCAACTGCAAGTGGACAGCAGCAGCACACAGGGCATGCATAGGCGTGGCACCAGCAGGGTCCTGCAGTCCCTGCGTGCAGCTGCTGTCAGGTTGAGCAATGCCCGCCAGTCGGTGGCAGCAGCAGCCAGCTGCGCATACAGTGCTCCTGCAAGCAGCAGCAGCAGCAGGCTGCTACATACAATAAGCCAGGTGTCATGCGGCGCCAGCCAGACCCAAGGCCTGCGGCACCACAGCATGCAGCAACAACACTGGGCTCCTGCACTGGGCTTCAGCAGCAGCAGCAGCAGCAGCATGCTGCGCAGGGGCACTGTAGCAACAGCAACAAAACGGCCAGACATAACGCAGCGTCTGGTGCGCAGCAGCAGGCGCACCAGCAGCCCTAGCAGCGGCAGCAGCAGCTCTAGCAGCAACTCAGTGGGAACAGCAGCACAGCCTGCGCAGCCCAAGCCTAGCCGCCGGACCAGCAGCAGAACTGCTAGAAAAGCACCAGCAGAACCAGCAGCAGTAGCAGCAGCAGCAGCAACAGCAGTACTACAGCCTATACAGCAGCAGCCCAACACCACAAGCAGCAGCAGCAGCAGCAGCAGCAGCAGCCCTGTGCAGCTGCAGTCGTCAACGCTGGACCCGCAGCACCATGCGGCAGTGCAAGCATACCTGGCGCAGCTGAATGATGAGCAGCAACTGGCTGCTTTCAGCCCAGAGCAGCACGTAAAAGTCATTGCAGGTGGGCTGCCATAGGTTATCCGCTGTCTTTGTGTTGTGTGTTATACGCCTGTTGGGTCTGACAGTCATTGCGGGTGCGTTCTAATAGTGCTGCAGTAGCTTGCCTGCGGCAGCAGCTGGTGACGGTGGCGACAGCAGCACTGCATGCGCATGGTTGCTTGGACATTGTCGACTGCTATGCGAGGATGTCAGTGTGCAATGTTGCGGGTTCAAACAACGACACGCCTCTGCTTCACCCAGGCAGCCGTAACAAGAACAATGCGGCGCATGCGCTGCAGCACCCCTCTGGCTACTGCAGGCGCTGCTGCCACATGTCGTGATCTGGCATCAGATAGCAATGCCCCAAACTCGTTGTGGTTTGTCAACTTCTTCAGGCCCTGGCAGCGGCAAGACGCGCGTGGTTGCAGCCCGAGTGGCGCACCTCATTGCATCCGGCCATGCCCATGAGTCACTTCTCGTCATCACCTTTACGCAACCCACCATCACTTGATCCAGTGCATGTGCGGAACATCCTCTTCATCTCCATCGTCTGCCTGCACCGCTGCTGCTGCTGCTGATGCTGCTGATGCTGTATGATGAGCTCAATCCACCCATGTGCTGCTGCTGCTGCTGCAGGCCCCGGCAGCGGCAAGACGCGTGTGGTTGCAGCCCGAGTGGCTCATCTCATTGCGTCTGGCCACGCGCCGGAATCGCTGCTGGTCATCACCTTCACGCGCAAGGCAGCGGGCGAGCTGCTGCAACGGCTGCAGGAGCTGCTTGGCGAAGCAATAACAGCGCGGCTGCGGCCCAGCACCTTCCACTCGCTGTGCACCAACCTGCTGAGGTAAGGAGAGTAAGACGTGTGACGCACAATTACAGGGGGCCGGCTGCCTCCTTGCTGCAAGCAATGGGGGAAACGATGTGGTGTGTGCCGGGTGGGCAGATGGTGGGTTTGTAGGGCCTGTCACCACAGCCTGCATGAGTACAGTGGTACTAAACACTAGTGGCTGCAGGAGCTGCTGGGTGAGGTAGTAACAGCACGGCTGCGGCCCAGCACCTTCGACTCGCTGTGCACCAACCTGCTGAGGTGGGTGGAGGGGAGGGGGACGGGGGTTAAGATCTCCTGCCTCCTGCAGGAACAGGAGAAAGTCGGCATGCAGACGTGTACTTGCAGGCGGCAGAGCAACGGGCTGTTGAAACAGGCGTGCAGTGCACTCTGAACTTCCGCAGGTGCCATCACACTTCCCCATGCTGCTGCTGTGGCGTCCCTGCAGGCACTACAGGCAGCACACGCACCTGCCAAACTTCCAAGTGGCGAGCGAAGACGATGCGGCAGCCATGGTCAAGTCCATCCTTGAGAATGCAGATTTTAGAAAGGAGCTGGGTTACTTTGCCGGCGAGCAGCAGGACCGGAAGGGCAAGGACGAGGTGACATACTACCGCAAGCACATCAGCAACATCAAGAACTTCTGCGTGAACATTGAGCGGTGAGCCTGCGTGTTAGTATGTTACTGACTACTGACTGACATATGTGTGTGCCTGCAGAAGCGCCTCAGAATGAAGCGCAATGCTGCTTGCTAACCAATGCACTGCATCAAATAACCAAGACCATGGATAGACGCAGCCAAGCCAAGGCATTTGTGCTGCAGCAGCATTCCCTGGTTTGAATTTCCCGTGGTTCAAAAAAGCCTCCGTACACACATACCATGCCGTACATAGCAAAGGCAAGTTGCGCTCGTGACCAGTACAAATGGGTGATCACATGCCCCTGGGATGTCAAAACTGCAGACGGTCTGGCGCAGAGCTCATTGCACAGATGGCTGCAGCGGGACGCAGGCTGCCAGGCGGCGACAACAGCAACATCACGCGCCGCATCGCTGCCATGTATGACGAGTACGTGGCCCGCATGGCGCAGCAGCAGCTGCTGGACTTTGATGATCTGCTGCACCACTGCCTTGCGCTGCTGCTGAACAACGCTGAGGTGAGGCATGCGAAGTTTGCAATGTGTGTGGTGCGTAGGGAGAAAAGGTGCACCTTGCAATGTACACCAACAAACACTGCAATATGTCCTGCAAGCACACTGCCTTTGTTTGTATCAGCGTCTTTGCTGCTTCCTGCACCCAAAATAGCCCTGCGATGCCTGCAAAAACGCCGCAGGTCAGGGCTGCGGTGCACCGCCGCTGGCGCCATGTGCTGGTCGATGAGTCGCAGGACACCAACCTGTGCCAGTTTGAGCTGGTGCAGGCACTGACCAGCCCCAGCAGCAGCCTGTTCATGGTGGGGGACCCCGACCAGGTGAGGCCCATGTCACATGACTGTTACATGACAGTTACGAGCACAAACATGTGCCAGTTTGAGCTGGTGCAGGCGCTGACCAGCCCCAGCAGTTCACGGTGGGGGACCCGGACCAGGTGAGGCCCATGTCACATGACTGTTATATGACTATTACATGACAGTTACGAGCACAAACATGTGCCAGTTTGAGCTGGTGCAGGCGCTGACCAGCCCCAGCAGCAGCCTGTTCATGGTGGGAGACCCGGACCAGGTGGGGCCCATGTTACATGCCTGTTACCTGACTGTTACATGACTGTCAAATGACTGTTACAGGACTGTTACACACCGCCAACCTGTGCCAGTTTGAGCTGCATGCATGGGGCGGTGGCTGTGCTGCGTTGTGTTTCTGGGTGCTGGCCTCCGTTCTTCAACTTAACTTTGCTGCTGCTGCTGCTGCTGCTGCTGCCACTGCTGCTGCTGCCATTGCTGCTGCTGCCACTGTTGCTGGTGCTGCTGCCGCCAATTCAACGTCCCAAGGGGATCTACGGCTTCCGAGGGGCAAAGTCTGCACTGCTGGCAGAGGTGCGCAAACATTGCACCCATGAAACAATCATGCTTTAGCTGCAGCATCGTCAGCAAGCTTGCACAGCTCGCACCTCTGTGCTGCATCGGCGTGACGTGCACTCTACACACACGCAGGGCTTGCTTGCTGCGCGGCACTCTGCCAAGGCTCTGCAGAAGCTGCGGCCTTCGGCCCTCGGCCCTTCTGCCTGTCAGTGCGCTGATTGCTGCTGTACTGTTGTGCTGTGCCTGCAGAGCTTCTCTCAGCTGTACGGCCCCACTGCTGCCACGCGCTCGCTGTCGGAGAACTACCGCAGCCGGGAGCCTATCGTGCAGGTGGCGGAGCTCGTGCGGCGGCATGGCAGGTGCGTGACAAGCTGCCAGGCAGCGCTATGACAGCATCACGCTGGGTCATATGTTTGCATGTACAGCACTAGTCCGCTTGTCGTGACTTGATGTGTTTTTCTTCTATCGCATGGTGTGGTGGGCTGCCAGGTGGCTATCGGGGGTAAGTATCTTGACAGAAGGGCTGCAGCTGCCCTTGTGTAAATTTTTGCATAGCACAACGTCTAACTGCAGCAGGTCAGGGTCCAAGGTGGTGTGTTGTCACTACAAGTCATCATCGCCTGCATGTGTTGACCAATGTTGTTGTGTGCCTGCTGGCTGTAGGCTGTCGAGCAGCATTGCTGCATCAGGCCGCAGCAGGCAGCCTGTTGTCAGGCTGGACACAGTTGTGCTCATGGAGGCCAGGAATGAGTACGACGAGGCGGACCAGGTGGGCAGCAGGTTTCCTGCAAGTTTCCTGCAAGTTTCCTGCAAGTTTCCTGCACGTTTCCTGCAACGTACCGTTGGCTTCCTGCAAGTGCCTGCAAGTGCCTGCGGTGGTGGTGTCAAGCAGCTGTGCGACCCTGTGTCAAGTGAAGCGCAGCAGTACATTGTGGAGTTGCTGTAAAGTGACGGGTGGTTGGCACACACACCATGTTTTTCGGCCCTGTTCAGGGGCAACTCGTACAGCCCAACCCTGAGATTGCTGCTGCACAAGGTTACTCCCATAGCTCACTCATACAGCTGGTTGAACGTTGGGAGCCTACATGACTGCATGCGCAGCATTACGACCAGCAGGTTTGGATCGACACGTGATGCGCATGCTGCTGCATGCTCTTGTGCGATAGCCCTGTCATTGGCTCCCCAAACAGGCAATGGTGCCCGTGTGTATCGTTCAAGCTGTGTCATGTGAAATTTGGCTTGCAGGTGGTGCTGCAGCTGCGCAAGTGGCACAAGGATGGCTACGTGTGGGGCGAGATGGCGGTGCTATTCAGGGCCAAGCGCCAGGTGGGCTGCGACACAGCGCAGCGCAGCACAGCGCAAGCATCTGCAGATGTCAGCTGAGAACTGACGTGGAAGGTGCTGCATGCTGTCGGACTGTCGGACTGTTGCATGCTAGCTGCACCGTGCACCTTTGTGTTGAATTTGAAGACCCTCTCTCGCTGGCCGCCTGCTGCTGCTACTGCCTTGCAGGTCGCTGAGGTGTACAAGAAGGCGATTGCAGCCGGCGTGCCGTGCCACCTGTGGTCCCGCGAGGAGTTCTTTGAGGCTCCGGAGGTCAGCGTGGCGCTGGCGCTGCTGCGCTGCCTGGTTGACCCGCTGCGTGCTGGCGACAGCATCAGGAAGCGCCTGGTCAAGAAGGGCAGCCCGGTCAAGGTGCCGCTCATGTCGGGGCTAGGTGAGCGCAGTTACACTTTTCACAGGCGAAGGTATTTTGGGCTCGTCATTTGCTGAGAGGTCAAGGTGCCGCTCATGTCGGGGCTAGGTGAGCGCAGTTACACTTTTCACAGGCGAAGGTATTTTGGGCTCGTCATTTGCTGAGAGGTCAAGGTGCCGCTCATGTCGGGGCTAGGTGAGCGCACTTTTCACAGGCTAATATCTTTTGGGCTTGTTCTTTGCTGAGAGGTGAGAGTGCTGCTCATGTCGGGGCTAGTTGATAGCAATCGTGCTGTTCAGGGAATGGGTGTCTCTTGGGCTCGAAATCTGTTGGCAGGGGAGGTGACTGACAAGCACTGCGAGGGGTTGGCAGCATCATGATGCGGAAGCAGCTGACGCTGTGCAGTTTCATTGTATAGAAAAGCGTGGATGTGTGGCATGCCACGACTGCAGCCGTCGCTGACGCAAACTGCCGTGTGTTCAAACTGCATCGGTGACAGGGATGAGCAATCTGCCTTGGACAGCTTGCATCTATCACACTCATGCACATATGTTTGCCACTGCCACATCCCCTGCACTCTGTGCGTTGCGCTGCAGGCCCCGACTCATTTGACGCCCTGGCCGCAGCTGCTGAGGCTGCCGCAAACAGCAGCACCAACAGCAGCAGCAGCCTCGGCGGCTGCCTGCTAGGAGATCTTCCGCTCGAGCCATCCTCTGAGCAAGCCATTGCAACGCTACATCAATACAGCACAGCTACGGCTGCTGGCGCTGACCCTACAGAGACCCTGCAAGGTCTTGCTGCAGGCTGGCAGCCGCCGGCTGGTGCCAAGAAGCTGACCAAAAAGCAGGCGGCGGCTGTGGACCGGCTGCGGGGCCTGGTGCTGCTGGGCAGGGCTGCTGCTGCTGTTTCAAGGCCTGAGGAGGTGCTGGAGGTGAGCAATATCTTGTTTGCTGTTTGCTGCCAGCAACTGAATGGCTACGCTTTCTTGTGGCCACGTCACTGGGTGATGCTGCTTCAGGTTGTGCTGCTGCTGTGTCTCAGCCTGAGGAGGTGCTCGAGGTGAGCCTGATGGCGCTGGTTTTAGGGTTTGCTGTTTCTAAATAATTATGGTATTTTCATTGCATTTGAGAGGCAATGCTGCTGTAGGTGGTGCCACTTCAGCTTGCGCAAGGAGTACTGTTGGGCCTGCTGGCATCCAGAGGCACCAGCAGCAGCATCCACTTGCGCTGCGCTGCTGTGCGTCCTGCCACTGCTGCTGCTGCTGCTGCTGCTGCTGCTGGCTGCAGCTGCTGCTGGGGGCCTCTGGGGTGCGCCCGGAGCTGCAGGCGGCACTTGAAGCGCTGCAGGCAAAGGCATCCAAGCAGCGGCTGAGCAGCAAGGACAGCGAGGACCTGAAGAAGCTGCGCAAGCGCCGCGACAACTTGGATACTCTACTCAAGCTGGCTCGCAACACGCGGGCCTACACAGAAAGTCCTGTGCTGGGCTTGGATGCAGCCGAGCCAGCAGCGAATGCAGCAGGGCTAGAGAGCGGGGATGATGGTGGCGAGAGTGATGCGGGCATGCCAAACAGCAGCAGCAGCAGCAGTTTGCCGCTGCTGCAGCCAACTACAGGTCTGCCGCTGCTGCAGCAGCTGTACGACTACTGTGTCCTGCAAGGCGAGGATGACGAGGATGAGCGTGATGCACAGAAGGTGCAGCTGATGACAATGCATGCCAGCAAGGGCAAGGAGTTTGCGTGCGTGGCGCTGCTGCGCCTGCACGATGACGCCATGCCGTCTATCCACAAGGATGACGCCGGCGCTGGCTCAGATGTGCTGGACCAGGAGAGGAACCTGCTGTATGTGGCCATCACGCGAGCCAAGGAGTGAGCGCATTTGGTCTGCTGAATGTGTCCCGGAATGCGGCGTGGTGTGTTTGGCAAACTGAGCTGAGTTTGCCTCTGCAGCTGACCAGCTGGGGCTGGTGACAGCATCATCTTGTGTCACATGTCATGGTGCGTGTATGCGCAATGCGTGCTGCCTTCTTTGCACCGCAGGCTCTGCTTCCTAAACCTGGCTGACAGCAGCTATCGTATGCTAGGACTTGACACTGCCCCCAACTTCAAGACATCGCCATCCCTGCTGCTTACCCTGCTGCTTACCCTGCTGCTTACCCTGCTGCTGACCCTGCTGCTGACCCTGCCGCTCACCCTGCCGCTCACCCTGCTGCTCACCCTGCTGCTCACCCTGCGCCGCTCTTGTGCTTCAGGCACTGCCTGATGATCTGGCCAGGGGCAGCTTTCAGCAGGGAGGCTTGGCGGGAGGAGCCGCTGGAGGTGTCCCGCTTCCTGAAACCAGTGCTGTCTGCTGTCAGTAGAAGGCAGCTGCCAGGCGTGCAGCAGCAGCGCAGGCATTTCATTGAATGCGAGTGAGCAACAAGGTGTACAGGTGCACGGCAGCGGTGTGACGATGGCTGATAGGCCGGTGCGCGGCCTGCTGCTGCTGGACCACCAGCAGCAGCAGCAGCAGCAGCAGCAGGGGCAGCAGGAGGAGGGTCATCTGCAGCTGGCTTGTTTCTGCTGCTGGTGCCAGTGGCAGTGTGTGCAGGGGTGCATGGTGGCGTGCAGAAGCAGCGCAGGTGCTTCATTGAGCGGGAGTGAGTGGGGTCTGCAGAAGCGCGGCAGCGGTGAGGCCAGCGCTGGCAGGCCGGCTGCTGGACAAGCAGCAGTAGCAGCGGCGGCGGCAGCGGCGGCGGCGGCAGCGGCGGCAGCAAGAGGAGGAGGGTCAGCTGCAGCTGGCTTGTTTCTACGTGTTGCCAGTGGCAGTGTGTGCTGGGATGCATGGTCAACAATGCAGCAGAGGGCTTCTGCCGTTTGGCAGAGAGCCACCTCTGCTTGCTGGAGTTGGCCAAGTGAGGCGTGTGTCACGAGAAGCCGTCAAGTTGGTACATGTGCATTACGATGTTGCAGCGGCAGTAAAGCAGCAGGATGAGGTGTGTTTTTGTGTACAGTTGGCTGTTGGACGGCCACTAGCTAGCTACAGCAAGCCATGGCAGCCATTGGCTCTTACTGCAACCAGGAAATGTGATGTCAGAAAATGATGAAGCAGCCGCTTGAGATGTGGTTTGGTGTCACGGCAGTGCAGTGGCTGTTGCGATTTGCCTTTCCTGCAACCCACAGGATCCACAGGTGACACAAGGGCCGTGTGCAGATTGCAGTACAGGGGTAATGGGATTGGCCTTCTGTGTACTCGGCACTTGGAAAGTTTCTGGTGATCAGATATTACTCGCCGTTTTTGTATGCCGAGGCAGCTACCTTTCACCGAAGGAGTGTACATTAGGTGGGACCCAAAGGATGCACTTAGTTGCCAGGTTGGTTGCATGTATGCAGTACTCTTAGCGCCGCACAACAGATCTTGCAGTCAACAAGATTCAACTAACTCCTGCTTGAAAGGTGGTGTGTTCGTGGAAACGGGGGTCTCGGCTCTAGGTTGGCAGATGCACGGTGAATTCTGGCGCCAACCAGGTACAGCGCGCTGAGTGTGCTCGCTACCTTTCACTATCATCGGCTCGGATTGATTTCCGCAGCTACTTATTTTTCAACTTAATACACAAGTACAAGCATACGGCGTGAAGTGGTGGTCGTCGGCTGTTCCCTATCTTCCCTGAACGAGCGTGGCAGAACATTGAACGTAGAGGACCTCTGCATCACGTCGTGCCACTTTAACTGATACGTCTTGAAAAAGCAGCGCTCCGGCAGCGCTTTGCCAGCTGCAAGTTGGCTCGCCGTGAACAGCTCTTTACGTCATCACAGTCTGGATGTTTTAGCGCACAGCGAGATAGATTGGCGGTACATAGCTGTACAAAAGCTATCGAGCAACGGAAGACGTCCGCAGCTATGGCCAGGGCAGCACTAGCCCTGCTGCTGCTGGCCTTGGTCCTGCACTGCGCAACTTTGGGTGGTGCACAAGCAGCAGGTGAGGGCCCTTGGCACCGTTCAGAAGCTACAACGGATTAACATAAACACTGTAAGATAGGAAAGTGAAAGACAATGAAATTGGTCTGCTGCCTGGATCATCCAGCAAGTACAGGTGTTAGCTGCAGCTGCCCCAGCGGATCCACAGCATCGGTGACTAGCTGCTGTGAGCATGCCATGTTTCATTGCTACACAGCAGACACACCAGCAGCAGTAGCATCAGCAGCACACCAGCAGCCATCAAACGTGTCTCACGCTGATGTTCTCACCTTGCTCTTCATGTGATACACATGCAGAAGACCGCCTGCCAAGCGCCAGCCATGCGCGCAGCCTGCAGCAGCAGCAGTTTGATGACAGCCCGCTAGAGCAGGATGTGTCAGCATACCTGGCAGATCTGGCAGCAGCAGCAGGGATGAGGGTGGAAGATCTGCGGTTTGACTCAACTCTCGATGACAAGGTGGGCGCAACAGGAACTGCTGATGCTGCTGTTGTGCTGCTCTGATGCTGTCACATTGAGCTAACTGTGCGCACCAAGCAGGTGTTTCGTTACTGAACCAGCTGGTGCACTGCATTGCATTGATATAGTAGGCTTTTGCTGGCAGAGACAGCACAAGCTCCCAGCAACAACTGCACCTGCACACCAGATCTTGCAGCAGCAGCAGCCAGGACAGCCATGTGCAATGAGAGATGCTTGCTGCCCTGCACTGCACTGCCAACGCAGGCGCCGCCAGTGCAGCTGCCCCAGCCGCCAACACCAGGCCTGCTGCGGTTGCTGTCCCGGATGGCAAATGCGCGAGGCAACCCTGCCTATCAAGGCCCTGGCCTGCCAGGCCCTAACTTCCCTGGCTTTGGAGGGGGCCGGCCCTCCAGCTTAGGGGCATCTGGTCAAACTGGTCAAACTGGTCAAATTGGTCAAACGTTTGACTCAAAAGCTGGGGGCTTTGGTGCACCAGGCAGCAATCAGCCGTACCAGCTGCCAGAGAGGTTCAGGCACTACCTGGGCTCAGACCCTTTGCACCTCCCAAGCCTCTCAGAGCCCCAGCAGCAGCAGCAGCAGCAGCCGCAGGGATACAACCTGGAGTCGGCACAGCTAGACACCCCACAGCAGCAACAGCAGCAGCAGACAGCGGACGCGCCACAGATCGGCAGCTTGATCACTAAGCTGGCTGGCAGGGGGCGCAAGTTTGGCACCAGCCAAGGCGGCATCAGCCATGAGATGCTGCACGCATCCATCCCAAGGCTTGAGTCAGCACCGATCGGCCCACCATCCCTGGATGCCTCAGCCCACCAGCAGCTGGCGCAGCAGCCTGGCGTGCTGACGTTCGGCAGCAGGATGGAGGAAGGTCAGTACAGAAGCACAGACCCCGCAGCAGAGCAGCTGCTTGCAGAGCTGCAAGGTTTGGATCCTGTGCTAGCAAAGCAGCAGTTCCAGAGCCTGCTGAACAGAGTTGGCGGCAGGTCTGCGAGCGTGTCGGAGGCGTCAGCGAGGAAGCAGTATGTGCCACGTATGAAGGCCACCCCACTGGCACCTGGAGGACCAGCTGACAGCAGCAGCAGCAGCTGGCAGGGCAGTGCAGCAGGGGCGCTGCGGGACGCGCAGGAGCAGCAGCAGCAGGAGTTGATGGATGGCAGGGACAGCCGCAATGCTTACGGCAATGTTTTGAAAGACAGCGTTGAGCTGGCGGAGCCCCGCGAGATTGACAGGGATGCTGGCAAGGCAGCGGCATCTGCTGCAGCTGCTGCAGGGCAGCCTTTCAAGGTTGACATCCTGCAGGTGGATCCAGCCACGTTGGCTGCACTGGAGCAGGAGCCGCCGCTGACGTTTGACCAGATCCAAGGCGAAGCCGCGGCTGTGGCAGCAGCAGATCCGATGCTATACAGCCGCAGCAAGCAGCTGCCTGTGCAGCAGCAGCAGCAGCAGCAGCACCAGCAGCACCAGCAAGCACCTGCAGCCAAGGATGAGGTGATAGTGCCTGTTGGGCTGGCCAGCCACTTGATGCCAGGCTCTGAGGGGCTGAGTGCAGCGGGATCAAGCAAAGGTGCCAACAAAGGATTGCATGCTGGGGCCGCCACTGGCATTGCCCTAGGTGCATTTGGCGCTGTGCTGTTTGGGGCAGGATTGCTGCTGTTTGTGCAGGCAAAGAAGATGGAAGAAGAGGTTGACAGTGGCTACACACCCACAGCACTGAGTGAAGGGGATCTGGAGCTGGCGAGCCATAAGCCGCCTGCAGTGTGCATCAGCCCTGCGGTGAGCATGGGAGGCGCAGCAGTCAGCACAGGCGGTGCCGCAGCGGCAGAAGCAGCAGCGGTGCGTGGGCCGGATCGGAGGTTCACGCTGAGCGGGGCCACGGATACTACAGAAGAGTCGTCCGGGTGTGCAACCACAGGCAGCACCAGCAGCAGTAGCAATCCGGGCTGGTTGAAGGAGCTGTATGCTTCTGCGCGCGCCGGAGCAGCAGCAGTTGGCAGGTCATCGTCAGCCGCAGCTACGAGTGACAGGTCAGCAGCAGCCGCAGCAGCAACAACAACAGCAGCAGCAGCAGCAGCGGCAACAGCAGCAGCAGGTGGAGCAAGGGTGAGAGCAGCAGCTTCCACCAAGCCGCCGGCGGCTGCGGGTGACATCCGGAGGTTCACTCTGACGAGTGAGTGACACTGAGGGTGTTGCTTTGATGTCATCAAGTATGTTATGACATGGCTGCGAGGCAGCAGAGAATAAATGTGGCAACATTCAATTTGATCTTTTTGCATCAAATGAAGAGCAGCTGCTGCAGCTCTTCAGTGCATGCCCAAGTGCTGCAAGATAGCAGGAAGGTTGTTACTCTTGGTTGTTTCTCAGATGTCATTTCATCGAACACATGTTTTGTTCCGAGAGGGTTGTGAATATCAAGCGCTATCATCAGCATCTGTTAATCCAGAGCATTGCAAATGTGGGTACTGGGGGAGTTGCTATGTGGTGAATCGGTGGTTGCACAAAATGTGTGTGATGTGTAGCCGTTTGAGTGAGACAAGGGCAGACTGTTCTGGTCTAAAACACCCTTTGTGGGTCTGTGCGCGCGCAGCGGGGTTTGAAACAGCTTAACATCTGCACACAGGATTTCAATTATCCCTGCTTGCAGATCTGTGCATACTGGTGTGTGGCAGACAAACTTGCAAGAGTGCATACCTTGTTAAAACCTGTGCACACAGCACAGCACCGAGTACTGTCGGCTGCTGTGTGCCCTGCTTGATCAGACAACTGCTGCTAACAGTGCCATCGACATTGTGTGGTTGTGAAGGCCTATGCATGCATCTGGCGGGTTTTACCACCCACTTGCTGCTGCATGTAATGCATGCATTAGTGTTGCGCAACAGTAGACGCTGTGTATGCATTCCGTGTGGACAGCTTTACCATGCTGCCCAGCTGGCTAGTCCACAGCAGCATGGGCTGTCTCCATGCATTGTTCGACACAGGAAGCTAGCACACAGGATACACACCCACCCATGTGGACTTGTATCAGCGCTGGATTTGCTGACAGCACCTTTTGTGTTGCGGGATGAGATGTTTTATGGCTGTGCGCTGCGCTCTGTCATCAGATGATCAGTGCGGCAGTGAACAAACAGTGTCATGCATTTTGTGTCAAAGAAGCATTACGCACTGCACATGGTTCTGGGTTGACTCCTCCATGACAGCTTGCCAGGCTTGAAAGATGTGACTATCTGCTCTTGTATTACTGCATTTGCAAATGCATGTTCTGGCGCGTTGGTGCGTTGTCTAGACAACAGATCTGCCATTCGACTTGTATTTGAGCCAGCTGGCAGCGGCTGATGTGCTACTGCCACCACATATGCTCTGCAGCGTGCCTGCTCTGCAGCGTGCCAGCTGGAGCACTTAATTGGCAGCCTGGAGGACCGAGGAAGTTAGTGCCTGTGCACAGCATGTGCCACAGCATGTTGCATTGGTGCCAGGCAGTTGCCTATTGATCTAGTCCATTGCTGGTGCTTGTCGACAACAGCCAAATGTACCGTGGCAGTGATTACTGGGCTCATATGACAGCGTCTGCCGTGCATCCAGATTGCGGTTAGTATCACAATCATCATCATCATGTTACCATTTAAGCCATAGCAACGTCGCCATCGGCCCCGCGCCCCACAGGAGCGGCTGAATGAACAGGCGAAGGGGGAAGGGGAGGGAGCACTATTTCATTATCCCGCTTGCAGACATTCCTGTGATTCCAGGCAAGAACAAGGTAGTCAGCAATCAGCCGAGCAGCCAACCTGCAAACACCAGATCCACCCCAAACATCGTCAGAAACAAAACGCAACACCATGGCAGAGGGGTCAGTCATGGCCAATAAAGTGCGCAGTTTTTCAGCGCAACCTGGCAGCCTTCGCAGCTCTGCGTACATAGATTCCCTCAAATCAGCGGTATCAGGACACCCCAAAACAAAGTGGGACAAAGTCTCAGTAGCAGAACCGCATGCAGGTTAGTATCACAATGTATGTCGTCACAGAGTGACTGTTCAGTTACGTTGAATGCACGTCGTGGCCAGTGCTCCAGGGTTCGCATGATGTAACACGCATTGAACAATCAAACCACAGCAGATTAGTGCCATGCAGAAGGATGGTTGTGAGTTGCGAGTGCAGCAGATGCGTTTCTGACTCGGTCCTGCAGGATCCAGCTGAAAACTGTTTTGATGACTGCACACGACGCAGCTGCTGTGCATCCTGCCCAACTCTTTCCTCATGTAGTGGCACGCTACTGGTGATCTATGATGGTATCTAAGTGTATCTGGCGCTGCGAGCTGGGGTGTACGTCACAACCAAGCTTATATGTGCTGTCTGCACGTGTGCAGGGAATCCTCACCATGCTACTGCTGCCAGCTGCGGCGAGTTTCCGAGTAATGTGCACTTGGTCGTCCCGTGCTGCCACAAATTCAAACAAAATGCCTTGGTTTGTACAACAGTTTGACTCAGGAAGTATGAGGAGCATCAATCCGCCCAGAAGATTTGACACCTGGTGCCTCGACGCGGTTGCCTTGTTCTCACTCATAGGCTTACTTGCGAACTTGCTGAGTGCAATTTTCATACGTATTTCATTAGCAGGTGCTCATTTAACTCGTTCTACAGCAACTAAAGTGATCGGCACTACTCACGGTACAGCATCAGCGCTGGCGCGCTCTGCAGTCTTTGACTCGGTTCTTATTTGCGACTGTAATGATGCTTTGACATGTAATCATTGCGCGATTAAGGCGTTTGAAGTTGCTTCAAGACAACTAGAGCAGCCGAGGAGGTGCAGAGCTGGTAAGGCCCGCAGATGGTGGTGGCTGTGCTGTCGCTCGCACAGCCAGCGAAATGCACGGTTGATACTCGACACCATTGTAGTTCATCCGTTCTATTCATGCCTCTCAACAGTGCAGCACAGCAGCTTATCCTCTGTTACCTTGCTGCTGCACCTTGTGCACTGCCTGCAGGTCTGAACAAGTAGACTTCTAAGCAGCAGCAGGTGCAGCGACTGCCTCCCGGCTGATGCAGTAGCATCAAATCCCACGGACACGCACCTCCTGCAAGTTGAATACGAGATGGCACACCGCTTGGTGTTGCTGCTGAGCATCTGGTGTGCGCTACAAGCCGCTGCCCATGGCCAGCTGCGGTTTGACAAGCAAGGTGGGCCGGGCTGTGACCAACGCACAGGTTCACGCTCAGCGTTGAAACACGTGCAGAAGATCAGGGTGCAGCATGTCTTTGCAGCAGCCCTCCTGCAGGCGGAATGTCGTGCACACAGCGCCAGATCCAGATTCTGCTCATAATTGAGGGCAGCAGCAGCCCAGCTGCGGCAGGACAGTGCTGATGTGGCAGGCAGCTGTACCACCTGCAAGCCCACTCTAAATGCGGATAACTCAGCCACTACACTCCCACCAAATTATTCCCAAAACCCGCGGCCTGGCCGCTCATAACAGATTTCTGTGTACAACACTGTATGTTTTGTTGTTTGCTTGCAGGAAAGCTGGGGCTGCCCAAGCAGGGCCCGGCACTGGGCGCAATCTTTGGCCCTGCCTCTCGTATGCGTATGGCAGCTGATGACTCAGCGCGCCAGCAGGCCACGAATGACATGAGCAGCCTACTGCTCAGCATGATGAACCAGGGAGGGCCAGCAGCAGGAGCGCCTGCTGCAACACAGCCGGCGGAGTTGAGTAGTATGGATGGCAGCGATGGAGGCTACCCGATGCAGATGCAGCAGCAGGTCCTGCCGGCTGCAACATTGGACATTATTGATCCAAACAGCCAGATGCTGGCGCACATAAACAGAGGCATGGGCTATCCTGCTGCTGCTGCTGCGGACCCTTCTGCAGTGCCTGACTACAGCAGCTACGGCCTTCAGCAGGGAGATGGGCCGCAGGGCTGGGATGCTGCGCTTGTAAATGCACAAAGCGGTTCAGTGCAGCCGCCATTGCAGTATGACCTGCCTCCCTTGTATAGCTTACCACCAGAGGTTCACTTGGAGTCAGCACCATCCACAGATGCCCTGCAAATGCAGCAGCAGCAGCAGCAGCAGCAGCAAGAGCAGCAGATACTGGCACAGCAGAAGCTTGAAGAGCACCAGCAGCTGCAAAAGGAACAGGAAATGGGCAAGCAGCAGCAGCTTGAACAGCAGCAGCAGCAGCAGCAGCTGTTGCTGGAGGAGCAGCTACCACAGGAGATTCAGCAACAGCCAACAAACAACCAGGCAACCACACAGGAATTTGACACCCTGTTCTCAGCCATGCTGGGCGGTGACAGCAGCAGCAGCAGCAACAGTAACAGTGGCAAAGACAGCAGCAGAGAGGAGTCAAAGAGCAAGCCTGCTCCAGCACCTGCACCTACACCAGCACAGCAGCCAAAGCCAGCGCCTGCCAAGGCAGCCAGCAGCAGCAGCAGCAGCATGTCAAAGTCCAATGTTGGATCAGTGCCTGAGCAGCAGCGGATTCCAGCAGCAACCCCTGCACCTGCCAGCACAGAGGTCAAGCTGCAGGCGCAGCAGCCCGCCAAAAAAGGCTGCAGCTCCAGTGCCAGCAGCACCAGCAGCAGCGGCAGCCAGCAGCCACAAGCAAGACAACTCTGCTGCAGTACTTGCAGAGACGGTCGGTTTCCTGCCCTCCCCAGGCAATGGCGGTGCACGCACAAGTGACAGCAGCAGCAGCAGCAGCAGTAGCAGCAGCACAGAGCCCAATGCGCAGGATGGATCAGGCACTGACAGCTCAGCACTGCTGGAGTTTGCTGCAGGTGCTCCAGATCAGCCTGGGCTTGAGGTAGATCTGATCCCCACAGATCCAACGTATGATATATACGTCCCAAACATTGGATCTGCACGATCTGATCTGGACAAGGTGCACAGCTCAGCAGCAGGTCTGATCTCCACACGGCACCACAGCAAGTCATCTGTGCCGCTTGCAGTTGTATCTCAGCAGAAGCAGCAGCCAAAGCTGGGTGTGGGTGCTGTGGTTGGCATCGCTGCAGGTGGCGTTGCAGTTGTTATTGTGCTTGCCGTGTTCCTGGCTCGCAGCGTGTACCACATCAGGGCTTCACGTGCACACAAGCAGTCCACAGAAGGGTCAGTTGCATCTGGCAGCCATGGATCAAGCCAAGATGCGGATGGTGACACGCCTCGGTCAACTGTTGACATGCAGCAGTTCTACACTGAGTATAGTGTAGACTTGGAGGGAGGAGCACTGGCAGGAGAAGCTGGGTATGCTGCTGCGTCTCCAACAGCAGCAGCATCACCGACAGCAGTGGGCAGTCCCAGCTGCCAGCAGCGGTCACATGACGGTGCTGGCTCACCAGCAGCAGCAGCATCGGCAGCTTATTTCTGGAGGGTTGCAAAGCCGAGAAGCAGCTCAAATTCGAGTGGGAAGGGCTCTGGAGCTAACTCCCCAATGGCAGCAAAGCGGTTCAGCAGCAAGCAAAACAAGGGCCTGTAGGCGCAGACCTTATGCTGGCGGCTGATGTAAGCTGTGGCCTTTTCAAGCGGCCGCACGTCGAGATGTTTCATCAGAGAGGTTTGTGGGGTGAAATTCATAATGTTTGGGGTAGGTGTCGAACGGAAATGGTTTTTTCAGGTGCCACTGCTGCAGCAGGTTTAACTTGGATGGCTACACAACCGTGATGAGGACGCAGCAGTTATTTGTGACTTCAAGTTGTGCAGCTATTGTCAGCGCCGTCATGCAGGAGTTCTGCAAAAACCTTGCCCACTCAGGTTGTGATCTCTCTACCAGCAGTGCCCCTGCAAGGATTTGTGTGTCGTGCCAACTGGGTCAACCTTGAAACACTGCTTACCGGGCCCTTTGTGGTACCTGCTGTACTACTGCTGCCAGATCATGCTGGTCACGTTGCTTAGCTGCACCCTAACACCGTAACTCTCCATGTGTATGCGGCTGGCATGTTTCTCAGTTGTATTGTAATGTGGTGGTTTGCATTACATTACATTACATTACATTACATGCTCCACTCAACGAGGAGTGGGAACCCCAGTCAGGAGCCAACGAGAGGCTCATAGGGGGAGGAAACATCGAAGAACAACTCATCATCATCCTAACCGTAAGAAGAAATCGCAGAAAAAAACTCATCAGCATCATCAATAACTTGAGCAATAGCCTGACAGGACAGAAGGACCTCAGGATCAGTGTCCCTTTGCCATTGCTGTCTTGGCAGCCCTTGCTTTATATCATGGTGGTCACTTCGACGGTGCTGCATCCAGGGTGTACATTATAACAAGGTTGTAACTCACAAAATATGGTGTCAGCGTCACAAAGAGCATAGCAGCTTGCTGCTAGAACCAAGTGTGCACCTGACTGATGCTTCTGGGCCAGCAGTGGCGTGAATGTGTGCGGCTTTGACTTCACTTGCCACAATCTACGTGTTACAAACGGTCATTGTGGCACACTGTGCAGCGGCTGCATGGTAGCCCACTTGGAGCATTCCTGCCTACTATGGGAGTGTCGCACTGGTTCTGTATTGGGTTTGAGGTGTGCTGGTAGCTTGTGCTTGGTGCCATTGTTTAAAGGCCGAGCTAGCAAACAGTGTCCCGTCTACTTGTAGAGTCAGACACTTACCTGCACAGTAACATAGATCGGCTACGCACAATGCCTGTGTGCACATGTGCAGCGTCAAGGAATGTTGCATCGTGAAAGTGTGAGAAGAAGGAAGTGCGTTGGCACCACACTGGTACAACGCAGATTGGAGACATGCTCAGGCTGTGTCAAGCAGCGGAGAATCCGCATCACCTTGTTACCAGCTCAGCCGCAGCAATGACGCATTGCATCGGCGCCCGTGATGACTCATTGATTCTCATAGGGCCACGCCATTCGGCTGTGCTGTGGTGCAGCCCCGTAATGCCTGCAAGGTGCTGGCACCAGCAAGCATGACAGCAACTGCCTGCAGGTTGTGACTAAGGCACCACCAGCTGTTGGCCACGCGCAACAGCGATGCTCAGCATCGGATGCTGCACAGGCGCAAGCTGCCCCCTTTGCTGCTCATGTATATGCTTACTTGATCATGCAACAAGTTCTTTGCCGAGGTAGATAATAGGATGTCCTTTTTGGGCCACTTGCAACAGCCATGCTGCCCAAGCTCCTGGCCACGGTTCATCCCAAGAAAACACCGACTGCTGGAGCCCCACAGAATACCTGGTTTTCAACACGCAACAGGTGCAACAGCTTGACAACTGTGGAGAGCTCTCCATGCGACAGCAAGCTGCGCAGCTGCGGTGCATAGCAGCACCGTCCAGCTGAGGCACGTGGTCTGCAGATGCGCCGCTGTCTGCTGCTGATTCTGCCAAAGCTCTCACGCCCGCAATGCAAAACTACTAGCACTGCTTGGCCAGCCCATCTGTGCTGAGCGTTGTTGAGGGGAAGGTAAGTACACCACTCAGCTGTAGCTATCCGGTATCACCTAGGCCACATGCTTGGCTGTGGCAGCAGCTGCAACAGCCGCCCCTCACACAACCATGGTGGACCCTCCTCCTCCTCCTCATCCTCCTCCTCATCATGATGAGTCACCATCATCATCCCATCATCTTCCTCATCATCCTCATCAACCGCCGCGTTTGTACCCCAGGGCAAGTGGGCAGGTAGAGGGTATGGAGCCCTGGGTGTCGCCCCCGGCCACACACACCCTCTCCAGCCTTGACGTACCCAGAAGCTGCAGAGCAGCCTGGGTGGCCATTCACTCACATCATCAACATCAACATCTAATTCTCCTGTACGTTTCACAGACGGCGCCATGGCTGGAGCGCAGCGCGCCTGAGGCCCCTGGCGGTATTCATATGGTGCTACCTGCCCCTCCCTCTCCTCGGGAAAATGACAAGCCACAGCATCTGCGCCATCCGCCCCGCATAACTGAGCCCTGGCACACTGTCCCGCCTTAGGTTCCAACCCCAGAAGTTCTGCCTGTCATCAAGGAGTGGCCTGCTGCTCGTATCACAGGCACACACAAACATAAGCATATCCAAACCACAGGCACACACAAATATATTCATACCCATCATCTCAAGCTGGGTGCGCTGCCAAGGCTGCAGTACGCTCGTGATGCCTGCACAGCTGGCATGTTTGACACCTGCTGCTGCAGGCGCAGCAGCTGGTCAGCTGCCTTGAGGTTGGTGTAACTGCTGCTGCTGCTGCCGCTCTGCAGAGAACCAGAGTTCCCCACCAAAGCAGCGCTGGCACACCAGACCGGCGGTGTCGATGGCAGGGGCCCCACCCTGGCTGCTGCTGCTGCTGCTGCTGCTGCTGCTGCTGTTGCGGTTGGCAAGGCAGCACCAGCCATGGTCCATCTTGCACCATTTGGGCAGCTGCTGCTGCGCTGGCTGGCTGGAAAGCCAGACTGCTGTGCGCCGTAGCACATTGCACGCTGTTGCATGCGCTGCTGCTGGCTCTGCGTGGCCTGCTGCTGCCAGGGCGCCTGGTGTGTGCTGCCCAGGAGTGACCACGCAGCGTCCTGGGGTGGGGAAGCTGCACAACCTGCTGGTAAAGGAGCGGGTAGTATGCCCGACCAAGAGTAGCGCTTCTGCTGCTGCTGCTGCTGCTGCAGGGCGTACAGCTGACTTGGAGCACCGCTGCTGCTGCTGCTGCTGCTGCTGGCAGAGGAGGAGCCAGCAGCTGTGGTAGTGGGAGGAAGAGACATGCTCAGCATCTGCACATGTCAGCGCAGCAGGACAGCAGGGGCAGCTGCCTGTCAGCACCAGCACACAGCAACATGTTGCTGTTCAGCTGCTCTACAAGCTATGGCGACGTCGCCACAGCAGCAGCAATTGGCAGCGCTGTACCAGTTACATGTCACCAACAGGTATGCTGGTGCTGGTACCTCTGTTTGAGGCTGACAGGCCTACCTCTAGAGATGCATTGAGCAGCTCGTGGCTGGAAGCGCCTGGCTGGCTGCTGCCTTTGGTGGGTGCCTTGTTGCGGCCGCTGCCTTCCGGTACGGCAGCATTCCGGGTTGGCGAGGTGTCACTTGTGTCGCTGCCCCCCAGGGGCGTGCAGGCAGGCTCCTGGTCTGCTGCAGCCGCAGAGTCCTTGGACAGCGCAGTGCCCTTGACTGCAGAGTTTGCAGATTTGTGCAGGCGGCAGTAGCACGTGTGAGCATGAGAGCCTCGTGCCACACAATGCTATGCAGCAGCAACAGCAGCAGCAGCAGCAGCAGCAACGCGCGCGCATGTGTGTGGTGGGTGGCTGCATGGCTGATGGGACTGGCTAAGGCTGTGGGGCATATGGGCGCTAAGCTGCGGGAGTAAATGCAGGAAGTGGACAGCTTGGCCTGCGCAGCAGCTCCACTGGAACTAGCAATGCTCAGTGATGAGCAATCGCTGGCCGGTGAGCCGTGCGCTAGCTTGTCAGCATATGTATAAGGACCGGCGCGCGGGGAAGAGTGGCTGTGTGACTCCAAACAGGCTGGCTTTGGAGTGAGCCCTCCAGTAGCACTGGGACTGGTGACGGCCAGCAATGACTCAGCACGAGTGAGTGAGCAGTGTGGCTGGCTGGTGACACAATACGATGTGCGCTGCTGCAACCTCACCCGGGGGAGGGCTGCGCTGCTTGCGGCTGTCACACCACTCCACCACCAGCGGGGCCTGTGCGCGGGAGATGGGGCAGGTGCCAGCAAAGCACTGCAGCGCAGCAGATGCTGCTGCGCACGTTGCCAGCTGCACTGTGCCGCACCCTTTGGAGGTTTTGGCTGTTGGCCTGTTGCAGCGGCAGCAGCAGCAGCAGCGCAACACAGATCAAAACGATACACTGCCAGCACAGTTGCATACTGCTGTACTGCATAGATGCAAACTGTGGCTCTTTGCACTCTTTGCGGTACTGCTGCCGCAGCAGGGCCTGCTTATGTTCAGCAGGCAAACTGGTTGTGCCTGCTTCATCAGCCACTGTTAAGCATACATACCAGCTTCGGTAGATGTTGACGCCTTCCACGGATCCATCCTGGGAGAATATTGCGCTGATCTCTTCGCTGGTCACATCTGCAGCTGGTGGGGCCCTGGCAAAAAAACAAGCAGGCCGTAGGGCCGGCCTGCAGACGACAGCAACAAGACAGATGTGACCAGAAACAGTTTCGGCGGGGTGTTTAACAATTGGACAAAGCGTGGAGACACCACCTCAACCGCTGCGAAGGAGTAATCTCAGTGAGATCATCTAGTAGTCATGACTACTGATCAGTGACTACCCTGCACAGCAGGTGCGTCGCCTGGCCTGGTAGTGTCCAAAGGTCCGTGTGAATGGTTGCAAAGCGTGTACCAAAGACTTCTGCTGCGCACGAACGTGCCTGTGCGCTTGCTGGGCTTCGCAAACCTCCCACAAGCAGTGCAAGGCGCCAAACCTCTGGGATGCTTTACGTCATGCACGCACCTCGCAGGTTGCAGCGCTCCGTGGCATACTAGCAGTTACAGCGGCTAGCTCAGGGCGTGTGAGTATGGGTAGGCCCCAGTCTGCCTCCCGCGAGCCCTGAGTGCTGATCTCCTCGCTGATGCACCATAAATCAGCCTTTGTGGCCTGCAAAGCTGTTATATGCTATAACTGTTGGTTTGATATCAAACCACTCACATCGATGTCTGTGGGGAGGAGTTACAGTTTAAGCAGCTTGGCAAATTGCCACGTGGAAGAAGCGTGACCAAGCACGCTAGGATTTCTTACTATTAAAAACTCTGTATACAGAGTAGCTACGTAGCTAGTAATGATTGCGCCGAACACTAAGCGTATGCTGGAGCTCTTCAGCAACAGCATGCCAGAGCATGGAACGGTGTCTCAGGGGCTCAGGGGCTCAGTGATGGCGAGGGGCCATGGCCAGGCGTCAGCGTGCCGCTTTGTCAGCAGCTGCGACTATTGAATAAGTCCAAAGAAAAAAATTATCAAGAAAGGCATACAGGTTCAAAAGACGTCGTGCTGCTGCAAGGCATCGATCGTCATCTTCTGCATCCCGGCGACCTACCACTCAGTGGAGATATGACACCCGCCCAGGATGGAGCGACCACATCGAGCTCGAGCATGCAACATGTTCACACCTTGATCCACATCCAACCACCACTTCAACCACAACCGCTACTCCTGTCATGACTTCGGCATTCGGCATGACTTCGGCATTCATCACGAGGACCCATATCCGTCCAAGCACTTACAGTGTCAGCCACCAGTCGCTGCATATTGCAGTTGTTTACCATAAACGAAACCACTAAGGTCACAAACTTGTGTACGCAAGACCTGGTCTTGGGCAAGCAGCGAGCCAGCAGCTGCAGTGAACTGCAGAAGCAGTCAAAACCCTACTTGCACACTGTTCTATGACAGAACTGTAATGTGACAATATTACGCTGAACTAGACTGCAAAGAACCAAAGAAATGCATAGCTGGACCAGGAGAGCCCCGACACCACGATCCCCTGATGCTTCGAGTGGGTTGTCCTTGGAGCAAGCCATCAAGGCTGCAGTGCAGTGCCACAGTGTTCAACATAACTTGTGACAAGTTCCCCGGCTTGATTCGGCGTGCTTACATCGGGGAAGAGGTTTATCAGCCGAGACTCACGTCACTGCGATGTCGCGACAACCCCCTGAAGGGGTAGCTACCAGCTGGTGATACCATTGAAGCAAGCCTTGCACCGTGCACCGCCGGTGCACAAGTTCTTTTAGCCTTCAACTCAAGGCCTGCTAGCTTGAGGTTCCTGCTTTAAGCTTCAGGCTGAATGAATGAATGAGCTACGCGTGGTGTGTTCACACTTGACACCCAAGTAAGTTAAGGAAGGGGACGTGTGTGGCGATGAGGGTACCTCATGCGCCTCCACGTGGAGGCGTGCACGCCTCCTACCATTTGGAGGCGTGCACGCCTCCTACCATTTGGAAGGCTTCAGGCTTGAAGTATACATACGTACAAGCAAGCTAGCAGCACCGCCCGGCGGTGCGCCTCAAGCTAGCCGGCCTTGAATTGAAGGCTAAAAGAACTTGTGAATTGACTGTAAGATGCTGCTCCTAGACTGCACAGAACCACCTTCAAGTTGTTCTTCGATGTTTCCTCCCCCTATGAGCCTCTCGTTGGCTCCTGACTGGGGTTCCCACTCCTCGTTGAGTGGAGCATGTAATGTAATGTAATGTAATGTTCAAGCAACGCTGGACCAGGAGAGCCCTGCTGATGACACCTGCCGGGTGTCGCTGGGCGGCGCCCGCTGGGGCACGCTCCCGTGATGCTCTGAGTACTCTCTAGCGGGCTGCCATCTGTCCGGTAGCATGTATGCTGTTACATTTGTGGAACCTTGAGCTCAGCAGAAGTTCTGCTGTCAGAAGCTTAAGGCATTTGTTGTTCACCACCCAAGGCACCTGTGACAGCACACACACCACTGCATTAAAATTTTTCTTATAGACACACCACTGCAATGACAAACACCTGCAGCTGACGACTGCAGCCCAACATCATTGCTGACATCACGGCACACATGCCTTCAGTTCCTGCTGTCAGAACTGGTGCACTGCCGCAGCACGTGCAGGTTGCGCACCACTCTGCACAGCATCTGCGTTGGGCACATCCTGCGGCTGGTACTTGGCCAGCTGCTGCCGCAGCTGCATCACCTCCTGGCTCTTCTCCTGCAGCAGCTGCCGCATCTGCTGCCACTGCGGCGTGTGCTGCAGCTTGCCGGTCAGCGCCTGCTCTGCTGCTTTGGCCTGCAAGACAGCAGTACGCCCATGCACACACAGTGAGTACGACCTGCCTTGTGATCACGCTGATGCTGCAACGCTAGCTGAGTGGCCTGCTAGGAGCAGCAAGGTTGTGCTTGCCTTGCATGCTTCAGGTTGCATGAGCCATCAACAACCACAGCAGCAACAAGCAGAAGAACTTCTGCAGCTGCGTAGTGGAAGCGGTGTCGCTGTCCTGTGCGTGCATGCATATGTTTGCAGGACCATATGTTTGCTGCATGCTATGCTGAGTATGTGCTAGCGGCATGCCCGGCCAATATGTACTTGGGGACACTCAGCCTGGGCGAGCCGTGCTCACACCCCAAAGGGCAGGCATCGGTTTGCAGTCGCGACCCACCTTTGCCTCCCTCTCTTTCAGTTGCTGCTGAGCCGCCTCCATCTGCTGCTGCGCTGCACGTGCTGCTGCCTGGGCTTGCTGCAGTGCTGCCGCCTGCTGCACTGCTGCTGCTTCTGCCCCAGCAGCATTGCCTGCGTCAGCTGCCGCCTTGTATGCCTGCAAAGCGCTTCTGGCCTGCACCAGCTCTGCCTCTTTGACTGCAAGTGCTGCTTGTGCATCTGATAGCTGCCCCTGCAGGTCTGTCTTTGCCCCCATGGTAGTGTTGGCAGCTGCCTGCAGGGAGTGTAGGCGCGACTGCAGCGCCTCCACTTCCGTCCTGAGGCGATCCCGCTGCTGCAGCACTACAGCAGTTTGCAGGAGACAACGCATACAGAAGTCCAGAGCCATGCAGCCGCTGCAAGCTTGCTGCAGAAACATGTGCAGAAAAGCACATCCGTGGCATGAAGCGTTCTATGCTGTGAAAAAATGGTGCTGCTGCTGTAGCTTTGGGACAAGGTGTTTACACTTGTGGGAATCCAACCTACTACTTGGTGGCAATGTATGATGCAGCAACTCCAATCGTTGGCGCAGTGCACAGTAACAGCACAATGCTGCAAAGAGGTGACGCAAACACCACCCACAAGCACCGCAACAGCAGTGCTGCACCACGCCTGTTGTGCTCACCTGCAGGGTCTGCCACTGTCTTGACGCCAGCAGTGCCCAGCCCACCTAGAACGCCTGCACAGCCGCACAAAGCAGCAAAAGCAGTTGGAAAGCAAATGTGAAGAGCACCATGATGTTGTCTTGCATATATGCACTCGGGCATGACAACAAGGGGAGCACATGCACAACAGATCCGGCTTCACCTGTTGCATGTCAAACAAGTGCTTCACCCAGTGTGAAGTTACTAGCTGCTATGTCCTGCACGCTGCAGTAACAGCAGTGCTGAGCGTGGTCTGTCAGTTGCTTCGCGTGCAAAGGCTGCGCTACAGAACATATGCTCCACAGTGCATTACTCTGTAGCTCAGCAGTGTATTGCTGTGCCACTCAACTCCTGCTGCTACTGAAGCACACCTGCCCGCTTTGCTGCAAAGTCTGCTGCTGGCCGCAACAATGCTGCCTGCTCGCATGCCCTGATCTGCTGCAGCAATGCCTCGTTCTCAAGTTGGTTGGTGTCAATGGTGATGCTTGCGCCAGCTCTCTGTGCCTCTACCAGCTGCAGCTTGACAAGAAGTGCGCAGGAGTGGTAGGCGTTTTCCACTTCCTGCAAGCATGCGGCACTGGGGTCAGAATGAGCAGTTGCTGGCAGCACCCGTGCATTGAAGTGCCAACCTCTGTTGGCATCAGCCATTGCTGCAGGTCATGTGTGTTGCTGCTAGGGTCAAGGAGGTACCTGATATGCTATCATACTTCAGATTGTGGCTGCACAGAAGATCGCAGTGGGGCAGCGGTGCCGCAGCGCCTGACAACACGCTGATTCAAGCAGGGTCAAGCACAACAGTGCGTGCCTTCTTGATGTATTTACCCAGCTCCTCACGCAGCCCATCCAAGATAGAGGAAACTTCTCTGCTGCTGTACATCTCCTGCGCAGTTGCCACAGCACAGTGAGGCCATCAGGGGACAGCAGCCAGTGGTCAAAACTTGGTCAAAGGATGACAACCACAGTGTGCGCAGGCTCCCGCTGCTACTGCACACGGCACAGGAGTGCTGCGGCCCTAAAAGCCCCAGATGTGCAACGTGATCAGCATTAATGGCTTACAGCATTACTTACCCCTGAGCTGATGCTAGATTCTTGGCACTCATCGACACACTGCAGCACCTCCCTGACATGCTGCTGCCTCTTCAGCACGCTGAACCGCAGGAAGGCTTGCAGATGCAGCTCGTGCAAGTCTGTGAGATCATCAGCCATTGTTGTTGAAGTGCGTTGTGTGCACCGTCGAAACGGTGGCGATTGTGCACCCGTGGCAGGTGATGGGTTGCAGCCTGAGGCAATGGTGACAATGTTCTGCACCTCGTGACGTATAAAAGCGGAGACAATGATGCAAAACGACCAGATTTCGAAACGCCAGTAACGACAGCACGTGTCAGAGTGCACCTGCACAACCAGTTCAAAGTGACGAACTTTCTGACAGGGTTGTGCCATACGACTTGAACGCCTTCTGTCTCGTCAAAATCACAACAACTTGTGATGCGTGCTGTTATATATCTTCCGCCACAGCTGCGATGATGCAACGCTGATTGCCATGGACTGTGGCCGCAGCAGCAGCAGCAACAGCAGCAGCAGTCTGAACAAGCCGAAGCAGCTGCAGGTACTTAGTCAAGCCAGCTGAAAATGTTAACTTACATGCGCTGTTCGTGTGAGTCACAGCTATCCTGCCTGACTGCAGGAGCAGACACTAAGAGTTGCACAGGCGGAGCTAGCCAGCCTGAAGGACGGCAGGGTGAGCAGCAGATGGCCAGCTGTCATGGCAACAACCTAAGTCCAAGTGTGGTTGTGTTTCTGTTTTCTGCATATTTACATGATGCGTATTGTGCTGCGTCGCAACATTGCAGCCTGTCTTGCTGCACTGAGGCCAGTGGCTGCTGCTGCACTCCCTGCAGGCCGTCTATGTCAAAAAGGGTAACCTTTTCTTCAGCAGCAGCAAGCCCGCAGCAGTGAAACACATAGCTGGTGAGTGCGCATAGCAGCAGGCGTGGTGTGGTGCTGCAGCAGATCTGCGGGAACCCGTGCAAGGGCATGGATGCTGAGACAATATTGTCACTGAGCTGTGCATGCTGATCACATGCCGTCCTCAACATTTTGCCAACAGGTATCTGACGACCGTGTTGATCAGTAGCTTCTGCTTCTGCTGCTGCTGTATGCAGATAGCTTAGCCAAGCACGAGGGGAGCAAGCAGCAGCAGCAGCAGCAGTGAGTTGCAGAACACGCACACCAACAACAGCAGCGCAAACAGCAACCCGCAAAACACGCGCTAAGCACCGCTGGCAGTGCAGCAGGGACGCAAAAACAATGCAGCAGAAGCACAAAAAGAGGGGCCTTGCTCGGCCCATAGTGCCGGTGCATAAGGCAGCTGCGCCTGTCAAGCCAGGCACTGCAATGCTAGCTGGGGGCAAGGGAGCAAGCCACCCTGCCAAGCAGAAGCATGCAGGCGCTGCTCAGCAGAAGCCACATCAGAAGCAGCAGCAGCAGCAGCAGCAAGGTAAGCCAGCTGGGCTCGGCAAGCGCAAGCAGCCTGAGGGCACACAGCAGCAGCCAGCTGGGAAGCAACACAAGCAGCAGCAAGCTCAGCAGGATGGGGCAGCAAGCCACCAGCAGCACCAGCAGCAGGCAGTGCAGCGTGGCAACACAGCACAGCAGGCGCCTCAGCAGCAGCAGCAGCAGCAGCAGCAGCAGCAGCACTTTAAAAAGCGCAGCAACAAACCAAAGCACAAGTTAGGCAGCGAGGCAGCTGCTGCTGGTGCTGGTGCTGCAGCTGCAGCCAACCACGTCAGCGCTGCCGCCACCGATACACCAGGTGCAGACGGTGCAGCAGTCCCAGCTACAGCAGCAGCAGCAGCAAAGCCGTGGCAGCCGAAGCAGCCCGCCGCGATTGGCAGCAACTGGCAGGCACTGAAGCAGCAGCTGGTGGCAGAGCAAGCTGCAAAGCCCAAGCGGCCCCGCAAGGGCGCTGGGCAGGCGCCAGGAGCAGCAGGCAGCAGCAGCAGCGCAGCCAAGAAGCAGATAGGCAGCATAGGGCGCAACAAGGAGGCCACGCCCATAGTGGCAATGGATTGTGAGATGGTGGGGGTGGGGCCTGGCGGAGAGAGGGACTCCCTGGCACGCGTCAGCATCGTGAGTGGCGTGCTGCGCACAACCACATAACATGGTTGAACCATAGAACCCGAGTTAGTGCTTTGTGGTTCCTCCACGTCTAATTAGCTGCCTCTGTGCATGTGTGCGCGCTTGCACCTGGCCACACCCTTGGCTGCTGGCGGCTCTGCAACTGAGCACGCATCTGACCTGCACTTCTCTTGACTGCTGCGTGGCTGTCTTGCCTGCTCACTTTGCCAACTCTTTACCTGTGCAGGTGAATGCTGCGGGCAACGTGCTGCTGGATTCCTTTGTGGCTCAGAAGGAGCCAGTCACTGACTACAGGTGTGGCGGCTAGGACAAGTCATGATGACGGAAAGATTGCATTTGGCAGCATGCTTACATGTTAGCGGTAATTGACAACGGGGTTTTCAACATGTTCAAGTGGTACTCCTTACAGGAAATGGTCGTGTGCACCGGCATTTCTGCTGCTGCTGCTGCTGCTGCTGCTGCTGCTGCTGCTGTTATGTGTGCGTGGTGATGGGGCGCCTGCAGCTGTTGCAGCGTGCCATGTTCAAGGCCGCGCACCGCTAGCACGCGATCAATACCCTGTAAGATGGGTCAGGAGACTCCGCACCAACCCTGGGCTTGCTGCTGCTGCTGCCGTGGTGCTGCTGTGCACGGCTTTCTGTCGCCAATCGTGGTGTTTGCTTGCAGGACATGGGTCAGCGGCGTCACAGCCAAGGAGGTGCAGGGGGCGCCTGAGCTGGCAGAGGTCCAGAAGGCTGCAGCGGAGCTGCTGCAGGGCCGCACGCTAGTGGGGCATGGCCTGAGCAAGGATCTGAAAGTGCTGATGCTCAGCCACCCACGCAAGGCCATCCGCGACACAGCAAAGTGAGTGCGAGTGTGCATGCAGATGTGTCTGGCCTGCCATGCGCTGCATCTGCGTGCATGTGTGTGTCTAGTCCTGTGTCCTGCGCCCTGTGAGGTTCGTCCACTCGGAAACAACCCAACTTCGTATTGTGACAGGCACAACCCGTACAAATCGCGGCTGTTCAACAACCGCCGATTCCCTCCCTTCATGTTCAGCAAGGGCAGCGACCGCTGCGCAATCTCGCCTCCACTAAGCACGCCGCTCATCACTTTCATGCATTTCATGAGCCAGATGACCAGGTCATGCACTTGCTGTGCATTGGCCAAAGTCTTACGTGCGATCTATGTGTCTTCCATCGCACCGTGCGACTCCTGACCGCAGGTTCCCGCCGTTCATGTTCAGCAAGGGCGGCAAGCGGCGGCCGCGTGCGCTGCGCCACCTGGCGCTGCAGGAGCTGGGCCTGGTCATCCAGGAGGGCGAGCACAGCTCCGTGGACGACGCGCGCGCAGGTGCGCAGAGTGTGGACATACTTGATAGAGTTGACATAGGTTTGCATCGTACATGTAAGCAGAGGACCTCAGCTGGCGTCAACATGATGCAGTGTGTGCTATGGCTTGATGGGTAACATGATGATGATGATGCAGTGTGTAGTGTGAAGTTCACCGCCTAAGTTACATGAAGTTACATGAAGTTCACTGCCTAACGGCTGCTTGTTTTAGTTTTTGTAGGAATGCGTGTGGATGAGTGTGGAACTTAAAATCATGTGCTGTGTGGGGCATTGCTCAAGTGGCTGCACCATCTGCAGCTCACAGGACAAGTGTGCAGGTCAGCTACGTGTCCGCATCTCCGCATCTCCGCGTGCTGCTGCAGACGTGTGCTCACACTGCTGCTGTGTGCACTATGCTTGCCGCCTGCAGCGCTGTACCTGTACCAGAAGCATGCGTCTGCCTGGGAGCGTGCGCTGAAGACTCCCTCCGGCCTGAAGCAGCTGCCCACTGCCAACAGGCCAGCAGCCAAGAAAAAGCGCGTGGAAAGCTACAGGCTGCGGGACGTGCAGGACGACCCAATGGCTGACCTGTGAGCTTTAATGTGTGACATGTCAGCTGTAGTACAGCTTCTGGTTTTGCTGCATCAGACCTTGTATGGGACATTGCAGGTGCAGTGGCCTGGCGGGGCTGTTTGAATCGGCTGCAGTCACTGCACCGTGGAGGTGGTGTGCATTAGGCTGCAGGCAGCATGTCTGCGGCCAGCTGGCAGGTGCATCTGTAGCAGCTTGCCTGACCTGATGCAGTGGCTCAGCAGCAGCACCTTCCGAAGGCGGTGCTGCCTGAGTAGGTTGAAGTTTGTAACGGCAAGAGCGAAAAGCCATGCACATGCACTGCAATCTGAGGTTCAGCAGCCATGGTGGCCTTTTGGGGGACCACTTCCAGCCATGTGAGTACTCATTATGCTGCATCTACTTGAAATGATTGACCTGCTTGCACGTTGTACCAATTTTATCATGCACTGCTTGCCAAGTCACCTGCAGCAAGCCTTGCTGCCCCTTGAAGGGGCACAGCATGACAGGCCCTTGTGCTTCTCTTCCTGCTGCAGCAGCGTGGCTAAACCCATGCAATTTGCGTCGGTTGGTACAATGCAAGATGTATGTGTCGTATGGGCGTGTTCGAAGAGCAGCAGGTCACTCGTGTGTGGCCACCCTGTACGGGAGGACCTTCCATGTTCGGCAGCACTACGGCAGTGACATGTACTGCCCGCAGATCACGGCCGCCAAAAACACCGCAAAGATTACCAGACGTGCTATTCATAGACCTGATCCCTTGATATTGACTATTGTGGACGCTAAAAAGTCAAAGACGGGCCAACGAACCACTTCCGTTTTTTGTAACTTGTTGCATTGACTGGTGTTCGCCGGGTGTAGTGCATATACCCAGCATTTTTCACTGACTTGAGTGTTCTTGGTTGATAAGCGACTCAAACATGTATCCACTGAGACAGTGAACCGTTCGATCACAGAGCAGAGATTAGTTCAGGATGTGGGGGCCCAGCCGGGGCTCGTTGTTCCTCTGTAGCTGCCTCGTGTTTGTATCTTTTGCTTTTACTGCCGCATCATACGGTCCAGCAGCCGAACAGTGGGCCAGCAAGAGCGTGCTGCACATCTTGACGGACAGGTTTGCTCTGCCCGACTGCCCAAGCACACCTCGGCCCTGCAAGGATCTCGACAATGCATGCGGAGGCACACATGTGGGCCTGCGGCAGAGGCTTGACTACATCCAGGTACACCTGTCCCCGTCGTCGGATCGTCTGGTCTGTTGCTGCGTGGCTCGAAGGTCTCGGCCACTCACCCGACACCTTGTCCGCAGGGAATGGGCTTCGATGCCGTTTGGATTAGTCCAGTAACGTCACAGACTGGTGGCCCAGTGCGCGAGCTGCAGGATGGCTGGCACGGTGAGAGGATTCCGCAAGTTACTTTGACTCCGGCAGTTGCCAAAAATGCAAGAGCCCACAAACAGCCATTGCAGACTATATGCAAAGCACAGGTACATTCGGTCCTTGACGAACTTCTACAGCATCCTCCTGGCCAGCAGTGCATTGCTGTCATATGATGCTGTCATTGCTGCTGTCGACTCCGTCTGCTGTTGCTGCTGCTGCTGCTGCTCTGTCGCTGCAGGGTACTGGCCCAAGGTGAGAACAACCAATCTGTGCAGCACAAGTTCAGCACCCAGTGCTTGCTGGTGCAGAATGCGGTGCACACAGAGGAACCCTGAACCAGCTGATGCATTGGGAACAGCAAAAACACTGGGCTGCCACTGGTCCATGCAGCAGCACAGCCAGAAAAAGCGTACAAATGCTTCAGCTGGCGCCAGTCTAACCGAGCTTATTTGGTTTGTGTGTCTGCAGAACCTCTGGGACCTCAACTCCATGCTTGGCACCCCTCAGGACTTTGCTGACTTGACCAAGGCACTGCATGACAGAGGTGCGCAGCAGCAGCAAACAATCAGCAGCAGCGACCTAAAAGCCTCGACAGTAGCAGCAGCGCCTTACTAACAGCAGTGCCTTGGAAGCTGCAGCAGCAGTTGTCAGCACTGCACAGCAGCTGGGTGGCAAGGTACATTGCTGGCAAGCGGGTGACTAGAAACGCAAGTCACAATCACCATGCAAGCACACGCCTCATTGCTGAATGCCATGCGTGCATATTACATGCCTTGTGCCCTGTTATATATGCTTGCAGGCATGTGGGTTATGCTGGATATTGTGCCCAACCACGCTGGGTACTTTGCACCAGAAAACATCCATGAGATGACCTTTACAAAGCCAGAGTACTACCACTCCTGCGACCGTGAGTGCCTGCTCACCAGCAGTCTGTCTAATAGCTTCAACACAGTACCTATGTTCTGTTTGTAAACATGTGGTTATCATGCCATCTTTGTTGTACAGACGAGTTGCAGCTCACCGTCTCAGTGCCTGCCTGTCAGCAGCCGGCTGGCCCTGTTTGGGAGCCAATGCTAACAGGAGTACACGTCTGGCGGCAATGCACTGAGCTTTTTGCTCCTGCTGGGCATCTGAAGCATGACCTTCCTGCTGCTGCTGCTGCTGCTGCTGCACGTTTGTTACTCGCTCGCAGGATGCGAGCCAGAGACCTGCAACATCCCCAACGACAACGATCAATGGGGCGTGGAGAACTGCCGCGTGCAGGGCCTCCCAGATCTGAACCAGACTGTGCCGCATGTGGCTGAGACGCTGCACAAGTGGATTGAATGGGTCAGGGATGAGTACCACATCGATGGATTCCGCGTGGACGCGGCAAAGCATATGCCCATGGTGAGATTGAGATTGAGGCGTGATGTCTTGGATGTAGCATCTGCAGGCTGTGTGGTATGATGTGTTCTGGCGGCTGGCATTCTGCTCCGCTATGCATGAGCACGGGGTGCACTGCTGCTGTGTTATGATGTGTGCCAATCAAAACACCCCTCTGCGGGAGTTGTCACTTGTGTCCTAACTGCATACTGCCTGTTTCCCCTGCAGAAATTCATGCAAGAGATGAAGCGGCGTGCACGCATCCTCACGATCGGAGAGGTGCTGGACATGGATTGGGAGAACGGCACGCGCCGCCTCGCAGCCATGGTCAACAACAACATGCTGCACTCGCAGCTGCAGTATGCACTGTACGGCGCGTCAGCGCGGGTTTTCCTGGGTCCCGACGGCACGCACACACACGAGACACTGAACACCACCGTGCTAGCGGTGAGTGCGGCGGCAGTGTGCATCATCATGTCACAGCTCTGTTGCAGGTCAGCTTTGGGCTGCTGTTGTGCTTTGCTGCACGTGACTCTGCTTGGCTGCAGCAGATTGCTGCCTTCTGGTGGCACCCTGTTGACTGAGATGGTGATCATAGTTTGACCAGCAATTGGAGGCCGGCAACCCCTCGCGCTCATTTTGTTTGCTTGCCTTGCTTGCTTATTTCGCTGCCTGCTGTGATGTTGCTGACTGCAGAAAGCGGTTGACCTGGTGTTTCAGACCATACCAACGCTGTGCATCATCATCATCCTACTCACAGATGATTTGCTGCCTACCCTGCTTGCTGCTGCTTGCCATGATGCCGCCTGTCCAGAAAGCGGTTGACCTGGTGTTCCAGACCATGCCACACCAAGTGAACATCCTGGGCAACTTCATGGACAACCACGACATGCCCCGCATGGCCTCCTACTCAACTGTCAACGAGGACATCATCCTGTGAGTGGTTGCTTTGTTTCCTGCTGCATCACAAGCCAGCCTTGCCACGTTTTGGTACAGCTTCTCTTACAGCAATGAGATTGCAGCAGCTGAACAGCAGCAGCACGCCACATGCGGTCACTGCTGCTCTGTCCTCTTGTTGAATGCTACTCAACTGTCTGTTACCTGCTGCCCTTGATAGCGCTGACCCTACTCCCTTTCCCCCTGCCTCTCTTACCTGCTGCTTCCTGCCCTGATCCTGCCTGCCCGCAGCAACTCCCTGGCCTTCACCTTCTTTGTGCCCGGCATACCCATCGTGTACTATGGGACTGAGGCGCTGAAGGATGTGCAGCGCGAGCCACTGTGGGAGAAGTGGGACTACAACAGCTCAGCCCCCTTCTACATTAACCTCAAGATGCTCAACTGGTGAGCCTGCACACACAGCGACACTGCTGCTGGGGATGTGCGGGCCGTAGCTGCTGAGGATGCCTAGCCATAGGCAGCCAGCTCTTCCAGCAGGCAGCTGCAGCAGAATTAGGGACTGGTTGTGCAGTCCACAGGTCAATGAAATGCTTTGCACCAGCAGCTGCGCAGGGTGTATATGCTGTACGACAAATCCTTACCCCTGCTGCTGCTGCCGCCTGCCAACTCAAATGACGCAGGTACCGCACCAACTTGAAGCTCTGGGAGCAAGACTACGAGACAGTTTACGTGGATGGCTTTGTCATGGCCTTCACGCGCGGCAGCGCAGCACTGGTGGTGCTCAGCGGCCAGCTCGCAAAGGCACACCCAGAGGAGCTGCCGCGCATTGTGGCGCTCACAAACCTGCCTCGCGGCATGCGCGGGCAGACGCTGCGCAACATCTTCAACCCCAATGTGAGTGCTTGCAGTGTGGATGTATGGCCCAGCGCTGCGCAAAATGTAGCTCATTGAGATTATCTGTGTAGCAGCAGCTGGTTTGTCCACTCGTAGCACAATGAGGCAGCCACAGCAGTCCTACAAGCCAGCCCTTTGTTGGTGGTTTTAGTGCTTACCCGTGTCACCTTGTGCTGTGGTCGTGTTGCTGCTGCAGGTGACGCTGACAGTCAACGCAGACGGCTCTGCAGACCTGAAGCTGGTTGACATTGCCCCACTGGTGTTTGTGGCAGATGCCAAGCCAGCCTCATTCTTCCTGCCCGCTGCGCCACGCAAGCTGCTGGTGCGCGGCATGAGAGAGATAACCCTATAGCCAGCAATAGCAAATGCTCATTTTAAGCAGCCATGCACTGCAAACTGGATGGACTTGCTGTAACAGTGGGGTTGTTCTGCTTGTGGCCTGCTGGCAAACCTGATGCTTGTGCAGGCTAGATTTTAGCGTT
This sequence comes from Tetradesmus obliquus, assembly GCA_030272155.1. Taxonomy (NCBI): domain Eukaryota; kingdom Viridiplantae; phylum Chlorophyta; class Chlorophyceae; order Sphaeropleales; family Scenedesmaceae; genus Tetradesmus; species Tetradesmus obliquus. Next base: position 3,418,141 of record CP126200.1, on the reverse strand, counting down.
CCCTGCTGCTCTGTTTGTTTGTGTGCTTCTGATGCTTCCTGCAGCTGCCTATGGACCAGCCGGTGCCACCTGCTGGGTGTCACCTGCATCTTGCTGCGTTGCTAATTTCTGTATGTTTCTGTGCCCTTCCCTGCAGCTGCCTGTGGACCAGCTTGTGCTGCTGGTAACACTGCTGGCGATGGCCATTGTGTGCCTGTCAGTGTGGTGGGGCGTCATGCGCCCGCCCGCAATCGTGCTCAACGCCTGCAGCCGCATTGCCAGCTGCCTCAACCCCAGCCGCAGCAAGGACCAGCCTGATGCAGCTGCTAAGGCCGCAGATAACAGCACAGCAGCAGCAGCAGAGCTGCCCAGCATTGAAGATAAGCTGGCCAAGCAGCCCAGCAGCCCAATGAAGAGGCCCGGCTCACCCAGCAAAGTGGACAGTGCAGCAGACTTACATAACACGTCACTTCGCTGCATGGCGGTGAGTGGAGCTGCGACTGGTAGTCCTGGAGGCAGTTCATTAAGCACTGCCAGCACAGCAAGATTGCTGCATTCGCTGTGGTATACACAAGCTGCAGGGCTTGTCCAGTGTTTTTCAGCAAGCAATGCTGTGCAGCATGCCAAGCTGCCAGGGCACATGCACGAGCAGCCTTCCCCTCCAAGCTATAACGGCACTTGTATTAGTCGTCTGACTTGATGTGCCATGGCTCGATTATGCTCACCTGCAGGAGCTGGACAGCGAGGACGATAGCACCGAGTTCATCGCAGCAGTGCGCGAGACGAAGACCACGTCGCCCCCGCACCACCGTCGCACCGACACGTGCAGCTCGGCATCCGCGCACTCCGTAACACCTCTCACCGAGAACAGCATCATGCACGTGGCAATGGAATATACCATTCCGGAGCTCGGCTTGGACGGCTTCGTGTTTGGCGGGCTCGGAAAGGTCGTCGACACCTTTGCCAGGGACTGGCCAGGAGACATGGTGCTGTGTGCGCCGCTGTATGCCGCAGCGTACTCTGATCCTGCGGCAACAGCGCCCAAGTTTGTGCACGGGCCGCCTGTGCTGCGCTTCGACGTGCAAGTGGGGCACCAGGCGCACCAGGTCGAGGTCTTTGAGCTGTGCATTGCGGATGCAGCACCCGGCAAGGCCCGCAGGTGAGAGCGCAGCAACATCTGGATGTAGCCGGACCCTAGCGCCGCTGCTGGCACAGCATACTGGCAACACAGCCTTTGGCTGCCGCTGGTGTCGACAGCTTGATGTCACATTCCTCTTGGCACCCTATCTTGAGTTCATTATAAAACATCGGCTGCACCACTGGCTCACAAGCTCACCCCTCACCTGCTGTGCTGCTTTTCACACACCTCTGCACACACGCCGCAGGTACCTGCTGCTACAGGCCAACGTCTTCCGCCACCGCAGCCGCTCTGACATCTACTCCTTTGCCAGCGAGCACGACATGATCACGTGGCTGTCAGTGGTCAACCAGGCAGTCGCAACAGTCATCATGAACTGGGGTGTGCGGCGGCTGCAGCTGCACGACTACCACGGCGCGCTGTCCCTGCAGTACCTGCCAAAGCACCTGCGCCCCGAGGTGCTCTACATCGCACACAATGCGCATTACAACGGCGTCTTTGCGCTGCCGACAAAGCAGCGCCGCGCGTACCTGTACAGCATGTTCAACCTGAACCCTGCGGCTGTGGGCAAGTACACAGAGCACAAGAGTGCCTTTGACACGCTGCACAGCTTGCTGAGTCACATGGTGGAGGCGCAGAAGGGAGTTGGGTGCGCTGCTGTGTCGCCCAAGTACGCCTCAGAGATCCGCACACGGCTGAGCCCCTTCTGGCAGATACCGCAGGGTGAGTGGCAAGCGCCGCATAGCAGGGGAAGGTGCAGCAGTTGGGGTGTTTTGCTGTTGTGTTGCTTGATCTGTGCTTGCTTGAGCCCCTTCTGGCAGACACTGCAGGGTGAGACATGTGGCTGGATGGGTGCGGCAGGCGCTGTTCTTTCCGTTATGCTGCTTTACCGCTGCCTGCCAGTTGCCCAGCAGCTATCCTGCCCCAGCCTGCGCCCTAACATTGCTGCTTCCTGGCCTGCCGCTGCACTTCTGTTGAACTCGTTTTCCCGCCCTGCAGACGAGGTGGTGGGAATCCTCAACGCAATGGACCCTGCCGGCACGTGGGCAGGCGCAGGCCTCTCCGCCGACGAAGCCATCCGCCGCAAAACCGAGGCAAAGCTCGCGATACAGCAGCGCATGGGCCTCGCCGTCGGCGAGCAGTACGAGCTCGCGATCTTCCTCGGCCGACTCACCCACCAAAAGGGCGTCGATATCATCGCTCAGGCAGCTCCGCAGGTGCTGGCTCGCCACCCGAAGCTGCAGCTCCTGGTGCTGGGGCCTCTGGGTGACGTGGCAGGTGCTGAGGCGCAGGAGAGCCTGGGTATGCTTGCGCTGGACTACCCGGGCAGGCTGGTGGCGCCTGCCAACCACTACGTGTCTGGAGATGAGAAGGAGCTAGTGCTGGCTGCTGCTGACTTCTGCCTGTGCCCCTCCAGGTGGGGAGAGAGTAGATGGCATGTACTGCGTGGCCCACAGCTGGATGGAGCCAGCTCTGTTGTACTGCCTGGATATGTCAGACATGGAGGCCAGCTGCACATTATATGGCTGTGTTGGCGTACTGCAAACACCCGACAGCATGCTTGCCATGAGCTGCTACATACGCACCCTAAACAGCAGGCAGCAGCTGTACAGCAGCCTAGTATCGCTCGCTTGCAGGACAGACCCGAGCTTACTTTATGGTGTCCGTTGCTGCTGCTGCTGCTGCTGCTGCTGCTGCAGGTATGAGCCGTGTGGCCTGGTTGACATTGAGTTTGGCTGGTATGGCGGCCTCATCATCGGCAATGAAACAGGCGGCCTGGGCAAGATGCCAGGCTTCTACTTCCAAGCAGGTGAGAGCAGCGCTGGCACCTGGAGATACAAAACCACAATTGCACAACATATGTAGCAGAAGCCATGTCAGTGTGGTGCGTGCTAGGTGCAGAACTTCCAGGCAGGTGAGCGCAGTGCAGAGCATCCAGCAGATTGCCCCTGAACCAACAGCGTGCACATGCTTTTGGGTCAGCAACGGCTTCTGCAACGGAGTTGGTTGCTATTCATCAACTGCGCTACTGTGCATTCCCATCAGATCGTGAGCTGCTGGCCTCACTTTTGCTGCTGCTGCTGCTGCTGCTGCACTGCCTGTTTGCTTGTTTTCTGCAGCCGCCGCCACCGTGCCTCACCTGGCTGCCAAGCTGGCATCTGCCTTCAATGCAGCGCTCAGCACGCCAGCAGACAAGCGGCGCAAGCTCATTGCAGACGCACTGGCCTGTCGCTTTGTAGTGGAGGACCAGATGAAGGCGTACCAGGCAATGTGGCGCAAGATTGATGCGGCCAGCGCAGCAGTCAGCGGCAGCAAGCAGCAGGGCCGCGCAGTGGCTGGCTCCAACGAGACTGACACGTACTTTGCGCAGTCCTGGCAGCGCCGCAACCTCAACCTGCAGGCCGCACTCGTGGCAGCGGCGCCGCCGGCGGCTGGCACATGCAACGTGATGGTCACGAAGATCAGCGAGAGCGGCAGCAGCAAGAGCAGTAGCGGTGGGCTGCTAGGCACGCTGAGCAGCAGCTTCCTGCACCATAAGAAGGAGCACCCACAGAAGAAGAAGGCGCAGCAGGACGAGGAGGTCACGCCGCGCCATGTGTTCAGCAACTACCTGATCATGCTGCTGCAGAGCATGAGCATGCTGCCGTCGCTGCTGCTGCTGGCGTACATGGTGCTGCAGCAGATCAGCAGGCAGACGTGGAGCACGTGCCCGCTGCGCCCGCACGACAATGAGTGGCTGCCGATCCTGAATGGCCTGGGCATGCGCGTGCTGTGGCAGCTCATCCTGAGCACTGCTGCTGCACCCATCTGGACCTGCCTGGCCTTCAAGAAGACACCCAAGTGAGTGTGCACGCAACAGCTTGCTTGCTGGCTGGCTTGCTTGCCTTCTTGCCTTCTTGCTTGCTTGCGTGCTTGCTTGCTCAACTGGCCTTGCTACGGGGTTGCAGCCATCAGTCTGGAAGCAGCTTGCCATGCTGGTGTGGTCTGGCACTGCTGGGGGGTTGTACAGCACCAGCCAACTCAGCAGCTGGCAGCTACTTGCCAAACTTTTGCAGCTATAGAGACTCGCTAGCCGACGCCGAGGCTGTTTCTGTGACAGCTCTATGAATGATGCTCACCATGCTGCTGCTGGGTGTTGTGCCGCCTTGCAGGAGCTACGTGCTGCTGGTGTGCTTCTCCACGCTGGCGTGCAGCCTGGTGGTGCTGCTGTCCTTCATCTGGCAGCAGGCCGCCAACACTGCGCTGCTGCTGGTGTCACCCTTTGCGCTGGCTGGCGCCCCTCTGGTGTCACTCGGCTTCATGGGCTGTAACCAGGAGCTCAGCGAGGTGGGTGACACTGGAGTAACCCGGCAGCTGGATTACTACTTGGTCTGGCTGCTTGTCAAAAGCTGCCTGCTCGAGCTGTTTGGCTCGACATTAAACCAGTCTCGCATGCCTGGCTTTCATCTTGCTATGACTGCTTGCTGCAAGGGTCAGGTGCTGTGTGCATGGCTGATCCAAGCTGTTACTACTCCTGCCGTATCTCACATCCATTGCTGTGCCTGCACGTTCTGCTCCTTTGCAGGTGGGCTTCCACCTGATGATGGTCAGTGACGCCTTCAAGTCCCTGCTGCTGGCCAGCTGTGCAGCTCTCACCATCTTCTCCGTCAGCTACATGCCTTTCCTGGCCACCACAGCAGCCGTCGCAGTCACCCTCACAGCCATGGGCACCTGGATGTGCCTGCCGAACAGCCTGGCTCCCGGTTACACCCATCTGAAGCTCAACATGAAGTGGCGCGAGCAGCGCGTGGTGATGTTCTCAGGGCCCAAGTCGCCTCACCTGTCACTGCTGGCATCTGTGCTGGATATGGCAGGCCTAGCGGTGCTGGGTTACCTGCTGGTGGCTCTGCGCGGCACTGCTGGCATGATTGCGGTCAATGGAGCCGCATTCTCAGCCAGCATTCTGGGTATGTTCATCGCCGTGAACCTGCTGCAGAGCCGCAGCATGCAGCTGCACCTGCAGAACGCAACGCTGCTGCTGGCAGCGCTGCCGGGTGCCGCGCTGTTCAAGGGACTGGCTGCATGGCAGCTGGCGCCGCAGTGGCAGCTGCTGCTGGTGGTGGCCGCAGTGCAGGTGGTGATGGGTGCTCGCGGGCCATTGAATGGCCTACTCGCGATGATGACACTGCCTAGCAGGGAGGCGGTTGCGCTGTGGCAGCTGGCGGGCGTAATCCTTTGCAACGGCGCGCTGCTGATTACCATCCTGGTGGCTGGCACGCTGAAGCTGGCGGCTGCGCAGCTGGTGACGCCGCTGCTGCTGACGCTTGGTTTCATTGAGGGTGCTCGGCTGCTGTGCAGCATTGGCCTGTTCAGGAAGCACCCCAAGGAGAACCTGTGCGCGCTGTGAGGCGGCAGCGTGCTTGGCTAGCAGTGCAGTGTGAAGTTATCGTTGTGAAGTTTATGTGTGTTTTGTGACCAGTCGGCAGAGGTGCTTGCGGCGGCCTTAGCAGCTGGGGCATGCATCTGCAAATCCCCTGCTCTGAGTTGGTTGGCTGGGCTCTCCCTGGTCGCTGTGTGTAGGCTAGGGGTGGATGTATAGGTTTACATGATGGGGAGATCCCTCGATTGCTGTGCAGCTCCTGGCACAGCAACGTCATGAACACATTGCAGGGGTTAACAGCTAGGAGCTCCTCTGCAGGCAGGGGTTCAGCATGTGCACTAACCTGGGGTTGAGGTGTTTAGGTAGGCAGAAGGGGGCAGGGGCAGCAGGTGGGCGACACTTGCTGGTGTTGAATGGCTGTGTGCCACACACGCCCAGTGCACATCTTCAGGCGCCTTGTCCTGTGCTGAGCGTGTGCTGAAAGTTGTTGCAGATCAGGGCACTTTGTCTTGGTGTGGGTTTGAGATAGACTTCAGCAAGCGAGGTGTGGGGTGGCTTGTGAATTCAATGCTGTTACACACTGTGTTTACTAATCTTGCGAGATAAGGTGGTGCGTCTCTTGTCCATGAGCAGTCGTGTGCAGGTTGGTTGCCGTAGCCGCTTTGGAGGTTGGAGTGCTTCCTTTCATGGTTGCTGCTTGTCAACTTGCAGCGCTATGCTGTGTGCTGCGTTGTACGGCGGCGATCTGCTTCTCATCAACAGATGTGGTCCATTGTAGCACACGGCCGGCACTGCTGCCACCTTGGCTCAATGCACGTCATTTGTACTTGATAGGGGTCAATGCACTGGCGGAGTTGAGCCTGAGAGAGCTGACAGCAGCATCTGCCCAGCTGGTGGATGTGGAACCTCCTTCATCCTTGAATGGTGAAGACAGCAAACACGGAAGCCACAGCACAATTGTTGCCGCAATGCTGCTGTGGTGACTTGGGCAGGCGCACGTGAGGTAGACCAACGCGAAGCTGCGCAGCTGTGGTGTCTGCTGTTGTGTTGTGGATTATCTGAAGCACTGTTGCAGCTGTTGAGAGACTGTCGCCTGTCACAAGGTGCTGAGTCTTCCTGGAGCATGGCGTTGCCTGTGCAGCCCCTCTCTACTAGGACAGGCTGTTCAGTGCTGGGTTGGCTTGGCAGTCCTCGTCAACATGACGGTCCAGCACAGCGCAAACGGGCAGCAAGTGCAGCATCAGTTGCAAAGTGCTGTTCGTACAGCAGCTGCTGGTGCCTCCACTTGTGCTGTTGTCTTGCGGCAGGTTATGCCACCGTGTATTGTGTGTGCGTTGACAGATGATTGCTCTCTCAGGATCGGAGCTTGCAGGTGCATCCTAGGTTGTATTGTATTTCATGCATGCCGCAGTTGAGACGTCTGAGTCTAACAGGACATGCGGTGTGTTATAGCATGTATGTTACACATTTACTACGCAGCAGCTGCTTGATGGGCTACAGCAGCACGCCTCTGATGCTGCCTCCCACAATCTCTCCATAATTGATTTGTTTCATCTTTGCATCGATCCACTTTTCAATGGTAACCAACAACGTCCAATTGCTGATCAGACTCTGATAAACAGTCTTCTCAGCACGCAGCATGCGTACTTCTTTCAGAAGGCAGTGCCAGTGATGCCCTGGGCTCAGGTTGAGCAGATCTGCTCTAGAGTCTGCCAGAGCAGAGTCTGCAGTGCATGCCGGCCAGCTTACATGCAGCTGCAGGAGCATGTGCACAGGCCGCTGCTAGTCCAGCGATGCCGCCATCAATGCCATGTTACATATAAAGCCACAGTGAAGCTGCGCATCTTGCTTGTACAGGCTGTACAATGTGCTTTGAATCGGCAATTCCCCCACTCAGTTCAATTGCTGACATGGCAGTGCTGTACCCCTCAACGCTCATCAACAGTACAATGTTGAAGCGTGCATCCTGGCAGGAAGCTTGAGGTAGTACGATCTTTCAGGCCCTGGAGCTCGCAAGCATTGTGGCCAACAGTCCAATGGTGCACAGCAGTAGTGGACTTGCCATAGTCCACTGCCCACCAGCAATCAGCCTTCCTGCGGCAATCAGCTGAGCTTGATCAATATGTTGCATGCCACCAGAGTGTCGAGGCTGCAAATCACTGGTTGGCCGCAGCATATGCAGTATCAGTGCTACGAACCACGACACTGTCTGCGCAATGGCGCTGCAAGAACACACCAACACGCTACATCCGCACATCCACGCACACCTGCACGCACCAGCCAGCCCCGATACCCTCTAGTTGAACACAGAAGTATTGACATATGGGTATCGGATGGCCTTGTCCATGCGGCGAATGCATTCCCTGAACAGCGCAGCTGCCAAGCCTGGCAGCTCCAACACATCCTGCTGCTGCTGCAAGTACCTCAGCTGCTCATATTGCAAGAGCTCCAGCTGCACCTTCTGCTGCATCCCACTCCAAATGCTGCAGCCGCTCAGCACCACCTGCCAGCCAGATTGCTGCCAGCAGCAGGCCCTGGCAAGCTGATACTGCTGGACTCTGCATGAGCAGCTGCACCTCCAGCAAGCCCCACTGCTTCACACACTCTGGCTGCTTCAGCACGAAGTCAGCAATGTGACTTGCTGCATGCTGAGCCAGTTGAGTCCTAAGCTGGGTTGCAGTGTCGCCTAGGGCTGCTGCCTTTGGCATCAGCTGCACCAGAGTTTCCAGCTGAAAAGGTGTGGCGCTCACAGCATCCACCAGCTGCTGTAGCAGAGCCTGAACCTGGTACTGGTCTGCCAGCTGGTACAGTGCTGCCACCTGCAAGGCCAATGGTGCAGGAACATGCTCTGCAGCGTCAGCAGGGGCAAGCAACGTGTAGTCGCTGCACTCAAGGTGGTGTTATTGCCTGGGTACACCACACATAGGCATGGCGCTGTGCACACATACAAAGTCCTTGCATGTACCCCGATGCCCCTACAGACACCTGCGCCCTGTACACGCCCAAAGCTGTGTACACGCATATTTCGTTGTGACCACTGCAATCACAGCCCACCTGCTCCACTCTGCACCCACGCGCACACATGTACGCACGTCCTGAAGCTCTTGCCTTTGTACCCCGACACCCATAAGCCCACCCCTAAACCCACGCACCCATCACATGTCTACACAGCGCACCTGCTGCACAGCCACCTGCACCTCCAGCCCGTACATGTCCTGCAGCAGCAGCTGCACTACCTCAGGCTCTGCCTCCTTGATCACTACCCTGCCACTGCTTGCTTCCAGCATGTCGCTGCTCACAAACATGGCCCTGAACACAGCACTTGCTGCACTGAGCACCACTTTGTGGCATGAGCGGGCCTGGCCATCCCTCTCAGTGACGATTACTCAGTCGCTGAGGTCCGTGCATTCGTAGAAGAGCGCCATGTTGCTGCCTGAGGGAGGCAGGACCAGCACATGTTGCGCTTTGCTGGTGCTAGCCAAGGCCATGTTTGCTGCTCGACACAGTAGCCTGCTTGCTGATACCAGGGGGGAAGACAACCTCCTACTAAAAAAAATCAAGATCTTGTGATTGAGGTGACAACCAGACACATGTGCGCATATCTAATAGAGTGCGGATCATGGGATCATGGTAGAACCCGCAAGCTTGCAGTGACACGTGCTGCGTGCTGCGATCGACCGCTGGGATGCAGCCATTGCAATCAAATGTAAAAATGTCTGGCAAAAGCACAAAATAGCTTGATGGTCGCGTGCTCGCAGCCTTGCAAGTCATCCAAACACAGACAACCAAATTGGTTGAACCAATGTGTCTCTCTGTCACCACAGTTGCCACCTTGCTATTAAAGCCTTCCAGCAACAACCTGCCTAATGTTTGATACTGCCCTAACGTATGTAGCGTAGGCGCAAAGCCCTTTCGCCCTAGCAACAAAATGACACAGCGACGGCCCCGCCCCGCCCCGCACACGCCTTTTCACCACTAACCAGCGACGTATATCAACTTTAAATGTTGCAATGTTTAAATTTATATCCAGTTTACAGGGTTTCCGTGCACGCAGCACGAAGCACACGTTGTATATATGCCAGAAGATGGCATATATGCCAGAAGATGTAGATCGTCGATGCGGTCACCGCATACACCGGGTGTATTGATCCGTAAGTATTTATGTCTATGATGCAGTACTTTGATGCTGCTGAAAACATGCATAGTTATGGACGCAAATAGCCGGTGGACACTTGAGTGACAAGGCCTCAGAAGAGCCAGGTCTTGAAATTGCAAGTCGTTCCTGCACACACATTGACGATGATTGACTGAGATGGTTCAGGTCGACATACCATTGAGATAGCTCACACTGATATACAAATTACACATGCACCCAACATGACAAGCAGAAATGCAACCGGGCTTCACAGGTCAAACAGCAGCAACAACAAATCACAGTGCTGAAGGCAGCAGCATTGGCGGACAGCACAAAGCGGAGTAAACAATACAAATAAAGACAAGCTGTAAACCGATGAAGTGCGCGAACATGAAGCACAATGTTGACGCAGGCATGCCAAAGCATGGCAAATAAGGGTCAGTGCTGGGGGAACCAGACTAACAAACAGAAAGGTGGCAGGGGGATCGACGGTAGGGCAGTTCAGGACTTGTATTGCTTTTTTTGTTACGTATGAGCTCTGTGCACAGGCTCCACGAGGTTTCTTCGGTCACTTCATGTTGGCAGCTGGCAGCTGCTGTCATGTCACAGTGCAAGACATGTTGGGAGACGGATTGATCGCACAAAAGAACAACACATACAGCTGTTCTTAATTACGGTCTTCAACTGCCGCAAATTCATTATCAACCCTGTGATAGCCTGCTATTATACGAACAGCTTCCTGCAACCTCTGCTGGACGGAATCGACATTGATTTATTCAAAACAACATCAAATATAGCTTAACATATGTATTGCGTCTGTATCACACCATAGCTTGGTAGTGGCATGGAGCACTTTCGGTGTGCTTCAGCATTGGTGCTGCTCGCACTCGTAGTGCATGTATGGCCAGCTGCTTGCGATTGTCGACTAGGTCTGCTTAAACCGCTACCTGGAGCTGCTTGGGCGATCACCCTCAGGGAGGAAGTCTACAGCATAGTGCCACAATTTGTCAGCCCTGGTGACAACACAGCCCGATCTCAGAGCCCAATCAGGCCGTCAGAATCGGCTATATATGTAGAAACACGACCTCCTTTGCCGCCATCCACCAAGACGCGCCTCTGTTTGCGATCCCTGGCGCCAGTAGCAGCAGCATGTGCAGCAGGCAAGCCAGCTCCAGCAGCAGATGCGCCAAAGGCCTTAGATCCTGAATCCATGCTATTCAACCCAGCAGATGGCGTTCCCATGGGGCCATGTATGGAACTTGCTGCAGACGGCAGCAGCGCGCTGCTAACTGTGTTCAAGCCCCGTCCTGCAAGCTGCTTTCCTGGCGCTGGCTACTGCACAGACCTCACCAACACATGGCAGCTGTTTGTCAGCAAAGCAAGGGACGGCAAGCAGCAGTTCACCATGCGGATAGTGCGGGAGCGCTCAACATATCAAGATACAGACAGCAGCTTGACCACCTGGGCCGCAGAGCTGCCCCTGACACTTACAGCAGGCTGCGCACTGAAGGTGTCTGCGGACGCTGCTGCAGCAGCAGCAGCAGACCCAGCAGCTGTGTTCTGCGTAGCGTGCGGCGGCAAGGTACCTGCACTGGCTAACATTGCCAGCAGCAGCAGCTGCCTGCGCTGCCCAATCCGCAGCAGCAAGGCCAGGGAGGCGCTAACCCCACTAGGGGGAGCTGCAGCAAGCTGGAAGTGCATCCCAGGAATGCCCAAGCTGTTTGAAACAGTACCTGTGCGCATGGGCCTTGGTGGCCATCCAGAGTGTGCGTCAACAAACGGCAAAACCTGCCTGCGGAACCTGCCAGGCGCAGGCACCTGCCAGGCAATGCTTCCACAGCTGAATGGCGGGAAAGTGATGCTGCAACCGCTGGTGTGCGGTGCTGCACACGGGCTGAAGTGGCCAAAGGATACTGGGTACAGCACAGCAGGGCACTGGTGCAACGTGGCGCGAGAGTGGTTCCAGGATGTGCAGCCGACTGTGTTGGGGAAGTGTGTGGTGAAACCATGAGTAGGGTGCTGCAATCAGCGCAACATGCCTGGGCGCTGGTGGTGGCCCTCCTCGCCCTGGGTTTTTGGTTCTGAGTCTGGTTTGCAACTGCTGCTGCACGAACGGGCGCACAGAGATGTGTGCCATGTGCCTGTGCGCTGCAAACACATTGTTGCTGTTGTTCCTAGGCGTCGCTCTTGTCCCTTGGGCGCCAACCCTTGTCGACGCTCAGTGCAGGGAGAGCTAGCAGGCGTGAAGCAAGCTAACTGAGCTCCATCCTGGCACGCTGAACAAGCCTGTGCATGGCTGGTATCTGAGAACGAGTGTGCATGGCTCTTTGTCCGCTGTGCTGCTGCATGATTCAGCGATTCATTACTGTGCACTGCTTTGACAGCATGGTCACCATGCACACCATAAGCACGGTGTCTACCCGGCGGAGGGGCCCTGTTGCAGAGAGTGAATCCTGTGATTGCTGCTCTCAACAGCTGTCTTGAAGCTTGCTTCCAAGGCCAGGGTGCGTGCTATCTGAAATAGTGTGATACACGCTCGGCTGTGTGCGCCTGGCTTAACACGGCTATCCAGTGTACAGTGGCTGGCAAATGCGATCGACACTGCACGTCACACGGTTTGGCACTGGTTTGACTATTTGCATGTGTCTGTTTGCAGGAGCTTCAGCTCTGTCAGTTGGTCTGAAATCCGCCAGTCGAGGCTTGGCACATGAGGGGTGATGATCAGATGAGCAGTGCGGTTGATGTTGATGTGCAAGATGCACTCGCTCACTGCCAATGCCAGTGACTGGTTTGCTCGTCCCCTTGAGCTCTTGATGGGTCCTTCCTGTTTGTAACACCATGACGCTGTGAATAACCTATCTTTTACACCTGTACGGGTTCTGTTGCGATCCCAGCCACCTGAAGCCTGCCGTGTCTGGTCCTGACAGTCCCTTGTAGTCAAGCCAGCCTGACTGGCAACTTGACCGTCGCGCCAACATGGCATGTCCCACAGCAGGATCGTCAGTGCCGGTGACGGCTGGTAGTATTAAGAGGTTGACTTTGCACCTCGCAAAATCGCAAGACCCAGTGCACTTTTTACGTGCGACCATTTGATTTGGATTCTGCCTGCACTCCCAGCTGCGTATCGACGAAAAGGCTGTCTCAGTGTTACATATAATTTGGTTTGCTTTGGCTGCAGTAGGCGAAAGGATAAGGGGTCTGTGTTGATGGCCTGTGCAGCAGCAGTCCGAAGCTGGAGAGCTTTTGAATGATCCATCTGGTTGGGGCTGGCATTGGAGTTCTTATCATCGTTGTTTTCATCTACGCAAGGTTGGTATTGTTCGATTTGCACCAGCAGCTGGGCAGTGTTGCCTGGGTGCCTCGGCCTGAGAGCATCAGCTATTGGCCGTGGCGTCTGCCTTGCAATCAAAGTCTGTGTGCATATCAATCAGTTTGCATGTAACTCCCAGCACCAGGATCTGCCCAGGTATTGGCACCATGCATCAGCAGTAGCAGCAGCATCAGCAGCAGTAGCAACAGCAGTAGCACACCTCCACAGCAAAGAGCCGCAAGCAGAATGACATGGCATGCGGAGGCTTTCTTATTCTAATTCATAAGTCTGGCAGCCGCAGCAACAGCAGCTCAGCCGTGGCTGTCGAGCCGCAGCTGCGTCTCAATCATCAGGCACACTAGCAGCTCTTGCCACCACAGCAGTGCCCTCCAGCTGTCTTTGCGCTGCTGTTTGCGCTGTCGAAGCTTCAAGCCTCTGTGATCTTACTGTGGTGCAGTATTGCGGGCTTGTGGCGGGACTCTCAGGACCTGCGGCAGCACGTGTTTGCTGCTAGGACCTCGTTAGACGGGGAGCCTTGGTGGGAGCGCTCAGCAATCGCCAGACGGATGTCCATTGATGCGGGGCTGTGCAGAGTCTGCAGCAAGCCCACCACCACGCACTGCAGCAGGTGCAAGTCTGTCAAGTACTGGTGAGAGCTGCTTGCAGGAGCCATGCCGGGCTGTAGCACGCAGCAGGCAGCAAGCAGTAGCAAGGCAGCAAGCAGTAGCATGGCATGCGGAGAGGCAGTAGCGGTCGTGGCACTCAATGTGTCTGACTCAGTGTTCTTAACACCATACATCTTTCAGCTACAGCACCAGCAGCTGTGCGTGCAACAGCAGCGCGCACTCCCTGCTGGGATGAAGTAGCGCCACTGATGTATCAAACGCACAGTGAGGGCAGCAGGCGTCGAAGCCAAGATGACGCAACAAGGGCAGCAGGGCCTTGCTCGGCACATACTGCCCATAAATTATTAGTAATGGCTGCAGGTTCTGGTGCACGGTACATTACGCACCTGCATCATGTATACTGCCTCCTGTTGCTGTATCGCTGCTCACCCTGCCTCTCTCTGCGCCTGCCCCTGCTGTCTTTGGCTATGGCTCTGCTGCTGCTGCCAACTCACCTCGCAGCTCGATAGCATGCCAGCGCAAGGACTGGGGCTCCAACCACAAGTTTGAATGCGACAACCTGCAGAAGCAGGCTGCTGCGCAGACTGCAGCAGCCGCACTGGGCAGCAGCAGCGGCCATCCTGCAAGCAACGGCAGCCTCAGCAAGCCGCCACCCCTCGACCCAAATGAGGATGCGCCAGTGCCGCGGCAGGTGCTGTTCTCCTACCAGCACTACCTGCAGCTCTGCCACAACAGGACCAGCTGCAGGCGGCCGCCAATTGGGCTTACCAACCACGGCAACAACTGCTATGCAAACTCGGCGCTGCAGTGCCTGCTGGCTAGCCGGCCGCTGCGAGCTTATCTGGACCAGGGGCTGCACAGCAGGGACTGCAACAAGCCCGGCAACGAGTGGTGCCTACTGTGCCAGCTGCAGGTGTGTGTGGCTATCATCGCGAAGGGGAGCAGTGGCCTGCACAGTGACATGCAGGAAAGCAGTGGCAGCAGCAGCACTGGGAGGGCCAGCAGTGTAGGGCTGGCAGCGGCCAAGCAGGCAGCAAGCGGGGCTGTGTGGTGGGCTGTTATGTGTATCCCTTGAGATGTGTGCTGAGCCAGGTGGATGCAGCAAGGGGCTTAGTGGTGTGAGCAGCAGCAGCAGCAGCAGCGGCGTCGGCCAGCTGTGGCTGTAGCGCGAATAAACACAGCAGGGTGCATCAGCGGCCAGCACCCGCTGTATCATGGCCTCTGTAGCAGTGTTGTAAGAGCCCGCGCACTATGCAAGCATATGGCCCAAACATGCAACCTGCCTGCTGATGTCACCCAACTCGCACCATAACATCATAACACGTCATGACAAATCCATTCACACTCAAACATGTGTGCAGGTGCTGTGCAAGCGCATGGCGGAGGCTCCTGTTGGCTCGGAGGTGTCGGTGCGGCCGCTGCTGAGCCACCTGCGGCGCTTTGCCAAGACGCTCAGCCTGGGGCGGCAGGAGGACGCGCACGAGTTCTTCTACAGCCTGCTCAACACGCTGGAGGCCATCCAGCTGACCAACTACGGCGGCAAGGAGCGCTTTGACATGCGGTGAGGGGGCAGCGGAGGCTTAGCTCTGTTTTCACCTTTTGTAAAAAAGACTGCTCAAGCTATGGCTGAAAGGAGCGTGTCGATATGCGTTGTGGGGGTGGGATTAAAAGCCTGAGTCAACAAGTCGCTGATTGAGTATGGCAGCAAGGAGCGGTGCGACATGCAGTAAGGCTGGGACTGCTATGTTCAGATGGTTCAGCCTGCTTCTTCTGCTGGCTCATCCCGGCCCTTTGTGGGACTTACCTCAATGACCATTGTTTACGTGTTGTGTACTGCTGCTGCTACTGTGGTGCGTGCTTGTGTGTTTGTGTGCTGCTGCAGCACGCAGGAGACTACGCTGGTGCACCACGTGTTTGGAGGCTACCTGCGCAGCCAGGTGCGCAGCGGCAGCAGCAGCAGCAGCGGCAGGCACCAGCAACGGTGCATAGCACATTCTCAGCAACTGGTCAGCTGTGACGCATGTTGTGCGTGCTGCACTCTGCAGGCAGCATCTGCTGCCCACCATACAACAAAGTGCCAACACCACTATTCCCGCCCCAACTGTTGCAGTGGCTTTACAACTGCCTGCTGCATCATATGACCAGATTGCTGCTCCGCTTCCAATGCCTTGACACGTTTTCACGGTCCTCCCGGTGTCGGTTTGTGCCGCTTTCCGCCGGATGGCTGTTGATTGCGTGTGCTTTTGTATGCCGCCTGCTGCAGGTGGTGTGTGGCGGCTGCGGCGCCGCCAGCAGGCTGCACGAGGCGTGCTTTGACCTGCAGCTCATAACAGGGCCACACTGCTGCCTTGTTACCAAGCAAAGCATTTGCCTCATGCTCTGTTGTTGTACTGCCATTGTGCTGCAGGTGGTGTGTGGCGGCTGCGGCGCTGCCAGCCGCCGCTATGAGGCGTGCCTGGACCTGCAGCTGGAGGTGCCTGGGGGCGTGGACCGCCTGGAGGACGCACTCGCGCGCCACACCGCAGGTGGGTGGTTAAGATAGTTTCAAGTGGTTGTATCTGAAACAAGTTATGTGTCTTTACCCAAGGGTTTAAAGCATGCGGCATAAAGCATGTTGCCTGCGGCCAAGGACAGGCTGGAGGATGCGCTGGCGCTGGCGCTGTGCAGATGGGTGTTGTTGTGGTGGTGGAGTGTAGCATCCTGCAAAACTAGGTGTCTGAGCGATGGCCAGACCTGCAGCTGGAGGTGCCTGGGGGCGTGGACCGGCTTGAAGATGCACTCGCGCGGCACACCGCAGGTAGGTGTTAGTGTTTAGGTTTCAGCTTCAGTAATGGTTGGTGTCTGGGTGGTGGCCAGACCTGCAGCTGGAGGTGCCCGGGGGGGGTGGACCGCTTGGAGGACGCACTCGCGCGGCACACCGCAGGTGGGTGTAAGTTTTTAGGTTTAGTAATGGGCGGTGTCTGGGTGATGGCCAGACCCGCAGCTGGCACTTGCGCGGCACACTGCAGGTAGGGACTGGAATCCTACTTACTTACCGTGGAATGTCACCATTGCGCCTCATCACCACCACCTGCATGACGTACGTTGTTTCTACGCTGCCAATCCTTGCTGTTACTATGTTACAACCGTCCACCCACTGGGGAGGCTGCTGAATGGGAACAACCGCTTTGCGTGTGAAGTTGCGGGCAACGCTGCAAGAACACCACAAGCGTTTCAACAGATTTGCTGCTGCTGCTGCTGCTGCACCCCCGCAGAGGAGGTTCTGGACGGGGACAACCGCTACGCGTGTGACGGCTGCGGGCGGCGCTGCCGCGCGTGCCGCTCCACGCGCTTTGAGGTGGCGCCCAACAGCCTGGTGCTGTGCCTCAAGCGCTTCGGCACGGGCCGCTTCGGCAAGATCAACAAGGTGCGGGGCGCTGTTGTTACTTTGGTGTCACTTTGTTGTCATTTCTGTATGTTATTGTTGTTAGGAATGCAAGTGCCGGCGGGTGTGAGCAGCTGTCTGCTTCAATCACAAGTGGGCTGGCGTAAGTCAACTTGTTATGTTGTCTAGCTGAACTCCGGCATCTGTCAGGCGACAAGTGTCAGCAAACGTAACACTTCGGGTTTATGTCTGCACAGATGATCCACGCGCCGTGCTGGGTGCTGTGTCTTCTGGCTCTGCAGGTGCTGGTGTATGGCGAGGCGCTGGACCTGTCTCCCTTCATGGCGCAGCAGGCCATGGACGAGGGCCCAGTCACTTACACGCTGAGCGGCGTGATCGTGCACCTGGACCAGGTGCGGCCACCTTTTCCACTCATTTGATAGAATCGTGAGCGTGACTGCCAGCTGGCTTTGGAGTTGGTGGCTTGATGGCATGCACGGTAATGGTGTTGTGTTGAGGCGGGGTCAAGAGGTGGTCTGGGTTGTCGGCTGGCAGCTGACAGGCGTGACCGTCGGCACCTGGACCAGGTGAGGAGAGGTTTGCCTGCTTCTGCGGTGTACTGCATCTTCACATCTGTTGCTCTGCCGGTCATTTGAACGTTGTCGGGTGTGATCGTGCACCTGGACTAGGTGCGGCCTTCCTAGACAATATTTTGCTTCTAGGCTGAAACGAGAGATGTGTTGATTGTGGGTCCTGGCTACTAACTCACTCAAACACCAGCAGTTTTCATTGTTGCAGCCTGTGCTGACCCTGCTGCGTGTTTGCTGCTGCTGCTGCGCAGATGAACTCCACCAGCTTCGGGCACTACATCTGCTTTGTGCGCACAGCGGACGGGCGCTGGTACATCTGCGATGATGCGCGAGTGGCCCCCACCAGCCCCTCACGCGTGCTCAGCCAGAATGCATACATGCTGTTCTACACGCGTGACACGCCAAAGCCCGCCCCGCAGCCGGGCTACAAGCGGCAACGGCCACTTACACCCGCAGCAGCAGCTCCGCACCAGCAGCAGCAGGACGCTGCTGCTGTCAATGGAGTAGCGGAGGAGGCAGCAATGCAGCAGCAACAGCAGCCGCTGGCGTCAGAGCACCTGGCGCGGGTGTCAACTGCGCCGGCAGCGCTTGTGAGGATGGCGGATGAGCTTGCCAGCAGCAGCAGCAAAGATGAGGAGGAGCTGGCAGCATCACTGACGTCATCCTCACCTGGGGTAGCAGCAGCTGGTGCAGGCAGCTCGGGCTGCTCCACGCCTTCGGCTGCAGCAGCAGCAGCAGCGGGGGCAGCAGCTACACCTCAGCAGCAACAAAGCCCAGAGCAGCGGCAGCAGGATGACTCACGCATCGGTAGTAGCGCAGACAGCAGCAGCTCATTCCGGAAAGCCGCCGACACACAACAGCAGCAGCAGCAGCAGCAGCAGGATGGCTCTGCAGCAGCAGAATCAGTAACAGGAGCAGCTGTAAATGGCAGCAGCATCTTGCCAGCAGTGGTGTACAGCCTCAAGCGTGTCGGGCCCGAGCTGCTGCAGCTGCGTGCACACCTGCCGGGCGTGCAGCAAGCTTCTCAGGTGTGTGTGGATGTGGTCAATGCTGGCCCGCAGCTGCAGCGGCTGTTGCTCAAAGTGCCTGGCAGGTTTGCTGCCCTGGAGGTGCCGCTGCTGCCTGTGCTTGGAGCTGGCTCTGCAGCTGCTGCTGCTGGATCAGGCAGTGCTGCTGCTAGTGATGCTTCAGCTGCCCTAGATAGCACAGCAGCAGCAGCAGCAGGCGCACAGGTTGTTGCTGCTGTGAGCGGCAAGCTGTATAGGCGGCGGCAGGTCCTCAGCTTGAAGCTGCACCTAGCTGCAGCTGGCAGCAGCAGCGGCAGCAGCGGCAGCAGCAGCAACGCTGCCGACAGCACAGTGCACTGGCACTCAACCGACAGTGGGCCGGATGTAGCCAGCAGCAGCGGCAGCGAGAGCGACAGCAGCCTTGTGCTGGTGCCAATGCGCAGCATGAGGGCTGTCATGAGTGAGATGGATCTGAACAGCTTCTTTGGCCGGCACAGCAGTGCGGGGCAGCAGGCCATGCAGGGCCTGCGGCATGGCAGGCAGCAGCAGCAGCAGGGTGAAGCAGCAGCAGCAGCAGCAGCAGCAGGGCAGGATGGGGTAGAGCTGGGGGATTCAGCAACAGCAGGTGGTGGGGGTGGCAGTGTGGTAGCTGGTGGGGGTGTAAAGCAGGCTGGCAGCAAGAAGGGCAGCAGCAGCAAAAAGGGCAGCAAGGGCAAGAAGAAGCGGTAGACACCTGGTTATAACACCTGGTTATAACACCTGGTTGTAACACCTGGTTATAATACCTGACTGTAACACCTGGTTATAGCTAATCAGCTCCACCCCATCTGACATACGTACCTTGTGCATGGCTGTGCTCGGATATTGCTGTAGCATGCAGCATCGTCAGCGTCACAACCCCTACCGCAGTAGGGCTGTCTGTGTTTATCTGGGCTGTGGGCGCAGAGCAGCAGCATGCTGCAGGATACGCTGCAGTCGTATTTGTTGTCTTGTGCGTGCAATCAAGTTCTTATACGCACGATGCACAGCTGCATGTGGAACATAGAAGCAGGGGTTGGCCTGCTTAGTGATTTCGGGACGCGCGGATGATGGCGCATATTGGTGTGCAATGCAGCAGCTGCTGCGACAGTTTTATCTGTGTGCAATCGGCTGCAGCAAGCGCACAAGCACAGCAGCATGTGGTGGTTGACATTGTGGCTCAATGCTGCGCATGTGCAAGGCAGAATGCAACTCGGCTCTGTGGAGTCTCTGCGGCTGTTGCACTGCTGCGGCTGCTGCTGCCTACGTGTGTGTAGTTTATGTGCAGTGCGCCTCATGTGGCGTGGCATGTAGTGTGCTACGTACGTGGCGAGCAGGCTTATCAGCAGCTGTTGCAGGCACTCGTGTATGCTGCGTCATGTTGCAGGTGAGTCAGGGCAGGCATGCTGTGTGCTGTCATCCCACCCCTGGGATGTTGATAGCGGCAGGCGTGCCAGCTGCTGCAAGGCATATGGATCGTGCTGCGGATGCGCTGTTACTTTGGACATTGTGGACATTGCGTATAGCAGCGGCGGTCGCTGCACAGCAAGCTGACCGCAACTTGGCGCCAGCTGTGATGCTGAGTTCCTCGGGCGTCCCTGCGTGCACTTTAGCTGATCAACGGAGCAAACGCAAACAATTGAAGACGTCCTACAGCTGTACTTGTGCAATGCAAAGCAACTGCCGACCAAACGTAAAGCGATGTTATTGTGTGCTACCTGCGTTGGACGACTGAGGTTTGGGCCTATTCGGAGGCAACAACCAGCTGCTTGACTACTTTTATGTTTGCTCTACCAAAAGGCTGTCGGCT
This sequence comes from Tetradesmus obliquus, assembly GCA_030272155.1. Classification (NCBI taxonomy): domain Eukaryota; kingdom Viridiplantae; phylum Chlorophyta; class Chlorophyceae; order Sphaeropleales; family Scenedesmaceae; genus Tetradesmus; species Tetradesmus obliquus. The sequence goes on along the minus strand of CP126200.1, from coordinate 3,397,804 downwards.
TCTTGCTGCTGATATCTGGCACATCAGCTGTCGGAGGAGCCCGCCTGGGCTGTCCTGGTCTGTTGCTTGTGTGTGCGGTTGCCGCTGTCGCCTAACTTGGTTAACTTCTCTAAAATGGCGAGAAAAAGTTTCAGATCCGGACTGCTGCTGTCCGTGCTGGCAGTATGCGGTGAGTGACTCAAGTGCTGATTATGTTGCGAATCGTCTCTGCGAGGCGTATGGCGCATTTGAGCACCGCTATAGTTTCGTTTTCATTCGTGCTAAAGCTGAGGCTAGTACTGCCTTGCATGCGCCCGCGCATTTGGTGTCAAGCCTGCTGCTGCCGTTGCTGCTGTTTGGTGTGTATCAGGCTGCAGCCTGGTGCATGCTGTCAGGCTGGCCACAGACAAGGAGACCATCGCCACAGCAATGACAGCTGACAAGACTTTCCCTCAGCTGTCTCAGGAGATCAGATACGTCAACCTCTTCGCCACAGAGATGGCCAAGTATGTAGACGCGGCAGACTCGGAATGCACCATGTTTGCACCTGACAACACGGTGAGGACGCCTGCCAAGCCCGCTCGCTTGCTTTTGCAACTGGAAGACAATGCAGCAGTATATGCGTGTAGGTAGCTCCTAGCATGGCCAGGATTCAGCTGGCTGGCATCAGTGCCTGTGTCTGGTATCTCAAAAACAAAATCTTGAGCTCCACACTGCTACGGCTGCAACGCAGCCCTGGCACACCACAACCCTGCACTTGCATCATGTATGTTTGCCATTGCTTGAAGTTGTCGCTGGAGCCTCATACGCCAGCTAGCTGGTAGAAGAACAGCCAGGGCGTGCAGCTGGGTGAGTCTCTTTGCTTGCTCAGCAGAGCAGGACCAAGCCGCTCTTGCAGGCTGACCTGCACCCGCCACGCAGCTGTGACCTGCACACTGATGTTTGCAGATATTTGAGCCGACGTGTTCTTTTGTGGTTGCAGGCGATCCAGAAGACCATGACAGGCCTGGGTTCATATGTGGGTGAGTGACAGCTGTTGCAGCAGGCGATAGGCAGTGTAAACAGCAGACAGTGCATGCTGCAGCAGCACATTTGCCAGCCTACCCATAGCTGGCATAGCACAGCTTGCAAGCAAAGCAGCAGGCAGCACAGTGATCATGGCATGCACACAAACTCAGCACAGTGATCATGGCATGCACACAAACTCAGCACGGCAAGCTAATAGCCAGTCAACTCAAAGTCTTGCTGTGGTTGTGCAGCCATGCCACTAGCAGGCATGTCTGACAAACGGCAAGTGACATGTAGACCTAGACACCGCTCTGGTTGGTCAATCAATCAGTTTAGTTGAAACTGCGTGCTGTTGCTCACGTACACCTTTGGTGTGTCTCGCGCTGGGCAGGGGTATGTCGGCAGCACCCGACCATGCAGCGTCAACAAATATCTTAGTCTAGAAATCATATTACAAACAGTTGCATGCATCTTGATGGGTTCCGTGCTGCGCAGGGCTGTTCCTAATTATCCAGAGGGGCTGGTGCTTAACCTCTCTCTTGTTATATGGCAGCCAGGCAATCCACACTCTGTTAAACCCAGATGCATGTGTTTACTGTGTGTCCCGTGCGGTGCAGGGTTGTTCCTGCAGAACCAGACCATGCAGGAGCTGGTGCTGAACCACCACGTCATTCCTGGCAGCATCGTCAAGGCAGCAGGCTTCGGGGACGGCAGCAAGGCAGTGCCATACACCACTCGCGCTAACCAGACCATCTGGCTGCTGCAGCGCAAGTGAGTGTGCTGGGCAGCACGCGTGTGATTGCTGTTGCAGGAGGGTGCGGCAGGAGGATGCAGCACCGTAATGTGGCAGCGCATGTGCTGCTGCCGCAACCTGCGAGCAGCTGGCGCATGCTGGTTCACAAGGGATGTTGGGAACAGAGCGTCTGCTGGTTGCAGTGCACTGTCATTTGACTGCATCTGAAGCTGCCTGACTTGCTGCCCTGCTGCTGCCTCTGCAGTGGTCAGCCCTACGTGGCGTTTGGAGAGAAGTATGTGGTGCCTGTCCAGGTGTGTATGCGCAGTGTGACAACATCCTGCATTGCAAAACGTATATGTGTGCCCTGGTGGGTGTTGGGTGTTTGTATGACCACAAAAGTGAAGCTTGGAGGCAAAGTAGGGCATCACTTGTTACAGTTGATCCTGGCTTTGCATGTGCAAAAGTTTGCAAAGAAACAGGGCAGCACAGCCTGGCAACAAGGCACGGGGTGTTGCGACCTTGACTTAGGCACGTCTGTGCTCACTCCACAGCTGTTTGGGTGAGAAAGGCACAGATACAAAACCTCTCTGAATTTTAAGAGTTGATGATGTTGTGCTGCAGCTCACCAACTGCGCAGCTGATCAGAACTGATATTGCTGCTGTGCTTTGGCTGCAACGTGTGCAGATTGCTGACATCCCCAACAAGCGCAACAAGTGCGTGCTGCACATCATTGATGAACAGGTGCGGCCATGGCTCAATCACACCTCATGTTGGCTGGTCTCATGCAGTCTTCGGGAGAGCTGCCCAGCACTGCTGCTGCCCTAAACTGCCTCGCTCGGACGCCACTGACACGGCATGATAGCCGGTGCAGCCATAGCTCACACACACCCCATGTTGGGCAACGCACATCTTGTGCCCGCTTGGTATCATGCTGGCATGGGTATGGGGTTGACCTGATCAGGACGCCTGCTGCTGCATGACTGGCATGCGCGGAAGCTGCTGGCATGCATGTACCTTGCAAGCCCAAGGCTGGCAAGCTTTGAGAGTGTGGTGACTGCAGCATAAGGAGACACACCACCCCGCCCTTCAGCAGCAGGCCTCCTTCTATGCGTCACAGAGCATTACAGCAACTGTCCTCGTAACACTTCTGCATCATGTTTTATGTGCCAAATGCAGACGCTCATTCCTCCCAGCCTGCTGTCTACCTTTGAGGACTGGCAGCAGAAGGCAGGCAAGCCAGGCGCACTCAACTCACCGAAATCTGCCTGGGTGGCTGACCTGCCAAGTGCCGCCACAGCAAAAGAGGCTGCAAAGGCCCCTGCAGCAGCAGCAGACGCACCTGCTGCTGCTGCTGCCACAAAGGAGGCTGCCAGCAAGCCGACATCTGGAGCAAGCAGCGCAGCAGCGGGCAGGTGCATTGTTGCTGCTGCTGCGGCTGCTGCGCTTCTGCTTGCTTTGTAGCGGGGCTTGCAGGCAAGTTCTTATAGGGATCTAATGCCAGCGGCATGTGCATGCATGCAGGGTTGTCACAGCAGATTGCGGAGGAGCAGCTTCACAACTGGTTGAGAACTCATTCAAACTGCAGAGTTGCCAGCTTATTGCAGCATGTACATGTTGGAGCCCTGATGTGCATCGTTGGAGGATATGTTGAAGAGAATCTGATTGGATAAACCATGAGTGATTTCACCAGGTGCTGCATGTGTTGGTTTGAGTGGGTGCTTGCAGCTGCTAAGTCTGTGTACAGCTCACCCCACCTGTGATGGCACAGCCATCGGGCATTTTTAATTTTGACGTCAAATGACCTGCGCGTTCTACTGCGGCACCCTTGGTGTGCTGGGATTACAACGTAAATTAAAGCTGTTGTATGTTTTATGGTCTGTATCGGCGTGTTTCCTCAAGCAGCTTTTGCAGGTTTGACCAGTGTGATTTGGCAGGCAGGTCTTGCTGCAAACCCAATGCCTGCAGCTGCTTACAAGTCACATGCATCGTCATGACATGCGGAGTGGCCTGAATGAGACAAGTGTGCTTTGATCAAGGAGCCTGGTGGAAAGCGGCCACAGGTTTTTGTGCTCTATTTAAAGTGCTGCTGCTTGTTACGCGGCGCTGAATTGCCAGCATGCACTGCTCGCCTTGGCATGGTCATGCATCGCCCCTGGCATGCGGCCAGTGTGCTGTTGCTGTGCCTGTGCCGCACCAGACATTGTCGTAGAGGTTTGACGGAGTGATTGCATTAGGTTGTGTCTGCAGCTCAGCTGCCGAGTGACTAAAAAGTCCACCAGTGGTGACACCTGTGACGTGCACATCATGACAGCGATCAACAGCATGTAATGCACGTGTGCACAAGCTGTAATGGCATTGGTGTTCACAGAGAGTTTGCATATAGCATGTAAGCATGGTGTGTGATGTCCCGGCATGCACATAAGCCAGGCTGTGTATTGCAGACTGTATTGTCTTCCCTGCAATTCTTTATACAGGCTGATCAATGATACTGGCAGCCGCACAAGGGAACCAGCATGGAGCCAACTTGTTGCAGATGAATGGCTTGCTTCAAGACCCTTGTCCGGCTTAAAGCTTGCAACTCTGGCGTTACATGGTACAGCACGTGGTTTTGAACATCTGCCGCATCACAGGCCAGTAGGACACTGTCCTGGGGACGCTGTCCAAAGCTTGTCATGGTGTTACTTACAAGTTACTGCTTGGCAGCGGCAAAACCGTGGAACCCCCATCTTCCAGCCGCGTCGAAATACATAGTCTTTGATACCTCATCGTAACGGTGAAAGTCGTCCTGGTCCGTGGGCTGCTGAATCACTTCGCACTTGCCCTCTTGCTGGTTGATCTGCGAGTTGCTGCCTGCAAGGTAGGACGCACACAAACTGCTGTTTCTAGCTTTTCAATTAGTCTTTCAGTTCGGTGGCAGAACTCGGCCTTTGCAGCTGTGTTTGGTGCTTTACCGTTGACAAGGTGCAGCTGTGCAGCGAAGCACCTGCGTTGCTCAGATCGTCAGGTCGCTCTGTTGATAGTTACTAATCGGTTTGTCCGCGGTGTTGTGCTTGGTCACCTGCAGTGTCACCAGGATGCAGAGTGCACTGCTGCTGGCAGTGCTCTTGGCAGGTGAGAAGTGCAGCAGGGATAGTAGTGCTGATCCATGCCAGTGCGCGGCTTTGAATGGTTTGATTGTTTACCTAGGTTATACAGCAACGGCAGCACCATGCTCTGCGCCCCTGCACTAGCTTTTCGCAATCACCTGTCTGCTGCTGCCACAGCGGTACCACCCACCTGCAAACCACACATGATAGATAGAGGGGTTACATGGTGTGTTCATGCGGCGTACGCCACCACAGACCGGAAGCCACGCATGCATGTGTGTTAAACCAGCAGCTGGCTTGGCTGAGCCCACAAGTAAACGAACACTGCTTATGCCGTGCATCTCACAACATCCTCCCATGGGCCTATTGCTCATACGGTTGCGCTGACCTTAACCAAAACACACACTGCTTCTACCCAACACACTACTGCAGGCTTTGCAGGATGCAGCTCTGCTGCAGCCCCAGCTGCCCCAAGTGTCATGGCCCTAGCAGACAAATACACCAACATATCGCAAGGGCTCAGCCTCATCAATGCCACCAATGAAGACCTGGCAGCTTACCTGTCAAACCCCAAGACAGTCTGCACCTTCTTTGCCCCGAGTGACTCAGCCATGACGGAGAGCATCAGCAGGCTGGGCAAGTATGCAGGCATCGCAGCACAGAATGACAGCCTGCAGTCAGCCACCTTCAACTACCATGGTGAGCAAGAATCTGAACTGCTGTTGCAGTGGCTGACTAGCTGACACGCAGTTGACACCATGGCACCCTTACAACTGTTATAGCCTGAAGAATGGACAGAGGCGCATGCCGGTGACACCATCAGCAACACACCGCCTGCGGCACTTGACAAGCGCTTTGATAATCATATGTATGCGTCTTCGTCAACTTCCATTCGCCTCTGCTGCTGCTGCTGCTTGCAGTCATCCCTGGCAAGGCTCTGACCAGTGCTGACCTGATGAAGCTGGACTCCCTGAATACACGCGCCAAGGAGACGCTGTGGGTGCTGCACCGCAAGTGAGCAACAGCAGCAGCACGCTACGTGCACGGCCACAGCACTGGATGCAGCATGTGCAGCCTGGCAGTGCAACAGCAATTCACTAACTGGCAGCTCTATGCTGGTGCGGTGAGGCAAGCACTTGCTGCGAACCTGAACAGAAGCAGCAGCAGGAGCGCAGGCGCTGCATGCAGGTTGCAGGCTGTCATGGCATGACGGGCATGTGGTGGGCTGCAGACTGCGCACAGCTGGCGTGGGCTTCAATGCGACAAGTTGGCTGTACTGCAGTGTTTCTTTTCGGCGGCCCTGTCAGCAGCAAGACACAAAGAGCAACTACTGTTTTGTGAAAACGGCAAATAATTGGCATGACAGATGTGGTTTGCGCGGTGTATCTCATTCAGTGGCCCTTCAGCTGCAGTGTCATGCATCTCAACATGCATATGCGCTGCATGTCCCTGCTGTGGCACTGCAGGGGCGCGCCCAAGGTGTACAGCAGGCCAGACTACCCGGTGCCGCTGGAAGGAGCAGACATCAAGGCCGGCGGCTGCATCGTGCACATCATGAACACAGTGAGTGACACTGTACAGAGCTAGCGGCAGGAGTGCTGCTGCTGTGTGCTGCTGCTGTGTGCTGCCGCTGTGTGCTGCTGCTGGCTGCGCTGTGTAGGGTTCTGCAGGAGCGTTTGCGGGCGAGTGGTCGTGCTGTTGCTTAGGCAGGCGCGCGATGGGCTGTTGCGTTAGATCAGCAGCAGCATAGCAGCGCGACCTGGTGCAAAGCTCAATCAAGAAACATCGCCCTGTTGTTAAAAGTCACATTTATACGGCTCCTGGATTTGAAGATCCGAGGTGAATGCATAACTAACTGGTGTCCACCACTTGCTGCGCAGGCGCTGGTGCCCCCTAGTGCCATCCCCATGGTCAATGAATGGCTCATTGAAAACAAGGCGCTGCCACCACCCGGGCCACGCTCCGAGTGGGGCAAGGTGCAAGTACCAATGCACCAAGACATGATCGACCTGCAGGAGAAGGGCGTGGGGCTTGAGCTGCCTGCAAATGCAACAGCAGCAGCAGCAGCGGCAACAGCTAAGGCAGCGCCGGCAGCAGAGGCCACTGCTGCTGCTGCGGCGCCGAGCAGTGCGGCGCCGCCAGCAGCGGCAAAGAGTGCAGCAGGCGGCGGCAGGGGGGCTGTGGGCTTTGCTGGTGCTGCTGTGGCTGTCGCTGCTGCAGTGGCGCTGTGGGCGTAGGCAGCAAACGAGCAGCACAATGCAAACCCTCTTGTGGTGTGTGATTGTGCAGTTTGATTTGATTGGGGCAGTGTGTGCCGCTGCTCACGGGTGCTGCCATTGATTTGTGGGTGGTGGGAGGGTTGTTGCATGGGTTTTCAACATTGTCATCATCACATTCTTCAGCATCACTTGCATTATCACAATGCATGAGCTTGCGTTTGAGATGTGGGCCGGCCTGTACCTATGGTATACGCACGTCAGATCACGGAGTTTAGGCACGAGCTTGGCACTGCACCTGCAGCCCTTGCCATGTGAGAACGCCTTGTGTTGCGTTATGCTTCACTGCGATGTAAGTACTGCAACTCATGATATTGCAAGGACAGTGCATCCTGCAAACTCAGCAGTGCCGCAATGTGTGCCGGCGTAGCAGGCCAGGTAACCTAGGTTGCCTCCCCTTCGACAAGCACCATTCGCTGCATTTTACTTGAATTGTTTACGTAACGTCGACGCCAAATGTCTGGACGGTGAGAGATGTCGGTGTATGTGATGTCGTTGCAATTGCCAGCCGTTACAGCCGCGGCAGCTGCCGCCACATGAGCAGATGATACCGCCCAGCATGCGCACCCACTGCTGCCAGTCAACAACCTGTGCGCCGTAGCCATTGCTGAAAGCTATGCAGCAACATGCCGGCTGGCAGGCGTGCCTGACAGCATGCTTACAGGCAGGGTATCCAATACCAATTGCATCAACAACACCATCATGATCATCATCTTGAAGCTATGCATTGGCACTGTGCCCCCGTGTAACACACAAATCGTGGCACCATGCAATATACACTGCCAAGTCCGCAGCAGCTGTGCAAGCTCCTCCGTGACAGGTGCTGCCAGAAAGACGCAATGCAGTCATGTAGCTGCGCCAGAGTGCACGATCACACATCAGCAGCTGGGATCTACTAGATCTCTAGCAGATCTAGCAGATCTCTTGCAGATCTGCTTAGGTCTAACCTCCGCATGCAAGGCTAGTTGGCATTGCGCTACAGCACACGTGATGATACCCGGTTTGGGGTGACCCTGGCTTGCATCTCAGCCCAGTCACCATCCATCACACCGCACACTTAAAGTGGCAAGTACCCAACATTCAAGGGACAACTGCACCACTCCGACAATCAGGTCATGCAAAACGGCAATGGTAGGTGTGCGGTCCTCTCAAGACCGTCACAACTGCAATTCAAAGTGACAGAATTTCTACACCCGACTGACAAACAGGCGAAAGCAGGGTGCACTGTCCCCAGTACACCTGTTTTTGTTGTGACTGACCATGATCTAGTTTCTGCACTCATTCACCATGCTGACCATAAGCTACCTGGCAGCAAGTGTGTGAGGTGGCATTTCAAATGGGCCAGCTGCTGTATGGACGCGCCACACAAACCACCTGCACCATGCATGCGTGCATGTCCAGATGACAGACAAGCAGAGCACCTGCAGGCTGATGGCGGTGCTATGCCAACTGCTTGTGAGGCTGCTCTGATGCCAGCAAACGCCCACGTCTAGACACAGCTACACGCTCTGATGTGCAGTGTCAAGCCAGCAATGCACAGCGCACGAGAAGCATGGGGCCTGCGCACTGCAAGCAGCACAGCTGTTGCGCACTGCAAGCAGTACAGCAGCTGCGCACTGTCAGTACCGCCAAACATGCATGCCAGCTTGCGCTGCACGCTACACGACACACGATTGGTGGTCTCATAGGCAGCCACGTTTGCAAACCATCGATTCCAGGCTTGCGTCAGATGCACATGGACTTGCTGCTGGTGCAGATCATGACGCAGTGCGCAGCATGCTCATTGCGCTGCGTGCATAACGCCACCCTACAACTGCAGCATGCCAGCTATGGCAGGCCCTCGACTCGGATTGCAGCTGTTCTCGTACCGCTGCAGACCATCGCAGCCCTGCAGCGTCACCAGTACCACTGCCCACTTTGCTGCTGCTGCTGCTGCTGCAGGCCATCATAGTCTTCCAACGCCGCCAGCAGCTGCAAGGACCGCGAGTACTGCTCGCCCTGCTGCTGCTGCTGCTGCTGCAGGTTGTCATAGTCCTGCATTATCACCAGCAGCGCCCGCGCCAGCTGGTTCTGCAGCACCGCAGCTGGTCCCGCAGCACCGCCAGTACTACTGCTCACTTTGCTGCTGCTGCTGCTGCTGCTGCTGCTGCTGCGTCGTCCCATCATAGTCCTCCAGCGCCGCCAGCAGCGCCCGGGCCAGCTGGTCCCTCAGCACCGGCTTACTCAGGAAGCCGTTCATGCCTGCTGCCGCACACTCGTCCCTGTCTTTGTCACTCGCATTGGCCGTCATGGCCACAATCGGCAAGTTGAAGCCTTGAGATCGGATCTGCTGCGTGGACTCCACACCACCCATAACCGGCATTGCCATGTCCATCAGCACAATGGAAAACGGCTGCTCCGCAGGAGTGCTAGCTGCTGCACCGCTGCTGTCGGGCTTGTTGTTGCTGGTGTTGTCGTCCGTGCTGCTGCTGCTGCTGGTGGCAGGGGTTAGCTGCTGCTGCTGCTGTTGTGCCGCTGTGCGCTGCACCGCGTGCAGTGCCTCCAGGCCGTTGACTGCCACCTCCACGTGCATGCCCAGGCTGCTCAGCATCTTGCGCGCCACGGTCTGCAGGCAGGACAGTGACCAAGTCGAACACCAAAGGTTAGTTAATTGTTATTATGTGCAAATAGATACAATGTGTTTATTGTTATGCCCAGGCTGCTCAGCATCTTGCGCGCCACGGTCTGCAGGCGAGGAGCAAGACGCAGCGTTGCCGGAGGTGTCTGCCGAAGGTGAGGTGTGTGCGGCTGCACTGGCAGTGCAGCGAGGGTACAAACATACGGCGGAAACTGTGAATGCATTTGAGGAAGCCGCACCTAATTGGTGACGTTAGCCTCAGCACACCTGGCTACAAGTGCCTACGAAACCACATACATACGGCATAAGTGAGGTGAGTAAGGTGCTGCGCCCGCACCTGGTTGATGAGGTTGTCCTCAGCCAGCAGCACCCGCCTGCCCACCAGCCGCGCAGTGTCCAGCGCAGGAGGCGCCCGCCCGTCAAGGCTCAGCGACTGCCGCGCACGCACAGGCACAGCAGCTGCACCACCCGCAACACTGCTGCCGCCCGCAGCAGGCGCAGCAGCAGCAGCAGCAGCAGCAGATGAGGCTGCTGCAGCTGATGCACTGGCAGCGGCGGCAGCTGCAGTTGACGCAGCGCCGCGTGGCTGGGGTGGCTTGAGGGCAGACGGCGCTGCTGCTGCTGCTGCTGCTGCTGCTGCTGCAGCAGAGTCAGCTGACATGCCAGAGCTTGGCTTGCTGCCATCTGCACATGCATCGGCTGATGCTGCAGCTTGCTGACTACTACTGCTACTGCTGGTGTCGCCATGAGCAGCTGGCGCTGCTGCTGCTGCTGCTGCTGCTGCTGCTACACTGCTGCTGCTGCCGCCGGCTGTTGCTACAGAACCTTCTGGCAATGATGCCGACTGCTGCTGCTGCTGCTGCTTGCCTGCTGCTGCTTCGTCTGACCTTTTGGGCAGGGGTTGGCTAGGGTGGTACAGCCCGCTGTGTATCACAGTGTAGGTGCCTGTATTCGAGTTGCTGCTGCTGCTTCGTGCCAAGTCAGACTCCTGCTGCTGCTGCTGCTGCCCTGACGACCGCGGTGCATCTGCTGAGACACTTCTCCGCCGCCGCTCCAGTGACTGCCGCGGGTGCTGCTGCACCTGCTCCTGCTGCTGCTGCTTGCCCAGGCTGCTGCTGTTGCTCCTGGAGGGGCGCATGTAGGTGGGGATCTTGAACCAGAAGGTGGAGCCATGGCCCCTGCAGGAGTGGGCCCCAATCACGCCACCCAGCACACCCACCTGCGCAAGAGCAGAAAAGCAAAGGTGCATTGCAAACACGCCAGCAGCAACATCAGGAGCAGGTGGTGGCGTGGGAGACAAGTGCGTAGCTGCCTTCTGGCGCTGCCCGACACATGCGCAGGGGCTTCATTGAGATGAAGCGCAATGCCTGGTGCGGCGCCTGCACCAGCCACAACCTTGAATGCAGCGCCTCACCTGCTTGCTGCAGATGATGCTCAGCCCCAGGCCAGTGCCACTAATGCAGTGCCCCACAACCAGCACCTTAGATGCAGTGCCAAAGATGCAGCGCCTCGCCTGCTTGCTGCAGATGCTCAGCCCCAGGACACTCCCACGCATGCAGTGCATCACATCCACTCATCAAATCCAGCGTCTTTAACGTATAACACTATGCCTCACCTGCTTGCTGCAGATGCTCAGCCCCAGGCCGGTGCCGCCTCTGGTGCGTGGCTTGCACATCTCATCTTCTGTGCCCTGCACATACTCCCTGAACAGCGTGGCCAGGCCATCCCGGGTGATGCCCACCCCTGTGTCTTCCACTTCAAACAGCAGCCAGCAAGACACATCGCTGCCGCTGCCACTCATGCTGTTGCGCCTGCCGCCGCTGCCGCTTAGGCTGCTCTGACTCGCGCCAGCCAGCACTGCTGCCGCTGCTGCTGCTGCTGGTGGTGGTTTTGCGGCTGCGGGATCTGCAGCAGCAGCAGCAGCAGCAGGGGGATCCTGCAGGCCGTCTTTCAGGCCGCTCATTGCATGCACATCAAACTGAGCTGCTTTTGCAGAGCCGCTCAGCCCATCGTGTTTGCACGCTGCTGCTGCAGCAGCGGCAGCAGCAGCAGCAGCGGCAGCAGAAGGCAGCTGACTGCCTGCAAGCTCACCAGGCAGCAGGTTGAGGGCCCACTGCGACGCTTGCTGCCAGAACGGCTGCTGCTGCTGCTGCTGCTGCTGCTGCTGCTGCTGGCTGTCCTTGTCCGCACCTTCAAACTGCTGCTGCTGCTGCTGCTGCTGCTGCTGCTGCTGCTGCTGCTGCTGTGGTGGCTCCAGGTTGCTGCTGTCTGAGTCATCTGCAGCAGCAGGAGCAGCTGCGACGGGCGCTGCCGCTGTCTGCAGCACTTCCGCGCGGCTCATGCTGCCTTGCGGCTGATCAGCAGCAGGCGGCGTCAGCACCACACAGCTGGACATGTCCATGCTCCTGCAGAAACAACAGCAGACAGCAGCAGGCAGCGCCATGGGCTGCTGCTTCCAGTCGTAGTAGGAATGCATGCGCTCCAATGGGCATCGTGCGGCCACAGCCATGACAGCTACTGCTGCTGTTGTACTGCTGCCATTGAGTTGCTAGCACCATCAAGTCCGCCCACTAGCATGACAGTTGGCGCGCCAATCACAACAAGACATACAATCGCTGATTTGAGCCGCAGCTCAACTAGAAGACACCCACCTGTGGCTGCTGCTGCTGGGGTGCTAACTGGGCTGCAGCATGATGGCGCTATAGCCGGCCGGCGCAGGCGGGGTGTTCAGCAACACAACGCAGTGCAGCAGCATTTCTGGCAGACCAGCACACTGCTACACCCACACATTGGAATGCACACGTACACCAGCCGTCTTGACAAAGCTGCCTCGCTGTCTCAAGATCCCTGCTTCGCGGGAAACCTTATCTTACCTTGCAGCCTGCGTCAACTTGCTTGGCTTGATCAATCCTTGACCAGCTCTCACCTGTGGCTGCTGCTGCTGGGCTGCCAACTGGGCTGCAGCATGATGGCACTGTAGCCGACCAGCTGTCAGCGCCACTCATAACATGATCAGCAGCCAAATGCACAAACCAAACAGCTACACAAAACTCCAGCGGTTGCACCGTGCTGCAGCAACACACATCAGTTTCAAAGCACGTGACCCCCGACACACTGCTACACATACACATCGGAATGCAGATGTACACCAGCCAACATGCAGAGGGTCTTTCTGCTGTTCAAGCCTCACCTGTGGCTGCTGCTGCTGGGGTGGTAGCTGGGCTGTAACATGATGGCACTATAGCCGGCTGGCGCAGGCGGCGTGTAGTCCCGCGCCACGCAGCGCGCGCGCAGCACGATGTGGCCGCGCTTGGTGAACTTGGCTGCGTTGGTGTACAGGTTGAGCAGGATGCCGCGCAGGCGGTCCGGGTCGCAGAAGACGTACTGCAGCAGCAGCAGCGGCGACGGCGGCGGCGGCGGCAGCAACGGGGCGCTGTACAGGTTGAGCAGGGTGCCACAGGATGCAGCACAACAGCAGGAGTGCAGTGATCAGGACAAGAACACATGTGTTACGCTGCAGCTGCAAAGCAAGCTCCAAAATCATCCGCAAACACGCGCTGTGCAACCCAACACAGCTGCTGACACATACCGCCAGCAGCAGCAGCAGCAGCAGCAGCAGCAGCAGCAGCAGCAGCAACCCCACCCACCTCGGGCACGCCCGCCAGCTGTGGCGGCTGCAGCGCCACGGGCCCACCCTTGCCGATCATGGCCTCAATGATGCAGTGCACATCTCTGCACGCAGCCGCTGTGGCCACCCTTACCCCAGCTGCAGCTGCTGCTTTACAACTTACATCCCACCCTGCACTCTGCTCCCATCCCGTCTTCTATCTCATGCAATCGCTGTCCAATCAAGCTGCCATCGCAGCCCTCAGCAGCAGCAGCAGCAGCAGCAACACCATTGTAGGCCCCCTCACCTCAGGCACACCCGCCAGCTGTGGGGGCTGCAGTGCCACAGGCCCACCCTTGCCGATCATGGCCTCAATGATGCAGTGCACGTCGCCCACCAGGTGCGCCGGCACCACCTCGCTGCGCACAATGTCCAGCCGCTTGCCCGCCTCCAGCCTGCAGGCAGAGCGGGCACAACAAGCGCGTCCGAAGTTAAAATGCAGGGTAAGGAGGTTGCATGCAGATCTGTGTTGCCTATGCGCCACGCAAGCCAGGTACAGCCGCCATTCTTAGCTTGAGCAGGCATACATGAGTGTGGTGTCTTGGTAATGCGCCAGCCCAAACTACCAAGCATGCTGCTGCTACACAACTGACATATGATATGACGTTTCATAACATGTTACACCCGTAGCTGCGTCAGGCTCACTTGAAAAAGTCCAGGAAGTTGCTGACTGTTGACAGCAGGATGGAGCCTGACACGCGGATGGTGTTGGCCAGCTCACGCTGCTCCTCCTGCGGCAGCAGACGACAGAGGCAGCAGCACAGCGCAGCAGCACAGCATAACCAGGTCAGGTGTAAGCTGACTACAAAGCTTCCTTTATTGTGCTGTGGTTGGCTGTCCTGCCACCATTTCAAACATACTTCAACCCTAGCTAACCAAGCAAACAACAACACCCTAGCAACTGATCGGCAAATTTTGTAATGGCAGCGGCAAGCAATGACAGCAGATACACAAGCAAGCATGTGAAAAAGGAAGATTGCATGTGGGTCCAAGCACCAGCTGAGATGAGATGATATGAGCCACAACAGGGTGAACCCATGCACGCACGCCTTGACACCGCACCTTGAGGGGTGTCTCCAGCAGCATCTCAGCGCTGGCCAGGCAGCCGTTGAGCGGGGTGCGCACCTCGTGGCACATCAGGCTCATGAACTCACTCTTGGCCTGCAGGCACACGCAGCAGAAGCGCAGCGAGGCAAGAAGCAGCAGAATGTCAGCGCTTGGTAGAGTGTCAGCGGCACAACAGGCTCATGAACTCGCTCTTGGCCTGCAGGCGCAGCAACACCCAGGTGATGAATGACGCACCGCCTCAGGTCTGCGTTTGGGCACAGTCCCGGCCAGACAGAGCTGCACAGGCCACTGGCCATGGACTGCACGGGCGCCCGGCAACGTCTGTGCCTTGCGGCAAGCGCGCCAGCTGCACAAACACGCCTGAGACAACCCCTGAAGCCTGAGACAACCCCTGACAACGCTTGATACAACCCGTAACGCCTTTAGCCAGCCGTGAACCGGCCTGTGATTAACACCGCCGCGCCGCACCTCGTGCGCCGCCTTCTCCCGTGCCACGGTCAGCGCGCGCTGCGCCGCCTGCGCCTGCGCTGCCGCCAGCTCCCGCTGCGCCTGCAGTGTGCAACCAGAAACATTTGCAAACAGAAGTATGTTGGTGAGCGTGATGGACTGGCGCCTGCTGCGGCGCTGCACATCTCAACGCTTACTGCTTACTGCTTTGCTGGCTGGCGTGCCGATCGTTGTCAGGCAACTGAATCGCGCTGATCTTGCCCTTCATCAGTGCATTTCCAAGCGCTTTCATTGCTTGGCTGGGTGGATTTCGGCATATGAACAGTTCAGAAAGGAAGGTTCAGTTGAAGTTTGGTTGCCGCTCATGCGGCTCACCTGGATGCGTGCTGTCGCCTCCATCATCTCCTTCTCGTGAGCGGCACACGCCAGGCGCGCATTCGCATACATCTGCCTGCGGGCGCGGTGCGAAGGATGTGTGCGCGTTGAAAGAAGGCGTAAGATACGAGGACACTAGGGGTATGCTGTCACAAACAGGAAACAGAGTGACATAGCCAGACACAGGCGCGCATTCTCATACATCTGCCTGCGGGCGCGGAGTGGAGGATATGCGCGCACGTGAGATGAGATGTGCTAGAGGGGGTACCAGTCCAACTAGATACGCCATGAGCCCACCACTCACTGCATGGCACTGCAGCAACAGCAACCCCAAGAGCACGCACGCAACACATACGAGGCACGATGCATCCAAGCATCACGCAAACCACCAAGCACACCACATCTCCGTCAAAACCAAACACACGAGTGTTTTCCTCCCTACACAAGGCCCACCTGCGGTACCAGTCTGACAGGTATGCCATGAGCCCGCCCACCGCCCACGCCACAAAGATGTGCACCAGCGCATCAGGCGGCAGCAGCGCTGAGGGCGCCGGGCTCGCGTACCAGCACTGCACCGCCACCATGGGCGTGGCCAGCAGCCCCGTGCCCACCCACCAGCGGATCTTGAGGAAGGTGCTGGTGCCTGCGGCAGGTTTGTAAGTATGATATGTTTTTAAAGTTAGTGGATTTGAAACTGTGTTGTGGTGTGTATGCAACCCAGTGGCCAGCAGCCCCGTGCCCACCCACCAGCGGATGTTGAGGAAGGTGCTGGTGCCTGCGGCGCGGCAGAAATACGAAACAGGTTATAGTATGAATGAATGCTGCCGTTTCTCAAACCCACAGCAGATCTTGAACAGGGTGCTGGCGCCTACAGCAGATTTTGCATATAAGGGGCCACTGCTGCTGTTGTTGCTGCGATTGATGCTGCTGCATTTGCTGCGCGTGCTGCCTTTGCTGCAATTGAATGTCCCTGGTGCCCCTGCTGCGGCTGCTACTGCTACTACCCCAGCGAGCTGCACAGCTGGCGTCAGCGTCCACTCACAGATGAGGAAGTACGAGACGTACACGTAGTCCTGCGCGTTGTCTGTGCGCAGGCTGGCCAGCAGGTTGCAGATGGCCAGGCCCATGCAGATGGACAGCAACACCTCCTCCTGCAGCACAGCAGCAGCAGGAGGAGCAGCAGCAGCGGCGGCGGCAGCAGAGAACAACAATCTTCAATGGCCAGGCCCATGCAGATGGACATAGCACTGCAGCTGCTGCACGCTGTTGCCGCCAACATCCCTGCACTTGCACTTGAAATAATGCAGAGAGCTCAGCACGTCCCCAGCAACTGCAGTCACCCAGCAGCCCATTCACCGCCACCTGCCGCCAGCTACCTGCCTCTGCTGCTGCCACTGCTGCTGCCGCCAGCTCTGCTGCCGCATCTTTCGCGCACAGCGCCCCTGCTGCCCCGGGCTTGTCCCCGCACCTGCCGCGCTGCGTTGTTGCCTGCCGTCCTGGCGCGCTTGTTGAGCAGGCCGATCAGCACGTACAGCATGGCCATGTTGGCCAGCTGGTGGCCCATTTCACACGTCCCAATGCAGACACCCAGCACGCTATCCACACCACCAACCACCAGCAAACTGCCGCTGCTGCGCCGCACACTGTTACTTCTCATCTTCCTGCTGCCTACTCCGCCCGCAGCGCTGCACCGCTTGCCCCAAGCCCTTTCTCCGCACCTGCCGCGCTGCGTTGTTGCCTGCCGTGCGTGCGCGCTTGTTGAGCAGGCCGATCAGCACATACAGCATGGCCATGTTGGCCAGCTGGTGGCCCATCTCCTGCACCACCTCAAAAGGGCGCCCGCTGCTGCCTCCCGCAAGAGCCGCTGCAGCGCAAAATGCACAGCCAACAATGTAACAAATGTGTAGAGCTTGTCAAATATATGGTTGGAAGGTGCAGCTGCTGGAATCACCAAGCCTGCACCTGTATCTGCTGCTACGGCATCAGCCAGGGTGTACGCAGCGGGTGCAATGCAGACCAACACATGTATGCAGCTGTGAACTTGCCATAGCCATCACACTGTTTCACCTTCCACTTTCAAGTGTGTTGCAACAACCGGCACTAAAAGCACAGCATAGCGCCCTGCTGCTGTGCACTTAAAGGAGCACCACACATCGCCATGCTGCCGTCGCTGCTGTAAGTCCAGCAGCAGTTGAACTAGCACGCGACGCAGAGCTAGACGCTGCTGCTGCTGCTGCTGCTGGTGCTGCTGCTACTGTTGCTGCTGCTGCAACTCTGCTGTTTCCTGGCCTGCCTGCTACGCACCTTGGTCTCCTGCCACGGTGAGCTTCGCAATGAAGCGGAACATGAAGCAGAACACGTCAAAGGCAAACACCCACATCAGCACCGGCCAGCGCCTGTTCGCCACTTCCTGCAGGCACCAGCAGCAGCGGCAGTGGCAGAAGCAGCAGCACAATGGAACAAAAGTTTGGCAGGCTGCTCACGCAGACGGTTTGCAGCGACGCCGCAAGTTGACGCCCTGGTGTGCGCAAGAAGCAACTGTTTAGCGCCGTTTGCATGTGGCTATCAAGGCCCATGCCATGCATGCGCCGTGCTGCCCTCAGCACGATGCACTCATACACATCAGGTGCAGCACCAAGGTCTGCACAACCTCTAAATTCCAAACCAGTGTGAAATTAATGGCGCATGCGTGACCATGCAACGCGAATGCTGCGCACGCTGCTGTGATGCCCTGCTGCCTTCACACCAGCTGCTTGCGCCAACTGCAAACTGGCTGACGCATGTTGGTGATGCACAGTTGCTGCTCATTTAGCAATCACCTGCAGGAATTCGCCCTCCACTTGTGGTGACCTGAAGGCCAGGCTGAATGGGTTCATCTCTAGCTCCATAGCGTTGCTGCTGCTGCTACAGGGTTGCCAGGATTGTTGCTGCTCCTGCTGAGCTGCTGAGCGGATGGCGCAAATTTTCTGCGTGGCGTATGTGCTGCTTCTATTTGTCCCTGCTGCCACAGGAGCTGTGGCTATTGGCTGCTTCAGAATTGTAGCTGCTGTGCAGCAGCTCCTTTAGTACGCGCTCTCGGCACGCCTTGGGCGAAGCATTGTTTGTCATAGGTGCAAGATCGAAGTATTAGCAGCATGATTCGCCAGCACAGCCACTGCATTCACGGCCCCCATATTAGCCAAGCTCTCCTTCACAGGCCGTTGTACAAAAACTGCTCAAAAGCGCATATTCAGGAGATTAATGCAACAATGATCAACTCAACCGTGCAACAGCACCACACATGCGGGTACGACTACAACCCAAGCAAGCGATTATGGTTATGAGGATGACTGTCGCATCCGCACGCTGACAGGGGGTCTGAGTACTGAAAGCAGTGACATTAACTCATCACTGTCAGCGCACAACCTGTTCGTAGTAGGGTATCGGGCTCATGTCCAATGGCCTAGTCACCCTTGTCACCCGGGGGCTTGTACTGCCAAACACGGCACGGCCCTTTCGCTTTCAAACGTTAAAGTCAGCACTGAGCGAGTATTAAAGGACTTGCTTCTGCTCTAGTTGCTGTTGCTGCTGCTGGGCAAAGCCTGCTGTCAGCAACCGCCACCACACCCAGTCAGCTCCCAGCCGGTGCTGCCGCCGGCTCAGCTGCACTACTGCACTGCTGCCAATGGAGGCGACTGTGAGCTGCTCTTCACCCTCTTCTACCTCAGGCCGCTGCAGCTGCTGTATCTGCTGCCACCCAGGAAGTAACACAGCACCTCTGTCCTGCTGCTGCTGCTGCTGCTGCTGCTGCTGCTGCTGCTGCTCTAGCCAGCCGTTGCCTGGCGCTGCTGCTGCAGCACCAGCCACAGGGTGCTGCTGCATCAGCACTGCTTCAGGCAGCTGCTGCTGCCGCCGCTGCCGCAGCCGCTCCTGATACCGCTCCTCCCACTCCCGCACATCCGGCCGCTCCTCCACCTGGTTAGGGTTTGGCGGCACCTGCGGTTCTAGCTGCTGCACCGCGTGCTGCATTGCTGCTGCAATGTCGCGCCACACCTGCTGCTGGTCCTCGCCTGCATGCGCAGCAACGCCCCCGGCAGGAAAACACTCGTCAGAGGCGCACACAGCCACGGCAACAACCAGCAGCAGTTGCACTGCTACCACAGCACGACATCTGAGCACTGACGAAATGCACTGGTCTTACTATGCATTCCCAGGCCAAGAACCTCACAGCATACAGAGTAGCAGGAGGCTACCTGTAAGTCACGTGTCCGACACAGCAGCAGCAGCAGCAGCTGGATTAATACCAGCACACATACCATGCGGCAACAGAGAACAGCCAGCTGTGCTGCCTGCCCACCTGCCTGTGGTGAGGCCCCTGCTCAGCAGCTCAACAGCTGCGGCAGGCCAGCTCAGCAGCCAAGCCGCACTGCATGCCAGTGATGAAAACCAGACCAACACCTGCACCAAGCGACCTGGCTGCTCACCTGGCTGGTTGTACCTGCAGGTGTTGTGTCCCGGAGCCAGCGGCTGAGGCTGGCCTGTTTTGGTGCGGCAAGTCATCCACAACCTTAACCTGCACCCTGGCTGCTCACCTGGCTGGTTGCACCTGCATGTGATGTGTCCCAGCTCCAGCGGCTGGCCCACAGCCACCGTCACGGTGTGTCCCGCACGGGGGACTGCCGACTTGAAGGGCATCACGCGGGACATGTGGCTGTGGAAGAAGGGCAGGATGACTGGGTCCCTGCAGAGAGGTGTTACACACGCAGTACAAACTTGTCACACATGTATGAACAGCTACAGCAGAATGCGTACGTTGTCCAGCAAAATGCATGTGATGATCTGTGCAGCGCAGGCACTAGCAGCACCCAAAGACCTGATTCATGGCAGATGTCGGAAAACAATGTCAGGAATGGCGAGCGCATCGCCATCTGCAACGCAAACAGATGCAATGCAGATGCGACACACAAACAGGTTCAGGTGCCTTTGCGACAATGGCCATCTGTGCACTTTGCCACCGCGCACATAGCGTCGCACACACAGCAGGCGCCACCTTGCGATGCACAGCCAGGCCCCAAGCTCCCTGTTGCCCCCACCTGCCGCCTGCTGCTGCCTTGGCGTCACACACCAGCCGCCCTATGCCCTGCCTGAAGGGCCCCACCCGCCCATCAGGCGTCACGCGCCCCTCAGGGAAGATGTGCAGCCACTGCCCCTGAGCTTACCGCATGCGGCACTTGTGCAGGAAAACAAGCCTATACTCTGCTGCTGCACGCATGACATGTGACACAATCACAAAGCAGGCAGCGTCCTGCGCCACAACTGCCTGTTTCAGAGTCACCCACCTGCCGCCTGCTGCCTCCTTGGCATCACACACCAGCCGCCCAATGCCCTGCCTGAAGGGGCCCACCCGCCCGTCAGGCGTGACGCGGCCCTCAGGGAAGATGTGCAGCCACTCGCCCTGCGCCAGCGCCCGTGCAGCCACGCCCATGATGCGCTGGCCCACGCCTGCACCCCGCTCCACTGGCAGCGTCTTGCCATTGAGGAAGAACTGCCTGCAATGGATTATGTAGTACGCAAGTTTCAGCAAGGATGATGATGAATACTTGAATAGGGTTTTGAGACACAGCAGTTTGCACATTGCAGCAGCCTGCATGGCGGCTGGGCAGCCAAGGCAGCACGTATCGCTGGTGTCGGTATGTACGTCTACAATAGTGTCACTCGCTGCAGCCGCTGCTGCCGCCAGCTGAGCACTGCCTGCTCACTGCTGTCTGACGTATGCTTGCACCACTGCTGCTCGACTCTGCTTGCACTGCTGAGTAACAGCTGCAGCAACTCAGCAGGCAAACTGCTGTACAGCGCTGTATGTCACGCTAATACTGTACATTGCTGTACATTCCTGTACACTGCTGTACATTGCTGTGCTGTCCATCCCTGCCAGCGCCGTACTGGAAGACCTCGCTGGTGAAAGCAGCTAGATGCAGGCACTGCCGTACACTGTGCTGCTGAGCATTGCTGTGCTACATGTCCAGTCACTAGTCACGTAGGCACTGCTGCAGGTTGCTGTACATTGCAGTGGGACCTTGATCGTCGCAGTGCCGCACATGAAGACCTCGTTGGTGAAGCAGCTGCACTTACACACTGCTGCACGCTGCTGTCCACTGCTTGTGCTTTCACCCGGCCCCCTCCCCAAGCGCCGCACCTGAAGACCTCGTTGGTGAAGCAGATGTCGCTGGCGCACATGGTCCAGCGGTTCTTGCAGTGGCTGTGCTCCGTCCAGAAGAAGTGCCACGGCAGCATCGCACACGGCAGCCCAGGGTCATCAAATGTGCTGCAGCCCAGCAGCAGCAGCAGCAGCAGCACATGTGAATCACAGATGCAGATGCGCAAAGGTAACTCAACAGAGCATCGTCGCTCAGCCGGTGCTAGGAGCAGATGTGCGGACTGCCTGGCGCAGTTGACTTGGTGGCTGTTTTGATTCGAATGCAGCAGTACACGCTGACTGGCTGTGGCGCAGCCTGCAACCCTGCAGGCAGCCGCTTAGTGATGAGGAGCATCATAAGGGGTGACCAGACACTGCTGAGCAGCTGCTACAAGTAGTCGGCCTTCACACATACTGCGGTGCTCCTTGCAGCAGAGGCTCATATGCTGCACATGCACAGTACAAGAGGGCCTTGGCAGGGCAGTGCTGGGAGTGGCTCTTGGCTGCATGCTGCTGCGCCTGGCACGCTGCTGCCTACCCCTACGGCTTATGCGCACAGCTTACATACTCTTACTTCATCAAGCATGCCAAGAGCAGCACAGCCGTCGCCTTGCATAGTAGATTGCTGGATGACAGCAGTAGCAGCGCAGCAGGTACTGCAGCCTGTGACGCACCTGGTGTGATTGCTGATGGTCAGCAGTCCCACTCCCTCTGGGCGGTTGTGCACTAGCTCCTTGTATGTTTCATGGTTGATCACCTTTGTGCTGTTTAGCACTTGCAGGATGAATTTGCTGGCCACTGAGACGATGCCTAGGGTCAGGTCCCGACCGTAAGGGCCCCAAGGAGGCTCTAGGTACTCCTGATCGAAGTCTAGCAGACTATCCATTGAATCAAGCACTGATCAGGCAGAGGCACTTGCGAGTGTACAGAAGTGCTTGCTTGATGCGACAGCAGACCTTTTAAACGTCAACGTAAGGCAATGTTTAACAACGACTGAATCGAAAATTAAACGTGTTTCTGCCCAATCCTTACTTGCGATGCGTTCAGCCAGACGTAATACCAGGTGATGCTGCTGTTGTACGCACGTCATATGCCAGGTCAGTTGCGAAGTTGTTCGCAATATGCAGTCGACGCCTTGACAGGCCGCGTGCGATGGTCGCTGACATGCATGTGCAACGTTGCTGAAGCTTGCTGTGTACAGGCAGTACTGCTCTTCGGGCCAGCAGCCTCGACGGGATTCACCCTGCTGATTGCTGCCCCTGGGCCTGCTGCTGCTCACTTGGCATACAATGAAGCCATGTAACAAGTATGGGGACCTGCAATGTATGCAAAAGCTGCTGCTGGAGGGTGCAAAGGATCAAGCCTGTCATCTGCATGTCGCTGCTGATACCAGCCTGATGGCCAGGCAACATGCAGATGGCTTGACCCTTTGTCCTGTGACAACAGGCAACAGGCCTTCCAGGTCGAGAGTGGACCTTGGAATAAAAAGCCCCACGACCGGGCTGCCTGGCATGTCAATGATGGAACAGGCATCAGATGCCTTGACCAGCTCAATGCTGCGGCAGCAGAGAGAGCACCAATGCAAAGACGGCATGCACAGGGCAATGTGCAATGCCTGCACGGTTTGTGTGAGCCTGCACCGTTGGCTAGGGCAGCAAACGTGTGCATGCAACTGCCTGCGCACAAACACGCTGGCATGAGTGCGCGTCTACTTGCACTTGCATCTGCAGGATCCTGCCCAGTTGCTCATCTCATCTCACCCTGTAACACTTTCCATGGTGTTTCCATTGTGCCAACCGCAGGTTCTGGGCAACCCCAGCCCCATGGACTATCGAATCTGCTGTTCGTGGCATCCTGCACATTGCAGCCAACACAGCAAACGTGCCTGCATAGCAGCAGCAGGCGTCAGTTCACGCTGCTCAACACGGTGACAGGCGGCATGCTGTGCTGTGCAGCTGCGCGGGCCCTGTGCATGCGGTGATGTCCCAGAACTGGGTGGTTTGTGCGCTGAGGGCATCACCACAAAGCAGCTGCTGGTCAGCACGATCAGCGAGGAGGTGCGCGGCGTGATGCGAGGGCTGGCAAGCAGGGCAGGCAAGCAGGTGGCACGCAGCCACCAGCAGGAAATCGGTGCCGCATGCATCGCTAGAAGCATTACGCATACGGCTGACTGCTTCTACCTGTGTGCATAGCTCGTCTGCCAGCTCCTCTCTTTTCTGCTATCACCTCTGCATTACATCATCGAAACTCTGCGAACTCCCCGTTAACAGATACTCATGCGACTGGCGCTGCCGGTGCTGCTGCTGCAGGTGCTGCAGGTGCTCGGGCTGCGTGTGTGTCGCCCACTGTCAGCGTGTCGCCCACTGTGCTAGAGTCCACTGCGCTGGTGCTGTGCAGCGGCACCGACGCCGTCTTCAGCCGCATCAGCCCTGTGCTGCACTTCGATCGCTGCAGTCGTACTTTAGCTTTGAGCTGCTGCTGGTGGTGGCGCTGCTGGTGCTGCTGACCATCGGCGCATGCATTTTGTTTGCAGGCTACAGCAGCCAGCAGCCAATGCTGAGCGACAAGCGGCAGTAGCAGGGCTCGGCAGTGCATGCTGTGGCTGTAGCAGCTTGTGTGTTCACTTTGTTTGAATTCGGTGGGCTGTTGGGTGAGGGATAGCACAAGATGTGTCCCACAACAGCAGCTGCGGGTCAGCAGCAGCTGCTGCGACTTTGGTGTGATGTGGTTTGCACAACATGCTTGAAGGTGAAGCGTGCTTGATACACGTACAGTCTGCAAGTGTCAAGAACGTCTGCACAGGCAGCTTGCTCCTTTCTGCTTAGGCTGCTGGCTGCAGCATCAAGCACTGTCACGACGGTTGCTGGGCAATGTTGGGCCAGTTGCCACTGAGCTGTTGTGTTGCTTACAATTGCAGCTGCTTCCGGTATATTGGTCGGGTATGTTTGGCTTTGTTCAACCGCAGCGCTTGTATTAGTCCAACTTTGGCGGTAGATCGTATGTGCTGCTGTCTAGCTCTGCTGCCAGGCCTGGCAGTGCCAAGACAACAAGCGTACCATCTTTTTCAAGTGCAATCTGTGGAGTTGTGCATGTATGTATTAGCTGAGTTACATTTATTTAATTGAATTGTTGTCGGCTATGGAGGGGTATTCGTGGCAAAGCTGAGCAAAAACACGGTTAGGTTGTCATGAGCTACGCATACTAAGAACTGCTTAGCTAGATGCTCCAGACTTTCTCAACGCCGCTCAATTTCTGCACAACTCGTTTTACTACATCTACAATCTGCAACCAGTCACTCTTGGCAAACTGCTGCTTTTCAGGCCTTCCACATCAAAATGGACTCTACTGTGCTGAACACTCTCGCACTCCTACTTGCAGTTTACATGGCTGGTTTCACTGCATACCTTAAGCTCACGAATAAGCTCGCGCGGGGCTCCTGGACGTCTGACAAGCCGGTGACTGTGATGTTGGGCAGCTGTTCGTTCGTGCTAACCTTGTCTTCAAGCTGGTTTGGGCTGGCTTGGATTCTGCTTGGAGTCTACTTGTACATTGCTGCAGGTTTGGCACTAGTGCGTGGCTGTGGCAGGATTGCAGGACGCACTTCCGTGGAGCCCACCAGACTGCAGCAGGGTTCCGCCAGAAACCACACAGCAAAAAAAGCAGTGTGCCAAGAGAGCCCACCAGACTGCAGCAGGGTTCCGCCAGAAACCACACAGCAAAAAAAAGCAGTGTGCCAAGAGAGCCCACCAGACTGCAGCAGATTTCCGCCAGAAACCACACAGCAAAAAAAAAGCAGTGTGCCAAGAGAGCCCACCAGACTGCAGCAGGTTTCCGCCAGAAACCACACAGCAAAAAAAGAGATGTGTGCCAATATTACGAATCTACTACCAGCACGCCCAAAATTCACGCCTGCTGCTGCTCATTCTGCTGCTGCCGCTGCAGCCTCAACTGGTACTGCTTCCTCCACGCCAGCTGCTTCTTCTTCCGCTTCACCACCTCACTCGGCTGCTGCCGCTTCTTCCGCAGCTGCTGCTTCCACTGCCGATCCTTCTGCTGCTTCTGCCGCAGCCACTCCCGCCGCTGCCGCTTAGGATTTTTTTTAAGAGCACGTCTGCCAGGTGTGTGAGATGCTGGCACTGCCTGCCAAGTCCCAGCACAGCAAACACCACCCAACAGATGTTCGCCAGCTCAGCGACAAGGCACTGCAGAGCTGCTTAGATGCCAGCTTCGCGACAAGGCACTGCAGAGCTGCTTAGATGCTCAGCGACACCTGCTTGTACGCTACAAGCACCCCCCCTAACACAGCTGTATGCGCAGTGGCCTGGCGCATCATCATAGGTGTAGTTGCAGGTGTGCTGTGCAGTGCTGCCTGTCATTTGCAGCAACATCTGTCAACCTCATGCCTGCTGCATCACTGGCTCACTGCTTCTCACCTGCAGTGCCGCCAGCACCTCTGATGCCAAGCTGAGCGCCCAGAACAACGCAACATCCACGGCATGTGGCGCACCAACGGCATCCCTGAGGACTAGCGGCGAGAGCAGCACCTCTGCTGTGGCCCACACACGCAACACGCACCTGACAGTCATTGGCAGCATCAACAGCGGCAAGACAAGCTTGATGTCAGTTCACAATCACAATCACACACAGGCCACACGTCCAGCTGTGCAGTTGTGCCAAGCTGTGCAGCAGCGTCACTGTTGTTGTACACAGCAGCAACACTCTGCTCTGTGCTGTTATTATTTGTGTGTCCCACTGGCAGCCCAGCAATATATTACACTTGCCCATAGCGCTGCTTGACTTCTGTCTGCCAGGTCGCAGATATATGCACAGACCGCAAGCAGCTTTGCTGTCAGCCTGCAGCATTCCAGCCATCTTTGCTGCAATCCCCTGACTGACCTGGAAAGGATGACTGCAGTGGGATGTGATGTAGTGTGCACTGCAGGCTTCTGTTGAAACTGTTTTTTTTTTTTTTTGAAGCAAGAACGTTACAAGGGCTGACCTAAATAACTGTGCACTTGCTCCATAAAAAGATCCATTGAGAGAGTGAGGCAACCTGTTCCGCACTCACCCCACAGGTCTCTTGTACCAAGAGACGCTGTCACACGATCATGCAGACAGCCCCGTGCGGAGCAGCCCCGAAAGGCATCCAGGACCTGACCGAGTGCCCAGACTCCACTAAAATCACAGTCGCGCAATGACGTCCTGTGATGTGTGACAGACCGTGATTGGCCCTTGAAACAAAATCTGTCCATGGCGTAACTGTCAGCTATCACTGCATGGTGACTTGCACACCTCTAAAAGCTGCACTTTACAGGCAGCATTACGACACCTACACAAGACGCCTATTAATAGGTGACGGATTGTCGACACAGACAATCCCCACCTGACTATTCATAGACTCTCCACTTCATGCAAAGCACATCCTGCTACTGACCGAACATACACCTATGAGATATGTGGCATTCTGTAGGAAATGACACCAACTCAGGCACACAAAGCCACACACACACAAACTTATCCACACATGCTGCACACATCCTCGTACTCTGCTACCCACACGCACGCATACATAACGTACTCGTACTCGTGTTGAAACTGTTTCAATGCTGGGCTTCTGTGCTCTGCTGCTGTGGTATGCAGGGAGAGTTTGACCATGAACTTTGAGCTCAACCAGGCAGCATACATCAACAAGACAGCTTACAACAACCGCAAGGGCAGATACATTTCGTTTGATGACATCACCGTTGACGAGTGCCCCGGGTGAGTGCCGGCTGCTGCTGCTGCTGCTGCGGCTGCTGCTGCTCTGAGGTAACCGCACACCTGCATGTACAATAAATGCACTGCAGTCGTATGCGCCACGATCAATGGCTGCCCTTTGTCAGAAAGGTTGTTGCACACCCTGCCAAACATTTAGCTGAATATGCTGCTGCATTCCCGCTGCTGCACATTGGCTGCTGCCGTGTTCCTGCACACAGGACCAACGCCAACTCTACCACCACCCCCATTGACGCCACCACCACCACCACCGCCACCAACAAGAACACCACCACAACAACCAACACCATGCCCACCACCACCCCAACTGTGAACACCACCGCCACCAACATCAAGAACACTTATCAACACCAAGAACACCATCACCAACACCAACACCAACACCAAGAACACCATCACCAACACCAACACCAAGCCCATCATTGCCATGCGCCCATCGGATGACCTGCAGCCGGGGCACGAGGAGGACCAGCAAGGCAGCAGCACCACGCCAGCAAACGGGTGAGCTGGCCTGATGGGTGCTGCGCGTTGCTGTGTTTCACTGATGCTGACCTGTACAGGCCTGCATGCTGGAGCTCAGCCTTGAACCAGCTGGCCCATGGTTCTTAAATCGCGGCGGCTTTACTGTTTGTTGTGTTATTTGTGTTGCCCCCTGCCTTGTTTGATCCACCACAGGGCCACCACACAGAAGAA
The DNA here is from genome assembly GCA_030272155.1 of Tetradesmus obliquus. Taxonomy (NCBI): domain Eukaryota; kingdom Viridiplantae; phylum Chlorophyta; class Chlorophyceae; order Sphaeropleales; family Scenedesmaceae; genus Tetradesmus; species Tetradesmus obliquus. The sequence goes on along the minus strand of CP126200.1, from coordinate 3,369,901 downwards.
CGCACAGGTCACTTTGCCCAAGGCACTGGTAGAGAGGGCGAACGAGTACCTTACTGACTACAGCAAGCGCACTGCGGCACGCAAGGCACACAACAACACAAGCAGTGCAACAGACAGTAGGAGCAGCAACAGCAGCGGCAAGTCTGTCAACAGCACGCAAGCGCTGCTGGAAGAGCTCGACATCTTTTTGGAACACGGCAAGGAAATGATCGCTGCACGTCAGCCCAAGTCCGTCTAAGCAAGCTACATCCATAGATTGTGGCAGGTGAGGCAACACCATTTGTTGGATGCGTTGGTGCATGCGTGCGTGCGTGCGTGCATGCGTGCGTGCGTGTTATGTGAATGTATTGTATGCATGTATGCTGAACAGCCTGACTTGCTGTGCCTGCCAGCCAGCCTCCTTGCATGCTGTGTTGTACGCTGCTTGTGCAAGCATACCTGCAGTGTTGAAGAGCTTCATCTGCAGCCACTTCTAACTTCACACCCTGTGACACATCTTGTGCTTCCTGCAGGGCCGCCCTACCCTGCCCCGCTTGACCCTTGACCTGACCTGACCTGACCTGACCTGACCCGACCTGACTCGCCCTGAGCTTCAAAGATTTGACTTGCACCGTCCTCACAGCCGCCACAGCCGTCACAGTCATAGCAGCCGCAAGCTTCAGCACACTAACAACAGCAAAGCAGCAGCAATACCCGCAGAAGCAGGATAGCAGCAGCAGCAGCTCAGCCAAGCTAGCCCCAACTTCATGTACATCAGCATCAGCAGGGCAGTTGTCAGCTTCAGCACAACAGCCAGCAGCAGCAGCAGCAGCAGACGCAGCATACAAGCAGCACTAGTGGCAGCCGCAGTACAGCAGCAACAGCTTGGCAGCAACAGCAGCAGCTCAGCCCTTAGCCCACATTACCTGCTATGTCTGTCGCCCCCACATCTGCTTGAGACAAACACCCGTCTGACTCTCTGCATGTCATCATCCTGCGCAGGCACATCATGGTCAACAGACTCGCCACAGAAGCACACCAATCAGCACCACAACACCCGAGCTAAGTACACACACGTGGATGGTTTGTCATCAGCAGCAGGGCAGTTGTCAGCTTCAGCACCACAGCCAGCAGCAGCAGCAGCAGCAGCAGCAGCAGCACTAGTGGCAGCCGCAGTACAGCAGCAACAGCTTGGCAGCAACAGCAGCAGCAGCTCAGCCCTTAGCCCACATTACCTGCTATGTCTGTCGCCCCCACATCTGCTTGAGACAAACACCCGTCTGACTCTCTGCATGTCATCATCCTGCGCAGGCACATCATGGTCAACAGACTCGCCACAGAAGCACACCAAAGAGTACCACAACACCCGAGCTAAGTACACACACGTGGATGGTTTGTCATCAGCAGCAGGGCAGTTGTCAGCTTCAGCACCACAGCCAGCAGCAGCAGCAGCAGCAGCAGCAGCAGCAGCAGCACAGGCGCAGCACTAGTGGCAGCCGCAGTACAGCAGCAACAGCTTGGCAGCAACAGCAGCAGCTCAGCCCTTAGCCCGCATTACCTGCTATGTCTGTCGCCCCCACATCTGCTTGAGACAAACACCCGTCTGACTCTCTGCACGTTCTTCATCCTGCGCAGGCACATCCTGGTCAACAGACTTGCCACACACGCACACCAAAGAGTACCACAACACCCGAGCTAAGTACACACACGTGGATGTTTGTCATCAGCAGTAGGGCAGTCGTCAGCACCAGCAGCAGCAGCAGCAGCAGCAGCAGCAGCAGCAGCAGCAGCACAGACGCAGCATACAAGCAGCACTAGTGGCAGCCGCATTACAGCAGCAACAGCTTGGCAGCAACAGCAGCAGCAGCTCAGCCCTTAGCCCGCATCACCTGCTATGTCTGTCGCCCCCACATCTGCTTGAGACAAACACCCGTCTGACTCTCTGCATGTGCTTTTATCCTACGCAGGCACATCATGGTCAACAGACTCGCCACACACGCACACCAAAGAGTACCACAACACCCGAGCTAAGTACACACACATGATGTTCGTCTCTAGCAGCAGGGCAGTCGTCAGTTTGAGCACCACAGCCAGCAGCGGCAGCAGCAGCAGCACAGCAAGAGTGGCAGCGGCAGTACAGCAGCAGCAGCTTGGCAGCAACAGCAGCAGCTCAGCCCTTAGCCAGCATCAACAGCTTTGTCTGTCGCCCCAACTAGTACTTGAAAGAAACCCTCCGTCTTACTCTCTGCATGTTTTCATCCTGCACAGATATCATGGTCAACAGAGTGAAGTGAAGATGCGTCTCTACTCCCGGCTATCGCAAGACAGGTGTGCAAGGATCATTTGCTGGCTGGCATTGCATGGCCGAGATAGCACTGCACGCATGCCCATGCAATCCCGGTGTTGGCGCTGCCGCAGTCTAGGAAATGATGACATATCCTGTAGCTGGATTTTCTACCATTGTGCACTGTTGAATGTCTTGAGCTGTGCAGCAATGCGCTGCGCTGTTGCCTTGAATGTGCACACTGAGCTTGCTGCTTACAACTCGCCTGCTTTTCATGCTGCCTGCAGGCAAGCCCTGATCATCCCCCGACGCCTGGCGACCTTGTCATCCACATTTATTTCGCAACAAAACAAAAACATACATGCTCGGTTGTTGTTAGGGTGGCGTGGTGTCTAAGAAACCCTAATCAGGCGTGTCGCACCTCTCCTTTGCGGGTTGCGGTAGACGGCATCGACCTGCTAGGGGGCCTGGCCACAAAGCTCGAACAACACGACAGCACCGGCTCTGCTCAGTGGTCTGAGCCCTGCGCACACGCATGCAAGTGCATGTGCACCAGGTGGTGGGTTCAATTCCCGCCAGAGTCAAGCTTGTCTCACTATCTCCTTGTCAGCACCGGCAGGTGACATCAGTCAGCATGACTGGTTCGTCATGACATGTCAGATGTCATCTGACATCAGTCTCACGCGTGATGCTGTTGCAACCGTGACCTGATCAAAAGCGCAAAACAGTCTCCAACCACCATGCAAGCTGAAAGTGCTGGAGACCCGTCACGGGTCCTCCATATCATTGCTGGCCTTTTGACCTGCATGTCATTTGGCAACGAACCCAGCTGTGTGCCGCAGCCACAGCCACAGCGACCCCAAAACCACAAAGGCACTTGCCACTAGCCGCAGACATGACCGTCGTGCATGCACCCTGCATGCTTGAACCTGGATAATTTGAGGCACACGTGTGCACGCTCTACACATGCCGCACGGGTGGATGCTCATACTGCGCCTCCATAGCAGCAGCAACTGCCGCTGCCCTGTGCACCAAGCTCTGCGGCAGGCCAGCCAGTGCAGCCACCTCTATGCCACTGGAGCCTGCAGGTGCTGCCCCAGGCTTCAGCTTGTACAGGTGCACCAGCCGCCCGCATGCCTTGTCATATGCTGTGGCCATGTGGCAGCACTGCACGTGGCCTTTCAACTCCGGCTCACTGTTGAGGCGGTGGTAGTGCGTTGCAAACAGCAGCCGGGGCCTCGCCGCGCTGCTACTGCTGCTGCTGCTGCTGGTGGGCCAGGCGTGGTCCTGTCGCATGTGCTGCATCTGCATCTGCTGCTGCTGCTCGGGGCAGGCCAGCCGCTGCAGGACTGCAAATGCGATTGCATAGCCGTCGTGTGTGCTGGTGCCTCGCCCCAACTCGTCCAATACGATGAGTGAGGCTGGCGTTGCTGCTGCCAGGCATGCGGCAGTCTCACTCATCTCCACCATGAATGTGCTGTGGCCACACATGATGGCGTCAGACGCGCCTGCAGGCACAGCAGCAGCAGCAGCAGCAGCAGCAGCAGCAGGCCACGAGCAGATGAGTATCATCGTCTTGATGGCGGGACTACAGGTCTGCACCAGCATAGGCAGACGACATGGTTATTGGAAACATTACCAGCAATGCTACCTACAGGTCACTCTGGCATCTCTAACTACAGGGGTGCTTCCGCAGCCACATGAAGCGGAAGCCTCTGCTGGGCATCAGAATGTGTGGACCCTAAACAACATGATATCGTAATCTACAGGCAGCCCCTCACCAAGCCGAGTGTAGATTGCGTCCACCGGGCTCAGGCAGCAGGCAGCTGCAGGCACGTGGCAGCCGCACTGCGCCATGATCACAGCCAGACACACCGCACGCAGCAGCGTGGACTTGCCACACATGTTGGCACCTGTAAGAGCAGCGGGGTCGGGCACAGCAAGCAGGCATTACGGCTTGAGCGCAGGCAGAAGTTACAGCACACAAGCAGTGTGGTGCATATGAGTAGTCACAGCTTGTTGCAAATGGTGGTCTGCTGGTGGAAGTTTGATGCCAGCTGGATTCTGGCAGACAAGCGCCCACCCAGGTACGCCAACGCCTGGTATACACCAGGCCCGTTTCTTGCATTTTCATAATTGCTGCCACCATCTGCCAAAACCAGGCTGCCACTGTCACATACACCACGCAGCATTATGCTGTAGAATAGCTGCAACCCTCTCACCTGTCAGCAGCATTGCTGTCGGCCTGTCACCGCCCAGCTGCACATCATTCGGCACCACACAGCCCCCGCTGCCACCCGCAGCAGACTGGCCCATCAGCGGATGCCACAGCCCATCAAACTGCAGCACAGGGGAGGAGCCTCCACTGCCTGCAGCTGCGCCAGCACCTGCTGCTGCTGCAGCCTGCGCTGTGCCAGCTGCTGCAAAGCGCGGCCTGCTGAATGAGCCTGCCGCTGCATTTCCAGCTAAGGCAGCAAAGCCAGCAAGCACATCCAGCTCTGCTGCTGCTGCCACCATGGCTTTGAACATGCCATAACTGCCCAAGAAGGCAGCCGCCGCCCTGCCAACTGCAGCTGCAGCAGCAGCAGCCAGCTGCTGCTGAGCCTGCTGCAGCTCCTCAGCAAGGCATGCAAGCTCTGGCACCTCCAGCTGCAGCAGCAGCAAGCCGTCCTCATCACACACCTCCGCTGCTGCTGTGTTGCGGCCTTTGCCCCTACCGCCCTTGGAACCCCTGCCTCTACCTCTGCCAGCTGCAGTCGGTCCTGCAGCAGCAGCAGCTACCCCTGACCCTGCTACAGGTTCAAGCTTCAGCAGCACATGTCCAGGCAGCAGTAGCTGCTGCAGCCAAGCTCCTCCCTGCTGCTGCTGCTGCTGCTGCTGCTGCTGCTGCTGCACACTCCCATAGCCTTGGAAGTCTCGAGACGCTCCAGCTGCCGCAGCATTGGTACCTGGTGGCGGCCGCACTACTAGGCACAGCACGCCTTGCTGTGCGTCACCAAGAAAGGTGCGCTGCACAGTAGCACCCAGAGCACTGCCCCGCTGCAGCTGGTGGGATGCAAAGCCCCTTGCTGTTGCTGCTGCACCGCCGCAGCCTGGGTTGCAGCCGTACACTGCCAGCACAGCTGCAGCGGCTGCATCAAACTCTGCCTGCCGCTGCTGCACAGCTTCTGCAGCCGCATCAAATGCTTCATCAGCACCCGGCGCAAGCCGCACATGCCCAAAGCCGCCATCATTGCTGCTGCCGCTGCTGCTGCTGCTATCTCCTGCACTGTTGCGTGATTGCCTGCCTGCCACTCCTGGAGCGGCCATGCCAGAGGGGTCTGTGCTGGTACCCGCAGCCCCTCCTGCTTCAGCCCAATGCGCACGATTCAGCACCTGGTAGATGCGCTGGGCAGGTATGGCTGCCTTTGCTGCTGCCAGTGCTGCTTTATGTAGCAGTGGCAGCTTCTTTGTGGCCACTCCCTGCTGGCTGAGCTGCCTGTTCATCAGAGCCACAGCCTCAACAAACCTGAGCATTGGAGGGTGAACAAAAGGCGTTGTAAGACACAAGCACGCAGTAGCAGCAGCATGGGCAGAGCAGGCGTCAATAGACCCCTCATCATACCCAAAAGCACACATGCTTCAACATGGAGCATGTAAAGACTTTGACGGCATGCACAACATGCAATAATGAAGCCTGTCTTGGTGTGCTGCAAAGCTAGAGCTCGTGTGTGCAGCCACCCACCCCATCAAGCAGGCCGGCAGTGCCATCAGAGCTTTCCAAGCCGCCCTCTTCGCCTCAATAGCACATGTGTCATTCGGGTCAAACAGCGGCTGCTGCTGCTGCTGAAACTGCATGTGGCTGCCTTGCTGCTGCTCAGGCTGCTGCTGCTGCAGGGCACGCAGGGCTGCTGCTGCCTTAGGCAGCAGCCTGTCAGCGTCAGGCAGGCCTGCCAGGTGCTGCTGCAGCGTGGCTGCTGGCTGTGGGTGTGCCAGGAAGGTGTCAACCACATCCAGCCGCTCCTCAATGGCTGACACCACTGTCAGCGGCCTGCAGGCCATCAGCGGTAAAGCAGCAGAGCTAAGAAACATACAGGCACGACACAGGTGCTGCAGGCCCCCAAGAGCGTTTTGTGCGCAGCCGCAGCAATTACGTTCATCAATAGCTTGTATCTGAAGACAAGGGCACAAAGGCGCCCAACACAGCATTGCACTTCTGGCAAGAGAAGGAAGACACTTTGAAGGTTTACAACCAACGCTTATGCGTGTACCTAGGTTCCCTGCTTGTCACATGCTCACCTGGAGATCCACTGCCGCAGCAGCCGCCTGCCTGCCGGGCTCACTGCCCGATCCAGCAGCTGCAGCAGCGTCTCTGCACCACTGCTGCTGCTGCTACCCACTGCAGCAGCACCTGCGCCGCTGCTGCTGGGAGCCAGCAGGTCCAGTGTGAGGATAGCTTTCTCATCAAGCAGCAGAGGTGCTACAAGCACCAAGGCAGCAAAATGGATGCCGCAGCAGCATGTGAATAAGCCTGAGCTACTAGGGTGGCACCCATGCTATCTGTTGTGTGTACTGCTGCAATGAAGTATGTTGACAGCATGTTGCAGGCAAGCCATGTGGTGCATAGAGGGCAGGACCTGGCTTTTGTTACACGCTGATAGCAGCAGCCACATACATAAAACATGTCACTGCAACGCAGGGTGCTGTAAAACACATGACCAGGTTGCACAGGCACACGGAGCTCGTCAAACACAGCGCTGGCGCGATGCACACTGCAGTGAGCCATGCAATGCAACAACACACACAGCTGAACAGCAGCAAGGCAACGTACCTGGTCCCTGTGCCGCTGCTGCTGCCGTGGCCATGCCATCAAGCCCAGCCAGCTGCAGCGTAGGCAGCACATCAGCCGCAAGGCTGCAGCGCTGCAGCTGCCTCACACACACAGCCAGCGCACCGGCAGCGGCAGCAGCAGCTGCACTGCTACCGGCACCTGAAAGCAGCGCCTGCAGCTGCTGCGCAGCCTGCGGAGGCAGGTGCTCTGCCAGCAGCTGCATTGGGCTGCCCAGCACTGCTGCAGCAGCGCTTGCAGGAAGCCATGACAGGCCTGGCACGTGCTTTCCTGCAGCCCCGCTGCTGCTGCTGCCAATTGCTGCACCAGGTGCTGAGCATCCCTTCAGCTCGCAGTGCCGTGTGATGAGTGTGGCTGTGGCCCCATGCAGGTTGTTGCGCAGCGCAATGCATTCTACAGGGTCATGCATGAGCAGCGCAGTAGCAAGGGCTGCTCTGCAGTCACCAGCTGCAGTGCTGAAGCTGCCCACATGGCACTGCCCTGATGCACCATCCAGCAGGCACAAGCCAATGACAGTCCCACTTGATTCTGCGACTGCTAGTGGCGGTGCTACTGCTGGGGCAATCTTTGGCGCTCCCCACATGCTGCGGCCAGCGTTGCGCTGGGGTTGCTGCTGCTGCTGGTGGTGCTGTTGGCTGGTGGTGTCGCTGCTGCTGTGTATAGGCAGCTCCATAATGCACAGGATGGGCTGTGCTCTGTGGTCCAAGTCATCCTGCAGCAGCAAGCAGCAGGCACATGCAGGTCACCACTGACTAGTGCCAGCAACAGATAGACACCCCGACAAGGTCACGCCCAGCAGATGCTGCAAGTCCTTGCTGATGCTGCAACACAGCACGCGCGCAGGCACCTTCCCACAAACCCATGCCCCGCACACAATGATAACAAATGTGCCCTCTGCATGCGGCTACATCACCACCACCACCACCCCAGCACTCACCGCCAGCAGCCCCTCCACTGCAGTGCCGGGGCTGTAGATGCGCACCAGCCGCCGCTCCAGCAGCCTGCTGCCCCTGCCGCCGCCTGCTGCTGCTGCTGGCACCTCCTCCACACGGCCCACACTGTAGCCCTGCGCCAGCACCTGCAGGAAACACATGATGTGTTGAATGCGTTCAGTTTGATTGTGTTTATTTGATTGGACAAATTGATTCAGTTCATTGCAGCAGCGGCCGTGGAAGACAGCAGCCAAGCACAGCACCCGTGCTACCTTGTAAAGCTGAACTTGGCTTCATTAGCAGATGTATGTTATGTGCTTGTGTGCTGCCGCTGATCAGCAGTTGGCAGGTGGCTGCATGCAGCGCTTGCTTGCTGCAGTGCTGTTGCTCACCTTGGCACACCAGGTTGCAAAGTAGTCCTTGTGGCAGCCCACCTGCAAGCACACCCAGTCACACCACACAACATTTGAGGCAACTTGACTGCAGAGCCATGCATAGCACCACGCTGCACCCAGACATGCACACATCATCATCATCATCACCACCAGATATGCGCCGCTACAGTGAATACGCTGTGGCAACAGCACCAATGCAACTGCCGAATGGCCATCAGCTGTCATGGCGCTGCTGCACGTGCCCTAGCGTCTCTATCAAGCGTCACTTTGGTGGTGTGCTGCCCCACCTTCCAGAAGTTGGCTGCTGGCGGGCCGCTCAGGTTGAGCCCAATGCGCAGCCCCACGTCAGCGTCCACATCAAACAGGTTGTAGAAGCTGGCACAACAGCAGCGGTTCAGTGGCACGATTGGCAAAGAAGGTGGCAGGGTTGGCCAACGCAAACAAACAGGGAGGCAGCAGGGAGGGCAGGCAGATGATGTTACTGGGAGCAGGGACCGCAGCGACAGGAGAGCATCTTTGACTGGGTGGCCGGCTTGGCGATACTGCACATCACGGCCTGATGCACTGCTCGTGTGCCATACCCTGCCTGCACGACACACAACGAATTGTGCACACCCCACAGCAAAGCAAGGCACATACAGGTGCACAGCAGGCGCTCCTATGCCCCAAGCAACATGTTTCATGTCTAGCACAGCTCACACAGTGGCAGGCAGCCATGCAATGTGCCTCACCTGCCATGCCTTACAAACAGCACGATGTCCATGGCGCGCGCCTTGAGGCCCCAGAACTGGCGCATAAACTCGCTCATGGAGGCCAGTGCAGCAGGCGGGATGAGCAGGGTGCTGGGATCGTAACCGGGGCTGCCTGCAGGTGCGCAGGGCACGCAGGTCATCAGGGAAAGCAGCAGCAGCAGCAGCAGCAGCAGCAGCAGAAATGTTAGAAAGCTCCCGATGTTGAACAAGCATTTTGCAGGTGTGTCATGAATACTATGAGGCGCAGGCCAGTGCAAGCCGCCCATGAAGCAGCCTAATCGAACAACTCAGTCACCTGGTGTCCTGCCTTCTGCATCTCTGCGCTCAGCAGCCAGCCATGGCCAGCGCTTGCTGCTGGCCCCTCCTGCAGGCCCTGCTGCTGCTGCGCCTGCAGCACCTGCACTCCTGCTGTTACCAGCAAGCCTGGAGCTGTTGCCAGTGCCAGCTGGTGCCTGCTGCTCCAGCACGTCATCATCTCCTGCTGCAAAAAGAGACAGCTTGTGCAGCAGCTGTGCACACCTGGCACGCACAGCATGGCAGTCGATGGGTGTGCGCTGCTGCTGCTGCTGCTGCTGCTGCTTGGGCTCGTACTGGTATTGGCTCTGCTGCTGCTGCTGCTGCTGCTGCTGCTGCTGCTGCTGCTGCTGCAGCTGTTCTGGCGGCACAAGCACAGGATGTCCTGTGCCAGCAGCGGGCCTGGGAATGGCATTGTGGAGCCCCTGCCTTGCTTGTGCATACCTTGAAGGCTGCTGCTGCTGCAGTTGTCTCGGGTTGTGCTGCTCAGGCATCATTTGTGCCTGGTTGCCATGCTGCAGGTTGGCTTGCTGCTCCCAGCTGCTAGAGTGTACCTGCTGCCTTTGCTGCCACTGCTGCGCCTGCTGCTGCCCCTGCTGCTGCTGCCCGCGCTGCTGCTGGCCCCGCTGCTGCTGCCCCTGCTGCTGCTGCCGCTGTGCATGATTGATCATGCCAGGCAGCAGCTGTCCGAGGCTAACAGGTCCATGGCTACCTGCGGCAATTGACCCCGTTTCAAGTGCAGCTCTCTGCAGTGGCTGCTGCTGCTGGTGCTGCTGGGTTGGACGTGCCTGCTGCAGCAGCTGCTGCTGTTGCTGGTGAGGCTGTTGCTGGTCCTGTTCCTGGATCCAATCGTCCGCCAACAAGCTCTTATAATCCAGCTCAAGGTCATTACATGTGCCGCCCTTTCCTGCAAGCGGGGCTGCTGCCTGAGTGCTGTCAGTAACAGTTGTGCCACCAGCATTGCTTGCAGGACAGCAGCTGCTGCCCGAGCCTAATGCTCTTGAGCGTGGCGGATGGCCCCAAGCACTCCCTTGCTGTTGCCATTGTTGCTGCTGCTGCTGATTTGGCTGCTGCTGATAATGTTGCTGGCAACTCTGCTGCTGTTGCTGCTGCCAAGCTGCTGGGTGACTTTGCAGGAGCTGCTCCTCTGCTGGCCCACCTGATGCCCAGCTGCCCTTGGCTGTTGCCTGCTGCTGCTGCTGCTGCTGCTGCTGTTGGTTGCTGATGTCCTGCAAGGCTGAACTACTTGATGACAGCAGCTGCTGATGCTGTCGCACATGCTGCTGGCGGTGCTGCTGCTTGTTCTGCTGCTGTTGCTGCTGGTGAGCTTGCCAGGGCTCTGGGCTTGTCTGCAGCTGTGCTTGGTGAGCAACAGGCTGGTCGGAATAAGCCATCAGCGAACTCGGCTCTGCCAGGCGATGACCCTGCTGCTGCTGCTGCCGAACAAGCCACTGTTGACCAGCATGATGCTGCTCTGAAGTGGCACCGTTTGCACGGTCAAGGCGGCCACCTTGCTGCAGCTGTGCCTGTGCCGGCCTTGGTGCTCCTGCAAGATGCCCAGCCCCCTGTGTTTGCAGGAAACATCTACAGCAGAGAGCACGACAACGCATCAGCATTCACTTTGTTGCATGATGCAGTCTTGTCCTGCTGGAGCAACACAGCAATGCCAGGTCATGAGACATGAGCAGCACCAGCAGCAACAGCAGCGGCAGCAGTGATCATCGATTTACATACGCTGCATCCTACAGCTCACCCTGAAGCAGGTCCTCCACCTAGATGGACTTCAGACGTTGGTTTGCATGCGTAAGTCTGCAATCACGCCAATTTGACATTGGTTGCATGCTCGAGAGCTGCCCCACTCTACAGCTGGGCCCCCTCCTGCAGCTGTGCAGCTTTGAAAGGCACCTGCAGCACACTTCTGTAGTATCGCAGCCCCTCCAGCCCGTGGTCATGTGGTTCATTTGTCTTCATCGTCGTTTTGATCTGTGTTAGCGGTCTACCTATGCCTATCTACAGCAAGTGCTGCACTCGGAGGCGTCACACGAACGTCCTGTTGGTCATGAAACCCCATGCAGTCCTCAGTCCAATCATTCGTTTCAGTTGTAAGATTTGCCGCTCGGCATGCCTGCCATGTGCTCGTGGGTCGGAGAACACTTGTTCGATTTAAATCAAACAACCCTAGCAAATGACAAGCACTGTTTGAACGCACCATACGCATCTCAATCAATGACGATCAGAGAGCAGTGCCGCGCCTTGCCTCTAAAATCTCCACCCATGCCAATGGCTGCGCCAGCCACAGAAAGACCTGCACTGATGTACTGCTCCTTCTCCTCAGCACCGCCATGCACACCACACTTTATGCAGTCTGCCGAATTTACCAGGGAGCTAGCCTGCAGCATGCGAAAAGAAGGCGCTGACATGCAATGCTGCTGGAGTAATCGGTGTCAAAAAATTCTAGCCTACTAGGCCCAGCATACTGTGCTGAGCCTCAGGGCCTGACGTAGCAGGGCACAGTCAAAGTCAACGGTTGACATGACGGCCGGCCTCGCTATTAAATAGCAGTAACTGCCACTACAGGCGTTTGCAATGATCCCAACCATGCATGCGGATTCAGTATTAATAAAAACCAGTGTCCACCGCACTATTGCCAGTAGGTCACAGCCGCTGCTCACAGGTACATTCTGCACTGCAAAGGTGCCTACGATCTCCAGGCAACCCTTCTGCCCTTGCCGGGCACGATGCATCTCATGCCCGCCTCCCAACCCTTCACCACAATCAGCTCTTTCTACCTGTGTCGCTGAGGCTTCTGTGGGTGGTGCGCGTCCTGCCCTGCCTCCACAGGCGCCTTCTCGCCCAGCGCCTCGAGCAGCAGAGGCGGTGCACACTTGGGGTGGCCGTTGTTGCTCTCGCAGTCCTCACAGAAGGACAGCAGCACTGTGTCGATGGCCATCTCATACACGGAGAAGAAGATCTGCAGGACAGCAGTGTGCATGCTTGTGACTGGGTGCCATGTAGCAGCGTTGCCAGGCAGCCAGGCGGCTGCCATTCACAGCATCATCACAGCTGAATGCCACATGTGCAGTGTTACGCTGATTACCAGCACTTTCACCACAGTCCCCTTGCTGCCCTCAAGTACAGCACAGCGGATCGCTGATCACATAATGCCACTGTATGCAACCTCCGCCCGTACCTGTGCCACGATGTACCCTGCCAGCACTGCCACTGCAATAGGCATGATGCCGCTGGACAGGTAGGTTGCAGGGTACTTGTCCTGGTTGTTGTAATACTCCAGGTTGCTGATCGCAAACGCCACCACGCCACAGCAGGCAGCCACGCCCAGCTTGCCCAGGAACAGCAGCGCGTCGCCAACCACGTTCACGGCAGCCAGGCGCAGCGCGTTGGCCACGATGAGCTGCACCGCACGGGCGGCGCTGGAGCAGTAGTTACCGCCCTTGACTGCAGGCGTGGGCAACAGCAGCAGCAGGAGCAGTTGAGAAAGGCAACTCGTAAACAGGCGGGAGCTGCGCACCCTGTGCCATTTTGAACACTGCTTGCAGGACAGGGGCCGAAGAGTTCTGCTTGCAGCTCATGCATGCACATCTGTTCAGCAGCTGCTAGTCGGCAAGCGCACCTGCCACCAGGATGAATGCGTTCCTGTTGATAAACGCCACGATCTTCTCCAGGCACCACACGAGGCACTTCACGGCGCACATCAGCCACTGCGCGATCTTGTTCTGCTGCTGCAGGTTGCGCGTCTTCTTGTCCACGTACTCCAGCACCAGCCGGATGAACTGGATGACAGCGATGATGAAGGCGCCCAGGGCAATGCTGCCCAGGTGGAAGATGACCGTGTTGCGCATGGCCTTGAGCACAGGGAAGGTGGGCTGGCTGCGGGCGGCAAGCACAACAGATGTTCGCGGACGCTCAGCACAGCAGGCACGCATGGCGGCGCTGGCGGTGAGAGGACGGAAGCATGAAGGGCAAAAGCCAGCCGGGTTCTGTCATGACAGTGTACATGCTCCTGGCAAGCTGTGCAAGGAGTTGGCGTACTCTAATTTTGCAAAGAGTACATGACATCCTGCAGCGCAACACCCCTGTTGCTGTAAGTCATAGCTAGCTGTTGCAATGGCCAGCCAGCATGCTCACTTCCTTGAGTCACCACGTGCCCAGTAGTAGTTTGCCACTGCGCCTGCCACCACCACACTGCAGAATCCGACAATGAACTGGTTGGTCCACAGCAGGCCGAACAGGTGGTAGATGAAGGCGTACATCAGCCTGTTGTCCCAGTCGTAGCTGATGTAGCAGTCAGGCGAGTTGGCACACAGGTCCATAACTTCCTGCTCACATGAAGCAGCAAAAGCACAGCAGCAGCAGCACCAAGGCAGCGCAGAGTTAATGTCCATCCCCCCAGATACTATATTTGACCATTAGTTGCGCAAGTCTGAGGCCCATACACTGCAAATCTGCAGGCTTGTGCCATGTTGTATGCTGCGAAGCAGTGCAGCAGCCTGTTTGGGAAAGTGCTGATTGATCAGCGCCGCCTGTTGACAGCATTCTGTGCTCCTGATGCTTGTCAAATGCTGTGTCTGCTAGCGCTCACCGTCCTGGTCATGTTGGTGGTGTCAGGCTTCAATGTTGCTGGTGGTGCGGGCTGACTGCTGTTGGTGAGCATGAGCTCCTTGAGGCTGAGCGGCTGCAGGTCCTGCGTGGCGGGCCGCCAGTGGTCTGTGGGAGTGCCTGCGCTGTACAGCACGGCTGTGACTGCCACCCAGTAGATGATGAGGCCCACCTCCAGGATGAAGGGCAGCAGCGGGAAGAGCATGATGGAGGGCATGGTGGACACAGCTTGGCTGGCAACCTGCATTGCAAATGGTGCGTGCCAAGCACACAGCAGCATACAGCACAACACAGCGTAAGATTAACATGTGGTGCTTGCTAGTTGCTTTTTGCTATGGGCGAGAGAGGCAAGCAGTGACTGCGGCCGCCGGACAACTGCTCAAGGATTCCAGCATTCCTGGAAGCTCATGTTTGATGTTGTGCTGCATCTGTTTCTCCCTGTGCTGAAGCAGCATGCTGCACGTACCTTGATGCATGCAATCGCCACCTTCACTCGGCTGAGCATGACCAACGTCAGCAAGAACACCAGCGCGGCTACAGCTGTCAAGGCGTATGCGATGTAGCTCCAGTTCTCTCTGGTCATGCCTGCACAGCAGCAGCAACGAACATAAGCTTGTTACGCTGCTGTATATGCCATGATATGTCGGTGCTTTTTAGATCATGCATGTTCAAAATTGCTGTTATTGGGCACGATGTGCGCGCCAAGATGGTTGCAGCAATTGCAGCACGCTAGGTTACCCTGTCATGCTGTCCGGCCCGTTGCTCGCCTGTTGGGTCTGACATCGGCGGCAACTGTGCTGAGATGGCTGCGCCCCACTGCCCAGCCTGTGTCAGCATGCCTGCTGTGTTGTAGGCAAACAGGGTGCAGCCCACCAGGCCAGCGTTCACCACAGCTATGGTGGCCCACACCATGAAGCCGGCAAAGTAGCGCAGGACCAGCATCCAGAACTGCACGCACAGTGCAGCAGACACGGTGTTTCTCAGCTGGCTTGCTGACAGACATTGCAGTAGGTACAAACAACATACACCTGGCCCCTTGCAAATGCCGCGCCGCTAGCTGCTGCGATGCGCCAACTGCACAGCAAGCTGTGCACCTGACTCTGCTACTCCTGCACCCTGCCCCTGATGGTTTCTCTGCAGGGCTGCTGCTACACTCACCAGCGACAGCAGCACCCCGCATGCCAGGCCGCCTATCACAATGATAAGCACGCCCTTGCTGATGTCAGCGACATGCTGGCTGAACTGCGGCCCAGTGGCACTGAATGCATTCTTGAGTGTGCCGGTCGCGCTCTGCAGCACCCCGCTGGTGGTGTCCATCATGGAGTACACGCTGCTGGTGAAGTTCTCAGGGAACTTGGGGAAGCACCTGCAGCAGCAGCAAGCAGACATTATTTGTGGCATGAAGCTGGGAGCATGCTTGTTGTTTTATGACGCACTGCAACAGCAATGTGCACAACGGCTGCATTGGTTACCGCTGCTTTGAATGACTGACAGTGCATGAGCGCAGTCCAACAGCCACAGGAGGGTGCACAACGCTGATGACAATACAGCTGCAAGCAACGCACCTGTTGAAATAGGGCACTGTTGATGCCCATACAGGATAGCAGGGTCCCTTGCCTGGGAACTGACTCTGTGCCTGCAGGTACTTGCCGCCAATGCTGCTGCCTGCCGCCACGTCGCACATGCTCACGTTGACACCCAGCGCTGATAGGTCCAGGCCTGCGGTGCTTTGGGCAGCCTGTGAAGTGCCACAACCGGGACAGCAGGAATTATGAAAAGGGATTACCACAGCAGGCATCAGAACGTATGTGACAGCCAGCTGCTGTATGTGTATGAAGAAGCACCGGTCAGCCACTCGTTTCTGGCAGGAGGGTCCAATGCCGCTTGCTGTGTTTGAGCTGTGCTACTGCCTGTTGCTGTCGCAGGGCGCACTTGCTGCTTGCTCACTTGCAGGAAGGAGCCGTCGCAGCTGTCAAGCTGCGCTGTTGGCAGCTGGTCCCAGTAGTTCACTGCTGCGGTGGAGTTGACGCTGCTGAGCTTGCCATACAGGTTGTCCTCAGCAAAGCGGTAGTAGGGGCACCTGAGGACAGAAGAAGAGCAACAGCCGTCTGCAATGATGTACTGCTCTTGGCGTCAGCTGCCTTGCACAGGCCACAGCTGTGCAGCTGCCGCAGATGCATAGGCTGCTGTAAAACTGCGTCATGAACACCATGCAGCGCATAGGCTATGGGAAAGACATGCCGCCAACAGCATGCACACGCTGGTCTGCTGCTGCATCTCAAGTGGCTGCAGATGATCGGGACCGCAGCGCTGTCTGTGCTCTGCTACTTACATGTACTGATCGTTACTGGTACATGGCAGCTGCCCAATGCTGCACAGCTCCTGCACCATAGGACAGCTGCTGACGCAGATGGTCTTGGCGTACATCAGGTTGCTGACCTTGAGCAGGTCCAGTGCATTCAGATAGTACAGGTTTGGCTTGTCTGTCAGGTCGATGGTGGTGTTCTCGTACGTGTTGACTGACCCACACAGCATACCACGTGAGTCGATGGCATAGATGAGCCTGTTTGGATCGCCTGCAGCAGCAAACGCGCCAGAAACAGCGCACGCCAGTCATTGGCATGGCAGCAATCACGCAAGGGGACATTCAAGGGCGGCAGCTGCGTTATACAGCTGATATCTAATTTCATCTCGTTGCATGCAGCTGCTGTGCCTCACACATGCAATGCAAGCAAGCAGTGGCTTCTCACCTGACTGGAAAGCAATGCCACAGACAATGAACATGCCCACCCAGTAGGCCACAAACAACAGCAGGAACAGGACATCCCTGCATCTGCGGTTCTCCACCATTCCCTGAAGCAAACATGTTACATGGAACAAGAGCGTTACAGTGCATGTTTGCTCAGTGCTGCCTTGATGTACATGGGTGCAAGGCAACGTGCACAGTGGCACCAAGGGTGGCAGCCAGCACATGCTGACATGCTGTACAGTACTGCTTGCCGAGCTGACATCTGTAGCAGCTACCACACAAAAACTACAAGTAATTTCATAGCGTAAATGGGTTTGTTGCATCGCCCGTCCTCTACATTGCTGCTGCAGCCTGGCGACAGAGTGCAATCACCTGCTTCTCCGGCTCTTCGCCCCCACAGCAGCCCATGTTCACGGCTTGTATCTAAACAGCCGTTTCAAAACAGAAAATTTTGTCACTGGTGATAATATGAGCGACTGTCGTGCAGGTCAAGGCGATGTCGATTGGAGATTGACCACACAGCGCAGAAGCTTCGTACCGCCAACACGGCAGCACTTAAAGTAAGGAACCAAACTAGCAGTTTTTGATTCAATTACAGATACACGTGCACTGCAAGAGTGGCCTCGATACAAAACCCTAGTTGGTTGGCCTGTAACACAGTCATGAATCCGCGTGCAATCTCTCAGCACGCATGGCACAAACCACAACACTGCAACACGATCTTTGTGGGTGATGCAAATAAGGCGTTGCCAGACGAGCATATGGGCTGCGCAGTGGCCACATGAACACCAGCTGGCTGCGCAGCCTGCATGCAGGCAGCTGCGGTAACGCACAGCCAGACTAGTGTGGTTGTTGGGGATACCACCACCACCACCGCCAACAACACGTGACCAGTTGACTAGATGTGCAATTGATTTGTCACTGCAACACTCATGCACACAGGCCTTTCATGCACTGGCAGCAAGTCACAACATGCAGCACGCACCAAAGGCAAGCTTTCTGTGCTGTGCAGCTCAGGCTCAAGACAAGTGCATCAACGCAAGTACAACGCCCAAGCAGCTTGCACACGCACAACCATCAACCAATAAATCATCAACCAATAAATCATCAACCAATAAATCATCAACCTCATCCCACCTCCATTGCTACGCTGCCGCCACCCAACCCCGCCTGCTTCGCCTGCTGCCGCTGCTGCTCCCAGATAGCATTCACAGCCTCCTGGCTCAGCAGCCCCTTGCCTGCTGCCGCCCTGTCCACAGGCTGCGCCATGCTGCGCATGAACTCCCGCGTCACAACCATCAGCATGTCCGTGCTGAGGTTCATGTGCGCCTCCTTCAGGTTGCTGGTGATCCACTTCGGCAGCTTGTCACGCTTGTCGTGCCGCTGGTACCGCCTGTCAGCAAACACCATCAGCCCGTAATCCGCCTTGCTGCGAATCACGCGCCCAACGCACTGCGCTGCCTGCCGGATTGCGTCAAATGCCAGGTAATCACTCTCCTTGATCTGGAATGTCTCCCGCAGGTAGTCCAGCCGCGCACGCAGCACGCGCGACAGCGTGTACTGATAAGGCACTCCGATCATGACCACAGCCCGGCCGTAGTGCCTGTCAAAATCGATGCCCTCAGCCACCTTGCCGCGCGCCACGCTGAAGAACACTGCGCCACGGCCCGCGTCGCAGGCGCGCCTGAAGTTGTCCAGCGCGAGCGTGGTCTCCATGACGTCCTGCAGGCAGAGATAATTGGGGTTGACGCTAACAGTTGTGGCTGTATGCACAGTCAACGGAGGACAGCACCAGGTGCTGCACCCTGTGTTATATCAGGTGTGTGCTGCACATGAATGCTGAGATGGCAGCATGCTGCGGGACACATGTGCGCTCCGGTTTAATGAAGCTGCTAGCATGCCCACACAACATGTCAACAACACCAAGGGCAAGTCTTGCGACGCTGTGCTGCACTCAACCACAGGAACGCGCCACACAATATGCGATGGCACACAGTGCCATGCCGCACTGCATCCGGCTCTGGACACTCGCTGTCACGCCGCACCTGCGTCTCTATGAAGATGAGCTTGTGCTCCATGAGGTCGGCCAGGATGCCGTCCTCGTGCCAGCGCGCGATCACGTAGTCCATGTAGCTGTAGCTCACGAAGAACACCACCAGCCCGTCAGGCACGGCAGTGGCCAGCTCTACCACCAGCCGCCCGTAGTTGCGCAGGTTGCCCTCGTCCAGGCGCTGCTCGTAGCGCGTGGACACAGACACCTGCAGGAAATAAGCTATGTGAATCATTATGTAGTTGTAGTTACATGAGAATCATGGCCAGCTGAACAGCATCTCGTCGGCAGGTGCATCTCATGCAGGTAGAGCACGCAATGGCCTCCTCTAGGAATGCTGCGCATGACCTGCGCACATTGTGCAACTGCGCACATGCTGCTCATGCACAAGCGAATATACTGCGAGCTAAGATGGCGGCTGTCCTCAGCGCCAACCTACTGCTGCTGCCTTGCTGCAACCTGACAAGCTCTGCCCTTTTACCCCATGTCAGTATCATCACTCTGTGCCCTACACGGCAATCAACACAAAACCAACTCCTCCCATCCGTCCTGCCCCCTCCCCCCCCCCCCACCACTCTGCCAGCCGCACCTGGTCTGTGCCTCGTGTGAGCACCACCGGGCAGAGGCAGTCGCGCGTGAGCGTCATGTTGAGGCTGGCGATGCTGACCGGGTGGAAGTCCAGGATGCGCGGGTACAGGTTAAGGGGGGACAGCGTGCCGCTGGTGATGACCACGCTCTGGAAGCGGCTGAACACAGGCCGCATCGCCAGGCTCGCGTCCAGGCAGCTGCAGCGGCAGCAGCAGATGAGGCAAGTCATGAGGTGAGCATGTAGACGGAAGCATATGTGTGTGAGCAGCAGCGGCGCAACGATGGCAGGGCTGGAGTGAGGCAGAAGCACAAGGGGGGGGGGGGAGGGGTGGCAGAAGCGCACATGCATGTGACATGCATGGTGCAGCTGCACAGCCCACGCAGGTGTCTCTGGCGCACAGCTGCAGCTGCAGGACGTGCAGGACCCAAATACCAACATTCTAGCACACATCAACATCCTGTACACTCAGAGCCATGTCAGCACGCACCTAAGCTGCAGCACTGGGTCTGGTATGTGTGGCAAGCGCTCGTCATACGGCTCGATGATGACAGCAAAGCCCCTGCTGTATGTGCCCAGCAGCGTGCCAAAGTCCGCCACCATCTGGATGGCCCCAAAGTCGTCGGTGTTGGTGATCTCCAGCGTCTTCAACAGCGACGACAGCCGGTCGTAGCAGAACCTGAGCGGCAAGTCAGATGAAGAGATGCCGGGTGGTGAGGTTGGGTACCCAGGGTGCAAGCACGCTGTAGCGCTGATGGGGGGAGCCAGAAAGGCAGGCAGCTGCAGAAGTACCAGCAGTTGTTCTGCAGTACCAGTAGCAGCAGCAATCTGTGCATAGGTATAAGCAGGTTTTAAGCCTCACGTAACCTCCGCCCAGCGCGCACCGTAGCGTCTTTGCGTCCACTGCCACTGCTGCCTGCACGCCCCCCAGGAAGCTTGCGGGCCCCTCCGCCACCACCGCGGGCGTGCGCATGCGCTCGTACAAGTGCGCCACAAAACGCCGCAGGAAGCCAATAAAGTGCTCTGCGCGCCTGATGTTGCCTGCAAGCATGTGTACGCGTGCGGTGCGCGGGAGGGAAGGGTGAGCAAAGAATTGGGCGTTTGGAGGAGGTTGTTGTGCACAAGGTGCTCTATACATGTGCTTGGCAAATGTGACGGCACCCGTAGGACGTCATCGTGTGGCAAGCATGCAAAGAGAGACAACAGTTGGCTGCGCTGTGGCACCTGCCAGCAGCAGGGCGCAAACTAAGGCAAGCCAGCAACTTGGCAAGAGCATCAAGTCACAACAGCCACGCTGGCTTTGAGCCCGCCCAGCAGGTGCGAGCTGCTCCGCAACTAGGCTCAGCGCCGCGAAGCACACAAACAAAGACGACTCAAGCAGGCTGTTGGCAGGTGTATGCAACGCGCCGCACCCGGCATGCTCTCCCTCACGATGTCCTCGGGCAGTGCTGGATTGGCCAGCCACTCCTCGCCGCCCCGCAGCTGCTGCGCCTCCACCAGGTTGCCCACCAGCCGCCGGTACTCCTCGTCGAGCCGCGCACGGTTGGCCGCCTGCGCCTTGCGCACCTCCTGTGAAACAGTAAGTGCAGAAATGCACAGGTCATACAGGTCAGAGTTGCAATAAGGCAAGTCTGCCTGCTCCTCATCAAGCCGCGCACGGTTGGCGGCCTGCGCCTTGCGCACCTCCTGCAATGCAGTAAGTGCAGAAACGCACAGGTCCTACAGGTCAGAGTTACTATAGGGCAAGTCTGCCTGCTCCTCGTCAAGCCGCGCACGGTTGGCTGCCTGCGCCTTGCGCACCTCCTGCAATGCAGTAAGTGCAGAAACACAGGTCCTACAGGTCAGAGTTACTATAGGGCAAGTCTGCCTGCTCCTCATCAAGCCGCGCACGGCTGGCCGCCTGCGCCTTGCGCACCTCCAGTGAGACAACAGGCGCAGACATGCACAGGTCCAGCATGAGACATGCAGCAAGAGCTTACACTTCATCAAGCCGCGCACGGTTGGCGGCCTGCGCCTTGCGCACCTCCTGCAAGGCATGACGTTGCACAGTCAGAAATGCAGCCAACGACTAATCTTGAAGCCGACGGCTGTTGGTGGCCTGCCTTGCGCACCTCTTGCACGACATTCTGGCGCGCAAGGCGTGTGCTTGTACAATCAGGTTAGTCGATTGCACAATTGGTTGATTGGGAACCTGAAAGCATCAGCACTCTTCAGTACTGACGAAAGCTTGCATGATGCCGCATCACTGATGCGATGTTGTTCTGCCTGCAATCACATCGGCACTGCAGCATATGCTGTGACATACTTGCAGACCAACCGCTAGCATGCAACAAGCTCCACAGTGGGTCGCCTGCTGTTGTCCTTGGACATCAAAACCACACGTCAGCCCTTGAACCCCGACAGCCCCTCACCCCTTCGAGCTTGGTGATGTTGCGGCGAGCGGCGTTGAGCGTCTGCTGGCGCAGGCTGACGCTGAGCGCCTCGATGCACACGTTGTCGATGTTGTGCGCCTCGTCAAACACCACCACACACTCCTTCTCAAGCTCACGAGACACCATCTGGTCATAGCAGCAGCAGCAGCAGCAGCAGCAGCAGCAGCGGCAGTAGTCGCAAGCCTGTCATGTGGAACTGTGCAAAAAGCACACTGAGGCCATGGCAAAAGTATGTTAGCAGGGGGAGTACCCAGCACCGCGCTGTGACTGCTGAAGTGTACCTGCTGCCTGTTCTTCCTGCGGTGTGCTGCCGTCAAGCCCTAGGCCAGCACTGTGCCAGCAGCTGCGGACACCCCGTGTGCAGCAGCAGCAAGAGCACCCATGAGCGTAACATGTTCCCGTGAAGGCATCATCACCTGGGAAATTTTGGTTTGATAATGTGCTGGTGGTTGAGAGCACAACTAGTGTGCAGTTGCAGCGCAGCGGCACATGAGAGCCGCCCTGTGAATAATAGAACAAGGTTTTCAGTTGAAGTGGAGCCTCACCTGTGAGACCTTGGGGTCTATCATGTACTGGTAGTTGTAGACCACCACGTTGGCGAAGCTCATCATGTGGCGCGCCAGGAAGTAGGGGCACCAGCCCTGCTTGCGCCCAAACACGCGAAGGTCGTGCAGCGTGTACACACCTGGCCCGCGCCAAGCAGCAGCAGCAGCAGCAGCACAAAGACATGTGTCGCTTAGTTTTCACCACATGCCATTGATAAAGCGGTGCAGAAGCCGTTGGGGATGCAGTCCCTGTAGACCAACAGCACATGCTCGGCAGGCTGCACAGGGCAGCATACCTGCACTGCGAGCAAGTGACGAGAAATCACCAGGATCAGTTGGCGGCAACAAGCAACCAAGCACAATGTACCATGCATGCTGCTCCTGGCCCCACCTGGCGGCAGCAGCGCCTCCTGGCCTGCCTTCTCGTGCGCGTCGAAGAAGCTGCAGGTCTCAATGTCGGGGCTTTTCAGCGCCGCCTCGCGCACCCAGCTGGCGGTCAGCCGCCTGCAGCCCGCGTCCACGCTCTCACGCGAGCCCTCCTCTGACGCCAGCAGGCAGCAGCAGGTCAGGTCAGGTCAGGTTGGGTGAGATGCAGCATGAAATGCATGCATGTACCTGCAGGCCTGTTGTCAAAGACATTCCTGTGTGCTGCATGTCATGTAACCCACCAAACAGCCCATGTGCTGCAACTGGCAGCAGCTTTGAACTTCACACAAAACATCATCACACACTGCAAAAGTCACAGCCAAATGTGCACCATATACACACGCAGCATATGTTCTGTGTGCCGCAATGTTATGCCCGCCGCTGCCCGCTGATGCCCCGCACCTGCCACCTGCGGGTGTATGCACAGGTTTTTGCGTGAGCTGAGCCCCAGCGCCATGATGGGGGGCGGGTTGGGGCCCAGGTACTTGTTGCGGTACTCCATCAGCTCCTGCAGCACAGGTGACCCAAGGCCAGTAAGCACAGCAGGCAAGACATATGACTGCGAGCGGTCAAAAATCAAGCTGACAGCTGCTGTTGGCGGCAGCAATGGCAAAAGGAAACAGGCAACACCAGGCTATGCTACAGCCCTGCTGCGGGGACCGCACGTCAGGTTGTGTAGAGCAGAGCCGCTCCCCTCCTGTGCCCTACCCCTCCACACCTGCAGGGCTTCTTCGCATTGCACCTACACTCATTAGCCCACGCTGTGCATAGCAGCAACAGCGACAGCTGCAGCAAGTTGTGTTCCTTGGCAATAATGCATGTGCTGCGCCAGCCGTCCCCACCTGCAGCTCAGCCAGCACCTTCTCCATCTCAGGCACGGTGCGCGTGCAGTACACCAGCTTGCCCACCTGGCAGCAGCAGCAGCAGCAGCAGCAGCAGCAGCAGCAGCAAACCACGAGCCAAGTCACAAAACGTGCTGGTGACAGAGCTGCTGCCGCGCTGGCTGAACTTCTATCGACATGCTGTTGCTGGTGGCCTGTCACACCTGATGACTCTGTGCCAGAGCCAACAAGCTCAGCTGCTGCTTCTACCGCTGCCATAGCAGTAATGTCTGTCACTGCAGCGTTTGCTTATTCCATTTCCCTCCCAGTGCTGTCTGTTTCCCTGTTCTGCCAGACAGCGACTGCAGGGAGCAGTGTCGTCATGGCATGTCCAGCACTGCATGCTGTTGCTGTAGCAGGCTCCAGGACCGCGCCCAACCTCAGGGTGTGCCAGCTGGTAGCTGGTGATGAGCGACAGCAGCGTGATGGTCTTGCCTGTGCCCGTGGGCATCTGCAAGTGGGCAGACCAGGCAAATGAGCGCTTACAACCGGCTGTTTTCTTTGCTTACCAGGCGAGCAAAGTGATGACGGCGAGGCAAAAAAACATACGATGCAGGCAAACCCGAAGTACACCATGCGCAGGGGACGTGCACGACAGTCTTGTCTCTGATAGGCCACTGCCGCTCCTGCTGCTGCCGATGCAGCTGCTGCTGCTGCCACTACTGCTGATGCTACTGCAAATGCCATGGGCAAATGCAGAAACGAACTCTCCCAAGCTGCGCAGCAACGTGTGGGCTGTTGTTGATCAGTCAATCCAGCTGCTAGAAGAACCACAGCATACGCCATGCCACGTGCAGAAGCCAAACCGCGTCCATGCGCGCAGCACACCTCCAGCAGGCAGTGCCCATGTGCGTCCAGCGCCCGCTTGAGCTCCAGCATGTAGCGGTACTGCTCTGGGTAGATGAACTCATAGGGGAAATACACTGTGAGGCCATCTAGAATAAACTTCATGGCTGCTTGTCAGCAGTAGACCAGGTAGCAGCAGCAGCAGCAGCAGCAGCTGAATTTGGTGCGGCACCTGGCGGGGTGGGTGCTGCCAGCTCTGAAGAGCGTAGCAACGACTCATGAGTCACATGAATCAACGGTTCATCTGCAAGCACATTGTCGGATCACGACGGGGTGAATGAGCAACAAGTGCTGTGTGTGCTGTGGCAAGAACACCACTGCAAACAGAGATGAGAGCTATGGGTCGTACGTGTAATGCGCTGGTTCTGAGGCTTTGAGGCTTTTGAGTAAGACAAGGCTGAAAATGTATAGATCGTTTGGCTGCAGCAAAAACACCTGTGCCCTAGTGATAACATTGTACTGTTGACACAGTTGTGTCACCTCGAGACCGGCGCGCGCCAGACCTGTCCCTGAAGAGTGTGTGATACGGCAACGAGCAGTTTGACTGCTTCCAAACCATACTGTAGTTGCCCTGCGGCTTTGCTCAAGTGCTGCTGGGCGCGGCACGCCCACAACCACACTCGCTAAGATCAGGCCATCAGCACTCGGCATGGTCCGACTGTTGGGCCATTCCATGCGAGGCATAAGCAAACAACTGCTGGCAGCCGGGGTTGCTGCTCCTCTGCAGCAGGTAAGCCCCAGCAGCAGCAGCTTAAACAGCAGCAACAGCAGCAGCTGCAGCAATGTGTTGTGGCTAAGCATGCCTGGGGGACTCATGGGTGCTTGTACCTACATCTGCCTTGTGTTGAGTATACAGGTATGCTCCATGCGTTCTATGTGCAGCCTTGCAACCAGGGTTCCGTTGTCTTGCCCACACTTGCACTGCTGCATCCTGCGCCACTCACACTCGCTTGCACTCATGCATGCGCTGCTGCCACCTGCACTTGCCCCATCGCAGGAGGCGCTGCAGCTGGGTGCTGCTGCATGCACTGCGCTGCGGCTGCAGGCCCAGCAGGCCTGGATGCACAGCCCCGCTGCAGGCACTGCTGCTGCCAGATCGCACTCGTACCACGGCAGCAGGGACGACGAGGACAGCAGCAGCAGCAGCAGCAAGGATGGCGCAGCGCCCAAGGGCAGCATCACTGAGGATCAAAGTAGCAGCAGCAGCAGCAGCAGCAGCTTTCAAGCCACAGAGCAGTTCAAGGCCCTGAAGGAAGCCCTTGAGCAGGCGACAGAGTCATGGCAGGCGGGGCAGCATGCGCGGGAAGCCTCAATGCTGCCGGCGCATGTGGCACGCATTGCCATGCGTGACCCGCTGGGCATGCTGATGACCAGCAGGGGTGTGCCGCTGGGTATTAGCCTGAAGGTGAACCCTGACAAAGTGCGCAGGCAGCAGCAGGCGGCACAGAGTGAGAGGTGCGGCGCGTGTGGCGTTACAAAATAGCAGGGTAGTCAGGTGGTGAGACAAGCATGCTTGCGTCACGCGGATGTATGATGTGGCGACAGCAGTACAAGGAGCGCAGCAGTTGCCCATTGGAGGCAGTGGCGACTGTGGGCACAAGTGCGGTGGGCACAACTGCAATGGTGGACAGCAGCACAGCCGAAACAGCAGACCACAGGTCCCCTTGCAGCAGCACAGTGCAAGAAGTTGCCGTAGCCACGTTGTGCTGCTGCCTGTGTGTTGAAGCGCTGTTTGTAAATTTACATTGTTGTGTGGCTGCTCACTGTGCAGGGAGGCTGCGGCAGACAAGCGAGATTGGCAGGAGCTGATTGACCAGTACAGCAGCCGCACCAGCAGCCATGCAAGCAGCGAAGACAGCAGCACTTCTGTGCCCAGCACAGACGCCCAGCTGCTGCGAGCAAAGCTGGTCAAGACTGCGCAGAAGCTGGTCAACGCCAGCAGAGCCAGCAGGTTCAACAGCAGCAAGCAGCACTCACACATCAGCAGCAGCAGCGCGGCAGCAGCAGTCGAGGCAGGCGCACAGGAGCAGCAAGGGAAGCAGCAGCAGGAGCAGGAAGTCGCAGCTGATGATGCATCGGCTGACAGCCAGGAGGAGCAGCAGCAACAGCCGCAGCAGCCGCAGCAGCCGCAGCAGCAGCAGCGGCGGCGCCTCACTGTTGGCAAGCAGGCCATGCTGCAGCTTGAGCAGCTGCTGTCTGCTGCTGCTGCTGGCCGTGACAGCTACGGCACCACGCAGGAGAGCGCTGCTGAGATTGCGCAGCAGATAGCAGACAGCAACAAGAGGGCAGCAGGCGACGGCGGCGATGGGGAGGGTGAGTTTTGATCGACGGGGATGATTGCTTGCTGTCTATGGGACAGCACTGCGGTGCTCGTATGCTACCACTTGGCACAGCCTGGCCTTTCCAAGCGTTATGCCCTTTTCTGTCTTCTGTGCCCTTTTTGCACTGCCTGCTACCTGTAGTGTGCTTCTGCAAACTAAGCCGAGGGGTTGACTGCTGAAACGCCAGACTAAAAACGCGCGTTTACGCCCATCACAGCTTGGCTCAAATGTCTGCTGTGACAGCTGAGCCTGTTTGTGTGTGTGTGAGTGTAAGCCTTGTGTATGGTTGCGCTGCCTGGGCACCTGCAGATGGCAGTGACGGTGATGATGATGGTGAGGAGGAGCTGAGCCTGCGTGGCGGTGAGGGCCGCTGCGCTGACGAGTCTGCAGTGGCTGCTGAGCTGAAGGAGATGGACGAGATCTACGAGGTGCTGGCCAAGGTGAGGCAGGGGGTGCAGGAGGTAGCAGCAGCAGCAGCAGCAGCGTGCAGCGGAGACAAACAGCAGCAGCAGCAACATACAGCAACGAGGGCAGGTGCAGGAGGAGCTGGTTGCTTGAGCAGCAGTGATGGTGCTGGTGCAGCAGGTGAGGGCAGCAGCGGCAGCACAGCTGCCTCAGCTGCTGCCAGACACAAGGGTCGCTTCAGCGCAGCTTGCAGGAAACACGGTCAAAGAAAGCTGGTGAGCTGTCTCAGCCGTCTGCTCCTCTGGTTACCTCCTGCTGCCGCTTCAGTCTGACTCTTGCCTGGTCCCACTGGTTTGCTGTTTGTTGCTCTTGCTGCTGCTGCTGCTGCTGCTGTGCCAGGTGCCGTGGCTGAATGATGATGACGTGGAGGAGCGGGAGCTGCGGGGCCTGGTGGCTGTGGGGCTGCTGGGCACGCTTGAAGAGGTAGGCTGGCAGCTGCGGCAGCCGCTGCTGGCACTGTGGGGCGGCGAGAGGGATCTGGACGCGCTCACTGAAGGGGTGGGGCCGCGGGAGGCAGCAGCGTTGACCATGATCTTGTATCATACTGAGCAGCTGGAGCATGAGTTTGGCGGGCCTGCTGCTGCTGGCGTGGCGGCGGCGCTGAAGGCCGCGCGTGGCGTGCCGGGGGATGCTGGGGATAAGGCAGCGGCTGCGGCCATGGCTGCTGTGGCGGGCGTTGCTGACAAGCTTGGCGGCGGGGAGAAGCAGTGAGGGACAGTGTGATGTGACGTGCCCTACGAGAGGCAGCTGTTGCTTGCTAACTGGGCAGGATGGCAGAGTGGCTGAACTGTTTGAACTGAATGGTGCTGCAGCCGACAGCATCAGCACTTCTGGCAGCTTCTGTGTGCTGCTGCAGCATATGCTGTGAGAGAACCCTAGTTGCCAGGGCCAAGCACCCGAGAATATGTTCAGCATGCATGCGCGTTTACATGCATGCATGTGAAGAATTGTCGTGCTGCATCTTGCTGTGTGCAGCCCCTCTCACACACAGGTGTTCTTGCCAACAGCAGCACCCTGCAGCAGCTGGTGTGCAGTGACCAGGGCATGGGCATGTAGAAGCTCGACAGTCCTGATACTTTCGCATGCGCATGGATCTAGACTTCGAGTCAAAAGGCATCGCTAGCTCTTTGTGTCGGCTCCGGCATTCTACAGCAGATTAGGGTTGCTGGCGTGTCATTGTCACACAGTGGGTGTCACTGTTTTGTACACGGTGCCTTTCTCTTACGTGACTTATTGTACGCTTCAAGTAGTCGAAGTCTTTCAGAGATACGGCAACATAGTCATTTGTGTTCTCGAGCAAAAGCGAGCGCAAAAGCTTTAGAGCGGGAACTGTGGCACGAAACAGACTAAACAGTCTCGACTCAAGCATTCGCCAGAGTTTCATACAACTAAATGGCAGAATGGAAGCCCGCAAGCGTTGCAGACAGCAAGATGATGACACAATGTGAGGAGGGTGCTGTTCAGCAGTTCTGAGGCACCTGCTGCACAAGATACTGGTTTGTAGGACGTGCGGTTTCATAGCTGCTTGCCTTGCCTGCTTGCAGGCAGTAACCCAGGGGCGGCACCTCCACCAGCAGCTTACACATTTGGGCATGGCTATGGACCCACCAAACACAAGGCGAGTGTGTACTAGTCTGCCAAGCTTCAGCAACGGCATGCAGCATCAGGCAACACAAAGCAAGCGCAACTGCAGTCAGCTGTTGGAAACCATCACCTCACCTTGTGGTTGTTCCCAGCATCTGGGAACAGCAGGGCTGGGCTATCTCCAGCAGGCGGCAATGATGAACGTACTGCTGGTGGCATTGTATATCATCACAAGCCAAGGCAGAGGCGTCAGCAGCGATGCTCTGCTGTGACAGTATTCTGTCAAGTTACGTGACTTGTGTTGTGCATGCAGGGCACAGCCAATGCGGACCTAGAGGCAGCCAAGTGGTATGAGGGCTGCCACAAGTCCACCACAAACGAGGCGCGCAACTCAGACGTGCAGGACTTCTGGCAGAGCTGCAAGGGCAACGCAGCAGGCGCCATCAAGGACCTCACAGGTGTGCAGGCACAGCAGGGCTGCAACGCTCACTGCAGGTGCACGCAGTGGAAGCTGCACCACGTAATCCTGCAGCAACGCCAGCCTCATGTGCGAGCGACAAACACAGCAGCAGGCTAGCACATCATTGCCCAACAGTACCTCCTGCATGCAAGCGTGGTACTGCTGTACAAGGGGTTGCACTTTTTCAGGCCTAGCAGGACTGTGACAGCAGTGCAGTACGAAGTTGTCAGGAACTTTAAACTCGGCTGCGATGTGTGCAGCAGCTTGGCAGGCCTTGTGGACTCCTGTTACAGCTCCTATCTCATAGTGGCCAGCACAGCATGCTGCGTTGCCCTAGGCCTGAGCATGCAAGACCTGTCTCTCACTATTGCGCTGCAACTTGAACGTCCTGCGCATGCACAACCTCTGCCACGTGCCCAGGCCACGAGACCGCCAAGAAGGTGAAGGAGGCGGGGCGCGGCAGCCACGTGACGCTGGGCTGCGAGGGCAGCGAGTTCACGCGCAGCAGCAGGTACCAGGCGGAGTTCTGCGCACAGCACAAAGAGGGCGGCGGTGAGGCCATCAAGCAAGTGACGGCAAACATGGTGAGACGCAGGACTTGTGTGCGGCACAGCAGCAGCTTAAACTCAGACAACAAGCCTGCATTCACCTTGAAACCAGCAGTAGCCACTTCAACTGGTACGCCTGGGGGGTTTGTTGTGCTCTGGCTGGCAGCTTGCTGCTGTGAGCCTCAGCGGCGCCCCTTCCCAGCAGGCTGTTGGCTCGCATCATATGTCTGATACACATGGGCCCACACCTGCCTGGCCCACACTCCTGCTGTCTGCAGTACTTCCAAGCGCACAAGAACGCCAAGGCCAACAAGGTGCTGGGCACGGGCAGCAGCCTCAACCTGTCAACCATCTACTGAAGCCTGGCGCTGCTGTTGCAGTGTAGTATCTGCTGGACTTGAGGCAGCAGCGATGGGCAGGAAGCAACAGCAGTGGCAGCGGTTGCAGTCGCCCATAGTTGCTTTGTTTTCGTCAGCATGGTCAACTTCAGTACTCCAGGCTTTCAGGTTCAACTTGAGCGCAGCGCGCTGCGCTGCCTTGACGTGTGTCAAGCCCAGCGTGTAATCAGCGTATCGTGACCACAGCTTGGCTCACTATGCAGCCGACTGAGGGGGTGCAGTGTGGTCAGACTCAGTCTGATTCTTTCTTCAGCCTGCTTGGAGGTTGGTGGGACCAGGCAGTGTCATGTGAGCCATGTAATGAATGTGTCTCTGTTACAGGCCCAAACCCAGTAGGTTCTGCAGTCACTAGCTGCTCCAAGCAGCTCCAAGCTCAGTCAGGCTGCGTAACAACCGTCATGTAGAGGCCGACATCATGCAGCAATGCTGCGCAGCATGTGCATGCACAATCGTACCGCTAGAAGTGTACGTACATATGTACTTTGGCTCAAGTTCCATAAGCCCAGCTCCGCACTGTGCTGCTTGAAGCAATCAAAATTGGTGAAGCAGTGTCACCAAGCACGTCAAAATGCCACAGTGTGCAAAGCGCTGAAGCAAGAACGCACAAGTGTAACCGCAAACACAACGAGAACACTTTGTGCGGCCACACGGCCCGGCATCCTGAGCCAGTGAGTGGAACTGAGAGCAAGATGTACGAAGACGTAATCAAGGGTGCAGCAGTCCTGCTGCTGCCAACACAGCAAGGCTGCTTCTTCACCCAACACTCAATCACCACGTGTCGACAGCGGATGCCGGGCGCAGCCAACGGCACCTTGACCCTGCAACAAACGGCAGCCGTGCTACAATGACAAGCACCAGCATCACAAAAGTCCGTCCAGCATTTCTTAGTCACCATTCACGATTTGTACAATTCACGCCAACATAACACAGCGCCGTCCAGTCCAACCACACAGCAGCTGCGGCCACATCACCAGGGTGTCTTCTCATACGTGAGCAGGTCATGCACGCCACCCTCCGCCTGCGCAGCGCCCGTCCTGCACTCCATGCGCATGCTGCCGCCAGCCAGCGCCTTGCGTGCCTGCGGCACATCCTGCACGCCCAGGTCCTGGAAGCCCTGCCTCACTGCTTGCGCCAGGTATGGCACGGTCTTGCGCACGCTGCCCTTGTCCTTGACGGTGCCGGACACGCCCTGCGCGATCTTGAGGTTCTGCGTGTCGCTGAGGTAGCGCGCCTCGCTGCCCTTGGCCATGGCGTCCAGGCTGCCCATGCCGCGGTACTTCTGCGGGTGGGAAAGGCAGCAGAGATAGCAGGGAGGACAGTAAGGCAGGGCCAAGCTAAATGCCGATGAACACACCCCTCCCGCCTGTTCAAGAGGCGAGGACAGGCACAAACACTGCAAATGAAGCGTTTTGTTGTCTGCTGCGTTGCTGGTGTGCCTGTTAGCCTGCACAATAGCAGGTTGCTGTTCGCGTTAGCAGCCAGCTGCCTAGCGCAGAATCAACATATGGCACTCAAACCCAGTCCTTGCATGCACTGCGCACTCTGTGCAACGCATCTGCCTACCTTGACGCGCTGCCCGTTGATGTAGAAGTAGTCCCCGGGCGCCTCAGTGGTGCCCGCAAACATGCTGCCGCACATGACCGCGCTGGCCCCCAGCGCCAGCGCCTTGCAGATGTGGCCGCTGTTCTGGATGCCGCCATCCGCAATGATGGGCACGCCCAGCTGGTTGGCCACGCGCGACACCTGGTACACCGCGGTGGCCTGGCCGCGGCCCACCGCACACACCTGCAATGTTGCGGAACACAGCAGCAACAGCACACGCCAGGTCGTCAACAGATTGTGTTATCTGCATAAAGCGATCATCTCTAGCTAGCAGATGCCAGCATTTTGGGCTTTGTACATTAAATACTCGACGCAGGCAGCAAGAGCATGGCACAGACACGCCCAAGGCGCAGCCGCAGCAGCCAGCACTGCAGGAAGCTCTCTGCAGCACAACTTGCATCCAGAGACGCAAAACGGCCCTGCCTCACCTCCTGTGTGGTGCAGATGCTGCCGCTGCCCATGCCCACGCGCAGACCATCAGCGCCGGCCTCAATCAGGCGGCGCGCCTGCGCCCCCGTGACCACGTTGCCGCAGATGACGTCCAGCGCGGGGTGCTGCTGCTTGATGTAGGCCAGCATCTGCAGCAGCCAACAGGAGAGCAACACAGCAAATACGCAAGGGAATGTGGGCGTTGAAGGAGGTTGCAAGCGGCTGTAGCAGCACATGTGCACTGTGCATGCGTGTGTGTCAGCAGGTGGGTTGATGCATCGACCGCGTGCTAGGAATGACTGATGTGCGCCAATGCGGGGGAGGTGCGGTTGAAGGCAGACATTTCAAGCTGATGTGCGCCAATGCGCTAACCAGATGCCTCCACACACCGCATGCTGCGGAATCACATGCTCCTCAACTCCCATGCTGTGCGCCACACCTGCAGCTGGTAGGTGGAGTCACCCTGCGAGGAGTCCAGGATGACTGCGTCCACGCCTGCAGCCACCAGCGCCGCAATGCGCTCCTTGTCACCCTCGCGTGTGCCGGTGGCGGCACCGCAGCGCAGCCGGCCCTGGCCGTCCAGGCTGGGCGCGCCCTGGGGCGGCAGAAAACGCTCGCCCACAAACGCGGCACGTGTAGCGAGTGCGACCTGCGCAGACGGGAAAGATGCGCAGAGGTCATCGACATGCAGCCAAAATCAGATGCTGAAAGCAAGCATACATCGCATCATGTCAGCTGATGCAAGCAAGTTGATCGCAATGCGCACGTCAACACACACCGCAGCTACCAACCGCGCGCACTGCTGACACAGGTAGCCAAAGAGCGTGCAGGCTCAGGAGCAGCGTTGTAACAATGCTGCAAGCGGCGCGGCCAGTGCGCTGCTGCTCACCAGCTCCCCTGCTGCGTTGACGATGGGCAGGCGGCCCTTCTTGTTGGCCCGTAGCACCTCCTGCGCTGCCTTGGCGCTGGTGCCAGCGGGCGCAGTCACCACCTCGCTGCACACGCGCACAAACACCAGCAGGACAACACATGTCAGCAGCAGCTGTGCCAGCTCAGACTGTTGTTGGAACCGATTTGCCGCAGGTGCTGTGGCATATGCACCGTCATTGCTGCTGCAGGCACGTACTGCGTGCCTTGGTTTCCCACTGCTTGAGGCACGTGCCACATTTGGGCAGCTGAGCAGCAATCTTGCAAACTTCTGCACAGCAAAAGCAATTGCTGGACGAGTGCATGATCCACTCATAGGGCCTTGCAGCAGTGTGCAACTGGCGCGTGCCTCTGCTGCGTCTTACCGCGTCATGACCTCCTCCATTGGTGTGGACCTGTCGCTGACGAAGTCGATGTCCCTGCTGGTCACGATGCCCAGCAGCTTGCCGCCCAGCGCGCCTGTGTCTGTCACACACACGCTGCTGAAGTTCTTAGTGGACTGCGGGTGTGATGATGCATAGCAATAGCAACGGTGTCAGTAAGAGAGTGGAGTGAATTCAATTGCAAGCAGTGCCAGTGCAAGGCAGCAGGGTGCGAGTGCCACCGTGCGTGCGGTGCAAAGGAGGCAGAGCAGGGATTGCGCAAGCGTCAAGGTGCTTCAGGCACATGCTGCTGCTGGCACAGCTTTGCACTGGTGTCGCTGGCCGCTACAACTTGTTGCTTTGGAAGCAGAGCCACAAGCAGCGACATGCAAGCACCACTGGAGTGCATGAGAGCAAGCTGCACAGCGACTCGCACACCGCGCCTTGTCACACTTTGACGCACACACATGCTGCTGTTGCTGTTGCTGCTGCTGCTGCTGGCCGCACCTTGAGTGCGTCGAGTGCGCTGACGGGTGTGTCTGGCGTCATGCAGGCCACGTTGACCACAAAGCCTGGGCTGTGCGCCTTGACCTTGGCCACCATGGCCGCCTGCTCAGCGATGGTGCAGTTGTAGTGGATGAAGCCCATGCCGCCCACCTGGCGAGGAAATAGAAGCGCAGCAAGGAACATGATAATGAGGTGAAACAGTGTGGAGGAAAGTCAGCTGCACGGAGTCCCAACCTGCGTAACTTGCTGTGTGCAAGTGATGCAGGTGCAAGCACAGAGCCCTCAGTCCAGCATGCATGAGCCACTAGGCCAAGACAGGCATTGGTGAGTGCACAATGAAGCTATGAGTAGTGCTCAAAGTGCGCACTAGCACAGCTTGCTGACGAGCATCAGACTATGCATAAGCTGCTGCAATTATCGACGGCAGTTGCTGTGGAGGCATGCTGGCCAAATGGCAGCCAGCGCTGACAGCTTGCTGGTCTCAAAGGCTGCAGCCGCCTGCAGCGCTATTGCTGCAGCATCCAAGCAATCTAGCGGACATTGACAAGTGCCTGCAAGCATGCTAGAGTCAGCTGCTGGGTGGTGGGGCCTCACCGTTGCCATGGCAACTGCCATCTCTGCCTCTGTCACTGTGTCCATTGGTGAGCTGACAATGGGCACGCGCAGCTTGATACTCTTCGTCACATTGCTCGTCAAGTCCACCTGCAACAGCCAGCCACATGCCTTTATGAGGCCTCGCATGACAAGCTCGCACGGTATGCTGCTGGTGCTGCTGCCAGCCAGCACTGCTCTACCGGCAAACCCTCCCGCGCCTGCTTACCTCATGTGCTCCAAAGCAGATGTGTCCTGGGTGCATGATGACATCATCGTACGTGTAGCTCACGCCCTGCCCGAACAGCTGGGTGGCGGAGTAGCCTGCAGGGCGGGCCAGCGTGGTGGGCAACGTGACAGCTGATGCAGCAGGCTGAAAGGCCAAAGCGACAATACAAAAACGAAGACTTACCATCATACATCTGCTCTGAGCCCATTGTGCAGCAGCTAAGGCAAGTGAGACTGCTCTCAACACGGTTTGAAAGCAGCAGATGACGAATCAGGGCCTTTCGCAGCGCAGCAGCACACTTGATTAGTCTGATCGCGCTGCAAATATCATCGTGGACTGCTCACCGTGCCCTCACTACTCTCCACACTGCTGTCACGCCCTGTTATTTGTGCTTGTTATGAGTGAGTGAGACCCCATCACTCCTTTTCGTTGCTCGCACTTGCTTCGTTGCACGTACACTGTTGCTAGAAGCAACGCAAAACCAGCTGATTCAACAGATCAAGCTGCAGCGGACCAGGCTTCTCCAGTGTTGCATCCTGTTGCCCTTTCTGTCTACTGCCCTGTTGCACCACTGACCTCCGGTATCATAAGCACCCTCCACGCTAGCTTGGATCGTGGCTAACACGTGAAACTGTAGTTTTGTACGTGTCTCCAGAGTCTGTGGCCACAGCACCACCGCAGGCACACGCAGTGGCACAGTACTGCTCAGCCCAAGCAACCCAGCAGGCAGCAGCAGCTGCCTTGCTGCTTTTGGATCCGCAGCAGGCCAGGTAGCAGCACTACGAGGCAGCCATGTCTCAGCGCAGGGCTTTGCAGGCGTCAAGCAGTGCTGTGGTTGATGCAAAGCGTGCCAGCAAGCAGCAGCAGCTGCAGCTAGAGAGGCAGAAGCTTGACCCGCACTCAGTCATCCTCAGCCCTCAGCACTTCAAGAACAACCTCGGTGTCGCCTACTTCTTGTAAGCTTGCGCTGTAGCGTATGTGCTTGTGTGGCTGATTCTCGTAGCCACAAGGCAGCAGCAGCAAGGCATACATGGAATTCAACAGATGATGCTGTTGCACACCAGCAGCTGCAAGCATGCACGACACCTGTTGCTCATGCAGCGCGCTCATGCCACACGCAGCATCATGTATCGTGCAGTGTAATCCAAGACAACTCAGCATGCTGGCTGCAGCTCTAGGGCACAAGCAGCAGCTGCTAGTTACCTTGATGCTGTCCTGGGCAGCACTCAGATGCTGCTGCTGCTGCTGCTGCTGCTGCTGCTGCTGCCGCAGGCGCATCTACATGACCATCGTGGCTGGCTCAGCCGTGGGCATCCTGGGCTTGGAGGGCTGGGGGGGCTTCGCTGTGTACTTGATCAGCCAGCTGCTGGTGAGCCTGCTGAGAGGGGCTGGGCAGGGAGCCTTGGACAGGGGCAGGCCTGCAGTGCATGCTGAGGCATGCATGCAAGGCGAGAGCGTCAAGTGTGTGTGCAGGGAGAAGTGTGCTGCTGTGCTATATCGGTTGGTGCTCATTGAAGGGAAAGGAGCCCTGGACGGTCCTCATGCATGTCACTAGTTGTGCTGAATGTGTAAGGTGTCCTGCCCTTGCTGCCGTGCAGTGCACGGTGCCCATCCTGGTCAAGTGTGGCGGCAACTACAAGCAGTTCTTCCCATCATGGTGAGGCTGCAGCAGCGGCAGCAGCAGCAGCGACGCAGATGCACACAAGAGCTAGAGCCAGTGCCGGCTGTTTGTCTGCAGTGACGTTGGCGCAGTGCCTGTTTGATAACACTGCAGTATGTTATCATGCTGCACAGCAACGTCTGCATTTCAGGGCAGCAACATTAGCCTTTGAAGCAGCGTGTCTGCATTAATTGAGTGTTGCTTGCACATTGAGCCTGCGCCTGCTGCTGCTGCGTGTGCTGCTGCTGCAGGGACAAGGTGTACCTGGAGCACATCTTCAGCAGCACCGCCATCCTGTCATACATCCTGTTCTGGATGATCTTCTATAACGTATGCCACGTCTTCTAGCGCAGCAGCAGCACGGACGCAGAGGCCGCAGCGCTGAAGGCGCCAGGATGCTCGTTGGGCTGCCAAAGCAACAGAGGCGGCTGCCCTGGCCTGCCGGTCCAGCTCATGCCGCGCTGGTCAACAATAAGCAGCGGTCAGGCTAGAAACCAGTTGTCCTCGTGGTGATGCATGTGACAGTGTCAGCATGATGGAGGCATCACGTAACACACGGCATGTAGTTTTGCTGCAACGGCAAATCTGCCTCTAGAGGCCTAGTCTCTGCCGGAGACCGCACCGGATTTGTGTCGTCACAAGTATGCTGGTGGTCGCGCTGTACAGGCCTAGCGGTTGCCTATCAGCAGCAGCGCGAGCGCGGCCATGCGCGTGGCGCAGCATTGATCAAACACTGTGGCTTGATGCATTTGTTGTTTCGTGGTCGTCTTGTGCCACTTTTGCCAGCACTTGACCAGGCCAGGGATCTGCATCCAAGGATCCATCTCTCGCGTACTGCATCATGCTAGTTGCTATGGCTTGAGTGGTAACGTGATGATGATGATCATGCTAGCAGCGCCGACTGTCAGTCATGGCTGGACTGGCAATCACCGGTGGGTACCCAAGTGCGGCAAAATGAAGCTGGCTACAAAGCACATATGTATATGTTATGTAGACATGATAATTTAAAAAGCGGTGTTACAATCCCCAAGTCACACAATCTGCATAGGTTGTGTTGAATACATGAACACAACACACTTCTCCGGCACCACTGCTGACATAGTATGCTGCTAGTAGCAGGTGCATGCACACATGCGGCCGGTGCGCACACATGCGGCCAAGAACTTGGTCAGCTCCAGCCCCCCACACACTGTGCAGCACACCACATGGGTACCAGAAGTGCTAGCATACAAAGGCGCTCGACACAACCTGCTGCGGAAGCAGCCCATCAGCCAGGCACCGCTGCTGCATTGCCAGGCAAACCTCTCTCTGTTTCTGCCATACAACAACCCAGTCTCCCATGCACCACTGCTGTACTTAGCAGGCAGCAGCTTGCCGGGTGCTGCCGCCGCCAGTCTCACAGCTGGCCGGTACCTCCTCCACCTCAGCCACAAAGGCGGCTGCGCCGAAGCTGCTGCTGCTGCTGCTGCCAAGCTGCCGCCGCTGTCCTACATGCTCACAGCCGTGCGATGACCTCCTCCACCTCAGCCACGCTGAGCAGGTGGTAGGTGGGCGCCACGCGCGCAATGTCCACGTTGGTGGCGGTCACCTGACGCAGCAGCGACAGCAGCGGAAGGGCATGGGAGGTTTGACTATGTGACAGTGACCAAGATGATGTGGTTTGGCACTGTAGCAGCAGCGCCAGCAGGGCCACTGCTCCATGCAACCGTGCTACCACCAGCAAATGAAACAGTGGCATGGTGCAGCCGCAGCGCATCAAACACATTGTCGGTACATCTGTGTCCACAAAACAACACCAACAGCTCCAGTCAGTCAAGCACTGCTCGCCCCTCACCTTCTCCTCTCATGACCTGCTTCAGCGTGCTCAAGGCCAGCACCTCCTCACCCACCACCATCACAACGCAACCAACCAAGTCAATAGTTCAAATTAGTCAACCACTGCTCCTCTCACCTTCTCCTCCATACCAACCAAGCAATGTTGAGACCTCACCTTCTCCTACTTGACACGCCTCAGCCTGGCCACTGCAGCAACTATACCGTGCCCCACCACCACCACCATCATCAACAAGTAACCAACCAAGCAATGTTGAAGCAACGTTGAGGCCTATATCAC
This sequence comes from Tetradesmus obliquus, assembly GCA_030272155.1. Classification (NCBI taxonomy): domain Eukaryota; kingdom Viridiplantae; phylum Chlorophyta; class Chlorophyceae; order Sphaeropleales; family Scenedesmaceae; genus Tetradesmus; species Tetradesmus obliquus. Next base: position 3,331,109 of record CP126200.1, on the reverse strand, counting down.
CTTCTCCTCCATGACCTGCTTCAGCGTGGCCAGGGCCAGCACCTCCGCCTCAGCCAGGCTCAGCTCAGGCTTGTACGCCTCCTGCAGCGCAGTCTGCGCGCCCTCGCTGCCGCTGCCGATGGCCATGCAGCGGTACTTGACGTAGGTGCCAGAGGGGTCCGTGTGGTAGCTGCGTGGTTGGGTTGGTGATGGAGGAGGATGGAGCAGCAGCAGCAGCAGGAGGGAGCAGCATGAGAAGACAGCTGCAGGTGAATGTGTGTTGGGGGCTGAAAGCGCTGGGCAGGCAGCTGAGACGTTGGGTGTGTGTGGTGACCGTGGAAACTGAACAGGAGCTGCAAATATATTCAGTTTAAGAGGCTGCCGTGCTGCCCTTGCACCAGCTGTCTTTCAGGGGTCCTGCCGCACATGACTCTGCTGCTGTTGCGCGCATTCATGCACTCCAAGGGCCCGTAAAAGCGGGCATTGGGCAGCAACACTGCTGCGCAGCCCTGCTGCCCTGCTGGCTGCTGCTGGCACTCACAGCACTGGCCCGTCGCTGTCCCAGCCAGCGATCAGCAGCGCCACTCCAAATGGACGGCTCTGCACACATGGAACAGCACAGCAGCACACATCGACTTGAATTTAAACAGTGCAGCTCGCATGTACAGCAGCAGCCAAATGAATAAGCCTGACGCTTCAGCCGGTGCAGCCGCGAGCATGAGTGAATACAGTTGTTGAAGCTAACGCTGCGGCTGTGCAGCACCGCACTGCATTGCTGCGCTGCTGATGCTTGCCCATCAAGTAGCTTTTGTCCCCATCCGGTGGCATCTCTGCTGCAGCTGCTAACGTTGCATCTGCCATCAGCATCCTCTCGGCAAAGCAACAGCATACCAAGCGTTCGTCTGCCGCTCCTGCAACTGCTACTGCTGCGCCTGTCGACGCCCACTTCCCCGACCTCTTCCTGCTGGAGCCTACGATTCAGCAACTACGGCATCAAGCATTATTTGTAACACCAGATGCCCCTCACCATGCCCGCCTCCTCGCCGTCCTCTCCGAAGCGCAGCGCCAGGTCACACAGCGACTGCGTGCACGACTCCACAGGCATCGGCTCGTTGTAGGTGAAGCGGTGTTGCTGCAAGCAGCAAGCCAGGCGGCAGCCAGCAGCACAGAGGGGTGTTGAATAAGAAACGCAGGGGGCAGGTCATGTTGCGGCATGTCGCCACATGCGCCTGCATGTCGCCACATGCCGCCACATGCCGCCTGCACGACCAGCTGCTGAGTATAGGCACATATGTGCGGTTGCAAAGGTGCACACATGCACTGTGGACAGCAGCACTCATGTGCTGCTACAAGATGTGCTGCTTCCTCAGCAGCTGGCCTTGCATCAAGCGGCCTGCTGGCCTGCTGCCACATCCGCTGGTGCTGCGCACCCTCCCAAGCAGGCAGAGCTCCCAGGGCGGCATGGAAACCACTGTGCCTGCCGTCCTGGTCAGATCATCCAAACACTACACATATGCAGGTACAGGCGTGTCGTGCAACATTCTAGCCATGTGTTGCAAAGTGATACAGCAGCACAACAGTTGAGCGTGCGTGCCCTGGCCCCACCTGCGTGTCTGCGCGCGCATGGTCCACCAGCGTCTTTGCGTCTGCTGTGAGCCCACTCATTGCGCAGCCTATGTGCTCGTCTATCTCTGCAACCTTTTCGATGCTGCTGGGCTCCTGCACGGGTGACACCAGCAGGCACGTGTCATCATGCTGCTGCTTGTGTATGGCCGCTGCGATGCTGAAGTACTGCATGCGTGTGGATGAGCACATGCAGTGCACACATGCCTAGCAGCATCTGCTTGCACTAGCACACAGCTGGCAAGTGCTGCTGATCACTGTCTGAACTTGCAGGCACATTCAACGCCATGCTCCCGTGCTGTCCCCTGGCTGCTGATCAAGGCAGGGTGTGTGCTGTACTGCTGCGGGGCCTCACCAGCAGCGGTGATGTGACCCGCTTTTCAACTGCCAGAACTACCCCCTCTTTGGTGAGCACGCCTATAGCTGTTGATCCAAGCTGCAGGAATAAAATGGAACTTAGTGAATGTGCTTGTTGAGCACTCTACGCCCGGGCACAGCTACATCCAGCCCAGGTGCTGCACCTTGATGGCTTCAATAGCGTACTCCACTTGGAATAAGCGTCCCTCTGGACTGAAGGTGTTCACGCCTCGATCATACTCGCTTCTTGTAAGAAACATTCTTCTGTTTGCTGCTGCGAAAAGTCTGCCCGAGCACGGAAATTTGGTTCTTGTAATGCCAACACAGCAGACCAGGCGTGATCGCGCTTGATCAACGTACGTATGAACTATTCTGGCAGCGTAAGATGACTCTCAACATCGAAACTTTCGCGGCCGTGTCCAAAAATGGTTGAACAGAACACAACTTGGCGGTTTAGCTTTCAAGCCAGTGTCATGGCAAAGGCCCCCTTGTCAAGGGATGCTTTACTATAACCTCTGCCTGTCAACAACACTTGTTTGCATTATAACTCAATGCCAATGCGAACGCCTGAACGTAAAGCTAGTTCCCACGCCAGTAGCAGCATCCCCACAGGGATAAGGAGCAGCAGCAGCAAGCAGCAGCAGGAAGAACAGCAGCTATGCTAAGAGTGTTGAACTGTGTGGCTTTATGTATATTTCCTCACTTCATATACTACTATGCCACGCCCCTGTGAGTCCACAACAGCATGATAGATGAACAATATGCAGCATGGCCAGGCCAGGCACACCCTAGCAGCATCACTCGCCCTGCAGCCTGGCACAGACTTCATTGACGTGCCAGCACTTGTCTGTTGCAGTTCGGAGTATGAAGCTTTGACATCAACAAGCTATGGCGCCCTAGCAGCAGTTGGCACAGCGCTTGTCAAGGTGAGCCGGGCAGCCTCACATGCAGCGGCCAATGCTGGTGCTGCTGCCTTGCCCAGCAGTGCACAGGATGCAGCAGCAGCACAAGCCTGTTTTGAGGTTGCTCACCCGCCGCTGCAGCCAACGCCAACGTGTGAGCAGGCGTCACATTTCGTTGTTGCTGCTGCAAATGCAGGGGTGCTTGACTGCGCTGTTTGTGCCGGCTGGGTCTGACAACGCCTTTCTGCGGGTGAGCAATTGAGGCTGGCTGCGACCTTCATTGACACTGTGGTCAGCTGGCAGCGTTCGTGTGCAACAGCAGACGAAGAACACGTCAGCACAGCCTCAGAAGCCGACAGAGCTTGCCAGCGGAACATTCGTCCTGCACAACAGATGGCTGCTGATGCCGCCGTGTCATGCGCAGCTGGGGAACCCCCTGGATCTACCCTTCTGACGCCAAACTGGCTGCTGCTGCTGCTGCTGCTGCTGCCGAGGCAGGTATCGATAGCAGCAGCCATCAGCGGTGCTGATGTGGTGGGGCTGTGGTACGCCCTCACAAAGCTGCCGCACAGGAACATCTCCAACTCACACAAGTTCCAGGCGGTGGCACTAGGTGCGCTGCGCGCGGCAGCCAAGCCAGCAGATATGCAACAAGTGCATTACAGGCAACACAGATGGCTCGACACAAGCACGCGCGCAGCAGCATGTGTGCGTTGACCAGCGCTTTCAGTTGCAGTTGCAACTGCAGCTGCATGTTGCGTAATTGTTGCTGCGCAAGACATGGCATGGCATGCTGTTGCGCTGCTCAAGATCGTCTGTGTGCCTGCCGCTGCCGCTACTGCTGCTGCTGCTGCTGCTGCGTTACAGGGTGGGCGTTTGCGTGTGCGCTGCTGTTCCAGCTGGCACCCATCCTGGCAGCCTTCCTGGGCAGCCCTGACTTCAGCTTCAGCCATGTGCTGGGCGCAGTGACAGCAAACATACACCTGGTGAGGAAGGCGGCTGTGCAGCTATCCCTGTGGGTAGGCTCGCTGCAACTGCAGCCTGAGGTTGGATGGCTGGCCCCTGGCTGCAGGGGAACTGCATGCCTGCCGTACGCCTCTGCAGCAACAGAGTACAGTAAAGTGCCTTGCGAGTGCAACTCGCGCTGTGCATGCGAGCGACCGACAGCAATGACTTCCAGCTCTGTCTGCGCTGCTGCGCTGCTGTCTGTTGTGTTGGCCGTGCTGCTGGCTGGCCAGGCGCACATGCTGTCGATGGCGTGTGCTGGCGTGCTGTTCTGGTCCAAGCGCACCAAGCCTGCCGGGCTGCTGGCAGTGCTGCGGCTGGTGGTGGTGGCGCATGCAGTGGCGCCTGCAGCCATTAGGTGCGGGCCTGACAATCGTTGGTAGATTCTGTTTACAATGTTGTAGAGGGCGCGCAGTAGCGTTCGGTGGCATTGGGAGGTAATGCTTGATGCTGGCTGCAGTCATCGAGCGGGGTGCTAGGCTGCTCAGACAGCAGCAGCGTGCGGCGCCGTGGCTTGGTACTGAACGTTGGTCAACATGGAGAGCAGGGCGGGGCTGGCACAGCTTGCGAGTGCAGCGATGTCACCAGCGGAGCAGGCTCTGATGGGTGGTGACCACACCCAGGGAGCTGCTGTGTGTTGCTGACCTGCAGCTGTGACTGCTGCCAGCAACAGGCTGGATGCTGCCGTTGCTGCCGTACGTGCAGCAAGTGGGTCGCAGCGCCGCACTGCAGCAGGTGATTCACTGCATGTTGAGCAGCCGCAACATACTGCTTGTGCTCACTGTCATTGTGGTGCTGCCCTGCCCTGCCTGGCTTCCTGCCATGCAGTGTGCTGGCAGACCTGGGGCGTGTGAGCAGCGCCCAGTCGGTGCTGCTGCATGCGGGCAGCAGTGGGCTGCTGGCGGCGTGCTCATGGTGGCTGTGGCAGCAGGGCAGCGCCAAGGCCGCCTAGCGGGCAGCAGGGCAGCAGGGCAGCGCCAGGGCAGCCTAGCTGGGGCCAGGGCAGTGCTGATGAAGTGCGCAGCTGGGGTTGCTGCAGAACGATCTGGTTGTCAGCGGTGGGCCTGGCACTTGTCCTGATGCTGTTACAGTAGGCAATGGCGTCTGGTACAGTGGTGGTGTGATGTAGGTTCTAGTCACTCACATATGTGAATGCATGTCAGGCGACTCTAGAGATCTGGCAGGTGCTCACCCACGTGGATGGGCTCGCAGAAGCTCAGGCTGGTTGCATGTAACTCCTCAATACTTATCACAACCGTCTCACTGTGTAACACAGTGCAGCATCCAGGGAAGCGTTATGGAATGCGCAATGCCACCAGTAGATGTGTGCATCGCTGGTGCAGCTTGCAAAAACGGCTGCCGTGCCTAGGAAAGTCTCGGCCGCATCGCGTGGTGACAGAGCCCTTTGGACAATGCAAGCAAAAGCAGTAGCATGATGCATCTGGATCAGCAGCTCACCAACAACTTGTGCTGAGCAGCGGCACACGGTGCTTTCAATCCCAGTGATCCACAATCATGTTTTGCCAGTTACCCGCATCCCTCCCATCCTTGCCCTTTCCTGCAGCCTCTGCTGCCAGCTTTCTCCTCTGCACCTGGCAGCAACATATATGCACACAGCCTGCACTGGCCAGTTGCCATGGCAACTTGCAGCTCGTGCCAACGCAGACCGCGCAAGGCAGCCTGCATGCGCATGCGCAGTCACTGCGCAGTCACGGTGACTGCCATGCAGGCACTGCTGCTGCAGTTGAAGTCCGTACAGATGCGTGCCATGGCCAGGGTTCTCCGACTAGCCACACCACAGCACCAGCACAAACGAGGTACATCAGGAAAGGAACCGGCCGTGCTGCTTTTGTTCATTTGGGAAGTCGTAATCCCACTAGCTGACAACACAGCAACAGTAAGGCCCAACTGGGCAAACCATGGTGCTGAGCCACAAACAGCCTTGCTGTGCTGGCGTACTGCTTCGTCGTACACCAGCACAGTCAGGCCTCACACATGCGAAGGTCTGCAAAGTCCACCAAGCAGTACTCTCAGGCAACCAGTGGTCACGCAAATCCCCACAGCTTTGCCTCCATCAAGCCGCCCAGCAAACGGATGTAGCTGCACAGCCTCCGACAAAGCAACCCTCCACCTCAGCATACGGCACCCACTCTTGCATATCATGTGCCAAGCGGCATTCGGCGAAGCCAGCACCCCTCATACTAGGGTAGGCTACCTTGCTGCTCATCCTGCTGCTGCTGCTGCCGCCCTTCCTCCTGATCCTGCTGCTGCTGCTGCTGCTGCACATCCTGCTGCTGCCGATCCCGCCGCTGCCGCTTCATTGCACGACACATCTGCTGATGGTGTGGCCACATCGCCACCAGGCACTCCCTGCTGCAGAAGCGTGCGGCCATGCAGCCGCTGCACACGCAGCTCTTGCCTCCCACAAGCAGCTGCTCACTGCTGCCAGTTAAGTTGGTGCAGGCGGGGTTGTTGCAGCAGCAGCTGGTACCAAAGCGGCCACAGAAGTCCAGGCACCACTGCTGCAGCCGCTGGGTGAAGCCCTGCAGGCTTGTTATGCCATCATCATTTACTGTGGCCATGCTGGCAGCATCCCCGCCCTGCAGGATTGCATTGGCGATGCTGGCACCACCATCACCAATGCTGGCACCAGCCAAGATGCTGGCAGCATCCCCGCCCTCTAGGATTGCATTGGCGATTGAAGCACCCTTGCGTATTGGTGCCAACAGCTGCTCAAGCCGCTGCCGCAGGCACGGCAGTTCACAGCTGCTGTCCGCTGCTGCTGCTGCTGCTGCTGTGCCAGCTGTAGCTGCCATGAAGTCTGTAGCCCCTGTCTGCAGCAGCACCATGCAGTCCCGTATCTCATCCACCACTGACTGCTTCACCTCCTCCCCTGCCGCATGAGCCACAGCAAGACTCTCCGTGAGCTTGCTGCATGCAAACATCACCCGCACCAGCAGCAGCAGCCACGGCACTGCAGCACTGCCAGCACGTGCAGCGTGCTGCTGCTGTATCTTTGCCAGCTGGCTCACAGCAGCAGCTGCACCTGCCAGCGCGCAGCGGCTCCCTTCCCATGCCTGCATTTCTGGCCAGCACAGGGAAGTGCTCCTGCAGCAGCAGCTGCGTCTGCACAGCCACTAGGGCCAGCATCAGCTGCCCATAGTGGGGCGCGTCCCGCAATGTGGCTGACAGGTTCATGGCAGTCGCATGCCCCGCCGGCCCATCTTCGCCCTGCGCGCTGCGTATGCCTTCAATCAGAAAGTTGATGCTGCGCGCCAGCAGGTCCCCAAACTTGATGCATGCTGCAATGCTGGAGGCTACTTCAACAGCAAGCGTGCGCTGAAGGTCGGCTGGGCGGCTGGAGTCCTGCTGGGCAGCTGCTGCTGCCCTGAGGGCTGCTACAGCCAGCTGCGCTGCTGGAACAGCCAAGGCTGCCGCTCCTGCTGTGCAGAACAGCCCGTTTGGCTGCGCCCAGGCTATTGTTGATGTGAGAGAAAGTAGCTCGGCAGGCAAGGTGAAGGTGACGGCAGGCGGCAGCCCCACTGCTTGCTTGGAGCTGCTGCTGCTGCTGCTGCTGCTCCTGCTGCTGCTGCTGCTGCTGCTGCTGCTGCTGGCCTGATCCAGTTCTGCTGCCACATCCTGCAAGGCCAACGCAAGCTTCCGCAGCAGACTTTCCCATGCTGGCTCAAGCAGCAGCGTGCCAGCTGTCCTGATAAACATCCCACCACTTGCTGTGTTCACGTTCCTGACAGTGCTGCTGCCCGCCGCGCGCCTGCTGCTGCTGCTGCTGCTGCCCTCTGCTGCCCTCCTCGCGCTCTGAAGCACGTCTGCAGCGGTAGAGGGCTGCTGCTGCTGCTGCTGCTGCTGTGGCTTCTTGCTTATGACCTTCATCACTGCCAGAAGCGCTGCTAGCACGCGCTGCACTCGCACGGCATAAGCTTCTGCGCGCCAGTCACGCTGCCGCTTGTGCTCACCCAAGACTGCAGCTGTGGCTTCACACATCAGCCTTAGCAGCTCCAACTTCTTCACTGCTTGCTTCACAGCAGCAGTTCGTGCTGCAGGCTGCTTAGCCAATGCAAGAATGGTCAGGCAAGCTGCCTCTGTCTGCTTCCTGTCCCTGAGCTGCTCTTTGGCGGCCGCCCAGGCCTTTATAGCCGCAGCTTCGGGCTCCATGGCATACAATACAGAAATGCCACCCTTTTTTTGAATCAACAACCCAGCTTAGGCGCACACCGCCTTGGATCCTCGTCCAAGGTAGCACGTTGCCGGGCACAGAGCAGCTGAGCAACATGAAAATTACAAACGATGTGTTGTCCGTAGGTCAATAAAACCATAGATCAAAGCAGTAGCACCAGGCAGCGCCTCCTGGCGATAATGTCGCTATACCTGCAGCAGGGGAAGCGCGGGAGTCGGTTAGAAAATTCAGCCTTACCTTCAGCCTTGCCTTTTGCTCTTCGCCAATTCGTTCTCGAATGAGATGTTTAAAACATGATGAGTGACGAACTCCACTCCATGTCAACCGTTCGACTGCATTTTGTTTCAGTCTCTTGTATCTGGAGACAGAGCACCCAACGTGGTAATGCAGCCAGTGATGCATGAGAGCCACAGTCTCGACCAACAGTTCCTGGGCAACCTTGCTCACACTGCAAATATAGTAGCATGCCATGTCCATTACCTTGGTGTTGGTGGTTGATGATGACTCGTTATATAACGGATGTATCCGACGCCCCTGTAATGTACATTGCCCACATGTGGGCTGACTGCTGCTACTGGCTGAATGCAATACACATGTATATCATCCCAAGAAACATATGTATCTTATTTTTGTTGACCATGACAGTCGCTGCAACACGCATCCCGCTTGCTGACACTGGATCCCACCAGAACAAAGGTGCTGCCAAAGGTGCTGCCAATGTTGCCAAATTTAAAGCGGCAGTGAATCAGCCTAGTGGGCAGCAGGCAGCAGGCAGCAGGCAGCAGGCATCCAGTGCACAGCACCGCGTTGCAGCACCGCGTTGCTGCGGCAGAACTTGAAATAAACGGTTGGTGCCGATGTTGCCGTGGTACGGTCGTGGTATGTCATGTCATCAAGTACAGTGATTGTGTGCTGTAGCTGCTAGTTAATTGTAAAGATGGACAGTCTAGCATGAAAAATGCAAAGCTGCGCACCTTCAAGCATTGCTTGTCCAGGAGACCTCCCGCCCAAGGTCCCCCGGCGCTCCAAGTGGGCTGTCCACGCAAGCACTGCTTTCCAGCATCATGGCATCATAGCATCATGCGAAGTTCTCACCTGTAGGCACAGAGAAGGTTACAGGGCAGGGTCGTTAGGGGTCCATGGGCGGACCACCTGTGACCCCTGCCCCCGGCCTTCAAGTAGTCTTGGGTAGACCACGGTGCAGGTCCCAGTCATGACACTCGCAGATCAGCCACAACAGCAGGAGAAACAACATATCCGTCAAATTTATAACACAGATAATGTGCATGGGAGTCACTGCATGCAAGTAGCAGTGACCGGACATTGATTGCAATCACAGTAGATGGTCACCATGTCCCTGCAAGGTCTGAAACGGGCACACAGACACTGGTGCTCCCCATGACAGACACTTCATATGCACATTTGAACCATTGCGCACGTATATCCATGTCAGAAGACCGCGTAGGGTGCAGTGGCACCACCACAGCAGTGGGAATCGCTGTTGACAACAATATGCATAGCAAGATGGTGTAGTACCTCGCCACGTGTTTCCAGGCGCTTCTCAGCGCAGTGCAGAGATGCCGAAAAAACCGCAATACTGCGGTGGGAAATGACCACAAGCAACACCTTGCACAAAGACGTTGGCCGTGGGCTGCCTGCTGCTGCTGCTGCTGCTGCTCCTGCTGCTGCTGCTGCTGCTGCCATCTGCATAGTTGCCTCACCTCCCTCGCAGCGCGTTGAACGTATTTAAAACTAAATGTCGGGTGATTGGCTGTGCTGACTGCATCTTGTCAAAGCGGCTGGTCGCTGAGCTCTGGCAGAGCTGCTCAGACTGGCAGCATTCTTGTAATAGCAGTGAAGATGCATGTGAAGTGATTGGGCGTACTGTAGTATCCTGGGAGCCTGCTGCTCGGCAAACAACCAACAAACCAACAAACAAGCAGTGGTCCGCGGATGCGCAGTTTTTGAATCCTCATGCACTCACTGTAAATGGACGAACTCATACCTCTCACTGTGGATTTTCGCGTAAATGAGTGTGCTGGGCACTTGTTGTCAGCACAGTTGTGCTGCAGGGACTTAGGCCTGACCGGGGGTGAATGCCCTGGGTATCTGAATAACTGCCAGTGAGGTTCAACTTGAATGGCTGCTGAGCAGCCGTGGTGCCAAGTGGGGGCCCTCTTAGCAATGTGAGTGCTCGCTATGTTGCATTGCGCCTGTGAAGTGTAACAACTGCGACTTTTTACACAGGGTGGCACAGCAGTGCAGGTGAGCAGCTGCCTCTCAAGCAGCAGCACTACTGTACTGGCAGCAGCAACACGGGCAGGTGACACATTGGCGTCAGATACGGCACACAGTGTCTCTCAGGCATCACAAAGTACCAAGAAGGCATGGTTGACGCTGTTTCGACGACGGAGAGTTAGTAGGGTTTCCTGCGTAACACGGGGCGCCTATAGAAGAACGTGGAACTGCTCGGGCTCAGATAGAAAGACGTGTACGGCAAACACGATGAAGTGCGGAAGCTGTGGTGACATGTCTCAGCCATGACGCAGCTAGAGCATGATAGCAGCAGCAGCCACGTGTGTGGCAGCAGCAGCAGCAGCAGCAGCAGCAGCGCCAGCAGCAGCAGCACCAGCAGCAGCAGCACCAGCAGCCCGCCAGTATGGCATGGGCTCGTGGCAGGAGCAGTTTCAGGGCTGTCAGCTCGCATCGTAACCTTCCCAACTGACACACTAAAAGCACGGCTGCAGATCCGTGGTGCTGTCAACGCAGATGCAGTGTACAGCAGCACCTTCTCAGCTGCGCGGCACATGCTGGCGACCGAGGGGCCAATCGGGTTTTACAGAGGCTTTGGCGCTGTGCTGTGGGGCGTGGTGCCTGCCAACCTGGCCTACTTTGGCGGCTATGAGCTGGGCAAAGCCCTGATGCCAGGTCACTGGGGCATGGCTGGTGACATGGCCACTGGCGCACTGGCTCAGGTGCTTGCTGGCGTTGTATACACCCCAATCGACATCGTCAAGGAGCGTATGCAGGTGCAGGCACTCATGCGGGGCAGCTACAGCTACGCCTCACCAGGCCAGGCCTTCAGGGCACTACTAGGCGGCGGCCAGGGCCTGCGTGGCTTGTTCAGGGGCTACTGGGCCACCAACTGCGTGTGGCTGCCGTGGAATGCAATGTACATTGCGGGCTACGAGCAGCTAAAGCGGCACAGTGCGCAGCTGCTGCAGCTGCAAGACACGCAGGAGCTGCCACCGCTGGTGGTGGCGAGCTGCTCTGCGGCAGCAGCAGCAGGCGCAGCGGTGCTGACGCACCCGGCTGACGTGGTGAAGACGCGCCTGCAGGTGCTGACGGGGCAGCAGGGTGGCGCGGCGCTGACGGCGCTGAAGCTGGCGCAGCAGCAGCTGGCGGCTGAGGGGGTGGGCAGCTTCTGGCATGGCTTGACGCCACGGCTGCTGAACATCGCGCCAGGCTGCGCGCTGAGCTGGGCCATGTATGAGTGGCTGAAGCGGCGGCTAGACGGCAGCAGCAGCAGCAGCAGCAGTACAGGGGGATAGCTGTAGCGGGGCTGTTGATGCAACCTGCAGCAGCATGCCGCATTGTTGTAGCAGGCACGTGCAGCTGATCAGCATGTGAGCATCGGGCCCGGGCTCATGGCCCTACACTGTAGGCTGGCAGCACCTACACTGGCAGCAGTTCACTGCTGCACGAGCGTGCTGGGGTGCTGGAACCTCTGCACGTAGTTAGAATACATTAGTTGTGGGCAGCAGCAGTTGCGGTTCCCATATCACATTGGGTCATGTTTGGGGCCAGCAGCTGACACCGGGGCACTTGGCCGCGTTGGTTGTCTAAGCGGGCAGCCGCTGTCAGTGGCATATCAGCAGCTGCAACATGCTGCATCATGTGATGCCACTATGGTGGGCACGGGTTCAAGGCATGAACTCAGGGCATGTGCTGCACTCAGGGCATGTGCTGCACTCAGCCATGCACCCTGCCTAGCGACCTATGCATGTCTGAGTCTCAGACTGTCTGTTCAACAGTAGTACTGTAGCAAACACAGCTCAGCAGGGGCACTTTGCTGGGCTGGTAGTGTCTTTGAATTAATTGCAAATGCATGTTTGCAGCAAGTCCGGGCCTGCAATGTGGGTTGCTCAAGCGGCGGCAGATAACAAAATGTTGTCATATCCGTGGTCACCTTTCACTTTGCGCACTGCGGGACATGTCACACGTGCCAGTGGCACTGCAATGCGCTTGGCAAGCGCATGCCAGGTTCAAGTGTGGGTGATTGTGACGGCAGCGCTGCTCTGCGTTGCTGCACTACTTTATACTTTGTGCACTCGCAGTTGCTTCTGGCACGAAGGACAGCATAAACCTGTGACTGAAGTGTTACCTTTCAACGCACGGCACAACTGATGTATAGCTGTGAGTACCTGCCGCAACACGCCGTCAAGTCTTTTCAAATTTGCACAGCGGAACAAACCACGCCCACTTGCACGCATTGAGTGTATCTCGTGGCAATGGTTGCGTCACAACAACAGCGGCAACAAACCACGCCCACTTGCACGCATTGAATGTATCTCGTGGCAATGCTTGCGTCACAACAACAGCGCCGCAGATGCCAGCGCTGCAAGCATGCAGAACTGGCACGTGCGTATGTGCACATACGCTACTGCCATCCGCAGCCAGTCGTTGCCACACACCAGCACTTCAAGATCTGAAAACAGCACACAGGCTGTACATCCCACATAAGGTATCATGGGCCAGGCCAGCTACAGCCAGCTGCGTCTTATGGCAGCTGCAGATCGACGTATCAACCACTGCGGCCGCAAGCTGAAACTGGAAGCACTGCGCCGGGACGCTTGCTAATTGAAGCCCTCTCAACACTCTCAACTTGCCCGCAGCTGCAACTGCTGCTGCGCTAGCAATACAATATGAATGTAATGTACAGGTCAGCCCCACAGATGGCAGTGCTGCACCAGCCGGCACTGGCCAGCCTCAGTTGTTGGTGGAGTACTTGTGCCTGCAGGCAGCAGCACAGTTGTTGTCTAGGGCAGTAGAGCAGCGCGTGAGGCACTAAACGGCGACATAGCAAGGACCCCTGCTTTCCCTGAGACATGCACTGCTAAGCTGCAACAACAAACATTACATACACAGCTAACAACTGCACCCTTCCCAGCACCTCACCAGTCGCTGTAGCTGTATACCTCCTGCCTGTTCTGATGAGCATCACCCAGCTGCCTGGCTCCACTCACCCGCACTTGGTGCACTCGTAGAACACGGTCTGGCCCTCATCTGCGGAGCGCAGCTGCATGGTGTAGAACTCCAGCCCCCGGTGCCCGCAGCCGGGGCACGTCTCATCCACCTGCGGCACAGCACAGCAGCACCATCGCCATGGTCACCAACAGCCGACAGCTGTAGTCGTAGGATGATGCAGATCAGACTGCCTAGCAGCTGCAATCGCATAGAGCCGTTGCTGGCAGGAAGCCGCATCAAAATTAGGCTGACAGGGCGGGTGCACGTTGCGCACAACGCCACTGCGACCGCATCGACGACAGCACAGACATGACTGCCATACGGGCAAGCTGCTGCTCAGCCCAGCAGCTGCCAGGCTGCGCTGCCGCGTGCTGCTCACCGTTGCGCGCACTCTGTTGCCCTGCTTCTGCAGCAGGTCCTCCTTCACCAGCGGCTCCAGCTGGTACTGCCGCCGATAGTCCTGCAGGGGGGGGGGGGGGGGCAGCAGCAGCACATCGAGCCGCAGACCCCTTAGCTGTTGCATAGGCAAGGTGCAAGTGTGCAGTCATGCCCAGCAACTGTATGGGCTGCTTGGTGAGGATAACGAGCTGTGGGATGAGGCTGCTGCTGACTGTCAGCGCAGCAGCAGCAGCAGCAGCAGCAGCTGCTGCTGCTGCTACATGCGCCCTGACAACAGGTCATGCAGCAGTCCAGCACTTGCAGGCTTGCTGGCTGCTGAGGGCGACTGACAACACACAGCTGCCTCGCCACAGCAGTTTCACATGTGTCAAGTGCTCTGCATGCCGTACTGTGGCAAGCCATCACACTCTTGCTGTAAGACAGTCTGTCCAGCCTGACACGCCTGTTAGTCCCGAGGCTGGGCAAGCAGCTCACCTCCATGTTTGTTCTGCTCATCAGCTTGATGTGCTCCAAATCTGCAACCACACAGCAGTACGAGCAGCACGTGAGCCTGCTGCAAGACTGCTGCTGGGCCGTGTCGATGTCGCAGCAGCTGCCACTGCCCACCTTCTAGTTTCTTTGTGTAGCCTGTCTGTGGGCAGTGCGCCACACCCCGCACTGCGTCAAATTCCAGCATGTACCCGGAATAGGGACAGAACATCCAACTATTCTGGTCCGCCTGCAAGTAAGTTGAGCACCGAGTTCGTGAGCCTGCTGATGACATGCTGCTGCTGCTGCTGGCAAGATACGGGGGACGTGATACTGCCGTGTTGTCGGCTAAACATGAGTCGATACGCACCATCTTTGTTATATGTGAAGCAACGTACTGACAAAGGCGTCGTGTAGGCACAGCGAACTCTGCCGGGCAGCCGTAAAGGGGCGCAGCCGTCAAGGGAACCCGGCTTATGCTGTATATACCCTAAAATCCTTGATATCTACGTGGAAGCAATGCCGCAGTCGGTAGTGACTCGATAGCTGTGACAGGGTTTACAAGGGAACACCCAGTACAGGGCCTGCCACCTCCCACTGCAGCCTGCTTCTTCAGCAGGTCTACATCACTTGCCAGACTTCGCTGCAGAGGGCAGCATCAGGCATGACGCGGCAAGCACAAGCGAGCCATGCACCCAGCTAACTAGGGTTGTGCTGCATGCTGCCGTTGGGTTGCTCCTGCTGCGCTTGCTGCTGCTCTTCGCTAGGCGTTGTCGGCCCCCCTGACCGCTGCTGCTGCTGCTGCTGCTGCTGCTGATTTTGTACATGCTGCTGCTGCATTACCAGACGCACCCTGTTCTCCTGCAGCTGCAGGTGGGTGCCGTCTGCATTTGGCGAGCTGGGCTGCGCGCGGTCGGGCGGTGTGCCTGGCACGCTCTCCTTGCACAGCACCGTCACGTATACATCCAGCAGGCCGTTGCTGATCTCTGCAGGGGCAGAAGACAGAGCAAGCAGAGGCAGAAAAATGAGTATGATGGGGTGTCACGAGCAGCAGCAGCAGCAGCGGACGGAGAATTTACCCTTGCCTGTTCTTGCAGCAGCGCTGAGGCATGCCAGCACGCCCAAGAGCTACGTGCTGCCCGTGCAGCTAGGCTAACCAATTCAGACTGTTCTGTCATTGTAGCTCAGCTACAGCGCCTCCTGCCTGCACTGCTACGCCTGGCCACTGCCACGGCTCTGACACCAGTCCCTTGCTTCACTGCACACACTATCACAGCCAGGCACTGCAGCCCCAGGCACTATGCAGGCTCGGCCAATGACGTATTACACATTGATATGCAACATAAAGCTAGCTGCCGTAGCTGCTGCTGCTGCTGCTGGTGCTGATGGTGATAAGTGTAGGGCTCACCGCGCAGCTCCTCGTCCGTGATGTTGCACAGCGCGCAGAAGCCGCGGCCCTCCTTGCTGGGCAGCGGCAGCCCGTGCATCTGCAGCGACAGGAAGAGCGCGGCCGCAGCGATCTTCTCCGGCGGCCACAGCAGGCTCAGCGTGGTCTGCAGGCTGCAGTAGGCACAGCAGCAGCAGCAGCAGCAGCAGCAGGAAAGTTCAGCAGGTCACAGCCGGGCATGGGCTTGTATGGCAGCAGCGGCACTGCCGCAGCAAGGGCCGCAATCTGCTGCAGCATCGCGAAGGTGCTGTGCCCTGTGCTGGAGCGTAATGGTGTGTGCTGCGCGCGGAAGGGTGCCTACCATTGTCTATGCTGATTTCCTTGCGCGCAACATCTGAGCCATGGCTGTGCTACGGGCGCTGCTGACGCAAGCCAGCATGCCTGCTGCTGCCCAGCCATGTTCCAGCCGCAGCCGCCCCCCACCTGTCGTTGACCAGGTTCCAGGCCACGTTGATGACGTCGTGCCGGTGCGCCTCGGGCAGGTGCTGCTGCAGCAGCAGCAGGTCGTTGTATGGCACCTTGATGCGCAACTGGAAGCTGATGGCGTACAGCACCGCGCGCTCCGCCACCAGCACCTCGTCACGCATCTTCTCCAGGTTGGCCTGCAAACACACAACCGACAGCAAAACAGACATCAAATGTTTGCTGGGTGGTGTGTGATTGCCTGTGCAAGGATGCGATATAAGCGGCGCCTGCTGCTTGCGGCGTGGGGACCAGAGCCTGGCGGCACTCTACCGCATTGCGCATAGCTGCTGACCTGTGCTGCTGGCCAGCAGCTGCCTCCAAGCACAGAATGAGACTGCTACAATGCGACATGCAAGCTCCGAGGTATGCATGCACAGCCCCCACCACCTGAGCTGCTGTTGGCGGCGCACCTGGCTCTCCCAGAGGCCACGGTCTGCCGGGTGCTGCTGCACCCACTTGGCCCACTTCCTGCGCTCCGCCTCCTTGATCACGTCCCGCAGGTACTTGGGCGTCTCCTGGACCTTGGAGGCCAGGTACAGGCAGGCAGTGGCCACCAGCTGCAGGCGCCAGTGCAGGGCATCACGCACTGCTGAGTGACAGGCATTTCAACAGCTGGATGCTGATGCTGTGCGGACGATTAGCAACTGCCAGCGCGGGACTGTCACTGCCAGCGCTGCTGGCTTATGTGCAGTGAGAGCCAAGCAGCACTGGGTGCTGCGCCTGCAAGGTCTGACAGCACTTACGTAGCGGTCATTCTTCTGCATAGACCGCTTGATGAAGTAGTGGTGGCATATGAACACAGCTGTGTAGATGGCCCACTGCGGCCTGCAGGGGCGGAGACGAGCCATCAGTAGTTGCAATGCCCAGAGCTGGTGGTCAACGCTGCTCAGGCCTTCTGTTACAGAAAGGGTGATACGGCTATATACCAGCTGCACAAGTGCTGCCACTGCACAAGCACATGTAGGTGCACAACGCATGGCAAGCCTGCAGCCTGCAGCAATGGCTGCAGCTGCTCGGCTTCACTAGCACCAGCTGATACTCACACTCCCAGCGCCTTGCCTAAATCTATGATGAAATGGGTATACTGTCGGCGCCATTGCGCTTCCCTGTACGGCTCCAAGCCTTCTCTGATGCTGGCAGACTCTGCTATCTGCTGCTTAGTGTACAGAGGCAGCCCAGCGTGCCCGATGCCGCTGAGCGGCTGCGTCATAGTAATGAACACGATCCCAACAACGATATGAGATGCAGCTGGGCACTTCCAGTTGCCGCGATCAGCAGCAACAGTCTGCAAGACAGGGTGCCCTTTCCTTGTCTGCAGGGTGTGTTGCGGACTGCTTCGCACCAACTAATATGCACTGTGATCAAAGTAAGCACTTGCAACACACGTATACCTCAAGTTGATACATGGGTCAGGCATTGAGTCCCAAACCACAAGACATTCAAAAGCTTCAGCGCAGAACAGCAGCCAAGGTCTTGCAATGTTCTCCACCCGATTTTGAAATTGCGTTAGTGGGTGAATGTTGGTTGACTATCGAAACAGCTGTTCCAAGCAACAACCATAGGCAACTCGCCGTTTGCTCCCCTTGTCAAACTATCAAAAGTCCCCAAACAGTCACTAAAGCAACACCTCGATGTTCGTGCAACCGGTCGCATCGCTACTGTACGCTTGAGGAGGCAAAGCAGCAAAAGGCACCAGCACAGCTTGCTGAGGCTGCCATCTGCCTTGTCGCTTGAGATCGAGGAGGATTCGAGAGTAAACGGCAGCGAGGATGGACGAAGTAAGAGTGGTTAGCGTCAACTCTGCAAGAGCACTGGGCTCGGTGGAAGGGAGGGAGCAGCAATTCTAGGCTAGATGGGAGGCTTTTAAGGCGATAGATAGCAAGAAATTGGGTTACATGAAGCGATTAACGCAGTTCCACAGCCTCACAGCATCGCTCAAAGGTCATGCAGGCCAGCAGTTGAGCATGCTGTGCTTGGTTTTGATGTGCACTGCTTCCATGCTCCAAACCATGCTGCAGCTCTCTCTGCATCCTCCTTCGTGTTGCAGTGCACAGTATATGGCAATGAAGTATTGATTCGTTGCTTTTGCCGCAGGGGGGTATCGATAACAGGGAGATGGCAGGGACCACACCTGGCTCCGTCAGGCGCAGCTCCCTGGCAGGCATGTTCCCCTTCCTGCAGAAGCAGCAGTCAATGGACACAGGTGCGCAAGAATACCAGACTAGACTAGCAGCAGGTGATTCTTGGCAGCACTGTTTAATATTTACCCAGGCAACATGTAACACAGGCTACATCCTCACCGCTGTGGATGCCTCTCGCACATGCTGCAACTGCAGCCGCAGATTCGAGCGACCGGCAGCAGCGGCGTGGCATGGGCGGCAAGATCAAGCCGGGCAAGCAGCACTCGCGCAGCAGCTCAGGCGATGTGTCAGACTCGCTGTCACCGGGCCCTGGCGATGTCAGCTCCTCTGCAGCTTGGCATGAAGCAGCTGGGCACGGCAGTGCTACTACGCCACAGGGCTGGCCCAGCAACAGCCCAGCGCCGTCAACCAGCACAGGCACACCCTCGCGCGGCCTGTTCAGCAAGCTGCTGTCCGGCAAGAAAAAGCACAAAGGGTCACACTCACCAACACACGTTGCTGTCCCCAGCAGCCCTCCGCTAGGCAGCCTGTCCCTGGGCAGAAGCAGCAACAGCAGCCACTCCCCCAGGAGCCACTCAGAGCAGCTGCCAGACTACACCATGAATGTGGGCGGCTACGGGCGCAGCAGCAGCAGCAGCAACGGCGCCTGCCTGCCAAACACACCTCCACACCACCACCGCCATGCAGTGGATGCTGACAGGGCTGGGGATGAGGATGGTGGTGACTATGACAGCTGCTACTCAACGCCTATTGGCTCAGAAGCCATGCTGTCGCCCAACCAGGACTATGGCGGCGACACGCTTGAACTGCGGCACGTGAGTAAGGCAGCTGCAGGCCATAGGTTCTGTCCTGCAGCTGCAGTGTGCTGCAGCGGCTGCCAGCACTGGTGCTGCTGTTCACCATTTTACCAGGCTGATTGTTGTAGCTGTGCATGATACAGCGGTGCTGACAGCTGCACATTTTACTTGATCCTCCCTCTGCCTGCTTGATGTTCCTCATGCTTGCAGATGGTGTATGACGCGCACGGCGACAAGTCCCCCATGCCCATGCGTCAGGACCTGCCGGAGGTGTTCACGCCAGGCTTCAACGAGCTGCTGCAGCAGGCTGGCGGCAGGCTGCAGCCGCAGGAGCCAGACACGCCTCCACATGCAGGAGCGCTCGAGGAGCCAACAGTAGCACTGCTCACTGCCAACCAGCTGGCGCTGGCCGGGCACTTGTTTGATGCGCCAGCCATGCTCTTAGACCCCACTGCTGCTCAGCAGCAGCAGCAGCAGCAGGAAAGTGCAGCAGCATTGCGCAGCAACAGCAGATGCAGCAGCGCGGCAGCAGGCAGCAAGTCTGCAAGCAGGCCGAGCTCGGCTGTCGCCTCCCCCGAGCCAGTGCAGCCACAGCAGCTTGCAGGAACAGCAGCTTGCAGCCCCACAACTGCTGCTGCACCTGCTGAGAGCAGCGCGCAGCAGCCAGTGTGCACCGAAGACATAGAGCTACATATCGGAGCAGCTGACGTTGAGGTGGAGGCTGAAGTGGCAGCAGCCACTGCACCAGCAGCAGCAGCAGCAGTAGCAGACGCGTCAAGGCCTGCCAGCTCAGCATCAAACAGGAGTGGTGCAGCTGATGGCGCACAGGTGGCCAGTGTGGCAGATGTTGCAGAGCCTGCAGCTGAGGCAGCAGAGACAGCAGCAGAGGAAGCAGATGTGGACAGCACAGCCGCAGGCACGTGCCAGGCTGCCTCTGACGACAGCGTGCCTGTGGCAGCTGCTCTCAGCACTGCAGATGATGCAAGCCCTGCTGGCGCTGAGCAGCCTGCTGCAGCTGAGCCAGCAGAGGACAGCTGCAGGAATGTTGAGGATACTGCAGCAGTTGAGGAGCAGCAGCAGGTGCCAGAGGCAGTGCATAGTGCAGCAGCAGCAGCAGCAGAGCCAGCAGAAGTGGCAGATGCTTCGCCTGTCAGGTCTAGCTGCAGCAGTCCTGCAGAGGTGCAGCCGGCAGGAGAAGCAGAGCCGGCTGTGGAAGCAGCAGCAGAGGTTGCTGCAGACGCAGCTGAGGCAGAGGCTGTGGTGGAGGCGGCAGCAGAACCAGCAACTGATGCTGCGCCTCAACCTGTGTGTGTGGCAGCCGCAGCAGAGCCATCCTCATCAACAGCAGCAGAGCCTGCGGATGCAGAGCCAGCAGATGCGGAGCTTGCAGACGCAGGGCCATCAGATGCAGAGCTAGCCATGGCTGCTGCTGCTGCGGCTGTTGCTGCTGCTGCTGCTGCTGCAGCTGCTGCGGCTGCTGACACACCTGAAACAGCTGTCCAGGCAGATGCAGCAGCAGCTGAGGCAGCAGCGCCAGCTGTAGCCGATGCAGTGGATGAGTTTGCGCTGCTTGAGCAGCAGGTGATAGCTGAGGTGGAAGAGGAGGCAGCCGTGGATGCGTTTGCGCTGCTGGAGCAGCAAGTGGCAGCAGAGGAGGCTGAGGCGGATGAGTTTGCGGAGCTGGAGCGCCTGGCAGCAGCAGAGGCGGCTGCAGAGGCCTCTGCAGGTGCTGTCGCAGCTGAGGGCAGCAGCGGCAGCCTGGGCGGCTTGCAGATGACGGAGGAGCCCTCTCTGCCAGCATCTGACCTGTCCGGTGAGTAGGCCATCCACACGTACAATGGCATGCTGCGAATGCGCTGCCGAAACACTAGGAGCCAGTTGGTGCACTGACAGCAGCAGGTGCCAGGTATTCGGTGGGCAAGCAGCAACTACACCGTGTTCATCTAGTTCACCTAATCACCTGAGTCGTTGAGCTACCATCTGAAGTTGCTGCTGTGTTTGTTGCCTGCAGAGGGCGCTGAGGCTGGACTTCCTGCGCTGGCCGCCGAGCACAGCGGCTCGCCAGACGGCAGCCGCAGGCCCAGCGCGGCCGGCAGCGATGACAGCCCTGTGATGGGCCTGACCAGCGCGGCGCGCAGGGCTGCACGCCGCTCGCCTATGAGCCTGGTGCGCGAGTCCATGCCGCTGTTCCTGAACGACCCCAGCAGGGCCATGGGCAGCCCACTGGCGCTGCAGCCGGGTGATGAGAGCCTGGATGACCAGGACATGCAGCAGCTGTCCGCAGGCAGCGACTACAGGGGCAGCAGCGGCGGCAGTTACGGCGGCACACGCCTGCTGTCACATGGCGGTGCGCAGCGCGTAAGCCTGGGCGGCAGCGGGCTGAGCGGCGGCGGCAGCAGCTTCCAGAGCAGCCTGGCACCTGTGGCGGAGGCATCCTTCGGCAGCAGCGCGGGCAGCCCTGTGCCAGAGGGGTGCGTGCGTGGAACTTTGCAGATGCAAGAGGCAGGCACATGAGCATGCAGCATGGAAGGCGCTTGCTGCAGCCTTGCAGTGCTGCATGCCAATTCAGCTGCCTTGTGAAGCACCCTGCTGCATCATGTACCACACAATCACATCTGCATGACTGCAAGCGCAACAAACGCTGCTGATGTCCAAAACATGCTGCATCACACAAGCTGCTGAGCACATCATCTGCACCTGCTGTGTGTGCTGTTTTGCCTTTCACAGGAGCCCCAGCTTTGCGCACCAGCAGAGCTCTGGCAGCAGCCCCATGTCTGACGGCAGGTGCGCCTCAGCAGCAGCTGGCTCACCCGGCGACATGTCCCCGCTGCACCTCAGGCGGCTCAGCAGCCCAGGCAACGGCCTGGACGATGCAGCAGCAGGCCAGGTGAGAGGCGTGGCCCTCACAACTCTGTACAGTGCGGCTAAAATGGGTGAGACAGGTGTTACAACCTTTTGATTATGTATGCTTGCACTACTGCTGGGGCGACAGGACGAACCCTGACAATTGCAGTGCCTGTGTGCTGGCAACCTTGGCTGTCTGCAGGTCACACCTTGCTCAGCTGCGGGTGGTCCCAACCTGGCGATGACGCCAGGCAGTGTGTACAGCACACCAACTCTGGCATTTGGAGCGGCAGCGCAGGTGCGCAGCAGTGCACGGGGAGTGAGGCGTGCAGAGGTGTGCTTTGCCTCTTTCAAGTGCTTGAGCCACATGCGGGTGTGCATCTTTTGGGCTATAGTGGCCATCTGCCAGCAGCCTGTGTATGTTGCTGCAGCACAAGACTGCGTGCTATGCCGTGCGTTCATGCCTGCCCACTGCCTGCTGTGCTCTCCATCTATGCAGAGCTTGGACACGCCTCAGACGCATGCCTCGTCAGCCATCGGCTCAGCCATCAGGGGTGCTGTGGCTGGCCCGCTGCAGCTGAGCCCAGCCATGCCTGACAGCATGCCTGAGGCCAGCCCCACGCTCATGCTCATGCCAGGCCAGGGCTTCGACCACACAGTGGGACTGCAGGTGCGGCGGGTGCAGTGCAGGGCGTGTGCCATCCGCAATGGTGATACCAGCTTACTTGAGGAGACTATGCCTCTGTTCAGACACAACTTGAAAGCACTGACAATGACAACGCGGTCTTCGACCTGCAAGTCCAGGCTGCATATGCCTGCATGCTGCTCAATGGCACTCATCATCTCGATGCTGCTGCTGCTGCTGCTGTTCCTCCTGTAATCCATCCCTCTGCCATGCTCAGGGCGCTGACGGCAGCACTCCTTCGCTGCTGGACGCGCGCGCCGCCAGCCCCAGCGCCGTGTACGCCACGCGCTTCACCGCCACGCCCTTCAGGGGCGCGCTGGCAGCACTGCCGCTGGACGCTGCGCTGGCCGCGCCCCTGGTGGACAGCAGCCCCTTCTCGCTGCATGAGGGCGCCGGCATGGACACGGTGTGCCTGGCTGACGAGGCGCAGCGCGTGGCGGCAAACCTGGCGGCGGCGGCAGCGGCTGGCTCGTACAGCCCCGGGCAAGGTGCGCTGCGCATAGCTGCCAGGGAGCGGATGGTTAGGCGCCACTGGGGGGTTGTCTGTCGTGTGAAGCCACTTGCAACACAGCTGACAGTGCTGGCAACAAAAGTGCGGTGAAGGCGTGTTTTGTGTTGTAGCAGGGCATGTTGCTCACAGATCGACCTGCTGCTGCGCGCTCACCACGCTGCCACCCGTGTGCTGCTGCTGCCTGCTCCAGCCTCCACGCCCATGCACATCCCCCGGCAGGCTGGCAGCCCCGGCAGTGCTGCTGCTGAGGGCCGTGCCGGCTCGCCCACTGAGGAGCTGCGTGACCTGAAGGTGGTGCTGCTGACGCGTCAGCTGACAGAGCTGCAGAACAAAAACAAGGCGCTGGAGGCGGACAATGCGCGCCTCAACCAGCAGGTGTGGCGGTACTCGGGGCCTTGCTGGCAGTGCCTGCAGCGACACAGCCCAGACAGGGCTGTTGTGTGCGACAATTGCCTGCAGGATTCGTACCTTAGGCAGGCAACATGCTTTGGGCTGCTTGCTTGGACTAGCAGCAAAGGCAATGACAGCTTATGTTGTTTTCTCGGATGCCCTTGCACACTCTCTGATGTTGTGCTGCCCGCCACCTTGCTCCCCTGCGCGCTGCTGTTCCCCCCTGCCCCATTGCCGTGCCGCTGCCAGCTGGAGATCTACGAGTTTGAGAAGGAGGAGCGCAACAGCCAGGATGAGATGGAGAAGCAGGCGCGCCAGTACGCGGAGGAGCAGCTGCAGGTGGCGCAGGGGGAGGTGTCGCAGCTGATGCAGGCCAAGCAGGCGCAGGCGGACCAGATGCGGGCGCTGCGTGAGGAGTTCATGGGCATACAGCAGGCGGCGCAGCAGCAGCACAACGCCATGCGCGCAGCACACGAGCATATGGCGGGCGAGAACGCACAGGTGCGGCCACAACCCCCAAGGCATAATATTCAGATGGCATGTCCTGCGGCTGCATAGAAATTATGCCAGCCAGCAGTCAAATGTTTTGCTTGCCGTTTACAGGTCATGGCAAGGGCAGTTTGCGGCTGGCGGGCTGTCATCGGATATCCTATTGTTTGCGCACATGCATGCCGGTTTCAGGGGCAGTTGGATGATGCCCTTTCTGACCATTTAGCTGACAATCTTGCTGCCTGTGTCATGCTGCCACGTGCTGCCTGCTGCACCACTTGCTGCTGCTGCTGCTGCTGTCCCCGCAGCTGCGAGAGGAGCGCGACAAGGCGCTGGACCAGCTCAACATGTGCGACATGCAGCTCACCGCGCTCAAGTCCAACAACAACGAGCTCATGATGGCGGTGGAGGGCGCGCAGCAGCGCTGCGCTGAGCTGGAGGCGGCCCTGGCGGCACGCGACAGGGTAGGCGCAGCGCACTGGCAGGCGCAGCAGCAGCAGCAACACTGGTCCTTGAGCAGTTGTTGACCACACATCAGATCTTGTGGAAGCTGGATGCTTGCACATGTTGTGCAGACCCCACCTCAGGAAGCCTGGCAAATGCTGACACATGGCGGCTGCTGCTGCTGCTGCTGCTGCTGCTGCTGCTGCTGTAGGACCTTGCTGAGGCTGGCCGCATGCAGGCTGAGTTCCAGGCCAAGGTGGAGAAGATGATGGGCCAGGTCATCGCGGCAGACACCACCAAGGAGCACTACAGGCAGAAGGTGCGCAGGGCAGCGCTGCAGCCTGGTTTGTGCGGTCCACTGTGGTTGCAATCTGATATGCGCGAACGTGGGCAATCAATAGAAAGCTGCAAGTACATGCAGCCTGTGCGCTGCCAGCCATGCAGCATGCTTCATATTGCTGACGGCGCTGCTGGGCTGCCTGCCTGCAGGCTGCTGACGAGGCGGCCAAGGTGCAGCAGATGGTGGCGCAGCAGCAGCAGGTCATGGCGGAGCGGCAACAGCTGCTGGCGGATCGCGAGAAGTACCAGCACCTCAAGCAGAAGTACATGCACAAGTCGGCGGCACTCAAGGAGGTGAGCCGCCTGCTGCATGCAATGCACGGCTATGCCTGTGCTGGTGCAACGGTGAGTTCCCTTATGTGAATGCAACACTGCACCTGGTACTCCTGATGTGTCTATCTCTGGTGTTGTCTGTTGTGTTGACTGTGTGCTGCTGCTCGTGCTACTGCTGCTTGTACTCGCTGCCCGCTGCTCATCTCGCTGCTGCTGCTGCTGCTGTCTGCTTGCCCCTGCTGCCGCAGGCCGAGGCCAAGCTGGCGGCCAAGGAGTCGGAGAATCAGGAGCTGATGACCATGTGCGACCAGCTGCTGCAGCAGCAGGAGGCGGGCAAGCAGTGACGCGCAGCCTGGCGCAGCGCTGCTGGTGGCCGCTGGCAGCATACTGTTGTTGCTGTATCAGGCCGCGTCACACTGTTTTTACTTGCCGATATTGATTGCTGGTTTGTTTGTGTAGGTCTTACCAGTGCCTGCATGCTGAGCGTTCATGCCCCATGATGCAGAGCTGCTTGGGCAGATGGTGTGGTGGCTTGCTTGTTGAGCAGCATTATGTCATGTGGGGTGCGAGGGGCAGCCCGCTTCATCTGCTGGGCTGCCAAGCAGCACAGCATGCTGCCCATGGATTGCTGCTGCAAGGCGGGTCAGGGGCATTGGGCCCTGCAGTACCGTTTGCCTGATGCCTGTGCTTGACATTTTTGCTGTGTAGTATTGACGGCGACATGGTGATGATATCCAACGGCAACCTGAGTTAGGAAACATTGGCTTGGCTTGCAGCTTACACCACGCAGTATCCTTGTCTGTGGTGTGGAGTCTGACGTGCCAAGTGGGGGCAGGTTGAGCTTGTGCTCCTTGCGCACTGTGTTGCAGTGGTTGCTGCTTGCCGGCCCACTGCAGACTACTAGTCTGCGGTAGTACCACAGCCGTTGAGGCACGCGCACGACATGGGCTGGCGGTGCACAGGCTAGCAGTGTCTATGGCAGCTGGCAGGTAGCTTGACGCTTGGATGCATGGTAACCGCTTTTGTCCTCGAGGGCTCCGACTAGTGTGTACTGCCTTGCCGTGTCATCAGCATCATGCCATGATGCAGCAGTGCTGCCTAGTGGTTACACATAGCAATATTGGCATCAGCACCGCGCCTGTCCATGCTGACAGCCCTCAATAAGCATTGGCTGGCCTTGAACGCAGCATCGCCATCATCAAGAAGGCAGCGTTTGCATGCAATACAAGATCACAGCACAGTGCCTCAAACCAAGATTTCGTCGAATATTGTAAGCATTGCATCCAATCTAGTTGCCCTTCACAAACCCAATCACCCTCTACAGAGCTAGCCAACGTTAGCCAACAATCTGTCGTGGTGAGAGAGTTTGCTGTAGTGCCTATCTCAGCACCAGTGCAATGCAGCGCACAACCGCCCAACCCTATCGCATTGCAGTGTCCAGTGACGGCATTCCACAGGCAGGTGGCAACGCCGCAAGCTGTGCCAACGGCACTGCTCCCAAGCAGGTATCTGCTGTGCTATTGCCCTTGCCCTTGCGCCTGCCCTTGCTGCTGTTGCTGCTGCTGCTGCTCTGCAACTCCCTCCTCCTGCTGCTGCCGCAGTGGCAGGTGGTACACCTTGTAGTGGTGGTTGAGCGTCTTCTGCTCATGCAGCCGGTAGCGGCCGCCTAGCGCGCCGTGGCTGCGCGACTGCTTGCAGTACACCACGCGCGCCAGGCGCGAGTGCAGCAGCGCCATTGCGCACATGGTGCAGGGCTCAGCAGCAAGGAAGGCGTCATAGCCCGTGCACAGGTAGGGCTTGGCCGACCAGTCAAAGCCTGGCGCATCGCTGCTGCTGCTGCTGCTGCCTGCTGGGCCTGCCTGCCCTGTGCCGTTGCTGGTGCCTGCTGCAGGCGCGCCATTCTGCTGCCTTTCCTGCAGCAGCAGCTGCTGCTGCTGCTGCTGCTGCTGCTGCTGTGGCTCGAGCCCCTGTTGGTGTCGGCTGCTGCTGGCGCCTGCTGCTGCTGCCTTGTGCTTCTTGGGTGGCCTGGCAGCATCCTCGCCAGCAGTGCTGTCACAGCGTGCATGGTGGTGTGGCGCGACTGCGACATCGCCTGCGTCATCAGGTGCGTCAGCATGGCGGCCCAGGTGCGCAAAGCCGTTGAAGGGCCACAGCTGCCTGTCACGCGCTGCAACCACCTCCACAGCCACCATCGCTGCATGGTCCAGCGGGTGCCTGCTGCTGCAGTCCACCGCCTGCGCCAGCACAGTGTTACTCCTTGGGTCCACAATGACGGCCACATTCCTGCCCCCGGCTGCTGCTGACCCTGCCAGCGCTTTAGCCATGTGCTGCTCAAAGTAGGCCTGCTCCGCTGCAGTGGCTGGTGCGCCATCTTGCTCATCGGCCCCTGAGGGCACCCGCCAGGGCATGGGCCACAGCTGGCTCCACTCCGCCCACTGCTGCCTGGTGTCGGGCTGGTGCAGCGGCACACGCGCCACCAGCAGCTGCGCAGAGGCGGCAGCCAGCGCGCGCGCGGTGCTGGGCGGCAGCTGCGCAAGCGCCTGTGGGTCTGCTGCTTGCTGCTGCTGCTGCTGCTCAGTGGTTGCTCCTGCTGCATCTTGAGCAGGTCCGTTAGCATGGTGTTGCTGCTGCTGCTGCTCAAGCTCCTGAAGGCCTTGCTTCAGGCACAGCAGCACCTCCACACCACCCTGCTGCAGCTGCAGCTGCTGCTGCTGCCGCTGACTCTGTTGCTGGTGCGGCCTGACACGCTTGAGGTGCTGCAGCGGCCCCAGAGGCAGTTCTGATGATAGATGCTTCATCAGCTGCCCGACATATTTGGCCTGCACTAACGCAACGTATGCCTCAACCAATGTCAGACTTGGAGCAGCTCTACCAGAGATGAGTCTGGCTACTTCGAAAGCCATTTGGTCAAGCGACTACGAAGAAAGTTTCAGGAGCATTTGAAATACACTTTGCAGTCGCAGCAGCATACGTGCTCGTCTTCTTGCACGGCCGTAATCCTGAAAGCAACAACGGCATGTCACTGTTATCACACCATCGAAGTGCCACTCCTCACTGCATGCATAGCCGTTGACCACAAGCATCTGCTGAATGTAAAAGCAGATATCGATGAGCTGGTGGTTTCAACAGACACGATGTCGACACCCAGGCCAACAAGAACAGCAGCAGCAGCAGCTGGAGCAGAAGCAGCAGCACAGGCTGACTGCAAGATCGTGTGCCGCGCAGTGTCCTGTAGCAATAGCTCTAGCAACGCGCTTAATGATAACTCCCGCAGCAGCAGGTCCAGCAGGCAGCAGCAGCAGCGCAGGGATGCGCTGATCAGGCTCATCACCAGCAGGCTGGGTGGCATGCCAGGCTGCAGCAGCAGAGGCAGCTCCTTGAGGGAGGCCCTGGCTGGTGAGGGCTTGCAGCACTGATGCCATCATATGATTTAGCAGCAATGCCGACTAAGATGAAAGGCTGACCTGCAAGGCAACACCTGTGCGTAGCGGCAGCAGTCATGCACAGGCGATGACATGCCTGCCCGCCATGCTGTCCTGCAGGCATGGCAGCAGCAGCAGCGGTGCCGTGGCCGCCCAGCCACCCCGCACGCTTCCGCTACTGGATCGACTACCAGGCCTTCTCCAGCCCTGAGAGCGCCGCACTGCCTGAGGCTGCCCTGGTGGCCCTGGGCGGGGTCAAGACAGGCGGGCCGCCCAAGCTGGACCCTGTGACCGCTGCTAGGCAGAAGATCCGCGACTACGGCTACATGCACATGGACAGATGGGAGCTGCTGCTGAGCATCACAGCCAAGGCCATGCTGGCGGCGGAGGTGCGCCACGGGAGCGTGAGGGCCAGCAGCAGCTGCTGCAGGGTGCTGCAGGGGTGCTGCTGGGCAGCAGCAGGCTGGCAGGAGGGACGTCACCGCAGGATAGCGCAGTGGGCGGCAGCAGCAGCGGCAGAAGCAGCAGCCATGTTCTCCTTAAGATTAGTAAGAATCTGGTACAACAACTGGAGCGCAAGCTGTTGATGTTGATCTGTCACCAGCGCAACTGGATGAGTTAGGTGCTCACCGGCTGCTGCTCAGCGTCACAGCCGCTCCTGTGAATGCTTGTGCCCAAGGGGACGCTTGTGTTCAAGGAGTAGACAATGGTGGTGACAGCTCAGATACTGTAGCATCGCCGCCATCAGCTGGATGCTGCACTCCCTGCGCATGTCATCCAGTGCACAGCAGGAGCAGCGTGGCACCTGGGCAAGCAATACACCCAGCCACAGCTACCTCCTTACCCAGCAACATGACATTATCGCTTCTGCGCCTCTGGTTATGCCCCGCAGGTGCTGCGGCCGCACCAGGTGGTGAGCATCGTGCCGGGCTGCCTGTGCATCAGCCGCAAGACCAGCCTGGTGCGCAGCCTGCTCAACGCCTACGGCCCTGACACCGCCTTCAGGCTGGTGCCGCGCACCTTCAAGCTGCCCGAGGAGCTGGACGCATGGGAGGCATGGCTGCACGCACACCCGCAGCAGGTGGGGGCCGTGTGCACACGCCTGTTGTCAGCTAGTTTGGTGCCAGGCACATGAACACGGGTGCCTTTGGTAGCGTGGTGGGTGGCGGCACAGCCGGAGCAGGTGGGCACCCGGCACACCTCGGCACATGAGCGCCCGCCAGTGTGGTTGAGAATGTGGTTGAGAATGTGGTTGGTAGTGTGGTTGGTAGTGGGTGGTGGATGGCAGCGACAGAGGCTGCGTGGCAGGACCCGGACAGCTGCACAGCGCTGCTGCATCCAGCAGGCGTTTTTGAACAATTCAGCGCATGCTGAACGTGCCTGTATGCCTGTCACACCTGCAAGCTGGCAGCCAAGCCTGTGACAGTTGTAGACACAAGCCACAACAGCAAGCTCACTGCACAAAGCAGCAGCGCTGCTGCTACGCCTCAACACTAAAAAAACAGCACCAAACATCACTCCCGCACAGCTGACAAGGCCAGCCTCTGCCTGCGCTGCTGCAGGACACGGGGCTGTGGATGCTCAAGAACAACAAGCAGCGCGGCACGGGCCTGCGCCTGGTGCCCACCGCAGCCGCCTTCCAGGCCTGCTTTGAGACCACCACACGGCCCGGCCTGGAGGGCATCACGCTGTACCGCTGGTACCTGGCACAGCAGTACATCAACGACCCGCTGCTCATCAACGGGCGCAAGTTTGGCGTGCGGCTGTGGGTGGCGGTGCCGGGCGTGTCGCCGCTGCGGGTGTACCTGCACCGCAACGGGCTGGCACTGTTCAGCAGCGACGCCTACAGACCCGCAGGTGCGGCGCGCCGGCAGCAACAGCAGCAGGGCGGCCTGTGCCGGCGCCTGCGACGGCTGTTGGCAAAACTCTGGGGCCCGCGGACTGCTACGTGGGGGTGGCCGTCTGCATGTCTGGTGTGTGCTGCGCTAGTCACATGTCTGCTGTTGCATCCAACTTCTCACTGCTACTTTCAAAGCTTGTTCACTGTCCTGCTGCTGTGCAGACTTCAGTGGCGGCTCCTTTGGCGCCGGCCACATCACCAACTACGCACAGAATGAGAACGGTGATGTGTGGTCGCTGCAGCAGCTGGCGCAGCACCTGGGCGCCTCTGCTTGGAAGGTGGGCACGCGCCAACAGCAGTGATCACATTGCTCGCAGCTAAACTGCATGCACAGCCATATCGTGGACCACAGCACTGCCCTACAGTTGAGGCAGCGCAGCAGCACATCTTGCTAATAATCAGGCATGGGAACTCTTGCCCTGACTGCTGTGTGTCCTCCCAATATGCCTCTGCTGCTTGCTGCAGCCGCTGTGGATGCAGATGGCGCGTGCGACCGCGCTGGTGTTTGCGTCAGCGCTGCGGCGCATCCAGGAGGTGCAGGCGGCCATGGACCTGCGCCCAAGGTGGGGGGAGGGGGGGGGGGCAGCAGCAGCAGCAGCAGCAGCAGCAGCAGCAGCCAAAGCGCCAACAAGCTTGCAAGGGCCGTGCTGCTGTGGCCTGCATGATGCAGGTGGACGAAACCCACAGCCCAAAGGTGGATGCTCTTGCAGCTGTGTGACCGCCCTCTCCAAAGCTTAGCGCTGACTTTTCTGTGCCCTCCAGCTGCTGGTTTGCTCACCTTGCAGCGCATCTCCTGCTGCTGCTGCCTCATCCCCGCTGCAGGCAGACCTTCCAGTACTTTGGGCTGGACTTCCTGGTGGATGCTGCGCTGCAGCCCTGGCTGATGGAGGCCAACGCCACGCCCTCCATGAAGGTGGCCCACGAGGAGCCCGCCACGCAGCAGCTCATCCAGGCGCAGAAGTGGGACTTCGTGCGGGACACCTTCACGCTACTGCGCATCCAGCAGCACATGTTTGACGAGGTGGGGTGACAGGGGCGGACTGTGGTGCAAACGGGTGCAAAAGCCGCACCTCTGCCCAGCAATGGCCAGCGGACGCCCACTGACTGGGGGAGGTGGCAGCTGCTGCTGGATGTGGGTGGCACACTTGCCGCTGCTGTGCCATTTTTGGTAGTCTCAGCAAACCATCTGCAAAGTTGCTGGAGTTCAAAATGATCTTGCCGGTCTGTTTGCTGGACGAAGGATGCTGCCTGGCACTGCTGCCTGCCTACGTCTGCCTGCCTATGTATGTGTGTCTGCTGCTGCAGGGCGCCATGGCTCGGCCCGTGGGCGTGTCTGACGTGGCTGCTGAGTTGGAGGCCCGGGGCGGGCTGCTGCCCCTGATGCACCTGTTCCCCTGCGAGGCCAGCCACCCCGGCACCAGCATCCCCTGGGAGCAGCAGGACGCAGCGCTGCAGGCCTGGCTGGGCAGCAGCAGCAGCTACCAGGCCGCTGCGGCCGAGCTGGAGGCTGCACATGACGTGTGAGGCTGCTGCCTGTGCGCGCGTGAGCCGTTTCCAGCTTGAGCTGACATTGGCTCCTAGGCTAGCGCATGCTGGGCGCTGACGAGGTGGCTGGTCGTGTGGTGGCACACAGCACTGCGCTGAGCTGCAGGTCAACACTCAGGTGAGGCAGTGCAAGGCTAAACTACAGTTTACAGGCTTCGGTAGTTGTCTTGCTGACTGGACACACGGTGACAATACAACTTATATTATTCAAATGAGCCAGGTGCAACCTATTGATAGCGGCAACAGCCGCCGCCGCCGCAGCAGCAGCCACTGTTCTGCCCCTGCCAGGCAGATGTCGACAAACACTACCTGCGTTGGTCAACACCTGCTGCCGCCGCTGCTGCTGTGTTGTCTGTTGTTGCCTTTACCAGGTGCCAGCCGGCCCTCACACACCAGCTGCCACCAGGACCCAGGGGCAGGGACCACAAGGGCTGCTAGTCTTGCAGTGACAGCTGCTGCTGGCTAGCACCAGACAGCACATCAGGCGTCAGCTGCCACAATGTGGTGGGCGGTGCGTGTTTCTTTTTCGAGTAAGAGTGTGAACTTGCTGCTAGCCAGCCAGCTGATGCTGCTAATAATTTGCAGCTAGCCAGCCAGCGCACATTGCTGTTCCAGCATCACATCTGCTTTTGTTGCCACATTTTGGTATCATATCATAAGCATTGTCCCCTTCATGTAGGAATGCAAGCACTTACTCACAGCATACTCAGGAGAGTTGTTTGTTCTGCTGCCGTTTGCAGAAGGCAGACAGAGCTTTCTTTGCTCATGCACTGCCAGCAGATCAACTGGCAGCTGCTGGGGGCGTTCACAGCGTGGGCCAAAAACAATCACAACATGGGCAGCAGCACAGACGGTGGATGCTGCCAGGTGCTGGCAGACTGCCTGCGCCCTTGCGCCAGAGGCCAGGCGCTGTCAGCAGCAGGCGCAGAGCTGCATGCAGCAGCGCTGTACACGCAGCGCCTGCAAACCATCACATACCGGGCGCGGCAGTGGGCACGGCAGAATCTCAGCTATTTGGGGCGCTGCGCAGTTGCGCAGCAGATGATGGCATCTTGCATCACCTATCATGCGCAGTTCGTGCCAGTCCCAGCAGATATCATGGCCAGGATGCACCGCCGCCTCTTAGGGTTTGTGACAGAGCAGGGCTGCGCTCGAGAAGCCAACATCCGGCAGTGGAATGAAAGCCCTCCGGCAGCAGTGGCCAGCCTGCCTTTCAGCATGGGCGGAATGAGGCAGGTTGATGTCAGGGCGCACGCCACAGCAATGCAGGCACGCACAGCAGCAGCATTGCTGTCGCCGCGGCGAGCCCCATGGAAGGCCTTCATGCGGGCCAACCTGCGCCATGCACTGCCAGGACTAGGGGAGGCAGCGTTAGTGCAGCGATCAGGGGGCCGCTGCAGGCTGCCGCCAGGGGCGGCAGGCTGCCGCTGCGCCTATCAGCATACGTAGAGGCGCTGCAAAGCGTGGGCATTCACAGGCACGTGGAGCACAGCGCCATGACCCGCCAGCAGATCCAGCTTGAGCTGCTAGTGGGGAACCACAGCGTGGGCAGCAGCTCAGATGGGCAGATGTTGGCAGCAGCCGGCACCCTCCCTGCTCAGCTGCGCCACGGCGCAGGCACCACACTGGGGCAGGTGCAGCAGCAGCTAACTGGACAGCCGCAGCAAGATGGCATAGTGCTGCCGCCGGCATGGCTGCGCACTCTGCGGGACGGCAGCACAGGTGCATGGCAGACCGATACGCTGCAGCAGTGGGCACAACAGTTGCAGCAAGATGGCACCACCAAGTGCTACAAAGTGCAGCAGGACGGCAGCTTGAAGGCCACGATAGCTGTCCCAATGGACACAGCAGCCCTCCAATGGGCGCCATGTTGTGTGGTAGATGTAACAGCAGTGCCGCACCCTGCATTTCAGCGGCAACAACAGCAGCGGCAGCAGCGACAGCAGCAGCAGCAGCAGCGGCAGCAGCCAGCAGCACGGCAACAGCGGCAGCCAAGACAGCAGCAACAGCAGGAACATCAGCAGCAGCAGCTGCAGCAGCCAGCAGCATGGCAACAGCAGCAGCCGCGACAGCAGCAACAGCAGCAACAGCAGCAGCAGCAGCAGCAGCAGCAGCACCAGGGACAGCAACAGCAACAGCAGCAGCAGCAGCAGCAGCAGCAGCACCAGGGACAGCAACAGCAACAGCAGCAGCAGCGGCAATCGCGAAGCACGCCGTCATGGTACCTGGTGGGTGCTTGGGCAGACATTCGCGTAGATCCTAGTGTATGGGGGATGGGGTTTGCTGTCAGCTTGCTGCAGTTCACGCCAAAGGTGGCAACATGCAGGCTGCTGCAGGAGCAATGCAGTCGGCAGTGCAAAGAGGGATGGCTATCAGGTGTCGGCATGCGCCCGCGCCTGTGGCGCAACCGCCTGGGTGCTGAGGCGCCACAGGACGGCTTGCAGGAGATGGAGGCAGCTCAGAAACGGTCCTTCCAGCAAATGCAGCAAAATAGCGAGGCGCCTGGCAATCGTAGCAGCAGCAGCAGTGGCAGCCAGCGGTTTAGCGACGCAGCTATGATGGCGGCTTACCATGCGTCCTGGATGGATCCGTCCAGGGAGCGGGAGCTGCCAAGACAGCGCGCGGCAACAGCAGCAGCAGTAGTCACGGCTCAACGGCAGCAACAGGAGCAGCAACAGCAGCGCATCAGCTGCCCAGCACACAATGATCTACTGGACCCGATCACTCACTCCATGGGTGCTGCCAATGCCATGCAGCACCGCTGGGTGGCGAGTTATCAGCGGCTAAAAGACACCCAGCTGCCGAGGCGGCTGCGAGTGTTTGGCTGGCGGCTTCTGCATGCAGGAGTGAAGGTAGGCGCACGGCGCATGCTGGCATCCAGCAGACACGCGCCGGCTCACTTTACCTGCCCAGCACAGCAGTGCCAGCAGCCGCAGCAACTGGAGACCCTCACCCACTTGTTAGTGGAGTGCCCTGTAGCTGCAGCAGCGTGGCAGTGGTACGCGCAACAGGTGTGGCAGCGTGTGCAGCCCGGAGCAGTGGTCCCTGTTAATAACAGCCGTCTGCTGCTGCTGGATGACTTCAGTGTGTGGGCCCCGCCAGCAGGGCAGCAGCAGATGTGGACGCAGCTGCGTCTGCTGCTGCTGGAGTCCATTTGGGTGGTGCGCTGCAGCAGCATCAGGGCTGGCGTGATTGTGGCCAGTGCAGATGGCAGCGATGGCAGCGGCAGCCGCAATGCAGGCAGCAATTCTCAATCTCAGAGCCACGGCATCAGCGATGCAGAGGACAGCAGCAGCAACAGCAGCAGCATGGGCAGTCAACGGGGTACAACTGGCGAGCCGGGCAGCTCATCATACGCTACTAAGGCTGTGGCGTGTAGGTTTCTGGCAGAGCTGCGGCAGCAAATTCAGAGGGAGTGGGATAGGGTGGAAGTAGATGTTAGGATAGGTTGTGGGATACCGTTTGCATGGCTGCAGGGAAGGTCGCCTGAGATCAAACTTGTTGACTTTGAGCAGAAGTGGGGAGCACTGTATAGGATGGGCGCAAATGGGCGCATCAAGGTTCGGGCCAGCGCGGCTGGCATGTGAGGGATGGATTGGGCACGGGTCTACGAGGCGTGGTGGTCTGTTTTGACGGTTCGGGCGGGGTGTACAATGCGTTCGTTGGAGTAGTGGCCGTCGTTCCTCGTTGTGATGTGTTGCAAAATAGTATGGCAAAGGCTAAGTTGATGGCCGGGATACGTTATGTATGCATGTGAGTGGGTAGCAGAGTACGTTATGTATGCGTGCGTGTGGGTAGCAGTGTACGAGGATGTGTGCAGCATGTGTGGATTAGTTTGTGTGTGTGTGGCTTTGTGTGCCTGAGGTGGTGTCATTTCCTACAGAATGCCACATATCTCATAGGTGTATGTTCGGTCAGTAGCAGGATGTGCTTTGCATGAAGTGGAGAGTCTATGAATAGTCAGGTGGGGATTGTCTGTGTCGACAATCCGTCACCTATTAATAGGCGTCTTGTGTAGGTGTCGTAATGCTGCCTGTAAAGTGCAGCTTTTAGAGGTGTGCAAGTCACCATGCAGCGATAGATAACAGTTACACTATGCTGACAGTTTTTGTTTCAAGGGCCAGTCACGGTCTGTCACACATCACAGGACGTCATTGCGCGACTGTGATTTTAGTGGAGTCTGGGCACTCGGTCAGGTCCTGGATGCCTTTCGGGGCTGCTCCGCAAGGGGCTGTCTGCATGATCGTGTGACAGCGTCTCTTGGTACAAGAGACCTGTGGAGTGAGTGCGGAACAGGTTGCCTCATTCTCTCAATGGATCTTTTTATGGAGCAAGTGCACGGTTATTTAGGTCCGCCCTTGTAACGTTCTTGCTTCAAAAAAAAAAAAAAAAAAAAAAAAAAAAAAGTGCAGCTTGTAGAGGTGTACAAGTCACCATGCAGTGATAGCTTTTTTTTTTTTTTTTTTTTTTTTTTTGAAGCAAGAACGTTACAAGGGCGGACCTAAATAACTGTGCACTTGCTCCATAAAAAGATCCATTGAGAGAATGAGGCAACCTGTTCCGCACTCACTCCACAGGTCTCTTGTACCAAGAGACGCTGTCACACGATCATGCAGTGATAGCTGACAGTTACGTCATGGACAAATTTTGTTTCAAGGGCCAATCACGGTCTGTCACACATCACAGGACGTCATTGCGCGACTGTGATTTTAGTGGAGTCTGGGCACTCGGTCAGGTCCTGGATGCCTTTCGGGGCTGCTCCGCAAGGGGCTGTCTGCATGATCGTGTGACAGCGTCTCTTGGTACAAGAGACCTGTGGAGTGAGTGCGGAACAGGTTGCCTCACTCTCTCAATGGATCTTTTTATGGAGCAAGTGCACAGTTATTTAGGTCAGCCCTTGTAACGTTCTTGCTTCAAAAAAAAAAAAAAAAAAAAAAAAAAAAAAAAAAAAAAAACGTCCGGGATAAAATCGCCCAGTAGGAATTTTAGCCGGCCAGTGAGTTTCCAGTGGCGGTTCACAGACACCCGTGCCAACCCGCATCCTGCCCCCAGGACATTCGTACGGCTTCAAACTTGATACATCAACATTTTACAAAGAGATATAACAATGAATGAACTTTCAGGAAGCACACCTAGCACATTTCCATGATGGGCCACGAGGCGGGCCGGAGCGAAAATTCAACCGTCGGGGCGCATCGAAGGCCGCTGCGCTTATTTTCGTACGTCAGTCCTAGGCATGTGAGGGCCTAATATGCTTGGGCATGGAACGTCCGGGATAAAATCGTCCAGTAGGAATTTTAGCCGGCCAGTGAGTTTCCAGTGGCGGTTCACAGACACCCGTGCCAACCCGCATCCTGCCCCCAGGACATTCGTACGGCTTCAAATTTGATACATCAACATTTTACAAAGAGATATAACAATGAATGAACTTTCAGGAAGCACACCTAGCACATTTCCAGAATGGGCCACGAGGCGGCCCGGAGCGAAATTCAACCGTCGGGGCGCATCGAAGGCCGCTGCGCTTATTTTCGTATGTCAGTCCTAGGCATGTAAGGGCCTAACATGCTTGGGCATGGAACGTCCGGGATAAAATTGTCCAGTAGGAATTTTAGCCGGCCAGTGAGTTTCCAGTGGCGGTTCACAGACACCCGTGCCAACCCGCATCCTGCCCCAGGACATTCGTACGGGCACTCGGTCAGGTCCTGGATGCCTTTCGAGGCTGCTCCGCACGGGGCTGCCTGCATTTTTTTTTGTTTTTGAAGCAAGAACGTTTTTTTTGTTTTTTTTTTGAAGCAAGAACGTTACAAGGGCTGACCTAAATAACTGTGCACTTGCTCCATAAAAAGATCCGTTGAGAGAGTGAGGCAACCTGTTCCGCACTCACCCCACAGGTCTCTTTCACCAAGAGACGCTGTCACACGATCATGCAGACAGCCCCGTGCGGAGCAGCCCTGAAAGGCATCCAGGACCTGACCGAGTGCCCAGACTCCACTAAAATCACAGTCGATTGTCTGTGTCGACAATCCGTCACCTATTAATAGGCGTCTTGTGTAGGTGTCGTAATGCTGCCTGTAAAGTGCAGCTTTTTTTTTTTTTGAAGCAAGAACGCTAAAAGTGCAGCTTGTAGAGGTGTACAAGTCACCATGCAGTGATAGCTTTTTTTTTTTTTTTTTTTTTTTTTTTTGAAGCAAGAACGTTACAAGGGCGGACCTAAATAACTGTGCACTTGCTCCATAAAAAGATCCATTGAGAGAATGAGGCAACCTGTTCCGCACTCACTCCACAGGTCTCTTGTACCAAGAGACGCTGTCACACGATCATGCAGTGATAGCTGACAGTTACGTCATGGACAAATTTTGTTTCAAGGGCCAATCACGGTCTGTCACACATCACAGGACGTCATTGCGCGACTGTGATTTTAGTGGAGTCTGGGCACTCGGTCAGGTCCTGGATGCCTTTCGGGGCTGCTCCGCAAGGGGCTGTCTGCATGATCGTGTGACAGCGTCTCTTGGTACAAGAGACCTGTGGAGTGAGTGCGGAACAGGTTGCCTCACTCTCTCAATGGATCTTTTTATGGAGCAAGTGCACAGTTATTTAGGTCAGCCCTTGTAACGTTCTTGCTTCAAAAAAAAAAAAAAAAAAAAAAAAAAAAAAAAACGTCCGGGATAAAATCGCCCAGTAGGAATTTTAGCCGGCCAGTGAGTTTCCAGTGGCGGTTCACAGACACCCGTGCCAACCCGCATCCTGCCCCCAGGACATTCGTACGGCTTCAAACTTGATACATCAACATTTTACAAAGAGATATAACAATGAATGAACTTTCAGGAAGCACACCTAGCACATTTCCATGATGGGCCACGAGGCGGGCCGGAGCGAAAATTCAACCGTCGGGGCGCATCGAAGGCCGCTGCGCTTATTTTCGTACGTCAGTCCTAGGCATGTGAGGGCCTAATATGCTTGGGCATGGAACGTCCGGGATAAAATCGTCCAGTAGGAATTTTAGCCGGCCAGTGAGTTTCCAGTGGCGGTTCACAGACACCCGTGCCAACCCGCATCCTGCCCCCAGGACATTCGTACGGCTTCAAATTTGATACATCAACATTTTACAAAGAGATATAACAATGAATGAACTTTCAGGAAGCACACCTAGCACATTTCCAGAATGGGCCACGAGGCGGCCCGGAGCGAAATTCAACCGTCGGGGCGCATCGAAGGCCGCTGCGCTTATTTTCGTATGTCAGTCCTAGGCATGTAAGGGCCTAACATGCTTGGGCATGGAACGTCCGGGATAAAATTGTCCAGTAGGAATTTTAGCCGGCCAGTGAGTTTCCAGTGGCGGTTCACAGACACCCGTGCCAACCCGCATCCTGCCCCAGGACATTCGTACGGGCACTCGGTCAGGTCCTGGATGCCTTTCGAGGCTGCTCCGCACGGGGCTGCCTGCATTTTTTTTTGTTTTTGAAGCAAGAACGTTTTTTTTGTTTTTTTTTTGAAGCAAGAACGTTACAAGGGCTGACCTAAATAACTGTGCACTTGCTCCATAAAAAGATCCGTTGAGAGAGTGAGGCAACCTGTTCCGCACTCACCCCACAGGTCTCTTTCACCAAGAGACGCTGTCACACGATCATGCAGACAGCCCCGTGCGGAGCAGCCCTGAGTGCTGGACAGCGTCGTGGACAGCACTCAGACAGCGTTTGTTCCAGGCAGGGACATTGCAGACAATGTGCTGCTGCACCTGGAGGAAGTTGACTTCCTCAGGACGCAGCAGCAGCCCGGCTGCATTTTGTTTCTGGATTTTGAGAAGGCCTATGACAGGCTAGACAGGGAATGGCTGATGAAGTGCATGGCAGCAATGCAGTTCCCGCCAGGCATGCGTAGGTGGGTACAGCTGCTGCTGGCAGGCACACAGGGCCGCATCGTGTTCAACGGCGGCCACCTCAGCAGGGTGTTTGACATCCCCTCTGGCTGCGCGCAGGGCAGCCCACTCAGCCCGCTGCTGTATGTGCTAGCAGCGCAGCCGCTGGCGGCCAAATGCAGAGCGCTGCAAGCAGCAGGGGAAGTGGACAGCATCAGCATGCCCGACGGCTCAGCAGCACCCTGCAGCATGCAGCATGCAGACGACACCACCCTGCACGCCGCCAGCAGGCAAGGCGTTGCTGTGCTGGTGAGGAAAGCAGTACAGCCGTTTTGTGCAGCGAGTGGCGCCAAGCTGGGAGTCAGCAAGTGCCAGGGCATGGAAGTGGGCACGCAGCAGCCGTTTGTAGGGGTAGATCCAGCCACGCAGATACCGTTCCATGATACAGCACTACACCCGATCAGGCACCTGGGTCTGCTGCTGTCAGCAGCAGGCGCAGAGCCGCATGCAGCAGCGCTGTACACGCAGCGCCTGCAAACCATCACATACCGGGCGCGGCAGTGGGCACGGCAGAATCTCAGCTATTTGGGGCGCTGCGCAGTTGCGCAGCAGATGATGGCATCTTGCATCACCTATCATGCGCAGTTCGTGCCAGTCCCAGTAGATATCATGGCCAGGATGCACCGCCGCCTCTTAGGGTTTGTGACAGAGCAGGGCTGCGCTCGAGAAGCCAACATCCGGCAGTGGAATGAAAGCCCTCCGGCAGCAGTGGCCAGCCTGCCTTTCAGCATGGGCGGAATGAGGCAGGTGGATGTCAGGGCGCACGCCACAGCAATGCAGGCACGTACAGCAGCAGCATTGCTGTCGCCGCGGCGAGCCCCATGGAAGGCCTTCATGCGGGCCAACCTGCGCCACGCACTGCCAGGACTAGGGGAGGCAGCGTTGGTGCAGCGATCAAAGGCGCCGCTGCAGGCTGCCGCCAGGGGCGGCAGGCTGCCGCTGCGCCTATCAGCATACATAGAGGCGCTGCAAAGCGTGGGCATTCACAGGCACGTCGAGCACAGCGCCATGACCAGCCAGCAGATCCAGCTTGAGCTGCTGGTGGGGAACCACAGCGTGGGCAGCAGCTCAGATGGGCAGATGTTGGCAGCAGCCGGTGCCCTCCCTGCTCAGCTGCGCCACGGCGCAGGCACCACACTGGGGCAGGTGCAGCAGCAGCTAACTGGACAGCCGCAGCAAGATGGCATTGTGCTGCCGCCGGCATGGCTGCACACTCTGCGGGAGGGCAGCACAGGTGCATGGCAGACCGACACGCAGCAACAGTGGGCACAACAGTTGCAGCACGACGGCACCACCAAGTGCTACAAGGTGCAGCAGGATGGCAGCTTGAAGGCCACAACAGCTGTCCTAATGGACACAGCAGCCCTCCAATGGGCGCCATGTTGTGTGGTAGATGTAACAGCAGTGCCGCACCCTGCATTTCAGCGGCAACAACAGCAGCGGCAGCAGCGGCAGCAGCAGCAGCAACAGCGGCAGCAGCCAGCAGCACGGCAACAGCGGCAGCCACGACAGCAGCAACAACAGGAACGTCAGCAGCAGCAGCTGCAGCAGCCAGCTGCATGGCAACAGCAGCAGCCGCGACAGCAGCAACAACAGGAACGGCAGCAGCAGCAGCAGCAGCAGCAGCACCACCAGGGACAGCAGCAGCAGCAGCAGCAGCAGCAGCAGCAGCAGCAGCAGCAGCAGCAGCAACAGCAGCACCAAGGACAGCACCAGCAACAGCAGCAGCAGCAGCAATCGCGAAGCACGCCGTCATGGTACCTGGTGGGGGCTTGGGCAGACATTCGCGTAGATCCTAGTGTATGGGGGATGGGGTTTGCTGTCAGCTTGCTGCAGTTCACGCCAAAGGTGGCAACATGCAGGCTGCTGCAGGAGCAATGCAGTCGGCAGTGCAAAGAGGGATGGCTATCAGGTGTCGGCATGCGCCCGCGCCTGTGGCGCAACCGCCTGGGTGCTGAGGCGCCACAGGACGGCTTGCAGGAGATGGAGGCAGCTCAGAAACGGTCCTTCCAGCAAATGCAGCAAAATAGCGAGGCGCCTGGCAATCGTAGCAGCAGCAGCAGTGGCAGCCAGCGGTTTAGCGACGCAGCTATGATGGCGGCTTACCATGCGTCCTGGATGGATCCGTCCAGGGAGCGGGAGCTGCCAAGACAGCGCGCGGCAACAGCAGCAGCAGTAGTCACGGCTCAACGGCAGCAACAGGAGCAGCAACAGCAGCGCATCAGCTGCCCAGCACACAATGATCTACTGGACCCGATCACTCACTCCATGGGTGCTGCCAATGCCATGCAGCACCGCTGGGTGGCGAGTTATCAGCGGCTAAAAGACACCCAGCTGCCGAGGCGGCTGCGAGTGTTTGGCTGGCGGCTTCTGCATGCAGGAGTGAAGGTAGGCGCACGGCGCATGCTGGCATCCAGCAGACACGCGCCGGCTCACTTTACCTGCCCAGCACAGCAGTGCCAGCAGCCGCAGCAACTGGAGACCCTCACCCACTTGTTAGTGGAGTGCCCTGTAGCTGCAGCAGCGTGGCAGTGGTACGCGCAACAGGTGTGGCAGCGTGTGCAGCCCGGAGCAGTGGTCCCTGTTAATAACAGCCGTCTGCTGCTGCTGGATGACTTCAGTGTGTGGGCCCCGCCAGCAGGGCAGCAGCAGATGTGGACGCAGCTGCGTCTGCTGCTGCTGGAGTCCATTTGGGTGGTGCGCTGCAGCAGCATCAGGGCTGGCGTGATTGTGGCCAGTGCAGATGGCAGCGATGGCAGCGGCAGCCGCAATGCAGGCAGCAATTCTCAATCTCAGAGCCACGGCATCAGCGATGCAGAGGACAGCAGCAGCAACAGCAGCAGCATGGGCAGTCAACGGGGTACAACTGGCGAGCCGGGCAGCTCATCATACGCTACTAAGGCTGTGGCGTGTAGGTTTCTGGCAGAGCTGCGGCAGCAAATTCAGAGGGAGTGGGATAGGGTGGAAGTAGATGTTAGGATAGGTTGTGGGATACCGTTTGCATGGCTGCAGGGAAGGTCGCCTGAGATCAAACTTGTTGACTTTGAGCAGAAGTGGGGAGCACTGTATAGGATGGGCGCAAATGGGCGCATCAAGGTTCGGGCCAGCGCGGCTGGCATGTGAGGGATGGATTGGGCACGGGTCTACGAGGCGTGGTGGTCTGTTTTGACGGTTCGGGCGGGGTGTACAATGCGTTCGTTGGAGTAGTGGCCGTCGTTCCTCGTTGTGATGTGTTGCAAAATAGTATGGCAAAGGCTAAGTTGATGGCCGGGATACGTTATGTATGCATGTGAGTGGGTAGCAGAGTACGTTATGTATGCGTGCGTGTGGGTAGCAGTGTACGAGGATGTGTGCAGCATGTGTGGATTAGTTTGTGTGTGTGTGGCTTTGTGTGCCTGAGGTGGTGTCATTTCCTACAGAATGCCACATATCTCATAGGTGTATGTTCGGTCAGTAGCAGGATGTGCTTTGCATGAAGTGGAGAGTCTATGAATAGTCAGGTGGGGATTGTCTGTGTCGACAATCCGTCACCTATTAATAGGCGTCTTGTGTAGGTGTCGTAATGCTGCCTGTAAAGTGCAGCTTTTAGAGGTGTGCAAGTCACCATGCAGCGATAGATAACAGTTACACTATGCTGACAGTTTTTGTTTCAAGGGCCAGTCACGGTCTGTCACACATCACAGGACGTCATTGCGCGACTGTGATTTTAGTGGAGTCTGGGCACTCGGTCAGGTCCTGGATGCCTTTCGGGGCTGCTCCGCAAGGGGCTGTCTGCATGATCGTGTGACAGCGTCTCTTGGTACAAGAGACCTGTGGAGTGAGTGCGGAACAGGTTGCCTCATTCTCTCAATGGATCTTTTTATGGAGCAAGTGCACGGTTATTTAGGTCCGCCCTTGTAACGTTCTTGCTTCAAAAAAAAAAAAAAAAAAAAAAAAAAAAAGAGCAGCCCTGAAAGGCATCCAGGACCTGACCGAGTGCCCAGACTCCACTAAAATCACAGTCGATTGTCTGTGTCGACAATCCGTCACCTATTAATAGGCGTCTTGTGTAGGTGTCGTAATGCTGCCTGTAAAGTGCAGCTTTTTTTTTTTTTGAAGCAAGAACGCTAAAAGTGCAGCTTGTAGAGGTGTACAAGTCACCATGCAGTGATAGCTTTTTTTTTTTTTTTTTTTTTTTTTGAAGCAAGAACGTTACAAGGGCGGACCTAAATAACTGTGCACTTGCTCCATAAAAAGATCCATTGAGAGAATGAGGCAACCTGTTCCGCACTCACTCCACAGGTCTCTTGTACCAAGAGACGCTGTCACACGATCATGCAGTGATAGCTGACAGTTACGTCATGGACAAATTTTGTTTCAAGGGCCAATCACGGTCTGTCACACATCACAGGACGTCATTGCGCGACTGTGATTTTAGTGGAGTCTGGGCACTCGGTCAGGTCCTGGATGCCTTTCGGGGCTGCTCCGCAAGGGGCTGTCTGCATGATCGTGTGACAGCGTCTCTTGGTACAAGAGACCTGTGGAGTGAGTGCGGAACAGGTTGCCTCACTCTCTCAATGGATCTTTTTATGGAGCAAGTGCACAGTTATTTAGGTCAGCCCTTGTAACGTTCTTGCTTCAAAAAAAAAAAAAAAAAAAAAAAAAAAAAAAAACGTCCGGGATAAAATCGCCCAGTAGGAATTTTAGCCGGCCAGTGAGTTTCCAGTGGCGGTTCACAGACACCCGTGCCAACCCGCATCCTGCCCCCAGGACATTCGTACGGCTTCAAACTTGATACATCAACATTTTACAAAGAGATATAACAATGAATGAACTTTCAGGAAGCACACCTAGCACATTTCCATGATGGGCCACGAGGCGGGCCGGAGCGAAAATTCAACCGTCGGGGCGCATCGAAGGCCGCTGCGCTTATTTTCGTACGTCAGTCCTAGGCATGTGAGGGCCTAATATGCTTGGGCATGGAACGTCCGGGATAAAATCGTCCAGTAGGAATTTTAG
Organism: Tetradesmus obliquus; assembly: GCA_030272155.1. Taxonomy (NCBI): domain Eukaryota; kingdom Viridiplantae; phylum Chlorophyta; class Chlorophyceae; order Sphaeropleales; family Scenedesmaceae; genus Tetradesmus; species Tetradesmus obliquus. Next base: position 3,286,329 of record CP126200.1, on the reverse strand, counting down.
CCGGCCAGTGAGTTTCCAGTGGCGGTTCACAGACACCCGTGCCAACCCGCATCCTGCCCCCAGGACATTCGTACGGCTTCAAATTTGATACATCAACATTTTACAAAGAGATATAACAATGAATGAACTTTCAGGAAGCACACCTAGCACATTTCCAGAATGGGCCACGAGGCGGCCCGGAGCGAAATTCAACCGTCGGGGCGCATCGAAGGCCGCTGCGCTTATTTTCGTATGTCAGTCCTAGGCATGTAAGGGCCTAACATGCTTGGGCATGGAACGTCCGGGATAAAATTGTCCAGTAGGAATTTTAGCCGGCCAGTGAGTTTCCAGTGGCGGTTCACAGACACCCGTGCCAACCCGCATCCTGCCCCAGGACATTCGTACGGGCACTCGGTCAGGTCCTGGATGCCTTTCGAGGCTGCTCCGCACGGGGCTGCCTGCATTTTTTTTTGTTTTTGAAGCAAGAACGTTTTTTTTGTTTTTTTTTTGAAGCAAGAACGTTACAAGGGCTGACCTGTGGAGTGAGTGCGGAACAGGTTGCCTCATTCTCTCAATGGATCTTTTTATGGAGCAAGTGCACGGTTATTTAGGTCCGCCCTTGTAACGTTCTTGCTTCAAAAAAAAAAAAAAAAAAAAAAAACAAGGGCTGACCTAAATAACTGTGCACTTGCTCCATAAAAAGATCCGTTGAGAGAGTGAGGCAACCTGTTCCGCACTCACCCCACAGGTCTCTTTCACCAAGAGACGCTGTCACACGATCATGCAGACAGCCCCGTGCGGAGCAGCCCTGAAAGGCATCCAGGACCTGACCGAGTGCCCAGACTCCACTAAAATCACAGTCGATTGTCTGTGTCGACAATCCGTCACCTATTAATAGGCGTCTTGTGTAGGTGTCGTAATGCTGCCTGTAAAGTGCAGCCTTTTTTTTTTTTGAAGCAAGAACGCTAAAAGTGCAGCTTGTAGAGGTGTACAAGTCACCATGCAGTGATAGCTTTTTTTTTTTTTTTTTTTTTTTTTTGAAGCAAGAACGTTACAAGGGCGGACCTAAATAACTGTGCACTTGCTCCATAAAAAGATCCATTGAGAGAATGAGGCAACCTGTTCCGCACTCACTCCACAGGTCTCTTGTACCAAGAGACGCTGTCACACGATCATGCAGTGATAGCTGACAGTTACGTCATGGACAAATTTTGTTTCAAGGGCCAATCACGGTCTGTCACACATCACAGGACGTCATTGCGCGACTGTGATTTTAGTGGAGTCTGGGCACTCGGTCAGGTCCTGGATGCCTTTCGGGGCTGCTCCGCAAGGGGCTGTCTGCATGATCGTGTGACAGCGTCTCTTGGTACAAGAGACCTGTGGAGTGAGTGCGGAACAGGTTGCCTCACTCTCTCAATGGATCTTTTTATGGAGCAAGTGCACAGTTATTTAGGTCAGCCCTTGTAACGTTCTTGCTTCAAAAAAAAAAAAAAAAAAAAAAAAAAAAAAAAAAAACGTCCGGGATAAAATCGCCCAGTAGGAATTTTAGCCGGCCAGTGAGTTTCCAGTGGCGGTTCACAGACACCCGTGCCAACCCGCATCCTGCCCCCAGGACATTCGTACGGCTTCAAACTTGATACATCAACATTTTACAAAGAGATATAACAATGAATGAACTTTCAGGAAGCACACCTAGCACATTTCCATGATGGGCCACGAGGCGGGCCGGAGCGAAAATTCAACCGTCGGGGCGCATCGAAGGCCGCTGCGCTTATTTTCGTACGTCAGTCCTAGGCATGTGAGGGCCTAATATGCTTGGGCATGGAACGTCCGGGATACAATCGTCCAGTAGGAATTTTAGCCGGCCAGTGAGTTTCCAGTGGCGGTTCACAGACACCCGTGCCAACCCGCATCCTGCCCCCAGGACATTCGTACGGCTTCAAACTTGATACATCAACATTTTACAAAGAGATATAACAATGAATGAACTTTCAGGAAGCACACCTAGCACATTTCCAGAATGGGCCACGAGGCGGCCCGGAGCGAAATTCAACCGTCGGGGCGCATCGAAGGCCGCTGCGCTTATTTTCGTATGTCAGTCCTAGGCATGTAAGGGCCTAACATGCTTGGGCATGGAACGTCCGGGATAAAATTGTCCAGTAGGAATTTTAGCCGGCCAGTGAGTTTCCAGTGGCGGTTCACAGACACCCGTGCCAACCCGCATCCTGCCCCAGGACATTCGTACGGGCACTCGGTCAGGTCCTGGATGCCTTTCGAGGCTGCTCCGCACGGGGCTGCCTGCATTTTTTTTTGTTTTTGAAGCAAGAACGTTTTTTTTGTTTTTTTTTTGAAGCAAGAACGTTACAAGGGCTGACCTAAATAACTGTGCACTTGCTCCATAAAAAGATCCGTTGAGAGAGTGAGGCAACCTGTTCCGCACTCACCCCACAGGTCTCTTTCACCAAGAGACGCTGTCACACGATCATGCAGACAGCCCCGTGCGGAGCAGCCCTGAAAGGCATCCAGGACCTGACCGAGTGCCCAGACTCCACTAAAATCACAGTCGATTGTCTGTGTCGACAATCCGTCACCTATTAATAGGCGTCTTGTGTAGGTGTCGTAATGCTGCCTGTAAAGTGCAGCTTTTTTTTTTTTGAAGCAAGAACGCTAAAAGTGCAGCTTGTAGAGGTGTACAAGTCACCATGCAGTGATAGCTTTTTTTTTTTTTTTTTTTTTTTTTTTTTTTGAAGCAAGAACGTTACAAGGGCGGACCTAAATAACTGTGCACTTGCTCCATAAAAAGATCCATTGAGAGAATGAGGCAACCTGTTCCGCACTCACTCCACAGGTCTCTTGTACCAAGAGACGCTGTCACACGATCATGCAGTGATAGCTGACAGTTACGTCATGGACAAATTTTGTTTCAAGGGCCAATCACGGTCTGTCACACATCACAGGACGTCATTGCGCGACTGTGATTTTAGTGGAGTCTGGGCACTCGGTCAGGTCCTGGATGCCTTTCGGGGCTGCTCCGCAAGGGGCTGTCTGCATGATCGTGTGACAGCGTCTCTTGGTACAAGAGACCTGTGGAGTGAGTGCGGAACAGGTTGCCTCACTCTCTCAATGGATCTTTTTATGGAGCAAGTGCACAGTTATTTAGGTCAGCCCTTGTAACGTTCTTGCTTCAAAAAAAAAAAAAAAAAAAAAAAAAAAAACGTCCGGGATAAAATCGCCCAGTAGGAATTTTAGCCGGCCAGTGAGTTTCCAGTGGCGGTTCACAGACACCCGTGCCAACCCGCATCCTGCCCCCAGGACATTCGTACGGCTTCAAACTTGATACATCAACATTTTACAAAGAGATATAACAATGAATGAACTTTCAGGAAGCACACCTAGCACATTTCCATGATGGGCCACGAGGCGGGCCGGAGCGAAAATTCAACCGTCGGGGCGCATCGAAGGCCGCTGCGCTTATTTTCGTACGTCAGTCCTAGGCATGTGAGGGCCTAATATGCTTGGGCATGGAACGTCCGGGATACAATCGTCCAGTAGGAATTTTAGCCGGCCAGTGAGTTTCCAGTGGCGGTTCACAGACACCCGTGCCAACCCGCATCCTGCCCCCAGGACATTCGTACGGCTTCAAACTTGATACATCAACATTTTACAAAGAGATATAACAATGAATGAACTTTCAGGAAGCACACCTAGCACATTTCCAGAATGGGCCACGAGGCGGCCCGGAGCGAAATTCAACCGTCGGGGCGCATCGAAGGCCGCTGCGCTTATTTTCGTATGTCAGTCCTAGGCATGTAAGGGCCTAACATGCTTGGGCATGGAACGTCCGGGATAAAATTGTCCAGTAGGAATTTTAGCCGGCCAGTGAGTTTCCAGTGGCGGTTCACAGACACCCGTGCCAACCCGCATCCTGCCCCAGGACATTCGTACGGGCACTCGGTCAGGTCCTGGATGCCTTTCGAGGCTGCTCCGCACGGGGCTGCCTGCATTTTTTTTTGTTTTTGAAGCAAGAACGTTTTTTTTGTTTTTTTTTTTGAAGCAAGAACGTTACAAGGGCTGACCTAAATAACTGTGCACTTGCTCCATAAAAAGATCCGTTGAGAGAGTGAGGCAACCTGTTCCGCACTCACCCCACAGGTCTCTTTCACCAAGAGACGCTGTCACACGATCATGCAGACAGCCCCGTGCGGAGCAGCCCTGAAAGGCATCCAGGACCTGACCGAGTGCCCAGACTCCACTAAAATCACAGTCGATTGTCTGTGTCGACAATCCGTCACCTATTAATAGGCGTCTTGTGTAGGTGTCGTAATGCTGCCTGTAAAGTGCAGCTTTTTTTTTTTTTGAAGCAAGAACGCTAAAAGTGCAGCTTGTAGAGGTGTACAAGTCACCATGCAGTGATAGCTTTTTTTTTTTTTTTTTTTTTTTTTTGAAGCAAGAACGTTACAAGGGCGGACCTAAATAACTGTGCACTTGCTCCATAAAAAGATCCATTGAGAGAATGAGGCAACCTGTTCCGCACTCACTCCACAGGTCTCTTGTACCAAGAGACGCTGTCACACGATCATGCAGTGATAGCTGACAGTTACGTCATGGACAAATTTTGTTTCAAGGGCCAATCACGGTCTGTCACACATCACAGGACGTCATTGCGCGACTGTGATTTTAGTGGAGTCTGGGCACTCGGTCAGGTCCTGGATGCCTTTCGGGGCTGCTCCGCAAGGGGCTGTCTGCATGATCGTGTGACAGCGTCTCTTGGTACAAGAGACCTGTGGAGTGAGTGCGGAACAGGTTGCCTCACTCTCTCAATGGATCTTTTTATGGAGCAAGTGCACAGTTATTTAGGTCAGCCCTTGTAACGTTCTTGCTTCAAAAAAAAAAAAAAAAAAAAAAAAAAAAAAACGTCCGGGATAAAATCGCCCAGTAGGAATTTTAGCCGGCCAGTGAGTTTCCAGTGGCGGTTCACAGACACCCGTGCCAACCCGCATCCTGCCCCCAGGACATTCGTACGGCTTCAAACTTGATACATCAACATTTTACAAAGAGATATAACAATGAATGAACTTTCAGGAAGCACACCTAGCACATTTCCATGATGGGCCACGAGGCGGGCCGGAGCGAAAATTCAACCGTCGGGGCGCATCGAAGGCCGCTGCGCTTATTTTCGTACGTCAGTCCTAGGCATGTGAGGGCCTAATATGCTTGGGCATGGAACGTCCGGGATAAAATCGTCCAGTAGGAATTTTAGCCGGCCAGTGAGTTTCCAGTGGCGGTTCACAGACACCCGTGCCAACCCGCATCCTGCCCCCAGGACATTCGTACGGCTTCAAATTTGATACATCAACATTTTACAAAGAGATATAACAATGAATGAACTTTCAGGAAGCACACCTAGCACATTTCCAGAATGGGCCACGAGGCGGCCCGGAGCGAAATTCAACCGTCGGGGCGCATCGAAGGCCGCTGCGCTTATTTTCGTATGTCAGTCCTAGGCATGTAAGGGCCTAACATGCTTGGGCATGGAACGTCCGGGATAAAATTGTCCAGTAGGAATTTTAGCCGGCCAGTGAGTTTCCAGTGGCGGTTCACAGACACCCGTGCCAACCCGCATCCTGCCCCAGGACATTCGTACGGGCACTCGGTCAGGTCCTGGATGCCTTTCGAGGCTGCTCCGCACGGGGCTGCCTGCATTTTTTTTTGTTTTTGAAGCAAGAACGTTTTTTTTGTTTTTTTTTTGAAGCAAGAACGTTACAAGGGCTGACCTAAATAACTGTGCACTTGCTCCATAAAAAGATCCGTTGAGAGAGTGAGGCAACCTGTTCCGCACTCACCCCACAGGTCTCTTTCACCAAGAGACGCTGTCACACGATCATGCAGACAGCCCCGTGCGGAGCAGCCCTGAAAGGCATCCAGGACCTGACCGAGTGCCCAGACTCCACTAAAATCACAGTCGATTGTCTGTGTCGACAATCCGTCACCTATTAATAGGCGTCTTGTGTAGGTGTCGTAATGCTGCCTGTAAAGTGCAGCTTTTTTTTTTTTGAAGCAAGAACGCTAAAAGTGCAGCTTGTGGCAGCGGCAGCCGCAATGCAGGCAGCAATTCTCAATCTCTGAGCCACGGCATCAGCGATGCAGAGGACAGCAGCAGCAACAGCAGCAGCATGGGCAGTCAACGGGGTACAACTGGCGAGCCGGGCAGCTCATCATACGCTGCTAAGGCTGTGGCGTGTAGGTTTCTGGCAGAGCTGCGGCAGCAAATTCAGAGGGAGTGGGATAGGGTGGAAGTAGATGTTAGGATAGGTTGTGGGATACCGTTTGCATGGCTGCAGGGAAGGTCGCCTGAGATCAAACTTGTTGACTTTGAGCAGAAGTGGGGAGCACTGTATAGGATGGGCGCAAATGGGCGCATCAAGGTTCGGGCCAGCGCGGCTGGCATGTGAGGGATGGATTGGGCACGGGTCTACGAGGCGTGGTGGTCTGTTTTGACGGTTCGGGCGGGGTGTACAATGCATTCGTTGGAGTAGTGGCCGTCGTTCCTCGTTGTGATGTGTTGCAAAATAGTATGGCAAAGGCTAAGTTGATGGCCGGGATACGTTATGTATGCATGTGAGTGGGTAGCAGAGTACGTTATGTATGCGTGCGTGTGGGTAGCAGTGTACGAGGATGTGTGCAGCATGTGTGGATTAGTTTGTGTGTGTGTGGCTTTGTGTGCCTGAGGTGGTGTCATTTCCTACAGAATGCCACATATCTCATAGGTGTATGTTCGGTCAGTAGCAGGATGTGCTTTGCATGAAGTGGAGAGTCTATGAATAGTCAGGTGGGGATTGTCTGTGTCGACAATCCGTCACCTATTAATAGGCGTCTTGTGTAGGTGTCGTAATGCTGCCTGTAAAGTGCAGCTTTTAGAGGTGTGCAAGTCACCATGCAGCGATAGATAACAGTTACACTATGCTGACAGTTTTTGTTTCAAGGGCCAGTCACGGTCTGTCACACATCACAGGACGTCATTGCGCGACTGTGATTTTAGTGGAGTCTGGGCACTCGGTCAGGTCCTGGATGCCTTTCGGGGCTGCTCCGCAAGGGGCTGTCTGCATGATCGTGTGACAGCGTCTCTTGGTACAAGAGACCTGTGGAGTGAGTGCGGAACAGGTTGCCTCACTCTCTCAATGGATCTTTTTATGGAGCAAGTGCACGGTTATTTAGGTCCGCCCTTGTAACGTTCTTGCTTCAAAAAAAAAAAAAAAAAAAAAAAAAAAGTGCAGCTTGTAGAGGTGTACAAGTCACCATGCAGTGATAGCTTTTTTTTTTTTTTTTTTTTTTTTTGAAGCAAGAACGTTACAAGGGCGGACCTAAATAACTGTGCACTTGCTCCATAAAAAGATCCATTGAGAGAATGAGGCAACCTGTTCCGCACTCACTCCACAGGTCTCTTGTACCAAGAGACGCTGTCACACGATCATGCAGTGATAGCTGACAGTTACGTCATGGACAAATTTTGTTTCAAGGGCCAATCACGGTCTGTCACACATCACAGGACGTCATTGCGCGACTGTGATTTTAGTGGAGTCTGGGCACTCGGTCAGGTCCTGGATGCCTTTCGGGGCTGCTCCGCAAGGGGCTGTCTGCATGATCGTGTGACAGCGTCTCTTGGTACAAGAGACCTGTGGAGTGAGTGCGGAACAGGTTGCCTCACTCTCTCAATGGATCTTTTTATGGAGCAAGTGCACAGTTATTTAGGTCAGCCCTTGTAACGTTCTTGCTTCAAAAAAAAAAAAAAAAAAAAAAAAAAAAAAAAAAAAAAAACGTCCGGGATAAAATCGCCCAGTAGGAATTTTAGCCGGCCAGTGAGTTTCCAGTGGCGGTTCACAGACACCCGTGCCAACCCGCATCCTGCCCCCAGGACATTCGTACGGCTTCAAACTTGATACATCAACATTTTACAAAGAGATATAACAATGAATGAACTTTCAGGAAGCACACCTAGCACATTTCCATGATGGGCCACGAGGCGGGCCGGAGCGAAAATTCAACCGTCGGGGCGCATCGAAGGCCGCTGCGCTTATTTTCGTACGTCAGTCCTAGGCATGTGAGGGCCTAATATGCTTGGGCATGGAACGTCCGGGATAAAATCGTCCAGTAGGAATTTTAGCCGGCCAGTGAGTTTCCAGTGGCGGTTCACAGACACCCGTGCCAACCCGCATCCTGCCCCCAGGACATTCGTACGGCTTCAAATTTGATACATCAACATTTTACAAAGAGATATTACAATGAATGAACTTTCAGGAAGCACACCTAGCACATTTCCAGAATGGGCCACGAGGCGGCCCGGAGCGAAATTCAACCGTCGGGGCGCATCGAAGGCCGCTGCGCTTATTTTCGTATGTCAGTCCTAGGCATGTAAGGGCCTAACATGCTTGGGCATGGAACGTCCGGGATAAAATTGTCCAGTAGGAATTTTAGCCGGCCAGTGAGTTTCCAGTGGCGGTTCACAGACACCCGTGCCAACCCGCATCCTGCCCCAGGACATTCGTACGGGCACTCGGTCAGGTCCTGGATGCCTTTCGAGGCTGCTCCGCACGGGGCTGCCTGCATTTTTTTTTGTTTTTGAAGCAAGAACGTTTTTTTTGTTTTTTTTTTGAAGCAAGAACGTTACAAGGGCTGACCTAAATAACTGTGCACTTGCTCCATAAAAAGATCCGTTGAGAGAGTGAGGCAACCTGTTCCGCACTCACCCCACAGGTCTCTTTCACCAAGAGACGCTGTCACACGATCATGCAGACAGCCCCGTGCGGAGCAGCCCTGAAAGGCATCCAGGACCTGACCGAGTGCCCAGACTCCACTAAAATCACAGTCGATTGTCTGTGTCGACAATCCGTCACCTATTAATAGGCGTCTTGTGTAGGTGTCGTAATGCTGCCTGTAAAGTGCAGCTTTTTTTTTTTTTGAAGCAAGAACGCTAAAAGTGCAGCTTGTAGAGGTGTACAAGTCACCATGCAGTGATAGCTTTTTTTTTTTTTTTTTTTTTTTTTTTGAAGCAAGAACGTTACAAGGGCGGACCTAAATAACTGTGCACTTGCTCCATAAAAAGATCCATTGAGAGAATGAGGCAACCTGTTCCGCACTCACTCCACAGGTCTCTTGTACCAAGAGACGCTGTCACACGATCATGCAGTGATAGCTGACAGTTACGTCATGGACAAATTTTGTTTCAAGGGCCAATCACGGTCTGTCACACATCACAGGACGTCATTGCGCGACTGTGATTTTAGTGGAGTCTGGGCACTCGGTCAGGTCCTGGATGCCTTTCGGGGCTGCTCCGCAAGGGGCTGTCTGCATGATCGTGTGACAGCGTCTCTTGGTACAAGAGACCTGTGGAGTGAGTGCGGAACAGGTTGCCTCACTCTCTCAATGGATCTTTTTATGGAGCAAGTGCACAGTTATTTAGGTCAGCCCTTGTAACGTTCTTGCTCCAAAAAAAAAAAAAAAAAAAAAAAAAAAAAAAAAACGTCCGGGATAAAATCGCCCAGTAGGAATTTTAGCCGGCCAGTGAGTTTCCAGTGGCGGTTCACAGACACCCGTGCCAACCCGCATCCTGCCCCCAGGACATTCGTACGGCTTCAAACTTGATACATCAACATTTTACAAAGAGATATAACAATGAATGAACTTTCAGGAAGCACACCTAGCACATTTCCATGATGGGCCACGAGGCGGGCCGGAGCGAAAATTCAACCGTCGGGGCGCATCGAAGGCCGCTGCGCTTATTTTCGTACGTCAGTCCTAGGCATGTGAGGGCCTAATATGCTTGGGCATGGAACGTCCGGGATAAAATCGTCCAGTAGGAATTTTAGCCGGCCAGTGAGTTTCCAGTGGCGGTTCACAGACACCCGTGCCAACCCGCATCCTGCCCCCAGGACATTCGTACGGCTTCAAATTTGATACATCAACATTTTACAAAGAGATATAACAATGAATGAACTTTCAGGAAGCACACCTAGCACATTTCCAGAATGGGCCACGAGGCGGCCCGGAGCGAAATTCAACCGTCGGGGCGCATCGAAGGCCGCTGCGCTTATTTTCGTATGTCAGTCCTAGGCATGTAAGGGCCTAACATGCTTGGGCATGGAACGTCCGGGATAAAATTGTCCAGTAGGAATTTTAGCCGGCCAGTGAGTTTCCAGTGGCGGTTCACAGACACCCGTGCCAACCCGCATCCTGCCCCAGGACATTCGTACGGGCACTCGGTCAGGTCCTGGATGCCTTTCGAGGCTGCTCCGCACGGGGCTGCCTGCATTTTTTTTTGTTTTTGAAGCAAGAACGTTTTTTTTGTTTTTTTTTTGAAGCAAGAACGTTACAAGGGCTGACCTAAATAACTGTGCACTTGCTCCATAAAAAGATCCGTTGAGAGAGTGAGGCAACCTGTTCCGCACTCACCCCACAGGTCTCTTTCACCAAGAGACGCTGTCACACGATCATGCAGACAGCCCCGTGCGGAGCAGCCCTGAAAGGCATCCAGGACCTGACCGAGTGCCCAGACTCCACTAAAATCACAGTCGATTGTCTGTGTCGACAATCCGTCACCTATTAATAGGCGTCTTGTGTAGGTGTCGTAATGCTGCCTGTAAAGTGCAGCTTTTTTTTTTTTTGAAGCAAGAACGCTAAAAGTGCAGCTTGTAGAGGTGTACAAGTCACCATGCAGTGATAGCTTTTTTTTTTTTTTTTTTTTTTTTTTTTGAAGCAAGAACGTTACAAGGGCGGACCTAAATAACTGTGCACTTGCTCCATAAAAAGATCCATTGAGAGAATGAGGCAACCTGTTCCGCACTCACTCCACAGGTCTCTTGTACCAAGAGACGCTGTCACACGATCATGCAGTGATAGCTGACAGTTACGTCATGGACAAATTTTGTTTCAAGGGCCAATCACGGTCTGTCACACATCACAGGACGTCATTGCGCGACTGTGATTTTAGTGGAGTCTGGGCACTCGGTCAGGTCCTGGATGCCTTTCGGGGCTGCTCCGCAAGGGGCTGTCTGCATGATCGTGTGACAGCGTCTCTTGGTACAAGAGACCTGTGGAGTGAGTGCGGAACAGGTTGCCTCACTCTCTCAATGGATCTTTTTATGGAGCAAGTGCACAGTTATTTAGGTCAGCCCTTGTAACGTTCTTGCTTCAAAAAAAAAAAAAAAAAAAAAAAAAAAAAAACGTCCGGGATAAAATCGCCCAGTAGGAATTTTAGCCGGCCAGTGAGTTTCCAGTGGCGGTTCACAGACACCCGTGCCAACCCGCATCCTGCCCCCAGGACATTCGTACGGCTTCAAACTTGATACATCAACATTTTACAAAGAGATATAACAATGAATGAACTTTCAGGAAGCACACCTAGCACATTTCCATGATGGGCCACGAGGCGGGCCGGAGCGAAAATTCAACCGTCGGGGCGCATCGAAGGCCGCTGCGCTTATTTTCGTACGTCAGTCCTAGGCATGTGAGGGCCTAATATGCTTGGGCATGGAACGTCCGGGATAAAATCGTCCAGTAGGAATTTTAGCCGGCCAGTGAGTTTCCAGTGGCGGTTCACAGACACCCGTGCCAACCCGCATCCTGCCCCCAGGACATTCGTACGGCTTCAAATTTGATACATCAACATTTTACAAAGAGATATAACAATGAATGAACTTTCAGGAAGCACACCTAGCACATTTCCAGAATGGGCCACGAGGCGGCCCGGAGCGAAATTCAACCGTCGGGGCGCATCGAAGGCCGCTGCGCTTATTTTCGTATGTCAGTCCTAGGCATGTAAGGGCCTAACATGCTTGGGCATGGAACGTCCGGGATAAAATTGTCCAGTAGGAATTTTAGCCGGCCAGTGAGTTTCCAGTGGCGGTTCACAGACACCCGTGCCAACCCGCATCCTGCCCCAGGACATTCGTACGGGCACTCGGTCAGGTCCTGGATGCCTTTCGAGGCTGCTCCGCACGGGGCTGCCTGCATTTTTTTTTGTTTTTGAAGCAAGAACGTTTTTTTTGTTTTTTTTTTGAAGCAAGAACGTTACAAGGGCTGACCTAAATAACTGTGCACTTGCTCCATAAAAAGATCCGTTGAGAGAGTGAGGCAACCTGTTCCGCACTCACCCCACAGGTCTCTTTCACCAAGAGACGCTGTCACACGATCATGCAGACAGCCCCGTGCGGAGCAGCCCTGAAAGGCATCCAGGACCTGACCGAGTGCCCAGACTCCACTAAAATCACAGTCGATTGTCTGTGTCGACAATCCGTCACCTATTAATAGGCGTCTTGTGTAGGTGTCGTAATGCTGCCTGTAAAGTGCAGCTTTTTTTTTTTTTGAAGCAAGAACGCTAAAAGTGCAGCTTGTAGAGGTGTACAAGTCACCATGCAGTGATAGCTTTTTTTTTTTTTTTTTTTTTTTTTTTTTGAAGCAAGAACGTTACAAGGGCGGACCTAAATAACTGTGCACTTGCTCCATAAAAAGATCCATTGAGAGAATGAGGCAACCTGTTCCGCACTCACTCCACAGGTCTCTTGTACCAAGAGACGCTGTCACACGATCATGCAGTGATAGCTGACAGTTACGTCATGGACAAATTTTGTTTCAAGGGCCAATCACGGTCTGTCACACATCACAGGACGTCATTGCGCGACTGTGATTTTAGTGGAGTCTGGGCACTCGGTCAGGTCCTGGATGCCTTTCGGGGCTGCTCCGCAAGGGGCTGTCTGCATGATCGTGTGACAGCGTCTCTTGGTACAAGAGACCTGTGGAGTGAGTGCGGAACAGGTTGCCTCACTCTCTCAATGGATCTTTTTATGGAGCAAGTGCACAGTTATTTAGGTCAGCCCTTGTAACGTTCTTGCTTCAAAAAAAAAAAAAAAAAAAAAAAAAAAAAAAAACGTCCGGGATAAAATCGCCCAGTAGGAATTTTAGCCGGCCAGTGAGTTTCCAGTGGCGGTTCACAGACACCCGTGCCAACCCGCATCCTGCCCCCAGGACATTCGTACGGCTTCAAACTTGATACATCAACATTTTACAAAGAGATATAACAATGAATGAACTTTCAGGAAGCACACCTAGCACATTTCCATGATGGGCCACGAGGCGGGCCGGAGCGAAAATTCAACCGTCGGGGCGCATCGAAGGCCGCTGCGCTTATTTTCGTACGTCAGTCCTAGGCATGTGAGGGCCTAATATGCTTGGGCATGGAACGTCCGGGATAAAATCGTCCAGTAGGAATTTTAGCCGGCCAGTGAGTTTCCAGTGGCGGTTCACAGACACCCGTGCCAACCCGCATCCTGCCCCCAGGACATTCGTACGGCTTCAAATTTGATACATCAACATTTTACAAAGAGATATAACAATGAATGAACTTTCAGGAAGCACACCTAGCACATTTCCAGAATGGGCCACGAGGCGGCCCGGAGCGAAATTCAACCGTCGGGGCGCATCGAAGGCCGCTGCGCTTATTTTCGTATGTCAGTCCTAGGCATGTGAGGGCCTAACATGCTTGGGCATGGAACGTCCGGGATAAAATTGTCCAGTAGGAATTTTAGCCGGCCAGTGAGTTTCCAGTGGCGGTTCACAGACACCCGTGCCAACCCGCATCCTGCCCCAGGACATTCGTACGGGCACTCGGTCAGGTCCTGGATGCCTTTCGAGGCTGCTCCGCACGGGGCTGCCTGCATTTTTTTTTGTTTTTGAAGCAAGAACGTTTTTTTTGTTTTTTTTTTGAAGCAAGAACGTTACAAGGGCTGACCTAAATAACTGTGCACTTGCTCCATAAAAAGATCCGTTGAGAGAGTGAGGCAACCTGTTCCGCACTCACCCCACAGGTCTCTTTCACCAAGAGACGCTGTCACACGATCATGCAGACAGCCCCGTGCGGAGCAGCCCTGAAAGGCATCCAGGACCTGACCGAGTGCCCAGACTCCACTAAAATCACAGTCGATTGTCTGTGTCGACAATCCGTCACCTATTAATAGGCGTCTTGTGTAGGTGTCGTAATGCTGCCTGTAAAGTGCAGCTTTTTTTTTTTTTGAAGCAAGAACGCTAAAAGTGCAGCTTGTAGAGGTGTACAAGTCACCATGCAGTGATAGCTTTTTTTTTTTTTTTTTTTTTTTTTTTTGAAGCAAGAACGTTACAAGGGCGGACCTAAATAACTGTGCACTTGCTCCATAAAAAGATCCATTGAGAGAATGAGGCAACCTGTTCCGCACTCACTCCACAGGTCTCTTGTACCAAGAGACGCTGTCACACGATCATGCAGTGATAGCTGACAGTTACGTCATGGACAAATTTTGTTTCAAGGGCCAATCACGGTCTGTCACACATCACAGGACGTCATTGCGCGACTGTGATTTTAGTGGAGTCTGGGCACTCGGTCAGGTCCTGGATGCCTTTCGGGGCTGCTCCGCAAGGGGCTGTCTGCATGATCGTGTGACAGCGTCTCTTGGTACAAGAGACCTGTGGAGTGAGTGCGGAACAGGTTGCCTCACTCTCTCAATGGATCTTTTTATGGAGCAAGTGCACAGTTATTTAGGTCAGCCCTTGTAACGTTCTTGCTTCAAAAAAAAAAAAAAAAAAAAAAAAAAAAAAAAAAAAACGTCCGGGATAAAATCGCCCAGTAGGAATTTTAGCCGGCCAGTGAGTTTCCAGTGGCGGTTCACAGACACCCGTGCCAACCCGCATCCTGCCCCCAGGACATTCGTACGGCTTCAAACTTGATACATCAACATTTTACAAAGAGATATAACAATGAATGAACTTTCAGGAAGCACACCTAGCACATTTCCATGATGGGCCACGAGGCGGGCCGGAGCGAAAATTCAACCGTCGGGGCGCATCGAAGGCCGCTGCGCTTATTTTCGTACGTCAGTCCTAGGCATGTGAGGGCCTAATATGCTTGGGCATGGAACGTCCGGGATAAAATCGTCCAGTAGGAATTTTAGCCGGCCAGTGAGTTTCCAGTGGCGGTTCACAGACACCCGTGCCAACCCGCATCCTGCCCCCAGGACATTCGTACGGCTTCAAATTTGATACATCAACATTTTACAAAGAGATATAACAATGAATGAACTTTCAGGAAGCACACCTAGCACATTTCCAGAATGGGCCACGAGGCGGCCCGGAGCGAAATTCAACCGTCGGGGCGCATCGAAGGCCGCTGCGCTTATTTTCGTATGTCAGTCCTAGGCATGTAAGGGCCTAACATGCTTGGGCATGGAACGTCCGGGATAAAATTGTCCAGTAGGAATTTTAGCCGGCCAGTGAGTTTCCAGTGGCGGTTCACAGACACCCGTGCCAACCCGCATCCTGCCCCAGGACATTCGTACGGGCACTCGGTCAGGTCCTGGATGCCTTTCGAGGCTGCTCCGCACGGGGCTGCCTGCATTTTTTTTTGTTTTTGAAGCAAGAACGTTTTTTTTGTTTTTTTTTTGAAGCAAGAACGTTACAAGGGCTGACCTAAATAACTGTGCACTTGCTCCATAAAAAGATCCGTTGAGAGAGTGAGGCAACCTGTTCCGCACTCACCCCACAGGTCTCTTTCACCAAGAGACGCTGTCACACGATCATGCAGACAGCCCCGTGCGGAGCAGCCCTGAAAGGCATCCAGGACCTGACCGAGTGCCCAGACTCCACTAAAATCACAGTCGATTGTCTGTGTCGACAATCCGTCACCTATTAATAGGCGTCTTGTGTAGGTGTCGTAATGCTGCCTGTAAAGTGCAGCTTTTTTTTTTTTTGAAGCAAGAACGCTAAAAGTGCAGCTTGTAGAGGTGTACAAGTCACCATGCAGTGATAGCTTTTTTTTTTTTTTTTTTTTTTTTTTTTGAAGCAAGAACGTTACAAGGGCGGACCTAAATAACTGTGCACTTGCTCCATAAAAAGATCCATTGAGAGAATGAGGCAACCTGTTCCGCACTCACTCCACAGGTCTCTTGTACCAAGAGACGCTGTCACACGATCATGCAGTGATAGCTGACAGTTACGTCATGGACAAATTTTGTTTCAAGGGCCAATCACGGTCTGTCACACATCACAGGACGTCATTGCGCGACTGTGATTTTAGTGGAGTCTGGGCACTCGGTCAGGTCCTGGATGCCTTTCGGGGCTGCTCCGCAAGGGGCTGTCTGCATGATCGTGTGACAGCGTCTCTTGGTACAAGAGACCTGTGGAGTGAGTGCGGAACAGGTTGCCTCACTCTCTCAATGGATCTTTTTATGGAGCAAGTGCACAGTTATTTAGGTCAGCCCTTGTAACGTTCTTGCTTCAAAAAAAAAAAAAAAAAAAAAAAAAAAAAAAAAAAAACGTCCGGGATAAAATCGCCCAGTAGGAATTTTAGCCGGCCAGTGAGTTTCCAGTGGCGGTTCACAGACACCCGTGCCAACCCGCATCCTGCCCCCAGGACATTCGTACGGCTTCAAACTTGATACATCAACATTTTACAAAGAGATATAACAATGAATGAACTTTCAGGAAGCACACCTAGCACATTTCCATGATGGGCCACGAGGCGGGCCGGAGCGAAAATTCAACCGTCGGGGCGCATCGAAGGCCGCTGCGCTTATTTTCGTACGTCAGTCCTAGGCATGTGAGGGCCTAATATGCTTGGGCATGGAACGTCCGGGATAAAATCGTCCAGTAGGAATTTTAGCCGGCCAGTGAGTTTCCAGTGGCGGTTCACAGACACCCGTGCCAACCCGCATCCTGCCCCCAGGACATTCGTACGGCTTCAAATTTGATACATCAACATTTTACAAAGAGATATAACAATGAATGAACTTTCAGGAAGCACACCTAGCACATTTCCAGAATGGGCCACGAGGCGGCCCGGAGCGAAATTCAACCGTCGGGGCGCATCGAAGGCCGCTGCGCTTATTTTCGTATGTCAGTCCTAGGCATGTAAGGGCCTAACATGCTTGGGCATGGAACGTCCGGGATAAAATTGTCCAGTAGGAATTTTAGCCGGCCAGTGAGTTTCCAGTGGCGGTTCACAGACACCCGTGCCAACCCGCATCCTGCCCCAGGACATTCGTACGGGCACTCGGTCAGGTCCTGGATGCCTTTCGAGGCTGCTCCGCACGGGGCTGCCTGCATTTTTTTTTGTTTTTGAAGCAAGAACGTTTTTTTTGTTTTTTTTTTGAAGCAAGAACGTTACAAGGGCTGACCTAAATAACTGTGCACTTGCTCCATAAAAAGATCCGTTGAGAGAGTGAGGCAACCTGTTCCGCACTCACCCCACAGGTCTCTTTCACCAAGAGACGCTGTCACACGATCATGCAGACAGCCCCGTGCGGAGCAGCCCTGAAAGGCATCCAGGACCTGACCGAGTGCCCAGACTCCACTAAAATCACAGTCGATTGTCTGTGTCGACAATCCGTCACCTATTAATAGGCGTCTTGTGTAGGTGTCGTAATGCTGCCTGTAAAGTGCAGCTTTTTTTTTTTTTGAAGCAAGAACGCTAAAAGTGCAGCTTGTAGAGGTGTACAAGTCACCATGCAGTGATAGCTTTTTTTTTTTTTTTTTTTTTTTTTTTTGAAGCAAGAACGTTACAAGGGCGGACCTAAATAACTGTGCACTTGCTCCATAAAAAGATCCATTGAGAGAATGAGGCAACCTGTTCCGCACTCACTCCACAGGTCTCTTGTACCAAGAGACGCTGTCACACGATCATGCAGTGATAGCTGACAGTTACGTCATGGACAAATTTTGTTTCAAGGGCCAATCACGGTCTGTCACACATCACAGGACGTCATTGCGCGACTGTGATTTTAGTGGAGTCTGGGCACTCGGTCAGGTCCTGGATGCCTTTCGGGGCTGCTCCGCAAGGGGCTGTCTGCATGATCGTGTGACAGCGTCTCTTGGTACAAGAGACCTGTGGAGTGAGTGCGGAACAGGTTGCCTCACTCTCTCAATGGATCTTTTTATGGAGCAAGTGCACAGTTATTTAGGTCAGCCCTTGTAACGTTCTTGCTTCAAAAAAAAAAAAAAAAAAAAAAAAAAAAAAAAAAAAACGTCCGGGATAAAATCGCCCAGTAGGAATTTTAGCCGGCCAGTGAGTTTCCAGTGGCGGTTCACAGACACCCGTGCCAACCCGCATCCTGCCCCCAGGACATTCGTACGGCTTCAAACTTGATACATCAACATTTTACAAAGAGATATAACAATGAATGAACTTTCAGGAAGCACACCTAGCACATTTCCATGATGGGCCACGAGGCGGGCCGGAGCGAAAATTCAACCGTCGGGGCGCATCGAAGGCCGCTGCGCTTATTTTCGTACGTCAGTCCTAGGCATGTGAGGGCCTAATATGCTTGGGCATGGAACGTCCGGGATAAAATCGTCCAGTAGGAATTTTAGCCGGCCAGTGAGTTTCCAGTGGCGGTTCACAGACACCCGTGCCAACCCGCATCCTGCCCCCAGGACATTCGTACGGCTTCAAATTTGATACATCAACATTTTACAAAGAGATATAACAATGAATGAACTTTCAGGAAGCACACCTAGCACATTTCCAGAATGGGCCACGAGGCGGCCCGGAGCGAAATTCAACCGTCGGGGCGCATCGAAGGCCGCTGCGCTTATTTTCGTATGTCAGTCCTAGGCATGTAAGGGCCTAACATGCTTGGGCATGGAACGTCCGGGATAAAATTGTCCAGTAGGAATTTTAGCCGGCCAGTGAGTTTCCAGTGGCGGTTCACAGACACCCGTGCCAACCCGCATCCTGCCCCAGGACATTCGTACGGGCACTCGGTCAGGTCCTGGATGCCTTTCGAGGCTGCTCCGCACGGGGCTGCCTGCATTTTTTTTTGTTTTTGAAGCAAGAACGTTTTTTTTGTTTTTTTTTTGAAGCAAGAACGTTACAAGGGCTGACCTAAATAACTGTGCACTTGCTCCATAAAAAGATCCGTTGAGAGAGTGAGGCAACCTGTTCCGCACTCACCCCACAGGTCTCTTTCACCAAGAGACGCTGTCACACGATCATGCAGACAGCCCCGTGCGGAGCAGCCCTGAAAGGCATCCAGGACCTGACCGAGTGCCCAGACTCCACTAAAATCACAGTCGATTGTCTGTGTCGACAATCCGTCACCTATTAATAGGCGTCTTGTGTAGGTGTCGTAATGCTGCCTGTAAAGTGCAGCTTTTTTTTTTTTTGAAGCAAGAACGCTAAAAGTGCAGCTTGTAGAGGTGTACAAGTCACCATGCAGTGATAGCTTTTTTTTTTTTTTTTTTTTTTTTTTTTGAAGCAAGAACGTTACAAGGGCGGACCTAAATAACTGTGCACTTGCTCCATAAAAAGATCCATTGAGAGAATGAGGCAACCTGTTCCGCACTCACTCCACAGGTCTCTTGTACCAAGAGACGCTGTCACACGATCATGCAGTGATAGCTGACAGTTACGTCATGGACAAATTTTGTTTCAAGGGCCAATCACGGTCTGTCACACATCACAGGACGTCATTGCGCGACTGTGATTTTAGTGGAGTCTGGGCACTCGGTCAGGTCCTGGATGCCTTTCGGGGCTGCTCCGCAAGGGGCTGTCTGCATGATCGTGTGACAGCGTCTCTTGGTACAAGAGACCTGTGGAGTGAGTGCGGAACAGGTTGCCTCACTCTCTCAATGGATCTTTTTATGGAGCAAGTGCACAGTTATTTAGGTCAGCCCTTGTAACGTTCTTGCTTCAAAAAAAAAAAAAAAAAAAAAAAAAAAAAAAAAAAAACGTCCGGGATAAAATCGCCCAGTAGGAATTTTAGCCGGCCAGTGAGTTTCCAGTGGCGGTTCACAGACACCCGTGCCAACCCGCATCCTGCCCCCAGGACATTCGTACGGCTTCAAACTTGATACATCAACATTTTACAAAGAGATATAACAATGAATGAACTTTCAGGAAGCACACCTAGCACATTTCCATGATGGGCCACGAGGCGGGCCGGAGCGAAAATTCAACCGTCGGGGCGCATCGAAGGCCGCTGCGCTTATTTTCGTACGTCAGTCCTAGGCATGTGAGGGCCTAATATGCTTGGGCATGGAACGTCCGGGATAAAATCGTCCAGTAGGAATTTTAGCCGGCCAGTGAGTTTCCAGTGGCGGTTCACAGACACCCGTGCCAACCCGCATCCTGCCCCCAGGACATTCGTACGGCTTCAAATTTGATACATCAACATTTTACAAAGAGATATAACAATGAATGAACTTTCAGGAAGCACACCTAGCACATTTCCAGAATGGGCCACGAGGCGGCCCGGAGCGAAATTCAACCGTCGGGGCGCATCGAAGGCCGCTGCGCTTATTTTCGTATGTCAGTCCTAGGCATGTAAGGGCCTAACATGCTTGGGCATGGAACGTCCGGGATAAAATTGTCCAGTAGGAATTTTAGCCGGCCAGTGAGTTTCCAGTGGCGGTTCACAGACACCCGTGCCAACCCGCATCCTGCCCCAGGACATTCGTACGGGCACTCGGTCAGGTCCTGGATGCCTTTCGAGGCTGCTCCGCACGGGGCTGCCTGCATTTTTTTTTGTTTTTGAAGCAAGAACGTTTTTTTTGTTTTTTTTTTGAAGCAAGAACGTTACAAGGGCTGACCTAAATAACTGTGCACTTGCTCCATAAAAAGATCCGTTGAGAGAGTGAGGCAACCTGTTCCGCACTCACCCCACAGGTCTCTTTCACCAAGAGACGCTGTCACACGATCATGCAGACAGCCCCGTGCGGAGCAGCCCTGAAAGGCATCCAGGACCTGACCGAGTGCCCAGACTCCACTAAAATCACAGTCGATTGTCTGTGTCGACAATCCGTCACCTATTAATAGGCGTCTTGTGTAGGTGTCGTAATGCTGCCTGTAAAGTGCAGCTTTTTTTTTTTTTGAAGCAAGAACGCTAAAAGTGCAGCTTGTAGAGGTGTACAAGTCACCATGCAGTGATAGCTTTTTTTTTTTTTTTTTTTTTTTTTTTTGAAGCAAGAACGTTACAAGGGCGGACCTAAATAACTGTGCACTTGCTCCATAAAAAGATCCATTGAGAGAATGAGGCAACCTGTTCCGCACTCACTCCACAGGTCTCTTGTACCAAGAGACGCTGTCACACGATCATGCAGTGATAGCTGACAGTTACGTCATGGACAAATTTTGTTTCAAGGGCCAATCACGGTCTGTCACACATCACAGGACGTCATTGCGCGACTGTGATTTTAGTGGAGTCTGGGCACTCGGTCAGGTCCTGGATGCCTTTCGGGGCTGCTCCGCAAGGGGCTGTCTGCATGATCGTGTGACAGCGTCTCTTGGTACAAGAGACCTGTGGAGTGAGTGCGGAACAGGTTGCCTCACTCTCTCAATGGATCTTTTTATGGAGCAAGTGCACAGTTATTTAGGTCAGCCCTTGTAACGTTCTTGCTCCAAAAAAAAAAAAAAAAAAAAAAAAAAAAAAAAAAAAACGTCCGGGATAAAATCGCCCAGTAGGAATTTTAGCCGGCCAGTGAGTTTCCAGTGGCGGTTCACAGACACCCGTGCCAACCCGCATCCTGCCCCCAGGACATTCGTACGGCTTCAAACTTGATACATCAACATTTTACAAAGAGATATAACAATGAATGAACTTTCAGGAAGCACACCTAGCACATTTCCATGATGGGCCACGAGGCGGGCCGGAGCGAAAATTCAACCGTCGGGGCGCATCGAAGGCCGCTGCGCTTATTTTCGTACGTCAGTCCTAGGCATGTGAGGGCCTAATATGCTTGGGCATGGAACGTCCGGGATAAAATCGTCCAGTAGGAATTTTAGCCGGCCAGTGAGTTTCCAGTGGCGGTTCACAGACACCCGTGCCAACCCGCATCCTGCCCCCAGGACATTCGTACGGCTTCAAATTTGATACATCAACATTTTACAAAGAGATATAACAATGAATGAACTTTCAGGAAGCACACCTAGCACATTTCCAGAATGGGCCACGAGGCGGCCCGGAGCGAAATTCAACCGTCGGGGCGCATCGAAGGCCGCTGCGCTTATTTTCGTATGTCAGTCCTAGGCATGTAAGGGCCTAACATGCTTGGGCATGGAACGTCCGGGATAAAATTGTCCAGTAGGAATTTTAGCCGGCCAGTGAGTTTCCAGTGGCGGTTCACAGACACCCGTGCCAACCCGCATCCTGCCCCAGGACATTCGTACGGGCACTCGGTCAGGTCCTGGATGCCTTTCGAGGCTGCTCCGCACGGGGCTGCCTGCATTTTTTTTTGTTTTTGAAGCAAGAACGTTTTTTTTGTTTTTTTTTTGAAGCAAGAACGTTACAAGGGCTGACCTAAATAACTGTGCACTTGCTCCATAAAAAGATCCGTTGAGAGAGTGAGGCAACCTGTTCCGCACTCACCCCACAGGTCTCTTTCACCAAGAGACGCTGTCACACGATCATGCAGACAGCCCCGTGCGGAGCAGCCCTGAAAGGCATCCAGGACCTGACCGAGTGCCCAGACTCCACTAAAATCACAGTCGATTGTCTGTGTCGACAATCCGTCACCTATTAATAGGCGTCTTGTGTAGGTGTCGTAATGCTGCCTGTAAAGTGCAGCTTTTTTTTTTTTTGAAGCAAGAACGCTAAAAGTGCAGCTTGTAGAGGTGTACAAGTCACCATGCAGTGATAGCTTTTTTTTTTTTTTTTTTTTTTTTTTTTGAAGCAAGAACGTTACAAGGGCGGACCTAAATAACTGTGCACTTGCTCCATAAAAAGATCCATTGAGAGAATGAGGCAACCTGTTCCGCACTCACTCCACAGGTCTCTTGTACCAAGAGACGCTGTCACACGATCATGCAGTGATAGCTGACAGTTACGTCATGGACAAATTTTGTTTCAAGGGCCAATCACGGTCTGTCACACATCACAGGACGTCATTGCGCGACTGTGATTTTAGTGGAGTCTGGGCACTCGGTCAGGTCCTGGATGCCTTTCGGGGCTGCTCCGCAAGGGGCTGTCTGCATGATCGTGTGACAGCGTCTCTTGGTACAAGAGACCTGTGGAGTGAGTGCGGAACAGGTTGCCTCACTCTCTCAATGGATCTTTTTATGGAGCAAGTGCACAGTTATTTAGGTCAGCCCTTGTAACGTTCTTGCTTCAAAAAAAAAAAAAAAAAAAAAAAAAAAAAAAAAAAAACGTCCGGGATAAAATCGCCCAGTAGGAATTTTAGCCGGCCAGTGAGTTTCCAGTGGCGGTTCACAGACACCCGTGCCAACCCGCATCCTGCCCCCAGGACATTCGTACGGCTTCAAACTTGATACATCAACATTTTACAAAGAGATATAACAATGAATGAACTTTCAGGAAGCACACCTAGCACATTTCCATGATGGGCCACGAGGCGGGCCGGAGCGAAAATTCAACCGTCGGGGCGCATCGAAGGCCGCTGCGCTTATTTTCGTACGTCAGTCCTAGGCATGTGAGGGCCTAATATGCTTGGGCATGGAACGTCCGGGATAAAATCGTCCAGTAGGAATTTTAGCCGGCCAGTGAGTTTCCAGTGGCGGTTCACAGACACCCGTGCCAACCCGCATCCTGCCCCCAGGACATTCGTACGGCTTCAAATTTGATACATCAACATTTTACAAAGAGATATAACAATGAATGAACTTTCAGGAAGCACACCTAGCACATTTCCAGAATGGGCCACGAGGCGGCCCGGAGCGAAATTCAACCGTCGGGGCGCATCGAAGGCCGCTGCGCTTATTTTCGTATGTCAGTCCTAGGCATGTAAGGGCCTAACATGCTTGGGCATGGAACGTCCGGGATAAAATTGTCCAGTAGGAATTTTAGCCGGCCAGTGAGTTTCCAGTGGCGGTTCACAGACACCCGTGCCAACCCGCATCCTGCCCCAGGACATTCGTACGGGCACTCGGTCAGGTCCTGGATGCCTTTCGAGGCTGCTCCGCACGGGGCTGCCTGCATTTTTTTTTGTTTTTGAAGCAAGAACGTTTTTTTTGTTTTTTTTTTGAAGCAAGAACGTTACAAGGGCTGACCTAAATAACTGTGCACTTGCTCCATAAAAAGATCCGTTGAGAGAGTGAGGCAACCTGTTCCGCACTCACCCCACAGGTCTCTTTCACCAAGAGACGCTGTCACACGATCATGCAGACAGCCCCGTGCGGAGCAGCCCTGAAAGGCATCCAGGACCTGACCGAGTGCCCAGACTCCACTAAAATCACAGTCGATTGTCTGTGTCGACAATCCGTCACCTATTAATAGGCGTCTTGTGTAGGTGTCGTAATGCTGCCTGTAAAGTGCAGCTTTTTTTTTTTTTGAAGCAAGAACGCTAAAAGTGCAGCTTGTAGAGGTGTACAAGTCACCATGCAGTGATAGCTTTTTTTTTTTTTTTTTTTTTTTTTTTTGAAGCAAGAACGTTACAAGGGCGGACCTAAATAACTGTGCACTTGCTCCATAAAAAGATCCATTGAGAGAATGAGGCAACCTGTTCCGCACTCACTCCACAGGTCTCTTGTACCAAGAGACGCTGTCACACGATCATGCAGTGATAGCTGACAGTTACGTCATGGACAAATTTTGTTTCAAGGGCCAATCACGGTCTGTCACACATCACAGGACGTCATTGCGCGACTGTGATTTTAGTGGAGTCTGGGCACTCGGTCAGGTCCTGGATGCCTTTCGGGGCTGCTCCGCAAGGGGCTGTCTGCATGATCGTGTGACAGCGTCTCTTGGTACAAGAGACCTGTGGAGTGAGTGCGGAACAGGTTGCCTCACTCTCTCAATGGATCTTTTTATGGAGCAAGTGCACAGTTATTTAGGTCAGCCCTTGTAACGTTCTTGCTTCAAAAAAAAAAAAAAAAAAAAAAAAAAAAAAAAAAAAACGTCCGGGATAAAATCGCCCAGTAGGAATTTTAGCCGGCCAGTGAGTTTCCAGTGGCGGTTCACAGACACCCGTGCCAACCCGCATCCTGCCCCCAGGACATTCGTACGGCTTCAAACTTGATACATCAACATTTTACAAAGAGATATAACAATGAATGAACTTTCAGGAAGCACACCTAGCACATTTCCATGATGGGCCACGAGGCGGGCCGGAGCGAAAATTCAACCGTCGGGGCGCATCGAAGGCCGCTGCGCTTATTTTCGTACGTCAGTCCTAGGCATGTGAGGGCCTAATATGCTTGGGCATGGAACGTCCGGGATAAAATCGTCCAGTAGGAATTTTAGCCGGCCAGTGAGTTTCCAGTGGCGGTTCACAGACACCCGTGCCAACCCGCATCCTGCCCCCAGGACATTCGTACGGCTTCAAATTTGATACATCAACATTTTACAAAGAGATATAACAATGAATGAACTTTCAGGAAGCACACCTAGCACATTTCCAGAATGGGCCACGAGGCGGCCCGGAGCGAAATTCAACCGTCGGGGCGCATCGAAGGCCGCTGCGCTTATTTTCGTATGTCAGTCCTAGGCATGTAAGGGCCTAACATGCTTGGGCATGGAACGTCCGGGATAAAATTGTCCAGTAGGAATTTTAGCCGGCCAGTGAGTTTCCAGTGGCGGTTCACAGACACCCGTGCCAACCCGCATCCTGCCCCAGGACATTCGTACGGGCACTCGGTCAGGTCCTGGATGCCTTTCGAGGCTGCTCCGCACGGGGCTGCCTGCATTTTTTTTTGTTTTTGAAGCAAGAACGTTTTTTTTGTTTTTTTTTTGAAGCAAGAACGTTACAAGGGCTGACCTAAATAACTGTGCACTTGCTCCATAAAAAGATCCGTTGAGAGAGTGAGGCAACCTGTTCCGCACTCACCCCACAGGTCTCTTTCACCAAGAGACGCTGTCACACGATCATGCAGACAGCCCCGTGCGGAGCAGCCCTGAAAGGCATCCAGGACCTGACCGAGTGCCCAGACTCCACTAAAATCACAGTCGATTGTCTGTGTCGACAATCCGTCACCTATTAATAGGCGTCTTGTGTAGGTGTCGTAATGCTGCCTGTAAAGTGCAGCTTTTTTTTTTTTTGAAGCAAGAACGCTAAAAGTGCAGCTTGTAGAGGTGTACAAGTCACCATGCAGTGATAGCTTTTTTTTTTTTTTTTTTTTTTTTTTTTGAAGCAAGAACGTTACAAGGGCGGACCTAAATAACTGTGCACTTGCTCCATAAAAAGATCCATTGAGAGAATGAGGCAACCTGTTCCGCACTCACTCCACAGGTCTCTTGTACCAAGAGACGCTGTCACACGATCATGCAGTGATAGCTGACAGTTACGTCATGGACAAATTTTGTTTCAAGGGCCAATCACGGTCTGTCACACATCACAGGACGTCATTGCGCGACTGTGATTTTAGTGGAGTCTGGGCACTCGGTCAGGTCCTGGATGCCTTTCGGGGCTGCTCCGCAAGGGGCTGTCTGCATGATCGTGTGACAGCGTCTCTTGGTACAAGAGACCTGTGGAGTGAGTGCGGAACAGGTTGCCTCACTCTCTCAATGGATCTTTTTATGGAGCAAGTGCACAGTTATTTAGGTCAGCCCTTGTAACGTTCTTGCTTCAAAAAAAAAAAAAAAAAAAAAAAAAAAAAAAAAAAAACGTCCGGGATAAAATCGCCCAGTAGGAATTTTAGCCGGCCAGTGAGTTTCCAGTGGCGGTTCACAGACACCCGTGCCAACCCGCATCCTGCCCCCAGGACATTCGTACGGCTTCAAACTTGATACATCAACATTTTACAAAGAGATATAACAATGAATGAACTTTCAGGAAGCACACCTAGCACATTTCCATGATGGGCCACGAGGCGGGCCGGAGCGAAAATTCAACCGTCGGGGCGCATCGAAGGCCGCTGCGCTTATTTTCGTACGTCAGTCCTAGGCATGTGAGGGCCTAATATGCTTGGGCATGGAACGTCCGGGATAAAATCGTCCAGTAGGAATTTTAGCCGGCCAGTGAGTTTCCAGTGGCGGTTCACAGACACCCGTGCCAACCCGCATCCTGCCCCCAGGACATTCGTACGGCTTCAAATTTGATACATCAACATTTTACAAAGAGATATAACAATGAATGAACTTTCAGGAAGCACACCTAGCACATTTCCAGAATGGGCCACGAGGCGGCCCGGAGCGAAATTCAACCGTCGGGGCGCATCGAAGGCCGCTGCGCTTATTTTCGTATGTCAGTCCTAGGCATGTAAGGGCCTAACATGCTTGGGCATGGAACGTCCGGGATAAAATTGTCCAGTAGGAATTTTAGCCGGCCAGTGAGTTTCCAGTGGCGGTTCACAGACACCCGTGCCAACCCGCATCCTGCCCCAGGACATTCGTACGGGCACTCGGTCAGGTCCTGGATGCCTTTCGAGGCTGCTCCGCACGGGGCTGCCTGCATTTTTTTTTGTTTTTGAAGCAAGAACGTTTTTTTTGTTTTTTTTTTGAAGCAAGAACGTTACAAGGGCTGACCTAAATAACTGTGCACTTGCTCCATAAAAAGATCCGTTGAGAGAGTGAGGCAACCTGTTCCGCACTCACCCCACAGGTCTCTTTCACCAAGAGACGCTGTCACACGATCATGCAGACAGCCCCGTGCGGAGCAGCCCTGAAAGGCATCCAGGACCTGACCGAGTGCCCAGACTCCACTAAAATCACAGTCGATTGTCTGTGTCGACAATCCGTCACCTATTAATAGGCGTCTTGTGTAGGTGTCGTAATGCTGCCTGTAAAGTGCAGCTTTTTTTTTTTTTGAAGCAAGAACGCTAAAAGTGCAGCTTGTAGAGGTGTACAAGTCACCATGCAGTGATAGCTTTTTTTTTTTTTTTTTTTTTTTTTTTTGAAGCAAGAACGTTACAAGGGCGGACCTAAATAACTGTGCACTTGCTCCATAAAAAGATCCATTGAGAGAATGAGGCAACCTGTTCCGCACTCACTCCACAGGTCTCTTGTACCAAGAGACGCTGTCACACGATCATGCAGTGATAGCTGACAGTTACGTCATGGACAAATTTTGTTTCAAGGGCCAATCACGGTCTGTCACACATCACAGGACGTCATTGCGCGACTGTGATTTTAGTGGAGTCTGGGCACTCGGTCAGGTCCTGGATGCCTTTCGGGGCTGCTCCGCAAGGGGCTGTCTGCATGATCGTGTGACAGCGTCTCTTGGTACAAGAGACCTGTGGAGTGAGTGCGGAACAGGTTGCCTCACTCTCTCAATGGATCTTTTTATGGAGCAAGTGCACAGTTATTTAGGTCAGCCCTTGTAACGTTCTTGCTTCAAAAAAAAAAAAAAAAAAAAAAAAAAAAAAAAAAAAACGTCCGGGATAAAATCGCCCAGTAGGAATTTTAGCCGGCCAGTGAGTTTCCAGTGGCGGTTCACAGACACCCGTGCCAACCCGCATCCTGCCCCCAGGACATTCGTACGGCTTCAAACTTGATACATCAACATTTTACAAAGAGATATAACAATGAATGAACTTTCAGGAAGCACACCTAGCACATTTCCATGATGGGCCACGAGGCGGGCCGGAGCGAAAATTCAACCGTCGGGGCGCATCGAAGGCCGCTGCGCTTATTTTCGTACGTCAGTCCTAGGCATGTGAGGGCCTAATATGCTTGGGCATGGAACGTCCGGGATAAAATCGTCCAGTAGGAATTTTAGCCGGCCAGTGAGTTTCCAGTGGCGGTTCACAGACACCCGTGCCAACCCGCATCCTGCCCCCAGGACATTCGTACGGCTTCAAATTTGATACATCAACATTTTACAAAGAGATATAACAATGAATGAACTTTCAGGAAGCACACCTAGCACATTTCCAGAATGGGCCACGAGGCGGCCCGGAGCGAAATTCAACCGTCGGGGCGCATCGAAGGCCGCTGCGCTTATTTTCGTATGTCAGTCCTAGGCATGTAAGGGCCTAACATGCTTGGGCATGGAACGTCCGGGATAAAATTGTCCAGTAGGAATTTTAGCCGGCCAGTGAGTTTCCAGTGGCGGTTCACAGACACCCGTGCCAACCCGCATCCTGCCCCAGGACATTCGTACGGGCACTCGGTCAGGTCCTGGATGCCTTTCGAGGCTGCTCCGCACGGGGCTGCCTGCATTTTTTTTTGTTTTTGAAGCAAGAACGTTTTTTTTGTTTTTTTTTTGAAGCAAGAACGTTACAAGGGCTGACCTAAATAACTGTGCACTTGCTCCATAAAAAGATCCGTTGAGAGAGTGAGGCAACCTGTTCCGCACTCACCCCACAGGTCTCTTTCACCAAGAGACGCTGTCACACGATCATGCAGACAGCCCCGTGCGGAGCAGCCCTGAAAGGCATCCAGGACCTGACCGAGTGCCCAGACTCCACTAAAATCACAGTCGATTGTCTGTGTCGACAATCCGTCACCTATTAATAGGCGTCTTGTGTAGGTGTCGTAATGCTGCCTGTAAAGTGCAGCTTTTTTTTTTTTTGAAGCAAGAACGCTAAAAGTGCAGCTTGTAGAGGTGTACAAGTCACCATGCAGTGATAGCTTTTTTTTTTTTTTTTTTTTTTTTTTTTGAAGCAAGAACGTTACAAGGGCGGACCTAAATAACTGTGCACTTGCTCCATAAAAAGATCCATTGAGAGAATGAGGCAACCTGTTCCGCACTCACTCCACAGGTCTCTTGTACCAAGAGACGCTGTCACACGATCATGCAGTGATAGCTGACAGTTACGTCATGGACAAATTTTGTTTCAAGGGCCAATCACGGTCTGTCACACATCACAGGACGTCATTGCGCGACTGTGATTTTAGTGGAGTCTGGGCACTCGGTCAGGTCCTGGATGCCTTTCGGGGCTGCTCCGCAAGGGGCTGTCTGCATGATCGTGTGACAGCGTCTCTTGGTACAAGAGACCTGTGGAGTGAGTGCGGAACAGGTTGCCTCACTCTCTCAATGGATCTTTTTATGGAGCAAGTGCACAGTTATTTAGGTCAGCCCTTGTAACGTTCTTGCTTCAAAAAAAAAAAAAAAAAAAAAAAAAAAAAAAAAAAAACGTCCGGGATAAAATCGCCCAGTAGGAATTTTAGCCGGCCAGTGAGTTTCCAGTGGCGGTTCACAGACACCCGTGCCAACCCGCATCCTGCCCCCAGGACATTCGTACGGCTTCAAACTTGATACATCAACATTTTACAAAGAGATATAACAATGAATGAACTTTCAGGAAGCACACCTAGCACATTTCCATGATGGGCCACGAGGCGGGCCGGAGCGAAAATTCAACCGTCGGGGCGCATCGAAGGCCGCTGCGCTTATTTTCGTACGTCAGTCCTAGGCATGTGAGGGCCTAATATGCTTGGGCATGGAACGTCCGGGATAAAATCGTCCAGTAGGAATTTTAGCCGGCCAGTGAGTTTCCAGTGGCGGTTCACAGACACCCGTGCCAACCCGCATCCTGCCCCCAGGACATTCGTACGGCTTCAAATTTGATACATCAACATTTTACAAAGAGATATAACAATGAATGAACTTTCAGGAAGCACACCTAGCACATTTCCAGAATGGGCCACGAGGCGGCCCGGAGCGAAATTCAACCGTCGGGGCGCATCGAAGGCCGCTGCGCTTATTTTCGTATGTCAGTCCTAGGCATGTAAGGGCCTAACATGCTTGGGCATGGAACGTCCGGGATAAAATTGTCCAGTAGGAATTTTAGCCGGCCAGTGAGTTTCCAGTGGCGGTTCACAGACACCCGTGCCAACCCGCATCCTGCCCCAGGACATTCGTACGGGCACTCGGTCAGGTCCTGGATGCCTTTCGAGGCTGCTCCGCACGGGGCTGCCTGCATTTTTTTTTGTTTTTGAAGCAAGAACGTTTTTTTTGTTTTTTTTTTGAAGCAAGAACGTTACAAGGGCTGACCTAAATAACTGTGCACTTGCTCCATAAAAAGATCCGTTGAGAGAGTGAGGCAACCTGTTCCGCACTCACCCCACAGGTCTCTTTCACCAAGAGACGCTGTCACACGATCATGCAGACAGCCCCGTGCGGAGCAGCCCTGAAAGGCATCCAGGACCTGACCGAGTGCCCAGACTCCACTAAAATCACAGTCGATTGTCTGTGTCGACAATCCGTCACCTATTAATAGGCGTCTTGTGTAGGTGTCGTAATGCTGCCTGTAAAGTGCAGCTTTTTTTTTTTTTGAAGCAAGAACGCTAAAAGTGCAGCTTGTAGAGGTGTACAAGTCACCATGCAGTGATAGCTTTTTTTTTTTTTTTTTTTTTTTTTTTTGAAGCAAGAACGTTACAAGGGCGGACCTAAATAACTGTGCACTTGCTCCATAAAAAGATCCATTGAGAGAATGAGGCAACCTGTTCCGCACTCACTCCACAGGTCTCTTGTACCAAGAGACGCTGTCACACGATCATGCAGTGATAGCTGACAGTTACGTCATGGACAAATTTTGTTTCAAGGGCCAATCACGGTCTGTCACACATCACAGGACGTCATTGCGCGACTGTGATTTTAGTGGAGTCTGGGCACTCGGTCAGGTCCTGGATGCCTTTCGGGGCTGCTCCGCAAGGGGCTGTCTGCATGATCGTGTGACAGCGTCTCTTGGTACAAGAGACCTGTGGAGTGAGTGCGGAACAGGTTGCCTCACTCTCTCAATGGATCTTTTTATGGAGCAAGTGCACAGTTATTTAGGTCAGCCCTTGTAACGTTCTTGCTTCAAAAAAAAAAAAAAAAAAAAAAAAAAAAAAAAAAAAACGTCCGGGATAAAATCGCCCAGTAGGAATTTTAGCCGGCCAGTGAGTTTCCAGTGGCGGTTCACAGACACCCGTGCCAACCCGCATCCTGCCCCCAGGACATTCGTACGGCTTCAAACTTGATACATCAACATTTTACAAAGAGATATAACAATGAATGAACTTTCAGGAAGCACACCTAGCACATTTCCATGATGGGCCACGAGGCGGGCCGGAGCGAAAATTCAACCGTCGGGGCGCATCGAAGGCCGCTGCGCTTATTTTCGTACGTCAGTCCTAGGCATGTGAGGGCCTAATATGCTTGGGCATGGAACGTCCGGGATAAAATCGTCCAGTAGGAATTTTAGCCGGCCAGTGAGTTTCCAGTGGCGGTTCACAGACACCCGTGCCAACCCGCATCCTGCCCCCAGGACATTCGTACGGCTTCAAATTTGATACATCAACATTTTACAAAGAGATATAACAATGAATGAACTTTCAGGAAGCACACCTAGCACATTTCCAGAATGGGCCACGAGGCGGCCCGGAGCGAAATTCAACCGTCGGGGCGCATCGAAGGCCGCTGCGCTTATTTTCGTATGTCAGTCCTAGGCATGTAAGGGCCTAACATGCTTGGGCATGGAACGTCCGGGATAAAATTGTCCAGTAGGAATTTTAGCCGGCCAGTGAGTTTCCAGTGGCGGTTCACAGACACCCGTGCCAACCCGCATCCTGCCCCAGGACATTCGTACGGGCACTCGGTCAGGTCCTGGATGCCTTTCGAGGCTGCTCCGCACGGGGCTGCCTGCATTTTTTTTTGTTTTTGAAGCAAGAACGTTTTTTTTGTTTTTTTTTTGAAGCAAGAACGTTACAAGGGCTGACCTAAATAACTGTGCACTTGCTCCATAAAAAGATCCGTTGAGAGAGTGAGGCAACCTGTTCCGCACTCACCCCACAGGTCTCTTTCACCAAGAGACGCTGTCACACGATCATGCAGACAGCCCCGTGCGGAGCAGCCCTGAAAGGCATCCAGGACCTGACCGAGTGCCCAGACTCCACTAAAATCACAGTCGATTGTCTGTGTCGACAATCCGTCACCTATTAATAGGCGTCTTGTGTAGGTGTCGTAATGCTGCCTGTAAAGTGCAGCTTTTTTTTTTTTTGAAGCAAGAACGCTAAAAGTGCAGCTTGTAGAGGTGTACAAGTCACCATGCAGTGATAGCTTTTTTTTTTTTTTTTTTTTTTTTTTTTGAAGCAAGAACGTTACAAGGGCGGACCTAAATAACTGTGCACTTGCTCCATAAAAAGATCCATTGAGAGAATGAGGCAACCTGTTCCGCACTCACTCCACAGGTCTCTTGTACCAAGAGACGCTGTCACACGATCATGCAGTGATAGCTGACAGTTACGTCATGGACAAATTTTGTTTCAAGGGCCAATCACGGTCTGTCACACATCACAGGACGTCATTGCGCGACTGTGATTTTAGTGGAGTCTGGGCACTCGGTCAGGTCCTGGATGCCTTTCGGGGCTGCTCCGCAAGGGGCTGTCTGCATGATCGTGTGACAGCGTCTCTTGGTACAAGAGACCTGTGGAGTGAGTGCGGAACAGGTTGCCTCACTCTCTCAATGGATCTTTTTATGGAGCAAGTGCACAGTTATTTAGGTCAGCCCTTGTAACGTTCTTGCTTCAAAAAAAAAAAAAAAAAAAAAAAAAAAAAAAAAAAAACGTCCGGGATAAAATCGCCCAGTAGGAATTTTAGCCGGCCAGTGAGTTTCCAGTGGCGGTTCACAGACACCCGTGCCAACCCGCATCCTGCCCCCAGGACATTCGTACGGCTTCAAACTTGATACATCAACATTTTACAAAGAGATATAACAATGAATGAACTTTCAGGAAGCACACCTAGCACATTTCCATGATGGGCCACGAGGCGGGCCGGAGCGAAAATTCAACCGTCGGGGCGCATCGAAGGCCGCTGCGCTTATTTTCGTACGTCAGTCCTAGGCATGTGAGGGCCTAATATGCTTGGGCATGGAACGTCCGGGATAAAATCGTCCAGTAGGAATTTTAGCCGGCCAGTGAGTTTCCAGTGGCGGTTCACAGACACCCGTGCCAACCCGCATCCTGCCCCCAGGACATTCGTACGGCTTCAAATTTGATACATCAACATTTTACAAAGAGATATAACAATGAATGAACTTTCAGGAAGCACACCTAGCACATTTCCAGAATGGGCCACGAGGCGGCCCGGAGCGAAATTCAACCGTCGGGGCGCATCGAAGGCCGCTGCGCTTATTTTCGTATGTCAGTCCTAGGCATGTAAGGGCCTAACATGCTTGGGCATGGAACGTCCGGGATAAAATTGTCCAGTAGGAATTTTAGCCGGCCAGTGAGTTTCCAGTGGCGGTTCACAGACACCCGTGCCAACCCGCATCCTGCCCCAGGACATTCGTACGGGCACTCGGTCAGGTCCTGGATGCCTTTCGAGGCTGCTCCGCACGGGGCTGCCTGCATTTTTTTTTGTTTTTGAAGCAAGAACGTTTTTTTTGTTTTTTTTTTGAAGCAAGAACGTTACAAGGGCTGACCTAAATAACTGTGCACTTGCTCCATAAAAAGATCCGTTGAGAGAGTGAGGCAACCTGTTCCGCACTCACCCCACAGGTCTCTTTCACCAAGAGACGCTGTCACACGATCATGCAGACAGCCCCGTGCGGAGCAGCCCTGAAAGGCATCCAGGACCTGACCGAGTGCCCAGACTCCACTAAAATCACAGTCGATTGTCTGTGTCGACAATCCGTCACCTATTAATAGGCGTCTTGTGTAGGTGTCGTAATGCTGCCTGTAAAGTGCAGCTTTTTTTTTTTTTGAAGCAAGAACGCTAAAAGTGCAGCTTGTAGAGGTGTACAAGTCACCATGCAGTGATAGCTTTTTTTTTTTTTTTTTTTTTTTTTTTTGAAGCAAGAACGTTACAAGGGCGGACCTAAATAACTGTGCACTTGCTCCATAAAAAGATCCATTGAGAGAATGAGGCAACCTGTTCCGCACTCACTCCACAGGTCTCTTGTACCAAGAGACGCTGTCACACGATCATGCAGTGATAGCTGACAGTTACGTCATGGACAAATTTTGTTTCAAGGGCCAATCACGGTCTGTCACACATCACAGGACGTCATTGCGCGACTGTGATTTTAGTGGAGTCTGGGCACTCGGTCAGGTCCTGGATGCCTTTCGGGGCTGCTCCGCAAGGGGCTGTCTGCATGATCGTGTGACAGCGTCTCTTGGTACAAGAGACCTGTGGAGTGAGTGCGGAACAGGTTGCCTCACTCTCTCAATGGATCTTTTTATGGAGCAAGTGCACAGTTATTTAGGTCAGCCCTTGTAACGTTCTTGCTTCAAAAAAAAAAAAAAAAAAAAAAAAAAAAAAAAAAAAACGTCCGGGATAAAATCGCCCAGTAGGAATTTTAGCCGGCCAGTGAGTTTCCAGTGGCGGTTCACAGACACCCGTGCCAACCCGCATCCTGCCCCCAGGACATTCGTACGGCTTCAAACTTGATACATCAACATTTTACAAAGAGATATAACAATGAATGAACTTTCAGGAAGCACACCTAGCACATTTCCATGATGGGCCACGAGGCGGGCCGGAGCGAAAATTCAACCGTCGGGGCGCATCGAAGGCCGCTGCGCTTATTTTCGTACGTCAGTCCTAGGCATGTGAGGGCCTAATATGCTTGGGCATGGAACGTCCGGGATAAAATCGTCCAGTAGGAATTTTAGCCGGCCAGTGAGTTTCCAGTGGCGGTTCACAGACACCCGTGCCAACCCGCATCCTGCCCCCAGGACATTCGTACGGCTTCAAATTTGATACATCAACATTTTACAAAGAGATATAACAATGAATGAACTTTCAGGAAGCACACCTAGCACATTTCCAGAATGGGCCACGAGGCGGCCCGGAGCGAAATTCAACCGTCGGGGCGCATCGAAGGCCGCTGCGCTTATTTTCGTATGTCAGTCCTAGGCATGTAAGGGCCTAACATGCTTGGGCATGGAACGTCCGGGATAAAATTGTCCAGTAGGAATTTTAGCCGGCCAGTGAGTTTCCAGTGGCGGTTCACAGACACCCGTGCCAACCCGCATCCTGCCCCAGGACATTCGTACGGGCACTCGGTCAGGTCCTGGATGCCTTTCGAGGCTGCTCCGCACGGGGCTGCCTGCATTTTTTTTTGTTTTTGAAGCAAGAACGTTTTTTTTGTTTTTTTTTTGAAGCAAGAACGTTACAAGGGCTGACCTAAATAACTGTGCACTTGCTCCATAAAAAGATCCGTTGAGAGAGTGAGGCAACCTGTTCCGCACTCACCCCACAGGTCTCTTTCACCAAGAGACGCTGTCACACGATCATGCAGACAGCCCCGTGCGGAGCAGCCCTGAAAGGCATCCAGGACCTGACCGAGTGCCCAGACTCCACTAAAATCACAGTCGATTGTCTGTGTCGACAATCCGTCACCTATTAATAGGCGTCTTGTGTAGGTGTCGTAATGCTGCCTGTAAAGTGCAGCTTTTTTTTTTTTTGAAGCAAGAACGCTAAAAGTGCAGCTTGTAGAGGTGTACAAGTCACCATGCAGTGATAGCTTTTTTTTTTTTTTTTTTTTTTTTTTTTGAAGCAAGAACGTTACAAGGGCGGACCTAAATAACTGTGCACTTGCTCCATAAAAAGATCCATTGAGAGAATGAGGCAACCTGTTCCGCACTCACTCCACAGGTCTCTTGTACCAAGAGACGCTGTCACACGATCATGCAGTGATAGCTGACAGTTACGTCATGGACAAATTTTGTTTCAAGGGCCAATCACGGTCTGTCACACATCACAGGACGTCATTGCGCGACTGTGATTTTAGTGGAGTCTGGGCACTCGGTCAGGTCCTGGATGCCTTTCGGGGCTGCTCCGCAAGGGGCTGTCTGCATGATCGTGTGACAGCGTCTCTTGGTACAAGAGACCTGTGGAGTGAGTGCGGAACAGGTTGCCTCACTCTCTCAATGGATCTTTTTATGGAGCAAGTGCACAGTTATTTAGGTCAGCCCTTGTAACGTTCTTGCTTCAAAAAAAAAAAAAAAAAAAAAAAAAAAAAAAAAAAAACGTCCGGGATAAAATCGCCCAGTAGGAATTTTAGCCGGCCAGTGAGTTTCCAGTGGCGGTTCACAGACACCCGTGCCAACCCGCATCCTGCCCCCAGGACATTCGTACGGCTTCAAACTTGATACATCAACATTTTACAAAGAGATATAACAATGAATGAACTTTCAGGAAGCACACCTAGCACATTTCCATGATGGGCCACGAGGCGGGCCGGAGCGAAAATTCAACCGTCGGGGCGCATCGAAGGCCGCTGCGCTTATTTTCGTACGTCAGTCCTAGGCATGTGAGGGCCTAATATGCTTGGGCATGGAACGTCCGGGATAAAATCGTCCAGTAGGAATTTTAGCCGGCCAGTGAGTTTCCAGTGGCGGTTCACAGACACCCGTGCCAACCCGCATCCTGCCCCCAGGACATTCGTACGGCTTCAAATTTGATACATCAACATTTTACAAAGAGATATAACAATGAATGAACTTTCAGGAAGCACACCTAGCACATTTCCAGAATGGGCCACGAGGCGGCCCGGAGCGAAATTCAACCGTCGGGGCGCATCGAAGGCCGCTGCGCTTATTTTCGTATGTCAGTCCTAGGCATGTAAGGGCCTAACATGCTTGGGCATGGAACGTCCGGGATAAAATTGTCCAGTAGGAATTTTAGCCGGCCAGTGAGTTTCCAGTGGCGGTTCACAGACACCCGTGCCAACCCGCATCCTGCCCCAGGACATTCGTACGGGCACTCGGTCAGGTCCTGGATGCCTTTCGAGGCTGCTCCGCACGGGGCTGCCTGCATTTTTTTTTGTTTTTGAAGCAAGAACGTTTTTTTTGTTTTTTTTTTGAAGCAAGAACGTTACAAGGGCTGACCTAAATAACTGTGCACTTGCTCCATAAAAAGATCCGTTGAGAGAGTGAGGCAACCTGTTCCGCACTCACCCCACAGGTCTCTTTCACCAAGAGACGCTGTCACACGATCATGCAGACAGCCCCGTGCGGAGCAGCCCTGAAAGGCATCCAGGACCTGACCGAGTGCCCAGACTCCACTAAAATCACAGTCGATTGTCTGTGTCGACAATCCGTCACCTATTAATAGGCGTCTTGTGTAGGTGTCGTAATGCTGCCTGTAAAGTGCAGCTTTTTTTTTTTTTGAAGCAAGAACGCTAAAAGTGCAGCTTGTAGAGGTGTACAAGTCACCATGCAGTGATAGCTTTTTTTTTTTTTTTTTTTTTTTTTTTTGAAGCAAGAACGTTACAAGGGCGGACCTAAATAACTGTGCACTTGCTCCATAAAAAGATCCATTGAGAGAATGAGGCAACCTGTTCCGCACTCACTCCACAGGTCTCTTGTACCAAGAGACGCTGTCACACGATCATGCAGTGATAGCTGACAGTTACGTCATGGACAAATTTTGTTTCAAGGGCCAATCACGGTCTGTCACACATCACAGGACGTCATTGCGCGACTGTGATTTTAGTGGAGTCTGGGCACTCGGTCAGGTCCTGGATGCCTTTCGGGGCTGCTCCGCAAGGGGCTGTCTGCATGATCGTGTGACAGCGTCTCTTGGTACAAGAGACCTGTGGAGTGAGTGCGGAACAGGTTGCCTCACTCTCTCAATGGATCTTTTTATGGAGCAAGTGCACAGTTATTTAGGTCAGCCCTTGTAACGTTCTTGCTTCAAAAAAAAAAAAAAAAAAAAAAAAAAAAAAAAAAAAACGTCCGGGATAAAATCGCCCAGTAGGAATTTTAGCCGGCCAGTGAGTTTCCAGTGGCGGTTCACAGACACCCGTGCCAACCCGCATCCTGCCCCCAGGACATTCGTACGGCTTCAAACTTGATACATCAACATTTTACAAAGAGATATAACAATGAATGAACTTTCAGGAAGCACACCTAGCACATTTCCATGATGGGCCACGAGGCGGGCCGGAGCGAAAATTCAACCGTCGGGGCGCATCGAAGGCCGCTGCGCTTATTTTCGTACGTCAGTCCTAGGCATGTGAGGGCCTAATATGCTTGGGCATGGAACGTCCGGGATAAAATCGTCCAGTAGGAATTTTAGCCGGCCAGTGAGTTTCCAGTGGCGGTTCACAGACACCCGTGCCAACCCGCATCCTGCCCCCAGGACATTCGTACGGCTTCAAATTTGATACATCAACATTTTACAAAGAGATATAACAATGAATGAACTTTCAGGAAGCACACCTAGCACATTTCCAGAATGGGCCACGAGGCGGCCCGGAGCGAAATTCAACCGTCGGGGCGCATCGAAGGCCGCTGCGCTTATTTTCGTATGTCAGTCCTAGGCATGTAAGGGCCTAACATGCTTGGGCATGGAACGTCCGGGATAAAATTGTCCAGTAGGAATTTTAGCCGGCCAGTGAGTTTCCAGTGGCGGTTCACAGACACCCGTGCCAACCCGCATCCTGCCCCAGGACATTCGTACGGGCACTCGGTCAGGTCCTGGATGCCTTTCGAGGCTGCTCCGCACGGGGCTGCCTGCATTTTTTTTTGTTTTTGAAGCAAGAACGTTTTTTTTGTTTTTTTTTTGAAGCAAGAACGTTACAAGGGCTGACCTAAATAACTGTGCACTTGCTCCATAAAAAGATCCGTTGAGAGAGTGAGGCAACCTGTTCCGCACTCACCCCACAGGTCTCTTTCACCAAGAGACGCTGTCACACGATCATGCAGACAGCCCCGTGCGGAGCAGCCCTGAAAGGCATCCAGGACCTGACCGAGTGCCCAGACTCCACTAAAATCACAGTCGATTGTCTGTGTCGACAATCCGTCACCTATTAATAGGCGTCTTGTGTAGGTGTCGTAATGCTGCCTGTAAAGTGCAGCTTTTTTTTTTTTTGAAGCAAGAACGCTAAAAGTGCAGCTTGTAGAGGTGTACAAGTCACCATGCAGTGATAGCTTTTTTTTTTTTTTTTTTTTTTTTTTTTGAAGCAAGAACGTTACAAGGGCGGACCTAAATAACTGTGCACTTGCTCCATAAAAAGATCCATTGAGAGAATGAGGCAACCTGTTCCGCACTCACTCCACAGGTCTCTTGTACCAAGAGACGCTGTCACACGATCATGCAGTGATAGCTGACAGTTACGTCATGGACAAATTTTGTTTCAAGGGCCAATCACGGTCTGTCACACATCACAGGACGTCATTGCGCGACTGTGATTTTAGTGGAGTCTGGGCACTCGGTCAGGTCCTGGATGCCTTTCGGGGCTGCTCCGCAAGGGGCTGTCTGCATGATCGTGTGACAGCGTCTCTTGGTACAAGAGACCTGTGGAGTGAGTGCGGAACAGGTTGCCTCACTCTCTCAATGGATCTTTTTATGGAGCAAGTGCACAGTTATTTAGGTCAGCCCTTGTAACGTTCTTGCTTCAAAAAAAAAAAAAAAAAAAAAAAAAAAAAAAAAAAAACGTCCGGGATAAAATCGCCCAGTAGGAATTTTAGCCGGCCAGTGAGTTTCCAGTGGCGGTTCACAGACACCCGTGCCAACCCGCATCCTGCCCCCAGGACATTCGTACGGCTTCAAACTTGATACATCAACATTTTACAAAGAGATATAACAATGAATGAACTTTCAGGAAGCACACCTAGCACATTTCCATGATGGGCCACGAGGCGGGCCGGAGCGAAAATTCAACCGTCGGGGCGCATCGAAGGCCGCTGCGCTTATTTTCGTACGTCAGTCCTAGGCATGTGAGGGCCTAATATGCTTGGGCATGGAACGTCCGGGATAAAATCGTCCAGTAGGAATTTTAGCCGGCCAGTGAGTTTCCAGTGGCGGTTCACAGACACCCGTGCCAACCCGCATCCTGCCCCCAGGACATTCGTACGGCTTCAAATTTGATACATCAACATTTTACAAAGAGATATAACAATGAATGAACTTTCAGGAAGCACACCTAGCACATTTCCAGAATGGGCCACGAGGCGGCCCGGAGCGAAATTCAACCGTCGGGGCGCATCGAAGGCCGCTGCGCTTATTTTCGTATGTCAGTCCTAGGCATGTAAGGGCCTAACATGCTTGGGCATGGAACGTCCGGGATAAAATTGTCCAGTAGGAATTTTAGCCGGCCAGTGAGTTTCCAGTGGCGGTTCACAGACACCCGTGCCAACCCGCATCCTGCCCCAGGACATTCGTACGGGCACTCGGTCAGGTCCTGGATGCCTTTCGAGGCTGCTCCGCACGGGGCTGCCTGCATTTTTTTTTGTTTTTGAAGCAAGAACGTTTTTTTTGTTTTTTTTTTGAAGCAAGAACGTTACAAGGGCTGACCTAAATAACTGTGCACTTGCTCCATAAAAAGATCCGTTGAGAGAGTGAGGCAACCTGTTCCGCACTCACCCCACAGGTCTCTTTCACCAAGAGACGCTGTCACACGATCATGCAGACAGCCCCGTGCGGAGCAGCCCTGAAAGGCATCCAGGACCTGACCGAGTGCCCAGACTCCACTAAAATCACA
This sequence comes from Tetradesmus obliquus, assembly GCA_030272155.1. NCBI lineage: Eukaryota > Viridiplantae > Chlorophyta > Chlorophyceae > Sphaeropleales > Scenedesmaceae > Tetradesmus > Tetradesmus obliquus. The sequence continues at coordinate 3,245,087 of CP126200.1, read as the reverse complement.
GTCGATTGTCTGTGTCGACAATCCGTCACCTATTAATAGGCGTCTTGTGTAGGTGTCGTAATGCTGCCTGTAAAGTGCAGCTTTTCATTTTTTTGAAGCAAGAACGCTAAAAGTGCAGCTTGTAGAGGTGTACAAGTCACCATGCAGTGATAGCTTTTTTTTTTTTTTTTTTTTTTTTTTTTGAAGCAAGAACGTTACAAGGGCGGACCTAAATAACTGTGCACTTGCTCCATAAAAAGATCCATTGAGAGAATGAGGCAACCTGTTCCGCACTCACTCCACAGGTCTCTTGTACCAAGAGACGCTGTCACACGATCATGCAGTGATAGCTGACAGTTACGTCATGGACAAATTTTGTTTCAAGGGCCAATCACGGTCTGTCACACATCACAGGACGTCATTGCGCGACTGTGATTTTAGTGGAGTCTGGGCACTCGGTCAGGTCCTGGATGCCTTTCGGGGCTGCTCCGCAAGGGGCTGTCTGCATGATCGTGTGACAGCGTCTCTTGGTACAAGAGACCTGTGGAGTGAGTGCGGAACAGGTTGCCTCACTCTCTCAATGGATCTTTTTATGGAGCAAGTGCACAGTTATTTAGGTCAGCCCTTGTAACGTTCTTGCTTCAAAAAAAAAAAAAAAAAAAAAAAAAAAAAAAAAAAAAAAACGTCCGGGATAAAATCGCCCAGTAGGAATTTTAGCCGGCCAGTGAGTTTCCAGTGGCGGTTCACAGACACCCGTGCCAACCCGCATCCTGCCCCCAGGACATTCGTACGGCTTCAAACTTGATACATCAACATTTTACAAAGAGATATAACAATGAATGAACTTTCAGGAAGCACACCTAGCACATTTCCATGATGGGCCACGAGGCGGGCCGGAGCGAAAATTCAACCGTCGGGGCGCATCGAAGGCCGCTGCGCTTATTTTCGTACGTCAGTCCTAGGCATGTGAGGGCCTAATATGCTTGGGCATGGAACGTCCGGGATAAAATCGTCCAGTAGGAATTTTAGCCGGCCAGTGAGTTTCCAGTGGCGGTTCACAGACACCCGTGCCAACCCGCATCCTGCCCCCAGGACATTCGTACGGCTTCAAATTTGATACATCAACATTTTACAAAGAGATATAACAATGAATGAACTTTCAGGAAGCACACCTAGCACATTTCCAGAATGGGCCACGAGGCGGCCCGGAGCGAAATTCAACCGTCGGGGCGCATCGAAGGCCGCTGCGCTTATTTTCGTATGTCAGTCCTAGGCATGTAAGGGCCTAACATGCTTGGGCATGGAACGTCCGGGATAAAATTGTCCAGTAGGAATTTTAGCCGGCCAGTGAGTTTCCAGTGGCGGTTCACAGACACCCGTGCCAACCCGCATCCTGCCCCAGGACATTCGTACGGGCACTCGGTCAGGTCCTGGATGCCTTTCGAGGCTGCTCCGCACGGGGCTGCCTGCATTTTTTTTTGTTTTTGAAGCAAGAACGTTTTTTTTGTTTTTTTTTTGAAGCAAGAACGTTACAAGGGCTGACCTAAATAACTGTGCACTTGCTCCATAAAAAGATCCGTTGAGAGAGTGAGGCAACCTGTTCCGCACTCACCCCACAGGTCTCTTTCACCAAGAGACGCTGTCACACGATCATGCAGACAGCCCCGTGCGGAGCAGCCCTGAAAGGCATCCAGGACCTGACCGAGTGCCCAGACTCCACTAAAATCACAGTCGATTGTCTGTGTCGACAATCCGTCACCTATTAATAGGCGTCTTGTGTAGGTGTCGTAATGCTGCCTGTAAAGTGCAGCTTTTTTTTTTTTTGAAGCAAGAACGCTAAAAGTGCAGCTTGTAGAGGTGTACAAGTCACCATGCAGTGATAGCTTTTTTTTTTTTTTTTTTTTTTTTTTTGAAGCAAGAACGTTACAAGGGCGGACCTAAATAACTGTGCACTTGCTCCATAAAAAGATCCATTGAGAGAATGAGGCAACCTGTTCCGCACTCACTCCACAGGTCTCTTGTACCAAGAGACGCTGTCACACGATCATGCAGTGATAGCTGACAGTTACGTCATGGACAAATTTTGTTTCAAGGGCCAATCACGGTCTGTCACACATCACAGGACGTCATTGCGCGACTGTGATTTTAGTGGAGTCTGGGCACTCGGTCAGGTCCTGGATGCCTTTCGGGGCTGCTCCGCAAGGGGCTGTCTGCATGATCGTGTGACAGCGTCTCTTGGTACAAGAGACCTGTGGAGTGAGTGCGGAACAGGTTGCCTCACTCTCTCAATGGATCTTTTTATGGAGCAAGTGCACAGTTATTTAGGTCAGCCCTTGTAACGTTCTTGCTTCAAAAAAAAAAAAAAAAAAAAAAAAAAAAAAAAAAAACGTCCGGGATAAAATCGCCCAGTAGGAATTTTAGCCGGCCAGTGAGTTTCCAGTGGCGGTTCACAGACACCCGTGCCAACCCGCATCCTGCCCCCAGGACATTCGTACGGCTTCAAACTTGATACATCAACATTTTACAAAGAGATATAACAATGAATGAACTTTCAGGAAGCACACCTAGCACATTTCCATGATGGGCCACGAGGCGGGCCGGAGCGAAAATTCAACCGTCGGGGCGCATCGAAGGCCGCTGCGCTTATTTTCGTACGTCAGTCCTAGGCATGTGAGGGCCTAATATGCTTGGGCATGGAACGTCCGGGATAAAATCGTCCAGTAGGAATTTTAGCCGGCCAGTGAGTTTCCAGTGGCGGTTCACAGACACCCGTGCCAACCCGCATCCTGCCCCCAGGACATTCGTACGGCTTCAAATTTGATACATCAACATTTTACAAAGAGATATAACAATGAATGAACTTTCAGGAAGCACACCTAGCACATTTCCAGAATGGGCCACGAGGCGGCCCGGAGCGAAATTCAACCGTCGGGGCGCATCGAAGGCCGCTGCGCTTATTTTCGTATGTCAGTCCTAGGCATGTAAGGGCCTAACATGCTTGGGCATGGAACGTCCGGGATAAAATTGTCCAGTAGGAATTTTAGCCGGCCAGTGAGTTTCCAGTGGCGGTTCACAGACACCCGTGCCAACCCGCATCCTGCCCCAGGACATTCGTACGGGCACTCGGTCAGGTCCTGGATGCCTTTCGAGGCTGCTCCGCACGGGGCTGCCTGCATTTTTTTTTGTTTTTGAAGCAAGAACGTTTTTTTTGTTTTTTTTTTGAAGCAAGAACGTTACAAGGGCTGACCTAAATAACTGTGCACTTGCTCCATAAAAAGATCCGTTGAGAGAGTGAGGCAACCTGTTCCGCACTCACCCCACAGGTCTCTTTCACCAAGAGACGCTGTCACACGATCATGCAGACAGCCCCGTGCGGAGCAGCCCTGAAAGGCATCCAGGACCTGACCGAGTGCCCAGACTCCACTAAAATCACAGTCGATTGTCTGTGTCGACAATCCGTCACCTATTAATAGGCGTCTTGTGTAGGTGTCGTAATGCTGCCTGTAAAGTGCAGCTTTTTTTTTTTTTGAAGCAAGAACGCTAAAAGTGCAGCTTGTAGAGGTGTACAAGTCACCATGCAGTGATAGCTTTTTTTTTTTTTTTTTTTTTTTTTTTGAAGCAAGAACGTTACAAGGGCGGACCTAAATAACTGTGCACTTGCTCCATAAAAAGATCCATTGAGAGAATGAGGCAACCTGTTCCGCACTCACTCCACAGGTCTCTTGTACCAAGAGACGCTGTCACACGATCATGCAGTGATAGCTGACAGTTACGTCATGGACAAATTTTGTTTCAAGGGCCAATCACGGTCTGTCACACATCACAGGACGTCATTGCGCGACTGTGATTTTAGTGGAGTCTGGGCACTCGGTCAGGTCCTGGATGCCTTTCGGGGCTGCTCCGCAAGGGGCTGTCTGCATGATCGTGTGACAGCGTCTCTTGGTACAAGAGACCTGTGGAGTGAGTGCGGAACAGGTTGCCTCACTCTCTCAATGGATCTTTTTATGGAGCAAGTGCACAGTTATTTAGGTCAGCCCTTGTAACGTTCTTGCTTCAAAAAAAAAAAAAAAAAAAAAAAAAAAAAAAAAAAAACGTCCGGGATAAAATCGCCCAGTAGGAATTTTAGCCGGCCAGTGAGTTTCCAGTGGCGGTTCACAGACACCCGTGCCAACCCGCATCCTGCCCCCAGGACATTCGTACGGCTTCAAACTTGATACATCAACATTTTACAAAGAGATATAACAATGAATGAACTTTCAGGAAGCACACCTAGCACATTTCCATGATGGGCCACGAGGCGGGCCGGAGCGAAAATTCAACCGTCGGGGCGCATCGAAGGCCGCTGCGCTTATTTTCGTACGTCAGTCCTAGGCATGTGAGGGCCTAATATGCTTGGGCATGGAACGTCCGGGATAAAATCGTCCAGTAGGAATTTTAGCCGGCCAGTGAGTTTCCAGTGGCGGTTCACAGACACCCGTGCCAACCCGCATCCTGCCCCCAGGACATTTGTACGGCTTCAAATTTGATACATCAACATTTTACAAAGAGATATAACAATGAATGAACTTTCAGGAAGCACACCTAGCACATTTCCAGAATGGGCCACGAGGCGGCCCGGAGCGAAATTCAACCGTCGGGGCGCATCGAAGGCCGCTGCGCTTATTTTCGTATGTCAGTCCTAGGCATGTAAGGGCCTAACATGCTTGGGCATGGAACGTCCGGGATAAAATTGTCCAGTAGGAATTTTAGCCGGCCAGTGAGTTTCCAGTGGCGGTTCACAGACACCCGTGCCAACCCGCATCCTGCCCCAGGACATTCGTACGGGCACTCGGTCAGGTCCTGGATGCCTTTCGAGGCTGCTCCGCACGGGGCTGCCTGCATTTTTTTTTTGTTTTTGAAGCAAGAACGTTTTTTTTGTTTTTTTTTTGAAGCAAGAACGTTACAAGGGCTGACCTAAATAACTGTGCACTTGCTCCATAAAAAGATCCGTTGAGAGAGTGAGGCAACCTGTTCCGCACTCACCCCACAGGTCTCTTTCACCAAGAGACGCTGTCACACGATCATGCAGACAGCCCCGTGCGGAGCAGCCCTGAAAGGCATCCAGGACCTGACCGAGTGCCCAGACTCCACTAAAATCACAGTCGATTGTCTGTGTCGACAATCCGTCACCTATTAATAGGCGTCTTGTGTAGGTGTCGTAATGCTGCCTGTAAAGTGCAGCTTTTTTTTTTTTGAAGCAAGAACGCTAAAAGTGCAGCTTGTAGAGGTGTACAAGTCACCATGCAGTGATAGCTTTTTTTTTTTTTTTTTTTTTTTTTTTTGAAGCAAGAACGTTACAAGGGCGGACCTAAATAACTGTGCACTTGCTCCATAAAAAGATCCATTGAGAGAATGAGGCAACCTGTTCCGCACTCACTCCACAGGTCTCTTGTACCAAGAGACGCTGTCACACGATCATGCAGTGATAGCTGACAGTTACGTCATGGACAAATTTTGTTTCAAGGGCCAATCACGGTCTGTCACACATCACAGGACGTCATTGCGCGACTGTGATTTTAGTGGAGTCTGGGCACTCGGTCAGGTCCTGGATGCCTTTCGGGGCTGCTCCGCAAGGGGCTGTCTGCATGATCGTGTGACAGCGTCTCTTGGTACAAGAGACCTGTGGAGTGAGTGCGGAACAGGTTGCCTCACTCTCTCAATGGATCTTTTTATGGAGCAAGTGCACAGTTATTTAGGTCAGCCCTTGTAACGTTCTTGCTTCAAAAAAAAAAAAAAAAAAAAAAAAAAAAAAAAAAACGTCCGGGATAAAATCGCCCAGTAGGAATTTTAGCCGGCCAGTGAGTTTCCAGTGGCGGTTCACAGACACCCGTGCCAACCCGCATCCTGCCCCCAGGACATTCGTACGGCTTCAAACTTGATACATCAACATTTTACAAAGAGATATAACAATGAATGAACTTTCAGGAAGCACACCTAGCACATTTCCATGATGGGCCACGAGGCGGGCCGGAGCGAAAATTCAACCGTCGGGGCGCATCGAAGGCCGCTGCGCTTATTTTCGTACGTCAGTCCTAGGCATGTGAGGGCCTAATATGCTTGGGCATGGAACGTCCGGGATAAAATCGTCCAGTAGGAATTTTAGCCGGCCAGTGAGTTTCCAGTGGCGGTTCACAGACACCCGTGCCAACCCGCATCCTGCCCCCAGGACATTCGTACGGCTTCAAATTTGATACATCAACATTTTACAAAGAGATATAACAATGAATGAACTTTCAGGAAGCACACCTAGCACATTTCCAGAATGGGCCACGAGGCGGCCCGGAGCGAAATTCAACCGTCGGGGCGCATCGAAGGCCGCTGCGCTTATTTTCGTATGTCAGTCCTAGGCATGTAAGGGCCTAACATGCTTGGGCATGGAACGTCCGGGATAAAATTGTCCAGTAGGAATTTTAGCCGGCCAGTGAGTTTCCAGTGGCGGTTCACAGACACCCGTGCCAACCCGCATCCTGCCCCAGGACATTCGTACGGGCACTCGGTCAGGTCCTGGATGCCTTTCGAGGCTGCTCCGCACGGGGCTGCCTGCATTTTTTTTTGTTTTTGAAGCAAGAACGTTTTTTTTGTTTTTTTTTTGAAGCAAGAACGTTACAAGGGCTGACCTAAATAACTGTGCACTTGCTCCATAAAAAGATCCGTTGAGAGAGTGAGGCAACCTGTTCCGCACTCACCCCACAGGTCTCTTTCACCAAGAGACGCTGTCACACGATCATGCAGACAGCCCCGTGCGGAGCAGCCCTGAAAGGCATCCAGGACCTGACCGAGTGCCCAGACTCCACTAAAATCACAGTCGATTGTCTGTGTCGACAATCCGTCACCTATTAATAGGCGTCTTGTGTAGGTGTCGTAATGCTGCCTGTAAAGTGCAGCTTTTTTTTTTTTTGAAGCAAGAACGCTAAAAGTGCAGCTTGTAGAGGTGTACAAGTCACCATGCAGTGATAGCTTTTTTTTTTTTTTTTTTTTTTTTTTTTTGAAGCAAGAACGTTACAAGGGCGGACCTAAATAACTGTGCACTTGCTCCATAAAAAGATCCATTGAGAGAATGAGGCAACCTGTTCCGCACTCACTCCACAGGTCTCTTGTACCAAGAGACGCTGTCACACGATCATGCAGTGATAGCTGACAGTTACGTCATGGACAAATTTTGTTTCAAGGGCCAATCACGGTCTGTCACACATCACAGGACGTCATTGCGCGACTGTGATTTTAGTGGAGTCTGGGCACTCGGTCAGGTCCTGGATGCCTTTCGGGGCTGCTCCGCAAGGGGCTGTCTGCATGATCGTGTGACAGCGTCTCTTGGTACAAGAGACCTGTGGAGTGAGTGCGGAACAGGTTGCCTCACTCTCTCAATGGATCTTTTTATGGAGCAAGTGCACAGTTATTTAGGTCAGCCCTTGTAACGTTCTTGCTTCAAAAAAAAAAAAAAAAAAAAAAAAAAAAAAAAACGTCCGGGATAAAATCGCCCAGTAGGAATTTTAGCCGGCCAGTGAGTTTCCAGTGGCGGTTCACAGACACCCGTGCCAACCCGCATCCTGCCCCCAGGACATTCGTACGGCTTCAAACTTGATACATCAACATTTTACAAAGAGATATAACAATGAATGAACTTTCAGGAAGCACACCTAGCACATTTCCATGATGGGCCACGAGGCGGGCCGGAGCGAAAATTCAACCGTCGGGGCGCATCGAAGGCCGCTGCGCTTATTTTCGTACGTCAGTCCTAGGCATGTGAGGGCCTAATATGCTTGGGCATGGAACGTCCGGGATAAAATCGTCCAGTAGGAATTTTAGCCGGCCAGTGAGTTTCCAGTGGCGGTTCACAGACACCCGTGCCAACCCGCATCCTGCCCCCAGGACATTCGTACGGCTTCAAATTTGATACATCAACATTTTACAAAGAGATATAACAATGAATGAACTTTCAGGAAGCACACCTAGCACATTTCCAGAATGGGCCACGAGGCGGCCCGGAGCGAAATTCAACCGTCGGGGCGCATCGAAGGCCGCTGCGCTTATTTTCGTATGTCAGTCCTAGGCATGTAAGGGCCTAACATGCTTGGGCATGGAACGTCCGGGATAAAATTGTCCAGTAGGAATTTTAGCCGGCCAGTGAGTTTCCAGTGGCGGTTCACAGACACCCGTGCCAACCCGCATCCTGCCCCAGGACATTCGTACGGGCACTCGGTCAGGTCCTGGATGCCTTTCGAGGCTGCTCCGCACGGGGCTGCCTGCATTTTTTTTGTTTTTGAAGCAAGAACGTTTTTTTTGTTTTTTTTTTGAAGCAAGAACGTTACAAGGGCTGACCTAAATAACTGTGCACTTGCTCCATAAAAAGATCCGTTGAGAGAGTGAGGCAACCTGTTCCGCACTCACCCCACAGGTCTCTTTCACCAAGAGACGCTGTCACACGATCATGCAGACAGCCCCGTGCGGAGCAGCCCTGAAAGGCATCCAGGACCTGACCGAGTGCCCAGACTCCACTAAAATCACAGTCGATTGTCTGTGTCGACAATCCGTCACCTATTAATAGGCGTCTTGTGTAGGTGTCGTAATGCTGCCTGTAAAGTGCAGCTTTTTTTTTTTTTGAAGCAAGAACGCTAAAAGTGCAGCTTGTAGAGGTGTACAAGTCACCATGCAGTGATAGCTTTTTTTTTTTTTTTTTTTTTTTTTTGAAGCAAGAACGTTACAAGGGCGGACCTAAATAACTGTGCACTTGCTCCATAAAAAGATCCATTGAGAGAATGAGGCAACCTGTTCCGCACTCACTCCACAGGTCTCTTGTACCAAGAGACGCTGTCACACGATCATGCAGTGATAGCTGACAGTTACGTCATGGACAAATTTTGTTTCAAGGGCCAATCACGGTCTGTCACACATCACAGGACGTCATTGCGCGACTGTGATTTTAGTGGAGTCTGGGCACTCGGTCAGGTCCTGGATGCCTTTCGGGGCTGCTCCGCAAGGGGCTGTCTGCATGATCGTGTGACAGCGTCTCTTGGTACAAGAGACCTGTGGAGTGAGTGCGGAACAGGTTGCCTCACTCTCTCAACGGATCTTTTTATGGAGCAAGTGCACAGTTATTTAGGTCAGCCCTTGTAACGTTCTTGCTTCAAAAAAAAAACAAAAAAAACGTTCTTGCTTCAAAAACAAAAAAAAATGCAGGCAGCCCCGTGCGGAGCAGCCTCGAAAGGCATCCAGGACCTGACCGAGTGCCCGTACGAATGTCCTGGGGCAGGATGCGGGTTGGCACGGGTGTCTGTGAACCGCCACTGGAAACTCACTGGCCGGCTAAAATTCCTACTGGACAATTTTATCCCGGACGTTCCATGCCCAAGCATGTTAGGCCCTTACATGCCTAGGACTGACATACGAAAATAAGCGCAGCGGCCTTCGATGCGCCCCGACGGTTGAATTTCGCTCCGGGCCGCCTCGTGGCCCATTCTGGAAATGTGCTAGGTGTGCTTCCTGAAAGTTCATTCATTGTTATATCTCTTTGTAAAATGTTGATGTATCAAATTTGAAGCCGTACGAATGTCCTGGGGGCAGGATGCGGGTTGGCACGGGTGTCTGTGAACCGCCACTGGAAACTCACTGGCCGGCTAAAATTCCTACTGGACGATTTTATCCCGGACGTTCCATGCCCAAGCATATTAGGCCCTCACATGCCTAGGACTGACGTACGAAAATAAGCGCAGCGGCCTTCGATGCGCCCCGACGGTTGAATTTTCGCTCCGGCCCGCCTCGTGGCCCATCATGGAAATGTGCTAGGTGTGCTTCCTGAAAGTTCATTCATTGTTATATCTCTTTGTAAAATGTTGATGTATCAAGTTTGAAGCCGTACGAATGTCCTGGGGGCAGGATGCGGGTTGGCACGGGTGTCTGTGAACCGCCACTGGAAACTCACTGGCCGGCTAAAATTCCTACTGGGCGATTTTATCCCGGACGTTTTTTTTTTTTTTTTTTTTTTTTTTTTTTTTTTTGAAGCAAGAACGTTACAAGGGCGGACCTAAATAACTGTGCACTTGCTCCATAAAAAGATCCATTGAGAGAATGAGGCAACCTGTTCCGCACTCACTCCACAGGTCTCTTGTACCAAGAGACGCTGTCACACGATCATGCAGTGATAGCTGACAGTTACGTCATGGACAAATTTTGTTTCAAGGGCCAATCACGGTCTGTCACACATCACAGGACGTCATTGCGCGACTGTGATTTTAGTGGAGTCTGGGCACTCGGTCAGGTCCTGGATGCCTTTCGGGGCTGCTCCGCAAGGGGCTGTCTGCATGATCGTGTGACAGCGTCTCTTGGTACAAGAGACCTGTGGAGTGAGTGCGGAACAGGTTGCCTCACTCTCTCAATGGATCTTTTTATGGAGCAAGTGCACAGTTATTTAGGTCAGCCCTTGTAACGTTCTTGCTTCAAAAAAAAAAAAAAAAAAAAAAAAAAAAAAAAAACGTCCGGGATAAAATCGCCCAGTAGGAATTTTAGCCGGCCAGTGAGTTTCCAGTGGCGGTTCACAGACACCCGTGCCAACCCGCATCCTGCCCCCAGGACATTCGTACGGCTTCAAACTTGATACATCAACATTTTACAAAGAGATATAACAATGAATGAACTTTCAGGAAGCACACCTAGCACATTTCCATGATGGGCCACGAGGCGGGCCGGAGCGAAAATTCAACCGTCGGGGCGCATCGAAGGCCGCTGCGCTTATTTTCGTACGTCAGTCCTAGGCATGTGAGGGCCTAATATGCTTGGGCATGGAACGTCCGGGATAAAATCGTCCAGTAGGAATTTTAGCCGGCCAGTGAGTTTCCAGTGGCGGTTCACAGACACCCGTGCCAACCCGCATCCTGCCCCCAGGACATTCGTACGGCTTCAAATTTGATACATCAACATTTTACAAAGAGATATAACAATGAATGAACTTTCAGGAAGCACACCTAGCACATTTCCAGAATGGGCCACGAGGCGGCCCGGAGCGAAATTCAACCGTCGGGGCGCATCGAAGGCCGCTGCGCTTATTTTCGTATGTCAGTCCTAGGCATGTAAGGGCCTAACATGCTTGGGCATGGAACGTCCGGGATAAAATTGTCCAGTAGGAATTTTAGCCGGCCAGTGAGTTTCCAGTGGCGGTTCACAGACACCCGTGCCAACCCGCATCCTGCCCCAGGACATTCGTACGGGCACTCGGTCAGGTCCTGGATGCCTTTCGAGGCTGCTCCGCACGGGGCTGCCTGCATTTTTTTTTGTTTTTGAAGCAAGAACGTTTTTTTTGTTTTTTTTTTGAAGCAAGAACGTTACAAGGGCTGACCTAAATAACTGTGCACTTGCTCCATAAAAAGATCCGTTGAGAGAGTGAGGCAACCTGTTCCGCACTCACCCCACAGGTCTCTTTCACCAAGAGACGCTGTCACACGATCATGCAGACAGCCCCGTGCGGAGCAGCCCTGAAAGGCATCCAGGACCTGACCGAGTGCCCAGACTCCACTAAAATCACAGTCGATTGTCTGTGTCGACAATCCGTCACCTATTAATAGGCGTCTTGTGTAGGTGTCGTAATGCTGCCTGTAAAGTGCAGCTTTTTTTTTTTTTGAAGCAAGAACGCTAAAAGTGCAGCTTGTAGAGGTGTACAAGTCACCATGCAGTGATAGCTTTTTTTTTTTTTTTTTTTTTTTTTTGAAGCAAGAACGTTACAAGGGCGGACCTAAATAACTGTGCACTTGCTCCATAAAAAGATCCATTGAGAGAATGAGGCAACCTGTTCCGCACTCACTCCACAGGTCTCTTGTACCAAGAGACGCTGTCACACGATCATGCAGTGATAGCTGACAGTTACGTCATGGACAAATTTTGTTTCAAGGGCCAATCACGGTCTGTCACACATCACAGGACGTCATTGCGCGACTGTGATTTTAGTGGAGTCTGGGCACTCGGTCAGGTCCTGGATGCCTTTCGGGGCTGCTCCGCAAGGGGCTGTCTGCATGATCGTGTGACAGCGTCTCTTGGTACAAGAGACCTGTGGAGTGAGTGCGGAACAGGTTGCCTCACTCTCTCGATGGATCTTTTTATGGAGCAAGTGCACAGTTATTTAGGTCAGCCCTTGTAACGTTCTTGCTTCAAAAAAAAAAAAAAAAAAAAAAAAAAAAAAAAAAAAACGTCCGGGATAAAATCGCCCAGTAGGAATTTTAGCCGGCCAGTGAGTTTCCAGTGGCGGTTCACAGACACCCGTGCCAACCCGCATCCTGCCCCCAGGACATTCGTACGGCTTCAAACTTGATACATCAACATTTTACAAAGAGATATAACAATGAATGAACTTTCAGGAAGCACACCTAGCACATTTCCATGATGGGCCACGAGGCGGGCCGGAGCGAAAATTCAACCGTCGGGGCGCATCGAAGGCCGCTGCGCTTATTTTCGTACGTCAGTCCTAGGCATGTGAGGGCCTAATATGCTTGGGCATGGAACGTCCGGGATAAAATCGTCCAGTAGGAATTTTAGCCGGCCAGTGAGTTTCCAGTGGCGGTTCACAGACACCCGTGCCAACCCGCATCCTGCCCCCAGGACATTCGTACGGCTTCAAATTTGATACATCAACATTTTACAAAGAGATATAACAATGAATGAACTTTCAGGAAGCACACCTAGCACATTTCCAGAATGGGCCACGAGGCGGCCCGGAGCGAAATTCAACCGTCGGGGCGCATCGAAGGCCGCTGCGCTTATTTTCGTATGTCAGTCCTAGGCATGTAAGGGCCTAACATGCTTGGGCATGGAACGTCCGGGATAAAATTGTCCAGTAGGAATTTTAGCCGGCCAGTGAGTTTCCAGTGGCGGTTCACAGACACCCGTGCCAACCCGCATCCTGCCCCAGGACATTCGTACGGGCACTCGGTCAGGTCCTGGATGCCTTTCGAGGCTGCTCCGCACGGGGCTGCCTGCATTTTTTTTTGTTTTTGAAGCAAGAACGTTTTTTTTGTTTTTTTTTTGAAGCAAGAACGTTACAAGGGCTGACCTAAATAACTGTGCACTTGCTCCATAAAAAGATCCGTTGAGAGAGTGAGGCAACCTGTTCCGCACTCACCCCACAGGTCTCTTTCACCAAGAGACGCTGTCACACGATCATGCAGACAGCCCCGTGCGGAGCAGCCCTGAAAGGCATCCAGGACCTGACCGAGTGCCCAGACTCCACTAAAATCACAGTCGATTGTCTGTGTCGACAATCCGTCACCTATTAATAGGCGTCTTGTGTAGGTGTCGTAATGCTGCCTGTAAAGTGCAGCCTTTTTTTTTTTTGAAGCAAGAACGCTAAAAGTGCAGCTTGTAGAGGTGTACAAGTCACCATGCAGTGATAGCTTTTTTTTTTTTTTTTTTTTTTTTTTTTGAAGCAAGAACGTTACAAGGGCGGACCTAAATAACTGTGCACTTGCTCCATAAAAAGATCCATTGAGAGAATGAGGCAACCTGTTCCGCACTCACTCCACAGGTCTCTTGTACCAAGAGACGCTGTCACACGATCATGCAGTGATAGCTGACAGTTACGTCATGGACAAATTTTGTTTCAAGGGCCAATCACGGTCTGTCACACATCACAGGACGTCATTGCGCGACTGTGATTTTAGTGGAGTCTGGGCACTCGGTCAGGTCCTGGATGCCTTTCGGGGCTGCTCCGCAAGGGGCTGTCTGCATGATCGTGTGACAGCGTCTCTTGGTACAAGAGACCTGTGGAGTGAGTGCGGAACAGGTTGCCTCACTCTCTCAATGGATCTTTTTATGGAGCAAGTGCACAGTTATTTAGGTCAGCCCTTGTAACGTTCTTGCTTCAAAAAAAAAAAAAAAAAAAAAAAAAAAAAAAAAAAAACGTCCGGGATAAAATCGCCCAGTAGGAATTTTAGCCGGCCAGTGAGTTTCCAGTGGCGGTTCACAGACACCCGTGCCAACCCGCATCCTGCCCCCAGGACATTCGTACGGCTTCAAACTTGATACATCAACATTTTACAAAGAGATATAACAATGAATGAACTTTCAGGAAGCACACCTAGCACATTTCCATGATGGGCCACGAGGCGGGCCGGAGCGAAAATTCAACCGTCGGGGCGCATCGAAGGCCGCTGCGCTTATTTTCGTACGTCAGTCCTAGGCATGTGAGGGCCTAATATGCTTGGGCATGGAACGTCCGGGATAAAATCGTCCAGTAGGAATTTTAGCCGGCCAGTGAGTTTCCAGTGGCGGTTCACAGACACCCGTGCCAACCCGCATCCTGCCCCCAGGACATTCGTACGGCTTCAAATTTGATACATCAACATTTTACAAAGAGATATAACAATGAATGAACTTTCAGGAAGCACACCTAGCACATTTCCAGAATGGGCCACGAGGCGGCCCGGAGCGAAATTCAACCGTCGGGGCGCATCGAAGGCCGCTGCGCTTATTTTCGTATGTCAGTCCTAGGCATGTAAGGGCCTAACATGCTTGGGCATGGAACGTCCGGGATAAAATTGTCCAGTAGGAATTTTAGCCGGCCAGTGAGTTTCCAGTGGCGGTTCACAGACACCCGTGCCAACCCGCATCCTGCCCCAGGACATTCGTACGGGCACTCGGTCAGGTCCTGGATGCCTTTCGAGGCTGCTCCGCACGGGGCTGCCTGCATTTTTTTTTGTTTTTGAAGCAAGAACGTTTTTTTTGTTTTTTTTTTGAAGCAAGAACGTTACAAGGGCTGACCTAAATAACTGTGCACTTGCTCCATAAAAAGATCCGTTGAGAGAGTGAGGCAACCTGTTCCGCACTCACCCCACAGGTCTCTTTCACCAAGAGACGCTGTCACACGATCATGCAGACAGCCCCGTGCGGAGCAGCCCTGAAAGGCATCCAGGACCTGACCGAGTGCCCAGACTCCACTAAAATCACAGTCGATTGTCTGTGTCGACAATCCGTCACCTATTAATAGGCGTCTTGTGTAGGTGTCGTAATGCTGCCTGTAAAGTGCAGCTTTTTTTTTTTTTGAAGCAAGAACGCTAAAAGTGCAGCTTGTAGAGGTGTACAAGTCACCATGCAGTGATAGCTTTTTTTTTTTTTTTTTTTTTTTTTTTTGAAGCAAGAACGTTACAAGGGCGGACCTAAATAACTGTGCACTTGCTCCATAAAAAGATCCATTGAGAGAATGAGGCAACCTGTTCCGCACTCACTCCACAGGTCTCTTGTACCAAGAGACGCTGTCACACGATCATGCAGTGATAGCTGACAGTTACGTCATGGACAAATTTTGTTTCAAGGGCCAATCACGGTCTGTCACACATCACAGGACGTCATTGCGCGACTGTGATTTTAGTGGAGTCTGGGCACTCGGTCAGGTCCTGGATGCCTTTCGGGGCTGCTCCGCAAGGGGCTGTCTGCATGATCGTGTGACAGCGTCTCTTGGTACAAGAGACCTGTGGAGTGAGTGCGGAACAGGTTGCCTCACTCTCTCAATGGATCTTTTTATGGAGCAAGTGCACAGTTATTTAGGTCAGCCCTTGTAACGTTCTTGCTTCAAAAAAAAAAAAAAAAAAAAAAAAAAAAAAAAAAAAACGTCCGGGATAAAATCGCCCAGTAGGAATTTTAGCCGGCCAGTGAGTTTCCAGTGGCGGTTCACAGACACCCGTGCCAACCCGCATCCTGCCCCCAGGACATTCGTACGGCTTCAAACTTGATACATCAACATTTTACAAAGAGATATAACAATGAATGAACTTTCAGGAAGCACACCTAGCACATTTCCATGATGGGCCACGAGGCGGGCCGGAGCGAAAATTCAACCGTCGGGGCGCATCGAAGGCCGCTGCGCTTATTTTCGTACGTCAGTCCTAGGCATGTGAGGGCCTAATATGCTTGGGCATGGAACGTCCGGGATAAAATCGTCCAGTAGGAATTTTAGCCGGCCAGTGAGTTTCCAGTGGCGGTTCACAGACACCCGTGCCAACCCGCATCCTGCCCCCAGGACATTCGTACGGCTTCAAATTTGATACATCAACATTTTACAAAGAGATATAACAATGAATGAACTTTCAGGAAGCACACCTAGCACATTTCCAGAATGGGCCACGAGGCGGCCCGGAGCGAAATTCAACCGTCGGGGCGCATCGAAGGCCGCTGCGCTTATTTTCGTATGTCAGTCCTAGGCATGTAAGGGCCTAACATGCTTGGGCATGGAACGTCCGGGATAAAATTGTCCAGTAGGAATTTTAGCCGGCCAGTGAGTTTCCAGTGGCGGTTCACAGACACCCGTGCCAACCCGCATCCTGCCCCAGGACATTCGTACGGGCACTCGGTCAGGTCCTGGATGCCTTTCGAGGCTGCTCCGCACGGGGCTGCCTGCATTTTTTTTTGTTTTTGAAGCAAGAACGTTTTTTTTGTTTTTTTTTTGAAGCAAGAACGTTACAAGGGCTGACCTAAATAACTGTGCACTTGCTCCATAAAAAGATCCGTTGAGAGAGTGAGGCAACCTGTTCCGCACTCACCCCACAGGTCTCTTTCACCAAGAGACGCTGTCACACGATCATGCAGACAGCCCCGTGCGGAGCAGCCCTGAAAGGCATCCAGGACCTGACCGAGTGCCCAGACTCCACTAAAATCACAGTCGATTGTCTGTGTCGACAATCCGTCACCTATTAATAGGCGTCTTGTGTAGGTGTCGTAATGCTGCCTGTAAAGTGCAGCTTTTTTTTTTTTTGAAGCAAGAACGCTAAAAGTGCAGCTTGTAGAGGTGTACAAGTCACCATGCAGTGATAGCTTTTTTTTTTTTTTTTTTTTTTTTTTTTGAAGCAAGAACGTTACAAGGGCGGACCTAAATAACTGTGCACTTGCTCCATAAAAAGATCCATTGAGAGAATGAGGCAACCTGTTCCGCACTCACTCCACAGGTCTCTTGTACCAAGAGACGCTGTCACACGATCATGCAGTGATAGCTGACAGTTACGTCATGGACAAATTTTGTTTCAAGGGCCAATCACGGTCTGTCACACATCACAGGACGTCATTGCGCGACTGTGATTTTAGTGGAGTCTGGGCACTCGGTCAGGTCCTGGATGCCTTTCGGGGCTGCTCCGCAAGGGGCTGTCTGCATGATCGTGTGACAGCGTCTCTTGGTACAAGAGACCTGTGGAGTGAGTGCGGAACAGGTTGCCTCACTCTCTCAATGGATCTTTTTATGGAGCAAGTGCACAGTTATTTAGGTCAGCCCTTGTAACGTTCTTGCTTCAAAAAAAAAAAAAAAAAAAAAAAAAAAAAAAAAAAAACGTCCGGGATAAAATCGCCCAGTAGGAATTTTAGCCGGCCAGTGAGTTTCCAGTGGCGGTTCACAGACACCCGTGCCAACCCGCATCCTGCCCCCAGGACATTCGTACGGCTTCAAACTTGATACATCAACATTTTACAAAGAGATATAACAATGAATGAACTTTCAGGAAGCACACCTAGCACATTTCCATGATGGGCCACGAGGCGGGCCGGAGCGAAAATTCAACCGTCGGGGCGCATCGAAGGCCGCTGCGCTTATTTTCGTACGTCAGTCCTAGGCATGTGAGGGCCTAATATGCTTGGGCATGGAACGTCCGGGATAAAATCGTCCAGTAGGAATTTTAGCCGGCCAGTGAGTTTCCAGTGGCGGTTCACAGACACCCGTGCCAACCCGCATCCTGCCCCCAGGACATTCGTACGGCTTCAAATTTGATACATCAACATTTTACAAAGAGATATAACAATGAATGAACTTTCAGGAAGCACACCTAGCACATTTCCAGAATGGGCCACGAGGCGGCCCGGAGCGAAATTCAACCGTCGGGGCGCATCGAAGGCCGCTGCGCTTATTTTCGTATGTCAGTCCTAGGCATGTAAGGGCCTAACATGCTTGGGCATGGAACGTCCGGGATAAAATTGTCCAGTAGGAATTTTAGCCGGCCAGTGAGTTTCCAGTGGCGGTTCACAGACACCCGTGCCAACCCGCATCCTGCCCCAGGACATTCGTACGGGCACTCGGTCAGGTCCTGGATGCCTTTCGAGGCTGCTCCGCACGGGGCTGCCTGCATTTTTTTTTGTTTTTGAAGCAAGAACGTTTTTTTTGTTTTTTTTTTGAAGCAAGAACGTTACAAGGGCTGACCTAAATAACTGTGCACTTGCTCCATAAAAAGATCCGTTGAGAGAGTGAGGCAACCTGTTCCGCACTCACCCCACAGGTCTCTTTCACCAAGAGACGCTGTCACACGATCATGCAGACAGCCCCGTGCGGAGCAGCCCTGAAAGGCATCCAGGACCTGACCGAGTGCCCAGACTCCACTAAAATCACAGTCGATTGTCTGTGTCGACAATCCGTCACCTATTAATAGGCGTCTTGTGTAGGTGTCGTAATGCTGCCTGTAAAGTGCAGCTTTTTTTTTTTTTGAAGCAAGAACGCTAAAAGTGCAGCTTGTAGAGGTGTACAAGTCACCATGCAGTGATAGCTTTTTTTTTTTTTTTTTTTTTTTTTTTTGAAGCAAGAACGTTACAAGGGCGGACCTAAATAACTGTGCACTTGCTCCATAAAAAGATCCATTGAGAGAATGAGGCAACCTGTTCCGCACTCACTCCACAGGTCTCTTGTACCAAGAGACGCTGTCACACGATCATGCAGTGATAGCTGACAGTTACGTCATGGACAAATTTTGTTTCAAGGGCCAATCACGGTCTGTCACACATCACAGGACGTCATTGCGCGACTGTGATTTTAGTGGAGTCTGGGCACTCGGTCAGGTCCTGGATGCCTTTCGGGGCTGCTCCGCAAGGGGCTGTCTGCATGATCGTGTGACAGCGTCTCTTGGTACAAGAGACCTGTGGAGTGAGTGCGGAACAGGTTGCCTCACTCTCTCAATGGATCTTTTTATGGAGCAAGTGCACAGTTATTTAGGTCAGCCCTTGTAACGTTCTTGCTTCAAAAAAAAAAAAAAAAAAAAAAAAAAAAAAAAAAAAACGTCCGGGATAAAATCGCCCAGTAGGAATTTTAGCCGGCCAGTGAGTTTCCAGTGGCGGTTCACAGACACCCGTGCCAACCCGCATCCTGCCCCCAGGACATTCGTACGGCTTCAAACTTGATACATCAACATTTTACAAAGAGATATAACAATGAATGAACTTTCAGGAAGCACACCTAGCACATTTCCATGATGGGCCACGAGGCGGGCCGGAGCGAAAATTCAACCGTCGGGGCGCATCGAAGGCCGCTGCGCTTATTTTCGTACGTCAGTCCTAGGCATGTGAGGGCCTAATATGCTTGGGCATGGAACGTCCGGGATAAAATCGTCCAGTAGGAATTTTAGCCGGCCAGTGAGTTTCCAGTGGCGGTTCACAGACACCCGTGCCAACCCGCATCCTGCCCCCAGGACATTCGTACGGCTTCAAATTTGATACATCAACATTTTACAAAGAGATATAACAATGAATGAACTTTCAGGAAGCACACCTAGCACATTTCCAGAATGGGCCACGAGGCGGCCCGGAGCGAAATTCAACCGTCGGGGCGCATCGAAGGCCGCTGCGCTTATTTTCGTATGTCAGTCCTAGGCATGTAAGGGCCTAACATGCTTGGGCATGGAACGTCCGGGATAAAATTGTCCAGTAGGAATTTTAGCCGGCCAGTGAGTTTCCAGTGGCGGTTCACAGACACCCGTGCCAACCCGCATCCTGCCCCAGGACATTCGTACGGGCACTCGGTCAGGTCCTGGATGCCTTTCGAGGCTGCTCCGCACGGGGCTGCCTGCATTTTTTTTTGTTTTTGAAGCAAGAACGTTTTTTTTGTTTTTTTTTTGAAGCAAGAACGTTACAAGGGCTGACCTAAATAACTGTGCACTTGCTCCATAAAAAGATCCGTTGAGAGAGTGAGGCAACCTGTTCCGCACTCACCCCACAGGTCTCTTTCACCAAGAGACGCTGTCACACGATCATGCAGACAGCCCCGTGCGGAGCAGCCCTGAAAGGCATCCAGGACCTGACCGAGTGCCCAGACTCCACTAAAATCACAGTCGATTGTCTGTGTCGACAATCCGTCACCTATTAATAGGCGTCTTGTGTAGGTGTCGTAATGCTGCCTGTAAAGTGCAGCTTTTCATTTTTTTGAAGCAAGAACGCTAAAAGTGCAGCTTGTAGAGGTGTACAAGTCACCATGCAGTGATAGCTTTTTTTTTTTTTTTTTTTTTTTTTTTTGAAGCAAGAACGTTACAAGGGCGGACCTAAATAACTGTGCACTTGCTCCATAAAAAGATCCATTGAGAGAATGAGGCAACCTGTTCCGCACTCACTCCACAGGTCTCTTGTACCAAGAGACGCTGTCACACGATCATGCAGTGATAGCTGACAGTTACGTCATGGACAAATTTTGTTTCAAGGGCCAATCACGGTCTGTCACACATCACAGGACGTCATTGCGCGACTGTGATTTTAGTGGAGTCTGGGCACTCGGTCAGGTCCTGGATGCCTTTCGGGGCTGCTCCGCAAGGGGCTGTCTGCATGATCGTGTGACAGCGTCTCTTGGTACAAGAGACCTGTGGAGTGAGTGCGGAACAGGTTGCCTCACTCTCTCAATGGATCTTTTTATGGAGCAAGTGCACAGTTATTTAGGTCAGCCCTTGTAACGTTCTTGCTTCAAAAAAAAAAAAAAAAAAAAAAAAAAAAAAAAAAAAAAAACGTCCGGGATAAAATCGCCCAGTAGGAATTTTAGCCGGCCAGTGAGTTTCCAGTGGCGGTTCACAGACACCCGTGCCAACCCGCATCCTGCCCCCAGGACATTCGTACGGCTTCAAACTTGATACATCAACATTTTACAAAGAGATATAACAATGAATGAACTTTCAGGAAGCACACCTAGCACATTTCCATGATGGGCCACGAGGCGGGCCGGAGCGAAAATTCAACCGTCGGGGCGCATCGAAGGCCGCTGCGCTTATTTTCGTACGTCAGTCCTAGGCATGTGAGGGCCTAATATGCTTGGGCATGGAACGTCCGGGATAAAATCGTCCAGTAGGAATTTTAGCCGGCCAGTGAGTTTCCAGTGGCGGTTCACAGACACCCGTGCCAACCCGCATCCTGCCCCCAGGACATTCGTACGGCTTCAAATTTGATACATCAACATTTTACAAAGAGATATAACAATGAATGAACTTTCAGGAAGCACACCTAGCACATTTCCAGAATGGGCCACGAGGCGGCCCGGAGCGAAATTCAACCGTCGGGGCGCATCGAAGGCCGCTGCGCTTATTTTCGTATGTCAGTCCTAGGCATGTAAGGGCCTAACATGCTTGGGCATGGAACGTCCGGGATAAAATTGTCCAGTAGGAATTTTAGCCGGCCAGTGAGTTTCCAGTGGCGGTTCACAGACACCCGTGCCAACCCGCATCCTGCCCCAGGACATTCGTACGGGCACTCGGTCAGGTCCTGGATGCCTTTCGAGGCTGCTCCGCACGGGGCTGCCTGCATTTTTTTTTGTTTTTGAAGCAAGAACGTTTTTTTTGTTTTTTTTTTGAAGCAAGAACGTTACAAGGGCTGACCTAAATAACTGTGCACTTGCTCCATAAAAAGATCCGTTGAGAGAGTGAGGCAACCTGTTCCGCACTCACCCCACAGGTCTCTTTCACCAAGAGACGCTGTCACACGATCATGCAGACAGCCCCGTGCGGAGCAGCCCTGAAAGGCATCCAGGACCTGACCGAGTGCCCAGACTCCACTAAAATCACAGTCGATTGTCTGTGTCGACAATCCGTCACCTATTAATAGGCGTCTTGTGTAGGTGTCGTAATGCTGCCTGTAAAGTGCAGCCTTTTTTTTTTTTGAAGCAAGAACGCTAAAAGTGCAGCTTGTAGAGGTGTACAAGTCACCATGCAGTGATAGCTTTTTTTTTTTTTTTTTTTTTTTTTTTGAAGCAAGAACGTTACAAGGGCGGACCTAAATAACTGTGCACTTGCTCCATAAAAAGATCCATTGAGAGAATGAGGCAACCTGTTCCGCACTCACTCCACAGGTCTCTTGTACCAAGAGACGCTGTCACACGATCATGCAGTGATAGCTGACAGTTACGTCATGGACAAATTTTGTTTCAAGGGCCAATCACGGTCTGTCACACATCACAGGACGTCATTGCGCGACTGTGATTTTAGTGGAGTCTGGGCACTCGGTCAGGTCCTGGATGCCTTTCGGGGCTGCTCCGCAAGGGGCTGTCTGCATGATCGTGTGACAGCGTCTCTTGGTACAAGAGACCTGTGGAGTGAGTGCGGAACAGGTTGAAGCAAGAACGTTACAAGGGCGGACCTAAATAACCGTGCACTTGCTCCATAAAAAGATCCATTGAGAGAATGAGGCAACCTGTTCCGCACTCACTCCACAGGTCTCTTGTACCAAGAGACGCTGTCACACGATCATGCAGACAGCCCCTTGCGGAGCAGCCCCGAAAGGCATCCAGGACCTGACCGAGTGCCCAGACTCCACTAAAATCACAGTCGCGCAATGACGTCCTGTGATGTGTGACAGACCGTGACTGGCCCTTGAAACAAAAACTGTCAGCATAGTGTAACTGTTATCTATCGCTGCATGGTGACTTGCACACCTCTAAAAGCTGCACTTTACAGGCAGCATTACGACACCTACACAAGACGCCTATTAATAGGTGACGGATTGTCGACACAGACAATCCCCACCTGACTATTCATAGACTCTCCACTTCATGCAAAGCACATCCTGCTACTGACCGAACATACACCTATGAGATATGTGGCATTCTGTAGGAAATGACACCACCTCAGGCACACAAAGCCACACACACACAAACTAATCCACACATGCTGCACACATCCTCGTACACTGCTACCCACACGCACGCATACATAACGTACTCTGCTACCCACTCACATGCATACATAACGTATCCCGGCCATCAACTTAGCCTTTGCCATACTATTTTGCAACACATCACAACGAGGAACGACGGCCACTACTCCAACGAACGCATTGTACACCCCGCCCGAACCGTCAAAACAGACCACCACGCCTCGTAGACCCGTGCCCAATCCATCCCTCACATGCCAGCCGCGCTGGCCCGAACCTTGATGCGCCCATTTGCGCCCATCCTATACAGTGCTCCCCACTTCTGCTCAAAGTCAACAAGTTTGATCTCAGGCGACCTTCCCTGCAGCCATGCAAACGGTATCCCACAACCTATCCTAACATCTACTTCCACCCTATCCCACTCCCTCTGAATTTGCTGCCGCAGCTCTGCCAGAAACCTACACGCCACAGCCTTAGTAGCGTATGATGAGCTGCCCGGCTCGCCAGTTGTACCCCGTTGACTGCCCATGCTGCTGCTGTTGCTGCTGCTGTCCTCTGCATCGCTGATGCCGTGGCTCTGAGATTGAGAATTGCTGCCTGCATTGCGGCTGCCGCTGCCATCGCTGCCATCTGCACTGGCCACAATCACGCCAGCCCTGATGCTGCTGCAGCGCACCACCCAAATGGACTCCAGCAGCAGCAGACGCAGCTGCGTCCACATCTGCTGCTGCCCTGCTGGCGGGGCCCACACACTGAAGTCATCCAGCAGCAGCAGACGGCTGTTATTAACAGGGACCACTGCTCCGGGCTGCACACGCTGCCACACCTGTTGCGCGTACCACTGCCACGCTGCTGCAGCTACAGGGCACTCCACTAACAAGTGGGTGAGGGTCTCCAGTTGCTGCGGCTGCTGGCACTGCTGTGCTGGGCAGGTAAAGTGAGCCGGCGCGTGTCTGCTGGATGCCAGCATGCGCCGTGCGCCTACCTTCACTCCTGCATGCAGAAGCCGCCAGCCAAACACTCGCAGCCGCCTCGGCAGCTGGGTGTCTTTTAGCCGCTGATAACTCGCCACCCAGCGGTGCTGCATGGCATTGGCAGCACCCATGGAGTGAGTGATCGGGTCCAGTAGATCATTGTGTGCTGGGCAGCTGATGCGCTGCTGTTGCTGCTCCTGTTGCTGCCGTTGAGCCGTGACTACTGCTGCTGCTGTTGCCGCGCGCTGTCTTGGCAGCTCCCGCTCCCTGGACGGATCCATCCAGGACGCATGGTAAGCCGCCATCATAGCTGCGTCGCTAAACCGCTGGCTGCCACTGCTGCTGCTGCTACGATTGCCAGGCGCCTCGCTATTTTGCTGCATTTGCTGGAAGGACCGTTTCTGAGCTGCCTCCATCTCCTGCAAGCCGTCCTGTGGCGCCTCAGCACCCAGGCGGTTGCGCCACAGGCGCGGGCGCATGCCGACACCTGATAGCCATCCCTCTTTGCACTGCCGACTGCATTGCTCCTGCAGCAGCCTGCATGTTGCCACCTTTGGCGTGAACTGCAGCAAGCTGACAGCAAACCCCATCCCCCATACACTAGGATCTACGCGAATGTCTGCCCAAGCCCCCACCAGGTACCATGACGGCGTGCTTCGCGATTGCTGCTGCTGCTGCTGTTGCTGGTGCTGTCCTTGGTGCTGCTGTTGCTGCTGCTGCTGCTGCTGCTGCTGCTGCTGCTGCTGCTGCTGCTGCTGTCCCTGGTGGTGCTGCTGCTGCTGCTGCTGCTGCTGCCGTTCCTGTTGTTGCTGCTGTCGCGGCTGCTGCTGTTGCCATGCAGCTGGCTGCTGCAGCTGCTGCTGCTGACGTTCCTGTTGTTGCTGCTGTCGTGGCTGCCGCTGTTGCCGTGCTGCTGGCTGCTGCCGCTGTTGCTGCTGCTGCTGCCGCTGCTGCCGCTGCTGTTGTTGCCGCTGAAATGCAGGGTGCGGCACTGCTGTTACATCTACCACACAACATGGCGCCCATTGGAGGGCTGCTGTGTCCATTAGGACAGCTGTTGTGGCCTTCAAGCTGCCATCCTGCTGCACCTTGTAGCACTTGGTGGTGCCGTCGTGCTGCAACTGTTGTGCCCACTGTTGCTGCGTGTCGGTCTGCCATGCACCTGTGCTGCCCTCCCGCAGAGTGTGCAGCCATGCCGGCGGCAGCACAATGCCATCTTGCTGCGGCTGTCCAGTTAGCTGCTGCTGCACCTGCCCCAGTGTGGTGCCTGCGCCGTGGCGCAGCTGAGCAGGGAGGGCACCGGCTGCTGCCAACATCTGCCCATCTGAGCTGCTGCCCACGCTGTGGTTCCCCACCAGCAGCTCAAGCTGGATCTGCTGGCTGGTCATGGCGCTGTGCTCGACGTGCCTGTGAATGCCCACGCTTTGCAGCGCCTCTATGTATGCTGATAGGCGCAGCGGCAGCCTGCCGCCCCTGGCGGCAGCCTGCAGCGGCGCCTTTGATCGCTGCACCAACGCTGCCTCCCCTAGTCCTGGCAGTGCGTGGCGCAGGTTGGCCCGCATGAAGGCCTTCCATGGGGCTCGCCGCGGCGACAGCAATGCTGCTGCTGTACGTGCCTGCATTGCTGTGGCGTGCGCCCTGACATCCACCTGCCTCATTCCGCCCATGCTGAAAGGCAGGCTGGCCACTGCTGCCGGAGGGCTTTCATTCCACTGCCGGATGTTGGCTTCTCGAGCGCAGCCCTGCTCTGTCACAAACCCTAAGAGGCGGCGGTGCATCCTGGCCATGATATCTACTGGGACTGGCACGAACTGCGCATGATAGGTGATGCAAGATGCCATCATCTGCTGCGCAACTGCGCAGCGCCCCAAATAGCTGAGATTCTGCCGTGCCCACTGCCGCGCCCGGTATGTGATGGTTTGCAGGCGCTGCGTGTACAGCGCTGCTGCATGCGGCTCTGCGCCTGCTGCTGACAGCAGCAGACCCAGGTGCCTGATCGGGTGTAGTGCTGTATCATGGAACGGTATCTGCGTGGCTGGATCTACCCCTACAAACGGCTGCTGCGTGCCCACTTCCATGCCCTGGCACTTGCTGACTCCCAGCTTGGCGCCACTCGCTGCACAAAACGGCTGTACTGCTTTCCTCACCAGCACAGCAACGCCTTGCCTGCTGGCGGCGTGCAGGGTGGTGTCGTCTGCATGCTGCATGCTGCAGGGTGCTGCTGAGCCGTCGGGCATGCTGATGCTGTCCACTTCCCCTGCTGCTTGCAGCGCTCTGCATTTGGCCGCCAGCGGCTGCGCTGCTAGCACATACAGCAGCGGGCTGAGTGGGCTGCCCTGCGCGCAGCCAGAGGGGATGTCAAACACCCTGCTGAGGTGGCCGCCGTTGAACACGATGCGGCCCTGTGTGCCTGCCAGCAGCAGCTGTACCCACCTACGCATGCCTGGCGGGAACTGCATTGCTGCCATGCACTTCATCAGCCATTCCCTGTCTAGCCTGTCATAGGCCTTCTCAAAATCCAGAAACAAAATGCAGCCGGGCTGCTGCTGCGTCCTGAGGAAGTCAACTTCCTCCAGGTGCAGCAGCACATTGTCTGCAATGTCCCTGCCTGGAACAAACGCTGTCTGAGTGCTGTCCACGACGCTGTCCAGCACTGGCGCCGCCCGCAGCACCACCACCTTCGCCAGAATTTTCACATCACAGTTCATCAGCGTGATGGGGCGGTAGCTGGCAGCCTGGTCCCTTGGCTTACCGCCACCCTTGAACAGTAAGGTGATGAGCCCAAGGCGCTGCTGCGGAGACAGCAGCGCCCCCTCCAGACCAAACCGGAAGTTGCATGCTGCCACAAAAGCTGGTCCTAGCTGCTCCCAGAATGCGCTATAGAACTCATACGTGAGCCCATCGCTGCCTGGCACCTTCCCTCTAGGCATGCTGTTGAGTGCCGCTGTCGCCTCCTCCAAGGTGATGGTGCCGTCGCCTGCAGGGCCCAGGCATTGCTGTTGCTGCTCCGCAGAAAGCTGCTTATCCACACACGCAAGCAGCTCCTGCTGCTGCTGTGGGTCGGTGGGGCGTCGCGAGAACAGCCCGTCTTCTGCAGGGTCATAAAAGTCTGCAAGCAGGCTGCCTGCTGCTGCCGCGCCCTCGCTGCTGCCAGTGGACACTGTGGTGCCATCTGCTGCAGCCACAGCGCTGATATACTGCGGCTCCGGCACGGCCTGCCCTAGCCTCGCTCCCCAAAAGCTAGACGGGCCATCAGCGTACAGCTCGTACATCGCATCAGTCTTCTCCTGCTGCTGCTGGCGTTGCTGCACTTCATAATCCAGCAACTGCTGTTCTGCATGCTGAAGGTTGGTTTGCGTCTGCCCATTGCTGTGCTGGCGCTGCTGCCAGCCGGCTGTTGCCACCGCCCTGCGCAGCCGCCTAAGTTCTGCCTGCTGCTGCAGCCTCTGTCGCTGCATTATGACTGCAGTGGCAGTCACAGCATGCTGCTTAAGGTGCTCAAACTCAGCTGCTGGGTTGTTGCGCGGCCGCTGCTGCTGCTGCTGCTCCACCGCTGCTGACAGGCTCTCCTGCATAGCTGAGACAAAAGCTGCGCCACCCAGAGCAGAGGTGGGGAAGCACCACCTGCGCTGTCCAAGGAGCGGCATGCCAGGCGGCCGCAGCTTGACAACCACAGGGCGGTGATCTGAAGGCTGCCTCATGTGCTGTGTGGCCTTCTGCAGCCAGCCCTCCTCAACCAGGTCTGCTGACAAGAAGACATAGTCAATCCTGCCGGCTGACGTGGCTTGATTTGCTGCTGCTGGCTGGCCCTGATCTCGCCTGCTGCCTGCTGCTGCTGCAGCCGCTACTGCAGCCGCCGCGGCTGCAGCATGAGCTGTGGCTGTAGCGTCTGTTATTGCTGTTGTTGCTGCTGCTGCTGCTGCTGCTGCTGCTGCTGCTGCTGCGGCTGCCGCGTTGCTGCTGCCAGCTGCGCTGCCATGGTAGCTGTAATGCGTAGGCTGCCTGGCGTGCGGGTTGCAGTGTCGCCACGCATCCACCAGGCCCGAGCGCACAGTGACGCGCTGCAGCTGCGCTGCCCCCACCATGCGGCGCGAGTGTCGCGCCCGCGTGCCAGCCACTGGCTGCACGTCGATTTCCTGCAAGGCACAGTTGAAGTCCCCGCCCACAATCAGGCTGGACCCCTGCGCGCCTGCCTCCAGTGCCTCCTGATAAGGCCCCTGAAGCCAGGCTGGGCGCCCCGTGGGTTCGTGCGGCGCATACACCGCCACCGCTGCCACCTGCTGGCCCCACGGCGTTGTCCAGGCTACCCTGAGTAACCTGCCCTGCCCGTCTGTAAACTCAATCACAGGTTCTGTGTCCTGTTGAACTATTCTCTGACTTAGCAGTACTGCCACCCCAACTGAAGCTTGTACGCCAACTTCCAAGGGTTTGCTATTTGCATAGCAGTACCCTTGCCACGGCCTGCCGTGCCCTGCTCCCTGCTGCGCCCACTGCTGCATCTGCTGGTCGGACCTGCTGTGGGTTTCTGAAAGCAAAACAACATCAGACGCCTGTTTCTGCAGCCAAGCAAAGAAATCCCTTCGCTTGCCTGCAGCAGCCAAGCCATTGACATTGACAGCTGCCACGCAGAAGGGCCGCAGTCCGTGCGCTCCTGCTGGCGGCATTAAGAGCCGCGCCCGCCGCGAAGGCGGGACTTCTGTGCTGGAGTGGCAGGCTGCGTAGCTGGCTGTGTCGCTATTACTATTGTGTTGTGGTGCTGCTGCTGCGGCAGTGACGCTAGTACTGCAAAGTTGTTGACGTTGTGGCCAAAGACAGGGTTTGGCTCCTTGCGCTGCCGGCTGGGGTAGCGCCCTACGGGTGGTGACGATGCTGCACCTGCTGCTGCTGGTGTTGCTGTCCTGGTCGACTTCGCCGCTGCTGCTGCTGCTGCAGCTGCTGCTGCAGCTGCTGTTGCAGCAGACTGCCGCGCCGTCCTACCCTTAGCCCCCTGGCCCCTGCCCTGAGCTGTGTTGCTGTCTGCTGCTGCCGTGGCTCCAGCCGCAACTGTGCTCATCCCTCCCCTACCATACTCAGCATCCTCGTATGAGGCTGCTGCAACAGCAGGGAAGTGCTGCTGCAGCCACTGCTGCACAAACAGCGCCTCTTCTGCTTTAGACACTAAGGCTGCACCATGCTGCATGTAGAACGCACTCAGCATATCTCCCTTCACCTGCTCAGTGAACTGGCCACTGTCCAGTTTGCCCTGCAGGGTATCGCTGAGGGACTCCTCCATCTCCGTGTGGCATCGGCCTGGCCGGGCTATCTCTGCTGCTGCTGCTGCTGCTGCGGCGGCTGCTCCTGCTGGCGTGGCTGTGGCGGCAGCTGCATCCGGCTGCTGGGCAAACGGGTCCAGAGGGAATGCTGCATCCATGCAGGCAGCAGCAGTCTGCGCTGTGGCCTGCTGCTGCTGCTGCTGCTGCTGCTGCTGCTGCTGCATTTGCAGCAGGTGTTGTTGCTGCTGCGGCAACGGCAGCTGTCGAGGTATGGCTGCTCCTGACTGCACATGCGCGTCCTCCATCTCTGCATCATCAACAGTCTGCTGCTGCTGTTGCAGCTGCTGGGGCGGTTGCTGCTGCTGCTGCTGCTGCTGCTGCTGCTGCTGTGTTGATGCATGGGCCAGGGCCGCCGCGTCTTCCATAGCAACATCATCTGCGTTGTGCTGCTGCTGCTGCTGCTCATGGTGCTGCTGCCGCTGCTGCTGCTGCTGTTGTTGTTGTTGCTGCTGCTGCTGCTGCTGCTGTGCTGTCTCCAGCAGCAGTTCCTGCTGTAGTTCACGGCCCAGCTGCCGTATCTCCAGTTGTACCAGCTGCTCCTCTTCCCATCGCTGCGGCTGCTGCGCCGTGCGGCCGTCCACGAAGATGGTGGTAGGCAGCCCGGGCCTGCCGGGCACCTCAAAAGCGTCCGGCAGTTTGCGCAGGATGAGGTCCGCGTCCTCTGCAGCCACAAAGGCTACAATGCTGTCAGCGCATGGGACGCGCGCTGCTGCATTTCCAGTCTGCCGGCTGCACCCCAGCTGCTCGTGAACCACCCTCAGGTGGCGGTATCCTGCCGCTGCTAGCACCACACGTGTGAACCCTTTCCGTGCCTGGTGCAGCGGCGGGTTGGCGAAGACGATGCGTACTGCTTCATCCGGCTCTGCTGCTGCTGGTGACCAGCCCGCGCGGATACGGCGGTCCGCCACCTCTACACCGCCGTTCTTTATGCACTGCATTGCGGCTGCAACCGCAACGTTGGCAGGCTGCAGCAGCAGGTCCACATACCCGCTGCTGCCCTTCGCCTCCTCTGTGCTGCACATGCGGTGTGCCTGCGCGAGCTGCATGAAGGTGCTGCAGCCTGGACCGTCCTGCTGCTGGCCTCGCTGAGTTATTGCTGTCGTCAGCAGCCGGTACTGCGATGCATAGGCCTTGGCCATATGCTGCTGGTTACTTCCCTGGTACTGCTGCTGTGCCTCGCCCACATACAGACGCACGCTGAGCGCGCATAGGCCGCTGAGTGCTGGGGGGTCTGCTGTCAGCATGGGTTGTGCCTGCAGTTTGCTACAAGATAGCAACCGGCTGGGTGAGAAGCACCAGTTGCCCCCCGGGCATCGGGGGCGTGCAGGCGCCGCCGGTACCCGCCTGTGCTGCTGGCATTGATGCAGCTGCTGCTGTCGCCTGTGAATACTGTGTGGCTGCTGCTGCCCCTGTCCCCACATGCTGTTGCTGTGAAGCATTCTACTCTCATGTACTGAAAACATCTAACCAGGAATGCTATACAGAGCCGGAGAGCGGTGCAGCAAGTGATTGCCTTCCCTGGTGCTGTTGCCGCTGCTGCTGCTGCTGCTGCTGCTGTCACTGGCACGCCCAGCTCAGCTGCATGCAAGCTCTCCCGCTCAGCTCACGAACGTAATTCGCCATGCAGAAACAGTAGGTCCAGCTGGTGAAGGGTCCTTGCTGCTCCAGCGTGCCACAGGGCTGTTCCACGTTACAAGGGCGGAAACGTTACAAGGGCGGACCTAAATAACCGTGCCACAGGGGAGTGAGTGCGGAACAGGTTGCCTCACTCTCTCAATTGATCTTTTTATGGAGCAAGTGCACAGTTATTTAGGTCAGCCCTTGTAACGTTCTTGCTTCAAAAAAAAAAAAAAAAAAAAAAAAAAAAAAAAAAAAACCGCCGGGATAAAATCGCCCAGTAGGAATTTTAGCCGGCCAGTGAGTTTCCAGTGGCGGTTCACAGACACCCGTGCCAACCCGCATCCTGCCCCCAGGACATTCGTACGGCTTCAAACTTGATACATCAACATTTTACAAAGAGATATAACAATGAATGAACTTTCAGGAAGCACACCTAGCACATTTCCATGATGGGCCACGAGGCGGGCTGGAGCAAAAATTCAACCGTCGGGGCGCATCGAAGGCCGCTGCGCTTATTTTCGTACGTCAGTCCTAGGCATGTGAGGGCCTAATATGCTTGGGCATGGAACGTCCGGGATAAAATCGTCCAGTAGGAATTTTAGCCGGCCAGTGAGTTTCCAGTGGCGGTTCACAGACACCCGTGCCAACCCGCATCCTGCCCCCAGGACATTCGTACGGCTTCAAATTTGATACATCAACATTTTACAAAGAGATATAACAATGAATGAACTTTCAGGAAGCACACCTAGCACATTTCCAGAATGGGCCACGAGGCGGCCCGGAGCGAAATTCAACCGTCGGGGCGCATCGAAGGCCGCTGCGCTTATTTTCGTATGTCAGTCCTAGGCATGTAAGGGCCTAACATGCTTGGGCATGG
Organism: Tetradesmus obliquus; assembly: GCA_030272155.1. Lineage (NCBI taxonomy): Eukaryota > Viridiplantae > Chlorophyta > Chlorophyceae > Sphaeropleales > Scenedesmaceae > Tetradesmus > Tetradesmus obliquus. Next base: position 3,213,450 of record CP126200.1, on the reverse strand, counting down.
AACGTCCGGGATAAAATTGTCCAGTAGGAATTTTAGCCGGCCAGTGAGTTTCCAGTGGCGGTTCACAGACACCCGTGCCAACCCGCATCCTGCCCCAGGACATTCGTACGGGCACTCGGTCAGGTCCTGGATGCCTTTCGAGGCTGCTCCGCACGGGGCTGCCTGCATTTTTTTTTGTTTTTGAAGCAAGAACGTTTTTTTTGTTTTTTTTTTGAAGCAAGAACGTTACAAGGGCTGACCTAAATAACTGTGCACTTGCTCCATAAAAAGATCCGTTGAGAGAGTGAGGCAACCTGTTCCGCACTCACCCCACAGGTCTCTTTCACCAAGAGACGCTGTCACACGATCATGCAGACAGCCCCGTGCGGAGCAGCCCTGAAAGGCATCCAGGACCTGACCGAGTGCCCAGACTCCACTAAAATCACAGTCGATTGTCTGTGTCGACAATCCGTCACCTATTAATAGGCGTCTTGTGTAGGTGTCGTAATGCTGCCTGTAAAGTGCAGCCTTTTTTTTTTTTGAAGCAAGAACGCTAAAAGTGCAGCTTGTAGAGGTGTACAAGTCACCATGCAGTGATAGCTTTTTTTTTTTTTTTTTTTTTTTTTTTTTGAAGCAAGAACGTTACAAGGGCGGACCTAAATAACTGTGCACTTGCTCCATAAAAAGATCCATTGAGAGAATGAGGCAACCTGTTCCGCACTCACTCCACAGGTCTCTTGTACCAAGAGACGCTGTCACACGATCATGCAGTGATAGCTGACAGTTACGTCATGGACAAATTTTGTTTCAAGGGCCAATCACGGTCTGTCACACATCACAGGACGTCATTGCGCGACTGTGATTTTAGTGGAGTCTGGGCACTCGGTCAGGTCCTGGATGCCTTTCGGGGCTGCTCCGCAAGGGGCTGTCTGCATGATCGTGTGACAGCGTCTCTTGGTACAAGAGACCTGTGGAGTGAGTGCGGAACAGGTTGCCTCACTCTCTCAATTGATCTTTTTATGGAGCAAGTGCACAGTTATTTAGGTCAGCCCTTGTAACGTTCTTGCTTCAAAAAAAAAAAAAAAAAAAAAAAAAAAAAAAAAAAATAAAAGGTCCGGGATAAAATCGCCCAGTAGGAATTTTAGCCGGCCAGTGAGTTTCCAGTGGCGGTTCACAGACACCCGTGCCAACCCGCATCCTGCCCCCAGGACATTCGTACGGCTTCAAACTTGATACATCAACATTTTACAAAGAGATATAACAATGAATGAACTTTCAGGAAGCACACCTAGCACATTTCCATGATGGGCCACGAGGCGGGCCGGAGCGAAAATTCAACCGTCGGGGCGCATCGAAGGCCGCTGCGCTTATTTTCGTACGTCAGTCCTAGGCATGTGAGGGCCTAATATGCTTGGGCATGGAACGTCCGGGATAAAATCGTCCAGTAGGAATTTTAGCCGGCCAGTGAGTTTCCAGTGGCGGTTCACAGACACCCGTGCCAACCCGCATCCTGCCCCCAGGACATTCGTACGGCTTCAAATTTGATACATCAACATTTTACAAAGAGATATAACAATGAATGAACTTTCAGGAAGCACACCTAGCACATTTCCAGAATGGGCCACGAGGCGGCCCGGAGCGAAATTCAACCGTCGGGGCGCATCGAAGGCCGCTGCGCTTATTTTCGTATGTCAGTCCTAGGCATGTAAGGGCCTAACATGCTTGGGCATGGAACGTCCGGGATAAAATTGTCCAGTAGGAATTTTAGCCGGCCAGTGAGTTTCCAGTGGCGGTTCACAGACACCCGTGCCAACCCGCATCCTGCCCCAGGACATTCGTACGGGCACTCGGTCAGGTCCTGGATGCCTTTCGAGGCTGCTCCGCACGGGGCTGCCTGCATTTTTTTTGTTTTTGAAGCAAGAACGTTTTTTTTGTTTTTTTTTTGAAGCAAGAACGTTACAAGGGCTGACCTAAATAACTGTGCACTTGCTCCATAAAAAGATCCGTTGAGAGAGTGAGGCAACCTGTTCCGCACTCACCCCACAGGTCTCTTTCACCAAGAGACGCTGTCACACGATCATGCAGACAGCCCCGTGCGGAGCAGCCCTGAAAGGCATCCAGGACCTGACCGAGTGCCCAGACTCCACTAAAATCACAGTCGATTGTCTGTGTCGACAATCCGTCACCTATTAATAGGCGTCTTGTGTAGGTGTCGTAATGCTGCCTGTAAAGTGCAGCTTTTTTTTTTTTTGAAGCAAGAACGCTAAAAGTGCAGCTTGTAGAGGTGTACAAGTCACCATGCAGTGATAGCTTTTTTTTTTTTTTTTTTTTTTTTTTGAAGCAAGAACGTTACAAGGGCGGACCTAAATAACTGTGCACTTGCTCCATAAAAAGATCCATTGAGAGAATGAGGCAACCTGTTCCGCACTCACTCCACAGGTCTCTTGTACCAAGAGACGCTGTCACACGATCATGCAGTGATAGCTGACAGTTACGTCATGGACAAATTTTGTTTCAAGGGCCAATCACGGTCTGTCACACATCACAGGACGTCATTGCGCGACTGTGATTTTAGTGGAGTCTGGGCACTCGGTCAGGTCCTGGATGCCTTTCGGGGCTGCTCCGCAAGGGGCTGTCTGCATGATCGTGTGACAGCGTCTCTTGGTACAAGAGACCTGTGGAGTGAGTGCGGAACAGGTTGCCTCACTCTCTCAATGGATCTTTTTATGGAGCAAGTGCACAGTTATTTAGGTCAGCCCTTGTAACGTTCTTGCTTCAAAAAAAAAAAAAAAAAAAAAAAAAAATCGTGTGACAGCGTCTCTTGGTACAAGAGACCTGTGGAGTGAGTGCGGAACAGGTTGCCTCACTCTCTCAATGGATCTTTTTATGGAGCAAGTGCACAGTTATTTAGGTCAGCCCTTGTAACGTTCTTGCTTCAAAAAAAAAAAAAAAAAAAAAAAAAAAAAACGTCCGGGATAAAATCGCCCAGTAGGAATTTTAGCCGGCCAGTGAGTTTCCAGTGGCGGTTCACAGACACCCGTGCCAACCCTCATCCTGCCCCCAGGACATTCGTACGGCTTCAAACTTGATACATCAACATTTTACAAAGAGATATAACAATGAATGAACTTTCAGGAAGCACACCTAGCACATTTCCATGATGGGCCACGAGGCGGGCCGGAGCGAAAATTCAACCGTCGGGGCGCATCGAAGGCCGCTGCGCTTATTTTCGTACGTCAGTCCTAGGCATGTGAGGGCCTAATATGCTTGGGCATGGAACGTCCGGGATAAAATCGTCCAGTAGGAATTTTAGCCGGCCAGTGAGTTTCCAGTGGCGGTTCACAGACACCCGTGCCAACCCGCATCCTGCCCCCAGGACATTCGTACGGCTTCAAATTTGATACATCAACATTTTACAAAGAGATATAACAATGAATGAACTTTCAGGAAGCACACCTAGCACATTTCCAGAATGGGCCACGAGGCGGCCCGGAGCGAAATTCAACCGTCGGGGCGCATCGAAGGCCGCTGCGCTTATTTTCGTATGTCAGTCCTAGGCATGTAAGGGCCTAACATGCTTGGGCATGGAACGTCCGGGATAAAATTGTCCAGTAGGAATTTTAGCCGGCCAGTGAGTTTCCAGTGGCGGTTCACAGACACCCGTGCCAACCCGCATCCTGCCCCAGGACATTCGTACGGGCACTCGGTCAGGTCCTGGATGCCTTTCGAGGCTGCTCCGCACGGGGCTGCCTGCATTTTTTTTTGTTTTTGAAGCAAGAACGTTTTTTTTGTTTTTTTTTTGAAGCAAGAACGTTACAAGGGCTGACCTAAATAACTGTGCACTTGCTCCATAAAAAGATCCGTTGAGAGAGTGAGGCAACCTGTTCCGCACTCACCCCACAGGTCTCTTTCACCAAGAGACGCTGTCACACGATCATGCAGACAGCCCCGTGCGGAGCAGCCCTGAAAGGCATCCAGGACCTGACCGAGTGCCCAGACTCCACTAAAATCACAGTCGATTGTCTGTGTCGACAATCCGTCACCTATTAATAGGCGTCTTGTGTAGGTGTCGTAATGCTGCCTGTAAAGTGCAGCTTTTTTTTTTTTGAAGCAAGAACGCTAAAAGTGCAGCTTGTAGAGGTGTACAAGTCACCATGCAGTGATAGCTTTTTTTTTTTTTTTTTTTTTTTTTTTTTTGAAGCAAGAACGTTACAAGGGCGGACCTAAATAACTGTGCACTTGCTCCATAAAAAGATCCATTGAGAGAATGAGGCAACCTGTTCCGCACTCACTCCACAGGTCTCTTGTACCAAGAGACGCTGTCACACGATCATGCAGTGATAGCTGACAGTTACGTCATGGACAAATTTTGTTTCAAGGGCCAATCACGGTCTGTCACACATCACAGGACGTCATTGCGCGACTGTGATTTTAGTGGAGTCTGGGCACTCGGTCAGGTCCTGGATGCCTTTCGGGGCTGCTCCGCAAGGGGCTGTCTGCATGATCGTGTGACAGCGTCTCTTGGTACAAGAGACCTGTGGAGTGAGTGCGGAACAGGTTGCCTCACTCTCTCAATGGATCTTTTTATGGAGCAAGTGCACAGTTATTTAGGTCAGCCCTTGTAACGTTCTTGCTTCAAAAAAAAAAAAAAAAAAAAAAAAAAAAAAAAAAAAAACGTCCGGGATAAAATCGCCCAGTAGGAATTTTAGCCGGCCAGTGAGTTTCCAGTGGCGGTTCACAGACACCCGTGCCAACCCGCATCCTGCCCCCAGGACATTCGTACGGCTTCAAATTTGATTATTTTTTTTTTGAAGCAAGAAGGTTACAAGGGCTGACCTAAATAACTGTGCACTTGCTCCATAAAAAGATCCATTTTTTTTTTTTTTGAAGCAAGAACGTTACAAGGGCTGACCTAAATAACTGTGCACTTGCTCCATAAAAAGATCCATTGAGAGAGTGAGGCAACCTGTTCCGCACTCACTCAAATTTGATACATCAACATTTTACAAAGAGATATAAAAATGAATGAACTTTCAGGAAGCACACCAGCCCTTCAGGTCAGCCCTTGTAACGTTCTTGCTTCAAAAAAAAAAAAAAAAAAAAAAAAGGAAGCACACCGAGCACATCCAGAATGGGCCACGAGGCGGCCCGGAAAAAAAAAATCTCCCAGTAGGAATTTTAGCCGGCCAGTGAGTTTCCAGTGGCGGTTCACAGACACCCGTGCCAACCCGCATCCTGTCCCCAGGACATTCGTACGGCTTCAAATTTGATACATCAACATTTTACAAAGAGATATAACAATGAATGAACTTTCAGGAAGCACACCGAGCACATTTCCAGAATGGGCCACGAGGCGGGCCGGAGCGAAATTCAACCGTCGGGGTGCATCGAAGGCCGCTGCGCTTATTTTCGTATGTCAGTCCTAGGCATGTAAGGGCCTAACATGCTTGGGCATGGAACGTCCGGGATAAAATCGTCCAGTAGGAATTTTAGCCGGGCAGTGAGTTTCCAGTGGCGGTTCACAGACACCTGTGCCAACCCGCATCCTGCCCCCAGGACATTCGTACGGCTTCAAATTTGATACATCAACATTTTACAAAGAGATATAACAATGAATGAACTTTCAGGAAGCACACCGAGCACATTTCCAGAATGGGCCACGAGGCGGCCCGGAGCGAAAATTCAACCGTCGAGGCGCATCGAAGGCCACTGCGCTTATTTTCGTATGTCAGTCCTAGGCATGTGAGGGCCTAACATGCTTGGGCATGGAACGTCCGGGATGCAGCTTTTTTTTTTTTTTTTTTTTTTTGAAGCAAGAACGTTACAAGGGCTGACCTAAATAACTGTGCACTTGCTCCATAAAAAGATCCATTGAAAAAAAAAAAAAAAATCCATTGAGAGAGTGAGGCAACCTGTTCCGCACTCACCCCACAGGTCTCTTTCACCAAGAGACGCTGTCACACGATCATGCAGACAGCCCCGTGCGGAGCAGCCCTGAAAGGCATCCAGGACCTGACCGAGTGCCCAGACTCCACTAAAATCACAGTCGATTGTCTGTGTCGACAATCCGTCACCTATTAATAGGCGTCTTGTGTAGGTGTCGTAATGCTGCCTGTAAAGTGCAGCCTTTTTTTTTTTTGAAGCAAGAACGCTAAAAGTGCAGCTTGTAGAGGTGTACAAGTCACCATGCAGTGATAGCTTTTTTTTTTTTTTTTTTTTTTTTTTTTGAAGCAAGAACGTTACAAGGGCGGACCTAAATAACTGTGCACTTGCTCCATAAAAAGATCCATTGAGAGAATGAGGCAACCTGTTCCGCACTCACTCCACAGGTCTCTTGTACCAAGAGACGCTGTCACACGATCATGCAGTGATAGCTGACAGTTACGTCATGGACAAATTTTGTTTCAAGGGCCAATCACGGTCTGTCACACATCACAGGACGTCATTGCGCGACTGTGATTTTAGTGGAGTCTGGGCACTCGGTCAGGTCCTGGATGCCTTTCGGGGCTGCTCCGCAAGGGGCTGTCTGCATGATCGTGTGACAGCGTCTCTTGGTACAAGAGACCTGTGGAGTGAGTGCGGAACAGGTTGCCTCACTCTCTCAATTGATCTTTTTATGGAGCAAGTGCACAGTTATTTAGGTCAGCCCTTGTAACGTTCTTGCTTCAAAAAAAAAAAAAAAAAAAAAAAAAAAAAAAAAAAAAAAAAAAACGTCCGGGATAAAATCGCCCAGTAGGAATTTTAGCCGGCCAGTGAGTTTCCAGTGGCGGTTCACAGACACCCGTGCCAACCCGCATCCTGCCCCCAGGACATTCGTACGGCTTCAAACTTGATACATCAACATTTTACAAAGAGATATAACAATGAATGAACTTTCAGGAAGCACACCTAGCACATTTCCATGATGGGCCACGAGGCGGGCCGGAGCGAAAATTCAACCGTCGGGGCGCATCGAAGGCCGCTGCGCTTATTTTCGTACGTCAGTCCTAGGCATGTGAGGGCCTAATATGCTTGGGCATGGAACGTCCGGGATAAAATCGTCCAGTAGGAATTTTAGCCGGCCAGTGAGTTTCCAGTGGCGGTTCACAGACACCCGTGCCAACCCGCATCCTGCCCCCAGGACATTCGTACGGCTTCAAATTTGATACATCAACATTTTACAAAGAGATATAACAATGAATGAACTTTCAGGAAGCACACCGAGCACATTTCCAGAATGGGCCACGAGGCGGCCCGGAGCGAAATTCAACCGTCGGGGCGCATCGAAGGCCGCTGCGCTTATTTTCGTATGTCAGTCCTAGGCATGTAAGGGCCTAACATGCTTGGGCATGGAACGTCCGGGATAAAATTGTCCAGTAGGAATTTTAGCCGGCCAGTGAGTTTCCAGTGGCGGTTCACAGACACCCGTGCCAACCCGCATCCTGCCCCAGGACATTCGTACGGGCACTCGGTCAGGTCCTGGATGCCTTTCGAGGCTGCTCCGCACGGGGCTGCCTGCATTTTTTTTTGTTTTTGAAGCAAGAACGTTTTTTTTGTTTTTTTTTTTTGAAGCAAGAACGTTACAAGGGCTGACCTAAATAACTGTGCACTTGCTCCATAAAAAGATCCGTTGAGAGAGTGAGGCAACCTGTTCCGCACTCACCCCACAGGTCTCTTTCACCAAGAGACGCTGTCACACGATCATGCAGACAGCCCCGTGCGGAGCAGCCCTGAAAGGCATCCAGGACCTGACCGAGTGCCCAGACTCCACTAAAATCACAGTCGATTGTCTGTGTCGACAATCCGTCACCTATTAATAGGCGTCTTGTGTAGGTGTCGTAATGCTGCCTGTAAAGTGCAGCTTTTTTTTTTTTTTGAAGCAAGAACGCTAAAAGTGCAGCTTGTAGAGGTGTACAAGTCACCATGCAGTGATAGCTTTTTTTTTTTTTTTTTTTTTTTTGAAGCAAGAACGTTACAAGGGCGGACCTAAATAACTGTGCACTTGCTCCATAAAAAGATCCATTGAGAGAATGAGGCAACCTGTTCCGCACTCACTCCACAGGTCTCTTGTACCAAGAGACGCTGTCACACGATCATGCAGTGATAGCTGACAGTTACGTCATGGACAAATTTTGTTTCAAGGGCCAATCACGGTCTGTCACACATCACAGGACGTCATTGCGCGACTGTGATTTTAGTGGAGTCTGGGCACTCGGTCAGGTCCTGGATGCCTTTCGGGGCTGCTCCGCAAGGGGCTGTCTGCATGATCGTGTGACAGCGTCTCTTGGTACAAGAGACCTGTGGAGTGAGTGCGGAACAGGTTGCCTCACTCTCTCAATGGATCTTTTTATGGAGCAAGTGCACAGTTATTTAGGTCAGCCCTTGTAACGTTCTTGCTTCAAAAAAAAAAAAAAAAAAAAAAAAAAAAAAAACGTCCGGGATAAAATCGCCCAGTAGGAATTTTAGCCGGCCAGTGAGTTTCCAGTGGCGGTTTTTTTTTTTTTTTTGCCGGCCAGTGGCGGTTCACAGACACCCGTGCCAACCCGCATCCTGCCCCCAGGACATTCGTACGGCTTCAAACTTGATACATCAACATTTTACAAAGAGATATAACAATGAATGAACTTTCAGGAAGCACACCTAGCACATTTCCATGATGGGCCACGAGGCGGGCCGGAGCGAAAATTCAACCGTCGGGGCGCATCGAAGGCCGCTGCGCTTATTTTCGTACGTCAGTCCTAGGCATGTGAGGGCCTAATATGCTTGGGCATGGAACGTCCGGGATAAAATCGTCCAGTAGGAATTTTAGCCGGCCAGTGAGTTTCCAGTGGCGGTTCACAGACACCCGTGCCAACCCGCATCCTGCCCCCAGGACATTCGTACGGCTTCAAATTTGATACATCAACATTTTACAAAGAGATATAACAATGAATGAACTTTCAGGAAGCACACCGAGCACATTTCCAGAATGGGCCACGAGGCGGCCCGGAGCGAAATTCAACCGTCGGGGCGCATCGAAGGCCGCTGCGCTTATTTTCGTATGTCAGTCCTAGGCATGTAAGGGCCTAACATGCTTGGGCATGGAACGTCCGGGATAAAATTGTCCAGTAGGAATTTTAGCCGGCCAGTGAGTTTCCAGTGGCGGTTCACAGACACCCGTGCCAACCCGCATCCTGCCCCAGGACATTCGTACGGGCACTCGGTCAGGTCCTGGATGCCTTTCGAGGCTGCTCCGCACGGGGCTGCCTGCATTTTTTTTTGTTTTTGAAGCAAGAACGTTTTTTTTGTTTTTTTTTTGAAGCAAGAACGTTACAAGGGCTGACCTAAATAACTGTGCACTTGCTCCATAAAAAGATCCGTTGAGAGAGTGAGGCAACCTGTTCCGCACTCACCCCACAGGTCTCTTTCACCAAGAGACGCTGTCACACGATCATGCAGACAGCCCCGTGCGGAGCAGCCCTGAAAGGCATCCAGGACCTGACCGAGTGCCCAGACTCCACTAAAATCACAGTCGATTGTCTGTGTCGACAATCCGTCACCTATTAATAGGCGTCTTGTGTAGGTGTCGTAATGCTGCCTGTAAAGTGCAGCTTTTTTTTTTTTGAAGCAAGAACGCTAAAAGTGCAGCTTGTAGAGGTGTACAAGTCACCATGCAGTGATAGCTTTTTTTTTTTTTTTTTTTTTTTTTTTGAAGCAAGAACGTTACAAGGGCGGACCTAAATAACTGTGCACTTGCTCCATAAAAAAAAACATTGAGAGAATGAGGCAACCTGTTCCGCACTCACTCCACAGGTCTCTTGTACCAAGAGACGCTGTCACACGATCATGCAGTGATAGCTGACAGTTACGTCATGGACAAATTTTGTTTCAAGGGCCAATCACGGTCTGTCACACATCACAGGACGTCATTGCGCGACTGTGATTTTAGTGGAGTCTGGGCACTCGGTCAGGTCCTGGATGCCTTTCGGGGCTGCTCCGCAAGGGGCTGTCTGCATGATCGTGTGACAGCGTCTCTTGGTACAAGAGACCTGTGGAGTGAGTGCGGAACAGGTTGCCTCACTCTCTCAATGGATCTTTTTATGGAGCAAGTGCACAGTTATTTAGGTCAGCCCTTGTAACGTTCTTGCTTCAAAAAAAAAAAAAAAAAAAAAAAAAAAAAAAAAAAAAAAACGTCCGGGATAAAATCGCCCAGTAGGAATTTTAGCCGGCCAGTGAGTTTCCAGTGGCGGTTCACAGACACCCGTGCCAACCCGCATCCTGCCCCCAGGACATTCGTACGGCTTCAAATTTGATTATTATTTTTTTGAAGCAAGAAGGTTACAAGGGCTGACCTAAATAACTGTGCACTTGCTCCATAAAAAGATCCATTTTTTTTTTTTTTGAAGCAAGAACGTTACAAGGGCTGACCTAAATAACTGTGCACTTGCTCCATAAAAAGATCCATTGAGAGAGTGAGGCAACCTGTTCCGCACTCACTCAAATTTGATACATCAACATTTTACAAAGAGATATAAAAATGAATGAACTTTCAGGAAGCACACCAGCCCTTCAGGTCAGCCCTTGTAACGTTCGTGCTTCAAAAAAAAAAAAAAAAAAAAAAAAGGAAGCACACCGAGCACATCCAGAATGGGCCACGAGGCGGCCCGGAAAAAAAAAAATCTCCCAGTAGGAATTTTAGCCGGCCAGTGAGTTTCCAGTGGCGGTTCACAGACACCCGTGCCAACCCGCATCCTGTCCCCAGGACATTCGTACGGCTTCAAATTTGATACATCAACATTTTACAAAGAGATATAACAATGAATGAACTTTCAGGAAGCACACCGAGCACATTTCCAGAATGGGCCACGAGGCGGGCCGGAGCGAAATTCAACCGTCGGGGTGCATCGAAGGCCGCTGCGCTTATTTTCGTATGTCAGTCCTAGGCATGTAAGGGCCTAACATGCTTGGGCATGGAACGTCCGGGATAAAATCGTCCAGTAGGAATTTTAGCCGGGCAGTGAGTTTCCAGTGGCGGTTCACAGACACCCGTGCCAACCCGCATCCTGCCCCCAGGACATTCGTACGGCTTCAAATTTGATACATCAACATTTTACAAAGAGATATAACAATGAATGAACTTTCAGGAAGCACACCGAGCACATTTCCAGAATGGGCCACGAGGCGGCCCGGAGCGAAAATTCAACCGTCGAGGCGCATCGAAGGCCACTGCGCTTATTTTCGTATGTCAGTCCTAGGCATGTGAGGGCCTAACATGCTTGGGCATGGAACGTCCGGGATGCAGCCTTTTTTTTTTTTTTTTTTTTTTGAAGCAAGAACGTTACAAGGGCTGACCTAAATAACTGTGCACTTGCTCCATAAAAAGATCCATTGAAAAAAAAAAAAAAAAAAAAATCCATTGAGAGAGTGAGGCAACCTGTTCCGCACTCACCCCACAGGTCTCTTTCACCAAGAGACGCTGTCACACGATCATGCAGACAGCCCCGTGCGGAGCAGCCCTGAAAGGCATCCAGGACCTGACCGAGTGCCCAGACTCCACTAAAATCACAGTCGATTGTCTGTGTCGACAATCCGTCACCTATTAATAGGCGTCTTGTGTAGGTGTCGTAATGCTGCCTGTAAAGTGCAGCTTTTTTTTTTTTTTTGAAGCAAGAACGCTAAAAGTGCAGCTTGTAGAGGTGTACAAGTCACCATGCAGTGATAGCTTTTTTTTTTTTTTTTTTTTTTTTTTTTGAAGCAAGAACGTTACAAGGGCGGACCTAAATAACTGTGCACTTGCTCCATAAAAAGATCCATTGAGAGAATGAGGCAACCTGTTCCGCACTCACTCCACAGGTCTCTTGTACCAAGAGACGCTGTCACACGATCATGCAGTGATAGCTGACAGTTACGTCATGGACAAATTTTGTTTCAAGGGCCAATCACGGTCTGTCACACATCACAGGACGTCATTGCGCGACTGTGATTTTAGTGGAGTCTGGGCACTCGGTCAGGTCCTGGATGCCTTTCGGGGCTGCTCCGCAAGGGGCTGTCTGCATGATCGTGTGACAGCGTCTCTTGGTACAAGAGACCTGTGGAGTGAGTGCGGAACAGGTTGCCTCACTCTCTCAATGGATCTTTTTATGGAGCAAGTGCACAGTTATTTAGGTCAGCCCTTGTAACGTTCTTGCTTCAAAAAAAAAAAAAAAAAAAAAAAAAAAAAACGTCCGGGATAAAATCGCCCAGTAGGAATTTTAGCCGGCCAGTGAGTTTCCAGTGGCGGTTTTTTTTTTTTTTAGCCGGCCAGTGGCGGTTCACAGACACCCGTGCCAACCCGCATCCTGCCCCCAGGACATTCGTACGGCTTCAAACTTGATACATCAACATTTTACAAAGAGATATAACAATGAATGAACTTTCAGGAAGCACACCTAGCACATTTCCATGATGGGCCACGAGGCGGGCCGGAGCGAAAATTCAACCGTCGGGGCGCATCGAAGGCCGCTGCGCTTATTTTCGTACGTCAGTCCTAGGCATGTGAGGGCCTAATATGCTTGGGCATGGAACGTCCGGGATAAAATCGTCCAGTAGGAATTTTAGCCGGCCGGTGAGTTTCCAGTGGCGGTTCACAGACACCCGTGCCAACCCGCATCCTGCCCCCAGGACATTCGTACGGCTTCAAATTTGATACATCAACATTTTACAAAGAGATATAACAATGAATGAACTTTCAGGAAGCACACCTAGCACATTTCCAGAATGGGCCACGAGGCGGCCCGGAGCGAAATTCAACCGTCGGGGCGCATCGAAGGCCGCTGCGCTTATTTTCGTATGTCAGTCCTAGGCATGTAAGGGCCTAACATGCTTGGGCATGGAACGTCCGGGATAAAATTGTCCAGTAGGAATTTTAGCCGGCCAGTGAGTTTCCAGTGGCGGTTCACAGACACCCGTGCCAACCCGCATCCTGCCCCAGGACATTCGTACGGCTTCAAATTTGATACATCAACATTTTACAAAGAGATATAACAATGAATGAACTTTCAGGAAGCACACCGAGCACATTTCCAGAATGGGCCACGAGGCGGCCCGGAGCGAAAATTCAACCGTCGAGGCGCATCGAAGGCCACTGCGCTTATTTTCGTATGTCAGTCCTAGGCATGTGAGGGCCTAACATGCTTGGGCATGGAACGTCCGGGATGCAGCCTTTTTTTTTTTTTTTTTTTTTTGAAGCAAGAACGTTACAAGGGCTGACCTAAATAACTGTGCACTTGCTCCATAAAAAGATCCATTGAAAAAAAAAAAAAAAAAAAAATCCATTGAGAGAGTGAGGCAACCTGTTCCGCACTCACCCCACAGGTCTCTTTCACCAAGAGACGCTGTCACACGATCATGCAGACAGCCCCGTGCGGAGCAGCCCTGAAAGGCATCCAGGACCTGACCGAGTGCCCAGACTCCACTAAAATCACAGTCGATTGTCTGTGTCGACAATCCGTCACCTATTAATAGGCGTCTTGTGTAGGTGTCGTAATGCTGCCTGTAAAGTGCAGCTTTTTTTTTTTTTTTGAAGCAAGAACGCTAAAAGTGCAGCTTGTAGAGGTGTACAAGTCACCATGCAGTGATAGCTTTTTTTTTTTTTTTTTTTTTTTTTTTGAAGCAAGAACGTTACAAGGGCGGACCTAAATAACTGTGCACTTGCTCCATAAAAAGATCCATTGAGAGAATGAGGCAACCTGTTCCGCACTCACTCCACAGGTCTCTTGTACCAAGAGACGCTGTCACACGATCATGCAGTGATAGCTGACAGTTACGTCATGGACAAATTTTGTTTCAAGGGCCAATCACGGTCTGTCACACATCACAGGACGTCATTGCGCGACTGTGATTTTAGTGGAGTCTGGGCACTCGGTCAGGTCCTGGATGCCTTTCGGGGCTGCTCCGCAAGGGGCTGTCTGCATGATCGTGTGACAGCGTCTCTTGGTACAAGAGACCTGTGGAGTGAGTGCGGAACAGGTTGCCTCACTCTCTCAATGGATCTTTTTATGGAGCAAGTGCACAGTTATTTAGGTCAGCCCTTGTAACGTTCTTGCTTCAAAAAAAAAAAAAAAAAAAAAAAAAAAAAACGTCCGGGATAAAATCGCCCAGTAGGAATTTTAGCCGGCCAGTGAGTTTCCAGTGGCGGTTTTTTTTTTTTTTAGCCGGCCAGTGGCGGTTCACAGACACCCGTGCCAACCCGCATCCTGCCCCCAGGACATTCGTACGGCTTCAAACTTGATACATCAACATTTTACAAAGAGATATAACAATGAATGAACTTTCAGGAAGCACACCTAGCACATTTCCATGATGGGCCACGAGGCGGGCCGGAGCGAAAATTCAACCGTCGGGGCGCATCGAAGGCCGCTGCGCTTATTTTCGTACGTCAGTCCTAGGCATGTGAGGGCCTAATATGCTTGGGCATGGAACGTCCGGGATAAAATCGTCCAGTAGGAATTTTAGCCGGCCGGTGAGTTTCCAGTGGCGGTTCACAGACACCCGTGCCAACCCGCATCCTGCCCCCAGGACATTCGTACGGCTTCAAATTTGATACATCAACATTTTACAAAGAGATATAACAATGAATGAACTTTCAGGAAGCACACCTAGCACATTTCCAGAATGGGCCACGAGGCGGCCCGGAGCGAAATTCAACCGTCGGGGCGCATCGAAGGCCGCTGCGCTTATTTTCGTATGTCAGTCCTAGGCATGTAAGGGCCTAACATGCTTGGGCATGGAACGTCCGGGATAAAATTGTCCAGTAGGAATTTTAGCCGGCCAGTGAGTTTCCAGTGGCGGTTCACAGACACCCGTGCCAACCCGCATCCTGCCCCAGGACATTCGTACGGCTTCAAATTTGATACATCAACATTTTACAAAGAGATATAACAATGAATGAACTTTCAGGAAGCACACCGAGCACATTTCCAGAATGGGCCACGAGGCGGCCCGGAGCGAAAATTCAACCGTCGAGGCGCATCGAAGGCCACTGCGCTTATTTTCGTATGTCAGTCCTAGGCATGTGAGGGCCTAACATGCTTGGGCATGGAACGTCCGGGATGCAGCTTTTTTTTTTTTTTTTTTTTTTTGAAGCAAGAACGTTACAAGGGCTGACCTAAATAACTGTGCACTTGCTCCATAAAAAGATCCATTGAAAAAAAAAAAAAAAAAAAAAATCCATTGAGAGAGTGAGGCAACCTGTTCCTCACTCACTCCACAGGTCTCTTGTACCAAGAGACGCTGTCACACGATCATGCAGACAGCCCCTTGCGGAGCAGCCCCGAAGGGCATCCAGGACCTGACCGAGTGCCCAGACTCCACTAAAATCACAGTCGCGCAATGACGTCCTGTGATGTGCGACAGACCGTGACTGGCCCTTGAAACAAAATCTGTCCATGGCGTAACTGTCAGCTATCACTGCATGGTGACTTGTAAACCTCTACAAGCTGCACTTTACCGGCAGCATTACGACATCTACACAAGACGCCTAGTAATATGTGACGGATGCGCCTATTAATATGTGACGGATGCAGCTTTTAGAGGTGTACAAGTCACCATGCAGTGATAGCTGACAGTTACGTCATGGACAAATTTTTGTTTCAAGGGCCAATCACGGTCTGTCACACATCACAGGACGTCATTGCGCGACTGTGATTTTAGTGGAGTCTGGGCACTCGGTCAGGTCCTGGATTTTTTTTTTTTTTTTTTTGAAGCAAGAACGTTACAAGGGGTCAGGTCCTGGATGCCTTTCGGGGCTGCTCCGCACGGGGCTGTCTGCATGATCGTGTGACAGCGTCTCTTGGTACAAGAGACCTGTGGAGTGAGTGCGGAACAGGTTGCCTCACTCTCTCAATGGATCTTTTTATGGAGCAAGTGCACAGTTATTTAGGTCAGCCCTTGTAACGTTCTTGCTTCAAAAAAAAAAAAAAAAAAAAAAAAAATCGTGTGACAGCGTCTCTTGGTACAAGAGACCTGTGGGGTGAGTGCGGAACAGGTTGCCTCACTCTCTCAATGGATCTTTTTATCGAGCAAGTGCACAGTTATTTAGGTCAGCCCTTGTAACGTTCTTGCTTCGGAAAAAAAAAAAAAAAAAAAAAAAACGTCCGGGATAAAATTGTCCAGTAGGAATTTTAGCCGGCCAGTGAGTTTCCAGTGGCGGTTCACAGACACCCGTGCCAACCCGCATCCTGCCCCAGGACATTCGTACGGGCACTCGGTCAGGTCCTGGATGCCTTTCGAGGCTGCTCCGCACGGGGCTGCCTGCATTTTTTTTTGTTTTTGAAGCAAGAACGTTTTTTTTGTTTTTTTTTTGAAGCAAGAACGTTACAAGGGCTGACCTAAATAACTGTGCACTTGCTCCATAAAAAGATCCGTTGAGAGAGTGAGGCAACCTGTTCCGCACTCACCCCACAGGTCTCTTTCACCAAGAGACGCTGTCACACGATCATGCAGACAGCCCCGTGCGGAGCAGCCCTGAAAGGCATCCAGGACCTGACCGAGTGCCCAGACTCCACTAAAATCACAGTCGATTGTCTGTGTCGACAATCCGTCACCTATTAATAGGCGTCTTGTGTAGGTGTCGTAATGCTGCCTGTAAAGTGCAGCTTTTTTTTTTTTGAAGCAAGAACGCTAAAAGTGCAGCTTGTAGAGGTGTACAAGTCACCATGCAGTGATAGCTTTTTTTTTTTTTTTTTTTTTTTTTTTGAAGCAAGAACGTTACAAGGGCGGACCTAAATAACTGTGCACTTGCTCCATAAAAAGATCCATTGAGAGAATGAGGCAACCTGTTCCGCACTCACTCCACAGGTCTCTTGTACCAAGAGACGCTGTCACACGATCATGCAGTGATAGCTGACAGTTACGTCATGGACAAATTTTGTTTCAAGGGCCAATCACGGTCTGTCACACATCACAGGACGTCATTGCGCGACTGTGATTTTAGTGGAGTCTGGGCACTCGGTCAGGTCCTGGATGCCTTTCGGGGCTGCTCCGCAAGGGGCTGTCTGCATGATCGTGTGACAGCGTCTCTTGGTACAAGAGACCTGTGGAGTGAGTGCGGAACAGGTTGCCTCACTCTCTCAATGGATCTTTTTATGGAGCAAGTGCACAGTTATTTAGGTCAGCCCTTGTAACGTTCTTGCTTCAAAAAAAAAAAAAAAAAAAAAAAAAAAAACGTCCGGGATAAAATCGCCCAGTAGGAATTTTAGCCGGCCAGTGAGTTTCCAGTGGCGGTTCACAGACACCCGTGCCAACCCGCATCCTGTCCCCAGGACATTCGTACGGCTTCAAATTTGATACATCAACATTTTACAAAGAGATATAACAATGAATGAACTTTCAGGAAGCACACCGAGCACATTTCCAGAATGGGCCACGAGGCGGGCCGGAGCGAAATTCAACCGTCGGGGTGCATCGAAGGCCGCTGCGCTTATTTTCGTATGTCAGTCCTAGGCATGTAAGGGCCTAACATGCTTGGGCATGGAACGTCCGGGATAAAATCGTCCAGTAGGAATTTTAGCCGGGCAGTGAGTTTCCAGTGGCGGTTCACAGACACCCGTGCCAACCCGCATCCTGCCCCCAGGACATTCGTACGGCTTCAAATTTGATACATCAACATTTTACAAAGAGATATAACAATGAATGAACTTTCAGGAAGCACACCGAGCACATTTCCAGAATGGGCCACGAGGCGGCCCGGAGCGAAAATTCAACCGTCGAGGCGCATCGAAGGCCACTGCGCTTATTTTCGTATGTCAGTCCTAGGCATGTGAGGGCCTAACATGCTTGGGCATGGAACGTCCGGGATGCAGCTTTTTTTTTTTTTTTTTTTTGAAGCAAGAACGTTACAAGGGCTGACCTAAATAACTGTGCACTTGCTCCATAAAAAGATCCATTGAAAAAAAAAAAAAAAAAAAATCCATTGAGAGAGTGAGGCAACCTGTTCCTCACTCACTCCACAGGTCTCTTGTACCAAGAGACGCTGTCACACGATCATGCAGACAGCCCCTTGCGGAGCAGCCCCGAAGGGCATCCAGGACCTGACCGAGTGCCCAGACTCCACTAAAATCACAGTCGCGCAATGACGTCCTGTGATGTGCGACAGACCGTGACTGGCCCTTGAAACAAAATCTGTCCATGGCGTAACTGTCAGCTATCACTGCATGGTGACTTGTAAACCTCTACAAGCTGCACTTTACCGGCAGCATTACGACATCTACACAAGACGCCTATTAATATGTGACGGATGCGCCTATTAATATGTGACGGATGCAGCTTTTAGAGGTGTACAAGTCACCATGCAGTGATAGCTGACAGTTACGTCATGGACAAATTTTTGTTTCAAGGGCCAATCACGGTCTGTCACACATCACAGGACGTCATTGCGCGACTGTGATTTTAGTGGAGTCTGGGCACTCGGTCAGGTCCTGGATTTTTTTTTTTTTTTTTTTTGAAGCAAGAACGTTACAAGGGGTCAGGTCCTGGATGTCTTTCGGGGCTGCTCCGCACGGGGCTGTCTGCATGATCGTGTGACAGCGTCTCTTGGTACAAGAGACCTGTGGAGTGAGTGCGGAACAGGTTGCCTCACTCTCTCAATGGATCTTTTTATGGAGCAAGTGCACAGTTATTTAGGTCAGCCCTTGTAACGTTCTTGCTTCAAAAAAAAAAAAAAAAAAAAAAAATCGTGTGACAGCGTCTCTTGGTACAAGAGACCTGTGGGGTGAGTGCGGAACAGGTTGCCTCACTCTCTCAATGGATCTTTTTATCGAGCAAGTGCACAGTTATTTAGGTCAGCCCTTGTAACGTTCTTGCTTCGGAAAAAAAAAAAAAAAAAAACGTCCGGGATAAAATTGTCCAGTAGGAATTTTAGCCGGCCAGTGAGTTTCCAGTGGCGGTTCACAGACACCCGTGCCAACCCGCATCCTGCCCCAGGACATTCGTACGGGCACTCGGTCAGGTCCTGGATGCCTTTCGAGGCTGCTCCGCACGGGGCTGCCTGCATTTTTTTTTGTTTTTGAAGCAAGAACGTTTTTTTTGTTTTTTTTTTGAAGCAAGAACGTTACAAGGGCTGACCTAAATAACTGTGCACTTGCTCCATAAAAAGATCCGTTGAGAGAGTGAGGCAACCTGTTCCGCACTCACCCCACAGGTCTCTTTCACCAAGAGACGCTGTCACACGATCATGCAGACAGCCCCGTGCGGAGCAGCCCTGAAAGGCATCCAGGACCTGACCGAGTGCCCAGACTCCACTAAAATCACAGTCGATTGTCTGTGTCGACAATCCGTCACCTATTAATAGGCGTCTTGTGTAGGTGTCGTAATGCTGCCTGTAAAGTGCAGCTTTTTTTTTTTGAAGCAAGAACGCTAAAAGTGCAGCTTGTAGAGGTGTACAAGTCACCATGCAGTGATAGCTTTTTTTTTTTTTTTTTTTTTTTTTGAAGCAAGAACGTTACAAGGGCGGACCTAAATAACTGTGCACTTGCTCCATAAAAAGATCCATTGAGAGAATGAGGCAACCTGTTCCGCACTCACTCCACAGGTCTCTTGTACCAAG
The DNA here is from genome assembly GCA_030272155.1 of Tetradesmus obliquus. Lineage (NCBI taxonomy): Eukaryota > Viridiplantae > Chlorophyta > Chlorophyceae > Sphaeropleales > Scenedesmaceae > Tetradesmus > Tetradesmus obliquus. Next base: position 3,193,931 of record CP126200.1, on the reverse strand, counting down.
AGACGCTGTCACACGATCATGCAGTGATAGCTGACAGTTACGTCATGGACAAATTTTGTTTCAAGGGCCAATCACGGTCTGTCACACATCACAGGACGTCATTGCGCGACTGTGATTTTAGTGGAGTCTGGGCACTCGGTCAGGTCCTGGATGCCTTTCGGGGCTGCTCCGCAAGGGGCTGTCTGCATGATCGTGTGACAGCGTCTCTTGGTACAAGAGACCTGTGGAGTGAGTGCGGAACAGGTTGCCTCACTCTCTCAATGGATCTTTTTATGGAGCAAGTGCACAGTTATTTAGGTCAGCCCTTGTAACGTTCTTGCTTCAAAAAAAAAAAAAAAAAAAAAAAAAAAAAAAAAAACGTCCGGGATAAAATCGCCCAGTAGGAATTTTAGCCGGCCAGTGAGTTTCCAGTGGCGGTTCACAGACACCCGTGCCAACCCGCATCCTGCCCCCAGGACATTCGTACGGCTTCAAATTTGATTATTTTTTTTTTGAAGCAAGAAGGTTACAAGGGCTGACCTAAATAACTGTGCACTTGCTCCATAAAAAGATCCATTTTTTTTTTTTTTGAAGCAAGAACGTTACAAGGGCTGACCTAAATAACTGTGCACTTGCTCCATAAAAAGATCCATTGAGAGAGTGAGGCAACCTGTTCCGCACTCACTCAAATTTGATACATCAACATTTTACAAAGAGATATAAAAATGAATGAACTTTCAGGAAGCACACCAGCCCTTCAGGTCAGCCCTTGTAACGTTCTTGCTTCAAAAAAAAAAAAAAAAAAAAAAAGGAAGCACACCGAGCACATCCAGAATGGGCCACGAGGCGGCCCGGAAAAAAAAAAATCTCCCAGTAGGAATTTTAGCCGGCCAGTGAGTTTCCAGTGGCGGTTCACAGACACCCGTGCCAACCCGCATCCTGTCCCCAGGACATTCGTACGGCTTCAAATTTGATACATCAACATTTTACAAAGAGATATAACAATGAATGAACTTTCAGGAAGCACACCGAGCACATTTCCAGAATGGGCCACGAGGCGGGCCGGAGCGAAATTCAACCGTCGGGGTGCATCGAAGGCCGCTGCGCTTATTTTCGTATGTCAGTCCTAGGCATGTAAGGGCCTAACATGCTTGGGCATGGAACGTCCGGGATAAAATCGTCCAGTAGGAATTTTAGCCGGGCAGTGAGTTTCCAGTGGCGGTTCACAGACACCCGTGCCAACCCGCATCCTGCCCCCAGGACATTCGTACGGCTTCAAATTTGATACATCAACATTTTACAAAGAGATATAACAATGAATGAACTTTCAGGAAGCACACCGAGCACATTTCCAGAATGGGCCACGAGGCGGCCCGGAGCGAAAATTCAACCGTCGAGGCGCATCGAAGGCCACTGCGCTTATTTTCGTATGTCAGTCCTAGGCATGTGAGGGCCTAACATGCTTGGGCATGGAACGTCCGGGATGCAGCTTTTTTTTTTTTTTTTTTTTTTGAAGCAAGAACGTTACAAGGGCTGACCTAAATAACTGTGCACTTGCTCCATAAAAAGATCCATTGAAAAAAAAAAAAAAAAAATCCATTGAGAGAGTGAGGCAACCTGTTCCTCACTCACTCCACAGGTCTCTTGTACCAAGAGACGCTGTCACACGATCATGCAGACAGCCCCTTGCGGAGCAGCCCCGAAGGGCATCCAGGACCTGACCGAGTGCCCAGACTCCACTAAAATCACAGTCGCGCAATGACGTCCTGTGATGTGCGACAGACCGTGACTGGCCCTTGAAACAAAATCTGTCCATGGCGTAACTGTCAGCTATCACTGCATGGTGACTTGTAAACCTCTACAAGCTGCACTTTACCGGCAGCATTACGACATCTACACAAGACGCCTATTAATATGTGACGGATGCGCCTATTAATATGTGACGGATGCAGCTTTTAGAGGTGTACAAGTCACCATGCAGTGATAGCTGACAGTTACGTCATGGACAAATTTTTGTTTCAAGGGCCAGTCACGGTCTGTCACACATCACAGGACGTCATTGCGCGACTGTGATTTTAGTGGAGTCTGGGCACTCGGTCAGGTCCTGGATGCCTTTCGGGGCTGCTCCGCAAGGGGCTGTCTGCATGATCGTGTGACAGCGTCTCTTGGTACAAGAGACCTGTGGAGTGAGTGCGGAACAGGTTGCCTCATTCTCTCAATGGATCTTTTTATGGAGCAAGTGCACAGTTATTTAGGTCCGCCCTTGTAACGTTCTTGCTTCAAAAAAAAAAAAAAAAAAAAAATCGTGTGACAGCGTCTCTTGGTTCAAGAGACCTGTGGAGTGAGTGCGGAACAGGTTGCCTCATTCTCTCAATGGATCTTTTTATGGAGCAAGTGCACAGTTATTTAGGTCCGCCCTTGTAACGTTCTTGCTTCAAAAAAAAAAAAAAAAAAAAATTAGCTGACAGTTACGCCATGGACAGATTTTGTTTCAAGGGCCAATCACGGTCTGTCACACATCACAGGACGTCATTGCGCGACTGTGATTTTAGTGGAGTCTGGGCACTCGGTCAGGTCCTGGATGCCTTTCGGGGCTGCTCCGCACGGGGCTGTCTGCATGATCGTGTGACATCTCACAATGGATCTTTGCCCTTGTAACGTTCTTGCTTGCGTGTGGGTAGCAGAGTACGAAGATGTGTGCAGGCATGTGTGGATAAGTTTGTGTGTGTGGCTTTGTGTGCCTGAGTTGGTGTCATTTCCTACAGAATGCCACATATCTCATAGGTGTATGATCGGTCAGTAGCAGGATGTGCTTTGCATGAAGTGGAGAGTCGGGGCTGCTCCGCAAGGGGCTGTCTGCATGATCGTGTGACAGCGTCTCTTGGTACAAGAGACCTGTGGAGTGAGTGCGGAACAGGTTGCCTCATTCTCTCAATGGATCTTTTTATGGAGCAAGTGCACGGTTATTTAGGTCCGCCCTTGTAACGTTCTTGCTTCAACCAAAAAAAAAAAAAAAAAAAAGGAGAGTCTATGAATAGTCAGGTGGGGATTGTCTGTGTCGACAATCCGTCACCTATTAATAGGCGTCTTGTGTAGGTGTCGTAATGCTGCCTGTAAAGTGCAGCTTTTAGAGGTGTGCAAGTCACCATGCAGTGATAGCTGACAGTGACGCCAAGGACAGATTTTGTTGCAAGGGCCAATCACGGTCTGTCACACATCACAGGACGTCATTGCGCGACTGTGATTTTAGTGGAGTCTGGGCACTCGGTCAGGTCCTGGATGCCTTTCGGGGCTGCTCCGCACGGGGCTGTCTGCATGATCGTGTGACAGCGTCTCTTGGTACAAGAGACCTGTGGAGTGAGTGCGGAACAGGTTGCCTCACTCTCTCAATGGATCTTTTTATGGAGCAAGTGCACAGTTATTTAGGTCAGCCCTTGTAACGTTCTTGCTTCAAAAAAAAAAAAAAAAAAAAAAAAAAAATCGTGTGACAGCGTCTCTTGGTACAAGAGACCTGTGGGGTGAGTGCGGAACAGGTTGCCTCACTCTCTCAATGGATCTTTTTATCGAGCAAGTGCACAGTTATTTAGGTCAGCCCTTGTAACGTTCTTGCTTCGGAAAAAAAAAAAAAAAAAACGTCCGGGATAAAATCTCCCAGTAGGAATTTTAGCCGGCCAGTGAGTTTCCAGTGGCGGTTCACAGACACCCGTGCCAACCCGCATCCTGCCCCCAGGACATTCGTACGGGCACTCGGTCAGGTCCTGGATGCCTTTCGGGGCTGCTCCGCACGGGGCTGCCTGCATTTTTTTTTTTTTTTGAAGCAAGAACGTTTTTTTTTTGTTTTTTTTTTTTGAAGCAAGAACGTTACAAGGGCTGACCTAAATAACTGTGCACTTGCTCCATAAAAAGATCCGTTGAGAGAGTGAGGCAACCTGTTCCGCACTCACCCCACAGGTCTCTTGTACCAAGAGACGCTGTCACACGATCATGCAGACAGCCCCGTGCGGAGCAGCCCCGAAAGGCATCCAGGACCTGACCGAGTGCCCAGACTCCACTAAAATCACAGTCGATTGTCTGTGTCGACAATCCGTCACCTATAAATAGGCGTCTTAGGTCAGCCCTTGTAACGTTCTTGCTTCAAAAAAAAAAAATTAATAGGCGTCTTGTGTAGGTGTCGTAATGCTGCCTGTAAAGTGCAGCTTTTTTTTTTTAAGCAAGAACGCTAAAAGTGCAGCTTTTAGTTATTTAGGTCAGCCCTTGTAACGTTCTTGCTTCACAAAAAAAAAAAAAAAAAAAAAAAGCGCAGCTTTTAGAGGTGTACAAGTCACCATGCAGTGATAGCTGACAGTGAGCTTAGTGGAGTCTGGGCACTCGGTCAGGTCCTGGATGCCTTTCGGGGCTGCTCCGCAAGGGGCTGTCTGCATGATCGTGTGACAGCGTCTCTTGGTACAAGAGACCTGTGGAGTGAGTGCGGAACAGGTTGCCTCATTCTCTCAATGGATCTTTTTATGGAGCAAGTGCACAGTTATTTAGGTCCGCCCTTGTAACGTTCTTGCTTCAAAAAAAAAAAAAAAAAAAATAGCTGACAGTTACGCCATGGACAGATTTTGTTTCAAGGGCCAATCACGGTCTGTCACACATCACAGGACGTCATTGCGCGACTGTGATTTTAGTGGAGTCTGGGCACTCGGTCAGGTCCTGGATGCCTTTCGGGGCTGCTCCGCACGGGGCTGTCTGCATGATCGTGTGACATCTCACAATGGATCTTTGCCCTTGTAACGTTCTTGCTTGCGTGTGGGTAGCAGAGTACGAAGATGTGTGCAGGCATGTGTGGATAAGTTTGTGTGTGTGGCTTTGTGTGCCTGAGTTGGTGTCATTTCCTACAGAATGCCACATATCTCATAGGTGTATGATCGGTCAGTAGCAGGATGTGCTTTGCATGAAGTGGAGAGTCTATGAATAGTCAGGTGGGGATTGTCTGTGTCGACAATCCGTCACCTATTAATAGGCGTCTTGTGTAGGTGTCGTAATGCTGCCTGTAAAGTGCAGCTTTTAGAGGTGTGCAAGTCACCATGCAGTGATAGCTGACAGTGACGCCAAGGACAGATTTTGTTGCAAGGGCCAATCACGGTCTGTCACACATCACAGGACGTCATTGCGCGACTGTGATTTTAGTGGAGTCTGGGCACTCGGTCAGGTCCTGGATGCCTTTCGGGGCTGCTCCGCACGGGGCTGTCTGCATGATCGTGTGACAGCGTCTCTTTTTTTTTGTTTTTTTTTTTTTGAAGCAAGAACGTTACAAGGGCTGACCTAACTTTTTTTTTTTTTGAAGCAAGAACGTTACAAGAGCTGACAGCGTCTCTTGGTACAAGAGACCTGTGGGGTGAGTGCGGAACAGGTTGCCTCACTCTCTCAATGGATCTTTTTATGGAGCAAGTGCACAGTTATTTAGGTAAGCCCTTGTGACGTTCTTGCTTCAAAAAAAAAAAAAAAAACCTTCTTGCTTAAAAAAAAAAAAAAATTTGACACATCAACATTTTACAAAGAGATATAACAATGAATGAACTTTCAGGAAGCACACCTAGCACATTTCCAGAATGGGCCACGAGGCGGCCCGGAGCGAAAATTCAACCGTCGGGGCGCATCGAAGGCCGCTGCGCTTATTTTCGTATGTCAGTCCTAGGCATGTGAGGGCCTAACATGCTTGGTCATGGAACGTCCGGGATGTGTGCAGCATGTGTGGATAAGTTTGTGTGTGTGTGGCTTTGTGTGCCTGAGGTGGTGTCATTTCCTACAGAATGCCACATATCTCATAGGGGTGTGTTCGGTCAGTAGCAGGATGTGCTTTGCATGAAGTGGAGAGTCTATGAATAGTCAGGTGGGGATTGTCTGTGTCGACAATCCGTCACCTATTAATAGGCGTCTTGTGTAGGTGTCGTAATGCTGCCTGTAAAGTGCAGCTTGTAGAGGTGTACAAGTCACCATGCAGTGATAGCTGACAGTTACGTCATGGACAAATTTTGTTTCAAGGGCCAGTCACGGTTTTTTTTTTTTTTTTTTTTTTTTTTTTTTTGAAGCAAGAACGTTACAAGGGCGGACCTAAATAACTGTGCACTTGCTCCATAAAAAGATCCATTGAGAGAATGAGGCAACCTGTTCCGCACTCACTCCACAGGTCTCTTGTACCAAGAGACGCTGTCACACGATCATGCAGACAGCCCCTTGCGGAGCAGCCCCGAAAGGCATCCAGGACCTGACCGAGTGCCCAGACTCCACTAAGCTCACAGTCGCGCAATGACGTCCTGTGATGTGTGACAGACCGTGACTGGCCCTTGAAACAAAAACTGTCAGCATAGTGTAACTGTTATCTATCGCTGCATGGTGACTTGCACACCTCTAAAAGCTGCACTTTACAGGCAGCATTACGACACCTACACAAGACGCCTATTAATAGGTGACGGATTGTCGACACAGACAATCCCCACCTGACTATTCATGGACTCTCCACTTCATGCAAAGCACATCCTGCTACTGACCGAACACACCCCTATGAGATATGTGGCATCCTGTAGGAAATGACACCACCTCAGGCACACAAAGCCACACACACACAAACTTATCCACACATGCTGCACACATCCTCGTACTCTGCTACCCACACGCACGCATACATAACGTACTCTGCTACCCACTCACATGCATACATAACGTATCCCGGCCATCAACTTAGCCTTTGCCATACTATTTTGCAACACATCACAACGAGGAACGACGGCCACTACTCCAACGAATGCATTGTACACCCTGCCCGAACCGTCAAGACAGACCACCACGCCTCGTAGACCCGTGCCCAATCCATCCCTCACATGCCCGCCGCGCTGGCCCGAACCTTGACGCGCCCATTTGCGCCCATCCTATACAGTGCTCCCCACTTCTGCTCAAAGTCAACAAGTTTGATCTCAGGCGACCTTCCCTGCAGCCATGCAAACGGTATCCCACAACCTATCCTAACATCTACTTCCACCCTATCCCACTCCCTCTGAATTTGCTGCCGCAGCTCTGCCAGAAACCTACACGCCACAGCCTTAGCAGCGTATGATGAGCTGCCCGGCTCGCCAGTTGTACCCCGTTGACTGCCCATGCTGCTGCTGTTGCTGCTGCTGTCCTCTGCATCGCTGATGCCGTGGCTCTGAGATTGAGAATTGCTGCCTGCATTGCGGCTGCCGCTGCCATCGCTGCCATCTGCACTAGCCACAGTCACGCCAGCCCTGATGCTGCTGCAGCGCACCACCCAAATGGACTCCAGCAGCAGCAGACGCAGCTGCGTCCACATCTGCTGCTGTCCTGCTGGCGGCGCCCACACACTGAAGTCATCCAGCAGCAGCAGACGGCTGTTATTAACAGGGACCACTGCTCCGGGCTGCACACGCTGCCACACCTTTTGCGCGTACCACTGCCACGCTGCTGCAGCTACAGGGCACTCCACTAACAAGTGGGTGAGGGTCTCCAGTTGCTGCGGCTGCTGGCACTGCTGTGCTGGGCAGGTAAAGTGAGCCGGCGCGTGCCTGCTGGATGCCAGCATGCGCCGTGCGCCTACCTTCACTCCTGCATGCAGAAGCCGCCAGCCAAACACTCGCAGCCGCCTCGGCAGCTGGGTGTCTTTTAGCCGCTGATAACTCGCCACCCAGCGGTGCTGCCTGGCATTGGCAGCACCCATGGAGTGAGTGATCGGGTCCAGTAGATCATTGTGTGCTGGGCAGCTGATGCGCTGTTGTTGCTGCTCCTGTTGCTGCCGTTGAGCCGTGACTACTGCTGCTGCTGTTGCCGCGCGCTGTCTTGGCAGCTCCCGCTCCCTGGACGGATCCATCCAGGACGCATGGTAAGCCGCCATCATAGCTGCGTCGCTAAACCGCTGGCTGCCACTGCTGCTGCTGCTACGATTGCCAGGCGCCTCGCTATTTTGCTGCATTTGCTGGAAGGACCGTTTCTGAGCTGCCTCCATCTCCTGCAAGCCGTCCTGTGGCGCCTCAGCACCCAGGCGGTTGCGCCAAAGGCGCGGGCGCATGCCGACACCTGATACCCATCCCTCTTTGCACTGCCGACTGCATTGCTCCTGCAGCAGCCTGCATGTTGCCACCTTTGGCGTGAACTGCAGCAAGCTCTCACTGCATGGTGACCAAATGAATCGATTGAATAGGCAACACACACACGTAGTCAACAAGGCCGTTTCGATTGATACTGAATTCCGTAGGTAAGCGTTTCATCGCAAAATATAAGCTATATAAGCTATACCCGTTACATCGAAATGGTATAGAGGCGCTGGAGTAGCCGCAGCTGGGCATACGGTCTTTCGACAGCTCTGCCCTTGCGGTAACAGCTCTGTGGCACGCTGGAGCAGCAAGGACCCTTCACCAGCTGGACCTACTGTTTCTGCATGGCGAATTACGTTCGTGAGCTGCGCTGGAGAGCTTGCCTGCAGCTGAGCTGGGCGTGCCAGTGACAGCAGCAGCAGCAGCAGCAGCAGCAGCGGCAACAGCACCAGGGAAGGCAATCACTTGCTGCACCGCTCTCCGGCTCTGTATAGCATTCCTGGTTAGATGTTTTCAGTACATGAGAGTAGAATGCTTCACAGCAACAGCATGTGGGGACAGGGGCAGCAGCAGCCACACAGTATTCACAGGCGACAGCAGCAGCTGCATCAATGCCAGCAGCACAGGCGGGTACCGGCGGCGCCTGCACGCCCCGGATGCCCGGGGGGCAACTGGTGCTTCTCACCAAGCCGGTTGCTATCCTTTAGCAAACTGCAGGCACAACCCATGCTGACAGCAAACCCCCCAGCACTCAGCGGCCTATACGCGCTCAGCGTGCGTCTGTATGTGGGCGAGGCACAGCAGCAGTACCAGGGAAGTAACCAGCAGCATATGGCCAAGGCCTATGCATCGCAGTACCGGCTGCTGACGACAGCAATAACTCAGCGAGGCCAGCAGCAGGACGGTCCAGGCTGCAGCACCTTCATGCAGCTCGCGCAGGCACACCGCATGTGCAGCACAGAGGAGGCGAAGGGCAGCAGCGGGTATGTGGACCTGCTGCTGCAGCCTGCCAACGTTGCGGTTGCAGCCGCAATGCAGTGCATAAAGAACGGCGGTGTACAGGTGGCGGACCGCCGTATCCGCGCGGGCTGGTCACCAGCAGCAGCAGAGCCGGATGAAGCAGTACGCATCGTCTTCGCCAACCCGCCGCTGCACCAGGCACGGAAAGGGTTCACACGTGTGGTGCTAGCAGCGGCAGGATACCGCCACCTGAGGGTGGTTCACGAGCAGCTGGGGTGCAGCCGGCAGACTGGAAATGCAGCAGCGCGCGTCCCGTGCGCTGACAGCATTGTAGCCTTTGTGGCTGCAGAGGACGCGGACCTCATCCTGCGCAAACTGCCGGACGCTTTTGAGGTGCCCGGCAGGCCCGGGCTGCCTACCACCATCTTCGTGGACGGCCGCACGGCGCAGCAGCCGCAGCGATGGGAAGAGGAGCAGCTGGTACAACTGGAGATACGGCAGCTGGGCCGTGAACTACAGCAGGAACTGCTGCTGGAGACAGCACAGCAGCAGCAGCAGCAGCAACAACAACAACAACAGCAGCAGCAGCGGCAGCAGCACCATGAGCAGCAGCAGCAGCAACACAATGCAGATGATGTTGCTATGGAAGACGCGGCTGCCCTGGCCCATGCGTTAACACAGCAGCAGCAGCAGCAGCAGCAGCAGCAGCAGCAGCAGCAGCAACCGCCCCAGCAGCTGCAACAGCAGCAGCAGCAACCGCCCCAGCAGCTGCAACAGCAGCAGCAGACTGTTGATGATGCAGAGATGGAGGACGTGCATGTGCAGTCAGGAGCAGCCATACCTCGACAGCTGCCGTTGCCGCAGCAGCAACAACACCTGCTGCAAATGCAGCAGCAGCAGCAGCAGCAGCAGCAGCAGCAGGCCACAGCGCAGACTGCTGCTGCCTGCATGGATGCAGCATTCCCTCTGGACCCGTTTGCCCAACAGCCGGATGCAGCTGCCGCCACAGCCACGCCAGCAGGAGCAGCCGCCGCCGCAGCAGCAGCAGCAGCAGAGATAGCCCGGCCAGGCCAATGCCACACGGAGATGGAGGAGTCCCTCAGCGATACCCTGCAGGGCAAACTGGACAGTGGCCAGTTCACTGAGCAGGTGAAGGGAGATATGCTGCGTGCGTTCTACATGCAGCATGGTGCAGCCTTAGTGTCTAAAGCAGAAGAGGCACTGTTTGTGCAGCAGTGGCTGCAGCAGCACTTCCCTGCTGTTGCAGCAGCCTCATACGAGGATGCTGAGTATGGTAGGGGAGGGATGAGCACAGCTGCGGCTGGAGCAACGGCAGCAGCAGACAGCAACACAGCTCAGGGCAGGGGCCAGGGGGCTAAGGGTAGGACGGCGCGGCAGTCTGCTGCAACAGCAGCTGCAGCAGCAGCTGCAGCAGCAGCAGCAGCGGCGAAGTCGACCAGGACAGCAACACTAGCAGCAGCAGGTGCAGCATCGTCACCACCCGTAGGGCGCTACCCCAGCCGGCAGCGCAAGGAGCCAAACCCTGTCTTTGGCCACAACGTCAACAAGTTTGCAGTACTAGCGTCACTGCCGCAGCAGCAGCACCACAACACAATGGTAATAGCGACACAGCCAGCTACGCAGCCTGCCACTCCAGCACAGAAGTCCCGCCTTCGCGGCGGGCGCGGCTCTTAATGCCGCCAGCAGGAGCGCACGGACTGCGGCCCCTCTGCGTGGCAGCTGTCAATGTCAACGGCTTGGCTGCTGCAGGCAAGCGAAGGGATTTCTTTGCTTGGCTGCAGAAACAGGCGTCTGATGTTGTGTTGCTTTCAGAAACCCACAGCAGGTCCGACCAGCAGATGCAGCAGTGGGCGCAGCAGGGAGCAGGGCACGGCAGGCCGTGGCAAGGGTACTGCTATGCAAATAGCAAACCCTTGGAAGTTGGCGTACAAGCTTCAGTTGGGGTGGCAGTACTGCTAAGTCAGAAAATAGTTCAACAGGACACAGAACCTGTGATTGAGTTTACAGACGGGCAGGGCAGGTTACTCAGGGTAGCCTGGACAACGCCGTGGGGCCAGCAGATGGCAGCGGTGGCTGTGTATGCGCCGCACGAACCCACGGGGCGCCCAGCATGGTTTCAGGGGCCTTATCAGGAGGCACTGGAGGCAGGCGCGCAGGGGTCCAGCCTGATTGTGGGCGGGGACTTCAACTGTGCCTTGCAGGAAATTGACGTGCAGCCAGTGGCTGGCACGCGGGCGCGACACTCGCGCCGCATGGTGGGGGCAGCGCAGCTGCAGCGCGTCACTCTGCGCTCGGGCCTGGTGGATGCGTGGCGACACTGCAACCCGCACGCCAGGCAGCCTACGCATTACAGCTACCATGGCAGCGCAGCTGGCAGCAGCAACGCGGCAGCCGCAACAACAACATCAGCAGCAGCAGCAGCAGCAGCAGCAGCAGCAGCAGCAGCAACAACAGCAATAACAGACGCTACAGCCACAGCTCAGGCTGCAGCCGCGGCGGCTGCAGCAGCGGCTGCAGCACGAGCAGGCAGCAGGCGAGATCAGGGCCAGCCAGCAGCAGCAAATCAAGCCACGTCAGCCGGCAGGATTGACTATGTCTTCTTGTCAGCGGACCTGGTTGAGGAGGGCTGGCTGCAGAAGGCCACACAGCACATGAGGCAGCCTTCAGATCACCGCCCTGTGGTTGTCAAGCTGCGGCCGCCTGGCATGCCGCTCCTTGGACGGCGCAGGTGGTGCTTCCCCACCTCTGCTCTGGGTGGCGCAGCTTTTGTCTCAGCTATGCAGGAGAGCCTGTCAGCAGCTGTGGAGCAGCAGCAGCAGCAGCGGCCGCGCAACAACCCAGCAGCTGAGTTTGAGCACCTTAAGCAGCATGCTGTGACTGCCACTGCAGTCATAATGCAGCGACAGAGGCTGCAGCAGCAGGCAGAACTTAGGCGGCTGCGCAGGGCGGTGGCAACAGCCGGCTGGCAGCAGCGCCAGCACAGCAATGGGCAGACGCAAACCAACCTTCAGCATGCAGAACAGCAGTTGCTGGATTATGAAGTGCAGCAACGCCAGCAGCAGCAGGAGAAGACTGATGCGATGTACGAGCTGTACGCTGATGGCCCGTCTAGCTTTTGGGGAGCGAGGCTAGGGCAGGCCGTGCCGGAGCCGCAGTATATCAGCGCTGTGGCTGCAGCAGATGGCACCACAGTGTCCACTGGCAGCAGCGAGGGCGCGGCAGCAGCAGGCAGCCTGCTTGCAGACTTTTATGACCCTGCAGAAGACGGGCTGTTCTCGCGACGCCCCACCGACCCACAGCAGCAGCAGGAGCTGCTTGCGAGTGTGGATAAGCAGCTTTCTTTGGAGCAGCAACAGCAATGCCTGGGCCCTGCAGGCGACGGCACCATCACCTTGGAGGAGGCGACAGCGGCACTCAACAGCATGCCTAGAGGGAAGGTGCCAGGCAGCGATGGGCTCACGTATGAGTTCTATAGCGCATTCTGGGAGCAGCTAGGACCAGCTTTTGTGGCAGCATGCAACTTCCGGTTTGGTCTGGAGGGGGCGCTGCTGTCTCCGCAGCAGCGCCTTGGGCTCATCACCTTACTGTTCAAGGGTGGCGGTAAGCCAAGGGACCAGGCTGCCAGCTACCGCCCCATCACGCTGATGAACTGTGATGTGAAAATTCTGGCGAAGGTGGTGGTGCTGCGGGCGGCGCCAGTGCTGGGCAGCGTCGTGGACAGCACTCAGACAGCGTTTGTTCCAGGCAGGGACATTGCAGACAATGTGCTGCTGCACCTGGAGGAAGTTGACTTCCTCAGGACGCAGCAGCAGCCCGGCTGCATTTTGTTTCTGGATTTTGAGAAGGCCTATGACAGGCTAGACAGGGAATGGCTGATGAAGTGCATGGCAGCAATGCAGTTCCCGCCAGGCATGCGTAGGTGGGTACAGCTGCTGCTGGCAGGCACACAGGGCCGCATCGTGTTCAACGGCGGCCACCTCAGCAGGGTGTTTGACATCCCCTCCGGCTGCGCGCAGGGCAGCCCACTCAGCCCGCTGCTGTATGTGCTAGCAGCGCAGCCGCTGGCGGCCAAATGCAGAGCGCTGCAAGCAGCAGGGGAAGTGGACAGCATCAGCATGCCCGATGGCTCAGCAGCACCCTGCAGCATGCAGCATGCAGACGACACCACCCTGCACGCCGCCAGCAGGCAAGGCGTTGCTGTGCTGGTGAGGAAAGCAGTACAGCCGTTTTGTGCAGCGAGTGGCGCCAAGCTGGGAGTCAGCAAGTGCCAGGGCATGGAAGTGGGCACGCAGCAGCCGTTTGTAGGGGTAGATCCAGCCACGCAGATACCGTTCCATGATACAGCACTACGCCCGATCAGGCACCTGGGTCTGCTGCTGTCAGCAGCAGGCGCAGAGCCGCATGCAGCAGCGCTGTACACGCAGCGCCTGCAAACCATCACATACCGGGCGCGGCAGTGGGCACGGCAGAATCTCAGCTATTTGGGGCGCTGCGCAGTTGCGCAGCAGATGATGGCATCTTGCATCACCTATCATGCGCAGTTCGTGCCAGTCCCAGTAGATATCATGGCCAGGATGCACCGCCGCCTCTTAGGGTTTGTGACAGAGCAGGGCTGCGCTCGAGAAGCCAACATCCGGCAGTGGAATGAAAGCCCTCCGGCAGCAGTGGCCAGCCTGCCTTTCAGCATGGGCGGAATGAGGCAGGTTGATGTCAGGGCGCACGCCACAGCAATGCAGGCACGTACAGCAGCAGCATTGTTGTCGCCGCGGCGAGCCCCATGGAAGGCCTTCATGCGGGCCAACCTGCGCCACGCACTGCCAGGACTAGGGGAGGCAGCGTTGGTGCAGCGATCAAAGGCGCCGCTGCAGGCTGCCGCCTAGAGGCGCTGCAAAGCGTGGGCTGCCCCCAGGACATTCGTACGGCTCAATGAGTGTGAGTCACTGTCGCAAGGAAGTTGGACGGCAGGAAGGATATCGGATGCTGGTGGTGTGTGCTGTTTTCAATGGTATTGACAAATGCTTTGGGCTGTTCGCCGGCGTCATTCGATCCTTTTGAGGTGCCGATAAGCCCCCCGTGTCTGTAACATGGCCTGTCATTAATTGGTCTTGGGTTTGTTCACAAACTCGTCTCTTACAGCCACGTATCACTTGATGAATCATCAAAAGCGACACACATCGTGAACTGAACATGGTATGAGCTATCAAAAGCTGTCACTGTGACACCAACTGTTTCGGAGAATCCTGCTCGACACACCGTACATTCGAGCTACCCCTCGCGAAGGCATCATCATGATCACGAAGGTCATTTACATCTTCATGCTGGCGCTGCTGGCAACGCCTGCTTCCTCACTGTACGGAGAGACCTCAACCATCGACCCGTCTGCGCAGGTGATGTGTTTGAAGCAATTTAGAGCAGCAGCAGGAGAACAGCAATGAAATTAGAAGCCTGTAGCACCTATCGCGGGAAGCGTTTGCAGCTGCGTGGTGCTGCGTCGCATCGGAATTGCCCTGCAGGGTGTAAACTGACCCTTCTCAGCGTCTTATAGTTTAAAAAGCTCATTTTCTGTGTGTATAGCATCTGCAGCTAGTCCTGCAAGGACAGAGGGAGTATGTGAGCAATGAAAGGGCCCACGTACCTGTTAGTACCGGTAGTCCTGACGCTCGAATTTGAACACAGACCAGCTGTAAACAACATGTACGGTCCAACATTGTATTTGAGCTTGATCCTAACGCTCTCGAATCGTGTTTGGTTCATGTTCTGGCAGTCTGACACGTGATTCGCGAGCACAAAAACATCACGAGGCGTGCTGGAGTTTGCAAACTCAGAACTGCCAACAAAACCGGCAAACAACTGCTGCTGCCTTATACAGATTGACATCAGCAGCATCAACCCAGTGCCGTGTTACCTTGGCCATTTCAGTCAACTTGCTGCTGCTGCTGCTGCTGCTGCTGCTGCTGCTGCTGCTGCTGCTGCTGCTGCTGCTGCTGCTGCCTCTGCTGCTATCTGCCACTGCTGCTGCTATCTGCTGCAACAGGTGGACATCAGCGCCACTAATCCCCTCCACCCCGGCTTGGATGGAGGAGCCTTCTTTGTGAATGGCACGCGGAGCTGCCGCCAGCTTAAGAGGGTCTGCACGCCTGGCTTGCGCAACCTGCAGCGTGTTGGCTGCAAATGGATCAACGTTACCGCTCCTGATGGTGCGGCGTGCGACGTCTACCGCTGCATCCAAGGGATGTGCTGGCAGGGTGTGTGCATGGGAGGGGCACCTGCAACCTGCCCCGCACACAAGAAAGAGTGCATGCAGGTGGGGTTTGAAGGGTGCAGGGTTTGGGGTTTGAAGTTCAGCTGGATTTGCTGAGCTCAGCTTTGCTTTACAAGTGCAACCAGCAGACAGGGATGTCCTCTGCAGCCGTGCCCAAGCCCGACGATTTGTTCTGCCAGGGAGGCTTCTGTCAGACAGGCGCACTGATCAAGCAGCTTTGCTTTCTGCCTGCTGCTGCTGCTGCTGCTGCTGCTGCTGCTGCTGCTGCTGCTGCTGCTGCTGCTGCTGCTGCTGCTGCTGCTGCTGCTGCTGCTGCTGCTGCTGCTGCTGCTGCTGGCACCACCGCCACCGCTGCTGCTGCTGCTGTTGTTGCTGTCTTATAGTTTGCATCCCACACCCTGCTCATGCCTGCCTGTGTTGCACAACGTCTCTTCGCAGTACAAGTGCAACTGGAAGACTGGCAATTGCTCTGCAGCCGTGTCCAAGCCCGATTGGTCTTCCTGCAAGGGCGGCTACTGCCAGGCAGGCGTCTGTAAGAAGCAAGCCAATGCTTGCTCACCCCTCCTCAAAGCTGACAAGTGCAGGAACTACTTCCTCAGCATGACAACAGATCAGTGCACATCGGTGGCCACACAGTGCACTCAGCGCCCCCCAGACGCCTGCAAGATGGTGAGTGGTTTGACAATTGTTTCGCGAAGGCAGAAGCCGCTGTTGTCGCAACTGCTGGCTTGCGCATTACTGAGAACCCACCTTGCCAGCTAACGCCGGTATAATAGCACCTGCTGCCGAGTGGCGCAGCCATGCTCAGGGATTGCACTTATGGCTCGGCTGTCAGACCGCAGGCGCAACAAGCAAGCGCTTAGTTGGTTGTCACAAAATGCGCCGAATAGTTCGTGGGAGATGGGCGGGAGACCGATTATTTGTCATGCCCCTGCTTTTTGCTCTTTGTTAACTGTCAAAGCTGTTCAGGGAACAGAGATCATAGGCACTTCAAATAATTTGAGCCCAGCGTGCTTGGCAGCCCCCTTCGTGGGCTTAGCAGCACAGGCACGGTTGTAAGCTCATCTGCAGCTGCTGCTTTTCTGCAACTTCCTGCTGCTGCTGCTTCTGCTGCTGCTGCTTCTGCTGCTACTGCTGCTGCAGCTGAGGTGCAACAACAACACTGGCCTGTGCACTACACTGGTGAAGCGGCCTGATAACACGATATGTGAGAGCTGCATCGGTTGATAACCTACAGTGACTACTATAGCTACCAACTCAAACGGCAATGACATCAGCTGTTTTCCAACCAACCATCACCTGCTGAATGATTCGCTCCACCTATTGACTGAAATGGCAATGAGTACAGACAGAGGCACTTGGCAGCATATGTGGCTCCTGCTAGACAAATGCTACATGGCCTACAGAGATGCATGCATGTACATGACTGAACTTCATGATGCAACTGACCACGCCATCCAGCGAAACCTGCAAACTAAATGCTTTCTGCAGTTCATGCTCCGAGGTTTGTTGGTTGTTGTGGTGGGTCCTTGTTTGCGGTCAACAACTCAACGCTGCTGCTCCGGTTGCTGCTGCTGCTGGTGCTGCTGTGCAGGCCCTGGGGGCCGCTGCCAGTCCGGGGAGTGCAAGACCAAACATCCTCTTTCCACATCCTGCCCTGCACACACCAACACGTGTAAAGTACTCCTGTACGATCCGGTCAACGGGACGTGCACCAACGAAGTAAATAAGTGAGTGTCAATGGCTGCAGGCAACTACTGTACAGCACTGTCAGCTCGACATTGGTATGCCAAACTGCAGGTCATGAAGCACGCCCATGCTATGCAGAAGCGCGCCTAGCACACAATGAACGAAACAGAGACAACCTGCATGTTCTTGGTGTTTTCATTCGTTGTGGTTCTGAACTGTGCTGCCGCTGCTTCTGCGGCTGCTGCTGCCCTGTTTGCGAGTGCATTGCAGGCTTGAAAGAACAACATGTAAGCCCCTGAAGGGTAGCACTTCCCACAGCCAACAAAGCTCTCAGGCACCTTACCAGCACGCAGCTGAGCAGCTGACTGAGCAGCAATTCTCAGCACAATGCCAACAGCAGCTGCCATGCTGCAAAGGAAAGCACTTTGGTATGGGTATGATCAGCTTAGGGCTGTCTGTACCTGACGACGTCATGCAATGCAACGGTCAATATGCATTAACTAGCTGTATGATGATCATGACATTGAATGACTGCAGACAACCCATACCACAACAGCTGCTGTCCTGCACCTCAGCTGCTGTGCTGCCGTGCTGGTGCTGCCTCGCAGGTCCTGGTGGCACCTGCAAGACCGGCGTCTGCAGGGCAGCCGCCCAGTGTCCCACAGAGTGCCCGACACACGAGGGTGAGCCTTCAGTTCCTGGGGACATCAAGCTTTGCACCCACAGTTTTAAGCAACCCAATGTGTTGTGGGCCATGATACGAGCACTGGCGCGTGCACCTCAGAGCGAAATGCATATCTACTGCTTAGGCGACAGCTGTCCGTTGTGGTGATGCCTGCTGCTGCTGCTGCTGCTGCTGCTGCTGCATGCTGCTGCTGCCTGCAGGCAGCTGCCACTGCTGCCTGCCACTGCTGCTGCCTCTGTTGCATGCTGCAACTGCCTGACCCGTTTGCCACAAGGCGGTTTTATTGGCCGGTATTTGTTTCACTTGCCAAGGCAAAATTATGTGCGGATTTTGCTATGCAGATGTCTGCAAGGCGTGGGAGTGCAACCTGGCCACTGGTGCATGCACTGTCGAAGTGATCAAGTGCGCACTGAACCACAACGCCACCTTCCCTGTTGCAGTTAATAGCTCGTACAACCCTAGAGTCCCACCTGTTCAAGGCAGTATTGTAGTATCAAAGGCACATAGGCATATTACGCAGTGCACATAGCCAGATACTGCAGAGCAGCGTGCGAATCGTTTTAATCAGGCTGGACATGCTGCACAAATGGCTGCTGAAGTTCAGCCTGTAATTGCCCTGGTAATCTACACCGCATGTGCTGCATTTAGTGCTTTCAGCCCGCACTTGCAGGCATGCCCAGATATTTAGCTCATCCATGCTGCCGGTCCACTGATGAACCAGCTGAATTATGACAGAAAGCATCAATGCTAAGACCTCTGCTGGTTCCTTGCTGCTCTGTCTTGTGCTGCAGGCCTGACAAAACATCATGTGAGAGGCAGAGTTGTGCAGGAGCTTGCGCAGCAGTGCTTTCAAACAAAACTGCACACATGGATTGTGCAGCAGTATCGTGCTGCAGAGTTCTCCCCCGTCTTGTGATGCGTTGCAGGCTTGACAACAGCTCATGTGGGCGGCAGGGTTGTGCTGTACTGTGCAGCTTGCCATGCTGTCGTTGCATACTTTGCAACTAGTTTTGTCCTTCCAATGCAGCAGCAGAACAGCAGCACAGCAGGAAGCAGAGAGAATGGCAGCACACCTCGATGCAGCTTTCAATGCTGCAGCGACACTGTGCAGCTTGCCATGCTAGCATTGCAAGTCATGGCACCAAGTGCCTACTCACGCGATGATGGCGCACAACCGTGCTAAGGGTGCTTTTTGAATTGTGTTGACAAGCATGTACTACATCCAGCGCAGGCGGCGCCGCCTGTGTGGTGGTGGCTGTGCAGCAGGTGGCACAGCAGGTTTGCATCCCGGCATCGCGCCGGACACAGCAGGGCCCCTTGCATATGTCAATCTGTTACATGCGGCAGTTCTGATTACTCAGGCATGCAACTGAAGCAACATCGACTATAATGCACACCAATTTAACAACAGCAGTAGCTGTTGGCTCAGCCAATTCTACCTTGCATGCTGAAAACTGCACTGCCCTGCCCCTTTTTGCATTGCAGGCCCTGGGGTTGCGGCAGGGTCCGCTTGCAGGTCGGGTAACTGTCTGGCCCCTAGATTTTGCCCCCCATTGCAACACAATCCTATTGGTTTGAGGGCGGCCCAATTCCACTGGGTCAGTGTTGTTTTTTCGTGACACGGCACCCACAGCTGCCTGGACAGTGCTCAGCTGCCTGTGTGACCTGCTTGCTGTTTGCCGCCTGATTCAGGCAATGCATCTGGTATCATCAATGGCACCTGCAACAATGGCTCGTGTATCTCTAATGCTCGCGACCTGTGCGCCAACATGATCTGCCAACCCCACAAAGGTGAGCCATAGCGCTTTACAACTGCAAAATGTGGAATGGGATGGCGCAAGAAAACAGCCCGCCAAATTCATGTGAGCCGTAGCACATCAGCGCTATGACACATGGTTGCGATGTCACAATGTTCACCTGCATGATTCCCAGAGCAGCAGCCTGGCTGGATCCTCATGTTGATGCTTGACTTTGTGCAGACAAGGGCTAGGCTGCTTGATGTGGTGAGGCGCATCTCCATTCATGAGGCAGTATGCTTGCGTGTTGAATGTGTGCAGAGCTGTGCAAGGCGTGGGTGTGCGACGCTGACACTGGCAGCTGCACCATTGAGGCCAACAAGTGAGCAATGCTGTCAGCAATGCAGTGACAAGTACTTTATGCAGTGAGCAGTGCAGTGGCACGTGAGCAGTGCCGTGACAAGTACACAGTGCAGTGCGACGCCAGCACTGGCAACTTGCAGTGCACTTGAAGTGCACCAAGGAAGGCAGAAAGTTTGCAAAATTACATCAAATTGATACCACGCTGCTGCGGTGGTGAAGTTATGGTTTCATTGCATCAGCAGCGTGAGCAAGGCGCGGCTCCTATAACCACTATACGGCTGCCGCCACTGCATGCTTGCTGCTGCTGTGGCTGCTTCTGCTGCTGCTGCCACTACATGGCTGCTGATGCTGCCACTGCATGTATGCCAGGCAGAGCACCCTTTTGCGCCATTCCACGCTTTGCAGCACCTGCTGCTGCCCCTGTGTCACATGCTGCTGCCGCAACAGCGTTCCTGTGTCACATGCTGCTGCCGCAACAGTGTTGCTGTGTCACATGCTGCTGCTGCCGCTGCATGCAGGCCAGACAAATCTCCCTGCACCGGGTGGGAACTCGGCGGCGGCTGCTGCCTTGGCGGTGCATGCCTCGCCGTCGACCCTCCTGTGTCTGGGCCGTGCATGGTAAGCTGAGGTGGCAGGCTGCCAGAACTTGCCTGTGGCCCGCTCCTTTCTGACAACACCTTGCTTGATGCTTTGAAACAGCTTGCTTCACCTTGCGCACAATCCAGGTGTGCGGTGGCGATCCAAGACATTCCAGCATGCAGTGCCGTCGCCAAACAGATGCCAGGTGTAGCAGCTAACGTAGGTTTCTTGTGCCAAACACGGCAAATGGTTTGCTGTGAACAGATTTGCATCGATCTTGCAGGTTCGTAACCTTGCTGTTTCGCAACCTGTCTGTGCCTGTTGTGTGCGCAGACCCATGTATGGAACCAGAGCATCTGCGGTTTCACACCCAAGCCAGAAAATGATGGCAAGACATGTGAGTGCAGCATCAGCTGACTTTCCTGTGCAACGCGGCCTGCCCAACACAACGCTGGTTTTGCAACATAATCCTATTCGCCTGAAAGCGGCGCAAGTCCACTTGGACAGTGTTGCACTTTTGTGACAGGGCGCTTACAGCTGCCTGGACAGTGCTAAGCTGCCTGTGTGACCTGCTTGCTGCTTGCTGCCTGATTCAGGCAATGCATCTGGTATCATCAATGGCACCTGCAACAACGGCTCGTGTATCTCTAACCTTCGCCCGGGCCCGTGCACCAACACGATCTGCCCACCTCATAAAGGTGAGCCGTAGCGCTTTACAACTGCAAAATGTGAAATGGGTTGGCGCGGGAAAACAGCCCGCCAAACACATGTGAGCCGTAGCACATCAGCGCTAAGACACATGGTTTTGATGTCACGATGTTCACCTGCATGATTCCCAAAGCAGCAGCCTGGCTGGATCCTCATGTTGCATGCTTACTTTGTGCAGACGGTGGCTAGGCTGCTTGATGTGGTGAAGTGCATCTCAACTCATAACACAGTATGCTTGCGTGTTGAATGTGTGCAGAGCTGTGCAAGGCGTGGGTGTGCGATGCTGACACTGGCAGCTGCACCATTGAGGTCAACAAGTGAGCAATGCTGTCAGCAATGCAGTGACACGTCATGCAGTGAGCAGTGCAGTGGCATGCGAGCAGTGCCGTCAGCAGTACACAGTGCAGTGCGACCCCAGCACTGGCAACTTGCAGTGCACATGAAGTGCACCAAGGAAGGCAGAAAGTTTGCTTAATTGATTTACATTACATTGATACCACGCTGCTGCCGTGGTGAAGGTATGGTTACATTGCATCAGCAGCGTGAGCAAGGCGCGGCTCCTATAACCACTATACGGCTGCCGCTACTGCTGCCACTGCATGCTTGCTGCTGCTGTGGCTGCTTCTGCTGCTGCTGCCACTACATGGCTGCTGATGCTGCCGCTGCATGTATGCCAGGCACAGCACCCTTTTGCGCCATTCCACGCTTCGCAGCACCTGCTGCTGCCCCTGTGTCACATGCTGCTGCTGCCGCTGCATGCAGGCCAGACAGATCTCCCTGCACCGGGATGGAACTCGGCGGCGGCTGCTGCTTTGCCGGTGCATGCCGCGCCATAGACCCTGATGTGTCTGGGCCGTGCATGGTAAGCTGATGTAGCAGGCTGCCAGGACTGGCCTGTGGCCTGTTTATTTCAGAAAACAGCTTGCTTGCAGTTTCTGATCCGCTCTGCCTGGGAACAGCTTGCTTCACCATGTGCATGATCCAGCTTTGTGGTGGCGCACAATCCAGCATGCAATGCAACTGCTGAACAGATTCCGTATGTTGAAGCTGGCGTTGGTTCTTTTCCAAATTTTGAGAGACCAACCAACAGTGTCATGCGCATGGACGTGGCTCAATCTGCAGCATCAGGTGGTGTGACGAGAATGCTCTGGACAGATGTGTGACAATCTTGCAGTATTCCAACCTTGCTGCTTTGCAACCTTGCTGTGCCTGTTGTATGCGCAGACCAATGCATGGGACCCAGCCACTTGCAGTTGGCGGCAGGTCGACAAGTGAGCATTGCATTGACGGTTCACACTGCAAGTTGCATTCATTGGTAGCAGGTGGTGTCTTTGACTGCCTAGCTGCTAGAGGAAGTGGAAAAGTGAGCAGTATAACAACTACATTACATCATTGACACCACGCTGCTGCGGCGGCGAAGGTATGGTTGCATCACATCAGCAGCGTGAGCAAGGCGCGGCTCCTATAACCACTATACGGCTGCCGCTACTGCTGTCACTGCATGCTTGCTGCTGCTGTGGCTGCTTCTGCTGCTGCTGCCACTACATGGCTGCTAATGCTGCCACTGCATGTATGCCAGGCAGAGCACCCTTTTGCGCCATTCCACCCTTCGCAGCACTTGCTGCTGCTGCTGTGTCACATGCTGTTGCCGCAACAGCGTTGCTGTGTCACATGCTGCTGCCGCCGCTGCATGCAGGCCAGACAAATCTCCCTGCACCGGGTTTGAAAGCGGCGGCTGCTGCGTTGCCGGCGGATGCCTCGCCGTCGACCCTCCTGTGTCTGGGCCGTGCATGGTAAGCTGATGTAGCAGGCTGCCAGGACTGGCCTGTGGCCTGTTTATTTCAGAAAACAGCTTGCTTGCAGTTTTTTATCCGCTCCGGAAACAGCTTTCGTGTAATTTTGGATCCGCTCCTTCCTGGAAACCAGCTTGCTTCACCTTGCGCACGATCTAGGTGCGCGGTGGCGCACAACCCAGCATCAAAACATGCTGCAACTGCTGAACAGATGTCGTGTGTTGCAGCTAGCGTTGGTTCTTTCCCAGATTTTGAGCGACCAACCAACAGTGTCATGCGCATGGATGTGGCTCAATCTGCAGCATCAGGTGGTGTGACGAGAATGCTCTGGACAGATGTGTGACAATCTTGCAGTATTCCAACCTTGCTGTTTGGCAACCTTGCTGTGCCTGTTGTGTGCGCAGACCAATGCATGGGACCCAGCTACCTGCACTTGGGCAGTGGCCAAGCCTGTGCCTGATGGCAAGCTCTGCAGTGACGGCAACACCTGCACAGCTGGCGACGCATGCAAGGCGGGCACATGCACCGGCAATGCGACGGCTGCAGACGGCACGCAGTGCACCTCTGGCGGCTGCATCGGCACATGCAACAACAGCAAGTGCGGCCAGCCAATGATGTGCCCATGATGATGCGGGGTGTGACTGATGAAGTGCTGCTGCATGTTCGAATTTGGTCGAGTTGATTTGCATGTACAGCTTTGACTACTCTAGACTTGTGTTGCTGTTGAGTGATGCCAGCAAGATGGTGTGCAGACAAGGTGTACGGCAGGTGACAATTTGCAGGGTGGGAAGGGGCAGCGGCAACGAAACAACTGCAGATGGCATATGCAGCAGCACCGTGTGCAGCAAGTTTATTTGCCCGTGATGATGATGGAGGCGCCGACTGCTGGGTGCTGTTGTGTGTACTGTTTTGATAGTGGCGACTCGCCTGTGCCTATTTGATCGATGCAGACTTGTGGATACTTGTGAGGTGCCAGCTAGTTGGCATGTAAGAGACTTGGAGTTGGAGCCCGATTGATGTTACATCCGGCGCCTGCAGCGGCACCTGCAGCAGCAGCATGTGTGGCAAGTTGATGTGCTCACAATGAAAATGGAGGAGGCGCCAAGTAGTGGTTGCTGCTGTAGGTGCGATGTTGGTCGAGTAGTTTGTAAGTTTGCTTTTCATCAACATACTTGTGGCGTTGTTGATTGACACCAGCACAGCAATCCCAAACAGCTCAAGAAGCATGCAGAGCTGCTTGGTTTTTCACGTTCGAATTTGTGACTTTGTTGACTTTCAGCATATTGTCAGTTTGACTCTGAAGTTCAGTAGTCCTGCACAGCTTTGATGAGCAGACTCGCATGTGCAAGTTTGAGCCAGCTGTTGAAGGATGCATGTCAGGACGTTTTTGATGAGGCCTTTGAATTAGGTGGTTGGTTTTGTTGGTGCCAGACAATAATACAATGTTTGACCAGTTGACTTGCAAACTGAGTTGTGAGTCGATTCTCGGGTTGACTTTTTCAGGTGGGGTTTGTTTTGAGTTTCCAGCTCTTCAGCATGCTGCTCGTACAACTGCCCTCAGCACGTTGAGGCCACATTTGGTAAAAAATTCCAATGGGTGTACCTGAGTATCTGGGGTGTTGTTTTATAAGTGGAAGTCTTTGGATGACTAAGCTACCACTGCTGTGGCAGCACTGTTGAATTTTGGCAAGATGTATTGCATCGCAACACAGTAATTTAAAGCATACATTCTGGCTTTGAGCACACAGAGCTCTCAGCTACACTGTCTGCTGTGAACCAGCATTCCAAACTCCAACAGGCTGCTGCCAGCAGCAGCTGCAGCAGTGCTCTCTAAAACGGCAAATGATAGATGCAGCGCATGTCGGCTGCACAGGGACAGTTGGTTGTGCATTCTGTGTGCATTGCTTTTGCAGCCCGTCTGGATAGTGGTGTGGTGATACTGGTATGGTGATACTGGCCGTCTGCATAGTGGCGTGGTGATACTGGCCGCCCGTACAATGGTGTGGTTCTACTGGTTGCCTGTACAGTGGTGTGGCGTGGGATACTTTTAACAGCAAAGGTGGCTTTTTGATGAGGTGGGATTGCAGGTTGGGGATTCAGCTTTTCAGCAGTGTGTGTGATGAGGTCAGATTGCAAGTTGGGGTTTCAGCTCTTCTGCATGCTGCTTATACAGCACTTCCCTCAACAAACTTCGGCAAGTTTGGGCAAACAACATGCATGGAGTGATACAGCACTTCTCTCAACGAACTTCAGCAAGTTTGGGCAAACAACATGTGCATGGGGTGGTGTACTTCTGAGCGCATTCCATAGCATTGCTATGGGGGCAGCACTGTGGGCAGCTGGCATTATTTACTGTGTGTGTCGTTACATAAGTTGGGTGTTGACGCAACGTGACATAACATAATGTATCTCTCTTGAGCTCCAGAATGTCGTGTGAGATGTGCATGCACGCACAGAGCACACGTCAGTGGTTACACTGTCCATATGGCGCACACGTGGGTGGTTCACTTCCCAGGTGGCGCACACGTCAGATGCTGTGCTGGACATATGGCGGAAGTCTCAGTGGTTGTGTTGTCCATGCTGTGCACACTCCAGTGGCTGCACTGGCCATGAGGCGCTCAACTACTTTGTTTAAGTGCATGTTTAACGCACGTTAAAACTGCATGTACTGCCCGTAAGGCGCACATTTTGGTGGTGGCACTGCCTACATGCTGTGTCAACTGTGGCGGCTTGCCCTAGTGATTGCTGCCCGTGCCATCAAGCTAGGGTTATGCTTTGGACACATTTATACGTTGAGCTGAATTGTGTGCTGGGAAATGCATGCCGGACTTCAACAAATGCTGCCAACAGCAGCAGCAGCAGCAATGTCAATGCAGCGCATGTGGGCTGCACGTGGGCCGATGGCGTTGATGCTATGGCTTGATGCGTAACATGATGATGGTGGGCTGCACGTGCAAGTTGAGTGTGCATCGGGTGAGCACGCCGTGTCACTTTTGTGCAGTGCGTTACACAATCAAAGCAAGCAGGCCTGTGTAAGCCTGCTGCTCTTTGCCAGGCTGATGTGATGCCTGTGTCTCACTTCAGCTCACAATGCCAGCCGGCGATGTGGCCGTACATGCGCGTACAGAGCACACAGAAAGCGTTTTCACTGCCCATAAGGGCAGTGACACGGCTGATGTGAGACACAGACACAGTTCCGCTTACGGCACACACATCAGTGGTTACACTGCCCATATGGCGCACATGTCAGTGGTGACATTGCCAGGAGAGTAAACACAACACAGGATTGTCAAGCATAAAGCTGTCATCACCACTTCGTTGAGATTTCATCACCTATGCTTGGCCAACTTTGCTGCTTGAAGCAGCTCCTACCCTCAGCTGGCGTGCCCAGCTCTCAACACCGGGTCATATGTCACATGTGACATCATCATGTGAATGATACAGGATGCGAAGCCAGCCTTTGCTGGAATGTCTATCGTCTATCAAAACAAAGCAGCATTGCTTTTGCAGCAACAGCACTGCCACCCAAGCGTTATACACAACGTAACCCTCAGAATATATGATAGAATGCACATTGCGGGCATCGTCCTGCTATGTCCTGACCAGCTTGCGCAGCCATCGCAAGCATGGTGTGCTACGCAAAGTCCGATCAAAAGCTGCAGCTACCAGAGCAAGATGAGCGGCAGCTGACAACCCTTCTTCACCAACAGCATCAGCGCAGCCCACACTCACGCCTCCTCATCTGACGCGTCATCGGTGCTGCTGTCATCCTCGTCAGAATCTGCCCCCTGCACCATATCCAGCATCGTCTT
This sequence comes from Tetradesmus obliquus, assembly GCA_030272155.1. Classification (NCBI taxonomy): domain Eukaryota; kingdom Viridiplantae; phylum Chlorophyta; class Chlorophyceae; order Sphaeropleales; family Scenedesmaceae; genus Tetradesmus; species Tetradesmus obliquus. The sequence goes on along the minus strand of CP126200.1, from coordinate 3,167,257 downwards.
TCGCTTCTTTGCTGCCGTTGTTGCTGCTGCTGCCCCTGCTGTGCCATTTGCAGCAGCAGCACCCTCGGCTGTTTTCCGCTTGCTGCCAGGTGACACAGCCTGCTCCTCTGCAGCTGCTGCTGCTGTGCCGGCTGCTGGCTTTGCTGCAGTGCCATTGACTGGCCTGCTGCCGCCATTCTTGGCATGCTGCAGGCCCTCGGACAGTGCAGTGTGCACTGCCTCCACCACTGCATCGGCTGCCTTCTTATGCTCGCGCTTGACCTCCTCCACATTCACCTGCAGGCGGCAAGCAGAGAAAACAGACCACCAGCCACAGTCAGCCTGGGTTGTAATGCATGCGTACAACCACAACCAAAACAAGCATGTTGCGTTACATTGACAAGCATATACATCCACTCACTTCACCTGCCGGCTTACACTGTGCCTGCAGCAGACCGCGGGAAACGCACAGCTGTCCATACACAAGACACACAATCTAGCATGTGCGGTGTGCATGTCGCATCAAGACACTGACAGCACCAGCCGGCAGCCTGTTGCTCCCCAGCCATACACACGCCTACAGCCAGCCAGCAGCAACCCCAGCACCAGCATCAGCCCGCACATCCTAGGCCCACCTGGAAGTCCCTGTCTGACTTGGCCTGCTTGGCCATCTCCTTCATGTGCCGCATCGCAATCACCTCCAGCTCGCGCTCCTTGGCGTCCTGCTTCCACTCCTGCAGCTTCTTCTCAGCCTCCACGTGCTTGATGCGCCGCCCGCTGAGGTCCCGCATCGCATCAAAATTGTCCGTGATCTTGCCGTCACGGCCCTGGCCCCTCAGCAGTGCACCAAAGCCTCCCTTGCCGCCGCACAGGCGCAGCAGCAGCGTGACGCTGCTGCTGTCCTGCAGGCCTGCGGTTGCTAGGGTGCTGGCTGCGTTGCTGAGCAGGCGCCCGTTGGCTGTGAGCAGCTGCTCGCTGGCAGGGATGCCATGGCTGTCCTGCAAGTGAAGAAGAGGCAGGCGATGTGCAAGCTGTGGTAAAACATGCTCAAGTGGCGCTACAGAGAGCTTAACTCCTGGGTGCATGCAGGCGACTGGACGGCACTACCGTCAGCAGGCTCGATATGTGCCACCGTAGCAACATACAAAGTGGCTACCAGACAGGGTGGGCTCAAGACGCAGCATGCAACGCTGCATGAGGAAGCGGGCGGACGGAGCGCACCAGGTCAAGCAGCAGCTGCACAGGCCAGCACTAGAACAGCATGCATGCAACCAGGAGCAGGTGTATGGCAGGTCTGTGATACATCAACTATTCCTCACCTCAACAGCTGCTTTCAGGTCCGCTACCGTGTCGCTTTCTTGCAGGCTCAGCACGCTGCTCCAGCCACCCTGCAGGCCCTTGATGAAGAGCTGCATGATGGCTCGGTCACGCCCGGTAGTACAGTATGTGTAACACAGATTTTTGTGCTGAAGCACAGATGCAAGGAAGCAACTTGGTGTGTGATGGGCAACGGGACCCGCGCAGAGTTGGCAACAGAGATGTTCGGGTGCTCAGCAAGCTTCGATGGATAACAGCAAGGCGAGAACAATGAACGTTGCTTAGCAGCTCTTGGCACTAGTACAAACTGGCTGGCTTCGGGTAACATGCTGAGGTAACAACCCTGGATCGCCCAGACTTCAGGCCCTGAAAGACAAGCATTGGCGCCAACTTTGTTTTTGACATTGCTGGTGACCTTGATCCGCTCTAGCTTGAAATATCACAAGGCACTTCCCTTCTGCCTGGCACCCAAGCACAATAATACAGGTCATACGCTCTTTATCTTTTGTTTTCATACCTACTGTGCAGTAGCATCTTGCTCAAGGCTGCAAAAATGGCTTCCCTCCTCGGCAGCACCAGCACGAGCCGTATGAGCGTGAGCAAAGCATTTGGCGCGTCCAGGCCGCGTCCTGTAGTTTCTCGTGCTCCTGTGAGCCGCAAGGTGGTGGTCGTGCGCGCTGGCCTCTTCGATTTCCTGGCACCCAAGCCAGCAGCTCCTGCTGGTGAGTGAGTGGCAGAGTGTAAGCAGGACCTGCCAGCAATGCAATGCAGTGCCTGGATCCCGCATCCATCAATTGAATCAAGTTGCGTTTCTAGTTCTTTTTACAAGCACTCACCAGTCCAGTGAGTGGTCATTCAGCACTGCAACAACACGTTTGCTGTGGTGCCGCTCGCCTGCAGTCAACCCCCGCGCCCAGGAGCTCTCAGAGGCACTCATTGACATCTGCAGCAGCACAGCAGCCGGCTCCAAGGCCTCTTCAACCACAAAGCAGGAGATCGAGGAGCTGGTGCGGCCCCGCAGCAGCAGCAGGCTGGGTGCAGCACGGCAGTGCAGTGCAGGGCAGGGCAGGGCAGCGTTGAGAGCGTGCTCTGGCACATCATCAGCATCGACCGAAAGCAATGAGAATGGGGTTGCGCAAACGCGTCGCCTCGGTACATTACACAGCGCAGCTGTAAGCAGCAGTATGACTGACCTCCCCACATGCAGGACTGATCTCAGCCAGCTGGTTGCTACTGTGTGCTCTGCATGTGCAACACGGCACATCACAGCACGTCGCCACTGGCTGTGTCACAACTGCTGTGCTCTCCAGCATAAGCCAACACATGCACACTGGCGCTGCCCATGTGCCATGCAGGTTGCTGAGCTGGCGCAGTACTCTGTGAAGAACCCGGTGAAGAGCCCGCTGCTGTGGGGCACCTACGATGTGCTGTACTGCTCAAAGCCGACAGCTGTGGGCGGGCCACTCAAGGCAGGCGCAGGTCAGCAGCAGCAGCAGCAACAGCTGCAGCAGTTCATACTTGTACAGCTGCACGTTCCCTGCTGCAATCCCGGCTTCAGCTGCTTGACAAGTGGACCTCGCAATCATGCCGAGCTGTTGCTCGAGTGTGAGCTCACACGTTGTGCCTCACAGCACACACTTCTCCTCACAAGTGTGTACGCGTGGCTTCCTCACCCACTCTCTGCACCCTTTCTGTACTACTGCGCTGCTGGTCCAGGCCCCGTGGTGGCCCCCGGGCAGGTGGCACGCCAGATCCTGGAGGCTCCCGACAGCCTGGTGAACGAGGTCACCTTCAAGGCGCTGGGCTTCCTGCCGGGATACAGCAGGCAGTTTGGCACCATCACGCCACTCAGCGGCGACACCTTCCAGGTGCGCCAAGCAGCAGCAGCAGCACAGCCTTGCCGCAGGGGCTGCCACAGGAGGCGTCTGCGGGGCCCGAGATGCAGCGAGGGCAGCTTTTGTGGTGAAACTGCAACACGCAGCAGCATGTGCTGCAGCAGCTGTGGTTGCAGTTGTCCGAGTATGCCACTGATTGTGTGGCCGCTGTTGTGCCTGTTTGCTGTTGCAGCTGAGCATCACTGAGGGCGAGCTCAACTTTGGCGTCACCAAGCAGGCCAAGACCTTCAACATCAACCGCAAGATCCAGATCGTGTACCTGGACGAGACACTGCGCATTGCACGGTGAGCAGCAGCAGACGCGGCTACCACAGCCACCAGCCCACCAGCAGTGCAGACGTGTCACAAGCAAGCACTGCGTCGCTGTCTTTCCCACCAATGGCGGGTTCATGGTGCGCAGTTCCTGCCTGCTGTACCATGTCGGTGGCAGCGCTATGGTTCAACTTGACAGCAACCTGTGTACACTTGCATGGTTGTCATGCTACACAGCCCAGCTTGCCCTGGCTGTCCGCAGTATGCCGTATCCACATGCCTCTCCAACCACGCACCCATCCATCACATCATACAGTCATCTGTGCATGCGCGCATGTAATCTGGCCCGCCTGCTCTGCCTGCCATGCATGCAGCTTCCTGCCCAGCGAGGAGCCTTCCGCCCATCAATCCATCACACATTTTGATCATCGTTGCACTTATCCCTGCCTGCCTGCCTGCCGCATGCATGCGCTCATTCTTGCCCGCCTGCTGTGCAGCTTCCTGCCCAGCGAGGAGCTCAGCGACAGTGAGGCTGAGGAGGCGCAGGGCGGCCCAGAGTCGGAGCAGATCCTGTTTGTGTTTGCGCGCAGCGGCCAGGAGGCCGAGGAGGAGGCAGAGGAGGAGGAGCCAGCAAAGGAGGAGCAGGAGGTGAGGGGCGGCAGTGCTGCTGTACAGCACATACATGTGCTGGTGCTTGCTTGTGTGTGCAAGGTGGCCATAAAGCAGCATGGGCCGGCGGTTGCATGGGGGCTGCATGTGGACGCAGAAAGCTGTTGGGCAAGCACCGGCAGGCAGCAGGGCGAATAAGCAGCGACGTCCCTGTGATGCATGCTCTACAGCAGATCTGTCCCTGATACAGCTACAGCCTGCCAGCAGCAGCTGTAGTGCCGCAACACATGTACAGCAGCATCTGCCCGACACACATTCTTCCTCGTGACTGCCCAGCGTGTCATCCAAGCTGTATGTTGTACGCTGTGTGCTGTGTGTGTGCTGCGCAGGAGCGTGCGGCCTCCCCCGTGCTGGGCCTGTTTGGCGGTGGCACGCGCAAGGTGGAGAGCTTTGCCACGCAGGTGGAGCGCCAGGTGGAGCAGCAGCGCACACGCAAGGGCACGCAGGTGGGAGGAGACGCTGCGTGTGCTGCACAGCAGCGAACTCTGTGACGGCTCGCCTGCGCTCAACCGCTGTTCTCGTAGTGCATCAGGCTTGTATGGGGCTGAATGTGCACGCTATCAACATGGAGGTTTCAGATCTTGTTTAGCATGTCAAGCAGATGAGAGTGGTCGGACGAAGTGGGCGTCGAAAAGATCTATCCTGCTAGGATTGTAACAAGCGAAAAGGTGCTATGTGGCTCGGTTTCAGTCAAAAGCAAGCATGCCTGGTGTCAAATCACAGTTTGGACAGGATGGTGACTGACCGCTGCTGCTGTCTTGTGCTGCTGCTGCTGCTGCTGCTGCTGCTGCTGCTGCTAGGCCTTCTTCCTTGGCGGGCGCAGCAGGGACGCTGAGGAGGAAGAGGAGGAGGAGGAGAGGGACGACCCACGCGCGGCACGCGAGAGGGAGCGCGCCGCAGCACAGGCCAGGTGGGCACGGCAACTGCCTGAGGGGCTGCTTGACTACTCGAGCTCTGGGCCAACTGCAGCAATGCAGTGAGCGCACATGCAGTGCAAAAGCATGCTCTAGCACCACCCTGCATAGATGGACAGTCCCGGTGGCAGTGTGGTTGCCGCAGTCTCTGTGCCTGCAAGAAGCCTTGTTTCAAAGACTGCACTCAATTGGCTTGCGTGGGTGATTGCTGTGAGGGGTACTGCAGCTGCTACACAAGTGTCTGCTCACCTGCCAACTGCTGCTACTGCTACTGTGCATCCTGCCTTGTGGCTTTGTGGCTACGCAGGAAGCAGCGTGAGGCTGACGAGAAGCGCGCTGCTGCTGAGCGTGCGCGCCAGGAGGCTGCATCTGCCAAGGCAGCCGAGCAGGCCCGCATTGCCAAGGAGAAGGAGGCAGCAGCCAAGGCCCGTGCAGCGCAGGAGGCACGGTGGGTGGCTGCTGGGCCTGGTTACACCAGTCTCATGGAATGCTGATGTCCAGAAAATCTTTGCACGGGTGCATCACCTTGCACCATCCTCCCGCCCCCTTCAGCGAAGCACACCACACCACACCACACCACACCACGTTGTGCGCCCTGCTGCTGACACCTGCTGGCACTTTTTGCTGCTGCTGCTGCTGCTGCTGGCCGCTCTTGTGTCTGTGTGCCTGCAGTGAGCGTGCTGAGCAAGAGAAGGCGGAGCGTGCTGAGCGCCAGGCGGCCATCAGGGAGCAGCTGGCTGAGCTGTCCGAGGAGCTGAAGGAGGCGCAGGCGGAGGCACGCGAGGCGGCCAAGGCGGCACGTGAGGTGGCGCGGGAGAACCAGGGCGTGCTGAAGCAGGTGGCGGCTGCGGAGGGCAGCATCAGGCAGGCGGAGCAGGAGGTGGAGCAGGTGGGGGGCTGTAGACATAAATTTTACATAAGTTTGCATTGTACATGTAAGCAGAGGACCTGAGCTGGCATTAACATGATGCGCTGTGTAGGATCAACGTGTTACGACACGCGGGGGTGGAGTATGCTGCGTCAACCAGGCGAAAGCTTAAATCACGTCAACATATCACCTGAAAGGTGTTGTGGAGCGTGGATGCATGGCGTTGTTGGGGAAGGTGATGGTGATGGAGACTGTATTGGTGCTGTTGTTTTGTTGTGTTGGAAACGCGGGTCTGGAGGACGCTCAGCTGGTGAGTCTAGACGGTTTGTGTGCAATGGACATGGGTGCTAGCTGGCTTGCTGCTGCCTTGCTCGAACTCTGCAGTGTATTAGGCTGACAACCAGGTTGCTGAAAAGGATAAAATACACATGGCTGCAAACAGGCCAGCTTATTAGGTGACTATTCATGCCTGAATTGGCGCTACCGCTGCTGCTGCTGCTGCTGCTGCTGCTGCTGCTGCTGCTGCTGCTGCTGTAGGTGTCTGTTGCGCTGGAGGAGGCTGGCCAGGCGCGCAAGGCAGCTGAGCAGCAGCTGAAGCAGGCGCAGCAGGCAGTGAAGGAGGCAGAGGCGGCGTACAAGCAGAAGGTGGCTGCGCGGTGATCAGGCCAGCTGCGCATTATGCGGAGGCTTCCTGCAGCCATGCCATACGCCATCAGCAGGCTAAGCTTGTCTGGTCACAAAGTTGAACAGTTGACAGGGAGTTGAGCGAGTGCAGCAGTCAGTGCAAAGGGTAGTACCTTGTGAAGAGAGTGCATGGCGTGTGTTGCATCATTTACATCCCCAAGGTTTTTGAGCAGAGAGGTTTCAGTTTTTCATGAAAAGGGGGATGTCTGGCCCTTTGGCATTACCAACACCTTTGGTATGTGTAGCAGCTGGCAGCACCTTTGGTATGTGCAGCAGCTGGCAGCATCAACACCACGGATGTGCCACTGCACATGGCTTGCTTTTATGCCAGACCGCAGCCTGATGTCTAAGTGGCATGACTGCATTTCGTTGCAACTTTTTATCATATGTCGGTTTTCCACTTGCGGCTGAGACTCCGCGTGCAGTTGACCTTCCTCATTGTGCAACCTTTCACATGCCAGCTCAGCTCAGGTTGGCAGCAAGATTGAACTTCATTGCGGAAACAGGTGCAACTCTGCCGGCCGGCTGATTTGAGAACAATTACACGATGTAGATATATAAACGTCTTCTCTTGGCACACTGCTTGGCGCTGAAAGTGTTGTTCTCTCGCAACGGTCTAGCCAGCATCGTAACCGTCGTTGGTGCTTCCCGCACTTGTCCACGCTCCTGCGGATTCAGAGAACTATTAACGGTTAAAGCTGTTTACGCGACCGTTTGAAAACCTGTCCAGCATTATTTGGATGTTGTTTGACTGGCAACTGTTTGTCGAAAGCACCGTGCACGGCTCCATCTGAAGCAGCAATCACACCGACATCACCATACATAAGCAGAAATCATCATTTACGTCTACAATGCACATCAGTTTCAGGAAACGTTTGGCAGCGCTGCTGCACATCACTTTGCTTGCTGCTGCCCATGATGTGTCAGCCAGACAGGATCCTGCTTCAGCGACTGCAGACAGTGCAACAGGCGCGTTGAGAGTTGTCACAGCAGCGTTTGGTGGGGTACCACCAGCTATGCAGCAGCGGCAACAGGAGCAGCAAGAGCAGCAGGAGCAGCAGCATGCAACCAGGGAGCAGCTGGCAGCATTGAACAGTAGGTCGTCTGATGCACTGCTGCTGGAAGGACTGCGCCGCCCTGCAACTCCCGCACCACTTACTAAGGTGAGATAGCAGGCCAGCAGTTCGTCCTCAAGTGCAAAGCACCACACAATGGTACGAATGTCACGCTCACTGCAAGGGATGGTGGCATGTGGAAAGGTGTCTTCTAAGAAAAGCTCAACAACATCCTACGAATGTTGCGTATGCTTGCGCGGCGATGCATAAGCAGTGATTGTGGCTATCATACCGCAGCTTGCATCTGCTCAGTGCCGCAGCAGCATCAGCAGCAAGCTGCCCTGTCGCCTGTCCATCTGCAGCAGAGCCCAGCAGCTCGCAAGGAGGCTGGAGGGTCTGCAGCTGCTGTGAAAGCTGAGACGCAGAGCTTTGACAAGGCGTGCCCGCTCACAGCGGAAGACTTTGCATCCAGCGAAGGCCCTGCAGCAGCACTCACAGCACGCGTCCGGGCAAACTGTGGTAAGCAGGCAGATGCGTGGTGTGCCGCACTGCTGCATCGCCAGCAGAGTCGGGACAGCAACTTGCTGCTGTGACAGCAGAGTAGCAGCAGCAGTGTCAATTGGGTGCAGCAGCTGGACAGAGCAGGCGGCGAGACATTCCTGCAACAGACAGGCGGGCGGGCAATGAGGCTTCGGCAGCAGCTCCGCTGCTTTCATCCTGCTCAAACACAGGATGCTGATCATATGCCTGCAATACAAGCAGACAGCCTAACTGTGCTTCACAGCATGCTCAAGCATCTATGGCCAGTTTTTGCTTGCACTACAGTATCTCATACCAGTTGTGGCTGATGCCCTGCAGACTTTGAGCGCTTCAGTGGCCAGGAGCTATGCGACAGCTGCTCCTGTGCCATCTTCAACGGCCTGTTTGAGGCCCTCACAGCAGCAGGCGTGAAGCCCACCTCCATCGATGCAGCCATCAACAGCTGCGCAGATGCATTATGGCAGGGCCTCATGGACTCTGGCGCACTGCCGCTCAAGACGCAGCTGCACCTCAGCACCTGCGAGCCTGGGCAGTGCGCCTACACCAACTCCACTGCTGCAGTGGCGGCTGCAGACAAAGCGCAGCAGAGCAGCACCTGCCCCATGACCACCAAGGCCTTCTCTAACTCACCACCACTGAGGGCGTCAATCAGCACAGCGTGCAGTAAGTGACAGCTGTACAGCAAAAGCCTATATTTTAGCTTCCTAGACCTTCTCATGGTTGGGGTGTAGGGAAGCAGTCGGGTTGGGTTACGTCAAGACACAGCTGCTTGGTGTCAATGCACTGCGCCAAACAAGCAATACACGTCGCACACAACCGCACGTCCATCAAGCCTGTGCTGCCCCAACCAACTGCGCGAGTCATGCAACAGAGCTCGCGCATCTAAAGGTTACACCCGCCCCTGCTGCTACCGCAGACGCCAGTGCTGTCAGCGGCCAGGCGCTGTGCAACAGCTGCTCATGCGCCATCTTCAACGGCCTCTTTGATGCACTGGCCTTTGCCGGGCATAGCGTCAGCTCAGTCGACGGCACCATCAGCAAGTGCGCAGAGACCCTGTGGCAGGGGCTGCTGGACACCGCTGCGCTGCCGCAGCAGACGCAGGCCTTCCTGGCTGCCTGCAAGCCTGGCGACTGCGTGTACTCAGCCGCCACTGCTGCCGTGGTGGCCACTGATGTGGATTACCTGGCGCCCAACTGCCCGCTGTCGGTGCAGCAGTTTGCGTCATCCGCGTCGCTGAGGCAAGCTGTGGTGGCCGCATGTGGTGAGTGCAGCAACACTGCATCGGCTGCTGCAGTGCAACATCTGCATATCCATGCACATGCATTGTGCATTGCCCACTCCCCGAAGTTTGCAACTGTTGCGTGACATCAGACACCAGAGCTCTTGCCGCAGTACTACATAGCATGCACCAGTTGGCTAGCACTTCTCAAACATTTTGCTGAGCCGCCTACCTCTGCACTGCACCGCCGCAGATGCGACGAAGCGCTCTGGCCGCGCGCTGTGCAAGTCCTGCTACTGCACAGCGCTCAACGCAGTCTACCAGAGCTCCCAGGATGCCAAGGCCGCGCTGTCATCTGTTGATGCGGGCGACTGCGTGTTCAGGCTGTGGGCCTCCATGAGCATCAACGGCACAGCCACCATCGCCGCAAATGACACAGCGCAGTACGACACCTGCCAGCCGTTCAAGGCGCTGCACCTGCAGTGCCCGGCTCCACAGAACTCAGCGCTGCACGCTGTGTTTTATGATGAGGCTAAGTCGCTGGTGGCTGGGCAGCTGCCGCCCCGCAAGGCAGCCAGCAGTGCAATAACAGCCAAGGATGCTGCTGGTGGCAACAGCACAATAGCAGCAGCAGCAGCAGCAGCAGCGACATGCCCGCTCACTGCTGGGGACTATACTGCCTCGTCTGAGTTCAGGGCTGCAGTGCGCTCATCATGCGGTGAGCTGCTGCAACATTGCTTTGTGCTGGGCTGGAGTTCTGGCCACTAGCCTATTGGCACTAGGACATGGTCCAGATCTGCATCAGTTGAGCAGAATCGACCCTAACAGCTTGCTCTGCAGCTGTCCTGTGTGCTGCACACGGAAAGGCTGCTTCTGCCACAGTTGACGGTGTCAGCTGTTGCTCACGTATGCTGCTTCTGCCCGTTCCTATTCACCGTGCTGCAGATTCAACAACCGTCAACGGCACAGCCGTCTGCACCCGCTGCTACTGTGGCGCCCTTCAGACAGCATTCGTGATGGAGTTCAGGGCCCTGAGCGGCAACGCGACAGCTACACAAGCACACGACTGGGGCAGCTGCCATGCGCCGATGCTAGCAGGCATGCAAGCTAGTGGCGAGCTGTCAGATGCTGCCTGGAGCACGCTGCAGTCGTGTGACCTGGCAGCAGCACTGGCTGGCTGTGCAATGGATGACTCACACGCAGTTAGTATCGAGGCCCTTGTCGGCGCATGGCCGGCAGGCGATGACAAGAACATGACACGGTCCCTGAATGTCACGCAGTTGATTGCGGGTGAAACACCTGAGGCAGGGCAGCTGACAAATGCGAGCTCCGTGCAGAACAGCACAGCAGGCCAGGCCCCTGTGAAGAGTGGGGCTCAGGGGCAGAGCCGCCTGCAGTTGCTTCAGGCAGTGCTGCTGGCTGCGGCTGCTGTCCTGATGCTGTGATTTGCTGCATGCTGCATGCATGACACGGCATTGCATTGAAAGTGAGGTCATTTAAGTTTACAGACTTAATACAATGCTGCCGTGCGGCTTACATGTCAATTGAGCACGACGTTTTGCTTGGAGACCCATAAGTGTGGGTCCGGCATGACTGCATGATTTTATGCTGGTTTTTTTTACACAGCGCATGCTTGGAAGGCGTTGCACACATTGCATCTGCTGGTTTGTGTGCATTGGCAAGGCATCGTGGCTGCTGCCTGCTGTGATGCACACCACGCGCATTGTGCACCATGTGTGGCACATGCAGCGTGAAGGCCTCTGTGCCGGTGACGAGCCAAGTGTAGTGCACCTGCATGCATGCATGTAGTATGCATGCCCACCTGCTGCCAGTTGTTGTAGCACAGAATATCAGCTATCTGCAGCAGCAACTGCCTTGTTAGTGGCCTCTGGTTTGCAAGCTGTCAAGCAGCAACCAAGGCCAAGCACCTTGCATGCCAGCGCAGCACATCTTGCACGCATTCAGGCACGAGCAGCACGCTGCGCCGTTGATTTTGCCTGGAAGTAAACACACTGCACATGTGCACACAGCAGTGCATTGAGCTGCAGCAAGGGAGCATCATGCTTCTAGTGCGCGCCATGCTGTGGACAGTTTGGCCTCATTCTCTGTTGACCTCCTTGTATCTACATTTAGTTCTACAATTTGATAGCGCCTCTTCAGAGCATGCTCAGCCTTTGATATAGTGCCTTCATGTTGACTAGACAGGATGCGCATGGTAGGCTGAAGAATCAAGTACACGCCGTGCACTTTGAACCCTGCTGAAGTTGCATTTTGTTTTTGGGCCCAAAGCAGTAGCTGGCCAGCTGTGCCACGTTGTGCATCAAGGTGCCAGGCTGGCAGGGCATGACAGCAGGCGGTGGCGCTTTCTTACCTTGTTTTGTGTGTGGTGCAGGCATCTGGTTCGGCCCACAAGGTTGGCTGAGTGGGCCGTGTTGCGAGCTGCCGCTGTCATGTGCTGTTATGTATCATAGGATTGTCTGGCTTGGGTTGCTGCTGGCAGCTGATGGTTGCATTGACGTAAGTTGACGGCAATGGTATGAGCCTTGAGTTTCTGTTGGGCTGTCAGAGTGAGTCCAGTGGGCTTGTGAGGCAGCACAAGCTGGCCAGCCCACCTGGTTTTGCTGGCAATGCGCGATTGATTACCTGCGGTTTGGGGAGGTGCGGGGCCGGTGGCACTTGATGATGATGCTGGACCACAGCTCTGCATGGCCGCAGCTGTTGCTGCGTGACTGATTATGTGACGCCACTCGGCGTGTCAGTCATGGGGCACAGGCTGTGCAAGGGTTGCATGTGCAACCATGAGAGTGACATTCTTGGTATGCTGGTGAAATTGGCTCGCACATTTGTTACCGGACCAACTTTCAACAGGTGTGGTGCTGGCAGAGCTCCATCATGGCGTGCCAGTTTGCTCAGCAGTATCCTGCATGTACTGCCAAAGCAGCTGTGAAGCAGTGCCACTGCTGGTCACCAGTGGTGACCACCCAAGCTTCTGGCAGGAGGCCACCTGCAGACAGCTGTTTCATGGTGGTGTCTATGCTATGCTTTGACTGTGATGAATTGCCACATGCCATAAACACCCAGACAAGAACTTGACAGGCCTGCAGATGCATGCTTCCCCGAAAACGTCGCACAGCACTGCCAAGCAGTAGTGCGCGGACTTCGTACATGTCATGAGGTTTAGCATACTATCAATTTCACCAAGCGATGGTGGAAACCAGCTCGCCAGCAGCTAGCAACAGAACGACAGTGGCGGTGTGCAGCAAACCTCAGTTTGCAAATAGGATTACTATGCCGCAGTCACGCCTATAGCGCATTTGCCTACCAGTAAACGAAAGAATTGTGTTTTGAGAGATTTGCAGGTCATTATCAGTAACATTCTTAAGGAGTTAGCGAGGGCTTCAAAGTGTCACGGCCAAACTATGCTCTCCATTCGGGCGGAGATGGTGCTTTGCCCCTGCATCCGCTGTGTCATACTCGTATGTTGTTGACGTTGTTCTGCTGGTACTCATCAGCATCGTTTGGCAAGAGGACGGGACTGGCCCTCGCCCTGCAAGTCTGTGCAAAACGATGGCTCAGCTAGCCTTCATTGCAGCTTTGGCGCTGATGATTGGTGAGCATTGGACGTTAACGAGCTTTAAGGCGTGACTGCTCGGGCTTTGACTGCCTGTGTAACAGCTGCAGTGATCTGTTGCGTAATGGCCTGGCCTGCCCTTGCACAAGGATCGTGATGTCGTTTCCCACGGCAGCCATGGCCTTGCCGCACTCGTAAAGTTACCCTCAGCTTTTGATAGGTCGCTGTTGTGCAACCTCTGCTGCTGCTGGCGTGATGGTGATGATTGTGCAAGCGGCCTGCTGCTGCTGCTGCTTCTGCTGCTGCCGCTGCTTGCTTTCCCAATACAGGTGCTCTGCCTGGGTTACATGTTGCAGATGCGGCATGGCCTGCTACAAAGCCTACAGGTGAGGCATGCGGCTCTGCGAGGCCACAAACAGCCCAGCCTGATGCAGCCTGAGCCGCTGCAGGCACTGCACTTGTACGTGCTTTAGACGTGGCTGAAGGCAGCTTCTGAACTCATGCCCCACCTCAAGATTTGTATTGTTGCTCCTGCCGCAGACAAGTGCACACCGTTCAACCCTGCGCCCTACAAGGTGAGCAGCCACTGTGGTTGCACCTCCAGCTCCCACTGGCAGGTTGCAGCAAGTTGCTCCCTACAGCAATGTACATCAGCACATCATGACCCACTCCAACTGGGGTGAAACACCACCAACATATGCAGTGTCGCGTCTCACTGCTGGTTTGCTTGTCTGCTGCCCCATCATATCCACACACCCAGGAACTTGGCGTTGCCAAATGTGCGTATGGCTGTTAACCTTTCTGTGCGCTGTGCTGCTGCAGACGCTGGACACGGTGTGCGCCGTTCTTGACGGCCTGAGCAACTCCCAGCTGGACAAGCTATACCTAGGGGCTGCCAAGCCGGCTGCGCAGACGGGCTTCCCACTGCGCGGTTGCACATTTGGATGTGAGGCCAGCAACAGCAGCAGCAGTTGCAGCAGCGTCTGCGGTGCAGGCCTGTCAGCAAGCCGCGGCATCATTTGCAAGCAAGCTGAGCAGCATAACCTGCATGCATCCAGAAGCAGCTTGCTGCCATGCCAGCAAGAGTTAGTGGCACATCAGGAGTGCAGCTGCATGCAGCTGTTGTTGGCTGATACACCTCAGCAAACGGCTTTAATGTGCCGTTTGTCGGCCGTGCCGTCACCTCTGTCTGCCGTGCTTGCTGCTGGGGCGGCGTGCTGCTGCAGGCATACCAGGCACAGGCACAATCGAGGAGTTTGCACGCCTGCCAGACATCAACATGGGCTGGAGTGGCAAGTGCTTCAACTTTGACATCAACAGCACCACCGGCACACCCAAGGGGCTGCTGAACGCCTTCTCACCCAAGTAAGAGGAACAGATGTCAGGCAACTGCGGGCGTATGGTGTTCTTCGGCCAGGGCCCCTGACTGTGCATGGTGCAAGTGAGGTTGAAAGTACACCTGCAGCTGGACTGCTGCATTGCATGCAGCAACTTAGGCATGCACCCCACATGCTGCTGCACGCCCTGTGCTTGAGGTTCTGTTGATGTTATCAGCCTGCAGCACCTCCTGCATGACAGGCGGGGTTCTGCCACTTTAGCAAGCAACAAAATTTCTTGTTGCTGGCTCTGCTGCTGCAGGTATGACTACAGCAGCACTCCCCAGAAGCAACGTGTGCAGGGCAGCCTGGCAGGTGCGGGGTTGACCCCCCTGTGGGCGCTAGAGGCGTTGGTTTCATGGGGCGCGCTGCACCACATCAACGCATGCACTGCCAGACAACAACAGCGAGACAGCACGCCATGTTGTGCTGTAGCTGCATTGCTGCTGTCTACAGCGGTGCTGCTTGACGCATGCTATGTTGCTGTGTTGCAGCTGCTGAAGCCGTCAAGGTGCCCTGTGGGTGTGTAGGCATTGCCTAGTGCCAGATTCTGCCCAGCAATGGTTAAAGTTGATCGGCCACGCTTGCTCCAACCACCAGCCACACCTCTCACTGTTTGATCTGGCCACCGCACTGCAACCTGTGTGTGCGTACAGGCTCAGCCAATGTGTACTGGGCGCCCAAGAGCTACTCGGACGGCAAGCCTGTGTGGACGTTCAACTACACGAATGCAGAGAGCTTGATTGACCTGGCCTTCAAGACCAAGGTGGTGGTGGATGCCATACGCGATGAGATCCGGAGCATCTCACCAGGGTTCATGCTGGGTGAGGCGGCCGGCACGTATGAATTGCTGTTGTCAACAACTTGTACATGTTGATTATGAATTGCAAAGCCAGGGAGACACCTGCAGGTTGACGTTGAGACAAACAACGTTTGTGTATGCTGCCTTGTGCATGGGGTTGGCATGTGGGGCAGAGCTGGAGCCTGGAGGTTGACGCTGTCAGCTGTGAACGGAGCTTACAGGTTGGGGTCGTTACAGAGGTTCTGCACTGCTCCTGCTGTTTTGCAACTGGCTGCACTCCGGCTGCGTCAGCACACGCTGCCAAGTATCTGCTCGAAAGAGAAGCTAGGGAGTCACATTCTGTCGCACCGCGGCATTCACTCATGACCAGCTGTACTGCTCCTGCTGTCCGCATGCTGCCTGCAGGGCGCATGTACGTGCAGACTGGAGGCGACTCCAGTGTGGAGATGCCAATCTACTTTGCGCTGTTCCAGGCCTGCACTGCAGACGGCAAGTTTGCCACCACGCCGGGGGCCAGGGCACTGCCAGCACTGGGAGGCCTGACCCTGCCAGGCGGGTACGTGTTCTAGCTGGCATGCTGTTTGCTGCCGCCGCATCTTGTGGTGACTGATGCCTCGTGACCTTGAATTGTTCATACTGCTTGTGCTATCAGCCTGGAATCTGGTGTCGCGGTCCAATGTTGAAAGTTCGATATATGTTATGGATGGCAACACAATGCCGGCACGCTGTCGCTTGATGAGCGCTGTCATTGGCAGTTTGAGGAGGCTGCAATTGCGCGTGATGCAACACAACACGAACATACATGCAGTTCTGAGGCCTGGTAGTGTTGCAGCGGCATGACAGCGGAGTTGGGTTGCAATGAGAATTGAGCTTCATTGGAACAATGTGCTGCATGTCCATAACAGCTGCTGCGCCTGTACCAGCTGTGATGTGTGGATACGCTTTGGCAAATCAATGCTTTTTACCAAACAATTATGATCTCCAATGATCTGCGTGAGAACAAATGACAGCATGGCTTTTAAACATCTAAATGGTCGCAGCTGCTGGCGAGGTGCAGCCAACGCTCGCCTCTGCTCTGATGACAGTGGACGCATGAAATTGCGGCCAGCTGTGGTTTTCTCGCCAGCTACTTCTGCATTTTCTGAAGTTGCAAGCAGCTGTGCAGCACTACTTCTGCGAAGGTCCACTCTACAGGCTTGCATGCTGTGGATATTTGTGATGGTGGCAATGACGCCATGTGTGCGCATGCAGCTGATATCGTCACTTGCTTGCACATGCACGCCAGGTCCACCTTCACTTGGGACAACCTTTGTGTGCTGTGACGCCTGAGCAATATAATGCCGGAAACAGGTCGCCCTGTGGCTGTTGCTTTGGCGTTGTGTCTGCTGTTGTGTTCGTTGCGTTGATGCAGTTGTAGGGCAGGACTGTGGCTGCGCCCTGATGACTGAGCGACGATTCACGCGGTGTAGGTTGAGGCATGTATTCCATCGTTGCATTCAATGCACAGCTGTCACACTGCATTGTGCTGTTTGGGCAAGAAATTGCGTTGCGTCGTGGAACCTGTGAAGCATGCAGCTGCGCAGTACTGCATTGCAGCGCAAGCAATGCACAGTGCCAGTACTGGCAACGTGCTTGGTAACCCTGAGGCTGTGATTGTATGTATGTTGCAGCTGCCAGTCTGGCAGGGTACGAGCGGCACCCAAAATGTTAAGCATTCACAGGAGTGAACGCTGGTGTTCGGTTGTATTCGGCGGCAGCATATGCCAAGATCTGGCTTGGCGGCGACCCTGCATTGTGTCCAATGCCATTTGACATGTGCCAAGTGCATTTGCCACAGACAACTGCATCTCTTTCCGGGGAAGCCGTCTCAGCGCATGGCTCTGCGTCACTAGACCACGTTCAGAACAATCTGTGCAAGTCAACTGCGGCAGTGACGCAAGTTGGTGCCCACCTGTGCCACCACGGTGGTGCCATAGCCAACACTTCACCTAGCCAAGGTCATTGTGTGTTACCTTTCTGCCAGATGCAGCGCCGCGATGCCCGGGGCATGGCACAAGATGCCGCTGTGTGCAAACATGCAGGAGCATTGCATTGTGGTAACAAAGAGTTGTTACTTCGCCAAAGGGCAGTGCCCTTGTGGATGGAACTTGAGGCGGAAGGATGAACGCTGCCAGACTGACATGCCACATCATTGGTATGTCCGGTCAGCGGCGCAACATGTAGAATGTCAGGTGAACACATGTACCATGCACAGATAACAGCTGTCCAAATGGTGCAGCCGTGCGCAGATCACAAAATTAGACACCCCATGGGGCCAGGTCAGGTCACACCGTTACACACTGCTGGGCATGGCGTGTATGTACTGTGATGGTCGTGTATAGCTGGGAAGCAAGCGGCAGCACGGCAGCTTGGCCAGCAGACCAAGATCAAGTGAATCACGCAGCAGCAGCGCTCAACCCACGCACGCCCACAGACATGTTTGCAGCAACGACACACAGCAAGTCGCTTGTTATCCAAGCCGCACCGCTGGGCGTGCCGCAGGGGCAGGTGCCACGCTCATGCCATGAGCAGTGCGCTGCTGCTGATGTGTCTGGCAGTGCCGGCACTTGTTCAGCGCCACACACACACACACACACACACACACACACACACACACACACACACACACACACACACACACACACACACACACACACACACACACACACACACACACACACACACACACACCGGAGGCAGCAAGCAGCCAGAGGGGGCTTTCGCCGGCAGCAGCTGCAGGCATCCCAATGCGGATGCTGTCAAGCTGCAGCGCAAGCTGGCATGCTGCAGCCCACACTGCCACGGCATGCTCAGCACTGCAGGACTGCTGTGCTGCAGGGAGCAACACTGCATTGCTGAGCAAATGCTATTGTGTCCTTCTTGCACAGCTGCCGGCAACTGAGCCGCATCATCACTGGGTAGCTGCAGTGCCAGCTACCGCCTGTCATGGCGCTGCTGCTGCAGAGCCTGCCAGAGACGCGTCCAGCCGCAGCAGCTGCTGTGTGATCGGCTGCATGTCTCTCCTGCAGCTGCTGCTGGTGTGCTGGTCTGCCAATCTGCCGGCGCAGGCTCATGTGAAGAGTATGGAGAAGCCCATGACGATGCACGACAAGCCCACCCAGGGGCTGAGCCGCTCTCCTGCAAGTGCATGCAAAAGCAGTGTCGTGAGCTGCCAGGTGCTGTCGGCAGTGCCGACGGCATCTGCACAGCTGCTGCATAGGCTGCCGTGTTGGCCGCCTTTCATGAACAGCAGTGCCCCATGCATTTTGCTTGCAGTGTGGATGTGTCGGTGCCCACTGCACGGTTGCAAGTGACGACCTCATCCCCACTGCAAAAGGTCTCTTTCAAGAGCGTTACGTACCTATTCTTGCTGCTTTCCAGAATAGGCCACGGAACCTGCAGAACAGCCAGGGGTTAGGTGCAGTACAGGTTGCTGTTGTACGGTTGCTGTTGTGGTGTTGCTCAGCTGCCTGCATCCTGCTGCTGTCATTTGGCACCCGGCTAGCTGTAGCTTGCTGCTTACCCTGTTGTCTGTGCAAGGCCGCCAGGGTTGATCAGCTTGTAGTATGTGCAGGAGCAGATGGTCAGCAGCACTACTGTGAGGAAAGACTGGAAATCAAACAGCGCTGACATCTCGCTGTGCCCTCAGCAGCCTCTGCAGGCCTGTGTGCTGCCTGGGCAGGCTGCCAAGGGGCTAATCCAGCTCAGAACTACCAGTGACAGGGTTTTGTGCTTGAAATTTGTGAGGCAGACGAGCACTGCACGGCACAAGACACACGCAAGTCGGTTGGGAGCACTCCTGCTGCTGTTGCGGATGCCGCTGTTGTGTCAAGGCGTCCGACGGGTTTGCCACTCAGCGTTACCTGGGATGTCTGCGCATGTCTTTTCTTGGGTCCAATGCAAGATACGTCATGCAACGCCTGTTACGCTGTCACAACTGCCTGCTGCAGAGAAGGGTTCTTGAACAACCCTTGTAGTGATCAACGGCCCCCACTAGCTCAGTGATCGCTGACAGCATGCATTGATCGGCTGGTGTTTGTGCTCGGCAGCAGGCGTCTGTGCGATCTGGGGTCCGAGCAGCAACGCAACGTGCTGCCTGGAAGTCGTGACAGCAAGGAAACGCTCGCATCGGCTCACGCAGCCGACCAAAAGCCTTAAATATCTCTGCTTGATCTTCAAGTACAGTTGCCGCACGCGAGTCTGCTTCAACGTCCCACCACTGGCAGAGCTGGGGCTGAAGGCAGAGACCTGCTGCTGATGCAGGCAGCAAGGCAGCTTCAGTGCGGCCGTGGCACGCGTGTAGCACGGCAATTGCAGCAGCATGGTCTGTGCTGTGTTGTCCGTGTGCCAAAGCAGCAGCAACGAGCACAGCAGCCTCGGCTGCAGGCGCAGCGTACAGTTGCAGGACGCGCGCGTGTGGTGCTGTGCCGCGCTGATGCAGCAGCTGCAGCAGCACCCACACCTAACATAGGCAAGCCCCTGGGGCCTGCTTACAGTGAAGATGGCAACATGCCAGACTGGCACAAGGGCAGGTGGGTTCAACACATGACTGATGCTTCACCAGGGCTGGCTGGGGTCTTGACCTGTCTGTGCCTTGCTCGCACACCTTGTGAAACAGCATCCATGCAGCACCTTCCAAGTGTCATTTTGCAGCTTTACAGAGCTGCAACAGCTCACGTCACACCCAACTGTTGATTGTTTGTATTTTAATATCCTTGCACGCTGGCCGCTGCTGCTTCCTCTGCCGCAGGCGTGCCGGTGTGATCCTGCACCCCACTTCCCTGCCAGGCCCGTATGGCATTGGCGAGCTGGGCCAGGAGGCCTTCAGGTTCATTGACTGGCTGCAGGACGCGGGCATGCAGTGCTGGCAGGTGCGTGCAACGGCTGCTGCTGTGCAGCCACAAAGACCGTGGCTGCAAAAAATTAATGCCAGCAGTCGGCTGGTGCTCAACTGAGCACTTTTGTGCACACTCATCACCAGCCGCAGCGTTTCTTACTGCCTGTAATCACAGCAGCCAGAGGTAGCAGCAACTGCTGTCGTACTTTTGTTGCATGTCTGCTGCTTCCGGCAAGGATACTGCAGCTGCCACTTCAACTGCCAAGCTACCTGGTGCCATTGCTGCTCAACCACCTTCCATCTGCAAATCGAGTGATCCCTCGCCAACTTTGTTCAAACACTGCTTCTACTTCCACACCCACACACCACGCACACGGATTCCGCTGTTGCAGGTGCTGCCGCTGGTGCCCCCTGACCCCGAGTACTACTCGCCCTACTCGGGCCTGGACACCAACTGCGGCAACCCGCTGCTCATCGACCTGGAGGCGCTCATCACTGAGGGGCTGCTGCAGGAGGCCGACAGGCCGCCGCTGATGCCCGATGGGGACGTGCAGTTTGCGGCAGTGGCAGCCGCCAAGCAGCCGCTGCTGCAGAAGGCCGCGCGCACGCTGCTCACGTCGCCAAAGTTTGCAGGTGTGGGGCTGGCCGGGAGCGGCAGCCACCCTCAGCTGTATATTCCAGTCAGTTTGGCCAGCCTGTAACAGCAACTGCACATATGTGAATATGCTGCTGTAAGCAATGCACTTCTAGCTCTGTCTTTTGCAACCAAGACTGGCAGCCATTGCGCGCTGCTGACTGCTGTACCGCTGCCGTGCCCGTTCGTGCCGCTGCCACGCTGCTCCTGCAGCGCTGCGTCAGCTCATGGCACAGTTCCGCGCCGCCAACAGCTGGATTGAGGACTCAGCGCTGTTTGATGCGCTGCGGCAGACGGACGACCTGGCGGGCAAGGACTGGTGGGAGTGGCCCGACCCGCTGCGCTTCCGCAAGGCCTCTGCGCTGAAGGAGGCGCACAAGCAGTACCAGCAGCAGGTGGACGAGTTTGTGGCGGTGCAGTTCCTGTTCGACCGGCAGTGGCGCGCTGTGAAGGTGAGAAGTGTGCTGTGGAATGATAGCTTGCGTCGCAGCTTGGTGCTGGTTGATGTGTAGCCAGTTGTGGCGGAGTTGCAGCCTAATGCACTGTGGCAGTCCTGGCGCACCATGCCATTTGCTGTTGCATTGCATCCTGGTGCTCCACGTGCCATGCACATGAACTTGCTCCCATCCGCATGGCACCAGCCCTCATCCTCACTGCATGAGCTCATGCCCTGTTACGTGCTCAGTACATTATCACGCGGCTGCTGTCGCAGGTGTACGCCAACGCCAAGGGCATCAAGATCATCGGGGACATGCCCATCTACGTCGGCGGCCAGTCGGCAGACGTGTGGGCCAACAGGCACCTGTTTGAGCTCAACGAGGAGAGCTGCGCGCCAGACAACGTGTCGGGCGTGCCGCCGGATGCCTTCAGCGCCACCGGCCAGCTGTGGGGCAGCCCGCTGTACAGGTGGGGGGGGGGGGGGGCTTGTGCTGGGTTTGGTGGGCCTTCGTTGTGTAGTGAAATTGAGCACAGCCGCAGCTTCCCAGTACATGGGCATGTATGCAGTTCTGCATATGACTGCCTCAAGCCAGGCGGGCTGATTGGCACTTGCATGCTGTGTAGCGCAAGCAGGCATGGCAGTTCCCGCCCGCAGCGCAACACTGTTGCTACTCTTGTCAAGCGGTGCAGAAGCTGACTGTGATGTTCTGCTGCTGCTGCCGCTGCTGCTGCAGGTGGGAGGCGCACGAGGCGGAGGGCTACAAGTGGTGGGCGCACCGCATGGCACGCGCGCTGCAGCTGTACGACGAGACGCGCATCGACCACTTCAGGTGCGCGTGGCTGACCGCCTACAGAAGGATCTGTCATGTGCTGTGCAGGCAGTGCTGCTGCAATGCTGGCAGCAGCTGCACTTGCCGCAGATCATGTGCAGTTTCTTGCACATTACTTGGCATGCTGCACTGCCCCGGGCTGATGTATGCAGCTGACCCTGCGCTGCTCTGCTGGCCTCGGCTGGTGCTGCCACCGTCGCCTCCCGCAGGGTGTTTGTGGGCTCCTGGCCTGCGCTGGGTTGATGTGTCAGTCAGGCAGCTCGATGCTCTGCTTACCATCGCTGCTGCTGCTGTTGCACTGTCCCGCAGGGCGTTTGCGGGCTACTGGTCCATCGTGGCCACTGAGGAGACTGCCATGAATGGCAGCTGGTGCGTGGGGCCGGGCATCGGGCTGTTCCAGGCGCTGACGGCGCAGCTGGGCGCAGTGCCCATCCTGGCTGAGGACCTGGGCGTGATCACTACTGACGTGGTGCAGCTCAGGTGGGCGTGGCGGGCGGATTGCTGGCAGGGGCTGATGCAGGATGATGCAGGTCATGCCTGTGTGTAGTGCAGTAAGGTGGTGTGCTTGTCGCACGACTCAAGGACAATGTGTGCACCAAAGCCTGTGCCTGGTGTAGATGCCTGCTTTGACATGAAGCACCACGGATGCCTGGCATTGTTCGCTGCCAGGAAAGCAGCAGGTGCAGCAGCTGATGGCACCCTTGACATCATTTGTGGAGCAGATGTTGCAAGATACATCTGCTGCAGACGCAGGGCTCTGCTAAGGCTGGCTGCAGCTGAGCAGGTACTGTGCATCCTTGACGCACAAAAGGCATGCACATGCACACAGATAGGCGTATGCAGTTTGCACATGGCGCAACAATGACTTGCTGTGCGGATGATGTGTCGCGGCGCTGGCTCACTCAACCATGTTTGCTTGCTTCCTGCAGGGAGCAGATCGGGGCGCCCGGCATGGTTGTGCTGCAGTTTGCTTGGGGCGGTGGCACCAACAACGTGCACCTGCCACACATGCACTACGAGAACTCCTTCTGCTACCCAGGCACCCACGACAACGAGACAGCAGTGGGCTGGCTTGCAGGCAGTGCCAATGCTCAGGTGGGCTAGGCTAAAACACACGGCTGTCGGCGCAGCGTTGCAAAGATGCTCGATGCTGCAAGGCTCAAAACTACAACATCACAGCAAAAACCTGGCAAATGCTGTGAGCCACAATGCTGTGCTGCCCTCCCAACTGTCCTACCTTGCCGCTTACTGTCATGTGCTGCTCTTGCAGGACAAGAAGTACCTGAAGGCCTACCTGGGCTCTGACGGCAAAGACATTGCCTGGGACTTCATCCGCGCAGCAATGGCCTCCGTGTCGAACACAAGCATCATCATGATGCAGGTGTGTGCGCCAACATACTTTTGCGTGGGACCTGCGCTCTTGATAGCTGAACTGCAATTGTGTTGCAGCCATCCAAGCAGTGCTTGTGGTGCAAAATGCACCTGCAGCAGCCCTATGGCATACCCACCACCCCGCATACAATTGTCTTCTATGACATAAAGGGGTGTAGAGAGGCAGAAGGGTCTGCCGATGCCATCAGCGGGTGCATGCTGCCTCCACATCTTCCGCCACAAGCTGATGGTTGCTGCCACTGCTGCCACCACCCACCTGCAGGACATCATGCGCCTGGATAACTCTGCTCGCATGAACACTCCAGGCAAGGCGGCAGGCAACTGGGCGTGGCGTGTGGGCGGGCCTGACGTGTGGGAGAAGCTGGCGGAGGAGACCAAGCAGCTGAAGCAGCTGGCATACGTGTACGACAGGATGCCCAAGGGCACCAAGGAGATTGACTACTGAGCAGCTGCGCAGCTTGTAGCTGAGTGACCACGTTTGGTTGTTTGCACTGCCGCAGCTTAGGCAGGGCGCTTGACAGCAAGTTATACAGGAGCCAAGCATTTTGGGCAGCTGTGTTGCAGCTGTGGGTGGTGATTGCGGAATAAGGCTGCATTGCAGCAGCGTGCCCTTGGTCTGGCAGCCAGCCATCAGTTGTCCTAACCTGTGACATTGGTCCAGTCCTGCTTCTGAAGTTGAACAGATTGTGGCACTGGCAGCTGCAGTGCTCTCAGTGGATCCTGACCTCCTAGTGTGCCTGAGAGTGCTGTTTGTGCTACTGTGCGGGCACGGACCGTGATTCTTTGCCTTCCGCATGCAACCAAATGATTACGTGTTTTTCAATCGTTTGAAGTACCTGGTAACAGCCGAGTCGCCAATCTGGGTTCAAAGCACCACCACCTCAGCTGTCATACATTTTGAATTTGTGACACGCTGTGCACGCCGAGCAGCGCACATATAGTCCCGGAGACCGTTGCCTTAAGGGAGACTGCGGCTTTGTTGCTGTGATCCTGCCAGTTGTGCACAAAGTCCCACCTTGCCAAGCCGTTTGCTGCTGTTGTGTTTGTCTCAGCTTATAAGCAGCCATGGCTCACAACAACATCCAGTACAGCGAAAAGTACTACGATGACATCTATGAATACAGGTAGCTGCTTGAGGAGAGGTGCAAGAAAGACACGCTCGCGTTGGTCGCGGGGGGGAGGCTTGCCCTGGGCCGGTAGCGCTACATGCGGGCTGTTCTGCGGCTTACAAACGCTTTTTGGTCGTTGATACAACCGCAGGCACGTCGTGCTGCCCCCTGAGATCGCCCAGCACCTCCCAAAGAACAGGCTACTGTCAGAGGTGAACAGCAACGCTGCTTGTGTTGGGCATAATTCACAGAAACATGGCCTTGGATGTGATTTGAAGCCATTGACACATCCCTTTGTTGTTGCAGAATGAGTGGAGAGGCCTAGGCGTGCAGCAATCTCGCGGCTGGGAGCATTATGCTATCCACCGACCGGAGCCGCACATCATGCTGTTCAGGTGCGCAGCAGCACCTGATCTGCCAGGTTGCTTGCTCACCCGCATCAGCCTCAGCTGTATATCAGGGCATCTTTCTTGCATGATGTGCTTCAGCAACCAGCATGCATGGCTAGCAGCCAGCGCCACAACATGTGCTGTGCACGTTCGTGTTTCTGGCAGCGGGCCCACCTGCACATGCAGCTTGCTCAGCCAAGATGCGCTTCTGCAGCCAAGCGGACGGGACCGCAGAAGCAGCAGCTTTGAAAATCGCTACAAATGTCGATAAGATGATAAATTTAAGGCAGCACACCATAACTGCAACGTTGCACTTAGCGTATGTGCCTGTGTGCATGCAGGCGGCCCAAGGGTTACGGCCAGCCACAGGCCATGGTCAACGCAATGGGCCAGCCTCAGGTGGTGGGATGAGCGTATCTGTTGAAGGTGTGCACAAGGCGATCGCTTGGGCGTGGAGATGGTCAGGCAGCAGCTGCTGCTAGGGGAACGCTGTTCTGCTGGGAGCAGCAGCATTAGATAGCGGGTGGGAGTAGGGTTGTGGCAAGTTATATGCTGCTGTAGTAGTAGGAGGGTTGGGGAAGCAGCAAGCAGTGGCTGATGCAGACCACGCGATCATCTCTACTCAGTGTACTCTTGGCCTGTATGATATATGTGTGCACCACCACGCACACATACCGGTGAATTGATTAACATCCTGACAGGCACTACAAGAAACACACATCACATGGCGGCAGTGTTCATTCATGCTGTGGTGTACGCTTCAGCTCCTGGACAGGGCTGCTACCTGCTGCCTTGATTCTAAACAGCTGGTTTTGGTGTGCATCACGCATATTGGCTGTGATGTGACCAAGCACATTGTGATCCGCTATGCTGACGATGGCCGGCTACCATTGGTACAGTCAACAGCAAACTGTGTGCTGGCTGCTGCCTGCCTTGCTGAGGTGGTCTTGCAGTGGCTCCAATGGAGCTGGCAGCTGATAATTTGTACAAACTCGTAAGAGCTTGCGTGTTTATGCCCAGCACTGTCCTGCACACATAGGTGTGCCTGAGTTTGAAACCTGCAGCCACTTCCTGCAGTGCCAACATGCATGCTGGCATTGAGATGAAGAGCTGGATCAGATGCAATGTCACGTGAATATAACAGCTCAGTAACAGGCTGTAACTGATGATGGCCAGCTGGCCTGCACGCATCTACCGAGGTACGGACAGTAAAAGCCTGACAGGCTGTTCACTGCAACTACAACTGTGGAGCTTCCATGTAGTGACTACAACTGTGCATGCTGCCAGGTAAACTGCTGAAAGTGTGCACCAGGTCCTTGATTAGATGGACATACAACGGCGTAACATGATGATGATGATGTTGATACAACGGCGTTGTCTGTAGGGCTTGCTGCACCCGTGGGCCTGGCACTGCCCAACCGTTCAACGGAGGCGTGAGGCTCAACACTGGCAGGCTAAGTCATCCAAGTTTCCAAGTACAGCAGTGTACGCTAGTGAATTTCCTCAACCAAGCTGGACACAGTTTTTGCAGACGTCATGTCTGGGAATATCCCACATAAATCGCCTGACAGCAGCTGCAGCCTACGCCTTGCAAGTGTCGGAGTCAAGCATCATGCTTTATGTAACCAGCAGCTGCTGCAACGCAGCCAACTCTCACAATAGACGCGCTCCAGTCACGCAGTCACCACGCGCCAAACCACTCACGTCACAGCCTGAGCGCATGCTGCCGCTACTCGCTGCTCAGCACGGTACTGCTGCACCAGCCGCTCCGCGCGCTGCCGGCTGAAGGCCTTGCACATGTCGCTTAACCCTGTGTACAGCGCACAGCCCTCGGCCGCCCGCTGCAGCTCATTGTAGCCCATGCAGAACAGCAGCGCATCACTTGTAGCCCTGGGGCTGCTCAGGCAGGGGCTCCAAAGCTTTACTGTGCTGTCAATGCCGCAGGAGGCCATCAGCGGCAGGCTAGGGTGGCTGTCGCAGCAGTTGACCACGTAGCGGTCGGCACGCAGGCAGGTCACCAGCGCACCTGCGGGGCGCATTGCAAAAGCGCAGCGTGCAGCAAATACAGACAAGCACAAGCTTCAAATCAGGTGTTTTGCGCGCTTGTCTTTTGTGCAAGCGTATGTGACCGCTGTGTTCCCATTAGATGGCTCTGCTCACAGTTGATGCTGCAGGGGAATCGAGCTGCATGGCCTTACTGTACACTTCCAGCACACAAACAAGCACCTGAATAAAGCGGCCTGGCATGGCACTGCACTCGGCAGGCATGCTGCTGCTGCTGCTGCCGCCAGCAGCATGCAGCCCATACAGGCAGATGCAACTGCACGCACCAAGCCAGCATGTCACGCATCAGACACACCAGACACACATTACGCACCTGAGTGCCTGTCCCATACAAACAGCCTGCCATCATCGCTGCCTGCCGCCACCATGCCCTGGCCAGGACCCACAAATGACACATCCTTCACCGTCTTGATGCTCAGGTGGCCGCGATACCTGGCGGCAGCAGCAGCAGCAGCAGCGGCGGCAGCGGCGGCAGCGAGCAGCCGGCAGCAGCAGCAGCAG
Organism: Tetradesmus obliquus; assembly: GCA_030272155.1. Taxonomy (NCBI): domain Eukaryota; kingdom Viridiplantae; phylum Chlorophyta; class Chlorophyceae; order Sphaeropleales; family Scenedesmaceae; genus Tetradesmus; species Tetradesmus obliquus. The sequence goes on along the minus strand of CP126200.1, from coordinate 3,139,883 downwards.
CAGCAGCGGTGTTGCAATGGGTACTGGGAGTGGCCTTGCAGCAACATAAGCGCGGCCTGATCTGCTGCATGCTTGTGGGATCAACACCTGTCCGCACAACAACAGCAGATGCAGATGCAAGGTGGCACACATCATGCACAGTGCAGCAGGCAGGCACACACGGGAAGCTGACAGACCAAGACAGCATCCGAGCACTACAATGGCGCCTGGGCATGACTGAGCATACAAACTCAATTTGCTTGGCCCTCAAGGTGCTGGTGAGCATCAGGTCAGACACATCCAGCACACACCTGCAAGTCCAGCGCTGCTGCCTGCTGCTGCTGTTGCTGAGGCCTCCGCCTGCATCCTCATCAGCAGCTGCGTCATGGTCGGCAAGCCCTACGCGGCCTTCTCCTGTGTTGCCGGCTGCACCTGCAGTACTGCTGCTGCTGCTGCTGCTGCTGTCGCCGTACTCCCCTGCTGCCAGCACCCTACCCAGCTCCAGAATGAGGGGGTCATGCTGCACCAACAGCACGCAGCATGACGCGTACGTATTTGTAAGATTGTGTATGCCACCAAGTCATTATGTGTCAACTTGCGCACAAGCTGGCAGCACAAATGGCTGGTGTCACTCTTGCTTGTTGTGAATGTGCTGGTGACTGCCTTGCACAAACAGAGCGCCTGCATGTACGTTATGCAAATACACAAACATGGCTGAACCGGCTGCACCTGCGCAACAACTTCTACTGTTTCATCCCTTGCTGTCCGCACCTCAGTCAGCAGGTCCTCCTCCCCTACCAGGCTGCCCCGATCACTCTCCTCCTCACTGCTGCCGCTGCCCCCGTCATCACTGTCGCTGTCGCTGCTGCTGCTGCCATCGTCATCTGCCTCTTCACCAGAGTCCTGCTCATCATCAGGCTGCTGCTGCTGCTGCTGTTGTTGCTGCTGCTGCTGCTGCTGCTGGAACGCTGTATGATCAGCAGTCCCCAGCTCTGCGCCACTAGCAGTGCCAGCTCGCTGTGCATCACCACCACCAGCAGCGGCAGCAGCAGTGACAGCTTGAGATCCTAGTACTGATAACATGGCACTGCTCGCACTAGCACCCCCTCCCTGCTGCTGCTGCTGCTCGCGCGCCTGCTGTGCTGCCGTCCTGCACAGCTCGTGTGCCGCCTGGAACTGCTGCTGCACCTCTTGCTGCAGCCGGTGCAGATGTGGGGCCATGGGTGCATTGTGCGGCTCCGCCTGCCTCCGCTGCAGCTCAGTGGACATGAAGTGCAGCAGCCGCAGGTCACGCTCGCTCTGTTGCTGCTGCCGCAACAGCTGCTCAATGCCGTGCTGCTGACGAGGATGAGGCTGCTGCTGCTGTTGCTGTTGCTGGGAGGCTTCCTGCTGTGCTAGAGGCTCCTGCTGCTGCTGGCGTGCTGCACCTTGCGATGCTTCGGGCTGCCTGGCCCGCTGCTGCTGCTGCTGCTGCTGCTGCCGCTGCTGCTCTAACAGCCGCCGCTGCCGCCGCACTTGCAGCAGCACCAGCTGCCGTCTAAGCGGCGCCAAGAACTCAGAAAACCTCTGGCTGTCTTCTGTCTCATCCAGGACTGGTGCTTCTGCTGTTGCTGCTGCGCTTGTGCCAGCAGCAGCTGCGCTTGATAGCCCGTGCTGCTGCTGCTGCTGCTGCTGCTGCTGTGGGTCCCGGGCCCAGTCATACAGCTGCTGCTGTGCATCTGTCCCTAGCATGTCTTCCATGTCCATGTCATCGCTCAACCACTCATCTCCCGACTCATCAGCTGCAAACTCCATCTCATGCTCGCCGCTGATGCTGCTGGTCTGCCCTCCATCTTCGCTATCATCGTCACTGCTGCCACTACTACTGCCGCTGCTGTCGCTGCTGCTGCCAATGCCACTGCTGCTGAGTTCTGAAAAATCATCTAAGAGGTCATCCTCACTGTCACTGTCAGTTCCATTTGAGCCTGTCTCCATCTCTGAGGAGGCAAACTCTTCATCACTGCTGCTGCTACCTGCATTCTGTGCGCTGTCTGCTTCGCCTACTTCACTGCTAGCTGCTGAGCTGTGGGAGGAAGAATCGGAAGGAGACCATGATGCAGACCCACCACTGGCTGCCTCTGCAGCAGCATCAAACACATCAACCTCGCCACCACCACCACCACCACCACCAGCAGCAGCAGCAGCAGCACCAGCACTGCTGCCTCCACCAGCTGCATCTACAGCTGCATCAGCTCGAGCAGAAGCAGAAGCACCTTGCACTGCAGGCAGTATGCCACGTGCTGCCAGCCGCTGCTGCAGCAGCGGCGGCAGCGGCCTCGCAGCATCAGCAGCTGCCTCACCATCTTGCTGCTGCTGCTGCTGTCCAGCAGCAGCACCCTCGTCACCCTCAACATGCTCATCATCATCATCATCATCATCAGCAGCAGCAGCAGCACCTGCTGCAGCAGCAGCCACGCTCCTGCGCAGCCGCCGTACAAAGCCCTGCAGGTCGTAGCTCCATGCGTACTCCAGTGCTGCCTGGCCCTCTGCCAGTGCTGCGGCTGGCTGGCCCTGCGCCTCAAGGCACATGGCTGCCGTGTAGTGCGCCATGCCGTAGTTGGGCCGCAGCTGCAGCGCAGCGCGCGCATACCTGCAGCAGCAACACGAGAGGCGTGGCATGTCATCATACAGCGGTGAATGGTCTGAGAAGAGGCTACTCAGCTGCACACTGCTGCTGCTGCTGCTGCAGCTGCAGCTGCATGATGCTGTAGGTAGTAGTCACAGTTGCCGCAGCACACGTGACTGATGCATGACACAGGCACGCTGTCAGCTGCACTGCTGCTGCATGCTGCTGTACGTAGTGCGCAGCCCAGCCCACCTGAGTGACGCGTCCAGCTCGCCGCGCTCGAACAGGTCCTGGGCCCTGTTGAGCACCATACTGGCCAGCATGCCTCGCCGCCTGCGCGGCAGCGCCAGCTCACCACGCTGCAGCGTTTACAGCAGATGAAACACGTACGGTTTGGCACAGCAGAGGCAGGATGATAAGACAGCTTTGTGCGTCAACAACGAACAGCAGCAGGGGTGTTGAGCACCATGCTGGCCAGCATGCCCCGCCGCCTGCGGGGCAGCGCCAGCTCACTGCGCTGCGCCGCAGATGAAATACAACACGATGACGCAGCAGAGGCATGTTAAGGTAGCAAGACACGCTCACGGCTCACAACGCTGCAGCAGCACGGCAGGAGCACAACACACATGCAGGTGGCAGAACTCAGACAGGTCAGGCAGCGGAGCAGCTTTGCGCATTGCTTGAGTGCATGCAGCGAGGCGCAGAGGGAAAGGAGGCATTGCACACTGCCCACATCACATTGCAGGGTTGGCAATGTGACAGACGGCAGCACCGCACCTGTGGTGCAGGGAGATGCGTATCTGTGCTCCGGCCTGGCCATGACACACAACTGCAGCAGCCAAGCCTGAGGCGCAGGCAATAGCTGAGCGAATGTGTTAACACGTGCTGTGCTGTGGCGGCAGCCTCAATCTGACACACACTTGCAGGGACTGACTGTGGTTCCAGGCAGCGGCAAGGCACATACAGACACGCACCGCCTGAGCTTTGAAGAACAGGAGCAGGAGTGCTGAACAGCAGCAGCAGGAAGCTCACCTGCAGTAGGGCCACTGCATCATCCACGCTCATCATGCGCCGCGCCTGGCCGGGCTCAGCCTCTGCAGCAGCCTCACCAGCATCATGCTGCTGCTGCTGCTGCTCGTCGTCACCATCCAGCCCTGGCTGCCGCACTTCTGCTGCTGCTGGTGTTGCGTGTCCATCTACTTGCATGCCATCACCTGACCCAGCAGCAGCAGCAGCAGCAGCAGCAACGTCGCCATCAGTCCTGCCACTTGGTGCCGCCCTCAGCCGCTGCCTGCCTGCCTCATCTTCTGCCGCTGCTGCCGCTGCTGCTGCTGCTGGTGTGCTGGGTGCTGCTGCTGCTGCCGCCTGCCTGCTCCTCTTGCCGCGCCTGCTGGGCGTTGCGTCATCAGGCTGCTGCGCTGAAGGGGTGAGGGGCTTGGCAGCTGACTCACTCAAAGTCCACAGGTACACGTAGCCACCTGCAGCAGCACCGCAGACATCCAGAAATAACAAGAAGGGCTCTCATAGCAGCATTATGCGCCTGGGTCATACCTAACACTACAGCAAATGCAACACCAAACACTATCCATGTAGGGCAGCCACACACATGGTGTACCATGCCACACCACACCCGCACCAAGGAGCTGGATTCTTCAGCACCCAACCAACCATACCCTCACGCTCACAGCAATGTATCAACAGCATGGGACGTAACCATACCGTGCTAACAATGCGCAGTAAAGATATTGTCTCACCCAGGTGGTTGGCCAGCACCTGGCGGCCGTCATCAGCAAAGGCCACACCCGTGATGCAGTCGGAGCCGATGCCACTGCTGCTGCTGCTGCTGCTGCCAGGCACAGTGGCGGCTGTCGGCGTCAAGTGGCCGATGCACTGCACGCACAACAGCAGCAGGCAACTGGGCAGCATTGGCCATGTGGACACATGAAAGGCCTGCGAAGCGCTGCCAGGGAGTGAGGCACCGCCAACAGTGCAGGACATCTGCCTTGGACAATCACAGCAGTAGCCAGGTTGTAGCTGCTAAGCTAGGTGTACTTGCGGAGCTACCAGAGCCACAGAATCTGCTCTGCAGCAAGCACACATCTACTATCACAGCACAACCCGGCAGCCTGTTAGCACAGCAGCGGTGCACTTCAGCTGTGGCTCTCACTCTGGGGCCCCCTCTGCTGGCTCTGGAGGGAGTGCTGCCGCCACCGCTGCTGCTGCTGCTGACGACACGCCTGTCATACACTCTCAGTGCATCATCAGACGCCCCCACAGCCAGCAGCCAGGGCTTGTGCCTGCAGCAGCAACGCAGCCATACACGCACTATTACAAGGATTGAGCTTGCAGTCACACCAGGCCAGCCAGCAACATGCGCTGTTGCACAAGCTGGTAGTGCACATGCCTCCAACATGCATGCACAGGAATAACAGAGTCTGCAGCAACACCACGTGTTAGGGGTTGCGACAGCCTCCTGCTGGGGCCAGCAGCAGAGTCCATGCCCTTTTTGTGCTGCCTGCTGCCCTTCCTGTGCTGCCTGCTGTCCTTCTATGCACAGCCACAACGCTCTGCTGTTCACAACTACTGCAACTTGTCTGCAGTTCTACGGCAAGCCAATGCAACCCTTGCCCCTGCCCCGCTGCTGCCGCCTTACCAGGGGCTGCTGATGGAGTTGAGCTCCAGCGTCACGTTCTGCTGTGACCTGTCCTGCGTGACTACAGGAGGCCACTGCAACCCTTCCCATCTGCCCTTCTTCCCCGCTGCTGCGCCTCACCAGGAGCTGCTGATGGAGTTTGTCTCAAGCTTCATGTTCTGCTGCAACTGTTCTTCTTTCTTTCTGCAGTTCTACTGCAAGCCAATGCAACCCTTGCCCCTGCCCCGCCGCTGCCGCCTCACCAGGGGCTGCTGATGGGGTTGATCTCCAGCTTCAAGTTCTGCTGCAACTTTCCTGCATTTGTACTGCAAGCCAAGGCAAACCTTGCCCCTCTGCTGCTGCTGCTGCCGCCTCACCAGGGGCTGCTGATCGAGTTGATCTCCAGCTTCACGCCGTTGCGCGCCAGCTGCAGCAGCTGCCGCGGCGCACCGCCCGCCTCCCGCACGTCCAGCTGGCGCACTGCAGCACAATAACGGTAGGCAGCCGACACACATCACAGCAGTGAGGCGCAACTGGGATTGCTGCAGAGAGAGAGTGATTACATGCAGGTCCTGGCAGCATCTTGGACTGTACGAGCCGCAGCATGATGCTGTGCTGTGTTTGTACGATTGAAGCTGATGAGTACTCATGGCCTGGTGAGAGGATATGACCTCCTCTGCCGTTGCCCAAAGCCTTTGCCCCTTCAAAAGACCTTGCAATCAACATCCACATGACACACACAGCAGCAGCAGCGGCGTCACCTGTGCCGTCCTCGCTGCAGCTGAGCAGCAGGTGGGGGTTGCCCGGCTCCGTGACGAGCTTCTTGACCCTGCTGCCGTGGTGCGTGAACACGCTGCGTGCCCCGCTGGCTAGGTCATGCAGCCGCACCTCAGCGTCACCCGCACAGCTGGCCAGCAGCGGCTGGCTGGAGTCGCCTGCAGACCCAGTGATTGGCCAGCATACAGTGAGCGTGTCAAGCTGTCGGTGTATTTGGGGGTAACCTTGGCTGTGGCCTATGGGCAGTCTGCATTGAGTTTGTGTTGCGTTTGAAGTGCATGCATGCAGCGGCTGGCTGGAGTCGTCTGCCACCCAGTGATTGGCCAGCAAAGCAAGCAAGTTACTGAATGGCACAGGCATGTGGGCGTGGATATCTACTGCCTGTCAATGCGTGCAGTCTCCGGGGCTGTGGGATGTAACTGGACGTGCTTTATCGCGCCTAGATGGTGTATGCAACAGCTTGTGCTTTGCAGCTCGTGGCAGCCAAAGTGGCCATTCCTGTTGGTTTGTTCTGCATGTTCTGCATGTCGAGCCGTCAGCTCCAGCCCCCCAACTGAAATTTGCACTGAAGTTCCCACCTGTGCCTGGCATGAACTTCACGCAGAAGATGTTGGCCTTGTGGCCCGTGGCATGTGTGGCCAGAGGGTTGCTGCTGGCCAGGTCCCACAGGCAGATGCGCGTGTCATCAGAGCCACTGGCTAGCAGGGAGCCTGCGGCACAGTGAACACACCAAACACAGCACAATGTCATTCAGTGTCATGCCATACAGAAGCGATGCACAGTTGCGTGTTTCTGAGGGACACATGTAGAGCGCGAAATACAATGCCAGCTTGTGCTGATAGCAGACAGGCAGCTTCCAGACGCCATGTTTGCCACGTGCTCAAGAATGGCTGTTGCTGAAGCTATCAAGCACCTTTGCCAACGACAGCAAACCTCAGCGACGCCATGAAGTGTTGTGCAGCACAGACTGCTGGCCAATAGTTCAAGATGCTGCCCTTATGACACCCTACACAAGCTGCTGCTGCTGCTGCTGCTGCTGCTGCTTACGCTACCGCTGTCCACAAATCATCTGGTATGCAACCACAGACGCTGTCAGCAGCAAATGCTGTGCATATTGAGAGGCATAGGGTGCATCACAAGTAAGGCGCACCTGACTCGTTGAACTGCACGTGGTTGACACAACCTGCACAACAAAAAGCCACCACATATCTATGAGGCTGTGTTGTATCCCGTCTGCTGCTGCTGCTGCTTTGAGCAACAGTGGCAAGCAATACCAGACACCGGCAGAAGCCCACATCAGCAGAAAGCGCCCAAATGTTGTGTCGGGTTGTTCATACCTTTGTGCCCGATCAGCAGGCCCTTCTCAGGATCCATAGCCATGCGCTGCCAGATCCCCCTGCTGTTGGCAGTAGCACTTGCAAACCTGCTATCCTGGCCATGCTGCTCTCGAGCAACCAAGGCCGATGCCAGAGAGCGATACTTGTGGCCGTGACTTTCCATTTACGACAGGCACCGGCCAAGAGGCCTGCAGCAACCGCAGCTCAAGGCATGGTTGTGAAGCAGGTAGAGTGCCGGAACAGCAACGGTCCTCGGTGTGTATAAGCCGAGCCTCACTGATGTAGAGTTCTGCGTTTCTAGTTCAGAACGACCTTACGTTCGGTCAGCTTCGTCCCTGCTCTGGGCTTTGAAAATGACAAACTTCTTGCAGTGAACTCTCCTAGAAGTAAAGCCTGTCACGCGTCCAATCAGAGCCGATTGCAGTCTCACCAGGCTTTTATGGGTTCAACAATCACCGTAGTGTGCGCGGAACCATCTACAGCTGTGTCATGCTGCAGGCAGCAGGAAGCTGGTCAAGCACAAAACGGTGTCTGTGTCACATCTGGTCTGGTTACCATGGCGGCAGCAAGCCCTACACAAGGCAACCTGCCTGTCATGTCAGCACTCAATGCCCTGTACACGGCACAGAAGCATATTAGCCGCTGTGCCTGGTGGCTTACCAGTGGGGAGACTGCGGAACGCTGCCGCCATGGCAGTGCCAGCTGGCGCATGCTAGCCTGCAGCGCCGCAGTCTGCTGACGACAACAGCAGCAGGCCAGCACTGCTGTTCACCGTCAGCAAAACATCAAAACAAGCAGCACCAACTGATTCTGACCCAGTGCGTGCATCAATTCTGCAGTGAGGCCGTGAACAGGAACTGCATGATGCTGCAAATGCTGCCAAGGGCAGCTGACCCAGCCACAGTGCCCTGGTTGTCATCTGGAGCAGCTGGCTGCAGCCACATGTGGTGTACACCACACGCAGTTGCAGCTCCACGGTTGCAAGCTTCACGAGCCACTGTTTGGTAGCATCAGAACCCCAGATATGTACCAAGCAACAGCTCCGCAGCTGCAAGCACAAAGAGAAAGTACCCATTGCATTCACGGCAGCTGTCTTACTGCCACACCAACTCAGCTACCTGCCTCAGCAACTAACACCACCCACCCGCCCTTGACCGAGCACAACGCACGCTGCTCACAGTTCAATCTGCCGGCCCAGAACCATGCCCCAGCACAACCCCACCGCCGCCACCTGTGACACACCCCAAACAATATACACACAGGTGTCACAGGTGTCTGTTGATGCTATGGCTTGATGGGTAACATGATGATGATGACACAGGTGTCTTTTCAGACACAAGACACTCACACACACAGCACAAACGACCACAGCTGCTGCTGACTACCACCTAGAAGGCCTCAGCAGCATCACTTGTGCTCCACCACTCCCTCAAACACCTGGAAGTAAGTGGGGAAGGTCTTGCGCGTGCAGCCGGGGTCGTTGATTGTCACTGCCACATCGCCGCATGCAGCCAGGCTGAAGGCCATGGCCATGCGGTGGTCATCATACGTGTCGATTGCCACGCCTGACTTGAGCTGCGCTGGAGGAGTGATGACGCAGTAGTCACGGCCCTCCTCCACCTGCACACCACAAGCAGCACCGCATGCTTTAGTGCAAAGTGCATCATACATTTTGTTGTTATGCAGGCTGTGCTGCGCTGGAGGAGTGATGCCGCAGTAGTCACGGCCCTCCTCCACCTGCACACCACAAGCAGCACCGCATGCTTTAGTGCATAGGGCATAATACATTTTGGTGTTATGCACGCTGTGCTGCGCTGGAGGAGTTATGACGCAGTAGTCACGGCCCTCCTCCACCTGCACACACTGGCAAGCACAAGCAGCCACAAGCATCGCAGCACATTTATGTTATAGTGCGTCCAGGCAGCGCGGCACTGAATGTCATGTGAGTGTCCGACGCGTGCGCCAAGCAGGCAGCGTCGCAACGAAGGGCATACAGGGAAACGCCTGATGGCTGACCCTGTATTCCAAGCACTAGACACTGTCGCGGCATGCAAAATACACCAGACCACGCCGCATTGCCAACCGCGCAGCTGTGCGCCCAGCTTGCCCAGCTCCGTCACGATGGCCACCACCCAACCTCGGCATGCGTCACGCCAGATCACCCACACGCAACCTCGGCATGCGTCACGCCAGATCACCCACACGCAACCTCGGCATGCATCACGCCAGATCACCCACACGCAACCTCGGCATGCATCACGCCAGGTCACCCCACACGCAACCTCGGCATGCGTCACGCCAGATCACCCCACATGCAACCTCGGCATGCGTCACGCCAGATCACCCTACACGCAACTCGCCGCACCATTCCCCAGCAGCGTCACCTGGCATACACTATGACACCTGATGCCTAGCGCTGTGTGCCAAGCACTGTACACCGCGCAGCATGCAGCATCAACATACACCACGCGTCAGCTCCCGCACCTGTGCTCCCAGCTTGCCCAGCTCTGTCACAATGGCCACCATGCGCTCCGTCTCCTTCACGCGCCAGTTGTACACGTTGCGGATGGCCGTCTGGCCCTGCAGCAGGCGGCAGCGGCAGCAGCAGTAGTGCAACAACGCGGCGACAGTAAGAAGAATGTAGGACCATACACATAGTCATCAACTGCCGTGCACGATACACCAGTCACATCACGATTTACCCCTGCGTCCCTCATTGCCGTACTATGCAGCAGCTGAGCCACAACACACAGAGTCTACTGCAAGTATACGCGGAGATGTCGAGTGCTGCGTTTTAGGAGTGGCGCAGGGTTGCCCCTGCGCCATCAACAGCCACGGCAGGGCGAAGCAAGTGGAACTCGACAGGAGGTAGCAATTAGCTCAGCTCCATGCAACCAGAGTGTCTCTCTTGCCACGCGGGACACATATGCGCCCCTAGCAAACTGCGAGACGCCAAGACATGCGTGCTTGGGCACCTCTGAGTATCATAGGTGCCCTGATATATGCCTGGCCCCACTTACCCGCTGGCCAAACCCCCAACGCTGCTCTATGCACGCATTCTACACAAAGCGGCATACTGCACACGCAGCGCTCAGCACTCGGCCAGTGTTTAAAACCGGCTTGTTCTGAGGTGCGTCCAGTTGGAGCAGAACCCAGCCCGGCCGAGCTTTTGCAAACCCTGCCGCGCTGAGCCCCTAAACACAAGCCACGGGTATCGCAGGAGAGCAGGAGAGGCATGCCAGGTGTCGTGCACCCACAGCCTCAAACCAGCAGCAGCCCTGGCATGCAGCAAGCCATTTTGCTGCTGAGCCTGTTGTGCTGAGCTGGCCCTGCTTCCCCACTGGCTGTGCCACGCAGGACGTCACCTAACTGTCTGGAGAAACATGTCCCAATCTCAAACTCAGCTCTGTGCACAACACACATACAACAAGGCTGAGTGCACACTCCTGGAAACTTCTCTGGCTTCCCATCCACAGCACGCTCTTGCGTGCTTACATGCCAGTTCCCGCACCTCTGCAAAGAGCGCTGCAACTGCCAGCGTCATGGCTGCATCAGGGATATCGTTGCAGTCATGGTCGATGCCCTTCAGCGGCTGGCCGAAGGCCTTGGGCCCTGTGATGGTGATGCTGTAGGGTGACCACTCCACCTTGGCCCCCATGAGGCCCATCACCTCAGCAAAGCGCTTGTCGCCCTGCAAGCAGAGCACACAGCACACACGAAAGCATGTTGGGCATCTGAAGTATCATACAGCTGCCAGTACAGGCAGTACGTGCGGCCTTACACTGTTCATAGCACCATCTGCGGCTGTGGGGCAGCACACGATGCACGCTGTGCGACAGCTGCAGGCCCAGGCCGCTTTGAATGAAACCTAAGCCACTGGCCCTGCTGCCACGTTCCTCTGCAAGCGGTCGCTGCTGCGCCCTACGCTGCTGGCCCTGCTCCTTCGACTGCAGGCTGCCACTGCCACTGGCCCTCACGTGGTGACGCAAACAGCCAGGCAGCAGCTGCGCCAAATCCTCTGACAACACAGGGCGCTGGCCCTAGCCTCACCCGCATGCTGTCGCTGCTGCACTGTGGACCCTGCTGCTACACCCACCTGCATGCTGTTGCTGCTTGAGCCCTGTCACATGCAGCCTGTCGCTGACCCCATCCCTGCTGTCTCAGCAAAAAACCTCAACCACTGTGCTCACCCGCATGCTGCTGCTGCCTGAGCCCTGCTGTTACAAATAGCCTGTCGCTGCTCCTAGACTTCTGTCACAGCAACAATCCAGGCCACGCCCTGCTGCCATGCGCACCTGCAGGCTGTCGCTGCCGCAGCCCTCCACTGTGACGGTGCCGCCTGTGATGGTGGCGCCTGCCAGGAAGTAGCTGGCTGACGACGCGTCACCCTCCACGTACGCCTCACCAGGAGACTTGTAGCTGCAGCGGAGCAGCAGCAGCAGCAGCAAGGGATAGCGAACATCAGCAGCAGCAACACTGACAGCCTGACAAGTGCCTCCAGTGCCACACCAACTACTCAGCAGTTGCACATGCGTCGCATCCATCTAGAGCTGGTCGCAATGCCCTAGCTCCGCAAGAAGACATAGTACGCCATGTCCACCAGCAGGAAGCAGCAACAGATCACCATGCAACATGCCAGCAGCAAGCAAGCCAAAGCCCAACAGACCAGGCAGCACTCACGTCTGCCCGGGCGGGATCTTCATGTGTGTGAGCCCATCCAGCTGCTGCACCACCACGCCAAAGCGCTCCATGAGCTTCACCGTCATATCCACATACGGCTGGCTGACCAGCTCGTCAGTGATCATGATCTCAATGCCTTCACTGCCAGTGGCCAGCGGCGCAGCCATCAGCAGTGCAGTGAGGTACTGGCTGGACACGGATCCGCTCAGCTGCACCTGTTGGGCAAAGATAGATTAGACGAAGTGCAGCAGGGAGAAGGAGTGTGGAGTAAGACGGTGCAAACATGCTGCGGCAGTGCTGAAAGGCATGCGTATGTGGTGCGGAGGGCATGCAGCAGGAGCGCAGTGCCGGTGGCAAGGGGTGCACCCATCAGCAGCGCAGTGAGGTACTGGCTGGATACTGAGCCACTCAGCTGCACCTGTTGGGCAGAATGGTATGAACCAGCAGCAGGAAGGAGCGTGGAGTGAGGGGGAGGGACCCCATGATAGATCTCCGTGACTGCGCGCCAGCCAGGATGGACTCTTAGGCATGCAGCAGGGCCGCATCAGCCCACACGTTACTAGTATGGAGCCACAACCACACACAATTGCTTGCCATCCTTACTCCACATCCGCCTCGTTACAACTAGAAGCAACTCCAGACACTTGCCAGTGCTGCAGCCTCACTTCCAGCAATTCCAGACACTTGCTGGCGCTGCGCCCTCACCTTGCCGGAGGGCAGGCCCTGTGCATTGATCTCCACAGGCGGGCAGCCCGTGCCCATGCTGCACTTGGCATCAACACCCAGCTGCACCAGGCCATCAACTAGGTCCTGGATGGGCCGCTCCCGCATGCGTGCCACGCCATCAAGCACAAACTTGCCGCGGCCTGCTGCTGCCACTGCTGCCGTCAGCGGGCGCATCGCTGTGCCTGCGTTGCCCAGGAACAGCTCGCCACCCTGCACGCAGCAGCAGCAGAAATAGCAGCAGCAGAAATAGCAGCAGCAGCAGCAGCAGTGGGAGCAGGATAAGGCCCTCAGCATTGCCTGCCCACGAGACTACTGCGCGACCCCTGAGACAGGTCAAGGGTGCATCAGTACAAAGCCAGCCAGCATGCTGCGGCTGACATGCTAGGCAATAGGGATGCACAGCAAGTGTGCTGCCACAGCAAGCAATGACGACATGCGATGCTGTGGCAGATGCTGTCCAATGTGCTGCATGATGTGCCTGCTGCAGGCACACCAAGCACAAGCAGCAGCTGGTGCTGCCGCAAACCGAACAGCAGCAACAGCAGCAGAATTATGCTCACATCTGCAGGGAATCGGCCGCCGCAGCCGTGCACCACCATCACTCCCTCCTCCCAGTTCTCTTCCAGCTTGATGCCCAGCGCCTTGAGCGCGCCAGCCATGTACCTGATGTCATCGCTATCCTGCAAGCGGCAGCAGCAGCAGCGATGTGCCCAACACCTGCCTGCTTATTACTTTACACGCATCAAGTGCTTGATTGTCGTCTTGGCTAGGTGTCGAAGAGACATCACGCGCAGTTCAGATGCGCCACTGACACTGATGCTGTCTCAGGCTGTCCGTAGCTGGCAACTGCTGGTGAGGTTGCCAGCAAGCAAGTACAGCTGCAAACGTGAGTTGAGCTGAAGCAGCTTGCACCTGTGGTGCTGCAGCCACAGCTGCTGGCTGCTGGACCTGTGTGGCTGGCTCCTGGCAGCTGCATGCATCTGTTACTGACGCCATTGCCACGCCCAAGCTGCTGCTCCACCAGCTGTGCACGGCAGATCAGCTGCCAGCTGCTGTGAGATGACAACCCTCCAAAGCTTTGCGCTGGCAAATGAGTTTGCAATGCTGCTCCCAAAAGGCTGCTGCCTCGCTCTTGCAGCTGCTGGAAGGCAGCCCTTTCGCTGCCTTATGCTGGCACTAACCTCCATCTCAGCTACCCCTCACAATATAGAATTGTATGGCTCCATGCACCAGCAGGTTGCGCACGACTGTGGTGCCCTCAACCCCTCGCTGCGTTGTGCTGGCATGAACAACACCTAGCTAGCCTGCCAGAACAGAACTTCAGATGGCTCCACGCACCAGCAGGTTGCGCACGACTGTGGTGCCCTCAACCCTTTGCTGCGTTGTGCTGGCATGAACAACACCTAGCTAGCCTGCCAGAACAGAACTTCAGATGGCTCCACGCACCAGCAGGTTGCGCACAACTGTGGTGCCCTCAACCCCTCGCTGCTTTGTGCTGGCATGAACAACACCTAGCTAGCCTGCCAGAACAGAATTTCAGATGGCTCCACGCACCAGCAGGTTGCGCACGACTGTGGTGCCCTCAACCCCTCGCTGCTTTGTGCTGGCATGAACAACACCTAGCTAGCCTGCCAGAACAGAACTTCAGATGGCTCCACGCACCAGCAGGTTGCGCACGACTGTGGTGCCCTCAACCCCTCGCTGCTTTGTGCTGGCATGAACAACACCTAGCTAGCCTGCCAGAACAGAACTTCAAATGGCTCCACGCACCAGCAGGTTGCGCACGACTGTGGTGCCCTCCGCCAGCGCTGCCAGCAGCAGGATGCGGTTGCTGAGCGACTTGCTGCCCGGCAGCTTCACTGTGCCAGAGATGGTCTTGATGGGCTGCACAGTCAGCTGCTCCACTGCAGGAGGCAGGAGTGATGTTACACAGGCAACAAGGTTGAAACAAGGTTGACAAGTCAGCTATGTGGGGAGCCGTAGGGCGTCCTGCCTGCCTGCTGCTTGGGACCCGGCTGGGGACTCCTTTGGGCGTGCGTCTCTGCAAACGGACCCGGCTGGGGGGCCCCTGTCCAGCCTACTAGCCTGCTGCTGCCAGTACAGTGACACAAGCAATTCCATCTGCTATGAAGCAGATGGCCGGGTGCCATAGCCCAGGTGAGGTGGGGTATGACTTGTGAAGCACAGCATTGCAGGTATGAAGCTGGTGCCACTAGGCAGCAAGTCAAGCATCTGACAAAACACAGCGAGCACACTGCTGCTGCTGCTGCCACACCATTTTCACTGCATGCTTAACAGCGAGAGGGGGTCGAATTCGATTCTGAAACTTACATTTCTCTGCTGCTGCAGCTGCTGCAACGGCCATTGAGGCTGCCCTCTGGGTCCGGCCTGCTGCCCTTGCTAGCTGAGGTGCCAGGGCGGCAACTGCTGCCTGGCGCTGCTGCACTGCATCATTGGTGCGTGAAGCAATCCTAGAAGACACAAGCTGCCTCTGAGACTGCCTGGCTTGTGCAGTCCCAAGCTTTCGGGAGGAACTGTGCAGGGACTGCATCGTGGCAGCTGAAATGGTGATGCCGGTGAAAATCCGGCAATCGAGTAACTCCAATACAAAATGAATAAACGACCTTTACTGCCACGGAGGGCTCGCTGTGCTGCGAGGTTTTGCACGCTGCGTGCTGCTCGCGCTGCAGCACAGGTAATTGATGGCTCAAACGAACAACTGTCAACAACTTCTGCTGAATGCGACTGATCTTAGGTTGAGTGCTGCAAGACGAAGTGCTACAGCCAGTGATCCAGCTGCTACTACGCCGTCGGCGATCGCCGAATCGCTGGAAGTTTCATACAAATTCCTTCTGCGTAGTTCAAGTGCGACGTATCAGCAGGTAGTTGTATCTTACGGGCGAGCACAGCACACAGTTGTGCACTCACCCGCCCTCCGCTAGTTGCATCTCAGCATAGTTGCAAAAGCTGTGAGTCCCTATGCAATCACTGCATAGCATATGGTAGATGTAATGCGCCTTACGCCAGCTTGGCGGTCTCATGCCTGGCCCCACAATCCTCCTGAACAACCCTGATGTGGCTGCTTCCACTGTTCTGTGTGCTTTGCAGCAGCAGCAGCCCGGCACTCATGGCTAGCCTTCTCAGTCGAAGGACAGCAGTGCCCTGCCGCCAGCCTGGCTCGTTTGCAAAGCCAGCTGGACTTGCACCAAGGCTAGCAAAGCCTGCAGTTGCTGTGCGGTATGCCCCAACTTCCATCTGCTGCGCTTGTCCGGCACTGCTGCGCATTGGCAGCACCCGCGTCACCACATGACTCGCTACAACATACCGTATGTAGATGCATCTTGCCTGCCGTTATCATGCTGTTGTTCCCAACTTTTTGTGGGTAACACTGCACGCACGGTTGAATGCATCACACCAGCACCCGTATGCTTGCACACCTCACACACAACATGCGCAACCCAGCTAGTCCGGCTTACCCACTTCCCACTCTGCATGCTCCTGCTTTTCCTGCCAACCCATTCACTCGCTGTGCAGTGCGGCAGCCCAGCAGCGCCTGCAGCATGCAGCCAGCAGCTTCAGCAGCAGCAGCAGCAAGCCCCTGCGGCCCAGCCTCAGCAGCAGCAGCAGCAGGCGGCCGCTGCACGTCGCAGCCAACGCATCAGCAGGAGCACTGCCAGCGCAGCCAGAGCAGCCCGCCGCACCAGCAGCACCCGCCCTGCAAGGCATGAAGCTAGTACCAGCCGCAATCGCTGTTGCATTCGGCTGCCTGGTGAAGTTCTGCATCCCTTCGCCAGCTGGCATCACTCCTGAGGCCTGGACATTGTTCAGCATCTTTCTGAGCACTATTCTGGGCCTAGTGGTGCAGCCGCTGCCAGTGGGTGCGTGGGCGTTCTGTGCGCTGTGCTGTGTGGTGGCCAGCGGCGCGCTGCCGTTTGCAAAAGCGCTTGGTGCCATGACCAGCGAGGTCATCTGGCTCATCGTCATCTCCTTCTTCTTCGCAAAGGCGAGTGCAGTGTATGCATCAGTAGAATGTGAAGCAGCTGGTAGTGTACCATAAGTTGGTTGTGGGTGTGGTTGGTCTTGCTGCAACCAGCAGTAGAAGCCTCTTGTTGGTGTGTGATGATCCATTAGGCATGGAGAGCAGGAGGCCAGTAGAGGTTGCATGCTGGTGCCGGCTGCCTCAGTAGTACAGCTGGCACTGGCACGCAATGGCACTGCAGGTTATCCTTCTGGAGCCCTTCACGTGCAGCTGCTGTCCCTGCCAGGCGACGGATGCACTGGCAAGGGCAGCAGCAAAGGCAAAAGCAGAGAAACGCATTAGTGTCACAACTGGACCACAGCCACACCTCAGTGGTGCCTGACTTATCACTCTCCATGTTGCAATTCTAAGCATCTCCTCATGCTGCTGCTGTGCCTCCAGCAGGGCGTTGAGAAGACCGGGCTGGCTTCTCCACATCTGTGACAACCTGTCCACAGACAGGACGTATATCTTGACTCATTTGTGTCCTCATGCTGCTGCTGCTGCTGCTGCTGCTGCTGCTGCTGCTGCTGCTGCCCTCCACAGGGCTTTGAGAAGACTGGGCTGGGTGAGCGCATCGCCAACATCTTTGTGGCAGCCATGGGCAAGTCCACACTAGGCCTGGCCTACGGCCTGAGCATTGCGGAGCTGTTCCTGTCGCCAGCGCTGCCCAGCACCACAGCAAGGTGCGGCCAGCTAATTGGTTGGCAGAGTGATGTGCGTGTTTCATGGTTTATATACGCAACAAAACGACATAATCATGCATGCTTCACGATATGTTCCGCCCTTGTGAACAGCTGGTGCAACTCCTGTCAGGTCTGTGCAGCGCGTGCATGATCCTCGTCCCTACCTCTGCAGCCAGCTTGGTAACCTGGACCTGGCCAACTGCGCTCCGCCTGAGATGGAGCTTACATCTGTAGCTGTTATCTGTTCTCTTGGCACTCGCAGGGCTGGCGGCATCTTTGTGCCCATCATCAAGTTCCTGTCCAAGAGCGTCAACGGCGACCCCGAGACCGGCGGCCGCAAGAAGATGGGCGCCTTCCTGATGCAGTCGCAGCTGCAGCAGAGCAGCTACAGCAGCGCGCTGTTCCTCACCAGCGGCGCGCAGAACCTGCTGTGCCTCAACCTGGCGGCAGAGCTGGGTGAGTCAGGCTGATGTGCTATTGCATGCTTGCTTTTCTGCGGCTGAATTGCTCCTGAAAACTATTACGTTGATGAACACAGAACCTGCTGCGCCTCAATCTGCCGGCAGAGCTGGGTTTGGCTTCATGTTGCTGTTGCCTGCTGTTCAGTCGACCGGCGAAACAGGCAGCAGCTGCAATGCACCACGTCCTGTACGCTGCTTCATGTGTTGCTGCAGTGTTGGTTACGTGCCACCAAGCAACCGCACAGCAGCCTGCACCTGCGGGCACACAAATGCAAGCACTGGAGTGATGTTTCCGGTTCGAGGATAAGCAAATTGTTTTGATTGTTGTTGTGCGTGTGCTGTGCAGGTGTTGTGGTGCCTGACGCATGGACCACCTGGTTTGTGGGCTGCCTGCCTCCTGCCATCCTGGGAATGGTCATCACACCCATCCTGCTGTTCAAGATGTTCCCACCCGAGGTGAGCAGGATTTTCTGATTAGACCGCGGTATCTAGGCCAGCAGGCCGCTTGTCAGCTGCTGGCAGGAGTCGCTCCGTATGTATGCAGTGCATGCTGGCAGCTGGCGGCTGCAGCAGCAAGCAGAGATGCCTAACGCGCTTGCCAAGCAGAACCTGGTCACAATGGACCCTATGTCAGCCATGCATTGAAAAGCATAAGTGCACAGTGCCAACCCGCTGTTCAACCTGCAATGCAGCTGGTGCCACAGTTACCAAGCACTGAAGCACCTTGCAGACACTGCTGTGCTCCACACATCACACCAACAATACACTAACTCCACCCTGCGTGCAGATTAAGGAGACGCCTGAGGCACCCACGCTGGCCAAGCAGAACCTAGCCAAGATGGGACCCATGTCAGCAGGCGAGAAGATCACACTGGCCACCATCAGCGGCGCTGTCGTGCTGTGGATGTTTGGTGACGCCATTGGCTGCCCCGCAGTGCTGGCAGCCATGCTGGCGCTGGGCACGCTGCTGGTCACAGGTGCGGAGCTTGAGATCACAGGGGCACTGTTGCATTCACACTGTTGCCTGGCCAGCAGCCGCAGCAGCCATGCTGGCGCTGGGCACGCTGCTGGTGATAGGTGCGCAGCAGGCTTGCTTTAAATGCACTCCGATCACACAGCACTCCTGCAAGCAGCTGCAGCAGTTGTACAGCTGGGCACGCTGCTGGTGACAGGTGCGGCGCATGGATGCACTGATGTGAGGGTTTGTTTGGGCAGACATGAGCTCGTTCTGTTGTCTTGCCAGCAGCCGCAGCAGCCATGCTGGCGCTGGGCACGCTGCTGGTGACAGGTGCGGCGCATGGATGCACTGATGTGAGGGTTTGTTTGGGCAGACTTGAGCTCGCTCTGTTGTCATCCCAGCAGCTGCAGCAGCCATGCTGGCGCTGGGCACGCTTCTGGTCACAGGTGTGCAGCGTGTTGAGTCATGCGATGCTGCAACTCACTGCTGGTAACAGGTGCGCCAAGCTGTTGTGCCGCGTGTTTGCATCACTGCGCAGTTGTCTGCAGGCACTCACGCATTGCCTGATCGGCTCTGAGGACAGGGACGCCAACACCCTGGCTTATGCCACCCCGCGGCCTGCTGCTGGATGCAATGCTGCAAGGCGTGCTGATATGTGGCAGGATGCCACATTCTTTCTGTCCTTGGATTGACTGGTGCTGCCCCATTGTCTTGCCACTGTGTCCTTCTTTTCTGACGCTGTGTCTCTTGGCCGCTACTGCTGTCCCTGTCACCTCATCCCGCCAGGCGTGCTGACGTGGCGCGATTGCCTGGAGTACACGCCCGCCTGGGACACGCTCATCTGGTTTGCCATCCTCATCAGCATGAGCAACGGGCTCAACGAGTCGGGCCTCATCAGCAGCTTCGCCGGCGTGGTCGGCAACCAGCTCAACGCACTCAACCTGGGCTGGCAGGTGCGTGGCGGTACATGAAGAAGCCCCATTGGCTGCCCGACAGAGAATATCTCCATAAACTTACTGGCTTTCTAGCAATAGCCGCATTTGGAATGCTGCCAAGCAGATGTGGCAGCCGGCTGTGGCTGTTCCAAGTGTTGCATGCTGAAGGTAGCAAGCAGGGGGTGAACAGATGCAGCAAAGGAGCCAGCAGCACAGCTTGCAACAGCATGGACACAGCAAAGGACGTGTATTGAGTCGGCTGGCGAGGCTGGATCATCAGCAAGGCATTTCAGAGGCGCGCATGCAGCTCTTGCTTGTTACAAAACAACAGGCTGTTTGACGCTGTGCAGAACCGCGCATGCCACGCTGACATATGCCTTTGCTGTTCCTGCCTGCTGCTACCCTGTATGTGTGTTGCTGCCTGCAGCCGGTGTTCTTCATCCTGCACTTTGCCTTCTTCGCGCTGCACTACCTGTTCGCCAGCCAGACGGCGCACATTGGCGCGCTGTACGCGGCATTCCTGGCCATGATGCTTGCATCAGGTGCGGCGGCTAAGTGTGCTGTTATTGTTGTGCGTCGGCCAACACACTAGCTCGCACCTGTGGCTGCATACACACATTTAAACTTCCAATAACTCACGTGGTCATATGTGGATGCATTTCAAGAAAATGCACCGCCGTGCGCCTGTGTTTATGCTCTGTGCTCTGGGTACCGTTAACATGCAGCAGCGTCACGATCGTCAGTCGGTTCTGCCTGCTCTTCGGGCTGCCTGGAGATGCTTTCGGCGGGCATCAGCAGTTGCGTGTGCGACCGTGCAAGTGCACATGCCTTATTTCAACAAACCAATACGCTGCTCCCTCTCTCTTTTATGTCTTGCCGCCGCCGCGCAGGCTGCCCCGGCATGCTGTCGGCGCTGTCGCTGGCCTACAACGGCAACCTGTTTGGCGGCATCACGCACTTTGCCAGCGGCCAGGCGGCCATCTTCTACGGCTCAGGCTTTAACAGCCTCTCAGAGTTCTTCCTGTACGGCGCCATCTTCGGCTTCCTCAGCCTGGCACTCACACTCGGTGTGGGCTGGCCCTGGTGGAAGTTTCTGGGCTGGTTCTAGGTGGAAGTTCCAGTTCCAGGTGGATGCTCTCGGCCCGGTTCCAAGCAGCAGCTGCCGGGCTGGTGTTGGGCAGAGCTTTTGACTGACATGACGGCATATCTGGCATGAGCTGGTGGCGCCGAGCAGGCTTGTGCTCGGACGCAACGCTTGCATTGATGAGGAGCCGTAGCCAGCTTGCTGTGGGACCGCAGCAGTGCGTTGATATTTCACACTCAGCAGTGTGGTGCTCACGGCACACTAGTAGGATGCGTCGCATTTTGCTGACCAGGGCAGGCGTTTGATTATATTTTGTGTGGCTGGCTCGCAGATATCGCTTTTTGCATCCTTGGCTGCAATGGTCCTGCTGTCTAACAACTGTGATGTGAGACAGGGGTCAGGATAGTACGATCAGCGTCCTTTGGATCCTGGCTTTGTCTAGAATTCGTCATATTACAATCAATTCGACTTGTGCTGTCGTCGGCGCAAGTGTGTGATGTCAGCTGCCACAGGACATACACACTCCTGCGCCATCTGTGCGACCCCTGTGCAGTGCCTGCTGCGCGTCGTGCTGCTAGCTGAGGTGGTGCTGCGTTGCTGCCACATGTTGGTGTATGCAGCTGTATGATGCTGTGGCAGAGTTTGTGTGCAAGATTGAAAGTGCGTGCTGGTGCTGAACTGGTGCGCAGGGTGGCTGGTGGCGCCTGCATCGCTTGCAGGTGGGTGGGGCATGCCAGGTCAGCATGCCAGGTCAGCATGCCAGGTCAGCATGTGAGCGCCCTCGGTGTTTGAGATGTGCCACATGCCGTGGTCTGCTGTTGTTGCTGCAGCGTGGTTTGCACAAGTGGTGTTCACAGAGAGTTTGCATACGGCATGTAAGCATGTATGGTGTGTTCATCAGGATCTAATGACCGGTTGTACTGTTTCACAGTAGGGTATCACCTTTGGAGACGGCTGCTTGCTGTTGTCTGGGGTGCGTACGCCTGATGCTGCATGAAACAAAGCAGCAAGTGCAGTGGCTGCACGGTGCTGTACAGCGCTGGCTGTTGGCCACTTCACGGCGCTGTTGGTTTGCAAAAGACACGATCAGGTTGGGCAAATGATAGTTGGATATCCCTGTGTCGTATGCATTCACACCGTGCCAGCATGAGCTGTTCTGCTACATGATGTGCCTGGCATGGTACTACCTGCCAGGAGCAGAAGGGCTGGGCCACATTTTAATTATTGGTGCACAGGTGTATGGCAGCTGGCTGCTCTTGCTCAACACAGATTATATATTCGCTGGGTTCGGCTGGTGTGGCCAAGCTTCCTAGGAACCAGGGCTGGGTTCCTGCAGTCGCAGGAGGTGGGCTGATGCACAGCAGCCACTACTCTCTGTCCACCAGCTTGGCCAGTTCAGTGATGTGTGTAGGAGCTGCACAGGCGCCTGACGGCATCCTATGCTTACTATGCATTGCACTTGATCGTTCACAACCGGCTTAATCTCCTTGCCTCTGTGTTTGACGGGGTACCTCAGCTTGTTGATCGGATCACATGTGTAGGGCAGTGGATTTCGTCTGTTTCGCAGCCATTCACCCCTAATCATCAAGAATTCTACAAGAACGTATACTTTTACGCGACTGCCTTCAAGCCAATGCGCAGCTCCTTCTCGAGGCTACCATAACTGCCCATGTGGTTACACATGTTGACACATGGCTGTAGTAGACACGCTGTCACTGCACTTTCTAGACGACCTTATATAGCTTGCTCAACACTAGCCTCACGCAAGCTCGACGACTCACCCGTACGCACCCAGAGTAATCGCTTCGACAGCTTAGCAGACTTGGCCAGGCAATTGCTTGCATCTGTACGCCTTTCACGATGCTGTCCGCAGACGTTTGCCGCATTGCTCGCAGTGCGCCTGCCCAGCGCCGGTAAGCAGCATGCGCATGTGTACTGCGATGCTCCCTGGTGGCAGCAACTGCAGCATCGCCAGCTGGCTGTTCCTGGGCTGTCACAATGCCAGGTGTCCCTCTGTGCCCAACTTGAATCCTAGCAAACTCCAGTCATAGCTGTTTGTGTAAGGTTTACATAACACTTACATAACAGTGTCACCATAGACTGGCTGCTGGTCTGCTTGCAGGCGTGGTGGCGTGCGATGCTTCGCTGCAGCCCAGGTGTCAGCCCCTGCTGCTTACAAACTCAACTTCAACCAGGTGGGCACTAAGAGTCAAACAAGGCAGAATCTAACTGCAACAATCCTGAAATTTCAGCTCGAACAATCCTGCGCATGTCAAATTGACTGCATGCTGTGTGGCTGGCACCTGGTGGAGCCCGCTGTTGGCAGGAGTGCGAGTGGCGCGATGTGCACTCTGGCATGACACGCTGGAAAGCACATAACTGATGGCTGACAGCAGCTCTGCTGCACTGCCTGCTGTTGCTGCCCCTGCTGCTGCTGGTGCTACAGGCAGTAGACAAGGCACATGAAGGCAAACCCATCAAGTGAGTGTGTTTAGCTGTGCTGGGAACCCATAACATGCAGAGACGCGACTGGCTAGCTACATGGCTAATGCTGCAACAGAACTGAAAGAACACCTGGTTTATACAACCGAAACATATCTCTTCTTGCCAACAATTACAGCTGGATTTGATCGTAAAATTGTACTGCGGCAGCGGCAAACATGGCAATGACATTTACAGGTGACTCTACATGCGAGTCATTGCTATGGTTGCTGCTGCTGCTGCTGCTGCTGCCTTTGTTGCGTCTGTTTGCATTGTGCTGTCAGGGACATCATCCAGCTGCCTCCATCAGCACTGCAGGGCCTCAGCAAGCGTGCAGACACTGCACTGGCAGGTGCTAACCTAGTAGAGGCTGCATGCGCAGCCTTAGCAGCAGCGTTTGCTGCACTGCATCTGCTACTGCCTGCCTTGTGGCCCTTCTTCTCCGTGCCGGGCAGTGTGGCTGGCATTGAGGTATTTGTACTGCTTTGTCACCACTGCAGACATGCTGCGCAGCATGCATGTGGCCTTAGCTTGCGGCATGCAGGCCGATACTACTGTGCAAAGGAGACGGTTGCAGCACCTGCAAGCAGACAGATTCAAAAAAAGACGACAGCTCGAGTTCCGGCATGCAGCCTCCTGTAACACACACTCACAAAGATGTGTCTCACGGTTGTGCTGCTGCAGCCCTGAATGTGAAGACTGTGCAGCAGCTGGGCAGCTGGAAGCTGTACAAGGCAGCCAAGGCCATGGCAGCACTGGCAGCAACAGAGGTGGGACCTGTTCCTCGCCACCACTGCCACTGCCAGCACTTCTGATGGTCTGCATGCGCAACTTCTTGGATGCTAAGCAGCACGTTTGAAGGCGCTGTATCTGCCAGCTGCTCACCTGCCTGCCGCAATCTGTGGCGTTGTATTGACTTGTAGTGACTTTGCAGCTCTCTGCCCACCCTGCCGGCTGTTGAATTCCAATCACAGAAACAATTCACCTCCAAACAGCAAAACCATTCACGGCACATACATTTTGCTTGCAGGAGGCTGGCGCCCACCCCGAGGGAGCCGCCTGCAACATCAACGGCCTGCTGGACAAGCAATGGGAGGTGGCGGCACTGGGCGAGGTGCTGGCAGCGCCACCCTCAGCGCTGCAGGGCCTGGGACCCAAGTGAGTGCAGCGCTGGCTTGCTGTGTTGCTCTTGCCTATCGCAATAGCTGCCTTCCCATATTACTGCAATTCCGGGCAGCTGCGGCTGCAGGTCCTGCAAGAGCCCCTCACCTGGTTCTTCTCCTCCACTTCCTGTCTCTCCTTCTACTGCCGCCGCCCTCAACGCCGCCGCCGCTGCTGCTGCTGCTGCTGCCAGGAGTGACGAGGTGCTGGGTGAGCTGGGCATCAGGAGTGTGCAGGATCTGGCTGACTGGAAGTATGCGGCCTGGGCTGACGCGCTGGTGACGCTGGCCGAATATGAGCGGGCAGACTTCAGCTCCTCCTAAGCAGTGTGAAAACAGTCAGGTTTGCAGCCAAGCATTGTTCTAAAGTGAGCATTGGTGGCAGCGGAGGACACCTGCAGGGATCAGCCATGATAGAGCGGCCGCCTGAGACTTGAGCTCCTCCCAAGCATTGGACATCTACACGACAGCAGGTGCCAGCGTGTGCAGACAACAGCATGCCGTTGCTGGTTATGTTCAAGCCAGGTTGACTGGTCGTCATCAGCGAGCAGTGAACAGCAGGTGCAGGACTGGTGGAAGCAACAGAGCAATGTAGGACAGGTTTACGACAGCAGCACTGCGAGAGGCTCTCAACTTGAGTCCTTTAGGGACAGATGCAGGTAGAGCAGTTGCAGGACAGGTCCAACTACAAGCTATGCAGCAAGAAGGGATTATACTTGAGCAGCAGAGAACAGGTGCCAACATGAGCAGAGCAGGATCATCACTTATCTAGGCAGGTGGAGAGATGAACAATGCAGGACAGCTTGTAGTACGAGCGGTGCAGAACAGGTGCCAGGCAGAAGCAGTGAACGGTGTAGCTGGCAGCGAGGAAACAGTGTAGGGCAGTCGAGTAGCACAAAGGCAGCCTGCCAGTGAGGGCTTCATCATCAAAATGCCAGTGAGAGCTTCATCATCACAGCATTGCCAGGATGCCCAATTGCCCCTATGAACCTGAGGGATCTATCATGCACGGCAGTGCAAACATACTACGTTGTGATTTGCTGCACAGTAGTACTGCTGCATAATACGTTGTGATGTGTGCTGCATGGTGCCGTAGTGCAGGCTGTATGCAAACCTTTGTGTAGTTTCCGTGCAGGTGCTGTGGGTGGGTTGTGTCTGGCAGGGCAGCAGTTGCAGCCATGAGTAACCTTTGAGATCTGCTCTAAGGACAGCTTGTCTACAGGTTTCACTAGACGCCACGTCATGACCTGTTACACCTGTTAGAGGTAACTATGGTTGTATCATATGTTACATGAAACAGCAGATAAATGGGCACGTACGCATTCAGTGCTCCACATTGGCAAGGCCGCATGTATGCCCTATATAGGACAAGCAAAGTGCCCATTGCGGCAGCAAACCAGTGCTAGGTGGCAGCCGCTGCAGTGCACGAACATCAGGTTTCACCTGATTACATTAGACTCCATGGTGGTGTGACGCCTGACACACCGCAACATAAGTTTTGCTCCTGGCAGCCTCATCATCTGGCAATCAACTGCCCTCAATGACAGGGCAACATTCTGTGACCAGCTGCTGCCACTGGCAGTGGCATGTGGGCGATGGAGATCAGTATAACATGCAGTGTTGCGCACAGCAGCATGGGCACATGAACTGCCTATGATGCATAAACTCGCCAAGTCGCACAGCACTGTTCAAAACTGCAACACTGCTGTCGCTGCGCACTCCTCTGATGGCGCACGGAGCGTGGTTGTGCATGGTGTTCGTGCCTGCCAACATTTCTGTAGCTACAGCCTATAGGCTGTGTTGCACAACAGATGTCATGTCCTCTGCAGGCACATACAAGCTGCCAAGGATGAGCTGTGCCAGCAGTGCAAGGAACTGTGCAGCCACGTGTGTGGTGCTGCAGCTGCGCACCAAGATAAGAGAACCGTACATTCAACGTGCTACTAGCACTGAGCACCAACACCAACCGACTGTACAAAACATACGCACACGTCTGGCACTGCATGTACTGCAGTCATGCCAGACAACACACGCCTGGCTATGCATATTCTGCAGTCATGCCAGACAACACACGTCTGGCACTGCATGTACTGCAATGATGCCAGACAACACGCGTCTGGCACTGCATGTACTGCAGTCATGCCACACAAGGGCCAGCGGGGCAGCAGGACGCTGGGCATGCCTGCTGGCACGTGACTGGGGTCCAAGCAATTTCACGCAAATTTGAGTTGAACACTAACGCACAGAAAACACAGAAAACACACTCCCATGTCACTGGGAACACGGGGATGGTGAAGGACACACTCCACGCAACAAACAACCAGACACAACACCAGCACAAAGCACGCTTGCAAAACACACACGTACACGCCACGACACCATAAACAGCTCTTGGCTCGATTGTCACGCCCGCGCCTCTGCGCACAATGTAGGGTTTGCATGAAGCCATGCGTCACAGCACGACTGCATCAAGCACTTTGCTCAATACTGTACCCAATGCATGCATTGTCCACATAACAACAGCCAGTAGTAAGTCAGCATGCACTGCGCTGCCCATACCATGTGCTGCTACTAGCCCTCCAGTACTTGTCTGCTGGTAGCGCATTGGCTGCAGCAGCTGCGGATTATCAGCCACTGTGCAACATCAGCATCTGTACACCAACTGTTCAAGTTGCAAACAGCCGCAGGCGCAGCAGCTGCACGTATGGTTGCTGTTCATGTCATATGTAATATTTTGATTCTGGCACATACTCCATGATGCGGCACATACATACTCCATGCTTTCTGTCACATTTTGTTTCTGGCACATACTCCATGATGCGGCACATACTCGCATGATTTCTGTAATATTTTGTTTCTGGCACATACTCCATGATGCATGATGCAAGAGGAGGTCGCGTGCCAGCAGTGCATGCAGTAATCACAAAAGGACCTGGCTGCTCACTTCCACAAGCTGTGCAAGCACTACTGACGCCCAGCACCATTGCCAGCACATGCAGCACATGCAGCCCGCAGACAAGACACCCTCTGGTAGTGCACCAGGAGTGTTGAGCATGCAGCTATTTTGGCAGCCAATTTGTAAAGCAGGGGCCTGTCAACTTCATGCAGTCTGCCATGTCACCTCACCGCTGCTGCTGGACGCTCTCCCACTGTTGATGCAAGCTCTGGCTGCTGCTACACACACAGCATCAGCAGCTTGCTTGCCCCGTGTCAGCTCTCACCAAACCACAGTATTAGCAGTAGTGTTTAGTAGTTGTAGTATGCATGCAAGGTGCATGCAACACAGGCTGTGTCCATGCAGGTCCACCAGTATGTGGCTGTTCAGCTGCCTGCATGGCTGCGCCCTTCAGATGCACAGGCCTTGTTGCATGCCTGATTGTAAGATAGCAACACATTCTGACGTGATTTGCGACTCTATGTGAATATATGCAAAACCCAACAACTTTCCATGGCTTCACAATGCATATATGCACACACTCCATACAGTACCGCATACAGTACCGCGCCACTGAAGTCAGAAAGCTGATGCTACTGCCTCGGCACTTGCCAGATAGCAGCACTGCAGCTGCATGGGTGCAGAGCACAGCACACCAGCAGCTGCAAGTGTACATACCCGAAGCCAAGATGAAATCCCCCTTAGAGCATGGGTTGGCAAGCTGGCAGTGGCACAAAATCCAGCGATCAACCCAGCACAAGCTGCAGACTTAGCCATGCAGCTGCAAGATGCTCAGCCACCAGCAAAAGCCAACAACACCTTTGAGTGCATACAGTGATGACAGCGCAACAGGCGGCGGCGCTGCTTTCAACATCCTGTGCACACTCGTGCAGCATTGCCGGCCCCACCACCAGCCTAGCATTCAACAGGCCAGCCACGTCGGGTCAGTATGCAGTAACCCAGCAACAACAGCACTAGCTGCATTCACCTCTTAGGATCTGCGCATCCCCCCCCCCCCCCCCCCCACACACACATACACGCCCACACACAAGACCCTGCCGCTGCCTCAGGCACCAGCTTCAGCAGGCCTGCTACAGCAACAGCTGTTTGACGTTGTTGCACACTGCAGCACAAACATGCATCTCACGCAGCAGCCGAGCCAATAGGAGGCTAGGCACAGCACAAGGCATGCATGCAATGCAGCAGCAGCAGCACGCTGACACAAGCTCTGAAACTCGACATGCTCTCATCTTCCAGCTCTTAAATACTCCTGGTACTAGCAGCTGCAGGCAATACCTCAAGAGGACAGCAAAGCCAACAGCAAGTGCCCACGCACCAAAGTGTCAGGATGCTCGACTAATACTTCAAACAAGCGGCTCACATTCTGGAACCCAAAACTTCTGTGCACGCGTTCCACTGCACAGCTCACGCACCGAATCAAACTCAACAGCGACTCTCTGTGCCAGGCAACAAAATTGGCACGGCAGACACTGCAGGCGAAACACGGCAGGTACTACGCTCTTGGTCACACGAGCCTTAACAATCTCCCCCCAAAGCAAGCGTTAAACAACTCGCTATAGAAGCCTTTCATGTTGTCCGGTAGTACAAAAAGGCTAGGGCTGTGCAGTGTCTGTATCTGTGTGGCGCACGGTGGACCTTGAACAGACCTCTCACGCAAGGCCAGTGGTGCATGGCTAGGCGCGCTCTGCCTGGGCGATGGCAACGGCTGCGGTTGCCTGTGCCAGCGCTATGTGCTTGTTGGCTGCGCCGCTCAGCATTTTGCTGGTCACCTGCAAGCACCAGCAGCAGCAGGGCGACCTGCTTCAGCCACGGCTCTATATACTGCAGCCTGGCATTGTTGTTGAGTACTGCGGTCACAAAGCCGCACACATAACCTCTTTGAATACACAAGCCACGCCCGCCGTAATGATGACACTGCGAAACGGCTGCAACACGAGCTGCAGCTGCACATACCGCTCGTGCTGTCACAAGCAATGGCTGCGTGCAACTCCCATGCCAACAGCAGCTGTCTTAGCATGCCTGCACGGAATGCTCTGCGCCTAGTTGTAGAGAGACGCTACAGTGCTCACCGGCTGCGAGGATGTCCTGAAAGCAGCAGAGCGGCTGCCACCTCGGAAGGAGCCGGTCCTTGTGGTCAGCAGATTGCCGCTCACTGTCACCCTGCTGCTGCGGCCCCTGTTGAGGGGCAGGCTGTCAGAGGCGGCCAGTGCCAGCACATCCTCGTATGTTGCATACTTGGCCAGGCCGCCTGACAGCAGGGCAGCCTTGGAGGCGTGGCCGCTGCTGTGCTTGGAGCTGATACTGGCGGCATCCTGCGCATGGCATCAAACATGAATAAGTGTGATGCAGGTGCCCAGAATGCAAGTCGGTTTGGTGGTGCTATTAGGCCAAAGTTGGTTGATGCAGTTTGTCATGTCAGCCAACAGCAGGCCTTGCTGCACGTCGTGACAGGCGCAGGGACCTTTGGACCCCTTTTGACAAGCCAGTTCAGCCCACTTCCTCACCTGTGCATTGCTGCCATGTGGTGTCACAGCCGCACTGTTGCTGTTGTCAGTAGCACCAGCAGGGTCCTCAGCCACAGCGGAGGGCTTGGCCGCGGCCGGAGTGACCATGCTCGCACCAAGACTGTTGCTGTCTTGCAGCAGCAGCCTTGCAAGGCAGATGCTGGGCAGGGAGCCTGGCGGCACACAACAGCAGCAGCAGTAGCAGCAGTAGTAATGTTTCAGCTGGATTGCTTCTATGCCGGATCATGGGCAGTGCGCGGCCCGACAAGCTGCTGCATGGATGGCCTAGCTGAAGGGCTGCTGGCGCTGCATTTGTTCTGAACCACATGATGCTGGGAAGGCTCACAGCGCAACAGGTGACACTAATTGTTGTTGCTAAGCTGCCAGTCATATCATATACGTTTCAAGGAGGCTCCTGGGTCCTGCAGCCTGATATGCCAGGCTGTTATGCTCAGGCTGTGCACTGTCCAGCTGGGCTCTGCAGCCTCTTACTGTGTAGGGTGTGACATAAGCGAGAGTGGTAGCGCAGCAAGCTGCTGTAGCAGCATGCACGCTCATGCCTGTACTATTGCACCCCCATGCCCACGCACGGCGTGTTCAACAGCTGCTGCCATGCACACTGCTACTGCTGGATGGACTGTTGTCGTGCCAGGCTGGCACTCACCTGCCAGGCAGAGAAGCATCAGGAGCACAAACGCCTGCTTCATGCTGCTTATTTAAGTTGAATTGAGGCTCAATGCAAGGCCGTTCCACGAGAGTATGGTCGGCACCGCTGGCGGAGGTTCCGGCTCGGATCTGGCTTGAAGAACGCAATCCCTCAAGCAACCTGCCAGCAAACAGCGCAGAAACCTATTCGCGCAACTTTCTGTTGATATGACTTGTTGCAGCAGCAGATAAAGTACTGCACTGGTTGGGCTCGCCCTTTCCTGACCCACTCGATGTTGAAATGCGTGAATATGTTGCTGGTTCTTTGTCAAATGCTTGCATCGGTATAGTCTGCTGTCTAATTCACGGGTGCAGCTGTGGCAGGGCGGCATATATCCGCGGTGCTACCATGCACTTACTCTCACTACCACGACTGATCAAATCCCCACGAGCCCCATCCCATGTGGGGTGCAAACAGTGTTGGTGATGACGTTCATCGAACTTATATATGTGTTTCGTGCCTGGCTTGAGGTCACTGGACATTGGCAGTACGGTACTGCAGCAGGCAAGATGCTATTGCTGATTGAAGGAGCGTTCGTCTGCTAGCAAACAGGACCAAACCGTAGATATACGCAATATGATGCCGTATTCGCGCGTTTGGCGTTGTCACCGCACAAAAACTTGAAACGAAATCCGCAGCAGCAGCACTGCTGGAAGCAGCAGCGCTCCTCAGGCTTAGGAGCAGTCAGTCGAGCTCGCCTTCAGTATTCAATTGGTACAACATCGCCTTTTCTGGTTCAAACATTAAAATTGTTACAACATCAAACTCTGATGTGCTTTGCACAGTTACTGTCCAACAACGATTAACCAGGTCCAGTGCACGAAACACAACCGCCCAGGTGCGCAGCTGTGCATGACCAGCGTGCTTCGGCATCCTGGCTTTGTCTAGAATTCGTCATTTTACAACCGTTGTGTTGTGACCATCGCTTTCCAAGCGACGGTCAAGCATGTCACGCATATGCAGGCTGCCAGGGGATCACACTGTGGCAACTGCCACCCATTTGAAGAGCCATGCTCATCACTAGACAGCTGCCGGGTACCAGTACGCATCATAGATGACAGACATGTCTCTTAGCCTGTACAGCAGCTGTGGCTCAAGCCGCTGGAGCCAATTGCACCTGGCAGCCTGCGGCAGGCTGCCAGGCTGCCCGGCTGCAAGCTGCAGCCCCATGCAGACACATGCAGGGCTTGAGCAGCAGGCACTTAGGCAGCAATGCACGGCTGGGTTCATGCATGCACATCAGAGATAATGTGTGCAAACCGCGTTGCTTAAGCACATCAATCACACGAATGCAATGCAATCACGATGAAATGGTTGTGTGATGACGTGCATCCCACAGAGTAGAGCATGCGACTCAGTTCAGCATGCTCACAGCAAGCAGCAGCGCAATGCACAGCTGACGCGTGAAATGCACCAAGGGGACAGCAGCACACCTCACACACGCAACAGCAGTACGTACGACGCACGCTGCTGAGATGCATTTTGCCAACAAAAAATAACGCAGCATGCTTTCGCTGGAAAAGCAGGCATGTGGTATTAAGGAACTAAGATTCTGGATGAACCCAGCAGGTCGATTTCAATTTGTTCTACTTCAAAAAAAGACTTCACCAGAGTGTCATCACATCACAGCGTCAGAGTATTGCCACAACACATGGAACACACTGTCATGGAAAGACCGCTGTACATACCAACAAACACTGCATGCCATGATTGTTGTAGAGACGTGCTGCGCTGCAGGTCTCCAGGCCAGGCGGTTGTTGAAAAACCCTGGCACTGCTCTGGATCCTGCATGCAGCCCCACAGCCGAGCCATGAATTGTGCTTTATGCATGCTGCAGCCCTTTCCCCCACTGCTCGCCATCCTGCTGAATGCATTCTGTTAGGAGCAAGCTGGAAGCCTGCCTATACGGTAGCGCCACCCACCGCACAGGCCGGCTTCAGCCTGCAATATGAGACCCACAAACGCACACACCCTCAGGGAGGGGTTCCCTCAAACACCACGATTGATGTATGCCCTGCTATGTACAAAATGAAGAAGCTCACTCCCACCTCGCACCCTTTTCAGCCCGCGCTACTTGCTGTATTGGACGCCTCAGTGGTCAAATCTGAAAACCACATCAGGAGCAGCAAGCAAACACTATTGGCAATAGTATATTGACCCGCTGTGAGGGGGCAAGCTGGTTTTGAGCAAACCCGCTGCCACCCAGCACATGCGATATTGCAGCAGCAGCAGCAGCAGCAGCAGCAGCAGCAGCAGCAGCACACAGCTGCATGCTGCCACACACAAAACAAAATAGAACAGCTGGCAACCAGGTCAGTACAGCACCACTTTCAAACTGTGGGCAGCCTTTTACCAAGGTGACCCCTGCCTCACTCTCTCACGATTAGTACATGTGCAAGCATCCCAGACATTATGGGACGCATTCTTAGTGATTAAAGAGGCACACAATTAGGAGAACAACATTTGCATTCGACAACAGTATGCTTTCAATTCTGATTATAGAACGCATTGTGGTATGCTGGCACCTGCATAGAAGCAACCGTCATGTGCAGGCGGCGGAAGTACCCACTGCTCAATCCAGTAACTGGCATGTCGCAGTGCAGCAGCACCATCTTTCGAACCAGGCACGCTGCGAGCCATTAGTAACAGGCTTTTGTTGTGCAGCTGGCAGACGCTGAGACAGCTTTAGGCACGCAGCAAGAGCCTGGCATCACCTCAGCGCCACGCAGCAGGACAAGAACTGTCAAACACCAGGCAAGAACATTCTTACGTCAAAGCGAGCCACTCTCCACTCACAAGCACACATAAGAGCAAGGCCTCAAAAACGAGTCAACGCGCTAGCCTTTGCATGAAGAAAAGTGTTGTCGCTTTTTGAAGGCCAGCCACTCGGTGTTGGTTACGCAGAACTCAGCACTCCACGTCTGCACCCTGGCTGCAGACGGCTGTCACTCCTGCACCAGCTGTGGGACAGCCACAGCAACCGGCCATGGTCTGCTGTTTAGTTGCGCTCTGTTTGGGCGAAGGCCACGGCGGAGTCTGCCTGTGCCAGCACGATGTGGTTGTTGGCTGCACCGCCCAGAGCCTTGCTGCCAACCTGCAGGCAGCATCACGCCAGCAGGGTTGTTCAGACACAGTTCCAGAGCTTGCAATAGCACCAGTGATGCTTAGGTGCCAGCAGGCAACAGGCAGTGAGCAGTTGAGCAGTATTTAACATTCAGCTCCTGCAGCTGTGGTGCTCTATTGTAAGTGTGATGGCTATTTGCTGGATGCTTGATGCATGCATACAAAATGTGTCACATTTCTGGGCCAAAAAGTGCCTGCACAGAATGCATGACAGCGGTATATAACAATGTGCAGCAGCACTCACCGGCTGCATGGTCACTCCCCAGGATGCAGTGCGGCTGGCGCCACGCATGCTACCCGTGCGGGTGGTGATCAGGTTGCCGCTGATTGCCACCCTGGAGCGGCCGCCACCCCTGTTCAGGGCCAGGCTGTCAGAGGCAGCAGTAGATGAGGCTCCCTCGTATGTAGAAGCATGAGCTACGTTGCCCATGGTCAGGGCGGGCATGGAGGAGTGGCCGTTACCACGGTTGGGGCCACCACGGGGCAGGTCCTGTGCAGGCAAAATCATCCAGGCACAGCAGCCAGCACGGGTGTCATAAACGGGCTTGCTTGTTAACTAGTTAGAACGCTGTGCTGGACAGAGACTGACACTCATTCTGAGGTGCTGGCAACAGAGCCACTGGCAGTGGCATTTGTAGCCTGACACCTTGGTTGACAGAGACAGCAACGCCTAACTAAACATGGCTTTGACAGTGACTGTGAGGCAAGCTCTTATGAAGGGCCGAGAACATTCGAGATGGTATGCTGAGAGCACATGTACGCTGCGACACATGTACTTTACACATGCGTCGCAACACAACTATGTAAGACGCAGCACAGGCTCACCTGTGCGCTCCTGGCACGAGGGGTCAGCGCCCTGTTGTTGTTGTTGACGTTGGTCTCAGTGGCGTCGACAGTGGCATAGCTACGCTTGGATGCAGGGGTCATCATGCGGTGCACCCCACCGAATGCAGAGTTGGCTGTGGCTTCTGCCGTCTCAGGGGTGAGGGCAGACCTATAGCAGCAGCGGCGGCAGCAGCAGCAGCAGCAGCAACACATACCAAGCTTCAGAAATAGCGGCACTGTGCTGGGATGCCAGAAGCCACCCAACTGCTGGGCAGGTTTTGATACAGGTAACATGAACTGCCCCTTTGAACATGTGTACACATGACCTAAAAAGCACTAGCTGGCAGCCTTGTGAATGTGCACCAGGTCAAGCTGCATGCTGTTCCCTGCACTGCCAGCAGCATGCAGTAGTGCATCCGAATGTCAGAGCTGTTCTGAATACGCTATTATGGTCAGCCTTCGGCACTCCCACTAGCAACAGATGAGACACCGGCCTACCTTGTGGCTGTGCTTGATGACCTGGCAGGCTTGATCATCTTGGCACCCACATAGCCGGAGTCCTGCAGCAGCAGCCTTGCAGCAAAGCTGCTGGGCAGGGAGCCTGCAGGGAACAGCAGCAGCAGCAGCAGCAGGAAACCCATGCGATTATGTGTTTGCTTACTAAAGTGATATCTGGTGCAGCTGAAGGCGCAATCAAGTGCCTGCAAGAGCATGGATGCAGGTGTCACTAGCAGCAGATAGCTGGGCCTGAGGCCAGCCTGGACCACCAACACTGTTTTCAGGAAGCCACAGAACAAAGCATGCTGATCAAGTCAATTGAAACGTAGCTAAACGGCATCCATATGCGTGCTTCATGCTGTAACCCAGCTGCTGCTGGCACATACATTGCTCTGCATGCAGTGCAGATGCTGAGTGACAGTGCGCCCACCCGCCAGGCCGAACAGCGCCAGGAGCACGATAAGGGTTGACCTCTGCTTTTCTGACGCTTTCGATGAAGTTGAACTGCACAGTGAGCTGTGTTGCAGGTACTAGCACACGCTGGCGTGGCTGGCGGAGGTTTCGGCTTGGAGGAAGCGAAATGTGCGTGCCTGCACCAGCATCCACACAAAACGTATGAAGTTAAAGGCGTTAAACACATCACATACAGTTGAAAGTTGAAAGAGTCTACGCCCTCTTTGCAGGGAGCGGAATTAACGGAGGGCAAAGGACAGGGCCTTAACACCGTGTAACAGTGTCACGGGACTCCCGCCCTTCCCCTACGACAAGCTCTGCCATCAGCAATCCATCTAAAACCATATGACTTCCTCCTTAAAAAGCTGCGAGTTTTCTGGGTCTTCAGAGCAGCAGGCGTCTCCACTGCCCCCTGCTGTGCTGTCGTGGTTCCAGCACGCTCCTCTCGCTGCTTCCGCTAAACACAAGATCAAATGATACCAAATGACCACAATGTAGAGCCGTCCCAACAATGAGGCCATGCTAGCAGGCATCAGCCCATCACCGCTGCTGCTGCTGCTGCCCACCACATCCAGCACCCCTGCCACCCCTTTCCCCAAAGTCCCCCCAGCCCCAGCCATATGCATTGGAGGTAACTATCCTCCCTTCTTTTTCTTACGTTTTTTGCGCTTGAAGTTGGGTAGTCTGGGCCCTTGCCTCTTCTGGCCGTTCTTAGCTGCATTGCTGCTGCTGCTGCCGCTGCCGCTGTTTCGCTGTGTTACACAGGTGGCGCCTGCTGCTTGGATTTGTTGGCGCCATTGCTTGCCCAGACGAGTGCCCATCTTGATGCGTCTGTATCTTATCACATTGGTGAGTGATCGAATGGCTTGGAGATGCAGGTTGCACAGGAGTGTGTCCAGGGCTGGGGACGTGACGCCCAGTGCTTCCTTCAAAAGCTTCTTGGCGCTGGTGTACACTGTACCAGCGACTCCCAGGGGGTCACATACAGTACTACAGCTTCTGAGCCAAGCGATGCTGCATGAGCCGTTCCTTGCGCACCCACCTGGAGAGCGTGGTGATTCCGTGATGCAATCGAAACGGAGTGATATGGTGGCTGACTTTCGGTGAAGAATCACGCTAGTTGTGATGGAATTGCTTCTTCTTATAAGCAAGCCAATCCCATGCACGCACCATGGTCTACAATGCACCGACTCTCTTACTCCCACGGCCGGTTGAATCACCCACAACGAATGAGGCATTTCTAACCAAAATCTATTTGTTTTTATTATCAATCCATATAGCAGCTGTTGTGTTGTACGCAGAGGACTGGTGGCATGCCCACGCATGTGCCGAGTCGGATGGAACACCCAGCAGACACTTCGTGGCCGCTGAAGGATCAGATCATGTAAGCACACATAAATCTATGTATTCATCGTGCACCGCGAATTGACCGGGTAGGTGTGTCTCATTGCGAGTTGCCTGTCGACTCCTGTCACCCTGCCGTGCTCAATGCAAGTGTGACAGCAAGGCATGGCACGTTCCGATCCCTTTGACCCGCTCTACTGACGTGTCACCACTCTGGACGGCAATTCGCGACAAGCAATGATGCACTATCAACTACAACAGAAAATTTGCACTTTTCGCACAGTGAACTGACACTTGACCAACTGCAGCTATCTCGAGATACAGATGATGACGAGCAACAGCGACTGCTGCAGTTCTGAGTAACGAGCTGCAGGACACACACTTTAATAGACATATTCCGCACTTACATACAGCAGCTCCTGCACCTCTGCATGTCTGAAGTTCACCGTGAGTTCACTGTGTGACAGTGGCTGCCTTCAGAGTGCAAGTGCAGCGATGGGCGGTTTCACAATGCTTGGCTTAGTGTGACATGGCTGTTTGCATGAGGCAGCAGGTGTCTTGAACTCAGTCACACAAGGCACACCGCTCAAACCAGTTTGTGTTCCTGCAGATATCATATTACAGAGAGCAATCATAGCCATTTCAGCAACCAGCTGTGTTGCTCAGTGCAGGGGCACACAAGACAAAGCCGACATGCTGTACTACTGCTGTATGCAGACTGTGATGCCAGCCGCCAACTCAGCAGCATCGTCAACACATCCAAAAAGCTAGCTACAAAAGAACAGCATAGCAGAGAGCAGCGAAGCAATGCGTCATTGCCGGCGTATGACTCACATCCCATTGATGGATGACTGCGAGCGATCTGCTCCAACAATGCAAAGCAAGCTGTAGCAAGCTGGATGCCCACCAGCTCATGTGCTGCTGGACGCTACCGCCTACCAAGCAGCAGGATGCACATGCACACCCACATAACCTCGGAGACAGCGCTCACACTCAAATGGAGTCCTCGAACAGCAAGCAAACAGCAAAGCCAGTCACAACGCCGCCAGCAGCCCGTTGCAATGCACAACATCTAGCTGACGACTGCGCCATCATGCAGCCATAACCAGTCAATGCACACGCTCGCCCTTCTAGTGCACGCTGCTGCAACAGCACCAAAGCACTGGTACTGCTCACACACGTTCAAGCTCTGCGGGAGTACACGGCACACACAACACAACTCATGCACACACGGCATCGCAACAGCGCACGCGCACCTTCCCGAAACAGCAGAGCTTTATAATTCACAGTTAGGCAGCCTGTCAGCAGATAACAAGAGACATGGCAGCAGCTGCAACCATGGCTCAGCAATCTGCAATGGCCCTTCAACTGCAGTTCCTCAAGATATTTGTGCAGCACAGTTGCATTGCTTGCACTGCATACACAGCTGATACATGCAAGCTGCAGCAGCACCAGATGGCAACCAACAGCAAAGGTTGCTGTTGTGCGATACACACACTGAAACACACACATCGCACAGCGACCAGTGTGCGCCTGGTTAGAACATACACTGGCACTTGCACAGTCAGGACACGGGACAAGGATCACGCCGGAATCATGTTTGGATTGATCGGATATAAGTGGGGACTGGTTCACCTCTCTGGTACTTCCAGGAATCGGGTCTGTCAGTCAACATAATTGCAGCAGGCAGCCAGCAAGTCCACACTGTGGACATAGCAGGCGCTTGGCAGTAGCACTCACAACAAAGACTGCCAACTGCGCTGCTCCATGCACCAAAAAGAGCGCCCATCCATACCAACAGACAGACCACATGTTGTGCAGAAATTAGTGACTGCACGTGCCCCTGCATGCACTCTGCCACATGCTTGCTACAAAGCAGCTGCGCCAACTTTCAATAATTTGGCGGACAGCTCTTGCACCCGGTATTGTGGTATCCGTTGAAAACACATCCTGCATGCAACATGCACCCACTACCAGCCAGGCACGCCACTGGGAGTGGATGCAGTTCCCGAGCAGGCCTAACCTACCGCTAGCAGCTGCAGCCAGCATTTTGAAGTATTTGAAACCTGCCATTCAGAACTCACAACAGGCACGCATGCACTTATGTGAAACCGTGCATGTACAGACTGGACAGCTGACAAACCGCCGCTGCTTCACAAACGCCCCCATGCTACAGCTGATGGCCTGCTGTGTGTTCAAGCAGCAAGCAGCAAAGACCAAAACAGCAAAAAACAGTAGAGCGGCGTGAGGTGTCTGCATGCCAGCCGATGTTGAGACAACATCAGCTGCTACATGACTTTTGCTACTGCAGGAGCATGGGGCTGAGTGCCGCCATGCTGAAAGTACAAAAAACCAGCTGAAGAACGAAATAGTAACAACATAGTAACATGTCTGCAGATGTTATGTGCAAACCTGCTTTACTTTTCCAACTCACTCATTAGTACGTGTGCCCCACATTTTAGTTAAGTTGGTAGCGTTGCTGACACAACCACCACACTCCGTCGCTTGCTTATAGGAACCAGCTCATGATGAAATGCCAGTTCAAATTGTTGAACACTTTCAGTAAGCCGCCACTGTACACTCGGTTAAATGCACATGCTCTCGTTCAAACCACTGTCCAACAGTCTGTATGCAACAGCATGAAAGATGCACATGTACACCTGGCCATTACCGGACACAGCAACCTTTGTGAAGCACTTTTAAAGCAAAGTTGCAGCTCGTGGGCCACGGGTGTTCTACGGCCGACAGCCGGTAATAAGGAACAAAACTGGCTCTGCTGCAACAGCAGAACCTGGCCCCCCACGTGCAAGTGAGCACCCTCGCCTCTCTGATATGACGAGCACAGAGTAATACTCTCACGACACGCTCCACAAAACAAGGCACCCTACCAGTGTACTGGCACAGCCACTGCTCAACAGAAGCAGCACATGCTTCAGTACCCCACTCAGCACTCTGTTGGGTAGTTGTCATTGCACAAGCAGCAGCAGCCTGCCAGCCCTTCTCGAAGCGCCCTGTTTGTGCAGGCTCAGACTGTCACTTGGTGGGCCATGCTGGTGTCACATTTGTCACCCTTGGCTTTAGTTGCGTTCTGCCTGGGCGTATGCCACGGCGGAGTCAGCCTGTGCCAGCACGATGTGGTTGTTGGCTGCGCCGCTCATAGCCTTGCTGCCAACCTGAAGGCAGCAGAAGAGGCAGCAGAAGAGGCAGCAAAGACAGGTAAGCCAACTGCAGAAAGCTGCAACCAGTAATGGACAGCAAGCAACCTTGGCTGGCAGGGAGGCCTGCAGCTTCCAGAACCAGCACTGCAGCGCTGCTCACAGCAAAAGCACACTTGCATGCAAGGACAGGCATCACAGCAGATCACGTGTCGGGCTGGTGTACATTTTGGCCGGGTGGCAATTCATATCAGTCGGTGCACCAGGGAAAGCGCAGCTGTATCAGTGTCACTCACCGGCTGCATGGTCACTCCCCAGGATGCAGTGCGGCTGGCGCCACGCATGGCACCGGTGCGGGTGGTCAGCAGGGTGCCGCTGATTGCCACCCTGGAGCGGCCTCCACCCCTGTTCATCGCCAGGCTGTCGGAGGCAGCA
Organism: Tetradesmus obliquus; assembly: GCA_030272155.1. NCBI lineage: Eukaryota > Viridiplantae > Chlorophyta > Chlorophyceae > Sphaeropleales > Scenedesmaceae > Tetradesmus > Tetradesmus obliquus. Next base: position 3,099,365 of record CP126200.1, on the reverse strand, counting down.
GTAGATGAGGCACCCTCGTATGTGGAAGCGTGGGACACCTGGCCCATGGTCAGGGCAGGCATGGAGGAGTGGCCGTTACCACGGTTGGGGCCGCCGCGGGGAACGTCCTGTGAAGGTGAGCAATCAGCAGCAGCAGCAGCGGTCAGGGCTGCATTGACACATCGCCAGCAGGCTGCTGCACATGTTGCTGCCACCAGCAGCGATGCTGGCCTTCAATTGTTGAGCAAGCATGCAGCCCACCCAACAGGATAAACCAGCACACCGGGACACCGAGCATTGATGAAGTTTTGCTGACCTGATGCAGCAATCAACACAGCGCAGGCTCACCTGTGCGCTCCTGGCACGGGGAGTAGTCACCCTGTTGTTGCTGTTCACGTTGGTCTCGTGGGCGTCGACAGTGGCGTAGGTGCGCTTGGAAGATGGAGTCATCATGCGGTGCACGCCACCAAAAGCAGCGTTGGCTGTTGCCTCGGCAGTCTCTGGGGTCAAGGAAGACCTTGTGGCGGTGCTTGATGACCTGGCAGGCTTGATCATCTTGGCGCCCACATAGCCGGAGTCCTGCAGCAGCAGCCTGGCAGCAAAGCTGCTGGGCAGGGAGCCTGCAGGGAACAGCAGCAGCAGCAGCAGCAGCAGCAAGAGGGTTGGAGTGCTGTTGAGCATTCATTGAATATGAGGTTGTAGATTCGCAGCGCATGAAGTTAGCAATGGCATGTCGAAGCAGATGTGGTGCACCGATACAGTGTAGGCCAGGCTGTCAGGCCAGTTTGGAACCTGTCAGGCCTGCAGCATGAAGGGCATGCAGTGACAGCGAACCTGGGATATATCAATGGCGTCAAATGATGCATGCATGGTGCTGCACTGCAGCTGCTGCATGAGATGCTGCTGCCTGCAGTGCAGATGGGTGGCAGGCTGAGGAGCATACCTGCCAGGCTGAGCAGCACCAGGAACACGGACAGCTTCATGTTCATCTGCATCGTGTGTTTTCTGATGTCTTTCTGGATCGAAAGGGCTGCGTAGCAGGTACTGATGCGAGCTGGCGTGGCTGGGCGGTGGTTTCGGTCGATAGGCGTGAGCTGGGAGCACCTGCAAGAGCAGAAGCACATACATGGTTTCATCGTAAGCATCAAGCGTGATGGATATGGTACTTCAAGAATGAAGCTGCATCAGAAGCATGCATCACGGGGGCGCCCTGCGTACCTGATGGCAAGTTGTGGATAGTGTTGATTGCACAGAGCGGAGACGATTAGTGAACAGCTGTTAGACTTGAGAGAGCCAAAGTATCAGCCATCGTGTGTCCTGCTGAACTTATTTACCCGTCTTGAATGCTCCCATTGTTGTCTACAACCCACACACTCCCACTCCCACATTGATATTCACCCACCGTCAAACTGGCACAAAAACCCATAGAACACGTTTCAATTGTCAAATATCAATGTTTTGAGGGGCTTGAGACGGTCCTACTTGCCGGTCCAACGCTTCCTCCGTCAAGGGTGACTTCGGATCCACGGCGCGGAACTTACCTGGATAAGGTTCAATGGTTGATTGATCATGAATCTCTTCGATTAGGCAATATACAGCTACATGTAGCTGCTGTGCTCTATCGTCCAGGTGGCAGGTTTGCGTGATCAGTACGGGTGGTGACGTGGACTGCAGCAGCTGTCTGGTAGGACTCTGATACTGAACGTGAGCAACGGTTTATTGCCATGAACAAGGTAATCACGGTAAACAAATTCATCCTCTGCAGTGCCTGGGTGCTGTTAACGTGCGCAGCCTCGTTTATTTGACTCAGGCTGCTGATGCGGTCACTGCAGCGGCTGGTATCTTCCAGACTTCTGCGATTTTTTGATGGCTTGATAAGAGGTTCAAACGTGCGGTGTTTGCAGTGGCAGTAGACTGCAGCACAATCACGGCGTTTCAAATGGCGGCGGCAGCAGGGTGGGTGCTGAACTAACTAGCGGTAGAAAGCCTTACGTGAACACGCAAGTGACAACAGTGTTGCTTGTGACGGCCGTTGCAGACGGCCATTTTGCAAGTTATGAAGACGCCAGCGTCCTTGCAACAACTGGACTTTTCTGTCGGGTTGGCGTTGCATTGTTACGCGCGTAACTTTCATGAACAAACCTGAACAGTGAATTTCAGCTGTGAGCAGCACACTTGTGTCAAGGACGATTGGATCCGCAGCTGTCCAGTCTTGATAGGGACATTAGAAAGACACACATTCCAAAAGGGTGTGGTTCAAGGAAGAATGTTACACATATGAACTTGCTTGTGCGGCCTGTGTCACAACATCACAGCCAATATACAGTGTGTTGCTTCACTTCTCTTCCATATGGCTGTGCCCTTCACCTGTGACACCACACATCAAAGCCTACACTGCCGATACGTCACATAACATGCAGCACGAGCTAATGCTAGAGAACCAAGTCACTGAAGGCAGCAGGACTAGCAACAACTGCACGCAGCCGGCATGCATTCAGCGCAAGCTGTGCAGCCTTGCCTATGCAGCACATGCTTAGACCCAGCACACACACATGTGGCTTCTGGCTGTGACACACCATGCATTCAGCAGTACGATGGTGAGCAGCCACCCATCGGCTCAGCTCTCCTCTGCCACAAGCTGAAAGCAATCCTGGTCACGTCTGCAGTGAGCACTGCGTGACGTGAAACCAGGAGAAAGCAGCATGCAGCACATACACACAGGCAGTGGTGAGTGCATGCACACACACAAGCAATGCTGACAACGCAGTACAATCTGGCATTTTGCAATGCCTGGACACATCACACACACGCTCCTACACATATACACTGCTGGACAGAAGTGCACTCACAAATGTGTTCACTTGTGTTGCACTGCAGCCAACAAGCAACAGCCACATCACCAGGCAGTGTCTGTTTTGCACACGCTCGCATACGCTGACAGTGGGTGCGTGCTTGGCAGTTGCCTGGCTGCTGGAAGCACCAGAAGGCGGTTTGGACTCCTGCTGACCAGCAGCAGGAGCATAGTAAAAAGTTTCTGTTGACAATAGACTGCCAGTAGTTCTAACCTTTCAACACCAAGAGGGGTGTGACAGGCACACACCGGCAGCCGCTTCAACACACAACACAAACGCTGTCTATTTGGTTGATGGTAGCCACGCGGCCCACCACCTGACAAGCTAGATTAAGTTGCTTTTCAACACCACACATGCGTGCTCTATTAGGTTGATTTAGTCACACAGATCACAACTCGGCACCGTCCGTGACAGGGCAGTGTGCAGAGTTGCAGGTCCCACCACAACAGACATACATAGTCACAACCATCCCACGTTGTCGCCGCCGCCCTCACGCATCAAAACTCAAGTCATGATGAAAAACAGGCCACACTGGACTGTCCAGATTTACGGACCGAGCTGTGCTTGGAAGCCCCCACTCTACTGCTGATGAGCTGCTCATGCTCTGTGCACTGAACATCTGACACCAGCTGCAAACAAGCAGACTGCATGCATCCCTGTGAGTTTTGAACCTCACAGGGTGTGCACAGCACTCGGTAATGCCAAGCCTTTGTGGGGAAAACAGGCTCCCAAAGAGTGTGTGTGTTTTCAAAGTTAGTATGTGTGTTGTATTAGTACTCGCCATGAAATAGCAGACATGAAGAGCCCTCAGATGTCCGACTGCCACAAAACAGCATGCACAGGTGTGCTCTCTTTCTCGCTGCTGTTAGAAGCCGCCCACAACAAAATGCACATGCTGTGCTGCACACACTGGAGCGCCCTGCCTCAACAGAACAGGGTTGAAACAGTGTCGCATGTGTGTTTGTATTAGTACTCCACATGAAATAGCTGACATGAAAAAGCCCTCAGATGTCCGACTGCCACAAAACAGCATGCACAGGCATGCTCTTTTGCTCCCTGCTGTTCGAAGCTGCCCGCAACAAAAGATGCATACCGTGCTGCAGACACTGCAGGGCCCTGCTGCAAAGAACAGGGATGTACCAGTGCCACATCCGTGTATGTTGGTTCATAACTGCTGTCTCTCCCACCACTCAACAAAACGTGGTCATCAGCCCTTTGCAAGCTGCAGTGCAGCTGCGCTCTGCGCCCTGTGCACTCCGCTACCCTGAAAAAAAGCAACATGCCTTCTAAATGCCTCTGAAAGCTGTTGCTGCACTCATCTAGGGGTTCAACAATGGTGCTGAGGATTACTTGCAGGTGCCGGAGGAGGACCCAGGGCTCTTGTTTAGGTGAGGAGTCATCTCTTTAGTTGCGCTCCGCCTGGGCGTAGGCGACGGCGGAGTCGGCCTGTGCCAGCACGATGTGGCTGTTGGCTGCGCCGCTCAGTGCCTTGCTGCCAACCTGCAGGCAGCAGCAGCAGCAGAGAGGGTCAGCAGAAGTCGATGGCAGGATCGCCACACGACACTCTCGGCATGCACATGCTGAACATAGATTCAAGCATATTAAGCAGGCAAGCATTGCCGGCTGGCGCTTGAATGAGAGAGGTGATGAAAGTGCCAGCTACCTTAGCAGTCAGCATGCTGAGCACTTTCAGAAGTAAAGCCGCGGCAGGACAGCAGCATGGAAGCCGAATCAAGCCCCACAACAATATCGCACATCTTTTGTGCACACATGCTTCCCAAGCAGGCACAGCAGCCACTCACCGGCTGCATGGTCACTCCCCAGGATGCAGTGCGGCTAGCACCACGCATGCTGCCGGTGCGGGTGGTCAGCAGGGTGCCGCTGATTGCCACCCTGGAGCGGCCTCCACCCCTGTTCAGTGCCAGGCTGTCGGAGGCAGCAGTAGATGAGGCACCCTCGTATGTGGAAGCATGGGACACCTGGCCCATGGTCAGGGCGGGCATGGAGGAGGGGCCGTTACCGCGGTTGGGGCCGCCACTAGTGGTATCCTGCAGCGGTGAGGCAACAGGCAGCAGCAGCAGTCAGACATGTGATGTGAGCGGCCAGCAGGCTGATGTGTGCTGCCACATACAATGCTGACTGGTCTCACTTCATGACAAGGCGCGTACGTTGAAGGCCTCGCGTCCTGAGCTGAATGCCGTTAACACAGTTAGCATCAGTCGATGACTGGACTGCACAAGCTCAGCTGATGCCAGCAACGGGGTGCATGGACAAGTGACGTGTGGCAGTACGACCGGAGGGCAGGGCTTGCTCACCTGTGCGCTCCTGGCGCGGGGACCGGTCACCCTGTTGTTGCTGTTGACATTGTTCTCGGTGGCATCCACAGTGGCGTAGGAGCGCTTGGAGGAAGGAGTCATCATGCGGTGCACGCCACCAAAGGCAGCGTTGGCTGTGGCCTCAGCAGTCTCTGGGGTCAGAGCAGACCTGGTGGCGGTGCTTGATGACCTGGAAGGCTTGATCGTCTTGGCGCCCACATATCCGTCCTGCTGCAGCAGCAGCCTTGCAGCAAAGCTGCTGGGCAGGGAGCCTGCAGGGAACAGCAGCAGCAGCAGCAGCAGCAGCAGCAGCAGCAGCAGCAGCAGGGAAGTCAAAAGAAGGCCCTGACAGTGCCTGCGGTGGTTGAAAGGACGGCACATGCAGCTTTGCTTCGAACCTTCATGATGGCAATACAGGTCTGCTGCAAGAATGGATGTAGGAAAGTGATCAGTAATGCATGCTAGCAACAAGCAGCTGCAGAGATAGTGTCAGGCCAGCATGCAGCTGCTTGCCAGCCTGGCATCTGCAGTGCTGCTGCTACTGCTGCCTGAGCCAGCACGAGTACAGTGCAATTGAACCACAGCAGGATATAGGCACGACATCGCATTGCCAAGAGAACACAGCGCAACCACGCATGCATGCATGCGCTGCTGGGACGGTAAGCAGCTCGCACATGCGCCCACCTGCCAGGCTGAAGAGCACCAGGAACACGGCGAGCTTCATGTTCTGCATTGTTGGATTGGTTTTGAAGCTGACTTGCGGTAGACGCGGTTGAACAAGCTGGCGTCGCTTGCGGAGGTTTCGACTGGAGGAAAGTAATCCGTGAGCACCTGCAGCATCACAAATAGGGATTAACTTGCTGATTGTTGTCTATAAAAAAGATAAAAAGACGGCACGTGCGGCTGGGCATGTGGAGCATCCTGCAAGTACTCGAAGACGTAGCTCACCTGCTGGTGTGATGACTCCGTGCAAGATCAGCGAAAGCGATTGATGTGCTTTGATTGCTTAAGAGTGTGTTGATGCTATCATGTGATGGACGCAAGGTTATATAAGATGCAGACGTCGGGCAAGCTCAATGCTCCCACAGTGTCTACAACTCACAAACACTTACTCCAACCCACCAATGTCCTGGCAGCATGCAAGACACGTCAATGCGCCGTACAAACGCTTTTAATGTCATCGAGAAGACATTTGCTGTGAACGAATGCTGTACTGTCGGCTCTAGGGCAGTCTACAATTGTTCCAGCTCAGCGACCAACTAATAGCCAGCGGCGCGCAATGCAAAAATAAGTCATAGACTCATCACAAAATGTGCATTTATGCGTTCTCTGTATGCAACAACGACAACAGGCCGTTGTGAGCGCAACATTCGAAACTGACGTGGCAACTCCGGTCCGGTGACACCCCCCAGTACTTGGGCAAGGTCACTGCAGCCGAGTGATACTTGCTGTGGTCATGCTGCCGAGTCAAGGCAAAGAGTTGCAAAGCCACCAGATTTTGGCAGGCATGCACACATGCTCAGCACATTGCAGGGCATGGGTGCCTCCACAAGCAGGCCCTGAGGGTGTTGAAAAGCACTGCTGAGCTGAGCAGCAGGAGCAGGTACCATGTGCAGGCACAAGGTGAACACGTACAATGATAACACTCAGCTTGCACCACTCCAGCAAGCGTATACGTACATTGCTGCTGGCACACAGTTGCCTGTGCTCTACAACAATGCTGCTGCTCGCAGGCTGCTGTCAGCTGCACTGCGGCGGCCCCAACTTCATATCCTGCCACGCAACAGCTTCACCACAGCAGCAGTATGCCCCAGCAGCAGCCCCTCTGGAAACACTTCATCCAGCAGCTGCTCTGCTGCAGCCCTGCTGCTGCCCATCTGGCGCCACGGCCAGCGGCAGCATGCTGCATTGCAGCAGTACACACTCAGCGGCACATCTGCAGCTAGCCGCTGCTCCTGCTGGCCGGCCCCTGCTGCATCAGCATGCCTTAGAAAGCGCAGCATCAGCCGCCGCAGCACAGCAGCAAACGCCGCAGCTGGCAGCACCCGCTCAGCTGCCCTGCCGCCTGCACTACTGCTACCTGCACTACTAGTATCATCTGTCCTGATGCCAGTGCAGCCTCGACCTGCTGGTGACACCAGCCCAACAGCTTGCAGCACCTGCTGCTCAAGCTGCCTCGTCAAGTTCTGGCTGTAGCAGGGACTGATGCTGTCTTCAATATGCATTGCTGCAGCCACTGCATCCTCCACTGCTTCATGCACTGCCACCAGCTGCTGCAGCTGCAGCTGCCCCAGCATCTGGCAACCCAGCAGCAGCTGCTTGCAAGCGCCGTCAGGCACCCAGGCCGCAACATATGCCGCAGCACTGCTGCTAGGACTGCCGCCTGTCTTGCGTACAAAGGACAGCAGCACTTCCAAGTGTACTAGCAGGCAAGCATGTGAGCTGCTAGGTGGCAGCTGTTGCAGCAGCGCTGCTGCTGCATCTGCTGCCTGCTCTGCTGCCATCTCCTGCTGAGGCACCCGCTGCTCCACCTCATGCAGCAGCGTGAACTCAGCAAGAAATGCTTCGCCTTGAAACACAAAGCCCTGCAAGCTGGATGAGCTGGCATCCAGCAGGCACTTGCCTGACACCAAACTGCCATGCAGCAGCTGCTCCACTGCCGCCAGGTCAAACTGATGGTTTGACCAGCAGCATAGTCAAGGCCAGGCCAGGCCAAGCTGCTGCCTGGTGATGCTAGCTGCTGCTGCAGCTGCTGGAGAGCTGCTGAGAAGTCCACAACATCTGATTGCTGTGCCAGCTGCACTGGCTTTGTGGCCAAGGGTTCCTGACTGAGCCGTGTATGTGCACCCCCTTGAAGCTGCTGCTGCTCTTGGTTTGCCACCTCTTGTAGCGGTTGTTGCTGCTGCGCAGCTGCAAGCAGGAATGCATTCTGCCTCTGTGCCAGCTCCGCCAGCACTGCTGCCAGCAGACGGCCCTCGTCACGAGTTGACAGGCAGGCAACTGCAGCTGGCACCGTGAGAGCCTCCATCGAAGGCACAACAACATCTCTGCACTCGTGCCTGGTGACTGCGGGGCCCACAGCGTTCCAAGCCTGCACAAACTGCTCGCCGTGCTGCACTGACAGCACCATGCTGCTGCTGCCCTTGCCAGCAGCCTCTGTCGCTGCTGCTGCCGCTGCTGCTACAGCATGTGCTGCTAGCTGCTTCAGCAGATCCACAAGCGGCACAGACCTGGCAGTGGCATGGCTGAGAGAGCCGCTGCAGCGCAGCCTGAATGCACGTGTAAAGCTCACCAGAGTGTGCGCTGCTGCTCCTGAAGCACTGCCAGCGTCACTGGGTAGCGCTGCGCATTGCTGGCATTTGACCAAAAGTGTGCTGTTAGCGCATCGAGCGAAGGAGCTGCAATAGACCTGAACAGTGTTGGCAGGTGCTGGACCCGATACGTTGCATCTGCTGACACATCCAGCACCTCCTGCACTGCACACTCGATGTAGAGTTGCGCTCCTGCAGCTGCTGTTGCTGCTGCTCCTGCAGCTGCACCTGCTGCCGACTGGCGTGCTCCCAGCAGCTGCTGCAGAGCGCGTGCAGGGTTCTGGATGAAGGGCCCAGCAATCTGCTGGAACCGCTCTTCCCATGCCAGCCTGCTTGCCTCTGTGCGCAGGTCGAACACTGTGCTGCTGCTGCTGCTGCTGCCAGACGCCGGAATGAACATGGCATGCAGTACACCGTGCGCAACTGCCAGCAGCTGCTCCTCTGTTGCCTGGCAGGATCGCAGCAGCAGCTGCCACTGCTGCAGCAGTATCTGTCTGTTCTACAAGCTGCCATGCCGCTGCGTTGCTGGAAGCACGCAGCAGGTCCCTGAGGGCCCCAGCCGGCTGCAGCTGTGCTGCTGAGCCCACCAGCAGCGCTGCATGCACCAGCAGCCACAGCAGCTGACAGCTGCTGGGTGTCAGGGAGCGCACTCCTGCAGATACTGCTGCAGAAAGCGCTGCAGACTCTCCAGCAGCCCTCGGCGTACTGCTGCTGCTGCTGCTGCCGCCTGGTAGGAGTGTGCTGATGAAGCCAAGCTGCTGTTGCAGCGGCACTTGTCCTGCAGCACCAACTTGCATCTGCCCTGGTGCTGGTGTGTGGCTTTTGCCGCCCAAGGTGAATAAGCAGTTGGCAGAGGGGCAACGCTGCTCCTGGGCAGGCCTGCCACACTCTCCAATCAGGTATGGCATGCCGCAGCGGCAGCGAAACGCTGTGGTTGCACCTGCTGCCCCTGCAATGTTGAGCAGCTGGGTGGCCTCGTCACCTGGCAGACCCAGCATGAACTGCTGCTGTGCAGCTGCAGGGTTGGTGAGGTACAGCAGCAGCGGAGCGACAAAGCTGCTGCTGCTGCTGTTGCCGCTGCCTGCTGCTGCTGTTGCTGATGCTTCCTGTGTGCCGGCTGTGGCTGACAGCAACCTCTGCGCAAGGTGCATTGCAATTGAACACACGTACAGCTGCTGCTGTGCAGCACCAGGGCGCAGGTGCAGCAGCGCGCCGCCTTCTGCTGCTGTTGGCGCGGCCCTGCTACTGCCAGCACTGTCAGGCAGGTGCCACCTGTTGGTTAGCAGGCTCAGCAGCAACTGCTTTGCAGGTGTTGTGCCTTGCTGCTTCTGCAGCAGCTGCACCAGCACATGGCTGATCTGCTCCATCCCTCCACCTGCATGCCTGCTGCTCTAAACACCATACGCCAAATACACCTGGCGAGTGACTGCAGCAAGCACTGCGCTGGCAGTGGTGCTGCAGCTGGCCATCTGTTGCACCTTGCCCCTGAGCACTGCTGCTGCAGACACAGGAAAGGCTGCTGCCTGCGCCATCAGCTGCATCACCTGCTGGTACTGTGGCAGCTGTGTGTATGGTTCTGAGGGCAAGGCCTGCTGCTGCTGGCCCCTGCCATCTTCTGCTGCTGCTGCTGCTGCTGCTGGCACAGCAATCAGGCCTGCAATGCAGGGCTGCAGAGGATGGCTTGGCTGCTGAGCAATTTGCTGGCAGATCAGCTGCAGCTGTGAGAAAGCCCTGTCCCCTTTCACGCGCTTCAGCAGGTACAACAGCAGGCTGTGCAACCGGTGAGGAGTGCCTCCCTGAACCGATGACAGCAGCCTGCCCAGTGCTTGCAGCATCAAGAAGCTGCTGCTGGTGCTGGTGCTGCTGGTGCTGGTGCTGCTGGTGCTGGTGCTGGTGCTGCTGGTGCTGCTGCTGGTGCAGCTGCTGCTAGCACCTGCAGTGCTTGCTGCAGGCCTGCCATCGCTGCTGCTGCTACTGCTGTTGCTGCTAGCGCCTGCTGCTTCTGCTGCTGGAGCAGCAGCATCAACCACAGCACGCAAGAAAGCCACAAGGACTGCCAGCTGCACAGAAGGCAGCTGAGGCCTGCAGAGCAAGTGGCCAGCTCGCGGAATCCACTGCAGCACTGCATCAAGCACGCCACTGCAAGCACCCTGTTGTGCAGAGGTGTCGGCATTCTCTTGGCCCTGCTGCTGCTGCTGCTGGCTGGCGTGCTTTGTATCTTCCTGCGGCTTTTGAACAGGCGTTGCTGCAAACCAGCACTGCTGCACTGCCAGTGCCAGCAGTGCCACTGCAGGGTCATCAGGCCCAACCTCCAAGGCCTGCATGCTGTTGTGCAAGCTGCTCCAGACAGGGCAGCAGCTCAGCTGCAGCTGCTGATCACGGCCTAGCAGCTGAACATTGTCTAAAAGCTGCTGCCACCCGTGTGGCTCCTGTGAGTAGCTAGACAGCTGCAGCAGCTGCGCAAGGTGTGATAGGGCAGCTGCACTGCAGCAGCTGCCAAGCAGGCTGTCTGTTATAACTTGCAGAAGCTCCGGCTGCGCTGCTGCTGCTGCTGTTGCTGCTGATGCGTCTGCTGTGCCTGTGGCACTGCAAGCAGCAGCGGGTGATGCTACTGCTGGTGCAGCCTGCTTCGCCGCCATGGCTTGGATGGTCAACCCAAGCAGCCAGGCAACACCCCTGACATGGCAGCTGCTGCCGCTGCTGCTGCTGCTGCTGCCACCAGGGCTGCACTGGCCAGCTGGCACCAGCAGCAGCTGCTGCGCTGCATCAAGCACAGCTTGCAGGACTGCAGCGTCAGACAAGATGCCCATGTGGCTGCGCAAATGACCAGCCAGCCGCCCCAGCTGCTGCTCAGTGACTGCCTCACAATCGGGCCGTGCGTCTGCGCCTGCAGCTGCTGCTGCTGCTGCTGCTGCTGCTGCCACCAGTGAGCAATGCTCAGCAGATGCCTCTGCTAGACGCAGCAGCACTGCCAAGTTCTGTAGCAATGCCCGGCTGCTAGGCGGCAGCCACACCTGCAGTGCTGCAGCCTGTTGCAACACCTCACTGCAGCTGCTGCACCAGGCTGCCAAGCCGCCAAGTGCTGACATCGCTGGTCGCGTTGGCAGCAGCGCTTGGTACACGGACTCGACCAGTGCGTCCAAGCTGCATGCTGCACTGCCAGCTGCAGGCTGTGAGGATGTTGCACTGCTGCTTGCATTCTGCTGTGCATGATCAGGCCCCACTGCTGCTGCTGCTGCTGCTGCTGCTGCCATCTTGCACAGGCTTGCTAGGGCCCCAAGCTGCGGTCTATGCTGCTCAACCAGCAGGTGCCACAGCACTGGATGCATCACACCTTGCAGCTCAGCTGCTTGCTGGCTGAGCAGCAGCTGCTGCAGCTGGTGCAGCGGCGCCTGCACTGCGCTTACACAGCCCCCACCTGCACTGCATATGCCTGCTGCTCCCTCTTGTTCATTGGCGGTTTCGGCTAATGATAGCAGCAGCAGGTCATGACTGTAGCTGTCAATGTGCTGACTCAGCAAGTCTGCCAGCCTGGCATCACCCAATGCTTCAGCCATCAAGCTGTCCAAGCGGTACTGCAGCTGGACCAACGCGCTGCTGCTGCTGCTGCTGCTGTCAGTGTAGCGCGCTTCGACCAAGCTGTGTGGCCCAGTGCCTTCAAGCATGCTGCCCACCGGCTGCCCAGTAGAAAGGCTGTCGTTTGCGTCTGGCATGCATACACCCTCATTGTCACTGGCAGCAGCAGCAGCAGCAGCAGCAGCAGCAGCAGCAGATGCGCAGCCTGCCAGCAGCTGTTCCAGCTGCAGCAGCTCTGCAAACCTGTTGCAGCTGGCCTGCATGCGCTGGTAGCATAGGCCGCTGATTGGCAGCTTCAGCACCAGCGGCTGCAGAAGCTGCACGGTGCCAAGTTGCCGCTGCTGCTGCTGCTGTTGAATAGGACAATAAAAAGAGCCAGCCAGCAGTAGGTGGTGTACTGCCTGCACTCAAGCAGTGTATGCAGCAGGCACACATCGCGGCTCAGCCTTGACAAGAAGTAGCTGTCTTTCATGCAGCAGCTTGCGGGGCCACCTGCATGCATGCTGTGGCCATGACACATCTTCTGCATATGTGCTCCCATTGTGCAGCACGAAACAACACATGCAGCTGGGTTCTTCAAACAGCTGTGCAGTACATGCAAGTGCAACAAACATACAGCTGTGATGACAATAAAAGACAGGTTTTGCACGCGCCGCGCCAACCTCCCCGAATTGATTAATGCACCTCCCACCGCACCTGTTGTAGCTCAGCTGCTGCTGCCCAGTACGCCTCCAGCACACTGTACCGCTCCAGAGCCACCAGCAGCTGCTGCAGCTGCCTGCACACCTCAGCCAGCACTGCCGCCTCAGCAGCAGCAGGGAAGCTGCCATGCAGCTGCAGCGCTGCTGCATTGCCTGCCAGCCTTAGCAGGCCCTGCTGCTCCCACACAGGCCAGGCCAGCATGCCCTGCTCTATTGCAGCAAGCAATGCTGGCCAGAGGCTGTTGGTATTGGGGTCTTGTGCTGTGAGGGGTGCTGTGGGTGGCAGCAGCATCCGCTCCGCAAAGGCATTGACACGAGCTGCTGCTTGTGCCGAGTTGGGGTAGGGCAGGGAGCACAGAGCCTTCAGCAGCACTTGATGGAGCATCTGCTGAAGCGGCAGCGCAGCTACAGCTGCGGCTGCTAGTGCAGGGCCTGCTGCAGCTACAGCAGCTAGGTCGCCTAGGCCTGCAGCTGCTGCTGTTGCTGCTGCGACTGGGGCAGGCTGCTGCAAGGTGTCTGGCTGCAGCGGCAAGCCAGCTGCTGCTCTGAGGCCGCCACAGCACAGCAGCTGCCACAGCCAGGGCTCCAAACCCTCCAAAGCATCCACAGTCACCTGCTGCCAGCTGCTCAGGTAGCTAACCTGCCAGCTGTCCTCATTCTGAGCCCCTGTTGCTGTCCTGCTGCTGGATGAAGCAGCTTGGCATGCCCTGCTGGCGCTGGCAGCTGAAGATCCCGCTGGTGCTGCTGCGATGCTTGATGTGCGTGCAGCTGCTGCAGCAATGGGCAAGTGCACCAAAACACACACCACAACAAGTGGCGTGGTCTGCGCCTGCACCCCATTATCCAGATGCTGGCTGGCTCGCTCTGCCCCTGTACTGCCAGAGCCAGCAGCAGCGCCTGGTGATGCAGTGGCTGCATGGCCACCCCAAGCAGCTGCTGGCGGGGCTGCTGTGTTGCCTGCTGCTGCTGTGCTGGTTGCTGCTGTCACACAGTCCAAGACAAAGCTTCTCATGTGCCGCAGCTCAGCAGCAGCTGCTGGGGCCTCTGCATGGAGCACCAGCAGCCTCACAGGCGCTGGCTGGCCTGCCGCACTGCTGCTGCTGCTGCTGATTGTGCTGCTCCTGCTGTCATTGCAGGTGCCAGCGCCTAGGAAAAGCTGCAGCTGCTGCTTCAGCTCCACTTCAGACTTGATCTGCCCTGGGAACAACTCCTGGACATCTGCAAGTCCCTGCAGCAGTGGCGCTACTGCTGTATGCACCAGACTGCTGTATGCACGCCTGACCTGGTCATGACATACCAGAGCTGCACAGCTGCACCCTGCTGTGCATTGACAGCAGCAGCAGTAGCAGCAGCATCACGTGTGCTAGCGTTGCTGCCGCTCAGCTGCTGCTGGTGTGACAGGTGCTGTGCCAGCTGGTGCTCCACAAACTGCCGCATGCTGTGTTTTGGAGCAGCCAAGAATCCTTGTACCAGCTGCCTCACACAGCGATCATTCAGCTCTGGGCTGGGCCTCTGCAGTTGGCTTGCAGCACTTGCAGCACCTGCTGCGCCTGCTGCAGTGCAGCAGGCCCTTGCAACTCCATCCAGTGAAGCACACGCAATGAGGCTCTGCTGGCACTGAGCCAGCAGGGCTAGCTGTTTGGTAGAGCTGGACAGCAAGTGCACTGCACTGCCAGCTGTGTCAGGCCTGCCGATGCCACCGCTGCTGCTGCTGCTACTGCTGCTGCTGCTGCTTGCTGCTGTGCCGGTCACTTGTAGCAGCAAGCTAGGCAGGCTGTCAGTGTGCAGTCCCAGGAACAGCTCTGATGCCTCAAAGCCAGTCGCTGCAGCTGCGCTGCTGCTGCTGCTGCTGCTGCTGCTGCTGCTGCTGGCTGTGCCTCCTGTTTGGCGGCTGCTGCCATAGGCACTGCTAGCTGCACCCAGCACGTCCACCCACTGCTGCAGCGGCCGCAGCAGCAGCTGCTGGTGGCTGGCAGGCAGCAGCTGGCTTGCATCCAGCCACTGCTTCTCAAACCTGTTCAGCAGCGAAGGGTCAGCTGCAGCTGCCTGCGCTGGGGTCATGATCACCACAGCCCTAAAGTTGTCATGCACAGCGCACATGGGGTTGGAGTGCGGCCCCAGTGCAATGCGGCAATTGCGGCGGCCGCCTACAACTGCGTAGTTCTGGTTCAGCATGTCATACAGCGCGCCAAAGATGCCGCAGTCTCCCAGGATGAGCGTGTGGCCCAGCTCCATGTGCAGCAAAACGCGGTCCAGCAGGCTGCAGCAGCAGCAGCAGCAGCAGCAGCAGCACCAGAATTGAGGAGTGAGCATATCTACTATAGATGACGAGGCAGCAGTGCAGCGCAAGCGACTGCTGCTGTTTGTGTGGACTGCATGCCAGTTCTAATCATCCTAAAGCAGATGGCAAGCCACATGAAGATTGACGCATGATGGATGAAGCAGTGCCACATTACTCTGCCCTGCATGATATGATAGAAACATCCTTTTGTGTGTACCCAGTACCCAGATCACGGCGGCAAGATTGGTGTGCGCATACGCTTAGTTGACAGGCAACTTGAATGAACCGTGGTGTCCTGCAGCTTCAGCCTTACCTGTACTTGTATGCATCAGTCTGATCACCAGGCCATGGGCTGCCCCACACCACCGACACTTGGCGCTGCTGCTGCTGCTGCTGCTGCTGAACCTGCTGCTGCTGCTGTTGCTGCTGCCCAGAGCTCAGGTTGTGCCGAACAACATCTGCAGCGATGTCGCTGCTGCTGATGAGCAGGAGGTGCCTGCGATACAGCACAGCAGGTCAAAGGACATGGCGTGTCAACAATGCAGGCCACACAGACAGCTGTCTCCATGCTCAAGCTGCAACTGCCAGGAAGGTCGCGTTGCTCAGCATTAGAACGATGCGGCAGGCTCAGGCAGATACACACACAAGTTCAGTTTCCCACCAGGCCTCACCTGGCATCCCTGTCCTGCAAGTTGTCTTGAATCAGCTCCAGCACATGAGGCAGGCAGGACTGCGGAGGTGGCACCACATGCTGCGTGAATGACTGGATCACCTGCAGGCGGGGTGCAATGAGAGCAGCGCGCCGTTATCACCTACAGATCTTCTGTTGCAACCAGCCAGGCAAGTTGCCTTGTTGGAGCTACTGTCCCCACATTACATTACATTACATTACATTACATTACATTACATTACTTTACAGTACATTACAGTACATGCTCCACTCATTGAGGAGTGGGAACCCCAGTCAGGAGCCAACGAGAGGCTCACTTACAATGGCAGCAGGTGAAGGGCAGTGGCAGGATGTTTCAACTCCTGCTCACTACTGCACATCGTTGAATCTCATGCTGCATGGCTCGAGGGCCCTGTCAACTGAGGTAGGTTTGAATCATCACAACCAGCCATATTGCAAATGGACGGACAGAATCCAAGGGTGATGGCCACAGAAGCACCCGCTGTTCCTATTCCTGTTCCTATGTGCTTTGCAGGCTCCTGACTGGCTCACAAGGGCACCAACAGCAACAAACATTGTTGCCATTGCGCATGCAAGCCTACCTGCTGCAGCACCTCCTGTGGGCCTCCAAAGTTGCGCAGCACTGCCCTGTACAGCTGCACAGCCAACAGCTGCGGCTGCAGCCTCAGGCTGCTGATGAGCGGGTAGAAGTCCCTCAGCCCATGGAAGTCTGGCTGCGCCTGGCTGCGGTAGTGTGCATAGTAGGCTGCTGCCACTGCCTGCAGCGCACGTGCCTTAGCTGCATCTGGCGCTGCTGCATGTGCTGCCTGCCAGATGGTGGTGGCTGTGGCTGCCAGATCAGCTTCATCAGGCTCTGGCCTGCAAGATTACACCCGAAACGTTTCAGGACAAGCAGCAGTTGCAACCCCGGCGTTCTGGTACATGTGTGCGGCGTAGGGCAACCTGAGTTGTTGCTGGTCAGGCATCAGACAACTAATGATCTGCAATCACATCTGCTGCATAAAGTCCAGAACAATGCTTCAGACTGATGCTGCTGCGACTGCAGCCCGCCCTCTGGAGATGCGCATGTAGCAGGGGATGTCATAAGCACCAGCAGCAGCAGCAGCAGCAGCACAGCCCCACCTGGAAAGCAGCACCGCCCTGCTCAGCTTTGCAGCATCCAGGGCCCAGTTGCTGATGCCCACCACTGCCACCTCAGGGCACTCTGCAGGGTAGCCAGGTTCCAGCTCTGCATGCAGCGCCTGCAGCAGCAGCAGCAGCAGCAGCAGCAGCAGCAGCAGCAGCAGCCAGCAAGCCAGTTTGCAGCGTCTCGCAGGCTGCTAGTGGCACACACGTGCCGGCCTTGTTTCTGCAGCTGCGGCTGCGCACGATTGCTTGCCATACTTGTTCGCCTACCTCGCCTGTACCCGCTTGTAGCAACAGTAGTGCTGGCCTCTGATGCAAATTGTGTGTGAGAGCAGGTCAACCTGGATGCAATGCCAGCTGCATGCACGTTTCGGCTGCCTTACATGCCCACGGATCCCTGCAACACCATGCCCAAGTTCAGAAGCAGGAGAAGCAGAAAGCCCGGAGCAGCAGCAGCAGCAACAGCAGGCAGCAGCAGCAGCAGCAGCGGCAGCGCATCTTGAGTGGGTTGTGTGGCGAGATCTCAGCCAGCCCCACTTCATCCAGCACCACAGCAATGGTGCCCGCGCCGGCTGCAGCAGCAGCAGCCTTGGCTGCAGCAAAGGTCTTGGTGATGCCCTCAGAGGTGGATGACCGAGCCCTGGAAGCTGAAGAACATCAGCTGCCATGCAGCAGGCAGTTGCGCAGCATGACAACAGCCACACAGTAGAGAGTGTCATGGCAGGAATGCTCGACTGTCGACAGAAGATGAAGACACAGATTGCGCATGGGTTGCCGATTGTTGATGACTCTGCAGGCAAGCACAATGGGCAGAGGACCAGGCGCCTAGCACGCTGAGGCAGTATGCATCAGTGATGCAATCTGCCGCCATAACACTCGGCCGCTGTGCTCGCACAAAAGGTGCCTAGCCAACACACGCAGCTGGCTGTGCGGAACTTGAGTATACTCACTGTGGGCAGCTGCCTGTAGAAGGGGTCACCCGAGTCCACGCCCCTCAGGTTGGCGTTGATGAGGCGCAGCGCCAGACTCTTGCTGCTGCCAGGCTTGCCCACCTGGCATGCAGGTGATGGACAGTACAGTAGCACAAATCAGTGGCTGACAGCAGGGTGAACGCCATTTACAGCAAGCAGTACACCCGCCACACAGAACCCAGCACGCATGGCTGGTCTTGTTTGCTGCAGCGATTGGCGCGAACTGCACTTGCTACACAACCCACACCTAGACACCAATTGCAGCCGTGCGGCACAAAACACGGGTTGCAGCTTTTACTACCTCGCCAAACACATTGGATGATATGACATGCACAGCAGCACGCATTCCGTGGTGCGCAGCCAGAAGATGTGGCCTGTACATCACCACGCAGAATGCAGCAGACATGGCTGGCTCCGGCTGCTCCAGCTGCATGGAGCAAACTGCTCTTGGTGTATAGAAGACGCGGTTCTTGAACTCCTGTTTGCTGGTCCCGTCCAACGATCTGTTACTACCACATTTGGCATACGAATAACACGATTAGGACATAGCCAGGGCCGCGGTCTCTCACCAGGAAGATTGGAATCTTGTTCAGCATGCACACCAGCGCCACAAACACGTTCTCGCGCAGCGCCTCATTCACAGCAATGCCAGGCGGCAGCTCCATGCGGCGCAGGTAGTCCTCCTGCTCAGCCCGCAGGATTGCCAGCAGGTCCTCCACAGATGTGGTCTTGCCATGCCGCCTGAACGCAGCTACAAGCTGCTGCAGGTACCGCTGCCGTGCATTCCTGCAAGCCAGCCGTGAGTGGTAGGTGTGCAGCAGCGCAAGCACCAGGCCTTGCAGCTGCACACGTGCCTGCTGCTGCTGCTCCTGGCTGTAGGCTTGGAGGAGGCTGCCGGCGAGTGCAGCAAAGGGGTTCTGCTGCCAGAGAATTGAAGTGACGGGTCTGCGGCGGGGCTTCGGCCTGTTGAACATGTTGGCCTCAAACCAGCTGCAGGCGTTCCAGCAGCAGGAGGTACACCGTCATTGTGGTACTGGTACAGCGCAGCCGTTGAAGCACTGCCATTAAATGCAGCAGCGCACTGGGCTAGTGCCTGAAGCAGGTGACCATGACAGCACACCGTCATAAAGAACTACGCAGTGCAGCTGCGGCAGCCTGTGCCCTCACCACGCCAGCCTGATGCAGCGCCGCACATCCCTCAAGCTGACGTCCCACGGATGGCCACAGCTGCGGATGAAGCGCTGTGAGCTACACAGCACATCAACCAGCAGGGCTGGATCAAGCTGGCTGCAGCAGCCGCCACTGCTGCTGCTGCTGCTGCTGCTGCCAGCGCTGTTGGGCAGCATGGGCGCCTGCCAGCCGGCTACCATGGCGGTGATGTAGCCTTGCTCGTCAGTGGCACTCAGCACACCAAAGTCCCTGCAGCAGGGCAAGTGACACGCATACTATATGTGTGCTTGTGGCTGTGCATGGCAATATGTACTACTGAAGCAAAGGAGGCTTTCTGTGGATGAAACACCCGGTCACAAGGACTGGGTATGTCTGCTGGTGTTCACATGCCTCGACATGTGCCAGCATACACACAGCATGATAAACACACCTCCGTACAGTGTACTTTCACGACCGCTGCACCGTCCGCAAGGCTGTGGCAACAGCTGCTACCCCACTCTGCAAAGCACCGTGCTTCTTACATTGCAGCAGCCAACTTTGCACCATTCAACTATCAGACCCCAGTGCAACCCCAGATGCCGCAACCACTCACCACACATGGTCCATCACAGTCTCTGGCAGCGGCTGCACAGTGTACACCAGCCGAGCCAGCCCACTTGCAGCAGCAGGAAGCTTGCCCGTCAGCCCTGCACTGGGCACCACGCAGCTACTGCTGCTGCTGCTGCTGCTGCTGTTGGTGGCAGCAGCGCTGCTGCTGGTGGGTTTGAGGCGGTAAGGGTTCACTGCTGCCATGGGTACTACTGCTGGGTGCAGGCTGCGGTTTCTTGGCAGCTGCCTGTGGCTGATGAGAGATGCAATGATGCCTTGGTGGGTGCAGGTGTTGGACTCATCAAGGAACAGCCACACCTCCCACACCTGCAGGGGCGGTGGTTTGGCAAGCTGGGCTTAGACTAGACATGTTGTAGCACACGTGTAGGACGCATCTACCAGCAGGACATGGAAAAGCAGCGGCAGCAGCAGCAGTGACAGCAACACCAATGATGTTACAGCTGCACAGCACGCATAACAACCAGCGGCACGGCCCCCCAACTTGCCCAACTTGCCTGCTGTCGTGGGTACAGTGTTGCCGTTCTCTCTGCGCTGTCGACTGCCTGCAGGATCTGCTTGCTGCTGGTGCCGCCATGCACGTTGAGCACACACAGCTTCACGCCGGCTGCATCTGCCAGGAACTTCAGTAGGCTTGTCTTGCCGCAGCCTGCAAACATAAACACCAGCGCGCATGTGCACACACACAAGGTCTTGAGTCTGATGTTTCTTCGCATCACTCCACATTTTTATGCTGTTGTACAGCAACTACCCAGGCTGTTCCTGTTAGTGCTCAAGTCAGTGGCGTCCCAATTCCAGCCAGCGCCAGCTCACTGGCTGCGCAATTTTTGCAGCTAGAACTAGGTGGCTCGTATTTTATTCAAACCAAGCAATAGGCAGTGATCATAAATGCATACGTTGCGGCTGGCGGGGTGAGCAGATCTGTAAACATCAAGCAGCCATGATGTTGAAGTATGCAGTAAGCTGGTACAGTACATGCACAAGGACTCACATGTGTCTCCCATCATCACCGCCGGCTGCCCAGCCTGCACCCGCAGGTAAATGAAACTCATCTTCAGCAGGTTGTCAGGCGTCAGGATGTACGGCACTGCAGCAAGCACCGCCCAGCGTGCATCCCTGTGCGCGTGGCTGCCGCTGCTGACAAGCGTCAGCAGCGTCTCTAACAGTTCTGAGCTACCCAGCGCTGCATAATCCACCAAGCCCCCTGCTGTCCTAAAGGCATCTGAGTGCAGCGCAGATTGGCTAGCCGGCAGCTGCTGGAAGCTTTGAGGTACGTGCTGCCGCTGCCTGTACAAGGCAGTAATGCTCTGGTGGTTGTCTGCTGCATTGAACAGCAGCAGCAGGTGGTTACTGTCTGACCAGCTGACCTGCAAGCTGCAACCCTGCATCTAGCGCTGCTCCTGTGCTAGCTGCCTGGTGGTGCTGACGCTGCGTGCTGCGCACTGCGCTGCAGCTGATTAATGCAAAGCTGGCAGCGGCCTCCAAAATTGCAGTCAGCAGTTGGCTACGCACTCTGCACTGCCCGCCATTCTGCACCCACTGCAGCGTAGATGGGTGGAAGAACCAGCTTCCTGACATGCGCCGCAGCTGCCGTGCTGCTATGCTGACAAAGGTCTTAAGCAGGCTATATGTCATCACACCGTCTGCTCCGGCTGCAAACACTTGCCGCAGAAGCCGCTGGCAGGTGGCGGCATCAGGCACGAATGCAGCACAGTCTGCTGCCACGCTGCCGTCAGGTTCGACTGCAACTGCAACTACATCCAGCTGGCCTGACTGCTGCAGGGCTAGGTACGTGCACAGCAGCTGCATGTCTGCAGGTGTGGTGTCAAGCTGCTGCCAGTCAAAGCAGCAATGCAGCCGCCAGAAACCAGCATGGCAAACATGACTGCTGCCACTGCTGCTGCTTGCAAGAATGCTTTGTGCTGCTGGCGGCAGCAGCACCTGAAGGTTCGCGACCTGCTGTGCTGCAGCAAGCAGCGGCAGCTGCTGCAGCAGGCCACTACCCACCATGCTGTTCCCAACTTCCACCACAATACTGCACGGTCCTTGCGGCCGGTGGTAGGCCTGCATCCCTTCAGTCACATGTGACAGCACAAGCAGACCAAACAGCAGCTCTTCAATGTGCTTAGAGCTGCTGCAGCCAAGCAGCTGCAGGTGCAGCACCTGCTGTGCCGGATCCCAGCCTTGCAGTTGGCTGATGACTGCTGCTGCTGCTGGCTCTGCTGCTGTTGCTGCTGTTGCTGCTGCCATGTCATCAGTAAGCAGCACATGGTACAGCTGCTTCCCCTGCTCAGCAGCAAGCCGGGCTGCTGCTGTTGTTTTGCCCTGCCCAGGCAGGTCTGACGTCAACACCAGTGCACAGCTGCCCTGCTCCTGCAGAATGCGCTGCAGCAGCAGCCCAAGCTCGCCCGGTGTGCTGTCAGCATGCTGGATCTGAAGCCACGCTGGGCTCCTGCTGCCCTGATCTGCCTGAGCAATGTCTGCTGTGGCATGTGCTGCCAGCTGAGTTGCTACGTATGAGCTGTGTCCGCTGCATGTGATGATCAGCCTGCTCGCCACATAAGCAGCAGCAGCATCTGCATGCCAAGCATGGATCAGCTGCAGCTGCTGCAGCAGGCGGGTCTGGAAGCTGAGCGGCAGAGCATCAGCGTCGCAAAGCGTACACAGCGTCACTGCCTGCGCCACGCTGCTCTCATGGCGATGGCTAGTCCTGCTGCTGCTGCTGCTGCTGCTGTCTGTGCTGCCGCCATAAGTGGCTGGTTGAGCCCCTGCAGCTGCGAGTGCTAGTGCAGGGAAGCAGCGCTGCAGCAGCAGCTGCACCTCCCACCAGGTGGTGCTGCTGCTGCAGAACAGAACCTCCGAGGGCTGAGGCGCAGCACACCCTGCAGCAGCACGCGCCTCAAGCAGCACAGCAATGCTGCTGGCCTCTGCTTCCGTCCAAACTATCGTGACCAGCCCCTTGCTGCCTGTGCTGCTGCTGCTGTCCATGTACTTGGCAGTTGGCTGTCCCTCTGCCTCCGCTGCTGCAGCATCCGCCACCACACTTGCAGAATCTGCAATAGCATTTGATGCGTCCTGGAGGTATTCCTGGGGAAAGGTGGCTTCCTTGCTGAACAGCGTGTCTAAAGCAGCTGCCAGCCGGCCACACACGGCTGCTGCTGCCTGCACTGCTGGGCTGGCATGTGCCTGCAGCAGCAGTGCAGCAGCTGCTGCCTTTAGCGGGCTAAGCTTCAGTGCACGGGTGTGAGCATTGCTTGCTGAGTCGCCACTTTCACTGAAGATGTCTGGCAGCATCCTGCCTGGTGCTGCACCCAAGCTGCCACCGTGAGTTGCTGCTGCATCTACACCAGTACTTCTGCAAGCTGCTGCTGCTGTAGAGCCGGCTGCACAAACTGCAGTACGGCCAGTGCAGCCAGGCGCTCGTGCTGTGACGGCTCAGCTTCCGAAGCACCCGCTCTGCAGAGCACATGCTGCAGCAGGAACAGCTGCCGTGGGTGGAAGTAGTTCAGCCAACTGCAGCCAGCCTGCGCTGCAGCCAGCTGCTGCCTCCAAGCCGCCAAGTCCTCCTGCAGCTCAGCCAGCAGCTGCTGCAGCTGCTGCAGGCGCTGTGCTGCGTCTGCTGTTGCTGGCAGGTGCTGCTGCCAGGTGCGGTAGCTGAAGCAGCCTAGCTCTAGCAGCTGCCCTGCCACTGATGCCACCTCGCTTGCGGTGCTGACTTCCTCTGCAAACAGAGGGAGCAGGTTGCTTGATGGGCCAGTTGTATGTGTGACAACACGTCCATCTACCTCCATGGGCGCAGCAGCAGCAGTGACAGCAGCAGTGCCAGCAGCAGCATGGCTGGTAACTCTGCTGCTGCTGCTGCTGCTGCTGCTGCTGCTGCTGCTGCTGCTGCTGCCAGACAGCAGCAGCACCCTGCTGCGCAGCTCCTGCAACTCACGCATTGGCAGCTGTCTCACGGTGCGCTCTGCAGCGCTGCTGCTCTGGGTGTTGCTGCACGTGGCACTGCTCCTAGGATAGCTGCATGCTGCTTCGACTTGGCAGTGCAGAATCTGCAAATCCCGACCGTCCTCCACTAGAACAACATCCTCATCCACTGCCTCCGTTGCTGCTGCTGCTGCTGCAGCTGCTGCTGTGGCGAAGGTGTATGTGCCATGCAGCATCACCTTGAGCACCACCTCCCTGGTCAGCTCTGCCCTATCTGAAACCAGCCGCGCATACAGGGCCTTGAAACTGTGCACATTCTCATTGCACACCTGCAGCTGTGCTGCCATGCGGCTGAACGCAGCAGCCAGCGCAGCAGCTGACACCCGCTGCGCTGCTGCGGCTGAGGATGATGAGCCTGCATGGCTACTGGCAACTGCTCCTGCTGCTGCTCGTTTGCTGTGCATGGCTTGCAGCGTAGCTGCCGCTGTGCCTGCTGCTGCAAGTCCTTGCAGCAGCTGCTCGAGGGTTGCTGTCCCAGTAGTTGTGCCAATGCTTTGAGCTGCTGCAGCAGGCGGCTCACCTCCAGCAAGTCTGACAGCACTGCAGCGCGTACGGAGCTGTCACCTGCACGGCGCAGCAAACAGACCAGCAGCAAAGAAACGATTGCTGTTGACGGAAACTGTTGTTTTTGTGACGCATCACCGACTCTACTGCGCAAAGGAGTAAAGCATGTTGAAGCGCTATTTGATGGAGGGGTCCACCACATCCAGCGACCAAACAGCTGACCTTTTACTACATGGCAAGCATGCACAGTATGAGGGTGCGATCCTGCGCCCTGAACTGGTTTCATCAGCGTACAGGTTTCAGGGCAGCGCTGTGAAGCACGCTGTTTGTTTGCATCACAGTGCGTGTGATTCACAACCGCCTCGCACCTAGCTCATCTGCTGCACTTGTTGGGCAGATGTCTTGAGCATAGGATGTCGTACACCGCCAATGCAAATCTGCACTCTGGTGCTGCCACCGCCACTGAAACTAGAGCCTAGACATGGTAAACATGACACACCCACACCGCAGGGCAAGGACATACACACAAAAATACGCCGCAGCCGCACCCACCAAGGTCTTCTGCCCCATCAACCAGCCGCCTCAAATCATCTGTAGATGCAGCAGCAAGGAATGCTTGCAGCGCCTCACTCCTCCCCAGCTGCTGCAACAGCCCCAGCTGCCCAGCCAGCTGCCCCAAGCCCGCTTCAACTCCTTCAAATGCTTCAGCAAGCTGCACAGCTGGCGTCTGCAGCTCGCTCAGCGGCTGCTTTGGCAGCAGCTGCACTGCTGCCAGCAGCGGCGAGGCAGACAGGCTGAAAGCAGGCTGCAGCTGCTGCAGCTGCTCTCCCAGGGCACACTCACGGCTGGCGTGGTGCAGGCGCAGCAGTGCAGCAACCACACTGGAAGGCAGGACTGCTGCAGGTGCCATTGCTGTGCCGTTTGCTGTGCCAGCTGCTGCGCCAGCTGCTGTGTGGCTGGTTGGGGCTTGCTGAGCACCAAAATGCTGCACAGCGGCATACTCAGCTGCCACGTCAGGCGCCTGCTCACTCGCCCACAGCTCCAGCACAGCAGCAACTGACGGGCCAGCTTGCCTGCTGCTGCTGCTGCCTGCCCGGTTTGGCTGTAGCTCAGTGGCTGCCGCCCATTGCGCCTGGAAGTGCTGCAGCAGCTGCGGCATGAGCTGCACAACATCAGCAACGCGCCTGCTGCTGCCGGCAGCAGCAGCAGCAGCTACAGGCTGCTCTTCCATGCCGGCATCATCAAGGCCTTGCCCTGACCAGCTGCCCCGCGCAACGCCGCCACAAGCTGCCTGGACTGCACTGTCATCCTCTGCCGCTGCAGCTGCAGCTGCAGCTGCTGCAAAGTGCCTGAGGCTGTTGCGAAACACTGTCAGGCCCAGCAGCCCCTGTGCCTGTGCAGCAGCTTGCAGTGGCTGCCAATGCATTCCCCAAAATGCCTCACTGCCCACATCTTCAACCGCGCAGCTGTGCAGCCTTGCCTCCATGCTGCTCATGTCTGTTACGTAAGCAGCCAAGTCAGCTGTAGCATCCAGCGAAGGGCAGACGATAGCGTAAAACGCATCTAGAAGCTGCTGCTGATGTGCGTGCTGTTGCAGTGCTGCATCTGCTGCCTCCAGAGCAGCTGCCACAGCATTTGCAGTGCAGCTGATGCCTTCAAATGCAGCAGCTGCGACACCAGCACTGCAGCTGATGCCTTCAAATGCAGCAGCTGCCACACCAGCACTGCAGCTGATGCCTTCAAATGCAGCAGCTGCCACAGCATTTGCAGTGCAGCTGATGCCTTCAAATGCAGCAGCTGCGACACCAGCACTGCAGCTGATGCCTTCAAATGCAGCAGCTGCCACACCAGCACTGCAGCTGATGCCTTCAAATGCAGCAGCTGCCACAGCATTTGCAGTGCAGCTGATGCCTTCAAATGCAGCAGCTGCCACACCAGCAGCGCAGCTGATGCCTTCAAATGCAGCAGCTGCGACACCAGCACTGCAGCTGATGCCTTCAAATGCAGCAGCTGCCACAGCATTTGCAGTGCAGCTGATGCCTTCAAATGCAGCAGCTGCCACACCAGCAGCGCAGCTGATGCCTTCAAATGCAGCAGCTGCGACACCAGCACTGCAGCTGATGCCGGCAGCTGCATCCGCTAGGTTCACCATCTGCACTGCATGCACAGCTGCTGCTAGCTGAAGCAGAGGATGCCGCTGCAGCTGCAGCTGCTGCACTGAATGCAGCCTGATTGCAGCTGGTATGTAAGGTTGCACACAAAGCTGATGACCTTGCTGGTTACAGGATGCAGCATGCCTGAGCCCAGCTGGCCAACCCTATCAACCTCATCACCGCCGTCCCCACCACAGTTTCTGCTCCTGCTGTTGCTGCTGCTGCTGTCGTACATGCGTGTGCTGCTGGCGCGCTGTTCAGCAGTGTCCACGCCATGCAGCTGTTCAGCAGTGTACACGCCATGCAGCTGTTCAGCAGTGTCCACGCCATGCAGCTGTTCAGCAGTGTACACGCCATGCAGCTGTTCAGCAGTGTCCACGCCATGCAGCTGTTCAGCAGTGTACACGCCATGCAGCTGTTCAGCAGTGTCCACGCCATGCAGCTGTTCAGCAGTGTACACGCCATGCAGCTGTTCAGCAGTGTCCACGCCATGCAGCTGTTCAGCAGTGTACACGCCATGCAGCTGTTCAGCAGTGTCCACGCCATGCAGCTGTTCAGCAGTGTACACGCCATGCAGCTGTTCAGCAGTGTACACGCCATGCAGCAGCTTGAGCCACAGCGGGTGACCATACAAAAGGTCGTCTATGCTTTGCAGGAGTGGAACACGCACACTTGTTGCAGCGCTGCTCATGCTGGCTGGGCTGGCTGACTCATCAACCATGCAGTCTGCCAGCAGCAGCAGCATCTGCTGCTGCAGGTTTGACACTGCTGCTGATTGCCGATGCTCCTGCTGCTGCTGCAGCAGCGCTGCTGATAGTGCAGCTGGCTGGCTGTAGCGCTGTCTTTGGCGCTTGGTGGTGACAGTCTGCCACTGCTCCACTTGGCTGTGTGCTGAACCTGCTGCTGCGCTTGACAGCTGCTGCTGCCCATGACCAGCAGCTGAACAGCTGGCATACAGCAGGTTACTGCACCCCTTGCTACCTGCTGCAATTGCAAGCACTGCTGACACATACACATCTGCAGTCTCCCAGCTGCTGCACACACGCTGCTGAATACTCTGTGCAGCAGCTGAGGCTGCTGCACAAGAGTCAGCTTCGATGCACTGATGCAGCGTCTGCAAGTTGTGCTGCTGCAGCAAAGGCCTGCAGCTGCAGCTGATCACCCTAGCTGCTTGCAGCACCTGCAGCAGCTGCCCATGCTGCTGCACAGCAGCTGTCAGCTCAACTGCCAGCACATGCAGCAGGTGATGCAGCAACGAAGGCCTGCTGCTTCGAGCAGCAGCATGGACGCCTGTCTGCTGCTGGCCAGTGTGAGTGGCGTCCAACTGCTGCTGCCGCCACTGCTGCTGGCTGGTTGGCAGCATGCCTGTATCTGCTGTTGCTGCTGCTGCTGCTGCTGCTGCTGTCAGGAGCTGGACCATCTGGGCCTCATGCTCAGCTTCTAAGAGCTGCAACACAGGGCAGTGCCTCACCAGGTGCTCAGCTGCACAGTACAGCGTTGCAATCTGAGGTTGCTTGCCAGCACATGCTGCTGCTGCTGCTGCTCTTGAGCTGCTAGCTGATGGTGCTGGCTGCCGCAGCAGCCACTGCCACACGACAGCCACCACATCCTCAGCAAACTGTTTGCTGGCTGTAGTGCCTGATGGGGCTACCTGGCACTGCTCTTCTGGTGATGCAGTCAGCAAGTCTGCTCCGACTACGCCTGCACGGCCTCCACCCAATGCTGTTGCTGCTGCTGCTGCTGCTGCTGCTTTTGGTTGTGCTGTTCCATCTGCACTGGCTTGTGTATCTGCTCTACCTGCCAGCAGCTGCTGCAGTGCAGCAGGCACCAGGTGGAAAGACACAAATGGCGACCAGCAGCAGCTGCTGCTGCTGCTGCTGCTGCTGCTGCTGCTGTTGCTCGTGTAGCTGCTGCCACTGGACTGGCCACATTGCAGCAGCAGCTGCAGCAGCTGTGCTGGCCCGCCATCAAACAAGCCTCCAAATAGAAGTTCACCGCTCCACACCTCCCAGCTATCTGCAGCAGCTGCTGCACTGTCAAGGTACCCAGTGCTGCTGCCGCTGGCTGCACCTGCTGACGATGCTACAGCTGCAGAGCCTCCTGTGGAAGTGTGGGCAGCAGCCGGGCGGCTGCTGCTTGTGGCAAGCATGCTGCTGCCAGCTGCACCAGCATTGCCACCGTGGCCGTTACTGCTGTTGCTGTTATCTTGCACAGCAGCCGCCAGCACTGCCTGCTGCATGGCCTGCCTGAAGTCTTCTAGCAAGCCCTGGCCTGCAAGGCTGCTCCAACATTGCAGCAGCTCCCCAACAGACGCCAGCTGCATTGCAGCATTCACAGCCGCCCTGATGCGGTGTGCTGCAGTGACGTGGCAGCCACGGTTGCGGGGTGCAAGCTGCTGCAGCAGCGGTGGCAGCTGCTGATGCAGCTGCAGCAGGTCTTGCAGCCCAGGCGCCAGAGCCAGCACAGCTCCCAGCAGTGTGCTGCTTGCTGCTTCAGCAGGTAGCTCACGGCTAATTGCTGCCAGCTGCCGGCACATGAGCAGCACTGCGTCTGCAAAGCTGGCTGCTGCAGGGCCACATGCTGCTGCTGCCAGGGTAGCTGGGTGCAGCTGCTGCCCCTTTTGCTGCTGTTGTGGCTGTGGCTGCCAGTGCGAGTGTGGAAGCTGCCTTGGCAGGCCGCGTAAAGCGTACAGGAAGCCAAGGGATGGGCGCTTCAACAGGCCAACAAGAGCTGGCAGTGCTGCTAGCCAAGCAGCATCACTCTGCAGATCACAACACTGCAGCGCCTGGGATGGAGCACTTGCAGTTAAAGTGCCGTGCAGGCAGTCCTGCAGCTGCTGCAGCCACGACGCACTTGCAGAGCTACTGCCGCTGCTGCTGCCAGGGTGGGCTGCTGCTGCTGCTGCTGCTGCTGCTGCTGGCGTTGTGCTGCTGCCCGCTGAGGGCAGCAGGTGAGCATGACTCAGCACTGACAGCACCTGCAGGCTCGCTGTGACTGCCTGCTGAAGTTGTAGTGCTAGCTGCTCAGGCAGCAACCTTACAGCATCGTATGACAGGCAAGACATCAGCCTTATTGCTGCATATGCTCGCAGCACACTTGCTGCTGCTGCCGCCGCCGCTGCTGCTGCTGCTGCTGCTGCTGCGGATAGATCCTCGCCTCCTGTGTACGATGCCCTTGTGTAATCATCTGCGCCAGCAGGAACTGCTGTGTCTGCCTCCCACTCCATGCTGCTGCTGCTACTGTTGCTGCTGCTGCCGCTGGCTTTTGTGGGGGCATTGGTAAGGTCGCTGAGAAGCCTTGCCGGCAAAACTGCTGGAAGCTGCTCTGCCAGCAGCAGCACAGTTCCCACCACAAGCGAGGTCTTGCTACCCCTGCTGCCGCTGCCACCCCAAGCACCACTGCTGCTGCTGCTGCTGCTGCTGCTGCTGCTGCTGCTGCTGCTGCTGCTGCAATGCTGCAGCAGATCTTGCAGCAGCGTGGCCACTGTTGACAGCTGCTGCTGCTCCTGCAGTTGATGCAGCAGCACATCAACCATCACTGCTGCAAGCTCTGCCGAGGCAACTGCTGCTGCTGCTGCTGCTGCTGCTGCTGCCGCTGCTGCTGACGACGGCGATGCAGAAGACTGCCGGCTGTCACGTGCCAAAGGATGCAGCACAAAGTGATGGCTGCATCCTGGCAATAGCACCTGCTGCAACTGCACTGCTTCGCTGCTCTTGCCCCCTGCCAGAAGCCTTGTCAAGCCGCGGACAGGCAGGCGCAAGGAAACTGACACAGTGCGGGACACGCCCTTGCTACAGCTGCTGCCGCTGCTGCTTGTGTACTCGCTTGGCCAGTGGTCTGTCTGTATAGGACCTGACCACCAGTAGCTGAAATGCTGCCCTGCTGGCTGCACGAATTGCATCTGTGCTCCATCAAGCAACAGCAAGCGCTCCTCTGCAGGCAGCGCCTGCTGGGGGCCCTTGCCTGTCCTGCTGCTGCCTTTGCTGCTTGTTACGGACTGTGTGATGCTGACAGCAGGCACGCAGCCGTCCGCAAGCTTGATGGGCAGCAAAGCATGGACCCACATGAAACTGCTCGACGACTGCTGCTGCTGCTGCTGCTGCTGCTGATCTGCCATGCCTGCTGCCTCTGCAAGTTGCCTAAGCTAGACTTCCTTACTATTTCTGGTGTTTACTCCTACACTAGAGCTACTGAGCATGCTCGAGTCAGCCATGATCCTTAGCACGGATACCTGCGGTAGTGCCATGGCCATGTCACTGGAAACCAAGGGGTTCAAACGTCACAGTACCTCGAAAGATCATCAGGCAAGAACGTAAGCTATCGCCTTTTGTAGCCGAGGCAATGAGGGTCAGGCGGGTCGCTGGCCAACCCAGCACGCACCTCGGCAGAAACAATTAAAGCACAGCACCGCACGGCGTGTTTGTGTACGGCTTGAGACTGTCAGATACCACTCTTCACGGGAACTGGGAACAGAAGCGAAAGCTTCGATGACCTCGAGGCCAGTGGGCCTTAGCCGTGCTGGAACCTTGGAATTCCAAGGTACAGACACCGCACTCGGCACTGGCAGTTGAAATGAAGTTGCGACACCTGCCAGGAATCTCATCACCTGCACGATCATTAACCGTGCCACGGATGCCCATACTTTGGCACATCTGCAGCATCACTAACCAAGGCCATCCTCCATGCACACATCATCTGCACTGGCAGCTGGTCCATGCGTACTGTACAGCAAAAAGTGCACCAGCGCCATCTGCTGTGCCACACTTGTGTAAACCAAACACAGCATACACAGATATTCAGTTGCACCCAATGCTCATGCTCCCCTGATGCTCCCCCTGCCAGTAATAAACATGCAGGGTTTGCAAACAACTTCAAGTGGTGAGCTCAAGGCCAAAGATGCATCCCTTTGTGCCTTGCAGCAAACATCGCTGCATGCCATTACACCTGCGGACCAGGCACCACAGATCTTTTGCTGGCCCTGCCAGGTGTGCCCTCTTCCTGCACGTGCAGCCAAACGTGAACCCTCAACCGGAGTTCATTCCGAACACACTTGCACCACAAGGCTGCTGACAAAGCGACACTGGCTTTGGCTGCTGCCACTACACATAGCACATGGCTGGTTCAACTGCTGCTTCTGCAGCAGCAGTTGCCTGCCCCCCATGCTATCGTCCCACAAGCAGCCACTTTGAGCGGGTGGCTGCACCATGGGCTGCTCTGCCGCAGACAACCTGCAACACAAACCTGCGGTGGTGCAAATGTGGTTGCTGCTGGATACTGCCGAGACTGCCGCATCCTGCAACCACATCCGAATCTGCTGTCACCTTCAACTACCAGCATAAGTCTGCAGCAAACGCAGCAGGCCGTACGCTGCCTGGGACACGTAGCTAATCTTCCAGGCAGCACCATGCAAGCGTCACACACACACACACAGCGCTGCTGCGACTGTTTTCGATGTTCAATCAACGGCAACCCGCTCGGGAACGGTCCCCAAGATAAGCCAACAACGCAAAGCAGCATCAACACCAACACAGCAGCTGGCCGCGCAACCCCAGGGGTCATACACAATGCGCAGCAACCACCGCAGCACTTGCTTTTGTTGCTGCTGCTGCTGCAAGCCCTTTGTCAGCAGCTACTGATGAGGACCAGCCAATGTGCCTGCGCAGACCCCTGAGAGTCGTGCCGCCCACCTGCCCTCAAGCTTCCCTGCTGAGCCCCTGTGTTGACATCTGCACATCCCTGTTGCCCAAGGCATGCCCTACACACACCCTGCTCAACAGCCCCCGCACTGGCGCCGCAGATACAGCGCAGCACACTTCAGCACCACACCCCACCCCTCTACATCTACTGCTGCCATCACACCAACACTGCTGCGCCCATAACCACACGCCAACTGCTGCTGCCGCACTGACTGCTGCTGCTCATGTTGCTGCCACCATGGCGTGCCCGTGCCTGCGCCTGCCCTTGTGCCCGCGTGCGGTCAGGTCGTGCAGCACCTCCTCAGCCTCCGCATGCATCTGCTCGTGGTCAGGCAGCTCACCCTCCTTGACCAGCCGCGCAGCTGCAGCACGCAGCGCTGATAGGTTGCTGGGCAGCGCCTTGAAGAAGCGCACCTGCAACGGTTGCAACAAGTGTGCAGCAAGGACCATAGATCAAGGGCTGCATGCAAAGCCACAGGTGATGGGATGCAAAGGCGGCTTTTGCCAAGTGGACATGTGCAGTAAGATATGATGAAAGGCTGCTGGGCAGTGCCTTGAACCAGTGCACCTGTGGTCCAAAACATCCACAAGACTGACACACAGGACATGCCGGGTTACCAGTGAGTGGATAAGAAGGGTGATCTGGCAAGATGCACGAGGAAAAAGAGCTGCACGCAACAATGACATGAAATCGACTGCTAGCGCAATAAAAATGCAGGTTCGAGCGGTGCAGTTTCGGACAAGGCCGCAAGGGGCATGGTAAGCACTCACCAGCGCCTTGGCGCCCCTCCTTGAGCATAAGGCCCACACTGCGCTGATTCATTAACTAATTCAGTGACTGGCGGAACATACATCCTCATGCTGTGCTGCCCTGCCAGTGCAGCTGTCACTCACCAGCGCCTTGGCGCCCTCCTTGAGCTTGCGGTCCACGCTGCCGTCAGGCTGCCACGCGTACAGTCCAAACTCCATCAGGTACCCCGCATTCCACTCAAAGTTGTCCACCTGTGGCAGCAGCAGCAGCAGCAGCAGCAGCCGCAGCAGCAGCAGCAGCAGCAGCAGCAGCAGCAGCAGCATGAGTTGACAATGCAGCTGGCAGTGGACGTTGCCATTGCCTAGCATGAGCCAGGTATCCAGGTCATTGCATGTTCGCTGTAGGTCTGCACTGAGGACAGAGCGGCAGGGAGTGCTGTGGAGCTGGGGAGCTGCTTTGCTACTCCTGGCAATTAGCTCATGGCAGCTGCATTGACTTCATGTGCTTGTGGTGTTGCATGCTGTGGCATTTGTAGTGGATCAGCAGCTAGCTCGTGCCCAACACCAACCCACCAGAGTCCAGTAGTAGAAGCCGCGCACGTCAGCGCCATCAGCAATGGCACGCAGCATCTGCAAGCAGACAAGCGGAAGGCCTCAGCAGATGAGAACAGCTCATTCCAGGCTGGCACTGCTGCGCTGGGGCTCTGGCCAACTACACTGACTAGGGGTGATGTTTTGGCGTGACTGCTGCCTGAGCCAGATTGCCAAGGACACAACGCGTACGCAGAGAACTGCCTAGCATGTATAAAGCGCGTGGCGCTGCCACTGGTGTCAAGCAAACTAAGAAACCAGTTGCTAGCACCTGTCGCATTTGTGCTGCTTGGTGCTGGAGCCTGGTTGGCCATGGCCAGCAGTTGGCCATGGCCAGCATCGAGTTGGCCAGCAGTTGGCCATGGCCAGCATCGACTGCTGTGCTGGTAATCAACGAACTGGCCCTGCCTGCTCACCGCGCGCATGTACTTGTCGATCATGGTGGCCCGGTTCTTGTCGCTTTTGTCGGCAATGCCGGTCTCGGTGATATAGATGGGGATGCCGTACTGGTTGGACTGCAGCAGCAGCAGCAGCAGCAGCAGCAGCAGCAGCAGCAGCAGCGGCGGCAGCAGTGTTGTTGTGAGCAGGGTAGCACACATCAGCGGTACGCTGCTTTGCCGCAGTACGGAAACACTAGCCTGCAGCTATCCCATGGCCACCCCAACGCTGCATGCGCGCCTCGCACAGGCCGTCTACCAAACTGAAGCTCAAACAGCCTGTCCATAGCCAACTCCAAAAAAGGCAGTATCCATGACCTTCAAAGCTAGCCATGCGCAGCCTCACCTGCATGAGCGCCTCGTACAGGCCGTCCGCGTAGATGGGGTAGTACATGTCCGTCATCACCTCGCCAGGCAGGCACCACGGCTTCATGAACCACGTCACCACAGACCTGTGACGCATAGGCGGGCAGCATGCGGCAGCAGGCGTGGTCAGACGCACGCGTTTGCCTAGAGGAGGATGACATACCGCATCTGCAGGCACACAGGAGCTGCCAGGGCTGTTCAGCAGCAGCGCATACGAATTCTTGGTGAGCACAGCGTGTTGTCTGCGCCCCCATTTCATGTACAACGTCACCGCAGACCTGTGACACACAGGCAGCACCAACAGCACCCCCCACCTGCTGTAGTAGTTGACCCCGAACCAGTCGCAGGGCGGCTTGCCTCCCGGGTGCTGCCACTCCAGCCACTGCCCCAGCAGCGGCACCTTCCAGGTGAATTTGCCGGTGAGCATCCACTGGTGGATCAGCTCGTAGCCCCACCAGTAGTTCATCCAGTCTGCTGCATAGCTGTTGATGTAGAGCAGGCGTGGTGGTTCAGAACGGCAGTTGTGTGTGGGATGTGGTGCAACAGATGGGGCATGAGAAACAGCAGCATGTGAGTGAGGTTGTAAAGCGTCACATGAACTGAAGTGACCAAGCAAGTTTGCACAACTGACATTCGATTGCAGGCTGAATGACATAGGGCTTGGTTGCTGCTAGCGCTCCCTCTCTGCCAAGGATACGCGCCCCAGCAGTAAAGCTGACGATGCACGTGCGTGCCAACAGCAAGCAAGCAAGCAAGCAGGCGAGCAAGCAAGCAGGCAAGTGAGAGAGCAAGGTGCTAGTTCAACCAACAGCAGCAGCAGCAGCAGCACTCACGCTGCCAGCCCCCGCAGCAGGCGGGGCCCTGTGGCCAGGAAGGTGATGTGGTGGTGCACCAGCCCCACCTGGCGGCAGCAGCAGCAGCAGCAGCAGCAGCAGCAGCAGCAGCAGCAGCAGCACGAACAGCAGCAGCACCAAACAAAGATTGGACTTGTGTGCGGATACACTGTTCAGGTAACAGTTTGAGGCGTTTGCGGCAACACTGCAATGCGCTAACAACCAAAGTTATGGATGCCTGCTCAAGTTCGAACCCCCCTGTTCAACTGCAAGCTGTTTGCTTCGCCCTGACACAATGAAACCCGATCACTGGATCAACTGATATGTCTGGCTCTCATTGTATACGTGTAACCAGTGCACGGCTTGCCCTTCTGGCGGATCTTGCCGAGCTGCCGCACATCACACTGACAAACAAGTAGTTCATCCATGCTGTTTAGGATGAAGCACTTAGCAGCTCACTTGTAGTAAATT
Organism: Tetradesmus obliquus; assembly: GCA_030272155.1. Classification (NCBI taxonomy): domain Eukaryota; kingdom Viridiplantae; phylum Chlorophyta; class Chlorophyceae; order Sphaeropleales; family Scenedesmaceae; genus Tetradesmus; species Tetradesmus obliquus. The sequence goes on along the minus strand of CP126200.1, from coordinate 3,064,002 downwards.
GCTGATTGCACACATAACAATGTGGCCGCGCAGCATCCCTACACACTCAGACACGTAGTGCTTGATCTACTGATTCTGTGTGCAACTGTCCCTGCATACTGTTAAGCATTGCACCGCTTGCTCACCTGCAGGCTCTTGCCAATAGCTGTGCGCTTGATGGCCTCATATGCCTCGCAGTGCGCCTGCAGCTTGTGCATGACCACCTTGCCCGCAGTGATGCAGGCCAGGATCTTGCCCGGCGGGTGCATACCAGTGATCCAGCCCAGGAACATCGCGCACTGCCAGAACAAAAGACGGGCGCAGCAGAATGCAGCAGAGGAGTGTGACAAGCGCAGCAACTGGGCACAGTAGTCAATGTGAAACAATAGTGAAGCAGCCTGGGAACATGGTGCACTTCAGCGGCAGACGATATGCGGCAGCGGCGCATTAGAATGCGGCTGTGGTTACTTTGGGAGAGCACAGTGATCGTCATGCTACTGGATTAGTACATGACAATCAAGACATTGCTGTTGCTGGGGGTGAAGCACCACCCACCTTCCGCTGATTCAATAACTTTTTCTGCATGCGGTGGCGCTGAGATGAATTTACACGCATGGACTGCGATGAAACCTGCTGCTGCTCCTGCTGCTGATGCTGCTGTGGCTGCTGCTGGACCTTCTGCTTGTGAGCCCGTTGCTGCTGAGCTCGCTGCTGCTGGACCTGCTGCTGCTGAGCCTGCTGCTGCTGCTCTGCCGCTGCCACGCACCGTTGGTTCGTTGAAGGTGGCCCAGAAGGTGATGCGGCTGCCAAACAGCTCAATCGCCTTGAGTGACCAGGCCACAAAGTGCTGGATGTTCTCTGCCTTCTCAAAGCCCCCTAGGTCCTCAAACCACTGCAAGCATTGCCACACACAGCACGCACGGTTAAGCAACATCAAAACGGCAGCTGAAGGCAGGCTGTTTGAAACAGGTACGAGGCTGCAGCCTTGCTTTGTTTGGCTGCAGCAGGGCCTGGTGTCAATTAACTTTTAGCTGTTGCTCACAAGCTGGCATGCAGTAGCACTGGTTGCCTGCCCTGCAGCTGTGGCTCTGCATCAATGCACAGCTACTCGATGTGCGGACTGCGCATTCGCCTGGCATGTGCTGTGCGCTGATTATGTGCAGACCAGCTGCAGCCGGATGGTGCCACTTGGCTGGCTGCTGCCGGCAGCGTTTATCACATGTGCAGCTGCCGGTGCCAAACAGTGATGCAGTAGGCTATACTGCTGCTGCTGCTGCTGCGGCGGCGGCGGCTGCTAGTCCTGCGCACCTGCCGGTGCATGAAATGCAGTAGGCTACGCTGCTGCTGCTGCGCACCTGCGGGTGTGTGAAGTGGTGCAGCGTGGCGTTGGGCTCGATGCCTGCTGCCTCCATGGAGTCCAGGATGGCATGGTACCTGCAGGACACATGGCAGTGCCAACACCCCCGCAGGCAGCATCACCACCAAGGGCACCACATACCCAACTGCAGCACTGAAACGCAACATTGCTGCACTGCTTGAAGCATATGTGCTGCTGCTGGTGCTTGCAGGACAGGCAGCCGGGTACTGCAGCAGCCGCTGCGCAGCCGCACCTTGCCACTGCGTCCATGTCTATCTCTCCCTTGCGGGGCTCGATGCGTGCCCACTCGATGGACAGCCGGAAGGCGTTGCAGCCAGCCTTGGCTGCAAGCTCCACATCCTCCTCGTACCTGGTGACAGGTGACAGGTTGAAGTTCAAGAAATGTTGAGTATGACCACATCAGGAGCGAAGGTACAGGAAGGTACAGGTCCACAGACAGGCATGCAAGCAACACATGCCTTCAGGCGAGCACAGCCAGCACTGAATGAAGGTGCCTTGCAGTGCGAAAGGAGACAAGGCAAGGAGCCGCAGCAGTAGTGGCATTGCCTTGTTGCGTTGCGCTAGGTGGACAGCATCTCCTGGCCGCATGTCCTGCCTGCGCTCCTTGCAGCCAACCTACACAACTGCTGCATGGCAAGCAGCTGCCGCGCTAATAACAAGCGCTGCTGCGCTGCGCACCTGTTCCAGGTGTCTGGGCAGGTCTGCAGTACGCTGTGCTTGCCACTGAAGCGCTTGAAGCCAAACGGCAGCGCCTTGAAGGGGAAGTTTGACTTTATGAAGTTGGTCCAGTTTGAATCGTCATCTCCCGAGTTTTGCCACATGGATATGGCCACTCCCTTGTGGAACACCTCCCCCTTGCCTGCAGGAACAAGAAAGCAGGTGCGCAGGTTGGGTGGAGAAAGGTGGGTCGAAATGAAGGCCAGCACGCCTTGGCACAGCTGCTGCTTCTGAGGGTAGCAGAGCACATGCCATCGCATGTTTGAAGAGGACAGCTGCTTGCAACAGTGCAACAAGGATTGTAAAAAACATGCGGATGTCTGCTGCTGCATGCCAGCACAGCAGGGCTGTACTGCAAAGGAATTGCTTGCCTGTGCCATCGTTAGACGCCAGGCTTCCGTCCCCGCTGCTGCCCATACTAGTTCTAGATCGAGTGGTAACCATGGTGTTCTGCTTATGGATGTGAACTATGTGCATCAACACAAATGCATCGTCTGTATGGGAAGGCGCTGCTTGCGATCCCGGCTAGGCCCTTTTCTATTTCGATTATGTACCCAGTGATTAAAGTCTTTGGATCTGAGTCGGTGTCAGATCGTGGCACGACCGGGCCAAAAAGCCCTCCTCGCTGACCCTCCACAAGTGCCTGTCATACACCAGTTTGTAAGAACCGGGTGAGAACAGTGCAAGAAATCATAAGGTGTGTCTGGATTTGTGAGTCTTTTTCTTTGACCAGTTGTTCAGTTGTTCAATTGTTCAGTTATGTGCATCACCGAAACGCCCACAGGGAACAAGCTCCGATTAAATCGTACTTATTGTGAAATAAATTTCGCTTCTGTTTTGTTTCCTGGGGATAGAATGGGTTCTAGTGAGCTGCAGCCGTTCAACTGACTTCAAGCAGTCCTGAAAGAGGCCAGCATGTCTGCACAGGACCCGTCAGCTGCCTTGGATGTTGCCCTTGAGGCAATCGTGCAGGTAGGCATCCTGCTTGCAAGGTGGTAGGCCGCTCTGCGTAACCTTGCTGCCAGCACTGCTGCTGCTGCTGCACAATAGCAATGCTGCTGCTGCTAAGCATTCATACCTTGTTTGCTGTATCCATTGACAAGCGTATAATACAATTGCATGGCGGCCATTACTGGCTCTTTTGTGCTGTATAGGTGCTCACTCCCTCTCCAGAGGACTGGGAGCGCCGCAAGCGGTGTGTTGCGTGGCATGTGCAGCAGCTGACAACTCAGCTAAAAGTCCCACACAAGATCACCATCTCGCCATTCGGATCGTCTCTGAGTGGTCTCTGTGAGTCTCAAGCTGCCTGCAGACAGCTGTGGCACTAGTATGCTGGCAGGGTGCGCAGCGTGCGCCTGCAGTTGCGCTAGCGCAGCACAGCATGGCAGTAAGGCACATCCAGCTGCGGCAGTGATTCTCGCACGTCAAATTCACCATGCATTTGCACGGCCATGCATGCACATTCCAGGCATCTACAAAGCAGGGGTAGATGTGGAGGCCAGCCGGCAGCAGGCTTGGCTGACAGCCACATGGACCTTGCCCAGCAGCACAGAGCCTCTACTACCGGAGCATGCATACCACATGCCAGGCATCACTAAAGCAGGGGTAGCTGTGGATGCCTCGGAGGCTCACAAGCTTAGCTGTGCATGCTTGCCTGTTCAAGTAGGCCAGGCAGGGCATGCTGCCGTGCCTGCAATGCTGTGGCAGGCAGGGGCTGCGGAAGCAGGGCTGCCACCACATGCCTTGAACACAGCAGCTGAGCAGCTGACCTGCAGCGCAGCAGCAATGCGCATGTGGATGCGCATTATGCATATGCATGCCAGGCACCTGCAGGGCTGCCACCGCATGCTGATGGCGCAACAGCTGAGCAGCTGCCGTGCAGTGCAGCAGCTCCCAAACGTGCATGCATGCATTTGCAGCTCTACAAGTGCATGCCAGGCATCTACAAGCAGCAATTGCAATTGTTGTATGCGACTGCAGGTCTGGCTGACAGTGACATTGACCTCGGCGTCTTTGGGCGCTTCAAGGGTACCCCTCTGGAGGCGCTGCAGCGGTCGCAGCGGAAGTCACTGCTGAGCATGTTGCTGAAAATGGTCCACAGGGCTCATCTGGCACGTCACCAGGTGTGCAGCTGTGGTTTAGGTTATGATGAATAACATCATGACACCAATCAGTCCATAGCAACCACGGCGCATTGATTAGTGAAGGGGGTGACGCAGAGGATGGAATTGATTCAATGGATTGCTCCTCAGATGCCCGGAGCCGGCAGCAATCCAGATCAATGCAGCACATAAAGCTCGCCAGCCAGATTGTAGGCGGTGTTTGGGTTGCTGGAGGTGCTGCTGGAGGCATGCTGCCAGCTGCACGTGTCTTGTACTGGCAGCACAAGCCATTTGCAGCTGCTGCAGCAGGCGCCACAGCCGACTCACGCAGTTGTGCATGCGACAATGCAAGCAGGCAGCGCTTGCCATATATATGAGCAGTTTAGGAGCATGCTGCTGTTGCTGCTACGGTTTGCTGAATATTTGCAGGTGCAAGCTATCTGGGGTGCGCGTGTACCTGTGCTCAAGTTCACCTGCTCCATGTCAGGCCTGGAGTGTGACATCAGCCTGCAGGTGGGCAGGAGGTGTACAGGAGGCACCACACTGCTTGCTAACAAATGACATGTAAATGGCGCCCTTACTCGTTGCGAATCGTGCAGCTTCCGGCAGCTGCCCATGCAGCAGCCACATCTGCAGCAGGTGGGCAGCAGGCACCACCCCTGCAATATCACATCACTTGCCAGCCATTCGCTGGTCAGTCCATCTGCCTGTAACTGTTGTAGCCTAGTTTGAAACCTGCGACAGCTGCACCTGCCGCATCACATACACCCGCGCCGCTGCGCTGCTTTCCAGCTTCCTTGATTATTCGCCTATGTGTTCACACAGCCTCGTCACCCACTTGCCAGCCACTGTCCCGCTGTCAAGATGCATGTGATGCATCCGCAGCGTACTATGCGTAGTACGCTCCGTGCGGAGGTGCATGTGGCAGTGCTGAGCACGCTGCTGCTTTTGCAGGACACTGGCGCTTTAGTCAAAGCCCACATGATGGGCATCCTGAACTTCTACAGCAGCAGCCTGTCACCGCTGTACTTCCTGGTCAAGCTGTGGGCTCAAGCACATGACCTCAACGATGCCAGCAGGTCCACGTTCAACAGCACCAGCCTGCTGTGAGTATCTTATGGTTGACTGCTGCATGTGTTGTTGACGTTGACCACAGGATGCTCAGCGTGCTTGTAATGGTGTCGTGTTGTTAGCCGTGCGCTTAAGGGGGAAAGATGGTATTATGGTTCCCAGCACCCCAGTTAATACCATCTTTTCCCCTTAAGCAGCAGCTGTAGCACCCTATGTTTCAGTGATGATGTGAGCCGTGCGCATGTGCAGCAGCTCCAAGATCCTTGTGCTGCTGATCGTTCTTATACATATTGCCGCGTGTGTGCTTGTGTGTCTCGCTGCTGTGCAGCTACATGACCATCTTCTACCTGCAGCAGCTGCAGATGCTGCCAGCGCTGTCTGAGCTGGTGCCGGGGGAGCTGCTGAGGCAGCCAGAGGAGCGCTTGCTGCAGGTGCGGCTGTGTGCAGTGTCAACGCTAGGTGAAGTGGCTGAGTCATGGTGCTGCAAGAGACCAGTTGAGTGCTTGGGCAACATGCATGCATGTCTGCACATTTGCGGCGGGCATCATAGCTCGTGATGTCCGCCTATTACTGCTGCTGATGTCATCTGCTCGCTAAGACAGTCTTATGGCGTTTCTGCGCCCTCAAACAGGTTGTGTACAGAAGCTGTTTCATGCTGTGCTGTGCAGGGCCAGAACAAGGAGCAGTGGGAAGACCCCAAGCAGCTGCAGCTGCTGCTGCAAGCAGTGCGGCAGCGTACCGCAGACTGGCAGCAGCAGTACCAGCAGCGGCAGCAGCAGCAGCCTGCACCACGATCAGGCAGCCTGCTGCAAGGCTTCTTTCAGATGTGGTCTGGCGCGCTGTCAAACTGGGCGTTGGGTAAAAGCAGGTAGGGTGTGCGACTGCTGGGATCTGTGAACAACTTGCTTGCAGGACGCTGGCGGGTCTACATTGCTCACTTATAGCAGCCAGCAGCTGGCATTGTGTGCATGCATCCAAGAAGCGCCGTCAACCACAGCAGCTGCCAAAAGCTTTGCAAGCAGCCCTTCCCATCAAACCGGTGCCTCTCGTGCGATCATGCACTATCACACTAGACGTGGCACAGGCACGTCACCCTGCTCTTCAGGATGTGTTGCTGAATGCAGGGACTTGCATGCTGACCTGTGGCGTGGCACATGGGCCCCTGGCAGCTTCCCCAAGCGTCACATCTTCATCTTGCAGGAACCCTTTTGACGCCTGTGTCACGCTTGCATGCTCTTGTTGCTGTATGCAGGGACATGCATGCTGACCTGTGGCGTGGAACACGGGCGCCTGGGAGCTTCCCCAAGCGTCGCACCTACACCTTGCAGGAACCCTTTTGACGCCTGCGTCACGCTTCCATGCTCTTGTTGCTATATGCAGGGACATGCATGCTGACCTGTGGCGGGGTGCATGGGGCCCTGGGAGCTTCGCCAAGCGCCACATCTTCAGCTTGCAGGACCCTTTTGACGCCAGCGACTGCCCAGCACGCGCAATTGGCAGCAACGTCAACAACGGCGGCGGCACGGCAGCCTTCATTGCATACATGTTCAGCAGCAGCAGCCGCGTGATGCAGCGCTACTGCGACGACTGCAAAGCAGCAGCAGATGCAGCAGCAGCAGCAGCAGCAGCAGCAGGCGGAGCTGCAGAGGCGGGGGCAGTTGACCAGGCATGGCACCTGCTGCCCCCCCACCTACAGCAGCACCTGCTTCGGCGCAGCAACAGCAGCAGCAGCAGTGCAGCTCTGGCACAACAGTCCCCTCAGCAGCAACAGCAGCAGCAGCAGCAGGAGCTCTGCAAGGCGCTGGGCTGGCTGTTTGGCCCACAGGCAGTGCTGCTGCTTGGCTCCTGGCAGCAGCAGCATCAGCAGCAGCACGACCACATCAAGGTGGCACCCCCGGGCCTCTCATGGGCCCAGCACCCTTTCCAGCCGCAGCTGCTGGCAGCACTGCAGCAGCAGATGTGCCAGCCCAGCAGTCAGCAGCGGCCAGAGCATGTGCTTATGTGGCTCGTGGAGCAGCTAGGAGCAGCGCTGGACCCTGCAAGGAACGTGCTGTGCCTGGCGCAGCTGAGCTTGCTGTCCAAGCAGAGCATTGCAGTGGCAACCACAGCAAGGACTGAGAGGCGTGCGGCCCGCCGCAGCAAGGCTGCAGCGGCGGCAGCAGCTGTTGGGGCAGCCGCTGCAGACGGTGGGCAGGAGCAGGAACTGCAGGCGCCTTTGAACCGAGCAGCGCGGCGCAGTAAGGCTGCAGCGGCTGCAGCTACTGCTGGGGCAGCTGTTGGAAATGGTGCGCAGGAGCAGGAACTGCAGGCGCCTTTGACAGCAGGCACGGCAGACGCGCACCAACAGCAGCAGCTGCAGAATGGTGAGCATGACTCTGCGCAGCAGCAGCAGCAGCAGCAGCAGCATGGTTTGGAGGTGCTGCTAGACGGGCCGCCGCTGCCACAGCTGGATGTGCAGCTGTCTTCTGTGCAGAAGGGGCTGTCTGGCGAGCTTCACCAGTTGCGCTTCAAGCTGCGCAAGCTGCCAGCTGAGTTGACCTCGCCCAAGCACCTTCCCAAAGCTGCTAAGAAGGCAGTGCAGGAAAGCATGCAGCTAGTAGTGGGGCGTCTGCAGCAACTGCAGGATCAGCACCAGCAGCAGCAGCTGCAAGCGGAGCAGGCAAGCAGCATTGCTGTGCAGTATGGCTTGATGGCTGTGCTGCAGCAGCATGGCTTTGTGCCGCTGCTAGAGGAGTGGGGCTTCATCAAGGACGGTGTGCTGTGGCAGCAGCTGCTGCTGCAGCTGCCCTCACAGCCTTCTAGCAGCCAAGCAGCACTTGCAGCAGCAGCAGCAGCAAGCAGTAACGGTACGCAGCCAGTGCCAACAACAGATGCGGTGCTATGTCCTGCGGCCCACATGCCTACTAATTCTGGGGTGGAGCACATGGTAGCTGCTGCTGGCACTTCTGCTGGCGATGCAGCAGCTACTGCTGACAGCAGCCGCCCCAGCAACATGCTGCTGAGGCTGCTGGGCAAGCACTGTCCAGCAGCAGGGCTGAAGCTGATGTATAGGACGCTCTCGAGTGCCAACAAATGCACGCTGCAGGCAGCAGGTGGGCACAAGGTGCACCCGGCAGCAGCAGATGCTGTGAAAGCAGAGTCCCTGCAGCTGGACGACTGGCAGTGGTTCAGCATAGAACCACATGAATTTGTGCAGGAGCACAGCAGCAGCAGCAGCAGCAGCAGCAGCAGCAGCAGCAGCAGCAGCACAGGATGCTGCTGCTGTTGCGTGGAGCTGCCGCCGCTGTGTGTGCTGCAGCAAGATTGCAGCATGCAGCAGCTGGTGCCGCCCTGCAAGCGCAGTATGGTGGTCCACACTCCACTGCAGCTTATGCAGAGGACGCCTGAGGCAGCGGCACGTCTTGCAGCTCATGGTGCGCTTGCTTGGCTGGTGCAGCAGCCTCGTGCAGTTGATGCAGTAGCAGCAGCCATTGCCATCACACGCCCTCAGCAGCAGCAGCAGCAGCAGCAGGAAGCATTGCAGCCCCCAAAGCAGCAGCAGCACCTGCCGCAGCAGCAATGGGCGGCAGCAGGCAGCCTTGCAGGCAAGTTGTCTGGCTTGTCGCTGCTGCCAGCTAGCACGACCCCGGCTCCGGCATGTGAACCTGTATCTGCAGCAGAGCCACAGCAGAACAGGGCAGCAACAGATGCTGCCGCTACGGCAGCAGCAGCGCTGGAGGCGGCAGCAGCAAAGCAGTGCAGAGCAAAGCTGCGGACGTTGCAGGACCAGATCAGCTCTGTGCAGCGCAAGCTGCAGCAGCGCACAGAGAGCTTGCAGGAGAATGAGGAGCGGGTGGCAGAGCTGTTAGCGGCGGAGGCAGCTGCTGCCATGCAAGCTGCTGGTGTGAGCCCAGCAGCAGATGCTGATGATGACAATGGCATGCTGCTGCTTGATCTGGCGCTGCAGCAGTCAGCACAAGGGGTGCTGAAAGATCTGCGCTGCGAGCTGAACAATTGCAAAGGCAGGGTGCTGCAGAGCAAGGAGTCCATGCGGCAGCTGCAGATCAACCTTCAGAAGCTGCAGGATGAGCTTGCAGCATTCCAATCTGTGGGGCTGGCTGAGCTTGCTGCTGCGTATGTGCAGGAGGCGCAGCAGCTGCCTGCAGGCATTTCAGTAGCAGCAGCAGCAGCAGCAGCAGCAGCAGCAGCAGCAGCAGCAGCAGCAGCAGCAGCAGCAACAGCACTCGTCCCACCCTCAGGCCCAGTGGTGAGTTGCAGCTCTGCAGGGATCACATGCCTTCTTGCTGCAAGGTCGTCGCCAGCTTGCATCAGGCTCGGCACCTGATATCACAGCTGGGTTCACTCTCTCTACTCTTGGGTCTCAGACCACTGCACTCAGCCTTCTGTGACTCACTCCGTGCAAGATGGTGCCAGGACCCACACACGTAACTACCCTCTTTCTGTCAAAGTGCTCTAGCAGCGCCCTTACGCCTGTGCTTGCTTTGCTGTTCTGATGCTGCAGTCACAAGGGTTGCCTGCACCGGCAGCTGCTCCTGGTGCACAGCTTAGCCCAGCACAGCATACAGCAGCAGGCGTGCCTCTGGCTGCTGATGAAAGTGGAGCCAGTCAGCTCTTGAGCTCCGCAGATGCCTCCTCTGTCAAGCCCTACAAGGGGACTGGTGTCTTCCTTTCCCATGCACAGCAGCTGTCGTGAAACATAGCAGCAGCAGCACCTGGCAGCAGGGGCACCACACCCCATGGTGCTAGGCAACAGCACGGGCTGGCCGGAAAGGCTGTCGGACAAGCTGTAGCCCGGCAGGAGCCTTGTGCTGCACCCAGCAGGCAGCCAACCTGACATCCTGCAAAGTGCTCATTGTTGGGGCCGGCCCTGGGGGACTGTACTCAGCCTACTTCCTGCGAGAGCTTGGAATTTATCTGTGCCTTGTTGAAAAGAAGAAGGAGCTAGGAGGTGGGCTGCCTGACAGCATGCTACTGTTTACAGCTGTCAGGTCAGCTGCAAGCTGCGCTGGGCGCAGCAGCACACTCACTGGCTCCCCTGCAATGCTGCTGCTCCAACACATCAAATGAGTTAAGGTAACCATAAAACTGCAAAAGTACACTACAGAAGATGGAAGAACACGGATGTTATCTGAGATGGTGACCTGCACGCATATCCTGTATATACAGGATATGCCAGATGCGAGAAAGAGATATGTCATCTGGCATATGCCAGTAATGCATCGCTTTTGCCATTCAATGGTGTGCATGCTGCCGCATCGATTAATTGGTGTGCATGCTGCTGCAGGCAAGCAGCAGGCCACCGAGCCCCCAAAGCAGCTAGCCACCCGAGGCAGCCCCCCCTGGCTAGACCCAGCAGCCATAGGCACCTGCGGCCTGCGCATCAACCAGGCCTTTGCTGACCAGCGCTGCCTGGCCTCCCGCATGGGCATCACCTCCCAGGAAGCATAGTTTGACTCACTGTATAATGCCAAGTAAGCGCCTACCGGGTTTCTAGATCGAAGGGCTCTGGAAGTTCTTGAGTTGGATGGTCATGCAGGCAGTTTGCTGGCATTGAGCTGACATGATGTCGACGGCTCGACGGCAGCTCACACATAAACCACCTTGTGTAGCTGGTTGCTTGCTGTGGTTCCCTGCAGGGGCCAGTGGCATCGCTCCACGCAAGCCTTCTTGGGCCCTGCAAGCAAAAGGGGCAGCGCCTTCCCTGGCCTGCCTGCTGCTGATCCAGACAACGAGGACCTGGAGTCAAGCATGCTGGAGTATGCCTTTGTAACAGGCAGCTCTAACGTTAATCCTGTCACTGGCAAGTCGCCACGGCCGCACCCGGCAGCAAAGTGCGCTAGTTACAAGCGTGCCAAGGACTACCTGGTTGCCCTGTATGGGCAGGCAGGCTATGACTTTCTGTTGGCAGGTGCGGAATTCGGCAGCAGCTAAGTTGCGGTGAATGCCATGTGGTCTGTGGTAGAAGCTAACCTGCGGTGTATGCCATGTGCTGTAAGCAATCAAGTCACCGCTGTGTGGCTGCGCATTGCTGCATGCTGCATTGCGGCAAGGTGCTAGCACTGCACTGCAGGCCGGCTATAACTTCTTGCTGGAAGGTGCGGGATTGTTGCTGGCCCCAGAGGCAGAGTCAGATGACCCTGCTGGCGACTAAAGGGTTCACAGTTGCTATGCTGCTGTACAGCAGGTGCGGGGTTGTTTCTGGCCCAAGACTCGGAGTCACATGACCCTGCTGGCGACTATAGGGTTTATTTCGTAGTTGCTATGCTGCTGTGTCATCGAGTGCTGTATGGCTGCCCAATGCTGTAGTTGTTGCTGCTGGGCAAGGTGCTACACATTCATCGCTGTGATTGGGAGGACCAGCCGCAAGTGCCATTGCTGCTGCTGCCGCAGGTTCCGCAATGATTGGGAGAGTGAGCTGGATGTGTGCGGGGTGAGTACTGGTGCAGTTGCTGATGTACCAGCGTGCCATCTAAGAACACCAGCATTGCTTAAAAGTGTGCAGTCGTGCATGTATCATGCCTACAGCTGTCTTTTACACGCCACATGCCATTGAAGAACATTTCCCAGCCACCCCACAGCAGCCTGTGGCTCATCTCGATGGTTGCAAGCACCTGCAAATTGCAACCACAGCAGCTCTCATGCAAGCTGCCTGCCTTTGATCTTGTGCATATGCATATTGGCTTGTATGCAAGCTGCCATCTGTGATCTTCAGCATATGCATATTGGCTTGTATGCAAGCTGTCACCTTTGATCTTCCGCATATGCTTATTGGCCTGTGTGCAAGCTGCCATCTCTGATCTTCAGCATGTCAACACTGGGTCGAGAAAAGAATCTCACACGTTCACATGCAGCCTGTTGCGCACGGCCGCAATACTATCCAACGCAGCTTCGTATGTATAATCGTGGTTACCTTGAGCACACAATGAAGCCTTGAACAGGGCCAATGCAGACACTGCCAACCTGCTGCCTGCTGCTGCTGCTGGTGACACCCCTCAGTGACGCCTGTTTTACACCCACACTTGCACCACACAATAGCATCGAAACCCCCCCGTGGCACAGGGCTCTCATCAGCACGCAGCAGCACAGCAAGGCCACAGGAGCTATTTGCAGGCATCAGGTGAACAAGCTGGGCTGCTGCTGCAGCACGCCTCACAACAGCAACACAACCAAAATCTCGATACTCAGAAAACATGTTTTCGGCACTCAGCTCAATCAAGCAGGGCAAGCATCACGAGTTCACTTTGGCATGGCAAGCGCATCACAGCCCTGGATCGCCACACACAACACACAGCCAGCCCTGCTGCTGCATGCAAACACATTCCATATTTTTATGTGTCACTCGAAGCAGCGCAGCCGCAGCAAAACCTGCCTATCCCCGCCGTTTTTAACTGCGAGGAGGGACATACGTAAACTCGTTTTCCAGAGCACACACGCATGCAGCGCATCAATTGAGCACGCCAATAGATGCATAGGGATCTTGGCTACATCCCTGCATATATGGCGCGAGATTCTTTACTAGACCCAGTGAGGCAAAATACAATTTAATGCTGTAGCATCGCAGCGCAGCATTGCATTTTAAATGTGATGTAGCCAATCAACTCAGGGCTGCGCTACTGTGCCCGCCTCAGAGTGCTGCCCCCGTCCATGCACAATGAGCACCAACACGCCACATGTCCAAGGTTCAGTACTAACTAGGGTTCGGCGTGATACATGCAGCATATGACCTATCCACCAGTCTACCAATACACTGCTGGCCTTGCCTGGAGGGCAAGTTCTGGTAATCTAGTTGACGCCACAGCAGAGTTCCGCAAGCGCCTGCAAGCTGCACACTACGACCTGCCCAGCAACCCCGGTGAATACGTTGAAATATGGGGCCCACGCCTGGGTGACGACGGCGTGGTTGAGGGTTGCGCCCACAGCAGCGGGCGCCACAAGGTTTTGACAGAGCGGCAGGTAACTGCTTGCTATGTCGAGGCCCGCAACTGGTGGTTGGCCGGCAGGCAGGGTCCGTACACCTCAGCGGAGCAGCTGATTGCTGAGAGCGCGGTGGTGCACAACATCGTGACGGGCGCCGGCATCACTCCGGAGACCCTGACCAACAACCTCAAGGAGTTTGACCCCCGCTTTAAGTATGGGGTTGTGCGCGACAGGGCCTACCTGGATGACCAGCACAGGCAGAGCAGAATCGACGTCAGCGCAGAAAATAAGGCGCGGCTGCAAGCTGACAAGGCTGCTGTGGTGTGGGTGGATGAGAAGGTGATCTGCTTGAGCAAGGAATCCTACATGGGCTGGTTCAGTGCTGGTGAAGAGGACTGGCACTGGCGCACACCTGTGCCCCGCTACAACAACAGCGCGGCAAAGCTGAAGTACATCATTGGCGTCAACTACCTGCTGGGTCCTGTGTGGATCAAATTCTTCACTGGCACAAGCGGCATGGCAGCAGACAGAGACGGCTGTGATTACCGGGTGAGTTCAGGCCTTGAACAGCTTGGGGCGCTGCTTGGCAGCAACATGCTCCAGCGCCACCTGCACAGCTGCTGCCCAGCGCCTGGCGCGGCCCCGCACATCATCTGCAGCACCTGGGTGCAGCCACAGCACACTGAAACCGTCGGCCAGCGCTGCATCTGCCAATGCCTGGTCCTTGGCCTGCCTGTCTGCTAGTGTGTCACCCCTGTTGTTGCGCTTGCCGTCCTCCTTGTCTATGTGCTGCTCTCCTTGCACCTCAATCAGCAAGCTATCCGGCTGCAGCAGCACTGCATCCCATCTGTGCCTGTTCAGCCACAGCCCCTGCTTGCTGTTAGGTATCTGCAGCTGTATCTTCCTGCCCATAGCCACTGCCTCCACAGCGTATGCGGTGACAGCTGCGTTGCTGTTCAGCAAAGCATACAGCTGCTTCTCGTACTTGCTGCCCTTCTTGCTGCACACATGACACTTGAAGCAAGCGTCCCCGCGTGACACGGTTTGCAGTGCCAGCAGTCTGACATGCTTGCTGTTCTTGCACCTGCATGTAAAGCACTGCTTGCTGCTGCTGTAGGCTGCATGGCTCTCAAGCAGCATGTGGTTTAAACCTGGCCTCCACCTCTGCTGGGCTTCATTGCTGAAACACCCCTTTGGCCTGCCCACGGGTTTTGCTGCTGGTGGTGTGCTGCCTGCAACCTGCCCTGTGCCTGCAGACCAGAAAGGGTGAGCCAGCAAAGGGCATGACAGCAGATGAGTATGAGGATTGCATCCGGGATCTGCGTGAGAGGCTGCACGAGCTGTGGCAGGCGTACACGCAGCAGAACCCAGGAGAGGAGCCCATCTGGCTGTTGTCCAGTGACAACGACAGCGCACACGCGCGTGCCAAGCTGGACGAGCACGGCATCTGGTCGAAAGACCACAGGTTTGCCCTGTGTCCCCTCAGTCCTGATCTGCACAAGGTGGTCGAGCATGTGCATGCATACCTGAGCCAGGCACTGCAGGCATGGCGCCGCAGCTTGTGGCCGGGCAAGCCGACCCCGCAGCAGTGCCAGGATAAGCTGGAGCAGTTGTTCTATGATGTACAGCCTGCTTCAATCCAGGCTGATGTGGACAGCTTGCCATACACCTACCAGGCAGTCATTGACAATGCTGGCCTGTATGCACCATTCCCTTTCAGGTAGACAGAGTGCACACAAGTTGCGCGCAACAAGTGCTGCCCTGGCACCTTGCTGTGGCTGCCATCACCTACAGCTGAGATGCACAGCAGCTGCTATTCTAGTTGTGAAGCACAATATATGCTGTAGTATAAGCATACCTTTGTTGGCTGCTTTGCCTTTCCTCCTGGTCTCCATGTGGTGCTGGCAGCCAGAGCCGCACTGCTGGCTCGTACTGCTGCTGCTGCAAGGTTGTTGGCTTTCTGGCTGCAGTTCAAGCATGCCCTGCAAGCAGCAGAAGCATTTGTAGCATGAAGAAGTGTATTTTGATTATTTGGGCACGCAAGTTTGGCTGTCAAGGCGTTCCTTGGTGTTGTAGTGCAGCAAGCTGTGGCTGCAGGGAGACAGCTGCTGCTTCATGGTCAAACTGCGGAGCACGGCCGCGGTGCTGCTGATATACGCGCAGCTGATCAATCCTTATTAATATACTGCTCACATGATTGATTGTTATGGCAGCACAACGAGCGCCCGGGCAGCAACAGCAGCTCACCGGTGTTGACATCCCGGGCTCCGCTGTTGTCATTGCGGAGGCTGCTTGCTGCGGCAATGCTCCGGCGTGACCACTCATTCGATTTCGATTGTAAATTGGGCGGAAGCAGACAGGCGAAGAGGCGAATATCGCGAGGTCCACAGGGAAACTGCCTGCACTGGAACTTCACCACGGCAGAGCTGTGCGTATTAAGGCTGTCGCGCTGAGCGGCATCACGTATGTTAAGCACATACAGAAGAACTGCATCCATGAATTATATCACGAATTTACAGGCTTGTGCCACACTGACAACTTGCGCCCTAAACCGGGGCCCCAAAAGTGGTGCTGCTTCACTGGGTCGAGAAAAGAATCTCACACGTTCACATGCAGCCTGTTGCGCACGGCCGCAATACTATCCAACGCAGCTTCGTATGTATAATCGTGGTTACCTTGAGCACACAATGAAGCCTTGAACAGGGCCAATGCAGACACTGCCAACCTGCTGCCTGCTGCTGCTGCTGGTGACACCCCTCAGTGACGCCTGTTTTACACCCACACTTGCACCACACAATAGCATCGAAACCCCCCCGTGGCACAGGGCTCTCATCAGCACGCAGCAGCACAGCAAGGCCACAGGAGCTATTTGCAGGCATCAGGTGAACAAGCTGGGCTGCTGCTGCAGCACGCCTCACAACAGCAACACAACCAAAATCTCGATACTCAGAAAACATGTTTTCGGCACTCAGCTCAATCAAGCAGGGCAAGCATCACGAGTTCACTTTGGCATGGCAAGCGCATCACAGCCCTGGATCGCCACACACAACACACAGCCAGCCCTGCTGCTGCATGCAAACACATTCCATATTTTTATGTGTCACTCGAAGCAGCGCAGCCGCAGCAAAACCTGCCTATCCCCGCCGTTTTTAACTGCGAGGAGGGACATACGTAAACTCGTTTTCCAGAGCACACACGCATGCAGCGCATCAATTGAGCACGCCAATAGATGCATAGGGATCTTGGCTACATCCCTGCATATATGGCGCGAGATTCTTTACTAGACCCAGTGAGGCAAAATACAATTTAATGCTGTAGCATCGCAGCGCAGCATTGCATTTTAAATGTGATGTAGCCAATCAACTCAGGGCTGCGCTACTGTGCCCGCCTCAGAGTGCTGCCCCCGTCCATGCACAATGAGCACCAACACGCCACATGTCCAAGGTTCAGTACTAACTAGGGTTCGGCGTGATACATGCAGCATATGACCTATCCACCAGTCTACCAATACACTGCTGGCCTTGCCTGGAGGGCAAGTTCTGGTAATCTAGTTGACGCCACAGCAGAGTTCCGCAAGCGCCTGCAAGCTGCACACTACGACCTGCCCAGCAACCCCGGTGAATACGTTGAAATATGGGGCCCACGCCTGGGTGACGACGGCGTGGTTGAGGGTTGCGCCCACAGCAGCGGGCGCCACAAGGTTTTGACAGAGCGGCAGGTAACTGCTTGCTATGTCGAGGCCCGCAACTGGTGGTTGGCCGGCAGGCAGGGTCCGTACACCTCAGCGGAGCAGCTGATTGCTGAGAGCGCGGTGGTGCACAACATCGTGACGGGCGCCGGCATCACTCCGGAGACCCTGACCAACAACCTCAAGGAGTTTGACCCCCGCTTTAAGTATGGGGTTGTGCGCGACAGGGCCTACCTGGATGACCAGCACAGGCAGAGCAGAATCGACGTCAGCGCAGAAAATAAGGCGCGGCTGCAAGCTGACAAGGCTGCTGTGGTGTGGGTGGATGAGAAGGTGATCTGCTTGAGCAAGGAATCCTACATGGGCTGGTTCAGTGCTGGTGAAGAGGACTGGCACTGGCGCACACCTGTGCCCCGCTACAACAACAGCGCGGCAAAGCTGAAGTACATCATTGGCGTCAACTACCTGCTGGGTCCTGTGTGGATCAAATTCTTCACTGGCACAAGCGGCATGGCAGCAGACAGAGACGGCTGTGATTACCGGGTGAGTTCAGGCCTTGAACAGCTTGGGGCGCTGCTTGGCAGCAACATGCTCCAGCGCCACCTGCACAGCTGCTGCCCAGCGCCTGGCGCGGCCCCGCACATCATCTGCAGCACCTGGGTGCAGCCACAGCACACTGAAACCGTCGGCCAGCGCTGCATCTGCCAATGCCTGGTCCTTGGCCTGCCTGTCTGCTAGTGTGTCACCCCTGTTGTTGCGCTTGCCGTCCTCCTTGTCTATGTGCTGCTCTCCTTGCACCTCAATCAGCAAGCTATCCGGCTGCAGCAGCACTGCATCCCATCTGTGCCTGTTCAGCCACAGCCCCTGCTTGCTGTTAGGTATCTGCAGCTGTATCTTCCTGCCCATAGCCACTGCCTCCACAGCGTATGCGGTGACAGCTGCGTTGCTGTTCAGCAAAGCATACAGCTGCTTCTCGTACTTGCTGCCCTTCTTGCTGCACACATGACACTTGAAGCAAGCGTCCCCGCGTGACACGGTTTGCAGTGCCAGCAGTCTGACATGCTTGCTGTTCTTGCACCTGCATGTAAAGCACTGCTTGCTGCTGCTGTAGGCTGCATGGCTCTCAAGCAGCATGTGGTTTAAACCTGGCCTCCACCTCTGCTGGGCTTCATTGCTGAAACACCCCTTTGGCCTGCCCACGGGTTTTGCTGCTGGTGGTGTGCTGCCTGCAACCTGCCCTGTGCCTGCAGACCAGAAAGGGTGAGCCAGCAAAGGGCATGACAGCAGATGAGTATGAGGATTGCATCCGGGATCTGCGTGAGAGGCTGCACGAGCTGTGGCAGGCGTACACGCAGCAGAACCCAGGAGAGGAGCCCATCTGGCTGTTGTCCAGTGACAACGACAGCGCACACGCGCGTGCCAAGCTGGACGAGCACGGCATCTGGTCGAAAGACCACAGGTTTGCCCTGTGTCCCCTCAGTCCTGATCTGCACAAGGTGGTCGAGCATGTGCATGCATACCTGAGCCAGGCACTGCAGGCATGGCGCCGCAGCTTGTGGCCGGGCAAGCCGACCCCGCAGCAGTGCCAGGATAAGCTGGAGCAGTTGTTCTATGATGTACAGCCTGCTTCAATCCAGGCTGATGTGGACAGCTTGCCATACACCTACCAGGCAGTCATTGACAATGCTGGCCTGTATGCACCATTCCCTTTCAGGTAGACAGAGTGCACACAAGTTGCGCGCAACAAGTGCTGCCCTGGCACCTTGCTGTGGCTGCCATCACCTACAGCTGAGATGCACAGCAGCTGCTATTCTAGTTGTGAAGCACAATATATGCTGTAGTATAAGCATACCTTTGTTGGCTGCTTTGCCTTTCCTCCTGGTCTCCATGTGGTGCTGGCAGCCAGAGCCGCACTGCTGGCTCGTACTGCTGCTGCTGCAAGGTTGTTGGCTTTCTGGCTGCAGTTCAAGCATGCCCTGCAAGCAGCAGAAGCATTTGTAGCATGAAGAAGTGTATTTTGATTATTTGGGCACGCAAGTTTGGCTGTCAAGGCGTTCCTTGGTGTTGTAGTGCAGCAAGCTGTGGCTGCAGGGAGACAGCTGCTGCTTCATGGTCAAACTGCGGAGCACGGCCGCGGTGCTGCTGATATACGCGCAGCTGATCAATCCTTATTAATATACTGCTCACATGATTGATTGTTATGGCAGCACAACGAGCGCCCGGGCAGCAACAGCAGCTCACCGGTGTTGACATCCCGGGCTCCGCTGTTGTCATTGCGGAGGCTGCTTGCTGCGGCAATGCTCCGGCGTGACCACTCATTCGATTTCGATTGTAAATTGGGCGGAAGCAGACAGGCGAAGAGGCGAATATCGCGAGGTCCACAGGGAAACTGCCTGCACTGGAACTTCACCACGGCAGAGCTGTGCGTATTAAGGCTGTCGCGCTGAGCGGCATCACGTATGTTAAGCACATACAGAAGAACTGCATCCATGAATTATATCACGAATTTACAGGCTTGTGCCACACTGACAACTTGCGCCCTAAACCGGGGCCCCAAAAGTGGTGCTGCTTCACTGGGTCGAGAAAAGAATCTCACACGTTCACATGCAGCCTGTTGCGCACGGCCGCAATACTATCCAACGCAGCTTCGTATGTATAATCGTGGTTACCTTGAGCACACAATGAAGCCTTGAACAGGGCCAATGCAGACACTGCCAACCTGCTGCCTGCTGCTGCTGCTGGTGACACCCCTCAGTGACGCCTGTTTTACACCCACACTTGCACCACACAATAGCATCGAAACCCCCCCGTGGCACAGGGCTCTCATCAGCACGCAGCAGCACAGCAAGGCCACAGGAGCTATTTGCAGGCATCAGGTGAACAAGCTGGGCTGCTGCTGCAGCACGCCTCACAACAGCAACACAACCAAAATCTCGATACTCAGAAAACATGTTTTCGGCACTCAGCTCAATCAAGCAGGGCAAGCATCACGAGTTCACTTTGGCATGGCAAGCGCATCACAGCCCTGGATCGCCACACACAACACACAGCCAGCCCTGCTGCTGCATGCAAACACATTCCATATTTTTATGTGTCACTCGAAGCAGCGCAGCCGCAGCAAAACCTGCCTATCCCCGCCGTTTTTAACTGCGAGGAGGGACATACGTAAACTCGTTTTCCAGAGCACACACGCATGCAGCGCATCAATTGAGCACGCCAATAGATGCATAGGGATCTTGGCTACATCCCTGCATATATGGCGCGAGATTCTTTACTAGACCCAGTGAGGCAAAATACAATTTAATGCTGTAGCATCGCAGCGCAGCATTGCATTTTAAATGTGATGTAGCCAATCAACTCAGGGCTGCGCTACTGTGCCCGCCTCAGAGTGCTGCCCCCGTCCATGCACAATGAGCACCAACACGCCACATGTCCAAGGTTCAGTACTAACTAGGGTTCGGCGTGATACATGCAGCATATGACCTATCCACCAGTCTACCAATACACTGCTGGCCTTGCCTGGAGGGCAAGTTCTGGTAATCTAGTTGACGCCACAGCAGAGTTCCGCAAGCGCCTGCAAGCTGCACACTACGACCTGCCCAGCAACCCCGGTGAATACGTTGAAATATGGGGCCCACGCCTGGGTGACGACGGCGTGGTTGAGGGTTGCGCCCACAGCAGCGGGCGCCACAAGGTTTTGACAGAGCGGCAGGTAACTGCTTGCTATGTCGAGGCCCGCAACTGGTGGTTGGCCGGCAGGCAGGGTCCGTACACCTCAGCGGAGCAGCTGATTGCTGAGAGCGCGGTGGTGCACAACATCGTGACGGGCGCCGGCATCACTCCGGAGACCCTGACCAACAACCTCAAGGAGTTTGACCCCCGCTTTAAGTATGGGGTTGTGCGCGACAGGGCCTACCTGGATGACCAGCACAGGCAGAGCAGAATCGACGTCAGCGCAGAAAATAAGGCGCGGCTGCAAGCTGACAAGGCTGCTGTGGTGTGGGTGGATGAGAAGGTGATCTGCTTGAGCAAGGAATCCTACATGGGCTGGTTCAGTGCTGGTGAAGAGGACTGGCACTGGCGCACACCTGTGCCCCGCTACAACAACAGCGCGGCAAAGCTGAAGTACATCATTGGCGTCAACTACCTGCTGGGTCCTGTGTGGATCAAATTCTTCACTGGCACAAGCGGCATGGCAGCAGACAGAGACGGCTGTGATTACCGGGTGAGTTCAGGCCTTGAACAGCTTGGGGCGCTGCTTGGCAGCAACATGCTCCAGCGCCACCTGCACAGCTGCTGCCCAGCGCCTGGCGCGGCCCCGCACATCATCTGCAGCACCTGGGTGCAGCCACAGCACACTGAAACCGTCGGCCAGCGCTGCATCTGCCAATGCCTGGTCCTTGGCCTGCCTGTCTGCTAGTGTGTCACCCCTGTTGTTGCGCTTGCCGTCCTCCTTGTCTATGTGCTGCTCTCCTTGCACCTCAATCAGCAAGCTATCCGGCTGCAGCAGCACTGCATCCCATCTGTGCCTGTTCAGCCACAGCCCCTGCTTGCTGTTAGGTATCTGCAGCTGTATCTTCCTGCCCATAGCCACTGCCTCCACAGCGTATGCGGTGACAGCTGCGTTGCTGTTCAGCAAAGCATACAGCTGCTTCTCGTACTTGCTGCCCTTCTTGCTGCACACATGACACTTGAAGCAAGCGTCCCCGCGTGACACGGTTTGCAGTGCCAGCAGTCTGACATGCTTGCTGTTCTTGCACCTGCATGTAAAGCACTGCTTGCTGCTGCTGTAGGCTGCATGGCTCTCAAGCAGCATGTGGTTTAAACCTGGCCTCCACCTCTGCTGGGCTTCATTGCTGAAACACCCCTTTGGCCTGCCCACGGGTTTTGCTGCTGGTGGTGTGCTGCCTGCAACCTGCCCTGTGCCTGCAGACCAGAAAGGGTGAGCCAGCAAAGGGCATGACAGCAGATGAGTATGAGGATTGCATCCGGGATCTGCGTGAGAGGCTGCACGAGCTGTGGCAGGCGTACACGCAGCAGAACCCAGGAGAGGAGCCCATCTGGCTGTTGTCCAGTGACAACGACAGCGCACACGCGCGTGCCAAGCTGGACGAGCACGGCATCTGGTCGAAAGACCACAGGTTTGCCCTGTGTCCCCTCAGTCCTGATCTGCACAAGGTGGTCGAGCATGTGCATGCATACCTGAGCCAGGCACTGCAGGCATGGCGCCGCAGCTTGTGGCCGGGCAAGCCGACCCCGCAGCAGTGCCAGGATAAGCTGGAGCAGTTGTTCTATGATGTACAGCCTGCTTCAATCCAGGCTGATGTGGACAGCTTGCCATACACCTACCAGGCAGTCATTGACAATGCTGGCCTGTATGCACCATTCCCTTTCAGGTAGACAGAGTGCACACAAGTTGCGCGCAACAAGTGCTGCCCTGGCACCTTGCTGTGGCTGCCATCACCTACAGCTGAGATGCACAGCAGCTGCTATTCTAGTTGTGAAGCACAATATATGCTGTAGTATAAGCATACCTTTGTTGGCTGCTTTGCCTTTCCTCCTGGTCTCCATGTGGTGCTGGCAGCCAGAGCCGCACTGCTGGCTCGTACTGCTGCTGCTGCAAGGTTGTTGGCTTTCTGGCTGCAGTTCAAGCATGCCCTGCAAGCAGCAGAAGCATTTGTAGCATGAAGAAGTGTATTTTGATTATTTGGGCACGCAAGTTTGGCTGTCAAGGCGTTCCTTGGTGTTGTAGTGCAGCAAGCTGTGGCTGCAGGGAGACAGCTGCTGCTTCATGGTCAAACTGCGGAGCACGGCCGCGGTGCTGCTGATATACGCGCAGCTGATCAATCCTTATTAATATACTGCTCACATGATTGATTGTTATGGCAGCACAACGAGCGCCCGGGCAGCAACAGCAGCTCACCGGTGTTGACATCCCGGGCTCCGCTGTTGTCATTGCGGAGGCTGCTTGCTGCGGCAATGCTCCGGCGTGACCACTCATTCGATTTCGATTGTAAATTGGGCGGAAGCAGACAGGCGAAGAGGCGAATATCGCGAGGTCCACAGGGAAACTGCCTGCACTGGAACTTCACCACGGCAGAGCTGTGCGTATTAAGGCTGTCGCGCTGAGCGGCATCACGTATGTTAAGCACATACAGAAGAACTGCATCCATGAATTATATCACGAATTTACAGGCTTGTGCCACACTGACAACTTGCGCCCTAAACCGGGGCCCCAAAAGTGGTGCTGCTTCACTGGGTCGAGAAAAGAATCTCACACGTTCACATGCAGCCTGTTGCGCACGGCCGCAATACTATCCAACGCAGCTTCGTATGTATAATCGTGGTTACCTTGAGCACACAATGAAGCCTTGAACAGGGCCAATGCAGACACTGCCAACCTGCTGCCTGCTGCTGCTGCTGGTGACACCCCTCAGTGACGCCTGTTTTACACCCACACTTGCACCACACAATAGCATCGAAACCCCCCCGTGGCACAGGGCTCTCATCAGCACGCAGCAGCACAGCAAGGCCACAGGAGCTATTTGCAGGCATCAGGTGAACAAGCTGGGCTGCTGCTGCAGCACGCCTCACAACAGCAACACAACCAAAATCTCGATACTCAGAAAACATGTTTTCGGCACTCAGCTCAATCAAGCAGGGCAAGCATCACGAGTTCACTTTGGCATGGCAAGCGCATCACAGCCCTGGATCGCCACACACAACACACAGCCAGCCCTGCTGCTGCATGCAAACACATTCCATATTTTTATGTGTCACTCGAAGCAGCGCAGCCGCAGCAAAACCTGCCTATCCCCGCCGTTTTTAACTGCGAGGAGGGACATACGTAAACTCGTTTTCCAGAGCACACACGCATGCAGCGCATCAATTGAGCACGCCAATAGATGCATAGGGATCTTGGCTACATCCCTGCATATATGGCGCGAGATTCTTTACTAGACCCAGTGAGGCAAAATACAATTTAATGCTGTAGCATCGCAGCGCAGCATTGCATTTTAAATGTGATGTAGCCAATCAACTCAGGGCTGCGCTACTGTGCCCGCCTCAGAGTGCTGCCCCCGTCCATGCACAATGAGCACCAACACGCCACATGTCCAAGGTTCAGTACTAACTAGGGTTCGGCGTGATACATGCAGCATATGACCTATCCACCAGTCTACCAATACACTGCTGGCCTTGCCTGGAGGGCAAGTTCTGGTAATCTAGTTGACGCCACAGCAGAGTTCCGCAAGCGCCTGCAAGCTGCACACTACGACCTGCCCAGCAACCCCGGTGAATACGTTGAAATATGGGGCCCACGCCTGGGTGACGACGGCGTGGTTGAGGGTTGCGCCCACAGCAGCGGGCGCCACAAGGTTTTGACAGAGCGGCAGGTAACTGCTTGCTATGTCGAGGCCCGCAACTGGTGGTTGGCCGGCAGGCAGGGTCCGTACACCTCAGCGGAGCAGCTGATTGCTGAGAGCGCGGTGGTGCACAACATCGTGACGGGCGCCGGCATCACTCCGGAGACCCTGACCAACAACCTCAAGGAGTTTGACCCCCGCTTTAAGTATGGGGTTGTGCGCGACAGGGCCTACCTGGATGACCAGCACAGGCAGAGCAGAATCGACGTCAGCGCAGAAAATAAGGCGCGGCTGCAAGCTGACAAGGCTGCTGTGGTGTGGGTGGATGAGAAGGTGATCTGCTTGAGCAAGGAATCCTACATGGGCTGGTTCAGTGCTGGTGAAGAGGACTGGCACTGGCGCACACCTGTGCCCCGCTACAACAACAGCGCGGCAAAGCTGAAGTACATCATTGGCGTCAACTACCTGCTGGGTCCTGTGTGGATCAAATTCTTCACTGGCACAAGCGGCATGGCAGCAGACAGAGACGGCTGTGATTACCGGGTGAGTTCAGGCCTTGAACAGCTTGGGGCGCTGCTTGGCAGCAACATGCTCCAGCGCCACCTGCACAGCTGCTGCCCAGCGCCTGGCGCGGCCCCGCACATCATCTGCAGCACCTGGGTGCAGCCACAGCACACTGAAACCGTCGGCCAGCGCTGCATCTGCCAATGCCTGGTCCTTGGCCTGCCTGTCTGCTAGTGTGTCACCCCTGTTGTTGCGCTTGCCGTCCTCCTTGTCTATGTGCTGCTCTCCTTGCACCTCAATCAGCAAGCTATCCGGCTGCAGCAGCACTGCATCCCATCTGTGCCTGTTCAGCCACAGCCCCTGCTTGCTGTTAGGTATCTGCAGCTGTATCTTCCTGCCCATAGCCACTGCCTCCACAGCGTATGCGGTGACAGCTGCGTTGCTGTTCAGCAAAGCATACAGCTGCTTCTCGTACTTGCTGCCCTTCTTGCTGCACACATGACACTTGAAGCAAGCGTCCCCGCGTGACACGGTTTGCAGTGCCAGCAGTCTGACATGCTTGCTGTTCTTGCACCTGCATGTAAAGCACTGCTTGCTGCTGCTGTAGGCTGCATGGCTCTCAAGCAGCATGTGGTTTAAACCTGGCCTCCACCTCTGCTGGGCTTCATTGCTGAAACACCCCTTTGGCCTGCCCACGGGTTTTGCTGCTGGTGGTGTGCTGCCTGCAACCTGCCCTGTGCCTGCAGACCAGAAAGGGTGAGCCAGCAAAGGGCATGACAGCAGATGAGTATGAGGATTGCATCCGGGATCTGCGTGAGAGGCTGCACGAGCTGTGGCAGGCGTACACGCAGCAGAACCCAGGAGAGGAGCCCATCTGGCTGTTGTCCAGTGACAACGACAGCGCACACGCGCGTGCCAAGCTGGACGAGCACGGCATCTGGTCGAAAGACCACAGGTTTGCCCTGTGTCCCCTCAGTCCTGATCTGCACAAGGTGGTCGAGCATGTGCATGCATACCTGAGCCAGGCACTGCAGGCATGGCGCCGCAGCTTGTGGCCGGGCAAGCCGACCCCGCAGCAGTGCCAGGATAAGCTGGAGCAGTTGTTCTATGATGTACAGCCTGCTTCAATCCAGGCTGATGTGGACAGCTTGCCATACACCTACCAGGCAGTCATTGACAATGCTGGCCTGTATGCACCATTCCCTTTCAGGTAGACAGAGTGCACACAAGTTGCGCGCAACAAGTGCTGCCCTGGCACCTTGCTGTGGCTGCCATCACCTACAGCTGAGATGCACAGCAGCTGCTATTCTAGTTGTGAAGCACAATATATGCTGTAGTATAAGCATACCTTTGTTGGCTGCTTTGCCTTTCCTCCTGGTCTCCATGTGGTGCTGGCAGCCAGAGCCGCACTGCTGGCTCGTACTGCTGCTGCTGCAAGGTTGTTGGCTTTCTGGCTGCAGTTCAAGCATGCCCTGCAAGCAGCAGAAGCATTTGTAGCATGAAGAAGTGTATTTTGATTATTTGGGCACGCAAGTTTGGCTGTCAAGGCGTTCCTTGGTGTTGTAGTGCAGCAAGCTGTGGCTGCAGGGAGACAGCTGCTGCTTCATGGTCAAACTGCGGAGCACGGCCGCGGTGCTGCTGATATACGCGCAGCTGATCAATCCTTATTAATATACTGCTCACATGATTGATTGTTATGGCAGCACAACGAGCGCCCGGGCAGCAACAGCAGCTCACCGGTGTTGACATCCCGGGCTCCGCTGTTGTCATTGCGGAGGCTGCTTGCTGCGGCAATGCTCCGGCGTGACCACTCATTCGATTTCGATTGTAAATTGGGCGGAAGCAGACAGGCGAAGAGGCGAATATCGCGAGGTCCACAGGGAAACTGCCTGCACTGGAACTTCACCACGGCAGAGCTGTGCGTATTAAGGCTGTCGCGCTGAGCGGCATCACGTATGTTAAGCACATACAGAAGAACTGCATCCATGAATTATATCACGAATTTACAGGCTTGTGCCACACTGACAACTTGCGCCCTAAACCGGGGCCCCAAAAGTGGTGCTGCTTCACTGGGTCGAGAAAAGAATCTCACACGTTCACATGCAGCCTGTTGCGCACGGCCGCAATACTATCCAACGCAGCTTCGTATGTATAATCGTGGTTACCTTGAGCACACAATGAAGCCTTGAACAGGGCCAATGCAGACACTGCCAACCTGCTGCCTGCTGCTGCTGCTGGTGACACCCCTCAGTGACGCCTGTTTTACACCCACACTTGCACCACACAATAGCATCGAAACCCCCCCGTGGCACAGGGCTCTCATCAGCACGCAGCAGCACAGCAAGGCCACAGGAGCTATTTGCAGGCATCAGGTGAACAAGCTGGGCTGCTGCTGCAGCACGCCTCACAACAGCAACACAACCAAAATCTCGATACTCAGAAAACATGTTTTCGGCACTCAGCTCAATCAAGCAGGGCAAGCATCACGAGTTCACTTTGGCATGGCAAGCGCATCACAGCCCTGGATCGCCACACACAACACACAGCCAGCCCTGCTGCTGCATGCAAACACATTCCATATTTTTATGTGTCACTCGAAGCAGCGCAGCCGCAGCAAAACCTGCCTATCCCCGCCGTTTTTAACTGCGAGGAGGGACATACGTAAACTCGTTTTCCAGAGCACACACGCATGCAGCGCATCAATTGAGCACGCCAATAGATGCATAGGGATCTTGGCTACATCCCTGCATATATGGCGCGAGATTCTTTACTAGACCCAGTGAGGCAAAATACAATTTAATGCTGTAGCATCGCAGCGCAGCATTGCATTTTAAATGTGATGTAGCCAATCAACTCAGGGCTGCGCTACTGTGCCCGCCTCAGAGTGCTGCCCCCGTCCATGCACAATGAGCACCAACACGCCACATGTCCAAGGTTCAGTACTAACTAGGGTTCGGCGTGATACATGCAGCATATGACCTATCCACCAGTCTACCAATACACTGCTGGCCTTGCCTGGAGGGCAAGTTCTGGTAATCTAGTTGACGCCACAGCAGAGTTCCGCAAGCGCCTGCAAGCTGCACACTACGACCTGCCCAGCAACCCCGGTGAATACGTTGAAATATGGGGCCCACGCCTGGGTGACGACGGCGTGGTTGAGGGTTGCGCCCACAGCAGCGGGCGCCACAAGGTTTTGACAGAGCGGCAGGTAACTGCTTGCTATGTCGAGGCCCGCAACTGGTGGTTGGCCGGCAGGCAGGGTCCGTACACCTCAGCGGAGCAGCTGATTGCTGAGAGCGCGGTGGTGCACAACATCGTGACGGGCGCCGGCATCACTCCGGAGACCCTGACCAACAACCTCAAGGAGTTTGACCCCCGCTTTAAGTATGGGGTTGTGCGCGACAGGGCCTACCTGGATGACCAGCACAGGCAGAGCAGAATCGACGTCAGCGCAGAAAATAAGGCGCGGCTGCAAGCTGACAAGGCTGCTGTGGTGTGGGTGGATGAGAAGGTGATCTGCTTGAGCAAGGAATCCTACATGGGCTGGTTCAGTGCTGGTGAAGAGGACTGGCACTGGCGCACACCTGTGCCCCGCTACAACAACAGCGCGGCAAAGCTGAAGTACATCATTGGCGTCAACTACCTGCTGGGTCCTGTGTGGATCAAATTCTTCACTGGCACAAGCGGCATGGCAGCAGACAGAGACGGCTGTGATTACCGGGTGAGTTCAGGCCTTGAACAGCTTGGGGCGCTGCTTGGCAGCAACATGCTCCAGCGCCACCTGCACAGCTGCTGCCCAGCGCCTGGCGCGGCCCCGCACATCATCTGCAGCACCTGGGTGCAGCCACAGCACACTGAAACCGTCGGCCAGCGCTGCATCTGCCAATGCCTGGTCCTTGGCCTGCCTGTCTGCTAGTGTGTCACCCCTGTTGTTGCGCTTGCCGTCCTCCTTGTCTATGTGCTGCTCTCCTTGCACCTCAATCAGCAAGCTATCCGGCTGCAGCAGCACTGCATCCCATCTGTGCCTGTTCAGCCACAGCCCCTGCTTGCTGTTAGGTATCTGCAGCTGTATCTTCCTGCCCATAGCCACTGCCTCCACAGCGTATGCGGTGACAGCTGCGTTGCTGTTCAGCAAAGCATACAGCTGCTTCTCGTACTTGCTGCCCTTCTTGCTGCACACATGACACTTGAAGCAAGCGTCCCCGCGTGACACGGTTTGCAGTGCCAGCAGTCTGACATGCTTGCTGTTCTTGCACCTGCATGTAAAGCACTGCTTGCTGCTGCTGTAGGCTGCATGGCTCTCAAGCAGCATGTGGTTTAAACCTGGCCTCCACCTCTGCTGGGCTTCATTGCTGAAACACCCCTTTGGCCTGCCCACGGGTTTTGCTGCTGGTGGTGTGCTGCCTGCAACCTGCCCTGTGCCTGCAGACCAGAAAGGGTGAGCCAGCAAAGGGCATGACAGCAGATGAGTATGAGGATTGCATCCGGGATCTGCGTGAGAGGCTGCACGAGCTGTGGCAGGCGTACACGCAGCAGAACCCAGGAGAGGAGCCCATCTGGCTGTTGTCCAGTGACAACGACAGCGCACACGCGCGTGCCAAGCTGGACGAGCACGGCATCTGGTCGAAAGACCACAGGTTTGCCCTGTGTCCCCTCAGTCCTGATCTGCACAAGGTGGTCGAGCATGTGCATGCATACCTGAGCCAGGCACTGCAGGCATGGCGCCGCAGCTTGTGGCCGGGCAAGCCGACCCCGCAGCAGTGCCAGGATAAGCTGGAGCAGTTGTTCTATGATGTACAGCCTGCTTCAATCCAGGCTGATGTGGACAGCTTGCCATACACCTACCAGGCAGTCATTGACAATGCTGGCCTGTATGCACCATTCCCTTTCAGGTAGACAGAGTGCACACAAGTTGCGCGCAACAAGTGCTGCCCTGGCACCTTGCTGTGGCTGCCATCACCTACAGCTGAGATGCACAGCAGCTGCTATTCTAGTTGTGAAGCACAATATATGCTGTAGTATAAGCATACCTTTGTTGGCTGCTTTGCCTTTCCTCCTGGTCTCCATGTGGTGCTGGCAGCCAGAGCCGCACTGCTGGCTCGTACTGCTGCTGCTGCAAGGTTGTTGGCTTTCTGGCTGCAGTTCAAGCATGCCCTGCAAGCAGCAGAAGCATTTGTAGCATGAAGAAGTGTATTTTGATTATTTGGGCACGCAAGTTTGGCTGTCAAGGCGTTCCTTGGTGTTGTAGTGCAGCAAGCTGTGGCTGCAGGGAGACAGCTGCTGCTTCATGGTCAAACTGCGGAGCACGGCCGCGGTGCTGCTGATATACGCGCAGCTGATCAATCCTTATTAATATACTGCTCACATGATTGATTGTTATGGCAGCACAACGAGCGCCCGGGCAGCAACAGCAGCTCACCGGTGTTGACATCCCGGGCTCCGCTGTTGTCATTGCGGAGGCTGCTTGCTGCGGCAATGCTCCGGCGTGACCACTCATTCGATTTCGATTGTAAATTGGGCGGAAGCAGACAGGCGAAGAGGCGAATATCGCGAGGTCCACAGGGAAACTGCCTGCACTGGAACTTCACCACGGCAGAGCTGTGCGTATTAAGGCTGTCGCGCTGAGCGGCATCACGTATGTTAAGCACATACAGAAGAACTGCATCCATGAATTATATCACGAATTTACAGGCTTGTGCCACACTGACAACTTGCGCCCTAAACCGGGGCCCCAAAAGTGGTGCTGCTTCACTGGGTCGAGAAAAGAATCTCACACGTTCACATGCAGCCTGTTGCGCACGGCCGCAATACTATCCAACGCAGCTTCGTATGTATAATCGTGGTTACCTTGAGCACACAATGAAGCCTTGAACAGGGCCAATGCAGACACTGCCAACCTGCTGCCTGCTGCTGCTGCTGGTGACACCCCTCAGTGACGCCTGTTTTACACCCACACTTGCACCACACAATAGCATCGAAACCCCCCCGTGGCACAGGGCTCTCATCAGCACGCAGCAGCACAGCAAGGCCACAGGAGCTATTTGCAGGCATCAGGTGAACAAGCTGGGCTGCTGCTGCAGCACGCCTCACAACAGCAACACAACCAAAATCTCGATACTCAGAAAACATGTTTTCGGCACTCAGCTCAATCAAGCAGGGCAAGCATCACGAGTTCACTTTGGCATGGCAAGCGCATCACAGCCCTGGATCGCCACACACAACACACAGCCAGCCCTGCTGCTGCATGCAAACACATTCCATATTTTTATGTGTCACTCGAAGCAGCGCAGCCGCAGCAAAACCTGCCTATCCCCGCCGTTTTTAACTGCGAGGAGGGACATACGTAAACTCGTTTTCCAGAGCACACACGCATGCAGCGCATCAATTGAGCACGCCAATAGATGCATAGGGATCTTGGCTACATCCCTGCATATATGGCGCGAGATTCTTTACTAGACCCAGTGAGGCAAAATACAATTTAATGCTGTAGCATCGCAGCGCAGCATTGCATTTTAAATGTGATGTAGCCAATCAACTCAGGGCTGCGCTACTGTGCCCGCCTCAGAGTGCTGCCCCCGTCCATGCACAATGAGCACCAACACGCCACATGTCCAAGGTTCAGTACTAACTAGGGTTCGGCGTGATACATGCAGCATATGACCTATCCACCAGTCTACCAATACACTGCTGGCCTTGCCTGGAGGGCAAGTTCTGGTAATCTAGTTGACGCCACAGCAGAGTTCCGCAAGCGCCTGCAAGCTGCACACTACGACCTGCCCAGCAACCCCGGTGAATACGTTGAAATATGGGGCCCACGCCTGGGTGACGACGGCGTGGTTGAGGGTTGCGCCCACAGCAGCGGGCGCCACAAGGTTTTGACAGAGCGGCAGGTAACTGCTTGCTATGTCGAGGCCCGCAACTGGTGGTTGGCCGGCAGGCAGGGTCCGTACACCTCAGCGGAGCAGCTGATTGCTGAGAGCGCGGTGGTGCACAACATCGTGACGGGCGCCGGCATCACTCCGGAGACCCTGACCAACAACCTCAAGGAGTTTGACCCCCGCTTTAAGTATGGGGTTGTGCGCGACAGGGCCTACCTGGATGACCAGCACAGGCAGAGCAGAATCGACGTCAGCGCAGAAAATAAGGCGCGGCTGCAAGCTGACAAGGCTGCTGTGGTGTGGGTGGATGAGAAGGTGATCTGCTTGAGCAAGGAATCCTACATGGGCTGGTTCAGTGCTGGTGAAGAGGACTGGCACTGGCGCACACCTGTGCCCCGCTACAACAACAGCGCGGCAAAGCTGAAGTACATCATTGGCGTCAACTACCTGCTGGGTCCTGTGTGGATCAAATTCTTCACTGGCACAAGCGGCATGGCAGCAGACAGAGACGGCTGTGATTACCGGGTGAGTTCAGGCCTTGAACAGCTTGGGGCGCTGCTTGGCAGCAACATGCTCCAGCGCCACCTGCACAGCTGCTGCCCAGCGCCTGGCGCGGCCCCGCACATCATCTGCAGCACCTGGGTGCAGCCACAGCACACTGAAACCGTCGGCCAGCGCTGCATCTGCCAATGCCTGGTCCTTGGCCTGCCTGTCTGCTAGTGTGTCACCCCTGTTGTTGCGCTTGCCGTCCTCCTTGTCTATGTGCTGCTCTCCTTGCACCTCAATCAGCAAGCTATCCGGCTGCAGCAGCACTGCATCCCATCTGTGCCTGTTCAGCCACAGCCCCTGCTTGCTGTTAGGTATCTGCAGCTGTATCTTCCTGCCCATAGCCACTGCCTCCACAGCGTATGCGGTGACAGCTGCGTTGCTGTTCAGCAAAGCATACAGCTGCTTCTCGTACTTGCTGCCCTTCTTGCTGCACACATGACACTTGAAGCAAGCGTCCCCGCGTGACACGGTTTGCAGTGCCAGCAGTCTGACATGCTTGCTGTTCTTGCACCTGCATGTAAAGCACTGCTTGCTGCTGCTGTAGGCTGCATGGCTCTCAAGCAGCATGTGGTTTAAACCTGGCCTCCACCTCTGCTGGGCTTCATTGCTGAAACACCCCTTTGGCCTGCCCACGGGTTTTGCTGCTGGTGGTGTGCTGCCTGCAACCTGCCCTGTGCCTGCAGACCAGAAAGGGTGAGCCAGCAAAGGGCATGACAGCAGATGAGTATGAGGATTGCATCCGGGATCTGCGTGAGAGGCTGCACGAGCTGTGGCAGGCGTACACGCAGCAGAACCCAGGAGAGGAGCCCATCTGGCTGTTGTCCAGTGACAACGACAGCGCACACGCGCGTGCCAAGCTGGACGAGCACGGCATCTGGTCGAAAGACCACAGGTTTGCCCTGTGTCCCCTCAGTCCTGATCTGCACAAGGTGGTCGAGCATGTGCATGCATACCTGAGCCAGGCACTGCAGGCATGGCGCCGCAGCTTGTGGCCGGGCAAGCCGACCCCGCAGCAGTGCCAGGATAAGCTGGAGCAGTTGTTCTATGATGTACAGCCTGCTTCAATCCAGGCTGATGTGGACAGCTTGCCATACACCTACCAGGCAGTCATTGACAATGCTGGCCTGTATGCACCATTCCCTTTCAGGTAGACAGAGTGCACACAAGTTGCGCGCAACAAGTGCTGCCCTGGCACCTTGCTGTGGCTGCCATCACCTACAGCTGAGATGCACAGCAGCTGCTATTCTAGTTGTGAAGCACAATATATGCTGTAGTATAAGCATACCTTTGTTGGCTGCTTTGCCTTTCCTCCTGGTCTCCATGTGGTGCTGGCAGCCAGAGCCGCACTGCTGGCTCGTACTGCTGCTGCTGCAAGGTTGTTGGCTTTCTGGCTGCAGTTCAAGCATGCCCTGCAAGCAGCAGAAGCATTTGTAGCATGAAGAAGTGTATTTTGATTATTTGGGCACGCAAGTTTGGCTGTCAAGGCGTTCCTTGGTGTTGTAGTGCAGCAAGCTGTGGCTGCAGGGAGACAGCTGCTGCTTCATGGTCAAACTGCGGAGCACGGCCGCGGTGCTGCTGATATACGCGCAGCTGATCAATCCTTATTAATATACTGCTCACATGATTGATTGTTATGGCAGCACAACGAGCGCCCGGGCAGCAACAGCAGCTCACCGGTGTTGACATCCCGGGCTCCGCTGTTGTCATTGCGGAGGCTGCTTGCTGCGGCAATGCTCCGGCGTGACCACTCATTCGATTTCGATTGTAAATTGGGCGGAAGCAGACAGGCGAAGAGGCGAATATCGCGAGGTCCACAGGGAAACTGCCTGCACTGGAACTTCACCACGGCAGAGCTGTGCGTATTAAGGCTGTCGCGCTGAGCGGCATCACGTATGTTAAGCACATACAGAAGAACTGCATCCATGAATTATATCACGAATTTACAGGCTTGTGCCACACTGACAACTTGCGCCCTAAACCGGGGCCCCAAAAGTGGTGCTGCTTCACTGGGTCGAGAAAAGAATCTCACACGTTCACATGCAGCCTGTTGCGCACGGCCGCAATACTATCCAACGCAGCTTCGTATGTATAATCGTGGTTACCTTGAGCACACAATGAAGCCTTGAACAGGGCCAATGCAGACACTGCCAACCTGCTGCCTGCTGCTGCTGCTGGTGACACCCCTCAGTGACGCCTGTTTTACACCCACACTTGCACCACACAATAGCATCGAAACCCCCCCGTGGCACAGGGCTCTCATCAGCACGCAGCAGCACAGCAAGGCCACAGGAGCTATTTGCAGGCATCAGGTGAACAAGCTGGGCTGCTGCTGCAGCACGCCTCACAACAGCAACACAACCAAAATCTCGATACTCAGAAAACATGTTTTCGGCACTCAGCTCAATCAAGCAGGGCAAGCATCACGAGTTCACTTTGGCATGGCAAGCGCATCACAGCCCTGGATCGCCACACACAACACACAGCCAGCCCTGCTGCTGCATGCAAACACATTCCATATTTTTATGTGTCACTCGAAGCAGCGCAGCCGCAGCAAAACCTGCCTATCCCCGCCGTTTTTAACTGCGAGGAGGGACATACGTAAACTCGTTTTCCAGAGCACACACGCATGCAGCGCATCAATTGAGCACGCCAATAGATGCATAGGGATCTTGGCTACATCCCTGCATATATGGCGCGAGATTCTTTACTAGACCCAGTGAGGCAAAATACAATTTAATGCTGTAGCATCGCAGCGCAGCATTGCATTTTAAATGTGATGTAGCCAATCAACTCAGGGCTGCGCTACTGTGCCCGCCTCAGAGTGCTGCCCCCGTCCATGCACAATGAGCACCAACACGCCACATGTCCAAGGTTCAGTACTAACTAGGGTTCGGCGTGATACATGCAGCATATGACCTATCCACCAGTCTACCAATACACTGCTGGCCTTGCCTGGAGGGCAAGTTCTGGTAATCTAGTTGACGCCACAGCAGAGTTCCGCAAGCGCCTGCAAGCTGCACACTACGACCTGCCCAGCAACCCCGGTGAATACGTTGAAATATGGGGCCCACGCCTGGGTGACGACGGCGTGGTTGAGGGTTGCGCCCACAGCAGCGGGCGCCACAAGGTTTTGACAGAGCGGCAGGTAACTGCTTGCTATGTCGAGGCCCGCAACTGGTGGTTGGCCGGCAGGCAGGGTCCGTACACCTCAGCGGAGCAGCTGATTGCTGAGAGCGCGGTGGTGCACAACATCGTGACGGGCGCCGGCATCACTCCGGAGACCCTGACCAACAACCTCAAGGAGTTTGACCCCCGCTTTAAGTATGGGGTTGTGCGCGACAGGGCCTACCTGGATGACCAGCACAGGCAGAGCAGAATCGACGTCAGCGCAGAAAATAAGGCGCGGCTGCAAGCTGACAAGGCTGCTGTGGTGTGGGTGGATGAGAAGGTGATCTGCTTGAGCAAGGAATCCTACATGGGCTGGTTCAGTGCTGGTGAAGAGGACTGGCACTGGCGCACACCTGTGCCCCGCTACAACAACAGCGCGGCAAAGCTGAAGTACATCATTGGCGTCAACTACCTGCTGGGTCCTGTGTGGATCAAATTCTTCACTGGCACAAGCGGCATGGCAGCAGACAGAGACGGCTGTGATTACCGGGTGAGTTCAGGCCTTGAACAGCTTGGGGCGCTGCTTGGCAGCAACATGCTCCAGCGCCACCTGCACAGCTGCTGCCCAGCGCCTGGCGCGGCCCCGCACATCATCTGCAGCACCTGGGTGCAGCCACAGCACACTGAAACCGTCGGCCAGCGCTGCATCTGCCAATGCCTGGTCCTTGGCCTGCCTGTCTGCTAGTGTGTCACCCCTGTTGTTGCGCTTGCCGTCCTCCTTGTCTATGTGCTGCTCTCCTTGCACCTCAATCAGCAAGCTATCCGGCTGCAGCAGCACTGCATCCCATCTGTGCCTGTTCAGCCACAGCCCCTGCTTGCTGTTAGGTATCTGCAGCTGTATCTTCCTGCCCATAGCCACTGCCTCCACAGCGTATGCGGTGACAGCTGCGTTGCTGTTCAGCAAAGCATACAGCTGCTTCTCGTACTTGCTGCCCTTCTTGCTGCACACATGACACTTGAAGCAAGCGTCCCCGCGTGACACGGTTTGCAGTGCCAGCAGTCTGACATGCTTGCTGTTCTTGCACCTGCATGTAAAGCACTGCTTGCTGCTGCTGTAGGCTGCATGGCTCTCAAGCAGCATGTGGTTTAAACCTGGCCTCCACCTCTGCTGGGCTTCATTGCTGAAACACCCCTTTGGCCTGCCCACGGGTTTTGCTGCTGGTGGTGTGCTGCCTGCAACCTGCCCTGTGCCTGCAGACCAGAAAGGGTGAGCCAGCAAAGGGCATGACAGCAGATGAGTATGAGGATTGCATCCGGGATCTGCGTGAGAGGCTGCACGAGCTGTGGCAGGCGTACACGCAGCAGAACCCAGGAGAGGAGCCCATCTGGCTGTTGTCCAGTGACAACGACAGCGCACACGCGCGTGCCAAGCTGGACGAGCACGGCATCTGGTCGAAAGACCACAGGTTTGCCCTGTGTCCCCTCAGTCCTGATCTGCACAAGGTGGTCGAGCATGTGCATGCATACCTGAGCCAGGCACTGCAGGCATGGCGCCGCAGCTTGTGGCCGGGCAAGCCGACCCCGCAGCAGTGCCAGGATAAGCTGGAGCAGTTGTTCTATGATGTACAGCCTGCTTCAATCCAGGCTGATGTGGACAGCTTGCCATACACCTACCAGGCAGTCATTGACAATGCTGGCCTGTATGCACCATTCCCTTTCAGGTAGACAGAGTGCACACAAGTTGCGCGCAACAAGTGCTGCCCTGGCACCTTGCTGTGGCTGCCATCACCTACAGCTGAGATGCACAGCAGCTGCTATTCTAGTTGTGAAGCACAATATATGCTGTAGTATAAGCATACCTTTGTTGGCTGCTTTGCCTTTCCTCCTGGTCTCCATGTGGTGCTGGCAGCCAGAGCCGCACTGCTGGCTCGTACTGCTGCTGCTGCAAGGTTGTTGGCTTTCTGGCTGCAGTTCAAGCATGCCCTGCAAGCAGCAGAAGCATTTGTAGCATGAAGAAGTGTATTTTGATTATTTGGGCACGCAAGTTTGGCTGTCAAGGCGTTCCTTGGTGTTGTAGTGCAGCAAGCTGTGGCTGCAGGGAGACAGCTGCTGCTTCATGGTCAAACTGCGGAGCACGGCCGCGGTGCTGCTGATATACGCGCAGCTGATCAATCCTTATTAATATACTGCTCACATGATTGATTGTTATGGCAGCACAACGAGCGCCCGGGCAGCAACAGCAGCTCACCGGTGTTGACATCCCGGGCTCCGCTGTTGTCATTGCGGAGGCTGCTTGCTGCGGCAATGCTCCGGCGTGACCACTCATTCGATTTCGATTGTAAATTGGGCGGAAGCAGACAGGCGAAGAGGCGAATATCGCGAGGTCCACAGGGAAACTGCCTGCACTGGAACTTCACCACGGCAGAGCTGTGCGTATTAAGGCTGTCGCGCTGAGCGGCATCACGTATGTTAAGCACATACAGAAGAACTGCATCCATGAATTATATCACGAATTTACAGGCTTGTGCCACACTGACAACTTGCGCCCTAAACCGGGGCCCCAAAAGTGGTGCTGCTTCACTGGGTCGAGAAAAGAATCTCACACGTTCACATGCAGCCTGTTGCGCACGGCCGCAATACTATCCAACGCAGCTTCGTATGTATAATCGTGGTTACCTTGAGCACACAATGAAGCCTTGAACAGGGCCAATGCAGACACTGCCAACCTGCTGCCTGCTGCTGCTGCTGGTGACACCCCTCAGTGACGCCTGTTTTACACCCACACTTGCACCACACAATAGCATCGAAACCCCCCCGTGGCACAGGGCTCTCATCAGCACGCAGCAGCACAGCAAGGCCACAGGAGCTATTTGCAGGCATCAGGTGAACAAGCTGGGCTGCTGCTGCAGCACGCCTCACAACAGCAACACAACCAAAATCTCGATACTCAGAAAACATGTTTTCGGCACTCAGCTCAATCAAGCAGGGCAAGCATCACGAGTTCACTTTGGCATGGCAAGCGCATCACAGCCCTGGATCGCCACACACAACACACAGCCAGCCCTGCTGCTGCATGCAAACACATTCCATATTTTTATGTGTCACTCGAAGCAGCGCAGCCGCAGCAAAACCTGCCTATCCCCGCCGTTTTTAACTGCGAGGAGGGACATACGTAAACTCGTTTTCCAGAGCACACACGCATGCAGCGCATCAATTGAGCACGCCAATAGATGCATAGGGATCTTGGCTACATCCCTGCATATATGGCGCGAGATTCTTTACTAGACCCAGTGAGGCAAAATACAATTTAATGCTGTAGCATCGCAGCGCAGCATTGCATTTTAAATGTGATGTAGCCAATCAACTCAGGGCTGCGCTACTGTGCCCGCCTCAGAGTGCTGCCCCCGTCCATGCACAATGAGCACCAACACGCCACATGTCCAAGGTTCAGTACTAACTAGGGTTCGGCGTGATACATGCAGCATATGACCTATCCACCAGTCTACCAATACACTGCTGGCCTTGCCTGGAGGGCAAGTTCTGGTAATCTAGTTGACGCCACAGCAGAGTTCCGCAAGCGCCTGCAAGCTGCACACTACGACCTGCCCAGCAACCCCGGTGAATACGTTGAAATATGGGGCCCACGCCTGGGTGACGACGGCGTGGTTGAGGGTTGCGCCCACAGCAGCGGGCGCCACAAGGTTTTGACAGAGCGGCAGGTAACTGCTTGCTATGTCGAGGCCCGCAACTGGTGGTTGGCCGGCAGGCAGGGTCCGTACACCTCAGCGGAGCAGCTGATTGCTGAGAGCGCGGTGGTGCACAACATCGTGACGGGCGCCGGCATCACTCCGGAGACCCTGACCAACAACCTCAAGGAGTTTGACCCCCGCTTTAAGTATGGGGTTGTGCGCGACAGGGCCTACCTGGATGACCAGCACAGGCAGAGCAGAATCGACGTCAGCGCAGAAAATAAGGCGCGGCTGCAAGCTGACAAGGCTGCTGTGGTGTGGGTGGATGAGAAGGTGATCTGCTTGAGCAAGGAATCCTACATGGGCTGGTTCAGTGCTGGTGAAGAGGACTGGCACTGGCGCACACCTGTGCCCCGCTACAACAACAGCGCGGCAAAGCTGAAGTACATCATTGGCGTCAACTACCTGCTGGGTCCTGTGTGGATCAAATTCTTCACTGGCACAAGCGGCATGGCAGCAGACAGAGACGGCTGTGATTACCGGGTGAGTTCAGGCCTTGAACAGCTTGGGGCGCTGCTTGGCAGCAACATGCTCCAGCGCCACCTGCACAGCTGCTGCCCAGCGCCTGGCGCGGCCCCGCACATCATCTGCAGCACCTGGGTGCAGCCACAGCACACTGAAACCGTCGGCCAGCGCTGCATCTGCCAATGCCTGGTCCTTGGCCTGCCTGTCTGCTAGTGTGTCACCCCTGTTGTTGCGCTTGCCGTCCTCCTTGTCTATGTGCTGCTCTCCTTGCACCTCAATCAGCAAGCTATCCGGCTGCAGCAGCACTGCATCCCATCTGTGCCTGTTCAGCCACAGCCCCTGCTTGCTGTTAGGTATCTGCAGCTGTATCTTCCTGCCCATAGCCACTGCCTCCACAGCGTATGCGGTGACAGCTGCGTTGCTGTTCAGCAAAGCATACAGCTGCTTCTCGTACTTGCTGCCCTTCTTGCTGCACACATGACACTTGAAGCAAGCGTCCCCGCGTGACACGGTTTGCAGTGCCAGCAGTCTGACATGCTTGCTGTTCTTGCACCTGCATGTAAAGCACTGCTTGCTGCTGCTGTAGGCTGCATGGCTCTCAAGCAGCATGTGGTTTAAACCTGGCCTCCACCTCTGCTGGGCTTCATTGCTGAAACACCCCTTTGGCCTGCCCACGGGTTTTGCTGCTGGTGGTGTGCTGCCTGCAACCTGCCCTGTGCCTGCAGACCAGAAAGGGTGAGCCAGCAAAGGGCATGACAGCAGATGAGTATGAGGATTGCATCCGGGATCTGCGTGAGAGGCTGCACGAGCTGTGGCAGGCGTACACGCAGCAGAACCCAGGAGAGGAGCCCATCTGGCTGTTGTCCAGTGACAACGACAGCGCACACGCGCGTGCCAAGCTGGACGAGCACGGCATCTGGTCGAAAGACCACAGGTTTGCCCTGTGTCCCCTCAGTCCTGATCTGCACAAGGTGGTCGAGCATGTGCATGCATACCTGAGCCAGGCACTGCAGGCATGGCGCCGCAGCTTGTGGCCGGGCAAGCCGACCCCGCAGCAGTGCCAGGATAAGCTGGAGCAGTTGTTCTATGATGTACAGCCTGCTTCAATCCAGGCTGATGTGGACAGCTTGCCATACACCTACCAGGCAGTCATTGACAATGCTGGCCTGTATGCACCATTCCCTTTCAGGTAGACAGAGTGCACACAAGTTGCGCGCAACAAGTGCTGCCCTGGCACCTTGCTGTGGCTGCCATCACCTACAGCTGAGATGCACAGCAGCTGCTATTCTAGTTGTGAAGCACAATATATGCTGTAGTATAAGCATACCTTTGTTGGCTGCTTTGCCTTTCCTCCTGGTCTCCATGTGGTGCTGGCAGCCAGAGCCGCACTGCTGGCTCGTACTGCTGCTGCTGCAAGGTTGTTGGCTTTCTGGCTGCAGTTCAAGCATGCCCTGCAAGCAGCAGAAGCATTTGTAGCATGAAGAAGTGTATTTTGATTATTTGGGCACGCAAGTTTGGCTGTCAAGGCGTTCCTTGGTGTTGTAGTGCAGCAAGCTGTGGCTGCAGGGAGACAGCTGCTGCTTCATGGTCAAACTGCGGAGCACGGCCGCGGTGCTGCTGATATACGCGCAGCTGATCAATCCTTATTAATATACTGCTCACATGATTGATTGTTATGGCAGCACAACGAGCGCCCGGGCAGCAACAGCAGCTCACCGGTGTTGACATCCCGGGCTCCGCTGTTGTCATTGCGGAGGCTGCTTGCTGCGGCAATGCTCCGGCGTGACCACTCATTCGATTTCGATTGTAAATTGGGCGGAAGCAGACAGGCGAAGAGGCGAATATCGCGAGGTCCACAGGGAAACTGCCTGCACTGGAACTTCACCACGGCAGAGCTGTGCGTATTAAGGCTGTCGCGCTGAG
Organism: Tetradesmus obliquus; assembly: GCA_030272155.1. Classification (NCBI taxonomy): domain Eukaryota; kingdom Viridiplantae; phylum Chlorophyta; class Chlorophyceae; order Sphaeropleales; family Scenedesmaceae; genus Tetradesmus; species Tetradesmus obliquus. The sequence continues at coordinate 3,022,610 of CP126200.1, read as the reverse complement.
CGGCATCACGTATGTTAAGCACATACAGAAGAACTGCATCCATGAATTATATCACGAATTTACAGGCTTGTGCCACACTGACAACTTGCGCCCTAAACCGGGGCCCCAAAAGTGGTGCTGCTTCACTGGGTCGAGAAAAGAATCTCACACGTTCACATGCAGCCTGTTGCGCACGGCCGCAATACTATCCAACGCAGCTTCGTATGTATAATCGTGGTTACCTTGAGCACACAATGAAGCCTTGAACAGGGCCAATGCAGACACTGCCAACCTGCTGCCTGCTGCTGCTGCTGGTGACACCCCTCAGTGACGCCTGTTTTACACCCACACTTGCACCACACAATAGCATCGAAACCCCCCCGTGGCACAGGGCTCTCATCAGCACGCAGCAGCACAGCAAGGCCACAGGAGCTATTTGCAGGCATCAGGTGAACAAGCTGGGCTGCTGCTGCAGCACGCCTCACAACAGCAACACAACCAAAATCTCGATACTCAGAAAACATGTTTTCGGCACTCAGCTCAATCAAGCAGGGCAAGCATCACGAGTTCACTTTGGCATGGCAAGCGCATCACAGCCCTGGATCGCCACACACAACACACAGCCAGCCCTGCTGCTGCATGCAAACACATTCCATATTTTTATGTGTCACTCGAAGCAGCGCAGCCGCAGCAAAACCTGCCTATCCCCGCCGTTTTTAACTGCGAGGAGGGACATACGTAAACTCGTTTTCCAGAGCACACACGCATGCAGCGCATCAATTGAGCACGCCAATAGATGCATAGGGATCTTGGCTACATCCCTGCATATATGGCGCGAGATTCTTTACTAGACCCAGTGAGGCAAAATACAATTTAATGCTGTAGCATCGCAGCGCAGCATTGCATTTTAAATGTGATGTAGCCAATCAACTCAGGGCTGCGCTACTGTGCCCGCCTCAGAGTGCTGCCCCCGTCCATGCACAATGAGCACCAACACGCCACATGTCCAAGGTTCAGTACTAACTAGGGTTCGGCGTGATACATGCAGCATATGACCTATCCACCAGTCTACCAATACACTGCTGGCCTTGCCTGGAGGGCAAGTTCTGGTAATCTAGTTGACGCCACAGCAGAGTTCCGCAAGCGCCTGCAAGCTGCACACTACGACCTGCCCAGCAACCCCGGTGAATACGTTGAAATATGGGGCCCACGCCTGGGTGACGACGGCGTGGTTGAGGGTTGCGCCCACAGCAGCGGGCGCCACAAGGTTTTGACAGAGCGGCAGGTAACTGCTTGCTATGTCGAGGCCCGCAACTGGTGGTTGGCCGGCAGGCAGGGTCCGTACACCTCAGCGGAGCAGCTGATTGCTGAGAGCGCGGTGGTGCACAACATCGTGACGGGCGCCGGCATCACTCCGGAGACCCTGACCAACAACCTCAAGGAGTTTGACCCCCGCTTTAAGTATGGGGTTGTGCGCGACAGGGCCTACCTGGATGACCAGCACAGGCAGAGCAGAATCGACGTCAGCGCAGAAAATAAGGCGCGGCTGCAAGCTGACAAGGCTGCTGTGGTGTGGGTGGATGAGAAGGTGATCTGCTTGAGCAAGGAATCCTACATGGGCTGGTTCAGTGCTGGTGAAGAGGACTGGCACTGGCGCACACCTGTGCCCCGCTACAACAACAGCGCGGCAAAGCTGAAGTACATCATTGGCGTCAACTACCTGCTGGGTCCTGTGTGGATCAAATTCTTCACTGGCACAAGCGGCATGGCAGCAGACAGAGACGGCTGTGATTACCGGGTGAGTTCAGGCCTTGAACAGCTTGGGGCGCTGCTTGGCAGCAACATGCTCCAGCGCCACCTGCACAGCTGCTGCCCAGCGCCTGGCGCGGCCCCGCACATCATCTGCAGCACCTGGGTGCAGCCACAGCACACTGAAACCGTCGGCCAGCGCTGCATCTGCCAATGCCTGGTCCTTGGCCTGCCTGTCTGCTAGTGTGTCACCCCTGTTGTTGCGCTTGCCGTCCTCCTTGTCTATGTGCTGCTCTCCTTGCACCTCAATCAGCAAGCTATCCGGCTGCAGCAGCACTGCATCCCATCTGTGCCTGTTCAGCCACAGCCCCTGCTTGCTGTTAGGTATCTGCAGCTGTATCTTCCTGCCCATAGCCACTGCCTCCACAGCGTATGCGGTGACAGCTGCGTTGCTGTTCAGCAAAGCATACAGCTGCTTCTCGTACTTGCTGCCCTTCTTGCTGCACACATGACACTTGAAGCAAGCGTCCCCGCGTGACACGGTTTGCAGTGCCAGCAGTCTGACATGCTTGCTGTTCTTGCACCTGCATGTAAAGCACTGCTTGCTGCTGCTGTAGGCTGCATGGCTCTCAAGCAGCATGTGGTTTAAACCTGGCCTCCACCTCTGCTGGGCTTCATTGCTGAAACACCCCTTTGGCCTGCCCACGGGTTTTGCTGCTGGTGGTGTGCTGCCTGCAACCTGCCCTGTGCCTGCAGACCAGAAAGGGTGAGCCAGCAAAGGGCATGACAGCAGATGAGTATGAGGATTGCATCCGGGATCTGCGTGAGAGGCTGCACGAGCTGTGGCAGGCGTACACGCAGCAGAACCCAGGAGAGGAGCCCATCTGGCTGTTGTCCAGTGACAACGACAGCGCACACGCGCGTGCCAAGCTGGACGAGCACGGCATCTGGTCGAAAGACCACAGGTTTGCCCTGTGTCCCCTCAGTCCTGATCTGCACAAGGTGGTCGAGCATGTGCATGCATACCTGAGCCAGGCACTGCAGGCATGGCGCCGCAGCTTGTGGCCGGGCAAGCCGACCCCGCAGCAGTGCCAGGATAAGCTGGAGCAGTTGTTCTATGATGTACAGCCTGCTTCAATCCAGGCTGATGTGGACAGCTTGCCATACACCTACCAGGCAGTCATTGACAATGCTGGCCTGTATGCACCATTCCCTTTCAGGTAGACAGAGTGCACACAAGTTGCGCGCAACAAGTGCTGCCCTGGCACCTTGCTGTGGCTGCCATCACCTACAGCTGAGATGCACAGCAGCTGCTATTCTAGTTGTGAAGCACAATATATGCTGTAGTATAAGCATACCTTTGTTGGCTGCTTTGCCTTTCCTCCTGGTCTCCATGTGGTGCTGGCAGCCAGAGCCGCACTGCTGGCTCGTACTGCTGCTGCTGCAAGGTTGTTGGCTTTCTGGCTGCAGTTCAAGCATGCCCTGCAAGCAGCAGAAGCATTTGTAGCATGAAGAAGTGTATTTTGATTATTTGGGCACGCAAGTTTGGCTGTCAAGGCGTTCCTTGGTGTTGTAGTGCAGCAAGCTGTGGCTGCAGGGAGACAGCTGCTGCTTCATGGTCAAACTGCGGAGCACGGCCGCGGTGCTGCTGATATACGCGCAGCTGATCAATCCTTATTAATATACTGCTCACATGATTGATTGTTATGGCAGCACAACGAGCGCCCGGGCAGCAACAGCAGCTCACCGGTGTTGACATCCCGGGCTCCGCTGTTGTCATTGCGGAGGCTGCTTGCTGCGGCAATGCTCCGGCGTGACCACTCATTCGATTTCGATTGTAAATTGGGCGGAAGCAGACAGGCGAAGAGGCGAATATCGCGAGGTCCACAGGGAAACTGCCTGCACTGGAACTTCACCACGGCAGAGCTGTGCGTATTAAGGCTGTCGCGCTGAGCGGCATCACGTATGTTAAGCACATACAGAAGAACTGCATCCATGAATTATATCACGAATTTACAGGCTTGTGCCACACTGACAACTTGCGCCCTAAACCGGGGCCCCAAAAGTGGTGCTGCTTCACTGGGTCGAGAAAAGAATCTCACACGTTCACATGCAGCCTGTTGCGCACGGCCGCAATACTATCCAACGCAGCTTCGTATGTATAATCGTGGTTACCTTGAGCACACAATGAAGCCTTGAACAGGGCCAATGCAGACACTGCCAACCTGCTGCCTGCTGCTGCTGCTGGTGACACCCCTCAGTGACGCCTGTTTTACACCCACACTTGCACCACACAATAGCATCGAAACCCCCCCGTGGCACAGGGCTCTCATCAGCACGCAGCAGCACAGCAAGGCCACAGGAGCTATTTGCAGGCATCAGGTGAACAAGCTGGGCTGCTGCTGCAGCACGCCTCACAACAGCAACACAACCAAAATCTCGATACTCAGAAAACATGTTTTCGGCACTCAGCTCAATCAAGCAGGGCAAGCATCACGAGTTCACTTTGGCATGGCAAGCGCATCACAGCCCTGGATCGCCACACACAACACACAGCCAGCCCTGCTGCTGCATGCAAACACATTCCATATTTTTATGTGTCACTCGAAGCAGCGCAGCCGCAGCAAAACCTGCCTATCCCCGCCGTTTTTAACTGCGAGGAGGGACATACGTAAACTCGTTTTCCAGAGCACACACGCATGCAGCGCATCAATTGAGCACGCCAATAGATGCATAGGGATCTTGGCTACATCCCTGCATATATGGCGCGAGATTCTTTACTAGACCCAGTGAGGCAAAATACAATTTAATGCTGTAGCATCGCAGCGCAGCATTGCATTTTAAATGTGATGTAGCCAATCAACTCAGGGCTGCGCTACTGTGCCCGCCTCAGAGTGCTGCCCCCGTCCATGCACAATGAGCACCAACACGCCACATGTCCAAGGTTCAGTACTAACTAGGGTTCGGCGTGATACATGCAGCATATGACCTATCCACCAGTCTACCAATACACTGCTGGCCTTGCCTGGAGGGCAAGTTCTGGTAATCTAGTTGACGCCACAGCAGAGTTCCGCAAGCGCCTGCAAGCTGCACACTACGACCTGCCCAGCAACCCCGGTGAATACGTTGAAATATGGGGCCCACGCCTGGGTGACGACGGCGTGGTTGAGGGTTGCGCCCACAGCAGCGGGCGCCACAAGGTTTTGACAGAGCGGCAGGTAACTGCTTGCTATGTCGAGGCCCGCAACTGGTGGTTGGCCGGCAGGCAGGGTCCGTACACCTCAGCGGAGCAGCTGATTGCTGAGAGCGCGGTGGTGCACAACATCGTGACGGGCGCCGGCATCACTCCGGAGACCCTGACCAACAACCTCAAGGAGTTTGACCCCCGCTTTAAGTATGGGGTTGTGCGCGACAGGGCCTACCTGGATGACCAGCACAGGCAGAGCAGAATCGACGTCAGCGCAGAAAATAAGGCGCGGCTGCAAGCTGACAAGGCTGCTGTGGTGTGGGTGGATGAGAAGGTGATCTGCTTGAGCAAGGAATCCTACATGGGCTGGTTCAGTGCTGGTGAAGAGGACTGGCACTGGCGCACACCTGTGCCCCGCTACAACAACAGCGCGGCAAAGCTGAAGTACATCATTGGCGTCAACTACCTGCTGGGTCCTGTGTGGATCAAATTCTTCACTGGCACAAGCGGCATGGCAGCAGACAGAGACGGCTGTGATTACCGGGTGAGTTCAGGCCTTGAACAGCTTGGGGCGCTGCTTGGCAGCAACATGCTCCAGCGCCACCTGCACAGCTGCTGCCCAGCGCCTGGCGCGGCCCCGCACATCATCTGCAGCACCTGGGTGCAGCCACAGCACACTGAAACCGTCGGCCAGCGCTGCATCTGCCAATGCCTGGTCCTTGGCCTGCCTGTCTGCTAGTGTGTCACCCCTGTTGTTGCGCTTGCCGTCCTCCTTGTCTATGTGCTGCTCTCCTTGCACCTCAATCAGCAAGCTATCCGGCTGCAGCAGCACTGCATCCCATCTGTGCCTGTTCAGCCACAGCCCCTGCTTGCTGTTAGGTATCTGCAGCTGTATCTTCCTGCCCATAGCCACTGCCTCCACAGCGTATGCGGTGACAGCTGCGTTGCTGTTCAGCAAAGCATACAGCTGCTTCTCGTACTTGCTGCCCTTCTTGCTGCACACATGACACTTGAAGCAAGCGTCCCCGCGTGACACGGTTTGCAGTGCCAGCAGTCTGACATGCTTGCTGTTCTTGCACCTGCATGTAAAGCACTGCTTGCTGCTGCTGTAGGCTGCATGGCTCTCAAGCAGCATGTGGTTTAAACCTGGCCTCCACCTCTGCTGGGCTTCATTGCTGAAACACCCCTTTGGCCTGCCCACGGGTTTTGCTGCTGGTGGTGTGCTGCCTGCAACCTGCCCTGTGCCTGCAGACCAGAAAGGGTGAGCCAGCAAAGGGCATGACAGCAGATGAGTATGAGGATTGCATCCGGGATCTGCGTGAGAGGCTGCACGAGCTGTGGCAGGCGTACACGCAGCAGAACCCAGGAGAGGAGCCCATCTGGCTGTTGTCCAGTGACAACGACAGCGCACACGCGCGTGCCAAGCTGGACGAGCACGGCATCTGGTCGAAAGACCACAGGTTTGCCCTGTGTCCCCTCAGTCCTGATCTGCACAAGGTGGTCGAGCATGTGCATGCATACCTGAGCCAGGCACTGCAGGCATGGCGCCGCAGCTTGTGGCCGGGCAAGCCGACCCCGCAGCAGTGCCAGGATAAGCTGGAGCAGTTGTTCTATGATGTACAGCCTGCTTCAATCCAGGCTGATGTGGACAGCTTGCCATACACCTACCAGGCAGTCATTGACAATGCTGGCCTGTATGCACCATTCCCTTTCAGGTAGACAGAGTGCACACAAGTTGCGCGCAACAAGTGCTGCCCTGGCACCTTGCTGTGGCTGCCATCACCTACAGCTGAGATGCACAGCAGCTGCTATTCTAGTTGTGAAGCACAATATATGCTGTAGTATAAGCATACCTTTGTTGGCTGCTTTGCCTTTCCTCCTGGTCTCCATGTGGTGCTGGCAGCCAGAGCCGCACTGCTGGCTCGTACTGCTGCTGCTGCAAGGTTGTTGGCTTTCTGGCTGCAGTTCAAGCATGCCCTGCAAGCAGCAGAAGCATTTGTAGCATGAAGAAGTGTATTTTGATTATTTGGGCACGCAAGTTTGGCTGTCAAGGCGTTCCTTGGTGTTGTAGTGCAGCAAGCTGTGGCTGCAGGGAGACAGCTGCTGCTTCATGGTCAAACTGCGGAGCACGGCCGCGGTGCTGCTGATATACGCGCAGCTGATCAATCCTTATTAATATACTGCTCACATGATTGATTGTTATGGCAGCACAACGAGCGCCCGGGCAGCAACAGCAGCTCACCGGTGTTGACATCCCGGGCTCCGCTGTTGTCATTGCGGAGGCTGCTTGCTGCGGCAATGCTCCGGCGTGACCACTCATTCGATTTCGATTGTAAATTGGGCGGAAGCAGACAGGCGAAGAGGCGAATATCGCGAGGTCCACAGGGAAACTGCCTGCACTGGAACTTCACCACGGCAGAGCTGTGCGTATTAAGGCTGTCGCGCTGAGCGGCATCACGTATGTTAAGCACATACAGAAGAACTGCATCCATGAATTATATCACGAATTTACAGGCTTGTGCCACACTGACAACTTGCGCCCTAAACCGGGGCCCCAAAAGTGGTGCTGCTTCACTGGGTCGAGAAAAGAATCTCACACGTTCACATGCAGCCTGTTGCGCACGGCCGCAATACTATCCAACGCAGCTTCGTATGTATAATCGTGGTTACCTTGAGCACACAATGAAGCCTTGAACAGGGCCAATGCAGACACTGCCAACCTGCTGCCTGCTGCTGCTGCTGGTGACACCCCTCAGTGACGCCTGTTTTACACCCACACTTGCACCACACAATAGCATCGAAACCCCCCCGTGGCACAGGGCTCTCATCAGCACGCAGCAGCACAGCAAGGCCACAGGAGCTATTTGCAGGCATCAGGTGAACAAGCTGGGCTGCTGCTGCAGCACGCCTCACAACAGCAACACAACCAAAATCTCGATACTCAGAAAACATGTTTTCGGCACTCAGCTCAATCAAGCAGGGCAAGCATCACGAGTTCACTTTGGCATGGCAAGCGCATCACAGCCCTGGATCGCCACACACAACACACAGCCAGCCCTGCTGCTGCATGCAAACACATTCCATATTTTTATGTGTCACTCGAAGCAGCGCAGCCGCAGCAAAACCTGCCTATCCCCGCCGTTTTTAACTGCGAGGAGGGACATACGTAAACTCGTTTTCCAGAGCACACACGCATGCAGCGCATCAATTGAGCACGCCAATAGATGCATAGGGATCTTGGCTACATCCCTGCATATATGGCGCGAGATTCTTTACTAGACCCAGTGAGGCAAAATACAATTTAATGCTGTAGCATCGCAGCGCAGCATTGCATTTTAAATGTGATGTAGCCAATCAACTCAGGGCTGCGCTACTGTGCCCGCCTCAGAGTGCTGCCCCCGTCCATGCACAATGAGCACCAACACGCCACATGTCCAAGGTTCAGTACTAACTAGGGTTCGGCGTGATACATGCAGCATATGACCTATCCACCAGTCTACCAATACACTGCTGGCCTTGCCTGGAGGGCAAGTTCTGGTAATCTAGTTGACGCCACAGCAGAGTTCCGCAAGCGCCTGCAAGCTGCACACTACGACCTGCCCAGCAACCCCGGTGAATACGTTGAAATATGGGGCCCACGCCTGGGTGACGACGGCGTGGTTGAGGGTTGCGCCCACAGCAGCGGGCGCCACAAGGTTTTGACAGAGCGGCAGGTAACTGCTTGCTATGTCGAGGCCCGCAACTGGTGGTTGGCCGGCAGGCAGGGTCCGTACACCTCAGCGGAGCAGCTGATTGCTGAGAGCGCGGTGGTGCACAACATCGTGACGGGCGCCGGCATCACTCCGGAGACCCTGACCAACAACCTCAAGGAGTTTGACCCCCGCTTTAAGTATGGGGTTGTGCGCGACAGGGCCTACCTGGATGACCAGCACAGGCAGAGCAGAATCGACGTCAGCGCAGAAAATAAGGCGCGGCTGCAAGCTGACAAGGCTGCTGTGGTGTGGGTGGATGAGAAGGTGATCTGCTTGAGCAAGGAATCCTACATGGGCTGGTTCAGTGCTGGTGAAGAGGACTGGCACTGGCGCACACCTGTGCCCCGCTACAACAACAGCGCGGCAAAGCTGAAGTACATCATTGGCGTCAACTACCTGCTGGGTCCTGTGTGGATCAAATTCTTCACTGGCACAAGCGGCATGGCAGCAGACAGAGACGGCTGTGATTACCGGGTGAGTTCAGGCCTTGAACAGCTTGGGGCGCTGCTTGGCAGCAACATGCTCCAGCGCCACCTGCACAGCTGCTGCCCAGCGCCTGGCGCGGCCCCGCACATCATCTGCAGCACCTGGGTGCAGCCACAGCACACTGAAACCGTCGGCCAGCGCTGCATCTGCCAATGCCTGGTCCTTGGCCTGCCTGTCTGCTAGTGTGTCACCCCTGTTGTTGCGCTTGCCGTCCTCCTTGTCTATGTGCTGCTCTCCTTGCACCTCAATCAGCAAGCTATCCGGCTGCAGCAGCACTGCATCCCATCTGTGCCTGTTCAGCCACAGCCCCTGCTTGCTGTTAGGTATCTGCAGCTGTATCTTCCTGCCCATAGCCACTGCCTCCACAGCGTATGCGGTGACAGCTGCGTTGCTGTTCAGCAAAGCATACAGCTGCTTCTCGTACTTGCTGCCCTTCTTGCTGCACACATGACACTTGAAGCAAGCGTCCCCGCGTGACACGGTTTGCAGTGCCAGCAGTCTGACATGCTTGCTGTTCTTGCACCTGCATGTAAAGCACTGCTTGCTGCTGCTGTAGGCTGCATGGCTCTCAAGCAGCATGTGGTTTAAACCTGGCCTCCACCTCTGCTGGGCTTCATTGCTGAAACACCCCTTTGGCCTGCCCACGGGTTTTGCTGCTGGTGGTGTGCTGCCTGCAACCTGCCCTGTGCCTGCAGACCAGAAAGGGTGAGCCAGCAAAGGGCATGACAGCAGATGAGTATGAGGATTGCATCCGGGATCTGCGTGAGAGGCTGCACGAGCTGTGGCAGGCGTACACGCAGCAGAACCCAGGAGAGGAGCCCATCTGGCTGTTGTCCAGTGACAACGACAGCGCACACGCGCGTGCCAAGCTGGACGAGCACGGCATCTGGTCGAAAGACCACAGGTTTGCCCTGTGTCCCCTCAGTCCTGATCTGCACAAGGTGGTCGAGCATGTGCATGCATACCTGAGCCAGGCACTGCAGGCATGGCGCCGCAGCTTGTGGCCGGGCAAGCCGACCCCGCAGCAGTGCCAGGATAAGCTGGAGCAGTTGTTCTATGATGTACAGCCTGCTTCAATCCAGGCTGATGTGGACAGCTTGCCATACACCTACCAGGCAGTCATTGACAATGCTGGCCTGTATGCACCATTCCCTTTCAGGTAGACAGAGTGCACACAAGTTGCGCGCAACAAGTGCTGCCCTGGCACCTTGCTGTGGCTGCCATCACCTACAGCTGAGATGCACAGCAGCTGCTATTCTAGTTGTGAAGCACAATATATGCTGTAGTATAAGCATACCTTTGTTGGCTGCTTTGCCTTTCCTCCTGGTCTCCATGTGGTGCTGGCAGCCAGAGCCGCACTGCTGGCTCGTACTGCTGCTGCTGCAAGGTTGTTGGCTTTCTGGCTGCAGTTCAAGCATGCCCTGCAAGCAGCAGAAGCATTTGTAGCATGAAGAAGTGTATTTTGATTATTTGGGCACGCAAGTTTGGCTGTCAAGGCGTTCCTTGGTGTTGTAGTGCAGCAAGCTGTGGCTGCAGGGAGACAGCTGCTGCTTCATGGTCAAACTGCGGAGCACGGCCGCGGTGCTGCTGATATACGCGCAGCTGATCAATCCTTATTAATATACTGCTCACATGATTGATTGTTATGGCAGCACAACGAGCGCCCGGGCAGCAACAGCAGCTCACCGGTGTTGACATCCCGGGCTCCGCTGTTGTCATTGCGGAGGCTGCTTGCTGCGGCAATGCTCCGGCGTGACCACTCATTCGATTTCGATTGTAAATTGGGCGGAAGCAGACAGGCGAAGAGGCGAATATCGCGAGGTCCACAGGGAAACTGCCTGCACTGGAACTTCACCACGGCAGAGCTGTGCGTATTAAGGCTGTCGCGCTGAGCGGCATCACGTATGTTAAGCACATACAGAAGAACTGCATCCATGAATTATATCACGAATTTACAGGCTTGTGCCACACTGACAACTTGCGCCCTAAACCGGGGCCCCAAAAGTGGTGCTGCTTCACTGGGTCGAGAAAAGAATCTCACACGTTCACATGCAGCCTGTTGCGCACGGCCGCAATACTATCCAACGCAGCTTCGTATGTATAATCGTGGTTACCTTGAGCACACAATGAAGCCTTGAACAGGGCCAATGCAGACACTGCCAACCTGCTGCCTGCTGCTGCTGCTGGTGACACCCCTCAGTGACGCCTGTTTTACACCCACACTTGCACCACACAATAGCATCGAAACCCCCCCGTGGCACAGGGCTCTCATCAGCACGCAGCAGCACAGCAAGGCCACAGGAGCTATTTGCAGGCATCAGGTGAACAAGCTGGGCTGCTGCTGCAGCACGCCTCACAACAGCAACACAACCAAAATCTCGATACTCAGAAAACATGTTTTCGGCACTCAGCTCAATCAAGCAGGGCAAGCATCACGAGTTCACTTTGGCATGGCAAGCGCATCACAGCCCTGGATCGCCACACACAACACACAGCCAGCCCTGCTGCTGCATGCAAACACATTCCATATTTTTATGTGTCACTCGAAGCAGCGCAGCCGCAGCAAAACCTGCCTATCCCCGCCGTTTTTAACTGCGAGGAGGGACATACGTAAACTCGTTTTCCAGAGCACACACGCATGCAGCGCATCAATTGAGCACGCCAATAGATGCATAGGGATCTTGGCTACATCCCTGCATATATGGCGCGAGATTCTTTACTAGACCCAGTGAGGCAAAATACAATTTAATGCTGTAGCATCGCAGCGCAGCATTGCATTTTAAATGTGATGTAGCCAATCAACTCAGGGCTGCGCTACTGTGCCCGCCTCAGAGTGCTGCCCCCGTCCATGCACAATGAGCACCAACACGCCACATGTCCAAGGTTCAGTACTAACTAGGGTTCGGCGTGATACATGCAGCATATGACCTATCCACCAGTCTACCAATACACTGCTGGCCTTGCCTGGAGGGCAAGTTCTGGTAATCTAGTTGACGCCACAGCAGAGTTCCGCAAGCGCCTGCAAGCTGCACACTACGACCTGCCCAGCAACCCCGGTGAATACGTTGAAATATGGGGCCCACGCCTGGGTGACGACGGCGTGGTTGAGGGTTGCGCCCACAGCAGCGGGCGCCACAAGGTTTTGACAGAGCGGCAGGTAACTGCTTGCTATGTCGAGGCCCGCAACTGGTGGTTGGCCGGCAGGCAGGGTCCGTACACCTCAGCGGAGCAGCTGATTGCTGAGAGCGCGGTGGTGCACAACATCGTGACGGGCGCCGGCATCACTCCGGAGACCCTGACCAACAACCTCAAGGAGTTTGACCCCCGCTTTAAGTATGGGGTTGTGCGCGACAGGGCCTACCTGGATGACCAGCACAGGCAGAGCAGAATCGACGTCAGCGCAGAAAATAAGGCGCGGCTGCAAGCTGACAAGGCTGCTGTGGTGTGGGTGGATGAGAAGGTGATCTGCTTGAGCAAGGAATCCTACATGGGCTGGTTCAGTGCTGGTGAAGAGGACTGGCACTGGCGCACACCTGTGCCCCGCTACAACAACAGCGCGGCAAAGCTGAAGTACATCATTGGCGTCAACTACCTGCTGGGTCCTGTGTGGATCAAATTCTTCACTGGCACAAGCGGCATGGCAGCAGACAGAGACGGCTGTGATTACCGGGTGAGTTCAGGCCTTGAACAGCTTGGGGCGCTGCTTGGCAGCAACATGCTCCAGCGCCACCTGCACAGCTGCTGCCCAGCGCCTGGCGCGGCCCCGCACATCATCTGCAGCACCTGGGTGCAGCCACAGCACACTGAAACCGTCGGCCAGCGCTGCATCTGCCAATGCCTGGTCCTTGGCCTGCCTGTCTGCTAGTGTGTCACCCCTGTTGTTGCGCTTGCCGTCCTCCTTGTCTATGTGCTGCTCTCCTTGCACCTCAATCAGCAAGCTATCCGGCTGCAGCAGCACTGCATCCCATCTGTGCCTGTTCAGCCACAGCCCCTGCTTGCTGTTAGGTATCTGCAGCTGTATCTTCCTGCCCATAGCCACTGCCTCCACAGCGTATGCGGTGACAGCTGCGTTGCTGTTCAGCAAAGCATACAGCTGCTTCTCGTACTTGCTGCCCTTCTTGCTGCACACATGACACTTGAAGCAAGCGTCCCCGCGTGACACGGTTTGCAGTGCCAGCAGTCTGACATGCTTGCTGTTCTTGCACCTGCATGTAAAGCACTGCTTGCTGCTGCTGTAGGCTGCATGGCTCTCAAGCAGCATGTGGTTTAAACCTGGCCTCCACCTCTGCTGGGCTTCATTGCTGAAACACCCCTTTGGCCTGCCCACGGGTTTTGCTGCTGGTGGTGTGCTGCCTGCAACCTGCCCTGTGCCTGCAGACCAGAAAGGGTGAGCCAGCAAAGGGCATGACAGCAGATGAGTATGAGGATTGCATCCGGGATCTGCGTGAGAGGCTGCACGAGCTGTGGCAGGCGTACACGCAGCAGAACCCAGGAGAGGAGCCCATCTGGCTGTTGTCCAGTGACAACGACAGCGCACACGCGCGTGCCAAGCTGGACGAGCACGGCATCTGGTCGAAAGACCACAGGTTTGCCCTGTGTCCCCTCAGTCCTGATCTGCACAAGGTGGTCGAGCATGTGCATGCATACCTGAGCCAGGCACTGCAGGCATGGCGCCGCAGCTTGTGGCCGGGCAAGCCGACCCCGCAGCAGTGCCAGGATAAGCTGGAGCAGTTGTTCTATGATGTACAGCCTGCTTCAATCCAGGCTGATGTGGACAGCTTGCCATACACCTACCAGGCAGTCATTGACAATGCTGGCCTGTATGCACCATTCCCTTTCAGGTAGACAGAGTGCACACAAGTTGCGCGCAACAAGTGCTGCCCTGGCACCTTGCTGTGGCTGCCATCACCTACAGCTGAGATGCACAGCAGCTGCTATTCTAGTTGTGAAGCACAATATATGCTGTAGTATAAGCATACCTTTGTTGGCTGCTTTGCCTTTCCTCCTGGTCTCCATGTGGTGCTGGCAGCCAGAGCCGCACTGCTGGCTCGTACTGCTGCTGCTGCAAGGTTGTTGGCTTTCTGGCTGCAGTTCAAGCATGCCCTGCAAGCAGCAGAAGCATTTGTAGCATGAAGAAGTGTATTTTGATTATTTGGGCACGCAAGTTTGGCTGTCAAGGCGTTCCTTGGTGTTGTAGTGCAGCAAGCTGTGGCTGCAGGGAGACAGCTGCTGCTTCATGGTCAAACTGCGGAGCACGGCCGCGGTGCTGCTGATATACGCGCAGCTGATCAATCCTTATTAATATACTGCTCACATGATTGATTGTTATGGCAGCACAACGAGCGCCCGGGCAGCAACAGCAGCTCACCGGTGTTGACATCCCGGGCTCCGCTGTTGTCATTGCGGAGGCTGCTTGCTGCGGCAATGCTCCGGCGTGACCACTCATTCGATTTCGATTGTAAATTGGGCGGAAGCAGACAGGCGAAGAGGCGAATATCGCGAGGTCCACAGGGAAACTGCCTGCACTGGAACTTCACCACGGCAGAGCTGTGCGTATTAAGGCTGTCGCGCTGAGCGGCATCACGTATGTTAAGCACATACAGAAGAACTGCATCCATGAATTATATCACGAATTTACAGGCTTGTGCCACACTGACAACTTGCGCCCTAAACCGGGGCCCCAAAAGTGGTGCTGCTTCACTGGGTCGAGAAAAGAATCTCACACGTTCACATGCAGCCTGTTGCGCACGGCCGCAATACTATCCAACGCAGCTTCGTATGTATAATCGTGGTTACCTTGAGCACACAATGAAGCCTTGAACAGGGCCAATGCAGACACTGCCAACCTGCTGCCTGCTGCTGCTGCTGGTGACACCCCTCAGTGACGCCTGTTTTACACCCACACTTGCACCACACAATAGCATCGAAACCCCCCCGTGGCACAGGGCTCTCATCAGCACGCAGCAGCACAGCAAGGCCACAGGAGCTATTTGCAGGCATCAGGTGAACAAGCTGGGCTGCTGCTGCAGCACGCCTCACAACAGCAACACAACCAAAATCTCGATACTCAGAAAACATGTTTTCGGCACTCAGCTCAATCAAGCAGGGCAAGCATCACGAGTTCACTTTGGCATGGCAAGCGCATCACAGCCCTGGATCGCCACACACAACACACAGCCAGCCCTGCTGCTGCATGCAAACACATTCCATATTTTTATGTGTCACTCGAAGCAGCGCAGCCGCAGCAAAACCTGCCTATCCCCGCCGTTTTTAACTGCGAGGAGGGACATACGTAAACTCGTTTTCCAGAGCACACACGCATGCAGCGCATCAATTGAGCACGCCAATAGATGCATAGGGATCTTGGCTACATCCCTGCATATATGGCGCGAGATTCTTTACTAGACCCAGTGAGGCAAAATACAATTTAATGCTGTAGCATCGCAGCGCAGCATTGCATTTTAAATGTGATGTAGCCAATCAACTCAGGGCTGCGCTACTGTGCCCGCCTCAGAGTGCTGCCCCCGTCCATGCACAATGAGCACCAACACGCCACATGTCCAAGGTTCAGTACTAACTAGGGTTCGGCGTGATACATGCAGCATATGACCTATCCACCAGTCTACCAATACACTGCTGGCCTTGCCTGGAGGGCAAGTTCTGGTAATCTAGTTGACGCCACAGCAGAGTTCCGCAAGCGCCTGCAAGCTGCACACTACGACCTGCCCAGCAACCCCGGTGAATACGTTGAAATATGGGGCCCACGCCTGGGTGACGACGGCGTGGTTGAGGGTTGCGCCCACAGCAGCGGGCGCCACAAGGTTTTGACAGAGCGGCAGGTAACTGCTTGCTATGTCGAGGCCCGCAACTGGTGGTTGGCCGGCAGGCAGGGTCCGTACACCTCAGCGGAGCAGCTGATTGCTGAGAGCGCGGTGGTGCACAACATCGTGACGGGCGCCGGCATCACTCCGGAGACCCTGACCAACAACCTCAAGGAGTTTGACCCCCGCTTTAAGTATGGGGTTGTGCGCGACAGGGCCTACCTGGATGACCAGCACAGGCAGAGCAGAATCGACGTCAGCGCAGAAAATAAGGCGCGGCTGCAAGCTGACAAGGCTGCTGTGGTGTGGGTGGATGAGAAGGTGATCTGCTTGAGCAAGGAATCCTACATGGGCTGGTTCAGTGCTGGTGAAGAGGACTGGCACTGGCGCACACCTGTGCCCCGCTACAACAACAGCGCGGCAAAGCTGAAGTACATCATTGGCGTCAACTACCTGCTGGGTCCTGTGTGGATCAAATTCTTCACTGGCACAAGCGGCATGGCAGCAGACAGAGACGGCTGTGATTACCGGGTGAGTTCAGGCCTTGAACAGCTTGGGGCGCTGCTTGGCAGCAACATGCTCCAGCGCCACCTGCACAGCTGCTGCCCAGCGCCTGGCGCGGCCCCGCACATCATCTGCAGCACCTGGGTGCAGCCACAGCACACTGAAACCGTCGGCCAGCGCTGCATCTGCCAATGCCTGGTCCTTGGCCTGCCTGTCTGCTAGTGTGTCACCCCTGTTGTTGCGCTTGCCGTCCTCCTTGTCTATGTGCTGCTCTCCTTGCACCTCAATCAGCAAGCTATCCGGCTGCAGCAGCACTGCATCCCATCTGTGCCTGTTCAGCCACAGCCCCTGCTTGCTGTTAGGTATCTGCAGCTGTATCTTCCTGCCCATAGCCACTGCCTCCACAGCGTATGCGGTGACAGCTGCGTTGCTGTTCAGCAAAGCATACAGCTGCTTCTCGTACTTGCTGCCCTTCTTGCTGCACACATGACACTTGAAGCAAGCGTCCCCGCGTGACACGGTTTGCAGTGCCAGCAGTCTGACATGCTTGCTGTTCTTGCACCTGCATGTAAAGCACTGCTTGCTGCTGCTGTAGGCTGCATGGCTCTCAAGCAGCATGTGGTTTAAACCTGGCCTCCACCTCTGCTGGGCTTCATTGCTGAAACACCCCTTTGGCCTGCCCACGGGTTTTGCTGCTGGTGGTGTGCTGCCTGCAACCTGCCCTGTGCCTGCAGACCAGAAAGGGTGAGCCAGCAAAGGGCATGACAGCAGATGAGTATGAGGATTGCATCCGGGATCTGCGTGAGAGGCTGCACGAGCTGTGGCAGGCGTACACGCAGCAGAACCCAGGAGAGGAGCCCATCTGGCTGTTGTCCAGTGACAACGACAGCGCACACGCGCGTGCCAAGCTGGACGAGCACGGCATCTGGTCGAAAGACCACAGGTTTGCCCTGTGTCCCCTCAGTCCTGATCTGCACAAGGTGGTCGAGCATGTGCATGCATACCTGAGCCAGGCACTGCAGGCATGGCGCCGCAGCTTGTGGCCGGGCAAGCCGACCCCGCAGCAGTGCCAGGATAAGCTGGAGCAGTTGTTCTATGATGTACAGCCTGCTTCAATCCAGGCTGATGTGGACAGCTTGCCATACACCTACCAGGCAGTCATTGACAATGCTGGCCTGTATGCACCATTCCCTTTCAGGTAGACAGAGTGCACACAAGTTGCGCGCAACAAGTGCTGCCCTGGCACCTTGCTGTGGCTGCCATCACCTACAGCTGAGATGCACAGCAGCTGCTATTCTAGTTGTGAAGCACAATATATGCTGTAGTATAAGCATACCTTTGTTGGCTGCTTTGCCTTTCCTCCTGGTCTCCATGTGGTGCTGGCAGCCAGAGCCGCACTGCTGGCTCGTACTGCTGCTGCTGCAAGGTTGTTGGCTTTCTGGCTGCAGTTCAAGCATGCCCTGCAAGCAGCAGAAGCATTTGTAGCATGAAGAAGTGTATTTTGATTATTTGGGCACGCAAGTTTGGCTGTCAAGGCGTTCCTTGGTGTTGTAGTGCAGCAAGCTGTGGCTGCAGGGAGACAGCTGCTGCTTCATGGTCAAACTGCGGAGCACGGCCGCGGTGCTGCTGATATACGCGCAGCTGATCAATCCTTATTAATATACTGCTCACATGATTGATTGTTATGGCAGCACAACGAGCGCCCGGGCAGCAACAGCAGCTCACCGGTGTTGACATCCCGGGCTCCGCTGTTGTCATTGCGGAGGCTGCTTGCTGCGGCAATGCTCCGGCGTGACCACTCATTCGATTTCGATTGTAAATTGGGCGGAAGCAGACAGGCGAAGAGGCGAATATCGCGAGGTCCACAGGGAAACTGCCTGCACTGGAACTTCACCACGGCAGAGCTGTGCGTATTAAGGCTGTCGCGCTGAGCGGCATCACGTATGTTAAGCACATACAGAAGAACTGCATCCATGAATTATATCACGAATTTACAGGCTTGTGCCACACTGACAACTTGCGCCCTAAACCGGGGCCCCAAAAGTGGTGCTGCTTCACTGGGTCGAGAAAAGAATCTCACACGTTCACATGCAGCCTGTTGCGCACGGCCGCAATACTATCCAACGCAGCTTCGTATGTATAATCGTGGTTACCTTGAGCACACAATGAAGCCTTGAACAGGGCCAATGCAGACACTGCCAACCTGCTGCCTGCTGCTGCTGCTGGTGACACCCCTCAGTGACGCCTGTTTTACACCCACACTTGCACCACACAATAGCATCGAAACCCCCCCGTGGCACAGGGCTCTCATCAGCACGCAGCAGCACAGCAAGGCCACAGGAGCTATTTGCAGGCATCAGGTGAACAAGCTGGGCTGCTGCTGCAGCACGCCTCACAACAGCAACACAACCAAAATCTCGATACTCAGAAAACATGTTTTCGGCACTCAGCTCAATCAAGCAGGGCAAGCATCACGAGTTCACTTTGGCATGGCAAGCGCATCACAGCCCTGGATCGCCACACACAACACACAGCCAGCCCTGCTGCTGCATGCAAACACATTCCATATTTTTATGTGTCACTCGAAGCAGCGCAGCCGCAGCAAAACCTGCCTATCCCCGCCGTTTTTAACTGCGAGGAGGGACATACGTAAACTCGTTTTCCAGAGCACACACGCATGCAGCGCATCAATTGAGCACGCCAATAGATGCATAGGGATCTTGGCTACATCCCTGCATATATGGCGCGAGATTCTTTACTAGACCCAGTGAGGCAAAATACAATTTAATGCTGTAGCATCGCAGCGCAGCATTGCATTTTAAATGTGATGTAGCCAATCAACTCAGGGCTGCGCTACTGTGCCCGCCTCAGAGTGCTGCCCCCGTCCATGCACAATGAGCACCAACACGCCACATGTCCAAGGTTCAGTACTAACTAGGGTTCGGCGTGATACATGCAGCATATGACCTATCCACCAGTCTACCAATACACTGCTGGCCTTGCCTGGAGGGCAAGTTCTGGTAATCTAGTTGACGCCACAGCAGAGTTCCGCAAGCGCCTGCAAGCTGCACACTACGACCTGCCCAGCAACCCCGGTGAATACGTTGAAATATGGGGCCCACGCCTGGGTGACGACGGCGTGGTTGAGGGTTGCGCCCACAGCAGCGGGCGCCACAAGGTTTTGACAGAGCGGCAGGTAACTGCTTGCTATGTCGAGGCCCGCAACTGGTGGTTGGCCGGCAGGCAGGGTCCGTACACCTCAGCGGAGCAGCTGATTGCTGAGAGCGCGGTGGTGCACAACATCGTGACGGGCGCCGGCATCACTCCGGAGACCCTGACCAACAACCTCAAGGAGTTTGACCCCCGCTTTAAGTATGGGGTTGTGCGCGACAGGGCCTACCTGGATGACCAGCACAGGCAGAGCAGAATCGACGTCAGCGCAGAAAATAAGGCGCGGCTGCAAGCTGACAAGGCTGCTGTGGTGTGGGTGGATGAGAAGGTGATCTGCTTGAGCAAGGAATCCTACATGGGCTGGTTCAGTGCTGGTGAAGAGGACTGGCACTGGCGCACACCTGTGCCCCGCTACAACAACAGCGCGGCAAAGCTGAAGTACATCATTGGCGTCAACTACCTGCTGGGTCCTGTGTGGATCAAATTCTTCACTGGCACAAGCGGCATGGCAGCAGACAGAGACGGCTGTGATTACCGGGTGAGTTCAGGCCTTGAACAGCTTGGGGCGCTGCTTGGCAGCAACATGCTCCAGCGCCACCTGCACAGCTGCTGCCCAGCGCCTGGCGCGGCCCCGCACATCATCTGCAGCACCTGGGTGCAGCCACAGCACACTGAAACCGTCGGCCAGCGCTGCATCTGCCAATGCCTGGTCCTTGGCCTGCCTGTCTGCTAGTGTGTCACCCCTGTTGTTGCGCTTGCCGTCCTCCTTGTCTATGTGCTGCTCTCCTTGCACCTCAATCAGCAAGCTATCCGGCTGCAGCAGCACTGCATCCCATCTGTGCCTGTTCAGCCACAGCCCCTGCTTGCTGTTAGGTATCTGCAGCTGTATCTTCCTGCCCATAGCCACTGCCTCCACAGCGTATGCGGTGACAGCTGCGTTGCTGTTCAGCAAAGCATACAGCTGCTTCTCGTACTTGCTGCCCTTCTTGCTGCACACATGACACTTGAAGCAAGCGTCCCCGCGTGACACGGTTTGCAGTGCCAGCAGTCTGACATGCTTGCTGTTCTTGCACCTGCATGTAAAGCACTGCTTGCTGCTGCTGTAGGCTGCATGGCTCTCAAGCAGCATGTGGTTTAAACCTGGCCTCCACCTCTGCTGGGCTTCATTGCTGAAACACCCCTTTGGCCTGCCCACGGGTTTTGCTGCTGGTGGTGTGCTGCCTGCAACCTGCCCTGTGCCTGCAGACCAGAAAGGGTGAGCCAGCAAAGGGCATGACAGCAGATGAGTATGAGGATTGCATCCGGGATCTGCGTGAGAGGCTGCACGAGCTGTGGCAGGCGTACACGCAGCAGAACCCAGGAGAGGAGCCCATCTGGCTGTTGTCCAGTGACAACGACAGCGCACACGCGCGTGCCAAGCTGGACGAGCACGGCATCTGGTCGAAAGACCACAGGTTTGCCCTGTGTCCCCTCAGTCCTGATCTGCACAAGGTGGTCGAGCATGTGCATGCATACCTGAGCCAGGCACTGCAGGCATGGCGCCGCAGCTTGTGGCCGGGCAAGCCGACCCCGCAGCAGTGCCAGGATAAGCTGGAGCAGTTGTTCTATGATGTACAGCCTGCTTCAATCCAGGCTGATGTGGACAGCTTGCCATACACCTACCAGGCAGTCATTGACAATGCTGGCCTGTATGCACCATTCCCTTTCAGGTAGACAGAGTGCACACAAGTTGCGCGCAACAAGTGCTGCCCTGGCACCTTGCTGTGGCTGCCATCACCTACAGCTGAGATGCACAGCAGCTGCTATTCTAGTTGTGAAGCACAATATATGCTGTAGTATAAGCATACCTTTGTTGGCTGCTTTGCCTTTCCTCCTGGTCTCCATGTGGTGCTGGCAGCCAGAGCCGCACTGCTGGCTCGTACTGCTGCTGCTGCAAGGTTGTTGGCTTTCTGGCTGCAGTTCAAGCATGCCCTGCAAGCAGCAGAAGCATTTGTAGCATGAAGAAGTGTATTTTGATTATTTGGGCACGCAAGTTTGGCTGTCAAGGCGTTCCTTGGTGTTGTAGTGCAGCAAGCTGTGGCTGCAGGGAGACAGCTGCTGCTTCATGGTCAAACTGCGGAGCACGGCCGCGGTGCTGCTGATATACGCGCAGCTGATCAATCCTTATTAATATACTGCTCACATGATTGATTGTTATGGCAGCACAACGAGCGCCCGGGCAGCAACAGCAGCTCACCGGTGTTGACATCCCGGGCTCCGCTGTTGTCATTGCGGAGGCTGCTTGCTGCGGCAATGCTCCGGCGTGACCACTCATTCGATTTCGATTGTAAATTGGGCGGAAGCAGACAGGCGAAGAGGCGAATATCGCGAGGTCCACAGGGAAACTGCCTGCACTGGAACTTCACCACGGCAGAGCTGTGCGTATTAAGGCTGTCGCGCTGAGCGGCATCACGTATGTTAAGCACATACAGAAGAACTGCATCCATGAATTATATCACGAATTTACAGGCTTGTGCCACACTGACAACTTGCGCCCTAAACCGGGGCCCCAAAAGTGGTGCTGCTTCACTGGGTCGAGAAAAGAATCTCACACGTTCACATGCAGCCTGTTGCGCACGGCCGCAATACTATCCAACGCAGCTTCGTATGTATAATCGTGGTTACCTTGAGCACACAATGAAGCCTTGAACAGGGCCAATGCAGACACTGCCAACCTGCTGCCTGCTGCTGCTGCTGGTGACACCCCTCAGTGACGCCTGTTTTACACCCACACTTGCACCACACAATAGCATCGAAACCCCCCCGTGGCACAGGGCTCTCATCAGCACGCAGCAGCACAGCAAGGCCACAGGAGCTATTTGCAGGCATCAGGTGAACAAGCTGGGCTGCTGCTGCAGCACGCCTCACAACAGCAACACAACCAAAATCTCGATACTCAGAAAACATGTTTTCGGCACTCAGCTCAATCAAGCAGGGCAAGCATCACGAGTTCACTTTGGCATGGCAAGCGCATCACAGCCCTGGATCGCCACACACAACACACAGCCAGCCCTGCTGCTGCATGCAAACACATTCCATATTTTTATGTGTCACTCGAAGCAGCGCAGCCGCAGCAAAACCTGCCTATCCCCGCCGTTTTTAACTGCGAGGAGGGACATACGTAAACTCGTTTTCCAGAGCACACACGCATGCAGCGCATCAATTGAGCACGCCAATAGATGCATAGGGATCTTGGCTACATCCCTGCATATATGGCGCGAGATTCTTTACTAGACCCAGTGAGGCAAAATACAATTTAATGCTGTAGCATCGCAGCGCAGCATTGCATTTTAAATGTGATGTAGCCAATCAACTCAGGGCTGCGCTACTGTGCCCGCCTCAGAGTGCTGCCCCCGTCCATGCACAATGAGCACCAACACGCCACATGTCCAAGGTTCAGTACTAACTAGGGTTCGGCGTGATACATGCAGCATATGACCTATCCACCAGTCTACCAATACACTGCTGGCCTTGCCTGGAGGGCAAGTTCTGGTAATCTAGTTGACGCCACAGCAGAGTTCCGCAAGCGCCTGCAAGCTGCACACTACGACCTGCCCAGCAACCCCGGTGAATACGTTGAAATATGGGGCCCACGCCTGGGTGACGACGGCGTGGTTGAGGGTTGCGCCCACAGCAGCGGGCGCCACAAGGTTTTGACAGAGCGGCAGGTAACTGCTTGCTATGTCGAGGCCCGCAACTGGTGGTTGGCCGGCAGGCAGGGTCCGTACACCTCAGCGGAGCAGCTGATTGCTGAGAGCGCGGTGGTGCACAACATCGTGACGGGCGCCGGCATCACTCCGGAGACCCTGACCAACAACCTCAAGGAGTTTGACCCCCGCTTTAAGTATGGGGTTGTGCGCGACAGGGCCTACCTGGATGACCAGCACAGGCAGAGCAGAATCGACGTCAGCGCAGAAAATAAGGCGCGGCTGCAAGCTGACAAGGCTGCTGTGGTGTGGGTGGATGAGAAGGTGATCTGCTTGAGCAAGGAATCCTACATGGGCTGGTTCAGTGCTGGTGAAGAGGACTGGCACTGGCGCACACCTGTGCCCCGCTACAACAACAGCGCGGCAAAGCTGAAGTACATCATTGGCGTCAACTACCTGCTGGGTCCTGTGTGGATCAAATTCTTCACTGGCACAAGCGGCATGGCAGCAGACAGAGACGGCTGTGATTACCGGGTGAGTTCAGGCCTTGAACAGCTTGGGGCGCTGCTTGGCAGCAACATGCTCCAGCGCCACCTGCACAGCTGCTGCCCAGCGCCTGGCGCGGCCCCGCACATCATCTGCAGCACCTGGGTGCAGCCACAGCACACTGAAACCGTCGGCCAGCGCTGCATCTGCCAATGCCTGGTCCTTGGCCTGCCTGTCTGCTAGTGTGTCACCCCTGTTGTTGCGCTTGCCGTCCTCCTTGTCTATGTGCTGCTCTCCTTGCACCTCAATCAGCAAGCTATCCGGCTGCAGCAGCACTGCATCCCATCTGTGCCTGTTCAGCCACAGCCCCTGCTTGCTGTTAGGTATCTGCAGCTGTATCTTCCTGCCCATAGCCACTGCCTCCACAGCGTATGCGGTGACAGCTGCGTTGCTGTTCAGCAAAGCATACAGCTGCTTCTCGTACTTGCTGCCCTTCTTGCTGCACACATGACACTTGAAGCAAGCGTCCCCGCGTGACACGGTTTGCAGTGCCAGCAGTCTGACATGCTTGCTGTTCTTGCACCTGCATGTAAAGCACTGCTTGCTGCTGCTGTAGGCTGCATGGCTCTCAAGCAGCATGTGGTTTAAACCTGGCCTCCACCTCTGCTGGGCTTCATTGCTGAAACACCCCTTTGGCCTGCCCACGGGTTTTGCTGCTGGTGGTGTGCTGCCTGCAACCTGCCCTGTGCCTGCAGACCAGAAAGGGTGAGCCAGCAAAGGGCATGACAGCAGATGAGTATGAGGATTGCATCCGGGATCTGCGTGAGAGGCTGCACGAGCTGTGGCAGGCGTACACGCAGCAGAACCCAGGAGAGGAGCCCATCTGGCTGTTGTCCAGTGACAACGACAGCGCACACGCGCGTGCCAAGCTGGACGAGCACGGCATCTGGTCGAAAGACCACAGGTTTGCCCTGTGTCCCCTCAGTCCTGATCTGCACAAGGTGGTCGAGCATGTGCATGCATACCTGAGCCAGGCACTGCAGGCATGGCGCCGCAGCTTGTGGCCGGGCAAGCCGACCCCGCAGCAGTGCCAGGATAAGCTGGAGCAGTTGTTCTATGATGTACAGCCTGCTTCAATCCAGGCTGATGTGGACAGCTTGCCATACACCTACCAGGCAGTCATTGACAATGCTGGCCTGTATGCACCATTCCCTTTCAGGTAGACAGAGTGCACACAAGTTGCGCGCAACAAGTGCTGCCCTGGCACCTTGCTGTGGCTGCCATCACCTACAGCTGAGATGCACAGCAGCTGCTATTCTAGTTGTGAAGCACAATATATGCTGTAGTATAAGCATACCTTTGTTGGCTGCTTTGCCTTTCCTCCTGGTCTCCATGTGGTGCTGGCAGCCAGAGCCGCACTGCTGGCTCGTACTGCTGCTGCTGCAAGGTTGTTGGCTTTCTGGCTGCAGTTCAAGCATGCCCTGCAAGCAGCAGAAGCATTTGTAGCATGAAGAAGTGTATTTTGATTATTTGGGCACGCAAGTTTGGCTGTCAAGGCGTTCCTTGGTGTTGTAGTGCAGCAAGCTGTGGCTGCAGGGAGACAGCTGCTGCTTCATGGTCAAACTGCGGAGCACGGCCGCGGTGCTGCTGATATACGCGCAGCTGATCAATCCTTATTAATATACTGCTCACATGATTGATTGTTATGGCAGCACAACGAGCGCCCGGGCAGCAACAGCAGCTCACCGGTGTTGACATCCCGGGCTCCGCTGTTGTCATTGCGGAGGCTGCTTGCTGCGGCAATGCTCCGGCGTGACCACTCATTCGATTTCGATTGTAAATTGGGCGGAAGCAGACAGGCGAAGAGGCGAATATCGCGAGGTCCACAGGGAAACTGCCTGCACTGGAACTTCACCACGGCAGAGCTGTGCGTATTAAGGCTGTCGCGCTGAGCGGCATCACGTATGTTAAGCACATACAGAAGAACTGCATCCATGAATTATATCACGAATTTACAGGCTTGTGCCACACTGACAACTTGCGCCCTAAACCGGGGCCCCAAAAGTGGTGCTGCTTCACTGGGTCGAGAAAAGAATCTCACACGTTCACATGCAGCCTGTTGCGCACGGCCGCAATACTATCCAACGCAGCTTCGTATGTATAATCGTGGTTACCTTGAGCACACAATGAAGCCTTGAACAGGGCCAATGCAGACACTGCCAACCTGCTGCCTGCTGCTGCTGCTGGTGACACCCCTCAGTGACGCCTGTTTTACACCCACACTTGCACCACACAATAGCATCGAAACCCCCCCGTGGCACAGGGCTCTCATCAGCACGCAGCAGCACAGCAAGGCCACAGGAGCTATTTGCAGGCATCAGGTGAACAAGCTGGGCTGCTGCTGCAGCACGCCTCACAACAGCAACACAACCAAAATCTCGATACTCAGAAAACATGTTTTCGGCACTCAGCTCAATCAAGCAGGGCAAGCATCACGAGTTCACTTTGGCATGGCAAGCGCATCACAGCCCTGGATCGCCACACACAACACACAGCCAGCCCTGCTGCTGCATGCAAACACATTCCATATTTTTATGTGTCACTCGAAGCAGCGCAGCCGCAGCAAAACCTGCCTATCCCCGCCGTTTTTAACTGCGAGGAGGGACATACGTAAACTCGTTTTCCAGAGCACACACGCATGCAGCGCATCAATTGAGCACGCCAATAGATGCATAGGGATCTTGGCTACATCCCTGCATATATGGCGCGAGATTCTTTACTAGACCCAGTGAGGCAAAATACAATTTAATGCTGTAGCATCGCAGCGCAGCATTGCATTTTAAATGTGATGTAGCCAATCAACTCAGGGCTGCGCTACTGTGCCCGCCTCAGAGTGCTGCCCCCGTCCATGCACAATGAGCACCAACACGCCACATGTCCAAGGTTCAGTACTAACTAGGGTTCGGCGTGATACATGCAGCATATGACCTATCCACCAGTCTACCAATACACTGCTGGCCTTGCCTGGAGGGCAAGTTCTGGTAATCTAGTTGACGCCACAGCAGAGTTCCGCAAGCGCCTGCAAGCTGCACACTACGACCTGCCCAGCAACCCCGGTGAATACGTTGAAATATGGGGCCCACGCCTGGGTGACGACGGCGTGGTTGAGGGTTGCGCCCACAGCAGCGGGCGCCACAAGGTTTTGACAGAGCGGCAGGTAACTGCTTGCTATGTCGAGGCCCGCAACTGGTGGTTGGCCGGCAGGCAGGGTCCGTACACCTCAGCGGAGCAGCTGATTGCTGAGAGCGCGGTGGTGCACAACATCGTGACGGGCGCCGGCATCACTCCGGAGACCCTGACCAACAACCTCAAGGAGTTTGACCCCCGCTTTAAGTATGGGGTTGTGCGCGACAGGGCCTACCTGGATGACCAGCACAGGCAGAGCAGAATCGACGTCAGCGCAGAAAATAAGGCGCGGCTGCAAGCTGACAAGGCTGCTGTGGTGTGGGTGGATGAGAAGGTGATCTGCTTGAGCAAGGAATCCTACATGGGCTGGTTCAGTGCTGGTGAAGAGGACTGGCACTGGCGCACACCTGTGCCCCGCTACAACAACAGCGCGGCAAAGCTGAAGTACATCATTGGCGTCAACTACCTGCTGGGTCCTGTGTGGATCAAATTCTTCACTGGCACAAGCGGCATGGCAGCAGACAGAGACGGCTGTGATTACCGGGTGAGTTCAGGCCTTGAACAGCTTGGGGCGCTGCTTGGCAGCAACATGCTCCAGCGCCACCTGCACAGCTGCTGCCCAGCGCCTGGCGCGGCCCCGCACATCATCTGCAGCACCTGGGTGCAGCCACAGCACACTGAAACCGTCGGCCAGCGCTGCATCTGCCAATGCCTGGTCCTTGGCCTGCCTGTCTGCTAGTGTGTCACCCCTGTTGTTGCGCTTGCCGTCCTCCTTGTCTATGTGCTGCTCTCCTTGCACCTCAATCAGCAAGCTATCCGGCTGCAGCAGCACTGCATCCCATCTGTGCCTGTTCAGCCACAGCCCCTGCTTGCTGTTAGGTATCTGCAGCTGTATCTTCCTGCCCATAGCCACTGCCTCCACAGCGTATGCGGTGACAGCTGCGTTGCTGTTCAGCAAAGCATACAGCTGCTTCTCGTACTTGCTGCCCTTCTTGCTGCACACATGACACTTGAAGCAAGCGTCCCCGCGTGACACGGTTTGCAGTGCCAGCAGTCTGACATGCTTGCTGTTCTTGCACCTGCATGTAAAGCACTGCTTGCTGCTGCTGTAGGCTGCATGGCTCTCAAGCAGCATGTGGTTTAAACCTGGCCTCCACCTCTGCTGGGCTTCATTGCTGAAACACCCCTTTGGCCTGCCCACGGGTTTTGCTGCTGGTGGTGTGCTGCCTGCAACCTGCCCTGTGCCTGCAGACCAGAAAGGGTGAGCCAGCAAAGGGCATGACAGCAGATGAGTATGAGGATTGCATCCGGGATCTGCGTGAGAGGCTGCACGAGCTGTGGCAGGCGTACACGCAGCAGAACCCAGGAGAGGAGCCCATCTGGCTGTTGTCCAGTGACAACGACAGCGCACACGCGCGTGCCAAGCTGGACGAGCACGGCATCTGGTCGAAAGACCACAGGTTTGCCCTGTGTCCCCTCAGTCCTGATCTGCACAAGGTGGTCGAGCATGTGCATGCATACCTGAGCCAGGCACTGCAGGCATGGCGCCGCAGCTTGTGGCCGGGCAAGCCGACCCCGCAGCAGTGCCAGGATAAGCTGGAGCAGTTGTTCTATGATGTACAGCCTGCTTCAATCCAGGCTGATGTGGACAGCTTGCCATACACCTACCAGGCAGTCATTGACAATGCTGGCCTGTATGCACCATTCCCTTTCAGGTAGACAGAGTGCACACAAGTTGCGCGCAACAAGTGCTGCCCTGGCACCTTGCTGTGGCTGCCATCACCTACAGCTGAGATGCACAGCAGCTGCTATTCTAGTTGTGAAGCACAATATATGCTGTAGTATAAGCATACCTTTGTTGGCTGCTTTGCCTTTCCTCCTGGTCTCCATGTGGTGCTGGCAGCCAGAGCCGCACTGCTGGCTCGTACTGCTGCTGCTGCAAGGTTGTTGGCTTTCTGGCTGCAGTTCAAGCATGCCCTGCAAGCAGCAGAAGCATTTGTAGCATGAAGAAGTGTATTTTGATTATTTGGGCACGCAAGTTTGGCTGTCAAGGCGTTCCTTGGTGTTGTAGTGCAGCAAGCTGTGGCTGCAGGGAGACAGCTGCTGCTTCATGGTCAAACTGCGGAGCACGGCCGCGGTGCTGCTGATATACGCGCAGCTGATCAATCCTTATTAATATACTGCTCACATGATTGATTGTTATGGCAGCACAACGAGCGCCCGGGCAGCAACAGCAGCTCACCGGTGTTGACATCCCGGGCTCCGCTGTTGTCATTGCGGAGGCTGCTTGCTGCGGCAATGCTCCGGCGTGACCACTCATTCGATTTCGATTGTAAATTGGGCGGAAGCAGACAGGCGAAGAGGCGAATATCGCGAGGTCCACAGGGAAACTGCCTGCACTGGAACTTCACCACGGCAGAGCTGTGCGTATTAAGGCTGTCGCGCTGAGCGGCATCACGTATGTTAAGCACATACAGAAGAACTGCATCCATGAATTATATCACGAATTTACAGGCTTGTGCCACACTGACAACTTGCGCCCTAAACCGGGGCCCCAAAAGTGGTGCTGCTTCACTGGGTCGAGAAAAGAATCTCACACGTTCACATGCAGCCTGTTGCGCACGGCCGCAATACTATCCAACGCAGCTTCGTATGTATAATCGTGGTTACCTTGAGCACACAATGAAGCCTTGAACAGGGCCAATGCAGACACTGCCAACCTGCTGCCTGCTGCTGCTGCTGGTGACACCCCTCAGTGACGCCTGTTTTACACCCACACTTGCACCACACAATAGCATCGAAACCCCCCCGTGGCACAGGGCTCTCATCAGCACGCAGCAGCACAGCAAGGCCACAGGAGCTATTTGCAGGCATCAGGTGAACAAGCTGGGCTGCTGCTGCAGCACGCCTCACAACAGCAACACAACCAAAATCTCGATACTCAGAAAACATGTTTTCGGCACTCAGCTCAATCAAGCAGGGCAAGCATCACGAGTTCACTTTGGCATGGCAAGCGCATCACAGCCCTGGATCGCCACACACAACACACAGCCAGCCCTGCTGCTGCATGCAAACACATTCCATATTTTTATGTGTCACTCGAAGCAGCGCAGCCGCAGCAAAACCTGCCTATCCCCGCCGTTTTTAACTGCGAGGAGGGACATACGTAAACTCGTTTTCCAGAGCACACACGCATGCAGCGCATCAATTGAGCACGCCAATAGATGCATAGGGATCTTGGCTACATCCCTGCATATATGGCGCGAGATTCTTTACTAGACCCAGTGCAAGCATCTGCATACTAGTTTGTAACCAGAAGTCAAACCATCCAGCCCTTGCTGCTGCTGCTGTTGTCAGCACACCAATGGCTGTGCTTACTTTCATGTTGACGTTGTTGCTGCTGCTGCTGCTGCTGCTGCTGCTGCTGCTGCTGCTGCTGCTGCTGTGCAGTACATCGCCTACTACACGGCTGATTGGCAGCGGCCAGGCACCGCCTTCTACCCCGAGGGGGCTTCAGGTGGGATGGGCACTGCAAACCTTCTGCATGGCATGCTGCTGAAGTCAGCTGACACATGTCGGCTGTGGCATTCATTGCGATGTGCTTTGAAGTGGGCTTAGCATCTCCCTGACAGCACCACACCAGATCTACTGCAAAGGATGCTCTCAGCTCTGAAGAGCAAGCTGCGCTTTCTGCGTGCAGGCGATTCCACAGCGAGCTCCGCAAGCGCATCGCTGCTGCAGGTGTGCTCATCTTCAACTCCAGCCCCATCAACTGCCTCTCAGAAATAACCACAGCAGATACAGCACCCAGCTCTGCCAGCAAGTATGCTGCGCTGACGGCCAGTGGCGCGGCTGGCGAGCTGAGAGGCTGATCCTGAATCCTGTGCCCAGCGATGTGCTGAAGATGCAGGGGAGTCTTGTAGCAAAGCTGGCACGGCAGCCTGAGCTGAACAGCATCACTCCTGTGAAGGTGGCTGTGTACAACGCGTACTGGCCCTCAAGGTGGGAGTGCTTTGAACAGCAGCAGGTCGCTTGTTTGTGTGAAGTAGCAGCCATGATCAGCCATCACCACAAGCAAAGTAATTGCATGCAGACGGGGCATGAACAGCAGGCAGAAGCCATGACAGCGTTGTTGGGCCAGGACCAACCCTCGCAGACCTGTTGCCCACACCTTCCGCTTGCTTGCATTGTGTGTGCAGGTGGTGGGAAAAGTATGCCACCCGCACTGGCCGCAACTTCCTGCTGGTGACACCCTCAGACAGCCGCTGCCTTGTGCGCTCAGAGTTTCCCGGTGTGAAGGCACTGGCATCAGTCAACGCCAGCCGGCCGGTGTACACTGACGACCCTAAATGTGTTGAAAAGTGGGAGAAACTGTATCAGTCTGGTGGTATTGCCGCTGTCAGGAAAGCAGTGGTAGAGGCTCTTCAGAGCTTCTTTCCTTGAGAAGAGATCCCACAGCCAATTACTGGCGGTGATGCATTCTACCTGCCAGTTGCTGCGTGGCATTATCTGAGAGGGAATGCCACTGCACGCAATGTGACGGTGCAGCGTGTGGCTGACTGGGCTCTGGCCCCGTTACAAGGTTTTAAGAGCCGCGAATCTGCTAAACCCAAGAGCAGTATTTGCATGGTTGGAGAGGCTTATTACATAACTGGCTCTGGGTGGTCCTGGGGTGCTCTGCAAAGCGCCATGCGCTGCCTGCGAGCAAACTTTGCTGATTTAATGAACAAGGCTGCTAAGGCTGACATGGAGTTTGTTCGGGTGGGCTGTCAGAAGAGCAGGACGACTGCTGTGTCGCCAGATGCTGCAGCTGATTTGACATTTAAGGGTGAGGTGAGGCAGGCGGCTGGGGTTCAGCTGCCACGGCTGAACCCTGCCACTGGCAGGCCACTTGCTCAGTAGCGGCTGCAGCCGCAAGTTGTCTGCTCGAAATCTGTGCGTGCGTTTGTCACGGTCTGCGTGTGTCGCGTGATCATGAGAAGTGTGGGGAGCCGTGCCCACCTGTGATGGCTGGGAATGGCTGGGAATGGCTGGGAATGGCTGCCACTTGTGATGGCTGGGAATGGCTGCCAGCTGTGATGGCTGGGAATGCGCTGGCTGGTGGAGTGCCAGCATGTGATGGTCTGCTGTCAATGCATGAGAATGCTTTGGCACCTCACCAACAATGCTTTCGCCTCATGAGCTGCTATAGCTAATCAGCAGTGTAATCCCAGCGAGGCGCTGCAGTGCAGCAAGTCCAGGGATTACCAAATGTAACAAGCAGGCAAACAAAAAGGCACTGTAACATGTCCAAGACCTTGCCGGCATGCGTTGACGGCACGATACACTACTGTCAGCACAGCAAGCACCGCCTAGGCGCAAAAACATTGACTGGGTGCGTACAACAGGCACTGTCAACACCAGTCATGTCAACCTGCCGCATGTCATTGCTGCTGCCACTGCCTGCTGCTGTGCCCAGGGGATGAAATGCTTTCATGTGCAAAAAAGCAGAGGGTTTGCCTCCGTAAGTCGATCATGTTCTCATCAAGTAATCCTCATCAGCCTTCCCTCTATCGCAGCTGCTGCATATGCAAACCGACTGCAGGACTGCGGTAATTGAGCAGCAGTAACTGCTAATATCAGCCCATTTCATGCATTGCATTATGGTCAAATCTGGTCAATGGTGCAAACAACTGCTGGATGTAAGCAAAGATAACAAAGATGCTGCTTTCATGTCAAAGGGTCAAAGGGATAAATGTATGCAAACACGTAGCAGTGTGTCTGGCACCCAAGTGCTGCCCCGTTCTGCACAGTTTGATGGAGCAGACTTGTACATGCGTTGCATCAAGTCTAGTCCGACTAGACATGAGTCATGTCAAATGGACGGCAGCGGCAGAGAAGCGCTTGCTGACGCCCGTGCTTCCATACGCGCTGCCCTATTGACGCGCCAAACACACACCAGCTGTTTGTTCGGCGACGCAGTATGATGCGATCCGCCTCTTCTGAACATCACATACCAACACTTCTGCGGATGCACAACCCAGAAATCACAGCGCACAATTCATGAAGCTCGTGACCGCTACTGTAAGTGTGCTGCATGCAATGGAATGGAAGGCCGTCATCCCAGGTGGATCAATGCATGAGTCCAGATCACAACCCCCATGTGTTTTACCGTTGTGACCGGCATTTAGCAGCATATGCACATGCCATATGTGGCACGCAGGCCGCTCCCTACTGCGTCATTCTGTTCAGCATTCACCGTGCAGCTGATGATGCAGCAGCCAGTGCTGC
Source organism: Tetradesmus obliquus (assembly GCA_030272155.1). Lineage (NCBI taxonomy): Eukaryota > Viridiplantae > Chlorophyta > Chlorophyceae > Sphaeropleales > Scenedesmaceae > Tetradesmus > Tetradesmus obliquus. Next base: position 2,989,333 of record CP126200.1, on the reverse strand, counting down.
ATCATTCCCATGAGCATCTGCCATGCAGCTGCTACACTGCCTGCTGCGGCCTGCAATCAAGGTGTATTGCGATGCTACACCGGCACACACTGGACTGCAGCACACAAGCTGCTGCATTCAATTGTTGCTGAACCTTGCTGCTGCTGTTGCTGCATGTGCAACCAAGGTAGCAGATGTGGCGCCACCTGTGCGCACTCGGGTGTCAACAACCCGCCGCATAACCTGCTGCCAAACCTTGGAGCTGTGAGGAATGCTGCGCTGATGGTAGGAGGCGTGGAGGCGCATGAGGTATCCTTATCGCCACACGCCCCCGTCCTTAACTTACTTGGGTGTTAAGTGTGAACACACCACGCGTAGCTCACTCACTCATGCTGCGCGGCAGCGCCTCAGCGCATCAGGCGGCGGCGGGCCATCCTTGCAGGATCTGAAGATGTCGCTGGCCCCGCATATGCTGGCTGCGGCTGCCAGCCGCCACTGCTGATTGTTGAGGTTACTGTGTTGGTGGGAGAAGAGGGCTCAATTGAGATGGGGTAGGATTCCACGCGGCCTAGAGCTATGGGTGCTTTTGCACCAGCAGCAGCAGCAGCAGCAGCAGCAGCAGCAGTGCCGGAGCCCACAGGTGAAGATGGGCCGGTGCCGACAGGCGATGTTGGCCTGCTCACTTCTGGTGTTGTCGGTCTGCTGTAGGTGGACCTGCGACGAGAAGGAGTGCATACACATGTTGGTGACACATACATCAAATAAAGCTGTGATATCAATCAATGCAGCAGCAAGTTGCAGCAGGCCAGGAAATTTGCCAAAAGCACCTGGAAGTCCGAGCTGCAATCATGGTGTGCGCCTGGCAAACATAACATCTGCACTTTCAAAAGCCCTTTAAGTCGGGGCGAGTTGACCGGACTGGCTCTTGCCATTAGGAGCAACTATGGAGCGCGCTTGAAAGTGAGCACACATCGCAAAATTCGCCGCCAACTGATTCTCCTTTTCTGGTCTCAGACCATGTGTTCCACGTGTTGTGGCTGATACCATCCAAGATGGTGCCAGGGCCCACAGGTAACTATCCTCTATCAAATGATTAGAACCTCACCTCAGCTGGCCAATGTCCATCCATGGCTCCTGGGGGCTGGCTTGCTGCCCCTGCCCAAGCTCACTGTCCTGCACCACCCTGCTTGCAGGAAGGTCCTCATCATCTGCCTTGTCAGCCCACCAGCTGCTGAACCACGTGCCCCAACCACCACCACCAGCACCTGCTGCTGCTGCTGCTGCTGCTGCTGCTGCTGGTGCTACACCTTCTCCGCTGCTGCGGCCAGCGCGCTTTGTCGCAGCAGCTGCTGTAGCTGCCCCTCCCGCTGCTGCTGCTGCCGCAGACGCGAGAGCAACTGAGCTGCCTGCTTCGCTGTCAGCCGTTCTGTCATATGACATGACGTTACTGGCGGTGTCCCTGCTGTCAACACTAGCCAGCCTATTCTGCCCTGACTGGCTTGTGCCAGCCCGCGCCTCAGCAGCCGTGGGCGTGTCTGGTGGGGAGTCCCAAGGGACAGTAGCAGATGCTGCACCAGCACTGTCGATGCTTGCAGTGCGCTGCGCTGCACGCAGCCTCGCAGCAGCTGCGCTAGCTGTGGCTGCGCCCGCAGCCGTCGCTGCTGCTGCAGCAGCTGCTGCATTGCTGGCTGAACCCTTGCGCTGGGGCTCAAAAGCCCCTGCCTCACTGTCAGGGGGTGTGTCCCATGGCACTGTCTCTGTTGTTGCACCGACGCTGGTCATGCGTGCAAGCCTGCTTGCAGGAATCGCCTTCTGCTGCTCAGCACCACTGCTGCTGCCGGCGCCTGCTGCTCCACCCCTGCGCGCTGCTGCTGCTGCACCTCCAGCACCGTCTAGCCCTGCAACTGCTGCTGCAAGCGCTGCAGAGCTGTGCTGTGACGCATCTTCATCTGCCTCAGCTCGGGAATCAGCTCCAGCCCCAGCTACACTGGCTGTGGGTGTGTCCCATGGCACGGTGTCTGTTGCTGCTGAGCGGCTGTCAATGCTCCTCCAGCTGCGAATCCTCGCTGCAATCCCACCAAACATTGCTGCAGGGGCTGCTGCTGCTGCCGCTGCTGCTGTGCCAGTGCTGCTGCTAGCAGCAGCAGCCCGTGGTGGCACATTTGCTGTTGGAGCTGTTGCTGTTGCTGTTGCTGAGTCTGGTTTGCGAGCAAATGATCCAGTAGCCTCACCACCTGCAGAGGGTGTGGGTGCGTCCCAGGTCACTGTGCCAGTGGCTGCACCCCTGTCACTGAGACTGCTCTGGTCCCTCTTGCTAACCACTGCTGCCGCTGCAGCACCTGCTGCTGCCGCTGCCCCAACACCTGCTGCTGCCGCCCCTGTATGGTTGCTGTCAGCTGTCCTTGCTGCTTCAAGAGGCGCCTCAACAGGCTGTGCCTCATACCTCCTGAGCACTAGCTCCTCACTTGCAGCTACATCATACTCCTTGTTGTAGTGCCTTGCGCCTTGCTGATCCCTCCCAGTATCAACGTCACTGACGGCAGCTGGCTGGATCTCCTGTTTCTCATCTTTGTAAACACCATAACTCCCACGCCAGTAACCTGGCTGCACCTCTGCCCCTGATGCTTCATCGACACCTGCTGCAGCAGCACCTGGTGCTTCCCTTGAATGCTCCCGCTGCTTGTATGCATCAAGCTTCTGCTTCTTGTCTGCGCCAGAATGCGTCTCATCCGCATACACTGGCTTGCAGCAGTGGCAAGGCAGGGAGCCATGCTTTCCCGAGTAAAGATACAGCGCAAGGCAGATCAAGCCAATCAAGCCACAAACAGCTCCCAGGACGCCAGCTAGGATGCTTGTGCTGTCAGAGCTCTTTCCTGCAGATGCAGTTGCACTGCCTGCTGCTGCTGCTGCTGGCTCCTTGCTGCCTCTTCTGCGTGACACATCAAGCTTCTGGCCGCCAATTGTCACAGCTGAAACGTCAGGTGCTGGTAAGCCGCGAGCGCTGAATGCACTCTCAAGCGCTTCAAGCAGGCCCGGGCCATCATATGCTTTACCGCTGCTGCTGCTGCTGCTGCCGCTGCCGCTGGCGTTGGGGCTGTCCATGTTGGCTGCTGCTTTCAGTCTGTCTGCTGCCTCCTGGTTAGGAAGCGTGATGGTGGCAGTAGTGCCAGCCTACAGGCAGACAGGGTCGGGTACAGTGCAATGTTGTGTCATTTAACACCTCCTGCTGCTACAACTGCAGCATGCAGCATGCAGCTTGACCACACCTAGGCCAATGCAGTGCCAGTACAAGTGTGGACACCAAACACAAACACTGGCGGCAATCCCTAGTACCATCTAGACAAGTTTGGTCATATGCTACATGTATCGCCTCTCACCTGCTGCAGCAGCCGGCGCCTGCCAGGTGCCGCTGCAAAAAAGGCCTTGATCTGGTCAGCTGGCACACCCGTAACCTTGGACACCGCCTCGCGTGTTGCTGCTGCAGCAGGGCTGTCGCCTTGGAACTGATCAGGGCTCATGCCTGTTGCAGCGCAAGCCCAAATGCATTGCAGCAGGGTTTTCAGGCAGCAGCCATGGAGTTGCATGATGAGTGTGCACTTCGTTGCAAGGAGGTTTTTGAGACAGCCATCAAAGCAAGCAGGTGCTCATATCTGACAAACAGTTCAGGTGCCAGCAATACATCATGAAGACAGTTGCCAAGCACCAAACATGACGTCACAGAAGACAGCGTTGCAGCCGCACCTGGGAAAGTTAGTTCTGCAGTAGGTGCAGCAGCAGCTGCAGTCCCTGCTGCCTGAGAGGCATTGCCTGCAGGCGTCTTGCCCTTGGTGCCTTCAGCTGTAGCATTTCCAGCAGTGGCGTTGGCTGCGTTTGGCTCTGTGCTCTTTGCACTGGGGCCCTTCTGCTCTGCTGCCTTGTTAGCTGGCTGTTTGGTCCCCTTTGATTTAGCACCAGCAGTACCATTGGCTTGCCCAGACTGCTGTGCTGCTGCTGCTGCTGGACCTTTCTCTGCTGTACCATTGACTGCCTTGGTAGCAGCACCACGAGCTGTAGCATTGCTCTTAGTGGCCGTTGCCGCCGCCGCCGCCGCAGCAGCAGCAGCTGCCTTTGCAGCTGCTGTGCTGTTGGCTGCGGCACCTGTCCCTGGCACATTGCGAGTTTGCACTGCTCCCTGAGCACCAGCAGCACCAGTCTTAGGTCCTGCCAGATGAGGCTGCTGCTTCTGTTTGGCACCAGCTTCTTGAACCTTATGCTTCTGAGCAGCAGCAGCAGCTGCTGCTGCTCCTGCTGCACCAGGTGCAACAGACTTTGCGCCTGCTGCTGCCTCAGTTCCGGACTTGCTGGCCGTCGCACTGCCGGCAGCCGCTGTTGCCGGTTTGCCTGTTGCACCAACATGACCAGCAGCTGCACTACCAGCAGCAGCAGCAGCAGCAGCAGCAGCAGCTGCATCAGCCTGTGCTGCCCTGCTACCACCTGCTGCAATACCAGACTGCTGCTTTGCCACGCCTACTGGAGAGGCTACTCCAGCTGTACTTGCTGCCTCAGATGCTGGCTTGCACTGCCAGAACCATGCACTCAACCGTACACAGCTGCTGCCCAGCGGACACTGCGGCCCCTTTGTCCATGCGTTATCAGCACAAGGGCCATTTGGTCCGCTGCAACTGCCCTTGCCGCCGCACTGTGCCCACAGAGTGAGGGTAGCTGCAGCAGCTGCTGCTGTTGCTGGCTGGTCTGGCCTGCACTGGTGGAACCACTCGCTTTTGCGCATACAGGAAGAGCCCGGAGAGCAGGCCACCTGCACACATGCAGAGTGCAACACACAGTGTTTTTTCACTCTCAGACCTGTGAGGTAGCATTGTCAACAAGTAGGGTTATGGATGCACACACTTGCAGTGCACAGCTGACCACCGCAGTGGTATTTGCCGTGCTGTCCTGCAGCACAGCAGCTGGTCACGCTCTGTTTGGCAGCAGCAGCGCAGGACATGACTTGTGCGCAACACCTGCCACATGCAACATCTGGCACATGCACCATGTGATAAATCAGTGTGGAAGTTGAGGCAGATGGCTGATGACATTGGGCAGCAAACACGCAAGCAAGTGACATGTTTCAGCTATGACGCAGCTGGAGCATGATAGCAGCAGCAGCAACGTGTGTGGCAGCAGCAGCAGCAGCAGCAGCAGCAGCATGTGCCACCCACCGTAGCCCATGCTTGGTCTGCACACGGGGAGTTGCCGCCACAGGTACCCTTGCCGCCACACTGCTGCCACAGGCCGAGCCTGCTGACTGCACCTGGAGATGAATGCAGGATCCTGGTTGAGCCTATTGCTGCTGCTGCCGTTGCTGCTGCTGTCTGGTCAGGCCGGCACTGCCAGAACCACTTGTCACTACGCATACATGAGGATCCAGTGGGACAGGAGGCCTGAATCATGCATCCGCAGCAGCGCAACAGCATCAGGCATGAGGGGCAGCAACGAGTCAGCTGGTCAGCCTATCAGCCTGATGGCATGCAGCAAAACCCAACTCAGGCTGCAGCATGCACTGACAATGTCACACAATGCAAGCAACTCGTTGTAGCATTTCCCTGCTGTCACAGGTTGCTGCTACTCACACCAAGCAGAAGCCTGCTAGTGCTTGTCACTGGCTCTCACCATGGTCCAAGCAGTATCAGAGCACGGGAAATGGCCTCCACAGCTTCCAAACCCGCCACATTGTGACCATAAGCTCAACTGTGCTGCTTGAATCGCAGGCAGTCCAGACTGTGCTGATGCTTCTTGCAGTGTGGCTGGTGCCGATCCAGCTGTCACTTCTGTTTGTGAGGGTCTGCATTGCGAGTACCACTCATCCATACGCACACAGGTATAGCCTTGCGGGCAAACAGCCTGCACAACACAAGATACATTTCAACCATTACATGCAGGTTGGTAGCTGCAGTGTAGTGTCTCGTGCATTGCAGTGGCTCTCACATTGTTTAACAGGTGCATGCATGCATGCATGCATGCGCTTGTACCATACAGCAGCAGGCTGCAGCCTGAGGCGATGACTGTAGATGTGCATCATGTACCTTGCAATGATCAGCAGTACAACACAAGCAGAGCGTGTGAAGGGCGTCGTATGATGGGTTATTGTCAAATTGCCATGCAAGTAGAAGGCCTAGAACTGCAGGCAGCATCTGATGCAGGGCCGGGTGACTGCTGCTGCTCACCTTCGGATTGTCTGCAGCGTTGCACGCCTCCCACGCTTGCAACACGTTGGGTGGGACTAGCGTCACGGACGCTGAATTGTCCGTGGGGATGCACTGCATGAACCAATCGTTCACTCGGACACAGGCTCCAGCATCGCACGCCTTCCCGGCCCATCGTCCAGCCTGGTCGCCGCACTGCTGCCCCATTAATAGTTTTTCATCCGTATCGGCAGTGACTAATAGGGTTCTCGAGTTTTGGGTGCCCGGATTGTCCGCTACTGCCGAGATCAGCAAGCCGACACATGTGAGGATCGCGCAGATCGCCTTCATTATCATTCAACGTATTTGCGGCATCATCATGTGGGTTTTCAAGGCTACAAAGGAGCAGCTTCACCGAGCCCTTCTACATACACCGGACATTGGCCGAAAAGCCTGCTCTGCACGTCCTGAGCTTTTCAACAGTATGGCAGTGATCAACATTGTGAAAATGCTGGAAACGATAAGTCATTCGAGTGCTGTTCCACCAGCCTGCTGATGTCACTTATGCAGACGTGACAACGGGCGACGTAGGAAGCCTGCCTGGCAGGCAGCGCTGGAACACGCACTTGATCATCCTTAAGAACTGGACAAAACCAACGGGACTAGCTGCTCCTCTGAACATGAGGAGAGCCAGACCTTGGACAACATGTTCGCCACGAAGTTCTTGTGCTGCTGTGTTCGTGCCTCGTCCTTGGTTGCGTTGCAGCTTGTACTTTGGCAAGCCTCGCACCCTTCTACTAGATGCACCTGCCAGGACTCGCAGCTGCAGTACTAGCTGAAAGCAGCAGTTCCGCAAGCATCAGCAGCACTTGCTCCAAATCTCGAGAGCTCTTGCTGCTGCCATGCTGCCACACTGGCGCTCCCTCGCAGGGCGCAGCAGCTCATCTGGCCCTGCCAACAGCCCGCTTCTGCGCTGCTGCTGATGCCTTCACCGCCTTAGGCTTGAGGTTGGCGTTGAACAGCTCATCAGCCTTGCGCAGGCGATCCAGGCGGGCTTGCTCATCCCTGCAGCAGGTGGGCATGCAGGGCAGTGCATGACATGCAAGTGTAAAGATGGACAGTTGTAACATGAAAGAAGCAAATCTGCGCACCTTCAAGCATTGCTGGACCAGGCGTGTAATCAGACTAGTTGTAGTGCTGCATGCAGGGATGCCCTGGTTGGTGCGCGGCATGCGGAAGGAGGTGTAAAGTTGCAGCAGATTTGCAGCAGGAGCAGCCCTCAGCACAGAGAAAATTGGTGGTGGCGCAGGATTGTGCTTGGTCCATAACATGGTGAGGAGTTGATGTAACAGCGATTGTCACTGCATGCATGCTAAACTTCAGCAGCTGAACTGCTGCATGCCCTGACGCTGCGGGGCAGGAACCGTATGCTGCTGCAGCTGCTGCCTGCACAACACCACCTAGCTGCTTAGGCTGGCAGCACTGGCTGCTGCTAGTTCAGCACACCATATGATCACTATGCTGCACTCAAACCATCCTGCTTGAAGCGGGAAACCTACTTGAGGAAGGTATCTGTATCTGTGCCCTGCAGGTCTCGCTCAATAGGCACCAGCTGCCAAACAGGCGCCCCACTCGCTACTGTTCCGCCGAATGGCTGCTGCTGCTGCTGCTGCTGCCCCTTTCGCCGAAAGGCCTTGTAGTTCACACCAGAACCCACGCTGCTGGTCTGCAGCACTCCCTGCTGCTGCTGATGCTGCTGCTGCTGCACAGGCACAATCAGATCCACTGTATATATGCCCTCCTTGATCTGCACTGGCTCTGCATCAGCAGCAGCAGCACCTGCTGTGTCAGGCTGCTGTTGGTGCTGCTGCTGATGCCACTGCTGCTGATGCTCCTGCAGCTGCTGCTGGCTGGTGCCGGCCGCATCGCCAGCAGCAGCTGTAGCTGGTGTGTCCACCACAGCATCTTCATCACCCCCATCACCAGCCTGTCCTATCGATGCAGCTGCTGCTGCCACTTTCCGCCGCTTGCGGCCGCCTTGCGCTGCTGCTGCCACTGCTGCTGCCGCTGCTGATGCTGGAGCTGGTGCTGCTGCTGCCGGCTGCATCGCCTGCCCTGCATCTGCAGCCAGATCGGCTTCAAACAGTGCTGTGCTCCGCTTGCCGGCACGCGTGCGGTTTGGTGTGCTCTCCTGCAGCTGCAGCGGCGACTTTGTTTTGCCTGCAGGTGACTTTATTTTTGCGGCTGGCGATTTAACCTTGGCTGCTGGCGACTTGGCTGCTTTGGCTGCTGGAGACTTGGCTGATTTGGCTGCTGGCGACTTTGCGCTCTTTGCTGCCGGCGACTTGGCGCCCTTTGCTGCTGGCGAGGCAGGTCCTGCATGAGCAATTTTGTGCAGGCAGCGCAGGGCAGCAGCATCCAATCTCACAGCAGCTCAAAGCAGCGAGCAGGTTGTTAAAGGAGGCAGCGAACACTCGGAAGACAAGCCTCTGCTGGGTTGTTGGGCTCTTTTCACAACTGTGCAGGCATAGCACAAGATGGTGGCGTGTTGAACATGGTTTGGCCCAGCGCTGGCTGAGGTAATGACAGCAGGAGGGCGCACCCCTAGCTTCTTGATGCAGTGCAGCATGCCTGCGCCTCAGCAGCCGTGAAACTACTATTTGCTGCTGCTGCTGCTGCTGCTGCTGCTACTAGCCTGCACATACCTCTGAGCCTTGTAGCCCTGGTGTGCACCACTGGCATCACTGGCTGCAGCTGCTCTTGGCTGCCGGCAGCCGCAGCATCGCCTTCCTCTGTCTCCTCGGCTTCTGTCACGTCCTCATCAGCACTGTGTGCTGCTGCTGCTGCTGCCGCTGCTGCCGTCGCTGCTTCCGCTGCCAAATCAGCCCGACGGGCCTCTGCTGCAGCTGTAATGGGTGCCGCGTCCCCGGTTGCCAACACAAGCAGCAGCTGCTGCGGCGATACCACTGCCACTTGCAGTGAAGCCGCCTGTTCTGCTGACAGCACCAGCACAAGTGCATGGCCGTCTGCTGCTGCTTTGCACCCTGCTGCTTCCACTTGTGCTTGGGACAGCACAGGGCCCTCTTCCAGCTGAACAGCTGCCCCTAGCACCTTCGCTGCAGCAGCCAGGTCGTCCTGCAAGCATTGCACGGACAGGCAACCACAGATGGTGGATGCGGCAGTGTTCAGTCATGGCACAGCACACTTGTGCAGGATAGCTTGCTTGCTGCAGGCAACTTGCCCACCGTTGCACCACTATGTGCTTTTGTTGGTTGCCACACACTTCGATTTACCTCTTTATTCAGGAACGGCATTTGTACTGGTGTGTTGCTCATTGCACCCTGCACGCTCTACAATGGTGCCTGAATCTGTTGTGCCTTGTCTCTTCCACCCTTACCTGTCCATCGCCTTGTGGCAGCAGCAGCTGGTAGCCGCGCAGCAGCACATCCGACGGCTGCTGCCACCTTGCAACATCCAGCACCTGCTGCTGCTGCTGCTGCTGCTGCTGCTGCTGCTGCTGACCTGGCACCTGTGGCAGCAGCAGCTGCTTGGTGCTGAAGCCCTCTGGACCTGGCAGGCTCTGGGCATGCACCTTCTTAGCAGCTACTGCAGCCACCCAATCTGGCGTTACAAGCGGCAGCTTCAGCAGCAGCGCAGCTAAGCTTGCAGGACTCAGTTCATCACCATCTGAAGCCACCACATGGCAAGCCTCATGCATGGTGTTGCTGTCATCATTGCCAGCTGCACTGCTGCTGCTGCAGCTGCTGGCAACGCTGATGTTGCAGGCAGCAGCTGCTTGCAGGAAACTTGCGTCGCTGCTGCTGCTGCTGCTGCTGCTTGCAGGACAGATGCTGACGGGGACTTGCTGCAGCTGGTAGCGCATCTTATTGCCGAAGCGGATGACGTCATTGGGCTGCAGCTGCTGCTGCTGCTGCTGCAGGCGCTGCTCCAGTGAGCCGCTGGTGCTGCTGCGTACAAAGGTGCCAAACTTGCTGCCAGAGTCTGTTGCAGTATCACAGGAATTTGCGGAGTTGGGTTACGAAGGACAGAAGCAGCAGATCGTCAACATGGGATTGCTTTTGAATGAGATAACAGCAGCGCCTGAGATGAGAGGTACCAACTGCTGCTGACACATGCAGGAAGTGGTTGCTGTCCGTCCCACTGCTCGTGTATCAGGCGACAGCAGTGCCTGAGATGAGTGGTGACAAAACTGACACAGGCAGGATGTAATCTGCTGTCCGGCACGCTGCTCAAACAATCACCAAGGACCAAGCACCTGCTGGGTATACTTGCTGCAAGAGGAGGCAGTACAGTGTGCGCTGCTGAGCAGCTGCACAAAGTTTGTGCTGTTTGCTTGCAACTGCACCTGCTGCTGTGCATCCGCGGCGTTGTAAGAAAGATACAATCGTTTCACGCATATGCCTCACCTGTGAGTGTGATTTTGCTGTGTGTGCCATCATCTGTGGCAGGCTGCACCTCCAGCACTGCATGCAGGTTGCTGACGCTGCTCTCATTGAAGATCAGGATGTCTGCCTTGCCTGTGGTCCCTCCCTTCTTCGCAGGACGGCCGATAGTGATCTTTCCTGACGTCAGGAACTGCACTGGGTTCGGCAGGGCCCCTTCCTCTGCAGCCCTCTGGCTGGCAGAAGGCAGCAGGGGAGACAGCACCCACATGTCTCTGCTTGGCCAGTGACTGTGGCGACTGTATTCGTGCTATACAGGCATCCGTAAGCTACAAACGAGTTCAGCACGTCGGGGTGTGAAGGCAGATTCGTCTATGCTGCGATCACAGTAGCAAGCGTCACCCTGTCCCTCTCTTCAAGGTCTCGGCGTCACTTACTCACAGTCACTACACAGAGCTTTGCAAGTTCACCCTGCTTGCGAATGAAGAGAACTGGTGCATAGTGGGTGTGAGTGACACACTGTGACAGAAGTTCGAAATCAGACATGGTTGATTCAATGGAAGCACTGGCTGCCATAGCAGGAAGAGCAGCGTACATGGGATTTATTTGGTGGATTTGTTACTACGGTGAATCGTAAGCAGCCAGTGCGATACAGGGCAGCTGTCGCAGCAAGGCCAAGGTTTCTCACATGATGATGGTGCTTGAAACAGCTCTTAACCACAGGCGCTTTACCAAACGCTGTACCTCAACACAAAGTTGACAAGAAAATCCCATCACCGTCGTGCCACTAAGTCATTACTGCTTGCACCACAAACTCCCACACGCTTTGCCCATAATGCTGTTTGCTACCACACACAATAGCAACACGCAGACACAAACATAGATTTATCCTTGATTGCAACACAGTGCTGCAGCTACTGAGCTGCTTCCTGCTGCTGCTGGGGCTGCTGCTGCTGCTGCTGCTGGTACATGCTGCGGTACTTGGCCCACAGCCGGTCTGCCACATCTGGCTCGCACACTGGCTCGCCAGCACCGGGCAGCCGCAGCAGATCTGCATCACCAACCACCTTCTCAAACAGCCGCTGCTTGTAACAGTAGGCAACATACAGCTCCTTGTCACCTTCTGCCACATCAGCAAAGCCCATGAGCCCCAGCTTTGACACGCCACCATGCAGCTCAAGCTTGCCTCCAGACACCAGGTACTGCAGCGCATCTGTCACATCTAGCCATGGAGGTGGCAGCGCCAGATCGCCTTCACTGCTGCTGCTGCTGCTGCCAGCTGCTGCATCTGCAGCAGGGCTGCTGCTGCTGCTACTGCTGCTGCCGTTCATCTGCGGCTGCCCTTGGCTGCTGCTGCTGCTACTGCTGCTGGCTTGCTGCTGCGCCTTCGCTTGCTGCTCCTGCTTTCTGTGCTGCTCCTGCTGCTGCTGCTGCTGCCGCTGCTGGTCTCGCTGGGGACCCGCTGCTGCTTCGCTGCTGCTGCTCTGCCCCTGCTGCGCGCGCACCAGCCGATACTCATGCAGTAGCCCATACACTGCTTCCAGTATCACCAGCCCGCCAGCAGCAGCCTCCGCTGCTGCCTTACGCCGAGCCACCGGCTGCAGCAGCGCGCGCTCCGCTGCTGCCCTGTTGGCCTCTCGCCGCAGCTGCTCTGCATGCTCGCTGCGTGCCGCTGTTTCTGCTCGCCGCCGCTGCCAGCGCTTCAGCGGCCCCACCACGTATCGCATAAGCAGAAAGCTGGCAAGGGGTGGCACAATGCTGGCAGCTGCCAGCACCTCCCAATCCCTGCAATCCCCCGTTAGCAGGATCGGGAACTCGAACACCTGACCTGCGCGGCTGTAGCGCACCTTGAATGCTGTGCCACCCTGCAGGCTCACTGCTGAGCCTGCATACAAGCTGCTGGTGGGGCTAAACTTCCTGGCCAGCCCTAGCTCTGCATCTACCCCGCTGGTGCCGATGCGCCCTGTTATTTTCAGTGACAGGTTGTCATTTAACAGGTACGTGAGCCTGCTGCTGAGGCTTGTAACAAGCCCGAGGTCAATCTTGCCTGTTATGACGTACTTGCTGCCCCTGTGGCTGATGCTGATGCCCATGCTTGATGCATTGGGTGGGCCCACCACCCACGTGAGTGATGCGCTGCTGCTGTGTGTCAGCTGCCTGCTGGTTGTCAGCTGCAGGCCCATGCCCTGATCCCAGGAGTAGCTGCCAGTGGCTGCTGCTGTTGTGTAGTGCCCCAAGCGGCGCGTGCTGGTCAGCTGCAGCAAGCTGCGCAGGCCTAGCACTGCATGTGCCTCCAACTCGTCGTTTGGTGACAGCACGCGCTTGTAGCCTGCTACCACGCTGCCGCTGCCCTGCGCGCCAGCAAGCAGCAGTTGCACAACAGCATGTTGCGGGCGCATATGCATGTGAAAGGACGAATTTATGTACATGTGCATGTGTGCTGCATGTAAGCTGGCTGCGTGTGCTGATCATTGCGAAGGCAAGCACGTTGCGCCCTGCTGCCCCAGCACATGTCTGCGCAGTGTGCGCATGTGGTGTGCAAGCAAAAACATAGCAGGCACAGTACATGATGCATGCCGCTCAGGACAGCATCCACAACATGCCTTTAAATGCTGTGCTTGAAGCCTGTTGTCAGTCCCTGTGCTGCTTGGCTCTGCAACAAATGTTGCGCTCCTCCATATCGCTTGTCCCTAAGCACACTGCACAAAGCCACCCAACCCACCTGATTGCCGCGCAGTGCTGCCTGGCCCTGCAGCAGCAGCACGTCTGCATCTGTAACCGACACATCCAGCGAGTTCTGCACCACCACCATGCGGATCTGCGGCACTGCTGCCCAGTCACCATGCGCCCAGCCGCGGCCGTCCACGCGACAGATGTATATGCCGCGGTGGCTGGCGGCAGCCTCCTCGCGCGCTGCACGCTGCTGCGCTTTGAACGCCTCCCACTCCTTGCGCAGCTCATCTGCAGGCAATAGCATGGTGGTGGTTTACATGATGTTGACACAGCACCAGTGCATGGAAGACATCCTGTCGCAAGTATCCTTGCTGCAGCAGCTGCTGCACAAGCTCCGCTTCTAGAACCTCCCTGCTGCTGCTGCTGCTGCTGCTACTGTCAGCCATGTAGCTGCACCAGCTGCTGCTGCTGCTGCTGCTGCTGCAAGTCTACTGTTGCTGCTTAGCAAGTTGTACAAAGCATTGTGAGCTGCTGGCGCACCTGTGTTCTTCAGCTTTGTGCCCAGCGACATGCCTGCATTGAGCCCCTCCTTGCCATACACGTCATACACATCACGCTTCTGAGGGTCGCTCAGCACCTCGTATGCCTCCTGCAAGCGCACAGCAGCAGGGTAGCATGAGAGGCCAGACGCTGTGTGCCGCTCAGCAAACAATGCGCACGCATGTAGTGGCAGCACAAGTGCATGAGAAACGTGGGACTGCGCTACTAGGCACTGTTAACCAGTCAGCAGCACGCCGCTGCTTGCTGGTGAGGCAGAGAGCAGTGTGCTGCAACTGCTGAACCGACGCGCATAAAGAAGGTCCTGCTGCAGCAACATTGTGTGACCTGCACATGCTGGTGCTGCAGCAACTGTGCTGCATGCTTATGCCACGTCATTGGTAATCTGTGAAGGCAGTGCAGCGTTGCTGTTACTGTTGCTGTCTTCCGTGGCTGGCCACAATCACGTGGTGACACAGTTTACTCCTAAGCAGCGCTTGCAAGTCAGCAGTGCTAGGGACTCAAAGTGCACTGTGCTGCTGTACATTTCTGCAGTACAGACCTGCAGCTTTGCAAATGCCTCCTGTGCTTTGTCACGCAGATCATCGTCCAGGTGCTTATCGGGATGAAACACCTGTGCTAGGCTCCTGTAAGAGCGCTTGATGTCCTGCAGGCGCATTCACAGCAGGGTGTGCATGGTTAACAGCAGAGGCACAGTAGTGCAGTAGTGCCAGGCTGGCAAGCAGGCATCAGCCCAACCTCACCTCGTAAGATGCATCCTTCGGCACGTTCAATATCGCATAGTAGGATGGATCGGTGCCCTCCTCGAACAAAGCCATGTTGACGAGGAGGCCAGGAGGTATGCTGGGTTGCTGTCAGTGATCTGGAGGCAGCATGATCGAGCAGAAACACCACCGATATGAGTGCAGTTGAGAAGCCAAAAGCACAGTTGCCTCTGTTCAGCCACCACCCGATTGTCAAAGGTCGAAAGAAACAACACTTGTTTGTCAACCACCTCCCGAGTCCTGTCGTCAGCATGCACACAACCATATGCAACATCTTCTACAACTTCAAATGTACGTATTTGTTTGCAAATATCGCTGAAGTCACCACACCAACTTGACGATTTGCTGGTCACTACACCAGCCTGGTTCCGTAAGACAGTTATGATTGAAAGTATGCATCTTTGCATCTGTCACATTACCTTTTGAAGCATGCGAGAAAGTGAGGCATGAGCAGCAGGCTGCCCTGCTGCAGCAACAGTGCCCTGAGCACAACAACAAGCAGCACCAGGGTGCAATAAGCAGGACACCTTTTGAAGCAGGCAAATAGCAGCAATGCCGCGCTCTCTGCGGTGGAGCAGCGCTATGGCACTGCAGGCAGGCAGCAGGCTGCTCCTGCAGGAACTTGGGTCAACCGTGGCAGGCCGTCACCATGAACTGAGCCCTGCTGAACGGGCCACCTTCATCACCATCAGCATCACACTGGTCTGCTTCGCTGGCATCATGTCTGGCCTCACTCTAGGCCTGTGCAGCATGGACCTAGTCGAGCTGGAGGTGCTCAAACGCAGCGGCACAGTGCGAGAGCAGATGTACAGCGCAGCAATTGTGCCCATCCTCACCAACCAGCACTTTCTGCTGGTCACGCTGCTGCTGTGCAACGCCTGTGCAATGGAAGCACTGCCACTGTTTTTGGACCGGCTGGCAGACCCAGTCACAGCCATCCTGATATCTGTCACGGCAGTGCTGGTGTTTGGAGAAATCCTGCCGCAGGCGGTGTGCACCAGGTGGGCAGAAGCTCGTATGCATGTATGCTAGGTGCATGCTGCTGCAGTCGTCAAGCAGCTGCCCATGAGATTATTGCCACGTGTATGGCTGCTTGGCTGTCTGCAGCACTGCTCTCGTAGCAAGGTTAGGCGGTGGTGTAAGGCACGCAGCAGGCAGGCACAGCAGTTCTCGCCAGGCATGTCGTGACCAGGCCACGATCCCAGCCGGCACAGCAATGGCCACAGTGTTACTTGATGCATTGCAAGTTTTGCCTGTCAACCATCCCATGGCTGTGTCAATACATTTTATTAATTTGCTGTGCCTGCAGGTATGGCCTGGCCATAGGCTACTACTGCTCGTGGTTTGTGCGGGGCCTGATGCTGCTGACGTCACCCATCAGCTGGCCCATCAGCAAGCTGCTGGACTTCGTGCTGGGCTCCGACCACAGGGCACTGTTCAGGTGCGGCTAGAGCACTGAGCGCATTGCAAGGCCAGTCGGCATGTTTAATTGAACACTTTGGCAGCATGAATATGGCTTCCTCCTGGGCAGCGGCCACAGGGCGCTGTTCAGGTGGGCCCCCGCAGCCTCTCAAATGCAGAGCACATCTATGTCAGCAGCTTGTTCCGACCCCGGCCTTGGGCCTGGTTTGAGCAGCAGGCAGCGGCTCAGCTAGTGGTGAGTCCCTGCAAGCTGACTCTGGCAGCACTTCTCATGGCACTGCACATGCTGAGTGTGCGGCTTTCAGTATCGAGGTAATCCTGCATGTCTGTGGTGCTTCACGCCTTCAGCAGATGGTGCTGCTGTTGCTGCTGACTGTGGTGCCCACTGCGTCTGCCGCACAGGCGTGGCCAGCTGAAGGCGCTGGTGGACATCCACGGCGCTGAGGAGGGCCTGGGCGGCAACCTGAGCGAGGACGAGATCAAGGTCATCTGCGGCGCGCTGGACCTCACCAACAAGACGGCACGCAAGTGAGAGGAGGCAGCTGAAAAGCAGATACTTGACGGACTTTGCAAGTCGCAGTCAGTTGGGGGCTACGCGTCTTGCTTGATGATGTTTGAGGGCAGGGCAGGACTAGTGCACAATCAGCAGGCAGGGCACAGGTTGCATGCTGCAACAGCTGCGCTGATGCCGCTGCTGCTGCTGCTGCTGCTGCTGCTGCTGCTGCTGCTGCTGCCAGGTCCATGACGGCGCTGAACAAGGTGTTCATGCTGCCGGCTGATGCGCGGCTCAACATGGCCACGATGCGCTGCAAGTGCTGAACTCATGCTGCTGTGCTTCTGCTGCTGCTGCTGCTTTCCAGGTCCATGACCGCTCTGGACAAGGTTTTCATGCTGCCGGCTGACGCGGGGCTCAACATGGCCACCATGCGCTGCAAGTGCTGAACTCGTCATGCTGCTGCTGCTGCTGCTGCCAGGTCCATGACCGCTCTCAACAAGGTGTTCATGCTGCCTGCCGACGCGCGGCTCAACATGGCCACGATGCTCTGCAGGTGCTGAACTCATGCTGCTGTGCTGCTGCTGCTGCTGCTGCTGCTGCTGCTGCTGCTGCTGCTGCTGCTGCTGCTGCTGCTGCTGCTGCTGCTTTCCAGGTCCATGACGGCGCTGAACAAGGTGTTCATGCTGCCTGCCGACGCGCGGCTCAACATGGCCACGATGCGCGCCATCCTGGCCAGCGGGCACAGCCGCATCCCCGTGCACACCAGCGGCGACAGGAGCTCCATCATCGGGCTCATCCTGGTGAAGGAGCTGCTGCAGTACAAGACGCACCAGGAGGTGCCCGTCAGCGATGTGCGCATGCGCAGCCTGCCCAGGTGCGGCTGTAGGAGGGTGTGTTTGTGGGTGGGGGGCGATTTGCAGCAAGGCTTGAGGGGGGCTATTTAGTCGAGCTCATGAGCGACGTGCGCATGCGCAGCCTGCCCAGGTGCGCTGCAGGAAGGGGATGGGCAGGGGCAGCACGGCTCAAGCTGGGTTCCAAGACAGTGCGCTTGATGCGGCTGAGTGCTGTACCGATGGTAGCGGCCTGCTTGCATGGTGCAGCAAGCTTGCCCGACACAAGGCTTGCTCGCGTCACTCCTGTCACCTGCTTGTTCACCTGGCTGCTGATGCCGCTGCTGCTGCCCCTGCAGGCTGCCTGCCGACACGCCCATGTACGACATGCTGAAGCTCTTCCAGACAGGCAGGAGCCACATGGTGGTGCTGACTGACACACCAGCCACAGCGCGCGCAGCAGCTGCAGCAGCAGCCGCAGCAGCACGTGCAGCCGAGGAGGCGGCTGCAAGAGCGGAAGCAGCCAGCGACAGCAGCAAGAGCAGCGGCGGCAGCCCGCTGGCATCCATCCTGAGCTTCAAAGGCAAGAACCGCAAGCGCAAGCAGCAGTTTCAGTCTGCGCTGCTGCAGCCGGCTGAGGAGCAGCAGCAGCTGCTGCAGCCGCCCCCACGGGAGAGTGATGCGGCCAGCGTTGCCACCACTGCCGGCTCTGGCGCTGCCTCTGCTGCTGCCTGGATTGCAGCGGCTGCGGCAGAAGAAGAGCAGCAGGGCAACGGGGATGTGGCGGAGCTGTATCCTGAACAGGAGATGCTCGGGTTTGGCTTTGCAGTGCAGCCACCCCAGCATCTGCTGTTCAGCAAACAGCAGTGGCAGAGCACTGGTGATGGGCCTGCGTTTGACGTTCTGGGCAGAAACGGGCAGCAGCAGCAGCGGGAACAGGAGCTAGCGGCCGGCAGCCCCTCAGGTAGCGCCTTAGAGGGCCTTGGCGGGTTTGCAGGCAGCAGACGTGCAGCTGCCAGTGGCGCACAGGGCACGCCCGCTGTGGGCCGCAGCGTGCAGTTCAGCACAGAGCCAGAGGTGTTTGGCAGCCCTGCACCGGAGCTGCTGAGGCGGCAGCAGCAGCAGCAGCAGGATGGAGGCAGTCAGCAGCAGCAGCAGCAGCAGCAAGATCCGCAGCACAGGCGTCACGACAGCAATGGAAGCGGCTCGGGCGTTGAGTCTGGGCCGGAAGGAGGGGAGCGGCGGGCACGCAGGAGCAGCAAGAGCGGGCACTCCCGCAGCTTGAGTGGGCCGCTGCCGAGTGTGTTCCAGGCTGCGCCACTGCTGCCGCCGGGCGTAGAAGGCGCTCCAGAGGGCGTAGCAGTGCCAATTGGGATTATCACAATCGAGGATGTTATTGAGGAGCTGATGCAGGCAGAGATTGTGGATGAGACGGACCTTTACTTGGACAACGAGCGGACGATTGCAGGTGGGTGTGGCGTGCTGGTGTTTGGGTGGTGAGGCTGTTGCTGTAGGGTGCGGGGGATGGTGAGGGTTGGTTGAGGGAGGGGCAACGGAGCTGCAAGCAGGTAGCAGAAGCTGCGCAATGCACGTGTGGTGCTGTTGTATTCTGCCTGTGCCCTGCAGAGCTCGTGGCCTGCTTCATTACGCCCTCCAAATCAACAGCAAGCTGCAGCAGGGCCCACAGCCAACACAGCAGGGGATGAAGTGTCCTGGATTGTGCCACCAAGCAGACAACGCCCCGTCTGCTGTGCTCCTTGTTTCGCCAGCAATGCGCCTGGCGCCGTGGCTGACCACCTGCATGCGCTTGCCGCCCTGCCTCCTGCTTGCTGTCCTGCAGTCAATGCGGCTGCGCTGGCGCAGTCCCTGCCAGCTCAGCTGCGCAAGGCGCTGGCCCCCACGCTGACACGGCACAGCCCTGCGGGAGGCGGCGCACGCGCAACAACAGTCACGGTGCGCAAGCTGGTCAAGCAGCGCAGCGCAAGCTCGCTGGGCCTGGCAGCTGCAGCCGCTGCTGGTGGTGCTGGATCAGCTGCTGGCATCCGCATGGCGATGTCCAGTGAGGGCGGCATCCCTAGCAGCGCTGCTGCTGGAGGTGGTGGTGGTGCAGCAAGCGGGCTGTCAGCTGGCGCCGCTACTGCGAGTGTGGCAGCGTCGCTGGCTTCTGCTGCAGCAGCACTGGCTGGCGGCAGCGCAGGTGCGGCTAGTGCCGGCGCTGGTGAGGCTGTCAGGGGCAGAAGCAGCGGTGAGAAGCAACCGCTGCTCGGCACTGGCGAACGCAGTTAGTGCTGCCAGCTAGGCAGTTGACAGTCTGCAGAATGCAGCTGCTCTGCAGGTTGGTCTTGGTGAGCACCGCAAGCTGTTGAGTATTATTGTTGTGTTATGTTTGGGATGTTGGCGGGTGATGATGACGCAGGTGCTGCAGCCTCATCATCAGGTGCTGCAGCCTGTAGGGTTGCTTCAGTTTGCTGTGGCATAGGCAGATGTATGTGTATGCCTTGTATGTTGGTTTGTAGGTAGCCGCAGCAGGCAGCCCAGCAGGGTCCATAGTGCCTTTATTCCGTAATCTGGTTTTTGTGATCCGGTGTGCTTCAAGCACTCAAGTTGCGTCGAACTACTACAGGGGGCATTGGCCCTGTCATCTACCGTGGTAGCGCTTCTTCGGTTTGCTGTGAGCATCAGCTGATCGATGGTGGCAACCAGTTTGGCAGGATTATCTTTTTATAAGCAGAACATCAGAAACAGGCAGCAGCTGTACATTTGTGTGGATGTGCTTGTGCCCACCACACATGGGTGCCTTTGCTCAACTAGCAGCTGTCTTAGCTAAGTGACAGGCAGTTGTATTTGATATTTTGTGTAACCAGAGGCTGTAATCTTTAAAAGATGGACAGTCTGGTTTATGGCTTCTCAGTTTCGGTCGGTCGCACGCACTGCCTTCAATTTGAGCCTAGGAGCTGAAGGCTGAGTCAAGGCTTAGGCTTGACGGCAGCCTTGTTGAAGGCGCTCAAGAGTGGGGCACAGGACGTTGGTTTGGTACGCACTGCATGTTTTGAGTGCTTGTGCTGATAATTGCCCTTGCAGGCTGGTGTCCTCCCCTCAGGCTGCTCAAGGAATGACTGGTAACAAAAAAGGGTTGACTGTATTTCTGCATGCGCTTGCAGTTGCTGAGGATTACAACAGCTCCTTGAAACAGAGCCGCAACAGAGTCCAAACCTCAAATGAGCCTGTCAGACTTAGAGCTTTGGACGGACCCGGGCCATGTCTGCTGGCGGCGCAGCATTGTAGCTGCTGCGGCCACATGTATATCCGGACCACTGGTCGTTCTAAGAACGATGCAGGGCTGCATGCAGAAGATGCCGCCCATCTAAGTACCAAGTACCAACCATGGCATGTGGCACAGCTGCCGCACACGGCTGTGTATGACGCCAACAGCAGCCAACCTTCAACGTTCCCAGCTGAACCTTTGCTCTACAGCATACATGATCATGGTTAACAATGTTGCCTACTAGGCAGTAGGCAGATAGTATCAAGCCATAACATCAACGCCATTGGCCCTGCTAAACAACAACGAGCACATTCAAGTTGCTGACAGCCACTGTCCAGAGCACTGACGATTTCAGTCACGGACAACTGGCCGCATATTCCAAAAAAGAACCGCAGTACTGGGAGACAGTGCTTGTGTACAAGCACAACAACAACCGAGCATGCACCAACAGACCAAAGAAAGCTCACACCACAACAAACACACGCAGAGGCACTATGTGCAGGATAACTGTACACACAAAGGGCTGTACATGCTGATGCCCATTTCAACTCTACACCAGCATAATCCAACTGACAGGAACATACCTCCTTCTGCAGGGGTAACCTTGCAAGCAGCCTTGCAGCAGCATCAACCTATCATGCTACAGAAGCCACATCCAGCAACGGTCCCAGCAATGCACTCATGGCCGCATTTTAATGCTTCCACTCCTTGCTTCTGCAGATTCGAATTCAAAACTCCTCCTGCTCCTCTTCTGCTGCGCCCTCCCAGGCACTGCCAGCTGCCACACCTTGCTCCTCATCACCCTCACCGTCATACGACCAGGCATCAGCGGCCAAGGGGTGGCTGGACACAGCGCTGCCAGCAGCAGCAGCAGCAGCACTGCCAGCAGCAGCAGCAGCAGCACTGCCAGCAGCAGCAGCAGTAGCACTGGACTGAGCCATGAGCGGCTGCGGCTGCTGCTTGACCTGCTGCTCCCTGACTTGCTGCTGCTGGACCATGGAAGTCCCGCTGCTGTTTGCAGCACGCTCAGGGCTAGGCTTCCCAGCACCTGCGCTGCTGAGGCTGCTGCTGCTGCTGCTGCTGCTGACACCGTTGCCACTGGTGGTAGAGGGAGCAGCTGGGCCAGCACCATCAGAGCCCTGGCCACTGCTGGGTGGGCTCTGGAGCGCGCCTGCCGCTGCTGCTGGTGTGTCGCTGCTGCTGCTGCCGTTGCCGCTTGGCCGCACTATGCCGCCTGTGACGTTGTCCACAGGATCTAACAGAACAGTCTGCCGCTGCACACCCATGGAGGGTGGCTTGGCGGCTGCAGCAGGCCCCTGCTGCTGCTCCTGCTGCTGCTGCTGCTTGTTGCCTGTTGTCTGCCGACTAGACTCCCTGCTGGCCTGAGGGTTCAGGGCACCACCAAACACCCCTAAGAAGTTAGGGAACCCAGGGTGCCCTGAACCGCCAGCAGCCGCACCTCTGCTGCTGCTGCTGCCGTTGCTGCGGCGCTCCGCGACAGCATCTGCAGCTGCCTTTTGCTGCTGTTGTGTGTCTGTTGCAGGCTGTGGCAGCAGCTGCTGGCTGGTCTGCTGAGCCTTTGGCTGCTGCTGCTGCTGTTGCTGCCGTTGCTGCTGCTGTGGTAGCCCAAAGCCACCCCAGTTCCAGGACCAAGCAATGTGCCTCAAGTCAGCAGAAGGCGGAGGCTGTGCATTCTCTTGCTGCTGCTGCTGCTGCTGCTGCTGCTGCTTGGCATTGGTCGTTTCTTCCTGCCTGGTGTCTGCCTGTTGCGCCACAGCAGAGGCAGCCTTGTCTTTCTGCTGCGTTACACGCTGCTGCTGCTGCTGCTGCTGCTGCTGCTGCTGCTGCTGCTGCTGCTGCTCGTCTTCCTTCCTGGCACCGTCTGCGCCGCTTTCTTTCCTCTTGCTGCTGCTGCTGCCGCTGCTCGTGGGTTTGATCAGGGTTGGGATGCTGCTGTTGATCCAACTGCCCACGCTGCTGCTGGTGCTGCTCCACCAGCTGCCAGCAACTGCTGCTGCATCTGACAGCTGCCCAACAGCGCCGTTGATCTGCCCCCACGTGGCATGGCAGATGACACAGCAAAGGAAACGTTACTTGTTAGTGTTCAGCAACAGACATGAGCTAACATTGGCGGCAACAACGGCTTTGGAGATAGACCTACACAGTCAACAGCAATGGGGTTGGAATGCTTGCAATACAGGCGTCTCCACCTGCTGCCCTACACTTGATGTTCCGAATGTATACTTTATGCATTGCTGAACGTTTCTGTCACGCTGCAGAGACATTGCCATCGTCAGCAGCTCAGCATGCCTGACACCAGCCTTTTTCAACATGACAGCCATGCGCACTGGCATCCACGCTGCTCGTCTCATGTTGCTACTGGACTCACTTGGCTCTCTGCATTTGTCACAGCGCTATAGCATGTACACAGACTTGGAGCCTGTACAAAGCGCTACAACCCACACCCCACCACCAGCTTTTAAACCAAGTCCATCAACAGCGCTCACCTGGCTCTCTGCATCATGAACAGTCTTCTGCAGCAGCGCGCTGACCTGATCTGTCAGCCCCGCAGCAGCCCCCTCAGCACCATCTGCAGCCCGGCCTGATGCAGCCGCTTCAGCAGCAGCAGCAGCAGCAGCAGCTTTGCTGCTGTCTTTTGCTGCTGCCGCCGCTGGGTTGCTGCTGCTGGCAATGCTGCTGCTGGATGGTGGAGGCACGAGGTCGGCTGGCTGGCAGGCTGGCAGCTGCGTCAGCCGCAGCAGCAGGTGGCCGCCGTCCTGCAACAAAAATGCATAAGCAGCAACCAAATATGTAATAGAGTGTCACACATCACTGCATACATGGTGTTGTCCCAGGCAGGACATGCCGCCGTGCAAAAGCCGTCCTGTGTTGGGATTACTAACATTGCATTCACTGGAAGATGGTAATGCATCCGCCAATGCTGTGATGGCTGGTGTCGTTGACATGCAAAACCCATACGTTTCAATTTCAGATATTCCAGCTGGCCCATACCTTGTCCAGTTTGATCCAGCCCTCCCAGCTGGCAGCAGCAGTGGTTGCAGAAGCAGCAGCCAGCTCTGTGCCACTCGGCAGATAAGTGCTGCTGCTGCTGCCGCTGCCTTTTCCAGCAGCCTTAGCAAGCAGCGCAAGGACATCTAGGTCTGCCCTGCCAATATCCTCTGCTGCTGCAGTCGCTGCTGATGTTGAGTATGTTGCTGCAGGGCCAGCAGTGCTGTTCACTGCCGCAGCAGCGGCAGCAGCAGCAGCTTCTGCCGAAGGCGCATCAGCAACATCGTCAGGGTCAAACAGCAGCACCTTCAGTTGCGGCCGCGCAGCAGCAGCAGCATTTGCGGCAGCAGCAGCACCAGCAGCCGCAGCACCTGCCACAGCAGCGGCACCTGCAGCAGCTGCGTCCAGCGCACCTGCTGCCACTGAATCAGTTGCCGCAAGTGCAGCTGCAGCTGCAGCCGCTGCTGCGGCTGCCTGGCTGCTGCTGCTGCCAGTTGCGGGCAGCGCACGTTGAGCAGCAGCAGCAGCAGCAGCCGCTGCAGCTGCAAGCGCTGAGCCAGCCGGCAACGGGAACACTGCGCGCGCAAGGCATGCGCGCGTGTTCACCTGTGCTGATACATTGCCAGTCGACAAATCAGTAAATAGGTTAACCTTCCCCTTGCGCCGCTTGCTGCTGCTACTGCTGCTGCTACTGCTGCTGCTACTGCTGTTGCTACTGCTGTAGTTGCCTGCATTTGGCGACGTCACCCTGCTGCTGCTGCCAGTGCCGCCGCTGGGGCTGCTGCTGCTGCTGGCCCTGCTGCTTTGTGGGCGCGGCGACTGCGGCCGCCGCTCGCGGTAGTGTGGCTGCAGGTGTGGCGGCAGCGTGATGTTGCTGCTGCCGTTGTAGCTCAGCAGGTAGGCTGGCTGGTCAATGTCTGAGGAGTCCATGGAGGACAGTGGAAGGTACAGCCGCGCTGACAGCACCTGCATACATACAAAAGGTAACAGATGTTAGAAGATAAAATGGGACGTGGCAGATTACCACCGCCACTACCACCACCAGCAGCAGCAGCAGCAGCAGAAGCAGAAGTGCGTTGGCTGTGCGAGTCGCTAACACAAGCAGCAGCATGAAAGCTGCTGAGGCCGCGTGAACAGCAGCTGCCCAAGAGCAGCAGCAGCACCATGGAGTTGCTGCTGTGCATATGTCTTTGTGCTTGAGCATGCATGCAGGTTGAGGCACACGTTCTGCCATGAGTCTAGCTGGATACGCAGTGATCCAGAGCATATATTCCACGCTGCAGACTAACACTGTTGTGGTACACAGAAAACAGAACAACACAAGGCTTACCTCAACCATCACGCTCTCCCTGCTGCTGCCTAGTAGGTTTTTGTGAAAGAACGACAGCATTTCTGACACCTCAGTACTGCTGCTGGACGAGCCTGCACTGGCAGCAGTGCCAGATGCTCCACTGCTGCTGCTGCTGCTTGCTGGCAGGGTGCCTGGCAGCAGTGCCATGCGAAGCCTGACCTCCGCGCCTCCGCTGCCACTGAGCGCAAACCAGCGGTCCTGCACAAGCAATACATAGCAGTTGATGTTGGCTTGGTTTGCCGCATTTGTTGATCACGCGCAGTGCTGCTTGAACATACGGGCAAGCGGTAAGAGTGTGCCACGCACGCATGCGCAGTGAAACAAAGATAATCAAGCGAACCAACACACGCACAGAAGCACACGAGTGCACAGAAACACACACGCCCGCACATGCGAACGCATGCATCCACCCAAACAAACCAGCACGCACGTGCACACACACAGCTGCACAGGCACACACTCTTGCAGGTGCGCAGAAGCACAGGCGTGGTCATGCAAAGGCACAGGCACAGGCACGCACTCACGCACACACACATGCCCGTCTGCCTGCCTGCGCCCCCACACATACCACCCACGCACCACACCCGCATGTGTGCGCTCACACACGCATGAACGCGTGCTCGCGCACAGATCACATACACCACATGCACAGCTACGCACCTACACACTTGCATGCGCGTAGTCGCGACTACGCGCATGCACGGATTGACACCGGCAAATACTTGCAAGCTTGCAGGCATGCAGATGCACAGCCGCGTAGATGCAGAGGCACGTGCACGCGCATATGCATGCAGACGCAGACGCTGCGCACTCGCGCACGCGCTCTCGCGCACTCACCCTCTTGCATGCGCGCAGCCAGGCAGGCACGTGCACACATAGGCATATGCGCGCATGCGGACTCTTGAAAGTTCAGGCGCGGCTCTTGACACGCACACATGCTCGCATGTTTGCACGCGCACAGTCACACATGCTCACGCGCACGCAGACACGCATGTGTGCGCGCTTGCACACACTCGCACGCTTGCACGTGTGCAGACGCCCTGACGCACGCGCACCTGCTTGCACGTTGCACGCGCGCATCCACACACGCATGCGCGTGTCTGTGTCGGCGCACAGACACGCGCATGCGTGCACTCTTGCGCACCCCCTGGCAAACACGCGCACCTGCTCTCACGTTCGCACGCGCGCAGCCACACATGCACGTACAAACACAGACTCGCACACATACACGCAGGCACACATGCGCATGCGCGCACTCGCAACCTTGCACGCGTGCAGACCCTCTGACACACGCACACCTCCTCGCAGTTTGCACGCGCGTAGCAACACATGCATGCACACACAAACACGCACACATACAAGCGCGCATGCTCACAGGCAAGCATGCAGGCACTTCCCATTTTGACATCTGCACAAACGCGCGTGCAGCTGCAAGGGCATGAGCACGCACGGGCACGCGCGCACACGCACAAACATACGGCGCTTGCACGCGGACAGACACAGTAGGCGCGCGCACACACAAGCGTGCACAAGCGCACAGATACAAATGCAGACACACACATGCGCACACACATGCAAACTCATAGGCGTGCATGCACACACCCACGCCCGCGTACGTGCAGACAGGCACGGTGCATACACGCACACATATCATAACGACCCGCAGACGCACCTGCCACCTGCGCACCTGCCACCTGCGCACCTGCCACGCACAGACACACGCGCACACGTGCATGCATCCATCCAATCATCCACACACGCACGCACGTGTACACCCTAGGGAGTGAGGCCTCACACACAGGCATGCAGACGCACGCGCGCAACATGCGTGCGCGCGCGCGTGCTACGCCCACAAACACACATGCACGCGCACACAGACAAACATGCACGAGGTGCACGCACCCAGCCACTCACCCACGCTCACAGCTGCAGCGGCAAGCACGTTGCTCGCATGCACACGCTCGCACCCTCTCACAATTTGCAAAGCACAGCAGACCTGCAGACGCACACGGTCACACGTGCATGCAGTACCTCCTTATACTCTCACCTGCATGACAGCCTCCATCACCTGCTGCAGATGCACCAGAACGCTTTTCAACACATCAAAGATTCAGTTTGTAAGAGCTCAAGCAGCCAGCACCGGCCCCGCAGCTCACCCTCACCTGTATGACAGCCTCAGTCAGCTGCTCCAGATTGACTACAGCGCTGCCAAGGCTCACGCCACTGCTGCTGCTGCTGCTGCTGCTGTCCTGCAGCAGCTGATGGCCTTCGCTCTCCACCACATCTTCTGCAGCCTCTTCAAGCTCCAGGTCCAGCAGCATGTGTGACGACACGTCATCATCGCCGCTGCGGCCAGCTGCTGCGGCTGCAGCGGCAGCATCAGCCTCTCCCTCGTCCTCTGGAATGTCTGGCAGCTGGTGGGACGTCACACTGCTGCTGCTGCTGCCGCCGCCGCCGTTGCCACTGCCAGCTGCGTTTGCCGCATGCTTGTGCAGCTGCTGCGGGTGGTGCAGCCTCCCAGCAGCATGGCTGCTGCCCTGCGGGCTGCTGCTTCCATCTCTTGAGCCCTGCCCAGCACCTTCCCTGCTCCTAAGCCCTAAAGCACGCATCCTGCCTGTCAGCAGCCTGCGCCTGATGCCCTTGCTGCTGCCGCTGCTGCTGGCAGGGGTGCCGTTGCTGCTGGCGTTGCTGCTGCTGATGGGTGCTGGGCCCTCGTGCCACACTTCAAGCTTCACCCTGCGAGTGAGCATGCCAGGGTTCTCCTGCAAGCAGTAAGGGTGCAGCACGAAGACAGGCCTGTTATGGTAGCACAGATGTACAACACTGCATCCAGTCTTAACAAGCGAGCACGCCAGCAAGCATCGAGTGCCTAACCCACACTTGCCCTGGACTGGATGCAGTGTTGCGGCTGCTGCTGTTGCATGAAAGCAAGCCGAACAGCAAGCAAAGTCAACAATACACAAAGGCATCAGGCACTTACATGGGTGTTAAGTGTGAACACACCACGCGTAGCTCATTCATTCATTCATCAAGGCATCAGAATGAGCACAAGCAAACACACCTGGAGTGCAAACGTCTCGTTGAAGATGGGGCTGCTGCTGTTGTACTGTGTGGTGGTGCTGTAGCACTCCTGGTCATAGCACAGCTGAATGTGGGTAGTGGGGAAGGGCCCACCAGCGTCAGCCCCAGGCAGTGACAGCCCGCGAGCTGCAGGGCAGTGAGTGTTTGCAGATGGGGCGAGGAGCCACAACATATAATGCGTTGGAGCGCTATCCGTGGCAGTGGTGGGCAGCTGTTTTAAATGCGAAGCAGCACTCCAGCAAGAACTACAAGCCGGCTGCTGCCGCCATGTCAGCATGCAGGGCACACACATCTCTTTAGTTCACACAGGTATATATAACTGTACCCATGCAGGGCAGCTGTGCCGCGCAGGCGCGCCGTCGAGCACAACCAGACGTCAACCACCTCAAGACGCACGCCATGATTAGCCTCACGTGCTGGGCATGCTGCTACTATAAAAACTCACCTTCCACCACTTGCAGCACCACCACGCGCGGGCCAGGCGTCCTGTGGCCCACGCTGCCTACATGCGGCTGCTTGTACAGCCAGGGGTCCACTGCGACACCCAGGGTCACCTCTAAGCCCTTGTAGCCTGGCGCAGTGCCAGCCATGGGCAGCGTCACTCTCCAGGGGGCGCCAGAGGGTGACCAGCGGGTCGCAACAGGGTTGCCCAGCCTGTGATGGCATGTGTCAATCAGCGGCAGTGCGGCTTGATTCACATGCAAGGTATGAAACGTCACATGCCGTTGATGGTTAGTGCCGCCATGGGCAGCGTCACTCTCCAGGGGGCGCCAGAGGGTGACCAGCGGGTCGCAACAGGGTTGCTCAGCGTGTGATGGCATGTGTCAAGGAGCGGCAGTATGGTTTAGTTCACATGCAAGGTATGAAACGTCACATGCCATTAATGATCAGTGCCCGCCATGGGCAGCGTCACCCGCCAGGGGGCCGCCGGAGGGTGACCAGCGGCTCGCGACAGGGTTGCCCACCCTGTGATGCGCTGGTCAGCGGCAGAGTGATGACATGTTGTAGGACCAGAACAGCGTTCCCTTGCAGCAGCCACCCACAGCTGGCATGCCTCCGGCAGTGCCCCCTGCCTGCTGCTGCTGCTGCTGCTCCTGAACATCAACTTGCAACAAACCACAACCGAAGTGCAATAGTTGCCTACTTGCCCAGAAGCTCGCCGCACCTGTCATGGCACCAGAACAGTGTTGAGCCGTCCCGTGCAGCAGCCACCCACAGCTGGCAGGAGCCCAGCAGCGCCCCTTTGCCTGCTGCTGCGCCACCACCCCTGCCGGACACCTCGCGCGCCTCAAGCCTGAACATGCCCTGCTTGCGTGGCAGCTCTAATGAGACGCCTTCGCGCAGCAGCACGGCTCGCTGCAGCGGGCTGGGGCTGCAGGCGCCGGTGGAGCGGCGCACCCTGCAGGAAATCGTGTTACGGTGCGGTGTTGCGCGTGGATGGGCGGTAATACAACCGCTGCCGGCAGGATTGTGGGGTGCATCACTGGAAGCGCACCACAGCTGCATGGCTGACTGGATCTGTGCCTGACCACAGCTATTCTGCAACAGGAGAGCCTTTGCAGCGCTCTGGCATGCCAGGCGTATACCACATGCATTCCATGCCTGCAGCTACACATGCCCCTGCAGCACTGCACGCAAGCATACTCACTGTGTAAGTGTGTCCACCACCACGAGTGCAACGCGTGGTCCGCCCGCCTTCCGGCTGCCTGTAGGACTGGCTGTGCCACTGCTGCTGCTGCTGTTTGATGTGGTGCTGCTTCCTGCTGGACCAAGTGCTGAAGCAGGCAGGCCTGCGATGCTGTCTACTGTCAAGTGCAGTGTGGTGGCAATGGCCTGCAGGAAACATTTCAGGTGCCACGCAGCAGCAAGGCGCAGGGTGAGCATGCAGGATGCAGGCATACTCTGCAACGGGGAAGCAGCAGCAGCTGCACAAGCTGGGAGGTGCAACCAACGAGCACCGTGCTTCCAAGCATTGCATCCCGCCAGTTGCGTCACACGCTCCCAGCGCTTGTGACAGCTGACCACAGTGCAAGCTGTTCCACCCAAACGGCTGCAGCAATCAGCCAACTAGGCTGCTGCTTCTAGCCCAAACAAAAAACATACCAACCCACACACCTCTTCCACACGAATCTCTGTGTCCAGGCTGACTGCAATCCTGCGCGGCTCCACCAGCATGTCCTTGATGGCCGCAGCCAGCATGCCTTGAATAAAATCCAGCTGTCCCAGGTCGCCGGGGCTCAGCGCTGACTTGAAAAGCGGCGCCGACACATTCAGCGCAACACGCACCTGTGGCGCAACAGCAGGGATAGGCGCACAAGAGAAGGGCAGGAAGAGTTACGTGTTAGCAGGTAGGCAGGCAGGGGGAGGATGCATGCAGGTGTGTGCAGCTGTGCTGGCTGGCATGTGCTTGCGGCATCGCAGCCGTGCGCCTGCTGTTCACGGCATCCGTGAAACCATACGGTTTGAGCAAACAGCAGCGCCCGCAACAGCTCAAAGCGCTCACCTGTGGCTGCTCCTTGAACCCCAGCAGCAGCATGCGGTGCTGCAGCAGCGGCATGATGCGCAGCTGACCTGCAGCCAATAAGACGCAAGCGCAGCACACACGAGTGATGCATTAGAACTTCACCTTTGCTGTTACAAGTGCCGGAGAGAAGCAGCAGATGCAGACAGCAGCTGGCTGCTTGATGATGTTGTATCACCCTGCATCCTGTGCATCAGCTGCTGCAACTATGCAGTGTGCACGCCTACACAGATACCTGTTGCACAGTGCAGCAGCCAGCAACAAGTGCAAGCAGAGCCTTCACTTCACAGGCACACACATCTATACAACTGCTGCACTGCTCGCACTCGCCTTTCAGCTCCACAGCAGACACTCGCGCAGTGAAAGCACCCAGCGGGCCCTTGCCCACCACCACAAGCCGCACACTGCTGCTGTCAAACGCCATGGCACACTCCAGCGCCGTTATTTTGCTGCTTGCAGGATCAGCAAAGGCCTGGAAGTTGCTGAGCTCTGGTGCAAAGCTGCCGATGCTGACGTCAGCAATCTCAACCTCCCAGCCACGTGGTGAAGCAGCAGAGACAGTGTCCTGCAAGCAATGCAGCAGCAGCGCGAAGCAGAATGCAGTAGTGGCCAGGTGAGGCCCACACAATGTGTGGTGGATCCAAGGAAAGCATGTTGCTTTCGAGGCATGCCGTGTTGTGCACTACAGCTAGACTGGGGGGCCGCAGCAGTTCGCCGCCATTGCGAAGGCTGAGACCAATGCAGCTTGTGGGTCGCTCAGTGTCCTGCTGCACAATTCAGCACTGCAGGAATGGCAACACCCTGCTCAGATGTGTTTGTGCTTGCAGCCAGCTGAGTAGATTTATGTGCTGCCACCTTTCGAGCGCGGCACAACATCTCAAGCTGCTGCTGCGCTGTTGCTGTTGCTGTGCTGCTGCTGCTGTAGCACCTCTGCCCCCACTCATCACAACGCACCTGCCACATGCTGAGGTTGTTTGCCAGCAGGAAGGGCTGCCAGAAGGTGCCCCACATGTCCTGCATTAGCCTGTTCATCCATGCAGCAGACTCAACAGGCGTCACCGGCAGCTGCCGAGACATGCGGATCTCTGTTGCTGCTACAGCTTGCTCCACTGCTGCTTCTTGTCGTGCTGCAATCTCTGCGCGCGTTGGCTGTAGCACTGCTAGAAACACAGCACCCAGTAGCGGTGCCCATAGCAGTGTGCCTGGTGAAGGCAGGGACAGCAGCAGATGAAACAAGAGCAGTGTATCTGTTGTGCATGCTGCTGCATCGTCACCGCCACAGGCAGCGGTGCGCTGCTGAAGGGACGGTGTGGCGTGGTTGCTGTTTCAAAACAGCAGTTTATATGGCAGTACAGATGCAGACAGCCCTGCACCAGCTGCAGGCTGACTGGATGCGACACTAACCTCACTCAGCTGCTGGTAGCCAGCAAGTGTGGACTCAGTCCACTGGACTGCCAGTTGCCTATGTGCTGTACACATGGGCAGGTGCTGCGGAGGCAACCTTGTGATGGTACGCTGACTGGCCAATCGCGCTAGTGAGCACTGAGAACTGTGGCAAATCAGCTCACAACAGCTGCTGACCTTGGGGCGGAGCAGCGCAGCATCGCCTGTCCTCACCTGTTAGCGTCACTTCCAGCATTGCACAGCCCAGCAGCAGTGCCACCTTGCGCTTGCGCCCAAGTGCTGGCGTAGGTGGTACTGGCTCCCATATGTTGTCTGCAAATGCTGCTGCTTCGTCCAGTTCTGTGTCGCTGCCTGTGCTGCTGCCAGTGTCTGAGCGGCTTGCTGCTGCCACTGTTGCATACGTGCCTCTGACAGCACTCCAGCCGCCATGCTGCCCTAGGCGTAGTGAGTATAGCTGCTTTGGTACTCTAGAATGCACGACACGCACTGCCCTGCTGTTTCGCACGTACAGGGGGCAGGTCAGGTGTGTGGCAGTTGAACTGCCAAAGCACCCAACGTTAGTCCTCATGGCTGGGTTGTCGCAATGATCGTCATGTCCTGTGCCAAAAAACTTGTATGCCTAACAAGATCATCATTTAAACAGTGAAAACAGCAACGACCCAGAGCTCAGCTGGCATCTGATTGTGCAGCGCAACACCACGCACTCTTGACAAACACGTAGCAGCAGCAGCTGAGACCTTTAAGGATGGGAGCGTTGTTTGTTTGAGTCAGCTGGCTCTTACGTGGCAGCAAACCCCAACCCTAGACACGAACTAACGTTGTTCAAAACTGTCGGATCAAGTTTTGCGATTTTAAGTATCGTTGCAGTGGACTCTGTTTAAGAATCCAGTCGTTACGTTTCAAGGCTGCCCACATACTGTCCTTCAAGCTCCTACCAATCAGCAGCTTCCCGAACAGCAGCAGATGCACCAGTGACTCGCAACAACAGTTGAGGGGGCTGAGGAAGCGTCAAGTGTCCGTTCATAAACTCCAGCGGGTGTTAGACAGTACTGCCTTGCTGTGTGGTGTATCCCCTCCAGCAGCAACCCATAAACATCGAGATCTAGGCGCTGGCTTACTTGCTCAGCATGGCAAACATAGTCAAGGCCTGGGCGTGGCAGTGCCAGGAATGCCAAAGGGAATGTGTCCCCATCAGGGCAGAGTCTCGCTGCATGTGTGGCCACCGCCTCAAAGAGCACACGGAAGGTCACAAGTGCGTTCATCAGCCACTGGCTGCCTGACAGCTCAGAATATGCTGCACCTGCTCTCTTCAGCACTGCTGGGTTTGCTGATCTGCATGCTGTGCTCAGCTTGTGATGCAGCACTATCTCTTCTAGCACCGATCAGCTGCCCCTGCAGTACTTGCGCCTCTGCAGGGCTGCATGTTGCTGCTGTCTCTGCTCATGCATCAGCGTGCGCAGCCATGCGTGGCACCAGTGTTGCGGTTAGCAAACCACATCTGCGTTGCACCGCCTACCCCAGTCATCATCTCCCTGTTTGAAGCAAGCATGCCTGTGTTTGTCTCACAGCCCACACCTCACAGCTGCTGTGCTGCGTGTGCTGCCACGCCCCTGCAGGTGCTCAAACCGCTCCTGCAGCTGCCCCAAGTTCAGCTTCATTGTAGCAGAGGGCTCCTGGGTAGGTGCCTACGACCAGGAGAGCTAAAGTAATGTTGCTCCGCCTTACTAGCATGTAAGACCCTGAATCCAGAATGGTGCAAAGCAACTGGGCTCACCTGCTTGCTGTGTGATGCTGCCGTACACACCAGCACACCCTCAACATGGCATGCTGCTGCACCGTGTGCCTGCATGCAGATCCTGCGCTGCCGCTGCAAGCACAAGCACACAGAGCACGACCCCAGCAGCCATGCCTGCAGCAAGGCCTCCTGCTCCTGCTCTGGCTTCAGCTCCCCATGGGTCTGCAACTGCGATCACCCATGGACACAGCACCAGCAGGTGCTAGTGGAGCGGCAGGTGCGTGCTGGGTGCTGGCTGCCTCGCAAAGCATTTGGTCACACTGTATAAAGATTGGCAGTACCGTGGCAGTATCTTGGCATGGTGGCCTTTGTCTTTGCAGAGTGACCGCCACATGTGGAACCTCCTTTTGCGCATGCCAAGCAATGTGCGCCATTGCCACATGTGTTTCGTGTGGGGCTGCCTGCTGCTCATGCAAAGGCCCATAGCATTCGGTTGGGCCGCTGCTCCCTGCTTCCGCCAGCAAATGTGTGTGTGGGTGCATGCCTTGCAGGTGCTGCGCCTCAGTGACATGCTTGCTCAAGCACATCAGGCAGGCAGCAGCAGCAGCACAAATGGACCGGAGGAAAAAGAGTTAGCCCCAGCAGAAGTAGCAGCAGCAGCAAGCACCAGCATGTGTTTGCAGGATATGCACATCAGCAGCTGCACAACAGCTACAACGTTACCGGCAGCAGGAGCACCTGAAGGTGGGGGAAATGCTGTTCTTGGTTCAAGAGGTGTTGCTGCTGAGAGCTTCACAAGCACAACCACCACCAGCAGCAGCAGCAGCAACAGTGGACAGGCCGGCAAGCTGTCCAGCAGTACCGCTCGGCTGCAGCAGCTGAAACAGCAGCGGCAAAAAAGTACGGCTGGGACGACACCAGGTTGCGCTGTCGTGCCGCACAGCACGGAGGGCGGAACACCTGCAGCGGCCGCTGGAGCCGCAGCGGCAACAGGGTTGGGTGGAAAAGGGGAAGAGCAGCTGCTGGTTCAGGCAGATCTCATTTGTGATGTGAACCGTTGGGACTTGCTGCAGCGTGGCGTGGACAGGACAGGTTGACAGATTGTGTAGTGCCTGAGTTGTTGCATGAAGAATGTTGAGTGTAGTGCGCTTGCAGCTGCTTGCAGTGTCGCACTGCAACCTCTGCAGCAGAGCGCCTGCTGTCCTGGGTGGTGCTGGAGTGTGTTGTCTGCGAGGCACATGCTTGCTGCTTTGCAGCAAATCGCCTGTCCCAGCACAATCAACACTAACGCCGCGTTGGATAAGCAGCCTCCACAGTGGGGGCACCACCCCCTTCTCCCCTCAGCAGTTTTTGTTACCAGGGGGGCGGAGTCTTACTGGCTTGCCACACACAGCATGATTGAGCGGAACCTTTACCCAACCCAAGCAGGCTGGGTTGGCGTTCGTACAGCCATCTGTGAGGGTGTACCTGCTGCATCGATTCAGGCTGCGGCCGCCGCTGCGGCACTTGCGTGCCCTGGAAACAAGCATAGCTATGGCTAGCTAGCTGTGCATTGTGCAAGTGCACAGCTGGGCACGAGCCTGCGCAGCCTGCGCGTGCCGGGCAGCACTGGCACGCCCCCGACACGTGTGGACAGACAGGATGCTTGCAACTTCGCTACAAGCTGTTTGCAGCATCTGTGTTTGCCAGAAACCATATGTAACATCTCGCAGGCGTCATTGGATGCCTAGCACCAAACGTTTTGTCAAAACATGCCCTAGTGAGCTGGGATCTCCAACAATTTCGCAGCTGGCAAAGGTGAACCTTATCAGCGTCAGCAACAGGCCTGTTCGGTCAGCTGAAGCATCATCTATAGTGATTGATGAAAGGAATGCGCGACGCACAGGATCGTTGGTGGCACGCCGAGGATGTGACTGCCTCTGCTGCTGTCATTTGGGTCGTCGTACTGATTGCCTGGCTGTCCAGCTGGCAGGCCTTGCAACCTCTCAGGCAGTTCTGATGAACCACTTTATGTCTCGGAAACAATTTAAAGGCTCCACTGTTGCTTCCTGTCCTGCTCTTCCTCCAGCGGCCCCCCTGCAGTTTCCAAAGCGCCTCCCCCACAAAAGTACAGCATAACACGCCAAACGTATGTCAAAATGAAGTTCTGATAGCCGACCTGGCCTTAATCTTCATCAGAAAGGGTCTGCCAAGGAGTTTGGGCTCAGGCTCAGGTGAGCATCTGCGATCTAGTACGTGTCAGCTGCATCGTGCACTCCCAACATACTTACAACTGTCTGAGCGTCAGGGTCGCCCGGTGTTGTGACTACGACCGCGTCCGCACACAGTAGTTCGAACTCCCTGCAAGCGTACTTGTGCTGCTTTGAACCAGCAACACACGCCACACACGTGAAGCAATCCTTCCCAGTATGAGTTACACTTTGCTGGGCTCTGCTTGTGTTGTTGTGGTGCGCAGGTGCCTGCTTGTGGGCATTTCCAGCTGGTTGGGTGTGGGGCCTCCCATTGCATCCCAGTGCGTTTCAAGGACTGCCACTTGCTGTGGCCAACCCACAGCAACAGTTATCGAACGTCGAGTGTGCTTTCCTTCAAGAGGCGGGCTCAGTGGGCGGCTGCTGCCAGCAGTGCACGTCAGCTGGCACTGCAGTGTCTGCCACAGTGAGTGCTAGCAGCCCTGGGTGCACATCAGCATCAGCATGAGCTCTTCGAGCTCAGCTCACCATGATACTATACGTCAGGAGAGCGCAGCACGTGCGAATCTGCACATTGCAGTCAAAGCACTTTCCATCCACGTGCCTGGGCCTCAGTCTGGGGGCCATCAGGCAGCAGGCGGAAGTGGTGTGTCCAGTGACCTTATGACGTGGCTGCACTCTAGTGACTGACTGTAGTGATTGCAATGCGATCCAGATGATCAGGACATACTGGCGCCGGTCAACACATTGTTCACCTGACAGACCTTGGTTGAATCATTGCGCAAACAGGTTGCTGCAGCAGACCATGCCAGTTCATGCTCAGTGTGCTGAATGCATGCTCCGCCTCTTTGACGCCCGGCAAATGCACTAAGGATACCCTGCATTCATGCAGCTCTAAGTATTTGCTGACAGGACCAGCAGGATCCTGCAGCTAAACTGACGCTGCCACCCGCCTGGTGCTTTGTTGGGCCGCTGTCGCTGCTGCTGTCGCTGCTGCTGCTGCTGCTGCTGCTGCTGCTGCTGCTGCTGCTGTTGCTGCTGCTACTGCTACTGCTGCTGCTCCTGCTGGACTCCTGCAGC
The DNA here is from genome assembly GCA_030272155.1 of Tetradesmus obliquus. Lineage (NCBI taxonomy): Eukaryota > Viridiplantae > Chlorophyta > Chlorophyceae > Sphaeropleales > Scenedesmaceae > Tetradesmus > Tetradesmus obliquus. The sequence goes on along the minus strand of CP126200.1, from coordinate 2,952,412 downwards.
ATGCTGTAGGATCTTGATCCTGATCAGCAACACCACTGCGCGATAGCTCGTGACAGTGGCATCCAGTCATCCCAATGCAGCACACCCAGTCAAACCTAGCAGCGCGCCTGAGGCCACTGCTGGTGGTGGTGCTGCTGGTACTGATCTGCATCGTCAGCTCTGCTCCAGCAGCAGCAGCAGCTCACAGTCACCGCCATCACTCATCCAGCAGGGCCCTGAAGGTCAGCAACAGAACCTCCCGCGCCACAAGCCTCGCACAAACCAGGAGCAGAGGCAGCAGCGGCTGCGCCACACAGGAACCAACCCCTGAGGCACAAAAGCTCATCCGCAAGAAGCTGGCAGAGGGCGAGGCAGCTGCTAAGCGCAGGGCTGCCGCTGTTACTGCTGCTGCTAGAGGTGGCGTCGGCATCGCATCAGTGGCAAGCGCTGGATTGCTGCCCCCGGCGACTGCCACGGTATCTTTGGTGTTCCACATCATTGTCGATTACAACGACATCATCTCGCCGGGTGGTGGGAAAGCCGATACTGCGGCACACCGCGATCCTGCTAACCCCGGTGTTCAGCTCCAGCTTGCAGGCTTGCCTACCTGCAATCATCTAAATGGTGAGCTGCGCTACTGGCCAGTCAGATTGTCGGACCTGCAGGCACATCATACAACGCTGTTGCCCTCATGCTGCCAGCAGCACCTGCAATGCTGCTGGCTACTTGCTGCAGGCATTTAGGTCAAGGCTCTTTGCCGATCTGCCGCCAGTGGCGCATTGCTGCTACTGGCCACATCTGCACCGTGCTGTGACGGCACTTGACGCCTTGTGGCTGCTGCTGCCCTTTGCCTGCAGTGCATCACACAAATGTTGCACGCCAACCATATGTATAGATGTCCTTCTACTGACAGCTTGCTGCTGCTTCTGCTGCTGATGCCGCTGCGGCCTGCTGTGTGCTGACGCCAGATGACGGGATTGTAGCGCAAGTGGCGAAGCTCAATGAAGCGTACAGAGGCACCATGACATTTGTCACGGAGAAAGTTTATCGCTACCGCATTGCTGATGTCGACCCCAGCAATCCGCCAGCGGGGGCTTGCGTCGAGAGTACAGCCTGCTATGATGGTATAAACCCCATCCTCATCAGCTACTACGGTTGGTGGGATACCAGAAACAATGGCCACCATCATGCTGCCGTGTATGGTGACTTCAACACCCAGAGCTTACAGCTGGAGCTTGCCGCTGAGCTCAGCGTAGCGCGATCAAGCTCCCAGCTCAACGTGTACATGTGGGACTGGTGAGACCACTGATGGCACAGCTGTCCACGCCACAGCTGATTTGTAGGTGCCGCTGCTTGCATGGCATGCACATTGTGCCGTCCGCCAGCACCCTGGACGTCACAGATGCTGCTTCTTGTCGTACTGTCCTGTACCTGACCTTACAGCTCGTGCATGAGAATGGGTGCTTGCATGCATTCCCTGCTGCTGCACAGTGCCAGCTGTATGTACCTTCACTCCACAGCCTTGTGTTGGCACGCACAACGCAGCACAACAGAACACAGAATCAAGCATGCACAACATGCTTGCATAGACCTCCGACCCCATCCACATCACTTGACCAGCCACATGCACGCATAGCTCTCCTTTTCTGGTGTCAGACTTTGTGTTCAACCTGTTGTGGCCATGCACAGATGGTGCCAGGACCCACATGTAACTATCCTCTCTCATAGCACGCCAGCGACCTGATGGCAGCCATGCATGCAGCATGATCGGTTGCCCATGAGCCGCACGCAGTATGCTGTGCGTACAGATCATCTTGGCAACTCTCTGCTTGACCAATCGTCTGGCTTTCAGGGACACAGCTCAGGTCAACGACATGGGTGGCGCTTTCTTTTACGAGCAGAGCTTCGATCCTTTTGTGGTGGCTTCCGGCTTCGATATGGTATTCGTGCACTGCGAGTCTGCAGTAGGTGAGATGCGTCTGTACACGTTATTGTGGCTGCTGGTGCCTTGCGTGCTGCAGTACATGCATGGCAGGGTGCATGGACAGAGGCTCCACGTTTATCATGCAACGTACTGCCCAGCTTTGCGAATGGACAATGCATGAGCCAAGGCGATAGACGGCATGCCTGTACAAAAAGACGCCAGTGATCGGCTCTCAGTGTCAGACGTGTGCTGCCAGAATCACAGATATTAGCTTCACTCGTCCCAGCACTGATAATTTGCGCCCACAGGTCTTTGGCTGTCCCTGATCGTATGCTTCTAGACCTGCAGTGTGCCTACAACAGCACAGCATGTGCATGCAGATCCTTGCAGCATGCATCATTACAAGCAGTTGTTACACGGCGGCTGGCAGCAGCCGCAGCTACTGCAGCAACATGTGCAGACCAATACACGTGTAAGGCTGACGCACACAATTCGCGCCAAGCAGCATGTGATGCAACCCATGGGCAAAGCACAGCAGAGGCTGCTGTTGATCCATGCATATGATTGTCAGAAGATTCCTGCCCACTTGCGGTTTGATGTTTGTGCCGCTGTAGGTGGAAATGGTGCAAAGATAGATCTTGACCCAGGAGACGCTTACAGTAACACGCCATACTACAGTCAATATGCTGCACCATACTACAGCGGCGGGGAACTGGTTCATCAGGCAAGCGGACGCGAAATTCGTTGACATGTGCAGAATACTTGACTCAATGACATGCTATACGTGTGGTGCATGCTACAGTGCTGATTGCTGAGCAGTTACCAAGACAACAAGCAATGAAGCATGCAGCCTGAGTTCTGTCACTTTGTCCCATCACAGCAGCACCCTTTTCAGATCCATCCACCAAAGCAACACCTCCGTGGCTGTCAACCGCCACCTGTTGCACGTGCAAAGGTCTGCAGGGTGCAAAGGTCTGCAGGGTGGCTGCTATCTGCCCAACAGTACAGCGGCTGCGGCATAAAGCAAGTCCCCGAACATGTGTGTTGTGCACCGTAGCTTTGACGTGGGGCGGTCTGCAACAGCCTGCTGCTGCTGCACCTCAGTAGGCAGATGCGGCAGCAGGAGCAGCAGCGGCGGCGGCAGCAGGAGCCATCACAAGGACAAGCCTTGCCCATGCTGCTGCTACTGCTTCAGCTCTGCTGCTGCTGCTGCCGCTGCTGCTGCTGCGCCGCAGATCGGCCACGCGTTGGGTTTGTACCACCCAGACAGGAATGGCTGCGAAGCTCCATTTGGCGGTGATGAAGTTGATGACACGCCGGCGGAAGACGATCGAGGATGGAACGCCAACGACCCACCCTTTTGGTGCCCCTCGTCTGGCACTGTGATGGACACCTGCCCAGGCGAAGTGGGGTAAGAGATGAAAGATTCATCTGTTGGTCCTCGTTTGCTCACCATGGCTTGCACGGTGGCCACGCACTTCGCACGTCAGTTGCAATAAAATGGGGGCTATAAAATGGGGGCTACATGAATGTTTTGCCTGGCAATTGTTGGTTACAGTGATCTTACGTCTCCTCAGCAGAGGGCACCTGGAAGACACCAAGCTTGCTGCTGATTGCTGTCTGACGCTGTTTCACCTGCCTACTGCTGTCTGCTGCTGCTGCCATTGCTGCTTGCAGGACCGACCTCAAAAACAACTACATGCATGCAGCCGACCAATATGACGACACGTGAGTCACCAGTGCTGCAACACCCCGTGATTTGCAATCCAAACACTAGAGTGTCACCAGCACCCTGATCAGCCATCCCAACACAGCTAGTCCTCTGCTGCTATGAAGCTGACCATCAAGTGTCGCCGCAGGTGTCGGGCCCTGTTCACACCGGGGCAACTGAGCAGGGTGCGCAACATGTGGGCCGCATTTCGCAAGCCACGTGGTGAGATGCAGGGAACAGCTGCGCACCCTGCAGCAGCCAAGACAGCAGATATGGATGCTGCTGGTGCTGCTGCTGTAGCATATGGGATCTGTGTCCTGCAATAGGTCAACTGGCACACCTTCCGCACTGCTGGCACAGCTCATCTTGTGACAGCATGTCAACGTGCATTGGAATTTGGGCAGTCTGCTTAGTTGCAGCGCACGCAGCAGCGGTGCCGCCTGAACACGCCAGCAAAATAACAAGAGACACAGCCTCCGCCTGCTGACAGCTGTGTGTGCAAATGCATGCCACATGCATTGTCTGGTCCAGGCTGCCTCTCTGGCCCCAACGCACTGGCACCAGCAGCTAACGCGCAATGGCCTACAGCATGCACCCCAAATGCCGGGGCGGAAATTGATGCCGGCTCAGTGTGTGTGGCAGCTTGCTCCCCAGGTGAGTGACCTCGCGCTTGTCCTGTACAGCACACATGCTTGCAGCTGCACTGCTACCTCACTGTGCTTTCGCCCATGCTTGGTGGGTGTGTGGGGCTCGATCTGCACACCTTAGGGGCTGCGCCAGCCAGTAGGAAGCATGCACATGCTGTGTTCTGGCTGGAGCAGGCAAGCACCCAGCTATACTTGTTGTTACTACGAACGTGCGCAATGACTGCTGAGCGCGACAGTTTGTGCGGCATGTATGCTACAATGCATTGTACCCTGGGGGGCAAACTTTTTTGCAGCATCCTGTGTTCTGGTTAATTAATATAAATTCAGACTCTGCGATGCCGTAGCAGCTGCAGTCCTCGCTTGCTAGTGCACAGCTGATGTAGCACAGCATTTGGAGCAGCAGCAGCAGCAGCAGCAGCATGTTGCTGCAACGGGTATGGCCAACGTTCACACGAACCCCACGCTGCAAATGATATCACTGGCACAGGTTACGAGCCTGACCCCACAAACGGAGCACCGTCCACCACCTGTGACGCAACAGGGAGGCACTCGTGGGGGAATGCACTCGGATCGTGCAGAGGTAGGAGTCTTCTGTGGGGCACTTGCCGGCCAGAGCAGCAAGTGCTGAACCAGCTGCAGCTGTGGAAGCGCATGCTGCTGCAGTCAGCTTGTGTGTATGCTATGACTTGCAAGAGCAGCAGAGCGCAGTGCAGATGGCGTGCTTCACGCTTGACAATGAGGCATCACCCAACACCATTGCGACCAGCATACACGCATCTATGCAGGCAGGCTTGTGTACGCTATTCTGCCAGTGTGCTTACGTGACCGCCCTGCTGTTCAGCTTGCCATTCTGAGGTGGTGATGCTACTTGTAAACACTGGATGTGGCAGGTGTTGTGTGCTAACCACATGGCTTTACTCCTGCCGCTGCTGTGCTTTTTCAGTAATGTATGTTGCCTGAAGCTGCCATCGCATAATCCCGGACTGTCACCTGCATCCAGATGTATTGTCACTCACTGGCTTACTTTCACACTGACGCGCTCCTTTTCTTTGCCACATCATGCTAAAAGTACTGCTTATAAGAGCAAGGCCGGCGACGCTCAAGAGACTCAGCGACAAGATTCAGAGACCAACACACTCTATCACTCAGCAAGCTCATGCTTGCAGGGCCACGAGCACAGCAACTTTGTTGCTGTCTACATGCGTCAAGACTGCCGCACGTTGGCAGCATACCGACCAAGGAATTATTGATGTACCCGGATAAGCTGCATTGCTGAAGCTGACACTGTTGCCACTTTCCTGGCTTACCCTGCATGTACTGTTTGTGCTGCCTACAATGTGTTCTGCAGCAACGACATGTAGCAACCCCCCCATCAAGCAACCAAACGCTGAAGCTTTCACTGCCTGTCAGACCAACACTCCGGGCGCCTCGTGTTCTGCCAGTGAGTGTGTGAAACCTGTTTTGCTGTTCATGACGACTCACAGAGTCACTCTAGCGGACTGATGCATGCGCATCAGCTGCACATGCTGCCTGCACGGTACGAGCATGAATTGTGCAGCTGTAACCGCCCACAACGGTGCTTGTCGCCGGCTGCACTGGTGGTTGAGCAACGCAACAAGCTGCTGATGCCTGGCAGCAACCGCAACATGTGACCATGTGTTCCGGTTTAACAGCTAGCATGTGCTCCATTGCACCCGTGGCAGTCCCAGCTGATGTGCCTGTGGCGTGACGCCCTGGCTGTCAGGCAATCCTTACTCTGATCTATGCTCCAGCTCAACCACCTGGCTCATGACATTGTCCTCCTGCTGCAGACTGCATTCAAGGCATCACTGGTGGTGGCTCTGTCACTGCCACGTGTACAGCGACCAACATGTGGACTATCACAGGCGTCTGTCAGCGTAAGTTGCACAGACAACAGCAACAGACCGGCTGTTTACCAGGCATGATAATGACAGGCTGTTTACTGGCTGTTTACCAGGCGTGATGATGACAGGCACACACATGCACACACAATTGTTGTGAATGAGCACTTCACTTCAAGCATCAGTGTCTCAGCTCTTTGCGTGTAACGCTCTGCTGTTGATCACCATGAGCCTGGCCAGTGCTGCCCTTCACCACCAGCCTTGCTTGGCATTCACCAGCAGTCACACACTATTTTCTGCTGGCCGCCAGGTCTTGCATAACCGTATGCGTGCCATCATATGTAACGGGGCGGGAGCTTTTGCCACTCCTGCAGTCTCCAACCCAAGAGGGAACCCCAGCACCCCCTACACTGCCTCACAGCAGTTCAAACACCACTCTCAGTCTGTCGATCCTGCCTGTTTCTGCCTGCAGTGAAGTCATGTAGCACACCACCCGCACAAGCGAACCATGCCGGTGTCTGGTTTGGCGCCTCCTGCCTTCCAGGAGCCACATATGGGTCCAGCTGCCAGGCAGCATGCCTGCCAGGTGAGCAGGCCCGGCTTGGCTTTGATTTTTGAGGCCCTCAGCATTGTGCAAGGTTTGAACTGCGTACCTTCCTGCTCAGGCTTGACTGTTGCATTGCAACAAATGCAATGCATCTCTGCCGCACTTCAGTGTTCGTTGTTGTCCTGGCGTCGTGATGGGTTGCCATGCATGTACTGCAACACAGTCAGTCACGCCGTGCCGCTTTGCACCATGCAGGGTTTGTGGCTGCCGGTGGACAGCTGGCTGCAGCCTGCACAGACACCGACACTTGGACAATCACTGGTGGCCCCTGCAGTAAGCATCAGAGTAACACACGTGCCTGGCCACAAACTTTGTTGCTCCAGGGTGTGTAGCTTTGTGCTGTATGTCATGCACATCGCATTCCGCGCACGCGCAGTGATGCAGGCGCTCCCATGGCAGTATGCAACTTGTCCGATCACCGAAACATTATCAGCTGACCTGTGCAAGCATGCTGTGCAGATGCCGCTGTCGTCAGGTGTGGTGGATTGCCAGCGCCCCCACCCAACGCCGTCTTCTGGTTTGGTGCCAGCTGCGAGGCCTCAGCAGTGTCAGGCAGCACCTGCAGTGCCACCTGCTTGCCCACAGCCACAGGCTCGGGCTACACGCTGACATGCAGTGCATCAGGCAACTGGGTGCAGTCTGGCAGCGGGTGCACTGCAGCAGGGCCAGGTGAGAAGCCTTGGTCAACCGCAAATCGCTGCAGCGTGTGATGCATCAGGCAACTGCGTGCAGCCGCCGGCTTGTGGCTGTTTGGCAGCCGGGCCAGGTGGGCAGGTCTGGCAGCAATGCAATTGGGCTGGTGTTGTCCAGCTGCTGTGCCATATTTGATCACTCATTTGCAGTATTGCTTGGTCGCGACCTTTCATTGCGCCAGTGATTCAGATGCACGTGTCTGCTGCACAGGCTAAACTAATCAGAGTCATTGGGCTGTGCAGCTGTTTGCAATAGCCATAGCTGTGCAGTACACAGCCGAACCCACATGTAAATGTCCCTTCCATGCCCATTCGCACCATGGTGGCTCCTGCTCGCAAGCAGGCCCTGCACAGTGCCGATCCGCAACACATCAGCTGCGCGCAAGCTAAGCATTGCTGCTTGTGTGCAACGCAGGGCCAGCCACATGTGGAGGGCTGCCGGCACCTCCCCCTGGAACGGCCATTTGGTTTGGGGCAAGCTGCGTTGGCGGTGCAACAGTCGGCAGCAGCTGCCAGGCCAGCTGCCAGGCTCCTGCCACCGGCGCGGGCTACACCCTTTCCTGCACGGCTAGCGGCTGGCAGCAGGGTGGCTCTGGCTGTACTGGTGGGTGGCAGGACTTCGTGGATGTATGTGTAGTGACTGACATCATCATCTTGCTGGGTTACAAGCAATGCCCAGCTTGGCAAGCATTGCAAACGCTGGTGTCATTCGTGAAGCAGAGCAGGGAGCAGCATGCAGGGGCTGCCCAGCACTGTCAGCACTTGTATGCAGCTGTATGCCGATGCGATGAGCAGCGTTTGTTGCTGCTGGGTGATGTGTCCCCACCCGCAGACCCCTTAGGATGCGTATGGCTGTGTGCTGAGCGTTTGCGTAGGCACCTGTGGCAGCTGATCGGCCCCTTCATGGGACCCTGTTCAAGTTGTTGCTTACATCACATCAATTACCCGCTCTCACGCCCTCACACATGCTGTTCTTTACATGTCCCCTTTCACACCCCGCAGCTCCCCCTTGTGGTGGGCTGCCAGCATCACCACCAGGGTTCCCAGTCTGGTCAGGTGCCTCTTGCTACGCCAATGCACCTCTGGGCAGCAGCTGTGCATCAGCCTGCCCGCCACCTGCCACTGGTGCTGGCTTCACACTCACCTGCATAGCGAGCGGCTGGGTGCAGAGCGGCGGCAGCTGCAGCAGTGAGTGCACCTTGCTGCATGTTGCAAGCTCCAACATTGATTAATCTTACAGCGTGCGACCTTGCTTTCGTGTTCTGCTGCAGCAGAGCAGCAATCAGCAGTTGGGTTTGAGTGCTGGTTTGCATGTGCCAGGCGCATTGCTTGGTGCGTGTTGCATGATCTGCGACTCTCAAGACCCTGCAGCATGCACCAGACACGGTGTAACAGCAAGATCCAGCAGGTCGTGGTGCACCATGGACGCAACAAACTGCACCAGGTGTGTATGCATGTGTGCTGCACAGCTGCACTCGCTGCTGTGTCCAGATGTGCAATGGTCACGTAGTTACCTTTCTGCTGCAGCAAGCTTCTGCACACTTGGAATCCCTGGTAGCACCATTTCAACATGCTTGCTGTTGCCTGTCTCTCTGTGCTACTGCACATGGCGGTTGCAGCTTCCCCAACATGTGGTGCACTGCCCAATCCACCACTGGGAGCCAACCCCTGGGGTGGTATCACCTGCTTCTCGCCAGCGCCTGGCGGCTCCTCATGCACTGCTAGCTGTGTTGGCGGCGCTGCAGCTGGCAGCGGGTACACTATTGTGTGCACGCAGAGCTCATGGATCCTGCAGAGCGGCGGAGGCTGCGGCACATGTGAGAGCATCTACCTGCTTGCCCACACAACACAGCTGCATTCCAGCACAAGTCGACTGCAATTGCTTGGCGACTGCCTGCAACATGTGCTGCTAGCTGCAGCGCTGAACCAGATATGTCAATCACAGTAGCCGTACTAATGAAAACATGCTTCATTCACTTATGCTCTCCTGCGGGGTGTACGAGCATCAGCCAAACTATGATCAAGGATGTGTTGGCCTGCTTTTTGCCTGCAGCTACTGCTGCCACCTGCTCCAGCAACCCTACCCCCAGCAGGCCGCCAAACACACAAGACTGGGTAGGATGTGCTGGCGTGCTAGTTGGCAGTACATGTACTGCCTCCTGCCTGCCTGGGGCTGTCGGCGGCTACACATCACGCTGCACTGCAAAGGACACTTGGGACACCAGCGGCAGCTGCAGTGAGTGCCCTGGCCTCGCTAGTGCTTGCCCCGGGTTGTCTTTTTTAGTACGTACGTGGGGTATATAACCATGCCCTTTTTAGTACCTACGTGGGGTATATAACCATGCCCTATATAGCACGTGGGGTGAATACCCTTTCCCTGTTTTCACTGCATGTCAGTCTGCTGTGCAACTGCGCCTCTGCAGCTGGCTGCATTTGGCTGCGACCAACAGCATCTCCATGGCCAACTTCACCAGCATCTTAGTTGCTGCAAGGCAATGGCTCACCACAACATTTGCTGCCTATCATTTGTTCTCCTGCAGTCCTGACTGGCGTGGCCAACATTGCAAGTGCCAATCTGCAGCTCGTGGTGCGCTACAGCGGCGCCTGCAGCGACACAGCCACAGGAGCCCTGCTGAACAGCCTAACAGAGTCACTGTACACTGCCCTGCCGCAAGACAGGACGCAGTTTTCACTGGAAGTGACCACAGGCAACTGCACGGCTGTTGCGGTAAGTGCGGTGAATGTGTGTCAGTCTTGCTTGCGGTCAGAAGACATGCTGTGGCATCACAACATCATGGCCTAACAGTTCACCCTAAATACGCGTAGCTAGCTCACTGTGCATGCTAGGATGATAACTGCAGTCATGGGACCTTGGTGTCTGCAAGCCAGGACACACGAGTACAGCAGCAGCCAGCACAGCTACAAACAGCACAAGCTGCCATGCATGCTGCACAGAGCTCCAGTACGAGCTCCGCGCCGCCACACACTTTCTGACTGCACATACACACATACACATGTGACGTCTTTATCTCTGCCGTGCTGCGCATTTGCAGTCCAAGCGGTCCGTCACGCGTGCAGCCCGCCCAGCTGCAACAGAAAGCAACCAGCCCATGGCCATCAAAGTAACAGAAGCACTTGGCAATGCTCTTTCAACGAGCGGCCAAGCTATCCAAGCGTTGCAAGACTGGTTCAGTGGGCTGCTGGCAAGTGGCTGGTGCTCCTCCAGCAGTGCAGCGCTGAATGCGTGCATCAGCGTCATCCGCACTACAGGCGGGCAGGAGATCAACGCGCCTGGTGAGAGCAGCTGCAGCAATGCTTCAGATGCGCATGTCTGCAGCAATGGTGCGCTGTTGGTTGAATGCAGGAAGGCTGGTATTTGTATTATTTCCCAAGTCAGCGCAGCAGCAGTGGGCGCCTTGATGTGACGGGGCTGGTGCCGCGCTTGGCATGGCGCCATGCTGTGTCCCAAAACGCAAAAAAAATTGCTGGCATCAGGCACACATGATGCATTACTGCCGCGGCGTTAACGACCTCACGAAGCCTGAGGGCGTAGCCGTGCTGACGCTGCGCTGCCCTGCTGTGTGTGCTTTGCAGTGACCGGCCAGCAGATGTCGGCCCCTGTGATCAGCACAAATCCTCCGACTGTGTGCCTAGCCGGCCAGCAGCTGACTGCCGGCAGCTGCAGCTGGTGCCCTGCTGGCACCCACAACCCCATCCCCGGAGCCACTTGCGTGAAGTGTTCAGTGATCAACAGCATGCCCAATGCAGGCAGGACAGCATGCGACCAATGCAAGCCAGGCTTCTCACGATCCTACAATGCAATCTCCGGTGCTCTATCAGCATGTGTAAAGCAGCCGATGACCTGCAGCAGCATTGCGAATGCGGCAGTGAGCCCTCTGGGCACTGACTGCGTATGCAGCAGGGGTTTCACAGAGGTGTTTGCTGCCCCTGCGCAGCTGGCGTCCTGCAAGGACCTGGCCTGCAGTTCACTGCCAGGCCAGCAGCTGAGTGCACTTGGCACGCGCTGCACGTGTGCGGCTGGCTGGTCCGAATCTACTTCGGCCGCCAGCACTTGCCTCATCAGCTGCGCAAACATCCCGAACAGCAGGCCAAATGCAACACAAACAGGATGTGCTTGTATTGGCAGCTTTAAGCCAACCTTTGCTGCAAATGGAGCTCTGGCTTCCTGTGACCTGCCTGCAAATGATCAGGCGGTTGCTGATGTGGTTACTGCAGTGTCCGGGCAGCGCACAAGAATCAAGCCCCTGGCGAATGACTTTGGGCAAAGCCTCAAGATTGGTGCTGTGACTGCTCCCAGCAAGGGCGGCAGGGTATTCATGGCTGCAGACAGTGTGACACTCCTCTACCTGTCGGCCGCAGGTGTGCACAGCATGCAATTGCAGTTTAGGAGACAACATGCAAGCTCTATCTGCTGCCTGTCGTATTGCAGGCTTGTTGAGGCTGTGATGCTGCTGCTTTGCAAGCCTGATGGCACCTTAGTGCTGCAGCTGAGCTCTGCGTGCGTAACATTGTTGCTGCTGCATTGTGCTGCAGGTTTTGTTGGCATTGACACCTTCACATACACAACACAAGGCAGCACCCAACCGGCCACAGTGACGGTGAACGTTACTGTGGGGTCCTGCGACAGCAACTCCTGCACTCTTGGAGCGTGCAATGTAACAACAGGTGCGAGGCGCTTGTTGTGAAAAGGCCTGATCAGTGCTCCCCTGTCACACATGCACCTGCTAGCCAGCTGCTGCTCCTGCTGCGTGCTGTTTATGCATCCTGTTGTGCTTCAGAGTTCGCCCATCGTTTATTAACAAATGTCTTTTTGATACTGCAGCAAATGCTGAATCACTTGTTGCAGCAACCTCTGCTACTGTCTGCGTGATGCGGCCTGTGGGTGCCGCATCATGGCTGCTGGTCTCAGGCACGTGTTATTGCAAGGACTGATAGGGTGTGGCGCCCACATCTGCTGCTGTGTGCGCGTTCAGATCTGTTGCATACTTTGCTGACCGCTGTTCCTGTGGTGTGATGGCTGCTGCTTGCAGGCACATGTGACTGTAAGGGCTGGTTGGGCATGGTGGCAACATTTGTGCCGAACAGTGATCCGGTTGGGAGGCGCATCACGCCAAGGGTGCCAGCTTGCAGGTAAGCCAACTCCTGTGTACTACGCTAGTAGCACAGCCGATGTTGCGTAAGCAGGCTGGCTGCCACAGGTCACAGGCCACAAGTCCTTTGTTCATCAGGAGCAGGCGAGCCGGCTGAAGCCTAAGCACTTTAGTGCGTGACTCACAGAAAGACAAGGGTGAAAGCGAGCAGGTAACCCTGGTAACAGCTTGTAATTGATTGATTCATTGACAGCTCGATGGTGCCTGCACATGCCATCCGTGTGTGTGCAGCACTGCGGCGCTTGAGCAACCTCTTCCTTCTGCCGTGTAGGTGCCTTGCAATTGCGCTCGCCAAAAATAACGCAGGCATGCTCTCTGGAGTCTGTCACAACTGCTCCTGATGCAGTGCCTTAACCGTGTGCTGCTGCTGATATGGTGCAGGTACCCTGTCTTTGCAGTGGCCAACTTCAATGCAAGCACGCTCTTGGAGAAAGCCACAAATGCTCCAGATGCAGTGCCTCAATCCTGTGCTGCTGCTGATATGATGCAGGTACCCTGTCTTTGCGCTAGCCAACTTCAATGCAAGCACGCTCCTGGAGGCAGTCACCAACGCAAACATCCCCGTGAACTTCACAGTCAGCCGCAACCCGCAGCGCTGCCATCAAGCGGTGATCCTGGCAATAGGGTTCACCCAAATCACAGGACCTGTCAACGCCACCAACGCACAGACAGCGCTTGGCAATGCTTGCTTGGCAGGCAAGACTGCTGGGCGTGCTGCACAGGATGCCGTGATTGCAGGCCAAGCTGCTGTGGCGAATGGCGAAGCCGATGACGATGTGTCTACACAAACAGTGGAGATCAAGGCACTGTATCAAGTGACATGCACCTTTGGGAGGTACTCGGTGAAAGTGCAGACACCAGCAACAGCTGGCTGCTACTATTTCGTGCTGCACCTTGCTGATGGGTCAAGGCAGACCATGGTGCTGCGCGCTACAGGTGGCACTGGCAACTAGCGACTGGCTGCCGTCATACACATTGTCATGCCGTACAATTGCGTGTGCCGATGCACACAACAGAGACACTTGAGCAGGAACACCCTGCGGTTGCACCTGGGCAAACGCATGTTCAACATTTACACTGGCAGTGGCGGGAATGGTTCCTGCTGCCGTGCTTTTGGTCGCTGTGTGTGCGTATTGGGGTTGTACCCTCTGTACGAGTGGCTGGTTTGGCCAGTCATGTTCTGTTCGTAGCTGATTATGAGGATGATGCTCAGTGTATGCAATCAGCGTGAAGGCAACTATTGTGCTGCTTGCATGGCTGCGGGGCCTCTTCTGTTTTGTTTAATTTTGTTATGCAGACAGGGCCGCAATAAAGTGCACCTCAGACTGGAAGGTGCAGCTGAAGGGTCGTGATATGTGATGCACTGTGCGGTAAAAAATGTCATGGTACAGTGTCATGCAGTACAGTGTCATGCAGTACAGTTTATGGTGCTGTTCGCCTTCTTGGGTGAAAACTTGAGGTTAACTTATTACAGGATGAATTATTGCGGAGCTGCTTGCTGTGCTCTGTCTGGTGTGTTTTTGCACAGTAACGCATGCCTGCCGTGAATTGTGTGTCTGCTGCACGCTTGTGTCGATGTAAAGGTTGGATCAATTGTATGCTGTGCGGTTGCATGTCTGGTTTACACCTGGAATGTGTCTGAAACCTATGTTTGCCACCAGACGCTGCAAGCAGTGCAGCACGAGATGTTCTGGCCGATGAGCTGAGGCTTAGGTGTTTGGGGTGTTCCAACGTCAGTGACGGCACACCATGCTACACGGCTGTATTGTGCAGGCAAGGAGAATCAGGCGGCGCTTGGGTGTACTTGAATATTAGAAGAGGTGTATGATGTTGAAACTTACGTGTACCATGCTGTGAGAAGATGCAGCGCATATGCAGCAGTGTTTACAGCGGGTATGTACGTGCCCCAGCCCTTGGCTTGGATCCCGTAGCTGGCGTTTGCGCTTAGGGCACATCGCTGCTTGCCCTGGGTGCGCGTGATCACGGTTTCATGAAACCCCATCTTGAGGGCATGCTGCTGTTGTGCAATGGCACCTATCAGTGTATGCTTGTGTTCTGATATCCTCTGCGTAACTTTCTGAGTTGGTTTTATGAGACACTCCACGGCCTGCCTTCAGGTCAGCTGCGAGACCAGTTGTCAACTTTTCAGCTGGTCACGTGAGTTCCAGTAGTGTTGTATGAAGTATTTCATAGTGATATCTACGGCGTGTCCTGCGCCACCCCAAACATATGTGCGGTACGCATGCGGGTAGCAGCGCCTGCTCTATCTACTGTTTGGGCTCACTGAGCCAGCACTTTGGTCGCGTCCTGCTGCATGGCAGATTCAGCGGCGCCACGAGGCGCGCCGGTTTATGAATTACTGGTGTTGTGTGGGCTGCCATACTTGTGTGTGGCCAAAAACCAGGTGTCTGACCCACGTCACCTCTCTTGCTGAGGCTTCACTGCTGTTTTGAAGGCAAGGCTGTCTCATGGTCTCTGTGCATGTGTCTACAGGTTGCTGTTGCAACACAATGTGGGGCCGGGAGTCATGCTGTTCAACTCACAGATGGCAGCGCCAGCTTTTTTGGCTTTGTTTGAGACAACAGGCACACAGTTATGGGGTTTGAGGTACACCACAGGACCTGTCAGTGGGTCAAGCACTTGGGCAGAGAGCTGCGCATTGTCGTAGCTGTGCATCTACGGGCACAACAGCATGGCGTGGACAAGGTTTTTTTCCGGTTGCCGCACGCGAATGGGCTTGATCTGTATGCACGTCACTTGCATGGCACTTGGCGTGCGCGTGCAACGCATAACACATCAAAGTGCTGTGCCTATTGCAACACGTGTTGTTGTCGCAGCATGTACACAGGGCTGACACAGCATGTTGTCCCTGCTTTATAGTACGTGTGTGATCAGGATCTCTGCTTATTCAGCAGCACTGCCACACACCTGGCGAGTGGTGCTGTCATGCTGCAGCACAAACATGGAGTGTGTATAATTTTGGCAAAGGCTTGGGCTGTGCTGCATGTGCAGCCTGAGTGCCACATGATACATGTGCAGGTTGAAGGGATCCTCACGCATCCCTGATCGCAACGCATGCACACCTTCGAGGCTGCTTATCTTGTTTCACATGGTGTGTGTTGAACGACGTACACCGTCACTGTGTTCGAGCGCGCTGAATGAGCTGTCTTAGTGGCAGCTGGCCGAGCTCACGGTAGTACTTATATAGTATATACTCCGGTCAGCTGCTATGACCTGAGATGCTTGGGTTGGACATGCTCACCGATACAGTACTGACAGTAGAATTGTGGCGCATGTGCGCTTATGCCGGCTTGCGTCTCACCGCTGCCTTGCATATAGGGTTCTCTGCTGTCTCAAACTGAATGGAGCGGCTGCTGCTGTGGAATGCTGACCAAAGACATGCAGCAGCAGCAGCAGAAGCAGCAGCTGCTTGCTGCATCATCAAATGTGGCCTACTGGTGTCGTGCACCAGTGACGCTGTTGGCCAGTTACAATTCACTCAGCATGTGACTGTTCAGCATGATTGCAGGCTGATGCATCAATGCGTGGAGATCGTGAACTGTGTCAACCTGCTGCTATTGCTTGGCAGCATTTCCTAAGGGTGTGACTGTGTCTACAAGCCATGCGTCCTCCGGGCCAGCTGTCCCTGCAGGTGGGGGATAGAGGGGTTACATGGTGTGAACAGGGGCCAGGCGCCCGCGAGAACGAAAATTGAATGTGATGGGGTGTATATCGCGTCAAGCAGGCACACTGGGCAAGCCGGACGCGAGCCAGCAGGTTGTACATGATCCCCGGCCGGTCGCTGGACCAGGACGGCCCCTGTGAGACATGACATATGGCAGGTCGCTCAGGATCGGCCGCTTTGTGGGCAGCCGTGGTTCCAATCTTGCCAAAGGCAAGTGTAAGAGGCACTCACCTTTTGCAAATCAAAATGACGCGTACGTACAGCTGCCCGAAGCACACCTCAGCAGTATGGATCTTGCTTGTGCATTTCAGCCACGCCCCTGAAAACAAGGTACAAAACTCGTTGGAGTTGCTTTTGTCAAGTGTTCATGTCAACTCGTAGCTGATGTGCGGCTGGGCGGTGGCGGGCGATCGCCGCGAACACATGCCGAATTAGCGATCAGGCCACGAACTAATCGCAAATTAGCTGAAGTTTTGAAATAAGTACTAATTGCTCAGTCTGCCACTGCCGTCGTGCCCTGGAGAGGAACCAGCGCACAGCACATGACCGGCGCGTGACAGCAGCTGCTGTTCTGCAGAACGGATATCACAAAACGATCCACACACCTTTCTAGGACACTGTCAAAATTTCTACAAATTAAATTACAGTTCGGTCGGTGTTTGGCTTTCACAAGTGCCGGACGTGTGCTGCCCTGAGTGTAACTACCGAGTTGTACTGCCGTGGCTTCAGCTTGCTTGCAGCGCTGCTTCTGCTCAGCTCAGAACGATCCAGTCGCGTCATTTCTACGATCATAATAGACAAAAATAGAACGTGCAACCACCCACCCAGCCCGAGGCAGGAAGGAAACGCTGGGCCCCAGCAACTTGACCCGCCACCAGACGCAGGCAGCGCATTATGGCGCCATCACCCGCCGCCGCTGGGCCCCAGTCCAGGTCCCTGTCGCTGCGGCGCAATTCACTCCTCCCCCGACCTCCCTCTACTCCATACAACATATCTGCACGACTCAGCCTGCTTCAATTACCATTTCAACAGTGGCTGAAAAGCCACAATCCAACCCATTTGCTGCTGGAACTCAGCACAGATACATGCCTGCACAGTAACACTACAAGTACAGTGCCACCTGCCACCTGTTTCTGCACAGCCTTAGTTGCCCACCACAGCAGCAGCAGGCAGCGGCTCTGCTGCAGGCACAGCATTGCTCCGCACGCCCTGCTGCTGCTGCTGGCCGTCTGTGCCTGCTGCTGCTGCTGCTGCACGCCGTCGCAGCACCTCCAAGTGCAGCAGCAGCGCCGAAATATCAGCAGGATTCACACCCCCAATCCTGCTGGCCTGCCCGATATCTGCCGGCCGGAACTTTGTCAGCTTCTCCCGCGCCTCTAGTGACAGCGTGGATATGCTGCTGTAATCCAGCTCCGCAGGAATCTTCTTGCTCGCTTTTCCTGCAAGCTGCTGCAGCTGCTTCTCCTGCCGGCTGATGAAGCCAGCATACTTGATGTCTATCTCAGCACACTCAGACTCTGCAGGTGAAATGCCGGAATCAGCAGGCGGGCCATACCCCTGAGCAACCAGCAGCGGATGATGCACATGTGGCCGCCGCAGAAGCTCCTCTAGCGTCGCTGCCCGCTGCAGCGCTTGCCCGCTGGCCTCTGCTACTGCTGCTGCAAGCGGGCTCGCCTCAGTCACGCGCGTGGAGGCCAGGCGAGCCTTTTCAGCATCAATGCGGGCCTGCTTAGCTTGGTAGGCAGCCCAGCGCTCATCATTGATGAGGCCCACTTCACGGCCTAAAGGTGTAAGGCGGCGGTCTGCGTTGTCGGCGCGCAGCAGCAGGCGGTACTCGCTCCTGCAGAACGCAGCAGCAATAGCAGCAGCAGCAGCAGCAGTAGCAGTAGCAGCAGGTTCGGTCAGGTCAGAGAGCGCTGCAGAAAAAGTCACTGTGACGCCAGAAGCAAGTGCAGCTCCTGGCATTCCCTGCATGCTGACAGCACACACCACACAAGGATGAAACACAACACAAGGCACTGCCTGCACGTTTAGCAACACCAACACGACTTGCGGTAGCGCAAGCAAGCAAATGCTTTGATACAATTCATATTTATAAATCAACGCGCAACCAGGCAGATCAACGCGCAACCAGGCAGAAGCAGCAGCTGCTGCCTCACGCACCTGCTGGTGAGCATCCTGTATGGCTCCCGCAAGTCCTTTGTGACCAGGTCATCCATCAGCGTGCCCATGTAGCTGCTGTCACGCGGCAGCACCACGGTGTCCAGCTGCTGCGCCCGCCGTGCTGCATTCAGGCCAGCCAGCAGGCCCTGGCTGGCTGCCTCCTCATAGCCTGGCAGCAGCAGCAGCGGCAGCAGCAGCAGCAGCAACAGCAGCAGCAGGTGGCGGCAGCGGGGATGAGAGGAGTACCAGTGGCAAGCTGTGACAGACATAGCAGTTGTTGGACACTGCGTCACATTGCAGCATGCAGCGCAATTACCCAAGGATAACAGTGCGCCATGTTCTATGTTGCTGGGTTGCCGTTGCCGCTGTTGCCTTCAAAGGCGATCATCCACTACACGAAGCCAGGGCTCTCCTGCAGCTGCAGCTGCTGCTGCTGCTGCTGCTACTGCTGCTGCAAGCATTTAAAAATGCATCCAACATCTTGTTTGAACCCACCTGTGGTGCCGTTCAGCTGCCCGCTGAAAAACAGCCCGCTGAACTTCTTCGTCTCCAGGCTGGCGTGGCACTGGTGGGCTGGCAGGAAGTCGTGTCATATGATTCTAGGTTTTTCTGGGTTGCTTTTTCTGCCGTTCCTGTTGCTCACACAGGAGCTTAAGCACTGCAGCCAGTCAGGGCTCTCCTGCTGCTGCTGCTACTGCTGCTGCTGCTACTGCTGCTGCTGCTGCTGCTGCTGCTGCTGCTGCTGCTGCTGCAAGCAGTTAACTGTGTTAAAAACCCTACCCGTTGTACCACTGATCCCCACAGGAATACACCCACCTGTGGTGCCGTTCAGCTGCCCGCTGAAGAACAGCCCGCTGAACTTCTTCGTCTCCAGGCTGGCGTGACACTGGTGGGCTGGCAGGAAGTCGTACTCCACTGCATAGGCCGGCCGCAGCAGCGTGCACTGCTCTAAGCCAGGCAGGGTGCGAAGTAGTGCCAGCTGCAACCGCTCAGGCAGGCCTGTGCTGAAGCCCTGCAGGCAGTTGTGTGCAATGTTATGCAGATGATCAGTTGTGCAATGTTATGCAAGTGATCAGTTGCGGATTTGCTTGAAACGCTGCCACGGGCTGGGTTGCTGGATGTCAGATAACTTTCACACACAGTCACAGCGCGTCAACACACTCTGACAAGCAATACCACACCCTTGCAACACCGTATACAGGGGGAATAAGAAGTCATCAACCATGAGATCGCCGCACCTGCACATACAGCTCTGGCGTGTTGCGCCCCTCGGGCTCCAGGAAGATCTGGTGCAGCTGTTCACTGCCTCAAAACACGCACAAGTCGTGCAGCGATCAAAACAATGCAGCGCTGTACAACACACCTTGAAACGCCTCGTAAAATTGCGCACCACCTAACGCACACTGCAGCACACTGGAGCACCATGGAGCGCCTTGCACCATGCCCTTAAAGGACATCAATCACACCATCAGGCACATCACCGCACCTGTACGTACAGCTCTGGCGTGTTGCGCCCCTCAGGCTCCAGGAAGATCTGGTGCGACTCCTTGTCGGCAAAGCGCACAATCTTGTCCTCAATTGAGGGGCAGTACCTGCAGGCGGTACAGTCAGGCAGTACAGGGTGGCAGTGCAGTGTGGGACTTGAGGTCTACTTGTGTTTGCCATGCAGCCAGCATGCATGCATGCATGCATGCATACAGGACACATTACTCCAGCCGCCAGGGTGACAACATGCCAACTCACGCAAAAAGATATTGAGGCTCAAGCTGCCTTGACCGCCTTCAACGCCGCTGCAAAGACACACTAATGGATTGTGCCTCCAACAGCAGCGTCATGCCAGCTGACTCACCGAGGGCCGCGTGCATCCACCCAGCCACCGTACATGGATGCAGGACATTCTACTTTATACATGGCCCCCAGCCCCCTCTTTGCACACTCTCTTTCAGCGCACCAGCATGCCTGCTGACTCACCGAGGTCCGCGTGCATCCACCCAGCCACCGTACACAGGCGTCTCCTGCAAGTTGTCCCTGATGAGCGTGTGTGTCGCTGCTGTGGTGTGCGTCAGGTAGCAGCTCATCTGGGGGCGCGGCACGTGGACGGAGGGGTCAAAGCTGAACCAGCGGAGGTCTTCATCACCTGCAGCAGCAGCAGCAGCAGCAACAGCAGCAGCATTGGGAGTGAGTGTGCTGCTGGATGATCAGCACAGTCCGAGTCAACCGCCATTGAACCTGGCTGCTCGCTGCTCACACTTCAACATGCAGCACACACACATCCCACTCTCAAACACTCTGCAAACTTCACTGTAAACTTCACGGTCAAGTTCACACACCTGGCTGCTCCTCCAGGCCCTTAAAGTTCACGGTGCGCGAGTCCACACGTGCCGGCGTGCCCGTCTTGAGCCTGTCAGTCTCAAAGCCCAGCCCGACTAGCATCTCAGTGAGGCCCGTGCTGGGCGCTTCACCGGCCCTGCCAGCAGCCATGCTGGCACGGCCAACCCAAATGCGGCCGTTCATGAATGTCCCGGTTGTCAGCACCACAGCCTGCAGCAGCAGCAGCAGCAGCAGCAGAAGCAGCAGCAGCAGCAGCACAAGTTTTATCTGCGGAGCTGCAGAACTTGATGCTGGCGCGGCCAACCCAGATGCGGCCATTCATAAAGGTCCCAGTGGTCAGCACCACAGCCTGCAGCAGCAGCAGCAGCAGCAGCAGCAGCAGCAGCAGCAGCAGCAGCAGCAGCAGCAGCAGTTACATATTTTTGTGACTGCAGAACTTGATGCTGGCGTGCACATGCAACATGTCCTGCATGGCCACACAACTGCCGCCACATCCTGCAAAGCCCACCCCGCACACAAAAATTCATGCCGAAGTAGGTGTCAACGCTGCGATCTTCACTCACCTTCGCGCCAAAGTTCATGCCAAAGTACGTGTTCACGCCGCGAACTTCGTCGTTGGGCCCGATGTCCAGCCCAGTGACCATCGCCTCGCGGATGAACAGGTTTGGCGTGGCCTCCAGCACCCGCCGCATCTCAGCAGCATACTCCAGCTTGTCGGTCTGAGCGCGCAGCGCCCACACCGCGGGACCCTGGGAAAGGGCAAACCGTTCAGGGTTAGCACTTGAGGGATTGCAGGCAGTGGTGAGCATCTCAGCAGCATACTCCAGCTTGTCGTCTGGGCTCGCACTGCCCACACGGGAGAAGGACACAAACAGCAGCAGCCAGAACAGCAAATGAGCTGGTCATGGGCTACATATAGTTTGACTGCACTCATACTTATTCCTCACGCACGTTCCTGCTGCTGCGGCGGCGGCGGCTGCCGATGCGTCTGCCCGCCTCTGCCCAGCTCGACAGATGCTGCGGCGCTGTCACATGCTTGCAGGTTCGCCAGCCAAGCAAGCACCACACCCTCAGCAACGCACAGCGCAAGGGGCACAGCGCGCGCAGCTGCCACAGCAACGCACCTTGGACCTGTTCAGCACGCGCTTCTGCAGGTAGCACCTGTCTGCCATCTTGCCAATCTCCCCTCCCATTGCATCCACCTCATGCACCAGCTGGCTCTTTGCAGGACCCCCCACGGCAGGGTTGCACGGCTGCCAGGCAATGCGGTCCAGGTTTAGGGTTAGCAGCAGCGTCCTGCAGCCCATGCGGGCCGCTGCTAATGCTGCCTCACAGCCGGCGTGGCCGGCACCGACAACAATGACGTCATATGTGTCTTCTGGGGCGTAGCTGGGACTGCTGACGCTGCTGATGCCGCTGACTGGGCTGCTGCTGCTGAAAGAGGCTGCGGGTGCAGCGCTGAGCTGCTGCTGCTGCTGCTGATTGTCGTTGAGCTGCAGCAGAGGCACCAGCAGGAATGATGAGGAAAACCAGGAAGCTGGACGCTCCCTGTAAAAGAGCTCTTATAGCAGCATATATCGCTGTAATGGACTTAATTGCTTGGGGTGTTTGCTGTTGGGTGATACAACTGCTATGTGACCTGGTATGGTTCGCAATGCCCTGACCGGCGGAGTATGTGCAACTGCCCTAACAAGGTCGTGTGCAGTGCCACAAGTTGTACGAGAGCTCAATGAGTAAGAGAGCTCGATAAAAAGCAACTGCAGAAGCATGCTGCTGTTGAGCCAGCCGTTGCTGAGCGATGCACGCAAGCAGCTGGCCAATCACTTGCATGCTGCCAAGTTCTACCACGCATGCTCGCAAGGCGGCTTGTGAGAACTGCAGGCATGCAGCTGCAGTTATGAATTAAAACGTGCTGCCAAAAGCAGATGCAAGCTGCAAGTCCACAAAGCAGCCATGCATGGCGAGATGCATGCCGCCACAGCCAGCGGCATTGCTGCTGCCACGCCAT
Source organism: Tetradesmus obliquus (assembly GCA_030272155.1). NCBI lineage: Eukaryota > Viridiplantae > Chlorophyta > Chlorophyceae > Sphaeropleales > Scenedesmaceae > Tetradesmus > Tetradesmus obliquus. The sequence goes on along the minus strand of CP126200.1, from coordinate 2,929,632 downwards.
GCTTGTATGACACTTCTACTCGGATTCTGAGCAAGTCACGGTTTACTTACCGCAAAACAGCGCCAGACGTGCGGCCTGCACCTGTTACTGGTGCTTGCAGCGCCTCCCCTGCAGCTCACTGGCAGGGCTGCATGCTGATGGTGGGCTGCTGCATGTGTGGCGGTGCTGCGGTGTCGGGACAGCCCAGACGACCCATGGCAAAGCTGCATTGTTTGAACTGTACTTGAATGATACTTGAAATGACTTTTGAAGTTGCACGGCAGCCTCCAGCACAGACCTCTGGCCGCGAGTGCAGCGCCCAGCATTCAAGCACCAAGCATCCAAACGGATGATTTGACAATGGTCTTTAGCACATTCATAAAGGCATGTGAGTGTGCTACTGCAGCAAATGTGCAGTGTCCGTAGTCACACAGCCCTAGTACACTGGTACTGGAACTGACACTGAGCTGAGCTGATGCATCGGAATGGGGTTGATGTCTAGGCTGTAGATGCAGGAGCTTTACTTGTTGTGCGTGAACTCGTTCCGGTTCTCACGCTGCTGTTGTCATCCTTTTGGCGGGCACGTCTGATGACTGCTTGAATTGCATCAAGCAAACGCAGCATGTCTGATCATGGGTACGACGAAGACTTCGAGGAGTACTCAGAAGAGGGATTTGAGGTACGGAAGACAACAACTCATGAAACGAGCAGCAGGACAGCACTGCCTCTGCTGCTTCTTGATGCCTCATCCCCTACTCCTGCTGCATCTGCTTCTTCTTGTCAACAGAGCGACAACGAGCTGGAAGCACCTCAACAACACGTTGAACAAGAGGAATACACGCTGGTCCAGCAGCCAACAGTGTCCATTGCTGGTGTTTCGGCAGATGCTTGGCCCAGCCTGACTGCTGGTCAGCTTGCAAGGGGTGGGAGCCAAAAGCGGTCAAGCACAGCAACATTCTCGCGCTCACTGTTTGGCGGTAAGCTCAAACTGGTGATCGGATCCTCTTGGCTGGTTAACTGCCAACACCAAGCGGCACCTGCCATCCAAAACAGCCTGTTCTGTGGCACAGAATGCGCAGCCTCAACATTGACAGCGTTGCCCACACACCAAGCATTGCCCATGTAACCCTGAATTCTGTGCTGCCTGCCTGCCTTGAATTTTGTGCTGCCTGCCTTGCACACCGACTACGCAGGTCCTGCAAGTACGCATCCATCCCAGCAGCAGGAAAACTCAGCATCCGGCACTTTCACAGTCAGCCCAGCAGCTCCTCCTTTGACAGACAGCCAGCGTGCGCGTGCATCCAAGGCACTTGCTCGCTCCCTGCAGCTTCGGCAGCAGCGCAAGCTCAGCTGTTCGCCTCAGCTGGAGCTGTTAGTGGTGCAGCCGCTCAGCACATACCAGCAGTATGCACAGGGAGTGGGGGCGTTTGCCCATGCGCGCATAGGCACGTGCCAGACAGGGCAACTGGACCAGGACCTGCATGAGCAGGATGCGCAAACAGAGGAGGTGCGGCCCAGTGGGAGATGCACTGACAGCTGCGATGGCGCTGCATGGATCGTACCTGCGCATGTTTTCAGTTTTAGGTATGCGCTGATGCGATAGGATTGAAGAACCAGTGTTACTGTATATCACAATGATTGCTGCTGCTGTGTTGAGCATCGGCAAAGACCAGCAGCAGCAGACGGCCTTTCCTGCAAGGAGAACAGCAACAGCTCAGTGATGCTGTGCGCATGAAGTGTGCCGCATACCAGCATCAACCTGCCTGCTTGCTTGCGATCTTGGTGCACAAGCTGTCCTGCAGATTGATGTGGCCAGCAGCAGCTGCCAGGTACCAGATGATGCATATGCCCCCAGCAGCAGCAACCCCTTTGCCGGCGGCAGCAGCAGCAGCAGCACAGCAAGCAAGGGCACCAGCGCCTCCAGCAACAGCAGCACAGCTGCAGCTGCTGCAGCAGCAGCGAACGCCAAGTCGGCTGCTGCTGCTAGGCTGCTGGATGACACAGTCATGGTTGACTTTCTAGGATGGGCCCTTCCAGAGGTGATGTTTGAGTTGGGCAAGGCAGAAGCAGCTGCAAATGCTGCATCAGAGGGCAGGAAGGCTGCTGCAGCACGCCAAGGGCTGAAGTTTGCTCCCTGCACGGTGCAGCTGCATCCTGCAGGAAGCCGCAGCAAGGGGGCCAACTTGTCACATAACAACAGCAGCAGCAGCAGCAGCAGCAGCAGCAGCAGCAGCAGCAGCAGCAGTGGCAGCAGCAGCAGCCCAATGTTTGCAGGAGAGCTGCAGCTAGGGGGTGCAGCCAGCTGCAGCAAGCTGTTGGCTGGCCGGTCAGTTGTAGCTGTGGCATGTCCACCAACGGCAGGTGATGCTGCGGCAGCAGCAGCTGCCATCAGCGCAGCTGCAGCAGCTGCTGCTGCTGGTGTGAGTGCTCACCTGCTGCTCAGCTGCTGCAGTCCAGTGGCCATGACAGCTGAGGCATCCCTGAAGGAGCATGGCATTGCTGGCTGGGGCTGCTTGTGCATCTGGGACCTGAAAGCCCAGCAGCAGCAGCAGCAGCAGCAGCAGCAGCAGCAGCAGCAGCAGCAGCAGCAGCACGTCGCAGACGCAAGTGGAGGGCTGCTGCAGCTGCTTGTGAGCGAAGGCCGGCCTACTTGCTGCTGCTGGGGCACTGGCGCAGGCAGCTGCCTGGTGTTTGCAGGTGCGTCTGCTGCCAGTGTGCAGGAAGCCACACCCACAGCACTTGCATCCTACCACCACAAACACTCCTGTAGCAGCCTTGATTGTGCCTGAAAGATTGGTCCTGTGTCATGCTATTTGTGCTCATGCTCCATTTTCGCGCTAAGCTGTGTGCTGACTCACCCACATTGAGCCAGCACCCCAGCCATGATCATAGCCTGCGTTGTCAGCAGTCCATGGGGCTACTTGCAGCTTGCTTGGTAGTACAATAAAGCTACGTTTGCTTGTGTTTGGCAGCAGTGTTCCTGCTTGAATCAGGTTGCTAGTGTTTAAGGCTTTGTGACAGCTGAGCTGTCACCTGGAAGCGCACTTAGGCACGCCTGCTGGCGTGCCCCGTGCTGGTTCTCGTCTGTTTCGTCTGGTCTGATGTCTGGCCTGTTAACGAAGCATTCATTAGTCCAGTGCTGTTCACACAGGACAGTAGAAAACCTTGACTGCACGGAACTCGGTCTGCTCTGCGGTCGGTGACCGCTGTGGCAGGCGTCAGAACCTGCGTGTCAAACAGACGAGAACCAGCCATGTTCTGTGTGTGCGTGCGTGCGTGCGTGCGTGCGTGCGTGCGTGCGTGCGTGCGTGCGTGCGTGCGTGCGTGCGTGCGCAGCGCAGTTGCGGTTGTGCTGCATGCTTGGGGCAGTTGAGAGTGGATGGAAAATGGAAAAGGATGCAGTGACAGCATCTCCTGTGACCCTTGTACTGCAGCAAGTGGGTCAGGAGAGAAAGTAGTTATGTGGTGACATTTGGAAAAAAGGAAACCCAGCATGTTGATGAGGCAGCAGCAAGTGGTGTTCACACTGAGCAGTAGTGTGTGCACAGGGCGGTACATGCCTGAGGTGTACGGCATGCAGTGGTTGTTGTACTGTGTTGCACTGTACTACAAGTGGAGCTTAAACAGTTTGCATCATACTGTGAGCTTGTGTACAGTTGTATCTGCAGTGTCCGAACATGCAGATGAAGACACGGCTGTGTAGTAGAGGTGTGCCGTGCAACAGCGGCTAGTGCCAGGGCCCATGTGGATGGGAGTGGCCTAGTGATCTTGAGCAAGGTTCAGGGTGCATGAGCTGTTATGCAGTTGCAATGCACGTCTTGGAACATGTCGGCAGATTGCGTGACAGGCATCTGCCTAATTTGCTGGTCTGACCACATTGCTCGTGCATGGAGTGTTGTTTTGAGGCAGCATACATTGCATGTGTACAGCACGTTCTTCTGTTGACTAGTTCTGTACCTGTATGCCTGCACTGTTTTTGGCAGTCAGCAGCAGTGACGGCGACCATCTTGCTTTGCAGGATGCTGCTAGCTGTTTGCTCATGGCATGAGCAAAGGGGGGGGAAGGGAGACTGCATCCAGCTGTCTGGTCCCTTTTCCTTGTAGCTCTACATCAGCTGCTTGCTCAGCAGCTTAGATCTTGACTAGCATCAGTTGCAAGGATACTAGCAGCAGCACTTAGCGCCCAATTGCACATAGCGCTCAGCTCCCGCGACACCTGCACACTTGTGACTGCTTGCGTGTGTGTGCTGCCACCCCACAACGTGCAGCTGAATATGCCCCTGCCATCCGGCTTCAGTCTGCTGCTCCTGGCTGATTACTGCCGGCGCTTGGTTGCTGGTCAACACTACTGCTGCTTGCAACAGGCATGGAGGAGGGCGGCTTGTGCTGCTGGGACCTGTCAGAGCCCGACAAGCTTCATCAACCCCAGCAGCAGCAGCAGCAGCAGCAGCAGCACTTTAAAGACAAATTGCAGCAAGCAGAGCAGCAGCAGCAGCAGCAGCAGCTACCAGCCAGAAGGCCATCTTACAGCACAGAGCTACCTCTGACAGCCGGCAGCAGTGAACCCAGCTTGATGACACCCGAGCCAAGTGCCCGAGCCAACTTCTCAACAAGCAACAGCAGCACCAAGCCAGGCAGCAGCAGCAGTACAACATGTACCGCCTTTGAATTGGGTCTCACCTCCACTGACAGCATTGTGGCAGTAGCTGTACTACAGCCCTCGGCATCAAGCAGAGCAGCAAGCGGCAATGCAGCGTCTCAGGGCGGTGCTGCATGCCAGCTTGTCACTTTGAGTGCTGCCGGCACTGTGGCAATGTTCAGTGTGATGCTGGGGGCTGCTGCTGGCAGGCTGGCTGCAGAGTCAGGGGCGGCAGCAGCAGCTGCGGACCTGGGCACCCGCGCAGGTGAGTAGATATCAAGCAGCTGGACAGGACCCTCCGCAACAGCAACAGCAGGCCAGCAGTGCGCATGGGCGTCTGTACGTGCAGGTGCAGCACATAACAAGAACACAGTGCAATTGGCAGGACATGACAGCTGCGCCTGTGATGCCAACGTTGCATCTACAAGCATGGATTTCATGCTGCTGCTACTGCCATGGTACCACCACAACAGAGCTGCAGCAGGCATTCATCCTGTAGCCTGCTGAAATCTTATGCGCTGTGCATGTGCCGCTTCCAGGCAGCCGTGTTTGGCTGGTGAAGACTCTGGAGGCCCTTCCACTAGGGCCAGTAGCTGCTAAGCCTCTGCACCTCAGACCCACCCACACAGCTGCACATGGCAGCGGCAGCAGCAGCATGCTTGCGTTAGCACTGGCGCTGCTGCCAGGGCCAAACCAGCAGCTGCTGGTGGGCCTCAGCAGGGGCAGGGTGCTGAAAGGCGCATGTTTGGGCACACCATCACCCCCACGGGAGTATGTTGCAGCGCAGTGGGAGCAGATGTCCAGCTGGGGCAAGCCAGCAGATGCTGCAGGTGGTGCTGCTGACACAGACAAAACGGCAGACACCTACAGCTCAACTGCCAGGGGCAGCAGCAGCAGCAGCAGCAGCAGCAGCAGCAGTAGCACTGGCGTGCAGGGGAGTGTCGTGAGCATAGCAGTCAGCCCCGACTGCCCGGAGGCGTGGCTTGCTGGCTACAGCTGCGGCAGTGTAGCATTGTTCAATGCGGCCAGGTCACGGCCGGTGCTGCTGTGGCAACAGCTGCGCAACGCCCCTGTGCTGGCTCTGAGGTGGGGCGGGGGGCTGAAATTGTGAAACTGTGAAATTGTGAAGTTCTGGATGATGGTCAGCTGCAAGTAGCTTTGTGCAGCATCTGTGTCTTTTGGGTGTCATGCTGTTGCTCAGTAGCCAGGCTCCAACCATGCTTAGTGTCACCAATCAAGCCATACTATGGCTTGCTATGATAGCAAACACTTAGCAACTCAGCAGACCATGCCACATGCAGCATTGAGCAGCTGTTTCTGCAGTCTTCATGCTTGCTGCTGGATTTCCGTTCACCGTGTGTTCAACTGACTGGAGATTAACGCTTTGTTGCTGCCGCAACTGTCGCTGCTGTCGACCTGCCCTGGTTGTGATGCAGGTGGGCACCTATGCACCCTAGTGTGTTCCTGGTACTGTTTGCCGATGGCGGCCTGCTGGTGTTCGACCTGCAGCAGACCACCATGCATGCAGTAGCAAGCACCAGCTTGGCACGGCTGTCTGCTGCCGGGGCAGCAGTGCTGCCGTGCTGCATGGAGGTGGCTTGCACAAGCAGCAGTGCAACAGCGCAGCTTTGTATGAACAGCAGCAGCAGCAGTGGCAGCAGGAGCATGCGGCTGAGAAGCAACAGCAGCAGCAACAGCAGCAAGGCTTGTCAGGGGACCGGCAATGCAGCAGCGCCCACAAGCTGTGTTGCAGCTGTGGGGTACAGTGACAGCAGCACTGTGCTGTACGCGTTGGCAATGGGTGGTGCTGCTACTGGTGCCGACGCAGTTAGCAGCGATGCATTGCAAGCCATACAGCAGTTGCTGGCAGGCTGCTGAGTGTTTGCTTTTCATGGATGGGTGTCTGTGAGCTTTTGAGTTGCCCCCTGGGTGACTGGTGTGCCACTAGGGCAGCTTGCCAGTGCGCTAGAGTCACTGGCCAAATCCAGTGGATGGTTAATATAGTGGTTGTTCAATGAGCCTGTCATTGGCTCGAAAACGGGCTGTGTTCCCGTCGTGTAACACACAAATCGTGCCAAAGATTACACATGTACCTGTGACACAGTCTGGCTGCCGGCGCTTGAGCAAGCTCGGCCCATCGCTGGGTCAACATAAGCAATCCTATCGACGGCGAGTTGTATTACACATCACTTCGCGTATGCCTGCGACAGCAGGGATGACGCAGCCAGCTTGACTTGCCACGGTGCCACTTTGGCGGGTGACAGCACCGGTTCCTAGCGTTCTTCGTGACATATTTGCGCCACATTAAACGCGTTCAAGATATTTCGGCCTTTGACGGCGAAAAAAGGCGATCACGCCACGCTGTCATGTCCTTACCACACTATACCATTTCACAGCGTGCAGTTTGTCATGAAGCACCCACCGCCATATCCAGTCTCCTGCAGTTGACAGGTTCTGTACAGATCATTCAACGGTCAGGCCAGCAACCAATCGGCCATCTGATGCTCGACGATGCAGACCCAACGCCAATAGATGCAGAAGCACAGGGCTATCGCCTCCACGTTTCGACTGTAGACCATCATGCTTAGTGTTGAATGCCTTCATGGCCTTTAAATCCCCAGCTGAACATGGACCGCTCACGCGGAATGGTCATGCGTCTTGGCTCCACCACGCCGGTGACACGAGCATGCAGCCCGACGTTCCAGGTGCTTATATCAGTACTATACGTTGTGGTGGCAGTGTCCGTGGCGGCAGCTGGTGTGGCCTATGTGGGCGAGCCACAGGACGGAACAGCAAGCTTCGGAACCACAGTTTCGCTGGTGCAGGCGCTGCAAGACCGAAATGTGACTAGCATAGTGATCACTTCCAACTACAGTATAGATCACCTGCTTGACAGCTACCTGGGGTCGCCGCTGCTGATCGCCAGGTGAGCATTCAGCTGCAAGCAGCAGCTGCTACCACAGTGCTGCCTCGAAGAGCATGTTGCTGCACGTGGGCCATGTGATTATGCTGTAGCACCTGCTGAGTCCGAATCCTCAACCGCAGCAGCGCAGAGGCCTCCTTTGTGCTTCAGCTGCCGCAGTGCCTTCATGTGCACCTTCGTCCTCAAGCAGGCAATTTTTCCGCTGTTGCAGGAATTTGACGATCACAGGCCTGCAAGGCAAGGATACTGTCCTGAACTTGGAATACAAACGGGCGCTTGTTGAGCTGTGCCGCAATTGCACTCTCACATTCAGCAACATCACAATTAGCAACGAACGCCGTGGCACAGGCAGCGTATACGATCTGTTTCTGGGCATGCCGGGCATGCCGGGCAGCAGGATTATTGCGGATGATATATACAAGCTGCGAGTTGCGTGCACCAGCCCACGTCACTTGGCGCAAGTGACCAGCCGCACCAAGCGCAGCAGCATACTGCCAGGCAGCAGCAAGCCGCAGGACTTTGAATTTGTGAACGTCACTTTTGAGGTGAGCGCAGCATTGCAGACATTTGACGGTGAGATGAAACAGTTCATGTTGGTGGTTTGGTTTGTTTTGACATCTACACCTCTTTCATAGCAGTTGCAGTCACCGGCGCAATTCCCTGTTGTCAGCGCAGAGCAGCAGGAGAGGACTTTTGTTAAACTAAACACACACACAAGGCAACCTAGTGTCAGGCGTTGACCCTGAGTTACTTTTCTGTTCTGTGCCGCTGCAATGCAGGGAAGGACGTACACACAATCACTGAAAATGAACGACTATACAGTTGATGTGCCGCTGACTGAGCAAGGTGACTGTCCGCAGCAGCAGCTGCTGTGCCGGCGACAAATGCTGACACCACCACAGCAATGAGCCCTCATGTAGCATGCTGTGCAGTGTGTTAGAACAGCTTTGCAATTGTGTCACTCGTTCAGCAAACTGCCAGGTGTCTCATCAGTTGCCCGGTGCACGCTCTCAGTGCACGCCACCTAATCGAAGACAGCACCACTCGCCGTCTCGCTTTAGAACCGGAGCTGCACACTGCCGACTGTGGCACGGCAGATCAATTGGCTTCACGTATGTTATATTGTTACTTATCATGTTATTTTTGCTGCAGAGGGCGGCCCGCCGTTTGGCGGCTATGCGCTGTCAGAGAGCCGCAAGGTGCGGCTTTGTGAGCAGGAGGTGCCGCAGTCCTGCCTGGACATCAAAAGCCCGGATGCTTGCGTGAACCAGGTGGGTGAATGCAGTGAGCTGGAATTGGCCTGAATGTAGCCTCAGAAGGGGGAGGAAACAAGAGGAAACAGGCAGACATGTGCTGCAGAATGCTGCTGCCTGGCGTGGAGTTGACTCGTAACAAGCGGCACGCTGACAAGCGTGTGGTAACCTATCCTATCTTGTTACGACTCACTTCCGCATGGAACGGTGTCGACTTTGCTGCAGTCAGGATTGGTGACTGTGCTGTTGACGTTGGAACGGTGTTGACTGTGTTACGGCCTCCTGCGCTGCTGCCATTGTCTGCTACACAGGCCATTGACAGGGCTGAAGCAGAGCATGCAGCCCATGGCGGCAGCAGCAGCAGCAGCGTGCCGGTGGCTGCCATTGCAGTGCCAGTAATGGTCGCCGGTGAGTGAGCAGCAGACTGGGTAGCGCCAGCTGGTTTGCTTGTTGTGGCTTGCATTGCGGCAGTATGCGTGCAACAGTGGCGCTGCTGGCTGGAGCAATCAAAGGTTTCACCCACTGCTTGGGTTGCATTGTTTGCTGCACATTGCATGTGCGTGGCAGCCTGCTCGCAGTGCTTGCCCTCTTTCGCATGCGTTGGCCAGTCTGCTGCATCAGCTGCTGCCGTGTTCCGCTGCCTTGTCGTCAAGCCCCTCACCGAAAGATCTAATGCTTTACCCTGCCGCAATCACGCCAACGCTGTGAATCGCCGCAGTACTGGCGGTGATGGCTGCTTGCGCATTCGCGGCCTACAAGTGGCACCGGCGGCAGCTGAAGCAGCAGCTCGTTACCCACAACAAAGACGCTGCAGCTGCTGGCAGCGGCAGCGTTGCAGGCCCCAGCCACAGGGGCCCTCCTGGCCCTGCTGACACTGCTGCAGCAGGGCGGGGTGGCAGAGGGTGAGTTGCTGCGCTACAGCTTGAATCACAGGCCACATTATTCTGTTTGGTGTCGCGGCTCGCTGATATGCGCGCCTCAAATCATGGTGATCAACCCCATTGCTGTTGCAGCGAGGACGATGAGCTGTAAATGCCGAGCAATTGCAGACCTGACCTTATGTAACACAATATAACATGTTTGTAACATGTTACTTCACGCGTGCAGGGAGGATGACGAGCTGTGGATGCCGCGAGGCCTGCGCAGGGGCTGGCATGTGACATCAAGCCTGACCACGCCGCTGCTGGGTGCGGTAGAAGATGACCGAGTGGTGTTTGGCAGGCTGCTGGGCGCAGGTGCGACGCTGTTGTGTAAACCACAGGCAACAAAAGCGTGATTTGAGTGGTGGCTGCGCATAGCTGTGCTGCAATCGCCCCTGCTGGGTGCAGTGGAAGATGACCGAGTGGTGTTTGGCAGGCTGCTGGGCGCAGGTGAGGCTGTTTGAACAAGTACAGGCAGCAAGATGCATTGTAACGGATGCACAGTGTGATTTAGTGGAGGATGACCGAGTGGTGTTTGGCAGGCTGCGGGGCGCAGGTGCGACGCTGTTGTGTAAACCACAGGCAACAAAAGCGTGATTTGAGTGGTGGCTGCGCATAGCTGTGCTGCAATCGCCCCTGCTGGGTGCAGTGGAAGATGACCGAGTGGTGTTTGGCAGGCTGCTGGGCGCAGGTGCGACGCTGATGTGTGAATCACAGGCAACAAAAGCGTGATTTGGGTGGTATCTGCGCATAGCTGTGCTGCAATCGCAGCTGTTGGGCGCTGTGGAAGATGACCGAGTGGTGTTTGGCAGGCTGCTGGGCGCAGGTGCGACGCTGATGTGTGAATCACAGGCAACAAAAGCGTGATTTGCGTGGTATCTGCGCATAGCTGTGCTGCAACCGCAGCTGTTGGGCGCTGTGGAAGATGACCGAGTGGTGTTTGGCAGGCTGGCTGGGCGCAGGTGCGACGCTGTTGTGTAAACCACAGGCAACAAAAGCGTGATTTGGGTGGTATCTGCGCATAGCTGTGCTGCAACCGCCGCTGTTGGGCGCTGTGGAAGATGACCGAGTGGTGTTTGGCAGGCTGGCTGGCGCAGGTGCGACGCTATGCACATCAATGTATCAACGAATGATGTATGTCATTGCACATATTTGGCAACACAGCAGTGTACGAGTGGGCTTGGCCGTCAGCTGTACGCTGCAGCGCATTTGGTTGGGCACCTTGCGTGCAAGCTTAGTGTATATGCAAAGATGGACAGTCTAGCATAAGAAATGCAAAGCTGCGCACCTTCAAGCATTGCTTGGCCAGGATATGCATTGGCCCTGTATGCGCCACAGCAGCTGCTTATATACGCGCATATGAGTACACCCAACCGCTTCAACCCTGGTGTGTTTTTTGCTGCTGAATCTTTGGCGTCGGTGCTTGCAGGATCTTTTGGGCGCGTGTATCTGGCAAGATGGGCCGGGCGCCAGGTGGGGATCTGGCTGTGGCTGTGGGTTTGCAGACTTCTGCTCCGCGCACCTTTACCCAGTTACCAAGTAGGGCCACAGGCCCACCCACAAAGGAGCCAGACAAGGCTCATGGGGTGATTGTACATGCACCACGTGGCTGGGCGCCTCCGGGTGTCTCCAGCTATGCTCTGATCACCATTGTTCTGGGCTTTCACTGGGCATGCAACGCAGCCTGTGTGGGAGTAGTTCCACCTCAACTGTGCCGCCTTGCTCGATGCTGTATTCCACCATGTACATTTCAAATGTCACACTTGGGTCCCTCACCGTGTGCATGGGACACGTTCTGTTGGCTACAGCACATCACAACTACCTGTGCTGTGTGCGCTGCAAATCATCCAAGGTGGTTTGGGAGTGGCTCCCTCCTCTGGGTTCACCTCTTGCTAGAACGACGTGTAATTGATTGATTGTGTGCGCTGCATCCGCAGGTGGCTGTGAAGGTCATCGAGCACAGCGGCGACACATCAGCAGTGGTGGAGAATGAGGTCAAGCTCATGATGCAGGTGCGCTGGATATTTATTACATTATATTATATATATAATACAATATATTAAATTCAATATAATATGATATGTGTATTATACATAATACATTATTTTTACTGTGTTACTGCTGGATCAAGCTCATGATGCAGGTGCGACTGATGCACTTCAACACCCAGGACACGCTGCAAACCCAACATGCCACACACAACACGCAGCAGCCAACACTAACATCACCTGGTTCTGATGCGAGCCAAGAGCCCTTGGCAGTTTGCCTACTTCAATGAAATGTGTCTAGTGGCCAGTGTGCTGTTTTGCATGTCGTCCAGCATAATCTTATTGGATTTGCTGCGCAACAAACCCCTGCCTGCAATCGGCTGCCATTCATCCATTCGTTCCTGGTGCTGCTACTGTACCTGGCACGTATCCCTGCCGCAGTTCAACCACCCAAACGTGGTCAGAGCTTTCCGCTGCATCACCTACAAGCACCCACGTATGCAGCACATCCCTGGCAGTGCTCCCAGCAGCGGCGGCCACCACCACGCAGCAGCAGCAGCAGCCGGCATGCCAGCCCTGCTGACTCAGCCAATCAATGCCTCTCAGCTGCTCGGCTCCACCGCTGGCACCCGCAGCAGCGCCAGCAGCTGCAGCAAATCTCAGGGCACTAGCCAGCCACTGCCAGCTGCACTGCTGCAGCAGCACCACCAGCGGCAGCAGCAGCAGCATATTCAGGCTGCAGGGGGCGTCGCGCCGCAGGCAGCTGCAGCAGCATGCAGCAGCAGCATCTTCTACACGCCCTCAGGGAAACCGCCCGAGGTGGCTGCTGCATTTGGCTCTACAATGGGCCGCTCCCCCCTGATGCCAATCCTACACGGCAGCAGCAACAGCGGCAGCGATCGGCAGCAGCAGCAGCAGCAGCAGCAGCATTCAGGCTCGATGGGCAGCAGCGTGCAGCTGCACAACTTGGCCGCACACAATGCCCTGGGGCTCGGCGGTTCAGCGGGCACGGGTTCAGCAGGCCAGGGTTCAGGCGCAGGGTTTATGGTGTTTGGCTCGCTGGATCAAAGGGGCTCAAAGGAGGGCGGCCCGCAGCAGCAGCAACAGCAGCAGCAGCAGCAGGATGGTGCCAATGCAGTGGGCAATGAGGTCAATCAGGGCAGCACTGGATCGCTGGAGGGCTGCATGACGTCACTGCTGCTGGAGGAACCTGAGCGAGCAGAAACCTGGTGAGGCCTGAGGGTTCAGGTTCTGTTTTGCACTGTGTTGATGTGCTTCAGATCGTCATGCCATGCTAAGCTGCTTGTATGTGTACGAGCAGGGTCCTTTGATTGCACTTCAGATCGCCATGATTGCACTTCAGATCGCCATGCCCAGCTGTGTGTTTGCATAGTAGAAGGTCCTCTGATTGCATCGAGCTGCTGCAGCTGAGCACAGCAGAGGTGCTGAGTCATTGTGCTGCTGCAGCAAGTGCAAAGCACCACAGCGTCATGTTGTGCTCAACTTGTTTCGGCTCTGGCTGACCTTGCCTGTGTCCTGCTGCTGCTGCCTTGCCAACTGCTGCAGGCTGATCACTGAGTACTGGTGAGTGGCTCGAGCTTGCGGCACACCTCTCACAATTGACTCGTAGCAGGGGGCAGCAGCAGCAGCAGCAGCAGCAGCAGCAGCACACCGGCAGTATGTGCAGCGAGATCATGCACTGCGGTCTCACAGCAGCTGCGCCCTAGTCTTGCATGTGGACAACCTGCTCTTTTCCTGCCATATCAACCATGCCGCAGTCTCATCGCCTATTTTGTAACATTACTCAGTGCCGTTTCCTCGTTTGGTTCTTGCAGTGACTGCGGCACGCTGGGCAACCTGGTGGCCATGCTGCTTTTGACCTTCACAAACTCTTTTCCCTCCGTGTCACCTACCTCCTGCTGCTGCTGCTGCTGCTGCTGCTGCTGCTGCTGCTGCTGCTGCTGCTGCTGCTGCTGCTGCTGCTGCTGCTGCAGTGACTGCGGCACGCTGGGCAACCTGGTGGCCAAGCTGCCAGCGCCGTGCCCGCAGGACGACGAGCGGATGCTCAAGGTGCTGCTGCTGCTGCGTGACGTGGCGGAGGGGCTCAAGGCGCTGCACGAGGCAGGCGTGGTGCACGGCGACCTGGTGAGAGTAGTGTTATGCTACGTTATGTTATATTATGTTTCAATGTGTTATGTTGGTTACAAGAAGTAGTAGCGCGTGGGCCAGTGGCGGAGGGGCTCAAGGCGCTGCACGAGGCCGGCGTGGTGCATGGCAACGTGGTGGGGATGTTTGATTGTTTTTGACTTCACATGTTCCTAACAGACAGTGACAGATAGTCCAGCTATGTCAGCTATTGGGTTTGATGAAGCTCAATTGATCATGCAGATAAGTATTTGGTTGAAAAGAAAGTCCTGTGGGGCGCCGCTCAGCGGCTGAGTAGTAGTTTGGGTTGTCTCAGCGCTGTGTTGCGCATGGCAATTCTCCCCATTATGTTCCTTCAAGGCGTGCTGCTGCTGCTGCTGCTGCTGCTGCTATGCAGAATGGCCGCAACGTGTTAGTCAGCGCAAGTGCCATGAGCCCGCTAGGAGTGGTGGCCAAGGTGGCAGACCTGGGTGAGTGCTGCTGAGTTGCAGCTATTACAGGAAAGATCTAGACAACAGCAGCATGTGCAGCTGCTGCACCTGCATTTTGTGGATCACGCAACTGTTGTACAGGCACTTGAAAGTACATGGTTGGTTGAGCAGTAGAGGAGACGTCTGCATGGCTAGCACATGTGCCTCATTTTAATCTGGCTTGGCATTTATGCATGTTCCACCCACCATGCAACCACTGCTGCTGCTGCTGTTGTGTGTGTCCGCAGGCCTGTCTCGCACCATCAAGCAGCATGAGACGCACAGGACCACCAACACCTGCGGCACCCTCAGCCACACAGCACCAGGTGAGGCTGCGGACACTGTGCGAGGCCGCCCCTTGACTGCTGTTCTTCAGTGTATGCAGCATTCGTGTAATACTTTGCGTGCATCAGGGGTTCAAGCCAACAGGTGCCCTGGCATACCTTCCTGCATCCAAGACACAGCGATGCATGATGGCTGATCACTCTCCGTAGCTTGTCCTGCAGGACGAGGTGCTTAGGGGTCCTGCAATGTGGTGCTCAGCGGCAATGGCGCGTGTGCTGCTGCTGCTGCTGCTGCTGCTGTGTACGTGAACGCGTGTGCACCTGTCTCTGCTTGCTGCAGAGCTGCTGCGCTACGGGCGCATGGGCATGCCTGCTGACGTGTACGCCTTTGGCGTCACCATGTGGGAGCTGTACACGGGCCAGGTGGGCGACTGGAATAACACGATACATTTTGCATTGCATTGCATAATATGATACATTTTGCATTTGCAAACCTTTTGGCAATCCTTTTTGCCATATCAAATTCTGCACAACGTAGAGGTTGCCCATAAAACTAGAGGAAACATTGCAGGAAACGCTTGCGTTTCGCATCAGCATGTGGGAGCTGTACACGGGCCAGGTGGGCGGCACTTGTACCACAGTTACTTACTGCATGCATTCAACGTAACATAGAGGCAACAAAGGCATACTTTCGCCTTTGGCGTCATCATGTGGGAGCTGCACACAGGCCGCGCGTCGGTTGGCAGTGATGCTGCCGTTATGCTGGCTGCCGCGGCACCAGCAGCAGCAGCACGGTGGCGCTAAGGATGGATGGCTTGAGCGGCAGCGCATTCTGTTGAGCTGATGTGTCAGAAGCATTCAACCTGGCATGTGCTTGCATTCCCCATCAGCTACCCAACAGATCAACTCTTTGCCTTGTCAGCATATGCATCTCACTTCTTGATAACGCCACACCGTTGTGCTGACACAAAGGTTTGTGTGTGTGTGCTGCTGCAGGCTGCGTTCCGCTCGCTGCATTACGGGCAATTCCTGGACCTGGTGTACAAGCACCAGCAGCGGCCCATCATCCCAGCCCACATGCCGGAAGATTACGCGTTGCTGGTTGAGGTGAGTTATAACATTGTTATAACAGCTTACGTAAGCAAAATGACATATTCTCAAACAACAAAGGCTTTGGAGCAGCATTGGGTGCTGTACTATCAATGCCGTGTTCGTTGCCATGGATGCCAACGTGTCCATGTTGCCAGATCAGACAAGCGAAAGCAGCAACATCGCATCCGTTATCAGCATCACCTGACGACACACCTTGCCACTGCTGCTGCTGCTGCTCCTCGCAGCATTGCTGGGGTGCAGATCCTGCGCTGCGCCCGACAATCGCCACAGTGCTGGATACCATTGTGTGGATGGTCGATGCCAGGCAACTGCGACTCAGTGAAGCAGCAGCAGACCAGCAGCAGCTCGAAACCAACCACCACCAACAGGCATCCTCAGCAATGCCGCAGAGCCAGAGCGCCCCTCTGCCGCACGCAGCAGCAGGCGCATGTGTGGGTGGCGGCTGCAGCGGAAACTCCGCAGGGCAGTTGGTGGGGTTCAAACCCGCGACCCCCGGCGTGCGAGGCAGCGGCACTACGCGTGCAGCCTCACTTGTGTCTGCAAGCAGCGTCATCGGCCCGTTACCACCCAGGCCAGTGCTGCTGGACACTCCTGTTCCAGCTCGCGGGCAGCGGATGAGAAGGGCGGCTGCGCAGGATGCAGCAGCAGCAGCAGGATGCGGACATCAGGATGCAGATTGCACTCCAGATGCCGCTGCCAAGGACTCTACGGAGGATGTAGGGTTGTACGGCGCGGCAGATGCAGCCAACGCAAGCGATGACAGCAGCAGCAGCAGCGGCGAGCATGACGGCTACTTGACACAGGAGCAGGTGGCAGCATCCTTGGGCTTGGAGCGGCGAGGCGCAGCAGCAGCAGCAGCAGCAGCAGCAGCAGCAGCAGCAGTTCCGCCGGCAGCGCCATGGCCAGCAGCAGCAGCAGCAGCAGCAGGCGCCACACCGCCGGCAGCGCCAAGGCCAGCAGCAGCACCAGTAGCAACAACATGGGGCGGGCCGGTGCAGCGGCTTGCGCCGCTGAATGCTGCAGCAGGCGGAGCTTGGAAGGAGCTGGATACGGCAACAGGCATGCTGCAGCAGCGCCGGGCAGATGTGCGGCCGTCTCAAGATTCTTCTGTTGATGTGAGGGCGATGCGCGGAGGGCTTTCGGAGCCGCTGCCACTTGTGTCTGACGGCTGCAATGTTTCATCGAGCATGGAGGCAGCGCCAGACAGCTCGACTGAACGGGTGGGCGAGTGGATTGTCTGAGGGCGTTTGGAAGCATGGCGCGGCCCGTTATTTGGGACATGTGTGTATGCGTGCGGTATGTGTAGGCATTTGTGTTGGTGTTGCTGCAGGCACGCAATGCTCTGGGGTTGGGGTTGCTGGAATGGGGGATATTTGATGGCTGGAGGACAGTAGGCTGATATCTGATTATGTTGTTGCGGCGCATGCGCCCTGTGCAGTTGCTTCCCTCTGCCACTCGCGCGGGTTTGTGCGCGTGTTTGGCTGCCTACTTCTGTCGCAGTATCAAGAGAGCAAACAGAAGTGTGCCTCCGTGCATTGCAGCAATGTGTTACGTTGTTTACATACTCCATACAACCAAGGATTGAGAACACCAATCTGCAGCCAACGAGAGGCTCAAATGGAGAGCCGCCCAATGGCACTTTTGTCTACACCGAAATGGGCAGGGGTGGCTCAACAGCTCACAAACCAGTGGCCGCCAGAGTTTCTGTGAAGTTTTGGCGACTGCTCCAGGCATGTGCTTGCGGCATTGTTGACATTGTGCAGGGCTGTGTTGTTGTGGTGTCGTATGTTTGATGCGTGTGTTTGTGTGAAGCAGCCATGTGGTGTGCTGTGTGTGTCTGCAACCTCAGCTGTGGTGCGTTCTCCTCGTTTGTTGTGAGCATATCGTGGTGCATGTTAGCTGCGTGTTGCTAGTTGTTCTGGTTGCCTTGATGCAGCCTGGTGCTGCTGCTGCTGCTGCTGCTGCTGCTGTTGCTGCTGCTGGAAACTGGCAATTTCAGAGTTGGTTGCTGCTTTTGGCCTCCGGGTGGTCAACAGAGGGCTTGCACAGACTGCTTCTGAGACATCAGGAGCAGGAACTTTATCTATCTGCATTAATGTTTATGCTGCTTATGCACACATGTTGGAGAAGGGGCACTGCCAGGGCGGGATTGCGTGGACACTGCACTCCCCTGCTGCATGTGGGGGGCTTCGTTGAAGTCAAGGGACAGGAGTTGCACATCGGCACGAGCAGTTTGTGTTTGGCATCATGTGCATATGCGTGTTGCGCACGACTCCCTGCATGCAGCGTGTGCCGCCCCTGCCTGGTGACGTTCACACACAACCCAATCAAAAACCAATGCAGACTGAACTGCAACGGCACACACGTATTACATCATGCCTCAGGCTTGCTTGGTGGTGCTGCGTGGTGTGAGGCAACTGTTTGAGAGCGGTGTGCATGTGCAGGGGTGGCTAGACGACATGTGCATGTGAGGGGCTGGCGCCATATCTCAATCATGCCTGCCGCAGTCAAGGTGTTTGAATGCTTGTTGGAAACGATATTCCCACAGTTGCCTCAAGGAGTAGTGCATGTGTGCATTGGCAGCTTGTGTGGTGGTCTGGCTGTATGTTATTTCACGGAAGATGTGTTGAGCTGTCCGAACTTCACTCTGTTAAACTGCTGGGCTGTGGTTGATTCTGCTGCTGCACTACACTACCCCAACCACATAGTGTGCTGCTGTTACCAACACACTGAGCCTTCCCGCTGTTGCGCGTGTCTTGCTGTGTTGTACATTGGCCAACAGCTGCTGCTGGCATGTTGTGTCTCCACACCAATGCGCTCACGCATTGGTGTTATGTTGCTGTGTCAGGTACACACTCCAATGCTGAGCTATTACATCATTGCACATGCGCAAGCGATGGTATACACGTGGTTCCCCTTTTGTCCCGAGTCAACTGCACCTGCAGCTTGTGTGGCGGAATGAAGGCTGCTTGAAAGCTGACCTGTGCTTCCACACGCAGCTGCATTTACAGCTTGCATGGCGCAAAAACACGCTTGCTACTTGGTGTGGCACCACAGCACAGACTCAAACATGCGATGTAGTCGTACAGCATGTTACCTCATGATGTTTTGGACTCGGTGCATTGACACACACACCGCACTACAAGGGATGATGATTTGGGTCGAATGCGCCAGGTGCAAGGATGCGGGCTTATGTGTGCATGTAGAAACCTATGTGGGGGTGGAGTAAAACCTGCTGATTTTTTGCATGCATGCACTGCGCAGCGGCTGTGTACAGCACTGCGTATCAACCTGCTGCTTGCTTCAGCTCGCATCAAAGCTGGGTCAGGCAGGGGCTGTGCTGTGCACCATTACTGACCTTGTCTATGTGAGCAGCTTTAGCACAAGTACACCTTGTGTACAGTGCAAGCTGACCATCAGCAGCTGCTCGAGTCGTATGCACACAGCAGATGTTGCATGAGCGGTCTGGCTGAAGCATGCTTGTCATTCTCAATCAATCCCCATGGCGCTGTGCAGCCCGGGCCAGGAGATGCATTGATATGCTCTGTGGGCTTCGTTCGCTGTGGCTTCTGCTGTGGTGCTATGCTTTGCTGCAGCAACCCCAACTGTTAGTTATTGAAGTAGCATAGACTACACCAGACATGCGCACCTATCTGCAGGCATAGGTTGTCATGTGCCTGTTCTGGTCCTCCCGGGTGGTGTGCGGCTGCTATGCATATACTCGGCACTGTCCATCATTGCTGTGCTGATTGGGGCACAGCTTCGAGGCTGATCAGGATATGTCAACATGTCTGACACACCGGCTGGGCAGTACCAGTCTGAAATGCTGCAGCCTTGCACAGCCGGCTGACAACACATGATAGCAAGGTGTTGTCAGTCGTCGCATCAGCAGCTGTTGCTGATTGGTTGTGCTCAGTACTTGCTGATAGTAAGGTTTGCGGCAGCGCAGAATTGTGCTGTCACGCGCATGATGCAGGAGAAGATGGCAAGCCTGCCTGGTGCGCCAATTTGAGTGAGGTGGGGAGTGGGTTGGGATGTGTGCTGTGTGCTGCTCAGCTGAGAATGCTGAGCTGTCACTGCTCTGGCGGCTGCTGTGTGCGCGGCACACGCGTAGCCTGCCCGCTTCTGGCCCAACCTCACTCATTGCTGGCATGTCTGTTGTTATGTTAAGTCAAGACGGGGATATTGTAACACACCTAAGGCAATCATGATCCTATGCTGGGTTGTGCCACAATGCACTGCACCACCGGATCAACTTTGTTGCAGCCGGAGTGAGTGGGCTGCGGCCAGCTCTGTTGGCGCTGTTTTATTTCATGACTGAAGTCTTTTGTGGCGTGCCAGAGCAATGCACGTCCCTGAGCCAATGTCCTTGCGCCTGTAAATGCGTTTTAGTACAGTTTGTCAGTATTGATGCAGGCTCTTCTGCATATTATCATCATCATCTCCCGCGTTTCCCTGGTCACTTTGTGTGCTGCAGTACCCATCATCGTGTTGGGTCAACGCGGGCCGTGGAATTGCTGGGTTCCTCGGTCAAACTTGTCTTCAATGTTGTCTTGCTGGACGCTGTCACAGCAGCCCCAGATGTTGTCCTTGCAGCCTTTGAGCGCTCTTGCTTGACTAGTGTTACACAGAGGCCATGTGCTCATGCTATTTCCCCTTGTTTTCTTGTAAACAGAATTATTTTGTGAGCCAGCAAGGTGCACATCATCATTGGTAGTGCTATGCTCAAGTCGCTGATTTGCTGCAGCAAAAAATGATGTGGACCCAGCTGTGAGTTTTCTTCCAGGACCGGCAAGTCAAAAGCAACGGATCTTCTAAATAGACAAATTATCTCTCGTAAACAATGTATGTTGCTCACCGGAGACGTGTATACACGTGGCCACCGGCCTACCGGCGAAGGCCAGCTGAGCTGCTCGCTGGTGACCTTCAGACTGACGGAACTGCACGTCTACTGACTCTCTTCGCCTGATATGTGCAAGATTCATGATAATGTACATAAGCATCTCTTTAATGAATTATTTAAATCTACTGCTGAGGCAAACCCCAAAACTCGCCTGCGACCTTTTTTACGACACGGCGTCCTCGCTGCTTACCATCGATCATGGTCAGGACATTGATCGGGGTTTTTTCAACCATTGCCTATGTTTCAAAGAGTAGTTTACGGCTCAGATGGATGTTGCTTTTCGGCGTGCTGCAGCTGGTGAGTCTGCCTGTCAGCCTGACGGAAATTATCTGCGTGATTTCGTTGAAACGAGAGCACCAGCAATAGCTGGTCGGAAATGCAACTGCAGCTCAGCAGTATGAGCTACGTAACAGCAGAACTCTTGTGATGTGCCCTGTGCAGGTCACCCTACAAGCAGCACCTGCTGCAGTTGCTGGCGCTACCAGCAGGCGTGTACTGCTGCGTGGAATGCCCACTGGCAGTAGCAGACGCCAACTGCAGGGAGCAACTGCAGGTGAAGTCGTGCAGCCAGCAACGTTTTTCCGTGTTGCTGTTGCATGTCTGGCCCTTTGCCGCTGTTGCATTGATCTGTATAGCCTGCACATCTGCAGCATGCGCCATGACTTGCTGCAGACATTGTGTTGCACTGATTGTAAGGTTCAAGCATGCTAGGCCTGCGCCAATATCAGCTGGGAGGTGTTCCTGCAATGGTGCTCGCTGGCACGCGCAGGCTGCATAACAGCGCAGCACACCTGCGGCCCACTGCTGCACAGGCTGCAGCTCGTCCCTGTGATTGCACAACACAGCCGCAACACATGTTCTGCTATGCAAATGAGCACTGCCGTCTGCTGTCTGCTGTCTGCTGTCTGCTGTCTGCAGAGTTCTTGGTGATGCCACGCACCAGCGTCGACCGGCATGACATTGACTGCGGCCAGCCAGGCAGCACCTTTGAAAAAGCGGGCCAGGTGGTGCACTTTTGCAAGCTCTGTGGAGGCACAGCAGCAGTGGCGGATGCCTGCAAGCAGAACACCAAGTGTGTCGGGTTTGTCATGGAAGATGAAAGGTGCGGCTACTTGAAGGCGTCAGTAACAGCATCAGCACAGTTCCGCAGCCAGCCTGAGACACTCTACTGCCTGCCCTCACAGCCGGACTGTCAAGGTGGGCCATCAACTGCAGTACCTGCAGATTTCAAATGATCTTGATTTGACAACATGTGGCTTTCTCAGCCAAAGCCAAGTGGTTGCAGTGCTTGGCAGCGAGCAGCGTACATGGCATTGACAAAGCCAGTGGCCCGCGGTGACTTGCCTTTTGCATACAGGCAAAGCGCGTTGACTGCTGAGTAGCATATCATGCTTTCAGAGCTGGACCATGGGATGTGCAACGCCTCACACTCTTGCTTCTGCTGCTGCTGCTGCTGCTGCTGCTGCCGCCGCAGGTGCTGAGTATGACTTCCATGCGAGGACCGACCTCAGAGGTGTTGGCGATTACAGCTGCAACTACAAAGAAAAGGCAGCTGGCGGTGCAGAGATGCCGTTCTGCTTCGTCCCTGGAGGCCTCAACACTGCTGCTGATGCATGCAATGATGACGCTCGGTGTGTGTCATTTGTAGCCGGCAGCCGCAATGGCATTCCCGGCGCGTACCTCAAATCTGCAGCTGCCCCTGCATCAACCAACTCTGACACATCACTGTACCAGAAACGCTCAGGTGGGTGAGCTGTCTCTTTTGTCAAGCAGGTGCAATCTTTTACGATAGGTGCATGCACAGCCAAGCGCAATCAAGTTGCACATGCAGAGGGCAGCACTTTGGACATGCATGGGCAAGAACCTATGCAATCACTCTGTTTAAACAAAAATCTACACAGTCACATGCTTACACATCCAAGCATGTGCTCATTACAATGCAGGCACTTTAGAGGCAGGCAGCTCAGTGCCGAGCAGCTTGCAGGACGACATTGTTCAGGTCAACCAAGCCCAGGATTCCAGCGGCGCAGCAGGCATCTTCCAAATCAGCACTGTTGGCATGGCCGTGGGTTCAGGAGCGCCCGATGCAGCTGCCCCTACACCTGCTGCGACAACCCAAGCCACACCACAAGCGACACCATCAAACAATGACACACCACCAAACATTGCCACACCCTCAGCCACACCAGCAGTCACCGGCACACCATCAGCCTCGTCATCAAGCACATCCACACCACTGGTGACACCAGGCACACTCCCAGCCACACAACAAGCCACCCGACCAGCAACACAACCAGCCACCCCACCAGCCACCCCACCAGCAACACAATCAGCCACACAGCCAGCCACACAACCAGCAACACAACCAGCCACCCCCACCCCACCAGCCATTCCCAGCAGCAGCAGCCCACCCAGCACAGCTGAGGCCTGGGGCCCCTGCGGCCCGCAGCACAACACAAAGTGCCCCGGCAGCCAGTGCTGCTCCGCCACCCTCGGTTGGGTGTGCAGCGACGCAGATGCATTCTGCAGCGTGGAGCAGGGCTGCATGCCTAGCTGGGGCAGCTGCAAGCCGCATGGCGGGGATGGTGGTGCAACTGTCGGCAACCGACTCAGCAGCAGCAGCAGCAGCAGCAGCAGCAGCAGCAGCAGCAGCAGCAGCAGCAGTCATGGCTGGTCCACTGGAGGCATTGTGGGCGTTGCGTCTGGTGGGGTTGGGGCCTCCGCTGCTTTGCTGGGTGGGGCCTACACCTGCTGGAAGTGGTGGCACAAGAAGAAGGCCCTCAAGGTGCGGCAGTGTTGGTCAGACCATTGCATTTCAAGCCATAGCATCAGCGCCATCGGCCCTTCGCTCCAGAGGAGCAGCAAAAGAGGGAGCACCATCAGCACCGCATGGCATGCGTGCGTTCACATGCACAGATTAACATTTGCCGGAGCAGGCTTGCCTGCTGCCGCTGCGTAGGCGGCATCTAAATGCACAGCATCATGAACATGCTTGTGGTCAAGGCACCTTGGCAATGACCACTGTGGTTGCCCTGCTGCCGTGCTACCTGCTGCTGCATGCTTACCCCATGAACAGGCAAAGAAGCAGCAGCAGCTGCCCTCCACTGCTGTGCTTGCGGGCTCAACAGCCACTGCAGTGATGGGCCGCCCAGTTGCTGATGACAGCCTGCCTGATGTGACATACTACGACCACCCTGTCTGGAAACTGTGAAGAATGAAAGGACAACTATATGGCTTGGCAGCTGGGCACAGCATCACTCACAATTGATCACTAACTTCAGGATTCCGGCGTCATTTCTATGGCTTGGTTGGTGCTAGGATTGCCCCGATTCCAAAGTAGAGGGAGATGGGGGAGGGATAGGCTGCGCCGTTGCGACTGCGACAGACACTGCTGCCCAGCGGCGCTGTTGCGGGGTTGGTGCTTCCGTTTGATGATGGGCTAATACTATACGCAGGCCTGGCCCAATCGTCTCTGTTTATGAAGCAATGTGGCTGACCAATCCCACCTGTTGACCAGCAAACGACCGTTGTCTCCACCGGCACTATGACAAACGGGCGAACGAGTAATTGGTGAATGCGACGTGAATGTACGTTAATAACCGGTGAAAAAGCATTCACACGAATGAAGTGCGAATGGAGTGCGAACCAGCCGTGTTCAGAGTCCATTCGTTCGAGTGAATGGACTCTGAACACGGCTGGTTCGCACTCCATTCGCACTTCATTCGTGTGAATGCTTTTTCACCGGTTATTAACGTACATTCACGTCGCATTCACCAATTAATCGTTCGCCCGTTTGTCATAGTGCGGCGGCTTTCATGCAGCTATCGGCTGCAGGATCTACGTAGCTGGGTGGTGGTGCCATCGCACAGTTGCCGACATCGACAGCTGCGTGTCGATTCCAAGGTTGATTGTGACACCGTTACAGTCGCATTTGCTCTGTATGGCTCCAACACGGCTGTTTATTTCCCTATACAACCACATACCCATTGAATACACTGCTAACGTCGTCAAACAGGCGAATGCAGGCTGCAAATGCCGCATTGATGCCATTGGTGACTCACTCGCGCTGGACCAGCCCAGTTTCACCCAGCCTGGGGCCGGTTGCAACCGCAACATTGCAATGTAGGTTGAGCCTGCAGGCTGCCAGCCGTCTCTGCCAGCCCTCAGTCAACCCGTGAAGCATAACACGCCACGCCACGTCACACGCGTTATGTACAAATCAGCTTAGTCTAGTGTTACTTGAGTGAGCCGCTCGGACCCGACAAGCAAGAGATGTTAGAGATAGGGGGGCGGCAGTTACACTGACAGGCTGTCAAAGAAAAACAGCACATGTACATTGCCGTGGGGAGAGCTCCTGCATGGCACAGTACTGCTGGTGGTGCTGGAGACGCACACAGCAGTACACTGCAGTACACAGCAGTACACTGCTGGTACACTGCAGTACACTGCTGGTGGTGCTGGAGACGCACACAGCAGTACACTGCAGTACACAGCAGTACACTGCTGGTACACTGCAGTACACTGCTGGTGGTGCTGGAGACGCACACAGCAGTACACTGGCCGGGCCTGCAAAATTCTCCAATCCCGCACAAGGAAGCTGAGAAGTCAACTGCTGCGTCTTGCAGGACAGCAGCAAGACGTGTTCGTCATTGTCCTCTCACACGCCCGTATTCCAACAAAAGCACGTCTTCTCTACGCCTCAGATGGAGCCACCAACGGAAAGCCCCTTACTACCCATACCCGCAACCAGCTCCACACAGTTGCGCCACATGCTGCCATGGTGGCGCGGTCCCTTCTAGCAAGTAAGTGAGCAGTAGGAGTTTCAGCTGATGCAAAATGTACTTCCTGCGACTTTTACGTTGCTGCTCACAGCAGTCCCATGCCGGTCTGCGTGATGCTGACAGACCAGCGCCGCAGCTCCTCGCCGCTGCCGTTGGTCAGTGCCCGCATGGCAGCCACCTGCTGCTGGCTGGGTGGGGCGGGCACCAGCCCCCGCTCGTGGTAGTAGAACAGCGCGTGCGCGGTCTCCACCTGCAGAAATCAGCAACCCCGCAGCAGCAGCAGCAGCAGCAGCAGCAGGTAAAAGACGGGAAATTGCTGGTGTGCTGGCTGGGTGGGCTGCACACCAGGCCGCGCTCATGGCAGTAAGACAGCGCGTGCGCAGTCTCAACCTGCACATGCCTTTCACAACAAGCATGCAAACCATGTGAAGCGGCTGTTGTACATCAAGGGCGGTACATGCCTCTTGTAAAAGGGATGACCACGCATACTCAGCCACTGAAGGACCGGCAGGCATCAATGCAGTCGGAAGCAGATAGCTCCTACACACACGGCACACCAGCGGAACCAGCTCGAACAAAAATGCAGATGTTCTTCTTCTTCTGCTGCTGCTGCTGCTGCTGCTGCTGCTGCTGCTCACCGGGGAGAAGCGTGGCATGTGGTAATCTGCTGCTGCCTTGCTTGGCACCGCCAGGTCAGCAGGCACCGCCCCGCTGGCACTGTCAGCCACCAGCACGCGGCACTGCGCCAGGTCATCACGCTGCAGCAGCCTGAAGCCCCGCGCCTGCATTTCAAGAACAAATGCAACATTTGCAGCAGCAAAGCAAGGCCTGTCAGCCACCAGCACACCGCACTGCGCCAGGTCGTCGCGCTGCAGCAGCCTGAAGCCCCGCGCCTGCATTTTACAAACACAAACAAACAGATGCAACGTTTGCAACAGCAGATGATTGCTGTCAGACTCCAGCACACGGCACTGCGCCAGGTCGTCATGCTGCAGCAGCCTGAAGCCCCGTGCCTGCATTTCAACAAAAGCAACGTTTGCAGCAGCATGTTACAGGCTGTCAGCCACCAGCACACAGCACTGCGCCAGGTCATCACTGTGCAGCAGCCGCAAGCCCAGCGCATGCAGTTCACAAACAAACGCAACATTTGCAACAGGGCTCTGATATCAGCAGCAATGACACGCAACACTGCTGCAGATCGTCACGCTGTAAGAGCCTGAGGCCCCGCACCTGCAGCCAGACAGGCCCAAAGCCAACATGTTGCTGCACGGCAGCGACGTTACTAGCAGCGATCACACAACACAGCAAACACTTCAAGCACCCTATCCATCTTGCATACTCCAAAGAAATGTACGGCTTGACAACAAATCTATCATCTGGAGGTGTATTCTCAAACATTAACAAATAACAACCATCACGCACCAGGTTCAGCTTGTGCACTGGCAGCTCCTGCCTGTACTGATATGCAGGCTTGCCCCGGGGGCTGCGGCTGATGGTGCGCCCGTAGTCGCTGCGCCAGTGCAGCACATTGTAGCCGTCAACAGCCAGCAGCACCGGCACGGATGCTGACAGTGCTGCCAGCTCCTTCACCAGCAGCAGGCAGCAATCCACTGCCAGGCGGGCCTGCAAGCAGCAGTCGATGGAGAACAGCAGGCGTAAGCGAAGATAGATAACAGTGAGGTGTCCAACTGGCGAAGCAACCAGTGCGGCGCCGGTCAACCAGGCAAGCGAGCTACATGCGCGTCTGGCAGGAGCAGCACACGAGGTACATGTGGTGATAGCAGCAGCAGCAGCAGCAGCAGCAGCAACCCACACTGTCGTCGGTGCTTAGCCCGGTCATCACTAGGTCCCTCAAGCTGTCCCTGCCCTGGCTGATATCAGTGATATCAGCAAAAACGTCCAAGATACTAGTGAAGTGTGCAACTGGCAAAGCAACCCCGGAGCCAATGCACCTGGCAAGCAAGCAGCAGCAGCAGCAGCAACTCACGTTGTCATCGGTGCTGAGCCTAGTCATCACCAGGTCCCTCAAGCTGTCCCTGCCCTCACTGATATCAGTGATATCAGCAAAAAAACTAAACGTCCAAAATACTAATGAAGTGTGCAACTGGCAGAGTAACCGCGGAGCCGATCCATCAGGCAAGCGGGCAGCAGCAGTAGCAGCAGCAGCAGCAGCAGCAGCAGTAACTCACGTTGTCGTCGGTGCTGAGCCCAGTCATCACCAGGTCCCTCAAGCTGTCCCTGCCCTCGCTGACAGCAGCGCTGCCCGTAGCGCCGCCAACAGCAGCAGCTGCAGCAGGCGACTGCAGCAGCTGCAGCGACTCTGGCAGCTGCAACTTGTAGCCTGACAGCTGCTTTTCATGGCTGTCTGCAAATGACTTGAGGATATGCTGCGCTGAGATTATGGTGTCATATGTGCCGTCATCTCTCTTGTAGAAGAAGCCACCGCGGGTGAGCTCGACAGCTGCAGGGATGTACAGCGCGAGCCTGCAGCAGCAGCAGCAGCAGCAGCAGCAGCAGCAGCAGCAGCAGCAGCAGCAGCAGCAGGAAAGGAGTGGGTGACAGTGTCAGAGTACTGGTGGTTCATGCAGCGATGCACACGCCAGCAGATGCTTGCACAGGGCAACAGAAGCTGCTGCTGCTGCTACTGGTGAATACCGCATCCTCAGCTGCTGCACCTGCACTGTTTCACACTGCTCCACTCACCAGCCGTTGTTGCGTGCCCACTCCACTAGCTGCACCACAGCAATGCTCTTGCCAGAAGGAAACACACGTGCTGAAGCCAAAGCACCATGGCAGCAGCGGTGGCGCGCTTGCTGGCTTGCCGCTGCCGACATTCCGCACAGCATTAACAGTCCCTTCGCACAAGGATGCGGCTTGCTGTCCAGTGACATATGCAACAAGAGAATGCAACCAGCACATGTTGCTGCTCTGCTGCTGCTGCTGCTGCTGGTGGTGGATGGCACAGCATCCACGCGTGCTAGCACTCACCAGCCATTGTTGCGTGCCCACTCCACCAGCTGCACCACAGCAATGCTCTTGCCAGCCCCTGCAGGGCCGCGCAGGTGAATAGCCGGTGGTTCGCTGCTGCTGCTGCTGAGAGCTGCTGCTAGCTCCTGGCTGCTGCGCCGCCACATGAGGCTGCTGCTGCCTGTGCTGTCGAATTCAGCCTGCAGGGATCTGCAGCCACCCCTGCGCTGCAGCTTGGCTGGCCGGGGCGAGTAGAACGCCTGGCGGCAGCAGCAGCAGCAGGCAGCAGCATGGGAGACAGAAGGTGCAAGTGGCTGGGGCGGGGGCCGTACAGAGTTGACAGCAATAGATGGCATGCACTAGCAGAGGCCTAACTAGCTGTGTGATGCTGTGCTTATGTGTCAGCAAGCATGTTGATCAGCCTTGCATTCTGACCAAGCAGTGTGCACAGCACAAGCACACAAGCCAAGCAGTAAGGCTTGATGAGTGCTTCTCACCTGATGGAATGGCCTGAATGCTTCAGGCACGAGTGCTTTGTTGAAGTCATAGTATAGCCCTATGTGCTCTGCTGCTAGCTGCTTTGAAGAGTGCTTGGTTATGAGCCTGCAGGGCATCAGTGAAGGGGCAGGGGACAAGCAGCTCCAGTTGCTGGAGATGTTTTGTTCGATGTGCTTCCGTGAGGACGCATTATTATCTGCTTGGCAAAAGTGGCACACTGGGTGACACAAAGACAGCTGGCTGCCTCGCTGGTTGATAGCCCAATCAACGAAAGCAGCTGCCATGCAGGCAAGCACTCAGTGCTCATCCCAACCACTGCTACTGCCAACTGGTGGCTTTCCACCACAAAGCGCTGGCAAGCACTCGATGCATAACTGAGCACCGCTGCTGCCAGATATTCAACCCTGGCAAGCGCCTAATGCAGTTTCCGTTCCGACTAGTGCTGCTGCCAGACGGTCAGCACTGGCTGCTCTCAACTAGTCAGCGCTGGCAAGCGCTCAACGCATTCGCGACTGATGCTGCTGCTAATTAATCAGCGCTGGCTCCTCCCAGCTAGTCAGCCATGGCTTGATACACTTACGATGGCAATAAGCCCTGTCCATCTGCTGGTTGCAACAAGAAGCAGCTGCCATGCAGGCAAGCATGCACTCAATGCCCCTGCAGATCACTGCTGCTGCACACTAGCCAGCACTGCCTCATACTTACGATGACAGCAGGCCCTGTCCATCTGCTGGGGCCTGCAAACTGAGGCGCACACTGCTGTCAGAGGTTGCCACCTCTGTTGCTGACGCCGGCGCTGCGCTGCTGCTACTGCTGCTGCTGCTGGTCGAGACCTGCCTGCACTGCCAGGGGTTGCTCAAGCTGCTTGAAAGGTGCATTAACTGGCTGCACCTGCAGGCAAATTCAAAGTTACTTGAGGACGTGGCACAGCACCCACACTGCAGCAGCCAGCAGCAGCACAGACAGCAAGCTGCTGGCGCACATGCGATGCCATTGGCAAAAGGATCAAGCAGCGACGTCAAGCAGCTCACCCTGCTGCATGCTGAATGGCTGCCAGTGCCTGTAGATCTGCGCCTAGGTTGGAACTCCTGCTGGCAACAGCACGCCATAGGCCTGCTGCTGCCATGTTGTACTGGGTAAGCCTGCTGCTTCCTTCGCCACGCGCCAACCAGAACCTTAATAAACGTATAGCTCAACAACAAAGCTGTGCAATTGGTGTTTTTCTGTTCGCGTCGCGGCGCTTTTTGGTGATCAGTGTCCAGACAGTAGTTTGTGCCGAAAAGGGCAGCACGCGCATAAAACAGGCAGTAAAGTGAAGTTGGTCATCATTCCTGCGATCGAAGCCTTATTGGCTGTGTCACTCGAGGTGCCTGTCACTGGCACAGCTTGAACATGTTCGAGATGCCTTTTATTGTCTGGCATAACTGTATAGCTGGATTGTTTCGTTCTGAAAACTGCCGCATACTGCTTCTTGCTGCCTTAGCTGACGACCACGTACTGCCATCCTGCTGTCCTATGACCTTCACCAGCACAAAGTTGAACTCGGCCCCAAGCTCCTAGCAACGCCAGCTACGTTGCCTGAGGCATGAATGGCCTCTGCTTCATCCGCTTCAACGGCAAGCAGGTCAGCAGGACACAGCAGCCTGAGCAGTACCAGGCCAGGCCAGCCCTGCTGTCCACGATGTACTGCCAGAAGCAGTGGAGGACACATGACTGCTCAATTGTCTGACCTAGCTGCTTTGAAGCTTCAATTGCTTTGAAATCGGTGTCAAGCTGCAGCACGCGTTGCTGCACACTGATGTACTCAGTTGTTATGTGATGGCGTGCATGTGCAGGCCTCCTGCAGTAGCCAACTCTGACAGTAGCAGCACGTCCCATGCAGCAACAGCTGGCTCACTCAGCACACTGAACAACTCAAAGCAGCAGCCAGGCACCAAGTATGGCAGTTGCAGCGGCAGCAAGGTGGCTGTGAGGGCGTCGGTTGATGATGCTGGATACGATGCAGTACCAATTGGGGAGGAGGACACATGGAACCTTTGCGGTTGGGAGGAAGGCCCGAGTGTGGTGAGCGACCTTTTGGCTTGTTATCTCAACCCCTAAAGTGCCAGTAGCCTGCTTGACATCTTACAGGAACAGAACACAGCTTGCTGTGTTGGGCCAGGTACGCATCCTGCGGAGCTTCTGCAGCTGCTTGCAGGACGGATGTTGTGCTGCGGTTCAGCAGTGCTGCTGTCAAGGATGCCTTTGTACTACTGCTTCCTGCAAACTTCTTCTGTTGCCCTAACACCACCTGCAGCCTGAGGCGGCTCGTGCTGCATCAGCAAAGCTCTCCAAGCACAAGCCAGCCGCAGAAACAGCAGCAGCAACAGCAACAGCACTCAAAGCCAGCACTGGCAGAGCATCGCCAGCTTCTGCAGGTGCAACTTGGCGCTCCCCCGGCACTGCTGCTGCTAACAGCAGCAGTAAAACCAACGCAGCAAGGAGGCCAGCCAGCAGCAGCAAGCCTGTGCCAGGTTTGCCGGTGCTTGCAGGACCAGCAGGCGGCTTGCATGCCAAGGCAGCAAGGCAGCTGCGGCAAGCAGTTGAGAGGCAGCGGCAGCTGCTAGAAGTAGGAGAGGAGGACTCGGCGGCAGAGGCAGCAGTAGAGCACTACAGGCCTGTTGATGCCTGCTGTGCAGGCAGCGGCAGTGAGAACTGGCAGCATGCAGATGCAGCAGCAGGAGCAGCAGCAACGCCAGCATCTGTGTCTTGCTGGCATCAGAGCAGCAACGCTGACGGTGCAGCACCGTGCAGCACAGCAGGAGGTGATGCTGTACAGCCAGCTTGGCAGCAGCAGCAGATGCACTTGAATGCTTGCTCTGCTGAGGAAGTTGCCTCTTCAATAGCAGAGCAGTCAGCACAAGATCACCTCCAGCAGCTTGCCATGCACGGTCTGCATCAGGGCCTGATGGGCAGCTGCAACGCAGGACACACTGTAGCAGCAGAAGCAGCAGAAGCAGCAGCAGCAGCAGCAGCAGCAGCAGCAGGCAAGCCGCTACGTCCCACACCGACGTCCAGTGACAATGTGCTGCATCCTCTAGCAGCCTCAGAGGCAGCAGCAGCAGCAGGGGGCACCCCACATCAGCTTGCCGAGTGGCTGCAGGGAGCACACAGGGCCCGAGCCAGCAGCTGCACTGGCAGCTGTGAAACAGCATGCATGCCGCTGCCTCACAGTGCTGAGCGGCCTGCTCGGGGTGCACTGCAGCTCGGCAGTGCCTACAGGCGCTGCCAATCTCTCTCGGGGACAGCAGGAGTAGTGCAGCAGCAGTGTGCTGCTGCTGGAGCTGCTGCGGGTGCACCATTGACGGTGCTGGCTGCAGCCTCTAGGGGCAGCAGCGCTGGAGCCAGCAGCAGCAGCAGCAGCAGCAGCAGCAGCAGCAGCAGCAGCAGCAGCAGCAGAGGTAGAGACAGCAGTACGGTGCCAGCTGCCACTGCTGGCAGCAATGGCAGCTGCCAGTGCAGCGAGACAGCTGCTGCTGAGACACTGACAGAGCAGTTGCGGAAGTTGGGGCTCCAACAGCAGCAGCAGCAGCAGCAGCAGATGGAACAGTATCAGCTTACTGAACAGTTTGGACACAGTAGACAACAGCAGCAGCAGCAGCAAGAGGTCATGCGCATACGAAGCTTGGGCAGTAAGCGCTTCAGCAGCTTCAACAGCAACACCAGCCTAGAACAACAGCAGCAATCGCAGCAGCTGCATGCAGCTCCAACATGTGACAGCAGCATAAACAGCAATAGCGGCGGCTGCTGTGCACTTAGCAGCCCAGCCTGCAGCTCACAGCCTTGGACGCTTGGCATCAGCAGCAGCACAGTCAGCAGCATGGCTGTTGGCGGCATCACCGGCAGCATGGCGTCCCTGCAGCAGAAGCTGCTTCCAGGTGACCGTCCCGGCAGCAACGGCGGAGTCACCACCTACAGATCAGCAGTAGGCGGCTCCCTAGCGGGAGCCTCATCTGTTGCAGGACGCATTGGCCACATTGGCTCCAACAGCAGCAGCAGCAGCAATAACAATATAAACAGTACAGGAGTAGGCTCAGGTTTGATCAGCAGTAGGGCAGCCACGACAGGGCTGGCAGTGAGGGCTCAGATGCTGCTCACAAAGGACCTCACAGCGCTCACTCCCAGGACGCCTAGGATGCGAGATGCACCAATGCAGCCGCAGCAGCAGCAGCAGCAGCAGCAGCAGCAGCGGGGCCGCGCAGCTGAGGTGTGCACAGCAGGGGTCAGATGCAGCAGCAGCAGCGCAGCAAAGCCAGATGGTCCTTCAGGGGATCCTGCTGGCAGCAGCAGCAGCAGCAGCAGCAGCAGCAGCATGTCTGCAGGCAGGGTGCGTTGCTTGTCTGGCAGCAACAGGCCAACTTCTGGTCCAAAGCGAGGCAATCGCCTGTCAAGTGCAGGTGGGAAGGGCTATACGGTTGCAATGGGCTAGCAGCAGGGCAGCCACATTTGGTGCTCTAATGTCCATCTGGCACATGTGCACTGCATTCATATCCCAGCTGCTGTGTGCAGCACTCAGTACATGACTTGTCGCATGCACCCACTGCTGTCACCTTGTTGGCTATCATGCAGGTGCTGGGCCATTGGCCAGGCAGCTGCAGTCGCAAGGCCTGGCAGCAGCAGCGGAGTACCAGCGTGCAAGGGCAGCAGTGGATGACATTCTCGTGCGCATCAGCAGCCACAAGGGCAGCAGCAGCAGCCAGGCAGCAGGCGCAGGGCCAGCTGCAGCTGCTGCAGCAGTGCCCCTGGTTGATGCTAGTGCTGCTGCAGCAGTGCCCCTGGTTGATGCTAGTGCTGCTGCACCGGGTGATGCAGCAGGGGCAGTGTGCGCTGGCAATGGCGGGGAACCTGCGAGGAAGCAGCAGCAGGTGACGGCTTTTACAAGAAAGCAAGCACCCCTTGCTATGTCTTTGCCTTACAAGTTTGCCGCATCCATGATATGGCAAGACACACCATGCTCGTGCTTACAATGTCAGATGGTGCTGTTGCAGGGCTGCAGACGGCTGTGACTCTTTGCTAGATGTTGCAACACTAGATTGCACTGCCGTGCACAAGACCTGCTCCCCAGCCAGGATTTGTGTAAAATGACAGGTTTGGGCCTGGTAAATGCACAACTGCGCACCTGCATACAGCCGAGTCAGCCACGGCAGTTTCTGACAATGAGGTGTTGTGTTGATCGACATCATCGCAGCAGCCACGCAAGTTTTCTCAGGGAGTCAAATGCCCGCCTGCTGCCCCTGCTGTGTCTGCTGCACTGCAGCCGCTGTTCGGCCGCTGTGAGTCACTCAAGGCGTACAGCGACTTCCAAGCCACAGCTGCAACTGCAGTGGAGCGCCTGCCAAGCAGCACCAACACCTGCACAGCCACCGGTGCCAGCTGCAGCGTCCCAAGCAGCAGCAGCTGCATAAGCGGTGGCAGCAGGGCTGTTGACAGTGCTGCTGGCGCTGGTGTGCGTGGTGGTTCTGCTGCTGCAGCTGGTGGCCGCTTGCCGTCTGCTGCAGCTGCAGCAGCCAGGGCGGCGCAGCAGGCAGGACTGCAGCTGATGGGCAGCAGTGCTGCTGGTGCAGTAGGCAGGGCAAGCACCTAGTCTGGTGATGAAGAGGCTGGTGGAAAATGCTGTAAATGTTGCTGAGTGGCAGCTGTTGCTGATGTGAGCCGGGCTCAAGTTCTGAACCAGACTTGGACCAGCGTGCTCTGCCTGTCTCAGCTTCTGATTGGAACTGAAGCCGTGATTTGTTGAACAAAGACCCCAGGCTCACCACATAGTGTGTCAGCGACGTTGCTATGGCTCAAATGGTAACATGATGATGATGATGATGATGATGATGATGATGATGATGATGATGATGATGATGATGATGATGATGATGATGATGATGATGATGATGATGATGATGATGATGATGATGATGATGATGATGATGATGAAAGTGTGTCAGCGCGCCACTGCAACATGCTACACCATGGCTGCTAAAAGGCTTTGTTACCTTGCATCAACCGCAACTGGCAGCAACTGACAGCAGGCACATGAACCGCTGTAAAGGGGCCTCTGACACCAATTGGTGTGCGGTTTCAAACACACAGAGCAGAGGGCTCTGTGGCAGCACACTTCACGGTGTACAACGGCAGCTGCATGTGCCATGCAGGCAACAGCAACAACAGGCACGACACACCACTCACATCAAGAGCAGCCTGGGTTCTGAGAGCACCAGCAACAGTGCATGTGCAGGGGCATTGAAAAATCCACTGCGGCAATGCTGCCTGGGAACAATTCCTTCAGTGACGAACCAGCAGAAAAACAACCCTGAAACCTGAGTGCAGAAGGCATTGCAAGGATATGGCCCTGCCGCTGGAATCCAACAGCCTTGCATTTCACAGCCAGCTGGCGGAAAACCTGCAGGTTCTGCTACGATTTAAAATTCCTCGTTGAGCGGAGCATGTAATGTAATGTGTAATGTAATGTAAAAAGTGCCTGTTGATGTTCACGCACAGCTGTCGGCTTGCACGTTATATGCATGGCACAACTACAAAGGAAACCTGCCTCTGATCGGCTCATCCGCACCAAGCGCCAATGCTGCCATGGCATACAGCGCAAACAACATTCTTTGAAGCAACATCAAAAAAGCTTATGTTTCCAGGCAAACTGTTGCTACCGTGCACCTGGCAGCATGTGCCACCAACGTGCAACAACCAAGCCTGAATTCTTCAGGTGGCTGATCCCTGAAACCATTGCTAGGTGGCGCCCAACACAGGCGTGGGACCAAAAAAGCAGCAAATGCACCAAAATTGCAGATGACAGCTGAGGGGTCCGTGCGCAGCGCCCCATCAGCCAGCTACAACACATGCCAGCGCACCAATCACACATCAAGGCAGCGCGGTCATCATCATGTTACCCATCAAGCCATTGCATCTACGCCAACAGGCAGCGCGGTCAAAACAGTAGATTATTGGCATGCAGTGCCATCAAGTCAGTTAGTCTACATGCATGCGCACTACGGCAAAAAAGCAGAGAAGCTGCCTACACACCGCACCGTAACAACATGCAGCAACACCCTGCAAAACAATGGCCGCACTGCCTGGACAGGAGGCCCATTACTGCAGCAGATGCCGGCATCACAGCTGCACTGTAGCTGTCACAAATGCACAGCAGATCCCACAACTGGTATGTAAATCTCTAGCTGCATTGTGGACCTCAAAATGCCGCATAAGTGTCAGTTTCCACAGCTGCCGTGTAGATCTCCAAGCTTTATTGTAGATCTTGAAGCTGCACTGTAGATATTAAATCTGCACTGTAGATCTCACTGCAACCTGGACGGACATGCCGGCCTCCACAGCACACCCCTGCATGGCTGCATACTCTGATTTTCTGTGAAAAGCCCCATATGTTGAGATACACACCCCTTCTCAGTCACACTGGCGATGCAGCAGCTGCGCTTCGCGCAGCATACCGCCAAGCATACAACCAGCAAAAATTGTCGAGAGTGCAGCAAGGAGCAGCGCCACTAGATGCGATGCGCTGAGTCAGCAGTTGCAGCTGGCTTGCTGCCATGGCTGCTGTCACACTGCTGAACAGCCAAATCCTGCAAACGGCTAGCTGCAACAGAGGCACCAGAAGCACCATCAACACCTGACGCGGCTGCCGCATCTGCACCGTCTGCAGCTAGATCAGCATCGCTAGCCCTCTTGGTAGGCAGGTGCTGCCTGCCGAAGCGCTGCTGGTAACACAAAAACACTGTCATTGTGACAATAACACACCCAAACCCTAGCCAAGTCAGCCAGTGCTGCGGCGTATCTTTCAGCAGCACAATCTCCCCAACAATCGATCCAACCAGCCGCAAGCTGATGAAAACGCTGACCAGATTCGCGCCCACGGTGCGAGTGGTCATCTGCAGTAGCAGGTTCGCGCCCGTGTAGATGACTATTGCGGAGCCAACTAACACGCCGATGTCCATCGGCTTCAGCACCCACAGCCACGCAAATTCAGTGCCTTCGATGCCTAATGCAAGCGGAACAAACACGAGCAGCGTGATGTTGCGGTTCGCCATGAGCATGAGCTGCACAGCCGGACACACATCAGGTGCAGAGTTCATCAGAGGACAGGCATTAAAACAGGCGTGGAGATGCCTATGAACGTGGTGTGGGCATGAGGAGCGGTGTGAACATGAACATTAGCTGCAAGGCAGGGCGGCACGCGCACGAGCAGTGTGAGGTACACATCGTGGGCTCGAGGCTGCCGCAGCAGCAGCGAGCTTGAGATGGCCACGAGCAGCGGCTTGAACATGAACATAAGCTGCACGGCAGGAGACAAGTGCGGCGTGAACTTAGCATAGGAAGAGAGGTGTGAAGAGAGGCGTGAAGATGGACGTGACGATAATATGGCTGCGGGGAGCAGCGTGAATAGCAGGGCACAACGAGAACAGGCACCAGCACCTGCAAAAATTAAACGTAATAACAACATCAGCAGCAGCAGCAGCAGCAGCAGCAGCAGGCGCCACACACCTGCACAAGGTAGCTTGTGGTGAACTTGGTTGCGTATATGTTGACCAGGTTGTACAGGCAGGCGATGCCGCCGATCGCAGATGGCAACACCTGCGCCCTAGCAAACGCCACCAGCCGCTGCCGCCAGCCTTGCGGCATTTCATCCTCCGCCTCTTCCTGCTGCTGCTGCTTCTGGAAGGCCTGTCCCAGCTCAGCATCCTGCTGCTCGTTGCTGTTCGATGGTGTGAAGACATACGCATCGTCCTGATTTGCAGTGCAGCCACCGACAGCCGCACATGCAGCCGTCTGCTGCTGCTGCCGGCGCTGTTTGCGCTGCTGCAGCCGCCGCATTGTGCAGTTGGGCAGGTACACCAGGGCCACTACGCTGGGCCAAGCAATGATGTTGAGCACCACCAGCAGCTGCAGCGTGGGGGCAACTGGATTGGGCCGCGTCTGCACGTGCACAGCGCAGAACAGCACGGAATGAGTCCGGGGGTTTGTCATCTGGGATTTGTCAGGTGCATGGATGGCTCGTTGGATGCTGCATGATCATGTGCATGAGTTCATCATGGAAGTGTCAGAAGGCACTTTTCTTGCATCCGCGCATGGAGCTGTTGGCGAAGCCGGGCTGGCAGGGCAAGCAACATCTGCAGCACCTGCAAACATGCTTTTGAAGCAGTGACTGTTGATTACTTATGATGTTTAAGCAACGTGTAAGGTGTGTTGGATTTGTACACCCTATGCCTGCAGCCCATGCGTGAACATTGCCATGGAAACTCTCTCCACAGCGCTGCTGCAACTTCTGCAGCCCTGATGCATGGCGATGCTGTACACCACAGCCACAGCCACAGTCCTCAAACCATACCTGCATGTAGCGTGTGCATACGGCCCAGAGGCCCCAGACGAACTGCACAAACACGACTGCCACCAGCCAAGCAGCAAACATAGGCTTTGACAAGGGTGCTGTCTCTGCCCTGCTGCTCAATGTGCGGATCAGCTGCTCCTTGCGCCCAGACATGATGAACAAATTGTGTATATGTCAAAGAATATGTTCGAGGAGACTGTCCAGCACAGATTCAGCGTGTAGGGCTGGCAGCGGCAGTTTCAAAAGTGCTGCAGCATTTTACAAACAGTGCTGCGGCATGACTAACGGGGCCCCAATGTACACCCTTTACAGACAATACAGCGCAACTAACCCATGCAACAGGGTTCCGGCAGTCTTCCAGGACGAGGCCCGTCTAGATTACGATTGATCAGCCGGCCGTCCGGATTACAGGACACGCAAGCAGGGCAATCACGTGGGTTTCGACACGGATCTACAACATACAGTGTGCGACATCTTTAAAGACAATGCGATGGAGTATACGTCAAACGGAGTCTGATTTGGGGCGCTGACCATTACAACGAAACATTGGATGTGAGCAGATGCAACACTCTGCTGCCTCGCTCTGCAACCTGACAGCGCGCGTAGCATTCCCAACAGCTGCAGCTGATGAACAAACAAACACCGTCAGGTCAACACCATTGATTGGTGACAGGCAGGTGCATGCAGCAACAGTTCAGTCACTACTGTAATCGCACAAACCCTTTGGGAAATTTTAATTCAGCAAGGCCCTTCATTCGCGAACACCAATGAGTGAAGGAATGTTTCGCTGCTGCTGCTCGCGAAACTTGGTGTAACACTGTCATGAGCCCAGGGGCAGGCAGTGCTGCAGACAGCATCGTCTGTCTCTGCTGGGCTTGTTCCAGGCTGCGCAGTGATAATGATGGCCCTCTGGGCTTGTGAATGACTGCTTCAGCTTTGATAAGTGCTTCTTCTATGACTTTCAAAGGCAGCTGCACTGCCTGTACGCGAAAAGCACTAACACAGGCACCAACTCCTCGCGAAACCATAGGAAACACCGTAATTAGTCACCCAAGATCAAGGGCTCTCGCAAACGTTCGTAATTCCATGTCTTAAAGTGATTACGTTATGCACCGTACTACCTTGCCTTCAAGTTTTAACGCTGTGACCGCTGTTCATACACTAGCAGCGTAGCATGGCACTGCAGCACTTCCTGCACATCCACCTCGGCCACTCTGCTGTCGTTGACACGAAACCACCAGCACCTGTCCACATTGCTGCTGCTACTGCTGCTGATGCGCCCAACGCAGCTTGGCAAACCGTTCCCGCCACAGTTGCCGCAAGCATCCTGCTGCTGCTGATGCAATCCCCCACACTGACTATCTGCATTGCTGGCTTCCTGGTCACTGGCAGAACCTGAGGCACCACCCACAGAGTAGTGCTGACCCTGTTGTGGCAGCAGCTGCTGCTGCGTCACGCGCCTGTACATGATGTAGTGCCCTGATGCCTGGCTGAAGCCGAGGTGCTGCACGACTGCAGTCAGGTCGTACAGAAAGCCCTGCTGCTGCTGCTGCTGCTGCTGCTGCTGCTGCTGCTGCTGCTGCGATGCTTCGCCGCTTGCACCCAACTCTGCAGCATCTCGCTGCTCCTGCTGCTGCTGCTGCTGCTGCTGCTGCTGCTGCTGCTGCTGCTGCTGCTGCGGCGGCGGCTGTGCTTCGCTACTTGAGCGCGACTCTGCAGCTTTCCGGTGCTGCTGCTGCTGCTGCTGCTGCTGCTGCTGCTGCTGCTGCTGCGGCGGCGGCGGCTGCGGCTGCTGTGCTTCATCGCTTGCGCCACACTCCTCACCATCATGCTGCATCTCCTGCTGCTCCTGCAGCACAAACGTGCCCATATCAAGCACCAGCGGAAATGCCGCATGCCCCTGCACCTTGGCCCCACCCCCAGCCACATGCACAGATCGCTGCAGCTGCAGCACCAGCACCGCAGGAGCCTTGGCAATGCACGTCTGCTTGACCACGCTGCGCTTGACTCGCAGCCACGGCAGACTTGCTGCCTGCAGCAGCTGCTGGTAGTTGAGTGGAGGTAGGGGTGCGGAGAGGCAGCTGAGGTGCTGCAACTGCTGCAACAGTGCTGCTGCTGCTGCTGCTGCCGCTGGCGATGCTGATGTTGATGGTGATGGTGCGTCATCGCCACTGCTGGCTGAGCGTGCATTGTGCCAGCTACCTGAAGGCACATCTGCTGGCACTGCTGCTGCCGCTGCACATGCATCTGCATCTGCCTGCCTGCTAGTTGGTGCCAGGACTCCTTCCCCTGCGGCTGCTGCTGCTGCCTGCATTGCAGCAGTTGTCCCACTTGCTGCTGCTGCTGCTGCTGCTGCCTTGCAAGATGCTCTCAAGCTGCACCTCAGGCACTCCACCCCCTGCACCACCTCAGGCTGACTGTACCGCCCCAGGCACTGCTGCAAGGTGAGCCCTGCAGGCAGTACAAAGCGGCCGCTGCTGCTGCTGTAGCTTGCTTGTAGGGGCAGGGGTAGGCAAGCGAAGCGCGCAAGGACGCGAGGAAACCTGCAAAGACAGCAAAACAGTGTGAGGCAAACAGTGAGCATGGACATCAAGAGCTGTGCACGTGCCTGCAGCAGTAACGGGGGAAGCTGTTTGCTGGTATCGTCATGGTTTCTCAATTGCAGCAGCATGCACAGTGCTGGCCACACTGGCATGTCCTCTGCTGCGCAACACCTCCAAGGGCCTGCTGCATCGCGGTGGTCAAACACCGGTCAAACACATATGACAGAAGCCAGTCAAACACAGCTTGCCCAGGCGACCCTGCAGCACCCTACCCTACCTGTAGCCGCATGCAGCGCATGTGATGAGGTCAGTGGTGGCCCCAAACACAGGCAGCCAGGACAGGCTGCCACAAACCGGCGCTGCTGCTGAATTCTGCTGCTGCTGCTGCTGCTGCTGCTGCTGCTGTTGCTGCTGCTGCTGCTGCGACAGTAGCTGATGGTCGCCACCAGGCACAACCAGACCTGGCGGCAGCGGGCTTGGTTGTCTTTGTCGCCCCTGCTGCTGCTGCTGCTGCTGCTGCTGCTGCATGGGTGTGGTTGCTCGCAGCTGTATTGCTGCCGCCCTGTCCTGCTGCTGCTGCTGCTGCAGTGTGGGCATGTGTGATGCCTGCTGCTGCAGCAGGCACTGCAAGCCAGGCACCAGCTGTTGCTCCAGTTTTAGCTGCTGCCAGCAAGCCACCTCAGTGGCGGCAGCATCACATACAGCCTGCGGATGGCAATACAACACAACCACATCAGCGTGCCATACATGCCACGTGTCGCAGCATACACAGATATCATGTCAATTGACAAAGCCCCTGCATAGAAACACACGAGGCACATGATGCTTGAGACCAGTGTGCATGGAGCAGATAACATCGTTTGCAGTAAGTGGCGCAGCTGCAGCGCTGTAAACATGCTGTTTGAGTGACAGATGTACAGGTGCCAGCGTATGCCAACACCTGTAATGAACAATAGCTGGGTGGCAGTTCTGCCACAACTTTTTAAACCTTGCAGGTGACACTCCGCACACCTACCTCAAAGGCTTCAGCAGTGTCATGCTGCTAGCCATGCTGCAGCAACAATTAACTTTGCAAGGTTTTTGCACACCCACCTCAAACGCCTCTGCCGTGTCATGCTGGCAGCCGTGCTCCAGCACCCCTTCAGGCACATGCCACGCCAGCGCAGCCTGCAGGGCCCCAGCATGCACAGCCCTGCTGCTGCTGCTGCTGCTGCTGCTGCTGCTGCTGCTGCTTGCTTGCAAGGCTGCCAGCAGGGTGTGCAGCTGCAGCAGCAGCTGGCCCTGGGCTGCGCGTGCTGCGAGTGCTGATGGGGATACTGCAGCGTCAGAACCGTCTGGGCCTGCGTGTAGCATGCGTTGTAACAGGAAGGTGCAGCATATTGCACATGTCACACAGCATGGGTTGAGATGGCAGCAAGTAGCGCACATCAGGTGCTTAGGACACTGCACGTTGTGCGTGCAGAGTGCAATGATGCAGGTAGCACTGCAGTACTGTGTATGATGGCAACACTCCTCATCCTACAGTGCCGCTGCACTGCGCATGCCTGCACAACATGTCCGCCTGTTCAACGAAAAGACACAGTTCATGCATGGTCTTAGGGAGCGAAAGCCCTTCATTGCGCACCATGCAGGATGAACTTCACTGCCCCTTTCACAGCTGCCAGCAGCTGCGCAGCAGCCGAGGGCTGTTGCGCTGTGCTGCTGCAGCTGCTGCTTGCTTGCAGGAATCCTGCAAGCTGGGATAAAGCCTCACACAGCACTGGACTGCTGGCCATGGCCTGTAGTGCTGCGTTGAGGTAACATGTGTTGCCTGTGTTGCACATGCCCGGCACAGAAACGTGCTGCTTGCTGCTGGATGGTTCTGTCATACCGGCAGGAGTGCTAAAGTGCACATCTGCAGCGTAGAGTGAGTGCTTGACAGCAGCTTCAGCAGCAGTTATCTTGGCCAGGCAGTTGCAGTGGCATGCACATGTTTCATCATGGCAGCATGCTGCCGAGGTGTAGGCAGCGCTGGGTGCTCAAAACAGTGGTCAGGCACCCGGAAATGCTTTGGTTGAATGAAACTGGCCGGCCACCCCTGTTGACATCGATAACCTGACAATAACAAGGGGCAGTCATCTGGGTAACAGTACCCTAGTTTACTGCAAGGCTGGTGCCCTTCCTTCGGGTCGACGTTTCATGCTCGACTTGCAAGACGTCGTTTCAAAGCATCGTTTGAGCACATCAGGCTGTCTGTCTTGTCACGTGCACCTCTCGACTCACAAGCAGTGGTCACTGTGTCCAATCGCCTCGCAAGATCTGGTACTATAAACGTCTTGCTCATATTTTGACGGCAATCAGTCGACGCCACACATCCGGTGGTGTACTATCGTTAGCATCAGGGGCAGCTGCTGCAGCAGCAGCACTAACAGCAACAGCAGCAGCAGCAGCAGCAGCAGCAGCACAGGAAGGGCAGCGGCAGCAGCAGCTCAGCAGGGGCTGAACAGTGCTGCAGGCCATCGCAGCAGCAGCAGCAGACACATCAGATGACGATAAAGAACAAGCTAGGGCGCAACGCAGCCCACAGATGGGCCATGCTTAGGTGAGGCAGCAGCCTTGTCCGGCTCTTGAAATGCTGCTGTGTCCTCTCATCCTTGCATAACGCCTCTCCCATAGGTTGCAATATGCAAATCTGACCTGCTATGCAAATACACAGCGCAGTAGCATTGTTTGCTGGATTGTCTGCCCTGCAGTGCCCCCTATGTGTGAAGTTTTCACGTTTGCTGCACATGGCTGTGCCTCCTGCAGGACCATGGTGACGCAGCTGCTGGAGCATGAGCGCATACAGACGACACTGCCCAAGGCAAAGGAGCTGCGCAAAGTGGCAGACCGGGTGGTCACTTATGCAAAAAAGGTGCGGCCTTCTTGTCTGCTGTGCAGTCATAGCGTCAGCAGTCATAGCGTCAGCAGTGGCAGGCAGCTGCTGCGCTGCTTGATGCCGCTTATGGTGCATAGGCAGCTATGAGGATTGTAACGCCCACGTGCGTGTTTACTCAGCGGTGGCAGTAACAGCAGCGGCACCTGAAGCTCTACCAGCATCATAGCAGCAGCAGCACCGGCAGCGGCGATGGGGGATAGGCTGTTGGCAAACACTGTGACAGCCGCGGCCACAAAGTACAGCATGTCTGTGTTCTGATGTCTTTTGTGCGCCTGCAGATCACTAAGACTGGGGCGGTGCTGGCCGCAGTCACTCGCACCCAGCACAACTTTACGTCAGCTTTCGTGCTGCATGCTAACCCTTAGCTGCATGTCTGTCCTTCTGATGCTTTTTAAACGGCTGCAGGGCAACAAGACCGGGGCGGTGCTGGCTGGCGCAGTGGTGCGCACCGAGCGGGAGCTGCATAAGCTCATGACGGTCATGGCGGAGCGCTACAAGCAGCGGCAGGGCGGCTACACGCGCGTGGTGCAGCTTGGGCGGCGCCAGCATGACGCTGCACCCATGGCCTACATCGAGTGAGTGGCCCAGCAGCCTGCTGTGTTGCACACAGGCTTGTTGCACATGTGCTTTTGCCGTGGTTTGAAAAAACGTGTCCAGGCATGTCACTGGCTGGTGGCTGAGTCAGCTGTAGCAGCTGGGCGTCTGTTGCAATGGCCAAGCATGTGCTCCAGACGCTGCAGTCCTTGAT
Source organism: Tetradesmus obliquus (assembly GCA_030272155.1). NCBI lineage: Eukaryota > Viridiplantae > Chlorophyta > Chlorophyceae > Sphaeropleales > Scenedesmaceae > Tetradesmus > Tetradesmus obliquus. The sequence continues at coordinate 2,885,183 of CP126200.1, read as the reverse complement.
TCTGTTCCCATAATGTTATATTGTGTGCTGCGCTGCAGGTATGTTGACAGGCCGGGGGAGTTGCGGCCTGCAGCTCTTGACTGTGACGAATTGTTAAAACTTGTTATAACTCGTGTGCTGCGCTGCAGGTATGTTGACAGGCCGGGGGAGTTGCGGCCTGCACAGCCGCCGCAGGACAGCCACATGCAGCGGGCAGCACAGGCGGCGCTGCGGCAGCGGCAGCGGCAGATGCTGCAGGAGTACAAGCAGCAGCAGCAAGCCAGCAGACCAGCAGCCAGCAGCAGCAGCGGTGGACAATAGTGCTGCTGGCACTGGGGGGTGTTGGGGATTGAAGCGCGAGGGGCGAGCGTTTGAGGTTATGCAAGAGAGCAGAGTCTGTTTGTAGCTGGCATGTCATTTTTTACGCACAGTGATTGCACAGTGTTGCCATTGAACTAGTGTGATTATCTAAGTTATCTAAGCTATGCATCCATGAGTCCAGATGGCTGGGTGTTAGCAGCCAACTTTGAGTTCAGCCAGCGTGGGTTTGCAACATTGTGGTAGGGCGTGCGGATGAGTTGCAGCTGGCAGCATGCACTTGCATAAGGCAGCGGTGCCAGCGTGTTGACAGGCTGGATCTCTTCTTTGCCACTGACATCAGTCTGCTGTGAGATGCTGCGTCGGTCATGCTGCTGTATCCGTGTCACTCAGAGCATCTGGCTGTAACACAAGGTGATGTCAGAGTTAACAGGGTGCAGGTCTTCAGACCAAAACTTGGGTGGAGCAATGGGTACAAGTCAAAACATGTTCGCCAGTGCATGTCGTTATATCAACCAAGTTCAAAGACAGATGCGTGATGCAGCTAGGGCTGTTAGCCGCGCCAGTGCCTGCCTGCTGCGTGCTAGCTCGGACACGCTCAGTTCCACGATCTGTCGCTTTGAAGCCGTTGGCGATGGCTTCGCAACGACCATTTGGAGCCAACAAACCAGTCAAAGGGGTGAGCGTATGCTGCCCGTAAGCTCTCACCTTGACCCAGAGTGCACACGCAACTGCTGCTCCACTAGCTAGCTGCTGCTGCTCCACTAGCTATAGTACTGCTGCTGCTGCTGGTACACACCTTCAGTTGTGGTAGCAAGGCCACACATACCTCCTCACAAAGCCCTTGACAAGCATGCTACATAAAACCTTAACAAATGCTGCGGCATTTTGTGGCGCAGGGTTTCATTGTGCTTGTCACGGCGCAAATAGGCGCAGGCCAGATGCCAAAATTCAAGGAGCTCTTTGCACCACTGGTGAGTGGGCAGCGCTGCACCAGCAGTACTGGCGCTTGCACTACAGCCGGCATGTGTCGCAAACAATCGCTGGCAGCGCCCCCACACTTGTACCAACACAACTGCACGCCTTATGTGCGCTGCAACCCGCGTAGCCTGAAAACAGGCACATTGCAATATGTTGATATGTACTGCGTTGGCCAAGTCATACCTGTGTCAAGCACACCACACTGAAGCAGACGGATCGGTGCTGGCTGTGCGGCATGCCTTGTATGCAATCCATGGCCTGCAGAACTTTCATTGCACCCAGCACACACGACGGCACACCACTGACAGACAGCTGCACCCGCCGCTGCCGCTGCTGCTGCTGCTGCTGCTCGCCCTGGCGTCCGTGCAGGCTGCACATGTGGCGACGAATGAGGAGGGCTGCTATGCATATGAGCTGGCTGTCAGCGGCGACAACCCAGACAAGTTCATAATCTACGAGCGGTGAGCGACTTCCAGGATTAGCTTTGGAAGTGTCGTCTCTCAACGTGTGCAACTTCCAAGTAGCGAGTCTCTTTGGGAGTAGGGGCTGTGCGGGGTAGAGGCCAAGTTGGTGCGCCCAGCAGCACCTGGGCCTCAGCAGCGTGGCGGCTGCATCTGAAGCTGCTAGAGCCAACTGCAGGCGCTGAAGCACTGGAATCATCAGCCCAGGCGCCCATGATGTGTCCACTCAGTGAGCAGTCACCGCACGTACAATGAGGACACAGCATGTCCTGCTGCAACCGGCGTGCAGCCTACGCTGTGCACGCACATGCGTGGCATGAGGAAGCTCGTGAGAAGACGCCGTGTCAGGGGTGGCTGTTTCTGCAACAAGCTACCAGGCGATTTGCTGCTGCAGGGCTGTAAGCCTGCAGCGCTGCTGTTGCAGGTACAAGCAACATCCTGCAACATGCTGCAGCACCGCTGCTGCTGCAGTTGCCAGGACAAGGAGTGAGTTGTGCTGTGCTCTTTCCTCCCTTTGAGCAACAGGGACAATGACACAGCAGAGCTCGGGACAATGGCAATGTTTTGTGGCTTGAATGGCAGCATACTTATGTTATTATGCTGCTGCAGGCGCAAGGACAAGGACTCCTTGTCTCGCTCGGAGTGTGTGGAGCTGCACATATGCTCCTTTCTCCTATTACCCCGGCGGGCTCGGGGCATGGGAAAGATCCATGGCTTGAACATTTATGCTTATGATTTTGTTGCAGGCACAAGGACAAGGCGTATGTGGAGCAGGTGCACTGGCAAGTTGGGGCCCAGCCTGGGCAATGATGCTGTGGCCTTGAATAACAACATGACATTCCTTGTACGCTGCTGCAGGTACAAGGACAAGGAGTATGTGGAGCAGGTGCACTGGCAGTCTGGGCCCTTCAAGGCCTTCCAGGAGGCATGCAAGGAGGCAGGCATTGAGTGGGTAGAGAAGAGCGTGGTCACATACGTGGAGGCTGATGTTGGCTTTTGAGCTGCTACAGGTTGTAACTGAACCCATGTTGTTTCAGATGGGCAGATCTGTACCGCCATTGAGGTGCTGAGTGTTGCACTTGCTTCCACTTCGAAATGAACTTCCACGCGTGCTGTTGCAATGCATGTTGGTCGCCTTGAACCCTCTTGGATGTTGTGCACCGAGAGCAATCTTTGTGGCAGCGGGATCAGCCCCTTCAACCACTTAAGCATGCCTAGACTCGCACATAGCAAGCTGCGAGGCTCCAAGTTGCGGTTGAACTGCGGCAGTTGCCCAGGGCAACTTGCCCTGGCATGGCCAAGAACCCAGCCAGAACCTGATGGCATGCCGTCGGTGCACTGCCGGCATGCAAAACCAGTGTAAGCTGTTACGAATGATCAGTTGTATGGTCTGGTTGTCGAGTGATACGCAACAGCTTATATTGCCAGAGCGCTCCTACCCCGCGAGCGCGTTTCCTTGCACATCACGTCCAGCCACATCCAAACAGCCAGAATCTCTTGAATACTTCCACATGAGCAATCCTTACCCAAGCATGGGCTCTTGGAGCCAGTGTGGTTCCGATATGCAACACCAGCAGTACCCACAGCAACAACAGCAGTATGCACCTCAGCAGGCGTACCCCGCATCTGCACCATACCCAGCAGCTCCATCTTTTGCACAGTACCCAGCTGCAGTACCCACAGCGTCAGGAGGTGCCGAAAGCGCCTGGCAGCAATCCATGCAAGCAGCTCCTGCAGGACAGTACCCGCCCTATGCAGCAGCACAGCAAGGCAGCTGCAGCTCAGACCACAACCTTCAATATCAACACCAGCAGCAGCAATACCCGCAGTACGAGCAGTACCAGCAGCCAGACTTGGCTCAGCAGGCACAGCAGCAGCAGGGTCCCTTGCAGGAAGATGGCACAGCCAGCGGCACTGATGGCAGCAGGGGCTTAGGCACAGGCCTTCTAGGAGCAGCACACAACATGCATAAAGTTGGGCTGGCCATGCACCATGTGGCACACCCTGTGCAGGGGCTGAAGTACCACACAGTTGATAAGGTGAAGCGCAAGCTGAAAGGCAAGGTCTGCCACCTTGTGGACAAGGTCATGCCGTGATGAAGCAGTTGATTCATGATGTTGTCCTGCAGCCACAGCTGGGCTGCATGGATACGCTGCGATGGGCTGGCATTGCATTATACAGTAGATGAGGAAGTGCATGCATTTAGTTTATTGTTTCTCAGAGGGTTGGGGTGGCTATTAACCAAATTGTGCTGTGCAGGCGGGGCCGATGGCGTTGATGCTATGGCTTGATGGGTAACATGATGATGAAATTGTGCTGTGCAGTTGCTTCCCCGGCAGCAGTGACCAGGACGTTTGGGGCTTACTGTTTTCAAATCGGCTTGCTGTTGCTGTGCTGTATTATATGTGGCTCAACTGGTGGCAAGCTGAATGTCAGCAAGGTGCCTTACGCTGGATGCCAGCAGTGCACCGCAGCTATGTGGGCACGGCATTGCCCACCAGCGCACATCGCAGCATCTGTTGGTTGTGTTTACATCAAAAGGTGTCCTCATGGCCTTGATCAAACCAGTTTCTGTGGTGCTACAGTTTCTGCAGAAATATTACCTTTGCTGCAGCTGGGATGGGTTGCGCAGGGCATCCCTTCCCCGCTGGTCACGTACAGAGCCTGCGGGCCAGCTGTTGCACACCAGCAACTGCTGCACATGCCTTCAAGCAAGTTGCTGTCACGTGGTAAACTACGTTGTAACAGTGCGTCATGATCATCAGCATCGGCATGCAACCTTTTACATCACAAGCAAGTGGAGTGCACCATGCCGGATAAGTTTGCGTTTGACAGGGGCTGTGTATTGGAGACCCGGCCTATGGCACTGCCGCCACCAGCAAGACGCTCCACGTTGAGTGCACTAAAGCTCTGTTCCAGGAGGTGCCGGGCACCAGTACCCGGACCAAACAGCATATGAGTTTTCAACAATGCTGTACTTCACGTCACATCCTCCACCCAACCAGTAGCAACTATATTGAGTAGTCAACAAGAGGCTCAACGTTGATGTACAGGCTGTAAAAGGATGTACAAACACACTCAGTGGCGGCAGACTGACAGCGCTGGCGGATAATCAAGTCAGTCTGACTTCAACCACTGCTTGCTGCTGAACCGCATCCCACGATTCCAAAGGAATCAGCAACATATGTACCAGAAGGTTTCCCTCTTCAAGAGTCTGCTCTCTTAGATACATGCTGCAGCAACCTGACATGCGCTGCCTTGTGTCCTGCGGCCTGGGGAGGCAGCGGCTCCGTTGCCACCAGTGCTGCAAGCAGAAAGGGCTCTAGAAGCTGGCCCCCATCATCTTGCGCCCTTCCGGTGCCTGCATGAGCTTGCGCCCCGCGCAGTCGTAACACTCACAGCTCATGAAGCCACTGCCTCCGCAGCACTTGCGCGCCCCGCAGTTGACAGCTCCGCAGCCCACAGGGCAGAAGAAGGCATCTGCGCCCGCCACCAGAGAAGAGATGGCGATTGCTGCCGCCAGCAGCAGCATCAGGGACATGCGGCCGACAGTGGGCTTGGAGAAAGAGGCAGAGGAGGCCATTGTACGTCCGAGGTTGCGATTGCCTGCATGGTGAGCAGGCGGACAGCAGCAGCAAACAAAAGGACCATGAGCAACAGCCATGGATTGGTAATTCTGATTGTTGTTGGCAGTGACAAGTGCACTGTACATTTAGGTCTGACGCCAGTTCCGCTGCAATACCACCAGATGTGAGGCCAGGACGTGCTGATGTTGCGATAACATGACGAGCAGGTGCGGTTGCTGCATCAGCATGGCCCGCTGCAGCCGACAGCTGTCCCCAAGCTGCCAGTGATGACATCTCTTTTTCATAAGAGTTCAGTTTGCTGGTGTTTGCTCTATAGCAACAGATGGTTTGTTGACAACGAAATCGCCGTACCTGTTTTGCTGTAATTTCAAGGAAGCCTAGGCCTGCTCCACGTACGGGTATACGGACAGCAGCAGACGAATGGACGAGGATCCTGCAGAAAGCTGTTCAATCTTAACAACGGTAAGTTGTGGGGGTTTTGTTGTATCTTTAATGCTATATATGGTGCACGATCGCGTTCCAAGCTGCCGTGAGACGGCTTCCGAAGCTTCCGAAGCTTCGGGCTGTGCTGGTGCAGCTGCTGACTACTCGACCTTCCTTTTCACTACGACCTTCAACAGCTTCGGCCTTCACTGCCACAACGCACCTTCTCGTAACAACGAATGCTGTAGCTGCCCTCAGAGGTATAAATAAAGCGCCCAGAGTACACTAGCACCATCTGCCACCCAACCACCCCAACCACCAGTGCACCAGAAACTCTTGTTGCTGCTTACACTTGTAAATCTACCTGCCAAGACATTTGACAGCCAGGCCAGTCGCAAATTCGTGACGTTCTCGAGTGAGTATCATGCACCCAGGGCATGCCATAGCACTAAGGGCCATGATAGCAGCCATGGCACAGCCAGTCGATCTGACATATGGTCACGTTACAGCGCTAGCGCAGTATTCAGCAGTCAAGTCAAGCAGCGCAAGTTGAACATGGTCTGTGATGCCGTTGTACAGCAGCAGCTTAGCCATGGGCAGAGCGCTAGCGGCCACTACCTGCATCATGGACAGCTGTTGATATGGTGTATGCATGCATCAGTTGCATGCACGCCATTGTACATCCTTGCCACATCCTTGCCACACCTTGCCACAGGCAGTACTGCTGATTAAACCCACACTGTGTCTGCTTCCTGCCTGCCTGCAGGACCCTATGGCTTCACCACGCACCTCAGCCCTGCCAGCCACCACCCGCATGGGCCTGATGCTGCTGCTGGGCACAGTGATCGCGCTGACATCACTCACAAGTGGAGCACACGCCTTCTTCTGCCCAGTGGGGTGTGGCGTGGTGAACTGCTCCGGCAAGTGCTGCCGTGGAACTGGCTTCATGTCGTGCGAGTGTGAAGACTGCTGAAGTGGCACGCCACTCACCAGCGCTTCTGGCAGAGCAACAATGGCTAGGCAATTGTTGGTGTGCAAGCTGGTGTGCATATACATGTGAGGTGATGTAAATATACAGGAAGTATCCTGTAATTCAGCTTGTGCTGATTGGAGTTGCACAGCAGTTGCTTCTCTGCAGCAGTGGAGCCCCCTGAGCATGTTCGCTTACCATACAGGATGTTGGGTCATGTACAGTTTGGCATTTTCAAACCGTTCAAGACGTTTTGACAAGGGCAGAAACATGATGTTGTTGATATTGTTGTATGTAACATGCAGAGGTATTTGCCAAGGATTGAAGACCATGTGTACGGGGTTCACCAGAGACACCTGATGAACCCGGCACGCCAGATGTACCAGACACGTGAACCAGACACCGAATGCACCAGATAAGTCAGGCCCACCAGACACCTGATCCACCAGATGAACCGGGCTGACCGTATTCACCAAAATCTATTGGTTAGCCAGACACAACAGACACACTGGACTCACCAGATGCACCAAAACTGACGGAAACCACAAGCCAGCCACACACAACACGCACACGGGACCGACCAGTAGCATATATCACAAATGAAACCATGGTTTTGCTAATTAATGGGCTACATTGTCCAATGTTCAACATGCCGGTCCTGAGATAGATAGAGGGTCACATCAGTGTGCTCATGCGGCATACACCACCACTAACACCTGGTATCATTGGAAGCTGTAATAGCTCAGCTCGGGCTGTCACTCGGTTGAGGTTCAACCCCAGGGAAACCTCTGTTAATGAGGTTGTCATCGGCCGGACCTGAGCTTTGCTGCTGCTGCTGACAACACTGCTGCGCATGAAACACGACAATGCGCCTGCTGACGTATATTACCCAGCACATCTTTCGCATACAGTACATCAGTACCTGAAGCATGGCTTGCTTGAGTGTCGGCCTACAATGTCCAACTTGCCTGGCGTGGGGACTGATCGGCTCATGAGGTTTCAAAGCGGCTGCTGCTGACGGTACTGCTGCACGTGAACACGACAGCGTGCCTGCTGCCGTGAAAACATATGGCAAGTCTTTCATATAGCACACATCAGTACCTTCAGATCTCCTCGGCAAGCTGCAAGCAGATGATTGTTGTGACAGAACTTGTGACCGCAGCAGAACAGAGATAGCCCATGCAGTATGAAGAATGCATCAGGGAATGCACTGCGCATGCACAGCAGTGATACATGCCCAGTGCTGCCCAACACACTTGCCTTGGTGTTGTGCTTTGTTTATGGTGGCATTGCAATGCCCATGGGACTGAAGCAGCAGGTCTTTGGTTGGCTGCTAGGTCAATTGCTGACTGCCTTGTCAAGCCGTTTTTGCCTGGGGTCACCGCAGTGCATGCAAGCACATTCACCCTCCTCCTTCTGCGCTGTTTCAATGGTGGTGATGCTATGGTTGTCGACTGGTACATACATTTATGCAGTGCATGCAACTTCTTAAAATATGCCTCATTGACACCATATACATTATCCATCACGACAAGCTGTGCTGCAGGAGTTTGTAGAACACATGTTGCGGCATAATCTGTTACAACCGCTTAAGTTGGTGACAATGCATTGCCACGTATCCCAGTGACATGTAATGACAGCCGGGTACACTTTAGATTTGGCTCCATCGCCGCACCCTCAACTGTTCAGCTGCACAACAACTACTTCACAAGACAAGCGCCGTCCGTTTAGGTGCCCAGCCAGCCCACTGTGCCAGCAGCGCTGTGCACGCTGTGGAAGTGCAGCAGATGTGGCTTGCATAACAGCCGTCACCCCATGGTCCAGCACAGCGCAACAACTGGCTGCATCACATGCTGCACACATGCAGCGCGCTACATGCCATTGGCGGGCAGTTGCACATTGACAATGTCACAAGAGTCTTGCTGCAGCAGAGAAAGACAACACTCTTCCCTGGACATGACAGGCATGATCCGTTTGTATTCAACCTCAACCTGTACAATGACTCAACATGGACTCTACAAAGCCTGTACCACATGACGGAACTGCCCAGGAGACATGCAGGACACTAAATCTGCACAGCAGTAGCTGCCTGTCTCCCTCCACCAACACAGCCCTATCTCTGCCAGCAGCACACACCAAGCTGAACTGCTTAGCCCCATGAGGCCAGCTGGCCAGCACTGCACTGCACTGCTGGTGGGTGCTGTGCCACTTCAGCAGTCTTCACATTCGCACGACATGAAGCCAGACCCGCGGCAGCACTTGCCGGAGCAGTTCACCACGCCGCACCCCACTGGGCAGAAGAAGGCGTGTGCTCCACTTGTGAAGGATGTCAGCGCAATCACTGTGCCCAGCAGCAGCATCAGGCCCATGCGGGTGGTGGCTGGCAGGGCTGAAGCGCGTGGTGAAGCCATGGGGCCCTGCAGGCAGGCAGGCAGGCAGGCAGGCAGGCACAATGCAAGTCCAACCATCTGTGGGTGGGTGCTGTTACAAGGATGTGCTGCCCAGCTGTTTGCAACACTGAGCTAGCGCTGCAATCTGAGACTATAACACTGCTGTACGCTGTACGGACGCTGAATGCTGCTAATAGCACTGCACACTGGCGCTGGCAGCGCGGTGCCAGCAGGTTGAACACTGCTGATCACCGTTTTGTTGATGCAACTGAAGCTGCAAAGCTTCAGTACCTTCTCTGGTGGCTGTGTGGTTCACGCAGCAATAGCACTGCATGCATGCACGATACTCACTTGAGGTCGTCAAGAAGTAGAGACTGGCCTGGACGTTGGGTGTCTAGCAAGGTAGCTTGGTGTAAACAGCAGCTTTCCAAAGCAGCAGCAACAACAGGATCTGACGCACTGGTGTTTGGTGTGGCTGGGCGGCAGATGATGCTGGTGTAGTCTGGAAGCTGATTTATACCAGTGAATGGCATCGACAACACGCGGGCGATACGAGAAGCTGCGTTGTGACAGTGAAGGCCGAAGCTGCCGAAGGTCATAGTGAAAAGGAAGGTCGCGAAGTCAGCAGCTGCACGGCCCAAAACACGGCAGCTTCAAGGCGTTCGTGCACGATATATAAATCAACGCAGCCACAAAAAACGTTCAAAACCCTTTGGCACGTATTGGAAAGTTATTTGCAAGATTCACGCCAACACGTCTGCAGCTGCTGCCCGTACGTGGAGCAGGCCTAAGTCTTCTTCTAACCTTTCAAGCGAAACAGGTATGGCTACCTCCGTTTAGTGTCTGCTATAGAACATGCGAATCGTCGAATTGCGTCGCAAGTGTCAATTAGAGCTGCTTGAGATGAAGATGTCATCACTGCAAGCAGTGCCACTGTCCGCACTGCAAGTGATTTGCAACTCGGGAACAGCAGGTCCATGCTGCATCTGATGCAGCGAAGGCACGTAGTCGTCGTGCGGTCGTCAAAACGCATGATGGCATCACATCTGGTGGCATTGCAGCTACATTGGCATCAGGAACTTAAAGTGCACTTGCTGTAGCAGCCGCGCACTGCCAGTAGCAGTAAGAATGACGCAGTAAGTTGCTGTGGCTCGTGCTCCTGCTCTGTCTCCTGCTGCTGTTCACCTGCTCCTGCAACTGCTGCTGTCACCTGCTCACCCTGCAGGCAATTACAACCTCGAACGCACAATGGCCTCCTCTGCCCTCCTCTTCAAGCCCGCTGTTGGCCGCATGTCCCTGATGCTGCTGCTGGCGGCAGCAATCGCCATCTCTTCCCTGGTGGCGGGAGCGGATGCCTTCTTCTGCCCTGTGGGCTGCGGTGCTGTCAACTGCGGGGCGCGCAAGTGCTGCGGGGGCAGCGGCTTCATGAGCTGCGAGTGCTACGACTGCACGGGGCGCAAGCTCATGCAGGCACCGGAAGGGCGCAAGATGATGGGGGCCAGCTTCTAGAGCCCTTTCTGCTTGCAGCGCTGGTGGCAAGGGAGCCCCTGCCCCACCAGGCTGCAGACACAAGGCAGTGCATGCCGGGATGATGCAGTGCTTTGTTAAGAGAGCAGACGAGGGGAACCTTCTGGTACATAAGTTGCTGGTTGCTTAGGAGTCGTTGAAATGAGGTTCTGCAGCAGGCAGTGACTAATGTCGCACTAACCTGTTGAGCCGCTGGCGCTGTCAGCCTGGCGTCCACTGTGTGTTTGTACATCCTTGTAAAGCCTGTATATTGACGTTGGACGAGCCTCTTGTTGGGTATTCGAACAAGTTCTAGAGGGAGATCTCCCTGCCTAGGTGGAGCATGTGAAGTAACATCATCACAGCCTCATTACCAACCGTCTGCCAGCAGTGCCAACCAAGCCGCAATGCAGCAACACAGCCAGACCAGACACTGCCCGTCGAAGCTCTGCAGCACTTTGCGCGCTGGGGACTGTAGTGCAAAGCAGTAGTGCAGCAAAGAGCTATGTAAGCTCATGGCCAGAGCCACTTCAGTTAACACCAAGACTGTGACAGTTGCAAGCGCCAAGCATGAATACAGAACACGCACATGCACCAGTAAGTGATGGCTTTGGGTTCTGATGCGCACAGCTGCACGTGCAGCCGGCTGTCAGTGATACACAAGTGCATCCACATCTGCCCTCGGCAGGATAATGTCCTCACCAATTTCTAACAGAAGTGGCACCTGTGCAGCTGTGCATGCCGTCTGCAGAAACAAGACAACCTATGTCTCGAGCATCATGCCATATGGCACACTTGCACCGACATTTTGACAACCTGCCTTCTGCTTTCTGGGGCATGGCAGCTGCAGCATGACTAACAGCATGCCAGCTGCCGGCCAAACGCATGTTCTTGAAGTCCCTTTTGTGCCACAATGGCGTACTCCAGCCTGAGCAGCAATTCGCCACAGTGCTTTATCAACAGCAACAGCCGGCTACTCAAGATAAACAGCAAAACAACAACACACACGCTGACAGAAGCAGAGCGCTGCAGACATCAGAGCGCATCAGGAAACACGCGCCTGTGGGCATGCCAGCACGAAGAAAAAAGCAGTACTCACAAAGCATGCTGTGCTGATTGTGTCAGCAGAGGCCAATCCAATGCATTGGCTGGGACCAACGACAAAAGCGCAGCAGCGGTTGCAGCAGCACACATCAATCAACCAGCTGCACATGCTAGCTATACCTGCGGGGCAAATGCTCAGCCAAACACGATGCAACAGACTGCAGAAGGGCACTAAGTGAGTAGTTCTTCCTCTTCCCTCAAAACGAACTGCAAGGGCCACCAGCACACCCGAGCAGCAGCAGCAGCAGCAGCAGCAGCAGCAGAAGCACAACACGCCTAGCTGATGCAAGGACACCGGCGTATCGGCAATCATCCTACCAGCCATGGCTGTTGAGCCTCAAACAGCCCAGCACAATACCCAGACAAACAAGCATCCAGCACTGCTGCAGCTGGCAGCTGCTGCGATCACAGCAGCCTTGCTGCCGTTTCATCTTCTTTTGCCAATGAACCCCACCATTTTCCAATGACAATCAGCCAAATTCAAATATCAGTCGTCAGGTGGACAACACCTTGACGGCAAGAACACATTCAATCACGCATCCCGCTGTAGCGGACCCTGATCAGCTGCAGCTGACACACGCTGGTCCAACTTACACACAAGCTGCGCAGGCTATAGCACAGATGACTGCAGCAAGCGGCAGCTCACCTATTCAGCCATAGGCTCAGGGCATGCTGCAGCTGTTGCAGTCCCACAGCCCTCCCCTGCTGCAGCCGTCCCCACACCTCCCACACCCACCCCAGCCCCTAAAACACTGCCGCCACCAGCCGCCGCCGCTGCTGCTGCTGCTGCTGAGCCGGCTGCTGCAGTGTGGCCGGCGCTGCTGTTACTGCTGCTGCTGTTGCTGCCGATGAGGTGGCGTGTCCAGGTGCACTTGCCGGGGTCCCGCCGCAGCTCCCAGGAGGGCCAGTACTTGGTGTCCAGCTTGAGCGTGAGTACCTGCGACAGCAGCAGCAGCAGCAGCAGCAGCAGCAGCAGCAGCAGCAGCAGCAGCAAATCAACATCATGAGCAGCTGTCAACAGAACAGACGCGGTATCACTTGATGCCAGTACTTGGAGTCCAGCTTGAGCGTGAGCACCTGGGGCAGCAGCAATCACAGCAGCAGCAAACGTCAGTGTCCAGCTTGAGCGCGAGCGCAGCAGCAGCAACACGGCTGTCACCAGAAAAGGCAATGCAGCAGTTGATCCCAGTTTCTGTGACTGTCCTGTCGAGACTGCAACCAAACCCGGCTGCCCCCCAACAAACACCGCCTGGTTGCAAGTATTCACACGATTCGTGTCACATGCAGTGCAGGACAACACTCGGGCTTCCCTTGACATCTGGCAAACTCTGCCTCGCCTGGCTACCCGCTCCCTCTCAAGTGTGCCGAACCCGAATGCTATGACTCGATGCCGCCGCACAGCCGCCGCACCTTGTGCTGTGTGGTCTCCAGGTGGCACACCTTCACGCGCGCAAAGTCGCCGTCACGCAGCGGCGCCACCACCTTTAGGAAGCTGTCCAGGTCTGGTGTGGGCTGGCCATTGACCTCCAGGATCCAGTGCAGCGCAAACAGGCCGTACCTGCAGCCAATGGCAACAGCAGCAAATGCACACTGTGACTGCATTGCATTGCGCACAAGTGCTGGGGGAGCTCTGGTGTGGCCTGGCCGTTCACCTCCAGGATCCAGTACAGTGCAAACAGGCCGTACCTGGAGCCAAGAACAACAGCAAACAACTGTTTTAGGCATGCTATCACAGCTTTTCATTGCCTGCATGTGTTGGCCGTTCACCTTCAGGATCCAGTGCAGCGCAAACAGGCCGTACCTGCAGCCATCGGCGCCAGCAACTGACTTACGGATTGCTTCAAGAAACGTTATGACTGTTGATGACTATGGAGAGCATCGTCAAAGGTGTTGGGGAAGCTTTGGAGACCTGTAGCGGCGCCTGGTCATTTGTCGGTACAACAGACCAGGACGGCACACAGAGGTCCGACCTGCCACCAGCCACACAACACAAACAACACATACATGGTGCCACACGGCTGAACTTCTCGGCATGTCTGCCGCCCGCCCACCACCAGCCCCACCTCATAATCACCCAACAGCAACAATCGTCTTTGCCGCAGCCACCCACCTGTGTGATGGCGAGCCGTGGTGCCATCTGCTGATGAACACGCCGGCCTTGCCCTCCGGCTGAAAGCCCAGCTCCTTCACTGACCTGTGCGGCGCCTGCAGCTGCGCGCCGCACCAGTGCACCAGCCTGTCTGTGCCTAGGCTGTCCTCCTGCCCTAGGCCAACCTGACAGTCCATCACACAGCCGCTGCGGAACAGCGTGAGAGTGACGCTCGGCTGCTGCTGCTGCTGGTGCACATCTTGCTGGCCATCTGCAATGCTGCTGTTGCTGCTGCGCGGGCGCTTGGCAGGCCGCGCTGCTGCTGCAGCGGCGTCTGCGGTACTGTCTACAGCTGCTGCCGCTGCTGCTGCTACACTGCCGGTGCCTGCTGCTGCTGCTGCTGCCTGCTGCTCGCCTGCTGCTGCTGCTATGACACTCTCCACGTCTGTGAAGCTGCTGACTGGCTGCCCGTTGACTGCTAGGATCATGTCTCCGCTGCGCAGCACCTGCAGTATAGACAGCCGCATTCACAGCAGTGTGGTGTGAATACGCTGTAACAGCACACAGTCACTGGCACACCAGTGCACTGCAAGCACCAGTGCATCAGCGCTTCCTTGTGTTGCTGCTCTGTTTTCATGCAAGACTGTGGAGTCCCTCCATTCTGAATGGGAGGGCTGTCGCAGACGATGCACCTCAAACACAGCCCATGCCGCCACGTAGACACAATTATACGCTGATTACCAACCTGCGCCGCATGGCTGTTGGCCACTGTGCTCCTGACGCGCAGCGCCTGCCTCCGCTCAGGGTCCAGCTCATCCAGCAGCGACACCAATGATGGGAAATCCAGCGCCAAAAGCACCACATGTGTTTTGCCTCACATCCACCTACGCTGCATGAGCATTGGCCAGGGATCTGCCTAACAGAGAAGCACCACCATGCAGACAGCTGTCACACACAGCGCAGCCAAAACAGAATCTTCTTGTCTGGCCTCGACCCACCTGCGCCGCATGGCTGTTGGCCACGGTGCTCCTGACGCGCAGGGCTTGGCGCCGCTCAGGGTCCAGCTCATCCAGCAGCGACACCCACTCGGCAGGCAGGCCCAGCTGCGCTGCCTTAGACAGCAGCACAGCTTCCAGCTCAGCATCCATCACCCTGCAAGGATATGTTGCATCAATTTGACAGACATTTTGTCTTACTACTGCGCCCACATATACACAGCAATGGTGCTATTGTATAGTTGCTTGGGCACGCCGGTGTGTGCCGCCTCAAACTACACAGCAGCAGAGCCTCCAGCTCTGCATCCACGACCCTGCAAGGGTGGAGTTTTCGACGGGCCACGTACACACAGCATGTAAGGCAAGGGCATTGTGGGGATAAAGGAGTCTGCTGCACAACACCTATGTGGATGCGCCGGATGGTGCAGTATGTGCGCAACACATCACATTAGGTATCCAAAAAGCAGAGCTAGTCTGCCAGGCACAATGCTGTGTTTGCCCGTACTTGATGCTGCACTGTAGGCTGAGCCAAGGTGCACGCAGCTGGAGGTGCATGCAGCTGGAGTGGCATGAGCTGGTGCCTGTGCTGCAGTGGCATCCCACTCAAGTTGCTTTGCTGCCAACAAGTGCATTTTACTGTCCTGAGATCGGCAGGGACAGCGAGTGCAGCAAGCTGAAGTATTCCCGGCGGTACATCCACGGCAGTACAACATTGGACACAGCTGACAAGGTCGGGCAGCAGACTCTCGCCGATGTTTTGACCCAACCGAATTGATTTGGCTAGTTATTAATACTGCAAATGCAGATTTGGGGCCGTACAGCCTCCGTAAGACAGGACGAGAGTTTTCCACGTGCTATCACCGGTGTTTCGAATGGTCTAGATAATTCCCGTGGCCTGGTTGTTTGACGCGCGTTGCAGATCACCCGCCAGCACAACAGCGATGAGTTGGGGCGTACAGACTTGAAGTCAGATGTAACCTAAAACAATAACTTTTTCTGTGCTTTGTATCGTTTGTCTGAGTTGTCCATGGGAAGATCCGTGCTGCCGTGTTGGGGCTTGAGGCAACAAAAAGTGCGGTGTGGAACAATAGCGAAAGAAATGGTTTGAACAAGCTTCCCAACAATTCCGCCGGCCCAGGGCTAAGGCCATGCCATGAGTGGCAGGCCAACCCAGCGGACGACGGTTGACCAGGTAGGTAACATTAGCTCGTATCCTTCGTCACACATGCTTGCAATGGCAAGATGGTGAACTGTACACCCCATGGTGATTAAATTCCAGTTTGAGCAGCGCAAACACAAACCAAGCGTAAACTCTGCACTGCCCTATACAAAGTATTGATTTCAAGCTGTAAAAATAAGCTGTAAAGATGAAGGCTGCGCATGCAGCGCACACAGCAGCAGCCCCACCTGACAGGCAGCGGTGGCGCGCTGATGCGTGTGGCGTCCTGCGCCACCAGGCGCTGCACCCAGGGCGCAAATACATGCGTGGGCAGCCCTGCGCACCACTCCCGCTCCTCACGGTCAACCTACAGAAAATAACGGTCAGCGGCCAGCGCTTAGCCAGTATTTGACTTGCAGCAGTCAGTAGTCACTGTGTACGGCTTTTCAGCAGTCAACCCACATTTCTGCATAGCACTCTCACTCCTCGCGGTCAACCTCATGCATAGATTGTACACTCTGGACAGCAACAAAGTCAATGAAACAGGAGAATACATGATGCGGTGTGACAGGGTCCTCAACACGCAGGGCAAGTCGTTCATCATATCAGCCGTGCCACACCTGCTCCGCATAGCTGCCCCGCGGTGCCCGGATGCGGCCCTCATCTGCTGACATTGATAGCGAGGGTGGCTAACACATGTGGGTTGTCGCACCAACTTAACTGGTACGAGCCAGCAAGCCACAACGTGTGAACGCATGGTTGAAGACCAGCAAGTGAAAAAAGACTGACCACGATTTTCATATCGCACCTGCTCCGCGTAGCTGCCCCACAGCGCCCGGATGCGGCCCTCATCGTCTGTGAGCACGCCGCTGAAAGTGGCGCCAAAGTCCTGGTCCAGCTTCACGACTTCTTCGTGCACAGCACGGAACCTGGGGGCAGAAGAGCAGCAACAGCAGCAGCAGCAGCAGCAGTGTCAGAAGGTGGCGCCAAGTCCTGGTCCAGCTTGACACCTCTTCATGGGCAGCACAGAACCTGATGTGGCAGCAGCAGCAGCAGCACAATCGCATCCAGGTGATCTGACAGTGGGGACTGGTTTGTGCTCCTGGCCTGGGCAGGCAGCTGCACCATTACGCCCACCAACTGGCTGCTGACGAATAGCTGGATGTCTATTTCAATACGATCGGTTGGAGCGAGTGGCTTTTCCACCAGTGTGCACTCATCAGCTCAGCTGCTTCACTCGGGCACTTCGGCACTGGGGATGGTCAGCGCCACCGTCAGCGCTACATCAATTGCTTTGATATTCACAGCCGCTGGTTGAGTGCACAAAAGGTACACAGTGGCTGTGCAGCTGCCTCACCTAGGTACCTCAGCGCTGGGGATGGTGAGCGCCACCGTGGCGTTGGTGACGGTGCTGCGCCGCTGCATGATGCGCAGGCTTTTGGTGAGCCCCACCAGCATGCAGCGCTCGCCCCGCGCCAGCGGCGGCGACGTCAGCAGCTGCAGCAGCAGCAACAGCAGCAGTAGATCTAGACATGAGCTGCAGGGCCAGGCAAGGGCACAGGCGGTGGAGATCAGCAGCATTAGCAGGTCACACACGACATGCCTATTGCATGGTGGTGTGACAGCTTAGGGCACACAGCACAGCCATAAGACTGATTCGGAACACCAGCTACAAGCTATACAACAATGCCCCAATTTACAGGTGCAGACACACAACACCTGCAAGGCATGCAGCTAAAGCACCGGCAGGATACGTACGCGCCAGGGCTTGCTAGGGTTTGGCTAAGCTTAGAGTTGGCGCCCACCTGTGCGGCCCGGATCTTGGACCGCACCTCTGCTGGCAGCGCTGCCGGCGAGTATGCCACCAGGGCAATGTTGTGCAGCGGGTGCAGGAACCGAACGATGGCTGGGATCTTTGGCTGTGGCTGGGGTTTGACTGGGATTCTGCCAAGTTTGACTAGAGTTTCAGCCAGGGTTTGACTAAGCGATGGCGCCCACCTGTGCAGCCGGGATCTTGGAGCGTGCCTCTGCCGGCAGCGCTGCTGGCGAGTACGCTACCAGCGCAAAGTTGTGCAGCGGGTGCAGGAAGCGCACGATGGCTGTGATCTCTGGCTTTAGCTGGGGTACAGTTGATCTCACTAGGGTTAACCTGGCATTCTGCCAAGTTTTTTAGGGTGTTGCTGGGGTTTGGCTACAACCTGACACCCACCTGTGCGGCCCGAATCTTGGAGCGTGCCTCTGCCGGCAGGGCAGCTGGCGAGTACGCCACCAGCGCAAAGTTGTGCAGCGGGTGCAGGAAGCGCACAATGGCTGGGATCTCTGCTGGGTGCGCGCCAAAGCACAGGTTGACATCACAGGTGCCAATGGTGATGGTGTTGCGGTCAACCTGCGGTGAGAGGCATGAGAGGCAGCACAGCATGTAACAGTTGAGCAATGCAGAGCCAGCAGGTGCTGCAACTGCCGCTGTCAGCACAACTGCGATCCAATAGTTCAGTACAAGCTGCCACCTACACCTACACCTGCTGCAAACACAATGCCTCATTGCCTTAGCCAGCAGCAGACTCACCAGCACGAGCCCAAGGTGCTCCCCGTGGTACACCACCAGCCCATTGCCTGCAAAGCTGCGCGCATGCACACCATCCGACAGCGCCACCAGAGGAATATCCACATCCACCAGCACCAGGCAGTTCTTCAAAGCCTCTTCCACATCCTCCCGCAGAACTTCCCCTGCAGCAGCAGCGGCAGCAGCAGCAGCGGCAACCACTGCGCCGCCGCTGCCTTCTGGCCTGCTGATGCCAGCCGCCGGTGCCGCCACGACAGCAGCAGCAGCGCTGTTGCCGTTGCTGTGCTTGGCTGCGGCTAGGCGCGCACGCGTGGCGGCAACGATAGGATGCAGCGGATGCGTGCCGTTTGCTGCTGCGCCAGCGGAAGCAGCCTCCTGCAATGCATCATCTGCGCCCCCCGCTGCTGCTGCTGCTGCTGCCTCCGGCACCTGCTGATCCTCACTACCTCCCGAAGAGCCATTTGCCTTCACTTGCTGCTGCTGCTGCGCGCTGTGGCCCGCAACTTTAGGCAGCAGCAGCCGCGCAGCAGCAGGGTCTGTAACGCCAGGCGGCAGCGGCGGCCAGTTTTCGCTGGGGTGCCACGCGCCTGCTGCGTCGTCACGCACCCAGTACAGCGGCACGCCATACCACTGCCTGTCCACCTGCAATCACGGCAAGCGGCAGCAGCATGCCCCAGGTTGTTGAGATATTTTGGTACATCGAGAGGGAGTAACTACTGACTCTGCAAGTCAAAGGTGACACGTCTCCCCTTGCCACCCTGCCTACTGTCCACACAACAAGCCTGATTGTAGGTGACGAGCCTGCGCCTGCAACGCGCTGTTTTATGCGCAACCTTACTGACCAGCATCAGACGAGTCACGTGGCCACCACTCTATTTGTGCCCCGACATATTCCACAGCACATCACACCTGCAGGATTGCGCTCTTGCGCCTGTGCCGCTCCCCAAACGTGATGTACTCCAGCGGCACGCGCGCGCCATGCTGCAGCCCCCGCAGCACCGCAGCAAAGCTGGCCAGGTCTGGCGTGGGCACACCATCCAGCGAGGTCAGCAGCGCATACTTGGGGATGGCTGCACGCCCCAGCATGTAGCCGGGCTGCAGTAGATCCAAACCAAATGACACAGCAGGCGGGCAGGAGGGAAGGTGAGCACATGCAGCTGGTGAGCAGCGCGCACTTGGGGATGGCTGCGCGGCCAAGCATGTACCCGGGCTGCAGCAGTTCACAAATATTGATGATGCAGGTAGCAGCAGGAGGGCAGGTCACATTCAGTGAGGGAGGTGAGCAGGGCGTACTTGAGGATGGCTGCACGCCCCAGCATGTAGCCAGGCTGTAGATATTCAGAGGTGGTGACACAGCAGGCAGGCAGGAGGGCAGGTGACATTCAGTGAGGGAGGTGAGCAGCGCATACTTTGGGATGGCTGCACGCCCCAGCATGTAGCCGGGCTGCAGCAATTTACAAATATTGGTGATGCAGGTAGCAGCAGGAGGGCAGGTCATATTCAGAGAAGCAGGTGAGCAGCGCATACTTGGGGATGGCTGCACGGCCCAGCATGTAGCCGGGCTGTAGCAGTTTACACATATTGATGATGCAGGTAGCAGCAGGAGGGCAGGTCACATTCAGTGAGGGAGGTGAGCAGTGCGTACTTGGGGATGGCCACACGCCCCAGCATGTAGCCGGGCTGCAGCAGTTTACAAATATTGATCATGCAGGCAGCAGCAGCAAGGGCAGGTCATATTCAGAGAAGCAGGTGAGCAGCGCATACTTGGGGATGGCTGCGCGCCCCAGAATGTAGCCAGGCTGTAGCAGGTTGCAGATAATGAGGCAGCTGGTGAGCAGTGCATACGTCGGGATGGCTGCACGGCCTACCACCGCCCTGTTGTCACCTGGCCCTACATGCGTTGGATGGATACCAACTGCTGCCAGCAGCTGTTTACTGCAAAATGTGCCATACGCAACCTCATCTCTGGCACATACACCTGCCCCAACACGGCCCTCTTGCTTGAAATTACTGCTGCTCTAACAGCATTTGCTTGACACCAACTGCTGTGTGTACTGCAAGATGTACCATACGCAACCTCTGCTCCCACCTCTGCCACATGCACCTGCCCCAACACGGCCCTGTTGCTCAGCATCTGCTGCCCCAACAGCATATGCTTGACACCAACTGCTACTAGCAGCTCTGTACTCCCAGCTGTGCCGACGCAAGCTCACCTCTGCCACATACACCTGCCCCACCACCGCCCTGTTGTTGCGCGCCTGCTGGTAGCTCAGTGCGTGCACACTGCCGCCAGCCAGCTCCAGCATGGCATTCGGAGTCACGCTGTGCAGGTCTGTCACAGGCAGCTGCACAGTCAGCGGCTTGCCGCCGCGCTCCAGCTGCAGCTCGATGGTCTGCCCTACTGCTGCATCCAGCAACTCTTCTAGCATCAAGAAGTGCGACACGACCTGCAACAGCAGAAGCGGCAGCAGCAGCAGCAGCAGCAGCAGCAGCGGCGGCAGAGGTGAGATGGTGGCAGCATGAACAACAACATACATGTGCCGCCACAGTAGCAGGTACGGTAAGTGCAAATGATCAAAGAGCTGTGATGAACAGCAGCTGCATCTGCAGCATCGGTGCCAGCAGCAGCTCAACCTACAGCACTGCTGCAAGCAGAGAGGCCAAGGAACATACATGGAACTGAGTTTCCAGGTACGACATCTACATACGCACGCACTGATTGCAATGGCATCGCACCTGGCCCTGCACGCGCACGAGCACATCTCCCGGCTCCAGCACACCATCTGCTGGGCTGCCAGGCACTGTGGCCTCCACCACCAGCAGGCCCACAGTGTGCAGCTGCGCCCCACCAGCATCTGTGCGGACGATTCAAATCAAAACAACGCAAGTCACACAGCACATGTTGTGGGTAGTGTTCAGGATGTGCGAGCCAAGGGGTTTAATGTAATACTGACTAATGCCACGGGCTTGATTGCTGATATGCCTGCCAGAAGCATACACAGCTTCCTGCAAGCTCAGCTAGAACGCTGAACACATGTGAACTAGCAAGCAATGATGCGGTCTTGTTACCAACAGCAGCCTGACTTGCAAGAAAGCAGCTTAGGATAAACACAAATGCATGGCAGCAGTCGCCTCACCTGGCGCGCCATGGCTGCGTGCCTTGGCCAGCCGCACCACTGCCTCCGTCTCCTGCCGCAGCCCCAATCGCCGCACCTCATCAAAGCCCTTGAATACAAACGTGCTCTGCAGCAGCATTAGCAGCAGCAGCAGGAGCAGCAGCAGCAGCAGTAGGAGATGTTGTAGCACAGGGAGCAGCAGCAGCAGCAGGAGGTGTTGTAGCGCAGGAAGCAGCGCATGGTGAGTTGCATGTTGCTCTTGTCAGGCGGCTCCGCTTCTGTTGCTGCCACAGGTCACCAGGCAACCTCCTCCGTCACACATTTGAAAACACAGGGCACTCAGACCTTGAAGAGTTGCAATCCTGCTGCTGCAGGAACAATCATCGCACCTGCAGGTCTCCCCGCGAGATGCATGCCGCGCTCCAGCCGCTGCTCAGCTGCCCACCCAGCGGCCAGTGCTGCTGCAGCAGCGCAAGCGCACGCACCACGCGCTCTAGCGGCAGGTAGTAGGCTGACTGGGCCTTGTTCTTGCCTCCTGCATTGAGCCCTATGGCGCTGCCTTTGCTGTCGATGACTGGCGAGCCGCTGGAGCCTCCTTTGGTGCCTGAGGCGGCTTGCAGGTAGAACTGCGGGTGCAGCACCAATTGAAAGGTGCAAGGAATGCCGCATATCAGTGCTGGGAGGGGTGTGTGCAGGGTAAGGATGCTGTGTATGTTGGCAGGGAAAGGAATGATGCTGTGCATATGGGCAAGGGCAGCCACAGCTACCAACAATCAAGAAATGAAACCAGCAGCACGGGAGCATGCAGCGCAACCACAAGATGCTGCACCGTCAGCATATCAGCACAAATTACAGCCTCACCGTGTTAAAGTCGTTGTAGCCCTTGCGCCCATAATGCGGCGCATCTCTGTCCAGGCGTGCTATTGTTCCTGCAAGGATGGACACCTTCTCACCGCTGTCATTGCCTACCACGCGAATCTCCAGGCCGACTGCTGCTGCTTCGGGTGCTAGTGGCACCTCCTGCACCTGCAGGACAGCAAATAACATGCGTCCACAAGGTTGATACAATAATGCGGAGCTAAGCCAGGCAGCGCACTGGCAGCTGGCCAATGTGGTATGACAAGCACAGCCTTTACACTTGCAGGAGAACGGTTGCAATGCTGCCCAACATGTACAGTGCTCAACAGCCTGGTTAGGCATTTCAGAAGCAACAGCACCATTTTTACACTGCAGGAAATCTGTCAATACCTGACCAAGTAATTGCGGCTGCAGTCAACACGAACTGGGTTATATTGCTGGTCAAACCCTGGTCAACTCCGCTGTTGCAGCCACACAACCGCAGCAGCAGCAGCACCGCCCCACGGCAGCTCCGCACCTGCATGAACTGCAGCTTAGAAGGGTCGAAGCGCAGGAAGCCAAAGTCGTGCACAGGGTCGTAATACACAGGGTGTACCGGCAGCTCCTCCCGGTTCAAGAAGATGGCCTCAGCCACAATGGGGCCTTGCAGGATATCAGGAAATGAAGAGTAGCAAATCCACAGCTCGTTAGTGGCAATGTGCAGCACACAGCAGCTGTTACTGCTCAGCAGGCAGTTAAGCAAGCATACTCAATGAGCAGTGCCATTAACCCTGGGAGCAACGCACCCCGGCAGCTGCCGTGCTGCAGCATGTCCCCTGCTGCTGGTGCGCCATGCAACTGCCTCATCAATACTAGAACTACACTGTGAGTCAGCAACTGAACAACAAAAAACGCCTCTGGCAATCACCAACTAAACTGCTGCCAGATGCCGCGCCGGCAGCCCCAGCCTGCCGCATGCCTCTGGTAAACAGCAAGCAGCTGCTGTTGCTCGCTTACTCATGAGGAAACGCATGCCTGCAACTGCTTGCCGCACTGCACTTCTGACTGCGCACCTGGCGTCACCACATGCCTATTTGTGCATATGATGCCTCGGCTCTTATCCACAATGAATCCTGCAAGCAGAGCGCAGGGCAGTTGCATGGTTTGAGTGGCATTGGAATTTGCAAGCAACTGAGCTGCCGGGTACAATTCTTCAATTGCATTGGCTGCTTTGTCACTGTGGCGTCCATCAAATGCACATCCATCAGAGTGTGCCTTCCTGCAACTCTTTTGCACAACAGACACCACTGGCAGGCTGGAGAGTCATGTAAGCACGCCAGCACATTGGCTGCGCGGCCGCAGCGCCGCACACACCTGTGGCATAGCTGCTAGATGCTGGCTCTGTATCAAATGCCCTTGTCTGTGTGACCCTGCAGGACAGCAGGTGGACAGCATAAGGAACGGCACACTGGGCAACTGCTTTTTCTGCTGGAAAAGCCAGTACATTTGCAGCCTAGGCTGTGCGCCCGGCTCAAAGCCATGCAGGCTCCTCAAACGCCAAAAGGTACTACTGTGAGCAGTTCTAATGCGCGCTGGTGCGGGCAAGGTGATCCAGGCAATGCTGTTTCTATCTTCTGCAGTGAACTCACTTCAGCACAACGCAGCACGGCACCACCTTCTCCAGCGCTCGCCTCCACTCATCAGCCGATGCCGTAGGCTGATCGGGTGGCAATTCATCCATTTTCTCCCGTCAGCGTGACCAAACGGTGTAATCGGCGATTCGATTGAAAGATTTGTGAGCGCTTCGGGGCAGTGAAACTTTCAAATGGACAACTAATAGCTTCAATATGATATAAATTGCATGATCGTAGGCAATCGGCCACCACAACAACACAGCACATGTCCACCGTGTTACTGACTTAGAAAGCCCCAACTGGCACCCTGGCTTGCACGTCTGTCAGGCAGCAAACAACTTCCATGCACGCAGAGATTTGACTTTAGTAATCAGTTCTTTCCAATTTCTTGTTGTGATCCCTGCGACGGGCTGCACCGCGACTGCTTCTTCTTCTTCTGCTGCTGCTGTTGCTACATCTACAACGCGCTTTCCAAGCCACAGGTGCTGCTGCCAGACAGCATTAGAAGCTTGACTGCTACGGTGCTGCAGTAGTCATCACTCTCAGCAGTTATGCTGGGACGCACCTGCTTGCGCGTGATGGCAGCAGCAAACGTAGAGGGGCCACGGCCCATAGCTACTGCTATGCAGCGCAAACTGGAGATGGCCCTAGCGCCTGTGTCGCTTAAGATCATCAATGAAAGCCACAAACACGCAGGACACAGGTGAGCAGCAGCAGCAGCAGCAGCAGCAACACATGGCCACGTGCTACATCAGCAGTGTGCCTGTGAGCTGCTCAACACGTGTTGGTAGCAGCTAGCTCAATTGCTTCAGGAAAAGTGGCTGCTTCTGGCTGAGGGAGAGGCGTGGGGTTGCAGTCGGGCTGTTAGTGCTTCAAATGGGGTTGCGACAACTCCTGTCTCTTGTGCTGCTGCTGCTGCTGCCATCCACCCGCTGCTGGCAACACCAGTGGCAACCCAACAGGCGCAGCAGATGCAGAGACACACTTCCGGTGCGTGTGATGTCACTTTGCCATATTTTG
The DNA here is from genome assembly GCA_030272155.1 of Tetradesmus obliquus. Lineage (NCBI taxonomy): Eukaryota > Viridiplantae > Chlorophyta > Chlorophyceae > Sphaeropleales > Scenedesmaceae > Tetradesmus > Tetradesmus obliquus. The sequence goes on along the minus strand of CP126200.1, from coordinate 2,860,051 downwards.
TACACACTGATCATTGAGCTTCACATCAATGCACCAGTGGCACAGCGCATGGCTGATTGCAGTCGGCACGCGTGTTACCAAAGATACCTGCCCAGGCTGCTCTGCAAAGCACAATTGTGGCACAGCAACAGCTACAGCGGCGCAATGCTGCCGTAGCCGCCGGCAGGCAGGCTCTTTGGCTGACTCGTCTGCAGAGGGCATTGCACACGCCACACAGAAGCATTGCCAGGCACACTCACCTCAACAGAGCGTCAGCAAGCACCAGCAAGCATCTATACCTTCTCATTTTGTCTATGGTTTTCTTGATTTGTTGCAGGGTGGAGGTCATCAGCAGCGAGTTTGAGGGCAAGCGGCTGGTGGCGCGGCACCAGATGATGTACAAGCTGCTGGACGATGAGATCAAGGCGGGCGTGCACGCCCTGTCCATGGACACCAAGACGCCACAGGAGGCGGGGCTGTGACGCGAGTTTTAGATTCCAGATCTGATATCAGAGCCGGAGATAGGCAGTGCGGCAGCATCATGTACCGAAAGACGAGCACTGCAACTGGGTTGCTGGACATGCGCGTTCCATGGACACAAGGACGGCACAGAAGGTGGCGCTGTGACGCTGGTTTGCAATTGGCGCAAGTGCGCTGCAAATCGCAGCAGCACACCCTATTGCGATCAGCAATTGAATCACCCAGCACGGAAGTGCATCAGCATGCGCAGCAGTGCTGCAGCAAGATGGATCAGCAGAAGTTGGCAGCTGTGAATGATGGGCTGCTGGGCACAGCGTGCTGCAACGCGTATTGTGACGAATTCTTGAGGCGATGGGTGCATGGTCAGGGAGTGGGGTGTGCACTGCAGCGGCTCACGTAGTGACTGGATGATGAGGTGTACCAGAGCCAGTGGGTTGGCAAACCCTAGGAAACGCACAAACTGTACTTCAAGGCAACAGCTGACCCGCTGTAACGCCTATGTTCGAGCTGTTCGAACTCACAGCAGCCATCCTACAGAGGCATCCACTGTAAGATGACAGTTGTTGAAATGGTGAATGCACAACTGCGCACCTGCAAGCAATGCTAGTCCAATGTAACTCGCCGCCTGATCTTACTAAGATACATATATGTATAGCATGGGAGAAAAAACTGTTACATACGCTGAATTGCTGCTTGCCAAATGGTCACCATTGGCTGCTTGTACCAATCAAGCACAAGCAGCATGTGCTGGTGCCACAAGGTTACTCATGTGTGCAGTGCGTACTGCATGCGCTGCATGTGCAGCACAGTTGCAGATGCCATGCCACGCTGCCGCAGCTGCCATACAATCCGCACATGCCATGTCGGGCGCACGGCAATGTTAGTGTTGCCAGGCACGGAAGCAGCAAGCTGCAGCACATATGATTAACACAGCATGAAAAAGGACCTGTGGCTACGTCACAGGTGTTAACCACAGCCCTGGGCAAGTACAGCAAACGTACGGAAATCACTTACAGTGCAAAATGCAGTTCTCAGTACACACGCGCGCACCGGCTACGGCGCTCGCCATCTGCAGCAGCAGCAGCTGTTCATCATGCACTAAACTGTAGGGCTATCCAGACCTGATCGATAGACAGGTATACAAGAGGTGCAGCCAGCAGCCATACCCGAGATGGGTAGCTGCACAGCAAACACTGCAGCAGACATCAGCGCCCCCAGAAGGTCTGTCCTGTTGGACAGTCCCAAAAAGGTAGTCAGAACAGAAACAAAATACACTCGGGCGTTCAGGAGCAGGTGGCACATATGTGCCTGGGGCACGCTGCGCGCTGCTGTGCTTGCATCCAGGCAGCTGTAGCACACAACAGCAGCACGCATGCACATCAGGTGCATGGCGTTGGGTACAGCACAAGGACACTGTATAACCACACACGCGATCAATGAATCACACAGTACATGGCTGGCAACTCTGCAATGCTACCCATGCTCTGAGCTGTCTGCCTGCCACGCCCCACAGATCCCCTGCCACCTCACCCTCCCAGCCTCGCCAGCAGCAAGGGCCCCAACCAACAAAAAAACAACTGCCCACCGCCACAACAGCTCTGGAAGCAGCTGCAGCCTTGCTGCTGCAGCGACGAGATGTGGCGCCCGCAGCAGCAGAGCCGCAACATCCAGAGCTGTAGCACACGCGCACACTGCTGCCGCTACTGCTGATCCTGCAGCAGCAGCGCAGCAGACACAGCAACAAATGCTGCTGCTGCTGCTCATGCAGCATCGACAGCTGGCGCCGGCGCCGGCGCAGGGGCTGCTTCCGCTGGCGGTGCTGCTGCTGCTGGCGGCGCCTCTGCTGCTGCTGCCTGAGCTGCCTCTGCTGCTGCGCCCATAGCTGCGCAGCGCGCCTCCAGCCACTTCTGCCACTTGGGCGCGCGGCCGTCTGCTGCCGTGGGCTTCTGCCGCTGCTGCCGCCTGCTGCTGTGCTGCCTGTACATGACGTCCTCAGTGTCCAACACATACGACACCTGCAGGTGCAACGGCAGAAGGCACAACGACAGGGTCAAAACAAAAACGCACAGGAAGTGTCGTGGCATCAAGCAGCGTGCGTGGGGTGCAATTGTTGGCCGGACTAAGCGCAGGTGCTCACATGCATCAACAGCACGACACAGCTTGACGTGCATCCGCTCAGCACTGTCTGACATTGCTGGCCACGGTTATTCCCCGCTCCCCAAAACCTCCCAGAGCCCACCTTGGAGTTCTGGCAGCTGATCTTGCACTCCAGCCCATTTGCAACAGCCACGCCCTGCAGCACCTGCAGCAGCCGCCCGCCATCGCCCGCAGCGTCCTCTGCTCTGCTGCTGCTGCTGCCGTGCTTGCTGCTGCGCAGCAGGAACACGCGGTCCTTGCTGCTGACCCCAGCAGGCGAGGCCATGAGTGATTTGATGTATTCCTGGAAGCTCACATCCAGCCCAAGAGGCTGCAGCTCACTCTTGTCTGGCTCCAGCAGCTGCAGCTGCAGCTGCCCGCCCTCCACCTGCTGCTGCTGCTGCGCATCTGCGCCGTCTGCTGCTGCTGCTGCACTGTCTGCTGCTGCTGCTTGCGGTGGCGGCGTGCGTTCTAGCTTGGTGAGTGAGGGCGCAAACTGCGCGTGGTCATTGCCAACCTCGGCACCGCTGGTGACGCCCTCCATGAAGGCAAACCTGCACAGCAGCAGCAGCAGCAGCACAGCAGGCGATAGGTTATCGTCCCAGCAGTTCCACTGGGCAAACTGCAACGACAACACATGCTTCACTTGCAAGGCACCTCCACAGCAGCTGAGCTGGCATACATGCTGTACTCTGTGCTCCAAAAGCTCCCGACCACAACAAGATGTACAAGCCCACCTGTAGCAGGGCTCGTCGAGCAGCAGGATGTTGGCGTTGGCACAACACTATAATCACAATAACCTGATGTAACATACAGAATGAAGCGCACCTGTAGCAGGGCTCGTCGTGCAGCAGGATGTTGGCGTTGGCGCGGTACACCTCATCAGCCACAGGGCCCCGCCGGGCCGCCTCATACTTGTGCAGCTCCACCAGCCGCATGCTCTGCTCGTCCTGCACCATGCTCTGCAGGCGCAGCAGCAGGATTGAGGGAGATGCGTCAGCGGCAGCATGCAGGGAACAGGTTCACTCTGCGGCTGCTGCTCTTGAGACACACACCTGCTGTGTGTGCAGTGCAGCGCTGGCACATGAAGCTCAGACAGGAACGCGCATGCCATCGCTCCCAGCCAAGTGAGTGCGCGAAGTGCCACGGCAAAAACCTCACACCCAACTTCACGCCAAGAACTTCACACTCACCGCCATGTGCTTGATGAACTTCTGGATGAGCTTGTCCAGCGTGAACAGCACATAGCTGTTGGTGCCCAGCAGCGCGCGGCAGGTATCCTCAAAGGTGCTGCTGTCCATGTGGCCGTCCAGCACCTGGCGCAGCATGCCCATGAACTCGCGGTGCAGCCGCGCAGACTCTTCTGCACGCGCTGCCTCGGCCTGCAAATGCAGTACATGCAAGTTCAAAACAGACACAGACAGACGTTCGCTGGGAAAGTTCAGTATGCCAAAGTATGCCTCCATGAAGGCTGCATTTCATATGCAGACAAGTCTGCACCACCCAGCTCACCTGCGGGTCCACCACGCGCTGGATGTGCTCGTCCCCGATTTCCTGGCACCTGCTGCTGGACTTCACTGCTTTTCAAAAGGCTGCACCTAACGAGAACTTCATTTTGAACCACCAAGGCTCACCTGTGGGTCCACCACGCGCTGGATGTGCTCGTCCCCGGTCTGCCTGAACTGCGGCTGGTTCTTCTCCCTCGCGCAGCGCTGCGCAGCCGCCAGCCGGTCATACACGTGCCGGTGCAGCCGGAAGAAGAAGTAGTGGTTGTCATTGCCGTACAGCACGTGCTGCTTGTGGTGGTCAAAAGGCGCCGCTGCGTCGAAGTCCGCACCGCCAGCGGCTGCCGCTGCTGCTGCTGCTGCGTTGGCGCGGGTGTTGAGGGGCTTGCAGATGTTGTAGAAGCGGTCTGGCTCTGCTTCGTGGCTCTCCTCGTGCTGCCGGCCGGGGTCCACGCTCATATCGCGCAGGTGGGGCTTGCTGCCGCCGTCACCCTCGTGCTCGGAGAGGTCGCCAGCGCCTGCAATAAGACAGCATGTCACAGCCCGGGTGAGTTTGCAGGAAAGCACACAAACAACGGCAGTATGCTGTAGGATGTGCTTGCGTTCGGAGAGGTCGCCAGCGCCTGCAGGCGAATAGATACAGCACATTGCAGTGCAGGTACATTTGTTGCTGTCTCGTGCTGCCGGCCGGGGTCCACGCTCATGTCGCGCAGGTGGGGCTTGCTGCCGCCATCTCCCTCGTGCTCAGACAGGTCGCCAGCGCCTGCAGGCACATAGAATATATAACGACAGCACATTGCAGCTATTATATGCTGGGCACAACTTGCCCCAACGGAGCATGCTGTATGATGCACTTGTGTGGCCTCAAGCTCATGGCAGTCGCCAGTGCCAAAAGGCAAATACAAAACAGCACAGCGCAGCGCACGCAGACACAGCCTACACCCACCTGCTGCCAGCAGCGCTGCCAGCGCATCACCCTTGTCATCAGGCTCCGGTGTTGTGCCCGGCTCCGGCGTCTGCGCTGCGTCAGTCATGGTGGCATCAGTGCCGGTGACGCCGCCTGACTCAGCGCCATCATCCTTGCCACGGGCCTTCTCATCCTCCTGCAGCAGCAGCAGCAGCAGCAGCAGCAGCAGCAAACTAAGCAATCAACCAGCCAAAAGAACAGCATCCTGGCTTGTGCAGAACTACAAGGTGGGCCAGTGCAAGGTGCCATCTAGCCACCTTCCACCGTCAGCTCTGCTGCACACACAGTATGCAGCCGACATGCATGCCAGTACAACTCCTGCACTGCACCTGGTCACAGCTGCTGCAGCCTGGGTGCTCCTCTGCCTCCAGCTGTTGCAGCTTAGCCAACAGCGCAGCAGCCTGCATGCAAGCCACGCACACCCTCAACAGCAGCTGCCGAGCCAGCCGCCAAATGCGCAACGACAACCACACAAGAAACATAATTCCGCAGCCACAACGGATCATACAAAACCATTGCTGCAGCGACAACTGCTCGCACAAAACTGATCGTACACATCCGTGTCCGCACCTGGTCGCTGCTGCTGCTGGCCTTGCCGGCGTGCTCCTCTGCCTCCAGCTGCTGCAGCTCCGTCTTGGTGTGCAGCTGCGTGTAGGGCCGCTGCTGCCGCCCAAAGAAGGGCTCAACAGTGGTGTGCCAGAAGCGGATCACCGCATCACGCACATCACCAGTCAGCTGCTCTTCAATGCCGTACACCACAGCCTGGTACATGTCGTCAAACACGACCCTGCAGGTGCAACAGGTAAGGCAGATGAAGCGGAGCATATAAGGGAAGATACACTTATGAGGGGTTGAAATGACGCCTGGCACATGTCAGGCCCTGCACAAAGCAACTGCAAAGATGTTACAGAAGCGCAAGCTCTGTCTTCCGCAGCTGCTTGCTGCAGCTGCCACTCAATCACCGCCACCATCTCAGCAACAGGCAGCCTGGGCAATGCCAACATTTTGTGCTCAAGTGCATTTGTTGTTTGGGCCCAGCTCCACCACCTTCTGCTGGTCAACCCTGGTCAAACTCACTCTGAGTTGTAGTCAAAGGACAGGTCTGGCTGCAGCAGGATGGCGCTGGGGCTGCCACCAGCAGCCAGGGCCTGCAGCTGACGCTCATCCAGGCGCCGCTTCTCAGCCGCGTCGCGCACCTGCAGCAGCAGCAGCAGCTCAATGGCTTTACAAAAACTCAGCACTCGGCAACACGCAGCAGCTGCGCACGCGGGGCCAGATCTTGAGCTTGTGCTGGCAGGCAGCTAGCTGGTGCAGTAAACAGCAGGCTGCAGAGCTAGCAAACAAACCAATGATCGATTGTTCAGCCTGGCAAGCACAAACTTTAATCAATATGGTCAGCGCTCGGTCAAAACCCTAAACCCAGCAGTCAAACCCTGGATGCACCCTGGCCTCTCGCCCCACCTCCTGCAGCATGGCCTTGGGCATGAGGCTCTTCTTGTCGCTCTGCTTGAAGTAGAAGGAGCGGTGGTCCAGGCTCTTGTGGTAGTTCTGCTGGAACACCTTGCGCCACAGCTCGTTCATCTCCTCACGCACCTGCACGCAAGCAACACGCGACACACTTACACCTACATGCAACACACTCAGCGCGACATGCAGAATGCTCAGCACGGAGCGAATGCATGCATTGTGCGGACCACAGCTCGTTCATCTCCTCGCAAGCAACAGCACTTGCGATAAGTGTGCATGCACGGCGACTTCTGTTGACAGAGAGATTGCAGTTTGCATGTGAGCCTCACCCGCCTCGCCCGCAGCCACTCCGCCTGCCTCTGCTGGGGGGGCACCATGATCACCCATATCACTCACACCTCCAATAAAATGTGGCACAACCCTTTAGCCACATAATCATAACAAAGCATTCTGCACCATGCCTCACCCGCAGCCATTCGGTCTCCTCCTGCTCTGGGGACATAGGGACCACCTATCCCACCAAAGCCTCCTATGCACCCGGTACACCACCCGTGAGTGGACTTACTCATAGCATAGCATGCTGCACAGAAACTCACCCGCAGCCACTCCGTCTCCTTCTGCTCCAGGCGCACCATGACCACTGGGATGGCCACAGTGGGGTTCTTCTTCAGCAGCTCCACGATCTGGGGGCCCTGCTGCGAGTGCAATGGAGTGGCAGGCAGACAGAATCGGCAGCAGCAGCAGCAGTAGCGGTCAGCACTGGAATAGCCACAGTAGGATTCTTCTTCAGCAGCTCCACGATCTGGGGGCCCTGCTGCGAGTGCAATGGAGTGGCAGGCAGACAGAACCGGCAGCAGCAGCAGCAGTAGCGGTCAGCACTGGGATGGCCACAGTGGGATTGTTCTTCAGCAGCTCCACAATCTGGGGGCCCTGCTGCAAGCAGAGCAGCACAGCAGAAGTGGGCAGCAGCAGCAAAAGCGGCCAGCAGCAGCAGCAAAAGCGGCCAGCAGCAGCAGCAAAAGCGGTCAGCAGCAGGTTGAGGTTGTGCTTCAGCAGCTCCACAATCTAGTGGCCTTGCATTAGCCTATATTGCTGCCCACCTGGTCGCCGTAGATGCGCTCCACCGCCCTGAAGTGGATTGCGCCCAGCTCGCCCTCAGGCAGCCGCCACAGCCCGCGCTCCTCAGGGCTCATGGCAGCACGCTATTTTCAAAGCCATTGTTGCGGAATCTACACATATATTATGTTCGATCTACATGGCCGTGCTCCTCAGGGCTCATGGCCGCAAACAATGCCAGAAGACAATACAAGGTATTCTAGCATAATGAGATTATTTGGTCTACATTGCTGCCCACCTGGTCGCCGTAGATGCGCTCCACCGCCCTGAAGTGGATCGCGCCCAGCTCGCCCTCAGGCAGCCGCCACAGCCCCAGCTCCTCAGGACTCACGGCCGCACGCTATCTACAAAGCCGTTGTCGGAATCTACACATACAACCAGATCGATCTACATGGCCGTGCTCCTCAGGGCTCATGGCCGCAAACAATGCTACGAAACGACAATACAAGGTGATGTGGAATCATGAGATCGTTTGGTCTACAGTGCTGCCCACCTGGTCGCCGTAAATGCGCTCCACCGCCCTGAAGTGGATCGCGCCCAGCTCGCCCTCAGGCAGCCGCCACAGCCCGCGCTCCTCAGGGCTCATGGCTGCAAACGCGTCGCGCAGCGGGCGCAGCTTGCGCAGCGTGCTGCTGGTGGTCTCGATGCACATGTCCAGCTCGAAGCGGTCGTCCTCGCAGCGGAAGAGCGCCTCCTCATACTGGTTCTTGCGCATGAGCTGTTGTTGAAATTAAAAGAAAGGAGGGCAGCCAAGCAGAGCAGAGCAGCGGATGATGTTGATAGGATTAGATCAGATCAGTGGAAGAGCGCCTCCTCGTACTGGTTCTTGGGCATGAGCTGTTGCAGCGGAGCAGTGCGTTGGGAGTAGCAGCAGCAGCACATGGGATGAGAGCACAGCACCACAAAAGCGCCTCCTCATACTGGTTCTTGCGCATGAGCTGTCGCGAGCAGGCCTAGCAGCACTGGCACGCACGGCAGCAATGCCGGGCCCATGATCACGCTGGCACACCCCAACCTCGTCCCTACCTTGTGGAAGCACCTCACAACCCTGTGTCACAGCACCCCTGAACCCTCAGCCCCCAAACCCTGGATAAATACCCCCAAAACCCTCACCTTGAAGCTGTAGTCCTCGCTGCCGCTGATGATGGACACCCAGGCGTCGTTAAGTACTTCTTCACCAATCGCCGTCTTGCCGCTGCTCTTGACCTTGGGGTAGCTGGCAGGCACGCGCACGTAGCTCGGGGTGCAGCGATCATCAGGATTGTACTCAGCAGCAACCTCACTGATCGGCTTGCTGAGCATCTTGTCCCTGCATTGATTCAAGGAAAAGCACGATGCAATACATGTTGGAAGCGGTACGCTGCGGCCACCGCGCTGATGGGCTGCTCAGCATCTTGTCCCTGCAGTGTCATGCACAAAGTTTGCACAGATACAAGTGAGTTGGCAGTCTAGCTGGGCGTGCAGCGGTCGTCAGGGTTGTACTCTGCGGCCACCTCACTAATGGGCTTGCTGAGCATCTTGTCCCTGCAATGTTATGCAAACATTTGAACATGTCGGTTGAACGATGCTGGGCGTGCAGCGGTCATCAGGGTTGTACTCCGCAGCAACCTCACTAATGGGCTTGCTGAGCATCTTGTCCCTGCAATGTTATGCAACCATGCGTAACATGTCAGTTGAACAATGCTGGGCGTGCAGCGGTCGTCCAGGTTGTACTCGGCAGCAACCTCGCTAATAGGCTTGCTGAGCATCTTGTCCCTGCATTGGTGAACAAAGGCACGTTGAGACACAAGACCGATGCAATACAATGGAAGCAGTCATTCATACAGCTTCTGCGCTGATGGGCTTGCTCAGCATCTTGTCCATGCATTGCGTCATAGTCTGACGCAACAGTGTCACTGAAGAAAACTTGCTTTGCTACAAACTAGACATGCATGAAGACAGTACAAGAACAGAGGTTGCTGCTGCTCACCGCACAGTCTGGCCCTTGAGGCGCGCCATGTCCTTGGCGCTGATTTTGCCCGCGCCAAACTGGCTGCGCATCTCGCTGTCCACGGCGTCCATGGTCTCGCAGCGCTGCAGGAAGCGGCTGAAGCCATCAAGCAGGTCAGGGAAGCGCCCGATGATGTCCTGTGACAGGAACAGCAGCAGCAGCAGCAGCGGCAGCAGCAGCAGCATATTCAAAATCAAGATCAGCTTGCCGCAACTCCCCAAAACACCCAATGATGTTATGTAGCAGCAGCAACAGCAGCAAGAAACACAGCTTGATTTTAGGACATGTCTTGGGCGGCTGCTGCTGCTGCTGTTGCCAACCCTTGCTGCTGTCAGCTGCTGCCGGCTGCTGCTGGCTGTTGCTGCACACTACAGCTGCCTCAATTTGTTGCTGTCCCGGCCCGCTGTTGCAGATGGCTGTCCCAGCCTGCTGCTGTCCCGCATCCCGCTGGCCCATTGTCCCAGCCTGCTGTCCCTCGTTCCATTGTCCCACTGTACCAACCTGCAAGCTGTCCCAACCTGCAAACTGTGCAGCAAGCCTGTTGCTCATGTGTGCCAGTTTGAGCAGCTCCTGCCTACTGATGATCTACTGCAAGCTGCTGCTGCACAACTGCTGCTGCAAGCTACTCCCCCCACCCCAAGCATCCACTGCTCCCGCCACCTCTTGCTGCGAGCTGCTGCTGCTGTCCCAGCCTGCCAACTGTCCCAGCCTGCAGTCCCGCCTGCTCACATGTGCCAGTCACCTCGTGGCAAATGCTGCCGCACAAGTGCGGCTGCAACTAGTATTTCCCCAACCCCAGCATCTGCTGCCCTCGCTGCTGCTGCTGCCCTACGTCTCACTGTCCCGCCCGATCACGTGTGCTCCTGCCTGCTGAGGACCTCCTGCAATATGCTGCCGTGCAACTGCTGCTAATGCTTAACCTTGCTGCCAGCTTTTGTTGCTGTCCCTGCTGGCACTCACGTGTGCCAGGCTGAGCAGCTCCTGCCTGCTGATGATCTCCTGCGCGTACAGGTTGAGGCACTTGAGGAAGTCCTGGTACAGCTCCCGGTTGCGCAGCCGAGACTTGACCTTCTCAAAGAACTGCAGCAGCAGAAGCAGCAGCAGTTGTTGGTCGACTCTGCTGCAGCTGGACAATCAAACGCCTTGTCCACGCCAAGCATGTTTGTGAACAATGTTACGGGCGCTGGCATGGCCAGCTGCACCACCAGCATTGCCCAAGCTCCTGTAACTGCTATTTGAAGTACCAAGCAGTCAACACATATCACCAGCAGTAGCAGCGACAGCAGCGGCAGCAGCAGCGACAGCAGCGGCAGCAGCAGCAGCAGCAACAGCAGCAGCAGCAGCAGCACAACACCACCAGCGGCCCACCTGCATCTCCCTGTCCAGCGGCCCCCCAAAGCGGCCGCTGCCGTAGGGGTCGTCCTCCTGCATGCCTGCTGCACCCCGCACGCCCTTGCGCTTGTTCAGGCCGCCTGCGCCACCCCCATAGGCCCCTGGGCCCATGGGCATGCCTGCGCCATAGCCGCCGCCACGCGCGCCAGGGCCTGCAGCAGCAGCAGCAGCAGCAGCAGCAGCAGCAGCAGTGTGCAAGCGCGCCTCGCATTGTGGGGGCTAGTGCCTCACAACGTACATGGTGATAGCCAGCAAATGCGAGTTGGCAACATGGACTGGAACTGCGGCTCTGGTGAACAGTTTCCGCCGCTTCTGCTGGACGTGCTGCTAACATCCTGCTCGTCATTGCTGCGATTGACGTACATGCAGCAGAATCTACTGTACCATCAACTGGACTGCTTCCAGCAGCAGCAGCAGCAGCTCCCACCTGAGATCACGCGCCCGCCCGGGCCCATGCCCCTGCCGTAGCCTCCCATGTTGCCGCGCGCACCAGGCAGGTTGCGGAACATGGGGTGGCCGCCCTGCAGCACAATTCGAAATCAAACTGCACATGTCATGCACATGAAATATTGATCACATAGCAATGGGCGCAGATGCAGAGGGACATGATGCAAGGCAGCAGAAGTGGGAGGCGGGCGCAGCAGCAGATGCCGCCATGCTGCAACAACCAGCGTGGGTGCTGCTGCCTGAAGTGCTGCTGCTGCGCAATGACATGTCGAGACACGGCTAGCACACGATGACTACTGCTGCAACACCAAAAAGATAACGTGACTGATGCTGATCTGGTGGCTGCTCCATGGCGCAGGCATGTGCACAGCGCATGCACAACATGCACATCATTGATCAGTCAACCCAAGCTGCTGCTGCTGCTGCTGCTGCTGCAGCAGTCAAACTGACAGAGTTGACGCCCCTCCTCGCATCGCTGCTCTCCTGCATTGCTGCTGCTGCCAGCTGCTGCTGTGCACCTGTGGCGGCGAGTTGTCTGGCAGGAAGTAGGTGAACTCTGTGAGCAGGTCAGCATGCGCCCTGAACAGCACCGCCACCTGCGGCAGCAACAACGGAATATCAAAGCCGTAAAATATAGTACGCAATTGTTCTGATCAAGCAGCTGCTCAGCAACCTATTGATTATATAGGCAGGTGCCCGTATATGTCGTCAGAAGATAATGATGCTGGAGACCGCTGTCACAATGCTTTGTGACACCATCAACAGCTGATGCGACCGCCGAAGCAATACCGGCCAGCAGCCAGCAGGACCACGGCTGCTGCAAGCTGTCACCAGCACACCTGGCCCGTTGCCAGCTGCTGCTGCTGTTGTAGTCGTCTGCGCAGCCTCAACATACGCGCTGCATGCCGCTGCTGCTGCTGCTGCCGCTGCAGCCTTGCCCGCCGCTGCTGCTGCTGCTGCCGCTGCTGCTGCTGTCATGCCAGCGCACCTCGTCGTATACGTTGGTGATGGTCTTCTGGCCCTTGCGGTACATGTTGAGGATCTCCAGGAATGCCTTGTACACGCGCTCGTCGCTGGCAAAGCGCGTCTGCGTGCATGCCAATCATGCAAACGCATGCAAAGTTGCCGTGTACAGTGGTTGACTATGCCAAGGATTTGCCAAGTTTTCATGTTTGCTCTTTGCATGTGTGCTGCAGATGCAGAGCAAGTCTTGCATGCCGCCGTGCCAGCTGCAGCATGTCTGTGCACGCAAGCATTGCATGCCCAATCAATGTTGGCACAGCAATCCAGCTCGGCAGCAGCCCAAACAGAGTCCGCCTGTGAGCTGCTGCAGCTGCTGCTGGTGCTTGCTGGGAGTCCAATGCATTGCCGCCCAGCGCTGCTGCAGCTTCGCGCTGTCTGCTCCAGTTGCTTATGGCTGACAGCAGCTGCCATCATGCAGCTGATGCAAAAACACTGCTGATGCTTATGCACAGCTGTGTAACCAGCCCTGCTCCAGTCGCTGCTGCTGCTGCTGCTGCAGATGTCCAGCCACTGCCGCCGCACCTTGATCTTGTTCACGTAGTTGATAGCCTGGTCAAACTCCACCGGCTGCTTGTTGATATTCATGTTTGGCGGCGGCTCCTGCAAGCAGGACAGTCGCACTTCAACATGCAGAAACACAGCATGCAAAACAGCTACAATCTGCCAGCCAATTCAGCAAAAAAAGCCAGCCCCGCAGCCCCCAGAAGCACAGGAACATGGCACTGCAAGCAAACTGAATGCTGCTTGTCAAGCCCAACAAGCAGCCATGACTGCCAATACAAGGCAGGATCCTTGCAAACTCACGTCATCCATGTCCGCCACATCTGCCAGCTGGATCTCATAGCCCTGCAGGGCAGAAAACAGCAGTCAGCGCCAACCCTCCTGCAAGCGCCAGCCATGCCAGTGGCAGCAGCAGCAGCACTGCATGTCCACACAGCTGCTGCCGCTGCTGCTGCACGGCCCTAAGCCAACCTTAGGCAGGAATGTGTTGAAGCCCAGCACCAGCTCCTTGTGGCCTCTGAACAGCTCCTTGACCCGCGCAATGACGCCCGCGGTGTCGATCCTGCAAGTCCACCGCATGCCATGAGTGCTGTGCGCTAACACGGCGAGGCAGGCCCACCTATGGCTTGAACAGTATCTCAACATGCAGTTTGACCGCCCAGCTGAGGCCCTGCTGTCGGGTGGCAGGCTGCTGCTCGGTGGCACAACCCGCAACAATGGCCAGGCCGCACCTCTGGGCCTTGAACTCCTTCATAATCTCCAAGAAAGTATCATATACATCCTTCTTGTCTGCGAAGCGGTTCTTGACCTCCCGCAAGTAGGTTAAGGCATCGTTAGTAGTGAGGCGATGCACCTGGCCCATGCCTTGCATGGGTGCCCGTTGCACGCTGCAGGCAGCAACAAGAAGTTGAATCAGCTCAACCTGTTCGTGCTGTTATGCCCAGGCTGACCCAGCACGCCAGCAGCAAGGCGATCGACCACAGCCTGGGCGTTGGACGTGCCCACTCACCCAGCCTGGCGCTTGACCCCCATGCCAGGCGGGGGCTGGTCGTCCCGCTGGCGCTTCATGGCCCTCTGGGCTGCTGCTGCCTCGCCTGCAGGCAGGGACCCACTCCCTCCAGAGTTTCTTCTTGAGCTGACAATGCACAACCAGAACCGAGTCTGGAATCAAACAACTGCAAGTACACTCTTGTTGTGGGCAGCACGGACTCGGGCTTGCTGTGTAGGCCAGGGAGCGAAGGGAAGACAAGCGGGCTTTAACAGGTACTTTCAAGTGAGGCACCCAGAGCCAGATTAAGGCCGTCTGAAGCTTTAAGATTTGTTTATTCGCGAGTTTGACTGCTGCAGTGCCTCAACCGCGTCTTGCACTAGGCAGGCAAGGCGGTCTTGGCCAGCTGCCCACGCGATTGCTGCTATCAAGACAGGTGAAAGCTTTCCTTACCATCAGGTCAGAATATGATCCTGCCGCCAGGATACCGAGCTGACCTGTCGCGTTCGGCAACATCATTTGAGGGCGAAGTGCTTGCCGGAAGCTGGGTGGCAGGGTGATCGTCACTAAATCGTCACAAGATGATTCGGACCATTTCTATGACGTTATGTGCTCACATGCATGTCCGTATACACAGGTGGGGTTCTCTCTCACTTCAACAGCTGCAAGCCCTCATCAGCAAGTTGGCTGATTCAAAGCTGTACGTACGTAGCTACTTGGAAAGGGCTTTTCGAGTGACTTCTTTGTTTTCTGAGGTAGAACACGTACATTACCCAATCACGGCGTATGCTGCTGAATAACCACCACCTGCAGACAGGAATTGCTGACTGCCACCTAGCCTGCGTCCATAAATCAACAAGTCAGTTGTGCGCCTGTGCTGTTTCCTGAATTAAAACTCCATGGATTCAACAGTTGCGTCAGCTGGCAGCCTAGGTAGCTGGCCCAGTTTACCAGAGCTTCTGAAGTAGGTCCTCCCAAACAGGCTGTTGCCTGCTGAGGCTGGACAATCATGGTTTACACACGTAAATGCGTGCTGATTAAAACGACTGGGGTCTTGGATTTTTAACTTGCTGTCACTGCATGTCATGCTAGAGTCACCTTGGTCTGTGACTGGGCTGCTGCAGGTCTGGTGGGTAACGGGATGTCAGTATTACGGCAGAGTCGCCTAGCTGACGGTTGCGTCCAACTGCAATTCTATTGTGATAAAAAAGGCAAGGTGTTTGTTATCGTGAGGTCGCAACGATCCAAACGCGGTCGCAGCAGAATGGCGCGAACATCTTGTTCGTTGTACTGCCGCAGAGGTACAGTACAGCGTCCGCGACCGCGGCAGCGCGCGCAGCAGCGAATGCGCAGGATAGTCACAGCAGTATTAGTAGTATAGATTTGTTGGAACTGTTACCTGCTGGCAGTGCTTCGATTGCTCCAAAATTTGGTCAGCCTGGCGCTCGGCCTGGTTACCGGGTAGCTGGCAAGCTGGCAGCATTTGTCATGGCGGGTTCGCCGCGGGAGGAAGCCAGCATACAACTTGCTGTTATTTTTTGGACTGATCTGCACATCAATGCAACTGCATTTAGCTTGAGCTGCTGTTGCTGCTGCTGTTATTGCTACTCAGTAGCAGTGCTGCTGTTGCTGCTGCTGCTGCTGCTGCTGCTGCTGCTGCTGCTGCTGAGCAATGGCCCATCGCTGCACATGGCAATGAAGCCAGAGCATTTCAAGCACTGGCTGAGCTTGTGCTGCTGCTACCAGTGCTGCTTCTACCGCTGCTGCAGCGCTGCGCGCTGCGCGGCAGTGCTGTTGCTGCTGAACAACGACTCATCGCTGCCTGCACATGGCAATGAATTCAAAGCTTCGTGTGCGCTGGCTGAGCTGTTGCTGTGACCTTTAAGTCATTACAATGCAGTGGCACGTTCTGCACGTTGCGCATGTTACGAGAGCAGTACTTGGCAGCTGGCAGCACTGCAACTCTGTTAACTCAGTTCAGGCTGACGCACGACTTACACTCGTATGTGCGCATTCAGTCTCCAAGAAGGCATGCACCACAAATGCTAATATCAGAGTTGCACAAGCATACGCAGTTCCACCAGCTTGACAGCAGACATACCATGGGTAGGTAGGGCTCTGGGACATGAGTTTCTCCATTAGATTTGCTGCAAGCATACATAAGCTTGCATTCACAGTACCATGCAGTAGAAGTGAAATTATTGATGTAGCAAGCACCGTGCCAACAGAGTAACAGCCCACACCATTTGATTTCAAAATACAGAGGCAATCTAGGAAAGATCCAGGTGCAGGGTGCACCGACCTGGTGTACCAGGTACGTACCACAACCACCATCACTTAACATCAACCGCGTGGGATCATTTGCAAAATACGTGCACCAAGTGCACTGCACTGGTGGCGGTGGCACCACGTATATCCTGTGCTGCTTGCCTTCAATACTATGCATTCCCTCAGTATAATCCACTGTTGTTTGCACGACAGTTTGACTCTTGAACTCATAGCAACACAGACAATGAGGCGTTTGATCAAGAGGGGATCTGCAAGTATGTGTCTTGCACGGATGAGGCACTACCGCAACAAGGCCAGCCACTGGCAACTCAGGCCTAGCCAGGCTATGCATCTGGTGTGGCAGTTGAATTCACCCCCCATGGCATGCCAGGCATGCTTGGACTGCACTGGCAGAGGCTAAACAACAGGGCTGGCAACGTTTCATGACCACAATTGTTGCGCCAGTCGCATTCATCTACGGCCAGCATTGCATTCAATTCATGAAAATCCCGCTGCAACAATGCCACAGGCGCACTGCAAGACAGGCTCACTCAGATGATCTTACTGCAGTAAGATCAGCCAGCTGGCTGTAAGAAGCAACTCATTTCCAGTCTGCAGCCCAAATGCGAATTAAAAAACTGCAATCATCACATTTTTTGCAATCAAACTGCAAGCAGTTAGAGCTGTTGCTGCTGTTCATGGTGAAATCAATGCTGGCGACCGTCGAGATCTGTTGATCAACCAACCACCAGCAACAGCTGCGCACAGTCAGCAGATGGCTGCTGAAGTGCCTGCCTCGGGAGGAAGCACCAGCACGTATGTCATGTTGCAGCGGGGCCACAGTACCAGCAAGGCTGCACGTGGAGGACCTCTTTGTGCCCGCCAATCAAGCTCAATTGCTGCCGATATGCCGGCCACAACAGCTTGTCATTTGGATGCCTGCCTGCCACTTTGAAGCCGTTCGGAAAGCGGTGTCGAAGCAAACAATCCAAACAATCACCACATCCTATTTCTAGAAAACATAGCTTCTATTTGAGTACAAGGCGAGGTCAGGTCCATTGACCTCTGAACATTGGTTTGCTGGCGACATGTTTGTTAAGCTCTGGTGAAGTGACAGCATAAGCTGGTTTATTGCGCTTTACGAGTGCTCTGAGGTGTGAAAGGGTCACTCCTGCGGTGCCGTTGGTGTGGTTTGGGCGGTAGCCATCTTTACAGGCCGCGATACACGGCGAGGGAGCCTGCGAGGCATTTACAAAAGCAACATTCAGCCGACGACAGCTTGCAGACGCACTTGGGAGTGGCCCACGGCACAGCAGCACTGCTGGGCAGCAGTGTCTCTGGGCCAGGGTGGCAGCAGCAGCAGCAGCAGCACCATTTCATAAGAGCCCAGATGCTGTCTATAATGCTCTTATGCTGGGGCTGGAGCTTTCATCTGCTCAGCAGGCTCTGCTTCTGCATGGCAGAGGCCTATGCCTACCTTGTGGAGTCGCTCATACTGAAGCCAACTGGTTACAGTCCGTTTCTCGCGACAAACAGGGTGAGGCTTGCAGTGCTTATGTGACGCCTGGGCATACCTGCAAGCACATGCAATGTGGACCTTGCATGCGATGCCATTCAGCAGCGCAGCGGCTGCTGCTGAACCTCAAAATTGTTCCACGGCATCGGGCGACAGGTGGCATGCATCTGCTTGCAGGAAGCTCTTTTCCACAAGCCACGCAACCAACAGCAGCAACCCGCGCAGCAGCTGCAGCCTGTTAGAGTCGCAGATATCCAGCAGCTGCGCACCAGCGTCGCCAACCTGTCACAACAAGTGCAGAAGCTGCAATCCTGCTCAGGATCCCCTACTCAAAAACAGGTGAGTGGTGTGACGCTCGACTGCAGGGGTTATCCCTCGCTGGCCATGTTAACGGTTACTCGTAGCCAGGGCTGTTGCAGCTGAAAGTTGCTGTCCGACACAACAGAGTTGTGCATGTGTTGTGAATATTGACGGCACAGTAGTGGAGTAACAGTTGCAAGTGAGCACATACGTGGTGCCTCATCTGCTGCAAAGCACAGAATTGCCGTGGTCACACTGCTCAACCTGCATATGACTTGCAGGACAATGTGCAGAGGTGGTTCCAGAACCATGCAGCCGCGTTTGACGCGCCACGCAGCTCCAGCAGCAGCGTCAGCCTCACAACAGTGCAGCAACCACACACCCGCAGATACAGCGCAGCCTGCCAGCAGGAACACCTGGACCTATCCCAGCCTGCCGCATGTGCTGCTGCTGCAGCAGCAATGGCATTGTATGGCAAGCATGCAGGCCTGCCGCCTGACGCTGCAGCAGCAGCTGTGGGCGCTGCTGCGGTGTTTGCGCAGCGGCTGTCATACAGCAGCGAGCCAGGCAGCAGCTACCAGGTGAGGCTGGCCAACACGGAACAGCAGTCCACTGCACAATCTCTGCGCTGTCATCGACTGTAATTATCAGGAACCGCAGTGAATCAGTATTGTACAGCACTGCAATTTTGCTGCAGGAGCATCTGTGTAGCTCTGCAGCAACGCACGGGACTCTCGTGACCGCAATGGTACATACCCGCGCTCGTTGTGTAGTTGGACTTATGAGCAGGGGTTTAAGCCCTAGCATGACATACTTTTGGTCGACCTCGTCCTGCAAGCAAGTACTGCCGATGGAAGCTTCCCAACCTCTGTCACCTCCCCATGCTGTTCCCTGCTACACCTCGCGACCATAATTTGCTGCAACTCGGCTGTGCTGTGCCCACTGTGCTGTGCCCCTCCCCTTGCAGTCCAGCGGCTCGGCGGGCTGTCCAGCTGCTGCAGCGCATCTTCTCTGACACCTGACCTCCATGCTGCTCCTTGCTATCTTTCGACCTAACGCTGCTATGCTGTGCCCCTCCCTCTGCCCCTGCAGTCCAGCGGCTCGGCGCGGCTGTCCAGCTGCTGCATGGTGCCGCCGCTGGAGTATGATGCCTCTGATGAGGAGCAGCGGCAGCTGGAAGATGAGGCACCAGGGGAGTTCCTGTGCCCCATCGGGCGCGTGCTGATGACGGACCCCGTGTGCACACCCAGCGGCTTCACATACCAGCGGTGAGCAGCGCGCTGCGCATGCTAGTTGTGTCGTGGCCTGCGCAAGCTGGTTGTGGGGTGTTCAATCGGGTGCGTGCTTATGACGGACCCCGTGTGCACGCCCAGCGGCTCCGACGTACCAGCGGCCAGCAGTGCACCGTGCGTGCTAGTTGTGGCTTGGCCTGCGCGAGCTGGTTGTGGCGTGTTCATCCACTGTACGTTGCTTGTCTTCCTGTTTTCTCAAGTGCTGCTGGCTGAATACTGCTGCTGCTACCACACCATTGCTGCTGCTGCTGCTGCTGCAGGTCGTTCCTGGAGGACTTCCTGGCTAAGACAGGCCACGATCCAGCACGCGACACGCCACTCAACGCCTCGCAGCTGTACCCAAACATTGTGATGCGGGACCAGATAGCTACCTGGCTGCAGCAGCACGGCATCGCCACGTAGCAGCACATGTGTCGCCACAGGCGCTGCCCCCTGGGCAAACGTCTACCTGTTGCTTGCCGCTGAGTACCCAAAGTATCGCTGTGTTGGCAGGCAAGCATGCCAGGTGCCTAGGTCAGCAGCATGCAGCAGCGTGAGTGCCCTGCCTGCCTGCCTGCAAGTTATTGTCGGATGTTGGTGTGGCGCTGGCGTGTGTTAGCCCTGTTGCAGGATGCAGCTGGAGCTGCTGCAGTGACATGTGAGCAGTTGACCAATTTGACAAACGTGTGGTGTTGGTGTGTAAAGTCAGCTCCCAGTTCAACAGCCCCCGCATGTATGATGCGGATGACATGATTTAGTCAGTGACCATTTGGTATAGTATCTATAAACTCATCTATTCCTGGGCAGCAATGCGTGCTGCAGCAGCAGTAGATTGCCTGCCTGTGCTGTTTGTGTTGTGTGCAAACTGTGTGTTGCTTTTTTTGGTTTTATGACTGGTGGGACCTGGGTGTACTGTTGTGCAATGTGTGTGCAGGGCAGGTGAATTTGGTGACATGAATAGCTTGGTGATCAAGGTAGAGACTTTCTTAGGTCAGTGACTTCAACAGGTCTAGTTTGTTATTGCTGTGCCCTGTGTAAGGGCACATGATGCCATGCGTGTTAAGCTCACCGCATGCAGACTTATGTTTCAGCCGGACACTAGTTAGGCGTGTTGCAATTTAGACAGGCTAGCCACTGAGGGGTTTCAAACGCTGCAGTGTTGCCAGATGGTTGCGGTTGCTTTACTCTGAGTGTGACAGTCACTGACGCATTACATGCAGTGTACCGCTTTTACGTAGACAGTACAGGCCAGGTAGTACATATTGCCAGGTAAATGAAGGACATGTGTGCTGTGACCGCTTGTGATTTTCGACACCCTTGTTGCTCATGGCAACGCTGCATGCACAGGAGAGGTGTTTTTGCTTCTTCAGCTGCATAGTTTCATGCCGGTGTCCTAGGTGGTTTGTGTGCAATGTGCTGTGTGCTCATGCGGCGTGCATGTTGCATTATTTGTGTGCATTAGAACAATACCACAACCCATTGTGCTGCTCCACAGATGCTCCACTCGCCAGCAAGGTGCTTGCTTGGCACAGTGTTGCAGCTTGTTGTGTGAGCATTCTCCCATCAGAGCACCGTGCTCTAGTTGTGACAACTAGCCAGCAGTGCTGGGCTTGGCATGACCTGCATGGTGTCTCCTTTGCTTGAATTCTTGTTGTCACGATGTATGATGTGTTCTAACAGTATACACATGTTGTGGCTGCACAGCTGTAACACGTTACCATCTCTTACTCTGAGGCAAGATAGGAAGAGTGCGCCAGCCACCGGATCGAGGGGTTACATGGTGTGCTCATGCAGCATACGCCACTACAGACTGCGCCAGCCACGGTATTGTTTTGTTTTGTGCCAGCTGTCAGCTCAGCTGCAAGGCTTGCCAGTCTTGATTGCCGCCATCGCGTGACAGCCATCCTCCGTCAACAGACTAGTCCAACAGAAAGTCCTGGGCTACCGCCGCCTGGGTGGGCTGCTTACTGCTGGAGATGCAGCATACTTGCGCCGCACATCCTCTACGATCGCCTTCGCCGCCTTGGTCACTTTCGTGGCACTCACGGCCGCTGCAGCAGCACCACCACCAGCCCGCGCCTTACTCAGCCTGCTGCTGACTAAGCCGCAGCCAGCGATATCAGCCCAGCCGCCTCCGGGCCTGTCAAAGCGAGCATCTGCATTGCCGCCGTTGCTGCTGCTGCTGCCGCTGCCAGGCCCATTGGAGGCTGGAGTACGCGGCACTACAGCCACGGCAGCTGCCATGTCCAGGCATTTGTCATGCACGCTGGCGTTGAAAGTGTGTGCAAGCTTCCATTCGCCGTAGCGCAGGTGGCTCTGCATCAGCTGCCGCTGCGCTTTGCATTGCGCATCGGTGACGGACGCTGGCAGGGCGGCAGCTGCGCCAGATGGCTCGCTCAGCCAGCCTGCAGCAGATGCCGCAGCAGCAGCATACATGTGCATGCACGGTAGGCGCCAGTGCACGATCACCCAAACACCTGCTTGACAGTGCACCCAGCACAGCACGCATCACATACTGGCCTCGCTCACATGGCCAGCCCAGCAGCTCGCGAAGCAGCACTGCCGTTGTGGTATCCATACCTGCCAACGTACATTGCACACGTGCCAGCACTCACCAACGATCTGGTTGCTTGCTGCTTGCACCTTGTCCGACCCCCCAAGCATCATCTGCCGCCTCCTGACCTCCAGCTGCTGCATCTTTGTTTGCAGCTTGCCCCGACTCCTGCTGGCAGCAGCTGCACCCGCCTTCTTGCTGCTGCTGTACTGCTCAGCTGCAGCTGCTGCAGCAGCCAGGCAAGCGGCAGCCTGTACTCTGCGGCTGCCTTTTTCCGCCCCTGTTGGGACATCACCTGTTTGCTGCTGATCTCCTGCTGCTGATCCAAGACCCCATGTTCCATTTCTTCGACTGCTGCTGACTGTCTTCCTCAAGCTGTTGCTGGCTACTTGCTGCTGCTGGAATGTGTTTGACTGCACGACTGCTTCAGCCCGGTCGTCTGCTGCCAACTGCCCTGGCTGTTGCTGCTGCTGCTGTTGCTGCTGGGTGACAGTGAGTTTGCGCAGTTGGGGCCCTGAGGTGTGCAGCAGTGCTGCCGGTTTGATGCCCTGTGCTGCCATGAAGGAGCTCACAAGGGGCCCGGGCTTGACGCTGACAAATGGAGCGGCAACACTCCTGCACACATACACACAGCAGGTGCTGCATGTCAGTCAGCTGGAGCTGTAGGGTGCAAAGAGTGTGCAAGGCACACTTGGCAAGCTGAATATTGAGCCAGTGCAGGGCGAGTGCAGTGTAGTGTTGGGAATGCTCTGTTGGGAATCAATCTGGCCCAAGTGTAATCGTGCACTGCACAGGGCGCACAATTGCAACAGTAGCAGCGCGCACACACCTGGTAGCTTTGCCAGCACGTGTTATGGCGGCGGTAGCAGTAGAGGAGTCACCCGCAACTTCCACACTGTCCGCATCTGCATCTGCTGCTGTTGCTGCTTGCTGTGCACATCTGTGGCTGGGAGCGCCAATGTCGCTCGGCAGTAGCCCTGTGCCGCACAACATGCAACGGCAGACACCTCAGACAGGATCAACTGCACACAGACTAGGCCTTGATTTGGCAAGCTGACAAACACACTCACACTGCTGAACTGGTAGAGCTGCCGAACATACATTGCACAGGAACCAGCAGTAGCTGTGCTGCCTGGTTCCATATCACGCACCTGTTGTCCACAGCCGCAGCTGCCGCTGCAGCACCTGCTGCAGCTGCGCATCCGCCAGCTCAGCGACTGATGGAAAGGCGCTCCTGCAACAGCACCACCACAATGTGATGTGTGCTTTCCCTCAAGGAACATACATGTCTTACATGCAATGGAGAGGACGTCAGCAGCAGGTAAATAACCTGCCCCAAGTATTGGCAACAGGGGCACCTGCTGCATCTGCACAACCGCAGCATTGTCAGTGCTTGCTGCCATCTGCCAACTGCCAGCTACGATGGCGCATGGCGTGTGTAAGCAGCCTGAGCTTGCCCTAAAACCAAGCCCTCCACACGGGCTGCTCACCTTAGTAGATGGCAGGCCGCATCTGCCAGTGCCTGTGCCCACAGCCCGGCAGCATTCTCCACAATGCCCTGCCCACTGAGCACCTCTGACACGTAATGCTGGGACAGCTGCGTGTGCACACGCTCCTGCAAGCAGCACGACAGCAGCAAGGGCGCGCTTTGTGTGGAACTGCAAGTGTTTGGCGCTCTGCTGCACACAGTGCACACATCCAGGCTCCAGCCAGAACCACAATTTTCATACATGCTGCAGGTGCACATGTGCGCTTGCCGCACTTGCCTCCGCGGCGCCTGCTGAGTGAGTCGGCCCAACAGGTTGATGGTCAGCAGGTTCCTGCAAATTTATGCGACTGCCTGCTTCAGCCCCGTTCTCACAACACCGCCGCACCTGCAGGGCAGCTGCGCAGGGGTCGTCCTGCCTGAACAGCAGCGCCAGCAGCAGCCACGCTGCCTCCATCACCAGTGGCACATGGCTGGGTGCCATCAGCCAGGAGCGCCAGGCGTGCCTGCCGCCGCCGCAGCAGCAGCAGCAGCAGCAGCAGCAGCAGCAGGTGGTGGTGCGGCACGCGGCGGGAGGCCAGCTTAGGACTTGGTGCAGGAGCTTGCAGGAATCAGGCAAACACTGCCTCGCACAGGGCCTTGCAGGGCCAACACAACTGGGGCTGTGATGACACTTAGATGTAGTGGTGCTGCACTGCAAGGGCACAAATCCGTCATGCTCCCTTTCGCCTGCACAGCTGCTGCAGCACATCACAGCCCGCTCACCGCTCTGCCCTGCTGCGCAATTGGCTGCTGCTGCTTGTGGCTGCTGCTTGCAGGGCATCAAACTCGCTGGCACCAGGGAACAGCGGCAATGACTCTGCGCAGCAGCAGCAGCAGCACCGCCAACAGCTCTCAAGCATGCCAGCCGCAGACCAGTCCCTTTCATGCACTGGTGCATGCTGCTACAGGCTTGCAAGCAAACACAGTTGATGCTAAGGGAGCTTTGTTCCAACAAGCAGGCATCTTGCACATGGATTGGCATATGCACTGGCTGCACTGCTACACTGCTTGCTGCTTGGCGTTTGGCGCACCTGATTGTGGGTCTGGCAGCTGCAAGCTGCTGAATTTCAAGCTGCCGCCTCTGTGGTATCGTCCTGCAAGTTGCAGAGCACACAATCAACACTTTGTAGGTGAAGTTGTGGATCATGGTTACTGCATGGGGAGATGATCAAGCTGTTTTCACGGCATGTTTTCTCAGCGTCCATGCAGTGGGCTGCTGACCACTGCCAAAGCAGCCTAACACCTTTGTGCCTGCCGCTGTCAACAGTTCATTCGTTGCTGCCACAGCAGATGCTTGTGTGGTAGAGTGGACTACAGCAACTCACCGCTGCCCCTCTGTCTGAGCGTACTGCTGTCAGCAGCTGCTGGAGCTTGAACTCCTCCCACTCCATGTGCGCTGACGCTCTGCACATAGCATGCAGGCATTTCAAACATCGTTTACTTACAACAGATTCAGCTGGAAGGCTGCTGCAGCTTGTCAACTGTGCTATGGCAGCAAGCTGCTGCTCAGCAGTCAATTGTGCAGGCCATCAGGTTGACGCGCCAGCTGCCGTACCTCTAGCCTGCCTGCTAGCTCCTCGAGTGCATGCAGCAACCTGGATGTCTGTTTATTGCCCTTCTGTGTTGAGTTCAGTATTTCGTACACAGTAGGCTCGTGCATGCCTGTAACAAATGCTGCAACTGCAGCAATAGCCTTCTGTCGAGCTTCACAAGCTGTAACCGTTGGCGATGCCCGTAATATTATGTTTCCAACCAGTACTTGCTTTTTTCCGTTGCCTGGCGGATGAAGAGACGCAGGATGTCTGAGACTGTACGCACGAGCAGGAAGGCTTGCATCAAAACAGGAATGGTGACTTGACCAGGCATCAATCGCGCCTGAACAATAAATTGCAAGTTTTCGCGACGTTTTTCCGAGTCCCCATCTCGTTATGGGGTGGTAGTTGTTGTTAGGGTTTGCCTGCCATCAAATGGCTGGTCAGCTGGCCCAGCGGCGATTGTTTGGCGTGCAGCGTGCATATGTCTGCTGATAAAGGGAAATTCCACTTGATCTGTCCCACAATGGGCCTGTCGCTCGACTGCCTAGTGGAGCTGGCGATTCGCCAGGGTTGGATCACAAGCCCAGCCTGGGCCTGAACCAGGCTTTGTAAACGGGCATGTTTGCTTCTGATACCGTGCACGTTCAAAGTTGCAGAAAACAGCAGATATGAGACAAAGCAAGGGCCAAAGGTTGCTGACACAGCTGGCTGCGATGTGCAGTACACTCTCAATGCAGCCTGCAAAGAGGGCAGCAGTACATGTGTTTCGTGGTGATGCTCACCTTGCCAGGGTTACCTCAGCGGTTGCTTCTTGAGATCCCCGGTGCTGCGACATGATGATGGAGCTTTTACCAGCAGAGAAGATTTTAGCTGGTACCGCCCTGTCTTACCGCGTGGTGAGACGTATCTGAGATACGCATGTGACACAGGGCTGACAGAGATGCAGCAGGGTAGAGGCATGACGTCGCCAGACCCTGATGAGGTGGCATGCTGCATCGACCCTTTGCACGATACGTCTGAATGTCAAGAGCTATTGTACAGCTATGACCTTCAAGCATCGCGTGTATTCGTGTCCTGCCAGTCATCACATGGGATTGACAGTGCTACCAGCTGTACTGTAGACCTGCTGCTGCCTGGTACTCGCAGCGACAGCTAGAATGGTCGGGCAGGGATTCTTATTTCATATACCGCAAGATTTTTTTGACAGCGCTGAATGCGTGGGGGCAGCCAAAGCAGCAGAGCCGGAGCTGCTTTCAGCTGCAGACTCCAAGCGCAGGTACAGTTCAGCCGATCAGCTTTCAATCGTGCTTTCGCTCTTCCTCTTGCTGTTCGCACTTGTTATAGCATGTATCGTGTGGTTATTGGCGATGCGTGGCTCACGTCAGCGTGGGTTGTACTTGCAGGCCAGCAGCAGCAACAACAGCAGCTGCAGATGACGAAGATGAGGCAGCTGCTGCAAGCAGCAGCGCTGGAACAGGGGGATGGAACGAGGCCGGTGCTACATGCATCGCTTGTGGCATCGGCATCAGCAGCCAGGGCTTCAGCAGTGCGGCCGAGCAGCGGCAGCACTTCAAAACGGACTGGCACAGGTGCGCAGTGCTGCTGCTGCTGCTGCTTCTACCACACCCACGGCAGCTGCATGCCAGACAACCCATTGATTAACAGATACGACTGTAGGCTGAAGCAGGGGAGCACATGTGAACCGTGCAGACATTGCATGCACGCCGGCAACCCAACAAGCAGCAGAGTGCCTGCAAGCAGGTGTACCTGCAGCCTGCACTGGCTGACTATTCATCTGCCAAGCCCTGCCTCACATCTGCAACTTATGCATCTGATGTTGCTGCTTCATCTGTCCGCCAGGTACAACTTGAAGCGCCGACTGGAGAAGAAGCAGCCACTGTCAGAGCAGGAGTTTGAAGCACTGATAGAGCAGGGTGATGATGTGAGCACACCCACAGCACTTCTGGGTCGAAGCAAGCATGCGTTTATATATGTGACTGCTAAGACCAGCAGGTCCAGCAGCAGCTCATTTGTGTAAGTCTGAACCCTTTTGAAGGTGATGACCCTGCTGCTGCTGCTGCTGCATGTGTGCAGCATCACAGGCCACACAGCAAACACCACATAGTACGTCACAGTGTGACCATCATGCTGCTGCTGCTGCTGCTGCTGCTGCTGCCGCCTTGCTGCTGCTGCTGCTGCAGGTGTCCAGCATATCAGGCTCAGACACAGATTCCTCTGATGATAGCAGCGATGATGAAGCAGGCGGCAGCAGCAGCAGACGCGGCCGCAGGCGTGACGGCCCTGCAGCTATACAAGGAGCTCAGGCAGTATTCAAGAGCGCAGGTGAAGGGCGGGGCGATGAGTGAAGCATATTTTGTGGCTTCTGGCTGCATGGCTGCTGTCCACGCAGTGCATTGCAACAGAATACAGTGTTGCGCAGCTGTCTGCGTCGCATGCAATGTGCAAAAAACGCACAGCAGCAGGACTCACGTCATGCGCTGGGAAGTTTATAGTGCACATTCCCTGAGGATTCCATCGCGGCGGCAACCTGCAATCATATCCTTGTATCCAACTGTGACCTTGTTTGCATTTGGCGCAGATGGTGCAGCTTTTGCCGTGTGGCGGTGCCTGCTGTTGCCAGACAAGCAGCACAAGCAGGAGGAGCCTTCGGGGCAGCAGCTGCTGCAGCTGCTGCGGCAGCTGAGACGGCAGCCCAACAGCACCAATGCAGCAGCAGCAGCTGCTGCAGCAGGGGCCAGGATTGTCGCACAGCAGCAGCAGCAGCAGCAGCAAGATGCAGGGGGCTGCATCTGGATGCTGCTGATGCTGCGCGGCGGCCACTTTGCTGCTGCTGTTGTACGTATAAACAGCAGCAGCAGCAGCAAAGGGCCTCGGCCTATCACTCCTCCTGCAGAGGCAGCGGGAGGCGACTCTGCTGCTGGCAGCAGCAGCAGCAGTCAACAGCAGCAGCAGCAGCAGCAGCAGCGCTCAAAGGTGCAGCAGCCGATCGAGCCGTTTACTGTGCTGGCGCACAAGACCTTCCACCGCTATGTAGTCAGGTACAGCGCTGCGCTTGATGCTAATGGTTGAGGTTGCCCCAGCCTGCAGATCTGGGGACGCAGCGGTTGAAACAATACAGGCACCCCACCACCACCACCACTCAATGCACACCTATATTCAACAGGCATCTGTAGGTGCATTGCTGCCTGCCTGCTCTTTCAGGACCAAAGCAGGCAGATTAAAGGGATCCACCAACACACACGTGCTTGCACTAAGTATGTGCGCTGGTGCATTGCTGCCTGCTCGCCACCTGAAAGGGCCAAGGCAGGCGGCAAGCAGTCCACCAAAGATGCTAGCGGAAAGTTTGCGCAACTGCAATCCTGTACCATATTTGTGTTTGTGTACTGGTGCATCGTTGCCTGCTCTTATTTGCAGGGCCAAGGCGGGCGGCAAGCAGTCCACCAAAGACGCCAGCGGCAAGTATACAGACACAAGCTATTGATGATTACGTGCTTTTGCACTGGTGCACTGTTGCGCTCTCGTCTGCAGGGCTAAGGCAGGAGGCAAGCAGTCCACCAAGGACGCTTCCGGCAAGTTTGCGCGCTCCGCCGGCAGCAGGCTGCGCCGCTACAACGAGGCAGCGCTGCAACGCGACATCACAGCACTTCTCAAAGAATGGAGCCCATGGCTGTCTGCTGCGCAGCTGATCTTCCTCTCTGCTCCCGGCTCAAACAGCCGCGAGCTGTTTGCAGCAGCAGCAGACGTCGGGCCTCTGGGTGCAGCAGCAGCAGGTGCAGCAGCAGCAGGAGGGACGAGGCACGCTGGGGTTTTGGATCCGGGGGATTTGCGGGTGCGGCGCGTGCCGTTTGTGACGCAGCGGCCGACGTTTTCGGAGCTGAAAAGAGTGCTGCTGGTGCTGGGAAGCTTGCGGCCTGTGCAGCTGCTTGAGGATCAGCAGCAGCAGCAGCAGCAGCAGGGTGCGGCGGCAGAGGGCCAGAAGGAGAAGCAGCAGCAGCGGCAGCAGCAGCAGCAGGTGGCAGCGGTGCCAGTGGGCAGTATCAGCCCTGCTGGCGTCACCAAGAAGCAGGTGGGTGATGGCGAACTTAGTGGATTCAGGATCTTGGCGGTTTGTCTGATGAGGTGGGGATGTCGGGTGTGAAGGATGACCATGCGATGGCTGCTTTGATGTGTCAATGTGTTCGCCCTGATGTGAGAGTAGCAGCAAGTGTAGGTCACATGCAGGCTCGGCACCATCTGTAAGGCAGCATTAGCTATGGTGTCCTTGTCGTTTGACAGGCGCTGAAGGACGAGCCAACGCGAGGGTGGCTAGGGTTGGGAATGTGCAGCGTGTAGCCGCCTGTGACAAAACTTGTAGTGCACGCTTGTGTCCGGTGCCTCTCACGTTTCATCCGTGCTGCTGCTGCTTCTCCTGTCACAGGAAGAACCTGCGCTAGTCAAGGCCAGCAAGGCGGGTGATGCGGAGCGAGTGGCGCGGCTGCTGGCCAATGGGCACGACCCCACTGCGTGTGACAGCAAAGGGCGCAGCCCCTACCAGCTGGCAGCAAACAAGGAGGTGCGGCACCAGCATATAAAACAGCAGTGTCTGTACCAGTTATACGCTGGAGCGCAGCACTGGCACAATGCAGCAGTGTTTGCAGCAGTGGTACCGCCCAGTGCAGCTGCTACCAGCTGGCAACGATCGAGGTGGGGCGCAGTGTAGTGTTTTTGCAGCACTGGCACATGATGCGGCAGAGATTGTCACAGTGTTGCAGCGGTTATTGTGACATCTGCCGGCGGCGCTGCTGTTGCTGCTGCTGCCATCACTGCTGCTGCTGCTGCTGCTGCTGCTGCTGCTGCTGCTGCTGCTGCTGCTCTGCGCTGCAGGTGCGTGACGCGTTCAGGCGCTTCATGGCTGCTGAGCCTGATGCTTGGGACTACGCCGCAGCAGATGTGCCCAGCCCCTTGACAGATGAAATGGAGTCAGCGCAGCAGAGCAAGAAGGTGCGGTGTGCTGATGGATACGCTTCATGAGGTCGGATCAGGGTGCACTGTCTTTTGCCGACTGTGCTGGCTGATGATGAGTCTTGTTGGTGCAGCAAAGTATGCTGGCGCGACTGTCAGGTGCACGCTCTGCATGAGGGGCAGGCACACATCTGCGCAGCTCAGGCAGCAGGTCTTGCGTCATGGTGGTGGTAAGGTGTAGCTTGCCGTGCACTTCTGCTGTGCTACTGCTGCCACCTCCTGGCAGTGTCTCTTTCCTGCACTGGTCCTACTACTGCTGCTGCTGCTGCTGCTGCTGCTGCTGCCGTGTATTCCTGCTCAGGCTGAGAAAAAAGCACGCCAGAAAGCCAAGGAGAAGCAGGGCGGCAAGGCGCCGGGCGCTGCCGGCAGCAGCAGCAGCAGCCAAGCAGCAACAGCAGCGGATGGGTTTGATGAGGAGCTTGCAGCAGCCATGGCCGAGGCTGCTGCCATCAGCTCTAGGTGAGCTGCAGTGACATGAATCAGGCATCACGTTTCAGCTATGCTGCTCAACTTTGCTAGTAATGCATTTGAAGCGAACACGCCCAATGCAGAAGGTTGGGCATCAGCGCCGCTAAGCATAACTGGCACGTGCGCTATAAACATCAGCTCCATCTATTAGAGCTCCTGAAATAGCACCAATGAGGATGCTACGATACAATGTCAAAGTGTCTGTCATTTTTTTGCGGCTGCCACTGCTGCGTGTGGCATGCTGTGCAGGGCTGCTGCGTCCAGCAAGGGCAAGCAGGTGGGTGCTGCTGCTGGCAGCAGCAAGAGGGGTGGCCGCCCTGCTGCTGCTGCTGCTGCTGCCAGGCCCAGTGCAGAGGAGGCAGCCCGCAAGAGGGAGCAGCTGGCAGCAGCAGCAGAGGCTCGGCTCAAGGCGCTGCAACAGAAGCAGCAGCTATGGTCAGTAGCAGCGGGTGGTGTACAATAGGCGCGTGTGCGTTGGAACACATGTGTGTCAGGCTTAGGTGTTGAGCATGCTGAACCGCTGGCAGCAGCAGTGGAGGTGCCATGCATGTACGGGCTCACAACAGCACCAGTAGCATCATAGGACAGTTGTAAAGGTCCGCTAGCAACTGTTGAGTGCATTGCAAAGAGGTGAGTATGGTGTGTGTCCTGTTGTGGTCCATGCGTTTTGTTGGTTGTGTTGTGGCAAAGCAGAGTGCTCTTTCCAGTGTGTGTGTGTGTGTGTGTGTGTGTGTGTGTGTGTGTGTGTGTGTGTGTGTGTGTGTGTGTGTGTGTGTGTGTGTGTGTGTGTGTGTGTGTGTGTGTGTGTGTGTGTGTGTGTGTGTGTGTGTGTGTGTGTGTGTGTGTGTGTGTGTGTGTGTGTGTGTGTGTGTGTGTGTGTGTGTGTGTGTGTGTGTGTGTGTGTGTGTGTGTGTGTGTGTGTGTGTGTGTGTGTGTGTGTGTGTGTGTGTGTGTGTGTGTGTGTGTGTGTGTGTGTGTGTGTGTGTGTGTGTGTGTGTGTGTGTGTGTGTGTGTGTGTGTGTGTGTGTGTGTGTGTGTGTGTGTGTGTGTGTGTGTGTGTGTGTGTGTGTGTGTGTGTGTGTGTGTGTGTGTGTGTGTGTGTGTGTGTGTGTGTGTGTGTGTGTGTGTGTGTGTGTGTGTGTGTGTGTGTGTGTGTGTGTGTGTGTGTGTGTGTGTGTGTGTGTGTGTGTGTGTGTGTGTGTGTGTGTGTGTGTGTGTGTGTGTGTGTGTGTGTGTGTGTGTGTGTGTGTGTGTGTGTGTGTGTGTGTGTGTGTGTGTGTGTGTGTGTGTGTGTGTGTGTGTGTGTGTGTGTGTGTGTGTGTGTGTGTGTGTGTGTGTGTGTGTGTGTGTGTGTGTGTGTGTGTGTGTGTGTGTGTGTGTGTGTGTGTGTGTGTGTGTGTGTGTGTGTGTGTGTGTGTGTGTGTGTGTGTGTGTGTGTGTGTGTGTGTGTGTGTGTGTGTGTGTGTGTGTGTGTGTGTGTGTGTGTGTGTGTGTGTGTGTGTGTGTGTGTGTGTGTGTGTGTGTGTGTGTGTGTGTGTGTGTGTGTGTGTGTGTGTGTGTGTGTGTGTGTGTGTGTGTGTGTGTGTGTGTGTGTGTGTGTGTGTGTGTGTGTGTGTGTGTGTGTGTGTGTGTGTGTGTGTGTGTGTGTGTGTGTGTGTGTGTGTGTGTGTGTGTGTGTGTGTGTGTGTGTGTGTGTGTGTGTGTGTGTGTGTGTGTGTGTGTGTGTGTGTGTGTGTGTGTGTGTGTGTGTGTGTGTGTGTGTGTGTGTGTGTGTGTGTGTGTGTGTGTGTGTGTGTGTGTGTGTGTGTGTGTGTGTGTGTGTGTGTGTGTGTGTGTGTGTGTGTGTGTGTGTGTGTGTGTGTGTGTGTGTGTGTGTGTGTGTGTGTGTGTGTGTGTGTGTGTGTGTGTGTGTGTGTGTGTGTGTGTGTGTGTGTGTGTGTGTGTGTGTGTGTGTGTGTGTGTGTGTGTGTGTGTGTGTGTGTGTGTGTGTGTGTGTGTGTGTGTGTGTGTGTGTGTGTGTGTGTGTGTGTGTGTGTGTGTGTGTGTGTGTGTGTGTGTGTGTGTGTGTGTGTGTGTGTGTGTGTGTGTGTGTGTGTGTGTGTGTGTGTGTGTGTGTGTGTGTGTGTGTGTGTGTGTGTGTGTGTGTGTGTGTGTGTGTGTGTGTGTGTGTGTGTGTGTGTGTGTGTGTGTGTGTGTGTGTGTGTGTGTGTGTGTGTGTGTGTGTGTGTGTGTGTGTGTGTGTGTGTGTGTGTGTGTGTGTGTGTGTGTGTGTGTGTGTGTGTGTGTGTGTGTGTGTGTGTGTGTGTGTGTGTGTGTGTGTGTGTGTGTGTGTGTGTGTGTGTGTGTGTGTGTGTGTGTGTGTGTGTGTGTGTGTGTGTGTGTGTGTGTGTGTGTGTGTGTGTGTGTGTGTGTGTGTGTGTGTGTGTGTGTGTGTGTGTGTGTGTGTGTGTGTGTGTGTGTGTGTGTGTGTGTGTGTGTGTGTGTGTGTGTGTGTGTGTGTGTGTGTGTGTGTGTGTGTGTGTGTGTGTGTGTGTGTGTGTGTGTGTGTGTGTGTGTGTGTGTGTGTGTGTGTGTGTGTGTGTGTGTGTGTGTGTGTGTGTGTGTGTGTGTGTGTGTGTGTGTGTGTGTGTGTGTGTGTGTGTGTGTGTGTGTGTGTGTGTGTGTGTGTGTGTGTGTGTGTGTGTGTGTGTGTGTGTGTGTGTGTGTGTGTGTGTGTGTGTGTGTGTGTGTGTGTGTGTGTGTGTGTGTGTGTGTGTGTGTGTGTGTGTGTGTGTGTGTGTGTGTGTGTGTGTGTGTGTGTGTGTGTGTGTGTGTGTGTGTGTGTGTGTGTGTGTGTGTGTGTGTGTGTGTGTGTGTGTGTGTGTGTGTGTGTGTGTGTGTGTGTGTGTGTGTGTGTGTGTGTGTGTGTGTGTGTGTGTGTGTGTGTGTGTGTGTGTGTGTGTGTGTGTGTGTGTGTGTGTGTGTGTGTGTGTGTGTGTGTGTGTGTGTGTGTGTGTGTGTGTGTGTGTGTGTGTGTGTGTGTGTGTGTGTGTGTGTGTGTGTGTGTGTGTGTGTGTGTGTGTGTGTGTGTGTGTGTGTGTGTGTGTGTGTGTGTGTGTGTGTGTGTGTGTGTGTGTGTGTGTGTGTGTGTGTGTGTGTGTGTGTGTGTGTGTGTGTGTGTGTGTGTGTGTGTGTGTGTGTGTGTGTGTGTGTGTGTGTGTGTGTGTGTGTGTGTGTGTGTGTGTGTGTGTGTGTGTGTGTGTGTGTGTGTGTGTGTGTGTGTGTGTGTGTGTGTGTGTGTGTGTGTGTGTGTGTGTGTGTGTGTGTGTGTGTGTGTGTGTGTGTGTGTGTGTGTGTGTGTGTGTGTGTGTGTGTGTGTGTGTGTGTGTGTGTGTGTGTGTGTGTGTGTGTGTGTGTGTGTGTGTGTGTGTGTGTGTGTGTGTGTGTGTGTGTGTGTGTGTGTGTGTGTGTGTGTGTGTGTGTGTGTGTGTGTGTGTGTGTGTGTGTGTGTGTGTGTGTGTGTGTGTGTGTGTGTGTGTGTGTGTGTGTGTGTGTGTGTGTGTGTGTGTGTGTGTGTGTGTGTGTGTGTGTGTGTGTGTGTGTGTGTGTGTGTGTGTGTGTGTGTGTGTGTGTGTGTGTGTGTGTGTGTGTGTGTGTGTGTGTGTGTGTGTGTGTGTGTGTGTGTGTGTGTGTGTGTGTGTGTGTGTGTGTGTGTGTGTGTGTGTGTGTGTGTGTGTGTGTGTGTGTGTGTGTGTGTGTGTGTGTGTGTGTGTGTGTGTGTGTGTGTGTGTGTGTGTGTGTGTGTGTGTGTGTGTGTGTGTGTGTGTGTGTGTGTGTGTGTGTGTGTGTGTGTGTGTGTGTGTGTGTGTGTGTGTGTGTGTGTGTGTGTGTGTGTGTGTGTGTGTGTGTGTGTGTGTGTGTGTGTGTGTGTGTGTGTGTGTGTGTGTGTGTGTGTGTGTGTGTGTGTGTGTGTGTGTGTGTGTGTGTGTGTGTGTGTGTGTGTGTGTGTGTGTGTGTGTGTGTGTGTGTGTGTGTGTGTGTGTGTGTGTGTGTGTGTGTGTGTGTGTGTGTGTGTGTGTGTGTGTGTGTGTGTGTGTGTGTGTGTGTGTGTGTGTGTGTGTGTGTGTGTGTGTGTGTGTGTGTGTGTGTGTGTGTGTGTGTGTGTGTGTGTGTGTGTGTGTGTGTGTGTGTGTGTGTGTGTGTGTGTGTGTGTGTGTGTGTGTGTGTGTGTGTGTGTGTGTGTGTGTGTGTGTGTGTGTGTGTGTGTGTGTGTGTGTGTGTGTGTGTGTGTGTGTGTGTGTGTGTGTGTGTGTGTGTGTGTGTGTGTGTGTGTGTGTGTGTGTGTGTGTGTGTGTGTGTGTGTGTGTGTGTGTGTGTGTGTGTGTGTGTGTGTGTGTGTGTGTGTGTGTGTGTGTGTGTGTGTGTGTGTGTGTGTGTGTGTGTGTGTGTGTGTGTGTGTGTGTGTGTGTGTGTGTGTGTGTGTGTGTGTGTGTGTGTGTGTGTGTGTGTGTGTGTGTGTGTGTGTGTGTGTGTGTGTGTGTGTGTGTGTGTGTGTGTGTGTGTGTGTGTGTGTGTGTGTGTGTGTGTGTGTGTGTGTGTGTGTGTGTGTGTGTGTGTGTGTGTGTGTGTGTGTGTGTGTGTGTGTGTGTGTGTGTGTGTGTGTGTGTGTGTGTGTGTGTGTGTGTGTGTGTGTGTGTGTGTGTGTGTGTGTGTGTGTGTGTGTGTGTGTGTGTGTGTGTGTGTGTGTGTGTGTGTGTGTGTGTGTGTGTGTGTGTGTGTGTGTGTGTGTGTGTGTGTGTGTGTGTGTGTGTGTGTGTGTGTGTGTGTGTGTGTGTGTGTGTGTGTGTGTGTGTGTGTGTGTGTGTGTGTGTGTGTGTGTGTGTGTGTGTGTGTGTGTGTGTGTGTGTGTGTGTGTGTGTGTGTGTGTGTGTGTGTGTGTGTGTGTGTGTGTGTGTGTGTGTGTGTGTGTGTGTGTGTGTGTGTGTGTGTGTGTGTGTGTGTGTGTGTGTGTGTGTGTGTGTGTGTGTGTGTGTGTGTGTGTGTGTGTGTGTGTGTGTGTGTGTGTGTGTGTGTGTGTGTGTGTGTGTGTGTGTGTGTGTGTGTGTGTGTGTGTGTGTGTGTGTGTGTGTGTGTGTGTGTGTGTGTGTGTGTGTGTGTGTGTGTGTGTGTGTGTGTGTGTGTGTGTGTGTGTGTGTGTGTGTGTGTGTGTGTGTGTGTGTGTGTGTGTGTGTGTGTGTGTGTGTGTGTGTGTGTGTGTGTGTGTGTGTGTGTGTGTGTGTGTGTGTGTGTGTGTGTGTGTGTGTGTGTGTGTGTGTGTGTGTGTGTGTGTGTGTGTGTGTGTGTGTGTGTGTGTGTGTGTGTGTGTGTGTGTGTGTGTGTGTGTGTGTGTGTGTGTGTGTGTGTGTGTGTGTGTGTGTGTGTGTGTGTGTGTGTGTGTGTGTGTGTGTGTGTGTGTGTGTGTGTGTGTGTGTGTGTGTGTGTGTGTGTGTGTGTGTGTGTGTGTGTGTGTGTGTGTGTGTGTGTGTGTGTGTGTGTGTGTGTGTGTGTGTGTGTGTGTGTGTGTGTGTGTGTGTGTGTGTGTGTGTGTGTGTGTGTGTGTGTGTGTGTGTGTGTGTGTGTGTGTGTGTGTGTGTGTGTGTGTGTGTGTGTGTGTGTGTGTGTGTGTGTGTGTGTGTGTGTGTGTGTGTGTGTGTGTGTGTGTGTGTGTGTGTGTGTGTGTGTGTGTGTGTGTGTGTGTGTGTGTGTGTGTGTGTGTGTGTGTGTGTGTGTGTGTGTGTGTGTGTGTGTGTGTGTGTGTGTGTGTGTGTGTGTGTGTGTGTGTGTGTGTGTGTGTGTGTGTGTGTGTGTGTGTGTGTGTGTGTGTGTGTGTGTGTGTGTGTGTGTGTGTGTGTGTGTGTGTGTGTGTGTGTGTGTGTGTGTGTGTGTGTGTGTGTGTGTGTGTGTGTGTGTGTGTGTGTGTGTGTGTGTGTGTGTGTGTGTGTGTGTGTGTGTGTGTGTGTGTGTGTGTGTGTGTGTGTGTGTGTGTGTGTGTGTGTGTGTGTGTGTGTGTGTGTGTGTGTGTGTGTGTGTGTGTGTGTGTGTGTGTGTGTGTGTGTGTGTGTGTGTGTGTGTGTGTGTGTGTGTGTGTGTGTGTGTGTGTGTGTGTGTGTGTGTGTGTGTGTGTGTGTGTGTGTGTGTGTGTGTGTGTGTGTGTGTGTGTGTGTGTGTGTGTGTGTGTGTGTGTGTGTGTGTGTGTGTGTGTGTGTGTGTGTGTGTGTGTGTGTGTGTGTGTGTGTGTGTGTGTGTGTGTGTGTGTGTGTGTGTGTGTGTGTGTGTGTGTGTGTGTGTGTGTGTGTGTGTGTGTGTGTGTGTGTGTGTGTGTGTGTGTGTGTGTGTGTGTGTGTGTGTGTGTGTGTGTGTGTGTGTGTGTGTGTGTGTGTGTGTGTGTGTGTGTGTGTGTGTGTGTGTGTGTGTGTGTGTGTGTGTGTGTGTGTGTGTGTGTGTGTGTGTGTGTGTGTGTGTGTGTGTGTGTGTGTGTGTGTGTGTGTGTGTGTGTGTGTGTGTGTGTGTGTGTGTGTGTGTGTGTGTGTGTGTGTGTGTGTGTGTGTGTGTGTGTGTGTGTGTGTGTGTGTGTGTGTGTGTGTGTGTGTGTGTGTGTGTGTGTGTGTGTGTGTGTGTGTGTGTGTGTGTGTGTGTGTGTGTGTGTGTGTGTGTGTGTGTGTGTGTGTGTGTGTGTGTGTGTGTGTGTGTGTGTGTGTGTGTGTGTGTGTGTGTGTGTGTGTGTGTGTGTGTGTGTGTGTGTGTGTGTGTGTGTGTGTGTGTGTGTGTGTGTGTGTGTGTGTGTGTGTGTGTGTGTGTGTGTGTGTGTGTGTGTGTGTGTGTGTGTGTGTGTGTGTGTGTGTGTGTGTGTGTGTGTGTGTGTGTGTGTGTGTGTGTGTGTGTGTGTGTGTGTGTGTGTGTGTGTGTGTGTGTGTGTGTGTGTGTGTGTGTGTGTGTGTGTGTGTGTGTGTGTGTGTGTGTGTGTGTGTGTGTGTGTGTGTGTGTGTGTGTGTGTGTGTGTGTGTGTGTGTGTGTGTGTGTGTGTGTGTGTGTGTGTGTGTGTGTGTGTGTGTGTGTGTGTGTGTGTGTGTGTGTGTGTGTGTGTGTGTGTGTGTGTGTGTGTGTGTGTGTGTGTGTGTGTGTGTGTGTGTGTGTGTGTGTGTGTGTGTGTGTGTGTGTGTGTGTGTGTGTGTGTGTGTGTGTGTGTGTGTGTGTGTGTGTGTGTGTGTGTGTGTGTGTGTGTGTGTGTGTGTGTGTGTGTGTGTGTGTGTGTGTGTGTGTGTGTGTGTGTGTGTGTGTGTGTGTGTGTGTGTGTGTGTGTGTGTGTGTGTGTGTGTGTGTGTGTGTGTGTGTGTGTGTGTGTGTGTGTGTGTGTGTGTGTGTGTGTGTGTGTGTGTGTGTGTGTGTGTGTGTGTGTGTGTGTGTGTGTGTGTGTGTGTGTGTGTGTGTGTGTGTGTGTGTGTGTGTGTGTGTGTGTGTGTGTGTGTGTGTGTGTGTGTGTGTGTGTGTGTGTGTGTGTGTGTGTGTGTGTGTGTGTGTGTGTGTGTGTGTGTGTGTGTGTGTGTGTGTGTGTGTGTGTGTGTGTGTGTGTGTGTGTGTGTGTGTGTGTGTGTGTGTGTGTGTGTGTGTGTGTGTGTGTGTGTGTGTGTGTGTGTGTGTGTGTGTGTGTGTGTGTGTGTGTGTGTGTGTGTGTGTGTGTGTGTGTGTGTGTGTGTGTGTGTGTGTGTGTGTGTGTGTGTGTGTGTGTGTGTGTGTGTGTGTGTGTGTGTGTGTGTGTGTGTGTGTGTGTGTGTGTGTGTGTGTGTGTGTGTGTGTGTGTGTGTGTGTGTGTGTGTGTGTGTGTGTGTGTGTGTGTGTGTGTGTGTGTGTGTGTGTGTGTGTGTGTGTGTGTGTGTGTGTGTGTGTGTGTGTGTGTGTGTGTGTGTGTGTGTGTGTGTGTGTGTGTGTGTGTGTGTGTGTGTGTGTGTGTGTGTGTGTGTGTGTGTGTGTGTGTGTGTGTGTGTGTGTGTGTGTGTGTGTGTGTGTGTGTGTGTGTGTGTGTGTGTGTGTGTGTGTGTGTGTGTGTGTGTGTGTGTGTGTGTGTGTGTGTGTGTGTGTGTGTGTGTGTGTGTGTGTGTGTGTGTGTGTGTGTGTGTGTGTGTGTGTGTGTGTGTGTGTGTGTGTGTGTGTGTGTGTGTGTGTGTGTGTGTGTGTGTGTGTGTGTGTGTGTGTGTGTGTGTGTGTGTGTGTGTGTGTGTGTGTGTGTGTGTGTGTGTGTGTGTGTGTGTGTGTGTGTGTGTGTGTGTGTGTGTGTGTGTGTGTGTGTGTGTGTGTGTGTGTGTGTGTGTGTGTGTGTGTGTGTGTGTGTGTGTGTGTGTGTGTGTGTGTGTGTGTGTGTGTGTGTGTGTGTGTGTGTGTGTGTGTGTGTGTGTGTGTGTGTGTGTGTGTGTGTGTGTGTGTGTGTGTGTGTGTGTGTGTGTGTGTGTGTGTGTGTGTGTGTGTGTGTGTGTGTGTGTGTGTGTGTGTGTGTGTGTGTGTGTGTGTGTGTGTGTGTGTGTGTGTGTGTGTGTGTGTGTGTGTGTGTGTGTGTGTGTGTGTGTGTGTGTGTGTGTGTGTGTGTGTGTGTGTGTGTGTGTGTGTGTGTGTGTGTGTGTGTGTGTGTGTGTGTGTGTGTGTGTGTGTGTGTGTGTGTGTGTGTGTGTGTGTGTGTGTGTGTGTGTGTGTGTGTGTGTGTGTGTGTGTGTGTGTGTGTGTGTGTGTGTGTGTGTGTGTGTGTGTGTGTGTGTGTGTGTGTGTGTGTGTGTGTGTGTGTGTGTGTGTGTGTGTGTGTGTGTGTGTGTGTGTGTGTGTGTGTGTGTGTGTGTGTGTGTGTGTGTGTGTGTGTGTGTGTGTGTGTGTGTGTGTGTGTGTGTGTGTGTGTGTGTGTGTGTGTGTGTGTGTGTGTGTGTGTGTGTGTGTGTGTGTGTGTGTGTGTGTGTGTGTGTGTGTGTGTGTGTGTGTGTGTGTGTGTGTGTGTGTGTGTGTGTGTGTGTGTGTGTGTGTGTGTGTGTGTGTGTGTGTGTGTGTGTGTGTGTGTGTGTGTGTGTGTGTGTGTGTGTGTGTGTGTGTGTGTGTGTGTGTGTGTGTGTGTGTGTGTGTGTGTGTGTGTGTGTGTGTGTGTGTGTGTGTGTGTGTGTGTGTGTGTGTGTGTGATGGTGTGGCGTGGGGGTGACAAGCATGAGCTTCCAGCTTGTGTCAATCTTTGTGAAGCCTTCTGCTAGATACGGCTGCCGCTGCTGACAGTGCTAATGGTATGGATGCTTGCTGCAATTCCACGCTTCCTTGCAGGTAGCCAAACAGCGTGCCAGCGGCAGCCGGCTCGCATGGCAGAGCATCAGTGTGTGGGCAGGCAGGGCTGCAGTGCTTGGCGTGTTTGGCAGCATACTGCTCTCTGCTTCACGCAGGACAGTGCCCAAGTGACGGCTTGAACAGCTGATGCTTGAAACAGTCCATCCATTGGCGGCTTGAGGGTGGCATCCTGTTTGCCGTTGTATGTATGATGTGCATGCAATCTTCTTGCAACCCAATGAGTTTTGCAGCATGTGCGCTGGGCGTAGGGCTCTCTCAAACCGTTGAGCCTGTCATTGGCTTACAAATTTTGCTGTGTTCACGTCAACACAATATTTGTGGTTTTGATGTGCTGCTCCAGCCGGAGATCTTTACTAGGCATGCAGGTAGCTGGTCATGCAGCATGGCACTGCCGTTATGTTGCTGCTACATCGCTGTGATGCAGCCAGTGCTGGCACACTAAACCGCAACAGCTGCACACGTCGAGTGCTGGGGTGTTTGTTGAACAACATTGATCAGGCGTCTATGTAACGTGTATTTCCTGATGACTTCGTTGGCTACGGTGGCTGCTGCGCTTGCCCTTTTTGGCGCGGCCAAGATGCACCAAGCGATCTGCTTGGCATTGGCTTGTCATCAGAGTGCATCATGGTGTGCAGCAGCGTTGTGGTACCGTTGCAAGTCCAAGGTTCGGCATGCGGATTACAACCAGGCCTGCTCACAATGTGAGGAAATGCTCGAGAGAAGCAGGACGCTGCACATGTGGCGTACTACTAGCTGCTGTGGCCATACAATGCCAAGGACCCTGCAGGATTACAACATAAAGCACCAGCGTGCCATGCACAGTGTGCCAGGTGGCAGGTGGTCAGCAGACTGCTCCTGCCAAAGCCACACATACATGCACACGACACGCGATGTAACAATCATTCTTATGCTGAGGATGCTTGCTCCCTAACACCACAACTCAACCAGACACACAACCAGGCAGTAACATATTTCTTCTTGATCGCGCTGAACCGCATCAATGCTGCGGCTGCAGCGGGCGCAGCGTCACCGCCCGCACATGCGGCTGCGCCTGGTGCAGCGAGTGAGCACCTGCAGGCGCTGCTGCTGCAGCAACCGCCCTGCCGCCAGCTGCAGTCCCACCTGCAGATGCTAGCTTCACCACACCCCCTTTCACTGGCACCATGCTCCCAGACATGGGTGCCATACTGCCGATTGCAGCAGGCATTGGATGCAACACCCGGCCCTGGTCGCTTGCTGCAGCAGCTGCTGTGTCATCTGCATTATCATTCAGAGAGGTGTGCTCTACCATGGCAGCAATCTTGTCGCCTGCTGCTGCCAGGTTTGTTCCGGCGGCAGTCACTAGCTGGTTGCTTGCTGCTGCCAGGCTGTCGCCAGCTGCTGAGGCCAGCTGGCCTGTTGTGGCTGCTGTGAGTGCGGCCAGGAATGACGCACTGGAGTTTGAGGCAACCTGCAGCACAGGCAGCCAGCATCATCTAATGTTACCAGGGTTTGTGAGAGCTGGAGTTGGGCGCAACCTGCAGAAGAGGAAAGAGGCGCCGGTAGCGACATCATGTTACCAGGAGTTCCAGAGGTGGGCTGCTGCCGCACGTAACAGTAACGTTACTGCTTGGTTAGCCAAGCATGTGAACTTAAACGTGGCTGCTTGGTTAACCAAGCATGTGAACTGAGCGTGTATGCGTCTTGAGGGTCCTCATAACTTGAATGCCGCATGCACAGTGCAACGTAAGGGCAATGCATCAGTTGGCCTGATTTCAAAGGCAGGCACACTGTGCAGCAACCTCGTTCTGAGTTCCGGGGTGTCTGGCATCAGTAAAAAAACAACACTACGTCACGAGAATTTTCAATAACAAAAAGCCTGCGGCCCGCACCTCAGCCAGGAAGCCAGCCCCTAGGTCCAGCCCCAGCAGCAGCGCACCCTTGCCCAGCGCCCCCACCAGCACAGCATTGAACTCGGGGCCCAGCGCCTGCAGCAGCCCAGCCATCAGGGGCGCCCCTGCTGCCTGGAAGAGCTCAGTGGCTGGGTCAACACCCATGGCACGCAGCATGGCTGCCTGGTAGTGAGGCCCTGCAGCAGCAAGGTTGTAGCAGAAAAAGCGTCCGTTGTCGACAAATTCAACCCCCAGTTGCGGTTGGTACTGTGGCCGAGTCAACGCCCATGGCCCACAGCATGGCTGCCTGGCAGTGAGGGCCTGCAGCAGCAAGAGCAGCACACCCCCCACACAGTGCCAACAGTTGGGTTCGTTAGCGTGCCGCAAGATGCGCGCATTGCTGGTGTGCCGCGTGTTGAGGCGGGGTTGCTGCCACAGCTGCATCATAGCTGACAGACCCCTCACCACATCATCATCATCATCATCATCATCAGCAGCAGCAGCAGCAGCAGCGCAGCCTCACCTGTGATCTGCATGAAGTGCGCCAGGAAGTCTGCCCCCAGCAGCTTGAACAGGCTGGAGCCAAAGTCGGCACCAGCAGCAGCCAGCATGACACCTGCAGCGTGGCAGCAAGAGGCATGGCGGCCCAACTGTGACAACCAGCCTGATGATGGACCCATTGGTCCATAACGCATAGCTCACATTATAATAGTGCTACAGCAAGCAAACTTGAACTGTTGATGAAGCAGTGAAAGCCAGCCGGCAACTACCCCTCATACAACGTGACAAACATATGTGCCAGTACGACCTGGCCAATGATCGCCGCAGGTGATTGATGCCATCACTTCTGAGATTAGAAGCAAGTGGGCTTCTAACAGCTGTACAAGTCGCTGCGGCACGCCAGGGATGCTGTGGAACTGGCAATCCATTACTTGTCGTGCACTCAACCGCATCATGTATGATACTGTGGCCCCAGGTGCTCGAACATATTGCAGCCAAACACATGCAGCAAGCCAGTCCTGTACTCTGCTTAGGTCAACAACTTTGATTCAAGAGTCAAACAGGTTCAGTCTTGTAGGCTCACCCGCATAATGTGGCCCCAGGTGCTCAAACATGTTGCCCATGAACTCAGGGCCTGGCAAGCAGCAGAGCAGAACAGGCAGACAGCACAGGCAGGCAGCAGGGCAGGCAGGCAGCAGAACAGACAGGTGATGCAGAACTGCAGACAGACAGCAAGGCAGATGTGGCGATGCACCTGCATGCCGC
The DNA here is from genome assembly GCA_030272155.1 of Tetradesmus obliquus. NCBI lineage: Eukaryota > Viridiplantae > Chlorophyta > Chlorophyceae > Sphaeropleales > Scenedesmaceae > Tetradesmus > Tetradesmus obliquus. The sequence goes on along the minus strand of CP126200.1, from coordinate 2,817,137 downwards.
AAGTTGCAACAATTGAGCAGCTGCCTGCAAATGCAGCCTGGCAGCACCGCTCGCAGCATGCACACAGCCAGAAATCTGCAAAACAACAGATGCATTCGCCTTGTAGCTGAAATAAAGCCTGAATGGTGCGCATGTACGCGCACCTGTGACCCTGAACATGGCAGCGCTGAATGGCGGGCCCATCTCCCGCATCAGCGCTGCCACTGCCAGGTGCCCTGGCGCCTCAAGCATCTGCGCAGAGAACCTCACCCCCAGCTGCAGCAGCAGCTCCCCCGAAAACTGCGGACCCAGCATCTTGAACATCGCTGCGCCATTGGCAGGGCCCATCTGCGTGATGGTGGCTGCTGCTGCCTTTTGGGGTCCCATAATAGAGACTGCTTGCACTGCCCCTGGCAGGCCGATTGCACTCATCATGGCTGCCATGCGCTGCGGGCCGATTGCACGCAGCAGCTCAGTACTTTTTGCCTCGCCTGCAGATATGTTGCAATACAGAACATCACAGAATTGAACTCGGCAAAGGAGTGCGAGCTCCAACCAAGATTCCACAAGATAGGATGCAGATGCAGCGGGCAGACAGCTATGCTCAGTGCAGCACGGCAATGCATTGCCTGGCAGTACACACACAGATGTGTTGCAGCACACAATTTAGTAATGCGCGCATTTCTGCCGCATTCAAAGAGCACTGGCTGCACCCAGGTCCAGTGTGTCCATCAGCAGCGCGGCAACTTGCATGCATGCATGATGCATTGCCTGGCAGTGCACACACTGAAGTGTTGCAGCATACAGCATATTGATGTGCGCAATCGCATCGCATTCAACGAGTACTGCACGCACCCAGGTCCAGTGTGTCCATCAGCAGTGCTGCTGTCTGCTGCGGGCCCAGCGTCTGCGCCAGGTGCTCTGGCCCCGACTCGTCCATCATCTGCAGCAGCAGCAGCAGCAGCAGCGGCAGCAGCAAGAGCAGCGGCAGCAGGCGGGCAGGTGGGACATGCAGGCAGGCAAACAGGCAGGCACACAGGCAGGCTAGTGAATTCGTGATGTAGGGCATGCTGCATACTGCCTTGCTCTGTAGGTAACAGCACTGGCAGTTGCTTGCAGTGCTGCGTAGTATGCCATAGCTCCAGTAGCATGTCAGGTCAAGTCACCTTGACAGACGCCTCTGGCCCAAGGTGCTCCATAGCACCCACAACCTGCGGCAGCAGGCAAGGGTGTGTACGGGTGGGTACACTGTACGTTTGACAGGCATAACTGCGCCTTGAAGTGAAAAACACAAGTTCCGACTAGGTGTCAGGAGTGCCATATGCAACATGATGTGTCTGCATCTCAAGCTGTGGGCAATGCAGGCTTCACAGCCCCTTGCCGGCCACTCGCAGCACTGTTGGCCACCAAGGTTACAGTGGCAAAAGCTTCCAGTAGGAATGCACACGCTGCCACAGATGGCTGCACCAGGACTGTTTGCCAGCCAGCTGCTGCTCATGAGCAAGACAAGGTGATCACCTTGTCTGTGCCCACAGCCTCTACTGCTTTGTGGCCTGTCCCATGGCTGGTGTGGTGCGCGATCTTGCCAGCAACAGGCGCCACAACTTTCTCTTTCAGGAAATGCATGCTAGATGCTAAAGGTAGCGCTCAAGCGGCCTGCTGTTGTGGCTCGTAACGCGTGCAGGCTGAGATGTCCTGCAACAGTCGATGTTGTCGTCGTGGACCTTGAAGATTCACGTGCGCAGTTTGAAACGGCCTTTAAATAACCCCATTAGTTCTGTTTCAATGTGGGCATGCGCAGAATGGGGGGCTTTCGGAAGAATCCGTGACGCACACGCCAGGCGATGACGTACGACCCATCACATTGCCAGCAACACTATTCAGAAAGACCGCCTTATTAGTACTATTTCAGGCGAAAAGTACTTTTAACGCGCTTGGGCTGCACAATAGTCAGCCCTGGCACACACAACCTTTGCACAGCTGCAAATCAAGCATGTGCTTGTGCCACATTCTGAGAATTGCACCAACACGCATGGTGCAAGTTGCTGCATGCATTGATGTTACCCCACAAAACCCGTGAGTGGCGCATATAATACATTCCATGCTGCTGAAAGCAGCAGATTGTTGTGGTAAGATCCAGTGCTGATCCAAAGCACCTTCGACAACCTCCCAACGTTGGGAGGTACTGCACTGACTGAGCCCCACATCCTCCAGCCAAATCCCTTTTATCATCATTCACGAATGACTGTGGCAACAGTGAGGGTGAACACCGCCGCGCTGCTGGTGTCACGCGCAACGCGTGATGCAGTGCCAGCGACTAGCACATGACTTGCACAGCGCTAGCGCTGCCCAACCCTGCCGCGGTAAGCCACCCACCCAGACATGTTCTAGCACACAATCATGATGATGTCTTCTAATGGCACTCCTGCAGCTTCTGCACAGTAGGTGCCTACACCGACCACCATAATGCATGCATTTCGTGTCCCGATGGACTGAAACTACGCAGTGCTCTAAAATGATGATACCAATGCATCGCCTGTTCTAAGGTGCCGGCAGACATGAGTCGCTGCCAGACCTGTAGTAGATGCATGATGCATGCGTGCACTGTAGATCAAATACATGCGGCCGTGCCATCAAACGCTGGGCATGAATCGTACTACAATCAGTGAAAGCCACACCTGCAGAAGCAGGGCAGTACCCTGCAGCATGTGTTGAGCAGCTGCTCATGTCTTATCGCCTCCTACGCCGTCAAACCTTGCAACTTCATATGCAATCCCCAGTTGATGCTATGGCTTGATGGGTAACATGATGATGATGCAATCCCCAGTCAAAACCCACTGCGCATTCGTTGGAGGCCGCCACACAACACTGCCAATCCGCTGGCCGTGACACTCTGATCATATCGAGTGTTGCCGGCACATGAAACCAAACTGCAACAAAACCCTTTCAGCCAACCCTGTGTGATGTGGCCTGGGTTTGCTTTATGGCAGACTGCACCCCATGCCCTGTTCAGTCTGGTGCAAACAGCGCCAACATAGCATCGTGCTGTTGAAACATGCATAACCTGTCAACCAATCCCACTTCATGCATGCGTCCTGATATTATTGTTCTCAACCCGACACCAATCAATCTGCAAAAAAGATTCGCTGACCAAGCAACACAGCCCAACACACATGCGGATCCCCTTGGATACTAAAGACACTTTCAAACAAGGCTGGTTTCAGCCACCCGCATAGCTCCCAGATGCAGGCCCCCAGCTATTGGGTTCAAGACACTTAGGATTATGCAGGTATCCCACATCCCCCGGCAATCCAATTGAAACACACACAAACGTTCAACCACCAAATCAGACTTGCTATGAACACTGAAAACGTCAAGGCTGCTCCGACCAATCACCACTGCAACCGAAACCGAACTTCCAGCCAGCATGCTGTGTGTATTGCCTGCAGCACGCAAATCCATTGCAACAGATCACCTCCTTGCTCCTCGCAACAGCCAACCACCAAGCAGAAGCAATGGTGGCATGCCTTGCTGCCCACCACTCCAGCTTGCCTGCACCACCCAAAGAACACCAACCCTTGCTGCCACCGAGGCAGCACCGCCTTGCCGCATTAAGCAGTGCCTGTTTGCTGCCGCCAGGTCGCCACTTTTTTGTTGTGGGCGCCCTTGGCCTCCTCACTCTACTCAGCCGTCACTGCTCTACTTTCTTGCCAGCCGCCACTGCTTCCTACTGGCCTGCTTGCTCGCCGCTGCCCAGCCGCCACTTCCTGCCAGCCGCACCTGGATTTGCCACTCTGATTTCTCACCCAGTCGCCACTTGTGCCTGCTTGGTATGGTTAGTTGCCGCCGCCCAGGCGCCACTTGTCCAGCTTGTGGCTCAGCTTGCGCTCCACTGCACCTTTGCAGGCGCCTTGGTTGCTGCAATCCTGCATAGTCCCATCCTGCTTGCTTGCTTGGTACGCTTCTAGTTGCTGCCGCCCAGGCGCCACTTTTTCTCTTCTCAGCCGTCACTGCTCAACCCCCTGCCAGTCGCCGCCTCTTCCTGCTTGGCATGCTTAGTTGCCGCCGCCCAGGCGCCACTTCTTCTTTGTGGGTGCTTTTGCTACCTCAATCTCGCTCAGCAGCCGTGTGATGACGCTGGCCTGCTCTGCCAGCTTGCCGCGCAGGCCTTCCGCCTCGGTCTTTGCCTTGTCCAGCTTGTGGCTCAGCTTGCGCTCCACTGCTGCGCTGCGCTCCAGCTGCTCGCGTGCGCGCTCGAGGTTGGTGATCACCTGCACACAGTTTGATGCATACATTACAGTTCACTGACTTGAAAAGCAGAGTGGAACCTTGGTGTGTATGCAAAGCAGCAGAGGCAGCGGCCAGAATGTCAATGAACAGCATGACGCTTGCTTGCAAGGTTGGTTGTGGCATGAGCGTGACAGGATGAGTCTGTCATCAGCAGGCTGTGTAACAGTCCAGTTGCACACCAGCAGGCACAGCAGCAGTAAGCAAGCTTTGACGATAACATGACATCTAACAATAACAAAGTAACACATCTCGCCGCACCTCCTTTGCCTCCTCTGATCGCAGCTTGTCGGCGAGCTCGGTGCTGCCGCAGGTCGAGCTGCACAGCGCGTCGACCATGGGCGCCAGCGACACGCTCAGCAGCGCGGTGGTCGCGCTGGCCAGCTCGTGGCCGTTGTCACGCAGCAGCGTCTCGTACTCGCGCGCAAAGGTGAAGGCGCGGCGCCAGGAGTCCTGCAGGGCGCGAGGATCGCAAGGTGTGGGGTTCAATGTCAGGGTTCAAATTCAATTCAAATACTGCAGAATGTTGTATCGCAGCAGCGTGTCGTATTTGCGCGCGTAAGTGAAGGTGCTGCGCCAGGAGTCCTGCAGGGCACAGGAATTGCAGAGTGTGGGGTTCAATGTCAGGGTTTAAGATTGAAACTGCAGATCATTGACGCGCAGCAGCAACTCATACTCGCGCGCAAAAGTGACGGCCCGGCGCCAGGATTCCTGCAGGGCGCAGAGTGTGGGATTCAAGAGCAGTGCGGGGTTTGGCTTTGAGTGTTGCACATAATCCTGGCTGTTGTACAAGATCCTGAGAGTGTGGAGTGGTTGACGGGTGAACAAAGTGATGGCAGGTGACCTTTCTCAACGCTGCATCGTGCAGGGAAGGGCAGCAGGGGAGAGCTATGCCGCCATGTTGAAAGTGCTGCTCCCATGTCACCACCTCACCTGCAGCAGGTTGTCCCACCGCAGAAGGCCCTGCCCCCGCAACCCACTACAGCTGCAGCAGCCCCCCCCCCCCACACACGTATGTGTTTGACATGCATTTCACCTGCAGCAAGTCGTGCACCGCAAAGTTCCTGTGCCCCTGCAGCTGCCAGCCAACTTGCCCCACCTGCATAGCCGCAGCCTGCTCTGCACCTACCCGTTCACCCCCCTCCAGCTGCAGCAGCGCATGCCCCTGCCACAGACTTAGGTGTCCGAGATGCATCTCACCTGCAGCAAGTCGTGCACCGCAAAGTTCCTGTGCCCGAACAGCAGCTGCTTCAGGATGATGAGGTCGCTGTGGTCCCTGTTGAGCGGGAAGGCGCTGCCCCAGCGGTAGCGCCGGAACGGCTGCCCCACCTGGCCGCCATCTGCCGCTGTCACATCCTCCAGACCCATCAGGTCCTGCGGGTGAAAATTCAGATGTGGAGTGACACGTTTGTAACATGTTTGTAACAAGTTTGACAAATGTGGGCTGCCCCACCTGCCCGCCATCTGCTGCTGTCACGTCCATTCAGCTCATCAAGTCCTGCAAACGCTTTCAGACAGACAGGCAACAAGCCCTGCTCAATCACTTTTGATGCCACATTGGTGAAGGACGGCACTTGTAAGGTGCTGGCCCCACCATATCCAGGTCACCCTCCCTGCAGCTCAAATAGCTATCCAATACTATTGGATATGTAGTACATACGTCAACACAGTCCAATCACAGCCGGGGCGCAGTCTCACCTTTGATGTTACAATTGCAAAGGGCGGCAGCTGTGAGGTGCTGGCCCCGACCATTTCCAGGTCACTGTTATATCAATCAGAAGAAGTATGTAACACACTTCAAGAAACAGATGAGTCGCACACATTCACTCATCTATGAATATAAACAGGTCATAGGCTCACCTTGGACGCCACAATGGCAAAAGGCGGCAGCTGTGACGTGCTTGCGCCCACCATCTCCAGGTCGCTCTCCCTGAACCGATACGTCTCCAGGCACAGCTGAGAAGCCAGCCCCACCGGATCCTCCTCAACCGCCTTTGCCCCTGCTGCTCCTGCATGCTCGGTGCTCTGTGACGCCCTCACAACCACTGCCACTGGCCCTGCTGCTGCTGCTGCTGAGCTGTCTGGCGCGGCGGGCTTGCTGCTGTTCACTTTGTGCACCACTTCTGCCATCATGCTTGCGCAGTAGTCCCTTATGTCACCCTCTCCAAGTAGCTTGCTGCCAAGCGGCAGTGACACCACCTTGCCGCCACCAGCACCAGGCGCAGCAGCAGTCACTGCAGCGAGGCGCGCAGCGGAGCCTGAGAGTGCTGCTGCAGCAGAGCGGGGCAAGCCGATTGGCGTGCTGCTGCTGCTGCTGCTGCTGGCTGCGCTGCTCTCGCTGGCGTCGGGGGATGTTGCGGCTGTGCCGGGCGCTGGTGGGGTGTTGGCGTTGGGGGTGGGTGGGGAAGAGGTGGCTGGGCTGCTGCTGTTGCTGCTGCATGCCACGCCTGCCTGCTGGTGCTGGATGACCTGCGAAAGTGGAAAAAGTTGGGTATGGTTGTCTTAACAAACAATGCAGTAACGGGTGAGGAAGCTGGCGCTGTGCAAAAGGGTGGTGAAAATCCAATGCACAGAGGCAAACCACTCTCACCCTGCGCAGCAGCTCCGGCCGCCTATTGCCTTGTACATTTACTGCATTGCTGCTGCTGTAGCTGCAGCAGTTTGTCTGATGTGATGTAACCATGGTGTTAACGTGTTACATAACAGTCGTGACACCTCACCTGCAGCAGCTCCTGCCTGAAGTCCTCCATCTCCTGGGCAGTGAAGGTGTCAGCCTTGGCAATGACGGGGATGACCGCCACCAGCTTGCTGATGGCTGCCATCATGATCCTGACACAGCAGCAGCAGCAGGAGCAGCAGGGGCAGCAGCAGCAGCAGCAGGAGCAGCAGGGGCAGCAGCAGCAGCAGCAGCAGCAGCAGCAGCAGCAGCAGCAGCAGCAGCAGCAGCATGTATGTGAATCTCTTGCAGGTTACATGTGGCGATGACGGGGATGACGGCAACCAGCTTGCTGATGGCGGCCATCATGATCCTGCAATAGGGTGATGTATCAGCAGTAGCAGCAGCAGCAGATATCAGCAGCAGCAAAGCCTCATACAGCTAGCCACAGCAAGAAGATTTGATCAGCACGAATTGGACAGGCCTGCAGTTTCTGCAGGCATGAGTGCTGCCGCATCTGCCTGTCATGTGCTGCCTTGCCAGCTTTGTGTGTGACACGCTTGCATACGAAAGTACGACGGCTCACCAGTCGATGGGCTTCACCCTGTGTGGCGGCACGAAGTAGAGGCACACGGTGATGCCGTGGCGCATCATGGTGCCCGGCACAGCGCAGTGCTCTGGGGGCGGCAACAGGCAGCAGCAGCAGCAGCAGCAGCAGCAGGGCAACAGCAGCTACACACCGTTAGTACGCAGCTCTCAAATGCCGTGGCTCATCATGGTGCCGGGCCCAGCGCATTGCTCTGCAGGCGGCACCAGGCAATGTATGACGATGCAGCGGTGGCAGCATGTAAGCGACCACATATGCATCTGCACATTGTATGCAGCTGGCCAGCTTTGGAGCAAATGTAGCCAAAGACACACACGGTAGAGCTGGCCTCACTGACAGACAGCAGTAAACAAACTATCTGTAGCTGTACTGCCAGCGCATATAGCATACTGTCGCTGACAACCTAAGAACTTCTGTGATTCCCTGCAGCTGCAGCTAGTCAGCTCAACTGCAGGCATTGGTTGCCATGCACACCCCCGCGCTCACCTGTGAGGCCCGCCTTGTTGCGTATGTAGTCCTTCTGGCGCTGCTTGAGCAGGAAGTCCAGCACCGTCTTGAGGCTGTTCACCAAGTTGATGTCGTCACCCCACCCAGGCATATCCTGCAGAAAGTCAAGCAAGATTGCAGCCGGATACTTGAGTTTGGTTCTTCGAAGCAGAGGGGATGCGGAGGCAGAGGCTGCACCAGGTTGGCTGTTGTCGCCCCAGCCAGGCAGGTCCTGCAGCAGACAAACAGCGGAGTTGAACGTCATGTTGACATACAGCTGTGCAATAATCAGAGGCTGAGCACGTGAGCATGTGGCTGTAGCCCAGGTGGACCTGTCCTGCAAGATGGAAGGACGATGCGGCAGCTGCCAGGTGCAGTGTGGTTGCGCGCAGCTCACAGAAAGGGACAGGCAGGCGATGGGCGCAGGAAGATGCGTGTGTTCGTGAGCCACCCCTCATGCACACCTTAACACAGCGCAGACCTTTACAATCTGTTGAAAACCACCCAAACACCATTGTCACTGGTGGGTGGAATCCAAGCGAACATACAGCACCAACACACACCATAACTACCATGCAGCCTGCGCAGAGCCCCACCTGGAAGCTGAAGTGCATCTCCAGGTTGCTGGTGTCGTCCATGAGCGGCTCCAGCTCCACCTTGAGGCTGTCAGCTTGCAAGGACATCCCCCCCCACACCTACACCCCCTCCCCAAACACACCCACACACACATTCACGCACGTACCGTGCAGGCCTCAAACGGTGCTGCTGGAACAAGGCACCCTGTGAACACCCCACAGACAGCACAAACAGACAACTTTGCAACAGCAAGATTCAGATTTTCGGCATCGCACCTGGAAGCTGAAGTGCATCTCCAGGTTGGAGGTGTCATCCAGCAGCGGCTCCAGCTCCACCTTGAGGCTGTCAGGGTCGGCCTTGAACAGCTCCAGCGACGTCTTGCCGCTCTCACCTGTGCACCAAACAGCAGCAACAGCCTGTGTCAAATACGCATTCACACACCCGCAGCAAACACAGCATGCATCCTGGGGACAATAGTTATTGTTTGATAGCACCTGTAACACACGGAGAAGCATGGTTCCTTAGGTAGTCCCAGGGTTCAGCAATGCATGTGGTCAGAGCAGTGACATTACAAGGCGCAAAGGGTGTTGTTGCTTGTTGCCTCACCCATGCCGCTGCTGCCTGGGCCCTTGCAGGCTGCCGCGGCAAACAGAATGCAAGTTGGAGAGGTTGTTACTGCATCACACAGTCGCACATATGCAGCAGAAGCAGCTGGCTGCTGCCTCACCCACGCCGCTGCTGCCTGGACCCCTGCAGGCTGCCGTGGACCACAGCAACATAACGCATTATGCACCATTAGATCATCACACAATTGCACATAAGCAGCGACAAAGTTGGTGGTTGCCTCACCCACGCCGCTGCTGCCGGGGCCCTTGCAGGCGGCACTGGCGAAGGCTTTCTTGAAGGCGGCCCCTGCGCGCTTGATGCCCCAGCTGCCGATCAGGTTCATGATGGACGTCTGCAGGGCAGCGCAGCAACGCAGCATAGGAAACATAAAGGCATTGATCCGCAAAGGGGGTGGTCCTGTGGCATGCAGTGGAAGATGAGCAAGGCACCCTGCCCTGCTGCTGCTGCTGCTGCTGCTGCTGCTGCTGCTGCTGCTGCCTTGTGTGCGGCTTGGTGCGAGCATGCCTGTGCATGGGATTTGCTGTACTACCATACTTTAAACAAGCTCTTGCAGTTGATCATCAGCCTGCTTTGAATATGTGCAAATCAACTGAACTGTCTCAGCACAAGCTCGCTGCAGCGCTCACCGTCTTGCCCAGGCCACTCTCCCCATACAGCATCACGTTGACGTAGGTGGGGTACTTGACCGAGCACATGCTCAGGTTGCCGTTCGCAATCTGCTGGTCCCAGAAGCTCGCCTGCTGCGCTTCTGAAGGCATCTTGACCTTGGATGCAGCTGGCACGCCTGTCGTCCCAGCCTGCGCGCCAGGGTCCTGGCCAGGATGCGAGTTGGGCCGCAGCTGCACAGCTGAGAGTCCATCTATGCCACTTGCTCGCGATGCGTTTGACATCGTGGTTTTCTCTTTGGCTTTCGTGATCTTGGAGCGCTCCTGCAAGCGGCACAAGTCACGTGCGTGTCCAACACAGCAATGATCAGCACTGGTGCTTTTTATATTACATAGGAGTGTTTGATAAAATGATTATACGGTGAGGAGCGTTCTAGAGTGTCGATCGGCTCAGCGCGGTCCTTTCGCGCGCATTTCATCCACTCACCTGCTCAGGACAGCGGGAGTAGCCTGTACGTGTAAAAGTAGCTCAAGTACGCATTCACACTGAAGCTTTGCATGGCATGAATGAGTTCAGGGGGACGTGGTTGGCCTTGTCGCGCAGAGGATGCACTCGGCTCGGACACCCACTTACTACAGCCGATTAGGCACAACGCACAAGACTACGTCACTGTGCATGCGGAGGTGTATTAAGGTTACAGTGGTGAAGTTAATCCAAAGCTGCGGCGATATCACATGTGCATGTACATGTGTCGCGCTCAAACCGATTCACGACACGTTCCGCCAACCAGAACTCCCGCAACGTCACTTTTCAGCCTTTCCCATCACTGAAATGATGTGACAGTAGCAAATGCGGCACCAGCTGTGTGATGAAAACATGCAAAGCGAGGCATTGCAGTTGACCAGCTGACACCTGGCCACAGCCACTGTTTCCTGCAAGACTTCCTAGGGCGCATGCGTTCTGCAGAACCGCATGATGCATTATAAAGAAAGTTGCCGAATTGCATTCATTACAAGCATAAGCATCATGCAACATAATGCGCACTCACATGGCAAGAAGTGGTCCCCCGAAAGGCCACCATGGCTGCTGCACCTCAGATTAGCATGTGCAGCTCCTGCTTCTGCTCCTATGTCGTCTAGTATTACCTGCAACCTACTGATGACTGATGATCACGCTGACTGGATTGGATCAAGCTGACAATGCGCGCAGAACCAGCCAGAGCGCTCTTTGCAGCAGAAACCAGCCGTCATCCATCGCCGCAAACCAGAAGACCACGCTGCGCAGCAGCAACTAGCAGCAGCACTCAGGTCCAATCCATGGCCCGCAGCAGCTCCTTCATGCTCCTCGGCAGCGGGGCCACAACCCTCACAGGTGCCTTGCGTGGCCGCAGCAGCGCCACCTCCCTGCAGTGCAGCAGCAGCGGCTCCGAAGCACTGGCACCTGCTGCTGCGCCTGCTGCTGCTGCTGATGACGCATGCAGACCCCTGCCGCTTTCTGGCCAATAAGCAGCGTCTGTGGATTTGCCATCTGCCGCTGCATCAAAGGATTCCTCCTCCTCATCATCTTGTTCATCCTCTGCAGCAGCCCAGCTGGGCTTGCTGAACCTGCTGCTGCTGCTGCCGCTGCTGGATGTGCCGGTGTCTGCTGCCTTTGCCAGGTACTTTGACAGCCAAGGTTTTGCTGTCGGCGCAGCAGCAGCCCAGGGCCGGTAGCCATACCTGCAAGCAAGCAAACAGCCATAAGCTCACTTGTGCATAATGTGAAGTGGGTGTCTCAAGCAGCTTTCCCCGCATCTTCACATTAGGAGCATCCTTGCAGCGGCTGCAAAGCGCATGCATGATGGTTTGATGCGGCCATTCCACCCCTTACTCAAGGTGTTATGACATGCCACTCCTGTGCGCCTCCATGAGCTTTCAGCATGGCAGCTTCTGGCCTATCCAGATGTAAAGTCAGCGGCACAAACTCAACAGCACACCCGCACACATTGCACCACACACCGGCCAGTGCACCACACCGCAACCTGCGGCGCACAAGTTGCAGCAGCACACCAGTCACTGCAGCCCACCGCTCACTGCAGCCCACCGCTCACTGCAGCTTACGTGAAATCCATGTGCATAAACATGGCGCACAAAATCTCCGGCGCACCCGCACGCATTGCACCACACCAGTCACTGCAGCACACTGCATCCTGTAGCATACCAGATATTGCGGCCCCCACAACTCACTGCAGCCCACCGCTCATTGCGGCCCACCACACAATGCGGCCCGCCGCTCACTGCAGCCCACCACTCACTGCGGCCCACCACTCACTGCAGCCCACCACTCACTTGTAGTCCCCCACAATGGGTGCCGCCAGCAGCTTGCCGCAGTGCAGCCGCAGCTGGTTAGGCCGGTTTGTGAGCGGGGCCAGCTCCAACCAAGCCAAGCCATCTCTGCTGGCCAGCACCTTGTAGCGCGTTAGCGCAGGCATCGCTGCATTGCCAAGAAGCATCCTGCGGTGAAGTCAATGTCATGCAGCAGACATGCAGAAAGTCGCGGTGGTTCATCTTTGAAGCGAGAAGAGTATGTAGCATGTGTGGTGATGTGTGGGCACCAGCTGGTCTGCCCGCACCACCGCCACCCACATTGCATCCATCAGATATCCAAGCAACACAGCACACACAGCACGGCTGATCCCCAACATGAGCCTACAGCCCACCTGTTGCGCAGTGCGCCGCTCTGCCGCACCGGCAAGTCCGCCTGCACCACCGCCAACCACGTCCGATCACAAAAAAGAAACAAACCAAACACAGTGTGACCATACGCAAAAAAACACCCACCTGTTGCGCAGCGTGCCGCTCTGCCGCACCGGCAAATCCGCCTGCACCACCGCCCAGAACAGCCGCCGCAGCCGCAAGCCCCCCAGGCCGTGCAGCAGCTGCTGCATGCCTTGAAGCTCCTTAGGGTCAAACCCTGCTGCTGCTGCTGCGGCCTCGCCCCTGCGGCCGCCTTCCGCTGCTGCTGCTGCAGCCGCCGCGAGCCGCTGCAGCTTCAGCTGCTGCTGCTGCATGCGGCGGCTGCGTAACGGTGCGGCATGCCTGCTGCTGCTGCTGCTGCTGGTCCCATCCAAGGGCCCTGTTGCCATCGCAGCAGCAGCAGCAAGGGCAGCAGGATCGCCAGACACCCATGCTGACAGCCACTCAGCTGCTGCAGCATGCCTTGCAATGACAGTACAGCCGCTGGCCCTGTCATCTAGCCCGGCTACGAGGTGCGGCCTCTCCGGGGGTTTAATTTTTAGGGCCTCTGCTAGCACTGGGTTTAAGCCCCTGGGGTTTTGCGGCGAGCTTTGGTGGTAAGACACGCCAGGCGGCTTATACAGCACGGCTATGTCAGCGGAGCTGGCCAGGACCGAGTTCCGGATGCGCTGCACTGTGAGCTCTCTCTGCTGCTGTGGGTGCTGCTGCTGCTGCTGCACTCTGTCAGTCTGCTGCCGCTGCTGCCGTTGCTGCCGGAGTACGCCAGGTTGATGCTGCTGCTGCATTGTGATGTTTGCTTGCTGCTGCTGCTGCTGCTGCTGCTGCTGCTGCTCGAGCAACTGCAGCTCTGCCTCTACCTGCTGCTCAACCTCCTGCTGCTCTTGAAGCAGCCTAGGGTCAAGCTGCTGCTGCTGCTGCCGCACTGCTGCCCAGCTGCTGCTGCCTTCATCATCTGAATCTGAGTTGCTACTTTCCCTGCTGTGATGGCTTACTGCTGCTGCTGCTGCTGCTGCTGCTGCTGCTGCACGTGAGCCATGTTGCTGCAGCTGCTTTGGCAGCAGCAGTACATCGCCAGGCAGCAGGCTACGTGCCCTGCTGACCCTCTTTACCTGACCCTGCTGCACCACACGAACCTAACCAGCAGTACAGACAGACCAAACACAGCACAGACAGATGAGGCAGTAGCACTGGCGCAGCATGTGGGCAACAGCCGCAGCGGCAGGTGTGTGCAGTACGCAGGCACACACTTAGCATGTAGCACGTTTGCTGCTGCTGCTGCTGCTTAAAAGTGACGACACAGCCAGCAAGTCTGAAAACAGCATGCACATAACTGCAAGTTGCAGCACTGCTGAAGTTAGCTGCTGCTGCGCCGGCGTGTTGTTGCTGCAGCATTTGCTGTAAAGTAACAAACAGTTGCACGACCGCAGTGTGCTGACCTGTCGCTGCCTAAAGAGCTTGCCCAGCTGAGCCAGGGACAGCTGCGGGGCCTGCTTGCGCGCCCAGCCAAACGCTGCAGCAGCAGCAGCAGCAGCAGCAGCAGCAGCAGCAGCAGCAGCAGCAGCAGCAGCAGCAGCAGCAGCAGCAGCGGCGATGTATTGGAGACAGGACTGTTGCTGTGAGTTAGTTTGCTGGGTTGTGCTGCTGGTTGTTGCTTACTAGTAGGTCACGCAGGATTGGTCACACCTGGTTGTCCTGCCCAGGTAGAGTCATGCGCTAGCTGCTGTAATATGACGATACTATGCTACCCTAGACTGCAAAGAACGATTGTAAATGCATAGCGGCGCACCTTCAAGCAATGCTGTGGTGGCATACATGCAGCCTTGCAGCGTTGCAGACTGTAGGCTGTACACGACAGCGCTGCTGTTCTGTACAGGGTTCACACTATTCAGACGTGGCCAACAATTGCACGCAAGCGATTGTTCAGCTGGTGCGAGCGTGCGCAGTCGATCAGTTGCTGTTGTGTGCTCACTGTACCTGTAGTGTCGGATGAGTAACCAGGTGGTAGGGGTTCTGTGGGGTTGAAGTCACTCAGCCACTGCTCTGGCACAGCTGCAAGCGACAAGCAAGGTGAGGACGTCAGCTACTACAAGAGGCTGTGCAGAGTAACTGCTGCTGCTGCTGCTGCTGCTGCTGCTGCTGCAAGCACCTGTGTGCTGACCTGTAGATGACGCCTTCTCTGGATTGGTATGAAGCAGACGGAAGCAGCTGAGCCATTGTAGTTGCGATGCTGCGTAAGCTGCAGCAAACTGGTGAGGGAGGCGCAGCATGGTGACTGTCCATGAAGAGGGAGCGATTACTTGATTAACTTTCAAAAACGTTCGGTCGTCAAGTGAGCTACTCGTCCTTGAACTAGCGTGTTGCTGCAGTAAGGACATGCTAGGTTTTGCGATACTTTGCAACCCAGGACACTCAAGGTCAACCGCTGGCAGAGGTCCTTACCTGAAGCACTGATGGCACTTATATTACCGCAAAGCCTTTAGATACGATCGAATATTTATCTAAATAGGGATTTTACGGTCAATGAGGTTGCTTGTCTCCTGTAGCATAGCAGGGTTGCAGACGCCAGCCATGACTGATAACAATGACCAACCATAGGTTACCCTGCTAGTGATTCTAGACATACGGCTCAATCTACATGCACACAAGCAGACTAACCATCCCCACGCATAACCCAAGGCAGCAGGCGCGACTTAGCCCAGCAGCACTGTATGCGCAGCCTAAGCAGCTGCGATCCCGACACCGCCACCCAACTGCAGCAGTTTCACTTCAACGGTAACAGCCCACGGCAAGTCGTCCACAAGCGTGCTGCTGCTGCTGCTGCATGACTGCCAAATGATACACAGTGCTCAGAAAGAATCGCAGCATGTAGAACCACACACGCGTGCGCGGCAACCTGCGTTCTATGCGTTCTATGGCTTACAGCATGACAGCTCGGCATCTGCCGACGGCGCTGCACCACACAGTAAGGGCCAGGCGTCATGCTTCGCCTTTTGGACATCAGCAACAACAGAGCCCCATACTCGGGAACTGCCTAGAAATGCTAGTAGACTGCTGGCAACGCGTGCGGCACGGACTGCACACACCACCTTGCATCATCACCGATCATCACCCTCTACCCTGCAACAATGCACCGGTGCTGCAGCTGTGCGTGCGCAATACATGAAATGCGTTTGTGTTCCTGTACAGTATGTCGGCGTGGCTAGTGCTCAAGACAAACACCAGACACGTTGCTACACATCGTGAAGGCAGAAGGTGCATGCCACAGCTGCAAAAGACAGACAACCAGCAAACCAACAGCAGCACGCCACCACACAGGTGCTGAGCGACTGCTTGCGCTCTTACAGTAACACACGCCTCCCCAGCCTCAGACGAAACTAAGGATGATGAGCAGCATTGATCAAAGTGTGTGAGGATTGCAGCTCACCCTTAACATGAAAACACACCGCATATCACCATTTGACATGCCAGTCATCCCTACATACAATGTGAACAAGTATTTGTCTGTGCAGCTGTGGTTCAGCAAGTCCCGCTCCTGCGCATCAACAGGTTGCCATTCCCTCTGTACACAGAGCCGGTGCATGGTGAGCACAGCAGACGCATCGCATGCAGACCCCCTCTGATAGCACAGCCTCTCTGCAATGCCAGTGCTGTTGCAGCACGCGTGGGTGTCATGAAACCACAGAGTCATGCCATGCCTGTTATTGCATGTTGTAACGCAATAAAACGAGACCATATATGAGGGGCTGCGCACATATCCATGCAAGAAGCATGCAAGCGGATCCGCACCATCCTAAGCCAGTCCTATACAAATGCACACCGCAGTTCTGCGGTCGCTGTGTTGGTGTGTACGCAAGCAGAGCTGCTCCGCACAGCGCTGCATGTGCGCAGCCGCCAGCAACACAGCAGCTCTAGCACAACTCAGCAAGGTACTCGCAGCTGAATTGCGAGGAACACATGGATGGAACATGGCTCAATGCTCTGCTGTTGCATTGCAAGCACCCTCCTGTTATGCAGCGAGCCCTGTAGGACCAAGCACAACAAGGATGACAGAAGCACCCTAAACTTGGCTGCAAAGCTCGTGCAAGTCAAAGCACACATGGCAGACAACTCAATTGAAGTGAAAGGCAACTGTGCCACTTCCTGCAAACTGTGCTGCCTGCCGCCAATCCGCTGCAGATATGTGTCTGCAGGAACCTCTCAGCCGTCTGCAAAGGCAGCAGACGGCTACGTGTCAGGTCACAGGCACGCACACTCCAAAGCAACTGCACTCTAGGGATGGGTTCGTCACGCTACGAGCTCCGACATGTCATCTGCAAAGCATGTCAACTGCTAAGCATGTCAACGACTACAATGTATTCCAACTCAAATGGTGCTGCAGGTGCCAGCGACAGCAAACTTGCACCCACAACTCCCAGCACCAGCAACCCTTAGGACTCCCCTCCAGCACATCCACATCTGACAGCACAGCAGGCAGGCAGATGCAGCTGTACACAACTGGTATACGGCAGCAACTGGAAGCGCAAACCCAACCGATCCATGTCCGGCGCATGCGCAGGCACCGCCACTGTACTTGGCGCTGCCATCGAAGCTTTGTGCTGCAGAGCGTTCTCTGCCAGGGAGACACAACAGCATCGTGTACGCTAGCACAGCATACAGCGCATACTACTCGACTCCCAGGCTCCTTTTGACAGTACACACACCAGTCAAGGAGCCTGGGAACACCCAAGGAACCCCAGCAAAGCAGCGCATGGGTGGCGGGGGTCCCACCAGATTGCCGCCTGCGGCATGCCGCCGCACCCAAGCAGACAGCGCACACCTCGGATCAAGGAGCCAAGCAACATTGCCTCGGCTGCTGACACGCAGCATGTGATGAATTTGCGACACAGCATGCCGCTGTGTGCAATGCCCTTACTCCCCACCAGCAGCGCAAGCAGCAGCAGCCTTTTCTTCGAAAAGCGGAAGATCCATACAGCAAAACATGGTTGCATTCTGCAGATATGCCCCTGCTGCTGCTGCCAACACAGCAGCAGCAGCGGCACCAAAGGGCTACACCCAAGCACTAGTCAGAAAGAACAAAGAACAAACACAAGAGCCACACCACCCACCCCTGCTACAGCAGCAGCAGCAACCCCAAGCACAAGCGACCAGCTGCGGCTGCCTTTATCGCAGCTGCTGCTGACACACAGCAGCAG
The DNA here is from genome assembly GCA_030272155.1 of Tetradesmus obliquus. Taxonomy (NCBI): domain Eukaryota; kingdom Viridiplantae; phylum Chlorophyta; class Chlorophyceae; order Sphaeropleales; family Scenedesmaceae; genus Tetradesmus; species Tetradesmus obliquus. The sequence continues at coordinate 2,799,386 of CP126200.1, read as the reverse complement.
CAGCAGCAGCTCATTTGTACAGGTTGAACTGGTGCCGCACAAAGGCATCCTCTGGCTTAATACTCAGCCAGTTCATGCACTGCTCACGGGTGATCGGCATGAGCTTGGCTGGCTCAGGCATGCGGAACACCGTGCAGTACAAAAACGCCCCCAGGTTAATGTGGAAGTCGCGCCACTGCAGAGGAATCGCCCGCATCTCCGCCACCTGCTGCTGCTTCTCGGGGCTCAGCACCGCGCCGCGCTGCTTCTGCTGGCGCTGGCCGGCGGCAGGCTTGGGACTGCCGCTGCTGCTGTCGGCGCTGCTGCTGCTGCTGCAGCAGCAGTCCTCGCCGTCGCTGGTGTGCAGCTCGACATCGCTGCTGCTGCTGGAAGTCAAATTCTCGCCATCCACGCTGGTGCAGCGGCTGCTGTTGCTGCTCTGCAGCTTTGCCTTAATAACGTCTTCGCTCATCTCATCGCTGCTTGTTGACTGCAGTGCAGCCTTGCCCGCTGCTGCTGCTGCCGCCGCTGCTGCTGTGGTAGAAGACAGGCCAAACCTCGGCGCCGCGCCCGGCGCGAGCGCTTTGCTGCCTGCTGTGTTTGCCTTGGGCTTCCAAAGCAGCAGAAACTCGCTGCGCTCCCGGGGGTCAAGCAGCGCATCGAGGCGCTGCATGTTGTTGGTGGAGAAGCGCAGGTTGACGTCTGTCTTGGGCTGGTTGAGCAGCGCGAATGACTCGTAGCCGACAGACAGCTTGCGCGCGACGCGCTCCTGACCCATCCAGCTGCAGCAGCAGCAGGGCAAAGAAGTGCAGGTGAGTGTTGTTGTTGTTGACTGAATGTTTGCATTTTGCATGTGCAGTGTTGAGTTGTGTAGTAGTGACAGAGGCTGAAGCAGCAATTACAAGGAGCCGTGCGGCATGGCTAACAGAGCCTGCCACCGCCATGTGTTGTATGGTTTAACAAAGCAAGTAGTGCAACCGCACTGCGGCGTGTGCTGGCATGCATGCGAGCTGTCCCAAGGCACACCAACCCATCTCCTGCCTGCTTTTCAGCACGTTTCAGCACACAGTACGATACACATGCATGCAAGCAGCCATAATCCCTCAAACCCGACTATAAGCAGACGCCCCCTGAAACCAGCAGCAACCACCCTGCAAATATCACCTCAGGACCTTGGCCACTGCCCAGACCTTCCAGCCAGTCCATGCCACATACTTGGCAGCCAGCTCAGGGTTTGGCTCGTGGTCGACTGTCAGAGGCTCAGCGCAACCCCTGCACAGCCTCAAGCCAGTGTCCCAAGCTCCATACGCCTCAATGCCATAGTTCCAGCTCTCCATGATGGTAAGCGGGTACAGTGTGCTGCTGCCAATGTGCACAATCAGCAGCGGCTGCTGCTGCTGCTGCTGGTCGTCCTGCTGCTGCTGTGGGGCGTCCTGCTGGGGTGTGCTGGAGGAGAATGGCTGCAGGGACATTGGGCCGCTGTTTTTGCTGCTGCCGCGCTTGCTGCTGCGCCATGTGAGGCCTTCTAGCTTCTCCTGGCTGCTGCTTTTGCTGCTGCTGCTGTTGCTGCAGGGGTAGCAGCTTTCCATCAGGCGGCCGTCGCGCGTGGGGGTTGCTGTTACTGCGCGCGTGAGGCCTGCTGACACTGCTGCTGCTGCTGCCAAGATGTCACCCACAACCACATCTGCAGGGATGACATCCCACACATTGCTCGCCTTGTAGTTGTTGGCATTGGGGCTGTCAAATAGGCCTGCCATAAAGGCCAGGGTGGCTCCGACGTGGCCTGCATAGTTGCCGGTGTAGCCTGCAGGCACAGAGAGACAGGCACAGCAGAGGTGAACGCACGCAGCCGAGTCAGCGGCAGTGTTTAGCATAATCAAATGCAGATTTGCAAGAGGGGTGATGGGTCAGGGGATTGGACCCCTGGCCAGGCGAGGGCATGCTAGCTGGTATCATCAATACATTGATGCTAGGCTTGCCTGATACGCTGCATGAGTAAGCAGCGTGTAATACATCTGCTGGTGCAGCAGTGGCAGCAGCGCAGGGCAAGCAGCTATCCCTGCAAGTGCCTGACCCCTAGGCACAACACACTTCAATCAAACCGCACAGCGCTGGCTGTTACAACCCCTGCTACACCCCGTGCTGCACCCCCTGCAGCCTAAACAATCTCTCACCTGGGTAGGGGTCCCGTGCCACTGATGAGATGAGTGTGGGGCGCGCAATGGCGATGGGCAGGTTGCAGTGCTTGTGGAAGTCTGCCACCATGTACTCTGCCAGGTGCTTGCTGAGGGTGTAGTTGTTGGGGAAGTTCCAGGCCTTGTTGAGCCCGGCAACCCTGCTGTTTGCGTTGTGCGCAGGCATGGCCAGAAGCTCCTGTGGGTGGGTGGATTTGAATAGGCAGAGGAGAAGAGGTGCACAAGATGCAGCAGCAGGGTGAGGAAGGGAGTGATGTGCAAAGGTGTGTGGTGATGAAGGTAGCAGAGGATGCGAGATGAGGGATGGGAGGAGAGGCACAGCTGGAGCAAGCAGTGCTGCTATGCAACAGTGGGGTGTGCTATGGACAGCAACGGTGCAGCACCCGGAATGCTATGCAGGAGCGCCTGGAAGCCGCATAATTTGTGTCGAACACTAATCTCAATTATTCCCGACCGCATAGAGCTGGAAGCTGTATGCAGGCTGCTGCCGCAGGCGTGCGCGAGTGTGGCCGGGTGACATCGAAAGCTGGCAATAAACTGCTGCACTCTAGGTGATGGGTACCAGCACTGCAGGCTGCAACGGCTGATTCAAGCATTCAATTCTCACCTGAACCAGCTCATAGTCGTCCACCAGGTTGTCTCCATACTGGAGGGGGTAGATGGCTTCTTTGACCAGGCTGCCCACTGGCGCGTTCATGTTCGTGTAGGCTGAGCTGACGTGCACAAAGCTCTGCAGGTTGTTGAAGTAGCAGCACAGCTTGAGCAGCTGCCGCGTGCCCTCGTAGTTGGCCTGCAGCAGGTCGTGGATGCCCGCCTCCAAGCGAATGTCTGCTGCGCAGTGGATGACATGATTTGTCTCCCTGCTGAGCTTCTGCCTGTCTGCAAGGCTGATGCCCAGGTCTGTCGCCCGCATGTCTCCAGCGATGGGTACCACCTTGCGCAGCACCTCGTTGCCACGCAGCAGGTGGAACACAGGCGAAGCAAGAAGCTTGTCCACCCGCTGCTGGATGTCCTCTCCTCTTTTTGGCCTGGTGAGCACATAGACTGTCCTGACCGAGAGAGACCGCAGCAGCTTTTCCAGCACCAGCTGTCCAACATAGCCAGTAGATCCGGTCAGCAGCACAGTTGATCCATCAAACTGATCGTGTATACTATAGTGCACCATTGCTGAGGTGCCCGGCGCGCTGCGCCTGTCTCTGCTCTCGGGTGACACAGCTCTACAGGGGATATTCAAGAAAGGGTGTGCTTCGATTATAGGTTGGTTTGTTCAGATAAAGACATGAAAGCTGCTGTGGAGTACCAACGGGGTTGTGCTTGGAGTGAAAGGGTATCACCTGTGTGTGCTATTGTTATCGCGTGGTGACTGACTTTCTGTCGGCTGCTGTTCTGTTCAGCTTGTCCCACTCAACGCAGGGTTAGTTTTGTTGGTAAAAGTTCGAGCGGGTGCTTATGCGTGATGGCTGCTGGCAATGTAATGCAACGTGTACAAATCGCTGCTTTCTGCCGCGGCTGGCGATCCCTGCCTCTTCAACTTATGCCAACATCAAATCTAGTGTGTTATCAGACGGATAGATCAGCCTGGCTCCCACTTTTTGTATGGTCAGCGCCGCGCGAAACCGAAGATGCTGGAGTTTGGCGAGCTGACCGACAGATCTGCGGGATGCTGACTGCAGCAGGGCCAGTGCAAGCCAATGGCCACTTTAATTGCCACATCAGAAAGTTGCAGGCAATGGGTTGCGGAGCAAGCCGGGTATCGGTCATCGCATTGCAAGCAGTGTTTGAGATTCTCATATGCAGCTCCCAGCCCCAGGAGCTCCAAAACACCAGACACAACCTCAATGATTCGCTTTACGACGCAGCAGTGAGCATGTGACACTGCATGGATAAGTGCTGGTGCCACTGGCAGCTGTTGCAGAAATCTGCCGTTTGAAATGTGAGCTCTCTGTCAACAGCCTCACTTTTCATCCAGCTTCATGCAGACGCGGGCAAAATGGCGGAGTTCAGAAGTTACCATCGAGCAGCTGCATCATATGCCTTGCATGACAAAGACAACCATCGCCTTCTTGTTTGCAGGACCTCATGAGCAGCACAGCCGGCAAGACGTCTAGTGTACAGCAGCAGTCTTCAGGGTTGCAACGTGCATGCAGGTCGATCATTGCAGACATAATGCAGCATGCATATGTATTGAGCCCTCACATCGCCTGAAGTGGTCCCCAGCTCATACTTGGTTCTTTGCAATCCAGCAGCCGTGCAAATCGGTCCTTTCACATCCTTCTATATTGAAAGTGTGCTGGTCGCATGAGCATTGCAGCATAGCCAACTGCACACTGCAGCTGCCCTGAGCCCTTACTACCCGACAGCTGGGCAAGCTGCGACTCAGCCACTTACTGTTGGTGCGCAGCCGCAGTTTACAGAACTGCAAGCCCCACGCAGACCTGCATGCAGCCTGCGCACACTGTGCTGCCAGCAGATATGCAGCAAAACTCAATTGCAACAGCACTTCTGAAATAAGCAGGTTGCTGTCTTCCAGCATCCGCCATCCCCATGAAGCAGTCCCTTGCACACAACACCGAAAACTCCATTTAACAACACAACCGCTGGCAACAGCCATAGCCAATGCTGCTGCAGCAGCAGCAGCTGCTGCTGTTGCCAGCACCATGCCTGCAGCCTGTAGCCACTGGCTGGCAGCAGACAACTGCTTTTAAAGTTTATGGAGGTGCCCCCTGCCTGCTGCTGCTAGGTGCACCGCATAAATCACCATCCGCCAGGCTGCTGCCGCAGCTCACACATACTGCGGTCGCCCTAGACTGCCACAGTCACAGCTGCACAGTGCAATGGCTGCTGATACGCCCTTGCTGCTGCTGCTCCCTCAACTGGCCAGACGCTTCAGCGCACTGCACACATGTGCCAACTGCTGCAGTGCAGCATAGCCTCTGCCAGTTGCGCGCATGTCACAAGCTACGGTAACTCAAACTGCTGTGAAAGCAAAGCCGCAGCCGCGTGCCCGCACGTGTGTGGTGACCTGCTGCTGGCTGGCAGTGCCCTGCTGCCATCTTGACTGTGGCCCAGCAGCAGTTGCCTACTGCTGCCTGGCTGCCTCTGCCACGCGCAGCTCTCCTGCGGACACATGACTCAAGTGGGGGTCATTCCCAGTCATGTAAGAGTCATGATGATTCCCTGGATCGCTGGTAGCAGCAGCGAGGATGTTGCACTGCTGGTGCTGGCCTACTCCTTGGCTGCGTAACCAATAGGCCAGAGACTACTGCTGCTTGGCTTGTAGGCCGGTAGCTACTGCTACTTGGTTGTCCCTACTGCTGCTTGGCTGCCTCGCAGCCCAGCTCCTCCGCCAATGCCGCCAGCTGCCCCACCCATCTGCATCCAAACAAGCCTGCTGCATGGCAGCCGCATTGCCACCCAGCTCCTCAGCCCAGCTCCTCTGCGAGTGCGGCCAGCTCCCCCACCCATCTGCATGTGAATAAGCCTGCTGCATGGCGACCGTACTGCTGGCCTACTGCTGCTTGGCTGCCTCTCCGCCCAGCTCCTCAGCCCAGCTCCTCTGCCAGTGTGGCCAGCTCCCTCAACCCTTCTGCACACGTTTCAGCCTGCTGCATGCCTTGGCACCGCCCGCTGTGGCCTGTGCTGGCCTACTGCTGCTTGGCTGCCTCTCCGCCCAGCTCCTCAGCCAGTGTGGCCAGCTCGCCCGCCTTGTGCATCTCCATGAGGATGTCGCTGCCGCCGATGAACTCGCCGCGCACAAACACCTGCAAGTCACAGGGAGCATCACCAACATCAATAGATAGAGAGCCGTAACCATAGAAAGAAAGCCAAATCAATAATGCCGTCAGCCCGGCTAGCTCGCCGCGGACAAACACCTGCGAGCCACAAGGGACATGGCAAGTAGCTGCCGCCAGACCAGCACTCTCAGTGCCTGCATGTATGAGGTGTCGCTGCCGCCGATGAACTCGCCGCGCACAAACACCTGCACGTCACAGTCAAAAGACCTGTGCAAATGCAGTTGTACCCAGGCCCACACTCACCTGGCAGCTACTACTGACGGTGATGGCTTATGTTAAGTTATGTTACAGGTCACCTCGCCCTTCTTGACGCTTGTGCAATGAACGTTCATTGCACAAAGGGCACCAAAACAGACTTGAGGCTTTGAAACCAAACTGCGGCACCACCAATGATGGATCAGCACACCTGGGAGATGGTGGGCCAGCCGGTAAAGCTCTTGATGCCCTCCCTGATGGTCTTGCAAGCCATAGGTAACAACCAAGCCCCTGCATGCGCTGCCCCCAACTGCCCGCTACCTCATCTGGCAGCTGCTGTTGAGGTAATCTCGAGTGAAGCCCATTGTGCAAGAACAGCACTTGACTACCAACATAGTTGGCACGTATCGAGCGAAAGTAGAAGGCAAAAAGGGTTCCAGCACTACCAGTGATCGGTCAGCACACCTGGGGGATGGTGGGCCAGCCTGTGAAGCTCTTGATGCCCTCCCTGATGGACGCGTCAGCCAGCACGTTGCGGCTGCCATACTGGAAGTCTGCAGCAGCAGCAGCAGCAGCAGCAGCAGCAGCAGCAGCAGCAGCAGCAGCAGCAGCAGCAGCAGCAGCAGCAGCAGCAGCAGCAGCAGCAGCAGCAGCAGCAGCAGCAGCAGCAGCAGCAGCAGCGGCGACGGCGGCCGGATGGGATACATCGCAGCCAGTGCAGCAGACAATTCTCTGAGAGCTGCGCCTGCACTCTGAACTTCAAAGTACTGCAGCCGCCGCTGCCCTGCCACCACCTGCCCACCCGCGAGTGCCAGCTGTGTCACTGTCCAAGCTGCAGCATGTGGCGACATAACACGTGCTACTCGATGTGCTTGCGAGCCGTGATGTACCAGCAGCGTCTCGCATGGCACATGCACGCCAATACAGGACAAGGCACTGCTGCACTGTCTCCCCAGCAAACCTTTAGGTGTTCTGGGAATTCCAGAGTGAAACTCTCACACGTGGCATAAAAACGCTACTAGTTGCAGATGTTACACGCCACTCACTGTTACAGGTTGCATCACAACATGATTCATTGCAGAAATTGCAGGCCACTCACTGTAAGCATCAAGGATCCTGCAAGCCATGTTGCTGAAGCCACACTGGGGGGCATCAGGCGAGCCCTGCGGGTGCACAAGCAGCAGCAGCAGCAGCAGCAGCAGCAGCAGCAGCAGCAGCAGCAGCAACAGCGACAGCATTGAGGCCAGGACTCGGGGCATGCACTCCAGCTCGCAGCAGGTGCTGAGGCGGGCTTTGCAAAAGCGCACCATTGCTGAATGCTTGAACAGGCTCCGTCAAAACCAAATACCTGCTGTGCAGCTGGTTGCCTGCTGTCTGACCAACTCATCTGCTGCTGCTGCCGCTGCCGCTGCTGCTGCTGCTGCTGCTGCTGCTGCGCAAGCCTGTGACCCCACCCACCTTCATGTAGATGAAGACCTTGTTGCTGCCGATGTCCTGCTTGATGACTGCATCCACATCCTCTGCTGCCACAGGCTCCTGCTTGTATTTGGGCTTAAAGTCATCGTGGCTGTCGTCACCAGACACAACAGCAAAGCTGCGCAGCTGCTGCAGCTGCTGCGGCAGCCAGCCGGCTGCATGGGCGCGGGTGTGTGCAGGTTGCAGCGGCGGGTGTGTTTTGTAGCAGAGTGGTAAGAGAGTTGTAGTGCTGGGGTTGAGTTGGTGCAGGAGTGGCGTAGGCACAGGAGCATGACATGCATGCTGTTTGCTGCTGCTGCTGATGGGGCACGAATGCTGTTGCCGCTTTAGTGGCAGGCTGGGCAAGTGAGCGATGACTTGGCAAATGATGGCAGCCAGTGACGCTAAGCTGCTGCATTGCTGCCACCCTGTGACTGTAATATTCGAGTTCTAAGAAGTCCAGGACTGCTCATCTGGCATTGAGCATGTTATGTGCTGATGCTGGTCCATGCTGAAACGTCTGGCTGCAGCAGCACGGCTGGCCCTGCCACATGCAGCAGCAGGCGCAACGGCTGCATGCACGGGTGTGCAGGACAGACACTGTGCATGATAATTTGCATGCATGCTGCTGAGTCGCATGCAGGTAGAGCACTCAAACAAGCGGCCTGATCCAAGTTTCTCTGGCCTGACAAGAAGCATGGCTGTTGCTGTTGCACTGTGAACAGCAGCATACACTCAAGCTCACCTGCCCTTAGGCTCCTGAATCCCGCCTGCCGCAGTGCCATTATGTGTGTCTGAAAGCGTACAGCAGCTCCGCTGATCAAGCTGTTGAGCAGCTGCAAGTGCTCGGCAGAGGAACAGCTGCAGCTCACTCCGACTGCTACTGCGCAACGACCTGTGCCTGCTGACGCGATCGGCTCCGGATGTGACAACGCGTTTGAACGGGCAAGGGTATGGCCGTTGTGTGATATGTGGCAACGTCTCTTTGCCAGTGTTTGGTCGGGAACCCCAGCAGGGTTTGTCAGGGACAAGGAGCGAGCGACAGCGCGTTAAACACCTCTCATTTGCGTCTATTGAGCTGTCAGATTACGCTTTCACTTGTTCGAGCCCGAGTCCTCTGTTCTACCTGCACCCTTTGCTGCTGCTAGTGCCACTTTGGACTAGGTGCGTTCGCTTTCCAGTGGCCTTCACAGGGATACCTTGCTTGCTTTACACTATGTACTAATTTAACTCAGCAATACGAGCTGCTAGCAGACATGGCGCTGCTTGGCAAGTTGGTGCCCAATGCTCTGAATGCTGTGCTCCAGCACGCATCTGTGCTACAGCACGCTTTACCTGCAGCTTACTACGCCTCTCAGCGCAGCTACATCGCCAAGCGGTCAAGAGCTGCTAAGAAAGACCAGCAGGCAGCACAGTTCACGCCTGCTGCCAATCAGGAAGATGTTGCCTCAAGCAGCAGCAGCAGCAGCGACTCAGCACCTGCTGCCACAGCAGCAGCAGCCCACGCACGTGCAGCACATGGCAGCACTGCAGGCAGCATACCGGCAGCAGATTCGCAGCAGGTGGCAGCTCTGGATGCTGCGATGAAGCACCTCAACAAAAAGCTCGGCAGTGGCACCATCATGCGTCTAGGGGAAACTCCAGCCACCCACATGGAGTGCATCTCAACTGGGTGCCTCACACTGGACATTGCACTGGGTGAGGTCAAATGTTGTGTTTGTCTTTTCGGCTGATGGTTTGAGTCGCGTTATGTGGTTCATAAGGCTGGTGTCTAGTAGGCTGGTAGTGGTAGTGTGCTGCCATGTGCAGTACTCAGCAGGCTTCAGTGGCTCAGCTGGGCGCTGTTATGCCATGCATCTACAGCACGCGCTGCCCGCGCTCTGTTCCAAGGAATCATTGCAGGCATTGCTATGTTTTCCACCGGAGAGGAGCCCTGCAGGAGGATACTAACCATTGTCACTCTCTGTCCTGTTGCTGCTGCATCTGCTGCTGCTCCTGCTGCTGCTGCTGCTGCTGCTGCTGCTGCTGCTGCTGCTGCGCCTGCTGCTGCTGCTGCTGCTGCTGCTGCTGCTGCTGCTGCTGCCAGGTGGAGGCTGGCCCAAGGGACGCATTGTGGAGGTGTATGGGCCCGAGAGCAGCGGCGAGATCCCACATTAACTTGTCTCACTCTATGTCGGTCGTGCTGCTGCTGCTGCTGCTGCTGCTGCCGCCAGGTGGCGGCTGGCCCAAGGGGCGTATTGTGGAGGTGTATGGGCCCAAGAGCAGCAGCAAGAGCTCGCTTCAACTTGTCTCACTCTATGTCGGCCGTTCTGCTGCTGCTGCTGCTGCTGCTGCTGCTGCTGCTGCTGCTGCCAGGTGGCGGCTGGCCCAAGGGGCGTATTGTGGAGGTGTATGGGCCCGAGAGCAGCGGCAAGAGCACGCTTGCGCTGCATGCAATTGCCGAGGTGCAGAAGGCGGGCGGGCAGGCGCTGCTGGTGGATGCCGAGCACGCCTTCAACCGTGAATTCGCACGCAAGCTGGGCGTGAACTTGAAGGTGAACTTTGGCAGTGTGGGCTTGCGGCTTCAGTATGAATTTCTTCGAGGCGTATCTGACGCTGTTGGGTGAATTTGGGAGTGCTGTAAAACATAAATGCCTTGCTGGGAACTATGCGGAGAAACAGCAGCAACCAGTGTGACATTTATCAGATCTGCACGTACTCAGAAATGCACTGTGTTCTGCATAACATATGGCAAGATTTCAGCCGTGTCTCAGCGCTCATGAGCAGCCTTGTGTCATGACGCTTCTTGTCTTTTTGCTGCTGACCTGCCTTGCTGCCTGCCCTGCCACGTGTGTGTCTGGTGTCTACAGGAGCTCATTGTGTGCCAGCCAAGCTGTGGAGAGGAGGCACTGGAGGTGGGCAGGGGCTGAGTCAGCGCCCACCAGTTGTTACAAACCACCAGTAGATACAGCCCACCAGTAGCTGCAGCAATCGCTATGTCAATAGCCCACTAGTTGCAACAGGCTGCCGCAGCAACCGACCAGCATGACGCGGCCCTGACGACATGTGACGTGTGGCGTTGGTCTGGCGTGCCCGAGCAACCCTCGGCTTCAACCTTAGGCACCCACCAGCAGCTGAAGCCATATATCTGTCTTTTGTCTATATTTCTGCTGTCTGCTTGCAGGTGGTGGACACGGTGCTGCGCAGTCACGCGGTGCAGCTCATTGCAGTGGACAGCGTGGCGGCGCTGCTGCCGCGCGCGGAGCACGAAGGAGACATTGGCATGGCGCAGGTGGGGCGGCGTGTACTGCTTCTGTGCATGATGCTGTATACAGTGCAGCCATTGCTGTCATGATGAGCATGAGCAGCACGAGCAGAGCATGAAGGAGGTATTGGCATGGCGCAGGTGATGCTGCTGCTGCTGCTCTGCGGCCAGTGCGGTGAGCACTGGTCATGGTGTGAGCCTGACACCACGAGCAGAGCATGAAGGGACCATCGGCCGGCAGCTAGATACAGCAAATCGGCAGGCACAATGCCGCAGAGCTGCCGGAGCATTGCTGCAGCTGCTGCTGGCTTGCCAGACCATGGAAGTCAGACAGTGCTGCTGCTGCTGCTCCTGCCGCTGTTGCTGGATCCGGATGATCATCCGGATGATAACCTTGGCTGAGTTGACCGCCGTTTTGACTGCTGCTGCTGCTGCTGCCGCCAGGTTGCGGGCCAGGCGCGGCTGATGTCTCAGGCGCTGCGCAAGCTTACCGGGGTGGCGTCACGCACCAACTGCACCATCATCTTCATCAACCAGCTGCGCTACAAGGTGGGCGTGATGTGCCTGCAGTCGTGTAGCCAAATGCAGCCAACTGATGTACCGTGCTGATGTGCTGTGCTGATCATCTGCGCATGCCTGTTATGTTCTGACCGGGGTGGCCGCTACGTTATGCTGCATAAGTTATGCGCGCCAGGTGGACGTGCTGTTTGGCAGCCCTGACATCACCAGTGGCGGCAACGCGCTCAGATTCTACCATGACTGTCGTGATTTGACGACTGTTATGTCTTGTGCTGCCCTGTGCACGCCAGGTGGGCGTGCTGTTTGGCAGCCCTGAGACGACCAGCGGCGGCAACGCGCTCAAGTTCTACGCCAGCCAGCGCGTGGATGTGCGCGTGCGGGAGAAGGTGATGGGCCCTGACAAGGTGGAGACAGGGGTGCGCGTGAAGGCCAAGGTGGTCAAGAACAAGGTGGCACCGCCCTACAGGTGACCCGGTCTGTCATAACAGCAGCAGCAGCAGCAGCAGCAGTAGAATTGTGCTGCCTGGCCTTTTTCTGCCCACTTTTGGGGTGAATGTACAGGCCTAGGTGGTTGAGAACAAGGTGGCACCGCCCTACAGCTGCGCACAAGATGGCTTGCAACGGTTTCTAGAGCAGGAGCAGCAGGAGTGTGGCGCTGGGGTTGCCCAACTGATCTAGACCCTGTGCCTATCTGCATGGCTGCAGGTCAGCGGAGTTCATCATCCAGTTCAACAAGGGCATTGACATGAACGCCACGCTGCTGGAGGCCTGCGAGCTGCTGGGCATTGTGACTGCCAAAGGCTCGCACTACTACTACAAGTGAGCGGCCTGGCCAACTTGAGGACATGAACGTCCTATGTGTCTATGTTTGACCTTGTCCATGTTGACTGCCAAGGGCTTGCACTACTACTACAAGTGAGCAGCTTGGGGTTATTGGCCTGGCTTACTCGACAAAACAATTGCCCCATTTGTCCGTTGTTGCCAACCAGGACAGGGTCCTTGTCATCGGCCGCCGATCACGGCGTGACTGCCAAGGGCTCACAGTACTACTAGCACTGTCATTTTATTACTGGAGGCAGCCTGGCGTCATTGCGCTGGCTTGGTCAACGACACGATTGCCAAGATGCTGATGACTACAGGTGCATGCAAACAGCGAAGTTCAAACTCTTCTTGGCAGCGACAATTGTCACTTCTGCTGCTGTGCTGCCTCTGCTGCTGCTGCTGCTGCTGCTACTGCTGCTGCTGCTGCTGCTGCTGCTGCTGCTGCTGCTGCTGCTGCTGCTGCTGCTGCTGCTGCTGCTGCAGGGAGCAGAAGTTGGGCCATGGCAGGGATGCGGCCAGTGCACAGCTTGCAGGAGATGAGGCGCTGCGGTCAGAGCTGACCGGGCTGGTGCGCAAGGCCTTGCAGGACCCTGCTGCGCTGGAAGCAGCGCTGGATGCTGATGGCCCTGCTGCTGATGGCCCTGAGAGTGATGATGAAGATGATGTCAAGAGCGCATAAGTACACGTCAGTTATGACAGTATCACCAACCAATTGTATTTAGTCAGTTCACTGGTGATTGGGAGATGTAGTGCGTGCTTGCAGCAGAGCCGAGTGCTGCAGGTTGGACACGGGCAGTTTTTGAGTAATGGTGTTGCAGCAGGACAGACAGTTCCGAGGCTGTCGTCAGTATGCTGCGTGGGTGTGGGTTGATGTGACAAGGGTTTCTGCTGCAATGACTGTCAGTAACACAGTGAACAGCGGCCCAGGACACAGCACTGAGTGGCCTAGCAGTGTGTAAAGTGCATACTGCCTTTGAAGGAGTCCAGTGGTCATGGTCTTGCAAGTTCAAGAAGTGTTTGTGTACAAGGAATAAGTGGTGCACACTGGTGCAGCAGACAGCACCATTCTGGTGCCAACACAGCTTCTGCTTGCCACAGCTGCCTGTGTAGCTCAGATCGTTCCTGCATCGGCTATAAAGTGTTATAAGTATCATTGAGCAATGGATGAGGACTTTGACGACGAGGAGCTGCTGCTGGTGACGGGCAGAGGCAGCAAAGCAGCAGGCAAAAAGCGCAACCGGAAGGCAGATGACTCTGAGGATGAGGAGGAACGCCCAGCACGGCAGCAAAAACCTGCACCTAAGCGCAGGGCAGCAGCAGCGGACAGCGATGACTCGGAATCAGATGATGACGGGATGGATGCTGAGGAGCGGGCCAAGCTGGAGGGCATGAATGAGCTGGAGCGTGAGATGTACCTGTTTGAGCGGGAAGAAATCCTACAGAGACAGCGAGAACGCCAGCAAGTGCTCACCCAAGTCCGCAAGGAGGCAGAGCAGGTGAGCAGCAGCAACAGCAGCAGCAGTAGCAAGGCCATACCCTGTTTCGTGGGGTGACACGGGCAACTTGTTGTGCCAAACTGATAGGGAGCTGAAAGTTAAACAGATTTTGATGCACTGCTGCGCATGCACAGTATCACTGCTGCGTGCAACAGCTGTGGTATATCAGACAGGTCGCAGCAGGTGTTCTGTAAACAGCCACAGCAGCAGTAGCAGCCAGACGCTCATGTAGCAGCAATAACGGCAGCATCACCAGCTTCTATGCTGCCATGAGTACAATCTAGCAGTGCTGGGCAGCTGCCTGTCATGTGTAGCTTGTTCTGTGGACTTGGAATGGACGCTGCATCATTCAAGCACGGTTGCCAAAAGGACGTGAACAGCAGTTGCACCTGCTCGAACCTCACAGCTGCATGCCATGCCGCCAGCTTCTGTGTGGGTGAGAACGCAGCTGATCGGTGCCTCTCTATCCTCAGCAACTGCAGCTCTTGCAGCGCATTTTAGCATCCACGCTGTCAGCAACCGCACATCTGCACTCACCGCTTCTGCACCTCTTTCTCTCGCCCTTTCTGCATCACCTGCATTCAAGCGCTGCACCCTGCCTGCTTACCTGCACCTTTGTGCCGCTTAACTGCATGATTGCCGCATCTCACTGCATCTGCAGGTGGAGGTGCGCGCCTCATCGCGCCGCCCCCGCACACAGACAGGCACCGACTCTGCCATCGGCCGCATCGCAGCAGCGCATGCGCAGCGCGAGGAGCGGCAGAAGAAGAAGCAGCAGGAGGAGGAGAAAGCAGAGCGCAGCCGGAAGAAGCGGCAGCAGCAGGATGAGGAAGATGAGGAGCAGGAGGAGGAAGAAGAGGCAGAGGAGTCTGGTGGGTGGGGGGTAGCGGGCGCTGCTGCATGTGCAGTGCAGCCAGGGGCAGTAAGCAAGGGGCAGCATCGTCGATTGTGCTGCAGGTTGGCAGATCCGCAGCATGCAGCAGCAGTGATGGCAGTGAATTATGTACGTCAGGCGGCTTCTGGGGGCAGTGGACTAGCTGGGGGTGGCAGCAGCTGCAGCAGGTCAGAAGCTACAGTGCACGTTCAGGATTGTGATGCCAAGAAGCAGCCGGGCGCAGCGCTGAACAGCGACTGCGAAAAGTTTTAGGCAAGCTCCTACAAGCACAAGATGGCCTCGGAGACAGGTAGCCACAGCAGATAGTCAAGGCAGCACTCGAGCAACCACGCTGCATGTGTTCTCTTGATATAACGAGCTAGCGCAGCTGCTAGCGTCGCCCTTTGGGGTCATCTGCTGACCGCTGTCTTGCTGCAGTTAGTAACGCTAACGTTTTTTTGCTGTGTCTTTTGTTGTGTGTTGATGCTCGCAGATGCCTCCTTAGAAGCCGAGGACAGTGATGAGCTGCAGGAGCTAGAAGCAGAGGAGGAGGAGGAAGAGGAGGAGGCAGCAGCAGCAGCAGACAGGGCTGCCGGGCAGCTGGGCACACGCACAGAGGTGTATGATGAGGGGGCAGGCTCCTATGAGGTGCGCCACTGGGGCAGAAACTTGAGGTGCCAGCTGATGTTTATTGTAAAGCAACAGGGGTGCAGGTTACAGCAGTGGTGGGGAAAGCTGGCACGCACATGACAATGCAACAGACACGCAACACACCATGCAGCACGATGCATCGCTTGCAAAAAAACCCGCACCACTTGTAAGAATGCGAAGCGCGCGCCGTCTTGCAGGTCCTGAGCAGCGTCAATGATGACTGACGCCGGCCGGCTTGTACTGTTGAACTTCTTCCTGCTCAGTGCTTGCACACCTTGGCTGGACCCCTTGCAGGACAGTGAGGAGCGTGCGATGCAGGAAGCCTGGCAGGATGGGGCTGTCTGAAGAGGATGTGGACGGTGCATGTGGCTCACAACTGACACGGCTATTGCAAACCTGCCGCACCCCTTGCAGACAGCGAGGAGATGTACAGCGTCACATCTTCTGCACGCATTGTTCACACTGCTTGCACCATCCCCTTGCAGGAGCGCGAGGAGCGCACGATGCTGGAAGAGGTGCATATCTTCTTCCAATCGGCCGCGCACGAGACACACACCCAAGCACAGCCGCTGGCAACTGCCAAACCTTGTTTCATGCTTGCTGTATGCTTGCAGGAGAGCGAGGAGCGCGCGACGCTGGACGAGGTGCTCTCCATCACGCTGCGCCGCAGCGACTTGGAAGCCTGGCACGGCGAGCCGTTCTTCGAGGAAGATGTGAAGGGCTGCCTGCTGCGCATCGTGAACAGCGCGGAGCAGGCGCGCACGGGGCAGCCGTCCTACCTGCTGGCGCGCATCAGCGACATTGTCACGCGCAACAGCTACACGTGAGAGGGAGCGACAACCGCTGCCAACCTGCTGTATATTTGCAAATTGACGCAAAGAACAGAAATAGTTGTGTGGACGGCGCTGCGCGTGTGCTGCGCTGCTGTGTGTTGAAGTTCAACAGCCTGCGTGCTTGGCATGCTGTGCAGCTTTGGATTGAGTATGCGCAGCCTGTTTCGACTGCTGTGCGTCGCGTCTGCTTCTAGCAGCGGCATGCAGTTGGAATGGCTGTATCTTACTAGCTATTGCCTGCTGCTGCTGCTGGCGGTGCTGTGGCTGTGCGGCCGCAGGTTCCCTGCTGGGTCTAAGGCGTCGCGCACGCGCAAGTGGCTGCACATGGACGACCTGTCAGGCGGCAGCGTGTTCAGGCACCAGATGAGCATGGTGAGGCTTGACAGGGCTTGCTGCTGTGAGAAATGACATGCCTTTGTACTGTCAGCTTGTGTGCCAGGTCAGCAACAGCGAGGTGACACAGGCGGAGTGTGACCGACTGTATCATATAACTTGGCTGAACTGCTGATCATAATTTTAGTCTGCATGCCGCTTGGCTGCATTTTGCCCGGGTCAGCAACAGCGCGGTGGCGCAGGCCGAGTATCACTGACTGCATCATACTAGGGCATGCGCTGAACCGCTCCTTGCGTGTGTGCTGTGTGGTTTGCAACATACGCCAGGTCAGCAACAGCGCAGTCACGCAGGCCGAGTATGACAAGGCGCTGGCCAAGGCGCAGCGCGGGCACAGCAAGTTCATCACCAAAGGCGACGTGCAGCAGGCGCAGGAGCGGCTGCAGCACGCGCGCAAGTGAGTGACCGCAGCACTCACGAGTTAAGCTCATCAGCAAGTATTACTCTGTCATGCACCTAAAGGTTCACAGAGATGTATAACAGCGTTTGGGATGGATAGTCAATCTACGTGCAGATGAATTTTGTTTTGCTCTGGCGTGGCCTACAAGTCCCAAATGCTGATGCTGGGTCAGTGATCAGCAACCTGCCGCATACGGCTGCACAGGCACAGCACTGGCAGCAACAGTGCTGCAACTAGCCCTTTGCAGTGAGCTGTGCTTGGTCAGTGAGCAGCAACCTCTCAAACTCTGCTGCATGGCTACTGGGCTGGCAGCAGCAGTGCTGCACCTGGCCCTGCACAATAAGCTGCTCCCGACGCAACCTGACATGACCTGACCTGACCTGGCTTTTGCATGTCTGCAGCTTCAAGTACAATGCGGTGCTGGTGAAGCAGCTGCTGGACCGCAAGCGCGCAGCAGGCAAGGGCACGGGCACTGTGGCTGAGCGGAGGGCGCGGCTCACGCACGAGCTGAACATCGCTCGGCAAGAGGGCAAGCCGGAAGACGTGGTCATGCGGTGGGTTGACCGGTGTTGACTGCTGTTGATTAAGGTGGTGTTGGCGTGGGCTTGAGATATGGGTGGAGGGCAGTGTGGTGCCGTAACGGCCTTCATGCAAAAGTGCGGACAGCAGCGGCTAAAAGGTCCAAGGCTGCGTTCCTGGACCACCAGGTGGATCATGCAATAGACAGGCACGCAGCACTTTGGTGTCCTGAGCTGTTGATGCCGATCCTCAGCACCTCGCCGAGTTACGCTCGCAGTGCTGCTGGCGTCTGCTGTGTATGCCGATATAATGGGATGTGCTCACCTGCCTGCTCTGCATGCTGTGCTGCAGGCTGCAGGATGAGCTTGAGCGCTTGGAGCAGCAGGAGCGGCAGCGCACGCAGCAGGCGGACGCAGCAATCCAGGCGGCTCGCGCAGAAAAAGAAGGCAGCGGCATGGGCGCTGCTGCTGCTGCCGCTGCTGCTGGCGGCGCCAAGCTCACGACTGAGATGGCGCTTGCGGTCATCAACATGCGCAACAGGGACAAGAACGTGCTCAAGGTGCGCAACGAGTCATGTTTGTGTCAGTCAGCCCACATGGCTAATCACATTCACTCAATCAGAGTCGTCAAAAGCGTGGGCCCAAGGTCTGGCAGAAAGAAGGGAGCAAGCAGGTCATGGTTGAAGACAGCAGGCTTGCACAGCTGTTTGACTTGCATTGCTCTTCCTGCATCCTCTTCTTGCCTGTGCCCGCAGATCTTCCAAGGCGTGGGCCCCAGCACTGGCATCAAGAAGGAAGGCAAGGAGGGCAACGACGTGTTCAGCAGGCGCCACACGCAGTCCAAGGTGTACTGGCAGACCAGCAAGGAGAAGCAGGAGGCAGCCAAGGCAGCAGCAGCAGAGGGCGGCATGC
The DNA here is from genome assembly GCA_030272155.1 of Tetradesmus obliquus. Classification (NCBI taxonomy): domain Eukaryota; kingdom Viridiplantae; phylum Chlorophyta; class Chlorophyceae; order Sphaeropleales; family Scenedesmaceae; genus Tetradesmus; species Tetradesmus obliquus. The sequence continues at coordinate 2,781,108 of CP126200.1, read as the reverse complement.
AGCGGCAGGGCAGCGTGGATGTGACGCTGCTGCAGGGCAAGCAGAAGACCATGGCGCCCTCGGAGCTCATCAAGGTGCGCTGTTGTAATATGACAGTGATAGGCATGGCAAATGTGTGACTGCTGCACAGCAGCAGAGCTCGTGTTATTGCGTATGCTGCACAGCAGCATGGCTGGTGTGTGCCGGGAACCAGCGGCTTGACAGCATAAATTTGACCTGCTGAAAGGCGGCATGCAGGAATTGCACTGACACATTGATGAGGTCTGAAGTGCAACAAGTAGGTAGGTGTGGCACAAGGATGAGGACACATGCGTGCAGGCGGTTCAAGGGCAAATGCGGTTGTAAGCGCCTAACACCAAGTATCGCCGCCGTTGCCGCCTGTTGGCCTGTTGCAGGTGCTTGACCTGAAGATAGACCTGGACAGGCTGCCACCGCCGGGCCAGGTTGCTAGCGCGCTGCTGCCTAAGCGCCTGCTGGGCCTGCGGTGGCTGCAAAGCGTAGAGAAGCGGCAGCAGGACATGGCAGGGCGCAGCCTGCTGACGCTGGACGACTGGAAGCGCAAGATGGCGTACACGCAGCAGATGATGGAATGAAGCGTTGGCCTATCTGTGCGTGGTGCTGTGGCTGGCACCAGCTCTCGAGATATCGCTGACGGTTTGTTAAATGCCAGGGGGCCCCCAGCAGTTTCAGCTGAGCCATATCCTCCGTGTCGTTTGCTACAGCACTCCTTGTGTTGCGAAGCGTGTAACCATGTCATTTCTGAGTCTGAAGTCCAAGATTCTGTCTTATGGGCACTGGCGCACGTCCCGAGCCTGCAGGAATGGAACACGTGCAGAATGTGGTTTGCACTGCAAACAGGTGACCTGTCAGCTGCACGTCGTGCCGTCTCTGGGGCTGTGTCAAAGCGCTATCAGCAGACTATGGCCTCAGAAAGCATTAGAATGTGAGGGCATCAACTTCTTGGCGAGCATCAAGCGCATAAGTCTTGAAGGAAGGAGATCTTGGGTGCAGGGCCTGCACTGCACTCGAGTGCAGGCATTAGGCGACAACCGCTGCATCGGGTGCAACTATGGCACATGAACCACGCAATGGGTAAAGCATTGGGGGCTCTGTTAGCATCGATGAGACATTTCAGTTGTCCGCACCTCGATCGACTTCAAGAAATGTAACACAGCTGTCCTCTGTTTGAAAGTCAAGTCTGTCACCAGGCCCCAAATCCTTGATTTGAGGTTGTAGTCTTCTGCATATTATTAGATCACATATTTTTCTGGTCGTCCGCTGTCACTTGCAAGTACCACAACCCAAACCGCCTGCAGGACTGGCCTGCTGTTGACACGGCAAGCATGCAGCGTCCCCACTCATAGTAACAACTTTCATACCTACAATGAAATGATATTTACGTCATCGCTGATGCAGACACGCACCAAGCAACAGCCATGTTTGCATGCTACTGTGTTGTGCCTGCTCACTGCTCTTCCGCTGTACTCAGCAGTCAGTAGAACACAGCCATCGTTGTACGTTAGCTTAGCACCTAATTAATGGGACCAAGGCTCAAAGCAGCATGACAGCGGAAGACAGCAGTGGGGGTGGGGGTGGCCCTCGCCCTGGTACAGCCGGTGCTGCAGTGAGAAAGGAGGAAGATGCAGTGGCAGTGCGTGTGGCTGTGCACATTAGACCTTTGGTGGAGCAGGAACTCGCCAAGGGCTGCCAGGAGATACTAGACGTATCGCCGAGCACGCCGCAGGTGCGTGATACCATGGTGCCCTAAAGCAAGAACAGCATAAACCGTTGCCGTCAGGACAGCTGCAAGCCTGCCCTCTGCTACATGCAAACACCAGCAGTTCCTTATGTTGTTCTTGCTGTGTATGCAGATCTGCGTTGGGCAGCACACATTCACCTACGACAATGTGTATGGCAGCGGTGGCGGGGATGACGCAGCCAACCTTTACCCGGACTGCGTGGAGCCACTGGTGGAGGGCCTCTTCAAGGGCTACAATGCTACAGTGTTCGCCTATGGTGCGCAGCAGCTGCAAGGCGCAACTGGCAGCCCACAGGCTTGCTGGTTTAGCAGGCAGCTGACATCTTGCAGGAACTCACAGTCTAAACAGCAACGGCACTGCAGCGACGGCAACGTTGGCTTACTCCAGTACATGGAAGCATCAGCAATGGCCGTGTGCACCTTCTCAGCAGCTAGTGCTATGCATAGCCAGCAGCGTGTGTGACCTAAATCATATCAACTGTTTGTTGTCCTGCAGGGCAAACCGGCTCTGGCAAGACATTCACCATGGGCTCTTCCTGGTCACCTGACCTGGAGAGCCAGGGCGTTATCCCCAGTGTCATGGATGAGATGTTCACCAGGATGGAAGCAGAAAGCAACACAGACTTTGTCGTCAAAGTCAGCTTTGTGGAGATACACAAGGTGTGCAGCAGCGCGCACTGCCCTGGCCATAGCAGCAGCAGGCCAACGAGCAGCAGCATTAACCAAGCAGCTGTCAATTGCAGCTCCAGTTCCTGCATGCAGTGGAATGTAGCATATCTGCAGTAGTAACAAGTCTGCACAAATGCCTGCAAGTTGCCGCGTCGTTGCATATGACTGAAGAGCTTGCTGGCGCGCGTTATGCTGCTGCCTGCTTGCAGGAAGAGGTGCGTGACCTGCTATGGACAAACTCTGCTGCACCGCGCCCAGTAGTGACCATACGGGAGCTGCCCAGTGGTGTCAGCCTGGCTGGTGCCTGCGAACGCCAGGTGCACAGCAGGGAGGAGATGAGCCACCTGCTGATGCAGGGCACACTGGTGCGGGCTGTGGCAAGCACCAACATGAACAACAGGTGTGTGGCTCGGTTTACAACCCAGCGATAGGCAAGTGATGCAGCGCTAGCAGCTGGCAGTTTGGGTTAAGCAGCGCCAAGCTGCCTGCAGGACGACCACAAGCAGCTGTACAGTACTGCAGGTGGACAGCCCACTAACACATGCCAGCAATGTTTGCAATAACCAGAGGTTACACAAATCAACAAAACCATCCTATATGATGTGCAGGTCCAGCCGCAGCCACGCCATCTTCACCATCACACTAGAGCAGCGCAAGCGCCACATTGTGCGCCCCGCCAGCGCGCCGCCAGCAGTGGAGTACACGCCTGGCGGCTCTACGCTGCCGCCGCCTTGTGCAAACTCTGATACCAGTGAGGGTGAGTCAACAGAGGAGGAAGATGAGGAAGAGCTGGAGGGGGCTGGCGATGACTACCTGATTGCCAAGGTGGGTGGGCAGCATTCAGCGTGAAATGCTTTCTGTGCTTGGCAGCATCAGCTCTGCTGTGAGCTTTACAGGGCGCACATGCGCCTGTGCCTGCCACTGGTTTTTTGTGCATACGGATGCCTTCTTTCACCCTGCTACTGCTTAACGTATTTTGCACAACAAAGCACCCTCGCTAATCGCGATGCACACATGCTTTCCTGGCCATGCCATGCAGATGCACTTGGTGGACCTTGCCGGCAGCGAGCGCGCCAAGCGCACGGGCGCGCAGGGCGCGCGGCTCAAGGAGGCCATCAACATTAACAAGGGCCTGCTGGCGCTGGCCAAGGTCATCACAGCACTGGTGGACAACCAGAGCCACGTGCCATACAGGTGAATCTCACTACAAATATCATTTTGCAACGCACAGGTAGTTCAGGCATTGCAGTGAACTCTTGTGTAGGGCAGAAGACTGGCTGTTGGGTGCAGAATACATCAAACAGCAGCGATCACACCTATAATTGCCATGCACTGGCACAGCTCGCTGCCTTCCGGTCTACGCCTGATATTGCTTCGCCTTACTCTGCGCCTGCTGCTGTGCTTTTCTTCCTGCAGGGACTCAAAGCTGACACGGCTGCTGCAGGACAGCCTGGGCGGCAACTCGCGCACCGTCATGATCGCTTGCGTCAGCCCTGCTGACATCAACAGGGAGGAGTCCCTCAACACGCTGCGCTACGCAGACCGCGCCCGCAGGATCAAGAACAAGCCAGTCGTCAACCGCGACCCTGTTGCTGCGCAGCTCGCAGCGCTGCGGCAGCAGATCGCAGGGCTGCGAGCAGAGAACACTGCGCTGCGCACGGCGCTGGGCGGCGATGCAGCTGCAGCTTCGGTGTTTGCAGCGGCGGGGCGTTCGGGGCAGTCAGATGCGAGTGAGGCGCTGCAGGAGGCATATGATGACCTGGCAGTGCGCTGCAACGCTCTAGAGGTGCAGAACGCAAAGCAGCAGATGGAGCTGGTGAGTCAGGCACCTGGTGGGAGAGCATAAGAGCTGCGGAGAATGCTGCAGCACGAGCTATGGGGCGGGTGCTGGTTTTTGGTAAGGCGGTACCTTATGAAGCTCTGTGAAGCTGATGTGCAGATTGTTTCAGCGAAGTTTCAGGTGCAGCTGACGTCAGAACTCAAGAGTTGTACTGGGCAGCTATCCTACAGGATTGCTGGGTGCAACAGCTCTTGGCTTGCATCAATGCAGTTTTCCATCCGAGTCTTCCGCTGGCTACCCTGCGTCACTGTGAACTACTGTGGCGCCGTGCTTGCCTTGCTGCAGGACACTGCCCATGCAGAGGTTCAGGTGCTGCGAAGTGGCATGCTATCAGCTGAAACAGAGCGTGATCAAGCCCTGCTGCGCCTGGAAGCCCTGCAGCTAGCCTTGGCTGCATCCAGCGACGACGCAGTCAAGGCAGCATTGCAGCAGGACGCAGCAGCAGCAGCTGGTCGGCCCGCCAGTAGCATTGGAGGCAGCCAGGCAGATGCTGCATTGGATCCAACAGCAGCGGAGCAGCAGCAGCAGCCAGCTGGTGGCATCATGGGTGATCTGGGTGTGGTTGCAGGCCTGCGTGCGCGCGTGTCAGAGCTCGAGTCCGAGCTGCGGCAAGTGCGCAGCCTGCAGCGTATGACATCCAGTGTGCTGGTGCGCGGCATGAGCAGCGGCGGCATGGGCCTCGGCAGAGCATCCGTGCGCGGCGCACGCGCGCGCGGCAGCAGCAACGCAGGCAGCGGCGGCGCTGCTGCTGCTGGTGCTGGTGCGCACGGCAACAGAGGCAACAGCCGCCACGGCAGCCCGCCGCATCCACATGCAGCAGCTGGCCTGGGCATAAGCTTGGAGGGGGTTAGCTTGGAGGAGGAAGATGAAGATGCTTGCTCGCCCATGACTCCTGCTAGGCAGGCAGCAGATGAGCTGGACGAGCCCCTGATGGTGAGTGTGGTGCTGTGCTTTTTTTCCTGACCTCTTGCAGCTGGCTATGACAAGGATGGCAGCACAAGCATCTTTCTGGCAAGGCAGGTTGCTGTATCAGCACACCTCCGCTGCCGGCACACAGAAGTTCAGCAGCTTATGCATGCTGCTTGGAGTTGTGCAAGCGTATAACCATGGCTGATAGTAGCAGACGGCGTATCGCCGTAGCCCTTCTTCAACGTGCTATTCTTCATCCTGCTGCTGCTGCTGCTGCTGGCCCATGTACTCGAGCAGGAGGTGGAGTCAGATGCTGAGGTGCTGGCGCAGTCTGCTGCTCACATGATGGCGCGCGAGGCGATGAACATGAAGCTCGCAGCGCTGGCTCGCCAGATGGAGGCCAAGCAGAAGCGGCTGCTGGCACTGCAGAGTGCTGCTGACATGGAGGGAGCCAAGAGCAAGTACATGATGGAGCTGCAGAAGGAGAGGGACACGCTGGCCAAGGAAAAGACAGCACTGCTGCAGGTCAGTAGAACCGTGTATGTTTATCTGCCTGCATATGGCCGGCTTTCTGAGTGAGAGGTAGCCAGATATGCAGCGGTTGAAACTGCTGGTTTATGGAGCATGTGATCCTCTGGAAAGCTGGCATTACAGATTCAAGTTGTGCCCCACATGGGATAATGCAGTGGTGCTTTGGCGCTTCGAGGCAGCAATGCACGCGCAATCACAAAGCTCTGGCAGCGTTGCACTGACCATGCACACCCCTGCTTTCCTGCTGCTGCTGCTGCTGCTTTCGACGAGTGCAGAAGCTGCAGGCTGTGGAGGTGGCTGGTGCTGAGGAGCGCAAGCGGCTGCAGCAGCAGTACCGGGACAAGCTGACATCAGTGGAGCGGCGCCTCAAAGAGCTGGCAGACCGTGAGAAGGCAGCCAAGCGCAGCGCAGCACAGCTGGTGAGGAACGCGCTGAAACAACATGCATTGTGTTGCTCTCACCCTGGCAGTCCCCAATTTGGCATAGGCCTGAGGCAGGGTTACCCTGCAGCTTACTTGCAACTGCCAGTTCCTGCACGGCACTGCAGCGCCCCTAGTGTGTGATATGGTGCTCTGTTACCTGAGTTGAGCCGTTCTTGTAGCTTTGCCTTGTACTGATCAGCTTTCTCACCTGACCATGTGTCATGTCCTCACCCTCCACCTGCAGGGTCGTGTGCAGGCAGTGTGCCAGCAGCTGACGGCTGACATCAGCCGCATGAAGTCAGCGCGCGCAGCAGTGCAGCGCCGCATGGAAGCCAAGGAGAAGGAGTTCAGGGAATGGCGGCTGATGCGGGAGCGAGAGGTGCTGCAGCTGCGCCGCAACGCGCAGCGCCAGAGCGCAGCGCTGCAGCAGCACCAGGCGATGCACAGCAAGCAGCAGGTGCGAGAGTGCGTCAGTGGTCCCTGTGGCCTGCGTTGCAGCTGAAATGGACGGCTTCTGGTGCCCAGTAGTTTAGCAGCTGGACACCATGCTGCACACATGCACATCTAAGCACTTGCAGCACATGCACACATGCACCAGCAGGTGCCGTAATCGGCGTTACATCCACGTATGCAACTCACCGCATACCCAGACTGCATCACACAAAAATCACATGCAGCATGCTCACATCTGTTGCCCCACTTAATGTGCAGGCTGTGCTGAAGCGCAAGACAGAGGAGGCTGAGGCGGCGCGCCGCAAGCTGCGGGACCTGCTGGAGCTGCAGGCGCGTGTGCGCAGGGACAAGCGGCCCGGGCAGGGCGCGGGCACAGACGAGTGCGGTGAGCATGCCACCGCAGGGCTGCGTTGATGTGGAGGGCCCGTCGCTGTGTGTTTGCGCACCTATGGTAGCGTGGCTGCATGCACAGCATGTGCTGACGCCGATTCTGCGATCTCCAGGCTGGCTGGGGTTACCCTAGCCCCTTAATTGCAGTCCTTGCCATCACCTGGCCTCGCTCTGCAGCTTTTAGCTGTTGCTCTCGCTGTGCGCTGTGAGCAACAGCCGCCTCGCCAGTGTGCACACCACCACCCTTAGCACCTGTCTGCCACGCCTGTGCTGTGCTTGCTTGGCCCTGCAGGCACCGCGCCAGCTGACCTTGAGCTGCAGCAGGCGCCTTACACACCCGGCGGCCCTAACAACCTGTTTCACTGTTGTGTACGCCTTCGCCTTGCAGGCAGTGCACCGGCTGACCTTGAGCTGCAGCCCAACGCAGCCGCGCCGCTGCTGCGCACTGAGAAGGCGCGGCGTGAGTGGGTGGAGCAAGAGCTGGAGCTGTGCAGCACCAGCTGGCAGTACCAGAAGGTGAGAGGAGGCAGCTGCGCACACAGCAGGGGTTGCATTTGACAGCACAAGCCTTTTCATTGATGGATCAAGGATCAAGAAGATCACGGTCAATGGTCTGTTGAGGAATGTTTATGAACGCTTCGAAAAACTGGACAGAGTATGGCTGTTGCCGAGGGCACCAGATGGCAGTGAGAAAATTGCTTGCATGCAACTGGGCCAGCCCTTGAATCGTGCGGTTGCAGCCTTCCCTTACACCATGCATCATTCTCCGCTGATGCTCTGCATCAGGTGCTTGATGGCGAGCTGGCGCAGCGCGCAGAGGCCACCCGCAAGCTGCGCGAGGTGCAGAAGCAGCTAATGCTGCTGGGAGGCCTCGTGCCACCCAGCCCAGTGGTCACTGCCGCTGCTGCTGCAGCTGCCGCAGCCAGCCGCGGCGCAGGCGCAGCTGCAGCTGCTGCTGCAGCAGCCAAGGCTGCGCTGCCGAGGGAGGAGGTGCTGCAGCAGGAAGCAGCACGGCTGCAGGCAGCAATTGACAAGCACAGCGCCAATGTCAAGGTGAGGAAGTGCATGGGCTTGCTGCGCTGCTGTATTAACAGCTGGCTTATCCTGCAGGCCTTGTTTGCACAGCACTCCGCACCCAGCAACCAGCAGTTGTCATGGCATGTCTCACGCCTGCCTGTCGGCGGTTTGATGGTCCGCGTTGTGTCATTGGCTCCCGAAGGAGTAGAAGTGACGGCCAGCTTCACTACCTCAAACATTGCATCCTGTTATGTGCTGCAGGAGCTGCAAGAGCAGTGGGAGCGTGCGCGCGCTGACGAGCAGTCGCGCGGCGCTGGCGCTGCGGACGTCAAGCGCTGGACAGGCATCCGGAACATCATCGAGGCGCGCGAGCTGCTGCGCACGCTGTTCATGTGCGCCTGCGCACAAAAGGCTCAGGTGGGTGGCTCAGGTGGCGTGAGAAGTGGATGGACAGCTGCTATGTGTGGGAACAGGATGCAGCGCATTCACAGAAGGTGGTTCCTGCACTGGGGGCTTCCTTGTGGGCATCTCACTGATTGGATTACCTGGTCACAAGCAGCATAGACTAGCCATACTAGGGTCAAAGCAGCCTAGCTGGCTGAATGGAGGCGCACACCGCAGCTCTTGGGATGTTTGTGGTATTGCTGACTAGCTATTGTCTGCTTTGCTACCGCCTAGGTGTGCGAGGGTGCCATGGATCTGGCCAAGCTGCAGGAGACAGCAGACATCCTGCAGATCAAGCTGGACATGTCAGTGCAGCAGGCAGCAGAGGCCAAGCGCAAGGCCCTCGAAGCAGAAGCCACCACAGCAGCAGTCATCACGACTCCGGCCCACCATCTGGCGCTGGCTGCAGCGGCAGCAGCAGCCAGCGATAGTGAGGAGGACGATGACAGCGGCTGCGTAAATGATGGCAGCTTGCCAGCTACTGTGGCAGCAGCAGCGAGGCTCCGTGCACGCCTGGCGAAGCAGGAGTCTGCGGGGCGCACAGCCGCAGCTGCTGCGGCGATTGCAGCTGCAGCAGCAGCTGGCAGGCATGATGCTGCGGGTGTAGCAGACCTGCTGGGGCATCTGGGCAGTGCTGCTGCTGCAGGGGTGTCCCCAGGGCCTCAGGCAGCACATGATGGGCGTGATGATGTAGACATTGAAGCAGACAACTTGCTGCACAGCATGGGCTTGCCTCCTATCATGGAGACGCCAACTCCTTCAGATGACGCATTCTCGCCAGCTGGCAGCGCACATGCAGACGCACTGGCTGGCAGGGCCCATTATGCACACAACAGCGTGGGCAGACGCAGCCTTGGCAGGCAGCGCTATGCTTCACCTGGCGGCGGCAACAGCAGCAGCAGGTACCAGGAGCTGCTGCGGCTACAGATGGCAGGTCAGGCCTGGCGATCAAGCCCTGGCTCGCCCAGATCTACCTCCGGGTCATTAGATGCAGCCTCAAGCAGCTTTGGGGGCTTTCCCACCATCGCTGGTAGCAGCAGCGGCGACCCAGCAGCAGTAGGCAAGGGCAGCAGCAGCGCCTTTGCAGCAGCTGCCGCAGAGCCAGCTGCTGAGCCGGCTATCGCTGGCAAGCGCTCCTCTTTGAGCGAAGGCGGCGGAAGCTTGCGCAGCTCACTTGCAGGAGCCAGCAGCAGCAGCAGAGCGAGCATCAGCCTAGGGGGCGCCAACTTGGCTGCGGCTGGTGCTGCTGGCGGCATTGCAACCGCCAACAGCGGCGGCTTGCGGCGGCCTGATAGATCTGGCAGCTTAGGGCTTGGCCTGGCTGCTCAAGACTTAGCAGCAAAGCTGGATGCACTAGAGGTCGACTGGAAGGGATACAAGAAGCAGTCTGCAGCAGCAGGCAGCCAGCACCCGCACCGGCGCTCCATTCCTGGAGGCAACAAGCAAGGCAGGTCCAGCTACAGTAGCTTGCCTGGCAGCCCAGGTGGCAGTAGCATGCCGGGTGGGGGCTTCGGCCTCAGCAGCAGCAGGCCTGGCAGCGCCGGCAAGGCAGACAACGCAGCAGCAGCAGCAGCTGGCGGCCGGCGGCAGAGCCTCTCCGCATGCAACACGCCTCACCAGGGGCTGCAGCGGGGCGGCGGGTTTTGGCCACATCAGCAGGGGCCTGATGCAGGGCAGTTAGAGGATGAGGATGCAGCAGGGCATGAAGATGCAGGCGTAGCAGCAGTAGCAAAGGAGCTGAACTTCCTGGACATGGAGCCAGAGCCCTCAACTTCACCTCCGCTAGGTGGCAGCACACCAGAGCCGCAAGGTGCAGGGGCCCTGGGCAGCAGCAGTAGCAGGCAAGGCAGTGCAAGCCGAGTTGGCTCGGCAAGCAGGCCAGCATCTAGCCCCCATGCTTCCGGCCCGGGCTGGAACAGCAGGCCAAGCTCGCAGCCAGCAACGCCTAAGTCAGCCGGGAGCAACAGCAACAGCCGGCGACGGCGCACGCGGCGGCAGCAGCAGCAGCAGGGCGGAGGCAGCGGCAGTGAGCAGCAGCAGCTTCCAAGCAGCGGGGATGGCGGCGAGTCTGGCAGCAGGAGCAGCAGGGTCAGGGGCGGCCAATGGGTGGCGCGCAGCGTAGACGGAGCCCTGCTGCAGCAGCAGCAACAGCAGCAGCAGCGCAGGCGCCGCGAGGGCGTGCAGATGCTGCTGGAAGACGAAGTGGTGGAGGATGAACATTGGGATGACGACAATGACAATGACAATGAGGACAGCGATCCCAGCTACGATCCGGCAGTGCATGGCACGCCAGCAGCCGCAGGCAGGGCTGCGGGACGGCGCTCCAACAGGAACGGTGGCAGGAACTCGCAGCGGCACTCGCGGCTGTCAGCAGGCTCATCTGACACAGGCGGTGAGTTGCGATGGATATTTCCCTGCAAGGGCTGAGCCACAAGCACCACTGCCTGCATTAGTAGCATAATCTGCCTGGATTTCTGTGTGGTTGATGGCAAAATGTTCCTGAGCTTTGAGCTTTGATCATGACTCAACTACAGCCTGGGCTGCCTGACCAACTGTCCACATCCCAACCCGCTTCAGCTTCCCATATGTTGCTCTCTGAGCGATTCAGTTCATTCCTGTCATGTATGGTGTGCAGATGCTGCTGGCGCCCCTGTCTCAGCAAGCGCCCGCGTGTCTGGCCGCTGGGGAGGCAGCTACGCCAGCAGCCGCGCCACCTCAGCCAGCAGCAACAGCAGCAGCCACACAGCAGCGGCAGCAGCGTTCATGGCGGGCGGGCGCAGCCTCGCGGCGCAGGTGTCCTTCAATCATGAGAAGCGGCGAGGCTGGGAGCGGCCTGTGCTGGAGGATATCAATTCACGTAGAGCATCGGCTGGGCTGGCAGCAGTGGATAAGCTCACAATCCAGGTGGGCAGCGTGTGCAGGGTGGGGATTACGTACAGGTTTCTGGGATGTTTTTAGGCTAACCCGTGCTGATCTTTGAGCAAGGTATCATGGCTTGCCTCATCAACGTCACCTGAACGGACACTGTACTTTGATGCCGCTGATGGTCTAGTCCTACCCCTGATGTCACGCTCGCTGGCTGCTTTTGACGGCTGTTGGGGTTTCTTTGCTGTGCTGTTGCTGTTGTTGCTGCTGCTGCAGCTGCTGAAGGAGGCTATGACTGGGCAGGAGATTGACGGCAGGATCTGGACTGCTGGTGCCAAGACCAAGGACAACCTCATTGCAGACTACAGGTGGGCAAAGGGATTGCACTGCTGCAGGGTTTTGTAACAGTCCCTCTCGCAATCAGCCAGTCAAAAGCTAGGTCAGCCAGCCCCTGTAGCTATCTGAACGCCACTGGCAGAACTATGACAACTGGGCAAATATATCCGTGTGCGAGGTAGACGTGTTTCAGCACATTATCACATGTACTGCCGCATTGCTGCTGCCGCTGCCACAGGCGCATGCTGCACCTGAACGAGCGTGTAGATGAGGAGACAGACATTGATCGCATCACAGGAGCAGCAACATGGTCCATGCCCAGCTCACCCACCAGCCAGCCGCAACAGCAGCAGCACAGCAGCCACGACGCAGCAGCAGACGCTGCAGCAGCAGGCGGCGCAGCAGTGAGCAGCAGCCAGCGCAGCCGCATGGCAGATGGCGGCGCTGCTGCTGGCAGCAGCGGCGGCGGCAATGTGGTGCGGCGCAGCAGCAGCATGGGCACGTCGCTGGCTGCTGGTGGTGCAGGTGAGCTGGCTGCAACGGCTAGTGAGGCCTAGCTGCCTTGCTGCTGTGGTGGCTAACAAGATCTAGTATTGCGGCCCTGCAGGCTTGCTGCAAGCCTGAAGGGCCCGAGCGTGCCGGAGGCCTCACCAACGACCCTGCTGCGCAGCTCTGCATGTCTCCCTTTTTGCCTGAGAGCCGGTGCTCTGCTGAGTGCACCTGATGCTATGCTGCTGCTGCTGCTGCTTGGTGCCTGGTGCTTTTGCCTCTCGCAGCACGGCGGGTGCTGTCGGCTGGCTCGAACCAGTCCGACTCCCAGCCTGGCTCAGCACCCGGCTCAAGCTACACCTCGCCCTCGCCCCGCCACAGCATCCAGGGCGATAGCGCCAGGGTAGCAGTAACAGGCAGCAGCCCGTTCCGTGCATTAGGCCGCAGCAGCAGCGCCAGCGGCCGCTACAGATCGCCAGGGCACTCGGCGGCTGGCGGCGGCAGCAACACAAGCAGCAATGCGGGTGGCGGCAGCAGCAATGCGTCCATGCTGGGGGCAGCAGGGAGGCAGGTAGTGGCGCAGAGTATGGATGGCAGCTTGCTGGCAGGCGGGGGGGCTGAGCGGATTCTGCGGGAGCACTCGCCTGCTGGAGCACTGCAGCAGGTGGGACTTGTTGTTGTGGATTTTGTGCTGCAGTCTGTACTGGGGCTTCTGAAGTAGCCAAAGGGAAGATGCAGCAGTATCACAGCCTGCTGTGCTTGTAGCGCGCTAGCATTGGCAGGGCCAACCTGGTTAAGGTGTCCTACTGAGTGCGTCCGTCGAGCTCCTCATCGAGCATGACTGCTGCCGTTGCTGCTGCTGTCAGCTAAGGAGGCCATGGTTGTAGATTATCTAAATTGCCGGCAGCTGCGTGGCTGACACTGCCTGCATTCACCTGCCCGCAGGCGCCGCAGCGCTCCACGCAGCGCAGCAGCTCCCAGAAGCTTAACATCAGCATACCAAGCTCACGTGTGGATGGTGAGCAGCCCAGCTGCCTTTGGCATTGCACGCAGCCTGAGACGCTGTCCACTGTTTGTTCTGTCAGCACCACTTTCCGTTGCTGGACTGTGCTTGCCGTTTGTGGCTGTTCCTTATGCACTGTGCAGTGAGTGTGCAGTTGCTGGAATGCTGGCCTCCTGTCTGACATTATGTTGTCCTGCTGCTGCTGCAGGTCCCTACAGCGCGCGCCTGCCGTTAAACAGCAGCAGCGGGGGCGGCAGCAACAGCAGCGAGCCAAAGTCTCAGGTTCCATCGGCAGAGCGCAGCAGCAGCAACAGCAGGCATGGCCAGCCCAGCTGGAGATAGATGACAGCAGCAGCTGCACGGTAACATCATAGCATCCAGCGCACATGTTGACTAGTCATGTGTATTATTGCACCTGTTTGGTGGACGGGAAGAAAGATGTTGTATAGTGAGCTGCAGCCGAACTAGCAGGGCTGCAGCGTCGCATGCAGTGACTAATGGGAGTTTCTGCCAGTGCCTGGCGTCCTGTATTGTCTTGTGCTGCTGTTGAGCCACGCGGATATGTCAGTGTAAATGTGCTGTCACGGCCGCATTGTAAGTTCAGCGTAGCTGGCTGCAGCAATGCAGTTAGTGGTTTGTCGCTGCAATGCAGTGTACATGCTGTGGGCCAGCCTGCTGCGCTTGCAAACACGTGCGATTTTTGTCCGCTGGAGCTTGCAAGCTGGTTTGTAAGCTGTGCCTATGCATTGCAAGCCTGGGTGCTTGTCCTGTGCTGTGCAGCCAATTGATTATATGCCGTATAGTCGTGTTGCTTGTGCTGAGGTCTGTCAATATATGCCTCAGTTTTGTTTTGGTAAGCCTTGCAGGTTGTCTGGCGTGGTGCTGCAAACACGCAGCTTGTATCGTGTCTTTGTGCTGAGCTGTGGTTATAGGTACTAAGGAAGGCTACCAGTAGTTTTGGCACAGATGTTAGCTGTGCATAGCTGCCTGCAAGCAGGTCATGTTGCTGTGTTGTGGCAGTGGATTGTGTTCTCTTTACGCACCAGGTGCTGTGCAGAGCAAGCCTTGACAATGTGGGAGGTGCTGCTCACAAGCCTGTAATTGATTTGTTACCAGATGAGCCGTGCTTGTGTCGCCTCTGCTGGTGGCAATGCGCACCATCATGCATGCTGCCTGTCGCCGCACACAACAGCACAGATGTCTACCTGCTACACTGTAGCACTCATGCCTTCCGTCAGTACAATGCAAAAAGCCATCCTCGCAATGGCAGCTGGACATGCTGCCACCTGCAGCTCCACGTGAATGGCTCATTGGTGAACGGCTGGCTGCAACCACTGGCCTGATCCCCAAAGCTGGCCTGTTTCTCATCCCTAAGCCACTGCCGTCTCGCAGTCACACTGCCACATCCAGTCCGATGGAATGGTGCCCTTCACAGCCACGATGCAACGCAGCAGCACGTCCCTGGCTGCAGCAGCCAGCGGGTTCTGCAGGTTTGTCACAGCAGTGCCACTGCAAGTTGCGCACGAGCGCTGCAGCAGCATGCTCACATCTGCCATGAACATGAATGGAGAGACTCGTCTGTCATTCCCGGTTTCAATCACTGGCCTCTGGCGCTCATCCCTGAGCCACTGCCGTCTCGCAGTCGTACTGCCACATCCAGTCAGAAGGAATGGTGCCCTTCGTAGCCACAATGCCACGCAGCAGCACGTCCCTGGCTGCAGCAGCCAGCGGGTTCTGCAGGTTTGCCACACTGCTGGCGCTGCGGGAGTGCCGCAGCAGCGCTGCTGCGCGCTTGCTGCGCAGCGATTCGTACTGCTTCAGGGCTGCATGGATGTTGCTCTGGTGACTGCAGGCACAGCAGAAGGACAGTGGAGCACCATCATACAGCGGTTACATGGGCACAGCTGGCAATGGTGTGGTTATTGCTGTTGCGGCAGCATTGGCATGTGCCATGTATACATGCCACAACAATAACACAGCCTGCAGCAAGCTTGCTATTTAATAATCAGCAACTGGTGCGGCGCCAACTGGTGCTACAATTCAGCAAGCCAGGTGTTGGTGAACTGAGCTGACTAGGGTTGCGCAACCAGGTAGCATGGAGAACCCTGTGCTTGCTTCGCCACACCAACAGCCATGCCGGAGCTGTTCTGGCCATGGAACATAGTTTGCTCCTGCACACAAGTATGTCTTGTGTTCAAGAAGACCATAGATGGCCTCGTTCGTGTCGTTTTCTTGCTCCAGGTTTGCGTGAACCACTGCTGCCAACACCCACCGTGCCAGACAGGCTGCCAGCACTCCGGCGTCCTCCAATGCTTTGTTGCCGCCCTGTCCGAGGTTTGGCGGGATGGGGCTGGCTGCATCACCCAGCAGCGTGATCACCCCACTGCTCCATGTAGGTGTTGGGTCGCGATCGAAAACTCCTACCTGCAAGCGGCAGGTCAGTATCCACAGCGTTATGTTAACCCCCTATGCCTCAAGCAGGATCCAGGGGGTTGACGTAACTTTACCAGGAGTGCGAACCCCCATCAGGCGTAATGAGAGGTTCACACACCAATGAGGGCAGCACTGAAAACAGCGCAGCTGAGCTGACAGAGCAACACTGTTGCTGGCAGCACAAAAGCTGGGAATGAGTTGCCGCTGCGGCTGCACCCAGATGCATGGTGGCAAACTGCCGGGGTTGCTCCACAGCACAGCGCGTGTACACAAGGTGACGTTGTGCTGGGGACAGCTGCAGAGGCAGCTGGGGACAGCTGCAGAGGCAGCTGCTGTTTCCTCAACAGAGACATGCATTACACTGGGCCGCTGTCAGCACTAGTTCCTGACCAACACCCGGCAGCACACTGCTCATCACTATTCTGTCATGCCCAGGAACCAGCAACAGGAAGCACACAGTGTATCTACATAACCGGTTATCGTTTCATTTTTGTGTCATCACTGCATTCGTAGCATGGGCACTCACGCGAATCATGACTGCCACTTCGCGCTCCAGCATGCGCTGTACCAAACCCCACCCCTTGAACTTGTCAGCCAGCTCGCTTTTCACTGCTTCAATGGCAGCAGCATCAGCAACGGGGCCCCAGCTGTCGCTGCTGCTGCTGCGCGCCGTCGACGTGAACCAGCTGCAGTCGCTGCCTAAGCCATACGTGCCAAAGTGCTTGTGGCCAGGGCCGTACACCATGCGGCAGGTGTTTGGTGGCACGAGGTCATGGTTTCGATCCATGGTGACTGCAAAAACTATCTCCTCGCCGGTGTACCTGAAATTTGCACATGGTGCGCATTTCAAATGCAGGTAGCAGGTCAGTACTGAGTTGTTGTGTGCTTCGGTCGCTAGCTACATGCACTGACAGGCATGTATGGACAGCAGCAACAAACTGTATGCAGCTACTGGCTCCTAGTAAGACCAGGCACTCGACAGCAGCATGCTGCTTGCAAGGCTTGCTAAATATATTTATCTTGCTGGACGGCTGCACACAACAGCATCAGCTGCTGCCGCTGGTATGTGGACTGTCAACAAACAATGTCATTACAGACACATTTGTCAGGTGAGGCGGAACTTTGGGTGCGTGATGGTGCAAGCACCTCCTGGCTGGGCAGAAGTTACAGCATGGCGTGCATAGTATGTGATGTATAGCAGCGCAAGCATACTCACTTTGGCGGCGGCTCCGCACCTCCGTTGACGATAGCGCGTGTGCGTGAGCGCAGCCCATCACACCCCACCACCAAATCTGCCTCACTGCTGCTGCCGTCTTCAAACACCAGCGTTGCCGGGCCAGTGCTGCTACTGCTGCTGCTGCTGCTGCTGCTGCTGTTGTCGCTGCTGCTGCTGCCTGGCGGCTGGTGTATCTCATGCAGGCGCTTGCCCAGCTGCAGCGGAATGTTGGCTGCCTGCATTGCCTCCAGCAACACATTGAGCAGCCGGAAGCGCCGCACGCCAATCATAGGCAGGCCAAAGCGCTGGCAGCAACAGCAGCAGCAGCAGTAGCAACCGACAGCGGTGACGGTCATGCAGTGCAGGCAGGCAGCAGGCAAACATAGGAACCTCTCCACTGGAGAGCTGCTACATGTCAACCACACAACAGGTGTTTGAACTGGGGTGCAGGTGTATGGAGGCAGCTGCCACAGCTTCTTTGCTTGTCATGCAGGCTGTTTCAAGGTTGTCATGCACCTGGCTCCTAGAGCCACATGCCTCACACATGGCATCAATGGTTGCTGCGCGTGTCACTCCACCACTCCACCACCCTTAAAAGGGACAAGAAGCCTCCTTATCTCCCAGCCCCTAGTCTGTAGCCCTTGCAACGCCACTGCCACTGCCAGGCCCCTTTCACTGATTGCAGGGTGTTGCATCGACACTGCCACACTACCAGGCCCCTTTCAATGATTGCAGGGTGTTGTGTTGACACTGCCACAGTGCCGCGCCCCTTTCGATGACTGCAGTGTGTTGCACTGACACTGCCACACTGCCAGGCCCCTTTCCTGCCGCACCTCCATAGCCATAGTCGGAAACTCGACGATGGTGCGCTCATCTGGCCGTGAGGCATGCATTGTGTGGATTGGCTCGCCCACATCTGCTGCCACTTTCTGAGCAAGGCCCAGAGAGTCCAGCACTCGCATGCCGTTTGGCGCTAAGCTGATGCCTGCGCCAACCTGCGGGTGGGAAAGAGTGCACAGTGCAGTGGGTTGCAGTGACAGTGCAGGGAGTGTGCGGCAGTTGGTGCCAAGCTGATGCCTGCGCCACCCTGCAGTTTGACAACAGTGCACAGTGCAGTGAGGTTGCAGTGACCGTGCAGGGAGCGTGCGGCAGTTGGTGCCAAGCTGATGCATGCACCACCTTGCGGGTCGGGAACTTTGTGAACAGTGCAGTGGTAATGCAGGGAGTTGAGTACACGCATGCCGCTTGGCGCCAAACTGCTGATGCCTGCGCCAACCTGCAGGCTGCGTTCGGCCACATTGCAATTGAGTGCTTAGTGCAGCAGAAGTGTGCAGCAGCAGCCGGATTGGAGGGCGTTGAGTAGTTATGCTGCCATAAAGCATGAAGAGGGCCGGGTGATAGGCTGGTGCTTGCAACAACTTTGGCGTTGCGCTTGTTTTGTGCTGGTGGGGGCAGGGCAGCAGTTCATGGGTTTTCAAGCTTGCTTGCAAGCAGCAGGAGTCGTCCACAGCATTCCTAGCAGGAAAGGAGCGTTGGCTTGCGCAAGCCTGGTCTGCGTGTCTTTTCATGGTGTGCTGAACAGCATTTGACGCCACAACAGCAGGCAAGAACAACAGCAGGCCTGACAGCCCCTCAGAAGTTCTGCAGTGCACTTTAGAAACCCTCTTTACGCATACGCACTGTCAGCAGCTCTACCAGTTTGTCACTACAGCGCCTCCAGGATTGCACCATTGCTGCACTGCCTGATGGTATATATCCTTGCAGCTGAATGGGGCATCTCACCTCTTTGATGGCGTGTGCTGCTTCAAACACCATTGGCGTGCATCCAAGCTTTTGCTTTAACAGCAGAGCCAGAGCGGGTCCTCCGACACCGCAGCCTACAATAGCAACACGCAGGTCCTGAGGGCTCCTCGTGGATTGCGCCAAGGAACGCCATTGCCCAGCAGTTGCTGGTGTTGCTGCTGTTCTCTGCAAGCCCTGCGCAGCCTCAAGCCAGGATGCAGCAGCTGCTAGAGGTAAAGATTTCGTAAGCGGTAACATTGAGTAGAGCTGGAAGTGTGTGCTAGGCAAGCAAAAGGAGCTGACGTGTCTTGATCAACGCTTGGAACGCAATGACTTGCCACGAATCAGAGGGCATCAGCGCGCATATGATAAAGGGATTTGCTATATGTAAGAATTTCAGGTCGTGTAGGGGACACAGATATCGCCCGCAGGCAAGGAGAAGGTTACAATGCATCGAAGGTCATCCAAGGTCCGTAGGAATGCAGCATGCTGCAGCCCTCTCACGTGAATGCACGTGCAGCAGACCTTTAAAGCTTTAGCTCTGAGCTGCTGACAGCATGGATTCGTGGCATAAGTCGGCCCTATCCGAGTTTTGCTGAGTTACGCTGGCCCATGGGCTGGAGCACTCAGTGACTGTACACTGCCGCTGCGGCAGCTGCACTGGCAGTGGCTGCAGCACCGTGCTGCAGTCACTTTCAAATTGTGATTGAGCAGCTGAAGCAAAATGTTGCTCACTCACGGTTGATTCTGTGCAAAGTTGTCATGCGCTATGCTGCGGAGCCCACATGTGCTGCTGTACAGCAGGATAAGCACAGTGTAAGCAATGCTTGAAGGTGCGCAGCTTTGCATTTTTCATGCTAGACTGTCCATCTTTACAGTGTGCTTGGCACACAGTCCACTCAAAAAGGCAGTGAGCTGCTGCTGACACTGCTTGAGCCTGCGAGTCACATGCACCCATGCTTGCAAGAAGCAGCAAACCTGGAAAGGTAACATGCAGCCATTCCAAACTCAAACATATCAACGTAAAAAGCGCAAGTCAATGTGGAATCATCATCAAGGGTACTACCTGGCATCAGCATGTGCGGCAAGCGCCTCATTCCCATCAGTGCTCAGCGCCCATACCAGGCCTGTCCTTGTCCTTCTCTAATTCACGGACAGAAGAGCATAGGCTCAAGCAGGCTTGCCTGCTTCTGACGCGTAGGACTTCAAGAGTAACTAGTAACTACCAGCGCTCAGCAGGCTGCAGGTCATCACTCCAAGGCCCTGATGCCAGACAGAGTGCACGACAATGTGACTTCCAACGAGATAACATGTTTCGGCCCACCTCTCTACATCCCAGCACAACTCGGCTGCTAATGCTGATGCTGTGCATACAATGCTTTATACTGTCACTAGCTGCCAAGCTACATGGCCACACACCACTCAACTGCTGCTGCTGCTGCTGCTGCTGCTGGGCAGGCGCCATGCATAGTTGCTACCATTGTACTTGCGCACACATTCTGTTCAAGGCTGTTGCTGCTCAAGTGGATCGCATCAGTCAGTCAGGACGTGCTCAGCATCTACCACAGCATCTACCACAGCTCCTTCACCTCAAACTTTGCCAGCAGGAAGGAAGGTCCAGGGTTGCGCACAACATACGGCATAATTGGCCAGTACTGTGCTTTGGACTTGGTAACACGGCTGCAACCACTGAAGTCAAACGTAAGAGTGTCGCTGTACCACCGCCCTGGCTTGAGTTGACCAAAATCTTCCGACCCTTGGCAGTTGACCTCCTTTGACCGCAGAGCAGCATCCGCCTCGCTCTTTGAGGTTTGACCTTTTGCAGCTTTCGTGTCGTGGGTTGGCAGCTGCAGGTCGCAGCGCCGCACTGGTGACACATATGTGAACGTGTATGTGCCATTCTTCCCTGGGATTGCATCACCCAATCCATGTGTACCCAGGATTGGGCCATCGTACCCATCTTTTGGCACAGTCAGCATTTTGTACACCACCCTCGTGACCAGTGTACCTGGGCGACATGCCAGTGACACAATACGAGGAGACCTGTAGTATGAGCCACTAAACGCCTCAAATGTGTAGGGCAGCTTCGACTGTTCGATTTCTCCGCCCCAGATTGTGCCGCAAAATGGGCACGCACTGTTGCTGATGGTTGCGCTCTGCTCTTCTTGGGTCGCCCAGCCGCAGCGCAGCTTCTTGATCACTCCGAGTGGTGGTTACATGCGGGTGCTGGCAACATCCAGCATGGCGTGCTCAGTTGGTTGCCACGCGTCATACGCATGTGTCCAAAGCAGCTGCCAACTGCACAGTTCGAAGGTGGCAACTGCATTGTAAACATTATGCAGCTGGCTCTGCTGCAGACAGCTTTCCGTGTCAGGGGTTTGATACTGTTCTGCATTGGGACACCACAGCAACCTGTGCAAGCTGTGCATGCTTACGTTAGATACCGTGTGTACACAGCAGAGCACAGCTGACGCAGACACCTGCACAATGTTCACCATGTGCAGGGACTGCTCATACACAACAATAACAACAAAATTGTTGCAAGCAAGGATGATCTTGACATCATTCATGTGCTGTTGAGTCTGCAGGTTATGCAGAACAACACTTTCAAACAAAGGAATGTTGGGTGTCATACCTTGTTCCTGAAGCAGCCTCCTGTTGTTTGCTTGCGCAGTTGCTGCTGTTGCACCCCTCAAAGCAGCACAAAGGCCTGTAGACAGAAGGAAGCACGTACAGTAGCACAATATCATTGAATCATCATCACAGACACACTATGATCGCTTGCACTCGGTAACTGGTGTCATGATGATGCAGATTAAGGGACTATATTTACCTTGACTCTCCGCACATGACGTCAGTGACGCAAGCACCTCTGAAAGTCGATCCTTTGAGCTTTGTGTTGTACTTGTAAACCTACTGCATGCACCGTTGTGTTATGATCTTAGTGCAGCAAACATGAGGCATGCATGCCGCATCGCCTGATTGGTAGTTGTCAAAATCACTCCAATGCTGCTGCAACATGCAACAGAGCTGCATCTACGGTACGCAATGTTTGCTACTGCTGACAGTGATGTTCAGCAGCTGCTAGTAATGCTGACAGAACTTGCACTCACATAGAGCCAGCAGCAGCAGGAGAGTTTGCAGCTTCCCTGGCTGGGCATAAGTGCCGAGCTGTGCCATGGCTTGTACTGTTCGGCCCGAACGTAGTACGAGTCGTACTGCTCTGGATCCAGAGCCTCCGGAGGTGCTGAGTGAGCAGCAGATCTTCGGCACAGCAGTTCGTGTCTCGCGCTCCTGCGTCGCGTTCCAGAAGTCACAGCACGCATGATGTAGCAGTCAGACGACACAGAACAGCCAGCCAGCTGGTTGGCTGCACCAGTGCAGGGCAGCTCTGGTGGTCACTGGTGGGACCTGCCTGGCTTGCACACAAAAGGCAGCACGTGGACGCTTCTTATCGCTGCCGAAACTCCGTTTAGTACCCAACTCGCTTCGATCGCAGCTTTCAAAGCACCAGAAGTAGCTAGGTTGCAGCCACGGAGAAAGAGACGTGCGAACGGGCGCTGCTCCCCACTTGCAGAACTTGACAACTGACACGTCAGAAAGGTGGCTTAACAAGCTTGTAGCCAACTCATTTTAAAAAGCATAGCTATAGCGCATGTCACTGTTATGTTGTGCAGCACCCACCCTGTGTCCCACAGTCACCTGCCCCGGCAGCTGGTCGGTGACCTGCCCGGCAGCTGCCGTGCAACCACAGCTTCAACTTTGATGCGCTCTTCAGCTTTGATTTTAGCACTCAAATCACTTGCATGTGTATACAGCTACACAGGTCAGGCTGAGCAGCCAGGCACCGGCACCTACTGTGCAGTGCCCATGTGGACACTTACTGTGCAGTGTACTGCTGTAGCACCCTGTCAACACACTGTGACAGCCTACTTCTGCACATCAACACTGTCATAGCAAGCCTATAACAAATAATAGACACATTCTGTCCCCTAGGCTGTCTCAGCAGTCGAGTGCTGTGGCAACATGCGCATGCCAGCATGCAGCGCTGCTGTTAACAGCAACGTTGCCAGCATGCAGAGCTGCGCAGTGCTAGCAGCGCTCAAGCTCGGTGAGCAAGCAAAATGACACATAAGAAAAAGGTTTGCATAGGCATGCACATTGTGTATTGCACAGTTGAACAATTGAGGCTCCCCTAGCTACAGCCTCAACCACTTTGACTGCAGTGCCACTGCAACACCAGCAGCGGCTGATACATTACTTTGACCACAACAACACTCAACGCCGTTCAAGTCTTGGAGTCGATGGCCCCATGAAATGCCTTGAGTGATACGGTACCAGATGGTGAGTACAGATCTCTTAGTCAAGGCATCTGATTCGAATGCTCTCACATGCGCGGACCAAAGACAATGTGTGCAGGCATCTGATGAAACTGTCAAACATGGTGCCTGCTGCTACCACAGCTCCTGCACCTCAAACTTTGCCACCAAGACTTTGCCCTTGTTGCGTATAAGAATTGGATAGGTTGGCCAGTACTCAGCATTGGGTTTAATGACACCACTGCAGCCACTGAAGTCAAAAGTAACGGTATCGCTGTACCACTGCCCTGGCTTTAGCTGACCAAAGTCTCGCAACCCTTGGCAGTTGACCTCCTTTGACCGCAGAGCAGCATCAATCTCGCTCTTTGAGGTTTGACCACTCGCAGCTGCTTTGTTGTAAGCTGGCAGCTGCAGATCACAGCGCCGCACTGGCGACACAAAACTGCCTTGCTTCGACCCAGGAATGGGTTGACCCATCCCCATGCCGGTGTAGAGCACATAGCATTGAAGCCCCCAGGTGGCGCAGCGAGCAGCTTGTACACCACTCTTGTAACCAAGGTCCCAGGGCGGCAAGCCAGTGACACAATGTTGGGGGAGACAGACCACGAGCCTCCTCCACTATCAGCATCAAGCATGAAGGGCAGGTCTGACTGCTCAATCCGAGGGCCCCAGAAAGTGCCGCAGAATCCACACCCTGTGGTAGTTGCGTACTGCTCCTCAACGGTGGCCCATCCGCAGCGCAGCTTCTTGATCTGCGGGCTCCTGCAAAAGGCGGCGGCTACTTTTGCACCTACGGCAGCTGCAAAAACAGAGCAGCGGCAGCAAGCAACACATGCATGAGCACACCCTACAGAAGCTTCACATGGTGATCATATGAGCGGCCAACTGTTGAACATGACAGCATCATGATGTCAGCAGATTGCACCAGTCCTGCAGCAAGCATTGCCAGCTTGCCAGCTTTCAGCCGTAAATACTGCATGGCAAAGTCTGAGATTGATAGCACATTTATGATCAGCAGCTGCAGCGCTGAGAGCCCTCAATGCGCCGCAACACCACGCATAGGCACAACACAGCAGGCTGCCTATTTGAGCAGTCTTCTGCACATGTGGACATGTGGAACTGAAGAGTTCACACCCACAGCGGATGGCTACTTCATATGTCGCGGCAATTGCTTGCAACAAGCCAGGCTCATTATCTGTTGTTGAGCACGAAAAGCACAGCAGCATGTTTTCGAAGCAAAGCCTAGGCACTTGGGTGCCGCACCATCTTCTTGCAGCTGAAGCAGCTGTCTGGTGTTGGCTTGGGCTGTTGCTGCTGTTGCACTTCCCGCAACAGCGATGATACCTGCAACACACAGACAAGGCATCATAAACAGTTGCACGCTTGCTTCACTATTACTGTACCACAGAGACACGATCGCGACAGAAATGTTTCCATGCATGCGAAAACTTTACGCTAGCTGATCAGAGTGCACTCACCATGTCTCTGCGCGTCTTGAATGAATAGCTGTCGCATGGAGGGTTTGTTGTGGTCTGCTGCTGCGAATCTGTGCATCAGTCACAACTATGAGGCATGCATCATTGGTGTCTGTCCAGGTCACCACGGCTGCTGCAACAGATGCGCAACTTGAAGTTACACATAACCCTGAGGGTCTATATTTGCTGTGCTGAAACAGGTTGCGGGCCAGGCAGCTGCTGCTTGCTCTGACAGAATTCGCACTCACAATGAGCCAGCAGCAGCAGCAGCATCCGCAGAGCTCCAGGCGGGGCAAACTTGCTGAGCTGCACCATGGCTGGTACTGCTGAGCAGTGCTGCAGGTCACCTGCAGTGTTGTATTCAGCAGCAGCAGCAACAGCAGCAGCAGCAGCAGCAGTGCTGCAGGTCACTTGCAGTGTTGTGTTCAGCAGCAGCAGCAGCAGTAGCAGCAGCAGCAGCAGCAGCAGCAGCAGCAGCAGCAGCAGCAGCAGCAGCAGCAGCAGCAGCAGCAGCAGCAGCAGGTCACCTGCAGTGTTGCGATCAGGAGCAGACAGAGCAGCAGTGCGTCGTGCACGCTGCCACATCGAGTAGAGGAGTACTTGCATGGTAATTGCATACTATTCAGCGATTCAAATACATAGAAAAGCCAGCTGGTTGCCTACATCAGTTTGGGCCACTATCGGTGGGACCTGCCTAGCTTGCACCTCACCACAGCAAGTGAGCGCGTCTTGTGCTGCTCAAAAAAGGTTTCAAAAGCTATATCACCCACCACGGTTTGCTCACCGGAGTCAAAAAACCAGGAGCTGCGAGTTCGCCGCGACCAAATAGATGTGCGGGCGGGTGCAGCTTCCCGGCGTGGCCTCTGATGAGCCACCACCAATTGTAACCAGCGTTGAACCCTGTAAAAGAAATTTGTGATCAGGCGTAGCCGTGGCACATGTTGTTGTAGTGTTGGGTGGCACCCGACCGGGTTCACGAACTGTGTCCCACGTGGTGCTGTACAAACAGGTGCACACACACCTGCTGTTCCCACACAGACCTGCCTGCAGTGTAAAAGGGTTTCAACGTGCATGCAGGTCATAAATTACAAGCACAATGCAGAACAGCTGGCTGGTGGCCTGCCTGTTGACAGGAACCGAGAACAAGTTGTTGTTGAAGCCGCTGTCTCAGCATGACACGGTGTCATGCAGCAGGAACCACCTGGTGCCTGGAACCTGGTGACCAGGCTGATATGAGAGACTCTCTTTCTTTGTAGCAGTAGTTACATGTGTATCCTGGCACCATCTGAGACGGTACGAGCCCCTAACAGGGCGAACAGACGGTCCGG
This sequence comes from Tetradesmus obliquus, assembly GCA_030272155.1. Lineage (NCBI taxonomy): Eukaryota > Viridiplantae > Chlorophyta > Chlorophyceae > Sphaeropleales > Scenedesmaceae > Tetradesmus > Tetradesmus obliquus. The sequence continues at coordinate 2,755,428 of CP126200.1, read as the reverse complement.
CATCAGAAAGTAAGAGTGTAAACAACAACTAAAGACAGGTGTCCACCAATTTGAACTGCTGCAGTCCTCCACTCCTTACAAAGCACTGCAGAAGTAACGGCTCTGCTGCGTACTAGCACCATACTAGCAGCGACTGTGTCAACTGCCAAGATCTTGAACACATACAGCCACTGAAGAGCACCCAGTTCCTGCTGCTAGGCAGGCCCTGTGCACAGCTGTGATAAATCATCAAAGAACAATCGGAATCTTTATGCACGGACTTGCCCAAAAATAGGGCTTGCCCACACAAACATCTCAGATGCCCACAGCATTGTAGCCACAGCCGATGATTCAAAAACCCACACTAATGCATCACCCCAGCACTATCAGAAAAACCCCTAGAGTAAAAGCATACAACACAGAGTGTGGTGTGTGCCACATGGGAATTGCAGGGACAGCCAGCCCCCGTCTACAGCAACAAATAACCTAGAATAGCAGCCATCATGATCATCGTTGGCGTCAACAACTGTTTTGTAAATAGGTAAAAACCTCGGCATAAGTCAAGGGCTGCCAGCCACCCTTAGGCCAGTACAGCCAACAATCAGAACAGGCACATACTGCCTCGCCAAAAGTAGAAGCAGCACAAACCATGCCTTTATTGGAACTGACTTATGCAGGCAAGACTTGTAGGGTTTATCACCAGAATCGTGTGCCACTTTTCTGCCACCGCTCGCATGACATGCTGTATGCCCCACATGCGTTATCATGCTTGCATGTTGTGCTGTATGCACCACATGCACATGCATTACTGCTGCACCTGCACAGGCGACCCGACCTTCATAGCATCCCCTGAGCCACTCAGCAGCGCAACTGTCAAGTACCTTGCCTGCTTCTTGCCAGCAGCACTGTCCTTCTGACCACCTAGCAGCATCCCCCGAAAGGGCCCTAGCACAGCAGCACCCGCTGCCCCATCTGGACCAGCTGTAAAAGAAGCAAGAGGCTCTACATCACCCGACCCATCCTTCTTCTTTGCCAAAGCTAGCACGTACTGCTGGCCCGGCTTCAAGCCTGAAAAGGCAGCCTCCAGAGAGTCAGAAAAGGGCCCTTGACTGTTGACAGCCACTGAGCTCAGCACTGCCTGCTTCTCAGGCGCCTTGCTGCTGCTGCTGCTGACCTTACCACTGGCAGTTGCTACCAGCCCGAAATGCAGTGCACTGGCAGCCTTGCGTGCCTCCTCAGCAGGTACCAAGTTTGCAGTTGCGCTGCTGCTGCTGCTGCTGCTGTCAGGTACCGCGCGAGGCACGTACATCAAAGCCATGGGTGCCTGCGCGCCGACATCAACTGTTGACAGCACCCGGTTGCTTGCGGTGTCAATCACAGCAACCGCATTGCTGAGCTGCAGACCAACGTACATGCGGGAGCCATCGCCGCTTGGCCACAGCCCGTGGGGGTTGTCTCCGGTGTCAATTGTTGCAACAAGCTTTGGCTGCGGGCCTGTAGTGAACACCTTGACCTGCCGCAGGCCTCCAATTGTCACGTATGCAAACTGGCCCTTTGGAGTTAGGGCAAAGTTCACGTGGTTGGTGATGGCGCCAGTCTCCAGCACTGCAATAGAGTTGAAAGGCGGCTGGGCGCTGAACACCTGGACCTTGCCGCTGTCCTTGAGAGTGAACCAGACCTGCACACAGCAAGAATCGCACTGCTGAATAGTTTGATATTGTTAATGTGTTTCTTAGCCATGCAGTTCGATGTTGGGGCACTGCTACTGCATTGCTGTTGCAGCCGACGAGCCGCAGCTAGCTCTTCTGTACAAGAGATTATGCGACACCTCCAGTACAAACATGGCGCTTCTGATGATGGTCTCGAGTACCATTCCAAAATGTCAAGCAGCAGCAGCAATGCAGTCATCAGGAGACAGAATGACTGCCGCTGAAGCAGCATGCTCAACAGCAGTTTGACCGACTGCACTCAGGAGAAATGGAAGGCAAACCCACCTGGGAGCCATCAGGGGTTGCTGCTATGTTGGGGCAGAATGTGGACGCCTGCTTGATGCGCTTCACAACTTCATAAGAGGCTGTGTCAATCACAACGGTTTCTGGGGTGAATGTGGAGCACACGTATGCGTACTTGCCATCAGGGGAGAAGATGGTCATACCAGGACCATTGGGCACCTACAAATAGATGGTTGTGAGATACAGAAAAAAGCAGCAGCAGCAGCAGCCAGTCAGGACACTATCTACCAGAGGTCGTGTAGCTTGCTGTGCTGGGAGCACTGCACTGGTACATTTCATGCTGGTCTGCCTATGTATGTGGCACCCAGCAAAAGGGCGCGGTCATGTTATAAAGCGCAGTGTGCATTGCGCAAGGCGCACGCCTACCGCTTCATACCACACCCACTCTGCACCAGCTGCTGCAGGGCATGGGTGGGTGTGCTGCTTCCCTCACCTGAATGCGGCGTGTCGGTTTGTATGTGGCACCATCCAGCACCTGGAGATAGTCCTCTCCACGCACCGCCACCCACACCTCCCTGCAACACAGATGCATTGACACCGCATGTCAGCGCTTGACAGGTTGGCAGCAAGGCATGCAGGACAGTGGGCGGTGGCGCTATGTGGCTGCTTGAACAGAGGGGCTGTTACTGCTGCAAAACAGTCATTCCAGTAATTTCGAAAGCACTTCTACCTGCAGGCGTGCACACTGCGCAGGCAGGCACACAAGCATCATCTGCCCAGTGACTGGCAGGGCTTGAGCAGATACTGCCCTTGCTGCTGCAGATTGCCAATGCATGCTGTAGCTCTCCTGGCTGTAGCTGCTGCTGCCTTGATGACAGTTCTTTCAACTGGCAACGTCACGTGGGTATGCGTTCTGCAAACACAGCTGCGCAACTGCTTGCAAGCAAGCTCTCATCTCACCTGCCGTTTGGCGTCCACATCACTTCATGGGGCGCCCTTCCAACATACTCCACATGCTGCACGCTGTTATTGGCTGTGTTAACAAAAATGACTGCGTTACTGGCCACAGCAACAGCAGCAAGCATCTTTCCGTCTGGAGAGAAGCCCATGCCATGGATCAGGGACTGCCCTCTGTACACAGCAGCAAGCGTTTCCTGCAGCTTTCCTCCCAGCTTTATCACGCCCAAAAGCGTGTTTGTCGAGGGATCTATCACGCTAATTGCGTTCGAGGACTGTGCACTAAGGTACAGCCTGTCCTGCGAGCTGATTTTGATGTTGGGAGCTGCTGCTGCATAGGGCGGTTGGCCCGCACTTGCTGTTGACAGCAGGGCGAGGCAGGCCACCAAAGCTGGCCAGAACAGCTGAGACATCGTAGTCATGATTTCTAAGCTTGAGTGCGACTATGCAGCCAACGTGACAGTGATGCTTGACACTGTTGTTTGACACTGTTGCTGCACTGGTGTGGTGTGAGTGACAAGAGGAAACGAGCGCAAGTCAGCTACTGCGTGAGTTGTTCAAACGGCAAGGTCTGGTTTATATGCCATGCCGGAGCTTGCAGCCGAAAGGAATGAGGTATGTTCGTAGTGTGTCCTTTGGGCCCGCGCTTTGGGCCCGTTTTGAACTGATCACTCATTTCACTCCGCTTGAATTTGAGTGTAGTAGTCCTTTATAAACCAATGTATAATATGTTATCTGTCGGTAATCGGGGTCAGCAACTCACATCTTGCATCGCATGCCGAAGAATGCCCTGCAGCCAACAGTTCGCCATGATATAGCGCAGCTGATGCTGTCCACAGCAGAATCAATAGCCACTGCTTTACATGAGGCAGCGGCTGCAGTCAATGCCTGAACCTCGTGTTGTGCGCCTGGATCATCCCAGCCACATCAGCTACTGCAAAGCCCTTCCTCACAGGCCAATCAGCCTGCACAACGCTGGTATTCCACACAGCGGCAGACGTGTGGATCCCCTGCACATCCCAGGACGCAACATTCCACATGTATGCTCCATGCACCGGATACCTCCCACCCCCAGCAGCAAGCAGCTGCAGCGCCGCTGCATAATACTTCTTCAGATACTCCTTTGCAGCCAAACTCTGCTTGAACGGATCAATCTTTTGCTCATAGCTGCCAGTTATTCCCAGCCAGGGAAACAAGCCTATTCTTGCATCAATTCCGGGCACATCATTGCAGCTCCCAATGCCGCCACCTAGCCCAAACTCATTCCAGATCAGCTGCTTGCCACTTGAAAGCAACTGCTGCGTGTCCACACCCATTGCTGCAAACTCCGCAAGCAGCTTGGCTGTGCTGCCTTCCATGTGGCTGGGCTGCACATCTGCAGGTGCCCTGGCAGCAGTGATGACAGTCCACATCAATAGCAGCAGCAGCGGCAGCAGCAGCAGCAGCAGGCTCATCCCTAGGTGAGTCAGCAAAGCAAGCACGCACCTGCTGGTGGCTCATACAGCCGGCGCATCTTTCGAAGAGCTGAGTTTCAAGTGCGTGTCTTGTTGACAGTCTGCGCGCATCATCACTAGGCCGTCTGCTGCAGCAGTGACACTACGCACACGCTGCAGGCGCTGGCTATTGAGGGACAGGTGATCAAGACACCGCTCACACGTACAGGTGATCAAGACACCGCTCACACGTACAGGTGATCAAGACAACGCTCACACGTACAGGTGATCAAGACACCGCTCACACGTACAGGTGATCAAGACACCGCTCACACGTACAGGTGATCAAGACACCGCTCACACGTACAGGTGATCAAGACACCGCTCACACGTGCAGGTGATCAAGACACCGCTCACACGTACAGGTGATCAAGACAACGCTCACACATACAGGTGATCAAGACACCGCTCACACGTACAGGTGATCAAGACAACGCTCACACGCACAGGTGATCAAGACAACGCTCACACGTACAGGTGATCAAGACAACGCTCACACGTACAGGTGATCAAGACAACGCTCACATCACACCCACCTCGCATAGTTGCTGACACCAATGAACTGAGCCTCCTGCAGCAGCCTCTTGAAGTCAGGCAGCACTGCCCGCAGCTGCAACACAGCAGAACACACAGCAGAGCAAGCAGCAGAATGAGGCCCTACAGGCAAGCATGGCAATGTGCTGGACGCACTGAGCAAATTGCAACGTAAGCACCACACACACGAATTCAACACACCAGGAACATTTCATTATCAATGGTCAGATACTCAAAACCTCCAACACGGTACCTGCGCCACGCCAGGCCACTTGTCATATGGCAGCAGCGGTCCATAGCCACCGTCCAAGGTTCCAAGGGGGCTGTCAGGCAAGGGTTTAACACCCTTAAGGTCTGGCTGGTGGTTGATCTGCCCCGGGGTGTAAGCATGGTAGAAGGTTACCCCCAGCTGCAGGCGTGCGGGTGCCTTCCAGGCTGCACGTGTGGCGTTGAAAATCTTCAGGTACTGCGCTGGGTGGTTGAGAAGGGTGCCGCCCATTTCTCCTGCATACAGGTGCTTGGTAGAATGAGATGGTTGCGTTGGGGTTCACCATGCAACCTTTCATCCGTGCAGGCCACTTCAGTTGTGCTTCACAGTTCAGCTCAACATCGGTGCACAGAATTGCAGTGTGTGAAAGAAAACAGCAGGATTATACTGTCTGGAGCAGTGTAAATGGCTGGGTAATGTGATGGGTTATGTGCAGGGTTTTGGTCAGTTGCCGTTTGTGCCTGTACTGCACATCACAAGCTCGCCACCACAAGCAGTCGTAGTTCTGTGGTTACGGTGGATTCTATTACTCACCACCCATTGCAAAGTGCAGGGTCTTGCCCTTGCTGCTGTTGAAAGCATCATTGGCCGCCTGCAGCAGCGGCTGCAGCATGATCTCCCAGTAGCTGCATAACAACAGCAGGGCAGCAGCAGCAGGCACATAAGGAAACCCAAATCTGCCAAAACCAAATCACGATCCTGCACAGCAACAGCAGCGCTGGTGCTGAGCTAAACTGCATTGTGACATCGACCCAGCAACCTTGCAGCCATGGGCACTTCAACACCGCTGCCTTTGAGAGGGGATAGTTACATGTGGTCCTGGCACCATCTTGGATGGTATGAGCCACAACAGGTTGAACACATTACTATGACGTCTGACATGCTCAAACACACTTGTCAGGCCAACTGTACCTGTTGCCGTGCCGGTCCTTCTGCAGTGGGTCAAACCGCAGCATGTTGCGCCACTTGCCGCGCTTGCTGCTGCCCGCGACACGGTCCAAATGTGGTGCAATCAGCACCTCCTCATACAGCTGTACAGCTAGTGACAAGCACTGCAGGCACACGAGGCATCACACAGCACACGAATGATGAGTTAAACGGACTTGATCCCAGCAAGCACGTTCCTTTTACGCAAACCCAGCAGCACCTCTGCAGTTGCTATGCCATGCAGCAGCATCTCATTAGGTTCATGGCGACCCTGATGCGCCCGTATCCTGGACACTGCATTGCGTGCCAAAAGCCACACCTTGCGCATCGCATCCCTAACAGATGCTATTGATTCTTTGGTGAAGGGCTTGCAGGGCGCATCCCATGCCCACTTGGAGCAGTAGCAGTCAACGCGTAGGTCAGTGTCAGCCCTGTGCGGTGATTCAAAATGTAATCAAAAGTGACACATACAAAGATAACGTGAGCCACCAGCATGGGGGTGGGGGGGGGGGGTGGCAGCAAGGTGTTTAGGACAGCCAAGCAAGCATCTGAGCATTGCTGGTGTTGCTTTGCTGCAGCTGCATAGTCCTTTGAATTGCTGCTGCTGATGCTGCTGTGCTGCTATACTGCTGTGCTGCTGTGCTGCTGTGCTGCTGTGCTGTGCTGTTCTGCCTGCTGTTGCGCATGTGTCAGCCTGGTAGGTGCCTGCAGCTGAACAGAACATGCAGCAGCTGGATCCAGGAGCCGCAAGGTATGGCAATGCCGCACTCACCAATTGTCTGGCAGGCAAGCGTTCTGATCTTGAGATTCATAGCGCTTGTCATACCTGCAACACAGCAAAACACGTGAAATCAGTTATAACTGTACTTACACGTTCTCAGCTTGCTGTGCAGTGTTTCTCTGCCAGCTCGTCTTCAGCAGTGTGACACAACCTCGACGCAGCAGGTGCTGAAAGTGAAGCAATCTTCACATAGAAATATTTCAAGATCGCCTGCCACATCTGAGGATACAAACATGCTGAATTGCCGTATGCAAACTCCCTAGCAACATCTCACCAGTAGTGTGTGGGCACCAGCTGTATTCGCTTGCCTCCATGCCTGACCGCACGCCTGAGCAGCAGCTCGCATTGAGGCACAGCACTGCCATACATAGGCGTCGCCAGCTCGCTGTCGTAAAACAGTATCACCGAAGATGACAGCTCGACGCCTGCCTTGGCTGATGTGCTGGGGATGGCCAGCAGCAGCTCCAACAGCAGCAGCAGCACTGCTGGCTGATGATGGTCGGACTTACGGCCCATCAGGCCTTCGATAATGAACCAACTCAATCTACTGAGGGCAAATGGGGTTGTACTCCGACCATCTAGAGTGCACTGTCGAGATCCCAGTCACACGGACTGCTACTGCTGCGTACGGTGCAAAATGCTTCAGTCACCTCGTGTTGGACCGCTGAGACAAGTTTTAGATATGATTCGTATTACAAAATCCTGATACGTTGGCTTAAGCCCCTGCAGGTGTAGCGCATATGCGAGTTGAGTTGATGTCAAGCGCACTGTACATGTGAATCCATGACTGCAGCAGAAGGGTTCTGCCACACGTGCGCCGCTCTTTTGCCGACCGCTAAAAGTTCTCTACAACATTGCGTAAAAAAAGGTTCGATGCTTCACCGTAGCATTGGCGCAGTCATTCCAATGTTTACATTCTGCTGCCAGCACCCCAGCTGCATGTAGGCCGTCTCAAGCATATGTAACATTGACTGCTGGACACTTATGTACATCTCTTATTGCCTGAAGCCCCTCCCAGCTGCAGCCCAAGAACAGTCCTCATTGCCTGCTGTGCGCTGCTGTCCTACTCGCCATTGTCATCCATCAAGGGCTGCTGCAGCAGCTGTTGCTGTCCAGAGTTTCCCGTACAACAGACGTCAGCGTCCGCACCAGCCTGCCACGCCTGCTGCCGCTGCCATCTTCCGAAGACCCATCCATATCTGCAGGATACAGCAGCCGCAGGATGGCCTGTGCAAGCTGCCCAGCCTGCTGCTGCCTGTTTCCTGCAAGCTGACCTGGCCCCAATCCCTGCACACGCCGCACATTTCCTGCAAGCTGATCTGGCACAGCACACTGTCCACACTGTGCGCGGCGCGGAGCCTCAGCTGTAGCAAGTGCCGCAACAGCCGGCAGCAGCCGCAGCAGCAGCGCCAGCACCTGCTGAGCAGGCAGCTCTGCCGGCTGCTGCTGAGTGTCCACAGCTGCAGCTGCAGCTGCCACTGGCAAGACCTGCTGCAGTTGACCCAGCTCTGCCATGCAAGGCACTGCCTCAGCCCGCCCTAATGTAGCCACTGCAGCCACACAGTGACTTGCAGCTGAGTCAGCTCCTGCTGCATGTGTAGCACAGACAGCTGCATCAGGCATAATGCAAGGAGCACAGCCAGCACCACTGCCAACATCCTTGCCAGTGCCGTTGCTGGCTTCACTGCCTGCCAGCTGACTCAGCTGTGCTGCGTGCATTGCTGACAGCGAGGTTCGAAGTGCAGCAACGTCTTCCTGCAGCAGCCCCTTCATCTCCAACAGCAGTGCAACAGCACTGCTCAGGTCGCTGCTGGCTGCAGCAGCAGCAGCAGCAGCATCACACACTGGCATTGCTGGGTCATTGGGGCCTGCTGCTGTGCTGCCTGGTTGCTGCTGATCCATACTGCCTGTAGTTGGCGGCGCATGGCCATCTGCAGCTGCAACTGCACCAGCAGTGCTGCTGCTACTGGCATCTGCCAGGGCGGTTAGCAGGTCGTCAGCCTGCCTGCACACTGAGCCTGGCTGGCTGCAGCTGCTGCAGATGGCATCTAATGCGCTGCTCAGCACCACAACACTTGATATACTCTCCAATAGCGGCAACTCATCGTCGTTGCCAGCATCACCAGTATCATCACCTCCAACCTGCTGCGCTTCATGTGAAGGTGTGTGCAAGCTGCTTGTGTCATCTGCTGCTGCAGCTGCGCTGCCTCTCCTGTCACTGGTGCTGCCACTGGCAACACTGCTGCTGCTGCTGCTGCTGCCCACAGCCTTCTCACATCCACCGTTATCATCAGTACTGAAGGCTGCCTCACAAGAGCAAAACGGGCAGTCCTCAGGGCCACCAAATGCACCAGGTTCTTCTGCTGCAGGATCACTGCGCTGCTGCATGGTGGCTGCTGCCATTGCTGTGGTGGCAGCACAGCCCCAGCCCCAAACATACGGCTGCACAGCAGTCGTCACACTGCGGGGCTGGGGCTGTGTTTGTTGCATCATTGCTGCTGGCATGCCGGGCGTCCTGGTTGTGTTGGGCTGCAGCTCATACGCCTGGTTGTAGCTCCACATCACTGCGCTGCTTTCAGCGTGAACTTCACTGGCTGCTGCAGGAGCTTCGTGGTGAACTTCAAGCTCCTGCAAGCTGTCCTGAAGGTCCAGTGGAGTGCTGCAGCCTGTGTTGCTGCCGCCGGAGCAGCCAGCTGACAGCACATCTTCTGCTGCAGTTGCTGCTGCTGTATCTGTTCCCAAACCCTGATGCTGCTGGTGCTGCTGCGGCGTAAGTGCAATGGCAGCTAGGTTTGCCAGCTGAATAGCACACGGCTGCTGCCCTTGCTGATGCAACGGCTGCAGCTCCTGTTGCTGCAGCGGGAAGCTGGCCCCACCTGCGCTGCTGCTGCCGCTGCTGAAGCTGTCCTCTTGTGACGACAACACTGCAGCTTGCCCACTGTCCGTTGCGTTATGTTGTGCAGGGCGCAGCACCTCATCTGGCGTGGCTACTGGTGTCGAACAGGACCCAGTCTCCTGCTGCAGCTGCTGCAGCCAGCCAATATTGCTGCAGCCATCCATGCTCACTTGCCGACTGTGCTGACTCACCCTCCTACAATGACCTGGAGCTGGTGCTGCTGCTGCTGTTGTCTGCCCACCGCCCCCTCCTGCAACACAGCCCGAGCCAGCATTGTCCAAGCTGCGCCTGCCACTGCTGCTGTTGCACGCCACACCAGCCTCACCGCTGCCACTGGCACTTTTGCTCAATGGCCGCAAACACGCCTCACCATCACCTCCTAGGCCTTGCAGGCTGCCACTGGGCCCCCGCTTAGGCAAGCTGCCATCTCTGCTGCAGTGTCGTATCTCCTCAAGCTCTGCTGCTATTGCTGCTAGCGCTGCCTCATCTGAACCAGATACACTGCTGCCATCCATGCTGATGTGACGCATGTGGCAGCTGGCGCGGTGGCTGTACCGTCCCTGCTGCTGCTGCTGCTGCTGCTGCTGCTGCTGCTGCTCTGGAGCTGCGTCACTGGAGCTGGACCTCCTGCAGATTCCAGTGCTGCTTGCATTGCTGTGCCGCCTGCTGGACGGCACCTCGCCTAACACTTCGCTCGCAGCTTCTGTAGTACAGCACTGCCCAGCCAGGCTGCTGCTGCTGTCCCTGCCGCTGCTGCGCCGCTCGCTGCTCAGCTGCTGCAGCAGCGTGCGCGCAGCTGTCACCTCACTCGCCAGTGCACGCGCCTGTGGCAGCAGCTGGCTGGCAGCAAAGGAGTCCAATGCAGCCAAGAAGTCGTCACTAACCCTCGGCACCGCTGCTGCTGCTGGTGCTGCTGTTGAGGGGGGTGCACACCTGCCACTGCTGCTAAATGCTGCATTGCCCTGTTGCTCAGCAGCCTCTGCATCACTCTTGATCCTCAATGTGCCGCTCAGGCTGACCTGGTAGGGCTGATGCTGCCCAGCAAGCGACTGCTGCACAGCCGGGCACTGCTCGCCATCAGCAGACGTGCTGCTTTCTGGTGCTGCAGCCGCAGCTAACGCACTGCCGTCATCATACCGATAGTCGCAATCCGGCCCAAATAAGGCTTCATCATCAGCTGCTACTGCTGCTGGTATCACTGCTTCCACAATTTCAAACCCATGCCCCTGCTGCTGCTGCTGCTGCTGCTGCAGGGCCCCAGCAGCCATCAGCTCTGCCCTGGCCCCTGCAACAGCCCTTGCGCTGCCAAAGCATGAGCCCACAGCCACATCACTCCCACCAGCACGCTCCCGCTGCTGCAGCAGCAGCCCATTGCCTGCAAGGTGCCTTGCTGCCAGCTGGCCGGCCAAGCTGCTGCCAGCCCGAGCAGTGCTGCAGCCCACGATGCTGCTGCTGCTGGTCGTCGCCAAGTGAGGTGTTGGCAGCTCATCTGCTGAAGCTGCTCCAAGCTCCAGGATGCCGTCTGAGATGAATGCAAAGCAGGGAGCAGGTGGCAGCTGCAAAGGGTGTCGTGGCTGTGGCTGTGCCAGGTGTGCATGGTGGCCTGGGTTCTGGGCAGCAACTGCTGCTGCAGCATCATTGCCTGTGCTGCTGCTGTCGCTGCTGCTATGATCTGTTGCCTCAACAGTATTGATGCTGGCTGCGGCTGGGAGTGCTGGTGTAGCGTCTGTGCTGGCTGCTGCAGCTGTAGTATCCCTGCCCGCTGCTGCCTGAGCTTTGTCCTGAGCACCTTCTGCAGCGGGCTCTGGTGGCACGCTGCCAAAGCAGCTTTCTACAGCTGCTGTAGCTGCCTCAGTAGGCTCGTAAGTTTGCACCGCCAGCTGCCCCTGCCAGCCACTGCACTCCCCTTGATCCTGCTCATCGCTGCTTCCATCATCGTTATCATCTGTCTCGTAGCTGCCGCTGCTGCTGTCTGCAAACAGCAGCTCCGCCAGTGGAGTGCTGCCACCCGCCTCTACTTCGCTTGCAATTGCCGCAGCTGCTGGTGCTGCTGTCTGCGTGTCCGGTAGTTGCACTCCGCTGCTATCACTGCTCAAGCCACCCAGCAGCACACCATCTGCACTCCCCCTCGGCAGAACTGCTGCTGCTGCTGCAGACAGCCGCCTTGTTAGCCGCTGCGTGATCTCCTCAACTGCTGCGGTGTCACCCCGCAGCAGCATGTCGTTCAGTGGCATGTCGCATGACAGGGTTGGTCGGTGATGCGGCTGGGTGGTGAAGTCGTTGCTGCTGCTGTCGTTGGCTGCTGCTGCTGCGATGCTGGTGCGGCTGCCAAGTACTGTCTGCTGTTGCAAGGGCTCGTACCGATCAGGCTGTTGCTGCCCCTGTTGCTGCTGCTGCCCTTCTAGCGTTGCAGCGTCCGGCTGCTGCTGCTGCAATGGTGCTGCTGCTGGATCCTGCACATTTCCTGCAAGGGCATCGTCCATCACGCCTGCAGGTGCTGCAAGGCAGCACGCCTCCTCATATGAAGGAAGCGGCAGCAGATCCAGGACAGCCTCAGATGCTGCTGCTTCTGCTGCTTCTGCTGCTGTGCCTGCCTCTGCCTCAAGACCAGGATCTGAGTGCGCCATGTGCACAACTTCTGGCGTGTCTGCCTGCTCATCAGCAGGCGCCAGGGACACCTGTCCCATGGTGGCCGCATCTGCTGTCAACCAGCACGCATTGTCATCAGAAGGCAGCGGCAGCAGCCCCAGATCACCTGCAGCTGCTGCTGCTGCTGTTGCATCTGCCTCATGCTGAAGTCGCGACTGCACCCACATCTCTGCATTCAGTTGTGATTGCCGTGCTGCTTCACATGCGTCCCTATTATCCAGCAGCTGCCGTGCTGCCACCATGCTGTCCACGGCTGCAGCATCGCCTGTTGCCGCGTCTCCTACTGCCGACACATGGAAAGCTTGTGTTAGCATAGAACAGCCTGCTGCCGCTGCCTCTGCTGCCTCCAGCCCCAGATCACCTTCAACTGCTGCTGCTGCTGCTGCAGCTGCTGTCGCATCTGCCTCATGCTGAAGTCGAGACTGCACCCACATCTCTGCATTCAGTTGTGATTGCCGTGCTGCTTCACATGCGTCCCTATCATCCAGCAGCTGCCGTGCTGCAACCATCAGGTCGACTGTTGCTGCCTCACCTGTGCTTGCTGCTGCAGACACATGGGTTGCTTGTGCTAGACTGTGACAGCCTGCTGCCGCTCCCTCTGCTGCCTCTACTCCAGCATCATGCCCCGCTCCTGCCGCCGCCTCCGCTGCTGCATCTGCTGCCGGTACTGCCGCTGCCTCGTCTGCCGCTTCATCTTTCTCTTTTGCTGCTGCTGCTGCTGCTGCTGCTACTGGATCCGTTCCCACTGCTGCACCCTCTTCTGCTGCTGCTGTGCCGCACGCCCGGTACGCCTCGCCCTTGAGCCCCGCCCTGTGCTGGCTGAACAGCCGCCGCTCACCACGCCGCGGCGTGCTGAAGAAGCAGCTGCCGTCAGCATCCTCTGCTGCTGATGCTGCTGCTGACAGCCGGCGCGACCGTGGTGTGCTGGTGCTGCTACTGTTGCCTGCTACTGTGTGCTGCTGCGGTCTGCAGTTGTGCCCATCATGTGATAGACCGTCATCTACATCTTCACTTGCTGGCAATGCTGGTGCAGGGCATAGTTCCCAGTCGTCAGTGTCTGCTGCATCTGCAGCTGCACTGCCCCTGGTTGCAGGCTGCTGGCCAGACGTGCTGCCATGCCCATTCAAGCTGACACAGTGGAAGTGCACCAATGGCTCTGCCGGCAGTGCACTGCTGAATGCCTGCTCTGCTGCCTCATGCCTTGTCGGCGTGTCACAGGGCTGCATGCCTGCAAGCAGTCAGCAGCAGACATTGCAACACAACTGCTGTGATAGAAGTTTGATGCGTTCACAGCAGGCAAGGCATGATATGGCGATGTGGCTGGTTGCCCCTGTAATGTGCAGGCATCATGCACGACCTTGTTTGTATGCAACTCTGAGACGACGCATCCTGTGGTGTGCTGCTTTCAACCATCGCAATGCTGCTGTTGCTGCTGATCATGCAACCCTCACCTGGTGCCTCACAGCACTCCACAGAAACCGACAGAGGCGCGCTGAATGTGCAACGCTTGCCAGCCTCAAGCCTGCCAGCAGCGCTGACCACCCGGCTGCCTGCTGCAGCTGCAGCTGCAGCCGCAGCTGCAGCCGCACTAGCACCAGCACTGGCAGCAGCTGCAGCTGTTGCTGCCCTCTTGGCCGAGCTGGCAGCTGTTGCTTTTTTGAAGCCCTGGCTGCTGCTGCTCTTGCTGGGCGAGACAGGCTTGCTGCCATCTGCAGTGCGGACAGGGCTTGTAGGTGCTGCTGCTTGAGTCAGAGTGCTGCTGCTGCTGCTGGCCTGCGCCAACTTGTGCTTGCTGCTGCTGCTGATTTTGAAGCTGGAGCTCCAAGCGGGTTTGAATGTTGCTTGACCAGCTGGTGATGTAGCTGCTGCTGCTCGTGGGGAGGCAGCAGGAGACCCGCTCTGCTTGCTGCCTGCTCTTGGGCTCCCCACTGTTCTTGGTGATGCTGCTGCTGACTTACATGCCTGGATAGAGGTCCTTGGACTGTTCAGGCGTGTGCTGCTGCCTGCTGTGAGTGCTGCAGGTGCAGTTTGACTGTCACACACCGCTTCAGGCTGCTGCATGCCATGCACCACAGCTTTCAGCTGCTGCTCTCTAGCCTGAGGTGCTGGCTGTGCTGCGGTGTGTGCAGTTGCTTTGGCCCCATGACTGCCAGCTGCTGCACCAGCAGGCGCTTTGAAAGCCTCATTGGTTGCTGCGCATCCTGCTTTGTGGTTGCTGGTCAGCTGCCCAGGGGCAGCTTTGCCAGCGCTGCCTTTGCGCTTGGGCATGCTGTTTTGAGGTGGTGCAAAGCACAGCTGCTGGAACCCAGTCAGCAGCAGCTGCTGCTAGTACCAAGATGCATGCTGACATACGTCCAGGTTTCGAGAGGTTTCAGTACCTACAGCGGGCAATTTAATGTTTGAGAAGGTTGCTGATGTACAGTACCATTGAGGCTGTACTGTCAACAGCGTCAGGACTGCGCTTCGTGCCAACCTGGCTGGCAGAAAAAAGCATCAAACAAAAGCTCATACCGAACTAAAAGCTGGTCTTACCATGCCGACGAGCTGAGCTAGGAGAACAGTTTGAGTCGTGCACTGCACCGCGTGGAGTGCCTGAGGAGACTGCCAACGCTGCATCTTGGCTAAACGTGCAGACGATATGTACAAATTGGGTTGTTCAACCAGGCTATCGACACATCAACAGCACGGACGTGGCAGGGTTTGGCAGTAGCAATGCTGTAGCCAACTGCCAGGCATGAGTGGCAACCAGCATGTTTACATCGAATGCAACCCCGAACAGAATAGAGGTCAACAAAAAATCATTGTGACGGTGCAGCACATGCGCTCAGAGGCATACCACAGGCAGAAGTAGGCTTCAAAGGTCAAAGCTTCCAGTCAACTGCAGTGCCTATTGCTGTTGCGCAACTACAGCTCCTAACACCAGCATACGCAATGCTACTAGAACTGCCACCGATACCAAGCTCAGGTACGTGGTACCAGATCTGTGCCTGATGTACACTAGCAGGCACCTGTGCGTGCCTCAGTCTGACCCAAAGCCAGGGTCAGCTCCTGAGCGCATGGACCGGCGCGAGCGGGACAGCTTCCACACCTGCAGCAGCAGCAGCGGCAGCAGCAGCTTGTTGATGCCATAGAAAGCAGAGGCCTAGTCTCTGCCAGGTCAAGATGCCTCTGCAGGAACAGTCTCACAGTTTCTTCAACTGTGGCATGTGTCGCATGTCAGCCTGGCACAGGGCCTGCGGCCCAGCATGGCGCGCTGCACACCTATCAGTCCTGGTCCTGCTTGCAGCCGCCATAAGCACATCCTGCAGTGGCTGCGTAGCGAAACAGCCCATATGTATACATGCCCAGCGTTAGCGCCGCCGCCGTAGCAGCAGCAGACAGCATGATAAAGCAAGCAGCAGCAGTGCAGCCCACCTTGATCACGCGCTCCCCGCCCTCATTGTGGCTGGCATGCCCCAAGCCCCACGCCTCAGCAGCAACATGCACGTAGTATCTGCTCCAGCAGCAGCAGCAGCAGCAGCAGCAGCAGCAGCAGCAGCACGGGCGGTGGCAGATGTAACTCAGCCCGTTCAGTCTGTGCACAACGCTGCAGCCCTCGATGCTCTGCACGACCCATGCATGCCAGCCAGTGTGATGGCTTGTGTTCACCAGCAGACTTGCGGGCTAGCTCCGGAGACAGAGCATTCAGCCTGCCAGGAGCATGAATCCCATCACCCCTTCGCTGCCAGCCGCAGTACTCAAGTCACTAACACAACATACTTATAAGTTTTGATTGTTGAGCAGTGAAACGGTATATCACCCTAATGTCACCAAAACGTTGTTATTCAAATTTGCTGGATGCTTCATTAGCCTGCTTGCATGCACCCGATGCAGTATCTATGTCAACAACACCTTGCGGCATGATTAAAGGCGCATACACTTGCGCAACCCCGTGCGCACCTGTCTGCAGCGGAGAGGTTTGCAGGAAGGCTCAGCTCCCGCTGCCTGCTGTCAGCAGCAAAGTCATGCAGCAGCCGCTTCAGCAGCCGCCGGAAGCCCTTGTCCATGCGGGGGCGCCTGTGGGGTGCAGGCTCGTCCCCAATGTCACTTCCTGCCAGATGAACTGCACTGCTGCTGCTGCTGCCGCCAGGCAGAGTTGCGGCACCTGCTTGTTCTGCCTCTGCTTCTCCCGCTTCTGTTGTGTGGCCGCTGCTGTCATGTGTATTCTGATTTGCAGCAGCTGTAGACTGCTGCTGCCGCCGCTGGTAATTGTGGTGCTGCTGACCTGGCGTGTGCATGGCCTTGTAGCTAGCCACCTCTGCTGCTGCAGCAGCGGCTCGTGCTGCTGCTGCTCTGCTGCGCCTGCCCTCAGGCTCCCAGCTGTCGGTTGTGAACCTGCCTTGCAGCCTGCCTTGCACTCCCCTGCTTTTGCTTGCTGCTGCAGAGTCTGTTGCTGCTGCTGCTGCTGCTGCTGATGATGATGATGATCCTGCAGCCGCAGCCTGCTGGCGCCTATCACGTGGGTGATGCTGCTGCTGCCAGGGCATATTGGCAGTACTGCTGCTGCTGGTATCATGCTCAGAGCTGCTACCGGCTGGAGCTTCTGCAGGAGCAGCATCGGGGGCTGCTGCTGCTGCTGCGTCATGTTGCCTGGCGACCTTGGAGCCCTACAGTAAGCACAGCAAGGCATGATTGAGCAAGCAAGCGAGTGCCGCTTTATGTGCACGCGCTACAGGCCAACGCGCTGATGTATGCGCCGAGTCAAGAGCGGTACGGCGTGTATACATAAGCAGCTTGTCTGCAGTGCGCTTGCAACTCCATGTTGCCTTGCTGAGCTGTGTAGTCACTCACCCTGCGAGGAGCGGGGCAGTAGAAAGGCCCCCGGCCCTCCACATCCACCCAGTCCGCCCCATCCATGCTCATATCCCCTTCTGCTGCTGCTGCTGCTGCTGCTGCTGCTGCTGCTGAGGAGCTGCTGGTGTGGCTGGCAGCCCGATTCACCAATGCCAAAAGGCTGTCCTGCTGCTGCTGTTGTTTGTTGCTGTTGCGTCCTGCAAGGGTGCTGGTGGTGGTGGCGTGCTGCAGTGGTCTGTCACTCGTGAGCACCAGCAGGCTCTCACTGCCACACACCACCTGCGGCAGCAGCAGCAGCAGCAGCAGCAGCAGCAGCAGCAGCAGCACAACAATGATCAGGCCTGCAGCAGGTCAGCACAACACACATGGAGCTGCAGCAGTTGAGGCTGCAAGGAAAGTGTTGCCGAGTACAGCTCAACGTCCCGTCGCTGCTGTGCGTCTGCTGTGCATCCACATACGCCGTGTTCACAGGCCCAGCTCAAAACAAGACTGCTGGCAGCTTGGTGCAAAACGTAACAGAGTGACATAGCGCATGTGACATGCTGCGGGTTCTGCTGCAGCACACTACGCGTGCACTTGCCTGCAGCACGTCTGACTGCTTGAGCTGCTTCACTGCCCTGCCCACGGTGCGCTTTGAGGTGTCGCCATGCCCCAGCTGGCCCCACTTGCCTGCGGGACGGCAGCACACACGCAGACAGCAGCAGCAGCGTACACATACAAGTTGCGGGTGGTTTGACCAAGTTTGTCAACATTGTCATTGGGGTGGCAGCACACACGCAGACAGCAGCAGCAGCAGCAGCAGTGGTAGGTGCACAACATCCATATGATGCCAGCAACTTGACAAAGGTGTACTGACCACTTGTCCGCTACTGCTGCAGGCGCCAGTGTGTTGGAAGTGGCATTTAGGTACACCTAAACACATACTGCAGGACTGCAGCTCAACGTGCATTTATGTACTACTCACCAGCTCCCCATGTGTACAGGTGACCTGCTGCATCCACTGCTGCTGCAAAGTGGCCATCCAGCGACACCGACATCTGCACTATGCGCTTCGCCCAGGGCAGTTTTGCTGGTGTGGCTTGCACCTTGGCACAGCCCCCTGCAGCTCGAAACGGCAGCAGCAGACGCATATCAGTGCAAAGGGGTTGTGTCAAGTGCCGGACACGTGTCCTATTATATATGATTTTGAATCTGGACGTGCTGCAGCCCGCTGAACGAGTTTCAGCTCCCATAAGGAGCAGCGTTCCAGGTTCCAGACAGTGGGGGAATGCAGGACCGCACTTCTACCACCTGTGCCGCATCGCAGCAAGTGCTGCAGACGTGCTATACATCCAGATGGTGGTGAGAAGGCAAAGAAAGCGCGGTCAGGCTTCTCTTGCCAGGCAATCATATGAGTTTATACATACACGTGTATACAGCAGCAACATCCCGGCAACTTTACCTCGCCCTAGCTGCCCCTTGCTGCCTGCTCCCCAGGCATACACGTCCCCGCCATCTGTCAGAGCATAGCAGGTGCCGCAGCCCACTGCAACATCCACCACCTGCAGCACAACAATAGATAGAGGGGTTACACGGTGTGTTCATGCGGCATACGCCACCACAGACACCTGGTAAATTAGGAAGCTGCAAGCAGCTCAGCTCCTGCATACAATAGTAGCAACAAGCATGGATCCTCATCAACACCTGACGTACATTCGTATGCGTCCATCATCTGGCAGCAGCTGCTGCTGTGGCAGCATTGCCATGCCAGGATCAGCTGTAGCCGTGCACCAAAGAAATATTCTCCAAAGCTCCACCAGAATACCCAGGCCTCAATAAGCCTCAATCAGGCTCAATCAGCCTCAAGAAGCCTCAATAAGCCTTAATAAGCCTTAATAAGCCTCAATCAGCCTCAATCAGCCTCAATAAGCCTCAATAAGCCTTTGACAGCAGCAACACACACCTTTGGCAGCGCCTGCGCCACAGCACCGCCTGCTGCTGCCACCTCTGCTGCTGTGGGCCGTGTCAGCCCGTGCCAGCCCAGTTCAGGGCCAAGGTCCACAAGCTGCCAGCAGCAGCGCTGCTTGATACAGCTCTGCCCACACTGGCCACTTGATGCGTCACCACACACCAGCAGGTGGCCTGCAAACAGGACAGCAGGAAACACATGTCAGGAGGTTGATGGTTGGCAGACAAAGCAGCGCAATATGGCTGGCGTTGGTTGAAGCAACCAGGGCACCGACAGCCGCCAGCACAGCACAACCTGACTGAAGTTCCCACTCCTCATTTGACTGGAGCATGTATTGTAATGTAATGTAACAAAGAACTCAACACTGTCGTACTGTAGCACCAGGGCACCGACAGCCGCCAGCACAGCACAAAAACCTCAACACTGTCGTACTGTAAATGCTACACTGCATGTAGCAGAGCTACATACTTTATCGGTTGCACGGATTAGCTGCCAGCTGCAACAGGCAACCAATGAGAAACAACCACACTGTGCTGGTGGTGCCAAGCCTTGCTTCGCAAGTTACCTTGGCGGCTGGCGATTGCTGTGTTGGCTGTGCCGCAGGCAACCGCTGCTGCCTTGACAGGGTCGGGGTTGCTGCCAGGCAGCGACGGCTGGCAAAACACCGGGCACTGCAAGCAGCAGCAGCAATGCAACAGCAGCAGACTGCTATCATGAACGCTGCGACGGCATCATTAGGTCTCACCACAAGCTCCTTCACACAGAAGTACATTGATACCTCCAAGGAACTGTATTGTGACTGTATGCTGCAGGAGCAGAAGCTGTTCCTCTGTCAAGCTGGGCGCTGCACCAGCTGAAACCATTGCTAACTTTCACGAGGAACCGGTATGTTAACCGCTACCTGCTGTCATGAGCTGCGGCAAATTGTATTAAGCACCAGTGTAAGCACCAGCAATTACAGATTCACCATTATGGCGTGCAGATGGCCAGCAGAGAAGCACCACCCTCACCAGCTGCAGTGCAGGGCGAGCACCAAAAAATGCACCACAAATTGCACCAACAAATGCACCAATAACCACTTCCACCAGCATCACCCTCACCAGCTGCAGTGCAGGGTCCTGTCCGCACTGGCCCTGCCTGTTGCAGCCAGCCGTGAACACAGCCCCACTGGCAGCCAGCAGCGCACTGTGAGCGTCACCACAGGCAGCTGATGTGATGACGTCAGCAGCACCCTGCAGGGGAAATTCCACATCGGCAGATATCAAGTGTCAACATCAGGTGCATTTTGGCGACAGAGTGAAACTGCTGTGCAGCAGCCAGTGTTAAGTAGCCTGTTGCACGCCTTGACATCACAAGCGTCCTGCAGGAGATAGCGCCAATCAATCGGCAGGTATCAAACACAGGTGCACGTTGACGTTGGAGAGGGGCATTGCTGTTGTGCAGCAGCTAGTGATGAGTGGCCTGTTGCACGCCTTCACAACACAAGCACAAATAAGGAACCAACCAATTCCCATGGTGATGGCCACAAAGTGTGCACCCCTCTATCTCTATTGCTATTATACCTTGCTGCGCACCTTCCACGCGCCCTCAAGTGCTGCTGTGACCTCTGTTGGTGCTGCCACCCAGGCCCGGCTGTGGCCCAGCCCCAGCTGGCCTTGCGCATTGCGGCCCCAGCCCCACACCTGGCCACACTCGGTGACAGCCAGCACATGACCAGCGCCTGCAGTCCAGGTGTACACAAGCCACGGCATGCAGGAGGTCAAACAAATTGAGCTTCTCAAAATTTTAGACAACTCCATGCAGAGTTGTATGTTTTGCGTGTTGCGGCCCCAGCCCCACACCTGGCCACACTCGGTGACAGCCAGCACATGACCAGCGCCTGCACACACGTGGCAAGGCATGTGGCACGCATGCAAGAGGCCAAACATATGGACACATATGCCGTTTGACATGAATGTGTTGGCAGTAACAACATGTTTGTGGGATATAGAAGGCATGAGCAAAGGCTGGCAGGTAACTGCACACAAGTTCAGCTGAACTGCAGACACAGTAGGCAGCTTAGTGCATACGTGATATATGCAGTAACGTAGCTGCTGCAGCTTGACCACGCACCCACCTGCTGCTATGCTGGCCACTGTGGCTCCCAAAGGCCTCCAGGGGTTGCTCAGCTGGAGCACACCTAGCTGCTGTTGCAGGCCACCATCCTCATCAGCAGCGGCGGCAGCAGCAGCAGCAGCAGCAGCAGTGGCAGCAGCAGCAGCAGCAGCAGCATCGTGCACATCCCCCTGCTGCAGCTCTGCTGCTGCTGCTGCCCCTGGATCTGCTTCCTCTGCCAGTGCTGCTGCAGCTGCTGCGGCCGGCGGCTCAGCCGGTGGCGCTGCTGCTGGCACGTCATCTGCTGCTGCTGCTGCTGCTGCTGCTGCTGCCCGCGTGTCGATTACCTCCCCTGCCGCACTCAGCATCACAATGTGGGTGCTGCCAGCAGCTACTGCTGCTACAGCAAAGCCTCCAGGCAGGCGGCAGTAGCGTTCCAGGGGCGAGGCTGTAGCAGCCGACAAGTTTGACCAGAGTTTGACCAGCTCTGTGGGCCTGCTGCTGGCTGTAGCACCACCCAAAAATGCAGTGAGGGAGGGCCATGGGCTGCCGCAGCTCCACAATGAGCCAGTTTTCTGCAGTGTGTCAATTTGGCAGCAGCATTGGCAGCGGCGGCAACATTCCATTAGCATGCAGAGTCAGGCATATCAGTGCCTCATGATTTGGTGAGCCATGTATGCCCAATCATGATATCAGAGAACATAGCCCAGCAAGTCTGTCACGATGCTGCATGCACAGATTGTTGAAGCATCGCGCAGATACCAGCCATCCGCAGAGTCACATGAACTTTCCACTAAATGACTAGAACATCACAGCTGTTGTGCTGTAAGAAATTCTCACCAGTTGCATCAGGCACTGCTTGCAGGACTGTGCTCTGCCAGTAGGTGTGCTCCTGCAGCAGTGCTCCTGCAACAGTCTCTGCCACAGCCTGTCCTCTGCTGCTGCACTGCGCCATGTGGCGCAAGTCTGGCTGCAGCTGCATAGCTCCTGCAAGCTGAGCTGTAGGAACACCCGGATCAAGACGTTTGGTGGCAGCGCAGCCCAAGACACATCGCCCATATCACTGCTGAGCTGTGTGTGCACTGCTGCTGCAGGTGAACCTGCTGGTTGTGCCTGGCCAGGGGCAGACATTGTCAAACAGACAAACTCAGAAGAAGTGTACACTCATACACACCACAACCCGCCTCAAAGGGCTGACATTGGGTTCCGTACAACCGCACTGCAGCCTGCACACTGCAGCTGTCCTTCTGCAGGAGCTGGGGCTGTCACAAAGCTGTTGCCAGGCGCTGTTAAAGGCAAGATTACACAAAATACTGAGGAATTTGCTTGAGCGTGAGCTGTACAGCTCTACCTGTCCGCAGCTGAGCTATTGCGTCCTTACCCGAAACCCTACCTACATAACCAGCACAGCTTCTTGTCCGCTCGATCCCTATCAGAAACACTACATCTGTCAAACGTTTGAACCTCTACTTTCTCAGAGTATGGCAGTAGGCACACGGCCCAGGGCCAACAGAGCTGAATCAGCATCTAGCAAAGGATATGCACGTTCCCGAGTGCAATAACTTTTGCTGAACGTTGTTGAAGGCTCTGAATTCAGCGTAACTGCGCTGAGATAAGCTTGCCAGTACTTTCGAGCGGTAGGCAACCAGTCTCGGCACCCAGCGAGTGGCACAGAATCACGCCGCATGCTGAGTGACGAACATGTAGTAACACAGCCAAAACAATGGTTATAAGGCGAATAAGGCGTGTAGTGTCGACGCTGGTCAAGGTGGGTGATGGTTCTACAGGCACAGCAAGCTGGCGGGCTGGCAGACTCTTTGTACTTAGATCAATGCTCTCCTTGCGCATTTGTATTACATATCAGTAAAACAAACAGTCACAACAAGAGCTCAGCTCCGCCCAACGTGACGTGCAGCTGCTGTGCATGCCCGCATAGTGCAGCAGCATCTGCGATTCCCTGTGATGGTGTGCATTCGCTGTCATGCTAGCTACACATGCACTTCCAGCCAGATACAGTGGTTGCTGCTATGTCAATGCTTCACAGCATCTGCATAAACTGCAACAGCCTGAGTAGTCTGAGGGATTCCACCTCCAGCACTATGTGTGCCAGAGTTCAGCACTGGGGCAGTCTGGCACTACACCACATGCAACCCTGATAAATAGCTACCCCTCCAATCTATCCTGCTGCCTGATTGATTGCTTTATTTGCCGATGCAGGCAGTGGCTACCTGCCGCTGCCAAAGGGCAGCCCCCACCCTCACCACCATCTTTGAGATAGCAGCACTCGCAGCGCCCCTGATCAGAACATCCGCAGACAGCTCCACACAAACAGCAGCAGCAGCAGATGCAGCAGATGCATCAGCTGCTGCAGCCGCACCACCCAGCAGCAGCAGCAGCAGCAGCAGCATCAGCAGCAGCAGCAGGCAACGGCATGGGCACATGCATGTGCCGCAGCCTGTTGGTCAAGTCGGGCATGCTTCTGCGGCTCCTCTGAAGCTGCTGCTGCTGCTTAGCTTGAGGCTGGCTAGGGGCTGGGCCCCTGCAGTGGTGCTGGCGCAAGGGGTGCGGCTGGTGGGCAGTGTGGTGCAGCAGCGGGAGAACAAAGATGAAGCAAAGGCGGGCAGAGAGGGCACAGAAGGTGTGTTCGGTTGCTGCAGCAGTGCATTTTGTAATGATCAAGGGCAGTGGAAGCAGCAGATATGCATAGCGGTGACCAAGCTGCCGTGGCTGCAGCGCTCTGCATCTAAAACCAAAGCAAATGCAGCAGCACAGGGGCAGCAGCACAGGGGCAGCAGCAGCAGGGGCAGCACAAGGCTAATATATCTGGCAGCGCCAGCAGGGCTGCTCCGTGTGGTGTCCCAAAATTCCTGCCACCCAGCTACAATCACCTGGTGCTGCTGCCTTTTGCTGTTGATCCTCCTTGAAGGACATCACTCCAACATATGGCTGCTGCATCTGCTGCTCCTCGTCTGCATGAATACTGCATTTTTGCAGTGCGCGCGCTGCAGCTGGGCCTGTCAGTGGTGCCGCGCGTGGACCCCCGCATGCCCCGCAGCCTGGCACATTGCTGTGCCACCACCAACATTAACATGCTGCTGCTGCTACCGCTGTTGTGCTGCTGCTGCTGCTGCTGCTGCTGCTGCTGCTGCTGCTCTACCTTCAACTTTGTTTCATCTTGCAGTGCGCGCGCTGCAGCTGGGCCTGTCAGTGGTGCCGCGCGTGGACCCCTGCATGCCCCGCAGCCTAGCAGACTACTGCACCACTACCACCACCAACATGCCGCCGTCGCCGCCGCTGCTGCTGCTGCTGCTGCTGCTGCTGATGCTGCTATCATTGTGACCATGTTTTCTGCAGTGCGCTCTCTGCAGCTGTGTCTGCCTATCGTGCCTCACATGTCACTGCTGCTGCTGCTGCTGCTGCTGTTTTACCTTCAACTTTGTTTATCTTGCAGTGCGCTCTCTGCAGCTGGGGCTGCCTGCTGTGCCTCACGTGCTGCTGCTGCTGCTGCTGCTGCTGTTCTACCTTCAACTTTGTTTAATCTTGCAGTGCGCGCGCTGCAGCTGGGCCTGTCGGTGGTGCCCCGCGTGGACCCCCGCATGCCCCGCAGCCTGGCAGACTACTGCACCACCAACAACAATAACATGCCGCCGTCGCCGCCCCTGCTGCTGCTGCTGATGCTGTCTGCTATCATTGTGACCATCACCTGAGCAGTGCGCTCTCTGCAGCTGGGCCTGCCTACCGTGCCTCACATTTTACTGCTGCTGCTGCTGCTGCTGCTGCTGTTCTACCTTGAACTTTGTTGACTCTTGCAGTGCGGGCTCTCCAGCTGGGCCTGTCAGTGGTGCCGCGCGTGGACCCCCGCATGCCCCGCAGCCTGGCAGACTACTGCACCATCTACCGCGAGTGGCTGCTGCTGCTGCGGGGGCGGCTGGCGCAGGCTGGCGTGGATCTGCCTGAGGCGCTGTTCGCTGAGGGGCCGGAAGGGGATGAGGAGCTGATGCGCTTTGCGCTGTGCTACAACATCCTGCAGGTATGCGATAGACCTAGCATAAATGTTCTTCTGGGGTGAAAAAAGAGTGGGTAGGCTTTGTGTGCATAGTGTGGTAGATGGGGAAGGATGACAGCAAACTGCGGGGCAGCAGTGCATGTGCCCGCAACAGACAGCTCTGCTGCGGGGGCGCAGGCGGGCGTGGATTTGCCTGAGGCGCTGTTTGCTGAGGGGCCGGAAGGGGACGAGGAGCTGATGCGCTTTGCGCTCTGCTACAACATCCTGCAAGTGCGGTAATGTAGCCAATTCTGTTACAACCGTGCAACTGCAATGTAGCAACCCTCACCATGTTCTACTGTGACTCACCTCTGCTGCTGCTGCTGCTGCTGCTGCTGCTGCTGCTGCTGCTGCTCAGGCTCGCAGCCTCAAGGATGCGCTGGTGGCCATGGACCGCACCATGTCCAACATCAAGGAGTTTGCAGCATGGCACGCCAAGTACAGCTTCATACCACCAGGTAAACTAAGTTGGGGAAGCACCAAGTCCTAGCTGGGCGTGAGCCTGAGGCAGGTTTTGGTCCTGAGAGTATTGTATTGTATCACACAAACCAAAGGCTGCGCTTGTACCTGTTTTGGGTACCCAGGGTGCCTCTGTATTGTGCGCAATGTAACAGCACAGGGTCTGCTGTGCCCGTCACTGCTGCAGCCGGAACATGTCACATCCCACCGTTGTTTGCAGCCACGCACGCAGCTCACTTACTGTATGTGCTGGGTGCTGCTACACGTCCTTGCAGGTGACCTGGCGGCGTGGCAGCGCATTGCGTGGTGGGAGGGGCCCGATGCAGAAGGGCACCTGTGGCTCATGATTGACTTCAAGCTTGTTGTTCCAAGGCGACCAACGCGCAGGTGCCACCACCTTGAGCTAATACTAAAGGCGCACACGTCCCAAGAGTTATACCAATCTATCTGTGTAATCACTGAGAGCTGCGCATTCTGTGCTCCTGCTTGATTGCATATGGGCCTGCAGGTGACCTGGCGGCGTGGCAGCGCATTGCGTGGTGGGAGGGGCCTGATGCAGAAGGGCACCTGTGGCTCATGATCGACTTCAGGGCAGCAGTCAGCGCCAGCAGGACACATGGGCCGGAGCTGGTGGCACGCGTGCTGGTGTCCAACGTGAGTGTGTAGGGGAGGGGAGATGCTGTTACATGCGTTTATGCATATGCACTGCGCATGTTGTGGTGCGGCGATGCATGAAGCGCACTTCATGCCCTGCATTGTTGTGTTCTGTACCATGCAGTAGTGATCGCTTGCGACGTGTGATAAACGTGCAGTGAACCATATTGCATTGCGGCGCGCTGTGCGGCGCCAGCGCACCAAGGCTGTGACTGTCTTCATGGCATTTGGCAAACAACAGCCTGAAATCCTGCCTCACAACCCCACAAGCTGCTGCCCACTGCTTCCGCAACTCTGCTCGCAGATGGAGTATGGTGTGCGGCAGCTCATCGGCGAGTGCCACTGCGCCAGCACGCTGCGCGTGGTGGTGGACACCTCAGGGGTGCACATCGGCACCACGCTGCGCAACCGCGGCGTGTTTCAGCGCGTGGGGCACGTCATGGACCGCATGTACCCCTGCAGGCTGCAGGTGAGAATGCGTTACCTGTCACATCGTCTTGTCACTTGTTACAAGTTATTTGTCACTTTTTGCTTGTTGTCTTGGGCTGCACACTTGCACCACACCGCACATATGCCCGTGTTCCAGCTCCTGGGTCATGTCGTGGTAGCATGCAACGCCTCTGGTGGGCGCTGCCAGCAAATGCTGTACATGGTCAGGCTGCCCAGTCACGCATTTTTGGCAGCAGTGCCAACACCCTGCTGCCTCTGCGGGTGCTGGCTGCAGGTGCTGTACATGGTCGGGCTGCCCTTCCCGCTGCGCTGGACCTTCAAGGCCTGCCTGCAGCTGCTGCACGTGCACACGCGCAAGAAGATACGCATGTGCAGGTGCGTGTCAGTGTGAGCATGTGGGTGCGTGTGCAGTGCAGTGCAATGCACGTGCATGTGCACACGCACAGGAAGGTCCGCATGTGCAGGTGCGTGTGAGCATGTGACTGTGTGTGCATGTGGGTGCATGTGCGTGTGCAGCGCATCAGCAGTGCATGAGCAGTGCGTGTGGGTGTGGGTGCGTGGTTGCGGCGTGGGGAGGCGGGAGTCCGCGGCTTTGCAGCGCCTGCTGCTGAGCTGGTGTCTGCAAAACTCGTAGACACATGGAGTGGCTGCAGAGGGGCAGCACAAGCCGCCATGTGCTGCTGCTGCTGCTGCTGCTGCTGCTGCTGCTGTTGCTGCTGCGGCGGCGTCTGTTGCTGTCGCCAAGCGCTACGATGGTATTTGCGCTGATTTAGTGGTGATGCCATACATCTGAGCACTGTGTTGCTGCTGCTGCTGCTGCTGCTGCTGCTGCTGCTGCTGCAGGGTGACAGACGTGCCGCGCCGCCTGCCCAGCCAGCTGCGCAGCCACAAGCTGTCAGCAGCAGCAGGCCTGGACAGCTGGGCCTTCCTGGAGACAGCGAGCTATGGCGATGGTTTAGGGCTCAGCGCTGCAGGCACTGTAGCAGACAGTGTTGTGGAGAGTGGGGCAGAGGAGCCGTTTACTCCGCACTCAGTGAGGGCACCTATGACCCCCCGCATGGGGCCGCAAAATAACAGGCGGGGTTTACTGAGGTGGAGGAGAGGGAGAGCGGGTGGAGCAGAGAATGCAGCTGTGCATGGGAATGGGTTTGGCGGGTGGGGCAGCAGCAGCGTGGGGCGGCGGCGGGGGCGGCTGTCGGCGCGGCTGGTGGTTGGCGGCTTGCTGGTGGTTGGTGGGGCGGCGGTGGTGCTGTATCTGCTGCTGCTGCAGTGGCTGGCTCCTCGCAGCAGCAGGCAGCTGCTTGGGCAGCTTGCGCGGGCGGTGCTGCTGCGGCTAAATATTGTGCGGGAGCAGCTGCAGGCCGTTGTGCCAACAGAGGAAGAGGAGCTGACGCGCAGCAGCACAGCTGCAGGAGTGCAGTAGCTGCCGCGATTTACCGTAGGGAATATGATCCGATACATGTGCACATGTCACGAGCCGGGCGTGCTGCTTGTTGCAGTGAGCTGAGCACGGCCTGCACTTAAGTGCTTGTCAGTTGACTGGAAGGTTGAATGGAAGTCATCAATGTGGCACGCATGTAGTTTGGCCTGTACAAAAACATAAACAGCCGTTTTAGCACTTACTGGTGCGATGTAATGCGCAAGCTTGCCTTTTCGCTGTGATGATATATATAGGACGTAGCTGCTCGCAGCCCCAGAGACGGAGTGACTACGGTTTAAGCCCGTGTTTAAATGTTCTAAATAAGTTTGCGTATTGAAGATGCCTATTCACGCCGCATGTTGCTTATCAAAGCGACCCAGGGTGCCCGGCGAAGCTCGTTCCTTCAAGGACGGACGCAAAGCGTAATGACATGCGCATGCGTCGCCCTAAAACTTCAATTGAGACTCCGATGCATTTTGAGATATGCACTAAGTCAATAATTTCTGCACGAGGCATGCTGAAACCGTCTATATGAGTTGCTCACCAAGGTCGTATGACCCCCGGCAAGGTGACAAGTCACAGGGCTTGTCAACTCGTGCATCCTGAGCACCACAGCATCACAAAAGGTGCAGTATGCTAGTCAAGTAGTTTCAGCCACTAATAAGCAAGGGCACGTCGACTAATCGCATCAGGCAAACGCAGCCATTGTGTTGATATCATTGCTTTGACCTCCTTCAGGCAACACCAAAACACTACAAAGACTTTATAACAGATAAATGTGCTTGCGCAGTGCAGCAGCACGCGCAGCGGTCTAAGCGCGTGTGCTGAGGTGGTGATCTCATGGTCAAAAAGACACTGATCAAGGACGCAAACAGTACTAGTGGCCTTTACCGTGAAGGTGAGCTTCTCCTGCCTGCCAAGCTCTGGGCGGGCTGCTAGGTTCGTCCTCCGTGGTACGCAACCTGGTCCGCTCCTTGATGTCGTGTTCTCATAGTTACAGCCATACATGTCGTTTGGTTCGACGAGGCTGCCTGCATTGGCTCTGGTAAGGCCTTACCCTGGTCAGCACCCGTCCCACTCTTTCAACACGCAAGTACAGTCACCTTGTACGCGTGTTTTGCCACTTTCAACCTTCCATCAACAGGTTGAGGCAAGAGCGGACGAGCAACGTGCTCGCATGACTTCCAGCTCGCCTGCCCTGGGCGTGCAAGGCAGTAGCCCGCTCCGCAGTGAGCAGAACATGGACGCAATCTGCCTCTCTGCAACCACCATGCATAACACCAATAATCCCAGCAGTCTCAGCATGGCAAGCAGCCTCAGCAACCTGCAGCGCGCGCTGGGGGCCAGCAGTGCTGCAGGAGCTCTGCTGCAGCAGCAGCTGTTAGGCGCAGGCCTGGGCGCAGCAACAGACATGAGCAGTCTCCTGCAAGCCATAAGCAGTGCCTCAAAGCAGGTGCAGGACAGGCGCGAGCAGCTGCAGCAGCAGCGGCTGGCGCAGCAGCAGCTGCTGCAGACAGCAAGCACTCCCAGCCAACTGCAGCTGTTGGAGAGCCTGCTTAAAGCAAGAGCGGCAGGCAATGACTGCGACGCAGCAGCAGCAGCAGCAGCAGCAGTAGCAGCAGCAGCAGGCAGCTCCCCACTGTCACCAGCAGGCATCGGCATCAGCACCGGCAACCTGCAGCGCGCCGTATCCAACCTGTCCAACCTGTCTGCGTCCAGCAACGTAACAAACTTGCAGCACGCCTTATCAGGCATCCCTGGACTGCCTAACATGTTTGGCATGCCAGCACCTGCAGCACCTGGATTGCTGCAGCGCACGCTGACAGTTGCAGAGTCAGCAACAGCAGCAGACCTGCTCGGCAGGCTAGAAGCCATCAAAGCAGCAGCAGCAGCAGCATCGCCGCCGCCGCCGCTGCAGCAGCTGCCTAGCGAGGCCATGGCAGCTCAGCTTGGCAGCAGTGCAGGCCATGCAGGCCATGCGCCAGAGCACCAGCAGAGCAACAACTGGGCCGCTGCTGTTGCGGCGGCAGCTGCTGCGGCAGCAGTAGCACCAGCTGCGCCCAGCCCTCCAGCAGCAGCAGCAGCAGCAGCACCAAGCCCTCCACAAGCAGCAGCAGCAGCAGCAGCAGCAGACATGGACGATGAGGATGATCCTGAGCTGCTGGCGGGTCGTGTCGGCTCTAACACCTCGTGTGCTAGCCAGCGCCTGAGCAGGGCACAGATGGTCAGCAGGGCGCAGCAGATGCTGCTGAGCCAGCAGCAGCAGCAGCAGCAGCCTGCGCTGGCCCCAGAGGACCCAGCAGCAGCAGCAGCAGCTGCAGTGCCGGCACGGTCACCAGCTGCAACAGCTGTGCCTGCGCTGTCAAATGAGCAGGCTCCCTCTGGCATCAGTGTAGGTGACTTGGAAGGCCTACTGCTGCGCGCAGCACCTGGATCACAACCTGCAGCAGCAGCAGCAGCAGCAACAGCCACAACATGCACCAGTGGCATGCCTGCAGAGGCTGCAGGTGGTGGCAGCGCTGCTGCTGCTGCTGCTGCTGCTGCTGCTGCTGCTGCTGCTGCTGCTGCTGCTGCTGCAGGGCTGCCAGCTGGCGCGTTCTTTGATGCAGCACAGCTGCAGAAGGTGCTGGATGATGTGGTCAGCACAAAGAAGCAGGTGCGGAGTGTTTCCATACGAGTTAGCACTCAAGTTCTCCCGCCCCGCACACCAAACTCTGCTCCTATCCTTGTATTTGCGGCACCCAGTGGCACGACTGCTGATAGAATGGATGCACGGGTACTCAGCACTGCGGCTGTGTTGCTCACGGGCAAGTTGGATGCATCCTGCAAAGTGCATGGTGAACTGTCACGGCCGTGGCAGCTGAAGATGCAGACAGGCATGCCCGTTGCAGGTGTGCTGGGCAGCATAACAGCAACATCCAGACGAGGCGCTGACGTTCATATGCTGTGCTGGTGTGATGTGCTGTTGTTTTGGCCCCAGGCTGCCGCATGTATCAAGGAGCCAGTCACACTCGGCCTGCTGCCACAGTTCCTGGGCTTAGGCTGCGTGGCTTGGTGTCAGTTGTTGCGCGTGTAACACAAGCCAGCTGCAGCTGTCGTTGTGTGCCGTGTTGCTCTCGCCCATACGCCAACATGCCGCTAACCGCAATGTGATGCGTTGCTTTGCTGTGCATGCTGCTGTCACCCACCTCCGCAGGCTGCTGCATGTATCAAGGAGGCAGTCGCACTCGGCCTGCTGCCACAGTTTCTGCTCAAGTGCCTGCGCACCGCAACACCTAGCACTAGCGGCGTCACTGCTGCCGTAGCGGCAGCAGCAGCGGCAGCAGCAGCCGGACCCAGCAGCAGTGGCGGCAATGCACAGGAGCAAGCGGCCTCACCTGCAAAACGGCCCAGGGACAGTACTGCTCATCAGGCAGCAGATGAGGCAGGGGGCAGGCCAGCAAAGCTGCACCGCCTTGCCAGCAGCAGCGCTGCAGAAGCAGCCACAGCAAGCGAGGCAGCAGCAGCAGCAGCAGCGCCAGCGGCATCAGAGGCGCGCAGCAGCAGGCATCTGGACCGCAACCTCAGCCATGGAAGCAGCGATACTGCTGCACCAGCTTTGGAGCAGCCGCTGCCACAGCAGCAGCAGCAGCAGCAGCAGCAGCAGGCAGCTCAAGCTGATACCCCTGGTGAAGGCGAGGAACCCGCAGCAGCAGCAGCAGCAGCAGCAGCGACCCCAGCAGATGCACCGGCAGAGGCGCCCGAGCTAGGGTTGTTTGGCCTGCAGCAGCAGCAGCAGCAGCAGGGCGGCTCTGTCATGTCCCCTCAGGGCCGGGACCTGTTCCTTCGCACTGTCATGGCAGTTTCCCGCTCTCAGAGACTCTGCAAGCAGCTGGCTTACATGGTCATCCCAGCAGCAAATGAGGCAGCAGCAGCACGCAAAGTTGCAGCGCAGCTGCAGCAGCAGCAGCACACGCCGGCGATTGAGCTGCAGGCATTACAAGGCGCTATGCAGCAGCTGCGGCAGCAGGTGGTGCTGGCAAAAGCCTCATTGGGTGTGAAGCAGCAGGCGCTGCTGCGCATGCAGCAGGAGCGAGAGGCTGCTGCTGCTGCGCACAACCAGCAGCTTGATGTTGTGGGGCAGGCGGTTGGTAAGCTGATGGAGCTGGCTAGGGATGAGGCGGTGCGGCCGGGTGACAGGCAGCGGCTGGTGGAGGTGTGCAGTGACATACTGGGCGCAATCGTGAAGAGTTGATTGTTGTGGTGTTTGAGGCGGTATAATCCCAGATGCCGCATGCATTAAGGAGGCAGTCGCGCTCGGCCTGCTGCTGCAGTTCCTGGCCAAGTGCCTGCGCACCGCAACACCAAGCACCAGCGGCGTCACTGCTGCCGCAGCAGCAGCAGCAGCAGCAGCAGCAGCAGCGGCGGTGGGGCGTGCTAAGGATGAGGCGGTGCGGCCGGGTGACAGGCAGCGGCTGGTGGAGGTGTGCAGTGACATACTGGGCGCAATTGTGAAGAGTAGATGCGGTGTTTGATGTTGGAGGCTATTCGGTATGATCATGGATTCAGAGCGAGCGCTGGAGTCGCTGCGTTAGCAGCAGCAGCAGCGCTGGGTCAGCAGCAGTTGGTCCAGACGTGACTGATCTCTGATGCTGCATCAGCAGCAGCTCGGTGCAGATGTGATGGTGGGCTGTGTTGGGAGAGGGACTGTACAGGATGGTGGGCTGGGCAGATGTGACGGTGGGCTGGGCACACGTGATGGTGGGCTGTGTTGGGACAGGGACTGTACAGGATGGTGGGCTGGGCACACGTGATGGTGGGCTGTGTTGGAACTGCACAGGGCTCGGCATCTGCCGTCGGCTGCTTTGAAGGCAGCTGTGCCGCCTGCTATTCTGTATGCTGATTAATTGCAGCTACCTGATGTTGTCGGGCACGCAGAGTCCATTATCAGATGGCAGCTGTCTGCTGTTGGGTGTGTGTGTGTTGATCACCTCATGCGGCAGATCTGTCACATTCCTCTCTCCAGGCATGTTATAACGTCATCCGTCACTCTCTGGTTAGGCTTGGTGATCTGAGAGCGCGTGAGCTACCAGCATTGTGCTGCCAGCTTGCGCGTTGACAGCGCTGTTGAGCATCAACCTCTGCGCTTTGTGCCTGATGTGCACGTGCTTTGCGGATACAGCTTACTGTTCTGCGATTGGCTTCAGCTGACTACTTTAGCAGGGCGCTTGGCTTCAGCTGACTACTTTAGCAGGGCGTGGTGCGTGTTTGTGAGCCGCTTGCATGGCATGCAGAGAATGCAGCAGGCTTGGTGGCGCCGCTTCGTCCGCTTTCTGTCGACAATGAGCCTTATTATGAAATGACGGGCGCACCTGCTGTGTGGCTTTCTTTTGTTCTTTTGGTGTCTATGCATTAAGTAAGGCAGATTGCTTGGCTGCTTGGTCGATCCTTGCAGATGTGTCTGCCTGTTGCAGCTACATGTGGTCGTTTGCTGAACTGCGTGTGTGTTTGCGCCTGAAGCTCCGCTGTGGTGCCTGTTGGTGTGCTTGCCTGGTGCACTGTGCAGCATACTTTTCGCCTTGTTTACACGTATTGGCTCTCCATGCTTGCATGCCTGCCATGGGGCAGCACACAAACCACTGGTTACAGCAGGCGGTGCACCGTTCACCCTGCTGGTACCCGGGAAAAAAACATATTGCAGCGCATTTGCTCCTCCCCTGCTGTTGTTTTGCTTGCAAGCTGAAGTAGAATAACCACCGCGCCAGTGCATGCTTGTGATCTGGTTGCTTGTGCGTAAAACCGTGCCCGCGTATTTGTATGGCGGTTCAGCAGGCGGAATGACACCGCATTCGAGGCAGCTGGCACAGCTGTCATCTTTCGCCTTTGCACCTCTCTCAGGCTGTGTTCAAAGGGATTTGAAGAGAAGGTGGAGGCTTGCTGTGTGCTGTGTGCTGTGGTAGCATTTGGAGGCTCCATGCCATGGTACCAGCCTGGCCGTTACATAACAGTTACATAACAAAGATAACACGCAATGTGTGCAACCCTTTGGCCTCTGGCAGCACGCCTGCTGCATGAACGCGCGCACATGCAATGTGTCCATGTGCGCGCACGTCAGTCTGGTCACAGGCTTTGTTATCTTGGCGCTTTGTCAGTATAAAAACACAGGCTACGACTGGCCCAGGTGCAGTTGTCGCCATGGGCCGGTAATGCCGGCAACACAGGCTTGCCTTCTACCACTGCCAGCTGCAGGTATACTTGTTCATCAGGCCCGCTGGGCCTGCGCAGGTGCAGCCGCTTTGCGCAGCTGTTCTGGTGGTACATGCTGTGGTGGGCTGCTGTTGTTGCTGTTGTTGTTGTATCTCTGGGATTGTGGTCATAAGCATCTCTCGGTTGCGCCTGCCAGCTCCCGCTGGTGATGCTGACACCAACTCAGACTCAACACGAGTGTTGCTAGCGCTGCGCAATGGGGGTTGTGTTCACTTGTGCTAATCTGCGGGGTTGCATAGCAGTGGCATGACGCACTGCGCGTGCTCCTGGTTGTGCGGTGCTGTTTTCTGTGTAGCAATAACACTTTCTCTATTTACGTGTGGCGCACTGCTGTGTGCCTTGTCAGTGCTCCGCCCCAGACAAACTCCCAAGCGAAAAGATTTCTGTTTTTTAACAGTCAATAGAAAGGCTTTAGGCGGCAGTGCTTGGCAACTGTGCTTGATGCACAGCTACTTCAGTATACGTGCAGCGGCATGCATGTACGTGGAGTGTTTGTGTGTATTCAGTGCCATGGGTTTGGCAGGTGGGGTCGAACTCCTAGCCCGGCAGCATGAGCAGCAGCAGCTGCTGCCAGGCTGCTAAGCCAGGCTGCTTCAAGCTCTTTAAATTCGCATGTGGAACTTGTGCCAGCTACTCTGAGCTTGATGTTGTTCAGCTGGAATAAGCAGCATTTGAAGCTTATAAGGTGTTATTGCATTTGCCAGCGGCAGCGTCTCCCTACACGTACTAGAAAATGGCGGTTGCCGTGCTGTCACTCGATATCCTGCATGAGTTTTCATTTGCGCTTGTTGCTGAGGCTGGGTTGGTCTGCAACACTGTTGGTTGGTGGTGCCTAGCACATTTATACACTGCTGGCAGCGGTGTCCACTACCACTCTGGCTCTCTGCTGCTGCAAAGTTTGAAGCAAAGCAGGTGTGGGCAGTATTTCTGTGGGCAGTGGTGCGTCAGTGCTGGTGCTGTTGTATGCTGACAGATACACGCAGCGTTACTTCTGGGGGCGTTGTGGACACGGATGCAGTGGATGTGCCGCACATGGTGTGCTTGAACGCGCTGGAGTTGCATGGCAGAAATGGATGCAAGCCGTCACACAAGGAGCGGCAGTTGCGACGGTGGGGGAGGTTATGCTTCTTGGCTCCTGATGGATGCAGCTCGCTGCTGCTTGGGCCATGTATGCTGATTCTCGACTGTCCCATGCATGATAGCGCTGCAGATGCTGTAATGTCAGCGTGCCCACCAATTATTGTCTGTTGTGGCATACACATTGTTCCAGAGAATATGGCATCCAGCAGGGTGCTGTTTTGGCTGCGTGAAGTTCAGCTGAGCACACGCTAGTCTGTGCTTTGTACGACAGGAGTTGTTTTTGGTGCAATTTGAGAATCTGAGTATCAGTGACGATGAGGATCATTCAAATGCCTACGTACCCGGGAGTTGATGTTTAGAGGGAGGAGCAGCTTGCGTGTGCCAGGGCAGCATGCACGCAAGCAGCACGGCGCTGGATATGGCTGCACTGCTGCTGCATTGCTGCATTGCTGCTGTTTGGGAAGCTGTGGCTGGTGATCCGGTGGGTTGCAGCTCTTAGCTGCTGTGCTGCAACTGATGCCGCTGAATCAGCAAGAGCCTTGGCAGTTGCCTTGCAGCTTTACTCAGCCAGCTTGCAGGATGCGAGCGTTGTGGCATGGCGACTATCATTCACTGTGTTTTAGTGCTGCGGGTTATATTGCTGGAGGGTTTTGTGCTGCATGCATGCAGCTAGGTGACACACTTGAGGTGTGTTAGGGTCCTTTGCAGCGGGATAAACTGTACATCATCAGCGCACGTGCAGGTTTGCTGCAGGCGCCACAACAGGCTGTTCTGGGTGCGCAGCTGAGGTCCCAAATTCCAGTGCATGCATATGTGTGACTGCTTGTATGCACACAGCATTGTCTTCCTGGGGCCAGTTTCAAAATGGCCTGTTAAGTTTGCAGGTTGAAGCAGGTATAAAATATGTCAGCTAGGCTCCCACTATCCCAGTTGTGTGGTTGCTGCGGTCTCCGGTCAGTCAACGTACACAGCAATTTGTTGGCACAACTTGCATGGTTTGGCGACTCCCACATGTGGTGTCCCTGCAGTATTGTGTGGCACCGCGTGCAGCAGACGGCGTTGCTGAGTTATTATTATCTTAATGCACATAAGCACTGGCGAGTGGCAGGGAGCCATACCTTGTTTTTTTTTGCAGCAGTTGCTGCAACCGGCCGCAGGCTGCGATCTTTGGTATTGTTCATGTGCAACACAGTCAGCCATGTCAGTTACAAGCACATGTATCATAACGCATGCGGTTTTGTGCTGCGTCTTGTATACTGATTGAACGGGTTGCAGGACGAAAGAACGTGGTTGTATTTATGCCGAACCATGCTGTTTTATGACACGATCGGGCAATCGCTGGACTCAAACCCTTGTCCGTGTTGCAGTCCTGTGCTGTGCTGCTGCTATGTTTGTCGCTATCCGCCGCTTGCTACATCAAGTCCCAGCAGCCCGTCAACGAAGCCAAGTGCGAGCCATGGCGAAGTACAGCTACGAGTAAGTGCAAGCAGCAGTACAGCTCTCCGCTGCTGAATCTGCCCTAGCGCCAGCCAGATCGGTATCCACTGCGTGTGCGTATAAACATACACTCCATCGAAGTTTTGTTTTGCCCCAGGCTTGCAGCACTTGCATGACGTTGCACTGTATAAGCTCCAACTCGTGCTGCTGCGCATGCTGCTCCTGCTACTGCTCAACGTGCATTGAAACACATCATCTGCTGCACTCTTCTGCTGTTGAGCAGGTGGCCGAGGCCAGCCCTAACAGTTGATGCAGTGATTGTGGCAAAGCCTGCAACCAGCACGCCATCACAGCTGCTGCTCATACAGCGCAAGCACCCCCCATGCAAGGTAACTTACCTTGGAGCTTAAAGCTGCCAGGTACCTCATCGGATGGCCGCCGCTGCCACAACATGAGGCCGCAGTCCGCCAACAATGCGCCGACTTGACCAGCCTCTGCTGCATTCTGCTGCTGCTGCTGCTGCTGCTGTTTGGCAAGCAAGAGACTTTGTCGGTCACAAAGCGGGACATGACTTTGCTGTGTCTGTTGTGTGTGCTTGCCTTGGGCTGGACCAACGCCCGCTGCACAGCGAGCTTGTTGGTCAGATGTCACCTCCATCTCATGCTGCTACTGTTGGCGATCTATGCAATTACCTACTGCATGCTGCATGCAAAGTAGTACTGCAGCAAGCACTGCATCACCAGCCGTGCATGCTGCTGCTGCTGCTGCTGCTGCAGGGCCAGTGGGCGCTGCCTGGCGGCTTTGTTGACCAGGGCGAGCCGCTGGCTGCTGCTGCTGCCAGGGAGCTGCAGGAGGAGACCTCGGTCAACCCTGCTGATGTGGACATGTTCCAGGTGTGGGGCAGCAGGGTATCTGCCTGTCTCGCATACGTGCTGTTGTGCTCGACGCTGCAGATGATTGTAACTTGCGCAGTTTGGTCAGTTCCATCCGGTGGCAAGGTTCCTGTGCCAGCGGGCTGCAGGAGAGGGTAGTTTATCGCTGACAAGGGGAGCGTTGTTGTGTTTATCACCAGCTGGTCAAATGCTGTTATCTATGGTCAGCCTGGCTGCTCGGAGCAAGGCGGGTTTCCAGATATGTATTGTGGTTGACTGCTTCAGCACATGTTCAGCGCTAGATTCAGTTTGCCGGCAGTGCTTCGCACATTAGGATGCAGCCTGCTACCAGATAGATGGCTCGGCCTGGCAGCACAGTGTCATGGCATCATGTGTGTTATGTGACAGCACATCTGTGACTGTGCAGGTTGGCACTTATGGAGACCCAGGGAGGGACCCCCGAGGCTGGACTGTCACTGTGGCGTATGCAGCAGTGGTGCCTAGCACAGAGCTGGGAGTTAGAGCTGCTGTAAGTTCGGGCGGCAGCGGAAGTATGAGCGGTTGCATGACACAATGTGTGAATGCAATAGCTTGCATGTAGGCCCTGGCATGGCGGCTGTTACCAACTCTTGATGCTTAGCACACGTTGCAGCACGCACCATGCTTGTCTGTAAGAGCACAATCGCATGTGGTATGCTCTCCTGCAGCATGCTGCACTGCACTGCAAGTGCCTTCGTGCTGCACAGATGCCGCGCTGCAAGTCTCGAAACAGCTGGATCATTGCACCCCCCCCCCCCCCCCCCCCCCAACACACACACGTGTCTGCTGCCAGGTAGCAACATCAGATTCATAGGAGCAGGACATGGAAAAAATATGCAGTCGGCACAGTCTTTGGCCATTACCTTGAAGTTATCAGTTCCCGTTGCTGCCTTCTGACCCATGTGCTGCCTTTCCCCTGCACGCCGGCACCTATTACGCTGCCGCAGGATGACGCTGCTGCTGCCAGCTGGTACCCGGTCAACGCCCTGCCCAGCCTAGCGTTTGACCACAAGCAGATCATCCGGGAGGCCTTCCAGAAGCTGCTGGAGCGGCCAGAAGTGCAGCAAGCAGGTGTGTATGTGTATATATTTGGCTGCATGTGTGTTTTCCTGCATGACCTTGTGGCCATCAATTATGGTATCATTGGCACAGCAAGCGGTTCATGTGCCTGCAGGTCCACTTGAAATAGGATGCAGCTGCTGCAGTGTATGGCCTGTGTGTTTCAGGAGATGGTCCAGTGTTGCAAAGTGCAGTGCTCAGATGCTCGTTGCAGCTGAAGCGATTGCACATGGTGACACATGTTGGTTTCCTCACCCGGGAAGCAGATAGAATAGAGGGGTTACACGCCCGGGAAGCATAATTGTATCCAGCAAGCACATCTGACAGCATGCATCAGTTCGAGCACTGACAGCAGTGCGTCCCATGTTGAACACCTTGTGACGCTGACTCACTAACCGTGTCTGCCTTGGCCGCCTGTGCCGTGCAGACGCCATGATTCAACAGCTGAAAGAGGGGGCGACGGCACTTGAAGGACCCTGGACACCGCCCAAGGCATAAGCTGATGGCAGCAAGCATGCCTGAAGGGTGGTGGTTCTGCCAGGGTTTTCGGACGTGTAACAATCAGCCTCCGTGTGGTCCAGCTTCACTTCGGCACTTGAATCTGATTTTACTAGAGATGTGCAGTCTCAGCACGGTTGAAGGAACGTGTCAATGCTATTCGCTCCTCAGAGCTCACAGCCGAGTGTGCACTTCATGCTTGCAGGGCTGTCGATGGATATAAGTTCATGAACAAACTGCTGTTAGTGACCAGGATCCTTACAGACAGTCGTATCTGTGCTTGCTAGCGGCGACTGACGCCGAGCCTGCGCAAATGGGCTCCGTTGTAGTGGCTCTGGTCCTTACGGGCCTGGGCGCTTTGGGCACAGCATTGGGAGGGCTACTAGTTGTGCTTCAGCCAAACTTAAGCTTCAAGCGCCTCGGAGCCCTGCAGGTGGGAATTGTGCCTGGAGAACAGCAACCCGCCTGAAGGCAGACTGTGCAAGAAATGCCGATGAACAGGCTGAAGCTATACATTTTCAAGCTGTGCGGTTTGATGTGGATCATAAAGTTTGTCAGGTTATGCAGTCATGCTATCGTCAGCATGCCCCGCAGCTGGCCTGACCTGACCTGATGCTGGTGCGCTGCTCTTGTGCCTGCAGGGCTTGGCAGCAGGACTGATGCTCAGCATATCTGTGATGGACTTGCTGCCAGAGGCTGCTGAAGAGATCGGCTTTGTGGCAGCCAACGTGTGCTTCTATGCTGGCGTGCTGTTTTTTGCAGCAATTGTTGCACTCATACCAGAGCCAGACACGCTCTTCTTTGCGCCAAGCCCAAACACCCAAGCAGCCACAGTAAAAAACAGTAGCAAGCCAGCTTCTGCAGTGAAGGAAAGCGAAGCACGTGCTCAGCTGCTGGTAGAGGCTGCTGCAGCAAGCACCGCGCTTGCAGGAACGGCAGCAGGCAGCAAAGGTGTTGCAGGCAAGGCCTCAGTGCTGCAGAGGGCATCCAGCAGCAGGTAGGTAGCTGGCACAGGAGCCTGCACAATGTTTGGTTGTTCAGTGCGCTATGATGCATACTGCCGTGCTAGATGCCACAAGCAAGGGCGCAGCATACTACAAATCACAGTACTGCAGCAGTTGGCTGCACTCTTGCCTTTGCAGCGCTGCCAATGCAATGTAGTTGATCGTGCATGGCTGATGCATTCAGCACTGCCATGCATTGTTAATGATCAGCATTGAACTCATGCACTGGATCCCTGTCTGCGTATGCTTCCTCCTGCAGTCAGGACAGCCTGACGCAGGACGTGCAGCAGCTGCCAGACGCTGGGTCAGGCCTGACCAGGCGCAGCACGCACGCTGCAGCACAGCAGCAGCAGCAGCAGCAGCAGTGGCAGCCGGCCGCGGAGGCAGCAGGCTGCAGCAGCGAGTCTGGCACCTCTGCTGACTTGGACGTGGTGCTGCTGGATGAGAGTGACAGCAGCAGCAGCGATGCGAAGCTGAAGCGGCAGCTGCTGATGTCTGGCGTCATCACAGCACTCGGCATCGCCCTGCACAACTTCCCTGAGGGCGTGGCGGTATTCCTTGCAGCGCAGAAGTCGCCGGCAGTAGGTGAGGCTATTGCCAAGCTGGCTGCTGCCAGGCACTGTGCACAGTATTTCAATGTCAGAGGAGCCAACCAACGCCATCTTTCTGTTGGAGACGTGTATCCTTGCATCTGTTTGAACCGCTGCTGAACCAAGCACCAAGACGCTGCCTTCTGTTCTGCTGCTTGAAGACAGCTGGCGTTAACCATTGCCCATGCTGCTGCAGAACATGCACAAGCTGCCTGCTCACACGCGAATCCTGCATTGCGCCTCGCAGGGCTGAGCCTGGCAATTGCCATTGCGCTGCACAACGTGCCGGAGGGCGTTGGTGTTGCGCTGCCAATCTACTTTGCCACTGGCAGCAGGTGGAAAGGGCTGCAGGCAGCAGCACTGTCAGGTGAGCTCTTAGGGTGCAGCGCAGCTGCTGTGCAACGCTAGTGCCAGCATGCTGACTGGTGAGCGACCGATGCCATCTCATGCATGCCAAACGCAGTGATGTGGGTGGATGGGTTTATGTGCGCACTACAGCGACACATCTTCACCTGCGTACAAAACGCCATGCGTTGCCAGTGCTCCATACCC
Source organism: Tetradesmus obliquus (assembly GCA_030272155.1). NCBI lineage: Eukaryota > Viridiplantae > Chlorophyta > Chlorophyceae > Sphaeropleales > Scenedesmaceae > Tetradesmus > Tetradesmus obliquus. Next base: position 2,713,712 of record CP126200.1, on the reverse strand, counting down.
ATGTCGACACCCAGTGCTCAACACTGCCCTGCTGCTGCTGCCTTTGCTGCTGCTGCTGCTGCTGCTGCTGCTGCTGCTGCTGCTGTCCTGCAGGCTTGGCGGAGCCCCTGGCAGTCATCCTGCTGGCCCTCTTCTTCCCAGGCCAGATCGACGAGCGCATTGTGGACTGCATGCTGGCTGGGGTGGGCGGCATCATGGCCTTCCTTTCATTCCATGAGCTGCTGCCGCTGGCCTTCCAGCATGCAGGCAAGAGCCTGGCAGTTGGCTGCCTGCTAGCTGGCATGGGCATCATGTCGCTGAATCTGCACCTGCTCAACACGTACGTGCTGGGCGACCTGCATTGATGCTCTGTTGCTGCTGTTGTTGCTGCGTGTTGCGGCGCGTGCATGTGACATGAGGCGCATGCGTGTTGACATGTCAGGTGCTGGCGCGTGTGTGTTGCGTACGTCCATGCATGCTGGCAGGGGCCAAATTAAGGCACAGTAGTGGGCAGGCAGGCACGCTCTGTGGTGGCAGCGCGCCTGCTGCTTGACCAGGCGTCTTGCGATTGTGGCTGAGTGCTGAGTGCATCATATCCAAGGTTTGCCGCACTCTGGAGTGCACCTGAGTGCTATTTGGTTGATGAATTGTACATGTTTGTAACAACGTTTACATTTTTTGAGTGGCAGATCACCTTTGGGCTGGTTGCCCGCGGGAGCGCACAGCAGCTGCCCCTGTGAATGGCAGGGCGTTGCCACACACACGGCACTTTTGTGCTTTCACAAATGTATGAAATTAAGCACCTTTCAGCACTGGGGTTTTGTTTGAGCAGCTATCTGTAGTATGTCCAGCACAAGGCATGCTGTTGGCGGCAGCTGGCACCCCCAGCATGATGATGCGGCGTTGTGCATTTGCTGCTGGCCATGCACATTCGAGGTGAGGTGCAGCTAGTCTGCTGCAGCTTGTGCCGTGATGCACTCAGTGTTGCGTGTTCAGGCACGTGCACAGCAAGCGTTGCTGATGTTGGGATGGCCTCCGTATGTCAGCAGAGAACAAGTAGCTGTTGTGGAATGCGTGGCGGAATCTCGCCCATGTGCTTGCTGCAAGACCTATGGTGGCTGTGCACCATGCTAGCTGTTTCGGTCAAGCATTGTGCAGGGACTTCCTTAAATCCTGCGGCAATTGCTGGTATGGGCATGCACGTGTTGCACTGTCGCATGATGGTTGCTGGGTGCTCTGTGCCTGATGGTCACATGAATAGCAGTGGGCTGCAGGGTGATGAATGCGGTGACTGGCGGTGACTGGCACGCAGCGCTGCATGAGATAGGCGGTATGGCAGGGTGGTTCAGCGACATCTGCTTCCTAATACCACAAGCGGAGACGGCATTTTCTGTTTTGTACACATGTTGCTGCTGCCAGGGAAGCTGACACAGCACACTAAGAGCAGTGCTTTCCAGCTATTGTCCTCATCGTGTGTGTCAGTCCAGGCATGCCAGGGTGCAGGCTGTTGCCGCCAAGAGCACAAGCACTCTTTGCATGCTGCATGCGTGTCCAAGGGTAAAGCATGTGTGCCATGAATGGCGGATGATGCTGTATGTCTGGAAAGATGTGCATGAGTGATGCTTCAAACGGATGCCTGGGCTTTGTTGTGCAGTCTGTCTCACATGATCTCACGTTTGGGGTGCTGCATCATCAGCAGGAGGAGCAGCACAATCGCCGGCTGACACCAGCACCTGAGGTGCAGTTCCCTGGACTATGTTTTTGTTTCAGGTCCTGTAATCATACGGGATGCGTACACCCAGGCAAATTGCTACCATTACACTGCAGTCGTAGCACCGAACAGTAGAACTTCGAACTTCTGGAAGCCTGGTAAGCACTGATGGTGGTGGCCATTTGCCGGCGCAGGCCAGGCGTTAAAGCTGCGAGCAAACCTTTTTGTAGTTGCTGAGCTCGCTCCTCGTAAGCGTGCTGCAGGGCTTTGCTGAGGTGACATGTGTTGTAGCCTGGCACAGGGAATATCACCACAGGACCGCTGTGAATTTGCCAATAAGAAAGATTGTCGCATCGATCCAGCTGTTGATCTGTTCTGCGTATACAGCAGATCTCTGCTGGCCGACTTTTTACTCGACACACTTCAGACAGACAGACAGCCAAGATGATGCCCGGTGGTGGTGCTCCCTTTGACTTTTCTGCTCTGCAGTCCGCCCTAAATGTGAGCTTAGTGCACATGCACGTGCATACGGAGGCGTTGCAGTGGCCTCTGACGTAGAGGAGCTAGGCAGCTTTATCTCAACGTGCAGTGCATGCACATGCTGCAATTGCGTGTGCTTGATGCTAGAATGCTTGAACATGCGCGTAGTCCTGGCCTTGGACAGCTCTAGGCCCCAGCCTGCACCTGCATCTGCACACAAGCTGCTGGCCGCCATCTGCCGTTGCAAGCATGCATTGCAGCAGTCCTGCAGCAGGCCTTTCAGCACCACAATCGGCATACACTGCTGATGTTAGCAGCTGTAGCTTCTCACCACCCGTTCAGCAGCATCAATGCTTGCAGGATCCTGCCATGCATGCCCAGTGCACCTTGGACTTCACAGCATCTTGAAACCTGTTTCTGCTTGCACTACCAGCCTCTTCAACCCTTTGCTTGCTTGCACGTCTCATGACTGCCCAATCACCTTCCTGCAAACTTTCCATGCACTCCTTGCCGCTCTTGCAGGACCCCTCCATCAAGCAGATGGCAGAGCAGATTGCCAACGACCCCTCGTTCCAGGGGCTCACTGCGCAGCTGCAGGAGAGCATGTCTGGCATGATGGGGGCAATGGGCGGTGCTGCTGGCGCTGAGGGCGGCGCTGCTGCTGCTGGTGCTGGTGGCATGCCAGGTAGGACTGCAGGCCGAACACCAGCCAGCAGATAGCGTGGCACTACACTTGTACACAGCAGGCCGCAACAGCTGGTCATCTGTGAGGCGTACCCGGCGTGCCCGTAGAAAGGATACCGCCAACAGCATATCATTCACATGAGTGCCTTCACTTTCAAGTCTTTGATTTGAGTCATACCTGTTTTGCAGGCTTTGCAGGCATGCCCGGTGTGCCGGCAGTTGCCCCCTCACATAGCATGCATGCCAGCAGCCTGTCGGTCAGCTAACAAACATCTCACATGCAAACTGCCGCATCTGTGTGTCCTGCAGGCTTTCCCAGGCATGCCAGGCATGCCTCCAGGCATGCCAGGTATGCCTCCCGGCATGGACTATGCCAACAGCATATCTGCAGCCTGTCTGCCATCTGCTAGCATTCTGACTGTGTGTTTCTGCGCTGCAGGCCTGCAGGCGTCCCAACATGAAGCCCAACAGCACACCAGCAAGCCGCCTGCCCTCTGATCATTTTGTGGTTTTGTCTCTCCTGCAGGCTTTCCAGGTATGCCAGGTATGCCCGGCGGCATGCCCGGCGGCATGCCCGGCGGCATGCCCGGCATGCCCCCCGGCATGGACCCCGCCAACTTCGACCCCTCCAAGTACATGCAGGCCATGAGCGGCATGTTCCAGAACCCGCAGTTCATGCAGATGGCGGAGAAGCTGGGACAGGCCATCATCCAGGTGGGACGATGTGGCTAGGATTAGTTTGTTTTGGCTTGGTTGGGTGCATGGTGATGTGCAAGGAAGCAGTTCATGCAGATGGCTGAGAAGCTGGGACAGGCCATCATCCAGGCGCGCAGTAGCAGCTAGGATTAGTTTGTTTTGGCTTGGGTTTTTTTGGTGATGTGCAAGGAAGCGGTTCATGCAGATGGCGGAGAAGCTGGGACAGGCCATCATCCAGGTGCGCAGCAGCGGCTAGGATTAGTTTGCTATGGCTTGGTTGAGTGCATGGTGATGTGCAAGGAAGCAGTTCATGCAGATGGCGGAGAAGCTGGGCCAGGCCATCATCCAGGTGAGCCGCTGAGGATAGGTTCTGTTTGCTATGGCTTGGCTGGTTACATGGTGATGTGCAAGGAAGCAGTTCATGCAGATGGCTGAGAAGCTGGGACAGGCCATCATCCACGTGCGTGCAACAGGTTCTTGTGGCAGTATGTGGCAGTATGTGGCAGCAGGGACGCGGTGGCGGCCACACAAGTGTCCTGCTGCTGTGCAACACCCATTTTCACATTTTCCTGAAGCTTGGACCTTGTGCAATGTCGGTCCTGTGTGTTGCTCCAACACTTGCTGATGATTCAAGCCTCGGCATCTGCCTTTGCCATCTGCTGCGCCTTGATTTCATGCCTGCAGAGCGACCCCAACATGCAGAAGATGATGACCACCATGCAGGACCCAGAGTACAAGGCCAAGGTGCGGCAACAGCAGCAGCAGCAGCAGCGGCAGCGGCAGCCCTGTCACTTGCCTCGCAGCTGCAGCTGCCAACCATTGCACATCCAATGATGTTTGTCAGCTTGTGACGGTATGGAGGGAGCGACTGAAAGGTTTCAGCGGCAGCAGCCACGGCAGCGCTTGCGTGCCCACGTGTTTCTACACACAGCAGTTGCTCGCTCACCAACGGTCAGAGATCAGAGGCAAGACAAGGTTGCCTATTTGGCATGCGGAGCTCTGCACACTGCACCCTCGGCTCACTGCGGGTTGCCCATGTATTGTTGCATGTCGCTGCTGCTGCGCTTGTCAGGTGGAGGCTGCCATGAAGGCCCTCGAGGACGACCTAGACGTCTGCAAAGTGTAAGCAATTGATACCAGTAAATCAAATATATTGCCTGCCTACGGTGACTGCACCTGCAGGTGGAGGCTGCCATGAAGGGGCTCAAGGACGACCCTGATACTTGCACACTGCAATTGATCAACAAGCAACAAACATAACCCCTGCATGTTGCTGCTGCTGCTGCCGGTGCAGGTGGAGGCAGCCATGAAGGGGCTCAAGGACGACCCCGAGATGAGCGGCATCTTTGAGGAGCTGGAGTCCGGCGGCCCCGCAGCCATGATGAAGTGAGCCGCGCGGCTGCCGCTTGTTTACTTTTGTTATGCCGTGACATGTTAGCGTCTACAGCAGGCATGTGCTGCTGACTCTGCTAGCCAGGACAGCAGCGTGATGAAGTGAGGCGCGCTGATGTTGCTTGGCCAGCCTGGGTGATTGCAGCAGGCTTATGTCATCAGTCATCAGCACACACCTGTGTGTGCCTTAGCTGGCCGTGGCGGGGCTGTTACAGCCCTGGGAGGCAGGTGGACGCAGGTGCTTACCTGATTATGCTACACCACATTCCGCCAGCTGTTGCCACTATCCTTTCATCTTCTTATCTCGCGTCCTTGGCAGCTTATGTGCCCACATCTGCGTGTTTTCCATCTGTGCGCAGGTATTACAACGACCCTGTTGTGCTCAAGGAGCTGGATAAGCTGCGTTTCTCAAGCATGCTTTGCACCTGCTAATCAAAAGCCGTTCCTCACTCCTGCCTGCAGGTACTGGAACGACCCAGCTGTGCTCAAGAAGCTGGGCGAGTCCATGGGCGACATCTTTGACATGAACAGCATGCTGGCAGGCGCAGGCGAGGCAGGCGAGGGAGAGGAGGCAGCCGAGGGAGAGGAGGAGGAAGAGGAGGAGGCAAACCTGCACACCGCAGCCAGCGACGGTGAGCGCATGTGGCTGCAGCATGCAGCCTGTGTATGTGACAGCCGTGTGGTGCTTGTGCAGCAGTGCGGCTGCTGCCGGTGTTGCATGTGCATGGAACTGAATGAGTATGCATCTCTTTGAATTCCAATGGCAGATCCAAATATTTCAAGTATTGGGCCAGCTTCTGCGTTGTGCTGCGCTTGCTGGTGGTCCTGCTGCAGCCCTTGGCCGCGTGTTCACACAGCATGCGCTGGCCACTACATCTGTCTACCTGCTCGCATAGCGACCTTATCGTCAACATGATTGCACTTTATGTTTCTCTTTGCAGGCAATGCTGAGGTGCTGAAGCAGCTGCTGGCGGAGGGCGCTGCAGTCGACGAGGTCGACGAGGAGGGGCGCACCGCGCTGCACTTTGCTGTTGGGTATGGCGAGATCCCCTGCGCCAAGTTGCTGATCGAGGCTGGTGCCAAGCTGGACCTTGTGGACAACAACAAGAACACCGCGCTGCACTACGCGGCCGGCTACGGGCAGGCGGAGAGCGTGAAGCTGCTGCTGGAGAGGTGGGTGCTGTCGGGGCGCTGGGTGTTGGTGATGCATGAGTTAAGTTTGTCTTGAAAGAGCTCATGTTGAGCCCACAGTTGTTTGTGTTACACCGATAGCTGCTGTCCAGCTTGCTGACGAGCTTGGCTGTATGATCTAGATGGCAGGTGTTTCAGTGCCTGTGGCCACCTTGTGTTGTATTTAGTTTGAGAGCGCTTCATGTGCCGTTGCTGACGCTGTTTTGTGATTACTCGTTGTGGTTCCCTGCTGCTGCAGCGGCGCGGACAAGTCAGCCAAGAACGCAGACGACAAGACAGCGCTGGAGGTGGCCACCCTGAATGAGCAGGAGGACGTGGCGAAGCTGCTGGAGTAAAGCAGCAGCAGCAGCAGTGGCAGCGGCGAAGGCAGCAGCGCGGCCATAGCACTCGCTGTATCAGCTGCAGCGGCAGCTGTCGTCTTGGTGGTGTTAGCAGTTTGTGGGTGTGGAAGTTGGGGGCTGGAGTTGATGGCAGGGCACGGCGTGCTGGGCGGGTGGGACGGGGCAGTTTGGTGGGAGGGTGGCAGGTGTATAGTGACAGCAGTGCTGGCAGAAGCAGCAGCAGCTTCTTTGATTGTGTCTAATTGTGCAATGGGGATCAAGGCCACATCAACCACAGTGATTAGGCGGATGGCATGCACCGGGTTCAGGGCTGTTCATGATCATGTTTTTAAAGCTGGTGCACAGCCGTTGAGGCGCCTGCGCAGTTTCAAGCAGGTGGATGCTGCCGTGCTGCCATGCTGTCGTAGTGACGACTGCCGTAGACTTTGAGGACGGCCTAAGCTGCACAGTGCTGGCATGTAGTTTGGGTCACGGAGTGCGTTGTCATGGTGCCTGCAAGGTGTCAAGCAGCCATGGGCTTGTCATGCGGCCACAACGGCGGACGCCTGCTGAGCACTTACCGCACCAGTGCATGTTTGCACAACTTGTCCAGGAGCCGTGTAGCAGCTCCTAGCAAAACCTGGTTTGTCTACCTGGCAGCAAGCCTTGCCATGGCATCCCTTCGTGTGCAGACCATGGCTGTGCTATCCATTAGGGTGTGTAACGATGCGAAAACATTGGCGCCGAAAGTGCATTGTGTCCAGGACAGTGATGTTTGCTCCATGCTCTATATATTGCAATTTTCATGCAAGAGCCTCTATATAGCTGATTTGTCTGGGACTGCAGGCTTCGTGCCGGGCCAGCATGCGAGTTGTGAATGTTTAGATGTGGTGAGGGGCCCCTTGGTGTCAAATGGCTGTGTGGGTTAGAGCTGTGGTTCAGAGCTGTCAGATGTACTACTACTGAGGGGTGGAGTACGTGACGTTGCACAAATGAAAACCCGCAAACTACTGGAGGTCGATTCTGTTGCGATCGCTTTGAGACTAGTTCCAAGCGTCCTGCAACTCTGCTGCTGAGCTGTCACACTCTTCTACTACTCCCCAGTTTCGTTCTGGTGCTTGTACCGACTGAGAGCTCCTCAAGATGCTTATAATAGATCGTAGTTAATAGTGTGCGGCGAGGCAGTAAGCAGGCATTGGCGGAATTGTCGCAACAACGCCATCGATTGAATCGACAGCTGCCTCGGAGGATCTCAGCACTCCTAGAAGAGGTAAGGTTGACTAATTGATTCATTTTCACCACGCAAACGGGCTGACTTCATTTGCATGCACACGCAACAGGTGCAAGTCAGCAGCAGCTGCTGTTGCAATGCAATTCACACAAGATTTTCGCCTAGTGTGGGCCAGCTGCAAGCCAGCCAAATACTGTGTTTGTCAGTAATGATTGCCTGCTGTGCCTGCTGTGACGCTAGGCTGGGATTGGCTGTAGCGTGGCAGCTGAGTTGGTTGCAGGGCACCTTGGGTGCAGACGCTTGTGCTGCCCTCCAAGGCTCGTAGCAGGTCCACAGCAGCTGCCATGCGCTTGGTTACTCTACTGCTTAAACAATCTCGCTCAATCTTATGGCCATCTTGCTGCACCTGCTCACCATAGCTTGCCTGGCACCTGTGTCGCTCTTGTGTGCAGACGGTACTGCCAGCAGCTGTTGTAGCAGTTGAGGGGCTGTCAAGATGGACCCACTCACAGCTGCACTTGCCGGACTGGACACCAGCAGCAAGCCGCAGTCAGAAAGTCAAAATACGCAGCTGCATGCCTTGGAGCAGCAGCAGCAGTCAGCTGATGCTGTGGCAGGTAGCAACGGACCAGCAGCAGCGGGTAGCTGTGGCAGCGGGGCTGCAGGAAACCACAGCAGGAATCCCTCCTCGCTCAGCATCGACCCGCTGAGCGCTGCAATCCAGGATGGCGATGATGACAGCGATAATGACAATGGTGTTGCAGCAGACGAGCAGTCCGACACATTGTCACCTCTGTCCTCACCTGGCGCAGCAGCTGCAGAGGCAGCAGCCATTGCCAACGGGAGTTCTGGCAACGGCAGCAGCAGCGCCAACAGCAGCGGCAGCGGCAGTGCTAGCCGACCCATAGCGGTGCCGCTGCCGTCGTTGCCGGACCCTGACCTGAATGCTGAGGAGCTGGGTCAGCTGCTGCAGAGGGTGGGCTCAGCTGCTGCATCTGCACGGCTACAATGTGTGTGGCTGACCTGGAGTTTGAAGAGCTGCTGCTGTGCAGAGGCATTTACAACCTAGTCACATCGCAGCAAGGAAGAACCCTTTTGATGTAGCAACCCATAGTCTCACCTGCTGTCTTTGCACCTGCTGCTGGTGCACATCACATGCTGCTGCTGGTGCAGGCGAAACCCGCCATCAGTAACACACGCTTCAGCCCAAAGGAAAGACATGAAAACTGCTGCTGCTGCTGCTGCTGCTGCTGCTGCTGCTGCTGCTGCAGGCCAGCCCCGCCATCAGTGACACACGCTTCAGCATTGAGCAATTCCTCAGATACTGCTGCTGCTGCTGCTGCTGCTGCTGCTGCTGCTGCTGCTGCTGCTGCTGCTGCTGCTGCTGCTGCAGGCGAGCCCCGGCAGCCCCGCCATCAGTGACACACGTTTTAGCATGGAGGAGTTTCTCAAGCACTGCTGCTGCTGCTGCTGCTGCTGCTGCTGCTGCTGCTGCTGCTGCTGCTGCAGGCCAGCCCCGCCATCAGTGACACACGTTTTAGCATGGAGGAGTTCCTGAAGAACAAGTCAGCGCTGGCGACAGCAGCGCGGCGGGAGCTTGGCGGCGGCAGCGGCACGCCAGCAGCAGACATGGACGATGACGTGGGCAGCTGCCTGGAAGGTGTGCGTCTGGCTGTTGTTACAGGTTGCTGGATTTAAAAAAATTGGATGTTTGGGGGTTTTAAGTGTGGGAAGGTTGACCAGGTGGCCTTGCAATAGCACTGCCAGTCACTGACAGCATCAGCAGCAGCAGCAGTGATGGTGACCGCCAGGTCTGCTTCTGCAAGCGCGTCAGCAGCGCTGCCTAGGAGTGTGCCTGCGGCAAGCGTGGGTGCACCTGTTGAACCATCTAGATGTGTTTTTCTTTCCCTGCCTTTTTTGTCTGTCGTTTGGTTCAGGCTCGGAGCGTGAAGCTGAGCTTGCCCGCCAGGGTGACCCACCTGTCTGTTTTTTCCTGCCCTGGTTGTGTGTTGCCTGGTTTAGACTGGGGCCATGAGGCTGAGCTGAGCTCGTGTGCCAGGCGGCGCACCTGCCTGTGTCCAACGTATACATCCGTGTGCATCCATAACAACCTGTTTTCTGCTGTGCTTGCTGTCGCCTCAGGCTCGGGGCACGAGGCTGAGCTGGCGCGCCAGGGCGAGCACCTGTCCTCCCTCCTGCAAGGTGTGGGCGAGGAGTGCAAGGTCAACCGGGAGCTGGCTGGGCTGCTGGCGGAGCGGCTGGACAGCAGCAGGAAGTGAGTGTGTTGCTGCCCAGACAATTGCTTTGCAAAAAATCTAGACATTTTTTTAAAAACAGAGAGAGACCTTCAATGGAGATCGCACAGGACTGTTCGTTGGGTTTGTAGCGAGCTGCTTGTGCCCCTGCAAGGTCAACCGGGAGCTGGCTGGGCTGCTGGCGGAGCGCCCACAGCAGCAGGAAGTGAGTACGCTGCTGGCATGGACAGGGCTGCACATTACTGTTTGGTGGGGTAGAGGCCAGAGGTTCATTGGGAGCTGGCTGGGCTGCTGCTGGAGCGGCTGCAAGGCCATTTACTGTTGGGCATGTGCTGCCCTTCACTGCTTTGGTACGCTACATCCCTACTCGTCAGGACTGTGCTGCCGTGCAGTTCGCATACGCCATCGCCTATCGCAATTGCTGCCGCTGCTTCTGCTGCTTTGTCCATTGTCGCCACCTGCAGAGCGCTGGAGTGCCTGCTGCGGCTGGTCACCTGCTTCATGGAGGCGGAGGCAGCTTACACCCTTTCACGAATCGCTGCTGCTGCTGCTGCTGCTGCCGCTTTGTTAACTCTACCTGCAGAGCGCTGGAGTGCCTGCTGTGGCTGGTGACCTGCCTCATGGAAGCAGAGGCAGCAGGGCTGCTTCTGCAGCACTGAGGCACCACAACTCCCGCCTCTTCTTAGCTTGTTGTGCTTGCACTTACCATGCATCATTTCCTATCGCTGCTGCTGCTGCTTTCTTAATTGCCACCTGCAGAGCACTTGAGTGCCTGCTGCGGCTGGTCACCTGCCTCATGGAGGCAGAGGCAGCTTACAGCAGCGCCATGTCAGCAGCAGCAAAAGCAGCAGCAGCGGGGCCGCTGGCAGCACCAGCAGACAGTGGAGGGCTGGCAGCAGCAGTAGAAGGGCTGGTGCAGCTGCCTGCAGCGGCTGCTGCTGGCCACAGGCAGTTGTACCTAGACCTGCAGGTGGGAGCTGTTGTTTGCAGGCAGTTAGGCATAGGACGATTAGTGAACAATGCTGTCTGTGCATTGGCGGCTTTTGTGCTGAAATGCTAAACTTCCAACATGCGAGTGTTTGAGATGGGTTGGCTTGTGGCATGAGACCTGTGGATGTTCAGTGGCTTCATGCGCAGAGGCACAGGAGGCAAGGGCATATCAGCAGATCTCGCATGCAACAACACGCCGTTCCAGCACTACAGTCAGCCGTTTGCATCATGCTCTTAGTCCGGTTGCAGCAAGCATGGCTAGCTGTCACAAGCTTACAGTTTATAAAGCAGCAAGAAAACCTTTATGCTGCTGGCCTCATTATAAATGTTACATGCTGACACGTACTGCCGCAGACGCTCGTTGAGGCGGTGCGTGCGCTGTGGCGCAAGTACAACGCAGCAGCAAAGGAGCTCAAAAACTCCGTGAGCACGGTGCGTGGCTGGATCGCCCTGTTCTCCTCTTCTTATTTTTTTGAACCTTGTTGGAATCCAGCTCAATGCACTTGGTATGGTCGCTTGCTGTCTGCTAGCTGGCTGCTGTCTTGCTGGGCTTGCTTTTGCCTTCTGCCGTGGTCATATGACGTGATCTGCCGCTAGCCTCCCGCAATCACAATGAAAGCGATCTCACCACACGTCCTTACGCTTAGATCTCCGTGTTCCGATCACCTTTCTGTGGTCTGTGCTGTTGCGATCACCTTTCTGTGGTCTGTGCTGTTGCGATCACCTTTCTGTGGTCTGTGCTGTTGCGATCACCTTTCTGTGGTCTGTGCTGTTGCGATCACCTTTCTGTGGTCTGTGCTGTTGCGATCACCTTTCTGTGGTCTGTGCTGTTGCGATCACCTTTCTGTGGTCTGTGCTGTTGCGATCACCTTTCTGTGGTCTGTGCTGTTGCGATCACCTTTCTGTGGTCTGTGCTGTTGCGTCGCCGCAACCGCTATGCAGGCTCAGAGGCAAATCGACAGCAGCTGCAAGCAGCTGCAGCATTGCCTCAGTGAACACAGAGCAGCCTGTGAGGCATTCGATGCAGTGGTAGTTTGGCAGTCCACCGGCCACGCCCGCAGCAGCAGCAGCAGCAGCGACGCAGCACACCACCAGCAGCAGCAGCACCGCCGCGGCAACAGCAGCAGCAGCGTAGAAGCAGTAGGTGATGCGTGGACGGGTGCAGCTGGCATGGCAGTTGCAGCGCTGCATTTGGCGGCTGGCAGCAGCAGCGGCGGCAGCGGCGTGCTTCGTCCGAGGTTTGCTGCTGCTCCTACACGGGACCCCTGGGCCAGTGAAGGCAAGCTTGCTGCGGAGCAAGCTGCGCTGCAGAAGTGGCAGGTGCGGCCAGCAGCAGTGCGGCGATGTGTTTACTTGGTGTTGATGTTGTTCATGGCTGGCGTTGGTGCTGTGCATAGTTGTTGGTGTTATACATTAAAGTGAATGCCAGTTGTGGTCTGGCGGCGGTGTGCTGCGTCCGAGGTTTGCTGCTGCTCCCACACGGGACCCCTGGGCCAGTGAAGGCAAGCTGGCTGCGGAGCAAGCTGCGCTGCAGAAGTGGCAGGTGTGTGAGTCAGCAGCGTGGGTTGCTGTTGGTCTGGTTGCTGTTGCTGTGCATGGTGCTGCAGATGTGGCAGGTGGGCAAGGCGGCAGCGTGGTGTTGTGTGGGATGGCCATCAGCACAGCTGAGCGCCACAAACACTCTGCAGAAGTGCATGCACTTGTGCTGCGTGGTTTTGCAGCCAACAGATGGCACTAGGTTGCTACTGCAGCTGAATGACTGCACTGCTGGCACGGCCTGCTGCTGCTGCTGCCGCAGGACCAGGAGCGCGAGCTGCTTCAGCGCGGCTTTGACTCCCTGCAGGCCCTGGAGCAGGAGCGCGTGGCGGCGCTGATGCAGGCCGGGCAGGCGCTGGCCGAGAGCTACAGCAGCGCAGTGGCTGGCATGCCTGCTGCTGCTGCCATGCTGCAGGGCATGCTTGGCGGGCTGGGTGACGCTGGCGAGGCCGGCGTGCAGCACCTGGCACAAGTGGCAGCAGGTGAGGCACATACAGTTATATCACTGGTTTGATACTGTTATCTGCCGTTATATACAGTTAGCTTCAGGTTGTGGAGGAAGGGGCGGGTGTGCAGCACCTGGCACAAGTGGCAGCAGGTGAGTGTATGTTGTGCGGGGCAGCGAGTGGGTTGTGTTGTTGCTGCAGGGCATGCTTGGCGGGCTGGCTGGTGCTGACGAGGCCGGCGTGCAACATCTGGCACAAGTGGCAGCATGTGAATTGGATGCTGTTGTAGAGCAGGAAGTGTCAGGCACCAGGAATGGGGGTGTGTTGTGTGCTGTGGAGGGGACAGAGGCGGAATCGCAGCAGCACCTGGTGCAGGTAGCAGCAGGTCAGGGCAAGTATAAGGCAGCAGCTGTGAGACAGCGGGTGGGGTGTCTTGTGCATGCGTACGACATGGGCTGATGGTGACGCTTGGGAGGCGGGCGTGCAACACCTGGCACAGGTGGCAGCAGGCGGGAACAAGTGTGAGGCAGGCGATGAAGCACTAGTGTGGTGATTTAGATGCCACATGTGTGTGTTGGCTGGACGGAGAGCAGCACACACGTACACATTCAGCCCAACTCAGCCACTGCTGCTGCTGCTGCTGTTGCTGCTGCTGCAGACATGCGCGCCACCAGCGAGCAGCTCGCCGTGCGCCAGGCAGAAGCCGTGTGCAATGTTTCTCAGCAGCTCTTCTGCAGCCCTGAGATCATCCGGCAAGGGGCCATGGAGCTGTGGCACACACAAACATATCCTGCCCAACTGATCCGCTCCTGCTGCCACTGCTGCTGCTGCTGCTGCTGCTGCTGCTGCTGCTGCAGACATGCACGCTACGAATGAGCAGCTCACAGCGCGCCAAGCAGAGGCATTTTGTAATGTATCTCAGGAGCTGTTCTGTAGCCCCGAGATCATCAGGCAGGGCGCCATGGAGCTGTGGCATACACATACATACATACTCAGCTCAATCAATCCGCTGCTGCTGCTGCTGCTGCTGCTGCCGCCGCCGCCGCAGACATGCGCGCTACGAGTGAGCAGCTTGCCGCACGGCAGGCTGAAGCAGTGTGTGTTGTGTCTCAGGAGCTCTTCTGCAGCCCTGAGATCATCCGGCAAGGGGCCATGGAGCTGTGGCAGCCCAAGAGCAGCAGCTGGGCGGGTGCCCACTTTGTGCTGACGCGTGCCGGGTTCCTGCACTGGTTTGCCAGCATGGAGGATGTCACACCGCTGGAGCCGCCACTTAACCTCTGCAGGTGAGAGCTATTTCCTCGATAAACAGCTGTTACGTTGGGTCTTGAAGTTTGGTGTCACTGTTATGTGATCTGGTTTGCCGGCATGGATGATGTCACGCCGCTGGAGCCGCCACTCAACCTGTGCAGGTGAGGGAATTTGTGTTATTTAAGTTGCTCATTTGTTGTCTGTTATCGCCGGTATGTTGATTGTTTATCATGTGCACTGGTTTCCCGGCATGGAGGTTGTGACACCGCTGGAGCGACCGCTCAACCTGTGCAGGTGAGGGCTGGCTCTTTTACTGTGGTCGATGGCATTAGCATGAGTGTATTAAAAGACATCAAGTACTGTCAATGCACGTACAGTGGATGTGTCGTTTTTGCATTCCTTTCGAGCGTGGTTGTGGATGCAGCTTCAGGGACCATACATGCTGCGGGCAGCAGGGGTTGGCGTCGCAGAGTGATTCTGTAACACCATCTAAGCTGTCAGACTGCTGTGAGTTTAACCAATAGGCACGTAACTGCTATGGCTCACAGCCTGCTGCAATTGCTCTGTTGAGGCCGATGCTGCTCCTGCGTTCTACCTGGTGGAGGATGGACACCAAGTATGTGCTGCTGCTGCTGCTGCTGCTGCTGCTGCTGCTGCTGCTGCTGCTGCTGCTGCTGCTGCTGCACAGGTGCTCCTTTGAAGCTGGCGCTGCTCCCGTGTTCCACTTCGTGGAGGCTATAGACACTCAACTTGTGCTACTGCTGCTGCTTCTGCCGCCGCCGCAGGTGCTCGTTCGAGGCTGGCGCTGCGCCCGTGTTCCACCTGGTGGAGGCTGGCAGCGGCGGCTGGCTAGTAGGGCGCGGCAGCAGGAAGATCACGCTGCAGGTGAGCCAACACTGTGCTACTTTTTGGCTACTGATTTGAACATAGCACTTGCAGACACAACCAGTAGCATGTTGGCTGGTGGGCCGCGGCAGCAGGAAAGCACGCTGCAGGTGCGGCAGCTGTTTTGGTTGGTTTTGGAGAGAGCCATTCGCAAAGGACACCAAGAGCATGCTGGCAGTGGCGGCTGGCTGGTAGGGCGCGGCAGCAGGAAGATCACGCTGCAGGTGAGGCAGTTGTCCTGAAAACAGCCTTTGCAGAAAAGCACTCTGACTGATGGGCCACGGCAGCATGAAGATTGCTGCAGGTGACGCTGCTATATTGAAAGCAGGGTCTGCAGAAACCAATAGCATGTTGCTGGTGGGCCGCGGCAGCAGGAAGAAGATCACGCTGCAGGTGAGGCGGCTGTTTCGGAAGATTGTGTGTTTGCAGCACAACATCGATGGCATGCGGCTGGCTGGTGAGCTGCAGCAGCAGGAAGGTCAAGCTGCGGGAGCGTTAGTATAGCAGCAGCTGCCATGAACAGTGATATGATTACTTGTGCTTAGGCGTCGAGTCCTGGTGGCAAGCGTGCGCTGGGATATGGTACGGCGTGTGGCGGTTGTTGCTGCTGCTGCTCAGATGGAATGCCAGCTGCTGTCAGTTGTGTGCATGGCACAGACCTAAGCCTAGTTCCTAGTGCAGCTATGTCCATGGCCCTTTTAGAAACCCTTGCTGCTGCTTCTGCTGCTGCTGCTGCTGCTGCTGTGTCCCGCAGGCTTCCAGTGTAGAGGAGTGCTGTGAGTGGGCCATAGCCCTCAGGGAGGCAATTGCCCTGGCCAGCTCCACAGGCGCAGCAGCAGCAAGCAGCGGCAGCGCCGGCAAGTCATTGCCGAGCAGGTTGAGCAGATGACGGACAGACGCAGCGTGAATATCAAGTTCAGGGTGAACTTCAAAGGTGAAGGGTGCAGTGCTGTACAGCGAGAACTTCGCTGATGCTATGGTGCCGGGCAGCCGCGCCTACACGAACAGCCCACTTGGAGTGCCAGGAGGCTTTGGCGGGAGTCTTCTGGCTCAGCATTGCTTGAAGGTGCGCAGCTGTGCATGACCAGCGTACTTTGGTATCCTGGCTTTGTATTGAATTCGTCGTTTTACAGCGGTGGACCTGTCAGTGGCTGCTGGAGTGTGCCGGGGCCAGGCTGGCAGCTACGCTGAAGTGTGTGTATGGCGCTGTGTAATTCCAAGCATGTCCTTTTCCTAATCTTACTTATGCACAAAAGAGCAGGCTTGCCTGCTTCTGATGTGGCGTAGAACTCGCGACTTGTAGCTGCGCTGTGGTGTTACACCGCACATGCCAGCACCACACCGTGCACTGCAGCACGCTTCACACCGCGGGTCTGCACACAGACTCAGCGCTGCCAAAAAGATGGCCCGACAGCTCACAAAGTCTAAAACCTAACAACTAAACCCTCTGCCTTTACGCTCAACCTGGCGCGCAAACACACAAGCCGCACACTCGACAAGCGGACACAAGGAAACAAAGGTTTGAAGAATCTCACACTTTCCTGTTAGTGTGAGATAGATGGTCCCAGACCCACAAGTGTGATGTGATGTACATGCATACAACAGCGCGGGCCCACTTCCTCGTGTGTTGCTCGCATCAAAAAGGTTGCGCCGTCGGCGTGTCTCAGCCAATGTTGCGCAGAGTGCATGTTCAGCACCCCGCTCAAAGTCTAGCCACAGTGAATACAAGTTTGCCAAAACTGCGCGACGGCACAAGGGCTAGCACATCTGCTAGGCCTAGCACAACGCCCTTGTATGCATATGATACACAGTCATGTACACCCCCACACCAGAGTCTGGGCCAGCCATTCCAAAAACACAGACTCTACTCCAACTTACAACAGCAGCAAACAGCATGGGGATGCCACCTGCATATGTCCGAGTAGCCAGCAGCCTAGCAGCTGCCAGCAGAACGGCCATGCACCCACACAATTTTCCCTGCAGACTTGCAGGCATCTCTTCTGCCCCATCCCGCTGCAATACAACACTTAAATCTGCTGCGATTCATACGCATGCATACACATTTGAAGATATCGAGGTGCCTGGATCATGTGCTGCTGCCACTTCGCCATCGTAGCCAGCAGAAAGAACCACGCAAAAAAACACCTCGACAACTTGTCACTAACACAGACATAACAGGAGCACTGCCGGCCACTCGGCATTACAGCGAGCCACACAACTCGGCCAGCATCTGAAGACCAATTTCAAAACACACCGCCCTCCTCAACCTGCCACTCAAAGCAAGGGGATGCACCTCACTCAAGTACCCACACCAAGATAAGCTGCAGCTGCTGCCATCCTTCCCTTCCCCCTTGCACTAACACCACACCACCTGAAAACAGAGGATCAGCCACAAAGATAAGCCCCGCTGCTGCCGACCATTTGCTGCGCGCAGCCAGCCAGCCGCAGCTCGCACAAAAGCAGCAGGCACCACTGCTGCTCCACATACCTACGCAGCAGCAGCAGCACAATCCTCTAAACCACGCCAGCTGGTGCCAGCTCAGGAAGCTTCCTGCTCCGCCACCTGCCGCGCCGCACACACCTTGCACTCGCCACCGCCTTTCTGCACCTCCTCCTGCACTCGGCTGCGAGGCGCAATACCTGCCTACACCATGCCAGCTGGCGCCCGGTCAGCAGCGTCCGCCACCTGCCGCGCCGCACACACCTTGCACTCGCCGCCTTTCTGCACCGCCTCCTCCTCCGCTGCCGGCACATCGCTATCTCCATCCCCTTCATCAGGACCCAGCGGCGCAGCATGCACATCATGGTGCTCGTGTGGCACTGCTGCTGCTGCCGCCTCTGCCGCCTTAATATCATCCAGATTCGGGCCGCCAGATAAGATTCTGTCTGCCATGTCAGCGCCCACATGCAGCGCGGCATCTTCCAGGTAGCTGCGGAACGAGCCCACAAAGAGTGTGGCCAGCTGTGCCAGTGTGTCATTAAAGTCTGCCTTGTCGGCCCACTGCAGCGCGGGCTGCAGCAGCACGTCAGGCACGCCCGGGCACGAGGTGGGCACCTGCAGGTAGATGGATGAAAGGAGAACCACGGAGGCGGCAGCAGCAGCAGCAAACATGGCACAGTGAGCAGGGCGCTCCTCGCTGATGCCAAGACTGGACGGATGCGCTCTGGGCTTACAGTGCGAGCCTGCAGCCAGATCTGCTTTGACATCTTGATACAGGCCAGCAGCAGCAGCAGCCTTGCCACACAGCCTTCACAGCCCTCTTGCAGCAGCTCAAACCTGAGCCACAAAACCCCTGAAACCTACAAAACCCCACCTGCAGCTTGAACAGCGACATCTCAGCGCACTCCACGCTGTCCAGCGCCCCGCTGTGGATGGCGTCGATGATGGCGCGCGTGTACTTGAGGCTGATGCGGCTGCCCACACCGTAGCTGCCACCAGTCCAGCCTGCAGTACAGCGGCAGTACAGTGGCAGTACAAAGGCAGTACAGAGCATGTTCTTTAGTATGGTTGCAGTGTACTTGAGGCTGATGCGGCTGCCCACGCCATAGCTGCCACCAGTCCAGCCTGCAGGCAGCACAGCGGCAGGGCAGTTGCAGCACAGTCAGTATGTGGGCAGTGCAGTGCCTTCTGACAATGCTGCCAGAGATGCTACAGCTGAGCAAAGAACGTAGGTGTGGACTACGAAACAGCACAAGTACAGGCCAGAAACATCACACTTGTTGTCCACAACGGGGCTGTGTGCACAGGCGCTCACCTGTGTTGACCAGCCAGCCTTTGGTGCCGTGCTGCCGCATCTTCTCTGCCAGCATGGCAGCATACTTCATGGGGTGCCACATCAGGAAGGCGCCGCCGTAGCAGGCGGAAAAGGTGGCCTCGGGCTCGGTGACACCCATCTCTGTGCCGGCAACCTGTGGATACACATGCAATGACAGACTCAATAATGTTGAATGTTATAGATGGAGCAGGATGGTGGCGGCTGCAGCAGGCAGAGAAGGTGGTCTCTGGTTCCGCGACAGCCGTATTTGTGCCGGCAACCTACAAACACAAAACACATTGCAACGTTATTCTGAGTGCTATACAAGCAGAGGCATTATTGAGCGTACTTACTAAGCACTATGAAGCACACGCATTAGCAGTGGCCACACACCTTAAGAGGTGTAGCCAAGTATGAAATGATACATGACCTGCTCCAGTGCGCACGTCAATCCAAACATGCATGACCAGTCTAACAAACTAACAGAAAACTAACACGCACCTTGGAGGTGTAGCCGAAGATGAAGTGGTACATGACCTGCTCCAGGCTGAGCTTGCTGACCGGCGGCAGCACGTTACAGTCAAAATAACACAGATAACATAGAAAATAACATACAAACAAACGCACCTTGGAGGTGTAGCCGGAGATGAAGTGGTACATGACCTGCTCCAGGCTGAGCTTGCTGACTGGCGGCAGCACGCCAAAGGCGTCGCAGCACAGCAGCACCACGTTGCGCGGGTGCGGGCCCACGCAGGGGATCTTGGCATTGTCAATGTAGTCGATGGGGTAGCTAGCACGCGTGTTTTCTGCACCACAAACCCAGGCACAACAGCGGGACGCACAAAGTTTCAAGAAAGAGATTACTCGGGAGGGTCGTAAGGTGCAGGCATTGCCAATGTAGTCAATGGGGTAGCTGGCGCGCGTGTTTTCTGCAGCAGGTGCAGGTGCAGGTCCAGGTGCAGGTGCAGCAGCAGCACCAGCAGCGTGAGCCATGCAGTGCGAGCGATGACCGAGGAGCAGCCGAGAGCAAAGCAGAACTACCAGAGGCTGCCAGAGCTGTTGCGCATGCGCTCATCCACCACCACATTCTCTAGCTGCTGCTAAACCACAAGTAACAACATGACACATTACATGTTATGTAACAATATATATCAGCGCCCACCTGTGATCCTGTTGCTCATGTAGTCCACGTCGCGTGTGCGCTCGTCCACCACCACATTCTCCAGCACACTGCCAAAGCGGATGGCCTTGAAGATCTCCGGCTCACTGGCCGCCTTGAGCCCAATGCACTTGGCGTAGCAGCCGCCCTCAATGTTGAACACGCCTGCACAGTGTTTACAAGACAGCAGGATTGTGAGCATTATGGTTGGTTTGTAGCTGGCCGCCTTGAGCCCGATGCACTTGGCGTAGCAGCCGCCCTCAAACACGCCTGTAAAAAGATATCAACACAATATTGCAGGATCAGAAGTGTGTTTGAAGGTGGTGGTGCGAGCCCGATGCACTCGGTGTAGCAGCCGCCCTCAATGTTGAGCGTGCCTGTTAATGGCACAGTGACAGCATGGGGACAGCGAGAGCGCAGCAGCAATAACAGCAGCAGCAGTAGCAGCAGCAGCAGCAGCACCAGGAATGCGAGGGCACACCTCACAGGCACACAGCAAGACTCGCTGCCCCTGACACCTCTCATGCACAAAACCTCTTCATCGCAAACTTCAATCCAAACTTCACACCAGCCACAAGCTTTTTCCCAGTGAGAAACACCAATGAGAAGCTCACCATCAGGGCCCCAGCAGTGCTCGTCATCGCCAATCAGCGGCCGCCGCGGGTCTGTCGACAGCGTGGTCTTGCCGGTCCCGCTCAGCCCGAAGAACAGCGTCACGTCCCCGGCTGCGCCCATGTTGCAGCCGCTGTGCAGCGACAGCACGCCGCGCTTTGGCATGAGGTAGTGCATCACGCTGAACACTCCCTTCTTCATTTCTCCGGCGTATTGCGTGCCTAGGATGACCATCTCGCGCGACTTGAGGTTGACGTCGACTGATGTGGTGGAGGTCATGTAGTTGCTGAAGCGGTTGGCGGGGAAGGCGCCTGCACGGCGGCGGCGGCAGCAAAGGAATGTTTGGGTTTAGGGTTAGGGTCCAGGCTGACAGCACAAGCGTTGGTTAGTTTGAGCAAGGATCCAGCCAAAACAATCCGCATTCACAGTTCAGGCTGCCGTGGCCGCCTTGCATCGCCAGGCACACCAACCAAAACATGATCAAGCATCACGCTGGCCCAGCCCACCGCCCAGCCCGCCACCCAGCCCGCCACCCAGCCCACCTGCGTTGTAGATGATGAAGTCCGGCTCCCCAAAGTCCTCCAGCTCCTCCAGACTGGGCCTGATGAGCATGTTGTGCATGAACAGCGCGTGGTAGGCGCGCTCAGTCACAACACGCACCTGCAGCAGCAGCAGCAGCAGCAGCAGCAGCAGCAGCAGCAGCAGCAGGAGTGAGGCCGAGTAGGAGCAGCAGGTGTCATGCAGGGGACACATTTGCTGCACGACATCTTGGGTCTGCCGGCATCCTGCTGATACAACATACCCTGCACATGCCTACCCCGCTGCCACTTTCAAGGTGGTCAAACCACGATCAAGAATGCGGCTGCATCACCTTGCTAAACCCCATACCCCAAAACCCCTAAACACCCCCGCACCTTGATGCGCGCCTCCGAGTCCCAGTTGGCGTAGCCGTCAAACACAAACACATGGTGCAGGCTGTTGAGGTAGGACACTGCCGTCTCCCTGTTGAGCAGGAAGGAGCGCTCGTCCATCTCGTAGTTGGGGCTGCCGCTGCTGCTGCTGGCCCACCAGATGTCCTTCTCGGTGGAGGGCTCGCGCACCACGCGCTTGTCGCGGGGGCAGCGCCCGGTCTTGGCGCCTGCGGGAGAAGGAGGCGGCAGCAGCAGAAGGCGATAGCAGGAGCAGCGGTGGCGGCAGCAGAGGGCAAGAGTTGGTGTTTGCCGAGGTGCAGCCGGAGGGTGCTGCCATTGCTGCTGGACGCCGGCCACATTCCGAGGGCTGTAGATGCTGCTGATATCTAAAGCTCACCCAGGATAGCTGGATTCTGTTGACTAAATATCCCTGGGGCTTGTTGTGGTAGAGGGGTGCAGTCTGGATTGGTGCTGCTCCACAGCGCCATCCTGCATCAGGACCCAGACTGCATGCAGCTGCTGCTCAGCACAGAGACTGCCGCCCACCAGCAAGCCATCATTGCTGAAGCTGACCAGTAACATGGAGCATGACCAGCATTGAAGTTGCTGATGTGAAAGGAAAACAAGCTCACACGGCCAGCTGCATCAGGAGCGCACTGTCTTGAGCACTGGAACAGCAACATGTGCACACTGCTTACCTGAGGAGGTCGCCAGAGCTCCGCTCTTGACGATGTGGGTTCCCGGCTCATACCTCAGAGCCTGCAGTGTATTGAAAACAGAGTGAACAATGTGAAACTGGCGCGCTAGGGTTGTTGTGTGGTGTCACCCCAATTGTTCAGCTCCATCAGCGCGCCAGCACTGCCATCAATCCGTCCCTTTGATGTTGTATCGTAACAGCAAACAGGTGCGACTATTGAGGCTGCGGCTGGATGCCTAAGGGTTGATTTGGCACAGTCGCGTGTTTCGTAGTAGGAGTCGCATAACCACGGCTTGCCATCGCTGCACTGGTGTATTCGCACCTTCTCATACAGGTGGGATGGTGGCAGGTTCCTGAAGACCATTTTGGGCTTGAAGCCAGCCTCCTTGAAGGCCTTGCAGGCATCGATGACCGCCTTGTCAGCGTTGAGACCCAGTGCATCCCTCTGCTGCTGCGCGGCAGCCTTCATGCCTGCAAAAGGATTAAATGTTGAGTTGTTTGTTTCAAGCACACTACGGGCAAGCGTTTCTGGACCGCGTCTTTCCTCCCTCACCGATGAGACCCTGGTCCGACCTTGGCTCCACGGCCTTGCTGCCTGCACAAAGACAAAAGCGATTGCAACCATATAGAATCTGTCAGGGCACGTGACACACTGCTTAGCTCCGGTGAAACCGGAGCTGAGTCCACCTGGACACCCTGCTGAAACTGTTTGTCATGATCACACGCAGCCTGCTGCACCGGTCCCTGCCAAAAAACTTCAGACACTTACTTGATGTCTTGGTCGCCATGATTGAAGCTGTCTGGCACTGCATCCGGCTCGCTCAAGGTTCTTCAAAGAACTCGCTCACTTTCGCCAAGTATATTTGCAAGCCGGTGAGTCTTTGTGCCATGTCACGCTCCAATCAGGTGGTAATGTGCCCAACAGTGCGCTGCGTGGGTGCTTTTGAGGCCGTGGAAGTTGATATGTGTTACCTTACTAGACTTGAGTCAGCATGTCATTTTGTGTCAGACATGATAAGCCCACCTAAACCGATAAAAGGGGCCCAACAATGCACTCGTGCAACAATTTCAGTTGCATTAAGCATCGCACTGCGCAGGGTGATAGGCATCGCGGAAATGGACCGGCCCGCCACCGGCACAGGCGCCCGCACTGCTGGCCTGCACACGTCAGCTCTGCCACAACAACGGCCTCACGCGTACTGAGTGCATAGAAGTTACAGGTTCACCGATTAGTCGTTGGAAATGCCTTGTACAGCATGATTCTGTCAAACCATGGCAGACATAGGTGTGCCTGCAAGCACCAGCCTTGGATCCGGCAACAGCAAACCGGCCGCTGCTGTACTGGGACACCACCATATTCCTCCGCATATGCAACGGTTAGAATCGCAAGCGTAGTTGACCATTACAATTGTAAGCGTCCACGCATGCAATAGTCACAACAATACGACCAACATAGAACAGCAATCGGTGGATCTGTCACTCCAGCTGCGCTCAAGGGGTTTCATAATCAGCGCTGCTGCTAGCAGCAGCCTCGGTATCACTCAGCTCAGAACTGCCATTTCTGTTTCAGCAGCAACCAACACACGGCAGCGATCAGCTCCCATTTCAAACAAGCTCACTGAGCTCTTCAGACGGCGCTGCACTGTTCATCATGAAGTTCGATCAAACCAACAGCATCCACCACTCGGTCCGCAGCAGCTGCTGTTACAGCAGCAGCAGCAGCAACAACAGAACATCTGCAACAGATGATCCGGAACAACAGCAGCAACCACAATGCAGTAGTAACCAATTGTAGGCCGGTGCCTTCAGCACACGCCTCCTGTCACTCCACGCACAACCAGCACACCAGATGCACGGCAAAAAACATTGCTCCGATATATATTCCGCTACTGTTCACGGCTGTTCACGGCACGATCTTGCAGCACCGACGGGCCCCGCGCCTGCTCCCCTCTGTCATGCGAACACAAATGCGCCAACAACTGCGCTATGCAAACAATGTCTACTCTCACGTATCTCTTCAAAAAACTTTACGTGAGCTTCTTGTAGTCAGCAGGCACGTAGAACGACTCCTGCATGCGGCGCAGCGATTCACCTGTCTTGGCGAATGTGCGGCTGCTGCGTGGAGTGATGTTCAGGATGAACACGCGGTTGCCCACTGCTGTCGCTGACACCAGGTTGTGCGGCTTGACCTGCCTGCAGCAGCAACGTGAAAGCAGCCAAGCAGCGAGACACTGGTAAGGCTTGATGCACGTTGCAGCAGCTTGCAGCTGTAGGTGTGGCCTGCATGCAGCAGCAAAGTGAAGTGTTGCGGCTGCAGGTTGCTGCGTGCGCTACTGCTGTGCATGCGGATCTTTGAACGTCCTTTTCACATCTACGACGTGACGGCGAGCATGAGCACCAGCATGAGCTTGCAGGACGAGACGGAAGGTGGCGCGGTGGCGCACGAGCGTTTGCGCATCCGCCACTCGTGGTGTGGAATGCCTGCTTGTGCTGTGACCCATGTAACCTACGTCCTCAACATGTCACACTTCATGCTACAAAGTCAGCAGCACGCACCACTCATAGTAGGGCACGCCCTCCTTCTCCACCACGCGCTGCTCCAGCACGTCCTCGTCATTTGTTCCTTTGCTGATCCAACACAGTAGGCCGCAGCATCGTGCGCGTGCCACAGCATGCACAGCAGCCCACAGCCCCTTGCAACAACGCTGTAACTACTCCGGCAAGCAATTGCTGCTGCATCCCCTGCTGGTCACAACCTTGACTAAACCACCAAGTGCAACATTATCAAGGATATGTGGCTGCTCACCACTCATAGTACGGTACGCCCTCCTTTTCTAGCACGCGCTGCTCCAGCACGTCCTCATCGTCCAGCGGCCGCCCAAACAGCTCCGGCGCAAAGCCGCTGATGATGTTCTCAGGCTTGTTCAAGTCCGTGATGCGCACATCTGCAGGCAGGGAACAACAGCAGCATTTGTGTCATGTCATCAGGCGTTATTGGTTGAAGCTGCTGGCGATGTTCTCAGGCTTGTTCAGGTTGGTGATACGCACGTCTGAAGGCAGGAAGCAACAGCCGTCATGTTCAAGCAAGGACATACGAGGCAGCAGCACTGCATGCACGCAAATTGGCTTCCACGGCCCACCACGACACACCCACATGCAGCTCTGCTGCATGACATGTTATTTACGTGTTATATGTGTCAAAATAACACACCTGCGTTGTAGCCCACGTCAGCAAAGCGCAGCACCGGCGCCACCACCACCTGCAGGCTGCCCTCCTCAGGGCAGGCAAAGCGCAGGTCGATCTGCAGGCAGGCAAACATGACAACAACGATGTTGATTGTGATGACGGTGGCCGCTGCGATGATAGTTTAAGTTGCCAGGCGTGACACAGCGGACTGTCAGGGCACTGCAGAAAAGGGTTCTGCTAGCTGACCACCTCAAGCATGTTTTGTGTTACGTCTGCTGCCAGCCTGCAGCTTGCAGCGACCTATCAGTCAAGGTGCTGCAGACACAGCACCACGCTGGGTACAGCTGCTGGACGGCTGCCCCTCACAACATTTAAGCACAGCTGTAAACTCTTCAGCCTGAGCTAATGAAATTCAAAGCCTGGCTGAAATAAAAACACATGCAGCGCACCTCAGTGCCCCCCAGGTCAGCGATTGAGACTGGCGTCTCCTCCCAGCCTGGCCGCACTTTGAAGGTGTAGCGAGGCATCTCCGACCAGCCGACGCCGTGCCCCCCCGACTTGCCCTGCAGCAGTTTAGACATGCAGCAAACTATCGCAAAAAAGGTCTTCTGCAAGCACACCCAGACCCCCAGGCTTGCCCTGCACCAGGTAAGACATGCAGCAACATTTGCTATGCAAACACACCCAGACCACTGGACTTGCCCTGCACCAAACAGCAAAGATATACAGCAATGCTTGTGACGCAGGTGCGCGCATTGGTGGAGTTGTTGTCATCACCACGTGCACAAGAGGTGCAGCAATCAGGCTGTATGTACAGATGCGTGCGGGGTTGCATGCGACAGAAGAGTGCTGTTGCAACTGGCACCAGCAGTTGCTGTGGCTGGTGGCGTGTCTCTGCAAGTGCCAGGCACTGCCAACTTTGACACATCAGCACTGTCAGCTGTTTATCTTTCTTGAATAACAGCAACAGCCTACCTCTGGCCGTGTGTATCTGTAGAATCCGTCTGCATCTGCTGTGGAGGACACGCCTGCACATTGCCAACAAGCATGCACACAATGGATTGTCATGTAGGGGCGCATTCGCAGCAGCAGGAAGCAGCGCCTCATGCTCAGCTACTGCTAGTACACTGCTAGTGTGTGCGTGCGTGCTAGCATCTGGAAGCTGCCTGAACGGCTGCATGCTTCATGTTGATAGGCATGGCGCCAGCCACACACAACACTGCTACCTGATGAGTCTATGACGTCAAGAACAGCTCCAGCAGTTATGGTGCTTGTCTCAAACGGGTTTTATGAGCTGGCTTATGTGTCAGTCATGCCAATGCATTGTGCAACAGCTGATGCAGTTGCAGGCTCGGCTTCATTTGATGCATCCTGCAGGGACAGCAGTGCGTACAAGCACACACTGCAGCCACACAAACCACCCATGTGCCTGCTGGTGACACTATATCCCAGCTGACTGCAGGTCGCAACAGCTACTGGAGTCTCAAATGCTGATGTGAATGCGACTGGCCAGTAGACAGGCTTACCTGGGATCCTCCCTGCTGTCAGCCCCTGAACTGCCAGTGCTGCATTTGCTTGCAGGATAGCTGGCACAGTAACTAATGCCGCCAGTGCCTGCCTCCGTCCTACTTCAAAGCCATCAAGCGAGTCATTGGATGTTCCCGATTGAGCTGCATCGTAGCCTGCTGCTGCCACGCGAACGCTGCGTGGAGTGTTGGATGGGAAAGCGCGCTTGCAGTCGCCACCATGGTGCACAAACTTATCACAAGCGTTTGCGATTACTTTATTAGACAGCATTGTGCCCTTGACCCGTTCACCAGCGTCAAGATGACTTTGCTGCAAGCAAAAGGAGTTGCTGTCTCTCGGATTAAACCAATGACTCTTGACGATCTTGCAGATGGTAGTGATAAACAAACATCCTTGCAGTTGTAGTGCTGTATTCAGGCATTTGGACATGATGACAACGGTGTTATCTCTGGCCAGACCTCGTTGCATGAACGCGCTTGTCATGTGAAGACTTGGATGCAGTTAAGTTTCCAAAAAAATTTCAGCATGCTGGCTTGCAACGCGCAGGGCACTGGCGCTGGTCTCTTGGCATTTGCAGAGTGCAGTGACCAGTCTGGTGCCTGTCACGAGGCCTGAGGCCCAGCACTGCTCCTGGACGTTTGCAGTTATGAATTTTCAAGGGGTGTAACGATAAACCAACACAATGCATGGTGGCCTTGGCAGCTGCGCATGATGTCCAGCATGGCAGCTTTACGTCACCTGTAGTGGCGTTGTAGCAGTTGCAGTTACTGCACACTGCAATCCGAGATCCTGAGCAGCTGTGCCCCAGCAGGCTGATCAGACAAATAATTAACTAACGGTTCCAGTTGCAAGACTGCACCCAGCATATTTCCGTCACCCTGTCCATTCTGACATGTCAAAGGCCACAACGGCCTGCTTGTCCTGCTTGTCCAGCGACTGCTAGTCATGGCGTGTAGCCGCAAGCACCGCGGCCTTACTCGCTGCATGTGTTTTCATGTTCAAGCGTTCGTTTACGATGCTGTACAGGCTTCCAAATCAGGCACTGCTCGTACCTCGCACATCCACCTTATACTCGCCTCAACACGCGATCCGTTCCCTGCAGACACGAGCCTGGCTGGACGGGTACGCGCAAATCGTTTTCAAAACAGCGAGCACACACTGGAACAGCAGGCATCTGCTGCTGGTACTGGCTTGCACACTTTCGCTGATCTGGCTTGTTCCCCTCTTGCAGCTTGCGTAAGGCTTTTGGCACAAGGACATACGCCATGGAGAACAAGTGGTGGGATCAGTCCACGGTTGCTGTTGTCACAGGAGGTGAGAGCAGTGCTCTGCAAGCCCAAGCAGCAGCAGGCCACGCCAGCAGCTGAGACATTTACTTCCAAGCTCTGCTGCATGCATTGCGCGCATACAACGAAGCCAGCTGGTGCACTACTCAGGCCAGCGTGATTGGGCACTTCAGCTGCTGGGTTTGCTCCGCTACTTTGCTTTCTGACCAGTTTCACAACACTACTGGCATTGACGCTCCTGCACCTGGGCCATCCAAGAGGAAATGTAGCTACAGAGCAGCAATGCACTGCATGCCTCTGTGGTTCTACGCATTCCTCTCCTTCATTGCTAATCCTTTGCCTGCCATGCACCTGCCGCTGCAGCCAACAAGGGCATTGGCTATGAGATTGCCAGGCTGCTGGCAGAGCAGGGCATGACGGTGGTGGTGACTGCACGCAACGGTGCGCAGCAGCAGCAGCAGCAGCAGCAGCAGCAGCAGCAGCAGCAGCAGCGCGTCGATGCACAGGCTTTTGGTGTGCGCTTTTGCCGGCTGTAGATGTGTGGCTGGTAATGCATGGAGACATTGCTCGTCTGCGGGTCTGCTGGAGCACATCTGCTTGCATGTCTGATTGTTGCAGAGCAGCCTGGGCAACAAACATACACTGGCTCACTGCTCTAACCTCTCAGACTGCACTCCAGCATCCCTGCATGATCCACAGCAGCTGCTGCATAGCAAGATGCACACCAATCCAGACTGACAGTGGTTCTGTGCCTGTATGTTGCTTCTGTGCAGAGGAGCTGGGTCAAGCCGCTGTCAGCAAGCTGCAGCAACTGCCAAGTAAGTGCAGAACGTTGCATGGCATGTGAACTGCTGTTGCCTGTTTGTTGCAGGGCAACACCAGAACATGTCACACAAGCGCTCCTGCTTTGATGCAACTGTCTTTCAGCTTACAACAGCCCCTCCACTCCTGCAATGTTTCACCAGAGTTCCGGTCATGTGCAACATGTTCAATCCTAATCTGCCGATCCTAACAGCTGGCTGATTCCTCCTCCTCCCCACTACCCACAAACACACATTTTCATTCTCTTTCACGTCCCGCTAGGGACCTCAGGCTCCAAACTGCACTTCCAGCATCTGGACATCTGATACCGCTGATACGAACACCTTGTTTCTGTCACCCTGCCTCTCTCGTGCATGCGTTCATCCCGCCCCACCTCAGGCAGCTCAGGCTCAACAGTGCAGTTCCAGCAGCTGAACATTGCCAACGCTGGCTCAGTCGCGGCCTTTGCCAAATGGCTGCAGCAGCAGCACGGCAAGCTGGACATACTGGTCAACAATGCAGGTGCGCGGCTGGCGAGCTGAGCAGCTGCATTCCTACATTGAATTGCCTTGCACACGTTTTGCACGGCCCTGTATCTGCAGTACTGCTTGAACTATGTAACAAATCGTTCACCACAATGCACCTTCCAAGAACGTAATCGCCCCCTTCCAACATGCATGCACTGCTCGTGAGTATCGATCATACAGCAACAGGGCGCTACAGCACCGTTGCCGACATCGCTGACATGCCAGCCTGGACTGCCTGATGCTCACACCCCCCGTGCTTACACAAGTACTGCACGCCGTGCCGCTGCTGCATTCGAAGGCATTGCGTACAAGGGCAACACCTTTGGTGCTGACGAGGCGTCCACCACCATCGCCACCAACTTCCTGGGCACAAAGGCGGCCTGCGAGGCGCTGCTGCCGCTGCTGACCAAGCCGGGCGGCCGCATCGTCAACGTGTCCAGCACGTGCGCGGGTTGCTGCACACACACTGTTGTGGCAGCAGCAGTTTTATAAAGCGTTCAACATATTTCTTGTCCCGCCACTACCAAGGCCAGGCAGCCGCACGGTTGATGTACCCACCGCATGACATCTGTTGTCTGCTCCTCCCTCCGTCTCTGTGCAGTGAGGTAACGTAGACATGCATTGCCCCAAGGCTTACTGCTGACATGTTGCTGCAGGGCTGGCGTGCTGCGGGGCATCCCATCTGAGCAGCTTCGGGCGCGCTTTGAATCACCATCAGGTAGGGAGGGTCATGATGCAGCAGCAGCAGCAGCAGCAGCGGCCCTTGCGCTGATTGTGCATGTGGCTCGACGGCAGGCGTGGCTGCACCGTGCTGTTTTGTTACTGCAACTCATTGAAGCAGAAAGCAAGTGAGACCCATAGCTGCTGTCTTATGATGCAACCAGCGTTGCAGCTTGCTCTTACTGAGGCGGTTGTGGTGTGTCTCACGTATGCACCTGCCAGGCGTTGATGAGCTGGTACAGCTGGGCGACAAGTTTGTGGAGGACATCCGAGCAGGGCGGCACACACAGGAGGGCTGGCCCAGCAGCATGTACGGTGAGGCGTATTGCTGTCTTATTTCTGGGGCTTGCGTTGACAAGACGGAGCTTGCGTTGACACAGCTGGCCCAGGCTTGCAGCATTGAGCAGGGCACGCATATACACACGTACTAGAAACTGGCACTGTTGCAGAGGCACACACGCATGTGAAATGTGTACGCTGTGGCTTGTGAACAGCTGCACTGATGGCGTGTCCCACACTGCAGAGCACCTGATGCTTGCTTCTGCTGAAGTACATGTCAGCTGTCCGACTGTTGCGCTTCGCAACTGCTATGCCTGTTCTGAAGCAGAGTGAGATCATCAGCTGCACAGGAGACGCCATGTAAAGCTTGCAAACTGTTCCAACCTGCAGTGCGACTGGTGTTGCCGCTTCTGCCGCTGCCGCTGCCGCTGCTGCTGCTGCTGCCAGGCATCAGCAAGGCGCTTGAGAGCAGCTACACGCGTGTGCTGGCTGAGCAGCTGAAGGACGCTGGGGTCATGGTCAACTGCTGCTGCCCCGGGTGAGCCGGCAGCTGCCACGCAGCATCTGTACACAGACTGCACACACTGCATATACACACAGCATGCACTGCATGGGTGTGTGCGTGTGTGTGTGATGATCACAGTACAGTGGTGGTGGTGGTGGCAGTGGGTTAAATTACATCCAAACCTGCATGCTATACGTTACACTACTTTAAAACTTCGCCACTGGTTGCTGCTGCTGCACGATGCTCTGCGCGCAGGTACTGCTCAATCAACATGTCAAGCTGGCGAGGCACAACACAGCACATGCAGCAATCCCAAATGCAGTGCATTGTAGTGTAATGTCACTTTCCTCTTGACACTTTCCACTGCTTGCTGCTGCTCCATGCTGCACAGGTACTGCTCCACCGACATGTCCAGCTGGCGAGGCACGCAGTCTGCGGCAGCGGGCGCAGACACGCCCGTGTGGCTGGCGCTGCTGCCGCAGGAGGACTTCAAAACTGGCGGATTCTACAGGGACAGGAAGCAGCAGTCGTTCACGTGATGGCAACGACGCTGTTCAAAGTTTGATGGTAGTGTATGGACGAGAATTGTGGCTTCTGGGAGGTATAGTTAGCAATGTTGGTTGATGGTGTTTTCTTGGCAAGCTTCAGGCCAACAGCCATCTGTTGAAGATTTACAATACGTTGTGGCCACCGTTGATGCACGTGCAGCACTTGACACAGGTCAAAGCATTAGTGTGCCGCATGCAGAGTGTAGCGCACATGTGCACCAGGTGGCGCGGTGGCTGTGCTGCAGAGGGCAAATGTGGCAGGCCCGTGCTGGTGGCACTCGCAGTTGTTGCGCTCGCAGTACTTCAACTGTTCAACAGCGGCAGTGCCGCTACAGCAACCAACTGCCAGTGGGAGGCTTCACGACAGTATGTTTACACGGCTGGTGGCAGTACAGATCATCCCGTTCGAGATAAGGCATCCGCTGCGCGTGACTTGATCAAAAGCAAGTGCTGTAATCAATGCCAATCAGGCTATGTACAAGTTGGCTGCAGCTAGCATGCACATGTCTGGCCGTCCAATCTGCTCCAAACATACAGCAATGTACTGCTGCTGCAGCAGCAAATGCTATAGCCTGCCAGCTACCTAGCTCCAGGCCTCTGCGACGTCGCTGCGGCATCCCACCGCACAGCAGCAGCCGGCAGCCACCAGCGCAGCCACCACCAGCGCCCCGACACACGCAGTGCCCGCTGCCAGTTGCGCCGCGGGCCCCTGCTGTACAAATAACCCCAGAAGCTGCAGCTGACGTGTGGCAGGTGTACATGGGCTTCTGCTGCGTCTGCGTCATTGCTGTCAGGCCCCAGCCACCTGCGGCAACCCAGCAGCAAGTCACATGTGTTTGGTGTTTTGTACGGGAGCGCAATCATGATATTACTGCCCTCCAAGGCTTGTGCTTTGGAAGCCGGCCAAAAGTAGTATGCTGGCAGCGATGTTTGTTGCAAAAACCAACCTGCTGGTCATGGCTGCTGCACGCAAGAGCACGCATATGCCCGCAAATCGTCCAACAGAGGATGTCCGCCTCCAGCACTATAAGCACACTAACATACTACAAAGCTCACCTGCCGCCAACACAGCACGCCACACAAACAGCAGCAGCAGCAGCAGCTGATCCGCACCTGTCCATCAGCTCCAAAGTCCCATAGCCGCTAACTGCCACCAAGCAGTGCCACGCCAGCAGCACTACCAGCCCGCAGCACACTGCGCCAGTGACCACACACACCAGCAGGATTGCATGGTGCCCCTGCAAGCTCGCGCTGCTGCTGTCAGTGAATCGCTTGCCGTGCCAGAGGCAGCTGGTGATGGAAGTGTAACCGCAGCCGAGGGTGAGCCAGAGAGTGAACAGGAAGAAGTGATGGTAGTTGGCTGCTCCCACGCAGTTGGCGGTGAAGGGGCAGTGGTGGTCCATGCGCAGAACACACCTGCAACACAGCACAGCATCAACGCATGCAGCCATACAGCCAGACGTTGTGCCCGAGTAAGCTGCAGCTGCGGCACGCACTGCAATGTATGCGTGCTTGGCATGGCATGGTGCATTGCATAACCTTTATGTGTGGTGTTGTTTGAAGTAGCATGATGCAGGATTACAGCAGCTGCTCACAGGAAGGCTGTGAGCAGCAGCTGCTGCATGTGCTTGCAGGACAGCCATCTTCTGCAACGGCAGGATGTACAACGTTCCAACATCACTGCTGCATCCAGCATCAATATAGTCATGAGTTTCTGCCGATATATGCGCTTATGGTAAACATCCAGCCATCTACCTGCCGCACATGCTGCAGTGGTGGCACATGGGAGGCTTGGGGCCGTTGCATGTGCCGCGCCAGCGCCACTCGAATGTCATGGCATCTTTCAGCACCTGCAGGAGAGTGAGCGAGTTGCTGGCACGTCTCCAGCACAGCCTGTTTGTCTACTAGCAGCTGGCAGCTTGTTGCATTGAACATACAAAGCTAGACATCATGTGGCAGTCTCAAAAACGCTGCCAGGGCATGAACAACTGCATTCAACTGGTGTAAAGATGGTGTGATGTCGCCAATCGTGGTGCTCTGCTGCTTGTCATGTCAGAGCAGTCACAGCAGGGCATCGCGACACTCCAGTAGCTTTCCTGCAAGCTGCTAGCCTAGCTGCAAGCAGCGGCCAACCCAACAGCTGCACCTGCAGGTCAACATCAGATGTATAGCCTGGGGCAAGGTGCACAGCCTGGTAGTAGTGGTAGCAGATGTTCACCAGCAGCCACATGCCCCACACGAGATGGCATGCAGCATGCAAGGCGCCCTTTACTGCATACACCTGCAGACAGCAGCGGATGAGGAACGCAGCCCACAGCGCGGCTGGGGCCATGCATCTTATGCTGCTGCCCGCAGGGCCTGAGATGGGATGATGGCAAGGATGACATGTTTAAAAGGCAAGCAGCTGCTATGCAGACTATGTAACAAAGAGATGCAGACCCATCGTTGGATGCTGCAAGATACAGCGTTCAAAACAGATTGCAATCACGACGGCCGTGTGCATGGCACTGCCCTGTCACTGCCAGCTCACACGAAGCACGTTCAGTCGCTCACCTCGAGAATCACACTCCAGAGAAACACTGCTGATACCCAAGCAATTGACACCCACAAAGGCCACGCAGTAGGGCTGCCATGCTGTTGCAGCATGGTCAACCAGGAGTGCCCAGGACAGCTGCTTTGTTTTCATGGCCTGCTCAACAGCAAGCTGAGCATGCAGCTGACTCGAGGTATCTGCAAACCATCATGCACCTGATCCTGGTGAGTGCAGCAGCTAGAAACGACAAGGTGCACCGTGGCGAGAAAGCAGCTTGCCTTTGATTCATGCCCCACCCCATCCTGAGTGCCCTGTGACCGAATCTGTTACTTGTTATTCAGTTGCCCCAGTCACGACAGAATAATTACTTTCTTATGACTTCCAGTCATGTACTTTGTTGGTTTGCAAAGAGAGGACGGCAGCTTGACAGCGGATCTCTGTTTTCGGCACCATCTCCGACAGTCACTGGCACAGGCCGCCGTTTACAGCACTTCAAGAAACGTTTTTGGCAATTGGCAATACATCAAAACTTTTGCGCTTTCAGTGCGCGCACACAACAGTTCTGCCTTGCTGACTTTCGGAGCAGCTGTGCCCCATTGCCGGGACGCGGACGATCTCAGTTTGGGAATAACCCATACACAAACAGCATCATAGTACGCTTAGGTTAAACCGCTGTCAAGCTCAGATCGTCAGCCCACTCCCCCTCAGCTGCAACTTGGGCAGCAGTATCAGCAGTGCCTGCAAGCAGTAGCAGCACACCACAGCATGCTGCACGCCAGAGCCCCATGCGGGCTCAACCGACGCATCAGCAGCCACCAAAACCAACGTTCAGCTTCATTCTCAACACTCAGCAGGCCTGCTCACCTCCCCAGCTGTCGTCCACTGCAGCAGAGCAGTGCACGCGCACATCTGCCAACGCCTCTGGCAGCTGCAGCACCAGCAGCTGAGCCGCCAGCAGCAGCAGCACCGCACCACAGCAGCAACACGGCTGCTGCAGGGCATACTGCGCTGCTGCATGGCCTTGGAGATGTGGGTGACATCTCACCCTCTCACATGCCTTGGGTACTGCGCATCGCACACGTCAGCACACAGCGCAGCAGCGACAGCAGCAGCAGCAGCGCAGACTCGCAGGAAGCCATGGCCCACATCAGCCGCGGTTTGAGCGCCTGGAAGGCCTCGCTAAACCGCGGCTTGCTGCCCGATGACGAGGCAATACAGCAGCTCAAGAGTAGCGGAGAGGGCTTTACAGTAGGGCATAGCGTGGAAGATCTTGCATGGCCTGCAGAGCCGCTGCGCACCACGCTGCTGCGGGGGCTGGCAAAGCTTGGTGTGTCGAGGTTTGCACAGAAGTACCCGGCTGTGAAGGTGAGGGTTTGAGGGCTTCAGGCTTAGGGTTTGGAGTTTGCCTGCAGCACAGGATATATTCAGCTGAACAGTGGTGGGATGCATGCTGATATGTGCCATGCAGCAGGAGCAAAGTGCTGCTGGTATGCTTGGAACTGCGCTGGGGGTGGTTTGGGCTGCTATGACCTGTGATGAATTCTGGTGCCCCGGCTCTTCTGATGCGACATCCTTTGCCTTTTCAACTATCTTGTTTGTCTTGCTGTGCTTGTCCCTGCTTGCTTGCAGGAGGCGCTGCTGCGCAGTGTGCTGGAGCTGACCTGCACCTTCCACAAGCGCCTGGCAGGTGACCACGCAGCACAGCGCAGACAGCACAGCAGCACGGCAGCAGCAGCAGCAGCTGCATGCAAGCTCACATAGCACGTGCTGTAGTCAGACAGGATGCTTGCAGTGCACCGCACGTGGTAGCACAACCCTGCTGCCTCTCCTGCCGTGTCTTGCGCCCTCCTGTGGGTGCTTCACAAAGTGACCACGGAAGCCGCACCCTACCATCATCCATTTAGACAACAGTCACTCATCAATGTGCCATTACCTGATCATCCGCCGCCCCCGCTGCTGGTGCTGCTGCTGCTGCTGCTGCTGCTGCTGCTGCCAGGCATCGAGGAGGAGGAGGAGCAGCCCGAGGTGGATGCGCAGGGCAACAAGTTTGAGAGCATCGCGGAGCTCATCGCACAGGAGAAGGCGGCACGCGCAGCACGCAGGGGCGGTGGAGAGCCTCAAGTGCAGGAGGAGGAGGTGCGTGGGTGGCTGGCAGAAGTGCTGTGTTGGGGGTGACTGTGTTGCATGTATCAGCAGCAGTAGGAGGATGCAGCACACTGGATCAGTGGACGGGAGGAAGTGAGTGGAGGCATGCCATGCTTTGATGTTTGTTGGGCATTAAATTTAAGAGCACAAGCGAGTCAAGCCGCTAGTGCGGCATGCAGGGGTGCGGGGAGCCCCAAGGGCAGGAGGAGGAGGAAATGTGTTCAAGCCATTGCGGAGGGGATGTGTTGGCTGTAGCAGCAGCAGCAGGAGCAGCAGGAGCAGCAGCAGGCAAGGGTAGCCCATGCAACACGTCAGGCCAGCTGCACTGTTTGAGGCTGTTCTTTCTGCTGTTATCCAACAGCACAACCCTCACCATTCACGTACATCTCATCTCATGGCCTCCACCCTGCACTGCTGCTGCTGCTACTGCTGCTGCTGCTGCTGCTGCTGCTGCAGTCTGTGCCCAAGGCTGCACCCGCCAAGCTCAGCCCCATGTTAGCAGCGCTGCCCCCAGAGAAGCTGCTGGCGGTTGAGCTGGTCAAAGCGTTGTATTTCCAGTGGCGGGAACCCATGGAGGCGTTGACCAAGGCTGGGCGGGCGTTTGAGGGTTTGGAGGCGCTGCTGGGCGGCTCAGGGTTTGAGCTGCAGGGCAACATCTGGAGGCGGCAGGTGAGGGTTTAGGTTTTAGAGTTTAGGGTTTTTGGCGTAAGGTATAATGCTTGGGGCTTGGCTGGGACTGATGGAGGTTGACCAAGGCACTGCCGCCAGAGAAGCTGCTGGCGGTTGAGCTGGTCAAAGCGTTATATTTCCAGTGGTGGGAGCCCATGGAGGCGTTGACCAAGGCTGGGCGGGCGTTTGAGGGTTTGGAGGCGCTGCTGGGCGGTTCAGGATTTGAGCTGCAGGGCAACATCTGGAGGACGCAGGTGAGGGTTTAGGCAACTAATTTTGGCTTGAGGTTTGAGGGTTTGGGGCTTGGCAGGAGCCCATGGAGGCGTTGACCAAGGCTGGGCGGGCATTTCAGGGTTTGGAGGCGCTGCTGGGCGGTTCAGGGTTTGAGCTGCAGGGCGACATTTGGAGGTGGCAGGTGAGGGTTTTGGGCTGAGGGGTAGAATGCTTTGGGTGCAGGAGTTGCTGTTGGGATGTGAGGGCAAAATTGCTGGTTAAGTGAGTTGCGCTGCTGGCAAGTGCTGCCTACGGCTGTGTTGGCTGTAAAGGGTAGGACAGCACGTACGTGCTGCTCCTGTGTCTGTGCTTCCTGTTGGCTTGCGCAATGTGCTACTTTCTGCTTTGGAATGAGCAGGCATGTGGCATGTCTGTTTTGATAACTTTACAACACATTATAACACATGCATTACTGCAGGGCTGGAGCCAGCTGGACGAGCTTGGGCGCAAGCTGGAGGACCTCAAGGAGATTCAAGTGTGCATGTTGTACGCCACTCAACAAATTAACACAACATAAGACATCATGTGACATGTTTATTTTTGTTGCCAGGGCTGGAGCCAGCTTGATGAGCTGCGGCGCAAGCTGGAGGACCTGAAGGAGCTGCGTGACCTGGTGCGCAGCCTGGGCAGGGGCGGCGGCTGGGGGCCACTGCGGTGAGTGGCCAGCACGTGAGCTGAGTTATCATGACATGGAGGCGTTCGATGCGGCGGAGGCAAAACATGCTGGCAAGCATGCCGTCAAAGGAGGCGCGCCGGGCTGGATGGGAGTGTCTGCATGTGGCGTGTAGCATGCAAGCCACTGTGTTAAAACAGTCATATACACTGTTAGAAGGTTTTAAACATTCTTTTGCGCGGCTGCGGCCCTGCAGGCGCGCTCCTGTGCAGCTGCTGGACATGAACGGGCGGGCTGGGCTGCTGCGCACGGTGCTGGAGGCGCAGGAGACGCGCGGCCTCACCCGCAGCGATGACATCAGCAGGCTGCTGCCAGCAGGTGAGAAGTCAACACTGTTATCAATGTGATAATATGGATGTTGTATGCGGCTTGAACGGCGGCAGGTGTACCGCATGCGGCCTCACACTGTGAGTGCAGTGCAGCGACGACATCAGCAGGCTGCTGCCAGCAGGTGGGACAGTGACACCGTTTATGATGTGTTACTTCTGATGTTACATGCGCTTGAAAGTCTCAAGTTGAAAGGCTGCGCGTGTGACTGCATGCGGCCTCACACGCAGCGATGACATCAGCAGGCTGCTGCCAGCGAGTGAGAGAACAGTGATGAACACTGTTACTTAGGAGACTGGCTGTGGTACTTTGAGGCTTTGGCTGGGGTAGCTCCCTGCGGTGTGTGCGGCCTGCTGCTCCTGTCTAAGCTGCTTTCAAACATTCACACCAGGATACAGCACACACAACACACTCCGTCCTCTTTTCCCTTTAAATTTCTCTCAGAGGCCGCCATGCTGACGCGTGGCCGCCTGGTGCGCCAGTCCAATCTACTCTGACATCTCACACTGAATGTGGCTGGACACTATTATACACCGTTCATGCCTTTATTTCCCTGTGTGTTGCCGGTATCAATCGCTTTCACACTTATCATATTTGCGCCGAGCTGCAGAGGCTGCTATGCTGGCGCGTGGCCGCCTGGTGCGTCAGTCTAAGCTGCTCTTCTACGCCAAGATGGCCGAGAAAGGCCTGCAGACCTACGAGCGCGACGGCTGGGGCGAGTTCCCCACAACCATAAACCCCGAACGCCGCGAAATCCGCCCCACCGCAGACCGCGGGCCGATCCTGCTGTGTGTGGATACGAGTGGCAGTATGAGGGGGCCGCGCGAGACTGTGGCCAAGGCGCTCGCGCTTGAGTGCATGCGGGCTGCGAAGGAGCAGGAGCGGGACTGCTTCATGTTTGGGTTCGCGGGACCAGCGGAGGTGAGTTGTTATGCCTTTTGAGGCGCAGTGCTGTTTGTGTGCCTGCTGCAGCGCTGTGTCCACAGTTGCAGGGTGGTGGTAGTTGGTTAGTAAAAAGTTTCTCTGTTGACGCTTTCAGGTGCGTGAGGTGGAGCTGGGCGTGGACATGCCCTCCCTGCTGCGGCTGCTGGACTTTTTGGAGGCGCTGTTCAACGGCGGCAGCGACTTCAACGAGCCGCTGCGGCGCTGCCTCAACAGGCTCACCGACGCAAAGTGGGCCAACAGCGACATCCTGCTGGTCTCAGGTGCGGCGCTGGGGTGGTGTTTAGTGTTCTGGATGCTTGCAATCAGCTTTGCTGGCTTACTTACCACTACGCACTGTCTCTTTTCAGCACCGTGTTCATGCATATGAACGTAAGGCGGTGTCCGGTGCTGTCAGGGGGTGGGTGGGTAATGGCGAGGTGCTGGGTGTCGGCGTGGGATGGCGGCAGTGACTTCAATGAGCCGCTGCGGCGCTGCCTGACCCGGCTGACAGATGCAAAGTGGGCCAACAGCGACTTCCTGCTGGTCTCAGGTAGGGGCCGGCCTTGTGTTTGTATGCCTGCAAACTGCTGTGCTGACTGCTTTAAATACGCATTGTCGCTTTTGGCACTGTTGAAGTGCACTGGATGGTGCTGGTCATGTTGGGTGAGGGTGGGGGCCGTGGCAGGTGCTGGGTGCTGGTATGGTGTGGCGGCAGTAATTTCAACGAGCCGCTGCGGCGCTGCCTCAACAGGCTGACAGATGCCAAATGGGCCAACAGTGACATCCTGCTGGTCTCAGGTGGGGGGGAAAGGTTGATGTCCATGTTTGGTGCGCATGTGTTAGAAGCTGCGCCAGCCCGGCCTCTAAAGTCATGCAACGGCTATCTGGCGCGAAGAAGGAGATGGGCCTGCGCGTGCATTGGTGTCCAACTCATCTTCCGCTCTGCCTGCCTTTCCTCTGCCTGCCTTTTCTCTGCCTGCAGACGGGGAGCTGCGGCAGCCCGGCCCCGAAATCATGCAGAAGCTGTCTGGCGCGAAGGAGAAGACGGGCCTGCGCCTGCATTGGTCCCCTTTGATCTTCCGCACTGCCTGCCTTTTTATGAATGCAGACGGCGAGCTGAGCCAGCCAGGGCCCCTGTACTGCAAACAGTACTCCGGGCGAAGGAGAAGCTGCTGCTGCTGCACTGGTAGACACCAAACTCGCTGCACTGCCTGCCTTTTCTGCCTGCAGACGGGGAGCTGCGGCAGCCAGGCCCGGAAATCATGCAGAAGCTATCCGGAGCAAAAGAGAAGATGGGCCTGCGCGTGCACGGCCTCATCATCGGCAGCCCTGAGAAGAAGCGGGCAGACCCAGCGGTGCTGCGCGCGCTGTGCACCAACTACCTGCCAAACGGGAAAGTGGAGCAGTGCATGAGCGAGTTCGAGGGCTGGGCGTCTGTGCAGGTGGGTTTTTGTTTGATTGTGGTGTTGAGATGCACTGCTTTTGCAGCACTGCCGCATTTTGAGGCAAAGCTGGCCTGTCCATAGCTGGTTGTGCCTGTGTTGTTGTGGTGTGCACGGCCTCATCATCGGCAGCCCTGAGAAGAAGCGGGCAGACCCTGCCGTGCTGCGCGCGCTGTGCACCAACTACCTGCCAAATGGCAAGGTGGAACAGTGCATGAGCGAGTTCGAGGGCTGGGCAAGCGTGCAGGTGGGTTGCTGTGGGGTCTGCGCAGGTGGTTTTTTTGTGTTGGGCCTGTGCAGGTGTGTACATTTTGGGGTTTTGTGATCTGGTGTGTTGCTGGGTGTGCAAGCTGACTGCCGGCTGGCGCATGCCCGACACAGTGCTTGTGAACTCGTCACATCTCACCACTGTGTCTTGTACGAGAATAGCTGTGTTGTTATTGCCTGCACCTGTGCAGACTGACTCGTGGCTGTGTCACCACTGTGTCTGTTCCCTGCACATCTGTGTATTGTTGTCTGGCACCTGTGCTGGCCGATTTGCGGCTGGCGTATGACTGATATGATGCTGCCGGCAAGAGCAAGCGCCGCCTGACTGGCCTGGCGCAAGCCCACCTGCGTGTGCTGCTTTCCTGCAAGCACCATCGTTATGCAGCTGTGCTTCTGCACTTCTGAACGCCCCCCTTACCTCCACTCGTACTTCATTATATCGTACACACTGCCTGAACAACCTTGGCTGTCTTTCTGCATGTTACCTCACATCTGCAGGCCGACTCGCGGCTGGCGTTTGACTGGGACGACGCTGCCGGCAACAGCAAGCGGCGCCTGGCTGGCCTGGCGCATGAGAAGCAGCGCAGGGAGCAGGCCAAGCTGCAGCGGCTGCAGTCCAAGGCCAAGCCCGGCAGCATGGCTGCTGCGCAGGGCGGCATGGCTCAGTACATGGCGGCGAGCAAGAAGAAGCACTAGGGTTGTGCGGTTGGCTTTGAGCAAGGCGTCATGTTCATGCTGCAGCTGGTGCAAGGATCAGGCCGAGGCCGGCAGCATGGCAGCTGCGCAGGGCGGCATGGCGCAGTACATGGCGGAAGAGCACTAGTGCTTTGGTGCGGTTGGCCTTGAGCAAGGCGTCATGTTTATGCTGCAGCTGGTGCAAGGAGCAGG
Source organism: Tetradesmus obliquus (assembly GCA_030272155.1). NCBI lineage: Eukaryota > Viridiplantae > Chlorophyta > Chlorophyceae > Sphaeropleales > Scenedesmaceae > Tetradesmus > Tetradesmus obliquus. The sequence continues at coordinate 2,672,013 of CP126200.1, read as the reverse complement.
CTGGGCTGCAGTGGCGCGAGGCCAAGCCCGGCAGCATGGCAGCAAGCAAGAAGCAGCACTGATGGCGGTGACGATGCCTTTGACATATCATGATGTGATGCAAGCGGCAGGCCAAGCTGCAGCGGCTGCAGTCAAAGGCCAAGCCCGGCAGCATGGCTGCAGCACAGGGCGGCATGGCTCAGTACATGGCGGCGAGCAAGAAGAAGCAATAGTGCTGTGGTGCGGTTGGCTTTGAGCAAGGCGTCATGTTTATGCTGCGCATGCTGCAAGGAGCAGGCTGGGCTGCAGCGGCGCGAGGCTAAAGCTGAATCGGGCAGCATGGCAGCATGGCAGCGAGCAAGAGGCAGCCAGCAACATGACTCCTTGAAGCACTTCGGCAGTTGACCGACGTTGTCATAGGGTGTTGCAGTGCCTGGTAGATGCATCGTTGGTACTTCGGCAGTTTGTGTAGGGTTTGAACCAAGATGCGTTGTTTTAGGATTGACACAGAGCCGGAACCCGCAACAACAATTCTGTTGTAATGGGGAGGTTGCAGGAATGCCTGTGAGTTACAGCGAATGCTGCTTGGCCTGCTGCAGCCGCTTTTTGGCAATTTCAGCTGTTTAAGTTGTACATATTGGTTGAAGCAGCGGAGCTCTCTACGTGCTGGTGGTTTTGTACCCCCGAGGGATAACGCAGCAAGACATGAGCCCTAGCGTAACATCACATGGCTTCTGCTAGCACCGTTGGTGTGTCGAACCCGTAAAAGTGTGCGGGTATGCATAGTAGCAGGCACGTGCAGATCTGGCCGCTTAGCATCGTCTGATTGGCAGCCACCGGAACTGCGAAATCGTTTGTTTCACGAAGCAGCAGCATCTCTGGTAGTGATCGAACAGCAGCTATCGGCTTAGACTACTGACTTGAGTGACATATTGGCTGAAGTGCGCAGCGGCAGCATGGGCTGTATCGGCTTCGCTGTGCTACAGCTACTGTTGCTGCTGTGGTCATCTGCTGGTGAGTAACTCGCCTGTTCATACAGTAAACTTGCAGGCATGCCTCTGTTCAATGCATGTAAGGCTTCATTAAACTCCACTTGTCGTGATACTGCTCGCATAGCGACGTCCAGGGGCGTGCTGCCTGCAGTTGTGTTCAGTGGTGCCTCTTCACCACATGTCACCCTCCATGCGTTTGCACTGACACGCTGCACCGCCAACCACCTTCACCTTGAAACCCTTTGCAGTACACGCAGCAGAGCCAGTGCCAGAAGTAAAGGGCCTGCAGCCACAGCTGCTGACTGTACCCCCGGGGTTCAACATCAGTGTGTATCAAGATGGCCTGCCCAAAGCACGCACCATCTCAGCTACTGTGGTCAATGGGTCAACCATTGTGTATGTGGGGTCTGCTGGATCTGATGACGGCAAAAACCCCGTGGGAAACGTAAGTATAGCGCAGCATTCTGGCCATCACAGCAGCAGCAGCACGTTGCGTGGGCTGCATGCAGGACTGCGCAGTCACCCAGATACACAGCTAGAAGTCGCATGATGCAGCTGCTTGCCGAAATCACCTGCCTATGTACAGCTCATCCCGTCTGACACTTAACGATGATCCATCCAGCCTTGCATGCTGATATAATGATCACCAGCCTCACCTGAGCAACTGTTGCACAGATCACATGTCGCAACACGTGCGTAATCCCTGCTGCAGGTTTACTACATTGTGGACGAAGACAGCAATGGAGTGCCAGACTTCAGCGGCACACTATTGAGGAGTGACACACCCAATGGCATCGTGGTTCAGGGTTCAGACCTGTTACTGTCAGGGTTTCAGGACGGCAAGGGCATGGTGTGGCGGCTGCCAAATGTGCACAGCTATGCGCTGCGCAATGAGGTAGGCTTCACATGGTTTCTTGTTTGTCATTGTTCGTCTTTGGTTTTTGTTTGTTCTTCATTGTCTTGGGCACTTAGAGAAGGCAGTGTGCTGGTGCCAGCCGAACGTCAGCATATGACTTGGAATTTGTTGAGTTGCCAGCGTATGCAGGAGGTAGCAGCAGCAGGCCACTGCAGGGTGCACGTGCACGTGCGCGTTGTGTCCAAGCAAATCTTCACCATCAACACTGCTGCTGCTGCTGCTGCTGCCGCCATGTGGCATTCTCTTTGCAGCCCTTCACAGGCAACAAGTCTGTCATAACAGACAGGCTGCCGGGTGACCGCTGGCACGGCCGCCGCGTGCTTCGCTTCGCCCCTGATGGCCTGCTGGTGCTGGCAGTGGGCGTGCCCTGCAACGTGTGCAAGCTGAACCGCACTGCGCAGGGCATCCAGTTTGGCAGCCTGTACTCGCTGAATGTTACATCGGGAGAGCTGCGGCAACTTGCTACAGGTGAGCAGTGGTATAGAGATTGCAAATGTCTGCACGCAGTTTGTGCCCTGCTGGGCATGCAGTTTTGCACCTTGTATTCGCTGAATGTCACCTCAGGGGCGGCAGCTGGCTACAGGTAGGAGAGGGGGGCAACAGACTTGGCAGTAACTAATCAGCAACAAGTTGAACATGCCTGCATGGCGCACAGCTGTTAAACCAGCAGCTAGCACATGTACACTGCACATGATGTCAGTTGCAGAAGAAGGTGTGAGTGTGTAGGTGATTGATCTGGATCTGCTTCTGCAACAGCCCTGTGCTGCTGGACTTTTTTGTTGCCCAGATAGCATGCATAGCTCGCGCTTACCGTCTTGGTGTGCAAAGCAGGACATGTTCAGCACACAGCATGACTACTTCACATCATGTGCTTTAAATGCTGCTTGCGTGTGCTGTCTGTTCTGCCTGATTGGCTGCTTTTGTCGCCTTGATGCGCTGCTCTTTACTGCTTGCTTGCTGGCTGTACTGCTTGCACTGCCTGCAGGTGTGCGCAACAGTGTTGGCTTTGACTGGCACCCGAAGACAGGAGAGCTCTACTTCACGGTAAGTGCGCGTGTAATCCTCATCACGGCAGCAAGCAGCGACGTGACTTGCTTGCTGCATTACACACTGACAACCGTGGGAGCTGGTTGGAGGCCTCTACGCAGTGCACACTGACAGTGTTTTGCTGCAAATGCAATCAACATGTTACTTAAACCAGCAATGCTTGTTGGTACGCGGCAGAAGCACACTAGATCTTCAGTCAAGGTCCCATCAGATCGCGTGCCTGACATAGCGCTGACTTCCTGGATCCGACATACTGCTTATCTTTCGCAGGACAACGGCAGAGACAAGATCGGCAACGACGTGCCCGACTGCGAGCTCAACAGTATCCCGGCCAACTCCGCAACCGTCCTCGCCCGGCCCGGCGCGACGACACCGGCGAGCATTCCGAACTTTGGGCACCCGTACTGCCACACCGAAGGATCAGGCGACCCGTATGCGAGGGATTTCGGGGCGGGAAAGCCGCTGCTAGATCCGGAGTTCAACCCCAACGGCACTGTGGTCAACTGCTCTGGTGAGCACGCACAGGAAAATGCAACGCAGATTTTCCTGTCTGCTCAGCATGAAGAATGTAATGACTAACATGGTGTGAGTCGTGCGTGGCGTGAATCCTGCTTTCTTGTCTCCGTGCAGTGACATGCTGCAGCTGCCATGCACATGGCTGTGACTTTTTGGTTGTGCATGGTGATGTGCATGGTGATCTGCTGAGACGATGCCCTGCTGCTGGTGCTGTTGCATTACTGCGGCCCGTTTTCTGACGCAGACCCGACCCTTAATCGGCAGCCAGTACAGGCGCTGGGGCCCCACACAGCACCCCTGGGAATGCGCTTCTACCGCTGGAGCAACAGCACCCCTGGCGCCTTCCCTCGCGAGTATGACGGCACGGCTTTCATTGCAGAGCACGGCAGCTGGAACAGGGCCCCCAAAATTGGCTACCGCATCGTGATGCTGCGGGTTGCTAATGGCACAAATGCGGTGTCTGAGTACGAGCCGTTTGCGAGCGGCTGGCTGCAGAACGAGAATGACAACGCGCACAACTTCACATGGGGTGAGCGCAGTTGAGGGGCCTGTGGTTGTACTGTGACACCTTGTTGCAGATGCTCGTTGGTGGGGTCAATTTCATGTATGTAACTATCTTGTTTGCTGAGGCGTTTTGTCTATCAGTGCAGTCAACTCAGCGCATTGCTCACAGCGCATTGCTCACAGCGCACCAGCTGCCGCAGAGCTTGCAAGAGCCGCAGTGCTTCAGCCAGCTTGTGGTGTACATTCACTGCCTCGTTCTGTCAGTTGCCTCTGCTCATGCCTCAATAAACAACACCACAGGCCGCCCATTGATGCGGAGCAGCTGCTAGACACCGCACCAGTTGCTGCAGAGCTGTCAGAAGCTCCAATGCTCCAGCCTGATCTTATTGCACGCTCTCTGCCTCACTCTTGTGTCAGTGTGCTTTTGCTTTAATAACCCTACAGGCCGCCCGGTGGATGTGGAGGCAGATGCCAGATGGCCCGTTGCTCATCAGTGACACGTCATTTTGCCGGCACTACAAACTGGCTGCCTGACTTGAACCCTTCGACCCTGCATTTGTATTTCATTGCGCTTGCAGGCCGCCCGGTGGATGTGGAGCAAATGCCAGATGGCTCGCTGCTCATCAGTGACGACGGCACCGGAGCGCTGTACCGCGTGACTTACAACGCCAGCAACGCAAACAGCAGCAGCAGTGCCACACGCAGCGTCAGTGCTTCTCAAGGGCCTGCTCAACCCAGCGGCGCTGCTGCTGTCAGGGCTGCTGGCTTCGCGTGGTGGGCCGTGCTGATGGTGCTTGCTTGCGTGATGCACGGCAATCACTGATTGTTGCTGCTGCACGTGCATCGTTAAGAGAGTAAGCACCCCATGTGCTTTGCCCAGTGGCAACTGATGTCTGCTGCAGTGAGTAATGTGTGGTAATTCTTGACGGATATTCTTGACGGTGTGTGTTATATGCCTGATCCAGTGCGAAACTCAACCAGGAGTTGTATTATTAGTTGGCTGATTGTGTTGTGCAAGGGTTGAGGCCCTGTACCGCTAAGCAGGTTTGCAGACTGCCTGGTGCGTGAACTGCGATGCTGGCAGTGGCAGGATGAGCTGTGCTGCTGTGTTTATACTTGCTACTTTGATCCATTCCCGGGTGGCCGGCACGCAGCCGGGCTCAGCAACCAAAGTTTGATCAGGCATGCTGGTTGTTGACAGCGATATTACAAACAGGTGCATGCAAGCAGGCTAGTAGTTCATCCTACTAGGCTGGTTGTGTTGGCAGCTAGTGGCTGCCAGCCGCCGCATTCAGTGAATGCCAACGACGTTGCTAGTTGAGTGGTGTCCGACACCAGTGGTTGTGGCTGACTGATGAGTTGAACCAACACATGGTATCTTGCTACTGCCACTGCCGTTGCCGCCAGTCTAATCTCACCATGTCTAGTTGTGAGTCTTGGGTGGCGTAGGTAGCTTCAGATACATTGAAGAATGCATGGGCATATCGGCCTTGACAGCAACATCTCTGCTAGTCATGGGAACTCAACACCACAGCTTGGCATTGGTGTGCCTGCCGCAAGCAGCTGCTGCAGCCGCTACGGCAAGGCAGCATTGTTGGGGCATTGCTGATTGTGTTGGTGCGCACAGGAACTGGTTCGGTGCCACGATCAATGTGTCAACCATTCAAGCTTTCTGGCCTCGAGCTTTGTAACTTAAATTTTTTGAAAACACAGCAACACTCCGACTCTATACGGCTCCTTGACTCTTTGACAGTATGTGCTGCTGCCTGTTATTTTGAGCACAGCAAGCGCCCACCATCTGCACCAGCAGCCGGTGCTGCACAGGCATCGTGCTGTTGCAGATGTGCTGCGAGTTTCAACGCTGCTGCACACTAGGCAGCGCTGCATACTGCAGCCTGAGCAGCGCTGACCACATGAGCCGCCGCTCAGCTGCTGAGACAAGAGTGGCTCCAAAAAACGGATTGGCTCTCCAGCACAGCTGCTGCCGCGTCATGAAGCTTGCCTGGTGACGCTACCACTGCAGCTACAGCACTGCTGCTGGCGGGAGCCTGACAGCCACCCCAGCAGCTTGCATCCAACTCCTGCTCAGTTTGTGTTGCCAGTTGCTCTGCTGCTGCTGCTGCTGCTGCTGCTGCTGCTGCTGCTGCTGCCGCACTTGAAAACAAGTGCTACCAGCGTACCAGGTCACATAGCAGCTCCCTCACAGCATTTGCTGACCCGGCATCTTCCAGTCCTACAGGAGCCTGATGCTGTTCCGGTGCTGTTGCATTTGCGAATGCAGCAGCATCATTGCCAGAAGCTGCTGCTGCTGCTGCTGCTGCTGTGCGCCGCATGTGAGCCATCGCTGCCCTGCTCCTTGCCCGCAGCAGCACTTGGGGGCTGCTTGTGCCGGCAGCACTAGCATCAGCAGCAGCAGCAGCAACAGCAGCAGCATGTCCTGCAGGTGCCATCACGTTGTTGCGTGGTGCTGGCCTGCTTCTGCTAGTGCCCAGCAGCAAGTCGTGCACACCAAGCACACCAGCAAGGTGTATCACGCGGTACCGGCTGCGCTTTTTGCCTAGCAGCACCACTCAAAGGCCACTTGCTAGCCTCGCTAGGCCGCACCAACAGCATCATAAGCACGTTCACCCCTCAGATTGTACTGTACATACATCCAGCTAGCCAATCACACAGCTTGCCTGTTGCAGCTGAGGCTGCTGCTGCTCAGGTATCTGCTGCCTGCTGTGTCCTATGCACCCCTTGTTGCGTCACTGCAACAGTATGTACCTATCAACATACAGCAGTGGCTGGTGTGTGCATCAGCAACCAATAGACGGCCCAGTAGTGGACATCAGCCGCCAGCTGGGGTGCTAGACACTGCTTGCCTGTCCAGTGTGGCCACTGCTTGGCTACCCAGTGCAGCCACTGCTTGCCCAATCTCTGCTTGGCCAAAACCACAGCCACCGCTTGGCCAAAATCACAGCTACTGCTTGGCTGTCCCACAGCCACTGCTTGCCCACTCTTGCCTGGTCCAGCCTATGTCCTCGTCTAGTGGTTAGGGTCCCAGAAGTACTGCTTGCCGAATTTTACTGCCAGCCACAGGAAAGCAACATCCAGCACAGCCACGCCAACAGCCACCAGGCGCCTGTTCTGGTACAGCGCCTGCAGCGCACCTTGCACCTTTTCCTGCAAATCAACATAACAGGCACAAAGGCAAATCAGAAAGAGCTTTTTGAGTACAGGTGAGCTCACTGACACTAAGTCCACAATAGCTTTGGGTTGGGGTTGGGGGTTGAAATTTAGAGTGGTGAGAGAAGGGGCGCAGGCGATGCAGGCAGCTGTGGGTGTATCGCAAGGTGCATCAAGGACAGGGTGAGCAGGGTAGGGGGTGGGCATGAGGGTTGCATGCTGTGGAAGTTTCCAGCACAGCGCTTCAGGCAGTGTTGTCCGCTGAGAGCATGGTGCGGTTACAGCGCACAAGCATTTACAATTCAACATTGCACACATACGACCTGTGCAGGGCAGGGTTTGCTGGGGAAGCATTGCCACTGCGCGCTTGCAAGCAACAACAGAAGCAGCAGCAGCAGCAGCAGCATGCTGCGGATTTGGCTGCAGCATGCTTGGCGAAGCCCCCTTGCAGGCAACCATGCAGCGACCCTAGCAGCCTCATCGTGCTTTCATTGAGTGCCCGTACCTGTAGACTTTGTTCTCCCACAGGTTGAGCAGGCTGAGCTTCTTGGCTGCCTGGCTGTGTTTCTTGGCTGGCTGGCTGTGACTGTTGGCTGGAAGACTCCTCTGCAGACTCAGTCCCCAACGCTGGCCGCGCAAACCGATAGTAAGAAACGTATTGAGCACGAGCGGCAGCTACTGCGGGCTTGCGGAGAGTCAATGGCTGGCTGTGTGCGTGCCTGCGAGCTTTAGCCTGCAGCCCGGTGCTGCTGATGACTCGGCTTGACGCCAACATAATTTCGTGCCTCGACTGCTACGTATCAAAGAAAGGTAAACAGCTGAAACGATATTGGAGGGAACGCATGGCGCGGAACTGGAGCCCTTGGCAGGAGCCCATCAGGATGCCACATCATGTCACAGCACATGACAAGGATTTTCAGATTCTTACTACTCTGCTGAAGCACAGGCCAACGAAGAAAGCATGCCGGATGTCCAAGGCAACATGCAGTAGTATGCACACCTAGTATACCACCAATGGCTATTACAGACTATAGTCCAGCTGGCCAAGAGTCTGCTGACTCGGTTTTGAAAACATCTACTACAGTGGGACGGATCCGTCCGGGCGCACTGGAAACTGCACATCTACTGCACATCTACTGCACATCTACTGCACAGCCCCCATGTACAATGCCGCCGAAAGCCTGTACAGTGCACATGCTGCCAGCAGCTGAGCACGTACAGCTGCTACGCAGCAGCCTGTTGCTGCAGCAGCTGCATAAACCTGCCGTCTGCCGGTGAGGGCCTCCCTATGCCGCCAGTAGGCACATCTGCTGCCAGTAGGCACATCTGCTGCCAGCATACAAGCAGCTGCTACACATCAGCCTGCTCCTGCAGCAGCTGCAGCAAGCTGCTTGCTTGCCTCTCCTGGCCCCCCTCTACAGCCCATGCCTGCCACTCTGCTTCTGTCAGCAGCACACATTTGAAATGCCGCACAGTGGGCAGCAGCAGCGATGCGCTCACAGCAGCCATGCCAGTCATTCTAGACTCCTGCTGCTGCTGCTGAGTAGCATCCGACTCGCTGCTGCTGCTGCTGTTGTTGTTGAAGTGATTGTCAGACATCCGGCTCAGCTGCCCTTCTGGCACCAGCACCACCAGCACCTTCCGCCTGCTGCTGCTGCTGCTGCTGCTGCTGCTGCTGCTGCTGCTGCCAGCTCTCACCCCGGCACCCCCAGGCTCCTCAATAACAACATGCCCCAGCAGCTGACTCGCCACTTCCGACCCCAAGGCATCCCACACACAACCAGCAGCAGCAGCAGCAGCGGCTGACGCCCCGCCTGCTGCAGTAGTGCTGCCACAGCAGGCTGCAGGAACAGCAGCTACTGCTGCAGCTGCTGCTGCCGCTTGTGCTGCAGGGCCCTGTGCGATAGTGGGGTGGGCCGCCAGGCCGCTGCTGTGCAGTGCAGCCAGCACCTGCTTGGCAAAGCTGCTGCTGCACACTGCTGCAGTCTGCCGCACAGCTACTCTGGCACCTGAGAGGGCCAGACAGCACAGCACAGTGCAGCAGCAGCAGGGCATGAGACGCCAGTCAGCAGAATAGGTGCAAAACATCTTGTTGAGTGCAGCAAGGTGACCCGGGAATGTCCTGCCAGGGAGATGTGCCACATGTATGACAGTTTTAGGCATGGTAAATGCACAACTGCGCACCTTCAAGCAATGCTGGCATGTTGACATATCTACACAATTGCAGAGCATAACTCAGCACACATGCAGGGATGGCGGCCGCTGATGCTATGTTGCAGTGGCTGCCCTGCAAACATAACAATATAACATAACAGTCAGCTGCTTGCTGTCATCTTGCTGGCTGCAGCCAAGCCATCAGACAATTCATCAGATGCTTTGACTAGAGGCGCAAATGCATGCAGCTACGCTCCTGCTGTACTTTCTGCACGGTGTGCGTTGCATGCGCTGCAGCTTCTCCTCACCTGCTGCCAACAGCTTCTTGCATACTGCTGCTGCCCTCCCAGAGCCCTGCTGCTGCTGCTGCTGCTGCTGCTGCTGCTGCTGCTGCTGCTGGGCGCTGCTGCCGTCACCACCAGGCATTGACTGTGCACGCAACTTCCGCCTCCCCCGCCCTTGCTGCTGCTGTTGCTGCTGCTGCTGCAATGCAATGAGGTGGGCCCACATCACCTTTGCAGCATCAGCTGCTGTGAATGCACCAGGGCCCCAATCCACTACTGCAAGCCACAGCTGCTGGAATAACAGACCAGGAGGAGCACTGCGCACACCTGCTGCTGTCTCTGCGGCTGTTGAGGATGCTGTTGCTGCTGCTGCTGCTGCCACAAGTGTCAGGTTTGCCAACTGCTGTGGACTGAGTTGCTCGAAGTCTGAAGCAGCAACAGCCAGCAGCCACTGCAGCAGCACTGCAGTATCATGTGGCTGCATCGCCCCATCACCCTGCTGCTGCTGCTGTTGTACTGCCTGACCTGAGCACAGTACTGCCCATGCCAGGTCAGCAGCATCTGCTGCACTGTACTGCCTGGCATGTGCTGCAAAGTGGGCGGTACAAGCTGCCAGTACGCTGCTAGGGGCTGCTCTGAGCTCTGCTAGAGACCAGGCGATGGTGGCAACATCTTGAGGGGATGCTGCTGCCAGCAGCAGTGACACTCTTTGCTGCTGCTGCTGCTGCTGCTGCTGTGAAGATGCAGATGTTAAAATGCCTGCTGCAAGCTGCTTCTGGGTTGCTGGTGCAGCCATTGCTGCTGCCACAGCTGTCACAAAGCCCTCATGGTACACCCCAGCTGCTGCTAAACCCCACAGCAGGCTGCTGACCTGGCTGATGCTAAACCCTGGCAGCAGCCTCATGCCAGCTTCTGCCAGGGCATCAAAGGGTTTAGGGTCCCGCAACCCAACTGTTCCCAGACTCCAGGCAATTGCTGCCAGGTCACGAGGCTGCAGGTGGTCCCAAATGCTGCTGCTGCTGCTGCTGCCAGCCACAGGCCTCTGCTGTGGCTGAGTCACAAGCTGAACCCCAATCTCCCTAAACACATCCATATCATGATAGCCAGCTGCAGCCAGCGCCCAGCTAAACCTCGACAGTGCCCTTGCCTGCAAAACCCCAGCCTGCAGCCGCGGAACTAACACATCCGTAACAGCAGCAAACAGCTGCTCATCTGTGTGGCCGGCTGCAGCATATGCAGCCAGCAGCCTAGCAAGGGCCCAGCTACTGCCGTTATCTAACACCTCACGGCGCATTACAGCAGCAGAAGCAGAGTCAAACAGCTGAGGGGCGTCCACGCCTGCTGCTGCATATGCAGCAAGTGCTGTGGCGAGGTGCCGCAGCATTAAGCTGTGAGTGCTGGCAGCTAGGGGCAGGGCCAGCTGCTGCAGAAGCTGCTGCAGCTCTTTCTGTACAACAGCAGCAGCTGTAAAATTGACCTCAGCACTGCTGCTGCTGCTGCTTTGCTGACTGGAGATCTCGCTAGTGGCTGCTGCATGTGCTGCCGCTCCTGCTAATTGTGATGAATCCAGCTCAGAGTCCCTGTCAGTGCTGCTGCTGCTGCTGCTGCTGCCAGCCCATCCTGCTGCCGCCAGCTGTCCTGCTGCTGCCGCCAGCAGCACAAGCTGCTCTGCTGGCAACCTCCCAAAGCCAGCTGCACGAACCGCACACAGCAGCCGCTGCGCAACAGCAGCCGCCACTGCTGCGCTACCACCACCACTGCCATCAGAGATCACCAAACCTCCTCCTGCTGCTGCTGCTGCTGCTGCTGGTGCTGTGTTACTCGCCACTGCAAAGAACCGGAGCTGAGCAAACACGTGCAGCAGTGCAGCAGCAATGCCCGGCACTGCCAGCTCAGCTTCATCAGCAGCTAGCACGCGCTGTGCTGCTGCTGCCACGAGCTGCTCTGCTGCTGCTGCTACTGCTGCTGCTGCTGCTGCTGCTGCTGCTGCTGCTGCTGCTGAAACTCCTGCAGCTGCAGCACTGACAGGTTGCTGCTGCTGGTGGTGCTGGTTCTTGTGCGCACCAGAAACTGACAGCAGCAGCAGGCTCACTTCCAGCAGATTGAACCCTGCCAATGTGCCCTGGGGTTCTATCTGCAAAGCCCTGTCCCACAGCCGCCCCACCAGCCAGGGTTCAACAGACTGCAGCAGCACAAAACCCCGAGCCAGTGTGGCGATCTGCCTGGGGGCAAAGGCCTCAAGCTTGCTGCTTGCTGCTGCTGCCAGGTAATGCATCAGCAGAGGATCCTCATGCACAACCTGCTGCTGCTGCTGCTGCTGCTGCTGCTGCTGCTGCTGCTGTACTGCATCTTTAGTAGCACTGCTGCCTGCTCCTGCATCCGCTGCCGCTGCTGCTGCCGCCCTCCGCTGCTGCTGCTGCCGCTTGATTTTCTGCCGGGTGAAGTTCTGCTTGAGTTCTGCTGCCACTGCGCGCCTCCTGTGGTGTCTTGCCATGTTGGCACAGCTCCACACAAGGCTAGCAAGCTCCTCAGAAGACAGCCTGCAAGGTGGTGCAGCCTCACTGCTGCTGCTGCTGCTGCTGCTGGAAACTGCAGTCCCTGCTGTTAGTGTATAGCCTGTCTCCTGCTGCTGCTGCTGCTGCTGCTGTTGCTGATGCCAGGTGGTGTACTCTGGGCCCAAAGCCTGATCCACAAGCCCCTGCAAAACCCCAGGCGGGGCCAAATGCACAGCATCTGCATCCGCAACTGCCCAGATCAGGTTTAGCGCTGCCACCTCACTAAACCCTTCAACGCCCTGCTGCTGAGCCCTAGCCAGCAGCGCTTGGAAGGCAGGGTACGCACCGGACTTTGGGGCGATGCGGCTGCGTGCTAAACCCCAGGCACAGCGGGCTACCTCGCTAGGGTCTAGCAGGGGTGCTAAACCCTGGGTCATGGACCTGAGCTTGAGCCACAGCCTGTGGTCTTTGATGGACAGCGCTGCTGCTGCTGTGATGGCGCGGCAGAGCTGACCACCCACACTGCCAATAGCACCTGAGCAGATGAGGCACAACACAAAAGGAGGGGTCAGAGTTTGACAACATGTCTTTTGCACCAGTGCACTCATTGGGTTCACAGTGAAATAAAATTGCAAGGACTCGCTGCAAGAAGATACGCACCACTCAGCTGCTCCCTGCTGCAGCAACAATGCTGCATGCCGAGCCGTGTCAGCAAGAACCTGCTCCAGCATGCAGCATACCAGCCATGCTGTGACGCGCACGCGCACCTAACATCTCATGCTTCACTTCGCTTGTCACTGCTATGCTACGACTTGATTGGTTCATGATGATGATGATGATTACACCAGCCACGCCATGCGCCGCACCTTTCATCTCGTGCTTCACTTCGCTCTCCACCAGCTGCCGAATGACAAGCCTCCACAAGCTCCGCTGCTGCTGCAGCCCACTTGCTGCTGCTTTCCCATCCTGCTGCTGCTGCTGCTGCTGCTGCAGTAGCATCGCTGCTGCATCCCCACCCTGCTGCTGCTGCAGCTGGGCTACTGCTGCCTCGCCACCCTGCACCTGCTGCAGCAGCAGTGGTGCGGGCCTCCAGCCCAGCTGCGCCCACACCCACAGCACCCCAGAGGCATGCTGAAAGCCCAACAAGTCAGCCTGCCTGTACAGCAGCACATCACAGCTCCTCAGCAGCTGCTGCAACTCCTGCTGCTGCTGGTGGTCTTTGTTGCTGCTGCCTGCCGCAGCTGCTGCTGGCCATGGAGAGCCGCTGTCCCGCTGCTGTGTTGGCATGCTGCTGCTGCTGTTGAGGCCAGCTGAGCTCCTGCGCAGCACTGTCACTGCTTGCAGCAGCAGCCGAGTCGTGATGTCTGGCTGGTCAGCTGCAGCAGCAGCAGGCAGCAGCTCCAGCAGCTGCTGCAGCGACCTTGCGCCGCTTATGACCTTGCGCAAGTCAGCTAGGCTGCTGCTGCTGCTACTGCTGCTGCTGCTGTTGTCAGCAGCAGGTGTCCTGTGACATGAGCTAAATGGGTCAGCAGGCTGTGGCCGTCGCACAGGCCGCTGCACCTGCAGCTGCTGCCACCCAAGCTGCTGTTGCTGCTGCGACTGCTGCTGCTGGTTCTGTTGCGCTACAGCTCGCGGGTAGGACAGTGGCTGACCTGCTCCCTGCTGCTGCTGTTGTTGCTGCTGCCTCCATTGCTGTAGCTGCTGGTGTGGCTGCTGTAGCTGGCGCCGCAGCTGTAGCATGCCTGGCAGCTCATCCCCCTGCAGCTGCTGATTGTTGAAGCTCTCACATGAAGCTGCAGCTGTGACAGAGCTGTGTGGTCTGCTGCGTGTTGCACGCTTGATGCTGCTCGACAGCCAGCACTGCGGATGCTGGGCTGTGTTGCTGCTGTGAGCTGCCCGGTCTGGCTGAGCAGTTGTGTGCATGCTGTTGTAGTTGCGTGTAGTAATAGACGGTTCAAACACACCACGCAGTCCGGCTCAGGCCGTACCAGCACCTTCTGCTCCTGGTGCTGCTGCATGCACTGCTGATGCTGCTGTTGTCCACGTTTAACACAGCTTGCAGGCACTGAAACTGAGTTGGAATAGCTCCATACAGCAGTAGGTATCGAAGTCTTTCCAGGGGTGCGATCAACGAGCACGCTCAGCGACACTGGCAGCTGCTCACGGCTGGGCAGCTTTGCGTCTCGGAGCTTTGTGGCATCACCCACCAGTTCTCCAGTTACGACATATTCAGCAAATAAAAACGCGATGACGGCAGCGGCTGCGTTGCTGACAGGGTGTTGGAGTGGAACTTCATGAGGAGCAGCAACCCTAGGTAACGTAGTTGACCGCCAGGCACAGACTCCCGCTACCCAAAGCTTACACAGTGTGGACTAAGCCAAGCACACATGATGATTATACATCTTCCAGGCTGCAGCTCGTAGCTGAGCAGGTCAGGTGACACAACCGCAGCACTGTCATCAAATTGCTTGAACAACAGTACTGAACCCTGCTGTTTGACTGCACTACCCACACACGCCAACAGGACACCCTCAATGGTCACTTCTGCCATAAGCATCCCGTCCTACTTTTATATCTGAAGCACAGCATTATGGCAACGTAGGTCGCTGGGGCGACCTAACATTTGCTGTCTTTCTCGCAGTATTCTTGCTTGCAGGACTCTGCCAATCCACCAACACACACATCTATGACCCTTTCAACCCTGCACGCTGAAGGCATCTGCAAGGCCCATCACGGGGCATGATGCCCTTGGGGCGAGTCGCAGGTACCCACCCCACCTGCGAGGTGTTTGGCACATTGCCTGTTGCTGCTGGAGCACCGACACCGTCCATGTTTGCGTGTCAAGGCCTACACCTTGAGCTGCTGCCTGGGGGTCCCTGCAGGCAGGATGGCATCGCTGATGCCACGCGCCCCTGCAGTGTTGAACTGGTGGCTGAGCACCTCGTGAGCGTCCTGCAAGCCGCAGCAACACCACCATACAGCTGCTGTGAGAGTAGTGGCATGCACACATATGCACGACATCGAGTGTGTTAGAAGGTAATGCAAAACTGCTCAGCAGCACGTAAGTTCAAATGTCAGCAATTACTGTGAGCAATATGTTTGAAGACTGAGCAGCTGCTGGCTGCACATGTCCCTATGCTGCATCGGTGTGTAAGGTGACTAAGCAAACAGGCGATTGTTTGCTGCACTGCTGCGTCCTGCTGCACCTACCTTGATGACGATGGTGTTGCACAGCGCGTGGTGCGTGATCTCATCACTCACAGACCCCAGCTTCTTCTGACTGCAGGTACAAACAAAGGGCACATTGCCGGCCTTACTTGCAGGTCACTGCTTGTTAGGCACAAATCTTGCTGGGCTAGTTCTTCCCAAAAAGCTGCTCTAGCAAGCTCACCACACAAGAACACATGCTGAATTTCAGTACAGCAAACCACCAGCTGCATCCAGGCCACAGCTGCTGCTGCACACTGCTGCAGTCTGGGCCACAGCACATGTCACATCATCTTCTCATCTACCGTAGTGGGGCCCACCTGTATCCTGCGATGCCGCACACCAGTGTGTCCACCTCCTTGAGCCCCACCAGCTGCAGCAGCCCTGTGGACACACTCTGGGCCCGCTCCACGCGCCAGCTCAGCGTCTCAAGCGGGATCTGCACAGCCACAAACACAGACAAATAGGCCCCCCATGCGGCAGCAGGGCGCCAGGCAGCAAGCTGTTACTTGCTGCTTGCTGACCAGCAGTGCTGCTTGCAGGAGCCGGCTTGCAGGAGTCACCCCAGCGCTGAGCGTGGCACCTGCATCATTATGCTGCTTGGTGGGCGAGCTGTGCAGCCAAAACCTGGGACCGCTGCAGTGCCATGCTTCACTGCCAGGCTAGCAGGGGGCAGTTGATATCATGCAGCAGCTATCAGCTGTGCTGTTCATGCTCCTGCCTGTGCTGCGCACCTTGAGCTTCTCTGCCACTGCGGTGTAGTTCTTGAAGAAGTCTGGGCCGCTGGCTGGCTGGTGCTCGTAGCTGCAGCTGACCAGCAGCACGCGGTCGCCAGGCTTCACCAGCCTGAGCAGCAGCAGCAGCAGCAGAAGCAGTAATCACCGTGTATTTGGTTGCGCAGCACATGCTGCTAACAGTGATCGCTGGGCATTCATCAGCCTGAGTCCTCGTATGGTTACAGCTGCTCAAGCAGGACTACACTGCTGCAAGTTGGATGACTTGCTGATGGCTTGCTCTGTGTCAAATAGTTGGTTGCTGCAAAACATTTGTTTGCCTTGCATGTTTTGCTGACCAGTCACTGCAAGCACATCCCACTCACTGGTAGCACAGCGTGAGGAAGGCCACAGCTGCTGCCCTGCTGCAGTCAGTTGCGAACATGTAGTGGTGGCTGCCAGGGGTGCTGGTGCCAGCGCTGCTGCGCACAATGGCGACGCTGCTGTGTCCCTCCCGCAGTGAATAGTCTGACACCGTGCCAAGCATGTCTCTGCGGGTTGGCAGAGCAGGACGCCCAATACAATTCAATAACGGGTGATTGCCTGCATGCAGTTCAAATGCTGACAGCAGCAAGTTTGCTGCAACAGTTCAGCTAGCATACAGCCGATGTCAGCTCAACAGCACGCCAACAGCTGCACACACTCTCGAGCATGCAGGGCTGACTGCAGATGCACCACTGCCAGCTGCTGCTTGCGCTGCTGCTGAGCAGAAGCATGGCCAGCGACTCACACGCGCTCGCCCTTGCGGCCAAAGGAGCCCACCACCAGCAGGTCCACATGCTGCTCTTGAGCCAGTGCCATGAGCGTCTGGCAGGTGCTGCTGCCCTGGCCTTTCTCCCTGCAAGCCCAATCAGCCCTTGCCTGCGCCATGCATCGCCAGGGGACAGTTGCTTGGCTACTCTGCAATTTGGAGCGCGCTAGACGCGCTTGCTGGCTGCTGGGCATGCACACCACGATGGAAGCATGGCTGGCTGCTGCTGAAATGTGTAAGCATGTGTTGTGCACAGTTCAATCAAGCTCATACATGCAGTACTGCCTGGTCATTGAGCTCTGCAGAGTTGGCTTCATTGCGTTTGTCTGCTGCATAAGACAGCTCTGCAGCTGTACACGTACCTTCAGGCTGTGTGCCTTGTCTACATACTGGCTCTCAAGGTGCTTTGGCTGCAGGTGACGAGGCAGGAACGCCTTGCTGCTGTCTGAAACATGCAGGATCACCAGCCTGTCTCCCCTGGCTGCATTGTAGAAGCCACAGGCTGTTGCCAGGGCCTTGTCCGATATGTTGCTGCCATCTATTGCGACGCCGATGACCAGCTTCTTCTTTGGGTTTTTCTGCAAGAATGCTTCTTCCAGTGTTGAAGGCATCGTGGTGTTCCGGGCAGAACAATAATGCTGACTATCACGTACTGCGGAACGCCGTGTCCATGCACTTTACAAGTAACGCAACTGCCACCGACAACATAGTATAAAGTTTCTGTCAGAACGAATCAGACTCATGCTCGTCACCTGTCCGGTCAACTTCAGTCAAACATGCATGCACGTCACCAACTCGGATTCGCACTGCTAAGCAGCGCTGTGCCGACGCTGAGAATGAAGAGTTTCATTTTACCACATGTACAATGAAAACTCTCCCGCTGTGTACTTAACCATACAAGGTGCAAGCCGCACCAAGATCACTGCGCAGTGCATGCACAATAGAAGCTCTCAGCAATGCTGACGCTTCAACGATGGCCTCCCATGGGTCAAGTTTATGCGACCACATGCCGAATGCTGCATCCTAGTTGGATATAGCATTAAAAATAATAAAAGAGCAGAGAACAATAAGGTTTCGACCAGACTGCACAAACAGCTGACCTGCACTGCAAGCCCCCACAGCTGCTGCTGCAATGTGAAGTTCTCGCAGCTCGGTCAAGCATGAAACGGCTCAACGTGATCAAATGCTACCAACACTGCCTCTGGCGCATATGTATCCATTGCAAGAGCCATATTGCTGAACCAAATACAACTTGCAGCGCTCACTGCTCCACGGCACACCGGGTCTAGCAATGCTGCATGCTGTCCTTGATGTGCAGCAAACAGACATGGTAAACAGTGTTGTGACGCAATGGCAACTTGATCATCAAACGCCACGGATGCAATTACAAATATATTATGTGGACTTCAGGGTGCGACAGGTGTTTCGGCGTATCCCGTCATCAACGTGCACCAAGCACCAGCACACTGGTCGCTGCACACTTGTCACAAGCAGCTGCTAGCAGGCTTGCAACAGCCCATCACTAGCCATCAATAACCATCGCCTCAGGTGCCGCTGCAGGCGCTACAGCTGATGGCGGCATAGCCGCAGACACTGGCGCAGCTGCGGAAGCAGGGGGCGGTTGCTGCTGCTGCTGCTGCTGCTGTGGCGGTGCCGCAGCAGCTGGCCCTTCCTGCACAGCCAGAGGCGGGCGCTGCTGCTGCTGCTGCTGCGGTGGTGCTGCGACTGCAGCTGGCCCTTGTGTAACCACCACCGGCCGCTGCTGCTGCTGCTGCTGTGGTGCTGCCGCTGCTGGCCCTTGCTGGGTAGTTACCATCGGCCGCTGCTGCTGCTGTTGCTGCTGCTGCATGCCTTGCAGCTGTATGTACACCTGGCCCTGCTGCATCGCAGCAGCAGGCACAAAGCCATATGGTGTCATGACACCTGCTGGCATCACCCCACCAGGCATGAGGGCAATTCCCTGGGCAGGCGGCCGCACCATCTGCTGCAGCTGCCCACCAGACGGCGACCTACGCGGCACCCCTCCCACAGCTGCATTATCCACATTAGCTGCATTAGCCGCATTGGCCGCATTCGTTGCTGCTGCAGGACGCTGCCCCGAGGGTGGCTGGCCTGCTGCTGCTGCTGCTGCTGCTGCCGCCGGCCGGTCTGCTGCAGCTGCAGGGGGTGCTCCAGCTCCTGGTGACACCACCTGGCCAGGGGGTAACCCCCCACTGCCAGCCCGTGTGGCCTGCACCTGAGATTGCTGCAGCGCATGCTGCACCTGCGGCAGCGACTGCAGGTGCCGCGGCAGCTGCTGCTGCAGTGATGACGGAGCACCAGCAGAGGGGTTCCTAGACATGGAGGGAGAGGGGCCATGCCCCGGCTGCTGCTGCTGCTGCTGTGGGTGAGCTGCACGGGAGCCAGCAGCAGCAGCAGCTGCTGCTGCAGCAGCGCCCTGCGCGCCAGCTGCAGGCGCATCCACATGTTGTCGCTGCCCAGCTTGCTGCTGCTGCTGCTGCGCTGCGATCTGTGCCTGCTGCTGCTGCAACTGGTATGCCAGCGCGGCTGCCCGATTAGCCTGCGCCTCCATCGCTGCGTGTCTGAACTCCTCCCGCTGCGCGTCAGTCATCGCTGGCGGAGGCACGATCTGCCGCAGCTGCTGGATCATCTGCGTTACTAACGCCTGGCCATGTGCAATGCTGTCAAGAGCAGGCACCTTAGGCCTGCCAGGCCCACGAGATGCAGGCAATTGTGCTGCTGCTGCTGCTGCTGCAGCAGGAGGCCCTCCAGCAGACACCTGCACAGGCCCAGACCCAGCTTGCTGCTGCTGCTGCTGCTGCTGCCGGGCCTGCTGCTGCTGCGCATGCATCTGCTGCAGTTGCTGCTGCTGCTGCTGCTGCGCAGGTGGCAGCTGTCGCATGGCCTGCGCACCTGCTGGCGGCGGCCCCCGCTGTTGCTGTAGCATTTGCTGCTGCTGCTGCTGTTGTTGCTGTAGTATTTGCTGCTGCTGCTGCTGCATGGCTGCCACCTGCTGCGGGCTTGCATTCCGGTGCACCCCTGCTTCCCCAGAGTGCTGCCGCGCCATCGCTGCCGCCGCCTGCTGATACTGCTGCTGGTGCTGCTGCGACGCCTGCCGGCGCAGCTGCTGCTGCATTGCCGGCGGCAGTGTTAGCACTGGCAGCTTCCCGGGACTCACATTTAGCACGGCAACAGGCGTGTTAGCATCAGCACCCATAAATCCATTCGCACTGCGCGGCCCTGCGGGGCTTGCTGCTGCGGACCCTGCTGCGCCACTACTGCTAGGGGGTACAGGTACCCCTGGCGGCCACTCGTGCAGCTTTGGGAGTCCTAGCAGCTCCAGCACTGCTGCAACTTTTGCTGCATTGGCTGGCGTGAGGTGGTGCCTGTAAGGGGCCATGCTTGCCAGCTCAGCATGCAGCACCAGCAGCGCGTCATCCAGCTGGTGGGTGAGCTGCTGCTGCTGCTGCTGCGCCAGCTTCTGTGCGGCAAGCGCTTGCGCCTCGCGCTGCTGTGCGGCTGCCTCCCGTGCGTGCTGCTGCAGCACGGACTTGAAGGCGGCAGCGACGACAGCAGCGACAATGCGCTGCCGCTGTGCTGCCTCTGCATCCTCCATCTCCTGATCTGCATCCGGCTGCTGCTGCTGCTGCTGCTGCGTGTCCGGCGCTGCTGACGCCTTTTCTGTCACCCCTGCAGCTGCAGCATTTGCACCTTCTGCTGCAGCAGCTGGACCTGAAGGTGCTGCTGCTGGTGCATCTGCAGAAGCTGGGGCGGCAGGAGCTGCGGCATCCGGCTGGCTGCTGCCAGCTGCTGCTGCAGGCTGGTCCACGTCCATGGCCTCAGGCCCAGCTGACTCACCATCATCTGCTGCCTCTGGTGCATCTGCTGTGGGTTTTGCAGTTTGCCCAGCAGCATCTTTCGCCGCCTCATCACCAGCAGCAACAGCCTCAACTCCACCAGCAGCTGCTGCTGGCGCCGGCGCGGCAGCAGAAGCAGATGCTGCCGCAGCAGCACTCGCCGCCGCCGCCGCAGCCACCGCCACTTGCCGCTGCTGCTTCAGCTGCACCTCATGTGCCACAAGCTGCTCCAAATACCCATTCAGCTGGCTAGGACTGCAGCCCAGCCAGCCTTTCACACGCGCCACAACGCTGTCCTGCATCTGCTGCGCGCGCTGCTCTGCGCTTAGTAACGCCAGCTGCTGATGCCGCAGCACGCTGCCCGGCTTATGCGGCGCAGCCCCACCCCTTACTCCAGCCATGATAGCCGCCAAGCTGCCTGGTGCAGGCGGCGGCAGTAGCCCTCCCATACTGCCAGGACTACTGCCGGCAGTTGCTACAGCCAGGGTACCGCCTGCACCAGGTACTCCTGCCAGCACAGCACGGGCATCATCCTCGTTTCCAGGCACCTCCAGCAGTACTGCAAGTGAGGCCAGCAGATGGGTGGCCTGCTCTGCAGTGAGCCGGCCTTCTTGCATGTGGCTGGCCGCGTGTGCTGCTGCTGTGGCGTAAAGGCTGCTGGTGGCTGATGGTAGTAAGCGCAGCGTGCCGTCGCTGTGCAGGGCAGCCATCCTGGTGATGTCGGAGAGTCGCAGCGGCAGGCTGGCCTGCAGCAGCCAAAAAAGCACAAAATGGTGGGCAGGGAGGTTAAAGCAGCGAAGGTTGCTGCTGCTTGCATACAGCATCCGTATCATGGGTTATGTGATGTCACATTTGAAGCCGTTTCAGCAGAGCTTGTGATGCTATGTATGTGGACTGCAACGTGCTGGTTGTGCCCCACAGACACGAGCCAGCTAGCCAGGAGTCGCAGCAGCTGTGCCCTCACCGCATGCGCCACTGTGTTGTGCTCGTTGAGCGCCATCATCACGGCAGACTGCACCTTGCCTGCGTGCTGCAGCAGCGCAGCACCCTGCAGGTCACTGGCACCCCCCGGCAACTGCAGCAGCAGCAACAGCAGCAGCAGCAGCAGCAGCAACCGTGCAGTGTCAGCAGACCACGGCAGCAGCGCCCAATCTCTCCTGGCATCAAGCATTACAAGCTCCTGTTGACATGCACGTCCAAACATTTTGAACAGCTGCACATCAATGGCCTGTCCCCTGAAACCGCCCCTTTTCTCCCTGCAGCCCTGTTTCTCAGAAAAATATGCAGCACATGCTGTTCTCTTATTTCCCCCACCTGCGTTTCGTGCTCCCACGCCTCAGCTGCAGCGTCCACCAGCAGGCGGAAGCGCTCCAGCTCCCCGATGCGCGCCATGGCCTCGCCGCGCGAGCGCACAATGCGGCCGTCAGGCGGCAGGTAGTAGCGGTCCTTGGTGCCCTGGCTCGCACCTGAGGCAAAACAGTGGATGAAACATGACAAGAAATTGACACATCAAGCACAACGCAACGAGAAGTAGCGGTTGCTATAGCTACAGCTCACGGCTGACAGCACGACACATCCAGCCAGGCAAACAGTGTTACAACCAGCAGCCAGCAAGCCAAGCATCCGCCTCCACTGCAGCAGCAAATTCGACGGCTGCCAGCATGCTGCCCATAAGCAGCAGCTGTCCCGCGCCCCCGATCCCTCACCTGCTACGCGTGTGCACTCGACGATGTATCAGCTCTTACGGAAGCCACCAAGGGGAAGACACAGCGGATGAAGATGACAGCAAATGGCAACTCGGCGGCTGCCAGCATGCTGCCCAACAGCAGCATCTGTCCCTCACCCCCTATCCCTCACCTGCTACACGCGTGCGCTCGATGATGTACCAGCCCTTAGGGAAGCCATGCTCCTCCCCTTTCAGCCACGCCGTGGGCTTGCCCTGCCTGTTCTCAATGAAGTAGCGCCGCTGCGCATCCGTAAGGTCATCCGGCATCTCCCCTGCGAGCTCATCGTTGCCGCATGCTGCTGCTGCTGCAGTGCTGCCGTCAGCGTGCTGCTGCTGCTGCTGCTGGCTGCCTTCGTCATCGCTGCCGCCAGAGTCCGAAGCGGCAGCAGCAGCGGCAGCAGCAACAGCAGCCGCCGCAGCAGCGCGCGCAGCACCGCCACGTGCGCCTTCGCCGGCAGCTTGGCGCGCCGGCTGCTTTGGAGGCGCGGCGCCGGCAGCAGCAGCAGCAGCAGCAGCAGCAGCAGCAGCAGCAGCAGGCTGCGCGCGCTTGCGCTGCCGAGCCTGCGCGCCTGCTCCTTGCTGCTGCGCCTGCTGCTGCAGCCGCTGCTGCGTCAGCAGAGCTGCTATCTGCTGCTGCTGCTGCTGATGCGCGGCAGCCACCTGCGTCTGCAGCATCAGCTGCTGCAGAATCTTCTGCTGCGCTTGGTGCTGCCGCGCCTGCTGCGGCGTCTGCTGCTGCTGCTGTGCTGGTTGCTGCCCAGGGCTGGATGTTTTTGCGTTGGCAGCTGCTTTTCCATCTGCAGCAGCCTTAGCTGCTGCAACTTGCTGAATTTGCCTGATGATGTGCATCTGCAGCTGCTGCTGCAGTGCTGCAGTGCCAGCACTGGCAGCGGCAGACTTGGCCCCCTGCTGTTGCTGCTGTGCTACTGTCTTCATAGCTTGCTGTTGCAGCTGCTGCAGCTGCTGGAAAGTGATAGTACCAGGCTGCTGCTGTTGCTGTGGAGCCTTCTGCTGCTGCTGCTGCTGCACTAGTTTGGCTCCAGCAGCACCTGTCTGCTGCTGCTGCTGCTGCTGCTGCTGCTGCGCAGCTGACTTGCCTGGTGCACCTGCTGCTGCAGCTGCAGCTGCCTGTTGCTGCTGCATGCCTGCCACCGCCATCTGCATGCCTGCTGGCAGCTGCACAGGCTTGCCGGACGCCACAGCATTCACAGCAGCCGTCAGGAACGCAGCCGCCTGCTGCTGCTGTTGCTGCTGCCGCTGATGCTGCCGCTGCATCTGCAGCGCGGCAACCACCTGCTCCTGGGTCATATATTGCGTACCCGTCCGCGGCCGCTTTGCTGCTGCTGCTGCATCCGCAGCACCCTGTGCTGTTGCAGCAACAGCTGCTGCAGGCGCCGGGCGCTTTGCGCCAGCCAGCGCTGCTGCTTGTGCTGCAGCTACCGGCGTGTTGGCTGGAGTAGCTGGCAATTTGAGTGCTGCTGCTGCTGGCGTGTTTGCTGGAGTGAGTGGCAGCTTTCCAGCTGGCGAAGCACTGGGCGTCACCTGGCCGGCTGCAGTAGCAGCTGCAGCAGCTCCTGCTGCTGCGCTGGCTGCTGGTGGTGCAGGTGCTGCTGGTGCCGCTGCCGGCTGACTGGCAGCGGCGCCTGCTGCCGCAGCACTACTACCAGGTGCAGGCTGCTGCTGCTGCTGCTGTGGCGCCTGCGGCTTTGCCTGCTGCTGCGCAGCTGCCATGGCCTGCCTCAAGATATGCTGCCTCGCCGCTTCCGTGCCAGCAGCAGATCCAGACTTGGAGCTGATAGTGAACAGCCCTGCCTTCGACTGCTGCTGCTGCTGCCCATTCGCAGCAGTTCCTGCTGCTAATCCCTCCTCCTGCAGCTGCTGCGCCTGCTGAGGCGGCTTCTGGCCCTCCCCCGCTGCTGCTGCCACCGCCTCACCCTGCTGCTGCTGCTGCTGCTGCTGCTGCTGTGGCGGGTGCTGTGGAGGGTGTGCTGCGCTGAGCTCGCTGATCTGGCGCAGCCACTGCAGCACCACGGGGTGCGCTAGCGCTGGGCCTCCGGGGAAGCACATGTCATCAATATTCACGCGGCTGTTGACAGGCGCCAGGAACTCGCCCTCCTGGCAGCAGCAGAAGCATGTGCACATTGCAGGCATTAGTGTTGGCATGTGGCGCTGGTAGCTTTGCTAAACACACAGAGCAGTGACATGGACACATGGCGTGGCAAGCACTGTCGCGTTTTTGTGCATAAACATAGCGTGTTTGCTGTCATTTCTCAAGCAGATCATAAGTGGTGTAGATCACCATGCAGGTGATTGCTGCAGCAGGCGAGCGTGCAAACGCGGTATGTGGAAACTGGCACCTGCATCTGCAGCACACGTCATCACTGCTGCAGCTGCTGCAGCTCACCTGCTTGGCGCGCGGCTCGTGGCCGTACACATACTTCACCTTAAAGGTGCAGCTGCAGTCGCCTTCATCTGCACACACCATAGGCAGGGCATATCAGGCGCAAGGGCGCGTACAGCAGTGACACTAGTGGGATATGATGTGCCTGGGCACCAGCACGGCATGCAGCGCTGTGCTCACAATGCAGAAGGAGCGCGAGTTTGGCTGCTTGATGCTGCACAGCTGCTTCTCTGTCATGAGTGCATGCTTGCTTGCTTGGCAGCCCATGCAGCATTGATACCATGCTTTCAAAGTCACCACAGTCGTACCAGTGAATACCTTGCAACTGCTCAGTCAAGTCTGCCCTTACAACCTCACAGTGATACACACATGCTGTCATGCTACCTCCAACAACCTCCAAACCAACGCCTACCTTGGCCGTGCTCAGTGAAGTCTGCGCTGACAATCTCCGCGTCGTAGTACTTCTGCTCGTCCCGCCCCGGCCACTTGACCAGCACCACCACGCGCGTGCCGGGCTGCAGCTTGCGGCACTCGCTGTCCTGCACAGGCCTGCGCAGCAGCAGCAGCAGCAGCATGGTGTGGCTGTGAGCATGGTGCTGCTTGTTGTGGGGCGGTTGATGAGGCAGGCCATCTCAGCACAGGCTGCCGCAGTCTCAAGGCAGTAAACGCACATCTACACACCAACACACCAGGCACATTGCACAGTTGCATACAAAAGAAGCACCTGCTGCTCCTGCTGCTGCTGCTACAGCCGCAGCCGCCACCGCTGGTGCTGCTTCGTGCAGCTGTGCTGCCGCTGCCGCTGCCTTAGCATGCGGCCACTCACTGGCAGGAGTTGCGCAGGCGCCTGGCAAATTCGTGTGGCCACATCACGTCAAAGTCCTCTTCCTCACTTTCCCTGTAACAAAATAGCACAGAACTAGTCAGCACTAGGTGTCTTGAAAAGTGTGCACAGCAGCAGCACAGTCTGGCAAATACCAGTACGCCCTTAAATGGAAGCGTAGGTGCAATTGTCAATTATGAAAGGTTGTCGTGGAGCACAAGTCAGAGTGCTGTTGTGGGACACCAGCTTTGCCTCGTCAGCTTCTGTTTCATCCATGCAGCTGCTATGGAGAACATACAACCGACCGGAAAGCTGATAAATGTTAGACAGCATTCAGTCGAGTCAACCAGGCCTTCTTGCAGGAACTGCGTCTGCAGCGCGCTATGCCCCACCCGTTGCTGTGAGCTGCTAGAGCAGAACAGGATTGGTATGCTTGCGTGCGCCAGACTTACTGGTACACAATCTTGACTCCATAGTGCTCCCTTTGGCGCACCACTGCTGACCGCACCAGGTCAACGTCATACCAGCTGCCATCCCAGTCGCTGACTGCCTCAATCGACGGCAGCTCAGCAGGCGCAGCGTTTGCCATGCTGCCTGGCGTGCCGCTGCTGCTGCAGCTGCCTGGCCTGCTGCTGGCTGGTGCAGGCTAAACCAACTTCATAGCCTGTGATTTGAAAGCGATGAGTTGCAGTAGGTGGAAGGGTGGTGATAACGTGGTAAGGAGACAGTACTTGGAAGCGAGGGCACAGGTCACAACAGCCTGCAACCACAGTCCCAGCCTGCCCATGCATATGCTGAGCGTAAAATAACAGAACTTGTGACGCTATGACGTGTCCTGTGACCTTAAATATGCTGCGACTTGGGAGAGTGTGGCACAACCAACACAAAGGGGTGCACCTTGTTACAGACTGGCGGTTGTGTACACAGCCAACACAGCAACCCACCTGCCCACTCTGTGTGTGCCCTACAGCTGCCCTGTAGCCCTTGATGTTAAAAAATGCCTTCAATCCTAGGTCTGCAGGTGTTCCAGCAGAACCCAAACATCGAGTCATAGCATGGTGTCAGCCTCGTTGGGTTGGGTTTTTCGAGGGTGTGGCCCGGTCATGCCCAGCCGCGGTGCTGGCCAGCACAGCAGAGCGTATCGAGCAGTTTCTAGTCAATCTTTGCGCGATGGAGCTTGCTACTCTGTGAACTCGTACCTTATCAAACGGCAGCTGCCTGACCACCCCACAACTGGGAGCCAACACCCAGGAGCAGGCCAGGAGGGCGACTTAAGAACTATGTTACCTCTTCAATATGGTGCAAAGGCAACTGCTAGCGAAACAGAGCCGTTGCTGACCAGGCACCTTTGCTGCTGTAGTTCCCAAACCGTGCGTCAGCACATGCACAACCACATGTTAGTAGTGTTATTGTATGATGTGTTGACACCAGGTACTTGTCACCTAGTCACGAGCATGTGAGTATAAGGGCATCGCAGTCCGGAAGCATCAACAAGGCAGCTCCAACACCCAGCAGAACCCTGAGACCTGCACCCCTAAACATCAGTGTTGTTTTTCAAGTCGTCTTGTTTCCTCTGCCTGATCCCTGTGAGTTGCCGACTTTATTTTGGTTGTGATTCGGGTTGAGCCATCCCTCAAAGGCTCTCGACCTAGGAATCTGTGTCGTTGCAAGATGGCCACCTTGGTGGTTCGGCCGGGTGATGCTCAGGCACTGAAAACCAGCATCGCTGCAGCATTTGCGAATGTGAGCATTGAAACCAAAGTAGTCGCTGACGGTCAGGAGCCCACCAACCTCTTTGGAACACCCTCACTGTGCTTGAGCACCCCAGACGGTGTCAGCTTATTGGAGCCAAATGCGGCGGCCCTTTATGTTCTTGGTATGTCCCTATTGCTCTTATTCCTCGTAGGCTGTGCAATGTGTGTGAGACGTATAGTGGTGCAGCAGGCACACAGCAGCTGACAGCAGCCTGCTGTAGCTGCGGTTACCACTGCTGCTGCATGCCATGAAAGGGCATGTCACTCTCATCAAGCTTTATTGCATAAAACTTGTTGTTATCAATACTATCCCATATGTCTCCATCATGCTTGCATGCGCTAGATGTATAGTCCCCTACACTCCCAGCACTTATGTGCAGCTGCTTTGCCAACCGCCACCCCTGACCCGCTGCTGCTAATTGCTGCTCCACTGATATCACAGGCGCTAGCAGCGCTCTAGCTCCAGCCGACAGCGCAGCAGCAGCAGCTGTGGACCGCTGGCTGCAATGGGAGGCCGGGCAGCTGCGGCCAGCCGTGTTTGCAGGAGGCGATGCAGCAGCAGCAGCACTTGCTGAGCTTGACACGCAGCTGAGCAAGTGCGGAGGGTTGCTTGCAGGAAACAGCATCTCTCTGGCAGACGTAAGTGCTGAGCTTGCTTGTGCTGGTTTGTGTTTCCTGCAAGTGCACCAGCATGACTGCATCTGTTGCATCATGTGAACTATTGTGAGTCAGCGTGCTTCGCGAGACAAGCAAGCGGCGCTGCAGCAGCAGCGGTATCACCAGTTGCATGTGCATCGTACGACGCGTGGTGTGACGTGTGCAGCGGAATGCTGTTGCATATATTGCATTGGACGCATGAGGTGTATGTTTAGCCAACAATACGTAGCTCAGGAAACACTGCAAGCACTGCTCTAGCAAACCCATGCGGCAGTGGTGGCAGTAGCAGCAGCACCACCAGCCACTGCTGCAGGGCCATTCCGCAACGCGATCAGCAACAGGTTCAGTTGACAGCTGTACATGCTGATTGGCATCACCCAGTTGTTCAACTGGTATCCTTGCACGCCGCACACACTCTGATGCATGGTTCTTCACAAGTATTTCAATCGCTGCCTGCTCCTCCTCATCCTTTGCTTCCTACATCATGGCATGATGCTGGCTGAGGATGCAGCCTGCATCCTGCTGCCCTGCACTTCTCCTGCAAGCTGCTGACTGCCTCAATTTTTGGTGCAACATGTATCTGTGCTGCAGGTTGCTGTCTACTGCACGCTGCTGCCGCTGCGTGAGCAGGGCGCAGTGGCGCTGCCTGCTGCTGTTGCTGCTTTCATGGACAAGCTTGCAGCTGAGGCAGCTGTCAAGGCAGGGACGGATGCGGTGAGCAGCAGGGGGGCAGCAGCAGCACCACCACCACCACCACCACCACCACAACCAGCAGCAGCAGCAGCAGCAGATGAGCTTGTTAGACAGTACCAGGGCGTGCCAGCAGCAGCAAGGTGGCTACACACTTGCAGCTGGGCTGTGTGTTGTTTTAAGGCGATTGTCATGCATGTTTAACAGCAATGACAGCAGCCGTAGCCAGGCAGGAAAAGCAGCAGCAGTTACAGCAGGCACAGCGACACGTGCTTAATTTATGATGCACTCACACGCGCCTTGCAGGCACAGCAGCCCTTGGCGTGTACCTTGCACAGCACTTGTTCCCTGCTTGGCTGTGAACCATGCACGTTGTGCTCGCTGTGGGTGGCTGTTTTGGCGGCTCCCTCCTGTGGCTGTCACATGATGCAAAACTCCCTACCCGTCCTGTGGTAGGTGTACTGCCTATGGGCCTGGCCGTAGGCTATGGCTCACACACTGATCACACACTCATCTGTTTTTGTTGTTTGCACTGCCTCTGCTCCTTCACCTGCCCGTGCTGCTGCACTTGCTGGCTGGTGTGCCTGCTGGCGCGCTGCTGGCACAAACGAAGCTAGCGTCTTCTGGTACATGTACTGCCTATGGCTCATGTGTTGTAGTGCCTCTGCTGTGCATCGTCTGCTGCTGCAGCTGCTGGGTGGTGCACCTGCTGGCGCGCTGCTGGCGTGCTTTGAGGCGGACGCTGCTGCCTTCCAGGCCAAGCAGCCCAAGCTGCCAAAGAAGGGCCAGCGCAACATCCTGGTGAGACGCGGCTCACAATTGAGCAACTGTGACAGATATGCGCAAGTGCGGCCTTCAACGCCTTCCTAGCTAATTTTATGCGGGATTCGGCTGGAATTCGTGCAGTGTTGATCCTGTAGCTGCGACCCTGATCAACTCAAGCAGGATCCTGCAGGATGCGTGTAGCTGTGGCTCAAGTTTAGGGTGCCGATTTGCATGCTGGCACAGCATTGTGACGCGCTGCGCTGCTGCTGCTGCTGCTGCTGCTGCTGCCAGATCACGAGCGCGCTGCCGTACGTGAACAACGTGCCGCACCTGGGCAACATCATCGGCTGCGTGCTGTCAGCAGACTGCTACGCCCGCTACGCCCGCAGCCGCGGATACAATGCCATCTTCATGTGCGGCACGGACGAATACGGGACGGCCACAGAGACAAAGGTGCGGCTGCATGCTGGTTTGTATATTTGCAGTTGGAGCATGCAAGCAATGTGAATGCGTTGTGGCTGGTCGCCATGCGCGGCACTGCCGAGTATGGCACAGCGACATAGCCACAGGTGCGGTCAGAATGACGTGCTTGCTGCGGCACATTTGTCTTGCCTTGAGGTTCTCACAGCGGCTACAACGCCATCTTCATGTGCGGCACGGACGAGTACGGCACGGCAACAGAGACAAAGGTGCGGCTGCATGCTGGTTTGTAGATTTGCAGTGGGAGCATGCAAAAAACGTGCATGCCTTGTGGCTGGTCGCCATGCGCGGCACTGACAAGTATGGCACGGCGACAGAGACACAGATGCGGTTAGGATGACGTGCTTGCTGCGGCACATTTGTCTTGCCTTGAGGTTTCTCACAGCGGCTACAATGCCATCTTCATGTGTGGCACGGACGAGTACTGCACGGCAACAGAGACAAAGGTGCGGCTGCATGCTGGTTTGTGGATTTGCGGTGGGAGCATGCAAGAAATGTGCAATCCTTGTGGCTGGTCGCCATGCACGGCACTGACAAGTATGGCACGGCAACGAGACAAAGGTGTGGCTGCAGAAGCATGCAGACTTGCAGGGACAGCACACAGCCGTGGCTGCAGACATGTTGGGGCCGTCAGTGTCAAAGCTCCGATGCTTTCAGTGCTGCCGCAGACGCTGGAGGAGCGCCTGTGCTAGCCTAGTGGCGGCTGCAGACATGCTGACGGCCGCAACTCGTAATTAATCGTAATTGATATGTTGTTGCTGCCACAGCCGATGGAGGAGGGCCTGCGCTAGCCCAGTGGCGGCTGCAGACATGCTGACGGCTGCAACTCCTGACTCATTTGTTGTTGCTGCCGCAGGCGCTGGAGGAGGGCCTGAGCTGCCAGGAGATCTGCGACAAGTACCACGCGGTGCACAAGGCGGTGTACGAGTGGTTCGGCTGCAGCTTCGACAAGTTTGGGCGCACACCCACGCGGTGAGGCGGCACAGTTGGGGATTGGTGCATGAGCCTTGTCAGTTGTGCGGCTCACGATTGTCATATCGCTTGCTTCCTGTGCACGCAGCGCCCAGGCATACATGCATGCTGAACTGCAACAGCTGCCCTCCAGGTGTTGTTTGGTTGCGTCAAGTGCGTTCATCATGTATGTGCACAGCGTGTGTCATGGTTCGCTTGTATTCCGTTTGCAGGGGGCAGACAATGACCTGCCACGGCCTGTTCCAGGACCTGTGGATGGCCGGCAACACTTCCTTCTCTCAATTTTCATCAACACCATAATGCGCCTTCAATGATTATGTGTTCATTTTTATTGCAGGGCGCAGACGGAGATCTGCCAGGGCCTGTTCCAAGACCTGTGGCAGGCCGGCAACATCAGCGAGCAGGTCATGGAGCAGCTGTACAGCGAGGCAGCTGGCAAGTTCCTGGCAGACCGCTTCGTGAGCGGCACCTGCCCCAAGTGCGGCTACGAGGTGCGAGCCGAGTCTCTGCCCCAGGCAGTATTTTGATGCTGACGCTGGATAAGGGCAGCTGCATGCATGGTGTGCTGTTGGTTTGTCACAATGAAGTGTTTGGCAGACCGTTTTGTGAGCGGCACCTGCCCCAAGTGCGGCTACAAGGTGAGGCAGGGCATGATGAATTGCAGCTGCAGTTCAAAGATGACCGCAAGTTTAGCAGCCTGGTGTGCAGCACCGGAGACTACTGCTTCTGGTACTGCTGCCCCTGCATAACCCAAGCATCAACCTGGGCTGACAGCTGCATACTTTGCTGGAAGCAGAAGCACGCGTTATGCACTACTCTGACACAGCGTTAGAGTTCTTACTTGACCTACTTTGTGTGCTGCCTCGCCGCACCCCTGCAGGATGCGCGCGGCGACCAGTGCGACAAGTGCGGCGGGCTGATGAACCCCACCGACCTGCTCAACCCGCGCTGCAAGCTCACCGGCACCAAGCCAGTCATCCGCTCCACCAAGCACCTCTTCCTGGACCTGCCCAAGCTCAGCGACCGGCTGCAGGCCTACATTGACACCACCAGCCAGCTGGGCGGCTGGAGCGCCAACTGCGTGCAGGTGGGTGGTCTGCGGGCACAGCTTACTTTGAATACAACAGGCTTCCCATACAACAGGTAACAGCAGCTGCAGGGCTACATCTGAACCACCAGCCAGCTGGACGTTTGGAGAGTGAACTGCTTGCAGCTGTATCTGGTCTGCTGTCAAATGTGTGGCCGCAGGTGACGTCAGCGTGGATGCGTGACGGGCTGAAGCAGCGCTGCATCAGCCTTCATGGCGTTCAGTGCTTTCACAACACTCAGCAATACTCAGCTGTGAACTGTTATTGATCACTGCCACTCTTGGCTGCAGCTGACGTCTGCGTGGATGCGTGACGGGCTGAAGCTGCGCTGCATCAGCCTTCATGGCGTTCAGTGCTTTCACAACACTCAGCAATACTCAGCTGTGAACTGTTATTGATCACTGCCACTCTTGGCTGCAGCTGACGTCTGCGTGGATGCGTGACGGGCTGAAGCTGCGCTGCATCAGGCTCATTGCGTATAGTGCTTGCATAATACCTACCTGTGAACAATACATGATCTGCTGTCATTTGTGGCCGCAGGTGACGTGTGCGTGGATGTGTGACGGGCTGAAGCAGCGCTGCATCAGCCTTGACGGCATTTAGTGCTTGCACCGACCTACCTGTGAACTGTTGATGATCTGCTGCCTGATCTGTGGCCGCAGGTGACGTCTGCGTGGATGCGTGACGGGCTGAAGCAGCGCTGCATCACGCGCGACCTCAAGTGGGGCATCCCCGTGCCACTTGAGGGCTGACTCGCCCAGCAACTTGATGCATGATCTTGATCTGCCACTTGCTGTGCAGGCGGCATCAGCGTGAATGCCTGGCGGCCTCAAGGAGTGCTGCATTAGCCTGTGAGGAGTTCAGTGCACAGTAGCTAGCGTTTGCATAACATTTACAAAAACTGCTGTCGTTTGTGGCCCCAGGTGACGTCTGCATGGATGCGTGACGGGCTCAAGCAGCGCTGCATCACGCGCGACCTCAAGTGGGGCATCCCTGTGCCGCTGGAGGGCTACCGGGACAAGGTCTTCTACGTGTGGTTTGACGCGCCGGTCGGCTACATCAGCATCACCGCCAACTACACCGACCAGTGGCAGCAGTGGTGAGTTGCGTGTCAGGGACTTGTTGTACCATGGTTGGACATGTTCACGTCGTCTTCCTTGTGATCTTCACGTCAAATGCAGGTGGCGCTTGCACTTCTTCGTGGACCTGGTGCAATTCATGGACAAGAACAACGTGCCCCTTCCACTCCGCGATCTTCCCTGAATACGCCCCACCATCTTCACTAAGATCTCTACCCTAGACTCCACTGTGGTGATCTGCAGGCGGCACTCCTCTAAGGACGTGGAGCTGGTGCAGTGGGCAAAGACAATGTGCCCTTTTACAATGCTTTACGTTGTGTTCAATGTGTTCCTCCCATCTCTTGCAGGTGGCACTCCCCAAAGGACGTGGAGCTGGTACAGTTCATGGGCAAGGACAACGTGCCCTTCCACACAATGATCTTCGCTGTCATGTGATCCTTCTCGCCATCTTCGCCATGATCTTCACTATAACATCCCCTGCTTCATTCACTGTGTTCTCTGCAGGTGGCACTCCCCTGAGGACGTGGAGCTGGTGCAGTTCATGGGCAAGGACAACGTGCCCTTCCACACAGTGATCTTCCCGGCGAGCCTGCTGGGCAGCGGCGGCCGCTGGACCATGATGAAGAACATCAGCGTCACCGAGTACCTCAACTACGAGGGCGGGAAGTTCAGCAAGAGCCGCGGCACGGGTGGGTGTGAGCTCCAGCGTGAACTTTCGTCACATTTGGTGTGAACTTCGGTGTGAATTGTAGGCTTGCAGGGTGCTTGTAGAGCATCACCAGCGTCACTGGGTACCTCGAGGTTCGGCAATTGTGGATGCGTGGTGCAATTGCCTGCTGGGAACCAGCCCGCTACTACCTCCCAGCCAGCCTTCTAAAGTCTCAAACGTCTCTGCCTCGCATTGTCTTCCTGCGGTTGCTGAAGGCGTGTCTGGCACAAATGCAGTGGAGACAGGCATCCCTGTCGTGGTGTGGCGCTACTACCTGCTGGCCAACCGGCCCGAGGCGCACACACCCTGCAATTCCTCTGCTCCTTATCATTGTGCTGCATCTGCCTCTGTTGTTCCATTGTGCAGGCGTGTTTGGCACGGACGCGGTGGAGACAGGCATCCCTGTCGAGGTGTGGCGCCGCTGCTATCTGCCCGCTGCTGCAATGCTGATGAATTTACTGCACAAAACCGCTGCACTGCAGGCGTGTTTGGCACAGATGCAGTGGAGACGGGCATCCCTGTCGAGGTGTGGCGCTACTACCTGCTGGCCAACCGGCCAGAGGCGCAGGACACGGACTTCAAGTGGGCAGACCTGCAGGCGCGCAGCAACAACGAGCTGCTCAAGAACCTGGGCAACTTCGTCAACAGGTGCGGGAACCGAACAATGCGGCCATATGTGATGGTGTATGACGTGACTTGGTGGGTCTGGTGCGCCTGTGTGCATGCGGCAGTAGCTGCTGGAAACAATGAGCTGCTCAAGAACCTGGGCAACGTTGTCAACAGGTGCAGGGTGGTTGCAGCGGCGGCTGTCACGGGAATGGGTGCACATGCATGTATGATCTGTTGGCTGTCTTGCCGGCTGTATTGTATGCAGCACGGTCTCAGCGTGTGCTGGGCCCGCCCAACGCACACCTTCCTGCTGACTTACCTGCCTCTGTCATGTGCTGTGCTTTGGCTGCTGTTGCCAGGGCGCTGGTGCTTGTGGCCAAGCGCCTACACACAAGGCATCAACTCAATGCACATGTGTCTGCTGCCCTTCTGCTTCTTGCTGCTGCCGCCAGGGCGCTGGTGTTTGTGGCCAAGTTCTTCGACGGCAAGGTGCCCGCAGCCACCGCCAAGGGCCAGGAGGCGGTTGACGCGCTGGGCGCTGCAGTGGCGGCCAAGGTGCAGGAGTACATCGCAGCCATGGAGAAGGTGCGTTGATGAGTGGGGTGAGAGTATCGTGTTCTCAGGTTGACGGTACAGGTGTGACGCTAGCTCAATTCCGTGCTGCACTCAACTGTGGAGTTCAAGTTGGCTAGCACTGCACGACGAGGTTGCAGTGGCTGGCACTGTGCACATTTGAATTGTTGCCAGTGCCGTGCTGGCTGTGCATACTTGGTGAACCGGGCTGATAGTGTATTGTGATTTGTTCCACTGATATGCTTGCATGTGTTCCCTTGCAATCTGTCACTCTGGGCCCTCACCTGCAGATGAAGCTGCGTGACGGCATCCGCCTGGCCATGGCTGTGTCAGCCGAGGGCAACAAGTTCATCACGGAGACTGAGCCCTTCAAGGTGGTCAAGACCGACCCGGAGCACGCGGCAACGCTGGTGGCGGCAGGTAAGTTTTGTTGCCAAAGTTAGTGTTGTGCCTGTTTTTTTGGCCGTTGACCACACAGACCGAGCCATGGTGGTCAAGACAGACCCGGAGCACGCAGCAACACTGGTGGCGGCAGGTGACCGCGGTTCAATTTTTTATTGGAATTTGGGCACTCCATGCAGTACCGTGTTGTTTTCCAGATACCTTGGACTGCGCTTTCATAGGCATTGTGATGCAGCGTTTGAGCATTGCCTGTTGGTCCGTGGCTGCGGGTGCAGTGGCCATGCACACTGGCCTCCCTGATGCCAGCAGCACGCACACAATGGCCTGGTGCTGCTTGTTGCATTGTCTAATGGACTGTTGAACCTATGACAACCTCCTTTTGCTTGCGGGCGTGGGTGTGGTTCGGCTGCTGGCTGCGCTCATCTCGCCGGGTGACTGGCACAAAGTCAGCCTTGTTCCATGCACAACTCTCCTGCTGATTCCAGCCCGCATTTCACCGCTTGCAGGCGTGGGTGTGGTGCGGCTGCTGGCTGCGCTCATCTCGCCTTACATGCCCGCCCTCACCGCCACACTCTCTCCAGCAACTTGGCTGTCACATGCTGAAACCCTGCTGCAACATGACGGTTGTTTCCTTGCAGGCGTGGGTTTGGTGCGGCTGTTGGCTGCGCTCATCTCGCCCTACATGCCCACCCTCACCGCCACAACCTCTGTTGAAACCATGCTGCAACATACTGCTTGTTGTCCTGCAGGCGTGGGTGTGGTGCGGCTGCTGGCTGCGCTCATCTCGCCCTACATGCCCACCCTCACCGCCAAAATCCTGGAGCAGCTTGCTCTGCCGCCTTCAGCAGCCAACCTCACGGACGAGCTGGCAGCAGCAGCAGCACAGCCGCACACCCTCGTGCCCGGCGACCATGTGATCGGCAAGCCAGCCCCGCTGATCACTGAGATCAAGGATGAGGTGATTGAAGGCCTGCGGGCTCGCTTTGGCGGCAATCAGGCCGAAGATGCAGCAGCAGCGGCGGCAGCAGCAGCAGGTGGCAAGCAGGGAGCAGCAGCAGCAGCAGCAGCAGGCAAGGGCAGCAGCAGCAGCAAGGGCGGCGGCAAGAAGCAGGCGGAGCCGGAGGGGCCGGTGGACATCAGCCGGATAGATATCCGCGTGGGGCTGATCACCAAGGCGTGGCGGCACCCGGATGCGGACAGCCTGTATGTGGAGGAGATCGATGTGGGGGAGGCAACAGGTGGGAAGCATGGCGGGAGTTCAGCGTGTGAAGTTCCGTGACGCAGGCGTGTGCTGGTCCCAGTTGTTCTGCTCGTTTCAAGTGCTTGTGCTATATTACGCTTGCAAGAAACTAGCGTGGTTAAGCGCACAAAGTGCCTGAAATTTAGGCTCTTGGATCGCCGGTGCTTGCTGACTGATGCATGCTTGCTGTCTCATTTTCAACCCTGATCTGTTGCAGGCCCGCGCACGGTGGTGAGTGGGCTGGTGAAGCACATCCCCGAGGCTGAGATGCAGCAGCGGCGCGTGCTGGTGGTGGCTAACCTGAAGCCAGCAGCCATGCGCGGCATCACCAGCCAGGCCATGGTGCTGGCTGCGACACACCCGGAGTCCGGCAAGGTGTGTTTCGCGTGCGATTGGACAAACACACCACACCTCAAACACCCCGCTTGTCATCACCTTTCTGCGGTTGTCAGCGTGCCGGCAGTTTTAGGCTGGCAGCACCACATCTATATATACTTCTCACCTGCTACATCTACCACATTTATTTGAAAGCATGCGTTCTTTCATTTCTCGCTCATAACCCCGCCTGCCACTCACCTGTGCTGCGCAGGTGGAGCTGCTAAAGCCGCCGGCAAGCCATGCACATTGATATGCTTCCGCGTGTGCAGCTTCTCATGTACAGTGCCTAAAACTTTCTGCCCAGCCTTGTGAAGTTTGTACCGCGATTTGCCTGTGCTGCGCAGGTGGAGCTGCTGGAGCCGCCGGCAGGTGCCGCCATTGGGGAGCGTGTGACAGTGGAGGGCTTCAGCCAGCAGCCTGACGAGCAGCTCAACCCCAAGAAGAAGGTGCGGGGGTGCTGCAGCGAGATTTGGTGTGCGTTTGGATGGTTGGGTCGGGTGGGAGTGGGTGAGGGGGCGGGCTTCCGCCAGCAGCTAGACGAGCAGCTCTAACCCTAAGGAGGTGCGCGCTTGGATTGGTGGGTGTGTGGGTGTGGGGTGGGGTGGGGGGGGGGGGGGGGGCAGCGCGTGACAGTGACGACCTTTCCCAACGGCAATTCGCAGCAGGATCCAAACATGTACAGGGCATCATCCTGTGGGCTCCCTTCATACTGTACTGCATTGTCCTACAATACCATGCACCCGCGCAGGTGTTCGAGTAGGTGCAGCCGGGCCTGCTGACTAGCGCTGAGCTGGATCTCATATATGTGCATGCGTTTTTGAATCCTTGAGCTGAATGCAAACCCTGCTGCCCTACATTGTTCTTCTCCCGCAGGTGTTTGAGCAGGTGCAGCCAGACCTGCTGACCAGCGCGGAGCTGGTGGCATGCTACAAGGGTGTGCCGCTGATGACTAGTGCAGGCCCAGTCAAGGTGCCCAGCGTGGCAGGCGCAAGCATCAAGTAGAGCAGCAGCAGCGGTAAAGGCAATGCAGCTACAGCGTGCGATGCTTGCTGGCTGGGAAGGTGGCAGCGCAGGCCCGGCCACAGTTCCCAGCGTGGCAAGTGCTGGCATTAACTAGAGCAGCAGCAGCGGTAAAGGCCATGCAGCTACAGCGTGCGATGCTTGCTGGCTGGAAGGTGGCAGCGCAGGCCCGGCCACAGTTCGCAGCGTGGCAAGTGCTGGCACCAAGTAGAGCAGCAGTACAAGCACGGGGCGGTGCAGCAG
Organism: Tetradesmus obliquus; assembly: GCA_030272155.1. NCBI lineage: Eukaryota > Viridiplantae > Chlorophyta > Chlorophyceae > Sphaeropleales > Scenedesmaceae > Tetradesmus > Tetradesmus obliquus. Next base: position 2,633,761 of record CP126200.1, on the reverse strand, counting down.
GTGTGGCGCGGCTGTAGCATGCGTTGCTTGCTGGGTTGGAATGCAGGAGAGCAGGCCTGGTGACGGTGCCAGAACTGCAGGCGCCAGCATCAACTTGAAGTTCAGCGGCAGCTCCAGCAGCAATGCAGCTGCAGCGTGCGCTGCTTGCTGGGATGGCATGTAGCAGAGCAAGCCCGATCGCGGTACCCAGCGTGGCAGGTGCCAGCACCAAGTAGAGGAGCGTCCGTTTGGGGCGGTGCAGCAGGGGTGTTGCAGCTGTAACGTGCTCTACTTGCTGGCTTAGCATGTAGCAGTACAGGCTGGGTCATTATACTCAGTCTGGCAGGCGCCAGCATTGAGCGGATGTACTGCTACAGCAGCGCTTTAGAACAGCGTTCTTGCAGCGTTCACTGCTTGCTGGCCTAGTTGGGGGCAGGCGCCAGCATCCGGTAGAGCTGCAGCGAAACGCTGCAGCTGCAGTGTAGGCTGCTGCAGACATTGCAACTGTCAGCGAGTGCGGCGCAGCAGGCATTGCAGCTGTAGTCCGCGCTGCTTGCTGGCTTGACATGCAGCCGCGCAGCCATTGTGCACAGCGTGGCAGCGGCAGCATCAAGTAAGGCAGCAGCAGGGACGATGCAGCGTTGCTGCTGGCTGCTTGGCAGTAACAGCAGCGGCACCGCTGTGCATGGGCACATGGCGCACTGGCACCAGCAGCAGCAGCAGCTGCTGCATAGAGCGTGGTGTGATTCGCAATGTGCCATACAGGTGTGCTGTTGGTGATGCATGTGTGCTTCCAGCCAGGGCACCTGTGACCAGCGTAGCAGTAGATCTATACACGACCCGTCACAGGTCCACGGTGGCTGCCATTGCGACTGCCGAAGATGGCAAGCTTTGCTGCTGCAGATGCGCCGGCAACATATGCATGTGCACCGTCAGGTTGCTGGGTTTGCAATCAACAGCTTGTACTGGTATGGCACTGCATGACGCAAAGTGATAAATGGTTGCGTGAGGTACTGTGCATCTGGCACGTGCTCAGAAGTCGTGTGCTTGGAGCTGTTGGTGCTGTTTGCGCTTGTTGTTGGTGCAACCTTGGATGTTCTAGCTGTGCTCAGTGTCGCAAGATGCCAGCGCAGCGCACCATGCAACTCAGCGTTGTTATGGCCTGCTGCCGCTGCAGGGTGCGGGTGCCGCTGCCACGATGGCTGGGTGCTTATAGCCGTGTTTGATGCGTTCTTGACGGTGGTCATTGCGTCTGGCGAGGTAATACTCTGATTCAGGCATGGAGTTTTACTTGTTTGGTTTGCAGGAAGCCTGCAATATGGTCACACTCCTTGTACAGCATGCGTGTGTGACGTTTGGTGACGCAGTTTATCACCAAACAAAGGGGATACCCATGGGTATCAACCCAGCAGTATTTATGGCATATTACTATCTCTAATACTATGAGTATGCCTTTATACATCGTATTTATGAAATCATCCGCAACACGCCACCGGTTCCTGGTGGTGAGGTGCATTGTACGTTCGGGTTTGAACCTGAACAACATGGTACCCCAGCATGGGTTACCAGTCGTGTGGAGGCTGCTAGGTTTGATGGCAATATGGCCAGGTATGTGCTGGAACAGTTCCGCTTCACTTTCAGGTTTGTGGACGATCTATCAGCAGCATGCAACCCTTTTATGAAGTATTTGTTGTACCGCAGAAACAGCATACTTGGAGGTTTGTTGACGGACATGTACCCTGACGACGGCCTGACTCTAGAGCCCACGCAAGGAGATATGTGGTCTTTTGCCACGTTAGACTAGTCTAACGCAAGTACTTGCGCGTGGTTACGATTATATACGAGGTGCTGGATGAGCTCACAGGTCTCTTGAAAAGGTGTGTGAAATCACACACTGAGCTTTATGATAAGCGACGAGAGGAATGTTATGAAGGTATTCCCATAGCTCAATACACACATGTATCGAGTGATGTTGGGTACAACGTGGGAAATAGTATTCTCGTTGGGCAGTTGCATAGATACAGAGAATTGATATAGGATAGAGATAATTTTGTGTATGAGTGTGGACTACTACTTACACGCATGCACCTAAATGGCTACCCACTGCCAGGGTTGCGTCGAAATCTTTTGAGTTTTCTACGCTTACACCCGGATATGTTTGGTGCGGTACATCCAAAATCCTTGTATGAAGATATCATGCAAAGGTTTCTGACGTTATTTCCGGAGGAATCTGAAGGCACACACGCATGATATCTGTTGTAGGATTGCTGTGTTCATGTGTTTGCAGGTCCGTGGTGTTTGCAGGACTGTGGTGTTTTGCAGGACTGCGGTGTTTGCAGGACTGTTGCGTTAGTGGGACTGTTAATAGACTGAGTTGTTTGCATGATTGCATGATTCACTTGCTTGTGTTATATTAGTTGGCCCAAGGTGCCGGTTAACCCCTCTCTGACGTACACCATATATCCTTACATATTACCTACCATGACATACACGCTCAACCACATTCTGCAACCAAAACACAAACTGCTTGTTCCACTACTGTGCACACGATGCCTACATGCATGTATAGAATCAAGTTGATATCCTGTGAAAATTGACAGCATCAACAAAACATTAGGCTACACCTACGGTGTGACCTACCTGTGGTACTGTAGACCTGCATGCATGTTATAAACATCAACGGAATACTATAGGCAATCTCCTTTATATGCATGTTGTGCAGTGAACATACGATATCAACCGACGACATAATAGGATCTGCTGCTAAGGGAAGTGACATGTATCCTCATAGACCAAGGAGTATTCTCAATGCACATAACTCATCCCATTCAGTCACTCGAAGGTGACAATGGGGAGCGCTGCGCGCCTGTTGTCTGATTAAGGACGACAAAAATTACATATGGCCATACATGGTCAATGGGACAGTCAACTTTGCATGACAATAGTACGCAGCAGTGAAGCAGGCATAAACACACCCCAATACATGAAATTTACACTACTGCCGCTCCTGCTTCTTTCGAGGAAAACATAAACCACACACACCTGTGTTGAGATTGACAACCATGGAGTCACTGACAAGGTGTCACTACCAGGACTACGGGGGACTACAAGAGCGCTGAAGACCGTCAGTGCCGTTGCCCCCAAAAGGCATCTTGGCCTTTTGGGACGGCGCTGACCAGGTGTTGTTATGAATGCAGGTAATGCAAAAGACACATAGGAGCAGAAGCAGGATCCTGCTCCGGAGCTGCACATGCTTGCAATACGAGGTTCAGCAGCCATGGTGGCCTTTTGGGGGACCACTTCTAGCCATGTGAGTACTCATTATGCTGCACTATGCTTGAAATGATCGACCTGCTTTCACTTTGTACCAATTTTATACTGAAGCTATTTGATTTGGCTGATATCTGCTGGCCAAGAACTTCACCCGGCACATACTAAGTTTCACGATCTGTGGCAGTTGAGGTTCACATAAATTAAAATTTTTTATGCTCGTTAGTATTAAATACGATCTCATACGCGCCTGAATGCCAGAGGCGACGCCAGCAGTACAGTGCCTGGTGGTAGCGATCGTTCGTGCCTGCTGTGGGCACCAGATCTCAAGCCTGGGTTAGCCTCATTCATGCCACATGATGTCAACTTCAATCAGACATTCAACCTTGTGCAGCTACGCAAAGAAGCTGTAAACCGCCAAGTGAGGTCCTTGGCGCCTCGTTGGATCGAACCAGGTTGCTCAATCAATAGCAGATCCTGAGTGTCAAGCGCCTCTTGTTCCGCAGTATCGTTTACACAGAAAAGAAAACGTGGGAGCTAGCCTGGGCGGCTGTCTAAAGGAATCCGTGCCGCTGCAAGCTGGCACATCCTTACTCGCTGCCAAAAGTCGGCCCACGCTGATACCATATGAATCAAGCGAGATAGACTGTTACATTACATTCTTTTGCTCGTTCTGGCGTAGCGTGGCTCTGCATCAGCCAGCCACAATGACCAGCAGGCCAAGGAACATGCGCACCAGCAGTGGTGGCCTGCTTGATGTCCTGGCATCGCCCAGAGTCACCCCAGGACTGGTTTTCTGCGTCACTGGAGCACTGTTGTTCATCTTCACAACGATTATGGCCTGGCCACTGCACTTCCCAACCCCAGTAGTAGCAGCGCCAGCACCAGCAGCAGCAGCAGCACCAGCAGCAGCACTCACAGCAGCTGCTTCTCCAGCGACAGTGCTTGTGACAGCCAACATCAGCAGCTGCCACGCACCAGCCAAATCGACAGAAGCTGCCAATAAGATTGCTGCTTCTGGGCAGAAGTACATTCTGCACCAGGCCGCAGCTGCTGCTGCCAGCGACCCTCCATCTCTGGCCACGGCTACAGCCACCCTGCAAATTGAGTGCGTCTTCAGCACTGGAGGTCACAGCACGCTACCAGCAGCAGCTGCGCCAGCAGCAGCAGCTCACATAAGTCTGTCCAAGCACATTCAGCAGCTCAAGCAGCAGCAGCAGCAGCAGCAGCAGCAGGATCCGCAGGACATGCAGCAGCAGCTGCAGGTGGTGGGAGTGGATGTCATCACCTGTGCAATGCATGCCAAATACCCGGAGCTGCACCGGCAGCAGCGCTACGTGTTCCTGCTGCACCGCACAGCAAACCTGCCTGATGGTGAGTGGCATACGCCCCATATCTGAACAAATGTGACCTCTGACATGTGTTCCAAGGACTGCAACGCACAGCCAGTACACCCTAACTGCAGCCTGATAGCTGAGGATGTTGCATAGCAGCACCAGCTTGCAAAATCACAGCGATGACCATATCCTTGTTCAAGTGTTTGTAGTTGTTTGACAGGCCCGCCACTGCAATTCAGTCATTCTGTGGTGAGTGCATATGTCTGCTGCTGCGTGTGCCGCCGTTCTACCTGCAGGTGAACACACCTATCAAGTGGTCGAGTACGCACCTCTGCCAGAGAGGCATGACGACAGCAGCAGCAGCAGCAGCAGCAGCGAGTCTCGCCTGCTTCAGTTCCTGCACACACGAGGCCTCTCAGCAGAGCCACTACTCTGTTTCAACAGCCCCACCACCATTGCTGCTGCTGCTGCTGCTACCGTACCAAGCATCAGCCTCAGGACGCGCCTGTCCAAGGTTCTATCAGAGCCGCCATTTATCACCACAGTGTCAGTTGCAGGGCAGCCGCAGGCTAGTAGCCACAGCTACAGCTACGGCCGTGCGCAGATCAACAGCAAGCAGCCTACTGCTCAGCCAGACGGCCTGCTGCCGCATCACATACGCAGCCTCAAGCAGGGATCACCGCCGCCTCCGCCACCACCACCGTCACCGGGAGCTCCTTCTTCTGCTGGAGGCTCAATGTCATCGCCCTCACCTCCGCCGCCCAGCCCGTAAGTCGTACTACTACTAGTCCTGATGTACAAGTGTCACCTATAGTGTTATTACCATGCATTTCCGTGAGTGATGGTCAGCTGGCAGGCAGTTCTGTGACAGGGGTCTCTGGACTCTGGACTAACTGACTTTCAGGGCGTCACATGCTCAGACGTGAGATTGCCTACAGCTGCAAACCTCATCTGATGACAGCCAGCAACGCAATTCAGCTCATCCAAATGCACTCAGCCCCTGCGGCCCCTCTTCAAAGAGCCCAAGGCTGTCATCAAATGTGCCGGCGCATCCCATCCCCAGGCAGCAGCATATCACAGGTATTATCAGACTAGATGCTTCCAAGAAGTTCCCTGCCATCGTGTCACTTGCTCACCAACCGCAGGCAGCCTTCCCCTCCACCCCCACCACCCCCTCCCCTCCCCCACCCTCCCCTCCCGCCCCACCCCCTCCCTCTCCTCCGATGTCTGCACCGCCGCCAGCAGCCAGCCCCCAGAGCCCACCACCAAGGTAGCAAAGCGAACCAAGCTGGGCCACAGACCAAGAGCTGTCACACCTACAATAACCTTGTGACACTACAGTCTTCGCAGTAACCCAACCCTGTACCTGAATCACACCCTGTATCAGCTGCTGACAAGTACCATGCTCTTGATTGCATTTGACTGTGTCTACATCTCACGTTCACTCCTGCCATCTCTCCTCAGCTAACACACAACACTTCCTGCTGCCCTGCGTTTCTGCCGCCCTGCTGCAATGCACTGTAGTCCCCCACCCCCTCCCCCACCATCCCCTGCCACCTCGTCTCCCCCACCCCCAAGCCCACCCCCACCTTCCCCACCCAGCCCACCACCCCCGGCACCCCCCAGCCCCCCACCCCCACCCCCACCCCCACCAAGCAGGCCCCCCCAGCCACCCCCGCCACCGCCAAGCCCTAACACTCCCACCACACGCAGCCAAACCCCAACCCCTCCACCCGCAACCTCCAACAGCAACAGCAGCAACAACTCGGCAGATGATGAGACTGATGAGCCAGCAGTGACAGCAGCAGATGGGCCGCAGGGTGCTGCTGCTGCTGCTGCTGCTGATGCTGCAGTGGTGCTGTGCAGCTTGCCGCCAGCTGAAGTGGGGCCCTGCAGGGCCAGCATCCCTCGCTGGTCCTATGATGCTGCTACAGGTGAGGACAAAACTTTGCTGCTGCTGCTGCATGCTGCTACTGGGACTTGTAATGTAGGGCGTTGATGTCGAAAACTACGCCAGGAGATTCTATGCTCAAGTTGCGGTGATGCATTTCTGATCATCCTGGGCTGTCACAGGCACACAAAAAAGACAAGGCAGCCGGGTTGTACGCAGTTGCCGCCTCAGTGTACCCCTCAGCCTGCTTCTAGCACCAAGCACTCGCTGATATCTGCTCTTGAGCAAACTGCCCTGCTGCACACTGCTTGCAGGAAACTGCCGCCGCTTCCTCTGGGGAGGCTGCCAAGGCAATGACAACAGCTTCGAATCACAGCAGCTCTGCAGCGCGACATGCACAGAGATAATGGCCAGCCGCAACAACAGATCTGGGCTGCAGGCTGTGCCGCCGCTGGCAGGAATCACTCCTGTGCCTTGGAGCACCGAAAAGATGCCTGATGCTTGGATTGTGGATGGTACAGCAAGGCAGGCGCCGCCGCCGCAGCCGAGCAGTGCGGCAGGGGTTGGTGGGGAGCGAGGTGGTGGCAGGGTGGTGGGAGTGGTGCTGCTGACAGTGCTGTTTGCGTGCGTGATTGCGGTTTAGGTCCTGAAGCTAGTACAAGTGATTACATGGTGACCCAGCAAGTGATATGATACGCTGCCGTTGCGCAGGTGGAAAATAGCAAGGAACACAGGTGCAGCTGATTGTTTGACAGTGATTGGTCACAAAATGGTTGTGTGAGGCATGCATGCTGTTGCATAGTCCGTGCATCTGCATGGGATCCGCAAGGCTACCATCAGTTGAGTCGTTGGGCCAATGCTGTTGTTGCTTTGGCGTGATCGGTCGCATGGCGGTCAAGAGCTTATTTTACTAGCGATAGTAAGGGACTCGAAGCCACAGCCATGCTTGGTTGTGGATGTGCTTAGGTTTGGCGGCCAGCATGCGAACGCAGTGCGCGGTACTCTGCAGCTGATCATGATCAGCCCATGGCATTCCATTACCCGCGAAAACCTACAGTTTCAGCTAAGCAAAAACGTGTAAGAGTAGAGTGGGTAATATGGTGATTACGGAGCGAATCCAAGGCGCACGCATGATTTTTCAACGGCAATGGGTTCGTATTGTTCATTCCAATTCCATGGTGATTTTTGCTGGGATCGCAGCTCAAAAATGAATTAATTCAGTGATCGGCGGTTTCATTACACGGGTAACGATCGTGGTCTCTTAGCTGTAAAAAATCTCGGGTAATGGAATGCCATGCCTTATGAGCTCGAGGGCAGCAAGGCCACTGCAGGCTGCCTCATTGCTGTTGCTGCTGCTGATGATGTGGTGCACGCACATTTTTAACTGGTTTTGATTCTCCTTTGGGCACGATAAGGGCACGCTTCAGTGTTGTGCAGCTGCTTGCGGTGGAAGTGACACTACCGGTAGTGGTACCAGTACAAATGCAGCAGTACAATGCCTTACATCTGCCCCCAGGCACGCCGTTTGCAACTTCGCCACAGCTTACAAACCCATATAACATCTAGCACAACTTTAATTGAGATGAAATGCAACAGTGAGGCACGATCGCCTGCAAAGATCGTCCATGTGGCCTGGTGACGTGTCATAAATCGTTCAGGGTTTGCGCTCCGCCACAATCTTACACTTCATCACCCTCCACGACAGAAGTAGCCTCTTGCATATCCCCCTTGACTGCGGTTTTAGCAAGGTGCACTGCTGTGCCGGTGCCCAACAGCAGCATGTCGTTCAATGGACTTCCAGACGTGTGTGTCCAGTTGATCGTGGCGCAACTGGAACTCGTTGATGCAGTATCGTTATCTTGCACGTGCAGGAGGCTGCTGATGCAGGCAAAAGGTGCGAGCTTGCTGCCTGTGGGTGCTTTTGATAAGCTTCTGTCTGGCAACTCTGCTGCTGCTGGGGTTCAATATTGTTGTTGCTGTCTACTGTTCCAGCTGCATGTTGAAAGCACTTGCAACTTTCAGTGTACAATAAGAGTACATTATCAACCTCTTTCGTCATCAATCTGCTTCTACTGTCGCTGCAGGCACTCACTTGCAACAGCAACAGCACGAAGGTCAGCAGCAGCAGCACCAACCCACGCAGCTGTCCCTGCTGGTTGCAGCAGCCAGGCAGCGCCTTGCAGTGGCAGCAGCAGGAGGCTGGCGCGATGAACTGCTGCTCTCAGCGTGGCAGCAGCAGCAGCAAATGGCATCAGCAGCAGCACCGGGACGCACGGGAAACGACCACCGCGCCAGCCACAACAGCACTAGTGCCCAGAGCTCAGGTTCTGCAGCTGCTGCTGGTCCCAGCAGTGCTGCTGTGAGTGCTGCTGCTGACGGCGTGATGCAGCTGGATCTGACGGCAGGGTCCTCTGCGGCTGTGCCTGGAGTCAAGCAGCAGCAGCGGAAGCAGCAGCAGCCACAGGTGGTGTCTGTGGACTTCAGCAGCTTCTTTGTACCAGGTAGGAATTGTGCTTCTTGGGCTTGTTGGCTTGCAGTGAACTGAATATTCATCAAAGCTTGCAAGATCAACTGCAGCCAGCCAGCCAGCGCAGCCTGGTTCGTCCATGGACATTTGCCTTCAGTGTCTGTAGCTTCTTTTCCTTCAACTGTGCGCCTGGGGGTTGTCCTGCTGTGCACGCTTCTAGTATGGCTTGGCAACAGCAGGCGGTCCACGGCACACAATCTGCAATCTCTTGACTGCAGTTCATCTTGCCAGCCTTGATGAAACTAAGTCCAGCTCGCGCTGCTCACCCGCAATGTATACAACGATACAATCATGTTGTTGTTGTTGTTGTCTGTATTGGTCTTGTTGGAGCAGGGTCGGCAGTGCTGGATGCCACCAGCTGCTTCATTACTGATGGCAGGACAACAGCGCTGATGGGCGGCAGCAGCAGCAGCAGCAGTTGCAGCGTCAGTGCTAGCTCAGCCCAGCAACCCTCACCTTCAGTCGCCTGCCAGCAGCAGCACCTGCAGCAGAGCACATGGCAGCTGCCGCTTTGTCAACAGCCGCAGCAAACGCAGCACCTAAGCCTCATCAAAGGCCACCTGCCTCCCAACACCCCTACACCAGCCTGGCAGGCTCTCAGGGCAACCTTGCAGGACAACCCCAGCAGCAGCAGCAGCAGCAGCGGTGCCAGCCGGCAGTACGCCACAAATCCAGTGGCAGATGTGCTGGCAAACAGCAGTTGGAAAGCTGTGTTCCAGGAGGGCGTGCAGCAACTGCAGCATTATGTGACGCATCAGGATCAGCGGATGCTTCAGCGCTGGATGGGCATGGTACAGCACGAGCAGCAGCAGCAGCAGCAGCAGCAGCAGCAGCAGCAGCAGCAGGGCCTACAAGAGGCAGCACCTTCGCGCAGCCAATCCCAGCAGCAGCAGCAGCAGCGGCAGCAGCCGCCAATGCACATGATGCTGCTGCCGCTGCCAGACCCTCCTGGCAGTGTTGCTGCGCTGAGCCACCCCTGGCCGCCGCAGCTGCTGCCAGGCTGTAACGGCCAGGGTTTGCAGGGTTCTGGGCAGGGTTCAGGGTCTGGGCAGTTACACAGGCCCGGGGCGGTGCCGCTGCTGCTGCGGGCGGCGTTGACACGGCAGCAGCCGTCACTCATACTGCGAGGAGGAGCAGGCACTGCAACAAAAGTGGAAACGCTTCTGGTGCGGCTCGTGAGGTTGTGTTTTTGCCATGTTTTATGTTGAATTTTCAATGTAACAATTCAGATGCCACCTGTCTATCCACACTTACATCATACTCCACGTTGCGCTTCAGTCACTCCTTTGCACTCACTCATGATGTCATTGAGACACTCCAATGCCAGGTGTGTATGCTGCTTATGCATGCCAAATGTATCTCCTTTGCCAAACGCCAAAATCAATATACATACTTGATTCAAAGGCGCGCCAGCATCCCAGGGAGGTTTTTGGCATGCTGCGTCACCTGGAGCTATCAAGCCAGCATGTCGGCTGCAACAGCATGTCCAAAAGTCACAAACCTCTCCTGTCTCATGTCATTTCGTTCCATTTCTTTTTTGCAGGCCAACATTCCCAGCTCGTTTCTGGCTGAGCTGCACCACCTGGACCTGTCAGGCCTATCCTGCCAGCCAGAGGTGCAACTACAGCTGCTGCTGCAGCGCTGCAGCAGCAGCTGCCTGCAGTCCCTGGCACTAGCAGACACACAAGCAGCAGCTGCAACATCTGCGATGCTAAGCAGCAGCACCACTGGCGGCGGCAGCAGCAGCTGGGGTTTGCCAGGCAGCAGAAGCAACAGTGCAGCCGCAGCTGCCAGAAGTGCTGACATGTTTGGCAGAGCTCCTTCAGGCAATGCACGAGGTGGCAGCAGCAGCAGCAGCAGCAGCAGGTTGCGGCAGATGCGCAGCAAGGGGTTTCCTGAGCTGCAGCTGCTTGATGTGTGTGGGTGTGCAGCGCTGCAGGGCAGCAATGCAGCTGCGGCTGACTTCAAAGCCTTTAGGGATGCACTGCTTGGGCTGCCACAGTTGAAAGGTGAGACACTGCCAAGGCTTTTGATGAGCTGATTGCAATACATGCATGCTGACATGAGGTGTTGAAATGTTGCTAATCGTGGGGATGCATGCAAGCTGTGGGCGTGGTGTAACAGCAGCTCCGAATGCAGTATGAACTACATGTAGCTATCATCATCAATCTCTCGTGGTACATACACATCCACCAGGTAGGGCGAGCGCTGAACCTTTCAGAGAGCCAAAGCCGGCGGCAGGGGATATTGAACACGTGCATTCTGCTGCTGCTGCTGCTGCTGCTGCTGCTGCTGCCCTGACCGTGCAGTGCTTCTTGCCAGGCGCATCAACGTAGACGCCGCTTTCCTCGGACGCTCAAGCAACACACCAGCAGCCAGCCCACAGAAGAACAGCAAACGTGGCACGCAGCAGTCGCCACAGCAACACCAGCAGCAAGGAGGGTCCACAACACGCCATCACACTTCAGCAGAAAGCAGCAGCAGCAGCAGTGATAGCAGTGAAGTACCAGGTGGCATAGCAGCAGCTGTGGCTCGCCTGGTGGAGCTAGATGTGGCTGATGCTGTGCAGCTGAGTGCCGGCTGCCTGCTGCAGCTGCTGGGCTGGGGCTGCAACAACCTGCGCAGGCTAGGAGCCTCTGGATGCCCCACACTGGCGGTTGAAGGTGCGCATAGACGCTTGTGTGACTGCAGAGTGTCAGATTTTCTGTATGTTGGTGCTGCGCCCAAAAGTACTCAATGTTGTGCATTGCATGATTGCCTTTTTTTGGTGATCTTGAGCTTCTGTTTCGACAATTGTCTTACTTTTGTGTATGTGCTGTTTGTCTGTGGCTGACATATGACGTGCAGGCGGCGCAGAGCAGCTGCAGACAGCCCTGATGGTGCACAGACGCCACTCAGCAGCAGCAGCAACAGCAGACGCACAACCAAAGCAGCAACAACCAGCTGCAGGCCAGGCTCTTCTGGGGCAAGAAGCTGCAACCACAGCTGCTGCTGCTGGCGATGCTGCTGCTGGAGGTGGTGTGCCACAGCTGACACACCTGTCTATTGGTTGGGGCTGGTCTGCTGGCAGTGCTGCTGTGCTGCTGCAGTCGTCAACATGCCTCACCAGCTTCACCGCAGGTGGGCTGGAAGCTAGTCAACGTAACAATTTCATACAAGTTGAGCGTGCCTCTGCCTGTGAAGCTGTTGCTGCGCTGCATGTGCACAACACTCTTCAGCCATGCGCAACACAACAGCGCTGCTGGTGCGCTTGTTTTATCTGCCAGCACAATTTATTTTGCTTCGCAGCTGTGCAGTTGCTGGCATGCTGCTTTAGCTTGCTGAGGTCGTTGCTGTGTGTCTGTGTCTATTCGTGCAGGTGTGGGTGCAAGTGTGACTGACAGTGTGCTGCTGCTGCTGGGTGGCTGCCCCCACCTGCAGCACCTCTGCCTGTCACTCTGCCCAGTCAGCAGCACAGGTGAGGGCTGGCTAGGTTCATAACAAAGTAACACAACAAAGTAACAGTGGCACATGCTCAAGCAGCCAGATGTCCAAAGGCTGCATGTGCACATGGGTCTATAATGCAGCAACCACTGCACATGCCACCGCATGCTGCTGAAGGTCCAATTCAAGGCATGCTGCCTTATACTGTCAAGCAGCTGCATTACCGCAGCAATGCATACCTTGCCAAACCACCAGCTGGGCTGCTGAGGCACGGAAAAGGTGCATTGCCATCTAGCCAGATCAGTATCAGCACAAGCACTGGTTTTACGTACTCAGCTGACTGCACACTGTGCGGTGGCTGCCTGCAGGTGTGTCTGCTGTCATCCGTGGCTGTCCCAAGCTGACCAGCTTGCAGCTACAGCAGTGTGTCGGACCCTTCAGCGCGACAGACATGCTGGAACCATGCAGCATGCAGCAGGCGAACAACAACAGCCGCAGTGCTGGGGAGCAGCAGCAGCAGCAGCAGCAGCACCGCTGGCAGCTGTCCACTCTGCAGCTAGATGGTCCTCCAGTAGATGCCACAGACCAGCAGCTGCTGCAGCTGCTGGCTGTCCCCAGCCGGTCAAACTCTGGTCAAACTTGGTCAACGCTGGTCAACCTTTGCCTGGTTAGGCTCAGGGGCCTCAGCGATGGTCTGCTGCTTGCACTGGCAGCTGCTGGATGCAGCCTGCAACACCTGAAGCTCAAGGACTGTTACAAATGCAGCAGCAGCAGCAGCAGCGGTCAGCAAGCAGGGTTGGATTTGTGCGGCTCTGCTCTTTCAGCGTCATTCAGCGAGGGTGCGCTGCTGCAGCTGCTGCAGCACTGCTGCCAGCGCAGCCTCAAGTCGCTGCAGCTGCGGCATGCAGTGGCCCCTTTAGGGCTCAGCTTTGTGTCGCAGGCTGTTGCTGCTGCGCCGCTGCTGCAGCTGCTGGTTGTGGATGCGTGTGATCTGCCTCACAATGGGGGCTTTGAGCTGGATGCGAGCCCGCACGGCGCGCTGCAAGCTGTGCACGTGAGTAGCTGACAACGCGGCTAGGCTTTGAGCATGCGCAACTGGTGGTTATGTGATATGGTGCAGCTGCAAACGAGCAATGTGCCTGCCTTGCCACTGAACTTAGCTCTGCAGCATTGTGCGATGTGCTGTTCCTGCAAGCTGACAGTGTACAAAGCACAGCATAAAAACGCCCTCTGCTGCCATGCCTTCTCACAGCAGCAGTTGCTACTTGAAACTTCGTTGTTGCTGCAGGTGGTGCGATGCCAAGACCTTGGGCAGGCGGCAGCAGCAGCAGGAGGACAGCACGATGACAACGAGATGCAGCAGGCGCCAGATGCCGAGGCAACCCACCATCACCACCACCACCACCGCAAGCATGCTGAACAGGGTTTGGCAGATGACAGGGCTTGCTTCGGGAGCAGGTGTGACAAGCAGCTGGTGGTGCACTTGCTGCCGCTGAGTCACAGCCTGCACCTGCCACCCTAGCAGCTAGCAGACCAGGCCTGATGTCTGCGAGTAAAGTCCTACGCCGCGTCAGTGGATTTTTCGTCGTTCCAACTTGGCATGAATCTGGGCGTCAGAGTTTGGTGGCAATCAAAGGTGGCACAGCTCTTTGCACGTGTTGTGCATGAGGCGGGTCGATCGTCGATCGCGCCGAGGTAGGCGCGAAAGTTGCATCAGCAGAACGCTGAGCTGCAATTGGGATTTAAAAATAGATCAGGCGCAAGTGCTTTACAATGTTCGTCTTGGGAGCTTACAGCGATGCCAGCAACATGCGAAGAAGCAGACACGCTCGCTGCACAATGGGCAGCATCAATTGCTGTTGCAGAGCGCCCAGCACCTTTCTCATCACGAGATGGAAGCATTCTGCGGCTAGTCCCAGCTAACGAGCGGCTGCCCGTGACAGAGATGCAGCAGCACCTGTGCCATCTGCTGCAGCAGGACCAGCACATGTTTGCAGAGTTCACAGCTCAACTGCCACTGATCTGCAGCAGCAGCAGCAGGCTCAAGGCGAAAGGTGATGCATCAGTTATGGTGTTCTACAAACCAAAACCCTGCATTATATGCCGGCAGGACAGCTCCAACAAACAGGTGTGTGTTTTGTAACTGACAGTTTTCTTTGCATGAATTTATATATGGCTGCAGTTCCTCGCCATGTGGCTGCATGGGCCAGGGGCTGCTGCTACCTGCATGCTGGCAACAACCGCCAAGCCCTGAAAGATGCACAAGCAGCAATGGCATATGCCGCTGCAGCAGCTGCTGCTGGCTCAGCACCATCCACAGCCGCAGCTACAGCAACCCAGCTCAACACCACCAGCAGCAGCAACAGCAGTACCCTGGAAGAAAAACACACCCCACAATCAACAATAACAGCAGCAGCAGCAGCAGCAGCAGCGCCAACCTGTCGCTGGGTGCCTGCTCTGCTGCTCGCCGCAGATGCATACGCAGCACTAGCGCAGTGGCCGCAGGCTGTCGTGCATTGCGCCGCAGCAGCGTTGCAAACCCCAGCAGATGCAGCAGTAGCAGACCGCCTAGCATGCCTGGCACAGCAGCTGCCACCCGAGCAGGCGGTTGCTTTTAAGACTGGTGGGCTTGGTGGGCTGCTGCAGCAGCTGCAGCTGGAAGCTGAGCTGAGGCTGCCAGAGGTGATGCGGCCCCGGCCGAAGTGGTGAGCACTGCTGCTGCTGCTTCACTGTTGCTGTACTGGGGTGCGGAAGCTGCAGTGTGCAACACATACGTAGTCCAGAGAAGCGCGGTGGAAGCTTTGGGGGGAGGGGGTGCCTCCTCTGGGGTCAGCACTCTCCTGCTGCGTGCTGCGGTGCACGACAACCCTTGCGTGACCCTTGCTGTTGCAGCCCAAGTGGCAGGCTTGCAACATGACTATGCTGCCTTACCACCTCCCATAATGCTGAACCCTTTCTCAACCCTTGCTGCCGTGCCTGCAGGTACTACTACAACAAGTGGATGGTGCAGCGCATCCACACAGCCCTGCTGCAGCTGCACCTGGGCTGCAGCTTGGGCACCGGCACCAGCCAGCAGCTGCTGGCGGCAGCAGAGGCAGCAGCAGATGAGCCCGCCATTGCGACAGCTGCAGCAGCAGCTGGCTTCATCACACCAGCATCGGCGGCAGCAGCAGCAGGAGCAGCAGCTGCGCAAGCAGCGCTGCCAGGCCCAGGAACACCTGACAACAGCAGCAGCAATAGCAGCAGCACAATGGCAGAAGGTGCTGGCAGCAGCATCAGCAGCAATACACCACCAGCCTCTGCAGCAGGTGAACAGCTGGTGGATCTGCAGCAGCAGCAGCAGCAGCAGCAGGTGCTGCAGCTGCCTGAGCCAGTGGTGTCCAAGCTGCTGTCGCTGGATGCTGGGGACCTTGACCTGATGATACAGCACCCTGCTGCACTGCAGGCGCAGGTGGGTTGTCATGGTGATTGCTGTGGCTTGGTATGCATGATACTGACGTGCGGATGATGAGCACCCCAAACTGCACTGCAGGCGCATGTGGATGCATGCTGTGACTGCGGCGGCAAGTTGTGAATTGGTGATGGTATGAATAGCAGTGACAGGCGCTCTGCTGCTCAACAAGCACAAGTGTATCCCGCACAACACATCTGCTGTTGAAACTGGCTGTGAAACACCACACTTACGTATCAAGGCTGTCTGTGTGTGCATCTTGCAGGTGTATGAGCTGCTTGATGTGCTGGAGGCGTCAGGGCCCGAAGGACTGGCCCATTATGCAGTGCCCCACCTCAGCTGGGAGGAAGTGACAGCACTGACTGGCCCAGGCACTGTGGGCCTGCCCGTGGGCTACACGCCTGGTGCACAGCAGCAGCGGCTGCTGCAGCTGGGCAGGTCTGCGGGGGCAGCAGCACTGCAGCTGCCTGCTGCTGCTACCAGCGGGCTGCTAGCCGCGGCAGCAGCAGATGAGGCGGGTGTTGCTGCAGGTGCTGGCCAGGTTACTCGCAGTCTGATGGAGATGCAAAGTGGCAGGGGTGGTGAGGTGGCTGCGGTTGAAGGCAAGGAAGAAGCCACGTTGGTGAGTAGTCATGCGGCAGGCCGGGCAGGCCTCAGCTGGCGGCAGCGGGGTTGGCAGCGGGCCCAGTATTTAGTGGCTGATGGGGGTGTGTAAGTGTACAAGCAAGCAGGCCCGTAGGTGCTGCTGCTGCTGGTGCTGCTGGTGGTGTTGCAGAAGTTTGCACACTGAGGTGACGTGCCGGTGTCCATAGTCATGTGGGACACTTAGGGTTGTGCAGCATCAACCCCGTTGAGCACGGCCCCTTGTGGGATGGTTGCGGAATTAGCTCTGGTTATGCTGCAGTATTTTGCTGGTCTGCTTTGGCTTGCACTACTGTGAACGTCCAAGCTTGTTTTCGTTGTACCAAACACCGGAAAAACCCATTTGACACGGTCTTGCAGCACAATTCCTGAAAAGTTCAGTGACAGCTGCAAGCGCAGCACAAACAGCATGCTGCAGCAGCGGCACACTGCGCAAGATGCTGCTAGCAGCAGCGCACTTGGTAAAACTAGGCCTGTTGCAGCTCCCTCCAGGCACCATATGTGCATGCACGTCAGTGCAATACACACCCCAGCTTCGCACGTGTGCTGGAGCACATCTGAGGTTCAAGCAGCCATCATGGTGCCGGGGGACGCCATTTCTAGCCATGTACATGTGAGGCGCATTATGTTGCATTGTGATTTTCAACAGCATCATCATCATCATCATGTTACCATTTATGCCATAGCAACGTCGCCATTGTGCTTGTGATGTGTGACCTGCATGCAACTCTTTATGCTGGCAAGCATCCCTGCAACCACTCATGCACACTCTACTGCAGCAGCTAGGTTGGCCATGCTCGCGCCAAGTATCATTTTCAGAGCTGCTGCCATGGGCAGCAGCAGCTCGCTAGCTGTTGCTGCATCATCTGCTGCAACATCTACTGCATCTTTGGGTTTCCCTTGGCCGCTAGCCTGCTGCTTAGCCGCAGCCTGGCGCTGCAGCAGCATCGCAGACTTGGTAAACTGTGACAGGCAACCGGCATGCAACGGCAACTGCAGCTGGCTTCCAAAACTTGGGCAGGCCTGTGTTGACTCAAAGCAGAGCTCCTGGCTGTGCAGGACATCTGTTACAGCCGTCCAGTCGATCTGTCTGTCAGTGTTGGGGTTGCTGCTGCCACCATCACTGCTGCTGCTGTCAAGCGGCTGATCAGCAGCTTTCAAGCATGTCGCCAGCAGCGAAAACAGCTGCTTGGGTACAATGCTGCCCACAGCTGGCCGTACACTGCTGCTGCTGCTGCTGCTGCTGCTGCTGTTGCTGTTGATGGGCGCTGTGTACACACATGTGTACACCGCTTCTACAAGCATGGGTGTTTCACCATCGCCATCATACCCCGCGCGCTTCATCTGCAGCGTGAGCCGCAACGCAGCCTCCAAGCTCTGGCACACCTGCTGCGGGTGGCTCTGGTATGCTTTGAGCAGCTGAGCTGCAGCAGCGTCTGCAAGCACACCACAACACAACAAACACAGCTTCCACCAGGCACTCTGGTACAAGGACAGCGTGCTTGCATGCATGGGTGCATCAATCATAAAGCAGCAGTTGTGCTCAGTCACTGCCCTACGTCAAGCACAACCCATTCGCATTGCAGGCCGAGCACAAACCCGAAGCCCTGATTAAACGCAGCCATTGCAAGCACATATGGCAGCATAGCATGCACAGCAACGCAGACTCAGGCCATTCGTGTGTGGTACAGTGCTATTGCCACCCACCTGTGGCCAGCAATGTGTGAACAGCTCCTATCGAGGCAAGACAATGCTGCTGCTTGGTAACGGCCTGCTGCAATGCGCCAGTGCTGACTTCTGCTGCAGCAGCGCCCGCCTGTCCTGCAGGCATCAGCAGCTGATGCATAACAGCATCGCTGCTGCTGCCTGCTGCATGCACGGCAGCTTTCGCAGCCCTGAGGCTTTCTGGCAGCAGCTGAGTCAGGACTGGCTGCAGCAGCACAGCTGCTGCTGCCTCACGAGCTGAACCGCTGAGATCGCTGAGAAAGGACAACAGGCACTGAGGGTGTTTGACGTGATCCTGTTCGTCTGCTGCATGGCTGACTGCCAGCAGCGCGGTCTGCAGCAGCGTCAGCATCGCCGCGGCCTCCACAGGTTTGCAGCAGCAGCAGCAGCTGCTGCCTCACGAGCTGAACCGCTGAGATCGCTGAGAAAGGACAACAGGCACTGAGGGTGTTTGACGTGATCCTGTTCGTCTGCTGCATGGCTGACTGCCAGCAGCGCGGTCTGCAGCAGCGTCAGCATCGCCGCGGCCTCCACAGGTTTGCAGCAGCAGCAGCAGCTGCTGCTGCTGCTGCTGCTGCCGCCGCTGCTTGCTCCAGTTGCTGCAACAGCAGCTGCTGCTGAAGAGGAGGGAGTCGGTGAAATGACACTCGCGCTGCTGCTTGTGCTGGCGCTGCTGCAGTTGCGGTCGCTGCTGCAGCCAGCAACGTCACCTGCTGCCGCCAGATTCATGTGATGCCTCAGCGCCTTGATTGCTGCGAGGGCATCTGGTGTATGTATTGGGCGCGTGCGCAGATCGCGCTGCGCAATCCAGGTCTCCAGCCACTCAATGCCCAGCTCCTGCAGCAGCAGCCTGTGGTGCGGCTGCGGCAGCGTCGCCTGCCTGCTGCTCTGCTCTGCTGCCCGCTCTTGCAGCTGCATGGCATGCAGTGCAAGGTGCACCAGCAGCAGATGGTACAGTGCATCGCCAGCCGCTGCATTTGCCAGCTGCGGATGCTCATTGTCAAACTTCACCTCACTTGCCAGGTGTGCTGTCAACCTCAAGGCAAACTCCAGTGAGTTGGTCAGCACCACCATAGCATACTCCTTTGCTGTCCTGCTTGAGCTGCTATCATAACTCAGGCTGCTGCTGGCTTCCTTGCAGCAAACCACTGCCCAAGCCAGCGGCAGGCACAGCTCTGTGTGTCTCGCCAGCAAACCAGTGAGCAAGCAACCATCGTTGCAGCATTCAGCCAGCACTTGCAGCATCCCGAGGTATGCATTGATTCTGACACACGCCGCTGCATCTGCTTGCGCTGCTGTTAGGCTGCCTGGGTCGGGCCGCTGCTTCTTGGCTGCCTGCCTCCTTCTTGCCCGCTGACTGCTGCTGCTGCTGCTGCTGCCGCTGCTGCCTGGTGTGCTGCTGCTGCTGCTGCTGCTGCTGCTGCTGCAGCCAAGTCGTGTCACGCATGCTGCTGAGAATGTCTGCAGGAGGTCTGCAAAGGGCACATAACACAGCCATCAGCAAACGCATAGAAAACTTGAAGAGACACGCCAACACACCAAACCCCTTAGCTGGTGCTGAACGGGGGCTAAGGTTGCTCACAGCCCACATTGCTACCTCATCTAGAAACCTCTGCTGGTGCTGAGAACCGCTGTGTGCACAAGGGTGACTTTGGCGAGCAGCAACCCTGGTGCAACTGCTGCTCACCTGTCTCTTGCAGCTGCTGCCGTGCAAGCTGCTTCTCTGCTGCTGTTTCTTGTTGGGGCATGTTGAGCATGCTGCAGTGCCAGCCCTCAACATATGCGGACAGCAGTATCTGCAGCTCTGTGCACGCCTTAAACAGCATGGCTTGCTTCTTCTCCTTGCTGGTGGCTCTCAGCAGCAGGTGCAGTGACCTGCTCAGCGCCTGGAACAGCAGCTTGAAGATGCTGTGCTGGTGCACCAGCTCCTGCAAGAAGAGGGAAGAAATCCTGAGCGCAGGAGCACAGAACAGAATGGCTTGTGCTGCTGTGCTTGCCTGCAACTGCGGCATCCTGCTAGCAGCATGCTGCAGTGGGAGTGTTCCAACACATACCCAGGACAATCAGCTTGCATCAGTGCACGGCAAGCATAACAGGCACAACTGCCAGTAACGCCTACCTGCATGATTGCTCGATTGAAGCCGGCAGGCCCAACCTGTGGTTTGAAGATTGCTTGCAGCCTTTGGACAGTTGGCATCACTTCAACTAGAAATGCAAGGTCTGGAGCTGTGGCAAGGCTCTGTAGCAGCGAAACTGCAGCTGCCTTGTCGACGAATGGATCTTGAAAGTCCATGGCGCTGCCACTAGCACGGCACCTGCTGCTGCTGCTGCTGCTGCTGCTGCTGCTGC
Organism: Tetradesmus obliquus; assembly: GCA_030272155.1. Lineage (NCBI taxonomy): Eukaryota > Viridiplantae > Chlorophyta > Chlorophyceae > Sphaeropleales > Scenedesmaceae > Tetradesmus > Tetradesmus obliquus. The sequence continues at coordinate 2,613,167 of CP126200.1, read as the reverse complement.
TGCTGGGCTTGTGGTGCTGCACTCGTAGTACGATGCACCAGTGCTGTGCGTAAAGTGATTGCCAGCTCAGGAATCAAAAGTGATGATCTGCCACACTGCAGGCATTTAGTTGCTGTGCACAATAGGACAGCTAGCTGCGGGCAACGAAGTGACAGCTGCATGCGAGAGAGATGATCTGCACTGTGCCACAGCAAAACAATCGATTATCTGGTGTCGGTATGTCTTTGCGACTGGCTTCTGCTCTGATCAGCGCTTGCTGCCCACACCAAGTTTGCACGTTTTCCGTGATACAGATGTGTCACGTGTACGAGTGTTGAGGTGTTCATCACGAGCTATAAAAACAGCGACGACACACAACAACGTTGACGAGCAACCATCATGAGGCTGTCGCAGCACACTGCAAACTGCAATGCCGTGCTGCCATGGCTGCTGCTCCTATTCCTACATGCCATGTTGAAGTTCAGGGGATCTTTGACCCCCATAACATGACAAGGCTGTCGCTGTTCATACTCAGCGTCAATCAATCGACTTCACGGCATGTTCTGCTGGTATAGGTACCTTGATGTAAACTTGACTCAAGTTCTCCAAGCTCCAAGCGGCTTGGCCATCATGGCAGTGCTCACTAAGCTGAGTCTGATATAGCAATGGCTTCCACTGGACGGCCCTCACTGAATGTAACAACGGCATGATGTCTGCTACTCTTAATGATTACCCCTCCTTAAAAAAAGAGGGAAAAAAGAGGAGAGGGGGTGAGATTTCAGGATTGAGATCAAGACCTCAGGGGGGCCAACGCGCGCTGCTGGTGGGACATCTCACCCGTCATGAATAAGAGCAAGAACAATGATACCCTCTGCAATGTGAACCTTGCCAGCAGATGATCAGGCTGCTGATGGCGTGTCACAGCCGCCTTCACCGCTACCAGCTGAATGACTTTGCACAGATCTGTCAGGGCAGCTATAATACGCCAACATGCCAGTCCCTGGCTGCCAGCTCTGCTGCTGCTGCTGCTGCTGCTGCCGCTGCCAGGCACTGCTCGAGCCCAGCCATGTGGCCCTGGATGCGTGCAGCGCTGAGTGCAAGCGCAACAAAGCGGAGCACAGCAGCCTCAAATGCCAGCCTGCAGCCAGTTGCCGGACATCATGGCAGCGCTGTCATCACTGTAATGAGTGCAGCGCTTGATGCGGCTCAGCAGCTGCAGCCACACGGGCTGAAGCGGCTCCTGCACAGCAGAAGCGCAAGACACGCATCGAGAATGCTGCAGATGAGTTGCGGCAGTGTTGTGGAGCGCAGTGCTATGCAAGCATTAGCAACGGCAAGGGTTGGTGCTGTGGTGCAGTCTGGCGCAGCATGCAGTCAGAAACAAGACACCTCAGAGCTGTTTGACATGCAGACGGTACTGTTCAGATACCAGCAAGGCAGCCTTGGCTGCAGCAGGGGTGCATCAACAATTGCGTGTGTGCATTGCTTGTGCTGAGCAGGGCATGGCTGGCAGCGTATATCCGCTGCACCCCTTGTTGTCTATGCTTCCCTGCCACATGGTAAGCAATATGCAGCAACGCAGCAACGCTGACAGTCATCACGCACATATATATGCAACCCTCAGCAGCCAAGCCACCCAGTGGGCTGAAGGTTTTAGCAACTGCAGCCACACCAGCAAACGCAGTGCAGTGGCACAATGTAATCATCCTCTCTCACGGCTCACCTGCTGCACAAGCACCAGATGTTCACCACGGTCAAGCTGGACGCCCCGTTTGCGGTCCCGGTCCGCTGACACTCCGTGGCTGATCCCACAGCCTCCAACCGCCAGCCGCGTGAGCTGCTGCAGCCCAGTCAGCGCCAGCAAGCCCCGGTCACTGAAACCCCTGGCCTGAAACACGCCCAAGCTGCGCAACCTGGTGAGCTGGCACAGCACACCACATGCCACGTCATCAGTCACCACCTCACCACCCACACACAGCTCGCGCAGTGCTGTCAGCTGCAGCAGCGGCCTCATATCTACTCCTGGCTCTACCAGCCCAGCAACCCACAGCTTCTCAAGCCTGGGGCAGCAGCTCACAAGCCTATGAAAGCTAACCTCATCCAGACACGGAGTTACACGCTCTACACACAGCGCATAATCCTCAGCACCGATGGTACCATCATCACCGTACCCGGCCACATCCCAGATGTTGCCAGGCACACCAAGCACCAGCTGCTTCAGCTGCGGCAGCTGCCGCCCTGCTGCAAACAAGTGCTGGCTGCAGCCAGGGTGCAGCAGATCCTGCCCTCCAAATGCTTCTGCTCCATCTTGACCCCACGACAACTCAAGGTGCGTGAGGTGCGGCGACAGCGGCAGCAGCGCCGAATAGCTGGCAACTTCACACGCAGGCAGCGGCGCAAGCTCGCCATCTGTGTTGCTGATCAGCAAACTCTTCAAGCGTGTCAATGCAGGAAGCACCCGTGCCAGTGCAGGCAGTGCATTGTGCGACAGCACACCATGCAGTTTCAGCGCGCGCAGCTGCTGCATGCTGCTGCAGAAGTCAGGCAGCAACCCACCAATCGGGGCCAGAAACTCCTCGTCTTCACCACTCACAACACGCACATCCAGGTGCTGCAGGTTTGTCAGCGCTGCCAGATTAGGGCACATGCTGCTGCTGAACTCCAGCTTGCCGGCCCACGCAGTTTCAAACTTTGTCAAGGATGGCGGCAGCCGCAGCAATGTGCCAGGCGAAGTAACGGGACCCCACAGCTGCAGCTCCTGTAACTGCTGCAAGCAGCCGAGAGGCGCGGCTGCTGCCAAAGGCAGCAGCTGTTCATCCAGCTCCAGCCTGGTCAGCTGCGTCAGACTGGCGAGGGCCAGCATTACATCCCGCCGCAACTGCTGCTGCTGCTGCTGCTGCTGCTGCTGCTGCTGCTGCTGCTGCTGCTGCTGCCGAGCCCCGGCTTCAATGATCGAGAGCTGCAGCTCCTGCAGTCCAGTCAGCACTGACAGCCCACCAAGCCCCCCAGGGCCGACAAGCGCAACATTGTGCAGCACCAGAGAAGTGAGGCTGTTCAAGCTGGAGAGCGGCTGCAGGCTGCTGCCGCTGCTGCTGCTGCTGCCGCTGCTGCTGCTGCTGCTGCTGCTGCTGCTGCTGCTGCTGCTGCTGCTGCTGCTGCTGCTGCTGCTGCTACTGCTACTGCTACTGCCACTGCTACTGCTGTTGCTGCTGCTGCCGGCGCCGCTGGCGCCGCTGCTGCTGCTGCTGCTGCATGTGTACACTGCTTTCGGCAGCTGCAGCTGCTGCAAGTCACATTCATTGTTATCACCTTTATGAAGTGACAGCTGGCACCCACACACTGCTAGCTTCTGCAGCCGCGGAAGCTGAGCAGCAGGCAGCTGCAGGGTGCTATAGCTTGAACAGAGGGTTTTATGTACCACAATCTGCGTGACTGCTGCTGCATGCTGGCGTAACCACTCTGCCAAGCTCTCCATCCTGGACTCAGTGAAAGGCTGGGGCTTGAGACTCACATCATTGCTGGCTGCTACTGCTGCTGCACGCCAGGCCTTGCACACCAGGCTGCAGCTGCTGAGCCGCTGCCGTAGGTTGACGTAGCGCAGCACATGGGTCACAAGCTCATCAGGAAGCTGGGGCAGGGGCCTGTGTTGTACCTGAAAGGCAACCAGGCGCCGTAGGCAGCGAATGGTGTGGCTGAGCAGCTGTAGGGTGCAGTGGATATGCCAGTCAAATGTTCCTGCAAGGCTGCATCGTCATGAGGACTTGCCACACTGCTTCCTCCAGCCCGCTGCTGAACCGACGGACATTGCAATGGCATCAATGCAAATAGCGATAGCAGTTCGTAGTTACTGCTGTTCAAACGCGGTAAATACACAGATTCCAGCGGCATCAAGTGCTCTGCGGTGCTACGTGCTGTATATCTCAGATACATGCTGTGTGCTGGCATTGACCGTCATACAGACCATTGCCGCACCTGGGCCTGCAGCTCCATGATCTGCGCCGTATAACGAAATAAAATAATATAATATAAGGCTTTGTTCAAAGAATCGTTACACTCGCGAGCTGTGACAAGCAGGACTATGCAGGTGGAGGGCTGCGATGTTGTGTCACGAGCATCAACCCCTCGTCGTTTGAAAAAGGCTTGTCGCAGATTCAAGTGTGCGCAGCTGGACGGTGAAAGAACTGATCAACAGCGCACCAGCGCGTGGCTAGAGGTGAAAGTGTATCAGGCCCTGAGGGTTCAAGGCTAGATTGTACGCCTCACAAGCGTACACACAGCTGTGAAAACATGGGATTCACTTTCATCGTCAACACTCGATCAACGAGTGCATCGCACCACCGAAAGCTGCGCATGCACTCTAGCCCCGCAGACAGGATGTGGTGCGAGGCAATGCCACTGGCAACCAGCCTGGCAGGCTGGTTGAGTCATCCAAGTCAGCTGCGTCCGGAGTTACCTGCTATGCTTGCTGCGGAGTGCAGCAACTAGTCCATGCTGTAACAACAAGCCGGTGAATTCAACCTCCTGCATGCAAAGCCAACATTGATGCCCAGCCAAACATCAGCCTGCATGCAGCCCAAGCGTCCAGAATGCCAATGCCACTGGCATGCCACTGGAATGCCACTGGCAGTACCTGAGGTACTGCTGCTGCTGCTGCTGCTGCTGCTGCTGCTGCTTGATGCAGAACACAACAGTTTGTGTGTGGTTGCAGCTGTGTCGCGTACATGCTACACGTTCTGCATGCATTACATGATATGCATACCTGGTGCCACGCTTGTCAAGCCCCCAAGGTGCAGCTGCCAGGACACGAGCCAGTTGATTGCAACTGGGCTTGCTTTGCTGCATTTATGCTGATGGGCCGGTGCAGCTTACAACCGCGCGCAAACACGCACTCAAACACACATGTAGCATGCTACTTCTACTGATGCATCAGCATCATATTCATTCATCACCATCACACATAATCGCCAATAACCAAAAAAGACTCAGAACTCCTTGAAGTCCCCCTTGGACACGTACGGCCTGCTCCTGTAGGCGCCACCAGCTGCATTGTCGTCCACCGCTGCATTGAAGTTGCTGGCGTCACCAGGGCTCTTCACCTGCAGCCATGAAGGATATACACACATTTTCATACGGCAGCTGCAGAGGTAGCCAGCTGAGTTGCTGACGCCCAATCTTGCATGTCAGCTGCTTATGTGTTCAGCTTGAAAAGCTTGCTGCTGTGCAGTGCAGCAGCACACCACCCTGCTTCTGTGTTTTCCGCATGCTCATGCTACGGCAGTATAGCGCCAACAATAAATAATTGATGCGCGTTTGTTGATGCGTACATACGTGTCAGTGTGAGTTTCCGCAAATGCTCTGCTTGTATTCCTACGCGCTTAGCCTATGCCAGCACACCCGCACCAATGATGTCAGAACACAGCTACACCCAATGGTATCATCAACCAATCACATCAACAGCACTCACCACAGGCATGTAGGGCGCCTTCAACTTCTTTGCCTCGAAGGCCTGCCAGTCGAAGCCAGCAAACCAGGCGTGGCGCTTGATGTCGCCCACCCCGCCCGCGCCCTGGCCCAGCCTGTAGGCAGGCTTGCGCACCAGCAGCTGCTTCACAAAGTCACGCAGCTCCTGCAGGCGCAGCATGTGGGTGCAGATGCGGTGTCTTTGTCAGCAGGTGGGTCAGCAGGAGAAGCAGGAGCAGTAGGAGGGAGAGCGCACCACAGTTCATACACCAGCAGCAGCTTCAATTCGTCACGCAGGTCCTGTGTGTGCAAGCAGATGTCAGGGCAGGCAGGTGAGCAGGAGAAGACGAGGAGGAGAGAATCCTCCAGATCTCTCTAAATCTTGTCAGGCAGCTCATACACCAGCAGCTGCTTCACGAAGTCACGCAGCTCCTGCGGAATTCGAGCAGGCGTTACATCAGACAGGTGAGCAAGAGAAGGAGGCGATAAAAAGCGTGACTAGCTTCATACACCAGCAGCTCCTGCGGGAGTTCAGCAGATGTCAGGGTGGGCAGGTGAGCAAATGGGCGACAAAGGATGAGACAGCCCGGACAGCTGGTACACAGTACCCTGCACAGAAGTGGCGAGCCGCAACACTGTCAGTGCTCACTGCTGCATGCATGCAACACGAACACATTATCAGCCTCACCGCTGAAGTGTGGCGGGCAGCTGAAGACGCCATCCCGCATAAACACAGTACACTGCTCCCTGCTGTTGATCAGCAGCGCAGCCGCTAGTGATCCATGCGGCACACATGCCTGTATCAACACATGCTGGCCTCACAGCGCTGAAGTGTGGCGGGCAGCTGAACACTCCATCAGCTATAAACACAGTACCCTGCATGAATACTGCACCCTGCTATTGAGCAGCAGCGCGGCTGCTAGCGACTTATGCACCACGTACGCCGTTAAAAAAAATAATGCATCAGCAGCCTCACCGCGCTGAAGTGTGGCGGGCAGCTGAAGACGCCATCCACGATGCGCCTGTACATGACCATGCGGTCCTCGTGCATGAAGGGAGGGGCGCCCGCCACCAGCTCAAACGCCAGCACACCCAGAGACCACCTGGCGGCAGCAGCAGCAGCAGCAGACAAGGCGGCAGCACATGTGTTGGGTCGATGTCAAGCAAAACGGCGAGCGTGAGGCAGGCGCAGCAGCTGCTGCTTCTTGCAGCTTGTGTGTATGGCCGTCATCTGTTGTGGTGATGCACCGCGGCAACACATCTGCTGCTGCTGCTGCTGCTGCTGCTGAGGGTGATATGCAGAAGTGAAATTTCAAACGCTGCCATTCCTGGTTGCCCAGCCAGGTCACCAGTCAGCAGCCTGCCAGTGCCCTTCTCCCACGATGAGCTCAGGAGCCAGGTACTCAGGCGTGCCGCACAGCGTGCTGGTGCGCTGACCTGGCAGCACCTTCTTCACAAAGCCAAAGTCAGCCATCTGCAGGACAGGACATAGTTACACATTGTTGCTGGATGTATGATGTGAGGCACAACAATGTGACGTTCATTTTGTGTGGTCTGGCCCCCGGCACAGCGTGCTGGTGCGCTGACCTGGCGGCACCATCTTGACAAACCCAAAGTCGGCCATCAGCAATGCAACATGAGACAACATGTGATCAGAGCTGCGACACAAGACCTAGCAGAGGGCCATTAAGTTGTTTGTGGCGTGCCGCACAACGTGCTGGTGCGCTGGCCTGGCGGCAGCATCTTGACAGCCCCAAAGTCGGCCATCAGCACAGCAGTATTGTGATTTGTTGTTTCAAAAAAGCAACCAGAACAACCAGATTGTCTGAAAAAAAACGAACCGTACCTTTACATAGCCGTCCTCCCCGATGAGCAGGTTCTCAGGCTTGAGGTCCCTGTACACCAGGTGCCGCCCATGCAGGTACTCCAGAGCCAGCACCACGCTGGCAACATAGAAGCGCGCATGAGGCTCAGGCAGCGGTGCGCGGCGCGTCTGCATTAAGCAGGCAACAATGAATGATAGCAAGCAGGGAAAAGAATGTTGCAACTGTGTGCAGGTACTCCAGCGCAAGCACCACGCTGGCCACGTAGAAGCGCGCATGCGGCTCCGGCAGCGGTGCGCGGCGCGTCTGCATTAAAGCAGGCAACAATGAATCATAGCAAGCAGGGAAAAGAATGTTGGGATTGTGTGCAGGTATTCCAGGGCAAGCACCACAGGCTTCGTTCGATTACTTCCATCTGCTTTACATGCTAAACAACTCTGAAACCTCCATGTTAACAGATGCAACATAGAAGCGCGCATGCGGCTCTGGCAGCGGCGCACGGCGCGTCTGCAATTAGCATGCAAGTACGATAGGTTGTCAAGAAAGAAAACACCATTTGAATTAGTGTGCACGCCTGAAAAAGGTTCAGCACGTGCCTGAAGTGTGAGTGCATTGGATGCGACTCCCCAAGGCAGCACGTGCGGCTGCATGTGGCGCATCTTTAATGTGTGAGCTTGCTGCTTGCGAGTGTGCTGCTGCTGCAGACCATGCTGCTAGTTCACATGCTAGCTGCAGGAGTACGCAGGTTCACATACTCGAGACTGCTATGTAGAGCTTAACACACCGAACTATTGCGCTGTAAAGCTGCACCTGCAGGTAGGCGAAGAGCTCGCCTCCCATGATCGCCTTCAGCAGCAACACAGCACGCAGTGACCCCAACACAACACAGCAGACTATACTGCCCGCACTAACAAACCCGCACCTGCAGGTAGGCGAAGAGCTCTCCCCCCATGACCACCTCCAGCAGCATGTAGATGTTCTTGTCGTCCTGTGCAGTGGCCACCAGGTTGACCAGCCAGGGGCTGGAGCACTCCAGCATGGCCTGCACCGAAAGCAATTCGACACAATTCAAAACAGGCTCTTAACAGCCTGCATTTGGTGCAGTGGCCACCAGTGGCCTGTGGTAGGCGGGTAAAGAAATGTATCTTGAACATGGTACATGCGCTGGGCAGCATGAAAGCTTGCATGCAGCACAATGAATGTGCACGCATACGTCAGGCAGTTGCACTCCGGACTTAGCTGTGAATGTGCTAGACAACACGCGCAACATGCTGCAATATGCATCGTGCCGCACCTTCTTTTCCCTATGCACATGGGCCACCAGCTTGTTGTCCACGATGTGGCCTTTGGCCATTTGCTTCAGCGCGTAGCTGCCGCCACGGTAGCGCACAAGTGTGACGCGCCCGAAGCCGCCAGCGCCCAGCGTGGCCACGTGCTGGCACTCCGAGATGACCAGGTCCTGTGGCGCGGAAGGAGAACACAGCAGCCACGGCAACAGCAGCAGCAGCAGCGGCTCAGCACTATCTGTGATTGACTACAGCGCCCAGCGAGGCCACGTGCTGGCACTCGAGATGACCAGGTCCTGCAGAGTGCAAGACAGGCACAGAAGCAGCGGCATGCAAGGAACTAGTGGATCAGCTTTCAGTGTGATTAAAGACAGCGCCCAGCGTGGCCACGTGCTGGCACTCTGAGATGACCAGGTCCTGCACGGAGGCAGGCATGGCGGCAGCAACAGCAGCAGCAGCAGCAGCGGCGGCGGCGGCTCAGGATTGAGTGTGCTTGGCGCCAGCTCCCAGCTTGACCACGTGCTGACTCTCAGCAAATACCAGTTTCTGCAACACACGGCCAAGACGCCCAAGCAGCAGCAGCAGCAGCTGCAGCAGCAGAGGTAGAGACTCAACACCAAGTGGGCCACGTGCTGGCACTAGGAGGTGATTAGGCCTGCAGCACGGCAGCAATAGCAATAGCAACTGGCATGGCACTGCATGGGGCATGTACAAGCCAAATACCGCTGTGCCGCCTCCCACCCACCTGCACGCCTTGCTTGTTGGGCCTGTATCCTGAGTAGTTTTTGGCGGCCGCCTCCAGCTGAGGCAGCAGCGGGCCCAGCAGCGACTCAAAGTTGGCCCTGCAGCAGCAGCAGCAGCAGCAGCAGCAGCAACAGCAGCAGCAGCAGTGCACTTGAAATCTGGGTCATATGCGTTGTTACTTCGTTGCAAAGCAACTAGTGCTTATGCAAACTTTGCCCCATGCTGACCTGTCCAGCAGCAGCAGGCTGATGCTCATGTAAGATTCTGCTTTGCCCACAACGTGCTTTTCCCAGATGCGCTGTCCAACGTTGATATCCCAACATGCATTGCATCCTGCTCTGACAGCTCACCTGTCGAGCACCAGCAGGCTGACGTCGCTGCGGGCGCGCACAGTTGCTGCGCGCGTGTTGCCGCCCGTCAGCAGCGCCAGCTCACCAAAGTAGTCGCCTGCAAGCAGCAGCAAGACATGCAACAGTGAGCAGCAGTGAGCACACGCGGCAGCGAGCACAGGGGGCAGTGAGCACATGCGGTTGCCACCCGGCAGCAGCGCCAGCTCACCAAAGTAGTCGCCTGCAGGCAAGGCGGAAGTCGACACATGCCGGGCTGTAAGGACACCTTCATGAACTTTGGTGCAGCTACATGCCCTTTAGATCTCAATACTATCCTTCATTTGCTGCTTAACCAGAGCACAGGACAGAGCTTCATGCAGGTGTCTGTTTATGTCAGCAAGCTGCAGCAGCACAGCCATCCCACCTGGCCCATACGACATGACCGGCAGCGGCTGGTTGTCCTTGAAGGCTGACAGCTGGCCGCTCTCAACAATGTAGAAGGCGTGGCCGCGCTCGCCCTGCACATTACAAAGATGCACAGCCAGTCAGCTGCTGCTGTACAATGCAGCCTGAAGCTGACAGCACAGCCCGGGTTGCAGGCTGCAATTCTTGATTGTCGACTGCCGCAACAGCCGCACCTGTGTGACCACCTGGCCCAGCGCAGCGGCAACTGCTGCCTTTGTCTTGCGGTTCAGCCGCGTCAGCAGCGGCACTGCAGCCTGAGCTCGGGCTACTTGCCACACGTCCCGGCACAAACCCATAGACGAGCGAGCCAAAGCAGCCACATCACAACACACCCGAGGGCACATGCTGCCACATGCTGCCACATGCTGCCACATGCTGCCACATGCTGCCACATGCTGCCAATAACACAACACTGTCGCTACTGCGTACCTGTGTCACCACTGCCGTGCCTTTAGGCATGACCACTTGGCCCAGCGCAGCCGCCACTGCTGCTTTTGTCTTGTAGTCCAACCTCATCGCCACAAACGTCCCCTTCCTTAACTTACGCGGGTGTTAAGTGTGAACACACCACGCGTAGCTCACTCATTCATTCATTCTTTTAGTCCAGCCTGCCGGCAGCGGCACTGCAACCTTACCCCTGGCTACCTGCGGAACCACTCCCAAACTCATAGGCACAAAGCCATAAACCAGCGAGCCAAAGCAGCCGCATCACAACACGCCTTTTGGCTTCGCTGCATGCTGCAACACCAAAACTACTGTGTGACCACTGCAGTGCCCTTGGGCATGGCCACCTGGCCCAGTGCAGCCGCCACTGCCGCTTTTGTCTTGTGGTCCAGCCATGCCAGCAGCGGCACCGCAACCTTACCCCCGGTTAACTGCCAAACCAGTCTCAAACCCACCGGCAAAACAATGGCCCAGCAAGCTGAAGCAGCCACCAAGCAGCATACTCTGAGGCTTTTTGGCACGCTGCAGAACCCTGCAACTTCTGCGCACCTGTGTGACCACCGCCGTGCCTTTAGGCATGGCCACCTGGCCCAGTGCAGCCGCCACTGCTGCCTTCGTCTTGTGGTCCAGCCGCGCCAGCAGGGGCACACGCTGCAGCGCCTCAAAGCGCCACATGCTGCGCAGGCTGTCCAGGCGACCCAGCAGGCTGTGGAAGGCCTCGCGGTCTAGCGTGAGTGCCTGTGTCAAAACACATGGTATGCGGTACTATGTTGATGCGCCTGGCAGCACAAATCAGTCAAACCTGCGCGTTTGGCATGCAATTCATGAACATGGCTAGCTCATTGACTTTGCTTTGGCCCTTCAAGGGCCAAAGTACAAGTTGTACCACAGAGTTGTCCAGCTCCATCACATTGTCTGCTCTCTACAGGTGACCTGGACCATACTGTGCATCTGCACATCATCGTGCAGCTGATGCAAACATGGCCCACATTGTAGATTCTGCTTCACCCCTCACCACTGAGTTGTCCAGCGCCATCACGTTGGCCGCGCTCCACAGTCGCCTATACCGTCACTGGGTCTGTGCATCTTGCAGATCCAACACATGCATATGGCCACATATCTGTGTTTGCTGCGCGCCTCACCACCGAGTTGTCCAGTGCCATCACATTGGCTGCGCGCAGGTCTCCCGACATCAACGCCAGCTCGCCAAAGCACTGCCCAGGGCCCACACGCGCAAGCTCCTTGGAGTCGTCTGCAGCAGTGGCAGCAGCATGCAGCGAAGCATGCAGCACAGTGTTGTTGTGATGCTATTGAGGCTAGGCAGAGCATGCACTGCCCAGGGCCCACATGCGCCAGCTCCTTGGAATAGTCTGCATGGCGCGCAACACACAGCAAACATCATGTGGCCGCTAGGTCAAAGCAGCAAGCTGTACATAACTGCAGTGCCTGGAGCCTACACGCGGTGGCTTCTTGGAGTCATCTGCTGGGTAAATGCGCACCATATTGTTGCCTTCTTGGTGTAGTTCAAACTCAGCTGCTCTCAGACAAGGCGCGGCACTGGTACATTGCCCAACAGGAATAGAAATACATTACGTCAGACACAATCATAAAACTGCGGCAATCAGCTGCAGGACTCACTGGTGAAGCAGCTGAAGGCGCCCTTCTCGCAGATGTAGAACTTGTCTGCCACCCTCCCCCCCCCTCCCACCCCCCACCCCACCCCTAACCCCCAAAGCAAACATAACAAGGCAACTGTGACATCACTGCACATGCCCACTTACTCGTGAAGCAGCTGAAGGCTCCCTTCTCGCAGATGTAGAACTTGTCAGCCACGTCGCCCTGCCTGAACACGCTCTCGCCCTTGGCAAAGTTGCGGCGCACCAGCACGCGCGCCAGCTGCCACAGCTGCCTGTCGGACAGTGGGAACAGGATGGGCACCTGCCAGCAGCAACAGCAGCAGCAGCAGTAGTGAGATCCTGCTGTCTGTTTGCCATCACTGAATGCAGCACGGGCTGAAAGGCGTTCGGGAGTCCCCTCCTGCTGAGCACACCGCATCAAGCACTTGGGATCGACATGAGGTTTGCCCCTGCACTGCCGCCAGCTGGCATGCAGCATGCTGTATTCCCTTGCGCAGGCACCAGCCCTTCATCATTCTTCATCCTTCATCCTTCATCCTTCATCATGCATCATCCTTCATCATGCATCAATGCAGAGGTGCAGGCAAGTCAAAGTCTGCATAACAGGGGCTGTCTGCTGCTGCGCCAAACAGGCGCCTAACATCACAGGGTGACACTCATTTGTTCATACTCTTCTCCTTTAGACAGTTTGTTTCAACAGATCTCACCTTGCTCAGTGCATTGTGGCACCACAGCTTGTCATGAGGCATCCACACTGCGCACCTTGCTGCACAAAACAAGGCTGTCTTCTGCTCACTACAGGGGGCCCGACTTGTCATGACACCAGAGCAAAACACCCACTTTGCGCAGCGCCTCGTAGCGCCACAGCTCATCATACGGGCCTAGCAGCCGCTCAAAGTCGGCACGCCGCATGACGCAGCAGGTCAGCGGGCCATCTGCCACCACCGCCTGCCCGGGGCCTGTGGCACTGCTGCTGCTGCTGCCCCCGCAGCTGCTGAGGGTCATGCTGGAGCCTGGAGGGTGGTACAAAGCAGCAGACAAGCAGGCAGATGTAGCTGACAGTGAGGTTGCATCTTGCATGTCAGCAGTTGAACGAGGTGGTCAATGAAATATGTATCTGACCCCAAAAAGCGGTGTGTGTACATGGTGTGGATGTGGGCCGTGGAGTGTGCTGCATCTGCCAAAGTTCACGCTGCAAGCGTGCGTGCAGCAGGGTCAAGAACATCAGGCAGGAATGGCGAGGTCCGATGCGTTTAGAGGCGTTTCCAACACTGCACAAGCACCACGTGAGGTTGACATGGGTTTTGTGTTTCGCAGGTCTGAGCATACAGCTCTCAGATCTGCGACCGGTGCCGGTGTAGGCCAGGCACTTGGCCTATTCTGGTCATTGGCTTATACTGGTCAGCATTTTTTTCTGCTAATTGAAGCGCACAGGCTCAAGCAGGCTTGCCTGATGCTGATGCAAGACTTGTAACATGTATGCAGCGAACAAGGTGCCCTTGGCACAAATCAACATGCTGCTGGATGCCGCAGCAGTGCAGTGACATAGCACGGCTGCTCCCGTTTCTCCACATGTATACAACCTCATTGAACACTAGCTCGTGGCATTGCAGCAACTGACAGAATCACAGGGACACTGCTGTCATCCCTGCTGGCAGTAGTGGAGCAGCAAAGTTGGTGCTGACGTGTCGAGGCAGCCTTGCACTGCCGACGATGCTGCCGACCGGTTTGTTACACACATTTGAGCCATAAAGACAATCCAAATGACATTTCGTGACTCCGGCAAAGCGAGCCTGCTGACGAAGGTGACGCGAGCGGCGATGCTGCGTGTGAGTTGTTCGCGGGCTTTTTCCGCGCCATTGCAACCCGCACCATGTCGGCGCTGTAGGTGTACTGCGGACGCACTACTTTAACAATTTCTTGTTTTCAGCTGCACCCAGCGAGTTTGAAGGTGGAAGTGTCGCTGACGTGGCGACATCAGCCCCGTTCAGTCAACGCAGGCATGGCAGATGGAATATATCAGTGAGTCCAGCAGCACTCCCCAATGTACTGATTTAGTCAGTACAGGCAACGAGACAAACTTGACTACGCTTGACTACAATTGACTATGATTGACTACGCTGGACACGACCAAGGACATCCGGCCTACCTTCTTGCTGCACCACCTGTTGGACCAACTGCGGTGACACGGGAGTTTTCTGCAATTCAGATAGAAAATTAGCCCCTCACCTGTCCCCAGCAGCGATTGCTGGCCGAAGTGAGCTCCTGAGCCCAGCTTGTTCAGCACTGCGGCGCTGGCCGTGGATTGCGCTGCAGCTGCTGAGGCTTATGCGCAAAATCATGTGCCCAGTACAGCAGTACAGGGGCAAGGCTATTGAGACAGCCGATGCAGCTGCCAAAATTTACAACGCAGGGATGGGAATGCAGCCTGGCGTTCCTAGGCGGCTAGATCTTGGCTCACCAGGCCCCAGCAGCAACTGCTGGCCGAAAAGAGCTCCCGGCCCCAGCTTGCTGAGCACTGCCACAACTTTGCACAGACCTTGATGCAAATGCGTCTCTTCTAGAGTTTTGACAACCTCTCACCTGGCCCCAGCAGTGACTGCTGGCCAAAGTGAGCTCCCGGGCCCAGCTTTATGAGCACTGCGCCGCTGGCAGCATCCTTCAGCAGCGCTGCCCCCTCCTTGATGATGTAGAACAGGTCGCCGCCTTCTTTCTCGGACCACACCGGCTCCCCGGCAGCGTAGTTCACCTGCAGCCATGCAGCACATGCTTTTTCAAAGAGCAGCAGACCTGCAGTGTACATGTCCAGATGTGCTGGGCTGTGCGACACACAGGCTCCCCGGCAGCGTAGTTGACCTGAATCACACAGCAATGCAGCCGTGAAGCACATTACGAGCTCTACACAGCACCAGACCTGCGCTTCCATGTATGTGATGGCCTCCGCCTGTTATAGCTGGCTGCAGCAGGTTTGTAGCCAAGATGCGGGCGGCAAACTGCTGTGCAAAACTGTATTGCCTCCAGCATGTGCGTTTGTCTGCATTCTGTAGTCCCATTGCAGCCGCAATTCGCTGTGTGCTGGGCTGCAGCCGCACCTGCTCCAGCGCACCCGCCAGCAGCTGCTTGTGTGCGTCCGTGATCACGCCAAACATGGGCACCTTCTCCAGCAGGTCAATCTTCACGGCAGCAGCCTTCTTAGCAAAGTGGCGCTTGATGGTGCCCACCACGCGCCGCTCAGCGATCCACACCTGGCCCACACATATGACACGGACACATAAGACAATTATTGACATGAGTGTGCACGCAAAACCCATGCGCAAACCTATCAGCAACAGCAGCGGGGTTTACAAGTGTGCAACCAGGTAGCAGCCGCCAGGCGTTGCTCATGCGATCACACAGGATGGCTGCATATAGCACAGCAGAACTTTGGTCTCAATACCTGTAACAACAGGTCAGTACAGTCAAGCTGACCGCTCAAACCACCAGCCTCACCTTGCAGGGTGACGTGGTGGTGACAGTAGCAGCGCGCGGCGCAGCATACAGCAGCGCCAGCTCGCCAAATGCGCTGCCAGGGCCGTACGTCTTGACCTTTTTGGGCGTGATGTCGCCAGGGCGTGCCACAAACACGTCACACGTGCCAATCTCAAGCACGAAGAACTCGTGTGCATCGGTGGCACCCTGCAGGCGGCGGCACAGAAGTGAGTATGTGCATTGTGAGCTTTATGCTGCATCTTCAGCCACGATCGGCGTAAAAGTCAAGCAATGCTGAGCGCTTGCCCCAACAATGGTGCAATGATGATCGGCTCAACGCATACACTTTGCGTCTGCTCGCACTGGGGTCACCTGCTTGATGATGTCCTTGCCAGCCATGACCATTTGCGGCTGCATGCTGTCAATGATGGCCGCCAGACCCGCAGGAGGCAGCCCAGAGAACAGCATGTTGTCCTTGATCGCAATGTCTGCACAGCAATGTCAAAAGAACAGGAGAGCGTCAGGCAAGCCGCATGCTGCTTGGTCAGGATAGCCTGGCCAGCAGCGCTACTGGCAGTTGTGCTGCTGAGCATGCTCATTGCACAGCAATGCAAACACTGCACAGCAAGTCCAATGTGCACGTACGCGACTTTATCCTGCTGCGGGTGTGTAGAGCGTTTCTGAACACCTGGCACATGCGACATGTCACAAACTGCATTCAACTTTCAAAGCATAGTGTCAAGCCCAGCAGTTGCCACCATAGTTGTCTGCAGTGTTACATGCAGCTGCACTCACGGATCAGCTGCTTGACCGACTCAGACTTGGCATAGCTGGTGATGTTGGCTGCGTCCTGGTTGTCTGCTGCCACAGCAATGCGCTTCTTGCCGAGGTTCCACATAGAAGATGAGTAGTCACTGCTATTGCTGCTGCCGCTTGCAGCAGCGCCACTGCTACTGCCGCTGCCCAGTCGGCCTGCAGAGGCAGTGCTGCTAGCTGGAGTGCCACCACTGCCGCTGCCAAGCCCCAGCGCTTGCTGCAGACAAAGAGGTTATGATGCACAATCAAACATGAGTTTGACCATTCGTTCTATATGCTAACAGTTGCAGTAGGCTGTCCAAAAGATGGCAGATGAAGCTTAAAAACAGCAAGCTAATGCCTGCTGCAAGCCCAGAGACAGCCTGGCAGTACCTGCAGATGCTGCTGGCATGCTGCCTGCCTAGCCTGCTACGCTACATCGCCGTATTTCGACTTGTTATACCCACCATCTTCTCCCTAACCTTCTGGGATATGTCTGGAGTGAACCCCATGGTGCACCAGCTCTTGCTGGATGTACTGCAGCAAGTCAGTGCAGCAGCGATAGGCAATTGAAGCCGCAGCACGTGGAACTTCTTCGCAAAGTCTGGCTATATTATATTTTCAGCAACTCACGTCAGGGATTGGCGACTGGTGCTTGCCGAACAAAAGGGGAGCAGTGCAGTGTCAGGCCCTAACGAGAATAAGCAAGCAAGGGTATTTACCACGCACGGAACGATATGAAAACATACCCTAGTGCTTGATCAAGGCATGTGGTGTCGCATTCACAGAGCGACACACGTGTACTGCGTGACATGTTGACCGTCGAGCCACAGGGTGGGCCTCCCAACCATCGTCGTTCGCCCCGAAACAACATCGTCAGAATATAACGTATATACACAATCATATAGCCAGCAAAGGCGTGCACGACACCATACAAACCAAGCTGGCGTGCTAATCCATGCACAGGCCTGGCGCTGCCAGGCTGGCAGCTGGATGCAATGCCGCACTGGTTGCTGATGCAAGCCAGATGCATATGCACACAACCGCAACAGAGCTCTCCCTAGCCAAATACGCCACTCACATAGCTGCTGTGCAGCTGTGGCACAACAGATTCCAGCAGCACCACTCGCCCCCTCAGTCCACCAGCAGCCGCCACAGCTGCTGCGAGAGGCTCTTGGGCGCCTTGCTGCTGCTGTCTTGCTGCTGCGCGCCGACCCGCACAACATCTGGTGCCAGGGGTGCCCGCACTGCAGAGGCCTCCCGCATGTGCCACATGTAGCGCGCCCGGTCCTCTGGTGTTTTGAGGCGGCACCAGTCGGAGTAGCGCAGGCTGAGCACCTGCAGGCAGTGTTGTTGAGTGGCAGGCGCAGCGTGGATCAGCTGCAGATCATGGACAGAACTAGAGCATGCAGCAGTAAGGCGCCAGATGCATCAACTGCACCAAAATCCTGGCACAGCATGCAGCAGCAGCAACCATCATCCTTTCCCACATCTCCACTCTTGCGCTGACGCAGTCCTTCACAGCCACCGCTCAATCAGCTGTGCTTTGGCAACGCCACAATAATGATGCACTTGAGCCACAGCACGCTTCAGCAGGGCAGCACACAGACGCCAATAATGCACAAGCGTAACATGATATTGTCCTTTTGAACCCAGGAACTGGGTTTATACATGTGCAGCAGCAGCCCACCTGCCAGCCGCGTGACTGCGGTGCTCCCGCCTTATGACAAGGGACAGACAGCATCCCGGCTGTGGTTTCCCCTAACCACGGGCAACATGCAAAACAGCAGGAAGAACCACGCGTGCAGCAGCCCACCTGCCAGCCGCGTGACTGCAGCGCCCGCCACCGCGCAGCAGTCGGGCCCAGCGCAGCATGCGGCGCATTGGCAGCAAACATGTCGGGCGTCTCCAGCTGTATCGCCACGCGCTCCTTGCGGCCGTATTGCGGAATGCGCATGAACGCCACATCGACCACCAAGGGACCATCCAGAGCGACGTTGAGCCTGCAGCGCTTGCCGGCCTGGAAGGGAGTGGAGATGACAGCATGCACAGCGTTAAATTAACATGTTGCGTTGTCACAACAACATTGCAGAGGGCGTGGAGTCTCAAGGTGTGCACCTCCTTGCGACACCCCAACAAGCAAGATCCGACACCCAGAATCTGCTAACACAAATATCTAACAGCATGTGCCGCATCTGCTGGCAGCGCATTGTGCACCTCCTTGTGGAACAGCCGCTGCCCGCTGAGCATGTCTTCAGATGACAACATGTATATAAACATGATGCAACATCATAACAGGACAGATGCAACTTTGCCACAGCTGCAATAGCGCGCCGTGCACCTGTACGTGGAAAGCAGTGAGCCACTGACCGCACAGCATGTTGACATATAACACAGCAAGCGGTTGTAATGCGGCGCGGACAACGTGGAACATGTGCCACACCTGCTGCAGTGCGTCGTGCACCTCCTTGTGAAACGCCGTCAGCCGCTGCCCGCTGACGTCCTTGCTCCACGCCTCGTGAGCAGCCAGCAGCAGCTGGTTGGGCAGCCCTATGGAACGCAGCTCCGGCAGCTGCACCGCTGCATCAGTCAGGCAGAACTGCACCTGCGCAGTGCGAGAGGCAGTGCAGTTGCACAAGGCAGGTTATGTCAGGTTATGTGCTGGAAGCGTCAGTCGAGAGCCTGACAGTCAGCTGCACCTCTGCATCAGTCAGGCAGAACTGCACCTGCGCAGTGCGAGGAGGCAGTGCAGTTGCACAAGGCAGGTTATGTCAGGTTATGTGCTGGAAGCGTCAGTCGAGAGCCTGACAGTCAGCTGCACCTCTGCATCAGTCAGGCAGAACTGCACCTGCGCAGTGCGAGGAGGCAGTGCAGTCACACAAGGCAGGTGGCGTCAGGTTATGTGCTGGAGGCGTCAGTCGAGAGCATGACAGTCAGCGGTATCGAGGCATCAGTCAGGCAGAACTGCACCTGCAATCAACAGCCAGGCAGTGCGGCAGATGGTGAATAGCGGATGGTGGATATATGTATATGCCCTATGGAGCAGGCACAATTGCACCTGTTGAAGGTATATGTACAGCGTAGCGCAGGGAAGGCAGTGCGGTGGCCAAGGCAGGTGGTGTTGTGTTTTGTGCTGGGGGTGTCAGCCAAACACATGACAGCCAGCTGCACCGCGGCATCACCCGGGCGGGGGTGCGCTCGTGCAGCAGGGTGGTTTAAACAACAGCACTGTTGAGAGTATCATACCAAAACTCTTACTCTATCTGCCCAGTGAGCAAACACAGCGCTCACACAGCAGCAAGACCACTTGCAACCACCAGTACACTTGCTGGCACCACAACAGGGACAGCACTATGAACATCTTAATAAAAAACCCTTCGTGCCGCACCTGGAACCATGCCAGCAGCTGCTGGTGGCTGAGCTGCTGCATCTGCAACTGGCCCAGCCAGCTCGCCAGCGCCTGGAAGAACCCCTTGTCAAAGTGGTTCACCACAGCACATGATGACGCCAGCTGCGTCACAATACTGGCCAAGCTAATGCTGCTGCTGCTTCCTGTCTCAGGTGTGCTGCCCGTGCTTTCCTGCTGCTGCTCCTGCTGCTGCTGCTGGGTTAGGTCCTCTGCCATCGCCTGCTGTGCCATCCTGCAAGCTTCCTGGAACAGCGCTAGGTTGTAGTGGTTCAGCTGCGCACAAGCTGCTACAACCTCTACCACCTGCTGCAGCTGCATCGCATGCAGCGAGCGAAGCGTGGCAGTGGCAGCACACTCAAGCAGCTCTGCACTGTGGTGCCGCAGCGCACTGCAGGCCTGCAGCAGCTGCATGAGGCTCTGCGGCGAGAAGCCATCTTGCTGCTGCTGCTGCTGCTGCTGCAGTGAGGCGCATTGATCTGCTGATGCCTGGCTGCTTGCTTCGTCTGCAGCGGTCGTGCTGCTGGGCTGCTGCTGCTGCTGCTGCTGCTCTTGCTGGCGGCCACTGGCCCCTGCCGTTGCCTGCTGCTGCCCTTCGCCTGCTGCATCTGCCTCGTGCTGCTGCTGCTGGAGCCTGAAGCCCTGCTGGCGCAGCAGCTGTACTGCCACCTGCACTGCTGCATCCAGCACTGCTTGGTTGTAGTGCTGCGCAGCTGCACAGGCAGCCAGCACCTCTGACAGCTGCTGAGAGCTCATCTGCTGCATGTGGTCCATCATAAGCATGGCAAGCAGAGTAAAACTGCTGCTGCTGGTGCTGGCATTGCTGCTGATTGTACTGCTGGAGGTGTAGCTGTCCCTGGCAAGTGCTGCTGCAAGTGCTACTGTGCCTGCTGCATCAAATGCATGCTGGTGTTGCTGCAGGTACCTGCTCAGCGCTTTGTTCAGCGCTGCTCGCTTTGGTAGCTGCTTGATCTTGGGTTTGCAACTGCTGTGGCACGTGGATAGTGAATCCAACACGTCTGCAACCTGTGAGGGTGCTAGCTGAGGCAGCGCTTGCACTGCTGCATGTGTCAGCAGCTGTAGCAGTGGGCTGGGTGTCTGCTGCAGCTTGCAGGAAGCATGCAGCAGCTGCAGCAGCTGCCCTGGCTGCACTGCCGCCCCTGCTAGCTGGTGTGCAGATAGCTGCATCTGCCTGTACTGCTGGTGTTCGGCATCTGTGTCGGTTGTCTGCTGTTGGATGAGCTGCAGCAGCTGTGCAATTGCAGCATCTGTGGCTGCGGTAGTTGCCGCATCTGCTGCAGCTGCCACAACTGCATGGAAGGCGCCAAATGCTGGCAGCAGCATGTGGGTTTGCTGCTGGTGGCTGGAAATTGCTGCCTGCTGCCATGGCCACACACATGCTGCATGTTGCTGCCCTGCTGCAGTGTGTGACTGCTGTGTGTGCTCTGCTGCTGGCTGCGATACCTCGACAGCACAATGAACTTCTCTCTGCAGGACCTGCAAGATTTCAGACACGTTTAATTTTACTTCCAAACGTTGCAAGTGCCTTTTCAAGAGCCCACCATGCGCTGCTGCTCCTGCTGCTGTTGTGTAGTGCTGGTATTGCTACTGCTGTGTTTGGCAGTCGTGCTATTGTCTGAGAGGTGCCGTTGCTGGCTGCTTACCAGTGAAGATGCTAACCACAGCGCACGCTGCCACAGCAAGTTGCCGATCTGGATGTCCGTGCGAGCCAGAGTGAGCAGTCTAGGGCAACAAGCCATGGCCCATCGCTTCCACGCGCCTGGACGGTCTAACTTGGCATAGACGACACACCGTAATGCATTACAAAAGGTACAGTATTGAACACCAACTTTGCTCAAAGGCGTTCCGTCTCACGCAGGGATCCAACAGGAGAGTAGACTGGTCACAGCAGGCAAACAGACGAGGATCGACCCTGAGCTGACTGTGTGCACAGGAAGCGCAGTGTACGAGTTACGTGAGCTGTGACAGGGCTTGGTACTTGCAGTCGTCAAGTTAAACACAGGTGAGGCGACAAACAACCTGCACAGCAGTGCAGGGGAGCCCAGCAGGCAATGTCATGTCACTGACAAGGTTCAAAGCGCAGGTCATTAACACGCAAGCACAGGTCATCAGCGTGCAAAAGGACCATCCGTACATCCCTGTTGAAAAGCACTGCCTGGCAGGCAGACAGAGCATATCCCACGAGAGGCACGATGCAGGATAGGAGTGCCGGCAGTCCAAGTTGCAGCAGGGAACGAAGCTCTAATTCTCCTGCAAACGTCCTGCAACCAGCAGGACCTGACAGCATCCGACAGCCTAGCTGAGGTGGACGGCGCAGCACGAGACACCAATGCCTGCCTCTCAATCAGTGACTGTGAGAGGTGTGCCTGCCAAGTGTTGTTCTCAGATGGGTCCCACAGTTTGATCCCGGTTTGCGCTCACTGAGTCCGGGCATGGCCGGCCCTCATACGCGGAAAAGCACGTCTCAGACACAGCATCATGATGCAACTGATGCAATTTTATGTCAACAACACTGCAACCTGTTGCCAACAGGTTGCAGTGGCAAACGGATTGTGATTGCTGCCGTTTAAGTATCCACATGCCAGGCCAGAGGTGCCGCTGGATCCAAAACGACCCCACCAAGAGTAGACGCCCTAAACAGTCCACTGGGCAGCATTCACAGAGTCAGCCACATGCAAGCCCAACTTGCCTCATCATGCTGCATTGCTGCTGCTATGCTGCTGCTGATGCATAAACACTTAACCTGATTTGACAAGGTGCTCCCAGCTCGTACCTGTGGCCATTGCATGATTGATGCGGTGACAACTGCTGCAGCTGCTGGCAACAAAGCACCCAAAAGCATACACTTTGCTTGCTGCACAAGCATGGCCAGCAACACACTACCCCGGGCAGGTGCCGAGCTACTGCTGCGGCTCATCTTGCAAAGCGCACTGCGCTGGCACGCTGCTTACAACCGCTGTTGGCTGCAGTCCGCAGCACTGCGATACTTCCTGCCTGCAACTGCGTTGTACGTGCTATACATACCACAAGATACGTGTGTAGCATAGAATTCTGTCCTGCCCGTGCTGAAGTGCAGCATGCCATGAAGATGTCGCAACTCATCAGGGCAGCAGGCACCTGCTGCTCTTCACCTTCTGCTCTGGCCCAGCAGACAAGGACCACGTGTCAAACTTGTCATGCTGTTTGTATGAGATCAGTAGCTGCATCATTCAAGCGCAGCTGCTGATGTCTCTGTGATCTGCAGCATGTGCATGTGTCTCTAAGGTCCGGCGTGTACACAGTGCTTCCGACAGCACAGCCTCTGGTGAACTGGCGCTGTCACAGTTTAAATCGGATCTCGCAACTGAAACAATATATAAGTATGGTACGGAGAGATCTGGATGAATGCACTTGGTCCAATGCTGAAGTGCTCATGCTGATCTGGTAGAGCGCCGCCTGCCAGTGCACAGTTATTTGAATGCACAATACAGCTTAGGTAATGCGATCTGCGTATGAAGAGGCATGCATTTCCAGGTTTTTGCACTAAGACTTGATCTCGCAGAATGGCGGGCTAGCGCAAGGAGTGAGCCCAATAATGACAACTTGTTCGCTATTGCTGCAAGCATTGCGTATGAAAATGTCTTAGTCGATCAACATACGGCTGACTCCTCCGCCACACGCTCTGACTTTCGGGTGCCTCCTGCTGTCTTTTGGCTTCACGATACTGGAATTTCATAACTGAAGAATTTTATCAAGTAGAGCATCTCAGCTGAGGCAGAGATTAGGCAGGAGTGTCGGGGAGGGAGGCACACGTTGCGGGGGCTGACAGGCCCCAGCTTTCGGCATCTTTTGGCTGACAAACATAGATAGAGCTGCAAGGAGCCGCGGGACACCATGGCTGGACATGTGAGGCCTATTCGACGGACTGTTCACTGTCCAGTGCAGTCTCAGCTCCGCCAGGCAGCCTGGCCTGCTAGTACAGTAGCGTCTTGAAGGCAGGGTGCTGAACGCGCGCTCTACGTGCTGGCATGCAGGTCCCCGCTGCTGCATCGCAGCTGACACAAGTGCTGGCAAAGCTCAGGCACACCTTTGTGGTGGCAGATGCCACGCTGCCTGACTGCCCTCTGGTGTATGCCAGTGAATCGTAAGTTTCCAGTTTGGGGTTGATCTGGCTGATCAGTGCAGCATGGCCCTGCAGGGCTCCATGCAAGCACCAGCCTGGCCATGTTTTGCTTACCTGGCATATCTCCTGCTGCAGGTTCTACCAGATGACTGGCTATGGGCCTGATGAGGTCCTGGGGCACAACTGGTAGGTTTCTAAACATTTAAAGTGGCAGTGGGTCAACACAGTGTAGCTTCTCCTGCAAGCGGCACGCTGAGCGCCAGCTAAGCAGCAGCTAGGGTGGCGCCAGCTGCGCTGCGCGTTTGTGACGACAGGCAGTGGCAGCAACGCTGCGCGGTGCAGTAGTCCTGCAAGGGAAGCAGCAGCAGAAGCAGCAGCTGCAGGCTGCTGGCTCAGCAACAGCAGCTTGCTGTGCTGCAGCAGCTGATGCTGAAGCTGGATGTGCATGTGCAAGCATACTGCGCATCAGCAGGATGCCACTTGCAGCAGCTGCTGCACACATGCTGGTGCACCGCGTCGTACAGCGGCAGCCAACACCTGGCAGCTGCATGGACTAATGGCATATGCGCTAGAAACTGGCAAATCCGGATGCAGCTTCTGTGTCGCAGTGCTTGCACATTGATGTATGTGCACTCGCCAGCTGCTGCTGTCTGCTGTCCTGTACCCAATATAGCACACACAACATGTTACAACAAGACATCCAGCCTTCATCACCACCCTCCTCTGCTGCTGCTGCTGCAGCCGCTTCCTGCAAGGCGAGGGCACAGATCCGAAGGAGGTGGCCAAGCTGCGCAATGCTATCAGGGCCGGCGAGGCGGTCAGCTGCAGGCTGCTCAATTACCGCAAGGATGGCACGCCCTTCTGGAACCTGCTGACAATGACACCCATCAAGACGCCTGATGGCAAGGTCTCCAAGTTTGTGGGCGTGCAGGTGCGGCGGGATGACTTGCTGCATTATTTGGTGCATTGGGTACAAACAACATACAAAGCCTGTGCTTACATGTCGAAGCACATCTGCCCGCTGCAGCTACACTCGATGCATTGCACCAAACAGCGCTACATGTTGTGTATGCACCATAGAGGCGGCAAGCTTGAAATTTGCAAATGGAAACTTCTGTTTGCACGCATTGCTAGCTAAGCATGCTTCAGGTCCAACAGGGACATGAGCCGTGCGTCATAGCATAGCTGTGGTTGCACACAGCAGCAGGATCGCAGCCGCCAGCTGCAGCATCAGAGCAACAGCAGCAGGGCGATAGCTGCAGTGGCAGTGCTGGAGGTGTCGGCAGCAGAGCAGCAGCTGCTACTGCGGACACAGGCACAGGCAGGGACGGAAGCTGCTGTCTGGGATGGCAAGCGTGCTGCCAGCAGCTGCGACAACAGCAACAGCAGGTCGGCAGGCAGTTGCAGCGCTCAGCGGCGCAGCAGCAGCAACGCCCATGGAGTTCGCCTCCTGCGGCACACAACAGCAGCAGCCCAGCAACAGATGCTTGTATGGCCGTCTGCGGATTATGGCACACGCATCATGTGTGATGCGGGCTGCAGCTTCCTCCCCAACACACGTAGCACTTCAGCCGCAGCACCGGAAAAGCTCTGTTCACCTGGCATCTTGTCTTGCATTTTGCCGCGCTGCTGCAGGTGGATGTGACCAGCAAGACGGAGGGCAAGGTGGACAACAGCCACATGCTGGTCAAGTACGATGCACGCCTGCGCGACAATGTGGCATCTGGCGTGGTGCAGGAGGTCACAGACACAGTGCAGGTGCGCGGCTCTGAATGCAGCAATGCGTTTTCGCGTAGCTTGCGCTTAATAGGCCGTTGCAGCAGCAGCAGCAGCAGCAGCAGCAGCAGCTGCTGCAGCAGAAGGAGGTCACCGACACTGTGCAGGTGTGCGGAGCGTCAACAGTTTTGCAATGATGTGTGTGTCTGGCTCATGGCCACTTGGCTTCAGCAGCGGCAGCAGCAGCAGCAGGACACGCAGGAGGTCACATACACAGTGCAGGTGCGCCCACCTAAGCGCAGCGCATGGAAGGGCTGTTCAGCAGCAGCAGCAGCAGCAGCTGGTGCAGTACTGGCGTTGAGCGAGGCAAGGCAGGCGGTAGCTGGAGGCCCATGCTGGGCGCGTGTAGTGCTCTTGGGCATGAATCTAGCACAGGAGGGGCACCAGCAGCAGCGCCAGCATCAGTAGGTCGGTAGGTGCAGAGCAGACGCGAAGGCGCAATGTACAGGTTTTGCTGCAGCAGTGGGGCCAGCAGCAGCAAGGGCAGCCGCGCTGGCGCCATGGATTTCTGCAACATTGTTGCTTCTGCTGCTGCTGCTGCCATTCCTGCATCCTCAAATGACTGAGGTGGGCACGCACATCAACCAGGCGTGATTCATGTTGCGCTTGGCCAACCTCCCTGCTGCTGCCGCTGCTGCTGCTGCTCTCCCTTACAACAGATGATTGAGACAGGCACGCACATCAACCCGGGCATGATCCGCTCAGGTCTGGCCACCGTCTTTGACTGCACCTCACCACCGCTGCATTTTCTTCTGCTGTGCCCAAACAACAGATGACCGAAACCGGCACGCGCATCAACCCGGGCAAGATCCCCAGCGGCATTACACGTTGCCCCTGGCCAACCTCTCACTGCTGCTGCTGCTGCTGCTGCTGCTGCTCCTCTCCTGTTCTTGTACGCTTGGCCCTTCCCAACGCCAGATGACCGAAACCGGCACGCACATCAACCCTGGCATGATCCCCAGCGGCATCGGCAAGGTGGGGCCCAAGGCCTTCCCCCGTGTGGCCATGGACCTGGCCACCACTGTGGAGCGCATCCAGCCCGGCATGAAATCCTCACAGCTGCTGCTGCTGCTGCTGCTGCTGCTGTGCCCGAACAACATGACGACGGAGATGGGCATGCAGCATCGACTGCGGCACGACCCCCTCACCTCTGCTGCTGCTGCTGCTGCTGCTGCTGTTGTTGCACCCTAAGATAACCGTGAGCCGGAGAACGGCACACACATCAACCTTGGCATGCAGTCCTCATCTCCGCTGCTGCTGCCGCTGCTGCTGCTGCTGCTGCGGTTGCTGCTCTCCCTTACAACAGATGACTGAGACGGGCACGCACATCAACCCTGGCATGATTCCCAGCGGCATCGGCAAGGTGGGGCCCAAGGCCTTCCCCCGCGTGGCCATGGACCTGGCCACCACTGTGGAGCGCATCCAGCAGAACTTTGTCATCTGCGACCCCAGCCTGCCGGACTGCCCGATTGTGTTTGCCAGTGATGCCTTCCTGGACCTGACGGAGTTCCCGCGCGAGGAGGTGCTTGGGCGCAACTGCAGGTTCCTGCAGGTGAGCTGCTGTTACTTTTGAATTTAAGATGTAACGCTGCCAGCAGTTCTGGTGATTTCAGTCCTTGCGATGAAGGAGGAGAGGGGCCGGGTGGGCGTGCTGGAGCATATCAGAGCTTGCCGCTGCAGAAGACACCGCAGCAGTATTGCTGTAATCGGCTGTACCATTGGAGATGGTTTGAGCACGCGATAGGGCAGAACTAGCTGTGAACGCCGTATCAAACACTCTCTCTGCTGCTGCTGCTGCTGCTGCTGCTGCTGTGGTGACCACCATCAGGGCCCGGGCACGGACCCCGGCACGGTGCAGACCATCCGCGACGCGATCAAGAGCGGCGACGAGATCACCGTGCGCCTCCTCAACTACAAGCGCAGCGGCACGCCCTTCTGGAACATGTTCACGCTGGCGCCCATGAAGGACAGCGACGACACCATCCGCTTCCTGGTCGGCGTGCAGGTGCGTCTTCAGAGGATTTCAACTGCTTGCATTGTTTCAAACGCAAGACATGTTGGGGTGAGCAGTGAATAGCAGCAGTCAATTGATGTTGTTGTCACGGAGCAGCGCTGCCTGCCGCGCTGCTGCCGATTTCTCCCTTGCACACTCAAGTCCCACGCTTTGCACGTGGCAATCGTCCTTTGTGTCCTGTACAGGTGGACGTCACAGCGCAGGGCGCCGCCGGCGACACCGCCGCGCCAGCATGGACCAAGTCGCCCAGCGACGAGGCCGAAAAGGTGCAGCAGGGCAACCAGGCAGCCTCCCTCATCAGCTCAGCGCTGCAGAACCTCGGCTGGGGAGCCAGCCCCTGGGCTCAAATCAGCGGCAGCATTATGCGGGCGAAGCCGCACAAGGCCAGCGATGCGGCCTTCCAGGCGCTGCTGCGGCTGCAGCAGCGCGAGGGGCAGCTGCGGCTGAACCACTTCCGGCGCGTGAAGCAGCTGGGGGCGGGAGATGTGGGGCTGGTAGACCTGGTGCAGCTGCAGGTGAGGGCTGCGGCGTCTTTACCGTCAAGTGCAAAATGATCACAAGCAACACTGTTTGGAAGGGCCTCTTTGGTTGCCGTGGCGCTGGTGCAGCTGCTGGTGTGGCCATGGCATCCTTGTTACCATGGAGTCATTGGCATGCGGCTACCGTGCCTGTCACCCTTCGATGATCCGGCAGTAAGCATGAAGCCTTCCTAATCTTGACTCTGCATATGCTCTGCTTCCTCTGGCATTGTTCCTTTCCTGCAGGGTACGGACATGAAGTTTGCGATGAAGACGCTGGACAAGTGGGAGATGCAGGAGCGCAACAAGGTGGCGCGCTAGCTGTATACTGACTGATTCTCGCTGCTGTCACTTCTTCTTGCAGGGCACGGACATGAAGTTCGCCATGAAGACGCTGGACAAGTGGGAGATGCAGGAGCGCAACAAGGTGGCACACTACCTGCATACTGACTGATCCTCGCTGCTGTCACTGCTTCTTGCAGGGCACGGACATGAAGTTTGCCATGAAGACGCTGGACAAGTGGGAGATGCAGGAGCGCAACAAAGTGGCGCGCGTGCTGACAGAAGAAAGCATCCTCACAGCCATCGACCACCCCTTCCTGGCAACCTGCTACTGCTCCATCCAGACAGACTCCCACCTGCACTTTGTGATGGAGTTCTGCGAGGGGGGCGAGCTGTACGGGCTGCTGAACGCGCAGCCACGCAAGCGGCTCAAGGAGTCACACGTCAAGTGAGTTGCTCAATGCTTTGTTTGTGCAGCGTGCTTTGGACTAGTATGTACTGCTGCTGAATGCGCAGCCGCGCAAGCGGCTCAAGGAGTCGCACGTCAAGTGAGTTGCTGCATGCTTTGTTTGTGCTGTGTTCTCTGGTGGAGTTGGGTTATGTGTATTCGCTTGCCCTGTTCGCTACATGATTTTCAAGCTGAGTTCCGCATCACGTTGCAGTACGTGCACCTACTCAGCACTCACGTTGCTGCAACTCCGCGGCGTTTGTGCTGCAGGTTTTACGCTGCTGAGGTGCTCATCGCGCTGCAGTACCTGCACCTGCTGGGCTACATCTACCGCGACCTCAAGCCAGAGAACATCCTGCTGCACCACACCGGCCACGTGCTGCTGACAGACTTTGACCTGAGCTACGCGCGCGGCACCACCACGCCGCGCATGCAGGCCACTAACGCGGAGTGCACGCCGCGCCACAGCAGCAGCTGCACCAAGGTGGAGGTGAGGCCTGCTGGCCTGCAGCTGTGCTTTCGATTCATGCAGATATACACACCTGCATGCTGTGCAGCAAGAGCGTTGTAGAGTCCACTGCTGCAGAGCTCTTGCAGGAAGCCATTGACAGGATCCGTGCGGGTGTGCAGTACTGCGCAGCTGCCGGCATGTCCTTATCAAGCTTCAACAGCGCCACTGGCACGCTTTTCAGCATCGCAGCTCCAGCACCTCACGCTGCCTTACTTCAGCCTGCCGTGGATTCTGGCATGTGTCGAATAACATTTGGTTATGATCATTGTTCCTGCAGGAGCCGCTGCAGCCGGGCCAGGCGCCCAATGGCGACGAGCTGCTGCTGCTGGCTGAGCCTGTGGCTCGCGCCAACAGCTTCGTGGGCACTGAGGAGTACCTGGCGCCCGAGGTGAGGCTGTGTATACTATACTGTGTGTACTGTGGCTCCAAACTTCAATGAATTGACATGGAATGGCTCTCTTGTTTGTTGTTGTGGCTCGCGCCAACAGCTTCGTGGGCACTGAGGAGTACCTGGCGCCTCAGGTGAGGCTGTGTGTACTCTACTGTATGCTGTGGCTTCGAACTTGAATGGAATTGACATGGAATGGCTCTCTTGTTTGTTGTTGTGGCTGGCGCCAACAGCTTGGTGGGCACTGAGGATCACCTGGTGCCTGAGGTGAGGATTTGGCGGTTTTATTTGTCACGGCATGGATGTCTGATGATCTTTGCTTGTGAACAGGTGGGCTACGTGGTGATTCAACGGGTCTGTATGCACGCCCTCTGTCGCAGCCTCTAGCCCTAGCAGCACGTGTGTGCTAGCAACACTGCACTGGACCGCACTGGCCGTAACCTTAGTTGATCTCGCAGCTGCTGACTGTTGCGCTGCCGCGTGTGCATGCCTTGTCATCTGCAGGTCATCAACGCAGCTGGCCACGCTGCGCCTGTTGACTGGTGGAGCTTTGGCATCCTCATCTACGAGCTCATGTTTGGCACCACGCCCTTCAGGTGCGCTGCGCAGCATGTTTCCAGCAGACATCGCTGACAACCACTTGCTTGTTTACAAAAGTCGGATTGTATGTCAGAATTATGGGCACAGCGAGCACAGGGACCCCATGCATGTTAGGGACCATGCCCTTCGGGTGTGCTGCGCAGCAACTGTTCAGATTACATTGCTGCAAACACGTTTGCCAGGCGTCTGTATAACAGCTGGCACAGCGGGCATGCAACCCATGCAAAGCTTGCTGTACATGCGCTTCACGTGGCACATCAAACACGCTGGTACATTATTAAACAGTACATAAATCAACGCATCACTTGCGTGTGTGTACCGTCCATTCGCAGGGGTGCGCGGCGCGAGGAGACGTTTGAAAACGTGCTGCGCAACCCGCTCACATTCCCTTCCAAGCCAGCCATCAGCCCAGAAGCGCAAGACCTCATGAGCCAGCTGCTCGCAAAGGACCCGGCGCAGCGCTTGGGCACACGCGCAGGCGCAGAGGAGATCAAAAAGCACCCCTGGTTTGAGGGCATCAATTGGGCGCTTCTGCGGCACCAGCAGCCGCCGTATGTGCCGCGCCGCGCTGCTGCTGCAAGTGGTGCTGCTGGCAGCGGCAACGCGAGCGCGGAGGGCGTGCCGGGCGCGGCGGGCGGCGCCGGCAGCGGCAACGTCGGCGCCAACAATTTTGACAACTACTGAGCGTGGGGCGCTGCCTGTATTTGGTGTAGACAAGGCTGCATTGCAGGGCCGCATGTCCAGCTGCATGTTTTCAGCTGCATACGCTTGGGTGTGTGCTGTGGGACGGGGCACTGCTGCTGCTGCTGCTGCTGCTGCTGCTGCTGCATCGAGGCAAGGTGTGGTGCAGCATTTCGCCAGGCAGCACGGCACTGGTGACGGCATTTGCAGCCAGCGCTCATAATTTGATGGCAACCGCGGCGGGCCGCACACTGGTTATGCTGTTGTGCATGTCGTAGAAGCATGCACGTCGGCTCCGCGCATGCTGGCTCTGCTGACTGTGTGCATTCTGGCTGGATCCATGGGGGTGCGTGCGTGCCGGTTTTGCGTGTTGGTGACCGTGTTTGGACACACATCATGTAGTGCTGCACACTGTCCCCTTTCCAGACAATGCATGCGGTTATCTTCTTCCGCGCCTTCCTGATGGCTGGCAGATGAGCACACGGCTGACTGCATACTGCTGCTTGAAGCACAGCTGCTGACTTGGCAAGTCTGTGTGATTCAGCATACTCGCTGTGACGCTGTATGGGCAGCTCAAAGCGATGCCCATGTGTTTTCTTTGCACAGCGTTTGTTGCGGATGGTGCTGCATGCGTGCTGCATGCTTGAAGTGCACCTTGCAGGCGCAGCGTCTGCAGGCGCTGCTGGCTTGCTGGTGTTGTCTGCAGCGGTGCTTTAGCAATTGTGCTGCAACATTGCAGTTGTTGTGCAAGCATTTCAGAACCTGCTGCAGCGAGCAGCAAGGGTGCCAGTGATGGAAGCAGGCATCACTTTTGTGCCTGCAGGCGGAGTCGAATGAGTTCAGGTGCATCTTAAACCTGTAGTGGTTACTCACTCGCCTGCGGCAGCTCTGCTGCTGGCAGCGGGACGATTGCATACGTAGCTAGTGCGTCTAGCACACTGCTGGGCTCTGAGTGCCCTGTAGAGCGTTGTGTGTTGCCTTAGTCACCAATGGGGATGTAGCTGTCACCTTGGTGCTTGCTTGGGCCTGCATACGCGCTATAGTCTTCGCTGACACTGTCGACACTGTCACATGCATGGAAAGAGGCTTCTGCAGTTTCCCCTGGATTGCTGGCTGTCATGTCTAGCTGTGCATCATACACTCTCGCTGATACACATGCTTGTGATAGCTGCGGGGCCAGTGCATGCTTTGCCTTGTGCGGCCTCACGCCTAGCAACTGCCACAGCTACACGTTGCTTGGTAGGGCATTGCAGGGCGTGGCAAGAGATGGGCCATGTTTGGGTTATGCTTTGGTGGGCAATGGTGGACTGCATGCAGCTGCAATGTGTGCTATGGATAATGAGGATCATGTTGCGCTGAATCCTGCAGCCTGGCGCAGCATAATCCACAACCGACAGGCAATCGGAGTCGTCCACTGCTGCCCCTATTTGCTTACGCTCTAGTGATTGCTGTGTTGTGTGGTCCCCCATCAAGTTGTGTGTTTGCAGCGGCCGTGCCATGTTTTGAGTTTCTGGCGCAGCCCTTGCATTGTCAGCAGAGGGTTTGGGCAGCAGCCTACAGTTCTGCAGCGTGCTGGACACGTTTGCAGTACAGCGGCGCTTGGTATGCTCGTGCCTGTGTTTTGTTGCCGCTTGCACACATGTGTGTTGCGGGGTTGTCTTTTTTACTATGTGGCCGTGTCGCGATGCTTTGATGAGTCGTTCCTCAACTTGCGGCCGCGGGTCACTTGTGTGCGCTTCACGCCGTGCAGCAGCGCTGCACTGCATGCCTTTCTGTCTGTCTGATACAGACAAAGCAGCAAGCAGCATTTGCAGCTGGTTGCCAGTGGCCAGGAGAGGCTGCAGTGCATGGCATGCACTGTGCCAGGTGCCCTTGTCAGATCCTGGCCGTAAGACCTTGCTCCCAGATGTTGCTTTTCGTCAGTCAGTTGCAAACGCCTCAATGGATATACACGAGTGTACATACCTCAGATCTCAACACTGTCTCGGATGCGCAGCAAGTTGGTGAGCTGCACAGCAGCAGCATGCTCAGCCAGCCGGAGTTGCGGCTATGGGCTGAAGTGGCAGCGTTTCCTGTGGTTTTGGGTGTTTTCTGCGGCTGTTGAAGCGTTCTCTGAGCTTGTGGCAGCCAGTCGCCAAGCTGCTGCACGAGAGAGCACATGTGGTCTCTGTTGTTTCCATGGGATGAGGGTGCACCGCTGTGTGCCAAGCAAGCCTTTAAGTTGTGTCGAGTGTGCCAGCCAAACCTCTGAGAGCTGAATTGGAATGCGAGCAACAAACCTGGTGAGATCTGTCACAGGGGGTTGCAGATCTGGGGCAGCAGTGGGATCGCTGCTGGTTGGGATGGGATGTGAGTTCTTGCACTGCCGCTGCTGTGCGTGCAGGTGTTGTAGCGGGCTGTGACGTTTGTCTTCATGTTGTTCGTTGGCCAGCCGTCTGTACTTTACTCCTGCACCTAGACGGTGTGGCAGTGGCAGGTTCAACCCTCCGCCTGCACACAATCTACCCCAGCAGGAACTTATGTGAGTGCTAGCACATCAGTCCTGCACTGGGCATTTTGACAGGAGATATACCTGACGTGACATATGAGATCGCCGTCGTATAAGATCGGTGGTGCATGTCATGCAATACTATTGGCTGCAATTCACTGCAATGTGTGCTGCTCGCACACAAGAGCTCAAATTAATCAGCTCTGTCAAGGCACACTAGACTAGTGAGTCGGCTGCGGCGCTACGGCTTGCTGCGCCTAATGGCTGCCCGACAGTGGAAAGGTAGAGTTCGCTGCTTACTCGACATCTTCATGATGCCGCATGCTGGCAGCTACTCGCTGACTATCTGCATCACTGGAAATTACGATGGTCTCAGATCTGCGCCCAACCATGCAGCCTGGTCTACATGATCGCAGCAGTGAGCCTGCTCGGCTGATGCTCTGCTTGTTACCCGATGTGCAGATATGCTCAATGCACAACGTGGGCGAAACTGAAGACATCGCACTCGATGCCGCTCTCGACTATGTACCCGGCTTGGATCGATTATCCAGCTCAGCAGTACACGCCATATCATACCCTGAAACACGTGCATATGGGGCTGTGCCAGGACAGCAGTGATAGCCACAACAATGAGATGTACACACCAGATACAATCGGTCTACACCCTAATGGGGCGCGACATACCCCCCGCATATGTAGCGCGCTTTCGGCCTTGTTGTAGACAGGCAGTTGGCCTTGCTGGTTTTCTGACGTGGGGCGCCTGACTGCCAAGCGGGTGTGTACTGCAGTGTGGGTTTGTCTGAGTGGGCTGGCGGAGTGCAAACTGGGCTAACAGCACCTGCTGCATGCATGATGGTCGAACCTTGACATTGTTACACGTATTGTGAGCTGCACACAGAAGTTCTGTGTCCACTGCGATGCTGCACAGCCTAATAACACATGCAAACTGAGAGATTTCTCAAGGATCAAATCGCCAGCATGGGCTGCGGCTGACTTCTGCTGCTCAGGCCGCCTGAGGCTATCCAGCACTGGGCCCCGGGGCTTGGCCTCAGGCAGGCTGCGCAATTGCAAGCTCAAACCTTTGCAGCCTGCAGCCAACAGCTTACAAGAGCAACCTACAGCTTACAAGAGCAACCTACAGCTTACAAGAGCAACCTACAGCTTACAAGAGCACCAAGCTGGCCCTTACAGCTGCAGCAGTTTCGGGTGTAAAGCACACCTCCCAAGGGCCTGCAGTGGGCCTACAGGCGGGGCCAGGCCCTGAAGAACTCTCTCTGTCGGGCGGCCACACATGTGCACGCCATTATGAGGTGCAACTCTGTTACTGGTATAAGTTATAGCCAAGATCGTCGAATACATTGCTGCCGTCGCCTTGATCGAGCAGCAAGTAGGTTTTTGCAGCTGAAGGTCAAACGTATCTGTCGCACTCACGTCCCACCAGCGTGCAGCGATCTCGTGCAACATAGTTGTTCTTTGTGATTTTTTTAGACGTTACGCTTACTGATTCTACCATAGCGAAACTGACGCTTCTAGCGGTGGACGAAAGGCATTGTTGCAAAGCCGTCGGTGGACGAATTAGAGAAGCGCTTGCTTGGTTGAAGAACTTGGACGCGTCACTGGGCTGGAGCGGCCAGCTGTGCTGAAAGGCAGTTACGAGCAGCACCACCGGTAGTGCACATCAAGCAACGATGATCCCGCAGGTATGGACCATGTTCATTCGAGAGTAGTTGCGACCTTGTTTATGGAACCGCAGCATCCAACGTCGTGCTGCTTGGGCCCATCGCTGTAACAACTGCTGCCTCTCTGCCTTTGCCCTTTTTGCCAGGCAACCAGCACAGCAAGCTCAAACTGGCACGGTGGCAGCAAGGCGAATGTCGCATGCCACCATGCACCTCAGTTGCGCAGCCTGAGCAACAGCAGGTCCATCAACAGGCAGCAGCGGGTGCAGCCATGCCATGCAAGGTGGGCACGCAGCAGTGGCTCACGCCTGCAGGAAGGCCAGGCAGGCATCCCTTACCAGCAGCTGCAGCAGGCACAGCCTGTTCCTCAGCCTCAGCAGGTTGAACCAGCAGCAGGCATTCCTCCCCCAAGTAACATGCAGGCAACAGTGACCCTGGTACCAAAGAAGGACGCATCCGCTGCACTGTTGAGGCAGCAGATTCCTGCAAGCACTGATGCTGACCCGCTCGGCAAGTTCCTGATCAAGTGCAAGCTGGCGTGGTGAGCAGCTCAGCCCAACAGGCATGCAACGGCAGTAGCGAATGTGTACTGCAACATGCAGATGGTCACAGTGCAATTCTGCCCGGGAGGCTGCAGACTGCATACACGCTTTCATGATGTGAAGTGCTGGGCTGCTGGAACGCACGTATTGGTTATCTACGCACTTATGGTGGCTATTTGCACACTTATGGTAGCTATCTGGCCATCAGTACAGTCAGAAAGCAATTGGCGGGGCAGTCCTGCTGGAGCAACGACACTCTCAGCAGCTACTTGGTGCTTGTCTGCGCTGTCAGCCGATGCATCGACAAGAATCCTCATATCACCCTCAAAGCACCCCAACTGCTACCATTTTGATGTGAACAGCAGCTGCATCAGGCTGCATCCTCACCATCTGCTGCAACTGAACCCTTGCAGGAACCTCTTCTTCCCTCCCCAGAACGAGGCGCCAGCTGCAGCAGCAGCCACACCAAACCTGAGCCCCAAGGAGCTGGGCAAGCAGCGGCTGCAGATGATCCTGGTGGCCGACAGGTCCGGACGCTGCTGCGCTGCATAACCTTAGAAAGCTGAGCTAAGCACAGCCTTTGAAACGAATTTCACACCTTGGATTCTTGGTGCCTGCGGCCGTGGTTTGTGGAGCATTGCTCCAGCCGTGCCATGTTGCCTCCTAATTATTCTCCTGCACACCACCTTGCTTTGTGGCGCATGCTCAGGAACAAACTGCTGCTGCTGGCGTGCAGGTGTGGGCTCAGCCCCAGCAGCCTTGTTGAGATGAAGCGCAACACGCTGGCAGCGCTGGCTGACTGCATGGAGCTGGAGGACCTGCAGGTGGGAAGCAGCGGGGGCAGCAGCAGCAGGCAGCCATTTGCTGCTTTGGTTTATTCCAATTGACATGCCAGCAGCAGAGCAGCAGCTGAGCTGGATGCAGTGAGGTTCAAATTCAACAGCTGCTGCTGCTGCTGCTGGCACTGCTGCACAAATGACCTTGCCCTGCTGCCTGTGCTTTGATTGTGCGGCAGCTGGTGCTGATGAGCAGGACGGGAGCAGCCAGCATGAGCTGCAATTCCAGTTGCATGTGCTACAACCACAGGTTCACATATTCAGCCTGCAATTTATCCTGTGAGTACACCCACTCTAACTCACGCTGCGGTTTACTGCTGCTTGTGCTTTTGCGCAGGACGCCCACCTGCGCTTTACTATGACCCGTGAGGGTGGCACAACATACTCTATGGCTGTGCCGATCCTGCGGCCTGGCCCTTACACGGAGGAGGGCGATGTGGTGGGCCAGAATCGGCCACCCAGCAGCACAGGCGCAGGCGCAGGTGCTGCCATGGCAGCGGCAGCAGCAGCAGCCGGTGCATTCTATGAGGCTGCAGAGGACGCAGAAGAAGACTATGATGATTACGAAGATGATGCCATCTATGATGGCGAGTTTGTGGCAGTCGATGATGTGGCAGCAGCAGCAGCAGCTGAGCCGGTGGGTGCAGTGCCG
Organism: Tetradesmus obliquus; assembly: GCA_030272155.1. Taxonomy (NCBI): domain Eukaryota; kingdom Viridiplantae; phylum Chlorophyta; class Chlorophyceae; order Sphaeropleales; family Scenedesmaceae; genus Tetradesmus; species Tetradesmus obliquus. The sequence goes on along the minus strand of CP126200.1, from coordinate 2,575,793 downwards.
GACAGCTGGCACTGGCAGCAGCAGCAGCAGCCTGAGCAGGAGGAGCTGCATCTGGAGGCTGCTGCTGCAGAGCTTGCAGCAGCTGAGGCTGCAGCTGCATTTGAGCAGCAGGAGCAGCAGCAGCAGCAGCTGGATGCGCAGGAGGAGCTTGGTGCATTCAAGGAACAGCTCAAGGAACTTCTGGTAGAGGAGCTTGTGCATGATGTGGAGGACTTGGCGCTGCAGGGAGATGCTGCTGTGACTGGCGCCAGCGCAGCTGCCATGCTGCGCGGCAAGAGCCCCACCGTAAGTGCAGCTGCTGCTGCTGAGGGTGTGGCAGCTGCTGAAGCGGCAACGGCGCTGCCAGATGCAGTGGCGGCTGGCGAAGCTGCTGCTGCTGCTGCTGCTGCTGCTGCTGCTGCTGTGCTGAGTGAGCAGGAGCTGCGGGAGGTTGCAGAGCAGGAGGTGCAGAAACTGGTGGGGCAGCAGCAGGGCGCTGCAGCCGATGACGCCAAGGAGCAGCAGTAGGCAGGAAGAACAGCAGGTGACAGCAGCTGTTGGGCAGCAGCAGCTGCAGGGTGAGCATGCAGGTATTGCTGAACCTGCAGCTACTGATGCAACCATGCAGCCACCGACACCAACAGTTGTGCAGCGGGAGCGCAAGCTGGTGGGGCAATGGGGCAAGGTGTGGTGCTGGGTGCAGACAATCGGCAATCTACTACTGCTGGTGTAGCTATCAGCAGGAAGAGCAGTGCAGAGGCAGTCGGTTTGTGTGGTGGCTGTGGCGCTGGGAGTTGTGGTGGCTGCTGCACCTGACCAGGGTGGTGCTGGTCAGCTGGTGCAGCTGCCAGCGGCAGTGGCACATGTTATTGTTGCGTACGGGCGGGCATGAAGCAGAATGCATGAAGGGTTGTGTAAGTTAGGCATGACAGAAACTGTTTAGGTTGCACCGGTGAGAAAGCACAACAGTCAATGCTGCTGTGAGTCAAAGCAGCAGGAAGTGTCTGCAGTTGTCTGCAGTTCATGCTGGGGCTGAAGATTTGCACAGCATAGTCCGAGCATTGCAGTAGGAGCATTAGGGAGCAGCATTAGACACTTAGTTCTAGAGTCAGGCATGTGTTGTGTTGCTGCAGCATTTTTAGCATTGCAGAACATTGCCGCTGCCAGGTCTGCGGGGAGCACGTTCTGCAGTGCTGCAATTCTTCTTGGTTGCCTGGAGCAACTGGTCGTCGATTGGCACGGCTGTATTACTATATAAAGAAAGTTGCCGAATTGCATTCATTACAAGCATAAGCATCATGCAACATAATGCGCACTCACATGGCAGCTACTAGGTAGCCGCATGAGCCGCCCGCACGGGTGCTATGGCAATCATGTATTGCTGCTGGTGCAACCTGATAAAGAAAGTTGCCGAATTGCATTCATTACAAGCATAAGCATCATGCAACATAATGCGCACTCACATGGCAAGAAGTGGTCCCCCGAAAGGCCACCATGGCTGCTGAACCTCAGATTAGCATGTGCAGCTCCTGCTTCTGCTCCTATGTCGTCTAGTATTACCTGCAACTATAACAACACCTGGTCAGCGCCGTCCCGAAGAGCCACGATGCCCTTCGGGGGCAACGGCACTGACAGTCTTCCATCCTCTTGTAGTCCTTGGTAGCCTGGGTGGTGACACCTTGTCAGTGACGCCACTTGGTTGACACCGTAGCTCAGATTGAAGTCGAAGTCGAAGAACCTGAATGAAGTCCGGTGATACACTTTCTAGGGCCGCCGGCAGGACAAGCCGCAAATCCAGGCTGCAAAGCGGCAGTTGTAAGCATTTTTTCACATTGCTTTGAGTTTACGCGGACAACTCGCCTGTCAGCCAGTCACTGAACACCATGGTGTTGTGTTGCCTCCTTCTGCCGCTCCATTGGGGCGCGGGGCCGATGGCGTTGATGCTATGGCTTGATTGGTATGATGATGATGATGAGCCAGTCACTGAAGGCGTCAGTGGATCGGCTACGTGTCGCAAACCTTGGCCACGTTGCACAACCGTCCGATGTTCAGGAGACTGCCACAAAATATCGTCGCCACCGGATGCAGCAGGGGTGTCCTGCTTGAACTGCTTGTTTCACGCGGATCACGTCACCTGATGTACAGCAATATCCACCCAGTGAAGTAATGCGGTGACCTTCACCAACAGCTGCAACAGCAGCATCGGCTGCAAAAGGCATCGCCAACAGCACTACCTGCCAACCACCACACCCTAACATGACGTGCGTGTGTTCTGCAGCCGCTGCAAGAACTTCTTCCTTTCTTCACAACATCGACCGCTGTCACGCGCTGCCATGATGCAGCTTGCAACAGCCATTTGCACGCTTCTCTGCGCCAGCAACAGCTGCTGCCGTTTGGACTGTCACCTACGCGGTGCTCTGCACCGGCATCGGCTGCTGCTGCGTGATGCAGTGGATGTTCCCCCCTCCAAGCACAATCTCCCTTGTCTGCACAGCCACCACCTCCCTATCCGGAAAGGCCTGCTGCAGCACTGCTTGTGCCTTGGCATCTGCCTCAGGCAGGCCAAAGGCAGGCATGATGATGGCTCCGTTGGCGATGTAGAAGTTAGCGTAGGATGCTGCCAGGCGCTCGCCCGCGTGGCGGTTCTCCCGGCCCTCCAAGCTCTGCAGTGACAGGATTGCAAGTGTTGCAACAGGCAGGCACAGGTGATTCCAATTGCTGGATAAATGCGGGGTTGGGTTTTCAGCCGCTGTAAGCAAGCGTATGGCTGTAACACTGCTGCCTACCGAACCACGCACGCACGCTAGTGTTTCGAGCCGCCCGCACATACACGTAACCACCCAACCACGCACCAAGGTGTTCCACTCCTCCTCCGTCCGCTGCAGCGGCGGCGGGCAGGGCAGCTTGATCACTTGCAGCTTGCGGCCCTTTGCATCTGTCTCCTGCTCCAGCAGCTGCAGCGCCTCACTGCTGATGGCGTGCTGCGGGTCTGAGGGGTCGTCACACCACGCCAGCAGCACGACACCTGTGTGGCATACAACAGCATGCAGCATTGAGCATGCGAGTGCGTGAGCGCTGATGGCGTGCTGTGGGTCTGACGGTCATCACACCATGCCAGCAGCACGACACCTGTGTGTGCAGACAACAGAAGGCGGCACATGCAGAGAACATGCAATGAGTGCTTGCTCCAGTGCTGGTGGCACAAATGGCGTTGGTTGAGGCATCACACCGCGTCAGCAGCACCACAGCTGTGTGTGCACGCACCAACCCGCGCAGGAGCAAAGAATGAGTGAGTGAGTGGATGGCTGATGGATCAAGTGGTTGCCCAATGAGCCTGTCATTGGCTCGAAAATGGGCTGTGTTCCCGTCGTGTAACAGACAAATCGTGAGTGAGAGCTGATGGCGTGCTGGGTCAGATGAGTCAGCACACCACGCCAGCAGCACTGCACCTGCAAACCAGCAGGCGATAGCATGCAGCAGGTGCATGCAGCACCGGACAGGTGAGTGGTATGATACATGCACAGCTGATGGCGTGCTGCTCATCCGCTGGGTTAGCGCACCACGCCAGCAGCACCGCGCCTGTACTGCTCACGTACATGCACACACAGCGGACAGTAAGTATACTTAGCAAGCAACAGGTGCATGCTGCAGTGTTGACTTTGTGATTGGGGTGGGCTGCAGCACCACATCACACATGTGCAGCGCACACGACAGCAGGCAGGAGGTGCACGGAGCCGCTCGTTGGCAGCGATGTAAGCACCAAAAACTCTTCAATGACCACTGAAAGATTCCGTTATTTTTCTCCACAGCATCACTCTACATCTAAATGCACAGGGTAGTATACAAGAACCCTGAACGTCAAGTGTGCAGCAGCGGTGCTCAGCAGGCTGGTGGGACGTAACCACTGGGGCGTAACCACTGGGGCGTGATCACACGTACTACTTGCCAGAGCTCCAACAGATACTTGCGAATGTTTGTTAAATTCTTAGCGTTTAATTCGGACTGGTGTCAGTGTAAGCTCGCAGCACCGACTCACAGCCCAAAACACCACGGAATACGACGATTGCTTCCATTCTGCAAGTAAGCCGCATCAACAAGCAATTAATGGTGTCAAACGAACGATTATGATACGCGTACCGCGGTCTGCATGCACAACACTGCACGGGAGACGCAGCAGGCGTGCACGTGTGAAATGCGCAGAGAGGAAATGTGGGGCGCTGAGCGAGCCTGCAGGATGCTCCAGACTTCCTGATGCAATTTGTTCCATTGCTGCAGGCCGTCGATTGATGTTGACGGCCAAGTGGTATCGCAAATGGTTGAAGGGCTCCCTGCAGGCCTTCCTCTTCATACTGCTGATCGAGGACCACGCCCGCCTCAAAACCATTTTCAAGTACGAGATCATGAAGCGAGACTTCAAGCTGGCAGACACCTCGCTGATGCGAGAGGTCGAGCTGCTGCAGCAGTCAGCTACCTTTCTGTTTGGAGCGGGCGTGGTAGCAGGCTTCACTGCAGGAGCGTCCCGCAGCAGCGCAACCCAGCAGCAGGACCCTAAGCCATTTTTTGATTTGGGCTATCTGGCGCCTTCGATTTGGGCTATCTGGGGCGTCATCGCTGCCTGCCTGCTGTGTACTGTGCTGGCAGCATTCTTCGCAAGGATGATGGCATCCATGCTGTGGAGCCTGAGCAAGGATTACTTGGACCGGCTGGCTCCTGTGTTTGATCAGATGTACCCAGACAATCCCAGGCTGGCAGGTGCACTGGCAGCATGGGACGACAAGGTGGAAAGGATCCGCAAAAAAGCCCTGCCTGGCCCAGGTTGCGGCAAGAACTTTGTAGCAGCGGGCCCTACTGCTGATGAGGCAACAAGCCAGCCATCGCCAGTCCATCAGCCAGGAGCAGACTCGCATGTATTCAGTACAGCACCAGCTGTCGACAGCGCTGGCCATGCTAAGGATCAAGGGCCTGCTGCTGCTGCTGCTGCTGCTGCTAGTCTGCAAAGTGCCTCAGTCAACCCACCAGCCAGCTCCACAGCACCAGCCGGCATCAACAAGAGGACGCAAGTGAAGCAGCTCATCTACTGGAACGCTCTCAGCCCTGCGCTGCTGCCTGGTATCAACACAGTCTGGGCGTTCATTGCTCTGGGCAAGATCAGTTTCTTGTCCGCAGCAACGCTGTGGTCCGTGGTCTTCCTGCTCATCGCTTTCAGCAAAGCAGCTGACATGCGCAGCCTGTGGACTGTTGTGGCCGTTACGCTGTTCACTGTGGTTGTGATGGATGTGCTTGTGTTCTGCATGGTGCGGTATGTGTTTGCAGTGTTCCGCGGCTATCACAAGCTTAACCGTGCCATCTTTTGGCCAGCTCGCTGGGACACCACATTCGAATTCGACATGGTGCCCAAAAGAAGCAATGCAGCACCCAGGTGGTGGGACAGGCTGCGCCTCAGCGGAGGTTCCCAAGACACCCAGTTTGAGCTGATGCACAGCCCAGCAGCAAGCAGTCCGCGAGCTCCTGCTGCGGAGCACGCAGCAGGTGGCCACTTTGCTGGGCATGGCATGGCATGATGAGTGCAGTCGGAGCTGGGCGATGCATGCAGTTGCATAAACATGCGTGGGCGGGCAGAATAGGCATGCAGGGTGGTATGTGTTGCGTCTGTGCTAGGTGTGCAGCTTGAGCAGATTGTTCTTTGGGAATAATGGTACAGTATCCTGCTGTCACAGTGAAGTGCGGTACGTTCGGATAGAGTGGTGAGTTTGTCATCTGACAGGTGCATGGATCCCATACATGCATCAGCATATGCCATAATTTAAGTTGCTGCGGTGCTGTGAGAATGCTGTACTGGTAGCTGTGACAGCGCAATCGGAGAACAGCTGTGTCCTAGCTCTTGTGCTGGCTTGCTGCAGTTCAATAGGTGTGCATTGCCTCAGCAGGCATATTAAATTGGTTTGGTTGTGCACATGGATAGCGGAATGGTGCATAGTGCTGCTAGCAGGTTGTCACTGGAGTCCGACCGAGGACAGCTTCTGCAGCACCTGCCAATTAATCCGTGTCATAACATGGCATACAGTTTACGTTTTGGTGGCTTCTCTAGATGCTGTGTGCCGTTGACTTACTATAGCATTGCTGAGAGTGTCAGTGTCATGGAGCCTGTTTTCATTACTGTATGAGGCAGCAGCGTGGCTTTGGGTACTCAGCACACGCAGGCTGCATCAAATGCAGCTACACCGTGACACCATGTTATTTGATGCCTTGTCATCCAACCTTGCATCCAAGTCCCTCCACATCCTCTTCCCGCCTACCCACTTGTGATATGCCCCGTGTAAGCTGTTGATTGCAGGGCAATCATAGCCGCCGCTTTTGTGACAGTGCAGCACCCTGGTGTTATGCTGTTGCCGGTCGTGTCACTGATGTTTGCAACAGACACTCCTAGGACACTTGAGTCTGCTGCGTGATACTTACTTATTATACTTAGTAACAAGCAAGCAACCTAGATTGCAAGCGCCCTGTAAAAGCAATGCAGCACCATGTACACAGTTTAAAAAAAGAGTTCCTCACCTGGCCGCGCGAAGCAGGCAAAGTTGTCGATGTGCCCGTTGGTGTCATCGTCCTTGTACAGGCCCCTGCAGTTGCACATACATGGGCGGTGACCAAGCATTGGTGCTCAAGCATGCTGATTGCTGCTGATTGCCCCTGATTAGTTTGCCAAATGCTGCCAATGTCAGCATGAGCTCAGCAGCACAGCTCCAGCTGCCCCACATCTGACAAGTGTAATAGTACATCACAACTGTCGCATGTGCAAGCCTATATGTTGATGGTTGTACAGCTGTTGTAACATGCATTGGTGGCTCACTTTGGCAGCCAGATGACCTTGCTCACTCCCGTGAAGCGCTTCAGCCGCGCCTCAATTTCTGCCTTGCTGAGCCCGGGGTTGCGGTTGGGGTTCAGCAGGCACTCCTCAGTGGTCAGCAGCGTCCTGCGGGCAGCAGCACACTGCTGTGTTGACAGGTGTCTTGATGTGCTGTTACTGCAGTAGCACAGCCCGTGCAGTGCCAGTGTTCAGCAGCGTCTTGCAAGCGCACACCCAGCAGCCATGGCCCAAATGCGTCCCTGCTGACAACGACAAACTGCACTGCAATCTGTGTGCAGTGCTGGCAGCCTGTGTAGTGCCAAATCGTGCAGTATCAGCAACTCTACCCGCATACGCCGGCCAGCACACACGCAAGCTGCTGCGTCACGTCACCCCTGCCACTCACCCTTCGCCATCAACATGAATAGAGCCTCCCTCCAGCACAAAGTCGGTGCTGACGTATGGCAGCCCCTCAGCCTCGCAGACCTTTGCCGCCACCAGCTTGTCCTGCTCGTAGCTGCCGTACTCGCACACGCATTTGTACAGTTGCACTTACAGACACAACGCACGCACCAGCTATGGCCTGACTCTGCCGCTCATCCGTCGCCAATGCAGCCCACAACCATGTCACTACGGCTTGCATGGTAACATAATGACATTTATGAAGATGATGACTCACCCCTCTCCATCCACATGGATGGAGCCTCCCTCCAGCACAAAGTCGGTGCTGACGTATGGCAGCCCCTCTGCCTCGCACACCTTTGCCGCCACCAGCTTGTCCTGCTCATAGCTGCCGTACAGGCCACCCCAGCCGTTGAACACCCAATCCATGCCCAGCAGCGTCCTGCAAGCACGCAGCAAAGTCTGAAAGACTCGGATACAAGTGGTACGTGTGACTGTTTGATGAAGCTGCAGCAGAGCAGAGTCTTGCTGTGTCAATGCTTGATGCTTGCTGCTGGCGGGTCCTGTCGGGCAGTGGTGTTGTGCATGTGCAGCTGGTCTGCCGGCGCTGCTGTTACGCATGTGAATGTATGTTCACACCTGATTGCTGGCTTGGGGCAGCTGGTGATCTTGGCCTCCACAAACTGCAGCACAAAACAGCAGCAGTAGCAGCAGGCAGCAACAGCGTTGAGGTGATCAGCTGCGCACTTCATAACCTGCAATGTTGAAGGCTCTGGCGCTGCCATGCCGCCAACAGAATAGACAACTGTTGCACCATACTGCTGCTAGTCACATACATAAAGGCGCTGCACACAGGGTGGGCTGCTTACCGTGGGGCCTGAGTCCCTCAGCCACGAGTCGTCAATGGTCATCTCCAGCACCCGGATGCTGTCTGGCAGCGCAGCACGCGCTTCCAGCCACTGCAGGCAACACACAGCAGCACACCAACAATTAGCTTGTCAGCAGCAGTGAGCCAATGACTACCTGTTATGGCACTAGCTTCACTGTTGAAGCTGCTGAGCATGCAGCCGAACTCAACAACATCCTGCAAGGGCTGGAGGCATGCAGCAGCAACTCCTGCAAGCCAGGTGTTAGGACACCGCACCATTTCTGGCGTGAAACTCGCAAGTAATGGGTTGCTGTTGCAGTGCCCTGCAGCCTGCCTTGCAGGCAGCGCAAACCACAGACCACTCAGCACTACACACGCCTCAGGGGCGCAACAAAGCAGCACAGCATAACACAACAAAACCAGCAAAGTCATATGCAGCAACAAAGTGCCGTACCAGGTCGTTTGGTGCCACGACTGTGACTGGCTCGAAGCGGTTGATGGCCAAGATGACGTCCGTGAAGGCCTTCTTTGCAGGAACTGCTGCTGCCCGCCACACATCGTGGCGCCTGGGCCAGGCAATCCAACAGCCCTGGTGGGGCGCCCATTCAGCTGCAGGAAACAAGGAAGGTGACAGCATGTTTGATCCGAGTATAATACAGCTTTTCAGCGCCAGAGCCAGCCTCAGCCCTGCTTACATGTTGTAGAATGAAAACTCACCCTTTACAGCAAGCAGCAGGTCGCAGCAGGGCACAGTAGGGAGGCAGCAGCGGGAAGTAGAAGGTGGTTGAAGTGCTGGCATATATATACAAAGCACAGCAGGTGGTTTGTGTGCTGCGTTACGCAGCTGTGCTGCTGATGGTGTTTGAAACAGCTGCAGCCGTTTGATGCTGCAGCTGCAGCAGCTGCAGCATCAACGGCTGCAGCTAAGTATCAGCTGCTGTGTAACAGATGCTGACGTAAAGAGGCGCACATGGATGTGCGTGTACTGCAGCAGCACATGCTCCACATGGGCACCACGCAGCAGTTGCTGTCGAAACACTGCTGCTGTGCTTCACCAGCCCACAGCAACATACGCAAACAAATTACCTGGCATGCTGAAAGTTATGTTCTCCGCTGGCACATCCATGGAGCGGCCGTTTGGCAGAGTTATGCTGGCATCACCCAGGCTCCTCAGAGCGCGTGTGCACAGCAGGCGGACCATGCCAGGCCCATTGCTGCTGATCGGCAATGCTGCCATGAAGGATTTTGCAATAAAAGGTCTGACTTCAGGTGCTCAACTATCTGTGTGGATCACGGAGCACAGCGCAGATTACAGAGCATGTAGCAGTGGCACTACTGACAAAATGTTGCAGTAGCCAGGGTGGTGCAACAGCGGATCCAACGCCTTATGCTGTTCCGAAACCTCTTTCAGTGTGTGCGTTCTTAGGGCAATACGATAAGCTGGGATGGCTGTGACTTTTCGTGGTTTCGAAAGCAACAAGTGAGAGAGGAAGAGTGTGACCGCTGGTACAACTCCTTGTGGTTAGGATTTGTATGATCGCCCCGCTTACAAATACGTTACCAATATACATTGCAGAGTTGATTGAACAACACCATCGCGGGAAGCTTGTATGTTGCGGGATCACTGCTGTGCTGTTGACCTCTTGCAGGAGCAGCTGCACACCCAGCTACGGTCACATTAAGCACTACATTGACCCATAATACAACCCATCATAAATCAACCACACGTGGTCGTAGCTGCAGTGCTGCTAGCACATCAGCCAGGGACCGGCAGAACTGCCTGAGCCCTGAGCTGCTTCTGTGCAGCACTCGTGGTGGCGGTGGTGCTTCTGCTGTAGTGGTGCTGCTGCTGTAGCTGGCAACACGGAGATAGCTGCTAGGAAAGATACTAATGCTGTTTGTAGCCAGGTTCAGCCAGCTGTGACAGCAGCAGCAATCAGCCATGCAGCATGCTCACACCTGCTGGTGTCACAGCAGGCAGCTGCTGCTGCCACCTCAACCTCAGCACCAAGCAGGAGCCCCTGCTGCCATGCCTTCCCGAGACAGACAGCGGCACAGAAAGCATTTCACATTGACGCAAGCAGCAGCTGTCAACAGCAGCAGCGCCAGCACCAGCAGCGGCAGCGGCAGCAGCAGCAGCAGTGGCATTCAACGGCGACGGCTTGGCAGGACTGACCTAATGGTGCCCAGCATTTGTTTTGGTGAGGCTGTTTGTCACTCACTGTCTTGATCTCCTTGCTTCAAACGTACCTGCTTTGCTCGCCAAGCAGCTGCGCATGCACTAGCTGCAGAAGAGTCTTGGAGCAAAAGCACACAGTAATGCTCCCTGCATTCTGTCCTCCTGTCCGCAGGTACGATGTTGTTTGGGGAATCGCAGGACTACCCCACTGCCTGCCGCTTGCTAGACGCCTGCATGGAGGCTGGCGTCAACTTCTTTGACAGTGCTGAGATGTACCCGGTGCCCCAGCGAGCTGAGACACAGGGGAAGTCGGAGGAATACTTGGGGCGCTGGATGAAGCAGCACAGCAGGTACACACATGCGTGATAGTGCAGTAGCAGGGCAGTGACAGGGTGTGCTATAGATTTTTAATTATGTGGCATAATGATGCTCTTGGTGCCCCAGCGAGCTGATACACAAGGACACTCGGAGGAGTACCTCGGCCGCTGGATGAAGCAGCACAGCAGGTGGGGGCTGTGCAGTGGCAGGGTGTACTGCGATCGTGTGCGGTAACGACGAGAAAACAACAGACGGTCTGGTGCATGTTGCGCAGGTGATGCTGGGAGTACGTTGCGGGCACAAGGTTGCCACTGTCACCACACAGCTGGTACTGCTCCTGGCATGCAGTACCACAAACAGTACACACATGCGCACACGTCGCTGCACACCAATTTCACATGCTCCCCCTAACTGATTCACACATGCCAACAATGCACACTGCAGGGACAAGGTGGCGGGCCCCTCCTGCCAGATGCAAGCGGCCGCACACCTTCCACATGTGCTCAATCATTACAAATACATTGCAGATTTGACTCGCAGGGATAAGGTGATCATTGCCACTAAGGTGGCGGGCCCCTCCTGCCAGATGACTTGGATCCGCGGCGGGCCTGTGGCACTGGACCCGCCAAACATCATGCAGGCCATTGATACCATTGTCACTTCTGCCACGCAGCACAGCAGTAAACATGCGCACAAACGGCTCCACACCTTGTACGCAGCTTGCTCACGGGAGCCACTACCGCATTGTGTATTCACACCGCAAACTGCAGGGAAAGGGTGATCATAGCCACCAAGGTAGCTGGCCCCTCCTGCCAGATGACCTGGATCCGCGGCGGGCCTGTGGCACCCGATCGTCCAAGCGCGCCTTATACTAACTTGCTCAAGGAATCTACTACTGCATTGCATCATCACACCGCAGGGACAAGGTGATCATAGCCACCAAGGTGGCTGGCCCCTCCTGCCAGATGACTTGGATCCGTGGCGGGCCCGTGGCGCTGGACCCACCCAACATCCGGCAGGCCATTGATGACAGCTTGAGGCGGCTGCAGACCGACTACATCGACCTCTACCAGCTGCACTGGCCGGACAGGTTAGGCTGAGTCCAGTGCAACGAGGTTTTTGATATGTGTACAGCTTTGATGCCAGCCTGGCTCAGATGCTGACCGACTACATTGACCTCTACCAGCTGCACTGACCGGACAGGTTGGGTTTGGCTAGTGACGTTTGACCCAGCCCAACCAGATAAGCAGCTTTCAGCTTTGGCAAACATCTGCTGCTTGGCGTGATGTGTGAACATGTTGCGTCATTGGCAGTGTAGCTGATGCATAAGCCGCACACAACCACCAGGCATGTGCAGCTGTGCAGCACAAGCCTTGCACATGTTGTCCCTGCTCACGCTGATAATAATATCCATTGCGTGCTGCAGGTACGTGCCTATGTTTGGCGACCTGGACTACGACCCCACCTACGCATACCAGGCAGGTGAACACCCCAGGCGTCTGCCTGCATTGCTGCTGCCTACGTCCTGCACCAGTATTGCTGCAGGCAACGCCCTATCTCATGTGCTCTAGCCGCCAGATGTTACCTCCAGGCTTGGCAACAGCCATACTGCTGCTGGGAACCATGTACTGCATGTTGCCCTCACAGCAGCTTGTTCAAACAGAATGCAACCAGCACCTGATGGGATTCGCCGTTTCCCTTCTGTTGGAGTTTGAACCCACCAGCCGGCTACCCCCCTTGGGTACCAGCTGGAAGAGGTTGGCCATGCTGCAACTGCGGTCACTGCTGCATGTTCAAGCCACCTGATATCTCACCACCTGTTGTGACCGCTGCTTGTGCTGGACCCTCCACCATCACCACCAGTCGGCCAGCCCCATTGAGGACCAGCTGGCTGAGGTGGGCCGTGTAGTGCAGCAGGGCAAGGTGCGCCACGTGGGCCTCAGCAATGAGACGCCCTGGGGGCTGATGAAGGCGCTGATGGCAGGTGCGTGGGGACAGCATCAGTGATAGCAGCAGCAGCAGCAGCAGCAGCAGCAGCGGCAGCAGCAGCAGGGCAAGGTGCGCCACGTGGGCCTCAGCAATGAGACGCCCTGGGGGCTGATGAAGGCGCTGATGGCAGGTGCGTGGGGACAGCATCAGTGATAGCAGCAGCAGCAGCAGCAGCAGCAGCGGCAGCAGCAGCAGGGCAAGGTGCGCCACGTGGGCCTCAGCAATGAGACGCCCTGGGGGCTGATGAAGGCGCTGACTGCAGGTGGGCGGGGACACCAGCAGTGACACAGCAGCAGCAGTAGCAATGGTAGTACCGGCAGCAGCAAATGCTAGGCGGATGTTGCACTGAGGCAGCTCGAATATCTGCTGCATGACCAGCTGTTTGCTGACAGCGGCGTGCAAGTGCATGGCTCCATGAACCGGCCACAACGATGATTACTGCGGTGTCTACTTCTGGCCGTGCAGCTTGCGTGGGTGATGCCGCGCGAGGGCTACTGGCTTAATGTCGTAACGTACATGCACTGCTGCCATGCTGTGCCGTCTGTTTGCGCTGTTGTGTGCAGCGGACCAGCCCGCGTCAGCTGTGCCTCGTGTGGCTTCCCTACAAAACGCCTACAGGTGCGCGACGTTACAGCCGCAACTGTGTGCTTCTGTTCAACCTGTACTGAGGCACGCTAGCATGCAGCGGCGCTGTGCAGGGCAGCTGCAGCTGCTGAATTTGCTCATCAAATTGCCGCGTGCGGCATCTGTCTCCACTACCGTCAGGCGGTTGGCTGCCTGTAACATCAACAAAGTGATGGGCTTATGCCTTAACCGTGCATATTTTTTCTTCTGCTGCTGCTACTGCTGCTGCTGCTGCTGCATGCCTTTGTTGCAGCCTGACCTGCCGCACGTTTGACATCGCCCTGGCTGAGGTGTGCCACCTCGAAGGTGTGTCACTGCTGGCATACAGCCCGCTGGCAATGGGGCTGCTCACGGTGAGCAGGCAACGGCATGCAACTGCTGAAAACTGACAGTCTGGGGCTGCTCAAGGGGCACTTGACTATATGTATTTTCTGCCATCACACAAGCTGCTGGCATACAGCCCGCTGGCAATGGGGCTGCTCACGGTGAGCAGGCCAAACATTATTTTGCACGTCCTGTTACAGTGACTTCAGCAAGCGGCAGCCTCGGCATTCACAAGCGCTCGTGTGCTAGTATGCATTCACTTGAGTTGTGTGTTGCAATGCTCCAGCTGGGATGATTTGTGGTAACAGCAGCTGCCATCACAGCAGCAGCAGCATCACTTGGCAAGACCGTTAGGTGAACATCAGAGCGGCAACAAGATTTGCGTATGCTGCTTTGATATGTGGCTGCAGGGCAAGTACCTGGCTCCGGATGGCGGCCCTGCTGCTGCACGGCTGAATAAGTACAAGGGCAGGTGAGTGCATGCTGCCAGCGCATTGCATTGCATTTGTTACACGGAGGCGGTCTCCCCAACCCCGCAGGGGCTAGGTACGCGCTGTTGTGGTCGACCCAAGCTTTGTTTACGCTCTTACATACGTTGGCGGCGCACCTGTCGCAACTGCACCAGCATTGCAAGCGTCAAGTTGCTATCCCGTAGGTCTCGGGTTCGATTCCTGGTAGCGGGACAGGATTCGAAATTCGCACCACCGGTGTAAATCGGGGATACTATGTGGGTGGGATACCCATGTGGCCGGCATGCGGATACTGCGACAATCGCGGTGACTGCCCCATGCCCTCGCAGGCCCCACATACATACATACATACATACATACATACATACATACATACATACATACATACATACATACATACATACATACATACATACATACATACATACATACATACATACATACATACATACATACATACATATTGCAAAAGTTTGCCCACTCACGCTGTGTATCAGCGCGGTGCACGATGTGTCATCGTCTGTGCAGTGCAGTGTTTCGTGCACTAACACACGTACTGACACTAATGCAGCGTCGGCAGCAGAATTGTTGACTGTGTATGCCTGCTGCTGTCGGTGTGCGTCAGGTACGCTGAAGCTGAATCGCGCTATGGCCCCAAACCCAACGTCCAGGCGGCAGTGGCTGCATACGCGCAGCTGGCACAGCAGCACGGCATGTCACCAACTGCAATGGCACTGAGGTGAGACCTTCCTAAGCCTTGCTGAGGTGCCCTGCATGACTGCTTTGCAGGTTGGTGTAAGCATGAGCTGACTTTCAAATGCTCTGCGCTGTCACTCGACAGAAGATAACATGAAGCAGCTGTTGCCTGCACTTCAGCTGTGAGCAAACCCTCCTGCGGCTATTGCTTCATATGCAGCATATTCCTCGTGCCACTGCTGTTGCTGCTGCTGCAGGTTTGTACTGCAGCATCACCTAGTGGCATCTGCGGTTATCGGCGCCAGCACGCAGCAGCAGCTGCAGGAGCTGCTGGCAGCAGCAGCAGACGGCCCTCTGCAGGATAAGCAGCTGCTGGATGCAATAGATGTGCTGCACCAGCGGTACCCCAACCCCACCCCATGACAGAATTACTCATTCGTTGACTGATGACCATGCAGCAGATCTGCTATGTGTTGGACGGTGAAGGGGCAATGCAGCAATGCAACAGAGAGCAAGCGGGCAGCGTGGACGACAATAGCCAGCCCTGATGTTTGCTGGCCAGCCCTGATGGCCAGCCCTGATGTTTGCTGGCCAGCTGGGCACTGGCATGTGCAGCAGCATACCTGTACGCTCGGGACTAGCCACGTGGTGCCATCGCATTAATGTCTAGTGAAGCATGGGACATACACGTGCAGCACATGCAACTTCGTGCCCTGCAGCCCTGTGGTGCAATGCCCTGCTTGTCAAGGTTGTGGAAACATGCAGGCTAGACAGAGCACGTAATGATGTGTTCGACACGCTGGCTGACTTTCTCTTGTAAGAAATAACTTTTCAAATACATCCAGTTGTGCTCCGTGCGTGCACGTGGATCGCGCGTGTCACGCAAGCCGTGCACGGCAGCATCTTACGGACGGGGTGATCTTCAGCAGTACAAGGCGGCAAAAGATTCTTGCACATCGCTTGAATGTCCCGCACTCTCTGAAAACAGGAAACAGCGGTCGCGTGAAACCTCTCTGAAACCAGAGCGTTCAATGCCTGCAGTGTGATTTTGAATGCTGCAGCAGCTGGTGCTAGCAGCGCTGCGCGCCATCGCAAAAGAGTGGACGGTCGACGGTGCTTCATCATTTATTAGCCGAAACGTATTTTAAACTTAATTGATATTGGAATTAGGTGCTTTAGAAAGGGCCAGGGCTTTTGCGCATAGGGGCGCCGTGCCGGAACAGCCCCGCGCAGCTGTGCGCATCACCAAGCTAGACAGCAGCATCAGACGATTGATGGCTGACGTCACCAGCATAACATTCAGTCGTTTGAGAACCAAGAGCTTGGAGTTGCCTGTCTCGTATTGGCAGCAGTCCCTGCAGAGAAGGCAGCTGCTGCAGCACAGCAAGCGTCACAGCCATGGCCAAGCTACCGCGTGTGCTGAGCTGTGCTCTGGTCACTGTCAGCCTGATAGGCTTCGCAGACCTGTTCACGTATTCCTTCGCAGATGAGTTTCTGTCATCGTTTCTAATCTCCAAAGGAGCAATGACAGGCCAGCTGGTCCTGGCATATGGCATCGAGGGGATGGCTACAACAGCAGCAGTCCTGCTGGTGAGCCCCAGCAATATGGAATTACAGCAAAATAGGCGGGACAAGTTAAATGTTTGTATGGATCCAGTCAGACACACTGCATGTTGGCAACCACCAGCAGCATCTGGCTGTTCCTGTTCAACAGATTGCCACGTCACAACAGTTTGCCATGGTCGTCAGATCTGGTGTATGCGGCAGACATACACGCCAGTTCGCAATGGCGCAGGCTGCTAGCACAACATCACCAGGTAATGCTGCTGCTGTGTTTCGCGCAGGTGCTGATGGCACAATGCATCCCTGCAGTGTCGCACATGCGGGTGCCGACAAAGTGGTGCCTTGTCATTGCAGGACAGCTGCTGGCTGTTGTTTCCTCTGCATTATCTGCAGCTGTGCCATCATTCAAGACCATTGCAGCAGCACGCGCAATGCATGGTACTTCAACAGCCCTCTACATGACATCGATTCTTGTGCTAATGGTGGAGCTGTCACCTAAGCAGCACTTGGCGCTGGGGATTGCTACACTGAGTGCAGGTGAGTGAGCTGATCAGCAGGCAACCAGACAGCAGCCGCAAGAAGTGCAGTCAAGCAGTAGCTGCAAAACAAGCTGCTGCAGCAACAGCCAGCAGACTGCGGAACAGAATGTCGTTGGGCGCAAGCTGATTCAGGGTGTGATGTTGGCTCTGCCTGTGCTGCTGCTGCTGCTGCTGCTGGTGCTGCTGCTACGCAGGCATGATTGCAGGTGACAGGTGAGCCCTGAGATTTTGACGGTGATTTGCATCAGCAGCTGTGGCTGGCAGATGTACAGCTTGAGCAGCAAACGGCTCACGTGAACTCAGACAGCCCCTGCCAGATGTACTTTGCCTGCAACCGCATTACCTTTGCATCACTGAAGTCCATGTGCTGGTGCCTCAAGATGCCCTGTATGTTTGCTAACCCGTCTTTTACATCTCATCGTTTTGCACCCGTCGATTTGCAGCCTTGGCCCTGTCATTGGCGCAGAAGCATTCGGTAGCTCGGGGGTTCGAACCGCCTACCTCATCCAGGCAGCCGTCAACTGCCTGTCGTGCATAGCATCACTGCTGCTCATACCAGTATGGCAGTTGTCATCTAACAGCACAAAACAACAGCTGGAAGAGCAGGCCCAGAGCCATGATCATGCAGCAAGCAGCCTTCCACTGCGCGACTGGAGCTTGCAAGCAAAGGGCTTAAGGGTTTGGTCACACTGTGTGGCTCAGAACCTTGGAGGCCGCATCAGCATGCCTGGGTTTGCAAACAGCAGCAAGGACCAGGGAATGCAGCAGCCAGATCGCAGTGTGCATTCATCTCCAGGGCTGTTAAGCATTGCGTGCTCGCTGCCATGGTCGGACTCTGATAGCAATGACAGCTTGCAGAGTTTGTGCATCAGCAGCAGCTGTGCAGGAGCAGCAGCTGATAACTTGAAGGTTATGTACAGCTGGCAGCTGGATACTGGGGCAACAGCAGCATTGGCAGCAGCAGCAACAACAGCAGCAGCAGCAGCAGCAGAAGCAGGGCCGCAAGCCAAGCACGCTCCCAGGCTCATTCATTGTAGGGACGACTCAGCCAAAGAGGGCAGCAGACAGCTAAAACAGCAGCAGAAGCAGCTTGGTGAAATACCAGGCAAAAAGCAGCAGCCAGTTCACAACAAGGCACCAGAGAAGCAGCAGCTGGGTGAGAAAGCGCCAGAGAAGCAGCAGCCGCCGCAGCAGCAGCAGCAGCATGTTGCCAGCCTTGATTTCAAAACCATTGCAGCGACAGTGTGCGACCTGCACATCCTTGCACAGTGCTGCCTGCTGATCATGGAGCAGATGGTGCGCAGTGCGCTGGCGGTGCTGCTGCCGCCAGCGACAGGCGCGCCGACGTGGCTGGTGGGAGTGATCTGCATTGCAAACGTGAGTGTAAAGATGGACAGTCTAGCATGTAAAATGCAAGCTGCGCACCATCAAGCATGGCTTGAAGTGAGTGTGCTGCGCTGCATCAACTACTCAGGATGCTGGCAGCCTGCAACTGTTCAGTGAACTGCTGAGTAACATCCTGCCGATGGTGCGCTCTAGACTTTCATACGTGTTGTGGAGAAGGCAGTTTGTCACCTTGCACACAGGCGCAGCCGTGCTCATACAGCTTGGCATTGTTGTGTGACTCGCTGAGGCTGTCCATGCTGCAGCGGCAATACAGGCAATTCAATGCTCAGATGCTTGCCCCTCAACACCAGCTGATGCCTGATGGATGCTGCTGCTGCTGCTGCTGCTGCTGCTGCTGCTGCTGCCGTCTGATTGCTCTGCAGGTGGTGGGCTCCGTAGCATCTCCCTTCTGCATAGACGCCCTGCTATCCCGCGCCAGCCCCCGCTGCCGATCCCACAGGCTATCAGCAGCCCTCAGCTGCCTGATGGGCTTTGCTGCATTGCTGGTGGTACCCCTGAGCTCCACGGCCGGTCAGATTCCGGCTCTGATGCTGCTGCTGTTCGTCTTTGGGGCTTGCCAAGCAGCAGTTGAGACGCTTGTGTACGTGCATGTGGCGCAGAGGTTAGATGAGATGGGCAGGGCGACGGCAACGCATGTTGGGATGTGTCTGTTTCTGTTGTGTCAGTGTGGGGGCGGGGCGGTGGGGAGCCTTGCGGGGGGGGCCCTGCAGATGCAGGGATGGGGTGAGCAGGCTCTCGTGATGGGAGGGCTTGCAGCTATTGGTGCGGTGTATGGCTTGGCTGTGGGTTTTTTGGGTGACAAGGCTGCACAGAGAGTGGCATGCATGAGGTAGAGGCCCTCTACCAGGGGTTACATGGTGTGTTCATGCGGCATACGCCATCACCGACACCAGAGTGGCATGCATGTGAGAGGGGCTTGCTAGAAAGAGAGGAGCTCTGTATTGAGTGCTGCTGGCAGTGCCGTTGCTTGCTGGCAGCATATACCTGTAGCAGAGGTGTTGCGCAGACTCTGTCTGAGACTGTTGTGTCATTTTATGCCAGTGGTTATGCGCCCTTCACGTAACACCATTACCGGTGATTCTTGTGTTGACACAGCATATCCCAGTGCATGTTCAGTACTTCAGAGATGTTGCTCCATGTTTCGCTTGTTTTTATCATTGTGCTGCATGCGATGCAAAGATTCTTTGCTTGGTGCATAAAAGATCTTCACAAATTCCAAAGTGGTGCAACCACCACCCATGCAGCTTCACATTGATCACCACACATGCGCAGTTATGCTTTTACTATGCCTAAAATCGTCCTATTTACACATACCGCATCAGGTGGCTGGGCGCACTGCGCTGCGCTGGCAGCAGTTTGGGACAGGGCATCGGCAAGTTGCATGTTCGTTCAAGGTGGTTGCAGCATTGGTCTGGGCTGATCTAACCTGACATCGTCGGTTGGGGCACCTGTACCCACATTTGTTGGTATATAGAATTGCAGTCGGTCAATTGGTCGTGCGTTGACGTCAGCGAAGTAACAGGCCTTGACATCAACCAAAGATTGGGCATTTTGTGTTCGAGAGATCACCTGTGAAACAACAGGTGCATGCTGTCCCTGAATAACCACTGCACGTGAAAAACAAGTGGCGTACACCATGTATTGCCATCAGGCAAGATAGCCACAGCCTGCAGGAGACCCTGCTTCCCATGCGACCACAAAAGCTGCTTGCCCGCTTCAATTCGGGTTCAAGTGGCTGCCACAGTTCAAAACACAGCCCGTCGCAGGCTCACTGGTATTAGCATGCAGCTGGCAGCCCCGAAAGTGTGCAGCATCGGAAACAAACAGCGCGGGGCGCTTGTAACCAAGCGCAACAGCCGCATCCCTGCACAAAAGCAGCAACTGGTATTCCTGTGCAAAGCTCGCACCAGCACCAGCAGCATGCATGCCCGGCACCAGCTGCACATGTTCAAGGAAAGTCACTACAAACTCAGCACTCAATGCAGACAGTCCTTGTTGTCAAAAGCGCCCACCAGCCACTGCCAGGCAACATCAGCATGCGCACAACTTGGCAGATTTGTAGCCGATAAGTGCAATGGCAGTCACTTGATTAGCAGCCCAGCATATCGTGCTACCTGTGCATAGTGCGTAAGCTGAGGTGTGCAGCACAGCGGCGAGCCTGCTCGAACCATCAGCATCAGCATTCAGGCCGCTGCTGTTCAGGAGCAGCCCTATGCATACATACACGCGAACACATGTGTGGCTGCTGCAGCGCCGCAGCCTGCAGCTGCTGCACGCTACTCTGACGACTGCATGCTACCGCCTTCGCTGCTCTTGATGCTATTCGCTGCTCTTGCTGCTGTCAGCCTCTGCTGCTGCTCAGCCCTTGTAGTAGGTGGTCTTCACGAAGGGCATCTTGGTCACGACAGCATCGTTGGCCTTGCCGCGCACCACCAGCTTCACCTCAGTGCCAGCCTTGTCGTGAGGCTTGTTGATGTAGCTGCAGGCCAAAGGAACAGAGCAGCAGTGGCATTATCACATTAGAGCAGTGTATGCACACCAGCTTCACCTCAGTGCCAGCCTTGTCGTGAGGCCTGTTGATGTAGCTGCAGGTCAGCAAAGAAACAACAGCAGCGGCAACAATATAATGGGCACACATCCGTTGCTCCGCCCTACCTGGACCAGAGCCCACATGTATACACATCTGCCACAGCAGCTGCAGGTCTACGCAGCATAGAAGCAGCTGCCGTCCCCAAGACCGCACCCGCAATGCAGGCAGACCATGACCGCGCCGATATCACCACAGCCATAAGCTCGGCTCTCACCCCATGGCAATGTTCTTCTTCAGGCAGGGGCTGAAGGCTCAGTGGGTCACCTCGCCGGTCTTACCAGGCAAATAACAAGCCCTATCTGCCGCAAGGCAGGCACTTTCTGAGGATATCTTACTGGCTCACAACTCACCCCATGGCGATGTTCTTCTTCAGGCAGGGGCTGAAGGCTCCGCTGGTCACCTCGCCGATGACGGTGCCGTCCGGTGTGGTGATGTCGCTGTGCTGGCGGGCGGGGGCGCCAGCGCTGATGAAGCCCACACGGCGGATGGGCACGCCATCAGCCAGCTGCTGCTTGATCCTCTGCAAGATGACAAAAGACAACAACATACAGCAGCAGGGACGCAGCAGAGGTTCAGCACCAAACAGACAGGAGTTGAAGCTCACGCGGCGAATTGGGACGCCATCAGCCAGCTGCTGCTTGATCCTCTGTGCATGGACACAGCAACACACAGCAGCAAAAACAGCAGGCAGAGACAAGCATTTAGAATCAGAGACAAATCAGATACCGCCAACGCGGCGGATCGGCACGACGCCAGCCAGCTGCTGCATGATCTGCCCAGGGAGGGAAGAGCAGCAGTGCAACAGCAGCATTCAGCGTCGGCAAAACAGCTGGTGAAGCCGATGCGGTGCCTAGGCACGTCAGCCAGCTGCTGCTTGATCCTCTGAGGGCGGCATATACGCACAGACAGCAGCAGGAACACAGCAGAAAACCCGCGTTAGAGCTGCAGCAGGTGGAGGCGGGCCCCCAAGGGGCGGGCTGGGACGCCATCAGCCATCGGCAATGCCAGCCATACACAACATGCAAAAGAGGCAGCACACGTTTCCCCACGGGAATGCACGCACACGATACTACCCAGCAGATTCGCAGCCAAGTTCAAGCTGCTTGGCGCACCTCGCCTCCCAGGAAGTCAAACTTCTCGCGCCGCCGCTTGCCCACAGTCCAGGCCAGGCCGGCTTCGATGGGTGTGATGTGCTGCTCCAGGTCATTGCCGTACAGGCACAGGCCGGCCTCCAGGCGCAGCGAGTCACGAGGGCCCAGGCCAGCCAGGCGCACCTGCGGCAAATGACGTTACAACAACACTTGTAACAATATGATGTGATGTGATGTGCTGCTCCAGGTCGTTGCCGTACAGGCAGAAGCCCGCCTCCAGGCGCAGCGAGTCGTGGGGGCCCAGGCCAGCCAGGCGCACCTGGGTCGAGGCGGAGATGCAGTGAACACAAGCAGCAAGCTAAAAAAATTATATGGCGATGAACGCATGTTGCTGCAGGAGCTAAATGTGATGTTGCAACAAGCTGAGCCCCATCACTTCAGAATAAACTTTTCTAATTCTGCTGATGTTGAAGTCTGCTGCTGCTACTGGCTGGCTCAGTTCCTTGGGTGGTTTTGTGGGTGACATAGGAAGCTGCCCCTTGCAAGATGAAGGCTGCGCAGCGGCGCACCTCACGCTTGGCTGCAACAGATTGAGCCCCAAAGTTTGGATAAGCAAACAATACAACAGCTTGGGCCTCTGCCAATGCCCACCTCGGAGTCTGCCACCAGCGCCTCAGCGATGGTGTTCATGCCGCTGTTGGGGATGCTCAGCTCGAAGCCGTCCTCGCCAGTGTAGCTGCGGCAGCAGCAGCAGCAGCGCACAAAGACGGGCTCGGGTGAGATCTATGAACAGTAAGACTGCGGTTTCAGCAGCATGGTGGTCGACTGAAACCGAGCATGCCTGCTGCAGACAGGGGGTCGCCGGGTCGCGGATTTTAGTCTCTGCTATATGCAGTGGCAGATGTTGCGTGTCACTAACAACCGCAGATGTGTCTCTGCTTCACACACTACTACCACTCACCCTGTGCGGGTGACCCAGCAGGGCACGCCCTTGATGTCGAACTTGGCAAACATGCCAAAGTAGAACTTTGACAGGTCAAACTGCGTCATCTTCTGCAGCACAGGCATGGCTGAGGGGCCCTGCAGCGCCAGCAGGCCCCTGTCGTCATGGATGGTCATGGTGACGTCCATGCCCTTGGCCTGCAGAAAGTAACAATGTAACAAGACAATGTAGGACAACGTAACAGGTTAGCCGACCACTGCCATACCCAGGTCTATCAGCAGCACGCTGCTCTCTTTCACATGCAATGCACGGACGCAAGCATGCAATCAGGCTTGAAGCAGCTTGGATGACACCACAACCTGGGCAACTGTTAGGCAGCAGAGAGATGGCTTGCCGAGCTGCTGCTGCTGCTGCTGCTGCTGCTGCTGCTGCTTCATTTGCAGTTGCATCAAGCTCCTTTGCCGCTGCGCAATGAACTGGTCTTCCTGCCTAAGTGAGACCAAGGCTTGCTGTTGCTGCCTTGACTTGGAATCATATGTCAGCTAGATAGTGAAAATTCGCACCTTGGCTGCGTCCAGGTGCTTGCCGATGTGCTCCAGGTCCTTCTCCCTGCAGCCCGCGTTGACCACCAGGTAGATGTCGTTGGCGCTGACCTGCAGCGGCAGCAACAGCAGTGTTCATTCAGCAACATTTTTGGAGAATTCTGTGTGGCATGACATGCTCTGGGGCTTGAGTAAGGCGTGTATGCAAATCAAGTCCAACAACGCTTGCCTGGATGAATACAATGCCTGCCTGCTAGGTGCCAACAGCAATACAAGTGTACATCCAAATCCAGCTGCTGTTTTACTGCTGCGGTGCTGCCCACCTTGGTGATGACTGTGTCGTCGATGATGCCGCCCCTCTCGTTGGTGAACACTGACAGGCTGCCGGTGCCGTCAGCCAGGCCAGCAATGTCGCCAGTCACCAGGCCCTCAAGGAACTGCACAGCATCCTTACCCTGCAAGATGCAACGGATGCAAAAGAAACCCAAGTGCTCAGGATATGGAGTGAACTATAGCGGATGAAGCTGGTGAACAGGCCCTCGAGGAACTGCACAGCGTCCTTGCCCTGCAAGTGAGACGCAAAAGAAGCAAAGTGACAGATTCAATGAAGAGTCCAGCACACTTGGCATGTGCATACATGCAGGTGAGTCACCAAGCCCTGGAACTCAACAGCATCCTTGCCCTGAAGGGCGAAACAGCAGTGCATGTGAAGGATGCGTGCAGCAGGCAAACAGCAATAGCTGAGCGATCCTTGCGTGAACAGCAGTGCAGTGGATTGCATAAAGCATGCACTCGAGTGCCATGTCCAACAAACTTAAAAACCTTTTAACCCCTGTGCGTATGCAGTGGGGCTCGACATGGACTTAATTGTAACATGGCATGATGCCAGGCAGATATCAGGCTGCCAAAAACACAGACTGCAATGCTACTTGCAATGTTACAAGCGCATAGCGCATGCCTTGTCGCAAGGGCAGCGCCTCCTCCCGCGCTGCTACAGCTGCAGGAGCCCTGCGAGATCCACACGCTGCTGCTGCTGCTGCTGCTGCTGCTGCTGCTGCTGCGCCTTCCCAGTGTGGTGCCACACTGCCGCTGCTTCTGCTGCTGGTGCTGCCGCTGCTGCTGCCCTGCCAGATGCACACGCTGCTGTTGCTGCGCCTTCAAGTGTGGCGCCACGTTGCTGCTGCTGCTGCTGCTGCTGCTGCTGCTGCTCTCACCGTCAGCGACAGCCCGCACATGTGTGCCACGTCAAAGAGTGATGCGTGCTCCCTGCACCACTTTGTGGAGTCCATAATGGAGTCCTTGTACTGGATGGGCATGGACCAGCCAGCAAAGGGCACCATCTTGCCTGCAGGACATTCAAACCAGAGACAGATCGTGCTATAAACATACTGCTACTCGGCGTTTGTGTCCAGGTTATTGGCTGCTAAAGCAGAGAGGCTGGCTATGGGTGATGCTGGACCAGACAGCAGAGTGGTTGGATGAGAGGGTAGCTGCTGTTGTGATAGTAGGGCAGGCACATTGAGGCTAGCAAGACATAAGCTGCAGGTTTGATTGATATAACACATATCTACATTGCGGCCTGCCTTCCGGGTTGCTAAACTGCGCTGGTTGCTTACCACCGTGAGCAACATGGAATTCATACAGGGCAGTGCGCTTCAGGTTGGCATCAGCCGCAAATGCGCGAACCAGGTGAAGCTTAAAGCCGATCTGCTGGATTGCTGGGCTGCTAGCTGCTGCGGTTGAACGCAGGAGCTGCGGCAACACCTTGCTCACTGACCTACGCATCGTGGCAGTGAGTTCGCAAACAGGCTGGTGACCTAAACGGTTTTAACGAAAGGCATCAGCAACAAGAGACACAACAGTCTTCACCCAGTCAAAGTGCAATGCTACTACTACAGGTTTTGCCGTGAGAACCGCGCTCGGGTGTGCAGGTGCCACGCCAAGCAAGCACACTTCTTTTGTTTTTCTGCGTCCTACAAACATAGCATCACATATCAGCTGCATACGACACCCCAATTACTCAGATCAGAACATAACAGCAGCACACCACGCCCACCAACTGGATCTGGCCTCTGCACTTGACCACACGACAATCATGCTGCGTGGAAGGCTTAGCTTTCTGCTGCTCCAGCATTGTGCAGCCTCACAACAGCAGCTACAGCAGAGTGTCTGGGCTGCTGCTGCCTGCCTGTCAACGTCGTCATCAACGGCAGCAGCAGCAACGGCAGCAGCAAGCGCTGCAGCACCACAGGGCTCACCGGCATCAGCAGCAACCCAAGGTTAGTTGGTGCGGTAGACAACAACTTTGGTCACAAATGTTGTATCATGTTCTCAGCAGCTGCTGAGTGATAGCTGTGATTTTTCGTGCACACCTTGAAGGGCACCACACAATCACTTGACAGTACTGCACACGCGCCGGCTGTTTGTGCAATGGCCTTGTGTGTTCTGCATGTGGCGCATTGCTGCCATTCTGACCATCACCAACCTCACCACCGCATCTGCCATCTGCTTGTGTGGCATGCCACCCTCAACAACTCCTGTGTTGCAACAGACACTGGTGCGTCAGCAGCAGCATCCCCACAAGCAGCAGCAGCAGCAGCAGCGTCACCACAAGCAGCAGTAGCAGCGGCAAAACAGAGCCGGTCAGGTGCAAAGGCAGCAGCAGCTGCACAAAAGGGGAAGCAGCAGCCGCGCGAGCCACGCGAGAAGCGAGTCTGGCCCTTTGTGAAGCAGCAGGAGCTGCACAGTGCCACTTTTGAGCAGCTGCACAAAGATGTGAAGCAGCAGCATGCTCTGCAGGATGCTTCAGGTGGGAGGCTTACACACAAACACAATGCAATGCAAGCCCTGCAGCGTGATGCTACCATCTCAAGAATGTGTGTGCTTCTGCTGCACCAGTGCAGATACCACAAAGTGATGCGCAGCACTTCCATGTTGCTCTTTGTTTGTGGTTTAGAGCCGCTGGCAGAGTTTATTGCAGCAGATGCTTCTCTGACTGAAGCGTGCGCCTGTGTACTTCAGCCATACCGCGTCGCGTCTGCTGCAGCTGCTTTTTTGTTGCCGGTGCATGGCTGCTACAGCACTGTTCATGCAATTTGCGAGCGTGCCTCACCTCTTGCTTTGCTGCTTTGTGCTGCAGCCGAAGCGAACCTGCTGCTGCTGATCACCAAGGCGTCGGATGAGGAGCAGGTGGCAGCAGCGCTGGCTGCTGTGCGCGCCAACCACATGAAGCGGCAGCGCATTCGGCAGGCGCAGCCCCACAGCCCGCAAGTGTTCAGCGCACTGCTCAAGGTGCGGGGAGGGGGGGCATTGAGGAGGCTAAGTCTGAGTTGTCTGGTGTGTTGTGAAACGCGTGTCATGTCATGTGCAGATGATGACGGCATTGTGGCAGCCAGCATCTGCTGCGCAATCAGCGGTGACAGATTGCTGCTTGTTGCAGCAGGAGAGGCTTTTGGGGTGTCTAGCTTCATGGTATAATTAGCTAGACCCAGAAGGATGCAGACAGCTGCGCGACTCGACGCTGCACCTCCAGTAATCCCACTGAACCACTCCTCCAACTTTACAGTTGTGTTGTGCTGATGTGTTGTGGTGTGTTGTCTCCTCGTGCTGCAGGCTGGTCAGCGTGCAGGGCTGGGGCACCGCTTTTCGCTGCAGCTGCTGCAGCAGGTGGAGCAGCTGGGCCTGGCGCCCTCTCAGGCCATGTGCCATGAGGTGCTGGCTGCCTGCATTCAGCAGCAGGACTACGCAGCCGCCTCGATGGCTTGGCTGTATGCCAAGGCGCACTGCGTGAGCGTCAGTCCAGACAAGGTTGATGCGGCAGCATGGCTGCAGCAGTTTGCTGGTCCAGCAGCAGCAGCAGAGCGGCAGCAGCCTGATGAGGCGGCAGCAGCAGCAGCAGCAGCAGGGCCCAGCAAGGAGTACTGGGCGAGCAAGCCAATGGTGCGGCTGTATGCGCAGGGTGTGGCGCGCTGGCTGCAGGCGGGTGGAGTGTCACATAGCCATAAGAAGAGGCTGCAGGCAGAGCTGCAGGAGCTGGCACAGGAGCTAGTGGATAGGGGCTCTAAGGTGCCGCCGGTAATTGAGCAGGCCCTGCAGGAGGCTGCTGCTGCAGAAGCTGCTGCTGCAGAGGCTGGTGCTGCTGGCAGCGGCGCTGCTGAGGGCGAGGGGGCAGCTGCTGATGGCGGAGAGCAGCCAGCAGCTGATGATGGCAAGGGCCCCAGGACAGCGTGATTGGGTGTGCCGTTGATGCTGTTATTCAGGTGTGTCGTTAGTTTGTATGACCATGTCTGGCCATGTAACTGGGCTGTATGTATAATCACCCGCACTAGAGCAAATATTGGACTAGCGGCAGCTTCTCAAGGGATTGGGGCAGCAGCTTCTCAAGGGATTGGGGCATGCTCCAGTAACGGACATGCTTTGTTTTAAAATAAAAACACAAGTCAGGCAGTGCTGGCTTCAACCCACAGCTTCGTCTCTGTCTTTGAGACGGCGAGCATGGAGCCACAATGGAGTAACTTGGACCGTCCAAGGTCGCGACGAACAGCCAGGTTTCATGGCTCAGCATGATAAGATGTCTCAGACACAACAAATTAATACATATAAACAAGTGATGTTCAATTGAGGTTATACGTGCACACAATCGCTGCAAGTCAACCTTTCGCAGCTACGGTTCGTGGTAATTTGACGCAACACAATGGCCAAGAAGCTTTTCAGTGTATCACACGCTTGAATTGACCACGTCGCTTGCTCTTCAGACTGCAGGCAACGCAGATGCGCGCACGAGCTGGTGCCCGTGCTGCTGGCACAGCTGCAGCAGCAAGACAGCAGAGCAGTCGCTACGACCGCCAGCAGGTTATTGCATGGCTTCATACGCTAGACAGCATGCAGTTGAAGGACTTGGACGCTGTATGGCTGAAGCGGGGCAGCGCGTTTAGCCAGGGGATCAGCCCCACGACATTAAATGGCAGATCCCAGCCCATACCACAGGACGCAGCACTGGTTCTGCTGCTGTCCTCAGTGTCATGCAAGCTTCTGAATATTCTGTGTGGGCAGAGCTACCTGGAGCAAGGGGCGGCAGCCAGCAGACAGTGCACCAGCAGCAAGCCACACCGCAGCGGCAGCACCGCAAGCAGCACTGCTGGCAGCGGCAGCAGCCCCAGTGCAGCAGCAGATAAAGGGCAGATTGCAGCAAGCGTAGCGGCGCACATACTTACAGCTGTACCAACATGCCTTGCTCCCTTTGCCAAAAACGTGCCGATGGCTGCTGCGACGGCAACACTCGTGCTTGCTGGCACTGGTGAGCCCAGGCTTAGCAACCCTGTGCCACACTGTCCATCTACTACGCTGTCATGTGCAGCATATGGTAAAGAGTAGCTGCAATGCACGAGCCCTGACAAGCACTGGCAGGTGGTGCGGTCTTTTCCGTGGTGTATGCACAGAATGCACACGTGCCCTACTAATGTAGACGCATAACACTTTGTGCAGCTGCAAGTCATGCATCAAGCTGCACTGTCCTTGTGTTTGCTCTTGCAGACCTGCTGGACAGCCTGGCAGTTGGCATGCAGTGGACAGCTGGCCAGCTGCAGCAGATCAAGCAGCAGCAGCAGCAGCAGCAGCAGCAGCAGCAGCAGCAGCAGCAGGATATAGACTGGCTCATCTACGTGCGTGGATTGGGGCTGTCCCTGCTGACGATATGGATCAGCTGGAACAGCATCCTGGACATGGCAAGCGCTGTCCTGAGCAGAACCCCCATGGTGCAGAAGTTTGCGGCGCTGCTGCTGCCAGCTTCCAGGCTGGCATGGGGCCTGGTTGAGACGCTTACACCACCAACAGCAGCCAGCAGCAGTGACCAAGCACATCCTCTTCCTGCCGGGTCGCTACCAGCTGCAGCGGAGCCCACCGCACGCACAGTGGAGCGCTTGGTTGTGTTTGTCCAAGACTTTGGACCTTTCGCAGTGCGCGCGCTGGCAAGTCAATCGGCTGCGGTGTGGTGCGTTTGATGCATTCTGCAATGACGAGCTGCTGCAGCTGCTGCTGCTCTACATCGCTTGCACAGCAGCCAACATCAGGAAACCACAGACCGGCAGCGCATCTGGTGTCAGCAGCACTGGCAGCAGCAGCAGGAGCAGTAGCAGGGGTGCCCGCAGCAGCAGCAGCAGCAGCAGCAGCAGCAGCAGCAGCAGCAACAGAGGCAGCAGCCCTTTTGCTGCACAGGCCAACAGCAGTGGACCTACCACAGATGTGCCAGCGCAGCACATGGCGCTGCTTGCTGCTCTTGCGCCTGTGCTGCAGCAGCCAGTCAGCTTCGCAGCTAAGCAGAAGGAAAGCTGGTACGGGTTTGCAGGTTTCGAAGCCTCGATGCTAGCAGGCGTGTCTCTACTCCTGGAGCAGCACGCACAGCACATGCAGCCCGCCACAGCTGCTGCTGCATCACGCGGCAATGATGCAGCAGTTGCACCAGCCAGAGCAGCAGCGCAGCAGTCAGTGCAAGCATGCTGCCGCGTGATGCGCTGCTGGTGCCGCTGCTGCTGACGCTTGTTGAACTGGCGCAGCTGCAGCCGTCACGGCGCGCTAGATTGGTGCCTGCTGCACTGTCGTTCATCATGGGGTTGCTCAACAGGCACTGCCCGCAGCTGCTGCCACCTGCACCTGCCACTGGCGTGAGCAGGTTGAGTGCAGCAGCAGCAGCAGCAGCAGCAGTTGCTGACGCCCTTGCAGCGCCGGTGTTGCTGCAGCTGGCCCCTGCAGTGATGCAGTTCCTCACAGAGGAGCCGGCAGTCCCCGCAGGAGCCAGTCAGGCAGTCTCAGCTGCAGCAGATGGAGACAGCAAATTCTACTACATGCTGCTAGTGGCGGTGGTGTTGCGATACAGTAAGTCCCGTTCATGCCGCCCAGCGGCGCTGTTCATCACATAGCTTGGGCTGGTTGATTGCTGTTGTGCGTGCTGTGTGCGCACCGCTCACTTTTGCCACAGCTCGCTTGTCCCACTTTAGTCAAGTGGCTGCACTGCAATGGCTGCACTGCAATGGCAAACTGGCAATACCTTGGGTGCATTAGTCGATGCGTGTTGACAAGCAACTTGAAGTTGTTGTCAGCGACCAGGCAGCAATGCAAATACACATGCCTTGGCGCTCTGATATGTGCCTGTGCATGGCACTCATGCTGACGTCAGACCGAAGCTGACAGCTTGCTGTTGACTTGTGTTTGGCACATGCAGGCAGCCCTGGTTGCGTGCTGGCGGCAGTGCAGCACAATCATCAGGCGGTTGTAGCAACATTGGAGGCAGCGCTGAGGTTGGCAGCCAGCGCGGCAGCACAGCAGCACAGCATGGTGCCTGTGGTGATGGCAGAGACGCTAAACTTCATGCGGTGTACAGCACACGATGCTGCTGCATCACAGGGCGGCGCATGCACTGGCAGCTGGCAGCCTACTCTGCTGCTGACCTGCCTGAAAGCAGCAGCTAAGGGTCTCCAGGATGGCACATCACCACCCCTGACTGTGCTTCAAAGGGCAGCGCATGTAGCCATACATGCAGAGGTCATCAAAGTACAGGTCACCAACAGCTCAGGAGCAGCAGCTGCTGACCAGGACATGGCGAACCTGCTGCTGCTTGCTGGCCGAGCGCTGCATCTGGCTGCGCGCGCGCTGCAGCAGCTGCATGAGCAGCCTGCTGCAGCTATGCCAACAGCAGCACACCAAGTTCAGCAGCAGCTACAGGATCCGTCATTGATTAAGGATGTTCCGCTGGTGCTTCGAGCAATGGTGCGGTGCGTGGACGCCATTGGCCGCTTGCTGTTAGCAGCAAGCGGCGGCAGCACAGGCAGCAGGCAGCAGCGCATGGCAGAGCTGCAGCAACAGCAGCAGCGCGTGCAGCAGCAGCTGCAGGTCGTGGTAGTGCCCACCACACTTGACTTGGAGAGTGGCAGGCAGAGCGTGACTGGGATTGATGACTTGACAGACCTGCTGAAGGTGCTATTCCCCCTTGCTTTTGCGAGCCAGCTGCTGCAGCTAGCCACAGCTGTCTGCACCCACCTGGTGGCTCCAGGGCCACTGTGCTGCGCCAACCCTGGCTGCACCAACTGCACCAAACTGTCAGAGCGGGAGCTGGTGGCTGGCAAGGGCACAGTGTGCAGCGGCTGCCATGCAGTGCGGCTGTGCAGCGCTGAGTGCAACAAGGCGTGCTGGAAGGCAGGGCACAAGCAGGCCTGCAGTAGGCTCAAGGAGGCGGCAGGGGAGCAGCATGGTGGCAGAAGCAGCAAAGCCAGTAGCGCTGCCGGTGCCGACTGAATGTTTAGGTATTGCTGCAGCTGCAATGCGTTCTTCAGTTTGCGGCAGTCATCAAGCCTGTTATGCAACACGATCTGCTGCATGTGCACATAGCTTCCTGCATCCATGCACCTGTGTGCCTCGAGATTTCGAGCTCGGTAGCAGCGCTGTGACTCTTCCTATGTACTGCTCCCACATGCAGCCACTCGCAGCACACAAGGCTATGCAGGTGACGAGCTTAAGTAGGGCCATTGTTGCGCAGCCATACACCAGTTGAGGTGGTGTCATGTCTGTGGTACAGTTAAGGGTGTAAGCATAAGAATGCTTGTTACAGTTGTTTGTCAGTAGGGTTTGATGACCCACCCATCCGGCTATCACATTTCGTTAGTAGATTGAATTCTTGCTGATTCGCACAATCATCGATAGAGCAAAGTTGCTGTCGATCGACCGAGGCCAGCCGGCCAGTTAGCACCCTCTTACCAGAGCACCCACACCAGCATGCGGGCATGCACCACAACTCTATGCAGCCGCGTTCGCGCAGGAACTGTGCGACCTTGCTTTTCTAGGGCAGCAACTGTAGTAAGGCGCCCGCTAGTGCACCAGCCCAGTGTCTGCCCTCGACCACCAGTGCCTGCGCAGCTTGGTTCGCTCAATCAGACATCCCACGGTCTTCACACGAGAAGGATGGTCGTAGTAGAGGCTGCCCTGGCAGGACCAGCCATAGCAATTGGCGCAGTAGGCCTGGCAGCAGTGCTAGCCTGGCTAGATGCCCAGAACAAGTCAAAGAAGCCAGAGCTCATCTACAGCCCAACACCGTTCAACACGGCAGTGATGTCTCGCTGCCCAACCCTGCACAGCGTGTACCAGTGCACGCCTTTTCTCACAAATGGGCATGTGGAGACCATAGTGGTGGCAAAGGCGCGCAAGCCTCCTGGAGTGGATTACAGGCGTGAGATGCTGATCACAAAGGACGGAGGAGCAGTAGCAATTGACTGGGAGCACCATGATGACGCTGGCAAGGTGCGTGCTGCAGCATGCAGGCATTCTGCCACTGCAGGATGCAGCTGCACAGGTGCAGCGGCGACGGCAGCAGCAGCAGCAGCAGCAGCAGCAGCAGCAGCGCCAGCTTCAGCAATACGCGGCGATGTTGGCAGCGTATTTGATGCACGTCATGTACATATGCTGCTTGATATGGCGATGCAGCATACATATGGTTATGGTGATGAAGAGCAATGCTATGCGACTGCTTCACTGGTCTGCTGTCACAGTCTTGTGGATGTGAAAAGCAGAGAAAGCAGGGACACAATTGGCATACGTTAGTCCTGCAGTGAACGTTGACAATCCTGCAAGCATCAAGCGTGATTGCTTCAATGCTGCCTATATGTTGCAACTTCAGCTACTGCTGCTGTTTTTTACCTGCTTTTTGCTCGCAGGACTTGCCAGCAGACGCTCCAGTGCTGATTCTGTTCCCTGGCCTGACAGGTGGCAGCGGCGACTCATACGTGCAGCATGCAGTGCTGCAGGCGCGCCATGCAGGCATCCGCGCAGCAGTGTTCAACAGCCGCGGCACTGCAGACAGCCCAGTGCTGACCCCGCAGTTCTACTCGGCCTCGTTCACTGGCGACACGCGAGAGGTGGGCAGCATGCAGCAGATGCAAGCTGCCTGTTGCCTGCCAGGAAGCGCAAGATCAATCAACAGCTTGATAGCAGTGCCTTATGCTGCAGGCGCAAGCTAGACAGTGTGATGCTTGCACTGATTTGGTTTGGCAAGGTGCTGAAGTAGTGCCAGCTGCAGTTGTCTGCACACAGTTGCGTCACTCAACAGCCAGTTTGCAAGCAGCGCGCAGGCATCCTGTGCGATGCACCTGCAGGGCCGTTTTGCAGATGCTGTCATGCTGCTGGTGTCGGTTAATGTGAATTGGCTTCTCAATGTGCTGCATCGTGGCGTGCTGTGCTGCTGCCGCTCAGGTGGTGGACCACGTGCACAAGCGCTTCCCCAACTCCACGCTGTTTGCTGCTGGCTGGTCGCTGGGCGCAAACATCCTGGTCAACTACCTGGGGGAGCAGGTGCGCCTTGCACACGATCATTGAATATCAAGACCTTTATTCAGTTCAGGGCTCACTCGCAGCAGTTGCAGCAGTGCTAGGGCTTACTCGCAGCAGTTGCAGCAGTGCTACCATGGCAACCTCACCCTGGCAGAGTGGGCATGCGCTGGTTGACGCTGTACACAACAGGCACAGCAGGTGCATGGCTGCCTCAGCTGCAGAACAGCTACTGCGTTGGGCTGTTAAAGTTCAAGGCCTGAAGTGTGTGTGCGCTGACCTGTCGCGCCTGTGCGTTCTGCTGCTGCTCACAGGGGGAAGACACGCCCATCGAGGCGGCAGTGAGCATGTGCAACCCCTTTGACCTCACCATCAGCAACAAGCAGATCAACGAGGTGTGCAGTGCGTGCTGGCCAGGGCGATCTGTGTATGCCTGGTCGTCTTGCTTACATCTCGCTGCCTGTAGTTATGCTGAACGCCGGGCGCGGTGGCCTGTCAGCAGTATGCTGGTGTGGTAACACGGGGGCTGCAGCAGCATACCAACGTGCGCCTGCCCTTGCACGGCAGTCTGTCCCTACTGTCATTGCTCCAACAATCTTCCTACATGTTAGTGACACATTGATCAAATCATTTGTATACTGGCGCAGGGCTTCAGCAAGATCTACAACTGGAACCTGGCAGCCGGCCTGAAGGGCATCTTTGCCAAGCACCTTCATTGTTCCTTCTACAAAACCAACACTACTTTCTGTTGTTGCCGCAGGGTTTCAACAAGATCTACAATTGGAACCTGGCAGCCGGCCTGAAGCGCATCTTTGCTAAGCACCACCTGGTGTGGCGGGGGCACTCGGGGCCAGCGCAGCCGCAGCTGGTGCCCACCTGCACCACCATCCGCGAGTTTGATGAAGCCATCACTGTGCACAGCTTCAGTGAGTGACCTTAACATGAACTTTGATGTGGTTGAACTTGCTATCCTAGTTTTGAAAGGGCTTGTGCAGCCGCATGTAGTGCCCACAGTGCCCACAGTGAGCTGTAGCGCTTGGAGTGATGGTGCAAGGCTTGATGGTGGGCTGGCCAGCCCATGGGCGGGCTTTGCGTGGTGGTGTGATCGCTCACAACCACGCTAGTTGTTCAACTCAATTCACAATGCTCCAGCACCCGCGCCCCTGCCACTGGGGCTGTTTTTTTGTGGAGAGTGAGCACCCAACATTTGCAGCAGATACAGTCAAATTGCCTGGTGATTGACCTAAATGCGGCCGTTATCCTGCTCCTGCTTTCTCTTTTCTGCGCAGACTGGGAGGACGTTGATGCCTACTATGCGGGCAGCAGCAGCGCCAAGCGCATACCTGCGGTGCGGCTGCCGTTGCTTTGCATCCAGGCGCTGGATGACCCCATTGCACCTGCAGAGGCCATTCCTTGCGATGCTATCCAGGACAACCCTTACTGCATGCTGGCAGGTGAGGGCACCGTGCTCAGGCTGGTGGAAGGGGTGATGCACCTAGTAAAGCCATGTTGGCTACCAGGCCAACCCACTTGCGCTGCACGCTGGCAGGGCATTGAGGCCACCACCGCGCTGGCGCGCGTGATGAAGTCAACAGCTGCTTTTGAGCAGGGGTTAACTTCGACCGGATGCTATGGTTGCAAGGGGCTCGTCTTTACTTATATAAAGGTCTGAGTATGTGCAGCACAGCCACAGCCACAACACCATCGTCATGGTGCTGTGTCTTCTGCTGTGGCTGACGCCCCTTTCCTGTGCTTTCCTGTCGCAGTGACGCCTTGCGGAGGCCACCTGGGCTGGGCTTCAGGCCCTGGGGCGCCCTTCCAGCAGCCCTGGTCAGATGCTGCTGTCATGGAGTGGCTCAGCTCAGTGCACATCGAGCTAATGAAGCAGAAGCAGCAGGGCAGCAGCAGCAGCAGCAACAGTGTGCAGGAGCAGCAGGAGGTTGCAGCAGCAGGCAGTACAAAGCAGGCGGCAAGTGGGCAGCGGTTCGCTGTGACGGTTACTGCCACCAGCAGCAGCAGCAGCAGCACTGCAGCAGCAGCAGCCAGCAGCAGCACGGCAGTCTACACGGCAAGCTCTTCTATCAGCAGCAGCAGCAGCTGCAGCGAGGCTGAGATTGATGCAGTTTCAAGCAGCAGGCAAGCTGTGCCTGCGCTTGATACTATGGAGCAGCTGTGGTTTGGTGAAGCCAAGCCCACAAGCCGTAAGCAGCAGCAACAACAGCAGCAGCAGCAGTCGCTGCGGCGGCGGTGGGTCAGAAGCAGCAGCAACAGCAGCACACCAGAGCCTGTGACTGGTGCTGATGTTGTGTCAGTACCTGACGTTGCTGCAAGTGCTGCTGTTGCTGCAAGTACTGATGTCGCCAAGCAAGCGGAGCTGGCATCGCCCACAGCAGTTGCAGCAGCTGCTGCTAGCGAGCTGGTGGCTGCTGCAGCCTGCAGTGACAAGGCTGAGCAGGCTCAGCAGCAGCAGCAGCAGCAGCAGCAGCAGGTTGGGAAGGTCCTGGCAGAAGCAGCAGCACTTGCAGCAGCTGACATTTGCACAACGCAGCTGCGCTGGGCGTTCTGATAGTGGCGCAGTATCTGGGTTGAGCTCTGCTAAGTGTGCACAGCAGCACTTTGACTGGCTGTGCTGCTGTACGGCTGCATCTACTGTGCAGCTTACAGCGGCCGCCCAGCATTAAATCGTACAGATTCATGCTCCAGCATCTGCAGCAGCTGTTGGGTGCGTGTGTAATTATACGTGGGGCCAGGCGGTTTGTCGTGTAGTCACAGCATCAATGTCATAGTGGTTTGTGTTGACAGACTGCGGCAGCAGCTCTGATGGCAGCTACACTGTTCAAGACAATGAAGGATGCAGCAGGCTCGTAGGCTCTGTTTGGACACAAGGAGTGCGTGACCCCGGCAGCATGGTTTTGCTTGTTTACCCGGTACTGCTTGACTGGTCCACGACCCTTGCAAACCCAGCTTGGTGCTGCTGCTGACTCGGTCTCGCCAGTCACTGGCGCTGACTGAGACCT
Source organism: Tetradesmus obliquus (assembly GCA_030272155.1). Classification (NCBI taxonomy): domain Eukaryota; kingdom Viridiplantae; phylum Chlorophyta; class Chlorophyceae; order Sphaeropleales; family Scenedesmaceae; genus Tetradesmus; species Tetradesmus obliquus. Next base: position 2,539,100 of record CP126200.1, on the reverse strand, counting down.
AGTCTACTGTAGACTAGTCTACGGCAGTTTAATTAATCCGAGCACTTCTGCGTGTCCCTCTGCTACGGGGTTGATGCTGATTGTGTGCTGATCTGATCAAGCAATCTGTCCGTTCCACAGTGCGTGTTTTGTAATCACGTAGCCGTACTCTCTGCAGAGAGTACTGAATGGCTTCACATGCACCATGTGGCATCCCACGGGATACTTCGCTGGCGTGACGACCGACCTCCTTTTCATCAGAATTAACTTTGAAATGTTCTGCTGACGGATCGACAGCGTGCGCTAGGCTACACATGGCTACAGAGCAGAAAGCAGCGTTCCGACTCCAGGAGCGCGTGTATACCGACGACAGTTCTCGAGCAACGGGTTCGTCGTATTCATTGAGTTCAAATAATACGGCAGCCTTGCATGAAAGTGCCAGAGGAAGCCATTTGGACAGGGAATCTCCCATTCAATGGAATCAATCGGAGTATGACATTCTGGACTGGCATTGTACCCGGTTCTGCCTTTCGCCAACCATCAAATGCTCAGTAAAGTTTAAGCTGTCAAGTTCATTAAAAATATGACCAGCTTGTAGCCTCAAAGCGATTTGCCACGGTCCTGCCAGCTCAAGGTTGTGAGTCTTTTGAGCATTACAGCACGCCATCAACACTCTCTTTATGTTGATCTTTGATTGAAATCACGGCAGGTGAGCTGAACGCCTTGCATGGTGCTGTGGTTGTTGCATAACCTGCGTACCCGCGCTTTCTGACTGGAATGGAGCTCAGCGCATCCGCAGCAAAAGGAGCAATCTACTCCTGCAAGTGTATCATGTGTTACCACGTCTGATGTCTGGCGCAGTTGCTTGGCATCGAGCGTGACCCTTGTGCTGCTACTGTCTTCTGCAGAGCGTTATGGCCTGTGTACCATCACTACCGATCAAGGCGAAGGCCTTCCAAGCGCAGTCGTGGCGCCGCAGTGCCCTTACGACGAGCCAACCCGTCGCTAAATCGGCAGCGCTGCCGTGACCAGTGCCCTGCTGGGTGCTGGCACAGCAGCAGCAATGGACCCGACTGGTGCGCCTGTGGCCATGGCAGGCTGGTTCGCTGCCCTACTCAGTGTGGCTGCCTCTCTGTTCCCAGACTTCTTCAGAGACGTGGGTGACTGCGTATACCTTGGCTTTAAAACGCTGGTCAGGGTGCTGCACGGCCTGGTCAAGGTGCTGCACGGCCTGCCATCCTACATGAAGCAGCTGAAGCAGAGGCTGGGAGCAGGTGAGGGTTTCTGCATACTTCACATTCCGCACTGGGTACAAATATGTGGCAGAGGGTAAAGGATGTGTGTGGCCTCGTTATCAGGGCAAAGGAGCAGATGATGCAGGTGCACTCACCAACTTCAAAAGCTTGCAGTTTATACAGCTGCTGCTGGCTGATTGTCGAGCACATCACGAGCTGCAGCGCATGATGGGAGCCAAGATGTTAGGCAGCTTGCCTTCCTATGTGTTTGATGGCACCCATGCTGTAACGCGCTCAAGGGGATCAAGTGCGGCACAGTAGCCGACAGTGGATTGCTTGAACGCCACCAGTTATTGCCGCTTCTAGCAGTGCTGGCACTTCCCCTTGCCTTCCATTGCAGCCGCTGTACCTGTCTTGCGCTGCATTGCATTGCCATGGCAAGTCTGTGTTGTTTTAGCGCAGCATAAGGGCTACTCCAGGTAGCCATGCAACCCCTTATGCACATCAACGCAAGTGCTGCCAACAAGGTTAAACAGCTGCACATCTAAGCCGCTGCTCTCGCTGTTGTGTTGGTTGCACCTGCAGTTTGGCGAGCATGGACGCCCTCGGACCCGTGAGCAACGCAGTTTCAACGCGACTTGACAGCACCAAGTTTGCCCCGTGTGAGGCGACTGTGACGTAGGCAAGCTTGAAAGAATTTCTTTTCTTCTGCTCGGCGGTTTGTGCGGCTTATTTTAAATGGCAACAGTGAACAGGCTGCAGCCTGCTGCTACTGTGGTCAGCTGTGATGCATGCTGATGGCTGCCGTTGTGCATCAATGCGTTAAGTGGCAAGTTGTGTCTCGTCTGCCCGTGGCAATTTGCGATGACTGCTATGGATCGCCTGCAACCGTGGCATGGCAAGCCAGTTAGTTATTGTGCGGGCACACACTGACAGCAAGCAGGTTGACAGTAAAGCACGCGCCACAAGAGGGGGTGGCGCGTGCATTGACCCCTGTGCTGTTTGTGCAGTTGCTGCAGCAGGCTTGGCCTGGTTATGGGCCTGGGCACTGGTGCCATGTGTACAGTGGGGCTCTGCAGCGGCTTAAGTTCGTGAATGACAACTGCATGTGCATAGCAGCAGCAGGGGTGCATAGAGCGAGCCTGCAGCCTCAATTACTGTTGCAGTTGCTGGAGTTTTGCAATCAAAGCAAGTGATGGGAGCACAGTTGCTCTGCACTTGTGGTTGAGTATTTCATTGGGCTGCATCTTGTTACGCAGGTGGCTGCCGCAGGTTGTTGACGCAGGTTGAAAGGTGGTGAATGTGCAGCATGCGTCGACGTGCAGGCATCTTTGAATGGTGTGCCGATGACTGTATCACCACCAGCTGCGTGTGCCGCTGATTTTATCACCACCAGCTGCGTGTGCCGATGATTGTATCACCACCAGCTGCGTGTGCCGATGATTTTGTCCCCACCAGCTGCGTGTGCCGATGATTGTGTCACCACCAACTGCGTGTGCCGCTGATTTTATCACCACCAGCTGCGTGTGCCGATGATTGTGTCACCACCAGCTGCGTGTGCCGATGATTGTGTCACCACCAGCTGCGTGTGCCGATGACTGTATAACCACCAGGCTGCATATGCCGCTGATTCTATCACCACCAGGCTGCGTCTGCTGCCGCAAGTAATGGGGTCGCTGCTGAAACCTCATCAGTCAGCAGAGGCCTTACCGCAGCATTTAGGGACTTGTGGTTCTTGGTTACTTGGGAGTAAACAATGTGTTGTCCTTTGTTACTTCATGGAGGCCGCATGCTGCACGGTGTTGTACCCAGGTTGCAGGTGCTGCTCGTGTGGGGCGTGTATTTGGACCTACATGTAGTTTTTGAACCGTGTGCATGTGGCTGGACTTCCACCAGGTTGACTACACCGCCTGGCACGCCTGTGCTGGGGATGGTGTTGAAACATTTCAGCCAGCAGGCACTGGCTGGGAGCTGGGCACGCACTTCACAAGCCGAAAAGGCCGATGAAGATGCAACAAACCAACAAACCTGGGCATCACCTCACGTGCACATGTCCTGCAAATATGCTGAAAAAGCAGCTTTGCGTGAGTTTGCTCAAATGTTGAGGTGTAGGGCAGTGGCCACCTGTGGGCTTGCTAGGCTGGTCAGCGATTGCAGATGTGTGGGCGGTTGTAGCTGCAAGATGCTGTACTGCCTTGCCGCTGTTGCTGCTGTGCGATTTGTTGGGGTTGTATGGTGTTTGGTATGTACGCGATCAATCGCACTCATGGTCGTGATCATGTGGCGTTTGGTGTGTGTTCCTGCGCAGATCACTGCGTTGCAGGGATATAACAGTGCACGGGTGTCCCTGCGCACATGTGCAATAGATGGGCGGTGTCCATGGAGGCTGCCGTGCATGTGTTGCGCTGCACAGATGGACGACATGCAGTTGGGGTTCTTTGAAACGTTGTGCAGGTTGTTCACTGCACAAATGTACAATAGGCTGCTGGGGTCCTGTTGCAGAGGGTGCACGTGTTGCACTGCAGAGATGCAGTCAGTTGCATGTCATTGAGTACATTGAGTACATGAAAGCAGTCCAGCAACGCTGCATGCGACTGTGTCGAGGATGTACAATATGTGTTGAGGTTCTGTGGGAAGAGGTGTGCATTTCAGGAGCTATGTCAGGAGCTATGTCAGACTGCCAAGTCTACGTGGTTTTGACATCCTCAATGAATTACGTTATCACTTGCAGTGAGGCTGGCCATTGCACTGCTGTGGTGCCATCAAATGTGGCACTTATGGCACTAGTGTAGCCCTCAAGCTGCTGCGTTGTGGGGAAACCTACAGGCCTGCAACCTGGGTTGCCGACTTTATGTGTAAGTTTGTGCTACTGCTATAGTATTATGAGTACTGCTGCAACAGCTACATGTACATGTACATCTACCGCCTGCAGTCGCGGGTGTGGCTGTCTAGGCAGCTGCAGCCCCTGCTGCAAACTCTGGACACTGCAACTGGCCCACCATCCAGTGGTCAACACCAGGAACAGACAGCAGACACGACACCTTGTTAAACCGCACCAAACACAGAATCTGCACATTTCGTGCAACAGAAGCAACTCCCACGAGATGTCGCAGTGCAATTGCTGCAATTGGTTGCAACCACACACGCATCCAACTTGAAGGCAAGCAATGCCACTAGCAATGCCACTATGGCAGGCTGCTCCCCAAGCCTCAACATGCTACCAGCAATGCTATTACGCTGTCTTGGGGATAGGCGAGCCCTCAGCAGCACACAAGTGCACCTCAATACTCGTCAGGTGCGGCTCCGAAGCATCAATGTGCTGGTAGCTGCCAGCACCAACAACCCAGATGACTGTGTGTACCACCATCCAATTGTCCAAACAACACTGGTATCAAATAAACGTCACCATGCACACCATGCCGGCAGAGGGGCCAGAGTCTCCCCAATGTGTTCCAGTCAAAGCGACCACACACTTCCCTAGCCTAAACATGTTGCCAGCAATGCCATCACGCTGTCTTGGGGATAGGCGAGCCCTCAGCAGCGCACAAGTGCAGCTCAATACGCGTCAGGTGCGGCTCCCAAGCATCGATGTGCTGGTAGCTGCCAGCACCAGCAAACTCAGCCATCTGGCAATTTGGCAGCAGCCCTGCCAGCTGCTGCGCTGAAGCGTTTGACACCTCGTCAAACTCGCCCCGTGTAACAAGAACAGGCGTTTCCTGCAAGCTGCTAAGCCCTAAGCCCTGAGCATCCCAGCCTGCTAAAACTCCTGCAGGAGAGAAGTAACGGCAGCCAGCTAGCGCATCAAACACCGGCCTGCTGCGCTGCTGCGCTGCCAAGCGGGCGCAGCCGGCTGGTGATGCTGCTGTTGCTGCCGGGGAGCGGCATACATACTGCTGTGTGTACTGCTGCAGCGCACCTGCTGCCTCTTTGCTGCTGCTGCTGCCAGCGTCATCTGCTGCTAGTAAAGCTGCTTCAGCTGCTTCACCTAGACCCTTCAGTGCTGCTCGCCGATCTGTTACTAACTGGCTGTAGCTGCTAGCTGTGGATGCTGCTGTTACACTAAGCACGCCGCCTGCTGCGCCTTGCTTGGAGGCAGCATATGATAGTGCCAGCATACCGCCAATACCTTGGCCGTACAGGTGCACCTTCTCGAGTCCAAGCGCCTCGCGCAGAGCATCTATCTGACGCAGGTAGAGGTCCAGGGTTAGCTGGTCTGCAGGCGGGCATGTGCTGTTGCTGGCAAGGAATGTGTTGCCGCAGCCGACCTGCAAGCAGACACCCATCACATATCCATGCGAGTGAGCTGTCTACCTGTCACCAGGAAAGTTGAAAACGTGGCGATCAGTGCAAGGCAGGGTACCATGTCATAGTGCCTGTCCCCACTTGTGCAAGATGACCTGGCGCCCCGCTCCAGCCGTCAGCTTCAGCGGCTCCAACTACAATAACAACAGATCCAGCAATATGACACCGCAAAATTGAAATAACATACCCCACCTGGTCATGAAAATGACCTGGCGCCCCACCCCAGCCATCACCTCCAGCAGCTCCAGGTACAACACAAACAGATCACAAAAAACTAACACTCAGAGAAGCAATATCACAGATGTAACAGAGACCTTAGACCCACCTGGTCGTAGAAGATGACCTGGCGCCCCACCCCAGCCATCACCTCCAGCTGCTTTAGGCACAACAAAACTAGACTGCACTGTAACAATACATGCAAAACCAACGAAAACGCCTATAACAGAACCCTACAACCCACCTGGTCATAAAAGATGACCTGGCGCCCCACCCCAGCCATCAGCTCCAGCGGCTCCAAATATGACACAGGCAGCCCGGGGCCCCCTGCCAGCACCAGCAGCGGTGCCTTGTCCTGCAAACCAATCAAATAGAAGCAGCAGGCAGCACAGCACAGCACACCTCAGGCACTGAGCTGACGCCACACAGCACGAGACAGGCAGCCCACAGCCACCTGCCAGCACCAGCAGCGGCGCCTTGTCCTGCAATTTCAGAAGCAGCAGCAGGGTGAGGCAGGCAGGAGCCATGCAGGTGCTGAGCAGGTGCGCTGCAGGCTCTAGCATGCTCACTAGCTACTGACACGTACCAGCTGCCGGTAGTGCATGGGCGCACAGCAGGCACACAAAGAACATCAGCTGTAATGTCTGCCACGTGCTGACTGTCGCGCCCCAAAGAGCTGCAGCCAACCTTGGTGTCGCATCTGCTGCTGGAGCCACCATGCACCGCTGTCTATGTTCTACCCCTTGCAGTGCATCATCAATGAAAGCTGCCGTGTGACAAGCAAGCCAGCGCTGCACACCTGTGCGATGTTGCTGGCCAGGTTGCGAGTCAGCTTGTTGATAAATCCGCTGGGAGGCGGCAGGTAGTTGACAAAGCGGTACCACGTCTTGCCCCCAGCATAGCTAACAAGGTCTTCCTGCAAAGCACACAGCAAGAAAGTGCGGGAGACAGCATTGCAGCGGTGGACAGGTTACTTGGCATGTCAATGGTTTGCATATCTGACAAGGTTCTCCTGCAAAGCACAAAGCCAGAAAGTGCAGGAAACTGCTGTCTTGCAGCGCGTGGTAGCCTGGTGTGCACTTGACTGGCAGGTTTGGTGGCTTGCACAGTTGTCGTACAAGGGCAGCTGCTGCATGCCTCACTTGCGGCTTTGAAATTCCCCAACACATAAAGAACATTGTGCTTTTAAACAGCAATACGCATCAAGCATTACGCAGCAAGCAGCGCCTACTACGTCTGCAGCATCTGCGCTCCCAGCGGCAATGCTGCACTCTGCATCAGCTGCAGCGTCTGGCTGCCTCACCCGCCATGGCGTGTTGTAGGCCCAAGCTGGCTGCACAGCACAAGCCCAACAGGTCGCAGGTTGAACAGTGAGGCATGTGAACAACACAAGGCAAGTGACGTGTGCTGCTGCGCCTGCTCAGGTGCATGCGCGGGAGCGTCACCTCCAGAGTGCTTGCTGCAACGCCACATGCAGGACTGGATGGTGCGCTGCTTGTATACCATAACAGGATATGCTCGGGAGCTGACTGCACTGGGCATTATGTTGCATGTGCCCTGAAAGGGCATCACATTTGCTGCACTGCAGCAACACTGCACACGCACGCACCACTTGATCTACAACAGCACAGAAGGGCTTGCGCGCTGCAGGTGCGGCAGCAGCTGCGCTTGCATCGTGTAGAGGCAGCAGCAAGCTGCCAGTTGCTACCAGTCCAGCCAGCAATGTATCACGCCTGCCCGTATGTGTCACCACAGAGCAACGACGTGGCCTCAGTGGAGGTGTCTGAGAAGCCTGGAAAGGAGTCTGGCCTCCTCTTTGCAGCGAAGCAGTCAAACGCATTGAAGATCGTGGCTTGATCACAAAAAGAAGTGGAGCAGAGCCAAAGCAAACGTAGTAGTGCCTGGCACTACAGACTTTGGAGGCGACTACAGGTCGGTATCACAACAAGTACTTTTACTAGGCTGCAATACTATCATCGCGACCAGGCCCGTTGCCTGAACAACGAGCAACACTGAACAAGGGCTTGTCATCTGACAGTTACAACCTCAAAGCAAGCAGCCTTGCCTATCTGAAAACACGAAAAGTATACGCCGGTGCTGGTTGAATGTTTCAAACGGGCTTGAGGGTGCCTGCATACTTCTGCCAGCAGTAGTTACGGCTTGCGGCCACAGTACGCTCGGAACCAGATTACAGGCACCTCCTGGCCGAGCTTCGTTGATGAGCACCGTTTTTTGACGTTGTTTTATCTTACCAGCAGCCATGAGGAAGAAGGTGGACTCCAGGATCCGCACTCTGGTGGAGAATTGTGTCAAGCTCCGCCAGAGGGCTATGTTTGTGCTCATTGGAGACAAAGGCAGGGACCAGGTCGTCAACCTGCACTATATGCTCAGCAAGGCTTCAGTGAAGGCGAGGCCCAGCGTGCTGTGGTGCTACAAAAAGGACCTGGCACTCAGCAGGTGGGCTGGCAACTGACGCTGCTGCTGCTGCCACCGCTGCTGCTTGCAGCCTGGTATCGTTTGACATGATTGACAGTCAGAATAGTGTTGTACAGAAGTATTGAATCACATAGGTGCTGTGATGGTAGCATGGCAGGCAGCTGGCGATGCCAGTGTCAGTGGTACTTGCCTGACACAGTGACGACAAGGCAGCCGTGACACGGTTTGAACAGTAGCTGACATGCTGGCAGCAGAGGTGAAGGTGGGCAGTGCAGGATCACTGTCAGCAGCTGTTCAGCTGCAAGCGCTCTGTTTTTGTCAGCAAAAATCTGCTGTTGTCTGCACTACATCAAAACCACGCATTGAAACTTGCTCTTGTATGAAAGCGACAGGAGCAGCAGCAGCAGCAGCAGCAGCAGCAGCAGCAGCAGCTATAATATGGCACGAACGGCGCCAACAGCAGGAGTTGTCGAGGCAATCAGCTCTGTCAACAATGTAGCACACTGTCACGGACACGAGCAGCTGCCCTATGGACTGCTGCATCTTCGCCCAATACATCAAACTGAACACTCGTAGCAAGTGAACACCAACATCTCGCATCATTTAATTCAACGATCAGGCCACTCCAACACCAGTCAAACTCCGGTCAAATCAACACAACACTCCGCTGCCATTGACCGCGCTGCTTTGTGCAGCCACAAGAAGAAGCCCTTTGCGCTGTATGTGGCCAGCACCAGTCACACTGTGGTCAAACTAACACACCCCTGCCGTTGACTGCACTGCTACTGCTTCCTGCAGCCACAAGAAGAAGCGCATCAAGCACCTCAAGAAGATGTCTCAGCGGGGCCTGTTTAACCCTGAGCAGGAGGACCCCTTTGCGCTGTTTGTGGCCAGCACCAGTCGAACTTTGGTCAAAATAACACACCCCTGCCGTTGACTGCACTGCGTCCTGCAGCCACAAGAAGAAGCGCATGAAGCAGCTGAAGAAGATGTCTCAGCGTGGGCTGCTTGACCCTGAGCAGGAGGACCCCTTTGCGCTGTTTGTGGCCAGCACCAGCATTCGCTACTGCTACTACAATGAGACGCAGAACATTCTGGGTAACACATATGGCATGGCAGTGCTGCAGGTGCGCGTTGTTTGTTGGAAGCAATAGCTGGTCAGGTATTGGTTGGCTACCAGATGCGATGTCACATACACTTCGAACCAGGATGCTGCGGGGGCAGCTGCATGACATATGGGCCTGCTTGCAGCCGCCTGGATCCTCTCTCGCCCTCCCCCCAAAAGTCTCGCCAGCTGCTGTCCTCTTCAAACCTTGCAAACCCTGTTTCTTGAACCCTCACATCAAAGCCTTGGAACTCTTTGCAGGACTTTGAGGCGCTGACGCCCAACCTGCTGGCGCGCACCGTGGAGACTGTGGAGGGCGGCGGCATCGTCATCATGCTGCTGAGCAACCTGAAGAGCCTCACGCAGCTGTACACGCTGACCATGGACGTGCACGCGCGGCTGCGCACCGACGCACACCAGACAGTCACAGGTGCGCACGGGATGGATTATGTCACAGCAGGGAGCAGCAGCAGCAGCAGCAGCAGGAACAGGCAGCAGCCTCACCCGGCATACAAGCAACTCTCAATGGCGTATCCTTATTGGCATCAAACAGCCACCTGCTCTCTGCGGCCATCTGCTGAACCCAATCTGCACACGCACGCATCTGCACACACTGCCTGGCTCGCTCTGATGCCGCAGGCCGCTTCAACGAGCGGCTGGTGCTGTCGCTTGCCAGCAACCCTCACTGCCTCATCATGGACGACGAGCTCAATGTGCTGCCCACCAGCAGCCTCATTCGGCACATCGCGCCGCTGCCAACGGGGCCTGATGGCAAGCTGCTTAATGATCCTTCGGCAGCAGGGCAGGCGGAGCTGTCTGACCTGAAGGACAGCCTCACAGACACGCAGCCGGCGGGGGCGCTGGTGGGTGCATGCTGTGTGGTTGCATCATGTCTTGCCCAGCTGTTGCTGCTGCCGGTGGGTTGCTCCTGATTGTGTGGTCTCTGTAGCTGATCTGTACAGCACGCCTTTTGAATTGAGGCCTTTTGCTGGTGCAACTGCCAAAACACAACGAACAGGACGGTGCCGTGCCATGCACCTCCTGCCTCCTGCTGCTGCCTGACAACATTCATGGCCAAATCGCACATGCGCAGGTGTCGCGCTGCCGTACGCTGGACCAAGCGCATGCGCTGGTCACCTTCCTGGACGCTGCCAGTGAGAAGACGCTGCGCAGCACGCTGGCGCTCACCGCCAGCAGAGGACGCGGCAAGTCTGCAGCGCTGGGGCTGGCCATTGCAGGTGAGCAGAGTGATTTTGACTGGTGGTTTGACCGGCAGTTTGACTACATAGACCGGGTGGACTTGGTTGCTGAGCAGCTTATGAGTACAGCAGCAATGGAGGGCGCTCACAGCCAGCAGAGGCCAGGGCAAGTCTGCAGCGCTGGGGCTGGCCATTGCAGATAAGCAGAGTTGGTGACTGTGGGTTTTGGCTGGTGGGTTTGACTGGCGGTTTGACTGCAGTGATAGGGGTCGATTGTTTGCAGAGCAGCATACGACTACAGCAACAGCAGCGTGCTGCAGGCAGGACTTCTGCAGTTGCATGTTGGCGCTGTTTATGATACATTGGAAGCACATGCAGCTAACGTTGAAGCAGCTGATCATGGCTAAACGCAATGCTGGCCTGTAGCACGTACACCATCAGCCTGTTGAAGCATCTCATTGCACTCTTACCCCGTCTGCTAGCTGACAATAATATATTTGTTGATGTCTTCCCTTCACCCCCCAGGTGCCATCGCGCTGGGCTACGCCAATATCTTCGTGACCGCCCCGTCCCCCGAGAACCTGTGCACGCTGTTCAAGTTTGCATGCAAGGGCCTGCTTTGCTGCTGTTTCCCTCTCCCCTGCAGGTGCCATCGCGCTGGGCTACGCCAACATCTTTGTGACCGCGCCGTCTCCGGAGAACCTGCGCACGCTGTTTGAGTTTGTGTTCAAGGGCCTGGACGCGTGCGGCTACCAGGAGCACATCGACTATGACCTGGTGGAGAGCACCAACCCCGACTGGGGCCGCGCAGTGGTGCGCGTCAACGTGTTCAGAGCACACCGCCAGGTGGGTAGTGGTTAAACATTGCTTGGTCATTTGTGAGTAGAGATGATGACCTGTGGAGAGCACCAACCCTGAGTGGGGCCGCGCTGTGGTGGGCGTCAACGTGTTCAGGGCACACCGTCAGGTGGGTGGTGATCAATAGGTCAACGCCAAACCTTTTTGCATGTTTCAAAAACAAAGATTATCACATGGTGGGGAGCACCAATCCGGACTGGGCCGCGCAGTGGTGCGTGTCAATGTGTTCGGGGCACACCACCAGGTGGGTGGCGGTCAAATCAAGGTCAAAACCAATTTGTTTTCAATGCAATACATGAACCTGCCCGCCATAGGACTCTCTGGCCTCTGTTTCTGTTTGCAAACTGCGGCTGCGCGCTCTTCACCCTGTGCTCTGCTGCTTTTGACTGCCACACCTATACACCTGTACTGCTGCTGCCTGTCTCGGCTGCAATGCTTCTATTTGTCTGCAGACGGTGCAGTACATCCAACCGCAGCACGCCAACCGCCTGACGCAGGCAGAGCTGCTGGTGATTGACGAGGCTGCTGCCATCCCGCTGCCGCTGGTCAAGGTGCGTTAGTAACAACATTCAAACGGTGCAAGTGGCAGCACATGACAGTAGCTGTGACTCATCATCATGTCACCATTCAAGCCACAGCAAGTAGCTGTGACTGTGGCAGCATCTTGTGTTTACTACCGGATTTCGTGCTAAGCGTCCTGCTGGCCCTCGTGTTGTCTGCGGTAAGCAACCTCAACTTACAGTCCACAATACATGTCATGTGACGTGTTACATCTATGTTATGTCCATGGTTGACTTTTCCTGCAGGCAATGCTGGGCCCCTACCTGGTGTTCCTGTGCTCCACAGTCAACGGCTATGAGGGCACCGGCCGCAGCCTGTCGCTCAAGCTCATACAGCAGCTGCGGGAGCAGGCAGCAGGTGGCAGCAAAGGCAGCAAGCCCGGTGCTGCTGGAGGTGCTGCTGCTGCTGCTGGTGGTGGGGGAGGTGCTGCTGGGGGCCGGACCTTCAGGGAGGTCACCCTGGAGGAGCCCATCAGGTGAGGCTTGACTGTGTTTGACCGTGCCCGCAGCACTTGTCGTATGCTATGTGCTGCTGTTAGCTTGACCGTACTCTGCTCTGGCTCTCTGCCTTGTGCTGGGCTTCGTGTACCGTACTTGCACTGCTTCGAATCACTTGGCAGAGCTGGCACCGACAGATGTCATCGCCATCATCTGTCACACATGCTTGCTGAGGCTGTTTTCCCGCCCTTTTTCCAAATAGGCACGCGCCAGGCGACCCTGTGGAGTCCTAGCTGCACAGCGTGCTGCTGCCACCATCAACACTTCTATTGCCTGCTTACATTTGCTGTTGTCCCACCATTTTCCAAACAGGTACGCGCCAGGGGGCCCTGTGGAGGCCTGGCTGCACAGCGTGCTGTTGCCACCATCAACACTTCTGTTGCCTGCTTACGCTCGCTGCTGTTTTCCCGCCTGTTCCAACAGGTACGCGCCAGGCGACCCTGTGGAGTCCTGGCTGCACAGCGTGCTGTGCCTGGACGCAGCCACCCACCTGCCGCGCCCGCCAGCCAAGCTGCCGCACCCCAGCAGCTGCGAGCTGTTCTATGTGGAGCGAGACACCCTGTTCAGCTTCCACAAGGCCTCAGAAGCCTTCCTGCAGCGGGTAAGATTTGCCGGCTTGCATTTCCTGCAAGCAGTCTTATGCGTCGTTGTGTAGTTTGTTGATGTGTGTTTGTGCCGCTTTTTTGTGTGGAGAGACATGTTCTTCAGATTCCACAGTGCCTCAGATACCTTCATGCAACGGGTAAGGTTTGCCAGGCGCTTACCTGCGCGCATGCTTGTGTTGGGTTGTGTGGTGAGTGTTGATGCGTATTTTGTGTACCTCTTCTTGGTGTATTAGACACGTTCTTCAGCTGCCAATAGGCCTCAGAGGCGTTCCTGCAGCGGGTACGGCCAGCCTGGTGCTTTCCTGCAAGCATATGCTTGTCCGCTGATGTGCTGTTTGTCTGGGTGCTTGCGTGCGATTACTGCGTGCATATTCTGCGCGCTTGGTTACGTGTCTCACAGGTTCACACCTAATCTGGTTGATATGCTCTTGTCATGTTTGCTTGGCTCCTGCAGGTGCAGGCGCTGCTGGTGGCCAGCCACTACAAGAACACGCCCAACGACCTGCTGCTGCTGGCTGACGCGCCCGCGCACCAGCTGTACGTGCTACTGGGGCCTGTGGATGAGACGCAGAACGCGCTGCCTGACGTGCTGGCAGTGGTGCAGGTGGGCTGCTGTTACTGCTGTTGCTGCTTGGTTTGCTGTCTTCTTGGGATGTTGTCATGCTGTATGCCCTTGCTGGAACCGAGGGGTCGCTGTCAGGCTCTAATTACACATTATTGCAGAGCTACATAGTTGGCGTAGCTGGTGCTTTGCAGGCTCTCTGGCAATTCACACCAAACATTCATCAGCGGCGTGTGGGGTGTACTTCATTGTTGTAACTGTTGTTGCCGCCAGGTGGCGCTGGAGGGCGCTGTCAACGCCAAGCTCGCAGCCAGCAGCCTGGCACGGGGAGAGCTGCCGCAGGGCGACCTCATCCCGTGGACCATCGGGCAGCAGTACCAGGTACGAAGCCTGCCTGGCAGTTGTTGTACATGTCAGCACGTGCAGCAGTTGTCACGGCCAGCCTTGACACATGTTTTACTGCGTGAGTTTGCCTTGCACATCGCATGTTTCTGCCCTGCAGTCAGCTCTTCCTCAGAGCTATTGTTTGCCTTACACAGCCAAAGTTGCAGCTGCATCAGAGGGTTTCGGCGTATGGTTTCCTTTGCCGGAACATCCCTGAACCCTCACGCATCCGTGCATGTGTGGGCGCTGCCTGCCACGTTTGCAGGACCCGGACTTCCCTGCGCTGTCTGGGGCGCGCGTAGTGCGCATTGCAGTGCACCCTGAGCTCAGCGGCACAGGCTACGGCAGCAGGTGCGGCCCGCATGTTTCTTAGCTGTTCCCTCAGTTGACATTCAAGCAACACGGCATGCAGCCACCTCGGCATGCCTTTAATTGCTTGCGATAACAAGTCTGTGTACTGCCTGCGATTGCAAGTCGGACAGGTCGGCGAATGTCTGGATGAAGCCAGTTGGTGGCGAGCGTGCCATCCGTGCAGCCGCAGATGTTCAGCTGTAGGATCCAGCATTGTGTTCGTGCACCAGCCAGAACTGTGCCAAACGTCCTGAATGCACTGCTGGTGCGCTGATCCATGCAGGGCTGTGGAGCAGCTGAAGCGCTACTTCCAGGGCGAGCTGCTCAAGCTGGATGATGACGATGATACCATGGAGGATCCATACGAGCAGCAGCATGGCGGCGCAGCTGCAGCAGCAGCAGGCGCAGGCGATGCAGCAGCTGGCGGAGACTCGCTGCTGATGAGTGAGCAGGTCAAGCCGAGGCAGGGCCTGCCGCCGCTAATGGTCAACATCAGCGAAAGGTGGGTGTGATTCAAGGCAATGGCTGCTGCACAGGCGCATTGGTTCACTCTTGATTTGGCCGGTGAAATTTGTGCTGCTGAGAACAAGACAATGCTCCTGCTGTGTTTTCCATGTGCTTCATCTAAGGTCATCTAGGTGCTGTACTTCAGGTTGCAGCGGAGCGGTTCTCACTCTTCCCTGCACCTGCCTGCTTGCAGGAAGCCCATCCGGCTGCACTACCTGGGTGTCTCCTTCGGCCTCACGCAGCAACTCTTCAACTTCTGGCAGCGCGCCGGCTACGCGCCAGCCTACATCCGCCAGTCAGCCAGCGACGTCACCGGCGAGCACACCTGCGTGATGCTGCAAGCCCTGCAGCACCCTGAGGTCGCTGGCACTGCCTGGCTGGAGCCGTTTGTAACAGATTTTAAAGCGCGCTTCATGTCGCTGCTTGGCGGGGCATTCAGGGGCATGGCGCCGGCGCTGGCGCTGTCTATCTTGAACCCTAAGCTGCAGTTCAGTGAGGCAGATGGGGCTGCAGGAGTGCAGCAGGGGCTGGTGGTGACGCGCGGCGATGGGCGGCAGATGAGCCCGTATGACCTCAGGCGCCTGCAGGTGGGCGAATCACGGTTTTAGTGACTTTTGTTTGTAAGGAGGGAACTGTGTTGGTGTCCCGCTTGTGTCGCGCTCGCTGCTTGTGATCATCTGTGCAAAGCTTCTTCTTGCCGTCTCTAGCTGCTTAGCTGCGTGTGTCATCATTTCCTGCAGGCCTACAGCAGCAACCTGGTTGACTACCACCTCATCCTGGACCTGCTGCCCATCTAAACCTGCTGCGCATATTGTTTGGTGATTCCTGCAGGCCTACAGCAGCAACCTGGTTGACTACCACCTCATCCTAGACCTGCTGCCCAGCCTCACGCGGCTCTACCTGTCAGGGCAGCTGCCGGCAACGCTCAGCTACGGCCAGGCAGCCATCCTGCTGTGCCTGGGCCTGCAGCAGCGCGAGGTGGCGGAAATAGACAAGGAGCTGGGGCTGCCCAGCAACCAGGTGAGACAGACTGTTGCTTTGACTGTTATTTTGATAATTGTTTGACCAAGGCAGGTTGCAGCCATCCTGCTGTGCTTGGGCCTGCAGCAGCGCGAGGTGGCCGAGACAAGGAGCTGGGGCTGCCCAGCAATCAGGTGATTTGAACTGTTACTTGTACCGTTACATTGACCATACCTTGACCAAACCAGTCTGCGGTGTCTCATGCAGCATGAAGTATCAGCACTCATACTGCCTGACTGTGTGCAATCTCGCTGCCAACATTTGTCTGTTTGCTTGAGTCTGACTGGTGTTGACTGCTGCATTTATGTGCTGGTCAAACACATGTTATATCCAGGTGCTGGCGCTGTTCAACAAGGCCATCCGCAAGCTGCACGGCCACCTGCGGGCAGTCAAGGAGGCTCAAGTCGAGCGGCAGCTGCCGCGGCCTGCACGCCTCACAGCAGCAGCAGCCACCGCAGCAACTGCTGCAGATGCAGCAGCCAGCGGGGCACCGCTGCTGGGAGAGGGTGTTGATATCAGCTTGGACGATGAGCTGGAGGCAGCAGCAGCGGTTGAGCGGGAGAAGATGCGGCAGCAGTTCAGGCCTGAGGACCTGCAGCAGTTTGCCATCACAGGTGCGGCAGGAGTGAGATAGTATGTTGGATGGCCTAATCATGCGTGAGCGTGGCTGCATCTGCACACGCTAGAAAGCGATGGTATGGAACGTGTAGCTGGTTTGGGCAGGAGCTGTTTCGCCGCTTGCATAGGCACAACCGACTGATACGCCAGTATCTGTTGATACTGCACCTCTGGTTGGTTGGAAATTGTCTTTATCAGGTCGGCAGAACAATCTGCAATTGTTTTTTCAGTAATGCTGCATATGCCGGTGTATGGTTGTCACAAAACACGACTTTTTTGCATTCTGTTGTGTCTGATGCTGTTGCAGGCGCGGACGAGGACTTTGCAAAGGCAGCAGCAAGCGGTGCGCTGGCGAGCGGCGGCATGGTCAGTGTGAAGAGCAGCAAGACGCCAGACAGCGGCAAGCAGAGCAGCAGCAAGCAGATCGGCAGCAGCAGCAAGGATGGAGGCAAAGACAGCAGCAAGAAGCACAAGCAGAAGCAGCAGGGAGGCAACCCCAAGAAGTTCAAGAACAAGTGACAGCTGGCAAATGTGGGTGGCTGAGCGGAGTGCTTCTGTGATCTGCAGGGCTTCTCTGATCTGCAAAGGACTGCTGTATCGTAGTGTATCGATGTTTGCATCTTGAATGCCGTGTGAGTAGCAGCATCTGGCAGGACACTTGTGATGATGCCATTGAGTTCATGTGTATGTTGCATGAGCCATTCAGCCAGTTGGCTGTGTCAGCTGCTGCCGTCATGACATGGTTGTGGCATTTCGTACTGATCTGGGCTGCGGACGCTGCAGTAACAGACAGGGCACTGCTGGAGGCTGCAGCTCAGCAGGCAGTTGCCAGTGAGATTGCAATGAGCCTGTCATATGACGATGATAGGCTCCCCAAACGGGCGAGGTCACCCGTGTGTGTAAACTCCAAAGTGTGCATCTGGCACACGAACACTCACAACAGAAACCCAGCATGCGTGCGCATGACTGAACTGAACTCGCCTGCCTCTGGCAACTGTAAGCACAGGGTTTTGAACCACGTCACCAGCAAGCGGATGGCAGATGTGCATGTAGGGGTGTACCCAGATAAGCGTACGTGGAACCCAAGGTGGCTGCGTTGGGGAACAAACGTGCCACAAGCATACAAGCTACAAATCAACACTCAACATGATGCACTACGAGCGTGTCCAGCCACAGGCAGGCATAGAGCAGCGCATGTGTCACAGCAGGGGTGTGCCACCCCGAGTGCAGTACAAAGCAACAACACTCTCACTACAATGCCGTCACTAGGCTCAACATTGCTCAGCAAGTTGGGTGTGTGTGATACATTTTAGGCAAATTGCAAGTCACCCCATGTGTATCAGAAGCTGCTTAGCCCAGCTGAATGCTGTAGGCTAGTGCCGGCAAATGATGCTTTCAATTCTCAGTCACCGATCATACAATAGCCACTGCTAGCAACAATCATGGCAGGCGTACGCCAGCCATGCTATCAGTGATACTGATATAATCAACGTAACAGCCATCAAAGCAAAGCCAGTTGTGTAGCTACAGTAGCTAGCTACGTCTATGTAGCTACGTCTATAGACTGACTAGCCAGCCACTGCAGCATCTGAGCCAGCTGCCTGTCACCACCATCGTAACTGCAGCTAAGGAAGACACAGAGTTCCTTATACTACAGGCAGGCATACCCCGGCCATGGACATCTGTAACACATCAATGCACCAACCCTCATAACATAGCCAGTTGTGCAGCTGCAGCCAACTGCTGCAGCAACTCAGCCAGCTGCCTGTCACCATAAGCTAAGGAAGACACAGTGTCACTAATACTATACGCATACGGCGAAATGATGGCATATGATTGCACTTGTGCCTGGCGACATTGCCAGTCAACTGTGCTGGGCTGGGATGCCATGTGTAGTCATTGGACCAACGGGAATGGCAGCGGACCGGCAAAGCTGATTAGTGCCTTTGGATCTGGAGGGTATGTGATCACCTGATATGATGCTGGGGTGGGTTCACTCTGAAACACATATACAAACCTGATGCCACACAATACAGGGTCTTCAACCGCAACGCCACACAGTAGACGGATCTTCAAAGATAGTGCCATACTGTACGAGATCTCTGTGCCTGATGCACACTGTAACAGATCGCCATGACCTGATACCACATCGTTCTACAATCTTTTGGACCTGACGCATCTGGAAACAGACAGCAACGCCCTACAGACTCCGGTGCACTTCCTCATAGGATGCAGCATAACAACCTCTTTTGGAAAAAGAAGTGGAATTGGCCTGTGCACATGAACCTTCCATGCAGGCACCCTCCAAAGCCTCTGAGCATGCCAGCTTGACTGATCAAGATATATGAGCCGCCATTACACGCAGCTACTTGCAGATGCCGGATGCATATGTCCAGCCAGATGCTGTGCAGAACGCAGAGGCATATCCAGTAGTACCAGTGCTGCACACGGCTTGGGAATAGCAGACTTTCTCCAGTGCTGTGTTAGCACATGCTTGTATCCACTTTGCTGCGTCCAAGTTTATAATGCTCTGCATGCCGGAAGTGTTTGCGCATGGTCCTGCAAGTAGCAGCAGGGCAGCGGGTGGTGCCAGGGCAGCAGGGCAGGTGCAGCGTATTAAAAGTAAATTTGTGGAACCATGCTGGCTGATCAGTGCATGCAGCTACGGGAGTCGCAAGACGCAGATGACACATGGTTATCTACCTGACAACCTGTGCCTACGTAGAGCCAGATACAGTGCGAGAAAATATTAGACAGCAAATCACAACATGATGTTTGTTGCCACCGCCACTAAATGCAGCTGTTTCCCAGCCGATAAAACCCAGTCACCTGGCCATGGCATGTCAGGCACCATTATGTCTGATGCACATCATGCAGCTGCAGCATCAAGCACAGTTGCCAGGTCACTAGTCGCAAACATGCCACTACACAAGCGAGTACACTACAACACGCTGCTGCAGCTGAACAACACCCCTTACCAGTTGGGGTGCTTCCGCCCCCACCTCCACTGCCACCTCCACTGCCACTGCCACCACCGCCAGCTGGCGGCACTGCAGTGCACGCGCCTTCCACGTTCGCCCAGGAGCCTGTTCTTTCACACACTGTGCAGTGATGGTCCCTGTGCCACCAGAGCAGGCCGTGGAGGATGTACACCAGCTGCCGTGTGCTGTGGAGCCACAGGCAATCAGCCATGCAGCGTTATCAAAGGACGCCCCGCCAGAAGCAGGCACACTGATTGCTGAGAAGCTGCAGGTGCCTGCGGCAAATGCATTGCAGCAGCAACCATGAATGAATGAGTGAGCTGCGCGTGGTGTGTTCACACTTAACATTCGTGTAAGTTAAAGGAAGGGGATGTGTGTGGTGGTGAGGATACCTCATGCGCCTCCACACCTCCTACCATCACAGCAACTACATGTTGCAGCAGCGACCAGTTATGGTTGTGCTGCTTGGGTGTGATGTATATGCTATGCTATTGGATGGCATCTAATTGATGGCTTGCACAGCGGCATGAGGATACGCAACAACCCAGAGACTTGTCAGTGGCCAGGCAGTGGTTGACTGAAGCATGACAGCAAGGCTTTCAATGTACAGCACTGCCAGCAACCTGATTATAAAAGTGGGGCAACTGAAGCTGAGTATACACTGGCCCAGTGGGCGCGCTTTGAGGCAAATTTGCTGTGACCCATCCCCAGCCCACACGTGCACTGATACTGAAACTGCGCCAACCTCATTTCACTGCATGCAAATTCTGCGCAGCTGCTAGCGCTAACACCTGACAACTACTTGTTCCAAACACCAACTGTACTGTATGTGTATTGCTTGCTGGGCATGTTTGCAGCGACCGCAGCGCCTGCCTGCAGCCCCCAGTGCCTCGCTCACCTGGGAAGCAGGTGCCGCTGAGCTGACCCCACTGCCCGTCTGGCTGCACAGCACACAAACGGCAGCAGCAGCAGCAGCAGCAGCAGCGGTGACAGCATCAGCAGCATCAGCAGCAGCAGCAGCATCAACAGCTTGCTAACCAGTGCAGGTGCCGCTGAGCTGATCCCACTGCCCGTCTGGCTGCACAGCATGCATACAAGCATGTCAGCAGCATCAGCAGCGCCATCAGCCGTCATGCGATGCGGCAGCAGCCACACTGCTTGAAGTATTGCACACACACACTCTCTCTCATGACGCACAGCAGAGTCGACGACAGCAGGCCCCTTGATACGCCTGGCCTAGCGCAGTGTGAGCGCTATCAGCTATCTGTACTGCAGACACCCAGGCTGCCGATGCTCTGAGTACTACTCATGCCTTGAAGGGGTGGTATGCACCTAACCATTCTGCTGCTGCAGGACGACAAGGGCCATCTTAGCTTAGCACATTGCACAGGGCTACAGTAGATTTGTTTCAACCCGTCAGGCGCAATTCTGTGGCGCTTTCTCCTCAACTGTGTACAGCCACATGCCAGCACCAGCAATGCTGCTGTCTCACCTGGCAGGTAGCTTGACAACATGCCAGTAAAGGTCCCGCCACAAGCAGCAGTGGTGCAGGTATGGCCATTCACTGCCTGGCCGCATGCAACAACCCAAGCAGCAGCGTCCAGGGGTCCCCCATTGGTGGTCCATCCAGCAGTTGCGGAAGGACCGGAAGGCATGGGTGTATTACCACAGAAGGAAGCTGCATGGAAGTGTGCCGCAGCAGGCATAGGCAGGCAACAGACGGCACACAAATCGAAGGGTGTACACTTGCAGCAACATCGCACGCAGCAGGTACAACATATGCCTACCTTGCAGCAGACCCCACCTGACACCTGAAATACGCATGTGCTATGCTGCGTGTGCGTTGTGGCAGTCCGTGCCAGTTTATTATTTACTAATAATTTAGGCTTTGTGATGAGCTTGTTTAGTATTTATTATTAGTTAGGCTTTGTTATGAGCTTGTCATGCATCAGCAGCTTGAGTGATAGGGTTTCAATTAAAACCACAAACTGACACAGTCGCAACAATCCTGCCGGCGCTGCTGCTGCTGCATACTGCAGGCGTTTTGCAGACGCAGCTGTGGGACCAGCTGTAGCTGAATAGGTGCTCACAGGGCGGTGCCTGGCAAGCTCCTTGGATGTCTGCCCACACTCCAGCACCAGTTACGCCCTTGACACACTTTGCGCTGATGGTGCCGCCCGATGAGCAAGCAGCGTCCACCACAGTGCATGTTGCATTCTCTGTCGTGTTCGTGCATTTTGCTATCCAGGGCTCTGGATAGAATTGCGATCCCCCAAAAGTGGTCACACTTTCCCTGGCTGGTGCAGACATGCACTGAACAGGAGGTTCCGCCTTGCAGAACCCCGCGATGTCTGTCCAAACGCCGAGGCCCCTTGCGTCCTTCGTGCACTTTGCGCTGATAGTGCCACCAAACAAGCAAGCAGTGTCCACCACAATTGTTTGTAGCACACCGTGAAGGGCAGCAGCAACATGGCAGCAGCAGCAGCAGCAGCAGCAATCGCTGCGTTGGTCGGTCATGGCACGGTGCCATGCCGCAGCATTGACACAGGCAGCTGCATTACCACACCCTTCAGCATGCTCTAATACTTCGCTACGCTGCACTTCCATGCATTTCAGCAGAATCACTGCATTACTGTGGGCAAATGCTGCACTGCGATGGGCACACCGAACCCCAGCATATCAAACAGGGCCCACCATCATCATCATGTTACCAATCATGCCATAGCATCAACGCCATCGGCCCCGCGCCCCAATGGAGCGGAAACAGAAGGGACTACACCATCATGTGTGCAAGCATTACGCACACCCCAAGCCTTTTCAAGAAAATCAGCAATGAACCTGACAGGGCTCACGTACCTTTTGTGGTGACAATGGGTGCCACGCCGGGGTCAATCAGCACAAACTTGGACACACCTGCATACAAACAAGTCGTGCAGCAGCGGATGTTGTTGGAATGGCAGCTGTTTGCCGCCCGAACAGCAGATGCGGAGCAGTCATCAACACACCGATGGCCACTGTTCAGCAGCTGAGCTGCTCTGCAGAGGCACAACACAACAAGCATGCACACTTGTTGCAGGCGTTGTGTTAGTCCAGGCTGTTGCTGCAGGTTGTGTGAATTGTCAATGCGGCGCGGCTCTGCTGCTGCTGCCCCTGTCCAGCTATGCATACCTGCAGATATTACTGTAATCTCATTCCCCACGGCCTTTAGGGAGCTGGAGCTCATTTGCTTCGTTGCAGCATACTCCCAGCTTTGTGCCATGCCTTGCGCCGCTCTCTTCAAGCGCCGGCGGGATGGAATGCGACTCCCAAAGTTTGGGCGAGATGACGTCACCAAGGGCAACCACCATCAGTTGTTATCCTTATCTGCACCTTGTGTCATAGCGCTGAATATGACGGACTCTACGAAAAAGTCACTTCTGCTAGGGAGAACCATTGGTGCAGCGCCGCCGCTAGCCGCCTTCAGCATGCGGCGGCTGCTGTTGCCTGCAACCTGCAGTGCAAGGCAGTATGGGCACCTCGTAAGCAGCCGCAGCAGCACAGTCGGTGCTCTGAGTGCAAGCAAGAGTCACACAATGAGAGGGTTGACCCAATGTGTTGCAAGGCAGCCACTTTGACCATGAAGCCACTAGCATTTGATGATGAACCAGTAATCCTCTGCAACCACAAAATGAAGCAATTTCCAAAAGGGGTCATCACAGCTTGGGCAAGCCACAGCAGCCTGTGGCATGCAGAGCTTCTGCAGGCCAGCAGCATGGAACCAGAGCAAAGATAGTGCAGCAGCTGACAAATGTAGCCACTATTATGACTCCTGCACGGAACAACAGAGCTGCACAATGCTCACCTCTGTGCAGTTGATAACATACGTCGTCATGTTCAGCCTCAGCCCCTCATTGGCTGCTGCTTTCTGCTTTGCTTCGTCATACGCTGCAATCAGTGCATCACTCAAGCCACTGCTACAGGTGGCCCCCTCCAGCGAAAACTCTGCGGTTGTTGTGATGTCGATTTCATATGTGGTGTTTGGGGCTGCATTGCAGATGCAACAGCAGCAGCAGTGGCAGCAACAGCAGCAGCACAGGAATCAGCATACAATCTCTGTGTTTCAATCTTGGCTCATCATTGCTGGTATCCGGCTGTGTTGTCTGTAATGCTGCTGCTGCTTGCTGCTGCTGCCATTACGTGGTGCAGCAGCAGCTGCAACATCACATAAATGTGTTGCTTGATCAGCACGCCACATGCTGCAGGATGCTCAACACATACTGTCAATACATCTGCACCAGCAAACAGCACAGAACATCCTGCATGGCACGGCAGCGCTGGCGCACGGCTGAAGTTGTGCCACCCACCAACTGTTGTGTTCAAACAGTCGGCCTGTGCTGCTGTTCCGTCGCCCAGCGTGACTGTGCCATCAGGGCAAGCACGGCACGCGGTAGCGTTGGTGGCTGGCCCCCCACGGGACCAGAAGCCAGGCTCGCAAATGTCACAGGAGGGCCCTCCATAGCCAGGCTGGCAGCCTGAAATGTGCAGCAGCAGCAGCAGCAGCAGCAGCAGCAGCAGCAGCAGCAGCAGCAGCAGCAGCAGCAGGTGTAGCATTGGCGAGGGAGACTACGGCGTATTCAACACACTGGTGATTTGCTCAGCAGCAGCAGCAGCAGCAGCAGCAGCAGCAAAAGCAGCAGCAAAAGCAGCAGCGTCAGCAGCATCAGCATCAGCATCAGCAGCAGCAGCAGCAGGCGATGCATCTTAAGACCTAGGCAGCGAACATTTCGCACAGTGTGTCATTTCATCAACCCTGTCCAACATCATCATGATCATGTTCTAGCAACAGCAACGATCTTGCTGGTCGGGCATCTAGTATTGAGATATATAGATCAATACAGCCTGCCCGGAGATATGCTTCCTACTAGCTACACGACGCAAGTGCGCAGCGCACCGTTGCAGCGGACTCTGTTGGTTCCCAGCGTGGTCATGTTGCTGCTGCAGGCACTGCAGGTGGGCTTGGCTGTCAGCAGGCCTCCTGCAGAGATGAAGCCTGTGCGGCAAGCCCTGCAGACTGGCAGGGTGGCGTTGCGGCCTGGTATGGCAACCAGCGCAAGTTCCCTGCCAGCAGGGCAGGCTGAGGAACAGCAGCAGCAATGGAAGCAGCGGCAGCAGCAGAGGCAGCAGCAAAAGAGCAGCGTGGTGTGAATGCGGCGCAGTCCCACTGCAGACGCAGCATGAAAGCAGACGACTAGTAGCTGGTTCACCGTGTGAGAAGGCACATTGTGATGATATTGTACCATATATTTCAAGTGGCGGTCCAGTTGCCACAGGCGCAAGCTACAACCACGCTTGACAGTGCCTTGCAGCTGCTACAAATAGTACTCCGCCAAATGGCATTGCCGATGCAGCCAAGAAGCTTGCGGCAGCGCACCGATTAGGCACAGTCTGCTTGTGTAACGTTGAAAACCCAGCACATGCCGTGTCACTGTGCAAATAGCATCCCATGTTAATGCTCATCATTGCATTCGGTGGCAGCCTTGCTGCTGGTGGTCAGGCCCCTCGTGCAGTTGCTGCAGCTGGTGCTGCCTGCCAGGCGAGCTGTCGTGCCCAGAGGGCAGGCAGTACAGGTTGCGTTGCTGGTCTTTGAAGGCACGTAGCCCGCCTTGCAGCACACACAGTCCTTGGTTCGAGACGAGTTGAGCTGCTTCTTGCAGGACTGGCAGCCAGCACTGCAGCCTGTTGTGGTGAGGGTACTGCTGTTGGCCGCAGGGTTGCAGGAAGCAGGCACCGCTGCTGATGACACCACGTCACCATCGACATCCAGAAGTCTCTCAGCTGCCACATTTCTTTGAAACGCTGCTGACCGTGCGTCCACGCTGGCGATGCCGCTCAGCAGCAGCAGAAGCAGACAAGCCGAGATCGTCGTACGAACAGCCATGACCTGCAGATGGCGGATATAGATTAAATCACGTATATAGTGTACTGCATGCAAGGAGCACATCTTGCGCAGGTCAATACCACGCTGGTACCCGCTCAGAGGCCACAACGCGATGAGGTGAGGCTCCAAGCCTTGAAACCTGCTCTTTTGTTTAAACACGACTTCCTTGTTTTCTGATCGGCAGTGCGCCGTAGCAGGCCTCCGATATGCAACTAATGGCAGCACACCCCAAAAGGTGCTTTCGAACCCAGGCCCGGAACATCAGAATACCAACTGGTGCTAAGGGATGATTGAACTGCCGCGTATGTGCTTTAAGCAGCATACAACAGGGCAGATGCAAGGGCATTTTGTTCGCCGCAACAACCGTGTTACGCCACACCGAAGTATTATCGAGTCCATGGAAAGCTCTGCCGGAACCTGCACTGCAGATACGGGTATGAAGGTGTTGAATGAGTTGTTGATGTGACTGACTGCAGCAGTTGCTGTGCTTTGCTGGGGGTCATCGTTGGCTGATTGGATGAATTCACTGTGCGAACAAGACTCGGTAAAAGCGGATTGTAGATCCTGTGCCCCTGTGAAGATAATGTTATTGTATCTTGATTTTGTATCGTGGTACGGATACTATGGTGAAATGTAGCACAGTCCGTTCGTAAAGCTACCGCTGCTCTCCTTACGACCTCGCTGTTGACCTTCAGGGCGAAAGAAGGAACGAAAGCACAGAGGATGTGACAGACTGCTCGATACAAATTATAGATGTGATTCAATGCATGGAAACCTTCCGTAAGAGGTGTGGTGGGTGCAGTTTTGGCCGATTGTTCGTCACTACGCCCAACATCAGACTCTGCTGTCGGACAGCTCAGCGAGGCACTACAAGGCACACTAGCTGCTCAAGCTGCGGCTGCTGTTTTAGACCTGCAGCAGCAGCAGCTGCTGCTGCATGACCATCTCATTAAGCTGCCACAAGGCTCGCCAACGCTGGCTGGGGTGCTGCTCGCTGCCTGTGCTGCTTACTAGACCTGCGGCTGCCAGCTGGGCTGGCGCCCAGCCTTTCCTGCAAGCCACCTGCTGCTACATCGCCCGCCAGCAGCAGTGATGACTCAGCTGCTGTATGTGTGCTGCCAATCCAGACACGCACTGGCTGGTGGGCAAGATGCTCTGCTGCAGCTGGCACACCAGCGCCTCCCTGCAAGAGACAGCAAGGATGCACGATGCACACATTCTTCTCAAGATCAGCGAATCTCGTATGGCGGTTTGGAGCAGCAAGGCGCACACATGTTTGTCTGGAGGCAGCACCAGATTGATGTCTTGCAGCGGTTCTACAGCTTGCAGGACAGGCTATCTAATCAACAGCAAGCACTGTGGCAGCAACATGGACTGCAAAGCATTCCTTGCTGGGACAGCGCGCCTCAGTACATGTCCTGCAAGCGACACACACATCCAGCAAACGCACAGATGTGAATTATGGCTCACACGTCCCAGCAGACAGCACCAGCCAGCCAGAAGCCATCAGCCAACTCACCCAAGGCAGTGGAGATGCACTCCTGCTGCTGCCGGCTGCTCCTGCAGCCTCCAGCACAGCAGCAGCAGGCACATCTTGACTGCTGACCACAGCCATCGCTTGCCCGCTGCTGCAGTTGTACTTCAGCCACTGTGGGCCTCTGCTTGCTGCTGCAGCAGGCGGCAGGAAGCTTGCAGCAGACCGTACTGCAGCCCGCTGCTGCTTACTGGGGCTGCCTTCTGCACTGCCTGCTGTGCTGCGTGGCGCTGCTCCTGCTGCACTGCTGGCACCACCTCCTGTCACACGGCCAGGCTGCTGCTGCTGCTGCTGCTGCTGCTGCTGTGCATCAGCAGCAGTGTCTCTGCTCCTCCAGCTGCTGCCTGTTGTAGCCGGTGCAGCTTGCTGCTCTGCTGCTGCATCTGCTGCCGCTGCTGCCAAGTGCGCGCCTGCAGGCCCCATTCCATGTGCCCCGACCCGCTGCAGCCACACCACCGGCATGGCGCGTTTGACTTCTGCCTGCAGCTTGTTGACCAGCTTCAGGCAGTCGCTGCGCAGGATTGCGTTGCAGCCTTCCCGCAAGCTTGTTTGTGTGCGGAAATCAGCGATGATGTGGCGCAGCCGGTCCCTCAAGCTGTTGATGGACATGCCTTCTGGGATCTTTTGAATGACCCGCAGCGGGTTGATGTTGCCGCCGATGTGGTCCAGCAGCTGGCCTGCAGTTTCAAATGGCACGAGAGACAAGGATTACATAGGGAGGCGCTTGCAGCATGATGAATTGCTACTGCTGTGCAGCAACAGCATGGCAGCGTTGCGTTTGACCGGCTACTCTTCAAGCTGTTCACCGCGCTGCAGCCAACACCGCATTCACAACCTCAATTGTCATGACATCAAGCAATGAAGCCAACCGCCCCCTCATATGGCTGCAGTCGCACCTGTGGTGTCTGCGCTGCGCAAGGCCCAATCAATCAGCTCTTCAACAAGCTCCTCGTCACGCTGCAGCCGCACAAACTCAATGGCCCGCGGGATGTCCTGCAAGCGCTCGATGATCAGCGCCAGCGCTGCGCGGCTGTTGCCCATGCGGCTGAGGATATACACCTGCAGGTGTGCACGCAGCAGATGAATCAGATACTTGTAGGTGGGCGCTGCAGCAGGAGGCAACGGGTTTGTTTGCTCGACCGCTGACTTGCAGATGATCAGCGCCAGCGCTGCGCGGCTGTTGCCCATGAGGCTGAGGATGTAACTCTGCAGGATAGGGCAGAAAGCAGGAGGTGAGCGACCCCTGAGCTGCAGATTGGGAGTGGCAGCGAGTAATGCATCGCGGCTGTTGCCCGTACGCCTGAGGATATACACCTGCAGGTGTGCACGCAGCAGATGAATCAGATAGTTTTAGTTGTGTACTGCAGCAGCAGGAGGCAACGGGTTTGTTCGCTCGAGCGCTGACTTGCAGATGATCAGCGCCAGCGCTGCGCGGCTGTTGCCCATGCGGCTGAGGATGTAAACCTGCAGGTGTGCACGCAGCAGATGAATAAGATAGTTTTAGGTGGGTACTGCAGCAGGAGGCAGCAGGTTTGTTTGCTCGACCGCTGACTTGCAGATGATCAGTGCCAGCACTGCGCGGCTGTTGCCCATGTGGCTGAGGATGTACACCTGCAGGACAGGGCAGAACGCAGCAGGTTTCTTTTCATTGATCCCTGCGCTGCGACTTGGGGCAGAGGCGATCCGCGCGGCGCGGCTGTTGCCCATTCGGCTGAAGATGTACACCTGCAGGATAGGGCAGAGACCAGAAGGTTTCTTTTGATTGGCCCTGAGCTGCAGCGTGGATTGGCAGCAGTCAATGCGGCGCGGCTGTTGCCCATGCGGCTGCGATGTACACCTGCAGGCGTTTGCAGCAACAGCAGATGTCATGCAGGCATAACAGTGGTAGCTCTGGCTGCCTCACACAACCACACATGCAGCAATACAAATGCAAGACAACACATGCACGGCCTCACCTGCTCATTCATGGTGTCCCGCTGCTCAGCCACCTCCAGTACAGCCGCCAGGCGATAGCTCTGGCTGCCTTGATGGACGTCATGACAATATAACAGCATATGAAAACCCCTAATATGCTCGTTCACCATGCTCCGTTGCTGAGCCACATCCAAAGCCGCCTCCAGCGTGTAGCTCTGGCTGCCTTGCTTAAAGTCCATGAGCTGTCAGCCATATTCCCTTGCAGGCATCTGCTGCTCTGCTGCTAAACATGCCTAGGTCTTGTCTACCCCTCACCTGTTCATCAACCATGCCTCGCTGCTCCGCAACTTCCAGAGCTGCTTCCAACGGGTAGCTCTGGCTGCCCTGCAGGAAGTCCATCAGCCGCGCGGGACAGAAGTCTGCGTACAGGTGCACGCACAGCTCCGCGTACTCGCCAGCAGCAGACGGCTCAACCTGCAACAATGATTACGCACGCCATGCACCTGATCAGCAGCATCTTGCTTCACAAACCTGCCTGCAGTCGCTTTGCGTGCAACGCATGCCAGGTGGTGTGGGGCTGAGATCTGCACGGCCTGTCCCTTTCTGGCAAGTAGTTGCTGCTGTGTCCATGCCCATGTATGCCAGCCGCTAAGAAGCACTGCACACGACTGTTGAGCTCTCTTACCGTAAACACTTTGTCGAGGTAGTTGAACAGGCGGCGCCGCCACGTCTCGTGCCGTTCCGCATCGCCGTCCCCCTCAGCCACTGCCATGGCATCCAGCAAGCCAGGCACCACAGCAGCTGCAGGCAAAACAAAGCGGTTGTAGATGGGTAAGAAAATCAACATGTACACCAGCTGCAGAGGTGCACTTACCTCCAAGCCAGCACTCAAAACATGAGTGTGAACATGTGTTTTGAAGGCAGAGTTGATGCTGCCGCAGCAGCAGCAGCAGCAGCAGCAGGAGCACGGCACCAGTGGCGAGCATCCACAGTATGCTGAAGTGCTACCTGTGCATACAAGGTGGTCATCATGAGGGAACCTCACTGTACACCGCAGCAGCAGCGTGCCAAGGTGTGCCGGCAACAGCGTTAAGGTTAGCCCCAACATGAACAGCTAGCATGTCAGTGCGTATCACTTGCACCAACAGATATGCTTTTGAGCACTTTTATAATCAAGACATGCCCACAATTGCACGCACCTGGCGGCAGCGTGTCGAGGTGTGCACCAAGCAGCTCCAGCGCCTTGCCCTCATCTATGGCCATCAACAGGTACGCCTTCTCATCCAAATAAGACAGCAGGCTGTGCTCCTGCACACACAGCAGCACCCCGGCGCGGCATTGCCATCATGCTGAGGTGCACTGCTTGTGTTCATATGGCAGGTTCCTTCATGCACAACAAGCACGGCCAGCCACCGGCGCTCGTGTCAGCAGTTTCCATGCACGACAAAACCTGTTCAATTACTCGGTTTGCAGGAGTTGAGGGTTATCAGCTGCCGCCGCACCAGTCAAAGCGCAGTCAAACCTCACCAAACCCCACCTGGATGAAGTCAAACACTGACGGCAGCTGCAGCTGCAGGTACACTGCCAGGCTCAGGTCAGGCCGGCCCTGGCCCCTGTACAGCACAGCTAATGCCTGCCACAGCTCCCGGCTGTCGCCTCCAGGCCTGCAGCACAACGAAGGTACATGCAAAAATATGTCGTCATTGACAAATCGTTTTGCGGCCCTGGCCCTTGTACAGCACAGCCAGCGCCTGCCACAGCTCACGGCTGTCACCACCAGGCCTGCAGCACAACGAAGGTACATGCTAAAGATGTTGTCAATGATACATCGTTTTGCGACCCTGGCCCTTGCACAGCCAGCGCCTGCCACAGCTCACGGCTGTCGCCTCCAGGCCTGCACCCAGCACGTGTGCACACACAGGCAGAACTAGTCAACTGGAAGGACACATGAACTCATTTGCGCCATTCGCATACAAAAGCAGCAACCACGTGCTTGGAAAGTCAACTGTGCATGCGTCAGTTGCAGCAATTTAAGCCAGAGCCCTGCCCCATCCAGAACTGACTTGCAGACACAGCAGAGTCTGTCTCCTCAACCTTTGTGTGCCCTGCACAGTGGCGGCAGCAACCGCTGCACCTGCATCAACCCTGCTGGCTATCCCAGCTTCCACCACAGCACACAAGCCCAGGCGCAGCAAGCTGCCGCTCACCTCTGCATGCGCTGTGCGATGGCGTCAATGAGAGCTGTGGGGTGGAAGCAGCTGGCCGGCCAGGCACTGACCAGGCTCAGCAGCAGCCCGTGGTGCGCAGGGTCCACCAGCAGCGCCTGCGGGATACAGTACAAACAGCCAAACAGCACAGCAGCAGCAGCAGCATCTTTTGTAAGATGGGTTATCCTGAGGGGAAGAAGCAGCAGGGCATGGTGCAAATGGTCCACCAGCAGCACCTTAGCAACATCACCAACTTCCAAACCAGGCATTGCACAGCTGGACAACAGGCATGGTGACGAGCCAAACCGTGTTACGCCCGTCATGCAACGTGTGGTGTGCCGCCCTCACCTGCAACACCAAGTCGTAGCAGATCTGCAGAAGCTATGCAGTGTGAGCGGCGTGGTGGGCAGCAACAATATTTGTATCTCGAATCCAAGGCCAAAACCAAAGCAAACTGTCATGCTACATGCCGTGGGCCTACCTGCAGGACCAGGTCGTAGCAGTGGCTGTGCAGCGTGGGCCGCTTGGTGGGCAGCATCCCAAACTCTATATTAATCATTTTAAGGCCCAAAACAAAGCTTCCTGTCATGCTAGATGCCCTGAGCTTACCTGCAGGACCAAGTTGTAGCAGTGGCTGTGCAGTGTGAGCGGCGTGGTGGACAGCAACAACATTCTATATCTCCAATTCTATGGGCCAAACCAACGCAAAATGTCACACCACATGCCTTGCGCCTACCTGCAGGACCAGGTCGTAGCAGTGGCTGTGCGACGTGGGCCGCTTGGTGGGCAGCAACAAAATTCTATAGTTCAAATCCAAGGCCAAAACCAAAGCAAACTGTCATGCTACATGCCCTGCGCCTACCTGCAGGACCAGGTCGTAGCAGTGGCTGTGCAGCGTGGGCCGCTTGGTGGGTAGCACCGGGGCAAGCAGCGGCAGCTGCCGCGCCTGCAGATACCAGCAGGAGCATTGCAGCAACCAACGCACACATATCCTGATCAGTGCACAAGAAGTAGGAGCTGAGCAGCAGGAGTTGACAAGCTGATGCTGGCATGAGAAGAAGAATAACAGATTACAGCCACATGGATCAGCTTGTAGGTTGGTGCCACAGACAGCATGTCAACTATGTGTCAGCTGGGTTGCACACCATAGCATTCAGCAGCAGCAACACACAAAACACAGAGCACAGGCAAGCTCCACCTGAGCAAACACGTAGAGCCAGCGCTCCCAGAGGGCCCCCTGGTCCTTCAGCAGCTGCGGCAGGCTGTCAGCAGCAGCAGACCACTTGCCGGCAGCCGTGAGGTACTCCAGGTATGCCTGCAGGCCCCAGCACCACCACCACCAGCAGCAGCAGCAGTGGTCACAGTAGGAGAGTCAGCAGCAGGGTGGAAGCAAGGCAGGCACCAGCAGAAGCAGCACAGCTCAAGCAACATGCATAACACCAATGGCTGCATGATCTTGCTCAACTGCCGGCAGCGCGACATGCTGTGTCGAGCCGTAACACTCTGAGTAACACTCGGCCACACCTACACAAGAACAGACTTTCGCACCAAGCCTTTCTCCCTACGCTATGTGTGATGATGCGATCATAAGAATGCAGCACACACAGCGCACCTGCACCACGGTATCAAACACAGCGCGATGCAGGCTGCTGTCTGCCTGTGCCAGAGCCAGCGCTGCCCAAAGCCTGCCTGCGGACAATGCACACACTGCAACCCAGTACAGCGTAGCATGCTGTGGACCGAACACTTTTCCTCCCGAGCCGCTTGTATAAGTGCCATCACTGCGATGTCTTGTGTAGGTTCACTGTTCAGCTGATCACAAAGCAGCTACTGTAGTAGGCACACTAATCATATGCAAGTTGCGTGATGCACCACACACCTGCACCACGGTTTCAAACACAGCGCGCGGTAGGCTGCTGTCTGCCTCTGCCAGAGCCAGCGCTGCCTCAAAGCGCCCCGCCCCCAGCAGCCAGCTGATGCGGTCCTCGGTGTCACGGTGGCAGCCGATGACGATGTCCTGCGATAAATAACAAATGACAGGCTGGGAAGTGACAGAGTGTGCGTGCAGTGACACATGGTGTGTCTGCTGGATGCCATGCGCGGATACAACAGCAGTGAACAGGCACACAAGAAACAGAGAGAACCTTTGCCTAACCTGTTCCTAGCAGACAGCAGGTGGCGCAGTTGCTGCTGATAGGGCAAGAGGCACACCACCATGGAATCCCATCCATGTTGGTGTGCAGCAGAGGGACTAATGGAGAAGTTGAGATGTGAACTCTGGGTGAGGAAGTAAATTCACAGCGGAGCTCACCTTGGGTGACACTATGAAGTACATGAACTCCCCAAAGTCTTCAACCAGAGGTTCACCGTCACCGTCACCGCCACCAGCAGCCGCAGCATCCGCTGCTGCTCCTGCTGTCGCTGCTGCTTCTGCATCAGCTTTTTGTGCTACAATGCTGCTGCTCTCATCAGCAGCTGCTGCACCACCTGCTGCTACTGCTGCCTCACCGCTGCCATCAGCTGCTGCACTGCCGCTTTGCTGCTGCTGCTGCTGCTGCTGCTGCTGCTGCTGCTGCTGGCGCTTCTGCTGCTGCCGCATGCGCCGCCGCGCATCGCTCGCTGCTGCTGATGGCAGGGCGAGCTCATGACCATATGAAGGCACCAGCACATAGTCCTTTGGCAGGTACTGCTGGTACCCTGCCACACTGAGAGCATCTGACGCCTTTTCAAAGCAGCAGCTGGCAGGGTGTGAAAGTAAGCCCTGAGTAGCACCCGATAACGATGACGAGGGTTCAGGGTGGCTGTGGGCCGCTGAACCGCTGGGGTTTCGCAGGGACAGGATGCGCAGCTCAGGTCGCAGGGGTGCACCCGGAGGGATGTACGCTGCATGCACCACCACAGCAACAGCAGCAACTGGTGAGGTGGAAATGCAGACCTTCAGATTGCAGAAGAGGGTGCACGAACGCAAGGGATTGCACATACAGGCACATGTCTGCTGCATGGCACAAATTTGCATGCAGATGCCAAAACCCTCTGCTCGCCACAGTTGCTGAGGCCGACTGCTTAATCACGCACCTTCTTGTGTGACATCTGCTGTTGATGTGTCAGATGCCCTGGACATGAAAGACATGGACTTGCCCCAGCTGGCAGGCCTGGGCGGCAGCTCAGCTGAACCCTGAACCCCGGCACCACCAGCTGCAGAACCCTGGACCTCATGCCCTGCAGAACCCCGCCTGCTGGACGCTGCATAGGAGACCACAGGAGGGGTCTTTCCGCTGGCTGTACGTGAAGGGCTGCTGCTGCTGCCGTCCCCTGCTGCTGCTGCTGCTGCTGCCGTGCTGTTTGCATCAGCGGCAGCAGTGTCTGCCGCAGCAGCAGCAGTGGCAGCAGCAACAGCTGCTGCAGCAGCAGCTTCCAGCAGGCTAGGCCCTCCAGGTGAGTGCACAATGGCATTGGCTGCCCGCTGCGGCCGCCGCACTGGCTGCGGAATGTTGATCGGAGCAGCAGCAGCAGCAGCAGCTGCAGCAGCGGCGGCACTATCACCTTCGCCTGGTTCAGGCTTCTGCTGCTGCTCCAATGCGGCGCCATCTACATTTGCAGTGCTTCCGGCCTCAAGCTCATGCCCTGCCGGTTGCTGCTCTTTTGGCTGCTGCTGCTCCTCTCCTGCCACTGCAACTGCACCTGCTTCTCCATCCGCTGATGCGGTTGGGCTGCTTTCCCCGCCATCAACCGCTGCTGCTACTGCTGCTGCTGCTGCATCAGGCTCCCCTGTGAGCCCCACTTGCTCCCGGTCAGGGTCCTGGTCTGTTACATACGCCAGCACTGCCAAGTCATCACCATGGGGCACAGCACCCTGCAGGAGACAGGTGAAACTCGAGTGTCATGCGTGCGCCAAAATTTGTGCCATGCTGTGCACCATGCTGCTGTGTCATGCTGTGCGTCATGCTCTGTGGCGTGCTGTGCGCCATGCTGTGTGCATGATGTGTGCCATGCTGTGCGCCATGTTGTGCGCTGTGCTCTGTCATGCTGTGCGCTATGCTGTGCGATGTGCGGAGTAATGCTATGCGCTGTGCTATGCGCTGTGCCATGCGCTGTGCTGAGTAACGCTGTGCGCTGTGCTGTGCGCTGTGCTGAGTGATGCTGTGCGCTGCGCTGAGTCATGCTGTGCGCCGTGCTGTGTGCTGTGCTGAGCAATGCTACGCGCTGTGCTGAGTCATGCTGTGCGCCATGTTTTGCGCGGCGCTAAGTCATGCTGTGTGCCATGCTGTTTGATGTGCGGAGTCATGCGGTAGGCGTGTTGTGTGCTGTGCTGAGTCATGCTGCATGTTATGCAGTGTATCAAGTAGGCATCGCAAGCCATGTGCGTTGTGTTGCGTGATGTATCATATGCACTGCGGGTGCAGCTGCTACATGTCATCCCCAATTTATGTGCTGTGTTGTGTGCTGTGCACTGTGCTGCGT
Organism: Tetradesmus obliquus; assembly: GCA_030272155.1. NCBI lineage: Eukaryota > Viridiplantae > Chlorophyta > Chlorophyceae > Sphaeropleales > Scenedesmaceae > Tetradesmus > Tetradesmus obliquus. The sequence goes on along the minus strand of CP126200.1, from coordinate 2,503,651 downwards.
GTTGTGCACTACGCGATGAGAGTTGCGCTGTGCTGTGCGCGCTGCTTGCTTATTGCACTGTACAGTGCACATCACGTAGCACACCGCACAGCACACCGCACAGCACATGCAGGGCATGCCATGTACTATACTGCTGTGCTGCATGCCGCGCCTCACCAGGCAGAAAAAGTCTGTTGTGCTGTGTGCCGTGCTACGAGATGTGCGCTACGCGGTGTGTGCTGCGCTGTGCCGTGTGCGCTGTGCTGCCTGCTGTGCTTTGCGAGCTGCATGCCTCCATAGCCCCACCAGGCAGAAGTCAGCAGGCAGGCGAGCTGTGCTAGTGACTGGGGCCAGGTTCAGTCTTGACAGTAAACTATACCAAACTGCAATTCACGCATTGCACAGCACTATACTGCTGTGTCGCATTGCATGCCGCGCCTCACCAGGCAGAAGAAGTCTGCCGGTATGCTGCTGGTGACCTTCAGCCGCCGCTGCATCGCACCAGACACCGGGTCAGTGGCGCTCAGCACCTTGGCCACCTGACCGGCAACAAGTAAGCAGGCAGGCAGTGGCAGCAGGCAACTGAGTTTTAAAAGCAGGCATGTTGGCGCTGGCCAGACACCGGGTCGGTGGCGCTCAGCACCTTGGCCACCTGGCCGGCATGTAAGACAAGCAGCACGGAGAGACAGCAGGCACAGCAGGCAGGTTAGGTGCTGGCCGGCAACAGCAGAGAAGCAGAGGTGACAGGCAGAGCAGGCAGAACACAAGCTGGCGAGGTAGCACCAGACACCGGGTCGGTGGCGCTCAGCACCTTGGCCACCTGGCCGGCAACAGCCAGCAAGCAGAGGTGACAGACAGGGCATGCTGAGCTTGAGCTGGCCAGACTACAGCAGACACCGTGTCGGTGCCGGCAGCACTGGTGGCGCGCAAAAAGCCATTAAACACATTCTTAGATTTATAATTCTATATTTTAGCATAATATCATAAATCAAAATATCAATGAATCCTACAGCACCTTGGCAAGCCAGCCAGCAATCGCACAAGCAAGCAAGCAGACGAGTACGGCATAGATGGACAGGCAGGTGAGGCTGCCCGTTGACAGCAACAGCAGCACATACATCACCAAGGGTGCTGGGAGTTGTGTGACGTGCGTAACTCCACACACCACCTCACCTCAAAACACACATCATGTTGGTGTCTTGCGAGATGGTTGATGCCGATTGTGTGACACAGATCAGGGCAGTACAACTGGCTAGCCGCACCCCGCACCTGGATGCAGTCTAGCCAGGCCACGCACAAGCCCTCGCCCTAGTGCAGGTGTGCAAGGTGCTTGTCCAGTAGCACAAAAGTGCAGGTATTGGTGATGAAAAAAGGCCACACCTGGATGCAGTCTGGCCAGGCCACGAACAAGTTACACTGTTGAACATAGCAAAACGTAGTGATTTTATTTTTTACCGCACCTGGATGCAGTCTGGCCAGGCCACGAAGAGGTCCTCGCCCTGGTGCAGGTACAGCCGGCACTCGCAGCACTCAGGGAAGCGGCCGCCACGCGGGCGCGGGATGCTGCCAAACATCTGGTGCTGGTTGGTGTCGTACACCTGCACAAGCAGGGAGGAAATGCACAACGAGTGAAAGCAGACACCACCGGACAGGGTTGTTGAGGCAAGTTTAAGCAGAGATAAACAACAGATTCAGATGGTTGGATGGTTTAAAGGTCAGGGTGGAGAGTGGAAACTGCGAGGACACATACTGGTGGTGACAGAGAGGAATCTGGGGCTTTGGAACCTTCAGCGGCTGTGCTGGTACAGTTGCCATGCTGCCCATGTGACGAAACCACTATGCAATGGTGGGTTGCTGCACTGAACGCAGCTCACAGCAGACGGTTCACATACAGATACAGAAACTCCGTAAATCGACCACATGCTGCGTACACTGCGCCGCACCTTGACACCCACGTCGCTGGCCCACACCAGGATGGGTCCATGCCACGCCACTGCACGAATGGGCCCCTCGCCCTGGTGCAGCACCGTGTCATTGCGCCCCAGCCAGCCCTGCAGAAGTAACATCACAGCAGCAGCAGTGAGAGTCACGCATTGTGCTGCAGGACTGGCCTGGTGCAGCACCATGTCATTGCGCCCCAGCCAGCCCTAATGCAGCAGCAGCAGCAGCAGCAGCGTAGTAATGTCTGTCTTACTCAAGTGACGGACGGACAAGACATTGGCGCGTAGGACTGTGGGCGCCTATGTATCCTTGCGTGCTTGAAGCACGTTCGCATACGTAGCATACACGCAGCTAGACCCATCCACCCTGGCCTGGGAGCTGCGTGCCCTTGGCATGTGCATGTGAGCTGAAGCAAGCCTTGGCTGCTGCTGGCTTGACGCACTGATCAGACCATGAACCAGCACGCACAGCATGCCCGAGCAGTCGCTTCGCACACCAGCAACACGATCAAACTCAACAAGACACTCTCTCGAGCTCACACCGGTGCTCCACACATGCATGCAGCCATGCAAGCAGGCCCGAAAGTGCTGCCTTTCAACACCTACTTGAGAGCTGAGCTTCAGCCGCCCGCGCACATCGCCCGTCACAAACTCGTGCGTCTTGCGCGACGCATAGCGGGGGTCCAGCGCTACGACCTGGCAGCAGCAGCAGCAGCAGCAGCAGCAGCAGCAGCAGCACCAGGTGCAGCAGCCAGATCAAGCAGCAGGGGCGGGAAAGGCCAGGTTGCTGAACATGCAGCAACCTCTACGGCTGTCGTTTGAATAGGAGACCATTTGCGGTATGGTCAGGCAGCCAGCATGGCGAGCATTGCTGCTGCTGCTGCTGGTGCTCGTGCTGCTGCTGGTAACTCGATCGCAACTGCTGACAGGCACCTCAGCCCTCTGCGCGTTGTGAGTGAGTGTGCGTGCCATCTGATTTGCTTGTGCTGCTGCAGGAAGTGAGCCTCACAGTGCAGACAAGCCCCTGCCTCCGCCGCTCTGCTGCTATTGCTGCTGCTGCTGCTGCTGCTCCCGCTGCTGCTGTCCTCACCGTAATAGGCCGCTTGAAGGTGTACTTGTTTGTCTCATCAGCGTACAGCCCGCTGACCTGCAGCAGCACACAACAGCACACACTGAACACAGCAAGGCAAGGCATCCAGCAGCAGCATTTTACCCACCACACCTCGCATTTGCAGCCTTTTGCTGCTGCCAGTGCTGCCGGTGCTGCCCTTCCAGAGCAAGGAAAGGGCTGCACTGCTTGCATTGCTAGAAGTGCGCCTGTGTACTATGGTCTGAGCTGCTGCTGCTGCTGCTGCTCCTGCTGCTGCTGCTCCTCCTGCTCCTCCTGCTGGTGCTGCTGCCACTGTTGCTGCTACCGCAGCTCAACTGGGAACTTGGTGCACCAATACGTAGTGCAGTTGTGCCCTAAAATCGGTACTGCTGCTGCTGCTCACCGAGACGTAGTTCTCCCCGCAGCAGCTGGCCACATACTCCGCCTTGTCATCAAAGCTGATGTGGCGCACTGGCTGGCTGTGCAGGGCGAAGCGCTTCACCTGCAGCAGCAGCGCACATCAGGCGGATGAGATACGAACTGTGAGCTGGCTTGACTCGCGCGTTTTGTAATGTGACGAAAGACATAGTTGGGGATTGCTGTTGCTGGAGCAGGCATCGAAACACAGCGATACAACATGCAGAGCAAACTGAAGCGCACTGCTGCTGCTGCTGCTGCTGCGAGCCGCGCAGCCACTGTGCTGGATTGATGTGTTCAGACAGTGAAATTCCATAATCCTCAGCTCTGTTGCGGGTGCTGCTGTAAGCCACATCCGGGCGTGGCCCTACCTCATTGCCTGAGTAGTCTAGTATGTGTATGTTGCCAGCACTGGTGCCCAGTGCAAGCACCTTCTCAGACAGGCACAGTGCAGTTGCGGAGGCATCTTTTAAAATGCTTTTAACATCTGCTCCTAGGCGCTCGTATTTGAGCTGCGGCTCCAGATCATCTGCTCCTGCTGCTGCTGTTGGTGCAGGAGCCGTAGTGGCCTGTGTCGCTTCTGCCTCGCCTTGCACAGCGCCGTCACTAGGGTCAGATGCATCCGGCATAGCTTTGACGTCAATAGCGTTCATCCATGCTGGATATGCTTCGTGAAAGAGCACTGGTGAACGCAACTACGCACGAAGCGCTACCTGTTTGTCCACGACGCCTGCAATTTCAAATATACAGCATATTACACGCTTCAGAGTAGATTTTTACGGTTGCAACCTGCCCGTTTCGGTGATCGTTTAACTGCTAGGGCTTTGGAGGTGCGGGTAACACGAGGAACTTCAACTTGCTGGCACAACCGCCACTTCCTCTGGTTGTACAGGCACAGTCATTGAACATCTCATCACGGTGGTGCAAGACAGACTTGGCTGGCACTACGCTCTCCAAGCCTGACAGAAGCAAGTGCTTGCAAGTGCAGCAAGGCAGCACTGCTGGCAGCAGTGACGCCCACTGGACAGGTGGCCGTGCCCCATCTGTCGCAGTACCGTACGATACACTTTCCTTGCCAGCTCGATGCAAATATAGTAGCTGAGCACTGCCGGTCATGGTAAAGTACGCGTGGGCCAGCATCCTTGGCTCAGCCAGGCTCAGCCAGTGGCAAAAACCTCCCAATGATCTGCTGAACCATCCACCACACTTGAAATGCCAGCCGGCTACTGTCAGCTGGTTGCTTTTGTTACCTCCGCAAAAGAAACTGTCGTTGGCAGTCGCCGCAACACTGCCTGTGGCAGAGTAGTAAGCTCAGGCTGCATTCCATGCAGTACACCTGCCAGCAACAACGTAGTAATCCAAACCTTGTCAAGGCATGACAGCAGACCATCCGTACAGAAGGTCCAACCTGCTGGTGCTTGTGCTGCAGCAAATCCAAAAGCTGGCAGCACGCCTAAAGCTGGCATTGCGCATGAACTGGCCTCTTGCATGGTGCCGCTGCGCAGTTGCTTGCGCAGCCACTGGCTGCGGTCTGTGTTGCAGCTGCACAACCAAACCTGCTCAACATTGCCTGCTGTGCAGGCTTGATGAAATCAAATCACTCTCAAATGTAGCAGCACAGTGTGACAGCAGCTGACAGGCTGCCAGCTTCTGCTGTGCGGAGACCTCAGCTGCCTGATGCACGGACTCTTGACAACACACTGCCAAGCAATGCTGCTGATGAAAGGAGGACGACAAACCCACCTCGCTAAGTTCTACCCGTCTACCAAGCAAAAAATGTATAAATGCAACAGGCGCTTAATGCAGCACGTTGCACATCACAGCTTCTGCTCTGCATTGGAGCCAGCTGTGGTATCTGCTCTGCAATGGAGCCAGCTGTGGTATGCTACTGAACAACAGCAGGCTGCTGATGAGGACGGTGATGGTGAGACTGCCGCAGGATTGATGGCATCAACGAGCAATACCTGTGCTTGCAGTCGCCAGCTTCGCAAGCTGGCTCACTGCCGCAAGCGAAACAAATCATAGTGTGCATGAAGGATCTCAAGCCTAGGTGTGAGTTGCGCAGGAACATGTACAGGAATTTAGCGTGTCAAGAGGGATGCTGGCAGTAACACTGCTGCCAGAAGACCAAAAGGCGATGATCCCTTCTGCACAACGTAACACATGAAAAGAAGGAAGCCCATAAAGAGACTGGGTTCTGCTGCTGGCACCACAACATTAGCAAGCTCGGGGCCCCTTGCCCAGCAGGGGCCCTAGGGGGAATCCCCAGACAATGTCAACACGACAGTCATTTGATTGTGGCAGTGCCGCTTCTGGCCGGGATGAAAAAGGGCTGGCAACACGGCCCTTGTAAACCACATGAGGTGACGTGCAGTTGCTTTTGAAATGCGTGACGATGTGAGGGTGTGCAGGGACAGGGGTGCCATATCCTCCTGCTTGTGCTGATGGCCAGAGCACTGCATGATCATGCCAACCGATGCCGCGACTACTGTCTAAATGCAGCAGATCACCTGAATGCACCATCCAATGCACATCAGCTCCGCATGTACTGCTGTCAGTTGGCCATAAATCCTGCCTTTGGGTGTAGGGCTTGGGTAAACTGAACCCTAGACTCCTGCACCTGTAATACAAACCAATCCCCAGCACTGCTGCCACAGTGACAGGCTGCCCAGCAGCATGACACTGCAGCTGTATCAAGCCATCACATGAGCATAAGCAAATGTGCCCGCAATAGTGGATCAAGCTAAAACTGTGCATCAGCAAGGATGGTGATGCATTTGTTGCAGAACACACCACGCAGTCAGCTGATTTGCACAACCACGCATGGCAGCATGCCAGCAGTTGGTGTGGTTGCAACCCATGGATATACACCTGTTGCGCAGCCAATTGCTGTGCGTGAACAGGCACCAGCCCCTGCACCAGCTCGTATGCTGCCTGCACAAAACAGCAACTTCGTTTCGACCACACTGTGCAGCATGTATGAAACACTCGACTGCCATGCATCATGCAGCGGATGTTGAGTGCAGCATACGCGGATTTGGTGAACGCTGAACTGGGTTCGTTGAGTCTGCACCTGTAAATGCAATTGCAGAACCTACAGCAACAGAACTTCACGCTCCAGTTGCAGGCACTTCTGGGGCCTCTCACAGAACCTTGCAGGAACCTTGCAGCTTCTGCCCTGCACACACAGACACGTCAATATGTGCGGAAGCAGCAAAACAGCACACACCACACGCTGCAGCGAGTGCCGCCAGCGCTGAGGTGCGCTCATCCTGCAACTGCCACATCTGTCCAGTCCCCTTGCAGCAGCCCCAGCAAGGCTGAGGTGTCTGCCACTGACCAAGTCGACCCAGCATCAGTAGACACACGGATGTCTCCAGCCACCGGAGGCAGCAAAGTGCTAGACTTTGTAGCGAGGAGCGTGTTGCCATCCCTGGATGATGCCACAGCCCAGAAGTTGCCCAGCAGCGGCAGTGCAGCATTTGTGATCTGCGCCCAGCTGTAGCTACCACCTGAGAACGTCCCCTTGAGCAGCACGCCGTTGCCGGCGGTCACCAGATCTGCGCGCACAGCGAGTAGCTGACTGCCGGCTCCATCAGTAGCGATACTCCTGAAATTACTGGAGCTCCCAGTGGTGCCCCAAGTTGCCCCAGAGTCTAATGAGACTCGGATCGACGAATTCAGCGCTGCCGCAAACATGCCAGTGCCCGCATCATTTACCGCAACGCTCTGCCAGTCGCCGGTAGGGCTGGCAGTCGCCCATGACCAGCTGCTACCACTGAATGTGCCCACAAACAAGCCAGCTCCTGAGCCGGTTTTGCAAGCCAGCAGCTTGGTTCCATCGCCGTTTGATGCGATCGATGACCAGGTGTTAGCAACAGGGATGCTGCCTCCAGATATGTCAGACCAGGTCCAGGTGGATCGGTCCGATGTTGTTCCCATGAAGACAGCTGCATTGCTGCTTGAGGCAACGCCAAAGATCTCGGTGCCGGTATTGTCCATCGCAAGGTGAACCTACAGGTGCACACAGCACACCAGCAGAGACAAGGAGACAAAGGATAGTGTACAAGCCCTGGCTTCGCTGAGATCTGGCTGGGCTACGTGCTGCCATGCAGCATGCTGCGCAAGCGGGTAGCACAGTCCAACAGCAAAGAGACAAGACATCTGCAGCTGAAGGACGCCTACAACCTGGTTGCCTTTGAGCACAAAACAGCCCATCACCATGCATCAACATACGCTGCTGCTGGTGCTCATGCACACTCACCCAGTTGCGTGACCCGCTGTTGGCAATAGCGGTCCAGGTTGCGCCCTTGTCCTGGCTGTACCATATCTGGCCGCTTGAGCGTGCTGCTGCCATGTATTTGCCGGAAGCATCAACCACAACAGAGCTCCAAGAGCCAGCATAAGACCGATCCTGCCAGATGGTAGCATCGCCGGTAGATGAAGTGTAGATGTTGGCAGACACGGCTTGCACTGCCACAGCAGTTGGCGTGTCTGCAGAGGAAGCAGCAAACGCAGCCACGGCAGCATTGGCAACAGGTTCAGTAACGCAGGAAGACGCACCAGACCGCTTGATGCCCATCTCTTGCAGATCAGAGTTTTGCTTACATGCAGTAATGCTGCAGGTTGAGTGTGCCGGCCAACAGCGTCAGCAAGGTGCCTTGCAGCTGACACCAGAATCATGCTGTGGCAGCACCACACATGCATTGCTGTCAACCAACGTTTCCAAGCTGTTGCCAATGCAGCACATACACATCAACATCACGCAGCAGTGCACACCACACGCTTTCAGGGTTCGTTGCCCTGGATGTCAGCAGGGCAACACCCAGCGACAGCTACTTCTGCTGATGCTCACAGTTTCACTGCTAGTCTCCCGCATTATGACTCACAGCAGTCTGAGGAGCTCGTGCGTGGTGCGTAGGACTGTGTGTCTGATGGGCAGCTTGTGCATGCGCTTGCAGGCGTTGAGGTATAGCCGCTTTGATAAGTGCCGCTTGTGCAGGCGACAGCGCTGCCGCCGCTTGCACTGCTGTAGTAGTAACCTGGCGGCGCACCTGCGTGCAGCAGACGCGTGGCAGTGGAGCAGCAGGCATGCATAAATTGAAACCCCAAGCAGGCAAATATTGGGAATCGCTGCTGGCAGTTGTGTGCAGGACTCGCACTCAACGGCTGCATGTGCTGCTCAAGATTTGGTATGCCAAGGCAGCACGCAGTAGATGTTGCATGCAAAGATGTTGTGATGGTGAGAAACAGGAGTGTATGTACTTGGACAGAGAGTCATAAAGGGTGCAGGTTGGACTTGAACCTCTGACACAGAACACACCAAGCTCACGCTAGGACTCTTTACAGCAGCGCCAAAATGACAACTGCTGCCGCCGCCACATGACATGGCAAATGTTGCAAAGACCACGTCCAGCGTGCAATCAACTTCCAAGGCCACTCACTGCAGAAAGATGCCCCAGCAGACTGCGTGGTGAGGCCGTTGCTGCAGCTCTGGCAAGACAGCTGATTGCCGCCAGCATTGTAGGTGCCAGCAAGGCACTGGGTGGCAGTGGCCGGAGAACCAGCAACATAGCCGTACCCAGGCAGTGTGCCTGCACACACATGAGCAGCAAGCAGCGCAGCAGGGATGCTCAAACGGTTGGTGGAACAACTGCGGTATGGTGCATTGTGCTGCTTGGCATAATGCCTGCGTATGTATGCACGCTGGTACTCCAGTGCTCATGCATGTATGTGTTCTGCAGTTGTGTCCTGTAGTGTACTGAAGCCCAGCAACGGGTGCAGCATGCACGTCCCTAGGAACTTACTGTTGCAAGCTGCGATACTTGTTGCTCCAGCGCTTATTGTTGTCAAACCTGTGCTGCAGGCCTGGCAGGCCAGCTGGTTGCTGCCAGCGTTGTAGGTGCCAGCAGCGCACAGGGTGGCAGTGACAGGCGGACCCGCACTGTAGCCATAGCCAGCGGCAGCGACTGCAGACACAACAGCAACAAGTATGTTGTTCAAAGCGCAGAATCCATGGACGCGCAATCATGTGGTGTGTTGTGCATGACCTGGGAAAGCATGATGCTGCACACACTTTGTAATTTGAGGCATATGCATTGTGCGCGATCCACAAAACAAGCTGCTACATCAGACACACAACGCACAGGTTGCGTGTTACTCACGGGTGCAGTCTGCACTGCTGGTTGCTCCCGCGCCGCTGGTGGTGAAGCCAGCTGGGCAGGCCTGGCAGGCCAGCTGGTTGCTGCCAGCATTGTAGGTGCCAGCAGTGCACTGAGTGGCAGTGACAGGCGGGCCAGCACTGTAGCCATAGCCAGCGGCAGCGACTGCAGACACACAGGAAAAGCGTGATTGTTCAAGGCACAAAAGAACCTTGCTTTTGTTGCCACCGGCCGTTACCACGGGGTGATGTTCATGATATTAAGGCAGAGATGCGTGCATTCGTCTAGAAACGCAATGCTGATGCATCCAATGAAAAATCCCGACAAGAAAAAGCAGCAGACACACAAGGCGCGGGATGCGTGCTACTTACGTGTGCAGTCTGCACTGCTGGTTGCTCCCGCGCCGCTGGTGGTGAAGCCAGCTGGGCAGGCCTGGCAGGCCAGCTGGTTGCTGCCAGCATTGTAGGTGCCAGCAGCGCACTGAGTGGCAGTGACGGGCGGGCCAGCACTGTAGCCATACCCAGGTGCGGCCACTGCAGACACATAGGCGGCAAAACATGTTTGTCGATGCACAAGATAACCTTGAATTTGGTGTCACCGAATGTCACCACGAGGTGATGTTCATGATACCAAGGCGCAGATGCGTGCATTTGCCTAGGAACGTAATGCGGCTGCATTGAATGAAGGCCTACAAGTAAAAAAGCAGCACACAAGGCGCAATAGTGTGCTACTCACGTGTGCAGTCTGCACTGCTGGTTGCTCCTGCGCCACTGGTGGTGAAGCCAGCTGGGCAGGCCTGGCAGGCCAGCTGGTTGCTGCCGGCATTGTAGGTGCCAGCAGCGCACTGAGTGGCAGTGACGGGTGGACCAGCACTGTAGCCATACCCAGGTGCGGCAACTGCAGACACACAAGCAGCAAGCATGGGTGGTCGAACCATCCCCAAACCTTGGGCGTGCGATCAGGTGCGGCGATGGGCATGGCCTGGCAAAGCAGATGCTGCACAACGGCCTCGCAATGTAGTACATACGCTTCGGACAAGATGCAGAAAACAGTCCAGTACAGCAGACACATAAGATACAGGCTGTGCGCTACTCACGGGTGCAGTCTGCACTGCTGGTTGCTCCCGCGCCGCTGGTGGTGAAGCCAGCTGGGCAGGCCTGGCAGGCCAGCTGGTTGCTGCCAGCATTGTAGGTGCCAGCAGCGCACTGGGTGGCAGTGACTGGCGGACCAGCACTGTAGCCATAACCAGCGGCCGCAACTGCAGACACACAAGCAGCAAGCGTGGGAGGTCGAACCATGCCCAAACCTTGGCCGTGCAATAATGTGCAATGATGTGCACAACCTGGCAAAGCAGATGCTGCACAACGGCCTCGCAATGTAGTACATACGCTTCGTACAAGATGCAGAAAACAGTCCAGTACAGCAGACACATAAGACACAGGCTGCGCGCTACTCACGGGTGCAGTCTGCACTGCTGGTTGCTCCCGCGCCGCTGGTGGTGAAGCCGGTTGGGCAGGCCTGGCAGGCCAGCTGGTTGCTGCCAGCATTGAAGGTGCCAGCAGCACACTGAGTGGTTGTAATAGGCGGGCCAGCACTATACCCGTACCCAGGGGCAGCCACTGCAGACACACAAGCAGCAAAGCTTGTTTGTCAAAGCTTAAAAACTCGTTGTCTGTGCCAGTACCGGCTGTCACCTCCAAATGATGCTCATGACATTGCAAGGCAAATGCGTGCATTTGCCTAGAACCGCAATGCTTACCAATCGAAAAAACGTTTCAAACGTATGTGCATAAGACACACCGGCACGGTACCACGTCACTCACGGGTGCAGTCTGCACTGCTGGTTGCACCCGCGCCGCTGGTGGTGAAGCCGGTGGGGCAGCTCTGGCAGGCCAGCTGGTTGCTGCCAGCATTGAAGGTGCCAGCAGCACACAGGGTGGCAGTGACGGGCGGACCAGCACTGTAGCCATACCCAGGCTGCGTAACTGCAAACACCAACACATGAAACAATAACACGTGAGCCCTCTCACACCACAAAGGCTTACTGACTCAGTAGCTGTTAAACCTGAACTTCTTGTTTCTTAACTTTGGTGTGTGAAGTAAGAACTGCAGGCGTTTTAGACAACAAGATGACCTGATATTAGTAAGGTCCAACATGCAGATCATCACTACACGCCCTACAAACTGAGATATGTGCCCTGTGGTGTATAGCAGGTGTGGCAGAAGATCACCGTTGCTGGTGAATGCACTCACGATTGCAATCGTCAGCACTGTCGCTGCCTGCTGCACTTGTCAGGCCAACCACCAAGCTACTGCAGGCAACGGGTATGCCGGCGGCTGTAGTGATGTCTCCACCAATGCAGATGCTGCCAGCAGGGCACTGAGTGGTTGTCACTGTGCTCACAGCAGCATCAGCAACTGGGGAGGACTGGATGACACTTGCAATGACAGGCGCCAAGCCAGCAGCAATGACTGCAGGCGGCGGCAGCAGCAGCGGCAGCAGCAGCGGCAGCAGCAGCAGCAGCAGCAGCATCAGCAACTGGGAAGGACTGGATGACACTTGCAATGGCAGGCGCCAAGCCAGCAGCGATGACTGCAGGCAGCAGCAGCAGCAGCAGCAGCAGCAGCAGCAGCAGCCACTGGGGAAGACTGGATGACACTCGCAATAACAGGCGCCAAGCCAGCAGCAATGACTGGGCGCGGTAGCAGCAGGTGATACCAGAGGCAGCAGGTGAGGCAAGGAACCGACGATCGACATCGGCACGCTTGCAGGCCTGCTGCATGGTGCTGCTTGTGCTGTGGAGCATGCTGCTGTACATGTTTATGACTAGTTTGACAAGGCTTCACCCTCCTGAATGCTATAGAAAGCTCCGGTTCATATGCTGCACACCATGTCTTTTGTGCAGCACACTGCCAGTGACCACAATGCATGCTGCTGCAATTACATAATCCCATCAACACTCCACATGTACACTACTCGTGTGTTCGTCCCTTAGGGCTTACTCTTGCAGTCATCCGCCCTGGTTGACCCTGTGCTGCTGGTTGTCAGGCCCGCTGAGCACGTGTCACATGACATCAGCTTGTTGTAACCGGCCTTGTACTGCCCTTGAGGGCAGGCTGCAGCAGATGGTGGCGAGCCTGGCACATAGGCATAGCCTGGTGGTGCCTCTGCAGTCATACATATGTGTGGCACAGAAGACACATCAATGAGGATGTGTCAAAGCAACCGACAAAAGGGTATGCTGCTGATGGTGGTGAGCCTGGCGCATAGGCATAGCCTGGCGGTGTCTCTGCAATCATACATTTGTGTCGCACAGCAGCCACATCAGTAAGGATTTGTCAAAACAGTTGACAAAAAGGCTGCTGCTGATGGTGGCGAGCCTGGCACATAGACATAGCCTGGCTGTGTTTTCTGCAATCATACCATTGTGTCGCACAGCAGCCACATCAGTAAGGATTTGTCAAGACAATCAGCAAAAAAGGCTGCAGCAGATGGTGCCGAGCCTGGCACATAGGCATAGCCTGGCGGCGCCTCTGCATAGACAAGATGTATTCAACAGCAGATACATCAACACAAAGGAGTCACTGCTGCACATAGCAGCAGGCGGGCACCACCACACTAACAGCCAGCAGGAGGCATTCACACCTCTTGGCTACTGCCTAAGCTTGATTTTGTCCAACAGCAGTACAGGTATCTGCAAAAACTACACTCACGGCAGTTGTTTTCCGCGGTGTTTGCTGCAGAAGCTCCAGCAGTGCCTGTGCCACCCGGGCAAAGTACTGGAATGCCAGGGCCAGCAGTAGGGCTGCCAGTCACCACGCCACCCTGCAGCAAACACGCCGCGGCAGGCACATACAAACATCAACTTAGACGGCAGTAGCGCTGCCAGTTACCACGCCACCCTGTGCAACAAAAGAAGATGTTCCGGCAGGCAGATGCATACAACAAGTTAGGAGCGGTTTGCTTCAGACTCACGTCCACAGGCTCTTGCTGCAGGCTGACATGCAAGGAGGAAGTATGCCTAGAGCCCTAACGTTGACCAGAGTTGATGTGTGTGGCGTGACTGGCCGGCTTATATCGTGCAACGCTGAGCACAGCAACATTGGGGGCAGCTGCAAACACTCATTACTTCCGTCTGCACATGTTCTGTGACGCTCAGTTGCCTACACTGTAGGCCTGTAGTACAGGCACAGCACACACAACCCGCAGCATTCCCTGCATATGCACAACAAACACAATGCACCACGCACCTGGCAGTAGAAGTCCTGTGGGCACGCCGCAGTCCCTGTGATGCCTGCTACAGTGGCAATGGCTGTCAGGATGGGCCCAGATGAGCCAACAGGCGTGTATCCTGCCTGTATGGCTGTGGGCAGGCGCAGCAACAGTTGGAAATAGACAAGGGCAGTGAGGTCTGTAAGCAGACAGTGGAGTGCAGATATTGACACACATGCAATGGCTGTCTGGATTGACCCAGATGAGCCCACAGGCGTGTACCCTGCCTGGATGGCTGCAGATATTGAACACATTGTGAGACAACAGGCAGGGACACTCTTAGATGGCAACAACATTGTTAACACCAACATCGGATGGCAGAATGGCTGTCAGGATGGGCCCTGACGATCCAACAGGTGTGTACCCTGCCTGTATGGCTGTGGGCAGGCGCAGCAATAGATGGAAACAGACAAGGGCAGCAAGGATTGTAAGCAGGCAGTGGAGTGCAGATGGAGACACACATGCAATGGCTGTGGCGATGGGCCCGGACGAGCCCACAGGTGCGCAACGCGTTGCCTGGATGGCTGCAGACAACAAAGGACAGACGTCATGTAACTAAATAACAGGCAGTGGCGATCTTAGATGGCAGCAACACTAGCAAATCTGGACGGCAAGACACAGCGACAGAACTGGATGGAGGCAGACCAAAACAACACCACATATGGAAACGGGCCATAGCAGGACCCTTTCCACCACGCCTTGCATGCTATGCCTCATCCCCGCTGGCTTCAGTGATTACATGCAGCACGCTTTTCTCTGGCGCATCTGGTGCACTCACTGTCGCATTGTAGGAGGCTGGTGGAGCCTGTGCCCGCAGTGGTAAGCTCAGGTGCATATGGACATGCCACAGGGGTTGCACTGCTTGGGATGGTGCCACCAGGACAAGCCCATCCCACTGGGCAAGCCACAGTTGCTGCAACTTGCAGGATGCTGTAGCTTGTGCCGCTCAGTAGCGCAGCTATGGCGTTCACGGGAGCGCGGCCGGCTTGGATCACTGCAGATGATACGAAGAGCAGTGAAAGGGTGCATGCAATACGGCAAAGCAGGAGCAGGGGCAGCAGCAGCAGTGGTTACACAGCTTGGTAGGGGCGAAACCGTGCTGCTGCAGCAGTTGAACATGAGCAAGTCTGTGGGGCGCAATACAGTGGGGACTCAGCAGGACAGCTGCATGCGGAAAAAACCCAGTTCGCCTGCAAAGCAGAAGAAGCAGCTCAGGGGCAGCTGCACCACACCGTAGTTGGTGTGTCTGCCTGGCTTTATACCACAATTGTGTAGCGCATGCACAACTCATGTTGTAGCTCAAGACTCACAGTTGCAAGCGCTTCTTGAGGTGCCAGGCGGTGCCTGCACAGCGATGCCTGCAGGGCACGCCTGAGGCACTCCAGCCCCAACAGGGCTGCCCCCAGGGCAGTAGTAGCTGTCAGGACAGTCTGTTATGCCTGTCAGGGTGCTCACATTGACTGCTGTGAGGTGGGTGGTTGTGCCACCGTTACTTGTGCCGACGCTCCCCACAGGCAGCTCTGCCAAAGCATCCCAGCAGCAGCAGCAACAGCAACAGCAGCAGCAGCAGCCAACAGTCCAGCTCGTCAGTCAGACACAGCGCACGTTGAAGGACTTGCTGTTGCAGGCAAATTGCATGCGCAGGAAATGTTTGCAGCGATGCATAGCGGCGGCAGGGCGCAACATTTTGCTACGCCACGCTGCAGATGATTTTTTTGCGGTTGCTCACCACACGTTGATACATCAGCCGCCAGGACAAGCCCAAAGCTGCCACAATTGAGGCACTGGGCCGCTGCCGTCATTCCCGCAGTCTGCAGAAAGTTTGCCGGCTCGTTGTTGCATGACGTGCAGCTGCTGTTGTGGCCGCCAGTGCTGAAAGATCCAATTCCACACAGCACGGCAGCAGCCCCGCCAGACCAGCCAAACCCTGGGAGGGTTTTGCACGCTGATCTGCTGACAAAACCGCCTGATACGGCATTTCTGTACAGTGCCAAGTCTGCTTCGCATGCAGCTCTTTGGGTTGCGTTGGCAACTGAGCTGCAGCTCGTGACCATGTTGGTGGGACAGCGGGTGCAGGGGCGTGGCTGTAATCCCCATGCAATGCTGTTGCTGGCGTCATATGAAGTGCTGTTGCACACTTCAACTGTTATAACACCGCTGTTGCTGTAAGTGCCCACTCCGGGCGGTACCCCTGTTTGGCATGCAACACATACATTGTAGCAGAAGGAAGCAAGGAAGCTGGTCAGTGTGCCAGAATTCATTTGAAACAGCAACACCAGCATGCATAGGTCAATGCTGGAAGGTCAACAGGTCAATGCAGAACGCGACATACCCTTGTGTACCTCACATATGCCTGATCGCAACTTAGGTGCTGCTGCCGAAACCTCCGCTTGGCAGCACTCACAGCACGATGAAGAGTTTCCGCGGACTTTGATGGTTCGCAACGCTCCGGTTATCGGATTAGGTTTGACCAAGTCAAACATTGGCGTTGACCGCCAGCCTGTGCCAGCGCCGCAGGCTGTGCAGCTGCTCCTGATGCTGTACCCCTCTGCAAACGTACCATCTGGGCATGTCACCCCTGCTACAGAAGAGCTCACATAGCTAAAGCCGGGCTGGGCGACTGCAAGCAACACAGCAATGAAGATGGTTGAATATAGGAGCTGCAGCAGCTGATCTAACTTATACGAGTTAAAAAGCCTTTTGCACTTGCTGCAATCTGATGAAGCTGGCCATTGCGCCAAATGGGCGGAATAGTGCTGCTACAATGCATGCCAAGACAGTGACTTGGGAATTGTGTTGCTGATGCCAGACATGAGTTGCAGGACAGGCAGAACATACTAAACACGCCTGAAGAACAAAAAGGATAGGCAGTGGGATGGCAAGCAGGCATGTCAGCCACAGCACTCACCGCACTCGGCCTGCGCTGCTGCCCCTTCCGTGCCCGTCATTAGGTTGTCAGGGCAGGCGGTGCAGGTGCCATTGGTGCCTCCTGCGAAACAGCAGCAACAGCAGCAGCAGCCACATTATGGTAATATCAAGCCAAAAGCGCTGCAACGCATAGCACTGCGCCATGTGTTCTGCACCACAGGCAAGAGTTTTGGCAAGCTACTTGCGCAGGGAACTGCAACCAGTAAATGCAAGCAAACAGCCAGAGACATGCCCTCTAGCAACTGTCAAACACGGTGCAGAAGCAACAAGCAGCGACTGCAATACTCTGGTTGCTTCCATACACAGGATGTTTGACACATCCAACATACTAAGCAGTGACGCTCGTTTTAACACGCACCTGAGCTATACCACCCATCCGGGCACTTCCCAGACGTCACAAAAGACCGGTTGCTGCTGGATGCTGTCACCCATGCAAAGCCAGGCAGGTGCACACACGCCCTCCGGTCAAAGTATGCGGCCACTGGGCCAGCTGGCAGGTCCGTGTAGGTTGCTCGGTACTGTGACAGGTTTGCTTCGCAAGCAGCTTGGTTGCTGACTCCTTCACAGCTTGTCACTGCAGCAGCCAGGAGCAGGCCAAAATCATACACATTTGTAGCACAGTCACATGCTTGTAGCAGAGACGAACAGTTGAAAAGCTGATCAGATGACTGCCAAGAATAGCTGACAGCAGGCAGGGCAGACGAGGTGTGCAGCTCTTGTGCTGACAGTCGTCTTGAGTCCTAGGCGCCATAACGACTGCTGCTGCAGAATTTGCCGGCCACTCTACCTAGCAACACCCCCTGCCCACCTTGTCCAACAGGGCAGGCAGTGCAGCTCAGAAGCCTGAGCCCGAATCGCTTCTCCTCTGGGGTGCCTGCAGCAGCAGCAGCAGCAGCAGCAGCAGCAGCAGCAGCAGCAGCAGCAGCAGAGCAGTCAGCTGTCATGCTGTTTTAAGGGAGTGAGGGCCATGCATAATGTATGTGTGCTGCAAGTACTGCAAGCTGCCGACCTAATGTAGCACGTAATGATGCTCAGCACGGTGATCAAGTAGCCATGATGCCGAGGTTACTACACTCATTTGTTGCTGCCAGCGGCACTGCCACAGGAAAGCAGCAAGGAGCTTGTTTTGAGGTGCAATCCTGTCACCGCCTGTGCCCATCATGCTGTGAACAGTCCGCGCTTGCCGCTGCATGTTTCAACAGGTAGGTGCTCCTGTTGCATCTGTCACAATGCCCTGGCTGGGTCAGTCGCATGCGCACCGTGGAAGTTTGCTGGGCAGGCAACAGCTCTCAAGCCGCCGTTTGTGGAGATCAGTATGCCCATGCCCCTGCGAATAACTGCAAGCAGGGCAGGGCAGCCATGGCACACCGTCAAACCAATAAATAATAATATAATATGAGAGGACTCATGGACACAGCAAAACCAGGACCACTGTGAGGAAGCACCCATGAGACAGGGAGGGGCTGACAAAGCAAGCATGCACCTGCCAGTATGGTGTAGCACACTTACTGTAGAATAACAGCAGCAGTACAAGTGCATTGACAGCAGCAGCACAAGTGCGCTGACAGTATGCACACATGTGGCAGCAGTACACGTGTCGTGTATCAACAGCATCCAACTCACAGCAGCTGGTTGCATTGCCGCGCACAGAGAGCCAGCGCATAGGCAAGCCGTTGTTGGGGTCCCTCACAGGCAGCCGCAGCATGCCCTCTGAGTGCCAGCCGACAGCATCATCGCTTGCTGCAGGGTTGACCCCGCAGGGTGTGCAGGATTCAGCCCTGTCCCATCCGCTGCTGAAGAAGCCGTTGTTGCATTCAACTGCTGTCTCAGTGGTGGCGTCGAAGCGATAGCCGGGCGGAGCCACTGCGAGAACACAGCACAGTCCGCAGGTTCAGGCACATACAGGCGAAGATGTCACGCCTTATCACACGGCTGCTGTTCTACTGCTGACAGCAGTCTCGTGGAGCTGGTAAACGGCAGGCAGAGGCTGGGAACTGTATCCCGCCAAGGTTTGCGCTGCAACAGCTGCAGCTTGCAGGGCCCAGCCCACACTGCCAGCATCTGACAGCAGCAGCAGCAGCAGCAGCAGCAGCAGCAGCAGCAGCACACCAAGGCTCACCGCATTGCTCTGGGCTCGTGGCTCCTGTGTCTTGTGTCATCGTGCCATCTGGGCATGGCCTAGCGTAGCCTTGCCCTGCCGCTTCCCCGCCCGGACACCAGTGGTCATGCGGGCACAGCCGGGCTGTGAGGGACCCCAGTGATATAGAGGTAACAGAGACGCTGGCGAGCTGCGTGACGCCTCTTATCACTGGTGCATAGCCTGGCTTGAGCGCTGCAGGCAGTGAGCGGCACATCATGCAGCAGCAACGGATGTTTGAGGCAGGTGGGGAGGCATCTGATGGTGAAGTGTTACGCGTTACGCAAGTGTTATTGCAATGACAACAATACCACAGCGGCGATGATTTGCAAGCAACATGCCCCTGCACAACCGGAACTGCTGAGGCTGCACATCAATGAGAGGGGAGAGTTACTTGGGTTCTTGCACCACTGTTGACACACAGCAATGCATGCTCCTACACCCAATGTGGTGCTTGTCCACAGCTGTGCTACTATGGTAGGCGTGGAGGCGCATGAGGTATCCTCATCGCCACACACGCCCCCTTCCTTAAATTACGCAGGTGTCAAGTTTGAACACACCACGCGTAGCTCAATTATTCATTCATTGGTACTCACCAGTGCAACTGAGCTCTGAAGTTGCCATTGCAGCAGCAGTCGTGAAGCCCAGCCGCCCTGCTGCTTTGCAGGTGGTGCACCTAACGTTGTGTCCTGTGTATCCTGCCTTGAAGCTGCCAGCAGCACAAGGGTACACGCCATCACCAGTAAAGAAAAAGCCCGGCGGCGCCCCTGCAGCAAGCAACCAGACAGCAGCAGGCAGCAGCAGCAGCAGCACGTTGCTTGTGCCTTTTGCAAACACTCTGAAGCTGCAGCAGCTGCCTGATGTCTCGCTGCGATGCCTCCTTCCATGGCTCAAAGCTGCTGGATACCAGCAGCCACTGCGGGCAGCTCCATGCTTCGCAAACCACCTTGCGAACTGGTGAATCAATTATAAAGTATAATTTTTAAAAGAGTTTAAACTATTCCTAATCCACCATGCAGCTCCACTCACTGCACGAGCTTGAGTTTGTCTGCTCCCCAAGTGGTGCCTCAGGGTCTGTGGCAGTGCCTGCTGGGCAGGGTGTGCAGCTGGTCTGGCCAGCCAGGCCTAGCGAGAAGGTGTTGATCTCGCAGGGACGCGCCGAGGGCTGTGCTGAGCCTGGCACATACCTGAAGCCAGGCGGGTTCACTGCAGCAGCAGCAGCAGCAGCAGCAGCAGCAGCAGCAGCAGCAGCAGCAGCAGCAGCAGCAGTGGCGGCGGCGGCAGCAGCAGCAGCTGTTCATGAACTGCTGTGCCACAGCAGTGTCTGCCTAGACGTTAAACCTGCAGCTGTGTTTTTGATTGCAGGGCAAAGTGTTGCAGGCGCAAAGGCGCAATATGATGGAAATTGCTGTGCAGCAGATAATGGCAGCTGCTACGGCTGCTGCTGCTGCTGCACATGTGCAAGGTATTATCAGCAGTCACTGCATCAGCTGCTGCTGCTGCCGCTGCTGTTCGTATGCGGCGTATGCGGGCACACCATCAGCAACAGCTGCTCCTTCTGCTGTGGTGCATCAGCGCAAGCGCATGCCAGAGCAACAACCACGCGCCCAGCTGCTGCTGTGCGGCTGGCTGGCCTGCTCACCGCATCCCGCCAGCGACCTGACACCTGTCCTAGCTGTCACCAGCACACCAGGGCAAGGCTGTGGGGTGTTTGCTGCTGGCCTGCAGAAGCTGTTCATGGGGCATGGCCCGCAGCCTGAGCCAGGTGACAGCAGGTAGGTGCCTGCAGGGCAGCCTACAGAACATGCAGCAGCAGCAGCAGCAGCAGCAGCAGCAGCAGCAGCAGCAGCAGCAGCAGCAGCAGCAGCTTTGGGCTGTGTTGTCGCTCCATGGCGCGCAGTTGCCGCTAGCTTGAGCCGCCCCTGCCAGCTTTAAGCACGACCATGCAGCTGCACACTAGGACGCTGCGGAATTGGTAACTTGGCTGTGCGACCTGCTGCTAGCAAGCCTTGCAGCCTGCTGCTGCTGCGCTGCGTGCCAGCCTCGCCCTGCCGCAATGCTGCTGCTGCTGCTGCTGCTGCTGCTGAATGTCAGCCTCGCCATGCCTCACTGCTGCTGGTGCACCGCAGTGCTTTTTGAACTTGTGATAAATACATCGTAGCTACGTGCTGCACCGCACTCTGTGAGGCGCTGGAAAGCTATCTGCTCGCACATTGTGCTGACATGCTGCCCAACTGCTGCCCTGCTGCTGCTGCTGCTGCAGTATCTGTTGCTGCTGCTTCTGTTTGACTTGTCATCCACCTACCACATCGTGTGCGGTTGGGTGCTGGCACAAAGCCAGGCAGGCACTGCGTGCACTGCGGCCCCCTGCGGGAACTGATGCATGCGCCTGGTGCGCAGGCCAGCAGGCCTGCGCAAGCCCCCGAAGCTTGTGCGAGCTCCCTCCGTGATACTAAATGCAAGAAACCGTACAATGACATGGCAGATGTGGTATCAAAGTCAATGAGGCCAGTTTCACCAGCAGCAGCTCTGCTTGCTGTTCTTTAGCTGTCCTGCTGCTGCCGCCGCTGCGGTGCTGCATAAGCTGCTACAGCTACACCACAGGCACGGCGCAGTGGCTGCATCATGCAGAAGATTGTCGATAATTGGTTGCATCTCAGCGTACAGTGCGGAGCATACGCACGTGGGCGCAGCAAAAACTGCACGGCCAGTGGCTAGTGTTTGAGACCCACACCTGTTGCTGAGGTTGAAGGCAGGCAGATGACGCCAGCGAGTGCTACAAGAAGGGTCCACTGGATTTGATTCAGCATCAACTGCGGTAGTCTGCTCCCGATGCACTCAGCACCACCACCCGGTCAGGGGCTCTGTCCAGAAAACACGACCGTCTACACATAGTGATGTTAGTAACTTAAATGTACACTAAACTGTATGTTGACGAGTTGTAAGTCGGGGAACATCCCAGAGCGTCCAGTAGGGCCTGCTGAAGGGTGCACACGCTTGAGAATTCTGGTCGTGCATGAAATAAACAATATGTAGAACGTGTTAATATATTAGTCTTAGTTTGATGCGTCTGACGTGCACTGGTTGAAGCCTCCCCCACCCAGACCCACGCATCTCATGGTGCTTTTCGCCAACTCTTCACACCCCACATGTGTCACGATCAATCCTCCTTTGGAGATGATGCAACTACACTGTTTTTACAGTATTTATGTGTGAGGTAGGTGCCGTTAGTGGGCACCCGTTGTGCACCTGTGGGCAACCTGGCTCGACCTTCCCAGCTTCCAGTCCTCCCAAGCAGCTTTGAGTCACACGCATGCCATGATGGCGGGTCAAGCGCTGCCGGCCTGGTGTCCTGATACACCAGGTGAAAATATCAACACCGGTGGCATGACTAGGTATGCATACCACTCTGGCGACAGGGACTTCACAAAGCCGTCGCAAATAGTTCATCAAGGGTTGTGAGGTTCACAAGTTTGGTGAACATCTGCGTGAACTGCTGTCACCGTCTTTGTTTCGCTCCCAATACCGTTTTGCGGTTGATTATAGTGTTTAACGTATACAAAAAGCTGTTTTGTCGCTGCCTTTCAGGAGTTCGCGGCCGTCCCCACGAACCTGTTCCTTCTGCCCCTCACCCCTCCGTGGTGAAACATCTGTGAACGCATATTCGACAGTGTGTGCGATTTGCGTATGAATTGAATACTATAACGACAACTACAGATATCTATTTAAAATGCACACCGAAGTCTGCAGTGCGTGTACTGGGCAGCTGCGGTGAGGCAGCAGCAGGCAGCCCTGCCGAGGCAGAACGCCTTTTGCCAAAGGAGTACTGTTGCAATGCCCTGGTGTTACCTTGAGTTACTGACCTCAGTTGCTTAAATATTGACAAGGAGCCTCCACCGCTCCAGGTGCATTGCAGACAGCTGGAACTTCCAGCTGACGATCACCTGTGCAGCAGACAACTAGCTGCTTGCAGCCTATAGGCTGCACTGCAGTTCGTGAGGCTCTCCAAAGTACATGTTATATGACACGATGGGCCTGATCAAGCCATATTACATGGTGCTGCCTGCTTGCTCACAAACACACACAGCACACGCTAAAAGGCAGGCCTAGGAGGTGCCTCTGAACCGCTGTACATGTACAGCATATGTGCTGCTGCAGCAGCAGCAGTACACAGCTGCCAGCTGTGCAGCACGGTGCTGCACTGCAATTGGTGAGGCACTTGAATGTGCCAGCAGCTGCAGCAGCTGCCAGCCTATGAACAATTATCGCATGCGGTACTGACGCACACGCCCCCAAAGCCCCCTGCACTCCACACGCACTGACACATACCCCTTGCTGGTGACAGACACACACCAGGTGCACCCACGGCACACTCCACGTGCTATCCAGCACTGAAGCATGCATATATGTAAGTGCACCCCAAATGAAAATTTAAACGTCCTGCACTGCTTGTGCAGCAGGCGGCATGCAGCAGCGGTGCACACTTGCAGTGCATGTGCTACTCTTCCCTCACGGAAGCCGACATGTTGCTGTATCGCATGAACCAGGCCTCTGAGCCACTGCATGCCATCACAAGCTTGTCTTGCATGGCTGCTGCACCATCCTCCTCGTGCATATGAACAGCATAGTATGAAAATGCAGGGTCTCACTTGTAAGTGGGAGCATGGTACAAAGTGCCGGCACAACCATCAACCACCTCCAGCCTGTGCAAGTGAGATACAGCCAAGCGCAGCGACTGACCTGCACACCCGGCTGGAGGGAGGAATTTTAAAAAGAACTGCACCTGACCAATGTAGTCAACTGGCAGCTCCTCAGATGATGAAGATGAACTGCCTTGCTGCTGCTGCTGCTGCTCACCATCTTCATCTTCATAGCACTGGCACAATACATTGTAAGATACACGGCTGCGCGCCTTGGTGTAGCGCATGGAGTGCAGTAATTCAGCACACCTGACGTCAGCATAAGTGTACAACAGCATGGATGCTGTGGACACATGACTCTCCAACCAACCAGCAGGCTGCCAGTCATTGATGTATGCGCGTACAGATGCACTGGCAGCACTCTTGTCAGCAGCAGGCACAGGTTTGCCAGGGCCGAGCAACTGTGTGCCATCTGAGCCACCACCATCGGGGGCACTGAAGCAAACCCCCTTGCCATCACGATGCTGCCACTCATCAACACATTCACGCACATCAGAGCGCGAGGCAATGCAGCGAGCAAGAGCATCATCAATGAGCATGTCTGAGCTCAGCAACAGCTCAGGATACTTGGTGGTGCGGTACCGTACAGAGGATTTTGCCCACTGTATCAGGTTCTCCACCCAGTACTCTGTGCTGTGTGCAACTTTGCCCCTTGCAGCTTCTTGATCAGCCAAGCGGCAGACAAGAAGGTGCAAGTTGAACTTGCACATGGTGACACCAAAGTGCTGCTCCACCAAACGCGCATAAGACTTCAGCTCACTGCTAGCATCTGCCGCTGATTGAGCAACGTCTGCTGTAGGGACAGACCTGCAGAAGTACAGAAGGCCAGCACGCAGATGCTGCCACATTTGCTGCACAACACTGTGGCGACAGGGACTTCACAAAGCCGTCGCAAATAGTTCATCAAGGTTTGTGACGTTCACAAGTTTGGTGAACATCTGCGTGAACTGCTGTCACCGTCTTTGTTTCGCTCCCAATACCGGTTTGCGGTTGATTATAGTGTTTAACCTATACAAAAAAGCTGTTTTGTCGCTGCCTTTCAGGAGTTCGCGGCCGTCCTCACGAACCTGTTCCTTCTGCCCCTCACCCCTCCGTGGTGAAACATCTGTGAACGCATCTTCGACAGTGTGTGCGATTTGCGTATGAATTGAATACTATAACGACAACTACAGATCTACTACTAGAAAAAAAAACTGTCCGTCCGTCAGTCAGTCAGTCAGTCAGAAGCCTGGCTTAGGACCTGGCCGTTGAACCCCAGGGCGATTCGGAAATGTGCAGAGGAAGCAAACGAGAGTGCGAGAGCAACAGATAAAAGTTAGTGTAGACATGTGAAGTCGTTTCGAAGCCGTGGGCTGGGTGCAGCGGTGTTCTGTTGCGGGGTGCTACTGCAAAACATCACGGGCTACAGCAGGAACAGCAGGCAGTGAAGCAACAATATCTGGGAAGCGATGGCGTGAGAATATAACTTTCAGCGAACGGGATAGGGATGATCGTGGGTGGCTGCTAAGATTGCAGGTGTTGCAGTTGCTGCCTTGAGGACAGCACCAGCAAGCACGGGTGCCTCCCATCATTACTAGATAGGAGTGACGTAGTCACGGGAAACTGCTAGTATCTATCCACTACTAGAAAAAAATACGGTCCGTCAGTCAGTCCGTCAGAAGCCTGGCTTAGGACCTGGCCCTTGAACCCCAGGGCGATTCGAAAACGTGCAGAGGACGCAAACGAGGGTGCGAGAGCAACAGATAAAAGTCAGTGTAGACATGTGAAGTCGTTTCGAAGCCGTGGGCTGGGTGCAGCGGTGTTCTGTTGCGGGGTGCTACTGCAAGACATCACGGGCTACAGCAGGAACAGCAGGCAGTGAAGCAACGATATCTGGGAAGCGATGGCGTGAGAATATTACTTTCAGCGAAAGGCGAACGGGATAGGGATGATCATCGGTGGCTGCTAAGATTGCAGGTGTTGCAGTTGCTGCCTTGAGGACAGCACCAGCAAGCACGGGTGCCTCCCATCATTAAACGTTAGTGTACACATGTGAAGTCGTTTCGAAGCCGTGGGCTGGGTGCAGCGGTGTTCTGTTGCGGGGTGCTACTGCAAAACATCACGGGCTACAGCAGGAACAGCAGGCAGTGAAGCAACGACATCTGGGAAGCGATGGCGTGAGAATATTACTTTCAGCGAAAGGCGAACGGGATAGGGATGATCATGGGTGGCTTCTAAGATTGCAGGTGTTGCAGTTGCTGCCTTGAGGACAGCACCAACAAGCACGGGTGCCTCCCATCCATTACTAGATATGAGTGACGTAGTCACGGGAAACTGCTAGTTTAAAATGCACACCGAAGTCTGCAGTGCGTGTACTGGGCAGCTGCGGTGAGGCAGCAGCAGGCAGCCCTGCCGAGGCAGAAGGCCTTCTGCCAAAGGAGTACTGTTGCAATGCCCTGGTGTTACCTTGAGTTACTGACCTCAGTTGCTTAAATATTGACAAGGAGCCTCCACCGCTCCAGGAGCGAGTTTGTCACGCGGTGTTAGGGCACACGATCAAACACCAGGGGCGCCCCGCACATCATCGCAAGGTTGGTGTTTTTGTAGTTTGTAGTGAGGGCTTTTGTCATGGATCATATGGTAGCATTCCTGCCACGGCTGGCTTCGGGCCAGCCAGCAGATGCGCCAGATGAGCCACACTACGTTCAAGTGAGCTCGTCCACAACGGCTGAAGACATCAACAGCAGCTTAGCAAACTGTTTCCAGCTGGGGGACATGCAGGTGCAGCTGTGGAACAAAAGGACCCTGCCCAATGGCAAGGAGATCTTTGCGTCCATTGCAGTGTCTGATGTGCTCGCCGCGCTGCGGGACTCACAGTCACTGAAAGACAAGTTCACGATCAGAGATGAGGACGATGCCGTTGAGCTGTACGTGCGGTTGCCATCACAGCAGCAGCAGCAGCAGCAGCGGGTTGCATCAGCTGCTGCCAGTGTTGCAGTCCCTGCAGCAACGCCAACAACAGTAACAGCATCAGCAGGCGACAATGACGAGGAGGATGAGTCAGGTGGTAAGAGTGGCGGCAAGCGCCAAACGCAGCCGTGGATGGATACCACCATCTCTGTCATCTGCCTACTTGCGCCGCGCAACGAGACTGCAGAGTTCTTGATGAAGTCACAGAAGATGAAGGCTGATGCTGATCAGGGTAAGTTGTGTTGCCGCTGCAGCACAGCTGGCATTTGTTGATGCCAAACTCACAGACGTTGTTTTTCCCTGCAGTGGCGGGGAAGTCAGCAGATGAGGTGAAGCAGCTGATCGCCAACAAGTATGCAGTGAAGGATACAGCCTTCAAGGCCATTGTGGCAGTGGTCCTGAACAGGCACGACACCAACATCAACAGCAGCGGCAAAGAGGAGCCCCTGACAGCCACAATGGGAAGAAGTACATCAACAAGTAAGTGGCGCGGCGATTCTTCAGCATGGTGTTGAGCGTTACAAGGAACTCGCAGTGGGATCACCAAACACAGCAGCGCTTCCAGCCTTCTGTCAACACCAGCAGCGCCCAGTTCAAGGGATTTTTCTTCACCAAATGCTGCAATGCTGCCTCCGCCGCCACTGCTGCTGCTTCCCCTACCCGTCACACTGGCATGGGTGATGTTCCTGCATGTTGCTAGGTGGCTGTCAGCAGCCAATGGAGGCAAGCGCAGCGGCAATGAGCTGCTGGTGCAGACGCGTGCTGCATGGATTGAGGCATACGAGGGCAAGAAGGATGGCGGGAACAAGGAGCTGAAGGAGTGGTATGCGAAGCTTGCTGCAGGCGCGTACAACGGCGAACACGCCTGAGCTTCTGACACAGGTGAGGTGCACAAGGCAAGGAAGAGAGGGTGGGGTGGCACTTGATGGCTCTGGGTTGATTGCGTCTGTGTGCGCAGGTCAATTGGCATCTTGCCTTTCACAAGTGGAAGCATCATTGTGTGAAGCCTTCAGCAGTGTTGTGCATTCATGCGAGATGTGATGATTAATTGCAGTGCTGTTGTGGCTGTTCCACCAGCAACAGCTTTATCTGTCACTGTTTATCCCCTGCAGCTTGCCAGCCTGCCCAAGAAGAAGGACGCACAGGCCCAGCTGGTGAACATGCTGACGCAGGCCAAAACTGGCTCTGGCACGCAGGACCCTGCTGCGCTGACGGCCAGGTGCGTACCACCAACCACAGTATGGTGGGCTTGTTGTATTATGTTGTACTGCTGTACACCGGGCTTGCCCGCAGATTGCTACCCTCACTTGCAACACCCGACAACTTCTGCCAACAACTTGTGTTTTTATACTGTATGTTCTGGGCAGCTGTCCGCAGGTACCAGTCCATATGCATGTAGGCTCAGGGCAGCACCCAATGTATTAATATCCTGCTTTGTTTTGCATTTGCAGGTGTTTTGACACAAAAGTCTCTGCAAGCAACTCTTGTCACCCGGATCAAACTCTGTGTCAGCAGCCCAGTGCATTGCAATACTCACCAGTACTGACAGTCATCTTGCGGTACCTTCATTTGCTGTCTTTGCTCTGGCAGGAGCTTGGTAGCAGCATACACCGCAGGAAAGGGCAGCGCGGCAGCCGGCGGCGATGCAGCAGCAGCTGCAGGGCTCTTTGCTCAGTTGGCAGCGATGATAGCTGCACCACAGCCTGCTGGTGTCGTGCCTGCTGCTGGTGCAGTGCCTGCTGCTGGTGCAGTGCCTGCTGCTGGTGCAGTGCCTGCTGCAGCTGCAGTGCCTGCTGCAGCTGCAGTGCCTGCTGCAGCTGCAGTGCCTGCTGCAGCTGCAGTGCCTGCTGCGGCTGCAGCTGCGGCAACTCTAGGGGCTGCTGCACAGGCTGCTGGCGGTTCAGGGTTGGGGGGTGTGCAAACTGGGGGTGATGGTGGTGGTGCTACTACAGCTGCTGCTCGTGGTGCTGCAGCTGCTGCTGGTGGTGCTGCTGCTGCTGCTGGTGGTGCTGCGGCTGGTCGTGCTCCTGCAGCTGCTGGTGCTGCTGCAGATGCAGGCGATGCTGCAGCAGCAGCAGCAGCAGACGGCGCTGACGATTATGAGGCAATCATTGAAGCAGCAGCAGCAGCAGTAGCAGCAGCAAGGCTAGGGGCTGAAGGTGTAGAGGGTGACGAGAGCGAGGACTTAGATGGTGGTGATGACATTGAGGACCCAGAGGTGGGTGGCAGCTGAGGGCTGCTGGGTGGCGGCGCAGGGCTCCTGTGTGACAAGTGCTATTGTGCAGCAGCTGTTTTGTGAGCAGCCTCAGCATGCATGACGTCACCAGCTCCTTGCATGTAAGCACTTTCACATGCCTAAACAGTCAGGTGATAACATGCTCTAGTCATGGGCTGGCATGAACAAAAGCAAGCAGCAGTGCATAGCTGTGTGCAACTTGCTGTTTTATGTTCAGGGTGCTGCAAACACAGATACTTGTCATACTCTGCTGACCATTGTTGTGGTTGATATTGCCTGCTGCCTTGCCTCATGACCTTGCAGTTCCTGCGTCCCAAGGTGCTGCCACCGCCACGGGCAGCAGCAGCAGCAGGTGCACGCAGCGGTGCAGCTCAGGACAGCAGCAAGGGCCGAGGCAGGGGGCGTGGTAGGGGGCGCGGGAGGGGCAGGGGCAGGGCTGCTCGCGGCTGGGATTCAGATCAGGAGGAGGAACAGCAGCAGGATGAGGAAGGGGAGCAGCAGCAGCAGAAGCAGCGGCGCTCTAGTCGCAAGCGCAAGGCAGTAGAACTGGAGGGCTTTGTGATGGAGGGCGGGGCTGCACAGGGCAGTGCAGAGGAGGGCGGTGCAGAGGAGGGCGGTGCAGAGGAGGGTGGTGCAGAGGAGGGTGGTGCTGAGCAGGGCGGTGAGGGTTGCGCAGCAGGGGGCACAGCTGCGCAGCAGGGGCAGGGACAGGTGGGCAGCAAGAAGGTTCGCAACAGCCTGCGCACTGGGAAGATTGTGGGCAAGCAGCCAACTTTTGTGATGAAAAAGCCCGCGTTTGCATGACGAGTGCGATGTACTGGGCATGATGGCCACATGGTTGATGAGAAGGCGTGTACACCACACTTGGCAGTGCACTAGCATACGGCCCACAGGGTGTATGCTTTTTGTTCTGCTCACTGAACGATCTTGCATATGCCAGTGGTTGGTGCATCTTGATGCAAGTGGCACTGCTGCCAATGCTTGTGGTGCAGTGATCTGCATCATGATACAGGTACTTGTGATCCATAAGTTTTGCTTCAACTGGTACTTGAATGTGCAGTGGCAATTGCACGGTATGCACTGAGCAGTACAGGCTGACACACACCGATGTGTGTTCCAGTGCTATGTTGCAACATATTGCACAGCAGCTGCAGCTCAGCAGCCTGCAGTTCTAAGTTGCACAGCAACTGCCACTGCTCATATGCTTGCGCGAAGGTATGATACAGCCATTGCATGTGCATGGTTATGAGTGGATGACCTTATCTGGGTTTGTAGTGTTGGACAGCAGATGTACCGACTTGGCTATGCAGCTGTATGTGTGCACCTGCAGCAGACCATGTTCTGCAGTAGGTGCGCACCTATGGCTGTGCATGCACAGCCAAGGACCACTACTATGGGCTACTGGGACAGCAAGCAATGTGCATGCACCTTTGTTGTGATAATACTTACATCATACACTATAATACGGCATGGTCTGTGGTCTTTATAACATAAATGCAACACTGTTCACAGCAACATTCACAAAAAGTGTTCACACGAAGTTCACACGCTGTTCACAAAAAATCCGAGTGACGCCACAAAACCATTCACAAAAGGGTTCGCAAAAACGTTCACAAAGTATATTTTGTGAACGTTTTCGCGAATCTTTTTGCGACGGGTTTGCGAAGTCACCCGTCGGTGCAGTGCAACGGGGTGCAGCAGTGGAGTGCCATTGTGTGGACTTAGCACATACACAGACCACGCCTCAGTCCAATGCAGCCAATCCTCCATGGTCCAGTTGCCCTACTTGCTGACAATGTCAGTGTAGCGCCTACCAAAATCACAAGTAGGGGTCAGATGCGACTCACAACTTGCAATCACCCGCCTGGCTTCACTGCTCAGTGCATACCAGGGAGCTTGCTGGCCACGGGCAGTTGTTTTTAGAAGCTGGTACCAGAAATCCTTCACCACACCACACAAGCCAGCATGCGCAATAGGCACCACAAAAACGTCATTGTAATGGCAGTAAGGCAGCTCTTCTACAATGCATGACAAGCCATGGCTGCCAACGTTGGTGGCATCTACTTTTTTCTTATCCACCATTTTTGCACGGTTGCGCTGCTTCTTGTGGCTAAGCTTTGTCTCTGGCGCACCACACAGCGCAGTGCCAGCTGCGTGTTGGCTGTGCGCACCAGCATGCTGGCGCTCGCCTGGAGCAAAGGCACCATAGCTGGTGGGCGCCAGATAGCCAACGAAGTACATGCCACCCTTGTCACCTGTTGTGCCACGCAGCATGCAGTACCCGCACCCAAGGTAGGCCGAGTGGCTGAGCCACTTTGCCACCTTCTTGATGCCTGGACTGTCGCCAAAGACACCTCCAAGCAAGATGGTGTGCTTGAAGCTGCGCTGCTGCACCTTGCCGTCAGCGCCGCAGTGTGATCCACCACCTCCAAGCCAGAGCCTGCGCAAGCACAGCATACAGAGCGGCATGCAGCACATCAGATCATGTAAATGCGATGCTGTCGCGCCATTGCACATGAAGCATGTGGCATGTTCTGATGCATAACGCTATCAGAACAGAAGCCCATGTAAGCTGTTACTGCACTGCTGCTGCTGGTGGTGCTGCGGCTGGTCGTGCTCCTGCAGCTGCTGGTGCTGCTGCAGATGCAGGCGATGCTGCAGCAGCAGCAGACGGCGCTGACGATTATGAGGCAATCATTGAAGAAGAAGCAGCAACAGTAGCAGCAGCAAGGCTAGGGGCTGAAGGTGTAGAGGGTGACGAGAGCGAGGACCTAGATGGTGGTGATGACATTGAGGACCCAGAGGTGGGTGGCAGCTGAGGGCTGCTGGGTGGCGGCGCAGGGCTCCTGTGTGACAAGTGTTATTGTGCAGCAGCTGTTTTGTGAGCAGCCTCAGCATGCATGACGTCACCAGCTCCTTGCATGTAAGCACTTTCACATGCCTAAACAGTCAGGTGATAACATGCTCTAGTCATGGGCTGGCATGAACAAAAGCAAGCAGCAGTGCATAGCTGTGTGCAACTTGCTGTTTTATGTTCAGGGTGCTGCAAACACAGATACTTGTCATACTCTGCTGACCATTGTTGTGGTTGATATTGCCTGCTGCCTTGCCTCATGACCTTGCAGTTCCTGCGTCCCAAGGTGCTGCCACCGCCACGGGCAGCAGCAGCAGCAGGTGCACGCAGCGGTGCAGCTCAGGACAGCAGCAAGGGCCGAGGCAGGGGGCGTGGTAGGGGGCGCGGGAGGGGCAGGGGCAGGGCTGCTCGCGGCTGGGATTCAGATCAGGAGGAGGAACAGCAGCAGGATGAGGAAGGGGAGCAGCAGCAGCAGCAGAAGCAGCGGCGCTCTAGTCGCAAGCGCAAGGCAGTAGAACTGGAGGGCTTTGTGATGGAGGGCGGGGCTGCACAGGGCAGTGCAGAGGAGGGCGGTGCAGAGGAGGGCGGTGAAGAGGAGGGTGGTGCAGAGGAGGGTGGTGCTGAGCAGGGCGGTGAGGGTTGCGCAGCAGGGGGCGCAGCTGCGCAGCAGGGGCAGGGACAGGTGGGCAGCAAGAAGGTTCGCAACAGCCCGCGCACTGGGAAGATTGTGGGCAAGCAGCCAACTTTTGTGATGAAAAAGCCCGCGTTTGCATGACGAGTGCGATGTACTGGGCATGATGGCCACATGGTTGATGAGAAGGCGTGTACACCACACTTGGCAGTGCACTAGCATACGGCCCACAGGGTGTATGCTTTTTGTTCTGCTCACTGAACGATCTTGCATATGCCAGTGGTTGGTGCATCTTGATGCAAGTGGCACTGCTGCCAATGCTTGTGGTGCAGTGATCACTGCATCATGATACAGGTACTTGTGATCCATAAGTTTTGCTTCAACTGGTACTTGAATGTGCAGTGGCAATTGCACGGTATGCACTGAGCAGTACAGGCTGACACACACCGATGTGTGTTCCAGTGCTATATTGCAACATATTGCACAGCAGCTGCAGCTCAGCAGCCTGCAGTTCTAAGTTGCACAGCAACTGCCACTGCTCATATGCTTGCGCGAAGGTATGATACAGCCATTGCATGTGCATGGTTGTGAGTGGATGACCTTATCTGGGTTTGTAGTGTTGGACAGCAGATGTACTGACTTGGCTATGCAGCTGTATGTGTGCACCTGCAGCAGACCATGTTCTGCAGTAGGTGCGCACCTATGGCTGTGCATGCACAGCCAAGGACCACTACTATGGGCTACTGGGACAGCAAGCAATGTGCATGCACCTTTGTTGTGATAATACTTATATCCTACACTATAATACGGCATGGTCTGTGGTCTTTATAACATAAATGCAACACTGTTCACAGCAACATTCACAAAAATTGTTCACACGAAGTTCACACGCTGTTCACAAAAAAACCGAGTGATGCCACAAAACCATTCACCAAGGGGTTCGCAAAAACGTTCATAAAGTATATTTTGTGAACGTTTTCGCGAATCTTTTTGCGACGGGTTTGCGAAGTCACCCGTCGGTCCAGTGTGTGTACACTGCACTTCATGCCTTGCCAAGCTTGGCACCTACTAAGTTTTGCTGGTTGATAGGACTGTGCTGACTTACTTGTGACAAGGACTGCCAGGTGGCCTGCAAAGCCAGCGTTGAAGTTTAATGCGTACATGTTCTAGAAATACAGGCAATGCAGCAACCACCATCGTCACGGCCTCACAACCTTGCTACAACCATTGCACAATGTCCAAGAATGCTGCCGCAGCTGTTGAATAGCCGCTGAGCCTGCAGGCAGTGCAAAGGCACTGTCAAGTATTGCAGGAAACTTTCTTGTGCCGCAAACTTTGTGCCGCACACTTTACTTACAGCCTACGGGTGCCACCTAGCACAGTATGCCTGCAGCCATGCTGGGGCCCCTTGTGCTGGCACCTGACCTGCAGCCAGCTGCTGCCATGCGCCTGGCCTGCACCCAAATCTGCACAACACTCTCCAGCGCATTGAGGCGCAGTCGAGCTCAGCAAGAGCCCTGTTGCTTTTGTGCTGTGTGTGTGCACATGCAGTCGATGTGGTGTATATGTAGATGCTTGGGTGACTCGAGGCCTGGGTTGCATGCAATGCGCAACCAATGATGCTGCAACCGCCCATACCGCTGCTGATTTCACGCAACACCATTGCATGCAGTGTGTTCGACCCTGCATTCTCTGGCCCTGTTGCAGCAGCGCGTTGCAGCGCCTTGCTCTGTGTGATGTTGCCTGGAAACAGACACCCTTGCTGTGGCAGGCACACCAGGCTATCATCAAGGCTGCACCCTAGTGGTTGCACAACATGCAACACCCTGCTGCTGCCTAGCTTCACACATCCCTTGACGCGTAGCTGCTGGTGCCTGTTGTACACAACCTGGTCAATGATGCAGCCAGCCGCACCCGCTGCTGTGCGCACGGCACTGAGTGCATGCGGCATGCTTGTTATGACATGCATGCGCACAGCCTCTGCCTGCGCGATGGAGCCTAGGCTGGTGTTGCCGACCACTGCACTATTACGTGCTGTGAAAACTTGGGCATCGCTGTCTTCCAGCACTACGGATCATCTCTCAACACAGAGCTGCCAAGGCCGTGCTTTTTGCAGAAATAATCTACTCCATCATATATGCTGAGCACAACAGCAACATCAGCCGAAGGCATGCGGGTGGGGTTGGCAGCCTTGTAATACTCTAGGTCAAAGTAGGGGCGGAGTGCTACAGCTGCTGGAATGACCTCGTACAGGCTGGAGGTATGCATCAGCTTTCCTACGCGGTGACTGGTGACTAGTGCAGTGACTGGTGCAGTGTCCAATTGGTGACTGGGTGCAGTGTCCAACTTTAAGCCAAGTTGGCAAGGCCGCTAATGGGTGACGTCCAGCGGTGACGGACTTGGTGGGTGCCCAATGAGCCGTATATGGCTCGAAAACGGGCTGTGTTTGCGCCGTGCGACACACAAGTCGTGACGTGTCCACTGACAGCTGCAGCGCGCGCCTAAAGTGCCTCCTTTGGACAGCACCAGCAGCGAGCCTGCAGCCACATTTCAGATGCCGCACCAACGTGCCTCTACCCTGCACTATCGTGTGTTTAGACCTGCACTGGTCTTACTCTCTTTGTCCTCTAGGAGTTACAAACATGGGCGGCCCACCCATCCAACCAGCGTAGACTGGTGATTGCGGCATCAGCGACACTACAGCAGCAACAGCGTCAACCAATGCTGTGTTCATGTATGTAAACCCTACTTAGGCCCTGGCGCAAGCCTGACAAGCCCATGCAACCAATCATCTGTGCAGCAGCTGCTAGTCTGTACCTACCTAATGCCGCAAGTGCTGCATAGTAATCCCAGAACAAATAACCTGATCTAACGCCCTGGGCCTGGCTACTCAACAAACCCGCGCAGAGCATGGATGAGCATGTCATTAAGTGTCCGCAGTGAACCACATGCAGCAAACTTGCACATAACCCAACAAACCAATGCATTGCATCACAGCATGCGCACAGTTCCTCCGGCTGTAGGAGCTGACCAGATGGCGGCCCCACAAGCTGTTGCTAAAAGTTCTTGGAAGCTCAGTCAGCAACCCTACATAATGTTTGAATGCTCCATCATGCATTTTGCTAGCTCTGCGGCACAGCAACATGCAGCAACAGTGCTAAGCAGGGGTGTCTGGTGCTGCTGCCACATCGCCAACAAGCTGCCGCCGTCGCTGCTGCTGCTGCTCCTGCTGCCGCCGCCGCCGCTGCTGCTGCTGCTGCTCCTGCTGCCGTCGC
This sequence comes from Tetradesmus obliquus, assembly GCA_030272155.1. Lineage (NCBI taxonomy): Eukaryota > Viridiplantae > Chlorophyta > Chlorophyceae > Sphaeropleales > Scenedesmaceae > Tetradesmus > Tetradesmus obliquus. Next base: position 2,468,081 of record CP126200.1, on the reverse strand, counting down.
TGCTGCCGTCGCTGCTGCTGCTGCAGTGGCTGCTGAGCTCTCAATTACTGCGTAGGCGGGCTCACCACCGAGCAGTTGGTGATCTGGATGAGCCTCGTCATGTTGGTGGTGGGCAGCAGCAGCGCGTTCACGTTGTGCACCATGCCGCCGCCGGCCTGCACATTCATGGGGCTGATGACTGTGCCGTTTATGATGGGCTTCTTTGTCTTGGCGTCCACTGCTGACGAGCTAACTGTCAGCGCGTCGGAAGCCTCCCTGCAGCAGCAGCAGTAGCAGCAGCATTGAGACCGTCGCTCCGGGTAGTGTCCTTAGCAACACAGAGCACAGCAACAGCACCTGGCCGCCGCTCCTGGCAATTTAGAGCACAGCAACAGCAGCATTTGTACCCTGCTGCGGCAGGCTGGATGCTGCGGTCGCTCGCTGGTACATCAGATCTTAGTCATCACCATCATACCACCATAGCACCTCAGATAATCAAAGTACTGTCAGGTACTGCATGATACTCAAACAGCCAAGTTACCACAGTACTTGCAGGCGTATAGCCATCATCATCGTCATCATCATTGGACCAAAACACCACAGAACTCACAGGTACTTGAACTTGAGTGGCCAGTAGACCGGCACCATCTTGCTGCCCTCAGCTTTCTTTGTGACAAGCATGCTGGGCTTGCTGTACAGCTTGCGCAGCTGCGTGGTGTTGTACACACCTGGCAGGCATTGCAAACAATGCATACGGTTTAAAGAACAAACACTGTGTAAGTTTTGTTACCCATTTGCTGCAAAGAGCAAGTATTGTGCAGCTGCATGGTGTCTGTGTATGCCTGGCAGGCAGCACAGGACACAAAAATGTGGGAAAATGACAGCAAAGAACCTGTCAACTTGGTTGCACATCTAAAACATCATCACAGGCAGCAGAGGTTGTGCTGGGATTGCTGTACAGCTTGCGCAGTTGCGCAGTGTTGTACACACCTGCAGTGAACATGAGAAAGATTGCAGGCTAGCCATGCGCAGCAGCAGCACATTCGGACTAGTTGTGCTGCTGTACAGATTGTGCAGCTGTGTGGTGTAGTACATACTTGGCAGGCACTGCAGGAAAGACGCAGCGTGCAAATGACGACTATAACACATTACTTGCCTTGCACAATGGCCAGACAACGCACATTCAGCGTGAGTTGTGTTGCGCTGTGTTGAACTATGCACGTGCAGCTGCGTGGTGTTGCACCCGCCGACATATGCATTCCTCCCTTTCAGGCGCAACACAAGGCTAGCATCACTGAGCATCGACACATGGTGCACAACTGCTGCACAGCTTGTGTTGTATACTGAAACTGTCACACACCTAGCAATATACTCCAGCATAAGATGTGGCTCGTGCAGGGTGCATGAATTCACCCAGCCACAGCAAAAATCAATTCATCCGAATGCATCATAGTGCAGGTTAAACAACAGGAAGCACGTGCGCTTGCATGCTGCTGCTGCTGCTGCTGCTGCTGCTGCTGTCACCTGGGATGATGTGCTGCTTGAGGATGGCGTTGATGAGGCAGGTGTTCTGCATGATCTTCTGCATGTCCTCCGGCCTGCTGCCCAGCTTGTACTTGAGGCCAGCCAGGATGAACGCCTGCAGCAGCAGCAGCAGCAGCAGCAGCAGCAGCAGCAGCAGCAGCAGCAGCAGCAGCAGCAGCAGCAGCAGCAGCAGCAGCAGCAGCAGCAGCAGCAGCAGCAGCAGCAGCAGCAGCAGCAGCAGCAGCAGCGTCTGAAGCATGAAGATAATAGCTACGCATATGTACACGCACGTCGCTCAAGCTGGAGGTGTCCTGTATTGTTTGCCAGCACTGTTTCGAGATTCCATGCCCGCTGCTACATATCTGATGTTGTTTCCTGCAAACAGGTTGTATACGCTGCTCCGTACCCTGCTGGTTCTGCTAGTGGTGCTGGTGGTGGTGCTGGTGCTGGTGCTGGTGCTGGTGCTGGTGCTGGTGCTGGTGCTGGTGCTGGTGCTGGTGCTGGTGCTGGTGCTGGTGCTGGTGCTGTTCAAGGGGCTAATGCTGCTGGTGGAGCTGCTTTTGCTGCTGACACTGCTTTGGCTGCTAGTGCTGATGCTGGTGTTGCAGCAGCTGCTGCTTTCATTCCTGATCTGTCCTAGCTGCCGGCAGTGCTGCTGCTGCTGCTGCTGCTGCTGCTGCTGCTGCTGCTGCTGTTGCTGCTGTTGCTGGTGGTGGTGGTGGCGGTGGTGCTGCTGCTGCCACTGGTTGACCAGCTGCACCCACCGTGTCTGTAGGCACCAAAGCAGTGACAGGCATCTTCTTCTGCAGCATAGCTTTGGTCACTCCCTCCTTGTCCATTTCCACTGCCCGCATGATCAGCTTGTGAGCTGGGTCAGCTTTCAACACATCATAGAACGATGGCTGCGAAGCACCTCCGACCGACTGTGCCCTTGCCACTGCATACATGTGTAGTTTATATTTGATGAGTTGACGTGAGGATGAACATGTGGCGCCATGCTTTCGAGCTGTCGCAGTTGGCAGCAGTACGCGCGATACGTGGCAACCCACCGGTGGCAGCTACGCAGACTACAAAGCATATTAATAAGCCTGAGGATGACTTCATAGCTGCTGAACAACCAGTATTACAGCTGGGGCACTCCTATGTCGAGACTGCGCTACACACAGAGCGATGGATAGTTGAGGTGGCTGGCAAGTTCAAGTTTGTCGCATGCAATCAATGTATGTGAGAAAAAACTTATGTGATTTCTCAGGAGTGGTGAACGTCCCTGACAGCCGGCAACCATCGACAAACCGGTAGCATCGGGTTCTTTGGCGGGAAGACGCACAGCATCCAGACGCAGAGCATAAGGCCACGGCGAAGTCGGCATGTACGCTGCATACCAAATATGAAGTTGTTTGTATTGCTGGTATATGCAGTCTCGGTCGACATCTGGAGACAGGTGTTGATGTGCACCAGACCCGCATTGTGAACAGCTTGCCGAGGCGTCGTCAGCGATAAATGCGATTGCTTTGCTTCATTGGCAGCATAAGAAATGTATGAAGGCATCCGGCGTGACATCAGGAGAGTAGCGTGTCATTGAGGACTGACCCAGTGCTGCAGCATGCTTTCATGAAGCACTGTGCAGGTGACCCTGCAGCACTGCAGTGCCAAGAGGTCTACTCACGAGCCCAAGTTGTTGACTACATTTGACGCCTACACTTGTCACCGCCCATATAAAGAAAGTTGCCAATTGCCCAGCAAGCAGCAGCTTGCTCATGATGTAGCACAAGAACGAGTTACAGGACACAGCATACCCTACTGAAGTGAGACGGCGCACACGCCAGCAATGCTGCTGCAGTGCACCCCAGCCAAGTTGGCTCTGTCACAGGCAATCATGGTACATTCAAAGTAAAAGAAGTGGTGTGGTATTGAGGTACAACATACGGATCCAGTACACAAGCCCGCGCAGGGACATGGGTATGCACTCCTGCCCTTCAGTCCAGCCGACGCGTCACCCGTCACTACATACAAAAGAAAGCAGCAGCTGCTGCAGCCGCTGCAGGCGCTCACATACCAACACAACAGCTGTCATAGCTATGCCACAAAGCATCGCTTACTTGGCAGCAGCAGCAGCCCTTCAACCCAATAGCAACAACTTGAAGCTGTGGGCTGCAGCATATGCATACGCTGGACAACATCAATCAGCACAGGCGCTGGGTGCTTGCAGGATGCACATGCCATGTGGGCACACTACGTGCCATGTGGGCAACACTGCAGGACACCTGCTGCGTATACCAACCAGGCGGCTGAACAGCAGCAAGATTTGAGCACAACGCTGCAGGCGCAAGCACTCATCCAGCCTCGCCATTGCTGACAGCTGCTGCTCATAAGCTGCTGCTAGTCCTGTGGGCAAGAAGCGACTGTGCCAGCTGCTTTGGCAGTCATAGCAGCCAACTGCTCAACCTTGCACGACACGCGTGAAGCCTTCAGACACGCTCATAAAGAAAGAGAGTAACAGCAAGCTCGCAGCATTCACAGCTGCGCTGTACACGCTCCTCAACTGCGCACGGTCAAACCTTACGGCAACTTGTCACTGCGAGCCCTGCGGCTGCCTGCAGGAAGGCCCTGGAGCAAAAGTTCACAGCACAGTTCATGTGTACTGCTTCAGGAAGTTCACTTATACTGCTTCAGGAACTTCTCGTGGAAGTCCCTGAACTTGGACACGAACTCTGCCATCTTCTCCTCACGAGGCAGGATGGTGGTGCGCAAGTGGAAGGTGCCCTCAGCCTGACCGAAGCCGCTGCCTGGGACCGTGCTGATACCTGCAGGCACAATTACAATGCAACAGCATATTCAGTAACAGGTTTTGCTAGTCTATAAATTGTGGAAGGTGCCCTCCGCCTGACCGAAGCCGCTACCTGGCACCGTGCTGATACCTGCAGGCACAATTACAATGCAACAGCATATTCAGTGACAGGTTTTGCTAGTCTATAAATTGTGGAAGGTGCCCTCCGCCTGACCGAAGCCGCTGCCGGGCACCATGCTGATGCCTGCAGGCACAAATACAATGCAACAGCGGGATCAGCAACAGGTTGTGCTCGTCTATGCAGTGCATATGGAGTGTAGAGGATGCATTGCGATTTGCATGCCCGCTGCCTGGCACCGTGCTGATGCCTGCACGGCCTGATGGCAGGTGTGACAGGGAATTGATGCAACGAGCGCAGTCAAATGTATCGGCCGACACAGCCAGTACCACAGCAAGAGATACTCAAACAACACAAACAACAACAACAGCAGCTCCCAGCAGCCCACGGGTCTCCTCCAGCAGCCGCTGGCAGTACAGCACGTCGCACGAACAGGACAGCATGCAACACATAATGCCATGCATGCAAACATCCCAGACAGCTCTAAACCATAACCCGCAGCAGACCCACCTGTCTCCTCCAGCAGCCGCAGGCAGTAGAACACGTCCGGCGCCTTGCCCGCCGCCTTGGCCGCCGCGATCGCCTTGGCCGGCAGCTTCAGCTGCGGGAAGCTGTACATCGCGCCCTCCGTGAAAGTGCAGCTCACATCCTCCAACGCATTGAAGCCATCTGTAACCATGCGGGCCCTGCGCCGCAGGCTTGCCAACTCTGCCTCGCGCTCCTGCTTGTGCTGCTCAAAGCTAGGGCTGCCGGGCTTAGGGGGGTTGACCAGGCAGCTCATAGCAACCTGGCCCACGCCGTTGGGCGAGAGGTTGATGGAGCAGATCTTGTAGAGCTCCTCCACGGTTTTGGGGTGGATGTTGTTCATCTCAACGTAGCCGCCGCGCAGGCCGCACTCGCCGCCCGTGCCCTGCGGTGGCAGACAACAGTTATGTTGAGGTTAGGGTTCCAGGTTTGAATTCATTTGCATGGTGTTCCATCTCCACGCAGCAGCTGCGCAGGCCGCACTCGCCGGCCGTGCCCTGCAACGTGTGGTGCATGGGTGCCAAGTTCATGGCTTGCACCAGTGTCAGCACTGCTTTGATGACAAAGGAGCGCAGGTGCGATGCAGCCCAGGTCGATCACACCAGCTGCCAATTCTGCTGGCTGTGTGCATAATGCACAATGCACGTATGGTGCACGCATCAGTGCCATGCCCACTCATCGAAGCCATCGCAGGTCAAGCCTGCCGGTGTTCTCACCTGGGACACGGTGTGGAAGGAGAGCAGCTCCACGCCGCTGACATTAACCTGACATCAAGAACACCTCCAACAACACATTCAAGCAACCCGTCATTCACGGACCCCGACGCATCTTGGACACGGTGTGAAAGGACAGCAGCTGCACGCCGCCAGCATACACGTGACATCAACCACCACCTTGAACAACATCTCCGTCACAAACACCGCCTCACCTTGGACACGGTGTGGAAGGAGAGCAGCTCCACGCCACTTGCGTAGGGCTCTCCCATCTCCTTCATGACCTTGCGCGCCGACACAAACGGCCGCTCGTCCTGGTAGATGTTCTCCTGGTACACCTGCGGACGCATACAGCAGCAGCAGCAGCAGCAGAAGAGTGAGCAGTGCATTGCTGCTGGCTAACAACACTGATGCAGCTTCAACCACGCTATGCGCTAGCACCTGCCATGCCTTGGAAATCTACAAGTGCAGCCCACGTGCCATACATGCTCGCAAGCAGGTGCTTGCTACAGTAAAGACATATGCCCTTGCCCCGCTGTCATGCACATTGCCGGCTGGGCAGCCCACCTCCATGAGCACAACTTTCCCAGAATGTTTGATTCTCAAGCGCTATGTGTGTCACTGGCTTTGATGCGTAATGCACTGCCGCATTGCACTGAATGCCTGCCTGCGCGCACCTCATCGGCCATGAGCACGATCTTCTCATCGTATGCAAACTTGATGAGCTCCTTGAGGTTGTCGTAGCTCAGGCACTGCCCGGTGGGGTTGCCTGCAGCAGCAGCAGCAGCAGCAGCAGAACGTCAGCAACAAGTTGATGTGCTGCTTGAAGGGATTGCACAGGCTCCCCAAGCATCCCCAGACCTTCCCTGGCCACAGCGCTGAATGCAGGACACAAACTTTCAACAGCCTGTACCACAGCCTGTACCACAAACATAAGCACACGATGACATATACGTATAAATCTAGCATTGAGAAAGAAGAGGTGCAACACAGCCGCCCACCTGGGTTGATGAAGACCAGGCCGCGCACCGCCTTGCCGTCAGCGCGCGCCTGCTTCACCGCTGCCTGCAGGCTGGCCATGTCCATGGCCCAGTTCTTGTCCTCGTCCAGCATGTAGGGCACCAGCGTGCCACCTGAACACAGCAGCAGCAGCAGCAGAAGCGGTCAGTGCACAGGCCTGCAGGCTGGCCATATCCATGGCCCAGTTCTTGTCCTCGTCCAGCATGTAGGGCACCAGCGTGCCACCTGAACACAGCAGCAGCAGCAGCAGAAGCGGTCAGTGCACAGGCCTGCAGGCTGGCCATATCCATGGCCCAGTTCTTGTCCTCGTCCAGCATGTAGGGCACCAGCGTGCCACATGAAGGGCAGCAGCAGCAGCTGCAGTTGAGAAACAAGCAGCAACAGAAGGCGCCCAGGCAGTAAGCGCTGCTGAACTCTAGCCGCTCCTCCTGCTGCTGCTGGTGCTGTTGCGCAACGGCAGCGGCGCAGCTTCCAGCACATGCTGGCGAAGGCAATGCAGAGTAGGACTGTTGCAAATTCAAGTGCGCTTCCTCACCCAGCAGCTGGATGGATGCGCTGTACAGCCGGTACTGCGGGCTGCATTACAGCCAACTCGCTTGCTGCCGCACAGACTGAGCAACATGTACACCGCCACTTGACACCACTCTATCCACTTGCTCATCCAGCAGATGGAGGCGCTGTAAGGCAATTGCTGCAGCTAAAGATGCACCACAACTCTTAGAACGCCAAGAAGCTCGCCCAGCAGCTGGATGGAGGCACTGTACAGCAAATTCTGCAGGCCGCAGCTAAGGATGTAAAACAACTAAAAAACGCAACATACTCGCCCAGCAGCTGGATGGAGGCACTGTACAGCGAATTCTGCAGGCAGCTAAGGATGTAACACAACTATAACAATGCCAAGACGCTCACCCAGCAGCTGGATGGATGCGGAGTACAGCGGGTACTGCGGGATGGGCACCAGAATGCCATCATTTTCGTTGCGCAGAATCGAGTTCAGGCACAGCCGCACCGCAGGGCTGGCGCCATCCGTGAGGAAGATGTGCTGCAGCAGTGCAAACAAAACATGATGTGAGCAACACAGCCACGGTCATGAGGCTTGAGGGCCAATCAGAGGGCTGGTAGCGGCAGGAGCACGGGCGCACGATGATGCTGCAGGACAGCTAGCCAGATACAGCTGCAGTCCTGCAGGACCAATGGCTGGCGTGCATACCTTGACATCCAGGTACTCAACACAATGCAGCGCAGGATGCAGTATGCAGCATCATGCTTGTAAGCATATAGTTCATGTGTACAAGCTGGCAGCAGCAGCAGCAGCAGCAGCAGCAGCAGCAGCAGCAGCGCCTCACGTTGGGGTCTGCTGGTCCCACGCCGTCCCTGTCCTCAATGAACTTTGCCACCTCCGCACGCACATGCGTGTTGCCGCGCGAGTCCTGGTACGCACCCACACCTGATGTTCAAAACAACAGCAGTAGCAGCAGCAGCAGCAGCGCAGCAGCAGAGGAAGAGAAAGGAGCGGGAGCAGCAGAGGGTGAGGACAGGACCTGGCTTTGAACGGACAACCAGCTGCCGCGAACATCATCGTGCATGTTAGCAGCGCAGTGCTTGCAGGATTGTCTGGGCTTGTTATGCCAGCTGCATGCTGCTTGTTTGAAGCGAACCCTCGGTGTTAAATGTTGGTGGCTGAGCCTGTATCACTGCTGCAGGCACTGCTGGCGGATGAGCTACGTAATACTTTGCTTTGTGTGTATGTCAAGTGCAGGTGCTGCGCACCTCCGTTAAAGGCCTTGTGCAGCTCCTTTGCGCGTGCAATGGCATCTGGCGCAAAGATCTTTGCTGCCTCTGGGTGGTCCAGCAGGAACGGCGCAGCGCACAGCGAGATGACCTGCGCGTTAAAAAGCATATGAAACGCGCGAGGCTCAATGAGGCAGCACATGCGATTGGCTGGGTGGCAGCGGATGTGACTGGTGTAGACGCATGGTGAAGGATGCAGGAAGTCACACAGCAGGAACAAGCACTGGCAGTTGAATATAGTTTGCAGGAACGAAGTGCAACAGATGTAAAATGGCATGCTGTCAGAGGAACCGCATGCGCTGCTGCAGAAGCACTGTGCTTGCTGGCAGGTTGTGATGGTAGCGCCTGCTGCGTTGATGTTGTCGCTACTGGCCTGATCAGCGTCTTCAAGCACCCCCGCCAGCATTTACACATACTTGACAGGTGTGCACGGCTGTAGTGTACCCCTGACATCACATCTCAGACTCGGCCGCCGGGTTAGCTGCACGTTCAAGCACTAGACAGGGTGTCCAACGCTGGCCAGTGTGCTGCTGTGTTGTGCAAAAGCAAGGATACGAACCCAGCATTGCTGCATGCTCAGCCAACACATACAGTAGCACTACTCACCTGGCGTGTGAAGGTCAGGGGCTTGGCTCCCAGCTGGTGAGGGTTGCCAACTGCAATCAAAAAGAGCAGGTGAGAGGGTGAGTGGGTAGGTGAGCTTCACCAACACCAGACTGGGGCTGAGAGTGCTGCTCAGAAACACCCTGCTGCTGGACCAACGTACCGTTGGTGATGATGATCTCCCTTCCTGCCTGGCGCAGCTCCTCTGCCTTCAGAAACAGCTCGCCACGCACGGCGTACTGAGGCAGCAAGCGGGATCACCAACACAACAGACGCGTCAGCCGCTGCGTGATGTTCAATTATGATAAGCGATTGCTACGTTTATCATTCAGGGTTACCAACCTGTGTCTTCTTCAGGTTCTCGTTCAGCAGGTCGGGATGCAGCACTTTGCCCTCCTTGGAGTTGATGGGACCGCTGGACATATGCCTGGCAGCCACATTGGTGGATGCAGCAGCAAAATGAGCGTTGTTGAGACCAGCATGGCTAGCCAGCAGCTGCTGGCACAGCTTTACGGCCTGTTTTCTCATTTTGACGCTGCTAGTGGTCTGCCGAGCGTTCGATTCGCAGAAAGTAGCGGCAATCAGGCTCGCTTTATCACGGGCACCACGACAGCAATGAGGCCATAGTAACATGACAATTTGGGTAATGAATGAGCAGAATCTACAACGTAAAACCCTGCTTCGGTTGAGGAGGTGAACAAATAATGGGGATGATTTACCCTAATAAACTGGTGTTCTGGATCATATACCCGATGTGCCAAGTCAGCTTGCCGCTCACGGGCACCGGCCTGGCCTACGCCAGTGCAGCCGAGAGTCAGGATCGTTATAGTCTAGTGGTGAATCGTCAAGTGATCATAAACGTTTGCTTTCATGTCATACACGAGGTATCTTGATAGCCAGCTGGTCGCGATGACGCTGCTGACCTGTCAGGCCATAGCCTGTCACAGCTGTGCAGGCTTACTAGCCTAGTAGGTGCCGTACTCGGATTGCAGAGCACGTTCGATAGGCTTGGAAGAACGGTTAACTTGTTCTCAGATTGCTTCACTCGTTGAACATTAACTGCTTTATCACAGCAGAAGGGATGCATCACTGTAAGTCACTTACAGTGCCCCTTCAAGTTGCAGGTGCGGTTTGCAGTGCAGCAAGTGTGACAGGTGGCGAGACCATGCCCTGTGCTATGTTCGATTCTGGAGCACGCAGATTGCCCTACAGGCGCAGCCACGACTAACGCCCTATCCAAGCCTTGGCTGTTGGAACCAGTTGAAACTGGTACAAATTTGTACTGCTGCAGCGGCAGCCTGTCTGAGACATAGCAGCTGGATATCTCAGTTCATGGCCATATCGTATCACAACAACACAGCCGAACGTTGCATACATACTTAATTAAGACATACCAATAACACCGTGAGGGCGTCAGACGCATCCAAGTATCCGGCCCTTTCCAAATAGAAACTTGCAGTCACAAATTCGAGGAGATCAGCTGCAACACATAGCATCACGTTCGAGAGTATTCATTGAACGAAAGATTGAACTGCACATGGGGCTGGAACGAATGCAGACAGCTCAGGAATGAAGGTCACTCCACGGGGTCCAAGCAAGAGCGTGGGAGGTTCACAGGCGTTTGATTTGCTGTGCGCATATATCTTAAAATAATTTGTTGCAACAACTCGAGCCTGTTTTTGGGTTAAAGGGCAAAGATCGGGTGACACCTTCTGGAGAACAGGGTTGCGTCACTTGCTGCAAGTGACAGCTGTGCAACGCTCCCCATATACAGCCCCCCACGCCACGCAACCCCACACACTTTCACCACTCTTGCCGCACGTTTACTCGTCGCTGGCTTTCATCTTGCAGCTCTTGTTGCTGCCCCTGCCTTTGTCCTGCCTCAAGCTACCTGCACAGATAGCACAGCAATCGGCACCATGAAGACCAGCTACATCCTCCTTCTTGCTCTGCTGGGCGTGTCTGCCCTGAGCCTGGTGAGCAGATCAGCATAGCGTGGAGGCGCTGAAGCGTGCGGGTGTGGTGACATACCTCCCGCGAACGCGGCAGCATTGTCTGGCAACAGCAGCCAGCTTAACTTCAACACATTTGGCTGGTTTGGCAGCACTGCAGCCGTGCCAGGGCCTGAGCAATGATCTAGCTGCCCGCGTAGCCAGCTGGAACCTCGCCCTATTGGAGGCAGGGTGTTGGGCAGCTGCAGCAAGTGCACGATTGGACTGCCGAAATTAGTTGTAAACCTATATGTTGTTGAGGCGGCAGCACGCTGTTGTAACTGCGGCCGTGTTGGTCGGGCTGAGCGTCGCAGTGAGTTTTGCAGACGTTTCTGGCGCTTATGATAAAGCAGCAATTCTGAATCTGCGTATTGCAAGTGTCAGTCAGTCTAATCCTTGCGACCACCGACTTGCTACTGGCCTGACACTGCTGCCCGTCTGTCTGCTGCTACTGTTGTGCTGCTCCTGCAACCCCTCTCTGCCAAATCCTGCAGGCATCCGCCCACAGCGGCAAGGGAGCCGACTCCCGCCCTCCCGTTACCATCAAGGTGAACGAGACTGGCATCGTCACTCTGGACGCCGTCAACACCGCCCTGAACCAGACCTTCAACCGCATCAAGCGCAGCTGGTCCAAGGGCAACAAGACCACCCGCGCCCCTTTCACCATGCCAGCCCTGACTGCCTTCCTGGATGTGGATGCCGAATGGCTGTCTGCCAAGAAGGGCCTGAACGTCACCCTGCTGAGTGCTGACGCGTTCCAGGTGACCGCGACCCGCTGGACCAAAATCACCTTCGTGTCCTACCTCGCATCCACCACCAACGGCACCAACGTGACCGGCATCGTGACTGTCGTCCTGCCCAAGAGATGTGAGTTGATGGCAGCTGCATGTACAGCTGATGCGCGTTATGTTGGCTTGGCTGTTGCTGTGTGGCTGCTGGCCCGCGGCAGCACCTGCTCTGCAGGGGCTGATGATGAGTGGCTAGCGCTTCCAGCTGCCAGTGTGTGTAGCCCTAGGAGTGCTTTCTGCAGCAGCCCCCTCCAAGCACTCTGCTACCGCACGCAACATTCACTATCCTACAGCAAGATGCAGCCAGCGCGTGTCAATGCCTCCCAGCCTGCCCCGTCGCTCACTCCGCCGCCTGCACTGCCGCCTGCCCTGTCATGTAACATGTCACATTCGCAGCCTGGATCAAGGCCGCCTCCGAGGAGGACGAGGTGGAGGCTGCCACCTTCAAGGGTGATGATGACAAGAAGAACATCACCAAGCCCGACTGGAACAAGGATGACAAGAACATCACCAAGCCCATCTGGGATGACAAGAAGAACATCACCAAGCCCACCAAGCCCGCCAAGCCCTTCACCTCCATGGTGCAGAAGATCATTGCCGCCAACGAGACCACCGCCACTGTCACTGTGGCCGAGATCAACGGCGAGGCAAACAAGGGCATCCCCAAGATCGCCACCTTCGGCGCCAAGGCCAACCTGAAGACTATCTCCAGCGCTGCTGCCTCCAAGTTCAGCTGGGCAACTGTGTCCTTCGATGCTGCCGTCAGTGACACCAGCTTCACTGTGACCATCCCCGCTGACACCAAGAAGAACACCGCCTGGGTTGTGGTGAGTGCCGCTTGCATGCTTCGGGTGCTGCTGCTTGGGGTGAAAACTGAACGCATAGCAAATCATGCTGCCAGAGCATGCATGATGTGCACAAAATGCGTTCATGCTGAGGTCACGCAGTGCGGCGTGGTGGAGACTTGAGCTGCTTGCCCAGCATGTCTGGTCATACACATTGCACACAGCTTGAGTAGCTGCAGCCCACTTTCCCCAATGCCTGTGGGCATGAAGAATAACGTCCGCCTGAGCATTGCTGCTGCGTTGCTGCCTGCAGGTGGCTGTGACTGGCATCAGCAAGACCAACGAGACCACCCAGGGCACCGTGTCCGTCAGGATCACAAGTGAGTGGCCTTTAGCAGTTGGTCGCATTTATATTCTAATCTTCCTTTTCATAGCGCTTTCAGTCGACCTAATGCAGCTGAAGCCTGTCAACTTAACCAGTGAATGGCCCGCTGCAGGCCCTCAGCTGCATGCCTATCATCGTTTCCATCTGGTAGTGCTTGCAGTTTGCATCTTGGGACAAGCCTGCACCAGGTTGCGAGGACCGGATTGTGGCAGCAGCAGGTGCCTCATGGCTATACACACAGCACGTAATGCGCTGCATCTGCATGTTCAGCAGGGACAATTGAAAAACTGTGTGTATCTGCTGCCTGGGACACGCTGCTGCAAAGATTTTGGCATTGACGTGCTGCACCTGTTCCTGCTGCTGCAGGGGCCAAGGCCACCAAGAACTAAACGCCTGATGTCCAGGCAGAAGCACCTAGGCAAGTGGAAGCTGCCGGCTCACACAGCTGTGTGGGTTGCGGAGCCTTGCTTGTCTACTGCTTGAAGGAAGGCGGTGAAGCCGAGATGGTGTGTGAAGGCGGGTAGATGCCGCACACTGAGAAACGCGTAGGCTGCATTGCTTACAGTTTGTATAGGAGCTCTGTACAGCACTGTGAAGCTATGCAGACATTATGTTTGTGTGGTGTTGTCGCTGATGTGGTATCACTGCACTCAGAATGATGTGTAGCTGGGCGCGCAGTGCGCTCGTCCTAAACAACAGGACAATCGTGTGGTGAGTGCTTGTCAGGAGATATTTCAGTGGTGCAGTTGATGAGAAGTAGCTTCTGTTCCACTTGCGCCATGCGGTTATGGTACTCTCTTTGGTCAGCGATTATACCTTGAGCTTTGTTCTTGCCGCGCAATGTGGGTTTGCACCTGCTGCTGCGGCTTGATCCAACGTGCATTGACAGTCATTCACGGCAGGCAGATTCTTACAATCGCCATAACCAATGTTTAATCCAGCATGAATGGTATGGTAGTGAACGAGATCAGACATGCCGCACTGCCCAGCTGTAGTGTTGAAGCATTCACACTCCGCGCACTTTGCATAGCTGTGGGTGTCAGACCTACAGTGTGCATGCCCTTGTTGTTATTAAACATGGGCAGGCTTACCAGCACACAGCATTCTGTTGTTGACCTGGCTTTGAGCTCCCAGGTGCGTGCTGGCTTGCACGCATCAGCTTCAATGGCTGCTTACTAATCCACTGCTGCACGCTAGCACAGAGGCAGCGGATGAAGCACGCACGGGCGCAGATTCACGGTGGTGTGGCCGCAGCGAGTGTGGCTGATGCTGTTGTTGATGCTTATGATCAGCTGTGCAGCCTGTGCTGCTCGCAGTTCTGTGTGTGAGTGGAGTGGTGACTTGGCTGAAAGCCTACACATTATGTCATATGGATGCCCACGCAGGCAGTTATGTATGGCGCAGCACACTCTTGAGGTTGATTGCGGCGCAGCCCTCCCTCGACTGCACCTCAGAGCATGCTTTGTGCTTTCCAAAATCTGCAGCGCTCAGTGCAATTGCATGCGCTGGTGCTGTTGGTACAGAGGAGGCTTGTGGGGACATCTTGGCACTTGGATTGTTTCCTTTGACCACTGAGAGCCAGCCACGTGAGGTGATGCAATGACAGCTGACGTTGCACGTGCGTGTGACTGAACGGGGAAGTGATTGAGGTGGCGATGACCAGACAAATTGATGTAACTCATCTCCTGACATCCAGAGATGACAACTGCTGAGAGTAGTCTGAATCCGCTTGTGAAAGGCGCTAGCAATCTGAGGAGCATGTACCTGCAAGTTGCACTACAGCATTAACAGGGAAAAGTTGACAGTCAAAGCTGTTGCCTGAGAATTTTGTGACGTCTGATGCATGGCACATTCTGACGCGATCCAGCCCACGTCCGCAAGCGCAAAACTGTGCGCATGCAGCAGCACTGCTGTCGCTCACAGTCACTGCATGTTCCAGTAGGCGCTCTGATTTCACCTGCGCTGCCGTGTGTGAGGCTACAGTGCTGCGATGCCAGGCTGTAAGGCTAGAGCGCTGCAGCGCCAGCTTTCTGGTGTGGCAATGTGCACGCCCTGCAGGAGAGGATGACTCTGCTGTGCGCAGATACTGAACATGACACCTGCGGCCTTGTGCCTTGGTGAAATGTCTATTATATAACCCGGTGCAGCATAGGCGGAGCAATTGCAGGCCCCACTCTCCCATTCCTGCCTGGCTTGATGCAGTGTGGCAGCTGCGGCTGTTCAACACCCATGGCTATGCACTTGCTGCTGCGTGATCCTGCCCTGTAAGTTTGGTCAGTAGCCTGAGAATGCTGGCTTACACCTACATCAAACACAGTTTGTGTTGCTCTGCACCTTAGCTGAGCAAGCAGCTGCGATCTGTGCTCAGACAGGCTGAGGCCAGCAGGTGCCCAGTGCACAGTCACAGCTGTCCCCGGCACTGCAACGTGCACAACAGCTGTTGGCAATGGCTGCGGTGTGGATGATCGGTGAACAGGCCCAAGGCGTCGACCATTGCATTAGGCAGAGCACTAAAACGTGCTGGTCAAAAGCCACTCGAGCAGTGGGAGTTGTCTGGCAGCAGGTGTGGGGATGGAATATCGATGATTGTGCAAGCGTGGCCAGACGAAAACTTAGCACTAGGAATTGAAGAATGTTTGAGTAACACACGACAAGCAGCTTTGTGTCAAAGCAGCAGCGTGCTACAGCTGTTTTGGACGGCTATAGCCTGTCACACAGCAGTGCTGTCTTAGTCCCTGTCTGCCATGTTTCCTGTCCTTTTCGCGGCCCTTGTTTAATCTTGGACGCGTAGGCTGCAGCGCTGTGATCGGGTGCCGACGCCTGCCTTTGCTCTAGGAAGTGTTTGCAGCAGACACACGCAGCAGGCAGCATGGATCGCGATAAGCTGATGAAGATGGCCAGTGCCGTCCGCACAGGCGGCAAGGGCACAGTCAGGAGGTGCGGCCTAGGCGATCTGCTTGCTGGCGCATCATACGGCGGAGGCGCAGGCTGATCCGTCGCTCTGGCTGCAGAAAGAAGAAGGCAGTGCACAAGACCACATCTACAGATGATAAGCGCCTGCAAAGCACCCTCAAGAGGCTGGGAGTGAACACCATTCCCGGCATTGAGGAAGTGAACATTGTCAAGGACGACAGCATCATCCACTTTGTCAACCCCAAGGGTGAGCAGGCCCTTAAAAAGTATTCAAAAGCTTTCCACAACTACGTGGCCACGCACTGACGCCAGCTGCTGCTGTGTGTGCCTGCAGTGCAAGCCTCCATCGCTGCCAACACCTACGTGGTCAGCGGTACCCCCACCACCAAGAGCGTGGCAGGTGTGCTTGCAGGACAGCAGATGCAGCAACGTAGCAGCAGCAGGCCTCAGCGTATGTTAAGCAGGTCCATTTAACGCAACAGCCCTGCTGGTGCATTGCGAGCAAGCTAGTGGCGTGGTGCAGCGGCAGCAGACGCAGCAGCAGGGGTGGCAGAAGATGCAGCACCAGCGCTGCAATGTGCAGCGATTGCTCAGGTAAAGGGTACAGCACAGCATTGGGTGCTAGTTGTGATGTGCTGCAGCCAATTACTTCACAAGCAGTTGCTATCTGGCAGGCTATGCATGCACACAGTAATCCTGTCGCAGAAACAGATGGCTGTGGCATCAGCAGCAGCAGCATCAGCAGCAGCAGTAGCAACGCTGCAACGGGACAGCAGCAAGCACTCTCAAATGCAGCAGCTATGTCAGCATTACTGAACACGGCGTACCATGTATGCTGCAGCCTGGGGCCAGGTGGTGGGCAGCAGCTGGACCTCTCATGCCAGCAATGGTGCAGCTGCTGCCAGAGCACATCTGCACACCTGCACCACTTTTGTTGCAGTCCTGCAGCCAGCTCTGACTTCTCCTGCACATGCTGATGCTGCTGCTGCTGCTGCTGCTGCTGCAGACATGCCCGACCTGTTTGGCGGCGGCTTCAACCCTGCCATGCTGAGCCAGATGGACCCCGCCAGCCTGGCACAGCTGCAGAAGATGGCAGCACAGGTGCGGCCTGATTTGCGCCTCCAGATTTGCGCAGGCACAGATCAAACAGATAGCGCGCAGCAGTGAGAGTTCAGCAGGGAAGCGGGGTAGTGCAGTGCAGCGCAGCTGCAGAAGATGGCAGCACAGGTGCGGCCTGCGCCTCCAGATTTGCGCAGGCATAGATCAGAGAAATAGCGCGCGGCAGTGGGAGTTCAGCAGGGGAGGGAGATTGTGCAGTGCAGCGCGGCTGCAGGAGATGGCAGCACAGGTGCGGCCTGCGCCTCCAGATTTGCGCCTCCAGATTTAGCAGGCATAGATAAGAGAAATAGCGCGCAGCAGTGAGAGTTCAGCAGGGAAGCGGGGTAGTGCAGTGCAGCGCGGCTGCAGAAGATGGCAGCACAGGTGCGGCTTGCGCCTCCAGATTTGCGCCTCCAGATTTGCGCAGGCATAGATCAGAGAAATAGCGCGCGGCAGTGGGAGTTCAGCAGGGGAGGGAGATTGTGCAGTGCAGCGCGGCTGCAGGAGATGGTAGCACAGGTGTGGTCTGGCGCTGTGCTGCAGCTCAAGCACTACAGCCACTACTAGCAGCGAGTACCAGCATGTAGCAGGGGAGCAGTAGGAATAACAGAGCAAGCTAGCTGCAGAAAGGCGTTGGCAGTGCACGGGCAGATTCAGGGGAGCTCAGCAGCGGGTGGCATCGCATTGCACGGCAATGTCAGCACCGTGCACAGTAGAGGCTGCCAGAGCAGCCCTCGCTGGCGATTGCACCTTGTTGGATAACCTTTGAAGTACACAGCGCAGCTGTCAGCGTGCGACCAGGATATGAAAGGGCAAGGGTGTGTACAGGTGGCAGGAGCAGGCAGCAGGGGACATGCATTGGCGTGGCCATGCATACGGTGCAGGCGCAGTTTGTAATGCGGCAGCTCGTTCTCTACTGAGTGCTGTGTGTGGTCCGAGACTGTGCTCCAATGCTGCTGCCCTGTTGTCTAATGGCGCGTGCAGTACCGCCCATGCTGTATATCGAGTGCTGTCCTGACGCTGCGTGTGTGCTGCATCTGCTTGCTGTCTGCTGCGTGTGTGCGATTGTGCCTGCAGTACCAGGCAGCAGCTGGTGCTGGCGGCGCCCCAGGCCTCGGCGACGACGACGATGGTGCGCAGCCTGCACACCTATCTTGTCAGTCATTGTGTAGCCCCTTTGCAGCCGTTTCCGAGACGTCTTTGAATCCATGTTCACGTGGCTGGTGCACTTCCTGCATTTTGGGGACACAAGCACAGCGTCATAAGTATTTTGTTGCCTGCTTCATTGGTGCTTGTCTCCTGCTGTTGACGACTGCTGCCTGCTGTGCTGTGCGGTACTAATGAAACCCTTTGGCAGCTCTATGAACAACATGAGACGTGCGCCTTTTTGCGCTGCTGACTTTCTGCTGCTGCTGCTGCTGCTGCTGCTGCTGCTGCTGCTGCTGCTGCTGCTGCTGCTGCAGACGTGCCAGACCTGGTGGAGAACTTTGAGGACGAGTCCAAGTAAAGCAGCAGCAGCAATGCAGAGCAGCGCTGAGCAGCTGCAGCAGCAGCAGGTGCTGTGCCTGTGTGTCTGCTAGCTGCAGCTGAAGCTCCTGCTGCTTCGTCAGCTGTGTGCTGAAGCTGGCTAGCAGCTGTGCAGCAGCAGTGGGACAGCAGCACAGGGGTGGTGCTGGGGCGTGGTGCCACTTGCGTTGCTTCAGGCTATGCCTGTGGTTTTGTAGCGCCTGGTGTAGCTGTCCAGCCGAATCCTGGGCCCTGCCTGTAAGTATTTACTAGCAGAGTTGTCGGTTGATTTGTTGGTTCGCAGGGTGCCAGCAGTGTGTGTATTGGTGTGCTTACGTATATACAGACAAACCTTGGGACCTGTAGCTTGTGCAGGGGGCAGGCAGGCTTACTTATGTGGTTGGCTCTGTCCAGTGACTGATGCAGCCTGGCTTTAAGTGCCCGTTCCTGTACGTAGTGTGAGCCTTGTAGCCTTGCCGGTCGTGTGTACATGTTGTCCGCGGGGCTTACAAAGGGCACACTGGCCAGGGTTCTTCTGTAACTGGAGTGAAACTCATTTTTGCAGATGCTTTCTGTCAGGCGTACGTTGGGGCCCCAGTCATTCACAAGCTGGACACGTAATAAGCGAGTTGTATTTCTTGCTTCTGGATACGAAGCAGCAGTCAGCTAAACTCGTTGTGCTCGTCCAGTACACCGCAGTAGCCCACCATGGCGCTGCTCAGCCAGTTGCTGCGCCCTTCGCTGATGGTTCCAGGGCTTTCAAGCTTAGCTAGGTAAAACAACTGTGTGGTGCTGATCCAGGCTGCCCGCACAGCACACAGCAGCAAGCAGTTATGCGTGGGTGACTGGCTACGATCGGGTTGCAGTGCAAGTGGCACGAAGCGCTGAAGTTCTAAACTCATTTGAATACGGTTGAATATTTGTTTCCTGCAGGTTGGCAGGACATATGCGTGGCTTTGCTGCAGAAGCAGGCAGTGCAGCAGCAGCAGCGCCAAGCACCACCAGCAGCAGCGCCAAAGAGAGCGAACCTGTGAGTGCACATGGAGCGTCTCTGGCATACCTTACGTTTTTCTGTTGCTGAAATGAACGTTTGCGCACTACTGGTCTCAGCAGCACTGGCAGTACAACTGCATACATGCACTGCTGAGGCCATCAGAGCAGCAGGCTAGCAGCGCAACTCCGTTCCTTACCCTGCACGCAAGTAAGCAGTACTCCATGCACTTACTGTCAGCTCTGGGGCAGGCAGGTCTGAGCACACGTGCCACACACAACGCTTCACATATCGTAAGGTGTCTTCTGCCAGTCGTGTGTGTATGCACCCTCACACCTGCTGACTCGCATCCAGGCTGGGTGTGCTTCTGAAAGTTGTACAGTAATGAAGATACGGGGTTTGCTGAGCAGCTGCCGCTAGTGCGAACTCCAAACTGTTCATGTGATCTTTATGTCATATTGAACCAGCGATGGCAGCCGCAGTTCGGGCAGCATGCACAGATGCTGATGCTGCTACCATCATGTGCCATGCTGGGTGCACGTACATTGCCGGCGCCCGGGCTGAGCCCCTGGGTAGCTGTCCCACATCGCCCTTCCTGTTGCAATGTGTACATGTGTGCTGCTGGAAGTATGTTTCCTGCTGGTACAATATGTATGTGTGTGTATGCATGTGCACGCAGGCGTACAGCGGCCCTCCCAAGCTCATTGTGTTTGGCGGGCGCGGCTTTGTGGGCAGCGCGGTGTGCAAGGAGGCACTCAACACAGGCCTGCACGTGGTGGCCATCAGCCCGTCAGGTGTGTTGTATATATCTGAAGTGCTTGAATCATTGCAAGTGCCATTCATAGGTCTGGTGGCCATCAGCCCGTTAGGTGTGTTGAAATTCAAAAAGAAATAAAGGTCTAGCTTGAGTGTATGATGGCTGTTGCAGCAGCAATGGCCATCAGGCACTCCAGCAGCCAGCATGTGTTTGCACAAGCAGTCCAAGCACAACAAATAATTATGCTTGTAAGATGCTGGTGGTGCCCGTGCCTGAGCAGTTGCAGCAGCAGCACCAGCAGCGGAAAGCGAGTGCAGTACAGTAATACTTGTGCCGAATCCATGTATGCAGCGGCACAGCAGCAGGTGTGTGGTATCAGTCCGTGTGCAGGTGCCCGGCATTGGCATGTGTTGCATCTGGCAAGAAATCGTTGAGCCTCGCTGCTGCTGCTGCTGCTGCTGCTGCTGCTGCTGCTGCTGCTGCTGCTGCTGCTGCTGCTGCTGCTGCTGCTGCTGCAGGCACGCCGCCCACCGGCAAGGAGCGATGGACCAAGGAGGTGGAGTGGCTGCGCGGCAACGCGCTGGAGCCGCGCACCTACCAGGTGGGCGCTTCGGCCAGCTGCTTTGCAATGGCCAAGTTGAAATCATCTTGCTGCAAGTGCTGTGGGTACATTTTTGGTTGATATGTTGAAGGCCAACGCGCTGGAGCCGCGCACCTACCAGGTGTGATGTCGTGTCACCGTCCTCAGCAGCAGCTGGTTGTCTAATAAGCAGTGCATCCCACCCCAGCTAATGCCTATAGCACTACCATTGTACTGCCAGCAGTGCAGGCCACGCAGCGGCGTGCAACCTACCGTAGTATTTTTTCCTGCTTGAGGCATAGGGGGTAAAAGCCAGCGCGCTGGACCCGCCCACCTACCTGTCAACGTACACGATCTGACTGTTACCCTGTGTACATACGCTGATGACCGCAGGATGTGCTACCAGGAGCCCTTGCCGCCATCAGCTGTGTCGGCGCATTCGGCAGCCAAGCTGACATGCTGCGCATCAACGGCACAGCAAACGCAGCAGCCATTGCCACTGCCAAGGCTGCTGGCGTGCCTCGCTTTGTGTACATCTCTGCACACACTCCGCCAGTGCCTGGCATTGACATGGTACTGTCCGGGTACATTCAGGTGCGGGGTGATTGGCATCACCAAGGTTGTTGTTTGTTATTTCAGGCTGTTATTATGGGGTGTGAGTGGGGTGTGAGGGTGAGGGTGTCTGGCATTGACCTGCTGCTGTCGGGGTACATTCAGGTGCGGGGTGATTGGCATCACCAAGGTTTTTAAAAATTTTCAGGCTCTTATGATGTAGGTGTGAGTTGGGTGTGAGGGTGAGGGTGCCTGGCATTGACATGGTGCTGTCCGGGTACATCCAGGTGCGGGGTGATTGGCATTACCAAGGTTGTTACTTGTTATTTCAGGCTGTTATGATGAAGGTGTGAATGGGGTGTGAGGGTGAGGGTGCCTGGCATTGACATGGTGCTGTCCGGGTACATTCAGGTGCGGGATGATTGGCGGCGGACGTCATCAGAGTATTATATTATGTTTTCAGACACTTGGATACCGTGTGAGCGTGTGTGAGCCTATCTTACTCACTGCTGCTTGCAGCTGCGCCGCCTGGCAGCACCAACGCGAGAAAGAACAGTGATCATGTGCTGTCAATGTACAATGCCCGCTGCCAGTGTTGTCTGAAGATGCGATGGCTCGTCTGGTACTGCTATGTATGAGTCGTTGACAACGTTTTTGTGGTTATCTAACAATTTACACATGCAACACATTTGACGCCCCTGCAGGGCAAGCGCCAGGCGGAGGAGGAGCTGCTGCGCAGCTACCCGGACTCTGGCGTGGTGCTGCTCGTCATAACACTGTTCTTTCTTGTGTTATAACACCCTTGCAGGGCAAGCGCCAGGCAGAGGAGGAGCTTCTGCGCAGCTACCCGGACTCTGGCGTGGTGCTGCGGCCGTGGGTCATCTACGGAGACAGGGCCGTCAGCGCGCACGTGTCGCTGCCGCTGGGCATGTTCTTCGCGCCCCTGGAGTATGCGCTCAAGTGAGTTTGAATCAATGTGTTCAGTTTCAAGTGCATGTTGCAGCGCTGCCGCTGGGCATGTTCTTCACGCCCCAGGGGTACGCGCTCGAATGAGATTTTGCAGCGCTGCAACAGCAAGCACAGCTGCAATGGCACCGCAACTGCAGAACTGCGTGGGCATGTTCTACGCACCCAGGATTTTGCAAAACAAGTCGTTGCGGCGCTGCAGCAGGATGCAGGCCTGTCTGGATGTGCAGCTGCAGACACACATGCTGTATTGCAGCCATCGGAGCAGCTGCTCCATTCTGTCAGCTAGCCAGCCCAGTAGCTTCCTGCAACCGAAAGACTTTAATGCAACACCCCCTGGCAGCAGCTCCCTGAGCTCTGCTGCTGCTGGTTGACACGCTCTGTTCCTGCCATGCCTTGCTGTCTGCTGCGCGCAGGCACATCCCCAATGCCAAGCAGCTAGCGCAGCTGCCGGTGGTTGGTGCAGGCTTCATTGACACGCTTCGTTCTTGCTGACATGTTGCCTTCCTGTCTGCTGTGTGCAGGCACATCCCCAATGCCAAGCAGCTAGCGCAGCTGCCGGTGATTGGTGCAGGCTTCATTGGCACGCTTCGTTCCTGCTGACACTCTGCCTTCCTGTCTGCTGTGTGCAGGCACATCCCCAATGCCAAGCAGCTAGCGCAGCTGCCGGTGGTTGGTGCAGGCTTCATTGACACGCTTCGTTCCTGCTGACATTTTGCCTTCCTGTTTGCTGTGTGCAGGCACATCCCTAATGCCAAGCAGCTAGCGCAGCTGCCGGTGGTTGGTGCAGGCTTCATCCCGCCTGTGCCAGTGGAACAGGTGGCAAAGGTGGCAGTGGCAGCAGCAACAGACCCCTCGGTGCCGGGAGGCATCATTGACGACTGGAAGATCGCAGAGTGGAAGTAACATGTCACATGTTTTGTCACGTGTAATATGATACATGCTGTCTCCTCTGTCTTTTCCGCTGTCGCTTATCACATGTTGCTGCCTGATTTCAGTAGCAGCTGCGCAGCTCACATGCGAGCAAGTTCTGTTGGAGTCATGTGGTGTTCAGGAAGGACATGCATATCGTCTGTGCATCTTGCTGCTGCCGTGTTTGATTTGACCGGCAAATGACCGGCAGATCAGTGGTCCAAGCAGTTGAGAGCAACCCGAAAAGTTGTGCTGTCTGCACTTGACAGCTATCGCGCCATGCGCATTGCTGTGGTGTCAGTGCTGGGTGCTGGCTATGCACAGGCTGTAGCATGCTTGGAGTCGGTTTTGCTTTGCTGGTGGTGTAAATGTGCTGGCCATCATCCTTGTTGTGCATGTTAAATACATATGTTGTGTTGATATAGCTGGTACAGCATGTCTAACAGCATGGCTGGATCCTGCAGAATGATGCTGGCGGCATTTGGTGTGAAGTTGTGCTTATAGGGTCTGCTGTTGCATGTGGCTGCTACAGCTGCTGTGGCATGTGACCGCCACAGCTGCTGCTGCTAGAGAGCACACAGCTGCTGTGGCATATGATTGTCACGACTGCATGCATCTGCTGCGCCAACAGCGGCGCGCAACAGGTGCTCAGTGGCCACGTGGCTGTGCATGGTTGGCTTGGTTTGAAACTGTCTGTTGAACCCTATTCAGGGTGACGCCCTACACCCCATGTGTGTGAACGCGTCAATGATGGTGCACAGCTTGCTTGCCGAGCGATTGCAGTTGTACGTGCCTGTTTAACTTCATGCATCCTGCAAGACGCTGCCATAGTGTGTAGCTGGACTGTCCATTTCTCCAGCTTGGTGTTGCTGCTGCTGCGTCTGCTGCTCCCATGTTGGCTGGTGCATTCTTGCAACCGCAAAAGGTTCTCGTATCTAGTCGCTCTCAACACGCTCAGGCCCCGCAGGGGCAGGTTAGGCTAGCAGGGACGAGGTGCAGGCGGATTCGTGCTCGGTCGGACCAGTCAATCGATCAAGAAGAACTTACTCAGCTGCTTGGCGAGCAGTTTCTCAGGCCACAGTACGAAGAGTATTCGGACGAACATGTGCGTGGCATGCCTGGGGCAGCAGCACCTGCAGCCTGGCAGCAGCAGCAGCAGCAGCAGCAGTGACCTTGTCGTGCAGACAAGCCCCGTTTGCACTCATCAAACTCTGTCAAGCATGCTCTTATATCAACCAGCAGTTGCAGCTCTTCATACGCCTTGCAATTCCTCAGCAGCAGCAGCAGCAGCAGCAGCAGCAGCAGCAGTGCTCGTCGTGCGTGCATTGCCTGCACAGGAGATGCCGCTGCTGCGTGAGCGTTCCTAGTGCTGTGTCAGACTTCATGCATCCTGCGATGCACCTCAGAGCTGTGTAAATTACACCCAGTCAACCACAAACTGCACGAGCCCTGTGCACTGTCAGTGCAGACTCAGAGTCTGCAACCCGCTTGCTCACTTCCTCAATCAATCGCTCAGCCCCCAACTCACACATGTTATAACATGTTATAACGTATCACCATTGCAGGTGAGTGACCTGGTGGAGGCTGCAGCTGGGCTGATCAGTGTGCTGGATGACCTGCGGCCGCTGGATGCATCCTCATTCAATGCAGCATACGAGATCTGGAAGGCCATCGCAGCAGTGCCGCCAGCAGACAGGTGCGGCTCCAGAGGATGGCAAGCACATCCGATGAGCACGCTGGGTGTTGCATAAGGCTGGGTGTTGCATAAGGCTCCTGCCAGGCATTGGGAGGCAGCAGCAAACTGCAGACAAGGGACATGTCAGAGGGCTGCTGCAGCTGTGTGGTCATGTGAGCTGACAGCCCTGGTGGCTGGTGGACGCTCAAGGGTTGTTGCGCAAGCTGTTCCTGCGCTGTTTGACAGCGCGCATGCGCGTGCATTGTGCACGCAGCCCTCCAAAGCGTCTGCCGCTACACCATTGTATCGCAGTCAGTCTCTGTTGCAGTGCCAGTGCAGCTACATGTGGGCCCAGGCACCATCCGCCACCATAGCTGAGTCAGCAACGTGGTCTTAACTAGCGCTCTATGAACTTTACTCTGAAACTCACCATGAAATTCCATCACTGACCACAATGAACTTCCTGGCTGCTGTGAACTTCAGGGTCGACATTTTAGATCAGTTGCAGCCTGGGGCCATCTTCAGCCTGTGGCGTGCCAGCATAGCGTTGCATTTGGTTGTCACTTCTGGTCTGTTCTGCACTTGAAAACATGATTACTCACTGCTAACTAGTTCAAATGTTGGCTGTGAACTTCACACTTCAGGGTGCGCATCTTGGATGAGCTGGAGCCCGGGGCCATCTTCAGCCTATGGCGTGCCAGCATCGGCCGCTACGTGCTAGATGAGGGCCGCTCCACGCAGCTGTTTGATGAGTTTTTCATATGGGACGACTTCCCCAGCCAGCCAGGAGAGGTGCGTGCGTGTTAAAATGAGGTGCCTGGGTCGGCTTGCAGGTTTCAACGGAAGCGGTGCATGTGCTTTTAGGTTTTAAAATCAGCACAGTCCAACATTGTGATACGGTAGGCAGGTTAGTACTGCTTGGCTGACTCCAAACAGCAGGCAGCACGGCAATATACATGGTGACATGATACCCACGTCTGCAATTGCATGCAGGTGTACACCTATGAGGGCATCTGTGAGCAGTTCACCTACCAGAAGCCAGCCAACCCCCTGTCAGTAGACAGCAGCATGCAGGCACGCCACCCGCGGGCCACGCCATGGCTCAAGCCCAGCCCTGCCAGCATGGCTGCCCCTCAGGACAGGTTCAGGCAGCAGTTCTTCCTAGCAAACAGAACAGGTGGGCGAAGTGTGCTGTCTGCCGTACTGACATGGTTGAGCGCTGTCTATGGCATTCTTTGCCTGTGTTTTGTTTGCTTCTGTGATTTGGCCTGGGATGATCGTTGCAGCTACTGCACCCCTGGAAATTCCAGGCTGGAATATGCCGAATGCACACACGCCTGGAACTTGGCTGGTGTAGTTAAATTAATAGCAGCAGGGAGCAGCAGCTCTCCGCAGGCACCACTCGTATGCGTAGTGCGTAGGCGTTGGCACCTGGCATACGCAGCAGCGCTTGCGCTGGACCATTCCTGACCTGGTGCCCCTTGTGCTCCTTGAGCATCCAAGGCAGCACACGGTGCTGCTTGCAACGCAGCCGCTCCCTGCTTTTACTCATGTGCAAACCCTGTGGACACCTGGCTGCTATGTCTTGCGCAGGCCTGCTGCACAGCCGGATGCTGCTGTCCCCGCCAGCTCCCTTTTCCTTTTTCAGCTTCCTGTCTCCGCCAGTCTACAGCCGAGTGGAAATTGGGCTCACCCTAGTACCAAACCAAGCAGATGCAGGAGCTGATGTGGCCCTCACCTACCCAGCGGACCCCACGCTGCTCAAGCAGCAGCAGGCAGCAGGCATAGCACTCAGCAAAGAGGACCTGCCGAGTGCATTGTGGCCTGCACCAATGCAGAAAGCCAGCTGGTCGCCGCTGAGTTTTTCGGGGCGGGATTATATGAGGGCTGCGGGGCCCGGGTTTTATGTGGGGTGCGGCTACCGCACGGATGAGGCAGGGAACTATCTAGAAGAGGAGCACGTGTACTTTGCGCTTGTGAGGGCGTACTGACGTGGCAGTGCAGGCACTGCAAACAGTGTTGGCGTTACGGCAGTACTGGCAGCACAGGTGGTGCCTGGGAACCACTTGGAAGAGGAGCACATGTACCTTGTGAGGGCGTACTGATGTGGTGTGCAGTTCAGGCAGTGCAGGCAGTGATGGTGCCACCTGAGGAAGTGTTGGTGCCACCAGTGGTATGGCAGTATCAGCAGTACAGGCAGTGCCGGGAAACCTCCTGAGGAAGTGCACGTGTACTTTGCGCTTGTGACGGTGTCTGACATGGTGTGCAGCTGCGCAGCTGCAGTACTGCGGTACAGGCAGTGCAGGCAGCACGGGTTCATCATCATTTCGCCCATCAAGCCACAGCATCAACACCATCGGGGTGACGGGCCATCATAGGCAGCACGGGTTGACGAGCCTGGCAACTATTGCGCTTGTGAGGGCGTAGTGACGTGGTGTATTACGATTCGTGCATGCCGTGATTGCAGTGCTGAAAAATTGCACTGGTACGGTGTGCGGTTAGTAGCACAGGCAGCACAGAAGGTGGCGTGGCGGTGGTGTTCACGTTGTGCTGTATGTACCTGTACTTTCGACAGCGGTTGTAGGGTACAGCTGCTATGTGTTTGGGTAAATCTGCTGTCTTTATTACAACCAACTCAAACAACAAAAACAGGGCCGCCGACGAGACCAGCTGCCAGAGATGAGCTGTGTACAGCCGATAGTATGCCAGCAATTGCTGCAACCGGGCGACGATGCATGCACCTCGCCACCACAACTGCCATGGCCTGTGGTAGAGCGTCCTATGTGGTTGCACTGCCATGCCCGAAGGATGTCACAATTGTCAAAGCTGGAGGCAGACGTTGCACTGAACAGCCATTTTGCTTTCGTTCGTCACAATCACCTGTTAAGACACAAACATGTCAGTGACAGCAGTCAATGACATCATATCTCCAGGTCAATGTCCGCTCATTGTTGCCATTGTAGATGACGTGCGTGGTACCGCCGTGACGACACACTTCTATGCACGGTATCGTGCTCAGTCCTTGTTAGCATCGCTTCAGGCGTTTGTGCGAGCGCAGAACTGATTTCCCGCTTTGTGCTGGTCTTGTGTGCTGACGCCGGACTAGCTGTTCAGCTGCCAAAGCCGTGAACTGTAAGCAAATAACTGCTTGACTGATTAATGCGTTTCTGTTCAAAGGCCTGACAGCAGCTGTTGTTTTCAAGGTCAACGGTCTGCTGAACGTCTTGGTGCGTCAAGCATGGCTATTCACATCGACCGGGCTTCTATGTTGCACATGCAGGCGAGTCGTCTTGCAGCAGCAAAGACGACATGCAACGCTGCCACGCAACGCCAAGCTGCACTACAAGGCAGCAGCGCAGCCCTCTGCTGCAGTGTGCAGAGCTGCAGGCAGCCCTGTTGAGCAACGCGCATGTCAGCAACAACCAGGATGTGCTGCGTCGGCTGTTGCACTCCTGCAAGGAGCTGCGCGCAGAGGTGGACCGGCACTGTGCAGGGCAGTTGACAACAGCGCTGCGCACGCACCACGCAGAGCACGCTGTTGCCTTCAGCACCTGGTTGCAGCGGCATGCAGGTCTCCTGCGAGGACTTGACTTGCAGCTACCTGTCAAACTTGCTGCTGACTCCAACATGGAGCCGGCAATCGCAGCTCTTGTCAAAGTAATGTCCAGCCAGCAGCAGCAGATGCAGGGGCTGCAGCGCTTCACCTTGAAAAGCGGCTACTGGGCAGCTGGTATCTTGATGCAGCTACCAACCAGCCTAAACAGGCTAGACCTAGACCTAGACCTTTCAAGCAGCAACGAAGACAGATTCAAACGGGTGCTGATGTACCATACGGACAGAGCGGTCTTGAAAGAGGCGGACAAAGCTGCATTGGCACCCATCGCAAGGCTGCAGCAGCTGACAGAGCTCCGTTTGGGGCGGGTTCAAGCTTTTCAGCTGTTTCCTATGGAGCTGCCGCCATTTCTGCAGCAGCTCGACGTCACAGTGCAGCTTGTGCGATTCGATCCGGCTCCAGCTCTGATGAGCTTGGTTGACTGGCTGCGGCAACATGGCCGCATTGTCAGGTACCTTGGGCTCTCGGGCCTGACAACAAGGGGTTCAGAACTGGAATGGATAAGCGAGTTTGATGAAGCCATGGAAGCTATAGCAGAAGTGCTCAAAGCTTCAACCGAAGCAGCCGTACCAGCAACAGCACCACCAGCAGCAGTGGCATCACAAGGCAGCGCGGGCCGACACACAGCAGATAGCACAGTTGAGACCACTGCTGCAGTCAAGTGCAACGCTGGCACAGCACAGTCGAGCAGCTGGAAACTGCAGGCGCTGTGCTGCCATTCAGGGAGCTATGCTGCAAATGCAGTACCACTGCCAGGCGTACTCCTGCAGCAGCTGCCAGCGGCTACCCTGACACAGCTGGTGTGCAGCCTGGAGTTTGATAAGCCGCAGCACCTGGCTGCACTGTGCGGCCTGACAGCACTGCGCAGCCTCGATGTGCTGCCTGCAACAACACGAGATGCAGAAATACTGGACTGCAGCAACGGCGTGCTTGGCCCCATGTCAGCCCTGCGGCAGCTGACAGAAGTGAAGTTTGATGGAGTTTCAGCCCGGCAGCTAGTGCACCTGCAGCTGCCACAGCTGAAGCGGCTGGTAGCATCCATATGGCGATATAAAAACAGGGACCTGCCATACCAGAATGAGCAACAAGAGGATGAACCTGAGCAGGCAGCAACACCACCGTTTCAACTGCAGCTGGGGCACTTGACAGCTCTCTCATACCTGGAGTGCAGGGCCAGCGTCATGCTGTCTTCATATGTCTTTCCTGTCAGCCTGCGGTCCGTGAACTGGACCTATGACTATGAGGGCAACAGTCTCGCTTGCAGCGTGCAGCCACTGCTCAAGCTCCCCTCGCTGGAACAGCTCGACATGAAGTTTTTTGAGCGGCCACCAGCAGTGGAAGAGCTGCAGCAGCTAGCCAGCCTGCAGCACTTATCAAGCGTGAGCTTCACAGACTACTATGCGACAAACACGCCTGTTGCCAGGGTTGAACATGCATGGGGTGCATTGCCGCTAAAACACTTGGAACTAAATGGCCGTGCGCCTGACCGCCCCAACCAATGCACACCAAATTCAGTGCTGATGCCAGCAGTAGCACTGCAGGTGCTGAGCAGAATGACGCAGCTGGAATCCCTTACGCTGTCTGCTGGAAGACATACAAAAATGTTCTGGGGAAAGGGCCTCCTGCTTGAGGCCACTTTTGCACAGCTGGCAGCAGTGCTGCAGCCCCTTACCGCACTGCAGCGCTTGACATTGAAGAGCCTGGCGCTCCTGAGTGATACACTACCAGAGCAGCAGATGCCATCACACCTTGACACGCCTGAACAGGCTGCTGGCGAGTTGATGCAGCAACAGCTGCAGGAGGGTGTTGCGGCAGCAGATGGAGAGCAGCGCGCCACAATCTGGGAAGTGCTGCAGTTCAAGCCAGGCTGCTACCACAGTGCTTCTGGCATGCTGGCGCTGTCATCGGTCATCTGCAGCCTACCCTGCTTGACAGCGCTGCAGCTGCAGCTACCTGTGAGGCTGCAGCCAACGGCCCTGCAGGCGGGGGCGCTGCAGCAACTGAATCAGCAGCTGGTGCAGACTCTGCAGGGCTGCCGCATTGACAGCATGGAATGCTTGCTGGCTGACCTGGACATGGTCATGTGTGGGCGGCGTCTGGTCCCTTGCAGAGCTGGGATTAAACTGCTGTGCTCACAATGGTGCACGGCACGTGCTGGGCCAGTCCCTTGATCTGTCCAACACCATGAGGTGTGAATGACAAAGTTCTACAAACCTTACCAAGGCAGTATGCAAACTCTTTGTAAGCAGCAGGTACTGTTTTGTGTTTGTCTTGCGCGCGGTTGTCCCCAGGCTGGCCGCCCGCAGTGTGGCAGCAGCCGCCTGGCAAAGTACTTTGCCTTTCAAACACTAGTGTTCATGGGATGTTCACATGCTTTGAACCATAGGCCTTGATTGACCGAGGATATCAGAGTTCTGGGTTGTTCCATACCCTTGCTTTGTGGCTGCTGTGTTGCTAGCTGTCTTCGTTTTGCATGGGCTGTGGGGGAACTGCTGATGAGAACTGCTGGCAGGTACAGGGAGCAGCTCCTAGCTCAAGGCTGTGGATGCAGGGGTTGCTGAGCAGGCCTGCTTTCCAAAACTTGCCTGGATACAGCAAAAAAGATAGCCATATGTGAGGTGGTGTGCTGAATGGAGAGAGAAAACTGCAGAGTAGGTTGTGTTCAAGTCCATGTCCACCAGGACAAGCACATGTTCCAAGCCATGTGGCGCCTTCATGGCGACTATGACTCCTGCAAAGCAACTCCCTCACCCACGTTTTCGCTGCGAGTTAACGTCTTAAGCGGCCACCTGATGGGCCGGCAACAAAAGTCAGGCCAACAGCATCGGCACAACAGCCTGTGCCTGACAAGGGTTTGGCTGGTGGGGTTATGACGCTGGACCAGTGCATACGGGTGCCTAAGACTTGCTGGTGTTACTACATCACGGTTTTCATCGTGAATAAAGCTGCGAGATCGTCTGGTGTCAGGCGTGCCGCACTTCGCGGTCACACACTCCGCTGCTGCGTCGCTTCTGCTGGTTCATCTACAAAGGCAAACACCCTCATAACAGTTTCAGGTTGCAACGTATCGCACGGCGAGTGGAGTACCGCCAACCACTACCACAGTCACACGGCAGCAGCAGCAACAGCAGGACAGCAGTCAGCCCAGCAGCAGCCGGAGTGCCATGCACGTCCCTTCGCAGGATGACGCTGCAGATGGAAATCAGAACAAGGGCCGTCGAATGGCACTCGATGCTACAGCCGGAGCTCTTGCAGGCGCTATCTCTAGGTTTATGGTTGGGCCCCTAGACGTGGTGAAAATCAGGTTCCAGGTACAGCTGGAGCCGATTAGCATGCAGCACACAGCCAGGACAAAGCTGCCATCGCACTACACGGGCTTTCTGAACGCATTCAAGACCATAGTGAAGGAAGAAGGCATCAGGGTGAGTGCCCTGGCTGGGGCAAGCGCGGCAGTTGCAGCAGCAGTACAATCTGTGCTGGCAGTGCCTCAAGCATGCTGCATATGTAGCACAAGCAGCAGCTAATGGGTTGAAGCTGTTGCTCATGTCGCATATGCTGAGATGAGATGGCAGTGGCAGCGCTGGCCAGGCGCAAAGCCAGTAGGCAGTATGGCAGCTGCGCAACGAGATGACTTGATCGCCTGCAGCGAGTGCCATGTCCAAGACGAGCCAGCTGTGAACCTGTTTGATGCCTGCATCCTTCAACCACCTGTGCTGCTGCTGCCGCAGGGCCTGTGGAATGGCACCGTGCCTGGGCTGCTGCTGACCATCCCCTACACGGCGGTGCAGTTTGTGGCGCTGCAGCAGTGCAAGGAGGCGGCAGCAAAGCTGGGCTGGACAGGTGACACATCTATTTGAGCAGTCTCGAGGCTGGTGTGGGGAAGGGTGGGCCTGCGGCATCGACTGCAGCAACAGGGGGTGCAACATGGGAATGAGGGTTTGAGGCGGCAGCAAAGCTGGGCTAGACAGGTGACGCATGCATGGCAGCAGCAGGGGTGCAGCTTGCTGATGGGGCTGGGCTTGGACAGGCTGCATGTGTCGGGCGCCAATCATCATGAAGTTTGAGGCAGGTGCAGTTGCATGTTCATAATGTCTGCGATGGCGCAATTGCACCTGCCTTAACTTGCCGCTTTTGTGTTGCCTCCCACTGCAGACCGCAGCAGCACAGTGGTGTCATTTGCGAGTGGTGCATTGGCCGGCGCTGCCGCCACTGTCGCCTCGTACCCATTTGACCTGCTGCGCACCACACTGGCAGCGCAAGGCGAGCCAAAGGTATGTGTGCATTGTGTGGGATGTCTTGCAGCTCCAGCAGCAAGTAGAGCAATGAGCGCTAAGTAGGCCCATGCTCAGCCGCAGTGCTTTTTCTTGCATGCCATTGTAGGATCCCGCAGAGGCCATAAGGTCCCACATCTGTGGTTGCTTTAATGCCCTGCTGGTGCTCCTTTTGAAAACCTTGCAGCTGCTGCGTACTGCCTCACAAGTGCTGCCACCCGCTGCTGCTGCTGCTGCTGCTGCTGCTCAGGTGTACAAGGGCATGACATCTGCTGCGCGCGCAATCTACAAGGAGCACGGCCTGTCAGGGCTGTACAGGTGCGCGTGCATAGTTCACTGCTGCGGTGTTTGAACATTTGGGAATATGTGAACCGGCTGTGTGCTTTTACACAGCAATATATAGCTTGGGCAGCAGTGCCGCTCTGTCGGTGTGCAGTTGTTGATCAATGTGCTGTGCGGTAAAACCCCCGTCACTGTAGTTCTCAATGCATGCATGCTGTATGCAGACATATGCGTGCCAGTTTGCAGCAAGTCCAGCTGCGTTGCGGTGTTGCCCTGGCCTGCATGACGCTTGCTTGTTCACAACGGCACAGTTCCAAACTGGCGATGATGTCAGTTAGCCTCCGGGTGTTTCGAAACCCCTCATAATCATCACGTGCACGAATGTTATCTTTGTGTCTGCAGGGGCCTTGGCGTGACGCTGGTGGAGATCATGCCATATGCAGCACTGCAGTTTGGCCTGTACGACGCTTTCAATAAGGCCTGGGACACGGCAGCAGCGCAGCGGCGGCAGCGGCGGCGGCAGCAGTCCAGCAGCAGCAGCAGCAGCAGCAGCGAGGAGCTGCTCAGCAGCAAGCTTGAAGATCACAAGCTTAAATCCTTCACCTGCGGCCTTGCTGCTGGCCTGATTGCCAAGCTTGGATCACACCCGCTGGACGTGGCAAAGAAGAGATACCAGGTTGCGGGGCTGCCCAGATCGCTGCGGTACGGTGCGCGTGTGGACAGCCGGCTTGTTGTGATGCCGCTGCTGTCGTGCCTAGGGGAGATACATGCGAAAGAGGGGCTAGTGGGGCTCTGGAAGGGTTCTGTTCCAAGCATAGTGAAGGCGGCTCCTGCAGCAGCGCTGACTTTCACGGCGTATGAGGCGCTGATTGGGGTGCTGCTGGCGTGGTCTGACCGCGGGGCGCAGCCAGCAGCAGCAGCAGCAGTGACACGGGACTTGCAGGCGCTGCCGCTGTCTGGCAGCAGCAGCATGCAGGCAGCAAGCG
This sequence comes from Tetradesmus obliquus, assembly GCA_030272155.1. Classification (NCBI taxonomy): domain Eukaryota; kingdom Viridiplantae; phylum Chlorophyta; class Chlorophyceae; order Sphaeropleales; family Scenedesmaceae; genus Tetradesmus; species Tetradesmus obliquus. The sequence goes on along the minus strand of CP126200.1, from coordinate 2,433,969 downwards.
CCGGGAAACGGTAGCAAGTGTTTGTGTGTTGTGGGTGAGTCAGCAGAAAGGTTTGGCGGGGGGGGGGGGGGGGTGTCTTGGGGCTGGCGCTGATGGTGGGGAACAAGCCTCTTTGCGTGGAATGCTTTACTGTCACATCTGTTGGAGAATTGCGCTTGTGGCTGCTGTGCGCGTCATCGCAGCTTGCACGTCGCCGCATGGCGTGCTGCATCTGTGGCTGCACTGTGTGTTTCTTTGTGCCCTGCAGGGCCAGCTGGTGTCATATCTGGGAAGACTAGGTGGCTGCTGTCCTGATATTGCTGTGAGAGGGAACAGTCCTAGCATTTACAGCTTGCCGGCATCTCTCTCTTGTCTCATATGGTGTACTTGCGTGCTAGGAGTTCTCACCACCCACACCCGCATGTGTGTGCCGCCTGTCATACAACAGCAACTGCCCAACTTGTGTTGAGTTTGAGCTATGCTGCCGGCGGCTGCAATCATGTTCACTGGGATGTGTACAGAAGTGCCAACTGGTACCGTGCAGCACAGCACGGCGGCTCTGTGTGTCTTGTGCAGTGGCCTACAATGTACTGCCAGCAGTGCATGTGAAGGGGCACAGTTTGCTGTACCCCACATGTACAGCATCCGTCCGACTCTTTCCTGTTACAGTTAGTAACACAGATATGTTGGTCGCCGCCTGAACCTGTTCTGTTACAGTTTGTAACACAAGTGTGTTGGTTGCCAAAACATGCTGCTACACTGTGCCAGCTGACAGCTGTGACCGCCCACGCAATACCCTGGCATGGCATGGCTCACTCAATGTCAGAACAAAGGGGTTGATAAACATGAACCCAGCTGTTGACGCCAGCAACATAATGTAGTTGACCAAGCAATGAAGACAGTGAGCAAGGTACAAGCCAAGGCCATAACATCATCTTTCACTGCAAGCAAGCGGACCATGACGTCATCACGGCCAGATTATAAAATGATGTTGAGGAAGCGATGATGCAGCATCCTGTGTCTCAGGCTGTTGCTAGGCTGTTCTGCAAGCCGTAGACACCTGCACACCTGCAAGCTCTGCGTGCAGCTTGAGTACATCACGCAGCACTACCATAATCCGTGGTAGTGTAGTACTACACAAACAGCCTCACAAACAAGATGAAAACAAACGCCCCAAACGGTATGCATGCAGTGAATGCTGCACCAATAACATCCAGTGTCCAGCACTTGTGCCCAACCTGCTGCATTCACAGCTGCTGCCGCTGACATTGAACACATTCATCTGTGATACTGTAGTCCCCTCAGTGCCTGAAGCAGCAAAGCGCCTCTGGATTAGCAGGGGTTGTACTCCTTCCAGCTGCCCCTGTTCACAAGGCACACATCCTCGCAGCTGTTCGAAAACCCATCCTTGCAGATTTTCTTTTTGCTGTAGCTTGGCGGCAGCGCCTGCGCACTGCCACACAGCATGCCTGGCTTGCAGTTGGCGCGCTGCGGGGAGGGAATAACACACTTGCAGCTGCAGCAGGTCTGTGGGCTGTCTCCGGCATTGCTGCCTGGGCTAGCTGCCAGCAGTGCACGGCTAGGGGTCGAAAGTGACCTGTGGCCAGCACAAGGAGAAGAGAGGGTGCAGCAGGAGCAGCGGCAGCGGACAGCAGCAGCAGGGGGCAGCGGACAGCAGCAGCAACGCAAGTACAGTGAGTAAGTTGAGCTCCAGGCCCCGCGTGTACACGATGAAGCAACTGAGAAGGGATATTACACTGCTCTTACAAACGCCTGGCTTCGCTGGGCGTGGTCTGAGGACAAGCAGGGTGCACACAGGCCTGCTGGGCCAGCAGTGCTGGCTCATATGCCGGAATGAGATGCTGCCGGCCCACCTGGCGGATACTGCATGAAGCGATACCAGAGCCAGTAGACATAGAGCTGTCGTTACGTGGTGCGCCTGTCGAGCCATGGCCCTTGACCAACGGCAGTGAACACGCTCCACGAGAGTCAGTGTTTTTTTAGTAAAGCAGTAGTACGTGGTCCGCTAGATGTATTACGAACCAATGCTATTGAACGGAACGTGTTTGGCCGGGGAAGCGAGCAGCTCTCACACTCGAAAGAGCAAGAAGAAGCTGGTCGGAAGGTGTACACCTGTTACTTGATGTACAGTCAGCCAGCAGCCCCGGGCTTCACGTGGCTGCACAACAGCACAGCCTACTGAATCAGCTGGGAAGACCAGGTACGTTTTGACATGCCGGTTCGACAGCTACACAGTCAGTGTGCACAGGCCAACATGCCTCAGCTAGCTCTGTTGCGCATCAGATCACCAGCGCACGCTGTGCCTGCTGCATGAGACAAATTTCACTAGGGATTTCTGGGTGAGTGCATTTGCAGTAATTCGTAAGCAGTGTAGCCTGCAAGTTTGACAAGGCGCTCACGGACGCCGGCGTACACAAAGCTGTCACGCCAAGCTGTGGTCCAACGTTCTCAGCCCCTGTACAGGGAGAACATGTTCTCAGAATGCTGCGCAGCCACTGCCGTGAATGGTCGCACAAGCTTCATCACTGATGCTGTTGTCCAGTACAAGTTGCCAATGGTAAAGTTAACAAGGAGGGGCCATCACACAGATGAACAACTGCTTTGAGCCAATGGCAGTCCTGGTAGACATCAACTTTTGGTGTCAGATGAATGAGGTAGTACTGTACAAGAAAGAGCCACAAAGGTTGTTATCACGGGGTATTTGTGATGTAGTATCATAACGTGGTATTAATAACGTGGTAATCACTACCTCAGCATCAGCATGAGCCAAGCCTGGAAGCCAGTGGCATGCACTGCACGAGTAGCAGCAGTGCTGCGTCGACGCAGATAGACGCAGGTGGGTGAAGTCACAACGTGTACACAACGCCATGCACACAGAGCATCACCAGACTGTCAAAAATTGGTGCAGAGCCTGCTAGATGCCAGACATAGTCAGGACAAAATCAGGGCAGCATATATTGCAGCAGCAGTCCTCACAATGTGCTGCAGCACCAGCACTTGTCCCAAGTGCCCTACATCTCCCTGTTCAAGTACACATGCGGGAGCGCAGTAGTGCGCCACTGATCCGAGGCTGCAAGCCAACAAATGGCAAGGTCTGAAGAACCCACGTAACAGAATGTGATTACAGCGGCTACAGGCTGCAGATGTTGACACTTCTGAACAGGAAGACAATGGCGATTGCATCTGCAGTAAACAGGCTGGGTCGCTCGCAGACTCCTATCCAGGGATCACTTGATGTGTGTACACCTCATTTGTGTCGCCAGAACCAGAAATGCAGTGCGAATGCCGCCTGGCACTGTCACTGTGAGCATCCAACAACTGGCATCTTCAAGGTATCCGCTACAGCCACAGTGTGCAGTCTGGGACCACGTGCGCACTGTGCAATACTACTAGTAGCACTACACGCTGCACGCACAGCTGCCATGCTCATTGCATGCCTGCAGGCAGCTGCAATGCGCATTGCATGCAGCTGCATGCCCACGAGGCATGTGGCACGACTCATTTGTATTGCCAAACAACTTGTGATTGAATCACTGCCAGTGCAATCTCGCCAGGTCAAGATCATGGAAACAATGTGTAGAATGTGGCAGCAAGAACATGTCTGCTACACTCACACTGCGCAGTGTGGAACAAAGTGCATAGCACTGAACGCTGCACACACAGCTGCACGGCGCTACGAAGCTTGTGTACAACTCATTTGTATCGCCACGGTATCACCACGATGCTGCCAATGGATCATTGCAAAATAACAAATCAATCATTGCCACACTTATTGCTATTGCCATCTGGCCCAGACAGTACTTCGACCACCAACAATGTGGCAGCAAGAACATGCATGTAGCAGTCGTACTGTGTAGTGTGGGACAAAGTGTGCAGCACTGTGCACACACAGCTACGCGCCACATGGCTGTGACACAACTCATTTGTATTGCCAAACAATCAGTGCCGTGGCCAACTGGCCAGGTCAGGACTTGGGGCACTCACAATTAACAAATCAAGGATATATGCGCTATAGCCGCAATTTGAAGTGTGGGAAGCAGTATGCTACACGAACAGCTGCCATGTACCATCTGCACGACGTCCAACCCTCTGTGACGTTCCACCCGCAGAGTCAAACATCATACCAATGGCCCGCCAAACTGTCACATGTCTTGCGCTTAGCACGTGTTGTAGGAGGTCCAGCCTCCATTGTCCATGAGGCACACCTCATCACAGCTGCCCAGGAAACCGCTCTTGCCTGCAGCAGCAGCAGCAGCAGCAGCAGCAGCAGTTGAGCTAGACAGCAGGTCTGGAGGCTGCCGCTACTGGCGTTTACTGAAAGTAATCCAGCAGCACTGGCAGATGTGCCAGCCTGCAACAAGCTGTGCGTTACACTATGTAGTGCAGTCATCTAGCAGGGAACAGTGCACGGGTGCATCTGCAAGCCAGCTGGCCATCTGCAGATGCAACCAAACCAATCTGGGCTGAAGGGGCAGCTTGGCAACATATATGGCACACTGGCAGGCTGGGGTGCAGCGCATGCCACAGCTGACAAGTGAACAGCTATACAGGCAAATGTTGTGCCAGCTCTGACACGACAACAGCACATTCCATTAGTGCAGTGCTGCTGCTGCCGCTGCTGCCGCTGCTGCCGCTGCAATCAATGTGCCTTTTTGCAGCTGATGAGCCAGCACAGAAATGCTTTGTTTCTGTGCCAGCTTCAATACATCTCACTTCATTCTGGTGCAGTCAATCCCAGCCAACAGGCTACTCACAGATACGCTTCTTGCCGTATGTTGGCGTGACACAGCCAGTGCTTCCTGGCTGGGAGTTGGGTGGCAGCACGCAGGGCACATTGGGCTGGGGGCTTGAAGGAGCAGGGTTGCTGGCAGACACACCACTCAGCAGTGCTCCAGATGCTTTGGTGCTGTTGGCAGGTGTCGCCACAAGGCACTTGCAGCGGCAGCAGGTGTGGGGGTTGTCACCCGCATCGTTGCCTGGTGGGATTGTCGCCAGACGCCTGCAGGTGTAGAGCACGAGTAGAGGCAGAACAAACATAAAGCGTTCTTGAGTTACCGCAAGCCATGCAAGTAAGCCACGGTGCAGCGTGCCGTTTTCTGCAGTTATCAGAAGGGGGTGGGCCATGCTGATGCTAGCACTTGAGACAGTTATTCTGGCAGGCTGGCCAGACAAGTGAAGACGCACCTTGCTGATACAGAAACGGCCAGAAGCATGAGAGCAACAGCTGTTGTCATTGAGCGGCTGGCTGCGGCCATCGTAGCGTCGTGTGAAGCACGCTGAGTAGGAACAGCTGGGTGGAAGTTCGGACTTCGGGTCGGAGACGAAGTAGAGCAATGAGGCTTGCACTTCAGCATATGAAGAAAACACAAAGCTTATGCCTCTATATATACGCATGTTGGCATCCTATCATAATCGCCGTGCATTCGCAGGGAAGTGTGAGGCGCGTCACCCAAAGTGTGGACGGTCAGATTTGATTGTGACGACTTCTTCGCGACTGAGTCAAGCTGACCGCAGAATAGCATGAAAGAGAGATTTGTCAAATGCTACGCGATCACTAGCCACGTGCTTCTTGCTTGCAGACTGAATTTCACCTTACCCCGCATGAGACTCTTCGGTCAAGGGAGCTGCCCGGCTGTAGGTGCTTATGATCCACTCCGTGGGGATGTGATTATAGTGGAAATAGAGACTCACTCTCTATGTAAGAGAATGTGGGCAAGGGTTGCCGGCAAGTCATGTCTGGCTCTGCTGTCTGTGCCGCTGCAGCAGCAATGCAGCACAAGCACACATCTAGCTCAACTTCTCAGTGTCAGTGACACAGTGCTGACATCTTCCGTACCGTCTGTCTAAGGAAACATCAAAGTCTGCAGCATGTCAGTTTTGAGGCATTACCACTGCTCTCATGAGGCCTCACACCAAGTGTCCTGCTGCACTGCTGACTCAGTGTTCGGAACTTCCGATCCGCTGTTGAACAGCAACTGTGCACACCTGGCACCACTGCGGCAGCCTGCTGCTTGCTTCACACAAGTTCTTGCGCCTGCAAATCTCGTTTTACCAAGCTTGGTGCATGCTTTTCAGCAGCACTGCAGAGAGATTGCACTGTGTTCAGAAGTCACGGCAAATGACATCCGTCAACACCAGCAGCCAAATCAGTCAATGTACCAGCCTGTCATACGTTATCCGTGCTGCCTCTAGAGGATGCTGCGGCTCCGCACAGTGACCCAACAGCTTTCAGCAACGCCCCAGTCTGACAAACCAGTGCTCAAAGCAGCACACGCGCCATGTGATGTACGGCAAGCCTGCAGCCTACTTGTGTGTGCGCTTGTGTATCAATCAATGTGCCACAGCTCAGTGACCTCATCTGGATGTATTTGCTGTGGGACCCGCCCAACAGCACAAGTAACAAATGGGTTGTTTCGCATGTGGCATGTGCTTGGCGTTTGATATGCGACAAGACAGATACGTGCTTTGCAGCACCTTGGCGGCTGCAACGTACCCTGCTGAAACAGACCCAAGAGAAGCATGTCTGCCGCACACCACTCAGCCAATCATTGTGCAACAAGGCATGCTGATTGTCCACGAAACGCAGGCCTCGGCCCAATAGCACGGAGGCCAGCACTACTCACTCAATGACAAATTATCACCTACGCTGCTGCTTGCATCAGGGCAAAAGGGCTCAGGGCAGCATCTACAGTTGGGAAGACATCAGCTGTACCCGACCGCTACTGGTTCAGCCAGTTGACTGGCACAAACCCACCAGAATGCTGCGTGCACACCCTACTCTTGCCTAACATCTGACAGGTGTCCTGCAAGCCTCACTCTCCCACAATCACAGCACCAGCAGCAGCACCAATGCTCCAGCAGCCAACCCAGCCAGGGAGCTCAGGCCAGCAGCAGCAGCACCGCTGCCAGGCTTTGGGTATGCCCTGTCAGATGACATGCTGCTGCCAGCAGCACCGGCAGCACCCTGCTGCTGCGCACCAGCTGCAGTACTCGCATTGCCCAGGGCGCCAGACAGTGCTCCTGTTAGGTTGCTGAAGAACTGACCCACACCCTGCGCAGCTGTCTGCAGTGCATCTGTCACATTGCCTGTGGCGTTTGCAGGAACATTGCCGGCGTCAGCTGCAGGGGCGGGCGCGGCTGCGGCAGCGCGGGTGGTGTTGGCTGTGCCGTTTGCGGCCTGGCTGATCGCGCTTGTAAGGTTGGTGAACATCTGACCCAGCGATTGTCCCAAATTGTTGTTTGTGTTGTTGTTGGCGGCGGCAGGGCTAGGAGTGGCGCCGGCTGCTGTGGCGTTGTTGGCGGTTGTGTTGGCGAGTGCTGTTGTGGTGGCGTTGATCAGGCCCTGTGCCGCATTTAAGACGCTTCCAAAGATGCTGCCGACATCCTGGCCCTGCTGCTGTTGCTGAAGCGAGCGTGCATTGACGTTGCCTGCATGAACACATGGCCATGGACTGCAGAGTCAGCACGGTGCCCAGGTTGTGGTGGTTGGAACACATATTTAAGCTGCGGAGCCTGCTAACAACGACGACACGTCCATGCTTGACGATGTTATTGTTTGTTGTGATATCACAGCACATCTCAGCAGTGTCAGTACAGTGAGGGCCAAACTGCCTGCTGTGCATGGCAGCAACCCACCCCACTCACCTGCTTGTGCCAGCAGCACCAGCAGCACTGCTGCCAAAATGCCGTTGCGCGCCATGATATCTGCAAACAACACCAACAAATGAATGATTGGTACAGACGCACATGTTGCGGCACCGTGCAGACAATGACCTTCTGGTTGTCTTCCTCCACCCTCACCTGCTTTGGGCTGTAACTTGCTGCCAGAAAACCAGGTCCCAACTATAGGCGCGAAAGATGCGCGCTAAAGATGATATAAACTTCGCTTGAATTTGTGTTGCTGCTGTGCACCCAAATTATGAATGACAGCTGCCCGTGCCGGACTATCAGAAACAAGACGCTGGAAGCTCGATCAGCTGCAGCAATAGTGTTTGAGATATAGCAATCAGTGACCCGCCTTATGTAGTCGGTGAAGTGCCGGGTTATCCAGTTACACTGCGTCCATGCTGACAGCTTCAGCACCTGCCTGACCTTCAAATCTAACGAGAAGCTGAGGCATCAAACCCTCATTTCACTGCCGAGAACACGTATGTAAATGTCCGTGTGATCATTAAACGCCGCTGTCCAAGATGTTGAGCTTGATGTCTGTAGTGCAGGCTGCTGCACACCACAGGCAGTCAAGTTGACTGCCTCACCATCTACAAATTGTGGACCAAACCAACTTACTCAAGAATGTACATGCATGTAGGTTTCCTTGGCTTGATCTTTGTCCATGGAAATCTCACAACTTCATAGACGGCTGCATGGCAGACCAAGCAGCCGCTGACTTAACACCTGTCACGTGTTGTAGCAGCCACTTCACTACAGAATTCTGTGCAGCACGTACGTGGGGTGCCTGCCAGGCTGCGCCAGCCAAGAGCAGATGGAATAACTCCCAGGCAACCCCAACCAGTTTGCCAAATAGACCTGACCTGCAGCCGAACCACCACAGCCAAAGCAAATAAAAGCAACCGATGTGGCGGCAAAAACGCTGCCCTGCGCATCAGCCCTGCTGCGCTTCTGCAGCACAGTGCACAACAGCTGCACACAACTGCTGCATTCGGCAGCAGTTGCACGAGCATGCAAACAACCAGGCACAACAAACCACTGTTAGCATGCATGCTCATACATCATACGGGTGGCTGGCTACGGGCCCCCATTGCAAGCGCAGCCTGCGTACATGCAGCAATGCGCACTCTCCTTGCATACAACATACAACCACAGCAGATGAGCATGGCACCCTCGCGACAGCTGTCTGTGCAGCACATACATTGCAAGGCCTGCGCAACCTACAGCGTTGATGTCTGGCAACTTCCCGCACCACATTCTGCTGACGTAGGCATACAACGCATGTGCAGCCCAGCTTGAAAGCAGAGCAGCATGCTACTGTCCCAACTGCTGCAGCTTCTGCACAGCTGCACCGCCAAGTCTCCGCCTCCACTACTAGCTACCAAGGCAGTAGTAATACACACTCTAGCAGCAGCTGCATGTGCAAAGACGTGCAGCTGCTACTAACAGCAATGCCCTAGGCTTCTAAACCACGCCCTAGCTGCCGGCTGGTTAAACCAGCCTGCGACCTTGTCTGGTCTGTGTGACCACGCTTGTGTGTGCACACACAAAGATCAGGCCACGCGCATGCACTAGATTGCGCACCCCAATCTGCAACACAAAACATGCCCATACAACACACACGCCCACACACATGCACGCGCACTGGCACACTGCTAGACAACCCTTTGCTGCCAGCAACACAGATTGGTGCTGCTGCTGCTGCTGCTGCTGTCACAAAGACGACAGCAGCAGGACATGGCAACCAACGCTTTGCAATGCACAGAACCAGAGGGCCGCCGCTACACCGCCCTTCAACAGACCTGCACCCTGCTTTGCCCTGTCTTGCAGGAACGCAGGCAGCCTGCAGTGCCCAAGACGATCAAGACACGATCAAAAACAAGAGACAGACACTGCTGCAGTCAGTAGCAAAAGCATGGCAGTGTGCTGCAAGCGCTACATCTGCGCTGCACTCGAGCCATCTGCTGCATGTGCTGCCAATGCTGCCAATGCGGCAAGGGCAAGAGCTGCTCAGCAGTCCTGCAAGTCATGGACTATTCAACAGCTGGCAGCCAAGAAGGAGTGTCCAAGTCAACAAGCAGCGCACTAGGGAGGATCAACCACAGGTGCGAGCGCGCCCTTTCTAGCGCGGGCAGCTGCCGTCAGCCAAGCAACACAGCGTTGCATCTGCAACCCACTGTGCACCCGACGACTAGCTGCACAGCTTGTCATAAAGGCTCTCGCCACAGACTCTGTTCAGCCCTGCAGCGGCCGCACATTTTGCTGCAGCTGGCCTTGCACAGCAGCAAGCACCGCATGCCGCAGCTGCAGGGCATGGCGAGAAGCCTGCACCGCTGCCATGCCTGCTGTTGTCTGCTGCTGTTGACTGCAGCTTGTGTGCAGCTGTATGCCGATGCATGCACTGCACACTGCTCTGCAGTAGCGCAGCTGCAGCGGCACTGCCGCAGCACAGCACTCTGCATCTGCTTCACTCCAATGGCAAGCTCCACACCCAGAATGCCACAACTGCTGCTGGCTGCACTGCATGGCTGCAGCACAGCACGTCGCAACTGCCGCATGGATCTAGCCTAATTGGATATCCGGAACTCAACGCCCCTCGACTTGCTCATCCCTGAGCCCTGGACCCCGGCTGTAGCAGCGCGGCACGGCTGCAGCAATCAGCAAGCAATCTGCAAGCAGCGTGGCTACAACAAGCTGCAGTTCTACTCGGATATCCGGAACTCCACTCCCAGCAGCTCCTTGACCTGCTCATAGCACACAAAGGCGATGGCGATGGAGGGCACCACCTTGAGGTAGTTGGGCCACAGGCCCTGCGGCAGCAGCAGCAGCAGCAGCAGCACCGTGAGCAGCTTGATGTGCAGAGAGAGCTGAAAGCCTGAAATGAGGTGGCTGCCGATACACATGCGCGAGGAGCATGACGGGAGTGCACATACATATGGTTTTCATCCTGTCTGAGCACCATTGCACTGTCCCATGCATCATGCTCGCTGCAACGACGTACATGCATTACAAACACAACACGCTGCTGCAGCCCCTCACCTTGAACAGCGCCTTGAAGCCCTCCTCCCTCACGGTGCGCACGAAGCAGTCCACCATGCCGCGGTACACCACCACACTGCCGTGGTCGCTGTGCAGCTCGCGCGCGCCCTGCCAGCCCGACACCTGCAACAACAATTTCCCGTTTGCAAGTTGAGTGGAGGTTCATAACAAGAAAGCGAGGAGGGCGAGGCTGGAAGTGCTGTCTGCATGTGATCTGACACCAAGCTGACAGCGGTGGACAAGCCACGCCGGCAGCGATCAAGATACATGTGCTGCGCTATACAGCCGCCAGCACCCGCCCATAGCTGCTGCTGCCCTGCCACTCCTCCTGCAGCCAAGCCAACAAACCACCAGCTGCCACACCTGCAGCCGCCGCCGTGCGACGTCAAACGGATACGCCACCGTCTGCCCCATCGTGCCCGCCGCCGCGCCGCAGCCCAGCCGCGCCGGCACGGACAGCTCGCGCTCGTCGCGCAGCTCGTAGTGCGCGAGCAGCATGTGCTTCAGGGTTTCATAGACCCCAAAGTTGAGCCCCACGTAAGGCACCACACCGATGACGCTGGGCAGCCAGCCCTTGTAGAAGGCGAGCGGGCCCTCCTGCGGTGGTGCGAATGATCGAATGTTGCAGGATTTGAAGATCAACAATTGATGCTACTTCGGTGATCGTTTGACTGCTGTTTGGCTGCAGGGCAACATCGTGTGCGCAGGCTGCTCTTTCACAAGGACAAGCTAGCAGAAACTGCTGCTGCTGCTGTTACTGCGCGTTTCAAGGTGTTCAAGCTAGCAGGTCACCCAGTGCTGTGCACAGCGCGCAATATCATCTTGGTCTAACCACAACAGCCCCCTAATTCACCTAGTGCCAGACAGCAGCACAACGCCCACTAACCAACCCACCTCGCGCAGGATGGTGCGTGCGGCGTGGATGATGCCGGTGTACTGCACGTTGCGGCCCTCCTGCACCGTCAGCCGCCCCCGCACCATGTCCAGCGGGTACGTGGCACTCATGGCAACAATGCCGGCCCCGGCACCAGCCAGCAGCCGCAGCACAGGCGTGAGCTGCCCGCTGCCGGTGGTCTCCCGCTGGTGGTCAGCAATGACCCTGCGTGTGCAAATGCGGGTTGCTGTTTAGTTAAAACATTGAGGGAGCAGGTTGCAGGCCAGCAATACGCACGACATGGTAGGCAGCTAGCTGCAAGCTGGCCTACTTGCAGGCCAAGCGCAAAGCCTGCGCATGCTGCCCAAAACGCGAGCTGCATAAGGATATGTGCGCGCTCTGCTGTCAACTGCTCCTGCCTGCCGTGCGTGGTGAATGAGCCACTCATCAAAGGGACAGCTGCACCAGCACGCCAGAGCCAGATTACTCAAAGCCCCCTGCATCCACAGTCCTGCTGCTGCTGCTGCTGCGGCCACTGCTGCCGCTGCCGCTGCCGTTGCTGCTGCAGCAGCTGCTGCTGCTGCGCCTCACCGCGTGAGCTGCTCGTATGTGAAGAACTTCATGGCGCTGTTGGGGATGATGCGCACGCAGTTGGTCCAATTGCCCTTCATCATGCCGCGCATGCCCTCCGTCTTGGACATGTGCAGCAGGCCCTGGCGCAGCAGCAGCAGCAGCAGCAGCAGAAGCAGCAGCAGCAGCAGAAGCAGCAGCAGCAGCAGCAGCAGCAGAAGCAGCAGCAGCAGCAGAAAGGAAAAGCGCCTTGGACATGTGTACTGGGCCGTAGCCTGGCATCCGCAGCAGTGACAGCACATAGTCGGCTGGAAGGTGCAAGTAGTGCCTGCAAGTTGCAGCTGCAACTGCAACTTGGCCAGCTCTGCCACCTGGCGGCACTCTGCCAGTCGCTGCGGGAGCTGAAAGCTTCAGCTAGAGTTTTAGACGTGGGATCATCAACCTCCCAGCTACAATCAACCCTCTCAGCGCAGCAAGCATGCACTGCTGCGCTTGTGGTACGCTGACCGATGCACCGCTCACAGCTGCAGCTGAGACAATGCACCTGCATAAGCAGCTGGCCAAAAACTGGTAAACTGGTGCTAGGCAGCTCTGGGTGCCACACAGGTGCTGTGCTGCAGCTGCTGCAACAAATGCAGTCACAACCACAATCAGGGTTGTTTCTTGCCGGCAGTGCTGCTGCTGTGTCACACTCACTGCAGCCATGACAGCAGCAGCCACATGCTCAGGCGCAAGCTGCACCCACAGCCTACCTGCCACACTCCTTTGTAGATTTTGTCATTGCCCTGCACTTGCATGAGAATCTTCAGACGCTCCAGAGGTGCTACAGCAGTCCGGGACCTGTAGCGGGAAGTGCAGGTGAGATCGCGAAGACAACGTGCACATTTTGTTGAAATCCTTCATCCGATGAACTTACAGTCCGCCTGCCACGCCTCCTGCGACCAGGCTCTTGCATATCTGGTCCCAGCTGGGGGCTGTGCTTTTCCGTGCTACGGCTATCTGCTTGCTGTCAACTGTTGTCATCGACTGACTAGGAGTATTGTTGATATTCACTGAGGACAGCACGACAGAACCAGGGCTGTTCTGCAGACCAGGAGACAGCGTGCTCATCTGTCACGCCTCTACGTGATAGAATAAAACACGGAAAGAGCAGTTAAGGCAGCGACAGGTGCTGGCGAAGCGACCGAGAGGCACAAACAGCCAGTGTGGATCGAGCTCACGGCAAAAACACCCAGGGCTCGAGGTGTTCCCACCGCGGACTGGCAACACACACGATCGCTTCAGAATTTCCAAGACTGCGATCCAGTACACAGGGTACAGCAGCAGGCACATGGCGCTTATGACATCCTGTCACCTGATCTGTCAGTAATGCTGTGCTCACCAGTGCGGCGGCTGCAGCCCTCAACAATATGCAGCTTTTATAACCTTTGTGTGGTTTGGCATCCAACAACGACAGCACCTGCTCTCGCTGCGTGCACAGCAAGCCTTGAGCCATTGGCCCAGTGGAGCAGGTCCAGCACAGAGCAGGGTCTACACAGGCACCCTGCCCGAACCATCATTAACACAGGTCACCTGCTGCTGCTGAGCGTGTGATGCAGCAATGGACTTTCGGTTGCTGTTAGTTTAGCCTTGTCCCAATCTTCCCTGAGGCCCGCATACCGGGCCAGGCAACAGCAGGACTCTGCCTGCCGCAGGCGGCCACTCGGCTGCTTGCTGATGCGTCTGCCTGCCCATGATCAGTGGAGCAGCTTCTAATAGCCACCACCTTGAGCCCCCAACCTCGAAGCTCACACCAGTGTTACAAGAATTCAAAATGATGACAGGCACGCAAGAGCCGCATAATACATGAGTCAGGTTAAACATCTTCAGCAGCAGCAACAACCCTAGTCGCTGCTGGCGCTGCCCTTGAGGCCTCGCCAGCCCAGCGGCAGCTGCTGCTGCTGCAGGACACAAGCAGCTGTTGCGACACCACCTACTGCTGGTGCTGGTGCTGGTGCTGCTGCTGCTGCTTCAGGCACTTCTGCTGCATACAGATCTGCGATGCATTGAGCCCGCCTCTACCGCCAAAGTGCTGCTCAGTTGGATCCATCATACGGCCAGTAGTCTGATGTGCCAGGGTACATGACCTGCGGCGGCAGCAGCAGCAGCAGCAGCAGCAGCAGCAGCAGCAGCAGCAGCAGCAGCAGAGGGAACGGCAGAAGCAACAATTACAGAGCAGTTGATAAAAGTTTGAAGGCAGATGCAAAGTTTCAGCGATCTTCATCAAACATGCAGTACTGTCTGTACTGTCATTTGCAATCGCAGTACGGCGTCCTTGGTGATTGCTCTGCAGCAGCGGGGCACTGTCATGCAGGCCTGCATGCTGATCGAGGACAACCCCCAACAGCAGCTATCGTGACACCTCCAACTGCTGGCACGCATAACCACCACGTAGATGAACCAACAATGACTACTACACAAGGTGACATTTTTCCTCAAACAAAAACAACAAACACCAGTGCCACTCACGTTCTGCGGCAGCGGCTGCTCGTCGTCCTCGAATGTCTCCAGCTGCCCGATCTCGCTGCCCAGCTGGTCCCAGTCCTTGTACACCACCTTGCCGTCCTTGGGCTCAAGCACCTGCAGCACAACGTATGAAGCACCACAGGCTTAGATTATACGGTATGTTGTGATTTTACAAGCTCCTTGCCGACCTTGGGCTCAAGCACCTGCAGCACAATGTATGTAGCACCACAGGCTTAGGCTATACGTTATGTTGTGATTTTACAAGCTAAGTGCCAGTCGTTGTACACCACCTTGCCATCCTTGGGCTCAGGCACCTGCAGAAGTAAGACAGGTGGGCAGTAAAATCGCGTTCATCAACCTGCCACTGTAACCCCTGTGTCACAAGAGAGAGTTCTCAGGCGCTGTGACGGCAAGCTTCGGACCTCAACATGATGACTGAATCCGCCGCCAGAACTGACGTCCACCTGTCGATGCAGCCGTGAATTGCCGCCGTGCCCCGCCAATCTGTGTCGCACCCGCTCCCATAAGCCTACACCTTAACCACACCACCTACCCCAAGCAGAACCCTCAACCTCAACCACAAGCCCCGTGCACCTGGTCAATGAGGACGTACTCCGCTGCTTCACATCCCTCCCACCTCAACCAAACTTTCACCTCAAATCGACCTGAACCCCATCCAATGATGCCTCAACCCTCAACCCCGGCGCACCTGGTCGATGAGGCCGTACTCTGCTGCCTCAAAGGCGCTGAAGTAGCGCGGGCGGCTGAAGTCCTGCATGATGGCCTCCTCCTCCTTGCCCGTGGAGGCAGCCAGGTACTTGGCCTGCACAAACAACAACCGGACATGAGATGTTGGCGTGGCGCCACAGGTCAGCAGGTCAGGCAGACAAGGGCCTCTTTATCCTTGCCGTTGGAGGCGGCCAGGTACTTGGCCTGTGGAAGGGAAACGTATGGCGGTGAACTGACAGTTACACCTGGATAAGGCATAGATGCAGGCAATGGAACATCCACGTGGTGCCGTCAGCCAGAGCATGGCAATGTGGCAACAGGGCATCTCAGCAGGAGCTGAATGAAGACACGTGTTGTGTAAGGGGTATGTTGTCCATGTTCAACACATGGCACCTTGCGAGCACCTTGCGAGCACCTTGCGAGCACCTGCTGACCATACCAAAAGGCCACTGCTGCTCCGAATCCAACAAACGCACCATGGTCGCGAGTGACGCGCCGGTAGGCGTCTATGTCGCTGGCCTGCATGCCTGACAGCCGCTGCAAGCTAGCCGCCCCTGAGAACAGAATTTCTCAAGCTGATATATGCTTCTCAGACTGCCGCTAGACACCAGTGACTGCCAGCAGTTGGAAGCAGCTGCAGCCCCGTTCCAACCACGCCCCACATTCCCAGCCAGCAGGAAAAACTGCTGCGGCGCCTCAATACACGCACCATGGTTGCTGTCTTCTCGCGCGTCACGCGCCGGTAGATGTCTATGTCGCTGGCCTGCATGCCTGACAGCCGCTGCAGCGGCTGCCGGATCATCAGCGTGCTGCTGCGCAGCGCGGCGCGTTTGCCCTGCGGCAACAGTGGGGCAGGCAGTGTTGAACCTATCGTACATGCTGTGTTAGCATAGGCAGCACGACAGCTGGAAGAGAGGCTGCGGTGAGCCGAATTGTTGCACACGAGAGCACAATGCAGGCACTGGTTGCATATCAGCCATCGAGGCCCACACGCCTGTTGTGCAAAACCGAACAGGGACACAGTGTGCGAGCAAGCACTTGCTGCGCCTGGGCTCATGCGTGTATGCTGTGTGCGGCCCAACCTGCTGTCACCAATGCTCGGCAGCTGCTGCTGCCGCTGCCACTGCTGCTGCCGCCATTGCTGCCGCACCTTGCAGCCTGCTGCCAGCAGCAGCGGGGCGTCGCCACATGCGTTGCCGCTGCCGCTGCTACTAGAATGGCTGCTGACACCACCACACCCCGCACCTTTGATCCTGCTGCCAGCAGTAGCGCTGCCTCGCCGAATGCGTTGCCGATGCACAGCGTGTAGATGGGGCAGAACTTCTCCACGCCGCGCATCATGTGGTACACCGCGATGGCCTCGTGCTCGTTGCCGTACTTGCTGTTGCTCTTCTGCAGGGGTGAAGGGCAGTGTAGCACAGGGGAGGAGGACAGGGCATTCATCAGGCAAACAGTGCAAATCCGATTGTACCGGTCATTGCGTTTGCTGTTGCTGTACTGCAGGGGTGAGAGTTGCGTCACAAAGAATCCCAGCAGCAAATGCTACAGGTGCGGAGATTGCGCACATGCACGGCATGCTAAGGAGCGGCTCCTGCGGTTGCTGACTATGGGCAACGACACAGCAAGCAAACTATCGCATGGTAGTGCCAAGTGAGCCAGCTGCTGCAGCCACATGCTCGCTAGCTAGGCATGCAGAAACACCGCATCTCCGCTGCTTCCAAATACCTCCGCTTATGCCGCTGCAGCTGCTGCTGCTGCTGCCGCTGCTGCTGCTGCTGTTGTTTCACTACAGCTACTACGCTACAGCAGCAAGCCACCACTCACGGCAATGCCTGTGCTGTTGATGTAGAAGTAGATGGGGTCTGGCGCCTCTTGCGACAGCACAAACAGCTGCGCGGTGATGAGCTCTGCTACTGACGAGTCAATGGGCATGCCCTGAAGACGATTAAAAGCAGCAACAGTACACAGCCTCAGTGCCAGTGTGCCGTGGTGCTGCGTGATTTGATAGTACGAGCTGACAACGCTAGCAGACACTCTCAATTGCTCTGCATGGCATGGATTCCTGGACGGGCAGGCATCTCCTTGAGCAGTAGCCTCTGGATGTGAGGTGTTGCATGGTGTGATAGCAGCAGGTCGGTCCCAGCACCGCACCTGCTGTATGCAACATTTCCTTGCTGTCGCTGCTTGCAGGAAACCGCTGCTGCTGCACATATGGACAACACGCTGCTGCTGCGCTGGTGCCAGACGATCAATGAGCTTGAGCAGGGTTCAAGTAACGTCTACTATAAGCAGCAGAACCTACCAAGTAAATAATGCGCTCTGAGAACAGCCGAGTTGCCAGGTCTGGAGGTGGACCTGCCTCCCTCCATAGCTTCCGGCGAAGGTGTGACAGCTTCCGCTACATATGCACATAAGCATTTGATGCATATAAATATACATCGGCATGAAAAACAGTTACATGCTGGAAGCACAGTGGCTCCTCTACATGCAGGCTGCTCCTCCTGCTGCTGCTGTATCTGTACTGCTGCTGCTGTTGTGTGCCAGGACACAGTGCCCTGGCGAGCTGGTGGATCCACTGGCATGCAGCTCAAAGCATTTCTGTTGGTTAGGTTGCTCGTAAGAAATACAACATGGCACAGCAGCGAGATCAAGTGGATCCCGAATGAAGCTGTGTCTGGTGCACTCACCGCCTGCACCACCAGCCTTCTGCTGCCTGGTCTACCAGTCTGCTGCACTGGGCTCGCCCGCACTAGTTTGCCTGAAAAGCTGCTTCCGCTGCTGCTGCTGGGGGCGCATGGCACAGCCAGTCTGCTGCCCGCTGCCTGCCTCTGGCTTGCTGCCAGCATGATCCCCTGCGCCTGTCAACTGCGTGCTTATTTTACTTTGTTCTCAAACTATCAATGTCGTTTGTAAGTGTGGGTCGAGCTCCAACGCAGGAACGCTTCAGTGGTGACGCTGTGGCAGTTCAGCAGCAGCCCATTGGCAGCCCAGCATTCTTAATAGACTTTTTTACAGCACGTGAAAACGCCTGCAGAGCGATCAGCAACCTTGCCCGGAAAACCCCAGCACAGAGCCACAGGTCCCTGCTCACATGAACAACCCTTGGCTCGCAAGTGGGCAGGCAGTGCGCAGGAAGCCCGTTTCTGCTCAAGCAAAGCCTTGTGCAGCCGTGCAGGGCAGTTGCTGTGGCAACACACCTCACAATGGCACGGTACATGTCAAGCACGTGCCATTCCATGGCCCCGAGTCGCTTTCAACTTGTGCAGACTTCCAAACCAGGAAGATGATCAGGCGCTTGTACCAGCTGTCTCAGATGCATGTTGGGTTGTATTTTGTATACAACTGGCTAGTTCAGTGATGAGCATGTCTTGCCAGCAGCCCTCAGGGGCCTGCCCTGGCAGGCTGCCAGCTGTCCAAAGTCCTCCAGCTGGGCATGTGCCACTGTGACGTGGACCTTTGCAAGCTTGTAGCACATGCACACGACATTCTATGCTTTGAAAATGCCTCATCCTGCTAGCAGGCTCATTGTGTTTCGGCCAATAACAAGTATCTCACACCCACCCACACTAACAGTGCCAGATCATCACTGTTGTCATACTGAGTAGGAACATGCAGCGCGCTCAGCCGAGACTCGTACGCTGAGAAACGCTGAAACTGCAGAGCATCGAGGAGCCACTGTACTAAACAGCTCGGGACCTGTACTTCTACTACGGTTGAACGAAACTACAGGCCACTGCTCGCATTCAGCACAGTCTGCCAGCACATCAACACACAATATATTGCTTTACGTGTTGAAGCGTCCTCACCGTCGATCCCGCTGACACGCCCTGAGCGTGTGCCACAGGCCCAATGTTGCTGCTGCAGCACACCAAGCAGCTCACTCGCCATGCTCAGCCCCGTAGCTGCTGCCACAACACCTGCAAACCAACAGCCAACCGCTTGATACTCATCAGCAGCAGCACCACCAGCAGCAGCAGCAGCAGCAGAGCAGTGCTGGCACGTGCAACAGCAGGGGATGACGATGCAGAAGCACCCAAGCCAGACATCGACCAGCTAGCTGCATTCCTGTCAGCTAAAGCAGTAGAGATGCGCGCAAGCTTCGATGAGCAGGACCTGCCACTCTTGAGCTCGGATGCAGACGCAGGCAGCACAGACAGTGACATGCCGTCAGCAGCAGAGATTGTGCGGGCATTTGCAAGTATGGAAGAGGCAACGCCTGTAGGAGCAGGACTGCCGGTGGAAATAGTGAGTGCCGCACACTTCTGGCTTGCACACTTCTGGCCTGGCCTGTTGATCATTGAGCTGTTCAGAGCATCGTCAAGTACCCACGACGAGCCACAGCGCAGATACTTGTCTTGACCAGTGACAGCTGTACTGGCGCAGGCGCATTGGTGACCATGCACATGTCGCATTGGTCTGCACTTGCAGCACGTACAAGCATTCTGATGAACCTCAAATCTAGCTCAAAGTATACAGCTTGCCCTGCTTGAACGTGTGCGCAGAGCCATGCTAGCAGATTACAGCAGTAGCTGCTCACAGAGGTTTGCTGCTGACTACCTCTGGCTGTGATATGCACTTGGTGACAGTAGGGATGCACTTGGGTGCATGTAAGCAGTCCAGCAGTCTGCTGATGTGCCTAGCACACCTTGTGTGTGCCTCTGCTCCCGCAGTTGCATGCAAGCAAGGTAGCAACATATCCTCTTGATTTTTTGTTGTGTGCCTTTTGACCCGCAGAATGCAATGTCCACGTTGGAGGTCATAGAGGAGGTGCCGGATGAGCGCGGCTTCATTCCACAGGTCAGAGCCGGCAGCAGCAGCAGCAGCAGCAGCAGCAGCGGAAGCAGCAGCAGCAGCGGAAGCAGCAGCGGTGGGAACGGAAGCAGCAGCAGCAGCAGCAGCAGCAGCAGCGAGGCAGCGGTAACAGTGCGTTGCTGTGTGCCCAGACTGCGACCTCTGCTGCGACATCTGCCGCAAGCGGTGAACTGTCATCTGTGACACATCCACAATCCTACTCCATCACACATTGTGAAAGTTGAAATAACAGCAGCAGCAACACTGCTGGCAGCAGATACACCCACCTGGTGACATGCAGCTTGCACCACCAACACCAGCAAGCAGTGTGCTTGACCTTGATGTTGCTGACTTATCAAGGGCATGTGCTGCTGCCTTGCAGGACTTTGCCATCTTGAAGCTGCTGGGTCGGTTAGGCATGCAGGTGGGTCAGCTGCCGCGTAACGGCTTGTTAGCTGTCGTGATATACAGCTGGCCAGTAGTCCTCCCAGCCCAGTTGTCGCAGCTGCATTCCTGGCAGGGACACGCTAGCCTAAGCATTCTTTTTCACATGTGCCTCCTCTCACATCTGCTGTACTATGTCACATAAATATGTCACAACCTGTTGCTCGTCACGCATCTCACAGCATGCGGCAACCTGGCAGCCAGCCTCCGGCAGCTCAACTCCCGGCAGGAACACGCCAGCGCTGGACGCCCCAAGCATTTTTGCATTCATGAGCAACTGGACAACTTTCTCCCACACCTTGCCGTGCTGCGTTACGTTCGCTGCTATGTAACATGTTCTTCCTTGTCACCCTTGCAACAGGACGCGGCAACTTCTCAGCCAGCCTCCGGCAGCTCAACTCCCGGCAGAAACACGCCAGCCCTGGACGCCCCAAGCATCCTGGTGTATGCAGCGCGCTACATCAGCGGGCTACCCTACCAGGGCCCTGTAACTGTGCAGCTGCGGGAGTACCTGCCCAGTGCCCGGGGCGTTGCAAAGAATGAGCTGCTGGTGCAGAAGCGGCTCTGCGGGGCGCTGCCGCAGGAGAAGTGGCAGGTGGGCTTTCTTTGCAGGCTTGTATCTTGCAATTTGGGTGGTAGATAGTGCAGGAGGTTGGGTTGCCCGCAAGTATATCTGCATGCAAAGTGCATGCGTGCTACATCAGTGGGCTGCCGTACCAGGAGCCTGTGACTGTGCAGCTGCGGGAGTACCTGCCCAGTGCAAGGAGCATAGCCAAGAATGAGCTGCTGGTGCAGAAGCGGCTGTGCGGGGCGCTGCAGCAGGAGAAGTGGCAGGTGGGCTCGCTGTTCGCTTAGTGCAGTAGGTGTGCGAAGTGCTGTTACTGGTGTGTACACATGCGCCGTGACGGCAGCTGCTTGCATCTTTGGGATGAGTAGCGCAAGGGTTGACGTTTGTCTGTGTTGAAATGACATCGGCTGCTGGCCCTGCCCCTGCTGTCCGCCGCCAAGGAGCCCGCTCCAGCTGCCCAGCTGTTTGTGAGGCACATCCGCACGCTGCTGCTCTGTCAACATCACCAACATCTTGCCGTTGCTCCCGCCCCCACTTTCCCGTTATCACCCTGCAGGCAGCAGCCAAGGAACCCGACAGCAGCTGCCCAGCCGTGCGGCTGCTCGGGTACCTCGAAGCACCCCCTAGTGATGAGGCTTTCGAGCTATGCGAAAACCCCGCTGACACGCTGTGGCTGGTGTACAAGTTTGAGGGACTGCGGCCGCTGGCGCTGGCCCTGCAGCAGATGGAGCTGCCAGAGGAGCCCACCGGATTAAGCAGCATGTTCATGAAGAAGTGAGTTTTGTCAAGTACCGGGGTGTTATAATGTTGATTAGGGTTTGGGGGTTGAGGGGCTCTGGCCGCTGGCGCTTACCTTGCAGCAAATGGAGCTGCCGGAAGAGCCAACTGGCCTCAGCAGCATGTTCATGAAGAAGTGAGTTGTATCAAGTTTAGGGTGTTTCAGCATGTTGCTTGGGGTGTACCAGTTAGGGGCTGTGGCCGCTGGCGCTTGCCCTGCAGCAGATGGAGCTGCCAGAGGAGCCCACCGGAATAAGCAGCATGTTCATGAAGAAGTGAGTTTTGCAAAGTACCGGGGTGTTGGGATGTTGATTAGGGTTTGGGGGTTGAGGGGCTGCGGCCGCTGGCGCTGGCCCTGCAGCAGGTGGAGCTGCCAGAAGAGCCCACAGGCCTCAGCAGCATGTTCATGAAGAAGTGAGTTTTGTCAAGTATCGGGGTGTTAAGATGTTGATTAGGGTTTGGGGCTGCGGCCGCTGGCGCTTGCTGTGCAGCAAATGGAGCTGCCGGAAGAGCCAACTGGCCCCAGCAGCATGTTCATGAAGAAGTGAATTGAAATGCAGGCAGCCACTAGCGCCGCACACTGCTGCAGCGCATTGTGCAGAGCCTGCTGGACCTGGCAACAGCTATTCAACACCGCTGCAACGTCACAGCCAAGAGCAGCAAGTCACAGCCTGATAATGTGACATCAGCGTGCATGATACTTTTGTTGCGCTGTTGTCTTCTTGACTGCAGGGAACAAGCTGTTGCGCTCGCGCTGCGATTGCGCCGCACACTGCTGCAGCGCATTGCGCAGGGCCTGCTGCAAGCGCTGAGCTACTGCCACTCGCGCGGCGTGGCACATTGCGGGCTTGGCCCGGGCTGCGTGGTTGTGAATACAGTGAAAGATAAGGAGGCAGATCGGCTGCTGGTCAAGCTGGACAACTTTGGGCTGGCGCGGCTGTATGACCACCCATTGGAGGATTTGTCGGAAGGTGAGTTGGTGTTGCCCACCCTTTGCAAAGACAGCAGAAGCGTGGACATTTCTAGATGTCTAGGGTCAAATTGTTCGGTGATGTTGATTTCCTGAGGTTGCCTCGGGATATATGGCTTGTTGTGTTGACACCTGTGTTGTTGTCAACACATTGGAGAATAAGGAGGCTGACCGGCTGCTGGTGAAGCTGGACAACTTTGGGCTGGCTCGGCTGTATGACCACCCTTGGAGGATTTGTCTGAAGGTGAGTACGTAACTAATACTCACAAGCAGCGAAGGCATGTTGACTATGTGATTACAGGGGGGTTCATGCAAACAGGCCTAGCCTGGCTAACTTTGTATCCTACTGAGAAGGATGGGTAAATTGTGTAGGACAGATACCTGAACTTTGCACCCATCTTTGCTAGTAGGATACATTAGTGATGAGGTTGTCGGGTGCCTGAGGACCTGTCTGCATCAGGCATTGAAGCGTGCACGATGTAGTTTCCCAACCAGTTGTCGGTTCAAGCGCGGTCGCCTATTGTTGGCAGAGAGATTGCATTTGCCTGTAAGCGTGCGAGTAAAGTGGTTGGCACAGTATGTATCCGACTTGGAAAGTGTTGGCATGCTGTGGCATGCACTGCACAAAAGTGAATGGCACTCACAAGAGGCTGTGCCTTCTCTGCTGCTGCCTGCAGGAGACGACAGCAGCAGCAGCAGCAGCAGCAGCAGCGGTGGCGCGGCGCGGCAGAACATTGAAGACACAGACGGGCTGTTGCAGCGGCAACAAGACCTGCAGGTGCGACGCAGCGTGGCTGAACAAAGGGGTTCGGGAGACAATGTGTTTGGGGCAGAGGGGTATTTGCAGCGGGCGATGTATAACTGTGGTGGATGCCAATTGGGAAAGGCGCCGAGTTCAAGGCACCGCAGCTGTACAGATGCAACATGTGTGCAAGCTTCTGCCGCCTTGCCTGGATGTACCAGGCTTGAACAGTGCTTTCTGCTGCAACAGATTCATCCTTGTGTTGTGAACAACAGCCAGATGCCGCGTAAGATGAACAGCACTCATCTGGCTCTTGCCAACTGCTGCTGCTGAGTCTGCTCCTTGATTGCTCCTACCAGCTGTGCTGCCACAGTCATTGGCCAGTTGCTGCTGCCAGTGCCGCACGCAGCATCAGGTCACGCTTTGCTTGCCTGTTTTTACGCTGCTGGTTCCGCACATTGCTGCTGCATTGTTTACGCTGCAGGCTGCGGGGCTGCTGCTGGCTGAGGTGTTCATGGTGGGCGCTGCTGCTGCGGGCAGCGAGGTGCTGGAGGTGCCTGCACTGAAGCGGCTGCTGTTTGACGTTTTTCATGAGGATATTGGCCTCTTCAAGGAGTACTGCCTGCAGGTGCGCGGCATGATTTGAAAGTGTTGTCAATGCCTGCGCGCTACAGTTCTGGCGGCTGCTGTTTGATGTGTTCCACGAGGACATCGGCCTCTTCAAGGAGTACTGCGTGCAGGTAGGGCAGAAGCATGGCATGTGACTGGCCTATCTGACTGGTTAACATTGCGCATGTGCTGAGATTTGGTTGACGGCCCCTCTTGCGACATACAGAAGGCGGGCAGAGTATGTCTGCATGCAATTTAAAGTCAGTCACTCACTGTACATGTATCTCTTGCTGGCCTGCAGGACGAGGAAAACTTTGTTGGCTTCATTGCGTTCATGGCTGAACACTGACTTCTGTGGCTTTGTCGAGTTTGTTTGGCTGAGCGCAACACACATCAGGCTTTACCTTGGACTTTTGCTTGCTAGCAGGACGAGGACAACTTTGGACCTGTGGCTTTGTCGAGTTCATGGATGAGTGCGACGGCACTGGCTGGGAGCTGCTGGGCCAGCTGCTGACAGTTGTGCTGTGATTCATTTCAATTGGCCTGCAGGAAGAGGCGGCTTCATTGTTTCATAAACGCGCTTTCCGCGCGGGCTGGAGCAGCTGAGCAAAGCTCCTCACAACATGCAATCTCTCTGTCAACAACTTCTGTTGTGTTACTTTGCCCATGTGTGCAGGACGAGGACAATTTTGGCGGTTTTGTCGAGTTTATGGATGAGCGCGACGGCGCTGGCTGGGAGCTGCTGGGCCAGCTGCTGACAGTTGTGCTGTGCTTCATTTCAATCGGCCTGCAGGACGAGGCGGGTTACTTGTCATCAACGCGTGGGAGGGCTCGGGCTGGAGCTCCTGAGCAAAGCTCCTCACAACATGCAAAATGCAATCTCTCTGTCAACAACTTCTGTTGTGTTACTTTGCCCATGTGTTGCAGGACGAGGACAACTTTGGCGGCTTTGTCGAGTTCATGGACGAGCGCGACGGCGCGGGCTGGGAGCTGCTGGGGCAGCTGCTGAAGGGCAGCCAGCCGGCAGGGCAGCTGCTGCGCACGGCACGATTCTTCCTGCCTGCCATCAGCGACGTGGCAGTGGAGTGAGAAGGACAGGAATTAGTGCCTGCCTTGTTCACCTTGTGACATTGGCATTCAGGGCAGCTGGTGCACACTGCGCGCCATCAGTGACGTGGCAGTGGAGTAAGAAGGACTGGAATTAGGGCCTTGTTCACACTGTAAAAGTGGTATTCATGGCAGCTGCTGCACAATGAGCGCCATCAGTGACGTGGCAGTGGAGTACGAAGGACAGGAATTGGGGTCTTGTTCATGGTGTGGACTTTGTGAGTTTGTACAGCAGCTGCTGCGCATGGCACGCTTCTTCCTGCCCGTCATCAGCGACGTGGCTGTGGAGTGACACACGCAGGGTTATGATCCAAAATCAATCGCATGCTGCTTGACCCATGCCTGTCGCTATTGCCAAGCAGGGCTGCTGCTTGGCTTTGTAATGCTGCCTGCTGCTGTTATCGCGTGTTTGTGCTTCAGCCTGGCGGGTGCTTTTTCCAGGGTAGCAGTGGAGTTGACAATTGCATTTCCACATCATGTGCAGGCAGTTGTGGCTTAGCTCTGTCTCATAGTTGTTGCTTTGAGCTCTGGGTCTTGTTGTCTTGCGCCTGCAACACACCAGATTGTACTGGTGCGGCCAGTTGTATAGCTAGAGCATAACACACGCGCGGAGTTCTTACCGCTGCTGTTTTTGGTGGGGTGTGGGGCTGGCTGGTAGCAGCCTGAGCAGGCGCAGTGCATGTCAGCATGATGTTGCCTGTCATTTGTGTCGTACTTTCACTGACATATGCGTGTGAATGTTCGTAGGTTCTGGAAGTGAGCTGTTTTCATGCGACATATTGGGCAGCTGCCAGCACATGTCGCATGCAGCAGTCACTGCAACACGGTGTTGCAGGAGACTGTCGCCGGCAGACCACGACCACGCGTGGCCGTACGGTCGCCCACCCACGGGGTCTGAAAATTTTGTCTGCAGGCACAGACCTGGTGCGCCTATGCATCCCCATGTGCCTACTCATTGCATGTGGGCCCCACCGGTTAGTTTGGAATCTTTGTATTGGGTGTAGTTGGCTCTATGGCAGCCATGGCCCTGGTCACAGAGCAGCTGACAGCTGCGTGCTCAGTGCTGCTGGGTGTGAGTCATGAACTTTGCGGCAGCCCTGGTCCTGTGGACACAGCGGCAATGCCTCAGGCAACTGTTGTGTGTAGGGCAGGATGCAACCTTGCAGGTGCGTTACCTGGAGCTGCTTGCAACGGATTTGACGTTGCAACTTTTGCAGCAGACACCTCAACCCGAGTATGACAAGCTGGACACCAAACCTTTGTTCAGATGTTTTCAACTTCAAATTCGTTTGTATAAGGATTTGAAACAGATCAACTGTTGACTCGGACCCCCTGATCAATCGTATTCGCACCTGGTGTTCTCACTCGGCACTCCGGCATATCAGTGCATCCATAGGAGCCAACCAACCCGGAGTTCGTCGATACATCCCTGCAGTTTTTGCTTCGCAGCTTGCAGCGTGGGAAAGATGCTGCTCTCGAGGAGGGCGTGTGTTCAGCATTGCAGTTCAGCCCGCCGGCAGCCAAAGATTCCGCGCCATGTGCACATTCCCACCAGGTTCAATCACCAACTCATCAAGCAGCAGCACAGGCTGCATGCCAGCAACAAGACAGAGACGGTGTCGCAGCAGGCAGACCTGATGCTACAAGCAGCCACCAGCCACTTCCAAGCCATTTTGGATGTACTAAAACGTCATGATCTCGAGGGTCTCATTCCCTACATGGCTGAGCTGAATGTGGTGAAGGCGGTGGTGAGGTGCGTGCCTTGCTGCCGAGAGTGTCGTGCCGCTTTATGCGAGAGCTTGTTCGCCTGCTTGCTGCTGCAGAAGACAATGAACCTGTTTGGGTTACATGTAAAGCTGCCAGCTGAGCACTGGCTGCGGAACTTGCGGCTGTTCCTGCCATGCAGCATCAGTCAAAACACACTGCTGCTCTCAGAGCAGAGTCTGCTGTGCCATATGCACCATGCACCGTCACACATCGCATGTGACAATGTCTTTGCCACCCTCAACAGGCAGCACGAGGCGCAGGTGGCTTGGCAGAAGCGCGAAGCCCAGCATCTCGCGCAGCAGCAGAAGCAGCAGCAGCAGCGCTCCGTGCACGACCCACACAGCTACTTCCCAGCAGCTGCACCGCCATGCCCAGTGCCTGGGAGTAATCCAGGCCCCATGGACTCAGGGGATTACGCATGGGAGCCAGCCAAGCAGTACAGCGATGGCTTGCCGCTGCCGCCAGTGCGGCCGTCATCTCTGGTGCCGGACTTCACAGCTATCCTGGATGCAGCTCAGGCTGGTGATGATGCTCGCCACCTACTGGATAGCTACGCCATGCGCCACCTGGTGCTGAGCAGGTGCATACTGCGTTTTTGACCAGTGGGTTTTGCTTATCGTATCTGTTATATTCACGGATAGAAGGACCTTTTTGCTTGGCAACAGCAGCAGCGGCAGAGTGCGCTCTCGCAGCTCAACGCGCAGCAGCAGCTGTACACAGCAGCTCAGTAGACTGTGGCAGTGCTCAGGAATTGGTAGCTTTGGCTGTGCAACGCAGCTGCAGGCACACTGCTCCTCAGCTAGAACAGTCGACACAATAGCTGACTAGTCCAGCAACACAGCAGCAGGTCGAGTGCTGCCGTCTTTGCTGCAGCTGTGGCGCACACAGCACGCATGCTGGGTATGCTATAAACGATGCCCATCATCAAACTGCTGGTGTGTGGTGGCCTGCTCCCTGCAGGCTGCCTTCATTGAGGCGCTGAGCAGCATGCCGCTGTTGCTGCTGCTGCTGCTGCTGCTATCATCCATTGTGCAGGACTGAACCTCGCATCTTGTCTCCACTATTTTGTACCCTGCAGGCCCGCCAGCCTGGAGCCGCTGAGCAGCATGCTGCTGTCGCCGGAGCTGTTTGTGCAGCGCTGCTGCAGCACCAGCCTGTGGGGCGAGAAGTGCGTGCTGACCTTCACACTGAAGCTGCGCAGCCAGCAGGAGCTCAAGTGAGAAGCCAGTGCTGTACGCATTTATGCGCTTCGGTTTTATTAAAAGTGTAATGTATAAAACAAATGCAGGCAGATGGATTGGCAGGCAGTCACAACAGGTGCTAGCTGCATTGATTAGTACCCCGCAGTGGTGCTTTCGTTCACAGAGCATACGGCATTCTTCCATATGCTTGTCCCGTCATGTGTATTGCCTGAACTCACAAGTGCATGCACTTATCACGGCATTAAAAATTTATAGCATTACTGCCCGCGCTGCGCCTGCAGGAGTGGCTACAGCAAGCACCCCAACAAGCAGCCATGGGTGCTCAGCCGCGTGTCAGGCGAGCCACTGCACCCTGAACCCCTGGAGGCCATCACGCCAGCAAACCCACCGGAGGCAGTCGTGGCAGCACAAGTCCAGGCCTTCAGGTGCGCGCGCTGCTGCTGCTGCTGCCATGGCAAAGGAGTGCTGACGACATGTGCGCAAATGTTGTAGCTTGCTTTGACCGGGTTCCACTTTTTCCGGTGGCCCACTTTCAGAAAGGAACTCGTAGTGATCCTGACGTCGTCTCCGTGTGGTGTTGCTGCTTGGCGTGCTGCAGGGACTGCGACTTTGACGTCGCATATGCGCTGACATCACCCGTGGGCCGTGCAGTGGCAGGCACGCGTGAGCGCTTCAGGGCAGCCATGCAGGTGAGGGGTGCGCAGATTGTGGGTGTGGCTGTCTCCAGCTGGTGCAACAGCAGCAGTGCTACTGCAGCAGCTGCGCAACAAGCATTGCAGCACTCCGTTATGTACAACACAACAGCAGAATGCAACTGCTGAGCTGCAGCTGTATCCTCTGCACTGGAACACATGCTGCCAATCGCCACATGAAGGGCCTTTGAACTGCTGCTGCTGCACCTGCAGGCCGACTTCCGCTACCAGCCGGTGCTGGCGCACAAGTCTGCCAGCAGCATCCACCGCACGCACAGCAACGCCAGCACATACCTGGAGGTGTTCAGCGTCACGGGCTACCAAGGCGGTGAGTGGCCTGCTGTTGTGGTTGGTTTGATTCAGGGATGGATCGATGTGGTTTTGTGTTTGGATGCTGGCCCCTGCACGCTTCACTTTCATTACCTGTAGCCAGCATCCACAAAAGTATCCGAAGCCAGCATCCACAAAAGTATCCGAGCTGCTGCCGCTTTGTCTGTCTCACTTCAGCTGCTGCTGCTGCTCCTGCTGCTGCTGCTGCCGTTGCAGGCTCCAGCCTGTTCATCTGGGTGGCCACGCGCCAGCTGGATGGGCTGTACAAGGACTGCTGGCTGGTGGAGTACGTCACACCCATCAAGGACCCCGCAGTCATCAAGGCACTGCAGATCGGCTACTGATGTGTTACATGCTTGTTACTTGTTACGTGCATGTTATGGGTGTGATGTCATTGCTGTGGCTTGTTTATAGACGTATTGCTGATGATGTTGGTGGTGTTTGTCTTGTTGTGTATCAGCTGGCGGCCAGCGGTGCTATGCAGCTGGTGTGTTAACTCGGGGCTGTATTGAAGGGTTCAGGCCTGGCAGGGTGTCTTGGCCTGGCAGGGTGTCTTGGTTTGAGAGCTTGCACAGGTTGCTGTTCTTTTTGCTGTTCTAGCAGGCTGTTGTTGGCAAGTTATTGCATGCCTCCAGCAGGTTGGTACAGGTAGTTGTCACAGAAAAACAGGTTGAGGGCGTGACTGCAGGCGTTCATCTTGCAAAACTTGTCATATCACCGCTCGTGTACAGCAAGGCGCAGATATCAGGTGCTGTACTTTTGCTTGCATCCCAAGTGTGTGGGCTTGACCTGCAGTCATATTGCACAACACACAGGGGCCATGCTTTTGGGCTACATGCAACTGGCTGGGGTGGGCTTGCTTCTGGTGCTGCTGTTGCTTGCAGTGCAGCAAAGACTAGGTGTGCTTTGATTTGAACTGGGTGGTCATGGTATTAGGGATTTGCTGCACGTACCTGCACATGTTGCTGCGTGTGCCAGTGCGTCCAGCAGCGCCACAGTGCCATGCTTGTCTCTGCTGGCATCCGCAGCTGCATGGCATCTTTCCAGTTCATGCAGCAGTTCATGCAGCAGTTCATGCAACAGGTACACCTTTGATGCATTAAAGTGAGTCCAGCATGCGCCCTGCACGCTGCACACATGCCGCAAAGTTTGGTTGTGCCTGGTGGCGGAGTGGCCGGTCACCAACTAGATAGTAATGAATCAAGGACTGTGTCAGACGCCGCTATCGCTGCTGTAGGCTGTTCTTGACCGCCCTCTGCTGTTTGGTTGTTGCGCTGCACTGCAGCTTACAGAAGTTACGCTAGTCGCCTGCCCTGGTTGCGTACCATGTGACATGAAACTGTTACAGGCGTATTGGCGGTGGCGCACAGTGGCACACTCGGCAACGCTTTATCTTCTTGCATTCACAGTTGATTGAGCTTCATTTTCAAAAGACCGGCAGGACGTCAGGCTGGATGTATGACTCGCGTGCGGCACAGCAACCCCTGTTGCTTGCTGCAGGCTGCGGCAGTAGCAGGCAGCCGGATATGGGTTGTGCTTATAGCACACCAGCATTGTGCGATGCTTGCCGCAGGCTTGCTGACTTACTGCCTCTATTGGGCATGTTGAGACAGCACCGTGCATGCTGTGGTTGCGCTGCACATGCTGCCAAGTCTGTTGCCGTGTTCTTATTTTGGGTGCAACACGCCCACAGATTTTGCGTACGTACACATGCGATATTCGGCATGGCCTCATTCTGCAAAGGGCAGCATTTGCCTCTCTTTCAGTTCAACTCAGGCACTGCACTGGTGCTCAAGCGCCTTGCGTGCATGCAACATATGTTGCTGGGCGTCAGTTTTGTCTTGTTTTGTGTTTTGTGAGTTTACTATGGTTCTGTTTGGGGCTTTTACTGGGCATGCCAGGGTTTTTTGCATGCCAGGTTCACCGTTATGGCTGTACCCTGGGCTGCAAGTGCTGTCTCAGACATCCACGCATGAGGCGGTTGGTACCGTACCGTGACGTTTTATCAGACAAATCAGGTCTGCAAGTGCTCATCGTTGCTGTTAGTGTGGTCAGCGTGCATTCAGTGCGGTCCACACATTGTGACACAGACGCTCGCGGCAGGTGCTGCGCAGGGCACGCCATTGTTTTGACCTGCTGTGATGCTCCATTTTCTTAAGTCGTTGGGTGTTGTAACAGGCCTCAGCATTTGCATCGCATCTTGGCAGGCTGCCGCCTGCAAGACTATGAAATCAACTTGCAGTGCTGCTGCATGTGTCCCAGCAAGCAGTCTTTTGCCTGTGCACTACACGTCATCAAACAACATGCATTATTGCGTCGGTGTACATTTCAACAGCAAGATGCGGCTGTTTGCTGGCCGCTTGCTAGCATTGCAAGCGGCTTGCAAGCAAAATAAGAGGTCCAGTGACACCAACTGCTGGCCCAGTATGCATTTGTTGCTGCGGCCGCCACCTGGTCTGCAAATGTGATCAAGACTGAATTCGAAGCGGTGACGGTGATACGAATTGCTTTACTGCCACGACACATTCAGAGTGTCCGAAATTTAACACATTCAAAACAAGCTCGAATGTCAGCGAGCGAGCCTGCCATTTCTTGTCAAAAGATTTTAAAGTGACCTTCTTGAGCGAATGTCAGCTGTCGTTGCTGCATTCTTGTGCAGTGCGGATGTGCTGCATGTTACAAAACTGTTAGTACTAGATAGCGCCAGCGCAGGGCAAGCCCAAAGTGTTGATTGTTGCAGTAGGCGCTCGCATGCGTTCCCGGCAGGCAGATGCCCGACACTTCAGTGCCATGAACGATCTTCGCCAATACAGCGTCTATTGGCTGCAAAAAAACCATTTGAACGATTCCTTAATAGCAAAGGGTTGCAAATCGACGCTTATCTGGCGAGAGGAGCGCTTAGGCTGGACGCACGACGGCAAAAATGTTATTGGCAGATCATCCGTCGCGGAGCTCCGCATAGGGCCTGCTAAGAGTGGCAGGCCAACCTGAGTGACAAGCTGTGCCATATTGGTAGTGTGTAGACACTCACGATGCTGTTCGAGAAAAAGCAGTGGTTCACTTCTCGGTCATTGCATGTTGTGCGCGCGTGCTTTGAGTGCAGTGCCTGGTTCTTGCAGGAACACAGCACGACCCGGCAGCGGTGCTGCCAGCAAGCCAGGTACTCGGCTTGATCAAAAAATATTTATTGCACTATACAGATTTATAATAACTTGATGTAGCTGCTGAGGTGCCAGTGGTAGCTGTCCAGCAACAACAAAGAAGGGCAGCATGGGGGACTGCATCGACCTCACTCTAGACTCTGATGAGGAGGCACCGCCTCAAAACTCTAGACCAGCAGCAGCAAAACGAAGACTTGCGTCGTCGTCCAGTGATGACAGCGACGTGGTGGTGGTCGAGGAAGCAGCAGAAGCAAAGCGGGCAAGTCAGGAGCCAGGAGAGCAGCAGGAGCCAGTAGACCCGGATGCCGACGTGATCGTGACAGGAGCAAC
This sequence comes from Tetradesmus obliquus, assembly GCA_030272155.1. Lineage (NCBI taxonomy): Eukaryota > Viridiplantae > Chlorophyta > Chlorophyceae > Sphaeropleales > Scenedesmaceae > Tetradesmus > Tetradesmus obliquus. The sequence goes on along the minus strand of CP126200.1, from coordinate 2,401,094 downwards.
AGGAGCAGTAAGTGGTTTGAACCTTGCCGGCCTTGCATGCTCGCACCTGGGGCAGCAGCAGTTGGTTATGACCTGGTGTGCTGTGTTTGCTGCTGTTTGCTGTGCTCAGGTTGCTCTGCGGGACTACCCACACAGCAGGCCCGACTGTGGAAGCAAGCTGTTCAAAAAAGGAGTACATGCAGCCAACAGCAACACTTGCCCGCAGGTAGGGGTGCTTGCAGCTGACCAGTTTGATGCACACTGCGTGTTGTTCACCGTCAGCGGCAGCTGCATGCTGTGCGGGCATGCTGTGTGCCCCATGCTGTAGCTAAGCTGTTTTGACACATCTTGATCATCATTGATGTCGATAAACTGCATGCTGCAGCAGCCTGGCAAGTCAAACAGCTGAGCAATGCTGTTGTAGGGGAAGCGATGCCGGCGCATGGTTGGGATAGCCTGCTGCCACTCATGTGCCTTCCAAGCAGCAGCCATGCACAATAGTGTACTCAGTACCAGCTGCTGCCCCTAAGCAAGCCGCAAGTTTACGGATACACCTAGAAGCCTGTGCATTGCAACACGTTTCTCATGCATGCTCAGCAATGCAGTCAACGTGCTAAGGTGTTGTTCGTGTTCCCCGCGCGCAGTGCTACTGCCTGGTGTGTGACAAGAATGCAGCAGAGTGTCAATTATGGGGCACGGGTGAGTGCAGATGCAAGGCTGCATGTCAAGCTGCTGGTACAGCAGCAACCCAGCACAAAAAGGGCGACTGGCAGCAGCAGCCTGTTCAGAGTAGGGTCAGCAACTGGGCACAGACGCCCAGGTGCCCTGGCTTGGCTGTGCTTTCCCTGCTTGAGCAAGGCCGCTCAGCTGAGCAGCAAGCAGTGAGCAGCATGGTATGCAAGCATGCAACCGGTTCTTGCAACAATTGGCGCAATGCATTAGACAATCCTCATACACAGCGTGCAGCCAGCCTATATGCTAGTGCTGTGTCATTGTTCCCGCTCCGTCTGTCCTGCTCCGTCCCTCTGCCTGCAGGCGTGCGGCCACGCGACCACTGCAATGCACACTCCACTTCTTACTGGGAAGCCCTTAAGAAGGCAGCACGCAAAGGCAACAATGCACTGCTCGAAAGAGAGTTCTCCAGCACTGCCCCGCAGCTGTGCACCAGCTGGCTCAACTCTGGCAGTGCTGCAGGCAGCAGCAAGCGCAGCAGCACAGCCGGCATGCTCTCGCCTGCAGTGCTGTGGGCGCGTGCAGCAAGTAGTGCAGCAGTGCATAGCTCAGAGGCGCTGCTGCGGACCCCTGCAGGCCGGACCCCAGCAGCAGCAGCAGCCGCTGCACGCAGCAGCGTAGGCAGCACGCCGGCACCTGCAGCAGCAGCTGCAGCAGCAGGTGGAGGGCTTGGCAGCAGTGCTGCGGCGCTAGCAAAGCCTGCTGTGGGCTTGAAATCAGAGGCAAAGCCACACACGCCAGCTGCAGTGACGCCGCAGGTGCCTGCTGCAAGCGCCTGGCTGCAGCGTATGCCGCACCCCGCCAGTGCGGTGCTAAACATGCAGGTGGGGCTGCTGGTGTTGAGCAGAGCAGCAGCAGCAGCAGTTGCGGCAGCACAATGCGCAGGTGTCGCTGAGCAGCCAGCTACCAGCTGCAGTGGTTGGGCTTCATCTGAAGGAGGATGAAGTTGCCTTGGGCTTGTTGATTGTCTGCCAGCTGCACGTATCTCTTCATGGTTGTGTGTAGACGCATCTCACCTGTATCTTGCTCTCACCCACTGCTGCGCGTGCCTGGTCAAACTGCTGGTCAAACTGTTGGTCAAACCTTTGACCGCAGCACCTGGCGACGCTGGAGCTGCCGGTCAAGCTGGTCAAAGGGTTGACCATCGCCGAGGTGCAGCGGCGGCTGGTGCCGACTGGCTTCTACAAAGGCGCGTCAGGCAGGACGCCTGAGTTTGGGGAGCACCTGTGTTTAGACAACATCGCCACGTGAGTGGGACCATCTTCTGACAAATGATGGATGGAAGTTGAATCGATTTGGTCGCGCTAAAGAGCTGCTCTTGTCTGTGCTGTCGATGCTATGCCACACAACTGTCTCGCCATGCGTGTGGTTCCATTGTGCTCCTTCTGCACTTGCGTCATGCTGCTGCAGCTTACTCTGATGCCTGGCAAGTGAAAGAAGGAGGCTGACGTGCTGTGGCTGTTGCCGCCGTTAGCATTGCATTGGATTGCCTCTTCATGCTTGTCGCACCTGACAGCCCCTCTGCTGGTGTTTGCTTATTGCTGCAGCTCGCGCTACGTGCCCGGCAAGCGCAAGGAGAAGGCAGACGTGCTGCGGCTGCTGCCGCTGGTGCCACCCGGCGGCCTGCCTGCTGCGCCCTGCAGCCAGCGCACCTGGCGGGTGCTGGTGGTGCCAAGCGATGCCAGTGCTGAACCACAGGCTGTGGCAGTCACAGGTGGGTGCGGCATGTTTATGTGTACATCTGTTGTATCCAGCACGCAGCGTACCTGGCAGCTGCTGCTGGTGGCAAGCGACGGCACCAATAAGCCGCAGGCTGTGGCAGTCACAGGTGGGGCACGGGATGATGTGCTATGTCTGTGCAATGCATGGCTCAGCAACAGCTGTGTGATGTATGTCTAGCTCCGCCTGTATATGTAGGCAATGGTGATCAACCTGCTGTTTGTTCAATGTGCATACTGTTGATGCTGCCAAGCCTTACACATGCAGCCCCAAGCAAACCAGGCCGCTAACATTTGACCTATGCATGCTGCCTTCACTCCCGCAGTGGAGCACAACTGCACGCTGAAAACATTGACAGCAGCGCTGCGGTCAAAGCTGGGTGACAGCGTGCAGCCAAACGAGAAGCTGGTGCTTGCGCTGCACTCGGGCATCTATGACAACTGGCGCTGGCTGCGTCAGGATGACATGAGCATGTCTGACACCATGCTGATCAACAGCAGCAGCCACAAGGACACCTACTATGCTTTCAGGTGCGCTGCGGAGGCAGGTTGCGGTTATAAGTGTTATTCGTTGCGTCTGCTCTGTTTACACTGTGTCACACGACTGGCAGGTTGTTCTGCACAGAGAGTGTTGCACTCTGGCGGGTGCAGGTCGTTGCGCGCAGCACAAGTAAAGGCTGGGCCTCGGCAGTGCAGGCACTTTGTGCCACCGCATGCACAAGTGTGTTGTGGTTGTCAGCTGCAGTTGGTCCGGTGCTGCTCAATTTAGACAGGGTAGTTACACATGGGTCCTTGCACCATCTTGGACAGTATGAGCCACAAAAGGGCGAACGCGTGGTCTGAAACCAAAAACACCTTATACCAAGTTGCACACTCCTGCCTGCACGCGACATCTCTCGCGTCTATTTTGTCATGTATCGGATGCGCTGCTGTGTATTGCAGGGTGCCGCAGCACCTGCTGCCCCAAAGCTCAAAGGCAGCCACAACCTACATGTGATCTTCTCAAACCTGCATGCTACACTTTTCACGTCTCTTTTGGTCTTTTATGGTTGCGCTGTCTATGCAGGGTGCCGCAGCACCTGCTGCCTCAAGGCTCAGAGGCACACACAACCTACATGGGATCCTCACAAACCTGCATGCTACATCTCTCACGTCTCATTTGTTCTGTATTGGCTGCGCTGTGTATTGCAGGGTGCCGCAGCACCTGCTGCCCCAAGCCTCAGAGGCCGCCACAACCTACATGGGATCCTCACAACACAAAACACGCCTGGCCATCGTGTGGCACGAGAAGACGCTGCCGCAGGAGCAGCCTGCCGAGCCACAGCAGCAGCAGCAGCAGCAGCAGCAGCTGGAGGGCCGGCAGCAGCGGCGGCAGCAGCGGCGGCAGGCGCGCCGCAGCCTGCTGAGGATGCGGGGCTTAGGTGGCGATGATGAGGATAGCAGTGGGGGCATGTATGGCTCTGGAAGCATGGATCTGTCTGATTACGATGATGACGATGACGATGATGATGATGAGGAGGATATGTATGGTATCTACCACAGGAGCATGATGATGCGTGACGTTGCAGCGCGGCGAGCGCCTCAGGGCGTGCAGTTTGGCGTGCCACAGCTGGTGGTGGTGCCTGAGCTGCACCTGCATGGGGGCGATGCTGCTGACAAGGCTGTGCGCAAGGTGGGTGCGAGTGTTGCTCAGTGATCTAAAGTTGTAATCGCTTGCTGTGCTGTCATGGTATGTGATGTTGCTGGCTGCTGTGGGGCACACAGAAGTGGTGCAGCTGACAAGGCAGTGTGCAAGGTGTGGGGCAGCGAGTCAGGGCCCTGCATCGTTGCCGTCTGTGCTTATAAGGTTGCTAGCCAGAAGCTGCAACACCCAGCGAAGCGCGCACATGAGTTGTACAGTCACAGCAGCATGTGCACCCTTTACAGTGTCTCACCCGGAATTGCGCTGTTCACAGTTACCTGTGACATCATTATTCGAAACCTGTGACATCATTACCTGACAGTTGTGGCGGTTACCTGTGACACTATTACTCGAAAGCTCTTCACGCTGGAGCTGCCATCTGCTGCTGCCTCCTCTGCGCTGCGCCTGCAGAGCATCATCGCACAGCTAGGGCTGTTCTGCAGGCCTGGCGCGGCACCTGCAGGCAACGACTGGCCCTTTGAGCTGAAGAGGGTCTCAGTGAAGGCCTGGGAGGCCTCACAAAACGACAGCAGCAGGTGCGCTGCGGGCTTACTTGCATGTTACTGTATGTATACGTGTAGTCAACAGCAGTAGCAGCAGCAGCAGCAGCAGGTGCGCTGGCATGCTGCAGCAATAGCAGCAGCAGCAGCAGCAGCAATGGTCCTCCATCCAGCGCGCACAAGGGGCCAGCCAGCAAAGCGTAGACTGAGCACACACAAGGGGCGGGCAACCGGCCCAGCAACGCCTGTGAGGTGTCAGTGAAGGCTTGGGAGGCCTCCCTAACAGACAGCAGCAGGTGTGCTGCAGCCTCACTTGTGTGCATTTTACATCAACAACAGCAGCAGCAGCAGCAGCAGGTGCGACTGCCTGCAGCAGCTTTCTGCGAGGTTCACTGGGAAGACAAGGTGAACAGACTCATAAATGGACAGAAGCAGCAGCCGCCTTCCAGCCAGTAACCCATACAGTGCCGCACACCAGCACATGCGCCTCTAAGCCAGCGAGGCACAGATCTGCTGTGTCCCGCTGGTGCATATGCGTGTGTTGGTGCTTGAAGCAGTGCTGACGGTCGCTGCTGCTGCTGCTGCTGCTGCTGCAGGTTTGCCTGCCGCTCGCCCGTTGAGTTGAGCAGCCATTGGGACAGCCCAGGCGTGGGGCAGCTGTACGCATACTTACATTGCTGCTGCTGCTGCTGCTGTTGCTGCTGCTGCTGCTGCTGCAGGTTTGCCCGCCGCTCGCCTGTTGAGCTGAGCAGCCAGTGGGAGAGCCCGGGCGTGGGCCAGCTGTATGCGTACTGGGGCACCGAGCCCATTGCGCCGCCTGCTGGATTTGACCTTGAGGCATTCAGCGCTGCGCCCGAGGTGGCGGATGCGGCAGACAAGCAGCTGCTCGCAGGTGAGAGTTGCTTTGAGCTGAGATGGCAGATATAATTGACTGTACAACAGCTGGTGGTGCAGCAGTATCATACCGCGCTTGCTGGCCTGAGTCACAGACGGCGAAGGTGCGCTAGACACGTGGAATGCGGTTGTGGGCAGCAGTGACCTCTTTTAACGCCGGTTTGCACCCTCTCCTGCGTCTGCTTGCCGCTGTCTTTTGCTGCGCTCTTCTGCTGCGCTGCAGGCATGCCCAAGCTGCTGCAGGAGTGGACGACCTACCAGGCAGAGATGCAGCTCTTCAGCGCACTGCCAAACCAGGTGCGCGCGTAGCTGTAATGCGGTGAGGTTTGGGTATTTGCCGGGTCAAGGGTTTCAGGGGGTTACAAGTTCGAGGGTTTTCAGCGCGCTGCCAAACCAGGTGCGCACAGCTGTAATGCGTTGAGGTTTGGGTAGTTACGGGGTCGAGGGTTTCAGGGGGTCTACAAGTTCAAGGGCTTTCAGTGCACTGTCAACACAGGCGCGCGTAGCTCTGTTACGCGGACTGCTATTGCATGCATTTGTCCTGCAGCCGCAGGGGCTTTGATTTGTTACCCGCATGACCCTCAGCCCAGGCGTAATGATATGCGCTGGCAGGCTTCTGCACATTTCCCATATATCAAGCATAATGTTACACTGCTGTCCTGTTGTGTCTGTTGCACCGTGCTGCTGCTGCTGCTGCTGCTGCTGTAGGTGATCATGGAGCTCAAGTCGGCCTGCAATGCCTCCCCGCCACCCACCGATGAGCGGAACATGCAGGCGCGAGCCCACAAGCCAGCAGCAGCAGCAGTACTCAGCATCCTCCCGGCCACCCCCAGCAGCAGCAGCAGCAGCAGCGCAGCTGCCGGCAGCAGCAGCAGCGCAGCGGCGGCGGCTGGAGCCTGCAGTGCGGGCAGCGCAGTTGCAAATGCTGCAGATGCTGCTGCAGCTCTGCGGGGCAAGAAGAGCAAGCAGCACAGCAGCGGCAGGCTTGGTGTGCTGCGGATAGAGGTGTATGTGTTCAAGACAGCAGGGCGAGGCCACAGGTGGGAGGCGGCGTGAAATTGAAATTAGCTTATGTTGTAGTGCCTGCAGATTGCAGATACCCGTGTGGGGTTGCATGGTGCATGCAGCAAAATGTATGTGCTTGTGTCTCAATGCACATGCTTGCTTATGTCCATTCAAGGTCCTGGCTTGGCTGGTGCTCCATCAAGCATGCTTTGATATCTGCTGCCCTGCACGTGCAGATCAATCCTTTGAAATTGCAACATTTGGGACGTGGAGCAGTATTATATGATCTCATGTATCTGATTAGTCGTTCAAACCTGCAACATTTGGGACGTGGAGCAGGATCATCTGATCTCATGTATCTGATTCTGCTTGCTGGCTTGCTCATCTTCTCGCAGGCTGGTCGCAGAGGACGCCAACGACTGGGGAGTAGAGATCAGCGCCCACCAGGCGCGCCGCGGCTTCCACGCCAGCAGCTGCGTGCTGAAGAGCGTGATGGATGCACCTGATCTTGCTTGCTGCCCCTGTTCTGTTGTTGCATTTTGCAGGCTAGTCGCCGAGCTCGCCAACAATCAGGGAGCGAATCAGGAATGAAAGATCTGATCTTCTTGCTGTTCCTCTGTTGCTCAATCTTATCCTTGCAGGCTGGTTGCAGAGGACGCCAATGATTGGGGCGTGGAGATATCAGCCCGCCAGGCGCGCCGCGGCTTCCATGCCAGCAGCTGCGTGCTCAAAAGCGTGATGGATGCAAGGTTGCTGCAGGAGCCAAATGGCGCCACGCTGCTGCGGGAGCTTGAAGGCCTGAAGAACACCGACTGCAGGAGCATCGCCAAGCTGATGCAGTGGGCAGTGACAGGTGGGCGGCTGTTTGCTGGCTTGCTGGTGTACACTGTTCTGCTGCAGTGCCGCTTTTAGATGGGCCTGCCTATTTGCGTTGTCAGGAATGCGTTGCAGGCAGTACATGCTGCCACAGGATCTACGCGTTTTCCTTTTATGTCTATGTTTTGCGCTGGATGCATGCTGCTGCGGGAGCTTGAGGGCCTGAAGAACACCGACTGCAGGAGCATCGCCAAGCTGATGCAGTGGGCAGTGACAGGTGGGCGGCTGTTTGCTGGCTTGCTGGTGTACACTGTTCTGCGGCAGTGCCGCTTTTAGATGGGCCTGCCTATTTGCGTTGTCAGGAATGCGTTGCAGGCAGTACATGCTGCCACAGGATTTACGCGTTTTTCCTTTATGTCTATGTTTTGCGCTGGATGCATGCTGCTGCGGGAGCTTGAGGGCCTGAAGAACACCGACTGCAGGAGCATCGCCAAGCTCATGCAGTGGGCGGTGACATGTGGGTATTGTGAAGAAACATGCATGTGCGTGCTTTTTACAGGCAGGACATGCCGCCACACAGTCTACAGTCAGCTCAGAGGTTTGTGTTGAGATGTTGTGCTGGTTGCATGTTGGTGTGAGAGCTCGAAGGTTTGACAGCCACCGACTGCAGGAGCATAACCAAGCTCATGCAGTGGGCAGTAACATGTGTGCGTGGCTGCATGCTGCTGCTGCTGCTGCTGCTGTCTAGCGGTGCCGTACTGCTGTTTTCAGGGCCATGTGTGAGACAGGCAACCTTGGTGTGGCTGATGTGTTTGGGCTGCTCACTATGCTGTGCATGCCGTCTGGATTTCTGTTCTGATGTGCTGCTCTGCCGCATCAGTCTGTGTTTTGTGTGCAGCAGAGCGGCTGGCAGCGCAGCAGCCCGCAGGCCTCAACGTGCGGCTGCACCCCTACCAGCTGTACGTCAAATATATGTTCCGCATCTGGAAGGACCGGCGAGTTGCCTTGCTGTTTGCCCACTGCCCACTGCATGAGCAGTAACATGTGTGCGTGGCTGCATGCTGCTGCTGCTGCTGCTGCTGTCTAGCGGTGCCGTACTGCTGTTTTCAGGGCCATATGTGAGACAGGCAACCTTGGTGTGGCTGATGTGTTTGGGCTGCTCACTATGCTGTGCATGCCGTCTGGATTTCTGTTCTGATGTGCTGCTCTGCCGCATCAGTCTGTGTTTTGTGTGCAGCAGAGCGGCTGGCAGCGCAGCAGCCCGCAGGCCTCAACGTGCGGCTGCACCCCTACCAGCTGTACGTCAAATATATGTTCCGCATCTGGAAGGACCGGCGAGTTGCCTTGCTGTTTGTAGTATGTTTGGGCTGCACGCTTTGCTGCGCATACTTCCCAACAATGTTTTCGATTTGTTGCCGCGCTGCATCAATCTGCCATGTTCTTTGTGCAGCTGAGCGGCTGCCGGCGCAACAGCCCGCGGGCCTCAACGTGCGGCTGCACCCCTACCAGCTGCAGTCCCTGGCCTTCATGCAGGAAGCAGAAAAGCTGGACGGCGGCTGGCGGCAGCTGCTGTGGCGGTGGCTGCCGCTGGTACCACAGCAGCAGCAGCAGCAGCATATGACAGGCCAGCAGCAGCAGCAGGTGGTGAGCAGCGTGGGTGAGCGAGGCCAGGGCGTGTGGTGGAGTCCTGTGCTGGAGCGGCTGAGCCACCAGGTGCCGCCTGCACCCTGGGGCGGGTTCTTAGGTGAGGGGCGAATGCCGTGTTGCTTGCACTGCGTGCGCGTTGCCGGTGACCTGGTAGCTTTGTTGCTGCTACTTGGTTTAGTGCGGCAAGATCAAGGTGTGCTTGAGGGTGTGTGGTGGAGCCCTGTGCTGGAGCGGCTGTGTCACCAAGTGCCGCCTGCACCCTGGGGCAGGTTCCTAGGTGAGAAACACAATATCTGGTGATCAGCAACACACATTGTGTGGCACAGCAGCATGTGCAGAAACAGTGCAGGCCGGCAGCTGTTATCCTGGATGCAGACAAAGCAGTGATGCATGGTGAACAAAGCAGTGGCCAGCTTCTGCCTGCAAGCACAGCCGAACATGGTGCATGTACTTGCCGTTGCGCTGTCGATCACTTGACACTTGCGTGTATCTGCTGCACCTGTGCTGCTCTTTGTACTATGATGCTCTTTGTAAATGCAGCTGAGGAGATGGGACTCGGCAAGAAAGTGGAAGTGCTAGGCCTCGTCGAGTCCCACCCTGCTGTTGTACTGTTGGTGTACTGTTGTACTGTTGGTAAACTATTGTGACATGTGTCTGCTGCACCTGTGCTGCTGTTTGCCATCCACCTGCTGCAGCTGAGGAGATGGGACTCGGCAAGACGGTGGAGGTGCTAGGCCTGGTGCTGTCCTACCCTTTGAATGCCTTTTTCTAAGCCTTCAGCTGACTGCTGTGCTGTGCTGCTGTGCTGTGCTGCTGTGCTGTGTGTGTGCTGTGCTGTGTGTGTGCTGTGCTGTGCTGCCTTTTTCTAAGCCTTCAGCTGACTGCTGTGCTGTGCTGCTGTGCTGTGCTGCTGTGCTGTGTGTGTGCTGTGCTGTGCTGCCTTTTTCTAAGCCTTCAGCTGACTGCTGTGCTGTGCTGCTGTGCTGTGCTGCTGTGCTGTGTGTGTGCTGTGCTGTGTGTGTGCTGTGCTGTGCTGCCTTTTTCTAAGCCTTCAGCTGACTGCTGTGCTGTGCTGCTGTGCTGTGCTGCTGTGCTGTGTGTGTGCTGTGCTGTGTGTGTGCTGTGCTGTGCTGCCTTTTTCTAAGCCTTCAGCTGACTGATGTGCTGCATGTCTGCTGCACCTGTGCTGCTGTTTGCCATCCACCTGCTGCAGCTGAGGAGATGGGACCCGGCAAGACAGTGGAGGTGCTTGGCCTGGTGCTGTCCAACCCCGCACCCCCTTCAGTGCTTCCAACCCTCTCCAACCCTCTCCAACCCTCTGTATGCCTTTTTCTAAGCCTTCAGCTGACTGCTGTGCTGCATGTCTACTGCAACTGTGCTGCCTGCACTTGTGTGTGATGCGCCTGTTGCAGCTGAGGAGATGGGACTCGGCAAGACGGTAGAGGTGCTCGGCCTCGTGCTGTCCAACCCCGCACCCCCTTCAGTGCTTCCCGGCACATATGACCCAACAGGCAAGAAGATCAACAGCAGAGCCACGCTGGTGGTGGTGGCTGTATCGCTGGTGGGCCAGTGGTGTGCTGAGGCAGCCAGCAAGCTGTCTGGGGGCCTGAAGATGTACCCCTACCACGGCCAGAACAGGTGGGCGGCGGTGCATGTATTTTGCTTTTCTGTGTTGGCTGGCTGTGGCTGGTTGTTCGGCAGAAGTTGTTGGTTTTTTCACAGGTTCCCCGACGATGCTGCGCTGCCTGCTGATGCAAAGGGTGCGCAACCCGCTGCACCGAGCCACGCGGTGGCCCAGCCGCCAAGCACACTGCAAGCTCACTGCGCTGCCTGTGCTGTCTTCTGTCTTCCATTAAAGGCAGGGTGCGCGACCCACAGCGCCTGGCCACGCAGTACGACCTCGTGGTGACAACCTACGCCACGCTGGCCAGCGACTACGGCAAGAAGAAACACACGCTTCCAGCCACAACACCCTCTGCAAGCTGACTGTGCTGTGCTGCCTGCCTGACTAACCTGATGCGCAGGGTGCTCAACCCGCGCTGCGCCGAGCCTCGCTGTAAGCACAAGCTGTAAGCACAAGCTGACTGTGCTGCCGTTGCTGTCTTAAGTCTTCCACTCTGTTCATTTTGGTGCAGGGTGCGCGACCCGTTGCGCCTGGCCACGCAGTACGACCTCGTGGTGACAACATACGCCACGCTGGCGAGCGACTATGGCAAGAACGGCAGCACCGCGTTGCGCAGCCCGCTGCACCAAGTGCAGTGGCACCGCGTGGTGTTCGACGAGGGTGCGTGGCGGCTGGCTGAGTTCATGCGGTTGTCTTTGTCTCTGCAGCTGTGTACTGCAGCTGTGTACTTCAACCGCTTGTGCAAGCAGACTTTTGTTTTGCTCTATCATGGTTATCAACTAATTATCACCACTGGAACACAACCAACACAGCCTATTTGTCATTCTTCTTCAAGTCGGCTCACCACTTTTGCCCCGTGCCGCGTGTACAGGCCACACCGTGAAGAACGTGGCAGCGGGGCAGTCCAAAGCCTGCGTGGCACTCGCAGCGCAGCGCCGCTGGGTGTGCACAGGCACGCCCCTCAGCAGTGACATCAGCGACCTGCTGGGCCAGTTTGCTGCTCTACACATGCAGCCGATGGCCAGTAAGGCTTTCTTTGACACCCGCATCAAGCCTGCATTCACAGGGCATGGCTATGGAGTGAGCCTGGTGCCGCTGCTGTATGTGCTGCGGCACTCGATGGTGCGGCACACCAAGGCGCAGACGATCGCGGGGGTCAGCGTGCTTGCCCTGCCTGAGAACACAGAGGAGCTGGTGCCAGGTGAGTAATTAATTTGTTTCAATAGGAAATAAATCCTGATCTCACAATCCATTGCATTGCAATTATTTTGCTGATGATGTTTACTTTGTGAGAGTGTCGCCGGGGAAAAAGCCAAGGTATCTGCAGTTGCTCGTTGTTTCCAGCTTCTGCATTACGTTAACCTTGAGCTACACCATTGCACACATCAACTCAACGAGTGTCTGCCGTGGCCACCTGTCGTGCTGTGCTGCAGTTGTGCTGTCTCCTGCAGAGCGCCGCACCTACCTGGACGTGCATGCCAAGGCTGCTGCGCTGTGGGCGTCCGTGCGGCACTTCAGCCCGGCAGCAATCAACCAGAAGCTGCTGCAGATCATGGCGCTGCTGCTGCCGCTGCGCCGTGAGTGGCTTTGGACTGATTTACTCGTTGCTGTCACCGCAGCTCTGCGTGCATGCTGTTGACTGTGGCCAGGTTCCTTACGTGCATTGAAGCGGATTACGGTGCTGCTGCTGCCACTGCGACGTGAGTGGCTGCAGGAACTTCCACCCAATGCTGTGATTGCAGCACATATTAGTAGCACATAGTATTGTCCTTTCTGCGGTCTATGCGTGCTGATTCCCTTGCCTGCAACAACAGCACCGTGCAATGCGTGCATGCTTTGGTATGCGGCAGTGCTCTCGGCATGCACTGATAATGGTCTATCATGTGTATTGTTTTTGTTGCGCAGGCATCTGTAGCGGGGGCCAGCTGCGGCCTTGTGACCTGGCCCTGCCATGCGCACTGGAGGCAGCAGCAACAGCACACGCCATTGTCTCTGGCGCTGCAGCAGCAGCAGCTGGCATGGCTGCTGCTGCTGCTGTGGCTGTGCCTGAGGACTGCACCATCACAGTGCCTGCGGAGCTGGAGTGCCCCATCTGCCTGGACGCGTACGAGGCGCCTGTGATGACGCCCTGCCACCACTGGTTCTGCAAGTGAGTTGTTATGTAACACAATGTTGTAACAGTTGCTCGCTGGCATAGGACTTTTTGGAGTCTTTAGATGTGTGTAGCCATCGCTGCCAGCGCTCTATTATGCATCCTGCTGTGTCGCTGAGTGTACGCGGCATTCAGGATTCCGGTTGTTTGTGTGTGGTCAAGTATCAGGGAATGCTCAATGTGCGCCGGCCGTCGCTGCTGCTGACGCTGCTGCTGCTGCTGCTGCTGCTGCTGCTGCTGCTGCTGCTGCTGCTGCTGCTGCAGGGAGTGCATCCTGGGCGTGCTCAGCAGCAGCACGCACTGCCCGCTGTGCAGGGGCGACCTCAACCCACTCGCCCTGCGCGCACCCGGCAGGAACAACCAGGCCACGCCAGGTGAGGACTGCACATGAACGGATGCCCACATGCACACAAGCGCTCAATTGAAGATTCACACATTTGCAGATGACGGTCACCTCGGGAGCAGCTGCCCTGTGAGCTGAGCTGTAGACAAAATGATGACCTTTGACGGGCAGGTGCTTAGCACGACATGTGCACCGTGTTGGATAGCACCTCTGTTATCAGCCATCAGCGCAAGCCAATGCATGTCAACTGTCACCTGCCTGCACACCTTGTGGTTGACTCAAAACTGCTGTTGCTGTTGCTGCTGTCGCCTTTCAGTGCTCGCCAAGAAGAGTAAGAGCAGCATGCCCCGCAGCGGCAGCAGCAGCAGCGGCAATGACTCAGATGGCAGCGAGGATGAGCTGGAGGCAGTGCAGGGGCCTGAGTTTGCTGACGAGCGCGCAGCACGGGCCAGCCGGCGCGGCTCGGCTGAGGCATCAGGGGAGGTGCTGGAGTGCGAAAGCAAGCTGCAGGTGAGAGTGTTTTCTTGTGTATTTGTGTTTTGTTATACTTTTGTCAGAGTGGTTGCAGATGGTTGCTTGGGGGCGGCCACGAGCCAGTTGCGATGCGGCCAGCCTGAGAGGCGGCCCGGTGTATAGGCTAGTGTTTAGATTCATTGGTAAGGATGAGCTGGGGCAGTGCAGGGGCCTGACTCTGCTCATCTGAAAGTGGTGGCAGGGCCCACCGGCGCGGCTCGGCTGAGTCAGCAGGAGAGGTGCTGGAGTGTGAGAGCAAGCTGCAGGTGCGAGTTTGTTTGTATTGGGTGTTCCGCATCAGTACTGGTTGAGTCGCCTGTGATGCAGCCAGCAGTTCAGAGTAATGCTGTCTCGAAAAAACAAGGCTGCACCGTGACGTTGCTGCTGCTGCTGCTGCTGCTGCTGTTGCTGCTGCAGGCGCTTATTGCCGAGCTGACGGCCATGCGTGCTGCGGACCCGTCCAGCAAGGCGTTGGTGTTCACCCCTAACAATGTTGCTCCTGGTACTGCTGCTGCTGCTGTTGCTGCTGCGTCATTTGCTGCTGCAGGCGTTGATTGCTGAGTTGACAGCCATGCGTGCTGCTGACCCCAGCAGCAAGGCGCTGGTGTTCAGCCAGTACAACTCCACGCTGGAGTGGCTGCAGCGGCGCCTGCCCGAGGAGGGCTTCTCGTTCAGGTGGGTGACGGGCGGCGAGCGTCATCAATGCAGCGCACTTGACAGATAGTTCAGGAGTACGGGTGTACGGGTCCCGTATGCATTGGCCGAGTCGGCAGGTTACCACGCTGATGGTGTGTGGCCATCATTCGTTTGATCACATACAGCATTACAGCCACACCGACCCTGGCGCTCAAGTGTGCTTTTTGCTGCTGCTGCTGCTGCTGCTGCTGCTGCTGCTGCTGCTGCTGCTGTCATGTAACGTGAGCAGGACCATCACGGGCAGCATGGCGCAGCGCGCACGTGCCAAGGCCATCGAGGCCTTCCAGAGCGACCCGCCTACTACAGTGTTCCTGCTCAGCATGCGCAGCGGCGCCGTGGGCATCAACCTGACCGCAGCCAGGTGCGCATCTACTGGATAATGAGGTTGCTTTTGGTCCAAGCAATCGTATTTTGCATGGGGGAAGGGGGCGGATGCTGGTGACTGCATGTGCATGCGCAGCGGCGCGGTGGGAATCAACCTGAGCGCAGCCAGGTGCGCGTTGTAATATGCGTCGGCGACCCCATAAGTAGCAAGCTGAACGCATTGGTGGTGTCGGTTCTGCTGACAGCAGAACCAACAGAACCAATGCGTGCAGCCTGCTGCCTTTGAAGCTGAACCAACACAGCTCTCTCTGTGACGCGCTTGCCGGCACGCCAGTGTGCAGTTGAAGATGCAACGGCTTCCTTGTCGCTATGCAGCAGCACTAGCTACTTTTTTGTGGCTGATTGTGCTGCGTCCATGCGCGGGTTTGTTGAGGCTGGAGCACTTGTACTGACAGCATGTTGCTGCTGCTGCTGCTGCTGCTGCTGCCGCAGCCACGTGTTCCTGCTGGAGCCGTGCCTCAACCCCGCACTGGAGGAGCAGGCCATCGGTGAGTGATCAAAGGGTAGGGGGGCAGCGGCTTGCAAATAAGTTCAGGTCTGGCACAGCACCTGCTGTTTATGCAACTGAGCGCAGCATCTGTTTCTTGCAAAGTCAAAACCCCGCGCTGGAGGATCAGTCCATCGGTGAGCTGGACCTATGACCCTGTGCATTGCTGCTCCCAAACTAGCAGCTGTTGCAACCGGCCTGTGCCATGCTTCATATTCAATGGTATCACATGAATTGATACGCACTGGGCCGGCATGTGTGGCGAAGCTCTGACTGCATGTCGACCGGCCACACCTGCGTGGTGCACTTGCCCCCGAAGAGCGTTGGACCGGCCGAGTAACTGACGCGCATGCTTGTTTGCTGCAGGCCGCGCGTGGCGCATGGGACAGCAGCGGAAGGTGACCGTGAAGCGCTTCTACGTTAAGGTGAGCTGCTGCCCAAGTGGCTGTGCGTCTGGCACCCAGGCGTGTATTGTGGCTGGTTGCCACGCTTAAAGCGCTGCTGATGGCCTACCTGCCTGCTGTGCAGCATGTAGCAGCTGCTCACCTTAACCTGGTCTGCTTAGTCCATCCAGTGTGCACACCTGCTAATTTATTCTGTACCGGAACATCACTCACATGATGGCAAAACTCATGAGTCCTGATGGAAAGTCGTGTTGTCTGTTTTTGCTGTGCTTGCTGCGCCAGGGCTCTGTTGAGGAGCGCATCATGGATGTGAGACGCATCAGGCAGGGCCACACGGCACCAGCAGCAGCAGCAGCAGCAGCAGGTGACGGCGCCGGCAGCAGCGCGGCAGCAGCAGCAGCAGCA
This sequence comes from Tetradesmus obliquus, assembly GCA_030272155.1. Classification (NCBI taxonomy): domain Eukaryota; kingdom Viridiplantae; phylum Chlorophyta; class Chlorophyceae; order Sphaeropleales; family Scenedesmaceae; genus Tetradesmus; species Tetradesmus obliquus. The sequence goes on along the minus strand of CP126200.1, from coordinate 2,385,114 downwards.
GGAGCTGCCCCAGCCACCCCAGCAGCAGCAGCAGCAGCAGCAGAGGATGAGTTGGCCGACCCTGTTGCAGCCAGGAACAGGAGGGTGGCAGCAGCAGCCGCGCTTGCAGGAAACTTGAGGACAGACCGCCAGGTGCTGAAGATTGCTGAGCTGGATCTGCTGTTCCGCACGCCAGAGCTAGATGGGCACAATGGAGATGGCAGCAGCGGGGCAGCAGCAGCAGCAGCAGCAGCGGCAGCTCCAGCAACAGCAGCAGCAGCAGCGGAGCCGCGCGCGGGTGCTGCAGCAGCGGCAGCAGCTGCAGCGGGCGGGACTGGTGCACAAGGCATGGAGCTGTAATGCAGCAGTAGTGCACACAGGCACAGGCTTGTTTGGTTTGGTTCAGGCCTTTCGTCCTGGCCAGCTGGCAGCTTGCCAGTTTGATGGAGCTGCTGAGCACAGCAGTACTTGTAGTGCTTCTGTGCGTAGGGACTCCCTACGTACTCGGAGTATTAGTTCACGCAGCGCTGGCGCAGCCGCCTGCAGCTGCAGTCGCTGTTCAAACGTTGTGCATGTTCAGCATATCTTGTTTCTGGACGAGAACACATGGAAGCAAGGTTTGTCTGGGTGGCGTGTGTGATCACAGCATAGCTTGGTAGGCAGTGACTGTGGCGGAGACGTGTGTAGGTAGGTCATTTTCCTTGTCTGCACAGGGCTATTGGCTGGGTGCTATCAGTTCTAGGAGGTTTCCTGTTTGTCGGTTGCACAAGGTGGCAGCACTGCCCAGTGTTCTCTTGGTGTTGGGCGTGCTGGCGGGCAGATGGTGCTGTGTTTATGGGTTTGCTGACACAGGTATGGGCGTTCACCATCATGGTTGTTTTCTGATGGATTGCTGGCCGTTGTCAAATACGACTTGGATGGTGTGATGGTTGCAACCATCAATTGATGGGTTACGGCGCCGCCGGCGGCTGCCCTGTGGGCATTGGCAATTCAACTACTTGTCAAACCGGAGCCTGATATACTACACCAAACTTGGTGTGTTGAGAGCATGCTAGGGCTGTTGCCTACCTGGCACTGCAGGGCATGCTGCACTTGCAGCATGTAAGCATGTTATACACGTAAATAACTGATTTACATGCATTGGCACACATGTGCATGTCTCAAGAAACTTGGCACCAGAGCTCTCGAGGTGTCTTCAGGCAAGGTCGGATGGTGCATGCTGCAGTTGGTGCTGGTCCCTGGCGTACGACTGCATGCTTTTAGATGAGGGCCGCCTCAGGCGGCGGCTTCAAGTCAAGTAACTGCTTCTGACTTCCTGCTTGTGCTCGGCCGCTCGTAGCACACGTGTTCGTGTAGGGTTTGCTCAAAACCGCCCTGCACGCCAGGATCGGCTTCATTAATTGAGCTATGTGGTTCGCTAAAGGTTCCTGAAGACCCACCTGCGGTAGGGGCCCCTTATCAAATGGCTTAAAGTGCCACACTATTTGACATGAATGACCTGGCTTCTCGAGCAACTCATTCTCCAGCTCAAGCTGCAGATCGGTTCTTGACTACACGCAACGTACTTCTGTCGGTGTGACTCGTTGTTTGCTGTCATTAAACTGCCAGGCTAGCTGTCGTCACGCTCTTCGAGTCGGCACTCGAGCACGGAAAACACCGCGACCTCGGTACAACCGGACATTTAGAAAATGGCAACATGTGGAACTGCTGGAGGTGATTTGTTGAGGAGGCTGCAGCTTGACGCGCCTAAACGGGACTGCTGCTGCTACCCTCTGCTGCAACCTGCTGCTCGTGCTCGTGCCCCTGCCAAACCAAGCTGTTGTTCCGTTGCATACAGACAACCCGGCTTCCCTTCCCTGTGGCAGCTTGGAAGAAGCTCGCGCTGCTTTCCTGCAGCAGCATGGCGCTGCGTATGGCTACAGTGGCTGGCTGGATGCCAACTACCAGGCAGAGCTTGGCAAGAGGCTGGATGGGCAGCACTACCTAGACTGGACAGGCAAGTGGCTGCTAATTAATTGTATGGAGTACAGCAAACTGGCGCTGCCCACATGCTGTGGCTCAGCCATAGTCAGTCCTAATTCCTGCCAGGAATGCTGCTGCTTGAAGCAGCGCCTTGCGCGGCTACCTGCTAGCACAAGCTGCTGGTTGTGGCACCGTGCATCGACTCAACTTGCAGGAACCATACTGAAACGGTTCTTTCACAAGCATGTGGTTCCTGACAGCTGTACCTCCATGTCAGGTTTATCTCCCGTTCTCATTGTTTTGTTGTTTCTGCAGGTTCGGGCCAGTACACCACCTCGCAGCTGCGCGCCATCATGGCTGAGCTAGAACATTCAGCCTTTGGCAACCCACACAGCCGCAACGCCAGCAGCCTACGTGCCACGCAGGAGGTGGCGGCAGCGCGGCGGCAAGTGCTGGCCCACTTTAAGGCAGACCCGCAGCAGTACCACTGCATCTTCACACGGTGAGAAGTAGGTATTCCCTCTGTGTTCTTGCTGTTTAGGCAGGCATAGCAGCTGCCACTCTTGCTCTAGGAGAACCTTGCTACTGTGCACAGAAGGCTCGTTTAGGTCATTTTGAGCCAGGGGCTGGCGGCAGGGCGTCGGCAAGTGCTGGCCCAGTTCAAGGCAGACCCTCAGCAGTACCACTGCATCTTCACACGATGAGCATCAGGCCCGCATGTTCGCTCCGCTAAATTGTCCTGCTGGTGTAGGCCTCGTTTGCCAGGCATTGAACAAGGTTTTTCAAGTTGTTGGCTTGAAGCCTCAACAGCATGCAGAGCCCCCTGCGGAATATTCACTGAAATCTCTCAAACTGTCCTCTGCAGGGGTGCCACCGACGCAATGAAGATGGTGTCAGAGTTCTTCCCATGGAGCCCCGGCAAGACCAGCAGCAGCAGGAGCAGCAGCCAGTTCATCTACACACAGGCCAACCACAAGAGCGTGCTAGGCATGGGCGCATATGCAAAGCAGGCCGGCGCAGAGCTGCGCTGCCTCAGCAGGGAGCAGATGCAGCAGTGGCTGGACACACCCAACACCAACAGCAGCAGCAGCAGCAGCAGCGGCGGCTGTGGTGATGAGGCAATCAACAATGGCAATGCAGCAGCAGCAGAAAGTGTGACGCTGCACCTGGTGGCATATCCTGTGAAGGATAACTATGAGGGACAGCTGTATCCCACTGACTGGGTGGCGCAGGCGCATGCCAAGTCAGATGGCGCAAACAAATATCTGGTGATGCTGGATGCAGCTGCATATGTGCCTACACATAGCCTGGACCTGTCACAGGTGGGCATGGACATATGCGTGCAGCAGCGGCAGCGGCTTAAGTGACAACAGTAACAGCAGCATATGCAGCAGTGCGCAGGGACGCTGGGAACCAGGGCATGGGAGCCGCAGCACCACCGGCTTGCGTGACTACAAAATGGATGCTGCGCTGCATGGCAACATTGCAAGTGGTTGCCCGGCCTTTACCAATGCAAGTGCAAGCGAACGCTGTACCTGCCTTCGTCTTCTAATGCTTTTGGCCACCCTTCGGGCTCCCAAGACATGCTGCGCCCCTCCTGGAATTTTGCGGTTTTTGCCGCTGCAGGTGCAGGCAGACTCAGTGCCGGACTCCTTCTACAAGATGTTTGACTACCCCTCCATGCATAGCCACCACACACAACATGCTACACTGCATATCCACCCTTCCTGTGCCTGCATCTGCCACTGCAGGTGCAAGCTGACTTTGTGCCAGTGTCCTTCTACAAGATGTTTGGCTACCCCTCAGGCCTGGGCGCATTGATTGTCAGCAAGGCCGCTGCTGCACTGCTGCACAAGGTGTACTTTGGAGGCGGCTCTGTAGACTGGTGCACGGCAGAGGACGCATGGCATGTGCTGTCACCGCTGCCTGCAGGTGGGCTGCAAAAGTTGTGCATGTATGTCTGTTTCTTACGACAATACTGCGTCGGCTGTTGTGCGCGTAACAGCAGTGCCATCATCTGCGCGCAGCTTTGAGCAATATGCGGACGACTTGCCGTTGAGCACTGACAGCCGTGTTGCTGATAGATGATCCCTCAGCGCTGCTGTTGAGACGTGGGTCGTTTCTGTGCCTTCCTGGTCACTGCTGCTCCTTCTGCTGCTGCTGCTGCTGCTGCTGCTGCTGCTGCTGCTGCTGCTGCTTCTGCTGCTTCTGCTGCTGCAAATGTACACACCCGCACACCTGGCTGTGCATGCAGGCTGGGAGGATGGCACATGTCACTCCTTTCCTCTCAACCTTTCTGCCCACTGCTGCTGCTCACTGCTGCTGCTGCTGCTGCTGCTGCCAACATGCACATGTGTGTGCAGGCTGGGAGGATGGCACGCTGTCGTTCCTGAGCATCGCCTCACTCAAGCACGGCTTTGCCCAGCTGGAGGCCCTGGGAGGCATGCAGGTACAATGAGTTGTTATGTGCAGCGCTTTGTTGCAGTTATAACTGCTGTAGGTTGCATGAGAATCTGATAGGATTGGTCGCAGTATCCGGCTAGTCCTGCAAGCAGCATGAGGCCAGGGTGGAGCAGCAGCAGCATGATGATCATGTTACACCATGCGCAAATGTGCAGTGCAGCAAGCCATCTTGCAAGTGTGTGATGCAGCATGCACCGCTGCTCACGAACCCCTAACACTGCAGCAGCACCATCAACTCAACCTGTCGCTTGCTGTTGTGTTCTTGCTGCTGCGCAGGCCATAGCTGCTCACGTGGAGAGCCTGCGCAGCTGGATGCACCTGCAGCTGACAGCGCTGCGCCACAGCAATGGCGCGCCGCTGGTGCAGCTGTTTGGGCGGCATGAGCAGGGCCACCAGCAACAGAGCGGCATCTTCCAGTTCCAGGTGAGCCTTTACAGAAACAGTTAGTAAAGTAAACTAAATTTGATTGTACTTGTCGACCAAATAACTCAGAATATAAAAGCAGCAAGCGGCAAACAAACACTGGCTTCGACAGTCAACCCCTGGATGAACGCAAGCCTTATGGCTACAGCTGTCCAGATGCCTCCTGGATGTATCCTGAGCCGCAACGTTTTCAGTACTACCTGTGCTGCTGCTGACCCCTGCCCTGCCCTGCTCAAACTATCTGTCCATGCAGGTGCTGTGTCCTCGCGGCTCCCCCATCCCCCAATCATTGCGGCTAACCTGTGCTGCTATTGACGCGCGTCCTGCCTGCCTGTACAGGTTGCATGGCTGCAGGCGGGGCGCGGTGTCAGCGCGGCTCCCCTATCCCTCCTATGAGCCAATATATACCATATAAGATCGTGCCAGGACCCACATGTAACTATCCTCTCTCAATATGGCCTCAAGCAGTATGCCCCTGCCTGTGCTGCTGCTGACGCACGCCCTGCCCTCCTCAAATTCCCTGTCCATGCACATGCAGGTGCTGTGTCCTCGTGGCTCACCCATTCCTCCTGGTGTGGTGGAGGGCGCCGCTGCTGCCGCAGGGCTGCAGCTGCGCACAGGCTGCAACTGCAACCCAGGCGTGTGCTTGCCAAACCTGGGCATCACCCCGGAAGAGGTGAGCATGCTCGCCTCAACAAAGTGATTCAATATTGTTAGTCATTTGCCGTTGCTCAGCTTGGTCAGCGTGGAGCAGAGTACCATGTACTGTATAGACAGCGGCGTTTGGTGATTTATTGTGCGGCACGTGAAGCAGGCGATATGTCAAAGCGCTAAAACAGCGTTGCGCACATTCATGTGCAGCAACGCCTTGCATGAAGATGGCTGGTGCGCCGGCTTTCAGTGCTTTGTCCCTCCACATCATCGCATACCCGGTGTGCATATGTCATATCATCGCATACCCGGATGTGGCCCATCAACAGTACACGCTGTTGACAGCGAGTTTGCATTTTGCTGTGTGTTTTGCTGCAGGAGCGCTCTCGTGCAACCATCAACCACAGAGGGCAGCTGCTGACAGTGCTGCGGCCTGCCAAGGAGGTGGCAGCAGCAGCAGCAGACGGCAGCAGCAGCAACAGCGGCATGGTGCCAGTGCAGCTGCCGACTGGCAGCATTCGTGTGTCACTGGGGTACCTGAGCACCTTTGAAGACATGCATGCGGTGCTGCGCTTCCTGCACGGCAGCTTTGTGGATGACAGGGGTGTGCAGCTGCTGGCGGCTGCTGACAGCACGCTGGAGTGGTCTGCAGAGGTGTACTGCTGATTCGGTTGAAAAGTGGCATGTGTAAATCCTGGGAGAGTGGCAGCACAACTGCTTCAAGTTTGCTGGCAGCTAACGTCAAGCTTGTTTGACACCTATTTTCAGAGATTGTACAATCATACTGCAGCTGTTCCATGGAACAGCATGTGTGGTTCCTGCACGGCAGCTTTGTGGATGACAGGGGCGTGAAGCTGCTGGCAGCTGCTGACAGCACACTGGAGTGGTCTGCTGAGGTGTACTGCTGATTGCTGGAGTGGAGTTGCTTTCATTGGAAATTTGGTTTTTTTGTGGGTGCTACTAACATATTTCGGAATGGTGGGTGCTGTACTGGTGCTGGCGGCAGAAGCGCAGCTTGTTGCTTCTTGGCCGCAGAGCTAGGCATTGCAAACACGTAGCATGTCTTCCATGGTGCAGCACCAGTGCTTCCAGTGTAACAGTAGTAAATTTGTACAAGACACTTGCCGCATGTACATGTGTGTGGCTTTGTTCAGCTTGCATGGCACAGATTCACAGTCAGCCCTGTGATTCAGGCAAGCGGCTTGTGCACACAGTCGGCACATTCAATCCTTTCTTCACGGCAGTGGCCAGACTGCTGGCTTGAGCTGCGATGCCAGCCCGCAGGCTGCCGATAGTCGATTCGAAAGTGCAGCATCCTGATGTTACCCAGATGCAAGCCATGGACACTTCTTCAGTGTTGCAGGTCAGCAAGCATATAGACCGCGCTTGCTGTCCTAGTACCACCCCCGAGCACCAAAAGCGCCAGCCTGCTGGCACGGGAAGCAAGCACCCTGAAACATCCTGAGGGATCATCACACCATCAACAAATGCTTTGACCAAGCTTTGACCAGACAGCGTCCAGTGCAGTAGTAGTTGCCAGCACCCCCAAACAACAAACCATATTAGCAGGGAGTGCCTTTGGGGGATGTGGCTGCTCTTAACAACAGTTGTGCAATGACCGGCGTCGGAGTCGACTCCGGCCCGGCTAGACCCTGCCCTGTGCGAATGTAACAACTCAACAGAGTGTCATGAACACGCTTACTGCAGAACCTACAGCTGTACACAAGATACCAGCAACAACGCAGCTCAAGCAGCCGAGCCGCAGCACGCACGCTGCCTTCAAATGCACCTCACACCAGCAGCACTAGCCCTGCTGCTGCATAGCCACACGCCGCGCCGCTGCCTGCTTCGCAGCAGCAGCAGCTACACACGCACCGCCGCAGCACGCAACAGCCTCTGCTGCCGCCAGCTCCCACCCACAGCTCCCAAGCAGCACCCGAATGTGCACGCCAGCACGCGCCGAAGGCCTCAAGCCAATCAGCGCGCCCAAGCAGCACATCATGCCGCTTAGTACCTGTAGTGAGGGGGCTTGAAGGGGCCGTTGGGGTTGACATTGATGTAGGTGGCCTGGTCCGGGGTGAGCTTGGTGAGCTTTGCTCCCAGCTTGTTCAGGTGCAGCGCTGCCACCTTCTCGTCCAGGTGCTTGGGCAGCACGTACACCTTGCGCTCGTAGCGGCCGGTGGTGCGCTCGTTCCACAGCTCCAGCTGGGCAATCACCTGCAAGCAGAGAAACAATAGGCGTAAGAAGAGCCAAACAAGTCAGTCAGTTGTGCAGAATGCTGCGTCGAGAAAAAGGGTCTTTATTGAGTAGACTAAGGCTGCAGCTCCAGCAGCGAATGACCTGGGTGTGTAAGCGACACCAAGGGGTAAATGGGTGAGTGTATGCACACATGCACCAACAGGCTGCGTGCCAGTCACAGGGAGACCCGTCAGCAGTGCTTGGGCAGCGCGCGCAGCTGAGCAGACAGATGAAGCTGGCGTTCCACGCACACCCACTCATCGGCACCAAAGACCAAACACGCCAGTAAGCAACTAAGAATTCAACTTTTCCACCCACCTGGTTGGTGAAGCTGCAGCTCATCACAAAGCTGGGGTGGCCCGTGGCGCAGCCCAGGTTGAGCAGGCGGCCCTCAGCCAGCACGATCACGCCGTGGCCGTCAGGGAAGATGAAGCGGTCCACCTGGGGCTTGATGTTCTGGCGCTTGATGCCTGCGGGGGAGCACAACGGATATGATCAGATCATTGCATAAGATATGCCAGTAAAGCTTCCAGCATAAGATATGCCAGTAAGGCTTCCATTCAAAGTACACTGAGAGCTCTGCCGTGAGCAGTGCAGTGATGGCACAAGCTGCAGCACTGCCGGACAGGTCACATCAGAAAAGGAGAAAAGGCAGTAGCGCTCACCCTGCCATGCGTAGAGGCCAGCCATGTCGATCTCATTGTCAAAGTGGCCAATGTTGCCCACGATGGCGTTGTTCTTCATCTTGGCCATGTCGCTGGCCATGAGGATGTCCTTGTTGCCGGTGGTGGTCACAAAGATGTCGGCGGTCTCAAGGCAGTCCTCCAGGGTGGTCACCTGGTAGCCCTCCATGCAGGCCTGCGTTACATAACATGTTATGTAACATGTTGGGAGATTTTTGTGACAGGGAGACGGCCGCTCAACAGCGTGCGGTAAGGTGTTTGAGGGAAGCTCAGACAAAGCAGGGATGCAGCTCCATCCAGATGCTTTGTCAACGCACACTACTACTAACGCCCCATCCCTGCTCACCACACGCCATCGCATGCAAAAACGCAGCACACACTCCCCATGCACTGACAACCACGCTATTAGAGGTGTATACGCACCTGCAGGGCGCAGATGGGGTCAATCTCTGACACCAGCACGCGTGCGCCTGCCGCTTTCATGGCGCTGGCGCAGCCCTTGCCCACGTCACCGTAGCCGGCCACGAACACAGTCTTGCCGGCGATCATCACGTCTGCAAGAGTACATCGGCATGGCAGCAGCAGCAAGATGAGCTCGATATGGTCCACGACAGCATAGCCAGCTGCAAACACGGACACAAACTGCACTGCAGTAACACACTGCTTGCGTTGCCGGCCAATCACCAGTCCGTCCAAACCTGTTGTGCAATCGCCTGCTGCTTCAATCAGCTAGGCTGTTCATAAGACATGATAGCGCACCTGTTGCGCGCATGATGCCGTCGGGCAGGGAGTGCCTGCAGCCGTACACGTTGTCGAACTTGGACTTGGTCACGCTGTCGTTCACGTTGATGGCGGGGAACAGCAGCGTGCCCGCGTCCTGCATCTCGTACAGGCGCTTCACGCCGGTGGTGGTCTCCTCAGACACACCCTGGCAGCGCTTGGCCATGCGAGTGTACCTGAATGCAGAAGAAAGAGAAAGCGGGAAAGAGATGTTGGAGCAGAGCAGCAGGAGGCATGAGAGAAGAGATACAGTGTGGCTGAGCATCTGGTTGGGCTGAGAATGCGCACAGCAAACAAGCCCCCAATCCACAGCTGCTGCCGCCATCCGTCGCTGCTACAATGAACACGCGTCACTGCTCCCTTGGAAGGGGGAGTTGGGCAGGCAGCCTTCGCCATAGGCAGCACGCTTTACTGCTGACTGCCGCCTGTCGCTGCTGCTGCTGCTGTTTGTCGCTTCACTCGTCTCCTCGACCCGCACTCACTTGGTGGGGTCCTTGGGCAGTCCCTCCTTGATGATGGCCAGCACGATCTTGAACTCCGGGTTGGTGGTTGAGTCGGGGTCGGGCAGGCTGCCGTCCTTGGCGTACGCGGCCTCAGCCTTCACACCCTCTGCAGGACAAGGTGCAGCAGGAGTGCATGTGCTTGCTGACTTTCATGGTATGTAATGAAATGTGTTGCTGCGATGCCACCTTCACGCCCTCTGCGGGAGGTGCTGGAGGAGACAGTGTATTTATATTGGTTGTAGTGAACATTTCGATGTTGTTCACACGCATTGCTATAACCCCAGCCTAAGGGCCCTTCGCAGGCATGCCACAGCATAATGAATTCCAGCATGCACAAAGTCAACTATCTGCATGCTGCTGTTCAGTGGTGCTTTACCTGTGTCTGCAGTTTAGACTGCAGGAACAGGAGAAGCACCCCTGAACAGTACCACCGTTCCACACTCACAACGTGCTGCACTACCTCCTGGTAGTGCTGCACACTGTCGCCAAGCACTCACAACAGCCACTCCTCAATGCAATTCATCCACCTGCCCAGCCCAGCAAGCTGCCGCCACCCAGACCTTCACACTGCAGCTCCCAGCTGAGTGTTCGCGGCCAAATGCACACTCCAGTTCACACCCCAAACTATATTCTCCGTTCAGCAGCGTGGCGTCACCTCCGTCGTCCACCAGCAGGTCAGCGCCCTCGCCATCACCAGCCACAAGTTCACAGCACACCTTCACACCAAATAGCAAGTTCACACCCTAGTTCATGCCTAAGTTCTCACCGTGGATCAGCAGCGTGGCGTCACCGCCATCATCGACCAGCAGGTCAGCACCCTCCCCATCGGGCCAGGTCAGCATCTGCTCAGTGCACCACCAGTACTCCTCCAGTGTCTCACCCTTCCAGGCAAACACGGCAGCGGAGTCGCGCGCGATGGCGGCGGCTGCGTGGTCCTGCAAGCGCAAGCAATTAAAACGAATGCAGAAAAAAGAGATGCGTCAGGGCAAGGCGGCGGGGGGGGGAGAGGCGAGGGGGTGGCAGGGAATAGCATGCTGTGCTGTGCAAAGATATGCTGAGCAGGAACCACAGAGGTGCAGGACAGTCTTGACTTGCCCAAAAGAGCAAGTGAGAGGCAACTCCAAGCAACACCGCGGCACCCAGCCAGCTGCACAGTGCCTTGCAGCTAGAAACAGTGGCAGCTCGCACGCCCTCGCAGTCACTGTCCCCTGTCGAGCCTGACGGCGATCAAAAGCACGCTGGTCGGCAGCTGCTCTCCTGCTGCATCGTGCTTGCATGTAAGCAAACGCATGCCTGTCGTTCCACTGCATATGCTTGCCACAGCAGCTGCTGCTCTGTGCACGCTGCTCACCTGGGTGGAGAAGATGTTGCAGCTGCACCATCTCACGTCAGCGCCCAGGGCCGTGAGGGTCTCGATCAGCACTGCGGTCTGCACAGTCATGTGCAGGGAGCCAGCAATGCGGGCACCCTTGAAGGGCTGAGCGCCGCCAAACTCAGCACGGCAGCTCATCAGGCCTGCAAGACAGCAGCAGCAGCAGCAGCAGCAGTTTGATGAGATTCGATTAGGACTTGTGTTTGTGGGCACAAGCAGGCACAGGCGGCATTACAGACAGGTCAATTGGTGAAATGATCAAAGATCGCTGCTGATAGCTATTGAAGTAGGGCCACTGACCAAGCACAAGTCACAGTTGCCAGTGGACCAGTACAGTACAGACCACATGATACAGCTGCAAGTGCGCCAGAAGCCGTGAGCTGCGTCGGATCGGCGTAACATCAACGTGTGGTACCGATAAAAGTTTTGGATCGTTCGTCACAGCATTCGCTGGCACCTTGCACGCACTGAATATTTGCTGGCGTCCACTTGGCGCCCTCTCTCTTTCCTGGCGCTTTGCTGACGCTTTAAGGAATCTTGCGTGCGAACAAAGTATGCAATGCTTTTGATCAAAGCGTCTGCAGCTGGCGCTGACGCCAACCGATTCGCTGCTTCCTGGTGGGCCAGCACACTGCCCATTGCCTGGCCACCTTGGAGCTCCATTGCCTAACCCCAAAGCTCATTGTTATGCCCAAAAAGCAGGATCGATGCTCACCAGGCATCTCTGCCTCTGCCAGCTCAATCTCCAGCCTGCCAAAGTCGGCCTCGGCGATGTCCTTCACCTTGTACTGCGATAAGAAACATATACAAGCGTCAGAACATCTGATCGCTTATGGTGAAGACCGGAGCAGGCGTCTGCAGCTCGATCCCAGCACAGGACTTGCCTGCCTGCCAGAGGCACCAGTGTCAACCGTAGGAGCAGCCATTTTGATAAGCTTTTGAATGAAACGGGCAACTGAGGCCCTGAGGTAAAGGTAAGGCTGCTCAGGCTGGTGCTGCCATTCAAGTAGCACGCAGCAGTCACCCGCGCGTTGGACCAAAACCTCACGCCAGGAGTCGCTGGGTCAATGATACCTTGGGAATCTTGTGGTTGTGATCACGTCAACTCAGTAATACAGCGTTGTGCGTCGCCGCGCATCATCATTCTGCATTCAGATGCACCTGCTGTCGCAGCACAGTAGGCGTGGCATATGGACACAGGTCCACATGATGATGGATGCTGACGGGGGCTGAAAACAGCTGAAAGCAGCTGCTAGCGCGCATGATCGATGCCTGCATGGGTGTTGCCTGGCTAAATTTGCCACCAGCAGCACAGTACTGCCGCAAGTACTGCATGGCATTCAACTGCCCAGCAGCTGGTGCAGCCCAGCCAACAGAAGCGGCAACAGCACCTATTCAGTTATGCTGTTTCGCCACAGGTGCAATGAGCTGGTGAGACCCAGAAGGCATTTGCGGATTGAGTGCAGCCTGCCGCAGTAGAGCACACTTGCAGCAGCAAAGCTGGCAACCGCGTTGATACCCCCTGCAGTGTTTACACTCGCTGCAGAATGCTGCATCAAGCTAGCACGCTTTATGTTTCAAGCATTACACACATTGCCTTTGCTGATGGAGGACCACACAGCATGCTGTGGTGCTGCCACTCAGGCTGGTTGCCGTGAGCCTGCAGCTGTGCATGACAAAGAAATGTAGCTGCAGCAGCACTGACTGCAACACAGGCGCGCGACGCAACAGAGCCAGCTTCAGCCCTGCTTATATGTTGTAAATTGAAAACTCTCCCTTTACAACAACCTGGGGAGGCACAAGCATGCCTGTCAGCAGCCGATGCGTGCACCCACAATTTGAATGTCCCTGGTGTGGTGTCTTTGCAACTGGCGTGGCGCACCCAGCACGCAAGGCCACAGTTGCACTCGTGCTGGCAGCATTGTTGACGGAGCAGCTGCGCTTACTGTTTATGACTGCTGCATACTTGGGCTTGCTCTGGGTCGGCCGTAGTGGCTGTGGGCAGTGGCTGGTACACTGTCAGCATTGCTTGAAGGTGCGCAGCTGTGCATGACCAGCGTACTTCGGTATCCTGGCTTTGTCTAGAATTCGTCATTTTACACTGTACAAGCCGCTGGGCTGTTTTTGCAGTAGTGGCGTTAAGATGGCCCAGGCAATGGTCCAAGCGCCTGGCATCAGTGACGTGACATATGACGTGACGGGGCATGTGCCAGGACTGCAATGATAGCCACAACAATGAGATGCACACACCAGATACAATCGGTCAACACCCTAATGGGGCGCGACATCAGCCACACTCAATCGTCACCAGGCTGGCATGCGCTTGCACAACATCATGCGGCATGATGCCGCAGATCAGAGGCCCTCATCTGCACACTGCAGTGTTCTCTTCAGGGATTTGAGCAACACCCCCTGTGCCGAGCGAGTTGCTCGTTCTGCTTCTGCCAGAAGCCACAGTACTCAAGCAAAGAGCGTGCTGCAGGTTCAGCTGCCGCAGCTGTGTCACACAGCAATGGTTACATCAGGTGCACATGCCAAAGGACGAAGTCACTTCGTCCTGACTGTCATACAGCTCCCAGATTCTAGGTTGCAGGTTGCAGTTTTGGAAGTTGCGATTGCGCTGCTGCTGGTCACCAGCACGGTGCTGTGACAGCCAAAACTCGCTTTTCTCTGCTGTCTTACGGAGTGGTGAGCTGGACATTCTTGGACAACGGTATCAATTGTACAGTCAGAGTTGACGTTCAACGTCATTCACTGACGTCCATTGGACGTGGACCATGTCACGTGGTGGCGCAGGGGTTTAGGCCTATCACTTGATATGCACTTGTTATGCCATTGATGTACTACATCCAATGGCACGTTTGAACGGCTACTGTTGATCATCACACGGACTCTTTGCTCTGAACCTGCTCTGCTCTGAGTTTTGGGGTCCTGCTGTACTGTTGTGTGTGCACCGGAGACATCAGTGGTACTCTGAAGCTGCTTTTACTACTTTTTCGACCTTGATAAAGTACCTGCAGAAGGCGATTTTGCTCCTCGTATCGACTCCACGGTGCAACTGCCAAACTGCAGCGAATGGGGGAAGGATAGGAGCACGCAGCTGAGGCGACCTCAGCAGCAGCATGGCGACAACAGCACCACACCAACGTACTCATCCATCCAAGCCGAATGTCAAAGCCTCCTCGGCTTACAGCGTGGTAAGAAGCAGCATCAGCAGCAGTGACCCAGCACCTGCTGTGCATCGTCTGCTGCAAGGAGCAAAGTCCGACTGATCGTTGCCTTTCTGCAGGCTAGTGCATGGGAACGCACTGCACAGCTTGATGACACTCAGCTGCGGGTGATTGATGCACTGGCACAAGCAGTAGGGCAGCGGCCCTTCCCAGCACATGTGAGTACCACTCAGTCAGTGACTGAACTGCACCCCGTGCATACTACAGCTCTTCATCCATCTGACTGGCTGTACATACTGTGATAAATCCAAAGCTCGTGCAGCAGCTTGTGAACAGCAGAGGAGTGGGAGTGGTTGTAAGAGCACAACAAGCCCAACGCCACTTTAGGGGCCCTACTTGCACAGCTGGTACAATGCTTCAACACAGCTAAAGCTGCAACTGGCTCACTACAGATTCAGTAGTGGGACCTTTCCTGCCGCTGGGCTTGACACGTCCTGCACACGCCACTACTGCATCCGCTGCTTGCCCAACATGCTCTGCTTCTCCTCCCGCCATGTGTGCCGTTGTGCATCACCACCGCCACAACTTCACTTCGCTGTGCACACAGCTTGTGGACGAGCCGGCAACAGCAGCAGAAGCAGCGCTCAGCAGCGCAAGCAGCGGCAGCGCCGCCAAAGCAGCAGGCGGCACTGACAGCTACACTGGCTCGCTTGAAGATGCTGTGCTGCACAACGCCAATCAGTTTCACAAGTGGCACACAGAGCTCGAGGCCGCGTGTGCCTCTGAAACAGAGCAGAAGTATAAGCGCTATGCAGGGCTGCTGGGCGGGTACCTGGCATCATGTGATGGCTTGCAGGACAAGGTGGGAAGCTGCCTGCTTGCAGGAGTGCTTGCAGGAACTGCTGCTGCGTGTGCAAAATGTTGTGCTGGTGGCAGAACAGATGGCGCTTGAGGTGAAGCGCAACAGGTTCTGCAGCAGCCAGTTGCATGTTGGGCGTGTGACAAGGTCAGCAGTGTGGTGGATGATGCTCGCACAGCGTGCTTACAAGCAAGCAGCACGCAAGTAGCGCTCTTTCCCTCAACCAAGTCATTCAGTTACATCATCTGATATTGCATGTGCCTGCCACTTGTCTGCAGGTGCACAAGACATTGGGCATGTTTGATGCGCTGCTGACACTGCACACCCAGGTAGGTTTGGACAGCACAACAGCAGCAGCAGCAGCAGTAGCTGCACACCAATAGCAGTGCGTCACATATAAAGCAGCGCAACAGCAACAGCAGCCTTTTGAGCTCTAGCACAGCAAGCACACCTGCAAACGTATCGTTTGGCACTGCGGGAGCGCATCGCGAGTTTTATGCGCTGGAGGTGCAAGCTGCTGCACAGCAACAGGCCCCAGCATGATGCTTCATGCAATAGCTAGCGCCTCGAAGTAGTCCGTACAGCTTCATACCACGCATCGGGCACACAACCAACACCACCAATTGCCATCCCACCATGTCCCACCATCCCACCAGGTGGCCAGCAGCAGCCAGGCACTCTCTGGCTCCACAGAGAAGCTGCTTGCAGAAAAGGCAGGCCTCACCGAGTTTGCTGAAGCGCTACGAGCTCGACTCAAATTTTTTGATGAGTACGAGCTCACCGCCAGCCAGTTTGCAGCAGCTGCAGCGGCACCTGATGACGCAGACCTGATGCCACTGCTACACAAGATTGACGAGTGCATTGCATATGTGGCAGCGAACCCGCAGTATGCTGATGCAGTCGCATATGCGAATAAGTTTAGGCAGCTGCAAGCGCGGGCGATAGGGCTCGTACGGGGCCGCGTGCAAACCGTGCTGCGCAGCGCGTCGCAGGCAGTGCAGGCGGCAGTTGCAGACGCGCTGTCTGGAGCAGCTGCAGCGCAAGGCGCTGCGGCAGACGCTGCTGCTGCTGCTGCTGCAGGCGCAGCAGGGCAGCAGGGGCTGACAGCAGCAGCACGGTCAGGCAGCGGCACTGCGGCAGCGCCGGTGCGCAGCGGCAGCATGCGGCTTGCTGCTGCTGGTGCGGTGCTAGCTGAGGGCCTGGAAGTATCACTGCTGTATGTGCGGTTCAGGGCTGCTGCCGAGCCTGTGCTGAAAGGTGAGGGCGGTTGCACATTCTGTGGTGTTAGTTGCTGGGTCAGCAGGAGCGGTCAGCTTGCCTAGCTTGCCTTGTGCTATTCGGCAAGCGCAGCTGTTGACGGAGAGGGTGCATTTGCATGTAAGCGCTCATGCAGAGTGGTCGGCAAGTAAGCATGTGACAAGGATAGTGCTGTGTTGACGGGGTTGCTCTGCCGCACTTGGCAGCCGCGACCTCTTGCGGGCGTACATACGCCTAGCCTGGCGCTGCACAGCAGAGTTCCATATTGTGTTTGATCTGCTGCCCTGCAAGCCTGCTGGCGCGGCAAGCAAGGCAGCCAAGCTGCCACCCTGCACATCGGCGCTGCACAAAGGGGAAAAAATTAAACAAAACCGTGTTTCTGCTGCCTTGCAGGGCTGCTGGCGCAGGTGGAAGCCAAGGCGGGCAGGCAGGAGTATGCCCGACTGCTGGAGGAGTGCAGGCAGCTCTACTGCAGCGTGCGGCAGCAGGTGAGGCAACGAGTGCATCGTGTTCCATGGCGTCAACTCTCTGATGTTCTGGTATCAAACCATGTTTTTACCTTGGTGGTGCTCAGATCCTACCAGATGGTGCCAGGACCTACATGTAATCATCCTCTCTCACTGAGGGCTGTGAGGGCTGCTGCAACATGCAAACTTCAGGACGAAATGGTGGCACCGGACAGCGGTGATGACCTAGCCTACAGCGTTGTTTGGTGTTCTTGGTATGCACATACGACTCATGGGATGATGCTTCCGGTGATTAGCAACATGCTGACACAGCATCATCCCACTGCCTGCTGTCCTTGTGGTTTTGCCACATGCAGCTAGTGGAGCCGGGCATGTTTGCCACTACCGCCTGCTGCGCTGTTTTCTGACACTGTGCCACCATGCTGCCTGCTGTATTATTGAATGTTATTGTTGTACAATGTGCAGCTGGTAGAGCCGCACCTGTCAGCCAAGCTGGCCAGCCTCATCGGCCTGCCGCTTCCGGGCCTTTCTGATGACTATTTTATCAGCTGACGCAGCGTCACGCCCCTGCCTGCTGCCCCTGTGGCTTTTCCATGTGCAGTTGGTAGAGCCGCACCTGTCAGCCAAGCTAGCCAGCCTGACCGGCCTGCCTCTGCCAGGCCTGGTGCGGGCAGGCACCGAGCAGCTGCTGCGCACCAGCCAGCTGGAGGGCCAGCTGCTGGAGCAGCTGTTTGGCACTGCAGCAGCAGTAGGAAGTGCTGCGAGGCAGGGCTCCGGTCAGCAGCAGCAGCCAGGTGAGGGCGTGTTGTGGTGCTGCTTGTCGCAATGCAAATTGGGGGGCAGTTGAAGTGCCTGTGCCGCTGAGGCTTCATAGCGGGATTGATGGTTTAGGATGTCTCACAGCAACGCAGGACCAGCCAGCTGAAGGGTCAGCTGCTGGAGCAGCTGTTCGGCACTGCAGCAGCAGCAGGCGCTGGCTGGCGCTGGCCCTGTTAGGCAGGGGTCTGGCCAGCAGCAGCAGCAGCAGCAGCCAGGTGAGCGGTGGGTGGTGCTGCTGCATGCACCGGTGCAAGCTGGGCTTTGGTTGGGAGGGCTTTGAAGGGTCGTTGCGTCTCAAAGCTGACACAGATACAGCTGCAGGCATGGCAACGCTGCTGCAAGCACTTTGATAGAGGCCGGCTGCGTCGCATATACTATAGATGATCGTCTAAGACTGCTGGGAAACGCGCTGCAGCTGCCGGTAGGTGCCCAAAGCTGCTAAGGCGGTGCAGCTGCTGCTGGATCTGTTTGGGCTGCCTCAGCTTGCCTCACTGCCGAACCTGGCTGCTACGGTGCTGACATGTTGGCCTGGTATATGCCATGCATGTTCACCTGACATGTGACTGCTGTTCTGCCTTCTCTGCGCGGGCCTGGGCGAGGCGCTGCGGCTGCTGCTGCTGCTGCATGCCGAATCTGCTGAACAGCTTGCGCACCAGCCGCAGTTTTAGCAGATGAACATATTTGTTGAACTGCTGCTGCCGCAGGCCTTGGCGAGGCGCTGCGCCCGCTGCTGGAGCCGCTGGGGCAGCTGTTGTACGACCTGCTGCGGCCGCGCTTTGTGCAGCTGGCCGACATGGACACACTGGCTGAGCTGATTGACATCCTGCAGCACGAGGTTTGTGATTATGCCGGTTGTGCGAATGTCATGTTCTGTACATGTGCGGTTGATGCCGCCGCACACCCCTGCACACCTGCAAAGCACCTGTACCTGTGCATGCCTGTGAGCTCAGCGACAGGCTGCAGCCAGAGGTGCGTGCAGACATAATGGGCTCATAGTGCATGGCTGGTGACGGCCGCGCTTTGTGCAGCTGGCTGACATGGACACGCTGGCTGAGCTTCGACATCCTGCAGCACGAGGTGCGCTGTGCATAGTGCGGCAAGCTGCTGCAGTGTCACCGTGTGATGAAGTCTTGACCGGGTACACAGTTGTCTGCGTGAGAGGGGCCCATGTAATACATATTTTCTTGCCTGGCCGTCTTATGCAGGTGCTGCGGGAGCAGCTGGCACGCCGCGCAGGCCCGGGCGGTGAGGCCCTGGTGCCTACACTGTCACGCGCCCTGGCGGACCTGCAGGAGCGGCTCATATACAGGTGCGTGTGCGTGTGTGCTGCGGTGCAGTGTGTGTTGTAGAATGGCGTGTGTGCAAGTCTTGCAGACACAGTGTTACCTGCTGCTTCTGCTGTTCCTGCTGCTTGTGCAAGGGAAGCCGTATTGTGGGGCATTGTGGTGCTGGACCAGCTGCCAGGGCCGTCCATAATCTTTGCAAACATGCCAAGTGGCACGCGGCGCATGGCCATTTATTCAGTTGGTATCGCTGACATCAGCTGTCATGCGACTTTGGATTCTGTTACATTGTTACTGCAAATCTGCAGGGCGCAGGCCTTCATCAAGGATGAGGTTGAGAGCTACGTTCCGGCTGGCAATGAACTGGCCTACCCAGCCAAGCTGGAGGCAGCAGCAGCAAAGGCGTCGGCAGCAGCAGCAGCGGGCGAGATCACCGAAGATGCTGGGGAGGATGCAGATGGTGCACAGGTGGGACAGGCGGCAGGGAAGCAGGGGTTACATATGTGTAATTCATGCGGCTACGCCGTGACAGGCACCTGGTCAAAGAGGAGGCAAGGGGTCAACTCGACCTGCAGGAAACTGCAGATGTTTTTGGGTTCAGTTTGTGATAGTCGCGCAGGATGGCTGAGCTCAGCTGCCGAGCCCAACCCATAAGTGCTGGTAAGGCGAGATCACAGAAAATGCTGGGGAGGATGCGGATGGTGCACAGGTGGGATAGGTTGCAGGGAAGCAGGGGTTAGATTGGTGTGTTATTGCGACTACGCCGCGACAGATACCTGGTCCAAGAGGAGGCTGGGGACAGGTGCCAAGGGTTCAATTGAACCCGCAGGTACCGCAGGTACCTGCAGACTTGTTCGAGACTAGTTTGTGATAGTCGCAAGCATGTGTGGTTGAGCTCAGCTGCCATGCCCAACCCATTATTGCTAGTAGGGCGAGCTCACAGAAGATGCTGGGGAGGATGCAGATGGTGCACAGTTGGCTGGGGATAAGCCGCAGGCGGCTAAATTTCAAGCAGCAGGTATCTGCAGTTGTTTTTGATTTTGTTTGGTGACAGTTGACCATGTGTTGCAGAGAGCAGCTTTCACGAAGAGCGCTTGCTAGCCAATGTAAGACTCAGATCAAGATCATTGTCGTGCAGCTCAAATCTGCTGCTGCTGCTGCTGCTGCTGCTGCCTTCTGTTTGTTGTTTGATGCAGGCTGCCGCTGCTGCTGCTGGGCAGTGGTACCCTCCCGTGCGCTCCACGCTGCTGCTGCTGTCCAAGCTGTACCGCTGCATAGACACCAAGATCTTTGCAGGACTGGCGCAGGAGGCAGTGGCTGCCTGCACTGCATGCGTACAGGTGCGCGGAAGGGCGGTTGCAGCTGTTGAGCAAAGGTGATGGTTAGGTTGTGTATGCTGTGGCGAGTCAAAAGCATACCAGCTGTCCTGCAGCTGAGGCAGTCTTGATGTGCCAGCTGCCCCCTGAACAAGTCCACCCGACACAATGTACGTGCATGGGGCAGCTAATTGATGCGCAGGTGGGCATTCGTGTGCCGCTGCCAAACCGTGTGTTCCCCCACTGCAGCTGCCGCCACTTCTGCTGCTGCTGCTGCTGCTGCTTTCGTACATTGCCGTTTCTCCCTGTGTTGTAGTGTTGTTGCTGTACAGGCTGCAGGGCGCCAGGTGGCCAAGCAATCTGGCGCGCTGGATGGGCAGCTCTTCATCATCCAGCACCTGCTGCTGCTGCTGCTGCTGCTGCTGCTCCTGCTCCTGCTCCTGCTGCTGTACAATGACGCCTCCCCTTGTACTGCATTGCTGCTGCTGCTGCTGCTGCAGGCAGCAGGACGCCAGGTGGCCAAGCAGTCTAGCGCGCTGGATGGGCAGCTGTTTGTCATCCAGCACCTGCTGTTCCTGCGGGAGCAGATCGCGCAGTTTGATGTGGAGTTCAGCGCAACCGATATCGACCTGGACTTCACACACATGCGGGACCACATGCGGCGCATCATGTCAGGTAAGCTGAAGCAAGGGTTTGTGTTATTTAGGGGCGTCTGGTCTGGTGGAGCTCAGCATGACCGACTTCCACCTTGACTTCACCCCCATGCGGGACCACATGCGCCGCATCATGTCAGGTGGGCATGAGTTTCGGGTGTGGGGTTTATGATCGAGGGTTTTGTGTTTTGGGGTGGGGTTCAGCGCGACTGATATCGACCTGGACTTCACACACATGCGGGACCACATGCGCCGCATCATGTCAGGTGGGGTTAGGATTCTAGGGTTTGGGGTGTAGGGGTGAGGGTTGAGGGTTTGGGAATTGGAACGGAGTTCAGCGCGACTGATATCGACCTGGATTTCACACACATGCGGGACCACATGCGTCGCATCATGTCAGGTAAGACGAAGTCAAGGGGGCTGCGACCCGGAAGCGGGGCTTCTCAAGTATTGCAGCGCATAACGTTGGTCGCACTCAGCCTGCTGGCTTGCAACACACACCTGTGGCAGCTGCACACTGTGCAAATCCTCACTTCCACACATGTTTGTTGCAATGCCCGCAGGCGAGGCGTCGCTGTTCACGCTGTCTTCACGTAACGCCATGGTGCAGATGCTCGGCAGAAGCGGCCCGCGCGTTGTAGCAGCCAGCATCGACAGCAAGCGGGACCTAGAAGCGCAGCTCAAGGCCTGCTGCGAGGCTTTCATAATGGGGCTGACTAAAGCAGCAGTGGAGCCGATGCTGGGCTTCATCACAAAAGTGACAGCGGTGCGGCTGGCGGCTGGCAGCAACGCGGCGCTCGCAAAACCGCTCAAGCAGCAGGTGAGGGATGGAGTTGTGTATGACATGGCTTCTTCTAGATAGCTGGTTGTGTTGCGTCAATGCCCAGTTGGTGGACCTTCACAGGTGCAATTTCACCTCGGAAATGGTACGTGTAGAAGCTGGTGTTGGTGCTCAGGACACAGTCAGTTCGCATGGCAGTATGTTAGGGTTGTGCTGTTTGGTCCTGCCTGCATTCACCTGCCGCTCAGCCCATAACAGCGCTTTGCAGATGCATACACTGAACATCACTCCGGGGGCGGCTTTGCTGATCTAGCTGCATGCATGCTAGCTCATGTCCTTGCTCACACCTCACATAGTTGCGGCTCGCATGCTTCCTCTATGAAATTGCAGGCATTTGGCGCTCCCGCCAAGCTGGCTGAGCTGGTCAGCGGCGTGAATGAAGCCATGCAGTCCAAGCTGCCAGCGACAGTTGCAAAAACGCAGCTGTACCTGCCAAACCCCGCCACGCGCGCGATCCTGTTCCGGCCAGTCAAGAGCAACATTGCGGAGGCACATGGGCAGATTGCTGCACTGCTTGAAGCAGAGTATGATGCAGAAGAGGCGGGGCAGGTGCCGCTGATGCAGCCGGACCAGCTGAAGGGGGTGTTAGATGAGCTGGT
This sequence comes from Tetradesmus obliquus, assembly GCA_030272155.1. Classification (NCBI taxonomy): domain Eukaryota; kingdom Viridiplantae; phylum Chlorophyta; class Chlorophyceae; order Sphaeropleales; family Scenedesmaceae; genus Tetradesmus; species Tetradesmus obliquus. Next base: position 2,362,795 of record CP126200.1, on the reverse strand, counting down.
GTAACATGTTACATGTTATTTTGGTTGGTGCTGCTGTTGTGACGTGCATCCCTCAGCCGGTCTGACCTGCCAGGAGTGTTGCTGGTTGTGTGTTCGTGCTGTGTGCAGTGGTATATGGTGGTAGTTCTTGTGCAGGGTAGTGATGGCCGGTAGATGAGTGAGCATGAGAGTGAGAGTGACTTGCTGGAGGTTGAAGGGTGTAATTAGCGGCAAGTATCTCGTAACTGTCGCGTGAAGGAGGCTCATAGCGTGTGGGGTGCTACCCTTGATGCAATGCAACATCAAGTAGATTCCAAACGCCGTTCAAGTGCTCGCAGTACGTTCAAGTGTTCGCAGTAGCTTGATTCTTCCGCGAACGCCTGACAGGCTCGCATGTGCAGCTATCACGTTTCGACGTGTTTGAGCGCATCCATGTGCGTAAATCTGGTTACGTCAACGCAAACTACGCTGTTTGCTCGCTTGGCAGCCGTCTGAGGTTGAGACACCCATGCTACGAGCTTCAGCAGCAAGATCAGCAGCAGCAGCAGCAGTTTCCAAGGCTAGGTGCAGGCACCCATTCATTGTCACAGCACACAGCGCAGCAGCCTCTGCCAGGATGCAAGACACAAATGCGCTGCGTGACAGAGTGAAGGTGCGTGCCCATGCGCCTTCTGTGTGTTTCTGCAAGGACGGCTCTCTCCTGCAGCGCAGATCTGCTTCTAGAAGAACAACAGCTGCAACTAGGACGATTCACACACCGACACGTCGAACAGTCCAAGCTATGTCAGATATATACATACTTCACAGGTGCAGCCGCAAATCAAGGTAGTGAGCACGCCCATGCTCAGCCCCTGACCAAGCAACCTCAAATTCACCGTCATTTCATTTCAATGCTGCGCTGCAGGGAGCTGTGCTTGGTGCCATCATTGGTGATGCGCTGGGTGTGGGCCCGCACTGGTACTACGAGCCCGGCCAGGTGAGGGCTGAGTGTGGCAGTTATCCTTGCAGTGAATGACAGGTTATGACAATTGGTGACAAGTGGCAGTTTTTGACAGCTTTGGTTACGTGAGCCTGGCCAGGTGCAGGCTGATTATGTACTGCTGCACACTGCTGCACGCATGGTACAGGCGACTGTCACATTGTCGGCAGCCGTGGCGTGGATTCTGGCGCAGAGAGACTTCATTATTTCACATAGAAACACATCAGGCTGAGGTTGCTGATGCTGTTGCTGCTGTATCTGCAACAGGTGCAGGCTGAGTTTGGCGGCTATGTGGACACCTACGTGGCATCCAAGCCAGGTGGGTGAGCAGCCTACAGGCACCAAAGACTGCTGTGCTGCCCTCCAAGCGGTCCAGCTGATGTTTCAAGCTGCTACCCTTCAACGTGGCAATGAATGAATACGCGCTGCCATAAGTTGCATATGTAATGCCATCTGCCAGCCAACAGTGCTGGCTTCTGTGCCGTACTGTTCCCACCTGCACTTTCCCAAATGCAAGTTTCACATGTCATGGTAACACTTCTGTCGTACTATCTCCTGCTCACTCCTGCAGGCCGCTACCACGAAGGTGTGCAGCCTGGGGACGTCTCCCAGACCGGCCAGCTGCTGTTGCTGCTGCTGGACAGCGTGGCGCAGCAGGGCTGCTACAGCCAGCAGGATTACTGCGCCAGGCTGGATGGACTGCTGGACACACTGGACGGCACACCCTACTCAGGTAAGCTAAGGAAGTACATACCTTGGACTTGGGAAGCAGGCAGAGCAGGCTTGGTACCTGGTGCTCTTTGGCGGCTGGTGATAGGCAGCGGCTTGCACTCAGCTTATGTCAGTCACTCCTACACTCTCCTTATGTGAGTTCATGCTCAAACCACGTCAGTACTCACGGCCCAGCTTGCACTGCTGCTGACAGATCTCCAGCAACTCAAGATCTCATAACAAAGACATGCATAAGACGTGATGCCTTGTGGGACTAATGGCACACAGCTTGACCGAGCCAGGGTGCACCCGATAATGAGGGTGCTTGACCCAAGCTGCTGTACTTGTACATCAATCTGCCTCCACACATGCCTGTGCACCCCTTGCAGGCCGTTACACTGACCAGGCCATGCGTGACGTGTGGAGGGGCCGCAAGCAGCAGCAGCAGACCTGGGGCGAGGTCGGCAGCTACGCAGACACCTCAGAGGCAGCCATTCGCAGCGTGGTGCTGGCAGCAAGGTGAGGCACGTTCTTTTGTGCAAATTTTGAAACACCAATTGCAGTGCCAGGTGGGTTGCCGTTACAGTCTACCTCAGCAGCTACGCAGACACCTCAGAGGCGGCCATATGCAGCGTGGTGCTGGCAGCAAGGTGATGCAAGCAGCAGGGCAGTTTGCTAAAGTTAACACAAATAGTAACACTGGTTGTAACACTGGTTGTAACACCATTTGCAGTGTGGTGCTGGCAGCAAGCTGCACAAGTCCAGCCGTGCATTGCAGCTACATGGGTACTCGGCTCAAACCAGCGCTGCTGCCACCGCGCTGCTGCTACTGCTGCTGCCTCTGCTGCCGCTGCTGCTGCTGCTGCTGCCGCTGCTGCTGCTGCTGCTGCTGCTGCTGCTGCTGCTGCTGCTGCTGCTGCTGCTGCTGCTGCTGCTGCTGCTGCAGGTACGCCTCCAGCTACCTGGAACTAGGCCGCACTGTGTCGGCAGACACGCAGCTCACACACGCTGACCCAGTGCTGCTGCTGCTGCTGCTGCTGCTGCTGCTGCAGGTACGCCTCCAGCTACCTGGAAGTCGGCCGCACAGTTTCAGCAGACACACAGCTCACACATGCTGACCCAGTGATGCGCGGCCAGACACTGAGCTTTGCCACCATTGTAGCGGCTATCATCAATGGGGAGCCCTTTGATGAACACATTGGCACCAGGTGGGGTGGATTTTTAAACATGTAGCAGCTTTCATGTAGTCTGTTCCAGACCCAGTGGTGTGCTGCCAGACACTCAGCGCCGCCACCATCGTGACCGCACACGCTGCACTCTTGAAATTGGGCGGCAAATGTCTCTCAATCCAGCTTTCTCTTGGAATTCATTGGTGTTGTAGCCAGGAGGTCACGCCCATCAGGATTTTCAGCAAAAACGAGTAGCAGATGCAGGGTTTTCGCCCACTGCTCAACTATGCAGCATGTCATGTAAGACCCCAAAACGCGGCCTTTTTCAATTTGGACGGCACGAGTTTCTCAACCCAGGTGTTTCTTACCATCCAATTGTGTTGTGTATGGGAGCTCACGCCCTTTGGTTTTCTCAGCTGGAAGGAGTAGCAGATTGAGGGTTTCCGCCCACTGCTCAACTATGCAGCATGTCCTGTAAGACCCCAAAAAGCAGTTTTTTGAGTTTGCACGGCAAGTGCCTCTCGATCCAGGTGTTTCTTTCCATTTGTTTGTTTTGTATACGAGAGCACATGCCCAGCAGAAGCCAGAGCCAGAAACAATAGCAGATGCAGGGTTTTCGCCTACTGTTTATCTATGCAGCATGTCATAGATAAACAGTGGGCGAAAACCCTGCACCTGCTATTGTTTCTAAGACCCCAAAACGCGGCTTGTTTCAATTTGGACGGCACAGGTGTTTTAATCCAGGTGTTTCTTATCAATCGAATGTGTTGTGTATGGGAGCTCATGCCCATTGGTTTTCTCAGCTAGTATGAGTGGCAGATCGAGTGTTTCCGCCCACTGCTCAACTATGCAGCATGTAAAGGACCACCACCGCAGGCTGCGTTTTTTAATTTGGATGCCAAATGTTTCTCAATCCAGGTGTTTCTTAGCATTCAGTTGTGTTGTACCCGGAAGCTTATGCCCCCCAAATCACAGAGCTAGGAGGTGCTGCTGTTATTGAGCCGTTTCATGAGCACATAGGCACCAGGTGGGGGTTCCATCTTCCTGAACGGTTTGCATGCAGCCGGCAACAAGACGCTGCTAGCTGCTGTGGAGTCATTGATGCTCTGTAAATTCTTTATTTCAGCTCACAATGAGTTTCATAAGCTAAAGGGTTGAACCGCATGCCGTGTCTGCCACGTCATTTGCATGATCCTAGGTTTGACGGAGATGTCAAATGCCAGAGCGCTCCCCTTCACAATGCTAGTGGGTTGAACTGCCTGCTTGTGTCTGCCGTGCTGCACCCATTTTTAGGTTGAGAGAGTTGTCAAAAACAGGAGCGTTGCCCTTCACACATGCAGTGCTGGCAGAGGAGCGCCAGCCAGCAGCAGCAGCAGCGGGGCAGCAGGAAGGCGGCATCAGTAGCAGCAGCAACAGCATCAGCAATGTGCAGCGGCCAAGGGACCCTACTAAGGATTTGTTCTACCCTGATGGCCTGCTACTGCCTGGCTGGATCATTAAAGTGCGTGTGTGTGCGTCTCACAGCAGTGGCATGTGTGCCGTGGCACTAGGGCCCTGGTACGGCCACTGCAGCTGCCATGCTTGCACATACATGTCAACAACTGTTTGCTTCTATCTACCCGCACAACCTGCAGGCTGTGCAAGACCCAGACATCACCATCCCTCCCCTCAAGGTGGACATGCTTGCTTACATGCCATGTACATAGCTACCCTCCCTGTCATCTGCAACTCTTGTTTGCCTTTGTCTGCCCACACTACCTGCAGGCTGCGCAAGATCCAGACATCACCACCCCTCCCCACATGGTGCACGTGCTTGCAGATATATCTTACACAATTCATGTTTGCTGCTGTCTGCCCACACCTCTGCAGGCTGCACAGGATCCAGACACCGCCATCCCCCCTTTTGAAGGGGAGAGGGAGGATATTCTGTCATGTAACATGTCTGGGTCATCCCAGATTGAATGCCTGCATGCTGCCTCCTTCAGAACTGCAGAATCCAACAGCAGCTGCCTTCTGACGCTTATGCTTTCACACAACCTGCAGGCTGCGCAGGACCCAGACGTCTCCATCCCTCCCCTCAAGGTACCCCTGGTCTACGGCATGGCCTGCAGCATCCAGTTCCTGCTGCCGGCAGCCTACTGGTACGCAGCCTTCTTCGCAGGCCGGCCAGACCACTTTGAGGCTGCTGTGCTGGCTGCAGTGAACAGCGGCGGCAACAATATGGCTCGCGCAGCACTCACTGGCGCACTGGTGGGAGCCATGGTGGGGCAGTCAGGTGCGTGTTTGTCCAAAACAACTGGGGGTTTTGTGTTGAGCGGGGCAATTTGTGATGGGATGTGGAAACACTCCTCTCAAAAAGCGCTGATAGGGGCCATGGCAGGCCAGTCAGGTGAGGCTGGCGGGTTGCAGCGGCACTGCTACATCCTTGCGCATTTACGCTGGTTCCTTTTAGTTTGAGGAAGGGGGAACTCGAGGAATGATCAGCGGCAATGCACGTGGTGGCAGCAGGTGCTGCCTTGCACATGGCTCGCGCTGCACTCACGGGCACACTGGTGGGAGCCATGGTGGGCCAGTCAGGTGAGGCTGGCATGGTGCAGCAGCATTTTGTGTGGCTACACCAGCCCTGTGCCCTAGACAAGGCCTGTTGTGAGACATTGCAGTGGCAGTGCACCTTTTGGTCGCAGTCACAGCATGCTGCGCAGCAGGTGGGACCCTGCCAGTGCAACCCTGCTGCCAAGGCACTTGCACTGCCTTGAACAGCTCTGCTCCAGCACGCTGATGTACTGGCTGCCACAACATCCACAATTGTGATGTGCTTGTGTGTGTTTCACTTGCAGTCATTCCTGCAAGGCTGGTGGAGGGCCTGGTGGGCTGGCAGCAGCTGCTGCCACTGCTTGACAAGCTGGCAGCAGATGCCTTCCCTGACAGCTAGCCGGGCGGCTGAGGCTGCAGCGCTCTTTGTGGTATTGTCGGCTTTCTTGGCAGTAGTGGCAGTACATGCTGTGGATTGAAGCTGTTCAGCTGCAGCTGGCTATGCCTTCCCTGGCAGCTAGGCGGGCTGCTGCTGCTTGAGCTGTGTAGCAGACATGCAGCAGCAACCCACCCAGCTGGCGCCGAGCTTCTGGCACAGACATGCTGGTGTGCTGGTTGGTCTGTGGGCCGGTCTACCAATCTACGTGGGCAACAAGGTGGAGGTGCTGGGCTCTCAGCTTACGCTGATTGCTGTGTGTAATTCACCATTAGGATGTCACACCTCAGGCAACAAAACACACATGCTGAAGTGTGTAGTCAGGGCTGCACATGCTAATCTGAGGTTCAGCAGCCATGGTGGCCTTTCGGGGGACCACTTCTTGCCATGTGAGTGCGCATTATGTTGCATGATGCTTATGCTTGTAATGAATGCAATTCGGCAACTTTCCTTATAGGGCTACTAGGTCTCTACGAATGGCTTGGCAGGCACACTAATGGCGCAGAGTCCGACGGTTGGACCAGGTCCCTCCAGCACACTGATCAATAACAACAGCAACTTTGGGGTGATGCACTCCAAACTCTGCACTGTGCCGCGTGCAGCAGCGCCTGAGGCACAAGTTGCAGCCGTTGACGTGGAACTGCTGTTGGCTGTGTAGCGCGCAGTGTTGCTGCTGACATAGCCATAGTTGACAAAGGCAGAACGGAAAGCTCAACATGTATTTTGTAAGACGGAATGACAGCCAGGATTGCACACAGCTGGGTGGGTAGGGGCGTGCACGAATCACCTGCCGGCTCAACATGCACGTCAAGCAGCATCTTGGCACGCATGCAGAACGTTGCCGTGCTTCCCGTACATTTGCTGCAAACAGCCATGTCTCTTTTTTCCTACAGGCATGATGTGTTTTGTAAGACGGAATGACAGCCAGGATTGCACACAGCTGGGTGGGTAGGGGCGTGCACGAATCACCTGCCGGCTCAACATGCACGTCAAGCAGCATCTTGGCACGCATGCAGAACGTTGCCGTGCTTCCCGTACATTCGCTGCAAACAGCCATGTCTCTTTTTTCCTACAGGCATAATGTGTTTTGTAAGACGAGATGACAGCCAGGATTGCACACAGCTGGGTGGTAGGGGCGTGCACAAATCACCCGCCGGCTCAACATGCATGTCAAGCAGCATCTTGGCACGCATGCAGAACGTTGCCGTGCTTCCCGTACACTTGCTGCAAACAGCCATGGCTAATTTTCCTACAGGCATAATGAGTTTTGTAAGACGGAATCACAGCCGGGATTGCACACAGCTGGGTGGTAGGGGCGTGTTAACACATTCTGCATAGATATCTGACAAGACCTGCAGCAGCTGCTGAAGCACAGTGAGAAACGTTGCTGCAGGTTCCACGCAGCCATTGCTGTGCATACAACACAGAGTTGTAATACTGCTGCAGACGAGAGGACGTTGCCTGATAGCCACACGGCGCAGGGGTGTCATGGGGTGCCTGTTCCTGCCAGGCAACAGCGTAGCCAACACCACCGACGCAATGCACACCCTGGCCAAACACAGCAGAGCATGCTGCACAGTGCTGCCGCTCCTGCTGCCCAAAGCTGGTACATTACTGGTGCCACCAATGCATAATGCCAACTTGTGACGTGATGGTGAGCCTTGCTGCCAACCAAACAAAGCTTTGGCCAGATAGCGCACACGTAGGCGCTCAGCGCAATGCACAGCCTTCACTGCGCATGCGCCTGCTGCTGCTCGGTGCCCTGCTGCTGCGGCTGCGGCGGCGGCTGTGACTGCTGCTGCTGCTGCTGCGCCGCTGCCAGCGCCCTGCATGCGGCCTTGTGTGCCTTCCAGTGCGACTCCTGGCAGGCCCGGCAGCAGTACCTGCAGGAGGCGGCAGCAGCAGCAGAAGGAGGGGGCGGCAGGCAGCAGCAGAAACACGACGGAAGCTCTTGTCAGGCCCATGTACTTGCCTGTGGATACTCATGTCAACCTGGCTGCAGACGGAGCGGCTTGGAGCACCTACTGCTTGCCGACAGCAGTACCTGCAGTGCAGCAGGAGACGGCAGCGGCAGCACACCCTTGCGTTCAGCGAGGGGCAGGCTGCGGCACACGCACAATAACGACATGTATCTAAAAGCTGCCGCCTCCCTCCAATGCCAATGTTGCAGGAGAGTATACTACAGGAAAGACTTTGACGGCAGGCAGATATGTCGCTGTTGCTCAACATGTACATGATGCGTAGCCACGGGTGGGACTGGCTGCCATGCTGTGAAGTGCCGCAAAGTGAGCACGACGTGGCCTCAACAGCAACCACACCTCTCATTTTTTGCAACCAGCCTAACAGCATGCAAACACCAGAAGCCACGTCGCTGAAGGCACCAGTGCACCGGCACCATGCAGCCACAGCTGCGCATGCACACTTGGCAAACACAAAAATTCAAATAGTTGACATTGCTGCCCACCTGGCAGTCCTGCAGCCTGAGCACATGCAGCTTTTGCCGCCTACAACCTCCAGCTCACTGAACTTATCAAGACTAGTGCAGCCGGGCACATTGCAGCACAGCTTGGCAGGGAAGCGGCCACTCAGCGCAGCCGCAAAGGCCACCAGCTGCTGCGCCAGCTCGGCACTGACTGCTACTCTCAGACACAGCAGCATTTTCAATGCATGTCGCTCCAACTCGGAAAGCACAAGCCGCTGATCGCAGTTGCTGCTGCTGCTGCTGCTGCTGCGCATGTCAGCTGCTTGACAGAGCTGTCTGAAGCACCTGCTCAGGTCCTCTTGCTGCTGCACAAGCCTCGCCCAGGCATCCGGCCTGCTGCTTGAACCTGCTGCTGCTGCTGTTGTTGACGCTGCTGGCGGCGAAAGGTTGCCTCGCATTGCGGCAAGCTGCGGGCTCAATAGGCCAGTAGTAACAGATGACAAGCTGACCAGGAGCCTCATCATCTCGGGGTGATCTGCTGCCAAAACCGCTGCAGCTCCAGCCTGCTGCTGCTGCTGCTGCTGCTGGGGCCCTGTTCCTGGCAACACACCAACTGTATGCAAGGAGGCCAGCACACGGCCTGCAGCGTGCAAGGTGTGCGCCAGCAGCAGCTGCCATGCAGGCAGCGATGCGGCTGGCGCGCCGCCGCCGCCGGCGCTGGTGCCGCCTCCGCTGCTGCTGCTGGCGCTGCTGCCAAGGCTGCGGCAAGCAATGGCTGCCAAGTCAAGTATGGTGGTTATACGTGTCAGGGCAGCAGCAAGGGTCAGCCAGCAGAAGCCCCTGCTGCGGCTGCTGCTGCTGCTGCTGCGACTCGATGCCGAGTGCTGACCAGCTGCTGCCGCTGCTGAGTTGTCTAAGACAGCCTTCTGAGCTGCACATGCGGATGCCTTCAGGCAGCTCACACAGATTGCAAAGCACTCTGCGATGCGCAGCACTGCGCCTGGCTCTGCTGCTGCTGCTGCTGCTGCAGTTTTGCCACCCACAGCAGCTCCAAACAGCCATGAGAATGGCCGCCTGAGTGTGCCTGCAAGCCGCTGCAGCACACCACTTGGCCCTGCTGCTGTTGCTGTTGCTGCTGCTGCCTCCTCAAACAGCTCTGCTAATGACAGTGTCAGCGTGCCTGCAAGGCGCTGCAGCAGCAGCCAATTCTGCTGGGGCGGTTTGAGGCTTGCAGGGTCTACTGTTAGCTGATGGGCCCAGCAGCGGATGCTGCTTTCCAAAGCGCGTGCACTGCTGGGCTGCTGCAGCGCAGCAAGCAGGTCTGCATTCAGATGATACGTGCCTACATGCAGCACGTGCACTGCAGGCAGGTGACAGCAAATAGCAGCACAAGTTGAAGATTGCGCGCCACTATGTGCAGTGACACACATACACCAGCAGAGATTTTTGCAGCATGCATGCATGCCTGCACAATGGCTCGTCTGCCAGTGCTGTGGGTTGTACACCGCGCTACCTCCAACAGCGTTATCTTTGAGCACACCCCACGCAATGAATCGGTCAGCAACCAACGCAAGGCCATGTTGATAATGTTTTTATGCACATACCCATCTTCCTGCAGCCTCATCAACAACCAGCCAGCTTGCCCATAGGTATGCTGCACAGCGTGGTGCCTCCTGCAAGTTCCTGCAAGCTTCCTGCAAGTTTCCTGCACAACCAGCCCACCTGGCAGCGCCCCACTCAGGAACAGCCCCAAGTCCACTGCTGTCCCCAGCCATCAGCAGCCGCCTCTGCATGCTGCTGCGCTTGCTGCATCAGCAGCGGCAGCGCAGGCAGCAGCTGCTCCAGCAGCTGCGGCAGAAGCCCCTTGCCAACACCATTGTACACCATCTCCCATGCTGCTGCATCGCTGCTGGCTTCAGCTAAAAGGCAGCGGAAAATGCACTGCAGGCTCCTGGAAAGGCACCACAGCACGAGCCGCAGTGTACCAGTCTCTAGCTGCAACTGGCACAACTCCACCAGCACTCCTGCACGGCCCATATGCTCTGTGGCACCCAGCAGCGGCTGCTGCTGCTGCTGCTGCTGGTGCTGCAAGCTAGCTCTGCTGCCCCTGCTGCCCCTGCTACTGCTGGCGCTAGCGGTGGCACTGCCGCTGCTGCCACTGCTCCCGCCGCCGCTGATGTTGGCACTTGGGTGTGCCTTCTCAATGTCAAACACACTGCATGCAAGGATTGCTGCAGATGCTTGCGGCTCTTGCCATAGCCCCTTGCTTCTGCGGCCTGTATACTGCCAACCTCTCAAGCCAGGCACTCCCAAGTGTACCAGCACTTTCAGATGGTAAGCACCCACTTTGACCTGCTGCTGCTGCTGCTGCTGCTGCTGCTGCTGCGCCTGGCTGCTGCCAGCTGCAGGCGCCACTAGGCACTGCAGCCCGTTCTGCTTCGTGTGCAGTGCTTGCGCAAGCAGCACCACACAGGTGCACAGCAGCCACTGCAGCTCCTGCGAGCTGGAAATGCTGCTGCAGTTTGCAAGCAGTGCCTCCCTTGGTGCACGCTCCGGGCGGTTGCGGGTCTCTGCTGCTTCTGCTGCTGCCTCGAACAGAATAACACCCACATCCACTGCTGCGTTGATTGCATTGCTGGTGGCCTCTGTCCTGCTGCTGCTGCTGCTGCTGCTGCTGCTGGCTGCTGCCGGCCCAGCCCAGCAGCGTAGCGCTTCACAAAGTGCAGGAAGAAAAAGTGCAGCAGCAGCAGCAGCAGCAGCAGCAGCAGCACCGGTGGCACCAGCAGCATATCAGGCAGCTGGGATTTGCAGTCACTCTCCCTTCGACCCTACACAAGCCCAACACTCATACCATGCATGTTTCCTTCAAGGACTTGTGGCTGGCAGTGCACGCTAGCGTGCTGAAAACTATGCTGCATGTCGCTTGCAATGCATGTACATGCACAACAATTCAACAAAATTGTGTGACCCAGAAGGTACAGATGGTGCGCAACTTTCTACGCTTACACTACCCTGCTAACAGCAGTACCACCCACCTGCACCTGCCAGCTGCACCACAGGCAGCACCAATGAGAACATGGTGCTGTCCTCCAGGGCCCCGGCATCATCAAACATTGCCACTGCTGCTTGCCACACCCCCAGCAACATCGCGGCCATCTCTGCTATGTGCTGCGGCACATCAGCAGCCCTGGCTTTGTCAAGCGCAGCTGCCAGCGCCTCACAGGCGGTAGAGTAGGCCGACACAAAGCCTGCAGCAGCACAGCAATAACAATAACACATAAAGTCAGTATATGCTGTAGCAGATTCACCTGGAGGTATTGCAACTCACAGGCGTGGTTGGCAAGTGGCAATGAACAGCAGCCAAATAGGCAAGAAGCAGGTTGGCAAGCGGACATGAACAGGAAGCAGCAGGCATTGGGAGAAATCACAGACACTACACACTCAAAAGTCTGCTGCGCAGCTCACCTGGAGTCAGTGCATAGCGCCGCACTTTTGTGCGTGATTCACCCTCCCAGGGGAAGCTTATGTGGTAACGCACCACTGCTGTCGTGAGCCTTGCCGCTGCAGAGGATCCTTGCAGGACACACGGCCGGTCGGCCCACAGCCGCAGCAGGCGTGCAGCGGTGATCGAGGCGTTGACGGCCATGCGATGGACCTCTGCAGGCGCCGCCTGCACAGCAGATGCAGTCAAACATAGTCAACGCAGTCAACGTAGTCAACGTTGCAATTTGGATGCTGTTGCACGGCGGTCTGTTGTGTGCAGTGCTGTCCCTGTGGCGCTTATTGATGCTGCTGCAAGTAGTGCGCTTGCCGCAGCGATGCATGAGCACGGAAGCACTAATTGGACGTGACTTGGAAGTACGCAATACATGTGTCGTGTAGACAGCTACCCTGCCAGCACAACACATGTAGCGTGGCTGCAGACTACAGTGGCAGATTATCTGGAAGGCCGATCATTGCCACACTCACTATCTGTGCCAGCTGCTAACTCAGCATGCTCAGCCTGAAACCAACCTCTGCAACAGCCTGTTATACCCAACGTAGCTCACCTCATATGTTAGGCCCTTACTGACAGGGACGATCAGCGCTACAGCCATGCAAGTCCTCATCTTGTCTAGCTCTTGCATGGCAGCCACGTCATCTTCCTCTGCATTGCTTGTTGCAGCTTGCAGCTTAGCCATCAGCAGCTTGAAACCATGAAGGTTTTCAGCATCAATGCTGAAAACTTGCATAGCTGTTGCCTGTTGTGGGCAAGCAGCAGTGCACAAGCAGCAGAAGCAGCCCTAGTACTGGCTGTCCGACACACGCAGAAGCTATTTAGGTTGCATACTAACGAATGAAAAACCTCACACGGTATACTATTGATTGTCAATCGATCGGCAGGCCGACTGCAGCAAAGTTCGACGGGGCAGGTGCTAGTGTGGGGTGTGCCGTGACCAGACGCTTGAAGTCTTGAGATCGCACAGCGAGCCAACTTCAACAACACGCTTCAATGCTTTTTAGCGACCTGCAGTGCACAGCAAGAGGCGTTTTCACCTTCCGGGGCCAAACCCCAACCAAGGTTGCCATGAGCCCTAGCAGGTGGTTTAAAGCAATGCCCTGGATTTTACGGCCGAGAAATTCAGCACCTGTACGCCTCACACCCCATGAAGGTCGGCAAGATGGCGGTTACACAATGCATTCGACACTTTGACCATGTTGATGCCAGACTAACGCGTCCCTCATCAAGCTCAGCTAGCAGCCCACAACCAAGTCCATCCTGGGGTATTGCCAACTGACTTCTCGTCATGGAATTACCAAGCAAGCCATAGCAACAACACTGACACTGCCTACTGTAAAACCACTGCCTTCAGGGCAGGCAGAAACATGCAAACCATTGTGTCACGCTGACCCAGTGTGTTGCTGGCCAAATGCACATGCACATGTGTTGGCACGTGCATGCCTGTCACTGCCGTGCCGCTGCCAGCGCCCTGCATGCGGCTTTGTGTGCCTTCCAGTGGGACTCCTGGCAGGCCCGGCAGCAGTACCTGCAGCAGCAGCAGCAGCAGCAGCAGGAGGAGGGACAGCAGGAGGAGGCAGGAAACAGCAGCACGGCAGTGAGCAGGGTACTACAAGGTTATACAGGGCCTCCCTTCTGCAAGCACACAGCCAGTGCATTGCCCAACTGACCACAATGTAAGGAACTTCGTTACTCTACATTGAAACGCTGAAGCATGATGCAGTGCGTGTATCAGGCCTGATATCTGCTGCAGCACTAGTTGCAGATGTGCTCAAACATACAAGTGCATTGCATTGCTGCCAGATAGTATATGTTGCAAGCATCTGATGTCGGCACTCATTCCTTAGCAGACATACACACAGATGGACAACCATACGCTGCTGCTGCACCTGGCAGTCTTGCAGCCGGAGCACATGCAGGCCTTGCCCCCCACAGCCTCCAGCTCACTGAACCTGGCCATGCTGCTGCAGCCGGGCGCGTTGCAGCACAGCCTGGCAGGGAAGCGTCCACTCAACGCAGCACCAAAGTTGGTTAGCTGCTGCGCTAGCTCCGCAGGCACTGCGCCTTTCAGGGATAGCAGCCACCGGAGTGCTGCCTGATCCTGCGCAACATCCGCGAGTGGAGCTCTAAACTCCGCTGCATAAACTTTCAACTCACTGCTGCTGCTCGCAGCAGCTGTCAGGAGCTGTGCAAAGCTGTCACTCAAGCTCTCCTGCTGCTGCAGGAGAGCCAGCAGTCTGTCCTGTTTCTGTTCTGATCGTTGCAGCCCTGTTCCTGTTGTTGCTGCTGCTGCAACTGCTGCTGCTGCTTGCTGCTGCAGAGCGTTGAGCTGCGGTCTTGCCCATGCCACTGCCGCAGCCACGCCCTGCAGCACAGCCTCATATCCATGCTGCTGATCTTGCAGCTGCGGTTCCACTGGCGGCAAGTCGACTGCATGCACAGCTAGCAGTATGCTGCCAACAGCATGCAAGCTGTGAGCCAGCAGCAGCTGCCATGCCGGCCGCAGATCTCTGCTGCTGCTACTGCTGCTGCTGCTGCTGCTGCTGCGGTTGCTACTGCTGCTGGCGAGGCTGCTGCTGGCAGCCATGGCGATGTCAGCTGTCATTGTTGCCTGCAACAGCAGCAGGACTATGCGCCTGCAAGCAATGCTGCTGCTGCTGCTGCTGCTTCTGCTGCTGGTAGACTGCGACGCATCGCCTGCTGTGCCGCGCAGGTCTTCGATTGCCTTGCCAGCTGCAAACACCCCAGCTTTCAGGCCGGTGGCAAACAGCGCAAAGACGTCCTGGCTGGCAAACAGCCAGGCAGCGTCTTCCGCTATTGCTGCTGCTCCTGCTCCTACTGCTGTGGGCTGTGTTGTTACTGCTGCTGCCAGCGTCCCAGCCAGCGCTGTTGTGAGCTGCTGGATGTGCAAGAGCTCTATGTGGGGCTGCGGCAGTGTTGCATGCAGCTGCGTCCAGCAGCGGATGCAAGCCTCCAGAGCAGACACACTGCTGGGCTGCTGCAGCACATTCAGCAGCTGCTGCAGCGGGCAATGCGGGCCTGCATGGAAACAGCAGCTGTGGGAGTGAGTGGATTGGTGCGCCGCTGCTTGCAAGCAGATGATGTACAAAGTCCGCAAACGTGGGCAAGGCAAGGGCGGCAATATCTTAACCATCCAACAACGCGCATGGCTTGCCTTATACAAAACCTCTGCCTGTGCTATCCACATCGTACACCAGCCCAAGCATGATGCTATTCTCAGTGTCTCAACTCAGCATCAACATCGCAACACAGGCAAAGGCTGCACTGCGGCTCAAACTTAACATTGCAACGCAAAACTGTACCCACCTGGCACCACATTTGCAAGAAGCATTCCCACTTCAGCAGCAGCCCTGCTGCAGGCATCTGAGACTGCAACCGGCTCCTCACTAGCAGCCTGCAGCACACGTGCCAGTACTGGCAGCAGCTGCTGCAGCAGCGTTGGCAGAATGCCGCTCGCTACTGCTGCTTGCACTCTGTCCCATGTTGCTGCAACGCCGCCAACTTCCTCCCGCAGGCGAAAGAACATGCACTGCACCTCCCTTGTGATATCCTGCAGACACATGCACAGCACATGCCGCTCCGGAAAGAGCAGGCACAGCTCAAGCAGCACTGCTGCGCGGCGCAAGTGCACGGTTGCTGTCAGCAGCGGCAGCTCCCGCCCGTCTCTACTGCTGCTGCCGCTGCTGCTGCTGCTGCTGCTGCTGCTGCTGCTGCCCATTCCATATGCATGTAGATTGCTGAACACAGCACACGCGCTTGCTACTGAGAAGGCTTCCGGCTCATTCCACACTTCCCTGTTGAGCATCCCTTCACTCTCCCAGCCAATCAGCCCAGGTACCTGCAAGCCCTCGAGCAAGCGCTTGTGCATTGGCGCTACCTTTGCTCGCTCCTGCTGCTGCTGCTGCTGCTGGCCTGACTGCTGCCGCTGCTGTTGGATGGTGGTGGTGTTAGTTGCCGGCAGCGAAGCCGGCTGCCTGCCTCGTAGCTGCCTGTGCAGCGCCTGTGCTGCCAGTGCAGCATAGCAGCACAGCAGCCACTGGACCTCATGCGATGCAGCAACGCTGTCGCGCAATGACTTGATTCTGGTCTCGCGAAGGTGCGCGCTGATCTCTTGAGCCCCCTTCACCAGCATAACTGACACATCAGTGGCTGCATGAATAGCTTTGCTAAGGGGCACAGTCCGCTCCAAGCCTGCTGCTGCCGGCCCAGCCCAGCACCGCAGCGCTACAGGCAGCACAACAAAGGCGGCGCAACAGGTATCAGCAAAGTTGCACCCTCCCTGTCTGTGAAAACTGAGCATCAGTGCAAAAAAGTTGGCGTGCAAGTGCCACCATCTGCAATTGTTTGCTGCGCTGTGGAGTGATGCTGTTCCAGACAACGCGGCTCGTCAGCTGCACGGGGAGGTGATGCTGTTCAGACATTGCGGAGATGCGGCATACGCAAACGGCTGCAATCGCAGATATGGCTGCTACATCTGCACATCTGCTTGCTGCTTGGAAGTGCCCAGTCCAGTCCGTCCGCATCGCCTGACTCCGCCCGGCACTGCCTGCTGCTTCGTCCGCAGCAGCCGCACACACCTGCACCTGCCAGCCGCGCCGACGGCAGCAGCATCGGCTGCAGCACCGGGTCTAAAAAGCCGCTGCTGCTCTCTTCATACATCTTCAGGAGCCCACCCCACGTCCACAGCAGCATGGCTGTAAACTCTCCCAGGTGCTGCGGTACATCAGCAGCGCTGGCCTTGTCAAGCGCTGCTGCGAGGGCATCGCAGGTGCTGGTGTAAGCTATGAGGAAGCCTGCAGCAACACAGCAAGCAGAGCCAATCGTAGGCTGTCATGGGCAGTGCAGGAACAACAGCAAGGCCCGGGTGCTGCAGCAACAAAACAATGCAACATTGGCCAACAGGCCTGCAAAGAGAGCAATATGCATGCAGATGCAGATCTCTGTGCAGTACATGGCAGTGTCCCGCAGCTGCGCAGCAAAGAGCTCAGGCAGCAGGCGCACACGCAGTCGCACTTGCAGCAAAACCTGTGGCTCCAGAACCACAGCAAGCAAGGCATGCAACAACACATTAGGCAGGCAGCCAGGCAGTCAGGCAGACCTTTGCTGTCCCAGCTAGGCAGTAGCCAGGCGTTGTTTTTGCTTCAACTGCTCACCAGGGCTGGCCACCTGCTGCCTTGCCTCTGATATTGAGGGCCCTTGCCAGGTCATGCCCACATACAGCAGCAGCACTGACGTCAGCTCCTTTGCTGCTGCTGAGGAGCCTTGCAGGACACACGGCTGGTTGGCCCACAGGCGCAGCACGTGGCTGGTTGTTTCCACGCAGTCAACGACTAGCTGCTGTACATCCCTTGGCGAATCCTGCAAGGCACAACGGCATCGTTCAGGGGTCAACATAAAGACCATGACTGCCTGAGCTAAGCCTTGCTGTAACTGCCATTGCTTACGTCGTATGTCAATCCTCCAATTCCTCCAGCTGTCCACACAAACTCATTCGCTATCCAGAACTTCATGTCTTCCAGCTCCTTCTGAACAGCAGCGTCATCATCCTCAGCAATGCTGGTTGCAGCCCGTAGCTCTGCCAGCAGCGCTGTGTACCGGCGAAGGCGCGTTGCCCTTGGCACATTTGGAGCGTTTGGTGGTCTAAACGGGGGAAACATGGTCGCTGGTTGCTTAGGGAAGTGGCAGCAGCAGCAAGTGACAGCAGCAAGCCAGAGCAGCCCCTCCTAGCTTCCAGGGAACAACAGCGGGCCCTGTCGCCGAATCATTACTGCTTTGCCTGTCGAAGAAAGTACGGCGACACCAAGTTCGGCACACTCGAGCACAGGAGGGAACAGTGCGATTCAAACAGAATATCATCGATTGACCTGCTTGCACCTCCAACCTTTATAAGCAACCGAGGTAGAGTGAATACGGCTGGATGATACTACATGGGCGCTGCCCCCCATCCTCCTCACCCGAACCCTGCTGGGCTAGGGCCGGGCCCGCCAGTGACCACGTGCACAGCTGCTGGCACATTCACCTGCAGTGGCGTGCACTTCAAAAACAACTCAGATTCGTTACATGAAACTTCAACAAAAATGATAGCTGCATCTCAGTAGCCCCTTTCGCAGTCACGCCTGCAAAGATAACCATGGACAAACAGTGTCACATCAACAGCTGAATCCCTGATAAGCCATGGCATCAGTGCAGTTGGCCAATAGGGCTTGCCTGGCTCCAGCCCGCACACTTGCAACATCTCAACGGCAGGCCTTGAAGGCGCAGGCCAACTGTAGCGCCAGTGATGATGCCAGGTGGCGAGACTCTCGCAACTCGGAGTTGCAGCTGCGGCCCACACTACCTAGTGGCCAGCAGCTGTACGGGTGCAGTGCTGGAACTGCGACTGCACAATCACCAGTCACATCCACACCAGCATGCAACCAGAATCATGGGAGACAGCCAGTAGCATCCTGAGCTGCCATTCTCAGTGCTCCAGCTGCCTCCCTACCAGCCTCAAGCATTGGTTAGGTAACAGCAAGACATCATCTGCAGGTATTTTTTTTTTTGAAGCAAGAACGTTACAAGGGCTGACCTAAATAACTGTGCACTTGCTCCATAAAAAGATCCATTGAGAGAGTGAGGCAACCTGTTCCGCACTCACCCCACAGGTCTCTTGCACCAAGAGACGCTGTCACACGATCATGCAGACAGCCCCGTGCGGAGCAGCCCCGAAAGGCATCCAGGACCTGACCGAGTCATCTGCAGGTAGGATGCTTCTGCATCGTTGGCCCGGGGCTACATCTTGTATCCGGCTGATGCTCCCCCGCCGATCTGCTCCGTGTAAGCATCTATGCAGTCGCCGTCTTCCATCTCAAGCTACATGAACAGCAGCAGCAGGTGTCAAAGCAGCAGCAGCAGCAGCAGCAGCAGCAGCAGCAGCAGCAGCAGCAGCAGCAACATTTCAACCCATGAGGCAGCCTGTATGGCAGACAACTGAACGCACCGTGACAGTATGCACGCAACTCATATGGAAATTATGAACATGCCGCAGTGCAGAACCAGCAATCAGCTTCTGTATGTTGTGATGCAGTGTGGGCTGGGTGAGGATTACCAACCCAACCCGTTGTTGCCGTTGAATCCATCAAATGACTTTGCCAAACATTGCGGCAGTGCTAGACTGTAAGAATGCCCTGGGCCAAAGCTTGCTTAGATCGTGCAGTGTGTAATGTTAGAATTCAAGCCAGGGCGACACAGCGTGCTGCTCAACGACTGCCAGCTTGCTGCAACCAGCACCAGCATGACTCACCTCAGCTGGCGCCTTATCTCCTGCAATGCGATTGCCCTCAAACACAAACCTGCAAGCGTGTTGCGTCACATGTAGAGGCGTCAGCAGAAGTGTCATGAGGTGGCATGCATGCATGCACAAGCATTGCTGAGCATCCAGCGGGGACCATCAATGGTCCGATATTGGACACCGTGCTTGATGTCATGGGGCCACTTAGAAGCACTTGGCAGGCCTGTGCACACCATCCGCCAAATGTTGGCAGCTTGCAAACCAGCTGCCATGCTGGGCAGTAATGGTCCCTCTGTATCCTTCACAGGATTCATCGACACATACGAAGGATCATCCTCAGCGAGACTCGGATTGAAGCCTATCAACTTGTAGCTGACATTAGTTGGTTGCCAACGTATAAAACGTGGCATGCACATCAGATAAGCGGGACTGCGCTGCAATTGACACCACATTCCCACCTGTAGGCACCAGGATCAACCCTTTTCTGGCATTGTATGCCTCAAACACCTTGTGCAACTTGGTGGAGAGCTTCACCTGCAAAGTGTGCACACAGGCGTTTACACAGCAGTTGCACAGGCAGTTCAACAGCAGTTGCACAAGCCTTGTCAAACATTTAGGTCGTTTCAAAACACCTGGTTTCTTGTCTGCCGTGTAGCAGCCACTGCTACAGCTAGCACGCGTGCAATCACAATGGATTTAACCTGCAGCAGCGACTTCTGCTGCTGCTGCTGCCGCCGGCTTCAGCTGTAGCCCGGGACGGGCTACTGCAGAGACGCGGTGCTTTAGTTGATCGAGATGTGTTTGTCTGTAAGTGAGCCGTGAGACTGACGGGGCAACAGCTGCCAAACCCACTTTCGAAGAGCACACACAGCACAAACTTTCTGTGCTGTGTTCATGGTGTCCATGTGCGCACCTTGAAGTGAACCTCTTCGTTATTTTGATTTTTGATCGACAGGTTGAGCGATTTTGACTCGCGTTTCACATCTTCAGCAGACATAGCTGCACAGGCTCTGATCAGCACAGCACGCTCTTGCGGGTCTGGCCTGTCTGCGCAAACTCTTCTTCGCAGCGTGCCTTTGTGTGTGCAACGTAACTTCTTCACCACAACTGCTACACTAGAAGCAACATTGGTGAACTTTCACCATGTGCAGCAGTGCAAGCACATATCGAGATAAGGTTTCAAGCCAGCAGTGCAGGGTCGGCCGGAGTCCTTGCTCTTGCTGCTCTCGTAGCAAATAACAGCGGTGTAATCGATGTCGCGCATAGCATGCTGATTATGCTTGACACCTGTTAGGGCACCATGCAAAACTCATACTCCAAGCTTGTGCACTGCATTAACATCTGGCAGCTGTGGCGCCCTCACGCCTAGACAGGAGGCCCATCAATGTATCTGGCAATGCCAGTTTCCTGCAAGCACTGTCCAGAGCCACCCAGGCGACTGTCAAATGAACTGGACGCGTTGTGTTTGAAATCGTGGATTGCTCCGTACCACTGCATAATGGCCCATCTCTGCAGCTGCAGCAGAGCAAGCAGTGCCGAGTGGCACAAATCGCTCAAACACTCTACTGCTGACACACCACTGTCCGTTCATTAAGACGGTTCTGCAGTGGCATGCCAACGGAGAATGCACAATGCATGATACTTGTTGTGTTACACAATGGGAACGCTGCCCAGTTGAGCCAATGACAGGCTCGTGGGGCAGCCACCGGATCATTGATGGCATCAACACCAGCTGGTTGTCCTGCGATAAACCTGGCTATTCATTACATACAAGGCGTTCTGTCCTGCTACTGCTGCTGCTTCAGGTGCTTGGACAGCTTGCAATAACTGCACCTGATGACCAAGCAACAACAAAAGCTCCATAATGAAGACACGCAGGTCAATGACAACATCTGCACCTCCTGTCTCGGCCAGTGCAAAGCAGATGGCAACCAGTACTTGATTCATGAAGGCTTCAACACAGTCAAATCTGCTGCTGCAGAGCTACCGGCAAATCAAAATTGCGATGCGGCAAATGGGCGCTGCATGCCAAACTGCACAACGACAATTGACAGAACACAACCCAGACAAGCGGTCTTCTGCAGGTTCAACCATTTGCAGAATCAAACAACAAAACCACAAGCATCAGTGCTAACTGGCACACATGCCAGCGGCACTGCGCGTGCGCTGCACGCTTCTGCATATGTACATTAAATACTGTGTAACCCACAAATCCATCAGCACAGTACCCTGTCTGCCGGCACCCCAGTGCTCATCATCTGCCCTTGCAAGCATCATGTTGACACCAGTGTGCCTGCCTGAACGCTCTTACCAGTGCCCCTCCCTAAAAGCTGTCACCAGACAGCATGCTGCAGCACTGGCAAGGATCCTGCTTCATATGTCACTGGCTGAGCCGCTGAGATCCTCCTAGCTGCTCCAGCATAGCATCTATGGTGTCACCATCCTCCATGTCCAACTGCACAGGCAGCCGCAGCAGCAGCAGCAGTAGCAGCAGCAGCAGCAGCAGTAGCAGCAGCAGCAGCAGCAGCAACATATCCATTGGTCGAACCCCAGCGGCGGTGCTGACAGCTGTATTAGCCACGGACTCAGGCCAGCTCTTGGCACTGTGTGGTGTGCGCAAAGCCTACCCAGACTTTATGAAGATGGTCACACCTGCCGAGCCCTGCCGTGCTAAAAGCACTTGTGTGCTCACATTCTAGAGTAAAGGGAGGGAACGGAAGGGTGTGAGTTGCTGAACCGCAACACAGACAATGACACCTTGCCCTGTGTGATGAGACCCTGGGGTTCAAGTGACGCTGCTGAGCCCAGCATGCTTGTGCTGTACGCTGCGAATGCACTCACATCAGCTGGTGTGTCAGTTGCCTTGATGCGGTGCCCGTCAAACAGGAACCTGCACAGCAAGGAAAGTCAAAAGCAGGTAAGGAGCAAAGCTTACATAGGCTGATCCCTCGTGGATGTGACATGGCTTAGCATGCATAGTAGGTTAGGTTCACTCCCTTCTGTAGATGCTGCAGGGCCAGCAACAGGGCTGCAAGACACCTGAACAGCTGCAACAGTTTGCCAGAGAGGCAATTAGTAGAGGGGCACGTGGGAGGGTGTCAGGATGCTGCATGCAACCACGGGTTGCAAGGCACATCTAAAAGGCATATCTGTATCTGTTTTTGAGCGCCGGTGCTGTGTGGGTGTGGCTAGCACAACATAAACACGCGTGACACAACACCGATGCAACCTGCGACTCCTATGCCTGACTCCGTCCATTCGCTTTCCTAAAAGGTGGTGTGCATGCAGACTAACCAGCTGCTCCTTCCCGCCGCTGCTGTTGCTTTCAGTGCATGCTCGTCTTGCCTGCAGTCATTGTCATTGTCTGCTTACTCACTTGGTGTTCTGGACACCCTTCTTATCACTGTATGCTTTGAAGACCTTCTCAAACACGGTGTTGAGCTTGACCTGCGGTTTTTCAGGGCACATGCAAGCTCATGAGCGCCACAGTGCTGCTCCCTGTGCTGCTGCTGCTGCTGCTGCTGCTGCTAAGGGCAGAACATGAGGTGTGGTGCTGATGCAGCACTTAACCCCAAGGATGCAACTTACTTGCAACCTTTCATGGTCTGTAATGGTGTTGGACGGCCTAAGCACGGCCTGCTGCTGGCATCTGGTGACACCTTTGGGCTGTACTCTGCAGCTTGATGCACACACACACCACGCACCTTGAACTGCACCTCCTCGCCCACTTGGTTTTTTACTATCAGTGTAATGTGCTTCTGCTCTTGCTTCACCGTCTCGTCAGCCATCGCTGCAGCACAGCCGGGCCTGGTTTGAAATCGCACAGCACGCGCCACACACGGGGATGTAGAAAGTTCTCTATCAGCAAGTAGACAAAATCACTATAATGCGGTTTCAAGAACAATCGCGGGCTGTACTGTGTGCAGGCTGCGCCGTGTTAGCCAAATAGATCCCAGCACCTGTTACTTGCTGCAGCTGAGTGACGGGTGTGTCACTACTGCTTTAGTTGGCACCGAATGACAATGAGAAGACATCCCCATATCGCAGCATCGTATAGGGTGCTTGCACTGCTGGCTCAGGCTCTCATCTTGTCATGGAACATCATGTGAAATAGGACCGGATCCCTGGGTGTCACATGCACCCAGCCACACATGCGCCACCAATCACCTTCAAAATTGGAAGCTAACTTGCCGCTGTAAAAAAAGTGCTCCATTTTACAGCAGGTGACTGTTCAAATTTCACAGCAGCTGACGGCAGAACAATGGGCCAGTGCAGCGCTGCCTGCCAGCGTTGCAGTTCACTGCCAATGATCAAAAACACACATGCTGCTAGCTGTGCACAGCAGCAGGCATGCTGCACATCCCCCCACATGTTCGTTTGTGGATGATACAAATCATATGATGCATGTCTATCTCTATGACAGCCAAAAGGTGGTAGGAAAAATGGCTGCCATGTATCCACACATGATTTTCCCATGCACACTTTCACAACTGCAGCCTGCTGGAAACCAGCTGCAGCTGCTTCACCGCGGATACCAGCTGCAGCTTCGTTACTGCTGGATATCGATTGCAGCTGTCGCAGCTGCACACCAGCTGCAGCTACTAGTAGTTCACTGCTGTATGCCAGCTGCAGCTGCTTCACTGCTGCTGGGCCCCCCCATGCGCCTGCGCTGCTGCCAGCGCCCTGCATGCGGCCTTGTGTGCCTTCCAGTGCGACTCCTGGCAGGCCCGGCAACAGTACCTGCAGCAGCGGCAGCAGCAGGAGGAGGCAGCAGCAGCAGCAGCAGCAGCAGCAGGAGACATGAAGCAGCGGCAGCAGCAATTCTCATTTAATATTTACATCACTGCTTATGCAGCTCATTATGAAGACAGCCTTGCTGGGTAAGGACGTAACTCAAGAGTCAGAACAATCTCTGCTGGCCTGCACAAATCCAACCAGGCTGCTGCTGTCGTTAATAATGACTGCCACTCAGCTGCGCCAAACTCCTGCAACACAAGCACATGAATCAATGATGGATGAGCACTCAGGGACTGTGTTTGACAGGCATACCCACCTAGCCGTCCTGCAGCGCTCACACATGCAGGCCTTGGCCCCCACAGCCTCCAGCTCACTGAACTTATCAAGACTAGTGCAGCCGGGCGCATTGCAGCACAGCTTGGCAGGGAAGCGGCCACTCAGCGCGGCACCAAATCCCGCCAGCTGCTGCGCCAGCTCAGCACTGACTGCTGCTTTGAGGGATAACAGCAGCTTCAGGTATGTGGTGCTGTCTGTAGTGCAGGTGCCCAATATGTCCTGCCAGCTGCTGCTGCTGCTGCTGCTGCTGCCTGCTGCGAGGACGTGCCCCAATGCTGCCTGTACCTGCTGCTGCTGCTCGAGCAGTGCGGCAGCCTGCCTTGGTGCTTGATGCTGCGTTGCTGCCAGTTGCAGGCCGATCCACGCAACTGCTGCTGACAGGTTTTGCATCAATGCAAGAGATTGTCCCTGCAATGCGATTGGAGCCACTGCTGCTGCTGCTGCTGCTGCTGCGCTTGTTGATGGCTGACTGCTGAGTTGCTGTGGTGGCGATGCGGCTGACTGAAGCAGCATATCAGCATCGTCAGTGTGAAGAGCCAGCATCACGCTGCCTGCAGCATGCAAGCTGTCAGCCAGCAGCAGCTGCCACGCACGCAGCATCTTTGACCTACTGCTGCTGCTGCCAGTGGCGTCATCTGTCCTGATATGACTACAGCTGCAGGCTGCATGCACTGCAAGGTCAGCTGTCATTACTGCTTGAACCAGCGCAGTAGCCGCAAGCTGTCTTGTGCCGTCGTCGCCGCTGCTGCTGCTGCTGCCGTGTCTCGCATCCTGTGCCGCAGGCACGAAGGCGCAACCTCCTGCATATGTGGAGACTTTGAGGCAGGTCACACACAGAGCAAGCACCTCTGAGCTACCGTACAACAGGTGCATTTGTGCTGCTGCTGCTGCTGCTGCTGGTGGTTCTCCACCTAGCTTGCTTGCTAGTGCAGCAACCAGCACATGGCACAGCCGCTGCACTGCCATCAGCGAGGCTGGCATTGAAGCCAGGGGGCAGGGCTGATCTGCAATGCTTGAACCCCAGCTGCATGAACCCTGCTCCAGCAGCTGTACAAAGCTGCAGCACTGCAGCGACTCAAGCAGCAGCTGCTGCCCAGGGCCTGTGCCTGCAAGCACAAGGGGCAGCAGCACAGAAGCTTCGAAAAATGTCCTGGCCGCCATGCAACACAGCACGTCCCTTTTATTACTGACCAACCTGCTGAGCACAGAAAAGCCATCAGCCCAACGGGTACCGGCACATTCAGCAGCTGTACTAATGACGTGCCGGTGTAGCCACGGCAGCCAAGCAAGGCCGATACCCAGCAGACTATATGCAGCACTGGCTGTGGCAGGCATGGCGGATCGTTCCCATGTTATTGACACTAACATATGTTACTGGTAACTTTCAAATCACCGCCAATTATCTCTGCCCAAGGGAAAATTGCCCACCTGGCAGCACCTCCGCCAGCAGGATTGTTATTGACACAAAACATATGTTGCTGATAAATTTCAAATCGCCGCCAGGTACTTCTGCTCACCTGGCAGCACCTCAGCCAGCAGGATTGCCATCAGCGTAACTGGCCTGCTGCTGTCACCCCGCACATGCCCCAGCCGCTGCTGCACCTGGCGCGCAGACTGCACCGCATAAAACACGGCTGCCGGCAGCTGCTGCAGCAGCGCCGGCAACAGGCCACTCTCCACCGCAGCATATACTCTCGCGTCTGCTGCGATAACATCTCCTTGCATCTCTTCCAGCACGCATGATAGCAGGCAGGCAAGCTCTTTGTGCAGGCATTTGAGGCCGTAGGTCAGCGGCATGGTGCGGTTGTCTAACAGGCACAGCTCAAGCAGCACTGCTGCACGGCGCAGGTGCACTGTTGGCGTCAGCAGCTGCTGCTGTGCACTGCTGCTGCTGCTGCCGGTGGAGTACACCTCCTGGCAATCACAAACATACCAGGATATGATGGCTGGGTACGAAGTCGCAATTGCAATGCCTGACTGCTGCTGCCCCTCCTGCCTTGGGTACTCAACACCCACTAGCTCTGGCACACCCAAGCCCTCCAGTAGCCGCTTGTGCACTGCTGCAACCTTCATCTGCTGCTGTTCATCTGCTGCTGCTGATGATGATGATGATGCTGTGTCTGAATGCTGCTGCTGCTGCCAGGCGTCAGTGGTGCTGCCATGGACCGCCCGCGCTGCTGCTTGTGCAGCAGCTGCGCAACTAGTGCGGCGTGGCATGACAGCAGCCACTGCACATGCTGCGAAGCAGCCAAGCCCCCTGGAAGTGGCGTCTGCAGCTGGAAGT
Source organism: Tetradesmus obliquus (assembly GCA_030272155.1). NCBI lineage: Eukaryota > Viridiplantae > Chlorophyta > Chlorophyceae > Sphaeropleales > Scenedesmaceae > Tetradesmus > Tetradesmus obliquus. Next base: position 2,336,420 of record CP126200.1, on the reverse strand, counting down.
CACTGCTGCTGAAGCTACTGTGTGGGTCTGCAAAGCAGTAGATGTCTCGCACCAGCTGCATCAGCACATCCAGGGTGATGTGCAACGCCTGGCGAGCTCCGCCAGGGTTGCTGCTGCGGCTGGCAGCAGCTGACCGCGGACCAGCCCAGCAGCGCAGTACTGCAGCAGCAGCAGCAGCAGCAGCAGTAAGGTGACAGCAGGGGAAGCAACATGAAGCTTCAGGTGCACTACTTGGGCAGTAGCAGCAGCAGCAGCAGCAGCAGCAGCAGCAGCAGCAGCAGCGGAAAGAGGACAGCAGGGGAAGCAACATAAGCCTTAGGAGCACTACTTGGGCAGTAGCAGCAGCAGCAGAAGCAAAAGAAGCAGCATCACTGGCACGGCAGTCACCTCTGGTGAATGATGCGGCACAGCACTTGGCTGTGGAATGCATCCATACACGCAACCCCGACGAAAGCAATAAACCGGCATTGCCGCACCTGCCACTGCCAGCTGTGCTGTGCACGGCGTGGCTGCTGCCACATCAGAATGCGTCATACATTTCCCTGGCCTGAATGTGGCCAGCAGAGCTTTCCAGAAGGACAGCAGCAGCGTGCACAGCCCTGGCACATCAAAAGCCACTTCTGCTGCACTGCTGGCTTGGGCTAGCACCCCTGCCAGGGTCACACATGCAGCAGAAAAGGCTGGCAGGAAGCCTGCAGCAGCCAGGCGCAGAAAGCAGCGTGGTTGGTGTCAAGCAGGCACGACACGCTGCTTGCAACAGCAATCATGCGCGGTAGGGCTCATCAGGGTGGGCCAGTGTGTTGAGTCTAACACATTCACACTTTGGCATGAGTGTCTTGATGCTGCTGCGGTGATGAACCTGCCTGCGCTGCTCAAACTGAATGTATGCGACATAAGAATGTATGCGACATAAGAGTCGCTGTTTCACCGATGTTATTTTGATGCCTGAGTGAGCGAAGCCGCACCTGGGACCATGGCCTGCTGCCTCGCCTTGTGGGCCTGCCCAGGCTCCCGAGGGAAGCACAGGTAGTTGGTGCAGCAGGACACAAGCTGCTGCAGCACGAGCGTCATGAAAGATGGCTTGTGCAGCGCAGGCGGCCGCCACGCCCACAGCCGCAGGCTGTGCGCTGCCGCCGCAGCCACTTCTGCCACATGCTTATGCACCGCCGCAGGGGCGTCCTGCTCTGGACAACGCATGCGCACGAGCACACAGCAGCAGCAGCAGCAGCAGCAGCAGCAGCCGGTCCACAGCTCAGTCCCTCCACGAGTTAGTCCGGGCGGGAGGTGCAGTTTATGGAAGCTGACATGTAAGTGGGCATAGCATGGCGGCAGCAGCAGCAGCCATGTCGCTGCATGTTCACCACGGCTGTGCATCCATACAGCAGAGCTGACAAGCAGTCAGCGGAGCTTCAGACTGTGTTTCACAAGTCTCTCCCTGTTAGATAGATAGAGGGGTTACACGGTGTGTTCATGCGGCATACGCCACCACAGACACCTGGTATTATAGGAAGCTGCAAGCAACTCAGCGCAGTGGCTGTCTTTCCTGTTGAAGTCTTGGGTGCCGTGTCATCAACCCACCTCAAATGCCATGTCTGCCTCCCGGCCAGGCGTTGCTGACGCCATGTGCTGGAGCATCCACACATTCATGTCTTCCAGGTCCCTCACCAGAGCGACATCTTCCTCGAATGTCGGGCAGCTGCTGGCCTTGCATAGCTGTGCCAGCACCTGCTGAAATTGAGGCGGGCGCCTGACAGAAGCCATTGCTGCTGCTGCTGCTGCTGCTGCTGTTACAGCGGCCTTCACAGCGAGCTAATTCGGGTCTGCTTAGCACTCAATATCCTGCAAATGGTGCTGAACGCAGCGAGCAATTGGCCGGCTATCTTGACGAAGGGCCGTTGAGCTGGCTGAACCGAATCACACTGCTGCGACAGCAGTGCGCGGCATACTTCGATTGAGCACCTGTGGGTGTGTTGAGTTTCAGCTGTTTATCACATAGACTATGCAGCTGCGTCCAGCTGTGCCGTTCTGGCCAAGATACTAGCCCGACAGAGCACTTGCTCCATCACTTGACTGCACCATGTTTCGCTAACAGCGGGAAGAACAACACGACAAAGAATACTTGTGTCGACGCCTGGAGCTTCTTCATCACTGCTTGACGTTGCACAGACAACATACAGCACCGCTGAACCCTAGACTGCCGGGACGCAGTTACAGAAGCAATGCAGTTACACGGGCAAGTGCGCTTGCTTGACACAACACCGCTCAGGTCTGGCACATGGTACAGACCAGACCACAGCTGTAAAAACAACATCACCAATGTCCCAACACCTTATGGGCAGCTGTTGCCACGCATAATCCCACTGCACACTCACTGACTGCAGCATCATCTTGGCACAAGCAAAGCTGCGTAGGCACATGTCTACGAGCGCGCAACTGCACTGCTGCTTCCATGCACTGCGTGACCTTACGGTGCAATTCGACACGTTCACAATGGCTCCACAAGCTCATCAGTCAGGCCCAAGGCATGCACTGCTTCCGCAGCGCACCCGTACGCTGCTGCGTGCACCCTGCCAGACAGCAACCATGATTTTTCAGCGACAGCCCAGCAGGCACAGCACCACACCAAAAAAAATCTTGGCAACAGTGGCACTGCTCGACAACATTGTTTAGCTGTTGACACAGATTCTCATATACTACCTCAGGGAGAGCGCAAGAGGAAAAGGAGTCGCTGCAAGCACCGCATGCTGCCTGCAAGCTCAGTCAATCATGCAAACGCAGCACACACACGTCACCTACATACAGCAAAACCTGTGACAAACCCTTTCTCTACACAGTCTGTACAAGCTGTCGTAAGCATGTCAGGCAGCACGGCCTAGCCTGTTAGCATGCAAAGACAGGCACGGCACGCACTCTGTCGTAACTACACGCAGATGCACGCGTCGTAGCAGCGCACCACAGCGCGCCACCCTCAGCCACACACACTAAGACCTCCACACTACACAGCAGGGGTATATACTACACATCAGCAAACACAGATACGCCAGCGTCCTGCACACTCCTCAAGCACCCAGCCCTGCCTCACACCCCCACCTCCCAAAGGCACGTTGCATCCCTCGTTCATGCCTCCGCAACAGTCTCATGCCCCCACAACAACCTCAACAATAGTCGAGGCATTGCAATGCCAAACACCCCATTCACACCAACCAAGCCAAGCAGCAACTCCCGACATGCTCCTGTCAGCAATAGCTCGGCCTGTGCAGCTAGCTTGGCAGATGGCTGCGCGCGCCCTGCATGTGCGGGCATGTACAGCGCCGCCGCAGCAGCAAGCAATGCGGCTACTAGTCCGCCCCGCCGAGCCGCGCGTGAAGCTGCCGGCTGCAATTCAGAGCGTCTTCAGCGCTGCTGCTGCAACAACAATCCAAATCAAAGCACCTACCAGCCAGCAGCGGACTAGCCATCCTCTGCAGCACCCAACAAGCAACAATGGCAGCCTCCAGTCCACAACAGCCGGTGCAATTCCACCATTCCGCAGCGGAGGAGCCGCAATTGAGGCTGCGCTGGCTGCGCACCTTAGCCACAGCTACAGCAGCAGCAGCAGCAGCTCTGCAACCAGCCTACAAGCCTACCAGTCAGCGCCTGACGAGCTTCCCTTGAAGCTGCGCTGGCTGCGCCGCGCCTGGCTGCGCGCCTTGCTGGCGGCACTGCTACTGCAGCAGCAGCAGCAGCAGCAGCAGCAGCCACAAACCTCTTCAAGTCTGCAGCTACCAATCAGCGCCTGACGAGCCTCCCTTGTAGCTGCGCTGGCTGCGCCGCGCCTGGCTGCGCGCCTTGCTGGCGGCGCTGCAAGGGCTGCGGAAGGCGCGCTTCTCCTGCTGCGAGAGCTTGTCGGGGCGGCCTTCCAGCGGGCTGAAGTCAAACAGGTTGTGCAGGAAGGGGTTCTCCTGCAGGTGCACCTGCAACGCACAGACAAATGCAGCACAAGCAAGGTCAACAGCAAGCACCCAGCAGGAGAGAGGTGGGTAGCAACACGCCCCAGCACAGGCACACACCAGGTTGGCCGCACTCATGCCCTGCCAGCCCAGTGCAGCTGTCGACAGCCAAGCAAACAACCTCCACAGTCCCTGTAGAATTACATGTTACATGTCATAAATGTGTGATGTGACAGCTCCCTGCAGCCACCCGCACCTGGAAGCCCCCCGCGATGAAGCGCTTGAGGAAGTTCATCATGACGTTGCCCTCCAGCGTGTTGATTATGAGCACATCGCCGTGGCGCAGCTTGATCTTCTGCTCACGCACGCGGCCGTCCTGCGGCGGCAGCAGCAGCAGCAGCAGCAGCAGCAGCAGCAGCGCATGTACAGCCGTTACAGCAATGACGCCCAAGTGCTACATGCTGTTACAGCTGCTTGAATGAACCAGCGTTTCAGCAGAATGTGACTGACATGCAGCACCAAGGGCCAACCCAAAAATAGCACGCATCTGCTCGCTGGTACCATCCATCTAGCTGCTGCACATTCACCCCTGACGCGGACTGCTGCAAGAAATCCTCGGCTGTAAAGCTGATGCCGCACAGCGCTGTTGCAACAACGACAGCCAACAAAATCAACGAGCGCCAAACCGCCTCTCACCTCCATCACGCTTCGCAGCTCGCGGAAGCTGCTGCGCATGCTCTGCCGCTCCCGCCTGCTGCGCCGCTGCCGGTCGCCCCTGTTGTTGGCCAGGTCCCGCACCCTGTCTATCACCATGTCAAGCCCCGATACACTGCTACCTAAGCTCATCACATCACCCTCCCGCTGCTGCTGCTGCTGCTGCACGGTGCGCTGGCGAGCGCCGCTGCCACCACTGCTTGGATTCGTAGTAGTTCCAGGCACAACCAGGCCCTCAGGAATGCCATTAAGCACCACCTGCTGCGCCTGGCTGCTGCTGCTGCTGCCGCCAGCTACACCATTCTGCGCCAGCTCTACCTGCTGCTGCTGCTCGCCTGCTGGCGCCAGCTCCTGCTGCTCAACTTGCTGCTCCTGCTGCTCAACTTGCTGCTGCTGCTGCTGCTGCTGCTGCTGCTGCTGCTGCTGCTGCTGCTGCTGCTGCTGCTCTTCCTCCTCCTCTTCCTCTATCAGATCATCCAGGTCTTCCTCCTCCCCAAAGTCGCTGTCCCCTAAACCGCAGCTGCTGTACAGCAAGCCTAAACCCTCGCCGGCGGCAGCGCGCACATCCATGTCAGCATCATGCAGCAGCGCAGCCAGCGCCGCCAGCTCAGCTTCTAGCTGCCGCGTGGCCAGAGGGCTGGAAAGTGAGCTGTACAGCAGGGACCAGCCTCGCAGCGCAGTGGCGCGCAGCTTGGCGCTGTCTGCAGCGGCAAGCGTCCACATCAAGGGGCAGCAGCAGCGGCAAGGTAAGGCAGGTGTGCACGTCAGCGCACACTGTAGTATCACAATGCATGCAGCTTGGCGCGCTCTGCGGTAGCAAACAAAAACACAATGCAGCCAGCGCAGCAACCTCGGCTTCCAGCTGCTGCGCGGCCAGACCACTAAAAGCGGAGATGTAAAGAAAGCACCAGCAGCTACGCTTGTACTGCTGTTTGTCCAACCTGTCCTCCAACCCGTCCTTCAACTGCAGTCATCCTTCAACTGCAGTCATCCTACACCAAACCCAACCACCGCCACCCCTCCCGCAGCGCCCACCTTTGCCCCACAGGCCGTGCAGCTGCTCCATCACCTCCAGCGTAGTGTGCTCATCCTCTGCAGCCACGAAGCAGCACAGCGCCAGCGCCTCAGCTGCTGCCACTTTGACTGCTGCGCCCTTGCCCTGCTTCGCAGCCTTGGCCAGGTCAGCGTGCACCTCCTGGAACAGGCTACAGCGCAATAACAACAGCAGCAGCAGGACATGCGGCAGCAGGGCATGCAGCGGTGTTGCAGCAATGGTACGGCAAGGCCGGTACACAGCTGCGGCTGCTGCTGTGCTAGGTAGGGTGAAAGGGGACTGCTCGTGGCCATAGACAAGGCCTTGCAGCTGCATGCTGGTGGCTAGCAGCCCGCACACTCTGGTTGTAACACCTGCGTCGCTGTTGCTGCTGCATCCTGCTGCGCAGGACGAGACAGCGCTCGCTGCACCTGACAAAAACCATTTGCAAGTACTGATACTCACTTCTCATCAGGCTCCCCCAGTGTGAGCATGTGCAGCCCTGCAGAGCAAGCAGCAGCCGGTAGATACTTCAGCTACCACCAGCAGCCGGCAAATACTTAAGCAACCACCAGCACGCCCAGTTACAGGCGACAGAGCCTGCTGCTCATGTAAACCAAATGCTAGGCATGCGACACAGACTAGGCGCTGACAAATGCGTGTTGCAACCTGCACTGCAGCACGCCAGCTGCTCTTGAGCTGCAGCTGCTGCCTGGCCCACTGCTGCTGCTGCTGCCTGCACGTTGCCTGCTGTGGCTGCTCACCCAGTGCGGTTGCTGCTGATGCTGCCTCTGCAGCGCCGCCCTTCTTGATAGCACTCAGGCACCTGCCTGTCAGCGTGGAGGCACTGCAGTGCAACACACAATGCAGGGAGACAAAACTCCTTGATAAAACCCTAGTTGGGACAAATAAGACACTGCCTTGGCAGCGCCAACAAGAGGGTTCAGCACACATGCCAAAACACCCCTCAGCTGGAAATCCGGCTCAGTGCCAGGTGCGTCGCTGCTGCATTGCTTTTACTGCTTCAGTTTGCAGTGCTGCTGCGTGCGACAAGGTGGGCTGGCGGACTAACCAGCTGGCCACGACAACACTTGCACATCTCACAGCAGTGATGCGCTGCGCCAGTTTATCTATAACAGACAACATACAACAACGGCGCCGCTCACTTCTGGAAGCAGTCGTCCTGCCTGACTTGGTTGCGCAGCATTGCTGTGATGCGCTCCCAAGCTTTTTCCCTGGTGGTGGCCCTGCAGGTGCACAAGCATGCTGATCAGGGGTCGCCACCACAACAGAAAGCTTCATGCCAGCACACATGCCAAAGCTGTAATCAAAGCTAAGCAGATAGCAGCATTGCTCTGTAAACGTGTTGAATGCTGAACCCATGTCGGGGTGCCAAGGCATGATGCCCTTTGCTGGCGCTGGCTGGCTGTTGACAACGTGCAGTGCTGAGGCCCCCGCGCACTGGCTGCTGTGCAGCTGCTGCCTTGCTCACCTGCTCTCATACGTGTCATCTATGGCAAGGCTGAAAGCCTCAGCCTGGCTGTCTATTAGCTCCTCCTGCCCGTTGCCCATGCTGGTGTATGTGCCAGTGCTGCAGATGCTGTGGGCATCGTCAAAATCGTCCTGCCCCTTCTTTCCTTTCTCTGCAGGCACGAAAGCGAACAAAGCGTGTTCAGCCGTGCCTCTTGACTGTGTGCAATTGCCCGCTTGCGGAGGAGCTGCGTGAGGCGTGTAAGCCTGCCGCGAGAGCTTGACAGTTGCAGCTTGCTGCGCTCACTTTTTGCCATTTGAAGACGTGCCTATGTCGTTGGTGTGGCGGGCCGCTGTCTTCAGTGCCGAAAGAGCTGCATGAACAGCAGCGGTGAAATGTGTTCTGCTGTGGAGATAGTGTGGGTGAGCAGGACATGTCGTTTGATGTGTTGTTGTCACAACAAGGACGATGAGCGTGGGCTGGGGGGCAATGATGTGGGGCCAGCAGCCACTGTTACTCATGTGTCAACCACAGGCAATCATCGGTTTACGCACCGAAACTGTGATGCCGTGTACACTTACTGTTCGCTCAAAATTTACATACTCTGAAAGTCGCGCGCTGAGGGTGCTAGGGCTGTCACGCCACAGTCGCTGGAGGGCCCCTCAGCTCCGAAACCAGAGATCTCCCAAACAAGGCAGAGCCAGAGTAGCCACACGGCAATTGAGTTCGTTGCAGAATCTTGAAGATTACATTATGTTGGCGCTCAAGCGAGCTGTGCCTGTGTGAAAACAGACGGAACTTTGGACAGCGTCCACTGCAGTGACAGCTGTCCGCCAAACACATAATCACTCAAGAAAAAATACCAGCCATATCAGCCGTCAGCCTGCTGCAACAGGCACAGTGGTTGACATTTGCTAGGATAATGTACAGGCCAGCCACAGGCACTGGCACAGTAAGCCTGCGGCAGGCTTGCTGCAACTACCACCGATTATCAGCGGGTGAACTTGGCGCCGCTGGGGTTGGTTGTGCTGGCAGCCTCTGTCTTCATGCGCCCCTCCAGCGGCCGCAGCTTGGCAAAAAACTTCTGTGCGTCTGCCTCGCCGTTGTCGCTCACGCTCTCGATGCCGCCAGTGAAGAAGGTCATCAGGCCCTGCAAGCAGACAGCAGCAGCGGGCGTTGTTCAGCAAGCTGCCATACACACAGCCTTCTGTAACTGGTATGTTTGCTCTTGGATTGATTTGTGTCACCCAGCAACTTGCCGCAACCTCCCTACAGTGCGTCAACGCGCCCTCACCTTGCGGCTGTTGATGGCGTGGCGGGAGTGGGCTGGCTGCGGGCCATACTTGAGCACCTGCAGGTTGGCAAAGCCCTGTGTGGTCTCCGCAGTGGGGCCGTGCGCCGGCTGCACCGCTGTCGCGCCAGCGCCCGCGTGCGGCTTGTAGCCTGTGTAGTGCGCCAGGCGCGAGCGGCTGTACTGGTCTAGCGTGGCAGGCAGCATGCCAGCCTGCAGCCACGGCAGGGCAGAAGTGAATGCCATGTTCCTGTCGGCTTCCAGACGTGGTCCAACAGTATTCATTAGCAGATGTCTGCTTGCGCACTGCTTATGTGCCACACCAGCCTAAACACGCTTCCCTGTTCACACTGTCAGGGCCTCAGCCTGCCCACCTTGGCGTCTGCCCTTGTGCTGGTGCCTGCAGCCTGCTGCACAGCCGCCTCGTTCACTGCTGCTGCTGGGATGAAGCCAGTGTAGCGTGGGAGGTGGCGACATGAGCGCGTGGTGCCATCATTCAGCTCCCTGCCAGACATGCAGCAGAACAGCCACACCATTGTCAACATCAGCAGCGAAACAGCAGCAGCGGCAGCAGCAGATGAGGGGGTTCAGCAGCGCATGCTGAGCTTGCCAATAGCCCTATGCAGCAAAATCTGGTGCATGCGCCACCTCACATAGGCAGCAAGATGTCGATATGTCTGTGCCATACCTGGTGCTGGCTGCCAGCGTCTGCTGCGTCGGCTCTGCTGTTGCGCGCAGCATGGGGTCGCTGCCCTGGCTGCCAAAGTCCCTGCTGTAGGTGCTGCTGGCATGAAACAGCGGCTTGCCAGCGTTCGGCATCACCTGCAGGGTCCAGCAGAAGGCAAACGCTTTCTACACATGGCAGTAATGGCGTTTAGCATCCTTCAACAGCCTTCCGCCTAACCCAACTGGGTGTTATCGATGTGCGGATTGTTTCAAGGTGCCCGACTTGTTGCTGTGAGCGCACACACATGCTCAAATCATCTGAGGAGTCCTCGCAGTCACAGCTGCTCCCCACTCACCGCCAAGCGCAGCCGCTCTGTGCCTGTGCAAGACATGGGCCGTGCAGCTGCTGCAGCCTTCGCGCCTGCTGCCTTTTCTGCTGCCAGGGCAGTGGTGGTTGCGTAGGTGGTCTTGTAGCCGATGAGCTCGCCCTTGCTGGTGCATGCTGTGGTGCTGCTCAGCGTCTGCTCGCGCAAGCATGGGCTTGCAGACTGTACCCTACGGTCCCTGGCGACGTTGTACGTCACTAGGTTGGAGTTCAGGCCCTGCGACTGCTGCAGCTGCTGCTGTGCTGTGGCTTGGCCATCCAGCAGCTCCGATTTGTAGGTGGTGCTGCTCAGGAATGGCGGGCTGTTGCCTGCAGCTTGCAGGAAACATTCAGAGTCAGGGCCTGGAGGGTTAAGGCCATCATGTGCGGTTCCCTGGCACATGCAGCTGCTTAAATGACTGAAGCCAATCCTCGGCAGGGCCCTATGCTATTGAAGCCTGTATGTACAGCTGCCAGGCCAACAAGCGCATGCAGCTGTGTGCTGTTCACACCAACTTGAGCAGCTGCTGCTGCATAAGTGGCGCACCTGCTGCCTTGCGTTGGCGCTCCTCGAACCAGAAGCCACCTCCGGTGCGGCCAGGCGGGTGGTAGTTGCTGAGGTCTGCCTTGTATGTGCTGCGGTACTCTGATGCTGTGCTGCGCAAGTCTGCTTTGGCTGTCGCATCCAGCATGTCGCCATCATCTGGCAGCTTGCCAGTGTGCTGCGTGCTGCCATTGATGGGGATGGGCACGGTGCACCAGCCCGGCGTGTACCCTGCAACAGTGACAATTTGCGGACGGTGATTTTGATTCCAACCCATGATGTGCTGGTGATGCATGTGGTGAAGGCACAGCTGCCTGCTACAGCTGATGCTGTCTTACGTTTCAACTGCTGAGCACAGCTGGTTGCAGCAGTTGAGCAATCTCTATGGAGGGGATTCCGGGTAGGTTTGCTTGCCTGTGTATCCTGGAATGCCCACATCACTCCTGAACGTCAGCAGACTCTTGTTGCCAGCCTGTGTGTGAATGTCAGGCTAGTTCAATTGCTGAGAACCATGCGGCGATGTCCGACAACTAAAATAGAACAGCAAACAGTAGCCTTAGCTTGAAATGGGAACAAGCGTGTCCCTTACCGTCCTGGGGCCCTGGTGACTAGTGCTGCTTCGCGCCAATGGGCCCATCTCGCTGAAAGGCACATTGTCCACGGCTAGCGGCATCTTTCTTGTCACAGTATGATAGTTTTTGCTGCGGATATGGAGCGCGTGTCCCCTTGTAAGTGTACGCAATACAACACAACTTTGAAACTGTGCAGTCCTGTACAACGAATGCTAAGCAATACAAGCAGATTGTTTTACCTCGACGTCTTGAATAAGCTAAGCTCAGCTTTGTTGCGGATTTATATGATGATGTCAGTTGGGGAAAGTGTTTAGGGCCCATTGACGTGCCCACATGTGCAGCATGCTGCTGTGCACAGCAGCAGCCAGGGTGCACCATATGCTGTGCGGGGCTAGCCAAACACAAGCTGTATGACACAATCCGCTGTTGCAGATATGCGTATGCAGCAGATGGCTTTGAAAACTTGAACTGGACCCGAGAAAGATATGCCAGCAGCTGCGCATTGCAAGCACGGACATCGTGCTGCATGCGCTGCAGAGATTGGTCACCCACCGTTCTAGTACCACGCTGCCATGCCTGTCCACAAAGAGCCTGCTGCGCAAGCCGCTAAAGAAAACATGCGCACAGCGTACGCACACTCATGGCCGCCTGCCCCGCACACACTTGTCCCACGCTGCCCTGCTGTTCCTGCAAGCAGCTGCCCCTCAAGCTGCAGCGCCCTCCTCCATCTCCGTCAGCGCGTTGCGCAGCACATCTGGCTCCATAGGCACAAACAAAACCTCCGCGCCATCCGGCCCCATGCGCAGCTTGATCAGCTCATGGTCCTTGAACTCGACGAGCACAGACTTGAGCGCCTGCTCCGAGTTGAGGATGAAGCGCTCGCGCACCAGCTTCAGCAGCGCAGGGAAGCTGAGCCCTGGGGCTTCTGGGTCCTCCAGCTGCTGTCCTGCAAGCAGCTTGAAGACCTCCCGCGCGCTGCTGACAAGGCTAGACAGCACAGTGGCAGCGCCGCGCTTCGCAGCGCTCTGCTTGCAGCCTGCAGGGAACAGGAAGGGCAGGGGAGGTTGAGTGGTGGGTGGACAAATGAGGACTCTTGACCCATGAGGAGCTGCTCTGGGGGTGGAGGGCTCTCGGCAGCAGTGTCGATGTGCTCATGGCTGCTGCTGTCGATGGCTTGATTATGAGTGCTGCTGCTTTCGCTGCTGTTGCTGGTGTATCAAGCATGACGCATGTGTGCCTCATCTGCTGAAGCTGCTCTCAGCAGCAACCTTGCTGCCACCCTGCATGCAAGCATCACGCTGCTGCTCTACAGATCACATCCCGCACTCACTGGTGAGGATGGGCAGTGCACTGCTGGTCTCTGCCTTGTATGCTGCGTAGCTGGTGACATCCAGCCACAGCCACTTGAACGCTGCTGCTGTGCGGTTGTCCCACAGCAGTGCAGCATTCACGTGGTCGATGCTGGCGATCAGGTGCACTGCCGGCGCCTGCGACAGCCGGCTGAGCCACAGCTGCTCCTCCGCCCCTCGCAAGCCTGTGCAGGACAGACAGCATATGCCAGACATGCCACACAGCAACAACAGTGTTGGCCTTGAGGATGTCGCCGTGAGACCAGGAGTGTGAGGGCAACGATGTTCGTGCAGGGTTTCAAATAGGCCATGGGCTGTCATTTGCCTTTGCCAACTCTCAAGTACCCTGTCACAGCTGGGCGCTTGCACTGCCATTTAACCTTAACTCTTACAGCATACTTATCATCCCAAGCCGCCCTGTTGCTGCGTTACCACACACCCTGAAAGTGCCAGATCTGCCGGTGCAACATTGAGCGCTTTTTCAGACGGCTGCCAGCACATACTGTCCACTGCCATGCTGCCACGCAGTCCACCAGCACCTGTGATAGCTCCAGCCACAGCACATCACACAGCACAGTCCCGCACAGCAACTCACCAGGGCCGTCAATATTGTGCACGATGACGTACAGCTTCCTGCAAGCCGGCTCTGCGCAGATCAGCCGCAGAAGCTCGCTGTGGCTGCTGCCTTTGCAGCTGCGGTGCGTGAGCGCGCCAGCTACTGCCTGCAGCAGCTGTTTGCTGCTCATGCCTGGCTGGTGCCCGTAGCAGGCCAGCACGCCGCCGTCTGTCAGCTTCTCTTGCGCAAACTGCTCCAGCAGCGCCTGCTTTGAGCCAAAGCCGTAAAACAGCAGGCTGAAGTGCTGCCTGCAAGCATGGACAGCAGGAGCGATGATTACCAAAAGAAGTGAAATGATTTGGTAGGCAGTGGGGCAGACGCGGCACAGGCGGCATGTGGTGGCACGTGGTTGCATGCATGTTTGCAGATTGAGCCAAGAATGAGGGGGTGGGCGGCGCAGGCAGCATGCAGGAAGCCTACAGAGCACCATACGGCAGGACTGCTGGGCCCAGCATGTGGCAGGAAGACTGCAGTCTGCTACTGCTGATCTGCAGGATGCGCCCCACATACTCAGTATGGATGACAGGTCATATACACAATGCACATGCTGTATCATCATCAATATCCCAACACACCTGAGCAGCAGGCGCCAGTGGCTGAACTGTGCACGATAGCCCTGCAGCAGAGCCTGCTTCTGCATGCGGTTGCGTGGCTGCAGCTGCTGCAGTGTGCGCTTGATCATAGCCTCGTCCAGATCAGCAGGCAGCAGGCTAACGGCATCCTTGAAAGCTACACCAGCTGGTCTCTTCTTGCTGCTGCTCTGCTTCCCTCGCGCTGCTGCTGCTGAGCTGGGGCCTGCTGCTGCTGCAGCATGGCTGCCTGCACGGTCGTCATCTGCATCGCTGTCGACATCTTCTTCAGCCGAGCTGTCTGTATGCTGCTCCATGTCATGATGCCTAGCAGAAAGGCGTGCTGCAGTGCCCAGGTGTTGTGCAGCACCCACAGCAGTAGCAGCAGCAGTGCTCAGCCGCGGCATGTAGTACTGAGCCTCCTCTGACATTTAATCACCACAAAATTACCTTTGGTGCGTTGTTCTTGGTCTGACAGCTCCCCCTCGTCTTCACTCTCGGTGAGGGCGGGACGAAGCTGCTGTTTGGAAGGCTTTGATGCTGATGCGGCCCTGGATGAGCGGGTGCGGCTCGACATCGCGGTAATTTCAAATTAATGCTGTATTAAGCTCAGCAATCGCACGCACGCCGAGCAATCGTACAGCAGTACATCTGCCTGCTAGACAGCTGCGCTGATCGTGGGGTTTTCCTTTCCATTCGTCGACCGAAACATATCAGCAGCCGTTTGACAAGTGTCGTGCGCAACGGAAGCCGAGTGATCCTGTGCTTGACGTGACAGTGTCAGGTCAACGTGCAAGCAAGGTGCCGTAAAACCAAGATTCAGGCTTAAAGGCGATATCAAAATTACTGTTTGCATTTCTGGCAGGTGTTCATGGTGGTTTCGCAGTGGTTTGACCAGGGCTCAACGGTTCAGTGACGCGTGCAACCCTTCGCAGTCGTGTCAGATAAAGGCGCTCCGCTCAAAGGAGAAAGGATCGTGATCCGCACCTGTTACAGCATAGCGACAGTGACTGATCTGTCCATGTACACGGTAGCATCAACTTCCAGAGCACCACAACAATAGCTGCATTGGCTGCTTGCATGACAGCAAGCGCCATTCGTCGTTAGTTGCAGCAATGTCATCGCTGATGGAGAAAGGCGTTCAGTCGCGTGTGCAGCGCCTGTTCAAGCGCAAGGGGGCGCACTACTCGGCAGTACCAAACGAGGACGCTGTTGCCCAGCGCGACTCCGATCGCCAGATCCTGGATGCAGATGAGCCAAAAGATGTGACACCTCAGCAGCTTGAGGCGCCTGCGGAGCCGGAGCCCGCTGCAGCTGAGGCCAGTGCAGACGCAGCAGAGGTGCCAGCAACAGCAACCCTACTGGGGGACAGTGGTGTTGCCAGCGACAGCCAGCAGGCAAGGGACGCAGCGAAGAGCAGCAAGAAGCCTGTCAAGAGCCTGCTGAGCTGCCTGCACTTCAGCAAGAAGGAGAAGGCAGAGAAGCATACTGATGCTGGCCCGGCCCCTGCAGTCAACAAGCAGTCCATCCTCAAGCGCCTGGCACGCTCAGCGAAGAAGTCAGCGCCAGTGGCTGTGGTTGACAGAACACCCAAGGCCCCCAAGGTGTGTTTACAGGGGTGTGTTCGCATAAATGTGATAGGCTGCTGGCGTTTCGATGTTACTCACAAAGCACACATGTTCCTGTTGTGAGTGACAGTTTCACATGCACCGCATCACAGCAGGATCGTCGCCGCCCTGGAAACTGCCTATCACCTTGTATTCAAACAACTTTTGCTGCCCGACGTCATCAGCGATGCGCATCCTGCCTTTCGACTGCCTGCTGCCCTGCCTGTTCTGGCTGCCCTCGCCATCATTGTGCCAATCAGTGCTGGCCGCCATGTTGCTGCGCTGTGCTTTGTTGGCCTGCAGAAGTCGGTAATGGTAGCACTCACCTTCTTGTCAATCATTGTCTGCTGCTTGGCCTCCTCATCGATGCGTATCCTGCCTCTGAACTGCCTGCTGCATGCACCGTCTGCCCGCTGTGCTGCTGCATTGCTGGCCTGCAGAAGACACCGTTTGCGCTGCATGCTGCCGCCTGGCGCACCAACACCAACGAGCTGCTGGAGCAGCTGGCATCAGGCGCTGACGTGGCACGCCGCGACAAGGTGGGCACGCTTTTATTCACTGTCAGTTGATGTGTTTCTATGTTATGTGGCAAGGCTGTAGCAAAGGGCTGTGCTGGGAGAGTGTAAGCCGGCTGTTGACCGCCAAATCATGGCACCCACCTGGTGTGAAACGGCTACATCAACCACAAACATGCATATCATTTGATGCTGGATGCGCAAGCCGATATTTGTGCTGCTACCCATCACAGGCCAGCGATGCACCACGGCACATATAAATCGTGCATGTAACTCAGCACCATTTGCACATACAGGAACCAATTGGCGTAGGACCTTACGCCACCGCAGCTGTCCTTCCAGCGGCGCTGCTTGCTCATATATGCCGCTGCCTTGCACATTGTTCCTCTCTTTTGCAGGCCGGCCTGACCGCGCTGCACTACGCAGCTTGGCAGGGCAGCGTGGACGCTGTGGAGCTGCTGCTGGAGAAGGTCGGCAGCGTGAACGCGGCTGACCCCGTGAGTGTAGCAAGCCTGTGTTGTTTTGGCTACCGATGGGGCGCAATCCTACTTGCTGGCTGTGCTGTCTGTCTGCTGACCAGGCGTGCGGTGTGATTTTGAGCACGTGTCGGTGTCTGGTTGTGTGAGCTTGTGTGAGCGTGTGCGATGGCGCTACACAGCACATGGTGTAGATGCTTCTGCTGTTGCTCCTGCTGCTGCCTTGCTGCTGACGCACGTTTTGCCTTATTGTTTATCTGAATGTGCCCTGCAGGAGGGCATGCTGCCGCTGCACTTTGCAGCCTGGTTCAACCGCCTGGACGTGGCGGCGCTGCTGATGGACAACGGCAGCGCCATCAATCCACCAACCAAGGTGACATGCAGGCCTCTGTTTGGTTATGCGCAGCCAGCCCTCAGCCTACCTGCTGCGCAAGCTGCTCTGAAACCACCTGTAATCAAAACGTCACTATCACGCTACACGCTTCCTTGAGTGTGTTGCTACAAGCAAGGTTGCTGCAGCAGGTGGTGTGTGTTTACATTGTTCAAATACTGTGTCCTGCTGTGCTGCGTGCTGTGCAGGGCCTGCTGTGGCCCACCACACCGCTGATCTACGCCTCCAAAATGGGCCACAAGGACATGGTGGCGCGGCTGATGGAGCGCGGTGCCAATGTGGCAGCAACATACAAGGTGGGTGGGGACAGGGGGAGTTGCAGACGCTGCTGTGGTTGGGGTGCAGTCCGTGTTGTCATGGGCCACAGGGACATGGTGGCTCTGCTGATGGAGCGCGGCGCAAACGTGGCAGCAACATACAAGGTGGGTGGTGTGCGGAGATGCAGAGATGCGGCTGTATCTGCGGCTCTTGTACAGTGACCAGGCAGGGACCTGGCGGCAGGAGTGGTGTGCAGATGCTGCTGTGGTTGGGGTTGGAGCCCTGAACGCTGCTCGAGGGGGACTGGCATCTGCAATTGCAGCCATGCGAGTGGCTGATTGACGCGGTCCATGCTGCCAGACGCAACACTCTGCCGCAGCCAGCCAACACTGCTGCCCAGGCTTCAACAGCAGCTGCTGCTCTTGCCTGGCAAACACACTCCCACACCACAGGCTGGCCTTCTGTCCATCACACTCACCAGCTTGCTGTACAATAATCTGTGCTGCTGCTGCTGCTGCTGCTGCTTCAGGCTGCCAGCAGTGCGCTGCATGAGGCTGCCTGGGGAGGCCACGCTGAGGTGGTGGCGGAGATGATGGCACGCGGCGTGCCGCATGACCTGGCCTGCGCGGTGAGTGCTAGGCACATAGTAATAGCAAGTGTTTTGTGACTGGTTACGGCTACTTGACGTGAAGCTCGAAAAGGGCTTGTTGACGTGGTCTGACATTCCACATGCACATCAGCGACGCGTTTTGTGCTCTTTGCCCTTCATCATGCTGTTGATGGGAGGCCACGCTGAGGTGGTGGCGGAGATGATGGCACGCGTGCCGCACGACCTGGCCTGCGCGGTGAGTGCTCGGCTGCTGCTGCACTGGCCTGACCGCAGCCAGGGGCAGTGCAAAGAACCACCCTTGCATGTCGTACACGTGGCAGAGGATTGCCAGTCATGGCAGGGCAGCAACTGTCGCAAAGTCAAAATCCGTGGATGCAGCATGAAGTCAAACACATCCTCACGGGCTCACCCACATTGTCTGACCATGGTTTGATTGGCGGCATGATTTCATTGCTGCTGCCTGTGTTGCGCTGCGTGCCCTGCAGAAGAGCAAGTACCGCGCGCTGCACCTGGCTGCGATGAGCGGCAGCGCAGCAGTGGTGGCTGTGCTGCTGGAGGCGGGCGCGTGGGTGGACGCGCGCTCACAGGTAACTCCTGCACCTCAGTAGGCATTTGTTTCACATCAGTGGTACAGTTGCAGTTGCTAGATGCCAGTTTGTGTCTGTGGCGGATGTTCACAATGGTTTGCTGCTGTTGTAGTCAGCTTCCTTACAGAGGGACCTGCCATATCTGGCGTTGGCATCCTGCACAGTTGAAGGAACGCAGGCCGCACCTGTATACCTCCAACTGCATACCATGCCTGGCGGGTTGTCAGGTTGTTTGCTGTCAATGTACCTGACATGTGCGTGTTGCTGTTGTTGCTCGCGCTGCTGTCTGCTGCAGATGGGCCGCACCCCTCTGCACCTGGCCTGCGAGAAGGGTCACGTGGCTGCTGCAGCAGCGCTGGTGGCTGGCGGGGCAGACCTGCTGGCTAAGGACAAGGTAGGGTCACCAGCAGAGCTACAATATTGTACATTACAAATGCTATTCTGCCTGTATATCCATCATGCCTTGGTATGCGTTGTATGGTGGTTGGCTGGTGGGGCAACCCGCTGGCTAAGGACAAGGTATGTCTGAAGGCAGAGTAAGGAATCCGTGTGCAGTTCAACTTATACCCTGCCTGTATATCTGTTGTGTTGCGGTATGGTTTGCATGACGGTTGGCTCTGGGGCAGACCTGCTGGGCAAGCACAAGGTGGGGTCACCAGCAGAGTTGCAACTGCAATGGTAGACGAACATGAAATCATGTTCGGTTGCCGGGCTTGGTACCAAAGCTGATGTTTGCTGCCACTGAGTTATTGCTATTCGATTGTACCACGATCCTGCAGCATCCTTCAGCTACTGTCGTCCTGCTGCTGCTGCTGCCCCTGCTGCCTTACATGGTTGCCCCTGCTGCAATCATGGTATGTGTCTGTCTTGCAGCACGGCTTCACCCCGCTGCACCTGGCAGTGGACAACAGTACAACTAGTGTAATGTACTACAGTTCTGATATGCTGCCTTGTCTTGTTACCCCTGCTTTGATGCTTGCGTGCCTGGTACTGCAGCACGGCTTCACTCCGCTGCACCTGGCGGTGGACAACAACCACACGCAGCTGGCAAAGCTGCTGCTGGACAAGGGAGCCACAACTGATGCAGCAGACACGGTGAGCGCAGCAGCAACGCACACAGCGCACCAACTTGGGAACCTTCCACTGCAGCTACCTCCTGCTGCCTGCGTTCCTGTCCTTTTTCAACATTTTTTCAATCGGGTGTAGGTTGCTCAGCGCAGTCATGTTGTAGTTGTCACAGGGAAGCAGCTGCAGGTGCCAGCAGCATATAACTTGCGCCGTGTCAGTGCTGCTGTACTGTGAGTACAGGAATGGATGTACTTTTCGAAGTCATCTAGGAGAAGAAGCTCTCGCATGTATGCTTGCCTCCAATGCACCAACCAATTTGTACTCATAACCCACCTCAACCTCTGCTTCAACCTCACTTTCCTAACCTCCACCTGTGCCTGCCTGCTTGCTGTACCTCATGACAAACCCCAACCCCGGATGCTTCCCAAACAACATGTACAGCACGGAGCGCTGCCCCTCAACTTTGCACACGACCCAGACTTCTTCAAGCTGCTGAGGGCAGTGCGCTGGTATGGTGCCGCCAGTGTGCCTCAGGGCAACAACCCTACCAGCAGCCGCTACGTCAGCTCCTACACCCCACAGCCCCCGGCTGACGCCGCTGCTGCTGCCGCTGCTGCGACAGCAAGCTGTGACGCCGGCGCCAACACAGCAGGCATTGGATCCAACCCTGTGGCAGCTGCGACCTCGAGCAAGCGTGCTGAAAGGGCCAGCAGCAGCAGCGGAGGATCAGCAGGTGGCTGGATCAAGGCCCACATGCCGCACCTGCGCAGCCGCGCCGCTGCTGTTGCGGGCGCAGCGGCGCAGCCTGGCAGCTCTGCCGTGACTACCCCTGAGTCCCTGGCTGCTGCAGCAGGCAGCTCTGCCACTGCTGCTGCTGCCAGCCACAAGTCATCTTCACGTGCAGCGAGTCCTGCAGGCAGCGCCGTCAGCAGCGAGAGCGCCGCAGCGCAGGCTGCTGCTGCCAGCCTTGCGCGCGAGGCAGTGAAGGCAGTGGTGGCCCGCGCAGCAGCAGAGGCAGCTGCAGAAGACGGCTCCGGCTGCGACCTGCAGGCTGTTGCTGCTGCTGCGCCAAGTGCCGCAGCAGCAGCAGGTGTAGGGCCTGTGGTGAGGCAGGCGAGGGAGCCGGTGGTGTCTCCAGTCGGATTGAAGCCGCGCGGTGCTGCTCCTGTCACCCCAGTGGGCGGCCCTAGCCCAGGTGGGTTCCGACTGTATGCGGTATGAGTTGCTTGTTTGTAATGCGATCTTTGCGAGCAGCGTGCGGCGCGTTGTTGGCAGTGTAGATAGCAAGCTGCACAAGGGATCGAGGCAGCTACCGCAGCTGTACTGGGCCAGCACAGCTGTGTCACTTGTCCTGCCGGTGCTGCTCCCGTCACCCCAGAGGATGGCCCCAGCCCAGGTGAGTGCACTCGCCAGTTTTGGAGGAATCAGTGGCTGCTGAACAGTTGCTTTCTGCAGTGGTAGTGAGCAGCTTGCAGCGCAGTGGCAATAATTATGTGCTCTGGCGCTCTCCGCGCAGAGTGTGTATCTGCCTGCCCAGGAAAATGCTTCCCTCTGTGACTGCATGCAGGCGGCAACAGCCCTGTGCCAGAGGGTGCTGGTGAATGCTTCATGAGCCGTGATAGGTACAGCCCTGATTGATTATGCTGCTGCTGCACCTGCGCTGGCACAAACTGTAAATGCATGCAGGCGGCAACAGTCCTGTGCCGGAGGGTGCTGATGGAGGCATCATGAGCCACGAGAGGGGCAGCGCCAATATACATTTTGCTGCTGCTGCGCCTGCCCTGGCACAAATTGTGATTTTATGCAGGCGGCAACAGCCCAGTGCCGGAGGGTGCTGGTGGAGGCTTCATGAGCCGCGAGAGGGACAGCGCTGACGATGCGCGGCTGCTGCAGCAGATCAGGAGCGCGCTGCACGGCAACGGCGGCAACCTGAGCCCAGCGACAGGAGAGAGTGAGTGCGGAGCTGGCTCTTGAACTTGCCTCGCCGCCTGTAAACGCATGGTCCCCTGTTGCTAGAAAGGGAGGAAATGATGTGTAAGTAAGCGTCCTGCAAGGGCGCAAGTACGCTGCAGCTGCTGCTTCCTGCTCTCAGTTTACACTCCTCTGAGCTCACTCCTGTCGTTGCTGTGCTGCCATGTCTGCAGTTGCTGCTGTCGAGGAGGAGGAGGATGTGAGGCTGGAGCGCTTCCTGCAAGCTGCTGCTGCTGACTTTGACAATGCAATTTCCTGCAACAGCTGATGTGTGTTGCTTACCGCACTGCCATGCCTGCAGTTGCTGCTGTGGAGGAGGAGGAGGATGTGAGGCTTGAGTACTTCCTGCGGGCCCCTGCAAGCATTGGCGTGGACGCACCCAACCTCACACCCAGCAGCAAGGTACGGCCTGCTTGTACATGCTCACCAAACGCATCTCGTTCTTCTGTTACGTTGGAACCAATGCATGTGACATGTCATCAAGACAAAGAGATGCAGTCCAGAGGCAACCAGCATGAGTGTAGTGTGTGTATTTTTCTTTGTTTGTGGCTGTGGGGGCGCTGGTCAACAAGAGCATGCTCATTGCTGCAATTATGCGTACGTGTTGCTGTTGTGCTGCTGACTCATCACCTTGCTGGAGACGCCACCACACATCTGTCAACAGGCCTTCTGCTGAACATCAAACCGCTCATTGTGCATGTGTGCCTGCATTGCGCTGCACTGCAGGCCCCCAGCCCTGCAGGAGATGCCACCGAGGACGTGCAGATGCGCGCAAGCACCGGAGACCAGGCAAAGCACATCAGCGCTGCTGCTGCTGCTGCCGGCACTCCCACGCCAGCTATCCCTGTCAGCACCTCTGCTGATGATGGCATGGCAGATGACCACCACACAGCTGATGTGGCTTTTACAGCAGCCCCCAAGTCCCCTGGAGCAGTCGTGGCAGCACTGCCAGCCTCTGCTGCTGCTGTGAAGCCTTCCCCTGTGCCGGCTGCCAAGCCGACGGCCAAGAGCAGTGCGGCGGCTGCTGCCAATGCTGCAAAGAAGGCAAAGACGGCGGCTGCTGGCACCGCCTCCTCATCCAAGCGCAAGCACAAGGGCGGCTCTGCAGGCAAGTGTACTACACATAGTATGTTGTACCACTGAGGCACATGCCTTGCGATAGCACGTGCAGCATATGACACCATGCACACACATTACAGGAACAATGCCCGTTGGGTGTGTGCGCTTGCCAAATGCTTCATTCCTCTAGGAGTGCAGCGCTGCGCGCCGGTGATGAAATCACTGCCTTGCATGCTGAAGCCATGTGGTTGCTGCCATCAATTTACATCCAGGCACACAATACAACTGCAGAACCACCACATACCGAACAGGAGACAGGTACTAACGCTGTGTGTTTGCTGTGTGATGTTTGCTGCAGGGCCTGCAAGGGTGACCCGCGTGGTGTAAACTGCTGCAGGGAGCAGCAGCTAGGCTGCGCGTTGACACTGCAGCCTCAGCAGCACCAGCTGCTGCTGCTGCTGTGTTTGTGACACTGGCCATGTTAAGCAAAGGTGACAGCATACAGCGATGCTATAGCAGTAGCTACTGGCACCACAGGTGCTATCAGCAATGCACAGCTGTAGAGGCTGCATCAGATGGCACATGCATGTCTGCTGTTTGTCTGGTGGGCTGTCACGAGGAGCAATACTGTGGCTGATACCATAGGTGGTCCTGAGGATGTTTTGTGTCAATTGCAAAGGCGTACGCGACGTTGAAGTCTGTTTCCTGTGCAGGGAAAAGGAAGGGTGAGATGGACAGCTGTTACATGACTGTTGAGGTGTGAGGGTGGGTTGAACAGCTGCTGCATAGCTGTGGGGTTGCAAGGGTTGGCATGTTGACCGGCTTTGACCGCGGGTGGACGTTGAGCAGTTGCGCAGAGCACTGAGGTTTTGACACTGGTTTGAAGTTATAGACCACTAGCATGACCAGGCACATCAGTACTAGTAGGTGGCAGATGTATCTGCAGTAAAATGCATGACGTACTCGCAGTTGCATGTAGGGGTCGTTGCATGCTGCTGGGTCGTATGCATCTGCACAGCACCGTTGCTCTCGGCACAGTGTTGCGCGTGTGTGGATGGCTCTTGCAGGGCATGCACAGTATACTCGGGCTGTTTGGTTGTTACTTGATGTTTGACATGTCGCCTGGAGGCAGCGTTTTGACAGGATGGCACAGTGCCTTTGACACCCAACACTCAGTTGATTATTACCAGGTAGTTTAGGCACTTGACTTCTGACACCGCACTTCACTGCCATCGTAGGCTGCAGTAGGCTAGTGTTTACGCCATTTGAGCAGAGCAGGATGTATCATATATCAAAACAGCAACTGCAGCGTGGTCTGTGAGGCTGTGTCGAGTTTCTGTGCCGTGTAACTGGCTGCAGTGCACCCTGTAGTTCCTGTAGAAGAGTGATTCAAGTCACACGACCGGGTCGCTGCACCCGAGTATGACCGCCATTCATTGAATAAAACTCTTTCGTTTCTAGGCTTGAATTGTTAGCCTGAAAGCAGATCTGAGGGTGGCACCGGCGCTGCCCAATAGCTTCGCGTGGCAGCTTCACGCAGCTAGCGGATGTTACAGCTAGTCCTACCAACGCAGCGGATCTGGTCCCTGTCTACTGCATGTGGTGGTGTTCTTACGCGCCGTCCTGTACATCGCGGCTGCTGCCCTCCCATTTGACTTTCCTCACGCCACATGCAAGGAAGGTTCACCGAACTCTGATCACTTTTCCCACACCTCTCAGTGTTTCATCTACCACTCGATTGTATCAGTGGAATGAAAGCTTGTTTTGCGCACTCTCCACTGGACTTGTTTGTTGATACGTTTGCCATAGCTTCCTCCGCGTCAAAACAGTCCATCCACTCCATCAGCAACCAGTGACTTGGATCATTATAAAGTTAGTAGGACGGTTATCGCTCAAGGATCGATGCAGTCAACTCGCTGCATTGCATCGCTTAGGCCAGTGTTTTGCATCGCGCTGTCCCTGCTGCTCGTGGCATCGCCGCTATGCTTAGCTCATCAACGCACTCATGATAGAGCATATGCGACCGGGGCGGCAGCGTTTGCACGGCCTGCAAGACGACTACTGGTGCCAGCAGCTGCTGGTAAGTGCCTGCTCACCGAGTGCAGCCCACCTGCCCACTTCAACTCTCATGTTGACAACTTGCAAGCCTGCCTGGAGCGCACGTCAGGGTACTTGCACACAAGCTTTTGCTGCATGCGCGAGTGTATGAATGCCAATCATTGGCAGCCAGCCATTGGATGGCTGGGCGCAGACCTTTCCCAAAACATCGAATGGTCAGACAGCCAGCAGTGACAGTGACACCTGTTTCCACTTGCCGGCTATGCACGGTAGCTAACTTGTGTTGCTGTAGCTGACCACAAACTCTGTGAGTAGTCAACGGCATCCTGCTGCCTGCCGGCTTCTCTTTGTGTCCCCTGCATGCAGCCGCAAACAGGCAGCTGCAGCAGGCACCAGGCAATGCTACAGCCACACCAACTGCAGCAGCAGCAGCTGTAGCCGCAGGTGTGCCAGCCGCAGCTAGCGGCAATGTCACTGCTGCAGCAGCAGCCACAGGTGCAGGGAATGTCACTGCACCAGGCGGTACTGCAGTAGCAAACATCTCTGCTGACACTGCTGCTCCGGCAGCAGATACTGTAGGAGCAGCAGACACTGCAACTGACAGTGTGGCATCTGGTGGCGCAGACAACATCACTGACAGTGCTGTTGATGCTCCAGCCAGCAGCACCTCAGCTGGTGCAAACACCACCGAAACTTCTGCAGCAGAGACTGGCGCAGCAGCAGCAGCTGCTGCAGGTCCAGCAAGTGCCCCAGCAGCAGCAACAGCTCCTGCAGCTGCTGCAAATGATACAAGCGGAGAAGCTGTGGCTGATCCAGCAGAGAGCAGCACAGCTGCTGAGTCACCCGCTCCAGCAGCAGGCGGTCCAGAAGACAGCCCAGAGCCATCTGCAGCAGATGCTGCAGATGCAGCAGCTAGCCCTGAACCAGAAGGAGCAGCTCTAGATGCAGAAGCTAGCCGTGAGCCAGACTCAACAGCAGCAGGAGCATCAGAGGCAGCAAACGCAACTGCCGCCACTGGGCCAGAAACAGCACCTGAGGAGACAGCTGACAGCAGCGACAACAGCACCAGCAGCGCAGCTGCATCTCCAGTACCTGCACCAGAGCCAACAGGCAGCGGCAGCAGCAGCGGCGGCAGCAGCAGCAACATAACAGCAGACGATGCAGGCACGCCGCCTACGCGACCTGCAGATGAGCAGCCAGGTGGCGCAGTGCCTGTGCAGGGCAGTGGAGCAGCGGCTGGGGCTGGCGGCAGTGCTGCTGCGGAGCTCACAGCATCCCAAGAGGCCACCAGGGCTCTACAGAAGGAATGTAAGACCAACCGCAAAATGACACAAAAGCTCATGACTCGGAAGTATTTGTTCACCTAGTAAACCCTACTGTCAGCAGTACAGCCAGATAACGCTTCTCTCCTCGTGTTGCATCTGAGGTGTGCTCGAATGCGCATAACTCAACGCCTTGCGCCCACTGCTACTAGCACGGCACATTCCTAGCCACGCAGCTCTCGCCAGCCTCCTGCATTCTCTGTCGCTCTGCTGTGTTGCACCCCTACAGTGCTCCTAGCCACACACCTGTTGGCCCAACCTTTTCTGCTTGCTCTGTTGCTGTGCTGTGCCACACCTTACAGTGCTCCTTGCCACAGGCAGTGACCTGACCTTCTGTATGCTTTGTTGCTGTGCTGTTGTGCTGCTGCTGTTGTGCTGCTGCTGCTGCTGCTGCTGCTGCTGCTGCTGCTGCTGCTGTGCTGTGCCGCACGTGACAGTGCTCCTGGCCACAGGCAGTGACCTGGCAGGCCCCAGTGCAGCAGCGCTGGAGAGCTGGTCTGACACCACCGACATGTGCAGCGAGTGGTTGGGCATTAAGTGCAATGCAGCTGGGCTGGTCACTGACATCAGCTTGCCTGGCAAGAATCTGGCGGGCACGCTCCCGAGCGGCTGGTCTGCATTGAAGAGCTTGAAGGTCATCGCACTGCAGCAAAACCAGCTGGTGAGCGTTGCAAAGATTGCAAAGCAAGCAAGGAATGCTAGCTGCTGATGCTGTGGCGCAGGCATGTGGGCTTATGCTGCATTTGCAGTGCTTGCTGCGGAGGTACTGCAGTGTGCGTATGATGACCCAGTGCATGCACATGCATGTGATTTCCATTGTGTTGCACTGCACTGCCTGCGGGTAGTGCTGCTGCCTCCAGCTGGTAAGGTGCTGGGGCTGCATAACTGCCCCAAAGCTTGCCGCCAAACTCACCGCCATAGTGAAATGTGTCCTTCTTTTGTGTGTTTGCCTGCAGGTGGGGCCATTGCCAGCCAGCTGGTCAGGCCTGAGCAACTTGAAGGTGCTGGGGCTGCGTGACAACAGGCTGCTGGGGGCACTGCCCACGTCATACGGCAAGATGCAGAGCCTAGAGTACATGTGAGTGCTTCTGATAGCAGTGCTGACAGCACACTGTGCTGTTGGCACCAATCAGCTGTGTTGAAACCGGACTGCTGTATGGTAGCCCACTGCATTTGCGCTGGCAGGCGCTTGGGACAAAAACAAGGTAGTTTTTGCAGAACTGAGAACACCAACACATGGCTGCTTTCATTGAGAAGGGCTGTCTTATTTGACGCTGCTGCTGCTGCTGCTGCTGCTGCATCTGGCTGCCTGCAGGTACCTTGGTGGCAACATGTTTTCAGGGCTGCTGCCTGACGAGTATGCTGCCTTGGAGAAGCTGCAGCTGGTGTACCTCAACAACAACAACTTTTTCGGGCAGATCCCCTCTAATTGGGCGCAGATGAAGAGCCTCACTGGCATGTGAGTGACTCAGAAAACATTGTGTAGTTCAGTAGACAGAGAAAGCTACATGCGCCTTGTTTCAGAAGCAGGAGGCGTGGCGTGCTGCATCAGGGCATGCAGCAAGAGATACTGCCTGCAAACAACAAACCAACCAACAATGCACATGTCTGCTGTTTTTACTGCTGCACTGCAGCGACCTGTCCAGCGACATGTTCATGGGCACCTTTTCTGCCTGTGCCCTGAGAGATGTACAACTGCCTGTATACAACACCAACCAACAACGCACATCTCCGCTGTTTCTCCTGTTGTGTTTGCAGCGACCTGTCCAGCAATATGTTCATGGGCACCTTCCCTGCCTCCTCATGGAGTGCCATGCCCCAGCTAAGCTGGCTGGGTATCTTCAATAACCCGCAGCTTGAGGGGTGAGCAGCATGTGCTGCTAGGATTCGTGGTTGTTGAAGATTATTGATCACTCTTTGTCAAGCAGCTGCGTCAAGCAGTTGTGGCTGTGCTTGCAGATGTGCTTGCATGTGCTGTTCATAAACAGGCCTGTGGAGCAGCAGCGCTGCTACAGTAGCTGCGACAGCCGCTGCCAGCGGCGACTACTACTTGCTTCGTGCTCATCCTCAACGCAGCTTTCACCCCACAGCAGTGCTGCAACCGGCTACCGTGCACAACAAGCTGAGGCCACACACAGCAGCAACAACAACTGCCGCAGCTGATGCAGCAACTGCTGTTTCCAACCCGTAGGATGCCAGCTGCCTTAGCTGCAAACCCCCATACCCTTCCTGCAACACACCTGCCTCTCGCTCCCCTACTTTTCTTCCATCCAGGTGCCTGCCGGCTCAGTTCCAGGACCGGCCCTTTTACATGATGACAGAAGGCAGCGCCGGCACAGCAGCAAACTCCACTGATGGAGCCGGAGCACGCGTAACAGTCGGCGCAGGCGCAGGCAGCGGCGCTGACCTGGAAGCCGGCCAAGGCCCGATTGCACAGACAAAGCTGTTAGGCTGGTGCCAGGAGCCAGGAGCAGCAGCAGCAGCAGCAAAGAAGCCGAAAGTGCTGCCGAAGGAGCAGCCAGCAGTTCCGGAACCCAGCCCTGTCCCTGCAGCTGGCACGGCGTCGCCAGCAGCAGAGCCGACAGCAATAGGGCAGCAGCCTCCTGCAGGCGATGCAAGCAATGCG
This sequence comes from Tetradesmus obliquus, assembly GCA_030272155.1. Classification (NCBI taxonomy): domain Eukaryota; kingdom Viridiplantae; phylum Chlorophyta; class Chlorophyceae; order Sphaeropleales; family Scenedesmaceae; genus Tetradesmus; species Tetradesmus obliquus. The sequence continues at coordinate 2,308,754 of CP126200.1, read as the reverse complement.
CCTGCAGGAAATGCAACAGATGCAACAGGAGCTGCAGAAGAAGGTGCTGCTTCAACAGCAGGTGAAGTCCCGGGCTCTGCTGCAGCTGGGAACGGTACTGCAGCGCCAGAGGACCCAGCAGCAGGCAGTACGCCTGCAGATCCGGCTTTGGCTGAGCCATCGACAGCAGCTAATGGCACAGAGGCTGCTACCGGCATGCCGACGGACGGTGCTGCTGCAGCTGCAGCGCCTGCCACCGGCAATGCCACTGACGCTGCATTAGAGCCGCCAGCCTCCACAGATGAACAGCCACCTGCTGCAGGAGGAGCAGCAGCAGCAGAGCCCGCGGCAGCAAACGCAACCGGCAGTGCCGGCACCGAGGCATCGCCTGCCGCTGTGGGTGGCACAGCCCCTGCTGATGCAACTGCAGGGGTGATCAGCAGCGCTGATGCAGTTGAACCTGCAGTGCCAGGCGAAGCAGCAGTGGCAGGCGCAGCAACAGCAACAAGCGAAGCAGTTGGCCCTGCTGAGGCACCTCTCAGTGCGCTCAATGCAACAGCAGCAGACAATGCAACAGCAGCAAGCAGCGTAGCGGCGGCCCAGCCAAGTGCGAAGCTGACCCCAGCCGCAGCCAGCCCGTCCCCTGCTGTGAAGCCTTGAGCAGCAGCAGCAGCAGCAGCAGAGCGCGGCTCTGTAAGGGTTGCTGTCATGCAGCTTGAGTGGCACAACAGCCAAGGTCCTGCCAGTGCACTGCGGTCAGGCATCGAGCAAGCAGCAGGTTGCCTTGGTGTGTGGACTTATTCCTTTGGACAGCACTGTTACGGTGTGTTGAAACTGAGCAATGCACCGTAGCCCCATGGCTGCATCACTATACAATGTACAGATTCAAAATTCCGGTGATCTGAAAAGTCGCATAACCTGCATTGCTCTTTTGTCATGATGATTGCAGCTGTAAAAGCAAGCATGTTATGCAGATTGTCGCCAATTGCAGCAGCAGGATGGCAGTGCATTGGTTGGTTGATTCGCTTGCATACTTGTTGTGCTGGAGTTTGTGAGGGGGCATAGCACACTGGGATGATGAGTGATTGGCGATCCTGCTGCCTTGCAATGCAGTGCACAGACCATGATGATTTTCGGTGCCTTTGCTTACCAAGCAGCAAAAAGTGTTTGTTCAGCGTGAGTGTTGCGCAGCATCCTGACATAGGATACCCCGGCCGACAGCAATTGTCGGCGGCAGCTGGCCTAACAACCACGACATTGCGATTAATGCGTTTCTTGTTTGTGTCTAGTGTCAAGCGTAAATGATGACTGTTTGTAAGAGTTGTACATAGTCTGCAGCAGAGGCGCGCTGCACCCTGCAGCTGACAAGGTGCAGGGTGCCAGCTGATGTGCATTGGTAGATAGCAGTCGGGGCCTCAAGGCAGCATTTCTACCATCATGGTGCAATCATGTTTGCACTTTGATATTTGGCGGTGCTCTGGCTCTCGTGCATCTCAGATTGGTGCCACAGCAGCGCTTTAGCATTAATCCTGGGTGAGGGTATTTCTGCGTCGGCTGCTTGGCTGTGCCGTGCCAATTGCTGGCAATCCCTTGCTGTGTGGTTTGGATCTGTGGCCGTCTACCAGCTTTTTGCACTCAGCACTGCTGATAGTTCAGCCTTGATGCCCTGGGTCACTCATTTGGCGGTGCAGCTGTGGCCCCAGGCCTACCTGTGAGCATGCTGCTGTAGACAAATGCTGCTATGCATGCTATTGTAGGCAGGTTCCACTGTAACAAGGCGAATGTATACAACATGCATGCAGCATATGCTGCTGTAGACAAATTCCAAGTAGAAACGCGAATGATGCACGATAAATGCACAGCAGCGCACCCTCAAGCAATGCTGGATCAGGAGAGCCCCCGCCCACTGTGTGACAATGGCTGCGCATCACCATGCTCAACACTGCCTTTTCACAATGGGTACACCCAGCCTGTGAGAATCCTGAACTTGCAGGAAACCATGCCGGATGCAATAGTAAATACCTAACTTCTTTACTATAGTACTGGCCACGCCAAGCAGATCCGCACTATACATGCCGTACCAACTTGGTACGCCTTGGTAAGGCTACGACGCGCCACAGAGGCTCGCTGAGTCGGCACTGTCGCTGCTTGCGCGCAGGTCACAGTGCATGTTCTAGTCTAGCGCTTTTTGATGGTGCCAGGCCCTGCGGCCCAGCTAATGCCGCGGCAGGGCATGCATGCACAGAACACCATTCACAGTTGTGCCCAGTGACCAACCAGTCGATAGACAGTCAACAGCAAATGGCACCGTGCCATGTGCGACACACTGCCAAGCTTTTGACGCTGAGGCAACGGCAAGTATGTGCATTTTTTAGGGTTGACAACTGGCTGACTGAAACAGGTGAAAAGGCTTAACTGCACTTACAAACTGTTGTGTGAGATACAGTAACCTGGCTAGAAAAGATGCTGAGATTGGTTCCGTGTGGAGCATGTCTGCCACCTGCCAGGTGCAGTGCAGCAGTGCTTTGAGAGGCCTCGCCCGCCTGGTACTCACTCTGTTTGAAGCAAGTGTTCGTGCCGATTATGATGCAATAAGCAAGAGAGACCGGTCCAAGCAAGCTTAAAGCAATCCATCATCATTCACGCACCTGTGACTTCAGGTTGGCCTCAAGACTGCTGCTGGCGAGCTGTGCAGAAGCTGCCTCACTACACAACGTGCAGCAGCTGGTCCGAGCTGTGTTCAAGACTCCTAGTTACAGCAAGCCGTTATTCCTGTTTGCTGGCGAAGTGATCGGGCTGCTGCCGTAGCAGGCACACCTGTGCCGAACCGCCGTGTCTGCTGCTGTGGCCCAGGCGCCCAATAAGCAGCCTGAGCACAACTCAACAAAATAAGGCACAGCAAGATCTTTCACAAGCCCCTTTCATAGCTACACGTACAGTTTCTCTGCATGAAGTCACTGTCAGAAGGTGTTTGAGCTGCGGGTTGCCTCAGCCAGAGCCATCACTACCGTAGTAGCAGCGTTCAGTAAGGATTTCCGTAGCAGCACGTCGCTTTCACGCGGAACCCCATTGAGCAGCTACTCCTACTTGCGCGAGCTTTGATTTTTACAGCGTGCCTGGGTCTTCTTCACCCCGGATGCTTCGTTGTCTTTTACAACTTTAAAGGTTGAGGCAGATAAGGGCCGCTGGCTGCAGGGGACTGGCTGGAGCTTCAGCGGCAGTGATAGAGCTGGGATGAACTAAGGACGAGGGCAGAGGCAGCAGACTCTATTAAACTTCAAAACACAGCATGGAGCTTTTGCCTTGAGGGGCTGCCTGCTGAAGGCAGCAGGAGGCTCCCCTCAGCTGAAAAGCGAGCCTCAGCGCACACCCGTCTGTCTGCAACGGAGCCTTTGCTGCTGGCCAGTCCATGGCCCGGTGTCTGACGAGGAGCGACACCTGCTCCCTTGGTGCGCGGCGGGGCTAGGACAGACAGTGCAGTTGTGCTGTCGCCGGACTTGGGCCTGCTTGCATGCACCGCGCTTAATACAGCGTTTGCTTAGGATCTTCGGGGTCTCTGGGGTTGCGGTGCCTGCGCGCTGAGCCCGGTAATCAGCTGCAGCTGCTGCTTGCGTGGCGAGCAGAGCTCGGAGCTGATGCCTCCTGCTTGCCTTCCTGCAGACCCCGTTGGAGCCCGCCTGGCGCTGGATGGCCGGCTGTCCAGCGGCGAGAGCCGTGAGGGCCTCGCAGGAGCCTTGAGGCAGGCTAGCCAGCAATCTGCTGAGCTGCAGCAGGCAGCAGCAGCTGCTGCGGAGGATGGCAGCAGCAGCGATGCAGCATGCACAGCACCCACCCTGCTCAGCTCGCGGCCGCAGCAGCTGCCAGCGGAGGTGCTAGATGCTTTTCAAGCTGATGAAGGGCAGGAACGCAATGCCTGCAGCCAAAACAACAGCAGCAGCAGCACCAGCAGCAGCACCACCGCACCACCGCTAGCAGCCATTCGCGAGCACCGTGGCAGCAGGAGCAGCGGCGGTGTCCCGCTGTCGCAGCAGGAAAGCTTGCTGCACCCGCCGCTGCCTGTCACCAGGACACGGTCGCAGCCAGGCGGCAACAGCAGTGGCATCACAGGTGCAGTGTCATCGTCGCCGCCGCAGCGGCCTCCAGTCACAGCAGCGATCGAGCGCACCAGCACTGCGACACTGGATGCAAATGGCGGCGTTGACCACGGCGTGGGAATGCATGATCCCGGTGGCACGTGTCCTCCATACGCTGTCAAGTCCACATGTGGCAAGCGGCCAAACATGGAGGACACATATGCCCTGTGCCCCAACATCTGCGAGTTGCCCATGTCGCCCATGGCGCATGAGTATGCAGACAAGCTACCGCACCGCATTGCTGTGCAGTTTGAAAACCACTGCATGCACATGCCAGCAGCAGATGGGCAGCAGCAGCCACAGCAGCAGCAGTCGCCACACCTCAATGGCAGCAGCAGCCCACCAGCAGCAGCCAGCGGCATACCTGCAGGCGCAGAGCTCAATGCAGCGCAGCAGCAGCAACAGCAGCATCACCATCACCACCACCAGCAGCAGCAACAGCAGCAGCAACAGCAGGTAGGGCAGCCGCCTGTGCAGCGACGGGCCTCGCAGTCTCTTGATGCAGCGCCAGCACAGCAGTTGCAGCTGGACCCAGTGCAGCAAGCCGCTGCTGCTGGCGCAGACCCAGCTGCAGAGGACACTGCTGCAGCGTTTGCAGGCTCTGCAAGCCTAGTGCCTGCGCCACTGTCAGCTGTGCCTGATGCCGAGAACAGCGTGAGCAGCTTATCATCCTCTGAGGGTGGCAGCGTCGAGAAGCTGCACTTCTTCGGCGTGTATGATGGACACGGCGGCATTGAGGCCTCGCAGCACTGCGCGCAGCGGCTGCACTACCACCTGTCAAAGGCAGTGGCTGAGCTGGCAAACGGGTGGCTGGAGAGCAGCGCTGGTGATGAGGCGGCTGGCAGCTGGAACCCTGAGGTGGGCAGGCACTGCTGCTGCTGCTGCTGCTGCTGCTGCTGCAGCTGGGTTGCCGGCGTTGCATTTGCCAAAACGGGTCCTGCCATGCGCTTTAGTGTGTATGCCTTGCGTTGCGCAGGGAGAACAGGTGTGGGGTGACAGGGTTGCGGTGGGTTCTGCCAACGCCAGGCTGACTGGTTGCTTGCTGGTTGTTCAGCCTTGTGTGATGCATGGCCGTAAAGTATGTGTGCTGCTGCTGTTGCTGCTGTGTCCGCGCTCTAGGTGAGGTATGTTCCGCTGGACACTGCGCGTGTGGGCGACTCTGGCAGCCCAGGCGAATGCCAGCTAGCAGCCACTGCAGCAGCAGAAGACTCGGAAGGTGCAGCCGCAGCTGCCCCCTCCAGCAGCGGCGGCGCTGCTCAAAGCCTGAGCAGCAGTAGCAGCGGCAGCAGCGGCGACGATCGCGAGCTGGGGCGCTCAGTCAGCCAGGCCAGCAGCGGCAACAGCGGCAACAGCAGCCCTGGCAGCAGCGGCGACTGCGAGGTGGACAGCAATGAAGGCAGTGCGGAGGGCAGCGAAGGCACAGCCACCTCTTTCTGCGGGCTTATGGAGGAGGTGCTGCGAGATGCATTCCTAAAGACAGATGAGGAGTTCAGCAACAGCGGGCTGCAGGCGGGGCTGGTGGGCAGCACTGCTGTGGTGGCACTCGTGGGCACGCACCGCGTGTGGATCGCCAACTGCGGTGAGTGGGCGGGGGCTGCGGGGGCTGTGCAGCCAGGGCAGAAAGCGTGTGTGCATGTGCGTTCATGTTAGTATTTGTAGCCAGGGCCGCGTGGGGGGCAGCTCACATTGTTTGGCACTGTTATGTGGGGATTGCCTGATTCTTTGTTGCGTGATGCAGCTGCAACTGCAGCTACTTCATTTCTGGGCAGGGTGTGCATGGGTTGCATTTGGACGTTAAGCAAGCGATGGGTGTAGCGTTTGCACACTGCATGTGCACCTCAGCGCTGCATCGGCTGACGCCACCTGTCCCTGCGGCGTGTGCATTGTTGGCTGGCGCTGCAGGTGACTCACGGGCAGTGCTAAGCAGGGCCGGCGTGGCGGTTCAGGTGACAGATGACCACAAGCCAGAGAGGGAGGACGAGGCGGTGAGTGGCAGTGTGCCAATGCTGTGATCCGCAGCCGGTTATGCTGGCTGGCAAGCTGGCATCACGCGTGCGGCAGCAGGGCCGTATGCACGCATGCGTGTGTGGCGCAGCGGGTGGTGTTGCTTTTCATGCATGCATGCGTGCATGCGTGCGTGCCACGTGCGTGCGTCAGCCGCCTGTTTGTGTGCGGTTTGGGCGAGGCTGTGCAGGCGCTTGCATGCATGCTATGCCCTGCGCTGATGCCACCTTGGCTAGCCTGCTGCAGGCATGTCATCTTATGCGACCGCTGCTGCTGCTGCTGCTGCTGCTGCTGTCTTGCAGGAGCGCGTGGAGAAGGCTGGCGGGCAGGTGCTGTACTGGAACGGCCACCGTGTGATGGGCGTGCTTGCCATGTCCCGTGCCATCGGCGACCACTGCCTGCGGCCATACGTGATCCCTGAGCCAGAGGTGTGTGTGAGGGCGCGATCCGCATGCTGGTTTGCTGCTGCGCTGCTGTATGCGCAGATCAAATGCGGGTCAGGATGTGCAACGTCTGGGGTGTGGCTGCCGCGCGCCTCAGCCCCTGTCTCGTGTTTTGTGTTTGCTAGAGTGGCACAGGACGCCTGTACGCCAGCGCTGATGTGAGTGTGTATGTCAATGTATGCAGATGCGGCAAGTTTCCAGCGTACATCTGCCCCCATCTGCCCTGCCGTAAGCTGTCCTCATGTTCTGCACTGGTGCCTGCTGTGTGCGCTGCTGCTGCCTGCCTGCTGCTGCAGATCTCTGTGTTTGCGCGCCACCCGCGTGACGAGATCTTGCTGCTAGCCAGCGATGGGCTGTGGGATGTGCTCAGCAACCAGGACGCAACAGACCTCGCGCTGCGCTCCATCAAGCGAGCACGCGAGAAGGGCGCGTCGCGCAAGGCAGCCGCACGCGTTGCAGCCACAGTGCTCACTAAGGCAGCTGTGGACCGCGGCAGCAGGGACAACATCACAGTGGTGATCATTGACCTGGCGCCCACACCTGCGGGCGGTGAGCAGCAGCGGCAGTGCAACGACAAGGCAGCCATGGCGGCAGCAGCAAACGGTCCACCCTCGCCGGATAGTTTGGAGCCGCAGCAGCCAGCCCGTGCTGAAGGTGATGCTGCAGCGGCAGCTACAGCTGGCGGCGGCAGCTGCCCCAGCACCAGCACCAGCGGCAGCAGCAAGGGCGCTGGTCGCACTGGCAGCCTCAAGGGCTGCGGCAGCGGCTCAAACCCCTTTGCAGCAGCGGCAGCGAGTCCTTTCAGCACGGCAGCAACCGGCAGCTCTGAGCTGCCGCTGCCGAGCGGGGCGTCTGGCAGCGGCAATGCACCAGGCAATGAAGCGCTGGCAGCTGTGGGCTCGATAGCAGCAGCAGGAGCGACGCAGACGGCTGAACGCAGCGGGCGCAGTGCCGCCGGCAGCGGCCGGCTGCGGGGGCCTTCGGGTACGGGCTGCGCGTCGGGCGGCAGCAGCAGCGTGTTTGCGGCTGCGACTGTGAGCGCGAGCGCCAGCATCGGCAGCAGCAGCACGGAAGGCAGCGTGCAGCAGCAGCGCGAGGCGCAGCAGCAGGTGCAGCAGCAGGGCTCTGACGTGCTGCTGTCTGAGCAGCTGGATAGCATAGATCTGTCTGGCATGGGCGCCGCTGCTGGCAGGGGTGGCAGCTCACTGCCCAGCATCGACAGTATGGCCAAGGCCAGCTCAGCAGCGGAAGGCAGCACCACCTCTAGCAGCCTAGAGGAGCAGCCCACCATTGTCGAGCTGCCGCCGTCACTTGTGCGGCAGACCAGCAGCAGCCCCTTCAGTGCCTTCCAGGGCAACGCGCCATTCAGCGATGGGGGCGCCGAGGCTGTCTGCTGATGCAGGCGTACTTTGTGCTGAGCAGCCTGCGACAGGTGTGAGTGGGGGAGCTTGGCGGTAGCGGTATGCAGGGCCTGCATTTGGCGCTTGCTGGCTGTTCATCAACTTCCTGCCCGGCAGCCCAAGGGTCACCTCAATCCGTCACCCGTGCTTGCGTCTCGTTTTTGACCCGCGCGTGCCACGTCCGATTTGATTTGGTGCGTGGTTGGTGTTCTGATCCCTCCCTGTACCTGCTAGGCCACATAAACGGTCGACCTCCGTGATTTAGAGCGTGTAGCTGTCCATACGGCAAGCAGCCGCGGCATGCTACAGCTGCCTGGCAAGGCCTGACAGTGCACCTATTAGTGCTTCCGGTGTATGCTGGCCATGACATAGATCAACTGGCATCAAGTAACTACATGTGCGTGCCTCCGGTGCTGTTTTGGTGGCAAGTGCTGCCTGTTTGCACGGGTTCTGAGCGGCCTGCTCCTCACATGTATCAGGCTGGGCTGCTGCACGGGCGGCGTTGCAATGTTTACAGCGCCGCTTGTGCAGACAGCTAGCCTTGGAGGTTGTGGTGCAGTGGCAGCAGCATATGCTGCTTGAGCCTGCTAGAAGAGGGCAGCATGTCCCTGCACAAGGACTGGCGTTTGGCAGGCAGTGCGTGTGCTTTGGGGCAGCAGCCTGGGTGGTCTATGTATGCCGCCCTGGCGGCTGCTCCTAAAGCACTTGCACGCTCTGCTCTGGTTGCTGTTGTTGCAGCGCTCAACCCATCAAGGTGCACTGGCTGGCTGAGTGCCATTTCATGCAGCGGCTGCATGTCCCCTGCCTGCAGCCCATGGTGTGCGGTGCCAGCAGATCATGCATCAAACAGTGTGTCTATACATCCAGATTCTTCACTTGTTTGCTGCTTTGTTTTCTTGGACATATAGTGCGCCAGGGATGAGCCATGTGCAGTGGTGTGGCGGCTGGTGGCTGCCACAACAGGGTCCTCACACTTACCTGCTTGCCGTGCAGCAGCAACTCCTTGTTTCTCCACGGCATTGCTTTTATGCTGCATGTGTTGCCTTGTATCGCCAGCTGTGGGTATCGCTTGGCTCTGCAAGCAGCGCGCCCAGATGGCGCAACCTGCTCACGGCACGTGCGGTGGGTGGATGGCGCATACCGGCATGGTAGGTCTGCTGCTCCTGCTTTTGCCGTATTCAGCGAGGCGTTGCAGCAGCAATTTGTTGGAGATGTCGTCTAGTAGGCAGCATGCACGGTGCGTAGTTTTGGTCGGTGCCATGGCAGGCTGCTGTCGCTATGCTGCATTGTACACTACCACACTTGCTGCGTTAGTCTAACTGCGTGTTGGTCGTGGTTTTGTGTTGCATACCTCCTGCCGCATGAGGCAGTGTTGTGGGCAAGCTGTCTGCTGTTGACATGGCAGCAGTCAGCCGCTGACTTGTATTTTGGCTCGAGCAACGCATGGGATTGGCGCAAACGCTAAGCGTAGAGCAGCTGGCAAACGCGCCGCCCGCTGTGTCACGTCCGTATGCCCAACTTTTGCCGCACCCTGGCACCCAGGGTGGCTGTGCACATGTGTGTTGGTGTGTCTTGTGTGTATGTTTGTTGTCCACTGTGTTGCGCGCGAACTTCTGTGAGTCAGCTGCTTGCTGCAGCTACAGACTACAGCAGTGCAGGCCAGCACGTTTTTATGGTGGTGCCTTGTGTACTACAAGCATGACAGGCCCGCGCAGGACAAACTCATGTGCTGGCCATCTGTATGCAAACTTGGCGCATGGTGACATGTTCCTGCATGCTATTGAGCCCTGCAGTGGCTTGCTGCCTTTCTTGCAGCTTTTTTGAGTGCGGTGGAGCCAGTGATGGCGCCAGACAATGAAAGTTCATAATCTGAAGTGTCTGCTTTTTTGCATGCAGTTGTGCGACGATGTGCGCTGCAGCAGCATTGTGCTTCTTGGTCGAGTCTGTCCAGGAGTGGCAACTGATGGCCGAGTGTGCTGGGGCGCTGAGGAACCGTGCTGATGGTTATGGCGGGTGGAAACATTTTGTGGCTAAGCTGCTTACTGACAGAACTGACCTAGCGGCATTTGGCCATCGACAGCATTGAAGTGGGGCGCTTGGCCGCCGTGGGGCATTGGACTACACTGGCTGCAGTCTGGCTGCATGGCGGCCCGGGGCTGTTCACTAGCTGGCAGCATGATTTTGGGTGTTAGCAACGTAAGGACGGGAATAACAGTACATTGATGCACAGTTTGGTGTTCTTGGGTGTTGGAGCAGAACCTGCTGGCACACGGCTCACAAACAGCCAAGACTGTTCTTTGACTGGGCATGCAACATCAGGTGGTGCCAAGGCCGCATGGTGCAGTCCACAGCCATGGCTTGGACTATGGTGTTGGCGCCACGATTGCAACTGCTTGCCTGAACAGCATCTCATGGGTTTGCTGTGCTAGCTTCTGCTCCTGCGCCACATTGATTTGATGGAAAGAGCTCGGCTGCCCCAGTTTAGGGATCATGAAGGGCATAGAGATAGATCTGTTTTGCTGTGCGTGAACTTATGGTGTAATATGACAGTTTTGGTGTCTTACCCCGGTATCAGAGGCAAAGTATCAGCCTCCTTGCTCCACGCCATAATGGATCCTATATTGGTGTTGCTAACACTGCACCCTTCTTGCAGTCTCTTTTCCGTATCATGTAACTTGCTGGTGTTGCGTGGGCCGTTCATAATCTGAGGTGCATGTGCTGTGTCGCCCACTGTTGCATCTTATGCTGTGGAGGCTGTGAGTGCTGCCAATCGCAGCCAGTGCATATCAGCAACGTGTTGTGGCAGCTGCAGCGGAAACATGCTTCTGCACGCGTCCTCCAATTGGTACAAGGTGCTCGCAGTGCGACGCACGACGTGCCCGGCACGATAAGTTTGAACGCCACACTTTGACCAAAAGAGGTTTTGCTTTAAACTGCGCGAAATGCAGTAATTGCAACAGAAGCAAGTCTTGTGTCTACTATTGTTCTTATAGACAAAGCATTCAAGCGACTTCGTGTTTGTGTGTAATTCAACACATGCTGCCGGGGACCCGCCCGATGCTCTCACCGATTTCACCATAGCCATCACGTACTTATCATGCGTCTACAGCTATTGCCAGTCTCAAAGGCTCACAAGGACCTGGCTAGCGCCGTGAGCTGGAACATTGCAAATGACCTCTACACTTGCAGCGATGATCAAAGCGTACACCGCTGGAATGCTCAAGGGGAGTCACAGGGCAAGGTAATGGGTATACATAACGTTTTGTGCAGCAGACGATCTGCGATGCCTCAGTCAAACACGTTTGCCTGCCGTTTGTGCTTGTGCTGCTGCTGCAGGTGTGCGTCTTGGACACATGCTTCTCTGACCTGCACTGCTTCCCAGTCGGCTGCAAGAAGCAGCAGGCAGCGGGAACAGACGTCATAGCTCTGGCTTGTACAGATGGTGAGTCGGCCAACTGCTGCACATGGGTCGTGCTCCTCATAGTTGCTCATTTTTGTGAGGCCTGACAGATTTTCCTGCTGTCTGCTGCTACTCAGGAACGTTGAAGCTGGTTGGCAGCAATGCTCGTGTGGAGAAAAGTATTGATGCCCACCGCGGAGCAGTGCTATCAGTAAGATGGAGCCCTGATGGTGAGCAAGGCAGCTGCAGCCGAAGGAAGCAACAGCTTGCAGGATAGTTGCCGTTCAACGCGGCTGGGCCGCAGCGCCCCCAGCAGCAGTCAAAGTGTATTACCTAGACTCTTCAAGCAGGCACGTCCCCATCGACACCACAAACTTCCCGTATGATGGCGTTGCAACTCATGCCTGGCGTGCAAGCTGCCACAGAGCAATCCGAGCTGTACACTGTCACAGTGACTGTGCATGGCAGGCACTAGGCCACTGTTGGTGTGTGTACCAATGTTCAGCTGACATGAGCTGCTGTGCAACATATGTGTGCTGCTGCTGCCACAGGTACTGCCATCGCCACAGCAGGCGAGGATGGGCAGGTCAAGGTGTGGAGCAGGGCAGGCATGCTGCGCTCCACCATCGCACAGGCAGACGAGCCAGCGTACTGCGTGTGCTGGGGCGGAGGCAGCAGCAGCGGTCAGCTGCTGTTCTGCAGTGGCAGCAATGTGACCATAGCAGCGCTGCAAGGCGCAGGCGGCGTGGGTGCCAACAGCAGGAACAGCAGCGGTGCTCAGGCCAGCTGGAAGGCACATGATGCACTGGTGCTCAAAGCAGACTGGAGTGCTGCTACCAACCTCATAGTTACGGCAGGAGAGGGCTGCAAATACAAGGTGTGCCTTAGCATCAAGCCTGATGCATCAGCGTACGCGTGGGAGTGGTGGCAGCAGCAGCAGCGGCAGCAGCGGCAGAGGAGAGCGGATGTTACCCTGACAATCGCATGAACAGTGCATGGACATGCCCGTGAAGGCAAACACTGCATGGTGTCTAGCCACCTGCGCAGATAACTCCACTCCTGCTCCACATGTGCATGTTCCTGCAGGTCTGGGATGCCTTTGGCCGGCTGCTGTACCAGAGCAGCGCCTGGGAGCACAGCATCACCAGCGTAGCCTGGAGCCCAGATGGCGCACTGTTTGCGGCTGGCTCTTACAATTGCCTAGCGCTGTGCGACAAGCAGGGCTGGAGCTACTGCCAGGTACGCTGCAGGCCACACAGCAGCTGTTGTACGGCAGTTGTGTTTGCCTCCGCCAGGCCATGTGCAAACTATGATCGCACTCTGCTTTGACCATGTTTGACCAAGTTTGACCATGTTTGGTTGTCCTGCAGGTGCGGCCCTCCTCCGGCTCCCTGCTGGGGCTGTGCTGGTCGCCTGACGGTACCAGCCTGGCTGCCTGTGGCGGCAATGGCAGCCTGGTCATGGCTGCGCTGTTGGATGTGCGACTAGAGGATGGCAGGGTGGCAGCAGTGCTGGAAGGGGAGCGGCTGGTGGTGGTTGCTGACTGCAGGAGTGAGACGCAGGAGCGGCTGGAGTTCAGGGACCCTGTGGTGAAGATGAGCCTGGGTGAGTGGGCTGTGTGGGTGGCTGGCGGGCTGTGTATGGCAGGGAGTTGCGCTTCATTTACTATTTGCTGGGAGTGCAGCACAGCAGCAGACAGCATGCACACAGCCGTCCGTGCAGCGAAGCTGGCATTTGCACTGCCACATGCGTTGCGCCCACTCTGGCCAGGGCCCTGAAACGCATCTGCCTGCCTCTACAGCATATGGTGGTCGAGTGCATGGCACTGCTTCCATGGCAGACAGCCTGGCATTGCACCGCAACACAACAGCCTGTGTCTGCCTGCCATGCAGGGTGCGGCCATCTTGTGGTATGCAGTGCCACACAGTGCCACATCTACTCGACATCCAACTGGAACACGCCGCACATCTTTGACCTCAAGGATCCAGCGCAGCTGGTGCTGCAGTGTGGCCGCGGCTTTGCACTGGTGGACGCAGCAGGGGCAGCGCAGGTGCGTGCTGTGCTGATCCTGGCAACCATGGCTCCATTGCACAAGGCAGGAAACAGGGGCAGGCAGCAGCTGCATTCTTATATCATCTGGTTGCCGCACAACTCATCACCTAGGCTACTTCACCATCCCTGTTTGTCTGCCCGGCTTATGCCTGGCTCGCAGGTGTACACGTACGAGGGCCGCCCAGTGTGCAGCCTGAAGCTGCAGGGCCAGGGTTCAGGGCTTGAAGGTTTAAACTACCAGCTCATCAGCCTCAGCACTGACACACTGGCACTGGTCAGTGGCAGCAGCATACGCTGCTTTGAGACAGCGCAGGGGCGGCCGGTGGGGCAGCACATCAGCCACAACCTCGAAGTGAAGGCAGTCTGCTTGAGCCAGGTGAGCTCCTATATTGCTGCTAGGTGTGCGGCTGCGGTACTGGTGTTCACCTGCACAGCATATGTTGTGCAGGCATTTAACACATGTACCTGCTGGCACCTGCCGCAGCAGTTGAAACCCGGAGCGTGCATGTAAGCAACCAGCATTAACTGCGACAAACCTTGCTGTGCCACACCTGCAATCCTGCTGCAGTTTGGGAATGCCAATGATCGCCTGCTGGCTATGCTAGATGCCAATGGGGACCTGTACATGCTCAGGCCGCTGGCGCCAGGAGGCAGCAGCAGCAGCAGCTCAGCAAACTCACCTACAAAAGCAGTAGCAGCAGCAGGTGGCCCAGGGCAGCAGCAACAGCAGGGCCAGCAGCAGCAGCGCATGGTGAAGCTCGCCAGCAATGTATCCGGGCTGCCTGTGTGGCATGATGCTGCCCCCATGCTGGCTGCTGTGGTGGATGGCCAGCTGGTGGTGTGGTACCACCCTGCAGCTGCCGTTGTGGACAGGGACCTGCTGGATGCCACCAAGAGCATGCACAGTGATGGGTGAGCTGGGGTCATGTGCATCAAGCACTGCGGTGCTCCGTGTGTTTGCCTGCACGCATGCTTTTTATCAGCACATGCAGCACGTGCAGCGATGTAGATGTTACCCTTGCAGGACAGCATGTGACGCAAGTCTTGGCGCTGCATATGATGCAGTTGCAGGAGCAGCAGATCCACCGCATCAATTACTGGGATGTGTCTGCTGATTGACATCGACTTTCATGTTGTTGCGCAGGGCCATTGGGGCTGGTGCATCCCTGGATCTGTTTGCTGGCAGCTGCCTGACGCTGCGGCGGAAAGATGGCGCGCGCGTGTGCGCCAGCATAGCGCCGCAGCCTGCCATGCTGCATGACTTGGTGCGGCAAGGCCAGTGGGACAAGGCAGTGCGCTTGGCAAGGTGCGATGAGGCACAACTCACTTTCTGTGCTCACCCATCAGCGCGTGCAACACTCGTCTAATGCCCAGCAGTGCCACGTCTGGCGAAGCCCTGATGCTTGCAGTTGCTGGCTAACAGCAAACGTGGCTGCTGAATGCACAACACAGCCTGCAGCAACGGCATGCTTGCGTGGGCCGCACTTCTGGCAGGGATGCAGTACGTTGCCTGCTAGCGTGTCATACTTGACCCTGACATGTTGCAGGAGCAACCCAGCTAAGCTTGAGCTCACTACTGCTGCCTTCCCCAACCCCCTCTCTCCCTATTGCATGACGTGCACCTGCCACCAGGTTCAGCGCCGACCCGGCAGTGTGGGCCTGCCTAGCAGCGCTAGCAATGGCTGCAGGGGAGCTGCCTACTGCAGAGGCAGCGTATGCAGCCATAGATGCTGTGGACAAGCTGCAGTTTGTGCTGCACCTGCGCGGCAAGGCAGCAGGCGGCACTGGCGGGGGCGCTGCTGGCGATGTGGTAGTGGCTGCTGAGCTGGCACTGGCTAGGAGGCAGCCTGATGAGGCAGAGGCAATGCTGCTGCAGGTGGGCTGTGACAAACTGCACCATACGCGCCATGCATCAATGTATGACGAATGGCTGTTGCTTCCTGTGACGGCAATGTATGCTCGAGCTGTGCTGGGCTATACCTAGAGCATGCTGGCACATTCCTGCAGCCTGCACATGTTGTTGTACTGGATTTGCCTTTGCTGCTTTTTAATTGATATGTGCAATGCATGCAAGTGTGTGAGGGCAGTATGTGTGCTTGATGTGCCTGCTGCAGGCTGGGCTGGTGTACAGGGCCATCAAGCTGCATGTGCGGCTGCACAACTGGCAGCGCGCGCTGGACCTGGCGCGCAAGCACCAGCAGCATGTGGACACAGTGCTGGTGTACCGGCGCAGGTGAGTGTGGCCACAAATGTATCTAGTACAGCTGCGCGGTATGCAGCATCAGTGCCATGGTCATGCGCTGTTTTTGAATCGCCTGTTGCCATCATCGACTTCTACCTGCAGGCGCTTTTGCGAGAACAGCACGCTCTGCCAGCCTGCAGAATGTGCCTGCCAGAACATCATCCTTCCTGCTTGCTGTCACTAGCATGCCCCAGGATTCGGATGGCCTTTTGCTTAGGCTGTGTTGTCTGTCGTGCTTGGTGTTGCCCCTGCTGCAGGCACCTGGCTGCTGTGGGTCAGAAGGAGGTGCTGGCTGACTTTGCTGCGCTGGCTCAGGAGCCAATTGATGAGGCGGCAGTGAAGGAGCGCATCAGGCAGGACAAGGCAAAGGAAGCGCAGGCGAGGGCAGCAGGTGCCTCGGGTGGCGGTGGCACAGCAGCTGGCGCAGGCAGGTCAAACCGGCGGTAACGCCTGTTGTTTTGAAATGACTTGGCTATCAGTAAATCGTGATGTGCTGGTGTTATGTCATTTCGTGCTGTTTGGGTCATGTCTTGTACTGTGCTGTCAGGTGTGCATGTTGAGAACCAGGCTCACGGTCAACTTCATGGCACAGATCACATGGCACAACGCATGTTGGTCAAGGGGGCCATTCAGGCTGCAGCTGCGCAAGCCTGGATCATTTGCCACTTCTTGCAGCTAGAGGTTGTGATGAGCTCACCGCTGTGGGCAGCACCTTGGTGGCTGGCCTTGGTGTTCCCACCGTCCATGCTGTGATGTCACAGAGGTCAACTTTGTCATTGTCATTGCTGTGCACTGCCTTGACTTGCATTTTAGGCCCAGTAACTGCAGAGTGTAGCGTAAGTGCCGTAAGCTCTGCCTTGTGTTGTTTACAGCCACCGGATCTAGTGCCATCACAGACTCTCACTTAGCGTCCCATCTGCTTTCAACATCGAGCTGATTGAGCCATTGGTGCCGTTTACTCATCGTACACGTTGATTTGCTATATTCAACACATCGAGTGCACAAAAATGCTAGCCCGCAGCCAGTGCACGCGCACACTCAGCAGCAGCAGGCAGGCCCATGCACGGCCGTTCGTAGCAGGAGCAGCCAAGCCGTCTCTGCGGTTGCAACGTCTCCATGCGATCGAGGAGAAGCGCGACACAGCCGGGTCGCAGTCCAGCGCGTCACCAGACATGATGTCTCAGGAGCAGCTGTCTAAACTGGCAGAGCTTAGGCGTCAGCGAGCGGATGCAGCGCCACAGACAAGCAGTAACGTAGTACAAGGAGCTCTAGAGGAGGCGCAGCTGATCTCGTGGCCCACACCTGGCAAGGCCCTGCTAGATACAGTGCTGGTGCTGGCCATTGTTGCTGCAACTGGAGCAATGCTGTTTTCCCTCAATGTGCTGCTGGCAGATGTTTCAGGACTGTGGTACAGCCACTGAGATGTGTACTAGCTGTGATTATAGCTCGTGCTGGTCAGCAGCCGCAGCATAAGTGGCAGCAGGGCAGTGTACTTGTGGCTGGGCTGGCCGCTGCTGGCGGCAGCACACCATCAATATGCTGCCTGCTGTTGTGGCACCTTGGCACCTGCACATTATGCTGGTGCTTGGATGGCATACGCAAGCAGGGATTGCCTGTCGTTTGGTGCAATTGGCGCAGACATTGCACATCAGCGGTGTGCAGGCCAGCATCATCAGGCTGCCTGCGCAGTGGCGTGGCACACTGTGCCAACTCGAGTTGTCAGCGAGGCTGCAGTGAAAGTACTGCCACCATCTGTTCGAGGGCAGTGACAGGAACGTCATGCGGAGTTTGTGGGAGCCTGCCACATACGGCTTTGCGTAGTGTACGTGCAGTGCTGGCCACATCAGCGTGTGCTGCAGAGCCAATGGGCCTGTCTGTGCTTCAGCAGCAGCAGCAGCAGCAGCAGCAGCAGCAGCAGCTGTCCAGGGAAAGCCACTGCCCATAGCCAGCTGGATTGCTGGCTAGTGCCCCTTGTGGTTGGTTTGCTTGTGTTACCTGCAGTTATGCTGTACACAAGTGCATGAGCTCTTGGTGATTTTATGCTGCTTAGCACAGTTGATGGCAGCAGCAGTTGCAGCAGCAGTGGTTTGCAGCATGGTTCGGCAGCCTTGCTTGACACAAGGTCAGCACTGTTTCCACACCACGGGTGTAGCAGCTACTTGTCTGCTCTCTTTTCATCCATACTGCGGTATTATAACCTTTGTTACTGTTTGACCTGGGGAAGGCCATGTGCGCCATGCTGCATGATCCAGTGACATCAGCCCCACTGCATCGCGCAGCTGCTTGCTATGCTGTCAGCTGCTGGGAATTCATGTTTGCCTTCCTCTGGCCGCAGCAGCTGGCATCATAGCAAGCATGCCCAGCAGTCCGCATGGTACATGTGACTTGTCACCAGCAGCATGCGGTGTCAAGTGTGTGATGTAATATGGTTCATGACGGCGATGTTGCTACAGTAACATGACGATGATGGATCATGACGTTCAGCGTTCTATGTGGATATGATGCTCAGCAGAGCTGCAGTACGCCACCTGCCAGGTGGGTCACCCACAGCAGTGCTCGCCACATGCCTTCTAGATACAAGCAGCTGTAGGTTGTTGGGTGTTGCAGTTGCAGCCAGTATTCACTGTTACAATCTGCAGGGTGGGGTCACGGGCCAAGCGGATCACAGCAGCCAATCAAGGTTCGTGCTCAAAAGTGTCATAAAGTTGAAAGAAGCCCCAACTCTCACCAATCAGACCGATCAGCAATTGGGCAGCACCGCAGGAGTTCGCTGTAACGGCTGCTGCACACCGTTTGAAACTGATGCTGAACACTGCCAAGGCACAAAATGTCCACCAGCGACTGTAGACCAATGTGCTCTTCCCTGTTTAACCACCAATGCTGCTGTTGTCATCAAGCCTGCTTAATCTTGCCCTTGGCAGGTGCTGCTGCTGCTGCTGCTGCTGCTGCTGCTGTTGCTCCATCCTGTGGCAATACAGGAGCCAGCCCCTGTGCTAGCCGCTGCCTGTCACAATCACTATGCAAGTCATAGGATCATCCTGCATGATGCAGATCACGAATGATCAGACTCAACCACAGCTGTCCTCAAGCCTGCTTACTCTTGCCCTTGGCAGATGCTGCTGCTGATGCTGCTGCTGCTGCATCCTGTGGCAGTAGGGGAGGCAGCCCCTGTGCCAGCCGCTGCCTGTTCACCGAGCATGTCATAGGCTGCGGATCAAAAGGGAGCAAACTCTATCACAGCTGCCCTCAAGCCTGCTTACTCTTGCCCTTAGCTGCTGCTGCTGCTGCTGCTGCTGCTCCATCCTGTGGCAGTATGGGAGGCAGCCCCTGCGATAGCCGCTGCCTGTTCACTATGCACGCCTTCTTCATGGAAGGGTTGCTGCAAGCCTGGCAGGCCCCGCATTTTGGAGTGACACCAAGATATGCACGCTTGCCAGTCAATGCACTGCTGCTGCCACCGCTGCCATCTGCGCTGCTGCGGGCTGCTACTGCAGCGCTGCCTGCTACTGCTGCAGGGCTGCTGCCAGGGTCTAGTTGGAGGCCTGAGAGCTGCAGAGGGGGTCTGTTGCAGCCGGGAGGGCCACTTAGCACTGCACGGCGTGACAGCAGTAGCCATTGCACGGCATCTAGCTGCACATGAGGATCTGGTGCTGCACTATGCTGCTGCTGCTGCTGGTTTTGCTGCTGGCTGCTGCTGTCGTGTGCCGTATCTGTGCACACTCGCTTCGCTGGTGGCTCGCCAGCAGCTTCAGCATCAGCTGCTGCTGCATCCTCAGTCACTGCTGCTGCTGCTAAGGTAGTAGGCTGCTGCTGTGCTTGTTCTGCTGGGCTGCTGCTCCTGCGCTTGCCTTTGCCAGAAGCAGCTGCTATTGCTCCCTTCAAGGCGCTGGCAGCAGCAGCAGCAGCAGCAGCAGCAGCAGCGGCAGCCTCAAGTGCGGCTTGATCTTTGCTGAACAGCTGCATCGCCGTCTGTTCATCTTCAGCCCACCACTCGCTTTCATCTGCTGCAGCAGCTGCTGCACTCTTCGCTTTGCGGCGGCTGGCATAGCCCCTTTTGAACTGGCCAATGCATGCCTCCCGGGAAGCAGCATGCAGCCCTGGGGCTATGAAGTGCTGCTGCAGCTGCTGTACTACGCTGCCAGGCTGTACTGCTGCCTCTCGCAGCAGCAGCAGTGCGGCTTGCACCAGCTGAGAGCAGTGCATGCCTTGCTGCTGCTGCTGCTGACTATCTGCTGCATCACCTGCCACTGACGGGGTGCCAGGCTGTGTGCCTTGCTGCTGCTGCTCAACCTGCTGCTGCTGTTGCACTGCTGCTGCTGCCGCCGGCTGCCCTGCCCATGGCTCCGCAGTGTCTACTGTTGCCAGTGCCCGCTGCCATGCGAATGCAACAGCGTCATAACTGGCCAACCTCGGACCCATGCTAGCGCGCTGCTGTGTGCGCGTCTCTAGATGATCTAGGTTTCTGGCTGGCCTGAAACCCCAGGGAAGGTCCTGCTCCAGTGGCAGAAGGTAGCAGCTGTACACTGCTGCCAGCTCAGCTGCTAGTGCTGAGTCACGCTGCAGGTTTAGTGCTAGGTTTTGCCAGCCTGCCGACTGTGATACCACTCTGAAGCCTCCCTGACTCATCACCTGGTTTTATTGCACAGCAACGCAGCAAGGTTACGGGATGCCGGTGATTGCTTATCGAGTGTGCATGGTATTGCCACCGCACTGTACAGCACAATGTGTTGCACGTGTGTCAGCATCGCCACACAACAGCATGTGCGTGGGGTGAACATACACAGCTGATGCCCGCCAGGGGAGCAAGCGATCCTGCTTTCGGTGCGTAACTTCACACCCTCCTGCAGAAACATTCAAGGGGGCCACTGCTGATGCGCTCCCGATGTTTTGGCAACATGTTTGAGCGCATTGGCAGATAACATGATACAACACACCTCAATGAAGAGCCTGTTGAGGTCCAGCACTGGAGCTTCTGGGCCCAGCTGCGGCAGCAGCAGCGGCCGGCCCAGGAAGGCTTCCAACTTGCAGCGCCAGCGCATCTGCAGCAGCAGCAGCAGCAGCAGCAGCAGCAGCAGCAGCAAAGCTGTGTCAGCAAGCGCAGTGCAGCTGAAGGCCTGAAAGGCTGTATGTGTTTGATTGGGAGACATACATGCGCTGCTGCTTACGGTACGCGACAGAAACTGCCACAGCACCTGTGCTTCGTGACGTCAAACATCCTTTAGCTGCTCAAGCAGCAGGTTGATTGTTTGGCAACACTTCTGGATCCATACTGTTGGTGCTCTGCATCGCAGCATACACGCCAAAGCCGTCGCTGTCAGAAGCACCTCACCAGGACCTTGCAGGACCCACCTGCTCTGGTGGCACCACCAGCTGCTGCAGCTGCTGCTGCCTCAGCGGGGCCCTGCCACCTTCCTGTGAAGGCTTGCCTTGCAGTTTGGCCAGCCTCGCTGCTGTGGCTGCTGCCTCAGCACGCTGCAGACCAAACGAAAGCAGCAGTGAGCAGAAAAACTGTCAGTTGTAATTATATCAACAGTAGGAGTTCCTGAAGGAGAACCCAAGCGCAGCACCTTCACCCTCACCCTCTGCCCACATGCCCTGCCCCCCTGTTGACGGTTCTCTTACCTTTGCTGCAGCATCCTCAGCCGCCTTGCCTTTCCCTGCCGGCCGCACCGCCTTGCGCTTTATGCTGCGCCAGGCTTTGGCGTATGGGCTGTCAACAGGCACGCTGCCCAGAGTGTGGGTGGTGGCCAGCTGGCTGCTGGGCCGCAGCTTGGCACGCTCAGGAATGCCTTTCAGGGTGGCCTACGGCAACAGCAGCAAGAGTAGCAGTAGCAGCAGCAGCAGCAGTGGGTGGTAGCCAGTGGTAGCTAGCAGCAGTGGGTGGTGGCTAGCTTGCTGCTGGGCCGCAGCTTGGCACGCTCGGGGATGCCTTTCAGGGTGGCCTGCAGCAGCAGCGGCAGCAGCAGCAGCCGGCACAATCTACACGACCATCTACTTGGATCATTATCCAAACTCATTGCACTGCAACTCTTGTTCAAAGACACCAGGCACCGTGAGCAAACACATCAAAGCTAGAAGAGGAGGCGCCCACCTCAAAAGGGTCCTCCTTGATGCCCTGCCTGCTGTTGTGGCGAGCAGCAAGCGCCAGCAGCTGCGCATGGCTCTTGCTGCGCATGTCGATGCGGCTGCTGCTGCTGCCAGGGCAGCTGAAGCCCTTCGGGAGGGGCAGGAACTTGAGGGGCATAGACCAGGGCGCTGCTGCTGAGCGGGAGATGCGCGGTGCAGCTTCGTCTGCTGCTGCAGCAGTTGGTTCTGCTGCATGGCTGAACGGGGCTTGGTGTTGTGTGCTCATCAGAGGGTTGCTGGCAGCTGCTGCTGCTACTGCCTGCTGCTACTGCTGCTGCAGCAGCAGCTTCTGCTGCAGCTGCTGGTTGTGCATGTCAAGGCCTAGCGTGATGGATGTTCAAGATAGCGGAGAGCTTATGCTAACCGCACGTATAGAGCTTGGTTTGTAGAACAAGTGATGCATACGTATTCAAACGACACAACTACATCAGTGCACGCTGTGACTGGCTCGCCCTGTTTCGAATTATCTGTCGGTGTAATACATGTCACTACTCGGTCTTAATGGTTCGAGGAAGTGTTCACCACGATCCGTAATCTGGATGTGATGTTCGGTTGTTAGGCCATGACATGGTCACTGGCAGAACCCTAGACTGCCCTCATGTTGCACAAGTGTGATGTTCTTTGGTCTTCACTCTCTTATTTCCTGGTCTCACACCATGTGTTCAACCTGTTGTGGCTCTTGCCATCAGAGACGGTGCCTGGACCCACATGTAACTATCCGCTGTCAAAAGTAGCAAGTCCATGCCGCCTTTGGCCGACTTGCAGAGTCGGACCAGGGCAGGGGTACTAGCCGGACATAGCACCATTGTCAAGCTACCTTCAGCATACGCCTCTGGCAGATTGAGATATTGAGGTCTTGCCAGCGGACACACCCCTGCACAAGTTTGGTTGACTTTGGATGTGACTCCCAAAGGTTTATGCCAGCCATTCAACATAATAACGTACAGCCCAGCCCATCATGGCCCACAAAATCCCTCTTTGAGGTAAACCCGCACCCGTGGCATCAGGATGGGCATGGACAACAGCAACATGATGCTAACACTAGTGCAACCACAGCAGCAGCCACAGCTGCAACGGCACCAAACAAAGCGCCCAGGGCGCCAGTGTACACAGCCATCATGTCGTCATAAGTTTGCGCTGGCAAGGCGGCAGTAAAGGCAACAGTGTGTAAATGTTTTGCGATGTCCAACATGCCACTGAAGGTTGGGAGTGCGGTTGTCACCACGTGCTGAGTGCATGTGTACTGCTCGTACCACCCCAAGGCAAGTAGCCAACGCATAGGGCACATGGGGTCTTTGCGCTTCTGCGCCACACACGCAGCAACTGCGGGCGTTTGACGCAGGTGCAGAAACATGGTTGATTCACAAGCAAAGAGTTTTGCTGACAGTTGCAGAGTACCCTCCAAAAGTGGCGATGCTGTTGAAACACCGCTTTGCAGAACACGGCTGGCAGCATTAGCAACCGTGGCATTCACAACAACAACGTAGGATGCATTGCCCTGGCTGTAAGGATGACATCTTTGCGCTGGATGCCAAGGGTCTGCTCCCATTGTTTCACCGCTCCAAAACACGTCCTGTAGCTCGGTAAAGCCGGTCTTGTTTAATTGGTGCAGACCGCCCCAGTTGCCATCGGGTCTGGTTTGAATCAAGCCGGGGATGTCTGTTGCCTTGTAGTACCCCAAGATCCCTCCACACTCAGCGAGCAATTGCAAGTGCGACATTGTCCCAAACTGCAGCTCTTCTGGCTCCTTGGGTACCTCAGGCAGTAACACCTCGGAGAAGTCCAAGTGCCCCTCGGGGTTGCTACAGACTGAGAAGGATGCTTGCGGCCAGGGCGGTATGTGGCCCCAGTCAGCATTGGCAGCATGTGCAACAGCCCCATCCATCAGTGTCTTAGAGCCATTGATGCACACACTGTTCAGGTCGCGTTGGGCCATCAAGGTAAGAGCTGCTTCGTTAACCAGGCTGTCCATGTTCAGCACTAGTTCGTGTGCCAGAGTTGCAAGGCCAGCAAGCAGGGTGAAGGTGAAGGTGGCAGCCATTAATCCATACCAGATGTTGCAGCAGGTGCTGTCCTCACCACACTTAAACCATTGTGCTATACTTCCTGCTCAACTCCGGCACCTGTAGTGACCAATGAACGTATTAACTGAGACATGCAGTAGGTCGGCTGACAGTCAACATTGATGGGCCTCTGCTTTGTCTTCTCACCTGATGCACGTGCAGGAGGGGAGTTCCGTGAGTGCAGTAGTGGTGTCGGGTTACGTGAAGAGGAAGATGCTGGGATCCATGGCGAGTTTTTGCTGTCTGTTACGCGGCGATTGCAGCGAAGTGAAGCCTAGGCTGGCCTGCTATGCAAGGTCAAATGCGGACCTCCGCGACGACTTATCTGCCAATGACATTTTGCATTCGTGCGTCCAGCATCAGCGCTCTGCTCGCCATATAAACGTCTTACTGCAACCGTCGCTTCAGCAGGAATCGTTGTTTTACCATGCAAAAGACGTTGTTTCTGCAAAGACCATCGACGGCACTGAATTGACGGGAATCTGCCTGCCGAGCACGCCTGCAAACGTCTGCAACGTTGAGTAAATCATGTTAGTTGTTGAAAGGCACACTCGGATCGTGATTGCTGATGCAGACAAACCTGAAACCTGTAACATTTCAGTGACACCTGTAACAAATCAGTGACACCAGATTTACCAAGCATACCCCCCCCCCCCCCCCCCCGCCCCCATCCGCCCCACCTATTGGTCCCGTCCTTGCTACTGCCCCACATCCTGCTGCTACTGCTACTGCTTCTGCTGCTGTTGCTGCTGCTCGCCGTCCTGCTTTGCGTCTGCTGGCTCCTGGTGCATCAGCCGCTGCGCTGCTGCCTCATCCTCAGGAGTCTTCTTGCCTTCCTGGGTGTATTCCTGATCAAGTGCCTCCCAGGCCCTGTATACCTTGGACTGCAGGTAGAAGCTGCCGTACTTCTGGTTGACCTCAAACATGTGCTTGTAGCGCTGCATGTTGCAGGAACAGCAGGCAGCACAACATCAATATCTCAATTCATTCATTCAGCACTGCATCCTTCCAACGTAAACAGCAGCTGCACCAAGCAGAGACACACGGCTGCATCCCTTGCTTGTCTGACAAGCTGTGTTGTAAAGAATAATGTGGCACATACCTTTGTTACATCCACCCATGACGCGGATGGGTCCACGCTGAGTATCATGCGCGCCTCCTGCACCGACATGCCTGAGGCGGTCTTCACTGCCTTGTTCACTGCCTCCTGAGCAACGCCAGACTTGTGTGCATCTGCAGAGTAGGTGCAGAGATGGAGGAGCGACAAAAGCAGCAGCAGCAGAGCCCGGAGGGGGCAGCAACAGCAGCAGCAGCAATTCAGCGGTGCTATGCCAGCACTGCTGCAATTAGGCCATTCATCCAATGCTACAATGATGCTACACAGCCAGCCAGCTGGAATCTGGCCTTTCCTGCAATACCTAGCTGCTACTGCATGCTGGTGTGGCTTGCAAAGCAGCTGCTAACACCAGAGCCTGACAACTGCTGCTGTCAGGAAGCAGCTGCTGGGGAGCAATAATACAATGTGCCTCGAGTGGTGACCCGGTTGCTGCTGCTGCTGCCGATGCCGTTGGAAAGTCACTAGTGTTGTTCTGTGTGTGGCAGCATGCTGGTCTTGCGGCTGACTACAAACATGCATGTGCAAATGTTTTAGATAGGCCAACGCATACTTGCATTGATGTTGTGCATGCAGCATGTGGAGACAATGCAGCATGCAGCACGCACCATGCTTAGAAGCATGTTCACGACACCTGTCAAAGTCTTGTGCTGTGTGTACTCTTCCGCCATTACTGGCAAGAAGCAACACAAAGTCACCATAAAGCAAGTTGAACATCCTGTGTTGCTTGCTGCTGCATCTGCCACTCACTCTGCAGTGCCTGATGCCAAGCTTGTGACGCTGCACGCAAGACAGTGGTGGCTCCTGCCACCAGCAGCTGTGCTACTATACGGGAAGCCTGCAGGACGAGTAACAGGTGGTAAGCAATGAAACAACTGCTTGGCTGCGCCTGAGAGGGTACTCTGCCATTTTCCCACCATTGCTGCTTCTAGTGTGTGCTCTGGCTCAGACCGCTAGCAGCATCTGCGCCCAGGCTGTCATGCTGAGAGTTTCCTCTTGTGAAAACTAATTATTCACTAAGTAGAGATAACAGTGCTTGGTATTGCTGCGGATCGACGATGTCTGTGTAGGGGTGAGTGAGTGGCTGCTGCTCGCCAGGAGTCGCTGTGTGCCGATTACAAAACAATGGTTGTAGCACGTAGAACTTGGCTTACACCCTGCTTCGCACACTCGTAACGCACTCCACGTACGCTGGGGTTCGTCCAGCAGGTTTAGGCAGTTCTGTCACTGTGTCGGAGCAGTATCGGCACGAGTGCTCTGCAGCACTCGCAACCCGGTGTTCTGTACGTTAGCCGTTCAAGCTTTCTGCAGCAGCGGCCTTTGACCACATCGACCTTGCTCGCCTGATTACAGTCACTTCACCTGCCACTGAACAGCTGGGACAGCACCAGCCACAGCCACACCAGCAGCATGGACCCCTCAACATTCAGGCTAACCCAGCTCTCACATGGAGGAGGTTGTGGCTGTAAGATTGCTCCTGCAAAACTGCAGGAGATCCTTACGTCTGTGAGCCTGGACGCATGTGAGCGAGCAAAGCCAGTTTGGCGCCAGCCATTGGCAGGCATGCATACACATGTAAATACATGCCTCAGCGCAGCTGCTCACCAGCTAGAGTTCACCTGCATTACTTAAACTGCATTACTTAAACTGCATTACTTAAACTGGCAGGGCGCAGCAGCAGCAGCAGCAGCAGCAGGCTCATACCTACTGTCACATAACATGCAGACAAGGCATGCTTATGACTGCATGATGTCCGACATGTGACCAGCGGGTCAGCTAGGCTGCTTGACAGTGCCAGCATGGTGCTTGCACAGCACCATGCAAATGCGAGTAATAGTGCATGTAACGCTCCGTTGCATTGCTGTATATGTCTGCAGTGAGCCCAAACCTGCTGGTTGGAGCCAGCACATGTGATGACGCGGCAGTGTACAAGATCAACGAGCAGCAGGCCATAGTGCTCACCACCGACTTCTTCATGCCAATTGGTGAGTGTGATTACAGCTGATGCGAAAGCATTGCATTTGCAACAAGCATATTCTGCATGTATGCAGATGCTTGACTTGCGCATTATGCACCAGCTGTGTGTGCACTACACAACCTTGCTGTGCTTACTGTCACACAATACGCTAAGCTGCTTTGGCAGCAGCAGCAGCAGCATGGGACCCTGCAGCAGCATGCAAGTAGGTTTTGGAAGAGCGCAAAACAGCAGTCATGAGCTAGCTGACGCCTGCTGCCGCCGCCCTGCTGCTGGTGGTGCTGCCCGGGTGTGCCTGCAGTCGACAATGCGCGCGACTTTGGCAGGATCGCAGCAGCCAATGCCATCAGTGACGTGTATGCCATGGGTGGGAAGGTGCGGCCTGCTCAACACGACATTCTGTATATCCAAGGTGCTCATGCACTACCTTGAGCTATAATCCATCAGCCGGCGTCCCATGAGGTTGACCTGATGTTGACCTGATACTGGCTGTAACCTGCGTAACATCAAGCAGCACTTGTCTGAAGCTGGGGTGAATGTTTCTGCGCATGCGGTTTAGCTTGCATTGTGTTGTGTGGAACATTCGCTGGCAGTGTGATGGATCGTCACACCGCTGATGTGCAAGCCACAGTTCAACATGCACACGACATTTGAAGAGCGCCCAACCACAATCTACTTGACTGCGTACTTGTGCCTGCACTTGTGCTGTGCTGTGAAGCCGCTGCTGGCACTGTCTGTGCTGGGCATGCCCATCAACAAGCTGCCAACAGAGGTCATCACAGTGAGTGCAGCAGCAGCAGCACTGACAGCAGCAGCAGCAGCAGCAACAGCAGCTACTGCAGCGGCAGCAGCGCTGGCGGCAAAGATGGCGGTAGCAGTGGCTGCAGTGGCAGCCGCTGCTGCAGCTACGCAACCGCCCCGGCTGTTGCAGACAATGCATGCTGGATGTTGTAGAGCTGCTGATTGAACATGCTACTGCTGCTGCTGCTGCTGTCGCAGGAGATTTTGAATGGTGGTGTGGACATCTGCAAGGAGGCAGGCATCCCCCTGGCTGGTGAGGCTGGCAGGTGCACCAGGCTGGCAGCTGCATCATCAACCCACCAATCAAGCCATGCATTGTTACATAACAATAGCGCCATCAAGCCATAGCAACGACCACACTATGCCGGCAGCTGCTTCTTTGGCACCAGCAGTGAAGAACGTGACCAGCAGTCTCATACATGCCAGCTTCGATCCCTGAGGCTGACAAACACATGTGTCTGTTACAACATACACACTGTATTGACATACATGTGGCCGCACTGCAGGAGGCCACAGCATAGACTCCCCAGAGCCAATATTTGGTCTAGTGGTGGCTGGCATTGTGGACCCGGCCCGCGTGGCGCGCAACAGCGCAGCAAAAGCCGGCGACCTGCTGCTGCTGAGCAAGCCGCTAGGCGTAGGCGTGATGACCACAGCCCTAAAAAAGGGGCTGCTGGCGCCTGAGGGGTACACAGAGGTGAGCCTGTGCTGCTGCCACTGCTTCCTGGTTATGACAGCGGGTAGAGGGTAGCAGCACCCTGGTTATGTGTCCGCCTGCGCTCACACACTTCAGCGCATCATGCAACAATGAGCTGCTGCTGCCAGAGGGATACACAGAGGTGAGGCTAGACGACACTACATGAGGCCCAGAGTAGCATGCAGTGCTGCTTGTGCGGCTGTTGAGCAAGCTGCTGGGGGTGGGGGTGGTGACGACAGCACTGAAGAAGGGCCTGCTGCCGCCTGAGGGATACACAGAGGTGCGGCTGCATGATATGGATCTCATGCTTTTGCAGCTGCATGTGTTGCTTTTTGTCTTGCGGCCTCAGCGCGGTTGTCTGTCCCACTGCAGGCAGTGCTGCAAGAGCGCTTCTGTGCCCTCAGCATTGCTGCTACATGATGTCGCCAACCACCCCTCTTGACTTCTAGCCACAGACAGCATCCATCAACACACTCGATCCACTGTGCAACCGTCATACCATGTGCAGGTTCTGGCTACGATGACACAGCTGAATAAGGTCGGGCAGCAGCTGTCAGCAGCTGAGGGCGTGCATGCCATGACTGACGTCACTGGCTTTGGCCTGGCGGGGCACCTACTGGAGGTGGCTCGCGGCAGCGGGCTGGCTGCTGTTGTGGACTTTGGGAAGGTGCGCAGATGGGATGAGTGTGTGCATATGATTGGTGGTGCGTGCAAAACCTTCGCTGTGACAGCCACTGTTCAGTTGTGACGGCAGTGGTCTGTTGAATACTGGTAGCAGCATGTGTCAGGCAGCGTGGCCGAGGCATGCGGAGCTGTGCTGTTGTGGTAGCGGCTGGGTGGGCTTTGGCCTGGCGGGGCACCTGCTGGAGGTGGCACGCGGCAGCGGCCTGGCTGCAGTTGTGGACTTTGAAAAGGTGCGCAAACACAGCGCTTTGTGCTTGCACGTATTTTGGTGCTGTTTTGCGTGGCCGGCTGATGCCGCTTGTAGCTGGGGTTGCTTGTCACGTGATGGGGGCGGCTATTGACCGGCAAGAAGGACTGCCGCGTAATGGGAAAAGTCTTAGGTGATGTACTGGCTGGGTTGCTGGCTGGCAGGCCTGCTGCTGCAGCTGCTTTTACACTGCCAGGTGCCACACACGTAACCGGCTCTCCCAAGAGGTTTCAGTAGTGCGGCGGCCAATGCAAGTGTGCCAGCTGCTGCTGTTGTCTTTGTCCGCATGCATCTTGATGCTGGTCCTTTGGCATGCATGGAACAGCCATTGTCAGCTTACTGCAGCTGCTGCTGCACTTGGCTGCCTGGTGCGCTTTTGCAGGTGCCTATCATGCAGCATGCGCCAGCTATGGCACAGCAGGACACATTCCCTGGTGAGTGGCACTGGCAGCTCATACGTAAAAGGACGAACTTGTACGCTGTAAGTGCAACGTTGCGCACCTTCAAACATTGCTGTGTGTCCTCACCCGAGTTGACCTTTTGCCAAGGCACCTGGTGTGATCACCTTGACTACCTGCCAAGCAGGGATAGAGGGTGTATGTTACGTGCAAAATATATGTGTGGACTCCCAGCTGCGAGCCTCCTGCAATGCTGCGAGTGATGCACCCATTTGCCATCTGTGCACACCTTCAACACGTCACAATGTCCTGCCAAATGTTACACGTTTACAACCATCTGCCTGTGTTTGACAGTTCCGTGCTACGCTGTGGTTTTGTGCCAAACACACATGCTGCCGCTGCTCTCACAGGTGCCGTGGCCCGCAACTTGGAAAGCTACAGTCAAAGCGTTGACTTTGACTCAGCCATGCCAACCTGGCAGCAGCACCTGCTGGTTGACCCGCAGACCTCGGGCGGTCTGCTGGTGTGTGTTGCTGCCGATGCTGCGCCTGCTGTGCTGCAACTGCTGCACGAGGCTGGCTGCGGTAGCGCTGCTGTGATAGGGCAGCTGGAAGAAGGGGAGCCACGGGTGCGGGTGATGGCTGCTGCACCTGACAGCTAGCGAGTGGTAGCTGGGTTACGTCCGGGATAGGTGCTGTTAGTGTGCCATCTTGTTAATCACAGAGAGTTTGCGTGTTGTGGTGTGCCGGGTACATTTCGCTGATGTGACCAGTCGGTGCAGCAGCTGGAAGAAGGGGAGGCGCGGGTGCGGGAGATTGCTGCTGCATCCGACAGCTGAACGGAAACAGTTGATAGCAGCAGTCAGTCGCAGCAGTGCAGCTGGTGTTGCACCTGGTGTGTGTGTTTTTGAGTGGCAGCGACTGTGAGCAAGCTGTTTTGGAGCTTGCTGCATGCCCCATGTCAGACGTGGGCCTGCTGCACCACTGCTGTGCGCCACATCACCTGCATAAGCGTGTATGTCAGCGTGTGATGAGTTCATGTTAAGATTCATAACACTGGTGGTCACCAGCAGGGCTGCTAGCAGCAGCAGCATGCTGCACTGCGAGCAGTAGCAGCAGTAGGCTCCTACTAGGTGTAGTACACTGGAACAGCTGTTCAACAGCAGAGTTTCACAGGCCGGTTCTTGCACACCACTGAGGTGCTGGAGTTGCGATGCATGGTATGTTCCGTTTACGTTTGCCTAGATGCAGTAATTGTGACAGTAATGGCATGCAACCTGAGAAGGAGGGGATACTGCTAAGCAAGCCCGTACTCGGCAACTGCACTCGCACATCGCTTCGCCCTGCTTGAACGTTTCGGTGATGCATCAGGCGCCCGAAGCAGTGGTACCCTTGTTGTGGAAGTGCTGCAGTGCAACCGGCAATGTGTTCATGGGCGAGCTTTATTGCCAAGCAGTGCCGTGGGTGCTGATAGCTAAAAAGCATGGCAAGTTGAGACGATGCAAACTAGCGCAAACAAAAACTTACACGAACTGAGTACTGCAGCGACTGGACCAAAAGGCGCTCCTGCGCGCCCAACTCGTTAGGTTGCAGCCAAATACCAATGTTTCAGGCGTCGAAGGCTTCCCTGCAGAGTACGACATGTTTTGACCATAGTTAAAGTGTTCTTTCACGGTGTTCCTGCCAAGTGTTCAAGCACAGTCTGATCTTTTGCACACACCATCCAGCGCTGCCACAGCGCCTTGAGTGCTCTTGACTGTGGTCATAATTCATAGTCATTACATTACGACGGAGGCATGGCGACGGCGTCATCGGCCTTGTGCTTGCTGCTTGTTGGGGTGATGCTGCTGCCAAGACCCACCCACTGCTGTGGGTGTGGCGGGCCAACAAGAGGTGTTTGCACCAGCACACATCACAGCTTCGCACATACTGCACATGCTGCACATGTCGCATTACGCATGTAAATCTGTAGACACGGCGTGCAGCCGGTGGTGTGCAGCAGAAGCAGATGACAAGCTGAAGCATCAGTATGACCCTGTGGCGCAGCGCAACCTTAGCAACCGGCAGCAACTGCTTGCAAGCTGCAGCAGCATCATTGACGATGTCATTAGTGCCAGCATGTCTCTAATGCATATGTGTGCTGAGCCTGCAGGCTGCAGCTGCAGCCTCCAGCAAGGCAGCTGCACATTGCAGCTGGGCGCTCGCTGTTACTAGCAACGTTTGAAACGCTGACCTGTGCCTTGTGTACGACCGCCGCGCAGACTGTAGCTACGAGCCAAACGTTGCCGTTGGCAATGGCGGAGTGTGGCCCAGCCAAGAGAAGGACAAGGGGTATGCTGATGAGCAACATGCATGGCCAGTGCTGGCCAGCAGTGCACTGCCGTAACACTGCTCATGTGAAATGAGGCATGTGTGACCCCTTGATCACCTCCGGCATGCTTTCACCACAAAATGCCTTGCGTCAACCGCTCTGATTATTCATTGGAAGGTGCTTTGAAGTATCTGCATGCAATTATACACATCGTTGATCCTAGGAGGCCTGCAGCTGCGTAAAAAATCCTGCACCAGGCACGTTGTCGCAATATACAGTGCACGGCATGACTTACAGTAGCATGCATGCTGCGGCTGCATGCTGTGCAGCACTAAAAATGTGGCCAGTATGCCAACAGCCCATGCCATGAACAGCACCACCATGCGTCTGTGAAGTTATTTACGACAACCCACTGAGCTGGCGTTGTATGGCACAGTGCACTGTAGCGCACAGCTGCTGCTGCACGCGTCATGCTGTCAACCCCAGCAACAGCACGCCACCCAGTATCGCTGCCCTCCTGCATTTCCTCCATGCGGCTGCTGCGGCCCCGGCCCCCAACGCTGTGTTGTTGTTGCATTGTGTGTATGTCTGCACTACAATGCCCTGCTGCTGCTGCTGCTGCTGCTGCTGCTGCTGCTGCTGCTGCTGCTGCTGCTGCTGCTGCTGCTGCTGCTGCTGCTGCTGCAGGCAACATTTGTTTGCCCTCTGCCCATCTGGCCTCACCAGTCCCTACGTCACCTGCGTAGAGGAAGGACAGTGGAGCGAGCTGAAGGGCGGCTCTGTATGCCCTGGAGATGAAAGTATGTCACGAGTATACGTAGCACAACGTAACGCAACCGGCAGGACTGCACATTCATGTTTCTTGAGACAGTGCAGCGGCGTCGCACGTCTTTTCAGCAACAAGCTAGCTGGCAGCTGTGCAGGCACGCAGTGCATTGCAACACAATTGTGCGCTGGCATGGAGTGGGTCTGCTCCAGTCAACCACGCAGCACCTGCGCCGAGGTGCATGCAGTGATGCTGTGGCTGCATGCTACCTGCTGCAAGCGGCTCACTTGGGTTGCCGCCTGCTAGAGCTGCTTGACCCCAACTTGACCTCAGCAACGCAGCAGCATGTTGGCCGCCCACATAGAGGCTCTATGCATGTTTGCCACAATGACATGCAGATAACTGTCTAGCTAGCTGCGCACTAACTGCATGCATGTGGTCAGGTGCATCAGGTGTGCGCTTACCCGGATAAGGCATGCACAGCAGTGGTGTGCATGCATGGGTGACCACCCTGCTTTCATGTGTTGTGCGCCGCAGACACGTGCCCGCAACAGGCGCCCAACAGTGAAGCAGTGCCTGGCCAAGGTTGCCGCTGCAAGGCTGGTTACTTCGCAGCGACAGCGACAGCAACACCGCTGACGTGCTCAGGTGCGTTTGAATTCTTGTTCAAAGCAGTAGTGACAGTTCATTGTGACTTGGAGTGAACATGCTGAGCCTTCAGCAGCATGCCTCAGAGCAAGTAACCAGGAGCTGCATAGAATGGGTTGTCTCCACAGTAATGCAGTGGTACAACAAACAGTGTGCAACGAGGAGCAAGTATGTTACACAGTGTGCCATGCTGTGGCGTCGTGAACTGCAGCGTGTGGCCCAGGCAAATACAGCCAGCCAGGGGTGACTGTCTGCACTGATTGCCCAAGCACCACAGAGCCCACGCCGGACAGGAGTGCCTGCCAGTGCCCAGCTGGGACAGCTCCTAAGCAGAGCAGTGGAGAGGTTCCAACACCCTTGGCCTGCGAGGACTGTCCTGCAGGTGAGTGCCAAGCAACGGTGACTGCGGATTCACCAGAAAAAACTTGGTTTACATCAAAGATTTAGTATACGACAATTGAAAAAATGATAATAGAGACGCTTTTAATATTTTACTAAATAAATTAATGTTCAAAAAACAACAGTGATATCTGTTTTTAAGCAATATATTGCATTTATAAAAACGCAATACCAGCAGAAGCAGAAGCAGCGACGTATGGCCGGCCATGTCACTTTGGCAATGTTCTGATAATGTGAGAGATTGACATTATGATGCTTGGTAGATTATGTCATCATCAAGAGTTTGTCATTGGTAGGTATTACTGCTCATCTGATGCGCGTAATGTTGCTTTTTCCTGCAGGCTACTTTGCAGCTGCTGGTTCCTCAAAGTGCTCCCCCTGCAGGGGCTACTACGAGTTCAGCACAGCACGGGCAACCGCGTGCAGCACCTGTGAGTGATACTCAGCTCAGCTGCTGCCCTGATCAGCTTGTGATGACAGATAGACAGGGAGCGATGTAGCATGCTAGTCGACTTCTGAAGTGCAAAACACCATATAGGTTGGAGCGGTTGAATCAGCCAGCGATCTACTGGCAGCGCTTGGGGCTGAGTCAACAGCTGCTGCATTGGAACGCTGGTTGCCACTTGCTGAGTGGAGCATGTCAGGCAGATAAAGCCTTCGCCTGGTAACATACATACATGCATTTTACAATGCATACAATGCGTTCAGGGGCTCAGCACTGAATACTGCTTGCTGGGTGGAGCATGCTGCTGTTGATGGACCTGGTACAGAGGGCACGTTTCCTTCCTGCACAAATTTGGTGCGTTGCTGTGCATCTAGATTTGCTTCTTTCTGACAGCCTGTCTTGTGTGCTGAACAGCAAGCAACATATATGCTTTGTATCACGGGTAGCAGCTGCATTCTACTGTTTTTTCTTGCAACAATTTTGTCTGTTGCAACCGCTGGCCGCTTGCGACCCTGCAGGCCCTACAGACAGTTACGCAAACGCGGATCATTCAGGCTGCCAATGCAACCAGGGCTGCACCTCTGGCGGAGCTGGCTCTGGCTCGCTTTTGACCTGCACCTGCCCAGGTGGGCAAGCAGCACAGGTTTCCTTGCTCTGCAGGCATTGCACTTGAAAAATCGCATGCAGTTGCGGCTCAATTGGTAGTGCCGCGCACAGTCTGGCAAGGCAAAGTGGCATCACACTCTGAGAACGCCTGGGGGTGGCAGTACCACTGATGCAGTACTGCTGCAGCACTGATGACATGCTTTACTGCCATCAGTGCCCAGGCAGTGCCCTATCAGTGGCGTCAGTACTGCATCAGCAAATGCACGTTCTCAGAGTGTCATTCCCTTCCAGAAAGATCCATGGACCCTTCACGATCTGGGGGATTCTAGGCCCGGCAACTCTTGAGCTCAAATCTGGGTGGTGCATAGGTTGATGCTGCACAGTGCATACCCTGCCATGAAACAGTGCACCTGCGCGCACTGCGCCGCTGCACATTCATCGCATCACTGCTGTTGTGGTCTCGTGTTGGTCAGCAACGGGTTCCGCATGCACCGTTGCGTAGCCAGCACCGCATGATTGCTGCTTTGTTTAAACCCCTTGTATCAAACCGGCTGGCGTTAGCAGAATTCTGCCGTGCCTCTTGCAGCGAATGGACTGGGGATGACCTGCAGAAGCATGCACTCCGATTGGGAGGGCTTGGGGGGGCAGCTGCCAATGCCGAGCTGGGTACCTGCAGGATGGAGTGTATGGTGGCACTTACTTCACGCCGAATTGCTATGGTAGGTGTCGCAACTGCTGAGCATTTGCTGCTTTGCTGCTGCAAGAAGCCCATGCATTTCAACTCCAATGTGTTTTCCTACAACCGGGTGTTCCCTGCACTGATATAGCAACCGAACTGCACTCCTGAGCAGCAGCGCAGCAACTAGCTGTCAGGCAATTGGATTGACAATGTGCGATGCTCAGCAGCTCAAAGTTTCAATGAAGTGGCTGTGCCGCGCCGGTGTCCCACTCAACACGCTGTCGCCTGCTGCGCACAATGCCGTTCTTCCTTGTTCTGAACAGCCAGCACATCTCTTAACGGGTGCCAACTTGCTACCCAGTACACGCTAGCTGGCGCCACAACGTGCCAAACATGCCCCGCAAATGCTGTGCCGGTGGCTACCAAAGACGGCTGCATCTGCAATGATGGCTATACACCTAAGCCGTCCACATCATCACAAGATGGTACCCTGGAGTGTACAGCCTGTCCTGCTGGCACATATGCAAGGGCAGGCGATCTGAGCTGCACGAACTGCTCTGAGGACTTCGTCAGTGTTGCTGCGTCAAGCGACTGCTTTGAATGCCGTACACGCCGTGAAACCCAAACTTACAATCGTATCCTGATCTACTCGGTTCAAAGTCAATGCTGCACAGACTGCATGCGAGTGCATGGTGTTGCAGCAGAACAGTGCTTACAACGTGGTCTGCTCGACTCAGCCGACCATTGGCCTGCAAGCCTACTGTTCCTGCTCATATCAATATCCAAATCAAGGTGAGTTCTGCAGCAGTTCTGCAGCAGTACTGCTAGCCCTTTTTGTGTCAGTTCAAAGCAAGAGAGTGTGTGTGTCGCAATGCCAGCATTTGCGCAGATGTGCATATGCATGCATGTGTGGTGGTTGTGTGCGTGAGGCTGCTGTGCACTTAGGAATTGCACAAATTTATCATGTTTGAGAGCCGTCCGCCAGTTCTGGAAAGCACGTAGCCACCCAGTGTGCAATTGCCTGCACACGCGTGCAGCCATCCTGCCATCAACTGCCCGTTATGCGTGTGCTGCTTTGGATTGACGCTGGTGTAGGTCGGCGGCTGCACAGCGCACACCAGGGGAACACCAGCTTCCTTGCAGCACCTGAAGCTTTGGACATGGAGACACTCGTTACTACCAGTACTCTGCAGTGGGACAAGAAGGGTCCTGCTAGCACAACCGACAAGGCTGAGAGTACCATCTTTGACACACAGCAGCAGCAGCAGCAGCAGCCCCAAACACCCGTCCACATAAGCCCCACCCTCAATATCAATGGCAATCCAGCTACTGTCCTGCCGATGGAAGTGCTGAGGACCACATGGGAAGGGCGCGACGCAACAGATGTGGCTGCATGCCTGTCTGGCGCACTGCTCACAACGAGCAACATCTCGGTGCTTGCGCCGCCATCAGTTTTCGCAGAGCTGGGCTTGCAGCAGGCTGCTGCTGTGAGCATGGCAAGGCAGCTGCTGCCACAGCTGTGGCCAGCGCACGGCAGCGCTGCAGTGTTCACATCCTCAATGTACAAAGGCGGCCCCAGACTGTCTGCAAAAGAGTTGAAGGCTGCACTGGTCAAGCACTATGCCAGCCTACTGCCACTGCCAAGCTGCGTGCGTGTCCCAGAGGGCATGGCACGCAAGATGCGGGTTGCGCAGTCCAATGTTGTGGGCATGACAACACGCACTGCTCCTTTGAGGGGTGGAGAGCTAGCTGATTTCAACGATGATGTGTTGAATGCAGCAGAGCTGGCTGTTGAGGTGGCGCATGTTGAGAATGAGAAGCACCCTGAGCTATGTGCAGGCATAGAAGGCAGCAGCTTCAGGCTGCGCTTTGCAGGCTTTGGCGGGCACTCCAGCCTGTCTGCTGCTACTGCCAACCACATCTGGGTGTACGCATCTGTAGCAGAAGATGTTGAGCTTTGTGGTGCAGCCCAATGAGATGGCACTGGGGGCCACCGGCTGCCTATGTACTGCCGCTACCAACGCTGCCAAGAAGCTGTTCAACCAGAAGATGAGGGGTTGCATTGGTGTGTTCACGTTCAACATAACTTCCTGTGTGGCGAGCTCGAGGCAATGTGCATACGGTACCACATAAACTCTGAATCTTGCGTCTGGGTGAACGCTGCATTAAGCCTCAAATTTTGGTGGCTATGTCAGGCTGTAACCGGCAACTCTAGGGGTTGCACTTCTGGCAATGTTTGCACCTGCAGGTTGCATGTGCCTGGTTTAGTACATGCATGAATTATGTTGGGTGGTTAAACATGGGTTCTGCATTGGAGCATGGCGGGCAATCGCACATTTGTGTACCATATATACGGTGTCTGTGTGCTTGCAAGCATAATCTTTATTGTTTGCTATGCAAAGGCCTATATATCAATAGGACCAACGTCCATGTGTTCTGTGCGGCTTCCCTACACACCGGTGCTTGCATGCCGAATACAGCATTGACATGCGTACGAAAGGCATGGATTGAGAGGTGGTACAACATACTGTTATGCGACGTGGCTGCTGTATGTACATTTGAGCTGCTGAAGTGCATATGTATGCATTGTGCATGTATGTTGGTAGGCCACGTTACTCCCAGGACCCCTTTGACCCTGTCCTTGCCCTTCATTTACTCACTCAGGGCACCCAATTGTTATTTGCAAATTGCATACATACTTGTACAACATGTTGATGGCTGCAATATGCGGTCACGAACTCAGCAGTTTACTTGTGTTGGGTAATGCACTGTATGTCATAACCTAACTATGCTGCCGACCAAAGGTGGGTTGCAAGGCTGCAGCATCAGCCGCGCCACCCTGCCAATGCGAGTTATGTGTTCTATGGTGGCCCTTGTGCCCCTACCGGAGTAAGCATAATATTATTATGCTGTTTATGGTATTGCGAGCTCCGCTTGGAGCACACGTGTGTACAGCCATCTGCTGTCAGTGACAAATGTAGTTATCCGCTCTGGCGTGACTGGTGTTTCCATATGTATTGTGTGCTGCCACCCCTGTGTACTTTGCTCAGAGGTGACTGGTTTTGCAATCTGAGCCGTGGTTAAGTCACTGTGTCTACCCAACGCTCACAGTGCCGCCAGGCAGTTTGACCTACACACAGTGTTGCTATTTATGCACGCGCTGCCCAGACATATCCAGGAGTTATGATTGCATGCGCATGCTGCTGTATGTGTGTTGCGGACAAACGTGATGGTGTGCTGCATGGTTTGCATCGCGTCCATTTTGTGTTTGACGAGTGTTTGATGATAGTGTGGTGTACATGAGCCTCTTGTGGCGGACTAGCAGTACTACTGGCAGCACTGGTTCTTGTGTGCGGCAGTGGCTACGTGCCACGTCAGCAATCTGGCTTGCTGCCTGGATGGGCGTTTCATGTGTGCTGCTTTGCCAGTTACCGCTTGCAGCCAGCTCCTCGAGTGTATATGAGCTGCTGCTTACACAATGGTGATAAGCTGCAGCTCACCTGCGCGCGGCGGCGGACATTCAGTGCTGCGTCATGCCGTCAGTGATTTCAACACTATGTTGTTACTGTGTCCCGCTCTAGGCTGATCACTTTACATATATCACACATTGCTTAGCAATTAAATACTTTACATCAAAACAGCCTTCCTGCAGCAGCACATATGTGCATGTGCTGCTCTGTGGCTGCCTACAGCCAGCACGCTCGCAGGGAATCCCTGTTGGGTGTTTGTTGAGCTTCTGATGTGTAGAATGATGCTGGGCTTCTGTATGGCCTGGTTTCCGAAGGAGTTGTTCTTTCCGCTGTGCTGCATCTGCATGTCCCTGGTTGGGTTGGATTCCGTGGGATTCAGCTGCTCAGCATTCACAACCACGGTCGTCCTGTGCTTCCTGTGCTCGCTTTCCTTGGCTTTGCCTGTATGCTGGCTTCAAAAGACAGTTGTTGGTTTGCTTGTGTGCCGCTTGTGCCTCCATCTCCTCTTCAGGGGCAGTGAGCTAGGCTACACACCGGGCTGGTTGATCAGACTTGGTGTATGAGCTGCATAGCGTTACATTGCCGATGCATGTGGCAGTGCCATCTGGCAGTCATGCATGAACCTACAAGCATGGCAATCCCAGGAGCAAACGTGTCTGCAGGTCAACCTTCTCAGTCACTTGCAGCCGTCGTGGTAAAGGCCCTTTACACACTGTGACAGTGGCCACGGTGACACACCGAAGATATACTTCCAGCCCTGCACAGGACTGCTTCAACATGTACACAGCTTATCAATAATTCCCGCCATTCAAACCATAGCAGGATCAACATATTCATGCTCTGTCCTACACTGTCAATCAACTATAAACCATCGCGCTGGAGCACCACTCAAGGGGTTGCATATGTCCCAGCCGCCGCCAGCCTGGCACGCACTCGTGATGTAACAAGACTAATTGCAACCATAACAATGAGTGCTGTGACAGGTTGAAATCAGCTGCTCTCTACACCTGGCTTCCACTTTTGCTCCCATGCCCCATATGAGGTGCATACACCCCACTCACAGCCAACCCGGGCTTCCACTTGCTCAAAGTTATCCACCATGCATAAAGCAACCACACAGCAACCACGTAGTTGCTGTGCACAGCCGCCACAGCAGCAGCAGCAGCAGCAGCTTACTCGGCTGCCACCTGCTGTGTCCCTTCCAGCAGCCGAAGTGACCAATCCGAGGCCAGCGGCAGGTTTGCAGCACGCGCCACAACCGCAGACCCCTTTGCCAGCCTTACATCAAAGCCACTGCTTGTCTGTGACAGCCAGCAGCAAACTTAGCCGCAGCAAGCTGAGGTGCTGGGGACAAGGGATCCAGTAGAGCTCTGCCATGCTAGCAGCGCACATGTGCTTTCGCAACAAGACTAGCCCGATCAAACTCTTCACTCTGCCGCAACCCCCTCCAGCAGCCGAAGTGACCAGTCCGAGGCCAGCGGCAGATTCACAGCACGCACCACCACAGCAGATCCCTTTGCCAGCCTCACATCAACACCAGCGCCGCTCACAACGCTGTGCATCTTGTTGCCGGTGCTGCGTGCTGTGTAAGCCTTGCCAGCTGGCAGTCCGAGGATGATCACACGCTCAATCAGCAGCTTGCTGGGCAGGGTGCCCTCGGGTGTGCCGGTGGGCTGGGGCATTGTGTCACAGGTCAGCACGCCATGCTCGTAAATAAACCTGCGGGGCGCACAGCAGCAGCCGGCAGCGGGGGGTGAGTAATTATGAGGGGCGGCACGTAAGGTCAAGTAAGGCGTCGAAGGTCAGCAAGGAGCGCTTAGGAGTGAACCTGTGCGCGTGTACAGCAGCAGCTGGCAGCAGGATGATGAGCAGCTTGCTGGGCAGGGTGCCTTCAGGGGTGCCGGTGGGCTGGGGCATTGTGTCACAGGTCAGCACGCCATGCTCGTAGATTAACCTGCAAGAAAGTGCGACCAGACATTTTGAAACTGTAAAGAACGCACCAGCGGGGTGATGTGCAGCATGTGAAGGAGGGTACGGCATCACAGGTCAGCACGCCATGCACGAAGGTGAACCTGCAGGGATGCCCCATGACTGTCGACAAGCAGACGGCAAGCTTTGAATCCTGCTGCTGCTGCAGCAGCGCTCACCTCCTGTGCAGGTACTGGCCCTTGGCGAAGGCAAAGCTGCGGCCATCATCAATGTACAGGTCGCCAACCGCTGGCTATCAGCTGCTGCTGCTGCTGTAAAATCTGCAGCTGGCTATTTGCTGCTGCTGCTGCACAGAATCTGCAGCTGGCTATCTGCTCACGTGGTTGGCTGCTGCTGCTGCATCATCACACCTAGCTACATTGCTGCTGCAGTGCTCACCTCCTGTGCAGGTACTGTCCCTTGCTGAAGGCGAAGCTGCGGCCATCATCAATGTACAAGTCACCAACCGCCTTGCCGCTGCCATCCAGTGCCACCACCAGCGTGAAGGGGTCATTGGCCATGGCGGCTGAGCTGCGGCGGGGGCGGTCCCTGAAGCAGCAGCAGCAGCAGCAACAGCAGCAGCAGCAGTAGTAGTAGTCAGGATTGCAGGCACTGACGTTTGTATTCAGTCTCCCGAGACACAGCATTGCAACAGAGGACATGCAAGATTTTGACAACACACAACACTACACATCACACGCCCTTGACAATCATCCCTATTGACCTGCGCGGCACGACGCCGCCTCCCCTGTACAACACCAGGATGGCATCCAGATGAACCGCTTCGCGCAGCAGCTGCAGCACCTCGCACTAAACGCAACGAGACACCGCACTTCCCGCTGCTCTCTCTCACCTGCGCGGCACAATGACGCCTCCCTTGTAGAACATTGGAATGGCATCCATGTGCACCGCAGTGGTCAGCGGCTTGCCTGTCTTGCCTGGGAATGCAGCGCCTCCCAGCGCCTCGTACCACACAGCTCCCTCCGGCAGGGTGATGTCCACAGACTGAGCACCAGCCTGCAGGAATGATGAAAACAACAACAGCAGCAGCAGTAGCAGAGTGAGTCGCATTCTACAGCAGCAGCAGCAGCAGCAGCAGCACTGCCAAGCGCCTCATACCACACGGCACCCTCGGGCAGGGTGATGTCCACAGACTGAGCACCAGCCTGCAGGAAGAATAAAAACAGCAGCAGCAGCAGCAGCGGCGGCTTGAGGCGCATTGTGCAGTGCCTTGACTAGAGAAGTAGAGCGGGGTCTCATCGATGTATTCCAGTGCCTGTACTATCACATCCCTGGCAGCAAGCACACTAGAAATCAACACCTTACATGCGACAGCAGACTCAGAGCCTGAACATGGAGCCCCTGAAGCCTGCTGAAGTACGACCCACACATGGACAAAATAAGGGACACACAACAAGGATGACGACAAGGATTTTGTTATTTCGTTATTAGAAAAGGCGCACCTGCAGCACCGGCTTGACCAGGATGCCAGGCGCCAGCAGGAACTCCTCTTCAACCCCACAGAGGATGATTCAACCACCCCCTGACTTGCACACCACTCGATACCAAAAGACTACAGTAGACAACAGAGTTTCAGCTGTTGCGCAGCCGCGCACCTGCAGCACAGGTTTGACCAGGATGCCGGGGCCCAGCAAGAACTCCTCCTCAACCCCGTACAGCGCTGGCTGGTCTGGGAACTCAAACCACAGCGGGCGCATGAGGGGGATGCCAGTCTGGTTGGTGTGCCTGCAAGCGGCGGTTGTTGTTTGATGGTAGCAGCAGGCAGCGCAGTCAACAGCCGGCAAGGGTGGTCAGGAGCTTGCAGTAAGCCTGGCACTTAACAGCGCAACTGCTGCCGCAGGTTCGCCTTGTGTCAAATGCGGGCTGGCGTCCGTGAATGCTGGCGGCGACAGCCCTGTGAGCATGCGACAGCGCGCCAAGTCTTGCGCTGCATACAGTCTGCCATGCCTGCCCTGCTGCTGTGGCACACGGCAGAGTCCGGCATGCTTGAGCATGCATGGGGCATGCATACAGCGTTACACGCCTACCATGGCTGCAGTCCTGCAGGATGCTGGCAAACTGCATCAAACTGCACAGCTACAAATCCACAACCCTTGACATGACAGAGGTGATCCGCCGCGCCGCTCATTTGAGCAGCGTGTAGATGTAGGGAAACAATGTACAGCGCTCCCCAGGAACAACCGCAAACACTACAGTAGATGCAGCCGCCGCCCACCTGAACAGCGTGTAGATGTAGGGAAACAATGCACAGCGGTCCCCAGGAACAATCGCAAACACTATACTGAATGCAGCCGCCGCTCACCTGAACAGCGTGTAGATGTATGGCAGCAGCGCGTAGCGGCCGCGGATGGCCTCCCTGATGCGGCGTGTGGTGTCTTCGCCAAACAGCCACGGCTCGCGGCGCTGCGTCTCCAGGTGCGCGTGGCCGCGGAAGAAGGGGTAGTAGATGCCCAGCTGGTACCAGCTGCAGGAAACAAATCAGTTTGAACAAAGTATAGTAAGTATTCCCACGTTCAAAGGCATGGACGGCCGCGAAACAAGGGGTGATAAATGCCCAGCTGGTACCAGCTGCAGACATATGTTCAAAGCAGCATAGATTGAACGTCTTTAGTGGACATGAGAGTGGCTTGGCACTTGTCCGGGTGCGCGTGGCCACAGAAGAAGGGGTAGTAGATAGCAGCGGAAACACGGGATGTGGCATTTCATTCCAACATTTTAGTCCAACAAACAACAGCAGAATTGCCTCACCGTGTCAGCAGCTCTGCATCAGGGTTGCCGAAGAAGCCTCCTACATCAGCACCGCTGAAGGGCAGGCCAGTCAGGCCCAGCGTGAGCACCATGGGCACACTCACTGCCAGGTGGCTCCACTGCGCTGCATTGTCACCAGTCCAGATAGGGCCCACCCGCTGCGTGCCTGCAGGACAAAATAACACAACAATGTATATGTC
Organism: Tetradesmus obliquus; assembly: GCA_030272155.1. NCBI lineage: Eukaryota > Viridiplantae > Chlorophyta > Chlorophyceae > Sphaeropleales > Scenedesmaceae > Tetradesmus > Tetradesmus obliquus. Next base: position 2,264,736 of record CP126200.1, on the reverse strand, counting down.
ATGTATACAGAGCTGTGGTGTCCAGTTGCGGGTGCTGGGTTATGGGTTGTGTGATGATCCAATCAATTACGCGTATTTCTAGCAACAGATGAACCCAGAAGAGGGAGCCACTCCCTAACCATCTTGAGTCATTCCCAACCAGTGAGGGCAGACCCACAAGCCAGCACCAGATACAGCCAAAATATTGAACACAAAAGCACTTGCTTGGCAGGTCGCTGAATTGCTGATGGCCCTGAGCTGGACTGCCGTGTCAGTGCACTCCCGTGGTGGGGGTATCCTTCCACAAGGGCACTGCCAGCCCACACCAGCAATCATGAATGGTGATGAATGCAAGCATATTTCGCAGGACGGCGTGTGTAAAGGAAATTGGTGCCTACAAATGCCGTGGAATGCACTGCCGTACGCTAAACCAACTGTATGCCTCTTCCCACATGCCCTTGTGGAAAGCAGCACACAGTTGGTCAAGAGCACAGCAGTATGTTGTAGCGGCCAAGTTTCTCGTCTGAACATATCCTGTCACAACTTTCCAACAAGGGTGCATCCATCATCTGCAGCAATGTTGATACATGATGTTGCAATGTCCTGCAGCCAGATCAGGCTCAAGCAGCAGCTGCCCATGTACACACGCAAGAAGAGGCCCATGCTCAGCACGCCGGGCCTGTCAACATGTCAGTGGTTTGCAACTTCCTGCAGCCCGAGCTATGCACAAACGCAGCATCTGGCAGCTGCAATTGCCAACGCACCACACCAGCGCACCTGAGAAGAACGCCCTGCTCAGCACGAAAGGCCTGTCGCCGTGCTCGCCATACACGCTGACATTGGTGCCGCGGTGAATCAGGCCCTCAGCAGTAGCTAGGTGATAGTAGTATCCAAACACGTTGTGGATGTCCCTGCGGCAGTGAGGACACGGTTCATAAAGGCAATGCAGTGAGTTAGTCTTTACATATGTTTTGGGTGTGAGGAGTTCTGTCACACAACAGCAGCTGCGAGCGATCCACCCTGCCGCACGTGAAGCATCACAGGTTTTCTGATCACCACATCCCAGACATGAATCAACAGCAGCCTGCACCAACTTATATGGTACCGTACTTTCTTGCCAGCGGGCCCCTGATCTGCTCACTCCAAACACGCCAAGGGGATTGTGTTCCAGATATTTTATGCTTGCTGCTCTGCATACAGCCAGCAAGCTTACCTGTGCTCAACATCGCCAAACAGTGCAGGTGGTCCTCCTTCATGATGATCTCAGGCCCGTTCAACACGCTGTGCTGCTCTCCCCAAACACCCAAACCCCTAGGAAAACCCTAGTTCGCTTTCTTCAACATGCTACATTGAAAGCCAGTCAACCCACCTGTGCTCAACATCACCAAAGTGTAGGTGGTCCTTCTTCATGGTGATCTCAGGCCCATTGAACACGGAGGGCTCGTTCATGTCGTTCCAGATGTACAGGTGCTTCGTAGAGCCCTGGTAGCGGTCGGGCGTGAATTGCTGTGCCCACCAGCCACGCACCTCAGGGTTGGTCACATCCAGGTATGAAGAGGAGCCTGTATGGATGAGTAAGAGGTGGGAGAGACGACAGCGGCATTGAGATAGGTGTGCAGGGGTCAGCAACAGTTGATTGTTACAGCGCTGCAGGCTTGCCGCAGGTACGGGATCCTGCAAGCACCGCCGTGCGCTGCAAGCTTGACCAACCGCTGCATACCATGACAGCTCTCAGCAAGCAACTAGCAGCAGGGAGGGCAATCAAATTACCTGCTGATCGCAACGTCCTCTGTGAGCAGACCTCCCACCTGGCCAGCACCAGCCATCAAACCCTAAGCTTACCTGTCAGCGGGGACCTCACTATGACGATTGACACCCTGCTGAAGACAACGATTGGAGCAACATAGCAGCAGCACGCCGCGCACCTGGCCAGCACCAGCCGTCAAACTCTGTGCCATCCTTGGTCCTAACAAAGTACTTCTTCTCAGATGCCTCCTTGTACACGTAGTAGTTGCTGTCACGCTTGACGTGGGGGTCCACAATGGTCACCATCTTGCGGCCCCTGAAGCAGCAGCGGCAGCAGTATCAACAACATAAACTGCGTAAGCAGAGCACATTGCAGCACAACGTGGTGCACTCCTCGCAATGCCAGAACACATTAGGCATGCCGTTCCCAGCAACAAGCATCAACCTGGGGCACAGGCGACAGCTGACATGCAGAAACACAGGCAGCCAGCGCAGTTAAACAGGCCAAAAGCAAGCTCATGCAGGTGCCGCACCTGCTGGCGATGTCCTCCTGCATCTGCACGGGGTTGGGGAACAGCCTGCTGTCCCACGTCATGTACCTGCAGCAGCAGCAGCAGCATGAAGAATTACAACATGAGGAGCAGGAGCATACGGCTGTGGCCTGACCGGGCTGCAACACAGACCCGCACAGCCGTTACGTAAATCAATGTGCACATTGTGATGCCTGGCTGACTAACTGCCATCAGCAGAACTGTTAACATGGAATTTTCAAGGTTTTTAAGCATGTGAAGCAGATGGAAGTAGTTGAACAAAATGCGGGCTGTGCCGCACGTGCAGCATGGGTTCGTTGCTGCACAGCCTAGCCTAGTCCACACGGCGCCGCAGCAGTTCCTTACCGTTTGCCGTCTGTGTGCTCGATGTCCAGCCACAGCACGTCGTAGGGGATGTTGTGCTCGTCAAAGCCGGCGTCAACAGCAAAGGCATCAGCCTCGTCCTTGTAGTTCCACCTGGCCAGGCAAGCAGCAGCAGCAGCGACAGCAGCAGCAGCAGCAGCAGAGGTCAATGTCAACAGCAAAGGCATCAGCCTCGTCCTTGTGGTTCCACTTGGCCAAGCAGCCAGGAGCCAGCAGCAGCATTACCAATACCAATACCAAGGTATAGGACGGACGTACCTCAGGCACAAGCCCAGCGAGCCGATCTACCGCTCATGAGGGTTTGGCAATCAGGTACCCAGTTCCTCATTCATTGCTTAGACAACAATGTTCAGCAGTAGCAGATGCAATGCTGCAGGGGCCAAGCACGGCACTCCCATGCTATCGCATGCTGCTCAACCCTGGCTGTCTCTGCACAGTTACAACCCTCCCAGTCCACTGCCATGTGTGCTAGTAACAATGACATTCTACATCGCCCCACCTGCACTGGTGGTAGCCCAGGGAGAAGAGTTGAGGCATGGCAGTCGTCCCTGTCAGCACGCCATACTGCTGCGTGACCTCTGCAGGGCTGATAACATTTACATAACATGATAACACACCACTCGCCCCACCTGCACTGGTGGTAGCCCAGGGAGAAGAGTTGAGGCATGGCAGTCGTCCCTGTCAGCACGCCATACTGCTGCGTGACCTCCGCAGGGCTGATAACATTTACATAACATGATAACACACCACTCGCCCCACCTGCACTGGTGGTAGCCCAGGGAGAAGAGTTGAGGCATGGCAGTCGTCCCTGTCAGCACGCCATACTGCTGCGTGACCTCTGCAGGGCTGATAACATTTACATAACATGATAACACACCACTCGCCCCACCTGCACTGGTGGTAGCCCAGGGAGAAGAGTTGCGGCATGGCAGTCGTCCCTGTCAGCACGCCATACTGCTGCGTGACCTCTGCAGGGCTGATAACATTTACATAACATGATAACACACCACTCGCCCCACCTGCACTGGTGGTAGCCCAGGGAGAAGAGTTGAGGCATGGCAGTCGTCCCTGTCAGCACGCCATACTGCTGCGTGACTTCCTACGGCTTATAACAATGACATAACACAATGACACAACACATTACTCACCTGCACTGGTGGTAGCCCAGGGAGAAGAGTTGCGGCATGGCAGTCGTCCCTGTCAGCACGCCATACTGCTGCGTGACCTCTGCAGGGCTGGGGCCCGTCATCACAAACAGGTCCAGCACGCCAGATTCTGTGATCCACTGCACTGCCTGGCCCTCGTTGGCTGACTCCACATCAACGTACATCTCAGCTGCGTTGTGCCTGCAGCAGCAGCAGCAGCGGGGGTGGCGGCGCAGCGTGAATTACCACTACTTGTCTCACTCTCAGCAACCCTACGCATTCTGTACTAGCCTACATTATCACGTTGTCGCTGTTACTGTAATCGCATGACTCTGCCGGGCGGTGCCTGCGCTAGACATCCCTGCCTGAGCTGCTGCCGCTGCACCAGCAGCCACTGCACCTACCCAACAGTTGCAATAGCTGCTGCGATAATTTCGGCTAATACAGCTGCTGCAGCTGCTGCTGTTGCTGCACCAGCCCAGGCAGCCTTACAGCTGCCGGCACTGCTGCTGCCGCCCTCACCAGAAGATGCCAGTGGTCTGGCCCTTCTTGTGTGCCAGCATCACAGGGATAGCTCCGTACAGGCCAAACACACTGCTGTGCTCGTACTCAAACACATCCAGGTTGTACAGGCGGTACGGCTCTGATGCCACGTCAGCACCTGCAGCAGCAGCAGCAGCAGCAGCAGCAGCAGCAGCGGCCAGCAGGATCATTCATGCACCATCAAGTTCTGCTCCTGGCATGGTCAGGCAGGCACATGCAGCATAACTACACAGTACACAGTACTGTACTACGCCTGCTCTTGCTGCTGCACAGCCCTTAGCTGCTGCTCCTGCCGCTGAAGCTGATGCGCGCAGCTGCACTTTTCGTTGGCTGTCTCGCCTGTTGCTGTCACAGGCAACAATACTCTGCACCTGGTCTACCTCAGCCGACTATAGCCTGGCACCAACCAGCCCTGGACGCTGCAGCTGCCTGTATGCCGCTACTGCTGCTGCTATTTATTCCCCTGTCCTGTCCTTCAAGCTGCACCTGCTGTTGGCTTCAGAGCCAGGTTGGTGGCACGCTCCGGGATTCCATACACGTGCTGAGAGCCCGGGAAACTCATGTCAATGCTGATTGCCTCCGGCCCTGCAGGCTTGCTGTCTGCATGGCCATTAAAAGTTTCCTCCCACCAGCCCTCTGGATCGCCCTCCTGTTCAAAATCAGAATTCCCAGTTTGGAATCCAGGTTTGAGTTTGAGGTGGGCGTGGTCAAAGATTTCGCGGGAGCAGTGGCGGCGGGAGTGGAGGAAGGAGCAGAAGCGGAATGCCAGGGAGCGCAGCAGAGACTGTTGAGATGCGTCAGATGCTGCCAATGTGCTGCTGATGAAAATGCAAAAATGACATGCAGCTGGCTGCTGCATAGGCTGCTGCGAGCCCTGCCATGAGTGGCATTCATGGCATGCTACGGCAGCAGCCCAGCAATAGCTAGCTGCGCTGCTATGCCTAACATTGCAGCCGCTAAGGCATGGGTTGACCTTGTGAAATTGTAAAGCAATTGCCATACCATGTGTTGTATGATTGCTGTACATGGACGTTGTGCATTGTACCGCAGTCAACACCCAGTACAGCCTGCAACTGCATATGCTGCTGCTGCCGCCAACGGCACAACGTGCATTCAGGAAACAATACCCACTCTGCTGCAAAGTTTTATAAGCTCTCTATTTGCGCCTCCCGCAAACACACCTGCTTCTTGCGCGGGTGCTCCACGTTGAACATGCTCCTGCTGTTGAACACCACAGCAGGACTGCCCTTCACCTGCACCTCCAGCTTGAACGTTGCAAAGGTGAGCTTGACAGTAACATCACCCACGCTGCCGGTCCACGTGTGGGCCGTTGACTGGCCCTTCCAGGCAGTTAGCCGCTGCTCCAAGCCAGGCATCAGTATGTCTGGAATCTGGTACCGCCCCGGGTGCTCGCTGGGCTGCTCATCGACGATGAGACGCAGAACTGGACCATAAGCACGCAGTGTGAGGTTGAATTTGACTGGCTCCTGCGGCTCGCTGTTGATCAGCACCGCAGTGAGCTCTGCACCATCGACTTTCACGCTGGCCGGGTCTACGCTGTACTTGGTGCCCTTTATGCCCCTGTTGCGCTTGCAGAACCCGTTTGTTTCGCATTTCTGCACGATCACGGTGCGATCTGGTTAGATCAAGGGGCGGACTCTCGGGCAACCGCACAACACTGTACTGTGCTGCTGCTCCTGTGTTACCTTGAAGTCCTGCTCCTTGAAAGCGCTGGTTGTCAGGAAGTAGCAAGCTGCAACGCACAGCAACAGGGCTGCTGCCCTGCCCCGATCCATCCTGCTGTCTGCTGCCTGCAGGTGCTTCTAGACAGCAAGTTTTCAGGCAAGTGCTCGGGGCATCTACAGCTGCATCCTGCCGTATGTGATCGCGAACGATTAAGCGTATAGCATAACGTATTATACACAGGAGGGCGGAACGGATATCTTAATGGCCTTGTACCTCCCTGCCCTGTCCTGACACCCTGTAACCAACTGCCACTGGAATGTGACAGGGCTAGGCCGGCCCATGCCTTGTCCAGCTGCAGCATCTTGGCACAGACATTGCTGGTGGTCAAATTTTGTCGAGTTACTTTTGCTTCACAGCAAGGTGTCTATAACACAATGGCTTGCAAAGTACTTAGTGCTAGCTGTAACTTCAGCTGTTCAGAATTTGATACAGCAGGTGAAATGGCACAAACTGCTGAGAAGTAGCTGATTTTTAAGTGAAGGTCTTAGTATGGTCTGTCATGTGTAAGCTTCGGGCGGCAGCAACTGTGTAAAAGCCATACAAGACATCAGACAGCAGCACAGAGTGAACAAAGTGCAGACAACACTGCATGCCATGTTTGCAATACAAAACGATCGGCATTCAGACAGCAGTCTGTTGGTGTGATGTTCACTGTGTAGTTGTGTGCAGTTTCCATCGGTGAGACAATCAGGCTGCTCATGAGCAGGAACAGCACGGCGCTAGTACTGCATGCACCGGCACACTGCTTTGTACGTACACAAGGCGTTTTGCGCCACAACCAGCTGATCTAAATACTGTTTGTTGATGTGTAGGCTTGTATTGACAGTCATTCTACCCATGGCGTTAGCACGTGCGCAGTCCAATGTATTGCGCGGCATCAAGACGTTCGTCGTGCTCTTGGCTTCCAAACCAGCCATACGCTACACAAAAAAAGAAATTATCTTATGTTGGTTCATCTGCGTGCGTTGCAGAACTTATAATCAGTCCAGTTTGTGGTCGCTTGCTGCTCTCTCGGTCTGTGCAGCCTTGTCTCCCCTGTTGTGCTCGCCTCCGCTGCGTTTAACATGGCTTCACTGCGCGGTTTGATCAGTGTGTTTGCAGCTGCTGGCCCTGCCAGTGCCCATGTCAGCACTGGGTGGGCACCCATTGCTGTTCGCGCATTCTCAGCCATAGGTAGGCTATGGCAATGTGCCTCAGCAGCGTGCCGGCAGGCCCTGCAACTGATGCTGCCTGAGATGCACAGCAGCACTGTCAGCTTGAATGCCTGCATGCAGTTCCATGTTCTTATGAAAAGCAGCTGCAGCAGCAGCAGGCTGCTAGCCTTGGTGGGCTTTGTCTCTTGCACCAGTGCAAACATCTTTCTGCTGCACCTATTCATGCACACCTGAACTGCCTTCACAGGTGGCAAGCCCAACCCCATGGATGTGCTCACCCGCCAAACCAACCCCCAGATGAGCCAAGAATCAACAACGGAGTCTGAGGCTTTTGAGATGAAGGTGCCAGGTGTGCTGCACGCGCTGTTTACTGCTCACCAGCTGATACGATGACATGCATCATTGGTATGAGGGAGAAGAGACCCAGCACTTGTAGCAGAACTGCAATTCAAGCTCTGGCCTGCAGCACAGTGTGCGTAAACTTGAATGCAGGTGTATGCTGCAGCGACAGCTACTATTGCTGTCACAGCAGCAGCAGCAGCAGCAGCAGCAGCAGCAGCAGCCTGCTGAGCAGCCCAGTTGCTGTGGTTCTCGGTAGTGCTTGCAGCAGCAGCAGCAGCAGCAGCAGCAGCAGCAGCAGCAGCAGCAGCAGCAGCAGCAGCAGCAGCAGCAGCAGCAGCAGCAGCAACAGCAGCAGCAGCAGCAACAGCAGCAGCAGCAGCAGCAAGAGCAACAGCGGCACCATCTGCTACGCAGCGCGGCACCATGTGGCAGCTTCCAGTCATGTCCAGGCAGCAATGCATTGCTGCGCCTCGCATGGCGAGGCAACTGCTGCTTACTTCACACACATGAGCTGATACATACAATTGCTGCTGCATGGGTTTCCGCATGCATGGAGCCCAACGTGCTCTGTCATGACAGCATCAGTGAATGATGTTTACTGCATCTCATTGTACACACAAATGCTGCTGCAGGCGTGACAGCCTTCATGGAGCCGAACGTGCCCAAGCCGGGCACTGTGCAGCCGCCCAACCCCTCGCCAGAGCTGATGGAGCCAGTGCCCATCGCCAAGGTGAGCCGGCTGCAAATTTTGTGTGAATTCATTGCAAACTGAAGTTTTTTGTTCACACCTTGGGCTGCAGCCCCATGGGGTATGTTATTTGTGCCAGTGCCCACTGGCGAGGTGCGGGGGACAGCCGGCGCAGCTGGCATGGCAGCGTCTGCGGCGCACTGGGGCTAGCTGCAGCACACTGCAGCTTGGTTTCATGCCGGACATGGTGGCACCCTAACCCCCACCAGAGCTGCAGCTAGTGCACTACTGCTGCTGCCAAGGTCCGACCTTGAGCCTGGGCGCGGCACACTGGCAAAAGCAACACTACTTCTTTGACATCCTGCTATGCCAACACACAAGCAATCGTCGGACCTGGCGTGCATTGCACTCTGCCAGTATGTGTAGCGTGCCCACACATGGCACAGGCGCTGCGAAGCCAGTTGTGTGTAGCTGGTCCCCTGTGGCTGGCAGCGGTGCCACTGCGCTGCTGCTGCTGCTGCTGCTGTTTTGTGCAGGTGACACATGACGGAGATGTCATTGGCAACATGGATGCGGATGCGCCAGCCTCAGGCCAACCCCGCAACTGATTTCAGGCAGCTGGAAGGCTCGAGCGAGTTATGCGTGTGCAGCATGATGCTCAGCATTGGCAGGCTGCATGCACCGATAAGTCTGATGGCGGGAGCTGGTTGGTTGAGGTTGTTCCTCCAGGGTCTCTACCTCCACACAATAGTGTTTTGATTAATGTGCGGTACTGTTATGTTGACAGGTGTTGCGTTGATGGCAGTTGTGGCATGGTCCTGCAGCAGCTGATATGAGGTAGTCCATACGCACCCTATGTGTCCAGCACAGTAGCACTCTGTCAACCATTGTGCAGTATCTATCATCATGGAATGATGCCTGTCAACGCGCGCGTTGACCGCGCGGTTGCCTGCTCCGCCTTGGCGGGCCTGCCTCTTTGGGTCCGTTTCTGGTTTTAAGCATCAGCCAGCAAGCTTTTGTAAGCTTTTGCAATCAGTGGTTGATGCTGCATGTGCCTGCAGAGCATGCCACCCACCAGACAGTCCCCTAGGGACTCCCTCATCGGATGTGTCTGGTGCTGCAGCGCTGACACATCACAGGCGCAAGTCTCCGACTGGGCACTGCGCCCACGAAAGTTATAGTTGTTTGCAAACAATATTATTTCAGTGGCGCATTGCTACAGAGCACGCTAATCCGACACGCTGGCCGGGAAGGTCAACCGGCCACAGTTTGGGGTAATATTCAACTTCCAGGCCGAGTAGCAGCTTCTGCTTGAATCCCAATCAAAATTAATAAATTTACAGCAATAATATCGTGTGGAAACTGCCCAGCTGTGAGGCTGCTCACACGGGCGCCACAGAAAACACAGTGCCACCAGCAGCAGCAACCTGGGTGGCTGGCACCGCCTGCTGCGCCAGGCCCACCGGGTTCAGCTGGGACCTAATGAAAGTGTTGCTTAGGCACGCGTGTAAGCGCCAGTCGTGCTGTCATGGTTCTAGGAGTGCTATGCCAACCTTGCCAGTGTCTGGTTGTTTTTGCAGCAGCTGCTTGACAGCTCAAAGCCTGCCAAATGCTGCAGGGCCTGTGCATGCAGAAACAACTAAAATGTCACTTGAGGGTTCATCAAACAAATGCTGCAAGCACAAGCTGACTCAGCTCAAGGCGCTGTTGCTGCTTGCACTGTACAGACACTGGCAAGATTGGGCACAGCACTGCAACCATACCATGTCGACTGCCACCGCCCATGAATGGTAGCTATTCATTGCTTGTGCTGCTCTTGAAGTGAAATGCAATCCGCCTCTGCGAGATAGTGCAGCATGGGGTGCCAAACAGTTGTGTGGCTGCTGCTGGTGTGCATAACTGTTTCCCGCATTTCCGCTGTGAGCAGCCCCGCGACTCGATGTTATTTGCATGAATGCTTTACACTCTTCAGATTACTTTAATTGCGTTTTGAAGGCGAAAGGTGCTACTCGAGGTCAAGCAGGAAGACGAGACGACTTTGGCGCCCACTGGTCTACCCGGACAGCTGCTCCCATCGACGCGGGTTGGCTGGTTGCAGAGCAATTATTCATTATCAATGCATCCATTACTTTGCTGAGGACGTGGTTCCCGGTTCCAGACCTGCACCAGAGCTGCTGCATGAAGCAGCAGTGCTGAGCAGACACAAGCCTGTCTGATGTCAGGATGCTCTGCAGGAAAAGGCTGCTTCGACCGCTGACCAGATCAGGCACACGTGAGCAGCAACTTTGGGCTCGGAGCAGATGTAGACGTGTACGGCTGTTGCTGCGTTCCTGCAGGGGAAGCCAAGCCATGCAATGTCACCTGCGATTCAAAAACGTGCTGTCTGTCTCAACACCTCCCAGCGGCCAGCGTGGCACAGCGCGGCGTACGGTACGTACGCTGCTGGACGGCGGAGATGATCACCAACAGCATCACATCCCAACAACAGTCCTGGGCTGCCCAGCCACAATCCTTGGCGACAACGTAACAGTTGCGTACCGCTCATCATGTCTATCATGTTACCGTGGACCTTAAGAGCTCTTGGGCAATGCTCATGATCATCATGTTACCCATCAAGCCATAAAAACCCGTGTGACTTCACGGCCCACACTCTTGGGCAATGCTGACGGGTGCTGGCCAGCGCTGGTACAACTGGCCTCATACAACATTCAAACGACATGATGTACATGTCACACAGCTCCATATCAAGGCCTGTGTCAGGGCTCATATTGAGCTGCAATGAAATTGCTGGCACAACACCAACCATAAGCCATTGCACACGTGACCCAGCACTGTTCCTCAGCCCTTGCTTTGTACATGTGCATTACCCATCACCAGGCCTCACGACAGTTGTGCGAGGTTTAGTCGTAGCCACGGCCAAACCACTCATCAATCACAGCCTGGTCCAGGTCAAAGCGTATGCTGATGGCTGTGCCGACAACAGGCCGCCTAGGAAGGCCCTTCTGGCTCTTGGCGGGAGCCTTCAGAAAGGCACGCACCTGTTAACATGGTGAAGCAGAGCAGCAGGGCGGAGGCGGAACAGTACCTGGCAGAACAGACGTATGTATGCTGGTGCCCTATGCACAACGCATAACACAGGTTAGACATCGCCGCTGCTCGGTGTGTAGTACGCAACAGTTGGTGAGGCGTTGGTACGCAATTCTACACTTTGGCAGCAAAGCCACTTCATTGCCGCCTGCTGCTTGCAGATCTTGGGTGCATGAGTTGTGTGGGTGGCTGCCTCCAACCTTAGCAGCATCGCATCAGCAACATTGCATCAAAGGAAGCATGCATGCCAACTGCTGACTCCGCATCAGACTGCAACAGCAGCGTTTTGGGGTTCTGCCGCTGCATGCAAACACAAGCTGCACAGCAGTAGGCTCGCCTTGTCAGTCTGGCCCAGCACATTGACCATGGCAGCTATGCCATCCAGCTTCTCAGTGTACTGCTCCACACTCATCCTGCAAGGCCACAACAGCAGGGCACAGCAGCCAAAGCAACAAGCGATACATCAGACCAGCGTGAGCAGATTCAGCAAGAGTGTGAACAAGGAAGCACAGCAGGAGCTGTGACGGCTGGTGCCCTGAAGCCTGAGCAGCTGAGCAACCTCCAATAATGAAAAAACTTCGCTGATATTTTGTGCCGCGCACCAGGCACAGCTAACACCTGCTGCTGCAGGTGCTGCTCGCTGCTTGCTGCTGACAACAGCTCACAGAATGCATACGATGTCTGACAGCACGACAACAATCAAAGGCACCCAACGCCCGTGAGAACCTGGAGTAACCACAGCATCTAGGAAGGTGAGGTTTAACAGAAAAAAACTTACGCAAACTGTGAGGGACTCCTCAAACCTTAGGTCGGTCTTGCTTCACAACCCCTAGGTCAACCTAATGCCTGAGGCCCCTGTTGACCGGGTTTGACCCACTCACTTGAAGCTCTGCTGCTCCAGGTGCAGCCACATGATGTTGAGGCACACAAAGGTCTTCATGCCGGGCACGTCACGCTTCACAAAGCTCATGTCGTACTGCTTGCCATACTTGCTCAGCAGCAGTGTCCGCACCTCCTGCAAGGCCATGTGTTTGAAACAAGCAGTGAGGCGGGTTACATAACACTGAAGATGCGCAGTGAAAGCTCATGTCGTACTGCGTGCCGTACTTGGACAGCAGCAGCGTCCGCACCTCCTGCAAGGGGACACGGCAGTGGGTACAGGGAGGCGGGTTGCACAACACTGAAGATGCGCAGTGAAAGCTCATGTCGTACTGCTTGCGGTGCTTGCTCAGTAGCAGCGCCCACACCTCCTGCAAAGGGATCAGGAGAAAGATCAAAGCGTTTTCACAACACAGAATGTGCCGCCTCCTCATCCGTGCTCTCACTCCATGAGTCGAGCCCTGCCAGCTCCCTTGCCAGGCTATGGTTGCCAGGTCAGCTGGTGTGCAACACCCCTCCTCACAGCTGCTAGAACGCACGCATAGCCTGGCAACAGCAGAGCTGTGACCTAGCATCTCTCCTGTTGCTTTCATATCACACAGGACCTTGTACAGAGAAGCAAAGTTAGATAACTTTCTGCGATCGCACCTCTCCTGTCAGTGGCTGCCGCATGGCCTCCTCATCCATGCTCTCACTCCAGACCCGAGCCCTGCCGACTCTCCTGCCTGCCTACCTTCGCTGATTCAGCTGGCATGCAACACCCATCCTCGCTGCTGCCAGAACACACTAACGGGTATGCCACACAGCAGAGCTGTGGCGTAGCTTCACCGCTCTCACGCTTGACAAACAGCAGCATACAATAAGTCCGATAATTCTCTTCTGCCATCACACTCAGCTTACGCACCTCGCCTGTCAGCGGCTGCCGCATGGCCTCCTCGTCCATGCTCTCACTCCATGAGCCGCTGTTGGTGGCAATCTGGCTGATGCGCTTGCCTAGCGCTGCCGACAGCTCATCATCGTCAGCGTCACTGAATGACTTATTCGGGTCTGCATCCAGGCTGCTGCTGCTGCTGCTGCTGAAGCCAGGCAAGTTCAGGCCTGACATACTGCTGCTGCTGCTGCTGCTGCTGCTGTTGCTTTGCTGCTCTGGAGGGTCCAGCAGGGCTGAGTTGCTGCTGCTGGGACTAGGGCTGCTGCTTGGGCTGTCGCGCATGCGGTTGACTCGGTCTGACAGGATGCTGAACGAGTCTGGAGCATCTGCAAGTAAACGCTCACATGAAACAGATAATTACGGCACAGCATGTACATCTACACAGCATAAATTGCTTGCTAAGCAGGTTTTTGGAGAAGTAAAGGTGCCATTGCAGTTGTCAACTGTCAAGTGTGCCTGGCAGGGATCACCACATGGCTGCAAACCCTGCTGGTGGTGCACACATGTGCTGTACAGCTGCAGCGCTGGTGCTGGCATCACCTGAGCCAGCGTCCTGCTCTGCAGCTGCAGGCGGTGGCTGGTACTGCTGCAGCCTCCAGATCTTTGTGCTCTTCGGTGCCCAGCTCTCAAAGTCAAAGAGCTCTTTGAGCCAGTTGGTTTTGTTTGAATCCCTGGCCAGCACTGCCTGCCTGCGCGCTGCTGCTGGCTGTGCCTGCTGGGGCCTGGCTACCGGGGATCGACTGCCTTGGCATAAGCCATGTATTTGCGTACGGGATAATAACATCGTGCACAGGTTTATGGTGCCCGCCAAGACAGGGAGTGTGCCAGCAGCTGGCTGTGTGGTGGGGACTTCAACCAGCAAGCTAGGAGCGGCGACAGGGAAGCAGGGGATCGTGAAACATACACAGTCACGCAACTGGTCATATTTGACAATGAGAGGTATGCAGGTTCTCTTGCTTCTGCACGAAGTGTGAAGTGACTGTTGCAAAGGGCGCGCAGCGAAGTGCCAGAACCTGTTCAACCAATGGCTCCTCATCGTCCATTTGATACTGTTTGTGCACTTGATGAAGGTCTTAGTAAAGTTCCAAACCGTACTACCACCCATCCACTTTCAGTGCACGACCACCTTCCTGGCGGTTGAGCAGAACTGCTTGCAGGAGAAGCCATAGTCACCATGGCGTGGTCGTTGACCACTGCCCCGATCGTAATCAGTCAGCTGCAAGCAGGCGAGCAGGGCCTGCTGATAGCTGCTGTAGATGCCAACAGCAAAGCAGTAGCAGTACTGGGCAGCGTGCCAGCTGCTGGAGGGATTCAAGAAGCAGCAGGTGAGTCTGCTTAACAGGAGTTTGGTTACAAGACTACTTGTTGATATCTCCATCCCATCCGCAAACAATGCTCATGTTGATGCTGCAGTGCTAATGGCATATGCTCACTGACTGTTGTTACAGTGCTGGCCTCAACAAGAGACTTTGCTATAAACCTACGCATGCAGAGCATGGAAGCAAGTCTGCAATCTGTTGCATGCGTATCAAAAGCAACATTCAGCGCTTGTGCTATGTACTGCCATTCTCCGCTCTGCTGCTGTCGCCTCTGTAGGTGACCTGGCAGCACTGCTGCCCCAAGGCCTGCATGCAGTGGGGAGCTACTCATCAAACAGCAACAGCAGTAGCGCCTGGAAGCCTGCTGCAGCCAATGTTCCTGCAGTAGCAGCTGCCGACACAGCAAGCAGTGCGATCTGGAGCATAGCAGGCCAACAGGTGACAGCAGCAGAGGCTGCTGCTCCTGCAGCAGCAGCTGGCGCTGACGACGCTGAGCTGAACATTGCTGCTGGCTTTGTACCCCTGAGGTAACTGCTACCAGAAATACCCGCTGAAAGGAAAACACCACAACAGTGCTTGCGGCTAGTGCTACAGCAGCAGCTGCTGGTTGATCTTGCTGTATGTGCTGTGTTGATGACTCTGGCTGCAGAGTAGCTTTCAACCTCTTTCTGGCGCAGCTGGTGCGCACCGCCTGCCCATATCTATATGCAGCTGCTCAAGCACGGCGCATGTTCTCTTGTTGTGTGCCTGCAGGTGTCACCTAGACGTGCAGCTGTCTGTGCAGTATGCAGCAACCCCCAGCGCCACCAGCAGCAGCGGCACAGCAGCAGCAAACGGGGACGCCGGCAGCAGCCCACCGCCCGCTGCTGCAATCCAAGCAGCAGTGCAGCAGCTGCAGCAGGAGCTGCTGACGCCGAAGCTTGTGTTCGTAACAGAACCAGGTGTAGCAGCAGCAGCAGAGGGCCAGCAGCAGGCAAGCCCTTTGCTGATCCACAGCAGCAGCAAGGGCACTGTGCAAGATGCTGTGAACATGAACAGCAGCAGCAGCAGCAGCAACCCGTGTGTGAGCCTGCTACCACTTCAGAGCAGCAGTAGCAGTAGCAGCGACAACCCGACAGCACCCATGTTTGAATTCGAGCCTTACCAGCAGCAGCAGCAGATCAGCAGCGTTACCCTCAGTCTGGACGTGCTCGCATATGCACCAAGCAGCATGCAGCTGAGTGAAGTTACAGCAGCGCTGCTGCTGCCGGCTCTTCGAGGCCAGCTCGCTACCATGCAGGCGCTGCTGCAGCAGCAATCTGCACAGGGGCAGCAGCTAACCCCTCTGCGTGCCTGTCACTTTCTGCCACCTGGGCTAGGCTTCCCTGTCACAGTATGCTACCCGCTGCTGCACCAATCCCTCGAAAGTACTGAACTCAAGCTACTGCCTAGGAGGCAGCAGCTGCATACGCTGCTGGGGCTGCCAAGCAACGTGCCGATGCTGCGCTTTGCGAATGCGCTCGAGTGGAGCAGCGGCGGCGGCAGCAGCATTGCAGCGGGGGTGCCACGCTCGCTGCGGCTTTGTAATGTGCATGAGGGTCTGCCGGCTCCAGGTGCGGGTTTCGGGGAACAGCAATGTCACAACGGTTAGGTACAGCATGCTGTAGCAGCTTCACATGTCCATGTGAGTTGAGTACAAGGGGCAGGTGTGTGCTGCCGTTGGCTCTTCATTCCTGTGGCATGTTGCCTGGCCCACAACATGCAGGGATGACTTGTTGCATCAGTTTGGCTGCATCACCTGCTTTGATGCATGGCATGCGCAGCAAAGCGTTGCTGCTGACACACTGCTGCTGCTGCTGCTGCTGCCGCAGGCATCGGCGGGCAGCTGTACCTGGTGGATGGTGCCTACGAGTACTACCACTACATGCAGGCCAACTCATGCTGCTGCTGCTGCTGCTGCTGCTGCTGCTGCTGCTGCTGCTGCAGGCATCGGTGGCCAGCTGTACCTGGTGGATGGCGCGTACGAGTACTACCACTACATGCAGGACAAGTTCAACGATGCGGGCTGGGGCTGCGCGTACCGCTCGCTGCAGACGATTGTGTCGTGGTTCCGGTTGCAGAAGTACACCGCCAAGCCCGTGCCGGGGCACAGGTGGGTCGTGTGGTAATGGTGAACAGCAATGGTGTGCTGCATGTTGGCGGCGATGTGTATTGCTTGTGAGCACAGTAAGCAGCTGCAGAAGTACATCACCAAGCCCTTGCCTGGGCATAGGTTTGTCACTTTTCATCAATGCTGCAGCAATGTTCCGTCCTATATATGGGCAGCCATGGTTGGTGCCGTATCACCATACTGAGTGCGGTGCATGCGTATCTTCAAGTTGCTGGTCGCTCCGCATACAGTCCGTCTGTCAGTCTTTGCTGGTGCCAACGCCGTATGCCATAGTTCAACAGTTTTTAATGTCATGGCACATCATGTTACTGTTGCATAATGTAACGCTCCTGCCAATGCCTGCAGGCAGATCCAGGAGGTGCTGGTGGCGCTGAAGGACAAGGAGGCCTCGTTCATTGGCAGCAGCAACTGGATAGGGGCCATCGAGCTCAGCTACATCCTGGACGAGTACCTGGGTGTCACCAGCAAGGTGGGTTCAGGGTTGAGTTGAAATCAACCCTACGGGTGCATGTATACGGTGTCTGTTGTGGTATGTGTCATGGAGCTCAGCTACATCCTAGACGAGTACCTGGGCGTCACCAGCAAGGTGGGTGCAGGCTTTGTTAATATCAACCATGAAACGTTACAATCTGGACCAGTACCTGGGCGTCACCAGCAGGGTGGGCGCAGGGCTTTGTTGAACTTCCTCAGATATAAACGTTGTGATGGGTGTGACACACCTGTTAGGTTAGGTGTGGGGCACAGCACCACTCACAAGGTGGGGCCAGGGTGCAGGGAGTCACTAGCTGGTTTAGGGGGTCAGGGTGTCACCAGCTGGGTGGGTTCAGGTTATCAGGGTGCCAGCTGCTAGGCTGACATGTCCTGCAAGTGCCATATGCCTGAACTCACCCTGCGCACCAGGTGCGGCTGTTGTCATCTGTCACAATCTGTCCTGACCCTGCGCCCTGCTGCCGCTTTCCGACAACCCTATATATCTGCGCACAGGTGCTCACCGTCAACAGAGGCAGCGAGATCCCCGCCAATGCACGTGCACTGGCGCAGCACTTTGCCAGCCAGGGCACGCCCATCATGATTGGAGGCGCTGTGCTGACCCTACACGCTGCTGGGAGCGCTGCGATGTTGAAAGTAGTCACCCCTGTGCAGACATTTCCTGCAAGAGCCTGTTGTCTCATCTCACCGCGTGCACCTGCTGCTGCTGTTGTCAACCTGGCAAAACCTGTCATCACAGGTGCTCACCGTCAACAGAGGCAGTGAGATCCCCGCCAATGCGCGTGCGCTGGCGCAGCACTTTGCCAGCCAGGGCACCCCCATCATGATTGGAGGTGGCGTGCTGGCCTACACGCTGCTAGGGGTGGCCTTCAACGAGGACACAGGCGAGGCTGCCTTCCTCATCCTGGACCCACACTACACTGGAGGTGAGGGTGCTATCTGAGCCCACTGGCACCTGTGGATAATGGTTTTTTGGCTACATTATTTCAATGAGGCTTTGTTTCCCTGGGGCAGCTGTGGAGTTCGCTGTCAGCAGACCCATGGCCTACTCCTGCTTCATATGACAGTGACTGTATACACGGTGTTGTGGATCCTTGGATGCGCGATTAGATATCACATGCCATGTAACACGTTACAGCAAATGATCTATACCATGAACTACCGCTGTGCCGCAGGCGAGGACCTGAAGAAGATCTGGCAGGGCACCTGGGTGGGCTGGAAGCAGCTGGGTGACAGCGCAGCAGCAGGCGGCCCGCTCTTTGTGAAGGATGCCTTCTACAACTTCCTGTGCCCGCAGCGGCCCTCCACAGTCTGAAGCAGTCAGCGGCTAGCAGCAGCAGTGGGCGCAGGGAAAGGAAGTGCAGAGCTAGTCTACGTATGCAACCGTGCATGATGCTCCTGCATTGCGTGTGGATTGTCAGGCCGCAGCTGGTACTCGTACATGGGAGGTTATTACCTGACAGCTGGGTGGTGCAGATGTGGTGCATCTGTTGTGCGCCCTGATTTGTGATGCAAGGTGCTTGCTGCGACGCTATTGGCTTGAGCCCAAGCGTCTGGCTTGTAGTGGTGCAGCATGATGTTGCAGGATGAGCACATCCAGCCTCAGCCTGATGGCTACCAGATGCAGTGCAACGGGATGTGGTAAATGTTGGAGATGCAATGCTGATGTGATTGATGGCAGGTGCTCTATCCATAAAGGTGCCTTGGGACGCAATGCAGCGCTCTGCATGCCGTTCTGCACCCATGGCAAGTCGCTGCGAAAGTGACCTGTCATGACTGCTCCCGTACACTCACATGTTGTAAGATGATTTAACCTGTGTCAACTCGGCCCTGCGTCACTATATGCCTGCAGGAATCATTGTTTGTTTTATCGAGCCTTCCCTGTGTCGTGGCACAAGTTTCTCGCCTGTTTGCCGGCTGGGCTCTCGTGACACTTGCATCGAGCCTTATACAACAAACACTTTGCCTAAGCCTTGAAAGCAGTATCAAAATGAACATGCGTGCAGCGCAATCAACACAGCTGCGCAGCAGCACTGTTGCGCCACAGCAGCAGCTTGTGGTGGCCAGGGGCATGCACACCCGCAGTATCGCAGCAGCAGCGTCCTGCAGCCGGCAAATGTGCATGGCTTCCCAATGTCAGCAGCACCACGTCATTGTTGCGAGGCATGCAGCCACAAGCAGCAGCAGGGTGTGCATGGCAGCAGCGGCAGCAGCAGCAGAGGCACCATCAACAAGTGGCCGTGTTGATGACTCTAGGGAGTTTGCAGTTGCAATGGCTAAGGTATGGATTGCACACACCGCATCATGTCGTAGGCTGGCGCAGCTGTTCAAAATGTTACCTATAAATGTCTGCAGCTGAGTCACTCAGCGTCCCCTGCTGCTGATTGGTTGCTCCTGCTGACATGACTCTGGGTCAGCATGCGGAGCTAGACATTGCACCTTGTTTTACGTTGACAGCACACATTGCTTTGCACAGGTGTGGGCGGTTTGCAACAAAATTCGACAGCATTGCTGTTGCTGCACACGCATGCCACACCTCCACCTCCCATAGCTTGCTCGCCGAGTACAAGCTGGCACTTTCTAACCCACCCTGTAACACACTGCCATCTGTTACGTCTGTTACATCTGTCATAACAGATCGCTGATGACACAAAGGCTGCTGACCTGTCAGTGCTGCACGTGGAGCCGCTGGTCAGCTGGTGCAGCTACATGGTGCTGTGCAGCGTCATGTCACGGCCTCAGCTGCTGGCAGTTTTGGGCCGCATGGAGGATGCTGCACAGCAAAGCTTCAACCGCACCAAGCAGAACTCTGCAGGATCCAGCCAGTGGGAGGTCCTCGACTTTGGGGATGTCGTGGTACATGTGTTTACAGGAGAGCAGCGCGAGCATTATGATATTGATAGCTTCTATGCAGCAGCAGAGGAGGTGTCGCTGCCATTCCTGGGTGAGGAAGAAGCCGGCAGCAGCAGCGGTAGCGGCAGGGAAGAGGCGTTTGAGCTGGACAGCATCAGCAGCAGCAGCGGCGGCGGCTTGGGAAGGTCGGCGCCAGTCTGGTCAAAGAATCTGTAGGTCTTCGAGCAGCAGCAGCAGCAGCAGCAGCAGCGGCTGGCGGGTCTGTACAGTTTGCGCGCAAGCGCTGTGGCTTTGCAATACAGTGACAGCTGCTTTTTTAAATACCAGAGTCTACTAGCAGCAGTAGCAGCAGCACCTCCAGCAGCAGCAGCATTGATTATCAGGCTGGGCCAGTCCGCGCAGCAGCAGCGGTGGCTTGGGCAGGTTTGACTCATTGTGCTGCATCTTTCGGCATGTGCACAAAGTCTGTGCACAAGGAGCGGCTTGATGCCTACCAACAGCAAACTAAAGCCATGCATCATCCACGCAGTGTATGTAAGCATGCGCGCACTTGCGAGTTATGTGGGCCGTGCACCAAATGTCACCGAAGGCCAGTTGTTTGAACTTGGCTGCCGCCTGTGACTCAAGTTCTTGAGTTGCTTCAAAGCACTGGTGCATTGGCTGTTACGCTGGCCTGATTGTGAAGCTTGCGGCTGTCATGTGTGTCTGCTTGTGCGGCACACATGTGCACCGCACGGCAGGAAGGGCACTCTGTGGCTTGTTCATGGCAAGGGTCACTGGTGGCAGTGCCAAACAGTGTTTGGATGGCTGAACAGTGTGTGTTGAGGCAGCTGCCCATTGCTCAGCCTAGTGAATTGTTGCAGCGGGCCACAGACAAGCGGTTACTTTTGGATACACATGGTGGTGCCGATGGCGACGTTGCTATGGCTTGAATGGTAACATGATGATGATGGTGGTGGTGGCTGCCTTATGCAACACACCTTCAGCTGTGGACTTTGCCGTGCTTTGGCTGTTCTCCGGCTTACAATGCCATAATGTCCTATGTCGTGGATCCAGGCAGCATCCATGCAGTTACAATCAACAGTCAGAGTTCTTTGTCATTTTTTAAGCTGTGATGTAGCTGTAAAGCACGTGCAAAAGTCATACACATGTACAGTTATGTGGTCATTGTGGCCTGAAGACCAGCCAAACAGCTGCAGCAGCACTGCAAAATTGCTGCTGCCGGCCATCAGTGGCTGGGCAACCAGTCAACACACCAAACACGTCACGGGCTGGTGTGCAACGATATGCTGATACATAAACCACCAACTCAGCTGTCATAAAGCTGGGGTGGACCCAAGTGCGCCCTGCTATCCCCCTGCAAAGAAAGCCCCGCTCTGTCCCCCCCTGCTGGTGCAAGTGACACACGTGCTGTTGCAAACAACAGCAGTCCAGCACACTGTCTCAGTCTCTGACACAAACTGAAATGCTGTGGCTTCAGCATCCTACACCAAACTGTCCATCACCTGATCACACCAACGCGTCAGCTGCTGCTGTAGCACACCAACGCAGCTGCAATGCCAGTGCCAGTCCTCCATCCCACGCACAGCTGCGCAGCCAAGCACATACAGGCCTATCTCAGCACCTGCAAGCCGTCAATCACTGGTGTGTCAACCCCCACACCCCAGCAGCCCACCCGCCGCGCCGCCACCTGCTGCTGCACCTTCAAGCTTCACCCAGCCTCACCCAGCCTCACCCAGCCTCTCCCAGCCTCATCAACCCACAGACTGAACAACTGCGTCACCCAGCCCCGCCCAGCTTGAACCATCCCCACCACCCTACAGGCTGCCCAGCTGTGCAGTCAGCTGAGACACATCCACAGTGCCACCCGGCGCCAGCTTCTCGATGTTGTGGATGTTCTTCATGCTCTCCATGAGCTGGTTGACCTTGTTGCGGTGCAGGCTGGCGCTCATGTTGGCGGCCTTGCGCTGCTCCTGGATGAACTGGCGCTGCGCCAGCAGCTGCGCAGTCTTCTCGTTCTCGTCCATGATCTTCTCCAGCAGCAGCTGGCGCTGGTAGGCCTGCGCAGCAGGTCAAGCAGGGTCGGTTGCATCTATTTTCAACAGACTCAGGAAGACGCAGGAAGATGCTTGGGGAGCCCATGAAGAGCTCACTGACAGGCCACGGCACAGATGCACCGCATGCTGATCTCCTGCTGCCAGAAGCAGACAGTCCCTGCTCAATGCTGCAGCATAAGCCAGACCCTGGTGCTGGCATCATGTTCTTTTTGCCTGTTCCTCATACAGCTGCTTGCCACTGGTGACTGAATATGACAGCCAGCATCACAACCCCACGCAAACCCATATAGCACCCACTGCCGCCACCCACCTGCATCTTCTGTATGCTGTCCACCTTGTCCCGCCTGAGGCTGTCAAACAGCTCGCGCTCGATGCGTTTGCGGTCGTTGGTGGCCTTGCGCTCAGCGTTGACCATTGCCAGCATGTGCTCCTTGTTGTTGGCGCGCTCTTGGATGCTCTGCAGGCAGCACCCACAGCACAGCGGCACAGTGAGCATGCAAGCCATGCCATCACACCAGTGGACTAGCGCAGGCAGGAGAAGCAGCATTACTGTAGAAATGCTTCACCAGAGGACAAACTCTAAAGGCAGGTGTTAGTCAGCGACTTGAGGACAGGTGGCACCTCTCCTGCAAGCCACAACCAGCCGTCCTGCAGCCCGGGTTGTGCCTATCATCTGCACACAACACTTCCTCTCCGCTGCCCGCTCGTGAATGGCCGTCACATCTGCTCACAGAGTATCCTCCTGTGTGTAACTGCACATCCACACACAGCCGCCACCACACCACCTGCGGCCTCACCATCTTGCGCTCCTCCTCTCGCGCCAGCGCCAGCTCGTACTTGGCCTTGCGCTCCGCCTCCTTGGCCGCCTCAGCCTGGTGCTTGAGCTCGTCCTGGCGCTTGTGCTCAGCCTCCATCTCCAGCCGGCGCACCTGGCAGCAATAAGTTGAAGGTTTCATGCAGCAGAGTACAGCAAGGTTGATCAGGCACCTTGAATGACGGCACGAGTGAGGCGGAAACAAGATATGTTTTTCCAGCTGCACAATGTGTTGCAATGCAGCAGGCGCAAGCAGCCACGTCTTAATTTGGTTCCACACATTGTGATGAATCAAAGCCCATGACAGGTGACGTGGCAGCAGCTATTGATGCAGAGCGCTCGCCGCACCTCGCTGGCTGCCTCGCGCCTCTCAAAGTCGGAGCGCTTCTGGTGCAGGATCTTGGTGTTCATGTCCAGGGCAGCTGCATGGCAGCAACACAACAGAGCAGCACACATAGCTAGCTCCTCAGCACCCAAGAGGCCAATCAACTAGATGTTGCAGTAGCAGCACAACTAATACAGCACTGCATCTTGGCCAGCAATCAACAAACTTGCACAGCGAGTGTGCAACATCAACACTGTACAGCGCACAGCAGGCCCTGCCCGCACCTGCAATGCGCTCCTCTGCCTTCTTCTTCTTGGCCGCGTTTGCTGCCGCACGCTCCGTTGCCTCCTTTGCCATGCGGTCCAGGCGCTCCTTGTCACGCGCCTCCATGGCAGCCTGCCAGGCAGCAGCAGCAGCAGCAGCAGCAGCAGCAGCAGCAAGGTTATGCAAATGCACAGCCATGGCATACAGCTATATAGCTGCAACGCCAAGCACACTCTTGCGCTCTGAACACAACCAGCTTCCCACATCAGCGTTGGCCAGCAGCAGCGTGCTCTTACCTTGCGCGCAGCCACCTCTTCCTCCTGGGCTGCCAGGATGCGCTCAGTCTCACGGCGCGCCTCCTCAACCTTCTCGCGGCGCTCCATCTCCCTGCAACGGATGAGCACACACAGAGCACAGGTTGACCTTGTGCATGACTGCATCATGGATTGAAGTGCACACACAGGACTGAATTGGTATGCTCAGCACACAGCACGGTTGGCACTATCTGTGCACAGTTGACACTCCAGCAACCAGCACTTCCACTCATGCCCATCAATGCAGCTGTGGAAGCTGGCAGGGTGGCTCCCCAGCAGGCACCCGTACTCATGCCGCTTATCAGCTGCCTTCAACAGTAAAAAGTTACGACTGCCAGCAACATGCCAACATGACTGCCCAACCCTGGCGGGGGCCGGCCTGCCACAATCATCACCCCACTCACTTGAGGAAGGCCTGCTTCTTGCGCTGGCGCGCCTCCTCTGCCTCCTTGCGCTGCATCTCGCGCTCCCGCCTGTAGCGCTCAGCAGCAATCTGCGCTGCCTCCTTGTCGCGCTCCTGCTCCTCAGCAAGCTGCAGGCAGCAGATACGCGCCAGCAGACACCACAGCATGCAGCAAGTTCAACACAGCGTGTGCAGAGCATGCATTTTGAATTCATCCCAAGCGGTCAATGCACCTGAGTAAAGGAGTTCCTAGCTCACTGCAAGCACAATGGGACCGTGTGCTGGTCACCATGCACCTGTGTGCATTCATGCAGGAGCAGCCGCCCTGTGCCAATGCATTCTCTGGCGCAGGCAGCTGCGCCGCACCTTTTGCAGCTCACGCTCCCGTTGCGCTGCCGCCCAGGCCTTCTCGTGCTCCACCTTCTGCTTCTGCAGCTCAGCAGCACGCGCCTCCAGCGCCTCAATCTTCTTCTGCTGCTTCTCCAGCAGCTGCTTACGTGTGATCTCGTACTGCAGCATCTGCAGTTCACGGAGGCAACACGTGAAGAGTGTGAGCATAGATACGTCCCTGCTAGGCCAGCTACTAGCACATACAGCAACATATCTCAACACAGCACTATCCTGCAAGCCTGAACATGTCAAGCAGCAGGATGGACAAAGGCTTCTGTATAGCCCTCAGCAGCAGAACCACATGCAGCAACTCATCCTGCACACGCAACAAGCCCGCAGAACAAACGGCCAACAAACATGGCAAATCATTACACCAGTAACACACCTGCTGGATGTCTCGCTCCTGCCGCCGCTTCAGCACCTCCAGCTTGTGCTTCTCCTTCTCAATCATGGCCGATGTGATCTCAGGGTCCACGCCGCCATTTGAAGCAGGGCCGCCTGCTCAATCAGCATGGATAGAGGAGCAGCAAGCAACACCCGGCTGTCAGGCAAGCAGACATCCGCACATGCTGCACGCAGTGGCTTGCGCTGTTATTCAAGGCCAGCACGAAGCATCCCGGATGCAGTGGCACTGCAAGGCTGCTGCTTGCAGGAGTCGCACAACTGTATGCCCTGTAAGCCTGTTTGTCAACACATGTCTGTAGCGGCATCGTCAGCTGCTGTGTCAGCTTTTGGCACAGTCCCACTCACCATTTGATGCACTGCGAGCATGGCTGTGACCTGACTCAGCTCCGCCCTCCACCAGCTTCTTGCGCTCCTCAAGCAGCGCCTTGAGCCGCTCCTGCAAACACAGCAGCCAACGGCAGACACAGCAAAACATGTTTTAAAACAAGGCAAATTGATGTACCAAGCAAACCCTATGGCTCTGCACTGCCAGTGCATCAAGCAAGCAGCACAGATCAGGCTGCCATGTGCAGATGAAAGCGTGCCAGCACACACTGCACCCTCCGCACCTGGCGCAGCTGCTCGTGGTGCTGGAAGCGCATGTTCACAAGCTCATCGCTCTCCCCGGGCTTTTTGAATGCTGTTTGTGGCTTGAAGGCGAGCTCCAGGGGGTCAATGCCCAACCTGAAGCATGCCTCAATCGACTTGGGGCTGGTGGGCAGCAGCACGCTGCTGCTTGCATTGGCGTCTGCATCAGTGCCAGCTGATGATGGTGGTCAGCATGCAGAGCATGATGCACGGATGATTGGGTGCATACAAGCGTTGCAGTTTGCGCAAGGGTGTGGATGTAGTACAGGATGCAACACAAGCGCAACCAGGTATGGCAGCAGTTGTTCCAAGTGTTCACGTGGCGGCGTTGCAGGTTGTGCGGTAGGTGGGTGTGGCCAGGTAGGATGTTGGCAGGCACCAATGAACAGAGTACATGCAGGGGGCAGTCAGTGATGGTCAGGCAGGGCAAAGACAGCAGGGTGTGTGAGTGGTGCTGGCACGTGCCCAATGTGTGTGGCCATGCTTGGCCAGCCGAAATTGTGTGCTCGACAGCCTTTGCTATGTAGCATTGTGCAACAACAGCACAGCTGAAGGCCAGGAGCAGCTAAGCATGCTGCTTGCCTAGTTGCTGCTGCTGTTACTGCTCCTGCTGCTGCTGCTGCTGCGGCGGCTGCTGCTGCAATCGAGGTACCTTGGGCTGCAATTAGCTCACTGTGCGTTGCAACACATGCAATTATGCTGGCTGAACAAGTGCACTGCCTGCTCTGACGCTGCTGGTGTTCGTCTCACCGTTTGCACGCTCTGCTATGTCCTGAATTGTTATCTTCGGCTTGATGTTGCTGGTGTTCTCAGTCTGCAACATAAACACGAACAAGCTGTCAATGTGTCTGCAGGATTATCGCGCATTCTCGTGACCACCACTGCTGCTGTTGCTTTGTGCATGCTGCTGTATGCATGCATTGAATTGCTCGCTGCTCACAGGCAACACTGACATTATCAGTCATATGACGTGGCCGTACCTTGGCTCGCTGCAGCTGCGTAAGCCAGGCACTGGCAGGTCTGTGTGGGTTGCTCATTTTTGCTGCTGCACACTAAGCAGCCTGCAGACAGTAGCGTCAGCTTCAGCTAAGATGGGGGCATATAATTGCTTGTAATCGCTGCTAGTGGGATAAAAAATGCTTTTCAGCATGCCCAGTGCAAGCTCCTGCGCGAAGCATCACACGAGCAGGCAATTATGCAGCCCTGCTGATGTTTACTGTTGTTCGATGTGGTTCGCTCACCAGGCGTGAAGGTAAAGCGCCCGGCTTTCAAAGATAGCTTCTCGTCTCTTTAGTAAAGCTGTTAGAGCTGGAACGTGTAATGCCCTTGTTTACTTGCAGTGCTCGCTTCCCGCCTTCTTTGAGTTGTGAACAGCAAACGCAAACGACAGTGTGCCAAGATCAAAAAAAAAGTTACATGCGACGAGCATGTCACTACAAACAAGCGCTCACGCAGTCTAGGGTTTTGCTTCGTGGGGTGCCACCAGCCAGCTGTAGCAGTGCCAAGCACAACATCACAATGTAGGCCACATCTCCTGGCCACGATAAGGAACACCATGTATTGAAAACAACCACTGGTGGCTGCCGATTCATGCTGAGCAATGCGTCCAGGCATTGAGCCGGTGTGCTGCTGCGGACATAAGAAATGCCACCAGTGTGTGATCCAGTGAGACAACTTCCTGCATGATGCAAACTCTGATGCCAAAACAGCAATAGCCACATGTATTCGATTCCCAGCCACCTGTCTTGAGACAGCATGACATGCTGAGTTCAACACAGCAGACATACTTGTGTTCCCTAGGGGCCCAATGACATGAACTTGCCAACATGGAACTGATCGTTGGTGGCTGTGTGCTGCCACACGCACAAACACCTACGGCACACCCTACAAGTAGAGTATAAAGGTGATGCTCCTATGATGTGCACTAGGACACGGCAGACCACCATGCAGACACACCAAGGCAGCAGCAAGCACCCGGGTCAGGCTGCTGCACCCCAAACCTCTCTCTGGTCAGGCTGCTGCACCCCAACAACTTTGCAGCTGCAGGAAACTACTTCAGCTGGCTGGCAACCCCTCTGACACCTGCTGGCCCGCCTACATTGTGAATTATCAAGTGCATCTCCAGTACTTCTGAGCAGTGGTACCACCAAAGCCACACTGGCAGCCGTGCACATCCCAAACGCTGCATGCTAGCTGAGTGTGCCTACTCTGCGACACACATGGCCCTGCAATCGCTTATGCACAGGGAGTAACACAAGAAACATGCGCAAACTCTAGCTCGCAACCCATGCATCCAGTTCGTGTGCAGCTCCTTGTTCAACATGACAGGCTTCAACGTACCCACTCCCCATGTGCGCGCCAAGCAGATCCCTGCCAGTGAGGGACGTGCATACTGCGCAGCACACACCGCGCAGATCACACAACACCAAGGCCCACAGCTGGTCTCTATAATGACAAAACGCCAGTGGGTGCATGACAAAACAAGCTTCTTGTGTACACACTTGAAATCAGAACATCACCGCTCTCCCTCCCAGTGCTGAACTACAGCCTCTCAAACATCTGCTTGATCTTCGCCTTCCTAGCTTCCTCCTTCTGCTCATCCTCTTGCTTTTTTGCACGCTCTCCTTCTTCCCGCCTGTCAATAGCAGTCTTTGCCTCTTGATAAGCCCTCACCATGAACCAAATAGATGTGCACAGCGCGCCAACAACTACAGCCCATGCAGCAGCTGACAGCCTGTCAGCGCTGAGCGCTGCTCCGTCTTGTACAGCTTCTGCTAGTGCTGACACAAGCAGTTGCGGGTCCACATGCGATGCCCGTGGCGCAGGAAGCAGCTGTCTGCATGCTGGCCGGGGATTAAGAGCATGCCCACGGCAAGTGCTGCCTGCTGTGCTGCTGCTTGGCAGTACGATGCTACAGCTGCTCATACGACAACGTTGCGTGAGTGCGAGCGAGTAAGACCGACATGGAGAGCTTCCTGTGAGCCTGTTTTGACACCGGTAGACGTCCATGACGGAGGAGCTTTCACAGCCGTGCAAGTAGGGCTCCGTGAGGACCGAGATCCTTCAGCAGTCAAGCTCAGCACAAGGTATGGTACGCAACATGTCGCACGTTCACCATATGTACATCATAGTTGCACCATGAACGCTTGTCCAGCTGTTTCACCGTCAAACAGCACAATGACATGAAAAGCAGCAGTGACACATTCAAAATCCTCTTCTGCCTGCTGTAAAACTTTTGAAAGGGGCCATATTGAATTCAGAGTGTGTGCTCTCCCCAAAGCATGCGGCAGATGCGTGCACCATGATGTGCAAACCATGGACTAGCAGCTGATCCCATCCCATGCAGGCATTTGCACACTGGTCTTGACCATGCAGGGTGCGGCCAAACCAAACACCCTTCCCAACAGTCTGTCAACAGCCTCCATCAAGGCTACCTTTTGTTAGGGCCCCAGGACACCTTGCCGCCACCTGCAAGTGTCTGCGCGCCAGCCACCTGCCGTGGCTGACCAACTGCCCGGCCTCCGCCACCACCAGCTGCTGGGCCCCGCTGAACCACCACACGCGGCATACCATTGCCACTCTGGCGCTGCTGCAGCACAGCTGGGCCAGTGCTGTTGGCTGCAGGACTCTCAAACCCTACCCAGCCTGCCTGTGATGTGGCAGCTGGCATGGCTGGGTGCTTTGAAGTCTGAACAGCCCGCAGCGACAACTTGTTGCTGCCATCAACAGCTGCCGCTGCTGCAGCTGCAGGCGCAGCTGTGCCTTGTGTCTGAGCGGCGTGGGGCGCGCTGCTCCATGTGGCAAGGCCCATGTGGCGCTGCTGCGCACCACCAGCTGCTGCTGGAGCAATGTGCGGGGCTGGCGACCCATCTGCTGCCGCTGCTGCTGTGTCAGTGCCATCAACTGCTCCCTTCATGAGACTCACAGCACCATCAGATGCTTCTGCCGCCTGGCCAGCAGTGCAGCTACGCGCTGCACCAGGACTGCGGCCTGCTGCAACAGCCTCCACCTGCAGCGGCCCCCTAGCAGCTAAGCTGTTATCCTCTGCTTCTCCATCCTCCTGCAGCTGCCATAGCGCCTGCTGCTGCAGCTGCCCAGCGAGCTGCTGTGTGTGCTGCTGCTGAGCAGCTGCCAGGCCAGATGCAGCTGTGCTGGTGTTGAGCGGCACAGTCACCGGGAAGGGGTTGGTGCCTGCGCATGCACGCAAACAAACACACGCACACAGTGCCAGTTGGCATGTTAGCCTCTCTGCGCGCAGCAGCTTCTACAAATTAGAATGTTTGGCAAGCCATGTTTGCCAGCGTAGCTTGGAGCAAGTAGTTCGCGAGCAAAACCACAGTGTCGTGCGCTTGTAGCCTGCTGCAGCTGCC
The DNA here is from genome assembly GCA_030272155.1 of Tetradesmus obliquus. Lineage (NCBI taxonomy): Eukaryota > Viridiplantae > Chlorophyta > Chlorophyceae > Sphaeropleales > Scenedesmaceae > Tetradesmus > Tetradesmus obliquus. Next base: position 2,234,803 of record CP126200.1, on the reverse strand, counting down.
CACTGCAGGTTGGTCACACCATACATTCTCGACACAGTTGACTGATCAGCAGGACTTGTGGCAAAAGTAGTAACGAGCGCTCCTGCAGTTGAGCCTACCTGATGGCGGCGCTCCCCGCCGCATCATCTGCACAGCCTCCAGGTTGATGGCAGTCACACCTGAGAACAGCGGCAGCGGATTAGCAGGCAGGTAACATCAGCGCACAGACTGCAGTCAAACGGCAGCAGCAGGCGCAGTGACTGGCGGATACAGTCTGCAACAATGTCAAACCACACTTCAGCAAAAAGTGCTATGTCCCTGGGCTCGGCTAGCTCAGCAATCGACGGCACTGCCAGCAGAGGAATGTCTGCCCCAGGTGTTGCATGCACAGCATATGGCATGTTGAAGCTGAAGGATGCGGTGCACACACCTCGCATGAAGGCCCGCTTCATGTCCTCCTCCATCCTGTTGCGTGCAGCAGCGTCCTGCTGCAGCTGCTCCTGCAGCGCCTCAATCTCACCCCTGCACATGCATGCAGATGATGTATGAGTTGGTTGTCCAGCAGTGCATGGTGTCAGCTCGATGTGTGTTGATGCAACGAGCACACAACAGAACCTGGTGCAGCTTGACTGCGGGTCGAACTCGTCACATCTAGAATGCGGACACTCGCTGCATCACTTGCACTCAGTATGTGGCCATCTCAAAACCATTATCACTTGCAACACGGGCACATGGTCTGCACACCACACTTTCCAAGGCACCAACGCTTGCAACAGCGTGCTCACCTCAGAACAGCCACCTCCTGTGCGTGTGTTGAGCCCAGCGCTGCTGCTGCTGCCTCACGCTCCTGCTCCGCCCGCTGCGTCACCAGTTGCCTGTAGCGGCTGCGCGCACTGCCAGCCCACCTATCCCAGGCCCTCCCCAGCAGCCAGCACTTCACATAGTACTGCTCCGCCTGCATGGCCTGCCGGGCCAAGCGCCGCTGCCGTGCAATGTGGCAGCGCCACACAAACCAGGCACGCAGCTGCGCACGTGTGTCCAGCACTTCCTCCTGCTTCTGTGCGTAGGCATCACACAGCCTGCGGCGACATGCAAGGAGAGGGCATGTAAGAAGCGCTGTCGTACGATACATCATCAGACTGAAGCAGCAGAACCTTTCAGTCTGCTGCCATACGCATGCAGTAGCTGAGCGCAGCCTCATGTGCATGGTCAAGACAAAAGGAATTGAAGCTATGTAAAGCTTGCTGTTGCGGCCCTCTGCCACAATCCCGCTGCAGGCGGCACTGCTGCTTTTCACCTGTCCAGGTGTGTGTCTGTCCGTGCCAGCTGCTTCTGTGTAGCATGCAGCTCATCCTTCAGGATGTCTACTTCAGCCTGCCAATGCAGCAACAGCAGCAGCAGCAGTGATGTTGTGCACAGTCCCGTTGCAGGGCAGCCGTTGTCACAGTAGCGAGGGTGCGCTGCCACGAGGTTGACAGCAGCACATCACTTACATCTGCCATGGCTGCTGCTTGAGCAAACCTCTAACCATTCTACAGCCACACCCATAGCTCCCTCAACGTCTTGCACGCCACCAATTGTCCTGCCACCGCCATAGCACGACAGCTGCTGGCTGGCTGGTAACCTACGCCCTCTGAAGACACTCATCAACTGCTAGTTCCACCACAAGTGCTGCCATGCTGCTGAGCTGCAGCGCTGACAACCCGCGCACCTGCTTGGCTGCCAGTCTGCTGGCACCAGCATCCTGCTCACTGGCAACTGCTGCATCCAGGGATGCGAGCATGTGCCCCTTGACCGACAGCAAGTGGCCCTGCAGGACAGCGGTGACGATTGTGTACATTTGATATCCTTTGTAGTTTACAGGCGTACAGCTGCAGGCATACCTCCGCAACCACTACAGCTGCATCCTGCAAGGGAAGCAACACCTTACCTGCTTTCACTTTAGGGCACACAGTGGGCGTTTTGAACTTGCAAGCCTGAACCACTCTATTGCATGCTGCTAGCTGCAGCTGCAGAGCTCTCTTTGATAAAACTGTTCGCAATGCTTCACAACACTTCAGCTACCGCATTGCTTGAGGGCGCTTGCTGAGCTCACCACTGCATCCTGTGTGAGGGACTGCTTGTGCTGCTCCAACAGCTGCACAAGTCCATCAGCGTCTGCATCGGTTGCTACGCGCCCTGTGCGCGCCACTGCAGGTGCCTGCTTGACACAGGACACAAAATTACATTAATTTGGCTGCTACAAGCACAGAGCTAGGGCACAGCTGTCAGCAGTGCATGGCAGGTCTGGGGCAGGCTCGGTCTTGAACCACAGGCGTGATGCTGCAGCATAGAGCACAAATTTGAGGTTTGTAGTGGAACTGCACTGCTTGCAGTTGCAACTGCTCAGAAGCCAGTGCTCTCGTTGACTGTTGAGAGCTTGAGGGTGCTACGATTACCTGGAACGCAGGCATGCTGGCATAGCTGCAGCTTCCATGTTGCGGTGCTCCTGTGTGTTTTGCCACTGCCACGCTGTTGCTGCGGGTAAACAACATCAAATTTGGTGTAAACATGTGGTTGATGCAGCTGGTAGCTAGTAAAGCGGCTGTCATGCCACCTGCTCACACCTGCTGTGCAAGGCCGTTGCTGTTGCACCATCAGCAGAAGCTATGGCATCTGATGTTGGTACTGCTGCCGCTGCCACGTCTACGCACGATTCTTCTTCCATATTTGTGTTTTACGCTCTTTCCAAACGAGACAGCTTGCTAAAAGCTCTGGAAAGCTTTACTGTACTTTGCGCACTGGCGTCTTGATCGTCCTCAGTACGTCATCATCTGGCACTTCGATTATTTAAAAGAAGTTACACCTGAAGCCGATGTGACATCATCCCGACTCTGCACAACAATCCTTTGTGCGAGATGTCGCGGCAGTCAAACTTCAGGTCCTTCAGGTTTACGCAGTCTCGCTCCGACAGACTTTCATGGCTGTGACGCTGTTAGAAACGTGATCTTTTTCTTTTTCATCATATGCTTCTGCTGTTGGGCTTTCTGCCAATGGGTGCCTACGTGGCACTCGGATGGCGTTCCTCAGCCCTCAACACTGGTGCAGGCCTGACAGATGCCCTGACAACAGCGTCCACTGGTAGCGGCCGTGTTCGCTGTGGATATGGAAGTAAAACTTGCTGCGACCGCGATCAATTGCTTAACGGTTTGCGTCCCTTCGCGACACTAGCCACTGCTGCAGAAGCTACACCATCATTCCGAGACGCTGAAGCAGACATCCCGAATACCCAGATCCACCAGGGTCCTATAACTAGCGAATAACATCGTTGAATTCCTGTTTCCAGCAAGGGTTGAGCAACAGCGTTGCGATGTCGGGCAGCTCAACCCCGTCACTGCCACCTCCGCAGGTGCTGCACACATAGCAGTTCTGAATGTAGTGCTGTCAGCACCCAGCCAATAGATTAAATTGCTTTCATCAGCTTGCTAACCCGCGGACCACTTTACTGAGCAGCAGCAGCAGCAGCAGTAGCAGTAGCAGCAGCAGGGGAATTGGAGTGAGAGAGCAGTCCAGCCAGCAAGTCTGGCTGTATTCTCGCGCACATGCACTGCTGAGTATGACAGCCAACACAGTTTGATGGCAGTGGGGTGAAATTATATCATGGATTCAGCGGATGCTTCAGCAGTGCATCCTGCTGTGCAGCTATGACAGCTGTCCATTGCACGAGTGCGCATGCACACAAAAGACAACCCCAACTCACTCCACAACATATCTGCATCCATCTTACATTCCAATAACAACCATGCTCACCAAGTATCTGCTACTGCTGCTGCGAAACTTCAGGGCTATGTGGCAGAGAAGGTGTCCATCGTGCTCGGCGCGCTGCGCTCCGCGCTGCGGCGCGTGGGGCTGGCAGTGACCACAGTTGACGACAGCCTGGTGCCGCTAGAGGACAAGATCAAGGAGCCAGGGCAGCAGGTGGGGGCAGTTGTTTGTAACATGTTTTATGACATGTCTGCGTGGGGCTGGCAGGGAACACAGCTGATGACAGCCTGGTGCCGCTAGAGGACAAGATCAAGGAGCCAGGGCAGAAGGTGGGAGGCAGCAGCGTCTGTCATCAGGTCGTTGTGTATGTGTGTATGTGTGTGACTTTCAGTAAAATGCAGCATAGCGCGAGAACTTGCGGGATCGCATGGTGGTGTTGGCATGTTGATGCATTTGGTGGCGAATGTTTTCAATGCTGTTGGCTGTGCATTTGTTTGCTGCACATAACCACAGGAACAAGGCACACAGCAGCATCCAGGATAGGATTACAATCCTGTTGCATTCCACAATGTTTTCGTTGTGTGGTGCAGGATGGCTCACCCCGGCCTCACAGCCCCAGCAAAGTGCCAGGCCTGCACAGCATCGGCCACAAGGTGGACCAGGTGCTGCAGGTGAGGCGTACGCTTCAATTATATTAAATAGGGCTGCTGCCGCTGCAGCTGGTGTTACACTGCCGCTCAAGGCTGGCAGCAGAAGCAGCAGCAGGTTACACGTGGAGCTGGTGTTGCAGCTGTGGCCGGCATTTCCACATGTAGCCGTGCTCTGTGCCATGAGCTGCAAAGAAATTATGCAGGGTGAGCATCGGCCAGCTGGCAGTATCCTCCTGTGCCTGCCGCCGTACACATAAACATGGTGCATGCCGTGAATGCACAGCCGTACACATAAACATGGTGCATGCCGTGAATGCACAGCCGTACACATAAACATGGTGCATGCCGTGAATGCACAGCATGCCATGTTTCGCATGCGTCCATGCGGCTGCTGCTCTGCTGCATGCGTGCTGCTGCAGGATGCTGCAGAGTTCAAGGACAGCCATGCAGCGCATGTAGCACATGATGCAATGCTGGAGGACCGGCTGCATCGTGACAGGCGCATTGAGCTGTGAGCTGTTGGTCGCTTTTTACGAGAGAGTGGGATGTACAGCCATGCAACACACGTAGCGTCAATATACATGTGGCGCTTGATGCCAGACTGGAGCACCGGCTGTTGCGTGACAGGCGCCTCACGCTGTAAGCTGCACACTTACGCTGCCAGGTCACAGCGTAAGCTGTGCAGCCGTGCAGCCGCGTGTGCAGACCAACCCCGGGGTGTGTGTTTTGCTGTGTGGTTGGTACAGCTGCCAGCCCTGCAGTGCACAGGTTGTGCAACAGACCTTAGGTGTTACGCAGCATGGAAGGCTTGTCAGCATAGGAGAGTGATGTGCAGTGTTTATGACAAAAGATTTCAATTGTACATGTAAGCGGTGTTGTTATGAGACTGTGTACATCAAGTGTTGCTCTATGAGGCTTGTTGAAACAGCGTCTGGTTGCTGGCACAGGTCATACCATGCAACTTTGTGCTATTCACGTGTTCCTCACCAAGGTTTTCAAGCACAAGTTGCTCGGTCCAATGTATGGTGTAGTTTGTCAGCACCCCTGCATCTGCAGAACTTGCTCTGCTAAGTGTATGTTCACGTGTATGCACAAGTTCTTGCTGAGCGCATGTAAAAACGTGTCACGTATGCGAGGCCGCCTGCAGTGTGTTGCTTCCTCAGCCGCAGCTTTGGCAGCCAGGCAGTGTATGGTCAGCATCAGCGGTGTGTGTTGTTCGCGTAGTCAAAGGAGGCGCACTGTACACATGTGGTGGTTGGGATGGGTGTCAGCGCCTGCACTGGCGCCTTGACCCCTCTTCAACATGCATCCTTGATACAGCAGTGTCAAAGCTATGCCAGGCTCCGCGCTGTTGACAGAGAGTTGCAAGTTGCATGCCAGCGGTCAAATGGAGGATGCTGTGATATCAGACTCAAGCCTATCAGGCTCGGCTGTTAGTAGCGGCACGTGCTGTTGATGAGGGAGCTGTTAATTGCGCAAGCGCCACTAAACTGGCATTTCATTCACGAGCATGCTGTGAATCCAATCAGCTGCCAGTAGTCCAGCAGTGCTGGTCAGTTCAACTGATCAGTGATGATTTGCGATGTCAGGTTAGCTTCCAAGATTTGGAGGCAACAGTACCTTGTCTTGGACACTGCGCACACATCTGTCTGTGGATCACATGCATGCAGCGTCACGAAAGAACCACTGTGGTTTTCGCCTGCTCCATTGGCGTGCCAGTTGGCGTAAACTTCAACAAGGCTCTCCATCACTCAGGAGTTCATCAGGCCAGCTTCTGATTTATGTGTGTTACCAGGGTATGCGCGCCAGCATCCAGCACGCACCATCAAGTGCCACACACAGTGCGAGATGCAAGCTCTACATACGGTTGTACCGAACCTACAGACAAGGCCAGGCTGACAGCCCAGCCAAGTGTGCTTTGCACACTGCTCCTTATGCAGGAGCCCAGCATGTACACAAGGAAGTCATCAACCACCCCAAAACACGCAACAACAAACAGACAACAACAGTCAGGCAGTGTCTAGCCAGATAGATCCAGACGGACACATGGATACAGACACATAGAGCGAGTTTGGCAACAGGATCTTGGTGCTCAAGACCAGTAACTACACGTGATACAATACGACAGGCTGTGGAGCTGCTTGCTTCTGCAGCAAGGCAACACGTCACACAGCCTGCTTGGTGAGCTCAATGGCAAGATTGATCATTGGGCAACCCAACATATGGAAACAGCCAATCAGCAGCGGGAGCGGCACCCCCCACCGCTGGGTGGCCAACAAATGCTGCCTGGGCAATGGCCAGCATTTGTGCACATGCTTCGTCATGCAGCAAGACAGCGAACGATCCGCTGTGCCTTGCAAGCACGTGCCGACCCCTTCACGCGGTGCCTTCGCATGCCCTGAGCATATGACAGTTTCCGCACTGGAGCGCCTTGGCAGGAACAGGTTTGTGAAAATGTGTAGCAGCTGGGTTGGCAGGCGCATCGCCCTGGAAGCTCCTGCGGTTGGCGAGGGCAGGCTGCATGCAGATGCAGCACCTGCAAGGGCAAAAGGCGGCGCAGATCAACGGCATACAGATGAGTACATCCGTGCGACACAAGTGCAGGGTTGTGGGCGCACAGTCATTGATCGGCTCAGGTCCAACTCTGAGCCAACCAGGAGAAGCAAGAACCGACAAAACACCCAACAGCAAGACGAGACTTCACAAGCCCTCAGTTTGCAAGAAGCTGTCCACATTGAACACACTGTATGTGTGTTCAGAATAGCGTATATATTGTTAGGCATCATAGGGCAAACCACTCAACACAGGCGCAACCGGCATACAGCCTGGCACGCCGTTCAACTAGAGAAAACCACAGGCCACAACAGTGAGAAGCCGTCAACAGTCCGCAGCGAGCCTTCACACTACCACCACCACCACCGCGCCAGCCAGCCAGCCAGCCTGAGCAGAGCAGAGGGGTTGTCTGATGTGCCTGCCACCAGTGGGTTGACCCTCCAGCCGCCACCACCGCTGCCGCCGCCGCCGTCATGCCATGCTCAAAAGCCTGCGCCATGTGTATGTGCATGCTTGTGTTATGCTCCTGGTGTGCTTTGTGCCCTGCAAGCGGTGTGCATGCAGCGGTTCCAAACCCCTACCTGCCCCATCCCCTGCATGCATTTAATCCAAACAAACTGCTTCAAAAACAGCACAACGTTGCAAAAGAGCATACAAGCACAGCAGCATCACTGCATGCTCCTGACCATGCTTCCATGGGCAACCATGCCAACAGAAAGTGCACCTACCGACAGGGCAAGCCAAGCTGGCTAGCCCATCTCGATAAGCTTACAATTGCCCGACATGGTGCCACATGCAGCAATGGCCAGTGCATGCACAACCAGATGCTGCATGAGCTGCTGTCCTGCTGCTCTGTCAGACACATCAGTATGTACTTCACCACTCTCCATACCATTTGCAGCAGCACCCACTGCAGGACAAGCACTGACAGCATACAAAGCTCCTGGAAGCGGATGACAAAACATTAAGCAGGGCTGTCGAATCACACTACAAGCCACATGCAGTGACCAGGTTGTAGCAGCTGCAGCACCCTGTCACACTATGCCACCCAGTATGCCAGACTTGCTTTGTCATCGAGGTGTGCACAGGCACTCATCAATGACACAGCATGGATGGCGTACTGGACTGCAGAACCACAACGATGGGCCCGTCACATGTTGCTGGAACTACTCACACTACAGGACGCGGCAGCCTGCAGCCACACGGATGTTGTGAGTGCTGCGGCCACAGCATTCGTGCAGCTGACCAGCCAGCGCTGACATATCAGCGCCTGCAGCACATCCCACTGCTCACAGTGGCAGCATGTGCTGTGTCAAGCAGTGCTGGCAATGCTGGAACTCGCGACATGCCATCCAAGGATGCGATACACTTTTTGTTAACAAAATGAAAACACAATGCGCTCCCTTCCCTTTGCCCTGCTGCAAGCTGCCATGCATGCTATCTAGATGTGTGCTTGTGCATGTGCATGCCTGCCTACTGTTGTTTGCACTCCTGCATGATGTGTGTTGCGGCCCTACTGGCGAAAGTCGGCACGACGCTTCTAGTTGTGGCGGCGGCGGCGTTGGTGGCAGCAGCTGGCTGGGTGTCTCCCCCTGGTGGCTGCTGCACTGCTCCCTGCTGGCTCGGCCAGGCTGGCTGGTGTGGCTGGGCACACACAGCAACACATCGCCGCAGATTGCCCCAGCAAGGGTGGAGAGCCACGTGCACAGCACGGGTTGCGCATCGTGGGCGCCGCAACCTAGCAACAGGGCACACGAAAGCCTGAGTGCAGGGTCCGAGGCATAGAGCGCTCTCAGCCATGCATGCACACTGTACCACACCAACGAGGGCGCACAGTGGCGTCTGAGCAGCATAATGTGACCAAGACCAACAGAAACAAACAGGACAAACATCACTGCAAGCCCTTGCAACAACACACATATGCAACCATGAGGGAGCAGCGGCAGAGGGATTCACACACCAAAGCAGCACAACTGCAAATCAAGGAGCACATTATGTTCTTAAAACGCTTACACCATGCAAAAATATACCGAGCCTTCAACAACAGGTCGAAGAGCATTGAAGTTGACGTTACCTGTGGCGAGGTGGCAACATGCTCAACGCATGTTGCACCCACTGCTGCTGCAACTTGCAGCAGTCCTTGAGCGTCTGAATGATGCTGTGCCGCAGCCGGCGCCAGCACATGCATTCCATTGTACAAGCGAGCAACAAACATGGTTCCAAGCATGCATGCAGAGCAGGTAACATAAACCCCATCCATATGAACCTACCTGCAATGACATGACGAACCACATTGCCCAACACGCAACATCACGCCCCAGCTGGCTTGTCAGCTGCCCCATTGCCCTTGTCCCTGCTGCTGCCGCCAGCTGCATCCTTGTCCCTGCTGCTCCCGCCTGCTGCAGCGCCAGGCTTGGCACTAGGTGCTGCTGCCCGAGCAGCAGCAGCAGCAGCAGCAGCAGCAGCAGCAGCAGCAGGCGCAGCAGCTGTTGCAGACGGCCGCTTGCGGACAGCAACAGGCTTGGGCTTTGGTGCAGCGCTTGCATCAGCATCGGCAGCAGCGCTTCCTGCTGCAGCAGTCGCTGCTGCAGGCTGGCTCCCCTTGCCATCCCGCTGCTGCTGCTGCTGCTGGGCTGCTCGTGCAGCACCTGCTGCACTGCCAGGCCCAGCAGCAGCACCCCCGGCTTTTCCTGCGCCCTCCTTGGCTGCACCAGGGGATGCAGGTGGCCGAGGAAAGCCTGCTGCATCTGCTGCAGCGCCAGCATCAGCTGCTGCTGCCGCATTACTTGAAGCAGGTGGCGGAGGGAAAGCAGCAGCTGCTGCTGCACCCTTCTCTGCCGCTGCCGCTGCGGCAGCTGCAGGCTTGCCCCCAGGATGCTGCCTCTCAGCGGCTGACGGCTGCGGCCCCCGCTGCTGCTGCTGCTGCTCCCTGCCACCTCTGCTGCTGCCATCCCCTTGCCGCCCGTCCCTCCTGTCCCTATCCCTGTGCTTGTGGTGTCTGTCCCTGTCATCACCCCGGCCTCGCTCCCTGTCCCTATCATGCCTGCTGTCATGCCTGCCCTCTGGCCTATCCTGCCTGCCACTGTCAGGCCTGCTGCTCCTGCTGCTGCCGTGGCCATGCCCTCGCCCGCCTCTGCTGCGGCTCCTGCTGCGGCTTCTGCTGCGCCGCCTGCCACTCCTGCTGTCTCCACCCCGCTGCAGCTTCTCTTTCTCCCTGTCCCTATCCCTATCTCGCGAGCGAGAGCGCGATCTGTGGCTGCTGCTGCGTAGGCCGGCACTCCTGCCGTCCCTCTCCCGCGACTCCTTTTCCCGTGCCCTGTCACGGTCTGCACCTGCTGCATCGCCTCTGCTGAGGCCAACAGGCTGCTGCTGCTGCTGCTGAGAGGCGGGCTGCGCAGCAGCGTCCCGCTGCTGCCGCTTCCGGCTATCTTCCTCACCCCGGGGTGAGCGAGAGCGTGAGCGCTTGCGGGCGCTGCCTGGAGCCTCCGGCTGCTGCTGCTGCTGCTGCGGAGATGGCGCAGCTGAGGGAGGGGCTGATGCTGCTGCAGGGGCAGCAGGGGTGCTGCCGCCCGCGCCAGGAGCTGCTGCAGCTGCTGCTGCGGAGCCGTTTGGGACAGCTGCCTGCACATGCAGATGATGAAACGGTAACAAGCAGACGGTGGCATCAGGCAAGGCAGTCTCAGCAGTATGTTATGATGGACGTAGGCAATGACGGCAGTAGACAACGATCGGAAGGAAGCCATCACAACAACAATGCAAACATCAACAATATGTGCCGCCAGTTGCACGACAGCCATGCAGACATCACGACAACAACTAGCAGAGAGCGGCAGCTGGGCTTGGAGCTGTCAGTATACGAATACAAATAAACCTCATTGGCGTGCTCGGTGTAGATAAGGAAATGTGTAACATCACCCAGCGCCCAGCTGCCAGCTCAACAGCCACAACACAAACACGTGTTGACACAATACAACCACACTACCGGCATCACTTTGAACATGCAGCATGCATGCACATCATATGCAAGCAACACATGTGTGCACGCACACATCATCGACATCTGCTGGCCCAAGGTCCTCCACCACAACACATGCACGTGTGCAGTCAGCAGGCACAGCCCAAGCCAACTCCAGCACCAGCACCCACCTGCCCTGGCGTCGCTCCCACAGCCCGCGTGCTGACATCTCCCACCACCCGCCGCACACTCGGGTCCAGCGGCCGGCCCGGCCTGCCCAGCAGCGGTGTAGCCCCTGCCTCGCCAGCTGCCTCCCCCTGCGCTGCAGCCAGCGCTGGCGTTGGTGGCTTGCTTGGTAGCAGCTGGTGGCACACAGGGATGAAGCGGGGCTTCTGCGCCCGGTACAGCTGGTGCAGGGTGGCTGCCACCTCGTAGATCTGCTGCAGCGGCGAGCCGAAGAGCGCGTTCCAGGGCGGCGTCTCTGGCAGCGGCACCTGCAGAGTTTGCAGGAAACACAGCGAGGGCAGCGGCAGGGCAGGCATGTGCAAGGGTAAGCCGACTGAAGGATGAGTGGGTATCGCTGCCTCGTGTGCACTTAACAGCAGTCGATGTTATATGTGCTCTGACAGCATCCGCACAGTTCAATAACATCTGCTGTTGCTGCTGCTGCGTGCTGCAGCCATGCGCTCTGCAACTGATGCCGCACCGCACCTTGAGCCTCCTGGCGGTGTAGAAGATGATGCCGCAGGCCACAACTGAGCCCTTGTAGCGCACACACAGCGTGGTGCGCAGGCTGCAAAAGCACAGCAGCAGCGCAGCAGCAGGAAGTGGCAGATGTCAGCATGCCAGCAGCATATAGCGCAGTGGGGTGCGACAAACCTACTGTAGGTGCCTCAACCTGTGGCACCAGCAACATCGACCTGTGGCACCAGCAACATCGCAAAGCAGACTGTTTACAGCCCAGCAACGAAGCACATCCATCACACAATCAGCGCAACTCGACGCTGCTCTGCCAGACTGTTCCAAAAATGCGCCTCTGTCTTTTTACCAGGCACTCCTCTACTGCTGTTGAACCAATCAAACCCATCTCACCTGTCATTGGCTACGTTCCACGCCTCTTGCAGGAACTCTGGGCAGCTTGGGGCCTGCTCTGGCTCAAGGCTGGCTGCAGGAGCATCCAGCCCCAGCACCTGGCAGTAGTTGAGCAGCAGCTTGTGTGGGTGCTCCACGTGCGCAACAAAGCCAAAGGCCTTCAGCATTTCCAGCTCATAGCGTATCAGGGAGCGCCTGAACTCCTCAGCCTCCTGCAAGCGAGAAAACGAGGAATATAGCGAAGCAAGCTCGCAGGTGAATGGATGAATGCTGGGCACGTCTTGAGAGAGGTGAGGCAGCCAGGGTGCAAAGAGAGCAGCAGCACCAGGACAGCACAGCAGCAGACTTGCTGCAGAACTTATCTGCAGGGTTCGAAGAGCCCAGATCAGGGTGCTCACCTTGCTGTGAAGGTCCAGCACAGTGAGTTTGCGGCCATCGGGCGCGTCACGGCGCTGCATCGCTCGGTCGACTGCCACCATCACCTTGTTCAGCAGCTCCCTCGGATGGCCAGAGACCTCGGGCACCTCCTCTAGCTTTGCCCCCTGCCAAAGTGCTGTTGCAGCCAGTTTCTGCGAGCATGATCAGGCGGGGCAGAGCCAGCGTCAGAGCAGGAGAGGGCCACACGCAGACGAGCAGTGCTGCTGCTCTCGGTGCACACTGGCGAGCACAGCCAGCAGTTGCGCAAAAAGCATCGTGAGGATGTTGCTCACCTTCACATTGAATGCCTTCATTGATCGCTTGCAGTAGAAGCGATGCAGCAGCACCTGGCCCGTGGCCATGACGGCCTGCGGGAAGGCGAGCAGGATGCCCGCCTCCTGAACCAAGCTGCAGCCATAGGACCGCAACTCTGCCTCTGTATCCCTGTCTATGCCGTCCTTGCGGCTAGGGCTGTTCTCAAGCTGCTCTGGACTGAGGTAAAAGTTGTCTAGCAGGCGCCTTGTACTGTTTGCTGATCGGGCCATTTCGTCTAGCAGCTGCAGAACCTGCAGCAGCCCAGTCCCTCTGCCTGATGAGGGCCTGGACACAAGTGCTGCACTTGCTCAGCAGTGCTGAACCCTGGCATGACTTGTCACATGACTGCCAGTGACACGCTGTTGGGTTCTAAGCCGCAGCGTTCTTTGTGCCACAGTCGGTACGCAGCCACGATACTCGACAGTGCACAGACATTACCGAGAGCATGTGCAACAAGCCACCCTGGCACCCACTGTCAATTGCTATGCAGCAGCAGCCTGACCCCAGCTCAACCCATCATCACCCCTGACCTGGGCTACATAAATGGTGTGGCCACAACAGAGCGCAGAAGCTGCACTCTACACAGCGCAGCAACCAGCGAGACAAACAAGCAGGACAAACACAAACCCAACCCACAATTCTCAAACCCAACACGTTCTGCCCAATGTGCAAAAACCGCGCATGAAGCAAGCACACACGCAAGCGGCGCATGCCCCAAGATCACGGCAATACTGCCATCACAACATCAAGCCTAAACACCAAGAACAGCATTCTAAGCGCCCAAATAATGCCCACCGGGTGCAGCAAGCAAGGGTGCCCCCACCCGATTCGACAGCACCAGCACTTGCAGCAGTCCTGCACTGCCTCTTAACCAGCGCAAACACAATCAACGCAACAACTCGTCAACTGCTTATGCCAAAATGAGTTACCAGCAAGAAATGCCTGTGCCCACACTGAATGCACGCAGCCTGCCACCAGCAGAGTGCAACTTGATAAAAAGCCATGCACAGTTCATTGCCAGAGCAAAGCCGCAGTGCGCAAAGCATGCAAGCACGCCGCCAGCACCACTGCAGCCATGTCAATCTGCAGCGGCATCAAAGCTTGGCATGCACAATGTTCTGCATGAACTTCAGAGCACTGCAAGCCATAAATCCTGCAAGCCACAGGTTGAACCTGGTCAATGCATGCCACCATGATGCAGGCTGCCACGCTCACGCTGCCAACCTTCACCACCTAGTACTTGCTGTAGATGGCTTTGACAGGCCTGCTTAGCGCATGTCACCCTGCTGCAGCAGCTGTGCTCTGCCACCCCTTCACTGAAAGGTAGCAGTGATATCAGCTAGTACTTGCTGTAGATGGCTGTGATAGCCTCATAGGTAGCCATGGTGCCAGCTATCAAGCCAAACACTGCCACAGAAACAGCCGCCACCCTGTCCACCTTTGTAACATCCTTTGCACAGATCACTAGGTAAAACACACATGGCAGCACAATGCTAATGGACATGCTCATGAATGCACCAATAAACGACATGACAAGGCTGAAAAAGGGCACCACAATGGCCACCACGACACACACCGCCAGCAGCGCGGTACGCAGCGCTACAGAGGCCGCAGTGAAGCGCCAGCTGCCATGCTTCACGCTGATGAGCTCCTGCAATAACAAAAACAAAACAAAAGATGGTGTCAGAGAAAACATATGTCGTGTTTTTCGGTTTGCAGGAAGGCAAGTGCCGGGCAGGTCGTGTCAGATCATCAACAGCTGGCTTTGCAGAAAACAGCTGCGGCCTCTTATTATGGGAGCACAAGGACGGCATGTCAGGGCAAGCAAGGCATGCAAGCATGCAACCCAAGATTAAGTATGCAACGGCAGCATGGAGTTCTGTTTGAATGCCTCACCTCCATTGCCATCGCGACAGGGGCCAGGGTCAGCGCCACCTTTGCGATTGGGTTGACGATGACCAGCCACATCGCCACCACTGTGGGCATTGCGTTGGGTGCGTAGTCCTGCATGTCCAGAGTGATGTTCTCACTCACTTCTGACCCAAACATGAACGCCCTGCACGCACAGGCACAGCAGCAGCAGCAGCAGCAGCAGCACAAGCACCACATTGCTGCAGCAAAGCAGATGGCGCGGAAGATGCAGCTTTGATCCAGACGGCGGCGCCTGACCTGTGCCAAAATATCAAACAGTTTGTGCAGAAGCTTATTCATGGAATTCCCAAGTGCTGCTGTCACACACCGGCCTCCTCCACTGCCTCAGATGAGGCTCACCCTACACTGGCATGTTGGCTGACATGCACCCACCCCATGACTGCCATGCTGCCTCGCCCTAAACTAGCATGCCGTCTGACATGCACTCTGTCTGCGTCACCCTACACTGGCATGTTGCCTGACATGCACTCACCCCATGACTGCCATGCTGCCGTACACCGCCACCACCACGCTGAAAGAGCCCAGCAGCAGCCAGGGGAAGTGGCTCTTAGTGCGCATGGAGGCATACAGCGAGGGAAACACGGCATGGCCTGCACAGCAAACACACCAAGCAGCCAGCAAGAAAACGCACGCGGCATTCAGCAACGCTTGCCACCCAAAGATCACCTTTGAACAAGGCATCCGGGTGCTGCCAATGAATGATGTGGGCAACAGATCAGACTCTGTGATTGTGTGTGCCACTACCTCACAGCCTCTACTAGCAACAAAAACGGCAATGGCGTGGTGGTTGAGCACAACTCAAGCCAACAGTACACACCCGACCCCAACCTAGCAGGCACCCACCTGAGAAGCAGAAGCAGAAGAGCCCGATTGAGACAGGCACGCCGGACCACGTCACTAGCGGCGGCCGGTCGTGTGGGAAGCCAGCGACTGCCACTCCCTCCCATCCCACCAGAGCCAGCAGAGCCAGGGAGGCAAATATACCTCCCACAGACAGGAAAGACAGCAGCGAGAGGTCCCGCAGCCACACCGTGGGCAGCACGATAATTGCTGCCGCCAAAATGAGGCTCTGCAGGGATGCAGAAGGTCGTGTTTGCAGGGAGGTGCTGGTGAGAAGAAGCCGGGTGGCAAATTGCAGACTCTGCGATTGTGACAGTAGGAGCTGATGAGCAGCATGTGTGCTGTGCAGGAGCAGGAACAATGGGCAACGCATTAGGCACATGGCAAGACTCTTGTGCTCTGCTAGTGCTTCCAACCTGTTCTATGATACTGGCGAACAGTGCACATCTGTGCAGCAGTTAGGACAAACTGTTTTGGGAACAACTGTTTACTGAACTAGATGGCAGCAGCACCTCCCACCTGCTTGGCGGTCAAACTGAAGCCTCCTAAGCTGACTGCAGCCTGAGGAAACACCGCAGACAGATTGTCTCCTGCAATAACAATTAGCAGCACGTGATAAGAGCGCTGACATGGCTGAAAACACACTTGGTGCTGGTGTTGTTGCAGCACCGGACATTTACAGTTTGATAGTCTGACGCTGTTTTGAAGCTGCAGTGTTTGCTCGTAGGCCTTTATGCGTGCAATGCTGCCTCAGCGCCAGCTGGCACTCAATTACAACAGCTGCTGTGCAAAAGGTGCATGGGCACAGAATCACACACACTATTTATGCATGGGCACAGAATCACCGACACTGTCACGCAGGGAGCTGCAGACAACACTGACAGCCAGTTGAAACGCCTTTCACAGCTGCTGCACCAGCAGATTACATCGTTGGCGCCGCACCTTCCAGTATGAGGAAGTCCACGCAGCAGCAGAAGAGCTCCATGTACAGCAGCACAGACACCAGCAGCCGCCCCCAGCGCCCAAACGCAGCCTGGCCAATATCTGGGTAGGTGCGGATGGCCCTGCTGCTGTTCATGCACTTTGCCAGCAGCCGCCCGGTGTAGCAGGCGATGCCGCCTGTATCGCAGAAGGACGCAGCAGCAGCGGCAGCATGTTACATCAATTTGCAGGGTAATCACAGCACTGAAACAGGCTGTGGCATCATCTGCTGCCCTGCACTTGGCCAGCAGCCGGCCTGTGTAGCAGGCAATGCCGCCTGCATAGCAGCAGGACGCAGCAGGATGCAGCCGCAGCAGACGCAGGTGGCGGCAAAGTTCAGGGTTACGTTACAAAAAACAGGCGGCAAGCCATCCCACATCAGCCTGTTGCAGCTTCTGGTGCAGTGCAGGGCCAACCAAACGCCGCCGTCCCACCTTTTATTCCTCCACTCACGCAATCTGACACATCCAGAGCACACCCACCCCAGCCGGGCAGGTGCTAACCCTCTTCAATGTGCATGTAGGAACTATAGGTTTCAATGTGTATGTAGAACCACCAGACGTGCTGTCCTCACCTATGCCGATGAGCAGCAGCAGGGAGCTCAGGCCACTGATGGCCATTGCATACGGCGTGGTGAGCAGCCCCACACCACACAGGATGTTGATGGCATTGAATGCTGCCTGCCAGCTGCTGCTGGTTGCACGCTCCTGCAGGCACAAAAGAAAGAAGCAGGTTTGCGCCGGTAAGCTTGTAAGCGCACGCGACAATACAGGCGTGATACAGCTGCTTCTGCTGCTGCTGTTCCTGCTGCCATCATGCACAGACCACCCTGAAGTACAGCCAGCAGCACCACGTACCACTTTTCATGCAAGGCATCGCATGACGCAACATGGCTACTGCTAGAGATGTTGCTGCTCCCAGCAACACTATCAGCACTTACAGCAAGCCAAACACCAGCTGCTGCTGCTGCGCTGCTTAGCCAGTCTCAACCCTGACTACATGGGCTGCATCACATGCTGCTGTAGGTAATCACGCAGACTGCAAGCGTGAGTACTTGATGCCAGCCCACACCGGCAGCAGCAGCAGACATCATCATCAACTCGCCACACACCTCTTCTATGTGCATTGTGTACTGCTCTGTCTGCACATGAGTGCCCAGAGCGTCCTTTGTCACGGAGCGCAGGCCTATCGATGATGGCACCGCAGAAATGACTGAGCTGGTCTCAACCAGCCCTGCTGCTGCTGCTATGGTGGCGGCTGATGTTGAGCCGGACGCTGCTGCTGCTGCCGCTGCTGCTGCTGCAAGCTCCTCTTCTGCTTCAAAGTCAAACAGCAACGGCTCCTCCAAGTCATCTGCGTTGTACGTCAAAGAAGTCAGACGGTCAGACGGGTGAGATGGTCAAACAAGGGTGCTCCCGCAACAGCATACTGATCAATCAAAACAAACAGCATCAGCGTTCCAATGCAGTGCGGACGCCAGCAGCAGAGCAATGCAAATATGTGGAGGCTGGATCCAGGCAGTGTTGCGCAAACACACAAAGCATGGCATACTGAGTGTGCTTCGCTGGTGATCGTCAACTGCGGTGGTGTTTGCATGATGCTGCCAGGTGGTATACAGTTGCAGCTGGTTTCACACGCTCGCCATGCTGGCAATGTGCCACAAGTTGACCAGTGCTCAGATCTGACTGGGCTATGGACGCCACCGGTATTGCGATGTAATCTGAGCTGACCCTGCCATGCCGTCCTGCTGCTAAGAATACCTGGTGAATCCTTTAGTTCATGAGCTCAACGCACTTGTCCCCTACCGGCAGCCCGCTGTCACAAACATTACAGAAGTTGCTGTGCCCCCTCACACCCACCTCGTATGCTGCCGTCCTCGCCTGCTGCTGCTCTGGCTGCTGCGGGCCTCTGCTGAGCCCATGCTGCTGCCGCTGCGCCTATCAGGGGTGAGCGTGCTTCCTGCTCCGAGTCAAGTATCTCTGGGTGCCGAGTGCGGATGAACGAGTGCTGCAGGCAGGCAAAAGTAACACATCACTTGCAGGAACGGCGGCTGGTGGGTGGAGCGCTGCCCACAACAGGCACCAGCTGCCTGCAGAGTCAAGCTTGGGTGGCTGACATGTGAATTGGCTGCTATTTGAGCAATGCCAGACAACATTGGCGGTTGGGTGTTGCTGCTGATAGCTGCGGGCAGTAGCTGTACTGCGCCCTACTCACCTGCAAACTGCCTGCCACGCGGGGCTCGCGTGCAGCCCAGCTGGAGGCATCCTGCCAGGTACGAGGCCAATGACCGCTATTAGTTGCTTGTAGGTCATCATCTTGCTCCCTTCTACTGTCTAGAGACCCCCTGGGCAGGGCGATGGGGATATGCCCTGACATGCTACTGCTGCTACACTCAGCCGAGTACTTATGCTTATCAGTAGTGCCTCAGTCGTGATGGCACCCGGAAAATGTTTCAGCCACTGGATTGGATGATAGAGCAAACGACGCAGCAAACATCAGACTGCGGCAGAGGCGTCCTTGTCGACACGATGACAGCTGCTGTTGTCCTGCTGCATCCATTTAGCATGCAAAATGATCGCAGATGCTTTATCTTACATTTGACGTACTGCGTCGATCGCCAATTCTGCGCTTCATGCATTCATTGTCACTGCCAAGTGTCATGCCGATACAACTGTTCTGCGACCGTGTGGTGCATGCAGCATGTGCATCATGGCAGCTGCTTTGCTTCTATATGTCACTAGCGTCTGGTATTGATGCATCAGGCTGCTGAAGCTATCAGGGCTGTGTCATAGGGTTGCCAGCACAGACAACAGCAACGTACACCATGTAGCTGGGAGACCTCACTCAACAGCTGAAACTCGCTGCAGACATGGATAGCAAACGCATAGCATCGCCCACGCTTCTCAACAGGCTGGAGCAGCTGTACTTCCCTCCACAAGCAGCAGCATCGCCAGCTCACACAGCAGGGCAGGTGCAAGCTCGCCCAGCATCAACCAACAAGCTGCAAGGAGCCAGGTCCAGCTGTCACCTCGTTCAAGCAGCAGTGCTAGATGCACCTGTCCTGCAAGCAGCGAGTGGCACGGAGGACGCTGTGTATGTTTCCCAGCAGGATTTGCAGCAGCTCTGCCCACCAGGCTGCACCAAGGTTGACTTGATCAACCGCCAAGTCAGCAGCAGCAGCAGCAGCAGCAGCAGCAGCAGTAGCAGCCGGGTTGTGCGTGTTAGGGTTGTGCCTGTGATTGAAGCACCAGTCCAAGGCACGCCATCTGCAGTAGGCATCCCGCCTATCGTCGCTCACAACCTGGGGTTGCTGCACCAGCTGAACCCTATCTTGTCACATGACAGCACATCTAGCAGCAGCAGCAGCAGCAGCAGAAGTACAGCGCTCTACCAGCTGCAGCTGAGGCCCGTGCCAGACCAGTCCCTCTTGCAGGACAATGAGGATGCAGCAGCAGCAGCAGCAAGCACAAAGTGTGGCGACAGGGTGGCTGTTGCACAAAGTGTAACCATCTGTAAGGTAGCGCAACCTCTCACAGCTCCACTGAAGCTACCACCAACAAGCAGCAACAACAGCAGCAATAGTAGCCGGCAGTCAACACAACAGCCAAGCAGCAGCGCCACAGCAGAGGATGCTGCAGCTGTGCAGCACACAGCAGCTCATGCGGCTGGTTTCGACGATGCGGCTGGCAGCAGCAGCAGCAGCAGCAGCAGCAGCAGCAGCAGCAGCAGCAGCAGCAGTGAGAGCGAGCTGCTGCTGCAGAAGCTTCAGAGCCACTTCACACAGCAATGCAGGTGGGCCTTAGCAGCTGGCTGGCTTGCGTGAGTGTTTGTGTTGCGCTGTATTTCAGTGGATGTGGATGTGTTCCATTTGCATCACCAGGTGGATACTGTTGCGAGCAGCTGCCGCCACTCCTGTCATCTGCATCTCAACGTTACTAGCTGTTTTACAGAGCAATAGCATCAGCTTGTGTCCCAGGCTTTGCCGCAGCATGTGGCGCTCCTATCAAGGCGCCAGCCAACATAACCATCCTGGTGTTTCTGCTGCCGTCACCTTCCTGCAGGTTTGTGTCGGCTGGTGATGTCTTTGGTGTGCTGCTACCCAGCAGGTCGCAGCTGCCGCAGCCACACAACTCCCCAGCAGCAGCAGCCGCAGCAGCAGCAGCAGTGCTGCAGCGCTATGAGGTGGTGTACTTCCATGTGCAGGCAGTCTCTCCTGCAAGTGTTGAACCACTGGCCGTGAACCCTGCCATAACTCAGCTCATACTGCAGGGCGGCAGCGCTAGGGTTCTGCTGCCCGTGGGTTTCAAGGGCTACGCAGTTGCAGCAGCTGCTGCAAAGGCTAACCAGCAGGTAGAACCGCCCAGCAACAGCAGTAGCACCAGTATAGCACCAAGCTCGCCACCTGATAGCGCAGCAGCATTCAAGCAGCCGTTGCTGCTGGGCGTACATGCATCCGCTGCATACCAGCAGTCTCCTGGTCTGCCGGGTGTCTCAGGGCCCCTCACAGGCAATTGGAGGCAAGTGGGGCAGCTGCTTGCGCCGCTGCTGCACCCTAGCTCTGCTGCTGTGGAGCTGAGCTGCTCGCTGCTGCTGTGGGGGCCTCGAGGTAGCGGCAGGCGCACTGCGGCACGTGCTGCTGCTGCAGCGCTGGGCATGCACGTGATTGAGTGGAGCTGCTACGACTTGAAGGTGAGCAGATGGTGTGATGTGTTGGTAACATGTTACATAACATGCTAAGCTGGCTGTGCTGCCGGCGCTACGCTAGTGTTGGCCAAGCGGGTGCAGCGGATGGGACTGTACCTCGCAGGCAGCTTCGCTATGCTACCTGCTCCTGCTATCCTGTGTTGGCGATTATTTGCAATGTTGCTCGCCGTGTTTTGTAGGTAGCACCACACCCTGAAGCAGCATGCACTGGTGTTTTGGTGCAACTTGATAATGCCTTGCAGGGTGCAACTGACGCCAAGACCCTAGCAGCAGTACAGGCAGCCTTTGCAGAAGCCTCCAGATTCGCTCCCACAGTGCTGCTGCTAACACACCTGCCAGCACTGCTGCCAGGAGGAGCAGCAGCAGCAGCAGGCTCTGCCGTTAGTGCTGCATTGCTGCAGGCCACCGATGCACTCAGCAGCTGCATAAAGCAGTACAGCAGTACAGCGGCCCGCCAGGCAGTACTGCCGTGGCAGCAGCAGCAGCAGCGGGCTCTGGCTGATGCACATCCTGCTGGAAGTGCCGCGCAGACCAGTGAAAACAACAGCAGTACAGCAGTGGCAGCAGAAGCGGGAGGCACAGACTCTATTGCTGATAATCAGCAGCAGCAGCAAGAGCAGCAGCAGCAGCAGCAGCAGCAGCAGCAGCCAGGCTTTGTGTTTGTTGTGGGGGTTTGTGACAGTTTGGAAGACCTTCCGGCTGACTTGGCGCACTGCTTCACACACCACGTTGAGGCGCAGCCACTAGGCAGGCAGCAGTATGCAAGCCTGCTGTCGGCTATGATAGCTCCCTTGCAGCAGCAGCAGCAGCAGCAGCAGGCTGCTCAGAGTGCCGGCAGCAGTACAGCTGACACACGGCAGCGGCAGCAGCAGCAGGTGCAAATAGGGCTTGATGATGCAGCAGTGGCAGCAGCAGCAGCACAGATGGTAGGGCTGCTGCCAGCAGATGTGGTTGGCATCGTTGCTGATGCAGCAGCTGCTGCAGCCGTTGAACAAGCCAGCAGCAGCAGCCCTGCTGAACAGCAGCATGACTTAGCAGCGCCACGAGCAGCAGCTGGTTCCTCTAGCACTACCAACAGCAGCAGCAGCAGCAGTGTAGCTAGCTTACCTGTGCTGAGCAGCAGCCACTTGGAAGCAGCGCTGTCGCGTGTGAAGGCCCGCACAGCGACTGAGATTGGCGCGCCTCAGGTGCCGAATGTGGCATGGAGTGACGTTGGCGGCCTGGAAGATGTGAAGCAGGCGATCCTGGACACCATTGAGCTGCCTTTGAAGCACAGGTGAGCCTGGAGTTGTTTTTACGAATCAAGCAGCGCCGCAGACTGACTGCAGACGCCACTGGCGAAGAGAATGTGTGTTGTGCAGATCCTGGTTGTCTGCATGTGACTGCTGCAGTGTGTGACTCCTGGCTGCCACACGACTTGCAGCTGCTGTCATGCAACATATTTGTATAAGTTTCATGCTGATCACCGCATGGCTGCACTGCTGGCTGCTTCTGTCATTCAATGTCTGCTTGTCAGGGAGCTGTTTGCTGGTGGGCTGCGGCGGCGCTCCGGCGTGTTGTTGTATGGACCTCCAGGCAGTGGAAAGACGCTGCTGGCCAAGGCCGTGGCCAGCCAGTGTGCCAGCAACTTTTTGTCAGTGAAGGGGCCAGAGCTCATCAACATGTATGTGGGAGAGAGCGAGCGGCAGGTGGGCAGCGTGTACAGCTGCAGGAGTGTATTTGTGTCTTGCCACATTGTGCGCACGGATGTATTGAGCCTGCTGCATCGTCTAGTGGCTACGGTTCATGAGGCCTTGCATCCCGCGCGCGCGGCGGTTCTTCAAGGACCTCGCTTCACAGGTGTCCCTCCCCACCTCTGCTGATGTCCTTGCGTGACTGCCGCAGGTTCGTGAGGCCTTTGCCCGAGCGCGACGGGCGCGGCCGTGCGTCATGTTTTTTGATGAGCTCGACTCACTGGCGCCTGCGCGCGGTGCCAGCGGTGACTCTGGCGGCGTCATGGACAGGGTGGTGGCGCAGCTGCTGGCAGAGATCGACGGCGTGCAGGTGATGGTGCTGCTAGCAGCTGGCCCCATCTCCTCCTTATCTTCTGCCACCAGCTGTTGCGATCAGTTCTTGAGCACCTCGCCTGCCTGAAACTCCATATCTACTCCAAGTGCTGCTTGTCTTGATTTGCGCATTGCACACATTGCACAGCTGTGCTGACTCGAGCCGCTGCACCTATCTTTGTAATCACCACACAGGGCGGCGGCGAGGACCTATTCGTGATTGGCGCCACCAACCGCCCAGACCTGCTGGATCCTGCGCTGCTGCGCCCCGGGCGGCTTGACACGCTGCTGTATGTGGGCATTGCGGAAGAACCTGAGAGCAAGCAGAAGGTAGGCTGGCTTGTTGTTGCTATGGCGCATTGTACAATGTCCTGTAGGGGTCGCGTGCACTGGTGTGATCAGTCTTCGCTGTACGTGGGCATTGCAGAGGAGCCGAAGATCAAACCAAAGGTAGGCTGGCTTGTTGCTGCTGTGGCGCAGTGTATAGTGCTATGTAGGGGTTGAGTGCACTGGTGTGATAACTCTGTGCTGTACGTGGGCATTGCGGAAGAGCCCAAGAGCAAGCTGAAGGTGGGCTGGCTTGTTGTTGTGCATTTTGCAGCGCGTTCTTTACGTGTTGTGGCTCATACCATCCAAGATAAGCAAGCTCCAGCTGGCAGCAGATGTCGACCTGCAGGGTTTGCAGTGCCACCTGACGCGCCACCTGCTGTGCACCTAACCTCCCCCCTCTTCTCCTGTACACCACAGGTTCTGCACGCGCTCACGCGCAAGTTCCAGCTGGCAGCAGACATCGACCTGCCAGCCGTCGCGCAGCGCTGCCCTGTGACGCTGTCGGGCGCTGACCTGTACGCACTGTGCGCTGACGCATGGATGCTGGCCTTCAAGCGCCACATTGCACAGGCAGAGCAGCAGCAGCAGCAGCATAGTGAGCAGCAGCAGGACAGTCAAGGAGCGAGCGGGCAAGGCAGCAAAGAGCAGCAGCAGCAGCAGCAGGTTGTGGAGGTGTGTCAGGAGGATTTCCTGCAGGCGCTAGCTGCGCTGACTCCTTCGTTGTCTGCTGATGAGCTGGCGAGGTACCTGGCAATCAAGCAGCAGTATGATGCTCAGCAGGGCTTTGCGGCAGCAGCAGCAGGGCCTCTGCAAGCTGGAGAGGCAGCAGGGAACGGCAACAATGCATATGGAAGTGCACCGACAAGTGATTCAGCAGCAGCATCAGCAGCAGCAGCAGTAGATGTTCAAGATGGCAGCAGCAGTCGCCTCTGGAATGATGCCCAGCAGGGCTTTGGGGCAGCAGCAGCAGCAGCAGCGCCTGCGCAAGCTGCAGAGGCAGCAGGGAACGGCCTCATGGCACTTGGAACTGCCCCGACACCTGGTTCAACTGCAGCAGCAGCAGCAGCAGTAGACGTGCAAGATGGCAGCAGCAGCCGCCTCAGGAATGATGCCCAGCAAGGCTTCGGGGCAGCGGCAGCGCCTGCGCTGGCTGCAGAGGCAGCCGGGAACGGCAATGTTGCACTTGGAACTGCCCCCACACCTGATCGAACTGCAGCAGCGGCAACAGCAGATGTGCAGGATGGCAGCAGCAGCGGCCTCGAGAATGATGCCCAGCAGGGCTTCGGGGCAGCAGCAGCGCCTGCGCAAACCGCAGAGGCAGCCGGGCACGGCAATGTTGCACTTGGAAGTGCACTGACAACCAATCCAGCGGCAGCAACGGCAGCAGCAGCAGCAACCATAGCTGCACAGGATGCTGGCGGCAGCAGCCTCGAGGGTGGTGGCGTGGCTGATGGCAGCAGCATGGCATCTAGCAGCGTACCAGCAGCAGCCACAGGTGCCAGCAGCAACAACGCGCATGCAAGTGCTGCGGCAGGCATTGCGCAGTGCGGTGAAGAGCGGGTACGGCAGCAAGCGGCGCCAGCAGGTGCCAGCAGCAGCGCAGCATTGACAGGTGCTGCTGGACAGGCAGGCGGACGGTCAGAAACTGTGCCAGCAGCAGCAGCAGCAGCAGCAGTTGAATTTCTGTCCAGCAGCTCGCCAAGCAGTACAGCTCCGGTAAAGCTTGAAGAAGCGCCTCTTGCTGCTGAGTCCAGTGTTGCAGGAGCACAGGGCAGTGGCGCTGCAGCTGGTATAACTAGTAGTAGTGACGGCCCTGATGTTGCTGCAAGCAGCAGCAATGGAGGCAGTGAGACTGGGGTGGCTGTCGCAGGTAGTGGGCTTGGCACAACTGTTGATGTCATTGCTGCCGAAGTAGCCGCGGCTGCTGCTGCCCGACTTGAGCAGTGATGGACGTGTAACGCTATTCCGGCAGTGAGAACTGACATGCTTGACTTGAAGACCGTTTACACCCTTGATTTAAGTTGCGCTCCATGCGCATGTGAGAAGCCAAGGCGGTGACAGGAGACAAAGTTATACTCCCATCACGACTGTGCTATTGTGATGAATCTTCGGTTGCAGCACCAAGGATACAGGCTGCCATGACCTGCAGGCAGCTGCCATGGCGCAGCACACATGCACTTCACAGTGCATCTGCAATGCTAGGCCACAAACCACCACTGACAACCGTGCCGCTGCAACATTGGGTGAATCACGTGCCAGGCAATCCTCAGCCGCTACAGCGCTGCAAAACTGTGTGACACCTGCTGCTGGCCACACCAGCAAGCATGCATCAATTACGAGTGCGTTACATTCTGAATGTGTTCATGTGCTGAGCAGCGCACCACCAAGAACGATGACGCCATGTGCTTGTGCAGCAACTGAAACAAGGATGTGCACACATGCAAGCCCTCAATACAGCAAGGGTGTGCAATTCTGAAAGCATCATATGCATGCCCACAATCCAGGTGCTTGCAGCATGATGATGATGTAGAGGCTCAACCACAAGGCCGAAGCACAGGGCACGCCCCTCTGCCGCATAGAATGGCAGCAGCCGGGCTGAAGGCTGGCAGAGGCGGAACACGCATGACAGCTGCTGGTATGGCATGCTCCTTGTCCAGCAGCAGAGCTGATCAGCCCACAGCATTGGCACACATGCGTAGCGCCAGCTACACCGCCAGTTGATGCAATGCTCTTGTGTATAACATCATGTGCACACGCATCCAACCTGTGCCAGGCGCAATACTGCTGGCAACTCTATAGGGCCGCTGCATTATTGCAGCAGCCGTGTTGCTGTAGCAGCACCATGAGCGCTTGCCAAGCGGCAACTGTGCAATATAAATGGACAGCCAACAAACCTGTACCAAGACCTGCATGCAAGCTGCTGCAGCGCCAAATCAATGTGCTGCTGGATGTGCTGGCTGCGTCACACGCGTCACTTTGCATTGTTTCAGCTGGCGCAACATGTGAAAGTAACATGTCATCTGTCATACACCGGGCCGTAGGCGTAGCTCATCACCTTGTCAGCCTTATGCACCGCCACAGACGCCAGTCGGAACTTGTGCCCATTTGTTGAGGTCGCATCCAGGATCGTGAACTTCAGCAGGCACTCTTTGCCATGCCCGATCTCCATCCTCTCAGTGTGAAGTTCGCTCGTGGGCCGTGAATTCTTCGCATCAAACACCTTGGGCTCGCACTCGCAGCCCGACACGCACTCCACATTGACGTGCCCCACATCAGAATATGACTTCAAAAAAGTGAGCGCAAGCATCACCTTTGCTTGGTCCTTTTTATCCTGTTCGCTGAGGACGTCCGAGTTGACCTTTATGGTGAGGCTGTCACCAACTTGCTTGGTCAGGTAGCCGTAGCGGTGGCAGCCTGTGTATGACGGTCGACATGACATGTATACGTCAGCTGCGACAACAAGAGCGATGACTGTTTGTGCAGCCAGGCATGCGGGTGACATCAATGCATGGGCTGGACACAATGCAAGCGGGTGACCTCAATGCATGCTGGTGAAATCAATGCATGCGGATGACATCAATGCATCCAGGTGACATATATGCATGCGGGTGACATGAACACACAGACGCGCAGTTTGCACGTGCTTGCAACCCCACAGCAGGCACTGGCATCATCTCCAGTGCTGATCGCTGATTGTACAACACCACTCTACTGCCGTTGCTGGGTATGATATGACGCAATAGATACACAATAAGGAACAACTGCAAAGAATAATTGTTAGGACGCACCTGCACATGCGTTTGTGCCCTCGTCCACCCATTTCCAGCCCTTGTTTTCTGTCACATACTTCTGCAGGCCCAGCCCCTCTGCACAAAACGTCGGCCAGTCCTCCTGCGCTGCTTCTGGGTTGAGGGGCGGCGGCATTGCAGGCGTGTGGCGTGCTGCTGCTGCTAAGCTGCGGTGGTGTAGCACTACACGGGTGGCCTGATGCCGCACCGCCCAGGCAAGGAAGGCTGCATACACCTTGGCGCCGCTGCAGACAGAGCAGCAAAAGTAGCAGCAACAAGGATGTGGCAAGGCAGGCGCAGGACTTGGGTGGTACATATGCATGCATGCCTTGCCTCCTATATGCATGCATGCCTTGCCTCCTATATGCATGCATGCCTTGCCTCCTATATGCATGCATGCCTTGCCTCCTATATGCATGCATGCCTTGCCTCCTATATGCATGCATGCCTTGCCTCCTATATGCATGCATGCCTTGCGCACAGTGGCAGTCCGCCACCAGTGCCCTATGCAAGGAGATAAACATCACTGCTGCCGCGGCTTCACGGCCGCTGCTGCTGCTGCTGCTGCTGCTGCTGCTGCTGCTGCTGGTATGCTACTCACTAGTCTCCCACGTGCACGATGTCCACCAGTATCTCCTCCCTCTTGACACCATATGCGTTGTCAGGGTCAAACATGACGTCATACAGCGCGTCACGCACACTCATCATGGGCACGCCTGAAGGCAGCAGCAGCAGAAGCAGCAGCGGCGGCAGCGGCGGCAGCGGTCATCACTTGCAATGAGCGTAAGACCTTTATGCTTTGTGGTATGCACGATTGATGTTGGACACAGCAGCAACAGCGGCAGCAGCAGCAGCAGGTGGTTATCCTGCATGACAAAGCCAGCAGCAGAAACCCTCTCAGCGCCACAGCAACACAAACCTGATTGCTGCAGCACTGCTGAAACAGTTTCTACCAGAACCACCCGATTATTCAATGTTTGCTGCTCACCGTATCGCCTGGCCACCACGCCGTGCTGATCCTCCCCTGTCTCATAATACTTGCCGGGCTTGTTCTCCTTGTCCAGCCACATGAAGCTGGCAAAAGCCAGCATGGCGGTGTGCGGCGCCTTTTTGATGATTTTGCGCAGCAGGGTCTCGTAGCCGGCTGTCTGTGGGCTTGTGAAGCATTGGCACTGGCCGCCATAGCCATTCACGCTGTACTCTAGTAGCACCAGATCTGCAGCAGCGCAGTTGAAGATGTTACGTAAGTTAGAGAGGCTGTTATTCTGTTTGTAACAAGGCTTGAACTGCTGGCCACCGTAGCCATTCACGCTGTACTCTAGTGGCGCCAGATTTGCAGCAGTGCAGTGAACTTGAGGCGTGCTGGTGTAGCAGGTGCTGATGGTTGGCTTTGCGCTGCGTGTGGCGTTTGCTTAGGGCTGCAGTCGTTGTTTGCCCACAGAGCCTGTCAACTGCTTGTCAAATCAGGCAGCTGTCCGTGTGCTTTTCAAGCTGGGATTCCTACTTTCCTGCAAGCAGCAGCATCATGCTAGCACAGGTGACCCTGGGCAGTGCTGGCAGCGCGTGCAGCTGCCGCATAGCAATTTCAACCGAGTCGGCGTGGCAATGCACAGCGTCACGGCAAGGTTGCAGCTGCAAACGCTGCTGCTGTGCCTGCCGTTGCTGCCGCCGCTGCCAGTGCTGCTGCTCCCCGCCGCCGCCGCCGCTGCTCCCCACCGCCGCTGCTGCTGCTGCTGTCGCTGCTGCTGCTGCTGCCGCTGCTGTTGCTGCTGCCACTGCTCAAGCCGCTGCTGTTGCTGCTGCTGCTGCTGCCGCCAGCTCACCTGCATCCTCTGGCAAGTCCTGCACCAGGCATAACGCTGCAAACGTTGCTGCTGTTGCTCTCCTCGCCAGGTTTATCAGGTTGAACTTCACGCCTGGAAAGGTGGCCCCCAGCCACTCAACAAACTCCTCGGGGTATGACGTGTTACTCAGCCTGTAACCGACTGTCACGCTGCCTCCGAATGCGACGATGTTGACTGTGCTGCCTTCTGTGCTCAGCTTCTGCACAAGCCGCGCCCAGTTCCTGCCCTGCAAGCCGCAGCAGGAATTTGCCATGCAGTTGTAAATCTCTGTCCAGCAGTGCTTTGGGTGTCCTTTAGGCGTCAGCAGCAAAACCGTCATAGTGTCACTATGTGTCAGGCTAGGGGGAAGTATGTTGATTGTGCACATCAGCACATTGCGTGATGAGTGCTGCTGGCTTTTGTGCACAACTGCTTTTGTATGTGCTGCTGCCAAGAGTGTTTCAACAAAACAGGGTGCTGCGTAGTTTTGCGGGATGGCTGAGCACCTGCTTTTGGTGCATTTGTCAACCCATCAAGCATGACGTGCACGTGACGCATGTCGTGCGCTGACAGCAACTGCTGCTAGCAAGCACTGCCCTCTTACGACCATCTGCACTGCTGTGTGTTGAAGAGACTGCAGCTGCTGTCACAGCATCCCTTGAATAGTATGGTGCCTGCTGTAACCTGCATGCGCAACCGTTGGTGACCTACCTCCAGTTCATGCTTGTAGCCAGCCCTGATCAGGCTCTCTGACATCGCAAGGTTTGACTCCCACATCTTTTCCACAAACTGTCGATGCTGTTGCGATAGTCTAGCAGACGGGTTGGCTACGAATTTGGACGCGGCTAGGTGTTGAGGCAGCCCGAGCAGCAGCAGGGTCAGAGAGACCGCCAACCAGCGCCAGCCCGCCATGTTGCAAGCGGGCTGGCAAGAACACTTGGTTAGTAGGCTATCTCACGGTATTTAGTTGCATCAGGCAGTGAATGTGGAAGGATGATACAGCCTGCTCTAGGATTATGGCCGGCTCACAATAGCTTTGGATTGCCCTGATCTGCTGATGAAACTGTTTGAACTATCATCATGAAGTTCAACTGAACAGCTTGGGCGTCGTGGGCGGAGATTTTCCCGAAGTCACCCCGTTGCACCCAGAGCTGGTGACACAGTTACCCTCCTCGCCTGCCACCAATTGCAAGGTTGCAATGCTCGCAAACTCGAGCAATTACTTAATAACTAAGTTGTTGTTTTTGAATGCATGCGATACCAACACCCCTATGAGGGCACGCGCCAACCGCTACACCTGTGTCTGCCAACACAATCAGCCTGTTGGTGAGCTCGACAAACCCCCTGGATGCACTTGTAACAGCGATAATCAACAACATCAACCGTCCGACTGTGTGTACACTCCTGCAAGAACGTGCGATGTACTGATACGCAGAAAAGGCAACTTGGGCATGCTGATGCTGTCACAGCATTCAACAGCGTGAAGTTCAAAGCATCAGGCTGGCGCCTGAGGCCGCAGACGTTGATTGGCTCCCTACTAGCCAAAGCCTGACGTGCATTTCACAACCACCAAGGAATCCTACAACTGTCATCCTGCATTATGCATTGGTTCCATAGCTGCGACACACGCTAGCTAGCCGCTAGCCGCTGCGGTGGCACCGCAAATGCAACACCGGGCACCATGGCAGAATCATGTTGTACAATGTGGCGACAACTCCAGCTGCAGCAACCTGCCAAGCATTCAATGTCAACACATCAACGCACTCATCCTGCAGTGCCGGCAGCAGGCGCAGCAGCCCCGCATCGAGCCAGGCATGCAGCATCCCTAATCAGTGGGAAAGTCCCCTGCACTGCAGGGAAGGCACTCTGCCCAAACATCAGCTGCGCCTCAGGCGGAAACGCCCCCAGTGCAGGCAGCAGGAAGGTAGTGTTGGTCTCCAGAGGCCACGTGCCCACAAGTATGGCTCCACTGCAGCCGGAGTTGAGCATGTAGTGGATGTCGCCTGCAGGGGAGGAGGCATTGCACGCACACGAGACAGCATGGAAGTCAGCAGCGCTAGCGAGCAGCAGCGCAGGAGCTCTCCACGAATGCGCATCAGAAGAGGTGAAATCAGCAGTGACACAGGTGTGCTGCTTGTAATGCTCACCTGCAGGGATCTCCAGCAGCTGCCCAGCAGACACGTTGAACACGCGCCACAAGTTGGTCTGGTTTACAACACCCACTGTCAGGCTGCCTGCAGCAGCAGCAGCAGCAGCAGCAGCAGCAGCAGCAGCAGTAACAGCAGGAAGCAGCAGCAAAGCAGCAACACTTGAGCCCCGTCGGAAAGCCTGGAAAGCCGTAATCAACAGTACTGCATCATCACTAAGTACAACATTGTAAAGGGTGAGTTGTAGAATGCTGGACGAATGTGCTGCTTAGGCTTGTGGCAGCAGCGCCGCGCTGCGGCAGCTGCAGCACAAACGTCTCCACTGCAGGGCAAATGTGGGTACCTGCGCTGCCAAGGATTTGGCTGGTAAACAGCTATTACCTATCGACAGCAATCGCTCACCTTTTATGGGCTGGAACAGCTCATGGTTGGTGTGGTAGTGCACTTGTATGCCAGTGCAGGGGGCGAGGTTGAACGTTGCAGTGCGCGTGTTGGCAAGCGGTGCCAAG
The DNA here is from genome assembly GCA_030272155.1 of Tetradesmus obliquus. Lineage (NCBI taxonomy): Eukaryota > Viridiplantae > Chlorophyta > Chlorophyceae > Sphaeropleales > Scenedesmaceae > Tetradesmus > Tetradesmus obliquus. The sequence goes on along the minus strand of CP126200.1, from coordinate 2,202,999 downwards.
GCTGCAAGCATGCGTGTGCATGCAGAACAACGGTATGTCACCCAGAGCAGCAGCGGCAGCAGAACCGTTGCAGACGCCACTGCTCTGCTTGCGGACAGGGTTCATGCATTTGAACCGAACCATGTCGCCTTCAACAATTTTTGTGCTCGCACGGCATGCTGCAGTCAACAGCTCTGCAGGAACTACAGCCCTGCCTGCTCATGCTGCTTTGGGGCTCTTGGCCATGCTGCATACATACCTGTCTCTATGGTGCTGCCAGCTCCGTCGTTGAACTCCAGCCCGTATTGAATCATGTTGGCTATGCCTCCTCGCGCTGTTGTTGGCAAGCACACCAGCAGAACTGCAGCAGCCACGAGCAGCAGACCTGCTCGACGCACCAGGGCCGAGGGTGCGCAGCGATGGGCCGACATTTCGCACTAGTTACATACACCATACACATACGTTTTTTGCTGTGAATTTCGCTATAAACCAGGTCAAGCCTGATTTCTTGGGATCCCGGCGACATGGCCCATCCAGCTACGCGTCCAAGGTTGTTGCATTCTCGCTGTTTCCTTCGTCGCCGGCCTGCGTCGCGATGTTCTGACAATACCCGGCATTGATGCAGCTGCATACATGCTGCCGGTGTGTTTGATATTGTGGCGAATTGCTGTCACGCTGTCACAGACCAGCCCACCATCGTATGGGGATGCAGTTGAGCAGGCACCAGCACCGCTCAGGTTGCGTAAACAAACTGCATGGCGTTGCAGAAAGCAAACTTTAACACAGCACAGTGCAACATATTGCTCACTCACATGTCTAGATGGGGGCCCCGCCACCATGGCTGCAAGAATCAAAGCTCATTTGTTCTGCTCTGCTTCTCCTGCTGTTGTATAAGAACGAATTTACACATCCGCTGAGTCCTCACGGGCTGCATTGGATGCGAAACATGCAAGCAAAGCTGCGCCAGAAGACCTCTCGTTCTAAGTCTCCTGACAATCTGCGTGGGCTGCAGCTGGCACGCATGCAGGCAGTCGGAAGCTCGGCTGGCATGTAGGCATAGCATCCAACGTCATCCATACTTGCAAGCAATGCTGAGCCAGAGTGTTGTGCAGTATCACTTGCAGTCAACGGGTCACACAACCTCATCATGGACTCTTGGATGATTTCAAAGCAATGCTGGTAATTGAAGTAGTTACAAAGTATTGCCGCTGGAACTACAGCCGCACGCACAGCAATCACCAACTTTCCACCCCTGTCAGAAGCACAGCACCAGTGCCAAATGATGGTCCACAAACACTGTAGGAAAATTGGAACAGCTGGAAGGAAAAGCATATGGTGAAAACGCATGCGATGGGGTCTCTGGTGAAGCCAGCAATTGAAGCATGACGGTGCCACAGTGCACTGTAACTGCCGCTGACATCACACCCTCTTCCACTCATTTACTCCCACCCCAAGACACTGTGATCCTGCAGACTTCCCCTGGGGAGGTGGCAAGCCTCACACAGACCCCAATGACACAGAAACAACACACCCAAACATGAAGACGTGTAAATGTGTGCGGTTGCCCGCCGCTAAACCGACAGGAACCCACTGCTATCGAACCAGCAGCTGTGCCTAGTCGCTGGCAGAACCTGCCTGGAATTAGGAACATGAAAAACACCTGCCAGCTCGAATTGTGAGCGGCACAGCCGCACAACGCACTAGTAGCCCTGCTGCAACCCACCTCTCTCAGTATCGTACACATGTACAGCGCAGACTCGACAGCTGCCATTACATATGCACACATGGCTCCCATGCCATCGCCTACTGCGCAATGCTGTGCACTGCCACACTGCCAGGAAGACGGCGCACAGAACGCCAGCAAACATGCCACCACAGCTGCAGATTGAAGGACTGGGCCTCTAAAATGATGCTGATGATGCTCATAGGTTGCCAAACACCGCTGCCCCAACACAAGGCACAAGGAAAAGCAGACATACGTACCCCTGAATGCAGATTGCACACACGCAAAATGCACACACCCTCTGGCCACGCGCATCGCACCCGCTATTTGAACAGCAAGGGGACCTCAAATCTGCAAAGACACAGAACACTACTCCATTGGCTGCAAGGTGCGAGATGTGAGGCACCATGCAGCAGGCGACAAACAAATGCTGCATGACTTTGTTGTGTTGCAGAACGCTGGCAGCTAGCAGTCTACTGCCAATCAGCTGCCCAAGTAGACTCAATGCTGCCTCTTGAGCTGCTACCACTGCCAGCTACCTCGTGCCATTAAATTTCAATCGGCACACTCTGCCACAACTGCTCTGCCGCTGCTGCAAACACCACTCTTCTTTGCTGACTTCGGACTGCTGCTGTCAAATCCTGATTCAAATCCTGTGAGCGCATCTCACACGCCTGACCTGTACTGCCAACACACTGCGCCGCATGCAGCCAGCGCATCTGATCTGCCACTCATGCTGCTTATCGCTCAGCAGTAACATACACATGCGACACAGGTGCATGTGCTTGTGTGATGTATCAGGCATTGTGATGCCAGGAAGCACACACACGCCTTCACCACCAAAACTCAGTGAAAGAACTAACTTCTCATGTCCTGTTGGGCCAGTGCCAACATGCGAGCACATGCCCACAACGCACATCAGCTATAGTGACCTCTGCTGCACCAAGCAACTCATAGTAGCTGCTGCTGCTGCTCACGCGCCTGCCGTGCACATGAATGTGCAAGCAAACAGACGTGCAGCGGCAGCAGCGCCGACGAGCCGCCTAAAACCAAAATGCACTGCGAAATGCATGCAGCTTGAAGAGGCCAAACAAGCTTCATCACGGTGTGAGACATGAGAATGTAGCACCACAATGTGCACAGGTCACCCCTGTGCCCCTACCACTTGGTCTGCACACGACCCAGGTGAACTGACACGTGTGCCACAGCACCACTGAAGAGTTCATTGTGTTGTAAGCAAACTCAACGCTTCTGAACCCAGCGTTGCTTTACAGGCCGCTTGCAAGCGCACGGCTGCGCTTGCAGGGCAAACGAAGAACCTTGCAAGATCGCACCTTGCATCAATCCTCACCAAACAAGCCGCCGCTGCGGAAGGGAAAATGCAGCTGAAGCGCAACTTCAAAAAACTTCAACATGTATAATTGCAGGCTGCAGGAAAACCGTACACGGACAGCTGCATCACACGTACAGTATACTGCGGCGCATGCTAAGCGCAAGCTTAAAGCCAAGCTCAGCTAGCAACAGTGCACCTGTTGTGTGAAATACGCTAGTGAAAGCTCCCCAACGCTCACCAACCTGAGAAGCAGCAAGCACTCTGCACTCAGCGCTGCATTGCAGATGCCTCTTGCATCACCCAGGACATGCACAGACTGCACACGTGTGCACTGTATGTACCACCACAACGCGCAGGCCCAGCACATGCATGCAGTAGTGTGCTGACACCCAGCTGAAATCCACCACCCAGGCCCACAACCCAGCAACTCCTTTTGTTGAGCGCAGTGAGCACAGGCCCAATTCAGGCCATGCTACACAGGCCATGCCACCTTATAGCCCTCACGCAAGCATGCAAGCCAGGCACTTCATACAATATGCAGCTTTAGCTGCCGCTGCCGCCTGTCCTGCAACAGCCAGACCGCACTGAACAGGCGCACCCCAGTGCGAGAGACGACGCTAGCAGACTGCCCCAGAACAAGCCTCGAAAGCGCTGTTTATGACACCTCAAATGACGTCAGGTCAAGCCACCTCTTGGTCCGCAGATACATCTCGCAGGCTGCTGTGCAGGCAGCCCCAGTGAGCAGCCAGATGCACAGCCAGCAGTCAACAGTGACCACTCCACGTACGAATGCGCCTGCCTGCCAACACTTTCAGCAAGCTCTGCACTGCTTTCATTCCTCCTGCAGCCACCGCCACTTTGCAGCACACACTCCAAGCACCGCCAGCACACAGCAAGGGAATCACCGACAATGCGCTCGCTACCCGCGGTGTGCGCGCACTCTCACCACCACACAGACCTCACACAGCACACCAGCCCGCTCGCTCGAAAACCTCGCGATACTGCCTCAGTATCATCGACATCACACAGCAGCAAGCCTTACTCCTGCCGCGGCTGAGCCTGCTCAAGTGCTGACAGCAGCTTGTGTGCAAGCCGCACCCCAGCCGCCTGCATCAGCCGCACCACCACGCGCCGCTGCCGCCGGCCGCCACCGCTCACACGCGTGCTGCCGCCCGCGCTGCTGCAGCGGCTGCTGCTGCGGCCGCTGCAGCAGCTGGCGGATGCAGCCAGGCACGCTGCTGCAGAAGCTGCCTCGCAGCACCTGCCGCAGCCGCAGCTGCTGGCTGGCGCACTGCTGCTGCCGCAGCCGCTGAGTGTGTCTTCGCCACCTGCTGCTGCTGCTGCCGCCAGCCTGGAGCGATGCGCATGCTGGCTGCAGCAGCATGGCGCATGGTGTGCATGCATGCAGCCGATGCTGTGCATGCCATATGCGTCTACTCCTGACAGCCAGTCAGCACCAAGCAGCGGCTCGTGACTGCAGAACACCTGCTGCTGCTGCTGCTGCTGCTCCGTGCTGCCCAGGCTGCTGATGCTGGCTGCGCCACAGCAGCTGCTGCCGCAGGCGCTGCCAGCGCAGTGCTGCTGCACACGCGCCGCAAACGCCTGCCGGTGGCTGCTGCAGCAGCCGCTGCAGCCTGCTGCCCGCGGCGTCTCAGGCTCTGCTGCCGCCATGAGGTCCTCCACCCGCAGCGGATGCGATGACACACGCAACAATGGCGGCCCGCTGCTGCTCTGCTGCTGCAGCCGCCGCAGCAGCCCTGGATGCAGGCAGTCTCCAATCGGGTGGCTGCTCAGCCGAGCATTGCCGCGGCCGCCGGCACCTGCTGCAGCAGGCGCGCCAAGCAGCAGCCGCCCCGGAGCTGCCAGGCGCTGCAGCAGCCAGTGCAGCAGCCGCCATTCCAGTGTGGGCACCATCAGGGCTAGCCGCGTGTGTGAGCGCCACAGCATGACAGATGCTGATGCCAGCAGCTGGCCGGAGCCCTTGATGGCACCACCCACAGTACTCGCAAGCCTGTGCCACCAGTCCCACGCGCCACCACCCTTGCCCTTGCCACTGCTGCTGCTGCTGGCCTTGCAGCTCTGCTCAACAGTATGCACCTCAGCCAGAGGAGTAGAGCAGCACGAGGCAGCAGCCTTGCTGCAGCTGGTGCTGATAGCTACCTGCTCTACCTCCGCCTGTATCTCGCATTGGCTGCTGCTGTCTGCAGCATCAGCTGCACTGCCAGCCCCACATCCAGCACTTGCTGCCTGCAGCGACGCTCTCCGCTGCAGCGACGCTGCCCTGCTGAGCCCTGGGCTAGGCGTCGACTTGCTGCTCTGCAGGCGGCTCGCAGCAGGCGGCTGCTGCGGCTGCAGGTGCATGTTGGCTGCTGCGCCTGCCTGGTACACGCGCAGGGCCTTGTCTGTCTTCTGCACCAGCGGCCACAGGCCCTTCTTGATGCCCAGGTTGGCGAGCCTGGAGGATGAGGCAGCAATGGTGAAGACCAACAGGCAGAGTGCATAACACAGGTCGGCATGAGCTTAGGGGCACACACGGAGAGCAAGCACCAATGCAACGCCTATGCCTGATGTACACACCCTGGCAATCCCCCAAGCACAGCAGCCAACACTAGCAATCAAAGCTGCTATGCTGTCCAGCGGCAGCCCTGCAAATAATTGAAATCAGGGTGAGGCCTCAAACCCAAATCCAGAACTTACCCTGGCCGAACATGGCTGTCCTCAAAGTACACCAGCAGCACCTCCGCAGCCGGGCCATCGCAGCCGGGTGGCAGCAGCTGTGCCGCGGGCGCGCGCACCACGCAGCCAGCCACATAATCCTCAACCGACACAGCCCTGCAGGGCAGCGCCGGCGGCGCCTCAAAGCCACATGCCTTAGAGAGGACGTAGCAGCCGCCGTCAGACGGCCTGTGCCACACGCGGCGCGCATAGATGTAGGAGCGGGATGCCATTGGCTTGGGGAAGTGCACCAGCGCCTGCATGATGCCGGACTCATGCAGCAGCACCTCCCGCTGCTTGCTGCCGCTGCTGCTGCTGCTGGCCTCGTCTGCAGCGCTGGCATCACTGCTGCCGCTGCTGCCGGCGAGTGCGGCAAAAGGAGACAGCAGAGAACTGGCAGAGGCAAGCGTGCTGCTGCTGTCTGCGCCACTGCAGCTCTCCTCTTCTGCTGCTGCTGCCGCTGCTGCTGTAGTGCCTGGTGCAGCCACCCCTGCCAGCCGAGCTGCCACTGCCGCCGCCATCGCCTCAAGCGACTCATTGCTTCCTGCCGCTGCAGCCGCCGCCGCAGGGCCGGCAATCGGCCTCAGCACGTTCATCGCGCCGTCCCACACCACTCGGTACGCGTCGTCGTTCATGAAGGCCCGCAGCTCAACAGGGCTCGCGCCCAGGAACACGCTGCGTGTCATGTACATGTATAGCCCCTTCCGCAGCGGCCGCCGCCAGGCCCAGTACAGCACGCTGCTGCTGCTGCTCTCGCACACCAGCAGCTCCCAAGGTTCTAGGAAGCCCTCGCTGTCTGCGCTGCCGTAGAAGCTGCCCGGGTGGCCCACAGGGCCGCCTGCCTCCTGTGCGAGCAGCGCCGCCCTGCTGGAAGCCTCGCCCAGCATGGCACCCACTTGCAGGAGGTGCGTCTCGGTGATGTCCTGCAGGGCGGGACATTAAATAAGACCGGTACACAGACATCACAAAGGAAGCCGAGCAAAGGGTTGCAGGAAGAGTGCTCATTGCAAGTATGGGTATGTTCCTGCAGGCCAGCGCCTACCCAGCACTAACAGCCTGTCCCTCATCATCAAGCCAGGACTGCAACTGCGCATGCTGCTGTTGCTGCTGCCTGACTCACCTGCTCAATCTGCTGCAGGCCATCCAGCAGCTGGCCATGCCCCAGGGACTCCGTTGCCTCGCCTGTTGTCGGCGCGTCCTGCAAGCTCATTCCTGCAGGCCACACGGACGACTGCTGCCCTGCTGCATCCCCGCCATCAGCAGACAGCAGCTGCAGGTCATGCCCTGAGCGGATGCGGGACATGCTGGGCTGCCACCTGCTGCTGCTGCTGCCGCCGCCGCTGCTGCTTCCTGGGGAGTAGAGCATGCAGTCGTCGAGCGAGGCTCTGCTGCCGCGGATGCTGCCGCTGCGCCTGCTGTTGGACTTGACTTGGAACTCCAGTGAGAGCCGGGGCAGTGGGGTCAGCTGCAGGGCAGCAGGGAAGTCGGCATAAGCAGGTAAGTGCATGACAGGAAGCAAAGACAGTCCTGCCTGCGCACGAGGAACACAGACTGCTTAAATGCTTGCGCATGCACAACACTGGTACGCATTGCTGACGCGACAGCAGGCAGCAGAGCTGCATCTCAGGTTCATCACATCTGCAGATGATCACCAGATGCCAGTATCTGCTGCACAGAAGCCGCTGGAAACCATATGCTGCAAATCCGGCCACTCGACTTTTTGCACAGCGTATCGCACTGGCAGCTGGTTGTGGTTCTCACCTCGATAGACACCCGCGGGAACCGCCTCCTGCGGGCCTTACTGCAGCTGCTGCTGGGCGTCCCGCTGCTGCTATAGCTAGGTGATGTGCCGCATGATAAGCCTGCTGCGAACGGCGGCCGTGCTAGCCGAATTGAAGGCGTGCGCAGCAAGCTGACTGTGTTGCCATCCATGGCTGCTAAGGCGCTGCCATCTGCTGCTGCACTGTCCATGCTGCTTGCCTCCCCTGCTGCATCGCCCTTGCTGCAGTCGCAACCTGTGTGTTTCCCAGGCAGCAAGGGTGTAGCCGGTGTAAGAAAGGGGAGTTTCAAAAAGCCCGCTGAGCTGTTTCTGAGCTGTGCAAGCTGACCGCACACTAACAGCTGGCTGGCATGCATCCTTGTCGTGGGAGTCAGCTGCAGCTGTAGAAGTGTGGTGCATGCCCTCAGCATGAGTTCCATATGCTGCCAACACCCCTAAACAAACAGCCTAACCCGCAAAATCACGTCCAACCAGCGTACGCTGGCTTGCTGACTGAGCTACTCACCTGAGGAACTGCTGCTGTTGCTGCTGAGTCTGGCCCTGGCTGTGGGGAAAAGAGCCAGGCCAAGCAGTGCCACCACAATCTGCGCGGGCTGCGACGTTACCAACTGCAAGAGCACACCAATACACAAGTAGTGAGAGGCGAATTGAGAATTGGGCACGGCTGGCAGCCCAGCTAAACGCTGCCACGCGGGCAGGTGAGCGGCACCACACCAAGACTCACCAGCTGCAGGCGCCAGCCAAGTACAAAGGATGAATAACCATAACTGCAGGGGCAAACAAACATTAGTCAGGGACGTCAAACAAAAGCCAGGCTGGCAGGGCTAGGAAGTCGACGCAAATGCAGCTGCCACCGCACCTGACAGCCAGGGAAAGCAGGAGCAGGCCTCTGTAGCTCTCAATAGCTACAAATGGGCCTGACAGGCACCCCATAAGCGTCTTATACGCGAAGGCGCTCATTGCACTACTCTACCTAGAGTGCTAGCATTCTCCTTTTCATCTGCATGAACAAGCTGAGCTATCCTCTGACTTTGTAAATAGTGAGACTACATTATCCAGCGCACCCTGGACATTGTTGCGCTGGATCTGCCAAGCTGACCTGGCCGAGCCCCGCACTGTTCAACCCCAGTCCACCAACCCTTACAAGATAAACGCCCTCGAAACCTGTTGCCGATACTAAAGACTTGTTTGGGTTGATGCAACAAGGCAGATCACACAGCGCTCTCAACCCTTACTACCAGCATCAAGCTGCACATCGCAGCTGTCACAGCGTTTATACGCCTTATGTTTGAGCTGGATCATACTTCGTTTGAGACGTCACTGGCAGAGGAGCCCTCTCAGCATGCTCTCGGAAGCCTGTGCTGAAGCGAGTGGTCATTTGGCGCCTTGTCTTACAGGCTAGTTAAGCTTTTACCGGAGCATCGGAAGTTCTTTTGATCAAGAAGTGCTTGGAGTTGGCTGTGCTGTTGTTGTGGAGAAGGACCAGTGGACAATAATAAGCAGCAACGCCACATTATGGTTGGCTTGGCAGACATTGGCAGCTTCACCGACGCTGGAAACCGTTACGGAGACCTCAATCAGGACTATGTGGTGCGTGCATCAGGCCATGCAAGGCGCACAGGTTGCACTGGGCAACATGTCTTGAGCAGGCAGCGCTAACACCTGGGTGCTGCTGCTCTGTTGTGTTCTGCTTTCACAGCTGGTTCAAAAGGCCTTCAGCAAGGATGAGCTGTGTGACAAGGAGGGCGTGCAGCAGTGTTATGTGGCTGCTGTGCTGGACGGTGAGCTTTCCGATGCAGCTGTGCAATGCTTGGCCTGGCCCAGTGAGTGTTGGCGCACCCCCTACACCCAGAGCAAATGGAATTGTCAGCAGTTGCAGGACATACAGTCTGCAACATATACATAACCACCTCATGTTCCTGCTTGCTTGCAGGACATGGCATGCTAGGAGAGTTGATCGCTGAAAAGGCGGGACACGCGCTCGTGGACGACACGTGCACAAGAGCTAAGAAAAACGGCTGCAACCTGCTGATGCAGCCGCATGACAAGCTCAAGGGCGCTCTCGCTGTAAGTTGTGGTGCAGCGCAGCGGCAGTAGCTGCTGCAACATCAGCACAATGCACAGCAGCTTGAAGCGAGTTGCCGGTGCAGCTGTTTATTGCTCACAAGCACAGGGAAGCAGCAGCAGGGGCCTTTCCAGCTTGCTCTCAAGTATGAACACCGCCATGCGCCAGTTGGCTGGCACAACGTTATGGAATTGCGTCTTCCGCAAGCGCCATCTGCACCTGACAGCACTGCATGCAGCTTGCTCTGCTGCTTGATGGCAACACATGCTTGTTGTGCTGCTGCTGTAGTCTGCGTTTGAGAAGGCCCACCAGGCGTCGCTTGCTGTGTATGATGACCCGCCCAGCTGTATCAGCTACCCCATTGACGGCACGTGAGTACAAGCACAGATATATTTGGTGCTTTTTCATACTTCATGCTTTGCCTTGTTCAGTCAGGCAATGCTCATCAACAGCAAGCTGTGCATGCTAGCAGCAGGGCCGCAAGCATGCGAGCTGCCAGTATCCTTGCACCAGCTAGGTTGATGCCCCTGAGTGGTTTCCCGTGTTGCTGCTGACATCCTTGCACGAGCTTGATTCATGCTCCGTCAGTGCTCCTGGGTTTATTGCTCCTCGCGTTGCTGCCAGTGCCTTTTGCGTGATCTTGACTTCCTGCCGTGAAATGTATCCCCGTGCTTGCTGTGCCGCGGCTTGCAGGAACAAGGCCCGCTACACGCTGTACCGCCCCAATGGCCTACCGGTGTACCGACCAGATAGCTCCTACAACAGGGTGAGCTGCAGCGCAGCAGGGCTGGGCGGCATTGCATGTGCAGTCATGCAAATCAGTAGCAAACTGCGCCGCTTGACCGCTTACATGCATTCAAAAGTGGTTTGTCTATCAACAAGCATATTAGTTATGTCTAAGGTTTGCCTAAGATGATTACGTGTATGCATGCGGCAGCACATTGACCATCAACTTGTTCCACCTCTGCTGGGGATGGCAGCGCCTGCACAGCGAAGGTTCCTGGCCAGCCACGGCCTGTGCTAAGATGTTGCTGCCGCTATCGCTGTTGCGCCTGCAGGTGTGTGGCGACCGGCTGCTGGAGTGCGGCACCACCTGCACCATGGCGGTGGTGCAGGGCGACAGGCTGTGCATTGCCAATGTGGGGGACAGCGCTGCAGCACTTGTCAGGTACGCATGCTTTTCGGCAGGGCTGCAAGGTTGTTATTGGCAACTCGCATTGTTGCGTGCGCAAGGGAAGCCTTGGTGACCGTCCTCCTGTGACTTGGTGCTTTGTTTCAAGTATGGCACTGACGCCTGCATGCTCGCACGATGTTTCCCGGTGTTGTTAATGTTGAATGGGTGCTCCCCTAGTTCCTGTCCATGTACCTTGCCTTCTTCTCAAGCCATCCAGTGTGTTTGCACCTACCATGCCTTCTAAGTGAGGTTGTCCTCATGCTTTGCACTGCGTGCTGCCTTTTCCTGCGAGCAGCCTGTGTGATGGTGACGTGGAGGCGCACTTCCCCATCACAGAACATCACTGCTATATCTTCCTGCATGCAGCCTGTATGACATGTGTCAAGAGTTATGGCTTGTTTTGAAGTACACAAGGCCAAACCGACCCTTGGCTTTCAACAACGTGTGCTGCACGGCCTGCCCGCCTGCTGCTGTTCCTGCAAGCAGTTTGGTTTATAGTGACGTGGAGGGGCGCTTCCTCACCACAGACCCTCACTGCCGTCTTTTCCTGCAAACAGCCTGTATGACGTGTGCCGCACTGCCTGCCCGCCTGCTGCCTTTCCTGCAAGCAGTCTGGTTGATGGTGACATGGAGGCGCGCTTCCTCACCACCACCTCCCATTGCTGTCGCTTCCTGCAAGCAGCCTATATCACGTGGCCGCACGTCCTGCGCACCTGCTGCTGTTCCTGCAAGCAGTTTGGTTGATGGTGACGTGGAGGGGCGCTTCCTCACCACAGACCCTCACTGCCGTCTTTTCCTGCAAACAGCCTGTATAACATCTGCTGCACGCCCTGCCCTTCTGCTGCTCTTCATGCAAGCAGCCTGTATGACGTGTGCCGCACTGCCTGCCCGCCTGCTGCCTTTCCTGCAAGCAGTTTGGTTGATGGTGACGTGGAGGGGCGCTTCCTCATCAACAAGCCTCACTGCTGTCGTTATTTGCAAGCAGCCTGTATGGCGTGTGCTGCACTGCCTGCCCGCCTGCTGCCTTTCCTGCAAGCAGTTTGGTTGATGGTGACACGGAGGCGCGCTTCCTCACCACAACCTCCCAGTGCCGTCTTTTCCTGCAAGCAGCCTGTATGACATGTGCCGCACTGCCTGCCCGCCTGCTGCGTTTCCTGCAAGCAGCCTGGTCGATGGTGACGTGGAGGCGCGCTTCCTCACCACAACCTCCCAATGTTGTCGTTTCCTGCAAGCAGCCTGTATGACGTGTGCTGCACTGCCTGCCCGCCTGCTGCTGTTCCTGCAAGCAGTTTGGTCGATGGTGACGTGGAGGCGCGCTTCCTTGCCACAACCTCCCATTGCTGTCATTTCCTGCAAGCAGCCTGTATGACGTGTGCCGCACTGCCTGCCCGCCTGCTGCCTTTCCTGCAAGCAGTTTGGTCGATGGTGACGTGGAGGCGCTCTTCCTCACCACAGACCACAACGGCCGCAATGACGAGGAGGCGCAGCGCATCACGCGAGACCACGGCAGAATGGCTCGGTGAGGCGCTACAACAAGCTTCACTCAAAATGGAATTTTTGTTTGCAGTTCAAGGCTTTGAAAGAGCTTCACAACATCGCCCTGACTACCTGAGCTTGTCGCAACAAACGTGCAATCTCCTGTACACGCACCAACACACACAGTTTCAATAATTAGCCTGCTGCTGCGCAGCGTCATGGATAGGCTGCTGCTCACGCACTCCTGTTTCTGCAATGCTTTCTCTGTCACGCACAGCATCTCCGAGGACCGCGGCTACCTGAGCGTGTTTGCGGGCATCTGGGCCGGCCTTGAGCTCAGCGTGACGCGGGCGCTGGGCCACAAGCACCTGGAGGCCTACGGCGTGCTGTGCGAGCCCACCGTGCGCAGCGTGATGCTGCAGCCCGAGGACACCTGCCTGGTGAGCTGCGGTGCCGTGATGTGGTGTCGGCAAGCGTGTGGGCATGAAGTAGCTGTGGGCTACACCTGCACACAGGCTGGCATGTGTATTTCGTGTGGTAGTACACAGTTTTGCTCTGGCACCCAGCTGTAGCTGCCACAATCTGCTAAAGGTAGCTGCCCGCATGCTGCGGTACGACTGCACTGCGCTCGTGTTTTGCAAACGCTAGTCTGTTGTGCTGCAGCCGGAGGACACCTGCCTTGTGAGCTGCCACCTGCCGGTAGCACGACACTGCGCTGGGCATAAGGCACTGCAGATGGCTGGCAAGCCGCATGATTTTTTGTGCACGTTTGTGCACGTTTGTGCACGTTTTGGTGATGCTATTGTGCTGTGCCGGCACATGGCTTTTGCGTGTGCCCAAGCTGCCTCCCTCTGCCTGGTTTCACCGCATGCTGTCTGTCCACTGTGCGATTGCTGCTGCTGCCATCGTTGCTGCTGCTGCTGCTGCTGCTGCTGCTGCTGCTGCTGCTGCTGCTGCTGGCTGCAGATCATTGCCAGCGACGGCGTGTGGGATGTGAGGATGCCCACTGTGTTAATGCTGCTGCCCTTTGTTGCTGCTGCTGCTGCTGCTGGCTGCAGATCATCGCCAGCGACGGCGTGTGGGATGTGATGGATGCGCGCGAGGCAGCCAACCGCGTGATGGACGTCATCTCGGGCGGCGGCACTGCGGAGGAAGCTGCGCGGCAGCTGGTGCGGGACACAGTGATGCTGGCGGAATGCAGCCCTGACGGGGATGCAGACAACACCTCCGCCATTGTGATCGTGTTTGAGTAGGTGCGCGGTGTACACCTGAAGAAAGATACACAAACACAGCATATGGTTGCAGGTGAAGATCTTGCTGGGGTTGTGTCTGCAGCTGCTCAGGGACCGCTGCTTTGTGCCTGCTTTGCGTTTTGCTGCTGCTGTGAGGTGGCTGGGCCGTCCTGCTTGTCGTTGGCTTGGGCGCGACTGCTTGCGTAGCACTGTTCATCCGATCCGTTTGCGTGCCAGCACCAGGCTGTTGAGTGCGTGCAATTCGCTGCAGGGAAGGCTTGTCACGCCACACTCACCGGCTGTGCTGTTTCTGTTGCATGCCGGTGGTCACTTGGCGTGTTGCGGTGCGCTTGCAATCGTTATGGCTTTGCTGTTTGTGGTGCTGGACAAGGGTAGCTTGAATTGCGCTGTAGCTTGTTCCTGCAATTCCAGGCCAGCGAGCTTAAGACAGGAACACTGTCTTCCTGATACAAAGCTGTTCATCAGCAACGCATGCTGGAATGGACCTAGCACAACCGACGTTTCTTTCTGGGCGCATGCATGTATGCCAGGCGGGTGGACTGTTGAGGCTGGTTGGCGGACTGCATGTAGCATGGCTGGGCCTTCAGCACCAGCTGCACCACATGCTAATTTTGCTTCGAGTGACGTGGTCGTTGTGGTGTCAGGTGCTGGTGTGTTGTTGTGAGGTCCTCTTTCTCACATGATTTCTTGGTATGAGCAGCTTCTGCTTGCTTGTTGTGGTTTGAGATGAGCGGCCTTGTTTGTTATGGCGTTGTTGTATGTGTACCGTGGTTACGTAGAGTCCGTCTGTCTGGTTTGGCGCCTTGTCAGGTGCGGCTGCTGGTTTGGTTGGCACAACCAAGCGCTGCATTACAACGCATACACACGTGTATTCACTTCATCTACAGCGCAGCGAGTGCTTCAAGAGCCGCATGAATGTTTGTGATGTGAACGGTATTACTTTGTTTGGACGACTTTGCGTCTATGGATAGGTTGTAGGTGTCGAGAGCCATACCAATGGACATGTTGCACAGTACCATATGTATGTGTAAGGGTACCAGCCGAGGCTGCTCAGAGGCTGTGTTGGTCGATCAGCGCGCGCTGTGTGTAGGATGTGATGATGTCTTTTGCTGGCGGCGTGAGAGAGCTGCGGTGTGGAATGAGTTGACTGCAGTGTTACTTCTTTGGCAGTGCTTCCTCACAGGGAAAAGTGGTGTCGGTTGCTGAAACATTGCTGTTGTGCCATGGCCTGTTTGCTAGGGTTTGAGCATGCAACACGGTGGGTGCAGGGGCGTGCTGCTTGCGTGCGTGTTGCTAGGTGTTGTATACAGGTGTACTTACAGGAGAGATGTGAATGATCGCAGGAACTGTTCTGGAAGTGTCGCATACTGCTTAGGACTTGCCAGGTAGCAGCTGCACAGGTTGGCTCGGGAGGTGCCGCGCGTGCTTGTGCATTATGCTATGGGGTCTGACAGCTGTCGGACAGGGTTCATGCGTGGCAGCACTGGGCAGTGTATGCTGCAGGGTAGGGTGCGCTACGCCAGCAATGCGTTGCTGCGCTTTACAACGTCTGTTTCAAAAGAGCTGGGTGAGAGCTGTGTGCTGAAATTGTGCGGCAGCTGCTGAGCTGGCAGCTGTTGAGCTGGCAGCTGCTGAGCTGTTGAGCTGGCAGCTGCTGAGCTGGCAGCTGCTGAGCTGGCAGCTGCTGAGCTGGCAGCTGCTGAGCTGGCAGCTGCTGAGCTGGCAGCTGCTGAGCTGGCAGCTGCTGAGCTGGCAGCACTGTACTGCGGATTCGCCAGGCGGCCCAGAGGCTGCACAGGCCCTGTGAGAGGAGCTACACAGCAGTCAGCTCCCTGTGCAATGCGTTTTGTTGAGTGTTTGTGCGTTGCTCATGGCTGTGTGAGACGTCACGTGACCTGGTGGGATGCGTGGTGCATGTTAGCAGGAGCTGCGTTGTTGGCTGCTGGCTATGGCGTGGAGTTGTCGGCCCCTCGGGAGGTGCAATGCTGCTGGCAGATGCGTGGCTTTCGCACTGCATCTGCTGCTACCTCCCAAGGCTGGATAGGCGCGTGTGTGACATGTGATGTGCTTGGCGCGCAGTGTGTTGTGTTAAGGGTGTTGGGATGGTGGTGTGTGTGCACTGCTCAGATCTCTTGAGGTTGAGAGAACTTCCTGGGCCTGCTAGATCAGAAGAGGCAAGGGCACATAGCAGCACTACTGCAACCGCCTGTCAATGCACACATGCAGCCACGGCTGTGCTCATGCTTGCTCTCTTGCCAGTCCTGTGGTTCAAACTCAGCTGTGGCTCCTTGAACGAGCACACACAGCAGCCTGCATCCCCCAAGTACCAGGTTGAGGAGACCATTTCGGTTTAACGTCTTGGTGCTTTGGTGTCGTGTTGTCGTCGTTGGTTGTCTGTATGGTTGTTGGATGAGATGTCGGCTGTGCAACAGGTGCTGGCAGTGAACACCCCGTTGGTGAGAGTGCATGCCAAATGTAATGCATCAGGCATTGCAGCGCACATACGCATGTTTCACGTCATGGCGACAGCTGCATGCCATTGTTGCTATGATTGATTGATGTGTGGAGAGAGACAGGGCGTTCAACTTAATGCTGGTTTGGTCGTGTTGTTACCTGTTTGTCTTGCGACTGGCGACGCGGTTGTTTGTGGTGGTCAAATGCTGCAACAGGCATGCACTTGTTGACTCTTTGCTGCAGGCCAGCCTGCCTGGTTGCTGGCAGCTGCACAGCCAATGATGTACCAACGACACTGTACGTAGTCTGACGCAGCAGGTCCTGATCTGTGTGGTGCACCTCTGGCACAAATCCTGGCGTGGTGCGTTGTCTAGGCATGATGTCACGTCGTCCAGTACATGGCTGCACTTCTGTGCACTGCATGTTAGTGGTGCGTGTGGCAGAGCACGTATGCTTGTTTCGTAGAGAGCACAGGGCGGACCCGCAACAGTTCAATGCTGCTCCGTCAGAAGCCTTCACATTCAGCTGCAGGCTCCGCAGCCTGCTGGCAGCTGCTTCAGCTGCTGTGGATCTGTCGACTTGAAACTGTACGGCACTTGGAGTGTCCCTGTGCTGACTTTGGCGCAGGCACAGGTTTGCCCCACTGTTTTTCAAGGAACACAGCAAAGTTTGCTGGCCGCTTCCTGCCACAACGCAAGAGCAACGTTCGTCTTCAGTTTTTTGGTTTCAGCTTGTGGTTTCATGCAGCTGTGTCAGCGGGTAGCGGATGTCCCTAGGCAGATCTGTGGATCCTGGTCTTGCACTCACCAAATCTCTGCAGCTGTCAGTGTGACAGTGTGGCCATACCTGCTGCCAGCACTGCTGTTGCTAGTACTGCCGAGTCAGCAGGAATTGCCTGTGTGTGCTTGGTGTGTGCTTGGTGATGTACTCTCGTTTGTTACGTTGGTGGCAGGTGGCGCTGCCCGCGCAAAAGGCACTGGAGGCTGCTTCTCACTGAGTGGCGGCCACTCCACTCCAGGCGTGGAACGTTTGGCACATGTAAGCAATGTTTCCGCCCTGAATACACTGTTCTTGAGTTGACAAAGCCCTCAGATTTGGTACCAGGTTCAGTGCAAGCGAAGTGCACAAGCATTACATGCAGTTCAGTCATCAAACTGTGGAAGTGCTGCCAGTGAGGCTGCAGCTGACGGGCAAGGCAGTGGATGCTGTGCTGGTCTGCCTGTACAGGCACTCACACCATTGACAGCAGAGGCGCGTTTCTATCACAGTTTTTGAGATATGCGAACATTGCCTTTTATCTGCTCAGTGTACAGCCTGGAGCTGCCAGACACGTCACATTACTGCCAGGTCCAATGCTGTCATGGTGTGCCAGCAGACTGACTTGGACTAGCTGCTTCAGGGACAACGCCTAGCGGATCTGCAGCATGTATGTCTCGTGTATGTGGTTGCGGTGCAGTCGGCATGCATTGGTGTGTGCGCTGATGATCACACCAGGGCTGCAGCAGTGCAACCTCAATGACAATGACAGCTCACGGCAACTGCATCAATCAAAGGGCACGTAGTAAGGCTTGCTAGGTTTAGATTGGTTAGCGTGTATCATTCATCAGTTCGCTGGCAAGCTGCTCAGGATCATGACCTTCTGTTGAAGCAGGCTGTGCTGTAGCACGACTGTATGATCTACACGAACTTGAAACGTAAGATGTAAAGTGAAATTTGGTTATTGAGCTACGGCTCTGGCTCACAGTGCTGGGAGTGGGCAAGAGCGATGCAAGAGCAGCAAGGAAACTCGGTGCTCGGGGGCCCGCTGCCATGCTACAGTTTGGGAGACGTGTTGGAAGGAGTTGCCAGCCGGTTGCAGCAGGAGTTTGCGGAGCTGGTCGGCCGTACCACGACTGCCAGCGTTGAAAGCAGGTGAGGGACTGATGTGATCTCTGGGGCTGCCGCACTGTGTTGGCAAGCTGCACGTCTTCATACAAGACGTTTATCATGCGTTCGGAAAGCCTGGCTTGCCAATCAAGGACTCGCATCTGGCTTACAATCAGAACTAAGGCTGGAGGTAGTTGCTGCCCGAGGTTGTGCTTATTCTCAAGCGACTTCGGGTTACTTGCGGCCGGTTTCAATGCTGATACTCTTTGAAACTGCTGTTGCAAGGCTTGCATGGCCATCCTGCAAGCCAGCAGCAGTGCTACAGCAAGCAGCTGCAGCCGCTGATCTATGCACTGCTGCTGTTTGCTGTGCCTGTGCTTGAATGCCATGCAGGCCTCAAGAGCTCCTGCAGTTTGTGCATGGCACACGCCAGCAGCTGCTGCGCTCAGCAGCAATCCTGCATGATCCTCGCAAGCTGGGGCCTCTAGCTCAGTTGGTAGCCCCCAACGGTGTCTTGGACATTGCAGCGCAGCACGCACGGCACTTGCAGACAGCAGCAGATGAGCTATTCAAAGCAAACGGGGAGCTGCGGTCTGGCAGGGTGCCGCTATTCAACATCCCCAGTGCCCTGGATGTGCTGTCAACAGGTCAGCAAGCAGGCAGCAGCAGCAGCAGTAGCAGTAGTAGCAGCAGCTGATGTTTGACCAGGGCCAGGCACTTAAAAGCGGCAAAAAAGTATTACGGTACACGCGAAGCAGCATGACAACATGCACATTGCATGCATGTACGGCTGAGTATGAGATCCATTGCTACGTTGCACCCCACTGCAGCTGATCATGCTTCACCCCACATCAACTCCAGTTTGCAGGATGGCCAGTCAATGCAACTCAGCTTGTTGCACAGTGCAGTGCGAAGCCTTGCCGGAAAGGTATCCACCAATACACTGCAGCAACTGCAGCGCCAACATGGCTGTGATGGAGTTCGCACAGCAGGCATCATGCGGCAGGCGATGGCTTCATTAGGCAGCCCAGCTGCAGCATCATAACAGCAGCAGTACAGCCGCACTACTGCATCAGCAGCGCAGCAGCATGACTCAGCTGCTCAGGCTGTAGCAACTGCATACACACTACATCACTGCCGTCAATCGCTTGCAGGCACATACAGCAGCCTGCCTGCCAGCATCCAGGACATGCGGGGGCCGCGGTCGCTTCCGGAGGCGCAGCAGCAGCGGCTGGTGCGGCACTTGAACCACCTGCTGTACGCGCAGCTTCTCAAGGTGGGCTGGCACCTTGCAGGATGTGATCTTGCAGGAACGCAATGCACCTTGATCCGGAGCAGAGATACAACAGAGCATGCCAGCTGAGTGAAGCGACTTATGCAGCTGGCGCTGTCTCAGGTGCTCAGTGACCTCAGCACTGACTCTCAGGAGCAGAGTGATGAGAACTCGTTGCTGCTGATGCGTGTCTGCACCGAGCTGTCACAACAAGTGCAGCAGTGTACACCGCATCTGTGACGCAGCGCAGCGCAGCGCTGCCGTATGAGATGCAGCAACGAGTATTTGTGGTTGCCAGACCAGCGGCAGTCGCCAGGCGGCGTGATCCTCAAGCAGATCATGTATCAAGTTGCTTCTCATGCCGCCGCTGCTGCTGCTGCTGCCGCTGCTGCTGCAGGCGCACCTGCCTGACTGCCTCGAGCTGGTGCAGGTCACTGGCGGCTATGCTGTGCTGAGCTGCAAGGGGCTGTATGAGGTGCAGCTGTCACTCTTCCAGCAGCCATACCCTGTGCAGCTTTCAGAGGCGCGAGAGGCAGCAGCAGCAGCAGCAATAGACGGACAGCAGCAGCAGCAGCCAGCTGAGCCTGGCGGGCAGCAGCAGCAGCAGCAGCAGCAGCAGAATGAAGCTGGAACCTCGGGAACGGCTGCAGCAGCAGCCACGCAGCAGGATGCCAGCAGCAGCAGCAGCAGCAGCCCCAGTGAACCCGAGGTACAGGTGCGGTGGCAGTGGACGCTCACGCATGCCGTGCTGCTGCCGAATGCCGCTGCAAAGCCACCGCTGCGGCAGGTGCAGCTGGAGCAGCTGCTTCGAGCACTGCGGGAGCGCATGTGGTATGCAGCAGATGCGGCAGCAGTTGAAGCAGCAAAGCGCGCGGCTGCAGGCCCTGCCGCAGACAGCGCAGCAGCAGCGTCGGGCAAGACAGCATCACAGCAGCAGCAGCAGCAGCAGTCGGCGGGCGACAGCAGCGGCCTGAAAGGCGCCTCACAGCCAGCTGCGTCAGGCATGACTGGCGGCTCCAGTCTCTCTGGAGTCAGCAGCGCATCAGCAGCAGGCAAGGATGCATCAAAGGATGCAGGCAGGGGCCTGCAGCTCGAAAAGTATGCAGCAGACGAGATCACCGCCCCGTTACGTGTTATGCACGGTGTGTTACGTGACGTGGCGGCTCAGATCTTGCTGCATGAGGTGCGTGCTGCTGCTGAAAAGCTAGCCGGCCCAGGCAGCAAATGGGAAGGCCAGCTAAAGCTAACCCGAGCTGAGGTGCTCACTCCCGGGATCCGCATGCATTACTGGCAGCAAGTGCCGGTGCTGTTGGCGCAGCAGCCGGCCGGCGGCGGCAGCAGCAGCGCAGCAGCAGCAGCAGCGGCAGATCCAGCAGCAGCAACGCTGCCAGCTGTTGAGGTGGGGCTGGGTAGTGACGGCACAGCACAGGTGATGCACCTGCCGCCGCTGAGAGCTCCTGGGAGCTTGCAGCAGGTGCCGCTGGTGTTAGATAGCCACACAGTAGACATAGAAGGGCTGCTGCTGCAGGCAGTGGCAGTCATGGCAAGCACGCAGCTGCAGGTTCTGCGGCGAGCAGTGGGGCAGCTGCTGCGGCAGCGGGGGCTGGAGCCATTCGCCCAGCTGCAGCTCTGCAGCTTTGGACAGGCGCCGAAAGAGGTCCCTTCAACAGCAGCAGCAGCAGGGCGTGTTAGTGAGCCAGGCGACCCGCAGCCAGCCACCCCCGGAGCAGCAGCAGCGGCTGCTGCTGCCGCCGTTGCAGCAGCTGTGGCTGGCGCCGGCAGCAGCACTACAGCAGATGGCAGCAGCGCTGCTACTGCTGCTGCTGCTGCTGCTGCTGTTGGGGTTCGTATGCCTGAGCAGCTGGTGCTTGTGCTTGATGGCAACATGCTGGTTGCTGTATCATTTCAGGCGTGGTCGGGGCGGGTGGTGCTGCGGCCTGGCAGCGCATATGGCGGGGAGCTCAACATGGAGATGAACATCCTGCTGAGACACGTGAGTGGCGTACAAATTGGAAGTGGTGTTTTTCCATGATGCACGGCTTTATGCTTGGCCGTGTGTGTAGGTTTCAGCTGTCATCTGTTTCGCTTTGTGGAGTGCGGCAGTGTGGAAGCTGTTGATTTTGCTTTGGAAGGTGGCAGACGTGAGAAACACCATCACAAGCATCGAGAGCAAGATCACATCACCTGCAGCATGCATTATCCTGCTGCTCTACCCTGTTGCTGCTGACCAAGCACATGCTGCACCACCTCACACCGCTGCTGCTGCTGCTGCTGCTGCTGCCACCCGCAGCACCAAGAAGCACTGCAGGCCAAGCAGGAAGCAGCGCGGCAGCAGCTGCTGCACCGGCGGCCGGGCGCGACGGAGCAGCAGGCAGCCATCACAGCTCTGCAGGAGCTGGCAGCAGGCCTCACCGACCTTTGCAGTGAGCTGTGGATGAAAATGCAGCTCAGCAGCTTCCTTGCAGCAGCAAGAACACTGGCGCTGCACCACACGCATCACACTTTCAAGGGCCTCTCGCAGCCGCCGCAGCTGCTGTACCTGCCCTCTGCAGCAGCAGCAACAGCACCCGGCAGCGGCGGCAGCAGCAGCAGCGGCGGGGGCGGCTTGGGGGGTGTCAGCCCCATCAAGAGCACCAGCCAGCACACGATGTATCTGGCAATGCCGAATCTGCAGCTGCCGCCATACATGCTGCTGCTGGCGAGCGGCTCGTGGTGCGGCAACATGCCTGCAGGGAGCGGCAGCGGCAAGGCACCTTCAGCAGCAGCAGCAGCAGGTGGCTCGAATCTCACGCATGCAGCGGCAGCAGCAGCAGGTATACTGGCGTGTGCCGCCGCGCTGGGGCCTACGCTGTGCATGTCATTTCCGCGGCGGCGCGTTGTGGGGGAGTCGCGCGACTGCCTGCTGCTTGTGCTGTGTGATGGCCAAGGTTTAGTCGGGCCGGTGCTGAAACGCGTGCGCGTGCCTGTCAGTTGCTATGCGGGCGTTGGCGCGCTGCCAGCTGCTGCTGGCGAGGCAGCTGCAGCTGCTGCTGCTGGTCAGGCGCGCAAGCGCAAGCGGAGCGACGATGCAGCTGCTGCTGCTGCTGCTGCTGCCGCTGGCAACGCGGAGACGCCACAGGAAGATCCTCCGCAGCAGCAGCAGCCGGAGCAGCAGCAGCAGCAGCAGCGGCAGCCGCGTGTGCGTGGGCAGCTGCTGCAGCCCGAGGAGCATGTTGCGGAGCTTGGGGCAGCTGTGCGCTGGTGCCAGGCTCGGTTGACCTTTGAGCGCATCAGGCTAGAGCTAGAGGCCTTGCAGCTGGACTTTCAGGAAGTGCAGCTGCTGCAGCTGCCAACATCTGCCCGGGGACCGGCACCAGGCACTGCAGCAGCAGCAGCAGCAGCAGCAGCAGCAGCAGATTTCCAGCGGCAGCAGGTGTGGCAGCAGCCGGGGATCCAGCTGCTGGGGATGCCAGGGGTGCAGCTGTTTCAGCGGCTGCAGCGTAAGCCTGGCTGCGTGCCGAGCAGCTTGGGTTTACAGGAGGTGTGGTTTAGCACGGGGCCTGAGTATGGTCAGTGGCGCATGCACATCAGCGGGAGCCTCTACCACCAATCAACAGCAGCAGCAGCAGCAGCGGCTGCTGGTGCTGCTGGTGGCGCTGCAAGCAAAGCAGAGGAAGGATTGCCTGCTGCAGTCAATGGCGAAGCCAGGCAGCAGCAGCAGCAGGGGCCGCCAGCTGTGTACGAGTACGACCTCAGGTCGGGCCACAGCGTGCGCACTGCGATCCTGCAGCTGTTGCGGCTGCTGCACATGCAGCTGTTTTTGAACAAGCTCGAAAACATGGCTTGGGGAGCGCAGAGCTTGCAGGTCCAGCAAGTCGGCAGCAGCAGCATCAGCAGCATCAGCAGCAGCATGTGGCCATGGCCTGCAGCTATGCAGCAGCAGCAGCAGCAGCAGTCAGCCGGCGCGCCAGCAGCTGCTGGCGTTGTTGCTGATGGCACTGGGGGTGAGGCTCAAGATGAAGCTGTGCCTCCTGCAAAGCGCGTCAAGCAGCAGCAGCAGCAGCAGGATGGCTTGCACATTGGCTCGGCAGCAGCAGCAGCAGCAGCAACAGGCGCTGGTATGGCCAATGGGTTGGGGCCACACAGTGAGGAGGCAGCTGGCAGCGGCCACCTGCCCAGTAGCAACGGCAAGCTTGCAGACAGCCCACTGCATGTCGAGCACACTGCAGCAGCAGGCGGCACCAGCAGCAGCAGCAGCAGCAGTCCTCATGGGCTGCTGTTCCACTGGGAAAGCACAGGCTTGGTGCGGCTCGCGCAGTACAGCTGCTGCACGGCTGTGCTCGAGTGCGGCGCGCCACTGCAGCCGCTTGCTGCAGGCAGCAGCAGCAGCAGCCGGAAACGGCTACAGTTTGCTGTGCAGTGGCAGCCTCGCTTCGAGTTCACCACTCACAGCAGCTATGGCAGTGGCAGCAGCAGTAGCAGCAGCAGCAGCAGCACGACCACTACAATGGTAGGCATGCGGCACCAGCCCAGTGCTGCTGGCAGCGCAGCAGCAGCCAGCAGCAGCACCGCGGTGCACGCACAGGCCGTGTCAGCAGCAGACGTGCTCGCCATGACCTGCAGCATGCAGTGCAATGCGCTGCATGTGCCTGCTGATGTACTGAATGAGCTGTGTGATATGGCAAACTCACACTGCGAAGATCTCATGCTGGATGCGCTATCAGTTATGGCCTGGCCACTTGCAGAGATTGCTGCTGCGCTGGCAGCCCCTGCAGCAGCCCCTCCTGCAGGGTCTGTTTCCTGCAGGGCAGTCAGCAGCTGTGCGTTGACCGGGCCGTACCATGTGCGCTACAGGGTTGACTGGCTGCTGCAGCAGCAGCAGCAGCAGCAGTCATCAGCAGGGCCAGCAAGTGCGCTGATGGTGGAGATGTTGTTTGCCTGCCGTGGCAATGTGATGCTGCTGATCAGGCAACGGGACCCTGCAGCAGCAGCACAGCAGCAGCAGCAGCAGTCATCCAGTGACACCGCTGCAGATTCGATTCGAGGCTTCGTGCAGCAGTTCAGGCAGCGGCGGGGTGTGCAGCAGCCGCTGCTGCCGGTGTTGGACAGCGGCCGCTACCTGACACGCTTGCCGGATCAGGGCTCAAGGTCAGCTGATGCTGTTGCTGGCTTCTGGCTGCAGACGCAGCACTTGGGCAGTGTGCTGCAGGAGCTGCTGCAGTACTGGCAGCAGCACGTGGTGGGCAAGCAGCAGCAGCAGCAGCAGCAGGGTGCGGCGTCAGTTGTGAAAGTGGAAGCTCTGCCAGTACCACAGCAGCAGCAGCAGACACAGCAGCCCCAGGCGCAGCAGCAGCAGCAGCAGCCGGCAGCGCTGGCTCAACAGCAGCCAGGGCATGCAGCTGCTGCCGTGCATCATCTTCAGCAGCTAGGCCAGGTGCCTGTCAAGTCCGAACAGCAGCAGCAGCAGCCAGTGATGCAGAATAGCCACATGCTGCAGCAGCCAATGCAGCATGCAGCAGCGGGCCATGTTGTCGGTGGCCGCTGATAGCTGGCGCAGTGATTGCAGCACGTTGTGTCACACTGCGCAAGCTTTGCTGCCATGTTTGTTTTGTACATGTACAGCTATGTGTAATGCTGGCCTCGCTGCATTTTGTGGCTGTGTCACAGGCTGGTGTTGGCAACGCGTTTGTCCCAGCGCGCTTTGGTTGGAGAATCCCTGGCATGAAATCAATTACGTGCGCAGCACAATGCAACATACATTCAGCTGGGACAGTGTACAGCGCTGCTAGCAGTACGATTGCCAGCGCCTCCGTGTACAGCAGTACGATTGTCAGCGCCTCCGTGCACAGCAGTAGGATATTTGCCGCCTCGATGGCTTGGCTATTGCTACGCCTGACGTGTTACCGTTGCAGTATCATACTGCCATGATGGCTGTTTAGTTGCCAGCTTTGCCAGTGGAACACGCCCTTAGCACCAACCGCTGCGGCTGGTGAACAGGCTCACACACATGATTTGGAGCAGACACTAAATCAATCAAAGAGGCAGGCATGCAAGCAGAAAGCCAGCATGCTAGTGCTGACATCAGCCTTACTTCGCGGCCAAGGATCAGCCAATGTTTGCAATCGCAACCAAATGCAGCGCACTGTGGCAGCACTCCTCTAGGCATGGCAAGGAGCTCATCAGCACCAGATGCACACAAACAGCCGGCTAGAACAGACCAAACACTACTAGTAATGCACTGAGTGCATCTCAGAGATCACAGACAGTCGTTTCACCACGACGATCAGCACACAGCTCACACTCTAGCGGGTGGCTGCCATAGCTGCTGCTGGCAGCTGCGCTTGCAGCCTAGTGATCAAGCTCGCCTGCTCAGCACACCGCTGCTGCAGCTGGTGGTGGCTGTGCTTCAGATCCTCGATCTCATCAAAGAAAGCAGGGTCAAACGCATTCAGCTCGTTCCGCAGGTCACCGTTCTCCCGCTCTAACAGCACCACCCGCTGCTGCAATGCTGCCAGCTGCGCTGCTGCGTCATGGCTGCCTGGGGTGCTGCTGCTGCTGTGCATGCCAGCTAGCCGCCGCTCTGCATTGCCAAGTGCTTGCTGCAGCCCTGCCACTTCAGCATCCCGCTGTGCCAGCTGCTGCTGCAGCTGCCCAATCGCCGCATTCGCAGCCGCACTGCTGCTGCTGCTACTGCTGTTGGCTGGTCGCACCACTCCAGCTGCCTCATCCTGCAGCTGCAGCCTCAGCTCCCCCAGGGTGACCCGCAGCTCTGCATTTGCTGCCTGCAGCTCAGATATCTTGCCTGCTGATGCTGCCAGCTGCGGGCGCAGCTTATCCAGCTCTGCTTTCACGCGGTCAGCCTCAGCCTGCGCTGCCTTGCGCCGCTGCACCTCCTGCAAGCACACAGCATTACGGCGTTACAGCATGCGCCACATCTCAGCAACCTGTACATCTGAGCCAAAAAGCATTGAACTATAACTTTAAATGCAGGAATAAGCAGGGACCACCACTCTTGCGTGCAGTGCTGCTCGCTGTTGCCACCAGCCTATTCACTCAGACATGCAGCTCTCCCCATTAACAAAAGGGCTGGCAGCATTGCCCATATCCTGCTGTTCACCTTTGCGCTGTGACCCCTACCTGCATGAACCGCGTGTTGGGTGTGCTGCAAGCCATGGCCCGCTCCAGCGCAGCCTTCAGATTTGCAACTGTTGTCAGCAGCTCAGCCTCCCGCCCACTCAGCTTGCCAGCAGCAGCAGCAGCACCCGAACCAGACCCTGAAGCGCTGCCTGCTGCACTGCGGCGCATCCTGTTAGTGCCTCCTAATGAAGCGCCGCTTGCACTGCCATGTGTCGGTGCGGCGTCTACTCCACCAGCAGCTGAACTCAACCTGCTGCTGCTGTTGCTGCTGCCGACGTCTGCCGCAGCCCCGACGTCAAGAGTCCTGATGCCGCTGCTGCTTGCCAGTCCTGCTGCTGCTTCTAAAGTGGCCTGGATACTGGATACCCGATCTGCATCTGGGCCAAACAAGTCGAACAGCTGCTGCTTTAGCCTGGCAGCAGCAGCGACAGCTTGCTCTTTCTGCAGCCGTAGCTCAAATAGCTCCTGTTCCTTCTCCAGGCCTGCTTCACTGCTGCCGTTGGCGCTGGCTGCTGCTGTTGTGACACCGCCTAGCCTGCTAGCCTTGTGTGCTGTGGGCTGCTGCTGCTGCTGCTGCTGCTGCTGCTGTTGGTGCTTCAGCACTTCCAGCTGCAGCTGCAGTGCATCCTTCTCTGCTTCCAGCTGCAGCACCTTTTCCACATAGTCCTTCAGCTGCAGGCACGACACAGCAAACCACGTAAGGCAGTTCAGGCTGCAGCGTGTAAAAAAGCAAGCACTTGTCCAGTGAGCGGCAAGCTGATGCTGTGCTCAGCATGGCAGACCAAAGCCACACAAGCGCTCATAGCAATACAGCGCAGGGCGTCCTGATCACGTCATTTGACTCCTGAGCATGCCGACAACCAAAGCCATTGCTATTCCTGCATATCCAGCAAGCCGCTATTCGCCCAGATCTGCTCCAGGTACCTTTGCAGCATCAGCCTTGAGCACAGGCTCCGCAGCAGCTGCTGCAGCCTCCTGGCCAACTCGCCGCAGCTTGGCCTGCGTTGCTGCGAGCGCTGCTGCCAGCTTCTCTTTCTCTGCGGTGATTGACCCCAGCAGTGTGCTGCGCCTGTCACACTCCTTCTGCAGCGACTCCAACTCCTCACCCCTCTTGGCTAGCTTCTTCCTGCAGGCAGCAGGCCATGGAAACCATCAAGGAGGCGCCACTCAGCACTTGCAGAGCACGAGGATGGTAAAAACTATGGAACCCGGCTGTTATAACCAGGGGGCCCAGCCACCAGCCGCAAGTCATGCCAGCTATCAATGATGCGTCAGTAATACTGCACAAATGTAACAGCAGTGGTGAGTGCGCAAGTGCAGCTATGCACTGCACTGCGCATGTACCTCATCCGACACTGAAAATATCAGCAACACCCCTGCGACAGCTGTGATGATGCACGCCCTGCGACACGCACCTAAGGCTGTCTATGCGGGCCTGCAGCTGCTTGGACTCCTCCCATTGCTGAGAGGCGTATGAGACGCCACCAGACTTGCTCGCAGCCGCACCATCGCTGCTCTCAGCAGCAAGACCACCAGCCTGGCTGTGCTGTGGCTCATGCTGCTCAGCAGCAGCAGCAGCAGCAGCAGCAGCAGCAGCAGTAGATGCAGGCTCAGTGCTGCTGGGTCTGCTGCCCTGCCTTGCTGCTGCTGCTGCTGCTGCTGCTGCTGCTGCACCACTGGCACTACTCAACCTGCTAGGTTTGCGATTGCTGCCGCTGCTGCCATGCTGGTTGCGTCCTGCTGGTGCCCCTCCGCTGCTGCTGGTGGCGGTGCTGTTGTTGCTGCCGCCGTCACTGCTGTAGAAGGCCCCTCTTGACCGTAGCTTGTCAGATCCTGGTGTGCTTGGCAGCAGTGCTGGGGAGTTGGCATCCACTGACCGCTGTGTTTTGATGGGCTTCATACCATAGCCTCCTGCTGTTGGGCCAGCTGCTACCTCTTGCTCCTCCTTCACTGGTGACAGCTGCTGGTGCTGCTGCTGCTGGTGCTGCTGCTGCTGCTGGCCAGCTGCCTGCTGGTCTGACAGTTTGGCCTGCAGGCCTGCGTTCAGTGCCGCATGCTGTGCCAGGTCTACCTGCAGTTGCTGCTGCTCCTGCTCAAGCTCTGAGATGCGCTGCTGCAGCTGCACCACCTGCAGCTGCAGCTGCTGCTGGCTGCCTTCAGGCATGTTTGTCATGGCCTGCGTGCGCAGCAGAGAACAGACATACACCTAGGCTCAACAAAAAGACCAGAACTGTGTCTTGCAGAGGAGACGCCACCATTTTCTTTGGCTAGCATAGGACTTCAGATCCCACCAAGGTTTGTGCATCCTCCATTGCAACATGCCAACAGCATGTGCTGTGTTGCTGACCTTCACCACCCCCAATGCTTGTAGAACAGCCTGCATGCCAGGGCACTGCCACCTCTCTTACCTTGTTCATCTTTGCCCTGAGTGACTTCACCAGCCCCTGCTCCCTTGCCAGCTGCACCTTGAGCTTTGCAGCAGCCTCGCCTTCCTTCAGCAGCTGCTCACTCAGCTTGCGCAGCGTGGCATCCTGCACAGCCGCCGCCTGCCGCACTGCTGCTAGCTCTGCGTGTGCTGCCTGCAGGTCTGCTGCAAGTGCTGCTTTCTGTGCTTCCAGCTCAGCCATGCGCTCATCCAGCTGCACCTGCTCCAGCCAGCTGCTGGCTTGCATCACCCTGCGCATTGTTTTTCAGCATAATCGGCAGGCCACATTGGAGCTGGTCAGTGTGTCAGGGCTTTACAAACACCAGCGCCATGTTGAACACCTTGGACCAGTCGCCGGTTGTATTTTCAGCTGTATGCTCAGCTGTAAGCAACCGTGCAGCCGCTTGTACTTTGCCAGAGCATGCCATTCACAGCACATACGCAAAGCGCTGCAGCAGCAACTGATGGCCCCTCCTGCAAATACCAGGCACCATTTACACTGCTAGTACACACCATGCAGCCATCAACTCACAGGTCAGTCTTGTCCTTCAGCAGTTGTGCCAGCTTGCCCTCAAGTGCCTTGATTGCGCCCCGCAGCTGCCGCAGCCGCTCATCCTTCAGCCGCACCTGCAGGGTGGTAGGTTGCAGCAGCCAGGCACAGTGGGATGCAGCCAGCAATATTCAGGCTGTAGCTGCAACTGAAATGCACTGTATGCCATGTATATGTCATAGCATGGCATCCATATGGCACTGTATGGCATGATGTGATATTAGCAGTTGCAGAGCACATGATGTGTCTCGTACTTTACAATTTCACAAGACACAACTTCCAGGCTCATGCAAGGCCGTGTTCGCAGCTGAATGACTTATCGGCTGTGCAGGAATGCACTCCCTGCGCCCAGCAGCTGCACACGCTGCAGCCAATTATTGCGCTACCCCTGATGCAGCCGGCTCACCTCTGCTGCCATCTTCTGCAGCGCCTGGCGGGTGTTGGGAGCAGCAGGATCCTCGCGGGGAGCTGCTGCCAGTGCTGCTGTCAGGCGCTGGATCTCTGCATCCTGCCGCTGGGCCTGCAACAAGAGGTAGCCACAACATAAAACCTGTATGTGCCCCTGTTGGAGCTGCTAGTGAAGTACGCAACAGCAGCCACACGAACACGTGCAACTACAGATAACCCAAACCATGTGGCATCACACCAGTCAGGACATTTTTAACTGTCCTGCTGTTGCCGCATGCCAACATATGTGTCAATAGACATATCAGCGCACCTGCTGCTCGTAGTGCTTGCGGTTGATCTCCAGGCTTGCTTCCCGCTGCTCCAGGCGCGTGCGCAGCACCTCCGCCTCAGCGCTGCGCTCCTCCAGCAGCAGCCGCAGCTGCTCATAAGGCACCTGCAGCATGCAGTCCCAAGCAGCAGGCAAAACAGTTTGGAAGCTGGTGATTGGGAGTCAGGTCAGAAAAGGACCCTGTGCCTCCCAAAGCGCTGCCAAGGCAGCACGTGAGCTGCGATGTGAACAGATGCTCGTGTGCAAAGAGCGGGTAGCTAGATGTTCATGCCAGTCCGGTCTGACGCCCAAGGCCATAAGCAACAGCAGCAGGCGGCTCACCTCCTCCCTGCCGTCGCCTGTTGCTGCCAGCACTGCTGTTGCACGCGCCAGGTTGGCCTTGAGACCAGCAATGCTGGCAGCGCCGCTTTCAAAGAGCTTGTTGTTGAGCGCCTCAATCTCAGACCTGCACAGTAACACAAACAAGAAAGGTTTTTGCTCTTGAGTGCGGTGTGCATCATTCAGCAGTCTGCACTCCATTATCAAACCAAACAGTCCATGGCATATCACATGCATCCACACTCACAAGTAACTTGTGCAGCTGCTGCTCCAGCTGCCTTGCGCATGTGATCATGAGGCTTACCTGTCCTTGGCATGCTGTGCCAGGTACGCTGCTTGGTGCTCCTGCAGCTTGGCTGTGGCCTGCTCCAGCTGCTCCTCACGGTCCTTCACCTTGGCTTGCAGCTCGCGGATGGCAGCCTCAGCAACCGCCCGCAGCTGCAACAGCAGCACACAGCCAGCAGCAGCATGATGGGACAGCAGCAGTCAGTGCGGTAGTCAGTGCTATAACACACTGTGCAGCTTACGAATGGCAGCCTCAGCAACCGCCCGCAGCTGCAACAGCAGCACGAAGTCAGCAGCGGCAGGACATGCAGCACAGTCAGCTCAGTTGCAGCTGTGTGGCTTGCAGCTCACGGATGGCAGCCTCAGCAACCGCCCGCAGCTGCAATAGAGTCAGCACGAGCATGGTAGGATGGCAGCAGTCAGTGCACCAGTGAGTGCAATAACACTGTGTGTACCACGGATAGGTAGCCTCAGCAACGGCCCGCAGCTGGCAGCAGCAGCACAAAGTCAGCAGGAGCAGGACATGCAGAACAGTAAGCTCAATTGCTGCCACGTGGCTAGCAGCAATGTCACGTTATGCTCTTGCCAAGCTGCTGCTTGCTGGCAGTGCTGCCACAAGGGGAGGCAGCAGTAAACACACTGTAGCACAACACTGTGTCTGCAGCAGAATATTGCCACACACCTGCGCAAGCGCTGTCTCATCCGCTGCGCCAGCCATGCCGCCGCCGTTGCCCAGGGCTTGCAGCAGCGCTGTGCTCTGCCCCTTGAGCCGTTCCAGCACGTCATCATAGGTGGCCTGCAACACACGAGAATATAAGAATGGTAGCGCAACAGTACCGCGACAGCACACCAGCAGAGCATGGCTTGCAGAGTTCTGCCAACACACTCCTGTGTAATGCCTGTCCCCTCTCTCCTGCAACAACTATATAGGCTTGGTGCGATATGTCTGCAAAAGTCTGCTGCATGCCCTGTTGCTGACAACTTTGAGCTCAGCGCTTAATCACACCCACCTGCAGCTCCTGCAGCTGTGCCTGCTTGCGCTCCAGCTGCGCCTGCAGGCTGTGGCACTCCTGCCGCATGTGCTCAGCCTCAGTGCGCGCCTGCAAACACAGCACACTCGTCCCGCCTCAGCCTAATATTAATCCAAACGACAGCATTCTGCCTTATGGAAGCAGCCTACGACAAGCCATTGCCATCACTGTCCTTCAACTGGCTGCCATAGGAATACTGCTAGAGGCGCGCATTTGCTCGCCTGCCGCAACAGAAATGCACCGCACCTCCTTCAGGCTGTCGATTTGCTTGAGCATGAGCTCCTTGTCAGCTGCACATGCCGCAGCACGGGCTGCAGCCTCTGATGGCGCTGCACTTTGATCCATGGCCCTCGCAGCGCCGGCGGCAGCGCCCCTGCTGCTACGTGCTGCCTTGTGCTCTTCTAACTCAGCCAGCAGGGCACTGCTGCGGTCATGCAGCCGCACCAACTGCACGCACCGCAACAACGTTAGTTACATGTTATTAGTGTACCAAATGAGTGTGCTGTAGCAGCGGAAAGCTAGACGGTGATGGAAGCATCCGGTGTGCAACTAATGCGTCAGTTACGCCTGCCCAGTAGACAGTGTCGACCCATTGTATAAGAGCTGTGTTTCTATCGAACCGGTCATTTTCGTCAAGTGGACCGCACCTCTTCCTGCAGCTGCCTCATGCGGCTGGTGAGCTCCCGCTTCTCTGCCGTGAGGCTGCCCTGCTGGCTGAGTGCCTCAGCGTCACACTTCTCCAGCAGCTCACACAGCTCGGCATTCACGCGCTCCAGGTAGCCGACCTGCACATGAGGTTGTGGTGTGAGGCTTGGGGCAGCATGGTACAATGCAGACTAATGCCAGCACTATCCATGCGCAACAGGGATTTGCTGCCGAGAAGAGGACGCAGCAGATGGCGAACTGGACTGACAGCACAGCCAGCAGTTGGATGTTGACCTTGGTGCCGTGGCAGACACGGCAAGCAACTGCACAATGTACCGCTGCCACTGCAACAGGGTCAGGCACGCTGACAGCAGTGGAACAGCCACATGACAGCTTTCTTTCAAGTTCAAGCACAATGGGCAGCCGTATGCTCTGCAGGGCTGTCATGCAGCCGAAAAGAGCCGCACCTTCTGCCGCATCAGCAGCTCTGCCCTGGTGAGCTTGCCAGCCTCCAGCTTTAGCACCAGCTGCTGCTCCTTCAGCGCCGCCGCCTCGCGGTGCACCTCAGACACTCCGCGGGACAGCAGCAGCCGCACATCCTGCAGACAGCAGGAGCAGCAGGCGTCAATTCCAACCATATTTTAAGCAACTGTCTTCAATACAACCCCAAAGCCTTGCAGCTCCTGCGGAAGAACCAGGCTCAGCGACATCACAGCGCACCATGCAAGAGTGAGTCGCAGTGCATACCTCTGTCATCTCACAGCGCAGCTGCGCCTCGTGCGCTCCATCCTCAGACGCCGCCAGCCGCCGCACTGCCGCTGCCATGCCGTCAGCCAGCGCGTCGTTGCGCTGCTTGAGCTGCTCCAGCTTTGCGGCCCAGCGCGAGGCCTTCCATGCCTCCACGTGGCCAGCCAGCCCCAGCTCAAGCCGTGTCAAGGACTCCAGCAGCTCTGACTCTGCCCACCTACATCAGCACAATGCATACAGGAGCATTCGGGTGTGTGGGATGGGGTGGGTTTGGGGGGTTGTGGGGTGCGGGTGCATGCAAAGTGTTATGCAAAGTGTGACGACCAGGTATAAACGAGGTACGGCGGCAGGTATAGGTTCATGCAGTCATGCTTCAGCTGGCCAGCACCATGGCCCTTGATTTGCCCAAGTATGCGCCGATTCAAAACAACACACCAGGTTCAGTTGCTTTGTTGCGTGCTCAGCTCTCACCTGCCGTGGTCTTGCGCCACAGACAGCTGCACGGTCAGGCTGGCCACCTGCTGCTTCAGCCGCCGCGCCTGGCTCTCCAGCTCCAGCCTCTCAAGCTCGCTGCGGTTCAGGGCGCTACGCGCAAGGCCCTCCTTGGCACGCACGTGATCCAGCTCAGCATGCAGCTTGCCCAGCTGTGAGGCTGCATCAGAGGTGCTGGACAGCTCGCGCACAGTAGCCCTGCAACCATAGAAGGACCATTTCTTTAGTGATGCAAATGTGGCACACCCTTGCGAGAAACGCATGTGTGTGGTGTGCTTGCCGTGCTAAAGGCACGCTGCAATAACCTTGACCACCGGTTTGGACCATCAGCTTCACTACTAGCCCCTGTATGGTCATCATCCTACCTCAGGTTTGTGATATCTGCTAGCTGGCGCTGCCGCCTGCTCGATAGCTCAGTGGCCTTGGCTTCAGCTGCCTCTGCACGCTGCAGCAGCGCTGCCATGGCCCCGCCCTCATGCTTTGCTGCTGCCTCTGCAGCATCTAGCCGTGCAGCCATGTCCTCCAGCTGTGCTGCAGGCACTGAGGCTGCCAGCCGCTGCTGCAGGCGGCCCTCCAGGGCTCTGCTGGTGGACAGCTCTGCGCTGACTTGTGCAAGGCGGTGCTCCAGCTCAGCTGCATGGGCCTGCAGGGGATGCGCATGGACATTTGCACACAATCAGGGTCCTTGTGTGGTAAAATTTTGCCTGCATCATGCTGCAGCCCAAGCTGATGATGCAAGTTGAGCTGCAAGGCCAGCGGCGTTGGCTGCTACCAGCAGCGCGCGACAATTGCACAGCCGCTGTTTTCACATTTACGCAACGCGCTGCATTGCAGGTGCTGTGGCAGAACCACCACCCACCTGAGATTCTGAAAGGCTTGCTTGCATCCTGTCTTTTTCCCGCTCTGCCATCTCCAGCCGCCTAGCCATGCCCTCCAACTTCACCATGGCAGCCACAAGGTCCTGGTTCAGCGCCATACGCACGTCATCGCCAACAACTGCTGCTGCGCTGCCGGCGGCGGTTACACTGGCGGCAGCTGACGCAGCAGTTGCCTTTGCAGCCATGCTGCCAGAGCCGCTGATGAAGGCTGTGCTGGGTTTGCTGCTGAGCTTGGTGGGAAGCTCCAGCTGACGTAGTTGCTCCCTGTTGAGGTGGCAGTTGTCGCAGCAGCACAGTTGGGTCTAGCGGTCGTTGCTGCAACGCTGATATTCCTGAAGACAATGAATTCCCGCAACAGCAAGCCATGTGCTCTGCTGAAGACGCACCATTTTCAGGCATGCCACATGCTGTCAGTAGGCATGGCAATGGCAACACAATTCAGCCGTGGTCTAGCCCAAGTGCGCACCTGAGCTCTGCCACCTTGTTGCACGCCTCGTCATATCTGGGCAGCAGCTCCGCCAGCTGCTGCCGCACTGCCAGCAGCTCCTCCACTTGGCTGCTGACTGCTGCATCACCCGCATGCTCCAGCAGCAGCCTATGCTCACGCAACAGCTGGCTGTGCTTGTCCACCAGAGCTTGGTATGCCTGCAGGTACAGCACCAACATCAAACAAGCGAGTAAGCAAGCGCATGCTGCCGCAGCGCATCTATGCACAAGTCAACGTGCTAACCAGCATGCTTGAAGGTCATGGCAGAATGGCAGCGTAAGGAAACAGCATCTGCATCTCCCCTCTCACCTCAAGCGGCGCAGCTCCTTGCAGGCATCTGTACAGCTGCTGCGTGCGGCGCGCTGCATCTGCTGCTGCCTGCTCCAGCCACCGGATGCGGCCCCTGCAGGTGCTGCTGACGTCCTGCAGCTCCTCTTGCAGCTCCTCTAGTCGCTCCGCAGCAGCCTTCTCAGCTGCTGTGGAAGCTTCCAGCTGCCGGGCCAGCTTGGCATGCTTCAGCTGCACAGCACAACGGAAGCAGAAGCTACACGGTCGGTGGGAGCCCCAGCACACATGTCAGCACAATTTGCTGCTGATAACGCTTCCTCTGCACTGATTTGTGGCAACTGTCACATCATGCAATGGCAACCCACCTGCACCACTGCCGCCTTGCGCACTGCGTCGATGTACTGCCGCTTGATGTCATCCATGTCACCAGCCTCCAGCGCTTTCAGGGCATTCTCAACCGCCTGCAGCTGGCTGCTGGCATTCGCAGCCTCTGCACGTGCCTTCTTCAGCTGCAGGGGGGAGTTGAAGATTTCAAAGAATGCAGCAGCATGCACATCAGTGTGGTGCGGCGTGTCGTTCCCTGTTGTCTGCCGAGTGACTCGCTGGTACATCCGCAGCATACATGGCAGCTGCACTTTGGCTACACAAGACAATGTGTAGTACGGAGGCGCAGCTGCGTGCCGTAATCGACCAGACCAAGCCAGATCTGGACAATGGTGCCCAGCTGGTGACCCACCTGCTTCTCTGTGCTGCTGCGCTCCAGCCTCCAATTGGCTGCATTGTTGGCATAGTCCCTGTACAGCATCTTGACTTGGTCTGACACCTCAGCCATACTGGACTGGTACCGCACACAAGCGGTGTTCACCTGCAGCCGGCAGCAGCAAAACATCACATGCACATATCAATACTTGCTCTCAAGGCGCACCCCTTGGTGCATGTGTACAGTACATCTGGGGAAGAGCATCCACACTATGCAGGCAACAACAGCTTGTCAGTGTCAGTAGTGACACCAACATGCCCTCAGCGGCAGAGAACTGCTCACCTCAGGTATCAGAACAGGTTGTCTCATCCTATCAAAGGATCTTTTTAAAATTGAAGTTCACGATTGCTGGGTCCGGCTCCTGTGCCTGACCTCATAAAATACAACAAAAAGCTCACCTCGCTGAGCTCCCTCTCCCTGGCGCCCAGCTCCTCCAGGCACTCCAGCAGCTGCTCCTTCACAGCATCCAGCTCCAGCTGAACCTCCTCGTGCTGCTCACGCGACACGTAGTCAGCGCCACGCCTGGCGGCCACAGCTGCTGCAGCCACTGCTGCTGCATCCTTGCCGCCTGTGAGGCCCATTCGGGCCTCCAGCGCTGCCTTGTGTTGTGCCAGCTGGTCAAGCTGGGCATCCTTCTGAGCTAGGGAGACCTGCTTTGTCAAAGAAAGAGCATTGCCAATCAGAGAGGAGAGAGGATAGCTACATGTGGGTCCTGGCACCATCTTGAGCCACAACATTGCCAATGTACGCACAGTGTGTGCCAGGCAGCGCAATTGAGGAGGGCATGACTGGCGGCATCACCGGAGAACGACTCTGGACCCTAACCCAGTTTTTATGGCAGGCTGGCGTCGCCAATGACTCATAGCTCAGCTGCTTGCACACAGCAGTGCTGCCGTGGAGCTTACAGTGCTGTGGAGAAGCCCTACCTGCATGTCCACCACTTGCTTTGCCAGCTGCTTGAGCCGCTCCCGCAGCTCCTCAGCAGCAGCATCGGCAACAAAGTTGTCATCTGCAGTGGACAATGACAAGTGTCAGCCGCTTTTGCCCCCATGATGCAGGCACAGTGATTGCATACAAAAAGCACTGCTGCATATGAATCCTGCTCACCACACCACTGATCAGGTGTTTCCATAGACAAGACTAGAGGCATGTCCAAAGAATGTGGAGGCATTGCTGTTACCCACCATGTGTGATCCTCTGCTGATGTCTTGCATTCAGCTCCTCTGCTCTCTCAGCTGCTGCTGCTGCAGCACTGGCAGCTGCGGCAGCTGCTGTAGCCGCTGCTGCATTGATGCCACCCGATGCTGCGGCTGCAGTAGATGCTGAGGATGCAAGGTCTTTCAGGATGAGGGTGGTTACCCTTTCAGCATCTGTTAGTTTTTCAATGATGCTGTCAGTGAACTGCCTGTACTCCCTGTCGCTGACTGGACGCTGTTCAGCTGCAGTGCAAGACAGCAATGCATGAGTGGAAGTAAGGACATGCGCAACCCTTAGAAGAGCGTCAACAGCAGCAGTGCATAATGCACAACTGGCACAGCAGCTGTGCAATTCTCAACGGTCGCACACTGCATATAACCACAACCATTTTGAGTTTGCCCGCAAGTTCAAAGCAAATACAACAAGGATAGCAACAGTGCGCCACACAGCCAACTCACCTAACGCTTCGCTCATCTGCCGCAGCATCTTCAGGCAGCCCAGCAGCGCACCCCGCACCAGCTCAACCTGCGTGGCCTTTATGCTGCCAGCCACACCACCAGCACCATCCACTGCACCCTCTCTCACACCCTGAGCACCATGTAGCGCCATAAGCTGCTGGCTGTACGCCAATGCACCTGCTGCTGCAGCACCCAGCTGGCCCATGCCTGCTGCTGCCACTGCTCCGAAGCCTGCTTGCATGCTGCCGGCAGTGAGCTCTGTTAGCGCTGGCCGCATGTTGATGGGGATGTCTGCGTAGGCCATGACCTCTGCCAGGCGCACTTCAAGAAACTCAATCTGGCAAGCAGCAGCACAGCAGCACACACTGTGCTTCAGCAAAGCGAATAGTGTATGAATGCAAAATAGTTCAGCCCAGAGTTTTGCATTCTACGCAGAGCATGCATCCAAATGCTGCAATGTACTTCCCGGTGCCTTTTTTGCCGCCCATCCACACCCCTTGGCGCTGTGACAAACTGGCCAGCCGCTACACGTACTCACCCGCTGCTGCAGCTGCGTCACCAGCCGCTCCTCAGGCTGCCGCCCGCCCTTCAGCCCCTCCACGTACTCCTCCAGCAGCAGCAGCTGCTCAGGTGACAGGCCCATCTCGAGC
Source organism: Tetradesmus obliquus (assembly GCA_030272155.1). Classification (NCBI taxonomy): domain Eukaryota; kingdom Viridiplantae; phylum Chlorophyta; class Chlorophyceae; order Sphaeropleales; family Scenedesmaceae; genus Tetradesmus; species Tetradesmus obliquus. Next base: position 2,164,845 of record CP126200.1, on the reverse strand, counting down.
GCGGCGCGGCCGTGGTACTTGGCCCTGAACTTGACCTCCAGGCGCAGCTTGCGGCGCTCCTCCTCCAGATCTGACACCTGGCAGGACATGCGCAATCCATCACGGTACATTACGGTCAACACCCTGCTTACGCCACTTAAAGAGTGGGAACCCCAATCAGGAGCCAACAAGAGGCTCATAGAGGAGGGAGACATCATCAGCATCATCAGCATGTTGCCATTTGAGCCACAGCAACACCAACATCCGCCCTGAGCGATACATGTGTAGCAACACGGCACACCACAGCTCTGCAGACCCCATAATGCGCACCTGCCTCTCCAGCAGTGCATTGATGCTGCGCAGCTGCGCGATGGTGACATCCTTCTGCAGCTTGACGCCAGAGGTGTCCAGGGTTGATTCTTGCGGCAGACCTGCCTTGCGGCGCAGCAGTACTGCCTCATCTGACAGGTCCTCCAGAGCAGCTGACAGCTTGTTCACCTGCAGCATACAATACAGGTGCATGGCATCAGTTGAATTGCTGTTGACTCAAGCCCATGTGAGTTACCAAGCGAGCATGGGACTATTGTCCCTATGCCCTGAGATATTGATGCACACAGCTGATTGCGTAGCGTGGATACTGCTAGCAGTGTGTGGTATGCAAACCAATGCCACTGTGTGCAGGCAGCACAAAAGCTTTTCTGGCTGTTCACTGCTGCCCACCTGTTGCACAAGCTCTTGCACGCGAGCGTCCCTGGCAGCAATCGTTTCCTTCAGCTGCCTGATCTCCAAAGCAGCCTGCGGCAAATGCGACAAATGCAGCAATGACAGCAGTGACAGCAGCGTCACCACAAGCAGACCACCGCCAAAGGCACCATGCATGTCCCCATACGCAGCCACCTTGTAACCACACCCTTGTGTCCAGGCACTGTGCTGTTGTTATTTCGAACTGCTGCAACGAGCCCTGCCAAACTCCTGCTAGCCGACTCCTTTCTCACCTGAGGCAAGCCATACACCCCCGACTCATACTGCGCATTCTTTGCGCTTGCGTCCGCAAGCCGGCCTTCCAGTTTGGCCCCCTCCTCCCCAAGCAGAGCTACCTGATGCCGCTCAGCCTCAAGGTGCCCTTCCAGGAACTGCACACGCCGCGCCAGCCGTGCCAGCTCATCAGCCTGCTTCGCCAGCGCCCTGTCCACCTCCTGGCCCACGTCTGCCTCGAGCTGCTCATATGCCTCTAGCAGCAGCACCTGCAATGATTATGCGGCCAGCAGCAGCAGAGTGACAAGCAGGTGTATGGTGCGGAGTGTGAGGCCAACGAAAGAGCAGCATGCAGCAAGCGGGTGATGCACAGCACTAGCGGTGCTGTGTACAAGTAAGTGTGGCAGCCCTGCAGGGACCAGTCACAACAGCATGACAGCTGAATCTCCTGCACACCAGCGCTGGACAGATTGCCGCACAATCTCCGATTGCAGCATGCATGGGCATATGATAGCGATGCCCTCATCAGCCCACCTCATTCTCTTTTGCTTCATCCAGTGCCCGCCGCAGCGCTGCCAGCTGTACTTCAGGGCTTGCATCATCCTCGTCAACACTGGCAGCATCACTGCCAGCGCCTGCTGCACCAGCAGCATCCGCAGCATTGCTGCCGCGCGCTGCCTTGCCCTTGCTGGAAGTGTACAGGCGTGCCTCTCTGCGCAGCGCCTCAATCTGGGAGGTGAGAGAGCTGCGCTCCTCCTCCCAGGACCTGCACAACCAACACAGACACATTATGCGCTACTAGTGCCTCTGTGGCGCGAAGTGCTGCTTAGTTACTAAACCATTGCAGACAGATGTAGCACGTTTCTGGCCCCCACACAGCGCCCTACATTCAACTACATGCCAAGCAGCTGCACAGCTTTGCACACTGCACCTGCCTTGCAGCATGCCTCTGCTGCCATCTCCGGACACACCCGTACACATGCTGCCAGCTCACGCTGTACACACACACGCACACACCTGTACTGCCTGTTGAATCTGTCCTCAAACTCATCGAGCAGTGCCATCTTTGCTGCCACGTCAGCGCGCAGCTCCTCAGCCAGTGCGCCCAGCTGCCCCTTCTCACGCGTCAGCACCTCTGCCTTGTCATCGGCCTGTGCTGCAGCCAGGCGCAGCTCACGTGCCTCGCTGTCAAGCAGGATGATCTTCTCTGACACCTGCAGCAGCAGCAGCAGCAGCAGGCGTATGGAAACTTTCCACAGGATAGTATATGCGCCAGCTCCTTGAGCAATGCCAGCCCAGTGTGGTTTGAAGCTGCATTTCTCAGTGTGCAACAGCAAGCCCAGTTATAATTCCCTGCCCCTACCCCACCTGCAGGTTCTCCTCCTTCACAGTCTCCAGCTGTGCCCTGAGCTCGCAGTTGGATGCCTCCAAGGCCCGATTGTCCTTGGTCAGCCGCTCAATCTTCCACTCCTGCTGGCGTATGGTGTCCTGCAGCAGCAACAGCAACACAAACACTGCTTAGCCATACTATTCAACTGCTGTTTGAGGGCTGGCCGCGCTGTTGGACAGCTGCTGTGTGTGAGTGGCACACTACTGCTGTCAAATAAAGCATACAGCGTGTGCTCCTGCTGCTTGTCAGCTGTGCAGTGCAGTGCGCATGCCTCTCCTCTCCAGTGAAGCCCTCACCCCCATCTCGCGCTGTTGCTCCTTGCTGCTGCCTGAAGCTGTCAGTGCTGCATACTGCCCCCTTAGCTCATCAAAGTCATCACGCAGCCTGCTGAGCTGCTCACGCAGGTCCAGAGTTTCATCATCCTTGATCTTCATGAGCTCATCTGCTCGCTGAAGCCTGCAACAGCAAACAGCAGCAAGTAAACACGTCGCATACAACGCATGCGCTGCAAGCCACTGATGCAGCAGCTGCCGCCCAGACCCAGCAAGTTACAAGTTACAAGTTCTACAGCATTCCCGGCTTATTCCGGCGTGCGTAAACTAAGGAAGAGGGTTAGTGAGCCGAGACTCATGTCACTGTAATGTCGTGACACAACCCCCTACCAAGACCCAGCATTTGTGTTTTTGTGCTGATATGGTGCAGCTGCTGCTGCTGCTCCTCCTGCTGCTGCATGGCTGCCAACGTCAGCTTTGCCTCACTTTGCTTCCAGGCTGTCAATCGTTTGCTTGTCCCTGTCTGACTGCTCAATGAGCTTCTCATTCGCCCTGCGCTCCTCCTCAAAATCATGACGCAACTCCTGCAAGGCACACCGATGCAAAGCACAGGAAGCACGTGTAAACCTAGTGCACATGCAGGTACTGAGCAGGAGCGCATGTAAGCTGCCTACGCTGCTGCTACTATCTCCACAAATGTGTGTCTAGTGACACCGATGCTGGGCATGTTTGATGCTGACCTTCAGCGCATGGTGTTGCTGCAGTACCTTATTGCCCATTCCTGGAGCATTAGCAACTGCATCCTGTCCTGTCCTGAGCATTTGCACTGAAGACATGCTGAGATATTATTGCAGCTGCTGGTGTAAACATGGCCTTGGCTGCTGCTGCCGCTGCCGCTGCCGCTGCCGCTGCCGCTGCCGCTGCCGCTGCCGCTGCCGCTGCCGCTGCCGCTGCCGCCGCCGCCGCCGCTGCTGCTGCTGCTGCAACAGCTGTTATCCACAACAACAAGAGCAGCGCCCAGCTGCTGGACCGCTGCTGCTGCAAGGCGCACCTTGAGCTCATGCTCCATCTCTCGCACGTCTGCTGACATGCCCTCCCTGTCTCTGAGCTCCCTGAGGTCTGCCACCTCCTCATCCAGTGCACGGTTCTGGCCCTCAAGTGCCTGCAGGCCATACAGATACATGCTTGCTGTGTGGGTTGCTCATCAGCTGCTGCCATTGGTGCTGTTGCCCTGAGGTGCTGCATCTGTTTGGACACTTGCTGCCAGCAGCCATTTTAACAACTGGCCATGTTGACAGGTGCTAATCCTGATTCATGTCCTGCTGTTGAATGCTGGCAGCAAGCGTGGAGTGCCAGGACAGCCTGGTTTCAGCTGCTGCTGCTCGTCCTGCTTGCCACTCACACGTAGGTCATCTCTGAGGCCATTGTTCTCTGAAAGCAGCCCCTCAGCTTCTGTGAACTGCACTTCTAGCCCAAGCTGCAGCAAGCGGGTTGCTCGCAGCAACAGCTCAACATTCTCCTCAGCTGAGAGGCTAGTATCAGGCTCGATGCAGCCTGCCTCAAGATCTCTTGCTGCCCTGACAACATCGTCCACTTCAGGGTCCTGCAATTGAAACCCCTGTTGCACAGCAAAGCAGCAACACACACATGGCATGTCCTGTCAACATGACATGGTTGAGATGCTGCATGCATGCCAGGCATGCTTGCTGCATACACTGCGCTTGCAGCTGAAATGCCTTCTAAAGATATGATTAGAAGCCATCAGGTCGTGTCAGGAGCAGTTTAATGCTGCCAAGCGTCTCACCAGTTTCATTGCTGCATCATCTGGGGAGATGGCCACGAGCTCAGCGAGCTCGTGACCTGTGAAGGCCTGAGGCCTTGGGTGAAACTCCATTCTTATGTTACTCCTATAATTACTACATCTGCCTAATTTCAAGCATAGCCACGGGCTTTCAACGTCAATCGAGAACCTGGTCGTGGGTGCACGTCACACAGCTGCACCATGCATGGTTCGAAAGTCTATGCTTTCGAACGCTATTATAGGGTGCTATGCAAAACCGCCCACCAATGACAGTCAAACGTGACGTTCCGGTCACTCTTGTGTCACTAACGTGTCATAGTTTGACCTGTCGCGTGTGAGTCAATTCGACGTGCTGACGCCGGGTATCTCTGTAGGTGGCCTTTAGCTGTGTGCCCGCTCGCCAGGGCGGTCACCAACAACCTCTGAGTAGCACCGTGCAGCAGCAGGCTGCCTTGCACAGGGTGGCGCTGATCACCACCGCTACCCAGCTGCTGGTCACCTGCCAGTTGCGCAAGCTTGTTCAAACCCTTACCGGTACCCATATCTTGTGCTTCACACAACCTTGATCAGCATCCCATCTAATGAAATACACGCATCGTCAAGCGATGCACTGAGATGGTCCGCGTTACAAGGAGGGGCCCAGGCCTGCTGAGCCCAGTGGGCCGGCCCCACACATTGCCTGCAATGTGACTGCTGGACCAGCATAACTGATGCATCGAATGCCGTTCACTTCACGGCCAAGACAGACACACTCCACAACACACTTGCACCTGCCTTCAATCAGACCCACACACCTCAAAAAGCTGGCTAGGACTTTGTCAGCAAGCAACCAAGGGTGACGGACCTCACAACAGTTTACTGCAGCTGGAGGAGTGACAGACTCGCACAGTCAACTGCAGCAACATAATTGTTTTGCGCAAAGAGTGCAAGCACACAGCCTTTTTTTGCAACACAACAGCCAGCCAGCTAGCTGTGGCACGTTGCATTTCCCGCTTTGCAATTGCACACACTGCAGTAGAGTGGCTGAAGGGAGAGCATGCAGCCCTGTGCCTGCCATCCAATCATGCTGCAGTAGCGCACAGCAACACACAACCGGCAACACAAACAAACAGAACGCGGCAAGAGACACAAACATTTGACACACACATGCATGATTCAGCGTAGAACAGCCAAGAACCTCTCTAAGAAAATGCGCTTCCAAGCACGTGCACTGCCCGGCCCAATCATGTTCACAACCAGCACTACTGCAGTGCCACAGCCCATATAGCCACTAAAACCCCTCAGAACCAGTGCAGCACAGCAGTTAGCTGCCTTCAGCCGCCCATCACTTGCCTGCCATGAATCACAAACCCGCAGCAGCTGCTGATCCTGCAGCAGCACCTTGGCAGCAGCGCCTGCAGCTGCAGGTGCCGCTATTGCACCGCACACACCTACACAGCGCTGCCGCACTGCGCCTGCCTAACCAGACCCACCCCTAGCACCTTTCCATGCACACGTCACACTACTCAACACCAACACTGCGCTCACACCTGCCCTTATGCCGCAGGCCTTCGCCGCAGCAGGCCTTCGCCATACACACACTACGACTGTACCGCCAGGCGCTCTAGGTGCCCCTGAAGACCTGCAGGCTGACGTCATCAGCCACACAGCAGGAAAGCCTGCAGCTGCAGCCTTCTCCACAGTCTTTTGTCACAACAGCCAGCGTTACGACTGCACTGCCAGGCGCTTCAGGTGCCCCGTGAAAACCTGCAGGCTGACGTCATCAGCCACACAGCAAGCCTGCAGCTGCAGCCTTCTCCATAGGCTTTTGTCACAATAGCCAGTGTTACGACTGCACCGCTAGGCGCTTCAGGTGCTCAGTGAAGACCTGCAGGCTGACATCATCTGTCATGATGACCTCGCTGCTCATGGGCGTGCTGGTGTTGTAGGTGGCGCTGGGGTTGAGCTTGGCCAGCAGGAAGCGGGCCTGGTTGCAAAGACAGCAGGCAGCAGAGAGGCAGCACGAAGGTCGCAGGAAGGTCAGTGGGAAGGTCACGTGCAAGGTCAACAGGATGATCAGTTGACAGGACAGCACAAGCAAGAATGCAGGCGATGCTATGGTGGAAGAGCGGCACAGGCAACAGATTCGCCTGCAACCAAAGGTACAGGCGAGGCCCAACCCCGCGTGAACTACTGCGCTGTGCACCTCCAAGCGCAATGCCCATGTGCTGCACCATCCAAGCAACTGCCTCATACTAATCACCAGCTTTTTCAACCCAACTTCAATCCTCACCTGGCTGCCGTTCTGGTCGCAGTCCACGATCTTGGGCACCGGGAAGCGCCGCCGCGCAATGGTCTTGGCCTCCTCCTGCGGCGCCGCCAGCAGCTGCTTGAAGGCCTCGTGCTCCGGCTGCGGCAGCGGACGATTTCACGCAGACAAAAACACGCCGACAGCCATTGAGATACCTGATGTACAGATGTTGTACAATGTATATGAAAGAAAAGCTCGCAGAAGCGCCAACTTTACGCACCATGTAGCAGCACGATGATGCGCAAGCAGCCTGAAAAAACATATGGCAGCACACGTGGCAGCAATATTGTCTGCAGACTGCCTAAAATCTATGAATGCACACCAACCAGCAGAAAACTCACATTGTCCTGGTAGCGCTCCTTGCGCCACTGCGCCACCGTGGTGCCGTGGAAGACCACCACGTAGAAGAACGCGTCCAGCAGCAGGATGCGCTCCGGCAGGATGCTGCTCACGTCCAGCAGCGCGGGCTCCACGCCCTGGAAGCTGTACGACACCAGCTGCGGCTGGAACATGGCCTGTGATCAAATGGTAGCATATGCAGCGGTGCGGGGCACGGGCGTACTTTTGAGGAGAGGAAGGACAACAGCTGCGGCTAAAATATGGTCTGGCAGTGATGACACAAGAGAGAAGCGTGTAGGCAGCAGTGCGGGGTACCGGTGTGTGTTGAACGGGGAGTAGGAGAGCAGCTGCGGCTAGAACAGAGATCAGCTGCAGCTGCAACATGGCCTGTTATTCACTGTGTACATGCAGCGGTGCGGGGCACAGCTGTATGCTGCAGACGAGTGCGGAGCCAGCTGCGGCTGGAACATGGCCTGTTTGTTTCAGCTCAAGCTCTTCTTATCAAGCTCAAGCTCTGCTTATCAAGCAAGCTGCTGCGAGTAACCCGCACAGCCCTACACCACCTGCCACAATTGGTGCTGCCACTCACCACTGCGTCCAGCACCGGCACCTTGAACAGCGTCAGCCGGAAGAAGGCTGTCTCGTCCGGCCCGAAGCCGAAGACCTGCACGAACTGGCTGCGACGCAGGTTGAACATGAACTGCGGGAAGTACTGCAGGTTGGAGTGCAGCATGAAGCTGGCGGGGTCGTCCTTGCGGTACTCTGCAAACCTGCGGCAGGTTGAGATGCACAGCAACACCACATGCGTAAAGCGAGGGTTGTAATAAAGTCAAAGTGCAGCATGAAGCTGGCGGGGTCGTCCTCACTGTACTCTGCAAACCTGCGGCAGGTGGAGATGCACAGCAACACCACACATGCGTGAAGCGAGGGTTGTAATAAAGTCAAAGTGCAGCATGAAGCTGGCGGGGTCGTCCTCACTGTACTCTGCACTGTACTCTGCAAACCTGCGGCAGGTTAAGATGCACAGCAACACCACACATGCGTAAAGCGAGGGTTGAGATGGAGTCAAAGTGCAGCATGAAGCTGGCGGGGTCGTCCTTGCGGTACTCTGCAAACCTGCGGCACGTTGAAATGCGCGGCAACACCACACATCCGTTATGGCGGAGTGTTTGACTGAGTCGAAGTGCAGCATATAGCTGGTGGGGTCGTCCTTACTGTACTCTGCAAACCTGCGGCACGTTGAAATGCACAGCAACACCACATGCGTGAAGTGAGCGTTGAGTTGGAGTCAAAGTGCAGCATGAAGCTGGTGGGGTCGTCCTCACTGTACTCTGCAAACCTGCGGCATGTTGAAATGCACAGCAACACCACATGCGTGAAGCGAGCGTTGTGTTGGAGTCAAAGTGCAGCATGAAGCTGGCGGGGTCGTCCTCACTGTACTCTGCAAACCTGCGGCAGGTTAAGATGCACAGCAACACCACGCATGCGTAAAGCGAGGGTTGTAATAAAGTCAGAGTGCAGCATGAAGCTGGCGGGGTCGTTTGTGCAGTACTCCGCAAACCTGCGGCGCATTTGAAAGGTGAGTGACGGCGTTACCACACATATGCACAGCAACACCAGCGCATCAACAGATACTGAGGGTATTGGCTGGCACCCGCACACACGTTGCAGCACATGCAGCCATGACCTGCAGAATGCAACAGCTACTGGGCCCTATCCTGCAAGCCACACTCAACAAAAGTCTGCAATAGACCGCTGGCAAAGGGCGGCCTGAGTACGCCCTGCCTGACAACTGTTACATAACATGTGTCACTAACGCACCGCTGGCACAGCCGGATGAGGCTCCTGTCCAGGAAGCGCGTGGGGTCAAAGTCGTCCTCATTCTCCATCTTGAAGGTGGCCAGCCGCGCCATCAGCCCGGCAGCAGTCTCCTGCAGGGCCATGAAAGCATGCATGAGCTTGGATCAGCATACGAACACACAATGGAGAGCAGCCATGTTCACTCTGCAGGTGCAATTTCTGAAAACATGCCTGCAGATACCGTTTGTGCAAGAGCTGCTCTAATCAACACACAGCATGACAACTCACTGTCTGCGTCAGCATCACGTGCATTGCGCTTCAATGCTTGCAGTGCCACCTGTCATGCTACACATCACTGCTGCCACGCGTCACCATCCAATGTTCCCACCTGGTCGAAGCCATTGATGAGGTCTGCGCTGTTGCTGCCGTCCGTCCGGTAGTAGTTGCAAACCATGCTTGCAAAGACTGTTTGTGCAAGTGCTGCAGCACGAATCACGCAACACGACAACCTCCTGCCACGCTGGCCGCACCTGGTCGAAGCCGTTAATGAGGTCTGCGCTGTTGCTGCCGTCCGTCCAGTAGTAGTTGCAAACCATGCTTGCAAAGACTGTTTGTGCAAGTGCTGCAGCACGAATCACACGACAACCTCCTGCCGCGCTGGCCGCACCTGGTCGAAGCCGTTGATGAGGTCTGCGCTGTTGCTGCCGTCCGTCCAGTAGCGCGTGAGCGTGGTCACGCGGCAGCGCATCTGCCCGCTCCAGTGCATGTAGCGCGTGATGAACTGCAGGAACAGCTGCGGCGCCTGGGATCAATCAAGCAGCCGGCAGCGCAGCCAGGCAGGCAGCAATGCAGCCAGGCAGGCAGGAAAAGACGAACACAGCACTGAGTGGGTAGCTCTGGGACAGTTGTGCACACAGACAGAAGTCATTGCTAGACACATAACGATAGGCTAATGCACTCGGAAGCGCCAGGTCGTGAAATAGCTGCAGCAGCAGCAGCAGCAGCAGCGCCGCACCTGGCCCTGCTGCTGCAGTCCTGCACCGCTGCCTGTGATCTCAAACAGCACCCCAGCAACATGTCAAACACGCACACAAGGCATCCCGTGAACATGCTATAATATTGGTAATTGAATGGACTAGCTCAAGTCAGCTGCGCCGCCAAGACATACAGCAGCGTCGCACCTGGCCCTGCTCCTGCAGTCCTGCGCCGCTGCCTGTGATCTCAAACAGCACCCCCAGTGTGGTGTCTGCGTCCAGCCCGCACAGCTTCCACTGGCTGGTGCCGCCCAGGCCCACTTCCGTGTCTGCCACGCTGCTGCTCTTCTTCTCGCTGCGCGCGGCGTGGCCCAGCACGCCGCTGATCTGCAAGTGGCGGCAGCAGCAGCAGCAGCAGCAGCAGCAGGAGCTTGGCATCAAGAAGTTCAAGTATTAGGTAAACCTCATGAGCTTGCGCAGTTCTTACACAACCCCTGATGTGCATACAGGCACAGCATGCAGATGAACCACTGTTACGTGTGACTACCACAAAAGCAGATCAAACAACGTGACAGCGGAATGACTGCAGCAAAGCCCCACAGACCACCTTGATGTCTTTGGAAGGCAGCAACCAGTCCAGCGTCGCGTGGCTGCACATGCCCAGGAAGCCCTCCTCACCGTCCACAGCAAAAACACCAGCTCACCACTGAACCCTGAAGCACGACGCTCAAACCCTAAACCCCACCTTGATGTCCCTGGAAGGCAGCACCTCCAGCGTGGCGTGGCTGCACATGCCCAGGAAGCCCTCCTCGCCTTCCTTGGCAAACATGCGCTTCAGACTCTCCTTGAACACCACGTTGTGGAAGGTGTCGATCAGCACGCACTGCCCGCCTGTGAGCTGCACCATCTCCTTCTGCTCAAACAGGCCCGTCTGCAGGGACAAATGCAGACAACACCACAATCATTCGGTGCCAGCAGAGACAGCGATAAGACAACAAGGGCAGAGGACTTCATTCTTTAACAGCATGAAAGGCTGTGCACTGCCAGTGCTGTGGCTTGCCAGGTGGCGCTGCATGACTGCACATGCAGCGATCATCGTGCACAGCAATGACGTGCAGCAGCTGTGATGTACAACCGCACTCACGTTGTCCAGGGCGCAGCTGAACACGTCGCAGATGTGGCCGTGGCCCACCATCTCCGCGGCCAGGCCGTCGTAGAACTTCTTGGCCTTGCGGAAGTGCGGTGCGGCGTCCTTGGCCAGGTCCTTGTGGCTGCAGGTACAACAGAGATGCAGCGCAATTACAAGCAAAATGTACTGTCAGCACCAGCACCAGTTAAATGCAAAATGCTGGGCAGCATCATTGGTCGAGTGAGGTGTGGATGCACGGCGCAAGCAAACACAGGTGGCGGCTGTACAAAGCGCGGGCACAGCCCACACATGCAGATCCCTTCGGTGAGGTCCCTCCCGCTGACTTTGCCAAGCTCAAGACCTGCTTAATTGTTACATCAATCCTGATGGGCACAACCCGCACCTGCGGATCTCCTCGGTGAGGTCCCTGCCGATGACCTTGCCCAGGCCCATGACCAGCATATAATCAATCCGCAAGCTGCTGTGCACGCAAGATCAACAACAGCAGCCCAGCACAGCATGGCCTGCGACAGCACACCTACAGATCTCGACCGTGAGGTCCCTGACAAAACCTTGCCCAGCTCCTCGGTGCCTGGTTTCCCAGCCATGTACAATCAGCTCACTGCAGTGCCACAGCAGCCGCACAAACTCCACAGCCCCACAAAGCAACTTGCAGCACGCACCTGCGGATCTCCTCGGTGAGGTCCCTGCCGATGACCTTGCCCAGGCCCTCCGTGCAGGGGCCACCCGTGAACAGCATGATGCGCGCCATGCAGCTGCCTGGCGGCACGCTGGCACTCATCAGCGCCTCCGCCACCTGCAACAATGATGTTACATAACATGTTACATAACATACTTGAGCTGTACTGCACATGTTTGACTGGTGCACTGTGTCGGATATGTGACCACGAAGCAACGTAGCAAAACAAACAGATGTCATCGCCATGGCTGGCAGCAAGCCCAGACACTGCCCAGCAACAGGCTATGCAGGCACGCCTTTCACTCCTAGGCCCAAGTCATCCCAGACTATTAGATACTGCCACAGTCATGGGTCCGGTCTTCCCACGGCATGCAGTCATCCAGGTTTGCAGAACGTGCACCATGTTGCTGTTGTCTCGGACATCACCTGCATGGCTATGCCGGTGCAGCGCGCAGGCCGCTGGTCAGACGACACCGGGTACGCGTCGCGCTGCAGGTCCCCGAGCACGTTGTTGATGCTGGTGTCGCAGTTGGTGTCTGCCAGCGGCAGGATGAACTGCCGGCCCGAGCCGCCCTGCTGCACGGGGGCCCCAGGGCGCGGCGCAGTGGGGCGCAGACCCAGCTGGTCAACCACCTGCAGCAGTGTCGAGAGCAACGCAGGCATAACATGTTTTTAAATTACGGATGGCACAACAGCTGCACGGGGGCCGCGGGGCGTGGCGCTGTGGGGCGCAGACCCAGCTGGTCAACCACCTGCAGAAGTTTCAGGGCACCACAGGCAGATCAATCAAGATATGACAGACGCGGACGGGTGTTTGAGGGTAGCAGCCGCCGCTGCCGCCGCCGCAGCACAGCAGTATGGAGAGGACAACAGGGCTTCTCATTAGGCAGATCAGCTGCGGCGATACTTCATCGACTAAGTGCCTCAGCTGGCATAATCCTGCTGCTGCAGCAACACTGGTACGCATCCTTTTCGCTCCATGCAGCTGCCCTGCGCACGTCGATTAGAAGGCACCGCTGCTGGTTACAAGGGTCCCTGCTGCTGCTGCTGCTGTTGCTGCTGCTGCAGCAACGGCCATTGCTGCCCTTCTTCCAGCCAGCAGCGCTTCTGCACCTCCGCCAGTTGCTGCTGCTGCTGCTCGTGCTGCTCTCGCTGCTTTTGCCGCAACAACCGCCCTTGTACCTGTGCGGAGCTGTACTCCTTGCAGCCCCTGAACACAGAAGTCTTGCTGCTGCTGCTGCTGCTGCACCTGCTACTGCTGCACCCCAGCACCAGTTACATCGAGCAGCCTCGCACCTGTGCTGAGGTGTACTCCTTGCTGCCCCTGAACACGAAGGCCTTGCTGCACTCGCTGAAGCCCAGCTCGTGCACGTGCACGTGCATGCCAAAGGTGATCAGCCCCACATGGCTCTCCTCCGGGATCATCTGCAGCACCTGCACACAGCGACCACACATAACACCCAGCAGCACCGGCATTGCAACACAAGGATGAGTGTGTTGATGTTGAGGATTGTAGTTCGGCGCCGGTGTAGCTGGGCTAGCTGCGTGGCCGTTGCCCGCCACCGCTGCTGCGATGGCAGATGACACACGCCGCCAGCAGTCCTCATGCTTGTAGCCCTTAACTTGCAGTCCCAGTGCTGCTGCTGGTGCTGTGCCTGTTAGCACTACAGTCTTAAATTAGCACTGCGGCAACTGCTACACATTCTGCTGTCCCTGAGGCGCTTTCCGCACTGGACGGCACACTGCTGTTGCACACCAACACGTCTGCTGCAAGCCGCGGATGAGCAGCAGCTGCTGCAAAACCTTGCCGCTGCTCGCACCTGTGTGATGGCTGTCTTGCAGGCATGCAGCTCATCCTCTGCTACTGCTGTGTCCACCACAAACAGGTACGTGGGTGGGTGCGGCGGCACTGTGCGGTTGAGCGTGTATTCCACAGTGGTGTACTGCGGGAACAGCTCTGCAGGCACGTTCTGCTCGCTGATGCCCTGGTAGTGTGGCGGGAAGTGGCAACGCGTGTAGCAGATTGGGCAGACCCAAATCTTTGCGTAGTAATCCACGCTGGCATAAGGGTTGAGGATTGCGCCGCACTGCTTGCAGGGCACTGGCTCGTACGGCAGCACCTGCAGGAACAGGCGGTCAACGCGGTTAAACGAAATGTAACAAGTAAAAGCAGCTGCTGTAGCAGAAGGATCACGGGAGGTATGCTTGAGCCTGTGCTGCTGCTGTAGGAGGCATGATCATTTGAATTGGTTGCAACTGGGAGGGCTGGCGGGACCTGTGCGGTTGCTGAGTTTGTTCCACTGGGCCTGATGGCTGCTTGAGCATCAACAACAGGATACAGTGCTGGTGCAGAGACAATTAATGTGCGTTGCTGTGTTGATCACTTCGTGTACAGAGTGCTGGACTGTGTACTGCTGCTGCTGTTGCTGATGGCAGCTGCTACTGTCCTGCTGCTGCCATGCCACTGCCCTGCTGCTTGCCAAGGCCTGTAGCCTGCTCCAGTGCACACACCGGCATGTTTGGCAGCCTCTTGTTTGGCGTGTACATTGCTGCAAAGGGTATCACGCATTTGGTTGCCTCCAGCTTGCTGTTGGGCCAGAGGTTCCATGTCAATCTGATTCCGTCCGTCTCCTCCGGCTGACTCCAATCAGCTGCTGCCTGCATATCCCCCATCGCGTAAGCCGTTCAGCTAAACAGGCCAGGGGCAGCCCTACGTGCGAACAGTTCTAGTGTATCCCGTCCGTGCTTGTGGGCCCCTCTTGCAGCCCTGCAACCCCACGCAGGTGCCTTGATAAGAGTTCGTTGTTCATCGATGCATTGCTGGCCGTACTGCTCACTGTTCTCTGGGGTGCAGCGGTTCATCAACTGACAGTTCAGGTACCCTTGCAGGGCCGGCTACAAGATGTGAAACGAGCTCAGATATGATCTTTATACGTTGGTATAGCGTTCAAGCTGCTACGTGGCTTGCGATCGAGCATGCGTCGTCAGGGGCTTGTACTACAGCGAAGCTGCAGTGCCTTGTTAGCACAAAGAGGATGCTGCTCCGCATGACGTTGCCATATGTGTTGCTGGTAGTAAACTCCTAATTCTGACCGCTTGGGACTGTGGGTAGATGAGGTCACCAGCTGCACCCCGGTGCTGCTGTCTTCTGCTGCTGTCTGGCTGCAGCAACAGCGGAAGTGGGTGCTGCTGCTGCTGCCCTTCCTCCACATACTGTGCGAAGCGTTGCCCCATCATTTTACCTGCCAGCAAAGGAGTATCCTCACAGGCTCCTGAACCACTTGCTCCGTGATCACTGCGGTGACGGCAAACGCCATACCCAGCAACAGGGACTGCACTAATGGTGCCATTGGTTCATCACCGTCTGTCCATGCCGCATGCCACCGAGACACAAGCACTCTTTGCTGTTTATACAGTGGAAATCAAGCTGACAAACTCTCACTTCTGCAGCAACGCATCTACAGCTGCCATGACATTGTCCTCGTGCCTGCTGTGTGCCAGCTGCAGCTGCAGCATGCACTCCTGAAGCAGTCCATCAGGATTAATATTGCCCCCCAGACTCACATACGGCAATATACAAGACGAAAAAATGGTGATAACATCACCACTCTCTCGGCAGTGGCACCTGCCCCCCGTGTGCAGCTGATGTAGTGCGCACTGCTGCATGCACCTGCGCACACCACGCGCTCTGCCGCTCTCTGAACTATGTTGCCAAGCCTGTCTGCTCTCCATTCGACGCAGAAGGCTGCCCAGTCTAGTGCATGCGTTGCCAACAAGTATGCTTAGCAAAAAACAATTGCGTCAAGCTCACTGCAGACCCCGCATGCACGTAAAAACGACACCATCGTATGCAGAGCACGATGCATACCCTGAAGGTAGTGGTGATTGGCCAGCCTACGTCATCATGGTGTATGATACATCCAACAGCCTATGTATGGTACATCCAACAGCCAACGGCAACCATGCAACTGGGAGTGAGACAAACATCAAGCTAGGGGCTGTGGCTAAAGAGACTGATGATGGTTGGTGGCTGAGGCAAGTGCTGCTGGTTGACATAATACAGAAAGCACCTGCATTCACAGGCGTGCTAGCACATGCTGCACTGCATACAGCGTGTGCATTGTACAAGACTCCACCCCTAGTAATACAACAACTCTCACCAAGTACAACTGCGTGCCAACAACTCAAGAACAAGCTGCAGCACCTGCCCACTTACAGGTACAAGGTTTACACAGGCCGGGGTTCCTGGTTCACAGCTAGCAGCACAGCACAGCTGCCATATGGACCGATGAAGCTGTGCAGCATGCTGCTGTGGAACCTCAAACGCAATCCAGTGCCAGCAGCTGCCATGCTGCTTTCTGCATATGCTCTGACATGATTGCGCAGATACTAGTACAGTACCGTACTTAGACGTGGCGCCTCACATCCTGAACACACCGTAGGTGCTGTCCTCTGTGGGTGCGTTCAGCGCAGCAGCCAGGCTCATGCCCACCACCCTGCGCGTTTCAGCAGGGTCAATCACACCTGGCGGCAGCAGCAGCAGCAGAAGCGTCCACGACACGTGTGTCCAAAAGAGGCAGTGGAACGCGAGGAGGCTGTTTGAAAAGGTTGAAAGAGTCGCCATCGTCCCAGAGCCGCGTGCCGATAAAGTAGGGCCACCCTCGCTGTCTGCACCAGCCAGCTGTCATGTCTACATTCTAATGTGGTTATGAAATGCCTCACCATCGTCCCAGAGCCGCGCGCTGGCAAGGTAGAGGCTGCACTCGCTGTCTGCACACCCAGCTGTCAACCATACACTTTGAAATCAAACATTGGCTCACTGTCATCCTGAATATCAGACATTCGACTCACCATCATCCCAGAGCCGTGCGCTGGCAAAGTATGGGCTGCCCTCGCTGTCGTAGCGGTCCACGATCTTCTTCCTAAAAGCAGCCTCCTCCTCTGCAGGCCAGGACCCGCCCTTGCGCGCTGCCTTGTCAGCCTCCACCTGCAGCACATGTGATGCGTTGTGTTGCAACTCAATGAAAGATGCATGCTGCAGAATTCACAGTCAATCCCGCCCTACAAAGCACCCTGCCTTGTCAACCTCCACCTGCAGCCAAGGCAGTACACTCAATGCTCTATGCTCCAAGTACGCCCAAGTCAGCTTTGATCTGCAGGCAGCCAAGTATGCAGCAGCTGCTGGCCGTGCCGCACCTGCGCTAGCGCGCCTGTCGCCTGCTCTGCCTCCAAGACCTGCTCTACGATGTTCAATACGCTACAATGATGCGTCACACTACCCTGCACTGCACTGCAGCCTGCCGCACCTGTGCCAGCACGCCTGCCGCCTGCTCCCCTCCCATGACGCTGATGCGCGCATTGGGCCACATGTACATGAAGCTGGGGCTGTAGGCACGCCCACACATGCCTGGCAGCAGCAGCAGCAGCAGCAGCAGCAGCAGCAGCAGCAGAGACAAAGATGAGCAGCAGCGCGCATTGGGCCACATGTACATGAAGCTGGGGCTGTAGGCGCGCCCACACATGCCTGGCAGCAGCAGCAGCAGCAGAAACAAAGATGAGCAGCAGCGTGCATAAGGCCACATGTACATGAAGCTGGGGCTGTAGGCGCGCCCACGCATGCCTGGCAGCAGCAGCAGCAGCAGCAGCAGCAGCAGCAGCAGCAGCAGCAGAGCTAAAGATGAGCAGCAGCGCGCATTGGGCCACATGTACATGAAGCTGGGGCTGTAGGCGCGCCCACACATGCCTGGCATCAGCATCAGCAGCAGCAGAAACAAAGATGAGCAGCAGCGTGCATAAGGCCACATGTACATGAAGCTGGGGCTGTAGGCGCGCCCACACATGCCTGGCAGCAGCAGCAGCAGCAGCAGCAGCAGCAGAAACAAAGATGAGCAGCAGCGCGCATTGGGCCACATGTACATGAAGCTGGGGCTGTAGGCGCGCCCACACATGCCTGGCAGCAGCAGCAGCAGCAGCAGCAGCAGAAACAAAGATGAGCAGCAGCGTCATAAGGCCACATGTACATGAAGCTGGGGCTGTAGGCACGCCCACACATGCCTGGCGGCAGCAGCAGCAGCAGCAGCAGCAGCAGCAGAACCAAAGATGAGCAGCAGCGTGCATTAGGCCACATGTACATGAAGCCGGGGCTGTACGCGCGCCCACACATGCCTGGCAGCAGCAGCAGCAGCAGCAGCAGCAGCAGCAGAAACAAAGATGAGCAGCAGCGTGCATAAGGTCACATGTACATGAAGCTGGGGCTGTAGGCGCGCCCACACATGCCTGGTGGCAGCAGCAGCAGCAGCAGCAGCAGCAGCAGCAACAAAGATGAGCAGCAGCGTGCATAAGGCCACATGTACATGAAGCTGGGGCTGTAGGCTCTCCCACACATGCCTGGCGGCAGCAGCAGCAGCAGCAATAGAGACAGAAGCATCGTCAGCAGCAGCAACACGAGAGCATGACAGATTCAAGCGTGTAAACAGCACAAGTGGAGCTGCTGATTGGGGGGCGAAGGCGCAACAAGGCCTTCAGTGCTTTGTTGGGGACATACGGGCTGCCTGAGCATACATGACCTAATTGAGCCGGGATCAGGGCCTTGAATAAGCATGCTTCAGCTGCAGCTGAGGTCCCGGAAGCAGCGCACGCTGAACAAGTGCTCATTTGTGGTCAGTGGTTCACTTCGGGGCTCTTACAACACACCGTAGTTGCCGGCACCGAAGGAGCCGCCAATGATGACCGTCACCTTGGGCACCTGCAGCAGCAGCAGTTTCACCAGCATCAGCACCGCATTTGCTTGCTTGCAATATACAGGTTTGCAGACACTTACAGATCATGCAGCAGTACGCTACAAAAGGCTGTTCAAGAGCAGCACATTTATATAGAATCACACCTTTGCATTGGCCACCGCCATGACCATCTTGGCTCCGTCCTTGGCGATGCCGCCCGCCTCATACTTCTTGCCCACCATGAAGCCCGTGATGTTCTGAGGAGGCAGCAGCAGCAGCAGCAGCATAAGAGAGTTGCAGCTTTGAGGTGTGACCGATGACTCATGAACAGAGGTGAGCAGCAGCAGCAGCAGCAGCAGCAGCAGCAGCAGTATGAGGTGTTGAACCACGGGCACCAAGGCGGGCAGGCAGCAGTGGAATTGTAGCAATGTGATGGACGCACCCGTGGCACTGCAAACACATGCAGGACAACAGCTGAACATGCATGGTGATGAAGCGCCTGCACCGCAACTTGAATGCACCAAGGGAAAACATCAGCAGCACCACCCATATGGCCATTTGTGACCAACCATGATACACAACATACTGGCTGCATGCATGCAAGCCCATGCACCTCGCACCTGCAAGAACAGCAGCGGGATCTTGCGCTGCCCGCATAGCTGGATGAAGTGGGCCCCTTTCAGCGCAGCCTCAGAGAACAGCACACCATTGTTGGCCACCACTCCCACAGGCTGGCCATACAGCGTGCCGAAGCCTGCAGCATAGCACATCAAACGGCAGGCAGACGGATAGGGGTGCAAGCCGTCCATAATCAGACACTGAGTGTGGCCCGAGCAACACAGTGGTTACACGCATCGTTGTGCATCTTCACAGTTGTGATGGGAGCTTCAAGCCGCACAGCACGCTGGCAGCAGCATCACCTTGCAGTCATGCACATGCTTGAATTGATGGGACACCATGCAGCATACTACACGGTCCCGAGCATGTGGCCTCCAGTGCTGCAAGCGTTATTTGCAGTCAAATACGCACCTGTGACCAGCGTCTTGCCGTAGTTGCTCTTAAACTCCTCAAACCTGCTGCCATCAAGAATGCGCCCCAGCACGCCCCGCACATCCCAGGGCGCCTTGGAATCAGAAGGCACAGCACCCCGCAGCTCCACTGGATCATATAATGGCTCCTGCCAGTCTGGATCATATGCAGGCCTGCTGCTGCTGCTGCTGCTGCTGGAGGAGGTGGCGGCGGTGGTGGGGGTGTTGTGCATGTTGCGCAGGTTGAGGTTGGCGAAGATGTTGCGCGTGATGGTGAGGGCGTGCGGCTCGTCTTGCGCAAAGTGGTCGATGACGCCTGCAGGGTTGGGACGGCAGCGGCAGCAGCAGCGGCAGCAGCAGCGGCAGCAGCAGCGGCAGCAGCAGCATGAATATACGCAGAGTGATGCCGAGGGCGTGTGGCTCGTCCTGCGCGAAGTGGTCGGTGAATCCTGCAGGGTTGGGGCGGCAGCGGCAGCAGCAGCAGCAGCATGACCAGAGGCAGAGTTTTGAAGGCAACCAAGATGACAGAAGGACCACCCGAGCACAACAGCAACCTTGCGCCCTCATTGACGAACTGAAGGCCAAACACAACCGTCAACAAACAGCCAGCAAGTTACAGCCAATTGCAAAACAAGCAGCCAGTGCCGTTCACGTGACGTCGTGCAGTGCAGCGCAGCTCTTCAGCCGCCACCACCGCCCCAGACGCAGCCCACACCAGCTCTCCCCCCTCCCCGCCCTTCCCAGGAAGATCGTGCCGTTGCCTTTGACAACGACGCACACAGCACCAGCCATGGCAGGCCTGTATGCGCCGCCAGCTCCAGTTTGATATTTTCACAGCCAAGCCATAACAGGTGTAACAACAAGGCGCAAAGCACCCTTACTGACACTCTGCCAACTCCCACCTGATGTCCTGCAGTGCAGCGCAGCACCGCCCAGCTCTTCTGCCGTCACCACCGCCCCAGTGGCAGCGCGCACCAGCGCCCTCCCTAAAAGGACGATTGTGCTGTTGCCTTTGACAATGACCCATACAAACAGTATCAGCCATAGCAGGCATGTGTGCGCCGCCAGCTGCAAATTTCAGATGCCCAGCAATAGCATTTGTAAGAAACAGTTGCAGAACACCCGTATGCCGACTCCCACCTGACGTCGTGCAGTGCAACGCAGCACCGCCCAGCTCCTCTGCCGTCACCACTGCGCCAGTGGCAGCGCGCACCAATGGTGGTCCTCCCAGGAAGATTGTGCCGTTGCCTTTGACAATGACTGACTCATCTGCCATGGCAGGCATGTAGGCTCCTCCAGCTGTGCAGGAGCCCAGCACCACAGCAATCTGGGGGATGCCTGCTGCTGACATGCGCGCCTGCGGTGTGGTGTGAGGCGAAGGGTTGGATTGCGCAGCGTAGCAGCGGTTTGGGGGCATGTGTATATGGTGCAGCAGCAGCAGCAGCTATGCTGCCAGAGGTGTGCATGCACAACGCATTCTGTTTTGAGCGTTGGCAGCACACGATTGACGCACAGCGCCTCTTCACCTGGTTGAAGAAGATGCGCCCGAAGTGGTCCCTGTCAGGGAACACGTCAGCCTGGCGGGGCAGGTTGGCGCCCCCGCTGTCCACCAGGTACAGGCACGGCAGCCGGCACGCCGCCGCGATCTCCTGCAGCCGCAGGTGCTTCTGCGCGCAGCAAAATAGGAGAGTGCGGGCATCAACAAAACAAGCAAAGCATTTTCAGCGGCTGCAGCGTGAACAGAAGTGCGTGGCCCTGGCACAGCACAAAAGAAGGTGATTGGCAGCAAGCAACTCGCTGCTATTGCAACCTTGCCAACTGCTTGTCCCTGCACCATTAGTCCAGCCGCCGACAAGCAACGCTGTTGGCAACATAAACCTCATTGCTTGTAGGCGCTAGCCTTAGGAAGCCTTTCACACCTGGACTGCGGTGGGGTGTGGGTGCCGCCGTTGACTGTTGCATCATTGGCCACAACAGTTGCCATGACATCATACTGCAATTTATGCACGGTCCCTGCACATCGCACTGTTGCACACATCACGCCTCACCTTGACTGTGATGGGATAGTACGTGCCGCCCTTGACTGTGGCATCATTAGCCACAATGGCCACCAGGTTGCCGTGGATGAGCCCAATGCCTGTCACCAGGCCGCCAGCAGGCACGTCATCAGCACCTGCAGCGCACAACATTGCATTTTCATTGAATTGAAAGTAAACGAGCGCTATAAGAGGGTGGTTTTCACTATGCCTGTCACCAGCCCGCCAGCTGGCACGCCGTTGCTGCCTGCAGCAAACAAATGTTGGGCGGGCGCTGCGAAAGGTGCTCATGCATTGCATGGCCACAATGGCCACCAGGTTGCCGTGGATGAGCCCAATGCCTGTCACCAGGCCCCCCGCAGGCACGTCATCGGCGCCTGCAGCACACAACATTGCATTTGCGTTGAATTGTAACTAAATGAGCGCTATGAGAGGGCGGTTTTTGACTATGCTCGCCACCAGGCCGCCACCAGGCACGTCATCAGCACCTGCAGCGCACACAGGGCGGCCCGCATAAAAAGAGGGTATGACACGAGGATTGTCGTCACCCATTGCCCATCACCAACGGCCAGCTGGCACTTCATCGGCGCCTGCACGGAGAGGCAAAGGGGACTGGCCCTCACCGCACAGCCCCATGCCGGCAAGGGGGGACAGCTCCAAGAAAGGGCTGCCTTCATCCAGCAGCGCGCCAACACGCACATGCCTAAAACACAGACTTCATTGGAAGCAGCAGCATCCTCACCGTACAGCCCCATGCCAGCCAAAGGGGACAGCTCCAGGAAGGGGCTGCCCTCGTCAAGCAGCGCATCGATGCGCTGACGTGGCAGCGCCTTGCCTCTGCTGGTGTGGCGCTCTACGGCAACAGACCCGCCAGCGGCGCGAATCTGCAGGCAGTGCGGGACAGTGACAATGCCTCAAAGCATGTTGATTTGCAGCCTTTGCGTGACAGCGCCTTGCGCGGCTGACATAGCTCTTTGCGGCGACGATGCTGCCAGCTGCACGGATCTGCAGGCAGTGCGGCGCAGCAGCAATGTGCCAGTGCACGGCGTGACTGAACCACGCATGCATCTACTTCGTCTTCACGTCAGCCAGCATTGCCGCTGCCAGCTAGATCGA
Source organism: Tetradesmus obliquus (assembly GCA_030272155.1). NCBI lineage: Eukaryota > Viridiplantae > Chlorophyta > Chlorophyceae > Sphaeropleales > Scenedesmaceae > Tetradesmus > Tetradesmus obliquus. The sequence goes on along the minus strand of CP126200.1, from coordinate 2,142,297 downwards.
TGTTTAACGAATGAAACATTGCAGGAGTTGTTTGTTGATGCGTGTATCAGGTGCTTGGTTGCATGAAATGCGGTCCCCAAGCAAGCACGCAATGCAAGCATTGGCGGAGCACTGGCAAGGATGCATGTGCAAGGATATGTCTGCTAAAGCTTCCGGCCTCTATCAGCTGCACTTGCAATTTTGGCTATGTTCCAGCGTGACTGATGCAATTCCAACGGGGATAGCCTGGACACATTCTGCAACCACAAAGCATAATCCTGCAGGTACCTTTTCCAGCTCTGCTGTCATCTGCTCCAGCAGCCCATCCATACGCTGCTTGCTCTGCTGATACGTGTCAGAAAGCGTATCAAGCAGCCGAGGCAACACTGCGCTTCGGTGCAGGGCGCTGCTTGTTAGCTGCCTGGCACCATTGGCCAGGTTGGTTGCACTGCTGCTTGCTGTGACACCAGCTGCACATACGCCAGGCTGTTGGCCAGCTACGGCAAGCCTGCAGCTCCGAAGTGCATGGGATAACAGCAGCTTTCCGGATCGACGCATGCTATGGGCGTAGGGCTAGTGCTGCGCGACAGACAGGTGGGAGTTCAAAGTGCACAGTCAGCAAGCGTCGGATGCCGGGTGCAGGGTTGCCCTGGCGGTTTTTTTTTAATATAGGCAGACAAACTCCAGCGTTGTAATGGGAAGAAGAAACCAAGCCTGGCCTAGGCGCAGAGAGCGCGAAACACACCCTACCAAGGTTCAGTGTGCGTCAAACACCCGAGCAAGCATACTCGTGCAGCTTCGAGGCTTTGTGAGCATCATCGCAAAGGCTGCAATTGACTAGCTCGGCAATATTGCCTACCTTTCGCTGTTCGAACAAACAGCAGCTCTGTGCTACTCGCTGAACGCAACGTCTGCCTTCATAGTTGCAGCCTGATCAGCCAACATCGGTACACAATGCAGGGGACAATGCGTATGCAGTCAAAGCGCACGGCGTATGCGCAGCGGCCACAAAGACGCAGAGTGCTTCTGGCCAAGTGTGCAGCAGTAGTGAGTCGCACACTTCAGCCTGCAGGAGCTTGATCTGCCATGCATTGACCACAAAACGAAAACTAACCAATCATCGTAACACGTAGGAGCCTGGCAGCACAGTGCTGGTTGCTGGAGCAACAGGCGGTGTTGGACAGCTTGCTACTGCCAAGCTGCTGGAGGTGAGCTGATGTACAGCCACAGCAGCAGTTGCGCTGCATGTCATTGCCTACATACAGCTGCCAACACAGCCCACCTAAGAAACACATGAGTTAGCGCAGTAATCATCACCTCGCATTTGGTGATGAGACCAGGCTGTGCTGTAATGTGAGGCCATGCCTGAGCTGCCCTGCTGACCGCTTGCATGTTGCAGCGTGGTTACAAGGTCAGGGCGCTGACGCGCAAGCCAGACCAGACAAAGCAGCTGTTCAGCAATCACCCAAACCTCGAGGTGGGTGTGCTTGCCATACCATTGCTTGCACAATAGCAAGTGCTGCAGCAAGCGCTGCTGGTGTTGGGTTTGAAGCAACACTGCTGGCATCTGCATGGGGATTGTGCACTTATCTGGTGCTGCTGGCCAACAGGCAAGAGCTGCTGGTGCCAGTTTTGAAGTGTGACTGCTGGTAGCTGCACGAGAACAGGCATTCATCTGGCACTGCTGGCCCAGCACCCATGCAGCTGTGCTGGAGAGGGCAAGCTGCATGTTATTGCTGCCGAAGTTCATGCCAGTCCTTCAGTCATTGTAGCACCAGACAGCGCCAGCAGTGGCAGAGTAGCAGCTGTACCAGGCTGGAACACGCCGATTACAGCAGTGCAGCAGCACCTTTACGTGCAGGTCATGCAGCAGCGCTTACGTACAGAGTTGCTGCTACCAGTGTGACTACAACAGCCAGATTTCAGCAGACACCTGATCATGAGTGACTGCTAACAATTATGTGCCAATGCCTTGCCTGCTGCAGGTGGCATCAGCAGACCTGAGGCAGCCGGAGACGCTGGCAGCAGTTGTGGCGGGTGTGGACGCAGTCTGCTGCTGCACTGGCACTACAGCCTTCCCCTCAAACAGGTGTGTGTGCAAGGGGGTCTGCAACACTTTCGTAAGTATACCTGCCTCCTAATGCCTGAGCAGCTGCTGCAGGCGTGGTGCTGCCAGCTGCAACTGCAGCAGTGTGGCGCTGCTGGAGTCTGATTAGCTTGCTGGTGTGACTTGAAGACGCCTCGGTTGCAGCTGTTACACAATGTTGTCGTCTTGCATCATCATCATGTCACCCATCAAGCCATGGCATCAACACCATTTTGCATTGAATTTGTCATGTTATCATCTTTCATTGAATTTGCTGCCAGGTGGGAGGGCAACAACGGGCCGCGCCCCACTGACTACGATGGGCCGCACAACCTGCTCAAGGTCTGCCCCAAGTCCCTCAAGCGCTTCGTGTTTGTCACGTCAGCGGGAGTGGAGCGGCGCACAGAGATGCCCTGGGCCATCCTCAACACTTTTGGTGAGGATGCAAGTGTTTTGGGTTTTGCTATTGTTTGTGTGCGCGACAGCAGCGCATGTGGTGGCGACACACAGCTATATCGAACTGTTATCTGCTGGCTTTTAGGCTGAATTGATGAGACGATGACCCCTCTTATGACACGTGCTGCCGGCACAGCTGCGCTTCTGCTAGTGCAGCAAGGATGCAACATGACAGTTTTAGGCATGTTAAATGCACAACTGTTCACCTGCAAGCAATGCTGGTCCAGAATGCACTGCTGAACGACCCCTCCGCCTGTTGCCCTACCTCTGACAAACTTCTGCTGCGCATTGAGCACCAAACGCCTGGCTTGGCTGAGTACACCAGCAATGCCGCTAAGGCTTGAACGGTTCACTGATGGTTTCCCTTTTTGTGTTTGGCTGTGCAGGTGTGCTCAAGTTCAAGCGTGACAGTGAGATGGCGCTGGAGGCGTCAGGCCTGCCCTGGACCATTTTGCGGCCCAGCAGGCTCACTGATGGGCCCTACACCTCATACGACCTCAACACACTGCTGCAGGTGTGCTTAAAAATAATCAAGAAATTTAATTTTAAAATTAATTATTAGTATTATTATTATAATTATTATTTCAAAGAACTACATGGGTGTGTGCATGATTTGTTTGGCAGGAAGCTTTGATTTTGGCTCACTGACGGGCCCTGCACCTCATACGACCCCAACACACTGCTGCAGGGGAGGCTACGTTTTTTGGGTCTTGTTTCGTCAGTACCATGTTGTGTGGGTATGTGCATGGCAATGTAGCTTTGTTCGTTAAAGTGTTTCAAGTATGTGTGAGTGATGTGCGGGTGTGCGACAACAATGTATGCTGCAGCTGTGAGTGGGAGCAATGCTGGCAGGTTTGCATATGTGCACTACAGCTGTATGCAGGGTTGGTGGAATCATGTTGGCTTGCTGGCCATTTATTAAACCGCCAGGCACAGTCCAGGACATGCTGTCACACCCTGTCGACCTTGCTGCTGCTGCTGCTGCTGCTGCTGCTGCTGCTGCTGCTGCAGGCCACCTCTGGCAGCCGCCGGGAAGTTGTGCTGGCTGCCTCTGACAGCCTCTTTGGGGAGGCCTCACGCATCGCTGTGGCAGGTGAATAGTATGCTTGAACTGTTACATAGATGACCTCAAACGGTAGCAAAGACCATCCAGCTCGGAATGCTGCTTGCAAGCATGCTTTGCGCTTGCATGTGGTGGTGCTTGTTGGAATTACTGCTGTGTCTTGGCAGGATAGCAGGCAGCATAGAGTACACCAAACACATTAGCCTTAGTGACAAGTGATAAACACAAGCAGCAGCAGCCACCTGTAGCTGATGCCTGCATGTGTGTGTTGCTGCTGCTGCTGCTGCTGCTGCAGAGGCCATTGTGCAGTCCTTGCAGAGCACTGCCACAGAGAACAAGGCCTTTGCAATTGCCAGTGTGGAGGGAGAGGGGCCTGGGCAGGATGCAGCAAAGTGGCAGGCGCTGTTCACAGCATGCTACCCAGCAGGAGCAGGCGCAGCGCGCTCTGCTGTGTCTGTTTGAGTGTGCGCGCTGGTGTAGATGCAAGTGGCTTCAGCATGCACTATGTGTTGTGTGGCTGGTGCGGGTTCCCATACTTTTATAAAGAAGGTTGCCGGTTGCATTCATTACAAGCATAAGCATAATGCAACATCATGCATACTCACAAAGCTAGACGGCTCCCCAGGCCATCATACCTTTGCTGAGTGAATCTAAGTGACCGGTAGTTGCCGGACCTGGTGCATACAAGTGTAACTGGCAGGATTCCCCTCAGTCAGTGTGTTCCAGCCAGTTACACACGACTGTCAACTTTGAAGCAGGCATGTGTGCGTGGACGGCGTAGACTCGAGTAACTTGTGCGCACACATCCAGGTATGCGGCATCTGATGCTGCACACGCTCCAGTAGTGCGTGTCAATCACCATACCAGTCCCACACTCAGGCATCACCCACTGCCACTTGTGGCAGCCTGATGCAGACGAAGTTAGAGCATCAGGAGCTATTGGCGTGATAAAGTCGGTGTATACAACTGTACTTCAAACACCCTGGGGTGTCTGCGTGTCACGTGTGTGCACGTGGCACATGCAGGCACAAGCGATGCTCAACAAACGATGTATCAAGCTGCAACCTCGGCTTGGCAATTATTTGTCGGGCACATTCCACGATTGGAAGTCCTGCCTACTAATGTGCACCAGCCTGCTGCCGCAGCGCCTTACACACGCGCTTGTGCTCGCCCCAATGCTGCTCCTGGCAGGCCTTGCAGCAGTACCTGCAGCAGCCACATCAGCAGCAAACAAGCCGCTTCTTCAATGAACAGAACATGTGAAATTGTGATTGCAGAACAGAGTGGCTTCACTTCAACCTTTCACACTGGGTGGTTACCTGCAGACCCTGCCCATGCACGACTCCCCCATGTGAGCTCATATGCACACAGAGGGTGAATCGCCTGCCACCTCCCCTGCCGCCCCAAGTTGACACTCCTGCACGCACTGTTATTTATGCTGCCACACCTTGTGGTTCAAACCCCCACCCCACCCACCTTGCAGTCTTGCAGCCGGTACATACGCTCAGCTTGCCTGACACCAGCTGCGCCTCACTCAGCTGCTCACAGCAGCAGCAGCCCAACGCATTGCAGCATAGCTTGCTGGGCAACACACCGCACACACAGCAGCACCAAAGTCCTGCAGCTGCTGAGCCAGATCCTCCCCAATGTCTGTCCTGCAAGCTGCCAGCAAGTGCGCTGCTGTTGCGTCATTCACCGTAGCTGCCGCAACTCCGTAGACACTGACTCTGCAGCTGCTGCTGCCCTCGCTGCCGCCATGCTGCTGCAGCAGGCTCTGCAGAGCCAAACTCAAGCTGGCCTGCTGCTGCTGCAATACCGCTGCGCTGCTGCTTCCAGATGCTGCAGATGCAGCTAGCACAGGTAGCTGCGGGACCATCCAGTCAACAGCAGCTGACAAGCTGCTGACAATCAAGCGAGCATGCGTCCGAATGCCCAGTGCTGCTGCTGTAGAGTGCTGCATCTGCCCAGGCGGCTGCCAGTGCTGCTTCTGCGCAGCAGCAGCAATCAGCACGCCTGCAGCATGCAATGCACGGGCACCCAGCAGCAGCCACGCTGTACCTGGCGCTGCATTACCACTCGTGCTGCTGCTGCTGCTGCTGCTGCTGCTGCTGCTGCTGCTGCTGCTGCTGCTGCTGTATTGACTCGCAGCCAAGTCCGCTGTTGCACCTGCTTGCAGGAGTGCAAACGTCAGGCCTGCTGGCGTGCTGCCGCGATCACTATGCAGGTCTGGCGCTGCGTTTGCTGCTGCTGCTGCTGCTGCTTCCTGTGCAGCTGCCCAGCTGCTGCTGGCTTTCAAGCAGCTTAGGGTGAGGCTCCACTGCTCAGTGCTACCTTGCACTCCACCTATAGCACTTGTAAGCTCCAGCGTCAAGTGCTGTAGCCAGTGCAAGCACATGGCTGGGTGCTCTGCGGGCATGACAGGCGGTACAGCTGCAACTGCAGCAGACCAGCCCCTTACTGCTGCATCTAAGGCCAGTAGGGTTGCTTGCAGCTCCTGGGGTTTGTTCTGCTGCTGCTTCTGCAGGGTGCTCCTAAGCAGCTGTGGACCTGAGCCGCCTGCAGCAGCGCAGCAGTGCGCAAAACTGGTGAAACACACCATCATGCTGGATCTTGTGCAGCCATGCTGCACTACTTCAGATGTGAACAAGATGCAAGACCATCAAATGGCTTGCCCTGTCAGTTGTGGCCCCATCAAGGGGCTACAACACACGCTATGCCACCACCACCACCTGCAGATAGTGATACTTTTTAACAATAGCTGCAACAGCCACCATTGATCAACACAAGGTTACACGCCACATCCGCGCCATTGCAACATAGCTCACCTGTCAGCAGCCGCGACAGCAGCAGCCCCATGCATGCCCCGCTGGCCCTGCTCTCCCCTGCCTGCAGTTGCTTCAATGACCTTCACGTGCCAGACCTTCTCAACCCCAGCTGTGACAACAAAACCCTGTCAGACGCCACCCACCTCGACAGCAGCAGCGTGCAACTAAAGGTGTACGTTGTGCCACCGATCAACCCGCAAATAGCTGTGCAAACCACCCCTGACACCAGACCCCCTCACCTGTTAGCAGCCGCGACAACAGCAGCCCCATGCATGCCCCGCTGGCCCTGCACTGCCCTGCCTGCAAATCCTCCGCATGCTGCATCCCGGGCAAAAATGCAGGCAGCAGCTGCCTGAACACTGCTGGGATAAGACTGGCTAGTGCCTCCTCAGTCTTTTCGTCCACTGCTGCTGGCTGCCAGCTGGGGTTATCTACTAGCACCTGCTGAAACAGGTCCAAGCGTGTTTTGACGAGTGCTTGCAAGCCAAGCTGCAGCACGACTGCTTCTGGCTGCAGGCAGCAGGCTTCTAGCTGTACTGCCATGCGCCGCAGCAGCAGCGTGGGTGTCATGTGCCGCACCCTGCTGCCGCCGCCGCTGCAGTTGCTGCTGCTTAGTGCTGTCACAAGCTGACACGACAGGCAGGCTGTTAGCGCATTTGTAACAAGAATCTGTTCTTCCAGCTCCCTGTGAGGGAGGGGCAGAGAAGCATCTAGTAGTGCTGCTGTACCAAGCGACTCAAAGAGCCTGCAATGCAGCGGCGGCACCCTAATCCTGCTGCTGCTGCTGCTGCCATCTGCTGCTGCTGGCGACAGGCCCTGCTGCTGCACATGCAGCTGCCGCATGGCCTCTGCTAAGCCCTGGGATAGCAGCCCACTGAACATCATCGGATGCAGCAAGCTGCTGCACCTGCCGCATCGCAGCAGCTGAGGCAGCGTGCCGGACCGGCGCCGGCATCATCACTTGCGCCGCGCAGTGCATGCGAATGCGTTCCATCAGCATCACAACTGAATCCTGCGCAGCCCCAAGCTATGCAGGTGGCATGTGCTGCCGCTGGAGCCTCCTCTGCAGTGCTGCTGCAGACAGCAGCAGCAGCAGCAGGTGTGCCTGCAGCCTGCCGCGACCACCTTTGCAGTGCTGCCCTTGTGAGAGCTGCTACTGGGCCAAGGGTGGCTGGCAGCGCCTGTTTAATTTGGCCAGCTGGCAGCAGCGCCAAGCTGTACCAGAATGCCAGCAGCTTGGCGACAAGCACACGTAGGTTGCCTGATGTGTCAGAGTCACTGCTGCTGCTGCTGCTGCTGCTGTGAGTTGCAATGCCAGCTGCAAGGGCGCTGCATGCCACCGGCAGCGCCGCCAGGACATCTGCAGAGCAGTAGCATCAGCATCAGCATCAGCATCAGCATCAGCAGCAGCAGCGCACAGTTATGTGAGCTCGCCGCAGTGCTGCCACAGCTAGCTGCTGCATGGCATCTGGCCCTCGCACCTGGCCCTGCCACCAGCGCCAGCTGCCTTTGTGTCAGCATCTGAACTGGCCTCACTACTCAATGCACTTGCTGTTACACCACGACACAGAGGATACTCATGTATAACAATGATATGGTGTCCCAAACACGCGGCGTCGCTGTTACACTGTCACAGTGTGCTCGAAGCAGGAGCTCCAAGGCGCTTCATCAGCTGCTGCAGGCCCTCGCACCTGGCCCTGCCACCAGCGCCAGCTGCCTAGGCACGTCGTCATCAGGGAAGGGCTTTGACACGAATGCATGCTGGATATGCACCAGCACCCCAAGGGCTTCTATGGCATCTGCACAGCACGCTACATCCACTCCTGCAGCCACAGCAGGGGCCAGCAGCTGCAGCCCGTGCATGGCAGCAGCAGCGGCGGCTGGCAGCAGCTGCTGCACATCGTGCGGGACTATGGCCTGCAGCAGCAGCAGCAGCAGCAGCAGCAGCAGCAGCAGCAGCAGCAGCAGCAGCAGCAGCAGCAGCAGCAGCAGCAGCATGGGCTTACAGTCAACATGTGCTCAGATTGCGCGGGTCAAAGACTGGCATGGGTGTGGTGTTCAAGCATGTACGTTGAGTGTTCACCAAGGCAAATAGGAGTGAATAATAGCCAGACATTGGTACTGCAGGAGTAGTGCCCGCCAAACCTGTCCTTGCAGAGGGAGCAATATCAGCCCCGCACGTGGCGTATACAGCAAGCGCACCTGCAGTGGCATGTAGCCAGCTCCTGATGTCAGGCGTGCAGCAGCAGCAGCCAGCAGAGGGCTGACATAGCGCTGGCTGAGGTCCTTCACTGCATCGCGCTGCGCTGCAAAGTCCTGCAAGCTGCTTGCACTGCGCAGCCCTGCTAACAATTGCGCGTCAGGGCTCATTCTGCGCCAAGCAACGCAGCACCAACAGCAGCAGCGGGTACGTTTAGTGCAAGGCTGTATAGGCTGCGGTACGGCTTGTGTTCATGGGGCAACAGAGACATTCACCAGACGATGTGTGTAACAGCAGTACTGCTACTAGTAGCAGCACAGGTCAGCAGTGAGCGATGGCAGAGCTGGCAGCTGATGCACTACCTTCTGATTGTCAGTAAGCTTTTCTAGGCAAGTAAAGCAATGTTTAGTCACATAACGAGCGTTGCGGCCAGCTGCATTCACGATCAGCCGGTAACGGAGATCGCTGCTGCACCAGTGCTGCAAGGTTGCCTACACGCGTCCTCTGGAGTCTATCGCACCTGTCGCACGCAAAATTACTAGGTTAAAAGCTTGTTGGCGTTCGTAACTGCAGAAGAAAGAGAGAAGAAGCCTGTTGCTGTCAGCACGTCGACACACCCAATAATGGCCCCGCGTCACAGTCGTGATCTCCTCGAAAAACTTTCGCAGCCCATTGAAAAAGATAAAACCTATTCATAATATTGTTCTGGACAACATCACGGTGCCTCGGCTCGTTATAGGCTACGACTGAAGCTGCCAAAGCCCTAGATGACAGCTGCACTGCTGTGGTGCTGCGTCAGTGGGGCAAGTTACACCAAATGTTTGGTGCTTGCAAACTCATAGACCAGTTTTTGCGCAGGTGCCGTTTACAAGCAAGTGCTAGGGGTGTGCAGTGTCGCCAGCTGGCAACTTGCGGAGGTCTAGCTTAGGCGTTGCACCTCATAACACATCGTGCTGTGCAGGCGGCCTGTGCCTGCTGTATCAAGGGTTGCAGGTCACACATTGCAAGCACAGTGCAACGCAATGCATGCTCACAAAGCTAGAGGGGCTGCTGTGCGCTGTGCCGAAATTACTGAGGCTGTCGACAAACCGTGGACGCGGAGTCGACGCAAGCTTCCAGTGCAGTATAAAATTGGTACAACGTGCAAGCAGGTCAATCATTGCAGGTCAGACCAGCAGGGGCATGAGTTGACACGGCACACATTACACATCTGAATACATGCACAACCGCTCTGTACAGTGCTGCTGCACAGCTCACAATCCCAGACGCGTCAGCAACCGTGATGCACTAGACATGCCACCATATGAACTGTCAGCTCATGCCCGGCCCTCAGTTATGCACACGGCCCTCAGGAATCATCCATGCTCTGTAACACTCCAGCAGCCACCCTATTGCTGCTTATGCAGCAGCTTGTGGCCACATGCTATGAACAACCGCCACTCAACTGCCGATCTTCTGCCATTCTTCTGCCGCCCAAAACAGCATGCCACTGCTGTGCACAGAGCTAACTCACCAACACCGACACAAACAGTACTCTGCTTAGGCCCAGACACAAACCAAATTGGTGCTGCTGCTGCTGCTGCTTGCTGCCGCTGCTGCTGCTGACCTAAGCCCACACAAAATCTGGGCTGGCTGGAACATGCAGCCGCTACTGCTTAGGCCCAGACAAAGCCCAGGCTGCTGCTGCTGCTGCTGCTGCTGCTGCTGCTGCTGCTGCCGGCTCAGGCCCAGACAAAGTCTGCGCTGGCTGGGAAGGTGCAGCCGCTACTGCTTGCCCAACTAAAGCCGGGGCTGCTGCTGCTGCTGCTGATGCTGCTGCTTGCTGCCGCTGCTGCTGCCAGCTTAAGCCCACACGAAGTCTGGGCTGGCTGGGAAGGTGCAGCCGCTGCGCTGGATGACGATGTTTGCTGCGTAGTTGCCTGCGCGCACGCACTCCTCGATGCCCTTGCCAGCCACCAGCTGGCTCAGGAAGCCGCCCACAAACGCGTCACCTGCAGCAGCAGCAGCAGCAGCAGCAGCAGCAGCAGCAGCAGCAGCAGCAGCAAGCCAATGGTAGAGGGTCAGAGGACTTGCACATCAGGTGGCAGGCACAAGGGGAGAAGCAACCCAGCGCCAGCTGGCATGTTTTTGTGTGTACATAGTGGCAACGCTGTCAAAGCGGCCAATATATACTGCATACTATTCATTCGCATTCACCTCCGCCGTTGGTGTCCACCAGCTTCTCCTTAGCCAACGCAATCACTGGGTACAGCGTGACCTTGCCATTGAGCGCCACCACAGTGGGCGCATATGTGTCAAGCAAGTATCCAGAAACAACCCACAAACCTGCGGCGTTGGTTTCGACGAGCTTTTCTGTTGGCCAGTGCAATCACAGGGTACAGGAATGTGCAACCCTGTGAACTCATTCCATTTCATGCATGTATTTCCAACGCACCTGCGCCGTTGGTGTCCACCAGCTTCTCCTTAGCCAAAGCGATGACCGGGTACAGCGTGACCTTGCCGTTGAGCGCCACCACAGTGGGTGCGCTGCCCTGGGTGATGACCACGCTGCGGCCGCGGCTGCCGTTCTGCTTCGGCATGCGGGAGATCTGCGTAGAGCGGTGATTGATGTAAGCGCATGGGTGCGTTGAACATGAGTGGATGTGTGTGGAGCATGGGTTCCGATAGCTAGCAGCAAGCATGGAGCATCACGTTATATGCAGCAGCAGCAGCAGCAGCAGCAGCAGCGCTCTCGCACCTTCAGCGCGATCTCTGCGATGTCGGTTGTGTCCCACTTCTCGCTGTTTGCAAACTCCTGGGCCTCGTTCTCGTTGCCGAACAGGAAGTCCACATAGGGCAGCGCATCCATCAGCGTCTGCTTGAAGGGAGGCACCTGCAGCAGCAGCAGCAGCAGCAGCAGCAGCGGCAGGAGCAGCGGCAGCAGCAGCAGCAGCAGCAGCAGCAGCAGGAGCAGCGGCAGCAGCAGCAGCAGCATGGTGATAACAGCTCTGCAACTGTGCTGGCAGCACATCGCCACACAGCATGCCGCAGTGGCAAGGTGAGGTCCTGTGCAGCTCTTGCAATGTGCTGTCTGACGAAAACAATTGCAACACTCTAATTGATGAGCAGCAAACTGATTATGAGCAGCGAGCCGTCCCGTCTAGCACTCCTGAACCTAATAACACCGCCCACCTGCATGATGAAGGGCACTGACAGGTTCATGCAGTAGTTCTTATCGTGTGCCACTTGATCTGAACTATGACAAATATAGGATGAAATAACAGGTAAACAACAATAACATAACACCGCCCACCTGCATGATGAAGGGCGCTGATAGGTTCATGCAGTAGTTCTTATCGTGTGCCACTTGATCTGAACTATGACAAATATAGGATGACATAACAGGTAAACAACAATAAAATAACACCGCCCACCTGCATGATGAAGGGCGCTGACAGGTTCATGCAGTAGTTCTTATCGTGTGCCACTTGATCTGAACTATGACAAATATAGGATGAAATAACAGGTAAACAACAATAAAATAACACCGCCCACCTGCATGATGAAGGGCGCCGACAGGTTCATGCAGTAGATCTTGTCGTGCGCTGCGCAGTGCTGTGCAGCCGCCATGATGGACTCAGGGCTGACAGTGATGAAGAAGCCGGCAGAGTAGATGACACGCGCTGCCTCAACCACAGCCCAGTTATCAGGCTTCTGCACGTGGTCCGCCTGCATGGATTTGGGTTTGGCGGTTTTGCAGTTGTCAGTGATGAGTTTGTAACATATGTAACATGTTGCAGGAGGGGTGTGCCGCTGCCTACACCACCGCCCGGTTCGGGAGGCCGCCTGCAGGTGGGGTTGGAGTGTAGATTCGTTACAGTTAGTGGCTGATCTGTTTACACTTTGCAAGCAGGTGCACAGCTGCCTCAACCACGGCGTGTGTTCAAGCTTCTGCACGTGCTCAGCCTGCGTGCAGGTGGCTGGAGTGTAGTCTGATAACAGTCGGTTGCAAAAAAAAGTGCTGTCTGTGACTGGGATCAATGTGCAGGCAGGAGCATTATGTGTTTGCTGCATTGACATATGTGGCTGTTTCCCACCTTGAAATGTGGCTGTTTCCCACCTTGTTGGCTGCCACTATGCATTGTACTTCAAATGCATGGCATATGCATTCAACTTTTACTTATCACAAGCGCCCCTCTTTAAAGTTGTTGGCTGCCGCAAGGTTTGCCACCAGGTTGTCAGACAATGTCTTTTTGTATGTCAAATGCATGACTAGTGAACATTGCTGTTTTTGTAATTTCATCCATAGGCATCCCACCTTGAAGTTGTTAGCTGCCGCCAGGTTTGCCACCAGGCTGCGCTCACCACCCACGATGCACACAGCACAGGTGCCAGTGGCAGTGGTGGCATCCACCATGTACTTGACCTGCAAATGGGCACAGCAAGCAGCACACAAACACGTCCCTCAGCATATCGCTGCCTCTTCGACACCAGCAGCATCAGCGTCAGCAGCATCAGCAACAGCGACAGCAGCAGAAACAGCTGCCAGGTACACTGGAATGAAAAGCAGCTCACATTGACGCCGTCCTTGGCAGTAGCAACAGCAGCAGCAGCAGCAGCAGCAGCACTTTGTAGAGATTACACAGCGAGCAAAAGCAGCTCACATTGACGCCGTCCTTGGCTGCGGTGGCTGTCATCTTCTGCGCAAACTCGTCATCACCCACGCAGCCCATGTAGGAGGTGGCGCCCGGCACCTGGCAGCAGCAGCAGCAGCAGAGTGGCGTTTAAAACACATGGTGGTAAGATTGTGCACGACTGCTGAACATGTGGCGCTGTGCCATCCGCGTTGCGATTGCCTTGTCGAACTCTTGATCATTGCTGATGCCTCGGCTAATGGTGTAGTGTGATCAGCTGCATTGCTGCCGCGCTTGACTATATTTACGGCTCATGCAAACTGCTGGTAAGACGCACTAGTGTATGCAGTGCCGTATGATTTTGACGCACCTGCAGCATCCACTGTGCCACCCTGATGCTGTTCTGTGTGGCGCCGCCGGCAATGTACTCCACCTCTGCCATGGCGGCCAGCTCCTGCAGGCATTGAAGACAGGTGAATGAACAAACGACGAGTTTGCAGCTGGGAGTAATCGCTGCAATGGGTCAAGCCAGTGCAACTGGGGTGGTACATGCTCAGAGTAATATGCGCTGATTGCTGCTGCTGGTGCAAGCATACATTGCGCTCGTTGCTCACAGCAGCCTTCCAACACCCTGATGGCGATGATTCAAAGCTTCTACTGCATGTGATGTGTCAATGAGCGTTGTTTGGCTACCGTTGCTGCTGATACTCAGGTTGATGCGTAATGCAGCTCTGGCGTGCAGCTGCGACCAGTGTTCAGTTGCAAGGAATCCTAGCTGCTGGTTGCTGCTGCAGCAATGCTGCACACCTTGTACATAGGCACGTGCTTGTCCTCTGCCAGGATCTGGTCGTTCAACTTCAGCTGCGTAGCACAAACGTCACAAAGCAGGTGAGGTCAGGCAGGGAGTGAGTTAGGCATCAGGCCTGGCCTTGCGCTTGCACTAGCTGTTCGCGCCACGATAAATGTTTCAAATGTAAGACATATACAAAAGCTCAAAGCGACTGCTGCGCAATGATATGCAGCATCTTTGAGGCGCTTGCACCCGCCGGCCTTGCTTGAATCCAAGGGCGCCAGGCACCCACCTCATACTTGTCCAGGAACGCCTGGTCAACGTTGCTGCTAACATCCAGCAGGGGGTTTCCCATACCCAGCAGAGCACCCTTGAGAGGCATCGTGGCTGATCGGAAAAGAGTTCAGAGGGGGCGTTGCAGTCACAGCCAGGCAGTGCTGGCAATGCAGAGGAGCGTGTAAAAGGAGGCGTGGACAAGGATTACCGACTTTGTCGCAGAAAAAGTCATAGATCACTTCCAGGGCAGCTGCGTTCCCGCCTGACAAGCTGTCACTTTTGTACCGCAACACTGAGGACCCTGCTGTTCTTATGCTCGGGTCACACCCACGGGCATGCTGTTGATTAATGTCTCTATACAGTGCAGTCTTATACGTCTACATTTGCACGTCAGCAGCTTACTTGCCTTGCATGCTTCACTCCAGGCACTGGCTCAGCAGCAGCAACAGCAGCACCCACGCAGCAGTAGTGCGCCTGGCTTGCTCAGCTGATGCCAAGCTGCACATTGCAGCAGCCATGAGTAAGTAACTTGCTCCTGCTACTGCAATGGTTCAGTGCTACTGCACGGTGTCTTGCAGCAACCTCTGTGCAAATGCTGATGCAGCTGTGTGTGCTGCTCTGTTCTGCGCCAGCAGGCAACAACAAGCTGTTCAACCCCTTTGCTGATGAAGAAAATGACAAGCAGAAAAGCTCCAGCTTCACATTTTACAGGTGCGGCGAGCATGAGTCTGCAAACAAGCAGCAAGCCCATGACCTATGAATGTGCCACAGCATCCGTGTTTTCAACCAGGCAGCTGATGGTGTGCTGTTCAAGTGCTGCATATTGCACTACCGTGCCTCCGCCGGTCAACTGTGCTGCTGCTGCACCATATAAGCCAGCAAACACGACTAACCTCGTCTTCCATGTCCACACTCGGCTGCTTGCTGCTGCAGTGACCCCTTAGCAGCGTACACACGTGGCGCGCCTGGCACAGCAGCAGCACGGGCGCGCGCACAGGCAGCACAAGCAGCAGCAGCAGCAGCAGCAGCGCCGAGAGGCCCTCCTCTTCCTCAGCAGCAGCAGCCAGGCCTTCCGCAGCAGCAGCAGCAGCGGCAGCAGTACCCTGGGCCTCCTGGAGCAGTTAGCCCAAGGCCACCCCCTGGCGGCCCACCCCCTAGCTACCAGCAGCAGCAGCAGCAGCAGTGGGGCGGCAGCAGCATACCAGGCCCACGGCCGCCTGGCAACCCACCAGGTGGGAGCTTTGGCAGCCCGCAGCAGCAGCAGCCAGGCGGGTACGGCTTGAACTGGCAGCAGCAGCAGCAGCAGCAGCAGCAGCAAGGAGGTGCATTCCCGGGTGGAGGCAGCGGCAGGGGTGGCTGGGGTGCTGTAGGAGCTGCTGCTGCTGCTGGGGGTGGCTACCAAGGGGGCAGAGGGGGTGGCTATCAGGGCAGGGGTGGTGGTGGTGGAGGTTGTGGCAGGGGCAGGGGCAGGGGTCCAAAGATGCCGCGGACAGATGGTGGCCCGGGTGATGGCGGCCGCTTCTTCAAGCGGTCGTTCCTGGAGGATCCTTGGGAGCCGCTGATCAGAGAGCTGCAGCAACAGCAGCAGCAGCAGCAGCAGCAGCAGCGATGAAGCAGTCGTGTCATCGGTTTCAGGTGGTGGTGGTGGTATTGGTGGCGGTGGTGGGTTATATGCGACGAGCTTTCTGTGCTTCCCGCGGCTTGCAGTGAAGCATTATTGTACCAATGCTTAAAAAGGCGGGAAGTGCCCGCCGCGCCGCGGCTGGCCACAACAGCACGCATGCCAAGAGCAACAGCACGTGCCTTGCACTGTATGCCTTGCACGGTATACCTTGCAGGCTCGCTCAGAGTCTTGCGTCAGTCATGCCTTGGTGGTTTGAAGTGTTTCCAATACCAAGCCGCAGTGCAGCATCAACAATGGCTTGGCTGTTCGCTCCACTTGTAGTGACTAGATACTCTTCTGCTTGTTGAGTTGCAACCTCCCTACCGACGCCAGGCTGTGTTTATCCCACAGGATAATCGATTATCTGGTGAATATCTCAAGGATAAACTGATTATCCCTCATGGCATGGCGGATATCCGGCATTATGTGTTTATCCTGCAAGGCCTGCACTACCACAGCGCTGAGTCACAGCCCGCCGACTCCTACAGCAAAGTGTGCTTCCTGCAACTCTTTACACAATACAGCATACTGCACAGCTGCCAGCAGTCCGTTATTGCAGGCCAGCACCTATCAGGTGCACCTGCCGCACGTTCCGCGGAAACACGTGTGAGTCAAGTTCCTCAAACCAAAAGCCTAAGGCCACAGCTGTGGCATGCTGCGGCAGCAGCTCACGCCATGCCATGCCAGTGGACAGTGTGCTGACCCAAAACAGCAACCTGGGAACAACCAGAGCTCAATCTGGACTAGGACTAGAGTACTCTGGCTACGCCTTGCCAATTAGGGCACAAATCATGGCACCATAACCGTCACAACCACACAGCCTGGACAGTGTTAGCCAGAACATGATGATGTTGAGACTCTGCATGCTTCTACCGCCAGGCCATTCAGTAATGCGCGACGCATGGCGCGCTGGCAGCAACACGTTCATGCACACAATCAACATGTTGCAGGGTGCAGGAACTACAGCATAGTAACCAGTTTAGTTGCACTTCAATCATGAACTTTTCAACAATACCAATGGCCGATCTTCAGTGACCAAGGCCAGTGACGTGCGTGTACACATGTCATGCAACAAGATAGCTTAAACCCCAAACCCTAACCCTATAGGGCCTAGGGTTGCACCCTGACAATGGGAGGCAGCGGGTAACTCCCATTCACCACCTCATAGCTCGGTCCATACAGCCGCAGCGCAGCCCAATATTGCTCATTCTCACCAGCAGGCAGCCAATTAGCGAGCTGCTTTGATCCAGCCGGCCCCGGCGGCTTGCTACTCAGATACACGTCGATGGACCCATCCTTGTTCCATTGCAGGCCAGGCGTTGCGTTGAAGTTGAGCACACTGCGGTTACTGTATGCATTGCTCATGAGCATGTTGGTCTGCGCAGAGTACAGCGTCAGCGATGAAAAGTACTCTGCAGGCGGCACACTCGCGAAAGCGACGCTGTAGGTTTGGTTGCCGTTGAGCGCCTGCATGTCGGCATCCCTCCGGTTGGCGCCATATACGGTTATGTTTGGCTCGTTGGCGCCAACGCCGACCAAGGCGACCGCCGCACGCAGAATGTAGTCGCTACCGTACGTGCCCGCCTTTGTGGTGTACGACCATCCAGAAGCCTGGCTCACACCGATATCACCGCTGGATGCATAGCTAGTAATGCACGCCTGCCCAAGCTTCGAGCCTGCTTGCAGCACCGCCTGCTGCCGCACAGACAAGCGTGTCTGGTTGAACCCGCGCGCGCGGCTCAAGCCGAGGCTGGGAGCAAGCGCCAGCGGGCCGGCTGTCCCGAGGCTAGGCGAAAAAGCTTTTCCCATGATGGCAGCGAATGCTGGCGTTGAGTTGGACACGCTGCCCAGCTGCCAGACCGCTTGCTGCAGCAGAGCGTTGGCTGCCGTCACGGCTCGCTGCAGATGCGTCAGCGCTGTGCTGTTGCCTGTGGCGTTTCCTGGCGGCGGCATTGCTGGCGATAGGCTGTACTGCTGCTGTACTTCACGGGCAGCAGCCAAGTCGGACTGATTCGCAACGTACGTGCGTCCAAGCAGCCACACACCAGTGGTGTTGGATCGATACATTCGCAGGTTCCAAAGCGCTCGTGGCAACGCGGAGCGCTTATAGGCGGGAGGTAGCACCACCCACTTGCTTGCAGCTGTGCCAGTGGTTGGGGCCCCAGGGTTGCCAAACACGTTTGTGTAAAAGTCGAGCAGCTCCATCACGTAGTATCGGCCATTCGTGTTGGGAGCACCCAGCATCTGGGGACCTGCAAGCAGGAGAAAGCATGGCCATCTGTATATCAAAGCGTGGCGTACTGTCTCTGCTCTGGCTTTTTACAGCAGCTGTACAGCCTCAGCTGAGCAATGGTGACTCAGTGTGACTCAGCGTGACTCTGTGTGACGCTGCCGGCTCACATGCTGCCTCTGTCCTGCCTTTGCTCAAGTGATGCCGCAACCTATGGGACGACTAGTACGTAGTACGTACTCCCGTATGTGACACAGTATGTTGCAGTGCAGAAGTACATCACTGCCATGCTGAGTCTCTGTCAGACGTCTGACGCAATACACGTTTCCCAGAGAACAGATGTCAAAGCTTTGACTTAAGTACATGACTGTCATGCTGGGTCAGCTGCGGCCCGCCTGGCCAGCCCACCTGCCGTGAGGTCCAACCAGCTTGTTGTGTAGCGCGTGTCACAGTTCGGAGCAACAATATTGAACGCTGCTTGGTTTTGTGGAGTTACCAGCGTGGGAACGTTCAAGAGCGTGTTGACGCCGCCCGGCTTGGTGGCAGACTGCGCTGCCTGTGACATGGTGAGCAGAGGAAAGCCCCAGATCCACAGCTGCGCTGCAGCTGCTGTTGCATTGCTTGATACGTTGGCTGCTGTTGAGCCTCCGGCCAAGGCCTGCAAGCCCTGCAGCGATGTGCACTGCTGCAGCTGCTCTGTTGACAGGTCTGCCAGGTTACTTTGCCCGTTCACTGTCGCTGTGAGGAGCACGGCAGACAATAAAACACACATCATCCCAGAAGAATGTTTTGTTAGGCGTTTGGGCGACATGCGGTCGTGGTGCACGGTCGTGGTGCACGGTTGTGGTGCACGGTTGTGGTGCGCAGTCTGATGTTCAAGGGTCAGCACGGGAAGCTAGCTAGCGTATAGCGAGGATAGGAGGTGAAGACACTACACATAAAAATCAGCTTCCATCACTTTTCAACGATGACGGAACTCTACCTTGTGTATGACTACTTGTTGCAGGTTTAGACTCCACGTGCGTAATCGTGTGCCGGGGACCGAATGTGCTGTGCGTCATCATGTGCTGTGCGTAATCATGTCAAAGGGATGCTCCAGGACACGCGATGGGCTAAAAGGAGTAACTGAAATATTTCAAAAGCAAATATGCTGCTTGCGTGGTTAGCGGTGGAACTTGGGCAGAGCCCCTTTTAGGGCGTAATCACGGCCTGACGAGGCTGCGTGTGCAAGGAGAACCAGGCTGCAGCAGCTGATGCTTATACAAATCAACGGTTTCTAATTGTAGCACTTTCTGCCGTCGCTTGCCTGGCTTCAACCTCACCCACAGGTGTGAGGCAGTTGCAGCACTGCCCATGCTGCGTGTGCTGCGCCCACATGCAAATGTCTTGCACTGTGCGCTGAACGCAGCGAAAGATCCCACGCTGCAGCATATATGATTTGACGCCGACGTACCAGCAGTAGCAGCAGCACAAGCAGGACAGCAGAGGCAGCTGACGCAGCTGGCGGCGATGAAGCTCACAGCGCACAGATCAGCTGACCAACTGAGGCATGCAAGCAGTCGGCGTGCAAACAACGCACCACACTGAGCTGCAGCACGTTATATATCAAGCCAAGCCATGTCACAACCGCGTCATCAGCAGCAACACCATGCGCCACTACGCTATGCTCGCATCCGCTGCTGTAGCCGCCCGCAGCGTCATTGCCACGTGGTCGTAGTAAAAGCAGCAGCTGAAGCGCTGCAGCCCACCACCCAGCCCACCACCCAGCCCACCACCCAGCCCACCACCACCGCTGCTGCTGCTGCCAGCGCCAAACACAACAGCAGCCTTGTCCAGCACGTCAGCCAGTGGCAGCCGCTCCTCCCAGTGGCTGCTGGCAAACAGCTGGTCTCCGGGCATGGCAAAAATGGTCTCGGCAGGCCTGCAAGCAGACAGAGAAACAGCAACTGTCAATGGGCTGTCAATCAATCAGCTGGTGCCAGGCATGGCGAAAATGGTCTCGGCAGGCCTGCAGGCGGGGACAGAGGAGAAGGCAGCTGTTGAGTCAAGCGCCCAACCGAACGAGTCTCAGTGCTCCGGCGGCACTATGCAGTGCAATCCAGCAGCACGCCATCATTCCGCCAGCAGCCAACCAAGTGAACAACATGTGCTGCTTCCGACCGGGGTTCTGCCAGCTGCATTAGACACAAGCCTCCACCGCCCCAGCCGGCCCACCTGTAAATGCGCGTTCCCCGGGCCAGCAGCCGCACCACGCCGTCACTGGGCACCTCCTCGCTAGTGACTGACAAAGACGCATAAGCAACCCAACACACACCAAACCCAGCAGAACATGCCTGCCGCAGCAAAAGTCAGCTGCATTGCCAAAACCTTCACAGGAAACCCTGGAGAACCCTAAACCCACCTGTAAAAGCGCCGGCCCCGGGCCAGCAGCCGCACCACGCCGTCACTGGGCACCTCCTGCCACAGCGCCGCCAGCTGCACCACACGCGGCGCATCCTCCCCAGTGGCTGGCGCCAGCAGCACGAAATCACCAACACGGACCTCTCTGCGTACCACATTCGCTGCTGCTGCTGCTGCTGCTGCTGCTGCTGCTGGCTGTAGGGTCAGGGTGAAGCCTTGCTGGTAGGTGCGCAGGCCTGCAGCAGACCTGGGAGAGTTGGTGGCTGCAGCAGCAGCAGCAGTAGAGTTTGGACTGCTGTTGGTGATCCAGCTGAAGCCGATGACTTGCAATGCGGCTCTGCTGCTGCTGCTGCCGCCGCCAGCAGCACCTAGTGGCTGCTGCTGCTGCTGCTGCTGTTGTGGGCTGCGCACGGGCCACTGCTGCTGCTGCAGCAGGGTGCTGGTTGGTGGCGTGTGCAAAGAGAGGCACTTGGGCTGAGGGGTGGTGGACAGCCGCGCACGCTTGCTGCTGCCAGCAACAGCAGCTGCTGCTGCTGGTGACGGCTGAGCATGCTGCTGCTGCTGCTGTTGCGACGGGTGTGCAGCTGCAGCAGCTGCAGCAGCAGACTTGCGCTTCTTCTTGCCAGTCTGCTGCTGCTGCTGCTGCTGCTGCCCATCCTGCTGCTGCTGCTGCTGCTGGTCGTGCTGCATGGCATCGTCTGCCCTCTGCTGCTGCTGCTGCTGCTGCTGCTGCTGCCGGCCCAGCAGCAGCTGCTGCAGCTTGTCAGGCCAGGCGCCTGTCAAAATGGAGGCCACAACAGTATCTGCATCCACAACAGGCACCCTTAACCTCCTGGCAGCACGCCTTAGCGCATGCAGCTCCTGCCGCGCCTTCTCTGCTGCTGCTGCTGCTGCTGCTGCTGCCGCTGCGGCCTCAGCTGCGCCGCTGCCACGCCTGCCGCCACCCTCAGCAGCAGCAGCAGCTGCTGGTGCTGCTGCTGTGTTAGCAATTACCAGATCAACAGCCACCTCTGTAACCTCGCCAGCAGCAGCAGCAGCAGCGCCTGTTGCTACAGCTGCTTCTAGCTGCTGCAGCACCAATGCACCTGCATGACCCACTACACCCTCAAACACTGCCTGCCATCCTTCCTCGCCGTGTAACAAAACCCTAAGCCCAGCCAGCAGCCGGCAGCTAGGGTTCAAAGCTAGAGCCTCATTCCCAGGTCTTAGCAGGTACTGCTGCTGCTGCTGCCGTCTGCTTGCTGCTGCTGCTGCTGGATCTAGCAGCCGCCCTTGCTCTGCACACGCAGCCACCCATGCTGCTGAACAAACAGGCAGGCCTGCAGCAGCAGCATACAGGAACTTTGCTGTCTTCCCTTCCACCTCAGCAATCAGCGCGTGCACCGGCAGCCGCCGGCGGCTGCTGCTGCCGCTGCTGGCGCTGAACAGCAGCCGGCAGCCGCTGCTGCTGCTGCTGCCAAGCTTCTGCCGCAGCGCAAGTGGCGACGGCGATGCACCACCTGCTGCTGCTGCTGCTGCTGCTGCTGCTGCTGCTGTGGGTTCAGGCAAGTCTGGTAGGATTGTGCCACCTAGCTGCCGGATCAACCGCTCAAGTCGGTGCCGTTCTGCCAGGGAATAGCCAGTGAGCATGAACTTCAATCCTTGGAAGGGCCCAGCAGCAGCAGCAGCAGCAGCAGCGCTGCCACTAGCACCGCCTGCAGCAGCAGCAGGTGACAGAGGAGGCGCCACCCCACGCTTCCCGCCGCCTGCTGCTGCTGCTGCTGCTGCTGCTGCTGCTGCACCTGCAGCAACTTGAGCAGCCCCTGTCAGCTCTGACATCCGCCGCAGCTTACCAGCACGCTGCTGCTGCTGCTGCTGCTGCGCCAGGCTCTCCCGTGCCCTCTCCCTGCAGTCCCTGCAGCCGATGCTGCTGTGCCGGCACTTGGAACAGCCCAGCTTCAAACCCTCAACCCTAACACCCTTAGCAGCTTCTAACTGCCGCAGCAGTGCCACTGTATCAGCACTCAGCCGCTTGCCCCTACCCCCACCGCTGCTGCTGCCACCCCTGCCCCTACCGCCAGGCACCCTGCCTCCTTCCTCCGCTGCTGCTGCTGCTGCTGCATCCTGATCACTGGCATACTCATCGTCATCACCAGAGGCAGCATCCTCCACATCCTCAGCAGCAGCAGCAGCAGCAGCAGCAGCAGCAGCAGCAGAAGACAGAGGGGAGCTTGGGGCCCTGCTGACGCCCCCTCTGCCCCCCACTTCAGCTTCTGCTGGCGTGGCAGCAGCAGCAGACCTGCGCCTGCCAGGCAGCAGCCGCTGCTGCAGCGCTGCTGCTGCTGCAGCCGAGCTTGGGCTGATGCTAGGGCTAGTGCTGCTGCCGCATAGCCGGCCAGATGCAGCCTGCTGCTGCTGTGCTTCGAACAGGCTTGAAGCGCGGGCAGCAACATCAGCACGGTAAGCGGAACGCGGCAAGACTTTGGCCTTCCCACCACCTGCTGCTGCTGCTGTTGCTGACCCAGGAGACTTCAAAAGACCCACAGGCGTCTGCTTGCTGCTGCCGAGCTGGGCTTTCTTTGCCGATCGCTGCTGCTGCTGCTGCTCCTCCTGCTGTTGGTGCTGGCGTGCTAAGCCGGGTGCTAACTGCGAGTGCTGCACCCCCAGCCAGCCAGCTAGGGCAGCAGCCTCCCTGCTGCGCTTCTGGCGCCTGCCTGCTGCTGCTGCTGCTGCACCCGCCTGCTGCTGCTGCTGCTGCTGCTGGTCTCCTGTCAGGAGCGCCGGGGTGCATTGGATTGGCAGCAGCTGTGGCAGCTCTAGTGAAGCAATGAAGCCAGCATCCTCACCGGCAGCAGCAGCACCGGCAGCAGCAGCAGCAGCAGCAGCAGGGGTGTGCTCCTCATCCTCATCATGCAGCTGCAGGGTGAGGCCCTCACCCTCACTGCTAACATCATCTTCAGCTTCCTGCTGCTGCTGCTGCTGCTGCAGCTGCTGCGGTTGCCTACGATCTTGCTGCTGCTGCTGTCTTGCCAAGTATGCAAATGACGCCTCCTCTGAGCCATGGTAGGACACAGCACCAGCCAAGCCAGCAGCAGCACCAGCAGCAGCAGCACCAGCAGCAGTTGCCACAGCGGGAGTCACGGGCCCCTCAGCTGCCTGCCTGCCCCGCCGCCTACCCTGCTGCTGCTGCTGCTGCTGCTGCTGCTGGTCATCATCGCTGCTGCTGCTGTCAGAGATTGCATCGCTGTCTACTTCATCGTCAGCAGCAGCACCAGCAGCCTCCTCTGCCCCTTCTGACCCGCTGCTGCTGCTCAGCACTGCATCCTCTTCTTGACTCTCCTCTTCTCCATCTGATGTGCTGCTGCTGCCGTCATCGTCATCTGATGCATGCTTGTCTGGGCGGCGCTGCTGCCGCCTGCGACCCGCAAGCTGCTGCTGCTGCTGCTGCTGCTTGGGTGCTGCTGGGTCTGCATCCTCCTCTTCTGGGGACCGCAGCCTGGGCGGAACACAGCAGGCAGTACGATCCGGGAAGTACACAACAGGCAACACACAGCAGGCAGTACAGTTTAGGCGAGCGATAAGCGCAGCAGTACAATGTTTCAAATGGGCAAGTGATAGCACAGCAGGCAGTGCACGCTGCTCTTCCTCGCGGAGTGGCATACGCTACGATCAGGCTGTGACAGACACCAAACACGTCAGTGCAAGCAGCCACAACAGCTGCGCAGCGCACCTGGCAGGCACCCTCCTGGCCCTGCGAGGCCTGCCAGCAGCAGCAGCATCACCAGCAGCAGCGATTGCAGCAGTGTGTGCTGCTGCTACAGCACCCCTTGCAGCGCCAGCACGGCTAGGCTGCTGCTTGGCCTTGTGCTTGCCTGCAGCAGCACCTGCTGCCGCTGCTACAGCCTGCCTGCTGCTGCGGCAGCGCTTGACATGCCACGCAGCAGCAGCCTCCTCTTCATCCCCTCCCTCTTCACCCTCATGCTGCTGCTGCTGCTGCTGCTGCTGCTGCTGCTGTTGATGCTGCGGCTGCTGTTTGTTCCGAGCAGCTCCTGAGCCCTTATGCCGCTTTGCCTCCCGTTGCTGCTGCTGCTGCTGCTGCTGCTGTTGCCGATTTCCAGCCTGTTCCCCGTCTGCAACTGCATCACTGTCATCAACATCATCATCATCACGAGCCTCATTGCCGCCGTCACCGTCACTGTCGCTGTCAGCAATGACTTGTGAGCGCCGCCGCTGCAGCAGCAGCGCCGAGCCCCGCCGCCTGCCAGCAGCAGCAGCACCCATCAGCGCCACCTGCTGGCTGCCATCATCTTCAACAGCAGCAACACCATGCACACCACCTGCTGCTGCTGCTGCTGCTGTAGATGATGCTGCCAGCCTGCTGGTGCCTAACCCTCGCTGCTGCTGCCGCTGCTGCTGCTGCTGCAGGGCAGGTGAGCAGCGCTGCTCGCTGCTTACCTGGCTGCTGTCATAACAGAAGACTGAAGCCCACTGGCCAGCTTGGTCCCAGGCAGCTCCCATATCCCCACCCTCAGCAGCAGCAGCAGCAGCGCCGAGCTGTTTTGCAGGTGAAAACGTCGGACTTTGGCCTGCCGTGTCATCAGCACGTGCTGCTGCTGCTGCTGCTGCTGCTGATGGTGGCTGCTTTGACCCAGCAGCTGCTGCCGCCTCCACCATCCAGTCAGGCATGTCCTGCTGCTGCTGCTGCTGCTGCTGCTGTGGCTGCACCCAGTCAGCCATGGATGCTGCTGCCAGCTGGCCACTGTCAGGGAACTCATACGGGTCCCCAGGCGCAGCAGCAGCAGCAGCAGCAGCAGCAGTGAAGGTGGCGCTGTCAAGTGGGGGCACCACACCCTTCACCACCCCTGACGGAGACACCGCCTGCTGCTGCTGCTGCTGCTGCTGCTGCTGCTGATGAACACGTGCAGCGCTCTTGCTGCTGCTACCTGCTGCAGTTTGTTTGGCTGCACAGCGAGCCAACGGAGACACCGGCGGCTTGCCAGCAGCAGCAGCAGCAGCAGCACTAGCTTTGGCCGCAACTGGCGACTTGTGCTGCTGCTGCTGCTGCTGCTGCTGCTGCTGCTGCTGCTCATTGCCACGAGCTGCAGCCGCCTCTGCTGCCAGCCGCCGCTGCTCAAACGCGCGCTGCTGCTGCTGCCGCCGCTGCTCCTGTTCCAGCCGCCGCCCCACCTCTGCTGCTGCTGCCGCCTGCTTTGCTGCCTCTGCTGCTCCTAACCTTGCATGCAGAGCACGCCTGCCTGCACGTGATCTGCTGCGCCTGTCTTTTGAGCTGTTGTTGCGGCGGCCGCTGTTACCGCCGCTGCTGCTGCCGCCGCCTGCAGCACACTTGCCCCCGGAGCTCAGATAACCTCCGCCTGCTGCTGCTGCTGCTGCTGCTGCTCCTGTTGTGTTGCCAAGGCTAGAGCTTACTCCTGGAGCTGCTGCTGCTGCTGCTGCTGCTGCTGAGTCCCGCACTCCGAGCAGGGTGGGGGTCGGGCTGCGGCTGCTGCTGCGTTGCTGCAGCTCAATGCGGGGATGCCGCTGCTGCTGCTGCTGCTGCTGCTGCTGCTGCTGCTTGGTATCTTCCTCTTGCTGCTGCAGCTGCTTCTGCTGTGCTGCTGGCGGCGACCTGTGCTGCTGCTGCTGCTGCTGCTGCTGCTGCTGCTGCTGCGGGCTGACCTTCAAAGCAGCAGGTGGCGGCATAGCTGCCCTGTCTGCAGCAGCAGCAGCAGTAGCACTGCGCCTACCGGCAGCAGCAGCAGCAGCAGCAGGGAAGCAGGGCCTCCGGGCTGCCCCAGGCAGCAGCTCAGGGTCTTGTGTGAAGTTCAGCTGTGAAGCTCCTGAGGCCTGCAGTGTGAGCTCCACCCGGCCACCCACACTGCTGCCCAGTGACCCCACTTTCACCTGCTGCTGCTGCTGCTGCTGCTGCTGCTGCCGGACAACGGCACTACCTGCTGCTGCCGCTGCTGCAGCTGCTGCTGCTGGGCTGGCATCTGCCGGTCTACTGCTCGGGCTATCAGCAGCAGCAGCGCCACCACCCCCGGCAGCAGCAGCAGCAGCGCCGCTGGCACCCTTGCTGCTGCTGGCTGCGCCGCCAAGCAGTATCAGCTGGGGGGTCCCTAAGGAGCAGCAGCGGTTGCCGTTGGCAGTGCTGCCGCTGCCATCTAGCCCAGCTAGCCCAGCAAACACAAAGCTGGCAGGTGTACCGTCAGACTGCTGCTGCTGCTGCTGCTGCTGCTGCTGCTGCTGTAGCCGAGCTGCTGCTGGTGGCGGTGGTGTGGCATCTGCAGCAGCTGGCTGCTGCTGCTGCTGCTGCTGCTCTGCCGCGCCTGTGGTGTCTGCTGTTGCCTGTGTGGAGTCCACAGTAGTGGCGCCATAGGGGCTGGCAGAGCCCAGAAGGGTGCCAACTGCTGCTGCTGCTGCTGCTGGCTGATTATCTGTGGCTGGTGGTGCTTGTGGTTGTGGTGCTGCTGGCTGATGCTTCAGGCCGCCTGCTGCTGCTGCTGCTGCTGCTGCTGCTGCTGTTGCTGGCGCTGCCGCGTTGTCTATGTTCTGTGGTGCTTGTGAGTCCAGAATCAGCGACAGCCCCCCCGCTGCCTCACCATCGCCTGCTGCATCGCCAGCACCATCAGCATCCTCGTCATAATCAGCAGCAGCAGCAGCAGCAGCAGCCTCACCATCATCAGCCTCATCCCGCGTGGCAGGCACATAGTCATCGCCATCTGCTGCACCACCAGCAACCCCGGCTGCTGCTTCTGCTGCTGCCTCAAGCGCTGTCTTTGCCGCTGCTACCTCTTCCTGCTGCTGCTGCTGCTGCTGCTGCCTGCTGGCCTGTGGTGGCTCAGGTGCTGTCAGCAGCAGCTGCAGGCTGGGCACACACCCCAGCTCATGCTCCTGATAATCACCTTCGCCTGCTGCTTCACCAGCAGCCTCTGCATCCTGCATCTCTGCATCCTGCTGTTGCTGCTGCTGCTCCTTATCCGTGCCCTCAGCAGCAGCACAAGCACCTGCAGCAGCTGCTGCTGGCAGCAGTACATAATGCACGTCAGCAGAAGCATCACAACGACCACCAGCAGCAGCAGCAGCAATGTTGCTGCTGGGTCTGGCGGGTTTTGTGGTGCTGCAGTCACCCCCCAGGGGCCGCCCAGAGCCAGACAATGGCGGCATCACAATGCCCTGCACTGCTGGCGAGCCCTGCGTCACATGTACAGCGCCAGGTGCGCCTGCTGCTGCTGCTGCTGCTGCTGGTGAGGCGTCCAGCAGGGCAGCTGGCACGCTGCCAGTCAGCACCTGAGGGACAGTGCCAGGCAGCGGCCCAGCAGCAGCAGCAGGACTAGCAGCTGCAGGAATAGCCGCTGCGAGCGACTCCTGCCGGTGCTGCCGCTGCTGCTCCTGGTGATCCTCGTCAGCATGTGGTGCAGCAGCTGCCGCTGCGTCGGCTGCTGCTGACGTTGGCGCTGTAGCTGCAGCTGACAGCTGCGGTTGCTTGCGCAGCACTGGCGCAGACGGCTTGAGCATGCCCTGCAGCGCAGCGAGCCCACATACACACAGCACCGTCAGCTACAAAGCTGCAAGCCATGTCATGTGTTATCGCCGCATGATCTGTCGCAAATGCATCTCCCCACATTCCAAAATTTAAACTATGCAGTCCAATCCATGCAAAGTTAGCAAAAGACCATATTCCCACTCACCGCCACCAGCGGGCCCAGCTCCTCCAGCTCTTGTTGCCCCATATGGCGACGAAACTATGCATATGAAACCATTACAAAATAGCATCAGGCCACAATTTTGACTTACCGCCAGCAGCGGGTCCAGCTCCTCCAGCTCTTGTTGGCCCACGTCCTGCCCCTCTCCCCCCAGGCTCCAGTGGCCATCCATCAGCAGGCCCATCAGCACACGCTCACACCTGCTGGCGGCCTGCAGCAGCAGCAGCAGCAGCAGCAGCAAGACTGCCAATCAGGCACATACAAGCAAGGCATCAGATCGGCAGCAGGAAGAAATTCTAGTGCACTTCCTATGCAAACTGCATAAAACATGTGTCAGCTTTGAGCTGATGCATGTACATGACACAGTCGCATCACTTCATCGCCGGCCCCTCTCACCTCCTGCTGGTGCTCCTTGCCTTTGAACTTGTCGCCGTAGGCAGCGCCGTACACCTCCTGCAGCGTGTTGGTCAGCACCAGGCTCACCATGCCTAGGGCAGCGTCACCGCCACACAGGCCTGCAGCAGCAGCAGCAGCGTGTTGGTCAGCACCAGGCTCACCATGCCTAGGGCAGCGTCACCGCCACACAGGCCTGCAGCAGCAGCAGCGTGTTGGTCAGCACCAGGCTCACCATGCCTAGGGCAGCGTCACAGCCACACAGGGCTGCAGCAGCGGCAGCAGCAGCAGCAGCAGCAGCGTGTTGGTTAGCACCAGGCTCACCATGCCTAGGGCAGCGTCACAGCCACACAGGCCTGCAGCAGCGGCAGCAGCAGCAGCAGCAGCAGCAGCGTGTTGGTCAGCACCAGGCTCACCATGCCTAGGGCAGCGTCACAGCCACACAGGCCTGCAGCAGCAGCGGCAGCAGCAGCAGCAGCAGCAGCAGCGTGTTGGTCAGCACCAGGCTCACCATGCCTAGGGCAGCGTCACAGCCACACAGGCCTGCAGCAGCAGCAGCAGCAGCAGCAGCAGCAGCGTGTTGGTCAGCACCAGGATCACCATGCCCAGCGCAGCGTCACCGCCACACAGGCCTGAGGCAGCGGCAGCGGCAGCAGCAGCAGGAGGGGAGGGGGGGGGGGGGGGGGGAGGGTCGGGGGTATGCAGAGGCGCATGTAGCGACAGCAACAAGCATGCTGCTGCTGAGATTCTCGTATGCTCTGTTTGAAAGCAACCCCGGCCACACATGAACACACAGACGTCAAACACACACGCCGACGCAGCAGCCACTCACTGTCATGGATCTCCTTCAGCTTGTCCTGAGCTGGCTGGGGCCTGCCAGCACACATCCACACAATACATGATGAGCAGTCCACACTAAGCAAAAGCAGAAACCCGCAACAGCCACTCACTGTCATGGATCTCCTTCAGCTTGTCCTGCAGCTGCTGCTGCCGCGGGCTCAGCCCAGGCGTGGCCAGAGTGGCCTGTGTGCTCAGCGTGCCTAGCACCTCACTGCCGCTGCAGCAGCCTGTGGGAACACTCTCCGTCACAGCACTGCTGGTGGCTGCGCCGCTGCGCATTGCAGATGGAGATGCTGCTGCTTCTTGCACTGTTGCTGTGTGCTTGGGCTGTGTGGAGTTCTGCACAGCAACCTGCTGAGCAGCTGCAGCTGCAGTGTCAGCTGCGTCACCAGCCGCCGCCTGCTCATCATCATCATCAGAACCTGCAGCTGCTGCTGCAGCAGCAGCAGCTGCAGTGCACACCGCTGCTGCCTGCTGGGGTGTTGGCTCATCCATATCGGCACAAACAGCAGGCTCAGCCGCTGCCAGCACTGCAGCACCTGCTGCTGGTGCAGCTGCTGGTGCTGGTGCTGCGGCTGTGTCTTGCTGCACACCTGTTGCAGCGAGGTCAGCAGGCGCGGTAACAGCAGCACCACCAGCACCAGCAGCATCTGCATTTGCAAGTGGCATGTCTACATCACCAGCCTCTGCTGCTGCTGCTGCTGCTGCTGCTGCTACTGCTGCTGCTGCTGCTGCTGCTGCTGCTGCCTTCAGCGTCGCTGCCTCTGCTCCCTCCGCTGCCGAGCTGGGGCCTGCAGCAGCTGGTTCTGGCTCAATGTGGACTGCAGCTGTGTGTGCCGCCTCAGTGGGGCATGTAACAACTTGGTCTGCAGGAGCCAAGCCTTCACTACTGATGATGCTCTGTTGCACCCTACTTGCTGCACCTGCTGCTGCTGCTGCTGCTGCAGCTGGCTCCAGTCCCTCGCTGCTGATGGTGCTGCATGCAGCCAATGCTGCGGCTGCTGCTGCTGCTGCTGCTGCTGCTGCTGCTGCTGCTGCTTGTCCTCCTTCCAGATGCTCTGGGCTGATGACAGCAGCAGCGGCATCTGCAGCAGCACGCAGCTGCTGTGGGATGTGAGCAGTAGCTGCAGCAGCAGCACCACCAGCAGCAGCAGCAGCTTGCACATCTGCAATGGCTGCTTCCTGTGCTGCTGCTACACCTTCACTGCCCACACTATCTGGCACAGTGAAGCTACCACCAACAGCAACAACAACGCCAGCAGCAGCAGCAGGAGCAGCAGGAGCAGCAGGTCCAGCAGTAGGCACCACGCCTGCTGCTGCTGACGGTGTTGCTGAGTCAACTTCCAAGCTCCCTGCAGCAGCAGCAGCAGCAGCACCAGCAGCCGCAGCAGCAGCAGCAGCCTGATCGAGGCCAGCAAGCAGACACAAGGAAGAACCATCCAAGGTGCCTAGCCGCGGCTGCTGCATTGTGCTGTGCTGCACTCTGCCTGCGCTGCTGCTGCCGCCGGCCTCGTTGCTGCTCCGGCTGCCCTTGCTGCTGGTAGCAGCAGCACTGCTCGTCCCTGGCCTGTGCTGCTGCTGCTGCTGCTGCTGCTGCTGCTGCTGCTGCTGCTGCTGCTGCTGCTGCATCTGCTGCTGCCGCTGGCGCTCTGCTGGTGTCAGTGGGCTGATCATGCAGCTCACAGTCTGGCTGGGGCTGTCCTGCTGCGGCGTCTCTGATATCGTCTGCTGCTGCTGCTGCTGCGGCGGCGGCGGCGGCGTCTCTGATATCGTCTGCTGCTGCTGCTGCGGCGGCGGCGGCGGCGGCGTCTCTGATATTGTCTGCTGCGGCAACGGCGGCGGCGGTGGCGTCTCAGATATGGTCTGCAGCTGCTGCGGCGGCGGCGGTGTCTCTGATATCGCCTGCTGCTGCTGCGGCGGCGTCTCAGATACGGTCTGCTGCTGCTGCTGGTCTGGAGCGAGCTGCTGTTGCAGCTGTGCATCAGCAGCCTCTCCTGCCTGCGCTGGCAGCAGCTGCTGCTGCTGCCGCTGCCGCTCAGCTGCGCCTGCAGCCTCAATCGGCGCTGCGGCAAAGCTCATAGCAGCATCACAGACAATACCAGCTGCTGCTGCAGCAGCTGCTGCTTCCGCCCCTGCTGCTGCTGCCGTTGTTGCAGCAACAGTCGCAGCAGGCTCATCAGTTGCTGCTGCAGTCTGTGCCAGGCCGGCACCTGTGTCACAAGCACCTGCAGATACCAGCTGCTGCTCAGCATCTGCAGCAGAAACCTGCAAATGTCCAGACGCCAGCGATGCCTCCAGCACAGACTCAGGTAACACTTGCTGCCTTATCGGTGCTGCTGCTGCCGCAGCAGCCTCTGTGGTGTCTGCTGTGTGCTGCTGCTCCTGCTGCGGTTGTGCTTGGCCAGGGGCAGCTGCTTGTGTTGCTGCTGCTGCAGCAGCTGTCTGCTGCTGCTGCTGCTGCTGCTGCTGCTGCTGCTGGTAGTCGATTGCTCGCAGCAGAGCACCTGGACTGCTCAAGTCCTGTGTCGGTGGTGGCAGCTCTGATGTGTCCGCTTGCAGGACAGCAGGATGCTGCAGCACC
The DNA here is from genome assembly GCA_030272155.1 of Tetradesmus obliquus. Taxonomy (NCBI): domain Eukaryota; kingdom Viridiplantae; phylum Chlorophyta; class Chlorophyceae; order Sphaeropleales; family Scenedesmaceae; genus Tetradesmus; species Tetradesmus obliquus. The sequence goes on along the minus strand of CP126200.1, from coordinate 2,110,220 downwards.
CCTGCTGCTGCTGCTGCTGCTGCGAACGCCGGCTGTGTAGGCGACAGTGGCTGCAGGGCAGTTGTCAGGCAAACCAACAATTCAGCTTACCATATTATGCACGCCTCAGAAGCCTTCAGCAACCGCTTCATCTTCATTGATGCTGTAATGATAAAGACATTGAAAAAAGGGACCACATCCCAGCCGCAGCTCTGGCACATCAACAGCAACAAGTGCTGACAGTCAGGGTGGGCTAAGTGCACCAGCATGTACATGTGACAGGCAGCGCTGCCACACTGCACACACACCTGAGTCTCCAGCAGTGGGCCACTGTCCTGCTGCTCTGCTGCTGCTGCTTGTACCATAGCGTCATCTGCAGTAACAGAGACCTTCAAAGATGCGTTCAAGCGTACGAGCTGTGTTGGCTGTCACAGCATCTTGCAACACATGCATGTGCTGCTGCTGCAGCTTGCTGCAGCCCACCTGCAGCCATGCTGGTCTCGTTGCTGTGTCCAAGCAGGATCACTGGATTTCTGTCATAGTATTATTGGCTCCATCAGCGGCGCAAGATGCTGTGGCTGCCTGTGCTGCTGTGCTGCCTAGTGGTGCGGTCACCAGCTGCTTGCCCAACTTGATTCTTTCGTCAGCATCTCAAATTGAATTTGCTTGGCTTTGAATGCCGAACCAGCGCTCCGTATGCACAACAGCTCGCTCTTTCGCCCCTGAAATTCAGACAAATTCAAATGTTCCCCAGCGAGCACAACTTCAATCAGGATCACAAGATGATGCAAACAAGTGAAATGTTGCATTATCAAAAGCATCGCTGGCCGTGCACCGCGTCAGGCAAAATGACAACGAGTGCTGTGTGCTGTGGCTCGCCAGACCCCAGTGACAGAGATGAGCCTGCTTCTTTGGGTCGTCATGTGTTGCTGTGGCATATTCTTTGTTGTTGCGTCGCCACGTTGCATTCGCTTAAACACATACTTTGATTGCTGGTGCTCCACAGCTACTTGGCCAAGCACCAGCCTGGCACGGCCAAGGCTTGGTGCAGTAATTCAGCGATCAGTCGGAAAACCGTGCAAGCAGACTTCAACATCGTTCTGAATACGCAGCATATCATGCTTCACTGAGTACCAGAGCACATGATGCATCTTCAAGAGGCTGCTATGCAGCCCTGCTGCTGGCAGTTGGGGGCCCCCACCCGCCTGATTCCCTTCATGGTGACAGGTCAGCTCCTTGTTTTGAACAAGGATTATGACACATCGAACCATATGCCATCGATGAATGACCAAAATATGCTTGCATAGCTACACACCATGACCGAACAACATCAACAGCAGGCTGCAGTCCGCCTGGGATGATCCCTACAGCCCAGGAAGTTGCGCACAGGGCCCCTTGGCAACTAAACTTGGCATCGCAGCCCGTGCTGCGACCCTGGCTGCTGACAGTAAACTCATTCATTAATCGGACAATATGGCTGAAAGCTCCCGGCCCAGGGGTGCCCTGCATAAGCAGCCACGCACAACAGAATTCTGTTGTGAGCTTCGAAGCTCACGCCAAGCTGTCCATTGGCGGCAAGCAAGCTGCCAGTGCAGCATGCAGTACTATCCTGCGGTTCATGCCACAAAGACAAATGCCATGGCAAGACAAGCTGCCAAGCAAACCAAATGTTTCACATGAACATACACTTGGTGCATGGGTTTGGTGACAGCTGCTCGCAAGCATCTTGTCCTTCACAAACACCTGCCATCTGCAACCTTTCAAGCAGCCCAACCTACCTCCTGCCACAGGCTGGAACGTAGTCCACACCCATGCCTCCAGCAGCTGCATTGCCTGCTGCAGCAGCAACAGCCGCTGCCCCTGCCACTGCCGCCAGCCTCCCGCCAGCACCGACCGCAAAGCACGGCGAGCCAACCGCCTCAGCCGCCGGCAGCTGCAGCTCCTGCTGCTGACTAGACAGCAGCAGCCGCAGGCCTTTCGGGCTGCCGCCTGCAGCTGCATGACTCACCGGAGCACTGCTGAAACTCAGCTGCCCTGGGCGTGCTGCAGTGCTAGCCAGCAGCCCTGCTTGCCGCTCCTGCCCTACTGCTGTTGTGACGGCTCCTGCTGCTGTTGCTGTGGCTGTTGTGGCACTCAGCGCACCCACAGGGAAGGCCCGCACAGCAGCAGCCAGCTCACTCACACACGGCGCCGCACTACCAGGCACCACCTGCTTCAGGCGAGCCACGTCACCCACCGTCACCCGCTGCAGCGCCGGCTGCGGGTGCAGCAGCTCGCCAAACGCCTGCTGCTGCCACTGCTGCTGTTGCCACTGGCTCGATGACAGCCGGCCGCCGCTGCCGCTGCCACTCCTCATTGCTGCTGTGCCGGTCGGCACTGCGCCAGAGCTGCTGCTGACCATCATGCTGCCGCTGCTGCTGCTGCTGTTGTTGCTGCCACCCAACATCCCCAAAGACCCTGAGCTGCCATACGCAGCAGAGCCAGGCAAAAAGCCACCCAGCAATGCATTTGCCTTGCTGTGTGCATCAGCCGCACCTTTTGACACACGAGGCGGCCTGGCAGCTGTGGCCGCACCGCTGCTGCCACTGCCACTGCCGCTGCTGCTGCTGCCAGCTGCAGGTGACGCAGCGCCTGCAGCTGCTGCACGCACAGCTGCTGCCTGCGCGCCAGCATCCAGCTGCTGCCGCATGTCGCTCATCATGTTGGCCAGCAGCGACTTGGTGTCCTGCAGGCAGGCACAGCACATCACCAGATTATACATCAGTCTGGCCGCTGGGATTGACATGAATGCAACAGACAGCACATACCAGGCAGCGATGACAGGCAAGCCACCCACATGCTGCAGCTGCAGGCCATGCAGCTTGATCATCATGATGCTTGCTGAGCTGCGCCCTGGGGCCCAGCGCTGGGCCCAGCCAGACGTGATCAGACCACTCACGTGCACTGCAGTGCGCCGCTGCTGCAGGAAGTCCCGCCGATCAGCCGCCAGCGCAGCCAGCGGCGCCCTCACTCTTCTTCCAAAGCGCCGCAACCCCTCCGCGCTCAGCACCAGCAGCCGGCAGGGGCTGGCTGCCACAGCCGTGGCATGGTGCGTGAGCGCCTCGGCTGCTGCTGTGGCTGCCTGGCGTGCGCGGTGGCTCTTGGCTGCTGCAATGGCTTGCAGGGGGTCCTGGGTGGCGGGCGGCGCAGCAGCAGAGCAATAGCAACACACAGCCAAGGGTAAAATTGCGGTGACCGGTGGGGCGGCAGCGTCAGCTTCCCAGGCATGCAGCATCACGGCCCTGTCTGTCGGCACCACTGGCCGTGCTCGAAGCAAGCAAGAATATGCACGCAAGCACCCAACAGCTAGCTAGCAACTGCAACAGGAGCTCCGCCAGCCAGCCGGCGCACCTGCTCAGCGTCGTAGCCCAGCACATTCTCGCCCAGCACGCTGCCAGGGCCCAGCACTGCCAGCGGCGCCGAGCCCGCCTGCACTCGGCTTAGCCCCAGCGCACTGACGCCACCAGCAGCAGCAGGCAGCACTGCAGCAGCAGCAGCAGCAGCAGCAGCAGCAGCTCCACCAGCGCCCTGGCTGCCACCTGGCGCAGATGATGCTGCAGCTGCCGCATCAGCTGTCCACAGCCGGGTGTTGCCCTGCCACTGCTGCTGCTGCGCAGCCTGTGCACCGGCTTGCTGGTGGCTTAGCTGCCGGATGAGTGCGCGCGAGCCAGCAGCACTCATACCACTGCCAGCAGCGCCACTGCCACTGCCGCTGCTGCTGCTGCCTGGTGCATATGCGTTTAGCCGCAGCAGCGTCTCATCAGCTGTGGCCCTGCGTGAGCGCGGCAGCAGCGGCACTGCAGCGCTGCTGCCGACTGCTGCTGCTGCTGCGCCTGTCAGGCTGCCGTGTGAAGCTGGCAGAGAGCCAGCTGGTGTGTCCAGCAGCTTCACCTCACCCTCCTGCAGGGGTGGACATGAGGCAAAATGACAAACGCAAGACCAAAAGCAGGACTCACAATCGTCAGACAGCGCATATGCACCACCTTGCTGACAGCTGTGCATTTGGACAGCTGCAATTGCATCTGCCAACACAACAGCTGCAGCAGAAGCAAGCACCAGACAAGCACAACCACCATCCCCTCCTACCTAAATGATCAGCAGCGCGTTGGCCTTGTCTCCTGCTACTGCTAGCAGCTCCCCCACCCCCACCCTCAACATCAGCACCCCCACCCCACCCACCTGGATGATCAGCAGCGCGCCGGCCTTGTCCCCAACCACAGCCAGCAGCTCCCCCACCCCGCCACCCCCACCCTCAACATCAGCACCCCCACCCCACCCACCTGGATGATCAGCAGCGCATTCACTTTGTCTCCTGCCACAGCCAGCAGCTCCCCCACCCCCACCCTCAGCGGCCGCGCGTACAGCGCCAGGCTGGTCAGCGCCTCCCTGCTCAAGCCACGCAGCGGAGCCACACCACCCAGGAAGCCCAGCAGCTCCTCCAGTGCAGCGACCTGAAAGAGCAGCAGCAGTAGCAGCAGCAGGTTAGTTTAGTGCTCAGGCCACGCAGCGGGGCCACACCCCCAAGGAAGCCCAGCAGCTCCTCCAGTGCGGCGACCTGAAAGAGCAGCAGCAGTAGCAGTAGCAGCAGCAGCAGCAGCAGCAGCAGCAGCAACCTGTTCAGCGCCTCCCTGCTCAAGCCACGCAGTGGGCTCGCACCCCCAAGGAAGCCCAGCAGCTCCTCCAGTGCAGCTACCTGCGGCAGCAGCAGCAGCAGCAGCAGTTCAGCTTAGTGCTGAGGCCACGCAGTGGGCCCACACCCCCAAGGAATCACAGCAGCTCTTTGAGTGTCGCAACCTGCAGCAACAGCAGCAGCAGCAGCTGCTGCTGCTGCAGCAATGCAGCAGTAGTGATTTGAAAACGGTGTGCAGTCAGCAACCAGCAGTACTGCACTGCAGGCTGCATTGTGCCCAGTGCGTTTTGTGACCGCATGTGGCAGCTTCCAGCAGCATCTCACCTGCAGTGATCTCACTGTCGCATCGTAGCAGCTCCTGCTGACACGCACCAGCAGTGCACCACCTGCTCCTGCTGCTGTTGCAGCAGCAGTGGCAGCTGCGGGTGCTGCATCCTCTTCAAACCTGTCCAGCTGACCAGTCCCACTGCTACCTTCCAACTCTGACGGTGTCACTGACGGCGTAACCAGCACCGTGGCGGTGCGCGTCACCCCCTTCTGCAGCAGCGCAAGCTCCCCAAAGCTCTCACCAGGGCCCAGGGTCCTTATCACTGGCCCGTACTGCTCATCGTACTGCTCATGGCTTAGCTGCTGCGCCTTAGCAGCAGCAGCAGCAGCCATCCCTGGCAGCCGCAACCCCGTAGGGCTTAGCACACCGCCAGACCCTGACCCGCCACTCCTCGCTGCTGCACCCGCCTCGCTGCTGCTGGCACCCACCAGCTGCCTGTCAGGCCTGCTGCAGTTGACGCTGACGGTCTCAAACATGTCATAGCCGGCAGCATCGCAGTCAGCATCCAGGCTCATGCATAGGCTGGCAGCCTCGGAGCCATCTAGGCTACTGCGCCAGTCGCAGCTGGACAGGCCAGTCGCCTCAGTGCCCAGCTCACTGCCGGCATCATCACCCAGTGAGGCACGCATCGCCCTGTGGCTCCTGCTGCCTGGATTGATGTTGTTGGCTGAGTCCGCGACACCTGTGAAGCCCACAGCCCGGCGCCCCGCAGCAGCAGCTGCTGCTGCATCTGTGCTGTCGGCTGCACTGTCTGTGGCCGGCTGCTGGCTGTTGTGGCTATTGCTGCCTGGCTTGCTGGGCCCGTAGCCCTTCCATGACGCCCCGCCCAGCATCCTGCAGCAAATACAACAGCAGACACCAGGCGGGCAGCAGCATCAGCAGTTGCAACAGCCACACCAAGCTGGCGAGCAACGGGGCCTTACTGCTCATCTTCCCATCAAGCTTTGCACCTAGTGCGCATCATGTAACAACTCTCTGTCACACCTGCTCATAACTATGCGTTGGTGCGCTGCACACAGCACATGCTCTGAACTTCGCCACACTGCCTGCAACATCCGCCTATCTTCTATCTCCTCACCGCTTGTTCAGCTCGCGCGTGATCTTCATGCTGCTCTTCTTGTTCAGCCGCCGCGGCAGCCCCCTCGCCTCCAGCGCCGCAGCCACACTGCCCAGCAGCCAATCCAGATCCGCACGCGCAGCCACCTCCTGCAGCAGCGCCTTACTGACATTCGCAGGATCCTGCACACCCAGCGCCGCCAGCTGTAGCTTCAGTGACTCTGCAGGGTTGGCTGCTGAGGCAGCAGCAGCCAGCAGGCCGGCTGCAGCAGCAGCGGCTGTCGCAGCAGCTGCACGGGGCGTCGGCGCAGCGCTACTGCTGCTGCTGCTGTTGTTGCTAGCTGCACTTGGAGTGGCTGGGCCTGAGCTGCTGTTGTGGCTGCTGCTCACACTGATGCTCCTTCCAAAGCTGTCTACGTGCTTGGGCTCTGCAGAAGTAGCACCAGCCACCTCTAGCTGTTTGTTGCTGGTGGTGCGGCTGGAGCTAGTGCTGCTGATGACACTAGCAGGGTCAGCACGAGCTGCAGCAGCCGGCGAGTTGCGCGTGCCAGCTGCTGCCGTGCCTTGTGATGCGTCACGTGCTGCTTTCCACGCCTTTGCTGCTGCCTTGCCCAGCAGCTCCTCCATAGCTGCATACGCCTTGTCTGCCTCGTCTTCCTGCTGCTGCTGCGCCTGCTGCTCCGCAGCCTGCTTGTGCATCTGCATGCCAGGCCGGCACACACGCACACAAGTCAACCACAGAAGCACTTGTGTCAGGACACAGTAGACAGAGCACGCTGCTGGAACAGCTGTTTTCCAAACACAGCAGCAGCAGTACATGCACGTGGCCCCACTGCTCTACCTACTGCCTCCACTTGGCCACAAACACAGCAGTAGCAGCAGCAGTGCATGCATGTGGCCCCGCTGTCTCACCTGCTGCCTCCACTTGGCCACAAACACAGCCGCCAGCGGCGTCATGCCTCCCTCCAGGCCCCAGTGCGGATCTGCTGCTGTCGCTGATGCCGTGGCATCAGCCATGTACTTGGCGGTCCAGTACAGCCCATCCTTCTCAACAGCCCTGTCATGGTGGGCGTGGTGAGGTGCTGCACCATCTGCGGAGGGCTTCGCGCTGCTGCTGGCAGCACTGCCTGCCAGGGATGCATGGGCCTGCAGGCGAGAGGGCAAACAGAGGTCACACACCAAAGGCTGGCCACAAACACTTGCAGTCACGAGATTTTGCTCACACTGCACGCCTGACAACAGCAGCGCTGCACTCTACACACAGTACACATATCCTTCCCCCCACCTACCTGCTGCTTGTTGGCATCCAGGGCCGCCTTCACTGCCTCCAGCCTCGCCTGCTCCTGTGCAGTGAACGCCGCGCCCTCCCACGTCGTGCGCCGTGCACCACTGCCGCGCAGCCCAATGCCGCCGCTGCTGCTCCCACCCAGCGCTGCAACCTCCACTGTCGACCGCCGCCGCTGCTGCTGCTGCTGGCTGCTGCCTGCTGCCCCAGCCGCCAGCTGCAAGCCCTGTAAGCCTTCTGTAACAGCTGCTGCTGCTGCTGCTGTTGTTGTGTCAGAGTGGCTGGGAACTGTCAGTGGCCGTGCCCGCACCTGGCAGCTGCCTGACAGCACCACAAACATCGCATCACCCTTCTGATCCTCCTCAAACACGACAGCGCCTGCAGGCAGGCTGACAGCCTGGCAGGACTTAGCCAGCTTTGCGCGCACAGGCTGCGGCAGCGCACGGAACGCCTGCACACAGCAAGGCACAGCAGCAACATCATCCGTCAGAGCGAGCTGCTGCGACCAGTTCACACCACTGCTGCTGGGGAGCACATCCTCGCTGGGGCATGTTGAAGTGCTTAATACCATCTGCTGCTCTTCTCCTGCTGCTGTAGGCTGCGGCTGGGCTGCACCCAATGCAACAGGCCAGCCCCACACACCACCTGGCCACTGCACAAAATAGGATCGTGAGCCCTGCTGCTCACCTCCAGTCCTGCAAGCAGCTCAGCCAGGCACTCCACCTCATCTGCGCTGCGCGTGCCAGGAGGCACCTGCAGCAGCGGGCGCGCGGCTGCCGCCAGCAGCGCCTGCAGCGCAGCGGCTGCAACAGCCTGAATGCAGCAGAAACAGCAGCAACAGCAGCAACAGCAGCAGCAACACATCAGATACATGGTTGTGCCCATATCTGAAGAAGGCGTGCACTGCAGCCGAGGTGGAGGACCTGGCGGATATTCCACACACACTCTGGAAGCACAACAGCCATGCAACAGCTGCTGCTGCTGCTGTTGCTTGCGCCAGCGCACCTGGTGTGCCCGCGCTTGTGCCTGCAGCCTGTTGTAGGCTGCCCTGTCCAGCACCGCCAGCAGCACACCGCCATCGCCCGCCACCACGCTGCTGCTGCGGGGCTTGCTGGGGTTGAGCAGCGCTGCCTCGCCAAAGCTCTCGCCCTCACTCACCCAGCCCATGTGCACGGGCTCTGCAGCAGCAGCCAGGGCAGAGCAGCAAAAGCTAGCTTGAGTAAGACCAGGGAAACATGTTGAACGCTTGTGCAACAGTGGGCACAGCTGCGGCTGTCGCATACAACCCCAGCAACCACGTTCTCTGTTGCACTACTCTTTCCACTTGCTGCTGTTGACATCTTGACCATTGCAGTCATTTCTTTCTTCAAACTTTAAGCAGCTGCCTTGAACAATCCCAAGGCGCACCTCCTAGCAGCTGTTGCTGCTGCTGCTGCTGCTGAGTCGCTCTCCTGGATCCAGCAGGCAGCGCCACGTTCAGCATGCACTCTGCTGTGCATCGCCTAGATGCAGCGGCTGCAGGTGCAGTGTTTCCTGCAAGCGACATTGCTGCAGATGCTGCCATTCCTGCAAGCGCTGCAGGATTGCCAACAGCAAGCTGCTGCTGCGAATCGCTCGCTGGCGCAGCTACTGCAGCAGTGGCGAGCGCAAACTGCTGCACCTGCTGTTCCATAGTAGTGCGTCGAGAGACATGCTGGCTGCCTCCGCTGCTGCCATTGCTGCTGCTGTTGCGGCGGTTGGCAGCTGCTGCGCCTGGCTGTGATGCTGTGCCAGTGCTGTTGCTGCTGCTGCTGTCCAGCTGTGGCTGCTTGAGCACTGCACAGTACCCTTTCAGCACAACATACCTACAGCAGCACCGTACATAACATTGCTGTGTGTCAGCTGCTGCAACATACGCTGTGTTGAACCAGTATGGTCGCCAGCAACCAAGACAGCACGCAAGTGCAGCCTGAGACACCGTTGCCTGCTGGTGTGAGGATGCTGGTGTCATGCTGCTGCATGACACGAGACTAAGTTCTGCTGTTTCCTGCAAGCCTGCTTTCCAGCTCACATGCTCTCTCCAACTTGGCCTTGTTTGTACACATGGGCACCTTCTTCCACCTGTGACATCCCTGCAGTGCACCAATGCTAATTATGACCCTTGACTCGTGGTCACGTGCACCAGCCTGCTGTACATCTGCTGAACAGAGCTGCTGTTGCAACACTGATATGCATGCCATGACAATTGCTTCCAAAGATGCACACAAGAGTTGGTCCAAGAGTCATTTTTGGTCCAAGACAGAGGTACAGGGCAGTATGAGGTAACACTGTTAGTGCAGGATGTCTTGGTTTGCCTGCTCACCAATGAGCGTGCACAGTAGCTGCAGAGCATCGTGTGGCATGCCCGCCAAGAAGCTGTTGCTGTGTGACAACAACGCTGCAAGCTCAGCAACATCCTGACTGCTGCGGTCATACGGCCTGCGTGCGGGAGTGTGCGATTAGCGAGTTGCTGCTACCCAGCTGCAGTACTGCCTGCTGCTGTACCAGTCAGAGCTCACTTCTTCTGCAGGATGGGCAGCACTGCATCCAGTTCCATTTCAGCGTATCACCACTATGGTGTTTTTAGTATAGCTATTGTGCAGTGCATCGCTTCTGCGTAATAGTGAAAGTGCACATGCAACACGAGCGATTAAGCAACACTCGAATCTACACTGTTGTATTTCACAGCATTATTGCAAATTAAAAACTTTGATTGTGACGGACACGGCAGATGCACATTCCCAGCTGCTTTTGCCCGGTTTAGGGTTTGGTTGCACCAAGAATCCTATCTGCTACTTCTGGCTTAGCCTGGCTGGCCGGCATCACTGCTGATCAGTATCGTGCTATGGTACGACAGCTGACAATACGCGGTAGTCAAAACCAGTCCTTGTTATGCACGCCAACTCTACGACGGCAAGACACCCATTGATGCACTGCAGCCCATTGCCAGGGGATGAGGCCTCACACCATGTACCAAGCGCTGACCGCCAAAGTACAAGGAGTACGCCACCCAACAAATTCAGCGCTACGTGCGAGGGTTGCACTTCCAGACCAGCAAGCCTGGGCAACATTCAACAGTTAACGGTCAGCACGACGTAACCATCAGAAGATTTGACACATACACTGCTTACTAGCGCCAGCACAAACTGCAGCAGTATACTGCTATGTTTCCACAGTACAGCATTGAAAAAAAGCCAGCACCATGTCATGGCACAACAGCCGCCAGCCAACACATGGCCCTGTACTTTCAACCTCTGCACTGGCATCAGCGCTGCCCCTACATGATGGTTGGTGGCAACAATCGCACAGCATCCACTTTGGAACATACCTCAGCAACTCTGATGCTGCCTCTTGTAGATTTTTGTCAGGGCTGCTCAACAGCTTCATCAGCACACCCCGCACACCAGGCTGAGATGACAGCAGCTGCCGCACGGCAGGGCTCACCCTCACCACAGTCTGCAGGATATATAGCGCTGGCAGCTGACTTTCTTCACTTCCTTTCACCAACATCTGGACCAGCTCAACAGCCGCCCAAGGTTTCGCAACTGCTTTTGATGCCAGAAAATGCCGTCGCAGTACCATGTATGTGGACAGCAGAAACTCGCTAGTCACTAAATGATAGACAGCCCATGCTGCTGCTGTCTGCACTTCATCACTGCAGTAGAACAGCAACATCACAAGCTCTTCAACCGCACCAGGCTCTGCCGCAACCCACTGCTTCATATCCTCGTTGCTTTGAGCAATGTTGCCCAGTGCCCCTGCTGCTGCTGCCAGCACTGCAGGGCTGACGAGGCCGCGGCGGCTGCAGCGGCTGCTTATCAGCTCCACAAGACCCTCCATTGCTCCTGGCTGTTCTGCGAGCCTTTCTTGCAAAGCCAAATCATCGTGCGTCAAGCACTCCAGAGCCCCTGCAGCCTGCCCTTGCACGCCTTCATTGCTGCTTCCCAGCAGCTGCACCAGCTGCTCAAGTGCCCCTTCCTCGTCTGCAATGCGATGCTGCAATGGCTTGCAGGCTAGGGCAAGGTTCCCCAACGCGCCACTTGCTGCCCGTTGCACACCGACACTGCTGCTGCCCAGCAGCTGCACCAGTGCTTCAATTGCGCCTGGCTCTGCTGCAATCTCTTCTGCAACAGCCTCAAGCACAGCCAGGTGGCAAAGCGTCCCTGCTGCAAACTCCTGCGAGTGCTGGCTGCTGCTGCTCAGCAGCTTGACTAGCCCCTCTACAGCACCAGGAGCTGAACTAATCTGTAGCCTGATGGTTCTCCAGTCGCCAGACAGCCTGGAAAGGCATTGCGCTGCTGCTTGCTGCAACCCTGACTCTCTGCTTCCCAGCAAGCGCACTACACCTGTGACCAAAATTGCTGCTTCTGCAAGCTGCTGTCTCAATACATCATGATCAGCTGCCTGGCACAGCTGCTGCAGTGCTCTCCTCTGCGCTGCTTTGCCTCTGCCGTTGCGCAGCTGCCGCACAAGTCCTGCAAAGCCGCCTGGCTCCGTTGCAAGCTGCTGCTGCAGCACCTCAGCGGCCTGACCCTGAGCATCAAAATGCGGGGGTGGCGCCTGCTGCTGCATCTTGAACACCCTGAACACGCCTACTGCTCTTACTGCTATTGCGGCTGCTGCTGCTAAGCAGCTGATCAAGGCCAAAACCTGCACCAACATCCTGCTGCACGCCCTCGCTGTTGTGTGATACGATGACAATAGTTGTGTCTCGCGGTGTGAAGTGGACCAGAGTGAGCAGGAACGCCAGCATGCAAGCAGCAGTAGCAGCAGCAATAGCAGCAGGTGCTGTCAGCAGCAGCACTCTGAGGCTGAAGCTGAAGTAGGCGCTGATCACGCTGATGCAGTAGACGTACTTGGTTAACGTTGCCTTAGGCGAGCTGTAGAAGCGCGGATGGAGCGCGTAGCTCTTCAATTTGCGCTAAGAAGCAGCAGGCACGTACACTCGGCCAGTGATCTATGTTCATCGAGCATGCAGGCAGGACTACGATCTAATGCAGAATGATAAAGATCAGGTTCGACCTGCGTACATGGCGACCTTCAAGTGTCCCGTGTTACATCACAGGCAAACCTCGGACTGGTCAACATATGCAGCTGAGCTGCACCGTACTGCAATACAGGGCGCATGCTGATCGAAGATGCACAGCGCAAACCCCAGGACAGCTGCTGAAACACTGCAGCTTCAGTGTGGAGTGCTAGGCATCAACATTGAAGGCCTTTGGCCAGGCGTCGATGGCGAACATTCATTTTGATGCTGCGCAGCGCATGCACAGCACGCTTGACTTGAACAAAGTACGTTCAACCCTTTACATTTTCTGGATGGGTACAGCCTTAACCAACAGCAGCACAGGGCCACCATAATTCTCAAAATACCAAAAAATGACATGCCAGCACAGTTGACTTTGCGGGTTGCGATTGCAGCAACGTCGCTAACATACAATCTACACACCACACATGGCGGCAAGCCAAATTTGCTTGAACTGAAACCAGCCACACACCACTGTCGTTACAGCCGCTTCTTGCTGCTGGCCCGTGCTTGGATCGCCTGTATGCGGGCAATACCAGGGCACTGCGCAGCGGCCCTCGCAACTGCCGCCTGGTCATACCCAGGAGGGAACAGCGTGTACCCACCCAGACCATACATGCCCACATCCATATTTGAAGTATTGGCATTCTGAGGCCAGGCCCTGCCTACTCCAGATGCTGCCGGAGCTCCCCACTGGCTTGCAGCAGAGCCAGCTGCTGCCTTCTGCCCAGGGCCAGTGTTGCTTGGAGCAGCGTTGTAAAGCGAGCCAACTGCAGCAGGCTGCACCGGCGGGCCAAACTGCTGCTGCTGCGCAGCATACTGGCTGCCCAGCTGATTGAGCAGTACCCTGTGCGCTGACGCAGGCAGCGCAGCATCAAGGACACCACCCAGCAGCCGCCGGCCCCTGCCAAACAAGCCGCCAAACAGCGAGCCTATGCCGCCCGCTGGCTTGCTGCTGCCGCTGCTGCCAGTGCTGCCGCTGCTACTGCGGAACGCGCTGCTGCCGTATCTACTGCTGCTGCTGTCCATGCCAGCTGCTGACAAAGAGCCACTCTCAGGCCTGTATGCTGCCATGCCAGCCGCTGGCATTGGCCCACCACCTGCGGCAGGCATGCCGCCACCATTGCTGCTGCTGTTGCTGCTAGGTGCTGGAGCATTGGGCTTCCATGTGTAGATTGGACTGCCATCCGGTGACGTGCCCTTGAACACATACTGCCCTGCTGCAGGGTCATACACATTGCCTAGCCCTGCTGTATCTTGCGGTGACAAACCCAGCGCTGCTGCTGAATTCGGCGCCCCACCAACACCAGCAGCAGCACCAGCAAAAGGCTGCTGCCCTGCTGCCCCTGCTGCACCTGCCCCAGCATCGCTGCCTCCACCTCCTGCAGCTGCCGCCCCACTACCCTGCACTGGCGGCTGCTGCAGCGCCTGCGGCGGCTGCCAAGTCGCAGACGACACCGGCGTCGCCTGCTGCGACCCGCCCGCCACAAAGCTCGGCGTCGTGGGCGCCATCCCCAGCTGGTTTGTCGTGCCAGCTGCCAGCGGGATCTGCACCAGTACACCCGACCCTGGCCGCACATCAAACGTCCAGCCAGTCTGCCGAATACTCTCCTGATGCGGCTGCACTAGCTCCGGTGTAAACTGCCCCCTCATCCTGCCGTCCCTTGTCTGCTCATACGTTTGACCAGCCAGCGTCACTCCTGGCACCGAATCTAAGCCCTTGGGCCCTTCCAGGCGCTGCAGAACCGCCGCTGACGTCAGTACTCCTGGCAGCGTCGCCGTGAATTCACATGTGACGTTCGGGTTCACATTTGCCACCACGAGGCTGACCATGCCAGCATGCGGCACCAGCAGCGGGTAGTAATAGATCTGCTCCCTGCAGATCGCGTCGCTGCTGGCGGCTTTGACGTTCGTGGTGTAGTTCAAAAACATGCCGGGGCCGTTGTTCCCGAGCGCCCGGCTGAACATCACGTAGCCGTACCACGGGATTCGAACCGCGGGCTGCGGCTTGTTCCAGTCGTCATTCTCAAACAGCGTTTGAACACCAATGTATGCAGGGGCCCTCCCAGGGTCAGGAGGAACACCCCCATTGCCCCAGTGGAAGTTGATCCCGCTTGCACCAGCACGTGCAAACTCCATGGCCGTTGAAACCGTCCACAGAGCAGCTCCCAACGTGTTCGAAAAGTTCGACTGACCGCCATCTGGCACGGAGTTGGACTCCGATACCCGCAGCGCGACGTTGGCCACTCGAGCTGCGTCGATGTATGATTTGACGACTGAGATGAGGGCCTTGTTTGTGGGGCCTTCGGGTTGATCTGGAATGGGTCGAGCCAGCAGGTTGTCAAAGAGGGCCTTGAAGGTCGTGTTGCGGTTGGGGCCGTAGTAGTGCATCGTAACCTCGGACAAGTAGCACCTGCAGCAACACCAACACTTGACGGCTGACATGACTGTCCAACACAACAGCATGCACTGCATCAAGCAACACAGCCTGTTTGGACCTCAAGCTGCGCAGTGCCGCATGTAACTTCTCCACATTGACTACCTCAACCCCCGCACAATTGTGTTGCAACACAACATAACATAACATGTCATAACGTAATCTCGGCGCCACTCACTGGTCGCTGTTCTTCAAGAAGGTGGCCAGCTGCTCCGTGGGGAAGCTGGAGAAGTCGCCCCAGGAGGGCCCGCTGATGACCTGGCGGTTGAACCCTGGTGGGCCCCAGTAGGGGAAGCCCCACAGCGCCTGCATCTCACTCTGCAGCCCGCCACAGCCCGTGATGATCCTGCAAGCAGCGCGCGACAGCAAGCAACACTTGGCGTGTTACACATTTAGGTTGATACTGCTTTTACACTGCTGGTTGCCTGTTGCGCTTCCTGCAAGCACGCCGCTCATTGATGTGCGCAAGCTGGAGTTGCACGGCTGCTACGCAACGCCACAGAAGGTTGAGGCTCACCTGGCAGCGCGCGCAAAGTAGGACTGGTAGCTCTCCGTGCCAGACACAAACAGCACAGACTCCGGCGTGTAGCAGTACTGGCTGGGCTTGTACGGCACATACGGCTCCTTGTAATCCTTATATATCGCATATCCAGGTGCTCCTCCGGCCTTGTCCGTGGGCGCGTCCATCGTGCCGGCGAGCTCGTACGCGGGATCGTTGTACTGCACCGGCACACATTTTTGCGCGCCTCGGAGCGGCTGGAATCCGCCCTGCTTCGTGCCCGGCCAGTAGTTTGGCTCGTTTCCGAGCTCATACGATAAAATGGCGAAAGGGTAGTCCTTGAAGGCGTCGTCAAAGGTCTTTTTGACTGCTAGGGACAGCATGGGCGCGTTTTGGAAGAGCGGAAGGCCGATGATGTAGCGCACGCCCAGCGCGCAGTGCAGCGTGATGAGCGAGTTGATGTAGGTGCTGTTGGGCGGCTGCAGAAGCGGTGGCAGCAGCAGGGACACATGGCGAGTCAGCATATGTGGGCCGCAGCAACACAGCCGCCGGCCGCCGCAGCACTGATGAAACTTGGAGTGACTGTGCATGCATCCTTCAACTGCAGTGCAGGCAGAATGCTGCGCCGACGTCAGCTTATACTCGCTGCTGCTGCTGCTGCTGCTGCTGCTGCTGCTTCCATGCATTCACTCACCTGCAGCAGTGCCTCCTGCGAGGCGCCACCAATCCTGATTACTGGCGCAGGCCCCAGCACATCAAAGATGTTGCCAAACGCCGCCAAGTTCTTGTCCCACCAGACCGCCTGCGTCCACTCCCTGCTAATGCCCAAAAAGGACGCCGGCACAACCCCCGTGAAAGAGTCCGGCTGGATATCCACAGTGAGGCTCGCGCGCTGCTCCACAGGGGGTGGCGGCGGCGGCGGCGGGAACGGTGGCGGCGGCGACGGCGGCCGCGGCGTGAACGGATCCGTTATCTTCGGCGCCGGCGGCAGCTGGATGTTCAAACCGTAGGGATCGGAGGGATCCGTGATCTGCGTCCGTGGCGGCGGCTGCTGCGGCAGCGGCGGCTGCTGCGGCCCCCCGCTGCTGCCGCGTGGTGGGTCGTCGTCGCTGTAGCTGTAGTCGTCTGCTGCTGTTGCTTGTTGAAAAGTGAGCTGGTCGTAGTCCAGTGCTCCCATGCTGGGCCCTTGCTCCCTGAAGTGCTGCGTCTGCTGGCCCCAGGGCAGCGCCTCGGGCCGCAGGCCATCAGCAGCAAGCAGCATGTTGACTGCAACACGCTCTGGGTCTGCTTGCAGGACAGTGCAGTGCAGCAGCAGCAACAGGAGAGAGTCGGTGAAGCAGGGGAACGGTCAGTGATGTACGTGGGGGCAGTGATGGGCGAAGACGGGATGTGGCTGTATGTTGGTGTGTGCTGCTGGTGCAGCTGCTGTGGCATGGGTTGCGTTGCAGCACTGCTGCTGCTGCTGCTGTTGCTGCGGTTGTCCCTGCTAGTGACTGCCCGTTAGCTGCTGAAGCAGGGTCTGCAACAGCAGCAGTGCATGTGGAGCCATGCCACGCGATCCCGGCATCCATGCTGTGTTCGCTGCTATGCACTGAGCAACAAGGTGCCTGCTGCTTGTTGAGTGGTTACCAGATGCCACAGCTGCCCCTGCAAGCTTATGCAGCATTACTCCGTGCACCTGCTGCTATGGTACTGCTGTTGTTGCAATGCTGCTGTGTGACCGCTGCTTAATGCAGAGTTACACATAATACACACCACTGCTTCCATTCTGTTCTACCTGTTTCTGCAAGAGGCGGCAGTCCTGGGTGCCTGTTGCTGGTGCTGTTTACAGCTGCTGCTGCTGCTGCTGCTGCTGCACTGGCTAGATCACACCATAACAGCAGCAAATGCCTGCTCTGCATGTACACCATCTGGGATCTGATTAGATTGCCCAAAACCATTGCTGGCATGATGTCTGAACTATGCCTGCTGCTGCCACTACTACTGCTGTTGCAGCTGCTGCTGCTCTCTGCTGCGGGGCCAGTGGACTTACCTCCGCACATGCCTTGCCAGCAGCTGCCCACAACCCCATTCATGTTTTTACAAGGGGCACCATTTGCTGCTACTGTGCAAGAGGAGCCATACTGCTCTCCTTGCATGTCCGCAACAATGCAGTAGGCTGTGATGTTGGCGCATTGGTCTGCAGGTGCAGCAGCAGCAGCAGTGTGCATCAAGTGGCAGTGACAGTGCAGCTGCCGGTATAGAACACGAAACTGATGCTTCAGATGCATCTCAAGTTCATATGCAGCAGATGAGCGCTGAGAGAAGGTGTTCCAGCCGCTTACAGTGGCCAGGACGATACTTCGACCATAGCACCGCCGCGTTCCACTTGGTCTCCGATTCGTTGCTGTTGACATACTGTAGACAGTAGTTTCGGCTATCGGAGTCTGCTATTCCTGCACAGTATGTGTAGCCCAGAGGCGATTGGGAATAGGCGCGCAAAGTGCCTGAAAGCGCCAGCACCACCAGGAGAAGCCACAATGGTTTGCAGCTGGTAACAAGCACCATCTTGTGAATCTGCAGCTATCATACTTTGCGAATGGACGGCGTTTCATGCATCGCTGTGTGAAGAGCACAAGCGCATGCTCGGGGTGCTATCAACGATAATCTACTTCGATTGAAGGCTCTTCAATCTCATTGCGCAGCAGAGAGTCGAAGTGCATGTGCCACCCGGGATGACACAACCAACACTCCTGCACAGGGTGCAGGGTCTGCAACTGACTCTGGTGACCAATGGCCACACCGAGGAGGATCGAAGACGGGGGAGAAAGGCAGCCAGCACGACCTTCGAGCACATTGCTGTACTACACTGATCCTTACCAGGTTAACCATGCAACAACTCAGCAACATGACCTGCACGCGGTTGCATGACGTCACCGTGACGTCACGGTGACCGTTGATGTGCACGCTCTGTCATGCCATGCATCATCATGCTTGAGTTGAAATGGCAGCACTGTGGCTGACCTTCGAGGTTGCCAACACAGCAGCCCTTCTTTGACCGCATCAGCGCTGCTGCAGCAGCAGACTGGTGGCTGGCAAAACTGCACTGCCGTGCCATGTTGCAGCTGCCGCAGTGCATAAGGCTCACAAAAGGGTCTCGCCCAGACCCGCAAGCACTGGCACACTGCCAGAACAGGCATGCATATAAAGGAAACCATGTATGCACGAAGTGCGACCCACCCCAAGGGAAGGGCGGCAGTGGCTACCAGTAGTACTGCCATCGCTTCTGCTCAGCAGCTCTGCTAGGCTAGCAGCAGCAGCAGCAGCCGCCGCTGCACAGCAAGAGCCTTAGACATCGCCACCACCAGCCGCTAAGGATACCAAACTGCTAGCCAACCGATATGTATGCACCACGACCCAAGTCAACAACCATGTCATTCATTTCTATAGTGGGCTGGTTCTACACCACACCAGCTCCCAAGCACTGAGCGCCACTGCTGTTGAATTCCTGCAAGCCATCCATTGCAGGAAGCTTAAATATGAACAGGAAAAACAACACATGCTGCACACCTGGAGCAGCATGTACAGTGCAGGCAGCACCGCACCAGCATATTGGAGTTTCACACGTTGGGTGACAGCTCGGGTCACAGCAGCACTGGGGACACCTAAGCAATAACAGCACGTGTCTGTACAACAAAGGCACATGTTCCTTGCATGTCTGTACAACACAGATACAACTAGCTAGTGCATGCTCCAATACATACACTCTCCACGGCACACGTGAAAGTAGGTGCAGGCACAGATGCAGAAACTGTCCAACACCAGCACACGCTTGCAGCATGCCTGCCATGCAACAGCAAGTGAACAGCCATGAGGAACAGCAAACGTCGCCAGGAATCTGCAGAATCGCCCTGATGCGATGCGATCACCGCATTTCAAGCAGCGCTGTGCATCCACAGTAGTCAGTCAAGCTCTGGAGGCACAGGGCCAACACAGCAACGGATAAAAACTAAAACAGCGCAAGCTGCTGAGCCACCCGCTGCACCAAACAGACATGTCAGCAGCTGCAACACCGCTGCTGGCAATGACGGTTAGGTACGCAAATGTAAGACCCCCAATGCAAAACCCCACATAATGCGTGTTGCTTTTCGCTTGCTGCCGCGCAAACTTTCCCAACAGTCATGATCGAACACTCCACGGCTGCAGATGTCGGCACGCAATGCACATGCATGCTCTCTATGCCACATGATGCTGCACGTCCTGATGATGCAACCAACCATGCAACCCAAGCACATGCAAAACAACCAAAAGCCCCTGTCAGCAGCAAACTGCCGTTATAACAAGCCACGCCCAGTCAGCAAGCTGCAAGCTGCCATGGCCTGCGGTGGCCTACACCAGCAAACACTAGCTGTACATGACTGACGATTGCGCCGGAAAGCTGCAGCAAGCGCTTGCAAAACTGCCACCTGCAGCCCGACCCTGTATGCAACCCCTGCCAACGGTGTTTGCAGCGCATGCAGCCACCCCATCCACCCCACACCACAGCCTCCAACCTGCCCTTCAACATACCCCACAATGAAACCAGAACACACACAGCCTGTTGACACGCCCTGCTGCATGCCTGCAGCGCACACCCAAAGTGGCCATGCTGAGCACCAGCTGGCACGCCACCACCCCCACACCCAATTGACGCGCCACAGCCCCCTTCTGCCCACCCCACCAACCCACCCACCCACGCACAATCCACCTCACTCCTCGTGTTTCCGGCTCTTGAACAGCTTCTTGAAGCTGCTCTTCTCCTTCTTTTTCTCTCCATTTGCGCCGCCGCCGCTGCTGTTGGGCGACAGAAGGGCCTCGCCCCCACTAGGGGTCCTTGCAAGGCCCTCAGAGGCACTGTCTGTAATAGCCACTGCGTCGCTGCCGCTGTGCTTGCTGCCGCCCGTGCCCACACTCTCATACAGCATCGTATCTGGTGTGGATGGCAGCAGCTCCAGGGGCGCCGGGACTGCCGCAAGATCTGCAGTGGTATGGATATGTTGTGGCAGCAGGGCAGTGTTGTGGAGTGTTGTGACGCCGCACGCAATGTGTCGCTGTTGCTGCGGCATTGCAGTTCTGCCAACACCACACTGTCTGCCAAAAGGGGCTGAAAAGAAGCGTGCCGGGCGCACACCAGCGGCTCGAAGGCAGCCACAAGCGTGGTGCCTGTGGGCGCCACTGGTTGCATATCGCATGCGTGCTACAATTCACGGTGAACAGGGTGGGTGCAGCAAGCAGGAAGGCTGCTTGTCGGCAAACAGCTGCCGGGCCCCTGCAGTGCCGCTGCTCGCATAGCAGTGTTCAGCTGGAGTGCCGCTGCCTGCTGCAGCAGTCTTACTGTACATAGGGCTGCCGCGGCACCCCGCCTGTTGCGTCATGAGCTGCTTGCTCTAACCTGCCCCTGCGCTGCTGGCGCTCTTTCCGAAGGGCAGGATGCCACGCGCCTTGCCAAAGCCAGCAGAGATGCTGGTGCCTGCAGGCACAGGCACAGCAGAAACAAAGACAGTGCAGCAACGCTCAGTCAACAGTTATGCGGCTCGCACCCCCACGCTGAAGCGTTCCAAGCAACTTGCATTAAGCTGAACCAGCAAGCTGCAAACTACCCCCGATCCATAATATGCGCTAGTAGGTTATAAGCTCAACACAGTAGACAACGGGAAACGCACCTGCCGTGCTGATGCCGCCCACCACGCCGCCCGCTGTCTTCCCAATGAACTTCTTGCCCTTGCCCAGCGCCTCCATGGCTGCATTGCGCTGCTGCTCCTGCTCCTGCACAAAGCGATCGATGCCGGCGCCAAACACGGAGAAGTTGCCTGCAGGACAGCACAGCACAGCAGCAGCACAGCACGTAGCGAGCAGTGCTTGAACGTCACGGCAACAGTCAGCAGGTGTGTGAGGGGGTGTGGGACAATTGTTGACGTCATGGTAGGCGACAGCCTCACCGCATAGGTGACGGGCGCAGCCCTGTGCAAACTGATGTGCACAGTTGCACAATCCTGCAGAACGGGTCTCACTGAGTGTACCACTGCCTGCCTCTCTGTAGGCAAAATCCACAGCTGCACGCACTGCCACGCGCCCTGATGGCCCCTCAACAGCAGAGACAGAACGCACGAACCAGTTATAAAGGGTGAGTTTTCATTTTGCAACATGTAAGCAGGGCTGAAACTGTTATGTTGCGTCACAGCCCTTGCGTGTCCACGCACCCGTGATCATATCAATGGTGCGCACGTCTGCGCTGCCGCTGCCGATGACCTTGTAGGCTGTGGACCACGCTGCCTCCAGCGTGCTCACTGCATCAGCCATGGGCATCGCCTCCAGCTTGCCCTGCAGCAGCAGCAGTAACAATAGCAGCAGCAAGGATCAATAAGATAGGGACAACTGCGCTTGCAGGTAATGGCATTTCCAATGACCATCTGCAACACACACTGCCGCAGACACTTGAGGCAGTAGCTGCTGGAACCGCACTTCAACACAAACCAACCCTCAGAACTTGCAGGAAGCATCCATGCACATAACAGACAACGACGGTCAAGGCAGCGGCGCATACAATCACACCTGCGCGTTCTCGCGCAGCAGCCCCCAGCGCTTGAGCCGCGGCAGCGCTGCCTCCAAGTCATAGTCAATCGGGTGGTCAAACTCCTTTGACAGAAAGTCCTCGCAGGCGTTGTCCAGGTCATCAGCCAGCAGAGGGCGGCCCTTGATCAGGAGCATCATGTAGGCCAGCAGCATCTGCTTCAGCTGCTGGTCTGCCATCTCCTGCAGGACGGACAAGATGCAACGACAGGGCAGAAGTCAAGCGCATTGGCCGCTTGCCCAGCAGCAGCATGTAGGCAAGCAGCATCTGCTTCAGCTGCTGGTCGACCATCTCCTGCAGTGTGCAAGGCAGAGCGGCAGGCGCAGGCGGGTCTGAATATGTGGTGACTGGTGACTGATATGGAGCCATGTCAGGACAGCCGCAGACTAAAGTACAGATCACATTCGCGAAGTCGAGAGGAACATGGACGCCAAGTCAAAGTCAAACCTGGTCAAAGTCAAACGCACCTCCATGATGACGCTGACCACGCCCTCCTGCGAGTCCTGCATCTTGTCGTACAGCGCGCTTGTCATCTGCTGCTGCAGCATCGTGCGCTGCGTCTGCGCGGTGCTGTACACTGTGAAGCAGCGCGTGAGCACCAGGCTGGCCGCGGTCCACACGATGTTCATGTTGATGTCCTTGCCGGCCTGTGTGGCAGCAGCAGCAGCAGCAGCAGGCACAGTTCACGTTGACCAGCTCCACATACAGACCATATGCAGGCCCGCGCACACGCCTGCACTCCCACAGAACCCACGCACTGAACTTCAGCACAGTCATCACGTGCCCCTCCCTGCTGCCCAGCATCGCCCACAGACCAAAAAGAATTGTTGGTAGCAGTAAATAGTTTCGAGCAGTAGTAGATTGCGCAACACTGCAACACGTTCGCTATAGTAGCACCTACGGGCCCCGCCAAAAACACTTGCCACATTGCCCACACACCTTCCACAGCACCAGGACCTCGGCCTTGAGCATGGCCATGACGGTCACCACCAGGTTGACCAGCTTCATACGAGAACCGCAAGCCATGGACCACAACAAGCCACAGGCAGGCACAATGGTACACACAAGCGCACCTTCCACAGCACCAGCGCGCCCGTGATGAGTGCAGTCATGACTGTCACCGCCAGGTTGACCAGCTGGAAGGGCTTGATGCTGCACACAATCATCACAGAGACCACAAACAAAGCACCACCGCATCTTCCACAGCACCGGGGCCCACGCCATGAGCGCTGACACAGCCGTGACTGTCACCACCAAGGTGACCAGAACATCACAGACCGCCACCCCACAGGTCACACCCCAGCAACACCTCAGCCAGAGTACACACACACACTCACCTTCCACAGCACCAGCGCGCCTGTCATGAGTGCGGTCATGACCATCACCGCCAGGTTGGCCAGCTGGAAGGGCTTGATGCCAGCAACCAGTCCACATACAGTGCAAACACTGCCCAAGTGCAAAACCACAACCCACAAGCACCTTCAAAGCACCAGCACATCCGTTTTGAACGCTGTCATCACCCTTTCCCAGCATCATACTTATAGCGCAACACAAAGAAACATACGAAACGGATGTTACCCACACACCCACCTTCCACAGCACCAGCGCGCCAGTCATGAGTGCAGTCATGACCGTCACCGCCAGGTTGACCAGCTGGAAGGGCTTGATGCCCACGATCTTCTCGGGGAAGATCATCTCCACGTCAGCCATCGGCGTCTCGCCAAACACCTGCAGCCGACACAATGAAACAACACAATGCACAGAAAAATGGGGCATGGTTTCTGCTTGCAGGTTGCTTGCACCAAAAGCACATTTCCGCGTCAGCCATGGGCGTCTCGCCAAACACCTGCACGCGACACAGTGAAACAACACAATGCACAGAAGAATGGGACACGGTTGTCGCTTGCAGGTTGCTTGCACCAGAAGCACATCTCCATGTCGGCCATAGGCGTCTCGCCACACCCCTGCAGGAGCAATGCGGTCGAAACACAGCAGCAGCAGCAGGCATGGACACACACACCATCACATACTGTTACAGCTTGCAACAGTAGCACAGCTCCGCGCTGGCAAAGGGATTTGGCCAACAAACATGTGCAGGGTGATGGTGTGCGGGCATGCTGCAAGTCATCCCGACGCATCCGCAAAGGCACATTGTACAATGCGATTCACCCAGTACCATGCAGCGATGATTCGTCACACACCTTGATGTTGATGTTGCGGTACAGCAGGATGCCCTGCATGCGCTCGTCCTTGGTCTTGTTGGGCGCGTTGGCGGAAGCCGTGGGCGGCTTGCGCGCAGGGTAGGCGCGCCTGCGCACAGCAGCAGCAGCGCGGCGACAGCAGTAATGCTGAAAAATGGTTAAACGAGCCATAGTATGTAGTACAGACTCCAGACGTCAACCTGTCAGTTCTCCAAAAGATAACATAACTGACTGTCATACATCACCCTCACCTGTAGACCACCACGATATCCTTGAAGGTTGGCTCCTGCAGCTCCATCTTGGTGGGGAAGGCCTTGAGCAGCGTGAGCAGCGTGGGGCACTGCCGCGCCAGCGTGTTGCGCTCCACAGCCTGCAGGACGGTTGGGCAGGGGGTCGAGAAGAAGCAGTGCATGGTGTGCATGGTGGCCAAACAAATTGCAGCTGCTCCAGTGTGCAGCAGGCTGCAGTGCACTTACAAGCTTTCGCATATGTGCGTGATGCCATTAACTGCACACTGCATGATCACAGCGGGGACCGGCAGTGACTCAGGCGGGCGTGCAGGTGCTCACGCGGTTGGCGCAACACAGCAGCTGATGTGCGTGTACAGAGAGCACGAACTACATACTGCTGCTTCAATGGCTGCTGAGATGTCAGCACATGCTCGTGCTGCGCAGTCCTCCTCGCCCGCGTATGTGTGCTGGCCACCAGTGGTTTCTTTTGTACACACACTACTTGCTGAGACATCTGCACTATCCTACATATCAGTGTGCTCACCTTGGCAAACTTATGTGTGCTGGCCACCAGCGTGTTGCCCTGCATCTCATACATCTGCATGGCAGCACCATCGCCATGCGCAGACATGCGCACAACAGCAACCGCAGCCTCCTCTGCTGCCGCAGCAGCCTCAGCAGCCTGTGTCGACAGGAAAGGTTGCAGCAGGAACAGCAGCAGACCATGGAGGTTGAAATAGGTAGGCTAAGGCATTGCAAACAGCAGCGATGTCTGGTAGACATCCTGCGCCCAGAGGGAGCTGCTGCTGGCTGCAGAACAGATATCGGCAGCTTGCAAAACAAGCTCCGAAAGCACATTGTTTTCCAAGTCAAACCCAGTCAAACACAACACACACACACCTTCTGCTCCTCCTCCGTCTTCTTCTTGACCAGGCCGACCTTGGCTAGCAGGCCCTCAAGCGGCTGCCGCATCTTGTCGATCAGGTTGAACACAGTGTAGTCCATCAGCAGGTCCAGCTTCTGGTCAATGAGCAGCCCAGACAGCTTCTCAGTGCCGATGCCGCGGTGGAACACCAGGATGCGGTCCTGCAGAGGTGGAGGTGGAGCAGGAAAGCATGTGCATGCATGAAATCTGTGCTTGCAGGAACAGCGTGACAGCTGACAGCTTCTTAGTGCCGATGCCGCGGTGGAACACCAGGATGCGGTCCTGCAGAGGTGGAGGTGCAGCAGGAAAGCATGTGCATGCATGAAATCTGTGCTTGCAGGAACAGCCCGACAGCTGACAGCTTCTTAGTGCCGATGCCGCGGTGGAACACCAGGATGCGGTCCTGCAGAGGTGGAGGTGCAGCAGGACAGCATGTGCATGCATGAATCTGTGCTTGCAGGAACAGCCCGACAGCTGACAGCTTCGCAGTGCCAATGCCGCGGTGGAACACCAGGATGCGGTCCTGCAGAGGTGGAGGTGGAGCAGGACAGCATGTGCATGCATGAAATCTGTGCTTGCAGGATCAGCGTGACAGCTGACAGCTTCTCAGTGCCGATGCCGCAGTGGAACACCAGGATGCGGTCCTGCAGATGTGAAGGTGCAGCAGAACAGGAGGCACACTAGAGCAGGAGCAGCAGCTGACATGCAGGGTTCTCTGCTTGCAGGAGCAGCGTGACAATGGACAGCTGCTCTGTGCCGGTGCTGCGGGCGGACACCAAGAAGCGGTCCTGCAGGGTTTGGTTGCATGGTGCAGGCCAGGCAGTGTGCGTCATGCAGGGTGCTGTGCTTGCAGGACAGCATGAATAGCAAGCGGAGATGCCAGAGGAGTCATCATCATCATGTTACTCATCAAGCCATAGCATCAACGCCATCGGCCCCGCGCCCCAATGGAGCCCCAACAAGGATGCCAGAGGAGTGAGTGATGTGGAGCATGGGCTGGTTGCAGCTCCACGTTATGCATAGCTGCGCACCACCCAGTGCAACAGATTCCCCTCAACTCACCGCCATACAGTCGGGCAGGTTGGCGCGGATGGCTTGCCTCTCCGGGCTGCTCTGCCAGAACTTCTTGAGCAGGTCTGGGTCCATGTAATCCCAGTTGACCTCCATGGGCAAGTTGAGGTTGAAGTTCTCCTGCTGAGCCAGGTCCCACTCCTCCTTGGTGAGCAGCGTGTAGTGTGACGCTCGCAGGACTTCATACACGTCAGCAATGAACTCCTTCTCCTTCTTTTCCAGTACTGGCGTGGTGGGCAGCGACTTGCTGCTGCGCTGCAGGTAGATGCTGTTGCGGGCGCCGCTGGCGAATGGCAGGAAGTTGGTGCGCATGCTGCAGGGATACAACAGTATGCACAGGAGCATGGAGAGAACAGGAAGGATAGTGGGCTTATGTTGACGCAAGCATACTGTGATTTGAACGCTGGTGTGGTGTGATACGAGGTCAAAGGTGCAGACATACTGGCACGATTGCAGGGTACATCAGGGCTTGCCAGCTGCACAACGAAGCATTGCAGGAGAAGGATGAACATGGTAGCTGCACTGCAGGCATGTGCTTGCACGTTACGCAGAGCCTCTCGTGAATGGTTAGCATGAGGCTTGCAGGCCAGCAGTCAATCAGCTGCAGGAGGATTCTCTGGCGCTGCTTCTCCCAGCTTCGCAGGCGTGCTGCCCCAAGCTGCAGCATTGCTTGGGCCCGATGGTGCTCAGGCGTTGCTGCACAATAGCCCTGCTGCACTGCGTTCTCTGCTGCTGCTTGAAACATCACTGTTAGGTTTCACCCACCGGTCCTTGAGGTCGAAGAAGTCAAAGTTTGCCACACCCTCCATGAGCTTGCACAGGTCGTCAAACACAACCCTGTCCACCAGCTCCAGCCTGTTCTTGATTGCCATCTTCAGCTCGTGAGCGTCAACGCTGACGTGCTTCTCTACAAGTAGTGCAAAGCAAGCCACACCAAAGCAAGCAACATCTGAGTACAGCACCAGTTCAGGCAGCAGCAGCACCAGCAGCAACTGCTTCTACGCAACAGGCACTCAGCATGCATGCAGCTTGCTGCATCCTAACTTCTAGATTACCAGGAGGCATGACGAACGTGTCCACGCGTGGCCCCTTAGCCGAGGACCGAGACCCTGGTGAGGAAGCCATGGTTCCTGCTAGCCTGGTGATGCGTTCAGACCAGCGAGCGTCCTGAGCTGATGCTTTGCTTCTTGCTTCTGATCAATATTTCAAGTACTGATCGCGCGAATGGGATGCGAAACGGCAGTGAGACAACGGCCCTGGCGTGAACACACGCTGCGTCTCTGCTGAACACCAGGCCAACCTCAGCAGCACAGTTTGTGACCTCGGTGCACGTCATGCGGAGGACTACGGTGAAGAGGTATGGTCATGGTACAGTCAGGAATACCAGGTGGAGTGACACGGACTAGGGCTGAGACAACGCCTGTCGTTTGTCGCGTAGCACAAAGATTTCATTGCATCAATGTGCTATGTGTTATGCTTGCGGGCTTGAGGATCGGCCCGATCCTGCTGGCAAGTGGGTCAAGCATCAGAGGGTGAAGAATACCTGTCTCCTTTTACAGTTTATTCAAGAGCCAGCAACTTACCGCTAATAGAACGCTAGATTAGAGCAATCAGCAATCGCGGGACACAGGCAGGCCTCCTCTGCTGCTGCAGCCCATACGGCAGCAGAACCTGCTGCTACTGATGTTCTGCTGTGATGGCCCGGTCTGTTTTTGTGTTGCCCTGTCAGCGTAGGTGTCAATGTTCATTGAGGTGTTGCGGTCTACATCATTGATTTACAATGTTTGCATGTCACGAGTGCAGTGACAGCAGCTCCTGCAGCCACACGCTTGGCAAGCTGAAGACTAAGATGATTATTGAACCTTGCTTGGCAGGTTGATTGGAAGCTTGCTTGGCAGGTTGATTGGTTGGTTGCGAATGGACACAGCAGTTTCTGCTACCCAAGGGCAGCCGCTGCGGCAGTGTTGAGCTGCAGCCTGCCACGCCGACTGATGCCAATTGCTGTTTACAGCTTGATCGTCTTGCGCCACAGCTAGCCCAGTGGCGCCGTTTACGGCTGCCAGCAGCGCTGCCCTGGCGACCCAGGCTAACTTGTGGCTAAGGCCTGCAGGGTATTCTGTGAGAACTGTCAACAATGTGATGAGTTACAGGTAGCTGTCTGGCAGCAAGACAAGCAGCACACCAGATCATTTATGGAGCAAGCATGGCTGGAAGTGAGCAAAAGTGCGCATCTGCCGGCAAAGAAGTAAATGCGTGGTTATGATATACTGTCAATTGACGATTGGAGGCTACACAGGTGCAACAATGTTGCAATGGCTGCTGCACAGGAGCCTGAGGCCTTTGAGCTGCACCGCAGCAAGATGTGGTAAGATGGGCAACGTATGCAGCACACTGAATGTTAATTGTTGCATTGCTGCCAGCAGCATGGCTAGCACGGCCCTGCAGCCGTCACACCCTGCCGATCTTGTGCTGGTGAGCTGGCATGCACTTGTCCAGTGTTTAGCACGTCGCCTCGGCACTACTGCCAGATCCCGAGTATTCAAGCTATGAAAGCCGGATTGGTACTTCTTTGCACCATCAGATTCAAAAGGCCTGTCACTACATGCGAGCGAGGACAAACCAGGGCTTGTCTCTTGGCCTTTACACTGTGTTGCCCTGCTTCGCTGCTGCTTTCGCTGATAGACTACAGAATCGTTTTTGCAAGGTCTTTCCGTTGCCGCATGTGTGATGTATTGCTGAGTTCTCATTGTTGCACACACTCACAACAGGGCAGGCCACATGGCAGCCTCGTACGCTAGCTTGCATGCGTGCATGTTCACCAATTTGTTATCTTTATAGGCTCTATGCCGCGTAGAAACTGCAAGATGCTGCGAGACAAGCAGGCGCTTATCAGGCTTGCAGGAGCAGCGGCAGCGCTGGGGTGTGCAGGCATTGCTGCCTGGTACCTTACACCTGCTGCTCAAGGCTCTGCCACTTCATCTATATGGAGTCTATTTAGTGGTTCAGCTGCTGCTGCGCCTTCAACAGACCAGCAGAACATTGCAGAGCCTGCACCAATCCCTGCTGAAGCAGCGGTGGACGTGGGAGCAAGCAGCAGCAAGCAGAAGCCCAGCACTAGCAGTGCCGAGGAGCAAGGAGAGACCTCTGCTGCTGTTGCAGCACCTGAAGTGGCGGAGGGTGCTGCTGCTGAAGATGACACAAATGCTGCTGGCGCTCCAGCTAGGGAGGCTGCTGCCCCAATCAGCGTGCAGCAGCAGCAGCAGCAGCAGCAGCAGCAGCAGCAGCTCCAGCAGGATCATCGGGATCAAGCTTTACAACAGAAACCAACATTGCAGCTTGATGGAATGGCTGCAGAGCAGGAACAAGCTCACCAAGCACAGCAACCGCAGCCGCAGTTGCTGGAGTCACCAGCGCAGCAGCAGCAGCAGCAGCAGCAGCAGGAGGAGCAACCACAGCAAGAGCAGCAGCAAGGGCAGGAGCTGCAGGAAGCACAACAGCAGCAGCAAGGGCAGGAGCAGAAGCCTGCACAAGAGCAGCAGCAGGGGCAGGAGCAGGAGCAAAAGCAAGAGCAGCAGCAAGATCAACAGCGTTCACAGCAGCTGCCGCCACTGCACGCGTCCAAGTTTGAGCAGCAGCTCGCACAGTGGCAGCAGCGGCAGTCACAAGACGCCAGCGATGCAGCGTTCACCAGGTCACCCCGCAAGCAGCAGCAGCAGCAGCAGCAGCAGCAGCAGATGGATCTGCCGCCGCTATCACCCCGTACGTCACAATCACAGCTGTCTCCCCGCCATCATCAGCAGCAGCAGTCGATGCTGCTGCTATTGAGCCCTGGTACTAGCCCCGGCCCTTTCCTAGAGCGCACGCTCTCTGGTGCTTCCAGTCCCAGCAGCACTCCTCGCAGTGCCAGCATGCGGCAGCGCGCCAACATCAACACCACGCGCAAGGGCCCTTCGCTGGACCTGACCGTGTCATCTGCTGCTGTCGCGCGCAGCTTGCAGATGCAGTACGTGGACGACGAGGCGGTTGCTGCAGCTGCAAATACGCCAGCTGTAACAACCGCAGAAGCAGCAGCAGCAGCAGCAGGGCTGCCTGCAGTGTGCCCACTGTCAGCCTCGTGTGCGCTGCTGTGTGAGCAGCACTGCAGGAAGCTGCAGGACATCCACGGGGACCTGGGGGAGACGACTGCACTGGACATCGGCTGCGGCACTGGCGGCTCATGCTTCGAGCTTGCGCTGAGGTGGGGCTCATGGGCCAGGGCTCTCATAAACTTACTAGCCTATGTAGATCTGTGCCCTGTGTAGAATAACATAGTGTAATGATCGATCATGATCAGCCCCCCCCCCCCCCCCCCCAGCCCCCCTATTCATTCCTCACAGGGGCTGCTGCACAGGGGCAGGGGTGGGCTAGTACTGCTGGTTAGGACAGGTGGTCTCCAGCCACTAGCGCAAGCTGCATGCTGTATTGGTATCGGTGTGGCAGCGTTGAGAGATTTCCGTGCTTTGATCATGGGCGCGTGTACTGTACGTCTGTTGCGTGTGCGCTGGCCGACGTTGGTCCTGCTGCTGACTGCCTGCGCACTGTGCCTGGCTGCTGTGCTGTGCTGCTGGCCTGCTGTGCTTGCTGCTGCAGCTTCAGCCATGTGCTGGGCCTTGACGGTGACCCGATGCATGTGGTGGCTGCAAAGGAGATGAAGGAGCGAGGCCAGGTAAGCAGCTCAAGAGTGGGCATGCATGTTTTGCAAGCCCTGATGCTTGTGCTCTATTTTTATCGATACTCAACACACATTTGCAGGTGGCAGCGGCAGAGATCTGGCTTGTACATGTTGACTTTGCAACCGAGTTGGCGGCAGTTGTCAACAGCACGCCCACCCTTGTTTTTGCCTGCATGCTGTCTGTTTGTTGTTGTCGTGCTGCAACCAGCTGGAGTACTTCCCTGTTGCTGGAGACGCCAGCAGCAGCGCTAGCACAGCTGCTGCTGCTGCTGCCAGCAGTCCTGCAGGCAGGGCTGCACGGCGGCTGAGTGAGGCTGGGGAGGAGCTGCAGCAGGGGGCCACATGCGCTGCCAAGGTGTCGGATGACATCGACAGGGACAAAGTCAGGTGGGGCCTGCAGCTTTCTGTGCAGAGCTTGCTGCTGCTTCTGCAGGCTCTTGCAGGAAATGTCCTGAACTTGCATCATCATGCTGCACAAATATTCCTGCATGAATGACAATGATTGCTGGTGTTGTGGCGCCAACACAGCTTGGTTCACGCCGTGGTGCATCCTGTGCGAGCAGTTGTGCACAGCAGCTGGCTTGGTGCTGGAACTGATGCTGCTGTTGGCACTATCTGCAGCTCCTGCAGCCTATGCAAACATAGGTAAAGCACGGCTCTTGGTTTCCAAAGAACCAACCACATGTGTGCTTGACACTGCAGGTTCTGGCAGTATGCACTGCCTGAGCTGCCGCCAAAGCTGCAGCCTGTTGATGCTGTGCTGGTGGAGGATGTGGAGGGGCGGCTGGGGCCTGGGCTGGCCAGGGTGCTGGAGCAGGTGCCTGGCCTGCTGAAGCCTGAAGGCGTGTGTGTGGTGGTGCTGGATGACAGCAGCAGCAGCAGCAGTAGTGAGGGGACTGGTGTAGGGCATGCGGCTGATGTAGCAGCAGCAGCAGCAGGGGTGGGGGGTGCGGCTGGTGATGCTGATATGGATGAACAGCAACAGCATGGGGGCAGTGGGTTTGTAGCGAGTATGCGGCATGTGAGGCAGCGGTTGGAGCAGCAGGGGCTGCGGTTTGTGAAGCAGCAGCAGCTGCGGTACCCACTTGCTGGTGGGAGCTGTGGGCTGGCTTGTGCAGGCGTCTGGCTGCAGAGCTGAGCCTGTGAGCATGCGTTGGCAGTTAGCAGGTATCTTCGACCTGCATGCATGATGCGTCACTTGTTTAGTTGTGTACCACAGTTCGAAAGCGTTCAGCGACATTGCCTGGCTTGTACATGGGTCTGGTGTGCTTACTGGGGGGGGGGGGGGCGCGGGAGCGTTCAGTGACATTGCCTGGCTTGTACATGGGTCTGGTGTGCTTACTGGGGGGGGGGGGGGGGGGGGGGGGGGCATTTTGTAAGCAGGGTGTGCCCTCGCGGTCTGGTGGCGGGGTGAGTTGCCGTGCATCTTTCAGGCAACTGCGCTTGTGCACCTGTGACTGCTTATTCCAATCACGCCTCCCTGACGTCGCTTGTTGTTGTTGGCAGTGCCAAGCATGCACGTGTCAGTGCACTGTTGCCGCTGGCAGTCGAGCCTCAGTTGTTTGGGCAGTTGTGGAAACAACTTCTCCGGCTGCGTTTGGCGAGGGTTGCTACAGGCTGACTCCGGTCAACAAGGGCGAGCCAGGTTCCCTGACTGTCATGACAGTGACTGATCAGTTACTAGGGTTGTGCTGTGTGCTGCGTGCGCAGTTGATGTGCGAAGCATCACAGTGTTAGCTTTGAGGGCATATTTAGTTGATTTCAGACGTCAACATTTAAACATCGCGTGGTTACCCTCGGTAGCACCATGCGTATGGCGTGTTGACCTCGTGGCAGCCCTGTCCTGCAACCTGTTTGAACCAAGTTGCTACCAGCTCGGCTTCGTCTACACCTTTTGACGCCTCTTCAGTACCTGAATGTGAACATTTGCCCTTATCGTAAGACGCCCTTCAAGCAGGTGCATAAACGTTCATTTTGCAGCAGCTCACACAACCGGATGGCTTGAGGTGCAGCACAACGCTTCTGGCGTTTGCTTCGCGGGCGTAACCCCCTTGTTCAATCATGAGGAGGTCTTTGGCGCCCAGCGTGAAGAAGCAACGCCCAGATGCTGAAAACACCCAGCCCTGCAGCACCGCCTGTCTGTCACAACAGTCCTGCAGCAGTGACATCACTGTTGGGGGATTGCTGGGAGTCAGGGGGCCATATAGCAGCTTCCAAAGCAGCAGCACAGACGCTAAAGAGGCACCAAACCATGGTCCTGCTCTTTCTGTGCGGCAGGCTCTTCCTGTACAGCCTTTCAGCACTGTCAAGGCCTTCAAGGCAAGAACACGCGTTAAGCATGATGACTGCATCAGTTGCTTCACAGCACAGCTTACTGCAACTCTAGACCTGTTTGCTTGCCATGTGATGGCTTTTTGGTAGATGTGCTGGATGTCAGCCACACTGTAGGCCAGAACTCTGCCCCAGCCTGCTTCCGCCAGCTTGCAGGAAACCCGTTTGACTGATGTGTGCTTGCCCATGCTCTGCAATAAAAGAAAGTTCCTATACAGCTTGTCTATATGTGATACCATGCTGGTTTTTTCACCCATTCCTGCAGTGCCCGCTTCCTAGTGGAGCATGCTCAGGAGGCGGCAGTGGCCGTGGCAGCCTTGGAGCCAAGAAGCACTATGGCGGAGGTGCTGCTACAGCAGCTATACTGGCAGCCATTGGGCGCAAGATATGTATTGATGGCAGCAGCAACAAGTCAGCGGCAGAGCTTTCCAGCATCAATACAGCAGCAGAGCTGGTGCTGTATGACCCAGAGGAGCATAGGATGCAGCTGCAGAACCTGCATGATGAGCAGCAGCGGCAACAGCAAAAGCAGCAAGCTGACACACTGCAGCGGAAAGGGTCTGCAACTCAAGCAGCAGCAGTAGAGATGGCTAGCAGCAGCCCTATTGCAGCAGCAGACGCAGATGGTGGGGCTGATGAAGCAGCAGCAGCGGCTGTGCCAGCATCAGGCAGCAACTTGCAGGAGACAGGACAGTCTGAAGATGCAGTGGACGCGGCAGCAGCAAATGCTGCACCTGCTGCTCCTAACATTGCCTTTGGCATCAACTGGGACCAACGAGTGAAGGTGTATGCTGACATGTTTCTCGTGGAGAAGCTGAGGCCGCATCAGCGCGAGGGAGTGAAGTGAGTCGCAGTCGGTGGCTCGCTTTGGGCAGAGCGACTGCTGCAACACCTATCCTGCAAGTGTTAGCACTATCAGCAACAGCAATGGTTGCTTGCCAGCTGCCAGGCCACTTACTTAGTGCAGTAGCTTGATGGTTGTGCTATTTCCTGCAAGCATGCGCCATGTGCTTCTGACTGTGCTGCAATTCACGAACATGCAGCCACACATGTTGCCACTTCCTTTCTCTGCAGGTTTGTATTTGAATGCCTCACTGGCGTACGGCAGGAGGGCATGTATGGTGCAGTGCTGGCAGGTGCGCAGACGACAACACAGCACAGTGCACACGAGGAGGCTGTTCTTGGCCATCACAAACAGACCTGGTAACATGGTGTGGCAGCACCCCGATGGCAGCATCATTATGAGTTGACCAACTCACCTCTGCGGCTGGGCCCTTCTGGCTGTGTCACTGTCTCATGCTGCTGCAGATGGCATGGGGCTGGGCAAGACCTTCCAGACCATCGCCTCGCTGTGGTGCCTCCTGACCAAGGGCGTCAACGGGCAGCCCACTTGCAGGAAGCCGCTCATCCTGTGCCCCACATCACTGGTGCAGGTAGGCAGCCGTGGCTGATTGTTGTGGCGCAGCTACCGCCTCTCACGCTGAAGAGCGCAGTCATACATCTTGCAGGGCATGATGCATGAAGCATGCGAGCACAACATTTTAGAATTGCCAAATGCCTTGAAGCACCTGCATTGTTGCATTCAACTGCTTGTCCTGCAAGCATCCTGCAAGCAGCCGCTTTGCAGCGTCATGCCGTTCATTGCTTTTCCAGTCATGCCCGCTACAATGCTGTGTTGCCGGCGCCAAAAAGAAGTTGCGTATGCTGCTGCCTTTGTGCATGCAGAACTGGGGCAAGGAACTAAAGCTGTGGCTGGGGGATCGCGTGGTGCCGGTCGTGGTTGACGACACCCGTGCTGAACAAGTGAAGAAATCATTCCAGGTGCGTGCTGTCAAGCGCCTTGGCTGCCTTGCATGCTGCCCCACCCTGCATATGGTCACTACATGGATTTTGAGCGCCTAGGCTGCCAGCGCAGCACCAGAGCAGCACAGGTTTCACCAGGTTGTGCGGAGGCAGCTGTAGCACATGTCACGTCACCAGTCGTTGGGGCCGTGGACCTCCATGTGATGGGGCATTTGTTACATGCCACAGCATCGCGCGTGGTGCTGCAGTATCTGCTGCGTCTCGTCAAAGCATTGCTGCACAGCACAAACATGTGTATGGCTCTGCAGGAGTTCCGTGCCTTCAGCCATGGCGGCAAGCCTAAGGTGCTGGTCATGAGCTATCCCTGCTTCAGGATGCACAAGGCAGAGGTGTACCGCAAGGGCCTTGACGTGGTGAGCAGGCCTGCTGGCTTGGCCTGATTCTGTCACCAATGCAAACGCAACAAAACCAGCGCCCTTGTTTATCTACCAGTGTTCAAGACCCAGCTGCTTGTCAGCCAAACGGCCTGTCCGTTACAACAGGGTGTGTGGTGGCCCTGCAGGTGATGTGTGATGAGGCGCACTTCCTGAAAAATGGAGAGGCCCAGATCTCACAGGCAGTGGCGGGCTTGGCATCTGCCAAGCGGCGCCTGCTGATGTCAGGTGAGCTCAACATTTCAGCTTAGTCAGGCTCAGGGTGCAAATGCCGTGTTGTTCTTGCTCCTGCAGCTGCCTGCATCACAGCGACTGATGTGCATGCAGTGCACATGTTACTGGCGGCTAATTCCATGTATTTGAACAAAAGCATGATATTTGGCTGCTTGCAGGCACACCCATCCAGAACGACCTGTCAGAGTTCCATGCTGTGTTTGACCTGGCCTGCCCTGGTCTGCTGGGAGACCTCAAAGCCTTCAACAGGACGTACGAGGGGCCCATCCAGCGCGGCAGGGACGCAGATGCAACAGAGAAGCAGGTGCTGCTGAGCGCCGCAAACACAAGTAGTGCATGTGATGCCCTTGTGAATGAGTGCTGGACAGCAGCTGCAGCGCTGCTCACATCATATAATGGCTGCGCAGCACCAGCTTTTTGCGATGCATGCAGCATGTCAAATTTGTGCGCTCCTTCCCAACCCTGCACTGTTGCTGACATAGTTTTCCTGCAAGCATTTTGAGTGCAGCGAGGGCCTCACCACAACGTTGTAGTGTCTGCTATTCATTGCTCTGCACGTACACGTGACCTGTAGGTCACGCTGGGCCTGGAGCGCATGGAGCAGCTCATGAAGCTATGCAACAAGTTCATGCTGCGCCGCACGAGCACAGTGCTCAAGGCGCTGCTGCCAGCCAAGGTTGAGCAGGTGCGCTGAATGAGGCAGGGTCTTCTTGCAACCGACATAATTTGACGAAGTTGACGTGGCAGATTAGTTCCTCTGCCATGAAATTGCTGCTGTTGCACATCAGGGGCCATGCCCAGTCAGCGGCATCGCCACCCATTCCTGCAAATGAAACCAACTTTCATTGTTGTTCTGGCTACTTGTGTGTGCTGTATGCCAATTCTGCTGCTGCAATGGCCTGTGATGATGGACAGGTTGTGTTCTGCAAGCTGAGCCCTCTGCAGCTGAAGCTGTACAACGCATTCCTCAGCAGCAAGCCAGTGCAGGCGCTGCTGGCATCCACAGCAATAGACCCAGAGTCAAAGGCCATCAAAGCAGCGGCAGCCAAAGCCAAGCGTTATTCAGCAAAGGCCACCAAAGCAGCTGCAGCAGCAACGCAAGCAGCAGCTGTGCTCAGCGAGGCGCCAGCAGCAGCAGCAGCAGCAGCAGCAGCAGCAGCAGCAGCAGCTGGGGATGCAGGAGATGCTGAATCCTTCCAGCATCCGCGCTCTGCTGCAGGCAGCAGGCGCACAAGCGCCAGCGCAGCTGCACCTGGCAGCAGGCACATCAGCACTAGCGCAGCTGCGCTGTCTATAACAACACAGCAGCAGCAGCAGCAGCAGCCAGAGGAGGCAGAGGAGGATGACCCGCAGCAGCCAGCAGCAAAGGAGGACACGCTTGCTCCTCTGGTGGCCATCACTGCCCTGAAGAAGCTGTGCTGCCACCCAGACCTGATATGGGAGATGCTCAACAAGCACAAAGTGCAGGCCAAGCAGAAGGCGCAGCAGCAGGTGTGTGCAACATCCTGCAAGCGCTTTGTCACAGATTATGCCTGTTGATGACGCACGCAGCTTATGGGCCGCCCAGCAGCTTACCTACATTGACGGCGCTTGGCACATATATCTGTGTCCCATGCTGGCTGGTTTGCTAAGTGATAACATGTATTAACAGTGTTGCTTCAACAATGTTACTTGCAGAGATTTTGCTGCGGCTGATATTGCTGGGTTCATTCTGCCCTGCTGTGCAGGCGCTGCTGGAAATGATGCATGCACAGCGGCGGCAGTCGTCACGAGCCACCGGCGTGAAATGCTACACAGCATCAGCGGCAGACTCTGATGTTGAAGATGATGATGAAGCAGGGGCCAAGAAAGGCGGCAAGGTGGGGACGGCTGCAGCACTTTTGTGACAACTGTGTGTATGAATGTTGCATGCACTTGCGACACATGTCATCGTTCCTATGTGTGCACTGTTGCATGGTACGTTAGTACCGTGCCAACCTTGAGCGCTGCTGCTGCTGCTGCTGCTGCGGCTGGCTGTCACTGCCCCTGCAGGCCAAGTCTGGCGGCAGCCGGAAACGCAGTGGGGCTGCTGCTGCAGGTGCTCGGCAGCAGCTGAGTGGCTTTGAGGGCTGCGAGCCCATGTTTGGTCATGCAGACATTTACCCAAAGTACCAGGCAGGGAAGTGCCAGGCATGGCACTCGGGTGAGCATCAGCGGCAGGATATACGTGTTATGTTCTGCCAGTGTCATGTTGCTGGATGCTGCATGTATTGCGACTGAGGTGCAGACGTGCCTGCAAGGCTTATGTTGCAGCTGAGCTGCAATGGTTTGGTACTGTGCTGAGGCTGGTGAATGCCATATAAATTAAGCTGCTGATTGTGCTGCTGCCCTTGCACCAGTGTTGTTTGAACTGTACACACTGCTGATGCTGATGCATTTTTGCACATGCGCTGCTGCAGGCAAAGTGATGGTGCTTGAGGCGCTGCTGAAGGGCATCAAAGCTTCAGAGCCCACGGACAAGGTGGTGCTGGTCAGCAACTACACAGGTGTGGCAATGAAGTATGGGCCTGATCGGAAGCCACCACACACCTCTGCTTACTTCTCTTTTGACTGCTGAATATGCGGCTCAAGAGGTCCATGCGCAGTGCATCTACATGCCACCCTTCAACAAACAATCTGATTCAATCACCAAGTTGGTGAAGCCATTCCTGCAGGCTGCACGCTGCAAGGTCACCGCCTCGGCGGTGCAGCCTAAAATTTAGAATGCACACACACTAATATCTGGTACGCAACAGCAACCCCAAATACCTCTGTGCACCTTCAACTGCTGCACTCCCGCAGAGGCGCTGGACGTGCTGGGCGGCATGTGTGCATCTCACGGCTGGCCCACACTGAGGCTGGACGGCAGCTGCAGCGTGAAGCAGCGGCAGGCACTAGTTGACACCTTCAACGACCCCCAGGTGGGTGGGGGCGGGGATTCATGCATATCCTGCTGCATGCTTGACACTTTGAAAGCACCACACTGTGCTGCATATGTTTGCATGCACACCGATGCCTGCGACAGGCTCACATGCGGCATGTCAACTGCTGCTCTGGATGACGCTGTACAAGCCCGCCTGTCTTCCATTGCTTTTTCAGCAAAGTATGTGTTTACTGCGTGTCCTGTACGTGCAGCATCCCAGCTTTGTGCTGCTGCTGTCATCCAAGGCTGGCGGCGTTGGGCTCAACATCATAGGCGCAAACAGACTCGTGCTGTTTGACCCAGGTGCGAACAGCGCTAGGTGACATGCTGCATGCTGTCTTGTGCCTAGTTATCATACTGTTAACAGCCGGCAGAGAGCAACGCCCGTCTGTTACAGATCCCTGTCACTGGCAGATGACCAGTCAAAGCCTGTTGCAACCCACCGTTGCTGCTGCTGCTGTCACTGCCCTGCAGACTGGAACCCTGCTAATGACCTGCAAGCCATGGCGCGCGTGAGTACTGCACAGCATTTGCAGCTGCAATGCCTGCCATTGTCGGCTACCCCAGCCTGCTGCAGTACGATGCAAGCGCCTTGCACCAGCATGATCGAGAGGGCCTTCGAGTGCCTCGATGCGGTGTGGCCCACTGAATGGCCCCATGTGCCCCTGTCTTCTGTGGCATAGCAGCCTGACTGCTGTTTCTACTGCTGCTCTGCTGCAGGTGTGGCGCGAGGGCCAGAAGAAGCGCGTGTGGATCTACCGGCTGCTGATTGCGGGCAGCATTGAGGAGAAGGTGCTGCAGCGCCAGCTGGCCAAGCAGGGGCTCAGCGAGGCACTCGTGGATGATGTGGGGCAGCAGGTGCGGCTGCATGCATGCGGCTGGCTAGGAGGGTGTCAGTTAAATCGGATATGGCACCAAATGGTGGTGCTGCTGCTGCTTGGCGGGTAGCACTGCTGGTTTGGACTGCGGCCAGCTGTTTGGTGGTAAGCGACTGCTTTTGGCTGGTATCCTCAAACCGCAGCTTCCTGCAAGTATCTGCTGCTAGCATGTCACGGTATCAATTGCTGAGACGTAGCCACTCCTGCTCTTGCTGCTGTTGCTGCCAGGTGCGCACCTTCAGCAGGGACGAGCTGCGCTCGCTGTTCCGAGTGGACCCCACCACCCCCTGCGACACGCACAAGGCCATCAAGTGCAGCTGCAGCGGCACGCTAGAAGACCTGGACAGCTGCAAGGAGCGGGCAGCAGCAGCGGCAGCAGCAGCAGCAGAGGGCGGCGGCGGCGGTGAGGCGGAGCAGCAGGGTGTGCTGGGCTGGGCACACCTGGCGCGTGCTATGGACAGCCCGGACCCCACTTGGCAGGTAGGCGGTCCATGCCAAGTGCAGCATGCAGTGCTGAGCAGTCCCGGACAGCCCTCGTATGGACTGCAATATTTGGCAGCCCATCCTGGTGTATGCATGTGTAGCATGCACACATACATGCAAGCACGCTAGCTCAGTACATGAGGCCACCTCAGTTTGTTGTTGGGACCCCTTGGCAAACACAAGAGCTGACATGGTGCTGTATGCCTGCCCTGCTGCTGATGATGACCCTTGCAGGCCATCAGCGACTTTGTGCGCAACAACTTTGTCACATACATCTTCTCAGACCACGTGCTAGGTGAGCCGTAGTCTGAAGCGCGCCGTTTGGCATTCATCCCAGAATAGCTTGACGTGGTTGAGCCCTTTCAATCCGCCCAACAATGTGTGCAACCCACACCTGTGTCGTTGTTGTTGAGGTGGTCGTCTATGCACAACTCAGCTCTCTGCACAGTCAACACACACATCCCCACGATAAGGCAGCCACCTGTCACGTCACGCACTCGCTACGCTCCATCTACGCACAGTGCCGTGTGGGTCACCAATGTGTCCTTGCCGCTGCTTTGCTGCTGCTTGGCTGCTGCTTGGCTGCCAAACCACTGCTGCTCAGATGACCACGGCCCTCCGCGGTTGCCAGACGGTCCAGCAGGACACAACAAGCGCAAGCGTGAAGCAGATGACAACACAGAAGACGATGAGGAGCAGGAAGAAGATGAAGAACAAAGTGAAGAGGACAGAGCAGGAGCAGGCAGCAGTGACGGTGAGGCAGGCTGCAGCAAGGGCGTGGCTGCAGGGCTGGCAATATGCCCAGCGCCTAAACCTAGCGGCAGCAGCTGGCAGCCGCAGCGCAGCAAATCCATGCAGCAGCAGAAGCCGCCGCAGCCGCCCCTGGCCCGGCGCAGCAAGTCCCTTCAGCAGCAGAAGCCACAGCAACCTGCCGTGCCAGCTGCTGCACTAGCACCGTTAAACCAGTCAGCAGCAGCAACAGCTTCAGCTGCAGTAGCTGAGCTGCCAGGGGCAGCTGCTGCATCCCAGCCCCCTGTCAAGCCGCCATGCAAACCGCCTGCATCAGCTGCCGCCAGGATTCCACAGCCACGCACCCACAGCCACAAGCAGCAGCCGCAGCGGCAGCAGCCAACAGCCACATCATCATCAGCAGCAGCATCATTTAATGCTGGAAAGAGTGGGTCGGCAGCAGCAGGCGATGATGAGGATGACTGGTTCAAGTGACTGTAGATCAGGGCAGGTTGCAGCACCCCTGCTGCCAGCTTTAGCCTCTTGATTGGGGCACACTGTGACAGTCAGCCGCACCTATACTGCTACACTGTGTGGTGTCATCTCGAGCACTAGATGTTTCAATCTCAGCGCCAAGCACATGCCATGCCAGGTAATGGTTGAATGGCTGGCTGGCAGTTACATGGCTGGCTGGCCTGGCAGGTACATGAGGGGCAAGCTGCCCACACCTGTCAGTTGCAGGGGCACATGTCTGCTGTGTGCAAAGGCGTAACATTCCCTCAGGTGGTGCAGACTCGATTTGCTAGGGTAGCTGAGCAGCTGGTGCGCAACATCCTTTCAAGGAGGGCGTTGAGCAGTTCACCGAGAGCACTTGGCGCCATAATAGGGTGAAGTCAGGCAGGGACCCTAATCGAGTTGCTCTACGCAATGTTGTATACACAGATATTCTTGTGACTTATGTGCTTGCGGCCTACACCAAATCTGGCCGCTGTACACAACGGCTGTCGCCAGTAGCCTGTTACTATTGCGTGCAAGCCAGACATGCACATACTTGTTCGCTCGATGATAAGTTTGAGCGTTGTTACGGCGTTTGACTGTCTGCTGTGAATGCATCACCAGCTGCCTGCCCGTGGTCTGCCGTGGTGACTCTGCATTGGAGGCAAGACGTGCGGGGGTACGCCGCCCATTGTGTTGCAAAGAAGTCACCTAAACCAAGGCATCTTTCAGCAATGGACGTTCTCGCCGGAGCCGTCC
The DNA here is from genome assembly GCA_030272155.1 of Tetradesmus obliquus. NCBI lineage: Eukaryota > Viridiplantae > Chlorophyta > Chlorophyceae > Sphaeropleales > Scenedesmaceae > Tetradesmus > Tetradesmus obliquus. The sequence continues at coordinate 2,068,109 of CP126200.1, read as the reverse complement.
AAGTGAGTGAAAGGAACCAGTGTGCTCCGGCAGCAGGTAGCATCGGTTGCATCGCTGTGTGAATGATGCCAGGCTTTACTGCCATGAAAGAAGAATAATTGTAAATATGTTGGCAGCATGGTGCTGTATGATAACGGATCAAACGAGCCAATGGTGCTACCACGCCCCCAGCGCTGCTACGCGCAATCTAATGCCTGGCACGTGCACAGCTGACATCTAATTGCTAGTTGAATCAAGAACGAAGTGTGCAGATGTTGTTGCTGCAGAGGCATCTGCCACATGCGCTCAAGCAGCACAGCATGACAGCAACAGCATGCACTCTGCTCATCACCCTAGCAGCATGCTAGTTCTGTACGTTGTGCCTGGCTGATATGTGCCATTGCGATCACCTCCTGCTGACGTTACTGTCTGTCTCTTGCAACAATATGCTGCAGGGCCTGCAAAATATGCTTAGTAACGCAGCAGTCGCAAGCGGGCTTTCAAGCTGGGGCGTGGTGCTCTGCTCACTGCTGGTGGTGCTGGTCAGTGCAGTGTTTGCAGAGTGGCTGTGGATTCGACTCAGATATGATATGCACAAGATCCCCATGGCACCAAACTCGGTGCCTGTGCTTGGTGAGTTTGCTGTGTACCCAAAGGTCGTACTGCAGCAGTTTTGCTGCTGGTTACACAGCGCTTGCAGAGCAGTGTCACTGCCAAAAATGCTGCCTGCTGCCTGAAGGGTAGGCTTCTAATGGCATGCCAGCAGCTATGCAGCTGTGTGCAGCTGTGCAGCTGTGTATGGCTGCCGACAGCTGTCAATCCGGCATCCTGTGGTGTCACTCTGCGCCTTGCATGCAGTGACAGCATGACTCCTACCCTGATGCAACCGCTGCTCCTCTTGCAACCACATGCCCGTGCCTCTTCATTTGCTCAATGTTTGTTGTGTGCAGGGCACCTGCTGCTGTACTGGATGCACAAGGACTTCACGCAGTGGTTCCTCAAGTTCCACGACGCCACAAAGGAGCCGGTGCTACGTGTGAGCATCCCTCACATGCGATTCATCATCGTGTCTGACCCCGCCATCACACAAAGCATCCTGGGTGAGTCTGCAGCTTGGCATCTTCGCAACGGTCTGGGGTTCACCTCTGCTGCTGCTTCATGTTTGCTGGGGTGTCATTGTGTCTGTACGTATCAACCACATTGCCGCACAAGTGTTATGTGCGCACAACGTAATCGCCTGGCACACATGTAAGGTAGTGCCGCTCACCTGTGAGCGCAGCTTTGAACCTTGTGCTGTGGCTGGCCTGCTGTCTGCTGTTGTCTGTGCTGCCTGCTGCTGTGCTGCAGCGCGCACTGGGCCGGACAATGTGCCCCGCAAGCAGCCAGAGTACAGCGTCTTTGACAAGGCCACAGGACTGCACGGCCACCACAGGTGCGCAGGCGCAGCAGCAGCAGCAGCAGCAGCAGCAGCAGCAGCAGTGGCTAGGGGCAGCCGGCAGCCTGCGGCAGCAGCAGTGGCAATGAGCAGCCGTCAGCTTGCAGCAGCAGCAGCAGCAGCAGCTGGCAGCTGCAGGAGGTGTGACTAGCAGCAGCTTTGAAAGCAATACGCAGGAGCGGGAGTAGCGGTGTGCAGGGGCAGTACTTGCCAAGATATGTGTCCTCCCTTGCGGTGCATTGTATGTAGCGCACTGATCAAAAGACTCAATGGCAGCACAGCCTGCTTGCCTTACGGGCAACACGACTCACCTAAGCTACCCTGTTTTTGCATTGCCTGCTGTGTCCTGCAGCATCCTCACTGGGCAGAATGAGAAGATGTGGTTGAGAGGCAACACAGCTTGCCTGCTTGCTTGCTTGCTTACAAGCAAAATGACTGACATGTGCTGCTGCACTGCCTGCTGTATCCTGCAGCATCCTCACTGAGCAGAATGAGGAGATGTGGGTGGCTGTGCGCAAGGCCCTGTCACCAGCATACACACCAGCAGCAAACAGGGAGAAGTGAGTGACCAGCAGCAACAGCAGCAGCAGCAGCAGCAGCAGCAGCAGCAGCAGCAATGGCTGTGCACATAACAGCTGCCGCAACACACCTGTTGGTTTCAGCTTGCCTTTTCTTCACGTGGCACTTCCTGCAGCTGGCAACTTTTGTTCAAACTTTGCGCCATCACTCGTTATGCAACCATCACTCAAACACCGCATAGATTCTGTTTGGGATCAAAACCCTTCCGCTGAATTCCAAACCCTCTCGCTTGGAAAAGAAACATGTATGAACCCTTCCCTGCTGCACTGCTGCACTGCTGCACTGCTGCCAACAGCTACACAGCAGCGCTCAAGGCGTATGGCGATGTGGGCCACCGCATCAATGCAGCCATCAGCAAGCAGCAGCAGCTGCAGCTGAAGGCGCCGGCAGCAGCAGCAGCAGATGCTGATGTGGTGCGTGTGCGGGACCAGGATCAGGGTGTGGTGGCGCAGGTGACGTGTGCAGCAGCAGCAGATGTGCAGCTGGACCACCACCTGCTGGCTGCTGCCATCCAGACACAGGTAAGGCGCGGCGTATGCATTCTGCTTTCAGTCTTGTTGTGCTGCAGCTTTTGCACAGTACGTGGCACAATCAGGCATGAAACAAGTTAGCCAGACACGTCCCAGCATGGTGCAGCATGCCGCATCAGCACAGATGCAATGCCCACATTCAACAGCATCATCTGGCAGAACAACAATCATGAGGCAAAGCGGCAGCAGCAGCAGATGCAGAGCATGCACGCGTGAACTATGCGTCGGCTACAAACAACGCAGACATGCCAAACAACACACAACGGCACCCCCACCCCCACCCTGCTCACAACACCTGCAGTACCCACTTGTGTAACCATGCAAGACCTGTCGCATCACATATGTTACTTTCATTATTACTTTACGTTTTGACCTCGTCGCAACAGGTGGAGGGCCTCTTTGGCATGGACCCCTCCTGCGGCATCGACTACCTGCAGGCAGCATCACAGCTCCAATCTGTTACAAAATCTGTCACTTTTTGCCGCCGCAACATTCAAATTGTGCCACAACAGGTGGAGGGCCTCTTTGGCATGGACCCTCCTGCGGCATCGACTACCTGCAGGCAGCATCACAGCTCCAATCTGTTACAAAATCTGTCACTTTAAGCCGCCGCAACATTCAAATTGTGCCGCAACAGGTGGAGGGCCTCTTTGGCATGTCCCCCTCCTGCGGCATTGACTACCTGCAGGCAGCATCACAACTCCAACCTGTTACATGATCTGTCACTTTGCACTGCCACCTCATACGAAATGTGCTGCGACAGGTGGAGGGCCTCTTCGGCATGGACCCCTCCTGCGGCATCGACTACCTGCAGGCAGCAGCAGACTCTTTTTTGTCATTATTTTGTCAGTTTTTGCTGCCGCAACATTCAAATTGTGCCGTGACAGGTGGAGGGCCTCTTTGGCATGGACCCCTCCTGCGGCATTGACTACCTGCAGGCAGCATCACAACTCAAATATGTCACTTTATTGTCACTTTTTTGTCACTTTTTGCTGCCGCAACATTCAAATTGTGCTGCGACAGGTGGAGGGCCTCTTTGGCATGGACCCCTCCTGCGGCATTGACTACCTGCAGGCAGCATCACAACTCCAATCTGTTACTAAATCTGTCACTTTCTGCTGCCGCACCATTCAAACATGTTGCGAGGGCCTCTTTGGCATGGACGCCTCCTGCGGCATCGACTACCTGCAGGCAGCATCACAACTCAAATACGTCACTTTTTTGTCACTTTTTGCTGCTCAAACATTCAAATTGTGCCGCGACAGGTGGAGGGCCTCTTTGGCATGTCCCCCTCCTGCGGCATTGACTACCTGCAGGCAGCATCACAACTCCAATCTGTTACTAAATCTGTCACTTTCTGCTGCCGCACCATTCAAACATGTTGCGAGGGCCTCTTTGGCATGGACGCCTCCTGCGGCATCGACTACCTGCAGGCAGCATCACAACTCAAATACGTCACTTTTTTGTCACTTTTTGCTGCTCAAACATTCAAATTGTGCCGCGACAGGTGGAGGGCCTCTTTGGCATGTCCCCCTCCTGCGGCATTGACTACCTGCAGGCAGCAGCAGACATTGAAACAGCCATCGGCATCGTGCACCACCACCCTGCTCAGCCCTGGCTGGCGCTGGCTCACGGCCTGGCGCCCTGGGCCACACCCGGCGGCAGGCAGCTGCGGGGGGCGCGGCTGCGGCTGGCGAATGAGGTGTACGAGCCCATCATGCGCCACGTGGAGAGCTGGTGGGTTTGTTAGATGCTGTTTTTTGACTGGATGTAGGATGCATGTATTGATGGACAGTGGAAGTTGTGGCATAGCTGGTGAGCTCCATCAGTTGTACTTGGAGATTGCTGCAAAGATGTTGTTACGGGTTCAAACCACCAGAGGTTGCAGAATGGATGGGATGCGGAACGAGTACGAGCCCATCATGTGCCAAGGGGAGAGCTGGTGGGTTTGTTTGCTCATTGTTCAGCCAGAAGGCTGTTTTTGACAACGGCTGGCGGGCAGCAGGGTGGTACAAGCAGGGCAACCTTACATGCAGCACCTTTTGCTCCGCCCCTCAGAAAGTATGCAGGCAGCGCCATGACGGTTATCTAACGTGTTAACACTGTGCTGCATTGCACTGCCTGCGCGGTGTCTGCATGCTGTGCAGCGAGGGCCCCAGTGACCTGAGCCTGACCGCCTGCCTGCATCGCCTGGTGTTCCAAACATTTTCTGACACTGCGCTGCGCTTTGCTGTGTCTGACAAATTGTCTGCGCACCGTGCAGCAAGGGCTCAAATGACCCAAGCCTCAACGCCTGCCTAACAAACTGTGCTGCGTCTGTTCTTCATTGTACTGTGCTGTATCTGTTGCCACATCTTGCAGCGAGGGCCCCAGCGACTTGAGCCTGACTGCCTGCCTGCGGCGGCTGGTGGACCCGCACACAGGCAAGCCGCCCTGCAGGGAGCGGCTGCTGGCAGAGGTCGGCAACCAGGTGAGAGCAGGGCTGGCTTGCATTGCCTGCAGTGCACTGCCCGCAGTGCAGAAAGGACATGGCAGGGATCAACAGGTAGCAGCGTGTTGGTCCTGTGTTGAGGGTGTTACCAACAGAGGTTGGTGGTGCGGCTGGCAGCCTGTGCAATCCCTGCACCTGCCTCTGCCTTCCGTATCACAGCACCACTGCGTCGTGTTGTGTATATATTGCTTTGGTACTTATTTGTGCTATTACACTTTGAGCTTTTGGCGTGAATACCAACCCCTGCAGATCATGGCGCCCGAGACAGCAGCGCACACCATCTCCTGGATCACACAGCTCTGCTTCAGCAGACACTCACGGATTACTGCTTCCGCTGTGCTTGCAGATCATGGCGCCTGAGGCAGCAGCGCCCACCATCTCCTGGATCCTCTACTGCATCAGGCATCACTGAATTTTTCATTTCTTGTGTGTGTGTGTGCCATTACGCTGCTTGCAGCTCATGGCGCCAGAGACAGCAACGCACACCATCTCCTGGATCCTCTACTGCATCAACATAGTATACAAGATTGTATTTTCTGACGTGCTTGCCCCAACACAATGTATGCAGATCATGGCGCCAGAGACAGCAGCGCACACCATCTCCTGGATCCTCTGCTGCATCAAGCATCACTGTAATCCTACATCTTATGTGCATATGCCTCCACTCCTTTCCATGCAGATCATGGCGCCAGAGACAGCAGCACACACCATCTCCTGGATCCTCTGCTGCATCAAGCATCACTGTAATCCTACATCTTATGTGCACATGCCTGCACTCCTTTCCATGCAGATCATGGCGCCAGAGACAGCAGCGCACACCATCTCCTGGATCCTCTACTGCATCGCCACCCCGCTGCATCAACAAGCACTGGATTTTCACAGCCTCTGTGCACTTACCCCTACCCCGCTGCTTGCAGATCATGGCGCCGGAAACAGCAGCACACACCATCCTGGATCACGCAGCTTTGATTCAACAGACACTAACAGATTACTGCTTCCGCCGTGCTTGCAGATCATGGCGCCAGAGACAGCAGCGCACACCATCTCCTGGATCCTCTACTGCATCGCCACACACCCCGAGGCAGAGGCGCAGCTGCTGGCAGAGCTGAAAGCAGCGGGCCTGCCCTGCAACGGTGACCTGGACGCTGCCCTGGATGTGCTGAGTCAGAGCTTTGACCCGCTGAAGGGCCTGCCATTCCTGGAGGCCGTTATTAACGAGGCGATGCGGCTCTACCCAGCAGGCGCCTCCGCGTCTCCGCGGTGAGTATGTCTGCTTAGGCTGGCTTGCGGCTGTCTGTGCTGAGACGTGTAAGTCGCCCAGTCCGGCTTTGATGGCTGGCCTGCAGCTATGTGGTATGGGATTTCATACAAGTCCATGTACGTTGGGGTGAAATTAGTGTTGGCCCGCTCAAGGGGCTGCCATTCCTGGAGGCTGTTATCAACGAGGCGATGCGGCTCTACCCTGCCGGCGCATCAGCATCACCACGGTGAGTATGTCTGGGAGTGTCTTTGTTTGGCTGGCTTGCGGCTGACTGTGTTGGTATGTGTGAGCGCTTGATGACTTGTAGCTGCGATATTTCTTGCTTGCCTGCAGCTATATGGCAATGGATATAGTTGAGTTGTGTGCTTCGCATGAATGTATGCTGAGTCAGAGCTTTGACCCGCTGAAGGGGCTGCCATTCCCGGAGGCTGTCATCAACGAGGCGATGCGGCTCTACCCTGCTGGGGCCTCCGCGTCACCGCGGTGAGTGAATCATTTTAATGTTTGACTGGCACACCCTGTGGCTGTATGTGTGTGACCTCGTTCCCCTCGCTCATTCTTCACTCTTCTGTCGCACTTTCCATGTCACTCTTGTCCCCCTGCAGGCTGACAGAGCGCCCCACCAAGATCGGCCCCTACCTCGTGCCGCCAGGTGTGACCGTGTTCCCCTCACTCTTCGTGGTCAACAACTACAGCGGCTCCTGGGGACCAGACGCGCGGGAGTTCAAACCCCAGCGCTGGCAAAACCCAGACGTGGCCATCGACCCAGTCAGCGGCGCCCCCAGGTTCCTGCCATTCTCTTCAGGGCCCAAGAACTGCATCGGGCTGGCACTGGGGCAGGTGGTGGTGCGCAGCGCTGTGGCGATGCTGCTGTCAACATTCACGTGAGTGGCGTGTTATGTTGTTATTTTGTTTGTTATTTGCTTGGTTTGGTGACTGAGAGGGAGGGCTGACACTGGGTCAGGTGGTGGTGCGCAGCGCTGTGGCGATGCTGCTGTCAACATTCACGTGAGTGACGCGTTATGTTGTTATTTTGTTTGTTATTTGGTTGGTTTGGTGACTGAGAGGGAGGGCTGGCACTGGGGCAGGTGGTGGTGTGCAGCGCTGTGGCAATGCTGCTGTCAACAGTCACGTGAGTGGCAAGCGATAGTAATGAACTGAGCTGCATGTAGGCGGAGCTTCTGTGTACAGCTACACACAAGCCTTGCGCTTGCGATCTCGTAACGGCATTGCTTCCTGCCTGGCACCGCGCGTATCCTATTCGCCGCAATCACCTTGCCACAATGGCCGCAGTGTCATAGCTTTGCCTTGCGCCTCTGCACTGATTCTTTCGATTCGTCTTTTCCCTGTTCCCGCAGCTTCCGGCCTGCTGCGCGCAAAGGTGACCACGCAGAGGTCATAGCGCGCTCCAACTATCGTGCATGCGTACAATGCCGTCCTCACCACGACTGCACTGCCGCACTCTTCTTCTTTTGTGTGTTGTCTGGTGCTGCAGCTTCCGGCCCGCTGCGCGCATGGGTGACCACGCGGAGGTCATGGCTCGCTCCATGCTGGCACTCACCCTCAAGGTGGAGGGGGGCATGTGGCTGGCCGCAAGCCCCCGCACAGCATAGGCAGCAGCAGCTGCTGCTGCTGCTGCCGCTGCTGCTGCTGCTGCTGCTGCTGCTGCTGCTGCTGCTGCTGCTGCTGCTGCTTGTGCTGGCATGCAATGCTAGCCGTTCATGGGGCTCCGCGTCAAGGTGGAGGGAGGCATGTGGCTGCAGCTGCAGCAGGTGTTGCGGCGAGGCGCCATGCAGCGGAGCTCCTGTGCTGCAGCTGCAGTGCCAGGGTGCTGTGAGTGGAGGGAGGCGTTCATGGGGCTCACCCTCAAGGTGGAGGGGGGCATGTGGCTGGCCGCAAGCCCCCGCACAGCACCTAGGATGCCGCAGCTGCTGCGTGGCCGCAGCTGCTGCTGAAGCACAGAGGTGGAGGGAGGCATGTGGCTAGCGGCCAGCCCCCGTACAGCGTAAGCAGCAGCTGCCGCTGCTACTGCTGCCGCTGTTGCTTGTGCTGGCATGCAATGCTAGCCGTTCATGAGGCTCACTTTCAAGGTGGAGGGGGGCATGTGGCTGGCCGCAAGCCCCCGCACAGCGTAAGCAGCTGGAGCCGCGTGCCTGCAGCTGCAGTGGCAGGGCACTCACTGAGTTTGGGCGAAGGCAATCTTCTGTACAGCCTTGCAGCAAATGGTGTGCATTGAATGCTTTGCATTTGAATGCCGTGCATTTGAACGCCCTGCATGGAATGCGATGCAGTAAAAGAGGCACAAGCACAGAATATGCAACAAAAGGTCTTGTGCTGATGCAGCTGCACGGGTAACGTCTGCAGTGGGGGCCAAACAAGCAGCTGCAGTGCCAGTGGTTGGATGAGTTGCAGTCTGTTGCTGGTGCTGTTCCTGCTGTTGCAGAGCAAGCTTATCTGTGAGCCATGATGGGTGCAACGCCTGGCTGCATGAGCGGCACGGCTGTTGAGCCTTGTGCTGGTGGTGATTGTGCAGCAGCAGGTGTTGTCGAGGGCGTTGGTGTTGGACGGCTGCTTGTGACGACTGTTTTCCCAGTGCATGGTGATTGTTTGTTTCTGCTACAGCTGCAGCCAGGGCTGCGCGGGCTGTGTTGGGTGTGTGGCAGTGTTCTGCTTCCTTCAAGACCATGCGCTGTGCGACGCCTGCTGCTGCAGCAGCAGTGGACACAGCTGCAAGCAGCAGCTTCTTCTGTGGACGACATGCATACACACTCGCTGTTGTGATATGGAGCATGGCATATCGAGGCGTTCATATCCAGCCCACATGCTCGCAGATACACCAACCAATACAACTATCTATCTATGTGCTCAACTATGCACCCAACACATCTGCACGTGAATCAGCCGGGATGGTATCCATGGTTGTGCTCTCAATGCCAGTGACCCAACGCACAAGGGTATGCAGCGATGAAGGATCTTGGAAAGGAAAAGGGAGGATGTGTCGTGTTGACTCTCGTATCGTGTGTGTGTTGACGTAGGTGTTGGCGGATTTACAGCATTACATATGCAATGCATGTTCAGTGCATGTGCAATGCATGTGCAATGCCTGTTGCAAAGTGATTAGGAGCCTCAGCAATCGGCCTAGCTAGCTCAGCACTGCAGCACTGCACGCGTGGATATATCTTCACGTCTGGTGGCCAGGAACCACAGTGTGTGGGTGTTGCTGCTGGTGTCTGCTCATGCAGCGCGACACCGATACACATATATGTGTATAGTGTGCTGTGGTTTTACATGGGGGTTGTTGCCGCGCACACAACATACTCCTAACACATACACGTGATATGAGATACCACCTACATGTTTGGTATGGATGTGCTGCCAGTGTTCAATGCACAGGCTGCAGGACAGGGGCAGCAGCAGGCACGCACTCCTTGGCACAGCAGTGTGACGGATGGCAGCTGCAAAGCTCGCGGCAGTGCAGCAAAAATGTGGTTCAGGTGACAGGGCTGGAGTTGTCGAGCCTGCTGGCACTGTTGACTGCAGCGGCTGCTGCTGCTCCTGCTGCTGCTGCTGCTGCTGGCTTGCCGGGGCCTTAATTCTGTGTTAGATGCGTCCATGATTGCTGTTTGTAAGGGGGTGGGTGTGTAGTGTCAATGTGAGGGTACTGCCCACCCAGTTAGTCAGCTTGTTGTGTTCCGGCTGCTTGCGATGTGCCAAGCTGCAGGGCTGCTGCATGGTCCGCAAGCCGGCAGTACTGGTTATAGCCGGCAAAGTACATACGTAGACTAGTACTATCACTGTGTATTGAAGCATAGTATGCTGCAGGGCGACTCGCTTTACACTGCGATGCGGTTCATGATTGTCAAGTTGAACCTCCTGTGTAGGTACAGGGATGCGCTTCAGCTGCAGTATAGAAGCAGTGGAGCATTATTACCAGCAGATGGCAGCATTCCGTGCTGGTCGTTGTGTGCTCCCAGGTTTGTGTCTAGTACAGCCCGATGCTGACACTCAACCTTAGGCTCAGTTTACAGGAGGCACCACTGCCTGTTTGCTGTAGTTATGGTTGTTGTTGTTGGTTGCCAGCATGGTACAACCAGCTGCCAAACGCACGTGTAGAACATGGCTCGGCTCCGCGCGTATTGCATGTTTCAGATGCCGCGCTTGGCGATAGCTGTGCTGCTGCATTGCTGCCAATTCGCTTGTTGGAAGTCGACTGCATTCTGAAACCCAGCAAAATGTTGGGCAGGAGGCAGCTTGACTTGATGCTGCTGCTGCTTTTTGAACGTGGTGCTGCAGGCGACAGCGCAGCTGTTGAGACGCAACACACGGCTGTTGTGCAGGCGCGTGCGTGCACGTGCTGTGTCATTGGCCGCTTGCCCGAGACAGCATCCATTGAAGAGGCAGCAGCATTCTTGCACCAGAGCAGAAAGTCTTTTGTCTAGCTGTCGTCATGTGTCCCTACTACTTGCAGGCGGGTTGGGCTGACTGTTGCTGACAGTCGGCTATGAGCAGCCTGTTACTAACAGTCAGTCATCGACAGTAGTATTGCGTCAGTTGTCAAGTCTGCGCATAGCGAGCGTACTCTTTGAACGCATGCAGCTGGCACACATGTGCCTGTGACAGCACTTGTGTTGTAGTTGCTGCTGCTGCTGCTGCTGCTGCTGCTTCTTGAATAGCATATTAGCAGGCAGCTTTCAGCAGCAAGCAGTGCTGTTGTCGACAGAGAGTTTGCATATGGCATGTAAGCATGTAAGTATCCTGAGCTGCTGTGCCGTGCAGCCTTTCCGAAGGCTACATGCTACTCAAGCTTTGCTGGAATCAAGCAAATTTGTCAACCACCCATACAATGGCCTTTCTGCATGTCACACGCACCGGATGTGAGTAGCATGGTGGCGCCATACAACTTGTGTGGTTCCACAACCCGAGCACAACATATCCGTGCCATACGTATGGCTCAGCCACTTGTACAGCAAAATCAGCCCCAATGATGTTGGGCTCGGGTTCTGGAGCTGCGATGCTGAGGTGGCTGATCATGCAACATCCCACTACCGTACCGTACAGTACAGTACAGTACAGTACAGTACAGTACAGTACAGTACAGTACAGTACAGTACAGTACAGTACAGTACAGTACATCCAACTACCGTACCGTAACAGTGTTGAGCACTCAGCCCTGGGCGGTTTGGGTCTGAACAGTTGTGAAAAAGGCTGTTGCTATCCTGACAGTTGCTATCCTGACAGCTGTCTTCAAAGCAATACTTGCATGCGTAGGTTCATGTTGATGGTGGAACATAACACATCAAACTCTCTGTGAACATCAATGAAGTTGCAGAGGGGTGGTTCTGCCCAGCTGCAGCGGGCTGCACACGTTCTGCAGGTACTGCTCAACTCAAAAGTCACACCAGCAGCCATCGCTTGAACTCATCATTTCAATGGAACATCCCTAAATGATTAGAATGATCCGATACTCGGGCTCCACCACCTCAATTTGGCAGTATGCTGGCTGATCATCGTGGTGTGCCAAACGTCGCGTAGCACGCACAGCATTGTGCATAACCGAATTCAGCAACCGCTCCGCGCATATACACGCCATCCAAAAGCGTTTATAATATGTGAAAGTCGTTCAGAGACCGTATGCATCGTTCTACCACTAAAAGAAAACCTCCAAGTATCGTAGGCAGTGCTGTGCAAGCTTGATGCGCGCGGATAAAGCAACGACATACATAGATGCACGCCACATCATATTGAAAATCTAACAAAGAAACATTTTAAGGGCATGGAGCAGCCAGCTCGGGCGTTTGCACAGCAGGCCTCCCCAGGCACAAAAAGAGCAGAGGCCCCTGCCCTCAATCAGGATGAGATATCCCCAACAAAGCTGCCAGCACGTGGGGACAGGTCTCATGCACAGCACTGGCCCCAGCAGCAATGGCGGACACATGCTGTGCAGGGGCAGCAGCACGGGTGCAGCACCCAGCAGCAGCAGTGGAACGTGCAGCAGCAGCAGGGGTGCAGCACCCAGCAGCGGCAGTGGAACGTGCAGCAGCAGCAGCAGCAGCAGCAGCAGCAGCAGCAGGGGTGCAGCACCCAGCAGCAGCAGTGGAACGTGCAGCAGCAGCAGCAGCAGGAGTGCAGCACCCAGCAGCAGCAGCGGAACGTGCAGCAGCAGCAGGGGTGCAGCAACCAGCAGCAGCAGTGGAACGTGCAGCAACAGAGGAACATACAGCAGCAGGTCCAGTACCAGGATCGAAGTCAACAACAGCGCCCGCCCACGCCGCATGTAGTGCAGGCATTGTGGCGCCCTGCAGGTGCTAATGAGCCTGTGAGCATTCTTTTGCAGCAGCAGCAAAAGCAGCAGCAGCAGCACCCCGCTGCTCAGCCTGTTGCTTGGGTTTCCAGGGATGCGCAAGCAAGTCAGCAGCAGCAGCAGCAGCAGCAGCAGCAGCAGCAGCAGTGGTGTCCCACCCCACAGCATTCACAGCACCAGCACCAGCAGCAGCAGCAGTGGTGCCCCACTCCACAACAGCTGGACAGGCCAAAGACAGCCACAGACTGGCATCCACACCAGCAGCAGCTGTGGCAGACACCCATCCAGCAGCAGCAGCAGCAGCAGCAGCAGCAGCAGCAGCAGCAGCCACAAAGGGCCGACACGGTCAGACCAGCAAGGGACAGCAGTGCTTGGCCAGCAGCTGCAGCTGGAGGTTCCAGCCGGGCTGCAACGCTGCTGCCTTCACCCTACAGCCTGGCCGGCGGCTACAGGAGGTGGGTTTGTTACTCTGTTTTGTAAAAAAGGTTTCATGTAAAATTGGTTGCGTGCAGCTTGTTTGATTGGTTGTGTCTTACAGCTGCATGAGATTGTTGCTGCTGTTGCTGCATGTGGCATTTTCAGGATTGTGCAGAATGGCGTCGGCACGAAGGTGCCTCATGGTGGCTGCTGGCAAACTAACAGGACACATTTCAAGAGGTGTATCGCATGCGATATTTACATTTTATTTCGTTAGTTGGCTTATGCATGGGGTGTGTGGCTTCCTTTGTACAGTATGCCGCTACTTTATGCTTGCAGGCTGGTTCAGAAAGGCAGCGGCAATGAAGGCGCCTTACTGTGGCTGCTGGCAACTGACAGCCTGGCACCTGAGGATACAGCAGCAGCAGCAGCAGCAGCAGCAGCAGCAGCAGCAGCAGGATGGCGGCCCATCAACGTTGCTGCAGTTCGTCAGCTGCTGGGCTGCTTCAGCAGCCTTGGGAGCATTGCTAAGCTGAGTGCACGGGGGGCGCTGCTGGTGTCAAGCGCAGTGCCGTTGAGGGTGAGTGCGGTGCTTGCTGCTGCCATTGATTTGTCGACTTTGCCGATCAGCTGCATGCCGTCAAGTGTCTGCTGACACCGTCATCATTACCGTTGGAACATAGCGCCTGTTCTTCCCACGCTGTGCACTGCGCTGCTTTGTGTCAGGATCAGCAGTATTCCTCTCATGTACTGGTTGCCTGCTCACGGCTTTCTTGCTGTGCAGTTGCCTGCTGCCCTTTCATGGAAAAATAATACATCAGGATGCTTGCAGCACTTTACTACAGTCCTCACAACATTGCCGCAGCGGGTGCAAGCGCATTGCTCGATGCTGTTTTTGCTGATGACAGTAACACAGCTACGCGTGATAATGCATGTGCGCTGCCTTGGCATGACAAGCAGTACATCAGGATGCCTGCAGCACTGTGCATCATAGTCTATGATACAGAGCTCACATCAACCGCCTATGTATTCAATTTGCCTGCTGTCAATTGTCTTGCCATGCAGTTGCCTGCTGCTTGCATCTTCTACATCCCTGACATTGAAGGACCCACAGACCCAGCAGGCAACAAGCTCCCCCCACAACCCCAAACCCCACGCGCAACCCCGCCACATCAGCAGGGTTCTGCACCATCACAGGCAGCAGCAGGGTTTAGTGAGGTCATGAGTGACGGCTCAGGGTTTATCTCTGATGACGTGGCGCGGCTGGTGCCTGCTGTGTCATCAGGGGAGCTTGTGGCGGCTGAGAGGGGCCAGGGCGTGCTGTGGCCACACACCCCGCTGCAGGTGAGGGTTTAGAGGTGTTGCTTCGTGTTGAAAGTGTAGGGTCATCGGTGCACACAAATGAATCACACAACCTGCCTGTCTGTCCATTTGCTGCTAAATGCATTTCCTTAACAGGTGCGCTTGTTTGACCCCCACTTTGGTGGCGTGGATCGCCAAGATCACACTGCTGCCGATGACTGACACAATCTGCCTGTCTACCCACCTGCTGCTTGAGTGCATTCCCTACAGATGTGCCTCTTTGACTTGCATTCTGATGGCGTCATTGCCAAGGGCACGCTGCTGCCATTCAACAACATAACTTGTCTCTCTGCCGCCGCGTCTGCTGCACTCTCTGATGCTCACAGGTGCGCTTGTTTGACCCGCACTTTGGTGGCGTCATCGCCAAGGGCACACTGCTCCCACTCAGCAGCGCAGTGCTCCCCCAGGCTGTGTCGTGCTGCGGGCCAGCCAGGTGAAGGCACCAGAGGCACAGCTCTTCTGGGCAAAGTGGAGCACCCACTGGAGCCAGGCACTGGTTTGGGCACACCAGGTGCACACGCAGCAGCAGCAGCAGCAGCAGCAGCAGCAGCAGCAACAGCAGCAGCAGCAGCATGTACAGATCACGGCTGCTGGTGGCTGCCCGCAGGCAGTGGCAGTAGCAGCAGCAGCAGCAGCAGTCAGCCGGAGGGTGCTGGAGTGTGTGCACCCTCAGGATAGGCCCTGGCTGCAGCAGCTGTGGTATGTGCACGAGGCGCGGCAGAAAGCAGCAGCACTGGCTGGCACAAGCAGCAGCAGCAGTGTTATGCAGCCACCTGTGCCCTGCAAGCATTCTTTGCCGCAACAGCAGCAGCAGCAGCAACCGAGGACGCCTGGCAGCAGCAGCAGCTGCAGCAGCAGCGGCCGCAGCAGCAGCAGCAGCAGCAGGTTGTGCAGCTGTGCTGCAATGCTGCAGGTGGTGTGTAGGCCGGCTGATGGTGCTGAGCGGTTTGGTGAGAAGATCAGGGTGAACAAGAACCTGCTGCTGCTGCTGCACCATGCTGGGCTGCCTCAGCAGGTCTTTGCAGAGTGAGTGGCTGGGCCGGCATGTGGTCTGTTTTGGATGTTTTGTTTGTGGTTTGTGTGTGCGTGTGAGTGTGGCTGGTAGGCCTCAGGGCAGCTGTGCGCGTAAGCGGTTGAACGAGAGTGAATACCACTATGTATGTGTGCGTGCATGGCTGACAGAAGAACACTCCTGCATGTGCTTTGGCGGTCCCTTGACAAGCCATAGCAGCAGCATATGGCCCAGCATCACCAGCCTGCTGTACTCCTTATACCATCACGTTGGCCTCATTTAGAACATATTTTAGCATGTACATTCAAACAACATGCACCGTGCACGGCTGTGCAATCCTGCTCAACTCAAGCCTGATGCTTAATGTTACTTTTTCGCTTCAAATTCCAAACCTCGCCGTGACAGCTGGCTGGCCATCGAGCAGCACAAGCTGGTCAACATCGACACCAGCCTGCCAGCCGCGCTGTCAGCAGCACGCTCAGCAGGCGCCCTGGGCGTGGTGCACAAGCTGGATGCGCTCATAGGCCTGGTGCCCAAGCAGCAGCAGCAGCAGCAGCAGCAGCAGCAGCAGGCGCCTGTTGGCCTGGCAGCAGCCGGGCTGTCAGTTGACACAGAGTTCAGGCCTGACCTAGCACTGAAGCAGGTGAGCTGTGGTTGTTGCCACACAGCAAAGCTGCATCACCTGAGCTCGCCATGTGCAGTGCCTGCAATATGACTGGGCTCTGCCGTGCATTTATATCTGTAACAATGATAATGTTTATTCACTTTATGTTGCTTATTCACTTCGTTATTTGTGTTGTTTGTTTGTTGCAGGAGCTGCATGACATCAAGGTGGCCATGCGTCAGCGCCTCGCCATGCTGTCACTGCCAGTGCAAACCCCACTAAACCCTACAAACCCTCATTGTCACGTGTCATTCTTGTTACTTTACTGCAGGAGCTGCATGACATCAAGGTGACAATGCGCCAGCGCCTCCCCATGCTGTCACTGCCATTGCAAACTCTAACAAACCCTGATAACATCATCATGTGTCATTATTCTTTGCTGTACTGCAGGAGCTGCATGACATCAAGGTTGCAATGCGCCAGCGCCTCGCCATGCTGTCACTGCCAGTGCCCAGCCCAGCAGATACAGCAGAGGCAGTACACGCAGGCCTCGTGGCACCCTGCACAAGTGCCACCGCTGCTGCTGCTGCTGCTGCTGCTGTATTGTCTGGTGTGAGGCTGTTTGGGCTGCCTGACCCCAGCTGTGGGGGAGTGCCTGAGGGCTGTGTGGCGGTGAGGGCAGAGCTGGTGCCGCCATGTGGCTGGGCTGTCATCTACAGGTGCGTCCAAGGGGTAAGGTTTGGATGTGGGCGTGGGGATGTGGGCGTTGGGGTAGAGTGCTGGAGGGCTGTGTGGCAGTAAGGCAGGAGCTGGTGCCACCCTGTGGGTGGGCTGTCATTTACAGGTGCGGTGCAGGGGCTGAGGTGTCCGGGGGCTTTCAGAGGGTGTGTCTGAGGGGTGTGTGGCGGTGAGGCAGGAGCTGGTGCCGCCCTGTGGATGGGCTGTCATATACAGGTGCGTCAGAGGGTTTAATAGTTTTTCTTTGAGTAAAGTTGAGGGTCTTCAGGGGTGTGCCTGAGGGCTGTGTGGCAGTGAGGCAGGAGCTAGTGCCGCCCTGTGGGTGGGCTGTCATTTACAGGTGCGTTAGAGGGAGTATGTTTCCCTGTTGGAGTAGGCGTCAGGTGGAGTGCCAAAGGTTTTTGCGGCAGTGAGGCACGAGCTGGTGCCGCCCTGTGGCTGGCTGTCATCTACAGGTGCGTCAGAGGGAGTATGGTTCCCTGTTGGGAGTGTGCGTGGGAAGGGGTGCCGGAGGGTGGTGTGGGCAGTGAGGGAGGAGCTGGTTCTGCCGTCTGGCTGGGCTGTCATTTACAGGTGCGTCAGTGGGTTTTCCAGGCGTCATGAGGTGGAGCGTTTGGGGGTGGTGCCCAAGGTGTGCGTGGCAGTGAGGCAGGAGCTGATGCCACCCTGTGGGTGGGCTGTCATTCACAGGTGCGTCCGTGGCTTGAGAGGTATGAGTGTCATGGAGTGGAGGGTTTTGGGTTCTGCCTGACTGTGCCTGAGGGGTGTGTGGCAGTGCGTCAGGAGCTGGTTCCGCTGTGGGTGGGCTGTGGGTGGGCTGTCATCTACAGGTGCGTCAGACTGTGTAGTTCACATTTTTCTATGGGGTCAAGAATGTTGAAGTGTTTCGCTGGCGAGCAACCCGTGGAAGCTGCTGTTGGGGCAGCGGGCATCAGCTGGGTCTTGGTTGGTTGCCTGCTGCAGTCCTGCTTAGTGAGTCACGGTGCATTTAGGGTTGTGTGCTGCTGCTGCTGCTGCTGCTACTGCTGCTGCTGCTGCTGCTGCTGCAGGGACCCTGGCATCCACCCTGGTGATGTGCGCAGGGTGCGTGTCATCGGCTACCCCCCGCAGCTGCTGGCGCTGCTGCCGCAGGGCTTTGATGGTGCTGCATTCCTGCCCACTGTGGGCAGCAGCTGCCTGGCTGCGGCACTGGCAGGAGGCGACTATGATGTGAGCGGTGATGTTTGGCTGATGTATGGTTGTTGTTTTTTGCTGGCTTGGTGTTTCAACTGAGAGGATCGTTGCATGTGGGTCCTGGCGCCATCTTAGTTGCTATCAGTCGCAACAGGGTGAACGCATAACCTGAGGCGAAAAATAAAGAGTGAGAACGCCATGGAACACGCATGGTGTCCCTGAAAGGGTCAGCCTTCCTGCCCACTGTGGGCAGCAGCTGCCTGGCTGCTGCGCTGGCAGGAGGAGACTGTGACGTGAGCGGGTGTTGTTTGACTGACGTTTGACTGGCTTGATGCTTGTTATGGTGCCCCTTTGGGCAGCTTTCATGCCCACTGTCGGCAGCAGCTGCCTGGCTGCTGCACTGGCAGGGGGGTGACTATGACGTGAGCGGTGACGTTTGGCTGACGTTTGACACATTTGAATGGCTTGATGCTTGTTATGGCCGCTTTGGGCAGCTTTCATGCCTACTGTGGGCAGCAGCTGCCTGGCTGCTGCATTGGCAGGGGGCGACTATGACGTGAGCGGGTGCTGTTTGACTGGTTTTAAACTGGCCGATCTTTGTTGACGGGTGAAGCTGCAGCCCGCAGTGCCTGGGTCAGCTGCAGGCTGCAGAACATGATAGAGCCGTGATGGCCTGCTCCATGCTTGGTATGTATAGTATCAGGCCTGCTGGTGGGTATGTATGACATCAAGGGACCCTGCTGTGTGCATTGGTGATATGCATCCTTCTCAGTTCACCAACAGTTTGACTGTGACTGAGGTGAGCTGAGAACACAGGCTGCAGATCGCTACACACGCAACATTTGGATGAGGTTTTGGCTGCTGCTGCTGCTGCTGCTGCTGCTGCTGCTGCTGCAGGGCGACCACTTCTTGCTGCTGTGGGATGAACGCGTACTGCGCCACTTCAGGCAGCAGGACCCTGAACCATACCGCGACCCAGCCCCATGCAAAACCCCAGCCACACAAACCCTAGCCGCCACCTCACCGGGCAGCAGCAGCAGCAGCCAAAGAGCTGTTGCTGCATGGGCCGTGGCTGAGTCGGCCGGCTGGGAGGATGTGGAAGTGTTACTAACACGTTATAACAGGTTTTGCATGCGGGTGGGGGCTGTGGTGGGCGAGGCGCACAACTGTTGGGAGCTGTTTGCTGACAGGGAGCGGCTGGACAGCCCGGCCTGTGAGGAGCTGGTGGGATGGTGAGCGGCTGCTGTCATGTTGTTAACATGTTATGACATCTTTTTTTTATCATTATTTTTTTTTATCTTGTTACGGGTCATGTACGTGTTGCTGACAGGGAGGGGCTGAACAGCCCAGCCTGTGAGGAGCTGGTGGGATGGTGAGCGTTGTCACGACGCTGCCTCTTTGCTCTTATCAAGTGTGTTGGTTAACACTGCTGAACATGTCACATGGGCACACAATGGTCCTTGCAAGCGGCAGCATCAGCTAAGTTGTAGCCCAGTACTGATATTGCATCCAACTGCCTGCTGCAGCTACTACCGCGCACTGGGTGCGCCCAAGACAGGCAGGGAGGTGATAATCCCTCACCGCTACAGGGAGGCACTGGAGGGGCGACTGCCACCCTGGCACAGCAGGTGCGTGATGCACGGAGCACATATGTGTCAGGCAGGCGTGGCGCTATGCAAAAATTCAGCTGCAGCACACACGTGACAGTGTCCGGCTGCCTCCCTGGCACAGCGGGTGCGAACGGAAGCAAGACAGCAGAGCTCCTCAGAGCCCACTGTGCATTTCAGTGTGTGGCAGGGCAGGTGCAAGTGGTACGGCGGGTGACACAGGCAGACAGCTCTGATACAAGCCTGCCGTGTGGCCACACAGCACATCAGCAGGAGCAGGGGGAGCGTTGGTGCTTGTATACATCTGTGTCAGCTGCACGATGATTTCCACATGTGCACACACTCGCCACGCAAACTGGCACTGCCTGTGGGACGCGGCACAGGAGGTAAGGCTGCGCTGCTGCTGCTGCTGCTGCTGCTGCTGCTGCTGCTGCTGCTGCTGCTTCAGGTGTGTGAAGGAGGCAGCACAGAAGGGCCAGCAGTGTGGACCTGCAGCAGCAGCAGGCGGCAGCCCTGCCAGGGCAACACAGCGCAGCAACATCATCAGGTGAGCCTGGAGCACGCTGCTGCCTTCCTTGCTGCTCAATGCAGCTGCATACGTGCACAGCGTCCCTGTTGCAACCTAGGTTGATCTCTTTTCTTCGCGCCTCTTTGCGCCCTTGATGCAGCAACATCATCAGGTGGGGCTGGAGCGCTGCTGCCTTCCTCACGGCTGACAGCTGCTGCGATGCTAGCGCAGTGTAGTAACAATTGCTCCTGCCGGTCGAATGTCGAATACGCCTGTCGCCTTCTGTGATCATCACTTGCAGCGCAGTCAAGTGCAGGTCCGCTGTGCCCCACTGGCGTACCTTGGCAAAATGTAACACGTGCTGCTTGTTTCCTCTTCTGGCTGTCCTGCAGGTCGCTGTGGTGTCTGCTGCATGAGCTGCCACCACTGGACTACCTGGACCCCGCCCTGCTGCAGCTGCCCCTGACCTAGTTGTTCAAGCAGGGCCTGATGGCCAGACCCTGGATTTGACCCCACTCTGAAACTGGTCACCACTGCCTGTTGCTTTGCGCTTGTTAGCAGATCTCTTTGGCGCATGCTGCACGAGCTGCCACCGCTGGACTGCCTAGATCCTTCGCTTCTACAGCTTGACCCCAACCTGGTTGTCCAAGCAGGGCCTGATGCACTGCCTGCTGGCCGCAATGGTCCCACCTGCACTCCTCCTGAAACCTACATGTGCTGCTTGTTGTGCTGCATTTCCGGCTATCCTGCAGGTCGCTGTGGTGTCTGCTGCACGAGCTGCCTCCCCTGGACTACCTAGACCCCGCCCTGTTGCAGCTGCCTCCTGACCTGCTGCTACACCCTCACTTCAACCCCGCCCTTTGTGTACTGATAAGCACTGCCTGTTTGCTTGTCCTTTTCTTGTAGATCTTTATGGTGCCTGCTGCACGAGCTGCCTCCCCTTGACTACCTAGACCCAGCACTGCTGCAGCTGGACCCCAACCTGGTTGTCCAAGCGGGGCCTGATGCACTGCCTGCTGGCCGCAACGGTCCCACCTGCACTCCTCTAGAAACCTACATGTGCTGCTTGTTGTGCTGCATTTCCGGCTATCCTGCAGGTCGCTGTGGTGCCTGCTGCATGAGCTGCCTCCACTGGAGCACCTGGACCCCGCCCTGCTGCAGCTGCGCCTGACCTAGTTGTTCAAGCAGGGCCTGATGGCCAGACCCTGATTCGACCCCCACTGTAGAAACTGATTAGCGCCGTCTGTTGCTTTGTCATTTGTTCGCAGATCTCGGTGGTGCCTGCTGCATGAGCTGCCACCACTGGACTACCTAGACCCTGCACTGCTGCAGCTTGACCCTGACCTGGTTGTCCAAGCAGGGCCTGATGGCCTGCCTGAGGCAGCAGTGGCCCCGCTGCTGGCCAAGTGGGAGGCTGCACAGCCAGTGGCGGGCAGCTTGGCGGCAGCTGATGAGCCAGGTGCGTTGGCTGAAAGGCTTGATTCATGGCATCAGGGTTTAAGACTATGGGTTGAGGTGACCTAGGGTTTTGTCCGGTGCCCCTGAGGCAGCAGTGGCCCCCCTGCTGGCCAAGTGGGAGGGGCTGCATGGACAGTGGCGGGCAGCGTGGCGGCAGCTGATGAGCCAGGTGTCTTATCTTTGAATAATATTATAGGTGATAATCAGGGTATAGTGTTTAGGCAGTGTAGGTGTTTGTTTGATACCCCTGCTGGCCAAGTGGGAGGGTCTGCACATGCAGTAGCGGCAGCATGGCGGCAGCTGATGAGCCAGGTGTGTGCTGACAGCGGTCACACTTGCGCCCAGGATGCAGGGTTCCTGTAGTGCGCATTGGTACGGTGGTGCTTGTTAGCCAAACAAGTGGCGCTATATTGCCGGTGGCGTGCACAGGTCAGCAGCGCAGTACACGCTTTGCGCATCTGCTGCAAGTCATGACACCCAACACCCGACATGCTGCATCTGCTGTGCCGCACACTCTTCCCTAGCTGCAGAAAGCCGGCCGCAGCCGTGCGCAGGCGCAGCAGCACAGCGCACACACCGCACATGTTTTGCAGTAAACCACAGTGCTGCTTGTGGCACGCTGCTGTTCCTTCCCCTGAACTCAGCACGCTGCATGCGTTGTGCTTTATGTTTGCCTGCAGGCCCCAGCCGGCCGCAGCCGTGCACAGGCGCAGCAGCACAGCGAACAGAAGGCCGAGCTGCAGCAGGCGCTCAAGGCACGCTTCGAATTGGAGCTCTGGGGAGGACCCGCAGCCTTCGGCACAGCAGCAGCAGCAGCAGGCTCTGGTGCAGGGGTTTGGGCTGGTGGTGGAGCAGCAGCAGCAGCAGCAACAGGTGGTGGTGGTGGTGTGAGTGTGTTGAGCCTGCCCCAGGTGTGGATTGAGGCGTCTGCCTGCTACCAGGCTGTGTACAAGTGAGTGGGGGCACTGATCCGGACAGTGATGAGGCGTTGAATCCCCTTGCTGTTAGAGTGCTTGATAGTAAGCATTTGTAGTTGACCTGCCAGTAGGCTGTCAATAAGAAGTATGTGTAGTATGTGTACTTGTGTCACATTCTGAGCACACATGCGTCGTGGCATGAGGCAAAGCCGCGTGCACACCGGAGTTGTGGTACCACACCATCTCGGCTGGTATAGCTTCCTGATATCATCTCCCTGCCCGCCTGCCGTGCCCGTGGTTGCAGGGTTGCGCGCGAGAAGCGGCAGCAGCTGCTGGCGCTCACCCCGCAGCAGCGAGCCGCGCGCAACAGCAGCTACGGCTACGTGGACGCCCCCAGGGTGGCAATGGCCTGGCGCATTGCAGGACAGCACTTGAGGATGCTGAAGGTTGTGCGGCCGCTGCTGCAGCAGCAAGCACTGATGCGGCAGAACCTGCAGCAGGGGCGGCGGCTGCAGCTGGGCAGCATGCAGCACCCTTTCCTGGCGGCGTATGTGGCTGCTGCGGGGAAGCAGCAGGGTGGGAGGAGGGGAGGTGCGGGGGTGGGAGGTGGTGCAGGGGAGGGGAGGGATGAGCAGCAGGGAGGTTTGGCAGCAGCAGGGCAGCTGCGGGGTTTAATTCTGCGGTGATAAGTGGAATGGCACACCAGGATGTAAGCGTTAATCAGCTGCGCTGCTTTGGAACTTATTAGTTTAGGTTGTTGGCGGTGGTGCTGCAGGAGGGGAAGTGGGGGGTGAGCAGCAGGGAGGTTTGGCAGCAGCAGGGCAGCTGCCGGGGTTGAACCTGCGGTGAACGCAGAATAACTCAACGTTGTGTTTGTGTAGTTTGCGCTATTCTGTTGCCAGCATTCTGGGCTCTAAGTCAATGATATGGGGTGGAGCACCTTGCCTGCTCTATGTTGATCTGTGTGTTGGCTGTGATTGAGATTTGCCACCGCTTTTCTATGCGGAGCCTTTCACATGAAGTGGAGTTGCTTGTTGTCTTGTAAGCCGCAGTCAGGTATGAGGCCTGAAACTGCAAGGCAATGACCCGAAGGTTGCAAGGCACAGCAGGCATCTGATGCAGTGGGTTCAGGGTTCAAGCGCTGTTGCACGTGATCACATATGGCTGTTCATCAGGCATGTTGTTAAATTGATGTATGTGAACGGCACATTTGCTCATTTCTGCATGACATGATTTCAGCATGTATGTTGATGCGCTGGTGTGTTGCTTGCACGGTAGCACTATTGCACTGCACTGCAGTGAGGTTCGGTGCACGGATAGTACAACAGTGGTGTAGGCATGAGCACAACAACAGCTGCATGCATGCATATGCTATTGCTGCTTCTTGGTGCACATTTATTCCCTCTCTACTTGCGATGCTACTCTGACTATCGTTCAGTCGCCTCACATGTTTCATCCACTTGTGTCACATCACACAGCAAGCATGACAGCATGGGATGTCGGTCAAATGCCAGGGTTTTTGGTGCACCTGCAGCTGTTGCTAGGATAGGTTATGTGCACTACTACTCGGCCCACAGCCACATACTGCATAGCGGGGTCACCTGTGCCAGGTGCACATGCTTACTGGGCATGCAATCTTCCCATGTGAACTGGGACCATCACACAGGTTGTGCAGCATACTGCAAAACAAGAGATGGTTGTTACGAGCTGTGCTGACACAGCAGTGGCAGCAAGTGCTCGCGGTTGAAGTGAGTCTGTCCTCACACCTGCATCAGCTGCTCATCATCATCATGTTACCCATCATCATCATCATGTTACCTGCATCAGCTGCTGTCTGTTTTGTTTGGCTGTTGCATGCAGCATGCACACAGATTGTGACTGGAGCGTGCTTGCCGCTTGCCGCAGTGCCTGACGTTTGCTGCACAGTTGCCACAGCAGCGTGCAGTTTTTTTCCAGCAGCGTGCAGTTCTCCTCAGCTGTGCAATTTCAGGTCATGACTTTGTTTTGAACTTTGCACAGGCAGCCCTGTTGTGGCACCTGCACGAACCTCCCGCCCTCAGAGAGACCAAGGGCTGTGAATGTGGGCCGATTGCTGCTGACCCTGGTGCTGACCCTGGTATGGGGTAGATGCATGGGCAGTACTGCCACTAGTGTGTCACCTACTACCCACACTAGTGTGTCACCTACTGTGGGGCATGCAGGTCCATGGTGCTGGTGCCCGGTGTGCTGGATGTTTGGCAGTGCTCAAGGGTGAACCACGCTGAAGATTTTTGTAGCAGCTTGGCGTAGGCTGTATATGTTATGAACAACTGCAGCACTGACAGAGTGCTAGTGGAGATGACACAGTGTCACCCCATGCGCAAATGCCGGGTGCAGGTGTTTGTGCGGTGTTTCGTAGTCGGTGACTCTTGTTGACTCAATGCAGACTGGTCAGCAGATTCAATGCTAGTTGTTTACAGGAAGGATTGCTGTCAATACATCACGAGCTAGGCAGTTCTTTGCCTTAGTGCCGCACTGCTGCACGATCACCCAGCTGCTACAACCGCACTCGATGACGTGAGAAGCTCTATAACAAGTCAGCATCGCATTCGCTATATCATTCAGGCGATTTTGCCTGCTTCAGCGCAGCATGCTGGCGATGGGTGCTGCTGCTGGCCAGCAGAGGATGACCACACAGCGCTCTAACGGCTCTCAGGTCGACCCTGTGCAGCGAGCAAGGACGAAAATGGGCTATAAAAACAACTGGAACAGGTTTGAAAGCACGAAGCAGCATGCTGGTGTTATGTGCAGCTCAGCATTGGCAGCAGCGTCAAAAACAGCAGCAGCGATGCCCAACCCTGTCAGCAATGCCTTACTACACTGCTGAACCGAGTGAAGCAACACAAGTCACCATTTAAAACCTGTCACGCTTGCAGGAACAATGTGAACGAGAACCAAGTGCAGTTCACACAGCCACTGCAGCATGACGCGGCTGTTGGCATCATTGGCGGCGGCATTTCTGGCCTGGCCTGCGCACAGGTGCGCTATGGCAGCTCAGCAGCAATTGAGAAAGTGATCATCACAGAATCCCAGTAGATCATGTGTAGTGCATCGTAGGAGTACATGCGTTTGAGCAGCAACTGTGGTGTGGCAAAATCGGCGGCATCAGAAGTCCACAGCTGCCGTCGACAGTAGCAGCAACCAACATGCGGTGCAACACAAGACCAAACCACTTGTTGCAAACACAGGCCAGCCACAAGGATCATCACACACACCATTGCTGCTGCTGCTGCTGCTGCTGCTGCTGCTGCTGCTGCCAGGGCCTCTCCCGCCACGGCATGCGTGCAGTAGTATTCGACACCGGAGAGCACGGTGTGGGGGGCAGGGCAGCCACACGCAGCAGCAGCGATGCCTCGCTGCATGCCAAATGGATCAGCCCAAGCCTCGCAGCAGTCAAAAACCTAAACCTCAGGTTTGACCATGCTGCTCAGTGCTTCACTGCAACAGATCCGGCGTTCCAGCAGCAGGTGCAGGCCTGGCTTGCAGCAGGTGGGTGATTGGAGTATAGTTGGTACTGGTCAGCAGTTGGCTTGATTGTGCATCCCTATGGTGGTGATAACTGATGCCAGTTCAGCCTTAGCCTGAAGGCCACCAGTACACACCCCTCTATCTATCTACCAGTATGCACCTGTGATGCTCTTCCGGTTTTCTGGCAGCAGGGGCAGCCCTGGCTGGCAGCAGCAGGTGAGAGAGATAGCATTGGGTTGATATGCTGCTGGAGGATCGGCTTGCTTTGGCTAGCAGGAGTACAGGCTGCTCATATGTGTAACGGTGATCGTTGCTGCTGCCAGTTTTGGCGCAGCCTGAAGGTCTTTTGCATGTATGGGCTGGGTGCTTGCACCCAATTACTCAGCACCCGCGCAGTGCACCCAACATGCAACGAGGCAGCAAGGACCCCCACTTGCATCATGTTTGTCGTATGTTATCTCGTGTTATGTTGCTATGTTATTCCACTGCTGCCGCAGGTGTGGTGCAGCGCTGGCAGGGCCCAGTGGGTGTGCTGAGGCCTGGCGGCGCCTTTGAGCCGCTGGGTGATGCCACACCGCTGTACGTGGCCACTGGCGGCATGCGGCAGCTGGCACAGCACATGGCGGACGAGGTGCGGCGGCGGCAGCAGCAGCAGCAGCAGCAGTATGGCACACTCCAAGGATTTTGATACTGGCTGCCACAAATGGATCTTGCAGTACAGCTAGCAATATGTGCTGGTCAAGTGCTGCATAGCCCAGGCTGCCTGTTCTGACATGCTTGCGCAATGCTGCTGCTGCGGCTGCCGCTGCTTCCAGGCTGTCGTGTCTTCCTCTGGCGGCGTGTCAGTGGTTCGCCCCATGTGGGTGTCCCGCATGACTGCTGCACACAGCAGCAACGGCTGGCAGCTGACAGGCAACAACAAGGGGCAGGGAACCTTTGGCGCGGTGGTCATTGCACACAACGGCAAGTGCGCCAACAGGTGAGCGGCTTACTGCTGCTGCAGCAGCTGCTGCTCATTGCCTGTCTGCTTGCAACTTCCCTTCGTATCTCTGGCTGTAGGTCATCAGCAGTGGCGCTGTGGTGATTGCACACAACAACAAGTGCGCCAAACAGGTGAGCGGCTTGCTGCTGCTGCTGCTGGGGCTGCTGCTGCTGCTGACGTTGGCTTGCACCTCCTCCTGGTGTGTGGTGCACGAGATCATCAACATTAACTCCTGAACATGTGACAGCTTCCATCTCCCATGTTGTATGCGTTTGATCACTTGAAGTACTGCATCAATAGCCTGTTTTTGCTGCTGCTGCTCTGCTGCTGCTGCTGCTGCTGCTGCTGCTGCTGCTGCTGCTGCTGCTGCTGCTGCTGCTGCTGCTGCTGCTCCACACAGCATGTGCAGCAGTGGATTGGCTTGCTTGTGCGGCTCACAGCAATCCAGCAAGTGTCACGTGTCAGTTTCAGCCATTTTGGGCCTGCTGCACAAACTCCTCTGCACGTCAGGTGTTGGCCAATAACTTTGACCAGCCTGCACTGATGCTCTGCTGCTGCTGCTGCTGCTGCTGCTGCTGCTGCTGCTGCTGCTGCTGCTGCTGCTGCTGCTGCAGGCTGGTGGGCCCCACTGGTGCGCCCGATGTTGCGCGGCAGCTGATGCGGCTGCGGCTGAGCGCGGTGTGGGCCCTCATGGTTGCATTTGAGGGGCCTGTGGCTGTGCCTGGGGGCATGGAAGGTGAGTGAAGACGTGGAGTTTGGTGTGCAGGCTTTAAAACACATGTCAGCTACGTTGGGGTGGTGGCGCCAGGGGCCATGCAATGTGGGTGCGGTGTGGGCCCCTTATGGTTGCCTTTGAGGGGCCTGTGGCTGTGCCTGGGGGCATGGAAGGTGAGTCAAGAGGCGGGGTTTGGTGTGCAGGCTTGGAAAACGTGCCACCTAGGTTGGGGTGGGGGGCGCCAGGGGAAGGCAGAACAGCTGCGTTGTGGGCCCTCATGGTGGCCTTGGAAAGCCCCGTGGACGTGCCTGGGGGCATGGCAGGTGAGCCTTGTCGTGCGGTCATGTACTTCAACCTGATTGGTGGTTTGCTGCCTTCTTACGCCTCTGTTACTTTGTTATTGCTGCAGGTGCATTTGTGCAGGGCAGCCCTGTGCTGAGCTGGGCGTCAAACAACAGCGCCAAGCTGGGCCTGGTGCACCCGCAGCCGTATGAGGGGCTGCAGTGCTGGACGCTCATCAGCACAGACACATATGGGCAGGCAAACAAGGTGCGTCGGAGAAGGCTGGGCAGGGGCAGCACTGCTGCTGCTGCTGCTGCTGGTGGGGGTATTTGTTAGTGGTCCCTTTGACATTCATCAGCACTGCTGTTGCTGCTGCTGCTGCTGCTGCTGCCACAGGTGCCTCAGGAGAAGGTGCCAGCTGATGTGGCTGCCAAGGTCACTGCGGAGATGCTGGCAGCCTTTGCGGCGCTGCTGGGGCCAGCAGCGGTTCAGCTGCCCAAAGTTGTCTTCACCAGGTGTGTGGGTCAGAGGCATTTGATAATAGCCCTCGTTTCTGAGTTGTCTTGCCCACACGCAGGTGCTGCCCGCTTGCTGCCCGCTTCCTTTCTTTCACTGGCTCTGGATCTGCCTGACCTGTACAATGCTTGCTGTTGTTGCTGCTGTGCAGGGTGCAGCTGTGGGGCGCCGCCCTGCCCCCCAACACCCCCAACGTTCCCTGCATCTTTCGAATGTCTTTAATAACCTAATCACCACTGGTTGTCTGCTGCTGCTGTGCAGGGTGCAGCTGTGGGGCGCCGCCCTGCCCACCAACATCCCCAACGTGCCCTGCATTCTAGACGCACAAGCGCGTGTGGGCGTCTGTGGGGACTGGCTCACTGGAGCCAGCTTGCAATCAGCGGTGCTCAGCGGATGGGCGCTGGCAGACAGGCTGGCGGCGCTGCGTGGGGTTCAGGGTTCAGCAGCAGCAGGCCTGGGTGTAGGGCTTACTGAGCAGTTTAAACCGCTCAGGGAAGCAGAGATAGGCGAGTTCCCGGGGTTGCCGAAGGCAGCAGTTGCAGCAGCGCCACGGCAGCAGGGGGTGGGAGGGGTGAGCTGCGGCAGCAATGGCGGCGGCAGGGGCCGGCAGCAGCAGGGGCAGCAGCGGCAGGAGCAGCGGCAGCAGCAGCGGGGTGGTAGTAGGCCAGCAGTACAGGCGGATGGAGCGCGGGCGTGAGGAGTGACGCTTGCCAGGCGCAAGGCTTGAGCTGCCAGGGGTATTTTGTCGGTGGGTGTGTAGTGTACAATTGGCTGTGCTATAGGTTTGTCGGGTCCTGCGTGCAGCTGCGATGTGCCACTGCAGCTCAATCATTGAGCTTTAATGCAGCTGCTGCTGTGGCTGCTGCTGGCAGCACAAGTGCTGAAAGCTCCCCGTGTATACGCTCTCTTATCAATGCGCGGAGTTAACGACAGCATGGCAACACGGTTTTGCCTGCAACTCTTTATAAAGTCTGTATAGCCTGCCCTCAAAGGGCAGGGCCGGCACCCAAAACCTTGGTCATAGCACAAGTGTTATCTGCGTTGAGTGTTACATCCGCCGGGGTGCATCCTGTTGTGCAATTGATGGACTTAGGTTGCTGTCACCCGTTATTGAGTCACCGTAACGGCGCTCAAAGTACAAATATGGCACGGTTTTTTGTCGCGACTTGTCGCCCCTACGCTTGGCGACCGCTGCAGCGCGCGCTGCACTGCAGTTGCACATGCAGCGTAGAAGCGAATACGCGCATCACAGCGCATGCATGCGACACATGTCATGTCGATATGAAGAGTGTCGCCCATGCATCCAATGTTGTCTCGTGTTTTGGTTTTGGTGCTACCCTTCGGCCTTCCAGCAGCCATTCCTTGGACGACAACCTTCAAACAGCGGAGGCCGACATACAAAATGGGGGGCACGCAGGCATTCACCCTCCCGAACAACAATTTGCCCACGAACCTGCCAAGCTGTCACGTTCGCATGCACGTTTCGCGTCCAGTCAAAGCTAACCCGACACCTATGCATATGGCGGGGTGTTACGGGGGCATGCTGGACTTCTAGCTGGTGGGTGTGCACAGCGCTATAGCGCTAGCTAGCTTGCACAGCTTGCACAGCTTTGATGTCGATTCGTGCTGACTTACTGTTGGTGCTAGCTGCTGTACTGGTGGCGTAAGCTGCCTGCAAACAGCCAGTGCTGTGCTGTCAGCTCAGTCACTGAGTGTGTGCAGTGCACCAGGAGGTTGTGCATATGCACTGGCACATGTGTGCAGGCACAGGGTCGCCCAGGCAGCTGCAGCCATGCCAGGTTGACAGCACAACAGACTTGGCAAGCATGGTCGGGACCTACGCTGTGCGCACAACCGTTCGACTCAGGCGAATGCTACTGCTGCTGCTGCTGCTGTTGCTGCTGCTGCTCTGCTCCTTGTGGGTTGCAGGCGTGCATGGTCATTGCTCATGCTGATATGGCTGTCCCTGCTGTGCTTCAGCATGGCTGCCATCCCTGCTGAGCCACAGCGGGCAAGCCGCTGCAAGCTAATCATCAGCGGAGGAGACGTCGGCAAGCTGCAGCAAGCAAGCATGGCCTGCACTGGTCCCCCAGCAGCAATGATTGCCCTCAACTCGACACACCTGGGGAGCTTTCAGGCCAACTTCACTGGTGTCAACCTGGCTGCTAGCTGCATCTGGAGTTTGATGTTGCAGTACCCCTGCTTAATCACAGTTTGTGGTGGGAGTATGGTGCTGCGGAGCAGCAGTGTGTCGTGGGTGCGAGGTGTGCCCTTGCAGGGCCTCTGGTGCGTTGTGCACAACAGTAGCCTCAAGGTGCATAACAGCAGCTTTGCATATAACCAAATGAGACCGTTTGTGGTTGCTGACCAAGCAGACGTAATGCTGCACGCTACCAATGTTTCAAACAATGTGGCGGATGGTTCTGGTGGTGGGGTGCTGGTGCAGGGGAATGCAATCGTCACCATCACAGACGGTAGCAGGTTGCACAACAGCAGTGCTCTTTGTGGTGGAGGGGTGGGTGCAATTGACAATGCAAGCGTCACAATCACAGGTGGTAGCAGCATATACCACGATGTATTAAACAAGAGTGTAGGGGGTGTGTGGGCTACCAACAGCACCAAGCTTGCCATTGCAAGCAGTGGTATTGGTGGTGGGGTGCTGGTGCAGGGGAATGCAAGCGCCACCATCACAGGCGGCAGCAGGGTTCACAACAATAGTGCCGTTTTTGGTGGAGGAGTCAGTGCAGTTGACAATGCAAGCCTTACCGTTGCCGGCGGTAGCAGCATTTACCACAATGCGGCGAACACGAGCGCAGGAGGGGTTCGGGCTGCTAACAGTACTCAGGTGACGATTGCAGGAAGCAGCGTGTATGGCAATGTTGCGCAGAGAAGTGGCAGTGGGTTGTATGCTGCAAATTTCTCAAGGGTGGCTATCACCAGAAGTACCTTGTATGGCAATATTGCTGCCAATGGGAGTGGTGGTGGTGTGTTCGCATACGGCGGCTGTACGGTGACAATCGCCAACAGCACCTTGTATGGGAACACGGCCAGCAAGGGTGGCGGTGGTGTGTTTGCTCAAAACTTTTCTGAAGTAGTAATCACCAGCAGTACTTTGTATGGCAACACTGCCCGGACGAGTGGCGGTGGTGTGTATGCCTCCGGTAACTCCAGGGTGAGGACCACCAACAGCACCTTGTATGGCAACACTGCACACTTGGCGGGCGGGGGGTTATGTGCAATCACGACTGCAACTGTGACAGTCAAAACCAGCCGCATCCTCGACAACAGAGCCATGAATGGCTCTGGTGGAGGTGTGGTTGCGGTCGGGCAGGCTGTGCTGACCATCAGTGATGGCTGCAGCATTGCCAACAACAGCTGCACAGGTGGTGTTGGTGGAGGTGTTGCTGCTGGAATCCAAGTTGAAGATTTGTATAAGCTCCAGTTTGGCAGTATGGGCAGGCTCAGTGGAGATGCAGCACTGGGCTGGACTGGTTGGGACAGCACTGCTAGTGTCACAATCAGCGGCAGCAGCCTCATCAACAACACCAGCAACCGTGCCGCTGGTGGTGCGCTAGCGGTGATGTCACGGGCGGTTATGAGTCTGGTCAATGGCACAAGTGTTGCAGGCAATAGAGCAATCAATGGCTCAGGTGGCGCAGTCATGGTGATGGGCTCTGCATTGTTTGAGGCTGATGGCACAGTCACTTTTGCGGAAAACAACGTTCCGTGCGGCTTTGTTGGAAGCACTATTGTTGTCTTTGACAAGGCAGATGTTTCCCTGCCCTCTCATGGTCCACTAACAAAGTGCAGTGGCGGTGTGTACCTTGGCAGGACTCCTTGTGGCACGGGAGAAGTGAAGCAGCATGATGTCTGTGTGTGCTGCCCATCACACACCTTCAGCTTTGGCAACAGCAGCTGCACACCATGCCCACCCAACGCAGTGTGTCCTGGGGCAAGCATCATTGAACCAATGGCAGGTTACTGGTCATCGTCCCCTACATTAATCCAGCTACATTGATGCCCCCTGTATAAATCGGCCTGTGACTTTGTGAAGCAGTCTCAACAGTGCAAACCGTGATACCAAGGTCCCTTGTGTGGTGAATGCAAGCTGCCAGAGTATGGAATGTTGAGTCCTATGCGGTGCGGCAGGTGCATGCGGCCGCCGGCACAGCTTGGGCTGTACATGTTTGTGAGCTTTGTGACTGTGTTATTTGTGACCTACACGGTGCATGCAACATGGAAAGATAATCTGGAAGGCACCCGAGACATTCTTGTCACTGATTACATCAAGGTCCTGGTGCTGTTTCTGCAGTGCATTGTCATCATTGGCAGTGTGTCAGTACCTTGGCCTGTGCCGGATGTGCAGCAGTGGCTGCAAGCCATAGGCATTGTGGTCACCATGGGGTCCGGGCAGGCTATTTCGCTAGACTGCTGGCTCCATCATTTCAACAGCCACAGCACACTGCCAATTGCCATTCAGCGGCAGCTGGTGTATTGCCTGGCACCTGTTATTGCACTGCCGGCAGTCTTGGCACTGCAGTGCATTGCGTGGGCAATGCGGCGTTGGGTGAAGCCGCTGCGCAAGCAGCAGCCTGCACAAGATGTATTTGCAAAGAGCCCTCGGCTGCTGCTGCGCAAGCTGCCGGTCACTGTGCTGGTGCTGCTGTTCTACGCCTACCCCACCCTGCTGCGTGCATCACTCAGCTTCTTTGCTTGCCTGCACATTGATAGGCCTCTTTCAGCTTTAACAGATGTACCAGAGGTGTCATGCGGAAATGGGGTACACTGCCGAGAAAGGGACATAGGCAGGTGTTGCACTGGACTGACGGGGTTAAAGGATCAGGCGCACTGGATTGGACGCAGTGGCCTCCTTGGTACTCAACACAATCCTAGCAGCAGTGAGGGATATGCAGGCAGAATGCAGCAATGCAGGATTGCACTGGCTGGTTAGTAACAAAATAACATAACACACAGACTAGACAGGACAAGGAGCTACACCGTAGACAAGAACAAGAGGTAGAGACTGCCAGATTCACGTAACAAGCTGACAGTACAGCAGCAGACACAGCAGCTGTACTCTACCAGCAAACAGCGCAGATCAAGCGGAGCTGCGCTGCACACTGGGGCAGGGTTATAAACAAGCAGTAAAATGCAGGGGCTCTGACTGCACGATACCACTCTAGCAAGGTGACACACTGCAGCAGATCGACTGTAGAGATCTGCCGCAGTACCTGACACTGACAATGACACTGAAGAACAAACAAGACTGACGCAGCACTGTCACACCAACCGTGGAGAGAACCAGACAAGAAGAAGCAGTAGATCGAAGGACCAGAAGACTCGACAAGCCAGACACCACTGAGCACTGCGTGAAGCAGACAACAGTGATGTCAGTAACACACAGAGGGAGAGATCTACTAAGCACAGCACAGAACAGGCTGCGGGCAGCACAGCAGAAGATGATCTGCTGCACTCAAGACAAAGGCAATGCAACTAAGCAGGTTTAGACGGTGCTGTGCCTGCAAGCTGGCCTACACAGGGAAGGTATTACGAGCAACCTGTGTGGCAGTAAGATGGTATGAAGACCTGACAGTGCTGGGTCTGGATTCAGCCCAGATTGAGAGAGAGACCAGTTGAGAAACAGCAGCTGTGCACTTGCTGACCAAACAGTACGGATAGAAGCGTCTGCTGGCTGGCAGTCTGGCTCAGAATAGGCCTTTTGACAGGGAGGTATTACGAATAACCTGCTGACTGCCGATACAGCTGATGCGAGAGAAATCAAGCTGCACAGCAAGGGCTGTCGAGCTGCTGGGCACTGACCGAATTGGACAGTGGGGCTGAAGTCGCGGGCCGGGCCTTGTTTGTAGGACGTTACACTGCTGATGAAGAAGGCAATGTGTCACAACAATACTAGAGCACACGAGCATCAACGCGAGCCGGCGACAAGCAGGGCTCGCAGACCATTTGAGCAGTCGACAACCCACCAACAGGATCCTCGTCCGGACGAACAGGACGAACAGGTCCGTCGGAGAATGGGACTGCTTTCTGAAAACAAGGCATGACGGCAGCAAACCAGGCTCAATCTACTAACAATCAACTAATAGTTCTGCCCGGACAAAGCAATAGACCAATTTCCGCCTGCGTGATGGTGACAACCACACAACCCGCCTTGCATCGCAAGGCGGCAAATGGCGACCTGACCAACAAGCAGGATGACACATGCCATATCAAAAGCAGAAGTGCACGAGAAGATAGCACATAGCATTTAAACACTTGCTGAGCACTCAAGACAGCTGCTTGGCTGTGCATGGTGCTGCAACACGCAAGTGTAAACCAGAAGCAGGCGATTACAAGCAGCGAGGTGATAAAAATCCCTCGTGCATTTATTTAATACAAACAACGTTCTCGTGCAGGCATACGGCTGGATGCAGCTGCCAACACAGCGAACCACTGCAGGTGCATAGTCCACTTGTCATGTTCGGCAAAGCACTCATGTTCGGCATGACAGCTGTCATGCGGAAATGGGGTACACTGCCGAGAAAGGGACATAGGCAGGTGTTGCACTGGACTACCCCCCTCAACTTTGCAGCGCAGCTGCAAAGTTGACAAAAGGTGCACAACTGCAGGTGTCAGTCAGTACTGCAACGAACACCCCCCCATATATCATTTTGCACAAAAACACTGCTGATGACGCTGTACGCCTACCACGGCTCATCGGCTACTACCACATCATGTGACAACGCACTTGCACTCAATGCTACTGGGCAGGCACTCCTAGTCAAGCAGTTCTACAGCTGATGCTGCCACCTACTAGCAGTATCACACACACGCACATGCGATGAACACACACTAGTGTCAGCTGGCTGACACCACTCAGCCTGCCAAAAGACAAAACGCCTGAT
The DNA here is from genome assembly GCA_030272155.1 of Tetradesmus obliquus. Taxonomy (NCBI): domain Eukaryota; kingdom Viridiplantae; phylum Chlorophyta; class Chlorophyceae; order Sphaeropleales; family Scenedesmaceae; genus Tetradesmus; species Tetradesmus obliquus. The sequence continues at coordinate 2,032,833 of CP126200.1, read as the reverse complement.
GGTCACGGCACGGCGCTGCCAGGCGGCGCATGCAACATGCTGCAGACGCAAACACATTTGTCATGCTGTAATGAGCTCCAACACCGTACATGGCGCACACAATTGTGCCACCTGCACAGCCACACATCTGTCCTCCTAGCTGCACTGCTGTACCGCCAACACCACTGTTGCCCAAAGTACTGCAGCCATCTTTTCTGCAACTTCCATACTGCCTCTGAATCTACTGGCACTGCACCATGTGCTATGCTGCACAGCAGACAGTTCGGCAGTCACATCCTGCTGCACTGAACTCCGCAAAACAAACTCACAAGGACACACACAAGGCCCCTGCTGGCTCATGAGAACATGGCCAGGTCAAGCACACTCAGTGGCATTACACATACAACACAGCAGTTGCGCTCTTCACTGCTGCAGCAGGGCTGCTGGACAGCTGAGAGCTTATCCTGCATTGACAGCAGTTGCTGCAAAACACAGGTATTTGCAGGGTTGGTGAGATACACACAGTAACACACTGAAATCATGAGCACGACATGCAGGAAGCTGTGCAGCAGCACAGCTGCTGGTGACATGAAACATTCTGGCGTACATGACAGCACACACAGACGGAGGTAATGAAGCAAGGTGCTCAATCCGGCAGTGATCACTTTGCGCAGGCACACAACCACGCTATAGCGATTGCACCCCCCAGCCCAAGGGTGCGTGAAGCAGCAACTTCACAAGCAGTGGGGTCACACTCTTCGTCACAGGCACAGCTGGGTGCAACAGTACGACGCAACGGTTAACATGACACAACCATGGAAAGCGCTGGCCTGAAACTGACAAGCTCACACCATGACTATGCGCACGCCCAACCAGCAAACCTTGGCCTTATTTCAAAAGGTGGTGATGAAGGGCTCCCTGAGGTAACAGTGTGGGTAGCGGTCGGTAGGTGTACATGTAGGTGATGGGACAGGAAGCCAGAAGATGGAGGTGTGTTGGGCAAGGCCAAGTTGGTGGGGTACGATGACCAAGTGGGAGGCTACCAGGTAGCAAGCAAACTGACAGGCATAGGATGGTGCTTGGTAGAACTAACAGCACCCCCAGGGAGTGGGTGGCATGTAGTACGCGGACAGGTTGATGGGCTGAGCCTGGATGGGGTGACAGTTGTGCTGTTGGTGGGTCGCAGTTGAAGCCATTGTGGGGACGCTGCAGGCCAGAGGAGCGGTTGTCATACCTGCCTTGCGTTGCAAGAGCAGTAGTGCCCATTTCTACAGACTGGTATTGAGGGAGCATGAGTGAATCCAATTTTGAAGACAGTGAGTTGATGGCTGACTGCTGAATGGCACACAGGCGGTCCAGGTGGAGGTGCAGGTCGGCTGTGGTTGAAGAAGAGGCAGCTGACTGGTCAGGGCAGCTGTCGGTGGTGATGGTAGCGTTGACGTTGGCGCGGTGTTGGTGTTGATGGGCAGGACGGGGCTTGGGTTGCTGGGAGCTGCGCAAGGGACACTCAGACCAAGTGTGCAGCATGCGGTGATCTGCGACTGTACACAAACCGTCGGGTGCAATGATGGCCATGACTTGAACACGCTGAGCATCATCCAGGTGATCCAGGTTTAAGCCAGAGGTGGAGGTGTTAGACAGGATAGTATTGGAAGCAGGTTGCGGAGCAAGCAATGCACCATGAGCGACTGGAGCAGGTGGGAGGAACTGTTGTTGAGCAGGCAGGCCAAACACAGAACCACCAGCATTCATGAATGCAGCAGCATCAGTGTCGTGCTCCATAGCCATTCTCTCAAGCTCATTGTTCAAGTTGACGAAGCTGTAGTTGCCTCCATTGACAGCAACACCATTGGGAAGGGCTGGTACGGCTTGAAGAGCAGCATGAAGGCCGTTGGCGACGTTGGCAAGGGAGGAACATTGGAGCTTGTACAGCAAGCGGCGTACTGCGGCGTCTTCTGGAGGAATGGCTTGAACATTGGTTAGGGTGTAGAGCGCGCGAAGCTTGATGACAAGGCTGCGCACAGCGTTGATGTCGGGGCAGGGTGTCTGCAAGAGGGTGCAGAGCTCAGCCTGGGTGGCCTTGCAGAAGGTGGCGCGGTAGTCGTTGATGGCAGCTTGCCACAGCTGGTCAGCAGCCTGGTGAGCATGGTTCCTGGCAGCTGTAGTGTTGAGAGGACCCGAGCTGTCGATTTGTGTGAGGATGGGATTCACCTTGTCCAGCGCCCAGTTGTGGAAGCGGGAACCAGCGTTGGCGTAGGAGTCGGCAAACGCTTGGAGCTGACTTTGTAGACGGGACAGCTGGTCGGTGGAGCCAGGCAGCATGGAGCGTTGGAACTTGAAGAACTGCTGCAGATGCTCTTCAGCTGCCAAACCCGTTGCATAACCATCAAACTTGGACTCAAAACGATACATGCTTGCGGACACACACACCACAATGGATGAAGGATCAACGTCAGCAGGTGCTGCAACAGGCTGCGGCACAGCAAAGGGATTGAAACCAAGCTGACCAACAACCGTAGCAAAGGGATTGCAACTGCTCACAGGCGACTCAGAACCAGTATCAGAGCCCTCACTGACAGCAGCAGCGGAGCTCCTGACAGGTGAATCAAGTGAAAGATCACTGGCTGTGGGACTGCCGTACACACTACTGAATGACAATCGACAAGCAGCGCTGGGCCTGCCCACTACGCTGCGCTCAGACCAGACAGGATTACTAGTAAAACGTGCAAACTGCACCGGTGATGCAGCAGGCGCAAATGGGTCAAACCTGGACACCGGTGAGCTGCTGTTACTGCCAGCAGACTCCGCGTAGCGCTGAAATGACCCAACTGCACTAAGTGACAATCCAAGGCTAGGCGCGCCAAGAGGCGAGCCTGGCCCTGTCATGCATTAATGCAGTATGCATACAAACACCCTTACATACCAACACACCATACACGCTGCACAGCAGCTACATAATATGCCACATCTCACACGATACCAACAACAACAAGGATGCAGAACCACACCAAGCCTGACCCTACTGTGCTGGATGTGTTGAATGCCTGTGCCACTGATACAGTGCACGCACTGCGCAACAAAAAGCACACAGTGAGTGAAAGCACAGGGGCTCGCGTTGATGGACGGGGTTAAAGGATCAGGCGCACTGGATTGGACGCAGTGGCCTCCTTGGTACTCAACACAATCCTAGCAGCAGTGAGGGATATGCAGGCAGAATGCAGCAATGCAGGATTGCACTGGCTGGTTAGTAACAAAATAACATAACACACAGACTAGACAGGACAAGGAGCTACACCGTAGACAAGAACAAGAGGTAGAGACTGCCAGATTCACGTAACAAGCTGACAGTACAGCAGCAGACACAGCAGCTGTACTCTACCAGCAAACAGCGCAGATCAAGCGGAGCTGCGCTGCACACTGGGGCAGGGTTATAAACAAGCAGTAAAATGCAGGGGCTCTGACTGCACGATACCACTCTAGCAAGGTGACACACTGCAGCAGATCGACTGTAGAGATCTGCCGCAGTACCTGACACTGACAATGACACTGAAGAACAAACAAGACTGACGCAGCACTGTCACACCAACCGTGGAGAGAACCAGACAAGAAGAAGCAGTAGATCGAAGGACCAGAAGACTCGACAAGCCAGACACCACTGAGCACTGCGTGAAGCAGACAACAGTGATGTCAGTAACACACAGAGGGAGAGATCTACTAAGCACAGCACAGAACAGGCTGCGGGCAGCACAGCAGAAGATGATCTGCTGCACTCAAGACAAAGGCAATGCAACTAAGCAGGTTTAGACGGTGCTGTGCCTGCAAGCTGGCCTACACAGGGAAGGTATTACGAGCAACCTGTGTGGCAGTAAGATGGTATGAAGACCTGACAGTGCTGGGTCTGGATTCAGCCCAGATTGAGAGAGAGACCAGTTGAGAAACAGCAGCTGTGCACTTGCTGACCAAACAGTACGGATAGAAGCGTCTGCTGGCTGGCAGTCTGGCTCAGAATAGGCCTTTTGACAGGGAGGTATTACGAATAACCTGCTGACTGCCGATACAGCTGATGCGAGAGAAATCAAGCTGCACAGCAAGGGCTGTCGAGCTGCTGGGCACTGACCGAATTGGACAGTGGGGCTGAAGTCGCGGGCCGGGCCTTGTTTGTAGGACGTTACACTGCTGATGAAGAAGGCAATGTGTCACAACAATACTAGAGCACACGAGCATCAACGCGAGCCGGCGACAAGCAGGGCTCGCAGACCATTTGAGCAGTCGACAACCCACCAACAGGATCCTCGTCCGGACGAACAGGACGAACAGGTCCGTCGGAGAATGGGACTGCTTTCTGAAAACAAGGCATGACGGCAGCAAACCAGGCTCAATCTACTAACAATCAACTAATAGTTCTGCCCGGACAAAGCAATAGACCAATTTCCGCCTGCGTGATGGTGACAACCACACAACCCGCCTTGCATCGCAAGGCGGCAAATGGCGACCTGACCAACAAGCAGGATGACACATGCCATATCAAAAGCAGAAGTGCACGACAAGATAGCACATAGCATTTAAACACTTGCTGAGCACTCAAGACAGCTGCTTGGCTGTGCATGGTGCTGCAACACGCAAGTGTAAACCAGAAGCAGGCGATTACAAGCAGCGAGGTGATAAAAATCCCTCGTGCATTTATTTAATACAAACAACGTTCTCGTGCAGGCATACGGCTGGATGCAGCTGCCAACACAGCGAACCACTGCAGGTGCATAGTCCACTTGTCATGTTCGGCAAAGCACTCATGTTCGGCATGACAGAGGGTGCTACTGCTCCCCTTAGCCACAGATGGGGCTACAAGGTCAGCTCGACAGCAGTGCTTTTCTGGATACCACCTAGGCTGGGCCTTGGGCCTTGGCCTGCCCTCTGTGCTGCTGTGGTGCATTGCTGTGCCTGTTGTGATGGGTGTAGGGCTGCACATGTGCCGCAGCCGGGCTGAAAGCAGCAATTTCCGGGAGCATTTCGGCTTCCTGCACCGCACATACAGGCCTGAATGCATATGGTGGGAGGCTGTGTGGGCAGCACGCACGGTGCTGCTGACCCTGATCTCTGTCTTCTCCTTCCCTATGCAGCGCTACTACTCTGCGCTGAGTCTGCTGCTAGTCTTCTGGGGAAGTGCGGCGCTGCAGACGGTGTTTGCGCCGTACGCTGCGCCTACGCTGCACCGCATGCACCTGGTGTCTACCTCATGCCTCGCTGCAACAACCATGGGGGCTCTGGCCATGTTTGCATACAATGTTGAGGAGTCAACTGCTTTTGCGCTGCGCATTGCTATCACAGCGCTGGTCTTTGCCATCAATCTGGCATTTGTGGCCTGGTGTTTGATCAAGCTGGCTCCCGCCTTCAAGCAGTGGTGCCTCAGGATTGCTGCCACCACTACAACCATGCCTTGGGTGGTGGGTGTGGTGCAGCCTGGCAGGCGCAGGCCTCACAAGTTTGTTGTGCCACGTGCTGGGCAGCACAGTGGGGCAGGCAAGGATCCTGACAGCAGCGGCCATGGTTCGGGTGTGTAGATGTGATGAGCTACTGGCTATCTGACATAGGTTGAGCTATTGTCAGGTCGATTGTGAGGCCACGGGTTTGCTGGTACAAACACGGTGGGTGGTGGATGTTGTGCAGCTTGTTAGGCGCAGGCTTCAGGCTATTGTTGTGCCACGTGCAGGCCCTGCTGTGGCAGCACGACGGGGCAGGAAGCCTCCTGCAGCAACTTGTGTTGAACACCAGCTGGTGGATACCAAGTGGTGGCCAGGAACCAGTGGCAGTAGTGCGTTTGGTTTGCCCTCATGGAAAGCTCTCATGGAAGTAAGAGTGTAGTTCAGTCTGTTTATGGCAAGCCTGTTCGCTGGACGTTCTGCAGGAGTGCAGCAATTGCAACCTTGAAGCACCTTGTGCCTTGAAGGTTGCTGCTGGTACTGCGCCATGCACTGTGCGCCTCCTGCTTATGATGCGGATACCTGTGGGTTACAGGTACCAATTGCTACTTTCGTCTGGAACAGCCAAACAAAGCGAGGACGTGTAGATGGTAACAAGTCACTGCAAAATTTGAAATCTGTCATGACAGTCAGCACTGAACCCTGTTTGCTACCGCCCATATGCCAGATCCTGTGTGTTCTTCACCTGCAACCCCTTTGTTTAGAGACCCTTCAACGTTAGGTTCAGCTTTTGCGCGTTATGCTGTGGTCGCTGCGTCTGTGTTCATACATCTTGCATCAGTTCGTACTACAGCACATATATACATCTGCGCGCAGCCATCAAATGCCATGACTGAACACGTATCAACATATAAGTACGATGCAGTAAGATCTGCCGGCCTCGGCAGCCTGTCTGTGCTGCCGGACGCGATTCTGTCACTGCTGTGCTTCTATCTCGACACCAAAAGCCTCTGTTGCTTCGCCTGCTGCTCCAAGCTTTCCAGCATCTATGCATACGAAGAGCCGGTATGGCAGCACCAGGCCATGCACGGGCATGATGGCCCAGTGCAGTACAAGGTATGCTTGCAGCAGCACTACTGCAGCACCAGAAGTAGCAGCAGCGGGCCCAGGGTGCATGTTGCTTGCAGGATATAAGCATCTACCACCATCAAACTGCATCTTGTCTGCATTTGCAATCATGCATGCCAAAGGGTAGAGAGCTGACATGCCCACTGGTTTTCACTTGCAGGCAAACTGGCGCCAGACTGCACTGTCTCTGCTGCACCAGGCAGCAGCACAAACAGCAGCAGCAGCTGCGCCTCATACAGAGACTGCCACAGCAGCTAACCCAGCTCACACCCGCGCCAACACCAGCAGCAGCATCACACAGCTGCAGCGCCTTGAGCAGCAGCTAGCAGCAGCAGCGGCAGCAGCAGCTGCACCCGCACCGCCAGTGCCAGGGTTTACATCAGACTTCTTATACCGCCGATGGTGCCGCAGCCGAGCCTGCCTGTCAGGTTTCCTGCCGCCGGCTGATCAAGTGCCACGCATTGACCAGTCAACCCTGGATCCTGTGTCATTTGCGGAGCGTTATGACATGCCAGCTCAGCCTGTTATTTTGACCGGCTACATGGATGCAGAGTGGTCGGCAGGTGGGCGGGAAATTCCGCAGTTGGCGCTGATTGAACTTTGTTGGTGTTCCAGCAGCTGCGGTGCTCTAACGCCAGATGTAATACAGCACAGCAAACTCAGTTTTGCTGCACCCGACTTGCAGCAGCTTGCAGCACACGCTGCTGCACAAGCCACACTTGTGTTTGGCCTGAGCACCTCGCTTACGCGAAGCAACGTTGATGCTGATAACGTTTGCACCGTGCCTCCCACACACCGCACACAGTGCCCCTACTGCAGCACGCCTGCATGCCACTGCTGCTGCACCTTTTGGCTGGCAGCAGCACTGGCAGCTGGGCAACCTAGCAGCTGCCTACGGCAGCACTCTCTTGAGCGCCTCCATGCTGTCCAGGGCCAAGGCAGCAGCGCTGCTTGGTGACTAACTGTTTCTGCATTCTACAGGGAGTTCAAGGCAAGCAACGAGCAGCTGTATGTTTGAACAAGCCCCTACTTCATCAATATACCCCCACCAAGTACTTACTGATATTCAATTATGTTGACGTTTGAAGGCTGGCAGCAGCACTGGCAGCTTGACAACCTGGCAGCCGCCTACGGCAGCACTCTTTTTGCCGCCTCCAAGCTGTCCGGGTGCAAGGCAGCAGTGCTGCTTGGTGACTGTCTGCTGCTGCATGCTGCCGGGCTTGCCAGGCAGACGAGGAGCCGCTTCTTGCGTCTGACCAGGGCACTCATCATCAACAAACTTCCAAATCCTCGAACTAAGACTTTAAACAATGCTGACGTTGCTGCAGGCTGGCAGCAGCACTGGCAGCTGGACAGCTTGGCAGCCGCCTACGGCAGCACGCTCTTCAGCGCTTCCAAACCATCAGGAGGCAAAGCAGCAGTGCTGCTGTCTGACTACATCCTAAGCTACATGGCCCGGCAGGCGGATGAGGAGCCGCTGTATGTTTTTGATGAAGATATTGGCGAAGCGGCACCAGGGATGCTCAGCTGGTATGCTGCACCAAGTGTGGTGCAGGGAGATCTGGCTGCTGTGCTGCGTGAGTGGGGGCGGAGTTGGGATCAGGAGGGGGAGGGGTGTGCTAGCAGTCTACCAGCGTAATCAATTAACATCCGACAGTGTTCCTGTGCTGCGGGAGTAGCGGTTCAGGTGGCGGATGAGGACCCGCTGTATGTTTGCGATGATTTTGATGAAGACTTTGGAGAGTTGGAACCCCAGATGTTGAGATGGTACAAGCCACCAAGTGTGGTGCAGGGAGACCTGGCTGCTGTGCTACGTGAGTGGGATTGCCGGGAGAAGGGTTGTTGGGTTGGGTGGGGACTTCAGGGTTTTTATTCTGAGCAGTGCAAAGTGCTGCGTGAGTGCAGCTTGTGGCTTGTTCCTTGGAAGTCGATGCAGATTTTGCAAGCATGGCGGCAGTCGACCACAGCACACATGGATGCAGCATGCATTGGCCCCGCTTGAGAGAAAGCCATGATCATAAACAAGCACACAGCTGCCTCATGATAAGTTGTGCATATATGCGCACATTGTTGGCATGTGCTGTGGTGATCTCTGTTGCTATTCCTTTTGCGTGCAGCCCCTTCGCTGCAGCCCTCACATCGCTGGCTGGTGCTGGCTGGTGCTGGTCGCAGAGATCGCTGACGCTACCTCTCACTGCTGCTGCTGCTGCTACTGCTGCTGCTACTGCTGCTGCTACTTTCCTGTTTGCAGCCCCGTCGCTGCGGCCCCCGCACCGCTGGCTGGTGCTGGGCCCTGCAAGAGCCGGTGCCAGCTGGCACGTCGACCCTGCGCTGACATCAGCATGGAATGCACTCACCAGCGGTGAGTGGCAGCAGCAGCAGCAGCAGCAGCGTTGCACAGGAGTGCTGAGTGCTACAAAGCGGTGTGCGCATCTGCAGGGCAGCCAGTGCTGAGTGCAATCAGCCGGGTGACACTGCTGCTGCTGCTGCTGCTGTTTCCTACGTCCATTTGCTTGTGGCAGGCCTCAAGCGCTGGGCGCTGTACCCGCCCCATGTGAAGCCGCCAGGCTTGCAGCAGGTGCAGCAGCTGCAGCAACAGCAGCAGCAGGTGCAGCAGCCGGCCCAGCTCACTGCTGCAGCAGCAGGACAATTCAGTGCCGCCAGCAGCAGCAGCAGCAGTAGTAGCTGGTGTACAGTCACTGAAGCTGGCAGCAGCAGCAGTAAGTGGAGCAGCAGCTGGGACAGCAGCAGCAGCAGCGGCAGTGATGACCACGGGGATGACTCAGCAGGCAGCGGCCTCACCTCGTTGCAGGTAACCCTGGGGCGCCATTGCACAAGGCATCGACAGAGCAGCAAACGAAATGTAGTAGTTGTGTGTTGGCATATTGTGCCACGTACACTTCAGCACTGTGTAGAGCCCTGCTGGCGACTACAAATGCTGCACCGCGGAGCACAGGCCACAGGGCGTGCATGCAGCAAAACACAATGCAGCATAGCATGAGTTCCCCTAGTTGCCTTACAACTGCTTGTGATGTGCTGCTGCTTGAGATGTTCTGGTGCCTCAAGGCGCCTACCCCTTGATACAACTCACAGCACTGTTGCTGCTGCTGTGGCTTGTTTGTACATGTTATTCTGTGCAGTGGTACTCAGAGGTGTACCCGCACCTGCCGCCTCATCAGCGCCCCTACGAGTTCACTCAGCACCCAGGAGAGATCGTGTTCATTCCCGGAGGCTGGTGGCACCTTGTGCTAAACCTTGAACCCTCCGTGGCATTAACAGAGAACTATGTGTCAGCCGCAAACCTGGAGAGGGTTGTAGCGCAGTCAGCGCTAGGGTCTAGGGCTTACCAGGCAGATCCGCTGCGGTTTTATGAGCCGCAGCAGCGGCCGTGGCTGGCGGCGTGGCAGCAGCACCAGCTGCAGCAGTGGCGGCTCTGGCAGCAGCAGCAGCAGTGCGGCAGCTGCTGTGATAATAGCCTGATGCCAGCGTCCCAAGGAGAAGCACAGCTGGCGGCAGCGGCAGCTCCACCAACCGATGACGATGATCAGAAACATACAAGACCCGCAGCTGCTGCTGCTGCTGTTGCCCGTGCTATCAGCTGCAATATCAGGCCATCCTGGATAGCTAGCAGCAGCAGTGGCAGCAGCAGTAGCAGCAGCAGCGCTGTGCCTCAGCCTGTGCTGAAAGCTGACATCTACTGTCATGCTGCTGCAACTGCTAGCTCGCCACAGCAGCAGCAGCAGCAGCAGCAGCAGCAGCATGAGTCCCCTAGCCCAGAGCAGCACCCCTGGTCTGGCCTGCTTGCTGCTGTTGCTGGTGGCAGGGGCTACAGGGGCAGCAGGCTGTTGGGGCCACTGCTGAAGGGCCTGTGGCAGCAGCAGCAGCAGCAGCAGCAGCAGCAGGGAATGCAAGATGAGCAGCAGCAGCAGCAGCGGCGGCGGCTGCCTCTCGCTGATGTGGCCAACCGCTGGCTTGCGCAGCAGGAGTGGCAGCAGCTGCTAGGCTGCATCTGTGAAGCTCACGCTGTGTGCAGCGCCAGCGAACTTCACAGTGGGAACTCTAGTGTGAACTTGGGTGAGAACTTGGTGTTCCCTGAGTGCGGCTCTGACAGCCTGGTGTTCACAGTGAAGAATGCAGCTGTGAAGTTTGTGGTGGGGCAGCCGGGGCTGCCTGGAGAGCTGGCAGCAGCAGTGGAGGCAGATGTGCTGTGGCGGCTGCAGCAGCAGCAGCAGCAACCACAAGATTTGCAGCTGGGATTGAAGAACCACCAGCTGCAGCAGCAGCAGCAGCAGCAGCAGCAGCAGCAGCAGGATGGCAGTAGCAGTGCGGCAGCACCCATGCTGTCAACGCCTCTCCTTTTGGGGCATGGAACAGTCCACATTGAGTTGGATGCTGAGGAACCAGCAGGTGACAACCCGACCAACAGCTGCAGCATCCCCTACCTCGTGCTCAGCAGGGTTGAGGGTGAGGGTACAGCAGCCAGCCTAAACCACAGGCTGAGTCAGCTGCAGCGGCAGCAGCTGGCTGTGAGCTGCGGACAGCTGCTGGCTGCACTGCACACATTACCACTGCAGCATCAGCAGCAGCAGGATGCTGCCAGTCACAACAGCAGCAGCAGCAGCAGCAGCAGAGTACCAGCAGATTTAGGGCAGCAGCAGCAGCCAGGGGTTGCGGATGCTGCTGCCATGTGCATCAAAAGCAGCAAGGAGCTGCAGCAGCTGCAGCAGCTGCTGTGTGGCAGCTTTTGGCGGTCAAGGGATGGCACCATCTGGAGCTCACAGCTGGGATGCCTGACACAGCAGCAGCAGCGGCAGCAACAGCAGCGGCAGCAGCAGCGTGATGTGCTGGCGGTGGCAGCAACAGCAGAGCAGGAAGCAGCTGTGTCAGCAGCAGCAAGCGCACTTGAGGGTATGCATCTTCACAAGCATCAGCCGCAGCAGCAGCAGCAGCAGCAGCAGCAGCAGCAGCAGCAGCAGCATCAAGTTGTTCAGGCTGTTGCCCTGTGGCAGCCGTTCCTGTGCTTCCTGCAGCAGCGCAGGGCTGATGTGCTGCAGCAGCTGCAGGAGCAGCAGCAGGCGCTGCTGCAGCTGGGCACGGCTGCCTCAGTAGTGCATGCCAGCTTCCCAACTGCAGCAGACACCCTGGCCACAGCAGCACAGCAGCAGCAACAGCAGCAGCAGGTGCACAGTGCCACAGGCAGCAGCAGGTGCAGTCCAGCCGGCAGTGAAGCCAACATAGAAGCTGCTGATGTAGCAGCAGCAGCAGCTCCAGCTTCCTTTCCCTGTATTGGTGTTGGAGAGGATTGCCAGCCATCCTGGCTGCTGCAGCAGCTGCCATCGTACATCCCAGAAGACGCCAGCAGCTTGATTTCCGGCTCCGCAGCATGCAGCACCACGTCCCTTGCTATCATGCGTGCTGCTGGTGCTGCAAGTGGCGTTGCTGCTGGTGCTGCTGCTGCTGTTGCTGGTGGTGGCTCATGGGATCCGCCACCTGTCAGGTTGCATGGTGACCTCATGGCAGGGAACCTAGTGCTGCAGCTGCCTGCTGACATGAGTGACAGCCAGAACTGCTGCTTTCAGCAGCAGCAGCAGCAGCAGCAGTATGCGGCTGGCAGTGGAGCAGCAAGCACCCAGCACAGTGAAGACACGAGTCCTGCAGCTGCCATACAGCAGCAGCAGCAGCAGCAGCAGCAGCAGCAGCAGCAGGGGCTGCAGCAGGTGTCATTCATCGACTTTGCGGACGGCGGTGTGGGGGATCCGCTGTATGACTTTGTGGCTGTGTTTGTGTCAGTGCTGGGCTGCGACGTGCGGCTGCTGCAGCTGGCGCTTGAGAGCTATGCAGGCAATGCTGACGTGGCAGCAGTGTGGCCTGCACGCCCAGTGTGTTCTGCAGCTGTAGCTGCTGTTGCTGCCCCGTTTGGTGCAGTAGGCAGTGACAGTGCAGGCAGTGGTGCAGGCAGTGGTGCAGGCAGACGAGGCGAGGTTTGCCCTGGCGGCACTACTGCAGCAGCAGCTGCTGGTGTTGCCTCGGATTACTGCACTTCAAGGGCCTTGCCAGCAGGTAGCAGCTCCGGCAACAAAGAGAAAGGTGGCAGCAGCAGCAGCAGCAGCAGCGGACGGCCCTGCTGCAGCGTGTCTCATGCCTTTTTGGTGTACCTGCTGCTGCATGAGGAGGGAGGGGTGCTGGGGCAGCTGCTGCAGCAGCAGCCGCAGCTGAGGGCCTGCAGCAGCTTGCAGGAGCTGCAGCAGCAGCTGTTTGGCTGGATGGACGGCTGGTGGGAGGCTTCCTGCAAGCAGCAGGTGCAGCACTACTAAGCATTCCTCTGTGAGCCGGTTTTTTGGCTCCTGATGTGGGTTCTCATGCATTTATGAGTGGCTCAAGGCAACGCAAGCATTCCGCCTCAGCACTGTGTGCTGCAATATCAACTGTCAGGGCATCTGCTTTGCGTCTGTATGGCTGGATGGACAGCTGGTGGGCAGCCTGCCAGCAGCAGACAGAGCATGCACTACTAGTATGAGCCTGCTATTGGCTGCTGATTTGGGCTCCGACTTGTCGTGATGAGTGGAGGGATGTTACTGAGTGCTGCAGGGTCAGCTGTACTGTATGCCGGTTACTTGTGTTTGGCTGGAAGGACAGGGCAGCTGGTGGCAGTTTCCTGCAAGCAGCAGGCGGAGCATGTACAGTTCATTCAATGAGTGTCATTTTTTGTGCCGGCCGCTGCAACATGGATGGTGGTGGCATCTTACTTAGAGGTGTTCTTGCGCCGCTGTTGGCCAGGGATGTGTGTAGGTACCAGCTGTGTGCCTCAGCAAGCCATCTTCTTGCATGTTCTGTACAGCTGACGTGCTTCACGTGGGCCAAGCCGCTCCAGTTGCATGTACCCTGACGAATGAGAATGAGGACGGAGACTGTGGCCTTCCGGCTGGGTTACTTTTTCTGTTACAGCTTACGTGTCATCGTCAATTGCGCTGGCATACGTGAGCCTGAGACGGAGTTCGTGGGCTCCAATCCATCAAGACAAAAAATCGATAATTATAGCGGAGTTGCTGTTGCGCGAGGCGCTGCCATTGCAGAGCATCGAAGGGCAGTAACAGTCGCTGGATACGTCGAAGCAGGCCAGCAAATCTGCCTTGTGTTTACTGAACTGTTGTTCCAAAACACGTACGTTAATTGCGACCCCTGGTTCTGCTTTGTCGTCACGTTCAATGGCCTCTGGTTTTTGTGTGCCTGGGTTTTGACTTTGCCAGAGGTTCCGCGCTGGTGTTTGCCTCTAGAAAGTCAGAAAACAAGCACGTTAACATGTGAGCCAAAGAAATAGTGAGCTTAGAAGATGGTGGGAGGGGTAGGTGGTGGCCGGAGGGCTTCATCTGCCATCCCACTGGGGGCCAGGCAACTGTAGCCATGCCAAGCCATGCGCCTCGCACACAAGCAATGAAACGATCGTCCGGGATACGGAGTCACCGACTCCCTAATTTGCTGCATGCCACAGACCTTGATAGCGCTGTGATAGCGCTTAGTTGTCATAACTTGTGACAGCTGGCCAGCCCATGCATGCTGGCTACATAAGGTCCGACAGCACCCACAGCAACTTAGTGGCAGCGCACCAAATGTGTAGAAGACATCATACTATGTCCACACACACTTACAAACTCGTGTCAACTCTGTTGCTCGGCCTCTTGCTTCGTCTCTTGCCCTGGTGCTGCTGCCGCTAGCAAATGCGTCTTCACCGGTTATCCTCACGCTTAATTGTATGGGGAGCCAACAAATACGGGGCACGGTGCGCTGCGCCCTGCGCCTTTGCGAACCTCCGACCAGTGCCGGGAGACAGCTTCCGTGCTCTGCTTCTGCGCTTGCTCGGCCATTGTTCGCGACCTTTACATAACACAACGCTTTCCCATCGTCTCTAGCTCAGCCGAGTTGGAGAAGCAAGCTCGCTCAGCTGCCCCGCCGCAGACAGGAACTGAATGGCGCCGAAACAATTGCTGCCCCAGCACAGGCCAGTTGGCCGCCAGGTGAGTTGAGTTGGGACATTTTAACCGCATTAATGGCGCTGCATGGACAGCTGCTCGTTGGAGTGGGCTGCTGCTGCTGCACGTGATTGGATTTGACAGTAGCACAGGAGCTGGCAGCTGCCTCCCAGCTTCATCACTCGCCATCGCATGCAGCATGCTGCGCAGCTGATGGTACCAGCGCAGCAGCATGAACGCTCATGCCTGGTTCAGAGGTTGCACCCAGCAGCAACGCAGGAGGCGCATGGTGCTGCTGTGAACAGCAGAGGCTGCTGCTGTGTGCAAGGTGCTCAGCAGTATCAGCAGGCTGCAGAACAGATGAGGAGTCGCCTATGCCAGGTACAAGCAGCGCCCTTTGACTTCCTTGTGTAGCAATCAACATCATCATGTTACCCATCAAGCCATATGGCATTGCAGGGTTAGCAAACAGGGGGCATCAACTGGGCCTGTGGAGCAGCTGTCCTTCGGCGCAGTATGAAGGGTTGCAACGTGCATGCACATGCGCATGCAAGGCAATCATCGTTGCCAGCATAATGTAGCATGATGGGTACCCACATGGCCTCAGTGCTGCCAGGCGGGCAGATGCCCAGCATTGATAGCACAGGCTGCTGCGGCTGCAGCACTGCTGCTGCAGCACTCAACAGGCAGGAGCAGCAGTATCTCTGTTTCACACGCTTAGATTCATAAGCTTATGAAACGCCTTAAGGTGATGCACATGACTGCTCATCGTTGTCACATGTAAGCTACAGGCAGAACAGATCACCAAATACCATTTGAACACATCAACACCGCCGGCGGCAGCCCGGCAAGCTGCATGCTCGTCGAAAAGCATCAAGGTTCGCCGCCATGGCTCCGCAGCAATGCATCATCGTCGCTACATCTGCGTGCATCAGCTGTAGCAATGCGGCTGATGCATTAGCGCACACGTGCACAGCTGCAGCAGCTGCACTGCTACACGGACTGCCCACTCCCGACAGCAATGTAAAACTGCTGAGCTGCTGCTGCCAACCCTCGCAGTGCCTAAGGCACTGCTGTCAACCACCCTTCAGGAACCGGGGCGCACCACTGCCCAAAACTCCTCAACATGCTCGTCCGTCAATTGCTGGCTCCTGTCTACCCACAGCTCCTGCAGGCGCCACAGCCCCGTCAGCAGCATCAGCCCATCACGTGTGAACCCAGGAATACTGTGCAACATCAGCTCTGTCAGCTGCGCCAGCTGGCCAATTGCTGCGCAGCTCTTGTCGGTCAAGTCACAGTACGCCAGGTCCAAGTGCTGCAGCTGCCTCAAGCTGCAGGCCAGCGCAGCAACTGCAGCATCATCCACTTCTGACCCCGGCCCTGGCAGCACCAGCCGCGTAAGGCCAGTGAGTGCCGTCAGCGCTAGAACATCCCCAGGCACCAGCTGCGAGCTCGCCGTGATGCATAGATCACGGAGGTTTTGCAGGCGCGCTAGCTTGCTGCACGCCGCCACTGGCTGCACTGCATCAGCACTTCCGTCGAGCGACTGCCATGCCGCAAGCTCCAGCTTGGTCAGCTGCGTGCTGGCCGCTACCGCATCCAGGACTGCTGCAAATTGGCTCGGCAGCGGACCGTGATCATCATACGAAATACGTAGTGCACGCAGCTGAGCCAGCTGCGGCCAGGCAGCAGCAGCTGCTGCTGCGTCGCCAGGCTCCTCATACCGCAGCGACAAGTGCTGAAGCTGTGGCAGCTGGGCCAGCTGCAGCAGCGGCTGCTGCTCTGTGAAGCCTTGGAACAGGCTCAAGCGCTGCAGCTGCTGCAGTGGCAGCACTGCAGACATGATGTCTGCGCTGTAGTATGCCTCCAAGTGCAGCTGCTGCAGCTGGGGTGGCAGCGCTGTTCCCGCAGGAACGTCATACTTCATGGTCAGCTGCTCCAGGTGTGTCATGTTTGACAGGTCAAGCACCGGTAGGGTGTTGTTGGGCTCCAATTCCAAGTGCCGTAGCGGCAGCAGTTGCGACAGCAGCTGCTGCAGCTCCTCATCCGGCCCCCACCAGTTGCCCACTAAGTGCAGCGATGTCAGCCGGCTGAGCTGCGTGATTCCTGCAAGGCAGTTGCCTGCCATTGGCGCGCCCTGCCATTTCTCGAGGTGGAGTTGCTGCAGGCTACTGAGCCTCTCCAGCGCTGCCGATAGTGCAGCAATATTTACCACGCCAGTGGGTGGCAGCCTTAGTGCCAGGTGAGTGAGGCTGTGCGGTGGCAGCACAGCCAGCACACCCAGAACGCCTGGGTTCTCAAGGCGCCAGCAGTTTAAGCTGGCCAAACGCAGGTCGCGCTTGTGCTGCTGCTGCTGCTGCTGGGGTGCCTCAGTCGCCACTGCCAGTGCTGCTGGGTTTGTGATATCTGAGGGCAGAGCTGTTACCTGCAAGGCCTGCTGCAGCAGCCGGCATGCTGTCCTGTAGTGTGCCTCTTCCTGCAGCCCGTGAATTGAAGTGGTACCGTACGGCATGTAGCTTGCAGTGATGGTGATGTTCCTGACCAGGCCAGCATGCTGCTGAAGCCAGTCTGTAAAGCTGCCAAGCTGCAGGAGGCTGCTGTGCAGGTCAAAAACAACGTCTGCGTTGCAGGCGCTGCACTGCCGCACTGCCTCCCTCCATGCCTTGGAGGCACGCGCTGCTGCACACAGCACCTGGGGGTTGCTGCTCGATGATGGATGCTCCAGTGCAAGGATCAGGGCGAAGGATGCGCAAGATGATCGTTGATCCTGTGTGGCAAGCAGGCAACAGAGCCCAGCAACAGGAGCAGCCACAGCAGTAAGGGAACGAGCAGTAGCAGTAGCAGCAGGGCAGTCCCCGGGCAATTTTTCAGGCCAGCAGCAGACGCATCATAAGCAGCAAATAATGGTGCTCGTGTTATTGCGCTGGCACCGTCAACTACTGTAGACCCAAGTCATCCAGCTCACCTGCATGTTGCCGTGCTGTAGATGCCGAGGTTGCGATGCCACCATCGGTCAGGTGTTTCAAAAGTCAGCTGCAGCTGCCATTGAATAAACATCTGTCTATAGCAGGGGCTGTACTCGCAGCCTTTAGGCGTTCAAATTCAAGGGTAAGGGTTCTGGAATCTAACAAGTCCCAGTTGCGAACTGCCGCGCTGTCAGACAGCAAGATCAACCGAACTGCAAATGCGTTTTATGGTACTTCCTATTGCTACTGCAGGACGTGCAAAGCATTTATCACACGGCGTTTGCACCCCTGCCAATCACAGCATGAACGAGCTGCCGCAGATCATGAAGCGCTGCATCCCTTGGCTGCAACCAAAGGATGTCTGCATGCTGAGGTGCACCTGCTCTGAGCTGCACGACGAGGAGATCCTGGAGGTGTCCTGGCAGGACCACAGCATCGACTTCAAGCTGGACGGGTCGGGCTCTGCTACTTCCTGGCTGCAGAAGAATATGGTGACCATGAAGAAACTCAAGCTCACGATGAGCGTTGATGTGCCGGGGCAGGTGCTGTAGGACGTCATGGAAGTCGGCAGGTGAGCAACAGCAACAGCAGGAGCAGCAGCAACAGGAGCAGCAACAGGCCAAGCAATCAGCTGCGGTGACAGCAGCTCTTTGTGTGTTTTGAGTGAGGAGACATCAATGAGTTCTTGCCTTGCCGCGGGAAGGGCACATGGCAGCATACACAGGAAGCATTTACACGCGTACCGCAGCAGACACGCCCAGCGTGTTGCCACCTACAGGGCGACGTGTGCAAATCACCACCGCCACAGATTCAAGCTGGCATTTCAGCTTGTCGCAAACCTGCTGTTTCATCGCGCATATCATTGGTTGCTGCACCACCACTGCCTTGCAGGAATTTGACCTCCCTGCACATCCAGAGCAAGCACATCACAGAGCTGCCGCCATTGCCACCACAGCTGCAGCAGCTGCATGTGGGAGGCTGCAGTCAGCTGCGTGCACTGCCAGCACTCCCCCCTACGCTGCTCCAGCTGCATTGTGAAGGCTGCTGTGCGCTGGAGGTGCTGCCCAGCAGCCTCAGCACCACAGCTGTGTCAGAGCTCGGCTGCATCAGCTGCGCGCTGCTCGAGAGTTTCCCACAGCTGCCGCCAAGCTTAGTTGAGCTGGATGCAAGTTACTGCCGCAAGATGCAGCAGCTGCCGGCGCTGCCTGCAGGCCTCAAGCGCCTGGTCACCGGCGATTGCACAGCACTGACAGAGGTGAGCGGCAGCTGCTGCTGGCCTGTGCTTATACATAGTGTGCCGTACACGGCCGATTGCCGTGATTTGGGCAGGCGGTCAGGTGCACTGCACTCAAAACTAGCTGGTTGTTGACGGCAGTTTGAGAGTCGCGTGCTGACAGCTGCAGCTGGCCTGCTGGCAGGTGTGCGTCATTGCCAACGTGCTCGCTGGTGTGCTAGCTGCAATGGATGAACAGCTGTGTGCTGCTAGCACGGATAACAGCGTGGCACCCTCTACCAGCGTGCTTGGTTATTGCCAGGCATTCACCGCCATCTTACGCGCCTGCCTGTCTGCCTGCTGTGCTTCACTTTGACTGCTGCTTGCTTTGCAGCTGCCAGAGCTGCCAGCATCACTGGCCTACCTGGACTGCTCAAGCTGCAACTCTTTGGAGCAGCTGCCGCAGCTGCCAGCGTCACTTGTTCATTTGGACTGCTCAGATTGCTCCTCACTAGAGCAGCTGCCGCAGCTGCCAGCGTCACTTGCTCATCTGGACTGCGTGGATTGCACGTCACTGCAGCAGCTGCCTCAGCTACTGCACACGCATATCACTGAGCTTCAGTGCAGTGGCTGCTGCGGCCTACGCGAACTGCCAGATATGCCAGACAGCCTGGAGAGGCTACTGGCAGGTGAGGGATTTACATCAAGAGTTCTCTTTCAGATCACCAGGCTGCCCAGGCTGCCCACAGAGACCTTGAAGCAGCTGGTCATCAGCCACACAGCCATCAGCGAGCTGCCTGGCTCCTTCCCATGCCTGGAGGAGCTGGACTGCAGCTGCACACCCATCCAGCAGCTGCCAGCGCTGCCCGGCTGCAGGCAGCTGCTTGTAGGGTCCTGCTGGCACCTGCAGCTGCCAGTGCAGCTGCCTGCCGGCCTCACGTACCTGGATTGTGGAGAGTGCGAGCTGGAGCAGCTGCCTGCGCACCTGCCACCTACGCTTGAGTACCTGCATGTCAGTGACTGCAGAACACTTCAGCTGCTGCCAGAGCTGCCATCAACTCTGCACATGTTGAACTGTTCGGATTGCAGCGAGCTGCAGCAGCTGCCAGAGCTTCCACACACTCTGGCGGATTTGAATTGTGGCGGCTGCAGCAGCCTGCAGCAGCTGCCAGAGCTACCGCTCAACCTGCGACTGTTGGACTGCAGCAAGTGCGGTAAGCTGCAGCAGTTGCCAGAGCTGCCACCCACTCTGGAGACATTGAAGTGCAAGGGCTGCAGCAGCCTGCAGCAGCTGCCTGACATGTCCAGGTGCCGGGTGCGGTAATTGCTGCTGAAGGGCTGTGTGGCACTGAACAGCATTCATGTGGGTGACAACACCCTGCACGGGGTGAGGGGCATTTGACTGAGGCTGAACTTGTGGGTGCTGGCACTGGCTGCAGTGCCCTTTTTGAAGCTGTGGTGCAGCATTGTGGTTGGGGATGCATCGCTGTGTGGGCTGGCTGCATGCACAGTGTGCATATGCAGGGTACACGTGTTTGCTGGCACTGAAAACCGTGATTTGTGGCTGTTGTTTTGGTTGGGTGGGCCAGGGACATCAGGCTGTGACGAGTCGTTCATCTCATATAAACACAGTGTATGTCACTGTATACATAGAGATCACATACTGTGAGATGGCTGTGTGTCAGCAACATGGCAAGGCGGGGCTGGTTGTACCAAGTAGCTTCGTTGTGGCCCGGCAGTCCGCAGCCGTGTTAACCGACTGCTTCAAGTTAGGCCGGGGCAGGCAGACTGCTTCAAGTAGCTTTGCTGCAGCTGCGGGTCTGCAAGGGCAGCTCTGGTTGGAGTGCTGCAGCAGCACTGTGCCGACTCCAACAGCAGCGCACAGTGTGCACACTGTGCACTGCTCTGGTGTTGTTGGTTGTGATCTGCAGCAACTCTGTTTTGGGACGGTGGTGAGGTTTCCCAACCGTTGGGAGGAGGCTCCTGCATTGCGTGTGTACAAAGCACGTGCTGGCAGCACACTGTTCGTTCTGGTGTAGCTACCACACAGCGGCGCCCCATGGCTGCGCAGTCTAGGACATTCAGGTCCAGGTGGTTACATGAATACCTAAATATAAGAGGATCTCCACAGAAATGTGAAGAGCAAGGGAGCAGCAGCGGCGCCAGCCGACAGCGCATGTGGCACTAAATTTACTACTGGGCAGCTGTGCACTGTTAACAGCTTCTGCGGCTGCGCCCGCAGCAGCAGCAGCAGCAGCAGCAGCAGCAGCAGCAGAGGACAGTAGGCTGCGGTGCTGCAGGTGGTGTGCTGACGTGTCTATGCGATTGGTTTCTCGGGATTGTGTGCGTTGCGTTCAAACCGATGGAGCTCAGGACCTCCATGCAGCAGATTGTGACAGTCTGATTGCCGCATGTGGTAACACGCCCGCCGTATTGATGGTGTTCACAAGCTTTGTTGATATTGAGCTCGACCTATCTTCATACTCCAAGGTAGCAACTGACGAGGAGATCAGGTTGAGAACGTTAACGTACGGAACACTATGTGACATAGCATAGCCAATGAGTCTGTAAAGATCTGCTGCGTTAACATTGCACTTCAAGGCAACTGCTACTGGCAGTCGCAAACTTTGTGCATGATGCGCCACCTGTGTTTAGCAACCAGAAACAGCCAGGACGGCCACCAAAAACAGCCAGGAAGCCACTGCCTCAAACACGCTTGCGGAGCACAAGGCTGCAGAAGAAGGCAGATCCCAACACCCTGCCAAGACACACCAGGTCAAGGCAAGCTGCGCAGCTTCACTGCACTGCTGGACTAATGTGCTGCCACACAAGCTGTAGCAGCCGCAGCCGAGGATATACGCCGCCATGAAAGAGAGAGCCAATGCAAGCAACATGGACAGGGCTGGCTGAATGGACTGCAGTATCAGCAACCACAACAGCACGCCAATGCCAATGCTTGATCAATGCCACTGCCAAATTGCCACTGCTCAATGGCCCACTACGAGCCACAACATCACAGATTTCGCAGCTTGCCTCGCTGAAGGGGTTGAAATCAGGCTCATCAGGCAGAAATATCAAATCAAGGCACAAGAGCTCAGGGCCCAGAGGAGGAGACAGCCGACACCACTACCTCAGCACAAGGCTTCACGCCTTGGTATTACTACAACTCCTGTCAAGCGGCTGCTGCAGCAGCCACCAGGCCTCATTGCCGCCAACAATGGCGCATGGTGCACTCCTCAGCAGCATATGCATCGCACTGCTGCCGATGACCTGTCAACACTTGGGCTGCACTGCTGCCCAAAACTCCTGAACATGCTCGTCCTCCACTCCTGCACACATATCCAGCCTCAGCTGCTGCAGGCGTGACAGCCCAGTCAGCAGCAGCAGGCCCTGCGGCGTCACCCCAGCGACACCAGAAAGGTCCAGCTCAGTCAGCTGCCTCAGCTGTCCGATTGCTGCTAAGCACACCGTCTGCCCAAGCTCACACCACGCCAAGTCAAGGTACTGCAGCTGCTTTAAGCTGCATGCCAGCGCAGTAGCAGCCACATCATCCACTGCCGAATCCAAGTGAGCCAGCACGAGCCGTGTCAGGCCGGTGAGCGCTGTCACTGCCCGGACGTCGCCAGGTACCAGCTTCGAGCCATGCTCGATGTGAAGGTCCCGGAGGTGTTTCAAACCTGCCAGCTTACTGCATGCTGCCACTGGCTGCAATTCCCTGTAATAGTCCTCACTGGGCAGCGCTGCTGCTGCCTCAAGGCGCAGCGTAGTCAGCTGCGTGCATGCTGCAAGTGCATCCAAAATGGCTGCCATGGTGCTCGGAAGGGGGAGCTCCTCGTGTAGGAGAACTGTCAGCGCACACAGCTGCGGCACTTGTGCCCAGGCAGTAGCACTCCCTGCTGCGTCCTTGGCATTCCAGTAATGCAGCGACAGCTGCTGCAGGCTGGGCAGCTGCGCTACCTGCAGCAGCGGCTGCTGCTCTGCAAATCCCTGGAACAGGGTCAGCCGCTGCAGCTGCTGCAGCGGCAGCACTGCAGACATGATGTCTGCG
Organism: Tetradesmus obliquus; assembly: GCA_030272155.1. Lineage (NCBI taxonomy): Eukaryota > Viridiplantae > Chlorophyta > Chlorophyceae > Sphaeropleales > Scenedesmaceae > Tetradesmus > Tetradesmus obliquus. The sequence goes on along the minus strand of CP126200.1, from coordinate 2,010,115 downwards.
CTGTAGTATACCTCCAAGTGCAGCTCCCTCAGCCGTGTTGGCAGCGCTGATCCCGCTGGTAAGTCATACTTGATGGTCAGCTCCTCCATGTGTGTCATGCTTGACAGGTCGAGCACTGGCAGGCTCTCGTGAGGCTGTAGAAACAAGTGCCGCAGCGGCGGCGGGTGCGCCAGCATCTGCTGCAGCTGTTCATTAGGCCCCAGCCAGTCCTCACTATCTAGCCATAGGTACGTCAGCTTGGTGACCTGGCCGATGGCTGTGATGCAGCTGCCTTTCATGGGCATCCCCTCTGGCTTGCTCAGCTCCAGCCGCTGCAGGTTGCTGAGCCTCCCAAGCACTGCTGCCACAGCAGCAGCATCTAGGGAATCGGCCTCAGAACCGTCACACATGGACAGGTCCAGGTGTGTGAGGCTGTGCGCAGGCAGCGCAGCTAGCAGGCTCAACACGCCTGGATCGCCCAGACAGTCGCTGCTGAAGCTCGCCAGCCGCGAGCCCTGCTGCTGCTGCAGCTGCTGGGGTCCCTGCAGGTTTGCTGCGAGTGCTACCGCTGCTGCTGCTGGGTATGCTGTGGCTGCAGGCAGGCCTGGCAGAGCTGCAGGACCTGTCGCAGCAACCGGAACACTGTCATGTAGTGCGCCTCTTCCTGCAGCCCGTGAATGGTACCGGTATCGCAGGGCAAGTCGGTCAATGTGATGGCAATGCTTCTGACCAGGCCAGCATGCTGCTGCAGCCAGTCTGTGAAGCTGCCCAGCTGCAGCAGGCTGCTGTGCAGTTCGAGCTCGGCCTCTGTGTTGCAGGCGCTGCACTGCCGCACTGCCGCGCTCCAGGCCTTGCAGGCACGCGCTGCTGCATACAGCACCTGGGGATTGCTGCTGGCTGCTGAATATCAAGTGCAGTAACCAGGGCGAAGAATGCGCCAGGCGATTGTTGCGACTGTATGGCAAGCAGGCGGATCCATGCAGCAGCAGCAGCAGCAGCAGCAGCAGCAGCAGCAGCAGCAGCAGCAGCAGCAGCAGCAGCAGCAACAGCAGTGAGGAGCAGAAAGCAGTAGCAGTAGTGCAGCCCCCGTACAGTTACGCCCAGCGACGGCAGGCGCAGGGAGCAGAAGACATTCAGCAAACCATGGTGCCATTGCTAGTGCGCTGGCACCATCGTGTAGTGTGGACCCGGGCCATCCAGCTCACCTGCATGTTGCCGTGCTGCAAACAGGCGCACAGGTGGCCCGATTTGAACTGCGTTATGACACCTCTTTGGCAGTGCCTGCGCCCGTCTCGGGTGCCAGCTGGGTGTGCACAGACCGCTCACTCTGTGAGGCAGGGCAGGCGGGTCGCACACATGGTCGCTACTTAGCTTGGTAGCACTGACACACACATACTTCAATGAGCGCCAACAATGAGCGACAATTAAGCCACAACCTCAGCTCGCAGGGCGCTAGGCGCGATAAAAAAGAAGCTTGATATTAAGTCAACCCGCTCATAGAACGTACCCTGCACACGCCATGCCTGGCGCTGTGTCAACTTCCTAACGGCCTACCCACGCCGACTCACCATGTGATCACCCCACTGCCAAAGCCGCTCAGCCACGTCCCGCAAAGACTGCGGCTCCCCTGCACAGCGGGGCAGCAGAAAACAGTATCAGTGCAATGCACCGGCATGAAAGTAGTTGCAAGCACGTTGCAGGTGCAGGTGCATGCGGTGCTCTTGTGTATCGTCCATGCTTGCTGTGAATAAGGCACGCTTGCCTTGCATAAACATGACGGCTGATGCACCCACGCACACCGGCAAGTACTGCACACACAGCCTGCGAGAAGGCGTTGCACAGCTGCTTCTGATGAGAGATGAGAAAGGATAGTTGCATGTGGGTCCTGGCACCATCCTAAGTTGGACCTGCTCAGCTTGCTCGTGCCTTGTGAACTGCATCACAGGCATACTGTGCATGCAACATGGCAGAGCGCTGCTGTTGCACCAGGTTTCATATGCACCAATGTTGCTGTCGCTGTATCATCCTTGCAGGCCTGATCTGGCATAGTGCAGATGTGCATGCAGCTGTCACAGCACCCAAAGTGTGGGTGGTGTCTGCCTGCAACAGGCTGTCCATCACCACCAAGAAGACAACACCTGGCTGCTGTGTGCCCCCCAGCCGCACCTTTCCTCATCAGCAGCACTCTTTCTTTTTGAAGCGCCAGCAGCAGCTGCATCGCTGCCAACTTGAGGTCTCTGTCTTCACCAGCGCATAGCAACTGCTCCTGCGCTGCTCTATAATCGGTGTCTACGTGCTCGAGAGTCTTTGATGCTGCAGCCTGCACTGCGGCCATCCTGCCTCATGCAGCAGAACGATGTCCGTGTATGCCGCTGCTGGCTTCGCCCCCTTCACCCTTGAACGTCAGGAACGACCAGAAACGCTGAATATTATCCAACAAAACAGGTGCGTTTCAAGTCAGGTCCCGGCAAGCACACATTGCGTGCAACTCTTAGAAGGAGTGTTAGTCTAAATCTCAACAGGTTTTTTCCACCATGCCCAACCGCGCGCAATCCATGAGAAACAACCTGGCGGCCACGCTGAAATTTTGTTGGATGCGTTTTGAAATGTTTGCTTGTGTATGTGTGGTGAAGGAAGCACGGTTGAGTGGCTGAGGCAGCAGCTATGGACCAGCAGCTGACTGTGCAACAAATCCAAGACGCTCTGGCAGCAGCACAAACTGCCGTCGGTCACACCTTGCTTGTGAGGTTCTATTTCATTGCCCTTGCTCGCCTCTGCCCAGCATTTATACAGCAGCAGCTGCGCCTGCGCCACAGAGCAGCATGTGAAGCGTGCAGGGTAACATTGGCACTCTTCTGCTGCCTTTGATACAGCACCGACTGTACAGGCTTACTGCTTACGGAAGGATTACAGCAGTGGTCGCACAGATGTTCAGATCACAATACAGAGTATGCAGTCATGTTGCAGTTTGCAGCTGTCATGCAGCTGTCCTGCTAGCTGCATGGTAGCTGCTGCTGCGTTGCTGTGGTAAATCCTGACAGAACGCTTTATGCACGCTTTTACTGCAGGATGACCCCAACAACCGTGGAGAAGCCAAGGCATGGCTCACCAGCACAATCGCTGAACAGCAGCAGCAGCACACCCCACCATCACTGCGCATCACATGCTTCGACCCTTGCAGCCTGGCAGGCAGTAACCTCCGTCATCAAGACGACCTGGATAACAGTTACATTTATGCAAATAACAACAGGAGATATGCAGGAAGCAGCGTCCATCGCAGAGATGACGCACAGGAGCGGGTAACAGGCAGCAGCAGGAGCAGGCGCTCACCCCAGCAGCAGCAGCAGCAGCAGGGGCCCAGCCCAGTAGCTTCCTGCAAGCCAGCAGTGCTGCAGCTGCTGCAGCTGCTGTGCAGCGCACAGCCCGCGGCCGTCGCTGCGCTGCTGTCACAAGACCCAAAGTTCCTCTGCAGCTGCCTCACAGGCTCCCCTGCAACAACTGCTGCATGGTTTGGGCAGTTCTCGCTGGCTGGCATTCAGCACTTCAAGCATGGAGCTAGGGCGCTGGCCAATTACGCGCTGACAAACCGCAGTGAGGTGTGGCAGCTGCTGGTGTGGGCAGGCAAGCACGATCAGGTGGGTGGCAGGCGTTGCGAGTGATACATAGCAAGTGTTGTGCACATGTCTTGGCATGTCCTGCAACAAAGTGTGACAACAGTATGGATTTGTGCTTGCATGCAAGGCAGTTTGGTTGTAGTTGTGTGCGCAGGCCTGCTGACCGCTCACACACTGCTGCTGCTGTTGTTGCACCCGCAGGCGCCTGTCGCTGTTGCTGCGCGGCCGCACTATATTACTGAGCTGGAGTTGACCGAACGCTGCTGGCGCTGCTGCTGCTGCTGCCACTGCTGCTGCTATACCCACAGGCGCCTGTGGCAGTTGCCGCACGGCCGCACTACTTTGCTGAGCTGGACGTTGACCGCATGCTGCTGCTGCTGCTGCTGCTGCTGCTGCTGCTGCTACACCCGCAGGCGCCTGTGGCAGTTGCCGCACGGCCGCACTACTTTGCTGAGCTGGACGTTGACCGCACCTCGATGCTGCTGCTGTGATGGACCTGTGCCCGCAGGCCCCGGTTGTGGTTGCTGCACGGCCGCACTACTTTGCGGAGCTGGATGTTGACCGCACGCTGCTGGCGCTGCTGTTGCTGCTGTTGCTGCTGCTGCTGCTGCTGCTGCTGCTGCTGCTGCTGCTATACCCGCAGGCGCCTGTGGCAATTGCTGCACGGCCGCACTACTTTGCTGAGCTGGATGTTGACCGCACGCTGCTGGCGCTGTTGCTGCTGCTGCTGCTGCTGCTGTACCCGCAGGCCCCTGTCGCTGTTGCCGCACGGCCGCACTACTTTGCTGAGCTGGACGTTGACCGCACGCTGCTGGCACTGGCACGGCACTGCCCCGGCTTCTGGGCCAGTGAGGAGCTGGGCCGCTGCTGCAGCACCGGGGAGTGGCTGCAGCTGGAACCGGAGCTAGTGGTGCAGGTGCGTGGTGCATTACAGTCCAGCGCAGTTGTAGAGCATTATTTTGGGCAAGCGAGGAGCTGGCGCGCTGCTGCAGCAATGGGGAGTGGCTGGCATTGGAGCCGGAGCTAGTGGTGCAGGTGCGTCTAGTGGTTGTGCCGTGCTGCACTTGTGCGCAGTGGCTGTGGGGTGCTGCGTATTCGGGGTGCTGCTGCAGCAGCAGGGCGTGGCTGCATTCGGAGCCGGAGCTAGTGGTGCAGGTGTTTCTGGTGGTTGTGGAGTGCTGCACTTGTGCGCAGTGGCTGTGGGGTGCTGTGTGTGTATGCTGGCGCGCTGCTGCTGCAGCAGGGCGTGGCTGCATTCGGAGCCGGAGCTAGTGGTGCAGGTGCGTTCGGTTGTTGTGCCGTGCTGTACTTGTGCGCAGTGGCTGTGGGGTGCTGCGTATTTGGAGCGCTGCTGCTGCAGCGGGGGAGTGGCTGGCGCTGGAGCCGGAGCTGGTGGTGCAGGTGCGCTGGGTTGCTGCGCAGTGCTGCTTGTGGTTCATTGCTGTACAGTGCTGTGTGTGTTTGCTGGCGGCTGCTGCAACAGCGGGGATTGACTGGCGTTGGAGCCTGAGCTAGTGGTGCAGGTGCGTTTGGCGGTTGGAGTGCTGCAGGTGCGTTTGGCAGTTGCAGTGCTGCAGGTGTGTTGTAGCGAACAATGATGCCTGATGGCTGCTGCGGGGGCGGGCGGTGGATGGCGCTGGAGCACGAGCTCGTGCTGCAGGTAGGGTGCTTGCAGGCTGCTGCATGTGCGTGTGGTGGCTGTGCAGAGGAGATGCCTGCTCACATGCCTCCCCTGCTTCTTGTGCCTTCCTTCAAGCGCTTCCGTTTGTTGCTGTGTTGCACGGCCTGCTGCATGAGCCCCACTCCTTACAAAGGGTCAACTGTAAGTCCTCTAACCTGTGATACTCCTCCGACCCTTGTGTTGCAGGAGCTGCACCGCCTGCTGCACGAGCCCCACTCCTCCAGCCATGCTGCCCTGAGGCTGGTCCTCCCTTGCTTCTTGTGCCTTCCTTCAAGCACTTCCTTTTGTTCTTGCCTTGCAGGAGCTGCACCGCCTGCTGCATGAGCCCCGCTCCTCCCGCCATGCGGCCCTGAGGCAGCTGGTGCGCAGCTTCTTGGCAGACGCTGACTGGACGCTGCTCTGCAACAGGCTGCTGCCGCTGCTGCCGCAGCAGCAGCTGCTGGCCTTTGCACGCATAGTGGCACAACACCAGCAGCAGCAGCAGCAGCAGCAGGGGGTATCACAGAACAGCAGCTTGCAGGGCAGGCAGCGCCAGCAGCAGCAGCTGGGCAATGTGTGGCAATGGCTAGACCAGCAAGCTGCCTTCAATGACTCGGCTGAAATAACAACAGCAGCAGGCTCATCAGCTGCTGCAGCTGCCAGTCAGCTGCCTTGTGTGCAGCACCTTGCTGAGCTAGTGCTGAGCCCCAGCACACAGCAATGGTCATTGGAGCAGCTGCTGCTGGTGAATGCACTCACGTGCCGCAGGCAGCAGCTGCTGTCTCTGCTGCAGCAGGAGGATGAGGCAGAGCAGCTGCTGCAGCTGGTGGCGGCTGCACAGCAGCTGTTTGGGCAGCCAACAGCAGCAGCAGCAGCAGCAGCAGGAGAGGATGCAGGAGCTGGAGGAGCTAAGCAAGGCACAGCAGAAGCAGCAGGCTTGAAGCAGCTGGCTGATGCAGTATCAGCTTCAGCAGCAGACTGGCCACGTCAGCACCTGCAGCTGCTGCTGCTGGGCTGGCTGCTGCGGCTGCAGCTGCTGCTGGCTGCTGCTGATGGGCCTCAAGCAGCCAACCAGGTGGTGAAAGCATTCAGCTGCAGTTTTGATTTGGCACAGCAGCAGCAGCAGCAGCAGCCGCAGCAGCAGCCGCAAGGAGCAGCTGCTGAACCTGGCGGTGAGGCTAGGCCTGAGCAGCCTGAGCAGCCTTCAAAGCTGCCTCTTAGGCGAGGCTATGCTGCTGCTGCTGCTGCTGCTGCAGCTGCTGCTCCCACAGACGGCCGCCACAAGGAGCAGCAGAAACAGCGTAGCAGCAAGAAGAGGAAACGCAGCAAGCATGAGCAGAAGGGCAGGAAACGCCGCAAGCACAGCAGTAGTGGCAGTTCTGATGAGGGCAGTGATGACTCAGCAAGCGCACGAAAGGCACACAAACGCAGACGGCACAGCAGCAAACATCGCCACAAGAGGAAGCGACGCCATGCACATAGCAGCAGCAGCGGCGACAGCAGCAGCAGCAGCATGGATCTTGATGCTGGAGGTCAGCTGCTGGACCCTGCTGCCTTCCCAGCTTGGACACATGAGGCAGCAGCAGCAGCTGACAGCGTTGCTGTTGCTGTGACTGCAGCCACTGCGGCGCCGCAGCGCAGCACAGCAGCAACAGCAGGAGCAGGAGCAGCAGAGAAGCAGCAGCAGGTAGCTAGCGTTCTTGAGGCACTGTCAGGTCGAGCAGCAGCAGCAGCAGCCGCAGCAGCAGCAGCAGCAGGTAGGCATATGAGGCAGCCTGGGACATGGCTGCTGCAGCTGCCTTGTACCAGTTCTGCTGCTGCTGCTGCTGCTGCTGCTGCTGCTGTCAGCGGCAGTACAACAGAGGCTCGCTGCTTTGCTGTCACAGGGACGACGGCTGAGGTGCTGGATGCAGCTGCATGGTACTGCACCTGGCTGCTCATGCGTGATGTGGCTGGCACGCCTTGACCGCAAAATGGCAGCAAGCGCTTGCGCTAGCGCACCACGCCTGGCTAATCACACAGCCGAGGATTGCAGCCATCATCACTAACATCAGCGCTACCACCACAAACAGCAGCAGCAGCAGCAGCAGCTGCTGCTGCTGCTGCTGTACTGCGAGGAGTCTGCTTGAGCACAGGTATGGGTGGGCAGCTGCACAGTCACTCTGTGTGCCTGCGACCATGTCAAACAGTGCTAAATGTTTATTGCTTGCTGCACCTGGCATGCATGTACAATGGCGAATGCTAGACACAGCCAGGATCCCAAGGCCGCTGGTCATGCACAGCTGTGCACATGTACATGGCTTGCGCTTCTGTGCATGCAAACCTTAACTTGAAGTGCGTAGCATGGACCATCATTGCAGCACGATAACCAGGCCACTATCTGCTTGTGGTCTTGTGCTGCAGTGTTATGGTCTAGCAGTTGCCACGGTCGCCACTCTGCTACAGGCGTGCTCGTTACCGCCACCGCCACTGCTGGGCAGTGAGCTGATGTTTTTTTTTGAGCTGATGGTGGGAGTTCACTGTGCAGCAGGTGTCGTGCAGTGTATTGTGCAGTGTATGAGGGCTTGCAGTTGCAATCCGCCTTGGCGCTGCTGCGCAGCCTCAACCTGATGCTAGTGGTGCGGGGGGGCCCGCCACAGGCAGCTTGTCACTACACGTATGGTGCTAGCTGGTCGCTGAGTGAAGCTGGCGGTGCCAAGGCCAGTTGGGTTGAGTTGGTTGCGTGGGGAAGCAGTTGGTACAAGCAGCATCCTGCTGTCAAAGAAGCACGCCACAAGAGACAGTAGTGTACCGCATCATCACCAGCACTGTGGCTGCATGATGACGCAGACCAACAGCATGTGGGTGCTGCTCAGGCATGCAGCGTGCTCACGCTGCTCAGCGGCTGCTGAAGTTGCTGTACATGTGTTTGCGCTGAGGTAAACATCTTGCCGTGCACTTTGAGAGCCGCTGCGTAGCAGGCCTGCGGCCACTTGCTGCACTTGCTAGACTGCTTTGCTGTCGACTGCCTGGACGCTTTGCATCGACGAATTGATCGATAATTGAGGTTTAGCCGGTGTGACTGCTTAGGAGGCCTCACCGTCGCGTGCCTCGCAGCTGGATCCTCTCTCTGCAGTTCACTGTGCATGGCCTTTCAACAACACAGCTGCAAACGCCTTTTGAAGCCTGTATTTCAGCTAAAAAATATTGCTTTATGTTTTAGCAGGGCTATCAGGGCTGCTTGGTAGCATCCCGGCAACTCTCGCGGGAATTACCCCAGCTCTGAGTGCTGCCGGCAGCTACAGCCTCATGACCTCAGGTTAAAAACAGGGCTTGCTTGCAGATGTTTTGGTTGTATTCAGCGTGTACAGCGCGCCATGCAGGTCGCTCTGGATTCCGTTGGCACTGCTGGTGGACACCCCTGTAAGCAGATGAACAAAGCTACATCCTTGATAACCTGTTTTGCAGTAACGTTCCAAGGTGCTGACAGCCCTGGATGTGTTACTCCGCACTCAGAACACTAGGCATTGCTTACAGCTGGTGTGCCGCGCCCAGTCACGACAATTGCGTGTCATGGATTCTGCAGATCAAACTATTGATCGACATCTGGCGTTCGCTTGCACAGCTGAGAACACTGCAGTGCTCTTGCCCGTCAGGGGCCTTGCTGTGCTTTGCACGCGATACTGATCTCACGGACGTCTTTACCTGCAGCCTTTATTGGCTGCTGCACACCACGTCGCTGCCGTGTCAGTAATAAAGAGCAGCTGCTCGAGCATGGCTCAATTCCAACAAGGCAGCAGCGGCAATCAGCAGCAGCAGGGCTACATGAGTGGGATATATGTCCCGGATTACAATGCTCCAGCCTACGGCATGCGCGGGATGCCCGCGGCAGTAGCGATGCCCTATGTGCCTTACGGGCTGCCTGCTGCTCCCGTTCCTGCATACCACGCTGCTGGGCTGCCCCCAGCAGATGTATGGCAGGGAGGTGAGCAGGAGAGCGTGGCACACCTGGCCCAGGGCATCGAGAGCAACCTCATGCTCAACCCACAGCAGCAGATGATGGGCGCCCCTGGCCAAGGACGGTACTATGGCGGACCGCAGCAGCGGGGGCCTCCTCCAGGCGCATACGGCTACGGCTATGCTCCTCCAGCACCTGGCTTGCGCGGGCAGCAGCAGCCGGCCATGCACCAGCAGCACATGGCGCCGCAGGGCATGGCTGGCCATCCGCACCAGATGCTGAATGGCAACGGGCCCTATGGGCACCCAGCTGGGGGCCCAGGCAACCACCATCAGGGTGGGGGCATGGGCCCACGAGATGGCGGCCGTGGCAGGGGCCCTGGCCGAGGGGGTCCCTTGCAGGACAACCGCCAGGGCCCAGCGCAGCAGGGCCAACAGGGCCCGGGCCAGCAGCAGCGCCGCAAGAAGGTGCAGCGGGGCCTGGAAGATAATGTGAAGCGCACTGTGTACATCAGCTACATCGACCAGCAGGTGGGTAGGGGATGCGACAGTTCCTGCAAGCACGTGGCGCTTTCCTGCAAGCACGTGTCAGGCCTGAGCTGACAAGCAGGTGCGTGTAAGCCAATCCTGCGAGTGTAACAAGCAATTTGTTGCCAGCGACCCAGGCGGCGCTGTTGTATTTTGCAGTGAGAGTCACCGCCAAATCCAGCAGCACTGCCTGGGTCGCTGGCAACAAGTTGCTTGAATACACTAATCCTGCAAGCCAATCCTGCAAGCTGATGGGTTGCCGGTAGATGTGGATCACAAGCCCTGTGATGCGAGCATAATGAGCTATCCTGCAAGCAGCCTCGGTGGCAGCTGAATTTTGCAGCTGCACACAGCCATGCTGCCTATGGGTTCTGGACGGTATTATGTGTGCAGCTGCGCAGGCAGCACCCTGTAAGAGCACGCTTGCCCTGCTGCTTGAAGTAGGCACTGTGTCCCTGACAATACCGCTGTAGCAACGGCCGGCACTTACGGATACATGCCGTGTGCTTGCGCATGCATGCGGCTGCTGCAGGTGACTGAGGAGTCGCTGGCAACGTTCTTTGCTGACTGCGGCACTGTGATGGACTGCCGCATCTGCGGCGACCCCAACAGCGCGATGCGCTTCGCCTTCATCGAGTTCCTGGAGGAGGCGGGAGCACAGGAGGTGAGCTGCTGCTGCTGCTGCTGCTGTGCTGGCTTAAAGCCCTGCGGATGGATGATACGTGCGTGTGTGGTGCCGGCTGGCATGGCAGGGTGGTGGTATGCTTGCAGGACGCAGCTCTGCTTGCAGGAAGCTGCTGTGCTTGCAGTTGAGTGCCTGGTTGCGACAACTCGCCTGTCACACACTGGCCGCTCTCTGGTCAGAAAGTTCATGCTTGCAGGAAACTCTGCAAGGTGTCACACAGCGTTTGCATGCTGCAACTTGCCCTTGAAGCCTACTGCCGTTCCTGCTAATAGCCAGCTGCAGTACTCCGTTGCCTGCTGTCTCATGTGTTGTCTGCCTGGTTGTCTGCTGCTGCCTGTGCTGCGTGCCTGCGCCAGGCGCTGAACAAGACCGGCTGCACGCTTGGCACCAGCCAGCTGCGCGTGCTGCCCAGCAAGACGGCCATCGTGCCAGTCAACAAGGAGCTCATGCCGCGCAGCCATGAGGAGCTGGAGCGCTGCAGCAGGTGCGGCGGATTGGCCCCATTAGGTTGTATTCTGCAAGTAGTATCTGGCTAGTACTGCAAGACGGCCATCGTGTCGGCAACAAGGAGCTGATACCGCACGAGGAGCTGGAGCGCTGCTGCAGGTGCGGCGGGTTGGCCCCTCTAGGTTGTATCTTGCAAGTTGTATCTGGCTAGTACTGCAAGACGGCCATTGTGCCGGTCAACAAGGAGCTCGTGCGGCGCAGTCACGAGGAACTGGAGCGCTGCAGCAGGTGCGTGCAGTGGTTTGGCCTGGCAGGCCGTATCTGGCGGGCTGTATCACAGGTTGGCCGGCAAATTGTGTCGGCTATGGTTTCTGAGGTGGTGGCGGGATCCATGAGGAGCTAGAGCGGTGCGGCAGGCGCAGCTGCTTGCGTCACTTTGCTGACCTGGCATGGTGTATGCGGCAAGTCGCATGACACATCGTTTGGGAGATGTACGGCGAGCCGCTTTTTTGTCAGCATGACGTGGTGGCTGCTGTACCTGCATGTGACTGCATGTGCGCTTCATCTCCGTACTGTTGGGCACCGTGGCTGCCTGGAGTTGTTAGCAGTCGTGGAGCTGATGCTGAGCCATGCATTGTGTGTGTTTGTTGCATGTTGCATGTTGCAGGACGGTGTACGTGGCCAACATTGACAAGAAGGTGGAGCGGGAGGATGTGCGCAACTTTTTCGAGCAGCTGTGCGGTGAGTGCTGCGCTGCAGGGTGCAGGATACATGCATTTGAATTCATCACTGACAGCTATTCACCACCGTTCATATGTTGAGCATTGCAGCAGAAGGAGCAGCCAGTCAACATATGACTCCTCATGTTGAGTCAATCAGCATAGCACAGCACGCGCTGCAAGTATACATGCGTCTTCTGTGTTGCTGCTGTATTGCTGTGTTGCTGCTGTATTGCTGTGTTGCTGCTGTATTGCTGCTGTCTTGTTGAACCGCCTTTGTGTGCTGCCTGTGCCAACACAATCGCAAATGTCACTGCAATCCACAGGCAAGGCCAACAACATCCGGCTGCTGGGTGGCCTCGCTCGCGTGCATGCATGTGCCCCTGCTGCATTCTGCCATGTCAGTCGTCCTGTGCCTACACTCAACACACCACCCTGTGTCTGTGATTTGAACTGCCCTGCAGGCAAAGTCAACAAGATCCGGCTGCTGGGTGACCTGGCGCACTCCACGCGCATCGCCTTCATTGAGTTCATTCAGGCAGAGGCAGCCATGGCAGCCCTCAACTGCAGCGGGGCCCTACTGGGCTCGCTGCCGCTGCGCGTGTCACCTTCAAAGACCCCGGTGCGGGGCGAAAAGGAAGATAAGGAGGCACGCGGCGGCAGGCAGCAGCGGCCAGGTAGTGCAAACAGGCAGGCGGGCGCAGTGGGTACGGCAGCGGCGAATGCAGTGGCGGCGGCGGCGCAGGAGGGCGGCAAGGCGGCTGATGCAGCAGCAGCAGCAGCGGCAGGTGATGCTGGGCTGGCACAGGAGAACAGCACTGCGCCAGCAGCTGCAGCAGCAGCAGCGGAGGGTGCCAGCGCCGAGCAGCCAGCCGAAGGTGCAGCAGCAGCAGCAGCAGCGGCAGCAGCTGCAGCGGATGTGGCAGCTAGCAGCGAGCCAGCAGCAGAGCAGCCTGCTGCTGCTGCTGCTGCTGCAGCACCAGACAGCCATAAGGTAGCAGCCGGTGAGGATGCACCAGCAGCAGCTGCAGCTGCCTCTGCTGCTACTGCTGCTGCAGATGACGCAGCTGCAGCAGCAGCACCTGCAGAGGCAGCGGTTCCGGCATCTGCTGAGGGAGTGCCTGCTGCAGCACCAGCTGCTGTTGCTGAGGTGCAGCCAGAGCTGGTGGCTGCTTGATTCGATTGATGCTCGTGGTGGCTGGTTTCACCCTTTCCAGCATTTTGATGACCGGTGAAACTGCACTCTCATGATGTCGTCGGATTTGAAGACGGTGTGCTTCATAAAGACTAGACATGCCAGGCTGTGCAGCAGCGCTGCATTCAGTGTAGGCTGGCTTTTTGCGCGACTGTCTGCGCGGATGGCGCTGTGTCTAATCCAGAGCTGCGGCTAGGCAAAGCTTGCCGCTGCCATGTGCTCGGGTTGTTGGCATTACGACAGCTCATTCTTAACGCGCATTAGGAAGAGGCAAGGACTTGTTTGACAGCACCGCCTGCATTATGAGGCAAGGCACGCGCACAGCACGGTGGCTACAGTGCTTTTCGGCTGCATCTTTGTTGTGCAATTGCCAGCAGCCGGATCACTCCACTGGGCTCTGCGCAGGATCTGGGCGGCTCAATTGACTGCACACAGCACTGCCTAACGCGTTGTTTGCGCTGACATTAGGAGTTATCTTTATCTCTAGGCGCTGTGTGTCAGATGTCCCAGGCGGTGTGCTGCACAAGTGCCAGCCGCCGTGTGGCTGTTTGATAGGATCCTTGAGGCAGCCTGAGGACTGCATTGAGGGATGGCAAGATCCAGCAGCAGGGCTGTGCTGTGCTCTGCGTGGCCTGGCGTACATAGCTGCGCAGCAACATGTGTTACGGCGGCTGCATGTATGTTGAGCTACAGGATACAGCAGCAGATGCTTCGCACATACACACACAGCAATGCCAGCTACATGATGCTCAGCAGGTTAGCTTCGCAAGACACATCTTACGCACAGATGCACAATGCGCTGCAACGGGCACAGCTAGCTTGCAGCCTTGCATGGTGTGCATGGTGAAGCATGGTGAAGCACTGTGTGGTCAAAAGCATTACATAGCTGCATTATTGCGTTGCTTTTTGATGTATGTGGTGGTCGTTGCAGCGGGCCTGTCCTTGCACCTCGCATGTGGCTGCTGTTCAAAGCCTGGTATAGGAGGGTGTAGCGCTGCACATAGCTTGCAGTTGGAGGTGCCACGGCTCACCTTGGTATGTATGTATGTGCACGCGAGTGCAGTGTTGTGTGTTGCGGCGTTGTGTGCACAGGGTTGAGGGTGCATGGCACAACAGAGCTCCAGGACGGCAGCTGCGCTTGGGCCTTTTTGGAGTTTGAGTTTTGTGTCTAGCTGGCATCAGGATTTTAACCGTTCTAGTTGCATGCGCGCTTCTTGTGCATTGCATAGCGGGGTGGGGGCAGGCACGTGCTCGAGGTCCTGCCTGCACAATTGCTAGGGGATGATGGTGGAGGTGGTTCTTGCTAGGGGATGGGTGTATGGCGATTTTGGGGAGGCAGGCTGCGTATCACACCACCAATTTCAGGTGTGCATGGCAATGTCATAGGCGTTATTGTTACGTTATTTCTCTTTGAAAGCACTTTACAGATCCTGGAGCAGTCTGTGGTTGAGGAGGGCTGGCAGCTCTGTTTTGCGGCTGCTAAGCATTTGATGCGCCGCGCTTTTGTCATCTTGCAAGTGAATGGCGCAGCAGCACTGCACGGCAGCTTCACACAAACCTTGGAAGCATATGTTTGACATGGCGTGCACTGGCTTCATGCTGTTGTCCTGACGGGAAGAGCTGTTGCCACCGCGGGTGCTGCCTGTGTCTGTGCATCTGTGTGTCTGTGCAAGCAGTACGGAGACAAGGCAAACGGTGTGGATGTGCATGTATGCCCTGGAGTGCGGCCTCTGGTATCAGCTGCTTGCCTTAGAGCCATACCTGCACGGCTGCGAATCCACTACACAGCACCAGACGGCAGATGATTGTGGCTCCAGCAACCAACCCCAGGAACCGCTGCGAGAATCGAGTCCAGTGGCTTAGTGAGGCTTGCGCAACAGCACTGCTGCTCTGCTGCGAGCCTGTTGTGTAGCTGTATACAGCTGCCGCGGCACGAGCTTGCTGCCATTGAGTTGGTGGTACTGTGCTTCGTGCAGAGCACTTGCTGCTGCTGCTGCTTCTACTGCTGCTGCTGTGGCACTTCTTTCGCTTAGCGTGCCACAGCCTGGCGCATTCATACTCACTCGCTTGGCTTGCGCTGCACATTGCCTGTATGCGTTTTGGCTGCCGAAGTGGGGTGCAGAGCTGCATGCATTGCCGCCTGTGCTTCTGCGTGCCGTGGCTGTTGTGTGCGTGTCAGGTGGTTGGCAGTCAAACCAGAGCGGCCAGCACGCAGGCGTACTGCAGTGGCTGCTGCCGGTGTGCAGGATTGCTCCTGCCAGCGTCTAGGTGCCTGTCTTGCATTGCTTCGAACCGTTTGTGGGCTGATGTTTCAGCGGCTGGTGTTTGCTGCTGCATGGTGCAATGCTGGAGTCTGCTAGCTAGCCCTATAGGGAGGTGTACAGGAGGCGTTGCTTGTGTCTTTCATGCTGGGCAGATTGCTGGATCATTTCCTTCCTTTGTCATTGCCGATTTGTGCCTCTCCTGCGCACCCATTGTTTCCATCAAGTACTTGTTCCAGGCAGCTGTCGTGGCTGGGGTTCTGGGGGTTTGCACTGCGAGGTATGGCGGGTTGTTAAGCATAGATATGGTGGGGTGGGACAGTTGGGGTGTAACCTGATGACTTAGCGGCTGTCATGATCAGACCAGAGCTTGCCTTGGCTTGACCGTCAATGGATGGCATCCCTAGTTGAAAGGATTCGACAGATGAACATCACATCCTTCATCTCGTGATTTGATCATGTTGCGGCTCAGCTGTGCGTACAACATGCATAACAAGGTGCCACAGCACACTCAGTTTCGCAGTTTCGCATCCACGGCGGTCCGTGAGGACTCGGAGGATGTGTAAATTCGTTCTTATACACTCAAATGACATGGTCGTCATAGAATGGCAACAAAGTCAGCCCACCATTGCAGTGCTGCGTAACCGACACCTGTGGCCCGTACTTCTCAACACCACAGCCACGGCAGCTGCGCAAACAGCACCCTTCAGCTGCAACCCTTACACAGTTGCCACCCGCTGAGGCCGCTGCCCACGGGCGCTCTTCCAATGCACCATGATGGTGCATGATGCGCAACACGAATTACCAGCACAGCTGCACACAGCACAGCTGAATTCTGGATCAGATAACAAATGTGAACAGGCTCTCCCGCTACTTTGCACACTTGCAGTCTGATGCTCACACGCCTGAACCACGCGTGCTTGTCACAGCAATGAATATGTATATGTTCATGTTTTATGCCTCCACCACCTGTTGGCTGCGGCGCTTGCTGCTGCTGGGGAGGTCCGAGCGCTGCAGCCTGTGTGCTGCTGCGCTGCTGCTGCTGCTGCTGCTGAGCCTGTCAGGGTCACCGCCACCCTCGTGCTCATCATCATCGGGGCCACTGGGAGGATGAGTCTTCTGCAGGGGCAGCAGCACGGCATACAAGACGTCAGCACATTGATTGCATACTTGATACCTATGATGGTTTGTCCAGCAGCAGCATCGGGGCCACTGGGAGGGTGAGTCTTCTGCAGGGGCAGCAGCACGGCATACAAGACGTCAGCACATTCATTGCATACTTGATACCTATGATGGTTTGTCCAGCAGCAGCATCAGGGCCACTGGGAGGGTGAGTCTTCTGCAGGGGCAGCAGCACGGCATACAAGACGTCAGCACATTGATTGCATACTTGATACCTATGATGGTTTGTCCAGCAGCAGCATCAGGGCCACTGGGAGGGTGAGTCTTCTGCAGGGGCAGCAGCACGGCATACAAGACGTCGGCACATTGATTGCATACTTGATACCTATGATGGTTTGTCCAGCAGCAGCATCGGGGCCACTGGGAGGGTGAGTCTTCTGCAGGGGCAGCAGCGCGGCATACAAGACGTCAGCACATTGATTGCATACTTGATACCTATGATGGTTTGTCCAGCAGCAGCATCGGGGCCACTGGGAGGGTGAGTCTTCTGCAGGGGCAGCAGCACGGCATACAAGACGTCAGCACATTGACTGCATACTCGACACCTATCGCTGACCGAACACACTGCCAGCCACTGCAAGCCATGTGGCAGCCGTTTCTTACAGCAACAAGCTAGTAAGCATGCAGCAACAAGCCATGCACGCCACGACATGCTGCACGCACCTTGTCAAAGTAGTAGGTCATGTAGGGTCCATCATAGTTGTCCTCGGCCATGGTCTGAAAGCAGCAGCAGCAGCAGCAGCAAGCACATGTGTGAGTCTGCAGGGTATGAGCAGCAGCAGCGCACTGCTGCGGGCTGGCAGCTGGCAGCACACAGATCATGACACACACGGCTGCACCTCACGCCCGCCAGACGGTGCCGCCTGCTGGCTGGTTCACAGCTATGTGTCAAGCACCCGTGTTGTAGGCATTCCCTGTCAACCCAAGTGTGGAGGACTGCAAGCTGATAGTGAATGTCCTCTGCACCATGCTTGCTTAAATCCCGCCAGGAAAGCCGCAAGTAGCAGCCAATTATTATAGCCCTGCTCTCACCTCGAAGCGCTCGCTGAAGACAGGCGGTGTGCTGTAGATGAGCATGACCAGCTCCTCCTCATTACTCTCTGGCCTGTGGCTGCTGTCGCTCTGCTAGGTACCAAGCACATGTCCGAACCTTCAAACAGACTGCTATAATCCACTCAAAGAACCCAAGAGCAGAGGTCTGCACGTTTGTAACCATCCTCCTCAGCATTGTGCTTGCTTCAAACATGCCAGCAAACTCGCATATAACAGCCAGCCTGTCAAGCGCTCACCTCGAAGCGTGCACTGAACACCGGAGGCGTGCTGTAGATGAGCATGGCCAGCTCCTCCTCGTTACTCTCAGGCCTGTGGCTGCTGTAGCGTGCTGTGTCAATGAAGTAGTTGGCCACATGCTGCCCCACGCGCACGCCGTCCAGCGTGTGGGGGATCTCTGGCATGCCAAACTCACTGGTGGGCTTCTCGGGGTGCCACTGCACGCCTGCGGGGCATAAATAGAAACAGCACATGGATCAAAGCGTTCAATTCAGCAAACAGCACCAGGATGACAAACTCACTGGTGGGCTTCTCGGGGTGCCACTGCACACCTGTGCGCCGCACAACATGAAACATAACAACTTGAGTGAAGTCAGGAACAAGTGCGTGGGAGGACTCTCGGCATAAGCCTGAGTACGACAGGTACTAGCTGCATAGAGGTGCAAAAAGAACATACGGTGCATTGCAGGCACCAACTGCTGATTGTGACAGGCACAACACGCCATGCGACGAAGAGAGTGTGCGAACGCACTCATGGTGCATGCACGCTTGCCAATGAGCCTGCTTGTAGCCCTTCTTGTGAACTTTGCTGGCTGCAAGCAGTTGCACCTGGTCAAGTCTGTAACAGCAGCCTTGCTTACCCTGACATCAACAAACCCGACCTCTCACCTGTGAAGGGGTACTTCTTGCCCTCCATTGTGCTGATGTACTCCAGGCCGTTCCTGTCCTTGCTGGTGGACAGGATGCTGTACCATTGGCCCAGCACAGGCCAGCGCTGGTAGAAGGCAGGAGGCATGCCGTACTCGTGGTTCTGCAGCGCGATATTCTGGGTAGGGTCTGCAAGCTTGGCGTGCAGGTCAGCCTGTGGCAGGGAAATGGAGCAGATTCAGGGATTCAGTGCTGTTGCTGGCAGGATTTAGCAATGGTTATGACCTGAACAGAGGACAAGGCAGTACGATGTTCTGGGTGGGATCCGCAAGCTTGGCGTGCAGGTCAGCCTGCATCACAGAAACAGGGCACAAACAAAGCAGGTTTCAGTACCAGAGAAACTCATGAAACTCAAGGCAGAGTGTAAAAGTGGCCCAGATGGGTTGTGCGAGCTTGGCGTGCAGGTTGGCCTGCGACAGGTGAGAGGGATCTGCAAGCATGGCTTGCAATTTGGCGCCAGACTCTCCAAACATATCCACAGCACCTTGCTGCAGCTTCTGTTGTGTTGAGCGTCCAACTCACCGGCAGGTTGCCAAACACGCGGCTGGTTGCAGGCCGCCGTTCACTGCCAAAGCTGCCAAACATGCGGCTGCGCTACAATCTTTGCAAGCAACGCAAGCACTCTTGCCCAGCTCTACACATGCCAAACTCCTGGTCCAGCTATGCTTGAAGGTGCACAGCTTTGCATTTTTCATGCTAGACTGTCCATCTTTACATGCACCCAGACACCAGATCCATGGCACGAGCTGCTGCTTCTCACCGGCAGGTTGCCAAACATGCGGCTGCGCTGCTCCGCGCCGTCAGCCGGCCAGATGAGCGTGCTGGGGTGGCTCACGCTGTCTGTTTCGACCAGCAGGTCATTGCGGGACACGTTGGAGGCCAGGATGTGCAGCAGCTGAAAGCCCAGGCAGGTGCCGTGGATCTGTGCATGGCAATGTTTTGAGCAGAGAGAGGCGGAGGGATACAATGGACTTGGTCAGAGGCAGATCAGAGGCCAGGATGTGCAGCAGCTGGAAGCCCAGGCAGGTGCCGTGGATCTGTATGTGTGTAGCAAAGAAAATAAGAGAGGGGCGCGATAGGTTTAGGAAGGAAGCAATTGTTTACGTGTTTATTAACCCTGGTGTGCAGCAGGCACTTGGTGACGCTGGCAGCCAAGCAGCAACCAATGAGAGGGCCTGTGGGCTGTTGCGCATACTATCTAGTGCGGCTGTGCTGCTGCTGCTGCTGCCTGGCACTCACAGGGAAAGGGTTGCCCTTGTCATTCTCCTGGATGGCCCAATTGAACAGCTTGCGCGCTGTGATGACGTAGGGGGCATCCAGCCACAACCAGGTGAGGCCGCCCTGCAGGGTGCAAGCGTTCATGGGACAGCAGCAGCGCAGGGCAACAGGCATTGTGGCAGGTGCAGCAGATGTTTGTGTGAAACCCGCTGTTTGATCTGGTGAACAGAGTAATCTCTGTAGTGCCTCCAAGGTATCATGTTGATCAGCTACCCTGAGGACAGCTATAGCACGATAGCATAACATGCACCGCTCCTGCAGGAGACGTATGACTGCAACATGCAGCTGATCTGGTGCAGCAAGGTTGTGCACGACTGCGTGTGCTGCTGCTGTTGCTGCTCACGGCCATCCTGAATGCTGACTCACCGGCAACACCAGACCATTCACAGACTTGAACAGCCTGTACAGCTCCTTGTCTGATGCGTAGAACCTGCAACGGCATTCAGCAGTCAGCGCTTCTTGTGTACTGCCAAGCAGCTTGCAACTACCCTTCTGCTGCAGCTGGCTGCTCACCTGATGGGCACCACACGACCTCCAGCAGACTCCACCCACTTCACATAGCTAGCACCGATGTAGGACCTGCGATACGTGCCATGGAACGCCGTCAGCTCGCCGGGTACCCTGAGCAGCTACTTTTCACGTGGTTACAGCCTGGCAGCCTGTATCCGCGTACGTACCTGCCCGGGCAGTCGCTGCATGGCTGCGTAAGAATACCAATCAATGGCTCTGTGTTCTTGTAGCCAGCCTGCTTCGCCTTGGCCACCACGCTTTGCACTTGCTTCTCCTCTTCGCTGCTAGGTGGGGTTGGCCTGGCCACAACGCCTGCCAGCAGCATGCACGCTACCAGCAAGCTTAGAAGCGCTTTTTCCATCGTGGAGAGACGACAATGAGCGTTGGTTGGAACGGGATCGAGCACGTGCAGTGCTGATGGCCGTTGCGACCAAGCTGCTGACAGGAATCCTGCGCCCAACGTTGCAAAATCGATGTGATAAGGAGGTATGTCGGGCCGACCTGCAGGGTAGAAGGTAAGATTCCTCAGTATGCTCAGCACACCACACAGTTACTCTTTCACCCGGCAGGTGTTACCGTGGCGGTGGTGGTTGAAGGCAGCGTTCTTGTGAATTTGATGCGCTATAAATTGCCAAGGTACCAGTTCTGCGGGGTTCGGCATGCCATGTCAACTCACCACTAGGGCAAGGAGTTCCGCACTTTTCTCAGCATCGCTTCCCAAACCAGATAGTTACAGGCCACTTCAACCATGCAATCAGTAACCTGTGCAACAATATAGGCAGCACAGGCTGGCTGGGCTCTGAAACTTGAAGTCAACTTGCTGGCTGGGGCTGCTGTCCTGCGCCTAATTCAAGTTTGCAGAGATTGGGATACAGCCCTTCTGCATCTACAGCAGGAGAAAGCATGAGTGATGCCTCCGAGCCTGAATCTGGCGGTGGCAGAAGCGCTGGGCGCAGCAAAGCGAGCAAGTCAGGTGATCATCGCGCTGCGGCTGTGGCAGCGAGTGTGTTGCCTTCCTGTTCTGTGGTACTCATGTCAGGATACCTGTCAGATACCTTTGACAGCATCCTACATAGTGTGCCACCTTATGCTTGCAGGGCCGTCTTATGCTGCCATAGGCCTGCTCAAGGAAACCATGCAGGCAGCAACCGGCCGCAAGCCAGGCGATTCCTGCAAGGTATGCCACCCCCAGCAGATGCCGAAAACTGCGCTCAAAGGCCCCACCATGGTTGGATACAAAGCAACTGAGGGCCCACCTCATCATGTCATCAGGAACAGCACAGTATGCGTTGCAGTAATGCACACGCAAAACATGCGCGCTGTTCATTCAGTGCATATGGTAAGCGTGTTTCCGTGATGCCTGCAGGCGGCGCTTGAGCATGACGGCGCCAACAGCAGCAGCAGAGCTCTCAGCGGGGAGCTGTCAAGCAACTTCAGGTCATTCAGCATCAAGTCAGACCTGCAGGTGAGCGCAACAGTTTGATGGCCAACTGCGGCAGCAACAACAATAACAGCGCGCACAGCAGCTTAAACACAGCATCCTACAGCTGGGGCTGCAGACGCAAAAGCCTGCAAAAGGCAAGCGGCGCCTTGGTCAACGGCAGCTTTGGAAGCTGCCAGCCAGCTGCGGCTACACAGCCGTTGCAGTGCAGCAGCAGCTGTTGCTGCTGTCACACCAGCAGCAGGGTTGCGCTCGTTGCCTGCCATGCCCTCCCCTCCTTACACCCCTCCAGCTGTTGTGGCCCCACAACAACAACAACAACAAAGCCTGCTGCCGCAAACCCTGCTGCGGCAAACCCTGCTGCTGCAGCAACGCACGGGCCCCACCAAGGAGGCAGCGCTGCTGAGGGCTGAGCTGGAGCTGCTGCGAGGGCAGCACGCAGAGCTGGCTGCACGCCTGCAGCTGGCAGAGGGGCAGCTGGGGCAGCAGCACAGGTGCGAGGGCAGAGCTTGCAGGCTGCAGCTGTGCATCGTGACACAGCGCTGCAAGCTATGTATGTGCAGCTGCAGATCAGCTTGTCCAGCCACGGTGTCGCGAATGGAGGGCACGCAGCCACTCATACGAGCTATGGTTCTGCAAGCTGCAGTGACACAGCACATCTGCCGCGGGTGTGGCAGTGCATGGACTGGGCTGGGAATGACACTGCTTGAATGATACAGTCTATTTCTCCATGTCCTGCAGGCAGCTGCTGCAGTCTCGCTCATCTTCAGGAAAGCAGCAGGATGAGCTCAGCAGCCCCAGGGATGCCTTGCAGGAAGCAGATGCACCCTGCACCCGCGCGCAGTGTTTGGCAGGTGTGCTCCGCATACTGTACATTGTTTCTTTTGCAGATCACGGCAGTAGAGTTTTCCTGTAAAGAATGTGATGCTTGTGCTGCACCTGTGCTAGCGGCTATGTGGCCACCTTGATGTTGTGCAACGTAAATTCTAAGAAAGGACAAGCACAGCAGCGTCCAACCTGCACCAGCAGTTGCACAGGCCACTTGGTGCCAGCACACATGCTCCCGGTTTCCTGCAAGTTTTGCTTTTTCTGCTCAATCTTCAAAGCCGCTGCTGTTGCATTGCCTGCCCTGCAGAGTCAGCTGCCTTGCAGGCGGTGCTGCTGCAGTGTGCATGGCTGGCACACTACTGGGTGAGGCGGCATGGCCATGGCTGATGCCAGCAAGTGGATAGGCTTGACTGCATCCAGCAGCTCGAGCATTGCACGCGGGGGTGGTGCAGCATGGTGCCCCTACTCGTGCTATGATGAAGGATAGTTACATGTGGGTTCTGGCACCATGTTAACCCTACTGCTGCTATGGTAGCAACATCGGCAGCATTGCAATAATTGTTTCTGAACGTATGACAGGTGATGCTGGAGCAGGTGCTGCCGCTTGTCAGCCAGTCCATACAGCATCACTCTGCACACATGCAGCCGCCAGCAAAAGCATCTGACGCACAGCATGCTGAAACAGAATATTCAATATTTAATTTGTGCAGGAGCTGGCACACCAGTTTGGGCTGTATGCAGAGGTTGCTGCCAGCAAAGCTGCCTACTGGAGGGCTCTCGCACCACCCACCAGCGCAATCGTACAGTCAGCACAGCACGTCTGCGCCCTGCTACAGCAGCGCAAGGTGCGACTTGGCATTGCGGTATCTGCTGCGCACAGGGCAGGGCTGTGCTCACACCTCTGCAAATTGCTTGGCTAATCTGTTGCAGCGTTGTGCAGCAGACACGCGTCTTTCGGATGGCGCTTGGGCTGATTTGAACTGCTGTGATTGGTGTTGTGCTTGCGCTGCATCCTGCAGGAACAAGCTTTGTATGGGCATGCCAGCAGCAGCAGCAGCAGTGCGGCTTGCCCTGGCTGGCAGTCAAGAGCTGCAGGGACAGGCACATTTCCCACCAGGTGGGCCAGTCAGCAATGCCACCCCCTTCACACTGCTTGCTGAGTGGCTGCTTCTGCCAGTCATAACATGGTGGTACCTCCTGCACAAGCCAGCCGGAAGCTGCTGTGGTATTTATAGCACATGACTGCACATGACATCGGCATCTGCTGCTTTATGCGCTGCAGCCCGCACCCCACTGCTGCTGATCTGGTGGGCATCGAGCGGGGTGCCAGGCAGCTGCAGGAGCTAGGAGTGGAGGCAGCAGTGATGGCAGCGCTGTCGCAGCAGGCAGCTGCACGGCGCACCACACTGCAGCTGCCACCAGCCGCGCAGGTGACTACATATGTATTTGGAGCTGTGTGACTGCATACCTGCATCCTGCTGAATGTGCTGGCTTGCATGTGTACAGCAGCACCGTTGCTGTTCAAGGACGGCATCACCTGAAACTACAGCCCCACGGTTGCAGTGCTTGATCACGGCTTTGCAGTGCCAGTTACCAGAGGGACATCTGTTGAACACGTGAAAACCCTGCACAACGACTGCAACCCTCTGCACCGTGTGTTCACTTTGCAATTGGCAACAAAGGTGACAGTTGTAGTCCTGCCGCGCCTGGTGTGCCAACTGCTGCAGGAGGGCTGTGGGCTGCCGCTGCTGGCTGCGCTGCTGTCTCCTGAGGAGGCTGGTGAGCTGGCGCTGCAGGCTGCCTACCTGGCCTACCTGTGGGGCAGCGCAGCGCTGACGGGCCTGGAGCCGCAGGCAAGCACCTTTTGAAATTAATTGAAAAGCAATGTTTGCAAGCCGCTGAGGACTTTCTATTCAACAGCAGGAGTGTCTTGTGTGATCATCATGCTCATTCCATGCTGTTGCTCCTGTGCATCCGCTCGCTTCAAGTAGAGAGCTTGTGCGTTGGCATCGTCCTAATGGTGTTTCCAGGAGCGGGAGTATGACCAGGCACTACGGGCAGCGCCTGAGGAGCTCCATCCTGAGCTGACACAGCCTGCCGGTGAAGCCTGCTGGTAAAGCCTGAGTCTGTGCTGTTTCCTGGTGCAGGTGTCTGTAAGCCGTGCAGAGCAGTGGCGCGCCAGGATGGACAGGCAGCCGTGCCTCAGGGACTTCCAGGATGTGCGGCAGGGCTTCCAGGTGGGAGCAGGGGGCCTGGGCTTGTTTTGTGAAGAGGACTGTTATGTGTATCTGTGTTGTACTGCCAGGATGTGCCTCAGTGACCTCCATGATGTGCGGCAGGGCTTCCAGGGGGTGATCTGCATGTGATTTGTGGTTTGGGCAAGCAGCAGTGGCCAGCAGCTGGAGTGGGCTAGTAGCGTGTTTGATAGTCTGCTGTGTCGCCAGTGGATGTGGGTCTCGCCGCAACTAATCCTTAAGTGGCAGCGCATGCTGGCCAAACTTGCATGGCTGCAAGGGATGCCTGGAGAGCTTAGCATGTGCTGTTGCTGCTGTACGGGAGAAGGATGACATTGTATGGCTCGTGGGTTCTGAGGACCAAGGAAATGCAAAACTAAGCACCTTCAATGCTGTAGAGCATACAGTACGGTCACTAAGGAAGAGTATATATATGGTGCAGTGATGCTGCAGTGTGATTTGCAAATGTGCTTGCCTCGCAGGAGCTGCGTGTGCTGAGCATAGAGCAGCAGATGTGGCAGAAGCGGCACAGCAGCAAGCCACTGGCGCTGCCACTCAGGGGTGGGCCTTCCAACGCTGCAGACAACACGCCACTTTCCATAGCAGCCGCTGCAGCAGCACTGCGGGCAGAGCCAGGTTCAGCGGCAGCAGCAGCAGCTGCTGCAGGTGCAAATGATGAAGCAGCAGCAGGATGGACGCTGCATACACATAGGATCCTGCCCAGCACTCAGCTGGGCTGACAGATGAGCTGCATCTGTCACCCTCCCTGCTGCCTGTTGCTGCTGTCGAGGTGACTGGCAGCAGAGGGAGTGACAGCCTGTGCGCAGCCAAGCAGAGCATCCAGATAAACTTTGGCCTCATGTCGCTGCCAGCGCTGTCATTTCCAGGGTCGGGGTCTGGCGGTGGTGTACCAGTGTCGAAAGCCTCCAAGGCTGCTGGCCTGCGCACAAGCTGAGTCTAAAATTCGCTACACTGCTATGGTGCTGCTGATTTGCAAGTTTGATGTGGATGTGTCCCTTTATCTCCTTGGAATAATCAGCGCTGCTGCATACAATGCATGCACATACGTGTGTTGAGGGTGACAAAAGCAGTAACGCAGCCATAACAGCAATAAAACGGCCTGCAGGAAGCTGTAGGATGTTCGCTGCATTGGTTGATATGTCAGGTATCCTGCGCCGTCACGGTGATAGACACGTGTGCTATGTTCGAACAGCTTCACTGTCCAGCTTGTGCGTGTTACACCTCCTGTTCAGACTGAGTCCAAGGTTGTGCTGCTCTTTTGTTGCTGGTGGGGTTGTTGCTGTTCAGTGTGGTGATGGTGTGCCATATAATGCTGATACAGTGAACACGCCGTGTGCCTTGAAGGCAAGTTCTGACTCAGCAGCATCTATGGTTGATTGCAAGAGCTGATGAGGCTGCTGCACAGTAACTAGCCATTTGTAGCTTCTGTCCACCGCTTCAGCTACGCATCAGGCAACTTAAAAATACGTATGCAATTTTAAGCTTGATATGCAACATTCGACGTTGTCAGGAGTTGTGCGCGCGATTAAACAGACGAAACCCTTTTTGAGACTTTTCAGATACCAACTCCGGTGTGCTTGGTAGGCGTGCCTCCGAAAACAGCACTTCACAGCAACTGCCACCGAAATCGTATCGTATGGACTCCCCAGCTTCTGCTGTTATCACAAGGTTTCACGCCTGTGCCGCACGGCAACATGCAGGTGAGCTGCGTGGCGTGGGATCACACTAGGAAATGATGCCAGTGCAAATTGGCATTGACATCTAAATATAACTGTCCAAAACCGCTCATTTTTAGCTTGCTGCTGTGGGAACAACTGCACGGGGAGTGCACTGCTGGCGCTGCTACTGCTTTGGCCAACGCCTTACTGCTGTGCTGCCGCTGTTGCTACAATGCTGGTCTGCTTTC
The DNA here is from genome assembly GCA_030272155.1 of Tetradesmus obliquus. NCBI lineage: Eukaryota > Viridiplantae > Chlorophyta > Chlorophyceae > Sphaeropleales > Scenedesmaceae > Tetradesmus > Tetradesmus obliquus. The sequence continues at coordinate 1,983,714 of CP126200.1, read as the reverse complement.
TATATAGAGTCACCAACCATCTGGCGCATCTTTAGCTCTGGCCATCTCTCTAGAGAATCCAGCAGCCAGCAGCAACCCCAGAGTGCTTTGTGCAGCAGCGCGTGCCTGCAAGGCATGGAGGGAGGCAGTGCGGCAGTGCAGCGCCTGCAACACAGACATCAAGCTGCACCTGCACAGCAGCCTGCTGCAGCTGGGCAGCTTCTGCGACTGGCTGCAGCAGCATGCTGGCCTGGTCAGGAGCATCAGCATCACTTCCAGCAGAATGCCGGATCAGAAAACAGGCATTCACGGGTTGCAGGCAGAGGTGCACTACAGGACAGCATTCCAGCTGCTGCGGCAGGCCTTGCAGCTAGCAGCCTTGCCTCCAGCCAACACAGCAACGGCAGCAGTTGCAGCAGGGACTTGCACCCCCAAGCGCCAGCAGAAGCAGCAGCAGCAGCAGCAGCAGGGCCTGCGGCTGGCCAGCTTCAGCAGCAGGTGCCTAGGAGAGCCAGGCGACTTAGGCATGCTGGCTGCACTGCCAGCACACAGCCTCACACACCTGGAGCTGAGCATGACATGCTATGGCACGGTAGATGCTGCCGCTCTGTCGGCGGTGCTTGTGAGGCTGAGCAGCCTGCAGCAGCTGCGCTTACAAAGGTGGCAGCGGCAGCCGATGAAAGGATTCCTCGCAGTACTGGCGCAGCTCAGCCGGCTGACATCTCTGCGGCTGTCTGGGCTGTGGTGGGGCGATGAGAACGAGTTGCAGCAGCTGCTGCTGCAGCCGCTGCCGCTGCAGCACCATGATCTGCAGACCGATGACAGCCTGCCAGTGCTCCACCTGTCCAACCTACGGCAGCTGCAGCAGCTGACAATTGGGCAGCACCTGCCGGTGGGATCAGTGCTGCCATCGCAGCTGCAGCAGCTGCACTTGCTGGCAGTTGACGCCGCGGTCATCATGTCGGCGGTGCTGCCGCTGCAGCTGCTGCAGCGCCTAAGCCTGGTGGTAGGCTTCACAGAGCAGCAGCCGCTGCTGCAGCTGGCCCAGCTGCCAAACCTGCAGCACCTGACCCTGCAGTACCACCTGCCTTATGACGCAGCAGTAGGTGGTGCTGTCTGGGCGCAGCTGCCGCAGCTGCGCGAGCTGATGTTTGCATACGTAGGTATCACCCATGCCGCGCCGCGGCCGAGCCGCGTGGCAGCTATTTTGGATGCGGTTGCGCCATGCACGCAGCTGACCAAGCTGCAAATCAACGCATTGGCATCCGACAGCGGGTACTATCGCTATGCGCGGCCAGTGGCAGTGTGCCTCAAGCTAGCGGGCCTGAAGAACCTTCAACACCTCGTCATCGCGCCAAACTCAATAGTACCTGGCGACGCTCGGGCGCTGTCAACCCTCACCGCCCTGACGCGGCTCGTGCTGGCAGGGCAGGGGGCCGCAGTGGATGATACGACTGCAACATTGCTGGCCTGCAGCTTGAAGCAGCTGCAGCACCTTGACCTGGGGTGGTGTGAGCTGGGCGACATGGTGTGCTTAGCAGCGATTGGTCAGCTGACACTGCTCACAGAGCTAGGTCTTGCAGGTAGTGCTGGGCTGACACGTGACGGCTTGATGCTGCTGACTGGGCTGTCTCGCCTGCAGAAGTTGCGGGTGGATGACTGTGAGCAGGTGACAGACGAGCATGTGAAGGAGTTCTGGGCAGCAGTACGGCGCAGTTGCTAAGGGTGGTGGTCAGCAATGCGGCCCAGCTGCTGACGGGTGATGGGTGGACCCGGCCCTAGCTGCTTCAAGTTGCAGCAGCGGCAGCAGTGGGAGGTGTGCTAGCATCACGGGACAGCTGTGATTGGTTACAAGTTCGTCTGGAGGTTTGCACTGTCTTTTGAGCTCTGGTATCCCGTTGTTTCAGACAAGCAAGTTGCTCTACCTGCTCAGTGATCTTGTGATTGGCCAGCCATGTGGACGACGTGCCCGATTCGTTGGCGGTGTGTTGTGCGTCACGTGTACAAGTGCACACATGTGTGCAGTCAAGGTCACGGGTCACGAAGCAAGGTGCTTGCCAGAGTGCAGCCTGCTAATGGGCTGGAAGCAGCCTCTGACTCGGCATTCTTTGGCATTGCATTGGTAGTGCCGCAGCACCAGTGCAACAACAATCAGCAGCCATCATCACGTCACCAGTTGAGCCAATTGTTTGAATGTGATTTTGGCCATGTTTCTGCTGCTGTCATGACACCATCAGCACCATGATATGCGTTGTGTATGCATGGTATGCGTCTCGTGTAACACAGTACTGTTGCATCATACCCGGTATCCCGAACTTGGAAGGGTTCTGTGGCAGCAACAAGTGGGCCCAACCCAGCACACAGGATTCGTGTGTTACACGCACGCGTAAGCCCGTACGGTCTGGGTTCCCGCCCGTTTTCGAGCCAATGACAGGGTCAATAGGCAACCACCTAATCCATTAGCCATCAACTCAAATTCATCAGTGATTCACTCTGTGATACTAGACGAGAGAAAAACCAAAGCATCGACTGCTGTACCATGTATCACTGCCAGCCTGCTGAAGGCAGGCCTGAGAGCAGGTACACCCTCAAACACACAGAGCGTCCAGAGACAGACTGCAACTGGCAGCAGCATGAGGCATTGCCTGCTGCGCTGCTGTCCCGCCACCCTGTCGCAGCATGGCTGTCAAAGTGACAGTAGGCACTTGCTGCTGCCGCAGCAGCTGCTGTGCGTTGGAATTTGTGCATTCCGCCAGACAGGCGCACACCAGGCACATGACTCGAGGCCAGGGCTGACGCTTCAACCGTGTGAAGTTCACACTGCTTGCTGCACCTGGGGGCTGCGCCACGCTACGCTCCTACCTACGTGCAACCTCTTCTGTGACCCCGTCACAATGGTATTGCCACCTAGGGCCAGACCTAATATCCATATAGTGTGGCGCAGGCAGCCCGGCATTACTAGAAGTTTCAACTGGTAGCTAGCTGGTGCCTGCTGCTGCTGCTGCCGGTGCGGCCTGCTGTGTTGCTGCTGCTTGCTGCGCCTTGGTCCAGCAGCGCTTGATTGATAGTGCATGGATGTCTGGCATCAGCTCTGCTAGCGCATCATGCACCTACAACACGCCGGTAGCAAGCGGCAGGAGGAGCAGCGGTCTGTTGAGTTTGAGTTGCATGAATTGCATGCACGAGGTTTGATCATATGGACGACAGCAGCAGCATGCAACAGTGGCGTTGATACGGGCGTCTTTGCTGCTGTGTTGGGTGGCATGAATGACCCACGCCTTGCATGATGTCTGAGTTCTGCAATCAGAAGCTCTGCTTGCAGCGTAAGACACTGAAGACCAGTTGGCACAGCAGTAGAGGCAGCACGTGCATTGCTGGCAACACTAGCAGCAACAGCAGCCAGCAGCCAGCAAGTGTCGATTGCAGTCTTACCAGTCTGTGTCGTGCGATGAGCATCTTGCCATTGAATGCATCAGAGACCACTGCCACATCAAAGCTGGCACCACACCTGCAGGAATAACACATTACAAAAGTTAATTGAAGCTGGCTGCAGGTTGAGTGCACAATGCTTGTCTGCTGCTGGTCATCTCCATGCAATCATTGCCAGTGGTGTGCTGTTGTGGTGGTGAGATACGTGTCTGATGTCGCTTGGGTGTCAGCCTGACAAGAAAGTGCTGGCAGAAATGTCCAGGCTGAGCAGTCGTCATGCTGGTGTGCGTTGAGGGCAACCACAGTTGTGGGACATCAGGTTTATTAAAACTGCTGCTTCTTACCCTCCTGAAGTATCAATCACTGTCTGCAAGTTGCGGCAGCAGCAGTGGCGGAGGTGGCAGTGCAAGCGGCAGCAATGGTGGCAGCCGACATGGCATCAGGCTGATACAGCAGTCTCCTCTCACTACTACCATTAAGCACCGTTAAAAAGTTGCAGGCCCACAGAACCACTCAATCCTGCCGCAAACCAGACATCACAGGCCAGGTGTGCACCCACCACGTCTGCTGCATCAAGCTTCTCCTTCAGCTTGACTTCCACGTCACTGGCGGTCACCATGACTTATTTACTTTCAAATGCTAAAAACTTATGCCTTCCGTGATTCAAGCACACGTCAGCACAGCAGAAGGAGTTCAGGGCTCGGAACGTGTTATGTGCGCGCTTGTTCACAGTCAAGTCCAGATGACCATGTATAATACAAACAGCTACCTATACCAAACACCTGTTCGGCCTGCTGAACGATCACCTGCATCAGCACCGCTAGGGCTCAGCTGCACCCTGTGTGTACTGCCTCGCTACTCGCCTCCCAAAGCCTGCATGATCCGCGTCCCAGCAACGCAGACCAGAAATCTCACTCGTTTCTGTCAGACACGACCACCTCTCCCGAGGTTTGGCTGTGCAGCAGCAGCATGCAGAGCTATGAATGCCCCCAGCAGTTGCATCACTTGGTGACCAGGGTACTGATGCATCATCCTGCAATTCATGCAGGCCACTGAAGCGCAACTTGGCCGTGCAAGTCGTCAACCGAAAGATGGCAGAAGCGTCTCTCAGCTGCAGCTATACAGACCTGAAGCAGGGCGTAGACAAGTGAGCTGCGCAGTTTGCTGCAGCAGCAAAGTTAGCCAGCCTGCAGCATCAGAAGGTCACCTGCCGCTATGCAGGCACAGCATACACAGCCAGACACTAATCCGACCTGATGTTCCATGCATCAGTGCAAAGTCAACGCCACGTGCTGGTATGTGCAACTGTTGCAAGATCAAGCGTCAGGGGTGCATGCACAAAGCTGGCATCCAGCCAGCAATCAGCAGCAAACCAGCAGCTCGCCCCACTAGTATTTGTCCATGCCATTTATATTACCACCGCAATTGGCATGTTCTCTTGTTGCTGTCACACTTGTCACACGCATCACAATTGCCACACCTGCTGCATCACTCTGCAGGCTGCTGCAGCTGCCAGGGCCGCACTATGTAGTGTTCCTCGCAGACAACAGCCCAGCCACAGGCGTGCCGTTGTGGCCCCACTTGTCAAACTTGTCACTTCTGCCACACTTGTCACCCTGCAGGCTGCTGCAGCTGCCGGGCCCGCACTATGTAGTGTTCCTCGCAGACAACAGCCCAGCCACAGGTGTCTCTTGGTGCCCCGACTGCGTGCGCTGCGGGCCTGCTGTCAAGCGTGTGTGTGCTGACCAAGGTGCATCGCTGCTGGAGGTGCTGGTGGGGCAGCGGGAGGTGTGGAAGGATCCACAGCACCCACTGAGGTGAGCAGGCATATTTCTGCCAGGGTGGTATCTAGATAGATGACATGGCGAAGCTGCTGGAGGTGCTGGTGGGGCAGCGGGAGGTGTGGAAGGACCCGCAGCACCCACTGAGGTGAGCAGCAAGCAGGGTTGGGCAATGCAGTGATGCCACACGTGACAGTTTGCTTGCAGCAGCGTGCCGTGCCAGCGGCTGCGAGATTTTCCCGGAAGGAAAGGCAGCAGCGCACTGTTCAGCAACTTGCAACTCATGCACAGCCAGCCAGCTAGCCAGCACCCCAGCAGTGCGAAAGTCGGCAGTGGCAAGCCAGCAGCACTGCCGCATGAATCTGAGCAGGGCACCCACACAGCCCAGTGTTCATGCTTCATTGCACCATCAGCAGCGCCGCATTTTTTCAATGCATCAGGCAGCACTCGCCTGGCCGCCAACTGTAACAGCTTCGGCATTATTCACCTCGATACTTGACACTTGCTGTGCAACAGCGCTCGCAGGCACGACCCCACCATCAAGCTGAGTGGTGCAGGCTCCACCATGCACCAAAAAGAAGTTCGCCTGGCTGCCAACATTGACTCAACTGTGATGCAAATGCTTGCAGGAACGACCCTGCTGTCAAGCTCGGTGGTGTGCCTGACTTGATGCGCTGGGGAGCTGAGGGGCCTACCGCCAAGCTGGGAGTGGCATTGGAGAAGGCGGGCTCGCCTGCTGCGGCAGTGGCTGTGGTGGCAAAGTTCCTGCTTGATACGAATTGTTGAGATGTCGAGGCCTCTGATGTCATATAGCACACGCATTTGTGGTTTGCACCGTGTGATAGGCTGTGAGGCGGGGGCCGTGGTGGCAAAGCTCCTGGACACGCAGTGACGGCGATTTTGCAGCTTGTGTGCTGAGGACACAGGCGTTGTGTGGTGCGCCGCAAGACACTGTAATGTTGGCCCGTCATGACTATGATTACGCCGTCAAGTTGAAAGGCAAGATCTTGGCTCTGGAGCCGCTGTTGGACGACTCAATGAAGTCATGCTGCAAAGCTTGCACTGGCTGAAAGTTTCGTTAAGCTGTTCAGCAGTTGGGCGGCTCAACAGGCGCTGGCAGAGCCAGCTAGGGTCACTGTAGCACTGTGCTTGGTGCAACTCAGGAGGGGGCAAGGCTCTACGCAAAGAAGCTATTTTTGAGGAGAGTAAAGTTTACCATGACAACCAGCAGCTGCACCATAGCACACAACAAGGCGACCAAATCCAGCAGAGCGCAGCCAGTGCTCAGACACCACAACACCGCAGGTTCGAAAGCGGCTGGGGTTGCCATGCGCAATTGGCATGGCATGCAGCTGCTTTTCTGCCGTCCACAGCGCCGCTCTTAGGCAAATGGTGCCGGTGTTTAGACAGCTTGCAAGACAATTGTCAACTGCTGGTAGCAACAGTGCAGCACCATCACAACACCTGATGTATGCAGCGCCTTCAGCTGCCAACTGATGCTTGCAAGCTGCAGCCAAGCTGACCAACAAGATGCGTGTAGGCATGCACCAAGAGATGCTAAAAGCACAGCAAGTTGCACTCCTGTGCAACCACCTGCCGGCACTGTGTCAGCATGCACCTTGCAACTCGCTGTGCTGTAACTGCTGTGCTGTAACTGCCCTGCAAAGCTAGCATGCAGACAGAATGTGCCAGCAGCTAGCACCTGTCCAATGACTGCCTCATGTCAGGCGCACCATCGCACCTGCAGACCCGAGTACCGGAAAAGCGCTGCTGCTAGCTGAACAGGCACAACATCAGCATCACAGCTAAGCTCAGTCACTGGCCTACCACCAATCAACACAAACGTATGTAGAGATGCTTCACGTGCCCACTGAAACTGTGGTTGTAACATGATCAACCACCTCTGGAGCATGACACCGCCATGCACACAATACGTCCACCACAGGGCGTCACAATCTGCGCAATTTGGCATGAACCCCCGACCACAACTGCTCAAAACACCAACTCACAGACACACAGGCAGCAGAGGCAAGCGCACGCCGCACTCTGCAGCACGTAATTGGTGAAGAAATGATGCACAGGCGCCTGAAACCACGCCGCCAACTGCGCTGCTGCTCCAGCAGCAGCAACAGCAACAGCAACAGCAGCAACCACACTGCACGGCCCTGTCCAACAACACACCCTCTACCACAACAGGCACTGCGCACGCATCTGCCATACAAACAGACGAGCAGTGCAGCTGCAGCAGTGGTGCTACCATTTCAATCCACCTAATCCTTCTTGGGAGGGTTCTTGGCAAATGCAATGCCCTTTTCGATTTGAGCCTTCAGCTCCGGCAGCATCGCCTCCATTGCTGCCTTCTCAAACTCGTTGAGCTGGCCCAGCCCATTCACCTTAGCCACTCCCTCTGGGCCCAGCTGCACGCGGGATGCGAAGAAGGGAGAGCCGGGGACGACATCCGACTGCACGAAGGCGCACTCAAACATGTTGGGCTCGCCCTGCATGCCCAGCAGCAGCAGCAGCAGCAGCAGCAGCAGCAGGTGACAACGTCAGTCCGAAGTTGTTACGAAGCATGCAGAGATACCGCTGTTGCGGTGCGACGAACACCTGAAGGTCTTAGGTGAGCGCCGCTGCGCAAAGAGACCGACACCAGCTGCTGCAGCAGCACCCAGCACCGACAAGCTGATGACACGCACCCACCACAACAGCGCCTCTGCATGTACAACAACACAGACTCCCTTGCAAAGCTCCACTGCATGCCCAGCAGTGTGGACAGACAGGCTGCCGCTCAAGAGACCCGTTCACACCAGCGGGGCATTTGTGTGTACAACATGACAGACAGCCTTGCTTCAGCCGCACCCACCTGCATGCCCAGCAGTGTGGACTCTGCCATGCGGCCAGCACCATAAGCCATGCTGAGGTATGGCGCTGCCTGCCCCTGCCCTGGCCTCAACCACCACCACCACCACCAAATGCATCAGAACTCAATAGCCAGGGGCCGCACAAGGAGAACAACCCCAGCACAAACACCTGCCAGTATGATGCGACACAGACAGCCCTGCAAGCAACGCTGCGTCAACCAGGACCACCCACCTGCATGCCCAGCAGCGTGGACTCTGCCATGCGGGCAGCAGCATAGGCCATGCTGAGCGTGGCGCTGCCTGCTCCCGCCTTGGCCTCCACCACTTCTGTGCCTGCGTCCTGGATGCGGCTGGTGAGGGCCTTGCGCTCCGCGTCACTGAAGGTGACTGACGGCACAGTCTGCAGCAGCAACAGCAGCAGCAGGGTTTGTTAAGTTATGGTGTGTTGGTGCGGCTGGTGAGCGCCTTGCGCTCCGCATTGCTGCAGGTGACTGACGGCACAGTCTGCAGCAGCAGCAGCAGCAGCACAGCAGCAGGATTGTTTTTAAATCAAGTGTGTGTTGCGGTTGGTGAGGGCCTTGCGCTCCACACCACTGAAGGTGACTGACGGCACCGTCTGCAGCAGCAGCAGCAGGGTTTGTTAAGTTATGGTGTGTTGGTGCGGCTGGTGAGGGCGTTGCGCTCCGCATCACTAAAGGTGACTGATGGCACAGTCTGCAGCAGCAGCAGCAGCAGCAGCAGCAGCAACAACCGGAGCAGGGTTTGCTGATGCCATCAACCCCATATTATAGTGTGTGTGATGCGGCTGGTGAGCGCCTTGCGCTCCGCGTCGCTGAAGGTGACTGACGGCACCGTCTGCAGGAGCATGATGGTATATTTGATGCAAGTGATTAAATACATGTGTGTTTCAGCTGCTGCCGCAGACCCAGTGCATGGAGGGCCTGACATGGCATGATCAGAACACACAGTTTGCTGCATCATACCTGCTGCATGACTGCACTAGGTTCATTGCTGCGTGTGACTGCCAATGCACACCGCCGACCACCCTGCCTCACGTGTGACAGCAGCGGCAGCAGGGTGATGCACTGGCTGCAGCCTGTGCCTTGCTGAGCTGGGGACCGCACTGCTGTGTACTGCTTTCGACTGCTGATCATAGGCGCTGTTGCAACCGTGTCTCACCTGTGACAGCAGCGGCAGGATCGTGATGCACCGGCTGCAGGCTGTGCCTCCCTGAGCTGTGACTGACCCTATGTTCAACCAACTTTGACTAAATTTGACTGCTGACTACACAGACACAAACACCATGCCTCACCTGTGACAGCAGCGGCAGAATGGTGATGCCTGCGTGGCCGCCAATGACCGGCACATCCACCTCCTTCAGGTCAAGGCCCTTGGCCTGCAGCAGCAGCAGCAGCAGCAGCAGCAGCAGCAGCAGCAGCAGCATGCGCACGTCAGCACAGCAGCAGCAGCAGCAGCAGCAGCAATGGCAAATCCACCTCCTTCGGGTCAAGGCCCTTGGCCTGCACAGAATGGCAGCAGCAGCAGCAGCATGCCCCAAGTCAGTACAGCAGCAGCAGCAGCAACAGCGCATCCACCGCCTTCAGGTTGAAGTCCTTGGCCTGCACGGAATGGAGGCAGCAGCAGCAGCAGCAGCATGCGCAGTTTGGCGAAGGGCAGCAGCGGCAATGGCACATCCGCCTCCTTCAGGTCAAGGCCCTTGGCCTGCACAGAATGGCAGCAGCAGCAGCAGCAGCAGCAGCAGCAGCAGCAGCAGCAGCAGCAGCATGCACAAGTCGATACAGCAGCAGCAGCAATGGCACATCCACCTCCTTCATGTCGTGGTCCTTGGCCTGCACAGAATGGCAGCGGCAGCAGCATGCGCCAAACTCGCAGTTTGGCAAGAGCAGCAGCAGCAATGGCACATCCACCTCCTTCGGGTCGCGGTCCTTGGCCTGCAGCAGCAGCAACAAGCACATGTCAGCACAGCAGCAGCAGCAGCAGCGTGGGATCAACACACCGACAGCACGGCGGCAGCGGCAGTAGCATGCACACTATACATCAGCATACAAGCAGGCCAACACACCTGTTGCTGTAGCACAACTAAGCCATGAAAGCTTGTCTGGTTACGCCACCAACATGTCACATGCTGACTGCGCTTGAATGCAGCAACCCCGCAAAAGTAGCAATAAGCCCAAACTACAAGCAAGCACAAGCACTGCCGTGTGGTTAAGCATTTTGCATGTGGAAGTGGCTTACAAACAAGTATGTGTTGTTCATAACAGCTCACACCTGATGGCCTTGGAACCTGACACAGGTTATGAGCCCATTAGACATGGACATTTATGAGGAACACATACTTGCAGCAGCAACTATCAGGCACGCTGCATGCACCACAAGGCCTCCATATGCCATGACAGCACTCGATGCAGAAACCCAGAAGATACAGCAGTTTGAACAACAACGCAGCCATGCGCAGGCTGTGCATGGTGCTATGCTCAAGCACACGAGGTATGGCCTTCACAACCTTCCACAGGTTATGAGCCCATAACTCATGTGCATCGGCATAGGGCACGCTCTTGCAGCAGCAACTGGCAGGCCACGTGTTGTCTTGTGCACTAGTTGCATGCATGCGGAGCAAAGCTAGTGGTGGAGTGCACGTCCTGTTCAAATGCACAGCGCCGATGGGCTGATAACCAGTTGCTATCCAACAGGTTATGAGCTCGCCGGCCGTATGCAGTAGAGCAGCACCACAGCACTGGCGCAACCATGCACACATTGCAGCAGAGCTATCAGTGCAGCGCGTGCACTGATCCTGTGCACAGCGCGGGTGGGATTGCAACCTGATGCGCTGATCAAGTATGGTCCTGACGGCGGTGTGCAGCGGAGCAGCACATTTACACTGGCATCAGCAGGCGCTGCCAACACACCAAAACCAACAGCTACCATGCAAGCATCGCAGCAAGGCAGGCAAGTTGTGCAGTGCACACACTGTTCCCATGCAAACCGCTGGTGGCCTTGCAACCTGCTGCTTATCAGCAGGTCAAGAGGAGCCACCAGCCGTGCGCAATGGAGCAGTAAAAAAGGACATGTGTGGAGACAAGTACTAACAGCTATGTCAAAGAGTTGAAAGCATGCAGCAACCATGCATGTGTTACAGCAAGGCAGGTGGTGCAGTGCTTGTCCTGGTCCCTTGCACACGGTGGGCTGGCAACCAGTTGCCTTCAACAGGTTATGAGCCCACCAGTCGTGTGAAGCGGAACAGCACATAGGCACTGACACCTGCAGCCCTGACTGCACATCTGTGCTTTAACCAGAACATGCACAGGTAACCAACTGCAAAACCGCAGCCAGGCGCAAGGAACATGACAGCAAAACCTCCAGCTGCACAGATAGCAGCAGAGCCATACAAAACACACACGTGGAACATGCCCCAATCGGGCTCAGCTGCACCACGAAGGTGTCGGCAAGCATGTCCAGCGTGGTCACCCCCAGCAGCTTGCCAACTCAAATATATCATACCAAAGCCTGCATGTATATCACCACCTCACAGCCAGCTATCCGGCCCTGCGCGCCACACACGTGACAGCTCATGCCGCAGCTGCAGCGCCGTGCGAAACACACAATGGTGGATAGATGGCGCCATGCATAGCAAACCTCCAACCTCACCTGCGCCACGAAGGTGTTGGCGCGCACGACATCGAGCGTGGTCACTCCCAGCAGCTTGCGTGGGTCGTAGCAGCCAGCCGCCTTGAGCACCTCGCTGGCGATGGGCACCGTGCTGTTCACGGGGTTGGAGATGATCTCCAGGATGGCCTGTGATACAGCGATTGAAGCAGCAGCAGCAGGTGTTGGTGTGTGTTTGCTTGTGGAGTTATCAAAATCCATCATGATGGTAGGCGCCGTGCTGTTCACGGGGTGGGAGATAATCTCCAGGATGGCCTGCATTGCGACAACAGCAGCAGCAGCAGCAGCACCACCACCACCACCAGCAGCGGCAACACGTTTGAGAAGGCCCTTGCTCGCAGCTGCTCCATGCCTCTGCTGCTCCCAATTGTGCTGCTGTGTGAAAATAGGTCTGCTGTGCACACAGAACTTCTGCACCACCAGGCGTCCGCTGCTGACCTCTGCTGTTCAAGGCGCCCTACCCAGCTGGTACCTGATAACCCTAGTCCAGAACCTGTCACGTTGTGGCAGTACTTTGGACACGCAGTGATCAATTTCACCAAGAAGACGGCGTTGATCTGAGACAGTCACCAACCACCCAATTTCTATGCAGAACAAACAACACTCACGTTGGGGCAGTGCTACACACAAGCGGTGACCAGGTGCATCACGATGCCCGCGTACATATTGAACAGGTCATTCAGCTGCTGCTACTACAACTGGATCCTTCGTAAAACCCCTGAAACCTGAATGCTCACTCACATTGGGGCAGTACTTTGCGCAGGCGGTGACCAGGTTCATGACAATGCCTGCGTTGATGTTGAACAGGTCATCACGAGTCATGCCTGGCTTGCGCGGCACTCCAGCAGGAATGACAACCAGCTCGCAGCCCTTGAGGCACGCCTCCAGCTCTGCATCACCCACGTGTGCTGACACCTGTGCATCAAAGACAGCAGCAGCAGCAGCAGCATCCCGGCCGCAGGAGTAAGAAGAGGGTGGGTGCAGGGTTTTGGCTTCATTATCACTAGTGTTTTTGCAGCAGGAATGACAAACAGCTCGCAGCCCTTGAGGCATGCCTCCAGCTCAGCGTCACCCATGTGTGCTGACACCTGTTGTGATTGCAGCAGCAGCAGCAGCAGCAGCAGCAGCAGCAGCATTGTTCCACTGAACTGAACTAAAGCACTGACGCAACAGCAGCAGCCCTTGAGGCATGCCTTAAGTGCAGCGTCACCTATGAGCGCTGACACCTGTTTTGAAGTTGTAAATGGCAACAGCCAAAGCAACAGACTCCGCAGGAGGTGTCCAGACACGCTCAGCAGGCTGCTGCTGAGTGCAAGCCTGTAGCCAAGCGATGGCGTTTGCACTGCTGCTGACGGCTGCATGTGGAGTTGCAGAAGCAATGTAGTCCTTTGATGTGAGGGCACCGTAAGCAGCATGCAGGCGAACAACAAAACTGCTCAGTGTACTGCAACTGTGCTGCACTGTCGACAAGCAGCTTACCTTGCAACCACATGTGTGGTTATGGATAGCAGTGTGCACTGTAGAACAGAGAGGGCATTTGCAGACTACAGCAGTGCACTAGTAGTAGACAAACAGTTCAAGTGGCACCTGCACTGCGGGCGATGACCTGCTGCACCACAGCATGCACACACCCAGCTGCTGCTCACCCCACTGCGCTGCACAATGCACTTTCCCGTATATCACACGTCCATTCACTGGCCCTTTGCGACTCATGCCATCCGTGCAAACAAACCCTTGCTGTCGGGTCACGTTTGATCAAGCAAACTGCTGACAACCGCTGCCGCTGCCAGCTCAAGCGAAGTCGCTGCACCCACCTGCACGGGAGTGTTGCAGTGGCTGAGGTCTGCTGCAACGCCCTTAACGAGGGGAGCCACATCAAACAGCGCCAGCTCCGTGACGCACTTGTTCATCTTGAGCAGCAGTGACAGGGGCTGCCCGATGCCACCAGCTGCTCCCAGCACTGCTACGCGCTTAGCCTCCACAACTGGCATAGTCCTGCGCGCCTTTGCAGCGCCTGGGCGTGCCACTGCATGGACACCTACGCGCTGGCCGGTAAAGGCGCTTGCCCGGGTTGTCTGACCTGTGCATGCAGCCGCGAACGTCAGATCTGCTTCATATTCATTTGTAAAAGACTGCTGTAACGTGATAAGGTCTTACCTGCGCTGAGCTGCATCGTGCTGGGGCTTTTCGCAACCGAAAATATTCCAGCGCTGACACTGCGCTCCGTCTAAACTGTCACAGTGAGCAGTTGAAGTCAGGAAAGGCGTTAGCGTGGTGATCAGAGCACAAGGCTGCACTTCACACGGGCTTTCTCACACCCTTACTGACAGTTACTTTTATGACATGGCGCGGCGTAATTTCGTGATCAGCAAAGTGCACTGGTAATCCAAAGAATCATTAGATTACCTCTCAAGTGATGCTTTGGATACCTACCCTCAAACCCTGCCATCTGTTCACCACTACCTAGGGTGTGTGAACTGCTGCTACTCTGCTGCTGTTGCTGCTTCATATGGTCTTCGTCCACGTGTGAGGTGTTATCAGCTTAGATTGTGACACGACATCATCTGAATGATGCCGCAGTGGTAGCCTGCACTGCTGTGCACTGGATCAGCGCTGCGGCAGAGCCAGCACTGCCACTGGGCTGCAGCAGCAACCCTACATCTCCAGCTAGGCAGACTGTGACAGTGCATGAACTCCTAGTGGTGCTTGAACCACTGCGCTGGCAGCATGACAGAGTATAGCTTGAAACAGGTTAGCAGCAGCTGGCCTCTCCTCCAGTGCCTGTTTGCTCTGTCACTTGTTGCCTGTGAGGCTGGCTGACTTGCGCCCCTGCAATTGTCAGCTGCATACAGGCCAGCCATGATACTTGCATGAAGTAAACTCTTCTGCGATGACGCAACAATCAGCATTGGAAGGGCGTGGCAGCAGCTGTAGTTCTGGCTTCCAGCAGCTGCAACCATTCAGCGCCTTGACAGCAGTGCTGCTGCTGCTGCCGCTCTGTGCATCAACGCACATGCACACCCATGTTTTGCAGCTGCAAGAGCTTCGGCTGGAGGCAAACAAGGACAAGGATGTGTTTGTGACAGTAAGTGTGCGACAGCTCAGCAGCATGCAAGCACGAGCAACTCCCTCGTCATTGTGCATGTAACCACCGTTCCGCTTGCAGGACAAGCGTACGTATGCAGCTTAGCTTGCTGACTGGAGCATGAAATCAACAGCAGCAGCAACGCAGTGCAGGGCAGCACCTGTCACATGCATGCCGGCTGGCAGGAGCTGCATTTCAATTGCTGGGCATCAACAACAACGGCAAGCGCCGGCAAGAGCCTGCAACAGTCTGATTGCTTGCGTGACCACCCTTTTTCTCATTGCTGCTGTTGCTGCTGCTGCTGCTGCTGTTGCTGTTGCTGCTTGCAGCTGCTGGAGGGCTCTGCGGAGATCTTTGGTGCTGAGCTGCAGCTGGGCAGCAAAGTGAGCCTGCGCGGCAATGCGCTGGCAGTGTTCACCTGGCACGGCTGCAAGCTGGCCATTGAGGGAGAGCCAGACTTTGTGTGAGTGGCAAAGGGCTGGCCTGTGATCCGGGTGTGTCATTTCAGTTAAACAAACATGTTCACCTGGCACGCCTGCAAGCTGGCCATTGAGGGAGAGCCAGACCTTGTGTGAGTGGCAAAACGCTGGGGTTTGTGGTTTGCGGCAACGCCAATGTTGGGTTTCGCAAATGATAGAGCCTTGTCAGTTGGCACGGGGCGCTTGGCGTAGTGCCATCACCCTCTTGACAGTTTGGCACTCTAGGCTTGGCTGTTGCTGACGAGCCAGGGCGCATGTGAATGTGTCACTGCGTTTGCAGCAAGTACGTGGGACATCCAGCCCTTTTAGGCAGCAGCAGAATCAGCAGCAGCGGCAGCGGCTAGATAGTCAGACATCAATGCATCCAGCAAGAAGTGTTTCTGTGTAGCGGCAAACACAGAAGCAGCAGGTGACCTGAAGTATATGCCGGTGACATCCGTCTGCGCAACTGGTTGCCCAGATGGTGCTGCAAGCTGTAGCTCCTGGTGAGCCAGCGTGTCGCAGCTTGCATGATTGACGATGATTGACAGCACAGCCTCTATCAACGCCCGCTACCCTGCATGCTCATTATTTCGGGCGGTTGACGCCTCTGCCGCGGCACGTTCCGCAACTGCTGCTGCTGCTGCTGCTGCAGCAGCTATGTGGCAGAGGACACCCCCAAACGTGTCCTACATCAACTGCCACCAAGTGCTGCACAACCTCTCACCTCCTGCTGCTTCTGCTGCTGCTGCTGCTGCTGCTGCTGCTGCTGCTGCTGCAGCTACGTGGCAGAGGACACCCCAAACGTCTCCTACATCAACTGCCACCAAGTGCTGCACAACCTGCGCCAGGAGGCGCAAGCGAGTGGCGGCCAGGGCCCCCGCGTGGTGGTGGCTGGCCCCACTGACAGCGGCAAGAGCAGCATGTGCCGTATGCTGCTCAACTGGGCAGTACGAGCACAGCACCAGCCGACATACGTGGACCTAGACATAGGTAGGTTGTTTGTTCATGCGGCACATGCCTTAGGGCACTGGTGGGCTCAATCAACGGCCTGTCGCGTAGATGAATGGGCCAGGATGTTGAATCAGCTAATGCTTGCTGGGGGCCTGAAGAGCATGTGTTGTGCTGGGCTTGTTTGTTGTGGCTGGCCCCACTGACAGCGGCAAGAGCAGCATGTGCCTCATGCTGCTCAACTGGGCAGTACGAGCGCAGCACCAACCCACATACGTGGACCTAGACATAGGTCAGCATTTGAATCGTCAAAAAGTTGTTCACAGTTAGTTTGTGCTTGCTGAAGAGCTGCAGAGCATGCTGTTGCTGGCTGAAATGCCGCATGGAATTAGATGTGCACATGTGTATCTTGTGGCGGCCAGGGGCTTTGCGTGGTGGTGGCTGGGCCAGCAGACAGCGGCAGTATGTGCCGCATGCTGCTCAACTGGGCAGTACGAGCACAGCACCAACCCACATACGTGGACCTAGATATAGGTGAGCATTTGAACCGTCAAACAGTTTTTCACAGTTGGTTGATGCTTGCTGAAGAGCTGCAGAGCATGCTGTTGCTGGCTGAAATGTTGCATGAAATTTAAATGTGTGCATGTATATCTTGTGGCAGCCAGGGCCCCCGCGTGGTGGTGGCAGGGCCCACGGATAGCAGCAAGAGCAGTATGTGCCGCATGCTGCTCAAGTGGGCAGTAAGAGCACAGCACCAACCCACATACGTGGACCTGGACATAGGTGCGTTGCTGTGTTTGCTTCGCCATTTTGTTTTTCTCAATTGCAAGTTGCCCAGTCCTCAGACACTTGCACCCAAGTTGCACGTGGCACACGATGCGCAACATCGGAAGGAACCTCAGCCGCAAACATGTTTGCTGCTGCCTGCCGCTGCTTGCCCTGCAGGACAAGGCAGCATAACAGTGCCCGGGTGCCTTGCTGCCACACCTGTGGAGGCCCCCATTACAATAGAGGAAGGCTACCCCACACAGGCAGGTGCACGCTTGTGATGTTGCTGAGGCACATGCAGCAACGGCACAGCTTCGTCTGCCTGCATTTGGGCAGGGCGCTATGTGTGTATGCGCTGTGATGCTACAAGCGAGTCTCAACCGAATCTATGGCAGGGAGGCTGCATGGCAGCTTCCATGGGATCTTTCAACAACTGTGGCAAAGCCACGTTGGTGTTTTTGCTGCTGCTGTGTAACATTGACAATTTATCATGTTATTTTTTTCTTTTTGTGCTGCAGGCGCCGCTGGTTTACTTCTTCGGCCACACCTCACCAGACAAGCAGGAGGAGCTGTACAGGGTGCGCATCTTGACATCAAGAAGTGCTGTCTTACTAGGAATCATTGCGTCGCACTCAGTCTGGCTGACACAAATATGTCAGACAAACAACTGGGTGACGTTTCATGTGCATACAACAGCAGGGCCGGCAATTTTACGTTATTGATGCCTGGCACTTTGCTGGTGCTTGCCTCAGTTATCTTATGTCACTCCCAACCCCTGTAGTCTCATTGAGGTGCGTGCCTGCAAGCTGTACACACTTTTCTCCAGCATACCAGATTGCTGCTGCTGCTGCTGCTGCTGCTGCTGCTGCTGCTGGTGCTGGTGCTGCTGCCGCAGTACCTGGTGGACAAGCTGTGCAGCGTGCTTGACAGCAGGGCCTCCAGCTCGCTGCTGCTTCCCTCAGTTATCTTATGCACTCCCAACGCATGATGTCTCATAGAGCTGCTGCTGCTGCTGCTGCTGCCGCAGTACCTGGTGGACAAGCTGTGCAGCGTGCTTGACAGCAGGGCGTCCAGTTCTCCTGAGGTGGCTGCTGCAGGCATGGTGGTCAACACCATGGGCTACGTGGATGGCCTGGGCTACGAGCTGCTGCTGCACGCCATCAAGTCACTCAAGGTGAGACAGCAAACCAGTCGTGTTACCGTAATCAGGATCCAAAAACCTGATCTGCTGTATTGCTGTTGTGCCTGCCGCGAGCTTGTAAGTTGCTGGGACCTTTGCTGAAGAAGCAAGGCATGATGAGGGCAGACTGTTAAATAGGTGGTTGTTCCAAGGTTTGCTGTTCTTATCGATCAGGCATGGTGGTCAACACCATGGGCTACGTGGATGGCCTGGGCTACGAGCTGCTGCTGCACGCCATCAAGTCACTCAAGGTGCGGCTACAACAGATGTGAGTTTGTCCACAAGATTTGGATCGTAACTGGCCTGCTGTACTGGTGTGGGTGCCTGCAGCGTGCTTTGTTCTCAAGTTGTTGGGATCGTGCTGGAAAAGCAAGGCATGATGAAGGCAGAGTGTTACAATGGTTGGTATTCCAAGGTTATGACTTTTCCTTATCACCCAGGCATGGTGGTCAGCACCATGGGGTACGTTGTCGGGCTCGGCATGAGCTGCTGCTGCACGCCATCAAGTCACTCAAAGTACTGCCAGTCCATGCTGCTGTTGTAGTGCTGTACCGTTGTACTGCTGTACTGTTGTGCTGCTGTTTTGTGTATGTTGACGGAGTGGGCTTTTGAGCTGCTGCGGAGCCGGTCCCTGCAGCTTTTGGGCCACGTTGTGTTCAAGATGCTGATGCTCATCGCTGATGCCCGCAGGCTGACGTGGTGCTGGTGGTGGAGCAGGACAGTGTTACATTGGTTGATGTTGCAACAACTTGCTGTTTCTGCTGCTGCTGCTGCTGCTGCTGCTACTGCAGGCTGATGTGGTGCTGGTGATGGAGCAGGACAGGCTCTTCACACAGCTCACCAACCAACTCAAAGTGAGTGTGCTGCGTACACATTCGAGTTGTATAGCATGACTTGAATAATCTTTTCTGGTCTGGGTGAGTCTAATATATCTTCATATGTAGCTTGCTCAAGGAGCAGCTTGGCAAACAGCTGCAGCATAAGCTGCAACACAGCCCTGGCATGCATGCTGCACAATGTCAGTGTCTGCTCAGCACAGGTCATTCCTCTGTGCCACCTTTTGCAGCCCCCTGCAGTTTCTACTGTAGCCACTCATCAAGCTACGTGTTCAGCAGCGCCCAGATCCGCAGCAGTGCAGCTGTGTCACCAACTTCGTTGATCTGTCACCTGACTGAAGCTCAACCCAATGGCTGCAACACTGCTGTTGCTTGCTGCTGCTGCTGCTGCTGCTGCTCGCAGAGTGAGGTGGGGGCCATGGGTAAGACTGTGTCAGTCGTGAAGCTGTACAAGTCGGGCGGCGTCGCGCAGCGCAGCAGCAGCGCGCGGCAGCAGGCGCGCGCGGCGCGCATCAAGGAGTACTTTTACGGGCCTGACGGCGGGCTGCAGCCGGTCTCTGTTGACCTGGACGCCACCAACATGCGCGTGTTCCGCTCAGGTGAGGGCGTTGATGTGTGTCAAATCTGCGTCGGTGTCCCTTTGCCTGTCCCTCTTGCTGGCATCTCAAGAGTGTTACTCCTCACCAGAGGGGCGAACAGTTGGCCAGCTGCCGTTCACACGTGTGCTGTGCCGTGCGTGCTGCAGGCACGGGCCTGCGGCCGCCTAGCTCCGCGCTGCCGCTGGGCCAGGCGCGTGCCGCCAATCTGCTCAGGGTGTCTCACTGAGCCTTCCATCATGCTATGTTGTATCTCCTGCATGTTGCGCAGGCACGGGCCCGCGGCCGCCCAGCTCTGCGCTGCCGCTGGGCCAGGCGCGTGCCGCCAACCCGCTGAAGGTGACGCCCGTGGTGGTGTCACCGGAGCTGGAGCAGTCGCTGCTGGCAGTGTCACACGCACAGGTGGGCGGCTGCTGTGGTTTGACCGTGTTTGACTTTGTTTACAGGTTGTTCATCTTGGTTTGGGGCCGTGGTGATGCCAATGTGAGAGTCAACGGCAAGCATGGGATAGTAATGCAACGTGGCGGTGGGCAGTTTAAACATGCAGGAGGCAGTGCCGTGCGTATGCCGCACCCCTCGCTAGCCTGCCTTGCAGCTTATGTGGTGCGTAGCGGGAGCTGCCTAGCCACGTACTTGCTTGGCGTCTGGCCAGCATCTGCTGCAACATCTGCCCCTGCTGCTGCTGGTGCTTCTACTGCTGCTGCTGCTGCTGCTCAGGTGCCTGACCAGCTGCTGCCCAGCAACGTGGCTGGCTTTGCGTGGATCAACGGCGTGGACGTGACCAGCAACAAGGTCACCTGCCTCATGCCCACGTCTGCTGCCATGCCTGGCAGCTACCTGCTGACAGGCACCATCAAGACCTTCATACAGTAGTAGCCAGGGAGCTGGGCCGCTTTGTGGCACGCATTCAGCAGTTACTGCACTGTTGCGTCATCATTGAGCAGCTGCTGCAGCAGCAGAGGCAGCAGAGGCAGCAGCGGACGATGTGGCTGGCCTGCAGAAGGTGCCTGGCAGCTACCTGCTGACAGGCAGCATCAAGACCTTCATACAGTAGTAGCCAAGAAGCGTGGCTGCCATGTGTTACAGCTTCAGCAGTTGCGGCACTGTCACATGTCGTATGGGCAGCTGCTGCAGCAGCAGAGGCAGCAGCGTAGGATGTGGCCTGCAGAAGATGCCTGGCAGCTACCTGCTGACAGGCAGCATCAAGACCTTCATACAGTAGTAGTCAAGGAGCTGTGCTGTGCTGTGACAGTAACCAAGGATCTGGGCTGCAATGTGTTACAGCTTCAGCAGTTGCGGCACTGTCACATGTCATGTGGCAGCCGCTGCAGCAGCAGTGGCAGCAGCGTAGGAGCGGAGGATGTGGCCTGCAGAAGATGCCTGGCAGCTAGCTGCTGACAGGCAGCATAAAGACCTTCATACAGTAGTAGCCAACTCATACAGCAGCCAATCCTTGCAAGGTTGTGGGCTGCAATGTGACATAGCTTTGGCAGTTGCGGCGACGGTGCCAGTCATGTGGCAGCCGCTGCAGCAGCAGCTGCAGTCGGCAGAGGAACCGTTCCTCTGGCAGTGACTGCCAGTTGCGTGCAGGAGATGAGTGGTGTTGTTGGTGTTGTGCCAACTGTCTTGAATGCTGATTTCTGCGTGCTGTTGTTCTTTATGATGCTGGCACATCGCTTGCCATACTGTGGAGCAGAGCGGTGTCTGTTTACATTGGAGCGCTGCCAGATCAGCAGATCAGTGATCACCTCATGAAGAATGGGTTGCATGTACAACATCAGCAGATGGCGGTGACAGCTGTGGTTGTCAGTGACATACGCTTCGTGCAGTTGCAGCGCATGCTGTGGCCTGCCTTGGTGCCAGAGGTGCTCAACTTGAGCAGCCCAGGCATGGAAGCCAATCCTGAACCCTAATGTCGTTGCAGGGCTGTGGCTTGTGCATGACGGACATATCGAGCTGTTCATGGGGTATGAGACTGTAATCGATACTATTCCCGTTGCAGTTCGCTTCCTTTGACTAACGAAAAAGGGCTGGCAAAAGACATCCCCGTGGTGCACTCTCGTTGCTCTTTCAGGCGATACAAACCACCAGGTTCAATCGTGTTGCAGCCGAAACGGTGATGGTGTGACTTTGTGCAGCTGGCGGCAGCGCTGCAGGGCAGCTGGCTTGTTCAACAGCAGCTGCTGCTGACAAGCATCAACAGCACTACTGCCCCGTACCAGCTGGTGCTGCAGCAGCCTGCACTTCAGCCTAAGCACTTGCCAACATGGACGGATTAATAGTAGAGACCGTGGATGGGGAGCCTTTAGAAAGGGACAACGCTCGTACACTATCAAAGCGAGATAAGTGTTGCTCGCCCGGCAGCAGCAGCAGAGCCAATGCTGTCTTGCAGCTGTGTCTGCCACACGCAACAGTACTGACTTGATTAAATGTTTCTGCCCACACTGTTTTATGCAGGCTGGCTGTTCCTTCCATGGCTGTGGGCAGTCAACGTGTGGATGTTCTGGCCGGACTTCAGGCATGGTGACGCTGTTGTGAACGCATGTGAGCACGGGTGTTACTGCATGCAGGAGCAGCAGCAGCAGCAGCAGGTGGTTAGCCGCAGCTGAGGAGCAATGCTGATGTGCAGCTTGTGAGCAGTGTCAGTAACAAAAACATTTGAGATGCATGCAGCACATGAACACAAGTCCACTAGGAGCACTGGGGGACCTTGGGCGGGGGGTCTCCTGGACAAGCATTGCTTGAAGGTGCGCAGATTTGCTTTTTCATGTTAGATTGTCCATCTTTACAAGTAACACCTGACGCTGCTGCCCTGCTGTGTGTTGCATCCTGCAGACACGCGCCGCTCTGCTGCCTGCTTTGCCGGCTGGTGCTGCCTGTTCCTGCCGTGGATGGTGCTGTTCATGGCTGCTGGCTCCTCTCTGCTTAATGCCAGCGTGTATCAAAAGCTGGATGCATATAGGCTTGACCTGGCAGCGTGGGGCATAGGGTTCTAGGCGCCTGGGTGTGTCCGGTGTAGCTTGGTATGCAACAGGCACGCGCTCAAGCATTGCATGTTGTGCGAGGTTGGTGCAAGGGAGCTGCGCATGCTGGCCTGGAACTGACAAAGCTTCTGAGTCTGGGATTTTGCAGCTGATGCTTGAGGTATGCTTGTAAAGTAGGGTGATGCATATGCGGCCTTGCCGAGAAGCAGGGCATGGTGTGGGAGTAGTGAGCAGGGTGCGTGGGTGTTGTTCTGTCTGTGTTTCTGTTGAAAAAGGCTGGCTGCTCGTAGGTGCTGCTGGGACCTGCAGGCCAGGCCCATTGCTCAGCACTGTTGTCTGTCATTGGAGGTGTGTTGTGCGGTTGGCCTCTTCACGTGCTTGCTGATGACTTGGCAGTGCTGCATATGCACCGCATGTGCAGGATCATGCTTCAGGCATTCTCTGCATGGTGGTTGTGCTATGACAGTTGCAACTGACAGCCTGCCACTGGGTGCAGGGAACGTTTGATGCTTTTGTAACACGTGCCTGCTGTGAGTTTGACCTGTGCTAAGGCTTCTAGCTAGGTACACCGGGCTGCATTTGTTACTTACACATACATGTTTGCGCATCCATCCTGTACTGTGAGTCATCAATTTCACGGTTGTGTTGGAGACAGCAGGTGGAAGGTTGATGATCAACCGCCGGTTGATCCGGCAGTGCTCTGCCAGTTGTACTGCAGTGTACCTGCTAGCAGTGGAATGCTTTGTTGGCTGGCATGTAACGTGGACCATTACAAACGTCTAGGTCTTCACCTTGCTGTGTGCAGAGAAGCAGGAGTTGCTGGCATGTCATCATTGGAGGTGTGGGGCAGGTACCACCTGTGCCCAGGGTGCAGGGTACTGCAGTGTCCCACTGCTCATTGTTACTATCGTGCTGTCGAAGTCGTATGTTCATGAGGTGAACGTTGCCACTCCGTTCGTGAGTTCATTTGGGCAGCAAGCACTGAGCTGTTTAAGTTCCCTTCTGCTGCCTTCTGTTGCCACTAGAGAGCGAGAAGGCCAGCTCCACTCCTTGCGTTGCCTGTTTCTGCCACTACTTATGTAAAAGACGAGAAAACATAAGTATATCGAGCAACGGGCGCCTTTTGGGACCTGGCGTAGACAGGAAGGGCAGGCAGCATGGGGTCATCCAGCAGCAGACACCGGCACAGAATTGACGAACAACAGCAACAGCAGCTAAACGCTCAGCAACAGGGTGCTGCGGGACCTTTTGCGTACGCTCAGCCCAACATCCAGCAAGGCCCTCAGGTAACCTTGGCGCGTTTGGCTTGCTGGTGTCGCGCAGAGGCAACCAGCAGCACTATTTAGCACGTTTGTTCTATGTGTGCAGTATCCCACCCCAAACTTCGGTGGCTACACGAACGGGCAACAGCTGTTTGGAGGGTACTACCAGGCACCACCTTATGTGAGCACCAGCAGTTCATTGCTTATAAGGTGCAGGCACTAGCCAGCACTTCCGTTGATTTTGATACTTGCCTTGGTCCCACCAGCAGCAACCGGCACGGCTGGCCAGCATCAAAAGGGTAGCAAGCTTAGCAGTTGATTATCTGGTGCATGTTGTTGCCGGGTTCCAGTGAGCTTCCATGCAGCAGCAGGGCAACGTCAAAGGGCATTGCCAGAAGCTGAGCAATGTGCCAGGAGCCAGCACAGGGTATGGTTGAGCTCACAGCTGCACAGAGCAATAGCAGCGCTGCTGAGCAGTTGTGGTCCCAGCCAGCTGTTGCCTCTCAGTGCAGTAAGCACAGCAAGCAACATGCATGCATACGCATGACATGCGTGCAGTGCCAGCAGCAGGTGGGCCGCTGCCATCTTGCACTCCAAGTCAGCATAACTTTGGCATGCCTGCCATCCCACCATCTTGCTATGTCTCTGTCTTCCTCTTCTTCACCTCCTCCTCTTGCTGCTGCTGCTGCTGCTGCTGCTGCTGCTGCTGCAGGGAGGGCCCATGCCGCCAGGCGTGCAGGCCTCTCCAGCAGTACCAGGGCAGTACGGGCAGCGGCCAGCCCCCACGCACGAGTACCACCAAACACAAACCATCAAGAACCAGGTCAACCTCAAAAAGAAGACGCTGCGGCTGGAGCCCTTGCAGGACAGCAGCAGCAACACAGAGTTTGCACTGCGCTTTGCGTTTGATGCATCAGCGCCCTGCAGGGTGACTACATTCCTGCTGGCTACAGAGGACCCTCGGCAGGGCTGCAAGATTGTGGCAGCAGCGCCGGGCGTGCGGCCGGCAGCGTACTACCCCAAAGGGGTGAGCCTGCGCTGCTCGTTCATTTGAATGGCGGCTGCAGCAGCAGCAGCAGCAGCAGCAAGCAGCAGTGTGACAGCAACGTTGTGCTGTATATGTGTTAGGAGCACTGTGTGCAGCGCACGCTGTGACTCGCTGTGCCTTACGCCTTTGCTGCAACTACTTACACGGGACCCATGTGCGCCACCAGACTGTGTCGTTAGTCTCGCCACACCAAACAAGCTGCATTGCTCAAACCCTAACCTGGCCTGCACTACGCTGCCTGCAGATGGATCACCAGTTCCCACCGCCAGGCGACGCCTTGCTGCTGCAGCAGCACGGCATCAGCCTGCGGCAGCATGATCCCGAGCTGCTGAGCTTGGCTGCTGGTGACAGCTACCCGCTGGTGGTGCGGCTGGAGGCGCTGACGGAGCAGGCTGTTGCCGAGGGCCGCCAGCTGCCGCAGGTGGGTTGTTCGGGCTGTTTGGGCTGTAGAGTCGTGTGTTTGGGCTCTAAGGTTGCTGATGCATGGCCGGGTGTTTGGGTTCAGCCAGGATGGTGCGGCTGGAGGCGCTGAGAGAGCAAGTGGATGCTGAGGGGCGCCAGCTGCCGCATGTGGGTTGTTATCTGAGTCCGGTGGTGAGACTTGGAGACGTGGCAGGGATTGATGTGATTTTACCTGGTGACAGAGCAAGCTGACAGAGCAGGCTGTGGCTCAGGGCCGCCAGCTGCCGCAGGTGGGTGGAACATAGTGGCAGTAGTGATGTTTGTTAGGGCCATGATGTCGTTTTGGTTTGATGGCCGAGGTGCTGTTGATCAGCGGGGGTGGTGCGGCTGTAGGTACTGGCAGAGCCGGCGGTTGCAGAGGGCCGCCAGCTGCTGCAGGTGGGCTGCCTTCAGAAGTTGGTAGTATGGTTTTGGGACGTGGCAGGGGTGTTGTGGTTCAGCTGGTGACAGCTACCCGCTGGTGGTGCGGCTGGAGGTGCTAACAGAGCAGGCCGGCCGAGAGCAGGTGGCCGAGGGCCGGCAGCTGCCGCAGGTGGGTGGAACATAGTGGCAGTAGTGACTAGTGCAGTATGGAGCAGGGGGCATTGTACAACAGCTGGGGTGGTGCGGCTGGAGTTGCGCACGGCGGCGGCGGCAGCAGAGCGGCGCCAGCCGGCGCAGGTGTGGTAGTATCGCGGCAGGCTGTTGTGCTTGTTTTGTGTACATGCCGGAGTGTGTTTTGCAGCAGCGAGAAGCGAGAGAGACGTGGCAGATGACAGGGCGATGCGGCTGCGTGTTGCTCTGCTGCTGGTGGATGGAGTTGAAAGTGCTCTTACCTGCGTATCTGCTTCATCGTGTGTGCTTTTGCGCCTGTTGTATATGTGTATGCAGATGGAGGTGGGTGGCTCGCTGCCGGCGTGGGTGCAGTTGCAGAAGACGTATGCCAAGCTGCGCAGGGATGACGAGGGCGGAGGGTATTCTCGCTTCTGACCTGCATGCCATCTGTGTGCAGCTGGTGTTTGGCCGCCTGCTGCCGCCGTGGGCCCCTCCGTTTAACTGCATTTTTGCTTGTGCTGCCGGTGCTGGTGCTCGTTGCAGATGGAGGTGGGCGGTTCACTGCCGGCGTGGGTGCAGGCGCAGACGACGTATGCCAAGCTGCGCAAGGATGACGAGGGCCACTGGCGGCTGCAGATATCAAAACAGAAGATCTGGGTGGGCGGCGTCAGTTACGAGCTGCAGGAGATCTACGGCATGGATTCAAACCGTTTAAACGGTTCAAACGTGGCCGAAGACGTGGAAGGGCGGGAATGCGTTATCTGCATGTCTGCGGAGAGGGATACAACCGTGCTGCCGTGCCGGCACATGTGCATGTGCCAGCCCTGCGCGAGCGCGCTTAAGACGCAGACCAACAAGTGCCCGATTTGCCGTGAGGAGATTGAGTCGCTGCTGCACATCAAGATACAGAGGAAGGGCACGAAAGGGAATGGCATGACTCCCAGCAGCAGCGTGGGCAGTCAGGGGGTGGTGGGCGGCGGCAGCAGCAGCGGCGCGGCTGCTGCGGCGGCGCTGCAGCAGGAGCTGGCCGGCAGCAAGAGCTAGCATTGGTGTCTGGTGTGCATGTGGCTCCCTCGCTCTTTTTGTTTCTTGTTTGTTTTTTGTGATTGGGGTCAACTGAAGATGGATGATCTTCAAGATCATTTCCAGTCTGGCTGCAGCATTATTGGCGGTGTGCGATATGGGTGCTCATGATTGTCGACAGCAAGGACAGGACAGGAGATGCAATGTGTTAGGTGGCACAACGTGCAGGCTGGCTGCAATCCATCGACTTGTGTGCCGCAATGCTCGCTTCATGGTCGTTGTCACAGTGCTGTGGACTGCTTGGCATGGCTGCAGTCACCGCAAGGTGGCAGCAGCTGCAGATGGCAGGGGATCTGTATATTGCTGTTGGCCACTGGTTTTATTGGCTGCGTCTTTTTGTATTCTGACTGGAAAGGGCATGCATGCATGCTTAGACTGGCATTGGTTGGATCAGTTGGCCTGGTGTCAATGTACTGTCGTCTTTCCCTACCCACCACAACCGTCGTGGCGGCCATGGTTACCCCTGTTGACGCTTGAGAAACATGCAACAGGTTGCTTGCGCCCATTGAGGTAGAACTCAGTTCTTGGTGTGCGTGTGCGATGATTTGGGTGCGTGCTGGTGCTCGTGCACAGCATGCACATGTTCAGCATGCACGCGACTGCTAGTGGCACATGATACAAAGACAGTGGTTATTAGTGTGTGCTGCTGAAACTGGGATGGTCAATGACCGTCGTTGTATGTTGTAGTTGCTACACGAGGTGAATGGCGATCATGCTGCCCAGCAGCAGCAGGGTTTGTGGTTGGGCAGCCTGTAGAAGGTTCACAGGGAGTTTGCAGTGGTGTGTCGATCATTCTTGGATAATGGTCTGACACCTGATCATGTAATCGATGGTTTTTCGTGAGATGTGTCTGTTGCCTGCAGTTCTTTATACTTGCGTTTGTTTCGTCATGATGCTGAAGCGTTCGACTGCTGTTGGGTGAAGGCGTGACTGCGCAGTTCGTACAGCCTCGAGGCGGTTAGTAGTGCTTATGTCGGACGTGTCGAACAATTCATATGCTACAACAGGCAACTTTTGTGCATTATTGCTATAAAATAATGCAAGACGACATGCGGCTTGCTCTCCTGACTGCTTGATAGTGCGTCTGGGCAAGTGCCTCAGAACAGTCAAACAACTGCCACGACTGGCCGAACAAACGCACAATCGCCAGGCCACTTCATCTATACTTGACAAGGGCTGTCTTACAGCTGATGCATTGCACAGGCTGGTTGCTCACTCTCCCAGCACAGCGCTAGCAGTACAAGCGCTCGAACGTGCGTGATCGACCCGCAAGCAACTGAAACATACTCCGCAGTGTGCCTAATACGTGATGGCCGATTGCGTTTTAGTGTATTTGGTGCGCGTCCTGCGTGTTCGTTGACGCAATAGTCGGTGTCAACAGCAGCTACTGCACTGCCAGCCTGGCAGGCCAGTCAGGCAGCAGAATGGATGGGCTAGCAGCTCAAGCAGACGCTGCTACTGCTGCCTCAACCTTAAGAGGTAAGATTACACCGGCTACTCACTCGTTTGCTTCTACTGCTAGGAGTACACATGTGCCAGGGGTGTAGGCTTGCGTCTCCAGCGCACTACGTAGTGCGTGTATACACTCACCCCTGCTACTGCTGCTGCTGCTGCTGCTGCTGCTCTTGCCACCACAGCACCTCCCGCTCAAGGTTTAGATGACGCTGCCAAGGCAGCAGCTCAACCAGCACAAGTCATAAGTGACGGGCGCGGCACAGTGGGTAAGGAGCTGCTGTGCATGGTCAGGCTTGCAGGACAGCGGGATGTTTCCTGATGATAACATAATGAGTTTGTTACATACTTGTTCACAAGCATAGCATGTCAAAACTGCTTATGAGATGCATAAGCATACCGTGTACCAAGTCTGTCTGCCTTATCTAGCAAACATGTTGGCTGGCTGTTCCCTGCAGGGACTGCCCTGCCCTCAGGACCTTCACAGCCCCTTGCCAAACAAGACCCCCCCCCCCAGCTCCCAGCACTTCTCCCCCCACCAACTCAAGCTCCCCTGAACCGCACATAGCATGTCAATCCTTCCTATGACATGCATACGCATACCATGCACCAACCCGCTCTGCGTCATCTGAGAAACATGCCGGGTTGCTATCCCTGCAGGGACTGCCCTGCCCTCAGGGCCTTCCCAGCCCCTTGCCCCCCAAGACCCCCCGGCCCCCAGCACCGGCCCACCATCACCTCCAGCTCCCCTGAGCCGCACATCCAACCCCCTGCCTGATGCCCAAGCAAATCCGGCACCAACAACGGCAGCACCTACCACTGAAGACTCCCCAAGCCAGCCAACCTCCGTTGCCACTCTGGCAGCAGCAGCAGCAGCACCATCAGCACCGCTGCACCTCAAGCTCCCCTCCAAGCCAGCCACACACCCGGCCATGGCTGCACCTGGTGCTGCTGCCCCCACCAGCACCAATGCAGCTCCAACAGCCGCCGCTGCTGCTGCTGCTGCTACGCTTCGGTCTGTGCCCAGCACTCCCCTGACCCTGGACGACTTGCTGCCCCTACTGACATCAGACAAGCGTGCCGGCAGCAACAGCAGCGATGCCCTCATGGAGCTGTACAGCGAGTATATGAGGCAAGGCAGTGGCAGCTTCTCGAACCCCCTGACTTCCTCTGGGCTGTCTGCTGATGCAGCAGCAGCAGCCGCAGCGGCAGCAGCAGCAGGCCGGCAGGATAGCTTGCTGAGTGGCCTAGGCAGTGGCAGCTGCTCACTCATGCGTATGCTGAGTAATGGTGGAGGCAGGGAAGCAGACACGGGGGCAGGCAGCGGCAGCAGTACACTGCGTAGATCTGGCAGCAGTATAGCGGCTGCTGCTGCTGCTGCTGCTGGCAGGTTAGAGAGGGCCGCTGGCAGCGGCAGTGGCAGCGGCAGCGGTATCATGCAAGGCATGCAAAGTCCTCGCACCCAGCAACAGCAGCAGCAGCGGTTCAGCACGCCCAAAGCCCTAGCCCTAGCACGGCTTGAGAGCCTCGGCAGTCAGGGTACAGGAGGAGGGTTTAGCCCGAGTCTGGCTGCGCTGCTGGCTGGTGCAGGCCCTTTCAGGACCAGCAGCAATGACTTTACAAATTGGCCTCCTTTGGGCTCTGCTGCAGGCCCTGAGGCAGGCAGCAGGGCACTGGGACCTGTTATGGATGAACAGCCAGCAGCAGCGGCAGCAGCAGCAGCAGCAGGTGGTGGAGAGAGCCAGCAGGGCCCCCAGCTTGAGCCAGCACCCAGTGTCCAGGGCTGGCTGCCATCTGCCACAGGCGGCTGGGGCTCCACACAACAGCAGCCAGACATGCAGCAGCAGCAGGGTCTGTTCCAGCCTGCAGCAGCAGTGCCTCTCTCGGCACCTGGTGAGGCCCACCTCACCCTGCAGCAGCCAGAGTTCCTGCAAGGGGGCAGCACCACAGCACAAGATGGGGTAGGTGCTGCTGCAGTGCCTTTGATCCTGCAGCCAGGGGTGGGAGATCACCTCGCATCACAAGGCAGCGTATTCGGGCAGCAGTTTGCAACAGGCGGCGAGCTTTTGCTGCTGCCAGACAGCATTCCAGGCATAGTTGACCTGACAAACCTGCAGGGAGTGCTGCAGTTTGCACCTGATGGCACCCTGCAGGCAAACTGCACAAACCCTGGAGAGAACCCTGCTGCGCTGCAGGCTGGGGTGGTGGGCTGGGGTGCAGAGGGGGCAGTAGGTGCAGGAGGGCAGCAGGGGCTGTTTGGGGGCGCAGGGCTGCTGCCTGACCGTGCAGCGAGAATGGCAGCAGCAGCAGCTGCAAGGCGGCACCGCAAGCAGGTGAGCAAGCAGGGCTTGATTGATAGCTTGTTGTTGTGAAGACAGCATAAGGATGGCAGCCAGATTGACACCTTGTGCTGCATAGATTGTGCTGGAAGGCGGCTGATGTGCATGCTGTGTGAATTGTAGCAGGTGGACAATTCCCATCGCTGCCATGCTGTCAACTTGTGTTGGATGCCATCGAGCCGAGACGGTATAACTTCCTGAACTTGTGTAACTTCCCTTAACATGATCTGCCAGATCACTGTGCAGTTGAACAAGCATGCACCATGCACTATTCACTGCCCCATGCGTGAACCATGGTGCATCAACAATCCTTGGAACCAACTGATGATGCTCATGTTTCACTTTCAACCTGCTGCTGCTGCTGCTGCACCGCTGCTGTCTCAGGTCCTGGCCATGCTGCGTGCCAACAAGCCCCAGCCACCACCCCGCAAGCGGCAGCCAGGCAAGAAGCGAGGCCCCCGCACCAACGTCACAGTTGGCACACATGTTACAAATGTAACACACCTCGGCCCCGAGGCCCTGCTGCCCTACCTGCACCAGTCACTGCTGCTGCCAGGTCATATGCCAGGTCAGCTGCCAGGTCAGCTGCCAGGTCAGATGCCAGGTCAGATGTCAGGTCAGCACCTGTCAGGCCTCCAGCCTGGCATGTTTGACCATGCTGAAACCTTGGACGACCTCTGGCAGCAGCAGCAGCAGCAGCAGCAGCAGCTCAGGGGTTATGACAAGCATGAGATGCTGCGGCAGCTCCGCTTGAAGCGCCAGAGGGAACGGGCTGAGGCAGAGGCCGAAGCAGCAGATACAGCAGCAGCAGCAGGCAGCCTTAATGTGCTTGTTGATCCTGCTGAACTGGCTGCTGCTCATGTGAGGAGGCGGCTTCCTGCCTGGATAGTGCAGCCGAAGCACCAGCCCCAGCCTAAGGCGAGAGCCCCACGCCCTGCAGCAGCAGCAACAGCAGCAAGAGGGCGTGTTGGGAATCGGCTGCAGTCATTACTTTCAGATGACTCCTCTTCAGATGACAGCTCTGACAGCGACTCGACTGACAGCAGCAGCGACGACTCAGATGCAGAGTTTGCAAGCCTGCCACAGCAGCCAGCAGCCGCAGCAGGCGCAGCAGCTGTGCAGCACCTTGCACCTGGGCAGCCGCAGCAGACATACGGCAGCAGCATGCGGCATGCGCCTCGCCCTGCAACCAGCCCAGGGCAGCAGCAGCAGCAGCAGCAGATGCCCTCCTCAGAAGCACAGCAAGGCTCCTATCCCACATCTCAGTCAGCCCTGCACAGGCCTGGCCTGACTCAAAGTGTTATAACAGGGCACACACCTGTTCCAACAGCAGCATCTGGGCCAGCTGCTGTGCGCCGCAGCACTTACCAGCCAACACAGAATGCAAGCAGGCTGCCACCTGCAAACTGGTGCCACCCGCCACCTGCTGCTGCTGCTGCTGCTGCAGCAGCAGCACCTGATTCAGGCCCGACACCTCACAGGGCCAGATCTACCAGCAACAAGATGCTGCGGGGTGCCGGCCCTCCCGCAGCTGCTGCAGCCGCTGCTGCTGGTGCTGGTGCTGCTGCTGCTGCTGCTGCTGCTGCTGCTGCACCTGCACCTCTGTTTGTGCCTGTTGGCGCCACTGGCAGGCAGGCGGGTGGCCCCTGCAGCAGCAATGGCAGCGCGCAAGTGTCAGGCAGTAATGCTGCCGGCAGGTCTGTGCAGCCTCAAGTTGTAGCATTGGATGGCTACAGCAGGATGGTGGTTGACCCGCATTCATCAGCTGTGACTGTGTACCCAAGGACCAAACGCAGGCTGGCACCGCCACAGCAGCAGCAGCAGCACGCAGGGGGCAGGACACTCCCAGGAGCTGCAGCAGAGCAGCAGCAGCAGCAGCAGCAGCAGCAGCAGCACACACCACCACAGCGCCCTGATCCCTTGCCTGTAGTCAACACAGCTGCCGCTGCACCAGCAGCAGCTGCAGCTCCTGCTGCCAGCCTTAGTGCCGGCAGCAATGAAGCAGGCAGCAGCCGTCACACTGCTTCTCCTGCAACAGGCTCTCCTCAAATGAACCAGCAGCCGCATGGAGCAGCAGCAGCAGCAGCAGCAGCAGCAGCAGATGCGGGGGCACCAAAGAAGCCACCAGGTCCAGCGACACATCAGCGGGCAGCAGCAGAGGCTACAGAGCTGCTGCCCGCAGCAGCAGCAGCAGCAGCAGCAGCAGCAGCAGCAGTGCTGCCGGGCCCTGGCCAGCTTGTGAGGGCTGGCAGCATTGCACTCAGCAGGCCCCGCAGGCAGATCAAGCGCACTGCTGCTGCGCTGTATGCTGCTGCTGCTGAAGCTGACAGCGAAGATGATGCAGACCAACTGCCACAGCTGCGTGGCAGCAGCAGCAAGAACCTAGCCGGCAGCGGCGGCAAGCGCCGCGCTCCTGCTGCGACTGGCACAGGCAGCAAGGCAGCAGGGCTTGTACTCGACAGTGATGCAGAATCTGCACTGGGCAGTGATGCAGGGGCAGATGAGGATTCAGAAGATCCTTCTGACTTTTATTCTGACGATCTGAGTGACGATGATGACGCATCCGGCCGCAGAAACGGCCGCCGCAGGGCAAAGAAGCGCCGCACTGCAGCAAACGCGCGGCAGCGCAACAATAACAAGGCAGCCGCAGCAGGTGCAGCAGGTGGCGCAGCAGGTGGCGCAGCTGCTGCCAGCAGGGGTGGCAAGAAGCTGTCTCCAGATTCATCTCCGGGCTCAGTGGGCCCTGCCAACAGTGCTGGTGGCGGCGCAAATGGTGGTGGTGCAGGGAGCAAGCCGGTGTTTGAGGACACGCGCTCGCAGTACAGGGGCGTGACGCGGCACAGGCGCAGCGGGCGTTGGGAGGCACACATCTGGGTGAAGGATCTGGGCAGGTGCGGCATGATTGCATTTCTGGCGTGCCATGTATGCATGTGTGTCTTTCCTGAAAGTGACGAACTGCGTTCCTGCGCATTCATCCATTACAATGTCGCATGCATTTGTCTGCTGGGTGACAGATCTGGGCAGGTACAACTGGGAGTCGCTGACTGGCAAGAGTGGTTTCAGTGCAACAATTTGTAGAATGATGGCATGTGGCTGGGATTTCCTGCTTGGCATCATGTCATTTCTGCTACAGCAGGCTGTCTGGTGGTAGCATGACCCCTTCTAGCAGAGAGAACTGGGGATTGTGTTGAATAGACTGAGCGTGTCGTACAAGCTGCTGCTCCGCTAGTAAAGCCTTGCAATATAGTTGCATGCATGTCTGCTTGTTTAGTCTGCCGACTGTTCAACGCGGCTGAAGTCTAGCTCTCAAAAGCTCTTTGCGTATCACTCCATGCTGCTGCTGCTGCTGCTGCTGCTGCTGCAGGCAGGTGTACCTTGGCAGCTACGAGCTGGAGGAGGCAGCAGCAGAGGCATACGACATGGTGAGGGGGGCAGCGCTGCACTGTGGTGCGTGATTGCCAGTCTACTATAGCACACACACTGTTATCTATCAATTGCTGCACTCTGGGCTGCACCAGCACTTCAACTGTGGCCTGCACTTACAGTCACTGCTTGGCATGGCGCCATTGGTTGATCATCTATATCTGCCTGCTGCCGCAACAGGCTGAGCTCAAGTGCAAGGGCCCAGGCTGCGCCACCAACTCCCCTTGCGAGCGGCTACGTCACACGCCCCACCTGCAAATGACATGAAGTTACCCACATCTCACTGCATTGCTGCCCTGCCTGCCTGCTGGATTGCAGGTTGAGCTCAAGTGCAAGGGCCCCGGCTGCGCCACCTACTCCCTTGCGAGCGCTCACTATACGACCCGTCTGCACCTGATTCAACACATGTCACTGCATTGCTGCTGCCTGCCTGCTCCACCGCAGGCTGCGCTCAAGTGCAAGGGCGCTGGGTGTGCCACCAACTTCCCCTGCGAGCGCTACGCTGACCTGGCTGGCAGCTTGAGCACCATGAGCTTGGAAGAGCTCATCATGGCGGTGCGGCGCCAGAGCCAGGTAGGCTTGAGTGTAGTGTTTGAGTGGCTTTTCTTGTTGTGTGGCACAGGCGAGGCAGTTCTCTTCTGCTTATTTTGTGTCACCAGGGTTGGCTTCTTCAACCACCCCTCGCAGCTGCAACAGCGACACCCACTTGCAGAGCAGGCTGTTGACCATCGGCATGGGCAATGCTGCTGCTGCTGCTGTTGCTGCCAGGGCTTCTCCCGTGGCTCCAGCAACTACCGGGGCGTGACTGCGCACCCCTCAGGGCGCTGGGAGAGCCGCATCGGCATCCCAGGCTCGCGCCACGTGTACCTGGGTGAGCGAGGGGCTGGCTGCTGCTGCTGCTGCTGCTGCTGCTGTTTTGTGCATGCTCTTGCCAGCACAGGCCAGGCCAGCTACATCCCAGGCTCACGCCATGCGTACCTGGGTGAGCGAGGGGCTGGCTGCTGCTGCTGATGTTTAGTGTATCCCTTTACCAGCTCAGCGTCGTGCCAGGGCACTCATATTCCAAGCTCTCGCGCCACGCGTAACACGTGCTACCTGGGTGAGTGACGGGCTGTAGGTGCATGCTGTTGTCCATGGTATCACCCTGGGTGATTGCGGTGCCCATTTTAACAAGCATCACCTGAGAACACCTTGACATGTGCATCGGTTGCCAGGTGTACACACACTACATGTGGGCTGCTGAAGGGCAGTTTTATATAAACCAGCTGGCTTAAAGGGAAACCCTTGCTTAATGCACCCTGCAGGCTTGTTCTCTGAGGAGCAGGAGGCAGCGCGCGCGTATGATGCTGCGCTGGTGCGCCTCAAGGGTATGGGGGCTGCCACCAACTACTCGCTGGCCTGCTACCAGCAGCAGCTGGCGGAGCACTACCAGCTCAAGATGGTGGGTCATCTAAACAAGCATGTACACGCTGTCATGTGTTGCGTTTGCTGCCTTCCTTCTTGATGGTGTATATGCCAATTTGGTGGAGCACTGCCAGCTCAAGATGGTGAGCCAAATGTCCATCTAGCCACACATGCGAGTGTGCAGATTTTCATGTGATTTCGACCTTTCAAACGCACAGAACACGACAGCTGGCGGAGCACTGACAGTGCAAGATGGAGAGCAGGCCACAGTAGACACGTATATTTACGTCACCGCACAATGCGTTGGTACAAAGCGTGCTATGATGATGGTGTCACACCCAAGTTGGGCAAGCACCAGGCTAGCCCTGTGCCGCAGCCGTTTTTCCCCCGACAACTGCCTCAGCTTGTTCTTAAGTACCGTGGTTGGGTGTCTGTGCAGCCAACATGTGTCTAGGTGCTTATCTGAAACTGCAAGCCTTTAAAGGCTGCAGCAGCCTTTAGCTGACGCACCGGCAGAGGGTGATGTGCTTCCTGCCGCTGTGTCTGCAGTTCTGACTGTTGCTTTTGCCGTGTCCTGCTGCACTTGCAGTCTGCTGAGGAGGGCCTAGTGTCCGCTGAGCTGTTCAAGCGCCACGCAGGGCCAGACTTTGAGCAGTGGATCAAGCAGGGGCTGCCAGCGCTGGGGCTGGAAGTGTCACCCGCTGCACTTGACATGGCACGCAGCGACACCACAGGGGCCGCTGCTGCGGCTGCTGTGACAATGGCAGGAGGGGGAGGAGCAGCAGCAGCAAGTGGTGGTGGTGGTGGTGGTGGAGTAGCTGGTGGTGAGGTGGCGGGGGCTGGTGTGCTGCTGCGCTCCAACTTGATGAGATGATCGCCAGATGCTTTTAGGGAGGCTTTGAGATGCACGCGGCAGCTGTGTCCTACACAGCAGTGCTGTGCTATGTGTAATATGACAGGTTTATGTGCATGTGTTTTATGTGCATTGTTTATGCTCGTGTTGTTGCCTTGACAGAACTCCTCTGATATGCATGCCTGAGTTCGAGCAGTGGATCAAGCAGGGCCTGCCAGCGCTAGGGCTGGAGGTACCTGACTAACAGCCAAGGTTCTTGTGCTGTTGATCAGTGTGTGGCGCTTGTGCTGCACATTGAAAGTTATCGAGGGGGAGAAGGGTCTTTTGGTTTGGTTGGTCAGGGCTGACATATGATGCGAGCTCCCTGTCGACAGGGAGACAGCTGTTTGTTGCTGCGCTGTATGTGATGTATTGCTTTTGCTTGTCTAGATCAGCACTGTCCCACAGCCGATGTGCTGTTGATCAGTGTGTGGCACTTGCGCTGTACAGCATAGATCTCAGACTTCGGATGGTTCTTTTGGTGTGATCTATCAGGGACGATGTGATGTTCTGCTGTCACTGCTGATCAACCGAGTGGATCGATGCAGATATGTCTGGCGACATGTACGGCTGTGTACTTGCAGCAACATGACACTAACTGGGGTGACCCCAACCTGGTTCATGTACTGCAGTGGTGTGGCAATGTCTTCAAGCTGCGGGTATCCCACATCGATGTGCTCAAGTCCAGGATTGTTACAATGCAAGCGGACCTGGCATAGCTGACGCAGCTAGTCTACTGGTGCCAGCTGCAGTGTGTGACGAGAACCCATATACGAGACCCATCTTAAACGGCTTCTCACTCCACCGCGCCCTGACCACCCAAAGATAGTACTAGTGCTTGGCCTGAAGCCCAGAAAAGCCGCAACTGTCGCTGATAATCAATACCAAAACAGGCGATCAAGGCAGCATGCAAGCATGCTGTAGGTGACACATACAAGCAGGCGGCGCGTGCCATAAGACAGCGCCAGTGACCTGCTCACACAGCTTGACACAGCGTCCGCACATCTCGTAAGCATGCAGATGTGGTAGGGCAGCCAGCAACAAATGGAAGTATGCAAAAGCTCCTAGTATGCATGTACGGATGCAGCAGACTGCCTCAGCAAACCTGGAGCTCCTAGTATGCATGTACAGATGCAGCAGCCTGCCCCAGCAAACCTGGAGATTTGACAAGCATGCTGTCGCAGACAACAATTGCAAGTGCAGCACACTCGGCGCAAGCAGCGGCTGCCTGGAAAGCAGTCAACACAGTGCATCTGCTGTAGCGCACAGTACTTGCGGAAGGCAAGATACATGGGCAGGAAAAAGAAAGACGTCCCGCCCTGCCCCTGAAAGGTGCCCACAGGGCAACAACTGCAGCAGGTGCTGCTGGCTGCATACAAAACCACCAAAGAAAAGAGGTGCACCATTGCCCTCAACGCTCAGTGTGTTCTGCTTCACACTTTGGCATGGCGCGCCGTATGAAGGAGAGAATGCCAACAGCAACACGGGGCAGGAGTACCCCATGGCTGAGTGCAATGAACGAGCAGTTGTTGCTCCTGCAGCTGTGCTGCAAGCAGCCGCCACGTATCATCTGTTGTGCACGAATGCAAATGCGCCCTGCAAGATGCCACGCCCAGGGTTTCAATGCTGCAACTGCAGCATAACCACAGACATACAGCATATGTATGAGCAACGTAACGAAGGAACAGATCCAAGTGGGCTAGCAGCAAAAGCTCTGCAAAGTGTGCACAAATGCAAATGCGCCCTGCTCAAAGCCACGCCCGGGGTTTCGACGCTGCAACTGCAGCATAACCACAGACACATAGCATACGTATGATGAGCAACATAACCAAGGACAAGATCCAAGTGTGGGTTAGCAGCGAAAGCTCTGCAAAGTGTGCACAACGAGCGGACAGCAACAGCAGCAGCAGCAGAAACTGCTGCGTGTGGCGCCAGAAACGCGCGCTGTGCGGTGCTGCGCACACCCCAATAGCTCAAGAGCGTCAACGCACTCTTGCTGCTCTACTGCAATGCGAAACAATCACCTGGGTCAGTACGGCTGGCAAGGCACGCCAAAAACAGCACGGCATACTTCGCACGCAGGAATATAGTAAGCTGCAGCACCAGAACTAACTGAACGCTATCTTATTGAGGAAACACTAACATCTTTGTGTGCAGCTGCGCACCAATGCAATGCAAGCTCAATGCACCGCAAACACACCCCAAGACACCAGTACAGAAAAAAAGTTGGCGATCCGATCACCTCAAAACATGGCCAGTCAGCATTGTCTGCAGACAGCGCCGCTCACACGTGTTCACAGGCACAGTAGGAAGCCGGCACAATGGCACAACTACATGCTGCAGCCAAGATGAACTGGCAGGAAACCAGCCACACAGCGTAACAGCAGGCCGCACACGCATGCTGGAGAGCACCTACACATACACAATGCAGTGCCAAGCGCGGTGCGCCTAAAAACAACCCAATGCTACGGATGCCTAAATGGCTGGGGGAAAAAGAAAAGAAAAAGAAGCTTGCGCAGCTAACGGGGTAGCGCGCTAACCATGCGGTGACTGTCCAGACAGCTGGCATTGCTAAGCAGGCCATGCATTTGATCCAGGCGCAACCCGCTGCCGCCTGCATACCGAGATGCGCAAGCGCAAGCAGCGCCTGTCTCAGCATATACAAGCTTCCACACAGCAGACGCAACAAGCTGTTGATTGGAAAGTTGAGCTTTGTTTCGGAGCCGCATTGCATCGATCACACACACTGAGCAATGTGGCAGTATCCAAACACACAACCCACAATAGACAAACGTGCCCCTTCCAAAGATCCCATCCACGCATAATCAACCAGCAGCACACACCATGACCGTGGCCAGCAGCATTTCCAACTGCTGCTTCAAGCCCCATAGCAACCTGCTGCCACAGCAGTAGCCTCAGACTGACCAGCACGGCAACTTTTGGCTGCAGCACACAGCCAAGCACCACACTCAACTCTTGATGGCTGCTGCAGCTGCCAAGCTGCACCCTCCTGCAGCAAGAGATGGGCAACCAACAACCTTCAAACCCGGCAG
The DNA here is from genome assembly GCA_030272155.1 of Tetradesmus obliquus. Taxonomy (NCBI): domain Eukaryota; kingdom Viridiplantae; phylum Chlorophyta; class Chlorophyceae; order Sphaeropleales; family Scenedesmaceae; genus Tetradesmus; species Tetradesmus obliquus. The sequence goes on along the minus strand of CP126200.1, from coordinate 1,944,170 downwards.
CAGCTGGACCATAGAATTTGTGTGCAATGCCGATGGCCCGCACACCCTCCACCACTGCATGCGGAAAGCAGCTGCAGTGGCAGCCTGCCGCCACACACCCCGCTGCCGAAACCGATACTCGCAACCCGCTGGCAATCATGCAGCAACCTTCATTACCACCGTCACTGGCAGATCCGATGCAGGCTGTCGAATCGCAAACATCAACCAATGCATACTGTCAAACCGCACACATCAAGCGCGCACTGCACGCCATGCAGACACGTGCCGCGCATCCCATGTTGCCTGTCGACCGTACCACATGTACAAGCTCATATCAGCACACCACATGTGCCTGTGCACAAGCTCACACCGGCACACCACGCATACCTCTGCAGAAGCACAAACCTAAGCACTTCACTCCAAGCCAGCCAGCCAACAAGCAAAGCAAGCCAGCAGGCAAAGCCAGCAGGCAAAGCCAGCAGGCAAAGACAGCAGGCAAAGCCAGCGGGCAAGCCAGCAAGCAAGCGGGCAAGCCAGCCAGCCAGCCAGCAAGCGGGCAGCATCCCGCCCGGCCAACAGCACGAGCAACAAGCTGTGCGCACAGCACCCCCGTCCCACCGGCTTGCCCACAAGCATGCACAATACACAGCCGAAGGCCTCCCCACCACATCATACGCAACTACACCCCCACCCGGCAGCACGCAATTCCAAGTGCTGCAATGTAGAAAAGACACCACCAGCCACCAACAACACTCCAGCCACCACGGTTTGAGAAGAGTTTGGGCTGACACCAAAGGGTCAGTGCGATACCTACACCCACACAACTGCAGGTGGCTAGATACCGCCCCACCTAATGCCTGCTACCCACACCACACACGACACAAACACCACATGCCAGCCCACTTGCATGCGGCTGACGCCACAACCGGCACAAAACAGCGTCAGCGCCGGCAGCAATCAACAGTGCGGCACAACGCCAACTCCCCGCATGCACCCACCATTACACAAACCCCGTCCCTGCAATCACATTCAAACGCCCCGGACGCGCCATGACAGAGGCACCACAAGGCAGCGCAGCGCAGCCGGCACAATGCTGCGCTGGCAACACCAGCAGCTCTTTACCCAAGACATGTGCATGGCTCAAGCAGTAATGCCACCTCGGAACACGACCACCCACAGCTTCAGCTAACAACCCCGCTGCTTGTGTAACACGCCGCAGCTGTTTACACAAGCTCAAACTCAGACTCGCAACCTCCGACTCCCCAGACGCGTGCTCAGAACTCCAGGCTCGCGAGCGTTGTGAGCGGCGCCAGCGCCAGCAAGCCCGCGTCAGTCACTCTCGGGCACTGCGCGAGGCTCAGCGTGCTCAGCCTACTCAGCCTGCTGAGCTGGCACACCCCAACATCGCTCACATTGGGGCAGCGGCTGATTCTGAGGCTTGTCAGCCCAATGAGGCGAGTCAGGCAGCCCAGCCCCAGGTCTGTTATTTGCACGCAGCGGTCCAGGTGCAGCGTGAGCAGGCTGGGGATGCCGCAGACCTCGGAGACGCCCAGGTCTGTCACGCGCACGCAGCCGTTGAGCTTGAGCGTGGCGAGCTGGTGCATGGCGGCTGCGATGGCTGCCATGGCTGCGTCGCCTACACGGATGCACAGCGCCAGGTCCAAGCCTGCAGCAGGATGGGCAGGGGGCAGAGGAGGCAGCAAACAACATCAGTAATAGGAAGTACATCAACCAATGGTTTTAGGGCACTGGCAGCAGCGCAACTGATGCGATGCCAAGCTACCATGCGGCACAACACAGCTGGTGCGCGCTGTCTTGTGCCGCACTGCTGCCACCGCTACTGCTGCTGGTCGACACACAAAACATCAAGCTCCTGTACGTCCAACCAAACCAGCTGCATCCCATGTACCACACCAACCCCCCTGCTAACCCTGGTGTGAAGCTAACAAAAAACAAAACGCAGCAGCGCAGCACCCACCAGTCAGCTCAGCCAGCCCCCGCAGGTAGCCCACACCCACATCAGTGATGAGCTGGCAGTTGCTCAGGTCAAGCTTGGTCAAACTAGCAATGCGCCCGATCGCGCGCAGGCCGCCGTCGTTCAGGCTGGCACAGCCGTTCAGCGACAGCGTGGCCATGCTGCAGCAGCCGCCAAAGGTGGCGAAGCCACTGCCAGTGACGCGCTCGCACAGCGAGAGGTCCAGCACCTGCATGTAGCATACCAAACAATAAGCATAGGTGAGAAAAGGCAACACAGGGGGAGATCACACGAAGCCACATCACAACATTGGAACAAGTGGCAACGCGTTTGCACAGCGAGAGGTCCACAACATGCGTTGTATGCAGCAACACGTCAGGCGCAGGCAAGACACAACACAAGGACACAAGAAATGAGCAAACAAGCGCAACAACGCGCAACCAAATGCCTGCAGTTGGCATAAGCCGCGCAGCGCATGAGGCCCAGCAAGCAGCGGCAGATACATGCATGCCGCGCCACCGCACGACACCAAAAAAAACGCTGCGCATGCACACGCGCAGCTCTGCCTGCGCCACGCACACCATGTACAGCACTCAACAGCCGCTTTGCTGCTTTGCACAGCTCCTTTTGTTGATAATATCCTATCACCCCACCCACCTGCAGCTTGGTCAGCCGCCCTAGCAGTGCCACCCCCGCATCTGTCACATCTCTGCACTGCTGCGCCAGCAGGTGCGTCAGGCTCTGCAGCTTTGTCACTGCCGCCAGCCCCGTGTCCGTCACCCTGCTGCAGATGCTGATGTTCAGCGTGTGCAAGTTGCTGAGCCCTGTGATGTGTTGCAGCGCAGCATCATCTATCTGGCAGCAGCGGCTCAGGTGTAGGGATTGCAGCGTGCTGATCTGCCCGACAGCTTGCAGGAGCGTTGCATTCGCGTGCTGGCTGCCCTGAAGGTCCAGGTGCTGCAGCTGGCTCATGCGGGAAAGCATGCTGCAGGTCTCAGGGCCAAAGCGGCCAGTGAAGAAGGCGATGGACAGCACCAGCAGGTGCTGGGAGGCTGCCAGAGGCACCAGGCAGGTGTCGCTGGCGCTTGCGTTTGCCTAGGTGTGGAGTAGTAGAGGGCAGAGCCAGGACAGGAGCAGTGGACACATAGGGGTGAGTGCTCGGGCGACAGCGACAGCTGACGTGACGCAGCGCGCGGCTTTCAGGAAGTTGGTCAGAGTCGGTCCCGTTTGCACTGCAGCATGCACTCGGCTGGCGCAGCATACTGCGCTGCTCCATAGAGCGTGCACGTCACACGCTGCCGCTGAACATGCAAACACGCGCTGGCCTGCACTGCATCCTTGCCAATGCCCTCCTGTCCTGCACAAACACACACAAGGCCTGCCCAGCTGCAGCCCAACAGGCACACCGCACAGCAAAATATGTTTGAAAAACCTGCTGTGCAGACGTATTCAAACATAATATAACGCAAGAAATAACACAACATTTCTCACCTGGAAGTTGCCCAGGCCCAGGATCTGCAGGTTGGGCAGCTTGGCGAGGCTGGCAAGGCACGCGTCATCCATCTCCAGCCGGCTGTTATGTAACAAGCACAGGTCAGTCAGCCCGGTCAGCGCTGAGAGGTGCTTCAGGCAGCCGCTGCTCACACGCGCGCAGCCGCGCAGGTTCAGCGCCTGTGTGCACGGAGAGGCAAGTGGAAGAAGAAGGAGCAGCGAAAGTGGCAAAAGGAGTTAAGTTGAAGGAGGGTGGATTGTGAGGCATACGGCGCACATACACCAGGTACATCTGCAGGAGCAAAATAAACCTCAACATGCGAAGCGCAACTGAGCTTCTAACACAGCAGAGCAGGTAGACAACAACAGCTGACAGCAAGGATGTTGGTGACACTGCAGCTTGCACAGGTGTTGCAAAAAGCAACAGCTCAGTAGCAGCAGCAGCAGCGCAGCAGCAGCAGCAGCAGCAGCAGCAGCAGAAGATGGAAGCCGGAAAGCAGCGCCCCGCACCTGCAGCTTGCTCAGCTGGCTGAGCTGCGCCACGCCTGCATCGCTGATGTCCAGCGACATCAGCCCCAGCTGCGTCAGCTCCCTGTGGCTCGCCGCAATGCGCCGCATGCTGTCATCTGTCACCAGCTTGTTGCTCAGCTGCATGCTGCCCAGGTTCAGGCTGCGCAGCTTGGTCAAACCTGACAGTCGCTCCAGCGCTGAGTCTGTCACGCAGACCTTGCTGTAACCCATGTTGAGCAAGCTGAGCCGCTCCAGGTTTGTGAAAGCTGACAGGCACACCACTCCCTGCTCTGTGACGAGCTGGCAGCCGCTGATGTTGAGGTTAGCCAGCTTTGTGAGCGGTGTGAGGGCCTTGATGCCGATGTTTGTGACCTTGACGCACCAGGGCATGTCCAGTCTGGTCAGGTTTGTGAGCTGCGCGACCAGCATCACGCCTAGATCGGTCACGGCAACACAGCCGGAAATGTTTAGCGAGCGCAGCCCACTGAGGTACACCAGCGACATGAGCCCTACAGGCGCACACACACCAAGGGCACACAAAACAAAACAAACTGAAAGAAACACACGCCTGGGGTGCATGAGAAGCAGCAAGGCAGAAGCGGCTTGAGCAATACACTCATGCAACTCTGGGGTGTGTATGCCATGTGGAGCAGCAACCACATACGACATCACACCCCAGAGCTGCATGAGTGGCAGCGATAGGCAGCCTGCAACAACATGCTATCCAACCGACCAGCACAGCGAAGGTGGTGTGGAGCAGAGTGCAAGCAGCAGCACAGAAGGCGACGATATTGCCATAGGCCACCAACCACACCCTACAAAGCAACAAGCAGCCCTGACTCTGCAATTGCACTAATTGCTGCCCTGTGCCCACCTCCGTCGCCCACATGCACGCACTGGCTCAGGTTCAAGCTGCTCAGGCTGGTGAGCACCACCAGCTCAGCGATGCAGGCATCTGTGATGGTGCTGGCAATCAGCCTGTGGTGGCAGCCCAGGGTGAGGTCCTGCAGCCCTGGCAGCGCCCGCAGGTGGCGCAGCTTTGCTGGCGTGATGTCCTGCAAGGCAAAATTGCAAGCACAGAATGTTGATGATGTGCAGCCCAGGGTGAGGTCCTGCAGGCCCAGCAGTGCCCGCAGGTGGCGCAGCTTGGCCGGCGTGATGTCCTGCAAGCACAGCAATGCAAGCACAGATTGTTGATGATGTGCAAGAGATGGTGAGGTCCCCGCAGGCGGCGCAGCTTGGCTGGCGTGATGTCCTGCAAGAGGATCAAGCAGCGCACACACATTTACTTACGACAAACATTTGAATCTCCTGACAAGCGGCCATGCAGTTTGAAGTAACAATATACTGGCTGCTGAGGCAAGCGGCGCAGGTTGCGCATCGGCGAAAGGTTTGCAGCCCAGGAACAGCATTGCATGTGCAAGGCAGGCAGTGCTTTCGGCAAGCAATCCTGAGATGAGCAACACTGCGCAGCAGCGCCGCCCACCTTGGTGCAGCCAGACAGGTCGAGGCTCTTGAGGCTGGGGAAGCACCAGGACACGTTCTGCACGGGGAACTGTCGCGGCCGCAGCCGCGTGATTGTCCGCTTGCCGGCATCAGCCCAGTGCGTGCACACCGCGCGCATGGCCCTGAAGATACGGATGAGGAGATAACGCAGTGCAGCAAGCTAGGTCAGTGCAGTGCAGAGACAGTGGCATAGCATCGCGCCAGGCCAGGCAGAGGGAATGCAAGACAGGGAGCGCGCACTGCAACGCTGTCGTGTGTGCGCCGCACCTGCCCAAACGATGCAGCTGCATGCTGCGCAATGCAGCACACAAAATGGCTGTGCTGCATACGGACAACTGGAGCTGCTCGGCTGCACGGTGCACCTGCCCATCGCCAGCTTGCTGGCTGCTGCTAGCACCAGCAGCAGCACAACCCACCCCCAAACAGCTGCAAGCTCACAACACCAAAGCAACAGCTTTGCTGCTTCATCATGCGGCCAAAACCCATCTGCTTCTTCTGCATCAGCGCACTGCTGCTTGCGTGACTCACCCCTGCGCTGCAGGTGGCAGCCTGTTGTACACGTCCACAAACACTGCATCCGGCAGCATGCGCCACACTTCTTCCTCATCATCATCACCATCACAAGCTGCTGAGCCGGCTTTTGCTGCTGGGCCTGCTTGCAGAAACTCTGGCTCCAGCTGCAAGATGATGCTGCATTTGCTGCCGCTGCTGCCGTGCTGCCCGTACTCGTTGATGCGGGCTTGCAGCAGCTGCAGTGCATGCGCATGCTGCTTGGGCCATGCCTGGTCCCGCGCAGCACATGTGGCTGCAGATATGGCTGCACCAGCAGCTGCACCAGTTGCTGCACCTAGCTCTGGGTGCTGTGTATCATTGGCTTGCTCAAGCTGCTCCTGCCGCTGCTGCTCCTGCAGCTCAGGCTGCTGCAGCTGGGGCTGCTGCCTGCAAACGCACAGCATGATGGTTTGTTAGTACACACGAGGTTCAAACGCAAATGCAACCAAGCATATGATCGAGCCGTGCATGCGATCAGGCCTGCTGCACAGTGCACAGCAGTACCCACCTGAGCTGATTCTTGATGAATTCGAAGACGATGACGCCTCCAAGCACCATCAGCACCGCCTCGAAGGCTCCTAGACTGGATATTTGGCCAGCCTGCAGCAGATACCGACACCGTGAGTGAGCTAGAGCTGCTCAGGCAAGAGCTGCCTTGCGTCCAAGGCATTGCGCACAAGCCCTGCTCCTCCAGACTCTCACCTGGCTCGCCGAAAGGCTCAAACCATTTTCCGTGCTGACATGGAACAGCACCGTGAGATAGAAGAGCGCGACTGCGAAGCCACTTGGTCGTCCGAGAAGCCTGCCCAAGCAGTAGCCGGACGCAACTGCTCCCAAGAGGAACAACAATACGGCCGTTCCTGCAAGTGGACCCATTGCCCTGCTAGCAGGGCAGTGCTGAGCAGGCACGCTCCTCCACTCAAGCAGCGCCTCTCAGTCTACGCTGATTATGCTCGATCAGTATTTGAAGAGCAATTTAGAACCCAACGTCTCCGCAGAGGACTAGACACGAAGAGTCCGCACATGTGCAGCCTGTTGTCGGACTGTCGACAGCCGCATAGACTGCTGCAGCTAAAAGAACTGTACCGATATCAAACGGGGCATTGGTGAGCATGTGCCACACAGAGGACGCACGGGCATGTGCGTCATCAGCTGTGGCGGGTTCACAGGTGTTGCTCTGTAGCTTACACTGACCGCTGCATTTGGGTCCGGTTGCAACAGTAAAAGCTATTGCAAATATTGAAAGTTATTTTTCAGTGACAGATGTCAGCGTAGCGGGCGTGTACCGTGTTGTAGAAGTAGCCAACCAGCCTGGCGACCAGTCGCTTGATGATCACAAGCAGCTTGACCTGTTAGCACAAGTGCCGCAATAGTAGGACATCGAGAGCTACTTACATACGTCATTCGGTTGCACAATAGCAGTTGGATGTTTGGCAGTACAAGCAAGTACAAGCCAACTCCCACAGTAGACGCACCCTCGCCAATCCAATAGAACATCGCAATACCTGATGTCTCAGTTGAGACTCTGTGTAGATTTGCCACAAGCTGATGCGTTCCAAGCGGCAGGGCATTGCCTAGCCCAGTGCGATCAGCTCCAACCAGCCTGGCTGATCTGCCACTGCTACGTGGCGAACAGCCACTGCCAGCATCATGCACTTGATAACCAGTGCATGCCAGATAGCGGCAGCTTCAGCATGCCAATTCTGACACATGCCCAACGACGGGCTCCTGTTCCAGGGGAACTCACTGCGCAATTAGGTGCTGTTGTGTAACAACAGAAACTCCCAGCTGGAGCTGCCAGCTCCAACATTGGTCAACCTCGGCCAACCCGTCATCAGTAGGCTCCTGTAGGGACAAAGGCAGCAACGTTGTCTGCTTTCCATAGCAGGGGCACGGGTTTGCTTTCTACAGCACGTGACCACAGACAGCATGAAGCCCAGAACATTCCTGCTGCCGCGGCCGTCACTGAAGGCAGTGGTGACCACTGCTGCTGCCGCTGCTGCTGCTGTTCTGCTACTCAGTTCCGCACACATGGTATCCCTCTTAGCTGAGGTCTCAGGAACCTGAGCTGGACTAAGAGTAGTATTTTGTTGTTCAGAAACCACCACAAAAAAAGAGAGCAAGTTGATCTCAGAGCTGGTCCGGCAGGACTGGGCCACGGCCGTTGATCAGCCGTGACAGCAACACAGGGTAACAAGAAACATGGCGGTGCAGGTAGCCACATGGGGGTACCGATGGCCAACTGCCTATGGCTCAACTTGTAACAACCTTAATCATCATGAAGGTGCAGGCGCTGGGATGCATGCAATGCACACACAAACTTACGTTTGTTGCAAAAAGCATCTGCTGTCCTGGCTGGGTGTATATTAGCCGAATGTGCCCCTCGCCGGGTTAATTGTACCCAAAAGCAGTATCTGTGAACGTGAGCTGTACGGTGCAGGTGCACAGCGTGCACGCAGGAACTGCAGCTGGCATTGGCCACCAGTCAGTAAATTATTTAGTGAAGTTCACATCCGTTCACGGCCAACAAGCGCACAATCCAGTGCTAACGGCAGGCTGCACAGCCCTGTTTTGGGGCCACTGGAGGCAGCCTCAGCCCAATGGTGGGTATTTGATGAGTGATAGTGTGGAGCAACACAGCACATCAATAGTGTGTCAGCTGAACATGCAGAGACTCCGGTCACCACCAAACAACCAGCAAACAAAGGCAGTGAGAGCTCAGCCTTGAGCTGGCTGGCTGCAGCAACGAATATGGCTTTGAGGTGCTGCCAGTAGACCCCTTCCCCTCCTCCCGTGCCGACATGCGGAAATGCACCCCTGGCTGCGTCAGCGTATCACAGTCATGACTGTCACGTGTCATGTTACCATGGGACTCAATGACAACAGCACATCAAAAGCATTGTTGAGCTTCACTGTAGTCAAACTGCAGTACTCTTAGTGTCTGTTGCCTGGTCCCTTCTTATAGTCCTCTGCACTGCAGTGCAAGGTCTGTGTATTGCATACCACTGTGTGGTGACGCTGTGAACACACCGCTGCCGAGTAACTTGCACAGGCTGCAGAACATGGGCTTTAAATAAACACATACAAAGTTCGTTTATCGGGGAGTACGGGCGTGCTACTCTGCACAGCAAGCGAAAGCAGAAAGCGAGCATTTCTCTGTCAGCAGCAGATTACGTTGGCATGGCAAACCGGCATTACTATGCTACAAGCGATCAAGAAGAAGAATTGGCGCTGAAGCTGGCTTTGGAAGCGTCTCTTGCTGATGCAGGTAGCTGGCTGGGTACTGCAGCAGCTGCTGCTGCTGTTCACACTGCTACAACCGCCAGCTACCATGCATGCATGCAGCCTGTTTTTGAAGACTGCAGACTCTTGCCGGTTCTGGCCAGCTTGTGGTTGGCCGCTTTGTGGCTGGAGCAACAGTTTTTCACAGCCTGTCAATTCTATTGGCCTTGTTGTTCCATCTGCAGCAGCACAGCAGCACAGTATCCATGTACAGCGCACACAGGGGGCTCCCAGTGCCTGCATGCATTTACTTATGAAGTCGCACTGTGGTGACACCTTATTTGCATGTTGTTTAAGTTCTCTGCATTAAGGGCAGCCCTTTTCAACATTTGGAGCACGCACAGCCCAGCACAGGCACTGTTCTTGCTCCCAACACAAACTCGATTGCTACCTGCGCGTGCAGGAAACACAGCAGCAGCACGCGGCACCAGCGGCAGCTCACAGCAGCAACCACCTGCACGCAGCAACAACAGCCATCCAGCAGGGCCAGCACCGTACAGCAGCAGCGGCAATGGAGCAGTGCAGCAGCCCCCTTATGGGTACCCCAGGCTGCCTGAGCAGCAGCAACAGCAGCAGCAGCACTTGCCAGGTCTCCCGCAGCAGCCACAGCAGCAGCAACCGCAGCAAGCACCAAGCAGACCGCAGCAGCAGCAAACCACACAACAGCCGCAGCAAGGCAGCAGCAGCAACAGTGGTACTGCCAAGCAGCCGCTATGGCAGAAGCCACTGAAGCTGCTAGATTCTGCTATGCAGAAGATGGCAGCAGAGACAGGCAGCCAGTGCGGCGGCTGCGGCAAGTGGCTGGGGCTGGCACCTGGCTACACTGTACGGGCGCTGGGGCAGCAGTGGCACCCTGAGTGCTTCAGGTGCGGCTGCGCTGCTGCAGTGTAGCATTGCAATGCAGCAGCACTCAAAACAACAATGCAGGCTGCTGGCTTGACTGATACGTCTGCTCTGTGGATATACACCTGTCACAGCACTGCAACTTGAATGTGTCTCTCACGCTCAGTTTGTCACTGAACAGTTCCATGCTGTCGCATGTTGCGCTGCAGGTGTGCCGGCTGCCAGCAGCCGCTGACTCTCAATGGCGGCGCCAACACCTTTGCAGTGGGCCACGACCAGCAGCCGTACCATGAGGCGTGCCACAAGCAGCTGTTCCACCCGGTGTGCAGCGTGTGCAAGCAGTACATACCAGAGGGGCCCTCAGGGCAGACAGGTGGGGTAGGGTTTATTGTTCTGTGGTCAGGCTGGAAGCCTGCTAGCAAGTGCTGGCAGCTTTGCTTGCAGCAGTAGGAGCAGCAGGCTGTGGGAGTCTGCAGCACGGGTGGCAGCAGCCATCTGACGTCTGCACGCTATGTAGCTCACTCGTCTTTTGCTCACTGTATTGAGATTTGATTTCTGCACGTCTAGCATCGCATTGACATCGCCTGCAGCGGTCCGTGTTGAACTAGCAATGTCGTTGTCTTCACTAGTGTTGGACACAACCAAACTGCAACCTCACATCCCAGACCATGTGTTGCTGCTGCTGCAGAGTGGCGCGAGCACCCCTTCTGGCGGCTGAAGCAGTGCCCCAGCCACTACGCGGATAGCAGCGTCTCCTGCTGCAGCTGCGGGCGGCTGCAGCCGCTTGCCGATGAGTGGGCGTCGCTGCAGGTGGGCCTGCTGCTCACGGCTGCTGCCTTGAGGGTTTGAGGCATACGCATCTTTGGAGATTTGTACGGGCGTATTGCATGCGCACGCCGTGCACAGGCTGATGATGTGTGCGCGAGTGGGCCTCTCTGCAGGTGGGCCTGTGCTGCGTTGTGAGCCTGCAGCTGCTGCCTTTCAAGTGCTTTCATGCACAGGCAGATCGCATGCACATCTCCTGCATGTGCATGCAGTTGGTCTAGCCCTTCTGGATGAGGTAAGGCACAGAAACCAGGAGGGCATTATTGAATAGCGTTGCCGCTCGTCATTTGGTGCTCAAGGGTGTGCAGTGTGTTTTACGGTGCTCACTCTCCTTTTCTGGTCTCAGACCTGTGTTCAACCTGTTGTGGCTCATACCATCCAAGATGGTGCCAGGACCCACATGTAACTATCCTCTCTCAAAATTTGCGCTGCCATCATGTTTGCAACACCGGTTGCGGTCAATGCTGCTATTGCTGCGGCATACAGTCACAGCTTTGTCCCCTGGGGTGCCTATTCTGCCTTGCAGGACGGCCGCCACCTGTGCCTGGAGTGCCTGGACACGCTAGTGGTGGACACCAAGGATGCCCAGCCCCTGTACGATGAGGTGAGCAGACCTTGCCACTGTCCTAACCCTTAATCCCAACTTTGATCGCTGCTGGTGATGCACTGCATCTCTTTTGTGCCATTGCGCCACCCCAGCACAACCCTCTGCTCGGCTGACGTCTAGGGAGTATTTTGCATCATTGCATGCCGAAGGCATGAGGGTTGCTTTTTGCTTCGTTACATTATGCAGCCAACACTCCTGCCTGCTGCAGATCTTGGGCTTCTTTGCGCACATGGGCATGCCGCACCCCTACAAGGCGCCGCTGCTGCTGGTGGAGGGCCCGGTGCTGGACGAGTACGCGCACAAGGAGGGGCGGCGCCAGGACGCAGCACACACGCCCATGTTCAGCGTGCGGGGACTCTGTGTGGCTCACGTGTACACGTGAGTGCTGTGTTACGGCTCCTTTGGCCCCTTTGGTTGGGTCGCGTTCTCCGCTTTTGTTGCTCTGCAGCAGCAAAGTTTTGGATGACGTGTGGTGGGGACACATTGGTCCTGCAAGCAGCAGGCTGTTCAGTGTGCGGGGGTGGCTGCTGGAGACACACTGTTCTTCCAAGCAGCAGGCTGTTCAGTGTGCGGGGGTGGCTGCTGGAGACACACTGTTCTTCCAAGCAGCAGGCTGTTCAGTGTGCGGGGGTGGCTGCTGGAGACACACTGTTCTTCCAAGCAGCAGGCTGTTCAGTGTGCGCGGGCTCTGCGCGGCGCACGTGTACACATGAGTGCTGTGTTGGTTTTTTCTTTGGACCTTCTGGAGTGGGTTCGCATTCTTTTTTATCGAGTCGAGTTGTTGCAGCAGCAAACCTTGGGATGTCGCGAGTTGTGCTGGTGGGACTGCTGGTGCTTCAGCTGGGGCCACACATACAGACACCTGCACAGACATGACACACATGCACTGCTGTGTCTTCCCCCTTGGTTGCTGCTTGCAGGACGATCCCCTCTGTGGTGCGTGCAGTAGGCCAGGGCCTAGGGTTCGGCGCAGCGCCGGTCAGCAGCATCGCCACGCGCATGGCGCCGCTGCAGCAGCACTGCAGCGTTAGTGCGCTGCTGGTGATGTATGGGCTGCCGCGGCTGCTGCTGGGCAGCATTGTGGCGCACGAGCTGATGCACGCGTACCTGCGCATGCGGCACGTGACGGGGCTGCCGCTGCAGGTGGGTGACTGAGGATTGTACAAGGTGACTGGTGGCAGCGTGAGCTTGCTGTCTCCGTGTGCATGAGGCATGTATGTGTCCATGTAGTGTGGTGGGCCTTGTATCTACATGGGGGTTTTCCCCTTGGTGCTGTTGGTCATGCGCTGATGCTTGCGTACCTGAGAGCTGCACGCGACGGGGCTAGTGCTGCAGGTGGGCAAAGGGTGATTGGCGGCAGCATGATTGGCTGCGTACAGGAGGCATGTGTGTCGGCATGTGTTGCGGCTGGTATGCAAACACGGTGCTGTTGTGCTGTGCGTCATGTAAAGGTGTAGGTATCTGATTGGCACAATGCTGCTGCTTACACTGAACGAGATTCATGCCCCAGAGGCATGCCTGCGCAGCACTGTGTTTGTGCCGTGTGCGTTCCTGTGACTGTTATCTGAGGACGCCCAAGCGCTCTGCTGTACTGCTGGTGCTGCTGCTGGTTATGCTATTTGTGCCTCGCTGCTGCTGCCGCCCCAGGTTGAGTAGGGTCTGTGCCAGCTGGTGGCCATGCTGTGGCTGGACCTTAGCAAATCCTGCACTGGTGCTGCGTTGAGCCGCGTGCTACTGATGCTGTGCCTTACTGCTGTGGCTTGCTCCTGCCCTGTCAGGTTGAGGAGGGTCTGTGCCAGCTGGTGGCTATGCTGTGGCTGGACAGCCAGGACTTCTGGGCCAAGCAGCAGCAGGGCGGCTACCAGGAGCGGCTGCTGTCATACCTGGGCTACCAGGTGGGTGCTGCTGCCGCCTGCCTGCATGCATGCATGCATGCGGAGACATCCTGCATTATGACTTGAGGCTTCTACATGCCAGTTTGACAGAGAGATTGCTGTGTTAAACCCCGCTGGCACTAGCAGCAGCGGCTGCTGTCGTACCTGGGCTACCAGGTGGCAGCTGCTGCTGGAGGAGCCTGCCTGCAGAAATGACGAGAAATGTTTGTTATGTGGGTTTGTCTTTGCGCATGCCAGTACTGTGCTGAGTTCTACCAGCAGCACCAAGTGGCCTGCACATCCACATGCCTCCTCACGAGCTGCCAGCCGCTTGCAGGGTGCGTTGCGCCGGCTGGCAAAAGCTGTCAGTCTGCTAGTTTAAAAAATGTGGCGTGGAGCCAAACGCTGGCACGCGCTGTCACCATGCTGCCAGTAGTCAACTCTAATGCTACTCCGTGACTGCTGTGTGCAGATCCGCACCGACACCAGCGAGGTGTATGGCGATGGCTTCAGGATAGCCATGGAGAAGTTCCAGATGCGGGGGCTGAAGGCGTTGGTGGAGCATGTTATTGCGCACGGCCAATGGCCAAACTGGAGCGCATGAGCGCCAGCATTAGCCACTTAGCAATGTATACAAGCAGTAGCTGTTAGGGCGGTCTGGGGCGGTGCAGCTAGCTGTGCCCTATCCTGTGCACCAAGCTGCCAGCTTTCTGCAGGACAGTTGGCAGGTGGGCTGTGAGGGTAACACTGTTCCAGTATCAATCTAAAAGTGTTACAAAGTGTTGCTGTCAGCAATTTGGGCTTGCTGCAGACAGCAGTATTCGATGATCATGGCTGTGCATGTACACGGGTGTGGTACATGTGTGAGGTTGAGCATTACTGCCACCAGGCCAAGCCAGCTGTGTCAGGGTTATTCATGCTCTGGCATCTGTCTGAGAGATTGAACACTTTTATGGTGCGTTATGCTTGGTTTCTGCTCATCCAGCTTCGCAGATATAGCCCTTCATGCTTGGTATCTGCCCCAGCTGATCAAGCACCTCCACAACCCTAGTTTGGCAGCCGTCCCTTAGCATGGCACTACAGCAACAAATTTAATTAGGTTTTATGCGTGGTGGCCTGAGCGCTACTTGTGTCGTTGCTGGCGTGCAATCTATCGACCCGTCTGTACTTTTCGTATGTGATGCGGTCAATTGGTAGCGCATGCGGAAACACAGGGCTGACGCATGTACGTATTGAAATGAATTTAAGTTGCTTACTCATTAGCAGGCTGCGACTCATGATGTAGAGCCGGCAAGGAAGCACACAGTCGTGCTGCAGCTGATGGTACACATGGCTGGAAATGACGAGCTAGAGGCTGGAAGCCGAATCCAGGTACTTAAACCAGGCTCCATATGCACATGCTTGCTGTATGCGAGGTGCACAGCCCCAGAGCAGCACAGCACTCATGCCATGTGCGGCACACACTGTGCAAGCCGCATGCTTGTGGCACATGATGGGGCATGCTGCATGTTGCTGGGGAGCATGAGCCCTTCCTCACTCGCAACTGGTGCAGGTGGCGGTAAGGGTTCGCCCTGTGCTGCCTCATGAGGCTTCAGAGCCAGTGGCAGTGGCATGCGCAGCAGATGGGCGCAAGGTGCAGGTGGGTGTCTCCATTAGAGACAGCAGGTGGATGTATATAAATATGTCGTATTGCATGTGTGGGCACTGCAGCTCTAGCTAAATAGCGTTGGCTGTGTGCACCATGAGCCATGGCAGCAGGTGCTATGCCGGACACAGTGAATACAATTGTCAGGCATACAGGTCTCCTGCAGGCTGCGTGAACGAAGCATCTACGTGGATGCTGGTGGTTCATGGTCCAGTGATCGCCCAAGCAGCTTCACAAAGCAACGGGAAACAGGTGATGCTCTTACTGTGCAACATGAAGCCACAGATAGATAACACTCCACTTGTTGTGTGGCCGCTAGGTGGCGCTGGCCGAGCGGGAAACCAGCAAGCCAGCTCTTGCTGCTGCAACCAGGCCGGACGCCAAGGCGTATACTTTTGACGCATGCCTGACAGGCAGCACAACACAGGTGAGCAGGGAAAAATGGCCCGCACTCACTCACACACAACGCTGGTGCTGTGTGTCAGCTGGCTAGTATGCTAGCAAGCACCTGACGTGCACGCAGCAGCAGATGCGGAGCTCTACCTAGTATTCTGGCACCTTTTCAGTGCAACCAAGCATCATCTCGAAGGTTCCACCTGCCACGCTCATCTATGCTGTGCAATTGGTGCTGCAGGCCCAGCTGTTTGACACCTGCGGCATTGATGAACTGGTGAGCTCCTGAGCAGTAGACGTTTGGTTCGACCAGGAGTTCCACTCACCATTGTCCATGAGGTGGCGTTGACTGCAGCGCCAGCAGCATCGGGGCATGTGGGCAATGCCAAATCTTGCAAGTTCATTTGCCACGGCAGCAGCAGCAGCAGCAGCAGCAGCAGCATGAAATTCAGGGCTTTTGTCAGCAGCCCCGCAGCTTGAGCTGTGCCCTGCTGGCAGCAGCTGCCCACCAACATGCACCACCTGCTGCGGCCCCTGACTTTTCATTTCTTCCTGCAGGTTGAGGCAGCTGTTGATGGCTACTGCTGCACAGTGTTTGCATTTGGGCAAACAGGCAGCGGCAAAACATATACGATCATTGGACCCAGCATGGCTGGATTCCAGGAAGCAGCCTTGTCAGCAGCAGGCAGCAGCAGGTCAACACCAGTGCCGCAAACGCCGCTGACACCCTCCTCAGCAGCAGCACATCGAGCAGATGCCATTGCGGCAAGCATGCAAGCTGATCAGCCGCAGCTTGGCAGTGTCAGTGGCAACAGCAGCAGGCCTGACAGCAGCGGCACAGCAGCGGCTCCAGCAGGGGTTGCAGCGCCTAGCTTGCAGGAAGATGAGGGCCTGCTTGCGCGTTGCGTGGCACACCTGTACAGCATTATCAACGCGCGGCAGCAGGACTGCTCCTGGCGTGTGCAGGCGTCATGCTGCGAGATATACAATGAGGCAGTCACAGACCTGTTAGCCCGCAACAAGTCCCAGCAGCTGCAGGTAAGCAGAGGCCTGGATGGACTCGCTGCCTCTGCGGCAAAGCTGACGCACAGCAGCATCTGCTGGTAGCAAGACTGAGCATGGGATCAGCTGAGCAGGACTTTGCGTTGATTGATCACTGTGCAGCCGCTGGCAGCCCACTTCACAGTCAGCTGCTTCGAAAGCCAGGGACGCACACGGCACACATTTGCACATCAACAGCCAATATGTGGTGCAGGCATCCCATAAATTCGTACAGATCTCAGCCCATGCTGGTGTGCAATCAACTAGCGGTATGCTGGGTGTACCACATGCAGGTGCGTCAAGGTGCAGACGAGGCCTTCTATGTGGATGGTCTTACGCAGCGTGAGGCGCCAGATGCAGCTCGGGCGCTGCTGCTGATGGCAGACGCGCTGAGCTACAGGCACACACGCGCGCACCAGCTCAACAGCCTGAGCAGCCGCAGCCACTGCCTCATCACCTTCAACATCGCCTCGCAGGAGCTGCTGCCTGGTGCGCAGCAACAGGGTTCACGAGGCGGCGTGCACAGGTGAGCTGCCCCACTGAACTGGAGTGGCTGTGCGCTGTCTGCAGATGTCAGCAGGAAAGCAGCGTGCAGCACGCCACGTGCATGAGTCATTCAGCAACAGGTCGGCATTGGCTCTGGTGGATGAAGTTCTTAGCACCAAGAATGACAGCTGCACCACGTACAACATGTTGTGCCTACAGCAGACATTTTTTCATTGTAGTACTGACACTGCTGAGTGATTGTGTGCGTGCTGCTGCAGGGTCGGCAAGCTGGTGCTGGTTGACCTTGCTGGCAGTGAGCGGCTGCGAGACACAGGCAGCAGCGCACGCGAGGCGGTGCGGGAGACTGGCCACATCAACAAAAGCCTGTTCACACTGGGACAGGTGGGGTGCAGCAGATGCGCGGGTGTTGCCTGGCACCATAAATTGATGCAACGGATGCTGTGAATGGCGTCGCTGTGCTGGTACTGGGTTGCACAGCTTAGGCATTTGTGCTGCCGCATGTACCACACCTGTACGTGCTGCTGCTGCTGTTGCGTCATGGCAGGTGCTTGCAGCGCTGAGTGTCCGCGGTGGCTGCGGCGTAACAGGCCATGTGCCATATCGGGACAGCCGCCTTACGCAGCTGCTGTGGGACGGCCTGCGAGGTACGGCAAATGTAAAGTGCCTGTCTTCCATATGAAAACCCAGCTGCTTGTCAGGCTGGGTGTACAGCACTGAAAAAGTCAATTGGGCATGGGCAGAAACTTCATCTGCAGAGGTCATGCACAGTTGCGAAGCAGACTTGCGTGTGCGGCATACTTGCATTGGCTGCTGGCGTGACTTGATGCAGGCGGCGGCCGTGCGCTGATGCTGGCGTGCCTGAGCCCGCTCAAGGCGCATGCCGAGGAGAGCCTCAACACGCTGCACTTTGCCAGCATGGCGCTGCGCATCAAGAGCCAGCCGGTGATCATGATGGACCCGCAGGTGCGGCTGCACGCAGCTGATCTACGTCTGAGAGCAATTATCGCAGCTAAAAGCGACAGTTGCGCAAAGTACATCACAGCAAGCCATCAGGGGAGGTTTGCAGGATTAAGAGTGGCTGCCTTCGTGTCCCGCACACAGACAGGCAGTACTCAACTGGCAGACCGACTGAACATGTGGCATTGTGTGCAGCAGATGCTGACCTCGGCCTGCTGCTGCTGCTGCTGCTGCTGCTGCTGCTTGTGCTGCCGCAGGACCAGATGGTGCTTGAGATGCGCGACATGATCAAGGCGCTGCAGGAGGACTGCCGCTCACTGGCGGGTGCCATCACGCAGCTGACCAGCCCAGGCGCTGACGTGGGCGCAGTGCTACAGGCGCTGCCGCCGACACTGGTGCAGGTGTGTTATTGCGCTCAACTTGTCTGCTCCCTGCATGCATGCAACATGCAGCAGCACGCCAGCTGCTAGGTTGCAACGAATGTGGCAGTGTAGTGCGGCGCTAAGGCTGCCTGCGATGCAGGGGGAGGGAATGCACATTCGGTCCTTGTCACAGCTCAGCTTGACAAAGTGCAAGTGCATGCGACTTATGTGCAGGATGCGCTGCGCTACGGCTCCAGCAGTGCACCTGCCGCAGAGCAGCGCGGCAGCCGCTCCAGCAGCATGAAGGGCGGCAGGCTGCGCGAAAGCAGTGGGGAGCAAGGCAAGGTGGGTGGCATGGCAACCAACACGACACTATTTGATCTTGAGTTCACTGCCAGCACATGCCGGAGCACGTTGGTGGAGTGACCAGCACAGCAGGACGCTAGTTTGTGCAGCACAGTGATATGCTTGTTGGCTTGGAGGAATGTTGTTCCTACAAGCGGATGGGCCTGCTGCAATGAAAAATTGCAATTCAGTGCCGCAAAACAGCATGCAGTGTTGCTTTATGTGTGTGGCAATGACTGTTGGTAGGGCCTCCATGAACGTTTGTTTGTGGCTTTGCCGCTCGCTGTGTATGCACGCAGGGTGGTGGCCGCATGATCAAACCCAGCTCAGCAGATGCACTGCTGCGCCACAGCCTGCCAGCATTGCTCAGCCACCCACACGGCAGCAGCAGCCCTAGCAAGGGCAGCAGGGCGGGCAGCAAGCCCAGGCAGCAGCAGCAGCAGAACTGGAATACCTCAACATGTCTGAACAGTATACGTGCAGGTGCTAGCCCTCCAGCTGGCATGCAGCTGCTGAACAAGATGGCTGCCTCACTGCCAGCCTTCCCAGGGGCCAGCAGCAGCCGCAGCAGCTGGCCAGCTTTTGTTACACCACCTCGCACCGGGGCCTCACGTGCTGGTGCCGGCCCAGGGCCAATGCACATGAGCCCTGTGTATAGTGGGGCAGCAGCAGCAGCAGCAGCAGCAGCAGCAGCAGCAGCAGCAGCAAGATTGGGCGGTAGCAGCGGCGGCTCGCCCTCATGGCTTGGCAGCAGCAGCAAGTTTCCAACAGCTGCAGGCAGGCCTGGTGCTGCTGCTGCTGCTGCTGGTATTGGCAGCAGCGCAGGGAGCAGCGTCAGCCCTAGTAGCTACTACAGGGCAGCTGGGGCTGTGGGACCATCAGGGTATGGCGGTGTTGGTGTTGGGGGCAGCTACATACAGCAGCAGCAACAGCAGCAGCAGCTTGGTGGGGTGGATGATTTCCCTGGGCTGGCAGCCATGGAGCAGCAGTTCCAGCAGCTGCTGCAGCAGCAGGGCCCGGAGTATAATGCCACCATGCATGCAGATGCCATGGCTGCAGCTGGCGTCTTCCCACCTGGGATGGCAACAAACAGCGCAGCGGCAGCAGCAGTAGCAGCAGGTGGCGCGCCTGCAGATGCTGTGCACTATGAAGGCACTGGTGCTGCAGGCATGCTGATGCCCAGTGGCCTGCCAGCGTCCATCAACCAGCCTCGTACGCTGGTCCCTGTGCGCATGAGTGTCACAGACATTGAGACGCTAGGCACCAGCCCTGGCGCAAGCCCAGTCATGGTTGCGATTGCAGCCGCTGACACGCACGTGCGGCCGCTGGCGGTGCCGCTGCGGCCAGCTGATGCTGCGGATGCAAAACAGCAGGGCGGTGCAGTATCACCGTCAGCAGCAGCAGAGGTTGCACCGGAGCCCAAGGCATTGAGCTGGGCGGAGCGTAACAGCTGGTTCGGCTCGGATACAGAGATGACTCAGCTGGCATACCAGGTGAGCTTGCAGCATTGCCGTACGTACAGGCTCCTTGCATTGCGTTAACTGGTTCTTTCTGATCCTATGGAGCTGCCGCTATGCTGAGCGGCATATTGATCAAAAACCATGCCATGTAGTATATGCATGAGCAGCGGTGCTGTGTGGCTGTTGCAGGTGCATGACGGGCTGGTGGAGCAGGGCATCGACCCCGCATCTGATGCTTACTATGATGCGATTGAGCAGCAAGTGGCAGCAGCCTTCCCTGACAAGTGGGCCCAGCACCTGGCCATATTAACAGCGTTAGGTGAGGCTCTCATGCTGCTGGGCTGTTGGCATGGAAGGCAGATGCATGGTGGTGTGTCATGGGACATCTGACGAGAAATAGCAGCTGCATGCAAAGACAGGTGCTGTGTGACCCAGCATGCATTACAGCGCGGTTGTGTAGCTTGTTCTGCTTCTTGATGTGTGAGCTGGGTTGCTGCCGGTTGAAGGAGCTGGTTGCTTATGCTTGCTTGTGTGCAGGTGCTAAGTCAACAGGTGCCAGGGGCAGGCAGCAGCAGCAGCAAGGGTCACAATACACCAGCTACAAGATATCCCTGAAGCCAAGTGTTGCTGCCATTAGGGGCACAAGCACTGCGGGTGGAGTCAGCGCCAGCAACAGCGCAACGCAGCTACACCAGCAGCAGCATAACATGCAAGGGCATGTGCCAGGTCAGCGCAACTCAGCAACATTTAGTCAGCTGCTGCAGCACCCACAGTTGGCGCAGCAGCAGCAGCAGATGTGGCAGGCTGCTGCTGCTGGCAGTACACAGCTGCCTGGCAGGGCATTTGCTGAGCAGATGCTGCAACTGTATAACCAGCAAAGCACTGGCACTGCAGAAGTGTCATCTCAGCAGCAGCAGCAGCAGCAGCAGCAGCAGCAGCAGCAGCTGCAGCACGCTCCTGGCACCACACAGCTAGCACCCCAATTTGCTGCTGGTCTGCCAGCACTGCAAATGTGTTCATCACCGGTCCCTGGTGCAGACTCACCAAGCAGCTGCAGCAACCAGCAAATCGGGCCACACACTGGCGGCCTGGACAGCTTGAGCAGCAGCATACAGGGTTTGCAGGGCATGCAAACAGCAGCAACAGCAGCAGCTGCAGCAGGCCGCAGG
Organism: Tetradesmus obliquus; assembly: GCA_030272155.1. Taxonomy (NCBI): domain Eukaryota; kingdom Viridiplantae; phylum Chlorophyta; class Chlorophyceae; order Sphaeropleales; family Scenedesmaceae; genus Tetradesmus; species Tetradesmus obliquus. The sequence goes on along the minus strand of CP126200.1, from coordinate 1,922,847 downwards.
AGCTTGAGCCCTGGTGCAGCCAGCATGCCTCTGCCTGGCAGGCTGCCTGGCGGCATGACAGCAGCAGCCGGGCAGCTGCTGGCCAGCAATGCAGCCAGCTACTACAACGGCACTGGGCCGCTGACTGGCGGCGCCAAGCAGGGCTGGAGCACTGGCAAGTATGGCCAGGGCATGGAGGCTGGCAAGTGCCTGGCAGAGGTGAGGCTGCTGCTGCGCCTGAGTGCTTGCGGTTGAGGGGCAGCGCCGCTGCAAGTTTTGACTTCCGCATCATGAGGTTGATCTGTGGGGGTTGCAGCTGAACACAGACAGTGCGCACTGCGCACCAGCCGCTATCGCTGCTGTAATGCACCAGAGATGAGCCCAGTGCCTCTATGGCACTACTGCTACACCATACTGCCTGACACCCCCATTCACACTGTGTTGCTGCTGTGCTGCTTGTACCCTACTACAAACATACTGTGGTGTTGTTGTTGGGGCTCGGGTTTGGGGTTGGCGAGCCCCGTTTGCAAATGTAACAATTCATTCTGATGCAGCAAGGCGCAAGTATAAACAGACACATGCTGCGCTCCGGCGCGTGCCCCGGCAACAAGCGCCTCGCCGAGGTGCATGCGAACCACAGCATTACACAGTCGCTTACCCTGCACTGCTGCTGTGCTCCCTGTACCTGACCACAAACACATAGGTGCTGCGCTCAGGCGCGTGCCCTGGCAACAAGAGCCTTGCCGAGCTGCAGGCGGACTACAGGGCGGCACGGGCGCTGGTGCTGGACCAGCTGCAGCGGCAGAAGGAGGACGCGGAGGCGCAGCGCAAGCGCATCCTGATGCAGATCGGGCGCGCCATAAACAGCAGCAATTGGAGGGCCTGACGCCCTGTGGCGGCCGAGCCAAGCATGCTGAACATCAGGCTGAACTGGAGTAGAGGCTGGACGAAAGATCTCCAGCAGTGCAGCTTGCCGGCACTCTATCGTTTGGGTGGCGGGCTGTGGCAGGAGTGGGGTCTCAGGTGCACAACGAGCGCTGCATCAATGCAAGAATAGTTTCAGCAGTGTTGCAAGGGCCTGCAGCTGTTGTCTGCTTTGTCACGGGTTGCCAACTGGCATGCCCAACCTGAGAGGGTTGACTTCATACTGTGCTCAATGCTGTTGTGCGGGGCCGTCACACATTGCGGTTTGTTTGAAGCCAAGCGACGGCCATGGTGTGACAAATATATTTACCCTCATGAGCGGTAGATCGGCTCGCTGGGCTTGTGCCTGAGGTGGGTCAGTCCCATACTTTGGTATTGGTATTTCAAGATAAGAGCAGGGTGGTCTGCTCACCCTGCTCAGCGTTGTCTCGATAGCTGTTGTGAGAGTATGTCCATGACACAAGTAGAAGTGTGCAGCTTGTTACCTGGGGCTGAGAATTTGGCTGACAAGATGCGTATCTAGATACCTTGGCAGCACCATTGAAAATGCTACAGAAGGGTAACATGATGATGATGATGATGCTACAGAATGGCCTGGACTATCATAGTTTCATGATGAGAACGCTCCTCAGCACTTCGTTTTGGCGGCCGCATATACAAAGAGCGCGCCTATCAGCCTCACGCACGGCAAGGCATGCGACAGCTATCAATGCAGCTTGGCAGCTGCAACTGAGACTGAGAGGACGACATCGACTAAGAATGACATGCAGCATACGGACAAGCTTACCAAGCAACATGAGACAAATGGCGCGGCAACAGCCGGCACATTGTCCTCCAACAAGCACAGTGATAAGATCAACTAGTCAAGTTGAAGGGGATGGCAAACACAAGACATGACTGATAAACACAGATGAAGGCAGGGGTCAGGACGCACGAAGAACCACAGCCCCTTATGATGCACGTGCACACACCATTCTGCAGCTATTGCACACGCACAAGCCAATCCTGCAGACACACAGCTCAGCCATGTAGCACACGCGGTTTGGCAAATGGCTTGCAAGCTGCTGCCAAGCATGAACACAGGACCCCACATCTCAGTTGCTCAGGCCAAACCTGAACTACTGGCAGACACAACACATGTTGCAGTGCATCAGCCTACAGTTGCTGCGCTGCGGTACTGTTGCTGTCTATAACAGCTGCATCGCGTGCCGCAACAGCCACCTCCGCTTCTGTGCTGCTGCCATTCGCTTGCTGCGTGGCATCAGGTGCTGCTGCTGGTTCATCTGCTTCGCCGCCGCCTCTGCCTAGATCTATGTTGTCACCATGAGCCGTGGGCAGCTGTTCAGCCCCCAGGCCTGCCTGTTGCTGGCTGCCGCCGCTGCTGCCTGTGTTGTTACTGCCACCGGACTGCTCATCTGCCGCTTCTACAGCTGCTGAGGGGGAGCAACAGGGCTGTTCCGCGCAAGCATTGTCCGCTTGGTGTTCTGAGTGACCCAGGTTAAGCCATCTGTCTGTGCTCTGGCCTAGCAGCTGCATGGTAGGCTTGTCTGCTGAAGACAGCGACGCCTCCAGTTGTGACAGCTGGGCATCCAGGCTGCAGGGCACCAAACAGCCAACGTCAGCAGCAGGAAAACAGGACTTCAAATGTTGAGGTGCCGGAATCGCACATGCGGATGCTCACGTGTAGTTCAGAGCACATGTGTAGCAGCAACTTCTGCCAAGTGCGCCGCGCTGCCAGGTGAGCCCAATGTGGAAACTGTCCTGCAAGATGCAGCTGCTTCACCCAGGAGCTATCTCAGGAGATACCATGCAGCAGTTCTTGCTATTGCAAGTATGTGCAACTGGCATGCGACCAACACAAGCGGTGAGCAAGCTGCATCACGCTGCATGGTACACACTGGTCAGCCTGAGCTCTGCACACCTGTCAATCTGCTGTGCGATCTCCAGATCTGTCATAGCAGGTGCGCCGCCAGCCCCGTCCCCCGACATCTGCTGTATGAGGCGTGTCTGCCGCTGCAGCATGTCAAGCAAGCCACGGGCTTCAGCGTCCGGGCCACCTAAATCACTTTCAATGGTAGCCAGCTCTGCTTTGAGGAAATCTAGCAGCTGGTCAGATCCCAGCTGGAGGTCTGGCAGTGCTGATGAAGCCATGACACCTTCCCGGATGCAGGGCCTGGGGCTGTGTGCAGAGCGTGCGGCTTAGGCAGAACAGCAGGGGGGTGCAGGGGACGTGGACTCCACTGTAGTACTGAGGAGTTGTGCTGCTGTCCAGGCACAGAAGGTCATGCAACTGTCAAATGCGATGAAGCAACACGAAACTCTATGTACAAGCCTGCGTACAAGCCGCAGGCTTCGCGGTGCAAGGGATCAGTTTGAACGAATCGTTTGTGACACCCCAGTTGCAGAGGGAGGGGAAGAAGTGACTGCAGTTCAACATGTGATGAACGACATAGGTTGATTGGCGTTACTGCAGCTCTCCGGGCTGTTCTGGACAGGGACACAGGTCCGCTCCTTTGACGTTGCAGCAGCACAGTTGGCCTCTGGCTGCCTCGATCGGCTGTTGTACATTTGAACCACCTCGGAAAATATACATTTAGATATAACTGAGGGTGCCAGACCGTGGCCAGCGGGCAGCACTCAACACAACTACCTTCTGGCAGCACCCAGACAGCCCTTTGCGGACGTCTAGGGAGGTCATAAGCAGCATAAACGCTGCAAGTTTAGCATCGTAGCTGCAGGCACGTCAGCATGGCGTGGCAGCAAGTACTAGCTCTGCTGCTGCTGGTGGGCTGCAGTGCCCAGGTAGCACAGAGCTTCTACCTGCCTGGAGTGGCCCCACAGGACTTCAAAAAGGGCGATGCCATATACCTGAAAGTGAACAAGGTGAGTCTAGCACATATACATGCGTGCCGAGGACAAGAACCATGCGATTGTTGCCAGCAGTCGCAGGTCACGCTGCAGCAGCAGCATGCTTTGCCAGAAACGTGCAGCGGCCGCGTCCCGACTGCCTAGGCCAATCACTTACTGCCAGTAGTCTGAAAGGGTCGCGGTACAGCGGACAGCACATGCAACAGCTGTCTGCTGGCAGGCTCTGGGCCTCTGTTACTGCTGCTGTTGCTGATGTATTGATGTTGCAACCTGTTGATGATGCTGCTGCTGCTGCTGCTGCTGCTGCTGATGCCGTCACTTGCTGCAGCTTTCATCCATCAGGACGCAGCTGCCCTACCAGTACTACTCACTGCCGTACTGCCGGCCGGAGAAGATTGTGCCGTTTGCAGAGAACCTGGGTGCGTGGCTGTGTGTCTGTCACTTCATGCAGCAGCGCTGTACCCTTGCACATGCATCCCCATGTCATTTCATCGCCTAAGCCAGGATCCCTGCTGGCATGTGCATGCATGCACGCATGCAGCCGCAAAAGTGCGCACCTTGCTGCACACGTTCATGCCATGCTCGCAGCTGCTGTGTCAACACTGCCGTGCTCATGTGCCAGCCGTCGTGCCGCTTGACCGCAGGTGCATGAATGTCCCCTGCTGTTGTTGTCACCACGCTGCCTGCGCTTCTGCTGCATCTGTTCTGCAGGCGAGGTGCTGCGCGGCGACAGGATAGAGAACTCGCTGTACCAGATACACATGCGCGTCGATGAGCAGTGCAAGGTGCTGTGCAGGATTGAGTCTTTGAGCGAGGCGCAGGCTGATGCGTTCATTGCAAAGGTGGATGATGACTATAAGGTCAACATGTGAGTGGGGTTTGTGCTGGTGGGTATGTTGGGGCGTCTGCAGTGCGTGTTAGGTGGGCTGCTGTACAGCTGTAGCAGTCGCTGGCAAAGATGTGGCGCAGACGACCGCAAGGCCGATATGTGGGTTGGTGTTGGGGCGGCTGTTGGCTGGCACGTAAGAAGCACCTGTTCAGCACGTTGGGTTGGTGCGCGGCCGCCACAATCTGGCACGGACGCGACGAGGCAGTTACCGCCATGTAAGATGCGTTGCCTTTGCAACAGCTGCTCTTGACACGAGGGCTAACAACCGGCAAGGTCAAAAACATGGCATGTGGAGACTGGGCATGATAATGAGCAGCAAAGCGCGCACTGGGCGGTTCATGCAGGCGTAGCATGTCTGTACGCAGTGCGCCGGAGGCTGTGGCTGTCATGCAGTTGTGCAGGCAGGCACACCTGCCAGCACTTGCAGGAATGCCCACAGCCGTGCAGCACGCTGCACTTTCAATGGCGCCTGCCCCTGCACAGCACATGCAGGACAGCAGCTCTCCTGTCGGTGCAGTGTCGGTGCAGCTCGTATCATCTATGTCTTAATGTGGCTTGTAGGTGGCTGATGTGTTTGAATGTTTATCAACATCTTGCAGGATCCTGGACAACCTGCCTGTGGCCATGGTCAAGATCCTCAAGGACGAGTCGGGCCGCCAGCTCAAGGCCTACGAGCGCGGCTTCATGACTTTGTGGCTTGGTTTATTACTGCCTTTACCGCGTCTTTTGGTGATCATGCAGGATGCTGCGCAACCTGCCCAAGGCCACATAAAGTTCATCACTCGGTTTCAATTTGGTTGATGAGTGTGGATCCCTTTTGTTATCGCAGGATCCTGGACAATCTGCCCGTGGCCATGGTCAAGATCCTCAAGGACGAGTCGGGCCGCCAGCTCAAGGCCTACGAGCGCGGCTTCTACGTGGGCTTCAAGGCCACCATCGAGGGCCAGAAGGACATCAAGTTCTTCCTGCACAACCACCTGCGCTTCAACATCCTGTACAACAGGGACGCGGCGACAGACCTGAGCCGCATCGTTGGGTTCGAGGTGGAGGCCTTCAGCGTGAATCACCAGGTGGGGGCCTATTTAAATGGAGCCTATTGACATCAACATGCCGCATGTTTGTGTGAGAGCATTTGCTGTGGCAGCAATATTTAAGCAGCCTAGCAGTCCTTAGAACTGGAGAGACAGTTGCCGGCTTCTGTAGCATGCAGTTGGAAGAGCCATGGCACCCCAAGCCACCTGCGCTGATTACCTGCAACACAACTAACAGGTTGCTGCTGCTGCTGCTGCTGCTGCCTGCAGTACGAGAAGCCGTGGGACCCCAAGGCCCCCGTGCTCAAGACCTGCAACCCCAACCGCATGGTTGCCGTGTCACATACGCAGCCGCCACAGCCGGTTGAGACGGGTGCTGAGGTCATCTTCACTTATGATGTGAAGTTCACAGTGAGTTCTGTGCAGTTTTTCTTCTGATTTCTGTACAGCTGAGCCTGTGTGTTATGCCAAGCTACGTGTGCAGCTCTGCGTTTTTTGCTGGTGGTCAAGTAGTAAGGCGAGATATGCATCAGCGGCACTGCACATGCATACACTTCGTTCAGCAGCTGCTGGCACCAGTTCACCACTCTTGCCTTGCCTTGTTGCTGACTGGAACTCCGCCGCATGTGGCTGCTGTCCCGTCCCTGCAGCAAAGCGAGATCCGCTGGGCGTCCCGTTGGGACACGTACCTGCAGATGACGGACGACCAGATTCACTGGTTCAGCATTGTGAACAGCGTGATGATCGTGCTGTTCCTCAGCGGCATGGTGGCCATGATCATGGTGCGCACGCTGTACAGGTGCGCAGGAGCGAGGGGTTTTGTTGGCGTCTGGGTTTGTTCGACATCTGAGTTTGTTGTGTGGCATCTGGTGGGCATGGTGGCCATGATTATGGTGCGCACGTTGTACAGGTGAGCAGATACCAGTGGGTTTGGGCGCCTGCATTGTATCTGCTTGACATAGTGCAGATTGTTGTCCTGGATCCTGTCAGGCATGGTGGCCATGATCATGGTGCGCACGCTGTACAGGTGAGCCGCGGTTGTTGGCGGAAACTCTGTTCGTGCGACTTCGTGAGCAAGGAAATGCAAGGTTCACATTTGCTTCTGTGTATGCTTGAGACAGTGCATGTGGCTGTTGAGTACGAGGATGAGGTCATTGAACAGCTGAAAAGCAAGCCAGGCATCGAAAGGAGATTCGTTTGGTGGGTACGTCGGCCAGTGGGGGTCGGCGCTCCTTTGGCACATCCTGCTTTGCAGCACACTAGCAAGCCGTCACCACATCACCCGCGTCTTTGGCTTGGCTTGACCTGCAACACGCAGTCTTGATCAGCAACGCTGCTTGCATGTGTGACAATTTGCTGCACTGCTGCCGCAGGGATATTGCCAAGTACAATGCGCTGGAGGCTCAGGAGGAGGCTGCCGAAGAGACTGGCTGGAAGCTGGTGCACGGCGACGTGTTCCGGCCCCCTGAAAACGCCAGCCTGCTGTCCACGTATGTGGGCGTGGGCGTGCAGATCTTCGGCATGCTGCTGGTGACCACCTTCTTCGCGCTGCTGGGCTTCCTGTCACCTTCCAACCGCGGCGGGCTGATGACGGCGATGGTGCTCATGTTTGTGTGCATGGGCGTGGTGGCGGGCTACAGGTGGGCTGCGACTGAAGCGGTGTGGTGGGCTTAGTGGGCTGTGGCTGTGGGTGTGTGATCAAGTTCGTGTTGCTGAAGGGGTGTGGCGGGCTCAGTGGGCGGTGGCTGTGCGTGCGTGCTCATGTTTGTGTGCATGGGCGTGGTGGCGGGCTACAGGTGGGCTGCGGGGCTGTTGTTGCTTTGGGTGATAGCAAGCATGCCTGCTAGCAACGCAGCTGGTTTGGTGGGTTGAGCTGCTTTCCTGTGGGCGGAGCGTTTACGACACACCGCTCAGCACGTTTGTCTGTGGCTGCGCCCGCTCAGCTCTGCGCTCCATGCTGCAGCGTTGCGAGGCTGTGTAAGACCTCCCATGAATTTTGTTGCGCTGACCTGCCACCTGCCTGGTATAAGACCTCACGCTCCCAGCTGCTGCACTCACTCATCACATGCTGTCGGCTGCTCTGCTGTGCCACTGCTTTGCTGTGCAGCGCTGCGCGGCTGTACAAGACCTTCCGCGGCGACCAGTGGAAGAAGATGACGATGCGCACCGCGCTGCTGTTCCCCGGCACCGTCTTCGGCGTCTTTTTTGTGCTGGACCTGGTCATCTGGGGCCAGAAGTCCTCGGGCGCTGTGCCTTTTGGCACGCTTGTGGCGCTGTGCTTCCTGTGGTTTGGCGTGTCTGTGCCCCTTGTCTTTGTCGGCTCATACTATGGCTTCAAGCAGCCGGCGGCTGAAGACCCCGTGAGGACGAACAAGATCCCCAGGCAGATCCCGGAGCAGCCGTGGTACATGCACCCCGTGTTTTCGTGCCTGGTGGGCGGCGTGCTGCCGTTTGGCGCGGTGTTCATCGAGCTGTTCTTCATCCTGACCAGTGTGTGGCTGCACCAGTTCTACTACCTGTTTGGCTTCCTGGCGCTGGTGTTTGTCATCCTGTGCCTCACCTGCGCGGAGATTACCATCGTGCTGTGCTACTTCCAGCTGTGCAGGTGGGTGCGGGTGTGGGAGTGGGTGCAGAGCAAGCAGGTGCAGGTGTAGTTGTGGCTGCTGCGGCCGTGGCGAGAGGTTCTTTGCAGAGACGGTAGAAACCATTGCAAGCAGCAGCAGCACTAGCATGGATGCTGTGCCTCGTCAGCGGTGTTGTGGCTGCTGTACAGGATTCAGTAAGCAGTAGTTGCAGCTGCAGACGGCCTTTGCGGGTGAAGCTTGATCAGCTGCTGCACCTTCTAGCGAGTGCTGCGGGTGCTCTGCTCAGCCTGCCTGCCATGGACGAGCTATGCCTGCAGCTGTCTCTGCAAGCTACTCAAGATTTGCAGCTTGCAAGCAGACCAGCAATGTGTGTGACTCGCTCCCTATTACCCATCAGGCATCTGCATAAATGCCGTACGCTAACACAGCACCCCGGCAGTTCCTTCAGGTGCACTTGCAGCTTGCTTTCACCTGATGTTCGTTTATTTCGATTACATCCAGTCTTACGCTTCTGTTGCTGCTGCTGCTGCTGCTGCTGCTGCTGCTGCTGCTGCTGCTGCTGTCTATCCTGCAGTGAGGACTACAACTGGTGGTGGCGCTCCTACTTCACCAGCGGCTCCTCTGCGCTGTACCTGTTCGCCTACAGCGCCTTCTACTTCTACAGCAAGCTGGACATCACCAAGGTGCGCGGGTGGCACATGTGTCAACCTAGTAACAGTAACCGGATGAGGTTGCATGCAAGCAAGCGGGCGACCACCCAAATGTGTGCTGCTGTATATGACCTACGTTGCCACCACCTTCTTCTGTCTGCTGTAACATCTGCTGTTACACCTGCGCTGCTTGCTTGTACGCGGTTCGTCGCAATGCTGCTGTACACCTACATGGCCACCATCTCGTACGGCTTCTTCTGCCTGCTGTAACATCTGCTGTCACATCTGCGATTCCCGTGCCCCGCAGTTCATCCCCATGCTGCTGTACTTCACCTACATGGCCACCATCTCATACGGCTTCTTCTGCCTCACCGGCACCATCGGCTTCTACGCCTGCTACTGGTTCACACGCAAGATCTACGGAGCCATCAAGATCGACTAAGTTTCTAGGCAGCAGCAGCAGCAGCAGCAGCAGCTAGCTACAGTTGATGAGGCCACATGTGCACAGTGGTTGTTGGTGCTTCACATGCAGACTGGCAAGTATGTTTGTGTCTGCGCTTGTGGCAGGGTCGGGGATAGCTGCAGCCGTGGGGCGTTGGTGAGCAAATGTAGTGCGGCTTTGCTAGAGTCCTGCGGCTTGGCTAGTGGAGTCGCTGCTTTTTGGATGGCGCTGGGGCGGATACACAGCGTCTAGACCAGTACATTCAGGCTGCATGCATGTGCGTGGATTGCGGTGACAGCTCTCGTGCTGTGTCATTTTTTTGATTTTTTGCAGCGGCAGCTTCAGCCCTACCACCTTGCAGCCATGATGGGTGCTTTTCAGTGAGGCACAGTAGCAGCAAAGCTTGGATGTCGCAAAGTGTGCACTTTCGTGTGGTGTGTGCGCAGGCTAGGTGTCGCAGATGGTGTGAGTGCACATGCATGTTACGGCTGGCGTCTTGATGTCAGCTGCAGCTATGTCAGGTAACATGGTGACGATGATGAACGCCTGACTGGATATTGGTATCCACAAATGGATGCGTGCTATAATACATGCAGTAATGCATCAGCCGTCAACTCCTATGCAACAGCTGCTGCTAGTCTTCCTGGCAGGAAGTCCCTGCACCTTTGCCTGATAAGCTCGTGAGTGGTTTGACCTTCAACTGTAGCACCTTCAGCAGACGGGCTTTCCACCGCCATTCAGGCACTCAGCAGAATTCTTATACAATGCATGTTACGGCGACGTTCCATGCCGGGATGATGACATTTCACCGTGGCATCATCAGCAAGCTTCACTGCTGCCTGTGCTGACGAAGCCTGCAGTGTGCTTGTTTGCTGCCACATACCGCCGGCATGTGACGTGTATCAAGATATCGCTGTGGTCACTATTGGTGCGTTTGATGGTCAATGCATCGCTCAAAGTCCAGATAACCTTCTGTTGACGTTCGGTGTCGCTACGCATGTCCCAGTCAAGATATCCAGAGCAGCCAACCTTTGACAGCCAGTACTAGCAAACAACATGACGAATCGTATCATCAGTACTTTGTGTGATGTTTGCGCGCACATGAAGTCTCCGGCGAACCGCTAGAAACGCTTGCAATTGAAAAAGTCACGATCCATGTTGCTACACATCGTAAATGTTTGCTTTAGTATCGTTTAAAACATATGTGATTGGCTAAACAGCTTGATCTCGTCAACATGAACAGCAATTGCTCTCCGCCTCGACACTGTGTGCACATGCGGCTCCGATGCATCGCTTGCACGAAAGTGGAGGTAGATCTGCTCGAATACATGTTGGTCACGTCAGCGGCAGAGCCGACGCGGCCCTTGATGTCAACGAATACCCCAGCCAAGAACACCGAGACTGACTGGGTCTGTTGTGGTGGGCACCTCAGCTACAAGGAGCAGCCCAGCCGCCCGCACACCATACTTTGCACTGTCACGATACGCACTATACAGATTCTTTGCTTTGTGGACGTCGTGAGCACGGCAGAGCCAAGACGCAAGCGCAGACTTTTGAGTTTCGGCACGGCGCACGCTTTAAAGTAACAAGAAGTTGACCAATTGAGTTTTAGAGGTGGCAACAGGTGGGTGTATAGGCTAGCTTGTGCTAGCGGCCCTGTCGGGAGCTGCTCTCTACAACTGCAGCTTCAGGTCAAGCAGGCTGCTCAATTACTATAATGCGATCATAATAAATGTCCCCAAAGCAGCCACTATGCATGGCCACGCCGCGCCTGTTTGTTTGTGGACAGCGTCGGCATGGGGGCCTAGCGCGTCTGAATTGTGCGCTGTAAGTTATTCATACATATTATGTGGTTGTAGACGACCTTTGGCGCAGCCATGCACTCTTCGCACCAAACTTGGTTGGAGGCGGTCTTGTCCAATTGATCTGTGTTGGATGGTTGTGTATGACGCTGCTGTGCTGACTTCCGTTCACTGTCCCTACTGTCACATTCTCGTAGACTATTTTCACGCACATGAAGCGCAGTCACAGCGACCTACAGACGCAACAACAAGCAGTGCACGCTATGGACGAGCCCATTTTCACAGCCCGCGGGGGCAGAGGGGGTGCCAGGGCACATGCCGCCCCGGATCCTACCGGAAAGATCAAGATGTGCATGCAGTGCGGCACAACCAGGTGTGCAGGGCCCCAAGCAGCCAGCCATGCAGCATGGAACTGCACACTGGTTGCTGGTGATCTGGCACGATCTTGTGGCAGAGTTGCAATTGCAGCTGCATGCTTGATCAGACTTGCATTGACTCTAGCACCCTGATCTACCCTAGATTTATCAGCAAGTAATCTGGCTGGTTGACCTGAGCTCATGCTGCAGCAAGCGCTGCAGTGATCAGCTGCAACACATGCAAGATCGTGCAAGGGAACTGCATGCTGGTTGCTGTGCCACTCGCACACACTGACTCCTGGCTCCCTGCTGTCCTGACGGTGTCTGTGTCTGCCTACTATGCTTGCAGGACACCTCAGTGGAGGGAGGGCCCCTTGGGACCCAAGACACTCTGCAACGCATGCGGTGCGCTTGGATACTAGGCTTGATTCATACTCAAATTTCGGGCACAGCAGCAGGCAGCAGCCAGCAGTCTCCAGCAGCAGCCATCTTTGTGTGTCTCTGGTCGGTTGGATATGTGCATGGCCTTCATCAACATCATCAGCAGCTGCTATATTGCAGAGGGCTTAACAGTGCTTTCACTGTTGCGTCATGGACACAGCATGTGACACCTGGCTATCTCCCGTGCTGCCTGCAGGTGTGAAGCGTGTGCGGGCGATGAAGGCACTGCAGCAAGGCAAAGGGGGCCACTCACCACACGGCAAGAAGGGCCACAGGCAGCCCTCAGGAGCAGCAGCGGCAGCAGCGGCGGCAGCAGCAGCAGCACGCACGGTGAGTCAGCTGCTGCAGCAGCATGCAGTGGAGATTGGCCATCCTTCGGTAGCAGTTGGCACGCACTCAATGGCTTCTTTTTGCAGCCGGGCCATCGTACAGTTGCGCAGGATGATGCAGGTGATCTAAGTTGCTGGTGCTTATCTGCACTGACTGACTGCTACCCTGTGCCCTGCTTCTGCCTGTGCCTTGTGTGCTTGCAGGAGTCTGTCGACCTGGCAGCCACCCTGCAGATGCTAGCAGGCCGCATGGATCCCTCAGCTCAGCCGCCAGCCAAGCGCCAGGCAGTAGCACCACGTGCAACACAAAGTGCTGGAGGCAGCAGCGGCCGATCCCAGCGCGCAAGCAGCCTGCTGGCAGCGCAGCAGCAGCTGCAGCAGCAGCAGGAAGGGGCGCTGGAGGCAGCGGCAGCAGCAGCTGGCGCGGGCGGTGCACTGCCGTCTGCAATGCACAAGGCGCTGGCAGCTATGGCTAAGGCCAGCATGGGTGGTGAAAGCAACCCAACAGATTCTGGGGAGGAGATAAGCTGGAGTCCTAATGATCACGAAGGAGCAGCAGCAGCAGGCGATGCTTCTGGTGCGAGGGCAGAGGCGCGCCGGCAGCAGCGCGCAGCCGCAGTGCAGCTGCAACGCGCGGCAGCAGACGGCGCCGGCAATGCAGACATGCAGCAGCTGCTAGGGCAGCTGGGACTGCACCACCTGGCTGTGCCTGTTGAAGGAGATGCTGCTGCTGCTGCTGCGGTTGGCGGCCGGCGCCGCCGCGCTGAGTCAGCAATGGAAGCCGCAGAAGCAGATGCGGCTGCGAACCTGCTTTCCATGTCAGGAGCTGCGCAGCACGGCGGCGGCGGCGCAGCAGCGGCAGCAGCAGCAGCAGCGGCTGGCGGCCCTATGGGGAAAGCAGCAATGCGGGATTTGATTGCGCAGCTGGCGGCTGGCGGTGCTGCTGCTGGTGGCAGAGGAGGCAGGGGGCCCACGCCGCCTCCGAGGCATGTGGTGACGGTGCGGCAGCGCACGCCGCCACCTTTGAAGGAGGATGACCTGCTGTACCTCATGGGCCCTGGCATGCAGGTGAATTTCCTACTGTTTGTTGCAGCTGCAGATGCATATCAGCGAGCCCCAGCATGAAGGCGGTGTTGTGTTGGTTGCAGTTGCTGCAGCTAGCTGGGCGATGGAGTTTGTGAGCCCAGGGGTGCGCTACGTGGCAGGCTTTAAAAAGCAGCTGACTCAATAATGGATGTGTATGCTTGCATTCACCATGCGTTCATCCACAACAGCAGCTTCATTTACAACAGTAGCTGACCTGCACGTCTCTCCTGCTGCTGCTGCTGCTGCTGCTGGTGCCGTCAGGTGCTGGCGCGGCATGTTGCGCCTGATCAGATGCTGGAGGTGGTGCACCTGAATGAGGTGCTAGCAGAGGCGCAGCGCGGCGCAGCAGCAGCAGACGCAGCAGTGGCGGCTGTCGACAAGATCCTGCGTGAGAAGAAGGCAGCAGCAGAAGCAGCCTCAGCAGCCGCCATCGCGGCAGCGCGGCACCTGCACGTGTACGTCAGCGACCTCAATGCACAGCACATGCTGATGCAGCGCGCCGCACAGGCAGCAGCAGCGCAAGTGCTAGCGCAGCAGGCTGCGGCTGGTGCAGGCCAGCAGCAGCACCAGCCGCTGTTTGGCCAGCAGCCGCAGCAGCAGCAGCAGCAGCGTGCGGCGCCTGCCAGGGCAAGCAAGAGCTCTCGCCAGCAGCAGCAGGCATACGAGCATGCGCTGCTGCTCCAGCAGCAGCAGCAGAAGCTGCAGCATGAGGTGCACGTGCCTGGCGTGGATCCGGAGATTGCTGCTGCTGCTGCTGCTGCTGCTGGCATTGGCAGCAGGGTGGGCTCGCAGCAGCAGCTGGATGCTATGCAGCATGCTGTTAAGGAAGAGCAGCTGGCAGCTGATGCTGACATGGCAGCAGCAGCAGCAGAGGATGCTGCCGAGGCTGACGAAGCAGCAGCAGCAGCAGCAGAGGATGCGAATGCAGAGGATCTGGAGGCTGCTGCACTGCTAGGCAGCTTGCATGACCTTGCTGCTGCTGCAGATGGCAGGCAGATGCGGCAGCTGTCTGGCACTGCTGATGGGCCAGTGGACATCTGAGTCGCTGAGCAGGTGGCTTGCAATGCATCATGGGGTGCAGCAGCGCTGCCTATCTGATGGTGTTCGTTATGTTATGTTATATTATATTATGTTATGTTTGTGGCGAGGACCTGGATGTGCAGGTGGCGAGTAGCACTGCACCGGGTGGAGGTTGATCATAAACAGGAAGGATGGGGAAGGCAGAGGTGATGGCTGAATTGATGGCAGGCCTGGAGGTGGTGTGTTGCTGAAGGGGCCGGCAGGTGGTTGCGGTGGTGCTCGTGCACTGCTTTGCGATTGCGTGGATGGTTTGCGGCCCTTGTACCGGTATGTATGTGTTTGATTGTAGCGCATCAGCACCGCCAGAATGTGGCACAATCATGATGAGCAGAGCAGCTGCTGGGCGTGCTGATGCGTGTATGTATGCATGGAGGCAGCCGTGCGCTCCTGCTGGTGTGATATTCCTAGGCTCATATGCTTTGTGTTGCTTTGGGGTTGGACGAGGACGCTGTCTTGCAGGAAAGAGCTTGGAGGCTGTGTGGCAAGCAACCAGCAGCGGTTCTGTGTATTGTGCTTCTGGGTTGGAGTCTAGTGTATAGGATCAGCAGCAGCAGCACAGGGCCACAGCACATTCATTTGCAAGAAACAGCGGTGTGGGCAGCAGCAGCGTGGCAGCGGGTCGGCAGCCGGGTAGGTTGCTGTCAGTACATCTGCTGTACGCAACCGGGGCTGCACTGCAACGCATCATGCCTGCTGCAGCAGCATTGCTGGGCATTTGTTATCAGGCACAACAGCAGCTGCTTTCATGCTGACACTGAAAGTCTGTTTGTTATCTTCACTGCCATTGGTGTTAGACGCAAGGTGCCAGAAGTGCTGCGCTCCACGCAGCCTATGGCGTGCTTTGTCTGCTTCTGGGTTTGATCTGGATACCTTCTGTTCCTGTGTTCCTGTGTTCCTGTGTTCCTGCTCTCCTGTGCGCAACTTTGCATGTAGGCAGCTGTGGTATAGTGCCTGGTGCTGCACAGCAACAGGTGTGCAACTGCAAAGCCATTATCACGGCGCAACATGTACGGCGGCTTTCATGCTCTTGCTGTGTGGTCAAACATTGTCAAAGCCGGATTCACTGGATCCCGAGCAGCTCTGCATTCTGTGTAGCCTGTCGCCTGGCATGGCTCAAGCTTTGCAGCCGTTAGCAGTGGCAGAGCACTAGCTGGCTCGCTGCAAGAGCAGCAGCCGGTTAAGGTTGAGCTGCTGACAGTGTGCGTGCAGCATCAGCTTCAGTTTTGTGTTGTGGCGTGTTGCATGTGTTTTGGAAGTTCGAAAGTTGATTGCGGCGGCTGGCGGCGGCTTTGCCTGGCGCCGCTGCTGCCGCTGCAGCGTGCAGGGTATTGCGGGTGGCGGCGTGCTTGCTGCGCCCATTGCATGTACGATAGAGATTGCTTGCGTGAATGGCATTGTGTTGGTTGGTGGATACGGCGCTTGCGTGGATCCCTCGGCTGCTGCTGCTGCGCCAGGATTGTGAACAGCGGCGAGTTGCTGCTAATGGAAAGTGGTGAGCAGGGTGGCTGGGGACCTGCATTGTGCCTGCTGAGCTTTTGTGTTTGGTTTTTTGTGTGCAGTGCAGGGAAAGGAGTGAGAATACGAATATGCTTATGTTGTAGGCTCCGTAGCTTGGCAGGGTGCGGGTTGTGTGGACGATGGCCGGTTCCCAAAGGCGGCACACATGCTTGGTGGGGTTTAGAGCTTGCTACAAAGCCCTAAGCCCTGCCCTGCTTGTTTTTTGGCGAGTTTTACTGGACTGCATGGCCAGGTTTTGGAAGTGCGTGCGCATAGCATGGATGCATTCGGTGTTGCTGGCTGGCTGGTGGCTGCTGTGGCCCTCGCAGACTAGGGCTGCTTGGCTGCCAGTAGGATGTTACATGACATGTTACATGACATGAGGAGGGAGTGCCACGTTTAGGGTTGGTGGAGGAGTGCTATCTTTTGAGGTATGAGGTTTCTTGCCATGCATGTAGTGCTTTAGAGGTGTTCTTGCCATGTTTCAAGCTCAAGGTATTACATGCAGAGTTCAGCATGTGAGGAGGATGGCGTGTCAACAGGTTGCATGAGGCCGGTTCATCTGCAGTCCACATAGGCTCCTGACCTTGGTATGCACACATGTTTGTTTCTGCGCGCCTCAACATGCTCTGAACATTGGTATGATGTGTGCAGTTGTGCTGGTGCTGGTACGGCCAATGCGTTTTCTGCTCCATCTCATGTGTATTAACAGCTACGAGTGCTGGGCTCAAAGGGCTCATATGTGTTGGCGATTGGCTAGCACTCTGTTGGGCGGTTGAGTGGGCTGCTAAGCCCTTTGTAAGCTAGAGTTTACGGTGCCAGGCTGTGGAGCTTGAACCCTACAACCAGGGGTTCAACAGCAAGCGCATGTGCCCTGGAACCTAAACCCAGTGAGAGATTTGCTTATTGCTGTTATACATGAGAGATATGTGTTCTGCCTTTTGTGGCAAGAGAGGTGCTGGTAGCTGCCACAGTTATCAGATGGTCAGTTCATAAGGCAAGAGGTGTGCGCGTGCACAGTAGCAAGGTCAAACCATGGGCGGTGCATTATGTGCGTAGCTGCAGTGTCTGCTGTAGGCCCAGCAGCTGCCATGTGCAACAGCACAGCATGCAGCAGCGCCTACTGGTAATGCTCGCATTATGCACTTGCAACTGGCACTATGGAGTACATGCTGCATGCTGCATCACCTCTAGCTGGTGGCTGCTATATAGGCACCTCTTTTGCGCTTAGCATGGCGGCATGATATGACAAGGCTGTTGCAAGGCGGCCTTGGCTGCTTCGAGCTGCTTTGTGCTCAGCGGCAGTGGCAGCTTGGCGGCCTTACTGTCATGGGCAAAGAAATGGAGCAAGTCCCCCCCGAGGGCTGCGTCGCCACTGAAACACCGGCTCATTCACTGACCGGGTTGCGTCAGTGATACGCCATTTTGGCCCTGCATCGGCCTCGCTCACAGTGGCGTTGCAGGCTGTCTGAGGGGGCCGGTGTCATTTCCTGTTCCGGCTGATTTGCTGGATGGTAGACCTCCTGTTCAGCAGAGATTCTGCGTGCTTGCTTTCATGCACCGATCGATAGCTATGGCTGGTCATTCGAGTGCTAGCAGCTGTCAGGTGCCTTGGCATCACAGCTGAATGAGGCATGTGGCGGTTGGTTTTGGATTCTTTTGCGCACGCTGCTTGCTGCGGTGGGGCTCCGGTCTGCTGACAACATTCTGCAGGCTGGGAGTTTGACATGGATTGTGGCTCTTAGTGCTGATGGTGCAGAGCCGGACATGTTGAGGTGTGCTGATGTCTTGCGGGAAAGCGTGCGTGCCTGCGTTATCGATGTGCTAGGGCTGATGGTTGTTTCCTGTGAATGCTGCATTACTTTGGTGCTATCTGGGCAAGAGACTTGCTTGCTGCGCGACTCAATGTTTCTGACACAGCCAGGCGCGGATAGCCTTTGCTGTTGCTGTTCTGGTCAATGCTTATCCACGTGTACACTACCCAGCAGAGCAGCAGGTGCCGCGACATGCTGTTGGAATTCCCTCAGCCACTGCTGCGGCTCCTGTTGCTGCTACGATCAGTTCTGGAATCAGCAACACACACAGCAGCCGGTGCCGTGGCTTGCCACTGCAAGCCTGCACCCTTTTGGTGTTGCGGCCGGCTTTGCAATCAAAGCGCTCCCTGGCTCAGGAATGAGTTGGTGCGTTACTTGTGTTATGTTACATGTGTTACATGCAGCCGCCAGAGTGCTGGCTCTGCTCTCTTTGTGTGTGCTGGTGAGCAAATGCTTGCGTGGAGGCGTGTGCTTTGACCTGACCTGAGATGCGGGGAGGTGTCAGGACATTCGATGTGTGCTATGATGCAGGCAGTGCCAAATAGCAAACACCTTTTGCCTTGCACGTGCGCTGGGACTCTAGACTGTTTCAGCTTCTGTGAATGGCCGCAGCTGTTGAAATGTCAAGTGTGGTTGTGATGCCAGTGCTTGCTTGCCTGTTGAGGCGACTGCTTGTGTATTGTATGTGCAGGTTTGAAGCATGCGTGCATGTTGGTTGTGTGCCTGTGTGTGCCTTTGCTTGTGGATGCTGGTGCAGTGGCAATGTGCCTGAGCTGATGATGTGCTGGCACTTGCAGTGGCGGTGGTTGTGCGGGCTGGATGCTTTCGTGTATGCAGTTTGACGCGGCATGTTGAGGCGGTGTTTCGGTCTACTGCTTTGAGGCTAGTGCTTTAATTCAACTGTTTTGAAAGGTTACGGCGGGACTGCTTGATGTTGTGTTGCATGGGGAGGATGACACCTTGCAGCCGCGCAGATGTTACAACTGCGACATGTGGTGATGTAAGGGCAGATGACAGATGGTGTTTTTGGTTGGTGCATCTTCTGTTGTGCTCATCACCCTGAGATCAAGACTGACTACTTCCAGACGCCGGTTTGTGTACATATTTGCGACAGGGAGGCAGTTTTCAAAAGCGCCTCTATGCATTCAACCTGCTTGCTTGATCAGGCTGCGCTGCGTTTTGGATTGTCCTTGCAATGTATGCTGCCAGCACAAGGGTGCTTAGCAGCTGGAAAGCGACCATAGTTGTAACGGTGCTGGGAGAACGGTGCTGGCCGAACTTGTTAAATCATTTTGTGCCAAGGCATGGAGCAGCAGAGGGTGTGGCACGCTGCTTGTGACGCTGCCTACAGTTGAGTACTGTCACTATCAGCCAAGATGACCTGTCATTTGCGCAAGCTAGCGCAAATGGGTGCGTCATGACTGATCAGGGCATGCCAGTTGTTGGCAGAAAGTTAGCCATTGTATGCATGTGAGCAGGCTAGTGAGGTCGTGAGGCTGCAGGGCTGCGGGCATGCAAGCTTGCACAGGTTGGCTGTGTGAGGCTGCAGAACTGCGGGCATGCAAGCTCGCACACGTTGGCTGTCGCTGTCCCTACATGCATGGCTGTACCGTGTTGTACAGCAGGGTGTTGGTGGAGCTGAACCCGTACTGGTTACTCATCCTGCAGATAGCCTGCCAAAGCATGCACAGCATAGTCAGCTCCTTTCAGTGCAGTGTTGTCGGTTTCGTTAGTGCTTCCTGCTGGAGGAGCAGCACATCAGAATATATGAAGTTGAAGACAGCAGCCATGGTGGCAGGGGGCGCCTCCTAGATGCGTGAGTGAGCAACATGTTGCATCCAGCTATTGCCAACTGTGTTTACATGCCAATGCAAGCTTTTTACAGTGCACATGGTGTTGTGCACAAGCTGTAACATACTGTTGTCGCTGCCTTCTGAGGTGCCTGCACGTCATGGATAGCTTGAGGGGTCACACGGTGTGTTTGTGCGGCATACGCCACCACAGACACCTGGTAACACAGGAAGCTGCAAGCACCACAGGCCTGCACGCGTGCCTCACCACACAACCGTACATGCTGCCGTTGATGGATGACGCCGTCTGTAAATCCTTGCATGTCATCCAGACGACAGTGCAACTTGCTACTATTAAATGTGCTTTTGGCTTCAAGAGCTGCTTCAGCTGCTCCTGCGTCACACTGGACGGCCTGAAGATATCTTGCAGCTTCGGCGCAGCTTCCCCGCCCACTGATGCATTGCCAAGATCCCGGTGGTCTCAGGTACGGCATTCACTGCTTTGAAGGACTGCAGTACTACTAGTACTTGAGCTAGATGCAACACATCAGATCAAAGAATTTGTTACACTTACACAAAAGGAATGAGCGCACACTGTGCCACAAGACAGCTCCAACAGCTACCATGGTCATGTATGTCAGCTGACAGGAGACAGGCCCTTGCTAGCACAGAGCACAGAAACAGGTGTGGTCTGGCAGCCACATACTGAACATCGGCGCACAACCTGCAACAGTTCCAACTGCGCAGTTGCCAAGTTGGCATGCCAAGTTGGCAGCAACAGCAGCAGCGTGGCAGCTGTGTTGAGCAAATCATGCAGGACATGCGGTGTCCGGTGCCATTGACACACCGGTCTTTGAAAGAACCAGACCTGGGGTTGCCAAAATGAGTAACATGAATATTTCACCTGATATCATACAGACCCGCGTGCATCAAGTTGCACAACTCCACCCCCGTCAGCTCACACGCTTTCACTGCAGGCACACACATGAAAAGAACGCACGTCTATGTGCGTGTCTGCTGTGCAGCGCGGCCGTGCAAGTCAACAAGACCAGGTCACTGCCACTGGAAACCACGCAATAAGACAGATGAAAGTTCTCGAAGCGTGACAAGTGCCCAACCCTGGAAGGCAAGACCCCATATGTGCCAGTGCGTTATGCCGCTGTTGTGCCTCCACCTGCTGTGCCTTTTGGCTACAGCAGGAAGCGGCCAAGACAGTCAGCTGCCGCATACCATGAATGTCCAGGAAACACGCACACCATGAATGTCCAGGCAACACCCATACCATGAATGTCCAGGTGACACGCATACCATGAATGTCCTGGCAACACACACCCCACGAATGTCCAGGCAACAGACACCACGAATGTCCCAGGACCAGCCAAAATCCGAGCCATACTATCACCCCCTTGGGCCAAGGACACAACGTCTACGTGAAGCACAGATGCACAGACATACGGTAGCTAAAATACACAGCATGCATGCCATTTCAACAGCACTTAGGTGATGTGATGAGGTGCTGCCGGAGCGCTTCTCAGCATGTGGGCGGCAGCAGGTGCTGTGGACCACAATCCCTTCATTGAAGAGCACCAAGTGGACGTGCAAGTGAAAATGCAGGTGGACCTGCAGGTGGACCGCAATTACTTTGAAGCCTACCATGAACAGCACCAGGATGCAGCGGTCAGGCATGTAACACGTTTTTGCTGGAAGTATGACAGTAACAGGACTGCCCTGACATACCGCAACTGGGACACAATGAGTGCGCTGACCAACCCTAGTAAGTTGTATGGCATCACTGCATGGAATTCTCTACACCATTCGCATCCTGGCTCAGCAGATTGAGTAAGCCGGCGCAAATCAGTGCAGGCAAGTAAGGCCGCACACTACGCAGTGGCTTGCCAACAAGCCACTATCAGAATGCCAAGATGCTCTGACCGCAGACATCAGCATCTGGCAGCTGACAACAAGCATGCAACAGCAATTGGAAAAGGACGGCAAACTGACGCAACGCCCCAGTGCTTCGCATCGGTTTCAATGACTGTCTTCCACTGAAACAATCCAAGTTTGTTGTAGCAAGCTGAGTACCGCCAGGAAGCGGCATGTGCCAGCAAGTGCGCAGAACGGAACATTAACAGAAGCTGTCCTCTTCACACCTCTTTCCACATGCCTAGGCTACAGCTAGGGCATAAACAGCGTAGGCATGTGCATTCAACGGGGTCCTCATGCATGCCAGAGCTGCACCAGCCACGCGTCCCTTCCGAATGCGGAACATCCTCGCAACATCTCTGCAAACTCACAACATCTTTGCAGATCTTCGAAACACACAATCCATGCGACAAGCTCTAGGCAGGTAAGGCGCTGGTGCAACAGCTGCCGTGGCAGGGATTCACAATTGGAACGCAAAGAAGTCGTCAGACACACCTGCTGCTCAGCTGGCAACCACAGAGCCAGCCTCCACAGATGACATGAGCAGCAGTGGCCCTGCCATAACACGGCAAGCTCAAAATAGCAGCAATTGGTGCAAGTTTCCAACCCTGCTGACGGCCATGGCACATTATACCAATGCTCTTCGTACCCCAAACCGCTTGCAAAAGATCAGTTCTTCAACACTGCTAACAAGCAATGGCGCCCCAACCTATATGTTACAGAGGCAGTGCACCCCACGTGCCATCCACAGTCCACCGCCGCATTGCCAGCTGCTGGTGCTGCAGCAGCAGTTGCTGCTGCTGCTGCTGCTGTGGCCGCTGCTGTGGGGTAAGCTGCCCAGACGCAAGCAGCCAAAACGCTCCGCCACTGCTGCCGCTGCCGCTGCCTCCCATTGACATCTGTGGCCCAGTTGCTGATCGCAGGCCCAGCGGGCTAGCAGCAGCAAAGGAAGGCTGCATGTGACCTGCTGCTGCTGCTGCTGGCGCAGCAAAGGCAGCAGGCTGCACTGCCATGTGGTCAAAACCATGCCCAGATACAGCTGGTGGGGAGAGTGGCTGCCCGGGTGGCAGCGTAGAAGGTGCCATTGGCAGCACAGCTGGCCCCTGCAGTGCAATGCTGCTGCCGTAGGACCCTGCCGGCCCTCCCACCTGCTGCTGCTGGAGTGCAGCTGCTAGCAGCTGCTCATGCCGCCTGCTCTGCTCTAGTTGCAGCAGGTGCTGCTGCAGCTCCTGCTGCAGCTGCTCAATGCACTGCTGCTGCACATAACCCTGATTGCCGTACTCCTGTGCTGCCGCTGCTGCAGGAGCAGCTGTGTACACAAAGTCTGCTGCTGGTGAAGACACTACAGGCACTGCTGCTGTGCTGATTGCTGGTAAAGCGCAGGGAGGCTGGCTGCATGCGGGATACAAAGGAAAAAAGGAGTTGATGGCGCTGCTGCTGCTGGCGCTGCTGTAGTCACTGCACCCCGATCTGCGGCAGGGCGCCATGCTGCTGCTGCTGATTGTGGCTGGATTGTGGCTTGGTGGAGATGACAGTGCAACTGCAACACCAGCAGCTGCACCTGCACCCGCTGCTGCAGTGGCCGATGTGTTTAGGGTTGGGCTCGCAGGAGCTTGCAGGCTAGGGTGCAGCACCCCCTGCTTGGTTGAGCCCTTCTGCCGCAGCTCTGCCTGGCTGTGCGCAAAGAAGCAGATGCCGCGAGCACATGCGCCGCCGCTGCGGCACAAGCGCGTCTTGTACCTGCAGGGAGGAAGCAGCACAGCAGCAGTGATGGTGAGCAGTATGTTGCATTTTGCAGACATGTGCGGCCGAGAGAGGTTACACCTAGACTTACCCCAGAAGCAAAGCTGAATGTGCGCTGCTCATACTGAGACCTAGGTGTCCATAGGCCCTCATCCCTGTGCCCTGGTTTTACCAAAAAACACCTGCTGGGATGAGGCCACCAGCCTAAACCCCTAACAGCACAATTCATCCAAGTCACAAGATACAAGTTCTTCGCATCAGAAGCAGGCAGGCCTGCTCAGTGCTGAGTCCTAAGCCCTAGGCCATGTGCCCTAGGTGGTTTCAAGTTCAATTCAAATCACCTGCTGGGGTGCAGCCAGATCTCGTGGCTGTTGTGTGCGTAGGGGCAGGCGTCACCAGCCTCACAGGATTGGCCCTGCAGGCACGCCAGGTCAGCAGCGGCAGCGGCAGCGGCAGCAGCAGCAGCAGCAGTGCCAGGTCAGCAATGAGTAGCAGGAATGCTCACATTGAGGTTGCAATAGGTGAGCCTGCATGCTCACTGCCAGGCTGCAAGCACCGAAGCGTTGTAGCCTTCTTGTAGCAGTGACTCATCATCACTCGGTTTGTGGGGACGGGGTCCTATTGCAAAAGGGGATGCAACAGAGACTACAACAGTGCTGCAGGCCAATTTCACCCCCACTGAACAAAGATCTCACCTTCTTCACTGCGTTGCACATGTCTCCCCTGTGTGTGGAGGGGTGGCGGCGCTTGACTGGCTCTGCTGGGTGCACAAAGGGGCACATCTTCCAGCCGTGCGGGTGGGCCAGCATGCAGGGCTCCACCTGACAACAGCAAACCGCAAAATAATCATTATAATTGTTTTGATTTTGGTATCAGCAGTTTGACAGCGGTGCTGAGGCTCCAATGAGCTGGGTGGGGTGCCCTGCCTGTCGGTGAGTCATCAACACTAGGGTCCGTATTTGTGATGTTGTGTCTGCTGCTGCTGTTTGCTAGCTGCTTCGCTTCCAACACCGCAAACCAACGTACCTTGAACGATAGTTGCATGAACTCATCGTCGAAGGACTGCGTGTCGCCTAAGTCCATGGTCACCGATGCTGCTGCGTGCACCAGTGGTGCCGGGGAAGTAGCACGTCGGTTGCTGCGGTTGAGTCTTAGTGACTGGAAGTTAGATTTCAAACGCAAATAGTTGTTCTTAGGATCGTCAGGCATGTATATGCCATGACCTGCCACTTGCGGCAGTAACATGTAGGAGGTTCACCCTGTCAGGTCCGTACGGGGAGCCTCTGGAACGGCCCTTCGTGACTCATGCCCGAACGCCATGATCACCGCCAGGCCGTTGAAACAATATAAAACACCCTAAATGCATTTAACCGCCCGCACCTGATACCCCGGCTCGTGATTCACCGGCATGTCACTGCTGCCCCGCAGGACTTGCTGTGCACCAGGCGAGGGTAAATCACGCGGCCTGGCTCGGCGCCTGCATCAAGCTTAGGCAAACAAGTATTGCTTGTCGAGTCTGCAGACAGAAAGATGCCTCCACTGGCTTTGTATAATTGTGGAAAGGAGTGGCGGCCATCATGGCATGTTCTTCAACGGTCCACACTTGCAAGCCTGTTGCGCCAATGAACATCACAGTATAACGAATTGCACAGCATCTTCCCTGTGTTTGAGGAAGAAAAGGCACATGGGAGTTGGTGACAAGATTAGTTACAGATCAACAAACAAGCACACCACTCCCCCACACAGCAGACTACAGCTAACAGCTCAGGCTGACAAAACACAGGATCTTGCTGGACACAGTGTACACAACAGGTCGAAAACAGTGTGGTCTGACAAGCACATACCAGACCATGTGCACATGATGCACCATGAACAGTGCCAACATCAAGCCTATGCCCTCTGGAACAAAAATATCTTCACGACGCGTCTGTGCCAGATATCTTCCAACAGTCTCTCTGCCTGCAGCCACTCCTGCGCTGTGAAGGCACTGTGCACAGAATGCACCAACCTGACCTGACTCGTCACTTCCACAATTGACACCAATCCTGCTCGGTGCAACCAATCACAGTAAACAAGCAACACGTTGATGGCAAGCAAACCCTCACTCAACATGCCGCCACACCCGCTGCTCTCGACAAGCAGCACTCTGTGTCTCTCCTTGACGCAACTGACAATGCGAGACAATACCAGCATCACCAAAACCGTCATCCTTGCGCATGGCTATACAAATCAGCGGCGCACAAAGCAACAGGCAGCAACCACTGGTAGCCACACCCTCAAAACGATGTAACAGCTGGCGCGTGTTGGCCTGTCAGCCAAGACCGCCAGACAACGTATGTGCGGAGATGCAATAGTAGGACAGCATCCTCAAAGTTGCAAGGACAATGCTGCAAGGACGATGCAAGAACCCATTCAATAGCAGGCGCGTTGCAGCAGAATGCGTGCCTTCAATCCTTTGTGTGCAGCCTTCAACAGCAGGAGGCGCCACGATGTGTGTACAATGCTCGCATGTGCACGGCATGCTGGCTATCAGCCCAACACACCGCCACACCAAAAGCTCCACCACGCACATGCTGTGCTGGATAAGTCAAGTCTTGCTGGCCAAGTGTAAAACATACAGAGCTCTCAAAGCAAGCAGCGGCAACTGGGCATACTGCAGCAGTTCGGATAACGCGTACCTCACACCAATCTGAGCATCTATCAGGTCACCTCAGGAAAGAGGATGCAGTGTGCTTTGACTGAACACACATAGGTGTTCCTCTGCAAGATACAGAGACAACACACCAGAAAGTATAGTCGCAACTATCAAGCTGCAAAATGCCCTCAACTGGCAAGCTCGCCCGATGTGCACCCGTAAGACCAACTCTCTCCAAAGATTCGAAGTGCAGCAGGCTCCATAGCTGTTGTGCCGCATGCCGACATGCACGTCGATAGTGCAAGTTGGCACACTTTAGGAATGCTCCGGGCTTCCGCCAACCACTGACAAAAGGCTGATCAAGGAGCACACACAAGCAGTGTTGTTCCTATGCTGTGGTTCTACTTCAACTACACCTTGACCCGAAGCAATCCACACTCGGGCGCAGATACATCCACAGTTCCCTGAATGCTGTAGTATGGGTGGCAGCAACTGCCATGGGCAACTGCCCACTGCATATCACACCCTGCAGCCGCCAGTGCGGCTGTTTTTGCTCGATGCACCCAGCTAGCTCCAAGAAAAGCTGCTGCAAGCTTCCCATCGTACTACCTTCAAACACGCACACATCTCGGAAGGGAGCCACCACAACACAGAGTGAATGTTCACAGCCGTTTGCGGTGCCAGCCAAGTCAGAAGCGATCAAGGCATGCATGCTAGAACATGCATGGTGCAAAATCTGCCATGAGATGACGACAGCAAGCGGCGTGCAACGCCATCAACTTCGTGATATGTAACAGATGCCCACTACAGTAGAAACCTGAAAGGCACTAGTGCACCTTCCCCCAAGGCAATAAGACCAATGCAGGCGCCAGCACGGCAGTCCACAGACAGGCAAGGCCTATTAACTAAACCACAGCAGACTCCGCTGGCCTGGACAACCAGCCAAGGCATATTATGGACACTGAAACACCCCAAAGCACCGACGGCAACCCTGGAATGACTCACCACACACAAGTCCAAGAGTTCTCCAAAGCAACGCAACTGCGGTGCGTGCACGACCCCAAAGGCAATCAGACAATGCGGGCGCCAGCTGGCCGCTCGACTGCCGGGCAATGTCTGTTGATTAACTAGCACCCCATGAGTATCTTCTGGCCTGAACAACCAGCCAAGGCATGCTATCGACACAGAGACAAATGTATCTGCTGGCCTGGACAACCAGCCAACCCACCCTATAGACACTGACACACCCAGAACACCAACCACAGCGGTGGCAACCCTCGGAGACTTCACCGCCCACAAGCGCTGGCAATTCCCAAAGATGCAGGACTGCGGGAACACAGCAGCACGCACCCCCACGCTATGGCAAAGTTGCATGCCACCAACACAAATGCGGGCTGCAAACTGAAGTGCAGATGTTCTCACAGCAGCATCTTCAGCGTGCGGACAGATGTCGTAATAGCAGAGGTTCTGCAGAGAAGACACGAACTCGAATGCGCGTGCATTGCTCACCACTCTTTCGCACACGTGCTGCACATGTGCGTCGCTCGGCACCAAGGTATGTTGCGGCACAATGATGCTGCTCTGCCACGCCTGATTGCCCTCACGCCTCCCAGACTCTGCAAAACACAGTCACTGCAGAAGCTGCATGGTCAAAACAGCTCACATCAGCATGGCGCCTTTAGCGACACCCCAAGAAGATGGCATACAGGTCGTCACAGCGCAAGACAGCAGATCCATGGAGCCGCTCGCAACACCAGCGCCCATTGCTGCGCGCGGCAGGCTCGGCGGGCAGAGGTGGCTGCTGCTGCCCACATTGCTGCTGGCAGCAGCGATGAACACGCCGGGGCTTGCACTCCTGCTGCTGGTGTATGAGCAGCCGCTGCTGCACCGGCTACCGCCCAGCACTGCCACCTGCTGCTGCTGTTTCCAAGGTGCTGACAGCATCATAGAGCCAGTAGGGCTGCTCAGCAGGGCAGCTGTGGTTGCTGCTGCCGAGCTGCGCATTGCAGCCAAGGGATCTGCAACGTCAACGGGTGCAGCGCCGCCGCAGCCCATGACGCCTGGAAGAGCGTTGAGCATCATTGGGGAGGATCCCAGCTGCACTGCAGCCATGCCGCTGTTGGCCACTCCAGGTGCACCCTGCAGCAGCTGCAGCATCTGGAGCTTGCTGTCGATCTCCTGCAGCAGGCGCAGCTGCTCCAGCTGCCTGTGGTGCTGCTGCAGCATCAGCAGCTGCTCAGCGGCCTGCCCAGCAGATGGCACTGCATGCACAGGGGCTGCCGCGTGAGCACACGGGCTGCAGCCGCCGCTGCTGATGCTGCCTGCTGCAATGTGGCCAGCTGCCTGAAGCTGCAGCCCAGAAGCAGCTGAGGGCACTGCAAGCTGTGGCACAGCAACTGGCATGGCTGCTGGCATGCCCGGCCATGGTGCTGTCATTGCTGCTGCTGCTGGCACAGCTGCTGGCGCAGGCTGGGGGCTGGCGGCAGCTGCAGCAGCTGCTGCCAGTGCTGCTGTTGCTGCTGGGCCAGGGATGACTGTGGGCTTTGGCATAGCCTGACGCTGCTTCACTTCCTCCTCCGAATGTGCAAAGAAGCAGATGCCACGAGAGCAGGCTGCACCACTGCGGCACATCTTGGTCTTGAACCTGCAGGATGGATTAGCAGCAAGGCACAGGGTCAGCGGAAGCTGACCAATACAATGCTGACTGTTGATGCAGATGCTGGTAAGAAACTGGGAGCTGTGGCACAACCATCATCACACGTGTGCGCACACTGCAAATCATTTAGTGCCTATGCAGCAGAGTCGGCCTTCATGAGCTCTGCGGCGGCTGGTGCATTGGCATCAGCCATAGCGCCAGCAAAGGAATGCAGCGTACCTCTTTGGGTGCAGCCACAGTTCAAACGAGCTGTGTGCGTATGGGCAGGCGTCGTCTCCTGCCTCACATGGCAGCCCCTTCTTGAGGGCGGGGCACATGTCTCCCCTGTGTGTGGAGGGGTGGCGGCGCTTGACTGGCTCTCCTGGGTGCACAAAGGGGCACATCTTCCAGCCGTGCGGGTGGGCCAGCATGCAGGGCTCCACCTGCAAAGATTTGCAGGGATACGCGCCAAGCAGGCAGGAGGGAAGCATCAGTCGCAGCAGGTGGCACAGGACACCAGGGCGAGAGCTGCATTTACAGGCGCCCGCTAGGCCACATCAGCACACAGCCCCCAGGAATAATCGAAGGTAGATGGTAGCTGAGGTTTTAGTCGCCAATTGTATGAGTGCTGGCCCTAGATGTGCCAAACAACTCTGCCTGTGGTGAGTGACTCATCAGCCTAGACAGCTTTGTTGGCGTTCAGGGCACCGTGCACGATAAATTGCCCCTCAAAAACATTATTTTCATGATAAAATCAACGGAGATTGGTGTAATGCCCATAGGCTGCAAGCTGCATAGCCAGATTTCTCGTAGGGATACGGCAAGCTTCTCTCAAGGTACGCAATCCAGCGATCTCTGCAGCAAGACAAGCAGTTCTGGACTCGCCTCACCTTATAACAGTACTGCATAAACTCGTCATCAAATGAAACCGTGTCTGCGCCCTGCGACGCTGTTGGACTGCCTCCAGTCATGGCCCCGCTGCTGTTGCACATAAATCGACTTCCAGGATTGCCTCTCAGAGAGGTGGTTGAGGCAGGCAATTGCTATATGTTGATCTTATAAAGCATATGCGTTGCCTTGAGCAGGGAAAACCGGCAAGCGCTGCGGCAAGTCAATAGCACACGTACGCGCTGTTCTCAGTCTAAAAAGCTTTAATTACTGCAAGACAAACACTACAATCATATCTGAGACACCGGATGGCAGCAAGCTGGTAGCAAATTGAAGGAAGGTCGTGTCTGTGCCAGCAACAGTAACAGGGCCCGGCCTGTCACTTGACAGGAGCACATATCTGCGTGAGAAGAGCATTAAACTGCTGGATATTATGTGTATACATGTCCGGTGCTGGTGCCTTTGCTGATCGTAGTGCCAAGGTGGACCCAGGATTTTTGTGGACTCCCTGCTCAGCAGGGGCGCCCCGCCGGCTCAGGTGATGATGACTCATCTGCACATCCAACCACAAGCACTGCACTGCAGTGCACAGCTGCTTAAAAATTACTATTTCAAGCCTGTCCCGCCCACGCAACAGTCAGAATTAATTTTGGTGTAGAACAGCCAACAGAACCAATTTTTGCACTTTATTGTACATGAGCTCTGACGGTCCGACCCCTGGCAGGGGCCCCAGGGTGCAGGTGCAAGGTAGTCGCAGTGCGCTGGAGTCTGCAGCTGTTGAGCTGTTGAGCTGGCGCGCTTGCAAAAACATGGCCACCAGCAGCAGCTGCCCGCTAGCATGTCTCAGCTGCGACCCAACTCAAGTGTGTGCGGCACAGAAGGGCCTTGTATGGACTTTGTGCACAAGTCCATCAGTCGCAGGCTCGCCAGAAGAAGTACATATCACGCGAAATCACCACAGGGTACTACGTGATTGCCTCTAAGACTTGCTTTGCGCTGGATTGACCGTCTAGGGGTGACCACCCATCAATGCCATTGATTATAGAAGGGGGTGGTACCACACCGGTGACTACGATGAAGTACATGTCGCGGGTGTGGAGGCAGGAGTGTAGCTGTGTGTACTCCAGGAGTTTGGCTCGGCAGAAATGCCTGCCATTGGGCAACAACAGCATACAAACTCAGGGTATAACCCAAACCTCTACGCAAGCAACTCCTGCATATAATAGGCTGTACTTTGTACTCATTGGTGGTGAGAAGTCAACAGCAGCTGTACTTTGTACTCATGAGTACTCAAGGCTCTTGCCTGGGTACACTGTGCATAGCATACATACAAGTACACAAGCCTGCAATTGTTGCAACAAGCAGAAGAGAGAAAATGAAGACTTGCTACTGGTGTCAGTTACAGTGTGATATTCAAAGGCAAGAGAGTGTGACCATCGCGAACGGCACAGCCGAAGATTAAGATCAACTACAAAACATGTTGTAGTTTGGTTTACGCAAAAGTAAGAACTTCGCCACCGCAGCTGCTCGCCATCCACTGAGGCCACTGCCAGCAGTGTGAACAACAATTGTTGGCTCGCACCGCCTTGTGTGACGAAATCTTGGAAGATTCTGCAGCATGTGCATCTTTACTGTATGACGTGTGCACGCTGTCGCTACTGCAGCAGCACACAGCTTTGATGGGCAGCAGCAGCACACATGTCTGAACGGGTCAAGAACAAGCTAGAGCAGCTCATACGAGACCTAGAGGTGAGATTGGTTGTGGTATAAGCATTATATATGGTGTACCCAGCTGCTGAACCATGATAGCCTGTTTGCAGAATGCAGCAGCAGAGCAAGTGGTCCAGGACAGCAGCAACCCTGCCCAGCTAGAAGGCGAAGCATCGTCTGTTTCTTTGGGCCTGTCAGATGTTACCAAGACAGAAACTACTGGCAGTGGCAGTGATACCACGCCAGGTGAGTACAACAGTAGCACTACAGCACAGCTTCTGACAGCACAAGGACTGGGATTCCACTGATGCACAGCACAGGGACATGCAAGCTAGTATACAGCATGCAAGTACGCGCTGTGGTTCCAACTTGCTGCACCGTGTACATCCTTGGACGCACAATGTACGCATGCGTACAAGTCAGAGGCCCAGCTGCATGCAAAGTGCTTTTGACTGCGCTGTGCGCTTGCTTGCAGGAACTCAACATGGTCAGTCCAGCAAGCTAGTCGGCAGCAGCGGGGCCAAGAGGCATGTGGCAGAGCTGGAAGGCAAGGTGGGTTGGGATGCATCAGCAGGCACACCCCACCAGCAGCAGCAGATCCTGCAGGGAAAGGTGTGCAACAAGCGGGGCATCACCAGCCTGCTGGCTGCTCGCTGCAGCACTGACCCCCCACAGCGACAACCTTAATTCCACCAGCAGCAGTGGCTGTTGCTTCCATCCCAGTGTGGCTGGAAATGACAGTTCACAAATTGAACCGGCAGCAATCTCTCTGTTGCCGCTGTTTTCTGGCTGCTCCATCGCACCCTGTGTTAGCTTGACTGCTCTGCCCTGCTACTGCAGGTACTTGAGCTGCTGCTTGAGCGTAAAGCAGCAGAGACGCGCCATGCCCGCGAGCTGTCGCTGCGAGATGCTGAGCTGGCCCGCCTGCAGCAGTACATCGATGATGAGCTGATGGAGCTGCATGCTCGGCAGGCACAGGTGCGGCAGGGTGACACGGCAGGCTGAGCACATGCACACGCTGATTCAGCACCTGCAGTTAATGCAATGTGCACTGTCAAGTGCCACCAATAGGTATGTGGGCCCAGCAGTCAGCGGCACCACACTGTGGCTCCAGCTCAACAGCTACGATGTAGTTAGTGGCTGTGCAACTGCTCCAACAACAGTTGCGCTGTCTGTAACGCGCATGTTGCAGGTGGAAGAGAGTGCGCCGTCAGTGCGGCTGCAGCTACAGGAGGCGCGCTCGGCGCTGCGCAACATCTCTATATCAGATGAGCGCTACCAGCAGCTTAAAAGGGTGAGCAAGCCAGCAGTACACAGCAGCGTTGCAGCAGCAACGTCATCGCTGAAGCCATGTTTTGGCCAGGCGTTGTCAGCAGCACACAAACAAATTCCTAGTGAGAGCAGGTTCAACGACAAAATCGTCCTTCGCTCAGGATACGTCTTTTGCGCTGGTGCTTCTGTTCCCGCCTGCAGGTGCCTGCCGACCAGCAGCTGCTTGCAGACGCAGTGCGCATCTGCGTGCATGAGCAGCTTCAGGAGTTGGCAGGAGACAATGAACGGCTACGGCTTGCAGCTGCAGCTGCGCGTGAAACAGCAGCACGCGCAGAGGATGATGTCAGCCGCCTGCAGAGGGAGAAAGCACGCCTGGCTGCAGCAGTGGTGAGCGGCCGAGTTGTTTAGATGGTGCTGTGCTGCTTGCTCAGCATATGACACGCGACCACTTTTTATGCACCCGCACTGCCCAGCCCCCCAACATAACATCCACTATGCCCCAGCATTAGCCATTATGTTTTGCTACCTCCGTATAATTGCCAAGCTGCTTGTGGCAGTGAGCACTTGCAGCACGTGTCCTCTGCTGGCCTTAATGCGACGCACGCTTGTTACATGTTTTCCACTCTGTACATACTCTCCCATCGGTGCTGCTGTGCTGCTATGCCATTGCTGCAGGCTGAAAAAGAGGCTGCTGTGGAGTCCACAGTAGCTGCCCTGGAATCTCGCTGCGCGCGGCTGGCGGCTGAGCTTGAGGATGCTGCTGTGGCGCTGGAGGTGTGCAAGGCCAAGGCAGGCATGTATGATGAGCTGCAAGCCAAGGCGGAGCGGCTGGTGAGTGCTGAGCGTTTGCGGTGTTCAGGGGCGGCTGGGAAGTTGCAGCAGCAAGCAGTGCACGTTGAGACCAGGGGGTAGAGGTTACAGGTAGCAAGCAGTGCACGTGGGAGATGTGGCAGCTGTTATGCTCGCACAGCTGTGTAAAGCCGGGTACGTTGGTTGTTTGCCTTGATGAAGACGCGTAAGTTGCGTAAGTGCATACACACAACTGCACACAACAACGTCACGCTTTTCAGATGCTTTGAGTCTGCAAAGATCTTCCCTGCCGCAGAGCCAAGTGAGCCTCAAGATGCCGCAATGTTGTTGCTGCTGGCGTTGCTGCAGCTGAGCAGCTGCGCTCAAACAGCAACCCACGTTCATGCGCCTACTTGTGTTGTGTGGTATGAACCTGCCGCCTTCCCTGTCATCTGCTGCCAGGATGCTGAGGTGTCGCGGCTGTCAGCAGCGGAGGCTGCCGCTGAGCGGCTGCGCGTGCAGCTGGCAGCAGCTGACGCTGCCGTAGGTGACAAGGACGCAACGCTGTCGTTGCTGCTGGCTGACAAGGCCTACCTCAGCAAGGAGGTGCAGGTGGGTCACACTGGCAGTGCTATGTTCCACCTCCCAGCACAATGTATGCACGGCTATTCTGTTGCGAGATTGCAGAGCAGCAAATTAGCGGCTCCAGCAGGCGCATAACAGCTCTGTTTACAGCAATTTTGTGTGTTGCTGCTGCTGCTGCTAGGTGTGTGAGGAGCGCGTTGCTGAGCTGAGCAGCAGGCTGGCCAGCCAGGAGTCAAAAGTGGGCCAGCTGAAAGCAGAACGGCAGGAGCTGTACCAGAAGCTGGCGGCGGCAGCAGAGGCAACGCGCAACCAGGTGCGCTGGCAAAGGACGCGGCTGCTCCACGCAGCTATGTGTCCAATGTTTTAACCAGCTGCCCTCTGGCCAGATGCCTCTCTGTTCTGTTCTGTGCCTGGCGATGTGGCTGTGCATTGGAGCAAGTCGGCGCAACACCCTACACGCAGCGCCTGCCGCTCGTAGCTTTGAAAAATAGGTGTCTACGGTGCCCAGCTCCTGCATCACTGGCAGCAGCATGGCAGCCGCCTCGATGCATGTTCTAGCGCCTGTGCGAGCGGCAAACCACTAAGCATATTGATGCGCTGTGCACACATTGCAGGGCGAGTCGCGCATGGAGCGCGAGGTGTCCCGGCTGCAAGCGACAGCAGCGTCAGATCTCGAGCGCATCCGCAAAGAGGCGGCAGAGACCAGCGAGCGCGAGGCGCGGCTGCTCAGGTGGGTGCGCTGCTGAGCGAGCAGCAGGAGGCCTAGTGTGAGGTTGGCTTGCGACAGTCAGCTGGGCCAGGCATGCAGCGCACCCGCACGATGTCAGCCATCACGTGCTTGCAGCAGTGGTATGTGTAAGTTTGTTGAACCGAACAGCATGCACTGTCCCGCACCGGCAGTCCTGGCTTTGCATCCCATGTACTGCCATAACAGGTGTTATATCCATGTTGATGCGTCACCTGCAGCCCCACACGTTACCCGCCACCTGCCCGTGCCGCAGCATCCAGGTTGCCTGCAATGCGATGACTTGCAACTTGCCACGCCGCAGGGACTTGCGGGATGCCGCGCTGGACGAGGCCCCTCCCTCACCTGCTTGATATCTACTTATTGAAATGCCTGCTGTGCCATGACTTGCACATTGCCATGCCGCAGGGACCTGCGGGATGCCGCGCTGGACGAGGCCTCGCGGCTGCGCACGGAGCTGCGCCAGCTGCGCACGCAGCATGAGGAGCTGCTGCTGTCCAGCAGGAGCGCTGCTGCTGCCTCGGGCGTGTCGCACAGCGAGCTGCTTGGAGAGCTCAAGCTGAAGGGCTTTGAGCTCACGCGGCTGCAGGTGGGTTAAAGTTAGGCCATGTGTGCAACGCCATGCATGCAGCAGATGTGATGCATGAGCCAGGTGCACTGTGATAGATGAAAGTGCTCTGGTGCGAAGTGTGAACTTGGTTGCGACAGTTATGCTACAGATTGTGCCCATCAGTGGCTGAAAGGGTGGGCTGGCAGCTGTCAGGATGTTTGCTGTGTGCGCCATAGCAACGGCTTGCCTTGCTGCATGTTTCACCTGTCGTGCTGCTGATTGACCATCTGCAAAGCATGCTGTCATTTTGCTGTTTGGTGCTCTGGAAGCATGCACACCATTGCTGCTGATTGTGCCGCTGTGTCTGCTGTGCTGCTGTGCTGCAATCGCTTTATATCGTGGTAGGCGCTGTGTGAGGAGCGCGGCACCTCCCTGAGCCAGGCCAACCTGCAGCTGGAGATGCTGACAGAGAAGGCGCAGCTGCTAACCGCAGAGCTCAACCAGCAGGAGCAGGACGCAAACGAGCTGGTGAGCGAACTGCAGCAGCAGCTGGCTGCAGCGCAGGGCAAGCTGCAGGAGTACCAAGCAGCTGAGGGGATTCTGGACAAGGCAGTGCTGGGCGCTGCCGCTGCAGGTGGGTGGGCTGGGCTGGGCATGCTGATATATGTTGATGTGCAGTTGCTGACGCAGTGCAACAATGTAATCGATCACATAACAAGGCATGGCATGGAGGGATAAAGAAAGGATGCTGCTCTCTTTAGGGTTTTGGTAGCAAACAAAATGGCTTGCTGGTGATTGGTTAGGTGCTTGCACAAGGTTCAATAGAGGAGGCTTTGATGCATTGTCCAGTTGGCAATGATGCCGCAATGCTGACACTACTTGCTCGCTTGTGTTATGCGCCACAGGGGATAGCGCTGTCGCTGGGCTGCATGAGCAGCTTGCAGCGCTGATGCCTCCCAGCCAAGCAGCAGCAGCAGGGCAACACAGCGGCAGCAGCCCCATGCAGCAGCAACAGCAGCAGCAGCTATCGGGTGCCATGCAGCGGCGCATCCAGCACAACATCCAGCTGGCAGCACGGTGTGCAAAGCTGGAGAGTGAGAAGCAACAGCTGGCACGCGAGGGGGCAGAGATGCAGGGTGAGCATGCCTGCGCTGCTGACCTCAGCACCCGCCTGTGGTAGCCTGCTCACGCTTGAGGCTTCAGATGCAGCAAACAGCAGTACATTACTTCTCTGCCTGGGCTAGAGGCGTGAGGCGCACCAAACGGCAGTACATTACTCCAGTCCACAAGCAATGCTGCAAGCACTGTAGCATTGCAGTGCTCAAAGTAGTAGTGTGATGTGTGATGGCCATGCATGCAACACATGTGCTGTATCAATGCATTGTGCTGCAGGCAAGCTGTCCAAGGCGCAGGCGGCTCTGGAGAAGCTGCACTCGCAGCTGCAGCTGGCTGGGCAGCCGCATGGCTTCCTGCTGGCGCAGCTGGCTGCAGCAGAGGCAGCAGCAAGCCAGGCGCAGGAGCAGCTGGCAGCAGCGCAGGTAGGCTGTCTGGCTGTCTGGCTCATACAGGGTTGCACACTGTGTCGGACAAGTCATGTCGCCCCTGTTGCGGCACATCCACTGGCATCTGCTCAACTGATCGCAGCTCCAATCCCCAGCGTTTGGTGCGCAACTGCTCTTGCTAGTAAGGTGGGTGGGGAGGACTCCTGTCTGCCGAGCGATCCTGCCTGGTGCACTGTGTCTTCTGTACAATCCACCGCCACAACCGCTGCCTGATGGGCTTGCTGCTGCTGCTGCTGCTACTGCTGCAGGACGCGCTGCGCCGGCGCGATGAGCAAGCCAGGGAGGCTGCAGCGGAGCGTGCAGCGCTGCGGCGCGACCTCGAGAGCATCCTGCGGGAGCGAGGCACGCTGGACTCCATGCGGCGCATGGTGGGCTCGCTGGTGGGCTCGCCGGCTGGCGCAGCAGCAGCAGCGGCAGGCATTGGGGCTGTGGGAGGCCAACCGACAGGAGCAGCGATGGGCTAGCTAGCTAGCTACAGCTGGTGGGCTTGCATATGTGTGTGCCCACTAGCGGGTCTGTGTGTGTGCCTCTAGCGATGGTTCAGGGCCTGCTGCTGCTGCGAGCTATCCTAGCAGCGTTGGTGTCGGTTTTTGGATTGCTTTTCGACCGTCAAACGGACGTTTGCCTGGTTGGTTACTTATGCAGATCAAGCTTTGAAGGTTGTGCTGTAATCTGCTTACCATCACACTGTTGGCAACTCGCCACCAACCCAGGAGTCACGTGTGTGCCTAGTGCTGGGCACAGCTGTGAGCTCTTTGTCCACAGCAATAGCATAGCGCTGCATGTCATTACAACAGTTTGCCACGAGCCAAGGAAATGCTGGACATACAGTAACAAAACTTGATCTACATGCATATCTGCATGCTTGCTAATACCAAGCACAGTGCGCAGGCAATCCACAGGAATTGGGAAGTCGTACGACGCGTCAGTGTTACCGGGTCAGTGCTTCAAGGGCACAAGGCATATAGGCTGCTAGGCGCCATTCATTTGGAACGAGATATGCACTCAGCAGCAACCCACCAGGTACCTGCAGACCGGTCTGCTGTGCTGCCGCAGCGCCTGTTACAAAAGTTATCGATTAGCCGCCACGATGCCATCAACCGCCACAACATAACATGATGATGATGAACCGCCACGCCACCATGTGCGCATATCCGCATTGCGAGAGCTGTAATTATGTGAACCCACATAAGTGATTGCATGCATGACGCAAGCATTATGTTGTGCAGCGACTTGCAGGTTGCAATGGCACCGTAATCGGATTGAATCAGTGTCCTCCCAGACACCCATGCCACCCATGCCAGGATCCATGCATCCCCAACAGCAGCAGTTGTGATTGTACCGCAAGGCGTCGCAGGATTCCTTGGCACTGCCACACCCAGCTCGGCTATGTCGGTCAAAGAACACAGCACTCTCAACACCTCCTGCTGAAAACTGCAGCGGCTGCTGCGCAGCAGTGTAGAGCACTGCTGCACCAGCAGCAGCACCAGCTGCAGCCTTGATACCCCATGCTGTTGATCGGCGGCATGCTGTACGCTTACGCAGTGTTGCACTGCCTCACACATGTTTGAAGTACGCGCACGTCACACTCTCACAATGAAATGAAATGCAGCAAGAATCCCACACTCCTGCATCGTACTTTGGCACAGCTTACTAACCCACCGACAGACAGAACATTAACCAATGCTGGCAAGACGCCAGATGGCAATCCAGTGTGTTGCACATTTCAAACAAACACCAAGCACATGTCTGCACTCAGCTGCTGCTGACCACTGCCTGCGGCTGACTTTGCTGCTGCTGCTGCGGCCGCCGCTGCTTGCCATTGCTGCTGGTGTGCTCCTTGCTGAGCACTGCAATCTTCGCCTGCAGTGATGCACTGTACACGGCAGCGCTGCGCGGCAGAGCGTCCCACTCCCGCTGCACACGCTGCCGCAGCGCATCAAAGTCCTCAAACTGATGCTGGCTAGCCGGCAGCGGCCCCTTGTCATACACCACCTGCAAGAATGCAACACAGCAGCAGCACGGCGCAGAGTGCTTCAGCCGTTACATTTGCAGCCCAGCAATGCGAAACCAGCAGCAATTTGGCTGCGGAGTGCCTGTGCCAGTAAGTTTAGAGTAAGTATAGATAGTAATACAGACTAGTGCAGCGTTTATTTGGTTCCAGTCGTGCTTCCTGTCTATCTAATGGCCCTGCCAGCGCCCCACCTGCAGCATGTCCTCCTCTGCTGCCACCTCGCCGCTGTCAGCAGGGAACACAGTAGGCACGCCATCCACACGCTTCACTGCCAGCACACCTGCAGCCAGGCAAACCAACGCACAGCACGGCACACAGCCGAGTGAGTGAGTGTCATTCGCCAAACAGCGGCCGTGCGGCAGCGGCAGCGGCCGTGCGGCAGCGGCAGCGGCCGTGCGGCAGCACATAGGCATTCACACATGTGTTGCCGCAAAACAGTGATGGCGCCATTGACAGCCGCAGCGAGGTGCTGCTCAAGCCAGTTGCTGGAGCAGCATATGCCGCATGTACGGCAGCACATCACAACCACCCCACTCACATCTCAACATCGACATGCTTTCCAGCAAGCTAGTCAGCATCAACGCATACTGCTGCCTTGTTAGCCTCTGCCGCCCTGCCGCGCACCTGGCAGCGAGATCTTGCCCGCGTCAGTCAGCGGGTGCTTCATCACGTCGTGCGCGGTGCCGTCTGCGTACACCACGTGGTTGAGCTTGGTGGCAAAGCTCATCGTGTCCCTGCAGCCACGCAGACGCATACAGCCAGGCACAAGCCAGCCAGCCGATAAGTCGATTGTGCAGCCGTAGGATACATGCGGTAATTGCTGCCTGCCTGAGGCAGGCAAGTTTGCAGGCAGCCAAACCCCTAGCTGCCGAGCCAGAGTGCAGACCCTGGCCACCAACACCCCTCTCACTATGCCTGCCTGCCTTAGGGGCGGCACCATGCACACAGCACTGCCGTCCCCAGAGCAGCCCAAATACTTCGAGCTACAGTCAAACGCAGGCCTGCGCACCTGTTCACCCGCTGCAGGAGGCCGCCACCCATGCCAAACGCGACGTTCTCAGCGCTGAAGCCAGCAGCTACAGTAGCATCCAGGATCTTGCCGATTGTGACGATGTTGATGCCGTCACCCTGCACAATGCACGTTTGACATCAAGATGTAAACATGTGAGCAGCACAAAAAAAATTATCTTACAGCCGTCAAGCACTGTGGGCAGCAAACACAGCAGGTACACACACGTTGTCGCTACAGGCTGGAGTGGTACCCGCATAGCACAAGACAGAGGCAAGTCAGGTGATTCACATGCATGTACCTTGCAAACAACTTCTTCACCCACACTGCTGCTCTCGAAACACAGTGAAACTGTCAGCAGCTTGTGCAATTATTCCAGATTAGGGATTGGTCATCCACCCACCTGGATGACGCCCGCGCCACGGATGACCTTGAAGCCCTTGCTGTTCACGTCAGAGCCAAACACGCGGTCCAGCGCACGCAGGCCCTGCAGCATGCGCACAACATGCAAAAACACAAACATGGTTTCACCATGCCTGCACCAGCGCTGACAGAGTTGCAGCAATTGTTACGAAGGTAGCGTCCACAGCACCAGCAGCAGCCACATCAATACAAGCACCCAGAGCACCCCAGCACCACCTCCACTAGTTTGCCGCTGTCGTGCCGCAGCACTCCGCCGCAGCAATCCACACAACCAGCGCTTGCCACATCCCCCTGCAGCACACAGCAATGCAACCAAGCTGACAGCATCGCCCGCACCCCGCAATGTGGCACAGCCAGGCTGGCCAATGCACGTAACCGCGCACCTGCAGCACCACCTCCACCGGGTCGCCGCTGTCAGGGCGCAGCACCCAAAAGCCGCCAGCCTCCACCTTCCTGGACGCCACCACCGGCACCACCTGCGCAGACACACACAGTGTACAACAGCAGCACAGCACTTTTGTTCAGCAATTTGTCGCAGCACCCAGAAGCCTCCACCTTCTTGACCGGCACCACAGGCGCAACCTGCGCACTCGACAACACAGCGCAGCACACATAACAGCAGGCAGGAGACCTGCCCACAAAGCAGCGCCCTAATAATGACAACCATGCAGACTGTTCAACACCTGGCAGCCCAGTCCACCCAGGGCAACACAGCAATCAGCTGCACAAAGCTCATCCTTGCAAGCGCAGTGCAAGCTGCGCAATATGTGTTGTAAGCAAGCCCAGTCCAATATCACCAACGCACCTGCTCCAGCGCTGCGCCGTAGTCGCAGCTGCACAAAGCTCATCCTTGCAAGTGCAGTGCAAGCTGCGCAATATGTGTTGTAAGCAAGCCCAGCCCACTATCACCAACGCACCTGCTCCAGGGCTGCGCCGTAGTCGTAGCTGTCCATGACTGTTGCAAAGCAGCCGGCGCCAAAGTGCTCGATCATGTTGAAGATGGCTGCGCGCTCGTCGGGCCAGCACGTCATCACGGAGTGCTCTGTGGCGGGGATGCTCATGCCCACGGGGCGGCCGCCGTTGAGGTGGAACTGGCGGCGGCAGCAGCAGCAGCAGCAGCAGCATATGTCAGAGCAGCTCTGTGGCGGCGATACTCATGCCCACGGGGCGGCCGCGGTTGAGGTGGAACTGGCGGCAGCAGCAGCAGCAGCAATCAGATAAACAAGAGCACATAGAACCCATGGTGATAAACAGCTACATCATCATAAAACCCACACACACAAGCTTGCTTACTACGCATGCACAAGAGCGCTGCGCAGCTCGGCTCACGCGCCCCGATACATAAGCAACACACAGCACATACCTGCGCGTAGTATGCTGCCGACATCGTGTCAGAGCCGTCAAAGTTGATGAGGTGCGCGCAGCCACCCAGCACGCTCTGCTCCATAGTCGTACATCCCCTGAAGCCAAAGTCATGCAGCCGGCTGGGCAGCAGCGGGCTGGCCGCGCCGCCATCTGCGCTGGCCTCAAAAGCTGCTGCAATGATGTCGCGCGCGCGGCGGCTGAGCGTGGCCACAGTAGTGGGGTACCTGGTGGGTGCAGGGGCATTAGCAGTATAGTGAGTGGTGAGATCCAAAGGCGTTTGGTTGAAAGTTAGAAGCAAGATGGCGTGTTACGTGATGCATAGACAAGCAAAGACATGGTGCAGAGTGTGATGTCTGCACAGACGACCTGAGCTAGCCTCGGCCGGCAGGGCATGCACAGCGGGCTGGTGTAGGTGGTGTTGTATGCTGGTGTAAGATTGACATACACCAGTGGTTTGTTTGTTATACGCCATGCTGCCACGCACCACATCATGGTCAGCAGCGTCTCCAGGAAGGTGCACAGCGGCGCATACTCGTCCTCAGCTGTGATCTACACCGCGGCAGCAGCAGCAGCAGCAGCAGCAGCAGCAGCAGCAGCACCAGACCTAGTTATGTTATGTGCACCAAGCAAACCCAAGCTTGCAGCTGCAACCACATGACCAGACACACTCAACACTCACACAGCAGACAGCAGGAGTACAATTATGCATGGAACTGCCTTTCAGGAAAGCGGCAGAGGGGCTGCTGGTCGCCTCCATCAGCCAGCACACTAGTCAGCACGCAAGCAGGCACAAGGCTGCATGCACCAGACAAACCAGGCTGCAAATTCATGGCAGAAGCTCCAGGCTGCTGCTCACCTGGTACACGGGCACGTGTGCGTGCACGCAGGTGCCGTCCTGCAGCGCCTGGATCTTCACAGGGAAGTAGCCATTGTTTTCTACCACGAACTTCATGTAGAGGTCCTTGGGGAAGGGGAAGGAGGTGTGACCCGGCGCCATGTGGGTCCTGGCCAAGAGTGAGAGGGTTTGCACAGCAAGTGGCGGTGAGAGATGTGCAGTGGCTGGAAAGCAGGGCTCACATACCAACATGATGAGTTTCAGATAAGGTTCGTCGACAAGAGGCTTGCAGGAACTTCAGCTTCACGAGTGGGGATCACCAGCTGCTGCACAACACTAATAGGCTGGCGCTTGGCAACCTGCAGCTGCTCAAAGATCCAATGGTGTGACCAACATGAGCATCCTCTCACACATCTGCCGCTGCTCATTGCGCTTGTGAAAGTGATGGTGGTGACTGCTCTTGGTCGCTAGAACAGTGCACGGCCAGTCGCCCTGCGTTTGCTGTGCACAGTTGCGCCGCAGCTGTGCTGTGCATAACAACTGCAGTGGCTGCTTCAGCTTCTTCCATTGCTGTTGCAACAACCAGCAGTTGCTCGTGCTCACTTGAAGAAGATGTCTGCCTTTTCCACATCATCTGCTGTCCATGGCCGCATCACATAGTTCTCCAGAATGTAACGCAGCCCATACACCAGTATGCGGCTGTCCTGCTCATCCTTGTTGTAGCCTGTGCGGAACTCGCCATACTGTATGTGCGAAAGGGAGTTGCATGAGACAGGTTTCAAGCAGTACAAGCAGTAAGGTGTGCAGCAAGCATAAGATGGGTGTGACGAGCAGCTGCTGCGCTGCTCTCATCGACTGCTACTGTTTGCTGATGACAGAGCACACACACCACACGTATGCTACTCGCAGGACAGTGTGGAGCCGCTACAGGGTGCCGGAACAGCCATTCCTGTGCGCAGCTAGTAGGCATGCGTAGCCACTGCATCCATGCTACCTGCTGCTGCTGCGGACCGTAACAGCTAGGGTTTGCATGCATGGGTTCGGCTGGCTTGCAGTCTGCTGCTGGCATGGCTGCAGCTGCTGTGTCACGGCCTTAACTCGCTTATTGAGGTGCCTAGCTTTGCTGCCTCCCATGCTGTGTCTGCTGCATGCTCACCGCTACCATCTTCTTGGACGTGGGGTACTGCAGGAAGTGCGACGCCTTGTAGCTGTCTGTCATCACACTGATAGGTATACACAGAGCTGGGTTGCAGGACGCCATGGTTTGCGCCCAAGAGCCCGACCCGTTACTGCTGCTGGCCTGCACAGCTGTCCTGCTACGGTGACCACTGCTGCAGCTGCTGCTGCGTATCAGGCAGGGTGGCACTAGGCCAGCTGCTGCGCCTGCTCGCGCAAGTGCTCCTCGCTGTACGCTTTGGTGAAGCATGTTTGATCACGGAGAGGGGACCAGCAGCAGGAAGAAGTCAGATGCCTCGACCCACAGGTCTATGCGGACCGTGCACTACGTCGGTGGCATGCACTTGGTTCATGCGTGAACAAACATATTCAAGACGTTGGTATTAGAGAATCAGGAGTTGCAGCGTTCACAGCACAAATATGAAGCGTTGAAACTGTCAACTGCTGTATACTTCAAAAGATTTGGGTCTCAATATGTCGAAATTGACTCGTGAAGACACATTCTAAACAAGTATATGCCCTTACGCTCCGGCGTCAAACCAGTCACTCACACCAGCTCTCACACGTACACACCTTGGTGAGTCTTCCCCTCGAGTCTTCGAGGCTGCACCTCTATTGCTCTTCTCAAGTCAAGAGGAGTTTTGCAATGTTTGGAGTCGCCTTACAGGCGCCTTTAATGGCAGAACGTGGTGGATGTGAGCTTGTGAGCAATCTCGGTGTCAGGTGATCGCCCTTGCTGCTGAGCTTCCCGCAGCAGCTCTTGTGGCTATGCTGATGTATACCTGCAACTGGTGAGGCTTATGAAGTTGCTGCCCTGCCTCGGACACGGACAGCTTCCGTAACAGCTTCGTCATTCACAAAGACATGAAGTTTGAAGTTTTCAGATGTCCTGGACAGAGACTCCTCTGGCACCACACGCAAACAAGCTGGACGTGCAGCTTGTCGTGTAAAGCATGCATGGTTTGTTTGCGATGGGTTGGCCTCAATGCAGCTGCATTGGGAATCACGAACCAGTTACCTCCGAGTACTGCTCCTGCAGCTTGCAGTTGTACTGCTGCCAATACCACCTTGCCACCACTCCTGGCTGCCCCTACCTGCAGCTTGGAAGCGACGAGGCATATTGACAGTACTTTTTTAACTCAAAAATAACCTGTAACTAGTGTAGCAGCACAATCAGCTGCGGGCCGGGGGCTACGCTGCCTGGTG
Source organism: Tetradesmus obliquus (assembly GCA_030272155.1). Taxonomy (NCBI): domain Eukaryota; kingdom Viridiplantae; phylum Chlorophyta; class Chlorophyceae; order Sphaeropleales; family Scenedesmaceae; genus Tetradesmus; species Tetradesmus obliquus. The sequence goes on along the minus strand of CP126200.1, from coordinate 1,878,219 downwards.
TCACCCGGGCCCGCCTGTCACTTCTGCAACTGAATGAGCCTGTTCTGCTTGCGGTTGACTGTGCAGCAAAAAGCTAAATTGCGTATGCAGTCCTCAGCTGCTGGTAGATTGCACCTGATGGCTGTGATGAAGGCATTACGATTTGAACGTCTGTAAAAGGTTTACAGCCCAGGCTTCATATGAAGCCTGCATGCGTGCTAAGGCCAGGCTAGGCTTACAGCCCAGGCTTTTCATGCTACTACTAGTAGCAAGTAGTACTTGATTTGCTGATGTAAAAGGACGACTTCAGAGAGCTCCAGGATTCCAAAGACCGTGGTAAATGCATAGCTGCGCACTTTGAAGCAATGCTGGACCAGAAGACTCCCGCCCAAGTCTCCTGGTGCTCCGAGAGGGCTGTTCAAATTGAAGTCATGATGAGCTGCGTTGTCACTGCTGGGAAGTCACATCAGAGAGCTCTACAACTGCACCTACGCACAGTCTTCGGTGGTTCAAGTTGTACATGAATGGTTAGTTGAGCGAGGGGTGGGTGTTGGGATCTCACTGGCCTGTGACACACACTGCTGTTGTAAGCCCCATGTTCATGTGTCCGAGTCAGACGCGCTACCAGCCTGCAGAACACTGCGGCTAGCCTGAAGCTGCACCGTGACACCCCATATGCTAGCACTGCTGGCAATGTTGTGTGCGTGCCAATGTTGCGGTCAACTATGCAGGAAAGCAGCTCAGCAGCTGCAGGCTGCCACGCTGGCGGACCGTATGCACGCATCAAGTAAAGATTCAATGATACGGCAGTGCCTTGAGCCGGCAGCGGACGTCAAGCTGGGCAGGCTGGCGGCATGCGCAAAGCCGTCAGCTGTATGTAGCACACAAGCAGCTGTGCTTCTTTAGCTCGAATCATGAATGGATAGGGCACGCATCATGATGTGGATGCTCTATCCAGCAATGGAGTGGGACCACCAACAGCCAACGAGATATTGATGCGGGGTTTTGCTTTTGAGAAGCCAAAAACTGCGGTAGATGCTTCATTTTTCAGACAAAAGGCCCATGCCACTTGGTCACTTGCATCAGTATCTCGAGATAGCATGGTCTGATGTGGCAATGGCCGTTCATAACATTGGATGCGCATGAGTAATTGAGAACAAGTGGGCATGCAGCGGCTGGAAGCTGCTTGCTGCACGACACACAGCAGTTTAACAGCTACAGCTGTTCATAGACAGCAAGCAAATTGGGACATGCACGCAATGTAATTGTGCGCATTGTGATGCACTGGCAGTGCCGCATGCATGTCAGCATTCATCAAATCGGCTTCTGACAGCACTTCCTTAGATGATGTTTATGTTTTTTTGTGCACGCAGCAACGGCAAACATAGGTGAGGGCCTGTAGACACCTTCCTGCAGCAGCAAATCTCTGCTGCTACCAAGCAGAACCCTTGTCACACCTGCCACGTGTAACTGACAGAGGTGCGTTGGCACACATGAACCAGCACGCAGGGCGTGCTGTGCTCTTGTTCTTGTGCCTGCGTCCATGCAAGCGGCTTCTCTCCTTAGAAGTACATCACCCTACAGCTTCCCTCCAGCTCTTCTCTGCCCTTCAGCCAGCCAGGAGTGGCGCACGGTGCAGGCCTAGAACATTCCGCGTGATCGTTGTTTTTTGTTAGAGTGTCAGACACTGCTTAAGAGACTCGCTTGCCGCGAAGCAGTTGCTCGTCCCGTGAGGAACGTGCCTAGCAGCGTGTTCAGTAGCTTGCACAGCCAGGAGACGCAGCCATGGGTGACAAGCTGCTTGAACAGGTGAGTTTTAGCTTTGAGGAAGCTGCGTGAGCGCTGAATGCTGCCCCGTGATCAGCTCAGCATCAGCAGCACTGTGCTGTTGCACAGGTGCTGACAGTCCCAGCCCGTATCATCACCTGCACAAGAGTAGCTTATGTCCTGCAAGCACAATCATTCAACCTAGTTTCAACTACCTATGCTTTGCATGCAGGTCTTCAACCTCAAGTTCATGGCCAAGACCCTCAACAGGTCAGCAGTAAAGTGCGAGAAGGACGAGAAAGCAGAGCGCCTCAAGGTCAAGAAGGCCATCGAAAAGGGCAATGTAGAAGGGGCCAAGATCTACGCACAGAATGCCATCCGCAAGAAGCACGAGCAGCTCAACTACCTGCGCCTAGCTAGCCGCTTGGATGCAGTAGTCAGCCGGCTTGACACGCAGGCCAAGATGCAGATGGTCAACAAGAATATGATGGCCATCACCAAGAACCTGGAGAAAGCGCTCGCAGCAAACAACCTGGAGAAGGTGCGCGCTGCTGCGCTGGCAGCTGCTACAGCTGCCATGTGCATGCATGGCTTGCTTGTATGGAGTGTGCTTTACAGCAGCGCAGCGCACTGTAGGAGCAGCTGCGTTTCCAGCCTGTCGGGAGCCTTGTGGCTCAGCAAGTGCATTGCACACCAGCAGGTCTATGTTTCCGGCATATCGTGCAGCGTCTGCCTGTGATGTATGGTTCACGCATTGTGAACATCAACACAGCAGCCCCTGATTATGAAATTTGTTCCATGCCTCTCCTAAGCACCACAAGCTCCAGCGCGCCTGCTGCTCCTGCCGCTCCTAATGCTCCTCACACACCACACCTTTACTTGTCCTGCATTGCTCTGCAGATCGCGGGCACCATGCAGCAGTTTGAGAAGCAGTTTGAGAACCTGGACCTGCAGACCCAGGTGGTCGACGGCGTGATGAGCCAGCAGGCTGCGCTATCCACGCCAGAAGACGAAGTGGGAGCGCTGATGCAGCAGGTGGCAGACGAGCATGGCCTGGAGCTGCAGATAGGCCTGCCAGGCGCATCAACTAGCGTGGCAGCAGCAGCGCAGGCAGCGCCTGAGGCAGACCTCACCAGCAGGCTGGCGGAGCTGAAGGGAAGGTGAATGCAGCTGAGTGAAGCAGCTGATTGGCGTGCTGCGGCAGGCCGCAGCAGCAGGAGCAGCAGCAGCAGCGGTGGGCAAATGTGGCGCCACCACTGTGGTATCGGCAGAGCAGCGCTGGCACCTGCTGGGCTGCAAGGGGAGCTGCAGCGTAGCAAGATGGGTGTTGTGGTGCAGTCCGGGTGGCGGTTGGTGCACCCGAGCTTGTGAAGCATTCACATGGCAGCGCCACAGAGCTGCCTGTTGAGGTTTATTGGGTGGTTTAATTCAAGTAGTGAGCAGTGTTTGAAGCAGCGGCGGCAGCAGCAGCTGGCAATGGATGGTCAACGTGCATCAACATCTGTGCGGGGACAGCTGTGCAGATGGCATATGTTGCAGTTTGCACAAGGTGAAACGACAATTTCACGCATGATCAATGCACAACTGCGCACCTGCAAGCAATGCTGGACCAGAAGCCCCCATAATGTGTTGCGTGCTATTGCTCTTACGTCTGTTGCGGCAGCGCTGTGTCGCAATCTCCACATGTGTTGGCTGCATGTTGTGGATCTTTGCGTTGAGGCACAGTGTTCAGTTCTGGTGATTGGGATGGGTGTTGTGCGGCGGTGCTGCCTGCGGTTGGTTTCTCGTGTCCCTTGGGGTGGCAGCATCATGCAAGCATGCTGCTGTCCTCTTCAAACATAATCCAGATGCCACGTGCTGCTGCCACTGCCACACCTTGCTGCTTCAGCTCAGGCAAGTTGGGAATGCTGATGTCGAGTTGCATAGGTTGATTTCCACAGCTGAAGGGTGCATGCTGGCTTTGAGGTCACGGCAGAACCTTCTGTGGTGCTTCACTGTTGTTTGACCAGCAGGACACTGCAGGGGCTGCGCTTCACTTGCACGGACATTGGTCGAAATACCCTGCTGCTGCTCGTGTTGATCTACAGCAACAGCAGCACGGAACCTGTCACCTTTCAAGCACTCGTGTACTGCAGCGCAGCTGCATTCGACTGGTAACCTGTGCGGGGATTACACCTGCATGGACCATGCAGCATGGTAGTTGCGTGACATCTCGTAGTGCAAGGATGCAACAACGTGGTTAGTGGTATCATGTGTTGACCGCCACACAAGGTATCTAGTCAAGGTGATAATCTAGCAACAGGGTGAGCAGTAAACTCGTTGACTCTAGTCAAAGGTGACACTGGTCAAACACAGGGATGCACATGCGCCGCTGTATACGAAGGAGACAACCACCGAGCCGAGGTCAAACATGGGATCTTGATGACTACGGTGGATGCGTAACTGCGAATTTCAGGCAACGCTGGGCCCGCTGTGCTGACCAGAGCAGTAGCTGTACCCGTGCACCAAGCAACATGTGCCGCGCTCAAACGTGATGACATATGGAGGTAAAACCATCAACCGCAGCACTCTGCATCAAGCACAGTATGCATCAAACCCAGCACCAACAGCACACACTGTGCTAAGCAACATATCCGTAACCATCATCGGCACCAGCACTGTGCCAAGCGGCATCCTGTACCAACAGCAGGTACCCAGCCAGGCACGAACCCACTAACATATAGAGCCCAAACACAGCCCGTCTCACTTTTATTCGCAGCAACCCAACGACTGCCAACATGTGTTGATCTTGCATAAACCACCTTGTCTGCGTTCCCAACTAGTCAACAGCAAGCCCAGCCAACCACTACAGGCACGCAAAGCTCAAACCTCGATCGAGCTCGATGGTACCAAGCAGTCTGCATCTGATGATTCAAGCACAGTCTGGATCAAACCCAGCACCGACGCAAACACAGTGCTAAGCAGCATCCATTGTAACCGTCATCAGCACCAGCACTGTGCGCGTGCCAAGCGGCATCCTGTACCAACAGCGGGCACCCAGCCAGGCAAGAGGCCCACTATAGAGCCCAACACAGCTCGTTTGGCAACAACTAAATGCTGCAATCATGCGTTGATCTTGCATAACCACATTGCATGCATTGAAAACCAGCCAACGGAAGCTCAGGCACATACTACAGGCACACAAAGCGCAAACCTCGATGGTACCAAGCAGTCTGTATCAAGCAAAGTCTGGATCAAACCCAGCCCCAGCAGCACACACTGTGCTGAGCGGCATCCGATGTAACCATCACCGTCACCAGCACTGTGCCAAGCGGCATCCTGTACCAACAGCAGGTACCCAGCCAGGCAAGAAGCCCACTAACATATAGAGCCCAAACACAGCTCGTCTTGCATTTGCAACACCTCCACGACTGCCAACATGCGTTGATCTTGCAAAACCACCTGTATGCGTTGAAAACTAGCCAACGGCCAGCCCAGCCAACTACTACAGGAACGCCAAGCGCAAAGCTCGATGGTACCAAGTATGAAGAAACCCACAGACGCAACCTGCACAATGGGGTATGTAGGCGCAGGCGCAGCCCACATGCGCAACCTGGATGATGGGATGTGTAGGTGCTTGCGCAGCCTATGGACAATGGCCACTGTCAAGAGCCACATGTGTGACACGGCCAGACAAAATTGCACCCATCAGGCAAATTGTACCCACCAGCAAGGGGAGCTTGCCACCAGACAAAAATGTTGCCATGACTCTGCATGCGCACCAGCAGATCTGGAGACGTCTCCGTGTCAACACGGAAGACTGTCACCACACCTTTGCACAATGACATGCTTTTCTTCAACGTCGTACAAGCCGTGAATCCAGGCACACACATGTATGGTCCATACTGAGTGCAGGCATGGCTCAACATAACACCACGTACTACTGGCATAGTGAACAGAACGCCAGCGGCATATCAAGACTGTGACCCAAAGGCACATGCATGGATTGCGCCGCAGTTCATGCAGTGTATGCGCAATCTGCCATAATGATGCCGCAGCCAGAAGACAACTGCTAACCTTCTGCTTACACGTGTAGTATCCTTGACAGGTTAAAATATGATAAAGTAAATATACTCAACTCCAACTGTTGCTGTGAGGGTGTAGCTTTGGCAATTCACAGCAAAGCGGGAGCTGTAGCTACACTATAGTGCAAGTTGTTGTAAAATTATTGCGCAAGTGGTGCGTCAAACTCTACCAGCACAATTCGCTCAACATTGCAGCACACAGCAGCAGCACGCTGTGACGCAAACACAAACCCCAAACAAACAGACGTTCTGTCAAACTCTACCAGCACAATTTGCTCAACAGTGCAGCACACAGCAGCAGCACGCTGTGACGCAAACACAAACCCCAAACACCCAGACGTTTGTAATAAGAGCACACACGCACACGTGATTCGTAATTCTGCCTACCCTGGTGGCATTGCAGTGGGATGAAAGACCACCACTGAGCACTGCAACCCAGCACTCCACACCCAGTGCCTGCTGCAGCTGGTAACTGCTGCATGAGACCGGTGGATGTACCAACACAACCTTAAGCAATTCTGGTGTGTCCAACTCGCCAACCACAGCCAGCGATCACTCTGCCATGCATCAATTTGCTGATCAGTCGGCAAACAAGCATGAGAAGCCTTCTTGCTTAAAGCGGTAATACCACCATACATGCTAGCTGGCCGCGAAAAGGGAGCGGCGGCTGAGTCTCAATAAGTGAACTCCACCCCTGCAATATAGTGGTTGTTGGCAAAATACCCTGCAGGTGCAAGGCAGGCAGTAGCAGCATCACATGAGGCAGCCGTGATTGCTCTGATTGTGACAATCGTGCCTAGACCATCAACTGTTGCATCTTTCCACATTGCTGAGGCAGCACGCCTTCATGTTTGGCTGAAACGGCTGCCTGTTGTATCAAGAGCAGCTGTGCGCGTGCTGCTCCTGGCTGCCATGAATGCATCTTGAGCATGTTTATGTTTACAGGGATCATCATGTTTCTCCATGCTGGCCAGGCTTATATTGCTCGGTGTCACTACCTGTGGCTGCAGAGAAGCCCAAGTAGAGGTTGGGCGTGCCGAAGTACTTGGGCAGGTCCAGGCTCCAGGTGGTGCATGGGCTGCCAGGCTTGGTGGAATCTGTGGAGTAGTAGATGGACAGCACTTTCGCAGCATAGTCCTGCGCAGCATAGTCTTGCGCAGTTCGCAAGCAGTAAACAAAAGAATATGACCAATACCAATACCAATACCAAAGTATGGGACAGACCCACTACAGGCACAAGCCCAGCGAGCCGATCTACCGCTCATGAGGGTTGGAAAGGTACCCAGTTCCTCCTTCATTACTTGGGCAATCGAAATTACCCGCACAAATCCGGCCGTTCAGTTGCGTTTTTAGCCCAGCCACGGGCGGTATTACAGCTGGCAAGGCAGGAGCTTGACAGGTCTAGGGCTAGGCTGGTGCTGCGGCTGGCAGGCGTTGTAGGTGTGGTGGAATGTTATTTGGACAGCATTGACGCTTCATAGCGCTGAGATCCACAACCGCGGAAACTCCTTATGTTTGGCAAGGCACCGGCTTTACTGTCTGTGTAAGCATACCAACCGGAGACACCCGGTAAGGTTCAGTGTATGCTGTGTGGCATGTAGCAGCAGGATGAAGCGTGTCCCTGACACACACTGTGTGGCATGCAGCTGCACGTCACCCTGCTCTGGCAGCTGCTAAGCGGCACTTAGCACCCAGACGTACTTTGTCTCGACACCGATGGGGTCGGCGATACCACACCTTGTCTTTTCTGTGTAGCCCACAGTTACCTGCGTTGCACACCTCGAGTATTAGGGGATCAATCATCACATGATCAAGATACCGTGGCGACTGAGGGTATGCACAGCGTAGTTGCAGAACACCGGCAAGCAAGCATTGCTATGCCGCGCCAGCTGGTATGATGCTGCTGGATGCACCATGACTGATCAATGACAGTGCAGCTTGCTGTGAGAAAACTCTTAACCACAGCCAGCCCACCTGCACGGCTGGCGTAGCGGAGTCACTATGGGCCGGGCTTGTGTACGTGTCAATCTCCACAGCAACCTTGAACAGGGCACACAGATACGCGTTACATGCAAACTGGTAAGAAACATGTGTGTCATCAAGCATGCATGCATGCATGCACTGATATTCTAGAGGCCTCTGCATGTGCAGTGCACCGAACACACCTGTGGCAGTCTGTTTGCTGGATGCCAATGACCCCCACACAGAAGCCCTGCAACAAACTGTGCTAGCTGTCGGTGAGGTCCGGTGGATCCACACACACCTGCAATGTAGGTGCATGCAGAGCCCATTGCACCCGACAGTGCGGTTGTGATTGGACTCTGAACTAGTTGCGTACGGTATGCAGAGTAGTGTCAGTTTTCTTCGGCTGTGCGACTGCTCACCACTTTGCCCTTGGTATAAGCGCTGATGTAACCCAAGAACTCGCCATAAGGTCCAACAACTGTCGGCCCTGTTGCCTGGTGGCGTCACAAGGCGAAATGAGTGAGTGCTTCAGCGAGCTGCGCGCGCCATGTCAAAGGCGTTACTGCATGTCAAAGGCGTTACTGCATGTCAAAGGCGTTACTGCATGGGCTGCGCACGGCCTGCTCAATTGAAAAACCCAGGTGTGACCGGTGGCAGGCGTGTGGAAATGTAAGGGCGCCAAACACTACACTGATCTTGGGTTTGCTATCACGCCGTAGGTGTGAATAGCTGCTGTGCAGCTAGCTGCAGCACAACAGTGTGTCATTAAAACAAGGCCTGCCTCTGAATCGCTGCTGTGTAGCTCATCAAGCAACCACATGGCCTTTTACAGCTACAACACCTTGCACAGTGCACACATGTGCTGTTGCTGCACAACCCAGCCATGGTCTGGCATGTGATGAGTGGCACTCCCCTTGGTGCAGACGCTGAACTGCAGGAAGTGCAGCTGCCCATCTTGCTTGAACGTTCAAGGTTAATTAACCATGCCTGGTGCCGGCACAAATACATGGCTTGTGCTGGCGTTCAATCCAAAGTTAGGAATGTGTTTGATGGATGTGCTGGTGAATGCTGGCATGCACACATTCACTCATGGCAAGCTGGCATTGCAGTTGCGGCTGTGAGGCGTACACTACATGTCACACGCAGCAGAACATGCCGCACAACACAACATGCCACACCTGCATGAGAAAAGCAAGGCCGTCTCCGGTGCCAGAGCCAACATCGTTAATGATGAAGCCGAAGGACGCGCTGAAGCCGCACGACACATCGATGTTTGCAGTCCTGCGTAGGCGGGCAGCATGACCAGTTCAGTGTCCAAAACTGTATAATAAAGTGGTGCTGGCAGGAAAATCGCGGCACACTTGCTGTGAATACATTGAGCAGTTGCAGAGGCGAGATATGTCGTGCGCAGATGTCCTTCAAGTGCCCGCTTGATTGGCAAACCCCAGTGGGTGCAGTGCTGGCACAGATCCACCAGTAATGCTACAGCATCAACCAAACTCCTGGATGCAGCTTACTTGAAAAAGGATACGGCTGAATCCTGACCTGAATCCTGACCTGCACGCCAAAAGCCATTCCTGAATTGATTATTTCAGTTTGTAAATGGCTGGCCAAGGCATGCTGAGCGCCATGTGGTGCTTTGTATGCACATGGCATTGTTGTGGCGCGCCAACAGGGGAGCATGACTGGCAGCATGATCACGTGAGTATGATAGCATCTAGACGCTGATGGTAACATCATACCCGTCTGCAGACAGTCAGCTGACTGTTAGCTCAGTGCTGCGAGCGACGTTTGAAGGTATTACAACAACAAGCCTGTGCAGGTTGTGCACTTGCACATCCATGAGTGTTGCTACAGCTGCACAGCCTTGAATGCCATTTGCGCAGCTGCTGCTCGTGGCAGCATGCAGGAACAGACACACCCACACGTGCAGCACTGCATGCAAACGCGCAAGTCAGGCACAAAACATGATACACAGCAGGCGCTGCTGTGCGGGACAGCATCATGCACCATGTTGGTGCTCTTGATGGCCAAAGGCTGAGCATTGGTGCGCCTACATGTCATCAACACCCTGTTGATGGTCGTGGAATCCGGGCACTTCTTAGGTGCATCAGAGGGGCACACATCACCGTCTTCGACGCAACAGTCCTTGTCGTGACGGGAATGGGTTTTCTGCGGAGTGTACATGCGGCAGTAGGCTCAAATGGCAAGGAGTGTCACGAGAGCGAAGTCACACTAGAGCGAGGTCACACACGTGTGCATAATAAAAGCTGGGTACAGGCAGAGCATGCCGGCTGCAACGTGCTGTGGAGCAACATGTCGCCACTAGGCACAACTGCTGTCGACAGCAGGTCGCGACTATGCATAACTGCTATCACTGCATTCGCTCAGCAGACATGTGGCATGCATGGCTACTTTGGTCGGCATCAGATCTACTTGTGGCCCGACCGCCTCATGTGTAAAGAGGGCAAGGCGATGTGCTGTGCAGCAGCCTGCCAAGGATGTACAGTGCAAGAACATAACATGTGTGTGGCACAGGGGCCATTGTGCAAGCCTGGCGGGGCTGCCGTGCATGTTCAACCTGTGCATGTGCAAGCCTGGCCAGGCTGTCAAAGTTGGCAGGTTTGCTGAACCGTCGATGCAGGCTAGCTGCGTGACGCAGGCTAGCCGTTGTCTGCGCTTGACACTGTATTGCATGAAAGTGCAAGGCTAGCAGGCTCGCTGCACGGACAACCAGCAATTGCTTCTCACATGTGAGAAGCAATTGCTGGTCTGTACAGACCATAGTTGCACTAAACGTGGGGTCAGGCTGTTTATGAAACGAAACGAAACGTTTAAAACGCGCGTTTTAAACGCTTTCAGTGTGAAACGCTGTATCCAAACGGCAGCTCTAGTGGGGCTCAGGCGTTTGAATGCAGAACCCCTTGTTACTCGGCCTAGCGGCCCGTTCAGGTACTCGGGGATATTCGTAACATTTACTTTATATCGTTGATGTTGTATGAAGTTCATCCCTCTTACGCCGAGCAGCCCTCCAGCTGCTGTGCAGTGGTGCCTCGCGGCACGTGGTCCGTGACCATCAACACACTCACACGATATCATGTGTAATCAGTAGATCACGCACTGACACGTTGATTCATCGTGACTTTGTGAAGATGTGTCACGCGACAATCGCCAAGTATGTTCAAGTGTTATAGCCGTACTGCTGTCAACTACCTTGACAGCCCTCAAAGCCCGGCAGGCACAGTTCTGGGGTCAAGTATTGACTATAAAGACTGGAAACAGTGATATAAAAGCATTTAAAAGGCAAAGCATAGGTGTACCTGGCCTCTACATGCCTCTACAGTGCATACTGTGACATGGCGTTTCAGCAGCGTTTCAGCAGCGTTTCAGTCAAGGCACTGGCGTTTTAAACGCGTTTAGAAACGAAACGTTTCGTTTCAATTGAAACGTTTAGTGCAACTGTACTACAGACCCACCGTCCAACTGGAGGCTGTGACCCTCAGCAGTGCGTTGTATACTGGCACGTCGTTTTGTCGAAGTGGCAAATGTCTACCTCAGGCTGCAGCGTGTTGTAGCAGCAGCAGCAATTACTGATCAGTCATGACTAAACCATAATGGAGGTCGGGTGCTGCACACAGATTCATGATGTTGTTGGTATGTTGCAATGCTTGCAAGCACATCAACTGGTAATGCCACATTGTTGATCACAGCAGCAGCAGCAGCAGCAGCAGCAGCAGCAGCAGCAGCAGCAGCAGCAGCAGCAGCAGCAGCAGCAACAACATCAGCAGCATGCTCAGCCAGGTTGGGGAACATGCATGTTGGCCATATGGCCAATACTGTCAAGCCGTTGAGATCTCTGCCACCTGCAACGGTGTCATACGGAATATGCAAACACTATCTGTCATCTCACCATGGCCAGTGCATCGGCCCTGAATGCGTTGTTGCTGCTAACGAGACCTCACCTTGGCAGGCGCACTGGCCGCCCGTACGGCCCGTACGTAGGCCACGTGGCCTCACCCCCCCCCCCCCCCCCCATGCGCAAAAGGAGAGGCAGCAGTTGCCAGCACCAGCACCAAGAGTCCGACGCGTGCCTGGATCATCACGACACACTACCAAGAGGCGAGGACGGGTGCCCAGCTGCAGTGCACCACCACGAAAGCGTGGCTTGTTCAAAAATGGGCAGCATGCTTGTGGCGAGCAGCACCTCGAGAGAGCTCCAACATACATGAAGCACCTTAGACTGCCGCATTAGTGAAATTATTTTATGTCATTTTCACACGTCTTAGCTGCTCTGGGCGATGCGGCAGCGACGTTACAACCTGCCCAAGTTGAGCTGGAGGGTACGTGGCGAAGCCACGCCAGGCACCGGTTCCCATGCACACGCAGCTCGACAGAACCACTTTTGATAATCATATATGACCTGAATGGCATGAGAGGTGTTGCAACGTGACTGCGCAGGCCCTGCACAACGCCACAGTATTGGACTGTAGGACTGGCCATTGCGAGACCCAGCATATCCACGTCCGAGCATTTGTAAAGCCAAACTCACGTAACGATAGTTTGTTTTGAACGGTTGGCTCCCAGATGCACGCACCTCCAGCTATTTTAGGGCAGAAGTCAGCACTGTCGCGTCGCAATTGCAGACAGCGTCGAAAAGAGTGAAGTATAGTATGCAAATGCAACTAAGGCGGCATTTTTGACGTCAGAGGCCTCTCACCTAGGCGTGCCTGCCTGAGTAGCACTTAAACATCCGTATACGACACTACCTTTTACTGCTGAGGGACTAAGCGAGCCCGTGGTGCACTACACAGAACTTTTTGTGGCAAAAGTAGTTTTTTTGAAGATGCTACTGGTCAAGCTCCTGGAAGGTTTGCCATGTTGTTAAGATGGATAGGCCAGCTGTAGATCCTGACATGCGAGTGCCTGCAAAGGCTTATATGCGGCAGGAAATGTCCAGCATGCAGAAAAATGCAGTTGGCAACGCCGCATGGAACAGCCGCTGCTGCTGGTCGTGGAAGCAAAGTGTAATGCGACCCCCAGCCCGGCTGGGCCGGGCGGCTGAGGGTTACAGTATGCATCAAAACCAGCTGGGTCATCCAACGCCCCAGTGGATGCACGTTGCTTGTAGGCTGTCAAGAACCTACGTGGGCTATGCCGCAGGTCATGCATCAGACGAGTATGCCACGTATGATCACATGCACGTTTGGCGCGGCGTTTTGCCGGATTGAACGACATGTGTGCTGCAGCAGCAGCATGCGTGTCGCCACGCAGCACCCGCCTGCTGCAACGCCTGCCACTCAGGCTTGCAATGCTTGACCACGCGTTAGCCTTGCGGCCGTCACTCATCCTGCCTGAACGACCAGTCTTGACTCCAAAAACACCTGCCGCCGCCTCAGACACAGAGGAACTCCACTGAGCAGAGGAGGCAAAACTGACAGCCTATCATCTTTCATGGCGCAAAAAAATGCCAGCCCGATGACTCTCATGCTGAGCGGTGGACAGCGCACCAGTGTCACGTCACGCTTGTCAGGGTCCCATTGCACACACGGAGCAGTAATTGGTGTGAAAGCACGGAGCGCGCCATGTGGCAGGGCCACAGGCTGGTCCAGCACGCACACCAGCACACAGTGATCAGAAATAGCTGCCGTACCCTCACGACAAAACCACAAAGTTTGACACTGCAGGCAAAAGCGCACGTGACACCATGCCATACTTCAACACGCTGCTGCTGCCATGGCTGCTGACATGCGCGACTGCGCCAAGGGTATCACCCGGGGCCCGGCCATTCAAGTTGGCAAGGCCTGTACTACCACGCAGGTTGATGAGCAGATTGCCAAATGCACAAACAGGAGCTGTATCAGAGCTGCGACGAGGGGCCAGCTGAGCCACAGCGGCAGGCATGACAACGCGCCGAACCTGGCCTGCAGGAAGCGCCCCAGCGCCCGCAGCCCCAGCGCCTCCCCTCCCTCAAACCGCCCCGGCCCGCTGCCATGCAGCCTGCCATACACTGCCCCCAGCCACCGGTCAATATGCACCCAGGCTGGCGCTGCCTTGGCAAACTCTTGCAGGAACAGCGCTGCCGTGATGGCCCCTGCCTGGCCAGGCTCCCTGGTGCTGCAGAGGTCTGGCGCCTTGCTGTCAAGCTGCTGCTGTGTTACTCCATGCACCACGCACGCGTTTTGGGCCAGTGTTGTCTGGTTGCAAGGAAACACCAGCAACACCTTGCTATCGACAACCAAGCCGCATGCAGCAACGCCATCAAAGCCACTGTCGTGCATCCTGGCATGCGGCAAACCCCCCTGGCCAACAGCACAACGCGCCATTGTCATTCTGACAACCCGCCATATCTGTCCTGCAGGAAGCGCCACAGCACCCGCAGCCCCAGCGCCTCACCCCCCTCAGGCCGCCCCGGCCCGCTGCTGCCCCCAGCCACCCACCCCGCGGTGTCAATGTGCACCCAGGCCGGCGCTGCCTTGGCAAACTCCTGCAGGAACAGCGCCGCGGTGATGGCCCCTGCCTGGCCAGGCTCGCCGGTGCTGCTGAGGTCTGCCACCTTGCTGTCAAGCTGCTTGCGGTAGCCTGGCCACAGCGGCAGACGCCACATGGGGTCGGCCTGCGCGGTTGCAGGAAGCAACCATAACGCTGTTAAAACTGAAACAGTGCTGGGATGGCTGACAGTGAAGCTGTTGTGAGGCAGGAGCAGCGGCTGCGCAGCTGCACAACCGCAGCACAGGCGCTTGCAGGACTACATGAGGCGGCGCGCTGGCAGCTTAAACGCTGCATCATGCTTTGCTTGCCTTGAGATGTGCCTGCTAGATACCAGCGTTCATGAAGCATCTGCGCACCTCTTGCTTTGCTGCCGCCTCCAGCTGCGCCCACGTGTCGTCACTGTTGCTGAAGACCACCGGCACCTCAGGGCCCAGCGCCACGCGAGCAGCACCTGCAGCGCACCAAATGCATCGGCTGGCAGATGTAACAGCACTGCTCGAGTGGTGATGGCTTACAATGTCGCATCAAACCAAGCAAACATGGCGCTGCGCTGCGACGCCAGACAGCAGATCCCTGCTGGCATATGCATGCTGCATGTTGCAAAGGTGGTGAGCGCATCGTGACCTGAGCTGGCACCTCAGGGCCCAGCGCCACGAGAACAGCACCTGCAGCGCAGCAGATGCACCAGCTGTCATGCATGAAATGCGTGACAGCAGCGCTGGAGTGGCATTTTGATTCGCAACCAACAAGCTATCATAGTGCGCAGAGACGATGGCCGAGAGCAGACTGTATGCATGCTGCATGGTCAAGCAGTGGTGCATGCGGCATGTGCAAACAAATCAGGCCTCCTGTGCCGTCAACCTCCTGCTGCACCAGACCCAGCGACCGGGCAAGCTGTTGCATCACAATGCAGCATGTGGCATGTGTACCTGTCAGCGTTGCAGCGTCGATAAGGATGTCAGGCTTGAAGCAGGCTGCCTCGTAAATGGCATCAGCCAGGATCAGCCTGCACAGCACAGCAGTAGCAGCAGTACCAGCGCCAGTCAATGCCTCCTTAAAGTGATGTTTGACCAGTAGTTGACTGTGTTGAGTTCCATGGTACAGCTGATAGGTGCAGGATTCAAGAGCAACAGCTGTCCTTGCGAGGACACCCAATTGGGTGTTGGATAAGGAAGGCTGAAACTGCGCAGAAACTCTATGTCTCAGATGATTCAGCACCAAGAACAGCATGCTAAAGCACAGGTGGTTTCCCTCGCTCACCTGCCCTCTGCGTCAGTGTTGCCATTCTCCACCTGCAAACAAACATCAACAAAAGGCAGGTCTGTTACCTGCAAGGCGCCAACTATAATCAGTTATCCCTGCCACTGGTCTAGCTGCTGTAGGGTATTGACCAGTAAACAGCCTTGAACCGCAGCGCAGTCTGCCTTTCTGCACAGCCTGCCCGCCACGTGCCAAGCACATCACCTGACCAGCTTCAGCTCTACTGCTGCCTGCCTGCAGCTCTGCTTAGCTGTCTCAAGTCCTTCAAGGCCCCACACAGCAAGCCTCACACACATGCTGAACTCACCAGGACTCAAAACAAACATGCTGTTTAACGACACCAGCAGCAGCAGCAGCAGCAGCAGCACCCACCGTAATGCCAGCGCGTGTCTGCAGCACATCTCCCGGCCTGTATGAGCTGCCGCTGACTGCGTTCTCCACTGCAGGCAGCAGCACCCGCAGCCGCACTGGCAGCTGGGCGCTGAAAATGACATGGCACAATGCCAGCATCAGCGCAGCACCGCCCATGTCCTGCAAGTGCATAACACAAACGTACGACAGGGTGAACAGTTGAAAAGTTAATCTGAGCAGCACAACCATGCGATGGCAAGAACCAGCTGTACAGGTTTGCAAAACAGGTGCATGTGGCCTGCCGTTGCTCATCATCCGATCACCACTCAAAGCATAGCACGTGGCGCGCCGTTGCTGTGTTATTGCAAGGCGTTTATGCTACACTTTGGCACCGTACTCAAGTGGTACCTTCTTCATCAGCTTCATGCCTTGAGCTGTCTTCAAGTCCAGGCCTCCGGTGTCGAAGCACACGCCCTTGCCAACCAGTGCCACCAGCGGCAGCCCATCTGCTGCTGCTGCTGGCTGCGCTGCAGTGGCACTGCTTGCATCAGCAGCTTCTGCATCTCCTCTGCTGCTGCTGCTGCTGCTGCTGCTGTGGCGCCATGAGAGGTCAATCAGTGCTGGCGGCCGTGCTGCCGCCCTGCCTACTGTGTGCACTGCTGGGTAGTTTGCTGCCAGCAGATCGTCTCCCTCAATGATTTGAAGTGACGCACCTGCAACGCAGGGTGCAATAAGAAAATGGACAGGCAGGCTGCAATATATGCCGCCAGCACATCATTATGTTTGGCAATGTGCACTATCAACACTGTGCAGTGCACGCATGGAGCAACAAGCCTGTGAACTGGCAAACTTACGTTGGCACAGCATGCTATTGGACAGGACAGGTATGACCAAGCAGGAGGCTGGAAAGCAAACGTGTAGCTGCCACTTTGGCTTATATGTCGTGTAGCCCAGTTCCGCACAGGTTGGCTGCTTGCATGAGACTGCATCGGGACCAATTAGCAAGGCTGCAATGACCCAGCAGATGCCCACCCACTCCAGCCTTGAAAAATTATACACCCCCTCGCTAAAACCGGCACCTGCAGCAGCCACTTTGACGCTGCATACCATGATCAAATGACCTGGCAGCTCACCTATGTGTGCTGCTGCCAGAGCAGCGGCCTCTGCTGCCAGATCTTGTGGGCCCATATCTTCTGCTGGCGTGTTTATCATGTCACGGCACCAGAAGAATGCCTCCGCCATGGGCAGCACAGCAGCACTGACGGTTGGGTACACATGCACGGCAGCATCAAGACAGCAGCAGCACCAGCAGCAGCAGAGTGGTTTTCACGACCAGCGGCGCTGCGAGCTTGGCAGCAACAGCAGCAGGACACGACCAAGCATGCCCAGCAACAGCAGCAACATAGCAAGCGGCAGCAAACTCGGCAGTCCGGCCAATGCTGCTGTTGATGCTGCCGCTGCATTGGCTTACATGTCTGCTCCCTGAGGAGCCAGCAGCATTGGCTTCTCTTCTTCGCTGGATGGCGCCTGCTGCTGCCCATTACCCACTTTGCCTGTCTTGTAGCGGCTGAACTTGTAGCAACCTGGTGACGCACAGCAGGTGGCGGCCAGGCCTTCGGTCATGAACAGCGCAGGCATGAGCACACAAGCTATACTCTGCATCACATTGTGCCGCTGCAACCTGACATAACCACACATCAGGCCACGCATGAACAACTACCCTTCCTGCTGTTGTATGACACAGTCAGTGACGCAGAACAACATCACCTCTGCTTCCTTGTCATCAGCTTGGTGCAAGCACATATCTGCTCACCTAGCAGCCACCCCAGCAGGGCCTTGTCAGCTACTGCAGTTCCTGCTGCTTCTGGCAGCTCTATTTTGTATGTTCCTGGCGGCAGCTTTCCAGGCAGTGCTGCATACGCCCACATGTCATCGTACGCATCGCCCACGCCAAGCACAGCAGCGCTGACAGCGCCTTGCTCGCTCGGCAGCAGCAGCAACTCTCCATTCTTCGCTTTGAACTTGTTGATGCTGGCCCATGCTGCTGCAGCTGGCTGGTTGAGTGCTTGCAGGAAAGAGTCCAGGCTGGTAGCAGTGACTGGGTGGACAGATGTGACAGTTGCTGCAGTTGTGCTGTCCCTGTCCAACAGTAGTTGTGCTCGTGCCCTGGCTTTGGCACTATCCAGCAAGGAGCTGCAGTTACTGCTTTCCTGTGACTTAGACATCGCTCCTGCCTGCACTGCGGAGTGCCTAGGTCCGAGAGGCAATCGCAGGAACCTGTGCTGTCTCAGAGGGCCGGATCCATGCAACTGAACGCGTGCCACACGCGATAGTGCATGCATATCGGTATAACTTTGCGTACCATACACCTAATGACGTGACTGATGTGTTTGCGTTGATTTCGGCAGGTAACTTGGCGCGTTGGGGTTTGGTTCAAGTGTCCAGGGTCACCAAGGCATCTCATAAAAACGGTGGCCTGCACTGGGGCTCTCGCAGGAAGTTTTGTCGGGCACGACTGATTATGTCAGCTGCAGACTGCCGGCTGCAAGGCCATACCGCTGCTGCCAGTCATGAGCAACCTGCTGCCTACAATATTGCGCCGCAGCGGCTGCATATCAACACCACCAGAATGCACACGGATCAGCATATAAAGAAATTTGCCGATTGCATTCATTACAAGCATAATGCAGTATCATGCATACTCACATAGCTAGTAGATGGCTCCCCCAGGCCATCATGGCTGCTGCAACTTCAGCCTTGTGAACCAAGTTACCAGCAGCTACGCAAAATACCCTCTAAATGTGACGGTCATCTGTAGCTGTACTGCTTCAACCAAGTTGGTGTACTGCATGCAGTGCCACTGCTGCACACATGGTGCACACCATGACCAATGACAACAGCAACCACTGTATGAGTCCGCACAACACTCATCTTGGCCCTCACCCTGGAACTAGGACTCTCAGGTATGTGCACCTTGCTTCACTCGCCGATCACCAATCTTAAACCCACTGCTTGGATTCAAACGCCCAGCAGGGCTGTGCTGACATCATGCAGAACCCTGCAACTACCGTAGTGACTTTTCTGCCCAGACACACCCCACTAAGTAGCAGCTGCCGCATCCTTGCCAGCACCAAACAGGCTGCGCACAGTTGCCTTCTGCTCCTCAGTGAGAGAGGCAGGAAAGTCCACTGTGTATGTGACCAGCAGCCGCCCACGAGATGCACTGTCATACACAGGCATGCCCTCATCATCCACAACCTGAACATCCCCCGGGCGCGTAACCCTACTCGACTCCAGCACCACCTTATGGCCATCCAAGTGCTCAAACTCATGCTTGAACCCTGTCAGAGCATCCACCAGCGAGATCGTCTTGTCCATCAGCAGATCGTTCCCGCTCCTTTTGAACAGCGCGTGCGGCAGGGTTCGAATTTTGAATTTCAAGTCCCCGGGCTCGCCATCCACCATCGGCTCGCCCTCCTCAAAGAACCGAATCTCCTGGCCCTCAACCATACCAGGCTCCACATGAACGTTGATGTTCTCCTTTTCGCGCTCAAGCTTCACCGCAGGGCACTGCTCGCAGATGTTCTGCGTGAACTGCTGGAACATGCCTGGGCCCAGCTGGCGCGTGATGAGCTTCTGCTTGCACTTGCACTGCCGAGTCCCAGCCGCCGGGCGCAGCACGGGCTTGTCCCGCACAGTGCTGATCTCCTTCCCGACATACAGATCCTTCAAGCTCACAAACAGATCCACAACCACATCATGGCCCTTGGGAGTGCGCTCCTCCTGATCCTGCTGGTGGCCGAATGGGTTGCCCCCAAAGAACATGTCGAAGATGTTTCCGCCGCCGCCGCCGCCTTGCTGGCCGGCATGCTGGCGCAGCCCTTCTTCGCCGTACTGGTCGTAGATCTGGCGCTTCTCGGTATCTGAGAGGGTTTCGTACGCGTGGTTGATCTCCGCAAAGTGCTTGGCAGCTTCGGCCTTCTCTGCCTCTGTGCCGGTGACCTGCAGCGAGCAGGTGACAGTGAGGGCCAAAAACAGCGAAAGAACAAAGTAAGAGAATGCAAGTGTGCAGCAGACAAGGAGCTACATTTCTTTGCTTAGTGTAATGAAAAGGTCAGGTCTAGCCACGATGTGGGCATTGTGTCGGATATGCGAGACTGCGTGGAAGGTGTTTCTGCTGGAGCTATGGGCTGCAGCAGGGCACGCATGGTGGTGGCAGCGTCAAAACAGGAGGCATGCAGCGGCCAATGCTGGCTGCTGTAATGACATGCGCCACAAGCAGCAGACAAAACCGACAGGGTCTGTCCTCAATTGCTGCGATGGTGGCTGTGCACGGTGGAAAGGGCGCAGCGGCATGCTGCTGCTTATAACTGGCCCAATCTTGACACTATTAGCATTTGATGTAAGCATACAGATACAGCTTAAAGTAGCCGCACTATGACACAAACAAAAGCTGCTGTGACTTTCTGTGCTTGCTTTGGCCAGCCCATATGTGAGCCTGCAATGCCTCAATAGTGCTGAGTTATCTGCCAGCTGCTGTGCGCGTACACACCTTGTCTGGGTGGAACTTCAGCGCCAACTTGCGGTAGCTGCGCTTGATCTGCTGATCGCTGGCGCCTTGGGGCACATTCAACAGGTCGTAGAAGTTTCGGGCTGCTACATGCTGCGCACAGGCTGCCAGCAGCGCCAGCAGCAGCAGCAATGCTGGCCGCGCCCCTAGAAGCCTCCGCTCTCTACTGCTGTTGCTGCCTGAAGGCATGCTGGAGGTTGCTGCAGTGATGCTGCACAGCTATGATTAATTGGGTCACTATGATTGAAATTGAGGTACTAGAAGGAACGGAGGAAGTGATGTGAAAGACCAACTGGCGTTCAGTTGCTTGCTGCTCTCACAGCGACTGAGCGATTCAGGCCACTTCTTCACGAACTGCTGATATATGTACTTATAGTACGCTTTTGAGCGTTAAATCAGCAACGAACAGCCGATCAATAGGGCGAAGACAAGGACGTGTGTCTTTCACTGCGCAAGCCACGCCCTCTCTCTGCAAGTGATGGACGCGCTCTTGCTGTAACCGAATCAAGTCCTTCATGTACACCCATCTGGGCACGAGATGCATAGCTTTCACCCAGCCCTGCAGTACCAGTCACTTTGACCGCTGGTGGTGGCACTGCAGGTGGGCTGTCTGGTGCCAGGCACCTCTCACAACCAATGCCATTGCTGTGCTCGTGAATTACGAGTTTTCTACGATGCTGCATTTCCATCAGCACCATACGCTGCACGCAAGCAACAGATTGTTTGAGTCCCACCATTGTCCCTGCAACAGTTCCAGCTTGCAGGGCTACGACTTGCTGAGCCAGCATGACCACTTGCTGCGTGCGCACACAACACCTCACACTTGCTGAGCCAGCATGACCACTTGCTGCGTGCGCACACAACACCTCACACCTTCTCAACCGACAGCAGCTTGTACAAACGCGTGCTAGCGCCAAACTTGAGCACGCCGCCCACAGGCAGCTCCCGCAGCTGCTGCGGCTTTATCCACGCATCATTTAGCTTGGTGCCATGAGCTGCACCCATGTCCATCACGTTGACCGTTCCTGCAAGGTCAACTGACAGCTGCGCATGCTGCCTGCTGATGCTCAGGTGCTCCATGACTACGCCGCAGCTAGGGGCCCTGCAGTCAGCAGCCAGCAGTACAAACAGCAGGCCACAGTGGCAGGCAGCTGTCAGCAACATGACGCGGAGACATATCAGCAGAAGCAAACCTACCGTCCTAGCAACAATCACGGATGTCTTTAGCAACAGTAAAAAAATGCTCCGCCACTTGACTCGAGCGCTTGCTGTAGCCTGCCATCATGCAACCTTGAGCAACAGCAGCCCGCATGCTGGCTGCAGCTCCCAGTTCACACTTGAGGCCAAATGCACAAGTCCCCTACTTCCCTGTCCACACGTCATCCTGCAAGCATGCTGACCAACCGCTTCCACTGCTGATGCTGCCGCTATTGCTGCTGTCCCATCGAGCATCACTACCCACCTGCCAAACACCACACGCTGGTGTATGCTCATCGGCCCCAGCAGCAGCTGACCCACAAAGCCCTCAGGCTTGGACACCTCAAGCGTCACCAGCCAGCCTTTCTGCTGCCCACTGCTGCCAGCCGCAGCAGCAGGCGTAACAGCAGCAGCAGCTGCGGCAGCGGCTGCGGCGGCTGCAGCAGCGGCGGCAGCCTCAGCAGCTGCAGCAGCAGAGGAATGAGGAGGGGAGCGGCGGCTGCGCTTGCGTTCCCTGCTCCTGCTGCTGCTGCGCTGCCGCCTGTGCCTATCTCTGCTGCGGCTTCTGCTGCGGCTACTGCTGCGGCGTCTGCGGCCCTCCCTTGTATCCCGTGCCCGGTCCCTGCTGCTGCTCCTGTGCCGTGGCCTGTCTCGCTGCCTGCTCCTGCTCCTGCTCCTGCTGCGGCTCCTGCTGCTGTCAATTCCGCTACTACTTGTGCTGCTGCTACTACCACTGCTGCCGCTCCTGCTGCTGCTCCTGCTGCGGCTCCTGCCTCTGCGCAGGCCAGCCTGCTGCTGGTGCGCCTCTGCTGCTGCCGCTGCCGCTGCCAGCCGTTCTGCTAGCTCTGCCGCCTTTGCTGCTGCTGCACCAGCAGCCTCCTGTGCAGCCTGCTGCTGCTTCAGCTCCTTGGCTGTGACCATGCGCACACTGACTGGCTGCCCTGCTGCCTGCTGGTCGAGCTTGACGTCTGCAGCTGCTGCTGCATCGGCTCCTGCAAAACCCATGGTGGCGTTAGGGTCGCTCCTGCAAGCAGCAAGCAGCAAGAGCAACAGCACTGCATTAGCACCGGCATTGCACCAAGGCGTCACACCACAGTGATACTTCAGCTCCTGCGATGCCCATGCTGGCGCTGGGGTCGCTCCTGCAAGCAGCAAGCAGCCAAGGCAACAGCATCACAGATTCAGCACTGCATAACTTGCTGCAGCAAAGACAGGAGTTTAAAGGAACATTTATCATCAATCACAAACCAGCCGGAGGACGCCCAGGGGCCCTTCCAGTGCACACAGCACACAATTCACACAACATATCACACAAGCTCAGCACTGCATGCTCCACCAGCTGTAGCAAACACAGGCGGCTCACTTGTTGAGTATGCCCAGGGGCCCCTCCAGTGCACACAGCACCCTCCAGAAGCCGTCATTGGGGCACACCAGGCTGCGCGCAGCGATGCAAAAGTCCCTGCGCACAAGCAAAGGCAGGCAGCACAGCGGACAGATGATAAAGATGCAAACATCCAGAAGCCGTCATTGGGGCACACCAGGCTGCGCGCAGCGATGCAGAAGCCCCTGTACAGACGTGAAAAACGGGCATACGACACAGCACACAAATGAGTATCAAGTAGTTTACAAATGCCATTTGTGCACACATTACTTGACAACTTCATGGTGTGCCTGCTGCAACCATGCCAGGCAGATCAATAGCGGCAGCAGCAGCGATTGCAGCACGCACTATGCCTGTTGGGCGCTCCACAGCTTGAAGCGCAAGACGTACATCATGAGCATGCACACACTGCTGCTGCTACTGCTGCTGCCGCTGCTGCTGCTCCTGCTGCTGGGTTGCCATTCCGGCAGTACCCACCTTGCCTGCTGCGCGCTCCAAAGCTTGGAGCGCATCAGGTACATCATGACCATGCAGGCGGAGCGGCTCACGCCAGCGCCGCAGTGCACCAGCACAGCTGCAGGCAGGCAGCAGCAACACAGCAACAACGCCTGAGCTTCATGTGTGCTTCCACATGTGCCATAAGTGCCACATCTAAACTTGAAAGTCAGGTGTTGGTTGAGCAGCAGGGTCGTGTTGGTCGGCTGTGAACAGGTGCCAGCTGGCAATGAAAAGCAAGCAAAACGCAGCGCAGCTGGCGTGCATACTCGTGCAAACAAGCAAACAATCAATCCAGGGATCTACTGTTCAACTTCGACCGTAAAGCAAGCAGCCATGCACTCACGCTGCTTCAGGCGCTCAGCGTTTGCAATGAACTCGTACACGGTGTTGAAGTGCGGGCTGATGTCAGCACCCTGCGGCGATGCAGCAACAGGCAGCACAGCGCTACCCCGTCTGCAAGCGTGGGTAGCCTTGCACCTACGTGACCACGGCGAGATGCTGCTGTTTATGTGAAATATAACAAGCTGCAGCGGCGGCTGCTTGGCTGACACAACACATCAAGCATGCCGACGCCAGCGTCCACTGAACGCGTGCTGTTTCTGCTGCCGCTGCTCTTGCTGATGCACTGCCTGGTGCTGCTGCTCGGTTAAAACCCAGCTGCAACCGCTGGTGATGCTGCTGCTGCTGCTGCTGCTGCTGCCGCACCTCCACGTCAGCCAGCGTGATCTTCAGGTGCTGCACGCCAGCCGGCGGCTTGAGGTTGTCGGGGTGGTTGTGCACCGTCACAATCCTGCAGGCAAAAGCACCAGCAGCACCAGCAGCAGCATCACAGAAACGGTCAGCGCTGCAGCAAAGGCAATCCTACAGCATGCGTGTGGACAAACCAGCAGTGCAAAGCAATCAGCTGCGTGACATTTAGTTGCGGCTGTTGTTACACAGTCACACGTCGCGATAGCTGCCTGCAACCACAGCAACCACATCATGTGTGCACAATGTGTACACACACCTCCGTATGCCGATCTCCTTCAGCCGGTCCTCGTTTTCCGCGTGGCCCCAATCTCCCAGGAACAGCAGGCCAGGCAGGATGACGGAGGGGTACCTGGCGGCAGCGGCAGCAGCAGCCACATAAAACCGTTGAGCAGCGGCATCTGCTTTTGCAAGACGCAGCATGTGTCGCCCGCAAAACAAGTACAGCTGGAAGGGGCAACCAACGCTGCTGCGGCCACATCACAATCCACAGCTGCTGCACACAGGACATACGCAGCCGCCGCAGCAAGCCACTGCAAAGCGCTGAAAACCCAGCGGCCTGATCTGCACTCACTTCTTGATGCTGTTAGCCTTGACTGAGGGCGTGCACAGGAAAGGCATCTTTGCCTCAAAGGCATCATACCTGCAGGGCAACACACGCTGCAATCTTCACATACGCTGTAGGTTTGCATTGCTGACTGCCACACATGCGGTGGACAGCAGGGCAGCGCATCATATTGCAGCACATGTCCACAAAGCAGTGCCGCAGCCTGCTATTGCTGTGCATTGGCAGCGACCCCACGTCCTCTGGCAGCATGACAGCTTGATCTACGTGCGCCTGCTGCCTGCCTTTCTGCTGCTCCAGCAGCTGATCATCCTGCTGAGGATTACCAAGCAAACTTCGGCACAACGTGCTCACCCTGGCTTGTAGTAGTGCACTGCGGAGCAGCGCGCCTCAGCCACCAGGAACTGCACCACTGGGTGGTCCCTGCCCAGCCCTGAGGGGCCGTACACCACCACTGGCTTGCCCCACCTGCAGTCACCAAAAGAAATGATGAGTGTAATGATAACACTATTGATGGATGCAAGATGATCTGTGTTGTGTGTATGCTGCAGGCGTGAGGCGGCCGGGCGGTGCAGGCTACATGCGCGTGTGCCGTGCAGTTCACCCCGTGTCTGCAGTTCTGTTCTCAGGGCACACACATGCTGCGCCTTGCAGGAAGCGAACGATGTGCATATGCTGGTGTGTGTGTGTGTTTGATTATATATATGCTGCTGCAGCACTGTAGCCCATCAGCCATTATGAACAGCTGCTGCTGCTACTGTTCCTTCTGCTGCTGCTGCTCTTGCTGCTCAGTTCAGGCCAGGGAAGGCCGCTCACCAGCAGTGCTGGCTCCATGGCAGCGAGTACGAAGACTGCGAGTAGTCTGCTAGCACCTTGCCATTCGAAGACAGCCTCACGCAATACGCTTGGTTGATGTGTGCCTTCTTGTACGCCTTGTGAGGCCGCACGTCGAGGATCAATGCCTTTGGATCGTTTGGACAGGCGGTAAATATTCTAAGGATTCCCGTATCGTCTATTGCTTTAGCCTCCATGGCTGCCCGTACAGCAGGAATGTCTCAGCTGCTGTTGCCTAAGTGATCATACAAATGCTATTCAGACAAAGCACGTGGTCTGCACCAGCAGCACGTGAAGTAGCTTTCAATACAATGCGACATACTGTGTGCTCCACAGGTGCAGGCCAGGTCAATCACCGAGCACAGGGTCACTAACACTTTCAAACCAATGTAACATGCAATCCAGCTGCCACAACCACCAATCACCTGCCATACGCTTTGTCACGACCAATGCCTGTGCAGGACCAATTGGTTAAAGAACAGGCAGCTCAGCAGTGCTGCCGCAGCAGTCAATGCTGCACATTGTGAAGTGTAGGCACATTGAACTCTTGCCAGCTCAGCCTTGCGGCAAGCTGCCAGCAGTGCTGTCCAATGGGCCACACACTAGCCCTCAACTGCTGCCACCAGACCAGCTGAAACAGCTGACAGTGCTTGGCAGGTCCCTGAAAACATGGCTGCCATCAAGTGCCTGGCAGGTCCTAAAAAACATGGCTGCCAACAAGTGCATGTGTACGCCGGAAGCCATGAGCTGAGCACTGCATTGCCGTCCGCAACATACACCGTAGAACCCAAACCCCAAGCCGCTGAGCCACAGCACAAGGCATCTCTTGGCACTGCTGCAGACAGCAGCACTGCGAAGGCTTCAGCGGTGGCTGGGCGTGATTATCTCCAGGTCAATCGTCTTCGACCAGTCCTGGTGCTGCGTCTCATTCCATTCATCATATACATCATCCGGAAACAGCTTTGCACAGCCGTCCACAACATCCACCTCAACAGTAACCCTGCTGCGCTTGCGGCGGCCCGCAAAGGACCGGCTCAGCACTGCATTAAAGCAGGCTTTGCTTCCAACCTCCGGTACCCATAAATCCATGTGTACCAAGGCGTCTGGCCCGCCCAGTAGCGGCTGCTGCA
Source organism: Tetradesmus obliquus (assembly GCA_030272155.1). Lineage (NCBI taxonomy): Eukaryota > Viridiplantae > Chlorophyta > Chlorophyceae > Sphaeropleales > Scenedesmaceae > Tetradesmus > Tetradesmus obliquus. Next base: position 1,851,422 of record CP126200.1, on the reverse strand, counting down.
GTTGGCTGCGCACCCAGGCAGCTCTGGCTGCTGCTTCAGAGTAGCCGGCAGCGCCTAGCACCCGAGGGCTGCACAGCATTACGCAGGATGCAGCACAGAGCGGGTTGGCCGTGGTGGTCAGGCACAGCAAGGCCTTGACTGTTGCATGTGAACTGTAATGCTGCACCTCAATGCGCAGGATTTGCATGGTGATGCTACAGCAGCTGCAGACACTAGCAACCGCCTGCACTGCTGAGTCATTCGACAGACTCCGACTTCTGCTAGCATACTTGATGGCCTAGAGAGCTGCTCAGCTGCTGGGTAACTGCAGAGCAGTGCCATGCAGATGCTTGGCGTGCAGTTGCTGCCGCAGAGCCCAAGATCAGCTTGCCCCAGTGACCTCAGCAGCGGTGGCGCCCACCTGTACACCACTTCATGCACGAGACTGCTTGACAGCAGCGGCAGCGGCAGCATCGTGTTTGCTGACACTGTTGCCGCGGCAATGAAGTCCTTCACCAGCAGCAGCAGCTCCTGCAGCTGCAGCTTGTACGCTATGTACAGCAGCTGCTCCGCCTGCGCTGCCACTTTAGCAGCAAAGGCATCTTTAGCTGCAAGGGTGCACAGCGGTTTGTGGTTCACCATGCAATGCCATGTTGTAGCGCCGTCAACAGTGCGGTCATGGAGCGTGCAGCTGGCAGCGTCCAGCGGCACCAGCACACGCTCCTGCTGCTGTTGCTGCTGCTGCTGCTGCTGTTGCCCTTGCTGCTGCTGCCCCTGCTGCTGCTGTTGCTGCTCTCCCTGTGGCTGTGGCGTCTGCTGTGGGACCAGCACCGCAAAGGAGAGCTGCATTAGGGCATCTTCTGTGAGGCACGTTGTCATTGGGGCTTTGGCAGACTCAATGCTGTCTGCAAATGCCAGGTGCTGGAACAGCTCTGCTGCTGTGGGGTTCCAGATACGAGCCGGGGAGCTCCCGTCAAACGTCCTGCCGTGCAGAGCACCATAGCAGTAGTTCAACCACCTGACCACTGTGCTGCGCTGCACTGGCTGGCCTTCAATCAGCAGGTTGCTCAGGTTTCACTCTCCTGCTTCTGCTGGCAGGCCTCGGGCAACTGAGGAGCATGCGCGCATCAGCGCAGCATCTACTTTCAGGACGTCGAATTCATTTGCAAGCTTGATATCGAGCTGCTGCTCATCCACGTCCATGTCTGCAGGCACAATGGTGGTGAGCACCGCTTGGCAGAAAGCCTGATCAGCACACAAAGCCTCACTCACTGCACATCTACGTCGGCGGCGTATGTGTCTAGTAAGAGGATACGCGTGTGGCTTGAACGCGCGATTTGCTGAAGCAATGTTGGCGGTGACAAGGGTTCGTACGAAGTTTGAACCTGTAAACAGACGTTACAGGCCTGCACTGCTCCTTCCATCCTGTTGGAAAAAATGGCAGTTGTGATCTAAAATAAGTTGGGGCGTTTGCACTCCTAGCTTGGCAGAGGGTGTGCTCACCAACTGCTAAGCTGCCCATCACAAAAACTGCACTACAACCAGCAGCTGCTGCGGCACTGCACCATGGCTTGTGCCTCCATGTGACATTTGGCCTGCCCTGTCCTTAGAATCCATAGCTTGGACCATCAGATTACAAGCAAGCTCAAGCAGTGACGCATCATGCAGGCTTGATCAACAGTCGGCGCACTGCGCCACTGCATGGCTGCACTGCAGCACTGAGTGGGAACCATACAGTACAAATGGAGTACCACGATGTCGCACTGCGTTTGAAATGTGTTGTACAGCATAAACATCGCCAGCCCGCAGTCCCAGAAAGTTGGCCAAGCCTTGAGCTGAGCTGAGTAAATCAGCTGTCCCACAACACATTGCCCAATGTGGGGCCATGGTCACAAGCATCAGAACCATCATTTGCTTGAGTTATATAACTCATATATGCATCAGGCACAGACGCGGTTTCATGCAGAACTAGTCACTTCTGCACAGAAGGGGGTACAGGGTTCAAGCACTTCCACATGTAATATCACCCCAAAAAGTCGTTTAGCCAAGCAGTGCGACCGTGTGAGAATCAACCAATTGACCCCAGTGATTGCTGACTTGTGAGCGAAAGCGCACTGCATTTACAGTCACCGCCACACTGACTCAGCATAACACTGTTATAATAGCTGAACCCAGAAGTGCATTGCCTCAGGCTGACTCTTTGCTACAGCTGGCGTACACACAGAAGCTGCACACCTTTCCATCTTGAACTCACAACCCGCAGCACGCTGTGGCTGTAGCAATTCACACTGAAAAATCCATTTTAACACCACGAAGCTCACAGTGAAGTCTATCAGTTAGCGCTGTCTGTAGCGTAGCCCTTCACCCCCTCCCAAAAGAGAAGACTGAGGCACAAGCAAGCCATCACAAGCCAACACTATCATAAAACAACCGACATGTAATGCAAGCAAAGCCCGCCAGCAAAATATCCTGCAACAAGCACAAAGCCACACCAACCAGGGACATGCAGATGCAGCACAGCGGTGGTAACAATTTGCACTCATATGAGCCAGTTACCAAGCACCACTCAAAACAGCAGAAGTCTAAACAAACACCCAACAGTACTTCACTGCGAGTGTGCTGGCTTTAGGCAAGCACCGATCATGGCATGTGTTACTCAGGGTTCTGCAACCACAGAGCAGTGCACAGCAACAGCAGAGCGCTGCAATTCACAGACTACAAAGCATCCTATGGCACTGCTCAGCGCTTGGCCTGAACTCTGGCACAACCTGCACCCTAGAGCTGTGAGCTCTTGAACATCAAGCTGGCAACCATTCTTGCGGGCACTGACGCCGGTAAAACACCTGGATGGTGGCTTCACCTGAAGACGACGACCCCTTGAGTAATATTACTGAACAAGCACTAAACGGAGGCCTTTGAACAACCAGGATCCAGTCTTTGACAGAAGCACACCTGCGATGTGCGCACAGCGGCAGCTGCGCCTGCTGTCCTAAAACATGCAGCATGCCCAGCATGGCCGCCTACTGAACAGCGTCAGTCCATGTCAGGTGCAGCGAGTGCCAAGGGGATCACCTGCGCCCAGCCATCAGACTGACCATGCAGCTTCACACGCCTGTGAGACACATCCACTACAACATCGACATCGCTGTGCTTGCGCTTGCCCTTGTATGCGCGGTTCAGGGTCGCGCTGAAGCACTTGGTTTGTATGTCGCCAACGTCATATTCCAGATCTAAGCTCAGCAGCGCCGCCGGGCCACCCAGTAGCGGCTGCTGCAGCTGGCTGCGTATCCAGGAGGCCTTGGCTGCTGCTTCAGAGTAGCCTGCAGCCTCCAGCACCCGCGGGCTGCACAGCAGAGCAGAGAAGTTCAAGGTTTGCATTGGATGGTGATGGCAGTGCTGTAAGGAAGTGCAGGAAGGCAGCGCAATTGCTATGCTGGCGCAGCTGCCCCAACACTTCAGGCTGCATGCTTGGCAGGTGTAGCTGTCAAGACAGTGACTGCAGCGGTTGAGCTGGCTGTGCCTGTGACTACCAAGTAACTCGCTTGTGTAGCATGCCACTGTTGTGGCTAAGCACTGTGCCCAGCAGTACTGCTGGCCACTGCTGCATTGGTTTCTGCGCTGCCCCTCTTGCTATTGGTAACACCCCAGCAGAAATGCACACCTGTACACTGTCTCCTGCAGCACATGGCTGGGTAGCAGCGGACATCAACTGCGCTGCCCTTGCGCTTGCCTTCAAAATTGTGGGTGAGGTCTGTGGTGAAGTCAGCCGTCTGTATGTCGTCAGGTTCACCCGTGCACTGCAGCTCCAGCAGTTCGTTCAGCCCACCCAGTAGCGGCTGCCGCAGCTGGATGCGCACCCATGCAGACTTGGCTGCTGCTTCAGAGTAGCCGGCAACACCCAGCACCCGAGGGCTGCGCAGCAACAGATGGGCCACATGATGATGGCACGCACCAAGTTAGCAAAGGATGTGAAGAAGGAGTTACAGGGCGTAGCATGCTGCTCCAGAGATATGCTGTACGAAAAACAGGCAGATGTCGCATTGGGTGTTATGCATTGCAGCCGCAGGAGTGCAAAACAGGCATAGCGCGTGAAACAGCTGCTGGACGCTCTAGTGTCTATTCCTTTTTGGGCGCTGTGATGTCATCCATCAGCAAAGCACATGTGCCAGCTTGGTTTCATCTGCTGCTCATGACACCTGCCTCTGCAGCACATGTGTAACTTCGTGGTCTGCTGGTTGACCAGAGCTGGGCAAGTTGCTTTCTGTGCGGTCGCTGATACCTGGAGTGTGGCTGAAACTCTTTCACCTGTACACAAGCTCATCCACAAGCTTGTAAGAGAGCAGCGGATCTGTCTTCCCAGGGGGGCCCATCTCAAACCGCGTCAGTGGTGCTGTTGCCACAAAGTCCATGACCAGCTGCAGCAGCTCCTGCAGCTGCAGCTTGTGCGCTATGTACAGCAGCTGCTCCGCCTGCGCTGCAACCTGTGCTTGCACGGCGTCTTTGGCTGTGTTTGTGAGCTGTAGAGCACCGCCACCGCCGACACCTAATAGGTAGTAGCCTTGGCCCTGATTGCTGGCATGTGATTCAAAGTAGTACCTTGTGCCGTCCATCAACAGTGCCCTAGTCTCGGCCTTCTGCTGCTGCTGCTGCTGCGGCGGCGGCGGCTGCCTGACTCCAGAAACTCGTTTATTGCTGTGATCTGCATGTACATCTGCTGCAGCTGCTTCTCTGGAAGGCATGCTATCATGATGCCCCTGCCTGAGCCTACACTGTCTGCAAACGCCAGCAGCTGGCACAGCGCTGCAGCTGACAGCACCTCTTCATACGCTAATTGGTCGTCGAACATAACGTTGTGTACTCGCATGTAGCAGTGGTTCAGCCACCTGACCACTGTGCTGCGCTGCACAGGCTGGCCATCAATCAGCAGGTTGCTCAGGTCCCACTCAGCTGCTGCTGCTGGTAAGCCTTCGGCAACTGCGGAGCAAGAGCGCATCAGGACAGCTTTCACCACTAGCGGCTGAGAACCTGCGCCAGAGTCATTGTCTGCCCTTGGGCAGCGATCGTCTGCAAGCCGAATCAACCACTGCTGGTCGTCCATGCTCGCGGTTGGCTGGCACCACAATGTTGAATGACCTATGAACCTTGATGAACGCAAGAGAGCGTCTTCTTGCGTACTAGGCATCTACTGGGGCGTTCAACATAATATGCCGAGTGTCGTTCTGTCACCGACTGGGGTTTGTGTTGGGACATTATAGGACAGCAGTGCAGTACTTGAATGATTTCAAAGTGCAGTTCTTAATGTTCCGTGCGATCCGAGTACGAGAGCTGTCGCCTGCGCATTTGTCCCTTGTGCGCTGCTCAGCATCAGCAGCAGGAGCAGCAGGTTGCTGCCAACACCACCCAGCCTCGCCTGGCCATACCATAGATGCAGATGCTGTCATGGATCACGAACTTCTTGTGCCCACCGACAAAAGGCGCGTCTTATCAACAGGCAGAAAGGTGTGAACAGGGCTGCAGCTAGACACTGCAGGACCCACTCCAGGCTGATGTGTACTGCGTCGCTGCTAATGACATGCACCTGCTCTCTGCAGCTGCTTCACCAAGGAAGAGCTAGAAGCAATCCAGAAGGAGCACTGTGTGCATGTGCTGTCTCAGTACATTCAAACAGTAGATGACCAGCACTTCCTGGTGAGCGCAGCTGTAGCAGAGCCGCTCAGGGGCCCTGAGGGCTTGCAGGAATACCTGTGCATGAGCATATCACACATCCAACACACGATGCAGGGCTTGAATAATATGCTATTTGCTTCATTATTAGACTGCAGTGCTTACCTTGAACTCAGCAGCAGCATGCATGTGCGCACATGCACCACAAGTGCCTGCTTGCTTGCAGGAATGGGCTGGCCTGCAGCATGCAGCTGCCGCTTTGAAGCAAGGCCTGTGCAATGCAGTGCGCAGGCTATCAGGGGAGGCTGCTACTGCCATTACCCTAGACGGCATCATTATAGCCAAGGTTAGTCACCTGCAGCTGAGCCAGAGTAAGACAGCAGCAGCAGCAGCAGTGGTACAGCTGAGAGAGGTAGAGTGGACAGATACACGCAGTAGATGGCCTGTACGGTGTCGAAGACACATGTTATCCTGCGGCGGAAACACAGGGGCATGTGAGTCTGCACCTACTGGTTGTTGGCTCAACCTGGGACTAAGCTACAGTGTGTTAGCAGAGGACTTGATAGTGTTGGCTCACGGCGCATTGCGCATTGTGAGCGCTGCTGCTGCTGCTGCTGTTTATGGCTCCAGGCGCGGTGTGAGAAGATGGACAGGGCCACTGCTGAAGACTTTGCCTATGACATCATGGACGTGGAGCAGCAAGGCAGTGTGACACTGTGAGCGACTTGGTACATTGCTTGTCCCATTTACATCTGCTGCTACCTGGTTGGTCTTGACAGATGAGTAACGGGGTACCTGATAACCCAGCAGTTAAGAGGGGACACTGCAGCTTGGATAGGAGCAGGAATGGGAGCGTGTGTGCCGGCGGCTAAGTAAAAGCAAGCGCTGCTTTCCATGCTGCTGATGGGTCCTGCTACTGCACACCCACCAACACCAAACATGTGCATTTGCGTTTGATGGTAGCTGCTGCTGTGCTGCTCGCCTGCAGGGATCATCTGGCAGCAGTTGTAGCTGGATGCATCACACTGGCAACAGCAGCAGCCAGCAGTGGCAGCAGCAGTGCTTCAGCAGACCACTCCGCGGCTGCGGCCGCTATTGCTCAAGGGTGAGCATGCTGCGGTCCTACTTGCAGCACCATAGCTGGATGCTTGTAATATGAGGTGAATACATGCTAGCAGACCTGCAGCGGCAAATGCCTGCCTTGTGACTAACCAGCTACAATGTGTACATGGCTGATTTACACTAACTGGCTTTGCTGCCATTCAACACAAGCCCAGCTTTGGATCTGCTCACACCTATGCCAAGTACGTGCCTGCTGCTCGCGCATGCTGGCCTGTGCTGCTGTCTGCTGCTGCTGCTGCTGCTGCTGCTGCTGCTGCTGCTGCTGCCGCCGCTGTTGCAGAATGGTCTTGTTCAGTGGCGAGGGCGCCAGCAGCCTCATAAGGGATGGCTACGCCAGGCTGTGCAAGACGGTGCGCTGACTGCCATCCCTCTGCTGCAGCTTTTTTCTGGGCACAACCTTTGTGCCCGACCCATCAGCCAGTCCCCACCACTTATCAAACCTCCGGCACGCGACTTCAGTTTGTCGTCCCCAGCAGATCACTTGATCGTGCAGCACCCTCCCTTGCTTCTACATCTGGGTGTGAGGGCACCGTTTGCGTTGTCGAGTTGGCGGTGGTATGTCTAGTTACGTGCCCCCGCACCCCTTATGCTGCCGGCGCTGCGTCTGCCATTGCTGCGCCTGCCGCCCTTCTGCTGCAGTCTCCTGCCCTCAACGCGTCCCTTCTCTCCCTGCTCTGCAACATCGGCAAGTGCTCTTGCCCCTCACAACCCTTGCCAGACCCCACGCAAGCCCCGCACCCAGCCGGAACACCTACAGCAATAACACCTGCGGCCTCTACAGGGCAGCTGCTGAGCCCAGCAGGAGCAGCAGCAGATGCAGCAGCAGCAGCAGCAGCAGCACCTAGCACTGCTGCACATGGATCTCAAGGAAGCTACCAACACCTTGCTTCAAAGTCCAGCAGCAGAGCAGGGCTCAGCAGCAGCACCGGCAAGCTAGCAGGGCCTGCGGCAGGCAGCGCTGCCGCACTTGCTGCTGCTGCTGCTGCTGCTGCTGTGCCGCAGTGTCCTGGGCGGCTGCAACTGCCGCTGCTGGGCTGGGGGCTGTGTAGCCCTGCTGAGTCGCTGCTGCAACCGGCTTGGGTGTGGCTGCTGGCTCCAGGTGAGACACTAGTCGACAAATGTAGATCTTTGCTGCAGGTGCATATCTCAGATTTGATTTTTGGTGAGGAACTATCTGCTGCTGGCTTTTCCTGTGTTTTCTTGCTGATGTCAATTGGCAGTGTGCCAAAGCGCCTGTTTAGAGCCACATACCCAAAAGATGTCGTCTTGCATGCTGCCTGCTCGTCACACCCGTTTGCAGGGCTGCCGCCGCCGCTGCGGCAGGACTGGCGACTGCTGTTCAACAGCGCAAAGCACGGCATGAGCTACAGCACCTTCCTGGGCAGGCTGGGCCAGGCCAGCCCCACACTGCTGCTGCTTTTCATTGTCTTTTCACCCGCCCTTGTCGTCTTGGTGTTGCGCTCAGGCCAGCGCACCCATGGCAACAGGACTGGCGACTGACTGTTCACATCAATTATGTACTGCACTTGCCAACAAACAGCTGTGCCGCCTCATGCCACCGCTCGCAGGCCTGCCGCCGCCGCTGCGTCAGGATTGGCGGCTGCTGTTCAACAGCGCCCGGCACGGCATGAGCTACAGCACCTTCCTTCATGTCCACCTGCCTGCAGTGCTGCTCACCAGTCGCTCGCAGGATGATGATTAGCTGCTTGTGTGCAGCCTGTTTTGTGGCGTCAGATTTTTAAAAGCGTCAGATGGTTTTGCCAACACGGCACACATGTTCTTATGTGCTCATGCATTATGCATTGCCATGCAGGCTTGCCACCTCTGCTGCGTCAGGATGGGCGGCTGCTGTTCAGCAGCGCCCGGCACGGCATGAGCTACAGCACCTTCCTTTCCTCCTTCCCACCCCTCCACCTGCTAGCAGTGCTGCTCACCAGCCGCTTGCAGGATGGTGGTCAGCTGCCCGTGTGCAGCCGTTTTTGGTGGCGCCCGCGGCATGTATCAATACCAGAAGGGCGTGCTGAAGGGCTCACACACAGCCAATATGACTGTTGCCTGATCGTGCATTATCCATTTTGCTTTCAGGCCTGCCGCCACCGCTGCGTCAGGATTGGCGGCTGCTGTTCAACAGCGCAAAGCACGGCATGAGCTACAGCACCTTCCTGGGCAGGCTGGGCCAGGCCAGCCCCAAATCCTAACTCGTGTTCGCTGCCTGCCCGTGCCATGTTCATCTTGCACAACCAAACAGGCCTGCACGTCCGTGGCCACAGGACTGACGGCTGCCTGTTCCCACAGAGGCGGCACACACTGTATGTGCCAACACGCAGTTGATAGTGTGTGCGTGGTCTCATGCTTCCTGCTTGCAGGCTTGCCGCCGCCGCTGCGTCAAGATTGGCGGCTGCTGTTCAACAGCGCAAAGCACGGCATGAGCTACAGCACCCTCCTGGGCAGGCTGGGCCAGGCCAGCCCCGCTCTTTGTTTCTCACATTTTTCTTGCCTTCCAATTTCAAGTTTTTATCTTGCACGCAGGCCTGCAAGCCTGTGCCGGCAGGACTGGCGGCTGAGTGGTCACAGCAGTAGTATATTTCTTGCACCGATACACAGGTTTCATGTGTACTGCCGCCTCATGCCTCCTTTGTGCAGGCTTGCCGCCGCCGCTGCGTCAGGACTGGCGGCTGCTGTTCAACAGCACAAAGCACGGCATGAGCTACAGCACCTTTCTGGGCAGGCTGGGCCAGGCCAGCCCCACACTGCTGCTGCTTTTCATCGTCTTTCCACCCGCCGTTGTCGTCTTCGTGTTGCGCTCATGCCAGCGCACCCATGGCAACAGGACTGGCGACTGACTGTTCACATCAATTATGTACTGCACTTGCTAACAAACAGCTGTGCCGCCTCATGCCACCGCTCGCAGGCCTGCCGCCGCCGCTGCGTCAGGACTGGCGGCTGCTGTTCAACAGCACAAAGCACGGCATGAGCTACAGCACCTTTCTGGGCAGGCTGGGCCAGGCCAGCCCCACGCTGCTGCTGCTGCGGGACAAGGGCGGCGCCGTCTGTGGCGCCATTGCACACGCACCCTGGCAGAAGACAGGGACCTTCTATGGTGAGAGTGGAGCGGTGTCATTCCATGTGTGTTTTGATAGGGATGCTTACGTCAGCAGCTGCGCTGCCGCATATGTGTCAACCAAAGAAGAGCGCTATCTCAGCATCATGACTGTCTTGTGCTGTTTGCTGCAGGCGACTATGCGTCCAGCATCTTCGGCCTGCTGCCGCAGGCGCGCATCTACCCGGCTTCTGGCATCAACGCCAACCTGCAGTGGTGCGGGGTGGGCTTCAGCCAGCTGCCAAACGGTGTGGGCTTTGGGGGCCAGGTGAGCCCTATTTCATGGATGGTGAAGCCATACTGCAGCAGCACGATAGGCAGTAAAACAAGCTGCCAGGCATTGGCCCAGCAAGTGTCACAGCATGGTGATGGGGCGGTATGTGCAGTGAGGGACTGGGGTGGTGCAGCATCATCTTAGCGTCAAGGGTCAGCGCGGGGTGGGCTTCAGCCAGCTGCCAAACGGAGTGGGCTTCTGGGCCCAGGTGAGGCGTGGGCAATGCGGGTCAGCAGCAGCGTGGCTGCCAGGCGGTGGCACAGTACAGCAGCCTGACAGGCAGCCAAGCAGCATGGCGTACATCAGCGCAGCATTGAGGCAGTTGAGATGTGAGGCGATGCAGCAGCGTGCCAGCCTGCTGCCAAACCTGCAGTGGTGCGGGGTGGGCTTCCAAATGGTGCAGGGTTTGGCGGCCAGGTGAGATTCTGTGCCACACTATTACTGTGTTGAGAGAGGGCTAGCTGCATGTAAGGCTTATGTTGATGGTTCCTGCAACGTAGTGCCTGCTGGTTTAGGAGCCTGCACCACCGCAGCAGTGCCTTCATTCAGTGGTGACCTCCGCCTCCTGTTAAGCAGCACAAGTAGCGTGTGACAGATATCTCAATTCAACCAGCCACATTGCATACAGCTCCTGCTTTGTTGTTCTGCTAAAGCACACTATGCAAGCTTCCAGCATGCTGCATGCCTTGTTTGCAATGCAGGTGGGCCACTTTGGGCTGTTTGTGGATGCCACGCTGGACACGGGCATGAGCAGGCCCTGTGCTACATACGCCAGGTGAGCGGCAGCAAGTAACATGATGAATAACAAGATCATGACAAATGACAATGCAGCATTGCGTGATGCGTTGGGCGCGGGCATGAGACAGGCCATGCGCTACGTATGTGACAATGTAATATACCAGATAACAATGCGGCAGTGCATCACGCAATGGGCACACACATGAGCAGGCCATGTGCTACATATGCCAGGTGTGCAGCAGCGTTCTGTCACACATGTAGCATGCAGCAAGAGCTGAACGCCAGCATGTGACATTGTGCGATGAGCGGTACTGGCAGCATGTGATGTCATTAGCAGAGTGACGCTGCATGTGATGCCACCACCCGCTCGCCACAGCTCTGGCAAGACCTTGGCAGGCCACAGGCACCTGCGATTCTGCTGCCATGCCGGTGCACGTCCACTCCAAAGTATGCATCAGCAGCCAGCTGCCATTTATCTTCAGCAGCTGCACCTGACACCACTGTTGCTGCTGCCTTGCCTGCTCTGTTGCTGCTATGTCTTGTTGATACATTTTTCCTGCAGCCCCTGCCTGGCCAGCAGCCAGGTGTTCCAGGTGGATGTGGTTGAGGCGTGGCTGCTGCACCTTACACTGCTGCTGCTGCTGCCGCTGCTGTTAACTCACCTGCAGCCCCTGCCTGGCCAGCAGCCAGGTGTTCCAGGTGGACGTCATTGAGGCGTGGCTGCTGCACCTTACACTGCTGCTGCTGCTGCTGTTGCTGCTGCTGCCGCTGTCAATTCACCTGCAGCCCCTGCCTGGCCAGCAGCCAAGTGTTCCAGGTGGACGTGGTTGAGGCGTGGCTGCTGCAGCCACCAGAGGAGGAGCAACAGGACGGTGCTGGCACAGCAAGTGGCGGCAGCAGCAGGGGTGCAGGTGCGCAAGGGGCAGAGTGGCGTAGACTGTCTCAGCACAGTCACAGGCAAGGTTGCTGTCTTGCAGCGCAGCATGCTGGGTGTCAAGTTCCTGAGCACTGAAAGCTGCAGCATGCCAAAGTGAAAAGGCTGTTGCAGTATTATGCATATCACTGTACATCTCCTGTGCACACGAGGCTGCATTGTTCTGCGAGAGCAGCCCTGCTGCTTCTGCCGCCGTGGCCCGCCGGCCCGGCCACCACCCAGTCATCACTGCATTTTCCACCTGTACCATCGCCTCGTCTGCTGAGTCCCTGCCTCTCCACTGCTGCTGCTGCTGCCAGGCCTGAGTGCGCTGGACAAGGCCAAGGCTGACCGGCAGATCCTGCAGTGGGCCGGCGTGGACAAGAACTACAGCGCAATGGTCAAGGATGAACCGATTGAGGACTAAAGAACCACTATAAGCGGCTGCGCCAAGGTCATTGGCTCAAAGCATTTTGCATGTTACAAGGTTGCAACTGTTGAAAGTGGAGATATGATGTGCTAGAGCTTGTTGTGCAGTTTTCATCTCGCCGCCCAGCTGTCCTCATACGCACGTGTTGATTGCACATGCCGGCTTGCAGGCTTATTGATAAAGGTGGTGTCAGCTGTGCATATTGCAACCGGTGACATCTTTGTTGTCTGCAGCATGGCCCTGCACACCGCAGCGGCCTCAGTAGTGGCTGCCATCAGCGCTGACAGCAAGTTGTACGTTTCACTGGGGACTGCTAGCATGCTGTGCTTACAGTTGATGACAGAGACTATCAAAACCGTACATGAAAGAAGTGGTAGCATGTTGTCACACCAGTTGTCCTGCTTTTCTTCCTTCTGTGTGCCCTATTGCATGCCGTCAACTCCGCCCTGTTGTCAAGCATAGCTGCGAAGTTTGGTTTTATAGCAGTTGTTGCGTATCTCATCCCATTGTACCCTCTCTGAAATTGTACTGAGCCGAGTGCGTTTTTGTCTTTGCTGACTACAGCATCTCCCATACCTGTTACTTGTTGCACAACCCCTCATATTATCAAGCCAACTCAGTTATACTCAAAGGCACATACTCAACGGCACAAAAACTTGTGTTACACAATCTGCTGTGTTACAATGTAGCATAATATACAGTCATCCTCCACCAATTCAACAGATGCCACGGCCACTACTACAATGGACGTATGCATATGCACAGTATTGTACAGTACCCTTCATGATACTATTGCACAACTGTTCCAACCAATCACCACTCTCTACCCGTCAGAGCGGCAAGCTAGGGCAGCACTGCACTGCACAACTCTACCTTCCATGCCTGCACACACATACCGCACAGGCAGAACAGCTGTACTGCCAGTCGCATGACACGACACATAATACTCAAGATATGAGTTGGGATGCAAACCTGTCACACTGACAGTCGATCCGCCACTCGCTGCCAGAACCCAACAGCCACTGCACTCATCTAGCGGCGACATGGCAGCATGCAGCAGCAGTAAGCAAGCTGCTCAGTAGCGGCGGGTCTCGTCGATCACCCTGTCCATGGCAGCACCCACGCCGGTGGGGCAGGCGGGGCCAGGCTCGGCACGCTCCACGATGCGCTCGTTGGTGTCAATGACGGTGGCGCCAGTGGCGGAGGGGATAGCGGTCTCGCCCACAAAGCGAGTCTCCACCACATACTGCAAGAAAGAGAAGGGAGGGGCGGAGGCAGCAGCAGAGCAGGTTAGGCGTAGTTCACAAGTGTGCCGATAGATAAGAGGGAACAGCAGTGATGTCAACGTTGGTCTCAATACACACACTGCACAAGAGGCAGGAGGGGAGAGAGCCCATTACACCAGCAGCAGCTGCAGCAGCAGGCTGATAACATCACACACATGTCACCCACGAAGTAAAAGCAGAGCAAGGTAAGCAAGTCTATGTCACAGTGACAGCACTGCCGCAGCTCTGTGTGCATCCACAGCGTGTACCAAAGGACTCCTCACTCCACCTCACCTACTTCTCCGCTGGGTTCTGCTCCAGGTTCCGCTTCACACTCACCACAACACCAGCATGCCAAGAAGCAAACCCTAGGCCTCATCTTCAATCGTATCTTATGTGGCATTCAAGATATAATATTCTCACCTGCTTCTCCACTGGGTTGTGCTCCAGGATGCGCTCCACACGCTCCTTCACGATGGGACGGTCCTCCACCTCGGTGAAGGTCTTGGTGCCGCACACCTCCTCGTGGCGGTGGTGGTGCTCATGGTGGTGCTCTGCAGCAGCAGCAGCAGCAGCAGCAGCACAGCAGCAAGCTCAGGAGTTGGCTCAAAACCATTTGAGAGTTGCAGCAGGACAGGTGGTGCAAGCTGTCAAAAGATATGCATTTACGATCACAGCAGACAACCAGGCGCCTTTTCACCAGATCATACAGCGCGGCAGGCAGCAGGAAGGCAGGCGATCAACAGGCAGGTGGCAGCAGCAGCAGCAGCAGCACTCACCGGTGTGCACCCTCTCCTGCTCCGTCACCACCACAGGCACCTCTGCCACGCCCACACCCACAGGGCGCTCCACCACCTGGTCGGAGCCGAAGCTCTCGGTCACACCAGTGCCGGTCATACCGCTGCCTACCACATCAGTGTTGTGGTGGCCAACGCCAGTGTGGTGACGGCCGGCAGTATCGTAGCCAGTTGTGCCTGCAGCAGAGCCGCGGGTATAGTCAGGACCCACGGGACCAGAGCCAGCAGGGCCAGTGGCGAGCGGCTCGCCAAAGGCGCCACCGCCGAAACCACCTGTCGCACCTGTGTGTGCGTAGCCGGTCTGCCGGTGGTGGGTAGGGGCGAGCAGCGGCGCAGGTGGAATGGGGTTAGTGCGGGGTCGAGGGTTTGGTGGATGATGGCTGTGTGGTGTGCGGAGTGAGGTAATGCAGGCATTTGTGCTGCTGACACAAGTGAGCTGTAAAAGGCCATGTATGCAAATAATTTATGCTGACGACAGGCAGAGCTGTCGAATGCATACATTACAGCTGTGCCTGGTACGGGACAGCACAGCGCAGCGCAGCAGTAGTGGGTCGCTGATGCCCAGCTGCCAGCTCCACTCATTCGTTGCTGCACTGACACTGCCAAACTGCCCTAGGTTGTTTAGGCCGAGCAAACAATGTGCAACTGTAAATCTGCATGAAAATGCATAATGAAAGGCACAGTCAGCAAAAGATGCTTACCTCGTGCTCGTGGCCCTTGCCGGTCACCTTCTTCAGGGTATCCTTCACCCTGCAGGCAGCAGGGAAATAGGGAGAGAGCGCAGGATCGTATGGTGAGTAAAAACGGTGTTGCTGCACTAGAATTAGTGTACATTTGTGATTCATTTAGCAGCAGGCTGAAGCTATGAGTAGCAGCTCTGGAGCTGTGAGCATGCTGGCATCCACCTTGGACAAGCTTGCATGCATGCATGTACACTGCTCAGCTTGTGCCAAAGTTCCGCTTGTTGAATGAACGTGAAGTAGTAATAATCTGTGAGCAAAAACTGCGTGTACTGCCGTGCTAGCGCAGGAGCTGGTGGAGAGCATGGTGTAATTGCTGCTGATGAGGGCATGCCAAGCTTGGATGCTAAGATAATCAATGGCTGCTGCCAGCTGCCCTGATGGCCCTTAAAGGCTTGCCGCAATATAATCTACTCACTTCTGCATGATGTCTGTGTCGAGCGGGGTAGCGTTAAACACGTAGGCACGGTTTCCGGAGAGGGCGTGTCTGGAGAATTGATGAGAATGGCTGATCTGTTGGCACACGAAGCTTTCTTGACAAAAAGAGAAGATGCAGAAGCTATATAGGCCGCAGAAGTCGCACACGGGCTGTGATGCGTGCTTATCATCGATGAGTACCAACCTTGGCCTTGGCCGGTCAAATCAGTGTTGACCGCGCGGTGACCTACCCATCGAAAATCCAAAAGAAAAAATGAAAACATAACATTGCTCTCAATGTGAGCTTTTCCAGGTGACGCGCGCGGCATCGGACGAGGTTGGTTCCACAGGCAGTGCGGAGTCCGGCTAGGATCGTGTACAGTAACAACAACTGCTTGGGGTGGCATTATGCGTGTAGATCTGTCGTTCCTAGCAGGTGATACGCACCCCTATCCTGCTGATGCCGTGGGGCATGTTGTTCTTGCCCAACCTGGTTGAGGCCGGTTAACTAGGCACGTCTCGACCCATTACTTGCCATCTCGGCACTAGCTTAGAAAAAACACCGCAGACCTGCTCTTTTTGCTTTCATCAATCACCCAACTTGGTGCTACTTGAGCAACCTCGGCAGTGAAGTATGATTTGCAAGGGTATATCAAGCCTTTAGTTTCTGTTCATTGTTGAATCATGTGCTAGCATCGCTTTGGGGCAGGTGAGACTCGGCTTGAGCAGAAGCAAAACAGGAACAGGTTTGCCGGCCCACCACGAATAAAAAAGTAACCAGCTTGATGTAAGTCACTTCAGCAGCTGGTGTTAGCAGCATCTTAAGTTGCCTGGTGTCGCCCGGACCTGCAGGGGCGAGGAGGTCGCTGGCCAGCAGCATGGCCGCTGCTCCAGCTACCATTGGTGCTGGTCCGGCGAAGCTGAAGATAAAAATCAAAGGACTGTCGGTGCTGGGCGCCAAGCAGAAAGCCCAGCAGCAGCAAGTCAGCACAGGTAGGTACTTCCACTGCTCTGAGATGCTGCCTTGAGCAGCAGTTTAGCACCCTGGGCTGCAGGGGCAAGTTACTCACAACATATTCGTTCTTGCTTCAGGTCTTCCAAATGGCGTACCTGCTGTTATTGGTGACCAGCTGGCAGACCTGCATGCAGCAGGTGCGAACAGGGCAGCATCACACAACGTGGCATCACGCAGCAGGACTGCCTGATGTGGCTGATGCTCAGCAGTTGATTTGCTGCTGAAGGCCAAACTTCAGGTTCTTGTGCTGGTGGCACCCAAAGAGCGAATGAATGCTGCCTGCATGCGGCTGCAGAAGCAGCTGTTGTTGGTTGTACCGCACACAGCAGTTGGGACCCTGCAGCTGTGGCACGCTACCCTTATGCTGGCTGTTTGCAAATGTTGCTGTTGCAGTTGAGGCATTCTGCCAGCAAGGGCTGCGAGGCCTGCCAGGAGCAGTGCTGCTGGCGCCATGGAGGGAGCCCTCCCCACTGGAGCAGCTGGCTCCTTGGGGAGAGCCGTTGCCCCTGCAGGAGCAGCAGGTGCGACTGTTTGCTGCTTTGCAAAGTAGCCGTGCGCTGTGGTGAAGTGAATTTGCTAGTCCAAGGCATACCTGGAGGCCGCTGCAGAAGTTGTGCTGCAAACGATGTTGCATACAGTCTGCTCGTTGCCTGCCACACATGAGTGGTTGGCAGGATAGCATGCCTCGATGCATCAGAAACTGAAGCAGGCTGCTGTGCTGTTGATGTATGTATCGCAGGGCAACGAAATTGGTATACAGCCTCAGCAGCAGCTGCAGGAGCAGCTGTCACCGCAGCCAGGGAAGCAGCGGGTGCGCAAGCGGCGCGCACCAGATCCGCAGCAGCTTGCAGGAGACATAGCAGCAGCAGCAGAACAGCAGGACCCACAGCAGCTTGCATGGGGCAACCTGAAACGGCGGCGCACCAACCATCATCGGGCAGCAAGGGATGCAGCGCAGCTGTCCACCAGCATACACAGCATGCTGCCTGCAGCCTCGGGCGATGCAGCAGCAGCAACGCCAGCATCACCCTCTGTGGTGAGCCAGCCAAGGGCACCAGGTGTGGCTGCAGCAGCTGCGCCTGCACGTAGCAGTGGCAGGGCGGGTGCCGCAGGAGGTCAGCAGCCCTCTAGGTTGCAGCGGTCAACCTCCAGGCAAGTATCGCCCGAACTACCACCAGCAGCAGCAGCAGCAGCAGAACAGCCAGCAGTGCAGCAGCTTCCGGCTCCTGCAGTGCCAGCTGCAGTGGAGCCTGAGCCAGCAGCTGCTCGTGCCATGGATGTTGACGAGTCGCCTGCTGCTACAATGGCAGAGCCTGTTCCTGCAGCTGCGGGTGCAGCAGCAGAGGCAGGCGGTGCAACGCAGCAGCTGCAGCAGCAGCAGCAGCAGCAGGATCTACGGCAGCGGCAAGAAGCAAAACAGGAACCACAGGCAGAGGAGAAGTGCGCGCAAGAAACACACCAACCACAGGCGCAGCCACAGCAGCAGCAGCAGCAGTCAGAGCAGAAGGAGCAGCAGCAGCAGAAGGCCGCGCCCGTGCGCAAGCAGAAGCAGCGGCAGGCAGTCATGCAGGATCAGGAGAAGCCATCAGTGCCAAGCAGTGCAGCTGTACATGTTTCTGCGTCTCAGGTTGCAGCAGAGCAGCTGCCTGCAGTTGCTGCAGTGACCGAGCCAGCTGCCCCAGCAGCAGCAGCAGCAGATCTCAAGCCGGAGTCTCCACCCTCAGAAACATCGCATCAGCAGCACATGCCTGCACCCCAGCAGCTGCAGCAGCAGCTGCTGCCTCATAGTGCTGAGCAGGATGCTGCAGCTGCAGCAGCGCAGCAGCAGCACCAGCGGGAACACGAGTCGCCGCAGGCTCCTGATGAGCAGCTGCAGCAGATGAAGCAGCCGGAGCAGACAGCAGTCTCGCGGGACAGGTCTCAGTGCAGCTTGCCCCGTGGCGCAGATCAGGCTGGCGGAGCAGGTGCTGTCAGCATGCCAGCGCCCGCAGCAGCGATGATGCCTGCGGCGGCGCCTGCCGCAGCCGGCGGCAGCAGCAGCGCAGGCGGCGCAGCTGGCCGCAGCAGCAGCAGCAACAGCGGCCGCCTGCTGGAGCTGGCGCCAGGTGCGATGACGCCTGCAGCTCGGTCTCTGGCGATACTCTCTGCTGTGCCTGAGGTGCGGCAGCGCGTGTTGCCTCCTGAGGATAGGCCTGTGCGCAGTCAGGAGGAGGCCCTGGCTTTCCTGCAAGGGGTCATGGAGAAGGCGAAGCAGCTGAAGCACCAAGGGGACCGGCGCTACAGCAGCCTCGGCGGCTGGGATGTCTTTGGGCTGAGCTTCTATGCGCTGAGCAGCGTGGAATTTTTGATGTACTGGGACACGCTGCAGCGGCTGCTGGCTAAGCTGAGTGCAGCAGGCCAGCCGGTTGACAAGCTGCGGCAGCTGCACTACAACCTCGCGGCGCAGCCATTCCTGCGGCAGACTGGCAACCTGAGCATCACAGGCATGAATGCATGCATGAACTGCAAGGGGCCGGATGTAGCAAAGCTTGCGCTGCGCATGCTGCTGGAGCGCATCAGCGCAATCAGCCACCTGCGCAGCCTGCACAATCAGCGCAAGCAGCTGGAGGGCCACATCCGGCTGCTGAAGACAAACGGCGCAAGCCTGGGCAGCGGCAGCAGCAACGGCGCCGGCAGCAGCGCACGGCCCGCGGCCGCTGCTCCGCAGCAGCAGCAGCCAGCAGCGCAGCAGCAGCAGCAGGCTGCGCGGCTGCAGGCGCAGCGCGCTGTTGCTGCTGCTGCTGCTGCTGCTGGCAAGCCGCGGAGCCCCAGCGGCAGCAGCTGGTCCCCTGCAGGAGCGCAGCAGCAGCAGCAGTTCAACAAGCGCAGCCCGGACGACAGCAATGCCAGCAACCAGGAGCGCGTGCAGCTGCCGGTGGGCGGTGAGCACGCGGCAGGCACTGGCGGCGCTGCGGGCGCTGCTGCCGGCGGCGCTGCGGCGCAGGGCGGCCAAACAGAGCGCGTGCTAGCCCTGGCCAAATCGGAGCGGGCCTTGATGGAGAGTATGCAGGAGCTGCTGAAGCTGACAGACAGCATGCACCAGACGGTGATGCGTATTCAGCAGTTCTTGGAGCGGCCTGAGGTGCTGGCGAGCGAGCATGCGCGCGCGGCAGCGCTGCACATTAGCGTGTTGGGGCTGGACGCAGGCATGTTCAGCATTCCGCGCGTGGCTGCGCACACAGAGGCTGCGGTGACGTGCATCACCAAGCTGCTGCGCAGCAGCTAGCAGCAACTGATGCTGGCGGCTGGTGCGTTGCGGTGTGGCGCTGGTGTGTGCTGGCCAGGGTGCTGCGGCACATTTTGTTTTGTTCTGCTCCAGCTGTCCTTGGCAAGTCAGCTGGCGGGTGCTGGCAGGCTGTTGAGCGCCCTGGCTTGCAAATTGTTGCGGCAACCATGCGTGATCTGGCGTCCGCCCGCAGCATAGGTGTTGTCGCCATGGTTCCTACCTGCATGATCGTTGGACGGATGACTGGTGTAGCTGTGCTCTGCGCATTCTGATGGCAGCAGCAGCAGCAGCACGTTGGTAGGGTGAGCGTATGCACATGCGCGCATGCTGGGTGATTGGTTTGGTGGCGCTGCACGCTGCGCTGCCAGCCGTCTGTGCAGCGGTGCAGCAGCATTGCAGATTAAATGCCGGAGCTGTGCTGCGGCTGCTCATGTGAGATCCTGCAAGTAGCAAGCCATGGTACCTGCTGCAACTGCTGCAACTGCTGCAACTGTTGGTTGCTGCGCTGGCGCATTCACATGTTTCTAGCTCTAGCATCAACTGCACAGGGGGCGGTACATCGGCTCAAGCTACAGCCGGTTCATGGGGTGATCTGTGTACTGGTGTTTTGTGTGTCTGGATTGCTGCAGCGCATGGCGCGGATCATGACATCTGGCTGCCTGAATACTTCCTTGGGGGTGCAAAAGCAGGCTTGTTAGCACACGATTGCAGAGCCAGCTTGCTGCTTCGGACACAATGGCAGGGCTAGCTTGCTGCTTGGGTAGCAACTGGCTGCAGGGGCCAGGGGTAGGGCATGCAACAACTGCCAGGCGCACTTCAGCAGGGCTAGCTTGCCTATTGGCTGAGAGCTGCTGGTCACATTGTGTGTGACTAGTGTAAGGTGCAGCCTACGTGCCGACTCCGGCCGAGGATAGGCAGTCGTACAGCTGTGACGTGTGGTGCATTGGTGTCAGGCTGGGCCATTGCTTGGCCTCCTTTGTTTGCCTATTGGCTTCCCATTCTGGGATCGAATGGTGGCTCGGCCTGTGTTGAGCAGCCATGGATTCTAGTGTTTAGCGCAGTGCCAATCGAGCATGGCATGGCTGTAGTAGTTTGGGAGCGTCCTAGCAGCACACAGGGCAGTTTACGGTGCGCCTTGCGAGTCATGGTCAGTGTAGGCATGTGTAGGCTGCAGCCGTTTACAGCAACCCATAACACAGGAACCGGTTGCTGCCTATGTGAGCTGCATGTACAGCATGGCAGGGTATGCCCAGCGCATGGTGCCTGGTGGTGGGGGGTTTGCAGCATATGTCGCGTGGCGTGCAAACACAGCACATGTTACGCCTGTTTTGCTGCGGCATCTCAAAAGGCATGGGTACGAGCTGCAGTGTGCTAGGCCCTTGTATCATTTTGCAAGTCCAGACTGAGGCCACAGGCTTAACTGTGGTTTGTTGTGCAGCTCTGTGGTGGTTTACGCTGATGTTGCTGCTGCATGCACCTGCATATGTTCAAAGAGGAACAATTCATGGTGGACTGCAGCACTGTGCGAGGCCGTGCTGATGTGCATTGTGCAGCTCAAAGGCAGCAATGCGCAGGTAGCTGCACTGGGTTCGACATGAACGGTGCAGTGTGTCCTTCAGTGATGCAGGTTGCATAATTGTTGTCGGCAGCTGTGGCGGCGCAGCCTCTGCTGCTGCCAAGCATCCTCGGTGTGGGCTGTGTGGCCTGCCTAACGGGTGGATTGCTGCAGCTTTCATCGTGGATGGCATCGTATAGGTTTGCTGTGGTGTGCGGACTGTCTAGGCGTGGCGTGTATACCCGCATCACAAAATCTTCAGCTAATTTAGCAGTAGGGTGGGGCTGCAGACAGCAGTCAGCTTCGTAAGTTTGCAGACTAGCCCTTATCATCAAGGGCGTTTTTTGTTTTGCAGGTAGGGTTGTCGTGTCTGGCAGTCCCTGGCGGTGATGCCGTGCATGTGCATGTTTTCTGGACAGCCATGCACGTTACACGGGGCAGACTGGGCAAAGTAGGTTGATACAAAAGAACAGTGTGTATGATTCTGTGTCTAGCTTTGCAAGCAGGCTATGCTGGTAGGCTTGTACTCGTTGTAGCAGCAGCATTAGGCATTGTGCACAGGTTTGGTGTACATGGGCGCGAGATCGCCTCCTGTGTGAGCTCCTGCAGGCATGGCAGCGCCAGCGCTGATATGTCTCCTTGCCAGTTGCGTCGCCTGTGAGGCATCGTTCAATGACTTTGTGGCACTGCGAAGTGTTGTCAGCGTGTGTACATGTAGGAAGATATGCCGCTCTTTCTGTCATGATGCACCCTGTGCTTGGGGTTGTCCAGGGATTCCTCACAGACAGGTTGCTGCCCAGCCTGTCGGGTTGTCCTGTACGGTTCTTCTGTGTTTTTGCTGGTATAATCGTATGTTGCAATCTGGTACCGGTGTTTTAAAGAAAGTGCTGCGTACCTTGCGAATAGACTCTGCCTCTCATCGGTCAGAGTCTGACCTGTCGGTGGCCCATCGGTGGAAGGCAGCACTGCCCCCTGGCTCGCAGCAGCAGGTCGCTAGGCGGCACATCCGCCTAAAATCATGCATTTGTCGTTGTGTACGGCACGTTGTGGCTATGCATGACATGTTGCCCATGTAACACTTGGTTGAGATCCAACCCGGCTAGGGTTGACAGGGATTGCGTCATGAAGCGTGTGTGGCTCACGCAGACTGCTTCCATCCGGCGCCAGTTCCGTTCAAGTAGCAGCGTGTGTGCGAGCGTGTGCTGCTTCCGAAGTGCACGACCTGTACACACGTCTGGGCCCGCCTTGTTGCAGCTCTTCTTACCTTCAAACGGTTACCTTTGTGCATAGGTTACAGTGTCAGTGCTGACCCTGCAACGCAAGCAATCAACAGATCGTGTTGGTGCATCAGCTCGAAGTGGCTGTGCGCTGAGTCCGTGATCGCCTTTTCAATCCAATACACAATAGTCAACTAAGCCTTGAGCAGCCCGGCGACATGGCGTTCAGCCTGCTCAGTTCGCTTCCAACAGCAACGCATCCTCGTGCTGCACAGCTGCCAGCTCAGCCCCGCAGCCTCGTGGGCAGCGTGCAGCCCCGGATCTCCGTAGCTGTAAGCCATGGTAAGAAATACAGCTCCTTGCAGGTGCTCTATCGCTGTCATGCGAGCGCCCTGACATCATGACTGCATGCCAGCTGCAGCAGCCCAACCAACGGCAGCTGTTGCTTGTGCATTCGTTGTGTTTACTAAACATATGTCTGTCCTGGTCTGTCCCTGACATGTCCTTTGCAGCTAAGCGCCAGCGGCGCTGCGAGTGTGCGGCAACAGCAACAGCAGCAGGCCCCAAGGTCATGCTAGCGAATGGTCTGGTAGACTACTACGAAGTGCTTGGGGTGAGAGAGGGTGCTGCTGTCACCCTGCTGGTCAACCAAGACCCTAGAGCGATTGTTGCTGTGACGTATCTGTGCTATATCAGCATGCGGCAACGGGCCTTTGCAAGCAGTTGGTCAACGTGCAGCCTGGCAGTTGTACAGTCTCCTGCAAGCAGCTGCAGGTACTGCACAGCAAAGTACAGGTGCCTGCAGGGTGGCTGCAGCAGCGCGCAAGCATGCCTGAGTCCTGCATCCAGCAAAGGCTGGCCATGGCACTGGCTGCTGCGCTGCATTCGGGCAACTGCAGCTGGATTATGGCGCAACTGCGGAGGACATTACAGCGTGCATGCAGCTTCCCCGGCCTCCCGCACGTGCCGCTGCTTGCAGGAAAGCTTTTTCTGCTGGCCACACCCCTGACATCTCTCTGCGCTGCTCATGCCTGGTGAATGATTCGCAGGTCGATGATGATGCAAGCGCAGAGGAGATCAAGCGTGCCTATAGATCCATGGCTAAGGAGTGCCACCCAGACTACCTGGGAGACAAGGGCCACAACCTTTGCATCCTGCTGAATGAGGCGTATGAGGTGGGTGCTGCCATGGCTCTCGACGGCCCGTATTTTGTTTTGGCAACTGCAGAAAGGCGTACACACAGCAGCAGGTGGCAACAAGTTGGGTGCTACAGCAGTTGGTGAGTAGTGGCTTGTTGCTCTGGGGGCAAGCTTGACAGCTGCTTCTCATTGTGGCGGTGTACTGCGCACTGCAGCAAACTTTGCAGTGCTGTTGCTGCCTGCTGATGCTCTGCGCAGCAACTGTCAGTGTGCAACGTGTGCTTTGTTGTTGACAGTGAACAACTGCATCAGCTGCATGCAAGCAGGCCGTTGAAGCATCCAAGAAACGCGTGTTATGCTGCGCTGTGCCGTGCTGTGCTGCTGCAGGTGCTGAGTGATGTGGGGGCGCGCCAGGCCTACAACGCCCGCCTGGAGACTGCCCTGGCTGATGAGGAGGATGACTACACAGGTGTGATTTACAACACTTGGGGTGGTTGGCGTGTGAATGATATTGTGTTTTGAAACAAGGATGCGGTATCCGGTGCTTTGGGGAGTGGCACGAGCCAAGTAGCAGCGCCAGCAGCAGCAGCAAAGCCCATGTTGCGTCGGTGGTTGGGCGGGTGTTTCAGCCATGTTCAGTGAGCGACGTGCACGGCAGCCAGTAGGAGCATCCTCAATATGCTCCTGCTAGCGGCAGTGCACGCCGCTCTTTGAAGATGGCTGCAATACCCGTGCAGGCCACCAGTGTATGTATGGCTGCGAATGCAGGTGTGCACATGGCCGCTAGTAGCGGCATTCTCTCAAAGAAGCTTGGCGTTTGGCTGGTCAGATGTTGGCGGATCTGCCTTTGCAGGTGTTGATGCCGGTGTCTTCTTATGCGACTTGGATTATGCTGCCTGCAAAACCCAAGTCATTCAAGAACACACCCGCATCGACACCTGCAAAGGGAGAGGTTCCAACACCTGGCAAACAGCGCCACCACCCTTCTTCCCGACAAGCAGCACATGTGCTGTTGAATGTTGTCAGCGCATGCGTCACCAAAGTATTTATTTAATCAGGAGATCCTAATCCAAATCAATGAGGTAAAGATCTACCCATGGGTCAGTAATCACATTACAATCAGAACAACCCTGATTAATGTTGTGTTCAACCGCTGTTGCCCTGCAGGCGAGCCACTGAGCAAGTGGATGCCTGGCACGAGCTCCATGGCCAAGAATGAAGACCCAGCCGAGAACCGTGCCGTGTTTGTGGATGAGAACACCTGCATCGGTTGCAAGCAATGCGTGTGGCACGCGCCAGCATGCTTCAGGTGCGCTGCTTATTTATATCTAGCGTTGAGGTTTGGGGTGGGGGTGCTGTGTTGTGTGATGTTGGCTCATCTTGCGTGCCTGTTTGGCTGGGACTGCTTGCACAGGCTGGCGCCAGTTCATGCTCATGCATCAGTGGCTGCGGTGCTGGTGATCAATGTTGGCTGGCATGTATCGAGTCGGCTTGCTGACCCTGCTGCTGCTGCTTGCAGGATTGAGCCGGAGCATGGCCGCAGCAGAGTGTATGCGCAGTGGCTGAACAATGAGGAAGAGCTGCAATCAGCAATCGGTAAGCCGGTTTAAGCTGGCTGTTATAACTGGTATATTTTATTTTTGCAGCATTGGTGTGATGCTTGTTGCGTGCGGTGGTGACGTTGGGTGTGGAAGCACCATGGTGTGAACAGGCATGCACTTGTTGCTTGTGTTATGGCTGCGCACGTGCTGAACTGCTGCTGTTGCAGCAGCCAGGAACCCAGGCCGCATGATGTATGTTTTAAAGTTTGAATAGGTGAAATCTGATGCTTCGGCATCTGAAAGATAACTATTCAGCTGAAGGCCTGGGCAACAGCACATATGCTCTGTTCGTGTCATGCATGCCGTTTTCATTATCGTGCTGTACCAGTGCAACAGCTCAATGCATATTGCGCTGTCAAGGGAACTTGCTGTTGCGTTGCTTTTGAGCAGTGGGTTGCATCAGACGACACCGTTCACCTGTGTACGCATGCAATCCCATTGTCTGGCCCTACACTGCTGCTGCTGCCAGTCCTGTACACATCCCGGCAGCCAAAGTATCGCTTCCCCCGTCCTGCACGCCCCAGTCAATAACTCCCCCTGTCCTGCACGCTGCAGTCAATAACTCCCCTTGTCCTGCAACCTGCAAAATGCTGGCCGCCATATGCAGACTCCTGCCCGGTCAACTGCATCCATTGGGTGCAGAAGCAGGACCTGCCAGCGCTCGAGTACGTGATGCAGAACCGCGTGGAGCGCGTCAACGTGGGTGTGATGATGGCTGGGCAGGGCCGCGTGACCGATGTGTTTGATGCTACCATGAGCTTCATGAAGGAGAGGAAGCGCAAGGAGGAGGCGCAGCTGAGGGCAAAGCGCGCATACAGCCCTGCACAAGAAGAGGCGCGTAGGTGGGGCTGCTGCGCTGTTGTTTGCATGTGTTCCTGCTTTTGTTTTTGCTGTTGTTTGGGTGGTCTTGGAACGCAAGAGGAAGGAGGAGGCGCTGCTGAGGGCCAAGCGCGCGTACAGCCCCGCACAGGAAGAGGCACGCAGGTGTGATTTGGGGGCCGCTGAGCTAGCTGCTAGGCTTTCAGGGGCTGCATGCTGGGTTTGATTTGCTGGGTTGCTTGCTTTGCGCACATGTGTTTTGGGGAGGCGCAGCTGAGGGCCAAGCACGCATGCAGCCCTGCACAACAAGAGGCGTGCAGGTGGGCTTGTTTGTCTTGCAGCAAGCTGTTGTGCTTGCAAAGATGTGCTTACATTATGTGAATTGGGAGGCATGTGGTTTGTAGGGGGTGGTGAGAGAGGGCATTCAGTTCTTCTGCACACTTTGAAGCGCTACGTGAAGTGAGCAGTTGCTTGCCGGTGGGCAGTATCCTGCTTCTGCTATCGCACGCGCTTGCGCCGACATTTGTACTGACACACTACTGCTCCCGCTGCACCCTCTGTTATTGTGTCACTTTTTAAATTCCTGCAGGCAAGCCGCGGAGCAGCTCCTGCAGGACCACCTGGGCTTCTTCGCGCGCTTCTTCTCCACTGCAATGAACAACATGCAGGAGGCAGTCGAGGGCAGCGGGTCAGACCTCAAGGTCGGCAACCGCAAGCGTACGCAGCGCTGGAGCGAGCGCAGCGGCAGCGGCAGGGGATACATCAGCGAGGGGGCTGTGGTGGGTGGTGGGGACTACTTCCTGGTGCCTCCGGAGCGTGCGCTGGTGCCTGTTACGGTGTACCAGCAGCAGGACTGAGCGGTTGAGCAGGCGATTTGTGGATGGTGTGGTTGCTGCTGAGAGTGTCAGCTCACAACGTGACCATGGGAGAACAACAGTTGAAGTTGTAGTTGTGCTGCTGCCCAGCAACATGTGATGTAGTGGGTCCTGCTGTTGCATGCTCTTTGGTTGCAGCAGTGGCGTGGGGTGTTGGTCGACTGTGTCAGGCTTGGGAGGGAGTTTGTTTGAACACGCGCATGCAGAGGAGGTGATGTTGTTGCTGAGGTTCAGAGGTGTGAGAGCAGTGCAGTGGTATTAAAGATGCTGTAGAACTGCCAGTGGACCTTTGCAAGCGCCATGGTGTGCAAACATGGCAGGCGACATGTGCCGCATCGCTAGGTTAGCACAGCGTGCTTGTAGAAGAGTCTGTTGCGTGGTCTGCTTGTGCCATGTGCACGCAGATTGGTGCTGCGACTGCATTGCAGCCGTGCTTGGGAATTTGCCAATGGATGCTGTGCATGGTAATGTGGGAGGGCCCCATGCGTGGTGATGTGTGCTGTTTGTTACATGCCACGTCACCACAGGGTTTTGCATGGGGTATTGCTTATACTATATGTTCACAAGTGTTGTTACCGTTCCGTAACACCGCGTGCAGTGTGGTGGCTTGCGCAAGCTTGCCATGCATTCTATGCGTGCCTGGAACGTGTCATGCTTAGGTTTCAGCATGTGTTACGTGGCAACCCTGAACATTGGGTTTTGCCAGACATGTACTGATCCTCTTTTGTCAGCAGCTGCCCTGTGTTCTTTTGTTGTTCTTTGCCATCCAAGGCACTCGCCAGCATGCAAGCACCTGCTGCAGCAGCAGGCTGCTGTGTGCTAGCTAGCCAGCTAGCTAGCGTCTCACGAGTTGAGAAGAATCTACTGCCTTCCACAGATTGAGCACACAGCATACAGAGTGGCTGAGAGCGGCCCTCTCTGTCTCAGCTCTGTTCTGCCAGCCTGCTCTGGCTCTGCAGTATAGGACAAGAGGCTGGCTGGCAGTTTGTTGCAGTTGTGGAGTGGTGTTTGTCAGTGCGCAGTGCTCAGCAGTTCTGATTGAGTGTCTCACTCTCTTCAGTGCTTGAGAGGCAATGAAACTGGCAGGGCTGCACACTGTGCAGTTCATGCAGAACTCCAAAATCAACATGCTGGTGTGCATGTGCGCTGGCAAGCGAGTACGCTGGCATGGTTGTGCGCTGGCATGGTTGTGCGCTGGCGAGTTGGAGTGCATGTGCGCTTGTGTGTTTGTGGATGAGATGTCCTCGCAGGCTGCACCTGCCCATGTGTTTGTGCAATTGGGCTGCAGCAGCCTGCGTTGGGAGAGGGGCAGCTGCAATGGTGGCACCTGGGTGCCACCACAGCTGCCGATTGTTGTTTGCGCCGCTGCTGCTGTGATCAGCTGCAAGCAGCTATCCTGCAGGACAGTGGCCTCTTTGCTGCCGAGGAGTGTGCTTGACTGTGGCAGATCATGTGTGATGCACAGCGTTGGGAGGGGTCTGGCTGCAATTGGTGAGCGCTGTTTGTTCAGTTGGGAGCTATCACACTGGCGTGTCTGTCAGTGCTGAGCGTAGCGTCTGTGGTCGCTGCAGCAGCTGCTGCTGATGGCGCGTGTTTACTTGTTTGGGTGCGTTGCAAGAGGACTCTCTGTCAGCTGTGCTCCCAGGTAGGCTCGCTGCATGGCTAAGAGATTGGTACATGAAGCCAGTGGCACAGGACGGTGGCAAAGTGCATGTTTTGGCATGCACCCACAGGGGCCCGTGGTCGCACATGCGGTGGCGGTGTCAGTGTGCAATCTTGCTTGTCTGCACAGCTGCTGGCGCTGTGCATAGTATCAGGTACCAGAAGTGTCAGTAGTAAGCGGTACCACATTCTGAAGGTATCATGCGAGGGTTACGGTGAGCTGGCCGCTGGCTGGTTGGGTGGCTGATCGAGGGGCTGGTTGGTCAAGGGTCCCAAAGCAAGCAATGCAGAAGCAGCTTATGAAGATGCAGCAGCTCTGCAACAGGTTTTGGTGCTTTGCTGCAGCTGCCCACTGCTGCTGCTGCTGCTGCTTGAGGTTGCTAGCACTCTGCTGGCCTCGTGGTGGCACAAGTTTCCTTGCACTGTGCCGAGCAGAATCTGGAAAGTTTTGTGGAACAGCATGTGTCTGGTGATGTGCATGCTACCTTTCCTGTAGCTCAGCCAGCATGTGGCAGCCGCATTGCAGCTGGTGAATGATCCGCATGGTGATGTCGCACAGCTGCATGCGTGGTCAGTAACCTGTCGGTCTTCTTTTGTACAACATCACGTCGCTGGCACGTGCCTGTATTCGGCATCTATGTGTGCTGCTGTAGCACATTGAATTGCCGTGCTACCTGTGCCCGGCGCGGTAGTGTCTTTGGTAGTTGCTCATGCTCCACGTTTTGACTTCTCAGTTGGCTGCCTGCACGGCAGGGGACCAGATCTAGCACATCTACATCTGATCATTCACCAACCTTCCATATGCTTCCTGTTGGTGGCTGGGATCAATTGAGCTGGCAGTTGCTGGCAGCAGCTCTATGCCTGTGCCATGGTATGTGCATATGCATGTTATGCATGCCACATGGCAGTTGTGCCAGCTGATTTTTTTGTACCATTTGCTGATGTAATCCAGCCTTGTGACTCACACTAGAAGTGGAGGCTTTGCAGCACCTCACCAGCAGTCCCTGGCTGGTCGTTGAGAACGGGCGTGTGTAATCTTGAGTACCCCTTTTCCAGAGTGGAGGGAGAGGGAGGAAGGTAGAACATCATCATACTTGTTTGGGAGGCAGTGGCCCCCCAGTGGCGCTTCAAACACTGCTTTATGAAGTATGATCAGACCATCACATCCACTACTAGCAGCTAGTCTCATGTCTTGACGAGTTGACGGGCCGCGACTCGTACTCATCGTACGGTTGCATCAATTCTCAAACTTCCACTAACTGTGGGAAAAGCTTCATACATCACATCCACTGGCCAGTCCGTCATGTCTCGAAGAGTTGATGGGCAGCGAAACCTACTTATCAAACGGTTGTTTCAGGTCTTCTGTAGTGAACGACGCGCACCACTAAGGAGTCAGCAAGACTGTGTGTGCTTCTGTGCTATTTGCCAAGGTTGTGGTCGCCCACTGTAGCGTTGCACAAAGCACTCCAGTAACCTGCCGTGATCAGCTCTGCTGCAAGGCCTGCCCGCCAAGCATTCCCAATGGCTGATTACGAAGGAACAAAGATCAATGACAAGGTCGACGGTGAGCCTGAGCCTGAGGCTGGCGTTGGTGAGATGAGATGTTGCAGGAACAGGGGCTTGAACACAGCGCTTGCGTGCAATGATGCGCGTGCATGCATGTAAGCAACGTTTCAACAGTTTTTACCTGCTCAATGGCTCATGATAAGCCGGTGCATGTCCCCCTAGATGCCACGAACGCCCTGCTAGGCCAGAACGAGCAGAGTGGTAGCACTCGCTTCATAGTGCGCAGCACGTGCTAGCGGTCTGCTGTAAGCAAACACATAACCCTCTGACTTCCTTGTTCCACACGTGAATTTTCCCGTGGTACAGGTGGCGTCAAGGTGGCAGGTAGGCGTTCGTGGTGACAGCTCAGCTGTCCAGGTCAGCAGGTGCCAATAGGAAGTTCCCGCTGGGATCTTGCGCAAGATATTAGGCCGTCTAGCGAACCAGATGGTGCCTGGATAGCAGCTGCATATAAGAATACTGCTCTGCATTTCTCGGCAATGCAGCACTTTGTGGTGTGTGGCAGCAGGCCATGCTGTGTCTGCCTCAGCACTGTTGAACAGCTACAGCGTCAATCTGCAGCTGGTGACGGCGTGACTTTGGATATTGGCATGACATTCCACCAGGAGATGCCATGCACTGCACATGCCGCGCTCAACTTGATGTACGAGCGCCACTGACACATACACTGCTCTCCGCTTGCAATTGCCGCCTGCCATGTGCCGCATTAACTGACACCACACTAAGCAGGCCATGAGGTTTTTAAGGAGGGCGTGAAAGCACCCACAGGTAAGCAGCACATGCCGAAACGAGCTATCACTGACCATAGTAGGGCCGCAGGCTCATACACCGTGTCTGTGACAGGCAAATCTGCATTGTACAGCCTGGTGCCCAATTGCAAGACGCTAGCTCTACTGCATGTGACGTGGTGCAGATATGACATTGCACAATGCTGACCGCACATGCACAGGCGCCAGCACTGGTACAGCAAACTGCTCAAGGTGCGCAACTGTCACAAGGTTGCAACCGCAACTCACATTTCATGCTGCTGTCGTTGACACTTTGTACTACACTTGCTGTTGCAGCGGCAGAAGCTGTGCAGGTGGACCCAGCCCTTGCATATGCCCTCGCCAAGGAAGATGCAGGCACTATCGGCTACCAGGGCGGCTATCACGTCAAGGAGGGTGATGTGGAGGCGGCAGCAGAGGCTGCCTCCATTCCTTCGGATTTGAATGAGCCGTGCTAGAGGAAGCCTGCAGCAACTAGATGATACAGCGCTGCTGGCAGATAACATCACAATCTGGCAGCTTGCGTGCAGCTTGCGTGCAGCTGCCTGACTATGCACAGAAGCACAGAGCTGTCAGCTCAGTGAGCCTCGTGGACGATGGGCGCTTGTTGCGGTCATGCTGACTGGGCTTGCACAATTATCGCTGAGCCGAGGCCTAAGATGTGATGGTTAAACACGTGGGCTCCAGAAGCGCATATTTTGGTGCTGCAACCTATTGACCAGGTGTTAGTGGTGGCGTGTGCCGCATGAACACACCATGTAACCCCTCTATCTATCATGTTGTTGGTGCTTGCTGCTTTTGGATTGCACGCCTTGCAAACACTGTTCTTCGGTCAATGGCATCTCCTGCGAAGTTGACTACTGGTGATGCGTGCACTGCTTAGAGGTTCAGCAAGCATACTTGCAAAGATGGACAGTTGAACATGAAAACAAGCAAATCTGCGCACCTTCAAGCAGTGCTTGTACAGACATGGATAACAAGAGCTCACACATGTCTGCTGAAAACAGAGATGATGTAACAGGGAGAATTTACTACTGCACAGGGTGTCCATGACTGTGCTTGTGGTAGTGGAAAGGCTTGCACAGAAGCACACCAAGCACAGCAGTCATCACCATGAGTCTTAGTCTCCTTCCTGTGCTTGCTGTCTTGCACCTCTATGAGGTTCAGCAGCAATCGCAGCACTTGTCGTGGATCACTCCAGTGATTGAGCAAAGCCAAACACGGTTTTGTGGAGATCATTTCCATTTTGAAAATTTCATACACTGTGCAGCGTCATGTGGCCCTTGGAACACCTAAACCATGAAACCGCTAGCTTGTAAAGCCCTTGGCTTTAGCGCATGGTATGTTACACACACAGATGCTGTGCTTACAGCGCGATAACCAAGCACCATGCAACAAAGCAAGAGAGGAAGACTGCTGTTGCATGTGAACATTGTGCCCCCCCACCCCCTCTCCTCTGACGAACTTGCGTCTGCCTAACGTAGGCATGGTTTGAAACCATGGTGAGATGCGACACCGTGTGAGGGTGACCCTCTGGTCAGTGCTTCCCCGCGGCACTGCATTGCGAGCACGACAGCTGCCAGCTGCCAGCGGCAGTGTCGCTGCTGCAGCATCAGTGGTGCCTCTAGCGCTGCTCAGTGGCCGCCTGAAGACTGAGCCTCTGCTGCTGGTGCACTCGAGGGCAAAACAGCGTGCTAGCTGCGCGCCCTGGAAGAAATGGCTGCTGCATACAAAGGACGCTGATGAACTCATCGCTCCCTGGCAAGGCGCAGGTGCCAGGCCGTATTTCTTGGCAGCTCTGCAAGCTCCTGCAAGCTGCAGCACAGCCCAGGCGATATTGTAGAATACTGCTTGGCAGCTCCTGCAAGCTGCAGCACAGCCCAGGCGATATTGCTTGGCAGATCCTGCAAGCTGCAGCAGCATAGGCACACCCCGACAGGCAACTTGCCCTGCAGTGCCTCTGCACTACAGACTGTTGAACAGTATACTGTCGCAACTCCAGCTCACCTGGCAAGCACATGTTTGTGCTGGTGCAGACATCAACTGCCCCCATCCAGCTGTCATGTGGCAATCGCCAGCCGTGCGCATGCCCGGCTGTGGGCACTGCTGACAACAAGTGCTGGGGCCTTCTTGAGTGACTGCAGGAGGGCTACCCTGCAAACAGCACGCGATGCCAAGCGCGACGTGCAAAGTCACCAGCCCATACTGATCTGCCTGCTGTCTGGCACATGTACAAGCCTGCAGCAGCTGCCCCGGCCTACTAAGCGGCTGTGGCAGCAGCCACCTCTGGTCAGCGCAAAGACAGGCCAGTGGTGTCCCAAAGATGCAACTGATGCTACCACACATGCCACCATGCAACCCATGTCTGGACAGCGGAAGCCAGCAGGCCGTCACCTGTTGGCGGATGTTGGTCACGAGCTGCTGCTGCATCCACAGCCCTTCGATGATTTTGCAGCAGCAGCAGCAGCAGCAGCAGCAGCAGCAACAGGAGCAACAGCAACAGGAGCAGCAGCAGCACAGGAGCAGGCGCAGCGGCAGCAGCTGTGCTGCTTCCAACAGCTGCAGAAACTTGCGCTGAGCAGCATCTGTTGCTGCAGCAATGGCACCCAGTAACAGTAGCACAGCCTACTGCCAATTGCAAAGCTTTGCTGCCGGCAGGTGCAGACGTTCGACAGTAGGCATGAGCATGCATGCTACTGTTGCTGATGAAGCAGCAGGGATGCATCTTGCAGGTCCACTTGCTGGCAGCTCCCTGGCATGTCTTTGCAAGGTGCAGCAGCAGCCGAACATACTGGCCAGCAGCTAGCCATGCAGAGCTTATTCAGCAACCTAAATGCTCCGAGCTCAGCTTACCTGGCAGGCAGGTGTGCATGCTGGCGCACCCCTTCTTCGACACCAGGCAGCTGCTGCTTGCGGCGGGAAAGCTGGGCCAGCGTGTTGCCGCAACTCCGCTGAGCTAAAGAGATTGTAGGAGTGTTGTATCGATGTATAGCAGCGAGCAACAGACAAGCGCAAGGAGAGGCAGAGCAGGCGAGCTGTCTCGCGGCCCTGACGGGGATTCGCAAAGGCGCGAGACACAGCGCACCGTGTCCCGTGTTTTTTGGATCCACGTACTCGAAAGTAGGAGGATAACCGTTTAAAGACGCCTCTGCTAGCGGCAGCAGCACCAGGACAAAAGACGAAGCAAGAGGCTGAGCAACAGGGTGGCCACGAGTGTGTAAGTGCGGAGTGGATGAGTAAGGTTTCCTTTCACAACAGGTGGGCTGCCACTGACTTGGTCGGTTGCTGGTAGGCCTTATATACCGTGCATGCTGGCCAAGTGGCATCTGTCATGACAAAGTGACATGTGCTAATCTCACAGCTGACACACTGGTTACACCTGCAGAGTGACAACTTTGTCTCGCCATGGCATGACGGCTAGCACAAGCGAAGCCTACAAACGATGGGGTGATACACGCACCACCGCAGGGATGAGAGCTGCAGGCAATGTGGCAAATGCAATGGTCCCTCTGCTGAATGAACGATGCAAGCATGCTGAGCACACACATGAGTGGCCGGCAGCAGCGGCATCCAGTGACTGTTATGTCAGCTCCAAACCCATTGACAACACTTAAGAATTCTAGGCAGGTACTCCCATAGCATGGTGTATCGAATCGGTCCCGTGAAAATGCAGCAGCTGACTGACCGGTCACATGCCACACATGCAGATTCACAGGCTGAGCACTTTCACAGCAAGCTGTGAACGCAAGCCGGAAGGCAGCACACGCAAGCACAGAGGTACAATGCACAAGACAGCGGGCGGTGCACTTCGCCCAAGGCACGCGTCAGAACAGCACGCACACCTATGCAGGGCAGCGGCGTGAGGGCGCAACAGCACCCAGCATCATGGCGCCGCCGCTGCTGTTGGCAATCTCCCCCTACAGCAAACTCTACCCAGCACATGCCCCTTGCAGCTTGCAGCCGCATCAACAGCAGCAGCTGCAGCAGCACCTGCGTCACCGTGATGAGTCAGCGCTGACGCAGATGCTGCAGCAAGGTCGATGCCCCTGGGGTCATGGGGCACTTCACAGCACGTAGCTGGCCAAGCACCAAGCTGAACTTGAAACGAATGCTCAACCACCGCAACTAGACATGCCATTTTTATATTCACAAAGTACTACAATGAAATTCACGCGAGGGCAAGCTGCACACTTTCAATGCACCTTGTAATATCCACGATGCAGAGCACACGTAGCACCGCATCAAAGTAGCAGGCCAGCATGCACAGCCCTTGACAATGCGCTGCTGTCGCCGTGCAGCTGCATCTGCAGCCGCAGGAACTCTGCTAACGTGTTGCTGCCATTCCAGCTCTCCACACCCTTCAGCACCAACAGCCTACTGCTGGGCATGCCGCTGCTGCTGCTACTGCTGCTGCTGCTGCTGCTGGTTCTTGACTGCCGTACTTTGACCCATACCTCCTGTTCCACAACAATGCTGCTGCTGCTGCTGCTGCTGCTGCTGCTGCTGCTGAAGCCATGTTGCTCAGCATGCTGCTGCTGCAGTTGCTGCACTTCCACTGCCAAGATGTCGCTATAAGCATACGTGTACACAGCATGCTCCCTGAACCCCGCCCTAACTTGAAAACCCTCATCATGAAAGCGGTACCATCTGTCTCCCAGCTGATACCAGCGGTCCACAAACCTAAACCCTTTTAGGTACTCGGCTTGAAATAATCCTTGGCGGGGCCACTCGGCTGGCCAGTCGCCTATTGCCAGCTGCTGCTGCTGCTGCTGCTGCATCGGCTGCTGCTGCATACTGGCGGAGACAGGTGACAGGACGCCTGCAACAAAACATATAAAGCATATACAGCACCATTGACCCAGAATGGCTGCCTACTGGTACAGCATGGCTACATGGTACATGCGCCGCAGACGTGCTGAGATATTTCGCTCCAATGCTGACTTGTGAACAAACAGGCTAGACATGCTGAGCAGTTTGCTCAGCAACTCTATTGATGAGTAGATCTGCTGCTGCCACACTGACTGCAAGTGACACCGGACACGCAGAATCAACTGCCCATATGCTCAACAAATGAGCCACAGGGCAGAGCTGATTCAAGCTGAGATAGCTGGCGGTTTATGCATCTGATACTAATTAGTGATAAACGCACCAGGATGCTCCTGTTGCAGCTGCTGCACCAGCTGCTCACACCAGCTGCTGATGCGGTCAGCTGACAGCTCTGGCTGGTTGACACAATCCAAAGGTAAGCCCACAAACCGGCTGCTGTTGCCGCTGCTGCTGCTGCTGCTGCTGCGCTGCCGGGTGCCTGTTGCTGCTGTGCGTATGGCTTTGGAGTGCTGCATGAGGTAGCTGGATGGGCAGCAGTAGCTGGAGCTCAGGGGAACGCCTCCTACTGCTGCCAGCACGTCATGGAGCTGCAATACAATGCAGCCGGAAATACACGGAAGCTCAACACAGAACACATGTTGCATGGCTTGTGTTTGCCATGCATACAACAAGGATTTCAAGGGTCTGTGCACGTGCAGCTTGTCATGTTCCGCAAATGCAAGCAGCTGGCACTACACGGAATGCTCAATTTGCGGCACCTACTTGCTGCAGGCATGGCCACATGCCAGTAAGCTGATGCAAGTAAAGCATGTCCACAGCAGTCTTGGTCGTGGCATGGCGCTGTGTAGCAAAAGATCTAACACTGCTGGTCAGCTGCTGCTGTGCTCACCTCGCCAACAGCATCTGCAAAGTTGTTCTTGAAGCAAACCGCGTCACCACAGCCAAACACTGCAAAGGGCTTTCCCTGCCACAGCAGCAGCAGCAGCAGCAGTGACGACACCAGGAAACCATGCATGTTTTGTGAGTCCAGCACGCTCAGCGGGAGATGCTGACAAGCAGCAGCACAGAAATTGCGCAGCGCTGGATCAGACTTGTGTGATCACAGCTTGCTGTGATGTTTGCAGGATAGAAAAGCAGCTCGGAGCTTTAATCAAGAGTCTTGATCCAAGGCTGACAGCAGAACACCGGCTGCTAGATGGGATAAACGATCGGAAGCCGTTTCCTCAAAACTGCAGGCCTGCACCAGCTGCAGCTTATGCATGCTGCCAAAGCACAGGCCACACTCCCAGTCTACTTATGCAGCAGCAGCTGCCAGCCAGCCAGCCTGGCAGTTGCAACAGCTGACATGCTAGGCACATACCTCAAGCTGCAGCTCCTGTAGCGCCCCGCTGTACAGTAGATCGTCCCAAGCAGTGCCTGTCCTTTGGCAAGTGGCGTTTGTGTTGTATGTGGGGGCTCCAACAATGAATCCATCAAACTGCTGCAAGCCAGTTGGCAGGCCGTGCTGCACGTCTATAGGCGAGCTGCATGCTGCCCCAAGGCTTCGATGAATCAGTTCGGCAGCGTGTGCTGTCGATCCCGAGCAGCTCGTGTACAAGAGGCCCAGCTGCGAGTTGCACACCACAGCTCGGTGTCTGGTCCTCACAGCTGCAGGGGAGGCACGCCTGAGACAAGAGGATGTTCCTGCTTGTAATTGTCGCATTGACGTGCACACTACGATCGTTGATTAAAGATTTATTGATTGAACAAGCGGCAGTACAGTTCAGATGCGGAAAGCGCGGGATGGTCACTGGAGCAGATGTCTGAAGTGCTGTTTGGTGGGTCTGCTGCATCGATGCGAAGCAGCTGACTGTTCAAGTTGTTCACTGTGGCAGCGTGGTAGCAATTGAGGTGCCGCATGCTGTGATCAGCCATCACCAGGCCCAAACCCTAGACCAACTGACGCAAACATAACACTGCTGGGGAAGGCAACGCAAAAGCGTTGCCTACTTACTACTATACAAGGAGCTGCCATCTGTTACACAAAGAGCCATCACAAACAAACCACGTCCAGCTGACAGAGCAGAACAGTGCATATGCTCTGCTGGGCTGCTGCTTGCAACCACAGGCAGCAGTGCTTCCCTTGGCTGTTTGCTTGCACCAGCACTGCACCACTGCAGCAGCTGCTGCATGGGGCTACGCCTAACTGCAAACCACAAAAACACAAGAAATGCTCTGTGCTAATGCCCAGCTGCATCAGTAGCATTTCCAGCAGCAGCTCCCGCTGGTTGCCCTGCACCTGCTGCTGCTACAGCTGCGCCAGACGTCTGCTCCTGCTGCTGCTGCTGCTGTTCACTGCTAGCAGTAGCAGCAGCAGCAGGTGACGCGGCCGAGTCTGCACTGCTGGCTGCTGCTGCAGTGGCGGCCTGCTCTGTTGATGCTGCCGCTGCTGCCCCTGCAGCAGGCGCAGCTGCTGGGCTCTGCCCTGCGGCTTTCTGTGATTCACTGTCCTTCGTTGCTTGTTGCTGGGATCCACTAGCTGCTGCATCCTGCTGCTGTTGCGCACTTTGCTGCTGCTGCTGCTGCTGCTGCTCCTTGCCCTCTTGTTGCTGCTGCTGTTGCTGCTGCTGCCCTGACGACGCTGCTGCTGCTGGAGATGCAGCTGCATCCTTCCCTGCTGCTGCTGCCGCTGCTACTGCTGCTATGTATGCACTGCTTGCATCTGTGCTGTTTGTTGCACTTTTAGGGAGGTCCACTTTCCGGATGTGTTGTGTTTCAGCCCTGCACAGCACCAGCAGCAGCAGACACCACAACATGATCGTGGCGTCCTGCCTGCACAATGCTTGAATCCCCTGCAACAGTTTGCCGTGCTGTGCCAGGCCAGCATGGCTGCTGTCCTCCGCAAGGAAAGCTCTGTTACTGTGGCGAATGAAAAATGAACATTGCACGCGCTGCACTGCTGCATGTCACAGGTAGCACCAGCGCTGGT
The DNA here is from genome assembly GCA_030272155.1 of Tetradesmus obliquus. Classification (NCBI taxonomy): domain Eukaryota; kingdom Viridiplantae; phylum Chlorophyta; class Chlorophyceae; order Sphaeropleales; family Scenedesmaceae; genus Tetradesmus; species Tetradesmus obliquus. Next base: position 1,812,707 of record CP126200.1, on the reverse strand, counting down.
GAGCCCTGCCGCGGCACTTATCTTCTCCATGACGGCAGCTGCAGGAAGGTGCTTGAAATATGATTTTAATTAGTTTGAGCTTATGCCTGCCTGTCAGCTGGTGTTATTAAATGGTAGACTGCAATGAAACCACCATCCAGTACAGCGCCCTATACCACTAGGACAACTGCTGATGCGACAGCTGGGACAGGTCGCAGAATACTGCCACGCACCTTGCCAGCTGCTCTGTTTGTAGCCTAGCAGACCCAGTGGCCCATATTGCGAGCACCAGGATGAACGCAAACGCTGCACATAAACTCTGCAGGGCAGCAACAGCATCAACTGTCAGGCCTCATCCTGCAGCACAGTGCAACCGGCAGGCTGGGAGCACATGCTGTGCCCGTTCGCCCCGCAACAGCCGCACTTACCGAGTAAAGAAGCCTGTTGTGTTTCGACTTGATGCCAAGCTTCGAGAGGAGGTCGCTTTTGTAAGAAATGCCATAGTCCAGCGCGAGCTCCCTAAAGATCTTAGAGCTGAGGTTCCCACTTGCAAAGCTCTTCATCGCAACTGTAACTGATTGTGCTTTTCCTACTTTCGTCACCAGGATGGAGCGTACGCTGCGTTGTACACTGCCAAGGGTGTCCCAGCTAACGGTGCAACAACTGCTTGATGTATCAGTCACGAGAAGCTAGCACACTCCTGGGGGTGACACAAAAGAACTGGAAAAGAAGGTCATGCAACGGGCCTCTAAACAGCTCAGGGCGGACACTTGTTGGCAGAACCCCAACCAAACACATGACGTCACCTGCTGTCTAGTGACAGGCTGTCACTGACAGCTCATGCCCTCAGGAGCAGGTTGTTGGGTTGTGAGACAGCAGTTGCGTGATGGTGACTTGATAGCACCTGAAGTGGAGAACAGTGCGTTGTGCTTCAGCCGCCCCCACATCTGCTTGAGGTGGCTATGCTGCCAGGCACTGCACACTGGCAGTGTCTCCTGCCTTAAGGCAAGCTTGCTGGGGTCACTGCACGCGTACGGTGCAAGCTCATGTGCTCAAGGCGGCCGCAGCGTCGCTTGCTGATACACTCTTCATACGTACTGGCAGCGTCTGCTCCCACACCCACAAAAACTTTGCGGGATGAGCTGGCCTCATCACCAGCAAATTGCTTTGCGAGGCGTATGGCTATGCATGGGCCACGCCACTGTGCGCAAAACCACGTGGTTATGTCACCAGGGGGAGCAAAGCGTAGCCAGTACGCTGGCTATCATACACAGCAAATAAGTGAACCACGTGGTTTACTGCAGTGGCAGCAGCATCGCCGCAGGTAGCGGTGAAGACAGTGCATGTTGTACATTGTGCCATGTCTGAGAGCCACAACACAGTAGCTGCCAGCTACTGCAGCCATGGCCTCTTCTCACGGCAGTGGAATTAGGTGAGTAGTGATCAGGTAAGCAGCAGTTCCCTTGCACGCATGTGCAGCACCCGGGGTATCAGTACTTTGCCCTGCTTGCTGCACTTCATGTAGGCTGCGCTGTAACGCCAGATGCGGTGTGCATTCTTGCAAAAAATCCAAATCCGTGAGCCCAAACTGCGAGTGAACAGTTCGAAAGACTGTACAAGGCATTTTGTGCGGTAGGCAAGCTTGCCCCTCAGGTGCATTGCATCTGCTTGAGCCTGCTGCAGCGCTGCAGCAGCGCCAGCTGGCACCACCACAGGAAGCAGTGCTGGCCGAACAGTTATTCAACATTACCGCACCAGAATCCTTCACCATATCTTTCGCTGCTATGTCTCGATGCATCGAGCGATCCCAAGCACTCCCATGTCAGGACCGGGGGCAAGCAGGGGCATACAGCAGGGGCATAACAGTACCCGGGGGCAACCGCGTGGCAGGAAAGTCGTTACAGCGACTTTCCTGCCACCAGAGTCGTCCACGTCAGACTGCAAGTCGTTCAACACCAACAACAGTCGTTCTAGACTGCAGTAATGTCTTTTTGAAGTCGCAAACATGGATTGGGGCAGGTTCTGGTTGCTCAAGCAGCACAAGCCAAAGAGTCCTGCGTAGTGACCCAATCCTGGCATCGCAGCAGGCGCACGAGAGTCGTTTACCAGCATATTTTTAGTTCTCTAACACCATCTTAAAGTATTTTAAACAGTCAGAACGGCAAAAGAATATGTTATGACGACTTTCAAGTCGATGGTAACAAAGCAAGTAGGCCACCTTTATCATACAGCCAATCATCAGTTTACTTTTATGAAACTCTCGGTTTAAGCTTTGAGACAGTATACGTGGCTACCTTCTCTGACAGCATGATCCGATTCTTCATGTCCTCGTTGATACACACCTAACCATGTTTAAACTACATCCCGTAGCGTTTGTGTTGATTCTATCCGCTTGCGTTGTTGCGTGTGGCACGTACATCGGCAGCAGCACACTGTACAGCAGGAACGTCACTGCCGACACGCCAGCAAGCCATCACTCGCTGCGCTTTAGCACTGTCACGGACTACCCGCTTGATTGGAGTGGCATAGCGCCGAAGATCAGGCCTGGCAGTGCTGCAACTGTACAGGCTGTCATGAAGTGCTGCAATGCACCCTTCAGGCTCTTTTCAGCCATGCTGACAGTGCTGTGAAGCCTGTCAGTTGAGAAATGTGCGCACACTGGCCATGTAGTTGGTGTGTCTGCCTATCCCAACATGCTGCAAGCAGCAGGCAGCTGGCTGTTGTGGGGAGTGTTCCAACTGCCTGTTTTGGTTGCATGCCGCGTCATCAGCATCATGGCAGTGTTTGTAGCAGTGCCATACCTGTTGTTCAGCAACTGGTGGCTGCTTTCAAGCGTCCCTGGCAGTTTCCTGGAGGTGGCATCCAAGCTACACGCGTATGCTGGTCACCAAGCAGCAGCAAGTGATGATGGCGTCACTAGCGGGGACAACGAGCGTCCCGCTCATGGCAGCTGCCACTGTTGCTCACAATCCTCATGCCATGGAGACGATCCGCCACCAGCACCATCACGTCTGAAGAAGCTGGCGGCAACCATTGGATATGTGTGCGGCCTGGTGCTCATTGCAGTGCACATGACATGTCAGTCCTGCACCACATTCTTCATTCGCCGTGTGACAGCGCCACTGCTGCACTTCTACGTCAAACATCTTTCACGCGCAGCATCTCACCTGGTGGTGTTCACATGGTGGTGCAGCCCACGCACGGCTGCCTCCAGCATGCGGTGTGTGCAGTTTTGTGCCGCTGCTGTGTATGTATGGGCGCTCCGATCCTGTGGTGTGGCCATTGACACAGTGCCCAGGCAGCAGGCTGGATGTGGCCGGCGCAAGTTCAGCGCATACAAGCAAGAGCTGTATGCGAGAATACAGTCAAGTGAGTGGTGATGCTGCGCGTGGTGGATGTGGTGACTGATTACAGATTCACATGCATGCACGTGCTAGCTGTTGCTTCAGCTTTTCCTGTTGCACATCAGCATTGCACAATAAAGTTCATCTATTGTGAAGTTGTGAAGTGGTCCTTATTTCAACATTGATTTCTTTCGCGGTCCCCCGGCCGCATTCACTGCGCAGTGCTCCCGGTTGCTGACAGTGAGGACGACGACGTGGTGATCACCACCAGCCCAGTGCAACACGCTGTTGGGCATGGCTCTAGTCTTGGTGCTGCTCGATTACCGCCTGCCATTGAAGAGCCTGCTCCAAAGCGCTCAAAACACAGTAAACGCCATCCGACTGCCGCGGAGGACATTGGACCCATCAGCACAGTGGCAGAGCAGGAGCTGTGCAAAAGACTGTTTTTTCCCTGGCAGTACCGGTGCGCTGTGCCCGTCTTCACTGCCATCCAAGAAGCCAAACTTCACCAATTTAGCCATAGACTTCAACCATCAAGTGACCATCCAGAGAGGACTACAGGTGTGTTGTGAGGTGGCACTGTCAATTACGTGAGCGGCGGCCCCCACAATGTGGCCGAACGGAGAGGAGACTGGGTGCTTGTGTGCTTGTGACTCTTCAGCTTCAAGACATCCGTCACACAAGATATAGACTTCTTGCCTGTCCTTCTCAAAAGTTACAACACATCGTTATATGCGACTTTGAAACGCCCTGCCAATGCTTGCAGGTCGCACCTGAGCAGCAACTGCATCCCACTAGCGCCATGCGCCTTAAGCAACACGACAAGATTGCTGACTCCATCAAGACACAAGGTGCACAGTGCGTGACTGATGTCTTAAATGAGCAGGTGTTGTTGCAGCAGCAGCAGCAGCAGCAGCAGCAGCAGCAGCCATCGCGATGGGAGGAGCAACAAATGCTTCAAGAGGAGCATGTCAGGCAGCAACAACTGCTGTTGCATCTGCAGCAGCGGCAGCAACAGCAATACCAGGTGCTGTGCATGCAGCAGATGATGCATGCGGCTGCGGCTGCTGGACAGCAAACTTGGCAGTTTCAGCAGTGCCAATGGCCTACTATGCAGCAGCAGCAGCAACAGCAGCAGCCACAGCATGACTCATTGCCCAAAGCTGCTACCGCTGGACATGTGCCATCGGCAGGATTGACTGCAACAGAGCGACGGCAGCACAGAGCTCAAGTCATGAAGCGCAAGAGGTTTGACGCAGCAGGCCCGGGACTGCAAGGTGACAAAAACATGTCAGCAGGTGAAGAAGCAGTTGCTGGGCTTTTTGAGGCATCACAGGCAGTGGGTGTGCAGGGGTCCATGCAGGATGCTGGGTCCAGTGCTAGTGGCTCGTCTGCTGGCTTTGTGGTGATGCCTAGGAAGAAGCGTGGCGGTGAAAGCGTGCCGAAGGTGTGCTCAAACTGCCACCAGTTCATCAAGGATGCCAGAAATGTGCACCCAGGTGGCAGAGGTGGCCAGCACTGCACTGCAGCTCAGTGTTCCAGAGATGGCAGCGAGGGCCATGCGTGCCGCATGAGAGGGTGCCCATCTTTTCAGCAGCATGTAGCACCTGGTGACGGGCATGTTGCACCTGGTGTACAGCTTGTTGCACCTGGTGAACAGCCTGCTGTAGTTGGTGAACAGCCTGCTGTAGCTGCTGAAGGGCCTGCTGCAGCTGCTGATCAGCCTGCTGCAGCTGCTGATCAGCCTGCTGCAGCTGCTGATCAGCCTGCTGCAGCTGCTGAGCGGCATGCTGCAGCTGCTGAAGCGCCTGCTGCAGCTGCTGAAGGGCCGGCTGCAGCATGATGAGCTTGATGAACTTGAGGTCTGTTTGCCAACAGCTGAAGAGCGTTTATTGCATGATATGGTCATGATTACCTGTATGACTGACTTGCTCACACCTCAGAGGTTCCAACTTGTAGCAATGCTGCTTACAGGTGCTCAGCACTGCTCAGCACTGCTAGTGCTAGTGAGCTGATGCACTTTTTTTCAATTTCAAGTGCACTGCTGGCAAGCACATGCTGTGCATGACCATCTGTTTCATACATAAATGTGGGATGGCCCTAGCTGGGATAGCTTGCTCAAGCCCGGTGATGATGCTGGATATGTTACAACTCGGCTGGTGGGTGCTCAGGACTGCTAGCCTGCATGCTGCAATGCTAAGAACCAGATCCTGTGCAGAGCTCGCTGTTATGTTGCTGCATGTGAATGCATGGCACCTGCTGGAAGTATGTTGAGGTCTGAACATCCAGCACTACCTATGGCAGTTGCTCAGTGCTGCTCAGTGCTGCTCAGTGCTGATATGCACGTGCATGTCATGCATATGCTGCAGAGCGGGTGAAGTTTTGTTACTGCTCATGCTATTTGCGACGTCGACAGGGTGTCACGCCTGCTAAAAGTGAAATGACAAATGTCAAATACAAATGCATTTACTGTGGGCAGCGTGCACAATACGTGTGGTATTCGTGGTCAGGTGGTGCGGAAAGGCAACACAAATCAACGATAAGCTGCTCACGGGCAGTGCCAAGTCATTGAGATGAACGCTGCAAGTGCACACAAATAACAGCGAAGTTGATCTTTCTTTCACCGCATCCCTGCCGCGTTCAGCACGGGACGCCATTTTGCTTCTGCTCCTGCTTTCCCTCCTTGCCTTCCCGCCTTTTCTCCTTTCCCCCTTCCCTTCCCCCTTCTCCCCTTTTCTTCCCTTCCTCTCCCCTTTTTCCCCTTTCCCCTCCCCCTTTTTCCTTTTCCCCTTCCCCTTCCCTTCCCCCTTCCCCTTTTCCCTCTTTTTCCCCCCTTTTCCCTCTTTTCCCTTCTTATTTTTCCCCCTTATATGGGCCCCGGCCCTACAGCAAGGTCAGCACCGGCCAAGGTTGGAAACCATTACCAAATCAGCAGCCGTGCATTTCACAGATGAGCGCGAAATATGCTTAGATGTTTCAGCCAGCTACTATATCACATGTTTGCTACGGCCCTGCAACAAATTGTTGTGCTGGCATGCACCGGGTGCCGGCGCGTACAGTTTCCGGCTCACTCGCATGATTCCAAGGAGCCAACAGGTTGCTGCAACGGTCGGACTTAAAGTCACAAGCTACTACCTGATTCCTTAGCCGCATAGTTGCAGCCAAGTTGGCTTAGGCCTTGCTTACATATGTGTGCGCGCCAGACCTGCTGTCGCGTGCAGCCGATCAGGCTGCCCTGATTGAACAGCTACAATCTGTGCAAGAAAGCTCTGCAATATGCATTGCTACGGCGGATGCTTCGGTGTTTCTCGGCAAAAGGACGAGCATCTTGGCGGGCATCTTGGAAACCAGCTGAACCCATCAAAACTGAAAGACACCGGATTCCTCCAGCATCAGCAGCAACAGCAGCGCACTGGCTCGCCAATTAGCGATTGCAGCGATGACAGCCGAATCACTAGCAGCTCAGGCAATGGCAGCAGCAATGCCAGTCGCTATGCAGCAGACGCGTCAACCTGGAAGCCTTTTGATCAGGCACCCAAGCAGCACCAGCACGCCACACTCTCCAAAACTAAGGTGAGCAACAGCTGCCAGGAAAAGCCTCTTTTCACCTTACAATCGTGATAAAGGATGCCCCAGCAGCTGTGTCTGCCTACAGGTGCCTGTTGAGCACTGCTTGCCTGCATTTGCCCAGATCGATAGGCAGCAACTTGCAGTGAGCTTGATCAGCTTGCGTGCAGGTGCTGGCCTGGGCACAGAAGCGTTCAGAATAATAACAGCAGCATGCATTGCAGTGATTCAACACATCTATTGCACATCTTAGATAGCAAAGTGTGCGGCAGCAGCCACTTTCCTGCTTCCCTTGAGTCACTGCAGCATCTCCCTGGATCATCCATCAGCTGTCCATGATCTGCCTTGCAGGACGCGCAAGGCACAACAGCAGCAGCAGCAGCAGCAGCAGCAGACACCGCTGGCGCTGCCTCACCACACGACGCCCTCTACCCCCACATCCTGCATCACGGCAGGGGCATCCTCAGCCTCTCCACACTGCAGCAGGGCCTACAGCACTTCCTGCTGCCTGATGTGGGCTACATTGCATACGCCATGATGTTCAATGGGCCGGAATTCCTCAACATCAAGACACCCGTGGCGCTGGGAGACCCGATTTGTGATCCTGCCAACTTTGCGCTGATTGCGGGGGCGTTCCTGAAACAGCACCCAAAGGCCATGTTCATGCAGGTGGGAAGGGCCAGGGTGCAATCCTGATGGGTGTTTTGGAGTATCTTGCTGATGACGGCGGCCAAATTCACATGTTTGCTGTGTATGGCCAGCCAAAAAAGGTCTCACCCGCCTGGCAACGGAAACAAGGCTGCAGCCATTCTGGCAGCCTCCGGCAGCGCTGTTGTTCGAAGCCTGTGAATGGCTGTTGGCAGCGCTAGTGCACAGCAGGCATCACACAGTTGTGTAGTTAGCAGACACAATGCATGACGCACAATTCCAGTGTGGCACACGTAGGTTGATCAGCAAGCCTGTCACATCTGATCAGCGACATCACTGCCGGAAGATTGCTTTGCTTGCAGCTGCTGACTGCGCAAAAGGCACTGCTGGTGACAGTAATTATCCACCGCAGTGCTGCTGTGGCACCACCCAAAACAGATGTGTTTCTGCTCTCTTTGCCACCCCACTCTGCTGCTGCAGGTCCGCGCTGCGTTCTTGACGGCTTTGTTCCTGCACTGCCGCCCACCCACAACACTGCTGCTGCTACTGCTGCTGCTGCTGCTGCTGCTGCTGCTGCTGCTGCTGCTGCTGCTGCTGCTGCTGCTGCTGCTGCTGCTGCTGCTGCTGCTGCTGCTGCTGCAGGTCAGCGCTGCGTTTGCGCTGGTGCTGCGCTCCTTTGGCCTGCTCATCAACTCTGTGGGAGGCGAGACGCAGCTGGACCTGGCCAACTACACCTTTGCAGGTCAGGGCTGCTGCGGCGGCGGCCGCACTGTTCGTGTCGTTCCTGCTGCATATGTCGACTTGCTTGGTGCAATGTATACGGCAGTGCCAAAGGGTGTGTTGTTGTGTCCTGTTTCATCCGTCTGTTCAACTGGTTGCACTGGGGCTCTGCTGTTATTGCGATACTGTGGCACAGTGGTTTTCTGGCATATCTGCTAGCAAAGTTTAATCTTCAAAGCTTTCAGAAAGAGCTTTGTCAAGGATGCACTGTAAACATGCATTGCCTAGTCGGGTGTCCCACCAGAAGCTTCTCCTGCAGCCCATTGTCTCCAAAACACATGCAATGCGCTGCTTCCTGTGCGTCCCCTGCAGGCTACGCCAAGCGCGGGCTGCGCAGCGCGATCGCCTCTGCTGCCAAGGGCGTGGTTGTTGAAGAGGTCATGCAGGCGGCCCCAATGCTGCAGGCAGCTGGCAAGGGCGCAGCAGCAGCAGCAGCAGCAGCGGGTGGCGCTGACTGGGCGCAGTTGGCATCAGAGATGAAGGCTGTGGACAGGCAGTGGATCTCACGCAAGGGCAAGCACGCAGGTGCGCATCAAGGTTTCTGCTTCTGCGATGTGCTTCAGGTTTTCACTGCCAAACGTTGGATGCTGTGCAGAGTGCCCGTTCGCTGCAGCCTAGGCTCATGAACGGCGATTATGTAGTTTCCACATAGTTTTCGCTGTAATTCTTTAAATTCATGTCATGCCCGCCATCGTGCTGCAGGCCGTGTCTGGTTCATCAACCGGCTCCCTGTGTTCGCTCCCGAGCCCGGCGTGCGAAAGTTCACGGCGCGCGAGGCGGGAAGCGGGCGCCTGCTGGGCTTCATCTTCTTTGATGCCGTGTTTGAGGCCTCGAATGTGGTCGGCTACTACGCGAACGTCACGCGCATGGTGCCGGACGCGCACCCGGGCGTGCTCAACCTGCTGGTCAGCAACTTCATGGACAGGTCGGTGCAGGCTTTGCTGTAAATCACGTAGCAGTGTTAGGTCAAGCATGGATAAGCTGCTCGAAGCAACGTGCAGCTCACCCTGCTTTCTGGCAACTTCGTGCCTAAGCCAGTGCACTGGCAACACGTGTTGCATTTGTGAACATCCTGCAGGGCTGAGCATGACATCTCTGTGTAACAGGGTGACTTGGCGTATAAGGACCCTCTCACTCAGACTGTTGCTATGCTGTTTACTGCGTTGTCGCTGCAGGGTGCGTGAGGAGGGCCGCCTGGCAGCTCCCGCTAAAAAGCTCAGTGTGAAGAAGTCCCTGCTCAAAAAGCAGCAGCAGCAGCAGCAGCAGCAGGTGCCAGACACAGCCGCAGCAGGAGCTGCTGAACAAGGTGGCAAAGCCACCAACAGCAGCAGCACCACCACCACCACCAGCAGCAGCAGCAGCGGCATCCGCTTCATCTCTCTGGGCCTGTCTCCGCTGTATCAGATGGACGATGACACCTTCACCTGCAGCAATCGCATCCGGCTGCTGTTTGAGTTCTCCTTCAAGCAGGGCAGCGGCTACTACCCCTTTGCGCCCCTGGCTGCCGCCAAGGCCAAGTACGGCGCGGGCCTGCACGACGGCAGGTGAGTGTTGGTACAACCAATGCAGTTGTAGCTGTGTGATTGTGGCATGCCTGCATTCAACTCCATCAGCTGGCTGCTGCTAAGGCCAAGTACGGCGCGGGCCTGCACGATGGCAGGTGAGGCTGGCGTGGTGTGATGAACAGTGTGTATGCGTGTCAGTTCACCGGTTGCTTGCTGCTGCTAAGGCCAAGTACGGCGCGGGCCTGCACGACAGCAGGTGAGGCTGGTGCGGTGTTGCGAACAGCCGTGTGTGCAGTGCAATGCATGGGTTGCTGGCTGCTACCAAGACCAAGAACGGCGCGGGCTCTGCATGATGGCTGGTGCGGGAGCTGACGCGCAACAGCTGTGTTAACAGTGAGATTGCGTTGCGTGCATTGCGTGGTGTGCAGCATGTAGGTTGGTGACAGCTGCCCTGTAGGCTGTTCCACATATCCAGGCTGCTGCTGCTACAGATACGCTGCAGGTCAACCAACTCCTGCTGTATCTGCTGCCCTCCGCTGCTGCTGCTGCTACCCTTGCATCATCAACAGGTGCAGCAACCCAGCAGCAACCTACCAGCAGGTCTACCTGTCTCCTCTGTATGCCATGTGACGTGTACATGCTGTGGCTACAGGCACGCTGGATCTAAACTTTCCTGCTGCCCCTGCTGCTGCTGTGTTTCCATCAACAGGTATAGCGACCCAGCAGCAACCTACCAGCAGGTCTACCTGGCCCACAGCCACCACGCACTGGCCTGTGTGGCCATGTTTGACCTGGGCAAGCTTCTGGGCTTCTGGTCAGCACCCCCTGATGCTGCTGCTGCTTACCTGGGGCACAAGATCAGCGACGGCTCTAAGGCCCTCAAGAAAGTAGTGAAGAAGCTCAAGCAGCGCAGCAGCAGCAGCAGCAGCAGCAGCAGCAGCAGCGGTGGTGGTGGCTGCAAGGCTGGCAAAGATGCCAGCAGCGGCAGCGGCAGCGGCAAGCAGTGCTGTGTGAACAAGCCAGCAGGGGGCCATGGGGAAGATGGTGCTGACGGTGTGCTGCCTGCTGGCTGCATGCTGCTGAACTTCAGCCGCAAGTGCAGCAGCAGCAGCAGCAGCAGCAAGGCCAGCCCCCGCACTGGTGAGGGTCACAAGGAGCTCAAAGTGAAGCTGCCTCTGGTGAGGCCTGTTGTCTCACCCTTCCCTGCTATGATTGCCGGCAGTGAGGCAGCAGCTGCAGCAGCTGCTGGAGGGCTGCATTTGGGCACTGCTTCCTCTGGCAGCAGCAACGCCAGCAGCAGCAGCAGCGGCAGCAGCGCGGGGCTGTCTTTGATTGGTGTGGCGAGGGCTCCTGGCAGCTCCAGCAGCAGCAGGGCCAGCAGCGGCATGACAGACTGCAGTGCTGCCAGCAGCGTGGAGAGTGGCGCTTCAGGTTGAGGCGTGTTTGGGAGGGTTCTACAAACGTGATGGGTATACTCAGCAAGGGTGCAGCTGGTTAGCTGCCGGACGATATGGCGGGGTTTTGGTTGCGCAATGGGCTATCAAACCATACACACTGTTTGACAACAGCTGTGGCTCACAGCTGAGGGGTGCATACGCAAATGTTCATAGGGAACCTGCAGCATCAGCATCTACTCTGCTGGCTATGCCACATGCCAGCTGCCTGTTGTTGATGGGGATGACATAGCTTATAGGGGGCAGTCACGGCACAGGGATGTGGTTTTGGAAAGATGCGGGGCGGGCGCAAAGATGGTGGCCACAATGTTGTTCCAACGCAGCGTCTGCGTTGCTGTGTTTGCCGCTGGCTGCGTGCAGGCTTGTCACTCCACATGCGCAAAGTACAACGAGAACTAGTTTAGTTCAATAGTCGCTGCTGTTGATTGGTAACCCACAACCTTCGAGGCCTTGCAGTCGATAGATGAGCAGCGTGGGGTTATGCAGTGTGAGCTTGATGCAACAGGATGGGTGGGATGGCCATTTCCTACGCTAAAGCGTGTTCAAGATTTGCAACTGTTTGAGGAGCACCGCGTCAGGCTGTCTAGCCTTTTGGTGCTTAATACTGACAGTACTGCTGAGCAGCCGACAGCATGCTTTGTGCCCGCCAGTGTTCCATGTTTCAACTTGTGCAGTTGACAAAGCATGAGAGCTGTTTGTGGTTTCTGTGTGAGTGCTGCCATGTCTGTGCAGCTGCTGGCGGCTAGGGGTTGATTGTGCTTGTTTTGCGCACAGCACATGAGCTGTGTTTTGCGCACAGCACATGAGCTGTGTTTTGCGCACAGCACATGGGCTGTGTTTTGCGCACAGCACATGAGCTGTGTTTTGCGCACAGCACATGAGCTGTGTTTTGCGCACAGCACATGAGCTGTGTTTTGCGCACAGCACATGAGCTGTGTTTTGCGCACAGCACATGAGCTGTGTTTTGCGCACAGCACATGAGCTGTGTTTTGCGCACAGCACATGAGCTGTGTTTTGCGCACAGCACATGAGCTGTGTTTTGCGCACAGCACATGAGCTGTGTTGCCGTATCTTGTGCTTTGGTTGTTTTGAGTTGACCGCGGGTTGCAACACTGTCATCACAACCGCATATGGCAGCACATACAGCGCTGCGTGGTTATGTGGCAAATTGTTGGCAAGGCCTTCATGCTGCAAGCCTATGCTGCCACAGCGCAAGGGTGCCGCATCTGCAGTGCAGTGCTGCGGCATGCTGGACCTCTGTGCTAATGATCTGGTGTGACAGCTAACAGTGGCTCACATTGCGTTGCTGAGTACAGTCAACAGATGCTTGGTGGCACCTGTTGCACCCAGGCGTGAGTATTGCTGCATACTTGGGCTGAGCGTTGTGCTGCCATTACCGCAGTTGCTTTGTTGGGAGGCGTGACTGCAAGGTTTCCCCTTGGGTATTTCATAGCCACGCCAAGTGTGTTACTTGCTCCTCGTGCAGTTTCCTTTTGCTGGCTTTGCATAAACATGTTACGGCCACATGCCGATGTGGAGTCTGCAGTCTAGACTGCTCAGATCTGAGCAGGTGGTGCAATGCGTACACGTATCAGCTGCCAACGTTGTTGAGAGGTAACGTTACTCTGGTGTGCAAATGCATGAGGGCGCTTGTGCTGGCAACTATTGCCTGGACGCCACAGCAGCCAGTACTTAGCTGTGCCGTCTACTGCTTATTGCACACATGTTTGCTCAACTTGACTGAGTGTTTGGCAGCAGTTCCTGCCACTCATTGTTCCACGTATTTCGCTATGCTGTACAGCTACAGCATGCAACAAGCGGATGCTTTGGATGCCACGTGTGGCAGTTTGGTTGTTTCATGTACTGCACAGGCTATCCCTGCAGCTGTCTTCACAGCTGGACATGCTGTAGACATTCTGTGAACGTCACTGCTAGCAGTAGGGTAGCGCTACACTGCACATTGCAGGCTGGTTGCTGCAGCATCTAGTTATTTACCAAGCTGCTGCACCCGCACTGCTTCTTGAATTGCTTGAACTGCCAGCGGGTGTGCATGACGGTTACAACACGCAACTATACACCAGACTCGAGCCACTGTGCTAGAGCTGTGCTGTGTTTTGCATATGTTCAGTGGTATGTCTGCCCCTCTGGCACAAGTGGTTCGACCAGAGCTATGCAGTCGTACCATGTATGCTGAAACTGCCAGTGGTGCTGCACCTCAGTTGCGACGCACATAAGCAGGGTCAAATCCTTCAAAGGTGTTATCTGCCGTTGCTGTATGCTGCATATGCCAAGTTATCTTGTGCTCCTGCACCTCGGTTGTTCTGCAGCGGCTTGACTGCAGCCGTGTTGCATGGACGCCATGCACGCCACACCTGCCACTTTGGCATGTGCATCGCAGTTCAACCCAGTTGCCTGTGGTAATGGCAGCAACATCTGCTAAGTGTGCTGCTGCCAATGTAGAAACCCTCCGCAGCACTGCAGTGCAGCTGCTATCACGGCATGCGCATCATCATGGCGTGACATTGTGCTTCTGATGGAACATGCATGCAATGCGCATTGCATGGATTGAAGGCAGCCTGGCATGCCATCAAGTTGTGTTTGGCATTGTAAGTTGCTGAACTGTCGTCGGCCGTCAGCACCTTCAAGTGCTGCTGGAGGAGGTGCGGTTTGGGAATGTGTTGGACACTGCAGGAGTTCATGCACGTCACAATTTGGAGGTTCTGCCCACATCTGTCGTTTTAGAAAGGACACTGGCAGTGTAATGTTATATTGATGTGCCAGATTGCAGATGCAGCTCTGCTGCATGCAGCTTCTCTGCATGCCTACTAGGTAGTACCAAACGCCTTTCAATGTGCCGTGGCTGTGTGCAGAGTGCACTCCCTGCTTTGGAACTGTAGCCGCTGTGCAGGCTTGAACTGTGCAGGAATGAACATTGGCAGCAGCCTGCTGCTCGCATGTGTTCACTCACATGCACAACTGCAAGTGAGTCACTCACCAGCAGTGCCGCACTGAAGTTCAGCTGCGCTTTGTGATATTCTGTCGTCACGACAAGTACAAGTTGTAAGCAGTGAATTGCCTATTTTGCAACTGCCACAGTACAGCAATAAGCATACAACAGCCTGACACCAGGCAGCATCTGCTCTGATCAGAGCACATGAAAGCACAGCAGTCCTGACAGCAGTCCTGACAACAGTGGCCAAGTTGCTGGACCTCAACAAGTCCTTACAGCATATTTTGCAGACGTATGCTAGCCGTGCATGAATGCAGGCTTGTATGAAGCAACGGATGCTGCCCCATGCCCGTGGGCAGACACTGTGCAGGCCTGCCGCACCCGCTGCGGTAGCATGTGATGCCAGCAGACCGGCACCGGCATCGCGATTGACCGCTGCATGAGTGTCAAATGTTGTGTAGCAGGCTCATCGTCGCGTCATCTTTGCACCTTCCTGCGGGTCTCTCGCATCCTCCTACCTGTCTCCCGGCCAGTTCTCCACGTGTTATTTCTGGCATTGCTGCCTCGCTCGGCTGCCGGCAACAACTCAAAGTAAAAGAGGTCCTGATGCTGAATTTGAAAATTGATGCTGTGGGGGTTGTGTTGTCGTCAGTAGGTGCAATCCGCCTGCACTGAGTCACTAGACTTCGTAGAGCTGTGACGCTACTGTTCGCGTTGGTTACCACCTACAACATACAACAGCAACAACACACACCTGATCTCTGCCTCTGATATTGCCTTCGTTGTCGGTGTGAGAGGTTAGCGGTCGCGGGTGCGTTCCTCGATTTGGGCGGCAGGAGCCAACCAGGGACTGCGGTGGTGCGTGATCCGTCCACCAAACACCTCCAATTCTGTGTTGAGCTGCACGGCAGATGCTGCGGTGCTTCACCCCAGGGGGCTGCTTGGGCTTTCCCCAGGCAGACTGTGAGGTGCAGCTGAACGGTGCAGCAACCAAGCAGCCAAACGGCAGGAAAAGCGATGATTTCAATGGCGAAGCTTACTGCCGTGACGCCACCCCCAAGCGGGACCAGGCTAAGCCAGCAGCACAGGTAACCACCCCAACCATAGCAAGGTGCTGTGGCACAGCAGTCACATGAATGCGTGCATTCTGCTAGAGGAGCCCTTTTTGCTATTATAAAGTGTTCATATATTGTGTTTGATTGCATTACACACATAATTTGAAATGTGAAGGACCGGTGCTGTACATTATGCTGTGTGTTGTCGCCATCAGCATGCCGCAACCTGCACTACTGTTGTTGCTGTGGCCCTCATGCATGTTGCTCAGCGATCACCAAACAAACTGCAGTGGCGTGACGCATCAAACATGCATGCAACTGGTAGCGCTTCAACATTGCATTTTATTGCTGAGCTATACATTAAAAACATTGTCCATCCACATGAAACACATTGGTGAACACTGCCCAAGTGCAGCTCCACCAAATCCTGCAGTCGTGAAGGACACAGCCAGATGTCAACCACTCTATTGTGCAAGCTAGCGCCACTCCTGTTACACCTGCCTGCATGCTGACCTGCCGCGCCTTTCCTGCAACCGGCCACACTTTCCTGCAACCAGGCCGCACTTTCCTGCAAGCAGCTGCCGCTGCACAAGCTGCCGCCAGCGCCGCACGACACCCTCTACCCCCACATCCTGCAGCACGGCAGGGGCATCCTCAGCCTCTCCACACTGCAGCAGGGCCTACAGCACTTCGTAATACCAGATGTGGGCTACATTGCATACACAATGATGCGCAATGGGCCAGATGTGTTCAATGTGCTGTCGCCGCTGGCCCTCGGAGATCCCATTTGTGACCCCGTGAACTTCTCATTGATGGCGCAGGCCTTCCTGCAGCAGCACCCCAAGGCGATCTTCATGCAGGTGAACTTCCTAGTGGTGGTTCAGTGTGAAGTAGCAGGTGACACCCAGTGACGCCAAGCAGCAGAGCTGGTCACTGTGTGTTGCGCATGGCATTGCATTACCTGCCTGCCAGCCCAACATGGCTCGCAGTCAGCCCAAGATGGTGCGGGTGCATACACACGTGCTGGAGGTCAACCTCACCGATGATTCGCTGCCGCTGCTGCTGCTGCTGCTGCTGCTGCAGGTCAGTGCTGAGTTTGCTGCCGTGCTGCAGTCCTGCGGCCTGCTGGTGAACAGCATGGGCGGGGAGACAGTGCTGGACCTGGCAAGCTACAGCTTCTCAGGTGAGCATGAAGCACATGCATTTGGAGCAGCCAGCGCAATTCGGAAGATAGTGGTATACTCAGCAAGCATTGACAGCACTAGTCACTGCTGACGGTGAACAGCATGGGCTGGGAGACAGTGCTGGACCTTGCGAGCTACAGCTTCTCAGGTGAATTTGCAGCACAGCCAGTGCTGTGTTTGTGATTGTGTGAGCCCAGCATAAGCTTCCAAGCCCCTTGTGTCATGTTCATGCCATGTACTGGATCTGGCCAGCTACAGCTCCACACGTGACTGGGCAGCACAGCCAGTGCAACCTGAACTTATTGCCATGCCTAGCATTAGCGCTGACAGCACTAGCTAGTGAATGCTTCATGCTGTCTGCTGCTGCCACGCTGCAGCTGCATGCGCAAAGCGCAGCTCCTGTGCCTGCCTGCTGTGTATGCTGATGCCTGCACAACGCAGTGCTGTTATCTGCAAGATGTTGTGGCAGATTCGGGCAACCTTGCTGCAAAACAAGTCATGCTGGCGGCCTGCAGTGCAGCACTGACTGGGGCAGGGTGCGTGCTGTGCAGTGCGCTGCTGTTGACAACATGTGTGTGATGCCTGTCTTTCTTTCTTGCTAGGCTACGCCAAGCGCGGGCTGCGCAGCGCCATCGCCTCTGCTGCCAAGGGTGTGGCTGTTGAAGAGGTCATGCAGGCGGCCCCAATGCTGCAGGCAGCTGGCAAGGGCGCAGCAGCAGCAGCAGCAGCAGCAGCAGCAGCAGTGGGTGGTGCTGACTTGGCGCGGCTGGCATCAGAGATGAGGGAGGTAGACAGGCTCTGGCTGTCGCAGAAGGGCAAGCACGCAGGTGGGCGTAAGAGCTGCTGGGCCAAGTTGTTTGCTTCGATTGTAAAAGTATCAAAGCTGAGGAACGGTAACTGCTGTTGACCATGCAACAACAGCTTTGACCGTGCAAATATAACTTGCTTGGCCAGCAGCAGATTCCTTCCCGCGGCCTACCTCAAGCAGCTGCCGCATTACCTACATTACATGCCGCTTCAAGTGGCCAAGCATCAGCATGTCTGAAACTGCTTCCAGCACTGCCTGCCTGTCTGCTTCCCACGCACTCTGACACTGCCATGACAAACCTGCCCACCCACACCCCACAGGCAACTCCTGGTTCATCAACCGCCTGCCTTGCTGCTGCTGTAATGTTGCGCTGTAATTGCAGAGCATGCCACGTGATCACAAATAATCACCTCCTTCCTGCTTGCTGCGCTGCCTGTTTGCCTGCCTGCTTCCCACCCGCAGGCAACTTCTGGTTCATAAACCGCCCGCCTGTCTTCGCCCCGGAGCCCGGCGTGCGCAAGTTCACGGCTCGAGACTCAAGCAGCGGGCAGCTGCTAGGCTTCATCTTCTTTGATGCCGTGTTTGAGCCCGGGCAAGTTGTGGGCTACTACGCCAATGTCACGCGCATGGTGCCGGATGCGCACCCGGGCGTGCTCAACCTGCTGGTCAGCAACTTCATGGACAGGTGGGCGCATTGGTGGGTTGGGCAGGGCTTGCCAGGGTGCTGCTTGGGACGGCAGCAGCCATTGCAGCGCCACAACTGCAGCTGCTGCTGCTGCTGCTGCTGAGCTCTTTGCGTGAGCAGTCACCTTGCCTCTGCTGCTGCTGCTGCAACTGCCATCAACACTCATTGATCCTCTCCACCTGCTGCTGTTGCTGCTGCTGCTGCTGCTGCTGCTGCTGCTGCTGCTGCTGCTGCTGCCAGGGTCCGCGAGGAGAGCCAGCTGGCTGCCCCTGAAAAGAAGCAGAGCATGCGCAGGTCCCTGCGCAGGAAGCTGGAGCAGCAGGCGGCAGCAGCAGCAGCAGCAGCAGGCTTGGCACCCACTGACAGCACCGAACCAGCCGCACCCACAGCCCCCAGCAGCAGCAGCAGCAGCAGCGGCGTGCGCTTTCTGTCGCTGGGGCTGTCTCCGCTGCACCAGATGGATGACAGCCGCTTTGAGCACAGCAGCAAGATTCGGAGCATCTTTGAGGCTGCCTTTGAGCGTGGCGCTGCCTTCTACCCTTTCGAGTCGCTGGCTGCTGCTAAGGCCAAGTACGGTGCAGGCCTGCACGACGGCAGGTGAGGCTGGTGTGGTTGCAGCTGTGTGACAAATGGCATGTATGCATTTGATAATGGCTCCACAGTAGGCTGCTCTTATGGCCAAGTATGGTGCAGGCCTGCATATGGCAGGTGAGGTTGGTGTGGTGTTGCAAACAGTATGAACAGACCTTACGACGCTTCGCCGCTGGTAAGCTTTCCTGCAAACTTTCCTGCAAACCTTCCTGCAAGCGTTCACCCGCAGGCGTCCTGTCAGCACAGCTGGTCTTGCCTGAACACTGATGTGTTCAGCCTTGTCATGGACAGCACCAGTCAACCACACACATGAACTGCAAGTGCACTCTTTTTTGATGGCGTTTCTGCTATGGCTTGATTGGTAATTTGATGATGATGATGTTTCGGCATCCGCTGTCCCCGCAGGTTTGAGGACCCATCCGTGACATACCAGCAGACCTACATGGCCCACAGCTGCCGCGGCGCTGCTGGCGCTGTGGCCATGTTTGATGTGGCCAAGACAGTGGGGCTGTGGAGGCACCCTGCTGATGCTGCAGGCATTTTCCTGCAGCATAAGCTCAAGCAGGGGCTGCGCAAGGCCAAAGCAAAGCTGCCCAACAAGCAGCAGCAGCACGGCAGTGGAGCTAGCAGCAGCAGCAGCAGGGGTGCGGCTCCAGCAGGCAAGGCAGCAGCTGTTGCTGCTGCTGCTGCTGCTGCTGCTGCTGGTCCCAAGCCTGCAGCAGCAGCTCCTGCCGAGGCCGGTCAGGCGCCTGCTGCTGCTGCTGCTGCTGCAGCGGGTGGCAAGGCTGCGCCGCTGCTGCTTGTCAGCATGAGCTCTACTGTGAACGACAACGCATCGCTCATAGGCACTGCTGCTGCGGCGTCATCAGCTGCTGCTGGCTCCAGCCAAGGGTCTGAGGCGTCTCTGCGTGGCAGCAGCCGCGGCTGCAGCGCGCCAGGCAGCAGCAGGTCGGCTTGCAGTGCTGCAGCTGGGTCTGAGGCTGGCAGCATTGATTCCTTTTACTCAAGCTGCGCTGCTGACGGCTGTGGGTCTGAGTAGTAGAAGCAGGGCAGTGAGGCTCGCAGAAGCAGCAGCTGGTGCTGCGAGATGCCATGTTGGTGTTTGGCAGTGCGTTGGTGCAGGTTGTGTGTTTGCCTCACCTTGGTGGGTGGGTGCGTGTGTGCAGAAGCTAGTCCAACTTGCCTTGTGCACAGCTGGCCCTGCAACCAAAATGCATGCCTTTAGTGGTCATGATACATCGGGCAGCGCAACTTGCATAGATGCTGCTGTCACATGGCCAGGAGTCAATGTATGTAGCTGGTTGCGATACGTTGCTGGGCACGTGAGTATTTGTGGCCAGGATGTGCAACCCAATCTCAACACAGGCAGAGCATGCATGTCAATCAGACGCAGTTGATGATGGGTTGTCAGGTGTGTGCTGGAGAGAGTACTGCAGTCTAGATGAGTTGCGACTGAGTACTGCATACAGCGTGCTTATTGCGATGTGCTTGCGCCTGGATGTGGCGTGTATGCTTGCTCACTATGGCTTGTGTAGTGTTGCCAGTGATACAGTAGGGTAGGCGCGCGTGTGTCATCTGTGCGACAGGCTGCACGCAGTAGCTGCTTGTTGTGCTGGATACATTGTTGGCCCGTTGATTGCGTCGAGTCTATTGCAGGGTTTCTGGTGGCTTGGATTACTATGCGCCAGGCACAACGCGTTTGTGCCCAACTGCCACGATAGAGCATTGCGCCATACCACTTGCCGGGTAGTTTCTCTGGAACACAACCATAGGTTAGTGTGCTGTGCGCAGCTTGCTGCCTGCTATGACAGCAGCAGCTGAGAGTTAGACATGCGTTTGCCGCTAGCTCTGAGTATGTAGGCCAGTCGACGCTTGTTGCCTGCTATGACAGCAGCAGCTGAGAATTAGACATGCGTTTGCCACTAGCTCTGAGTATGTTCACAGGTGTTGCCAGTTGTTCGTCAACTGTCAGTTGACTTTATTGTTATTGCTAGGTGAATGTTTTGGTGCTGGTGTCTGCTTCAGAGAGAACTGTATGTAGGTACCAACCTTGATGACTATTTGTTCAGCCGCTGGTCAGGAATCATGGTGTTTGGTCCTCTGGTGGACGCTTGCTGTGGCAAACCCCACCCTCGATCCTATACGTTCTCTGTGAGTTACATACTGTGAAAGCACGTGCTTCTGTGTGTGTTGCTGCAGCTTGCGTCAGCTAGCTGTACTAGTTTGTGAGCAGTATTGCTGTGTTTTAAATGTTTTACTTAGCTGTTGTTAGGAGCAAATTGGTGTGGCACTTGTGTAGTGGTGGGCAGCTTTCCTGCAAGCAACAGGTCTGCGCAGGAGGGCTTGTGTGTTGACCATCACTGCTTTTGTCATTCTTGGGTGAACTACAAGGGGCTTCGGCCTCAAACCCGTGTTGTTATTTCACATGTTGTATAGGTAGCTGTTATGTATGTATTCATCAAATACACACAACCCAACTGTTTGGGACCCCACGTATGTCTATATAACGATGTTGCTTGCAAAGCACGAAAGCAGGGCACTGCTGGCATTGCAGCTTGAGGTGTGCTGAAGCATCTGCTGTCCAACCAGCTGTCCGTCTATTTCAATGCATGACTATGCAGCCAATCATTGCCCCGACTGAGTGATTGCCGGCTACCTGACCCTACCAGGCAAATCATTATGTTGCGGCAGCAGCACTGTGTGTGGCAGGTGCAGCATGCGGTCACAGCCTGTAAGAGTGGCTACCTGCGGCAGCTTTTGTGCGGCAAACGTGTGGTGCTGGGGTGTGCAGTGCACTGTGGGTGTCAGTGATTGGCTGCAGGTGTGTAGGAAAGCACTGCCCTGCTGCTGCTGCTGCTGCTGCTGCTGGCCTGAGTGCTCTTGCAGCTCACATGGCTAGCTTTGTCACGAGGGAAACATGTGGTGCTGGGGTGTGCAATGCGCCGTGGGTGTCAGTGGTTGGCTGAAGGTGGTTGCGGCAGCCCTGCCCTGCTGCTTGTTTGAGTGCTGTTGCAGCTGACATGGCAGCTTTGTGACGAGGGAAACATGTGGTGCTGGTGTGTACAATGCTCTGTGGGTTTTTGTGGTTGGCTGCAAGTGTTTGCAGCAGCCCTGCCTTGCTGCTGGCCCGAGTACTGTTGCAGCTCACATGGCAGTTTTGCAAGGAAAACGGGTGGTGCTGGGGTGTGCAAACTCTCTGTATGTGTCAGTGGTTGGCTGCAGGTGTGTAGGAGAGCACTGCCCTGCTGCTCTTGTGAGTGCTGTTACAGCTCACCTGGCAGCAGTGCGACGAGGGAAACATGTGGTGCTGGGATGTGCATACACTCTGTGGGTGAGGGTATGAGGGGTGTGCGGCAGCCCTGCCCTGCTGCTGGCCCGAGTGCTGTTGCAGCTCACATGGCAGCTTTGTGACTAGTGAAACATGTGGTGCTGGGGTGTGCAACGCTCTGTGGGTGTCAGTGGTGGCTGCAGGTGCTTGCAGCAGCCCTGCACTGCTGCTGGTGTGAGTGCTGTTTGTTGCACCTCACATGGCAGCTGTGCAACAGGAAACATGTGGTGCTGGGATGTGCGATGCTCTGTGGGTGTCGGTGGTCGGCTGCAGGTGCTTGCAGCAGCCCTGCACTGCTGCTGGCGCGAGTGCTGTTGCAGCTTACATGGCAGCTTTGTGACAAGGGAAACATGTGGTGCTGGAGTGTGCAATGCTTTGTGGGTGAGGGTATGAGGTGTGTGCAGCAGCCCTGCCCTGCTGCTGGTCTGAGTGCTGTTGTAGCTCACATGGCAGCTGTGCGGCCAAGAAAACATGTGGTGCCGGGTGTGCAACGCTCTGTGGGTGAGGGTACGAGGAGTGTGCGGCAGCCCTGCCCTGCTGCTGGTTTGAGTGCTGTTACAGCTCACATGGCAGCTGTGTGACAAAACAACCATGTGGTGCTGGGATGTGCAATGCTCTGTGAGGGTATGTTTGCAGCAGCCCTGCCCTGCTGCTGGCCCGAGTGCTGTTGCAGCTCACATGGCAGCTGTGCGACGAGGGAAACATGTGGTGCTGGGGTGTGCAAACACTCTGTGGTTGACGGTGGAGTGTGTATGAGGCAGGTCTGAGTGCTGATATAGCTCACATGGCTTGCTCCAGGTCAGAAGCAGGCAGTGGCAGATGCTGCTGATGCTTGATGGCGGTGTGTGCTGACTGCTTGCTCGAGGATATACCAACTGTATGAGTTGCAAGGGGATGCCTGCTAGCTTGTGTTGTCCATGTTGCACCTCAACAGCAACAGCAGACATGGCCGGGTCATGCGTGTGTGTGTGGTTGCAGTTATGTCTGCGGCCGCGTGTGTGCTACGATGGTTCAACATCTTGCAACATCTTGCGTGGGTTGCTGATGCGACTGGGTGAGATTTCAACGCATGGGTTTGTGCTGTTGACAGAGAGATCGCTGTTGTGCTGATTGATGGGAAGGAAAACACAGGGGAGCAGGAGGGTTTGCGGATGGACTTTGTACTGCCAGCAGGACAAACTCCAGGGCTGTTGGCACTGCCCAAACCTAGGGGTTGCTGAAATCGCATGTGTGTTGTGATCAGCGGAACGTGCTTGCTGAAGAGCCGCGCTGTTCGACTGTGTACATGTCATGGTTGTGCTGGACAAACTAGTGTGTTTGCTTGATGACGAGCGTGACATGGCTTTGCATGAGGTGAGCTGCCGCATGTCGTGGCGACTGCCAGCACACAGCTGCCCATGCAATGTGTCACGTGCGCTTTCAGTGCGCTTCCAGTGTGATTACCGCACCTGAATGCGTCACTGCAGAGTCCGCAGGCCCACACAAAGCATCCTTGATCTGGCAACGGCTAGCTGGCAAGCAGCAGGATGTCTGCCGCCTGTACCCGGCTGTGGCGGTGATGTATGCAGCAGGCACATGTGCTGCTTTGTTGCATGCTGATCTGCTTGGACCACCCTGCACCGTACAGGAGCTTGCTTCTAACAGCCGTGTGCATGGGTGCCACAGCATGAGGTCCAACGCCAGGTATTGTTGACAGAGAGTTTGGCGTTTGAAAAGTACACGAGAGAGCAGAAGCGCGCGTCGTGTTGTGCCATCCACCGCGTGTTGCTGCATTGGCGGCCAGAGCGCATGCACAGCCTTCTGCATGTTGGTGCCATCCAAAACACATGCATTACCAGCGTCCTTTGGAATCCTGGCTTTGTCTAGACCTCGTCAATTGACATGCATTGTGGAGTGTGAGCGCGCCAGCTGTGACTCGCTTGCCGGTCACCTGTGTTGGCTGCAGCATGGCGCTCTGTGTTTCATGCTGTGCATGTGATCCGCGGGATGCTTACACTGTTGAGCGCATGACATGATGATTGATAAGCGCAGCCTACAGCCCAATGCGGGTTATGTTATAGTGCATGCTGCTGTGCGAGCGGGCTGTGCGTTGCTATGGGTGCGCTGCACCCTTGACAGGCGTGCATCAACACGCCCTTGCGCTAGTTTCAAGCGCATTTGCTATTTCAATCGCATGGCCTTGCGCCTGCTGCCAGTGCCACGTTGCTGCATCTTTGATTTGCTATTTGATCCGGTATTTTGCAAACGTATGTTCACCTGATGATGCTACGCTTGCTGCTGTAGGCGTCTACATGGCGTCTACAGTACTTGTGAGCGGTTGTTTGCGGCATGCTCTGCTGCTGACATGCTGTCTGTGAGCCCAGCTTTATGGTGCCCAGATTATGTCTCTCAAACTGCTGGGATCAACAGAGTGCATCTGGGGTCCTTGACCCGTTTCCGTTTGGGTGCTCATGATTTACGTGTCTGCAGTGGCAGGTGGCAGCGACCTCCTGTGCCGCGAAGTGACAGGGTGTGCTTACGCCCGGGCTGCCAGTCTGAGGTTGTTGAGGATGAGTTTCACATGGTCTTTGAGTGGCCGTTCTATGCACCAGTCCGCGAGCGGTTTGCTATGTTGTTTGAACCCTTCGGGGCCTCGTCACAGACATGGGCTACCATTGCTGGGTGCCATCCAGCAGGCGATGACATGATCATTTTTATGAGACAGTCACCTGCTTTGGTGGCTGCTTTTGTGCACTGTTGCTATCTGATGCGGTGTCACCCGGACACTGATCCTGAGGTTCTTTTGTCCTCTCATGCTATTGCTCAAGCTATTGATGACGCTGAGGAGTTCTTTTCTGCGGTTTCTTCTGGCGGTTTGGACGATGATGAGTTTTTCTTCGATGTTTCCTCCCCCTATGAGCCTCTCGTTGGCTCCTGACTGGGGTTCCCACTCCTCGTTGAGTGGAGCATGTAATGTAATGTAGGGTACGTGGTCAGCTCAGCTTGGTCCGTATTGCGTCATGATCTGATCAGTGGTGGCCAGCTTGTCAGTAAGGTTTGTTCCAGCACTGGCAGTGCGCCAAGAGGGTAATGCAACAGACCAGACCGCTTGTATGACTGTTTCGTTTTGAAGCCTTTTACACACTTGCCAGCCTTCTCCCAGGTCCTGCTGGAGTGCAGCAGACCAGCTGGCTATGATCAAGTACAAATGGATCACAGCACCATCAACGCCCTTGATCGTACATATATATACATATACCATTGACAGCCAGGCTTGCCTGCATTTGAATCAGCCATCTGATCATCATGCTGGTATCAGCATGCCCGGTTAACAATCAGCTGGCGCAGGCCCATGCATGACAAAGAGGGCAACACGCTAGCGCAAATCCAGAGTGTGCCGGCCTTGGCCCAGCCAGTCACCAGCTGCTGTTGTTGCTGCTGCTTCTGCAGCCAGATGAAAAGTCAAGCTGGCGCAACAGTAAGTCCACACACCAGGACAGCACAGCAGCTGCCTTTGACGCATCCCAGCTGCCATCGCAGAGCATGTCCAAGGTTTGCAGGGATTGCAGTGAATTGCCGCTGGCAAATCCACGGCAGCTGCTCTGTACTGTCCGCCTGACTGCAGCTCACACAGAACATAAAACTTTGCTGAGCAGCCGCCAGCTGCTCCTGGAGCTGCTTCAAGGATGCCAGCTTGCCAAGCCAGCAGCAAGATCAGCTGCAGCAGCACTCCCTGCTTTGCGTGTGCAGCACGCATGCAGTGCACAGCTCAGCTACTACGCAACAAGCCTAAAACCTCGCCAGCTGCCTGTTGTCGCCCTTGGCCCTCACACCATACGGGTTGGCCGCGCTGAACGTGTGCCCGCTCTGCCCCTTGAACCGCCGATAGTCTGCTGTGCCAGCCTTTGCCTTGGCTGCGCGGCGGCCGTGTGCTGCCTTGCTCTCAATGTTGAGGTTGACACGGGGCGGGCCGGAAAAGCCGAAGGACTTGGCAACAGCCTGCATGCAGCAGCAGCAGCAGCAGCAGCAGCAGCAGCAGCAGCAGCAGGTGAGCCGCTAATGCAGGTCGACACGGGACGGCCTTTGCCTTGGCTGCGCGGCGGCCGTGTGCTGCCTTGCTCTCAATATTGAGGTTGACACGCGGCGGGCCTGAAAAGCCGAAGGACTTGGCCACAGCCTGTGTGGAACAGCAGCAGCAGCAGCAGCAGCAGCAGCAGCAGCAGCAGCAGCAGCAGCAGCAGCAGCAGCAGCAGGTGAGTCAATGTTGAGGTTGACGCGCGGCGGGCCTGAAAAGTCAAAGGACTTTGCCACAGCCTGTGTGACGCAGCAGCAGCAGCAGAAGCAGCAGCAGCAGCAGCAGCAGCAGCAGCAGCAGCAGGTGAGTCACTTGTGCAGGTTGACGCGCGGCGGGCCTGAAAAGCCAAACGACTTGGCCGCAGCCTGTGAGCAGCAGCAGCAGCAGTCACAAGGTTAAACCGACACACATACACATATGTGCTGGCCCAGCGTGTGCATATCAGCAGCAGCTGGCACACAGCCGTATACACAACTTGCAGTTCCTCACTGTACGCGCTACAACCCTCAAATCAAATCCCACACCTGCAGGTCCAGCGTGCACACACACACACACACACACCGCAGCCTCTGTGTACGCACTAAATCCTTCGAACCTAATGTCACGCTTAAATAACCCAACGCCGCACCTGCAGGTCCAGTGTGTGCACGTTGAAGATGTCCTTGAGGGCGTGACTGTTGTAGGCCAGCAGGTAGCTGCGGTAGCTCTCTCGCGCGCTCTGGTGCAGGTAGTAGTTCTTCTCCACCAGGCGCTCCAGCTGCAACTGCACGCTCGCCAGCTTGTTCAGCGGGAACTCGTACTCGTTCAGCGGCACCTGCAGGGAGTTCATGGTGAAGTTCAAATTGGGTACTGTGAAATTTGCGGTCTGCAGATCAATCAAAAACGCATGCAAGCGAATAATAATAATAATAATAATAATAATAATAATAATAATAATAATAATAATAATAATAATAATAATAATAATAATAATAATAATAATGATGATAATAATAATAATAATGATAATAATAATACTGATGATAGTTAATAAAAATAATAAGAAGAAAAATAATAAGAATAAGAAGAACAATACTAATCTAATTGATAGTAGGAACAGCGCTCCACCCACCTTGGCCTGCTTGAGGTACTTGAGGAAGCCCAGCTCCTCAGGCATCAGCATCAGCAGCGCACGCCCACGCCCGTCACGCCCACGCGCGGTACGGCCCACCTGCAGCACACACACACACACAGCAGCAGCAGCAGCAGCAGCAGCAGCAGCAGCAGCAGTAGGTTGGCTGCAGTACACCAAGCGCAGCTGGGTTGGTTGAAGCACGTCAAGGATAGCAAACCGTAGCCAGGCTGTGCTATGCTTGGGCAGCGACCTCGTAATTTGCCGACAAAAACACACCCTCGATGTCAGCTTGAACTTCGCAATGAACCTCACCCTGTGGATGTACTCCTTGGGGTCATCAGGCGGGTCATACTGGATGATCCAGTCGACCGCAGGAATGTCCAGGCCGCGCGCTGCCACGTCGGTGCACAGCAGTATGCCCTTCTCGGCGTTGCAGAACTCGAAGAAGGTGGAGGTGCGCTTGGCCTGCTTCTGCTTGCCGTGGATATCCTTCACAGGGATGTCGATGTAGTTGAACAGCTCGCTGCGAGGGTGCAACAAAGAAATATACAAATGAGGTGAAGCAGGGCACATGCTGTACTACCTGCGGAGCCTTGAGGCGCAGCTGGTGGCTGTGGGCGGCTCAGCACTGGACTGCTGCCTGCTGCAGAACAAGGTGGGTGACTTGAACCCCTGCCGCTGAACTGTATGCTCAAGTAGTCATAGCCAGTCGAGAAGCCACTTGCAGCTCGGCAGTGGATACAGTGTCAGGTGTCGGACATAACGCTCATGTGGCTGAACAGCTCGCGCTGCCCGGGAAGTGCTTTGATGTGTCGGAAGTGCTGCAATATTAGTAAAGAGGCTTCATCTACTCGTGCCCGGCTCACCTGTGGTACTTGACGCTATTGCAGCTGCTGAAGAAGACCGTCACTTGACTTACGCATGTCACTTTCATGTCGTATTGCCAAGTTCAAAACCAGCAACAGCTGGCAGCCTCACCTGTGGTACTTGACGCTGTTGCAGCTGCTGAAGAAGACCATGACCTTCTTGCCCGCGTTCTTTTTCAAGAACGTGAACAGCAGCAGCAGCCGCTTGTCAGCAGGCACGACCACGTAGCCCTGCTCCAGGCCTTCAGCAGTTGAGGTGGTGCGGCTGTCATCCACGCCGACATACAGCGGCTTGTTCTTGAACGACAGCCGAGCCAGGTCCTCCACCTGTTTGATGCAATGCAATACGACAAGCAGGGTGTGCTTGTTGACTTTGCGAAAGCAGCGATCAAGCAGCTGGCATGTACAGCGATTTGTCTCAAACAACAGACATGTTGCACCCAACCAACCCTGCGCACCTTGGTGGTCTGAGTGGCGCTGAACAGCATGGTCTGCCGCTCCTTGGGCAGCAGCTTGATGATCTGGCGCATCTCCTCCTCAAAGCCAATCTCCAGGATGCGGTCCGCCTCATCAATGACCAGGCAGGCCAGGTTGCGGAACACAAAGCCCTTGGTGTTCTGCAGGTGGTCCAGCAGCCGCCCGGGAGTGGCAACCTGCAGGAAAACAGATGCGAACAAGTAAGTTAGGGTAAGCGGCGGACACGAAACGCCACAGAAGGCATAGTTCCAACGCTGTTTGAGCAGGAGGAACAAGTAAGGAGTGTTTTGGTTTGTGTGCCAGCTGCGGGCTGATGCTGCTTGTCGTTCCACACAATCCAAAAGCCTGGCACAATCAAACAAGATGTAACATGTTACATAACACCAAAATGACACACTCACCAGCAGGTTGACGCCCTTGACCAGCTTCTCCGCCTCAGCGCGCCTGTTGGCGCCGCCCATGACCAGGCCGTGCGTCTGGCTGTGGCCCTTCATCAGGTCCCGCGCGACGCCATAGATCTGTTACAAGACAAAATAACATGACAAGGTAACATGATGAGCAACCGCTAGAAGTTGGCAGCAGTGAGCTGCAGCTGCTGCTAGTCATTCGCGTGCCCGAACAGCAACTGCTCGTATCTAGAAGCGCAGATGAACTTACATCCCAAGCAGCAAGCAACCACGCACCAAACCAGCCTTTCAAGCACAGCAGCAGCCGCACCCACCTGCAGCGCCAGCTCGCGTGTGGGTGCGATCACGATGGTGCCTGTGCCGTTGCGCGGCATGAACTTGGCCCTGTGCATCAGCTCCACTGCAGGGATGAGGAAGGCGAGCGTCTTGCCGCTGCCGGTGCGCGCTGCGCCCAGCACGTCACGCCCAGTGAGCAGCGCTGGGATGGTGCGCGCCTGCAAATGCATCACACAGCAGCAGCAGCAGCAGCAGCAGCAGCAGCAGCAGCAGCAGCAGCAAGGAGGAGCAGGGTGAAGCCCAGCACAGTTGCCTAGACTATGAGCGAGCAGCGCTGGGATGGTGCGCGCCTGCAAATGCATCACACAGCAGCAGCAGCAGCAGCAGCAGCAGCAGCAGCAGCAGCAGCAGCAGCAGCAAGGAGGAGCAGGGTGAAGCCCAGCACAGTTGCCTAGACTAGGAGTGAGCAGAGCTGGGATGGTGCGTGCCTGCAAATGTATCACACAACAGCAGCAAGGAGAGTAGGGTGAAGCTGAGCACAGTTGCCTAGACTATTGAGTGAGCAGCGCTGGGATGGTGCGCGCCTGCAGAGGATGACACAGGGGTTAATCAGCACTACAAGCTCTATGTCATCTTCTGCCTCCATCACTATCTCTGTTACTTTCTCTGTTACTTTACAGAGTATTAGGGGAACAGACTCAAGATTGCCCCACGTTTGACTATAATTTTCACTTCTACAGCAACTGTGCAGCTGCCGACATTCAACTCCTGCTTACCTGCACTTCCGTCATGCAGGTGAACTTCATCTCCTCAACGCCATTTGCCCGACATTTTGCACGGCTGCTAATGACAGGGCTGTGTCAACTTTCCTGCAAAAACCTCTCATCCCCACCCACCTGCACTGCCGTCATGTAGGTGAACTTCATCTCCTCGAGGAACTGGTGCCAGCACTAACTGCTCAGCTGCTGAACACAAACTTTCCTATGTTTACCGCTCGAACTCCTGTTTACCTGCACTTCAGTCATGTAGGTAAACTTCATCTCCTCGATGCCCTTGGCAGTCTGCTCACTCAGCTCAAGGCTGCTGAATGTTGCAGCAGACATGATGCCAGACACCTGCGCTGTGTGCTGCTCCACCTGCAGGGCCAGGCTGCCACCCAGAGGGTCCTTCTGCTTCTTCTTCTGCTGCTTGGCTGCTGCTGCTGCTGCTGCTTGCTCGGGGTCTGGCCGTTGCTTCTGCGGACGGCACAGCAGATGCAAGGGATTGCAGTCAGGTGATGGATGTGGCCGTGTGGGCGTGAGCAGCCGATAGGTGCCGCGCAATGCTGTGCACTTGTCAACATGCACAGCGCTGCGGTAACTGCAGTCGAACGATGCGCGAAACCTTCTCATGCTTCTGCTGCAGGTCTGATGCGCACACAACACCTCTGCAGAGTTGATGCACAGAATGTTTGTGAGCACTGTGCTCGGCAGCCCACTCACTTTGGCTGCATGCTGCTGCTGCTGCTGCTCTTCCTCTTCCTCTTCACTGTCCTCCACCTCTGCCTCATCATCATCCTCTTCATCATCTTCTGCATCTTCTCCCTCATCGTCTAAGCTGCCGTCCTCGCCTGCACGAAAAAGCAAACAAAGCACAACAAACAAAACAACACCCATTGCACGTCAAATCAGTGTTTGAATTATTGTGTGTGGTTCTCCACATCTAAACCCTCAGCCCCAGGGTTGACACGCGTCATCTGAGCTGCCTCATAAGCATGCAGCATTCAAAAAGCAGCCAGTGCGGCGGGCACATCAAGTCAGCTGCTTCTTTTGTAAGCCATCCTCTTTCAAAATGCATGCCGAAATAAGTGATGCCGAAGCAGCAGGCATCATGTCATGTGCACGGCATATCCCCCGCTCAAGCTTAGGCCAAGAAAACAGCAGCAGACGCATGTGCGCAATGAAAAGCGCTGTCACCTTGCCATGCTGCTGCAACTCGAGTCACACAGAGAGTGCACTGTCATGGGCTGTGTTACTCACCCTCGTCATTGTC
Organism: Tetradesmus obliquus; assembly: GCA_030272155.1. Lineage (NCBI taxonomy): Eukaryota > Viridiplantae > Chlorophyta > Chlorophyceae > Sphaeropleales > Scenedesmaceae > Tetradesmus > Tetradesmus obliquus. The sequence continues at coordinate 1,781,604 of CP126200.1, read as the reverse complement.
ACTGTCACTTTGGATGTCATCCTCTTCAAAGTCATCTGCTGCAGCCATCTGGCCATTGCCTAAGTCAACCATGCGCTCCTCGTCATCTGCATCGCCTGACTCCTGCTTTTCGCTGCTGCTGTCTGCCTGCTGCCGCGCCTGCTGTTGTAGCTGCCGCTTCAGCTGCTGCTGCTGGGCCTGTGCGTCAGCAGACACCAGAAGCAGACAAATAAGCATGGGTAGTGTAAGAATGCCAGCTGCAGGTGCTGGGTGCGGACATATGTTATCAGGTATGAATGAGCTTCATTGTACATGGAGTGCAGATTGCTTCAGGAGACTGACAGCCACCGCACAAAAGCCAAACATGGCACGCGTCATGCAGCATCGTTAATGCACATCATTACAATACCTGTGTCGTGTTCAGCACCGTTGAGCTGCTAGCAAGACATGCAGCCCACCTTTTTGACTGCAGGTGCCTCTGCTGCTGCTGCTGCAGCTGCTGCTGGGCTGGCTTGGCCAGGCTTGCTGCGTTTGCGTTTGCGCTTCTTTGCCTCCCCGTTAAGGTCTCCCATACTGCAAAGTTGCTGTTTGTTTCCTGTTGTATGTCAGGCAGGGCACTGGCAAACAAAGGGTGAACTCGGTGTTCACGCAGTTGTTGCGTAGCTTCGCTGGTCTTACTTTGAGGATTGTCGGATGGTGCCGGTGACATCCGAAGCGGCCAGAGAGAAGCTCGCCGTCGTTTTGTCATGACAACTGCCATGTGACAATTCGGTGGCAGAAGAGGCACTTGCTCGCAGCAACCGTAGTCAACACGACCAGTTGCTTCTAGTAGAGTGACTACATGCAGAAGAGTCCGAGTACGATTGCCGCAGTTGCGGTGTGAACTGCTGCTCCTGCTTCGCAGTGCCTGTACTTGTAGTCTACACCTGCAGCACAGCTAGCTCACGAGCCAATTCACGAATCCAGGACGAACGCATCGTATTGCCAGCTCCGCAGCATCACAGGCATTTCAGTTGCTGCTAGGTGTCACCTGCTGGGTGTGAAGACAGGCGTTCTGACACAGCCAAACCTGTACAATCAATCAACTGCATAGTCGCACAACGGGGCATCCGTGGGTGGCTGGGCACCACTAAGCTGCTGACGAACCCAGCAGCAGTGAAAGCAGCGCAGGAGCCCGGCCACCATGTCTGCTGCTGGATCTTCTGCAATGTCGAAGGTAACAGGAGACGCTCAAGTGGAGGCGGCAATCCTCAAGCTGTGTGCACAGAACCCAGAGGTAAGCACAGTAACGTCAATTGCAATGGTTGAGCTGGTTCCGTTCTCTACACACGCACGGAGGCATTAGGCAGAACTCAGCCCGTCTTGCAGGACAGCTGCTGTGCTCTCTTTGTGTTGAAGAGCACCTGCATGGCATGTGCTGTGTGTGCTGTGCACATCAAAAGGAAACGCAGAACGTCGCGCAGGAACCACAGTACCTTCTGCAGCAGCATACGGGACAGCATATGTGATGCCTGGATTCAAGTGTTACGCTGCTATCCTGTGGCGCAAAGTGTGTCTATTGCTTACAGTTGTCATGTGCCAGAAGCATTTGAGCCGCAGAGCGCACCAGGCGCAGCTACTGCAGCAGCTTGCAGGACAGCGCCTTGTGGCAGCACTGCAGCAGCTTGCAGGAAGCGCCTCTGCGAAACACTGCAGCCGAAATTCGCAGACAGCGGGCTGCACCACTCCAGTTGCCACTTGCACAACCATGCGCTGCTCTATAATCAAACAAACCTACAGATGTTACGTTCGACATGTCACTGTGACACTCTGCATGTGCAGGGCGTCGGCAATGACATGGTCACAGGACCGACAGGCCCGCTGGCGCACATTGACCTGGCAGCGCGCGTGACTGCGCTGAACAACCTGCTGCGCAGCAGCAAGGTGGCACTGTTCAAGCAGGGCACGCAGCTGCTGTATAAGGCAGCACAGCCTCAGGACAACCGGTGAGTGAGGGAGTGTGGCAATGCTTGATTGTTGATTACATCGTTGTTCTGCTGAGATGAGCCAGCAGCAGCTATGCGATACTCTGCATGTGCTGTGCTGCATGCTGGTGAAGTAAGGTGTGAAGCTGTACATGTGCATGTGCGTGTACGCTGCAAGCATCAGCATAGCGGCAGCTGCTTGTGCTGCAGGACACTTGCTGCAGCTGCTCCTGCAAGACTGTCATGTGCACATCACAGCACACATCCTGATGCCGTCGTTTTACATCGTTGATTGTGTTGTTTGCCTATCCTGCAGCACCAAGGGCCTGAGTGCAGAGGAGCTGCTGGTGTACCAGGTCATCAAGCAGGCGGGAAACACAGGTGAGCCGGCAGAGTAGCCGAGCATAAATACAACCAAGTAATGGTCCAACGCATTTGGTCGTTGACATGTGAGAACTGCCTATTTCTGCTGAACATGCATGCAGTAGGGCCGCGCTTCACAGATGCCCTACAAGCAGCGCTGTTGAGCTGGGATCATGCAGCCTGCAACGGCGGTGACAGAAATAATGCCATTAATGGCTGTGACAGCAGTGACAGCAATGGCGGTGACAGCAAGCGGGGTACCCCGCACCCTGTGACTAGCAACTGTCACCAACATCAATGCAACAACATATCTGTCCTGCAGCCGTGTGGTTGCGCAACCTCAATGTGCGCACCAACCTGGCGCAGCCGCACGTCGCCACCACACCACTTTTGAGCGACAACTGACACTACCAAGAATGCAAAATCGTAATGCATGCAAACACATGTGTGTCCTGCAGGCGTGTGGACGCGCGAATTCAAGGTGCGCACCAACCTGGCGCAGCCACAAGCCCACCACGACCAACACCTGATCGTAACTAACTGTTACCAACACCTGTTCAAAACATTTCCTGAACCCTGTGCAGGCGTATGGACGCGCGACCTCAAGGTGCGCACCAACCTGGCGCAGCCGCAGGTGACCAAGATGCTCAAGGCGCTGGAGGGCAAGAGCCTGATCAAGTCCGTCAAAAACGTGAACAACCCCAGCCGCAAGCTGTACATGCTGTTCGAGCTGGAGCCCTCGCGCGAGATCACCGGCGGCGCCTGGTGCGTAGGCTGCGTGTCTCTGCATTAATTATTTTGTACAAATGTTGCGGGTGCGTATGCGATGGGTTTGTCGTACCGCGCAAATGCTGTACATGCGGTTCGCGTTGGAGCCCTCGTGCGAGATCACGGGCGGCGCCTGGCGCGTGGGTGATTGCCTCTGGTTGTATACATCTGCTGTTGTTGCCTATCTCTGAGGTTCTGGTATGTATGGCTTGGCTGTCATGCTTTTCAACTTTTGCCGTTGCGCGAGATCCTGGTGCGGCGCTGCTGTTGCTGGGATGATGCTTGCGGTTCGGCTTTCCTGACGTTTCTATGCAAGCTGGTCTAAATATGTGTTAATGCTGGTGCTTGCTTTTCTTGCTTTGCATGGCGAGCGGCTGGTGGTCATAAAGTGGCCTATATGCTGCAGTATTGCATGTGTGTTCCAAGTGCAGCACTGTAAAGAGCTGCCGCTGATAGGTGTTGGCTATGTGCTGACTGCGTATCATTGTACCTCTTGCTTCCTGCGTCAGGTACACCGACCAGCAGCTGGACCGTGAGTTCAAAGAGCTGCTGCTCTTGACTGCTGTGGGCCGTGTGTTGAATCGTAACTGCGTAGTCAAGCGCTCTGTGTTGTGTGTTTTGCATTGCTGCAGGTACACTGACCAGCAGCTGGACCGCGAGTTCATTGAGGTGCTGCGGGAGACGTGCTTCAAGCTGGTGGAGCGCCAGGAGGTGCGGCGCTACAGCAACATGTTAGAGGGGTGGTTGTATGTGCATGCTTGAAGGTCCTTAGATGCGGGGCCCAGGCACCATCTATTTTGGTGTAGTGTAGCTTGCAATGTGTTGTGTACGGCGTCACCTCGACTCTCAGCTGGGCTCTTAGGTACCAACATCATCACTTCCAGCACATCATTGCCGGCAGTGGGGCATACGCTTGCAACACAACTGACATGCGCGTACGTACATGTGATGTGCTGCTGCTGCTGCTGCCGCAGTCGCCGCACATCTGCCTGACTGACATCGCGCACTTCATCAACAGCAAGGGCCTGGCGCGCGTGGAGCTGCGGGAAGAAGACATCCTCACCATCATGGAGACGCTCATCGCTGACGGACGGTGCGGTACTCACTAGCACAGCGGCAGCCCCCATGTCTAAAGTTGAGGGAAGTTAGACACCTCAGCACATCATCTTGGAGACGCTCATCGCAGATTGCCGCTGCGCACGCCAATGTCAATTGTCAGACACTAGGGGCTGTAGGGCAGCAGCAGCAGCAGCAACTCTAAACAATCAGCATCAGCCCAGAGGTGCGGGAGGCGGACATCCTCACCATCTTGGAGACGCTCATCGCTGACGGACGGTGAGGTTACCAACACTCTTTTCTCTTTTAGGGCCATGGCAGCCCACACCATGTACTCTCGTGACAATGCACACATGTGCACACCGCTGGTAGCGCTGTGCTGCTCTGAGCTCGTCTCGTTCTGTCTTCTCATCTGTAAGGCTGTTCCTCACTGCCGCACTGCCAAATTGCTCGTTGTCCCATGCTCGCACCCTGCAGGATCGAGTCCATCGAGCCGCCTGATGAAGGGGGGGCGCTGTGCCTAAAATGTTTCAAGGCTGCTCCTCACTGCTTCACTATCCCACTGCCTTGCTGCCTGGCTGCCTTTTCATCCTTGCTTCCCGTTGCAGGATTGAGTCCATTGAGCCGGCCGATGAAGGGGAGCCGGAGCGCTACAGGACAGCAGTGCTGGCAGTGCCGCACAGCACGCCCTTCACGGCCATCCCCTGCGGCGTGTGCCCGGTGATGGACCAGTGCTGCGAGGGCAGCCAGATATCGCCGCAGACGTGTGTGTACTACCAGACGTGGCTGGACTTCTGAGGCTGCTGCAGGCTGGTGATGAGTAATTTTCTCCTGGTGCCTTGCCAGTTCCTTGATTGCACTCCCTGTCCGCAAGCCCTTGCTGCGTGGGCCCGGTGATGTGCCAGTGCTGCAAGGCAGCCAGATCTCGCCGCAGACCTGCGTATATCACCAGACGTGGCTGGACTTCTGAACCTCCTGCAGGCCGGTGATTGGTTACCTTTTGCTTGTTGCCTAGCCAGTTTCTTAATCGCAGTCCCCTGCGGTGTGCGCCCGATGACGTACCAGTGCTGCGCGGGCAGCCAAATTTGCCGCAGACGTGTGTGTATTACCAGACGTGGCTGGACGTCTGAGGCGGCCACAGGCTGGTTGTTACTAGTTGGCTTCTGCCTGTTGCCTACACAATTCGTTGATTGCCTTGCTGCGTGTGCCCAGTGACCCGCCTGATGGACCAGTGTTGCGAGTTCAGCCATATGCCGTCACAGGCCTGCGTGTATCAAAGATGCGGCTAGACTTTTGAGGCTGCTCCAGGCTGGGCGTTTGGTGTCGTGTGCGGTTGTTGTGTACAGATGAGGCTATATTGTGCAGGATGCGAACTGCAACCAGCGGCAGTATAGCGCAGTACATGCAGCAGCCATTTTCTGTGCTGGAAGCTCTGCAGGCTGCCTGTCAGCAGCTTGTACACGCCATATTACATGGTTGCTGCAGCCTTGATGAGATGCCCTTGCTGCAGTGCTGCACATCTTGACTGCAGCTGACGGCAGAGCTCTGCAGCAAGCATCACTGATGCGTACGCACATGGGTCTGCTGTGGTCGTGCTTGCTGCCACACATGCTGCAAAGCATGGCGCAGTCCTGCAAAGCCGAGGTTTCATTTCCCTGGCAGCCTGTGCATATGGTCATCAGGAGTGGTGCATGCAGTGTCGTATCAATGCATAACTGCTGTCCTGTATGCAATGGGATATCCAAGTGCTGGCGACGACCACCATGGTGTAGTGATTGCAGCACCACAGGTATGCATGAGCATCTTGCTTGCGACTGGCCATACATTGCTGCAAGGCTCCTTTGCAGGGCAGTTGGCGGTGCAATACTGCACAGCACACGTGCCTTTAGCGGACTGCTTGAAGGGGTGTGGTGCAACAGCTGTGTTTGACAGCTGGCAGGTTTCTGGGCACGTTCAAATGTCCAGGGTCCAACTGTGCTGTGCAGGTCCTGCTTTCTCGGCATTGAATCGGTTGCTACGGTCTGTCAATCCGTGCTGTGATTGTCTTTCATCAGGGCTTTCGGCTCTTGAATGAGTGGTGCCACTTTTCCCGACACTGCAACTGATCAAGTCTCGCGTCGATTGGCTGCTTAAGCAGCTCTCAAGCCAGTGACAAAGAGTTACTTGCGCTGTTTTTATTGTGCTAATTGCTCAGCTGCATCAATGCAGTCGAAGCTCAGCAGCGGTGGGGCTTCCGCAGCTCGCAGCAGCAACGTGCAGCTGCGGGCGCCAACAGTGCCCAAATCTGCTCAGCTTTGCTCGTCATCGGCCCGTGATGCGTCCACAAGCAGCGTCGTGGTTGACCGCAGGACGCTGCTGGCAGGCACAGCTGCAGTGCTGCTTGCCACATCTGCAGAAGTTCCAGCAGCAGTAGCAGCCACAAAGGTCACATCAGGGGACTGGAGCTCGCCCGGACTTGCTGCTCCAGAGGACGAGAACCTGCCAAAGTTCTTCAAGACAGCATCAGGTGTTAAGGTTCAGGAGCTGGCGCCAGGCAGTGGGCAGGAAGCCAAGGCAGGAGACAGCGTGCTCATTGATTACGTGCTGCGGAGAAACAATGGCTACTTCATCTACTGTGAGCTGTTGCCGCGGCTGTAAAAACTAGCACTGTATCAAGCCGTTGCAGACACTGGGCTCATGTGGTAGATTGTCCAATGGCAGTTATAGAAAAGGCAGGATTGGCACAGCCCGCCAGCTGCGTTTGCTTGCACCAGTTGGCAGGGATCAGGCACTATTCGCCACACATGCACACATGATGTACCGCAACAGCTGAGTTGCATGTATCATAACAGCTCTACTGGGTGCGTCCTACAGGCATTTGCATCAGGCTCTGTTTCCAGCTATGAACAGCCCGTCTGTATGGCCGAGTTCACCTGTCCTGCAAGCTATTGCTATTCCTGCTGCTGCTACTCAACATGACATACTTCATGTATCCTGTCTGCTGCTGCAGCCACCATAGAAGGTGTCAGCTTCCAGCCGCGCGACGTGCCCATAGGCCCAATCAGGCTGCAGCTAGGCAGCGGCAGCGAGGTCATCGAGGGCTTGCAGGACGCCATTGTAGGCATGCGGCAAGGCGGAAAGCGGCGTGTACTGATTCCCCCGGAGCTCGGCTATGTCAGCAGTGTGCTGCAGCCGCAGCCGCCCACCTTTGCGACAAAGCGGCAGCTGGCAAACCACAGCAGCGAGTCACTGCTGTTTGAAATCGAGCTGCTGCGGGTGCTGCCTGCTTGAGGGGGCAGTCCTGCAATGTGTGAGCAGGGCACAGTTAGGATGAGAGGGATTCGTAAGCATACAGCAGTGATCAGCGTTTCCCTGTGGGTGAAGTTCTGGGTTCGTTTTCATTCGTTAGTGTTGTACTACACGCATGTGTAGCAGAGGTGTGCTCCTGTTACAGCGATTTATAGCCATGCCTTTTGAGCTGTGACACAAGACAAGCTTGCTTGCTGTTGAAGTGCTGAGCGGCCCAGCAACCGAGTTTTAAATGCGTTGCTGTGGACTGGATTTCAACATGTTATGACTGAAATGTGTTGTGTTGGCCTTCAGCAAAGCTCTGCATGTGCCAGCGCACAGCCTTTATGGGTTATGCGCTGGCATGCTTTCCTGTTTCCGGTCTGAGGCCACTGTGACAGACTGTGTGACTGTCACATCTTGCAACATGACGGCGTCAAGCATGCCCTTGTGGCACAAGCCAGGCAGTGCTGTCTTGGGACCTCTGTTGGCTTGATTGATTCTAATTCGATTGATGTCATGACGTCAACATCTCCATGTTTCCAGTCAACTTGGCGTCACCAATTGGTTGCAATCAAGTGATAGCAATGCTGTGCTTGCTTGAGCTTGAACATTTGAAGCGTGTGCGGCAGCAGTGGTGCAGGAGGGTGCTGGATTGTAACACGCCAAAGACCAGGATCGATGGGAGGCGAGCACCGCTTGATTACGCAGGCGCTTACTTTCATGTGACACATGGTTGCATGTGTCACATGCTACAAGACCACCAAACTCTAGCAGGCTGTCAGCACAAAGCATCTTCCCAACCAGTCAACGGAGTCAACCAAACATGCATGCACCATACGGTGGTGCGCACCATACGCAAGCACCCTGCATGCGATGCAATAGCGCAGCATGCATAGCACGTCTGCGCTCACAAGGCTGCCACCATACCACGCAGCTGCTGCAACTGCTGTTGCGCCACGTTGTAAGACACCCATCCCAGGAGGTGCCGGGCATCGGGATGTCACATCATGTCACATGTTACAAACAAGGACAGCACACGGCCTCACAGGGATGCCACCATGTCGCTCAGCTGCTGCGCCTGCTGCTGCAACAGTCTATGAGACCCCCATCCCAGGAGGAGCCCAGCGTTGGGAGCAAAACAAGCCAGGAAACCACATGGCTGAAGCTTTACATGGAAGCCACCATGTCGCTCAGCTGCTGCACCTGCTGCTGCGACAGCCGTCCAGTGCTGACCGCACCCAGCACCTGCTGCCAGCCATGCGCCTCAGGCCGCTGCCTGATCTGCTCACCAAGTGTGACGTGTATCGCATCCTCCAACCCCTGCTGCTGCTGCCCTTCATCGTCACCGACCCTCATGACAAAGCCATCGTCAGTCTCCTCAAAACGCACAACCGGCCCCGGCGGCGCCTGCTGCTGCTGCTGCTGCTGCTGTGGCTTCTTTTTCTTCTTGCCGCCGCTGCTGCTGCTGCCTGCCGGCGCAGCCGCAGCTGCTGCATTGCTTCTAGTAGCACTGCTGCTGCTGCCGCCTGCCCCACCGCTGCTAGATGCTCCTGAGCTCGATGCTGCTGCTGCTGCACCTGCTGCTGCTGCGCCTGGCTTCTGGTGGTCGTTGTGTGTGTCTGGCAGCTTGCAGCCAACAATGTCAAACAAGCTCTCCCGCTTGTACCCTAGCTCCTCATAGTTGCGGCCCATGTACTGTGTGTCATACTGCACTGCTGCGCGCATTGCTTCTGTCTTGGTCTCAATGTCGATTGGGATGCCCCAGGCTTCTGTGAAAGTTTTGCGCAGCTGCTCGTAGTCAGTGAGCATCCTGTGTGGGAGCAGTACAGGGCAGTACAGTGCAGCACAAGGCAGTGCAAGTAAAGGTCTTGCGCAGCTGCTCATAGTCAGTGAGCATCCTGTGTAGGAGCAGTAAAAGGCAGTACGATGCAGCACAAGGCAGTACAAGTCAGTACAAGGCAGTACAAAACAGTGCATGTGAAAGTATTGCGCAGCTGCTCATAGTCAGTGAGCATCCTGTGTAGGAGCAGTAAAAGGCAGTACGATGCAGCACAAGGCAGTACAAGTCAGTACAAGGCAGTACAAGACAGTGCATGTGAAGGTCTTGCGCAGCTGCTCATAGCCAGCAGGCGTCGTGTTTGGGAGCAGTACATGGCAGTACAGTGCAGCACAAGGCAGTACAAGACAGTGCATGTGAAGGTCTTGCGCAGCTGCTCGTAGTCGGTGAGCATCCTTTGTGGGAGCAGTGTAAGGCAGCACATGACGCATACAAAAGCAGCAAATCAAGTACTTGTGAAGCAGAGCCGCATTGCAGATTCTGTGTGGGAGAAGTACAGTGCAGTGCATGCGGTGCTTTCGGTCTACACAAGCAGCACAGTCTCAGCTTCGTCGAGCATTGAGGAAGCAGCTTCTGGCAACAAAATGCAGCTGCTGTTTTGCTTGTGGGCATCCTGTGCATTAGCAGCAACGGTGTGATGAACAAGCTTATTGTAATGTTTTCATTTGCAAACAGCATACAACTCATGAGTGCTGATCAGCACCAGCTTGGCTGCAGGCCACACCTGAAGCTCAGGAGTTTTTTTCTGCGATTTCTTCTGACGGTTTGGATGATGATGAGTTGTTCTTCGATGTTCCCTCCCCCTATGAGCCTCTCGTTGGCTCCTGACTGGGGTTCCCACTCCTCGTTGAGTGGAGCATGTAATGTAATGTAATGTAATCAAGGAGGCTAGCCTGTGTATTAAGATGCTAACACCCCCCCCCCCCCCCACCCCCCCCCCCCCCCCCCCCCCCATGTGAATGCCTGTCACAGCTGCAGCAGGGTGCTTTCATGCAGCAGACCAACACTTTCAGGCTGCAACTGCAGCTCACAGTCCAGCCACACCTGAAACTCAGGCTCAGAGAAGCTGGCTTGTAAGGTGGCAGGCCACTGGGTGGGTAGAAGCATGCCAGTGCCATCGCCTGAGGCAGTCACAGCAGTGAGCAGCAGCAACAGAGCAGCAGAACAACAGACACACAGGTTGTTAGCACAGAAAGTTCATCAACATACTTTGCACGTTGGTCAGGCATACAGAAAACTTTGCCATGCTGTGCTTCATCAGGGCAGCCAGCAGCTTGGTTATGTATGTGCTAGGGCAGTGGGCATGCTGTCTCCAATGATGCAGCAACTGAATGTGAAGCATGTGCACGGATTGTGTGATGCATAACAGCTAGTTGACAAGTTTGGATGCAAGATTGCCCTCGCGCCTCACATTGATGCAGTCCACAGCTCCTGGCTGGCCTTCCAGGTAAGCAGGTGCCATCATCAGCGCGTCGTCATTCCGTGTAGAGTCATTCAAGTCAGCCACCTGCACCGTGTGCCTGCGCGAGGCGGACAAGCAAGCAGGGTGTGTAAGCAAGCAGCTGTTGGCGCCTCAACCACAGCAATGATACAAAGCTGCATCGACAGTGCCCCGCTCAACTGGTTGCTGGCAGAATCTGTTTAATACCTGCATGACACGTATGTGTTTGCTGCTGAAGATACCCACCTGATATGGCCGGTGACTGGCGCCTGGAAGGGCGTGTCACTCCAGGACATCTGCCACTGGTGGCTCACATCGTCACAAAATTCGCCATCAAACATGACTAGCCCCGCACGCGCAGTGGGTAGCTGTTATTATCAAAAACAGTTGCACCAGCATGCATGCGTCTGATGCTTAGCATGCCGGCAGCGGCAGCAAACTCTTTCTGGTTTCCATAAGCACGTGCGTATGCTAATGTGTTTGTTTGCGCAAAGCAGCCCACCTGATCCGGCCTGTGACTGGTGCCTGGAAGGGTGTGTCGCTCCAAGACATCTGCCACTCGTGCGCAGCAGGCAGCCGCGCCAGCTGCCCTGCCCTTGCTGCCGCCAGGGCCCGCGCGGTCAACAGGTGCGCTTTGAGCTTCACTGCAATGCTGCGGCTGGTGTGGTGCAGCCTGAAAAAAATCAGTGTAGTAGGCAGTACAAGTGGCAGTACAGGAGGCAGTACATCAGGCGTGGCAGCAGGCAGTACATCATGCAGTATATCATGCAGTACAGCAGGCAGTGCAACAGGCAGTACGGCAGGCAATATAGCAAGCTGTATTCCAGGCACAACAACCCATGGACAACATCAACAACAGCGATAAATATGTTACCAGTGAACATCACAGTGAAAATAAGTGTATATCTAGTGACACCCACTTGTCCATCTCCTTCTGCGCTTTGCGCAGCCACTGCTCGTATCCCGCCTGGTGGCCAGGCCTGGCCCCGCCCACTTTCAGCCAGGCCGCTTGGCCAGGCACATCCCAGGGGGGTGGCACCTCCTCCCATGACCAGGTGCGCTGCAGGTGGGAGGCTGCGTCCTCGTGGCGTGCCTGCAACAGCACGCACACCAGTTCATGAGCGTGCAGCAATCAGCAGCAAGCCATTATCTGGCAGCACCTCCTCCCATGACCAGGTGCGCTGCAGGTGGGAGGCTGCGTCCGCGTGGCGCGCCTGTGCGAAAGAAAACACATGCGGCATATCCTAGCATCAGACTGTTGATCTTGGGAAGTAACTGCACTAGCCGTCACATCAACGACACAGCGCAGGCAGCACGCCAGCACCCCGAGCGCAGCACACCAGCACAAAACCAGCGGTGCTTACCTGCACATCTGTGTCGCCGCCTGAGCCGAGGTACAGAGCTGCCTTGTACGACAGCGCAGCCAGCTGCCAGTGCTATGATCAAAATACACCAGCAAATCAACTTCCATGCTGATTAGGACACCTGCATGCATGCTGTTGTGTACTTGGACATCAGCATCACCGAGGTCCAGCGCTGCCATGCACAGCACAGCCAGGTGCCAGTGCCCTGAATCTAAACCAACCAGCACACACTCCAGCACAACACCACCCGTACCTGCACATCTGTGTCGCCGCCTGAGCCGAGGTCCAGGGCTGCCCTGTACGAAAGTGCAGCCAGCTGCCAGCGCCCTGTGACTCCAACAAACCCGCACAACAGCACCAGTGCTGACCTGCACATCTGCGTCACCACCCGAGCCAAGGTCCAGCGCTGCCCTGTACAAAAGCAGCCAGCTGCCAGCACCGTCACGATAACAGCCCAGCACAACACCACCAGAGCTTACCTGCACGTCTGCGTCCCCGCTTGAGCCCAGGTCCAGCGCAGCCCTGTACGACAATGCGGCCAGCTGCCAGCGCCCCGCCTCCCTGCAAGCATCCCCCAGCCGCACCCAGGCCTTGCTGTTGCTGGGCTCGTGCGCCAGGCCCGAGCGCGCCACATCGTACGCCTGTATGGCACACACACACTGACACGCCGTCAACTGCATGCAGCAGCGCGGTCAGGGGGGTCTATACCACACGAATTACGTTGCTGGGCTCGTGCGCCAGGCCAGAGCGCGCCACATCGTACGCCTGCGCAGCGAAGCACCCGTCATCTGCACAGCATCTAATGTACTGATGCTACGCTTGATGCACGCGCTTCTTGTCACCTGAAGTAGGTCGACTCCTGCTGCACAGTGTGCACAATTGTTGACAGTCGAGCTTGGCTAATGGCAGCCTAGAGCTGTTCGCACCTCATTCATGTGCCCCAGCTTCGGGTGGCCGAGGCTGACGTTCAACAGCCCTTGCCAGCCGCACAACCAGCTGCTGCAACCTATCACAGCTACTGGGACCCTATTTGATTGCAGCTGCTCGCACCTCGTTCACGCGCCCCAGCCTCAGGTGGCTGAGGCTGATGTTCATGTACAGCCGGCAGTCGACAGGGGTCTCTGACAATGCAGCCATGTACGCCTGCACGCACAGCATAGCAGCATATCAGCACATATCAGCCCGACACTGTAGCAGTCTCGCGTGCTGTAACAGCCTCCTTTGCTTTGGCATCAATCAGTTCAAGTCCATTCCACCATCTGCTGTGTCCTTTCTTGGCACTGAACCCTGGTTGTGCAAGACACTAATCCACCATGCACTGAACCCTGGTTGTGCAAGACACTAATCCACCATGCACCACAACAGCATCAAGCAGAAACGAGTACGCAATGTTGCTGCAGGCTTTTCCCTGAAAATATAAATCTCTATGGTGGCGCACTTGCCTCCAGTGCTTCCTCATATCTGCCAGCTTTGAAGTGCTCATTGCCGGCAGCCCTCTGACTGTCAGCACGCGCACCCTCGCCTGCGCACACAACAACATAAAACAGCAAGGTACATGTGTGATGCGTTGTGTGGTGTCAGGCGTCACGAGTGCATGTACGGCAGGGTACACCAAGGCACTGCCTCCACCAGCAAGACACGTCCCACAACCCTTGTTCAGGAGGTGCCCAGCACCCGGACGACAAACACCCGGTAGCCTATCACTGACTACTCACCTGCCAGGCGTGCGGCTTGCATCTCCCTAGACAGCTGTCGCGCGTGACTGTCCCAGACTTGCGCCAGCTTGTTGCATACAGGCGTCAGCTGCGCCACGCTCACGCAAGCCACCAAGGGGTTGCGAAAAATACGCGCCACCTGCAACAGCGCCACATGAGCAGCAAGTGCAGCACGCACAGATGACACACTGTTATGGGAACATAAATTTGCTTCCTTATGTCACCAATTGCACAAGTCGGCAGCGACTTGAGCTGTGTCAGTGCAATGTTGACCATTTGACTGCAGGCAAGGTGCCCTAGCATACCACACACACCATACGGCATCTGAACCGTGCGCCAGAATACAAGAGCGTGCGGCACACTCAGAGCACAGCAGCAACACACACATCCAACAGCGCACCTTGGTGTTTGCATCTGCCTCGGTCACCCACTGCAGCAGCTGATCTGGCGTGGCCGCCTGCAGCAGCACAGACAGCAGTCACCGACAGCTGAAATACAGCTGCGCTTTATCTCAGACAGGTTGGTAAGCACACATGGCATTCAATGCAGTTCAAAAGTTGTGCCTGGTGTCTACTGCACTTCTGCCAGCTGGCCTAGCTTCACGTTCTCTTGCATTGCCCACGTTCCTCCACCTGTCTGCAGTAGTATCAACTGCTGCAAGTATCAAATTCAGCGCTTGATTACTGCCCTTTCAGCCAGAAAGAGATCATTACTCCCCGGCACCACATGAATCATGAAGTTGCCAAAGGCCTCTGTCATCTTGTCATACTTCTCCTGAGCATCCCACGTCTCCAAACCCTGCTTCGCCTGCGCTGGCGACACACCTGGAGGCGTTATGTCCCGCCAGATGCGGCTGCTGCCTGCGCTATGCAAGTTGCTGCGGTTGAGCGCTGCGCGGGCTGAGGCCGTTGCCACGTGGCTTGCTGTGCGCTTGTGCTGCGGCTCCCATTTGACTTGCCAGGGGTTCTTGTAGCACCTGGCAGACACATGACATGCCATTCAGCACGTACGTAGTATTAGTGATGATATGTGCACACGTGTGTGACACGGCTCACAATTAAATTGCCAGGGGGGCGTTTGTAGAGCCTGGCAGGCGGGCAGACAGACAGATGGATGGCAGTTCGTTTGAGGGTGCGAAAAAGTGTGGAGGCAGCGGCATTGAATATTCTGACATCAGCCACTGCTGCATGCCTGGCTGTGCGCTTGTGCTGCACCCCGGACGCACCCCGGACACACGGCACTCACTTGCACACTCAATGGTAGCAGGTGTGAAGGCGCATGGGGTATCCTCATCGTGTCACACACACCCTCCCTTAACTTACACGGGTGGCGAGTTTTAACACACCATGCGTAGCTCATCCATTCATTCATGCACACTCGCAGCGCACACTAGCAGCGCACAGTCGCGTGCCATGGAGCCTGCCACATGATGGTCAAGCTGTGCAGCTGGCTTGTAAATCTGAACATCTTATGCACGCCCCGCTTGCGCCCTAGGGCGCAAGTGGACAGGTAGAGGGTGTGGACCTCAGGGACGCCGCCCCTGGCCACACACACCCTCTTAGCCTTAACATACCCAGGAGCTGCAGAGCTGTCTGGGTAGTCACTCACTCACTCCCTCACTCTCACTCACATCTTATGCCTGGCTGTCAAGCCTGCAGGCGTGCTGTGCTGACGGTGCACAACCACACGCCACGTGCTTATACAGACACCTCACAACAGCAAGCAACAACAGGTTGCTCGATTGCACACTGTCAGTGCACAGTCACGTGCCATGAAGCCAGCCGCATGTCGTTCATGCTGTGCACAGCATGAAATACTTGATACTGACACAATGCTGCACCCCCGGCACGCAGCACTCACTTGCACACTGTCAGTGCACAGTCATGTGCCATGAAGCCAGCCGCATGTTATTCATGCTGTGCACAGCATGAATTACTAACGCAATGCTGCACCCCGGACACACAGCACTCACTTGCACACTGTCAGTGCACAGTCACGTGCCAAGCAGTCCGCCACACGATGGTCATGCTGTGCACAGCATGAATTACTAACACAATGCTGCACCCCCGGCACACAGCACTCACTTGCACACTGTCAGTGCACAGTCACGTGCCATGAAGCCAGCCGCATGTTGTTTGTACTGTGCACAGCATGAAATACTAACGCAATGCTGCACCCCCGACACACAGCACTCACTTGCACACTGTCAGTGCACAGTCATGTGCCAAGCAGTCCGCCACACGATGGTAGTGCTGTGCACAGCATGAAATACTAACACAATGCTGCACCCTCGACACACAGCACTCACTTGCACACTGTCAGTGCACAGTCACGTGCCAAGCAGTCCGCCATATGATGGTCATGCTGTGCACAGCATGACATACCAACACAATGCTGCACCCCCGGCACACAGCACTCACTTGCACACTGTCAGTGCACAGTCACGTGCCAAGCAGTCCGCCACACGATGGTCATGGTGTGCACAGCGCCAGGCCACTACCAGCAGCCGCTCTGCTATCTGCTGCGCCTGGTCGGCATGGTCTCGCTGATCTGCCTTTGTCTGGCCGTATCTGCGGCAGTTGTTCAGACAGCGTGTAGGCCACAATCAGTATTATGAGTTGCAGCACGACATTGCAGTGAAGCATAATGTAGCATAATGCGTAATCGCATGCCTAGATGGCGTCCCCCAAAGCACCATGGCCGGACCTCTGATAGGGTGATATCTGCAGCTTTTCCTGCGCCAACCTGTTTCAGCATGTTTAGTCATGTTACTGGAGGCGTGCCAGCAGACCCTTCCAAGTATGTTTGTGTGGTGGCGCACATATGCATTGATGCAGAAAACGGCAGTACAGACGTGTGTATGCTGGTTGGGCTTGCAGATATCCAATGACGCAGATATGCAGCATCAGCAACACCTTGCGTGCTGCTTGTGGCTCTGGCTTATTGCTGTTGGAGGCTTACATGTAACGCTCCAAGGCACCTTGCAGCATCACAGGAAAGTGAACCGCAAAGTGGCCCTGCGCAAACAGCTGCTTGGCGGCAAGCCTGAGAGCAGCAGCAGCAGCAGCAGACAGCACCAGTTATGCGGGTGGCGGCAGTAGGGCAAAAGGTCACCGACTAACAACATGACCAGCTCCTACATCCTGTGGAACGCAGCGTGCATTGCATCTAGTAATCAAAGTAACAAACATGAGTGGTGAGATGACGGCTGCAGCCCCTATAGCCTTGCAGCACAAACGCGCTTGCTGTGCAACAGTGTGCGCTGTGCTCTATTGGTTGTCACAAGCTACTCACGAGCTGGCGTCCACCAGATCAGCCAGCAAGTCAGCAGCCACTCGCCGCAGGGAGCGTGTCAGCGCTGCTGCCTTGCCCCGCAGCGCCTTGCCTGCCTGGCCGCTGACTGGGCTCCAGCCTAGCAGGGGCGGGTCGAGGTCAGGTGTCAACTGCACCAGCGTGTCTGCACGTGGAGTCGGCAGGAGGCATGGTTGGTGTGAGTTTGGATTAAAATGACAGTTGTAGGCAGGGTAAATGCACAACCGTTCACCTGCAAGCAATGCTGGATATACATTTACAGAAGTGGAGCTACAGAAAGGGGGCCGCCTGGCCGCTGACTGGGCTCCAGCCCAGCAGGGGTGGGTCCAGGTCAGGTGTCAGCTGCACCAGAGTGTCTGCAAACCACAAAGCAGTGGGCGGGAGGTGTTGAGAGAGAGATTGCAGTCAGTTGCATGCAAGCAGTCGATTGCTACATCCTCCTTGGTAAGTGTACATGCCGTTGTGTGACGCAGGTGTGTACAATGTTTTCAACAGCAGTGCAGTAGGGCCTTACCGGCCTGGCCGCATCATCTGCACCAGCGTGTCTGTGAGAAAGCGGCAGCACAAGTGTTGTACGGTCTTAGATGCTGCCAGGACCCACATGTGACTACCCTCCCACTCTCTCAAATGCTGTGCGTTTGACCACGCATGCTTGCAGAACTATGCAGCGGCGGAAGTTGTTTGCATGGATTGAACAGCAATGTGTTAGGGCTTTTGCAGTGAGCTGCAGCTGACTGGGCTCCATCCCAGCAGTGGAGGGCTGAGGTCAGGTGTCAGCTGCACCAGCGTGTCTGTACATGACATTGGTGGGAAACCATTACTGCTGTGCGTGTCACCTAGGGTGGTTTGCCACAAGCACATGGCAGCCGTGTCCTGTCAGCATCAATGCTGCAATATTGCAGCTGCTTCGGGCTGCGATGTACAAATCGCAGCCGTACACGGCATACAGACTGCAGGTTGAAGTTTCAAAGTAACTGTTCGTTCAAGTTCAGCATGCTTGGCTGAGCTGCTGCCCCACCTGAGCTGCAGCTGGAAGCTCCACAGTTAGCAGACAGCGGCCAGGAGCCAGAGACAATGTCCGCCAGAAGCTTTACTCCCTCCAACTGCAGCAGCGCTTGCAGCCAAGCACGGGCCAAAGCAGTGTCATACATCACCTGCAGCAGCAGATGGAGGCGCGGGAAGCAGCACGCCGCGCAGACTTTTGTGTGTGGGCTGGTGCGGCGCTGCTGCCTTGCCAAACAGCAGTTTGCACCAACAGCAGCAGCTGCTGCATGTATGCACTACTGCTCCGGCTGCTTTGGGCCATTGCGCTTATGAAACCGCAGTTTTACCTTGTGGTAAAGCCGCAGCAGGGCCAGCACCCGCTCTTGCGGAGCAGCAGCTTCATCTTTTACAACCTTCACCTGCTGCTGGACCTCCTGCAGCAGACTGGGATCGATGGCACGGGCGTCCATGCTGGCTTTACTACAAATTCACCGTCATTCAACTATGAAGTTTAACAGCTCAGAGTTGAGGATTCATCGACGTTCACCGTGATGGAAGGCCAACGGTTGGATTCCACGTAGGCCAGCTCTACAACCGGTGCAGTGCTGCTGTATCACTTGTACTTGCACCTGTTGAATATTCTCTTGGGTCAAACAATTGATGCTGCGGCCCTCCGTGTTCACTTCCTAGGAACTCGTCGTGATCACACTCATGAGTGTAACCACTGAGGGTTTGGGTCCCCTTTGCTGCTCAACACCACTAGCAGTCTCCCGTGACTACGTCACTCCTATCTAGTATGGATGGGAGGCCCAAGTAAGGATGGGGGGCACCCGTGCTTGCTGGTGCTGTCCTCAAGCCTTGCGGCAGCAACTGCAACACCTGCAATTCTAGAAGCCACCCATGATCATCCCTACCCCGGGCGCCTTTCGCTTGAAGTAATCGTCTCAAGCCATCGCTGTTTAAATATTTTTGCTTCACTGCCTGCTGTTCCTGCTGTAGCCCGTGATGTTTTGCAGTAGCACCCCGCAACAGAACACCGCCTCACCCAGCCCACGGCCTCACAACGATTTCAAGTGCCCAAACTAACTTTTTCTGTTGCTATCGCGCCTTCGTTTGCGTCCTCTGCACGTTTTCGAATCGCCCTGGGGTTCAACGGCCAGGTCCTAAGCCAGGCTTCTGAGTCAGAAGTTCTGACTGACTGACTGACTGACTGACTGACTGACTGACTGACTGACTGACTGACTGACTGACGCACCGTATTTTTTTTTAGTAATGGATGCACGACGACAAGAATCATCGCAAATCTGGCTCCGTTGGCTAACAAACATAAGGTGGCTTTGCCGGACAAAAATCGCTGTTCCAGCGGACGCTGACAGCACCACCACAAGCATGCTATGCAAGAGCTGTGCTGGCCATAGACATGCAGCCGTATAAAGAATCGCAGGCAACACACGATACAGTATCACAATGCAGCATGCTGCTGGTAGTGTTCATGCAATCCAAGCATAGCTTGGACCAGCGACCCAACAGAATTCATTGCCCTCACAGCAGTGCACAGCATGCACGTGCATGCAAGGTGAGGGACAACAACCCCAACGCCCTTGTCGATGAATTGTGTGGTGCGTCCTGCAATAGAGCATCAGAAACACGGACTTACAGCGTATGCCTGTCTGAAGATTTGCAGCTTTCGTGCTGCACAAGCAGACACATGTCCTGCAGGTGCGTCACATGACATGCACATTGTGCACATGCATGCACATGCATGCGCAGCACGGGTGACAAAGCGTTGAGCTGCTCAGTCAGCAACATGAGCGCTCAAGTGTACCCATTATAGGGTGGTGTACACACACATGTGAAGCTCCGATCAGCGGCACCCCACAAACCAAACTCCCCAAAGCAAAACAATTGTAGTCAGTGATTCATTAAACACACCGCTGTTGTGTATAGGTTGATGATGTGTCACTGATTTGCTGGACCAGATGAGCCTCTTTTGGCTTTGATTGTGGGTGGGCATGTTGCCCCCTAGGACTCTGCTGATGGTACAGGATGCCGCTTAGCACAGTGCTGGTGTTGATGATGGTTGCAGTGGATGCCGCTTAGCACATTGTGTGCTGTTTGCGCTTGATTTGCGTCAGATTCTGCTTTATTTCGGCCTGCTGAGGTTTGTCAGTGATTTGCTGGACCAGATGAGCCTCTTTTGGCTTTGATTGTGAGTGGGCCTGCTGCGCCCCTATGACTCGGCAGTTGGTACAGGATGCCGCTTAGCACAGTGCTGGTGCTGATGATGGTTGCAGTGGATGCCGCTTAGCACAGTGTGTGCTGTTTGCGCTTGATCTTGATTAGATCTTGCTTGATTACAGATGTCATCTCAGTGCTTTCTGGACCCCATGAGCCTTGTCTGGCTCCTTAGTGGGTGGGCCTGCGGCCCTACTTTGGTAATTGCATTACATTACATTACATTACATGCTCCACTCAACGAGGAGTGGGAACCCCAGTCAGGAGCCAACGAGAGGCTCATAGGGGGAGGAAACATCGAAGAACAACTCATCATAATCCAAACCGTCAGAAGAGAACGCAGAAAAAAACTCATCAGCATCATCAATAACTTGAGCAATAGCCTGACAGGACAGAAGGACCTCAGGATCAGTGTCCGGGTGACACCGCATCAGATAGCAGCAGTGCACAAAAGCAGCCACCAAAGCAGGTGCCTGCTTCATAAAAGTGATCATGTCATCGCCTGCTGGGTGGCAACCAGCAATAGTAGCCCATGTTTGTGACGAGTCCCCGAAGGGTTCGAACAACATAGCAAATCGCTCGCGGACTGGTGCATAGAAAGGGCACTCAAAGACCATATGAAACTCATCCTCAACAACCTCAGACGTGCAGCCAGGACGTAGGCACACCCTGTCACTTCGCGGCACAGGTGGTCGCTGCCACCTGCCACTGCAGACACGTAAATCATGAGCACCCAACCGGAAACGGGTCAAGGACCCCAGATGCTCTCTGTTGATCCCAGCAGTTTGAGAGACATAATCTGGGCACCATAAAGCTGGGCTCACAGACAGCATGTCAGCAGAAGAGCTTGCCGCAAACCACCGCTCATAAGTACTGTAGACACCATGACCACTAGCAGCATCACCCGGGTTGACAGGGCACCCCTGCCACTGCTGATACAAAACGCCATCAAAAGCACTCGCTATGGTTTTCAGATCCAGAGACTGGAAGTTTTGCAGCCGTTGCACGGCATCTCCCAGCTGCTGTGAGTGGGCCTGCACATATTCAAGTACACGTCGCAACTGTGTGCACCACACTGCGCCACTGCTGGAAGCGGTGGACAACCGTAAGTTGTCACGCATAGCACAGGCCAAAAGGGAGGACGCATCCATATCCACAACCCTATTCCACATGCTCACTGCCGCACGAAGCCACAAACTGACCAAAGGCTGGGCCCCAAATTCTCTTGACAGAAGCAAGCGAGCAGTGGACTTGCAGACGCGTCCTGCAAGTGTACGCAGAAACGTGAACTGCACCCTGCTGATGACATTGTTCTGCAACTTGCTGACCAAAGCAGCACCCGAGCCCGCCTGGCTCAGCAGGGCTGGACCCCACACTTCGGAACAGTAGCACAGAATTGGGGACACAAGAGAGTTGAACAGCTGCACCTGCATTGACAGACTGCGAATGCCATGCTCCTTGCATCTGGCCAGCATAGCCCACATCGCTCTACTACCAGCCGCAGCCAAAGCATCAGTGCAAACAGACACACCCTGAGTGGAATGGAATTGGACGCCCAAGTACCTGAACTGTTGTGACACCGGAACCTGCTGCCCCTGGTACTGCCACACTGCTGCACCACTGTAGCGCTTCCTGTCAAACACAACTACTTCTGTCTTGCCCACATCAACCTGCATGTCATACTCACTACAAAATGATTGCAGGGCATCCAGCAGCTGCTGTAGTTTGCCGGCTGTTTCTGCTAGCAGCACCAGGTCATCAGCATACAGCAGCAGTCTCACCATTCTGCTGCCCAGAGCCGTGCCACACGTGCCACACGTGCCACATTGGTGATTGGTGATTGGTGATTGGTAATTGGTATCACCCGCCAATGCAGCACCCGAACCAACATCACCTGAACCATCCGCCAGCACGTACTACACCCAGCCAAGTCTCCTACATTTGGTCCATACATTTGCTGTGATTGTGTGCTGCTGAGTGTGACAGCGATGGTACAGCAAGCTGCCAATTGTGGCATTCCCCAGCACCTATGCACACCAAGTGCACATGCATGGAGCCATTTTTATGGTATACCAGAGAACTACATAGTGTTGCATGCCATATATGAGCCTGGTCTAATGCATGAGGGCGAGCTGCATTCACGCATGTACAAATCTAATGCATGCAGTAGTACTGTGCACACGCAGTCACCAGTGCTGGTGCACCCTTTGCCGCCCCCGTGCCACCTAAGTTGCACCACTTCTGTCTATTGCGTGCGATACAGCGAGCACACCATGCCAACTGCCACCCGCTGCACACCAGCCGCAGCAGCAACACCCCCACAACCAACCTTTCGATGTGCAATCCGCCGGCTGCATGCATAATCGAACTAGCTGCTTGTGTGTTGAGCACAGCACAGCACTGCCGCCATTGCCTCCCGCCTTGACAGTCGCCTTCAACGGCCAGCTGTCACCCAAACCCCAATCGGCACGATTAAAAACTTTTTCAATAGCCTACCCACGTGGGTCCTGGCACCATCTCAGACCATCTTACAATCATGCGGGTGCCTACAATCCCCCTTCACGCCAGGCACCACGCTAGTTCTTCAACACTTGATGCCTACAATCCCCCTTCACGCCAGGCACCACGCTAGTTCTTCAACACTTGATGCCAGTATCCACAGCACCAGGCAACTGGTTGTGCTACGCCAACCAGTGCCATCCAGCAATCAGCGGCTGAATTCACACAACACACACACACACACACACACACACACACACACACACACACACACACACACACACACACACACACACACACACACACACACACACACACACACACACACACACACACACACACACACACACACACACACACACACACACACACACACACACACACACACACACACACACACACACACACACACACACACACACACACACACACACACACACACACACACACACACACACACACACACTTTAGCCATGCCATTCCTCCTGTTGCCTCCATGTTCAAATCACCACACACAGCAAACACGTAGACAGCAGCACCCCTCGCTGCTGCAACCACTGCATCCAGATGCAGTCCTCATGAGAATAAGCACATGACCTTGAACAAAAATAGAAATTCCAGGCACGGAACCAGTGTGCTGCAACCGCCCCCACGCACGTTGGCTGAGTCCCTTACAGCGCAGGGCTCGATGCCTGCGTGAGTCAAGCAGCGATAGAGTGGCGTTCTGTTCCACCATGCGTGTCCACATGTTGGATCAAAGGTGCAACACTGCATTGCTTTGAAACCACAGCACAACCCTGCGCAGCATGCACACTGCTCTGCACATGTAACCCAATCTGTATGGCAATGCAGCACGGGTGTTCTGTTACTCGCACAGCGCAAGTGCGGCACCATTCACGCCCTCACGCGCAGTGCCTTTCTGTGCCCCTCGCCAATCACATCAGCCTGCAGTGCTTGGCCTGTGCTGGGCACGGCCGCGTCTGCTGCTGCTGCTGCTGCTGCTGCTGGCGCTGCAACCGAGATGCTCTCCGCGCGTGCTGCTGCTTGTTTCGCTGCTGCTGCTGGTGCTGCTGCTGCTGCTACTGTCTTTCAGCCTGCTGTTACACCTGCAGCAGTGGCTGAGCTCTTGAGGGCAGCAGATCCGCCTTGCGCGGAGCGCGCTGCCACGCGTGCTGCAATGACTGCACAGCCTGCGGCGCCGTTAAGCAGGGTGAACATGGTGAGGTGGGCGGCCAGGCGTGCACAGACAGGAGTGCTAAATAGCATATATGGTCACTGGCGCCAGTTCTGTGTGGCTTTTTCGATGGTTCACCGCACAGTGAACACCATTAAGTGACATGCATGGGTTCAAGTTTGGCGGAAGTACCTGTTGCTCGTGCATGTAACTATCTGTTGAAATCACGGGTGAAACCAGGTCTGTAAGTTTTCTTGGCAACTCGAAGGCACGGTGTATGTTTCAACAAGACAGACGCACTTACATGCCGGTGGCTGATTGAGGTAGGGGTACGATGCCACAGCTGCAGACACAATTGCAAGGTGTGTGCATACACGGCCAGGTGTCAGCAGCAGTGACGTTATGCAAGCTGCCTTTGACAAAACAGGTGCCTTGTTGCAGGTGCTGGTTGGTTACAAGGCAGCCGAAATGTACCAGGTTCTGGTTGAACACAACAGCAAGCTTCTGCAGAATACTGCAGAATACTACCAGGTTCTGGTTGAACACAACAGCTGCAACCAGTCCTGCCACAGCTGCCCGTCTAGCAGCTAACAGCCGTGAAAAAATAAGACAAACAACGCGCAAGCGTGTAGGAAACTGTTGAGCGCTTCCTGGGGCTATGAGCGCTGAGACTGTTGCTCCTGCAACATAAACAAGCACCCCTCACAGTCTCACCAATGAGACCCAGCTGGCGCCGTTCCATCGTGTTGATGCTGCGCCAGCAACAGCACAACAGCACAACAGCACACTCAGCATTGCTTGCAGGTGAACGGTTGTGCTTTTACCATGCCTAAGCTGTCATATTACACTCAGCAAACTCAGCGCCTGCCTGTGGCGTGGCTAGCAGAAAAGGACTTGCTGCATGGCAGACAGCTGCTGCCATGGCTTGCCGCATTGGCGGCACACAAGCTGCTGAATTGGTGTGTGTTATGTAATACAGTGAGGCCACGCACATGGTGTCACCCGAATCCCCGTCAAGGTTGATAGCTGCATAATGTTTGAACAGCAAACTATTTCTAACTATTTCTAACTTTACTGTTGCTAACTCTGCAGCGCCTCACCTGAGGTACACGCAGTAGCGGTCCACCTCCCTGATGGCGCGGTTGGCGCGGTCAATAGACTCCAGCACATCCTGAGCAGCAGCAGCAGCAGCAGCAGCAGCAGCAGCGGCAGCAGCAGCAGCAGCAGCAGCAGCCCCTGAGCTGCTGCACATGCATGCACCTGAGCCATCCCTGCAGTCGGCCCAGGTCCCTCAACACCCAGCAGCACCAACACAACTGATATACATCCTGCTCTGCCAATAGTTTGCAGACTATCATCAGGCATATCGCGCTGACGCAAGCAGTCTGTAGTTAATTAGCTCTTCTTACCTGCAGCTGCTCAGCAGTCTCCAAGGTCAGCACAGGCCCACTGAAAAGCAACTGCTCCTACTGTGCTCTCACGCGGCTTGGCGGGAGAAGCCGACCCATGGGGAAGCCAGTTGCCAGGGGCCCGGCGTCGGAGTCCATTTGCAGCTTATATTAGGGCTTCTTGTGTCAACGCGTAGTGAAATGGGAATGAGTTCTTACGATAGAGCTCTCAGGCCCAGGCCTGTCCTTGTCCTTCTCTAGATTACGCACGGAAGAGCATAGGCTCGAGCAGGCTTGCCTGCCTCCGACGCGTAGGACTTGTAACTTGTAACAACTGCTCCTGTTGCAACTGACACAGCAAATAAAGCTTGCACACTTTCATCAGGCATATCGACCCAAACCTGCTGCTCTTCTCACCTGCAGCTGCTCAGCAGTCTCCAAGGTCAGCCCAGGACCAGCAGCCATCCCCAACACAGCAGCAGCTGTAGCCTCATCTGCCCCCGGCTCCGCATACAGCGGCTGCAGCAGCTGCTGCAGCGCTTTGATGTGCTGCTCCAGATCTAAAATGAGCTCTGCACGGCGCTGCGCATACCAGCTGAAGCCTGCTGCTAGTGTTTGCTCCTGCTGCGGGGTGAGGTGCACTGCGTCACACACGCGCTCCCAGTGGCCCTCTGTTATGTAACATGTTACATTGCAAGGTAACAGTACTGCGGTTAGCCAAGAGAGCAACGACCGTACGGCGATATTAACAGGCAGGAACTTTGCCTAGACAAACTAAATGTGTTTGGCAGTGTCAACGCAGACTGGCAGGGTGCTGTGAGCACTGCTTGTGTGCAGCCTTTTTACTGCCATGAAATGTAACATGTTACACAATGTCGACGTAACATAGCAAAATAAAAATAATAACATGTGCCACACCCACCTGGTGGGAAGTCGGGCTGCATAGTGTCAAAGTTGAGCAGGCCCAAAGACAGCAGCTTGTTGTCTGCTGCTGTGTGCAGCAGCTGCACCAGCGCGCTGTACTCGTCCACCTTGTCATTTAACGTGTTACATAACAGGCTCTCGTTGGAGGTGTGCAGCAGGAAGGCCAGCCGCATAGTGAGCTCGCGGAACTGCAGCAGCAATGGCAGAGGATGAGAGAAGCAAGCACACACAGCAGTTGACATGTGGGCAGGTGCATCAGCGGACAGCATATGCCGCCAAGCAAAGTACGTCACGCGCGCGCTGCTCATGCGCATGGGTGCAAATGCATACCAGTCAACAGCACACGGTTGCCTGGGCCTTGCCTCACCTTGGGCACAAGCTCTTTCTGAACATCTGCGCGCTTGATTGCTGCCACCTGTTCCAGGGTGATGGCGCTGCACAGCATCTGGGAGGTGTACAGCTGCTTGGGGGCGCTGCCATTGGCCGGGCCGCTCCCGGCTTCGCCCTTCAGCTGGTGTGCCCGCACGTCGTTCAGCAAAGCCTCCAGGGCACTGGTCTGCACACTACACATGCAGAATAAGAAACATACAAAACATAAGTAACATTCGTATGCAAGGGAGTTTGGGGTCGGATGGGTTGCAGGAATGTTGGACATAGCTGCTGCAGTGACGGCAGTGGCCCCAGATCGAAACCCCTCAAACACAAGGCAGCTGCGTGGGGGCGCTGCCACTGGCCGGGCCGCTTCCCGCTTCGCCCTTCAGGTGGTATGCCCGCACATCGTTTAGCAGTGCTTCCGGAGCACTGGTCTGCGCGCTACACGTGTAAAACATAGGATATACGAAGCACAAGTACATTGGTATGCGGCAGGGGGTTGGGGCCGATGAGGTCGTAGAAATGTTTAACATGGTTGCTGCAGTGGCAGCGGCAGCACCGTCTCAGGAGAGGGCGGCTGCGGTTTGCACAAGCAGGCATGCCACAACTGCCGTGCATCTGCACAGCTCACTCGGTACGGTAAATGTGTTGAACAATGCTGGTCTAGTAGAGCTGCATATTTTTCACCACCAGTCAACGCACAGGGCACCGCCAGTTGTATGGTGTGTGGAAGAGGGTGCCTGCAGCAGCTGCAGCTACTGCACACTGCCAGTCATGAAGTATGTGCAAGAGGGCAGCTGCAGCAGCTGCGGCTGCTGGGCACTGTTGATAATGAAGTATGTGCAAGAGGGCAGCTGCAGCAGCTTCAGCTGCTGGGCACTGTTGATAATATACATATGTGCAAAGGGCCAGCAGCAGCAGCTGCAGCAGCGCTACCTGTCCGACTCCAGGTACTCTGACAGCATCACCCCCAGGTGGTACACAATGGACTCCTGCTGGGCACTGCCATTCACAAGATATGTGCAAGAGGGCAGCTGCTTCAGCTGCAGCAATTCATTGGACTCCATGTTACCTGTCAGACTCTACGTACTCTGACAGCACGGCGCCCAGCTGGTACAGTTGCTGGTCGCTCCTATTTACAAGGCATGTGCAAGAGGGCAGCTGCACTGATCTCCCCATCTGCTTAAGCTGCAGCAATCTATAGGAATCCATGTTACCTGTCAGACTCTGCGTACTCTGACAGCACGACGCCCAGCTGGTACAGCTGCAGTTGCTGGTCGCTCCTGTTCATAAGGCATGTGCAACAGGGCAGCTGCTGCAGCCGCAGCAAAATTCATTCAAGTTGGACTCCATGTTACCTGTCAGACTCCATGTACTCTGACAGCATGACGACCAGGTGGTACACAATGGACTCCTGCTGTGCGATGCTCTGCACACAAACAGCAGCAGCAAAGGCACAGCAGCACACCCACACACGCAGACCATCAGCAACGCAGGGGCACTGGCGTCCAGAGGCTTGAGCACAGCAAAAGTCGAATGTGTCAAATGCAACAGCACCTTGCATCTGACTCAGCAGTATCAGCCTCAGGCAGGAGTAGATACAATATGGTGAGCAGTTTGTTGCTGGAATGTGGCGTCTGTGAACATCGGTGCTAGTGCTGTCTCAATTTATCCGCAGAAATATTTTTTTCTTATTTAACATTTCACACACCTGCCACAGCAGCTGCTCCTTGTGGTGCAGCCTGGCTCGCTCATCCTGCATTGCAAGATGCAGTTGGTTCGTATAGAGTTTAGCAGCAGCAACAGCAGCAGCAGCAGCAGCAGCAGCGGCAGCAGCAGCAGCAGCAGCAGCAGCAGCAGCGGCAGCAGCAGCAGCAGCAGCGGCAGCAGCAGCAGCAGCAGCAGCAGCGGCAGCAGCAGCAGCAGCAGCGGCAGCAGCGGCAGCGGCAGCGGCGGCGGCGGTACACCTTGATGGCTATATGTCAATATGTATGTGCTGAATCTGTTGAATCAATGCCCAGGAGCTGCTGCACTGTGAGTAACCCGCTGCGCCGCGTTGGCAACAGACAGCTGCTGCTGGCAGCATTGCTGGTGCCACAACTACGTGCAGCTTCTGGGCTGCTGTGCTGCTTCAATGAATATGTGACGCTGTCATTAACCGACGAGGACAGCGCCGTACTGGAGCTAGTACAGCTATTGCGCAAACACAGCAGACAGCAAGTTCACAGTATCTTCAGAGAGCAGCGTCAAGCACCCGGCGTACCCCTCGAGCCGGGGGCGACATACCTCTAGCTCTGTCAAAAGCGCTTGCTTTTCAAGTAGCTTCTGATGAGTTTTTTGAAATGCCGTGAATCTTCGCACTCTCGGCCGAGGCGGATTGAGAGGCACTGGCATCCTGTGCGATGCTGGAAGACAGCGGTGCCCTCGGGAGTGCTAAAACAAGCTAATAGCTGTGTGACGTGACGCAATGGTAAGCTGTTTTAGGTGCCTTTGCTAGGGTAAGCCACGTGACTGCGCCCACACCGTTTGGTCGCTCAGCTCACGTGGTACCACGCACCGGTGCATGAGACGTTATCTAGGTTTGAATACCGCAGTTAATGTAAAAATTCATTTTTACTCTGCTTGAAGAAGATCCCCCTGCTTGCGTAACTAGGTCCAGCTGGTTACCCCTTGTTCTGCTGCTTACACCGCCCGACCCGGGTTGTATAGCTCGACGCGCTGTCATTCGTGCCAAGCTGTTACCTTAGCAGCACCATCTACATACGTTCCTTGGGAAGTATACAGTGTCTGCCACGTCCTCGCGGCCGTGACTCTCGCACCCGAAACAAGCCTGAAGATGTGCACGACCTTCTGAATACCCACCATGCAAGCAGGCCAGACAGTCGCGTAAGCAGATATTTCATGGGAAACTGTGGTGACGTGCTGATCTCTGCTGCTCAGTCGACTCCGCACACAGCACCAGCAACAGAACCAGCAGCATCAGCAGCAGCCCTAAAGGCTGGACGCTTTACCAAGCTCTATCCGCTACAGACAGAGCAGATGTCGAACGCTAGCAACAGCCCTCCGTGCATACAACTGCACACACCAGCTGGCAGCAACTTGAAGGTCTTGAGAAGTTCATCAGCAGCAGACAGGCAGGTGACAGCAGCATGTGTCAGCACAGTCGGCCGGGCCTTTGCTGGGGACAAATACATCCAGCGTGTGTTTGCAGTCCGGCCAGGCAATGAGCCCACACTACTGGAGGGGCTGAGCAGAGTATACCTTGAGAGGTTCAGAGATGCCCAGCTGCTGTATCACACACACGACTGCCGCTCCGCAGCGATTGTGTACACCAGTGAGCAGTCCGATGCATTAGACAACCAATTCAGCTTCAGCATACTCTGCAGCATCCTTCCGGGGGTGCTGCACATGCTGCGTGCGCTGCCGCTGCGCAGCCTGCCTACACTGCTGTCCCTCGTCGACAGGATGAGCAGCGCAGGCGCAGCAGCAGTGAAGGCAGCAGGTGTAACCGGCAGCTACCTAAAGCTCATTGTGGTTGCAACCCACCCAGAAGATCAGCGGCAGGGCCTTGGAACAGCTGTGCTGCAGGCAGTAGCAGCAGATGCAGACAGGCAGCAGCTGCCGCTGTATCTAGAGGCGATAGAGGATCATCTGTTGCCCTGGTATCAGCGGCATGGGTTTGTGTGCATTGGGGAGGTGGATGTGAAGCCTGGGGACCACTCGAGGGTGGTGCAGCTGATGCTGCGCATGCCGCAGCAGCAGCAGCAGCAGCAGCAGCAAAGCAGCTGAGCATGATGTGCAAGGATTCTGAAAGCAGCGGCATGGGTTTGTGTGCATTGGGGAGGTGGATGTCAATCCTGGGGACCACTCGAGGGTGGTGCAGCTGATGCTGCGCATGCCGCAGCAGCAGCGCAGCAGCAACTCAGCATGATGCGTCCGGATTCTGACAGCAGCGGCACGGGTTTGTGTGCATCGGGGAGGTGGATGTGCAGCCAGGGGACCACTCCAGGGTGGTGCAGCTGATGCTGCGCATGCCGCAGCAGCAGCAGCAAAGCAGCTGAGAAAGATGTGTCTGGTTCTGACAGCAGCGGCACGGGTTTGAGTGCTTTGGGCAGGTGGATGTGAAGCCTGGGGACCACTCGAGGGTGGTGCAGCTGATGCTGCGAATGCTGCAGCAGCAGCAGCAGCAGCACAGCAGCAGCTGAGTATTTAGTGCATGGTGTGCCTGGCGGCAGCACAGCAGCAGCTGGGTATATGGTGCATGGTGTAGCCTTGGTGTGCTGGAAACTGATGGGGTGCAGCAGGCATGGTGTAAAGGGAGAGTTTTCATTTCACAACATGCAAGCAGGGCTGAAGTTGGCTCTGACCCAGTTGTTTTGCGCTGCAGCATGGCATGCAGCCACGGCAGGGCTTGCAGTAAGCAGCCCTGCTGGTTCCAGTTACAATCTGCCAATGTCGCTATTGCTGGCGCAGCGCTTGACAACATCAGAGTGCTGAAGCAACGTGTTGGGTACAGAAGGCTGTCGTGACATACGGCATGTGCAGTCATGGCATTGTGCGCGCACAGCAGGTGTATGTGGGCCGCTGCATGCAGCGACCTGGTGCTGCCGCTGCATCCTTTTATGTGTGCGGCCACTGCGGCTGTAACGACTACAGTAGTGTCAACCTTGCCGCACCAGAAAGCGGTAACCACATAACTTGCCATTTGTGCTCATCGGTGAGATTCCAGTGAACCGTGTTACAGCCGCCAGCCAGTACACCAGCATGGGCCACTGCATGTTTAAAATGCAACATGGCACTACTATTTTCGACCTCTTGGCCTAGGTAGGGGCAGCAGCTGCCTCCAGCTGCTGCTGCACCAACCAGCTGCCAACCATGCCACCCCTGTTGCTTGATCTCTGTTAAGTATCCTGCAAAAACTGCTGGTGCGGGCTCGTCGTGATGCACACAGACGTCCCTTGTCTGAGCCATCGTTCGTCGGGGCAGCTGTGATCGTGTGGTGTGCGCATATTGCGCCTGGTCCCGCCGTGACTGTGTGCAATGGGCGAGGTTACTTGCGTAACTTCCACCGGTTAGTACCACTGCGCTTATGCTAGCCTGCAAGTCCTGGTAAAGAGAAACTCTGGCCTGGCCAGAAGACCACGTTTGTGCTGATTAGCTGATCAGCAGCTCATCTAGATCTGTGTGTACCTGAGCAGGGCATGCGGCAGCAAATCAGTCGATGATACCAGTGTTAGTGGAGGCAGGTGTCTCATCAGCCCCACAGCCCTGAGGGTGCACTGGGCAATCCGCATGTTGAATTCAATTGAACTGGGCATGCATTTTCACATGTCATTCGGACTGAGCAAGCTGTCAGGATACTTCTGAATGCACTTCTCTGGTACCTCGTCACAACCTGCTGGTAGCAGTATGTACAAAGGTAAGGAAGTGCCAGACCCACACTTCACCTCTGCCATTAACCCATCAACACGAGCTGCCTGGCTGTGGTACTCACCGTGGAAAAGCGTGCCTTTTGGCAAGCTTGCTTGTACGGAGAGGCAAAGTCACAATGTAGCTGCTGCCAGCTACAATGTGCAGCCCTGTTTTGCTGGGCTGGGCCAACAGCCACTGCCGAAGGTGGCATCCGACAAGGCAGTAGTAGCGTGAGGTGGCAGCTGCCTGCAGGACCTGCTAGTGCCACAGGACTAGCTGTGCCTTGAAGCTGATGGTATGCTTCCGTGGCATGTGGGCTTGGAGGAAGACGGCGCGTGCAACATGCTTCAAAGCACACGCTGTGGTTGACATGCTTCTGGCGGGCTTATGCAGTAGCAGCAAAACAGACTGCTGCTGCTGCTGCTGCTGCTGCTGCTGCTGCTGCTGCTGCTGCTGCTGCTGCTGCTCACACTGCAAAGGACGCAGTGCAGCTTGAGGCGCGGATGATGAAGCTGCTGCTGCTCGACCTAAAGCTGCCCTCATAGCAAGCAGCAGCTGCCACAGACACCTTCTGCTCTGCTACCTGCCTCTGCGTTCTGCTGCTACTGCTGCTGCTGCCTGTCATGCCAGCCAGCAGCTGCTGTGCTGCTGCAAGCAGCCCTTCCACCTTCTCATGTTCAGCACACAATGCCTCCAGAGCAGCGGGTGACACCACACCATCCACCCAGCTGTGCAGCAGCTGCTGCTGCTGGCTGGCTGAGATGTCTGCAAAGTGGTGCTGCACCATGGCCAGGGCTTCTGCTGCTGCCAGGTTGCCCATGTACACCTTCTTGTTGATGCGGCCTGGCGCAGCAAGGGAGGACAGCAAACGCACGTACGCGCAGTTGCAGCAGTGTAAGAGACTCACAGCACGAAGATTTAGAGCGCCAAGTTGCCCATGTAGACCTTTTTGTTAATGCGGCCTGGTGCAGCAGGCGGGGGCAGCAAACGCATGTACACGCAGTTGCAGAGGTGTAAGAGACTCACAGCACGCAGGTTTCATGCTGCCAGGTTTCCCATGTAGCCTTCTTGTTGATGCGGCTTGACGCAGCAGGTGGGGGCAGCAATTGTGGTTGCAGCAGAGGTGTGTTGAGCTTTAAGCAGTATTTGCCATTTTGATGTTGCTGATGTGGTGTGATGCGGTTATCACTGACCCCCGACCAAGCATTCAATGGAACAGCTGCAGGTGCTGGCGCACATGTGCTGTCGAGGTGTCACGGCATAGGCCCATGCCAGCTTTGGTGCAGCATGAAAAAAGCTCATGATGCGGCAAGAGCTTCCTCTGATCACCAGCAGTGCCGGGGTGCAGGTTGTCAGCTAGCCATTGAAGGCATGAATTCTTTGCATGAGTGTCGTGCCATCACATCATGTGTTGGTGTGTCAGGGAACTGCTGACAGTGATAGCATGGCATAATGCGCATGGCGTTGGCTGCAGCCACCCACAGCTGTGTCACCGGGCTGCTGCCACGCACCTGGCCTGATCAGCGCAGGGTCCAGCTTCTCGGGGTGACTTTGAAGAGTGTCGAGTGCCCCCACACCCGATCACCCCAGCCCCACATGTGAGCAGTGCTGTGCCAGGCTGCAGCTGTAAGACAGTGCGGCAGTCCACACCCACCTGGCCTGATGAGTGCAGGGTCCAGCTTCTCAGGGTGGTTGGTGGACATCACGATCAGGCGGCCAGGGGTGTCCACCACACCATCAAGCACCTGCAGCAGCAGCAGCAGCAGCAGTGTAAAGAGGATGAGGAAGAACAGGAAGATGAGGGGACACAGGCAGAAGCAGCGCCAGGGTCTGCTTGACAAAGAACTGCCGGTGTTGGAAAGAAGAGCCTGCCGTGCAGGTCCATGTCATGCTGACTAGGATTGCAAATCAATAAGTACCAAGATACTCACGTTGAGCAGTCCCGCCAGGTTCAGGGCGTCACCGCCTCCAGCACCACCCATGCCCATACCCATGCCTGCTGCACTGGCCAGCCAGGCAGCAGTAGCAGCAGAGGACTTGCCAGGCGCAGCAGCAGGGCCAGCCACCACTGCTGGCCCAGCAGCAGCAGCAGCAGCAGCAGCAGCAGCAGCCTTGTCGGAGGATCCAGCCTGCAAGGGTGTAGCAGGTTGGATTGCAGATTGATCAGTCAGAAACAAAAAAGTACAGTATGTATAACTACAGTCAGAAAGCTGATATGAGGCTGCAGTGCATGCTGTGCAAAGCCCAGAACAAGAGCGTGTGTATGACAGTTGCCCACTGATTGAGCCGCCAGTTGCATTGCATAGCATAGGCAAACCACAGTCGAGCAGTCTGCCATTAATGTGAGCTGCGCAACACCTGTCAACGCCAGACACATAACTGCTGCAGCACACACAAACCTACTGTACTACCTTTGCACAATCTTCAGCTGCAGCTAAATTTGCAGCTCATGGCCGCTGGCGCCTACCTTGACATCATCTGCATCATCAGCAGCGCCTTTTGCTGCAGCCTTTGTCTTGCTGCTTGCCTGTGGCCCCATGAGTGAAGCCAGGCTGGCAGCCAGGGCACTGCCTGAGTCGCGCTTCTGCACCACGTGGCTGCAGCAGCCCGAAATAGCATGCACGGCAAGCCAACGGTGTTGTGGCAGTAAGCAAGCACAGCTCATGGCAAAAGACAGCATGTGTGGGCTGGCAGGTCACAGTGAAATGCAACGTAAAATCGTCTTCACCACCTCCATGGCTGCTGACAACTGTAGCAAGATCCACCAAACATGCAACAATAAATTAGTGCAAATAACAATACGGCGGGCCTGCCGCCCCACCTTGCTGCGTCCACGTCCTCCATCACGAAGATCGTCTTGCTGAAGGGCAGAGGGATCTTCATGTCCTCGCCCTCAACCTGAAGCAGCAGCAGCAGCAGCAGCAACGCACTGATAAGCTGCCGCATGCATCGCAACAACAAGGATAGAGTTACATACACCTGTCACTGGAACTCTATATAACAGCAGCATCGGCGGCAGCAGCAGCGCACTCACAAGCTGCCGCATGTATAGCAACGACAAGATCAGAGAGACATGAACCTTTCATTGTGCTGTGTGCAAACAATTCCAAAGCGCCATCCCCGCACCACTGCACCCAACAGCAGCAGCAGCAGCGGCAGCAATCCATCCCACCCACCTGCACGCGCTGGTCAAACATCATGTCCATGAGCTGCTGGTTGGTCTTGATGCGGGAGAGGGGGATGCTGATGATGGAGCGCTTGCTGTGGCACGCCAGCGCCTTGATGAAGGACGTCTTGCCGGTGCCTGCATTGTAACACATAACGTTATGTTCTGTTATGGATGTGCTTAGTCCATACATCACATTATTGTACAGCCCATGCACTGTTGTGTAGTGTGTGGCAGGCCGGCGCCTTGATGAAGGACAACTTGCCCGTGCCTGCAATGCACCACATACTTTATGGCATGTTCCATAGCTAACAAAATTATGTTCAGTACAAAGCATCTCAGGGGTAACACCTGCAGCAGGCTAGCCCAGTCCAAAACCACCAACCCCTAGAAGAGTGAAGCACATAACGTACAGCAGGATGTTACTTACATCTGCCCCACGGTCAACAGCGAAGCATCTCACTGCCACTGCCGCTGCAGCAGCAGCAGCAGCAGCAGCAGCAGCGTGGCTGGTCCTCACCTGGCGGCCCATGCAGCAGGAAGCCCAGCTTGTGGGGGTAGCCCTTGATGGCAAACTTGCCGCGCTTGTGCATGAAGGCATCCACCTGCGCAGGCACAGCAGCAGCAGAGCAGCAGCAGCAGCAAGGTGAGTATGGGTGCGCGGCAACTTACTTGACGTTTGTTTTTGGCAGCTGAGCAGCTCTGCATGCAGCTTGAAGTGGACCAACTCTACAACCCTACCGCAAGCTACAAACACACACATGAGTGAAAATATTTCAGCACCCAGGTCTAAAACATACACCACTCACCAGGTTTAGCAGCTCCTCCTTGTCAGCATGGAACAGGTTGTCGAAGCTCTTGTCATCAGACAGCTTGTAGCGGCGGTATGTGAGGCCCTCCCCCTCCCCCTCACCAGCGTGCAGCACAGGGAGGTACAGGTACCTGAAGCAAGCGGGCATGGCAAGCAACAGCAGGCAAAGGAATGTCTCTACTAGTACTTGGCAGCAGCAGCCAATGAAGGTTTCTTGTGGTGCTTTGCAGCCGGTGCACTGGAGCCATGGGCCAGCCTTTTGCCTATCTTCACATGCCCCCACAGCAGCAGCTTTGGTTTTTTCAGCGCAAACAGCTACATCTCCTCCCTGCCATACCCAGGTCATCAGGTAACAATGCACCGGCCGCATGCGCACCTGTCTGCCTTACTTGCGGCCTGCTCCCCCTTCAGCATGGCCCTGTAGGCATCATAGGCCTTGGCCACCCAGCCGTCGACCTGGGCAGCTGTCTTTCCGACCAGCGTGTATGTGGTGATGAGCTGGCTCTCCTTGTCAGAGCCCTCACGGGCCTCAGACCTGCAGCGGCAGCACCAGCAGCAGCAGCAGCAGCAGTCAGATGTCAACCTGGGCAGCAGTCTTGCCAACCAGCATGTAGGTGGTGATGAGCTGGCTCTCCTTGTCAGAGCCCTCGCGGGCCTCAGACCTGCAGCAGCAGCAGCAGCAGCAGCAGCAGCAGCAGCAGCAGCAGAGGGATGGTGTCGGCACAAAGGAAGTGATGTAGCTGATTCGTACCTGCCTCATCACTGATGTTTTTGCTCCTGGCTGAGGCTTTGACAGCGCCAGCAGAGCACCACATGGTGCTGAAATTTTGTTATTGTGCATGAGGTTTTTGCCGCATGATCACCGCTTGAAGGAGAGGCCGGGCTCCACGGTGATCCATGTGTTGAGGGGTGGCAAGCACTATACGATGTTATAATTGGTGGCTGATAAACTGCACACAATCTTTGAACCTCACCGCTTAAAGGAGAGGCCGGGCTCCACGGTGATCCAGGTGTCGAGGGGTGGCACCATCTTCACCTCGTACTGCTCCAGCTCCATGCCTGCAGCAGCAGCAGCAGCAGCAGCAGCAGCAGCAGCAGCAGCAGCAGCAGCAGCAGCAGCAGCAGCAGCAGCAGCAGCAGCAGCAGCAGCAGCAGCAGCAGCAGCAGCAGCAGCAGCAGCAGATGCACATACATCAGTCAGCCTGGCAACCTTGCCAAGGTTTCAGTTAACTGCCGCACATACAAGCAGCTCATATGAGTGTCTAGCAGCGCATGCCATGCCCCATGAAGTACAGTGTACTACACAGGCAACACGCAGGCCAAGCACGCCGCTCAGCACCAACCAGTCACCTGCACACACACCTGCATACCAATCGTCATCACTTGACGCGGAAGACGATCCATCATCGCCTCCAGTATCACCAGAACCCTCCTCAGACCCGCTAGCAGCAGCAGCAGCAGCAGGCTTGCGCTTGGCCTTGCAGAGCTGCACATCACAGCTCTCTAGCTGGCTAAACAACTCTGGCAGTGTATTCAAATACACAATGATCGCCTGCTGCAGCTTGTGGTTTGGGTGCTCCTCATCATCTGCTGAATACCACCAGCTCCTGTTAGGGTTCTGC
Source organism: Tetradesmus obliquus (assembly GCA_030272155.1). NCBI lineage: Eukaryota > Viridiplantae > Chlorophyta > Chlorophyceae > Sphaeropleales > Scenedesmaceae > Tetradesmus > Tetradesmus obliquus. The sequence goes on along the minus strand of CP126200.1, from coordinate 1,743,948 downwards.
TTGTGGATGATCACGCGCTCGTGGGTCTGCTCGGGTGGTGCGGCGCGGGTGAAGAGCTGCTTAACAAACGTGTGCAGCTGTGGCAGTAGGCGGTTGACCAGAAGGGGGACTAGCATGACGAGGATTGCGTCGAGCAGGGCCCAGCCGGTTGACAGCTTGGACATAAGGCCGTACTGCATGATCTGCGGGGGAGAGAGTGAGAGAGTTCGGCGGCAGTAGAACACAGGTTGTTAGAACTAGAAAATGAGCTGAATCAGCCTTTGAAGAGCTGCTTTACAAAGCTGTGCAGCTGCGGCAGCAGGCGGTTGACAAGCAGGGGCACGAGCATGACCAGGATTGCATCCAGAAGGGCGCAGCCGGTTGACAGTATGGACATGAGGCCGTACTGCATGATCTGCAATGCAGTGTCAGTGAAGGTGCGGCAACAGTATGAGAAGCAAGCTGTCAGCAACAGGGAACGAGACTGTCATGATGAGCCTGTGGACAGCTTAAGCACCAGGTCAAACTGCATTACATGCAGGATGAAGGATGACCGCAGCGAACAACAATCCGGAATTGTCCTAGTCTGCAGCCCTGGCCCAACCTGGGCTCTAAGGCAGTGCTGTAAAGCACTGCAATGCACTGCACATCTGTAGTAGTCATTTGAGCACTGCCAGCACAGCACACCACGAGCAGCAGCTCACCAGGTCTGAGTTGATCTCCATAGTGCCTGGCGATTAATAAAAGTGTACGTAGCACTCGGTCGGCGCTCAGAGGCTGCCAGACGGGAACAGAGGTGTTTGGTAGCAGCGGCAGCAGCACACAACACCGTCAGCACTCGCCGTGATACAGCTTCACCAGCTAGAACGCATTGTCGATCACGACTATAAACGTAACCGTAACTAGTGGATATCCATGCACTTACCTCTCGCCGCTGAGAAGCGCAGAGAGGCCAAAGGCCCCTGCGGCCCGGTGCGTAGATCGTGCGCGTATCTACCACAACTACGGTTTATGTGCAGCTCAGCGACTGCAGATGTATCAGATGAGTTCTCTGTCTTTCCTTATATCGTTGTGGCACACATTGTGCATCCTCGAAATTAACACCTGACCTTCCAGAATGACAGCTTCCTGCCAGGAAGGTCATGTTATCCGAGGCAGCCAACTTCCTGCCGATCCCTTTCAAGGCTGCGCACAAACTGCACAATTATGTTTGTTGTTCACCTCACGTGGCAACAAGGCAAATGCATCTGGGTGGCCAGCCATGCAACAGCAGCAGCAGCAGCAGCAGCATGCTAACTTTATGAAGAGTTACAGCATGCTTACTTTGTGCAAATTACCTCAGATTGCTGCTTCACACAATTTCCTATGGTCAAGGACCAAGAGTGTGCATGTCAAAAACTCAACGTAGACAATCAGGACATGGCACTGCAAATCAAAGAACACCCTGAAGCGACAAGAACAGCTCACTGAGCACATTGCACCCATGACAGGCACTCCAGCTCGCTGCAACTTGCTGTGGCAGGCCAGGCCTTGAGACCTTGTTGTTGCTCAAGTCGCATGCTGCTTTACGGAGCTGTTCCTGTCTTGATTTATCTTGGGCTGCGTGCACTGCAAGAACTCTTGTTATCTGTGCTGGGCGCACAATGCAACAGCATACCTACTGGCCAGCCCAGAATGGTGCTGAACCAGCTGCAGCTATGACACCCTAGTGATCACTTTGTCGCGTGTGCTGTGCCTGCTGCTGTTCCTGACTAGCCTGCTGCTGCTGCTGCTGCTGCTGCTCCTGGCTAAGCTTCTGCTGCTGCTGCAATGAGCTCTGCTGCTGCTCCGCACTGGGGTCAAACTCTCCTTTCAGTATTCCAAAGAAGATCTGCACAGCATCAGCAGCACCAGCGGCAATAATAAAAGTCATCGATCAGCAATGCGGTTCTACTTGATTCCATCAAGCTCCTGCTGCCGGGACAGCCGGCACAAAATGCACAGCTTCCCAGCCAACAGCAGGGTACCTCCAGTGCGAGCGCTTCGTGGTTGTTGAGCAGCGCTGTACTGCCGTCCAAACCCTCGTATCTGACACATGCGGGGCTCACCCTAGAGTCTGACACACTTCTGAACGCGTGTGTTCATAATGCCTGTGTATAAGCTGTTTACAAGCTGATCAGATTCACAGATTACCAATTTCCGCCACTCACCTCAGGCTCCAGTATGTGCGCCTCATGGATGTTATTTGAGTACTTCCATGCACGACCTGTTTTACAAGCAAAGCTCACAGTGTTTAAAACCTGTTCACAGAACAGCCCTCACCTCAGGCTCCAGTATGTGTGATTCATGGGTGTTGCTGAAGTAGTACTGCAGTCCACACTCTACTCTCAACACACCACAGCGTTGAGTGTGTGTAGATCAAATTGCTGCAGAGCAGCGCCTCACCTCAGGCTCCAGTATGTGTGATTCGTGTATGTTGTTGAAGTAGTACTGCCTGTCCCCGGTGACGGTCAGCGGGAACAGCAGCTGGCTGGTGATGCGCGACACCTCCTTGGGCCGTACACCCGCAAATGTTTGGATGGCATCAAGCGGCACGTCGTTGTCCTGTGTAGTGACAGCAGCAGCAGCAGCAGCACTCAGCAGCAGCAACAGATGGCTGGTCGCGCGAGAAACCTCCTTGGGACGCACACCCGCAAAGGTCTGGATGGCTTCGAGCGGCACGTCATTGTCCTGTGTAGTGTACAGCAGGAGCAGCAGTAGTAATGGTGATACCGTTGTGTAGCAGGCTGTCACTGAACTGCCGGTGTGTGGAGCAGTCACGTGTGCCCAGCAGCCCATGCTGCAAATGATCACAAAAAACAAACAGCAAACAACGTCTTGACAAGCGCCCCCATCATTGGGGCTGAAACCTGCCCTAAATTCGTCATCTCCTTGTTGCCTCAGCCGCCGCCTTCGAGGCTGACGGTCCAGGAGCACGCTGCAGCACAGCAACATGAACGATTTTCGGACCTTCTTTCAACCAAACTTCAACTTCGCCCCCCTCACCTCTCTGTTGCCCCAGAAGTCCAGCACACTGAACCTCACATGGCGCCTCTCAGGCAGCAGCAGCGACATCTCACCAACATACCTGCAGCAGCAGTAGCAGCAGGTAGACCAACATCGTAGAGCACTCACTTAGCAGGTTGACTGCACTGACGCACCACGTGCACTCCTGGTGCTGGAGGCAGTACAAGGTTCTGCATTGCCTGACGGCAGACCTGCACTGCACTGCTGGCAGCTGCAGTACCAGAGGCAGTACACGCATGCTGTGCTGCATTGCCCGGCCACCTGCAGTCCCGTTGCTGCAAGCCGTGACGTACATGCCGGCTGTACTGCCTGGCCACCCACCTGCGGCTGTAGTACCAGAGGCAGTACGAGCCTCCTTCACCACTTGATACGGCAGGTGCTGATCTAATGTTGGAAGCAGTACATGCCTGTACTGCCAGACCACGCCCCTGCGGCTGTAATACCAGAAGCAGTACAGCATTGCTCTGCCACATTGATATGTCACCTGCACGTCTCCGTCTAAAAGCTATACATGGCTATTGTGCTGCCCGGCCACGCACCTGCGGCTGTAGTACCAGAGGCAGTACGAGCCTGCCACCATGCCGCATTGATATGTCACCAGCAACCCTTCACTTACAAGACGTACATGCCTGTTGTACTGCCTGGCCACCCACCTGCGGCTGTAGTACCAGAGGCAGTACGAGCCTGCCACCATGCCGCATTATTACGTTGCCTGCAAGTGTCCGTCTAAAGCTATCCACGGCTGTTGTGGTGCCTGACCACCCACCTGCGGCTGTAGTACCAGAGGCAGTACGAGCCTGCCACCATGCCACCAGCGAGACCTGTCAGCGCCAGCATGTCACCCCAGCCAGCCCCCGACTGCAGGCACAACAGCACAACATGCATTGCGCATTCGACGATGCATACAGCAGATGATGCAAAGATGGACGTACATAACAACAAAGATTGGCTTGAATATACACTGCGCAATGCACTTGCTACTGCAGCACACAGCTCCCGCCCAACAAGCATGGCATTAGGATTCCTGCCAGGTTGGAGCAAGCGCAAAGCAGTCGCAGCCCGTAACAGCATGCCCAGCTGCCCCATTCGTTTTGCCATGCCTCTGCCTAGACTGCGGCTGCTAAATGGGCTGAGGCTGCACAGTCAGCACAAAGTGGCTCATGGCTCATACCATCCAAGATGGTGCCAGGATCCACATGTAACTATCCTCTCTCAAAGTTGGCAGGCTACTGCAGGGCAGCTGATGTGAGGGTGCTGGTGGTGGTCAACTGCATCATCACATGCAGCAGCGCTTGCTCCCACCATTGTTGCGCTGCCAATGACGAAAGCGATGCCACCGCCGCCCAGCAGCTGGAAGATCTTGCCACGCACAAGGAACCTGCACGGCACACATGGCTCTAATGCGTTACTGCAGGAGCAAAACATTGGCAGCGGTGCGTGTGTCACGCGATGCGCTGCTGTTTCTGGTCTGCCTGTCGCAGCACTTGCACAGAGCCCCAAGCGCGCTGGCATACGTGGCTGGCTTGACATGACTGTTGGTGGCAGCAGGGAAGGAGACACTCCCGCCCAGTGGTGCGCACCTGACCGGTATGATCCACTTGCCCCTGTATATCTTCTGCACCGGCCGGCCTGATATTTTGGGGTATGGGCGGTCTGCTGCTGCTGCTGCTGCTTGCTGAGTTGGCTGTTGTTGGGCATGACGCACACGCGCGTAGGCAGGCTGACTGCATGGGGATTCTGCACGACCACACAATGCTAGCATCAGAATCTGCATTTGTGCTTAATTGTTCATTCAACCGGTCAAGTTCTGACAATGGGTGACAGCTGTGCAGGACATGCCATGTGCATGTCAGTTGGCCTGGCATCCGCACCTGGCAAGCGAGCATAGCTGCGGGTGCTGCTTGAACTGTTGCAAACTGATGTTGATTGCTGAGGGAAATGATCTTCTCCCAGTGTTTGCTGCTGCAGAAAAGGCAGCTGCTGCAGGGCCAGCAGTTGCAACTGTGGCTGCCTGGTCAGGCAGGACAGTACTTGGCGACAGAGCTGTGGTGCTGTACCCATTGCTGTGCTGTTGCTGCTGATCGCGTCTTCACCCAAGTGCAAATCGTCGTTGCAGCAAGGCTTTCGACGAGGAAACATGCAGGCAATGGGTCAAGTGCAAACGAAGATAACAACTAGGTCCTCCGTGGTTTGGGGTGTCATGCGCATTATAGGTCGGTACAGTCGGAACTACACGTGCTCAAACATATTCGTTGTGCGTGTTGAGTTGCGAGTACTTGCCTGGCGAGCAAAGCCTTCAACGTGCACTGCACCACGGAAGCTTTAGGAGCGCACAGCATACTTTACACGTTTTGATTTTACGTCCCTATACCTTTTATAACGCTGATCGGCACAACACGCACAGGTTCAAGACAGCCATGCAGGCCCAGTTCCTTCTAGCTGCTGTGATCACCTGGTAGGCTGGTTTGCTGCACATGAATAGCGACTTTAGCATTATAAGATGCTTTACTTCATGTCTATCAGCTCTGTGGGGTTGGTATGTGCTTTGGGAAGTACTGCAGCAGTTGGTGCCAGTTGCCCTTGATTCTGTGTTCAGCAGCTGTGCTTCAATGTTCTTGCTGATCAAGCATCAGCTGCAGCCTAACTGTCAGTGTTCTTCATTTAATGTCAAATATCAGGCTGCATGACAGTGCCCTGTAATGTTACACACATCCGCACTGCGCATGCTTCTGCTGCTGTGTTGCAGAGCCAGTGGTGATGCAGCTGCCAGCTAGCAGCCAGCGCTCGCCTGGCTGAGAGCAGCAGCAGAAAATTCAACGTTACAGCAAAAGCAGCGGCAGCAACAGTGCTGTCACAGTTTGGAAACTCAGCAGCTTGTAGGACAGTGCACACAGCGCCATGGCAGAAGAGGCGGAGTTCCAGGGGGGCAGTGCTGCCTCTGCACACTCCTGCAGGGACAAAGCGTTTGAGATATTTGTGAAGCGCACCATCACCAGCATACAGAAGGAGGCATGGGGGCGCAGTAAGGAGGTGAAAGAGATTCGTGAGGCGTGCCAGGTGAGCTGAGTGCCGTGCAGCAGCTTGAAATGCCGCAGCTCTGTAGTGTGTGAGCAGCAAGTGAGCAGGTGCGCATTTGGTGCTTTCGACATCATGCGCCTTGCAGCTGTAGTGTGCGCCAAGGCGTGGTACCCGCACCAGCGCAAGGTGGATCTCTGCAGCACCATGGCAGCATCTGCTTCAGCACTTTGTTGGATTTTTGCGACCATCTTAAAGATTCATACTTTGACGTATTCAAACGTCATCTCATCTGTGTTCTGCAGGGTTTCCTGAACACGCTGGACCAGAATGGCTGCACAGAGGAGACCCTCAAGGAGGTGCTGTACCCCCTGCAGCTGGCCTGCAGCAGCAACATGGTCAAAGTGGTGGAGCTGGCCCTGGGCTGCCTGCACAAGCTTGTGGCTCATGCATGGCTGCATGGCGAGTCGACTGCGTCAGGCACTATGGACATGCTGTCTGCGCACGGCAGCCTTGACGACGATGACACAGGTGGGTGTATGTTTGACTTTGATTTTCCTGCAAGGGTGAGTGCACAGCGTCAGGCACCGTGGACATGCTGTCTGCGCCTGGCAGCCTTGATGACAAGGGCACAGCTGTTTGTGCATGTCTATTAAATGTCGTGCGATAAGTCTTTCTGGAAGGTGAATGCGAGTTTGTATGGAGTGCTTAGGTGACACTGGCGCTAGCATGCAAGGGCAATGCAATGGTACAGCAGCACTTAGTTTTGCGTTGCTGTGCCACGCTTTAATCCCAGCCACTGCAGTAGAGCTCACTTGCTGTGCACTATCCACCACAACTTTCTGCAGTTGCCAACGTCATCAAGATGGTCATAAAGTGCGGCGAGACCAACAATGAAGCATTGCAGCTGGCAGTGGTGCGGGCTCTGCTCACCTTCACCACAGCAGAGCACTTCATCGCACATGGGGAATGCCTGCTTGCTGCCGTGCGGGCTGTGTTCAACCTCGCCCTGGGCAGCGAGAACCCGGTGAACAAGCGAACAGCATGCAATGCGCTGCTGCAGGTGCGTGCGGCATTGGGCTGCGCTTTGTTCAGTTGCATACAGCCAGAGTTGCTATGTTATGTACTGGATGCACTGCTTTTACGCATTCCCACAAATGTGTGCACGGTTGTCAGGGATGCAAACACAGAAGGAATTGTGCACCAGGCTGCATGCTTTTGAACTCTGCCATATCGCATACTGCTAATGTATTCCTGCAAAGATGTTTGAAGGCGTGCTGCTCACGCTCGCGTCCTTTTCTGTGTGCCCATGCCCTGCAGATGCTCAACAACATCTGCAACCGCGTCATACATATCCAGCCGCAGCTCACTGACTTGCTGCTGTGCTGCCGATCCAACCAGTTGTTGTGACATTTGTCTGCCACTCCTGCCGGCCTCCCAAACCTTTTCTGCTTGTGTGGCTGCCCCGCAGATGCTCAACACCATCTGCAAGCGCGTCACGCAGATCCAGCCGCGGCTCACCGGCGGCAGCGAGTGCAGCAGCAGGACAACCTCGGACGCCTTCGAGATCTTCCGCAGCACCAGCAGCACCAGCTGTGCCAACATGAGCCCCAAGAGCCACAGGGCCAGCGGCACAGGCGTGAGTGCCCTGGGGCTGCTGTCTCCAACAGCAGCTGGCGCAGCAGCTGCAGGAGGTAGTGGCAGCTTCCACGGCCATATAAGCAGCAACGGCAGCGCGAACCTTTCGTCTGCGGCGGCGCAGCAGCAGCAGCTGCAGTATGAGGTCGAGGCAGCGGCAGCGCTAGTGGCGGCTGGCAGCGCAGGCAGCGGCGCTGCAGCAGCAGCAGCGCATGCGCGTGCTGTGCAGCTGGCGCAGCTGGCAGAGCAGAAAGATCTGCAAGGGCTGGAGGCAGCGCTGGAAGCAGCAGGGGCAGGGCCGGAGCCAGATGAATCCGATGAGAGCTCCGGCCAGGATGAGGCAGGCAGCGAGTTTGCGGCAGCAATGCAGCAAGCCGGCAGCGCCGGCACGAGCGCAGCAGCAGCAGCAGCAAACGGCGGCGATCAGGCGGCGGCCGGCAGCAGCAGCAGCACACCGCCGCACCTGCAGGCGCAGGGGAGCGTGGGGCCGCCGCCGAGCGTTGCAGCAGCGTGGCATGCGTGGCAGCAGGGCGGTACATTGCCCCCTACTCCGCACACGCCTGTCACCCCGAGCCGCCAGGGGGGCAAGCCTGGCAAGCTGACTGTGCAGGACAAGGATGTGCTGCTGGTGCTGACTGCTTTCTGCAAGCTGGCGTCGCGCGAGGCGCCTGGTAGCTCTGGCGCTGAGAGTGTGCTGGCGCAGGGCAAGCTGCTGGCCCTGGAGATGTTGGCAAAGGTGGGGCCACAGCTGCTTGCATGTGGTGGCTGTTTTTTCAGGTTCATGAAGGCTTTAGCACTGGTAGCTCTTGCGCTGAGAGTGTGCTGGCTCAGGGCAAGCTGCTGGCGCTGGAGATGCTTGCAAAGGTGGGGCCGCAGCTGCTGACATGTGGTGGATGATAGTCATTGAGGTTTTTGAAGGTTTTGGCACTTCTGCCTGGCAGCTCCGGGGCTGAGAGTGTCCTGGCGTAGGGCAAGCTGCTGGCTCTGGAGATGCTGGCAAAGGTGGGTCCCACAAAAGAAGCCGCAGGTGTTACATGGATATGCTTTTTTTACAATGCGTGTGTTGCGTTTTATTTTTGAAGGGTTGTGCATTGAGTGTGGGGCGTGCATGGATTCACAGAAGCGGGCTCAGGGCTAGCTGCTGGCCCTGGAGATGCTGGCAAAGGTGAGAGTGCAGCAAATCATGTGTGTTGATGCAGGTTAATGATCCGTTTTTTTGACTAGGATTTTGTGTGTTCAGCAACCCGTCAGCGGTGCTGTAGGGTGCAAGGTGTTTGTGGTACAGATGAAGGCTTGAAGTGTGTGACACCTGTCAGGATAGGGGCGTGCGTGCGCTTACAGTGGGTGGCGCCGGGCAAGCTGCTGGCCCTGGAGATGCTGGCAATGGTGAGTCTCACAACAGAAGCCGGAGCTGTTGCATGTTTATGCATTTGTTTAGACAATGCCCGTGTTGCATTATATTCTTGCACGGTTTTGCATTGAGTGTGGGGCGTGCATGGATTCACAGCGGCGGGCTCAAGGTGAGCTGCTGGCCCTGGAGATGCTAGCAGAGGTGGGAGTCCATGTCATGTGTTGCATGCCATGTTGATGGTTCGTCAAGGTTTCAAGCATTCAGCAAGCTCGCAGCAATGCCATAGGTTGCAGCATGTGCTATGCTGCTTGCACCAGAGCATTCAGCACATGTTGACATCTGCAAACTTGTCAACGCTGCTGTAGCGAGCTTAGGCCTACATGTGCCTTGCCCGCCAGCCGTCTTCTTTGCTGAAACAACACTAACCCTTTACTGCCTTTCTTCGTCTCTTTCTTTTTCGCCCCCAGGTGCTCTCCAGCTCCCACCACAACTGGGACCATGTGCCAGAGCCCTTTTGCAGGCAGCTGCGGCAGCCGCTGTGCCTCGCGCTGCTGCGCAACTGCGCCACCAGCGACCCTGTAGCATACGCGCTCGCGCTGCGGCTGCTTGTTGCGTTGCTGTGCCTGCCGCGGCTGCGAGCAGGCCTGCGGGCAGAGCTCGGCGCGTTCTATCCCCTGCTGGTGCTGCGCTGCTTAGAGCAGCAGGTGCAGCTGCTGGGGGCTGCGCAGCAGCAGCCAGCGGAGCGGGAGCAGCTGCAGCAGCATCAGGCAAATGTGGTTGCGGCGCTGGGGGCGCTGCAGGGCCTTCTGGTGGAGCCGCAGCTGCTGGTTGACCTGTATGTGAACTTTGACTGCGACCTGCAGGCGTCAAACCTGTACGAGCGCACCGTGCAGGTGGGCTGACTGGTCGGATGGTGCTACGGGTGATGTGGTGCACTGCATTTTGTCTTGAGTGCGCCGTGGGTTTGGGTTGCTGCAGGCATGCTGCAGATGAAAACCCAGGTCTGTTCACTAGCCCCGTTGCTCCTGCCACATGTGGTTATCTGCTTTGTTGGGTCATTGGGCTGAGCTGGGTGGCTTTCATGACTGCGGTCGTAGTTGTCTGTCGCAATACCCAGCATGTTGCGTGGCAATGATGGTCACTCAATGTGCAATACAATGCACAACGATGCGATGCTGGTCGACTGTTGTGCTCCTGACTGCTTGCTTGTGGCATGTGTGTGTGCCTCTGCAGGCCCTGAGCAAGCTGTCGCAGGCGCCTGAGGCAGATGCAGATGGCAAAGCCGAGAAGCGGTCGGCACCTGATGCTGTGGCAGCTGCTGCTGCTGCTGGCATTCGCAAGGAGGCGCTGGCGTGCTGCCTGCAGGTGCGGCATGCACGGTTTGCCACTTTGCTGTCTGCATCAGCTACGAGTTCTATTCATCACTTTGTTGTCTGCGTTAGTCAAGTTCTCTTTCGTGTGTGCTGTAGACATCTGCTGGCACTGAACCCTCCCGCACACTGCTGCTGCTGGCCCCTGCGTGCGCGCATATGTGCCTTGAGTGGTGTAGAAGCCCAGCAAGTTATGTTAGGCTTTTTCACCACTCACTGCACATATCGCCTTTCTGAAGTGACACGATCATAGCATTAGTATTGCACTACTATTGTGCAATGTGCACGTGTGCCTGTGTGTGGGGGGTGTTGCGCTGGTCAGCTGCACGCGCTTTACACGGCATTTGGAAAACCAGAGTGCACAAGAGTAACATAATCACATCTTTACCCTGATGCATGTGTGCATGCAGGTGGCGGCTGCGCTGGACAGCTGCATGCACACATGCCGGTATGCACAAAAGTAACAGGCATTGTGACACTGGCATTGTGCTATCATTGTGTGGTTGCAGGTGGTGGCTGCGCTGGACAGCTGAATGTACACATAGGGGTGTGTGCAGTGATAACAGTGGTGCTACGGCATCAACGCTTTCGTATGCTTGTGCGCTGAGGGCTTGTGGGGTTGTGTCTGCATGTGCATGCAGGTGGTGGCTACGCTGGAGAGCTGGGCGCACTCTTACCAGTGTCTGCAATCTACACCGGCAGTCAAATCCATTGCTGTGCTGTCACTGTGTTGTTGCAGGTGGTGGCTGCGCTGGAGAGCTGGGCGCGGCCCATCAAGGAGGCAGCGCTGCGCGCAGCAGAGGCAGAGCCGGGCCCTGCAGGCAACGGCAAGGTGAGTTTGTTGCAGACACGGTTTGTTGCGTGCATGTAAGAAGTAGCAGCAGTGTGCAGCAGAGGCAGAGCCGGGGCCAGCAGGCAACGGCCAGGTGGGTACAACTGCTGCTTGTTTTGGTGCTCATACGGGCTGGCAGCAGCACTGTGCAGCAGTGGGCTGCCTCAGGGCCGGCAGCCGTCAGCCGGGCGCTGCTTCACACTCTGCTGTATAAATCTATGACAGGAGCTGCATACAGTCTGTGCTCGTCAACGTGACAAAAACAGCCGGTTGTAAGACACACTGCCGCTTTGATTAGAGCAGCTGGCATCGCTGAGCACCCCCAGTAGCTGGACTCCATGGGGCTTGACTTCACACATAGGATGTTTCACATCGTGCAGTGGACAACATACACTCACTTTACATGCAAATGCATTGTTGTGCATGCAGGCTGGCTTCTCCTCGCTGCCGTCCATGGAGCGCGATGGCAGCCACAACAGCCTCAACGGCCTGGCTGGAGCAGCAGCAGCCGGCAAGTCGCCAGCAGCCAAAGCCGGCAGCTCTGGTGAGTTTCCTGCAGCAGCCACTGTCCAGAGCACTACTACCGGTAGAGGGTTTGGAGCCCAGGGGCGCCGCCCCTGGCCACACACACAGGAGCTGCAGAGCTGCCTGGGTAGTCACGCACTCACTCACTCACAGGCTAGCGCCTGCCCCGCTTCAAGTCACATGCATGCCCTGTTTATAGTACGGGTTTTGTGATGCACACACGCACCGTGGCCAGCGGCAGATCTAAGCAAGGGGGCAGCTCTCTGCTGCCACATTTGCCGTCAAAGCAGCTGTACGTACCTGTTGCGCAACACTCGGCAGAATGTTCTGCCCCTTGTGTTTCACCGTTGTAGTGCCCAAGCTAAGCGAGGCGGAGCGGCTGGTTGCTGCCAAGCCCACCAAGGACACGCTGACAATGCATAACCTGCCAACGACCACGGGTGTTACACATAACTGCCTCCGTCTTTTTGCAGGTGCCCAGCTGAGCGAGGCGGAGCGGCTGGCTGCTGCCAAAAGCACCAAGGACACGCCAACCCTGCATCACATGTTCTGAAATATCTCATGTGCACACCTGCCACCTGTTGTTCTCCACTGCAGGTGCCCAGCTGAGCGAGGCGGAGCGGCTGGCTGCCGCCAAGTCCACCAAGGACACGCTCGGGAAAGGCATCAGCCTATTCAACAGCAAGGGGCCGCTCAAGGGCCTGGACTTCCTGATGAGCCAAGGCCTACTGGAGAGCAGCCCTGCGGCGGTGAGTTTAGCACGCTCTTCGCATGCAGACACTTACGCACACGTGCTGCGTCCATGTCATTGGGCTACGGTGCTTTTCAACTGCAGTGGGCACACTTTTCTGGCACGGCAGCACCCACTTTTTCTGCTGATGTATCACGTTCAGCATGATGTATCACGTTGATCATGGTCTGGAAACTTGTAGGTCGCCGCATTCCTGCGAGCCCAGTCGGACCAGCTGGACAAGGCGCAGCTGGGAGAGCTGCTGGGACACCACGAAGAGTTTGCGATCGCAGTCATGCACGGCTGGATTGACAGCGAGCCAAGCATGGCGGGCCAGGCGATCGACCAGAGCCTGCGGCGGCTGCTGGGAGGGTTCAGGCTGCCTGGTGAAGCGCAGAAGATCGACCGCATCATGGAGAAGTTTGCAGAGGTGCGTTTTTGGATGTTTTTTTGTGGTAGTGGTTTCTGTCGTCAATGTGGTGGTGGTGTGGGCGGCTGCGGGGGGCTTCCGACTGCCTGGGGAGGCGCAGAAGATGACCGCATCATGGAGAAGTTTGCAGAGGTGCGCAGGTGGTCGTTGTCTGTGTAACGTTTCCTTGAAGCTAAGGACTTTTACGAGCTTGTGTGCAACTGGCGCCTGCCGGGCGAGGTGCAGGTGATAACCGCTGCAACACTGCTGTATTGTCTGCCTCTGCTGCTGCCTGCAGCGCTACTGCAAGGACAACCCTGGGCGCTTCGGCAATGCAGATGCTGCCTACGTGCTGTCCTTCGCCATCATCATGCTCAACACAGACGCACACAACCCGCTGGCAGGTGAGGAATCGAAGTGTACGGCATGCTGCGCATGTCTAGCATTTTTGCCACAGCGTGCTGAAACTTCGCATGTTGATGACCTGCATCCTATATTCCCGTGTGTTTCGTTGTCAAAGCAACTTGCACTCTGTCTTTTGCTGTGTGTGCTCCCAGTGCAACGGATATCAATTTGTCGACTTCTGCCCACTTCTGCGCAGAGCGGCGGCTGGCCAAGGCCGATTTTGTGGCCATGAACCAGCAGCAGGGCGAGGAGGGAGGCATGAGCCCCGTGCTGCCTGCGGGGCAGCTGGAGGAGATTTTTGACCGCGTGGTGCGAGATGAGATCCTGGTGCGCGGCGAGGCCGCCAACAAGGACTTTGCGGTGAGTTCAGAGTCGCTGTTTGTGAAGTTCAGGGTGTGAAGCAGGGTGTGAAGTTCGCACGCTGTCTGGGTGTTGTCATGCTTGTACCAGCGCATTTCTGCGGGGCAGCTGGAGGAGATCTTTGACCGCGTGGTGCGGGACAAGATCTTGGTGCGGGGCGAGGTTGCCAACAAGGACTTTGCGGTGAGTGCACAGTGGCTACTACACCCAGCACAATACGTTTTTAGCTTTGCTGGCAGCCGCTGTCAAGAAGCATTCACATTGTGCATGGACAGGCCTGCTTAGCATTGTTTGCATGCGTAGTGGTGCATGTCAAGGTGTTCTTGGTTGTAAGATCCCTCCTGCATGTGTTTGCAGTACAGCCATGTCCTGCCTGCAGAGCTCCCGCACCAGCGTAGAGTTGCAGCAAGCACAACTTGCAACAACACAATGCAACATAATGCTGATTGCCGCCATGTCCTGGCCGCAGAGCTTCCGCACCAGCACGCGCAACCGCCGGGCGGCATGCATACTGCAGCTTATGAAATGTGCTGGGTTGCACACGCGCTCACTCTTCTGTGCACTATTGTGCCGGCCTGCCTGCAGAGCTCCCGCACCAGTACCCGCAACCGCCTGGCAGCAGCCATGGGCTGGACCTCGCTGCTGCAGCCCTTCAGGGCGCTGGCAGGCGGCAGCAGCAGCGCCCGCAGCGGCAGGGACAGCAGCAACCAGGCGCAGCGGCGCTACCTGCAGGTATGGCGGCAGAACAAGGGAAAGCATGTGGTGCTATGAACGTGTATGGGTGATGCTCAGCTGCTTTGTTATCTCGGCTTTATATCATTACGTGCTTAATAGCTGCAGTGGTTAAGTGAGCTTAGGCTTACAGTTCATCAGTTGGTGCAGGAGCTTGCCTGCAAGCTTCTGAAATCAATCAACATGTGCTGTGGCTGGCTTTGATTTCTGCGCTTGCCTGGAGCCATACGTGTGTGTGCTGTCTGCTGCCTGCAGGAGATGGCTGAGCGCGAGGTGGTGCGCGCTGCAGCCAGCGGCAACGTGTGGTGCAGCGCAAGCCACCCGGAGCACGTGCGGCCAATGCTGCAGGTGCGTTTGTGCGGATTGTACTGTCTGGGAACATGCGTCTTAGGGGTGCAGCATAGCACAGCGAGCAGGTATGCAGGTTTGCCACAGCTTTGACACATAATTTAAACGCGCGTGCCGCACTTACCGTCTAGTGCAGTGGGTGAAGAGACCGCTGATCTCAGGCAGTCGTCATGCGCAGCTGCATGATTCATATATCCTAGCAACTGCAGCTCTGCCCTCTGCGCCCTGACCTGCCCTTACCGTGCATATCACCTCGCAGGTCGGCGGCCCCATGCTGCTGCAAGCGCTGTCTGCAGCGCTGACGTCCGCGCCAGACGCCGCCGCATCAGCGCCGCTGCTTTCAGGCCTGCTGCAGCTCGCGCGCCTCTTCGGCTTACTAGGCCTGGATTGGCAGTGCGAGCAATGCGTGGCAGCACTGTCAGCACGCTGCGGTGTGTTTGCGCCTGCTGCTGCTGGCTCTGTGGCAGAGTCAAAGCAGCTGGCAGTGCTACAGGCGCTGCTGGGCCTGACTGCGGGGCCTGAGGCGGGCTTCCTTGGCAGCAGCTGGCTGATCGTGCTGCGCTGTGTATCAGCACTGGATGCGCTGAAGGTGGGTGGTGATTATGCGTGTATAGGGTGCATTTTGACTTTGGGTAGTTTGTTGGTTTATTTGTCGGTGTGGGTTCTTGTGCAGCAGCTGGCTGATTGTGCTGCGCTGCGTGTCTGCGCTTGATGCGCTGAAGGTGGGTGATGGCGATGCAAAAATGGTTGTTGCTGTGAGTTCTTTGGCAGCAGCTGGCTGATTGTGCTGCGCTGCGTGTCTGCTCTGGATGCACTGAAGGTGGGTTGCGGTGGCAAAGCGATCTGGTAGCTTGGGCGTTGCTTGTGAGGGTGTGCTGGTGTGGGTGATTTGGCAGCAGCTGGCTGATCAAGCGCTGCGAATTTGTGTATTCACGTCCTCTGCTGCTCTCTGTGCTTTGTTTCTCTCGCAGCACGAGCTCATGCGGCCAGCAGCAGTGCCCGCAGCAGCGCCGGCAAAAGAGGCCTCCAGCAGCAATCCTTTCAGCCGCATGTTCCAGTCAATGTTTGGCAGCGCGGGCGGTGCAGGCAGCGCTGCCGCTGGCGCAAGCCCTCCTGCCAGTGCTGGCGGCGGCGCGGCAAGCAGCGGCGGGCGCTTCAGCATACCGGGAGCTCCAGGCAGCGACATGGCAGGTGTGCATCTTACTTCACTTACAACAATATTTGATAACAATATTTGATCACTAAAGACAAACACAGTCAATTGACTTTTTTTTGTACAACCTACTGATAGAAATGATGTTGCTGGCTGCACCCAGAATATTAATTGCAGCACTACAGGTTGATGTTGTCCATTGGCTGCAGGGAAATATGTTGTTACACAAGGGGGGGGGGGGCTTGAGTTGCAGCAGCAAACCTTTGTCAGTTCCTTCGCAGCCGGCCCACCCATGGATGCCAATCTGTGTCTTGCTGAAGCCATTGCTCTTTCTGTTGCCCTGTGTTCTTGGATCGTGCTGTTGTGCAGAAGCAGTTGACGATCGCGACAGCCTGGACGGCAGCACGCGCTCATATTAGGCCTTCATTTACTGAAAGTGCGCTGTGCGCTGCCCGCTATGCTTTGCATTGTGCAGTTGACGACCGCGACAGCTTGGACGGCAGCGCGCGCCCATCTCTGGCCATACGAGACGCGCCCGGGGCTGGTCTGGTGCTGTGGGCGGAGTCTGCTGCTGGCGCGCTGGAGCTGGAGCGGCCCTACGCGCGCAGCGCGACATTGGATGGTGGGTGTGTTATGGTTGTTGTGTTTGCAGAAGCTGCTGCGTTATGGTGTTCTAAGCTGTGGCGCGCTGGAGCTGGAGTGACCCTTTTCACGCAGCGCCACACTGGGCGGTTGAGGCCTGTTGGTCATGGCATGGAGTAATGTTGCTGTGCACTGTGCTGGAAGCGCCAGCAGCGACAGAGGGCACTGAACAGGCTTGTGCATGTGCTGATGGATGAGGCAGCTGTGATGAGTGGTAGCTTGCTGTCGCTGGTGGCGCTGCGTGATAGTACCCGCTGGTCTCGCTGTTGTGCTGCTGTACTGTTTGTGCTGCACGCAGCACAGTATGCTGCGCGCCTGCTGCATTGCTTTCATGGCGCTTTCATCAGGGCGTGCACTCACTTCTGTGCTGCACTCCTCTCTGCTCCTGCAGGCGATGCCGTGGTGGTGTTTATGCGTGCGCTGTGTGCTGTCCTGCTGCTTCTATGCACTCAATAAATGTCACTGCTATGACACCGCACTCCTGCAGGCGATGCCGTGGTGGTCTTCATGCGTGCGCTGTGTGCTGTCAGCCAGGAGGAGCTCGAGTCTGGCAGCAGCGTCACAACAACAGCAGCAGCAGCAGGCGCTCAGTCGCCTGGCAGCCCTGGTGCTGCTGCTGCTGCTGCTGCTGCTGGGGGCGGCCCGAGGCTGTTCAGCTTGCAGAAGGTGGTGGAGTGTGCGTATGCCAACATGAGCCGCATCAGGCTGGTGTGGCACAAGCTGTGGGCGGTGATTGCTGCGCAGCTTGTGGGAGCAAGCTGCCACCCGCACAGGTGAGAATGCGGATGTGTTGATTGTTGGTGCACATGGCGCAGCCGGCAGTGTGCAACATGCTGTTGTCCTGTGGCTGCTCACGGCATTTGCGTTGTGGCACAAGCTGTGGGCGGTGATTGCTGCGCAGCTGGTGGGCGCCAGCTGCCAACCGCACAGGTGAGAATGCGGCGGTTTGATTGTTGCATATGCTGCAACCGGCAGCTGAAACATGCAGCTGCTGCATTGTGCATGAGGTTTCAGGCTGTTGCATTTTGATGTGTTGTTGTCTGGTCTGGCACAAGCTTTGGGCGGTGATTGCTGCCCAGGTGGTGGGTGCGAGCTGCCATCCGCGTAGGTGAGGGCGTAAGGCGGCGTTGTTGGTGCAGCTGGCAGCCAACAAACATAGAACTTGCAGCTGCAGAATTGTACATGAGGGTTTGTCAGGCTGTTGCATTGTTAATGTGTTGTTGTCTGGTCTGGCACAAGCTTTGGGCGGTGATTGCTGCCCAGGTGGTGGGTGCGAGCTGCCAAACGCACAGGTGAGGATGTGGTGCAGCGTTTGTTGGGCTGCATGCTCCAGCCGGCAACTTGAGGCATGCAGCTGGCAGTCGCACCTGACAAATGACACCTGCCGTGGTTGCCGTGATTGAGTGTCATCGTGTACAGGTGTTTTGCTGTACAAGGACACTCTCATCCCTGTGACAGGTGGCGCTGCTGATGTAAACAGCACTGCTGCACTGCTGCCGCAGGCGCGTGGCATTATACGCGGTTGACTCGCTGCGCCAGCTGGTGGCGAAGCTGCTGGCGCGTGCTGAGCTGGAGCACTTCACGCACCAGGAGGAGGCGCTGCGGCCCTTCGTTGCAGTGCTGCGGCAGTGTGATGAGGCGTGCGTGCGGGAGCTGGCGGTGCAGTGCGTGATGCAGGTGCGTGTGCGAGTGGGTGCCTGCCAGGAGTGACTGCAGGTGCACTGTCAGCTGCTGCTTCTGTGTGTCTTTGTGTCTGTGGCAGTGCTGCGGCAGTGCGATGAGGCCTGCGTGAGGGAGCTGGCGATGCAGTGTGTGATGCAGGTGCGAGTGCGAGTGGTTTGTGTGGGTTACATTTCAGCAGCTCCTGCTGTCTGTACTCTGGTGTCTGTGGCTGTGCTGCGGCTGTGCGACGAGGCCTATGTGAGGGAGCTGGCGGTGCAGTGCGTGATGCAGGTGCGCATGGCACCGGCGGATGACATTGAGTCTGCTTTTCTTATACGACCTTGCCGCAGATCTTGTGGTGATGCTTGTTCGACTGGAGGTCTGGCGCAGCAGCACGCCTATAACAGTGTTAGGGCTTGCCGTTCAGCTGTCTTCGCTGAAGCAGCTGCTGATGGTGGTGCTGCTGCTGGCCTTTCAATGACTCTACAGGCTGTGGCCTCACATCTGTGCGGCCTAGGCAGCGGCTGGTGCATGGTCATCCTCGCGCTGCTCTGCCCCCTCTCAACTGCTCCTGCTGCTACTGCTGCTGTCATTCCATCGATGTACAGGCTGTTGCTTCGCACCCGCGGGGCCTAGGCAGCGGCTGGCGCATGGTCATCCTGGCGCTGCGCCTGGGAGCAGCAGACCCCAGCCCCGCAGTCATGGCACAAACACAGGAAGCACTACAAGTTGTAGTTGACACGCTCTACACATGCAGCGGCAGCAGCGGCACCCCTGCAGGCAGCGCTACAGCATCACCTACACCTGGTGCAAGTGCTGCTGCTGGTACTGCAGCAGCAGCAGCAGTAGGCTTGAGTGGCCACACCTTCCTGCGAGAGACAGTACAGGCGATTGTGGCGGGCATTAGGAACCCGGCGCATTTGGAGCTGAGCATGTCTGCGGTGCAGCTGCTGGGACGGTGTGGGCAGCAGCTGGCGGCATATGAGGAAGCTGGGGGCAGGGACGAGCCGTCGTCGGGAGCAGCAGCAGCACCAGGGGGCGTTGACTTGGGTGAGTAGAGTGAAGAGGAGGTGCTTGGGGCTGTGGGGTGCATGTGTGGCGTGTGGGGATGAATGTAATCAGCAGTTCCTGTTTTATTTGGAGTTGCAGCTGGACTGTGCTTTGGCATGAAGTGCTGCACGTGCTACCTACTGCCTGAAGCCTGTTACTGGCTTGCCTACTGACATGTCGAACCTGCTGCTCCACCTGTACATCTGCTTGCTATCGCTATCTCCGCACCTTGCAGATGGCGACTATGGCTGGGGCCTGCTGCTACGCACGCTAGCAGACGTCCTGCAGCACGACCGCCGGCCCCAAGTGGTTGATGCTGCTTTGGAAATGGTCTTTGGCCTGCTTGGCCGCTTCAGCAACTGCTGGGATGCAGCAGCATGGCGTGTGCTAGTCCATAGAGTGCTGAGGCACATGCTGGCACTGCCACCAGCCCTGCAGGCTGCCCTCAGCGGCAGCAGCGCTGTCGGTCAACTCGCTCAAACATCAGCAGGCGCCGGTCAAACCTTCGGTCAAACAACAGCAGATGCGCGCGGCGGCAGCTTCAGCGGCTTCCAGCCGATGCAGGCGGGGCAGCAGGCAGTGCGCAGCAGCATTGGGAGTCCTGCAAGTGGCAGCGGCGCAGGAGGGGCAGTGCAGGCTGGCCTGTTTGTATCGGAGCAGCGGGCGATGATGACAAACCTGCTGCAGCGCATGGACAGGTACTATCCGCTGCTGTGTGAGCAGGCTGCGTCTGTTCGTCCTGAGTTCAAGGTAGGTTGCTAAAGGGTATCATTCCTAGTTGCGTAAATGTGGAATATTGTGCTTTGCTGACCCAGGCTGCTGCAAGTTTGCCTCGTGTATTGGTGAGGTGCAATGCTCTTGTAGTGCACGTGCTGTGGTGTTAGTGTGTTGGACCCTGGGCATGGATGGCGCGTGTGCTGCGTGTGCTTTTACTGCACAGCCACAGCACTGGCGCCATGCATGAGAGCAGCAGGGCGCCCGCCAGCATCGCCATCCTACAGCAATCACTGCCTACTGAACCCTGGCCGGCGATTAGCATCAGCCGCGCGGACAGATACGGGCCGTACAACTGCAACTATACAACATCGCATGCTGCCTGCATGGTTTCACAGGACAAGCTGCAGGACGGAGCATCTGTATTTAGAAATCTGTCTCTGCATTGGATTCTTGTGATGTGATCAGACTGTTTGGGTGTGGTCACCAACTGTTACGTTGTTATGTTGTGCAGGTGGACCTAGTGCAGCAGCTTGCAGCCATCGGTGTGTCCTGGTACCAGCAGCCCTCCATCTACCTGTCCACAGCAGGCATCAAGGCACTGATGCGGCTAGCAGAGACGGTTGCACAGATCAGCGGCAGCGCACAAAACGGCGGCTGCGGCTGGGCTCTGTTCCTGGAGCCGTTTGCAGCAGCTGTCAGGGCAGACGTTGATACTGTCATCGGCCTGGCGACACGGCAGCTAGCAGAGCAGGCCGCAGATCAGCAGCAGCAGCAGCAGCAGCAGCAGCACATGAGTTTGCTAGGGAAAGGCGCAGCAAAGGGCAGCGGCGTGTCTAGCCCTCAAGCTGGCGGTGTTAGTAACGCTTCTAACGCTGCTTCTAACAGCTTGTATGGCAGCCCGCTGGGTCCCAAGGGAGGTGCTGCAGCAAGGCAGGCAGTTGCGGCAGCAGCCAGCCGGCAGCTGCTGGCCTCTCAGCTGCGCGTGCGCACGCAGCAGCTGGTGCTAATGCAGCGGGCGCTTGCATCCATCCACAAGAGCTGCAAAGACAGCATGAGCTGGGAGGAGCAGATGCAACTGCTGGAGGTGCTGGCTCTTGGTGTTGATGCAGCAATTGCATACAACACAGGGCTAGCAGGGGCACACTGGGAGAAGCAGCAGCGGCGGCTCTCGCAGCTCGGGGACAAGCAGCAGCCGGTGCGGCGCATCAGCAGCGGCAGCGGCAGGGCAGCCACTGCAGCACCAGCAGCAGCAGCAACCACCCAGCAGCAGCAGCAGCAGGACCCTCAGCTGCTGTCATCTGTGCCAGAGGGTGCCAGGCAGCTGCAGGTTGTTGGCTCAGGATCCCTCAGTGACACCCTCAGCCTGGCTTCTGCTGTGTCACGCAACAGCAGCTTGAGTATGAGTGGGCTGGTAGGGTTTGGATCGTACCTGCAGCCAAACCCTAGCTCCGGCGGCTCAGTCACTGGATCTATCACTGGGTCATTCACTGCCGGATCAGTGAGCTTGACTGGCCCTAGCCTGAGCAGTGGAGATGGAGCAGCTGGGGTTGCTTCTGGCCTTACCTCTCCATCTGGTGCAATGTCAGTATCTGCAGCCGGCAGCGGTGATGGCTCTGTTGTCGCAGCAGCTGATAAGACCGGGACTGGCAGCACTGATGATGTGGCGCAGCGGCCATCTGGCGAGATCACTGCAGCTAGCCCTGAACCAGCAGAGCAGCAGCAGCAGCAGCAGGCCAGCGCTGCAGCAGCGCTAGAACCTCAGCAGCAGGCTCTGTCTCCTATCCGCACAGATGTGCAAGCATTACGCAGCTTTGAGGAGCAGCAGCAGCAGCAGCGACCTGGCAGCCCTGGCAGCAGCAGCGGCAGCCCCAGCAAGCGGCTAGCAGCAGCAGCAGCAGCGCCTGGCAGCCCCGGGCGCACCCGCATGGCCGGCATGAGCCTGCCGCTGCTGATGGTGAGCAGCGCTGAGAGCGTGGAGGAGGTGCACCCGGCGCTGATGCGGCTTGAAGCAGAAGGTGGCATGCTGCTGATTGAGGTGAGAGCACATGGCTTGTGTTGGGTGCGTGCAAGTCGCTGAAGGGTTTTGTGGTTTTGTGCGCTCCATCGTGGAGGAGGTGCACCCGGCGCTGATGCGGCTTGATGCAGAAGGTGGCATGCTGCTGATTGAGGTGAGGGCGTGGTTTCCAGTCCAGGCCGAACATTCTGTGGTTTTGTCTGCTGAATTGATGAGGAGGTGCAGCCGGCATTGATGCGGCTGGAGGCAGAAGACGGTATGCTGCTGATTGAGGTGAGACTGAGGCCTTGTGTTTTTTTTTCTTAGTACACGGCTTATGCTTAGAATCTTGCAAAAGCTGGCCACAGTGCTGAGGACAGGGCTGTGCTGGAGGTTGCCCATGGCTTGACTTGTGCATGTTGCCAGAGGCTTTGTGGTTTTGGTGAGCAGCGCTGAGAGCGTGGAGGAGGTGCACCCGGCGCTGATGCGGCTGGAAGCAGAGGGCGGCATGCTGCTGATCGAGGTGAGACTGAGACAAATGCTGCTTTAGGGCTTTTGGCTGTGGGATGCCAGCCACAGCGCTGTTGCTGGAAACATGGGTGTTGTTGTTCTTGCACTGATGCTGGAGGTGCACTGTATGGGTTGCGGGCCGTGCTGCTATTTGAAGTACTGTCCTTAAAAGTATGACAGCTGGCGCCTCTGCTGCGAATTGTCACACCACTCGCCTAGTCATGCCCTGCTCCATATGGTGTGTTGCCTTCTGATCTTTCCTGCAGGCCCTGAACCTCAGCCTGTCCAGCTGCACGCTGCACACACCAGCCACCTCGCGCGCCCGGTTGCGGCTGCTGCAGCTCGTGCGCAGCATCATCCAGTCAGAGGCAGCTTGTAGCACAGCAGCATCCATGCGGCCCCTGGTCATCGCAGCAGCCGCTGCTGCTGCTACTCCAGATCTCGGATCAGCGCTGCAGCTAGTATCACCTCGGCTGGCTCCCCCATCCTCGCCAGCATCACTTGCTGAGCTGCGCGCAACGCCGGCAGCTGTCGGAAACGCAGACGGCAGTTCGAACCCCGATGCCGACGCGCTTTCCTGCAAGGACAACCCCTTGCAGGACGCGCTGGCGGGCGGCGGCTGGGAGCACGCCGCGCGGGCCCCACTGGTTGTGGCTGCACTCAAAGTGCTGTCTGGGCTGCAGGGCAATGAGTACAAGCGGGAAGTAATCCAGCTGTTCCCTGCGCTGTGTAGGCTGATGTGCAGCAATCACATGCTGACGCGACAGGCACTGCACCAGGTCTTCACCAGCAGGGAGTTCTTTGAGCTGCTGCCAGCTGCTGCAGCAGCAGCAGGCAGGGCAGCTGCAGCAGGGCAGAGCAGCAGCAGTACGAGCAGTACCAGCAGCAGCGCAGCAGTGCCGGCTAGTGCTGCTGGCAGTGGGCTGAGTGCCTCTGGCTTCCAAGACGTGCTGCTGTGACCGTGTTTTAGGAGTGCCGAGCCGGCTGAGCATGCCATGGCATGGCATCAGCTTATATAAGCTGATGGCACTGTAAAAGAGCTGTCACTGTGGACTAGCCTATTTCTTTGTGGTCTTGATGTTTCATCTTGAACGTTCAAGGCCCATATGGCCGCGTACACTTGCGCTGCTCCCAGTTTGCATTGCTTGCCTCATGCTGATGATTGATGCCGTTGACGGAGTTGGGTTGGTTGCAAAGTTGATGCCTGGGCTGCACCGTGCCAACCTCTTACACACCGCCCGCAGAGCAGTCTACTGAATGGTTGTGTGGGGCCTAACATTGCCAAGCCCACCTTTTGGCAGCACGGACAGCACACAACTGTAGCAACCACCGTTGTTACCAGGGCAGCGAAACCCTACTGGCTGACCATATACAGCAATCAAGCAAAACTCTACTTGCTGACCATATACAGCAATCAAGCAAACCTGACTGCCGGAGGCCTACGGCCGCAGGCTGCCGTCATCAGCAAGACAGCAATCAAAAATCAAGGCGCCAGAAGCCAACCACCATGTGTACTCACGATGACCGCAGAGCGGTCACATGTGGCTGTGAAGATGCCTTATTGCATCCTACTAGGGCACCTGCCAGTGGCTTGTACATCAGGCCAAGCAGACGATGCATAGCACCAACTCAATCAGTCCGCCTGACATTAAATGTCCCCAGACACAACTAGCTGGGCAGGTGCTAGTCCTGAACATTGGTTGGAAATGCAACCGCCAATTTGTCAGTCAAAACATATCAAGAATCACACCTGACACACCAACACAAGGCAGCTAGCGAACAAAGCGGCAGCATGCTGTGCTGCTCCCCTGCTGCACTCAAACCTCCCTGCCGCACGTGTGGCACGTGCGCACCAGCCGCACCCCGCCAGGCGTGTACCTGCCACCTGCCCTGATGGGTGCGCAGCTGTAACACCCAAGGCACGCAGGGTATGTGCCGCCGCCACCACCTGCTGCTACCCAATGCCATAAATGTCCTGACCAGCCCCAAAGTAGGCACTCGCTGCAGCTGCTGTTCCATAAAAAGCTGTGCGAGAGGAGCTTCCCAGGCAGCCATTCGTATACAGAGGAGCTGATGTGGCACATTTGTCCAGCAGGTATGTTAGGGTTTGTGGGGATAAGCCCTGGGTGTTGCTTGACACGCAGCTGCTGCGGTCCAGGGCCACAATGCGGTCAGCGCAAGCCTTGCAGGCATCGCTCAGGCCTGCTGCATCTGCCAGCTGCAGCCACTTGAAGGCGTAGTGGGGGCTGGTAGGGCTGAGGTCCAGGCTGCTGGCGTTGGCTTGCAGGAACTCTGCCACGTGTGCCAGAACCACCTGCAAGCAGCAGGTGTTTGCAGCTGATCAGTGCCAGCGACCTGTGTGTTGCAGGATGGCTCGGCCAACGCTGCGTTTACGTGAAACTGATGGCACCTGCCGCATTGACTTCCACAAGTTATATGAACTCCCAAAGGTAGGTGCAGCACATCAGCGGAACGTTTGACAGATGCACTGTAATGAATCTGGTACCCCCTTACCTGCATGTCCCACTTGCGCCCCTCCACCAGGAGTACTTCAAGGTTGTCCCAGCTGACTTTGGGCAGCGGGGCAATGGGGTACAGGAACTGGGCCACTGTCAGGAAGTCAGCCTTGCTGGTGCCCGGCAATGGCAGCTGCCGCAGCGTGCTGCTGCTGCTGCTGCTGCTGCTGCTGCTGCTGCTGCTGCTGCTGCTGCTGCTGCTAGCTGAGTGCAGCTCCAGTGCGTGAGCTAGCACTTGCGAAGACAGCTGAAGGATGCTGGAATGTGACATCAACGTGTCTTGCGTACCGTCTTTGTCGAACACCAGATCAATGTCCGCTTTCGTGCCCATGGTCTGCTGAAGGGTGCTGAAGCTGTCCATGTTGCTGCTCACGAAATGTAGTAACAGATAACACTACTTCAAGGATCCTTAACTTGTGACAAGCCGTGTTGCGCAGGTGATCAGCGTAAGCAGGAAAGTGCAAACCTTGGCACGGTCGAACTTATGACAGTGATATGGGCCGGGCGCCGCATCCGTTCCAGAGCTCAACGTGCAGATGGATATCAAAGTTGCGATGTTGCAAGGCACTATTGGGAGCAACCAGGCGATCCACAGCACATCTAGGGTTTGATCACTGGTAAGCTGCGCACTGCTGGCAGCTACAACTTCCTCCAGGCAGTTTGCTTGCAAGCATGCTTGCGTGAAGCTGCTTGCGTGAAGCTTGCGTGAAGCTGCAACTTACGGCTGGATCAAGCTGTAACTGCACACTCTTAGCACATACAAACCTTCTTGGACGTGTTATCTTGTTGCTGCTGTTGTGGTGAACATGCAACAGACCACCCTTCAGAGCAGGTATGTTGGGTAAGCGCGGATCTGCACTGCACACCTCCGCCGCTCAGGGCTCAGAGCAGCAGGCAGGGCAGAAGATGGGCAGGGTCTCACAGGCCGAAGCTGCTACCAGAACGAAGTGATTCTGGTTACCATGCCGAAGCGCGGGCATGTGTACATATGCTACAGCATGCCCAGACTGTTGCAACCTTCCAAGTCATACGTCAGATTCAAACATATTAGCAAAGCCTGCTGGCACGCAGTGCATCATGCGCACATCAAAGCCAGCCTATTCCTACCAGCTGCACGGTGGTACATGCACGGGGTGTGTGCCATCTTGACACATACACAGCGCTGCGCAAGCCTTATGATTACTTTAGCATCGTTGCCAAAATTTAACACATATAGCAGCAATGCAAGCATTTTTATTTTTAATTTTTTTTGGCAAGCATTGTTTTTTTTTTGCACACACCAAACCCAAGCATACTCATCGCTTGTCTAATCCTGGACCACATTTGCCCACAAGCAGAAAAATGCTGCTGCAGACACACGCCAGTCAAACTCGCATGCCATGCATGTAGGGTGGCACTGAAGCCCCCATCACGATGCTGCTGAGTGACAGCTGGTGCAACCCAGCCTGAAGGTCCTGTTGCTGCAACACTGGTTGCAACGCCTGGTGACTGATATCATGTTGGGTCGGGCTGCTGCTGTCTCCAACAGGGTCATCTTCGTCTGCAGAGACAGGCCCTGCATTGCACCTGCTGTGCAGCTGCTGAAGTCCGCTGAAATGATTCAATTGCACACAGCCTTGCAGACATCAGTCAGGCCTGCAGCGTCTGCCAGCTGCAGCCAGTCGAATGCGTAGAAGGCGGTGGCAGAGCTGAGGTTGAGGCTGCTGGTGTTGGCTTGCAGGAACCCTGCCGCGTGTGCCAGAACCACCTGAAGACAAGCAAAAGGTTGGCAGGCAATCCCTGGAGCATGTGCGACAGCGTGTGTTTGCATGCTCAATGCTGCAGGCCTTGCAATTGCTGGTCAAGCATCTACTGAACGCACAACTGTACATGGCAATGCACGTTGCTGATGTACATACAACACAGTGAGCATGCTGTGTGTGTACGACTGGGTTCGATTGAGATCAGTGCTGCTGAGCTCTGTGCTGCGAAGGTGTGTTTTGCGAAGCACCACTTGACACAGTCACATCAGGTGATACTCGACATGGCACCTAGATTCTCTTGAGGGTGGCTGACACAAAGCCCCGCACCTGCATGTCCTACTTGTGCCCCTCCACCAGCAGCACCTTCAGGTTGTCCCAGCTGACTTTGGGCAGCGGCACAATGGGATACATGAACTGGGCCAGGGTAAGGAAGTCATCCTTGCTGGTGCCTGGCATCTGGATCTCTTTGGTTGCAGCGGCACCCTTGCTGCTAGGTGCCAGGTTCAATGCCTCAGCCAGCACTGCAGAGTGCAGCCTGAGGATAGAGGCGTGTGCTGGCAGTGTCTCTTTGCCCTTGTTGCCGTCAAAGACGAGACAAGTGTCCGAATTGTCTGACAATTTTTCAAGAAGCAGCGACAGTCGGTCCTTTGTCTGGTCTGCCATTTCGACCTGCTGCTCCTCGTGGAACAATCTTGGGCTGTGCACAGTACTGCAGCAATATGTTGAGGAAGCAACATTACAAAATTATCATAGTCCACAGGAACTGCTTGGGGTTAACAGTGAGTACGACAAGGCTGACACCACCCGCCGTCGCGTCGAGGCATGCATCGAGAACGGTTGAGACAGTACATGCGCGATCGCATGTTCCCTGCGCTGAAGCCGCCATTACTGCAAGATAATGATGCTTGAGCTTGATGGAAAATTGCATGTGGAGGTGGATCCACTTGCAAGGTGGCAACGGTTGCAGCAGGTCCAAGGTAACAAACCACATCACCCACACTGGCTCCGACAGCATTCGTGCTGAGCATCAACCAACGGATACAGCTGCTCCGAATCATGGACCTCAATCACGGCATTTGCAGTTTGTCGATGCGCACGGCCCTAGGGTACACCTGCTGACATAACCTGGCATTCCTGCATACACGGCTGCGGGACACTTTATACTGTCGCAAGTTGGCAGCCGCTGCACCGCCAATCATGCCACACTCAGCAAACAGGGACACCATGTCTACCGCCTGGCTTGCAAGGGACACTGTAAGAAGACATAGGCATGTGCACACCCCACGCTTCAATTTGGCAAAAAGGTGACCACAACAATTACAGACTTTGAGAGATAGCCGGCATGCAGGTCTAGGCACAACTGGAGACAACACAGCAATCCTGCTGGGATAGTGACAGCAGTATGAGACACAAGCTCAGAACCAAAACTAGGAAGCCAAACCAAGACATAATGCACACCCTTGCATGTAAGCTCTTGCATGCATAAGCTCCAGAGGGATGCCTACTGCTGTGCAATCGCCTTACACAAATGCAAAGATGGACAGTCTAGCATGGAAAATGCAAAGCTGCGCACCTTCAAGCAATGCTCGCCTAGGCATTGCGGCCACAGTTGCTGCATCTCAGATTGAAGCTAGTGTTCCGACTGCAGCATGCGCACTGCATCGTGACTTGGGTGACAGGTGTGGCTGCCACCTTCTGTACCATGTACATGAGCGTCTGCCTTGACAGGCTCGCTAGCGTCTCTGCTGTGCAGCTGCTGCGGTCCAGAGCCACGATGCGGTCCACACAAGCCTTGCAGGCATCGATCAGCCCTGCAGCATCTGCCAGCTGCAGCCACTTGAAGGCGTAGTGGGGGCTGTTGCTGCTGAGGTCCAGGCTGCTGGCATTGGCCTGCAGGAACTCGCCCGCATGCCCGAGCACCACCTGAAAGTAAGCAGCACGTACAGTATTTGCTTGGCAGCCAGTTCTTGGGTTGTGTACGATGCAGCTTGTATGGAGCATGCATGCATCTGACAGATGGCGCAATGCCGTGCAGCATGCAACATGTCGTGCATGTTTTACATGGTACCTTTCAGTGCTGTTGAGCATTGTGCTGCGGCCGCAGCACTGACTTGCACTGACAGCTGGGATCAATGCCTGGCAGTGCCTGCCACGGTTCACATTAGGTCATGCCATAAGGCACTGCCAGATCAGTCACCTTCATCATGTTACTTATCAAGCCATAGCATCAACGCCATCGGTCACCTCATGATCGGTCACCTCATGTTGTATGGCGTAAAACCATGTCGAGGCATTTCAACTGCCTGGCGGCAGTATGCCGCTAGGTCATGCAGGCACATGGGTGGTGCTTTGTTGCAGACTGACACATTAAATATGGGGCCATCCAAGCAGGGAAGCCAGATCTTTAAGGACATCCGAATCAATACATCCCATCGATGCATGCCCACCCACGACGGTTTACCTGCATGTCCCACTTGTGGCCCTGCACCAGCAGCACCTCCAGGTTGTCCCAGCTGACCTTAGGCAGTGGCAGGATGGGGTACATGAACTGCGCGAGGGTAAGGAAGTCATCCTTGCTGGTGCCTGGCATTTGAAGCGCCTTCATTGCTGGACTGCTGCTGCTGCTACTGCTGCTGCTACTACTGCTGCTTGCTGCCAGCTCCAACGCCTGTGCCAGCACGGGGGAGTGTAGCCTGAGGATAGTGGCATGTGCTGTCACTGTCTCTTTGATGTCATCAATCATCTCAAACACGAGGCAGGTGTCCGGCTTATCGGACAATTTGCTCAGAAGCAGCGAAGGTGGGTCGGTTGTCTGATCAGCCATAGTGATCTTCTGCTCTTCGAGCATTATGAACATATCCATGTGTATCACACAGTAACAAAACAATATTGAGGCATTCGCATTGAAAGCAGGCTAGCTTTTGTCGGTCACTGCCGGTAGCAAAGCCGGTGACAACCGGATAAGCAAAGCCGGTGACACCGTTAGGCATAACACGCGTGTCACCACCTTACCCTTGGCTGAAATCGACCCACCAAGGATTTCTACTGAGGTTAAACGACGAACAGCCATTTTAAGATCGGTGCAAGCCGCTGCGTAGCCACTTGAAACAAGCAAAGGTTTAGTAAAACAAGCCCACCCTGGGCCTGGGCTCTGGCAGGGCAGCCTGACCACATCCCCACTCCACTTTCGCAAGACAACCGTTGAACCTAGCTGCAACAGCTGTGCCTCACGGAGCGGCCGATTTTGGCAGCTTGCTGATGTGCACCTGCCCTGCTGACATCATGTTGGCCTTCCTGTTGCTGCCAAACTCGCGCATGTTGCTCAGCTTGCCGATGCGGCTGCCAAATTGGATGGCCCGCTTCTCCCGTGCTGCTGCTAGGGGCAGGCCTAAGCTGGCAAGTGCCTGCCTCAGGATGACCTTGTCACCAGTTCCTGCAAGTCACGACAGCAGCAGCAGCAGCAGCAGCAGCAGCAGCAGCAGCAGCAGCTCATCTTGAAGGCAACTTCATTTGACTACTGATGTGAGGCACAGCAATGATACGTGCATCCACGCCATGCGCAAGCTCAGAAGCATAGCAGGTGAATTCCCGCCTGCGCAGCACGACGCAGCACAACAGGCACCTCTTCCTAGCTTCCACGGTTCACATCAAGGCAGGTTCAGTGCCATCACCGCGCCAGCACCCACCTGGGGGCTTGCTCAGGTCTGCCAGCAGCTGCAGCGGCATGCCCAGCAGTCCTGCCATCAGCACCTCATCCAAGAATGGGTGTCGGCCCTCGCGTCCGTGGTCAGCCACTAGCCTGTCATCACGCCCCAGATTCCTGCAAACGACAGCATCATGCACTCCATGCGTGTCAGTGATTGATGAGCACTGTTGATCTCCAGGTTTGTAGTTGCAGGTCCAGCTGAAAGCACAGCAGTTCAATGAACACAGGCCAGGTCCTGCCAGCTCCCCAGCCCAGCAGTATGCTACGACATCGCAGTTTAATGACGGTCAAACCATGGTCAAACCAAAGTCAAACTAACACCCACCCTGATCCAGAGCCGCTTCACATCAACCGCCAGCTCATCAGCCAGCCCCTGCCCGCTGCCCAGCCTGTCAGCATGTCCCAAGTATGCTGGTCAACCCATGGTCAACCCATGGTCAACCCATGGTCAACCAAAAGTCAAACTAACACCCACCTGATCCAGAGTCGCTTCACATCTACTGCCAGCTCATCAGCCAGGCCCTGCCAGCTGCCCAACCTGAAGCGTGTGCGGTGTCTGCCATAGCCCCCACACTGCTCATCTGCCCCATGACCCAGCAACACCACACGCGCAGCAGAACGGTAGCAGCAAGGAGTACCACTGCTGCTGCTGCTGCTGTTGTCACTGCTGGTGGCTTGGTCAGTAGTTGCTGGTGTAGCCAATGTGGTAGCTGCTGCTAGTGCCTCTTCAGCTGGCAGCAGCTGCCACGTACTGCTGCCATTGCTGCTGCTACTGCTGTCCTCGCCGCTGCCATTGCTGCTGCTTGCTGCTGCATTGCTGGCAGGCTGGTCACTGCTGCTGCACACCGGCAGCAGCACCCTCTGGCCCTCTGCGCGTGCTGCCAGCCAGAGAGCTGCCCCTATGTTGAGGTCCATCACTGTGCCGGCTGGGTGCAGCAGTGACCGGATGTGCTGTGCATGCTGGTCCACCTGCAGAGGCATAGCATACGCAGCACAGCAGAGCAAATGCATGTCTGAGGTTGACAATCCGCATCCTGTGCGATGGTGCAGTTGCAAATCAACTTCAGTGCGCCAGCACGCTTGCATAGCCTCAACTGCACCGTCAGCATCACCTGCAGTACAGATCACAACAGTGTTAAACCATGTACAACAGCTGCATCCATCGCCACATCCTCCTGCCTCCTGTAGGCTCGAATCAACTTCGATCAGCTGAGACTTCTGCTGTGGCGCAAACGCAGCCAGCTCCAGCAGCGCCGAGTGCGCCCCCAGCAACAGGTTCAACACCACAACCATGTATGGCCTTGAAGCTACCAGAAACAGCGCAACCTACCTCGCGGCAAGCTTGGGCGACGAGCCGTGAGCTGTCAGCATCACCTTTTAAACCAGGATCACTCGCAACTGCAAACCCTTCCACTCACCTCTTCTAGGCTTGAGTTGACCTCGATCAGCCGCCACTGCCGCTGCGGCGCAAACGCAGCCAGCTCCAGCAGCGCTGAATGCGCCCAGCAACAGGTGCTCAACAATGCAAGCCATTGCCACCAAGAGGATGCTACAAAGCTGGCGACATGCTTGACTTATCGCAAAAGTCTCAGCACGCATCTTGCTAAAACAAACACACCTTGTCACCACAACACCCCAAAAACATGTGACGCTCCCGCGCACCTCTCCTAAGCTCGAGTTAACTTCGATCAGCCGCCACTGCCGCTGCGGCGCAAACGCTGCCAGCTCCAGCAGCGCCGAATTTTCAGCCAGCAACAGGTGCCCCAACATGTAAAGCATTGCAACCACGAGGACGCTACACTGCTAGCGACATGCTTGATCGCAAACTGTCAGCCCACCTTGGAGCAAACACATCTTTGTACCACAAAAAAAAAATGCAACAAGTTTCAGGATGACAGTCCCGCTAACCTCTTCTAGGCTTGAGTCGACTTCTATCAGCTGCCACTGCCGCTGCGGCGCGAATGCTGCCAGCTCCAGCAGCGCAGAATGTGCGCCCCGCAATAGGTTCAACAACCAATCGCATTGCAGCCACCACAAACAGCGCAATCCAGCTGGTGACATGCCTGGGCAAAAACACGTGAGCTGTCAGAATCACCGTCTGCATCAACTTCCAAACTAGGATCAATCACAATCGCAATCCCTTCCCTTCACCTCCTCCAGAGACGAGTTGACCTCAATGAGCCGCCACTGCCGCTGCGGCGCAAACGCTGCCAGCTCCAGCAGCGCCGAATGTGCAGCCAGCCGATCTGGCGAGGCCCCGCCCACAAAGCAAACAGTCGACAGATCGATCGGCAGATCTGGCGGCAGGGCGAGGTGGGCCAGGGCAGCAATGAGGGTGCTGTCTACTCCGCCACTGAAGAGAATGAGGACGGGCGAAGGAGGCAGCCGAGACTGCAGATCCGGCGACGGCCTTGCTGCTGCTGCTGTTGCTGCTGGATTGGTTTGTAGTGTAGATTGCTGCTGCTGCTGCTGGTGCTGTTGGTCACTGAGGGCAGCTTGTTGCAGTTGCTGACTGAGCAGAGGCACCTGCAAACACTGCTGCTGCTGCTCAGAGTGGTGCTGTGCTTGCAGCGTGTTGATGGTCCAGCAGCGCGTGTTGACAGCATCCTGCAGCAGCTGCAGCACCATGTGTGATGCCTCCTCCTGACTAGCTGGCTGCTGCTGCTGCTTCTGCTGCTGGCTAATCTGCTGCTGCTCTTGAGATTCACGACCTCCATCTGCCGGCGTTGTTGTGGCTGCTGTTGCTGATGATGCTGAAGGAACCAAGTGGGCGGCTCGTTCGAACTGCTGCAGCTGCAGTAGCAGCTCATCAGTCCAGGGGTGGTGCTGCAGCCCTGGCACTGCTGCACACAGGTCAGCGGGTGTGGCAATGCCGCTGTTGGCAGGCGCATCACCTTCACAGTCACCGCCTGCAGCCAGAGCTTGGCTGCTGCTGACGCTGTCTGCCGCCTGCTGCTGCTGCTGCTGCTGCTGACCTGGGTTGGATGCAGTGCCATTTGAAGTGCTGCTGCTGCTGGGTGTGGTGAGGTGTCTATGTAGGTTGTCACTGCTGATGCTGTAGATGCCAGGTGGCACCTCCACCCAGCAGCTGTCAGCAGCAAGACAGACGTCTTGCTGCAGACAGCTGTTGTTAGCTGCCGATCCTGCTGCTGGTTGTGGTGCCACTGATGAGAGGACCAGGCAACGCTGCATAGGCTGCTGGTCGTCGCTGCTGCTGCTGCTGCTGCCGCCGCCGCCGGCTTCTTGGCGCATCAGCAGGCTGCGTCTACCTGCATTGACAGGCACAAATCATCACATGCAGGTGACGCCGTCACACTAATCGCAGGTTACTGCTCACAGAATCTATGAAAAGGCACAACTTCACCAAGCAGAGTCTGCACATACCAGCTGCAGTGCAAGAAACAGACTGCAAGCAAATGAGCCACTCGCCTACAACTCACCCAGCCAGTCGCGCCCAAACCACAGCGTGCGGGTGGCTGCCTGCCAGTAGATGAGTGACCAGGGGCCACGCAGATTACTCAGCAGCACAGGTACCTGCTGCAGCAGCTGCTGCTGCTGTGCTGGTTGTTGTGAAGTTCCCTGCGTTTGCTCCTCCTGCGGTATTGATTGCTGTACGTGTTGCTGCTGCGCCTGCTGCTGGCATTTGCTGCTGTCCTCCAGGGCCCCCAGCGCAGCCAGCAGTGCCTTGCCGTCATTTGCACCTTCAGGTATTTCCAGCCCCGCAAATATCTCCCCATTGAAGCACAGCACGCTGCCGCTGCTGCTGTCCTGCAAGGGGCTGCTCGAAGGGCTGCTGCCACGCAGCTGCAGCAGTGAGGCTGCCAGGTGCAGCAGCAGCACTGCAGGCTGCTGATTTTGTTGTGCAGGAGTCGCTTGTTGTATGGATGCTGCAGGTGTGGCAGCATGATGCGGGTGTACTGATGCAGTGCTGCTGCTGGCGGCAGGAACAAAGACCTGCAAGAGACATGGACGCGACACAGCAGAATTTCAGCAGCCTCTGATACGCTGCTGTCATAGTCTTGCATACAATGCTGCTTACTTGCGCAGAGGTTGCATAAGTCAACGTGGTGCCAGCTCAAGATGGTATTTTGCTGTTGCTACTGCTGCTGCTGCTACCTGCTGCTACCTGCTGCTCTTACCTGCTTTGTACCCAAGTGATCCGGCCCACGTGCCCTCAAACCTGCCTCAAAAGCAGCTGCACATTGCTGTACATACTCTGGTGCCTGCAGGACGGATGGTGAGTCGAAGGCAAGCCGTGAGTGCCGTGCCGGGCGTCGTTGCTGTTGTCGCGCCGAAATTCGCACCTGCTGCTCCGAATCAACCGCAGCAGCCACCAAAAGCGTGCCACACATTTATGTGTCGTGTTATAGAGTACGGACAAATGTTTGAGGTTGTGCAGCGCTAGCAGGTGCCATGGAAGCTGCTGCAGTTTTGCTGACACCAAATTATGTTGTGTGCTCAGTGAGATGTGCTGTTCCACATGCCCTCCTCACAAACAGCATTCAAATCAAAACATGTCAGCCAAAAAACGTTGCAGCTGGTGTCAGGGTTGACTTGTTACAAGGCATTAGGGTTTGACAGGCACTTGCCTGTGTGACAACTCAGCAGTGCAGCATAAAATTGGTACAACGTGCAAGCAGGTCAATCATTGCAGCCCTGCTCTGCCCAGGGTTAAACGATTCGATAGCCGCTGCGAGAAAAACCAGGCACTTCTGGCATGTTTCGCAGGACAACATCAACCGCAATGACCAGATGTTACTCCGCCTGCCAGGCTGGCAGGCAACATCCAGCAACACTCAACCCGTTGGATGCAATGGTGGCAACTGCTGTATGCCTCAAGGCAGACAAACCCTCACCACGAATGAAAACTGCAGGCCACAGCATCCCCAGATCTTTCAAAGCCGGCTGAAGTCATTGAGCCGGTTGCACAGCACAGCCATCACCTGCTGCTGCCTGACATCCCATCGTACAGGCCCCAAGCATGGTACGCCACGCTGATAAGGCGGCTGCTTGTTCACAGGCGACACGGACATAGCTGGTTGGCGAGGCATGATAGGACATGTTACAAATGCCTGCCACCGCAGCCACGCACGATGACACTGCACAAAAATGCTGCTGTTGCCGCTGCTGCTCCTGCGCATCTCTCAGCAACTACAGCACCATTGCAGCGATGCCAGCTGGCATAAGCTTCAACAATTATTGCCATGCCTGCACTCGGAGTGCTAAAAAAGGCATGTGCGCAGGCATGCAACCACGTGCACCTTGCCCAACTGGTTTGTGATCAGCAGGCTGGCATCACACAACGTTGAAAACCCTGGATTGCGCTGCTCGTCAGCTGCTGTGGCGTGTCCACCGCCACCGTTGTGACACAGCACAAGCATGTCGTGCCTGTGCCGCTGTGGGGTTGTAGGGCGGAACGGCCGTCACCGCTGCCAAGTCAAGCTAATAACCTGCATTGCGCAGTGCAGGTGCACATGTTGTGGAATGTCGGCATCTGGCATCTCGCACATACAAGGAGGGTGCAGAGCACTGTTGATCGTAGCAGGACCAAGCATGAATAGTGATAGCATACATGGCATGCACAGCTGCAGATACAATATATATTCTACGGCAACATGGCAACATGGCAACACCAGCACATGTCCGGTGCCAGCACTGGCAGCGCTACAGGGTATGGTGTGCTGCTCAACTGCCGTTCAGCATTGCGCCTGGGCATTGTGTGCAGTGTCAATCACAGCACACACCTGGCAGCTGCATGCTCTTTAGCGCAGTCCCAACAGGTGTGATGCTGCTTAAGACTGGTTGCTGCAGAGACAAGAGCTTCTGCAGCAGCCAGTAGTTGCTGCTGCTGCTGCTGCTGCTCCTGCTGTGCAGCAGCAGCTGATTGCGGCAAGTTCCTGCTGCTGCTGCTGCTGCTGCTGCTGCTGCTGCTGCTGCTGCTGCTGCTGCTGCTGCTGCTGCTGCTGCTGCTGCTGTTGCCACCGTGTCATTGCTGCAGGTCTGCCCCTGTTGCCTGCGCTATGAGCTTCCTATATGAGCTGCTGAAAGCACAGTGCACTGGCTTATCTCCCTCCACTGCATCGCAGCACTGGATGAGTGCTGCTATCTGGTGCAAGCACTGCTTGTCTTGGTAATCGTTCATGCTGAGACAGGCCTGTATGTCACAGGCTTGCTTCTTGCAGGGACCCAGCTTATTATGAGGCGGCATGGAGCGCTTGGTACTGCTGCTGCTGCTACTGCTGTAAGGTGTCTGTGTGCTAGCTGCGACTGGTATCCAGCTGCTGCAAAACTTAGCACACGTCCTTTTGCCGATCAATGAGTAACCTAACCAGTTCCTGTAAACAAGCAGCTGGTTCTGTTGATGCACCGAAAAGTGCTGGTGACAGACGAAAGATTAAAAAGGCCGACCGCAAACAGCATAGTGCAAATGATCGATCCCCGCATCGCAGCTGTATGAAGTTCGCACGTCTTTTACGGGCAATATCCACCTAAGCCCGAGTCTTTGACTGGAATCTGTCCTGGGACATTGGACTTGGCTTGTCATCACAGCTCTGCTTGCTGATCTGCACAACTGGTTACTGGTAAACGTTTTAGTGGCATGTAGGCGGCCAACCGCATCATTGATGCACCTCAAAGACCCCCACCTTGCTGCAGGCCCGCGGAACAAGCGCAGGGCCGCTGCAGTGTGGCCTGCCAGCTGGCAGCAGGCTGCAGCAACGCACGGCTACACTCAGCAATTTGCAACAGCGACGACTTGCTGTTGTTGGCCTGTAACCTGTCACTCATCAACACCATGATTGATCTGCACAGCTGGTGAACAGACAAGATCCTCCTGGTAACTCCGGCTGCTTTTCTAGGCATGGGGCTGTTATACACTGCGACATACTGATTTGAGCCCGACAAATCATGCAGCCGCTGCAAACCCTGCCATTAGATCAATTGTGTGTTTGTAGTCATGCAAACCAATGTTGCCACACACAAAGATGATGAATAGTACCCAGGCCTTCAAGCACTGTATCATGTGACTGGGCACCGCAACTTGCTTGAAGCAGACAATACAGTGTATGCTGAACAGAACCGCTGCCGCTTGTGCCTGCAAACGACTGCATAACCCTCCGCCTTCGTGGCTTGACCAGCATTGGCTGTTCGCGACAACGTGCTGAGCGAAAATCATCTTGCAGCCCCCCTCTCTCCCGCAGGGTGTTGTGATTGAATATTGCAGACGTGAGGGGCACAGCTTCGCCTGGCTACACAACAACATGCAAACCCCCTTGATAGACACAAAGACCTGTTCACACTTGCATGGTCACCGTGCGCGGCAACCACCTGTATGATCCTCCACACTCAAAAGGTACCGCAGCTGCTGCCAGCCTGACTGTAAGCGACTGCAGTGGCAACCAAGAACACCAGCACAATCCAGGCTGCCACTAATACGACAACCATATCACTTTTGACGCAACAACTGCTATCTTTTGGCCCGCAGAAGCAGGCAGCAGCAAGTCGCTGAGCTGCAATGCTGCACAGGCGCAAGACCCTGATTTTGTGCAGCGCCGCACTTGGCTCCTTGCCTGCAGCTTCTCCAGGCACCTGCAGCCTTGCTGCCCAGAGGCCACTAGCAGCCTCTGCCAAGGCTGCTGCCTTCTCAGCTGTTAGGGTCGCCGCCTGCAGCCGCTGCTTGCACTCAACTGCCCCGAGCCATGGCAGCAGTACTGGCAGAAGCTCAGCCATCTTGTCATGTGCATTGATGCTGCTCCAGCCCTTGCTGCTCACCAGGGTGTGTCTCGATGCTTGTTCAAGCAGGGGGCTGGTGCAGCGTAGAAGCTGCAGTACCTGCTCTGCATCAAAGCTGTCCTTGAGGTATCCTGGGTCGAGTCGCACTGCTTGAATGAAAACCGTGCCTGTGTCATTTAACTGCAGTGTCGCCTGCAACAGCGTCATGAAATTTTCTGTGCTGAAACGCTGTTCTGCCACGCTCTTATCCTTGCTGAAAAAATCTCTTGCCGCACTCACTAGCAGGCAAGCATCTTCACGAATGCCTGCTTGCAGCGCCGCTGTCAGCGAAGGCAGCAGCCACTGCAGGATTGCATCACCACTTTGTGTTGCAGCTATCTTTTCTAATTCCATCTGATAGCACAGCGAGTAGAAATCAGTTTTGGTCCACTTGCCATCTGCTTTTGCTGCTGCTGCCGCTGCATTGATTGTGCTGGTGAGGATTGCAGTCACTGCTGCTGTATCAAGCTGATCAAAAGCTTCAACACGCCTGAGCATGCACAGCGCTGGACAACTGTCGTCAGACGTCAGTGCAGCTTGAATCAGGCCAGTCAGCTGCTGTGCGGCTATGTCTGGGAAGTTTGGGAAGAACCTCAGCCAACGTAAGCAGTTGGGGTTGCTGCCGGCCTCCAAGGTCATGTGCAACATGCCAGCCACGTCATCTGCTGAAATGTTGTTGAATGGCAACACTCGCCTCAAGCCATCCAGGTGGTGAAACAAGGACTCTTCGTACCGTAACGGTTGCACACGCAGCGCCACGACATGCTGCAGCACAGGAAGCAGCTGCTCTCCTGACAGCTGCCAAGGTTGCCGAACACACTGCATTGCTGCAGACAGGTGCTCTAACGCATTGTTGACTGCATTCCGCGCTATGGCTGTGTAAAGCAGCTCCACCACCTCAGCAGCTGGGAGCCCCGGCAGATGCTGCAGCGTGCTTGCTGCAGCTGCTGCTGTTGCTGTGTTGCTGCCGTTGAATCCTAGCTGTGGCAGGGTTGCCATAGCAGCGTCCTGCAATAGGCAGAAGTGGCAGCAGCAGCAGCAGCAGCAGCAGCAGTCGCACCATCAGCAGTCGTAGGCAGTACACAACACCGACATCTGCTTTAAGTTTGCGGCAGGCTGCTTGCTGCTGTAGCCTATCCACTGCCAGTGGATGGCACTGCACACTGGAGAGTGTCACACGTGCGCCGGTTACTACGGTGCAGCTGCATGTCCAGCAGCACACATGCGTATATATACTAGTATATACTAACACACGTACTGCCTGTCCACTTTAATTCCCTTGCACTACTAGTGTTTGCTCACCGAAACTGTGCCTGGCGCTGGTGCCTTGCTCTCCCATATCAGCTGCCGTGCTGCTGCTGCAACGCCTGCTGCAGCGCCCAGGTCACCCTCCTGCGCCTCCACCCACACCTCCACACCTGTGGACGTGCACGCAACACGCAGCAGCAGGCATCACAAAAGGGCATGAAACTGAAAGCGACCAAAGGGTGTACATGTGTGCACAGCAAAGGGCGAGTGTGGGCCTTCACGTCAGAGCTTTGCCTGCAAGACATGATATCATGGCAGCAGTGCTGATTGAGCTGCGGTGGGGCCAATGCTTTTGCTTGTGTGATGTTGCTGCTGGTCAAACTATGTACAAAGCTGTACAAATCTCACGCCGACCCAATTCACTTTCATGCTTGGGTGCTGTTGGATGGCAAAGTTGAGCAACAGCATGTTACATGCTGCTACTTATCACGGGGTTCTTGTAGTTGACCCATGCCCAATGATGACCGCAACTAGTGCTGCTAGAGCACTCAAAACTGCTAGGCTGTGCCGCACCTTGTAAACAGCCCGGCCCGCGTGCAGCTGCTACTATGTCATTGTAAGGTACATACAGGCCGCGATTGCAGAGGCCCTCTGCCAGCTTGAGAGGGATGTTGGGGATGTGCACCAGTGAGTTAATGAGGCTAGGGCGCAGCAGCACATCAGCCGGCAACACTGTGTCCAGCAGCCACAACACTGACTGACTGGACCTCTCCTGCGATGGTTCTGTGGCAGCGCACACAGTTTCCTCTACACCTGCCAGCAGTACTGTTGCTTGCTTGAGGGGCTGTTCACGCAGCAGCTTCAGGCAGTTGAGGCGCAGCTCTTTGTTGCAGCTGCAAACGCTTGCTAGAACAAGCGGGTCACATGTGCCACCTGCAGTTGAAAGCAGAACAGAAGTGTGTGTGTCTCTGATGGAGGGAAAA
The DNA here is from genome assembly GCA_030272155.1 of Tetradesmus obliquus. NCBI lineage: Eukaryota > Viridiplantae > Chlorophyta > Chlorophyceae > Sphaeropleales > Scenedesmaceae > Tetradesmus > Tetradesmus obliquus. The sequence goes on along the minus strand of CP126200.1, from coordinate 1,703,517 downwards.
TGAGCAGCTGGAACAGTTCCCGCCAACCTGCCTGCGATGATGGCCTGAGCCACCTCATACGCTTGCTTGCCGCTATACATGCTAAAAGCTTCATCGACCAAGGCAGCCATTCTGGAGCATCAGCTCAAGAAGCCCGTTGACCGTTGGGCTACAGGTCGAACGCTGTAGCGGGCTCAGAGCACGAGTTGAGCCAAAAGTATGAGGCTCTGCTGTAGCCTTTGAACATTGCGGAGAGACCGTCTGGACACTGCGGTATCGGTCGGCAGGTGGTGCATCCCGTTGCTGTGACAGTTACGCTTCTGAACCCCAACGACAAGCGTTCCCGCGGAAGCAGGTGTGAAAGCAACAATACACAGGTGTCAACAGCAGCACAAGCAACGTGTGCTGACAGCAGCACGAGACACCATGTGTCTCCAGCAGGGCGTGGTTGGATCTTGTCAGGTCAGCTTTGCACAGCTGCCACAGACAGCTCTGACCGCGCTTTGCAGCCCAGCCAACCTTGCTGGGGAGCATAGCAATGAAGAAATGCATGAGAGTCATATGATATATAGCAAGGCTTGGTGAGGCAACCCGTCAAAGGACTGTTGTGTGTGCTGGTGCAGCCATTGTATCACGAGTTCGCACGACAGCACCGTGCACCTGGTGACCACTGGCAGGAGCAGCACAGGTCTGGCAGGAGCAGCACATGCCAAAATTCAACTTTCAATATACTGAATTGCCACCAAGATTGCCATCCGCCCTGCAACGACCCCCTCACCGCGCCAAAACCCTGGCCTTGTCGACACAAGGTTACATGCAGAACTCCGCCTTGTGTCCCCTGCAGTCAGGTTCGCCTGACTGTTGCGTGTGACTAGCCAGTAGGATTTTGTCCCCCCTGGCCTTGCCCCTGGTAACAAAAAAATGCAGAACTCCTGTTACTCAGACGCCCGGGCGGGGCCCCGCGACTCTTCCAAGACTCAAGCCACATGTTCCCCACACTGCGCAGACGTTGTGTGACGACCAAGGTCACCCTGGTGCTTGCCTCACTGTGTCCCAGGGCCGTACAGTAATATCTTCACGCGTCCTGCACTATTACGACAGCTCAGCAAAGAACACCGCCTCAAAACACCATCCCCATTGCCCCGCCGCCATACCCTCCACCACCACCACCACCCCTACCACCGCCACCACCAGCTGGCACAGCTGCTCCCAGCTTCCCTGTATCGCTCCCCACAAGCGCCACATGCTCTGCAATGCCCATCTCCAAAACCTCACTCCAAGTGCCTAGCACTTCCGCCTCATGCTGCTGCTTTGCTGCCCCTGCCCGTGCAGCACCAGCCACCAGGCTTGCATGCAGCAGCTCAAGCCCCTGAAGCGGCAGCCACACTGCACCCGGCTGCGCACGCAGCAGCGCACCCTGCCGCTGCCAAGCTTCCAAATGATCCTTTGCAAGCTGCGCTGCATCCAACAGCCGCCCATGCTTGATGAACACACGCATGAGGGCTGCAGGGTCTGCTGCTGCGCCCGCCATGCCGCCAGCAATGCCAGCTGCAGGTGCAAACGGCTGCAGCAGCCAAGCCGGCAGCTGCAAGCCAGCCTGCTCTGACAGCGCCCCGTCCACAGCAGACAGCCGCAGCCGCCCACCCAAGCTGCTGCTGCTGCTGCTGCTGCTTGTGGTACAGCTCTCAGCACTGCCATCTGCTGTACTGCCTGTACTGCCAGAAGCATCGTACAGCTCCAAGAGCTCCCTCAGTTTCTGCCATGCTGCAGCAGCCTCACTGCCCAGATGCCCCGGCCCCGTGTACGACATGATCCCTTGCGCCAAAACCCCAGCCGTCGCAGCTGCAAAACCCTCCTCATCCTCCTGCAAGCCGTAGCCGTCGCTTCCTGCAAGCTGCCGCTGCTGCAGCTTCACGCAGGCTCCTGCAAGCGCAAACGCGACCGCCTCGAGCTTTCCTGCAAGCGTTCCTGCAAGCTCCGGCCCGCCGTACAGCGTGTGCACCAGCTGCACAGCTGCCGCAAACTGCTGAGCGCCCAGCAGCTGCTCTAGCACATAATCCCCTGAGAGCCCGTACTGCATGACTTCAAGCCCTGGTAGCTGCTGCAGCAGCAGCGCTGAGGCGCCGAACAACGCTGCCTCCCGCTGCAAGTCCTGCAGGGTAATGACAGGCAGCTGCTGCGCCATGCCTGCTAAGGAGCCCAGGCCTGTGCTGCTGCTGCTGGTGCTGCTGCTGATGCGGGGAGGTGGGGCAGGGAAGGGTGCCAGAAGGGGCTGGTCTGGATCCAGCCAAGCATCAGAGGAGTCCAGCAACTGCAGCATTGCTGTGCTTGCAGCTGCAGGGCCAAGGCAGGGAACATATGCAGCAGGGGAACACGACAGCGCAGCGGCGAGCACGTTGTTTAGTGGCAGTGGCTGGAGTTGCTTCAGTATTGGGCTTTGACTCCATGAGGCTATCGGCTGCAGCAGCGAGATGACATCACAGCAATGATTCTTTGCCTGCAAGCATGTACTTAGAAAGGGAGCAGCAGCATCTACTTCAAGATGTGCGCCAGAGAGCAGCAAGCAGCCTAGATATGCCAATCATGCAAGCAACAACACACCAGCCACTCACCATATGCAGCCATGACCTCCTCGACTGTCTCCTGCAGTGCTGCTCCTCGCCGCTGCTTGCCTCCTGCTGCTCCTGCTGCCCTCAGCCGCCTGGCATGACTCAGCATGGCTGCTGCTGCTGCCTTGTAGTTGCCCCAGGCTGTTAAAAAGTCAAACAGCCCTTGGTGGGGGCATGGCGTGACTGACAGCTCGCTGTGCAGGGCCCTCCTGGTCAGCTTGTCGATCACCAGCTGTGGGGTGTGGAGGTGTGGATGGTGGCAGGGTGTGGCGATGTTTGCAGGCACACAGCAACACGGAGACACACAGGCAGCAGTGCAGTCAGCAAGAGCCACATCATCGTGGTGAAAAGAAAAGCACAAGGGTGGTGGGTTTGTGCAGCCGCGTGCGTGATGTACATGTGCAAACTCGCTTCTCTGATCACTTGTTTGCTGGCTATACAACCCACAACAGTGTTGACACAAGGCCTGCAGCAAGTATTTGCCATTACAAAGGCACATGAATAAGCTGGTCAAACTTGGTAAAACACCCACCTCAACGACAGGCACCGGCTCCTTGAGGCCATTCCTGCTGAGCAGCAGCACTCCAGCCCACGGCAGCGACAGCAGCTGCTGCAGCTGCCCTCGGTCAACCAGCGACTGCGCGAGGCGTATCACTGACTCTGCTGCTCGCTCCGGCAGGGGGTTGGAGAGTGCTGCTGTGTAGGCGTCGTGGATGAGGTCGAGCTCTGAGGCAAAGTTGAACACGCTGGCCCACAGCGCGGCTGCAGGAAGGGGTGGATACGATAAGAATTCAGATGGCGGGTTGCAGGCAGGCGAATTGCAAGCAGTCAGCAACAAGGAAGGTAAGCAGTGAGCGGAAGGAGGCAAAGCTTTGCAGGAAGGACAGCGGGAGGGGGGTGCCGTAGTACTGCCAAAACACCATGCAAGTCCGGCTGCAACCTTGGAAGCACGTAGTGGAGCCACATACAACCATCCACACGCTTGCAGCAGCAGCAGCCAAGCTTCCCACCTTGGTTTTGCACCTTCTCCTGCTGCTGCTCCGGGCCATACGCAGCATCAGCCGCGCCCAGCGCCGCACGGGCAAACGCAAGCGCGCCTTGTGTTACGCCCTCGCGTTCAAACAGCAGCACGACAGCTTGACAGAACTGCAGCCGCAGCTGCGCTTCCTGCCGCACTTTCCGCGCACCCAACTCCCCTGCAGTATCTTCTGCTGCTTCAACTGTATCCATCAACTCCATCTCCATATCATCTGCAGCACCTGCAGCAGCAGAGCCTCCTCCTGCAAGAGCACCGCTGCTGCCCTGGCGCTGCCGCAGCAGCTGCAGAACTAGCCGCAGCGGAGCTGCCTCTGCACCAGTCAAACCTGCGGCAGCCCTGAACAGGTGCCCTACCGCAGAATCCAGCGCCCCGCTGCTGCCTGGCTGCTGCTTCTTAAGGCCACAGGCGATGCTCAACCCCAAAATGAACTGCAAGCCTGCTTCAGAAGGCTCCTCGCCCCCAATCAGCTGCACCAGCCGCCGCATAGCCTCATACTCCCGACACACGAACAGCTGGTATCCAAGCAGAACAGCTCTGCCAGCTAGGCCTTGGGGGTTGGTCACCGCTGCCACTGCTGCTGCTGCTCTGGTGCTAGCTGCTGCAGCATCAGCCGCACCCCCTGCTGCTGCTGCTGCTGCTGCTGCTGAGTCAGCCCCAGCCCCCAGCATCAGCCACACTGCCAGCTGACTCCCAAGATCCCCCAGCTGCGCACCTACACCCTGCTGCTGCTGCTGTTGCTGCTTCCAGAACAGTGGCAGCATGTGTGCTGCAAGCGGCTGCTGCCATGCAGGCGCTGCTGCTTGCACCCCCTGACCTCCAAACCCACTCCTGGGCGTCGCTGCTGCTGCTGCTGCTGCTGCTGTGCCACCGTCCTCCATAACGTCCCTAGGAGTGCCAGCTGGCGTTCCTGAAGGCGTGGGAAGCCTTAAACCCATCAGGGGGGCTAAACCCCCACCAGCATTCACATTGCCGGTAGCAGCGCCCGCAGCGCCAGCCACAGCAGCACTGGCAGGAGTCTTGCACAGCCACAGCGCAACAGCAGCAGAACGCAGCGCCTTTGCGAGGCGGGGAATCTCATCTTGAATGATGGCTGCTTGATCTGCTGCAGTTAGCTGCGTGGACCCCACTCGTCCAAGCTGGCTGATGCAGCCGAGCAGTAGCAGCAGCTGCTGCAGCGCCATGCACGATGCACGCGCTGAATGCAGGGCAATGCTTGACAGCAGGCTGCCCATCTGAGGTCCAAGGTTGGCATCTCCTGCAGCTGCTGCTGCCGGTGCCTGCAACTGTGCTGCTGCTGCTGTTGCAGTCTTGATCGACAGGTCCACAACACCACTGCGCAGCGCAGTGCAGCAAACCAGCAGCCAAGGGAAGGGCGTGAGCAGTGAGCAAGCAGCAGCTTGAGCAGCACGGGCAGCTCAGCACGCTGCTCTGGCACCGCCCACACATGAGCCACACGATCGAGTGCACGCTTGCAAACAAGGCACACTGGATAGCCGATTTAAGCGCGAGCTGCCTAGTGCCGGGCATATGCGCCCCACCTGAGCGTCTCCAGCGCATGCTGCAGCTCAGCCTGCTCCTGCACAGCCAGCAGCTGTGCCGGCCTGTTCACGTGTGCACTTGACACCAGAAATACTAGTCATTCATAACAAAAACTCGTCCCTTTCCAGCGCTAAGACCTACCTCTAAAGTCTCCAGCGGGTGTGGCAGCCCGGCAACTTGCTCCTGCACAGTCGGCAGCTGTGCCTGCCTGTTCAAGTGCACGCTTGGCCGCAGGCACACACACTAGTCACTGATCAGACAAGGTCGCCCCTTTCCAGCGGTGTCTGAGCTGCCTTAGCCGCTGGAGACGCTCAGGCAGGTCGACCTACCTCAACGTATCCAGCGGGTAGGGCAGCTCAGCTAGCTGCTTCTGCACAGCCAGCAGCTGCGCCTGCCTGTTTTAAATGCGTGATTGCCACCGATACGTCAAGCAAACCAAAAAAAATTCCTTTCCAACAACTTGACCTACCTCAACGTATCCAGCGGGTAAGGCAGCTCAGCTAGCTGCTCCTGAACAGCCAGCAGTTGCGCCTGCCTGTTCAAAGGCGCGCTTGCCACCAAAATGACCAAGCAAAGGAAGCGAACTTGTTCCCTTCCAACAGCTTGACCTACCTCAGAGTCTCCAGTGGGTAAGGCAGCTCAGCAAGCTGCTCCTGCACAGCCAGCAGCTGCGCCTGCCGCTGCAGCCGCCACTCAGCCAGCCGCGCAGCAACACCGCCAGCCAGCACGCTTGCGCCACTGCTGCCGGATGCTGCTGCTGCTGCTGCAGGCGGCCCTTGCAGCAGCAGCTCTAGGAAGCGAGGCAGCAGCTCACCCTCCACTGACACACCTGTTGAAAGCAGTTGCGAGAGCAGTTGGTGATGCAGCACACAGCAGCACACAGCATGGGGCAATGTTATGAGGTGTTTGCAAAAGAAGCGGTGATGCTGGGTATGCTGGGTTGAGATCGAGTGGTGTTCACCGCTGTAACTCAGCTCAGAGGCACATTGCGCGCGTGGTCAACAGCACAGATATCACGGTACATTCAAAGTATATCAAAGTATACGTTCAGCCTGTGAGTTGTGCCCTGTGTGTGCAGCTGGGTTAGACTGATTTGACGAGTGCAACAACTGCTTGCGGCTGTGGGCTGCAGTTTCAGCTGCGGCACACAAGCTTGCATCATGTCTGCAACCTCTGCCGCACCTACCATGACTGCCTGCGTCATCGCGCACTTGCTCTGTTGGTTTGAAATGCGACCATGATCTCAAGCGATCCCAGCCACACTCAAATGCACAAACCCAAAGGCAAACAAGGGCAATCCCGTACCTGCCATGACCGCCTGCGTCATCACGCGCATTGCCGGCTGGCCCAGCAGCTCTCCCAGCATACTCAGGCACAGCCGCACCTGGCAGCAGCAGCAGCAGCAGCATAACCAAGCCATTGCAGGAACAGCATGATTGAAAGCAGATAACAGTGGCAGCAACAGCAGTTGACGATGCATATGGACTGAGCATCACAGGAACTTCAGGGATGTGGCTGCTGACTGACCAAGCTGAGACATAGGTACATCCAAAGCTGTTGTAACACATCCTCCCGGGCCAAACCTGGCGCACCTAACCACATAAACGCTGCAGCCAATGCAAACACACCTTTGCCAGTTCAGCAGCACCGCCAGGGATGGGCCGGGCATCCCTGCTGCTGCCAGCAGCACCAGCAACCTGCAGCAGCGGCAGCAGCAGCAGCAGGTGCAGAAACTTTGTGACAGCTCTACAGGCCAAAAGGTGTGCAGCATTTTGCACAAAGCTCAACCAGGCCCACTGGGCATCGCGAACATATCAAGCTGACACCAACAGCCACTTGCAGGACATACATTCATTGCCTTCAGGCGAGCTCTTCTGCTGAGATGTTCGAAAATATCAGCGGAAGTGCACGTACCAAAACTATCAGTGGTACTTTGTGTTGGTGGTTGCTATCATTCCCACCTGCAGCACCTCGCCAAGCGCTTTGCTGTTACTTTCTGCCAGCAGCACCTCAGGCGCACTCGGCCGCCGCAACACGCTCAGCAGCCCGCCTGCCCGCACAGCCCCCAACCAGCCGCCGGCAGCACCAAACAGGCCCAGCAGCGCGTGCAACCCAGCACCTCCAGCATACTACTACTTGCACATCATTCTACACACAAACATAAAGTGCATAACAAGAGACACTCATCATTCCCACCTGCAGCACTTCGCCAAGTGCCTTCACGCTGCTCTCTGCTAGCAGCACCTCAGGCGCACTCGGCCGCCGCAGCACGCTCAGCAGGCCGCCCGCCCCCACCACACCGAGTCAGCCGCCGGCAGCGCCACGTGCTGCTGCTGCCAGGCCTCGCAGTAGGAAGCGAAAAATGTGCACTACCAATCCATAAATAACAAAGAAACACAGAAACACAAGTGCATCAAACAACAGAGTGCAGCATTCCCACCTGCAGTACCTCGCCAAGCGCTTTGATGTTACTTTCAGCCAGCAGCACCTCAGGCGCACTCGGCCGCCGCAGCACGCTCAGCAGCCCACCCGCCCGCACCACACCCAGCCAGCCGCCGGCAGCGCCAAACAGTCCCAGCAGTGCGTGCTGCTGCTGCCACGCCTCGCAGTAAGAGGCCAAAATGTGCACTACCAATTCACAAAAACACACACAAGTGCATCGAACAACAGAGTGCAACATTCTCACCTGCAGTACCTCGCCGAGCGCTTTGATGTTACTTTCTGCCAGCAGCACCTGAGGCGCACTCGGCCGCCGCAGCACACTCAGCAGCCCACCCGCCCGCACAGCCCCTAGCCAGCCGCCGGCAGCGCCAAACAGTCCCAGCAGTGCGTGCTGCTGCTGCCACGCCTCGCAGTAAGAGGCCAAAATGTGCACTACCAATTCACAACAACACACACAAGTGCATCGAACAACAGAGTGCAACATTCTCACCTGCAGTACCTCGCCGAGCGCTTTGATGTTACTTTCTGCCAGCAGCACCTGAGGCGCACTCGGCGGCCGCAGCACACTCAGCAGCCCACCCGCCCGCACAGCCCCTAGCCAGCCGCCGGCAGCGCCAAACAGTCCCAGCAGTGCGTGCTGCTGCTGCTGCCACGCCTCGCAGTAAGAGGCCAAAATGTGCACTACCAATTCACAAAAAAGGAAAAACAGAGCAACACAAGTGCATTGAACAACAGAGTGCAACATTCCCACCTGCAGTACCTCGCCAAGCGCTTTGATGTTACTTTCTGCCAGCAGCACCTCGGGCGCACTCGGCCGCCGCAGCACACTCAGCAGCCCGCCCGCCCGCACCACCCCTAGCCAGCAGCCAGCAGCGCCAAACAAGCCCAGCAGCCCGTGCAACCCAGCACCTCGAGAACACTTTTACTTGCGATCATTTCATACAAAAACAAGTGCGCAACAAGAGATACTCATCATTCCCACCTGCAGCACTTCGCCAAGCGCTTTGATGTTACTTTCTGCCAGCAGCACCTCAGGCGCACTCGGCCGCCGCAGCACACTCAGCAGCCCGCCCGCCCGCACCACCCCAAGCCAGCCGCCGGCAGCGCCAAACAGTCCCAGCAGCGCGTGCTGCTGCTGCCAGGCCTCGCAATAAGAGGCGAAGAGAGCGTGCCAGCAGCGCGCGGGGCTGTAGGCTGGGAACCTGGCTTGAATGAATTGCACCGCTGCGCTGATGCGACCCTGTGGTGAGTCCGGGGCAGGGACAAGAAGGGTGAGGGCAGTGGGAGCGTGCAGACGCAGGACACATTTATTGTTAGGTGTGTGCATGCAAGGCGATGAGGCAGAACCTGAATCTGGCCTGGAGTGTTGCACTGCCCGCTGCACAGATGCCATAGGAAAACATAGCAGGATGACCCCTCATACACAGACTGCCCAGACACCACACACAGAAATCGTCCCCTCACCTGCAGCTGGCTCAAGCTTGCTGCTGCTGCCTCCGCCTCACTCATCTGCGCCCCATGGTAGGCCAGTGCAGCAGCCAGTGATGACAGGCACAGCTGCCCAGGCACCAGCAGCTGCCCAAGCACCTGGCTGGCAGCAGCATTGCTGCTGCTACTGCTGCTGGGGTTGGCTGCTTCCAATGCGCAGCACCAGAGCTCCTGATAGCAGTAACACGCAGTAAATACAGCAGCACGGTTAGCATGCAAGATTAAGGCGTTGAAGAGCAAAATGCAGGCAGATGCTACGCTGGTTCAGCAGCACACACTGCTGCACTGCCAGCAGCCACAGCCGAAACTGCATCCTCATCTACACAAACAGCCCAGCTGCCACACAGCCGGCAACGCCACAACATCACTTGCTAATTCTGCAGATCCTCACAATCAACTTGCTGTGTAACTGACTCTGCAAGCCCGCACGACACACGCACCTCTTTCATGCCCCAATCGGCACTCCCGCGCTGCTGCAGCAGCTGGCACCGCCCCTGATACGCCCAATCCTTCAGCCCATAAGCCACCACGTGCGACGCGCCCGCCTTGGTCCCTATCAGCAGCAGCAGCTGCTGCGACTCCACTCGAGCATCAAGCAGCGAAGCATCAGGCCACTCCAACTGCAGCTGCTGCGGCTGTTGCATCACTGCCTCAAGCTTGGCTGCACCAGCTGCTGCTGCTGCTGCTGTAGTTGCGGCTGCTGCATTTGCCTGCAGGCGCAGCGGCAGCACCCTCACATCGCTCTGACCTCCAGCATCTGCCATACTCACATCCCAGACCAGCAGAATATCCCAGCTGCCTCCAGCGCTGCTGTTGCTGCTGCTGCGGCGTGTGGATTCGCCAGGGTAGCACAGCAGCACTCGGTTGGGCCGCAGCTGCCGCGCAGCAGCATCGCTTGCAAGGGTTTGGCTGAAACCCTGCCTGCTGCTGCTGACAAACCACTGGTGGCAGCTGCCGTCTTCGTGCACAACGAGCAGCGACTCATTCTGCTGCTGCTGCTGCTGCTGCTGGCTGCCTGCTGCAGCTGGGATGCGCACTGGCAGTGCTGCCACAACGCTGCTGCTGCTAGCAAAGCCCATGCGGCGCCGCATCTGCACGATCAGGTTGCTAGGGTTCAGCTGCAGCACTGAACCCTGGGCCGGGGCTTGGCCAGATGTTAGTGACGAAAGCGGCAAGCAAGTAACACCCCCTTCGCTGCCTCCGATGCAAAGGTGGCCATCAACAGCAGCCAGTGCTGTTGGCACCCCCAGCTGCGAGAGTTGCTGCGGCAGGTGCAGCTGCAGCAAGCTGTGTGCGTGTATTGAGTTCAGCACGCTAGCAGTGCTGCGGTTACTGCTGCTGCTGCCGCTTGCAGGACGCTGCAGCTGCTGCTGCCTGGGGTTTGGCAGCCGCAGCACGCCGACTGATCTGCTGCTGAGCAGCAGGAAGAGGTAGCATGCATCCCCTGATGATGTATCACATGCGAGTGCTGAAAAGACTTGGCCGGGGATGTGTAGTTGAACCCCCTGGCCAGTCTGCCCATTGCTGAGCGACACTTCTGCGAGCGTGAGGGTTGATGTGGTGTGGTTGTGCAGGTGCCAGTAGAGCTGATTGCCTGGCTGTCCCTGCGACCTGCTGGGCAGTGCTACGCTGCCACCTGCAGCATACAACAGCAGTTGAACTTGTTTGAACGCTGTCCTTTTTGCGCCGCAACAGCAGTAGCAGCAGCAGTACTTGCAGATGTGTACCGTGTCAGCAGCACGTTACATCGGCTGCAACAGAAGAGGACATAATGCAGAATAGTGATCAGCAGGTTAGGGAGGCCTTACCTGATGTCTGCGGCAGGAACAGCCACCTGTTTGGGTCATCGTGCTGCTGCCCTGCTGCTGTGACGTCCCTGTAGTCCACAGCTGCCACATGTCGCGTTTCAATAAGGCGATCCATGCTTCTAATACTGCAAGGCGCTGCAAACGAGCTTATCAAAGCAGATCACATTGCAGAAGCGTGGAAGGCAGCACGTCGCTCGACCGCATCAGGCTCTTCTCGGTGATCAGCAACCTTACAGCGAACAGACAAACCGAAGTCATAACGTCCCTCGTATAGCACTGGCAGCTGCTGCTGAAAGTGTCAGATGGCAGAACCACGGAGCAACACCTTGAGCATGGTTCGAAGTTGTAACAGGCAGCAGTACACTCAGGTATGCAGGACGCAGCAACTGTGGATGGTGTTAAGCACGTGTTTTTCAAGTGCAAAAATTGCAGCTGCAGGACCTACACGCACGAAGTAGCACACATTGCTGGAAGCCTGACTGCCGGACTGTGTCTGGCCAGACCAATTGCAATTGGCTGATGCAAGGCCCCTGCAAAGTCCACTCACCACGGTCAACAGCTGAATGCCACGCATGTGGCATATTTCAACTCAACACAATTTTGGAGAATTCCACTGGTCTTCCCTCTCTTGCCTAGTGTTGTTGCAGTGCAACATGTACCTGACACACAGCAGGCATTGCTGCGCAGACCCCTGCTGGCGTTGGTTTCAGGCACATTAGGATGGTCATGACTGCGGTAGATGCAGCAGGTTAGGCCTACCCGAGCCATGCAGGTGGTGCACCCAAGGTTCAAAGGCAGTTTGGGTTCAGGGTTGCAGCAATGTCAACAGCGAAGGCACGGCACCCAAATCGCATGCCAATTTGTTGGCATCTACCTATTGTATTTCACATGCGCAAACTAATCAATCAGCGTTACATTTGAGATTGATTGTCAGGCAAGCAGTCACTTGTCGGCGCTGTGCTCGATCTGCAGCACCTGGCCACAATGGGAAAGCGCGAGCGGTCTGAGACCGCAAATGAGGGTGCTGCGGATGCTCCGCAGTCGAAGGTGAGGCTGCAGGGCTGCACTCTGCCTGTGCTGCCTGCTGTTCTCTGTTTGCTGCTTCTGACTGATCTCCGCGTGTGCAGGCGATAGCCAAGCACCCAAGAAAGGCAATGTATCGCGCACGTGCGCACAGCAACCCTTTCAACGACAACACCACGTTTGACGTGCCTGTGCACCCGGAGCAGGTGGACTGGTGAGCAGCTGCTGCTCTGCTGTGCATCTGCCAACTGCAGGGCTTCCTAGAGCAGCACCTTGCAGCAGCAATGCTTGCTTTGCCAGTTCTTGAACATGTAAACGAGGCTGGTGTTTGACCAACGCGTCAACTGACATCCGTGATGTTGTCCTGCAGGTCGGAGCACTACCCAGAGCGCTGCAGCAAGCCAGGAGAAACATCAACGTCTGGCCAGCAGCAGCACGACTCCCTGGTCCGCTTTGCTGATGTCGGCTGCGGCTTCGGTGGGTTGATAGTAAAGTGAGTGCGGTGCAGGCTGCACGTGCTGATGTTGCTGCCATGGGTATGCTGCATGGCTGTCAACCTAGCAGCATGTACCTGCCACCAAGGAACCAGCTGTCCTGCAAGCTCTCTTACTTGTGTACTCTTCTGTAGGCCTTTCACCGTGTTCCGCTCCCTGGGTATCTGCAATGCGCTCTTGCTTGGCTAATACATTTGAGCTCTAGCAGCAGTCGCATGCTTAGCATTGCGCAACCCACTCCCTCTGCTGCTCAGCTGTCGTGCCTGTCACTGCATCGTTTTGAATGTCATTGTAACAGGCTGGCACCACTGTACCCTGACAAGCTCATGCTTGGCATGGAGATCAGAGACAAAGTGGCAGCATACGTGTGCGAGCGGATAGGTGAGCACATACTCAGTCTCTTGCAGGACAGTAGTTTCAGTCAAGTCTGTCACAAGCAGCAGCTGTCACGGCAGCACTGAATGAGGAAGATGCAGTCAAGCAGCAACACGCATAACACTGCTGTTCCCCATGAGCTGTTGCAGAAGCAGCAGTTTCATGCTGTTATAGGACAAGGAAGAGTTGTGTTGAGTTTAGTCCTGCAAGCGATGCTGTTGCCACCCAGCTAGCCCTCTGCCTCTCACCCTGCTTCTGCGTTCCCACTCTCCTGCCTGCTGCTGCGGTTGCTCTTATTGCTTCACTGTCAATCGCCGATCGTCTCTGCTGCAGCCTGCCTGCGGCGTGAGCACCCCGGGCAGTACCAGAACATCTCCTGCATGCGCAGCAACGCAATGAAGTACCTGCCAAACTACTTCAGGAAGGGCCAGCTGGAGAAGCTGTTCTTCCTGTTCCCAGTGAGTTTATACATTACATTACGATTATCCGTGGCACACGATGGCTACACATAGGTACACTGGCTATGGTATGGGTGGGCAGCTTAGCGAGGTCTCTTGGCAACTGCTGTGCAGCTGTAGCGGCACATGCCGCAGCAAAGGTTTCTACTTACAGGGCACTTGGCTACTGCAGTGACAGCTGACGCCCGTGCCTTGAATCTGGCTGCATCTTGAAATGCTCTTGACCCAGGTGCTCTGGTCAAACACAGTTTGACCGCGCTGCTTGCAGGACCCGCAGTTCAAGGTGGCCAACCACAGGCGGCGCAACATGGTTTGTGTATCTTGGACTGTGTTTGACCCAGCTGCTTTTGGTCAACCTGTGTTTGACCGCGCTGCTTGCAGGACCCGCACTTCAAGGTGGCCAACCACAGGTGGCGCAACATGGTTGTCTTGACTTTGGACTGCCTTTGACCTGTCTGCTTTTGTTCAAACTGTGTTTGACTCAAATTGCCTGCAGGACCCCCACTTCAAGGTGGCCAACCACAGGAGGCGCATCATCCAGCCCTGCCTGCTCACCGAATACGCCCACATCATGGCACCCGGGGGTTGGCTGTACACCATCACAGACGTGCCAGAGCTGGGAGAGTGGATGGTGAGTGTGTCTCTTGCAATTCAGCTGCAGAGTGGCTTGCATATGTGCAGCAGGGGCAGCTGGCAGTGCTGCCATACACATCATGGCGCCTGGGGGTTGGCTGTACACGATCACAGACGTGCCAGAGCTGGGCGAGTGGATGGAGAGTGTTTTGTTTACCGCTGGTGTGGTGTAGCGGTGACTTGCATGCAGCGGGGGCAGCAGGTGTCTTGCTGCTGTAGATGGGCTGCGTTGTGCAGGTCCGGAAGCAAGTTCTTGCTGTCTGTATTGTGTGTTAACGGTGAGGCCCTTCGTGATGTGTTCGTTGTGCCGTTGGTGTTGTGTGATGTGATGTGTTGCTGGCTCGTTCATTTGTGCGTGCTTTCATGTGTTGGTGTCATCGTCTGATGCTAAGTTTGTGTTGTCGTGTACCTGCTGTGTTGTCTCTCTTACAGAGGCCAGGGACGACTTGTTTGCATCCCCCACTGAGCTCTATGCTGATACCCTACAACAATCCGAATCTCATTCGCTACTAGTGTCTGAGGCCTCTGCCCATGGGTGCTGTCAACTGTGTGCTAATGTTGCATCTTGATTGCGGGATGTGATGTGTGGCTGGCTTGTTCATTTGTGCGTGCTTTCATGTGTCGGTGTTATCATTTGATGCGAAGTATGTGTCGTCGTGTACCTGCTGTGTTGTCTCTCTTACAGAGGCCAGGGACGACTTGTTTGCATCCCCCACTGAGCTCTATGCTGATACCCTACAAACAATCCGAACCTCATTCGCTACTAGTGTCTGAGGCCTCTGCCCATGGGTGCTGTCAACTGTGTGCTAATGTTGCATCTTGATTGCGGGATGTGATGTGTGGCTGGCTTGTTCATTTGTGCGTGCTTTCATGTGTCGGTGTTATCATTTGATGCGAAGTATGTGTCGTCGTGTACCTGCTGTGTTGTCTCTCTTACAGAGGCCAGGGACGACTTGTTTGCATCCCCCACTGAGCTCTATGCTGATACCCTACAAACAATCCGAACCTCATTCGCTACTAGTGTCTGAGGCCTCTGCCCATGGGTGCTGTCAACTGTGTGCTAATGTTGCATCTTGATTGCGGGATGTGATGTGTGGCTGGCTTGTTCATTTGTGCGTGCTTTCATGTGTCGGTGTTATCATTTGATGCGAAGTATGTGTCGTCGTGTACCTGCTGTGTTGTCTCTCTTACAGAGGCCAGGGACGACTTGTTTGCATCCCCCACTGAGCTCTATGCTGATACCCTACAAACAATCCGAACCTCATTCGCTACTAGTGTCTGAGGCCTCTGCCCGTGGGTGCTGTCAACTGTGTGCTAATGTTGCATCTTGATTGCGGGATGTGATGTGTTGCTGGCTTGTTCATTTGTGCGTGTCTCATGTGTTGGTGTCATCATTTGATGCTAAGTTTATGTTGTCGTGTACCTGCTGTGTTTTCTCTCTTACAGAGGCCAGGGACGACTTGTTTGCATCCCCCACTGAGCTCTATGCTGATACCCTACAAACAAATCCGAACCTCATTCGCTTCTAGTGTCTGAGGCCTCTGCCCATGGGTGCTGTTAACTGTGTGCTAATGTTGCATCTTGATTGCGGTTCTGATGTGCTGCTTGCAAGCGTCTAGGTGGTGGTGCAGCGGCACTTGAGTTGTCGCTGCGGCGGCAGCGGCAGTTGTGTAGCTGCATTATGATGTGTCCTCCCACGTGGTGTGCTAGCCAGTGATTATACTAAAGACTAATAATTTCTTATGGCTTGCCAAGTGATTACACAGCAATCGTTGAGGCTGGCACACCAGGGAGAGGAGGAGTGTTTGCTCGTTTAAATGTCAGTTTATCATGTCAGCAGTGTGAAGATTATGCGCTGTTGTATCCTTATCATCACGTTCTGTTTGTCATGTTCACCATGCAGTTGGTGGAGCACTAGCCTGTGATGCACAACACAATATCGCGACTGCCTGGATGAGTACTGATCGATAGGACTGAGGCTCTGCGCTCCACTCTGGTCATATCACTTTACTATTATTGGTTCTACGCTGTGTGCATGCTATGTTGTCAGCCTTTGCTGAGCTACTGCTGTTTGCGAACATTAACGTGCTTCGCAACACAGACCACCACCTTCGTCTCACACTGTTTGCCCCACCATTCCTGCCGCACCCCAACCCCTCCAAACACTGCAGCGGTCAAAGCTGGAGGCGCACCCGATGTTTGACCCAGTGCCAGAGGAGGAGCTGGAGGCCGACCCTGCAGCAGGACTGCTGGCAGCAGCAAGTGAGGAAGCGCAGAAGGTGGCACGCAATGAGGGCAAGACCTTCCGGGCCGTGTTCAGGCGGCGGGAGTCGCCGCGGGAGCTGTGAGGGTGCTTCAACTGAACCTGCAGATTTGATGGGTCTCGGGTTTGTGCTGGGTTTCGAGTGTGGATCGTGGCGCCTGTGCTGCTGTTGTTGTGGTGTTCGCGCTGCACCAGCTGCTGCTGGTGCTGACATAACACGGCGCGCGGCGCTCGACAAGGTTGACGGGTTATCTGCTGACACTTTGTACATTATTATCGAGTGTGCTGGCAACACCTTGTTGCTTGTCGTGAGTGCTGCTGGCGCTGCATAAGTGCCGCTGCAAAATATCGCAGACACCGAATGTATAATACTTTGTGACAATTGGCCCGGTCTTACTGTGCGGAGTGACGCATACAGCACTGCTGTGGCAGTTTCTCGAGCAGCAGTATGCTGTTGCGTGCGCACGCAATGCGTGCTGCTGCAGCTGTGCAGCTGGCACTTGGCGACATGTGCCTGTTTGCTTGCTCTCAGGAGTCTACTGTGCTGCATGCTGTCACTCTTTATGCTGCAGTACAGCTGGTGTTGCATGTTGTGTTGCGTTGCACGGCATTGCCATTGTTGGGATTCTGTGAACCTCTGTGCACGTCTGTTGTCCATGTATGACAGGTGATGCAAGATTGGTTCACCATCTCAAGTGCTTTTGTGCGACGTCCATCTTGTGCCACGCACCGTCTCAACATCTGCTAGTTTGCCAAGGTTCGGCCCTGCATCCAATGAGGGCGCCACATGCAAGTGCAAATTGCACTGTCTTTGCTGCAACCCTTTATACATGCGGCGGTGCTCCCCATGTGGGGCCAGGGCCTGTGTAACTTGCACCAGTTGCAGTTCCATCTCCACATCTTGTTTCAGGTCTGTGCGTTCCAAACTGTGCGCTCTCGCACAAGTGCAACCATTGCAATGCGTTACTTGTGAGATCATGGCGCACCTCTTGACTGTAGCCGTAACCAGACAGGCCCAGGCAGCCCGCTTTTAGAGAGAGCATAGTTACATATGGGTCCTGGCGTCATCTTGGATGGCTTTGCGCTGCAGCAGCTGCTGTGACAGACTGCGCAGCTAGGCCACATGTGACAGCGTGATCACCATGCACTGCACGCGCTGGCAGCCTAACAGCATGGCGTGTGTGCCAAATAATCAGCATCAATATCATCAACAGCATAGTAACATTTGAGGTGACTGGAGGCACATGTGTTGGCTCTTCATGGACCTTCACCTGTACTGCTTGGTCGGCCATTGCAGTGCATGGCGAGTGCAGCTGCTGCCCATGGCCAGTTGGTAAGATGAATTGCTCTGGTTTGCGTTTCATCGGGCAGGGGCTGCTGCTGCGGAGTACGGTTGTGCGTAGACGCCATATTTGCTGTAGGTTGGTCCCTGTGGTGATGCACAAGTGAATACCGCGGAGCAGCCGTGCGCTGTCCAACCGATGTTAAAAAAGACATAGAGACACGTTTGTAGATTGTGAGTTGCTCAGCTCGTCTCATGCAGGTTGTTCAAACGCACCATGAACTTTGAAGGGCACTTCACACTATGTGACAGTCGCTTTGACGTTGGTGTTCGCTCAGAGATGCGCCCCGCCCCAGTGGATGGAAAACTGTTTACGCTACAGCTTTTCATGTCGCTGTATGGTTGGTATGGTAGCCTACAACCGTCACGGCATGCGTCAAAGTAATCAATATCTGCGCGTCTGACCAGGCGATCCGGTCAGCATAGTTTGAAACGCATGAACTATTATCACAGCATCATGCGGTCTCTACTGGCGGTGACAGTTGCAGTGCTGCTAGCTTCATGTAGGTCCTGCCAAGATAACCCACGGCTAACCACCGGCACAACGTCTGCAGCACGTGATGCATGTAATCAAATAACACCTAAGTGACCGATTATGTGCGGAGGGGCCTCCGGAACGCCATGTGCGGGCAGCACTACAAGGACAGCTGCAGCAGCAAAGCGCTCAGCTAGCCAGTTGGGCAGCCACCTATACATGTACAGCAGCTGCCAAAAATACACGATATTCTGCCTTTGACATTTCTATATGTGCTGCTTGTCAACCGCAGGCTCGGCTCAGGAATGTAAGGTACCTCCCTCAGTCGTGCTGACAGTAGCCAACAGCCCCAACTTTTGTGACAGCAGCAGCAACAACACACTCTGGGCAGAGTTCTCCTACTCCTTCAGGCAAGCAAACAGCTTCAAACTATTTTTTTGACGTGCGATGATCAGCAGCATTGGCGTCCAGGCGGTACGCTTTCAGGAGTGCATGCTGCCAAGCAGTCACTGTTGCAGCGCTACTTGATGTTCACACATGCAGGATGCACAGTACTGGCAGCCGTGTCCCATACACTGCCTTGAGCTGCAGGATGTTTAACCATTATACGACTGACTATGTGCAGATCGGTTGAAGGAGAGCCCCTAATTACATCTTTTATAGATGGAGGCAATGCCTGCGAACATGTGCAAAGTGAGCTGAGCGGACACAGCAGCAGCAGCAGCAGCAGAAGGGACAGCGGCAGCGGCAGCCACAGCAGAGGGCAAGAGGCACCTGCAACTTTGTTTCATTGCTGCTGCTGTCTGGCGTATCTGGGTCACTGCAGTACTCTTTCTGCATGAACAGGGTGTTGTATGACCATACATACATCATCAAATGCATGCTGTGCTGCAGGCGAACGGCGTATTGGCGCTTCGGAGATAACCGGCAACATAACAGTCACATGCACTAGGCCAGGTGCGAGCCAGAGCCGAGATCGGCACAGCAGGACGCACTGGAGCGCTACAGCACAGCACAGCCATGGTGGCAGCAAAAGCATTAGACATGCTACAGACGTCTGTTTCAACGCACGAGCACAGCTATGGCTGCAGCTCTCGCTGCGGCTGCAGTGGTGGCAGCAGCAGCAGCCTCACTGCTTCCAGCAGCAGCAGCAGCAGCAGCAGCAGCAGCAGCAGCGGCAGCAGCGGCAGCAGCAACATTGAAGCATGCAAGCCACCTTCAACCATCATGCAGCATAGGTTGGTCTGCACAGCAGCGCTGCAGTACAGCAGAGCTGCAGCATACAAACAGCTCTGCACTGCGGGCCAACGCTGCAAGGCCAGCAGCTAATGATGGTATCACACTGCACACCCTCCTAGCAGCTTGCTCATTCACTCTTGCGTGCACTGCCGCCACAACATACCTTTGCAACATGCGCAACAGGCGGCGCATCATTCGATAATGGCCTGCACGCCATCACCCTGCGAGCAGCATATGAAGGCACACCTCCTTGCCCAGGAGGGCTGGCATTTGTCACAGCACAGCCAACGCTGCTGGCAGCCCCAAAGATTGCACTGCAGGCACCAGCAAGGACGCAGCTGTGCCAAGGCACCAAGTCATTTTCAGTGGTGTTTCCGGAGGTGCAGGAGACGGAAAAGTATGCGGGGGCGCTGCAGCTGTCTGCTGCATTGGAGGATGGCACTCCCTGCACAGCCACCACTCCAAAGCCAGGCAAGCTTTTTTTTCTTGTGGCGAGCGATGTTGAGCCACACAGCAGCAGCGTGTTGGCAGGTACATTATTGCTTGTTCAGCAGCTGCACAGCTGTTGGTGGTGAGCCCGGCACAGAACACCAGTGAGCGACACTGGCGTCAGCCGGGGTGTCAGTTTCTACCTTTGGCACTGGCACCGTACCTTGCAGCAGTTGCAGGCACAGGAAACAATGGATCTCTGGCAAGCTTCATACCAGATTGTCATTGTTTTTGCTGCCACAGGCTTTGCTGGTCCTGTGACCGTTACATGCAGCAGCGCTGCTGCAGCCGGCTTCCCCAAAGGCCGCCACACTATCACACTGCAGGCAGCACCAGACACCAGCAGCAGCAGCAGCAGCAGCAGTGAAGCCATCAGCGTGGAGGGCTGTGCATTGCCTAAACCTGTCAGCTTGGTTGCAGCTGTGGTAGTGATGGCACCTCCTCAGCTGCGCATTCAGCAGGTGGCTCAGCAAGAGGCCGCCTGCATGAACAGCAACAGCGTGAACCTCAGGTAAGCAGCAGCCACACCTGCATGATCGCAACAAGCTTAATTGTACATGATGTTGTGCTGAAGTAGCGGCAGGCGGCTGGGTGAGGAGTCGCTGGTTGGGGAGACGCGCCTCAGAAGCCGTGCAGAAAGCATAAGATGTGCGCAGTACTTGCTTTGCTGCAACAAGTGACTGTCATGGCCTGGCAAAGCCATGTTTCACAGCTGTGCCTGCCTGTCTGCTGGCAGGTTCAACTACATTGTTGCGCGGGGTGGGGACGCGCCTAAGCTCACCAACCCCAAAGCAAGCGCAAAGTTTGCTGGCGGGAGCATTGCAGCAGCAGCACAGGTGGCCTGCAAGACAACACTCCAGGGTGAGTCTGGCCATGAGACCACTTTGTCCTGGGCCTGTCTTCGTCCTTCTCTATTTTGAGCACGGAAGAGCATAGGCTCAAGCTGGCTTGCTGCTTTTCATGTGTTCTTTTCTCGTAACTTGTAGCACTTTGTCCTGCTCATCAACACGCTTCTCAACAGCACATGCGCTTCAAGCTGCAGAAACATGTTGGTCTGTCAAGTTGTCAAGGGCTCTGGGCAACTGCGCTAGTGACCTGGTCAAAGGTTTTGGTGTTCATAATGCGCCCGCTTATGTGTGGCTGTCATAGCAGTCGTGAGCACACAGCAGCCATACCACTGCTGCACTCCGCTGCTGATCATATCTCGACTGTTCACCTGCTGCCGCCGCCGTGCTGCAGCCACCAGCAGCACGCAAGGTCAGCTGGCAGTTTCTTGCAGCGGCAACTTTGCAGCGCTGAAAGCAGCAGCGGTAAATGTACAAGCGCAGCTTACGGCCACATGTGGAGTGAGCAGCAGCAACTCTGGCAACAGCGGCAGGCGCTTGACAACAGCAGGGACGCCAGAACAGCACGTGCTACAGCTTGCAGGATCTGCAACACCTGTTGCTACAGCACAAGTGTCACCAGACTCACCAGCAACCAGCAACCTTGAAAAGCAGTTGATTGCCAGGAGGCTGCTTATTGAGGGTGAATTAGATGCTACAGCAGCAGCTGCCGGGATTGGTACCCAACTGAATGTCTCCATTGCTAATGCAGCAGGACTTGAGGCTGAGCTAGCAGCTGCTGCTGCAGATGCAGAGGCAGCAGCAGCAGCACAGACCAGCGTGACGCGCTCTGTTGCGGTGCGGCAGGCGCTGTCCTGCTGCCTGAGCAATGTGGTGGCATATGCCAGGTCATGGACCGGGGAGGGCTCTGTCTGCTTCAAGCACGCCCGCCCAGGCTCGGGTGAGCGGCGAAGCCAACTGATTTTACAAGAACGCAGTCTATCATTCAGATGGGCAGCATGAAGTGCAGTGATGGCACCACTGATGCTGCTCAAACAACAGTCTCCGACAGATCTGCCGCTACCTTCTTCAACATATCCTTGCACTCACCAACGTATGCATTACGGCAACTGATTCCACTGCCGCAGACCCAGACCTTCCCCCTTGCTCTGTCAACGAAGGCATGTACAACAGAGGCCCCATGCCAGACGGCATCATGTGGAGTGTCCCGCAAGCCCCCGGCCTCTCCTTCTCCAACAACCGCGTGCCAGCTGACTGCGCAGGCGGCACTGACATTGGACGAGTCACCGCAACCTGCACAAAACGCCACCTTGTGCAAATTGAGGTGATCACTAAGAGGGTTGATGCGGTGGCTTCACAGCTATTTTGGTTCGGGTGTCAGCCGCCGAAGCAGAGTGGATGTGGTAGCAACACGTGGGTGGCAACTGCAGAGCCGACAGATATTGATGGCACGTTTAGGTTGGCTGTTATGTTGGCTGAGGTGTTGGAGTGCCCGTGCTCCAAGCTGTACTGGGCTGTGTATCAAGCGGGGAGTTTCAGGGATCTAGCGCGCGACCAGTGCTAGACTTTTTGGCATAACCCTATGTGCGAGTATCTATCACAGACCTAGATGGAAGAGCTTGCAGCACTTGCATTTTGTCATTGTTTTAGCATGGCAGGTGCCTGATTGCACGAGGTCTAGTTCCAGGTCCTGGGTGATGTGTGCCCTTTCCCAAGGCTGTTTGGCTCTTCAAAAGGCACTGCACTAGCACCAGTTGCATGCACAAACCCTTGAAAGCCCCATACCTGGGTAAAATCTCTTGATTGCAATGTAGGCTTTCTGTGTGAGACGTCCTGCCGAGTTGAGCACACTCTGGCAGTTACAGGGGGCAAGTAGAGGTGAACAGATGCTGCACATCCGTGCACGCATTGAGCTGCGTGTTCTGCTGTACTCCTTGGTGTATGTTGCCTACAGCATACCAACATGGTGCTGCATTTGAGCCGCCTCCCGTTGCATTGCCGGCGCCTCCTGGCTGCTGCTGCTGCAGGTAATTCTATGTGTGCAGTTTGTACGTGCAACTTGCACCGTTGAACGGTAGGGGTGCGAAGCTACAAGATGTGTCTCAGCAGGCCAGTTGGGTCTTGTTCGTCATGCCATGCGGGTGTGTTACAAGCTGCACGCCATGTATAGCTCATTCTCTGGCTTTCCTGCTCCCTCTTTGTTTGCAGCAGCAGCAGCAGCTGGCCTAAGCGCTTATGGAAGCGCATGTGCTACAGCAGCTTACTTCAGTGGCTGTTCATGGGCGGAGCAATCGTTGCCCAACGCCCACACCAGTTGTTGAACACTGGCATGCGCATGTACAGTGCACAAAGCGGACTGAGCTGCAGGAGCGTTGCACATCGTTTGAATCTGTGTGCTGCTGTGGAGCGCCTGCACGCTGCTAATGCGGGCCGCGTAATTTTGCAAAATTATTTAGGAGCAATGGCTGGACATTGAGCGTCCAGATCTTTCTAGCTGTTGACAGCCTGTGATCTCTTTGTATAGATACAACCTGCTGTTGAAAAGTTGGGATATGTTGGGGTGCAAGGCGTCGATGGTTTGCATGGCTGGAGCGTGTGAAGCATGTGCAGCGCCCGGCACACATGGCTGCAGGGCCAGCAGGTACCGTTACTGCAGTGGTGACACCAACCTTGTGGTGCGCAATTGTTTGTCAAGCAGGACAGAGTTTGAGCTACACTCAAGGGACATGCAGCTGCACTTCTGTCATGCAAGGAAGGCTTAGCAAATAACAGCAGCACCGCTGCATAAACATCAAGCACTGTCACATAGTATGGTCATGATGTTATGCAGTGCCTGCGTGTGGATGCAGCACATTCCCTGACTTTGTGTGTGGCCGCGATTTGAAGGCGTCTGGGATTCATGAGAAGGTGCTTTCCCACATGTGCTGCACTTGCTTGACTGGCACATTGCAGTGTCACACTTGGACGCATTGTGTGCTGCACAGTCCGACTGTGCAACGATTGCATGGTGCCGGTGCAGCGGTCAACGGGCAGCCAGTCTACAGCCAGCCATGCCGCCAATGATGCTTGTAAGATAGCATTGCGATTAGAACAAGTGTCAGGCGTGTTGCTTGTGTTTCTACACACCGTTGTCAACTCTCTCCACTGTTGGCCAACATGCCATGGCAGCGTTGGCAGTGTTGGCAGCCACGTGGTACAATACCACTTGTGTCGGTGCAACGGCGTTCATCAAAACCTGCTGAAAACGACCGTTGAAAACCATGTGCACGTGCCTTGCTTGTGTAAATGACGTGCGTTGGTGATATCAGTGTCACCTTCACAGTCAAGTTCTCACCGGATATGCATACGGCTACGTTCGCTCGACAGGCGAAGCAAACGAAACGCAGAAACCACGCAATCAAGTACAATCAAACTGCGCAAAGTGTATTGGTGCTGCTGACAAGAAGCCTTGCGAAGAGAACAAGTCGCATCTGTGCTGCTTGCTGCCTGTTTAGCATGTGCTGGTGAATAACAGAATGACACACAACATGGTACTTACGTTGGTTGCTTTGGTGACGGTGCTATCAGCGTCTCTGCCTCGATTGGGTAGGTGGTTTCGCGGCAATCCTCTGGTTGATGTGTTCCTGAGCGCACCGCGGCAGCATCGACTGGGTGGTCGCTGTTGGCGCTGTTACAGCAGCAGCATTCGACCATAGCATGCAGATACGGTGTAGTGACACACATGATGCAGCTGCTTCCTGCTGCTGCAACCTACTACTGCAGGAACAGCAGCAGCAGCAGTGCTGGTCTGGCGTACTCACTGCACAGCTCCTGACCTGCTTTGCTTCACTGCCAATTCATAAAAGCACGGTGCGCAAACCTCTTGGTTCCTGCTTCCATCAAACGATCCTTATGGCAACCGTTTTGCTGCTTCCTCTGCTGCTGCTGCACTTGTTTGTCCGCAGGTCTGGCACAGTGCACCATCCCTCCCACCTTCAATCTTAATGCAGCAACAGCGCCTGACTTATGCCTTGGCACTGGTGACAACACCATATGGGCCGAGTTCACACACACCATGCGGGGAGTCAACGGCCGTCCAGTGTTTACGGCATCTGTTGACGGGCAGTTGAGCTGCGTTGAAACGTATGGTGAGTTTGCTGTCTTGCCATGGCAGGGCAACCTTGCACTGCAGCAACAGCAGCAGCAAGCTGATACATGCTGGTGCTGCTTGCAGACAACTTTTCCAATGCACAAACCAAACATTGTGCATTTAGAAACATATCTACAGCTGACAACCAGCACCTCAAAACACTGCTGCGTCACAACATTGCATGCTGCTTGCAGAGCGCCACCCAAGTGCAGACCCAGCCACCACCAACCCCACCCTCACCTACACAACTGTCTACTGCAGCAGAGCTGGCAATGCTGCCTTCGCCCCAGGCCCACACGACATAACCCTAAAAGTATCATATGAAGGCTTCTTCCCCTGCGGCGGCGGCGTAGCAATCAGCACAGCACGCGTCAGTGCAGCAGCCTGCTGAAATTGCTCTGGCAGCACCAGCTGCCGAAACACAGCTGTGCTTTGGAGCTACCTCTGTTACTGTGGAGTTTCCGCAGGCGCGTGTGCAGCTTGCATATGGAGGGGAGCTGCAGCTAGCTGCTGTCCTCAATGGCAACATCCCTTGTGCGGCTGTTGTAAACAGTAACGGTGCGTGCGACTGTAACGTCTTCTACATTGCTGCTGTGGGGTATGCAGGGAGCAGCAGCGGGTGCATGGCAGCTCAGCATCAAGCTGATACACGCATGCACCCTGGACATCTGCAGCTGTTGCGCAGCCTGTTTTGTGCGCTCCACAAAGCGATGGCTAAACAACGTTTGCAGCTTGCCTAGTGCGTGGCATGCTTGCAAAACGTGCTAAGTATTTCCGTGCTGATGTATACTTCTGCAGGCGGCGGCACATCCCGCTCTGTAACAGTCACATGCAGCTCAACTGACGCAGCAGCATTCCCAGCTGGCAGCCATTCCGTAACCCTTACAGCAGCAGCAGCGGACCCCATGCTGTCAGGCTGTGCTGCCCCTCGCCCAATCCAGCTCAGCACGAGTCTGGAAGTGTTTGCAACACCGAAGTTGCAGCTGCGGCCTGTTGCGATGCAGCAGATCGCCTGCCGGTCCAGCAGGGCTGTCACAATGCGCTTCAGCTATGTTGTGCGGGACGGAGGCAGCAGGCCGATTCTGAGCAACCCGCGGGCGATTGTCAATGTGCCTGGCATTAGGCCTGGGGCGCTCAGGGTCACTTGCACACCAACTTTACGAGGTGAGCGGATGAGCTGCTCTATACTGTAGGTCATGGCTTGGTTGCAGCATCAGCATCAGCAGCACATGCTGTGCATCAAACTGTAGCTGTGCTGCAGCTTGCAGCTAGCCAGGGGTGCAGTGATGCTCGTTGTGCATACCAGGCGCGGCCGCTGCTGCATCAGGCTGCCGCTGCAGCTGCATTGTTGCTTTCTGGACACGATGTGCATCCAATGCTACACCAAAATGTGCTACAGTGCAAGTCGCCCGACACTGCTGCACTGCTGAATGTATCCTGCTCTGCAGCCACCACAGCTTTCAGGGGACAGCTGGCGGTGACTTGCAGCGGAAACTTCACTGCGCAAAACATACGCAGCCTCAGCATGCGAGCTGAGCTGACAGCAACGTGCAACTCCCAAGCGGGCGCTGCAAGCACTCACGGCACTTCCTCAACAGGGGCAATTGCGACGAATGCTGCCCGGCGCATGCTGAAGGATGACAATCAAACTGGACCACCCAAAGCAGAAATAACACCAACCTCACGCCAGCCAGGCGGAGAAAGTCAAGATACAGCTCATACAGACATAATGGATGATCCCTTGGCAGCAGGCCAAGCACAAGACAGGGGAGCAAAGGAAGATGCACGCGAAGGAAGCTCCAACATGTTGCCAGAGGAGGCAGCAGCAGCAGCAGCAGCGGCAGCAGTGGAACAGCCAAACATGGCGGCAGCAGCAGCAGCAGCAACCGGCAGCTCTGTCACGCGCGCTGCTCGTGCCACCCAAGAGCTCGGTTGCTGCCTTGATGATGCTGTTGCATACGCCCGCACCCGCAACTGGAGCCCAAATTCCCAGCGCGGCTCTGTGTGCTTTGCACACGCGCGTCCAGGCTTGTTTGACTTTCAATGCCCGGGGCCTGCGCGCGAGGGGTTTTACAACCAGGGTCCTGCCCCAAATGTTTTCATGTGGGCGGTGCCGCAGACGCCCGGGCTGGCGTTGCGTAACAGCCGCGTTGCTGCGGATTGTGCGGGAGGCACGGATGTTGGCCGCGTGAATGCAACATGCATCGCCAATGACCTGATGCAGGTGCAGATAATATCTCGGAAAGTTGATGAAATTCGTACGCAGCTGTTTTACTTTGGGTGCGCGCCGCCGAGGGAGACTGGCTGCCCCGGCAATGACTGGATTGGCGTCGGGCCCTCGACTGACATAGATGACAGGCTGCGGTCGAGCGTGATTGTCATTGAAACATTGGACTGCTCCTGCTCGCGGCTGTACTGGGCAGCATATGAGCTTGGGAACTTCAGGGGCCTGGGCAGCAACCAATGCTAGGCATGCAGTACAAACATGCAGTGCTTGCAGAACATGCTGGCGGCTGTTCCTTGCATGGCCTGTCAGGGGCGTTGAACACCGTCACTGGTTGCCAGGACCCTGTGCAGCACAGCGACACAGGTGCCGACAGATTCGTACAGGTCTGAGGTGTTGTTGTTCTGGGGTGTTAGCTCCTGTATGGGGTAGCCTTTTATATTGCGTATGCGCTTGGGAACTTTAGGGGCCTGGGCAGCAACCAATGCTAGGCATGTGCTGCATGCCATCAGTGAGTGATGTTAGGATGCCAGGACGGTGTGTTGTGCTGTGGCTTACAGCCAGTGACTGGCGGCTGCTTACTGCCTCACCGGCGCAAAGCAGGTGCCTGGTGTGTGAGGGGGAATCTGAATCACGAGGACCCCTTGCATTTGGGTGAACAGCTTGCGTAGGCAGTTCATTTGTTTGTTGGGCAAGTGTGTGGCGCCAAGCATCTGCATCCTGAGCGAAAACTGGGCAGCATGCATTGGTGATGGAATCTTGTGATTGGCTGATATAGTGCGCAACCCTATAAAGTATAGTTTGGCAATGCTGATGGAAAAAACCAATCAT
Organism: Tetradesmus obliquus; assembly: GCA_030272155.1. NCBI lineage: Eukaryota > Viridiplantae > Chlorophyta > Chlorophyceae > Sphaeropleales > Scenedesmaceae > Tetradesmus > Tetradesmus obliquus. The sequence goes on along the minus strand of CP126200.1, from coordinate 1,675,793 downwards.
AGCTATGTGTGTGCATCTCGGTGATGCCAATAGATGATCTGGCGGACTTTGGTGTTCTGTCCATGTTGACGCTGCTCTGCACTGGCACCAACTGGGTTGCTGCTGCATTCCAGTGTGTATGATGTGCTTGAAAGTTCATGCCCTGGATCTGGAAACACAATCTTGAGTCTGCAACCTTTGGTTTCTGTTTGAACTCAATCTGCCATCATTATGTGTGGATGCATATCTCAGCCGCTGCCGTTGATAGCAGGGGTTGGAAAGCCCACCAGGGCAGGGATACCGTTATGTTGTGGTATGTTGACGATCAGATGACGTTTAGATGCATGCAGGTGTGTCACCCTGCAGCAAAAATGAGTGCAAGTCATGTGCATGCACTTATCTGTGTATCGTGCCACCCTGCACCGTGCACACATGCATTGTGCACCCAAACAAATTATTGCACCGTGCACACACTCGTTGCCAGGGGTGCACACTTCGGCAGGGATGTTGACGTTGCGGGGTGCTGTGTGTTGTGGTCCCATACACATAGGCGCTTCAGCTACCAGTGTACTGTACGTGCTGACAGTGCTTGAAACGGGTTCACAGCCAGGGTTCTGAAGCTGATTATGTCGATGCCATGATGGGACTGTGGCTGCACTGTCACCTGGCAGGCTGCAGGGCCAGCAGAGATTTTGGCAGGGGTGATCACGTAACTAGCCACATGCGGTTGTGTTCTAGCTGTCGTTGCCTTGCTGCCTGCAGGCATCCAACTGGATTCTGCGCCGTACACGCGTGTGGCTGTTGCTGCTCCTTACCATTTGTTGCACTAGTGGGCTCGTGCAGTGCTGGCGCAATCTTTTGTAGCGGTGTTACCCGACGACAGCCATCACGTATTGCATACATCGCGTCGTAGACCATGCTAGAAGGAGTTGAAGACGAGCACTACACATTCCCTCGGAATGCGCCTACTGCCGCCGTGCTGCCGCAGCAGTGCCTGCCTGATCCCAGCCAGTGTGAGTGTTGTATATTTTTACATAAGAATGGACGATTTGTAGAAAATTTGTGCGAGTGTGACCACCAATCCAAATTGGCTCAAGTAGAACTCTGGAATGTCCACACACCTTGGCCACATGGCCTAAGCAGCTGCACAAGGGATGCACCACATGCAAAAGGTAACAGCGCGCTGCAGCTGCAGCCTACACACTGCCGGCCAGCTGCGCCGGGCATGAAAATGAAAGCACAGCTCGCTGCAAGCATGCTGCCGCCAACGCTGCTGGCAGGAGACATGCACTACATAGCATGCACGGCTGTACGCCTGCTGTGGTTCCGTTGTCAAACCCACAAACCGTGGTTGCTGCAACCAGCGCAGAACAGACACGAACAGCCACCACAATTGTCACAATCTGCACTACTGCCAAGCACAGCATGAGGTCTCAACGCCTTCTGCACTGAGCCCTAGCAGTAATACATGCAGCGCCTCAAACCCCAAAAAGCTACCTAGCACTTGCCCAAACAGACACACAAAAGGCTACAAGCTGCAGGCTTGCCAAGTGCCAGTGGCACCTGCCAGCACCCCGCACCAAAGCGCAGTAAATGCCACTGCTGCTGTCAGTCCAACACAGTGCCATTGCCAACCCAGACCAGCAAAGGAAGCAGCAGAGCAGATCTACTTAAAGAGCCAAATCACCTGAGGTAGATGCCGGCTGCGCCCATGACTGCAGTGCTTTCCTGCAGCTGATGCTGCTGCTGCTGCTGTCAGTCAAACACAGTCAACGCCACTCAAAGGAAACCGCGACTGTCTACTTGAGGTAGATGCCGACTGCTCCCATGACTGCAATGGTGATGAAGCCACCCACTTGCCGCGAGGACTGACCCAGGATAGCTGTGAGCGGGGTCGTCATAACAGCCATCACCTGACACAGAAAATAACAGCAGCAGCAGCAGCAGCAGCAGCGGCGCGGCACAAGTTCAGCACGCTGTGCATCACACACTGGGAATGCCTAAAGCTGTCACCTGCTGAAAAGCTGGCTGCTGCACGATGGCAGTGAAGCTGCAGCTGCAGAGACACACCACTGGCGCTGTATGATTCCACCTTCCGCATCTGCAACTATGTTTGCACATGCTGTGCGTGCAGCGCACATGCACATAATACACCCACAGTCCCCTGCAGCTACATTACCATCAAAAATATCATAATTCCAAAATTCACTCCAGCTTACACTCACCGCGCAGGCCACCGCCAGGCAGCACAGTGTGCTGAAGATGGCCCCCACCATGGCATTGCCTGCAAAGAAGGGCCCTTCCGGGTTGCGCTTCACGCGCTTGCTCTGGAACTGGTACACGCTGTACGCGAATGAGCCCGCCAGCGGGAACGACTGATCGCTGCTGAACAGCACCCTGTCAGCCGCGCAGCAAGCATGTAACAAGTGCTTAGAGTATGGGTTCTCAGTCAGTGTGCTTCCATTCGACGCTATCTGCTTCTGTTTTACGCTGCAGACCGTCTGACCATTGTGCATGCAACAAGTCCCAGATCCATGCACGCCGCACTCACTACAGCGCGAACGCGCCAAACTCAGCTCCCTCGTTGATCATCGTGCGCATGGTGACTATTGGGTCAAACAGGCTGCTGAAGCGCCGCCACAGCGTCACGCGCTGCTCTCTCACACTTGCATATCATGCAGAAGGTCATCGCGTGCACTGGTCACTTCCGCTCTGTGATTCGTGAACCTACGACCAGAGAGCATAGGCGCGGCATAGTCAAATGCACCCAGCCGCACTCACCACAGCGCGAAGGCGCCAAACACAGCTCCCTCATTGATGATTGTGCGCATGGTGACTGTGGGGTCAAACAGGCTGCTGAAGCGCCGCCACAGCGTCACGCGCTGCTCGCCATACACCTCGCCGCGGCGGCCCGTGCGGGGCGGCCGGAAGCCAAACTTGAAGCGCCCGCCAAGGTGCTTCTGCGGTCGCGCATCATGGTACGGCGAACGAGGAAATATATGAGTATGCAGAACCCAGTGTGCATTGAGACTGCCTGTGCAAGTGCAGTTCAAAGCTAAGGCGCTTGGTGAGACAGCAGCCATGGGAGCAGATACTGACCAGCTGCAATGCACTGAAACAAGACAGCCAGATGCCATGCACAGCAAAGTACACCAGCCAACAAGATAACCGCCTGCAGCACATTTGCACACAAGACATCGCAGCGCACCTGCAGCAGCTTGTCGAATGCGCCCTCGATGGCTTCTCTACTTGGCTCGTGCCACTTGTATTGCTGCAGCACAGCATTGGAGTATGGCAGCAAGCAGCCAGCAGGTGCCAGGTCAGCGTGTGCTGTCAGCTGCTGCACATGCTGCGCACGCTAGAACCACAGCTGAACATAGCACAAAGCCTATTTTGTACCGTCTATCAGACTCGAATGATTCTCAGAGTGAGACGCACGGCAGACCCAGTGCCCGCAGCTGCCGTGTGTACTGCTGTTGCTCCGACAGCGGCATACTGTTCCTCAGAAATCAGATGCCATTGCTCTGCCAACTGCATGCTGTTGGTCAGATAACCAACTGCTTTTGCTCTGCCGTACCTCGAACAGGTAGTTGCGTGCATCCTGGATCTCCTCGAATGAAGCCTCCTTAGAGACACCCAGCAGCCTGTTGAGACAGCAGCAGCAGCAGCAGTGCGCATACAACAAGAAAGTAACACCAGGGGTCGTTGCTGCACAACAGTGTTTTGGCGTCACTTCCACCTGCCGGCTGCTGGCACGGCTGCGACTTGACCCTGTTTCCTTCACCAGATGCGGTGCAGGTGTCGTAAGGAACACAACCACAACACCCTGGCTTCAGCTGTGGGTCCGTCACTATTCTCTGTCTACGCAGAGACTGATACTGCCAGATGCGATTGCGCAGCTACAACTGCATACTTCGGGCTGCTAGCGGCTGCAGACGGCTGCAGAGTCCCATAGAGCCATGATGCAAACCTGCTGTGCGCTTTTATATAATGCCAATTTCCGCAGAGCCCGATTGCTAACATGCGTTTGCTAGCTTGTCTGCAAATGCAAATGATAGTTCCAAAAGAGCCTGTCTGCCAGCATGCATATGCTAGCCATCATCTGCCAAAGTACAGCCGCGCGGGCGCAATGAAGCATCACCAGCAATGCTTCAGCAGCCCCACCTGTAGGGGTTGCGCTCTCGCAAGCGTGAGAAGGGCTTGTACTCGTATGGTGGCTCCTCTGGGGCTCCCATGTCACCCAATGTGCCTGCATCTGCTGCGCGTACTTGCTGCAGGCGCACAAATCTGCTGCTGAGATGCGGCTGCAACACCCCTGGTACCCTGCATGGCCTGCTTGCAAGAGCAGGACGAGTATTGCACGCAGCAAATTGGTCATACGTTGTGTATGAAGGCAGTAAACACGCATGCAGGCCAAGCTGTGAACAGGTTTGCTGCAGCCGTGACAGCCTGAGGGCAGCTGCTGCTGCATTGGACCTTGCATGCCATGCACAATGAAGGCGACTCCAAAAGTAGATCTTAAGTACGTCTGATGTAACGAACTGCAATCGATGCCAAGTTCGCACCTGAGCTGTGAATGGCCTAGTCCTGCTGCAAAAGACGAGCACGGCCGCCGCAGCAGCGCATTGCTTTGCATTTTGTACTACCCCTATGAAACGCTATTCAATCCTGATAATCTGCTAGCTTGCTTTCCGTGATGACTTCGGATGTGGCACTTTGTGATGGAGCCTGCTACACGTCTCAAACGGTGCCTAATTACTTCTATTTAGTTTCTTTGACAGGATGCGATGAGCAGCCGCGCAGTCTGTGAGTTGTGTCACGTATCTTGTGGGAAGTCCACCAGTCACTGCAACAACAGAGTGGTTCGCCCAAGGGAACCCCCCAAGAGCGAGACAACGCTGCCAGCGCAGCACAGCAAGGTAAAAGCAGACACATCCCGTTCTTCTGACTTTGTTCGGCCCACTGAGTGATCGGATCCAGCACTGTAAGGCAAGCACCAAGCAGCAAGTCAGCATGCAGAGCAGGACCTGCGTCAGCAATGGCGCGCAATGCAGCACTAGTGGGCGTCAGTTGACGTCCAGAGGAGCACATATGAGTGCAAGGTTCCTTCAACACTCGTCTTGTGCCAACAGCTGGCAGGTGCGAGGGTGCAGAAGCAAACTTTGATGCATAGTCAGCATGAACAGCAGCAGGCTCGTATCAGTACCTGCATGTACGCACATTGGCGTTTCTGCCACAGCAAACCTCTTCTCTTCAATTAAACAGACTGCTTGCACAGATGAGCTGCACCCTCGCATCACGCATGTTCTGCAGCATGTGCATGTGTTGCTTCCTGCTTTGCCTGCACCCAGCTGTAACATATTCTGCTCTTGCACTCACAACGCCGTGCCTTCCATTCATGATGCATGCTGCAGTGCACTAGACCATTTAGCAGGCAACGAGCAAGGCGGCAAGTAGCAGCTGCAGCAGCAGGAGCAACCAGCAGCAGCACGGTGCCTTACGCAGAAGCTGCAAGGCAGCGCCTAGCGCTGAAGCAGCAGCTGCGGGAAGCTGTGCAGGGAATAGACAGGGGCATCTTTGGAGTGCAGGTGGGAAGATCCAGCACTGTGCCAGCAGGTGTGGTTAGTAACAGACTGAACAGCAACCGTGTGAGTGTGTCAACACCACACAGTAGTGGGACAGATCCCAGGTGCTTGCTGAAGTCTTTGCAGCGCCATCGTATGGCTTAAAGAGGTTTGATTAGTAATGTTCAGCAAGAGTACAATCACAATGCCTGCAACTGCTGCTGCGGCTGTGCTACTGGAAGACTTGCAGAAGGCTGACCAGCAGCCCAGATCTCGCTGGGATGCAGCAGATCTTGTTGCGATGCAGCAGATCTGGCCCAAAACAAAACAGCTAGCACTCCTTTGCCACACTCAATGCATCTAATCTCGCCTCAACAGTGCACTTTGCAGCAGCACAGCACCTACCTGCATGCCATGCACGCCATCCAGCCCAAACACCAGATGCTGTGACAATCATAAGAACAGAGACGATGACGCACAAATCCCGCACACCAAATGACATCTCAGCGCACAGAGCTCACACACAACTGCTGCTGCTGCTGCTGCTGCTGCAGCTGCACGTTCAGTCTGCCAAGCGCACGGAGGTTGGGGACATTGTGGAGGCGCTGAGGGGCTCAACCAGCTGCAGCAGCTGCTGTTGACACACATCAACTATCAATCGCGCGCACCTCGATTACCCACGGCTCTTCCTGCTGCTGCTGCTGCTGCTGCTGCTGCTGCTGCTGCTGCTGCTGCTGCTGCACCATGTTCAGTCCGCCAAACGTACAGAGGTTGGGGACATTGTGGAGGCGCTTGAGGGCCTCAACCCGCTGCAGCAGCCCACGCAGGACCTGGACCAGCTGGCTGGCAAGTGGCTGCTGCTGTACACCACCATCACCATCACGGTGAGTCAGCAGTGCTTGATTGTTTTTTGTTCAAAACGGCCAGCTGCGTGGATGTGTGGTTGTGTTTGTGAGTGATGGCACCTGCCGGCTGGTCATGCGCTGCTGTGCCACCATCATTATCGTGGCTGGGTGAGTAAGCTTGGACAGCCGCCATGCGCACACCACCATCACCATCACTGCCGCCCACCCTGCTGCTGCTGCTGCTGCTGCTGCTGCTGTGCAGGGCATCAAGAAGACGAAGCTGGGGCTGCGTGAGTTCATCCGGCTGGGCGAGTTCGTGCAGCAGATCGACACAGACAACAAGCTGGCGGTGAGTGGCACGCAACTGCTGATCAGCGGCCATGGCCACTCGCTAGTTCCGTCCGCATATGCTGGTCAGCAGGCATGACCACTCAGCACATGCCTGCAGCACTGCCTGCATGGGGAAGCTTTGAGCAGAGGTAGATGGGGTGTTGCTGCTCCCTGCACCGCTGCCAAAACCAGCACATGCCTGCACACTATTAGTGCCCCTGCCTCCATTTTGCCATGCTGTGTTGACTGCCGACGCCATGCTGGTGTGCCATTCTGCCCCGCCTGCTTACTGTTTGCTATCGTAGTGCTGCAGCTCAACGTGCTGCAGTTCAGTGTGGCGGGCCTGGGCATGCTGTCAGGCTGTACTTACAAACACCTGCTGCTGCTGCTGCTGCTCCTGTCATAGCTCAATGTGGTGCAGTTCATTTTAGCTGGTCTGGGCATGCTGTCAGGCAGCCTCACATGTGCCAACTTTGTTATGCTGCTGCTGCCACCGCTGCTGCTGCTGCTGCTGCTGCAGCTCAATGTAGTGCAGTTCAGCGTGGCTGGCCTGGGCATGCTGTCAGGCAGCCTCACTGTCAAGGCCTCTTACGAGGTGGCATCAGATGACCGCGTGTCCATCAAGTTCATTGAGTCTACCCTGGTGCGCAGCAGTTGGTGTAGTGCTGAAAGTGGTGTAGGTTACAGCATCGCATGTCAGCATAGCATGCATCGTGCTTGCGCTCTGGGCTGTAGGCCAGGACGTGTCTGTCAAGTTCATTGACTCAATCAGTGAGCATCATCTGAAGCGTTGATGTTCCACCTACCATGAGTGACAGACTAGTATGTTGTCTTTGTGCTCACTCTTCCGGGCTCTGCTATTGTCGGTGGCCCTGGCCATTGCGCTCGCTGGTGCCTTTGGGACGGCATGTCCCGTGCTTCACCTGATGACGCCTGACTTACGCGGCCACCATTGTCATAATATTTCATCTTGTCCTGCACTTTTGCACTGCAGGTGCCAGAGAAGCTGCAGTCGCTGTTCCAGGCCAACAAAACCTGCTGCTGTCAATGGCCCCTCGCTGTTGCGCTTAACATTCAACATATGCCACTGCTGTCGTGCAGGTGCCGGAGAAGCTGCAGTCGCTGTTCCAGGCCAACTACGACCTGCTGCTGTCCATCTTCAACCCAGAGGGCTGGCTAGACATCACATACGTGGACCAGGACACGCGTATCGGCAGGGATGACAAGGGCAATGTGTTTGTGCTGGCGCGCGCACACGACCACGGCAGCAGTGACAGCAGTAGTTAGGCGCTGGCAATTTTGCCGGAGCAGCTGCTATGTAGATTGGGGTTCTGCGCGTGCATGTGTATCAGCTGGCGCCAGCTGGCACTGTGCTGCCGTCAGTGCAGTGTTAGCCTGGCTGAGCCAAACTAGAAAGAGCGCATGCTTCTGTTAAACAAGTGTTTAGTCGGTTCAGGTTTCCTGCTACGGCCTGAGCCAGTGCTGAAACTGCACTGTCAGGCTGCTGTCCAACTGGGGTTGTGGTTTGGTGTTCAGCGCCCTTCCGTGCTGGATTGATCTAGCTTCCTCTTACTATGTAAACCAGTACAATCTCAACGTCTTGTTGGTTTAGTAGGTGTTTGTCAGCTGCTGGCTTCGAGTTGCTGTGCCGAAAGACATTCAAATCTCGAAAGCAACTGCACGCGCTTCCTTGCTACAGCTCAACTCAAAGGATGCCCAAACCTACCAGTTTAAAGCTCGTTGCTGCAAGCTGCTGATCGGTATCAGAACGCTGTTGTGTGGCTGGCATGTTGCAAGCAAGCAGTAGAACAGCAGCAGTGGGTCGAGGAGCACGCAGGACAGTCAACGCCTACCCGTGCTGGCGGCGAAACCAGCCTCACATGCTCGTAGGTGGCATATGTATCATTGCGTTGCATGCATGCCGCAGATCTATGGTTCAGGCTGGGTGCCGGGTTGCTCATGCTGTAGCTGCGGTGCGTGATGCAGACAGTAATGCAGGCTGTTGCCTTGGCACTGCTACATGGTTGCGTGCTGCCTCAACGTATTCCATTCAACATTGTCTATGTATGCAGGGCCTCTCAAGGCGTTTGGTGCCGCGTGTGCGTCCTGCATGGCTGCTCAGAAGCTACGCACACAGGTCAGCAGTGCTGCTCAGCTGCTTGCTAGTCTCGCACCGAGTGTGTTCCTGCAGCAGTGATCGTGCCCCATGCAGCTGTCAATGTGTCAATCAAGCTGGTGCCTTGCTGGTCAAAGATACTTTGTGCTTGCTCCTGGCTTTTCCTGCCAGCATCCATGCATCCTGCACAGCCTGCAGCGCACCGAATAAACACCCAGCTTCAGCCAGGCGTCCAGCACTCTTTATGTTATCTGTTACTACTTGTATTCGGCTCAACACCTGCTGTGTTGCGTCCGCCTGCTGATGTGCAGTGGCGCTGACGCAGCTGGCAGCAGTAGCAATGGGTTGAGGATTAGTTGGAACCCAGGGCTGGTCAAGGACTGCCTGGATGTGCTGATCACATCAATCAATGTCGAAGCATCCAATGGCTACCCAGACACCAAGGTGCTTGCTTGATGCTTTGTGTGACGCATATCACAATGTACAGAGCTATCAAGACATCATAGGCAGGTGCACTTGCTTTCTGGAGGTGCATGCTGGCAAGCAGCACTTGCTGGTGGTGCGCAGCTGCAGCAGCGCTGCTGTAGGCAGGCTGTCGCAGGCCTGCAATGCCATGTACTGCTGGCGCTTGCACCAAATCACTCATATTAATTGATGGCCAACCTTGACAACATGATAGAACGATGACAACATGTTGTAAACACCCTGTCTGCAGGGCCGCAGTGGTACCTTCTCCCAGTTTGCAAACCTCAGCCTCAGCACAGTAGCAGACAATGCTGCTGCACTCGACGCAGCAGCAGCTGCGAGCGGCACTGTCAGCAGCGCTCCAGGCCTGCAGCAGCAGCTGCGGCAGCTGGCGCAGCAGATGGGCGGCTACGGTGCGCTGGAGGTGCAGCAGCGGCAGCAGCTGCTGCAGCAGCTGCAGGCGCAGCTGCTTCCCCAGGTGAGCAGCGCAGCAGGCAGCACGAGCGCGCCAGCATGCAGCATCTTGCATTGCTACGCGATTGCCACACAGCTGTGTGAGGTTTCAGACTGGTGCGATTTGAGCGTGCCTGCATGCACCATCTTGTCATCTGCTGTGGTAGCACTGACAGCATTGCAAGCACGGGGAGTTGGCACCACTCAAGCATCTAATGGTGCACTGCATGGGGTAGAGCTGTCTGCAAGTGCATGACGCGCACGACACAGCATACTGCGTAGCCATCACATCATCATTTGTGCGTCCTTGCAGGCCAGGAGTGTGCTGCTCCATGAAGCAGCACATACAAGTGACCTATACAGCAGCAGCAGCAGCAGCAGCAGCAGCAGCAGCAGTGCGAACCCGCCAACAGCAGCACCCTATGCAGACCAGGCAGCGGGGACGACAGCACCAGCAGCATATGCTGCACAGCCTCTTGGAGCAGCGCCACAGCCAGCAGCAGCAGCAGCAGCGGTGCAAGATGTAACGGCAGCGGCCACAACACCAGCCGGGTCAGCAGCATGGCCTGCACCAGATGCGGCGGCAGCAGCAGCAGCAGCAGCAGCAGCAGCAGCGCCGTATGTTGCTCCTCCTGCACCTCTCGGCAGGGCTCCTGCAAGGGGCAGGGGTAGGGGCAGAGCACTGCTGCAGGTTAGCCGCATAACAAGCACTGGCCAGGCGCAGCAGCATACACCAGCACCAGTACAAACTGACAGTATGGCGTCAGGCTCAGCAGCAGCAGCAGCAGTGCAGGAGCTGGCAGCTGTTGCAGCTGAGAGCCTAATGCAGCAGCCCGCCGTGGGGTATCAGCAGCAGCCATGGCAGCAGCCTCAGCCCCTGCAGCAGCCAGCAACTGGGAACCAGCAGCAGCCGCTGCCGCAGCCACAGCAACAATGGCAGCAGCCACTGCAGCAGCAGCTACCGCAGCAGCAGGAGCAGCTGCCACTGCTGCCTAATGCGGCCACAGCAGTAGCTGCTGCTGTGGACCCAGCTGCACATCCCGCTGCTGCTGCTGCTGCTGCTGCTGCTGCTGCTGCTGTAAGGCGCCGCCCTAGACCTGCTAGGAGGGGGTCTGCATCACAGAACGTAGCCATGCCACAGCAGCAGCAGCAGCAACAGCTGCAGCAGCAGCAGCAGCCTCAAACCATGCTTCAGCAGCCTGTACAGCAGCCCTGGTCTCTACCGCCCCAGCAGCAGCCATCTGGTGTTGCGGCACCACAGCAGCAGGAGCAGCAGCAGCAGTGGCAGCAGCAGCAGCCTGTGCTGCCTTATGCACAGCCAGGCTACCAGCAGCTGCCTGCTGCACAGCCTCAGCACAGCATCCCACAGGCGCCCCTGCAGCAGCACGTGTACACACCGCAGCAGCAGCAACAGCCGCTACAGTACGTGCAGCCGTCAGATCTGCAGCAGCAACTGTGGCAGCAGGAGTCGCCTGGGCAGCAGGCTCCACTGCAGCAGCCAATGCAGGTGCCAGCTGTGCAGCAGGCTTTTGCACAGCAGCCAGCCCAGCCGGCAGCTGTGCAGCCCGCTAGACCAGTTGCCAGGAGACCAGCACCTCCCAGGCGCAGCAGCAGCAGCAGCACCAGCATTAGCAACATTGGCAGCGACAGCAGCAGCAGTAGCAGCACCAGCACTCCGCTGGCTCAGTACAGCTACCCTGTGCCGCCAGCAGCTGTGACTGCTGCTGCTTTTGTTGCTGCACCTGCTGCTCCTCCTGCTGCTGCTGCTCCTGCTGCTGGACCTCCAGTACGGCGGAGGGCCCCTGTGTTTCAAACCTCTGCAGACCAGCACGACATGTACGCTGACCTATTCCCTGCGCAGCCTCAGTGGCAGCAGCAGCAGCAGCAGCAACTAGGTTTTGCAAAGCAGCTGGAGCAGCTGCAGCAGCAGCAGCAGCCCCAGCCAGCGTGGTCGCTGTACTATGGCTTTCCTGCAGAGCTTGCTGCTGCAGAGGGGCGGTCTGCTGCTGCATATGCACCTGTTAGCGTTCACAGCAGAGTGGCGTTCAACGGCAGCAGCGGCAGCAGCAGTACATCTGATAGTGAAGCTGGCAGCAGCAGCAGCGTTATGGAGCTGCCTGGCAGTGTTGCTGCAGATGCGCACGAAGGCGATGCAACAGCACATGCTGCTGCTGATGATGATGAGCAGCAGGCCGCAAGCAGCAGCCGCCACCGCCGCACCAGCAGCAGCTACCTTGACGAAGCAGAAGAGCAGCAGCAGCAGCAGGAGCAGCGTGCCAAGCGCTCCGATGAGACCTGGCAGCGCTTTCTTGCTGCTGCGCTGGTGGAGCAGCAGGCAGCAGCACTGCGGCCCAAGGTGGATGAAGCCGGCTCGCAAGTGGACCAGCGCACGTGAGTGGCGCAGGGTGCTGTATAGGGCATGTTTAAGCCAAGTTATGTGCCTTGCACGCGCCAGGCATGTGCATGGTAGGTTGCCTGGGCATGTTGTGGGCGCCTGCTGTTTCAGGCAGGCATCCATGTTGTCCTTGCAAGCGCGTGTGTCTGAGCGCATTTCAAAGGCATGTGTGTTTGCTGCTGCGCTGGTGGAGCAGCAGGCAGCAGCAGTGCGGCCTAAGGTGGATGAAGCCGGCTCGCAAGTGGACCAGCGCACGTGAGTGGGGCGGCGTGATGCTGGACGGGCTTTTTGTAAAGGGAGAGTTATTATTTCACAGCGTGTAAGCAGGGCTGAAGCTGGCTCTGGCGCTGAACAGCTGTATCCTACTGTTGTGTGCATCTGCTGTGTAAAGCAGTCATCTGTGATGTGTTCGCAAGCGCGTGTCTTAGTGCATGTCAAAGGCCTGCTGTCTTTCCTGCAGGCGCCCGCAACCGTGCAGCGGATCAGCCGCATGGCATGCTGCCTGTACTCGCCTGGTGAGCTTGCTGCTGCTGCTGCTGCTTCTGCTGCTGCTGCTGCTGCTGCTGCTGCTGCTGCTGCTGCTGCTGCTGCTGCTGCTGCTGCTGCTGCAGTGACGCGTGGCTGTCGCTGCGTGAGGGCCGCCTTACTGGCAGCGCGCTGTGTGCTGTGCTGGACTGGTTCAGGGGCAGGGGCAAGACCAGCGAAGCAGCAAGGCTGTGGCTGCAAAAGCTCAAGCTGGCACCACCCACGCCTGGTGAGGCTCCTTCTTTACTCTTCTCCTGCTGCACATGTTGGCCTCTGTCCAGCAACACAGTGACGTCCAGCACACATCCCTACCAAAGTAACGATTCTCAAATATCATATTTTGCCACCCTCAATTCCATATCACGCCCGTGCAGCCAACGAAGCCATGGCATATGGCACGCACGCACAGCACTGTGGCAGCCCACCAGCCCCCACCCCTACACAAGCAGCTGCTCCTCTCACATATTCTTGTGCACCAGGTGCTGGCCTCTGCCTCCAGCAACACAGTGACGTCCAGCACACATCTCTACCAAAGTGACGCTTCAAGTCTGTCTTTTTTTTGCCACCCTGCATCGCTGGTGCTCACCCCCGTGCAGCCAACGAAGCCATGGCATATGGCACGCACAGCGAGCCCCTGGCCATGGCAGTCTACCAGGGCTTAGCGCCACATGCTTGTCTATGTGCCTTACATGCCTTCTGCACCTGGTACTGCCCTCTGCCGCACCTGCTTCATTGCCATCTTGCACCAGCAGTTGACAGGTTCAGTAAGCATCTTCATCACACTGATTCCCACTGACTTGCCACTTCCGCCACCCAACACCCCTCCCGCATTGCAGCCGGCTTTGCCATGGCATGGCACCAGCCACCCAGCATCACAACCACCCCTCACCCTGTGTTTTGTCATTCTTTCCTCATTTATTCCTGTAAAACCACATTCCTCCCTCCTCGCAGCCAACGCAGCCATGGCATATGGCACGCACAGCGAGCCCCTGGCCATGGCAGCCTACCAGGGCTTAGCGCCACACGAGCAGCTGTCAGCGCTGGGGCTTAGGGTTTGGAGGGATGACGAGGTGCACGGCTGGCTGGCGGCGTCACCCGACGGCCTGATTACCGTCGGGACTGCTAACGATGCAGCTGGCCTGAGCGCTGCTGAGGCGGACTGGCTGCGGCAGCAGACAGGTGCGCAGTAAGGGTTTGCATGTAGCTGCAACCGCCGACTGTTGCGCATGGTAGTGGGTGGTGTCAGATGTGTGACTCAGCGTGTTGGAGTGTCAAACTTACCGTGCTCTTCCTGCTGCTGCTGCTGCTGCTGCTGCCGCAGGCGTGTCTGGCGAGGGTGTGCTTGAGATCAAGTGCCCCCACAAGGCTCTCAAGGGCAAGCTGCCAGCCCCTCAGGAGTACTACATGCCGCAGGTGAGGCAGGCAGCAGGCAGTACTATATACCGGGTCTCAAGGTTTTCAGCAGGTTATAAAGCGATCTTGGGTGTGGAGATGCTGAATAAAAATGGCTGCCGAATGGCCGTAACTATAGGACAGCTGCCAGCCCCGCAGAAGTACTACATGCCGCAGTTGAAATGGACAGCAGGCAGGGTCCGGGGCTCAAGCGGTTGCGACATGCAGGGTCTGGGTCCCAGGCGTTAGATAAGATGATGTTGTGGTTGTAGCGTCACAGGGGACAAGTAGGTTCCAGCCCCGCAGGGGCCCTACATGCCGCAGGTTGGGCAGGAGCAGGGCATGCGTTGTAGGTGCAGTGTTATGCAGCGGGATGTGCCTGCACTCCACGTGCGTAATCGCGGTGTGAGGGGTGCTGCAGCGGGCTCGCGTTGTGTCTGCCTGATGCTGTGATGACAGCCAGTGCATGCCGCCGTGCAAATCTTGAGCTCTTGCAGGTGTAGATGCTGCAGCGTTGCTGCTGCTGCTGCTGCTGCTGCTGCTGCTGAATGTGGTAGACGTTGACCCCAGCCGCCTTGCGCTGCTGCACTTTTCAACATGCTGCACTGTATGTGTCGGGTGCGGTGCTGCAGGTGCTGATGCTGTGCGAGGTGCTGCAGCACAAGTGGGCTGGGGACTGTTCTGCACCATGAACTCCTACGTCACACTTGCTGCTGTGCGTTTTCCACATGTATCTGGTTGTGTTGCGCAGGTGCGGATGCTGTGCGAGGTGCTGCAGCGCGAGTGGGCTGTGCCGTGCTAGATCTGGCTGTGCCGTGCTAGAACCCCAAGTCGCACTAGCTGATGCACATGTTACACAACCACTCGGATCTGACCTGCAGGTGCAGATGCTGTGTGAGGTGCTGCAGCGCGAGTGGGCTGTGCTGTACTACTGGAGCGGCGAGCACGGCAGCCACATGAGCCTCATCCACAGGGACAGGGACTACTTCGCACTGCTGTGGCAGGTGAGCGGCGCCACGTAGCTGCACACCCTTGTATAAGTTGCGCGTCAGCCGGTACACGTTCACTGCTGGTGGCTGCTGTGCTAGACTACTTTGCACTGCTGTGGCAGGTGCGCGGTGCTGCGGTGCTTACATTCCTGCAATCAAACCACATATCTGCAGCTGTCTGTGCTGTACACTGCCTTGCTAGTGGGCGTCGGATGTTGTTTAAAGTTGCGCCCAGAGCAAGACGCTGTGCCTCTGTGCTGCAAACTCAACGATGACTGCGTTGCTGCTGCTGCTGCTGCAGGCCATGTCGGACTTCTGGTGGCAGCACGTGCAGCCAGCACAGCTGCTGCTGCAGCACGCGTCACCACAGCTTCGCCAGCGCCTCACAGAAGCATACACTGCTGCTGCTGAGGCTGCTGCCGCTGCTACGGCTGCTGCCGCCGGCGCTGCCGCTGATGCTGCTGGCGATGCTGCTGCCAGCACCAGCGGCAGCAGCAGTGAAGGTGATGCCGCCACACCCTCTGCAGAAGCTCACCTGCGCTCCATTGTGCAGTCAGACCCTGAGCTTGCTCAGCTGGTGGATCAGCTGGAAGCATTGCGGCCCAGGCGGGTGCATCCTTATGCAGCTGAGATCAAGAGGCGCAGCAAGGAGCTGCTGAGAGCCGCGCCGAAGCGGCAGTTCAGCGCGGATGAGACGAAGCGCGCGGGCATTGCTGCTATGGATGCGGCGGTTGCACAGTAGCTTTGTGTCACTTTGTTGAGTTAGGGTTGGTGTGGTGTGTGTGATTGTATGCACGGCCCAGTTACATCTGCATGAAACTGCACCGCAGCTTCAGACCGCAAGTGTTAATGTGCATGGGCGTTGTACGTGCTTGCTGCTGACTGCGCTAGACCTGTCACTGACATCAATGATTGATGGTGCACAGGTAGTGCTCCCTCTTATTGCCGCTCCAGTGGGGGGCGGGGCCGAATGTGTTACTGCTATGGCTTGATGGGTAATTTGATCATCACGTGGATGAGTGATGATGTACATTCTGTACATGACCCTGTTGTGAGTGCAGCGCTGAAGCCAACAGCAGTGGAGCCGTGAAAGTTGCAGCGCCGACATTTTGAATCCACTTAATTGTTTAAGATTTGACACTGCTGCAGGCTTCAGATGTGCGGAGTTGGCAGGCAGCACACACGTACACAGTGAAAATGAAAACCCTCCCTTTACATTTTGAAGTTGCTGTGTCTGTTGGTCTGTGTATGCTGTGCCACGTGGCAAACCGTTTGCACAGCGTGCACATTGACTGTTAGACGTCCAAGATATCTGCAGCAACTGATGTGCCGTCTATGGCTTTGGAAAATGCTGTTCAGCATTTGTCAAGTGTGGACATATTTTGGCAGCACTGCAAAGCACGCAAGTGTGAGAGTATGGAGATGTGACAACACTTGACTGGTGCGCATAGCGCTCAACCCAGCGTCCAACGTTTGTGACGGTGCCTGCATGCAGCGTTGAAATATTAATTAAGTATAAGTAAAGTTTTCAACCCTCCTCAATGCCGCCACGGCAACAGAGGGTCTGTCACCACCATGTCGACATGGGGAATGGTGTGCCAATTTGCTGGGCAACCCTGCACCTTGCCGTGTAGGATACTGATTAACAGTGGTGTAAAGCATGGTTTGATGGTCACAGATGCCTAGTGGCCGATCAACTTTCAATACGACTGTATACACTGTATATACCGTATATACTAGTATATACTATACTATACTAGTATAGTATATACTGCTAGTAGTATAGTATACACTCATCATTCTACCTGGTAGTATACTAGTATAGTATATACTGCTAGTAGTATAGTATACACTCATCATTCTACCTGGTAGTATACTAATAGTATAGTATAGTATAGTATATGCTAGTATAGTACAGTACTGTATATGGCTCGCGGATCTCTTTCTGCAACGGAGTCTATGCGCAATGAACAACACCTAAGCCTCTATCAGCAGCATCACAGCCCTTTCCAGCCAGACAACCTCAGCCCCGGCACAGCTTGTGAGTGCAACAGTAAGCATTGTGCATGCGCAAAGAGCTTTTGAACGATCAGCACTCAGTCCATCATCAAACCAAGCAATTAAAACTTCCTGGCCTCGTTAGCAATGTCTCTCCAGAACTTTGTATTGAAACTTCTGCTCTGCGACTTGCAATTGCAGGAGTCGACTCCCGAGATGGCCTTCTTCACTCGAGCTTTGATGGCAATCGCGGCCTTTGTGCTGCTGTGCATTTGCTCCATCTCCGGAGCCAGGATCAATCCCTCTGGGTGAGTCAGCGGTGACCGTGTTTGATCAACGGATTGGCAAGTGTGCATGCTTGCAGCAATTGCTCATTGAGCGCATGCAATACACCCATGCGCAAAGACGTTTCATCGATGCCATTGCTTGTGTTGTAACGTGTGACAAGCATGCACCTGCAGCAGTGGCGCTCAGCGCAACAACGGTTGAACAACACAGCTGTACTGCAGTATTGTACCGCATGGGACTGGATGCTGCATGAGAACAGGCAAGGCCGTTGAAGAGCTGTATTGAATGCGCAGCAAGAACAGAGTGTGTTTGCTGTATGACATACTTGCACCACTTTGTCTTGACGCCAGATGCCAGCGGGCCGGTGAAAACCTCGACACATGGCACCACGTTCAACATCGGACATCATTGTTAGCCCCTGTGCACAGCCTGTGAAGCTGCCGCAGCTGCTGCTCTTGCTGGTGCCTAAGGATGTTGACTGTCTTACTTGCAGAACATGCCATGTGCAGCAAATTGTGCTGACCTTCTGGCCCCGCCCTGCCATGACTGTCTCTGGCTGCTGCTGCAGATCCGCTGCTGACATCACGCCCGCCCACGCTGCTGGCTTTGCTGCGTCAGGTACGTTGTGATCAGAGCTGATGCTTAGCATCCCTTGACTCATTCAGTGTTCGTGCTAGGCGTTTCATGCACAGATCATAGTGGAACCCCACCGGGTTGCTGCTGCTGCTCCACACCAGCACATCGCATTTTGTCTGCACAGGTCGTCTGCTTCACAGAAGCAAGGTCTGCACTCATAGGGCATACCTATACGTGGCAACCCTGCACGCAACGTTGCGCTGTCCTTGTCTTGTGACCTGCCCCTGCTCCCTCATCCTTTTACACTGCTCATGCACCTGCAGGCATCCCTTTTGGCGTGGCGCCACCGTCCCGCCGCAGGATGCTGTCTGAGGTAGGCGGAAGGGGAAGGAACCTGCCCAGGCCGATCCCTGGGGGAGGGGGCAGGAAACCGGATCGCCCCCTCCCGGGTCGGGGCCGGGGTGACAGGAAGTTCTAAAGGGAGAGTTTTGGCGGAGTTTGAACCAGCTGGTACAGCATACGGCTGGCCAGGAACATTACCAATGGTGCACTGTGCATGAGGCTGTGACAATTGCAATCACGTTTACAACAGCACCTGTGTGAACTCACGTCAGGCGGGCCCCTGGTGGCGGCGGTCCAGCAGGGGGCAGTTTGATCATCTTTTGTGGGATGTTGCCTCAACACATTATGTGTTGCTCTTGACGTTTGGCTCGGAGACGAGCAGCAAGGACGCAAAGTGGGCTTTGTTTGGCTGGAAAAATTCGCCGGGCTCACGCAGTAACAGCCAACTGCAATGGTATGTGTGACGAGTCCTATATATTTGTGGGGGTTTGTGAAGGAGAAGTTTGCCATGTTGTGTTACATTACGTTATCACCCAGCTTGTACATACTCCAAAGGAGTGGGAACCCCATTCAGGAGCCAACGAGAGGCTCATAGGGGCAACCAAATGCAGTTTGCAGTTGTTGTGCAGAGCTGTCACCACTGGGCAGTTTTGTGGTTGGGTGCTCATGTATGTAGTGCTTGCTGTACGTCAGTCAGTGCCCTCGCTGACAGCCTCTTGTAGTGTGGCGTTATGCTCGCATGAGTTTGTGTTCGCTGTGCAGAGGGGTGGAAGGCTGCTGGAGACGCTCTGCTATGCTGGGATGCGGTGCTGCTGGTCATGGCCTGCTGTTGCCAGCCTGGCACTTGGTCAGACATATGCTGTATTCAGTGTCGGTCTTGTCAGTGGCATCATCAACGTCATATCCAGGCCTTGGCAGTTGGCACTGTCTTGTCAGCAGTAATGGCTCAGTGCTACAGTTGCTCCTTCTGCCTTGCAGCCTTGGTTGCATCGATACAGCTTGAGTATGCTGGGACACTCGTGCGGATTGTTTCTTACACGTTTTGAGTTGACTAGGTGTTGACCAGTCATAAACTGCTGGCTGGGTGTATGGCGCTGGTCATGTCCAGCTGTTGTACAGCACAGCGCTGTGCTGCTAGCGCTGCTAGCAGCGCACTGCGGTATGGCAAATCTGCATTTTAACAGAGCTTGTCACCACCACAGCCCTGTGTGTCCAGCGTGATGCTGGTTCATGCAGAAAGGGTTGCAACGCACTGCACGGATCCATGTACACATACATACTATATACATTACAATACATTTACATGTATGCCGCAGTGCACCACCTGCTCTGGCACAGTCTTCTGGACTGTGTGTCATTGAGCAGGCTCTTCATGATCCCTCATGCTGCGCAGCCGGAACCTCTGCACCAACTGCAGCAGTGTCCGACTGCTGCAGCAGCAGCAGGACACTATTGAGGCAATAAACGCGCATTGCAGCACACGCCCTCCGCTCTCCGGTGCATTCCAGCACAGCTACCTCTCACTGGCCAGATGTTTTTTTGTGCTTTTGCCAACAGTGCACAGCTGGCGAAGCAGCGTGCACGTCACTCCGCTTTGTGCATGCTCCGCGTCACCTCAGAGTGACCTGATCCACACTCCAGTATGCATCCCTCAGGTTCCAGCTGCTGGGCTGAACCTGATGTTTTGAGTGCTGCATCAAACCTTGCCAACCATGTGAGGGCTCATGTTGGTCGATGGGGTGAGCATGCAAGGGACGCTGGAGCATCCACCACATGCCTATCCGAGTGCTGATCCAGCACACATGTAACACTTGCCCTGCAGCAGCGTATGCAGATGGACCAATGCATGACCAACAGGCCAGCCAGCCCGCAGCCACAAATGTAGATACTGCATAGTGCACAAGTATTGCATGCCAGGTAGCATGCTCTTTGCGCAGATGCATGCGGATGCGTGTGAAGACAGCAGGTGCATTAGGTGCTGCTGTGAGTGTGAGGCATGCAGACAGCACAGCACACTAATAACAGCAGCCCGAAACACCGCCGCACTTCAACAGCAGCAGCTCTAAGGCCTTGACTGAGGTTGTCTCAGCTGCCAGTGCAAACCCGCTGACTGCAGACCATGCCACTGAAGCCAGGGTACACCAGTCGCATGTATCACCTGTTGGAAAACACACACTGCACTGCACTGCACACTGCATATAACGCCCCCTCAACCTGCACTGCTATCTCTGCTAGCTTTGCCACTACCAACAGTTTGCTGCACTTGAAGCCAGTACATGCCCTGCTGCTACTACCTCTCAACACAGCACCCGCATGTGCCCTGCAGGTGAACCACGCAGGCGGCATGTGCCCTGCTAGTACAAAAATGCTCACCACAACACAGCCGCCGCCGCCGCAGCAGCAGCAAACAATGGCCGATCACAATGCTGGGGCACTGTGTCGCTGTAATAGGACCCATGGAAATCAGCAGCAGCACATCTCAGCACGCACGCATCAACACTGCTGCTGCATGACGCTGTACATCGTTTTATTCTGCATGCTGGGTATCATTCGTGCAGCACTTTGTGCATGCCAGTAGCAGCGGCTGCTAGGTGTGCTTATTGCCACATTGTACCAATGTACACTCTTCCTGTTGCAACCAGTTGCTGCCATGCTTATGTCACAAATGGTCAGATCCGCCACTGAGACAACTCTAGCGTACATCTCGCATCATCATCATCAGCGTCAGCATCAGTGCCCAAGGCCCCAGAAAACACAAAATGAAGCAGCAGCACTGCAGCGCTGCAAACCAGATGAGCAGACAATGTCCTTGTCACGAGCCACAGCCAACTGCTGCAGCAGTGCGACACGCGCACTGCTCTGTTTTGGCAAGCAAGAATGTGCAGGACGCACAGTGAAGCACAGCGTGCGTAACACCCGTTGCATGTAACAGACACATAATAAATGAGCAAGCGGCTTACCAAGACAAGAGCAAGCTACTTGCCTTTTGACCCAGACAGATGTACGGCACACTGCACACAATCTATCTCATCTGGGCAGTCATGAAGCACAAGAGAGCAATGGGTGACAGAGACACACATGGCACAACGTTGATATCTGCCCTGTGCAAAGCGACAAAAACGTGTACATTCATAACACCTAATCACACAGGCGGCCAGTCAACGCCTCTGCCCGGCAGTGCACAAGTAAGAGAGCAACATATTGTATGCTGTGCCGTGCTGCCTCTGCAGCTGCAGCTGGCACAAAGCAGGCACAATAAGCAGCACTTGCCCACGCAGCAACCTGGCGATGGACTGCCACTAGCTGCAGTATCGAGCACACAACAAGATGAAGAATGCTAGAGGCGTGGGCCACGGTCTGCTGGCCAGCTCAGCTAGCGGGCAGGGCTGTGCCTGTACAAAAATCTGCAACACTTGCAAGACAGCCAGCTGCACTAGCAATGCTACCGCTGCCAGTGCTGCACTCTTGCGCAGCACTGGGTGCACCCAGTGCGGCGAGTAGGTACTGCTGCCCCCTGCAGCTGCTGACGACTAGGCTCGCTGCTCCGCTCATCGTGCAAAAACAGCCAACCGATGCGTCTCTTCTTGGCACAGGATGCAAACCCTTGTTGCTCCCTGTCCCACAGACGATACCAATGGTTTGTTCAAGCCATGCGGTCCCAAACTCCATGAAAGGCCGTGCCGCACCTTGCATACAGCAGGCAGCATTGCTGCAACGAGCTACAGCGCCTGCTGCAGCTGCTGTTGGCGTTGCAGTGCCGACGGCAGTGGCAGCCTGCCTGCCTATCCCTCAACTACAGCTGCTGCTGCTACTGCTGCTGCTGCTTCAGCAGGTACGTGCGCAGCGTGCCCTTGCATTTGACATGCAAAGCCTGCGCGCGCTGCTGCTGGATAATAGCGCTGCTGACAGTGGCAGCCTGCTGTTCTGCCGATCCTGCTGCCGCTGCTCCTTCAGCAGATAAGCGCACAGCTGCCCATGCCTTCAACGGGCGTGGCCAGCAGTAGCAGCCGGCCCGCTTAACCCTGACGCTGCTGCAGCTGCTGCGGCTGCTGCTGCTGCTTCAGCAGGTAGGTGCGCAGCGTGCCCTTGCGCTTGACCAGCACTGCCTCCCGCAGCTCACAGCCCGCCTGCTGCTGCTGGTTTCTCAGCGCTCTGGCAGTGCCAGCCTCCCCTACCCCTTCGGCTGCTGCTGCTGCTGCTGCTGGGTGGTGGTGTTCCAGCGTGACTGTACATGGCAGCCCTGCTTACCCCTCTAGCTGCAGCAGCTGCTGCTGCTGTTGTGGCTGCCGTAGCAGCAGCGGCTGCTACTATGGCTGCAGCTGCTGCTGCTGCTGCTTCAGCAGGTAGGTGCGCAGTGTGCCCTTGCCTTTGACTGGCAGTGCCTCCCGCAGCTCACAGCCCGCCTGCTGCTGCTGGTGTCCCAGCGCTGCTGGCAGTGGCAGCCTTGTCTACCCCTCCGCCTGCCGCTGCTGCTGCTGCTGCTGCTGCTGCTGGGTGGTGGTGTTCCAGCGTGACTGCACATGGCAGCCCTACTTATTCCCGTAGCTACAGCAGCTGCTGCTGCTGTTGAGGCTGCAGCAGCCTCAACAGCAGCAGCACCTGCCCCTCTAGCTACAGCTGCTGCTGCTTCAGCAGGTACGTGCGCAGCGTGCCCTTGCCCTTCACTGGCACAGCCTCCCGCAGCTCACAGCCCGCCTGCTGCTCCGTCGGCAGCAGCGAGAAGGTCTCCTCGCTGATCTGCAAGCACAGAGGCACAATGCACTTGCTTATCCATGACCCAAAATCAAGTTAGCACGTGGTGTCGATTCCATCGTGACTTTGCCAACAGATATGCACAGAGGTATGCGCTAGATTGCACGAGCTGCCGGCAGCAGGGAGTACTACCCCGTGCCGCCTGTTTGCTGACTTGCAGGCACAGCAAGTGACAGCTACTTGGCAACAGCCATGCGTACAGGTGTTGCCAAAAATTGCATTGCCTCGCTGACACGACAGCCTCACTAGCAAGGCACTGCTGCCATCAAAAAAATGACAGTGTCCCCCAGCGCGGCACCGGGCATAACAGTCGCGCATTTGCCACACATGCAGCACACCTCAATAACACCCCACCTGCACTCGCCCGGGCAGCCCCGTGCTCTCCATCCTGCTCGCCATGTTGACAGTGTCCCCAAATAGGCAGTACCTTGCGCGGATGCTGCCAATCACCCCGCTCATCACGCGCCCTGAATGCACGCCCACGCGCACACGCACGCTGCCGCCCAACGGACTGTCCACAGCAGCAGCAGCAGCCACCAGTGCTGCGCCGAAGTCAATCATGCGGCTGGCATGCTGAGGGTCGTCTGTGAGGAGGCCAGTCGCACCCATCCAGCAGTCTCCGATGGTTTCAACCTTATAGACGCCGTGGGTGCTGCAGAGTGCGTCGTAGCGGCTGAACAGCTGGTGCAGCAGCAGCATGACCTGGCCGCAGCAGCAGTGGCAGCAGCAGCAGCAGCAGTCAGGGTGAGAGTGACAGCGCTGCAGAGCGCGTCGTAGCGGCTGAAGAGCTGGTGCAGCAGCAGCATGACCTGGCAGCAGCAGCAGCAGCAGTGGCAGCGGGATCAGCCGTGTCTTACGCAGCGCAGAAGCTGTAGCAGTATGCGCCAAGGCGTGAAGGCGTGCGTGCAGCAGGTGGCACTGCTGAGCAGCGACAAACCTGCGACTGCTGCTTCACAAACAGCTGGCTCTGCAGGTGACCGCACCCAACATGAAAAACAACGTTGTTTGCGGCACGTCGTGCACCCGTTGCACATGAGCCCAATGAAGCAGCACACAACCTAGCAGCTGCCAGCAATTGCATCTCTCACCTGCTCAGGCTCCACCTTATCAGCAAGCTCTGTGTAGCCCTGCACATCAGCAAACAGCACCGACACATTCGCATGCCACTGCTTGTACGCAACAGCAGCAGCGTCGTCCGCAGCAGCACCACCAGCGAAGGTGCAGCTCGCATGCCTGGCAGCGTCTATCAGCTGCTGCATGCTGTTGGTGCGGGCAGGTGGGCGATGCATGCTGAGCGGCGCCAGTGCTGACCCACTGCTGTTGCTGCCACTGCTGCTGCTAATGTTGCTGTTGGAGTGTAGGAAACTACGAGCAGCTGGTGATGCTGCTGGGTTTGGCTGCTGTGGCAGCAGCAACGCTGTTTGCTGCTGCTGCGGCGGCGGCGGCAGCAGCGATGCCAGTTCCTGCTGCTGCTGCTGCTGCTGCTGTTGGTGCATGGCTTGTAGTGCCAGCTGCTGCCTCAAGTGCGTACCGCCGTCATCTGGCGGCTGCAGCAACTCCTGGCCCTTGTCCTGCTGCTGCTGCTGCTGCTGCTGTTGTTGCTGCTGCTGCCGCTGCTGCTGCTGCTGCTGCTGCTGCTGCTGCTGCTGCGGCTGCTGCAGTGCCTGCCAGGCATGATGCTGCCTGAGGTCAGCACCATAGTCGTCGGACTCCCGCAGATGCCGAGGTTGCTGCTGCTGCAGCAGCTGCTGCTGCTGTTGCTGCCCTGGCATTTCATAAGCCCAGGGATCTACCAGGTCGCTCGCCTGCCCAACAGGCGGCAGCTGCTCCTGTGTGTCCTCAAATAGCGGCCACGGCGGCAGCTGCCGCTGCTGCTGCTGCTGATACCCCGTTTGCTGCTGCAGCTCCCAAGAGCCAAACCCAGCCAAGCCAAACTGCTGCTGCTGCTGCAGCTGCGAATCAGAGAAGCTGGGCCTCGGCAGAGCAAAGCTGGCTCTTGGCACAGCAAAGCTGCCGGCAGCGCTGCTGCCAGTGCGCGTGATCAGCCTGCGCCGCAGGTGCTCAGCGACCTGCATTGCAGCAGCAGCAGCAGCAGCAGCAGCAGCAGCAGCAGCAGCAGCAGCGGCAGGTCAGCAGGTGCAGCTTCAAGAGAGATACGGTGCGCACCAGTCATGGCGAGTACTCCGTATGGCTGCTTGTTGGCTGGCACGTCATGTACACCATGCCTGCACCAGCATTTATAGAAGCAGCAGCCCCTGCTGTGGCATAAGTATGAAGCCGCATACTTGTGCGGGGCATCCTGATAATATGAAGTTGCGCACAGGTCAACCAGCATCCCTGCTGCTGCTGCTGCTGCTGTGGCGCCTCACCTGCTGCGGCATCATGTCGTGTATGATCTGCTCCCCAGCGCGCATCTGCTGCATGCACAGCAGCGTGTACAGCGTCTGCGCCACCACCAGCCCCAACTCAATGACCAGCTTGCGCACATTCTTGTCCATAGCAGCAGGCTGCTCCGCTAGCAGCAGCAGGCAGCCCAAATCCTGCTGCGCAAAGCACAGCGGTACGGCCAGGAAGCACTCTGCGCCATAGCTGTCAGCCAGCTGCTGCCAGTCGCTGAATTGAGCGCTGCTGCTGCTGCTGCTGCCAGCTTGGCGGCTGAAGCTGGAAGTGAAGAGCAAGCGGCGGCCGCGGCAGACTGCTTGCACGCTTGGCAACACATCCAATGGCAGCTGCAGAGGAGGCAAGAAGCTCTGTAGAGGATCCACATCTTCACTACCGCTGCTGCTGCTGCTGCCATATCCTGCTGCTGCTGAGGTGTCAGCGTCATCGCTGAGTAGGCTTGGCAGCATGATGTGCTGTGTGGCGACTCCACTGTCCAGTGTGCCTTCCTCCAGCACAGTCAGCACCATGGAGCAGCCAGGCAGCAGCGTGCACACCAGCTCCCTGTGTACATAGAGCGGGGCAGGCAGTTGCACGTGGGCACATGTGGGCACTGGTACCATCTTTGAGAGGTTCTGCAGTGAATGCTCAGAGCTGCTGAAACAGTATGAAGCACTTGGGCGGCACTGCTGAATGCCAAGAGCAGAGTCACTGTTGTGGAGACCGCATCAGGCGGAGCGCATGCAGCAGTGTCCACTATGCTGCTCCCGCACCCAATGCAGCCATATTTGTAGCGCTCAGATGCTAAATACAGCCTCAAACAGGCTGCCGAGCATACGTGTGAACAGCCACAGCAGCAACAGTCTGCTGTCACTGCCGTGGCCAACACATCGCAACACAACAACCTCCAGCATACAGGCACAGCCACACAATGAACACCACAAGCAGCAGCAGCAGCAGCAGCAGCAGCAGCAGCAGCAGCAGCAGCAGCAGCAGTGCTCACCCCAGCGTCTCCAGCAGCGCCTCTGTCTCGCTGTCTCCCTCAGCCGCGCAGCTGCGCTTGGCCACAGCCACGCTCAGCGTGCGCTCACCAAAGGCCAGCACCTGCTGCTTGGCTGACTCGTACCACACCTGCAGCAGCAGCAGCAGCAGCAGCAGCAGCAGACATGCTGTTGACGCTTCCTGACTACTACAGCGCAGCACTCGCACTTCTACCCGCTACACCCGCCGCAACAATACTGCCCCGCAGCACTGCCACTTGGCACACAACAACACAACAGAAAGCCTGCTGAAGCCCTTTCAGTACAGCAAATCCCCTCCCTGGCTGTGGCAGGAAATGCGTTGAAGGCACCAGTACAGTGCTGCCGCGCCGCACCTGCCGGGGCTTGCGCAGCCAGCTGCTGCCACCAGCTAGCCAGCCCACAGCCAGCCAGGCCAGACTGGCCAAGCCCACGCCAGACAGTGTCTGCAGCGTGGCCGGGTGCTACAGGCAGCACAAGTGACACACGCGCGTGGAAAGCAGGAAAAGCAGAGCAGGCAGGTAGACAAATCAAGAAAAGGCATGCACACCATGCACAGATCTAAGCAACCGCTGCGTTTGTTTTGCATATGATTAGGCTTTGTGAGGCGGCTGTAGCTGCTGGCAGCAAGCCAGGCCAGACTGGCCAGGCCCACGCCAGACAGTGTCTGCAGCATGGCCGGGTGCTGCGCAAAGCACAAGTGATACATGCGCAGCAAACAGATCAGGCACACAGTTCAGGAGGAGGGACACATACCATGCCACAAACCAGGCAACTGCTGTGCTGATTGCAGGCTGCTTTTAAAGCCGACATTTGGTGGCTGCCAGCCAAGCCATCGATCAACCAGCACAAGCAGTATAGACAGCACATGCAGTACAGTACACATACATGCAGTACAAGCACTACTACTGCTCACCGTCTGCGTGATGATGTCCAGATCCATCCTAGCCAGCATCTGCTGCGCAGCTCCCCACCCAGCAGCACGCTGCCACAGCAGCAGCAGGCCCACACCTGCAGCCGCCACGCAGTACAGCCAGTGCTGTAATGCCACACCTGCTGCTGCAGCAGCTGCAGTGCCAGCAGCATGTCGCAGCAGCTGGTATGAGCTTGGCAGGCGCGCAAGCAAATCCTGCAGGAGTTGATGCAGCCTGAGTAAGTTGCTGCCATCTGCTACTGGTGCAGGGGGTGACGACGCCTCCTGCTCTGCTGCTGCGTGCGCTGGAGCAGACCCAAAAGTAGGCACTTCTTGCTCAACAAGAGGTGTGCCAGGGCCAACTGCTGCAGCCTCAGCAGCTGCAACAGCCTGCGCATCCACTGCTCCTGCTTCAGCAGCTGCAGCAGGCGTGTCTGCATGCTGCTCCTGCTTTGCCCCTGCCTGCACCTCCAGCAGTGCCTGCTGCTGCTGCTGCTGCTGCTGCTCCTGCAGCTGCTGCTCAAAGGAGCTCCGCATCTGCTCCACTTCCAGCTCCTGCTGCTCATCCAGCTGCAACAGCTCCCGCTGCAGCCGCTGCTGCTGCTGTTGCTGCTGCTGCTGCTGCTGCTGCTGCTGCTGCTCGGCCTCTTCTTCACGCTCCTCAAACGACGGCCAGCACCGCTGCTGCTGCTGCAGCAGCTGCTGCTCCAGCTGCGCCTGCTGCTGCTGCACCAGTTCCAGCAAATTGATCTGGCTGTTGTACTGCCGGCGAGCCAGCCCCTGCCGCACAGCCACAGGCTCAGCTTCCGACACAGCATCAGCTGGTGCTGCCAGTGCCTGCTGCTGCTGCTGCTGTGCTGGCCACAGCGTCGGCAGTTGACTGCTGCTGCTGCCGCCGGCTGCTGCACAGTATGAGCTGCGGCGGCTGGAGGAGTCACTGCCCCGGCCTTCCAGTATCAGCACTGCGTCATAGAATGACAGCGGCAACGACAAGCGGCGGCTGCCAGGTGCCTGTAAGAGCAACAGCAGCAGTGGTAGGCCAGCTGCGTTGAGTTGACAGGAAGCTGAATCAAGTTGAAGGTGCAAAGGAAACAAGCAAAGCACTACAGTTGAAGGGCTCGCCACTCCAGCAACAACAACAGGCACAGGCACTGCAGCTTGGGCCCAGGCATCATCAGGCTATCCTGCAGCTGCGTGCAGCTGTCATGCTGCCACCTCTGAAAGCCACCATTCTACTGCATCCCAGAACGTCTCTGGATACAACATGAGAGATGGTGACAGGACCCACATGTAACTATGCTCTCTCATAACAAGATCAGCCTGCGCACCTGAGGATGCCCTCTGCTGGCATGAGGCACTCCAGCAGCAGCTACAGCCTCACACGCAGACATGCGCCTCGCCCGCCTGCTGGCTACAGCCTCACACGCAGACATGCGCCTCGCCCGCCTGCTGGCTACAGCCTCACACGCAGACATGCGCCTCGCCCGCCTGCTGGCTACAGCCTGCTGCTGGTGCAGGGGGACCGGCAACGGCAGTGGGCCCGAGCTACACAACCCAGCAGCAGCAGCAGCAGCAGCAGCAGCAGCAGCAGCAGCTGAGTTCTGCTTCACCAAGCTGCTGTTGCTGCTGCTGCTGTGTTTTGCAGCAGCAGCGGCACGGCTGAATGGGTTTGGCTCCTGGTTGAGCCTGCCTGCCAAGCCCCGCAAGTCGCACGCACTGCCAAAACGCCGTGAAAGCCGTGCCGCAGAGTTGCCAGCTGAGCTAAGGCCAGCAGAAGGCACGCGGTACACCCCAGCAGCAGCAGCGGCGGCCGCCGCTGCTGCTGCCACCGCCTCTGCTGCTGCTGCCTGTGCGCTGGTAGCTCCTGCAGACGCAGCGGCGCTGTAGCTGCGGAGATCGCCCACAGCAATGTCGAAGCTGGTGCGGTGCAGCCGCTGCAGATCCTGCTTTGTCCAGCGTGGCAGTGGCGTGGCCTGCACAACCGCTTGCTGCTGCTGCTGCTGCTGCTGGTGCGGCGGCTCCCTGCAAGCCTCTGTGTCCAGCTCATCTGCTGCAAACCTATCATACCAGCAGCCGGGCGTCCCTGCACCTGCTGCTGCCGCAGCTGCTGTAGCAACTCCTGCTGCTGCTGCTGCAGTTGTTGGGCGGGAGCCAGCCGTAACACCATCTGCTGCTGCTGCAGCCTGCAGTGCTGCTGTGAGCTGCTGCATACTGGCTGCACGGCTACCACCCAGCATCTGACCCACACATCCTGCAGAGCGCACCCGCAAGCCTTCAGGCTGCAGCTGCTGCTGCTGCTGCTGCTGCTGAGCCTCACTTCTGCTGTGGCCTACTGAGCTGCTGCGGAGCATGCTGCTGCTGTAGGCCTTACACTGCATTGCCGCCACGTCTGCCGCCTGCTGCGGCAGCTGCTGCGCAGATAAGCCTTCCGCCCCGGCGAGCTGTAGCGCAGGTGTCGCTTGCCCTGTGTTGCTGCATCTGCGGCTATGTGCCTTGCTGCCTGCAGCACTGCCAGCTGCACTAATCCCTGCCTTCTGCTGCTGCTGCTGCTGCTGTGCATTACCAGCTGGCGCTAGCATGCCCACACACATCCACTTGTACGCTGCAAGCAGCACGCCGGCAACTGCATAGTACTCTGGCAGCTCTGAACAGTACGCCACACCAAAAGACAGCGCAGCACTGCTGATAGCGCCTCGCTGCACTGCCATCACCAGATGCATGTGCCTGTACAGCAGCGTCAGGCCCAGCAGCTGTCCCCCAAATGCTGGCCATGCATCCTCATTTGCAGCTAGTGAGAAAGCCAGCATCAGAAACGAGTGGAACATGTGTGCTGGCTCTACACTGCTGCTGCTGTTGCTGCTGCTGCTGCTGCTGCTGCAGTCCTGCACGGAGCAGCTGCGCGCATGGATGATGCCATGCAGCTGCACCAGCAGCAGCCGAGTGACCAGGCAGGAAGCCATGGCTGCTGCGTTGATGCTGCGTGCGTGCTGCAGGTAGAAGCGCTTGCACAGAGTGGCCAGCAGCACTTGGACACACAGCACGCTCGCGCACACCTGCAGCAGACCCCACCAGCACACGCCATGGAGAGCGTAACAGTAAGCACAGTATCACAGCTTCGCGGAAGTGCATTGTGCTGGTACAGGCAACTTCAAGTAACACAGTGTTAGCCTCGGGATCCGCAGGATGAGTACAGTCAGGACAGGAGTCCACAGATGTCAACATGACAGCAGCTGCGATTTCACGTGCAAGCAGGCACTTCCTTGAAACCCAAGCTCACGGAAAGGCAGCTGCGTAAGCAGACTCACCAGCCCAATGTGGCAGGGGTTGATGCTGAAGCCTCCCAGCCGCACTGCTACTGCTGACTGCGCATGCTGCAGGCACTGCAGCGAGTACAGCGCAATAAACGCGGCATTGGACAGCTTCACAACCGCCAGCTTAGACACGAACGCAGCGTTGAGCAGCGGCGGGGCTTCCTCCACACGCCACAGGCACCTCTGCTGCTGCTGCTGCTGCTGCTGCTGCTGCGTATCATCTGCTGCTCCTGCAGCAGATGCTTCTACAGCTTCATCAGAAGCAGCTTCTGCTAGCGGTGCAGCGCCTGTTGCACCGCTGCTGCTGCGCCGCCGCTCATGCACTGCCACTCCGCTGCCTGCTACACTAGGTGCAGCAGTGCCTACTATATTGCTGGGCATACGTGCACTGCCTGTACCGCTTGCTCTTCTGGATCCCCTGCCCTTCCCATGCATCCTGCTGTCGCTGCTGCTGTGCTGCTTCTCTCGTGGCCCCACACACGCATGGTACGCGTGGTGCAACAGCAGCAGCAGCATGAACGCATTCACGAAGAACTCCCCTGACGTGGTCACTGCCAGCAAGCTGCTGCTGCTGCTGCTGCTGCTGCTCCATCTGACACTCCCCAGCTGTAGCAAACTGCTGCTGCTGGGGACTCCTGCTGCATTCATCCACTCCCCTGTCATGCTGCTGCTGCTGCCACTTGTTCCTGCAAAGACTGCTTGTGGGTCAGTAGCAGAGCTGCTGCCAGACACCCATAAGTGGCAGCTGCCATAAGCCAGTACCATCAGAGCAAGCTGCTGCAGGTACTGCTGCAGAGGGTCCTGGTGCACCAGCAGCAGCAGCACACCATGCAGCAGCATGTGCTGCTGGCAGGCGCCATGCAGGGAGTGTGCACAGCTGAGGAACAGCAATTCCAGTAGCTTGCCAAGCACATACACTGCTGCAAGTGCCTGCAGGAAACATACGCCACAGGCAGGCAGCGCAGTGAGGAGCTGCCACGTGCAAGCAGGCACTTGCAGGAAAAAAATTGTTTGTGGTATCCTGCAAGCATTGCTGAAAAAGATCATATAACAGACAGGTATATAAATGCTTTTCAAGACTTCAGACAGTGCTGGAAAGCCAGGAGCTCAAAATGCACCAGCCAGGTTCCTGCAGACCTTGTGGAATGCCTGGTGCCGCTGCTCAAAGCTGCTGATGTCAGCAAACAGCCAGCCCAGTCCTGCAAGGTTGGTCAGCAGTGGCGCAAGCAAGCCCAGCAGCCCCAGCCGCTGCTGCCAGCCCCAAGCTGTCGCAATCCTGCTGCTGCTGCTGCTGCTGCTGCTGCTGCTGCTGCTGCTGCTGCTGCTGCAGTGGCTGGTGCCGTTGCTGTTGGGCAAAGTTCCTGCAAGCAGGGCCGCCTGGCTGCCAGCTGCGAGGGTGGCGAGTGCTGCATCGAGTGCGCTGACTGACAGGCACAGCAGCAGAAGCCTGCGAGGAGGAACAAACAAAGGTGGGGAATGGGTGTGGGGAATATACGCATAACTGCAGGATGCAAGGCCGGGGGGCAGGCAGCCCAGCAACACCTGTGGATGTGGTGTCTTGCATCAGCACGGACCAGTGGGTCAACAGGGCCAGGTTGCTCATCACAAGACAAGACGCATATCTTAATATGCTGATGTTAAGCTGCTGGGCTGCAGGAACCCTCAGCCGCTGCACACAAGCGTGCCCTACAATGCAATGTGTCTTGGTGAACTGTGTGACCTGCAAGGCTTAAGGTCGCAGTTAATGCTAGCACCAAAGACCCTGCAGCTGCTGGATTCAAACGTAAAGCACACCTCACAAACACCAGTCTCAGAAGATAGCCAGAGGATAAGAGCTGGGCTCTTGGCCAAAACTGCACTGTCAAGAGTTTGAGCTTGAAGTGTTTTGCTGCCCAAACGTTCAACCCCCTGCAACAGCGTGCACAGGGTGAGGTAAGTAGCAGAGGATTGCATCTAACACTAAGATCTGCGTGAAATACACGAGGGGCACCCTCTGCATGACCCTTGCTGCACCTGATTGTGGCGACAGCCATACAGTCTGTATAGCATGCTAAAGGCGACGGCCTTTCCGGTGCGCTGTCTTCTGCCTCATCAGGGCTGAAGAAGAAACCCAAACTCAGGTATTTGAATGATATACAGAGGTCCTTCTGTCGAGGCCGCTGCTGCAACAAAGAGCGCGGTGTGCTGCGTGCCTCCGAGTGCCACTCTTTATGCTGATTTATAAATCAGTTGAAACTCACAAGTTTGCAGACATCTCTTCATCCCGGTTGCTTGGAGGGTTGCCTACAACCTTGTCATCAGCAACATATCTCAGCCAAGTTACATGCCACTGCAAGTCCAAGGCGCACCAGAAAAGCCTCACGTTGATCACCAGGCTTCACATGCTTCTAAGACTTTGCTTAGTAATTACGCACATTTACTGTGCCTGCTATGGCATCCACAGCTGCCATCATATCACCTACAAAAGCACTGCACGCCAGTATGTCCAGTCACAGGCCTGCAGCGCAGGCTTCCTGCCGGTCAAATCAGGCAACTGCTGCCACTGCGCCAGGGCGATGCACCAACCTCCGCACAGCTGAGCACACCAGAAAGCCACACCAACTCCACTTGTGCCAAATAACATGGTACGCAGTCCACAGGGACACCACAAAAGATTGAGTCATAATCGGGTACTCAGTTCACCCCTGCCACCTGCTCAGAAAGTACTCAATCGTCAACAGCAAAGTAGAAGCAGCGCGCTTCTGGGAGTGCAATTAAGCTGTTCGTCTATTTAACCAGGCAACCACACACATAAATGTAGAAGTGCAAGCAGTCCCGTGGGTCTGCATCCCATGTTGCAAGGTCTACCTAACACACACAGCACTGCCGGTACGTATTCTGCTCCTCTGCTGAAAAAGTAACCTGCTGTCATGAGTCATACAGCACACACATCAGCCATGCTGCCTGTGCAATGGCTGCAATCACTCAAAAGCGTAAAATATGCGTGGTTTCCACCATAATAAGGGCGTTTCGCCCTGTAGAGAGCGCCGCACGGGCTGCTGCTGCTCTGCTGTGCAGTGTGATCACTCCTGCAAGTCAGGTCCCATAGAGCTGTACACTCTCCTGCATAGGGCGCTCCTGCTGCTGTTGGTTGTATCAGGTTTTGTTTCCAGATTCTCTGGTGTAGCCAAGCTGTCAACAGCGCTGTGCTGCAGGCTTACAGGCCCTTGCCCATCATCACTGGCATGCCCTTGCCGGTAGAGATAGTCTGCAGCAGCATGATAAGTGCACACAGCACAGCAGCTATGAACGCTTGCAACCATACCAAAAAGCGTCGGCAAGTGCGCGCCTGATGACATCATGCCTGGGTGTGAAAACAAGCTCAGAGCCAGAGGCTGCGAACAACCACACAACAGACTAGCAGGCAGATGACCGCTGGACCTATTCACACACAAATTCAATGATGCTGGCACGGCAGGGTTTCCTCTTCTGCATTCACGTTGTATGGGGCTGGCTCGTTGACCCTAAGTCCTGCTCTGTTCAGAGGAGGCCAGGCGCAAATCAAGACTCAAACAAATCAAGCCCAGAGAATTGCACAGAGAAGATGCTGAGCATCAAAGTCCAGCATAGCATTCGTGTGGCGTCACATTTTAAAACTTTACTGGAGAAAACAAAGTGCAATCTGGCAGACCGGCTCACCTGGGTGGTGGTGACTGTTGTCACCTTCTGGCAGACCGGCTTGCACACCTTCTGGCACTGCTGCTGGTACACGATGTCGCACATGGTCTTGGTCTTGGTGATGGCCTTGCACTGCGTCTGGTACACGGTGTAGGGCACGTCGTTGCAGATGTCCTGGCAGTTGGTGTCCACCTGGGGCATCGCACCCTGCGGTGCGGGCAGACAGTTGCAGCAACAGCAGGTGCAGGTGTACAGCGCAGCAAGGTCAGTTCACCAAAACAGCTACTTGTGAACAACATACTCAACTTTACCTCGGCAATGTGTACTTCAGTTTGTCATAGCATTGCTGGCAGCGCTCAGGTCCAGCATGCGCCATGCAAGGCTGCTCACAGACACCCTTACATGCTGCTGCATGTACCAGCTGCCAGGATAGGCTCGCGCAAAACATCCTATGAGAGGCAACACGCAATAATGCAAAACCAATGCACGCAAACCTTAATGGCACTGTAATTGCTCACACAATTCAGCAGTGGCCCTACCTTGCCGTATGAGGCAGCCGCCATGTAGCCCTTGCCCATGGCTGCCCCCTTCATCCACTTGTTCTTGTGGATGAGGCTGTCCTTGCTCAGCAGGTGGCGGCCCTTGCCCTTGCCCAGCGACATCACAGGCATCACCATGCCCTTGCCCTGCAGACGCAGCAGCAGCAGCAGCAGCAGCAGCACAACACGATTGACTGATGTTCCAGGGTTCAATGCTGTTGAGAGACATCACAGGCATCACCATGCCCTTGCCCTGCAGACGCAGCAGCAGCAGCATCGCAACCCGATTGACTAATGTTGTATGATTTAACGCTGTCGAGCGACTTCACAGGCATCACCATGCCCTTGCCCTGCGCAGCAGCAGCAGCAGCATTGCAACACGGCTGACCAATGTTTCATTATTCACTGTTGTTGAAAGACATCACAGGCATCACCATGCCCTTGCCCTGCAGACGCAGCAGCACAACACGGTGAGATTGGATGTGCAGGATTTAATGCTGTCGTGAGGCATCACAGGCATCACCATGCCCTTGCCCTGCAGACGCAGCAGCACAACACGGTGAGATTGGATGTGCAGGATTCAAGGCTGTCGTGAGGCATCACAGGCATCACCATGCCCTTGCCCTGCAGACGCAGCAGCACAACACGGTGAGATCGGATGTGCAGGATTCAAGGCTGTCGTGAGGCATCACAGGCATCACCATGCCCTTGCCCTGCAGATGCAGCAGCACAACACGGTGAGATTGGATGTGCACGATCCAATGCTGTCGAGCGACTTCACAGGCATCACCATGCCCTTGCCCTGCAGCAGCAGCAGCACAAGGTGCAACAGACGGTGTTGCGGCCTGATAACAGCTGCTGATGTCGGTCCAACAAAGTGCTGCCCTGGTGTGGACCTGCAATGATTAGTCTCAAAGCTACAGCCCCTGCTGAGAATGACCTGTGCATATGACATCATACCACTGCGACAGCAGCCACTAAGCATGGACATAGGGTCTGCTGCTGACTTGGCAATTGCTGTGTTGTTGTGCTGCTGCCCACCTTGCCGGAGGAGACAGCCTCAGTAGTGGTGGTGGTGGTGGTGCACACCCTGTCACACTTCTGCTTGGTCAGTGTCACGGGGACCTTCTGGCATGCCTGCTCAGCAACAAATTGCACAAAAGGAATCATCGCAGGTGTGCAGCAGCGGGCCACACTGAGTGAGTGGTGAAAGGGTGCAGATTGCACGGCACTTGGCTGGGTTGTTCAACGCGCAATTTGCTGTTGACAGAGACTTTTCATTGTGGATACAAGCAGTGGCTGTGAAAGGAGACACAGTTGGCTTGCAATGCAGGTGCTTTGCTGCTTCTGGCGGTCTCTGTGCAGCTGCAGCTGAACGCCACAATGCACTCCTTTGCTGCTGCTCTCCTGCTGTTTGCAAGGCGTCCGCGTATGTTGAACCTCAAAAGCTAGACAGCTGAAAAGTTCACACTGCTGCCCATGATAGCATGCACCTCATGCAGCAGCTCCCCTGCAACTGCTTGACACAAACGGCTGCTGCTGCTGCTGCCGCCGCTGCTGCCGCCGCTGCTGCTCTGGTGCTGCTGCATCGCCGCTTACCTGAGTCTGGTAAGGCACATCGTTGCAGACCTTCTGGGGGATGGGGTAGCACTCATCCTTGCAGGCCTGCTGGCACTGCACATCCACATTCACGTCACCGCCCTTGCCTGCAAAGGCAGCGTGAATGCAACGATAAGAATGATGTACAACGGCACGTCTGGATACGTACATCCAGCACTGCTTGACATGGTACGGTGTATGATATGCTGCATGTGTTACTGCGTGCAGGTGGTTGTGGCGTAGGTGTCGCTGCACCTGTTGGAGGCTGCTGTGTATTGCTGGGGCACTTGCGCAAGTCACCCATATGCCAGTGATGCAATGTCAGCAGCCCCGGCACTGCTGCTGCTGCTGCAGTTGCTGCTGCTGCTGGTGCTGATGTTCTGCTGCATGCTCACCCTTTCCCAGCATCTGACCCTTGCCCATGATTAGGCCATGCTTCTTGGCTGTGTGAGCAAGCAGGCGAATGCAGCAGGAACAAACAGCGGAGTCAGCTGTGGTCCAAGTCGCTTGCTTTGTTGGTGTCCATAGAATGAAGTTAATCAGCATTCGTGGCCTGGTCAGTATACAGCGGCCAGCGATGCGCATCCAGCTACGTAGCTTGTGGGAGCCATCTCTGTTGGTGCCCTTGCAACTGCTGCTGCCTGCTGCGACGTAGCTGCTGCAGTGCTGCTGCTAGACTTGCCGCTGGCAGCCGCGAGCCAAATTCGGTAACTTCTGGCATGTCATATGTGGCATAAATCAGCTCTGCGTACCTGCTGAAAGCTGGGGCCCTGCAACCAGGGCCAGCACCAGGAGTGCCACCTGCAGAGTGACACAGATAGCACCGGTCACAGCAGCAACAGAAAGTCAGCAGCTTTCGCACGCGACTTTGAGAGCGATGCGGCGTTTTAATGCTTGTGCGAGTGTGTGCAGCTGCACGATGAGTGCACCCCCTGATTGACCGTGGCACTCGCTCCACTAGCATGCCAATGTGCGGGACGCGCTGCGCTGCAATATATCAGCAAAATTACTCAATTCGTTCTGTATGGATGCTGGCAGGCTAAGCTCGCTGATCTGGAAGCAAGCCTGGCGCAGCAGGCTGGCTGGGTTATTCGATATTGGTGAGGCCGTTGGTGGGCGCTGCATCTCTTCACGGATGCGATAGCATGTTTGTCATTCAATCAGCTGCATTGCTGACGGCATCTGAGCGGCATGTGGCTGTTTCTGCCTTGCTGTGGGGTATGCTGCAAGTGGACTCACCAGACGCTGCATCTTGAACTGTTTAAGCAGTCTGTGAGGAGACGATATTAGCCTAAACAGTGATCGCAGGAGAACTGGCTGCGGTAAGCTGGCTGTTCAACACCTTTAGGAGAGCCACTATTTCAACTAGTGACAGGCTGCCCATGAAACCTGTCATTTGATGCGGTGCATCACGTTGGTGAGGTTGGTGAATATCAGGAAATTCAACTATGTGACGTTTTGAAGATCTGAGCTGCTTCTGAAGCGGGGGTATCGGTCAACTTGTCGTCATATGGCTGCTGCCAAGTGTAGCCTGCACAAGTCGTGTGTGTGCCGGTTGCAGCGCATATCAAGGCAATTTCTTGACACCTGTTGAAAAGAAACTATAATACAGACCGCTTTGCCCCTGATCAAGCATACACAGTTGGACTGTGGTTCCCTGCTCTTGCCGGTCACTGACCGGGGTGACCCCGGCGGGTGAGTGGCACAACACATCGCCGCATCGACATTTGGCAACGCCGTACACTGCATCGATAGACATTCCAAACAGCAGTTGCTTAGAGAAGTGATGGGTGACGGACTGTAGGCCATGGGTGTACTACACACCGTGCCAGAAATTGGGTGCCACGGAGGAATGCTCTGCCACATCTGCGTGCCTGTATAAAATTGGTACAACGTGCAAGCAAGTATAATGCAGCATAATGAGTACTTACATGGCTAGAAGTGGCCCCCAAAAAGGCCACCATGGCTGCTGAACCTCGTATTGCAAGCATGTGCACATGCATGCACGTGCATCCAGCCTGGCCGCTAGCATCCCAACATCATACTATGACGAATGTCAAAGCACGTAGATCATCTCAAGCTTAGAGGTAATCATACCCCAGCCCTCTCGTCCCACACCGCTGCTGGCAGCAGCCCCATCATGGGGGCGCCGCATCAGCTGCAGCACACACGTGTGCGTGCCTGCTGCACACAACGCAGTGGCCACCACCTTCTGGGGTTGATACAGCAGCCGCAGGCCATTTCCCATACAGCTCCCAAACACCCTGATCTGCAACCAGCCTGCTGGACACTAGGTCACCACAGCAAAACCCTGGAAACCTCGCCTGCTCTAGTTGCCGCCGCGCTTGATCGCGCAAGCTAGCCAGCTATGGCATCAATTCATAAATCATGTCAATCAATCGCTCTCTTCGCTGTCTTCCTCATCGCTGTCTGCTGGCTCCGGCGCTGCAGCCAGCAGCTCCTCCAGCTTGCTCTCCAGCTCTTCCTTGTCACCAAACTCCAGCTCAGCCTTCTCTATCTGCGCCGCATATCCTGCAGGCATAACACAGCATTTCACACAGTACGGCACAGTCAGCACTAGAGTGGAATAGAGTGTTATATATAGTTGAGTGTGCTTTTCTCTGATTGTGATTCTATTTCCTTGCTCTGAATTAGGTGCGAATGATCAGCTGACCGCCTTTCACCGTCGCTGCAATGCGGCCACCACAGCTCAGCGACAGTCAACGCATGCACAGCTGACTGGTCAATCAGCGTCATCAACCTCCTGGTCAAACACATTATACTTGGTCAAACACTGTGGTCAACTCTGGTCAAACACACACTCACGCAGCAGCGCCTCCTGCAGGTCCTCAATCTCGTCCTTGTCCAGCCCAGCATTGCCAAAGTCTGCAGGCAGGCGCAACAATTGACACAGCTGTCAAGCACAAGGCCTGGCTCCAGACCCTTCTATAGTAGCAGCTGTGTTGTTTATGCAAAGCAATGGCTGCAAGACTCCAGGGCAAGGCATTCCTTAAAGCTTACTGCTGGTTTAGCGCTTAGCTCACGGCTAGTTTGGCAGTGGTGCTGCAACTGCAGCCCTTCTAGCTGCAGCTGCGGCACTGCTACACCCTCACCAAACCTGCTGAGTACCTCTTGCTGCTGCTGCTGCTGCTGCTGCTGCTGCTGCTGCTGCTGTTGCTGCTGTACCTCATCACCTGACCTGCCGAGCACCAGCTGCTCCTCCTGCTGCTGCTGTGCTGCTGCAGTCACCCCTCACCTGCCCAGCTGAACACCTCATGCTGCTGCTGCTGCTGCTGCTGCCTCACCTGGCCTGCTCAGCACCTCCATCCACCGTGCAGCCAGCAGGTTGGTGAACTCCTGGTTCTTACAGTACGATGCTGCTGCTGCTGCTGCTGCTGCTGCTGCTGCTGTTCCTGCTGCTGCTGCTGCTGCTGCTGCTGCTGCTGCTGCTGCTGTGCAGCCAGTCCTCACCTGGCCTACTGAGCACCTCCATCCACCGTGCAGCCAGCAGGTTGGTGAACTCCTGGTTCTCACAGTACGACTCGCCACCAGCCGAGCGCCACGCTTCCGCATCGGCTGCAGGGCAGCGGGATGAAAAGTAACAACAAACATGAGCAGGTTAGGTGAACTCCTGGTTCTCACAGTACGACTCGCCGCCAGCAGAGCGCCACGCCTCCGCATCAGCTGCAGGGGCAGCGGATGAAAAGTAACAGCAAAGATGAGCAGGTTTGAACTCCTGGGTCTCACAGTACAACTCGCCGCCAGCAGAGCGCCACGCCTCTGCATCGGCTGCAGGGCAAGCGGATGAAAAGTAACAGCAAAGATGAGCATATTTGTAATCCTGGTTCTCACAGTACGACTCGCCACCCGCGGAGCGCCACGCCTTCGCATCAGCTGCAGGGGCAGCGGATGAAAAGTAACAGCAAAGATGAGCAGGTTTGAACTCCTGGGTCTCACAGTACGACTCGCCACCAGCAGAGCGCCACGCCTCCGCATCGGCTGCAGGGCAAGCGGATGAAAAGTAACAGCAAAGATGAGCAGGTTTGAACTCCTGGTTCTCACAGTACAACTCGCCGCCAGCAGAGCGCCACGCCTCTG
Organism: Tetradesmus obliquus; assembly: GCA_030272155.1. Classification (NCBI taxonomy): domain Eukaryota; kingdom Viridiplantae; phylum Chlorophyta; class Chlorophyceae; order Sphaeropleales; family Scenedesmaceae; genus Tetradesmus; species Tetradesmus obliquus. Next base: position 1,635,269 of record CP126200.1, on the reverse strand, counting down.
CATCGGCTGCAGGGCAAGCGGATGAAAAGTAACAGCAAAGATGAGCATATTTGTAATCCTGGTTCTCACAGTACGACTCGCCACCCGCGGAGCGCCACGCCTTCGCATCAGCTGCAGGGGCAGCGGATGAAAAGTAACAGCAAAGATGAGCAGGTTTGAACTCCTGGGTCTCACAGTACGACTCGCCACCAGCAGAGCGCCACGCCTCCGCATCGGCTGCAGGGCAAGCGGATGAAAAGTAACAGCAAAGATGAGCAGGTTTGAACTCCTGGTTCTCACAGTACGACTCGCCGCCAGCAGAGCGTCACGCCTTCGCATCGGCTGCAGGGCAAGCGGATGAAAAGTAACAGCAAAGATGAGCAGGTTTGAACTCCTGGTTCTCACAGTACGACTCGCCAACAGCAGAGCGCCACGCCTCCGCATCAGCTGCAGGGGCAGCGGGATGGGCAGAGGAAAGGTCTCGGTGTGTAGAATTGTGACGCACAGCAGCACACAGTCCAATGCAGGCATGCATGTTATGCACAGCAGCATGCAGCTATACGCTTGCGCAACACTGATGCTTGCACATCTCTTTTGCTTGCACATCACACCGTCAGGCAAATGCACTGGCAAAACCGCCTGCCTCGCTGCATGACACTCTGCCTCGGCGGTTTACATTCAGGCAACCCCGACCGCTGGGGCTCAGCATATGCAATCATGGCACGGTGGCTCGCACTACTGTTCATGAGAATGCTGCATGCACGTGTGTGTGCATGCAGCCGCAGTTCAGAGCATTTCAACATCAGGACTTCCCTGGCCACGTTCTCACCACTGATGCTGCAGTTCTGCATGACTGTCCTGCAGACGTACAGAGGGTGTGGCGGTATGGTTTTAAGTTCCGACCTGCATCACAGTTAGAGGTATACATGAGCGGTGCTACCCGTGCTGACCTGAATGCACAGTGTACTGCAGCAGTCAACAGCATGGTGGCGCACTTGCGCACAAAATATCGTTCTTGTGCCGATTTGACGCATCCCAGCATGATTTCACTGCTTTTGGTCAACTGGTGACACAGCAGTTGCACCAGCAGCTGGACAGTGCACGGTTCGCCGATGGCCGTGTGTTTTCTTTTTTGGACTCCACACCGCATGGTGCATCCGTGACAGTTTCACCAATGTCTGTGGATGCAATTCACGGCCACATACGCAAGTATCAGCAGCACTTTGTTATCACGCGCATGGATAAGATGCCTGGTGTGTATGTGTTGATGGGCAGGCAGCTGTATCGACAGCAGACGCTGGATGATTTGCAAACCAGCGGGTATTATGCAACCGCTGGCAATGTGCCAACTGCACAGGCCACTGTCACTGCTGCCATGTCCTCCCCAGCGTTTCAGGTTGCACAGTGGGCATACCCCAGCAGGGATGCCATGATGACACAGCTGCAGGGGTTTCCGTATGCATCGCTGCTTGTGAAAATGCATAAAACTCTTGTCAAAATGCGTTTTTTTGGCTTGCAACGGCCGCAATGGACTTATACCCGTGGCCAAGATTGTTACAAGGGTATTCCGCGCGGTTTTACCTTTGCTTGACCATCTGGCATGAAACTTTGTCCTTTATGGGTCGTACCTGGGCCACCGACGGTACGTGGCTGTGCTCCAACTCTGAGGGCACCGTGAAGGCCCTGCGACGTTTTAACTTGTCATGCATGTGTTTTGACGAGTATGTGCATGGTCTCGGTTGGCGGGCTTGGGATGTAGTACGACTGTTTACCAACATTGATCGGGCTGATTTGCTGGCGCGCATTGCTGATCTGCTCACGCGTGCATGGACCAAACATCTGCCAACGCTGAACGCGTCAGCGGCATCACACGGCTCCACTGCAACTGCATCCACCATGGTGCTGCAGGTGTTTGCAGATGGCTCGGCACATGCATGGCATGTTTCTCTGGATCATGCATTCTGGGTGTATGGTCACCCCAGTCAGGCCGTCATTCTTCTAGAGGGCACATGAAGAATGATAGAGCTGGGTTCGATCGTGCCCGTGGCAGCTTCCATCTTCTGACACTAGCCGAGGCGACAACCTTGTCAGCCCTTTTACAGCATGCATATGTACGTTTTGAAGATACGGTGTACCACCAAATTAAAGGTAATCCAATGGGCATTAACCCTGCTGTGTACTACGCCAATCTTTACTTGCTGTCGTTTGAGCTTGAATTCTTGCAGCAGTTTAAACCGCTACTGCGCGTGGGTAGGCGCATACCGGCTGTACCACGGTTCCAAGGCCCCAGGTGGGACATAGTTGACACCATGCTTGCTTGCACAACCGAAGCTGAGTTACAGGCTGCAGATTTGCCGGGTACTCCTTACTTGCGCTACGCTGCATCCATGTTGTTGGACCTGTTTCGCTGGCTGAAACGCTTTGCGGATGATAATACGGTTGGCCCCAATCGTTACGTGGAACGGCTGCTGTACACCACCCAACCTGTTCTGGGTGGCAGGACTCATGGCCTGTATCCGACGTGTTTGACTCTGGAAAAGCAAGACAGCACCATGCACAAATGTGCTGCTCTTGATATGCGGGTACTAACTGATGAAACCCCTTACCCTGATGCACCAACGACCGAACCAGGGTTTGCATACTCATATACTGTGTTCTTTGACAGACGGCGGCTGCAGGCTTTCTCATCTTTCGATGTGTTACGTTTCCAACATGTTACATCCTGCAAAACCGCTTCGCATGCATATAACATGTTGCATGGCAGGCTATGTCATATGTTACGCATCATCATGCACGAAAAATGTTTTGTTCTGGAGGTGGCTAGGTGCATTCACCACATGCGACGATCCGGGTATGATGCAAACTGTTGCTTCACACATGTTGCACGGTACTTGCGAAAGCATCTGCGTGGTACCTTCCGCACGCCATGCATGCGCATGTTTCATGATATTCGGCATGTATATATCTGCATAGCAGGCTCTGATGAGGGTATCAGGGGACGTGCTGATGAGTGGGACCCCACTTATCATACTGTGGTGGTGCCGCTGCCCCCTGCCGTGTCACCTGCCGTGGCTGTTCCCTGAGAGTGGTTTGAACGTGGCGTTGGAGTAACATTGCTTGACGTGGGGAGCACCAGACACCTGAGTGCCCGTGTCAGACCTAGCCGTGTTGCCCGTCCTCTGCGAATGTTACACATACCTGCACTGCCGTTGCTACTTGACTGCCTGCAAGGACACACCACATTAAACAAACAAACCAACCAACAAACAAACAAACATAACAAACAAACAAACAAACATACATACGTAACATCTTCTGTTTTGTGTTTTGTGTCCTGCGAGTGTCATCACTGGAACCTACACCACGGTCTACCTGGCACTACTTCAAGGGGGTGCGGTGCAGATGGCAGCCCTGCCCGGGCGTTGGTCATCTGACGCTGCCGCTGCCCTGTAAACCTTATTTGCGCCTACAGGTGAGAACTTCGCATGATGCTATGATGCCATGATGCTGGACAGACGTGCCTGCGTGGACAGCCCACTTGGAGCGCCAGGAGCCTTCGGGCAGGGGGGCGTCTGGACCAGCATTGCTTGAAGGTGAACGGTTATGCATTTACCATGCCTAAAACTGTCATATGACACCCAGTTGCGCCTCATTTGGGTCTGCCAGCAGGTTTCAACCCTCAGGGTCTTATCCATAACCCCTATTGCAGCCAAATAGATCCAACAGTTACGCTGCAAATGACCAGAAGTGAACATTTTCCCCTAAACACGCACCTGGGTCGCACAGCAGGTCATATGCCTCCGGGTCTTTTGCGATGCTGCGGGTGATGCTCCTCAGCATGCGCAGCGCCTGGCTGGGGGATAAGCTGCTGCTCTGGTCAAACACCTGCAGCATCTTGCGAATCTCTGCCGCGTCTGGCTGCACCATGGCTGCAGGAGGTTGACCGTGGAGAAACAGTTACTGATGTGCTGGTGTTGGTGGCTGATGCTTGCAGGGGCTGGTGGCTGATGCTTGCTGAGATGTTGCAGGGCAGTTGGTACACTGAGTGGCAGAAGTTGAAGCGGAAGCTGGCTATGTGCACGTCAATGAATGTGGTGCAAGTGAAAGTTTGGAGCTGTTGTGTAGACGGGGCCAGCAGCAACAGCAGTGGGTAGCAACTACAATGGCAGCAGCAGCAGCCGGGTCACCAAGGGGGGCAGTCACTTGAGTTTTTTGGAATCAGGAAAAACAATTACCGCAGCTCAGCACGGCCTCATTGTCCAGAGCTTGAGGAGTGTCAGATGTCACTGCGCGCCTTGTTAGGGACGGTTTCAGATCCTTGAACAATTCACGCATTCGACACGATCGGTGCTGCATTACAAGTTTCTTTGGTTGTGACTGAGGGGCTGCTGAAACAAACACAATCCCATCTTACCATCCAAGACCATCATGCACAGCTAACGGGAGTTGCTTCAATGATCCATTGGCAGTACGACGCCAATTGAAAGCATATAGATGGCGTCCCTGCCCATCCAGCCATTCTGCTCGGCCCGCACATGCCCGCACGCCCGAACACACTCAGCAGCAAACGTGCGTCCAGGGCGAACCCTGATACCTGTAATAGCACAAAGCCAACATAGCAATTGGCAGTCACGCCTGGGTCGTGCCTCAGCAGGACTCAGGCACTTTGCAGCAGCAGGCAAGGGTCCCTGGGCTGATGCGAAAACCTCGCTCGCCATTGGCGGTGGCGTTAGCTCGCTAGCATACGCTGGAGGTTCAGGCCCTAATGGCCCAGGCGGAGGAGGTGGCAGTGGCTGGGGAGCTGGAGGGGGCGGGGAGGGCTGGCATGCAGGCCCAGGCCCCAGCAGCATCAGCAACGCGCTGTGTGATGTTGCTGTTGTGGGCGACACCAGCGCAGCAGTGGAGGAAGTAATCCTGCTGGATGTGGGAGGTGAGGAGCTGCTGGTGTGCTTGCAGGACAGTTGGCTGGACTGACAGTGATGTAGCTGACGCGGGCGTTTCCTGCAGGGGTTTGGCAGTACAGGCAGCAGGGCATGGTAGCACTTGAGCACAGCTGCAGCAGAGAGCACACGCAGCAACTGTTTGTATGCCATAGAACCTCTGATGTTCACTGCTGCATTGCCACACTTGGCTGTGACCAACACTTCAAGTATGCTGCCACATGCGTTTTTCCACTTTCCACTGACTTTGCCACGCTTTGCTGCTGTCTTTCAAAAGGCATGAAGTGTGGCGGCTGCGTGGGGCATGTCAAGAAACTGCTGGAGGAGCACCCAGCATTACTGCACACCATTTCTCTCGCTTGCATGTACCACACCCTGGCATTTTGTTGTCATTTGTATATCGTGTCATGTCACATTGTCATGTCATTTTCCATCTCAACAGGCATGAAGTGTGGCGGCTGCGTCGGGCATGTGAAGAAGCTGCTGGAAGAGCACCCCGCAGTGCTGCACGCAACAGTCAACCTGGCCACAGAGACAGCGCTGGTGCGCGTGACGCTTGCTGCTGGCGCTGACCTGGACAAGCTGGCGGCTGACCTGGCAAAGGTGAGAAAGCGTTATATTGTTATTTATATTGTTATGTAACACACTTTGAATGGCGTTTGGGTCCATGGTGTGTGCGGCAGTGTGGTTGAAGCAGCTGCATGCTGAGCTTTGGGCCGGGCCGTTATAACACTTCTGACGAGTTTTGGAGGTGAGCGTTGCAGCCGTACATACTGGATGACCAGCATACAGCAAAGTTCAAAAGCAGGACACAGCAAAGGGCATAAACATTTACAGACCATGTAAGAGAAGAGACAGTAACCAGAACATGCTGCTGCTGCCTGCTGTTGCCACCACCACAACACCCCGGCTGTGCATTAGGTGCTCACCAGTGCCGGGTTCAAGTCACAGCGCAGCAAAAAGCCGGCTGAGTGAAGCAGCGTGGTGGCATGCAGCAGCAGGAGCAGCAGCAGAATCTGCAGCAGCAGCAGCAGCAGCAGCAGCAGCAGCAACTGCAGCAGCTGCTGAAGCGGCGCCTTGCTTAGCTGCAAGTTAACATCTCAAGTGCATAGAGCTAGCAGAACTGAAGAGCAGCGTGTAGTGGTGTTGTGTAGCTGGTTGTTGTGTAGTGTGACTTTCTTGCTTGTCTTGCAGCTGCCATTGTTGTGTCGCCTGTTGACTGTAACGCAGCAGCTGGTGTCCTCGTTTTCAGCAGCCACGTTGACCACATCGTCAACAGGAGCAGGGTGACTTTGTGTGCCCTTTCTTGTTTTTCTAGAAAACCTGTTAGAGAAACCTGTAAGGGAGCCGTTGTGTTTTGTTGAGGCGAGGCGAAGCTTTGCAGCCATGAAGCGTCATCTCGTTGACATAGTCACCAGCGTTTGCTGAAGCTGTGCAGAATGGCCCGCAAGTGCAGCAAAGTAGCGCTGCAGATGCCTTACAAAAGGCAAAACACATGAAAAAAGAAAAAAACATAAAGGAAATGTGTTAGAGGAACGCTCCACATTTTCAAACCTAGAGAACGCGGCCAAGGGCCATAACACTGCAACCTAAACATCCTGCCAGTGTATTCATTACGTGTCTGATGCATACCGGGCCAGCATGAAGATTGCAAGAAGGTGGTTGCTTGTAAACATCACGAACCAAATTGCATTGCTCAGCAAAAGTGGCAGTCCAGGCGCCTGAGCTTCACACTCAGTGCTGTACAAGGGTGCTGCAAGGATCTGATGTAGGGTTTTGCTGTCTGTCAAGGTGCTGTGACGCAATCACCAGGCCATCTGCACTGCTGGACATTCCAGTGGTTTGGCAGCCAGCAGCTGCTTCAATTTAAATCCGCCAGTCACGTAATTATGATCACATTTCAACATCATATATACATTTGAAAATGTGCTGCTGTGCAGGTGCTGAGCCGTGCAGGCTTCAAGTCCACGGCGCGAGAGCGGCGCGGCTCGGGCTGGGTTTCAGAGGCCGCCCTAAATCACAAGCGCCAGCAGAAGCTGGACAAGCTGCGGAAAACCACGCACGACCTGGTGTTTGCGTGGGGTTTAAGCCTGCTGTGTGGTTTAGGGCACCTGGGCCATGTGTGGCCTGCTGCACCGGCCTGGCTGCATGCGTTGCACCACCCGCTGCTGGCTGGCGCGCTGTCTGCAGCTGCATTGCTTGGTGAGTGTCAGCCGCAGCTGTCGGGAACATGTATGTTTGTGGCGCAGATTTATGAGGTACTGTTCTTATCTAGCGTTCTATGGCGCTCACCGCTGGCTGGCGCGCTGTCTGCAGCTGCATTGCTTGGTGATTGTCAACTGCAGTTTTGGGAACATATATGTGTGTGGCGCACATCCAGTTGCCACGTTCGGCGTGCGCCAATGTCACCACTGCTGCGTGTCGTAATGCCTGCCATACTGCTTGCGCTGTGCCCTGCAGGTCCCGGCCGCGACATCATCACCGCAGGCGCGCAGGCGCTGGCAGCGGGGCGGCCCGATATGAACAGCCTTGTGGGGCTGGGTGCTGGGGCCTCCTTTGCCGTGAGCTGCGTGGCTGCCGCGCTGCCTGCGCTGCGCTGGAAGACGTTCTTTGAGGAGCCGGCGATGCTGCTAGGTGAGACCTTCAGTGCAGCAGCTGGGTGCTAAGCCCTCATTTGATGTTGTACCTCCCTGAAAAGTGATGTGTTTGTGTTGTGCCTGCGCTGCGCTGGAAGACGTTCTTTGAGGAGCCAGCAATGCTGCTGGGTGAGCTGCAAAGTGCTGCAATGCGCTAAATCTGATGGGAACGTGATGCTGAAAGCAAGTTCTGTTGGTGTCGATGGGACCAATGTTGTGTGCTTTGTGTGGTCATGCGCAATGGCCTGATATGAACAGCCTTGTGGGGCTGGGTGCTGGGGCCTCCTTTGCCATGAGCTGCGTGGCTGGCGCGCTGCCAGCGCTGCGCTGGAAGACCTTCTTTGAGGAGCCCGCGATGCTGCTAGGTGAGCCCTGCAAAGTGCAGCTGTTGGAGTTCGATTTGAATTTTTAAAAGGCTGAAAATGTGATGGATTGTTTTGCTGCCTGCGCTGGAATACGTTTTGGGTTAACCAGGCATTTGCTTTGTTTTAATATCTGAAGAGCTGCCAGCAGCAAGTGTCAAGTGAGGGTTTCAGGGAAAGTGGTTCCAAGGCAAGTGCTTGCAAGGCAACTGTGTTGTGTGTTATGCGTGTTACTTAACTTGAGACAGGCCACCCTTCCGTCATCAGCAAAAATGCAATGCAGCGTGTAGCTGAGCAACACTTCAACAGGATACCAACCACCTCCATCTGCTGCTGCTGCTGCTCCTGCTGCTGCTGCTGCTGCTGCTGCAGGCTTTGTGCTGGTTGGCCGTGCGCTGGAGGAGCGTGCCAAGCTGCAGGCCTCATCAGACATGGCAGCCCTGCAAGGCCTCATGCCGCAGACTGCTCGCCTGGCACTCAAAAAAGACGCCAGCAGCAGCAGCAGCAGCAGCAGCAGCAGCAACAGCAATGGACAGGAGGTAGTGTCCCTGCAGCAGCAGGACGGCGCTGCACCCACCACCACCAGCAGCAGCAGTAAGGCGCCAACTCAGCAGCAGCAGGACCAAGGCAGTACAGGCAGTACATCCAGCAGCAGCAGTACAGGCAGTACAGGCAGTACAGTTGACAGCTACCAGTGGGTTGAAGTACCTGCAGATGCAGTGGGCCCTGGTGATGTACTGCTTGTACTGCCTGGGGACAGGGTGCCTGTTGACGGTACGGTGCTGTCTGGCCGCAGTACAGTTGATGAGTCAGCACTGACTGGGGAGCCACTGCCCCTGGTCAAGGCGCAAGGTGAGGCAGTATAGCTAGATCATGCATCGCTGCTGCTAGAAGATAAGATAACAACCAAGATAACAACCATGGATGCTGGTATTCAGTGCGTTGTTTGCTGCTGCTGCCCTGGCTCTCAGTGCAGCGTGCCAGGGGTACAGCAGCGCAACCATCTTTAGGTCTTGCTGCAGCCTTTTGCTCCTGCAACTGCATGTTCAACCCCGGACAGCCCTCAATCAATCACAAATGTAACTGCAACAACCATTATTTCAAATTCACCTCTATCGCTTTGTTGCTGCTGTGTCCACAGGCTCCACTGTCACCGCCGGCACCCTCAACTGCGACGGCGGCCTGTTAGTGACAGCCGAAGCCTCCGGCCAAGACACAGTCATCGCAGACATTGTGCGCCTCGTCGAATCAGCGCAGGCCCGCACAGCACCCATCCAGCGCCTGGCTGATACTGTCGCCGGCAAGTTTGCATACGGGGTCATGGCGCTGTCGGCTGCCACGTTCGGATTCTGGTCAACGATCGGAGCAAAGGCGTTTCCGCATGTGCTGAGTGCAGCAAGCGGCTCAGCAGCAGCAGCAGGCGCCGCCGGCGCCGCTGCCGCCGGTGCATGCTGCTGCCCTCCTGCTGCAGGCGCAGCAGCGACGGGCGCTGCTGCTGCTGCTGCTGCTGCTGCTGCCGGCGGCGGCGCTGGCGCGCTTGCTGCTGCTGTGCCGGGGGCAGCAGCGGTGCTGCTGGGGCTGCAGCTGGCATGCAATGTGCTGGTGGTGGCTTGCCCGTGTGCATTGGGTCTGGCCACTCCTACTGCTGTGCTGGTTGGCACTGCTGCTGGTGCAAGGAAGGGGCTGCTGGTGCGGGGCGGCGACATACTGGAAGCCACGTCACAGGTGGGTGTAAAATGTTAATTTGTGTGTTATCGGTGCTGTTTTCCTTTTGTTGTCAGCGTCGTCTTGTGCATATGTGTGGCAGGCCTGTGTGCTGCTGCTGGTACAAGGAAGGGGCTGCTGGTGCGGGGAGGTGACATACTGGAGGCCACGTCAGTAACAGGTGGGCGTAACTTGTTACTTTTTGATGGTAAGTTTTGCTGCTCTGTTGCATGTGTGATGTGTGTTTTTCTGGTTGTAACGTGACATAAGTACCAAAAATATCAGCAGGCAGCTTGGAAGTGACGGGCCAGGCTTGTCAGTTGTATAATGCATATGTAGGGATGGGCAGATCCGTATGTGCGTATATATACGTATGTTTCACATACGCCGTATATATACGTATATATACGTATGTGCTTTCAAAAAGGCCGTATATATACGCTTTCGCATACGGCATACGCTTCGACATACGTATGTAGCACATACGCCACACTTACGGAATCGCAAGCGGCGTCTGTGTAACACTATCAATACCGCGGCGCTGATCTCGAATCTACTGCATGAAAGCTTTGCATTGATACAAATTACCATTGCTGAGCGCTCATGACTCGCTGCTCATCTCTATCATCATCATGGCACTACAGCCACCAAAGCCCCTCAAGACCCCGCTTGATGAAAACGGCCAGCAGAACGTGCTGGGCAAGCGCCTCACTCCGGAGGCTGGCTTAGATGAGCTGCGTGACGCTAAAACGAACGGCAGGCTGCCATGCTGGGCACTGCTGGAGCCCAAGCTGGTACATATTGACAAGAAGCAGCCCAGCCAAGGCGTGAAGGTGGCGCTGTGCTGCACAGTGTGTCTGGCTGAGCTCATGCCATCCAATATCTCCAACATACACAGCAGCCACTTCGATAAGGAAGGCAACTGCAAGGCGTTCCTGAAGAAGGGCAGCGGCAGCAGTGCCAGCAGTGCCAGCAGTGCAGGGGGCAAGAGCAGCAGCAGCAGTGACAGCAACAGCGACAAGGCGGGAATTGCCCAGTACTTTGCACCTGCTGTCAACCGCACCCAGGCCATGGAGCACCTGATCAAGTTCCTGGCGATACGTGGGTGCCCCTCGCACATCGAGGACCCCCACCTCAAGGCAGCCTTTCAAGCGCTGGGCTGCACTCTGATCAGTAAGTGACAGCCAGTGACTGTGACGCTCGAGAGGCCTGCAGCAACAACCACAGCACCTGGCTGCCATGGTTGGTAGCAGCAGTGCTGTTCCCATGGTTTTTTTTCTAAGCTGCATCTTCTCATGCCTGCAGCACCTTGACTGCACACAGCAGAGCACAACAGACACCGTTCTGGGTGCCTACATCCCCAACAGCTACCTCGTTGCTGCTTTGTCCTGCAGGCCGCAAGGAGCTGTGCACGAAGAAAATCCCTGATCTGAGATGCTGGTGGGAGAAGAGTTGGCTGCTGCGGATGAAGCAGTTCAGGTGGATTGAGGCTGTGCAGCTAGCTGCTGCTGCTGCTGCTGGTGGTGCTGTTGGTGGTGGTGCTGCTGCTGTTGTATGGTTTGCTGCTGCGACTGACCAGCCAGCATCTGCATGTAAGCACCGTTGCTTTGGTTTGTTTGTTGCTGGTGGCTGTGTTTCTTTCAATCACAGCAGTGCAGTGCTGCTGCTGCGTAGCAGTGCAGTGCTGCTGTTGCTACTGGTGTGACTTGCAGTGGCCACTGCCGGGTTTTGCTGCTGCCCAGCTGTGTTGTTGTGGATGATTGGTTGGTTGTGCGGTCTCTTTGCCATACCAGGAGGCAGTAGATAGAGTTATGCGATGTAACAGCACTCTGTGACTGTGTATGGCGCATGTCTAGGTTCAATCTGCTACCCACTGCAGTACAGAGTGAGCTTCACATGAGTGTTTCTGTGCATAAAATACTGCGTCAGGGCGCAAAATGCACTTGAAATATTCATTTTATGTATATATAATATGAATCTACAGTGAAGACGCAGGTGTGATGGTTCAACGCGGAGATCTGTGACCTACCCCTGAAAACATACGGATCACATACTAGTATTTATACGGATACGTAGGATACATACGTATATATACGTATGTGAAAATTGGCGACATACGGATTTGCCCATCCCTATGCATATGTTTTGCAGGCCTGTTTGCTGCTGCTTCATGCTTGTTTGCAATGCAAACCTTCTCCCTGCTGACCTCTGTGCTGCTGCTGTGTCTGTGTCTGTGTGTGTGCAGGTGGACACAGTGGTCTTTGACAAGACCGGCACTCTCACTGCAGGCAAGCCAGTGGTGGCTGGCATCACCATGCTCAACAGCAGCAGCAGCAGCAGCAGCAGTGTAAGCCCGCGGCTGATGCTGCAGCTGGCTGCTGCAGTAGAGCAGCAAGCCACCCACCCGGTGGGTAAGGCGCTAGTGGCAGCAGCGGCTGCTGACAGGGACAACACGACTGCAGCAGCTGCTGCAGCAAGCAGCAGCAGCGAAGGGCAGCCGGGCAGCAGCAGCAGTAGAGGCTCCCACCAGCATCACCGCAGCAGCAGCAGCAGCAGCAGCAAGGAGGGTAGCCTAGCAGGGCTGGAGTCTGCTGCTCAGTGTGGCAGTAGCTTTTCTGCTGACCAGGGCACTTTCCTGCAAGAGCCAGGCAGCGGAGCAGTAGCAGTAGTTGCAGGACACCGGGTGTCAGTCGGCACGCTAGAATGGGTGCAGCGGCAGGGTGCAGCACTTACACCCGAAGCGCAGCAGAACCTGCAGCTGGTACAGCAGCAGCAAAAGCAGCAGCAGGCGCAGCAGCAGCAGCAGCAGCAGCAGGCGCAGCAGCAAGCGTCTAGCAGCAGTAGTAGCACCACTCCTGCAAGCAACCGCAAAAGCAGCAGCAGCAGTAGCAGCGGCGTTGACCAGTCAAAGGAGCCGTTGACTGGGCACACGCAGGTGTTTGTTGGTGTGGATGGTGCTATTGTGGGCTTGATGGATGTGGCGGATATGATAAGAGCTGATGCGCGCAGCACGGTGCAGGAGCTGCAGCAGTTGGGCCTGCGCACAGTGATGCTCAGCGGGGACAGGCAGGAGGCTGCACTCAAGGTAAGGGCGGCATTTGAAAGTTGTTACAAATGTGTTACTTTTTTACGAACTGGCAGGAACAGCTCTAGTGCAGCTGCAACGGGTTCAGCAGGCGCAGTCCGTGCAGGACAGGTGCTTTTGGTTTTGCAAGTCAACTTACGCCTTTGCTGCAGAGAGCATATGTCTGCCACGCACGCTGCACCCTCAACTGCTGCTGCCGCTGCTGTTTGCCGCTGGTACGGCGTTGCGTATTTGCAGGTTGCTGCTGCTGTGGGCATTCCTGCTGAGGATGTGCACGCAGGCATCAAGCCAGCTGGCAAGGCTGCACTAGTGGAGGCGCTGAAAGCGCAGGTGAGGCTGCTTCTTTCGAATTGGACCCAACACCACTGTTGTTCTTTCTGGTGTTGTCGTTGGTCAAGACCTGCTGCTGCACTAGTGGAGGCGTTGAAAGCGCAGGTGAGGCTACATAACATAGCCATCTTGTCGGTTGATAGATGTTTCTTGGACATGGGTGTAAGGCAGCAGTACAGGAGGTCACAGGCTGTTTGCTCATGATGTGCAAAGCAGCACTGGTGGAGGCGCTGAAGGCGCAGGTGAGCTTTAGTAGTGACTTTGATGGCACAAATGCTGATACCACTGTTATCCCTGTTGTTGTTGTTCTACCTGCTGCGGCAGCCTGCAAGGTACTGTAGGCTACATAGAATCATGATCATGTCGCTGTTCTCCTAGTAGCTCCATGGGGTTGTGTTGCAGCAGCATAGGGCGTGTTGCAGCAGCACAGGGTGCGTTGCAGCTGCACAGAAGCTCACAGGGCCCTTGCTGATGATGCGCTCAGCTTACAGGAAGCACCATGCTGACACATTTTGCTTGCAGGCAGTTGCGCCTTGCCCTTCTGCATGCAGCTCACACTGTTCTCTCAATTATGTCATCCACACATATTCCAACAGCCTTGCCACGTGTCCTGCTGCAGGGTCGCCGCGTGGCAATGGTAGGTGACGGCATCAATGACACAGCAGCTCTGGCAGCAGCAGATGTGGGCATGGCTATGGCTGGCGGTGTTGATGCAGCATCAGACGTGTCAAAAGTGGTGCTCATGGGTGACCAGCTGCACCAGGTCACAGACGCGATCGAGCTCAGCCGCAAAACCCTGGCCAAGATCCAGCAAAACCTCGGCTGGGCGTTCTGTTATAACATCATCGGGATCCCGCTGGCGGCTGGCGTACTGCTGCCAAAATACGGCCTTGCGCTGACACCCTCGATTAGCGGGGCGCTGATGGGGTTCAGCAGTTTAGCAGTTATGGCAAATAGTTTGATGCTACAGCTTGAAGTGAAAGGGATGCGGAATGGCCTGGTCACGGCTGTAGCAGCAGCAGCACAGCCCGGAGAGGCTGCTGCTGCTGCTGTGGCGGCTGCACATGGTGGGGCTGCTGCTGCAGCAGGCAGGGCAGGGGTGCAGCAGCAGGACAAGCAGCGGCAAGGTGGCAGCAGCAGCGGCAGGGGCTTGGGGCTGCAGCTAGCAGCTGCAGAAGCAGCAAGTGCAGCAGAGTAGGGTAAGAGGAGGCAATGCGTGATAGCGTTGTTGTTGGGGTGTGGGGCTTGGCATGGGGTTTTTGTGTTTGGTGTGCATGCAGCACCTTATCTGGTCGTGCACTGACTTCTGCTTGGTGAAAACAGCAGCACGATTCAATTTTGGCAGCAGTGACCCTTTGAAGCATGAACACGAGGAACACCTGATGAACATATGTTGTGCTGTATTGTTGCAGTTTCTGGTTGCTTGAGGGCGTTTGTGTCCTTTTTTCTACAGCGCAACCAGGGCCAGCTGCCAGGCCAGGAGGCTGTTGAGGTGCAGCAGTACAGCAAGCAGCAGCCTCGGGTGCTACAGCGGTTGCTGCATCCTGAATACACCCTAGGTTCGTCAGTGTGCTTATGGCTGTGACAAGGGCTGCTCGTGCGGTGCGTGCATTGTGTTGCGGTCAGACGGATTTCGAAAATCTCGTATGCTCCCTTGGTGGAGGCTCAGCCAGGCTGAGCAAACCTTCTGCTATCAGCAAAGCATGCAAATGAACAGCAGCGCAAACACATCAGGTGTAATATGACAGTTTTGCAGCAGTTGTGTCCTGAGCGGGCTTGTCACATACGGTATGGTCTGGCACCAGCTGTGGCCAGCGCTGCTGCTGCTGCTGCTGGTGCATACGTGGACATGAAGCATTGGCAGTAGGAGCTCGTGCAGCATATGGTGTGGTGGTACGCTGCATTGACACCTGACTGGCTTCAAGCAGCATGCTACCTGTGCCACGTGGCACACTTGTTGTGCAGCAGCGCTGTGACGCATGTGGCTTGTGGCTTGCCGCCATTAAGTAACAGCTGAGAGTTTGAATTTGGCTAGTGGAGTTGATCGTGGAGTGGCCGGGTCTGCTGCCGTGGAAGTAACATCTGCGGTACTGCTGTTCAACAATTTGGGTGATGTCTTGCTTTGCCATTTGTGTGACTCCGGCCCGGAGGCAAAGGGTTAGCGTACTTGCCGTGATGCGTCTGTAAACCCACTCTAACCAATATGAATAATCGGTTTAAGGTATACCTGCTGTGTTCAAGCCCCGGCCCGTGTGAACAGTCGTCTCTGGTCGCCCCCTGGTCCGTATGTGTCAATCGTGTCCTGACCCAAGTTGCCGGGCACATCGCTATGAACCTAGCAGGCCGGGAATGTTGGTTTAGGCTTCTGCACAAACAAATCATGTACAGCAGCCACTGTTGGTCACTTTGAAGGACTTGATTCCGGACAAAGTGTGCACCGAGCCTACGCATCAAAGGTAAGCAGCATCAAAAGCATATTCGAAAACCTATAAATATCACCAATAGACGTGATTTTGGCCAAATCATCAATGTATCACTGGCCAGTAGCTTCTGTGGGTGCCTTGTCTTGATCACTGTGCACAGCTGCCTGCGTCCCCGATACTTTGCACGGAAAGCGTTCAATATACTATTCATCATCAATGTCAAGCGGTTGACCTGAAGCCCTGGCACCCCCGCAACTCGTCCTGAAGCTGCTGCTGCTGCTGTTGCTGCTGCTACTGCTGCACCCTCTGCTACTTCTGCTGCACCCGCGCTCTGCAGATCACCATCCCTTCCCCACTCCACAACTCGCACCGTTCTACCGCCACATCACTGGCTCAAAGTGCTGCTACCATGCGGTTCCTTTCCAGTGTTATATTGGCCTCAGCCTGCCTGGCAGTGCTGCTGCCTCAGCTGGCCTCACTCCGGCTGGTGGCCTGTCAGCGTGATGAGAGCTGCACCAACCCCGATGCAGCAGCAGCAAATGCTGACTCATCGCCTGCTGGTCAGGCCCGCAGCTACGACAAAATTCTGGGGTCCAGCCAGCGCGGCGCACGCTACCAGTTCAGGTGGGTGGGTTGCAACCAATGCCATCGGCACACGGTGGGCTGTTTGCTATGCTTGGTCCTGTTTGTGACCAGCTGTGCTGCTGTTTCTCTGGCATGACTTTAGCTCTGCTTGTTCTCAGCTGTCATGCTGTGTGTGCCACAGTAAAGGCTTAAATTTGATGACGGCGTAGTTAATGATCTAGTCGATGCAGCGCA
This sequence comes from Tetradesmus obliquus, assembly GCA_030272155.1. Lineage (NCBI taxonomy): Eukaryota > Viridiplantae > Chlorophyta > Chlorophyceae > Sphaeropleales > Scenedesmaceae > Tetradesmus > Tetradesmus obliquus. Next base: position 1,618,991 of record CP126200.1, on the reverse strand, counting down.
CGCTGCCAGCTCAGTTCGATTCGTGCACCAAAGATGTACAGCTTATTCAGTGGCTCTGCTTGGACATAGCAGTGCTGATGAGGCTACATGCCACAGAAACATAGCTGGGTCTGAGCAGAACCATATGTGCCTGGTTCTGCTTGTGCGCCAGCTGTGCTGCTATTGCATACTGCTGGCATAGTGACAAGGTTGGTGAGGTTGCTCACATTTCTACTTCAGGTCAGCTCGTGCGATGCTGCATGTCACATGTGCCCAAGCACTAGTTCAGCTTGCAAGCCACCTGCACTGCTGTGGCATCATGATCAAGAACTACATGAAAAGGTGATGGGGTATGCCTGTGCTTGCTGGTGATGCAACACACGTGTGCTGCCAGCTGGCGCGCCTGCATGTGCGTGTACAGTAGCAGGAGTAATGTATGTGTGCTTGCACCTGATATACTGCAACGGGCGTAGATGCACGCACCCTTCACAGTGTGCCACGTGCCTGCGTGGTGTACATGTCAGCTGCAAGGCAGCATCAAAGATTGTGCTGGCGCCAAGTGCTCCTGCGAAGCCTGTAAGGAACCGCCGCACGTGCACCAACAATTCACGCAACCCAACAATTCCCTAACGCCTGCTCTCCAACCCATCATCATTATCATCGCCTGCCCTGCCGTACCATGCTCTGCTGTGTCACGCACCATGCATGCAGGCCGTGGCAGCACTACCTGTTTGACGACGTGCAGGCGCTGCTTGATGCTGCATAAGAAAAGCATCACAGATGGCACAGGCGTGCTCTGCCTGCTAGCATCACTCACATCATGCAAGGACACGCCGCACCTGCACGCTAACGTTCTCTGCTGACCCATCCACGCGCCCATTCATGCCTGCTGCCTCCCCAGTCTCTTCACCTGCTGCGCCATGCCATGCTATGCTGCTGCTACCAATTGCAGGCCGGAGCAGCACTACGTGTTTGAGGGCGCGCAGATCCTGCTGGATGCGGGCCTGAGCAGCTTCAAGTTCAAGCTGCAGCCCGAGTTGGCTGCTGGTGTCCTTGCTGACAGCAAGAAGCCCCTCAGCATGCTGGAGGTGCGCATGTTCTGTCTCCGGGTTTCTTCTTGACTTGCTTTTGATAGAAAGGAGCCGCCTATGAACGCGCGTGCATTGTGGTGGTGTTGACTTGGTGCCCAGCAGCCGCTTGCTTGTTGCTCACTTCTGTTCGCCAACCACGCCTCTGCGCCTGCTCCCTGCTGCTGCTGCTGCTGCTGCTGCTGCTTGTCACCTGCATGCGCCAGGTGCTGAAGAGTAAGGCCTTCTCGTATCAGTCCGTGCTGGACTCTGTCTTTACGCTGCTGCTGCTGCTGCTGCTACTGCTTTCATGCACCAGGTGCTGAAGAGCAAGGACTTCCCGTATCAGTCGGTGCTCGACCTGCCTTTCCGCGCCTTCCACATCGTCATCGGCGAGCATGAGCAGCGCAACCTGAGCGAGGAAGAAGTTGACTGGTACAACCAGGTGGGGGTGCAGCTGATGGCTGTCAATGATGCCAGCAGTCAAACCGCTGCACGCAGGAACCACGACCATTGCAACGCCCGTCTTTCTGTTCATGTGTAGGCAAGGCCAATCCTGCGTTCTTGCCACGAGCTGGTGGCTGGTGGCTCGTAACATGCTGTGCATTATTTGCACGCCTGTCAACTTTGGCCTGCTGTGCTGCACAGTGAACAGCTAGGCACAGGTGACAGCTAGGCACAGCAAGTAGGAGCGAGGAGGAAGTGGAACAAGTGGATTGGCAGCTGATGCAGGTGTACGAGTTTGCGGCTACCTCATCAACCATAACACGTCTCGTGTTATGGTTGAGCTCGCCGAGCTCGCCAGCTACGTCATCAAGCGCTACACTTCACACTCAGCAATTGCTCAAGTACGCCACATCATCGTCCTGCTGCCGCGTTCCTGCAGGTGTACGAGCTGGCGAGCTACGTCATCAAGCGCTACACATCCCACACGCAACGTTTCTTGGCTTTTGCCATGCCACCTAACCCTGTCTTCTCCACTCTGCAGGTATACGAGCTCGCCAGCTACCTCATCAAGCGCTACACCGGCTCCGGCAAGACCTTCTTCCTGGCAGCAGAGCAGGGGGACCTGCAGATGCGCCAGCAGCCAACCGGCAAGGCCGCTGCTGCTGCTGCTGTGACTGCCACGCCGCTGGATGCTGAGCGGCAGGAGATGCTTGGCAAGATGTGGTGGGAGCAGCAGGCTGCAGTGGATGATGCGCGCGTGGATGCTGCTGACAAGTTGAAGGGCGTGCAGGTGGGACTAAGCAGCTGCTGCTTTGATATCAAAGGCACGCGCCCTCTGTTCTACGGAACAAATCAGTTTACGTTGTTGTTGAGAAGTGCTCACTGCGATGGTTTGCAGTGGAACCTGCACCCTCCTTGTTTTATCAAACACGCTGATGTCATGTTGTATGTGTCGCTTGTTGCCGTGCTCAACACTACCCCATCTGTGTGCCTTTCAAGTGCTGCCCTTGGTCCTGCATGCTTTACTCCAGCAGCGACCTGTGCGGCCTGCAATAAGAAGCCCCTTTTTCACACTTTCCACACATGCTGCACCTGCAGGTCTTTTCTTACCTCGAGATGAACTTCATGAAGAACGACACCGTGGACTTCACCGTCATCGACGACATAATCCCCGCCCTCGACCCCACCCCCGATTACGTCGGCGTGTCACTCAGCAGCCTGCCGGATTACACACAGCCCGCTGACGTCAGCAGCAAGATAATCGAGCTGCTGGATTATGTCGCTGGGAAGCTGCCAGAGAAAGAGGGTGTGCAGGGGCCCCGGGTGCTGATTTCAGAGGCAGCTTTCCCAACAAAGACTGCTGCAGGCGCAGCAGATGAGGCCACAGGCACGCAGGAGCTGCAGGTGAGTGCAGGACTGCTATGATTTCTAGCAGCGTTGCAGCAGCAACCTGATTGGACTGCTTGTGGCGTTTGCAGATCTGCCCCATCGTGTCACTCAACTAGCTCTGAAGCTATGGGATGCCTGCAATCGTGCGACAAATCAGCTCGCAGCCATTGCAATTGGTCCTGATGACGAGGACCAGCTTCGCCACATACCGTTTTAAAACTGCAACGCCATCCTGCTGATGCACCACAAACGCTGCTGATGGTGCGTACATATATTGTGTGCCCTCTGTAGGCGCGGCGTGCGCTGGCAGTGGCAGCAGCAGCCATTGCCTGGGGCACCCCTAGCATCAGCTACTCCAGCCTCTATGACAGCACTGCTACTGCCAAGAACACAGCAGCAGCGCGAATGCTGGCAGGTGCAAAGGCAGGAAAGGGCGTGTACGAGGACACTGGAGTGGCGCTTGTGGACAAGGATGGCAAGGATACGGTGCTGTATGCTGCACTGAAGGGCTTTGCCACGCAGGCGAACACGTGGCTGGAGGCTCAGATTGAGGTGAGGCTGCGGCTTTTCACATGTATACTTTGCGACTGTCATGTCTGCATGCTGATGATACAGTATGGTGTTGCCATCCAGATACTTGAGCTGTGCAGTGTCTCTCCTGCGCATGCCATGCTCCCTAGCCAACCGCCTGCGCATGCCGTGCACCCTAGCCAACCGCCTGCGCATGCCGTGCACCCTAGCCAACCGCCTGCAATTGCAACAGCATACTTCAACCAGTGAAACCCACCAGGCAGGTAACGAAACAGCGACTCATTCAATGAGCATCCATTCTTCTTCTTTTTCCTTCTGCCTGCAGGCCAACAAGGAGACGCCTTGCAAGGATCACTTCCGGGCTTGGGCCGTGGAGGCCCTGACTGCTGCAGCCAATGAGGCAGCACCCACCGCAGGAAAGCTGACAGCACCAAGTGTGAGCTTCCGCTATGGCTGCAAGGAGCTTGTGGCAAAGTCATAAGCACATGCGCATGCGGCTGCAGAGCGTGATGTTACTTGTTATTTTGATGGCTGTTGTGACCTGGAGCATGGAGCTGCGTGGTTGCAGCGTGGTGGGGAAGATGCAGTCATGCTGCCTTGCAGCGGCAGCAGCTGCCAATGATACTGCTGCTGCTGCTGCTGCTGCTGCTGCTGCTGCTGCTGCTGCTGCTGCCATATATTGTACGCCCCTGGCACATACTCATTGAAGTTGAGCAGCCAGGTGTGCGTAGCTCAAACATGAATGTTTGAGATTCATTCAGCCAAGCTCGCCGCCGTTTGTACAAGGCACTGGGCTGCATGATCGTCCATTTCAAGCAGCCAACGATGTATCGCTACATCTGGCATAGGTATGTTTCACTTGCTGCTGTGTCAACACAAACATCACACATGCATGGCTCCTGGATGCACGCTAGCCTTTGGAACCATTCCACAACGTCATTGATATTGATGAGCATATCGAAGCAGTAAAGTTGATGAGGATTATGGCTGAGCATGCAGAATGTCTTGAAGCTTTTTGGTTACTTGGACAGGGGAATGTCAGGGAAACAGGGAAGGAAGTTCACGCTAACAGCGGCGCTGGGTCAATGGGTCCTTTCTGCATTCCTTTTGGTATCTTTGTGCTTCCACAACACGCACGCAGCACCGACTTTGTTGCGACTGTTGCTGTTACAAAGTTCTGGGATGTATTTGGCCCATGATCATATTTGAAGGCAGCTGCTTTGGCTTGCTTTGATGTTTGTTACGTAGACAATGGACTTGTGCGCACATCGGTCATCAATAGATGTGATGTTGCTTTAAGATGGTCAAAGTATGTTTTGTTGCGGGTGTCCTGGTTTGCTGAGCGCCTGTTTTTAACCAATCTTTGCAGACCGATAATTGCCTCAAGAGGCTCTGATCAGAGCATTGATTTGAGTGCAGCCGTGCAGTACGACTGTGCCAATGTGTTGCATGACGTCAACCGCACACTACTAAAAGGTTCGTTATCAGAAGTATTTCTACTAGTCATTTCAATTCGGCGGATTTTGCTGACAGACAGCGCTCTCAGCTACTCTGTACGGTGTCAGTCGCCTATGATTACAGCTCTGTCACTTGCTGCAATGGCTGACACCGAATTTGGTAGGGCCGGCGGACTAAGCATAGTCGCCACACCACATGCACAGCAGCTGCAGCACGTGCACTGGCAGCACTGGCACCTGCAGGCATGCCAGCAGTGGTTCCCCATGTGCACTCTGCACACGCCCCGGCGTTGTACAGGACAGCCCTTCAAAATGCGTGCACAGACTCGGTACAGGCTTTACTGGAAAACCCTTCCTTGAAAACCTGCACCAGTGGTAGGAGCTGCCCCAGATGAGTGAATCGAGAGAAATGCTGAGCACTGTGCCATGTGCGACCCCCTGCCGTTGCCGTACATGGCTGGTTTGCATGGCTCGCGCACGCAGAAGCTGCCCAAACAAAACTTGGACTGAGTTTCAAGTGTTTTTGTTGGCATCTTGCTGCTCTTAGACTGTCCGTACATGACAAGTCAGCGTGTGTTCGTTGCCCGCTGGACTTCGTCGAACAATCCGTCTTTGGTTAAAGCTTTCAACACGCTATGTAAGGTCAGACTAGTTGAAAGGTTAATATATAAAAAAGCAAAACAACGCACGCAATGGCCCGCTACGTGCTAGCGATCCTCGCTGCAGCTGTGCTGTGCACGGCAGTGTTGGCGCAGGATGTGACCCCGGCGCACAAAGGAGGACACGATGACTCTGAAACAAAGTATTCCGTATATGACAGCAGCATTCAGCGCTACCGCCCGGTGCGTGTTGTTGCGCGGCGCATGCAAAGGATTGGCGCCAGCCTGGCATGTGATGCACGTGCACGTTCATCAACATAAGGCAGCCAATGCGGTTGAACGGCGCTTCGTCATCTGATTATATTATTATATTCAAGTTAAATGTACGCGGCACCTGCACGCATGCGGCGAACGGGCTCGAAAGTGATTCTCAGTCAGCTCTGCCCTGCAGCAGCAACAGCTCCTCGCATCACCGCAAAAGCCATTGCATGCAGCAACTCACCAAAAAATAAACATTTCTGCTGGAATATGCTGCAGGTCAAGTGTGGCAAGAACCTGTGCCTCTACCGCATCCATGTCAAGCTGCATATTGACTTCTACAAGCGCAGCCAGCCCACCCCTGCCACTTTCGCTACTACTGTGTAAGTACACATTGACGCCTGCACACGTGCAATCTGGCAGCCACCATGACTACTCCTGCAGTGCAAGCGGTTGCAACAGCGGCAGGAACGCAGCTGCAGCGCTTGCATGCCATGCGACCTGCGGATGTACAACAAATGACGTGGGTTGCCGGCCATGCAGCACAGCAGGCATCAAGGGCACCGTGCCCTGACTGTGAATGTCACAGTTTAGGTGGCGGCATACTGCATGCCTTGGGTTACCCTTGTGGCTTGTCAGGACACCCTCACTTCGGACAGGGGGCCTCTTGTCAAGCATTGCTTGAACGTGCCGCAGCTGTGCATTCTTTGCCAGGATCAGCACAGCACTGTCCTTGATACACCCTCAACATATGCATGCTTTCTGCCACCCCCTCCCCCCCTCCCCGCCGGTCATTGACCTGCAGTGGCGTCTACACTGGAACCGTGCTGGACTACGCAACAAATGCCACCGTGAGTGCGGCAGCAGCTTTCATGGCCATGCAGCTGCCACATTAGCATATCTGAGAGCAGCAGTTGCAGCAGCAACCTCGTTGCTGTCAGCTTCAGACGCAACTCAAATTGAGTGCATTGAGGATCGTGTCATATTGTGACTGCAAACACCCTGTGTAGCGCTGTTGCTGTCATAGCCTGTCCGCGCAATCACCAGACAACCTGCTGCTCTGCTGCTGCTGCTGCTGCTGCTGCTGCTGCTGCTGCTGCTGCTGCTGCTGCTGCAGGCCGGCACCTTTGAGGTGGCAGGCATTGCCACCAACCAGCCCGCCGGCCCCACCGACCACCTCAACGTGCAGGAGACCCACGTGTTTGAATTTGGCCCCGAGCGTGACGATGCACTGACAGCAACCGGCATGAGCCAGGTCTCCCCTGTCACCGGGGACTTTGCCGACTACGACACCGCTGTCACTGGCGGCACTGGGCAGTTCCTGGGAGCGTACGGCAGCTTGGTCAATGCGCCGTCGACGGTGCGTGGCAGTGATCTGACTGAGGCGACATTGACAGTCTACGTGCCCAGCAACAAGCTGTGAAGACGATGAGCTGCAGAGGGGTGCGCACCATGATGCAGCCTGCAGGCTGGCAGGGGGTTGGAGGGTTTTGCGCTTGGATTCTTTGTTGTGGTGCGGCAGGGATTGCAGGTGCTGACCTGTTGAATGTTCTTTTTACAAACTCCGCCCCATGTTGCAGTGTTGACTGCTGCTCTTGTGTGCATGGCAGGCAAGTGATTGGCCATGATGATTGTGGTGGTTAAACGGTGACTGGCTCTTCAGCATGAATGATCAGCGTGAATGGAGGTGCTGAAATATATGATTACGCATGGTCACATCTGCGTACATGTGGAATGGGTGAGGCCCCCAACTCCGTTTACAATATCCCAACTGCAAGAGGATCAGCAACTGCATGCAAATGCCACAGCAAGTTGCTGCCATGGCATTGACCAGTGCGCCACACGTCATCACAATTGTATCTTACCACAGGCTAGGCAGGTGTTGCAGCAGAAACTGGGCTGCCCTGCACTTATTAGTGCGTTTCTGCGGTGCTGACAGTTGCGGTGAGATGAAGTATTCAGCATATGTGTACAGACATGTCTGCATGGTGGTGTCGTCATGCTTGCAGCGTTTGCGCCATGTGTATTGCTGCCTCGCATTGGCTTGATCTGTCGCACTCGGTGAGGCTCAGGCTGGTATTCAGTGAGGCTCAGGCTTGTTTCATAACACACGTCTCCTGCATGTCCCGAGGATGGCACACATGCAACGCCTGAGTCCAGTTGGGTGGCGGCAGTAGTGCGTTGCACAAACAGTTCTTTTGGCCTTGAAGGGTTAGATTGGAGAAGAATCAGCAGGGCTCGTTTATATGTGCTGCTGTTGAGCAGCAGCTACAGTGGCTGCTGGATTCGCAGATCCTACCACGCAACTGAATGTCAGGCATTGGACATTTCTGCAGCAGTTGTGCTGCAAGCTGACATGTACTGCTTCAATATTATGAGTTGCAGGAAAGCCATTGCAACTGTGTGGGCTGTCTGTGTGGTTGGCCATTGATCGGAAGAGGACTCTACTCTGCGCTGCGCTTTGATGGCGTCCAACAGCGTGTAACACAAGAATTGTGATGCACGTGGTGACGAGTTGTTAGTGTGGCAGTGAAATGCAGGTTTGCAAGGGCACATACACACACATTGAACAGCTGCTGACGGCGGTGATCCTCCAAGGTCTGACAAACAATAAACAAAGTGTGAACCGCTAGTTGGCTGTTGCATCGCTTTAACGGCATGCTGCATCAAGCGTGAAGCAGCCGGCGCCGGGAGCTTATGTTTTGGATGTTACATCATGTGAACATCAGCCGTAAAGTATGCACAACAGCAGCACGTGCTTGTTCGCTCCTGCTGCACTGCCAAAGCAAGAACAGCACAATGACCATGAAGAAAAGGCAACAGTATACATCCGCCACACGAGGAGTATGAGGCAGATGGTGTCAAACCGCCCGAGCATCTCGACTTCAGTGCTGAAACAAAAGATAACCATGCAGCGCGTTGCTATGCTCATGCTGACAAGGCTTTGGGGGCGCGCAGAAGGCACTAAGATACCTAGCTGTCCCGGCACAAGCCTGTATGAGCTGCACAGCATCATACCAAACCTGCTGTTGCATAATCAAATGCGGCAGCAGTGGCTGCTGCATCACTGCTGCTGCTCTGGCACAGGCCACCTCACTTCTCAAACCAGCACACAGAACACTCACTCTTGCAACACATGCATCACCATGCCACGCAGTAGCGTGTATCGCAGCACGGCGTATGTGTGCTGACACCAACCATGTTTCCGCTGTGGTTGCCGCATGCTTCTGCTACTGCAGCAGCTGCTGCACAGCATGTTGTTGCACCTGATGACTTTCTTCGGAAACAGCAATTCCAACCACAATCTGTAGCATGATCAGCAATTGCTGCTGCGTCCATGCAATCTCTCTCTGTACTACTACAGTCTGCACGCCGTGAATCAAACAGAAGCACACTCATCCTTGCCACAATCGCGCTGTAAGCGAGGCCTCTGATCTACATGCCGAGCCCCTCTGAGCAAACCATGCATGCAGCTGTGATGCGATTTGACCGGATGTGACCGGAAGTCGTGATCAAGTCAAGCCAAGCACAAACCACAGAGCAACAACCTCAGCCGAGCCGGGCTAAGTAATCCGAAACAAGCAAAACCAGCCTGAACGAACTACGCCAATCAATGTCGGAGACCAACCCAGCACCTCCGGTTCCCAGCTGCAGCAAACCACTGCAGCAAGACAAACCTAAACGCCACCCACAACCCCAAAACACCCTAAGGATGCCCACCATGCACCCCTCTCTTCCTACTTTGGCCAGGCAGCCACGTCCCTTTTGTCACCTACAGCAGCACCAAGCTGTGCTGCTCCCGCATAAGCAGCGAGCAACGCAGGCGATGCCAGCAACAGCAGCTGCGCTGCAGGTTTGCACGGTGCTGCGCAGCAGCTGGCGCACTGTCGCAGCTTACGCGGTCTTGCTCTTGCGCACTGCCATGTAGAAGCTGCTGTACATGTTCACCCTGCAGCAGCAGCAGCACAAGCACGGCAGCAACTTATCAGCAATTGACCATGTGGAGTCACCAGACATGCTTTGAAGAATGGCCCCAAGCATGGCTGCTGCACATATCCATTGTACAAAGAAACCACCAGCTGCATGCTCCTCACCACAATGTAGCACCTGCGATGTATATGGCCAAAGCACACACAGACAGAGCCGTCAATAACCTTTTCACATACAATGAGAGAGGATAGTTACATGTGGGTCCTGGCACCATCTTGGATGGTATGAGCCACACCAGGTTGAACACATGGTCTGAGACCAGAAAAGGAGAGTGAGCACTACAATGATGCGAGATGTCGCCGCACCTGTCCATGTAGCCGTCCGATGCGCGCTGCAGGCAGGTCACCGCAAACCCTGCATCCGCAATGGCCTGCGCGTAGGGCGGGCTGAGGCTTGCTGAGCGCCAGATGACGATGCCGCCCGGCAGCACCTGCTGCGCCAGCGTGGCCGCAAGCTCCTGCACGTAGGCATCTCCCAGCCAGTCCACGTGGTCCATGAGGATGACCTGCAAATGCAGTATCAACACAGTGTCAGCAGCAATCTCTTTTGAAGTGAGACTGACAGCTCCTGCACGTAAGCATCTCCCAGCCAGTCCACGTGGTCCATGAGGATGACCTGCAAACAAATGGAACAGTGAAATCAACTATGTGAAAGGGGTTCAGGAAGGCTGGTAAACCGGCAGCTCCTGCACGTAGGCATCTCCCAGCCAGTCCACGTGGTCCATGAGGATGACCTGCAAACAAATGGAACAGTGAAATCAAATATGTGAAAGGGGGTCAGGAAGGCTGGTCAACCGGCAGCTCCCGCACGTAAGCATCTGCCAGCCAGTCCACGTGGTCCATGAGGATGACCTGCAAACAAATGGAACAGTGAAATCAACTATGTGTAAGGGGGTCAGGAAGGTTGGTCAACCGGCAGCTCCCGCACGTAAGCATCTCCCAGCCAGTCCACGTGGTCCATCAGGATGACCTGCAAAGACAGGACAACAACAGGATGATGGCATTGTAGTGAACAGGTGACAAGTGTCGTGTCAGTCAGCTGCTGGCTCCTGCACGTAAGCATCTCCAAGCCAGTCCATGAGGATGACCCTGCAAACGAGAAGACACGTATTGCATGGTCAGCAGGTGAAGGTTCTTGGCAGGGCACGCAAGCACACCAAAGCCCATCTCTTTCAAGACGACGCCGCTGGCGATCAAGCGTAAACATGATGTAAAGGGCGCACCTTGGTGTACTTGCGTGCTCGCAGCTCATCCAGGAAGATGGCGATGGTGAGCCCGTTGATCACAAATCAATTGAAGCAGACTTAACAAAACAAGTAAAGCGTTATCACACACCTTGGTGTACTTGCGCGCGCAGCTCCAAGAAGAAGTCCAAGAAAAAGCCGCTGTCGATGGTGAGCCCGTTGATCACAAAACAGGTGACAAATCAAAACAAATACACCACAGAATGCGCACCTTGGTGTACTTGCGTGCGCGCAGCTCGTCCAAGAAGAAGCCGCTGGCGATGGTCAGCCCGTTGATGAGGCCGCCCTGCAGCTTGCAAAGCAGCAATACATCTCCAACAAATGCCAAACACAACAAATATGAAAGCCTGAAGTTACATACCTTGGTGTACTTGCGTGCGCGCAGCTCATCGAGGAAGAAGCCGCTGTCGATGGTGAGCCCGTTGATCAGAAATCACTTGAAGCAGACTAAACAAAAAAAGTAAAGCGCTAACACGCACCTTGGTGTACTTGCGCGCCCGCAGCTCGTCCAGGAAGAAGCCGCTGGCGATGGTCAGCCTGTTGATGAGGCCGCCCTGGAGCTTGGCAAACTCCGCCTGGCGCAGGTACGAGGGGCAGTTGTCCCGCAGGAAGTGCCCGGTGATGCAGTTGTAATAGAAGTAGTTGGACTTGCGCAGGTGGCTGTTCTCGGCGATGCCTGTTGATGGGAAAACAGCAGGAGCAGGACAGACAGGGAAGCAGGCAGGCAGCAACAGGAATGATGTGTGCGGACGGCGATAGTGCAAAGATGCAGGCGGAACAACTGGTGGCATCATGCTCGCCATACGAGCGATGCACGTGCACAGTGGACAGCAGTGCGCAGCTGACAAGAAAGTATAACACACAAAGCAACAAAGTAACAGCATGCAAACACTCACCGTCCACGGTGCGCGCCAGGTACTTCTCAATGGGGATGCCGTCCTGCTGGATCAGCGCGTACTGCTTGCCGGGCACGCCGCCGCCAAACCACAGCACGAAGCGGTTGAACAGCAGCAGCGCAAGCAGCTTGCTGAACAGCCACACCAGCAGCTGCGGCCCATTCTTGCAGAAGTAGACCAGCGCCAGACTATCCCACTGCTTGCGCTGCTCCTGCAGGGTGGGTGCGTTGGCGAGGCGCTTTGCGGAGAAGTGCAGCCCGCAGCACATGGCCAGCGTCTGCAGCACCCAGCACAGCTTGCCCTGCAATGAGGAGAGATGGATGAGAAGACAGCAGCAGCGCAGGGTGATGTGTGAGATGCACCGCCAGGTGGCCGAGCATGAGAGGCTCGGCAGCGACACATTCAACATTAGCGGTTGAACCTGACCCGCCCTGGTACAGCCACGTGTGACAAATCAACACGCAGCTGCTCCCACTACTTCACACCATGTAGCCCTGGGTATGCAGCAAGTGTGTGATCATCCCATGCTGACGGCAGGCACTACATGTTGCACAATGAATCACCACAATCCATATAGTTTGGCTTGCAACAACAGCAGCAGCAGCGTGGGATTCAAGCGGCTCACAGCCCCTGCTGGTTACACAAGTACCACAGGGGTGACCAATACATGGATGCTGGCAGATACAGCAATGCAACAATTGCTCTGAACGACTTTCAAGCGCCTCACCATGCCTCCCTGGTAGTACAGGCCCTGCTTGAAGTACCACAGCCGCGTCTGCCAGAAGTTGAACGCCTTCTGGCTGAGGAAGGGAGCCAGGCGCGTCTCAAACAGGCGCTCGATGTGCGGGTGCTTGCCCTCGCCAAACATCTGCAGCAGCAGCAGCAGCAGCAGCAGCAGCAGCAGCAGCAGCCAGTGGTTAGTTTGCGAGTGTGAGGAAGCTAGGCGCGTCTCGGACAGGCGCTTGATGTGCGGGTGCTTGCCCTCACCAAACACCTGCAGCAGCAGCAGCAGCAGCAGCCAGTGGTTGGTTTGCGAGTGTGAGGAAGCTAGGCGCGTCTCAAACAGGCGCTCAATGTGCGGGTGCTTGCCCTCGCCAAACATCTGCAGCAGCAGCAGCAGCAGCAGCAGCAGCGAAGTGTTGTTGGTGGTGGTGAGCAGTCACAAACAACAAAAGTGACAGGCAGCTATAGCAATACCACGTCCTAATGGTCTGCACCCATCAGCAGACAAAAGCGTCAGGAACCGCAGCAGCCAGGTCCCCAGCAACCATGTGAGCCTGCACCAAGGCAGACGCCTCTTTGTCGAAGGCGTAGAACGTCTACAGGGTGCCGCTGTCAAGGAGGCCTCATGACAGGGGCGCTGCTGCACACGTTCTACACATATGACCAGGAAGCTTTTGCCCCATGCAGGCGCACATAGTAACTGGCTGGATGAGTGGTTGAAGTGGCGAGCCACAACCAACAACGTTGACAGGCATCTACAGCGATACCACGCTCTGATCGTTTGCACCAGTCAGCAAATGGCATTTGACAACGAGGATGCAACCTCTATCAACACACGCTGGCATCAGGAACTGCAGCTGGCAGGTCCCCATCAGCAAGCAACATCCACAACAGAGACAACTGAGTCATGCACACGCTGGCATCAGGAATTGCAGCCGCTGGGTCCCAGCAACCATGCGAGCCTGCACCAAGGTGAAGAAAGCCTCGTCGCTCAAAGACAGCGTGCAGCGCCGCTGTCATGAGGCCCCTCGTGACAGCAGCGCTGGACACTATCTACGAGTGCGACGACGATGCCTTCGCCTTAGGGCAGCTTCAAATGGCTGCTGGAAGCCTGACCGCCGTCATTGCTTGGCTCCATGGCTCAGTTGCAACAGCAGCTGCATATGTGCTCGGCACTCTTGCTCTGAACTATATGTGTCAATTGACGGTCTGTGACATTTCTTTTATATTTCTTGCATACCATGTACCATCATAAGCATAGCCCAGCCGAGCACCACCCCACCTGCCACACGTGCTTGTAGGCGGCTGCTGAATCGCCACCTGCTTCAACTCTGGCAGCTGCCCCACTTTTGCATTATGCAGTGAATGTGAAAACGAAAAGCTCAACCACTGAATTCACCACCACCACACCTGCCACACGTCCTCATGATCCAGCCGCCAAATCCCCACCTGCTTCAGCTCCAGCAGGCTGGAGTTTGCAGGGTTGCAGCCCACGCAGTGAACCTAAAACCCCAACCCCCTAAAACCCTAGGCCTCACCTGCCACACGTCCTCGTAGTCTAGCTGCTGGATGGCCACCTGCTTCAGCTCCAGCAGCGATGACTGTGCGGGGTTGCAGTCCACGCTGACCACGTGGCCCGCGCCGTGCAGCAGCAGATTCATGGCGTTGCAGCCGCCAGAGGTGAGCGTGAGCACGGTGTCCTCTGGGCAGATGCGCATCACCTGTTGTGCAGCATAAGAGCCGTGGCACAGCAGCAGCAGCAGCAGCAGCAGCACAGGGATTGATATTATTGTGATGAATGAGGGTGAGCGTGAGCACGGTGGCCTCGGGGCAGATGCGCATCACCTGTTGTGCAGCATAAGAGCCATGGCACAGCAGCAGCAGCAGCAGCAGCAGAGGGATTGTTATTATTGTGATGAATGAGGGTGAGCGTGAGCACGGTGTCCTCAGGGCAGATGCGCATCACCTGTTGTGCAGCATAAGAGCCGTGGCACAGCAGCAGCAGCAGCAGAGGGGTTGTTATCATTGTGATGTATGAGGGTGAGCGTGAGCACGGTGTCCTCGGGGCAGATGCGCATCACCTGCAGCACACCGTAGGCAAGGAAGCGGAGCATGTCAACGCATCGTACAAAATTCTCTGGGTGACAGTGGTTCATGCCCGAGGTGAGCGTGAGCACGGTGTCCTTGGGGCAGATGCGCATCACCTGTGAAAACAGGAGCTGTTGCAGCAGAACACACAAGCATTGGGGATTGCGAGTGTGATGAATGAGGGTGAGTGAGCGCGGTGTCCTCCGGGCAGATGCGCATCACCTGCAGCACACAGCAGAAGCAGCCATGGATGCCTGCTGAAGTGATGCATGAGGAAGCGGCACGCAACACGCACAGGCGGCGTGTCAACACAGCATCCCAGGAAGTACAGAATCACCATGTGTTTGATGGATACACACGCAAAACCCAGCGCTTTCTCTGTCATCCTTTATCAACGTTATCAATCTGTTTTACGCGAATGTATCTGGTGCTTCAACCCACCTTCATGTCGGGCTCGGGGTCCTCCCAGCTCTGCGTGTACAAAAACGTGGGCGGGAACAGCGCGGGCGCCTCCACCTTCTGCTCGTGGTGCGCCTGCTTGCCTGCATCCACCCAGGGCCGGCCCAGCCACACGAAGAAAGGAGCCCTCAGGTATGGCACCCATGGGATGCTGCCCTCGCTGTTTATCTCCCACTGCCGCTCCAGCTTGGTCTCCAGGTAGGCGCGGCGCTCGGGGCCGATGTCGATGTTGTCGATGTCAAAGATGGACCTGCGGGGCGCAGCGGGAGTGACATGTGGTCTCTTGGGATGAGTTGGTGTGTGTGGTGTGGTGTGTGTTGAAAGTTGCAGAGCGTGGCGCAAGCGTGGTGCAGCATCGTAGTGCAAGCTGCGTCAGCAAAGCAAGGAGGTGTTATGCCACCCACCACTAAGCTGCACGATGTGATCATCTGCCTGCCTCATGACCTAACTCAAGCTCCAGTGCAGCCGCCCTGCACAGCAGTAATGATGCTGCTTTATAATGGCTGCTTGCTGCCGCATGCCCAGCAGGGCGATCAGATGTGTCCTCGCCAACTCAATGACTGCCCACCTCCAGAAGAAGCGGCGGCCCCAGTGCATCTGGCGCATGGGTGTGTGGCACTTGCCTTGCAAAACACACATTCAAGCCTAGTAACACCCGTGTCAATCACACACATCCTCTCCCCCGCACCTCCAGAAGAAGCGGCGGCCCCGGTGCATCTGGCGCATGGGTGAGTGGCACTTGCCTTGCAAAACACACATTCAAGCCTAGTAACACCCGTATCAATCACACACATCCTCTCCCCCGCACCTCCAGAAGAAGCGGCGGCCCCAGTGCATCTGGCGCATGGGTGTGTCGTACTTGCCGCTCACGAAGAAGTCAGCCACGCCCAGCAGCCCGTCCTGCGCCAGCTGGCCCACAGCGTTGTCCACGGCGTCGTGGAAGGGAGGGATCACTGCGGGGAAGGTCAGGCAGCAGCAGCAACGGGATGCACAAAGGCATTAGCAACCTGCATTAACAAAAACAACTTTTGTGTGCAGCAGCATGCAAGTAGTTCAGCAAAGAATGCTTTCGCTGACAAGAACGTTGCTGTACCCTTTCCTTGCATCAAGGCAACACTGCCTGCCAGCTACCAACCAATCAACCAGCGCTGCACTCCAACGTCATTGCTGCTACTCAGCTACTTCCAACCTCTACAGACTGTCCTGCAACCCTCATGTACCATGAACTCATATGTTGATGCTAAATGTTGACAGCTGTCACTCACTGGACAGCGAGTAGGAGAAGGTGATGAGGTCTGCTGCGCCCTCCGGCACCACAAACTCGCAGGCGTCGCCCTCGATGACGTGCACGTTCTTCCACCCGTTGGCCTCAACCTTGAGCCGCGACTGCTCGCACAGCGAGTGGCACAGGTCTACGATGTAGACTGCCTTGAAGTGGCTGAGGGGCAGGTACTCGTTCATCATGGCCACGTTCTCCTGCAAGCAAAAAGATGGTTGCAGGAATGCATGCACAGCAGTGTGAGTGGCACAGGTCCACGTAGACTGCCTTGAAGTGGCTGAGGGGCAGGTACTCGTTCATCATGGCCACCTCCTGCAAGCACAGGTGTAAAGCGACAAAGGGTTGCAGGAATGCATGTACAGCAATGTGAGTGGCACAGGTCCGCAAAGTACACCTCTTTGAAGTGGCTGAGGGGCAGGTACTCGTTCATCATGGCCACGTTCTCCTGCAAGCAAAAAGATGGTTGCAGGAATGCATGCACAGCAGTGTGAGTGGCACAGGTCCACGTAGACTGCCTTGAAGTGGCTGAGGGGCAGGTACTCGTTCATCATGGCCACCTCCTGCAAGCACAGGTGTAAAGCGACAAAGGGTTGCAGGAATGCATGTACAGCAATGTGAGTGGCACAGGTCCGCAAAGTACACCTCTTTGAAGTGGCTGAGGGGCAGGTACTCGTTCATCATGGCCAAGTTCTCCTGCAAGCAAAAAGATGGTTGCAGGAATGCATGCACAGCAGTGTTAGTGGCGGTGGTTTGCATCTACATTGCTGTGGAGTTGAAGAGGGGCAGATACTCAGTCAGCATGGCCACGTTCTCCTGCATGTGTGAACAGCAGCAGGGTTCAGGGGGTGCATGGTATTGTGAGCGCCTGTAATGGTAGAGGTAGGCAGGACAGGCTGTTTTGCTGCTTTGAAGTGTTTGTAGACGGCTGTTCATGCACTGCAGCTGCACGTGCCCTGCAAGGGGCGTGTGCATGCACTGTCAAAGTAGCAAGTTTGCTTGCATCACAGCATGGCTGTGCTGCATAGTGCACGACTGAGATATGCTGCGAGTCAGTGAACCTGAACACAAGCCACGTGTCGCAGTGCCCCAGCAGCACAGCATCATGCTATCGCATGCTATAGCATGATGCTGTGCTGCTGGGGCACAGCGACTCCTGCTGCTGCTGCTTGCTGCTGCCGGCTTCTGCCTGCTGCTGGTCACCTTCAGTATGCTTATTTCGCGTAATAATACAAGTACGTAGGCAGTGCATACTTTGTTGCTGTTGGGCTGCTTGGGGACCTGTCAGACTGAAGAGTGTACTGCAGCAGCAGCCACCAAACTGCGACAGTAGCAGATTGGCGCGAAGCCAGACAGCAGCTGGTGCGGTCACATGAAACTGCTCTGTATACCTCTGGATATCGAAGCGTTTACAATGCGCCTCATCGCCGGCAACATCGCGCAGCGGGCGTTCGTTGTAAGTTCGAGGCACTGGTTGATCGAACCTCAGGGAATCAGACACCTTTGCAGGCCCTAGCCGGCACGCACTCACCCCAGTTCCACCGCCCATATCCACCCAGATAAGGTCATGGCGGTCCCGCAGCCTAGCTGCAGCTGCTGCCAGCATGGGCCTGCGACCCCAGAGGAATTTCTCCCTAAACTTGTCATACTGCGAGCAAAGGAACGTGCCAGTTGAGTTTGGATATGGATTTCAAGTCTCAATGTAGTACTGATCAGCGACGTGCGCGCTGCTTTGCAAAGGAGTGAGTGCAACTGACCCAGTGCCTCAGGGCCCACCAAGCACAAGTGCTACGCCTGCGCTGATCACCCTACCTTTGAGGCTTGCTTGCTGTAGAAAGACTCCAGACGCTGAGCGTGCGAGTCCCCCTTCTTGCTCCCGAACCAGAGGTGCCTGAGGACCACTAGGTCATCCTTCACGCTGCTCAGCGACTCAAGAGAAAACGTCCGCTTAAGTTTCAAAGGACCAGCGTCTCCACCGCGACCCATGGTGATTAGCGCTGGGCAAACAATACAGGCTGATTCCCAACCAGCCACAACAGAGGGCAGCAGCGATAAAAGGCAAGCTACAGTGCAGCCGCAAACTGATCAATCAGGAAGAGTATGCTTTTGGGTGGCGAATGGACTTGAACTCACTAGGTCGCGGTTTTGATTCGAAGGAATGTGCTTGACATATACCACCTTGCCATAATTCAAACCGTCGAAAACTTTGGCAAACACCCTGTTTAATTATTTTAACACTCGTGGAATTGCTTAGGGTGGCTTACCATAAATGGGGGTACATTGGGCAGGACGCCTTTGACCTGGCTGACCTGCCAAGGTGCATGCAGCAATTGAAAGAGCTCTGCGAACTGCTAAATTTCTCGAGTAAAGCAGTCGTCCGATATCATGCTGTTACTTCTACGGGTGGGTTCAGTTGTGAAGTTTGCAGCCTGAGCACAGCGGCCACCCATGGCAGGCTGCTGAGCACTGCTTGGTGTGCCCGGGCCGAACTCATGGCATCAAGGCAGGGACAAGCACAGCAACTGCTGCAATGCAGTGCACTAGTATAGTGCAACAGTCTTTTAATTCCACAGCACAACCACTCCCTGGTCTGCTACGTGTGAACAAGATGCCGTGCAGCGGCGGAGGGGGCCGCATGTCCAGTGAGCTTCAGTTTGAACATCATTGTGGTGCCATTGCACTGGCCATGCCAACAGTTTCTGCAAGCTTGACGCATGATATGCACGAATAGTTTGTTGTCTGCACGATTTATTGCTTTGCAACAAGTCACGAGCTTTGACAAAAGAGGCGTAGCAAACAGCCACACTGCCAACACCAGGCTGCAGCAGCTACCAGCTGGTGGCAAAATGCATGCACAACTCATGGTGTAGCAAAATGCATGCACAACTACATGGGCAAAATGTGTTCAGCACCTCGAGTTGATAATGATGGTTGCAAGACAAGTTGTCTTGCAAGGAACTGCATTATGCCTGTGCCAGGCTCATACTGTGATGCACCACCTGCGCACTGCATGCCAACTTGGCAGTAACGGTTACTGAGTGCCAATCAGCTAGCTGCAATATGACACCCCAGGTAGCAGGCTGCTGCAACTTCAACGTCAGCTGTTGCTGCTGCCGATCAGCCTTTCGGCATTCACCAACACCAATACCAAAGTACAAGACGGACCTACCTCAGGCACAAGCCCAGCGAGCCGATCTACCGCTCATGAGGGTTGGCAATCAGGTAACCAGTTCCTCATTAAATTTGAAGCAGGCTGCAGCAGCAGCTCATCATCAACACCATTGTCATCACCCAAACACTACCATGCATGCGCCTTGTTCAGCACAGCCACATGAGCGCCAGTCTCAAACATGCATGCTGCACCACCCGCACTGCTGCGGCACATTGGGTACATTCACCACTCGGCTGCACACACTCCAACTAGGAGGTTGAACCTGTTGCTGCAGATGTGGCTTGGTGTCACCAAGTCTGCACCCCCTGTGAGCCTCACGCAGCTTGAACGCACCAAGGATAGGTAATCGAGGCACCTTGGAGGCGCACTCAAAGCACAATTGCCCATCAGCACAGTGCATGTGTGGTGCAGCCCCATGCGGTTGCTAGCCAGCACTGCTGAAGGCAACATCATGTTGCTGCATGATGCAGCGACAACAGAAGTGAAATTTATAGGTTCAGTCAGCAGCACCAGCACTGGACTGCATGTGCTGCAGTCTGCACGCCTGGTGTCAGTGCTACCTCAGCTGCGGCCTTGTATGCGTGCACAACAGCGTGAATTGCCGGTGCACCTGGCTTTGCAGTGTCGGCGTCGCCTGCCACTGATGCTGGCATTGATGTGGCTCGCCAAATGGACACATGAAAAGGGCGAGAGAACCTAGCATTTTGCTAGCAGCCCCAGCAGCTTCTTGTGCTAGCAAACTGTTCCTGCTAATATGGGGTGAACCACCACCAGCAGCAGGAGCAGGAGCAGCAGGGATGGCACCAAAGTGCTAAAGCAGTAGCAGCTACAGCACCAGCCAATTTGTTATGGGATGCAGGATGTGACCACCTTGGCACTCACTAGTAGCATTGTTGGCTGCTAATACTTATGCGGGCACATTTGCATGGGCTGGTGCCACATGTAACAACAGATGTCCTGCCGGGCGTGAGCAGCCTGTCTATCTTTGTCCGGCTAGTACCCCATGCCCTGGTCCAACTCTGCAACAGATTTCAAATAGGTGAACATGCGTGAGCACGCTTGAGATGAAGGTTGCACCCATTCAAAGCAAATGCACAAGTGTGTGTGCTTGTTGGTGCGTGATGTTTGTCCACAGGGTTGATGGACATCACGTACTGGGAGTGCACACTGGTGTGCTGTACTGCTGTGAGCTCATTGCGTTGCACAGCTAGATCTGCTGTGATATCTGCGGTTCAGGGTAAACTTGAGTTGAAGGCGTGGTCCAGGCTGAACCTAACACAGCACCGCAATGCAATCCACTGCCTGTGCACCTGCCCTCGCCTGAGCGACTGCTACGACGAGTGATGAAGAACCAAGGATCGCTTGATCAAGGACTGTAGTTTTGTTTTGCTACTGATGGAGAGACAGTCGAGATGGTGAGAGGTTGAGCAACGCCATTGGTTTCGACACGTCTCGTGCAATCGTTGGTCTGGCCAGCAGCCGGAAAGCAGGCCGCCACGAAGTGCATTTGGTGCTCATCATACAGTTGTTGCTAGTTTAGTGATTATTTTTTGTCTTGTAGACGGTTATGACGGCCAACGACAGGCTCCGGCTCTACGTCATCACCTTGGTGGCGTGGGATTGTCAGCTGCAGCTACATTGCTCTCTCTGTGCCTGAAGCAGTCAGTTCTTGCTGCTCGGACGTTCACAATGACTTGACTTGGTAAAGGGCGCCATTGCGCGGGAACAGTATTCGCGGATACTCAGGCCGACTCAACAGTCGCTTGCAAGCTTACCGGGGGCTTTAACCACCAAACAATAGGTGTTTACTTGCATTGTGGAAGTCATAAGTGGCAAGGGCCTGCAGTTGCAGGCCCATATATTCTATGGCAGCGGAGACAGCAAACTATGCGAGGAGTGCGGACAAAGGCTCATTGAAAAGCCCAAAGATGGCAGCAGCTAGTAGTGACGCCAACATGCTGCTGTCCATGGACGACTTCAAGGCGTTCAGACAGATTGGCAAGGGCAAGTGAGTGCCCCGTTCAGGACGTGCCTGCTCCTGCGGACAGCCATTTATCACAGCCGGATGTCTACTTGAACATATCAGCACGCAGTAGAACGCGTAGCTCACGCGTCCGTCTCGCTCGGCTGTCTGCTGCTTCTTGCTGCAGGGACTGTGTGGTGTACTCTGCCACCTGTGACAAGCTCAATGGTGCCTCAGTAGTGCTCAAAGTGTATGACAAGGCTAAGATATCAGCAATCAAGCACCGCTCTGTGCGCAGAGAAGCACGGATCATGCGCTACCTCACAGAGAAGGGGTGAGCAACAGCGCTGAGAACATGCTGGTGGCAGCAAGGACAGCTCAGCACCAGGACTGCCGCAGTATATGGCTGCGGCACGGCAACGGCAGACATGCTGCAGCAGCAGCTGGCTGCTTCAACTCGGCAGGGCATGCAATGAAGCAACCTGCTGAGCGGGAGAGTCAGGGCTTGTGTATCCACAGCTCAACAGCAGCAGCAGCTGCGGCTAGCCAGCGGTTGCGGCAAACAGGGATGTCGCAAGGACTGTGTTCCTGCCCCATGTAGTATCTGCTTTTCCAGCAGTGGCAATCGTCTGGTGGGCTAGAGTTCCCCTGCCGCAGCATGAGCAAACTCGTGCAACCCACAACCACCCTGCTGCTTCCTGTCCTGCAAATGCCATGCTGCAGTGTGCCGCACACCACGGCCTATACAGGCGCCTTCCAGGACAGCAAGCAGATCTACATCGTCATGGAGCATTGCTCAGGCGGAGACTTGCTGGAGCAGCTGCTCCGTGAGGGCAGGGCCATGGCTGAGAAGCGCGTGGTGCGCGAGGTGGTGCTGCCCACGCTGACTGCGCTGGCGTACCTGCACGCAGCTGGCATCATCCACAGGTGCGCAGCTGGGACAGGATGCTCAGGCGTGGAGCAGGCTGCGTGCTGTGTGCTGCGCAACTGTAGCAGCGGCAGTGCAGCAGTGGCAGAAACAAGCAAGGCAACGTGAATGACGGGGGGCTCCATGGTCCTGTTGTTGTGTGATGCCAACTTCCAGCAGCAGCAGCAGCAGCAGCAGCAGCAGCAGCAGCAGCAGCAGCAAGGCCAGCAGGACGGCTGCTTAGCACTGCTTCCTGCAGGAAAATGTCCTGTTGGCGAGTCTGAGGGTAGTTACCGGCAGCTGCATTAGCTTGCTGGCAGTGTGCGTCACGCTTCGACCATCCCGCGCACAGCACATGCTGACAGCATTTGCTGTTCTGCGCTGTTGTTGCTATTTGTCTGCCTCTCCTGCAGGGACATCAAGCTGGAGAACCTGTTCATATCCAGCAGCGGCCACCTGCAGCTGGGAGACTTTGGCCTGGCCATCTCTACACAGGTGAGGCGGCAACACGGCTGCAGCAGGGCCACAGATTGAACAGTTGCCCGGAGCCTGCTGATGCACTGCACTGCGCCCTCGCAGCGTCTGCTTGCAGGACAGCCGTTGCAGCTGTTTGCCTTGCAGCTGGGGCGCACGCTGCGATGTTTGTGTCGTTTGGCATCGGTGGTGCCATAGCTTTTTGAGCTGTGTGCACACACAATGCAGCACTCACTGCTTGAACCTGGGGTCTTTTGCACTTTTGCACTTGGGCACTTGCAGGAGGAGCGCGCGATCAGCCCTGTGGGCACGCTGTAGTCTCAACAGCACAATATAGCACCACTGCTTGCTCACGGCTTGCCTGCTGGTGCTGCTTGGTGCTCATACATTACTGCGTGCTGGCTGCTGCCTGCAGGAGGAGCGCGCCATCAGCCCCGTGGGCACGCTGGAGTACATGCCGCCCGAGATCCTGCGGCTGCCCTCCACCGACCTGGTGGTGAAGGGCCTGGTGGCGGTGGACGACATCGCGCCCGTGGATGAGAAGGTGGGTTTGGGGTTGCGGCTGCGGGGTTGTTGGGCGTCCTGTGTGTTGTGCGTGTGTGCACTTGAGGAGATGTTGCCAGTCCCGCACAGCGCCGGTGGACGACGATACGGTGGGTCCAGGGGTGCTGCTGCGGTGGAGCGGGGTGTGTCATGTGTATTGCATGCTGTGGATGTGGCTAGGCAGCGGCGGTTTCTGCGCTTGTCGGTGCGTGTGCTGCAGTGGCGCTGCACAGGGCTGCAGCCGTGATCATAGGTGTGCAACGTCACACATTCAGTGGCCTCTGCGGCTGCCTTTCACGTCTCTCTTGCTGCGTGCTGCTGCGTTGTTATGCTGTTGCTGATGTGCCGCAGGTGGGCATCTGAAGCTTGGCATGACCGCATGGCATGTGCCACGCTGTGCTGCTGCCTCACACCTTTTTGCTGCACCATGCTGTGGCATGCATGGGTGTGCTGCAGGTGGACATCTGGAGCTTTGGCGTGACCGTGTACGAGCTGGTCACCGGCCGCTCGCCTTTCGAGGGCTCCAGCAAGGACGAGATCAAGGCGGCCATCCTGGGCTACAAGATGCGGCAGCTGCCAGCCTTCCTCACGCCAGGCTGCCAGGACTTCATCCTGCAGAGCATGTGCCCACGCGCAGCAGACCGGCCCGGCGCGATGCAGTTGCTCAACCACCCATGGGTGCAGCTGCACTGCACGCCAGCAGACCTGGTGGCGGTGGCGCGGCTGCCGCTGCAGCTGCCGAGGGTCCCCATGGGCCATAAGAGCGCGTCGCCGCGGCACCGCAGCAGGGCGGCGGGCACGGCGGCGGCGACGGCTGGGCCTGGCGCAGCTGCATCTGCGGCCGGGGGCGTGCAGCAGTCTGCTGCGCAGGCAGCAAAGGGCGGCGAGCAGCAGCAGCAGCAGTCGGGTCTTGCGCCAAAGGTCAAGTGCAGCGGCACGCCCAGCTCGCCAAGCAGTCCGCAGATTCCTGCGTTCATCCCGGGTGCGTCGATCAACAGCGGCAGCAGTGGCGCGACAGGCATGGCTGGCATCCGCAGCAGCGGCAGCGGCAGCAGCAGCAGCAATGCCGCCTCCATGGCCGACAGTGCGGCCTCGCTGTACCAGCCCTCTGCAGGCATGACAGAGCAGGGCTGGCCGATGTCCAGCAAGCAGCTGCAGCAGCAGCAGCAGCTTCACTCCAGCGGCAGGCGGTCGCCACAGGAGCCGATCTATGAGCAGTCTGGGGAGGAGACAGCGGACCAGCAGCAGCAGCACAAGCAGCACCAGCAGCAATGGCAGCAGCAGCAGCAGAGCACGGAGGAGATGGTGTCGCCGCGCAGCAGGAAGCATGGCGGCAACATGCTGCTCAAGTGGATGTGCATGTCACCCACTGGTGAGTCGTCTTGCAGGAACGCAGCAGCATGCCTTGGTTGATGTAGGCAAGCCTGGCTGCACTGATTTGGTTGGTTTGGGCATCAAGTCTCGATCGGTAGAACAAGAGCACACAATGCATACATCCGGAGTGTGATGCTGGGTGGTCTGTAGTGCACCCATGACAGCAGCAGATGAAGCTGCGGTTATAGCATTGCTTGACATGCTGCTGCTGCTGCTGCTGCTGCTGCTGCTGCTGCTGCTGCCGCTGCCGCTCCTGCAGGTCCTGAGGGTGCAAACTAGGCAGCAGCCAAGGCGCTGCGCAGCAATAAGGAACTGCAGCAGCCAGGGCCATCGCCCTTTCTTAGGCTACCTGGCTGCACCTGCCCACGCTGCTTGACGCAGAATGTACGAACTGTCAACGGCGTGCAAGCACCAGTACAGCTTTTGTTTAGCGCTGCGGATGCCTGATGCTGTGATTCATGGCTGCAGTTTGGCGAGCAATGCGGGCATCTGTCATCCGTCTGCCGCTGCGGGCAGGCAGTTTGCCCGGGTGGGGCGGTTCGCGTCATGCATGCACTGGCTGCGCTGCCAAAGTGCATGCCGTGTGACAGTAACATTGCTGGGGCTGATTGCGAGAGCGTTATGGCCGGGTGAAGGCTTGTGTAGGCCGGTAGGTTGCGGCTGTGCGTGTGGCAATGCGCTTCTGGTGCCAGTTGTTGGAGTCTTGATGAAATGTGCAGTTGCATTTCATCAGTTGGCGGGCTGCCGTGATCCCGTCAGTTGAGAGCCCGCCAGTTATGATGGAATGGTGTTGATGTGCGTTTGCGGTGATCCAAGCAGTACTGTGCCAGTGTCTTGTGCCAATGGGGTAGCAGGCCAGCAGATGGCTGTGGGTGTGCAGGGCGTATATGTATAGGCGGTATGAAGTCTGTGGCCATGCATGCTTCTTGTTCAATAACATTTATTTACTCTTTTACATACCCTGACGGCTTTGTGCATATGTCATCATGTTGAATGACTTTTGTGGCCTCTGTGTATGTGTGCGTGTTTGGCAAGTGGCGACGTGGAAGCTTGTGTGGGGTCAAGCAGCGTGTGGTGCAGTGTCAAGCAGCATGTGATGCAGTGTCAGCAGGCAGCACTGTGCTCGCCCTTGAGCACTGTGCTGCATGATGCAACTGTTGAAATCAGGGTCACACAGATGCTCAAGAGCTTCTGCTCATATCAAACATGCAAGGGCAGCAGCATGCTGGGATGACCTGTGCCTGCATTCAAAAGGCAAAATGTGCTCCTTTTGCAAAGTACACTTGCAAACCTTGCCATCTGTCTTCGGCTGCTGCCATAAGTCCATGGCATTGCCTTCTATTGCTGTGATCTCAGCCACCACATTCCTTCACCCAGTTGTGCATTCTGAACAGCTGCGGGCTGCTGCTAGTGCTGGCAGTCAAAGCAATGCAACTCTTGTGCAGTGAGTGTTGACTGTGAACTGCAGGCTCAACACTTGCACAGTGCACAGTGAGCTGTCCTAGCCAGGCGTAGCCGTGTTCAATGAATGTGGTTGTTTCGTTTTACCGTGGGGTCATTTCATTTGGGAAGTGCTGTCATGTAGGCTGCTGCAAAGCTGCAATGTGGTGTGTTGAATGTGGCTTGAAGGCAACCACTGCAAGAAAGTGGTCCGCTGGCAACATGGTGGTATGTCCTACCTGCTTGCAAGTTGCTAGCTAGCTAGCTAGCTTGCTTTAGCTAGGCTAGCAAAGGCTATTATGACAACGGCTTTTGTTGTCACACCACAGCAGCGTAGCAGTGAAGGCAGCTACCAGAGCAGAGCGACTGACGCTGGTGGGGGTTTGCTTGTTTCATTCGTGCTTCCTTGTCACATTTGTTGGGGGTGAGGCGAATGCCGTCACAGCTGCCGGCTGGTGCATGCATGTGTGCTGCACAGTTGGCAGTGTGATGTAGTACTACGCCACGGCAGCTGCAGCATCGGGTTGGCTAGTACCAGCAGTGAGGGGAACGCAGATGTGTTGTGCCATCTAGCCCATGCCATCACCCGTTCAATCAGCAGCAGTGGGAGATGCAGTGCTGTGAGGTGGCGGGCAGCATACTGTGTCTTCTCACGTGTGCCAAGGCTGCAGGTGGACTCAAACATGAGTATGTGTATTGCAGTGACCAGCAGACGGGTACGGCAGTCGAGCAACCTGGTGTGTGCCCACCATGTGAAAAGGTTGCTGGTATGTTGCGAGGTGCAGCCATGCACTTGAGGAGCGTGCGGCATGCACGCGGAACCTTGGTGGGAGTGCGTCTTTGTGGAAGTGCTGTGGTAGCGAGTGGCTTGCAGGCTTGCCCGTCGTACAATGGGCTGTGTAGTGTTGAGGTGTATGCGCAATAAGTACAACTAGGTGTAGTCTGGGAGGCTTGCATTTGGTGCCATGCCTTGGCCCATACAGCAGAGCATGGACGTGCCATGTTGCCGCTTACATGGCATGCGTATCGAGCTGTGGAAATGCCTTTTGCAAAAGGTGCTGCAGCAGACTTTCTGTTTGGAAGTGGGCAGTGTTGACAGAACCCAGATATCTGAGCCTGGCGCACTCACTAGTAGTTTGTTGTCGTCTTGCTGTGCGGACACATGCTTGGTGTTTGTGCACACATGTGTGTGGTGTTTCTGGGTGTGCTGTGTGCAGCTGAGATGTGCAGCAGGCGTCAGTAGGAGCAAAGTAAGACAGGCAGATAGTACGGCGTGATTGCCGGTGCTGGTTACAGGCTGTCAGGGAACGATGAGCAGTGACAGCCTCTTGACGTAGCAGGCAGAGCGGAATAGCACCATGCCTCTGCAGCCCATACCGGGCGGGTAGGACTACTATCGGCACATTTGTGATGCACTGTGTTGCTTGAGTCTGATGGCTGTAGGCACAACAGATGTTGGATATGGCTGTATGCTGCATGCTAAGCAGTGTGTGCGGCGTTTAGTGGGTTGATTGCATTGCAGGACTCTGGAATGCATGGAGCATGGAATGCTCTCATCCAAGCACGCAGCACACAGAGTTTTGGAGTGGTGCAATAGCTGCGTGCAGTGCACCTCACAGGCTGTGTCTGCTGTGTCGGTATGTGCATACCTGCCCCGCAGTGCTAGCAACCGGCAGGGTCCTGATGTAGGACTTGTCACTAGTCGTGCAGCAGAGCCTTATGAATGCGTGCAGTTACAGGCAGTTGGGTGTCGTCATCATCATCATGTTACCCATCAGCCATAGCATCAACGCCATCGGCCAGTATGTGTATGTGTGTGTGGCGAGCTTGCGGCGTACTGTGTGAGGTCTCTTGGCTTACTGTTGCTGCTGCGGCCACTGCTGTTACCTTGCAAATGCCAGCAGCCTGGCAGCTTTTACATGAAGTGGCTTTGCATGGCTGGCAGCGAGGTTGTGCTGCTGAACAGGGCGCAAAAGCACATTAGCTGTGCTGCTGGCTATTGTCTGATTCTAGGTTGAAAGGTTGAAAGATATTGTGTGTGTGGCCATTCATGCATCCTGCAAGCTGTTTGTGCCGTGTGCGCCAGTGCGCAGCAACAGCATTTGTGTCAGCACATGTTGCTGCTGTATTGGGGTGCAAGCGGCAGTTTGTTGCGTACATGTCTAGGAAACTTTGTCTGGTATAGGCTTGCAGTGCCTTTATGCACTGGTGAACACACGCGTGTATGTGCAATGTGTATGCTTGGAGTCATCTAGATATTGGTGTGTAATAGCGCTCATCCAAACTTGACGCCGAAATTTATGAGATAGCATGTCCTGCCTGCGCTGTGGGCGCATCAATGCACACCCTCTTACCCACTAAGTCGCCATCTGCTACAGCACATATTGATCAACCAACCGATCATGCAGTTCATACAAACATTGCAGCCACGGCTGTTGAATTCCTATCAATTCAGCTATGCAAGATCTGCCTCTCAGTACTCAACTCCAGATGAGCAGCAATGGCTGCTCTCTGTCTCTGTCTTTACGGCTAATCCAGCCCAGCTGCTGTTCAGCCGCGCTTGATGCCGTTGCTGCTGCTGCTGCCACTGCTGCTGCTGCTGCCTTTCGGGGCTTCCCCGCTCGGCCCACTTCGGCTGCCTGCTGCATCTGCAATCCAGTCCAGCACCGTATCCTTTTTAGCCCTAAAGCCCCAGCTGGCCTGCTGACTCAGCAAACTAATTAGGGGAGCTGGCGCCTCCAAATTATTGTACACATTAGGGTAGTCCTTGTAGGCGCCGGACTGCCGCTGCCGGCCTAGCCACCGCTGTGTCTGCTGTGGCAGCTGCTGCTCCCACTGGCTGGACTGCCCGTTGAGCACCCACAGCACATTGACTGTGTAGCCGCCTGCAACTCCCTGGAACTCGTTCTTCAAGACCTGCGGCAGCAGCAGCGTAATGGATTTGGTAAGCAGCTTGAGCATGCAGAAGGCAAGTGGCATGTCAACAGGGCAGTACTATCCCAAGGAGATGCTATCAAGCCTGGTGTCATCCTCTGCACCGTCCACAAGCAGGGAGAGCACGCTCTGTACACAACATAATTAGCACATAAACATTAACATTCTACAAAAGCAGTTTGACAAGTTTGCCTCACCTCATATGTGGCAGGGAACATGTGTGCGCCGCCCTGCCTGTACCTCTCCTGGTACTGCTCGAACAGCTGCTTGAAACCTGACGTGGGGAACACCTTGCCCATTTCGTTCCACGTGCCGACGTCGTCGACGCCGTGGATCATCATCTGCTCGCCGCGGTTGTCGGTTGCGTCGAGCGGGAATGCGCCGAACAAGCCAGCCAGCGCAAACTCGGCTGCGGCACAGCACAGACAGTCCCCTTTAATGTCTACAGCTGAAATGCAGCGTTTGTTGCTCTTGAAAAGATGACATGCTGCACTTTCATTTATGTCATGAGAGCCAGCCACAACCATGTATGGTGCATGCAGCATCATGAGATATTTGCAGGGCACCAGGCCTGTCACAGCACTGCTGAACTTCAAACAGATGATGTGATTGCTGGCTCATAATACATGTCACACACCAAGCTGGCTGTGTCTTTCTGTTACTGTCTCACCCTTTGCAAAGTCTGCCATGCTTCCATCTGGGTTGGTGTGTGTCGCCACGCAGGCGATGATGTTCTTCACGCCCCGCCTCAGCAGCGGCATGATTGCCAGGTCATCAACAGCGCCTGCAGCAGCAGCAGCAGCAGCAGCAGCAGCAGCAGCAGGCAGGCAGCAAGCAGCCACTTGAGCATGGAAAAGCACTGCAGGCAGCATGTCATGCCGTGCAAAGAGCAGAAGATGCAGTCTTAAGTAGACTGCCAGCTTGCAGAACAATGCTCCAGCAACCTGTCAAACATTGAATGGTTCAAACAAACAGAAGGCTGGCCAACACCCGCAGAAGCAACAGCCGAAACAGCACACATGCAAACTATGTCTAACCACGCGTACCTCCATCAGCAAAAGTGTACAGCGCTTGCTTGTAGTCCCACAGGTTCCAGTAGTTGACCATCTGACCATTGAACAGGTTGGCAGTCAGGATGTTGCCGGGCTTCATGCGCAGTGCCACAGCGCTGCTGCTGATGCCCACATAATGCATCAGCGAAGAAACTGTGGCTGGGTGCAGCAGCGCCACGTCCACGCTCTGCAGCAGCAGCAGCAGCAGTGGTAGCAGCAGTTGTTTTAGTACACTGCAACAGCAGCAGCCGCAGCAGCAGCAGCGGTGCATCAGCGAGGAGACCGTGGCTGGGTGCAGCAGGGCCACGTCCACACTCTGCAGCAGCAGCAGCAGCAGCAGCAGCAGCAGCAGCAGCAGCAGCAGCAGCAGCAGCAGCAGCAGCAGCGGCGTGCCCACAAACTCAAAAAGTCTCACCTCATTGCCATTGCTGCTAACAAGCCGCCTCCTTATCGCCATTCCAACAATTGCAACCATGCTTGTAAAGACGCACGTGCAGTGCTGCAACAGCTTGCTATCCTCACCTCATTGCCGCTGGGGCTGACCGCCCTCCTTCGTGGTGCAAGCGTGTTGAAGCCGATCGGCTCTGCAAAGCCGCCCCCAAGCGCAGTGAGCTTGGTTTAGTCTGCCACTGGGAACAAAATGAATATGTCTCAATGCCGTTGCTGCTGAAAAGCCGCCTCCATATCGCCTTTTCAAAAGTTGCAACCATGCTTGTTGAGACGCACATGCAGTGCTGCAACAGCTTGCTAGTCTCACCTCGTTGCCGCGAGGGCTGACGACCCTCCTGCGTGGTGCCAGCGTGTTGAAGCCAATCGGCTCGACAAAGCCGCCCCCCAGGGCTGTTGGCTTGGTGTAGTCAGCCACTGGAGGCATGCCCACATACAGTGGTGTGAATTCAAAGGGGAAGAACTTGGGGCTGACCTGGCGCTCCGGGGTCATGATGCTGCCGACAACGACAGGGTACGGCCTGCAGGACAGGTGTCAGAGTTTGGGTGTGTTGAGAAGTTTAGTAAGGGGGTGGATATCAAGGAAAACGTTTTGGGGCTGACCTGGCGCTCCGGCGTCATGATGCTGCCCACAACCACGGGGTACGACCTGCATGACACATGTTGGGTTCAGGTGTGTTTAAAGGGGTTTAAGAGGTGGATGTAAAGGGGAGGAACTTGGGGCTGACCTGGCGCTCTGGGGTCATGATGCTGCCCAGAACAACAGGGTACGGCCTGCCTGGATGAAGTTCATGCACATAATGTCGGGTGTTTAGTGCAGAAATGACGCCTCGTGTGATGAGGCAAACTCCCCAATCGATGGGCTGCATGACAAGCCCCTGCTGGCTCCGCTGGCTGCAGCTACAACTTCAGCTGCTGCTACTGCTGCTGCTGCTGCTGCTGTCGCTGCTGCTGCTGCTGCTGCTGCTGCTGCTGCTGCTGCTGCTGCTGCTGCTGCTGCTGTGCACATTCCAGCGGCAACGCGCACTCCAAGCTGCAGCTGCATACTGCACACCAGCACACTCCCACACCCCCGCACGCACCTGTTGTCCTGGCAGGCAACATTCACAGGGAATGCAGGCAGCAGCCTGCGCCTGGTTGCCTTGAGCATGTCGCCGCGCGTGCCGTTCGCGCTGACGCTGCTGTCGCTGCTGCCCACCCCAAAGGGGTTGAGGAAGATGCTGGCAATGTTGCTGGCCCAGGCACTGGGCTCCCCAGGCATGGTGGCTGCGAAGATAGCAGACAAGCACGCAACAAAACAAACAAAGAAAAGGACGGCATGCTTTGGCAGGCACGGCGAGGTTGTGTGGACTGGTGAATGTTGACCTGCTACTACTGATGATGCTCAGCGCTGCGTGTTCTTTTGGAGCATGCTGCTGCCATTATCACTGTAGTACCTTGACTTTCAGCTGCACGGCTTGCCGTGGCACATTGACTGCTGATTTCAGACTGCAGAATGCCAGCTCAGCGCAGCTGCCAGCTCGCCAATCGCAGCTGGGAGATGTCACACATGCCAGTTGAAGACAACCTCAAGCAGCCATCCCAACAGCTGCCACAGCACTCATTGGGGTTGCCATTTGCCAAGGCATGTTGCAGAAAGATGTAAGTTCAGCTGCTCATGTTGCTCAGCATCGTGCATTGTGCATTGTGCGTTGTGCAGCAGCACTCACTGGGGTTGCCGATTGCTCCCAGCAGCAGCGACTTGCCAGCCACCCTGCTGCCCCAGCTGCCAGGTGTCAGTGACATGGACAGCCTGGCAGTTGTGAGGTTTTGAGGTTCAAAGTAGGGGCTGAAGAATCGCGCCATGGGTGTGTTGGTGTAGGCGTAAGGTGTTGTGACCCAAGTGCCGCCGCTGTTGGCTGAGATGTATTGGGCCTTGTTGGTTATGTTCATCTGCGCGCATGCGTGAGTGATGTTTGATGTGCGGCATGAACATGGGCAGTGCTATGAGCTAGTGTATGCCCTTGACGCAAACCTGCATGTTGTCTGTTCGGCTGCGTGACTTGCTGTTGGCCGGCAGGAAGCCATGAATTGCTGCTGCTGCAGCCTGTGACATATGCAGAGCTAGCTGAAGGGAGCCTTCTGGAAGCGTCTGCTCGTCTTGGCTCTCCTGACGGCCCCGTAGCTGAACACAGCATTGCTTGAGCCGCTGAGGCCAATTTTTTGTGGCAATGGTGCGCTGCGCTGCCGCGGAAGGCGTTGCTGCTGCTGCTGCTGCTGCTGCTGCTGCTGCTGCTGCTGCTGCTGCTGCTGCTGCTGCTGCTGCTGCTGCTGGTCAGCACGTCATCATGACAGCAGAATGCATGTGCCAGCTTGCATGAAGCATGCATCTCACCAAGTGTAAGGCCCTGAGCCATCCATACGCCAGCGATGCTGCCCTCCAGCCCCCTCCACTCATTGCTATGCCTATTGATGGCTTGTCAAGCAGCATGTCTATGCCAAAGTCGGACCCAGGGTCGAGCTCGGGATATACGAAGTCCTCAACCGTTACGTTTGTCCATACTCGAATTTTTACGCCTTGTGTCTGCCATAGCACAGAGGCGAGCAGCAGCAGCGTCACCCATGGCGCGCAGCTGCACAGCTGCCGAGAGCAGCCCCGTCCGCCCATCATGACTGTTTGAAAACCTAAATGTTGGTATTTGTTGTTTACAGTACGTGCAAATGGCTGAGAGGCTTCGGAGATGGAGTTGTACAGGCAGTTTTCAGTCAGTCACACAAACAACTGAAAGTGTGTGCCACCGTCACGATCCTGCAATAAAACACTCAATTGCATTTTTTAATCGGAATTTAGCTCAGACACCGACGCCACAGACGTGTTGCACACAGAACCGCGACAGCTAGGCGCGCAAACACCAGCGCATCCCACGGGCGCATAGTCATACATGCTAATAATGGAACTACAACTGCTTAAATAAAGTTTAGTGCCTGCTTGAATAAAATTTAGTTTTCAAAGTTCATTGATGTCAGTGCTTATGCTGCTACGCCGAATGGTGCGAGGGGCATCCCTGCAGTACACCTCTCAGTGCTTGCTCTGCTGGAGCTGGCATCTACAGGCGAGCCAAACGCACAGCGTCAAGCAAAACATCGGATATATTACAGAAGAGCTCGTCCAGCAAACAGCATACTCAGTATCGTGCCTGCACGCAGCTAGTTGGTGTGCAGCATGCTGCCTTGATGCACGGCATGCACATAAGCCAAAGCCAAAGCGAGCTTGACAACGGAGGTCGCACAGAGGACTCAAAATGATAGGAGACAGCCACTGCTATCGCCAGTGCATGTAATACAGCTCGTCTTTGCAGGGCACGTGCAAGAGAGTGCAGGGTTGCAAGGGCAGACATCCAAAACACCCAAACGATGTACACGTCTGCTGTCAGCACACGTGCGCTGTGCACGCATGCAGCGTGGCACCATGAAAGATGATAAGTGGCCCAGACCTGCTAGCCTCTAGTGCATCTTCAAGCTGCAGACGACCTTGACTGGTGCAGGGGCGCAGAGCTGGCAGCTGCTGCTGCTGCTGCTGCTGCTGTAGGAACCAAACTCTGCAAAGCCCTGTGCGCCGCCTTGCCCATTTGCCACCAATTTGAATCATGCCTTGCGGCCTTCACACAGAATAAGATGGTAGCCAAATTGAGTTTTGATGACATCACTCATCTGCCCAACCTACAACAGGCAGCAAGTGGTTGGATGCAGCTGTCAGCCAGTGACTTGCGGGCACCTTCCTTTTGCAACATGCACGCCATGCGCTCCCTGCGACAGTACACGGCGCAGCTGCTGCAAAGCGTGCAAAACTTATGATTAAGTTTACTTATAGGCCATTTGAGGCGGTGATATCCAGACCTAAAGCTTACCATTGGGCTATTCAAGCACGTGCAGCTGCTGGAAGCTTCAACAGGTGTTTGCTGCATGCCGAGACCTTGCACATGGCCATGGCCAATCTTTTCTTGGCTGACGAGGCTGGACGCCAAGGCAACACAACATCAATGCGCACTGCTTTAAGACGCATAACTATGCATCCACTTGATGTATCTGTCCTGTTCCATGCCTTGTGTGTGCGCATCAACCAGCCCACCAACCTGCAGCTTGAAGGCTGCATCAGCAAAAGGCCCCACCAGCTCATTGCGCCGCTTCCAGCCCAGGTCGCCGCCCTTGCGCGCAGCGTCCTCAGAAAATGCTGTCGCCACCTGCATGCGCAGCAAAGGAGCACAGCAATGTCAGCAGCCAGGTCACCGCCCTTGCGCGCAGCATCCTCGAAATATGGTGTTGCAACCTGCATGCACAGCAAGTGAGCACAGCAATGTCAGCAGCCAGGTCACCGCCCTTGCGCGCAGCATCCTCGGAATAAGTTGTTGCAACCTGCGCACGCAACAGAAGAAGGCAGCAGTGTCAGCAGCCAGGCCGCCGCCCTTGCGCGCAACATCCTCAAAAACCGCGGTCGCCACCTGCGTGTGTAGCACGATCAGGGGTACAGGTTTTGACCGCGGTATGTCTGATAGGCCACAACCTTGCGCGCGGCATCTTCTGAATGTGCCGTCGCCATGTGCGTGCATAGCAAAGGAGAGTTGCTGGTGTTTCAGGGGGCACAAAGAAAGCAAAATCTTGTGCAGCTGCTGCACTGTCACATTGCTGTGATGCTGTTGCAGCAACGCTGCTGCTGCTGCCCCTCACTGCGCAAGGATTAGCTTTCTTTGTGCAGCAGCTATAGGACCCTGCTCACCGCGTCAAACTTCTCTCCTGCTTGGATCTTGGCTAGTGCTTCCAAAACCTGCCGCGGCAGCACACATGCACATCCAGGGCTGTGATTTGGAGGCGTTTGTTTTGATGTGCGGCATGAGTGTTGTTGCTGCAAGATATGGGCATGTGCGCCATGATATGTGCTCTGCTGCAGCTTTGCTTGCCAGCCTGGCCAGCAGTGCTGGCATCCATGCCAAGTATGTGCGATGTTGGTCTCAGCCACTGATACGGCTCCATTAACAGGCTGCAGCGCAGTTAACAAATGGTTCGGCATGAGCTGGAGTTTGCAACCTGCTGCAACCATGCGGTAGTTTCAATGCTCCACAGCACAGCAGAAAGGTGGTTTGTGACTACGGCAGATGTGCAGTGCAGCAGCAAGACCCACCTTGCTTTGCTTCTCACATAGTATATGTCTCACTTTCACCTGACTGCAAGTCCCTAGAGCTCCACTGCATGCAGGAAAGCAAACAACCGTGAATTCCTGCTGCTGCCCAGCTGAAGCAGAGGACTGCCCTACTGTACTGCACATCACCTGCCACCACTGCTGCTGCTTTCCTCCTTGCCTCCCCCTCCCTTGCCTTTCGGTTTGACCATATCTTTTTACTTGGCTTTCAAGTTTATGATTAAGAACAGAGCTAGGTGCAAGTACTGGAGTTTTGGTATTGACGAGAGCAATCACTCCACTTCAACTTTGAGCCAACAGGCAGTCGCTGGTCACGTGGCGTTTGCGACTGTTTACGTCGGCAGCGTACATACGACTTTAACACGATGTTGCTGCTGCCATCCTGCCCTGTGGTATCAGGGCTCGCAGCAGCAACCAATTGCAAGGGAAGGTCGATTGTCATGTGACAGGCGAGGGTTTTGGGCTGATGTCAAATGCTGCTGTACGCTCCCTGTGGTTACCAACCGGCCAGCATTGCAACGTACAACTGCACAGGCTCAGCAGCAATGTACCTGCACGGCCTTCAATCTGCCAGGACACCAGCAGCCCACAAGCAGGCTGTACCACACAACTTGCGGCCCAAGTGCCACAATCCCCATGACAATACACCTGCAGCTGCTCAGCAGTGCACTGCTGGTGTGCGGCAGCTGCCGCTTGAGCAGGCAAGCAGCCATGCTGTTGCGTCAAGGGGCATCCATTTCCACAATGCCACACTGTGGCTCATGCATAGCAGGTCCAGACTACATCACGTGCTTGTGCATTGCCAGTGCACACGCCCCCCAGGAACAGAGACACGTACATCAACACATCCAGCCAGCTGCAGCGACTCAGGCAACACAGCAGCAGGTGCAGTTCAATGACAGCACAAGATTCGTCCCTGTACACGCTACACACAGCATTCATGGTTGTGTTATGCTGCAAAGCAGCCCCTGCACAGACCTGCAGGGTTCGGGTTGGACCCCTGCAGCTAGGCCTCCAAATCTGCACAAACCCTGAACCCTCCGCTACCAGTTGCCGGCTGCTGGGCTGCTCGCACCCTTAGCAACTGCTGCTGAGCACTCACTGCGCCAAAACCCTAGCCAGCGCAACAAGGACCTCCCACAACAACCCCAAACCCTAGGCCTCCCATTCGGGTCGATCCATCCATCACACGCCCGCAAACCAACCCAAAACCCCTAAGCCGCCTCTAAAGCCTCAGCGGCAGCACACTCCGCATAAACCGAAAGATGTTATGACGTTATAACGCTTCAGTCCATGCCATTGGCCTTGCCTTGCTTTGGTGGCCGCCCTGGCCCCTTGCGGGCACTGCCAGGCAACCCGCCTGCTCCACCCTGCTGCTGCTGCTGCTGTGGCGAGGTGCTCTTGACAGCTGCTGAGCGCTGCATGCCCATGCTGCTCATATCTGCACCCCCAGGGTATGCATGCATCTGCATACCCATCGCTGCTGCGGCTGCTGGGTCTTGCACCTGCATGCCAGGCATCTGCTGCTGCTGCTGCTGCTGCTGAGCCGCCACGGTCATGTCTGGTTGGCCCTGCATGGTGGGTGCTCCATACTGGTTCATTGTCATACCGGGCTGCTGCTGCTGCTGCTGCTGCATCTGCATCTGCTGCTGCCCAGCAGGCATACCGCCCTGCATTCCCTGGTACTGCACACCCGCCATGGGTGCCTGCTGCTGCTGCATCTGCTGCTGCTGCATGGCAGCCATGTACGCTGCTTGCTGCTGCTGCTGTTGCTGCTGTGCTGCAGCCATGGCAGCAGGGTCCTGCATCTGCTGCTGCTGCTGCACAGGCATCCCAGGCTGCTGCTGCTGCTGCTGTATCTGCATGGGCTGCATCTGCTGCTGCCCAGCAGCCATGCCAGCTGCTGCTGCGCCGCCCTGCCCAGCCATCTGCTGCTGCTGCTGCTGCTGCTGGGGGTCCACTGCCATAGGCTGCACCTGCTGCTGCTGGTGCGGCTGCTGCATTGTATGCGCCTGCTGCGCCTGCATCTGCTGCGGCGGCTGACCAGCCGCCACCGCCTGCGCAGACCCCATCGGCTGCAGCGACGCTGCATTCGCCATCCCATTCCCCGCCGGCGCTGCTGCTGCTCCTCCCGCAGCGCCGCCTGCCGCAGCCTGCTGCTGCTGCTGCATGAGTCCGAGGTTGGCGCTGGAGGCGCGGCGCTGCGCTGCTGCTGCTGCCGCTGCTGCTGCTGCCTGCGGGTGCATTGCGCTGCCGCCTGCGGATCCCTGAGAGGCCAGCCCCATGCTGCCGCTGCGGTGCATGCTTTGCCTGGTGGGCGGCGGCGGGCGGGACTTTTCCACAATCTCGCGCAGCAGCGGCGCTGTCGGCATTGGCGGCCATGGCGTATTCTGCAGCAGGAGTAGACACAGATACCACAAAGCGGTAAATTTTAGTGTTCAATTGATGTACAGCGGGTGATGTCAACAACACAACACGCAACTCCTCCTTTGTGAACGGCCTCGAGGAAGCAGCAGCACTGTCGGCATTGGCGGCCATGGCGTGTTCTGCAGCAGGCATGATGTTGTCATCACAAGACATGATCAGACATGATCAGACATGACAGTACAGTATGCGCAGAAGGAGTGCTGTAGGTTGTGGCGGGAACCGATCGCATGATCGGCGGCCATGGCGTGGACTGCAGCAGGAATATGTTGCACCACATGTAACAACACAATGATGAAGCCATTTGCATGCATCTGGTGTGCAGCGTGTCACGTCAACAGCAGGCTGTGCATAATCTGCTTTTTAAACGGCCTTCACGAAGGAACAGGTCCCG
Organism: Tetradesmus obliquus; assembly: GCA_030272155.1. Classification (NCBI taxonomy): domain Eukaryota; kingdom Viridiplantae; phylum Chlorophyta; class Chlorophyceae; order Sphaeropleales; family Scenedesmaceae; genus Tetradesmus; species Tetradesmus obliquus. The sequence goes on along the minus strand of CP126200.1, from coordinate 1,580,292 downwards.
GCGGTCAGACAATTGCAACGCGCTAGGGCAACCGGGGTGTCACTGTCAATCACGCAAGCTTAAGCTGCATCAGATACACAAAGACAAAGGACAGCCACACCAACACACAGCAAGAACAAGCACCCACAACGCCGCATCAAGCTACACATTCACAGCTGCACAGCCCCAAGACATCAGATGTTCTTCCGCGCCTCACCTGGTAGTGGTTCTGGATCTTCTGCTGCTCCATCTTCATGTTCGTAACAGTCTCGTGCGTCACGTGATCAATGCGCTCCAGCCGCGCCCGGCCGCCGCGCCCCACAAAGCAGCGCCACGCGCCCAGGTCGCTGCACAGCCCATCCGGCAGCTTAAACAGGTGCGAGCGCTCATTCAGCGAAGCCACAACCGCATTCATGCGGCCGCCCAGCGCTGCGGGCCCCGCAGGAGGCAGCCCGCCGCCTGCTGCTGCTGCTGCTGCTGCCGGCGGCTGCTTCTCCCCCTGCTTCTGCTTCTCTGCGCCTCCTCCCGATCCTGCTGCTGCTGCTGCCTTCTCGTCTGCAGCTGTCCCTGCTGCTCCTGGTTGGGCGAAGCCGCTGGGCCTGCCCCTGCGGATGTCATCCATGCGGTTGCGTGCTGCCCCTTTAGATTCTAACGGGATCTGCAGCAGGTTTGCAGGGAGGCTCCACAGTGCCTCAGGCTCCACTGGGGGTGGAGGGGCGATCATGGTTGCCACCATAGGCCGCAGACACTTCATGACTGTGTCGCTGCGGATCTTTTTGGATAGAGGGACGCCCGCCGGCAGCGTGGCCTTGTTGGCCAGCACACGCATGCCGCCACGGCTGCAGCAGCAGAGGCAGCAGTGACGGGGGAGGCAAGCAGTTCATGACAGGCAGTTGGGCAGCAGTAGCACTCGCATCAGTACACAAGCCTGCATGGATGTTGGTGAGAATGTGCAGGCTCATGCATGTGTGTTAGACACGTCGGCACCAGGAGACCCTGCCGCTGCCGGCTTGTGCCGACTGGCTGCCTGCTGGTGTGCATGTGTCGGGCCCTACGCGCATCAATCCGCCAGCTTCCGCTCACATCTGATCTGCCTGCCCGTTGAGCCGCATGCGCTCCCGCAGCGCGTTGAGCGCCTCACTGCTGATGGTCTCATGTCACTAACAGGCCCCAGTAACAACATGCAGCTAGCGAAAGATAGGCAATCAGCAGTTGGCCCACCTGCACGTTCAACTTAGCGGTGCGCGCACATCCCAGCCAGGCACCAGAAAACCTGATGCTAGACCCCAAACACCCCTACATATCAAGATGCCAGTAGGCCACACTCACATCTGGTCTGCCTGCCCATTCAGCCGCATGCGCTCCCGCAGCGCGTTGAGCGCCTCGCTGCTGATGGCCTCGTGCGCAGCCCCAACCTCGTGGTGGGTGCGGTAGCGGATGCGCAGCAGCTCCACCTCCGTGCACTGCAGCAAAGCAAAGGAAGGGCAAGGGGTGTGAAGGGCGCAGCTGACACGAATGGTTTTCTGCAAGGGGTGAGGCATGAATATCACAGTACACGTCCTGCCGCGACGACATGCACACCAAGCACACCATCAACACACTTACGCATCACGTTGCTTAAACCGATTGGACAGCATTGACAAGGTTTGACCACGTTTGACCAAGTTTGACCGGGTTTGACTCACGGACAGGTCGCGCTTGCGCCGCTCTCGCCGCACCACCTCCTCCAGCACCGCCTTTGCCCCAACCAGGTTGTCGCGCAGCTGGCGCAGCTTGTCCAGCAACTCATCGCTGTTGTCACGCCTGCGGCGCGTCTGCGGGCGGTTGGTTTTCTCGCGCGTCCTGCATAATGCAGATGATAAGATACTGTTATGAGGAGTATCATTATTTGCTGTCTTTGTGGACATGTGTGGCGCAGCTTGTCCAGCAGCTCATCGCTGTTGTCACGCCTGCGGCGCGTCTGCGGGCGGTTGGTCTTCTCGCGCGTCCTGCAGCATGCCAGGAATTGAATATTGTTGTGTCAAGAATGATAACTTGCTAGACTTGCTAGACTTGAAGACATGCGTAACACAGCGTGTCTCATAGCTCGTTGCTGTCGTCGCGGAGGCGGCGCATCCACGGGCGATTGGTCTTCTCGCGCGTCCTGCAGCACGCAGGTGATTGAATGACGTTATAAGGAACACCATCGTTTGCTGAAGTCGTGGACATGCGTGGCACAGCGTTTCTAGCAGCTATCGCAGCGGCGGAGCGTCTGCAGGCAGTTGGCCTGCAGTGGGTGGCATCCGCACCTGAACGTGTTGTAGGGGTTGGTGTCACTGGCCAGCGTGGGCGCCTGCAGCCGCCTCAGAATCGGCCTCCCCCCGCTTCTTGCGCTTGCCCGCTCAGTAGTTGTACACCACCCGTGGCCCCAAGTGCACAGACACACAGTCACGCTACAGATGTGCTGGCAAACCTGTCGCCGCTCCAGCTGCACGACAGCCGCCACACCCACCTTACACCATCTCCCAGGACTTTTGCAGTCAATCCCAACACCCGCACCCTGCAATCTAACCCCCTACCTGAACGTGTTGTAGGGGTTGGTGTCACTCGCCAGCGTGGGCGCCTGCAGCCGCCTCAGGATCGGCTTGCCCCACTTCTTGCGCTTGCCCGCCCAGTAGTTGTACACGTCCCAGCACAGCTTCTCGCGCCCGCCGCACTCCAACAGCAGCATGCGCACCGCCTCGTTGCGCGGCAGGTGGTCGATGGCGGCAACGGCGCTGGCGGTGCAGCGCTCGTTGGGGCCTGCGCCTGCGGCAGCAGCAGCAGCAGCAGCAGCAGCAGCAGCAGACATAAGAGTGACAAGCGGCAATATAGTGCAAGCTGCAACCTGGACACAAAAGAGTACCACAACGCACTGCACCCGCCCTCGGCTGCCGCGTTCAAGGCAGCTGCAGAAGGAAAACCCTGCGAGCAGCAGCATATGGATACTGAGGGGTGCAGCACATGCAGCACATGCAGCACACTAAAAACACCGATGACACATGTCAGCAGCCGCACCTGCTGCGGTGAGCGCGTGCTCTGTTGCTGCCGCACACTCCAGCTCCAGCTTCCACAGCATGCGCTCAAACAGCACGTCATTGAGGCGTGTGCGGCCCAGGTTGTAGGTGGCCAGCCAGTCCTCATCCTCGTTGTCCAGGTCATACTCAACAGGTTCCGGCTCCTTGTTGCCGCCACAGCCTGGTGCAATTGATGTTTGATTTTTGAAGAAACAGTGCAGTAGGCTGTTAATGTCACGAAGTTGTGTAGGGGTGTGAGACGTGTGACAGTGGAGTTTGGTGCAAGGCGGTTGGTGCGCAAGGCGTGCAGTTGCTGCGCCGTGCACGCCTCGCATCCTGCAGACAGTCAACCTGCCTGCGTTGTTATCACAACGCTGGGTGCTGACACTGTAGTTGGTGGTACTGCTGCTGCTGCTGCTGCTGCTGCTGCTGTTTGCGGAAGTGGAACACCGCTGGAAGCAGCAGCAGTGCTGCACGTCCCTGCCCTTAGGTTCGGCAATCACGCACCTTTGCCGTGCAAGTAGGTGAGCGCCGGGCTGAACAGCGGCAGGTAATCCCTGTAGTGTGTTTCTACCTCTGTGATATCTGGAATAGGGATTGCTTTCTTGTCATTCTTGCCGCCTGCACCATGCCCATGGCCCTGCAGGAATGGCAAGCATGCCAATAACAAAAGCAGCGAAGATTGTTAAGTAGCTAGCTGAGGAGCAGGACTGCTGTAGGGATGCGGGGTACTGCGCTGTGCTGTGTGCTGTGGACCTGCCGCTGTGACGTGTAGTTGCTTGACATGCTTCATAGAAGGCATAGATGTGCCACAAACGCTGTTGCAACCCCGAGACAGCTCGTATTGCGCACAATCGCCTGAACACAACTGCTCTGTTATGTAACACATGCTGTACTGCAGCAGCGGCGAATTGTACTGCCACCTTGGTGTTGCTGTTCGGCCACGCAGGTGTGCGCTCTGCTGCAAAAAAGTGCCCTCAAACTCACGTGTGATCCATGGCCACCGTTATCTGCCCCTAGCGGCTGCGCGTCTGGATCAAGCTCTGAAACATCCTTAACAATGAGCAGCGGCTTGTTGTTGTCTAAGGGGCGGGGTCTGATGGCAGCCCTGGTGGACATGCTGGCCTCTAGAGAGCTCCAATGCGGCCTAAACACGCAATCACCGCCATTACAGCGACATGATCCACGATCAGTGGGGCCCCAGGCCCGGTGGTTGCTGAGCAGCAGTCAACAAAAGTGGCCAGCTCTCATTGTAGGTGGTGCATGGGGACTATTTTCGAAGCTCCAAACAATGTAATGACCAAATCAATACGATATACAAAGAGCCGTTTGTGTGACGATGCGCACAGAACACGTTTGCGGGCGGAAATAGCCTGCTACTGTTGTGACATGTCCGCTTCGGTTCGTGTGCAAGCTGCCGTGTCAGCTGCGCCAGGCAATTGAATCCACTGCTGATCCCGGCCGGACCCAGGGGCTACAGCCGCACAGTAGGCGGGAATTCCTTGTTGTTACTTTTTGTGCTGTCAAACTTGATCGTGCAGCGATCACAAGTGTTTTGCTTACTTGAATCCACCAAGACGGTTTTTGTATGTATGTTCTTTCAAAGAGCACCGATCAAGCGGCTGAAGGGCACGGCAACGTAGCTTTGAAGGTCCCGGCCTTGTAAGACAAGCAGGCACCGTGCAAACATGAAAATAACGGTTAAACTTGAAATTAAACAGCTTTAGCGTGCAGCATCAGGGGTTGGTGTGCAGGTGGGGCCAAGTTCACAGTGACGCACCAGTGTCAGGCTCAGCCAGGCTGGTGACGCATTCAGGACACATGCAAGATACGGCAGCTTGGGGCGCTGTAGCCACCACCTGATGCACAGCTGACTGCAACACGAACAAATCGCACGCCCCATCAGCTGTGAAGTGCGTTGCACGCTCGGCTATTTCTAGGGAGCTGATGTCCACCAAACACAGGAGGCTCAGGCTGATCGCAGCCCTGACAACTGCTGTGCACGTGATGGGCACACTGTGCAGGTGGCACCTGCATGCATGCCACCCCAAACCTGGCAAGCTGCATAAAGCAGTAAGCAGGTGACACGCTGCCGCATTTCTGTCATCAAAATTCGACTGCATGCACCCTGCTGCAAGTACACCAGCAGGCCTGCTCCTAGGCCTGCTCCTAGGGTCCTAGGATCGTCTTCACCTGTCAATCAGCCTGCCCTCACGTCATCTTCTGAGCAGCAACTGCACAGGTGATGCACGGCAGTAACTTGATTGTACATCCGCTTATCATGCTTCCAACACGCCACTCAAAGAACTCATTCACTGCACCACTGGTGGCACAAAGGCCGTAGCCAACTTAGCATCCTTCTTGTATCCAGGCAGCTCCGCCCCGCAGCGGCGCAGCAGCTCAACGACAGCGTCCTGCACCAAGACCTCACAGCTGCTGCTGCCTACACAGCCAGCTGCACCCTGTCCCCTCCCTGCGGCCGAGGTGGACGGCGAGAGACTCTGCTGCTGCAGCAGCTGCTGCCGCAGTTGCACCAGCCCATCATGGAAGAGCAGCTGCGCCCAAGGCTGTGACAGCTGCTGCAGCACATCCTGCTCCAGCAGGAACACGCCTGGCTCTGCGCCTGGCACCACCCCTGCTACACTCCGCATGCTGACACATGGCTGCTGCTGAGGCGAACTGTGCTGCCCATGGCCCAGCTGCAGGTCGCCAAGCGCTGCTGCTGCAGCATCTGCAGCCGCCGAATCAGTGGCAGCAGCTCTTGACTGGGAGCTGCTAGTCTGCTTGGCTGGCAGCTGCAAGCCAGCTGCCAGGTAACTGAATGGCAGGCCGACCAACCCTGCCAGCTTGGCTGCTGCTGCTGCGCCAGGCCCCAGGTACGCGACATGATGGATGACGTCCTCGCCATCGATGCAGATGTTGATCACTGCTGCATCACTGCTGGCATCCGCGCCTGCACCATTGCTGCTGCTGTTGCTGCTCTTGCTAATCAGGCTGCGGCCTCCAGGAGGTGGCGCCAAGCCCGGGCTGGCAACAGCAGCTGGGCAGCCCGCAAATGCAAACACGTGCCCGCCTGGCAGCCTGCAGCCCATCACCCTGCCCTCTGTGAGCGGCGGCAGCTGCCCAGGGCTTGCCGGCAGCCGGCTGCTGCTGCTCTTGCTGCTGCTGCTGGTGCCTTCTGCAGCTGCAGGCGATGCCAGCGTGTCGACTATGGCTGCAGCGAGGCTGGCACCGACGTCAGTGCTGCTGTAGTGCTCGTGCATCACCTCAGGAAGGGTGTAGCGCCTGCGATCACCGCCAAGAACACGGAGGAAGCTTGGTGGACAAATTAGTCTGCAATGTTCAGAAGTGTTCATTCTGAGCGTAACAGGGCATTGCCACATCAATGGCAGTCATGCTACAGGCTGTGCACTGTGAGGAACAGCGCAGGTGCACAAGCATCTTGAAACCGATGCCAGCACGCACAGGCGTTCTCACCTAGAGAACTTGGCAGCAGGCCCTGCGCCCATCACAGCAGCATCGCTGCTCTTGTAGCCTGCATCCACCACCAGCCGCCCATCCCACACCAGGCCAGCACTGCCAAGGCAGCGTGCCACTGCTGCTGAGGGCCCCCGCCTGCCACAGCCGACAAGCAGATCCAGCTCCAGCTGCTGCACAGGGCCAGCATTGCAAGCCTGCACCAGCAGCAGCAGGCAACAGTGCGTGCTCTCCTTCTGTGGACTGCAACACTGCGCACACTGCGTGCTGTGGTAATGCCAGTCTTTATATCTGCTGTTGCCTGGTGTCAAGGTTCATGTTAATACACTCCTTGCACAAGTTACAGCTGTTGTTGTGCCGTGCGGTAAACAGCATGGACACTGCCAAATCGAGTAGTAAAGAATGATGCTTCTATGTGGTGACCACAGTACAGACTGTGCATGTCTGTAGAGCACTGCGACAACTAGCGTTAGCTGGCTGGCGGCCCACCTGTAGGTCGGCGACTGCGCGAGCGCCGTCCTGTGTAGGCAGCAGCTCCACAAGCTGCCCTTGCTGCGGTGACGGCAGCTCTAGCTGCAGCTGGCCAGCCAGTGCGGTCAGCAGCGGCAGCAGCGGGTCCTGCTGTTCCTGGTCTAGGCACACCCAGGTGATGGCGTCTGCAGCGCATCGTGCAACATGCCCACAGGAGGCTTCGTCAGTCACTCTGATAATGGGGCGCATGTTGATAATTCAGCTTGCTGCAGCAGACAACGAGTGGTGCATATTGCACAATACCTCTGCCACCCAGGCTTACCGGGTGACACGCCTGCATCAGTGAGAGCTGCCACCACATCAAAGGCCTGCAGGTCAGCTCCATACAGCAGCACACTGGACAGGCTTGCAGCCGCCTCTGCGCTGATGCTGCCCCTGATGAGCGCCTGGCTGGATAGCACGAAGTGGGCGGCCTCTGGACACGCAGCAGCGATGGCAGGGCCCAGCTGGTCCTGCAGCAAAACATCATGACCCCAGCGCGCGCTGAATCTGCAGTTCGTGATATGGCCACCTCACAACACACTGCTGCAAGCTAATGTCAGTGAATCCTGCAACAGTTGTAGCGCATGTAGGCATCCCAACACTGAGCCGGATCTCGCCCGTCAAGCCGTCAGAATCCATGCAGCACACACACCTGCAGCCCTGTAGCTACCACCAGCAGGTCATATGGCAGCTGGCTGCCGTCATCCAGCCCCACCAATTTCTGTGCTGTGTCCAGCGATGCCATCTGGCCATCCACGATCGTCACAGCAGCCTGCACACCCATGCGAGCCACTAGGCCGGCTGTGTACGTGCACGCCACGCCGCCAACTGGCACGCCGCCCGGGGCCAGCAGTGTGAGGCTGTTGAAGCTGATGTGTCGCTGCAGCAGCAGCTGCTCCAGGCAGGACAGCGCTGTCTGGGAGGCACCAGCTATGACAATCTGCAGGTGTTGGCGGTGCCACCATCCCAGGGATGTTTGCAGAAGTCGCTAATGAGTGAAGGGCTGTGGTGATGTGGCCGCAATGCAGGCTGCACGGGGGCACATCTGCAGCTTCTGCACAGCGGATGGTGATGCACACCTACGTTTGTGCACTGGCTGCGCACACATACGTGGAAGTCGCACTGCACACTGGCAAATGGCATCAACATGACTTGCGTACTCGGGGTTATTCAACGGAGTATAATGGCACATACCTGTGAGTTGACGGCCTGCTTGGGAGCATACGCCATGTGCTTGCTGAAGCTGTACAGTGCAAACTCAGCCTTGCCAGCTGCAGGGCTGCTGCTGTGGCGTGGCGGTTGCTGCTGCATCAGCCCCAGCCAGTCAGGCACTGCCTGGACAGGCAGCAGCGCATAGTGCAGGTGTGACTTGCCAAGCAGGTGCAGCACACCTGCACGTCAGCAGCGGCAGTTACGCGTGCATGTCAGCAGCATTGATGTCATTTGAATGGAGTATGGCCAGTGCTGCACTGATTTCGCTTGTGAACAGGCTTGCATGCCTAGTGCACACATGCGGCTGGGAGCACAGCTCGTCACATGACGCACAGCGACGTGACACTTGTCATGTGCAGTTGACTGCATTGCTTACAAGTAGCCCACCAACGCAGAGCCTGTCTTCAAAGCTGAGAACTGTGTATGCAGCACACGTTGTGCTGTTCCGACCTGCAAGCAGCGCTCCAACGCTCTTGGAGAACACAGGGTTCACGACACACACGTCCAGCTCAGCATGTGCTGTTGCGTTGTTGCAGCAGTCAGCTGGCAGGCCCTCTGCCAGGTTGAAGTTGTCCTGCAGCAGCTGCAGGTCCACTGCTGGCGTGATGGCTGCCATTGCCACCAGCTGCCCCTGCACTACTGCCACCACTGCGCCCTGCCGGCCTGCACACATGAAACCAGCAAGAGCAGGACAAGCAAAACATGCTGACAAAACAAAGATGTTTGCTTGAACTGCATCAGCTTCCTGCTATGCCAGTGGACGTGCTACAGCAACGACTGGCAATTCCTCAAATGCACTGCACACCAGCAGCACAGAGAGCTTGGCAAAGCTAGCCTGCAACTGGCCACACCCTTGCACCTTGCAGTACTCGTCTAGTAGCTGCAATGGCAACCTGAGTCAAATCAACCCTACTGTTGAGCTCCTTTCTCACCTAGCGCATGCAGGAAGGCCTCCTGCACCTCCACGGCATTTGCCAAGCTGCCGATCAGGCCATGCAGCCCAACCACGTCATCAGGCACCGCCAGCCGCACCTCCCAGGCCCCCTCCTGCACTGCCAAGCCTGCACGGTGCCCCAGCAGCAGAACCTCAGGGTAGGGGCTGCCAGGCAGGAGCGGCAGGCGGCTCATGAGGCTGGCCAGGGGCGGCTCGCGCTCGCTGTGTGGCAGCGACAGGACGTAGTAGTCCTGGCGGCCGCGAAGCAGGTGGAGACAGTCACGGTGCCAGGTCAGCGATGCATCCGCTAAGTGTTGGGGCTATACACTGATTCTATGTAAACGTTGACTTGCAACTTCTGTGCCAGCACATCTCATCTCGCCAGTACACCAACATTGCTACTGCACCTATGCTTGCCGTTGCTTTCTGCTGCTGTTTCTGCAATGCTGATGCTGTTGGAGGGTCACAGATGTTCAGATCACGTTTCAGCAATAGGTTCTGCTTTTGTCCATTGCAGCGCTTCAAAGGAGTACAGCTGCTGTCATCCTCACGTCCGCAGACATTAACTCACCTTGCCAGCAAACTCCCTGAATGCTGGTAGCATGAAGTCAACTGCGCGTGCTTCATACCCAGGCAGCATGCACAGCATCGTCACTGCCAGCAGGCTGTGCTGCGCTCCACTGCTGCCTCCATGCTGCTGTTTGCTGGCTGCTTGTAGCAGCAAGGGCAGCAGCTCCTCCCTGACGTCCTCCTCAGTAGGCATAATGGGCATTGCTGCTGCTGCCTCCTCACCCTGCTGCTGCTGTTCCTGCAGCCTCTGCTCCGCCTGCAATATGGGCACAACACATATTTCATGGGCTGCTGAGTAAGAACACGTTAGCATTGCTACAGATCAGCTGCCTCCTCGAAACCATACAGATATGCCATGCTGAACGTGCGTCAACCCTGACAAGGCAGTAGTGGCTAAGTACAGCACCATTTGCCTGCTTCTGTGCACTTCCATCTGCGCACCTTTACTGCTGCCGCCTGCTGTGCAGCTGCTTCGCATGCTTCATACACTTCAGCTGGCAGGAAGCCGTCAAAAGGGCCCAGGTCAAACGACTGCAGCAGCAGCGACAAGTCCAGCTGGCTGGTAGCCACTAGCAGCCCCACCTGCACGCACAATAGCAGTTTTGCACCTCAGATTCCAACAATGAAGTGTTCGACTGCATCTGCTGCTGCTGTTGCTGCTGTTGCTGCTGCAGCCGTTACTAGTAGTAATGGTGCTGACATGCGGCCAGTTGAATTCGGTGCTGCCATGCATCTACATAGCAGCCAGTACCGCTGCCAACACGCACCAGCTTGCCCTGATCCTCTGCCACCAGCACAACATTCTCCTCGTCCTGGCTGCCTATCAGCCGAGTGAGTGCAAAGGGCTGATAAGGCTTGCAGGACTCTGGCAGCGCTGCCAGGCTAGGGCAGGCGCCGGCTGCTGCTGCGGCCACCATGGGCAGCAAGTCATCATGGTCTTCAACCTTGGCATGCCGGACCTGCTTGCAGGAAATGGTTGAATGGCAGCCAGTCAGTGGCTGCAGTGACACCAGCAATGGCGTGGTGTAACCAGTGCAACAGCAGCAGCACGCACTGCTAGTGTGGTGCAACACGTAAGGTTACATGTCACTGCCACAAGTTTCCTACAAGCTGCACCTGGCCTGACATGATATGTGTTAAGCAACAGCTGCTGCCGACAGCTCAGGCACATGCAGGCAAAGGTAGCCTGTCGGGCTGCTCATCACCTGCAGTGGAGGCAGCACCGCCCGCCTGCTGCACTCATACAGCCACAGCCCGCTGCTGCTGCTGTGCATAGCCTTGCTGAAAGCAGCTGACAGTCCAGGCTGCGCTTCAGGCTGCAGCTCTGTGTGTCTGACCAGCAGCAGGTGCGTCAGCACAGGCACTGAACTGAACGTTGCGCGCAGCAGCTGCAGAGTAACAGGCACCTGGTAGCAGGCAGCATGCAGGAACCTCTATCAGCAATACTGCGTTTACTATCAGCAGTACTGCGTTCAATTTTTAGCATGATGCCTAGCATGTTGCTGCTCAGCCAGTTTAATCTGTTGCTCAGGAATTTGGGCACCAGCTACTGGAAGCATTGCTGCCCAGGCAATGGTTTCAGCTCTCAATGCTGCTTCTTGCGCTTGCAGAGCCTCAGCTGCTCCCACCTGCACATGCGCGTCCACTTTCATGTACTGCACATATGCCGAAGTGCTGCTGTTGAAACCAAGGCTCTGTGCATCAATGCTGGCCAGATGGGCAGCGTGCGCTGCGCGGTCACTCGCTGCACAAGCGAAGTCTCTGCAGCAGCAGAAACCGTCAATGTTGCACTGGGTACACAGCCTGAGCAGCTGCAGCATAACATGGAACCAGTGCAAGAGCTTGGCAGCCTTCGTATAAAGAAAGCTGCAGTAAGACTGATGCATGTGTCTGCAAGTCCTATGCTAGCTGTGCTTGTTCAGCTGCACACATACAGCTGCCACGAGTTCCACTTACATTGACAGGTACCCCACTACCGCTTCGACCGACGTGTCCCATGCTATCAGGGACAGGGATCTGTGATGAAGCTTGCTGGCTTCTGCTGTGCCTCTGTGAAAACAGCGAGGCAAGTAATGATGGTGATGTTGTCAAGAAGCCTGACGCCATCAGGCAGCAGCAGCACAAGGACAACCTACCCACCTGCCGTACTCTGCGACTGCGCCGAACTTATCTGCCGTGCATGGAAGAATGACTACCTCCCCCATGGCTGCCTGTGGGCCACCCGACTGTCGCTTGCAGTCAAATCAAGTCAATCATCAGAGAGTGATCCCGGCACTTCACCCACTTCAGCTTAAAGGCCAATCGGGTCACGATGTTCACACACATAAAAGACACGTCAAACTTTTGCAACGCTGAATTTCAAGGGCAGACATGCGTGACAGAAGAAAACCCTTTGACAGATTAGAGTGCTATGCGCTGAATCATTTGAGTTGTGAATGTATGTTGTTTGTAGGTGGATAATTGAAACGTCTGGACACATTGGGTTGCTGCTTTTAAGCGCGCTGCGATGTCTTCCAGTCTGCTCTCTGCCAACCGCGGTGGCGCGGCTTGCTGCTCTACAAGCAGCAGAAAAGCTGCAACATGCATCTCGCTACCAATGAGTGGCAGGCGGTCGTGCTCTAAAGTGCTCATGCCTACGGCAGCAGCAGCAGCAGCAGCAGCACGCAGTGCCAGGCAGCAGCAATTGCTGCTGCCACATGCAATCGAGCAATCAGCTGCAGTTGGCACTGCCGAAGTCACCGAGTCAGCAGCTTGCTGCAGCAGCAGCATGCGTGCTAGCCTGTGGTCACGCTTAGACTGGGAGCTGCTGCTGCTGGCATGTGCTCTGCCAGCAGGGCCAGCACTAGCAGAGGAGGGAGTCGCCTACAACGCAACGCAGGGCGAGGGCATAGTGAAGACGCTGTCAGGCGTCGCCTACATTGGGCTGCTGCTGTACTTCCTCACGCGGGTGCTGAACAGGCGAGCCAGGAAAGCCAGGGAGGAGGTGCGGCACTTGCTGACTTGGCTGCCCGGCTATGCATAGCTGCGCAACTGAACAATGCTGGCTGCCACAGTGTTATGTGAAATGCAATAGTAGCAGCATCAGCAGCAGCCGTCGGCGCAGCAGCAGGAGGGGGAGCAGCAGCGGAGATTGGCAAGCAAGACGTGTGCTGGTGGCAGCTGGCTATCGTGCTCTGCTTTACAAAGGAGTTGCAAGTGCAAGGTGTACACACAAGGGTGCTTCAATGTTGTGAGAATGGCTTCAAAAGCATGCATACAAGCGCTTATGCAGCTTGAACTCAGCGTTGTGGTTTCACTGATGCCTGCAACCTTCACTTCTGTGTACTCTGCAGCGGCTTGCCGGCCAAGGCCCTGTCACCACTGTCTTCACAAAGCTGGTGAGCCGGTTGCTGCAGCTGCACGAGCCATCATCAGAATGCTCAGCACACCACCTGGCAGCTTACCGCATACCTCGTCAGTGCTGCTGTCATCAGCAATGTTGCCAGTATTGCAGTGGCAACATCGCGTCAATCGAGTGGTCGCTTCCCTTTCTTGTGACCTGGTGTGTTCGCCTGTGCAGATTGAGAAGGCTACAGAGGGCAAGCCACGGCCGAAGGTCACACCATCGGCAGCATTCATGTGAGGCACAAGCAGCAGCAGCAGCAGCAGCAGAAGCAGCAGCAGCAGCAGCAGCAGCAGCAACGTCAGCAGCGCAGCGGCAGCAGCAGCCTGCAGCAGCAACCTGCAGCCGTGCTTTGACAGCAGCAGCAGCAGCAACAAAAGCAGTGCAAAGGTGACAGCAGACTGCAGCAGCAACTTGCAGTAGCATTCTGCAGCAGCAGGCTTTCAAAAGCATTATTCTGCCCAGCTACAGGAGGTGTGGGGTATATCAGCCGCAGCACGAGCAGCAGGAGCAGGAGCAGCAGTGGCAACTGCAGCTCCATCCTAATCAGAGGACACCATCCTCTGCCTGCGCCCTTGCGCAAGCGCCCTGCTAGGCATATGCACGGCATGTCTTCACGCTAACCTGCTGCTGCTGCTGCTGCTGCTGCTGCCGCCGCCTGCTATCTGCTCTGCACAACTGCTTGCAGTGGCGCTGCGCAGGCTGCTGTCATTGCATATGGCCTGTTCATTTTCAGCTCCAAGGTCACCAACATCATCGCAGTCCAGGACCTGCCAGCCGGCTACACGGTACGCCCTGCAGCTTGTTTAGCAGCACCAGCCCTGCTTTCGTTGCAATGGCTACAAGCTGCTGCTGCTGCTGCTGCTGCTGGATCCTAGCCATTGCAAGTGTGCCACAAAGGGCTGCTGATCACCCAGCGCTGTGCAGCACTGCCGCCCGCAAGGCGGCGCGTTTGACGATTAGCCTTGCTTTTGAGCCTTCCTTTTCCCTGTTGCCGTGTGCTGTGTGCTTCCCTGTGTTTGTCCTGTTTCATGGTGTGTGCGCGTCTGCACCTGCAGGCCGCAAACATCGTCAGCACTGTGCGCACCATCATTGTGGGCCTGGCCCTCCTTGTCTCTGCTGACGCCTTCTGCCTTGCTGCTCCAAACTTTTGCCCTGGTGCGCCTGCAGGCCGCGAACATTGCCACCACTGTGCGCACCATCATTGTGGGCCTGGTGTACCTGGCCACATTCATCTTCAGCGCCAACGCGGTGGGGCTCACAGGTGCGGCTGGTGCTACAACAGCGCAACAGCTGTGTGCTGTGGCTGTGTAACCATCCGCTCATGAAGCCACTACCATGCTGGTGCATGCAGCATGCAGAGCCGTGGTGTATGTGGCGTGTGTTGGAGCATGTTCTGAGTTGATCCTGCACAACGACTCCATGGTTTTCTTCGCCACTGTGTGCACCGTCATTGTGTGCCTGGTGTACCTGGCCACATTCATCTTCAGCGCCACCGCACTGGGGCTCACAGGTGTGGCGGCGCAAGCGTGAAGTCTGCTGTGGGACTGGGAAACTTGCAAGTTGTTTTGTTTGGTGACACTGCATGCACGGTCGTGGTGCTGGTTGGAGCATTGTTGAGTCTCTCCACAATGCATGTTGCGGCTTCATGCAAATGCTGTTAGCTAATCCTGTTACTCATGCTGCTGCTGCTGCTGCTGCTGCTGCTGCTGCTGCTGCTGTGTGTGTGCTTGCAGGGCTTGGCCTGCAGCTGCTGTTCTTCCCAGACTCACTGCCAGATGAGGACGAGCTGCTGGCCCCTAAGATCCCAAAGGGCCCGCAGCTGCCAAAAGTATCCGTCACATCATCCACAGATGACATCAGGCGCGCCTTTGAGGCAGTTTCGAAGGGAACAGGAGATAGTAGCAGCAGTAGCAGCGGTGGTGCCGCTAGCAGCAGCAGCAGCACAGCAGCCACTCCTGTGGGGGCAGCATCCGGCAGTGGAGAGGGTGCAGCAGGCAGCAGCACGGACAGCAGCTAACTGCTTGGAGGCAGCATGGCTGCAACAGCTTTAATGTAAGGAAGCTGGCTCAGCTGTAGTGACTAGGGTTCTTGCTGAGGTCTGGCGTTCTTGTAAAGGGCAAGGACTGGACATTGCGGCTTGCGGGTTGACGAGAGCGTGTCGCTTCTTTTAGCGCGTTTGGATACAGCTCTTTGGTATTGGACTAACGCCACACGAGCTGAGTTGCGTCGCTCCACATCGTAGCAACGAGTGTCGAGGCACGGCTCGCTCTTCGCGAGTGTGTACACCGTAGCAGAGTGGCTGTGCGACCCAGGTAAACGTTTACCCAACAAAGCTATGGCCCTGGGATCGCTGAGGCCAGTAGTCACCACAAGATGCACTTCATGCACTGCATCTGCAGGTTACCTGCTGTAGTACAGCTGTACTAGCTGCACCCAGCTGCTCACATGGTGGCAGGCTGGTCACATACGTTTTCTGGGCTCCAGGAGCGAGGAGTAATAACAGGTTTCGCTTACATCACGGTAAGCACACACCATAGCATCTGTGTTCAGCCACAGCAGCTGCAGAGGCAGCTTCCACATGTGCTGCAGCAGTGGCAGCAGTCTGTACAGACTGCAGTAGTGGCAGCAGTAACACAGTCTTATGATTGCTGCACTTGTGGCACTGCAGTTCACTGGCTGTGCTGCTGCCGTAACAATAGCATGTTAATATATACCTCAAAGATGCCAATTTGTTCTCTGTTTGGAACATGTACATGTCCGCTGCTTTTGCTTTCAGGCGAATGGGGTTTCTCAACCTGTGACAGGACCGTTTGTCAACGAGTGCGCTAGCGTGAGCACATGCTAACGCCTTTAAACAGCAAGCTCAGCTTTTTGTTTGTTGCCACCAAGCTGGTTGCACATGGCTACACGCCCCAGGCCATCACACAGTACGGCCAGGTGCCAGAATGCTTCGTGCATGCGTTATCACAGCACCAATCGAAGCACAATCCTGCATCTTCAAGCTCACGGATCCAGTACTCTCCTTCTGTACTGAGCCGGCCCCTGTCCAGCAGTTTGTGGTGAACAGACCCGGTTAATAGTGAGCTGTCTGCTGGGAAATCTGTCCTCTCAGGTTGTGCACCCACGTCGCCAGTGGCTCTCACGGTGTTGCTTCTTATGCTGCTGTTTGCAGGGCGCTGCTTCACCGCAGCTGCAAGGAATTGTGGCGGCTGCTGCAGCGCCAGAGGCACCCACATCCTTTGACTTGTGGGGTGAGGACGGCTTCAGTTCAGTGCAGTCACCTTATTTAAAAATTGCGGATTGCTGGGGTCTGCTTCTGACTTGCAGCCGCAGCAGCAACAGGCGGAGCCCGAACTGTTGCGTACTGCCATGGACCGAACTCATATGCACATATATCGATGGCCACTGCGGAGCTCACATGTCCCACTTATGTTTGTTTTGTGATTACATACTGTCTTGTACAATGGACACACGTATATCAGCATCCACTGGTGAAGACCGCACGCTTGGGCACAACTGCTTACATGTAAACTGTGAACTCTCCCTTTACAACTGCATGCAGGCACAAAGCTCATCACCCTCCATCACGGCAACAGCTGCTTCATGGCTGTGCCGACACGCAGCACTGGTGGAGGCAGTAACGACGGCATTGTAGCAGTCAAGGCGCCCAACGGCGTGCTGCTTGCGTCATTCAACAAGCCTACGCTGCCAACCATCGCTTTAACAGCAGTGCAGGAGGCGGCCGCAGCAGCGTTCAAGCGCAAGCGCAGCCCTGGCGATGAGGGCGAAAGGTAATGCGTGCATGCAGTTGAGCAGAATTCTACTCGCATGGGTCGATGACCAGGTGACTTTCAGCAGTCCCTGCATCAACCAGCAGCAGGTAATTGAGCTGTTCTTTGAATTGAAGCCCATGGCGGGGGCCCCCGGGCGGCTGGGATGCAGAGGTCTGGGCAGCTACAGGCCTGCCCGTAGCAGGCGAGATGCTGCTGGAGCTTCGGGTGCACAGCGTGGAGTGATGGGGATAGCGTGAAATGACGGGGAGTGGTCTATATGGCGTGCGCTACACCTACCGTGCTGTTTGGGTGATGCTGAATCCTCAGCAGGCCTGCTACCCTAGGGTATGCGAGTTGTGCTTCAGCCAGGCTGATCTCAGTTTACAGTTCGAGTAATGCTGCAGTGAGTTAGGCTGTCAACTCCGTGTGACAGACGCATTGAGGGTGCTATACTTGGCTTTGATACTATCTGTAGTACATACCTTATGTGTGGTGCATCACTTATGTATTGCTTGAAGCAATCAATGATCTTTAGCTGGTGTTGGGTCCTAGTCTCACGTCCTGATCGGCCTGACTTAGCCCAGATGACCTGGTGTCTGCTTCATGAGCTGCAGTTTGGCTTGTAGTATGCACCTGGCAACTGTATGAACGGGTTATAACGTGCAAGCAGGAAACTGCCACTGGTCACGATGAAGACATGCCATCAAGACAATAAACCACTGACACTTGCCGGCCGTGTGATTTACCGTTATGCATGGCTGCACACCACCTGCGCTGACTCATCCAAACAGATGCCTCAGTAAACGAAACACGTCACAAGAAAAGACCTTGCTCTGGCAGTGTCCAGGCATACGTATACATGTACAGGTGCTAACCTGCTGAGCTGTAACATTCGGTCACTGCATCAGCCTGCTGACGTTTGCACATTACACAACACCACAGGACATGTCCAAGGACTGCTATTGAGCAGCGAAGAGCAGAGAACACGCTGTAGTCAATTGACGAATGCAGCACACTGTAATCCATTCCACAATCAACAGAACATTCGACCAAGTTTTTCCATGCCACTGCCGCTGCTGCAAGTCAGGTAAGACAGCCGTGTGACAGCTGAAGGTGCATTGCAGCACCAAATGCTCCAGTGCCACTGGCAGGCATATATGTTTGTCGACATGAGCGCTCAGCTGCTGCTCAAGATGAGCCCACCCATCAGCAACAACACACCTGCTGGAGTGGCAACTCAAAACATGACAGTATGCTGAGGAACAGTGACGGGGCCTAACATGACCTGAAAGGTCTTCAGAGGCAGAACAAAAAACTTCGAGTAAACCATCGGGTAACCCATCCGAATGAGGCTCAAGCCAGCATCTACTTAGACGCATGCTGTATGTGCGCTGTCAGCTGTGGATGCTTCACAGCACCAGCTGCAACGCCTGCACACTGTGCACGCCACGGCAGCTGCAGCAGAGGCAAGCCCAACACTGCGCTATCCAGCTACGTTTGTGAACATTCGCGTCAACAGAAGAATATGCCTGACCGGGCTGGCAGGCACTGCCTCTAGCATACAAATTGGCCGACACAGCCGCACACAAACAACATATAATATAATTTGACAGCCCTGTTGACTGCACAACAGTTAATGTATGTGACTACCGAGAACCAGAGCTGGCCAACATCATAGCCGAGTGCACTGCATTTTCACTCTGATGACAGTCCCTCTGCAGCCAGCTTCTTACGCCGGCCGGCCAGCTGCTCAGCTATCAGCTTGGTGTCCTGCAAGCAACAGCAGTGAGAGCAGCAGCAGCAGCAGCAGCAGCAGTAGATGAGCATGTGCGTGTGCAGCGCGCGAAACATCAACTATGAAACTTGCCTGCTAAACCAACCAACTGGCAACAATGCAAGTGCACTTCTGCACTCCCTGATGTAAAATTCCTTGTGCCTCCAATCTATCCAGCGCGCCATGTCATGTATCCTTTCAGTATTTGACGAGCACACGGCCTACCCGACAAGCAAACTTGCACGTGACGCAACAGTTTAACTGAATCCTAAACTGAAACCCAAATACGATCCAAGATCCGAAATGCAAAATACCTGGCATGCGTGCATGGTCTTCACGTGCTCGACCTCATCATCGCGTATGTTGTTGAACACGTCCAGCAGGCTGCTGCAGGGCGGCCGCCGCAGCGGTGCGTCGTCCCCGCTGCACGTCTGCAGCTCATCAAACTGCACGACGACAGACACAGCAGCAGCAGCAGCAGCAGCAGCAGCAGCAGCAGCAGCCGATGACGAGTGACGAGCGTCTTCCCATCCAGCAAACGATGAGTCAGGGGTCTGTCGTCAAGGTGGCGTGTTCATGGCGAACATAGAAATCAATGTGACGGGTATTGTGCCATCATCTGTCAACAACTCCTCAGCTGCCTGACCAAAACATTGCCAACTTCTGCCAAGCCCCTGCTGTTCTGCTCACCATGTACAGGTCCTCGTTCCTGTAGTACGCCGCCGCCACCAGCGGCGGAGGCAACGCTGCCAGCGCCTCCTGGTTGCTCTCCACAAACTGCTCATATGTATCCGCTGCATGCAGCTCCACAAGCTCGCTGAAGGCATAGGCCAGCTTAGGCACACGCCTTTTGCTCACCATGTACAGGTCCCCGACCTGTAGTACGCAGCCGCCATACAACCCCTTGCAGTAGCCAGCAGCCACAAAACCCCGCACGAACTGCAGCTGCTCACCATGTACAGGTCCTCGTTCCTGTAGTACGCCGCTGCCACCAGCGGCGGTGGCAGTGCTGCCAGCGCCTCCTGGTTGCTCTCCACAAACTGCTCATATGTATCAGCAGCATGCAGCTCCACAAGCTCGCTGAAGGCATAGGCCAGCTTAGGGGAGAAGAGGTAGATGACAATGAGCACCCAGTAGTACAGCAGCGCTGCATGCTGCGCAATGAAGCGGTCGAACCAGAGCTGATCGCCGCCCAGAGACTCCATGATCTGGCGGCAGCAGCAGCAGCAGCAGCAGGCTTATGTTATGCATCAGGGCGGCGTGCTGCGCGATGAAGCGGTCGAACCAGAGCTGGTCGCCACCCAGGGACTCCATGATCTGTGAACCAGGCAGCAGCAGCAGCAGCAGGACAGCACGGGCACGGTTTATGGGCGTATATGATATACTTGCGAGTGCTGGCTGACTAAAGAAAACAATCCAAACACGCACGAGCGCAGCAGCATCAGTAGCATCAGTAGCAGCAGCAGCACAACAGGGCTCATAGCAGAGCAGCAGTGCGCGCAGAAGCAAACAGATGCCGCTGCTGCTACCTGGCCTGGTCAAGATGATGATGTCCTCACGCGCACGTGGTGCAGCTCATTCCACTCCTTGGCGAAGTGCAACCCGTCCGCATGCAGCAGTCTCACAATCCCCTCAAGCTAACAGCAATAGCTTCCTCTCACCTGCAGGTGGTGCAGCTCGTTCCACTCCTCGGCAAAGTGCACCTTGCGCACATGCAGCTATCCCCAAGCCCATAACACATAACAGCTGTATGTTGCTACAATCACCTGCAGGTGGTGCAGCTCGTTCCACTCCTCGGCAAAGTGCACCTTGCGCATACGCAGCTATCCCCAAGCCCTAAAACACATAACAGTTGTATGTTGCTTCATGAAGCAATATACAGGTGATTGATCAATCACCTGCAGGTGGTGCAGCTCGTTCCACTCCTCGGCGAAGTGCACCTTGCGCAGCTCAGCGCCTGCGCGCCAGAAGCCCAGGCTCTCGTACAGGTGCAGGATGGAGATGTAGGCAAAGTAGGGGATGCGGGCCACCGTCTCCAGGACCCAGAAGCGCTGAATGGGCCTGCAGCAGGCACACGTTGCCAGAAACAGCACACGTTTTGTTACATGTTGGAGTGAAAAAGCATGGCAGAGGCAGAAAAGGGCATATCAGGTATCACCAGAGGCCTGCAGCGGCAGCAATAGCTGCGTACAATGGTGATGTAGGCAGCTGCCTGTTCAGTTTCACCTGCTGAACAGCGGCGCATGCCAGCTGACTTACACACACGCACACCATGTGAAACAGTGCTGTGGTTTGGACCCCTGCGCGCTGCGCACCTATTGGCGAAGCACACGTCCAGCATCACACACAGCAGCCAGAAGGGAGCCTTGATGAACCAAGGGGCGTCCACATCGCCACTCTCCTTCTTGCGCCGCTCCTCGCGCGCCCACACCTCGGCATCATTCAGCTTCAGCTGGCGCAGCTGCGCGCGGATCTGTTGCAGCAGCAGCAGGAGTGACAGTGATAGCGTAGGAAAGGCGAGAGGTCAGCAGCACGTGCGATTGTGATACCAGCAATTTGTCGCAGGCACCTGCAGGCCCTTGCTTGCTGCTTTACAGACCAGCAACTGCTGTGCAAAACAGCACAGCACGCCATGCCAAGCCGCACCTCCTGGCACTCCTCATTCAGCTGGCCATCCTCCCCCTGCACATCTGCAGGCACCTCGGCAGGCTGCAACTGCCCCAGCAGGCCCCTTGCCTATCTCTCTACACAGGGCAGCTCAGACACAGCATTTTGCCTGCACTGCTGCAACCCATGCAGCCCAAAACACATGCCTGCTCCCGCCATAGCAGCTGCAACCCTCCATAGCACCCACACCAGTAAAAACTGCTGCACAACACTACACCACAACATATAATGTCATGGCTTGCCGCACCTCCTGGCACTCCTCATTCAGCTGCCCGTCCTCCCCCTGCACGTCTGCAGGCACCTCAGCAGGCTGCAACTGCCCCAGCAGGCCCCTTGCCTCCAGCCAGCTGTCCACACGAGACAGCCCAGACACCAGCACCTTGCCTGCACTGCCAGCAACCTGCATAACAGCAGCAGCAGCAGCAGCAGCAGCAGCAGCAGCAGGTCAGCCACAGAAACCCATCGTGGTAGTGTTGCAAGCACACCCCTTGCCTCCAGCCAGCTGTCTACTCTAGACAGCCCAGACACCAGCACCTTGCCTGCACTGCCAGCAACCTGCATAACAGCAGCAGCAGCAGCAGCAGCAGGTCAGCCACGGAAACCCATCGTGGTAGTGTTGCAAGCACACCCCTTGCCTCCAGCCAGCTGTCTACTCTAGACAGCCCAGACACCAGCACCTTGCCTGCACTGCCAGCAACCTGCAGGGCGGCAGCAGGGCCAACAACAGCAGCGCAGCGACAGACGGTATGCAGGGCAGCGCTTTCAGCAAACATAAAGGTCGTTCGCTCAACCACAAGGCCGTTGTGAAGGGGTTCATCAGTGTACAGAAGTACAAAAAGGTTGGTATATCAGCATAACACCGCCTGTGCTGCTCATCTGGCCACTGCGTTTGGCGCTTCCAGTGCAGCATAACACTCATGCTACAAACCATGACACACAACATACAAACGTGCATGGCACCGCCTGCGCTGCTCACCCTCGCCAGTGCGTTGACTGGCGCCTCCAGTGCAGCATATCATTCATGCTACAAACCCCGAGACACGATAAACAAGTGTGCATGGCACCGCCTAAACTGCTCACCCTGGCCAGTGCGTTTGGTGGCGCCTCCAGTGCAGCATACTCGTTGTAGCGCACAGACCGCCTCAACGCAGACAGCTCATGCTGGAAGTTGTCGCCAGCCTGCAGCAGCACAGAGCAGCACATTGCGCAAAGTGAAGTTTCAACGCAGCAGGAGACAACGGCTTTCTGGTCTGCACGCAGTTGAAGTAGTCATCCACTGCTGCTGCATGTGCCTGCCCAGGCTGTCCCGCCTTGTCATTTGGAACACTGCAGCACTGCTGATGACCACATGTGAACGATCTGCACCATGCTGCTGTTCTTATGCTGCTGCTGCCTGGTGTTGCGGACAAGCACCATGCCGCCGCCGCCGCTGCTGCTGCTAACCAACACCAGCACCATGCTGCTGTTGCGGACCAGCAATTATTCTGCTGCTGCTGCTGCTGCTGCTGCTGCTGCTGCTGCTGCTCACCATCACCAGCACGTTATCGGGAACCTCCCCGTACTTGTCCTGATACAGCCTGCCAGCGCCCGCCCTGAACCCTGCAGGACACAGCAGATGCAACTGGTAAGCTTATTAGCCTGTTGAGCATGAAGTTATTTTGTAAAAACAGCAGCTGCGACACCTTGCCTCAACCCTGCAGGACACAGCACAGGAAACAGGGCAGGCAACAGCACACCCAGAGGGGACACGTCAATGCCTGCTGACCACGACACATCAATAGCGACAGACGGCAGCTGCGGCATCATACTAGGGTGATGCAGATGACTCGCAGGCCAACTGTTTGCGCCATGGCACCAAGTGCGGTGCCGTCGTCAACTGCGACATTGCTTCCACCTTTGCTGCTGTTTTACGACCTGCAAGGCTTTCTGCTCACCATAGTCACAGCACATGATGCGAATCATCTCTCCATCGCGGTCCACGAAGAACCTGCAGTTGTCTGTTGGCTCCTGCGAGTCTGTTGCCAGCGTCTGCCTGCATGGCACATGGCAGGCCAGCAGCACAGTTGCTCTGTACTGCTACTGGCGACCCACTGGCATCATCATGGACCACTTGCAGCGCTGATGGTTACTTGTTCAAGTCATTAAGCTGATACGCCTGCTGGGCTAGGCCCATGTGCTTCAATACCGCAGCTACGCATGGGCAGCAGCACGAGCAGCAGCTGTGGTTGCTCACCGAGCGGGTTGACTCACAGGGGTTGCCACGCACTTGATAACGGATGCCCTGCATATGTAAACACCATGCAAATTGCCAAGCGATGGTGAGACGCTCGCCCAAGTGGCCAATCTCGGGAGATTCGCACGCCTGCTCCGACAGCTACTGTGTTCACAAGCACAGCCGCCGGTCAGAACGAGCGTTTCGTGATAAATGACATTGATGTACCTTTTGATGGACCTGGTGATCAGCCCTGTTCGCTGATAGCGCTGGCCAGAGCACGTCAACTGTTGCGCAGTCCGCATGCTGAAAGAAGCACAGTCTCTGTGGTATAGCTAAACGCAATCGAGAATAGCACTTGGAGTGTGAAGATCTGGTTGCAAGTTGCTCTAGTGTCGCCACAGAGGCACAGCACAGAAGGACGAAGCAGCAGCTTTGCAAAGCTTGTTGTCCAGTCTTAAGTTTGCTCAACAAAAGTCCAGCCACCACGCATAGTAACACGGAGCAGCATTTGACAGAGCAGCGGATTATGAAGCCTAGCAATCTACTGACAAGCTGCTAGTGACACAGTAGGGTTTTGACCATGGCAGACTGTCGCCGTCTCATTCGGGGTAACTTGGCAAGAGCCAGTTCCTCCACGCGATAGGGCTGCTGGCTTCTGCAAGGCCAACCTGAGCTGTTTCAACTTAGATGCTCTGTAAAATCATGACACAGGTTGCAGCCGCTGTCAGCTGGCTGTGTCTGTTTACTGCAGCACAGGCTGCAAAGCCCACGCAGCGCGTGTTGACAGAGAGATTGCCTTTTTATTGCAGGCGGATATCCTGCTGTCAAAAACCAACACATGCCTGGAAATCAGCGGCTTTCAGACATCAGGGTGGTACACCCTGCAGGAGAAAAGCCAGCTTTACACGTCGACCATGGGACTACTTGCACGCTGCTTGGGCGACAAAGAAGGCACCAGCTGTCAGGCAGTGCCTAGAGGCAACCATCAAATCTTAAAAGAGACTCGTATGCGGAAGTTCCTGCAGGACTTACAATTGTAACTTATTGAGCAAGAAGCTGCAGCGCTGTATATGAGGAGCTAGCTGCAGCGTTTGCAAACCTCTGCTGAGTCCTATCAAACTCGTATTGACACTTCAGGCAGCCCGGCTGTGCTGTTTTGCTGTGTCAGGCTTGTCAGGCCTGCAAACCTTGCCCCTGCAGCAGCTGCAGCAGGCCCAGCCTGACCACCGAAGTTCACCGCAGCTGATGTTCTTGAGCAGCAACTCTGATATGTACCGTTAAGCAATCTTCTGGTTGAATCGTTTGCGGTGTGGCCACGGCTAGTGCGGCGGAAAACACGCTGCCAATCGTGGCAGCAGACAAAGCCTTGAATTACCTGACAATGTCATCAGCCGGTCGGTCTTCTCGACGCAGATAAGGATAGATATATCTCAATGGAAGGCATGCATAAGAGGTCACACAAGCAGCAGACAGTGATGTACGCAAAAGCCTGATGCTGACGGGCGCCGGTTGATGCTTCATACTGCTGATCATAGCTGTTCAAGCCATACTCACACTGATTTTGGCACACAATATGACTTTTTTGTGCACGAACCACCGCATGGAACATGCTAGGCATGTCCTGTCATCATTGCGGTGCCCACACCTCAACCCTTAACGAGCGGCCACACCGGCGGATGCACAACACTGGCTTGATACGATAGAGCTAGTTGGCGATCAGGATAAGGAAAACAGCCTGCAATGGTAGGGGCTAACCCGGCGAGCGTCAGCAGATCAAGGCCGCAGCTGGTAGCGCTCCTGCTGCTTTTATTGACAAATGTAGATAATATAAAGGAAGTGCTGGCAGCCGGGCAGCCATCAGGTGAGTTCACTATAAACGAAACCCCCGTCTGTGTCTGGACTGCTCATACTGGCATTCGGGCCGGCTGTTCTGCGTATGGTTTGAAAACGTGGCTGTTTAGGACGCAGCGTACAGTCTTGGGTTGCGTGTGTGCTGTGCAGTCCGCTTCCTGCCCCTCTCTGGCACGAACAGGCTGCACCGTCTCAGTCCGTCTGAGATATGCGTCTGAGCCGATCCACTGCGCTGTCCTTGGCAACAGGTCATCTTGGGACCGGGCTACGTGGCATCCTGGCAACGGCTTCAAGCAGCAGTCACCTTGTGCTTCACCACAGGTGAGTCACCACACCAGCCTGATATGCCAGCAGCTGTGGATCTGGCCGCTGCCTCAGCCAACCATGCATCTCTGCTGGTGCAAATACATGCAGATGTGCTACTTTGTCAAACCTTGGCCTCCTGTGTGCACTGTAGCGCAGCTTGCGGCCAGCTGCAGTGACGCACTGTGCACAGATCATCCTCTGGTGATCCCTCTGCACAGCTTGGCACAAGACCCGGCAGCAGTGCAGCCCCCATCTCGACAAGCCTGATGTACGTACACCACTCCTTGTGCGTTGCTGTACATATCATGCTTGCAGGACTGTGTTGAGTGCCGCTGCTACAGCACAGGCTCAGGCACTGGAACAGCCGGGCGAGACAGCAGCAGCAGCAGCAGCAGCAACAGCAGCAGCAGCAACAGCAGACGATCCAGATGATGCTGATGCAGGCAGTGATGTGCCGGACCTGCCAGCCGCTGTTCCAGGTGTGTGCAGACAACCTGAGGTGCCGTGCTTGCAGACGGCTTGCATGTCTCTCACCCCATGCTCAATGGCCTGCATCGCAATACAGCGGAACACAGGTAACAGAGTTCTGCTGCAAAGCCTGCTGCACTCCACCCCGCACTGCCACCATGTGCAGTGCGATGCATGGCGGCATTACACAGCACATCCCTGACAGGCCTGCTGCTTGTGCTGCACCTGCTGCCTGTCATGAACTGCCTCTTCACAGCTGCTGTGGCATGTGCTCCAGTACTGCGGTTGAGCAAAGGCTTCACTGCAGCAGCAGCAGCAGCAGCCAGCATCACCTGGCCCGGCTGCAGCACCCCCAGTAACAGGCTGGTATGGATGCCCCAGCGCTGCGGCAGTAGCCTGCAAGCACTGCAGTATGCTGCTGTCTACGCCGTATCCAACCAGACGAAGCTGCTTGCACGCAGCTCGAGCAATGGCGCGCCGTGTGTACTGACACGCGCAGCAAGCAGCCAAGCTCTGACCAGCCAGCTGCTAAGCCCCAGCTGCGGCACAGCACCCCTAGCAGCTCGATCACTACCAGTAATGGTATGTGCAGCAGCTGCAGCTGACCCCTGTTTCGGCTCCACCCCGCAAGCCAGCACAGTGACAGCTACAATGCGCCTAGTTACACCTGTACGCTGCCCCAGCACAGGCGAGCTAATCCGGCTGCTGGATTACTCAGGCAAGCCGTGCGGCCCCGGCAGCAAGTTCACACAGTGGTTCCAGGGAACTTCACGGTCCGGCTGCAGGATCAATGCAGCCAGCCTCGCAGCTGTGCTACGAGTGACAAGCAGCACACCACAAACTGCCGCACGTGCGCTTGAGCTAGCTAAGGCTTCCTCCGATGTTTTTGGCTCCTGCGGTGTGCCACCAGCGCTTGCAGTTGCGCTGCCACAGAACCTCACCTGCAGCTTTGCTGCAGGGCCGCTGGTAGGCAACGGCAACGGCAGTGGCAGCGGCAGTCCTGAGATGCCAAAGACAGCTGTAAAAGCAGGCGGCCAGGTCGCTGCGCCGCTGCAGCGCATTGGTGTCGGAGTAGATGGCCAGGTGGCTGACCTGTCTCGTATTGCTGATGAGCAGCAGGTGACAGTGGCAGTTGTGGACTCGGGCATTGACAGGACCCACCCTGATCTGAATGTGGTGGGAGGCAAGAGCTGGGTGACGGCAAGTGCGCTGTTTTCAAACGATACTGACTGGGGAGTTGACTACTATGGTGAGTGCATGTATCTTGCTGGTGCCAGTTCGTCCTGCGGTTGTGGCAAAACTGAAGAGCAGCTGCAGCAGCAGTAACATTGCATTCTGCAACAATGACAGCGGTCTGTGCAATTTTGTGAACACGAAACTGCTGCAACTCCAGCATTGCCACGTGCAGCACAATATGTTGCGCACGCTGCACATGGAACAGCATGATATCAGTGCCAGCCCATGTTGCACTTACTGCAGCATGGTTTCTGTACTCCGAGGCTAGTACCAAGTGTTCGTGCTGGCGAAGTGCCACAGGACATCATTGAACAGCACTACCCTGTGATCATGCAACGGCATCCTGACTGCCAGATGCCCTGCCTGCGCTGCGCTGCACATGCTGCTGCTTCTTTCCAGCTCACGGCACTCAGGTAGCAGGCATCATTGCTGCACGCAACAACGGCGCTCGCTTTGTTGGCATATCACCTGGCGCGCCTCTGTTTGCTCTCAAAGTGTTCAATGGCAACGGAAAAGGTAGCTGGAGCTCCATCTTCCAAGCTATCGAATGGGTGATTGCAGAAGGCCGGCAGCAGTACAACATCCGGGTGGTTAACCTGAGCTTAGAGATATCCCCGCTGGGAAACATCGATCCAAATGAGCCAGGTTATAACGATGTGTATGCAATGGCGTGTGGCCTGATGGCCCGAGCAGATGCTGCAGGAGTGCTGGTGGTGGTGTCAGCAGCAAACAACGGCGTCAGTCTGCGGACGTGAGTTGCGGCACGCCGCGGAGCTGCTGTGTGGTTCTTGTTGTACGTGTCAATGTGTGCAGCTTGCATGTTGCTGCAGCATGTCAAACATGTGCAGGATGCTTTGAGCTGCACTGGCTAGCGCTGCTGCACAACAGGCTCACACACCATCGCCACCTGTAGGAGTACTCTCCATGCTGTGCTGTAGTTGGTATGCGTGCTGAAGTCTGACCGCCTGCTGCTGCTGTTGCTGATGCTGATGTTGCTGTCATGCGTTCAAATGTGTTCTCTGCAGGTCTTTCCCGGCTGTGTGCCAAAGCACCGCTGCTGTCACTGCCCTGAACTATGACGTCAGCAAGCCATTGGACAGCAGCAACTTCCTGGAAGCTGCTGCAAATGACACAGAAAAGGCGCACATCTTTGCGGCACCAGGCTCAAACATACCCACCACGCAACCAATGGACTATGGCTCGCAGACAGACGATCCCAACGACATTGGAACCTACTTTATCTCAGGGACTTCGGCAGCAGCACCCTTTGTGGCTGGTGTAGCTGCTAACTGCCTGATGAGTGGTGCGTGCGCTCAAAGCAGCAATGGCAGCGATATCATTTTGAAGCTGCAGGAGGCGGCGCGTGAGCGAGCTGTGCAGCAGCCTGCCAGCGGTTTTTCCGGAGACCCTATGACCCCTAACGCTGACTTTGCTGGCAGATACTATGGATACCTTGTCTGGTCAAAGTGGTGACACAGGTGGTTTGACCAGGGATGTGCAGAAGTGGTGACACGTATGCTGCAGGATGCAAATGCTGTGCGCACCATCATAGCCACCACATGGCTTATTCGACACGGGGTACAGCTGGGCGTCTTTGTTTGTCTTAATGTATGTGGATGCGTGTGCGTCTGTGGCAACAGCGATGCATGCTTACAGTCAGGTGTGAGGTTTCACACCGGCAATCTGCTGCTCTGCACGGTTGCACTTTTTGCAGTGGTGGCGGCACTGCAGCAGCACACTTGTTTGCAGCCAGCACGCATGCACCCATGCCTGCTGCATGCCTCATGCTTGCATTTGCGGTGAAGCATTGTACAGGTGTACTGCACTGCAGGCATGCATTGTACTCTGATCGTGGAGTTACTACAAACTGCATGTGCATTGTGCCTGCAGCACGGCAGCACATGCTGTTAAAGTCTAGCAGTATTGTTGACTTAAATAGATCTGCACTGCATTGTCAACTAGCTGCACGTACTTACCAGCACCCTACATCTTCCCTGCTGTGTCTCCCCCTTCATTCGTCCCTCCTGTGTCTTTGTTTCCATGCTTACATGTTACGCGCATTGTGCAGCAGCAGGAACGGCAAAACCTGCGGCAGTGTGCTTGCAGCACTGTGCTCCTGGCGTGTGTGATGCACCATTCTTTTCTGCCCTGTTTGTTACATCACCTGCAGTGTGTGCCCTGCAATGCTGGCCGCTGCATACACTTGCACATCTCCCCATTTGCATCACACACTTTGTTTTCGCGACACGCCAGATGCTGACACATGCTGCAGTTTGACTGTTGCCTTGCCTGTTAATCGAGGCGGTCACTCCCAGTTGCAGCAACACACTGCGCACAGTGTGGTGCTTGCAGGATGGCAGTAGCTGCGCTGCAGCAGCAACCCTGCATACCTGCTGGAAAGTGGTTTGGAAAGGCACTACCGCTTGACATTTTTGGGGGCATTTTCACCAGTCTGACACCCGCAGGACGATGCTGAGGTTTTCTGTTGAGGCGCAGTGTGTCATGTTGTTTATTCAAACACACATTTGTGACGTGCCTCGCTGTACCTTCACACGCGCACCAGCAGCACCACCAAAGGCTGACAAAGGTTCCACAGCTCCGCATGTAACAATTCTGCATTGATCCTTCTTGTGTGTGATATTACGTGTGTGTAGTACTGAATGTGTGATGTGTGGTGGAGTGCCGGGAGCTCTGTGCCTGTTGCAGGTGCCCTTGCTTGCTGCAGTTTGCTTGGCAGCGAGTGGCACCAGCTTCTGTGAATCTGGCCAGCATCTGCCTCTGCAGAGGTCTTGTCTCCCCTCCCCTTCACGCGCTGCAAAGTAAAACTGTAGGCTCATCCCGCAGCCTGCTGTGAGCCTGTTTCTGCAGCGACTGGTGCACATACATACTTTGTGTTCACTGCACTGCCAGCCGGCGTCAATGCTCAGACAGCAGCTGACCGTTCAAGGTGTCTGGCAGATCGAGCACTTGGGTGATTTTCATGCCAAGCAGATAGGATACCTCGGCCGCGAGTGTCAGGGGCGCGGCACGGATTGCAGGCACATGCTGCAACTGCTGCTGCCTCGGTGGCGCTTTGTGCGGCGTGCTATGAGCCTACTAGGCTCAGAGACTGCAAGTTTGAACTGCCTCGCAAAGTGTGTTTGTGTGTGTATGCATGCATGCATTTCAGTGTGCTGATGTGGACGGACACGTACAGATTGCTCCATTTACAGCCTGTTTGCATGCACTATGCAGCATATGCACGTGGATTGGCTGGCTGCAATGCGCTGGTGTTGAAGTTAAAGGGTGTGTGCACTGGCATTCCCGCGCGTGTGCTGATGTTGAGTTGCTGCCTGACACATCACTTTTGAGTGAAAAGTGATCGCATCTGATGCAGAGTGTCGTCTGTTTCAGCACGCACCACACACTGAGGTGTGTGGCTTGTGCTGATGCATCTGGGCTTGTGTATTTGAGAGAAAGTCCTGCCAGCGTGCAGGCTTGAGGCTTGAGTGACTTTGTGGCTCTGCTACTGCTACTGCAGGTGGCTGCAAGCTTGCAGACACCTCAGCGCTGGGAGTTGACTGCAGGTGACTTGCTTTGCAGTCATGGCGTGTCAAAGACTCTGCGTTGTGACTGAGCTGGCACTTGTTGCACCCTTGCTGCACTGGACTACACCTGCTGATCACGCCAGTGCACACATCTCTTGGTGCGCAGGTGCAACAGCAGCAGCATCAGTGGCAGCATGAGTCAGCGACTTTGCTGCATAAGTGACAGTGCAACGTAGCATGCATTAGGCTGCGGCGGGTGCCTCCTTGTGTAGCTGTGCATTGGCGGGCCACTGTGCTGGCTGTGCTGTGTCCATATGCATGCGCCGGTCACCTTGAAGCTGTACATGGCAGACATGTTATGCTTGTGTGGGGAGGGGAGAAGAGGGATTTTGTGCTTTGTGGTGCTTCACAGATGCTGCTGCTTCCTTTGAGTGGTGTATTACTTGGAGTCGCTTGCAGCTGCAAGGCATGCAATGCTGTACAAAACGAAGAGCTTCGGTCATCGGCGGACGGAGCTGTGTCACCTGCAGGCTGACTTAACTGCGAGTAGATGGCTTTGTAGCATTCGGGACAGCCTCTGTTGCAAAGAGACGGCCCCTTGCAATCTGTGTGAACGGCCCACTTTGGGCCGCAATGGGGCGACTTCCTTTCCCACTGGTGCATGGCCCAGCTTTGGCCGCATTCATGCCAGTATTGGGATGGGGGGTCAGTCCGACCTCCGTGCTGTGTGATCTAAATGACAGCAGCAGCTGCAGGCAGCAGCAGCTAACCAGCGCATGGGGTTGCTTAGCAAGGCCTGTTGTGTGGGCCAGAAACCGGGCCGGGGTTTGGCGGCGGGCATTAGCAGGTTTTGCACTGGATCACGTCTTGGGGCCAGTTCCGCAATTGCTGCCACTGTTGCGCATGCGGGTGGCATGTGAGCTGGCTGGTTGGCTTGCAACTGCAAACATATGTTGCTACATGCGTGCTGCTTTGACGTTTGCATGCGGAGATACAGGCGGCCAAGTGGTGCATGTGCTTGTGACTAACATTGATACTTCGATCATGCATGGATTGGCTGGCGGTGGGTCAGTTGAAGCTGCTGACAACCCAACTGCTGGGATTTGTGCCCGTTGAAAAGGCGCTGCATGCATGTTTGGGAGTTGATTGGCGTCAAGGTCTGCAGCCGCCTAAGTGTACTGCGTCACGTCACTATTGGACCGCACATGTGCAGGGTGCGCAGCATCAGCATGATTATTTTGGTGTGTCAACTTGACTTGCCGTTGCAGTGGCTGCCGCGGGCTTTCATTCAGTGGCTGCAGCATGTGTGCTGGTCTGTCAACTGAGTATTGCAACTTCTAGGGCCTGTGCAACTTTGATAGTGTAACCGCTTAGTTGCCTCATCACATATGGTCCCAGGGTCCCAGCACCACATCAATTGCCCTCCGCAGGCTGCCGGCAGCCTGCAGACACTTTCTCGAGGTGTTGTGCAAGAACCAGCAATACGTACAGGTACTATACGTTACACGGCCGGCCTGCTCATGGCACCACCTGGCCCAATATGTACAACACTGCCAGAATCCACATGTAGCTTGTCTCTGCATGAAAGGGAACGACCTCGTGCACTCCACAAACTCTACTTCTTCTTCAGAATCTGAGACATGCACAGCACATGCACGTATGAAAGACATCCCGAGCTCAATTACTGTCACTACTCGCCGCAGCAAAAAGCAGCATGCACAGCACCCAAAGCTGGCCAAACACTGCCCAACATGCAACGCCTCCTGGAATGATGCACAAACACACAGTCACTACTACACTTGCGCTTTCAGCAACATGCCAAGGCACGCCGCCAGCCAAGCCACACGCTGCGAGGGGGCAACAACAGGCAGTATCTGTAGTACCAATAGCTGTAGCACATGCCATTGCAACTGGCACAAGGAAAGCTCAAACACCGCTCTCTGCCTCGCTGGTCTCACCGGCATAACTGCAAGCAGCTGCTGTGGGAGCACTGCAATGCAAGCCTGAGTGGCACTGAGAACTCACAACCTGGCACTGAGAACTCACAACCCGGCACTAAGAACTCACAACCCGGCACTAAGAACTCACAACCCGGCAGTGAGAACTCACAACCCGGCACATGTCTCATGTGGCATGTGATGCAGCATGAGCCCAGAGTTCGCTGCAGCAGCGCAACAGCAAGCAGCTCAGCAGCCCTGCCTGGACAGATTGCGGATATGGCACAGCATGTTATGCACAGCGCCGGCCAACACCAGCGCTTGCACAAGCACTGGACGCGACACACTCCACTACTGCCTACTTATATGCCTGCATTCTGCGCAGCAACATTTCATGTACATGCAGAACGATCCGACTGGCTGCCATGAACCCAGCTTGCAACCTTAGCGCGTGCTGCTGCTGCTGCTGGACCTGCTGTAGCCCCTGCAGACAGCCTGCTACGCCAAACAATGTAAGCAGAGGTAGCCAACGACGGCGTACTAAGCAAGTGCGGGTTTTGTTGGTTGTACAGCTACACACAGTAATGATACAGGCGCTAGCATGCTGCCAAGCGGGTAGCAGTACCAGCGCTCTCACCCGACAAACCGCGGCAATGCAAGCCTGCAAGGCAGATCACAAGCCACATCAAGCCCTAACAACACGACACAAGGCTGGTATGCAAGCCACACAACAACTAGTCGTACTACGTTCCAAATCCTCTGCCACACAACAAACACAACACAGCAATGCAGGACAGTTAACAAACCCAACTGCATCGCTCCATCTTCTTCTGCGCAACATGCAACTGCCCAGTTGGCTTCGATTGCCATGCTTCCACATGCCAGCTTTCCGGCTCATGAGCCAAACAGCAAGCTCGCACACCAACACACCAACACACCAACAGGCAATGATGCAACCATACAGCGTTTCATTCTGATCTGCCGATTCAATTGCCCATCCAACTGCGCAACCACACCATCTGCATGGTGACACATGTGGCCCGCAAAGGCCCTTTGCTGCCTCAAAGCTGAGAGTCACCCCACAAACTAACCGCCTCGTCAGCAGGCCCTCACACTATCCACCACCTCATGATCCAAAGAGTGATCTAAAGAGTGAGATGAGATTGGCCCTGGGCACAATATGCCCTGCCTGCTGCATCCCAGTGAAACCCAAACCCCGCCCAAGGCTGACTACCCATGCCCTGACACACTTCCTCAACTGCTCATTGCGTCGCGTCCATCACGTCGGCTGCCTACAGACCTGCACTACAGGAGTAGCAGGTTGCACCGCAGCAGCACACACTAGTGAGCTGCGCAGTGCACTCTGAGCTGCCTGCCACCAACACACTGTTCTCTGTGCCATTAGCGTAGCAAAGCCTAAGACCTAAATGCCTGAACATACACAGGGGCCAACGGCACTGGCCAGCCAAATGCCTTGCAGCTCCTGGATTGCAGGGGCGACCACGCCTACTACATGTGTGTTAAATAACTGAAAGACTTGCAGCCACGATCGCAGACTGATCTGCCGTGATGGCCACGGGTGCTGCACTCTTCTGCTTCGCCAACAGCATGCACCTGAATCCTGAAGTCTGCTGGTACAAATGCACACGCCAGGCGTCTGTTGCTGCTCGACTGCACCATCGATGCGCAGCTGCAGTGTCCAACACTGGCCTGTTGCTAATGTGACAAAGTAACAACCTAACACTAAAAACTGACGACCCCTGGGCAGGACCCAGGAGCTTGCAGCAGCAGGGTTTACCAGTTCAAGCATAATACCAACCACGGTTGACCTGAAGTTGTGAGGCTGGCATGGAAGCACCTGCCCACAGCTGCGCCTGCAGGCACACCTGTCTGTCAGAAACAGGGTATGGCAGCAGCAACAGCAGCCAAACTGCCAGCCAGCATGTGACCGGACAGCTCCCAGCAGCACCTCGCTATATGGCGATGCATTGCGCCTCAACAGACATAGTCATGGGGCGCGCGCCCTAAGCAATGAACGCAATGCCAAGCCACCACCACACACACAGAAGGGTGTGCCACACAGATGATGCAACCGGCAGGGGACGGACACTTGCAAGCCGCAAACCCACAAGGCATATGGTGTCTTCGCCCATGCAACACTGGAAACACACCCCTTGCACTGAAGCATCCGACGACAGGCCCCCAAAGCCAGACACAGCACGCCGGAATCTGCAGCACTGATCTTGCGCGTTGCGCAGAGACCCGGACCAACATGCAGCATAACGCGCAAGTGCCGTGCACCAGCTTCAACACAATGACTGAATCCGGATACAACCAACATCCATGCACACGCGAGGCATTGCATACGAAGTAGGCATGCCTGCTGTGACCTGCGCGGATACCAGCATCGCAGCATCTCTCACGTCGACAGGGTGCAGCAAGCAGGCCGAAAGTTGCAAGCAGATGCAGAAAGCACGCGCCAATGATCAGCACAGCAAGCAATCAAGCAGCGCACCCGCTTCTGCAAGCCCTGCCGTAACTCAGGCGCTGCTTGCACACAGCATATGCCCAAATTGTAGCAGCAGCAGCTGCGGGGTGGGGTCTGCATCACCAAAGCTGCAACAGCTGTCAAACAAGCCCGCATACACCACCCAAGTTGATGCACTGCACACATGGCAGCAGCCGCAGCACTGGAAACGTGAGTATACTTCCACATGTAATGCCGTTCACCTCAGCCGCAGCACACATGCACATCTAGTTCACACTAAACCAGACTTGGGATTCTCTGTTAAGACAGCGAGTCCCCACCAATGACGATATGCGCTGAGAGTTGCATGCATCGCAGGTGTGACAACAGCAAGGCCTGAAGGTGTGCATGTGCAACTGTAGGCCATCTAGTGAGCCAGCAGGCACTGCCACACACACAGCAGGAGCCTGAGGACAATGTGTGACAACACGTGTGCGGCGCGCAACTCCTGTGGAATACGGCATCCCCACGCGGCACATAACAACACGTGTGCGGCGCGCAACGCCCTGGTGATCCTGATGCATGCACCAAGTGCTATGTTAACATCATGCTGATGTGCGGACATGCTTATTCATGATACGGAGTGCTGTATCGCCTGCAGCAAGCAGGGGATGACGCCCTGCCCACTGTGCTGTCGCAGACAAGCAGCGCTGCTGCAGCAACACAAACAGCACAACCAAAGCTCTCCGCACTGACTAACGCGAGCCTTCAGCTCTGCATAAAATATACCTCCACAAGCATGGTTACCCTAATCCCAATGCCCGCATTATGCAGACTTTGCAGCGACGGTGTCCCTGGACTGACACAGCAAAGCAACCAGATGTTGCCTGTTGCCTGCTGCACGTGCCAGCTAGCAATCCCTGTTATACAGCGACGAATGCCCCCATATACGCTAGCAGCCCTACCACATGCGCACTCGCATCACATCACCCCGTCAAAGCAACTGCGCACCCTGCCAGCAAATTTTCACTACAAGAAACATTGCCGCCCAACAGCAGGTGCAAAGTTCACCGCGTGAACTCTGCTGGAATGCTGCTCATGGGCCGCACAGCATCTGTCATCCAGCAGTTTGACCATGCGCTGTTCTCACTCTGGCGAGACAGGATCCACATGAAAATCAGCGGCTGCTGCTGCTGTTGCTTGCTGCTGCCGCGCTTGCCGCTTGCCTTGCTGCTGCTGCCAGAAGCAGCGCCATCAGTCTGTGGTGCTGCCGGGGTGATCATGATGACCTCCATGTAGGTGGTTTCGCTGGGCTGCAGCCGCTGCACTGTCTCGGCTGTTGCGTGGCGCATGAGCGGCGAGTAGAGCGGGTTGGTGTTGAGCATGGCCGCAAACTTCTCAACTGGGCCGGTGGAGGCCTTGTTCTCTGGAGAGGCGTGCGCAAAGACAGACGCAACACGGCCCTCCCTGTGTATGGTACAGAACGACAGCAGCAGCAGCAGCAGGTCAGAAGGTGGCTGTAGCAAGGCGCATGATGATGGCCGCACGCACTTGGTCGGTGATGCAGTGCGAAGGCCACTGTGTCCCAAAGGGAAGGTGCTACTAGTTGATTGCAGGTATCAACTGCAGACAGGCACCACCAGCTTCTCCACAGCAGCAGCATTGAACCGGCCAGTGGATACTGCCCGCTGTGCCTGCACAGGTGGCTGCTTACACAGTTATCAGCGGCACCTCCATGGCAGCGCCCCTACTGCTGCACTTGCACCTGCACAACCGCACCGCCAGCTGTGCCAGAGTATCATTGCTGCTCCTACACCAACTGCTGCTGCCTCTGCTGTGCCCTGTGCTGCGGCACCAAAGTGCTCCCATCCGCTGCTGCTGCGCCTGCTGCTGTCGCATCCATCAGCTCCGCCAATCATTCAGCAGCGCACCTGAGTGCCGCCAGCTGTGCCTCAACAACTGCTTCAGGAGGGAAGCTGGGGGAGGGGTGTGAGGGCAGCTCATCGCTGTTGCACTCGCCGCTCACGCCCTGCAGCATCCACTTCTTTGACAGCAGCGGCGGGCCGCGGTACCTGCGGCGGCAGCAGCAGCAGCAGCAACGAATGTCAGAAGGAGGTGTTGTAAAGCTGTGAGGATGTACGCAGCTGCCGCTGCAGCAATGACACACTTCTGTATGCTTGATGCTTGCTGTCAACAGCTGCCAGTGCTGCGACTGAGCATGTCGACCACAGGAATGAAGGATGTACCCAAAAGAAACCATCATCCCCAACGTCAAGCCAGCACAGGCCAGTGTCTGAAAATGGTATTGATAACGCAGCGTCTGCTGCTGCCTCTGCTGCGTACGCCACAGTGCTGCTGCTGCTGCTGGTCCCAGGCACTCACTGGCACTCCTGCACCTCCTGCAGGGCTGCACTGAACGTCAGCACGCACTCCTCGCCAGACGGCGCCACGATCGCGCAGCGCTGCAGGTACTTTTCAGGGCTGATGTGCATCGCTGACAGCAGCTGCACGCTGCTGGGAGCTGCCATGACGAGGTTGCGCAGCGAGTAGGTGTCCAGGAACGGCGTGCCTTCTCCATCGCTGCTGGCGCGCACAATATCCTCGAAGTGCACCTGCTCCGTTGACCTGTGTCATCAATGTGCAGGAGGAGTGTGCGGAAGGCAGTATGCGGTGTCAGGGCAATTGTTGCAGGGTGGCATGACTGAGAGTATGCCTGCGGGAACCAGTTCACACACGCACAGGGACAAGCACGGACATCAGAAAGAGGTTGCAGAGTGCTGGTGTGCTGCACCAGCATGCTTGCATGCCGCAGCTGCGAGAGGGTGCTTCTCAGGATTATTGAGCAGCAGACGCTGTGCTCTGAGCAGTGCGCGCTGCTGCTTGTCGATTGACAGCAGAACGTCATGAACCAATTGCTGCACCAGCGCAGAACGATCACAGCTGAGCTGCTTCGCAAATACAACTTTATCATGCGTTCTTTGGCAGCCTGCTAGCAATTTCCCAGCCATGCTAGCATGGCTGTATGGCTGGCGCTGCTGCTGTTCAGCACAGTAGAGCACCCCCTGCACGACATGCAGGCACGGACCTGCTGACATACTCATGCTTAAGACTCACCCTGTTTCCTTTCTCAGAGCCAGCAGTTTGTCAATAACTTCGTCTGGGCAGAACTCCAGCAAAGGGTCCAGCTGCCCAGAGCGTACCACCTCCAGCACCCGTCGCAGTGCAGCTGCTGGATCAGGCTGCTGCTGCTTACGTTGCTGCAATGGCTGCTGCTCGACGTGATGTTGCTGCGGGTGGTCGGCCATGGCCCACCCGTCAAGCGAATGCTGCCACCCGGCGAAGGCCTCGTCGCCCTCCCACGCCTTGCAGCGAACATGCCGCCTGCCAGCTGCTACATGTACTGTCAGGGGTGCAAAGGCTTGGCGCGCATGATGGTGGCCCCGACAAACGAAACGCTCTTGGCCAAGGGCCCGTGTGCTCCTCAGCAACATGGTGGAGCACAGAAGCCCGCTGATCACTATACCCGCCTTTATATCAATGTTCCCAGAACAACATGCGCTACAGGACGACGCTGGCGGTGCCGCAAGAAGGGCACCCAGATGAAGGGGCTGCCTTTCCTTAGCTCGTCAAATGATACACGCTCACTCTCAAACAGGGTTCTGCTCCCTACTTGATGTGCAACAAGTGTTGAACGTCGCTGATCAGGGAGGTGTTTGGTTGTTCAGTTCTCACACCTACACCTGAATTGTGAATATCGGATGGACGCCCCATATACCGCGGCACCTGAAATCTACAGGCATTTACCTTTGAAAACATTTTATCTTACAGCTCTCCCCTGTGCACGTGCCGGAACCGGCAGGTACAGCTCAAACCTCCCACCTAGGGCTGTCAGAAGCAGGCCATCATTACACCCTCCGACCGCAAAACATGCAGCAAGTCCAAAACAACAGCACACAGCACATAGCTCTACTGTGTATTTAAGCTGTGTTCACAGCCCCTGGCCCTCAGCTGGGCTCCTCGCTGCTCAGCAGGCCAGGCCGCAGCCAGCACTTGATCTGCCCTGAGCAGCAGCCAGTGAAGATGGCCTCTTCTGTGAACAGCATCTCAGACACAGGCTCTACGTGTATCCTGCAAGCACAGCGAGCGCAGCAAGCAGCGCAGTGCAAGCAAAGGTCAGACAGCAGGCGCGAGAACCTTTCCTGCAAGCCGCTGACACAGGTTACGCAGGCGGCTCATGATACTGTGCATCCGCTACACTGCACCCGCATCTGCTTACGACTGCTATGTCTGTACAATACAACCCAAACAAACTTGCGCCAGAACCTGTTGCCTCTGCACTCACCGGTGCTGCATGACTGGCGGAAGCATTGTCATCTCCCTGCGCGGCAGCGACAGGGCCACCGGCGCCGCCTGCTGCGGCGCAGCCCCCGCTGCCTGCTGGTGTGGCTGCTGCTTCAGCAGCGACAGCAAGTTGCCGCTCGCTGTGCGGTTGCTGCTGTTGCCGCTGCTGCTTGCTATGCCTGTGCCTACGCCAGCCAAGGCCCCGTCAGATGTGCTGCGGGAGTGGCCTGGTGCTGCTGCTGCTTGCTGCTCTGGCTGGGAGTGGTGCTGCTGCTGGTGTGCTGCTAGATTTGCGCTGCTGCTGACTGTAGGGATGTTGACCTGAGACTGGCTGGCAACCCGCCTGCAGCACAATAGTGCATCAAAAGCGCGTGCAGATGTTAGTCCAATTGGCACAAACCGTGGCGAAATCCAGCGCATCAGGTTTGCAGCATCGGTGTGCACCTCCAACACAGGCGATCATGCAGCTTGCTACGCGCAGCCAGCAACGCGCATGCACGCATACACGCAGTAGCAGCACCGCACATCAGTAACACAACAGCACCAACGCATCAACACCATCGCCGTGCACAAAGCGCATCACAGCCCAGGCAGGCACAACTGCCTCCACAACGCACTACACCTAACCTAACACAGCCCAACCTGCATGCGCATGGCAACACTCACTTCAGCCCGCCACTCTGCCCCATTGCTGCATGTATGGCTGGGTCCTCCTCTATGACCAGGTTCCACAAGCACAACACAGTACAGCTCCACATAGGATAGACAACACCTCAAGCCATGGCCATGCAGAGCTGTGCACAGCAGCGCATCACATCCCTGTCATGACATCAAACGCATTACGGCTGAATCCGAGCAGACACGCACAAACAGCTTGTCCCGTTTGCATAAGCACGCCAGAACCCGCTCACTTGAGCCCGCCGCTCTGCCCCGTTGCTGCATTGACCGCCGGGTCCTCCTCTATGACCAGGTCCCACAGGCACAGGTTGGTGTCCTGGCCCACGCTGCCCAGCCGGTAGAAGCGCTCCTGCACCTGGCAGCCTGCAGCAAACGCGAACAGCACAAGTGTTGTTTGAGAGCCATTGCGCATAACCAGTTGACTAGGCAACCTGCAAGCGTACGCCACACAATTGGCGTTAAGAGTGCAGCAGTGGTGACCAGCAAGAGCCTGATGCTGAAGCAGTGCTGTCTGCTGCAGCCGCCTCACCAAACTGGCCACTGCTGCTGCTGCTGTGTAGGTTGCAGCCAGCCACAGCTGCTGCGGCGTGCATGCCATCAGTGACTCACCTGGCCCGCTGCTGCTGCTGGTTGTGCAGAGCCAGGGGTCAAAAGCCACCCGGCTCACCCAGCTTGCATGGCCCTCGCCAAACGCCACAACCTGAAGCAGCAGCATCAGCACAGCCATAGGTGATTCTCTGGAGTCACATCATCAAACGTACCAGCTGTCAGGCGATGTCGTGCTGCCAGAACCACCACAACATGCAGCTGCTCGCCAGCCTGCAAGCATCTGGAAGGCTGGCAGCGCCTGCCCCTTAGCCAGCTCAGGTAGCTCAGCCGGCCAGGAGTGAAGGAAGCTGCCATGCAGCGTTGATTGAGTTGAGAGGATCATTGACCAGCCTCCTCCTGCCCAGGGTCAAGGCGCGCTGCTGGTGCCAACATGCATGGCTCACATGCACATCACACCGCATCGGTTTCTGCTGCAGTAAAAACAGCTGCATGTGCAAGCAAACGTCATGCAAGCTGCTCTGGCTACTCACTGACCTGGCGATCTGCCACGCTGTAGACTGTGACCAGGTCGTCCTCCCCGCCTGAGGCCAGCAGCGCAGCATCTGGGCTCCAGCACACACACAGCGCAGCGCCGTAGTAGCTCTGCAGCAGCAGCAGCAGCACATGCATACATGCGGATATCTTGACAAAGTTTCAGACGGCGCTGCTGCTGCACCGTGCAGCATGTCTGCGGCCAACCACCATCAGCGGATGCATGCGGTGCCGCAACGCCAGTCATTGCTGGCAGCTGCCGCCCTCATTGCGCCGCTCCAGCTGCCACCATTCCATCTGCTTGCAAGCCACACTCAGTTGTTCACCCCACCACTCCTGGAAACAGCACACCCAACACCCCAAGCAGATGCTACCTAACAACTACCTGTCCTTGTTTCTTATGCTTGCTGCCCCCACCCACCTGATATCCCCCTAGGCACGCGCCGCTGGGCCACTCCAGCAGCCGCACACTGCCGTCCCTGCAGGCCACAGCCAGCCTGCCCCGATCCGGGCAGAAGGCAGCGTCATTGATGCCGCCACAGGCCAGGCTGATGGTGCTGCTGGGGTTGCTGCCTGTGGACTTGCTTGACAGGTGTGACAGCAGCTTGCCTGAGCCCTCGCCAGTCATGCCAGGGTTCTGCGGGGCAGGGTTCAAAGGTCAGCAGCAGGAGGGTTTCAGGAACTGCCAAGGGTCGATCACAAACGAGCAAGGTCCGTGTCATGCTGCTTGGGTCTGGAAGGAAGTGTGGCGCATGGGCAGCGTGTGCTGCCTGCTGCCTGCATAAGCTGCTTCAATCAATGTTTAGATTCAAATCTGCTCAAAAAGGAGAGCCGACTGCACAGGACCACACATCAGCAGCTGCCAGCAAGCCCAGAGCCCTGCTGGACCACTGCAGGAGTGCCTGCGGCCCTTTCAATGGCTGGTGCTCATCCGCCCCCGCGCATCTGCTGGATAGCTCCTTCACCGCACCTTCTTGTACACCAGGATGCTGCCGCTTGCATGGCATGCCAGGAACTGCGAACCGTTGCTGCGCGGGGCCCACAGCACTGCATTGCACCTGCTGCTGTCATGCAGTTGGTCTGCATTCAGCGTTGCTGCTATGATGGGCCGCGTGTTGCCGGGTGGCGCCTGCAGCTGCGTCCGCAGCGACATCAGCGCAACTGCAAACAGCATGACAGCAGGCACAGCAAGTTACATAATAAGCTGCGCACATGCGCCTTGTTTAGACATAAAACTGTAGTGTACATCAGCATGGCGTGGCTAGCAAAGCAGGTGGCTGGCCGACCTGGTGCACTGCGCCTTTACGCTGCTCCTGCAAGGCAGCACTGCCAAGTGCATACATAGCTGCCATTGTAAGCACTGCCGTAGCTGCAGCACTGCCATGCTCACTCCTGCAATTCCAGCTGCCAGCTGCTGCTAAAGCTGCTGACGCCGACTCCCGTGCCGCGCTGCTGCGCATCCATACACAAACAGCCCAACCAGCCTAGTTGCTGTGTACACACTTTCGCCATTGGCAAACCCCACGAGGAGGTCCAGCCCATCTTTTGTGGGATAGTATGCGTGGCAGCTGGGGTGGCCATCTCGCACTGCTGAGGGGTTGAAGATGAGCGAGCACACAGGGTCCTGCAAGCACGTGCACACAGGGAAACACAAAGAACAAACGCGGCCAACAGCGAAGTAATCAGACAGCTGTGGCATGTGAGAGCTGTGGTGCTTGCAGGGAGTGTGCTGCCTGATGGTGCGATGCGCAGCTATGCCTGGCACTGTGTCAGGCGTCACTGCTGACAGTGCGGATGCGGCAGCAAGCATCGTGCGCTGCAGCGCATCAGCACAAGGATCGCTGCCACGCAGCAGGTGCAATTGCTGCATGCCAACACATTTGCCTTTGGCCTCCAAGCTGCACGCAGTCTGCTTACACTTGTTGCTGTTGCTGCCACTGCTGTGGCAGTGCTGTCGCCGCACCTTGTCTGTGGCGTCAAAGGGAGCCACATGCAGGTAGTCCCCCACATTGTACACCATGTACATGCCCTCCTCATCGCCGCCATGCAGCGTGGCGATGGTGAGCCGTGTGGTGCGCCGCATGGCAAAGGGCACGAGGCCAGTCGTCTTCTCAGAGTGCAGCGCATACCTGCTCACGAGACAAGGGTTTGCAGGACATGCATGGCATGGCAAGGCATGGCGTGGAATACATAGAATGACGCGGCCTGGAAGATTGGCAGCGGTTGCATATGCTTGCGTTTGCTTGACGGCTGGTGCGATGCTTTGTACAAGCAGGTTGGCACGTCTGACATGCAGCAGAAGAGCCCCCAGGCACTACTGCTGTAGGCATCACTGCTGCACACCACCCATCAT
Source organism: Tetradesmus obliquus (assembly GCA_030272155.1). NCBI lineage: Eukaryota > Viridiplantae > Chlorophyta > Chlorophyceae > Sphaeropleales > Scenedesmaceae > Tetradesmus > Tetradesmus obliquus. Next base: position 1,536,514 of record CP126200.1, on the reverse strand, counting down.
TGCTTGTTCATAAAGCAACTTGAAGTTTGATCAGCTTGTTAACATCTCTCCATGTGAGACCATTCCAGGTGGGTCTCATCAGCACACACCTACAACACTCACCTGCCCTCTGCTGTCTTGAACTGGCTCTTCACAGCTGGGTGACCTGCCATGATGCCTCCAGCTCCTTTCAACGTTCACTTTCTAGCACCGGCACCACCCTCGAACCAGTGCTAACACGCACGGGTGCATTGCCTCTCGACACACAACATACAGTGTAGTTTGGCGATGCCGGACTCTCTGCACCTGATCCACGTTCTCTGCCAGTCTCCAAAGCTTATTTTGCTCTTGCTACGCAGCACACCACCGACGTGAAGCCCTGCTGGATCCAAGTGCTGCTTACGGTGCTTGCAGGTAGGACCTGGCACCTGCTGTGATCAAGCGTGCTAAAAGCCTGTGTAAGACATTTACACTTCTGAGACGGTTGTAGACTGTACTGACACGACAGACAGCGCCCTGTTAGGGCCTAAAAGGCCCCTTGTAGCTCTGCACAGACTGTCACGACAGGGCCGTAGCAACTGTAATCGTACTGCCCCCGCGGCAGTACACCGCTGCTAGCCAGAACCTCCAATCAACGCCTGTACACATCACTGACAGTCGGAAATCGTCTGCCATGTCCAAGCCAACAAACGCACACATGCACAGCCGGCCTGAACATGCAGGCATCACCGCGTGGACCATACAGCGTCACACACGCATTTGCTCAGGGATGGCCATGTTGGTGGCTGAGGCGTTTGCATGCTTTGCTTGCCTGCAGCTACATGTATGTCATCGTTTCAATGCAGAACACAGCACTTGCAGTTCATCCCAGCAGCCCTTCGATGCCATGGCACACCTGAGCCCACTTAGGTAAGTGCCCCTGGATGTGGCCCACCCACCCAGCCGCTGGTGACAACCAAGTCATTCGCCAACTGTTGTGGCGCTCACTCAGACAATCTTGTGCAACTTAAAACATGCCAAGCATTGAAGCTGAGCGCAGATGACCTTTATGCACTGCGCCTGACCACTCAGCACAACAGGCAGCCAGGCAGCAAAGCTGGCATATGCAGGCGCCGCTCACTGACTGCCAGCTTCTGCCATTGTCGGTAACCTGGCTTGGCATTTCCTGCTGCAGTAGCAGCAGGCCTGCAAACTTGCAAATGCAGCTACTTCTCACTGACTCCTGCCTGCTGCTGCTGCTGCTGCTGCTGCTGCTGCTGCCCGGTTCACAGATCATGGAGTCCCTGGGCGGCGACCAGCTACGGTTTCACCGCGTCATTGCGCAGCACGCGGACCTGCTGTACTGCTGGGTGCTCATTGTGATCTACCTCATTTCCACGCACGATAGCGACACAGAACTGACACCCCACGCAACTTTGCAGCACCGCAGCCGCTCCAGCCGCACAGTGCAATAAGATGGCGTATTGATGGGAGCACAACTTGATGGGAGCACAACTTGCATACCCTGCAGAGGATCCAGCCTCACCAACCAGCACAGGCCACAACGCTTACGTTTGCTGTTTACTTTGTTGACTGCACTATGCACCGCCCACTATGCTAGCATGCTTACTTGCCGAATGCAATCTCGCTGCCAACGTGCTGGCAGACACGCATCTTCATCAGTACACACTGTGCACCCACAGCTCCAGCAGCGTCTCGCCTGTTGTAGGCAGGCAGGCAGCTGCCCAGGACTTTGCATCCCAGCCGTCACCCGCCATAGGCTGCAAGCCAAAGTCGAGCTCACAGGCATGCTGCGGCGCAATCTCGGGACTGCGGATTGTGGCCTTGCTACCGAGCCATGCGACAGAAAACTTGAACTGCACCGGCGCTATAGCTGGCAGACCTACAGGCGCTACACGCAGCCCTATCACAGTACCCCCATCTCGCTGGTAGCACTCCAGCATCATGCGCCACGCTACACCGCCGAAGGGTGGGCTGTTGGGACTGTGCAGGAATACTGCCCTCGGCTGCGCAAAGCTGCCCCTGCAGGCTTGCTGCAGACGCTCCAGTGACAGCCGCCACTGCAGCAGCGCCCCATCCTCTGGCGCCCTGATCTGCCGTGGCCCCAACTGCCAGCTGGCTGGGGCGCCCTTGCTCCACTCCCTCCGCAGCTCTGCATCCTCTTCAGTGGCAGTGACCATGCCCCTCTCCAAGCACAGGCACATGAGCTGCGTATCATAGGAGCCTAGCAGCTCCCGGTCACCGTCTCGCAGAGCAGAGCAGAGCAGCGCAGCTCAAACTATGACAGCTGCCGCACACGCACAAGCTGTGCGAGCGCTGCTATGGCTGCTGCTGCAGCTGCGCCGTCGTCCTGTGCCTGCACGTACTGCCTGGCAGTGTACAGCACAGTGTCTTCTGAGGGGACAAGCAGGTGGTCCGAGCTCAGCAGCAGCTGCATGGCCTGCAGCGGCATCCGCAGCAGCAGCGCCTGCAGCTCTCTATCTGCCCACACTGCCTGCAGGTCGCCAAATGCAGCAAGCAGCAGCTGCTGTAGCGCACCGCCAGCATCGGCTGCTGCTACTGCTTTGAAGTCTGCCGCATCCACCTTGCAGCAGGGTGCATGCGCGACAATGCTTGGCAGCAGCTGCAGCACGGCGGCAGGCGGGACACGCAAGCTGAGAACCACCGCCTGCTGCTGCTGCACCTGCTGTGAGGCCCTGCTTTGCTGCTGCTTGCAGTGCCTGCAGCGCCTGCTGCACTGCAGCCTTTGCATCCACCATGTCTGCAATGGCCAGCGCATGCACCATCTGCTCCTGCTGCAGGCTGCTCACTGCATTTGGCACATCATACATTGCCGCAATGACTGCCTCTGCTGCTGGCAGCTGCTCTTTGGTGTCAATAGTGAGGTACACTGTTGGCCGCTCGGCATGTGCAGCACTGCTACGCCTGCTACTCCTCATGCTGCTGCTGTTGCTGCTGCCCCAGTAAATGGTGCCGCTGCTGCCGCTGCCAAGATTATCATTGAGGGTGTCGGGGGCCTGTCCGCTTGACCGCCGGTGCTTCGCCTGTAGGGTAGCAGAAGCAGTGCATCAGATGAAGGAAGTTGCAGAGATGCTGTTGGCCAGCAGCAGCAAGCGCATGACAGCAGCATCAGCAGCCGGTGTTGAGCAGCAGTGGTTGGCACTCTAGGTTCATCAATGCAATGCAAACCACAGTTGCTGTGTTGCACAGCTCCCAGGGCTGCTGCTTTCAAGGCCCAGCTCGCTCACTTCAGTGGCAACATGGTCATCAGAGCAACGCCTAACGTTGCTGTTGCCAGATCTAGACATGTACAACATGCACACAGCAGTACACTTGGAGCAGCACTACGCTGGCATCTGCATCAGTGGCCACCAGGGATGCACTGCAGCTACATTGCTGCAGTCATGCAAAGTCTCTCTCTGTGGAGCAGCGCTACGCATAAAGCAGCGCTACACGCACGGTGCATGATTGCCACAACACAGCAGGCCCCGTCCCTCCGCGCGCACACACACCTGCTGCGATCTGAAGTACTCGCAGTTGTCCAAGACAACGCTGTGGGCAGAAACGGTGACACTTTCACCTCCTGCTGCATCATCATCAGCATCTGAAGTTGTTGTTGACCTGCTTGCAAGAAGATCAAGCAACAAAGTCAGCTGCAGGCATCCACATAGAATGCCTGGTACCTGGAGCAGCATCTCATTGGTTCTCAAGGCCCTGCTTCCAGCACCTGATCACGAGGATAACGTCAGCCTCCACGTGATCACCAGCTTCTTGTTTGAAGAGTTTGGCGTTCAAGACCATCATGCAGCTGTGCCAGGCTGTGCAAGCCTTGGTGGCCTCCTAGCAAGCTGAACTGTCGGCGGCAACACGAAACACCCGATTGACGTCGAACGACTCGTCCACAACGTTTGATCAACCTCTAATAAACAGCTGGGGCGCTGTCGAGGCTACGTGAGGCCGAGTGGCGCCTCCAATTGGCCTTGCAAGGCGTCAGGCGTTGAGACTACCCACTTTTCGTGACGTGATAGCTCGGCGCACAGAGTGATTACCCATCAATAATAGTTGTCTCGGTCTAATTTTAAAAACGTGGCATCAATTGTTCGTGGTTCCGTCTATTTGGTTGTTGCCCGTCCAACGTATCATATGGTACGGTGCATGCATGCACCTGCACGCATGCTAAATGGCAGGACACCACATGAAAAGGATGCAAGCACCAGCCTTGCCAGGCAGCCGCCCCTCACAACAGTAAACAGCTTTTTCAACTGCAAGGTTTAAGAAAGCAGAACATCAGGAAGTGCCGCTCATGGCGTGGGCGGCCTGGTCAACTTTGTTTGTCCTGACTGACCAGCAGCTTCGACGGCAATCACCCAACCACAGCACCTGTCGTATGCTCACAGTCAAAGCAGCCGCCTCTTGAGCAACATCCTGTGTATCCTGCATACCTGCTACAGCTCTCATGATTCCTCTGCATCAAGCTGTGTTGTCTGATCTCTGTGTAGAAAACTGAATTCTCCAGCTACATGTGTGGAACAGCTGAATGTGGCATACACACCCAGTCAGTGACCAACACTTCTGTTGCTGTCATGTTCCATCCCTTCACAAGCAGGTCTGCTGCAACCTTATACATGCCTAGTACAGCTGACTCAAAACATATTTGCTGTGATGCTTGCCGTCGGCAGCTAGCCTGCGCGCCCCAGCTGACTCGATCACTTCCCGCTGGTTTTTGCCTCCTGCAACAATTTGCATATTGGCCTGTGCAGCGCCCACACTGCCAGCTGGCACTCCGTGCTGCAGTAGCGGCACGCCTTGCATCGGGGACACTTGTGGCTGCCATTTGCCAACACTTTCTCGCTGCGCTTGCCAAGGTTCAGGCAGCCAGGGTTGCCGCAGCAGTCGAGCAGTAGTATCCCTGCTGGGGGTAGCAACACGCCTGCAGCCCAGCCATTGCAACGACTTCTTGTGCTGGCTGCCGCCTCCTGCAGGTGCTTGCACACCGGCTTGTGCAGCCGCCACGCTGCCACCTGGCACTCCCTGCTGCAGCAGCGACACGCCTTGCAGCGGGGACGCTTGCGGCTGCCGGCCGCCCGCACTAGTACTGTCTCGCTGCGCTTGTCAAGGTTCATGCACGCAGGGTTACCGCAGCAGTTGAGCAGTGGCTGCGCAGCACAGGCCTGCTCCGCAAAGGCCTTAACCTTCGCCACCAGCTCTGGCCCCGCCACACCACTGCGGCAGACTGTGCCATCACAGGTGGCAGCGCAAGAGCTACGCGGAGCTGCTGCTGCTGCAGCAGCAGCAGCATCCAGTGCCTGCTGCAATGGCATGTACTGTGATAGCAGTTGACTGAGGGTGGGAATCTTCGCTGCTGTGCCTGCTGGCTTAGCTGCCTTGCCTGCTGGTGCTGACGCTGGCCTGCGTGAAGCCTTAATGGTCGCGCTGCCGTCCACCTGGCTTGACACTTTGGCAGCTGCATGCTCTGCTCTTGTTGGGGTAGCACCTGCTGCCCGTGCAGCTGTGGCAGCAGGGCCGGGCTGCAGTACTGCCTGGCTGCCTGGCGCTGCAGGCAGCTGCTGCAGGCCCTGCAGCAGCTCACCCAAGCATGAGGTGGCAGCCGCCAGAGATGGCGCCATCTCCTGCAGGCTGCGCAACTCATCATCGTCATCATCATCAGCTGCTGCTGCTGCTGTTGCTGGGCTAAAATCACTGTGCTGTTGGGATGCAGGTGTGCAGTTGAGGTCCTCTGCTGCTGCCGCGTGTTGAAGCAGCTGGCACATAACAAACACACAGCGAGCTGCAAGCACTGGCCACAGCGTCATGTCACTGCCGCTAGCTAGCTACTCTGCTGCTTCTGCTAGTGCCGCCACCATTCTTGCCGCCGCCTGTCACAGCAGCGGCTGCTGGCCTGCGGCAGCTTGTTCTTGCCGGTGTTTTTCTTACTGGGGCTGCCTGGCTGTCCACTGCTGCCGCTGCTGTTAGCAGCTCTGCACTGCCGAGCCAGTTGCATGGCCATGAGGCCGAGGCCAGCTGCTGGTGAGTAGCGGGCCGCTGCCGACAGCTGACCGAAACTGAAGCATGCTGCTGCTGCTGCTGCTGCCGCCGCCAATGCAACGTGTGGCATTGGCAGCGGGTCGCCAGCACGGGAACCAGCCAGCTGGCATGCGCAGGCTGTGCTGCTAAGTCACTGTCTTGAATTGGCTCTTCGCAGCTGGATGACCTGCCATGGTGCCTCCAGCGTTCGCTTTTAGCACCGGCAGCCTCGATCCAGTGCTAACGCGCACGGGTGCGTTGCCTCGCCACACTCAAGATAGTTTAGAGATGCCGGACTCTCTGCACCTGATCGGCGTTCCCTTGCAGTCTACAAAGCTTCTCATGCTGTTGAAGTGTAACACAGGACTGATGTGAAGCTCCTGCTTGAATTCACGTGCTGCTTACTGTCCCTTCAGGTAAGGCTTTACACCTGCTACTTTGAAGCATTACTCAACAGCCATGTGAGACATTTAACTTCAGGGATGCTGTAGGCTGTCGTGACACGACAGCCAGCCTCCTTGCTCTGCATCTGCCACAACTGTCACATGACAAGGCATTAGCCATTGAATCAGCGTACTGCAGGCAGAACACTACTCTTCCGCAGAACACCAGTCATAGGGCTATGTACGCACAAACCTTTTACCCAGCTGCCTCTTACATTGAGAAACAGCTACTGACAACAACATCTATAGATAGAGCCTAGCTAGGCTCAAACTGATGCTCCACAGGTGATTCAGCAATTATCCCAGGAACACCTGCGATTCCCAGGCTTTTGCGGTTGGCGCTGGCATTTTTTTAATGGACAGAGACTGCCATGAGCTAGAGAGAAGGAATAAGAAATTTGAAGAGATGAAGAAATAAGAGGACAAGACAAGCAAGGATAACAACAGCTCACACTTGGGGCAGCCGGATCCTGCGCAATATCTTGCTTGGCTGTACTGCCCACATGCTACAGCACCAATGGCATATTCCATCAATCTGTGGCTTCCTAGCTCATACAAACCAATGATGGGCATAAAGCAACACACCCAAGCTGACGATCACCCACCCACCCACACACACACACACATAGTTGTCTTTATACGCACACATCACCCTTTGAACACACAGCTCAGCTGTGAAGTACACATACACATATGAACAGACGCCGCCATGTTTTTGGCTCAGGCATGCGTTCCTTGGTTGCCTGAGACAACATTGTTGCAATGTATCAATCCAGCAGACAGCGTCCACAGTTCATGTCAACGACTGTCTGGCGCCATCGCCACCTTAGCCCATGCCGCTTGTTTGAGCACTCCTTGATGTGGCCCTCCCACCCAGTCGCTGGTGATAACCAACCCATCTACTGGCTGTTGTAATGCTGACAAAGGTGAGTAACTTGGAAACATGCTAACCCGATAAGCTGAGCCCAGATGTGCTTTGGCGCAATCACTGATCACAATGGGCAGCCAGCCAGCACCCTGGCAACTGCAGTCACTCCTCGGTGGATGTCGCCTCCTGCATCTGTCTGCAAACTGGCTTGCCAGCCGCCATGCTGCCACCTGGTGTTCCCTGCTGCGGCAGCAGCACACCTGCATCCGGGGTGATGCATTCACTGCTCAGTGACTGTTATCTTCTGCAGACGCTTGTGCACCTGCTTGTGCAGCTGACACGCTGCCACCTGACGCTGCCTGTTGCAGTGGCATTGTACCTGCACCTGGGGAACTGCTTGATGTTCTCACTGGCTGCCGCCTTCCGTTGGTGCTTGCACACAGGCTTGTGCAGCTGTCATGCTGCCAGCTGGTACTCCTAGCTGCAGCAGCAGTCCAACTGCAGTTGTGGTGATGCATTCACTCCTCGCTGGCTGCCGCCTTCTGAAGGCGCTTGCACACCCCCATGTGCAGCGGCCATGCTGCCAGCTGGCACTCTTTGCTGCAGTAGCGAACCGCCCTGCAGCCCTTGCATATGCCGCGGGGGCCGCTTGCCAGCACCGTCTCGCTGCGCTTGCTGAGGTTCATGCAGGCAGGGTTGCCGCAGCAGATGAGCAGCGGCAGCGCAGCAAACGTCTGCCCCGCGAAGGCCTTCACCTTCGTCACCAGCTCTGGTTCCGGCAGATTGCCAAACTGCGCCAGCGCACTGCTACTGCAGACCGTGACTTCACAGTTGGTGGGGTCACAGTTGGCAGTGGGGGAGCTGCATGGAGTTGATGCAGCACCAGCAGCATCATTCAGTACTTGTTGCAGCAGCGTGAATTGCTTGCGCAGCTGCTTGACAGTGGAGCTCAGGATTGATGTGGCTGCTGGCATGGCTGCCTTGCCTGCTGGTGCTGTCCCTGGCCTGCGTGAAGCCTTGACGGTTGCGCTGCCGTCCATCTCCTTTGACACCTCAACAGCTGCTTGCTCAGTGTGTGGCAAGGGCAGCTGTTGCACCAGCTCACCCAGGGATGAGGTGGCAGAAGTCAGCAACAACAGCATCTGCTGCGGTGTGTGCAGCTTAACAGCTCCTCCTGCTGCTGCTGCTGCTGCTGTTGGGCTGGAACTGTGCTGCTGGGATGCAGCGTTGCAGCTGCCACCTTTTGCTGCCGCTGCGCGTTCAAGCAGCTGGCACATCGTCAAAACACAGCGAGCTGCAAGCACTGGCCACCGCATCATGTCACTGCCAGTGCTCTTGCTGTTGCCGCCATCATCCTTGCCGCCACCTGTACTGTTGTCCTGCAATAGCTTGCCCTTGACACCCCGTTTCTTGGTGGGGCCGCTGGGCTGTGTACTGCTGCTGCTGCTGTTGCTGCTGTCAGCATTGCAGCACTGCTGAGTTAGCTGCGTGGTCATGGCACAGAGATGAGCTGCCGAATAGTAACTGAGCATTGCAACCCCATGGCCACTACTGAAGCTGCTGTCTCCGCTGCTGCCGCTGTAGTGCTGTGCGGTCTTCGCTGCAGTCATCAGCAATGAGAATAAGGCCCCTGCATGTTCAGGCTGTGCTGCCAGGTCACCAGTGGTTGCTGCAAAGCATAGGCCCTGAGTGACAAAGTCTAGCAGGCAATTGCTGGGTTCGGACCTCATTGCCAGCTCTGCAGCTGCTGCACTGCCGGCTGGCTTCTGGCAGAAGGCAGAACGCAAGCGCTGTGTTCCTGCAGCCGTGTCTGCATTCAAGAACAGCGTTGGTGGCGGCAACATAGTGAGTCTATATGTACTTGCTGTGCTTTTGGCAAGCAGCCAATACTAGAGACAGACTACACAACACCATGCTCAGCATCCCCGTCATTCAAAGCATTTTGGCTGCAGTCATGCGGCAGGCTCAAGCCTGGCATGTTGTAGAAGACTCACGCAATGCTGTCGACCACACCTGGAGTGTTCAAAGCCATAATATGTATGCAAGTGTCACTGCGTGCACACTGCAAACGCTGCCCAGCAGAGCCAAGTGCCACATGGAAGCAAAGACCAGCCCGCACCTGCTGTGATGATTGCTGCAAGCAGGTCGCTGTACTGCAGCGCATGGATGTGCTGCTCAGCCTGGCGCTTCGCAGTGTCGTGCATGCCTTCATCCATATTGCTGCACATCTGGCTGAACAGCAGCTGACTTGCATCAGCGAGGCCTGCAAATCTTCCTTCATCACGCGATGGGTCAAGGCGTCCTGACGCACCAGGGCTGGCCCCAGCATGTGCAGCGCAGGCGCTGCCGGGTCAGCCGCAAACAGACCGGCAGCAGCTGGCTGGCCACCTGCCGTCCCACCTGCAAAGCTGCCAGCTGCCGCGTTGATGCCTTCAACAAAAGAGCGGCACAGACGCACACATGTACCAACGCCGAGGTTGCCATACCGAGGCCCGCTAGGCCACACAGAAGCCATCTCACAGCAGGCCAGACAGACAAGCAGCACCCAATGGGGCAGCTCCTGGAGTTGACAGGGCGGTGCGGAGGTGCTGCTTCTGCTGCTGCTGCTGCTCTGCTGCTGGACGACGGCTAGACACAGCTGCCACTGCCCACTGCCGGCGCCTGGCTTAACGCTGTTGTGATGCCTCCTTGCTGCGCCCACCAATGCAAGTAGCGTGCTGCTGAAGCTAACATAGAGTGTGCTGTCAAACTAGCAACCTCGATTGTCTTCCTGTTGATGACTCTCATATTTGGATGTTGCATGTCGACCTTGAGCAGCAGTTGTCCATTGTGTAGCACGTTGTCGCTGAGAAAATCCCTGTAGTTGTCTGTTGGTGCTGCCGTGCAGCATGACTGCTTGCCATGCTTGGTGGGGCTGCCCTGGCTGCTGCTGTGCATGGGAGGCTTGGCCTTAGGGCACATGTTACTGCTGCTGCTGGCACCATTGCAGCTCTTGTAAGCGCTGCTGAAGCCTGTGCTGCTGCTTGCTTCACCTCAAACCTTGCGCTGCACCTCGTTCACAAGCTCATCAGCTCTAAAGACCTGCAGCGCTGCTAGCTGCTGCAGGGCTTCAGACGCAATGAGGCTATTTGTTGCAGCTGCCTGATTCGCAGCTTCTACATCCAGCATGCTTGGGGTTGTTGTTGCTGCTGCTGCTGCTGATTTCTTGAAAATGCAGCCTGCAGGCACATGCTGCTGCAAGTCAGCTGGCCAGTCGTCAGCCATGGCAGCATACATGCCAAACTGTTGCAGCGTGCTCGCTGTCCAGTCGTTGTGCACCAGCTGCAGCATCTCCTTGGATATTTGGCTGACAGACTGGCTGTGACGCTTGCCGGTGCTGCTGCTGCTGCTGTCAAGGGTGTGGCTCCAGGTGAAGACTGCAGCCTCGGCGCAGATGGAAATCGCAGGGAGAAGGCAGGATATGTTGCTGTGCAGGAACAGGGGGCTGCTTGTTTTGGCTAGCGTCTTGATAATACATGAGCTGAGGCACACTCCCTGAGTATGCCTTCAATATGACCCATGCACAAAGCCGCTGTTGTTGATGCTTGCTGCCTGAAGCTGAGCTGCAGACTCTGTGCCAGCGCAGTGGCTGCCAGCGACACCAGCCTCTCTGTGTCCATGTACTCCAAGCATTCCGGATTCATCAGCAGATGCCTCAGCATGGCCAGCAGGCGCCCAAGTCTGTCTTCTGACAAACTATCGTCTCTCGCTTCCGCAAGCTTAAGCTGCTGTAGCAGCTTCACGAAGGCTGCCTCATCAAAGCCAGGGCTTGGAGGCATGGCTGTGAGCCTTGAAAGGAGAGCAGGGTCGGAGGCGGTGTTTCTATCGCTGTAAGTGCTGTCTGGGAAAGGCTTGGCGGGAAGTGCTGCTGCAGTCCGTTGCAGCCTGCCCAACTGCCTCTTCGCGCCTGCCTGAAACAGCTCTTTAATGATGAACTGTGTGAAGTTTCATGTACATGTGCGAAGCAGCTGCATTGCAGTGCAATGTGAGGTTGGTCAACATCAGTGGCACAACGACTTCAGTGAGGGTTCTGCATCTCGTCCTTTCCAGCAATGATCCCTCTCGTCACTGGTTCTGCGTCTTGTCCCTTCCAGCATTAGCACATGTACCGTTTTATGCATTGTCAATTGCTGATCATTGCCCTGAGACGCTGCTGCCCGAGCCCTCTGAGAGTCTGGCTGTAAGTTCCAGTCGCAGTGCAGCAACATCCCCCTACGCAGCTGAGAATGTTGACAGCATTGCAGTCCACACTGTAAGGTGTAGTGAAACTGCATCACACAGCTCAGCCGTGCTTGAAGGACCACGAGCAGCGAGCAGCCCAACCATACAGCGCTTGTGCTTGATCCAACACCAGAACGTGCGAGTGCTCTGCTGCGTCACTGTATGAAAACAGCCTCTGAGTTGCCACATTGTGGCTACTTGAAGTAGCAGCAGCACTGGCAGCAGTGACCTGAGAGTCTGACTATGTGTTGGGCCCCAGCTGTGACAAAACATCAAATGTTGTTACAACGCTAGGAGGAGTGTCACAGTGGCAGCAACCAACACAGGAAAAAGGGCAGCAAAGCACCTGTAACAGAGTGAATTGGTGGCCTGCACTTGGCGGAAGGCTCACTGCTGAGCTGCCCATGCAGAACTGCTTGTGGCCAGACACAGCCGGTAGAGAAAAGTTACAGAGCTTCGTGTGACCAGAGTGTGGTCAAGTGCAGGTGATCGTGGGGCACGGCCCAACGGCAACTGCAGGCATAGCTGATGTACCACCTCACATGACGTCAGCACAAACATTTTGCGGTCTCGCACCACACAAGTGGTGTGTGGACAACACTGTGTTTGAAAGCTGGTACGTACTTCATCAGCTTAGTAAACCTGGCAAGCAGATGCTTGTCTACGCCAGCGAGCAGCCAGCCAGCTTTAAAGCAAAGTTGATTATATATATATACCGCCTGCGTGCACAAATGCATGAAAGCATGCACACCATGCTGCAGGCAACATGCTGTACGGTCATCCTGCATGCAGCCACTGTCGAGCAAGGGAGCTGGCCTCGTGCAGTTGGCTGCAGCAGCCCGACCCACAACCACAGCAACAGTGTCAGATCAGCCAGCACCAGCTGTGCTTGCTGTGCAGGAAGGCAGCTGCGCAGTGAGTGCATGCCCTGACGTACAGGATAGTTAGAACAAAAAGCGGCAGCGTGGCATGAAGTGGCAGACAATGGCAAAGGTTGCAGTCAGGCGTGCAAGGAGATTGTGCCAGCAGCCTAGACAGGCGTGCCAAAGCGACCGACTTAGATGCTGCCAGCAGTCCTAGATTCACAAGAGGCATGTAACAGGCATACATAGTATGTATAACATAACACAGCGAAGCAACTCACAGCCATCCGTGAACAACTGCCAAACGCGGCCATCACCAACTGTCCATCACACCTGACGGCAACAGCCCATCACATAACGCTGCCTGCAGAACCGCAAATGCCGCCGAAAGGTACACCATGCTCATCCTGCGCCAGTCATGCACCAGTGCTGGTTGCTGCGGCATCCTCAGCCACATGTTCTGTCACAATCGCTGTGACATGGATTGCGTTATTCTGTGCCAATGCATTGCTTGGCCGCCATACCTATACACGTAGCTGATGCGTCAGCGTCCCGCTTTGAATTTGTCATATTCAGCGGCGACCAAAATGCAAGCATCGTGCACTAGTACTGGCCAGTGCTGTGTCAACAGGAGAGTGAACCAGCCCAAATCGTGCCAGTGAGTAAACGTTGCACAAGAGCACATACACACCACTGTTTATGCACATTGGGGTGTGCGATCCCCGTGAACCCAGCGGGATGCAGAAGTGTCAAGAGAGCTGGTGTGACATGTGCTGGCACAACAAGCAGAAGCAGCCTGGCAATGCCTACATCTACAAAGATGCAATACAATACAATAGTTTAACAATAGTTAAACAAGACTGACAACCCTCCTCAGGCACTAGTCTTGAACAATAGTTCGGCCAGACGCCATGCATTTGTTCACCAGAGAGCTCCAAGCAGTGCAGTGGTCACAAGCCCTGCAATGCAGCCCTGCACATGCGTAGTAGCCTCTGTGTTGTAGATAAAGGCAATAAGACAAACGTCCCAAGATATCACAAATCCAGCAAGCTGCGGCCCAGCTTGCCATATCACCCAACTCTAGCACCCAAACAGCTTGTTCCAACGATACCCAGGCCCTGTGCGCGATGCGCCACCAGGCCCATTGTTCCAGCAATACCCAGGCCCTGTGCGCGATGCGCCACCAGGCCCGTCAAAACACAGAACAGGCACACTATGCAACATGACCTGGCACGTCCGTTGACCACTCGCCAATCACCCCAACACTGCCTCTAGGCAGCCCGCACTAAACAGCACTGAGCACCCCTCTCACACATCTTTCTTGCTTGCCAGATCAGCCACTCCTGCTGGGCTGGCAGCAGCAATGCCTGCTGGGCTAGCAGCAAGCAGCTGCTGCTGCTTGGGCTTGTTCAGGTTCAAGACCCGCTGCAACACAGCACCAGCAGACTGCTTGCGAGGCACGATGCCACCCCCGCACGCTGCACTTGCTGCTGCTGCGCCTGCTGCTGTGTCAAATGCACTTGCCTTTACTGCATCTGCAGCAGCACCTGCCACATCCTGCGCTCCATCACCGGCAGCCTTCACAAGCATGCCAGCAGGCGGCAGTGTGATAGCCCTGCGAGCATACCCCACACCAGCCGCGCCCTCACTCAATGATGCTGCCAGCTCAGGAGCCGCGTCCAGCTGCTGCTGCTGCTGCTGCTGCTGCTGCTGCCTCAGGTCAAAGGAGAACCTCTCAGAACCAGATGCTGGCACCTTGATGAATGCTGCTGCGCCCCCAATGTAGGTGGATGTTATAACGTTATTCAGATCGGGGCTGGCGTCGCTGGAGCCTCCACTGGAACTTGAGCTGTGAGGCTGCAGGAGCTGCTGCAGCAGGTGCTGCTGCTCGCTTGGCTGTCCACCCTGCGTGCTTGGGTGCCTGCAGGACACGCGCAGAGGCAGCAGCACATGCAGCAGGGAGCGGAAAGCCAGTCAAGGAATCAGTCCAGCTGTCAGCTTTGCAGCAGCCATGACAAAGTATGCCGCCAGCATCAGCGGATATTGCATGTTTGATAATGTCATGCTTTCTGGCCCATTGCAGTGGCTGCGATTTTGAACACGGTCAAACATCATGTAGCGCTTGCAGCGCTCACCTTCCCCTTAACACTGCCGCAGCAACAAGCAGCAGCCACCCACCTGGCAACAGCAGCGGGCAGCTGAGGTTGTATCTCCACCTGCTGCTGCTGCTGCTGCTGCTGCTGCTTTGCTGCTGCCAGTCTTGCGCCACTGCTGCTGCTGCCGCTGCTGATGAGCGAGTCTGCTGCTGCCACAGCAGCGATGTCTGCTGGGGTGATGGGCTGGTTGGGAATGAAGCGGAAGTCGTTGTACTTCAGACCCTTGACCTGTGAAGGCAGTACAAGCAGTATATGTTACATGCAAGCAGTACCTGAGGAAAGCTGGGAAAGCTGACGAGCTTTAAAGGCAGCTTTGATCTGTCCAGCACAGAAACTGTATGCTGCAGCAGAAGATGGCCTTACATGTTGCAGTTGATGCCTTCAAGGCACTTTGTTCCACACTGCGCTGCTCACCTTGCCGATGCCAAAGACCTGCCTGTACATGCCCGCCAGCTGTGTGGCAATGTAGCGATGCCACCCGCCTTCTTTGAGCGTCCATGTGATCTTGAAGAGCCGCGAATCTGCACAGGCAAGGGGCACAAAGGCAAGGGGCGACAGGGTACTTACGCGTTGCGCACGGTGTACATGCACACCAAGCTGTACAAGCCAGCAGCACGGCTGCGGCATGCTTGGTGAGTCATGCGACCAAGCAGAGCACTAGAAAGTGCTGAAACAAGATTGCTCTGCAGCACTCACCACATAATGGCTGGTTGCCCACCAGCTTCTGCCTCGTCCAGCCACCCCTTCAGCTGCAGCACACAGTCCTCCAGCACATTCACTACCTGCTTATGCAAACATAACCGCCACATGCACCTCACCACCTGCTTATGCAGACATAACCACTCCATGCACCTCACCACCTGATTATGCAAACATAACCGCCCCATGCACCTCGACACCTGATTATGCAAACATAACCGCCCCATGCACCTCTGCCCTCCCCACCTGCATCAGCCTCGTCCAGCAGCGCCTCCAGCTGCAGCATGGTAATCCTCCAGCACCTTCAACACCTGCTTATGCAAAATGAAACCGCCGCATGCACATGCAGAACCAGCAGTCTGCCCTCCCCACCTGCGTCACCCTCGTCCAGCAACGCCTCCAGCTGCAGCAGGTTCCTGCTGCTGAAGAAGATGTTCACGTCAGTCTTGCTGCTGTTCATCACCTGCAACACACAGTTGGCAACAAACACGCATGCTCAGCCACAAGCATGCCGAAAATCATTGTCCTGGCAAGGCAGAGCTGCTGTTGAGAGCATCATGTCCAAAGCACATACACAGCATGGACCAAGTAGTGCTGATCTGCATGGGCCTGCAGCATGCCCACGAGTTGCAATGCTACCACACTATGATGCTTGTTATGATGGTACATGATGCTCTTGACGCGCTGCGTGCTGCTGCATGTGCTGCAGCAAAGCACGCACCTCCCAGGCCAGGTAGCCGTACTTGAGCCTGTGCGCTGTCTTCTTCTGGCGCACCAGCTGCAGCAAGTGCACAGCTGCCCACACCTGCACAGCACAAACAGACAGGAGGTGAAGGCCCGGCAGCAGCAGTGGTGGTGGCAACAGACCCGATAAAGATCTGCAGGACATCACAGCTGCCTTGCAGGATGGAACAGCGACGGTTCTGCAGCAGTGGTTGCGACATCTATGTGACGCCTCAACGCGCACATGAGCTCAAGCAATGTGCCACAGTAGCAGGCAACAGGCAGGGCTGCAGGATCGTTCATTGCCAGCCACATTGACCAGCTGCAGCAACTGTGATCGATGGTCTCAAAGTCAGCGCAGTACTGTGGTTGCTGCCTGCCACCCAAACGCAGCATGATGAACCTTGCCGCACCTTCCAGCCCGTCCAGTACTTGCGACGCTTGACTGCTGCCTCATCAGGCACGTAGTCCAGCGGGATCTTGAACAGGCTCGAGCCCGGCAGCTTGAAGGGCGCAGGGTTGGCCCGCAGGAAGTCCACGCCTGCAGTGCATGCAACCATACATGTGATGGATGAGGCGGCTTGTGCATAATGCCATGATTGTGAGAGGAGGCGTAACTTGCCAGATGCTGCGAGCAAAGAATTAACAGAGTGCAGGTTCCTGCTGCCTCTGCTGGACAAGCTACGTCTGCTGATTCATTGCATCACTACCTCGACAGCCCTCAGCTAGCCTTGCATCTACAGAGCAGCTGCTGCACAGCATGCGGATGCACCACAGCCACAGCACAATGCAGGCACGCACCCAGATCTACAGGACATTCTGTTCCAATCACATAATGGTTATGGAATGCATCACATTCTAAATCGCTCACGTATATCATAACACCAATAGCACATTCACACCATAACACGTCACTCACTTGCATATGACGCCTCTGCCATGCTGACTGGGTACGTTGTGCTTGTGCCTGCATGCACAATCAGCGGGCCCCCAACCGACTCCGGTGCATCCGCAGCATACTCATTGATGCTGAGGCCTGCTGCTGTGGCAGCTGCTGCAGTCAGGATGACGGATGACACCACATCACCAGGCACTGCATCCCACACGTGTGTTGGCACCATGGCAACTGACTCCAGCTTGTCAAACAGGCCCACAGCCATGGCCACACCCATGCCCACTGGGCCTGCACAGAAAAGTTGTGTTTGTCAGCAGGAGGAGCAGCAGCAGCAGCAGCAGCAGCAGTAAGTTGGTTGGCGGCAATGTGTATGTTGCAAGAGCGCAGGAACTCTGCAACTGTGATGCTTGCATGGTTTCCTGCACGCAGCACAATGCAACCTGAACATTGGGACACCTTGATCAGCGTCTCTGGCTGTGATTCAAGCCAGTACAAGCAGAATTTGTGGAGGGCTGGGCATGTTCCTTCAGCTGTCCAGCTATGGCTGGTGGACCAAAACCAATCAGCATCGCTGGCTGCCGCACCTGCCAGGTTACCGCAGTAGCCAGGGTAAGGAGCCCCTGCCAGGCCGCACACCAGGCTGGGCCGCACAATGGCGGTGGGTAGCCCGCTGCGGTGTGCAGCAGCCACCAGCTTCTCAGTGAGGTTCTTGCCTGCAGCAGCACGGAGGTACAACAGCACTTAGCCAGAGGTACATTCAGTGAAAGATGTGCTGAGTCAGCAACAGCAGCCACCAGCTTCTCAGTGAGGTTCTCTTGCCTGCAGCACAACCACAGGATCTTTGCTGAGCCATGAGTTGTGATGTATGTGCACCATGACACGTGTAGTTTGTTGCAATGCCCCTGTGTGGTACGCCTGCTGTGTGTTGTTGTTGCAGAGCTGCTGAATGGCACCTGCCTGATTGGCAACAAAATGCAGCAATGCTGCCACAGCAGCAGCTGCTGTCCTCACTTATATTCCACTGCTGCTGCTGTCTCTGCTGCCGCTGCTGCCACCTCCGCTGCTGCTGCAGCTGCTGGTGCTGGCAGCACATGCTCACCCAGCGTGTAGGTGTTGGGGAAGCCCCACATGTCCATGTACATCTGGGCCTGTGGGCAGCAGCATAAGAGCCACATTGCAGCACACGAACAGGGCGTGTTGTCAGTCGGGGCAGGCGCAGCACGGAGCATTGCGTCATGCTTGCACGGGTTATCACCCAGGCACAGCAGCAGCGACACTACAACAATTGCATGGTCTGAGAGGCAGAAGAGAAACCTGGAAGGGGCGAAAGCAAGCTGTGCTGCTCACCCGGACGTTAGCCCCCTCGGGGTCCATACATGGATGTGCACAGCAGTCCATAGCAGACCTCAGCACAAGTGGTCATCGGCACCATCTAGGCACAGCACCTGCCACACCAGGACACACACATGGTCTAGGGACAGAAGCGAGACCAAGAAGTGGGAAAAGCAAGCTGCACTACTCACCCGGACGTTGGCTCCCTCTGGGTCCATGCTGAGCAGGTCCTCCACCACGTCCCTGAAGTGGGACGCCTGCCTGCCCACTGCCAGCGGGTACAGCACCTCGTCAACAGTGGCGCCCCTGCATACAAGCAGACATGTAGAAATTGAAAATCAGAAGCAGGTTAAACTTACAATCTTTGACTTGGCGGCTTTGCAGGACAGCTGCTTGTCAACGGGTACAGCACCACATCCACCCTGAAGCCCCTGAGTGCCCGCAAGTCAAAACCAACTTCCAGGTGCAACCGGTTGTATTGCTGGCATGGGTCCGGTGAGCCTGTACCAGCTGCTTGTGGGTATTGCAGCTGGGCCAAACAGGCGCTCGTTACAATGTGATTTGCAAAAAGAGCACTTGCAAGACAGCTGCTCGCACAAGGGCACAGTGCCTTGTCCACTCCTGCACAATCATGTTTTACTGCTCAAGTGTGCTGCTTGGAGGCATGGCAATAGCAAGGCAGCTGCCCGCCCCTGAAGAAGGACCATGCATGGACGGCCGAATCTGTGGCTGCTGCGCATGCTGCCGCTCACCTCTCCAGGTTCATGTTCACGTAGGCTGTGGACACGTGCAGGAAGCAGCGCAGGCGCGGCATGGCGGCAGCCAGCGCCAGCAGCCGCTGCGTGCCCAGGTAGTTGCAGCGCAGCGTGGCCTGCACGTCAGCCTCAAGCCCTGCAAGAAAAGGACCACGCATGGCAGACATGTAGTGGCAGTTTGTACGAAAAGGCAAATTTGACTTTAAAGTCCATGTGCTGAGTTAGTTGCAGCGCAGCGTGGCCTGCACGCCAGCCTCAAGCCCTGCAGGAAAAGGATCGAACATGGCAAACAAGACTGCAACAGTATGCACAGGAAAAGGCAGTCCATGTGCCCAGGTAGTTGCAGCGCAACGTGGCCTGAACGTCAGCCTCCAGCCCTGCAGGAAAAGGGTCAAACATGGCAGACAATTTACCACAGTATGTACAGGAAAAGGGAGGCCATGTGCCCAGGTAGTTGCAGGGCAGCGTGGCCTGCATGTCAGCCACAAGCCCTGCAACAAAACCGCACATGGCAGACATATTGCAACAGTATGTACAGGAAAAGGGAGTTGTTGCGTGGCCTGCACGTCAGCCTCCAGGCCTGCAGGAAAGGTTACAAATCATGTGTTATAACAAGTGGTAGCATAAGAAAAGCTCCGCTTTCTGCTTGAGGCAAACACGTGCTTGAACTAGCAGCATTTACTGCCATCCTGCCCGGCGGTGCTGCCAGAAACCATTTCTGCACATAGCAGGGCTGCTGCAGTATAAATATATGTCTTGCTCACGCAGCTGCAGCAGCACGTGTGCATCTGCAAAGCAGTGCTGCGAACGCATACCTATGCTTGCTGCGGAGTGGATGATGATGTCCACCTGCTCCAGCAGCTGCTGCATGGTGGCTTCACTCAGGCCCAGCTGCTCACTGTTCAAGTCGCCCTCAGCCACCACAACCTGTCGGCGCAGCAGCGTCCAGAAAAGGTTGAGGGCGTAAGCTAGAATGCTTGTTACATTTAGTGTCAAGCAAAGACGTTTGCAAAGTGCAATGCAAGGCCAGCATCGAGAAACATCTGATATACAAGCCACCAATGATGCTGGCCCTACTGCGTGCTGCTTTGCTGTGGGTTAGCAGCACGTGGCACTGCAGCACCCGCGCAGTAGCAGGAACCAGTTGGGGTTCAACACTGTGAATTGGCCACGGCAACAGAGCCAGGTACGGTTGCGTGTTGGGGGCAGTCGGGCTGCCCTATGGGTCACCCACGCATTCATGCGTGTTCACGCACATGTGCCTTTGTTTGTCTGGCGGCTGCACGCAAGTGTGCTGCAACCTTTCCTGCAGTCGATGCCTACACATGCATCTTGACAATGTGTACAGATGAAATGCCCACCCACCTTGGAGAGCAGCTTGGGGTCGTCTCTTACTAAGTGGAACAGCCCGCTGCGTAGCACCTTTGCGATGCGTTCCTGGCTGCTGGTGCCACGCTTGCCGCGCACCAGCAGGAAGATGCGGGACACTGCCGTGGTGCGCAGCAGCTGCTCAACAACAAGCGAGCCGATGTAGCCAGTAGCACCTGCAGGCATTAATATAGATGTGTCGGCAGCAGAAAACTGTTGATGGCGATACCACATCAGGGTAACGGCTGTGGTGCATAGCAGCAGCTCATCAACGAGCGAGCCGATGTAGCCAGTGGCACCTGCAAGGGATGCGGCCATTATACGATGTTGTTGGCAGCAGCAGTAGTGCTGTGTTATGAATGGCAGCTTCAACACCACAGTATCCAACACAGGCAGCACTGCTGTGTTGAACGAAACACGCCCATCTCCTGCCCATGAGCTGGACGTCATGGCGACGCAGAAAAGGGCAGGAGGATGGGAAAGTTGCAGCGGCTGGCTGCTGCTGTGCATGGTGTTTATTTTGGCAGCGGATGCGTTGCAGGCAAAGCAGCTGTCACTGCTGCAGGCACAGCAGTGAGCTGCAAATGGCGTTTGCTCAAGATGCGTGTCCAGCATGCGAGCGGCTCGCTGTAGTCACAAAAATTAGTTAGGTGAGTGAGTTGGTTCCTGCAGACAGCTAAGCAACTCGTGAACATGAAGAGTATGTCTGTGCGGGAAGGATGGTTGCTTGCAGCCTGAGGCCTGCTTCCTGACAGCTGCAGCTGCAGCCTGGACTGGCCTGAGCCCAGAATGTCAGCAGATCATATATGTGTGCATGCTGTATCGAGTGCGCTCCGACCATGCAGATGGTACTACTGACCTTGCTGTATTGTTAAAGGCCTTGTACGTGCGAAACATACGGTGTTTTGGGCCCGGGCCTGACAGCAGCAGCAGGTGCTGCTGCTGCACCTGTTGCTAACGTGAGCTACGGGATCCCTGCGTGATTGCCACCGCCTCACCAGTAACAAGAACTGTGGCTCCTTTGAACTCTTGGGTGATCGAATAGCGCTTTAGGCCCCCCATGGCGAACGGCGTGTCCCCGTCATTCATATGATGTCCATTCCTTTCAACAGCCATTGCTCGTCCCATTACTATGGATACTGTTGATCCGTTTGGTACTCTATACGTTTTGGGGCATGTGGGGCGCCCAATTAGCTGCATACTATGAGTAATGCGGTATGTCCGAAACGCTAGCGGGTGATCACAACGTCCTCCGTCACGTCGGCTGGGTGACGCTGGAAATTACTGATAGCTTATAGTAGCTCAATTCGGGTGGCTACAGGACAGCAACGCAATGACTCGGAGGGCGGGTGACACGTGCCAAATCCAACGTTCACGTACAGAGGCCTCCAGACCTGCGAGAAGCTGCAGGCAGTGAACAACACAGCCCAAAACTACCACGGACGGCAAGTTACCACCGTCCGACACGCGATGCTGCAGCCATGACAGCAGCATTCGCATTGTCTTGGCATGCTCTGCCACAGCTGGCAAGCAACATTGTAAGGAGCCAGCCAAGGCTTCATTCGATGACCAGGCATCTGCATATTGCTTACACCACAGCAGATCCACTCAATCCACCTGCAACTTTCCAGCTTGGGCGTAACTCCATGCTTACTCAATACGCACAGCCCAACTAGCAGTTGGCATCCACATGATGGCACGCTGTTGAGGCTGCTGGTGTGAGCGCAAGCAGCCGCAAGCAAGGCGGAAAGAAGGTACAACACCAATATGCGCTGATAACCCCGTGACGCTGCTGCACACCCACAGTTGATGCAGCAAGCTGCACTGGCAAACATCCCGCAGGCAACCCTTGTGCAGTACATGCGCGTGCAAGGATACTGCACTGCATGCATGCACACTAACACACACCTGCATGCAAGCTTTGCAGCATGTAAAACTGGCACATGACAGCTGCGCAAACACTGAATGAATGCATAGCAGATGCACGCATGCCAGTGCGCTGCACTAATCTGCCCTCACATCATCACAGCTGCAGCATGCACAGCAGCAGCTACCTCGCTACAGCATTGCTGCAGCAGAAACGATCGCCGTCCACGAATGACTATAGCACTCTTTGTTCCAGGTAGCGCGCAGCTGCAGTTGCGGCACTGTTGCTGGCAGCAGCACAGGAGGAGTGCTGCACATGTGCCACAGCACCATTCAACTGAAAGGCCACAATGGTTTGTGCTGCTCACAGTGCATAGCATGCATGCTAGATCCGTAGCTGCAGCCAGCAACGTGCTGAGCAGAAGCCACCAACCAGCCCGTCCGATCGTCAAACCAACCATTTCGAACCTACCACGGCACCAACCTTGGCGCCAAAACCCTGGCAGCCAGCAAGCAGCCAACGACAAGCTGCATGCATCACACATCGCAGGACAGCGCCAGATGCCAGCATCACAGGCCACCCGACCGCCTCCTCGCCCCTCCGCAAGGGAGCTGCACCTGAACATTTGTCAGCAAGCTTGCCATCATGTGCCTGGTACACCAGGCAGCGGTGCCCTGCATGGTCCCTGGGTCAAGCATCGGGACCTGTCCCAACTAAGCTGGATGTCAGCCAGAGGCAGAACCTGCTATGACCGTGGCCGTCCACGCACACGTGCAGTGCTGTACAGCAGCATGTGCATTGCTGCCCTTCCGTAATACAACAGATTTGTGCCACCGTCTGCCAACCATGTGACAGCGTGCTGCTGCAGTGGTTGCTCAACCTGCAGCAGCGATCCTGCAGGTGCACAGCTTCCTACGTCGCTGTGGCAATCCCCTTTGACGTCCCCTACAACTTAGCGCAACACACCCAAGTCCAGACCCGCCAAACACACGGCTTGGCACACACACACACACCAACGACAAACACCATCCCACAGTACAAACAGTTGCACCCAGCATTTACACACACTAGCATCGGCCCCTACCCACCCTGCGAGGGTGCTGCACCGTGGCATGAGGCGGTCTTCCACCAGTCAGCAGCCTAGCAGAAAACAGCTGCATGTTGCTCAGCTGTGCCTTGTGCAACAGCACGAGCGCCCTATGACCAACCCAATCTGGTCAATGTCACCACACACACATATCAACCGGTGCAGCTGCACGATTGCAGCAAACCCACACACCACCACGTGCAACGCACAAGGGCGACAGCCAAAACATTGGCTGCAGTAGCTGCTGCAGCGAGCTGCAAGCAGCTGCAGCAAATGTGGCAGGCAGCAGCCACTGGGCAGGACCTGCAGTGCCAAGCCTACGTATGCACGGGCTCAGCCTCCGGTGCTAGCAGAAGTTGGGAGGCTGCTGGCAGCAGTTAAGCAGCTGCATGCACTAGCACATAACCACAACTGCAACGCCCCTTCCAAGCTCCCAGAGCACCACAGGCATGACAATCGGATTGGCCCAGCCCCAACTCAACGGTGAAGACACTGTCGTGAGCGACAGCAGCAGCGCTGCAGAGCACCACGCGCTGCACAGCGGCACTCCACCGTGCCGCCGCATGCTGCTGAAGGTGCGCCAGCCTAGAAGGGCTGCGGCTGCTGCGGCTGCTGCAGCATCATGTGGCCGTCACGGATGATGTCATCCAGGTCTAGGTCTTCCTCCTCGAGCCCTGGCAGGTACAGGATCCTGCAAGCAGGCATACATAATGACAACATAACAATGTTAGTAACACCAGGAACATGTGATGTGCTGCATGATGTCGTCCAGGTCTAGGTCCTGCTCCTCGAGCCCTGGCAGGTATAGGATCCTGCAAGCAGACATTCAACAATTTACACCGACAAAGTTGCAGCACAGAAGTTGATGTACAACAGATCATGCTGCAGATCATGCTGCATGAGTATCCTCTGTCACGTGGTATCTTACCGTATCAGATGCCTGCACTCTACCATCCTGAAATCAGCTGGCTGAAAGGGTTCACAACAAGCACACTGTATAGGCACTGCTCCTTTGGCTGCCACGCCAGTTGTGCAGGCGGTAGGCTCACACAGCTGCTAAAACTGCTACAGCAAGGCTACGACTGCGGAACTGCCACGCTAGCGTGACAGAGGATGGAGCAATATGCGCAATCTCAGAGCATTGGGAATGCATCAAACGGACGTGACACCCAACACCTAAATCAACACAAGTTGAGAAATAACGTCAGGTTCCTGGTTGCCGTACTCACTTTGCTGTGCGGCTGCCTGGGTCAAGCCGCTCGATGCGCACCGGGTACCACAGCCCATCATCAGGCCAGAACAGCTGCAGCAGCAAATACAGCAAAGCAGCAGTGCCAGCAGTGTGTGCACAGTGTGTTAGTGTCGTTAACAAGGTTGAGCAGCATGCAGCGCAGCAGCAGCGCCTGGTTTGACTGCAAATGTGGACACGGTGCAGGTTCAAGCTAGTCAAGTCGTTATGCATTTACTGTGTTGCACAGCAGCTTGGTTCAATCCAGTCAACCCTACATAACTAGCCGCGCGGCTGAAGGTGCTGCTGCTGGCTGCACAACGCGCCTACTGCTGCGCACTGCTGTCCACAGCGCCCGCGCTGCATCTGCTGCAATTCACACAGCGCTCACCTCCGCCATTGCTCCTACTAGCATGGGTGACACGTCATGCGGCATCAACTGCCGCGTGCCGGGGCTAGGGTTCTTGGAGCCTGATGCTGAGCCTGTGCCTGTGTAGCCCTCCGGCTGATGTGTCAAGCAGCGCAGACATGTACAAGAGCAGGCAGGCGGCAGGGCACAGCATGCTGTCAGTACTTGATCTCTTAGCCAGCCAGCCAGCAGCACAGGGCATCTGCGATAAGACCGAGAGTGTGAGGCAAAGAAGTGCCGGTATACATCATGTTGCACTCTCCTGCAAGGGCGCGCAGAATTCTGCAGTATCCATTGCTTGCTGCTGTTCCTGTAGCTTCTGGAGGCCGTTGATGCTGCTGCACATGTCGCACTGCTGTGCATCATGTTAATAGGACACAGGCACACCCGCCGCTGCTGCTGCTGCTGCTGCTGCTGTTGCTGCTGCTCACCATTGCGCCGTCCTGCTTCCGCTTTGCACCTGCTGGCTTGCTGCCGCCTGCTGCCCCCGCTGGCTTTGCGCTAGGCGGCAGCTTGGCCCTGCCCGTGACCACCTCAAACAGCGTGGGCAGCGAGTTGATCTGCTTGAACAGCTTCGACCTGCACCAATACCACAATAAACGGCACAACACGCGCGTGGTGAGAGGGTGGAAGCAGTTGCTTGATTGCTACAGCTGCTGTTGCTGATGATTCAACGATGCAGCGGCAGCTCTACAACATGCACAGCAGGCGACCACCTGCAGCACCATCTGGCGGGCTTCTGCTGTTGCTCTCCTGCAGACACACGACGGCCCGAAGCTGCACACCGTCTCCTGCGCTTGAGCTGCTGCTGCTGCCAACGTTCGATGCGCCACACACTGCACTGAAACATGCAGCATGCCAGACGCTGTGAGCTACTGCGGCATGCCACAGGCCCTGCTGCTCAAGGCAGCCGCTGCCCTCAATCCCCCAACCATTGCTGCTTTACGCCGTCGCCTCAGCTGCCTCCGCGCTGCTGCATCAGCTGCTTCTGTGCCGTGCAGCTGCGCACCTGCCCTCTCGGTCCAGCTTGACTGCATAGAAGAAGGCCACTGCCATCAGCCACGCATCCGAGTGCACTGCCACCAGCGCCAGCCAGTCCTTGCGAGCCATGCCATCTCGCGCAAAGTTAACACCCAAGCAGGGCTCTGGCAGCTCAGGAGGCACCTCCTCTGCTGGCAGTTCTACACTCCAAGCACCGTTGCGCTCGCCTGCGGTGCAACACAGGGCCACAGCAGCGGGTTGATAGCTAGAAATGATGTGTTGCGTACAGCTTGAGGTGGTAAGAGGCTGCAGGAAGCATGGGTGAAGGCAGATGTGCACAGGAAGCACTACATGTGCTGCTGCTGATGGGTGGCGAGCTGCAGCGCACTCACCGTAGAGGCATAGGTTCTCCTTCTCAGGATCGCATGCTTGATAGAAGTCTTCAACCTCTGCAGCAACAAGTTGATGGCAGAGCGGAGCATTTGGCAGCTGCAAACACTTGTTCAACAAAATAGCTTCTGCACCGTCGGCAAGGGCCTGTATGGGCTCACCGTCTGTGAGAGCCCGCAGAATCCCTCCTCGACGAGCAAAGTAGTCGTCAGCAATCTCTTCGGGGGTCCTGGGGAACGCTTCGCTCATAGCTGTGCCTGGCCTTTGGACTGTTCAGTGCATTTGCTGCCGCCCGGCGGCACAGCTGTGTCTTTAGCTACCGACACGCAGCCGGCTACGCTGATCAGACAGCCTACACGCGAAGAGCAGCCTGCTGGTTGTGGTGGTGGGCCAGAGGATAGGTCAATCAGACAGCTCAATGCACCAAACAACACAAGCACTAATCAATGATCAAACATTTGACGTGTACTGCTGCTTGAGGGGCCAGCCGATAATGGCAAACCAGGTCCGGTAGGGTTTGGAGCAGGAGGGTAGCAGTAAGTACTTTCACAGCCACACCAGCTAGGTTTGAGAACTATCTCGGTTGCTTATCGTTTCACCGTGACACTGTTGGAGTTCAGCCTCTCGACCAATTCAAATTTGGCGACGCATTCTCTCAATCATCACGCTCGTCCTCTATCCAGAAGCTTGACACTACTTAACTTTATATTTTGACGAACTTAGAGCAGGCAACAGCTTACACTCGCCACAAAACTGCCGTTGAAGCTGCTGGGACTGCCGGGAGATGGCCAGTAGGGTGTTGATCTTGAAAGGTGGGCATCCTCAGGGACCCTTGATAGCTTGAGAAGCATGAGGCAGCAGGCAGCTGAGCACAGTGCTGCTGCACCATGCAGGGGAACCATCATCTGCAGATGGAGATGCAGAAGTACAGCCAGCAGGTTACAAACTTCTCCAGCTGCCGAACCCAAGCACAGGTAAGCCTACTGTTACTGCATAAGCTATTGCATGCTGTAGGGTCAGAGCCTGAGCTACGGAAGTGCTCACATGTTAGAATCTTCCGGCAGATGTTGCACAGTCACTTTTTGCACCTGACTATGAATTTTCATGATACCAGCAAGCAAGCAGCTGCTAGATGCACAGATGCCATGTCACTGCTGTTTTATCAAAGTTCTAGTTATCTTCAGACTGCTGACCGGCATGCTTACATCGCAGGCCAGCAGCAGCAATACATCCTGACAGCCAGCGGCTTGCTGGAGGTGAACCGGGTCAAGCACGCAGCGTGCAGCTGGCTGGTGGGCGAGTCATTCATATCAGGTGCGCGGCAGCAGCTGAGATGTCTCCTCAACACATAGACCCGTGCTTATCCTGCAAAGAGTGCACTTGAATTTGCAAGGAGAATCTAGACAATCAGGCCGCCTTCCCGCAGCAACACAGCTGTGCGGGAGTGCATGGGAGGTTCTCAACAACTGTATAAATGCTGCGCTTTCACTTGAAAGTGCGACAAACAGGATAGAATAGGAGTGGCCGCAGCTGCACGGTGTGATCGTCTGCATCGCCTACACACACAGACTTGTTGTCTGCCTTACACCTGCTGCTGCTGCTGCTGCTGCTGCTGCTGCTGCTGCTGCTGCGGTGTGCTGCGCAGACGGCAGTGCGTTTCTGGCATCGCCAGTTAATGCAGTGTACGTGCTGCTGGCGCTGCTGCGGTCAGCGCCAGACCAGGTGCGTCCCGCAGCTGAGCAGCTGTTGTCAGGCTGCACGGCCAGCACAATAGAACCAGCAGCAGCAGCGCTGCATGCATGCATGGTGCTGCAGCATGCATGCATGCCGATGGCACATGTTGCAACCAATTCTAGTGTTCTGGCTGCAAACAGTGATGTGATGATGGATGTGTTGTCCGCAGGCAGCTGACATGTTCCAGGAGGCAGAGTCGCTGCTGTGCTGCGAGGAGTGGCCTGCAGCGCAGCAGCTGCTGGGGCTGGCAGCACAGCAGCTGCCGTGCATCTGTGATGTGAAGGTGCTAGAAGACTGCTGCTACTACAGGCTGAACAACACCAAGGTGGGCAGAGGCAGACTTAGCACCATAAGTGTTATAGTGCAGCACTACTGTCATGGCTGCTCCTGCCGGCAGTTGCCGATTGTGCTACAGCTGCATGTTGGCTTCATGTGTCCCTCAACCCACCATCACACACAGCGATATGCTTGGGTGGCTGGCACCCATCCGGCTGCCGCGCTGTCGTGCAGGTGCTTGCGTACCTGCGGGTGTGTGTGAGCCAAGCGCTGGCTGCCTTCCAAACCCACTCGCCAGCCAGCATAGCAGGGCTGCCGCCGCAGGAGCAGCAGGCGTATGTGCTGGGCTACTTGAAAGAGTACATGAGCCAGGCGTGGCATGGCAAGCTGGTGGCGAGCTATGGGATGGATGCACGCGCATTCAGTAAGTGTGAGGTGCTGCGCAGCAGCTGCCATCAAGTACCTGCAAGTGTTTTCTGCGCTGCCCTTTGATCACTATGTACCATGACAGGTTGTAACTGCCTGTGCCTTCCTTGTTGCCGCTGAAACCTGCATTTGCAGCAATTTACTGCGAGCAGGCGCTGAACTGGATGGGTACTGCTGGCCACTGCGTAGCCTGTGCCGGATTCATTTGACACAGCAGTGCTTTGCGCCAGGGTTGCAAGCACAGCTGACTGACGCCGCAAATGCACTTTGCATCCGTGCCTGCGGCTTGCAGGTGCTGCAGCAGACGGCAGCGCTGCTGCAACTCGGCCAGCAGCACTTGCCTCCACCCCGCCAGATGCAGAGAAAAAGCAGAAGGTGGGCATTCAGAACTGCTCTAAACTTGCAGGACAGTAGTCAAGCTGGCAACGTCCACCTCTAGGCTATTCTGCGTTGTTGTGTGCGCCCTTTGTTGCAGCTGGCACATTGCATGTCCAAGTGCCAACGCTGCTGCTGCTGTTGCTGCTGCTGCTGCTGCTGCTGCTATGCCCTGCACTAGGTTATTGACCCCAAAGATGCAGCGCGCAAGAAGGCAGAGGAGTCGCGCGCTGCAGCAGCGGCAGCCAAGATGGCCAAGCATGCAGCAGGCTCCAAAAAGATCAGTGCCTTCTTCACTGCAAAGAAATAGATGCGTCTCAAAGGCAGACAAACATCGCGAGGCAGCAACAGGGTCCTAAGCAGCGCTGCAGCAAGGTCGAGTCCTGCTGCTGTGCACCAGTGTCACCATCACTGTGCAACCAGCTTCACTGAAGCTTGTAGCTGTGGCAGCGGTGTCATGATGTTGCTGGCTCCATGATGGATGCGAAAAACTGGCTAGCACTGGTTTTAGTGGTGTTAACCTGTGTTGCTGGTACTGTTGGACGTGATGTTCTGCGGTGTCGCGCAGTGTATGGGCAACGCTGCTGAGCAGCTTTGATTGGGATCACAGCTTAGTTCAGCCGGCGCCTGTTGATCGACGTGATTGTGCTGGCATGGTTTGGATGGTGTTCGCCGCAAATCCTGCAGTAGGTGTGGAGAGATGCAACCCTCATATATCGATGTGTTACCTGCCATGCTGGTGTTCCACTGCTGGGTGGTGTCTGCTGCTGCTGCTGCTGTCGCGATCTCAGATCTAGCAGTACTGCTGCTGCAGCTGCTGCTGCTGCTGCTGCTGCTGCTGCTGTGGGAGGAGGCTGTGGGAGTCACACAAAACCATGTTCTACGAACTTTGATGATGCAGATGCTGGGATCGTGCCAACACGCACAAGGAGTGCAGGAGCTGAGCACATCATAGCAGCGTGGTATTGCAGCTTATCATTTCATTCGCCACTTAATCAAGCATTTCATCAAGCAAGGCATGCTATAAACAAGGATTCGGCTTGTACGCAGCTGCTCACGCCGGTTTATCGCGCCAAAATACCGGTATTTTAGCGCCACAATACCGGCTGTTGCGCAACAGCTCACCGCTCACCGACGCCGTGTGCATCGTGATGCCAGTCATCGTCCATCTAACAGTCCAGATACTATTTGAATTTCGCTGATTTTGTTTATTATTTAGAATCTTTAAGATAGCCTGATCGACGACTGTACTATGTGTACCTGCATGTACAGCTGTGCTGCAGTACAAATCAAAGTATGCAGATGTTGCCAGCATGCTGATCATTTTGCGTGACGATGCTGTCGTCAAAGCCTTGCATTGCGTCTCAGCCTTCAATCTGCAAGACTACGCAGTCCGCAAAGCCTTACAGGCCTGTACACATGACTTGTTCTTCATGTGCGAATTGCTCGTTGCCAAAGTGGGGCATCACCTGCACAGCCTGATCAAGCTGCATCATGAAATCATTTTTGTGGCTGAAACTTTACACATCTACGTGTACTTTCTCACCCAACTGAAACACCCAACAGACCAGCCAAAACAGCACATGGCCGGTTGCACACAACCATATTTGCGTAATCCTGACACAAATGATGTATCATTGGATGTATTCTTATGCTAGTGACTTGTAGTAGCCCAGCTCATCAGTGCACTGCCAACAGTCAGGCCAAACCCTAACCTGCTGTACACAGGAAGACATGTTTTCACGGTATAGGCATGATGTCCATCAGTTATAACATCAGATGTGTCCGTTGAACTTCAAATTGATGAAGGAGGACGCAAGGTGCAAGGTTATCGGCACTTCGCATGTTATGCTGCGGCATTCTCAAGTGTCCTGCTGGGCTAGACCGTCAAAGTTTCGATGGTAGTTCGAGCACGAATGATGTTGAGCCTCAGAACGGAGACCACGATGTAGTTTATGAGCTGCTCGAGGCGAGCTGTGCAGGTGAGGGGTAAGCATGATGAAGCCAGCACTGCTGTAAGTTGGAAACAGGTGGTTGGTGGTCCCTCTTGCCTGCTGTGTTCCTTGCAAGCACTTGCCTTGCTACTTCTATTGCTCACAGCAACGGACCCCCCCCCCCCCCTCCGCCCATGTGATGTTGTCTGCCTCATTGCAGCTGGCGCGTGGAGCTTGTTGGACGTCTGCTGCATGTGTGCAAGCAGCAAGCTGCTGCGCTCTGTTTTGCTGCAGCTTTTGAGAGACCAGCCCGACACCACCTGGCTTCTGGCAGCAGTAAAAGATGCAGCACATGCCACGGCACCTGCACTGCAGGCTAAGCACATGTCAGCAGTGCACTGGCTGCTCAACAGCCTGCCAGAAGCACGCCTGGCAGAGCACCCCAGCGTTCCTGCAGGACTGCTTGCCATCCCACGCATGCCGCGCAGCCTGGCCATCGAGCTGTGCGAGCTGGATGTCAAAGTGCCTTACAAGGCGATTGCGGCAGCAGCCAGGCAGGGTTTGGAAGGTGAGTGGTTGAGTTGGCATCCAAACGTGTGCCTGTGCCTGTTTGTACAGCAAGCCCAAAGAACTTCGCATTTAAGCTCAGTGCTGGTATTACACCTTGTCAGCTGCAAACGTGCAGGGGACTCAATTTTTTTGCTTGCAGGAAAGCTGCTAATGTGTAGAAGGTGTCTTCTTGGTCATTGCAAGCACACACATACTGTGCGTAGCTCAGTATATGACATCAGTGCATGCGGTGGCACCGCGCCCAGCTGCAATGTGCAAACCACAGCCAGGGCCTGGCACAAAGATGCTCAAGTGTGGTTGTGACTCTTTGGTGACCTCGACTGTTTGACGTGCTTGCCGTCCTGCAGGCGCTGAGGTATGGATCATTGCGCAGAGCGCCCTGGGGCTCGCAGGCGACATCCCACCCATGATGAAGTCGCTGTTCACTGATAACTGCTACTGGATGAAGTGCAAAGACATTGGCCAGGTACGCCTTGCACGGCACAGCATGTTGCCCGCAGGCAGCATACTTGCATGTTGGTGGCAGTATGTGCAGGTGTGGCCCCAACACCCAACAATCGCGCTTGACTTCTTAGCCCGGAGCAAGTACACCTGCCGAGGCACCTGCCCTGCAGTGGCTACAAGCACTCATGCTGTTGTTGCTGCCCATGCCACCATGTACCATGCAGATTGATGAGGCAGACCTGCTTGACCTCCTGTACCTGTCCATCAACAGCAGCATCAAAGGTGTATCAGGCACAGCTGCGATCGTGATACGCAAGTCTGCCAACACTGCTTTGGAGCTCTCCACAACTGAAGCCCTGGACTTGCTGCAAGCCGCAGTTGAGCGCAATCACATGGAGGTGATGTAAACCATGATGCTGAACTTGGACTGTGACGCACTTAATGACCTGACCCACGAGCAAGTGCTGCCGCTGATGCAACGGGCTATCGTTCTGGATGATGACATGGGACTGGTAAGCTCCCGGTTTTACCAGCTTAACCTGCTGGAAGGTGCAGAACAGCTGCCAGCAGATGCAGTAGCAGCCCTGATGAAACAGGCATTGCAGGCGCCACACAGCAATTTGCATGTGCTGTGCCACCAGGAAGCTGCCGAGCAAATCAGCCCTGCCCAGCTAGCCAGCATAGTAGAGGCAGCAGCGGCAATGGGAGACGGCGGCAACCTGCAGTTACTTGCTGCACTTCCTGTGTTTAACCAGCTGCAGCCCGCAGCAGTGGCTGCAGCGTTGCAGGCAGCAGTGGGGGCAGGTAGCATGAGTAGTCTGGCAGTGCTGCTGAACTCCCCGTTGGCGGCAGCTGCTGATGACTTGCTTGTGCCTGCCATGGTGCTGGCGGTGCGCAGTGATGCATGGAATACGCTGCGCATGCTGATTGAGGCACTGGGTCAATGGAAGACAATTGGTTTGGTGAAGAAAGGATGCAGCCCCCTTAAGTGCTGATGCATGCTGCCAGGTGCTGGCAGCCGCACTGGAATGCAGCAAGTGCGATGTTTTTCAGCGCATGTGGATGCTCCCAGCAGTGGCCAGCCTGCAGGGCAAGCACTTGGAGCAGCTGCTGCGTTGCGCGATTGCAGCAGCTGCGACACCCTATGGAGGATGGCGTGCTGCGGTCGCTGTGGACAGCTACCTCAAGTTGCACCCTGCGTGGAGCAGCGTAATGCGGCTGCGTGTGGCGACATGCTGGCATGGCAGCTGCCGCAGCCCCAGTTGACAGAGCCTCCTGACGTGTGGATGGAAATGCCTGCAAACTGCCGAACGCTTGCAAGTTTCAGAACTTGAAGCGTCCACCTAACACAGCGGCAAGTGATGGCCTTGCTGCTGCTGCTGTGTTGTGAAGTTGGGGCTTGACGGCTGCAGGAAATGCAGTGATACCTGCAGTGGTCTCAGCCATGGCGAGCACTGCAGGCTGTCTGCTGCCGCTGCAGCGCTGAGTAAACCTGTTGTCCCTGTGTATACGTACATGTACTGTCTGGCGTGGTTGTGTGAGGGCCTGTCATGACGGCAATCAGCTCTGCAGCTGTCTGATCATCAGACTTTGATGCCATCATGTCGGACAGTCACGCTCTGGTGGTGTATCAGGTTACTTGGCCGGAGACTGTTATCAAACTATGAAGGGTAAATTTGGAATCATTTCCTCGTGGCTTGACGTTCATCAGAGACAAACGGTGCATGCGCCCCTTGACGCGGCACATGGTGCATCAGTTTGCTTGCACTGCCAGCTGGCAGCAGGCCGTGCGTGCAGATGAACATGTTGTCATCTTGCAGCCTGCAGTGCACCGGGTGCTTGAACCAATGGAACGAATTTCAGCGTCACTGCTGTAAACTTCACTGTCCCAAACCATTTTGGCGGCTGACAGGTTGATTAATGCAGTTCATGAGCCTGCGACTGCTGCATTGCTCACAGTCTGGTCCCCAGTCAGAAGCTGCTGCTACAGTATGTGCTCATACAATTTCCAAGCTGTTACGTCTCCTGTCGGAACCATCGGTGGCCCACACAAGAGCTTGCTGCGCCCGGGCATATGGATGCTGTTGGACAAGAACCCTAATGGTTTGAAAAGTGCCTTACACACATCAACCTATGGTGGATGTTGCATAGGGCATGTTTAACATTTACGTGATGCACTTTGCGTGGATACCGTCAAGCAAGGTGTCTGCACCTACACATCTGCCCGCCTAGGTGAACGTGGTTTGCCCTGCCGCTGCTTCTCGTGACACGCACCGACGATTCTGATCTTCTCAATTATGTTAACAATCGAGCTCGCCTCAGGGGATCGTGACAGCAATCGCCGAGATAGCCCTCTGCAACAACTGTCCAGCATGAGTAGCTACCTGCTCAAACTAGCAGATATAGGGGGCCATGGAGGCGGCTCGTTCGACCACCGGGATGACTTAACCCAACTTGGGCTGGCGATGGGCTGCGGCAGCAGCTCTGGAGTGCGTCTTAGCAGCATGCACATTGAGCAGCACAGGGTACTGTCTCACCTTCAAGCCTCCTACAGCAGATGTGCAGAGCCAAGAGCGCAGGCAGCAGTGCCAGTCACAGGCACAGGAAACATAAGGTCGACTGCAGATGGTAAGTTACTTGCACGCTCGGCCGATGCTGGACAGTTGCTTCCCGCCCTATTTGCAGAGATCTTTGCAGCAAGTTGGTCACAGCAGCAGCTTGCAGGACATCCAGCATCGGCGGAGTAGTGCCTGTACTGGGTACTGCTGGCATGCAGCAAACTTTCCAGCTTTTCAGAAACAGGCAAGGGCGGGCACACTTGACCCAACATCCTGCAAGATCTGCAGCAACCACTGCATGACCCCTTCAGCACCTCAAACTGCTGCTTTTGCTGCTGCCTACCATTGCCGGAACTCTACCATCCCTGCAGCAACGGACATCATCATTGCAGATGACGAGCGTGTGGCCATGGTTGGTGTCGAGTATGGCTTCATGGCATGGGCAGCAGGGGCCATCTGCCTCAACCACCTCCGCTTCACCATGGCAGCAGGTGTGGCCTTGCAGGACGTGCCTGTTGGTGACGCCCGCGCTTGCAGAAAACATATGCTGCTGGCAGCTTTGTAGCCAACGTCCTGATCAAGCCCTTTGAGTTGGCTTGTAGTGGCTGCTGGTTTGCCAATCCCTCGTCACTTCGCACCAGTGATCACATGTGGCTTACGCACCTCGACTTGTGCAGCATGCTCATCACACTACATCCTGCTGCTTGTGCGTATGCTACAGGCTGCAGTTTCCAGAAATCAACAGCCTTCTACTGCTGCTGTTGCTGCTGCTGCTGCTGCTGCTGCTGCAGTTGATGGCAGCGAGCGCGTGTGCAGCGTAGGCCCCAGCCGCTTCCCCAGCGCCCACCAGCAGCCGTGCAAGGGAGCAAACCTGCAGGTGCGCAGCGCAGCACGCATTTGCAGCAGCCAGGGCATGCCATGTGCACGCATGTGCGCACCAGCTTCTTGTCAACAGCGCAGTAGGCATGGCATGCTGTGTTCACACTGTTTCTCGCACATGAGTTCAGCTGCTCTGTGTGTAACCGGGTACAATTTGAACCCTCATGAGCAGTGATCGGCTCGCTGGCTGGCGCTGAGGCATGTTCAGCTCTGTGTGTGTTATTGGTTCAAAAGCAATGCACTCCTCATGCATGCTGCTGCAGGTCATCGCCATACCAGAGGGCCTCACTCTTGCAGGACTCAGTGGCAGGTCAGGTGACAGCTGGGACCAGATCAGCCTGTACGTCACGCCCTGGGTGCCGGGTGGAGCAGAGTGGAGCCCCGCAATGCACAAGCACTACCCACAGCCCTTCAAGCAGCAGGTAGGCACAGGCACAGCAAAAGCAGCAGCAACATCTGGCTTATTTCTGTGGGTGGCTGACACAATCATTGAAAGGGGATTGACACGCAGCCGCTGGATGTTTTATTACCACAGCAACAGCAGACAGGCGCAGCTCGGAGAGCGAAAGGCTGTGACAATGCTGTGCTTCTCTGCGCTCTTGCAACAGCTGCATGCATCGACCAGCTTATGCTGCGCTTCGAGCATCTAGACGACGTCTAGAGATCTCTGTGCGCGCCAGGCTCATGATGTGCATCCATCACTGCTGCACACCTATGTCCTGGCGGTGAGCCTGGGCTGCTGCTGCTGCTGCTGCTGCTGCTGCTGCTGGCATTGGTGTTTTTCACTGCTGCCAGGTGCGCACACTGCTGCTGTGCCTATCTCGCTGGGGTGAGGAGGTCAGCAGCAGCAGCCATGACAGCCACAGCAGCCACAGCAGCGCGCGGCTGCCTCTTGGTGTCGCAGATGTCATCGTGGCTGCGCTGTTCAAGCAAATCTTCTTTAGCGCTGATGTGAAGGCCTCAGCACAGACGGCAGCAGCTGGGGCGCCTCTGTCTGCTGCTGCTGGTGGTGCTGAGCAGCCAAAGGCAGACTTCATTGGGGCCTGGATGCAGCAGCAGGTGCAGCTGGCTGTGCAGCAGAGCAGCCAGCAGGCACAAGTGCAAGATGAGGAGGCTGACACGGCGCTTGATGATGATGTCCACACATTTGTGATGGCATTTGATCCTGCTTTGGCTGATGGACTGCCTGAGGTTGATTGGATCGAAGATTTTTGGGCGCCCGAGGTGGATGTGGGCTTCTTTGACTGAGTGCATTGCGACATGTGCCAAACTGACAGCTTCTGTCTCGAGACGCAGATGGCTGGGGCACTTGTGACAAGGTGGTGCTGGCGAGGAGTAGTCATGGGCAGCATGTGTGGCAAAAGTCATGCATGCGAGTGTGGCTTGATGACCAGTACCAGGCAAGGTCCGGGGCAGGCTGGGTGCAGTGGGTATCACCACTTGCATGCATGCGCATGTGGATTTGCGCCGCAAGCGCAGGACTGGCAAGCGACTTGTTGCAGGGGAGTTGCTGGGTGCTAGCTTTGAAGTTTGGGATCGTATGGGTGTGGGTTGTGTAGAGCTGGGCAGTCAAGGTGGAAGTTGCAGGGACTGCAGCAAGCGGCCGTTGGGCCCTTGTTAGTACTGCAGCTGCAGCAGACTTTTCTTCTGGCTGTGCATCGTTGATGCCATGCTATGTGTGCTGCTAGGAGCAGGGCGAGCAGATGTGATATGACCATGCACTGCGAGTGTGCATGCACTGAGCAGGAGGGCAGCCACCGTGGTGTATGTAGAAGTTGCTATTTGCGCTTCAAGTTGCACAGGAGGCATTGCACAGCCTGCTGTGTGTCATATGCTAACAGTGTTGCACACACACAGAGAGAGAGTAGGGCCGGGTTATGTGGCTGCATGTGCGAGCCTTCTTCTTGTGTCTTCTTGTGTCCACACACTGGTGGGGTTGTGGTGGTTCGACGCGCATGCGTCTGTGCATTACCATTGAATATATGCTGATGCATGCGCAGCAAGGCTTTGAGCATGCGTCGAGCGTGCTGCCTGGTGCTGCGACAGGACAGCTGTGTCATAGGCATCCACTGCTGGCAGGGGTGGCATTGGCAGTGACGTGCACGAGGGGTGTTGAGCATGTGTGCCGTGATCACGATTTGGCTCAGCAGCAATGCAGCAACAGCTGCAGCTGCTGCTGCTGCTGCTGCTGCTGCGCAGCATGTACACTATGCGTGGCAGTGCAATGCATGGAAAGGATGGGGGGTGCAATATGTGGCAATGCTCATCTGCATGGGTGCGCATGCGCGGTATGCTGTAGACAACCTGATGCACTTTGCAGTCAGGGCTAGAAGTTGTATTGTGGCCGTAAATGACGTTGTGTGTGGCGTTTTGTTGGGGCAGCAGTATCCTCTGCACACACTGTGCATGTACAACAGTGATCGCGGTGCTGTGGCCAAGCCCCAACTGCTGCTGTCAAGCATCAGGCTGCCAGATTTTGGCAAGAGTAGGCTGCCGCCGCTGCCAAATAGGCAGATCTGTGGTCGTGCGCCGTGCAGCATGGGCAGGCTCCGAAGGCTGGTTGCCTGGGGACGCAACTGCTTTATGACGTCATCCGGAGCAGTGCAGCTGGTCCTGTTGTGCTGGTTGATAGCAGCAAAGGCTCATGCTGCTGCCCAGTTGGTTGTCCGGCAAAGTGCTGGCTGTGTGACTCATCGGCTGACACAGATGTTTTGCCTTGTACAACATGTCAGCATGCGTCATGGCCAAGTGGGCCTGGCTGCTGCATTGTTTTCATAGTTGGCCCCAACCAATGATTGGGTGGTGGTTGTGTGGAGCTGTACATGTGCAGGACTCTCAGCGTCAATGACAGGCGGTCGCTTCAGCTGTGTGCGGCACACCAGGCCTGGTGGGGCAGGTTTATTACCCGGCTTATAAGCCGGCTGCCTGGCAGCGACCGCTTGCGCTCCTGATGAAGTTGCTGCTGGTGCTGCTGCGGTACTGCAGTACAGATAGTGCATACGTGCGGCTTGCACCGCTGTAAAAGGTGTCCTTTGTTGTTGAAGTGTAGTCACAGTGAGTGATTGGGAAACAAATGGGTGTTTGACATTATTCAGTTACCTGCAGGATTGCGGCAGACAGCGTGAGCAACCGCTGCCAGTGTGTACTGCAGCACCAGGTGTTGCTAGTGGCTGTTTTACATCAGCCTGGCGCCTGGCTTCATGCCACAGGTCAGTTATTATAGTTGCGTTTGATTACGTGCAATCGACGTTAATCCCGCAATAGTGCTTTGCAGGACCAGAGCAGTGATGTGGCCGGTCCCACTGGGGCTGCCGGGCCAACAGCCTACTAGGCCGGGCCAGCAGCACTAGTAGTACTGCCGGCGGTACTGATGATCAGTGTCCGAAGCAGCAGTCATGAAACCTACATCGCGGCATATGTACAACTGCACTTGGTGTTGAGAAGGCAATTTGAGCTCTTGTATTGCAGGCGATCATGTAGATCGGACGTGTTCGGCCTTCAGGCGAGACCACGCCACACCTTGGACACCCCCGGCTTGCGCAACATCGCCTCTGACGAAGGAATTAAAATGTGAAAGTTTATTTATCGGCAAATAATCACTCTGATCAGGGCCTTTTGAGCTGGCTGGCAACCTTGCCAGACCGCAGCTGAAGAACAGCAGCAGCATAAGCAACAGGCATATCCCAGCCACCCAGCAACGTGATCTGCTTTGATGCAGCCAGCTCAGCGCTTGAAGCAGGCAGATGATGCATCAGGGAAGCTAAGCAGCGTGGTTCGCAGCCGGCAAGTGACGCAGCTGCTGCAGGGGCCCCCGCCTGCTCAACCAACAACAGCGCAGCAGACAGCGCTAGCCAGCTGTAGCATTAGCCAGCACCAGCTGCATGAAGCCTTGCCTGAAGATGTCAAAAACGAATCAGAGATAGCAGCAGCAGCGCAGCTGCTGCAGCGCGTGCTGCGACGCCAGCCAGGAAAAAATGCAGGCGCACTGCTGGCGTGGCTGCAGAGGCAGCCGCAGCAGCTGGCTGCAGTGCTGCTGCGCTTTGACGGTAGCCCGGTGGATCCCGGCAGCATGGAAGGCGTTTGGTTTTCTGGCATGAAGCTAGTGGATGGGCTTGCCGGGCTGTTGTACAGCTGCCTAGCAATGCACAGCAGCTACACTGCGGCTGTCGCTGAGCTGACGGTCAACTTTACACAGCAGCTGCTTCAGTCAGGTGGGTGCCGCTGCTGCTGAGAGAGGGTTGAGTAAACCGAATCACTCGAGCAATGGGCTGCAAAATCTGATTTAATTCAATCTGACATGGCTATCAGTTTGCTGCACACAGGGGGCTTGTGGTGGCATGTCGGGGGGTAGTGCGTCTTGCGTATCTGCGATTGTCATCACTATATTGTTCCAGAGGAGCTTGCCGGAGCAGCTCAATAAAGCATTTAAAGTGAAGTACACGAAGCTTTGTTCCTCACACATTGATCATGTAAATCTGCTGCTGCTGCTGCTGCTGCTGCTGCTGCTGCTGCTGCTGCTGCTGCTGCTGCTGCTGCTGCTGCTGCTGCTGCTGCTGCTTGGCATGCAGGTCTCTTTGCCAGCTTGCCGGAGCTTGTGCAGGTGCTGCTGCTGCAGCAGCAGCAGCAGCAGCAGCAGGTGCCAAACAGACATGCAGCTGTCTGTGATGATCTGCTGCAGACATTTCAGATCACACTGCCCAACATGTGGTCCCTGGCAATGCCGCATGTGGCTGCTCAGGTGACCACGCTTGCTCAAGCAGCACTGCCGCTGCTGCAACAGCTGCAGTGCTATGGCAGGCATGTCTCAACAAGCACAGCAGCAGTGGCAGCAGCATCAGCTGACAACAGTGGCTCTGAAGAGGTGTTTGTGACCTACAGCACAATGCAGGTGTATCTTGGAGACTATGCCCGCCAGCTGTTCGTTTTGCACACGCAGCAGCAGCTAGACACAGCAGCAGCAGCACAGGTTGTCAGCGTGCTGCGGGAGCCTGCAACAGTGCAGCTGCTGCTGCAGCAGCTGACAGTTTACACCATGCTGCTGCACCAAGCGCACAGCA
Source organism: Tetradesmus obliquus (assembly GCA_030272155.1). Classification (NCBI taxonomy): domain Eukaryota; kingdom Viridiplantae; phylum Chlorophyta; class Chlorophyceae; order Sphaeropleales; family Scenedesmaceae; genus Tetradesmus; species Tetradesmus obliquus. The sequence goes on along the minus strand of CP126200.1, from coordinate 1,495,934 downwards.
AGCAGCATCAGCAGCAGCAGCAGCAGCAGCCAAGGCTGTCTGCCAAGCAGCAGCTGCGTGCAGACCTGCTGTGTACACCTGCCTTCCACCAGCATCCAGACATGCTGCAGCTACTGCCAGGTGGTCAGGTGTACCTTGACACAGCAGGCCAGGTGCTAGCCACTGCTTGTGGCGTCCATGCGTCCATGCGGCTTACTTGCATTGCACGCGCTAACACACTGGCAGGCATGCTAGATTTCATCTTGCATCAGTGGTGCATGCAGCAGCAGCGCAGCTTGGCAGCAGATGGGGTGGATTCTGTGCTGTCCGATGCTGCTGTGCGGCTGGTGCTGGAGCTGCAGTTGCTGGCTGCTGGCGCAGTGCAGCGCTTGCAGCAGCAGGAGCAGCATGAGGAACCAGTCATCAACTCAGCTCGGCTACTGCTGAGCAGCGCAGCACTGCTGAACATGCAGCTGAGAGCAGGCCTGCAAGCTGGCGCCAGCTGCCTGCCGCCTGAGGTGCTGCAGCAGGCCGGGCTGCAGCTGCTGCAGGCGCTGGCAGCACCGCTGCAGCAGCTGCAGCTGACTGCAGGCGACAGCGCATTGTGCACTACTGCAGTGGAGGAGGCTGCAAGCAATCAACAGGGTTCACTCGGGCAGCAGCTGTCGACCCTTACAGCTGCTGCACCTGGGCTAGAGTTGCCAGAGCTGCTGCGCGCAACATCTGGTGAGGAAGTGCAGCTGTGCAAGGCTTTCACCCCCTGTGCCTCAAGCATGTTCTTTACTTTTAGGTGGCCAGCTGGAGCAAAGCAGCCCACGCCGCCGCACGAGTGCTTTGTTTATGCCTTGCGCAAAGAGCTGTCAGAATATTTTCTTGTTTGAAGCAAAGTTGTTTGACTGTGGCAGACGGTTGTGCTGGTTCAAAGTATCCAGATTGCTGTCAGCTAGCTGCCTGGCTCCTTTCTGCTGCGCCCCTGGGTGGGCGGCCTGCAATGAGTAAGATATGGAAACCTGAATTGCCTGCATGCCTCTCCGTTGGCCCGCTGTCCAGCTGAGCATCCTTTCTTCATCAGCTGGCTGATTTCTTGTGATGACTCTGACAGATTGACATCCTGTTGCTCCGCTTGTATCTTGTGCTCTGCTAGCGCAGGTTTGGAAGCAGTGCCACTGTTTAGCCTGGCAGCAGCACACCCGCAGGCCTTCACAGCCCTCATCGACTGCTACCTGCGCTCGCCAGTGCTGCAGGCAGCAAGTATGGTAGCAGCATCTGAGGTGGTTGCACACACAGCAGTTGCAGTGCTGGGCTCCGCAGGCAGGGCATCTAGAGCCCTGCTGCAAAACACAGCAGCAGTGGCAGGCCTAGCATCTGCAATCACTAGCTTTGCCAAGCGAGCAGCACAGCTGATCAGGGGGGCAACTATGCAGCAAGGTCCGTCAACAGCCTCCACCGCACAAGGCATGGAGTCTGCAGCAGCAGCATGCTTTCCAGCTGCCATGCCTTGGATTGATTGGCCATGTGTCAGACAGCCCGTTGAGAGCATTGCAGCATGGCAGCGTCACTAGTACTGGTAGCAGCAGGAGCAGCAGCAGCAGCAGCAGCAGCAGCAGCAGCAGCAGCACAGGAGGCGGCAGCAGGAGCAGCAGCAGCAGCAGCAGCAGCACAGGAGGTGGCAGCAGCAGCAGCAGCAGCAGCAGCAGCAGCAGCAGCAGCAGCACAGGAGGCGGCAGCAGCAGCACCGGCACCAACAGCAGACAGGCTGCTGCAAGCAGTGCTGTGCTGGCTGCGGTTGCTGCCCGCAGCCTGGTGCAGCTGGCAGATGCAATGCAGGCAGCAGGGCCCCAGCTGCTGTTCACCTGCATTACAGCACAGCCAAGGTACCATATGCAGTGGGAGCCAGGAAAGGACGACTCCATCATTTTCAGAACGTTCCCACCCCATGGTGGCAGTGCAACGCACAACGCACCGGGCCAATGGCATGTTTGGCTGGCCTGCATGCTGCGGGCAATGCTCCAGGTGCTGTGTCCATTCATAAAAACTGGCACAGGGCTGCTAGCACAAGAAGCATCAGCAGCAGCAGCAGCAGCAGCAGCAGCAGCAGCAGCAGCAGCAGCAGCAGCGGCTGCGCCTGACACAGCAGATGCGGCAGCAGGATCGCCGACTGCTGCTGGTGCCAGCAGCAGCAGCAGCAGCACCAGCGGTGTGCCTGGGCGCAGCAGCAGCACGCAGCAGGTCAGCTGGGGCTACCTGCTGCAGCTGCAGCAGCGCAGCCCACGCTGGGCAGCGGCAGTGGCTGCGTTTGATGCCAAGTGGCCTGGCTGGCGTGATGAAGTGGGGATCTTTGCTTTCGACGGCACCGGCAGTGACGGTGCCATCCAGCAAACCAAGCAGCAGTACATAGACACACTGGAGCTGTGCAGGGCACTAGCAGCTGCTGCACCGCTGCCGCTGGTGTGCAACAACCCCAGCTGTGAGAGCCTGGCTGGAGTGAGCGAGACTGCAGCTGCGAGCAAGCGCTGCGCTGCCTGCAGGTGCCACTACTGCAGTGCGGCCTGCCAGACGGCTGACTGGAAGCGGCACAAGCATGCATGCAAGGGCATGGCTGCTGCTGGCCTGACATGCGTTTGAGGCTGCCACAATTGCCCTAACTTGGGTAGGAGATTGCTTGATTGACTTTCCGGTATGCACTTTACTGGACTCTCATCATTGGCAGATGGCTTCCTGGAAGCAGCTTAAGGGTGTGCTGGCTGCTGCTGCTGAAGAATCGTTTGTGTGATACAGTGCATTGTCAATTGTTTATGAGTCTCCCGCTTGTTGAGGAAGCACTGCTGCAGACAAGGCAGCAGCTGCTGCAGGTAGAGGGCATCAACTGGTGTTTTAAACGGCAGTTGCAGCGTATGCTAAGTTTAATTACAGCAAATCAGCCTGGGATCACTGTCACGTATGTGTCAAATGCTTGATGCAGCAAATGCTGGTGATGTGGATCCCTAAACACTGGAGCTGTTAGTGTGGAGCCTTGCTTCACACAGCTGACCCCTCTGGCTGTCCTATGCATATTTCCCTTGTTCATTGTTGGTTTTCTGCCTCACTTTGCATCGAGATGCCTCTTGTACTTCTGTTGGACTTCAGTAATCATGTGTTTGCCGAGATGGACTCCGTGATCGAAGCGTTCCTCCAAGAAAAAGCCGATGATGCTCGAGAACTAGTCTCCGAGTTCAATGAGCTGCAGCTGCAGCTACCCGATCAGGACCTCAGGCTTGAGCGCAACAGACTGGAACACAAACTGCGACGACTGCTGGGAGCTCACGCAAAAGCCTTCAAAAGCAAGCTGACAGAGGACGTGGGCAAAGGGAAAGAACAGTTGCTGCATTCAGGCACGCAGCATCCTAGGCCTGCTGTGTTAGCAAGCACAGATAGCAGCACAGACACCACTGCTGCTGCTGCTGTTGAGCAGCAGGAAGCTGCCGTGACTGCTGATGCTGAACAGCTGCAAGATGCTCTACAGCAGGAGGGAAGCGTACGATTAGTAGTAGTCACTGATGCAGGCAAGCGCAGCAGATGGAAGACGCAGCAGCTGGTTGTCAGCAAAGCAAAGCAGCTGGCAGAGCAGCTGGGTGTAGCAGATGCAGAGTTCACTGAAGAGGCAGCAGCTGCAGCCCCACCAACAGCAGCAGAGCAGCTGCTGCAGCAAGAGCAGGAAGCTGATGGGCAGCAGCAGGAGCTGCAGCAGCAGCTGGAAGAAGATGCAGATGCTGCAGCAGCTGAGAAGCAGTTAACTTTGGATGTCACTTTCAGACTGAGAGGTGCCCTGCTGTTCATTGCCAGGTGCGCAACAGGACATGGGTTGTAGCATGATGTGTGGGTCATGTTGCAGACCTCTGCATGAACTTCCGTGCATGAACTTTGCACCATCACCCACTTTCCTGCAAGGGGCGCTTGGTGCAGCGGTTCATCAACTTGCAGCACATGTCATGCCAGGCTGAAATGCAAATGCATCACTATAGAGCAGATGAATCCTCGTGACTCGTGCTTGCAAGAACACAACCCATATGACAATACATCGTGCAAGCATACTGTGAAGCGTACGTATTACAATACATCGTGCAAGCATTGCTTGCACTGTGAAGCAGATGCTGCTGCCCGGCCTGCAGTCCTGCTGCCACGTCACTTATCTTACCCATGTCATGTTACATAACGTTGTGACATATGCATGCTGCAGACACACGCTGGAGCAGGCACTGCTGCCAGGCAAGCCGCTGCTAATGCCAGGCTGCACAGCGGATGAGGCCATAGCAGCAGTTGTGGCAGCGAATGCAGCGCTGCCTGAGCCACACCCGCTGTGCATTAAGTCAGATGACAGCGACTTTTGGCAGCTGAGGGAGTACGGCAGGGTCGACAACAGCACCAGCAGCAGCAGCAGCAGCAGCGGCAGTGATACTAGTTCTTCAGATGATGACAAGCTGCAGCAGCAACCCCAACAGCAGCAGCAGCAGGCAAATGGCGCTGCGTCAGACGGACAGCAACAAGAGAAACGCCTCCAGCAGCAGCAGCAGCAGTGGCTGTTCCAATGTGGCATCAAATGGGCCCTCTGCTGCACTGCAGCCAGCATGCCCCGCCACTACCTGCACAAGCTTGCCCTTCTAGGCAAAGGCCGCGAAGACCTACTGCAATGTGGCACAGCTTTTGGCCCCGTGCCTGCCGGCGTAACTGTTACTGACGCTGTCGGCACTTCTGTGGAGGGCCAGGGGCGGCCAGAAGACAGCTTGTACATGCAGCAGTATGCTGGCTTTGATGCTGCTGTGCGGGCGCAGGCTGCATGGGACATGGAGCTTCCGGTGCTGCTGGAATGGCTTCAGCAGTTCAAGCAGCAGGTGGGTGTAGCCAAGATTTATAGCTGTGTTTCGGCACAAGAAGGCCGAGGTTGTTTGTTGAAGGTGTACATGCTGGTTATGGCTGCGGCAGTTGAAGAGCGCAGGTGAGAATGTGGCAGGGCTGCCAGCAGACTGCAGGACAGCTTTGTTGCAGCATATGGTGAGGCGAGTGCATGTGCATGCACCGGCATTCCCTGCAGCACTTGTCATAACTTAGGCTGCCTCACATGCTGCTTGAAGCGCAGCCCAAAGCAGTCCTCTACTTGTTGTACACACATACGACTGCAAGCTCTGGCGGAGCACGCCAATGTGCAAAGCGTGGTCAGGTTTCTGAGGATCGTTCGCTGTGCATGATGTGGCGCCGAGTTGCTTCGTGCTGCTGCTGCTGCTGCTGCTTGCTGCTGCTGCTGCTGCTGCTGCTGCTGCTGCTGCTGCTGTTTGCTTGCCCCTGCTGCTGCAGTCGCCAGCCATACGCGCCCGCTTCCTGGTGAAGATGGTGCAGCACAGCATAGACCCCTTCTGCAGATGGAGCGCCATGCCGGCAGAGCTGCAGGACGCCTGCAGCAAAGCAGCTGCAGATGTGCTGTCAGCAGTGCCTGAGAGCAGCAGCAGCAGCAGCAGCAAGTCCGGAGCGCAGCGGCAAACTAGGCAGGCAGGAGCAACAGCTGCAGCTACAGGCAGCAATGCAGGCGTCAAGAGCAGCAGTAGCAGCAGCAGTAGCAGCAAGAAGAAGAAGAGCAGCAGCAGCAAAAAGAAGCAAAAGAAGAACCACCGGCACCGATAACCGCCAGGTTGCGGATAATGGCAACAGTTTGCCCTCATTGCACCTAGCATATGTAGCTCGACATGCTGCTGTTGCACTAGCTGCAGTTTGGAACAGGGCGCTGGTGTGGACCTCACAAGTACATGCAGCGGCATTGCAGTGCAGCAGGGCAGCGCTTGATGGCCATCACACATGGGCGCCACTGAATACTGTTGGCTGCATGTAACGTAGATGGTGTCTGACAGATCATAGGATGCGATTCCTGTGTAACGGAGTTTGGCTATGTCACTACTTAACCTGCTTGCTTGGCAGGCCGCAGCTGCAGATTACTAGCCCTGCACGCGCGACCACATCCATCTGTACACATCACCAACAAAGTGACAAGTGTTACAATATGTCAGCGGCTACGTAGGTATACCAGTCAAGGCCAGAAGTGACTGCTTGCAGGATGTTACAGAACATGACTCCGAGTCCTGGCAGGTCAGACGACTCGGTGCAGAGGTAAAGCAAGGACCACATAGGCGCAGGTTTTGAGAATGCATGCAGTGCAATCCCTGCCAGTGCCAAACAATACAGTGGCCTTGCAGCCGCGCAAGCATCAGCTGCTCGAATGCGTGCTTCGAGAGTGAAACACATATGCAACGGCTGCTCGCTAAAGCATTGCTTCTGATGACCGTTCTTTGACACCCCCCATGGACTGCAAGTGTACAGCAGTAGCGTGCACAAGCTGCTTCATGTGCCTGATCGTTCAGCACATTGCTGCACAAATGCACTATCAAGAGTTACAGCGTGCATGCAGGCAAACATTACAAGCGAAATGCAGCCAAGCTAGTGTCCTGAATCAACTGCACCCACCACCAGCAGTTTGACAACTTGTTCAAGCAGCAAGTACGCCATACAAGCCGGTCATTCCACCACAGCATTGTGACTGGCCGGCTGTACTCAGCAGCCCTGTTTCATATGTGCAAAGCCACTTAGTGTTGTTGTGCATCACAAAAAGACACAGTGATCTGCAGCCATCAACATGCGGCTTGCTCGCCTGACGGCGGTGGCCTTCACACCTGTGTCATAGCCCATGATGGGTGCAGCAACCACAAAAGAAACATGTGTCGTCACACCCACTTGCGTAACGCTCATGCTCGCCTAAAGTGCATGACACAACGCCTGCCAGTGCAACAATAACATGTGTTGATGAAATTGCCACAAGCAGCACCAAAGGTGGCTGACAGTGCAAGACCAGGCAGGACAGGACAACACCAGGCCGCATAGACCGCCGACTGCCACAGCAGCTTAACAACAGCGATGCTGCAAAGCAACTCTGCAAATCGCAGTAGTGCTGAAAACAGGGCTGCCAGGCGTCCACTGCCCATGTTGCCAAGCACTGACTGCCACTTCTACATCACGCTGAGCGCAAGGCCAGCCAACATACTGCCGCGCCAGCCCTGACAGCTAAACAGTGTCGGGGCATGCATCCGCTTTGTTGCGAAGCCAAGACAGAGCTGTACAGCGCATGTGTTTATGGTGCTTAGAAGCCATCCAGTGTTGCTGTTGTCCAGTGTCCCAGGGCATGCATGCAACCTTGTGCACACATGCACCGTCTATGGCACCTGCTTGACACACTACTGCTGGCGGTGACGGCTGGGCAAAGCAAGAGCAAATACTCTGTTCTTGAAGCACTTCGAAACGCCGCCCTCACAGGGACTGTACACCACCCAGCCTTATGCAGTCTTTATGTCATCCGCTGCAACGCTCCAGCAAACTGTACTGTAGTGACGATTAGCAAAACACACGCCAACCTGCACCGTGCCTGGCCACATTGACGCATTTGCTGACCTCGACATTGCGTAGGTAGATAAAACTCAGGATTAAGCACAGGAAAACAAACCCACGATAGGCACCAATGGGTCCTTTTATATCATCCCTGCTGTAACCCTGCACCAGCTAGCCTGACTCTCGAAAAAAGAAACAAAAACCATAAGCAGCACATCCAAACCAAACTGCATATGTGCACCGCTGCCAATGCTGCAAGCATGCGCGGCATGGAGGGGAAAACAAAGCACAAACCGATGAGCTTGAAGAACCAACAGCACACACCACACCGGCTAGCAGTGCATGCACAGCACCCACTCATAGGACCAATCACAGCCAGCTGCCTGTCTGCCTTATCTAACCTCAAAGCATGCCGAACAGATCACGTGCCATACTGCCCTTGGCGTCCATTCAACAGTCACCCTAGCCACCCTCATTTGCAGCCCCCAGCAGCAGCACAGTACCATACAGCCTCATCACCCTCACCCTCAGCCAAACCACTTGCCCTTGCCCTTCTCCTTGTCTGCCAGCTGCTTGGCCAGCTCAGCGAAGCCTGCTGCTGACTCAGCCAGGTCGGCAGTCTGCTCCTGCAGCTGGGACAGCCGCTCGCCACGCGCGGCTAGTGCTGCGCGCGTCTCCTCCATGACGGTGCGCGTCTGCGGGGTGCAAACAAGGACAGCAACATGAGTGCTGATTCAAGCAGGAATTGGTTTTACGCCGTAACAGGGAAAAGCAAACAAACAGCCCAGCCCACACAGCAAGACGCTACTTGATGTGCAGTGGACACACCTTGGACGTGCCGTCTGATGTGAAGCTGGCGCATCAAGCACTCCACTACAGCAAATGTATGTGCAGGCCAAGCACCACAGCCACGCCCCAATGCATCACAGCAAGCTCTGCTCCAACTCGTGCCACTCACCTCATTAGCTTTCAACGAAGGCCGCCCATACGCCAGCCGAATCTCATCTGCAGTGCGCACCCTGTTGGCACTGCCAGCAGGCCCGCTGCTAAATGCCCCCGCGCCTCCGGACTGCTGCTGCCAGATCGTGCCACCAATGACACTCTTCTGCTTGTCTGGAGCCAGGCCGTGCTGCTGACCTGTCACCTGCCGTGGCAAGCCAGATGCTGTGCTAGATGCCTCAGGCAGCACATCTGTGCTGGGGATAGCTGTCAGCCGCGAGGCCTGGCCGGCAAAGTTGCGCGCTGTGCTCTGGCGCCGGTCGCCTACACCTACTCCTGCACCAGGCCTGCTGCTGCTGCTGCCGCCGCTGCTGCCAAACAAGCCCAGGCGCGCTGCCACCTCTTCTAGTGTTGCTGGTGCAGCACGGGGGCTAGCCGGGCTGCCAGGTGCTGCATACTCGCCGCCTGCGGCTGCTGCTGCTGCTGCACGCGGGCTGACTGTCGGCAAGCTGCCTGAGCTGTTGCCGGCGCTGCCCCCTCCGCCACTGCCACCAAACAGGGATCCAAAGCCAAGCGGTAGGCCGGACTCTCGCCTGAAGGAACCTCCAGACTTCATGCTGCCGATGGGCGACCTGGGAGACAACGACTGCTGGCTCTCCACTGCAAGCGACGTCTGTTGCCCAGCCTGGGCAGCCTGCTGCTGTTCAGATGGCAGGGAAGATGGCCGCTCAAAGACGCCGTCTGGCTTTTGCTCGCCTAGCTGCGAGCTGCTGGCTGTCTTGCGTGGCGGTGCACGGTGCTTGCGCTGCGCCTGCTGCGCCTCAAGCAGCGAGTCCTCATCCTTGGAGGTCTGCCTGTACAGGCCCCGCACTGGCGCTGCTGCTGCTGCTGCTGCTGCTGCTGCTGCTGGCGCCTGGCTGCTGCTGCTGGCGCCGTCTGCAAACGACACGTTTTTGAAGCTGGCTGTTGACGCACGCAGTACTCGACTGCTGGGGTTGCTGCTGGTCGAAGCCTGGTCCATGCCGGCTGCGGGAGACACAGCCCGTGCTGCTGCTGGCCGTGCTGCTGCCTGGCGTCTGCCAGCTGGATCCGGGCTTGCTGTTGCTGCTGCTGCTGGAGCTCCAAACAGCACCCCAATGGCAGGGTATGGGTACTCCTGCACCTGCTGCTGGCTGGGCTTGAAGGGTGCCTGTTGAAGACAGGAATGGCAGCAGTACGTCATTGCAGCAACAGCAGCACTGCTTTGGTGCTCAAACACAAGTCAAGCGCATGGGGATGTGTTGCTGCATGCCTTGATGCCAGAAAAGCCACACGCAGTCACAAGGAAACGGCGAATGACAAATGAAGCAGCACATTGTTTGCATCTGTATAGGTGGAAGTGACGATGATAAGCAGCATTCTCACCTGCACGACTTTCTGCAGCCCTTTCTGTGTCGCATCAATTGCAGTGCTGAGCCCGCGTGTCAGCCCGCCGCCAATGTTCCCTATGAATCCTTTCAGCCCACCACCGCCAACTGCCGCTGCTGCTGCAGCGAGCGCCTCATCCTCCTCCCTTGCAGCCCTCTCAGCAGCAGCAGCAGCACTAGCTGGCTCACTGCTGCTGCCGCCAGTCCTGCAGCTGCTCTGCCACACCTGCATCTGCTGCCGCTCCATTGCGGAGCCTGCAGCACTAGCAGCTGTCGCCAGGTCCCAGTCATACACAGCAGCAGGCGGCACAGGTGCACCCGCAGCACCAACTGCCAGCCCCAGCCGCACCAGCTCACTGCCAGGCCCCAGCAGTGCCAAGTGCCCATGCCTCGTAGCAGCACAAACTGAAGCCAGGCGGCTGCCGCTGGCTGCTACTGCTGCTGCGGTTGCGGCAGCTGCAGCCGCTGCTGCTGTCGGGTCGATCGGCTCGCTGACTGCCTTCTGCATGGGGGTGGGCTGCCGGTGTGCTGCGCTGCTGCTGGTGGCCCCTGTCGAGGGGCAGGGGCTGGTCACTTGGCTGGGCATGGTATGCCTGCTGTCCCAGCGCCAGCGCCAGCCTATTAGGGCAGACAGCGGCATGTCACGCACCAGCTCCAGGTTGGGCAGCGTGTACACCTGCAGCAGCAGCAGCAGCAGCAGCAGCAGCAGCAACAGCAGCAGCAGCGGCAAGGTAAAGTAGAAGTGAGGCAGGCGTGCAGCAAGGCGTGAGGCTCCAGAACTGGCGGCACAAGGCATGTGTGAGCGTCACGTGCATTCAACAGCGCCCTGCTGGTTTGGCACACACAAGCTGCCACACCTGCACCCTGCACAAGCACCAAGCACCCCTCACCTGCATGTGTACCTCCTGCTCCAGCTCGATCAGGCACACCAGCGCAGGCGCGCCGTTGGCTGCAAAGCTGCTGGCAAACTGCAGCCGCCCATGCAGCTCCACACGCTTGGCGGCTGTCCTGTCCCCGGTAATAGCCCGGGAGATGGGGTAGAGCCGCAGGTAGTCGCGCGTAGCTGTCAGCACGAAGGCTGTCAGCGGCTCTGACAGCACGATGGGTGCTGCGCTGGATGAGGCTGGCGGTGCCCTGGCGGCGCTGCTGCTGCCGCTGCTGCTGCTGCCGCGCTGCTGAGACTTGCCTGCAGGATTTGCAAGCCCCGCATTTGAGCAATAGTGAGTAAAGCAGTGGCAGAGGAAGCGTTGAAGCAGTAATGCTGCAACATGGTGTGATGCTGTGCTTCTGGCGCATGATAGTTGAGTGAGCAGTGGCATGCTTACAGACAGGCTCACCTCTAAGGTGCAGAATGCGCTGCATAGGTGATGAGCTGCGGTGGCTGCTGCCACCGCCTGCATGATGCGGTGTGCAAATAGTTGTGAGTTGTGACATTGGACATGGTGGCTGCTGTGCAAAGGCATTGCCATGCAGCTGCTGTCCTATTTGGCTGTCTGCAGTGCGCTGTGACCAGCCCAGTAATTTCAACAGCAATGCAGTACACGTAAATGCACATCAGGCAGTTATGCCACTCACCTGGCTCCGGACTCCTGCTACGGTTGCTGGCTCTGTTGCTGCTGCCTGAGCTGTGACGCTTTGACTTGTGCGCAGACTTCTTCCTGCCCCTAGCATCAACCTGCGGCAACAGCAGCACCACAAGCACAACAGCAGCAGCAGCGATTACTTTTTATTAGTGCCTCGACAGAACATGGTTGGTGCATGTTGACTCGCATCATCTCATGAGGCACATGATGTTAAACAGGCAGTCACAGCAGCGTAAAGTGCAAAGCTTCCAGCATGCCCACATCCGCTAGAAGAAACAAATCAACCACTAAAACAAACTCCACAACCACTCACCTCTGCAGCTGCCCTCTCCAGCAGCTCATCTACTCCTAGCTCCTCATCCTGCTCCCCTTCCCCGCTGCTGCCCGCCTCACTGCCTTCATCATCCTCATCACCAGCAGCAGCAGCTTGCTGCACACTCTGCCGCACAGCAGCCCTAGCGAAGCCCTCTGCTGCTACACCTTCACGCCCCGAGCCGCTGCCGCCTCTCTGCTCGGCCTGCTGCGTGCTGCTGCTGCTGCTGCTGCTGCTGCTTTGCTGCTGAGACTGCCGTGCATGGCGTGGCTTGCTGCATGCATTGATGAGTGCCTGCACGTCTCTGCACATCCAGGTGGGTGCGCCTGATGCATCCAGCAGCTCCACATGCAGCGCTGGGCAGGCGTGCTTCGGCACGAGCACGCCAGACCTGCAAGCATGAATCACATGGCACCTTTTACCAATTGAATTTCTCACTGACAAAGCCTGTAGTCTGCACACGAATCGGCATAATGGTGTGCACTACGCCAGGATGTTCCTGTTGCTGGGATGCGCATGCCTCTCCTTTCCAGCATGCAGCCTGTGGTTTTGTGCACACTGCTTCAACCGTATCGTCGTGATGAAGCGCAACGCACCAAGCCACCCACCTAGACAGGAAGAAGCCAGTTGCCGCATCCAGCACTGCCACCTGGCTGTCTGCTGCAACAGCCACCACCGCCCGCACAGGCGCGCCTGTCGCCACTGCTGCGCGCTGCCCTGCTGCCGCCTGCTCCTCAAGTGCCGCCTGTAGCGCCGGGTGGCGCTCGCTGGTGTGAGGCAGCGGAACGTTGCCCAGCGCCAGGGAAGCAACTGGTTGGTTGGACCAGGGCGCTTGGAACCTGGGCAGCCAGCACAGCAACAGACGGTAGCTTTAAAATTTGCAAGTCAATGATGCAGGTTGTGACCGAACCTCATGTGCGTGCAGCTGCTCAGCTGCACACATACGCAAGCTGCAGAATAGCATGCTTGGCGCTACAATTGGCAGAGGCAGCGCACCCACCAGGGCACGGCTGGCTTGGAGAGGTCGATGAGGCTGACGCTGCCGCTGCGGTCGGAGACCGCCACCATCTTGAACTGCGGCAGGTAGGCGCTGCTGACGATGTCCGAGGAGTGCAGCCGCGTCAGCAGGCGCAGCTGGAAGCCAGATGGCTCCTGCAGGAACACAAAACACAAACATGACAACAAACAGCAGCGAGTGGGAGAGGATCCCAACGAGCGCCTGAGGAAACGGATGAACTGTGCGCAATGACCAGCTGCAGCCATACGAGAGCTGAAGAAGGAGGCCAACGCACAGCAGCCATCTCCCCACCCACCTCAACTGTCAGGCTCTCGTTGTTGCTGCGGCTGCCTACTGACTCAAAGATGACGCAGTCCATGCGCTTGGCGGTCTCGCTGAACTGATACACGCGCACCTGCAAGCAGCAGCAGCACAGCGCAGCAGCAGCAGCACAGCTTTCAGCTTCATCTGGACACAGCACAGCAGTCTATGAGCATGCAGCAGCCACTACAAGGTAGCTGCACACAATGCAACTTTAGGATGCAGCGCCGTTGCAGTGAGGCCAGCAGCTCACCTCGCCACCTTCATGCCCACTGACCAGCAGCCCCTGCTCCCACGCAAATTCCAGCGTCGACACAGGTGACACACGCTGCCCCTGCAGAGCCTTAGCAGCAGCACTACTGGGAGCTAGCCCCAGCAGCTGCGGTGCTTCTCCATGCATGGCCCACAGCCGCACACCGCCATCCGAATGGCCTGTGCAATACAAGGTTGCATAGCCGCCGCTGCCGCTGCTGCTGGTTGGGGGTGCCGCGGGCTTGCCGCCTGCCACCACCCAGCGGCTTGCTGCATCGACACCCTTTGCTGCTGCTGACGCTGCGTTGCGGCTGGCCCAATCGTGCAAGCTGCTCATGCAGGCGCCCTGCAGTTAAGGAAGATGAAGACGGCAGGCACAGCGTGCACGCAGGTGTCAGTGCACAGACACCCAGCCATCATGCGGCACGTGGGTACAGGCTTGGCACGCATAATGCTGCAGGCTGAGGGTGAGAAAGCACAGGAGTTCAGCTGCCAGACACCATCCATGCTGCTGCCCTACCTGCAAACCTTGCAGCGGCACCCTGTCAATGGGAATGATGCGCAGGCGAGCAGCAGTGACCAGCGGCTGTCCCTGTAGCTTCTGCGTGAACAGCCGCTGCGGCGGTGCAGGAACCGTGGGGTCTGCACTGCTGCTGCCGCCGCCGCCACCGCCCTGTAGCACTTTGAAAGGTGAGGGGTCGCTGCCAGCACTCGTGCGCGGCGACAGCCCCTGCTGCTGCAGCTGCCTCCGGGTAGGGCTGCCTGTGCCGCTGCTCTGGCTGCCGCTGCGCGCTGGAGCAGTTGTGGCAGCTGCTGCTGCGGCTGCCGCCGCTGCTGCTGCTGCTGCAGATGCTGCTGCCGCTGCAAAGTTTGACAGGTCGTGCACTGCCACCTCGCCTCCCTCCATGAGCACCAGCACTGCGCTTGGGTCGTCTTTTCCTGCAAGCAACAAGAGAACAGAAGGTCACTAGTACTGCTAGGCATGCAACACTGGAAGCCATGCCTGCATGGCAGTGCATGCCACTTTGCGGCAGATGCCCGTTTCCTGCAAGCTGCAAACGTTCAACCACTGTCCTGCAGATTTGTGCTTCCTGCAAGCTGCAAGTCTTTGAGCAAAGTCCTGCAGGAATGCCTTTCCCGCAAGCTGCATCTCAGCACCTCACCTGCTAATGAACCCTGGCTAGGCACCAGGGCATTGCCAAGAATGAAGCCCATCCATGGCAGCTTCAGCGCAGCAGCTGCTGCAGACTGTTGCTGCTCCTCACATGTAGTAGGGTCATCAATGCCGAGTGCCTGCAAGGGTGAACAGCACTCAAATGCTATGCCAAGGCACAGCTAGCAGCCTTGCAGAGACCAAGCAGCTCGCAGAAGTGCAACACAGGTTCGTTTCAAGAGCACCATCGACCAGTTGCTGCTGCGAGCTGCGCACAAATGCGCTGCTGCTTCCCAGGCACTTGCCCAGCATATCGTCCTGGGTTGCGCTCACCAGCCTAGGCTCTGGCAGGGGCAGCAGCACAAGCCCGTCCGGCTGCATCTCATCCCCGCCACCCAACACCAGCAAGCCTTCAGCACGGCCCATGCTGACCTGCTGCAGCGATGCCACAGGCCTGCACCGCTGCAATTGCTGCTGCTGCCGCTGCTGCTGCTGCTGCGCTGACTTACCACGCAGAGGCGATGGGGACCGCCGTTGCTGCTGTGACTGCCCGCGCGCACTGCTGCCGTTTGACGCCGCCACACGCAGTTGTGTCAGCAACTGCGGCTGCAGCAGCTGCTGCATGCTGGTAGCAAGCTGTGCAGCAGCCTGCCAGCTGCCGCCGCTGCTGCTCTCTGCTACCGACCAGATGTTGATGTCACCATTCACATGCCCTGTTGCAAAGTCGCCCCGGCCGCTGCCCTGCAGCCACTCTGCTGCAGTTATCTGGGAGCTGCTGCCGCTGCTGCCAGCATGCACACGGGCTACTAGTGCTTGCGCCCGCAGGTCCCACACTGCTACCCCTGACTCCTGGTGGAGAGCCAGCAGGTGCTGGTAGGGTGCGCTGCTTTGGACTGCCAGCGAACAGACTGGCCCTGCTGCATCTAGCCTGCGTGGTGCGACTGCGGCTTGAACAGGCAGCAGCAGGCATGCAGAGATTTGCACAGCTTGAGTGCAGTACGGCGATGGCAGAGATTGCATTGCAGTTGCATGCCCTGCTTGCAAAAAGCAGCGTGTCATTATGTTTGGACTGTCCTGCTTCTGTATTCACATGCAGCACATGCTGCCTGCCTCCGATACAGCAGAACGCGACATGTGCAAGTGCAACAGCTGACAATTGCTACTGGGCCGAGGCACTGTGGTACATTCAGCTGCTGTATGTACTGCTTGCATGCACCCGGCAGTGTTGCTGTGTTTTGGCCCATGCAAAGGGCACACTCTGCCTGATGCTGCTCACTGGTGTATGGCAGCAGTGCCAAGCTGCGTGCAGGCCGCGTTCCTGCAACCACGTCGCCGCTAGCGTTCACCAGCGCTGCAACACGCACAGCACCGCTGGTGCAGCCAAGCAGTAGATATGGCTCCTGCTGCAGCTGGCATAGGCAGCACACCTACGTAGCACCAACAGCAAGCATGTATACAAATGTTATGTGAAAACAAGCATGTGTCAATGAGTGCGGCGTTGATGTTGCGGGTGCTGACATGCGGTGCATGCCATGTGCTTGTTAGCGCAGTTGATTCTCTTGTAGCTGTTGCTACGGTACCACCACACAACCGCATTAGCTGCAGGCAAGCACGTAATATAATGTGTGCAATTGCTGCTTCAGCTGCAGCTGCTGCGTGGTGTTCACCTGATCATCTGGCACTGTGAGGCGTGCCAGGGGCTGGCTGGGGTCATCCATGCTGCTGGATGGCTCCACACTAAACAGCTCCAGTAGGCCATCCTGTCACCAGCAGTTTGCAGCTAGGCGTTATGCAAGTTGTCTTGGAGAGTAGCCTATGTTGACTCAAGTCACAGCAAGGAAGCTTGACGCTGCGTGGCAGCGCCAGGTATGCTGTGCATGTTCACATGGGGGTTGCGCAGCGCACAATGATGCTGCATGTTGACTGCTGCTGCAGGTTGTAGATTGTCGAAGGATTGTTGCAAACCTCACCTTGCATAGCCGCACGATGCCTCCTCTGTTGATGAGGAACAGCAGCTGACGGGTAGCGGCTGGTGCAACCTTGCTGTTGACAGCACTGGCTGTGCTGTACATGGTGCGCTCCACGACATCCCTGCCAACTATCTTCAGTCTCCCGTCATTTGTAGCGACCTATGAACATTTTGTGCAGCTAGAGTGAGTTGTGCTCCAAGTGCACTGCTTGCTGCTGAGTACCTGCTGCTACTGCTGCAGAAGACAGCTGGGCATACGCACCGCAAGCAGGCGTTGCACAGGCTCATAAGCCAGGCTATCTGCATTGAATGGCACTCCCGAGTGCGCTTGGAACACTGGTTTGCCGCTGACCAGATGCTGCACTGCAAGTGAGTCGCGGGGCAGCTTGTTGCCGCCATCATCACGCGCCAATCCCAGCCATCTGAGCATTTTGTTCAAATGTGGAGGCTATCTGTGCGATCAGAGCGGCATAGCTGCTCCTGGAGACGAACGACGGTCACTGCGCTGACCGAGACATCTTGCATGCCGCGATATAGCTGTTTACATTGTACAAAGTCAAATGGGATTGCTGGAATATCCACGTACGTGGGTCGCCATTCACGACACACCGTCAGAACGGTCTCGGTCGCCGGTGACATTGTGACACGTGCTTTGTGAACTGTAGGGGTTAGGGAGACGATTCGTGTTATACAGAATGTCGCATGCTTTTCATGATGGCAGGCACGAACGGCAGCCGGTGGCGTCCACACCAAGGGGCAACACCAAGTTGCCATCTGGGACCAGACATGTGTGCACCCCACTGGGGCCCACTGGGCCAGCAGCAATACGCTATGGCACCAAGCTGCCGATCCACTTGACTCTGGTCTGCCCTTACAATTCATCCGCTTACATGAACACTGTTCATGGCAGTCTGTTCTTCAGAAGTGACAATCGTGCGCCTGCCACCCGCAAGCTGCAGCACAGCCAACGGTGCGCAGTATAGAATATGCGTTAACCTCTAGTTACAGGGTACTAGGACACGCATCATGACCGGCTTTCACAAACATCAGTATGCAAACGTCAGCAAAGGAAGTGACACTTGCCATGCAGCTGTGGCATCGTGCAGGTTTGCACATGGCAGGTGCTCCAAGAACAACCTGCAACCTGCCAAGCAGTGCACAGCACACGTGCTGTATGCATCCCCTCTGTAAGTCGCAAATCAGGATATAGCACACCAGCCCCACGCTGCTGCAACTTACCAGCCACTTTCTTCATAGGAGCAGCAGCCACAACAAACACACGAGATTCGGCATCTCAAGCGTACAAAGGCACTACACATATGCTTGCACACACAGCATGCAGAACACTCTGCACACCATTGTGCAGTCTTGTGTGCGTTAAAATCATAATGGTGCGGCGGCAGCTGCTACACCAGCCCTGGTGTGCCAGCAGCCATAGGGACACGTGTACGTGCTCATGCGACTCTGGATTTCATGTGGCATGCACATCAAATACCTGCGCTGCCTATGCCAGTTGGGCCAGTAGGGCTTGGCATGGCCAACACCAAACACACTTGTGTCAAACCAGGTCAGCCCGTGCGACAGCCTAGCCTGGGACGCAAACACTACCCGCACACCTGTAAGTCACAGTCAAAGTCAATGGACAGCTGCCAGGCACCGGGACTGCAGTCGTACTCTACATGTGATGCTACCTATTGCTGTCGTGCCCTGCCCACTATCCTACTAGCAGCACTGTGTGCACTGCTTGCTCGCATTAAGCAGCACATTTGGGTGTGTGCACGCCTGCTTGCCCTGCCTCCACATCCGCCTATGCACAGCATGTCGCTGTGGCCACGATCCAGCAGGCAGTGCCATTGCGACTAGCTGCTGCAGTGCAATTGAGCAGTACAGGCCTGTCTGGCCTTTGCTGCCTGCGCTGCAGCAGCACCTGCCCAGCCCATGCACTCCTCAGCAGTTGGGGTCCAGCACCTGCAGCACCCCCAGCCGCACCAGGTGC
Organism: Tetradesmus obliquus; assembly: GCA_030272155.1. NCBI lineage: Eukaryota > Viridiplantae > Chlorophyta > Chlorophyceae > Sphaeropleales > Scenedesmaceae > Tetradesmus > Tetradesmus obliquus. Next base: position 1,477,625 of record CP126200.1, on the reverse strand, counting down.
TCCGCCTCGCTGCACTTGAGGTTGTGCACGCTGCCTTTGACCAGCGGCACGCTCGCGCTGTGGCTGAACGTTATGCTGCCGTGGTCGCGCAGCACCATCACGCGCACGTTGGCGTCCTTGGGAGGCGTCAAGTCCTGCAGGACAAGGCAGGCAGCATCACGGGTTATTGATGTACATGGCACACGAGCGAACACACAGCCAAGCAAGTTGAGTGAACTGACGTGAACAGCAGCTGCAGTGGCTGCCAGCGCCGACTGCCTGCGGGGCTTTGGCACATACACATGTCGATGTGTGCAGCTGTGTTGCTGCTGCACACAAACAGCTGCATGGCCAGGCCGTGGACTAGGATCCATGGCCATGTGTACCATGTGCCTGCCCCGCGCCTGCATGCCTGCTGCAGGCCTGTCTGCCTGCTTGCGTGCATGCTGCTGCTGCTGCTGTGCCCTCAGCAGGCTCACCAGCGTCAGGTCCATGCCGATGCCGTTCTCGCCCGTGCCCATGTACTCGTTCAGCGCCTTGTCATACTCCTTGAAGAACTGCAGCAGCAGCAGCAGCAGCAGCATAGGATGAGCTGCTGGCACTGCAAAGACGGCTAGGAACACCACAGAGGCTACATATGCAGCAGAAAGTGCAAGCAGCGGGTTAGACATCAGCTACTGCCAGCATCCTGCACCACACATAACGGCTCGCAAACTGCCACAGTGCAGGCATGATTCAATCAATGCTTAGGCATGTAACCAATGCCATGCATCTTCAGGTCAGGCCGTGGTCAGCCAGCCTACGCACCTCGCTCTCTGCTGGTGAGGTGTTCTCCGCTACCTCTGCACGCAGCATGCGCTGCTGCCAGCGCACGCGAATCAAGCAGTCTGCGCGCATCCGCCTGTTGAGGCAGTGGCAACAACACACCATGCAGGAGCATCGGCATCAGCATGAGGGACACTAAATTCGCTGCTATGGGAGCGGCTTGGTATCACCCATGTACTGCGGCACAACTGCTCAACACTCTATTTCATGCTTGCATGCTGCCAAGAGCAGGTGCCACAGCTCCTGCAGCCTACAGTTGGAGCTGCTTATGCACCATGCTGTAACACAAGAACAATAGCTTGGCACTGGCAGTGTGCGTACTGCCTGCTGCTGTGCCTGCAGGAAAGTTGACTCATCTGCCTGCTGTCTCTAGTAGCTGCTGTTCTCACATGTAGTTCAGCAGTATGCGCTTCAGCTTGAGAATGGTCTCATGGTACACAATGATGGCACCCGCATCTTCCGCTGTTGTTGCGTTGCCTGCGTCTGCTTCGTCTTTGCTGCCATCGCCCTGCTGCTGCTGCCGCTGCCGCTTTTCCTGCTCTGCCTGTGCTGCCCTGTGTATGCAGCAGGGAACAGCGGGGGAACATATGAAACTGAATATATCAGCAGTGTGCCCAATCAGGACATTTTTGTGAAGCGAAACACGTGAGCGGCATGCACACAACAGACAAAACCACAAATGTGATGGCATGTAAAGGTGTTTGTAGGCACATGCTCCCACGAACATGCAGATGATGTTGCCTTGCTGCCATTGAAACCGGATGTACTCGTCAAACTCACTGTATTAGGTCCTGTATAATCTGTGCATAGCTCTGTGTCTGCTGTAGAGCTTGCCGGACCACCTCTTCCTGTAAGCAGCAGGTAGGAGTGAGCAGGGTCAGTTGTGGCCTCATGCCGCTGAGTTAGCCATGTGATCACACTGCAGCTCACGTTGTAAGGTGGTAGCTTGCCATCTGCTGCAATCATTTCTTTGATAAGAGTTGTAGCTCGCCGGGTTAGCTCAGCCATACTGTTCCTGCTGCTGCTGTAGATACCCCAATAACGCAGACTGGGCGGAGCTGATGCTGGGCTTTAATGTGAAGCAAACGTTTCTTGATATGCTTCAGCCGTCACATGGCACTCGCTGAGCAGCCCACTGCAAGGAGGGCAGGTGGTGAGGTCACAACAACAGCGAGGAATGGAAGCACACGGTGCAAAGAAGAAGAAATACAAATAACATGAGCTTTACTCGATGTTTGACGTGAATTATTGGCGTCAGCTGTGCAGGGATCAGTTGAACGTGTTTGAACTGGACGTCGCAGACAATCGCTGTGGTTGCTCGACGAGTTGTTAGTAAGGATAAAACTATAGAAAGGATCCATAATTGGCAGAAGTGACACAAACGGACAGCCTGGTTTTTGAAACTTGTCATCGCTGTCACACATGTGGTCACACACTGAAAGCCGAAAGAGCAGGGTGGCGCATGACCACAAATTTGAGTTCAGGTGTGCATGAGCAAAACCTTTGTCGACGCTGATCTGCAACAGGCCATGGAGCCTGCCTGCCAGTACAAGCACTACCGTACCCACTGGCATGCCAACTGCTGCAGTCCAGTCAGGTCCCCAGTTCTGACAACACCGCTGCCACGAGTTCACAATTCCCACGGCATGTAAGCCGATAATAAAGTGCATAGTGCCGTCAATGACACTGGCCTGACATATAAACCGCCTGGTCTCTGCAAACCGAAATGGCGCCTACGCATGCTTGCCAGACATCACAAATGAAGCGGAAATGCTGCAGCTGCTGCTGCGCCACTCTGCTGGGCCCAATCTGCAGCCTACATGATGAGTCACACGCTTGCAGTGAACATGGCTGGCTATCCTGCCAGCGCGTCACTGACATCAGTGCAGCTAAACTCGCACGCATCAACTTAAATGCCCAGATCCTGCTGCATCAGCAGCTGCTGCAGCATCTCATTCTGTATCATGACCTGCTGCACACCCCATGGCTGGCCAAACCCTTCACCCTCCTGCTGCTGCTGCTGCTGCTGCTGTAGCTCGCTGCTGTTTGGCTCAATCCTGCAAGCCCACATCAGCGCCAATGCTGCAAGGTCAGCATCCCCCACATCTACCACCTTCTGCAATGCCTTGCGTGTCAGCTGCTTAGCGCCCCCAGGAACCTGCGGCGACGCTGCTACAGCAGCAAGCACTGCCTTGGTACGCGCAACGCACAGCTCGTGCGCACGCGTCCTGCTGATGAGACTGCTGCTGTTGCTGCTGCCGATGCTGCTGCTGCTGTCCCTGCATCTACTCCATAAGTGATCATTGCTGGCGTCGTTTGTTGCATGCAGGAAGTCAGCGATCCATGTGCTCAGCAGCGAGCGCTTGTAGCTCGGCTGCAGCTGCAGCAGCAGCATTGCTGTCTCAGCTGCCATCTGCGCATCTCGTGACATGCTGCGGCCTACTGGCGCCTGTCTACCCCCAGCTGCTGCAGCCGGGTTCTGCACTGCCCCTGCTGCAGCTGCTGCAGCTCCTGCAGCTAAAAAGCTCACATCGTCTGCCAAATGCACTGCTGGCGTCTGCTGCAGTGGCAGCAAGCCAGCCGCCAGCGGGCATGCCATATGGACGGCATACGTGCTGTTTGCCTGCAGCTGTAGTCCCTGCTTGTACAGCAAGCCCACACCCATACGCCAGTTCTCATCCCTGAGCAGATGCTCACTGAGCATGCAGTGCTGCCACAGGCCAGGCTGTTGCATCACCCAGCTCAGCAACTGTGGCCGCAGCTGCTTCAGCGCGCGCTCTGCACAGTCAAAGCCCTCCTGCCGGTTCATACCAGGCAGCTGCAGCAGTGGCTGCCCCCGCGGATTCACTGACAAGTGACGGCGTCCGGCATACGCAAGCGTAAGCTGCTGCAGGACGGGATCTGGCAGGCTATCGTACAGCATGCAGAACGCCAGGCACCGATCAAGGCTCAGGTCATAACCAGGCATGTGCTGCCGTGCATGATCGCTGAACGCCGGTGACGCTTGCACCACAGCAAGCAGCGACAGCTGCCATGATGGTGCAGGGCCCATTCGCTGCTGCTGCTGCTGCTGCTGCTGCTGCTGCTGCTGCTGGTTATCCTGCTCCCAGTCCCCGATGAACTCCATGCACAGCAGATGCTTCAGCAGGGCATCACGAGCTTGCTCAGTCATGCTGCTGCTGCTGCTGCTGCTGCTGCTGCTGCTACTGCCATCATTGCCAGCCTGCATGCTGCTGCTGCTGCTGCTGCTGCTGCTGCTTTCCTGATACCTTCGAAACAGCTGCGTCAACACTGGCACCCCCAGCTCATCTCCCAGGTGCATTGCATAAGCTGCATTGTGGGTGTATGGAGTGTGTCCAGCCATGACCCTAGCTAGCTGAGTAGCTGCGATCCCAGCTGCGGAAGGAGCCTCTGGCGCGGCAGCCGCAGCAGCAGCCGCAGCGGCAGCAGCAGCAGCCGCAGCGGCAGCAGCCACATCAGTGCCAGGAGGGGCAGCAGCGTCACTTGATACAGCTGCTGCCATGGAAGATGCAGGATCATCAACTGGCCCTGCTGCTGCTGCTGCTGCTGCTGCTGCTGCCGCCGCCAGATCTCCACCAACACTGGCCACGCTAGAAGTCCCTGCTCCAGCTGCTGCTGCGACATGCCTAGGTGTAGCACTGTGCGCATGAGCACATGCACCAGGCAGTGAGCACACGATGTGTGCTGCAGCAAAGCAGCTATCCCTGCCGGTGCCATCACGTGGGCACTCCAAGTGGGCTAACACACCAATCAAGTTCTGCAGTTGCTCCAACTCCCGCAGCCGCTGCAACTGCGCCAGCATGTCTGCTGTATCACTCTGCCTGCCCGCTGCCCGGCACACTGCAACCACCCTGCTGCAGAAGACAGACTGTGCTGCCCGCCAATGCATTACCAACTGCTTGACGTCTAGGAGCGGCACCAGCAATGGCGCTGTTGCTGCACTGATCTCACTGCTGTGTGCCATGCTGCAATACTGAGCAGCCACATCAAACTGTGAATCTCCTGCGGCTTGAGCAGCAGCAACAAGCAGCGTCTGCAGCAGTAGCTCCTGGCTGATGCGGCCATACAGCAGGCCGTTCCTGTGCAGCCACAGCAGCCGCTGCACATGCAGCCTCTGCGCAAGGACCAGCATGGCATTGTGCACGCCGCGTGGAAACAGGCGCAGCTTGTCCTTGGGATCCTGACTACTATCACCTGCAGATGCTGCGTTGTTGCTGGCTGCTGCTGCTGCTGCTGCTGCGTCTTCGACCAGTGTCGTTGCCCTTGGCATTCCGGCTGCTGATGCTGCTGCTGGCGCAACCACACCCAGGGGCTGCTGAACTGATTCTGACGGCTGCTGCTGCTGCTGCTGGGCATGCTGCTTGCACGGCTCCTCGTACGCCCCCAACTCCAGCATGTTCCCTGCTAGCCACTCGTCCGCTGTGAACGGCCCCTCCTGCTCCTGCCAATCTGCAGGATGGCTCATGTTGGCAGGCCAATCGTCATCTGGTATAGCAGCGCCCAACAGCTGCCAGCTGCAGGAGCTCACCAGCAGCTCCCGCACAGCAGCCGCACTTGCAGGAAACCTGTCCTGCAAGCAGCACCAGAGCTGATCTGCCATGCTGCACTTTGCCGAGACAACTTGCACTTCCCGCCTAGCTGCAGCAGCTTGCCGCATGTCCATGTGCACTTCCAGTGGCAGCACTGCTTGCAGGAGTGACAGCCAGTCATCTGCTGTCAAGCAGGACAAGTGCAGCCCAGGCAGCAGCAGTGCAGGCTGCTGCTGATGCGCCTGCTGCTGGGTGCTCGCGCTGCTGCTGCTGCTGCTGCTGCTGCTGCCGCTGCTGCTGCTGCTGCTGCTGCAAGGACTGCTTGAGCTGCTGCTGTCACTGCTGCAAGACTCGCCTGCAGCCTTGTTGTTGTCTCGAAGCTGCTGGCCATCACTACTGTTGCTGCCAGGACTGGCGGAGTCACTCCCGTCAACGCTGCCAGACCGCTGGACTGCAGTCCCGTTGTTACCTGGCTGCTGTTGGGCACAACCACTGCCGCCGCTGCTGCTGCTGCTGTTACTACTGCTGTCACCATCAAACAATTCAAGCAGCTGCTGCCACAGAGCTGCATTGCCGGCAGCAGCACATGCATGCAGCACTGCCAAGACATGCTGCCGCCTGTGCCACTGCCGCCACTGCACCTGCCGCTCTGCTGCTGCCGCACCGGCTGCCGCCTGCAGCAGCTGCCGCCTGCAGCAGCTGCCGCACGATTGCACGGTTGCCGCTGCTACAGGCAGCCGCGTACGCTGGCCGCAGCCACTTTGCTGCCAGCTGCCGCCGCTGCTGCAGATCCTGCAGCTTGCTGCTGTGCTGCTCCTCCTGACAGTTGATGGAAGCTCAAGCTAGCTCAAGCTCGGACATAGGTCCTCGCTAACTGTAAGGATTGATGAATACAAGCAGATCGAGTGTGAGGCACTTGTCAAGCTTTGCGTGTTGCTCTTTGAGCGGGAACGCGGCACGTACCCAGCACCCTTGCAGAGACTGCGGTTGCACTTATCTTTCAACAAAAAGTAGCCGATGGTTGAGTTCAACAAGGCTATGATCGGGCTGCCGTTGTCACTCCAGATGTCTGACACGTCAGCTGTATCTGCCTGTGCATACACTGCCAGTGCATCAGTACATGCACGTGCAGTGTGCACATCGCGCTGCAGGCAATTCGACACCAAGAGAACTGCAAAGTCATTTTCAAGTTACAGTGTTGATGATTAAACCGATTGGACACCGACACACTCAGCTGACAAAAGGCGATGAGCAAATGCTGTACCACCTCAGCGATGGTCACTGCCGTTGCTGCAGCGGCTGCGGCAGTGACTCAGCACAAGAGCTTCTGGCATTGTATAACCAGGTTTTCAAACAGCTGGATGTCTTACATACATGCAGCAAATTCACATACACGATTCCATGGGGTTGGACGGACTAGCTGTGATGATTTACGTCAACATGACGACCACCTGCCAGGTGCAGCCTGGCGGGTGCAGCGCAGCACTTCCCAATGTGGTGTGGCATCCGCCATGTGAGTGCGCAATGCAGAGCACCATCCAGCATTCCAGGTCAAGTTGACAGCCCCACATGTGCTTTTTTCAGCACATAATAGAGCCATCCATATGCATTGGGCATCACCTCAGCCCAACACCCCCAGCGCAGCACCCGCATATCGACATGCACAGTGCTGCAAGGCAGTTGTGTGTGCATGTTCCAGCACCATGCTAGGCATCAACAGGCATCAGGAGCTGCTTAAGCAATTATATTGCTCCTGCGCTGCACTTGTGGCCAGGTGGGTCAGCTGCCTTTTTCTGAGGCGAGCTGCCAAACAACAAGTTGCACCTGCGCGGGGCATGCCCAGAGCAAGCCAGTTCATGTGCCACAGAATGTGGTTCGCTGAAGGACACCAGCATCAAAAGGAGCTTTTCCAAGGACATCATACGCGCAGTCCAGCCACATGCACCTGCTTCATCATCAACAGTCCACATACTCAGGCAACATGCACAAGTACAGCATTGCAGTTGTGTGTTGCTCCCTGTGGAGCCGCAACAGTTGCAACATCGAATAACCCCAATACAAGATATTGCGCACCGGCTGCTGTGCCTCCACAACAGGCAGCACACATGCTGCGGCGCACCTGCTGCACACATGTCTTGATTACCAAAAAATTATGTTCTTGTAAACCTGTGATTGGCAGCCTCGTTCCTTCTGAGTCAACACACAAGTGGATGCACGCACAGCAAGCCACGGCAAATGCATCTCAGCTGGAGCATGACACTGCATGAATGGCGCCAATGGCACCATTAGTCAAGCTCTAGCCATGCAAAGTCCAGCATGACACGTGATGTAACTGCTGCATGGCCTGGCCACTAGGTAACTGCACTTCAGCAGCACACCAGCACACTAGGCCTGCATTTTAGCAGTATCAACATGACAACACCCGCAGTAGACTTCACAGGTCAGGTGCAACTGAATGTCATGTTTGCAGTCCTTACATTGCAATGCGCTATGCACTACAGCTGCATACGAGATACACAGTACTTCAGCTGTGTATGTATATGCCTTTCTGCCACACTCAACCATCAACTTCTTGTGATCAGCCGGACGTCAGCTGTCTCCCACCCCACCAGCACCCTCCAATCGATCATAGCAGCTCATCCCACCTGACTCAGCCTCCAGGCTTTCTGGCCTGACCATGCTGTTTCCAGTCTTTCTGGCAACTCCTCACCCTCTAGGCACCAATGTTTTATAGTAGGTGTCAAAAACATCAAAACTGTATTCAGATAGTTTCACCAAGTAGAGCCAGAGCTGTGACTGCAACGCAATGTCCAGGGTTCAAACTTCCCCACAAACAGGAACTGGGGGTGCCCGTTAGCACCCGGAACACCCCTGGGCCTCACCCTGCCACCTGCAGCTGCTGTAGCAGCCGCCGTACTACGCACAGCCCCCCTTGCTGCAAAAGTCTGTGCGCCAGCCACAAACCGCTCACTAAGTACAGCCCATCCCAGGCCAGCGTTCCAGCTCAGCTCTCCTGCAAGCTGACGTGTACAGTCCATGGCTTCTCCGCTGGGCGATTGCTGAATACACAGTACCCTCAGTTTGCTGGGTGTGATGGGGCTGGAGATTGGTCCTTGTGTGGGGTCGGTTGGATCTTTGGCTGGCACGTCTGGGCTTATGCCGCAAGATGCCATGCAGTGGTTGATGTTGATGGCGACGGTGACGTTCTGCAGGAGCAGCAGCAGCAGCAGCAGCAGCAGCGGCAGCAGCAGCACCGGTGGCAGCAGCACAGTGCAGGTTATTAGTGGCTGCCCCCACTGTGAGGTCTGCAACACTGCAGCGTCCTGCCGCTGCCAACATCGCTGCCAAAGAAGGCATACATGTTCGAATGCAGTATAACAGCGGACAGTGCCACGTGCAGTTGACCAGCAACCACAACCAGCTGCTCCGCACGCTGTCCTGTGTTTGAGCATTATGTGCACTGCAGCTGCCGTTGCCGGCAGCAGCACTCTGACAGTGATGCGCAATGCTCATCATTAAATGCGCCGCGGACAGCTGTTGCATTGCATGTTGTTGCATTGCCGTAAGCAATCCTGATCAGCTGCCCATGGCTGGCATTGAAGGCAGCAGCAGATGCCCCATGTGTTGCTGTTGTGCAGCCGACCCCTCCACTCTCCTGCTTGCCCAGCCAGCTGCTGCTGCTGCTGCTACTGCTGCTCCTGCTGTCCTCACCCTGTAAGAGGTCATGCCAGGTGCCATGGTGTTCCAGCCTGCATTGGATCCACAATAAGCATCCATCTTGCGCAGCTGCAGCATGTCAATCCTCTGGCCATCAGCCGTCATTGGCAGCCCTGCCTCTGCACAAGCGCCATCATTGACCAGCACATGAATGGCATATGTGTGCTCGCGCAGCGCCATAGGGTTCAAGCCGTCGATGACCGCACTCCAGGAATAACCGTTATAACCGCCGGTCAAACTGTTGATGTACTGTCGCAGGTACTGCTGCAGCCGAGTAGAATTGGAGCCGGCGCTGATGCCCGCTGCTGGCTCATATGTTTGAACCCTTCCTGCATCGCTTTGTACGCTGCTGATTGCCACGGATCCCTGCTGGCTGTCGCTGCTGCCATTTGAATCTTGAATAGCGTTTGGATTTCCTGCAAGCCGCATAGCACCCTGCGCACTGCCGCCAACTGACCATCCAATTGTGGGTGTCTGTGGCGGCGCCACCCTTTCCTCGTAGGTGTAACCGCAGTCCTGAGTGTTAGAGCCGCAGGCAGCTGCCTCTGGGAAAGGCTCATAGTTGCTCAGTCCGAAGTAATCCCCGGTGCCAATTTGGTGCAGCACCAGCAGGCGGTCAATGTTAACATGCAGCAGCCTGCAAGGAAACACAAACAGGCAATCACCGCAATCAGTCGACGCACAGCAATGACAACAGGCATTGTTAGGCTGCTTCTTGGAAGGGCAGGCAACGAATGCCAGCCGCTTCAAAGTTAGGGCACAACCTGTGCTGCTTGACGTTACTTATGAACACCAGCAATCGACCGATTCTGCTTTGCCAACTCAGCAGCGGCGGCAGAAAAACTAAACGGGTGAACTCTGCAATCACAGACCCTGACGCACGTGTCTTACCAGAACAGTGGGTCCCAAGCTGCAGCAGACAGCGTCGACATGTCGCCGCCGATCGTGTTGTGCACATTGTTGTGAATCATCTCCATGTTGCCTGTGCAGCCGCCCCTGCCCCCCAGGTTGGTGCAGGACCAGTCGTTTGAAAACAAGAAGCTTGCTGACTGGCTGCGCAGTGCGGCTGCCTCGCTGTTAATGGCCGCCACCCAGTTGAATTCACGGGAGATGGACTCGCCCGGCATGCGTGTGCGGCGGCGGGATGATGCCATGGCCTGGCAGCAGCAGCAGCAGCAGCAGCAGCAGCAGCAGCAGCAGCAGCAGCAGCAGTAGCAGCAGCAGCAGCAGCAGCAGCAGAGGAGGCGGAAGCAGCAGCATGTGGATTGTGAGTAGGAGAAACACCAGAAGTAAATCCGCTTGATATGTCATGTGTTGATGGTTGCTGCCCAGTTGAGATCGCGGGATATGGATTCGCCCGGCATGCGTGTAGGGCGTAGGGAGGATGCCATAGCCTGGCAGCAGCAGTGGCTGCAGCAGCATAAGGACCATGCGAAAAGCAGGATTTCCCCAGGTTTCATTCTGCTTACGCATCCACATGCGGGTGCATCTTTCCTCACCCTGAAGACGTAGTATGTCAGCGGATTGCGGATCTCCACATTCTTGACCTGGCCCTTCTCAACCGCCAGCACCTTCACATTCGGCTGCGTCAAAATTGGCGGCACAGGCGACTCAGTGGCGTCCCAAAACGGCGCGCGCAGCGTATCGCAGATGTACTCGGCCTCTGCCCGCAGGCGATCCAATGGGAAGGATTTAGCCACGCGGCTGCAGGCGTTTTTGAGGTGCATTTCGAAGAGCCGCATGTAGGGTCGGTGCCAGGGGCCAAAGGCGGAGTTCTCGTGCAGGCAGAAGCTGCATCGAGCAGAAGGCAGCAGCATACAAGCAGATCAGGTCAGGAACACGCCCTAGCTGTAAGATCTGAGCGCTGGCTGCGCCAGTGCACTGAGTTGCAGCACCGTGTTGATCAATGCGGCGGCTGTTGCTTGAACGCCAACAGATGCTTCACACGCCAGCGCCTCGCATCACATCACGTCCCACATGCTGCTTTTCGTTGCTTTGAGTGTCACGCTAACCCAATGCGTAGATCACGCCTCACATCACACAAGCATTGCTGCTGCTGCTGCTGCTGCTGCTGCTGCTGCTGCTGCTGCTGCTGCTGCTGCTGCTGCTGCTGCTGCTCACCCTGCAGAGGGTGCTGACTGCCCATTGTAGCTGCCGCCCGCTCCGTGGATGCCGGCGATGGCGTGGTACGAGCTGTCGCCATCAGCTGGCCCCTTGTTCATGAACTCATCCAGCGCCAGCAGGTACATAATCTGAGCAGCAGCAGCAGCAGCAGCAGCAGCAGCAGCAGCAGCAGCAGCAGCAGCAGCAGCAGCAGCAGCAGCAGCAGCAGCAGCAGCAGCAGTAGCAGCAGCAGCAGCAGCAGCAGCTTTGATAGGGCATCGCAGCGGGGCATGAGTCATGCTGTTGCTGCTACACTTGAGGATCTACATCAGGGCTCTATGCATTGCTTTCTTGTTGACATGCTGTGCAGACTGATGCAGTCACAATTTTACTTGTGGAAAAGGCTTTCGTCATGTGTTTGCTGATGACCTGCTGTTTGCAGCATCTGGTTTACTGCTGCAGACAGAGCACAGTAGGATTGCGCTCGCAATACAGAAGGCAGATTGTAGTGCCTACCTTGTAGAGGTTGGTGTCCTTCATCTCTGAAATTGTGTGGATGCTCAGCCGCGGCTGCACACCTGCACAAATGGGCACAACAATGCAGAGGATGAGTTTTCACTCAGCAGGGAACGTCACGGGCATTGTTTGCAGTAAATGCAGCGACGGTGTGGATGTGTCATCAGTTCCGCTGCATCACATGTAGCAAACCGTGCTGCACCGCTGCTGCTGCTACTGCAGGACCACATGCGTGCGGCGCTTCTAGATGCAGCTGATAAGTGTCAGGCAAGCGCCACTTTTCTGCTGTCTCAACTCTGCGTTTTGTACAATGATCCTGCAGCTGCTGAGCATTGGGTTTATGCTGGTGCTGGTGCTGCTGCTCCATGCAGTGCTGCACAAGCTACTCACGTGCGGCCACCTTCTTGGGTGGTGGTGGTGGCACTGCAGGCGTCTTGGCGGGAGGAGCTGTGACAGGCTTCTTGGCTGGCGGGGCTCTCACAGGTGCCTTTGCTGCTGGTGGCACTGAGACAGGTGCCTTTGCTGGCGGGGAATTCACAGGTGCCTTTGCTGCTGGTGGCGCTGAGACAGGTGCCTTTGCTGGTGGGGCTTTCACAGGCGCCTTTGCTGCTGGTGGTGCTGGGACAGGTTGCTTGAATGGTGAGGCTTTCACAGGTGCTTTTGCTGCTGCTGGCGCTGTGACAGGTGCTTTCGCTGGCGGGACTTTCACAGGCGCCTTTGCAGCTGGTGGTGCTGTGACAGGTGCTTTCGCAGGTGTCGCCTTCACTGGAGCTGTTGCTGCTGGTGGTGCTGTGACAGGTTGCTTGGTTGGTGAGGCTTTTGCAGGCGCCTTCGCTGCTGCTGGGGTTGTGACAGGTGCGTTAGGTGGCGAGGCCTGCACAGGCGGCTTTGCTGCCGCTGGGGCTGTGACAGGTGCCTTCGCCGGTGAGGCTTTCACAGGAGCCTTTGCTGCTGCTGGGGCCTTCACTGGTGCTTTTACAGCAACAGGTGCTTTGGCTGGTGCTGCTTTCCCAGGAGCTGTTGCTGCTGGCGTTGTGACAGGCGCTTTCGCTGGTGACGCTGATACAGGGGTCTTGACTGATGGCGTTGTCACCGGTGCCTTTGCTGGTGGCGCTGTAATGGGAGCGTTTGCTGGTTGTGCTGTCACTGGCATTTTTGCTGGTGGCGCTGACACAGGCGCTTGCGGTGGTGGCACTGGTGTTGGATTTGCTGCGGGTGGGGCTGGCAGCTCCCTTGTCGGCGGACTGCAGAGCACAGTGATGATAGACATGGTGCATGCATTGAACATAATTCATCTGGCAAGCGGTACACCACCATTGATGCTGTCTCACAGATGCTGATATGGCAGCCTTGTCAGGTGATGCAGAAAATAGACACATATGGCATGTTATGTTGAGTTGCGTGGTGCCGGTGCTGAGCTCTATCCCATAGTAGTGCAGCAGCCTGTGTTGTGCTCACCTGCCCGGGATCTCGCTGCTGCTGCTGCTGCTGCTGCTGCTGCTGCTGCTGCTGCTGCTGCTGCTGCTGCTGTCGCCGCTGCTGCTGCTGTTGCCGCTGCTGCTGAAGTCACTGCCGCTGCTGAAGTTGCCGCCGCTGCTGCTGTCGCTGCTGCTGACCTTGCCGCTGACGTCACTGCTGCTGAAGTTGCCGCTGCTGCTGAAGTTGCCGCTGCTGCTTGTGCCGTTGCTGCTGATGTCGCCGCTGCTGCTGATGCTACTGCTAATGTTGCTGTTTATGCCAGCGCTGCTGAGATTGCTGCTGCTGCTGCTGCTGCTGCTGCTGCTGCTGCTGCTGTTGGTGCTGACATCGCCGCTAATAGTATCAGCTGCCATAGCTGGTAGAGCTGCAGCAGCTGATACCAGCAGGAACAGAAGCATTGTTTGTGCCCTGCCCAATTGCCCCATGGTGCTGCTGGCAAGGCCTCTACTGTACAGGCACTGCTGACAAAGCTGCTGCAACGAGCCTGTTTAGTGTTGCGTGTATTTTGTTGAACCTCCCGTGTAGGTTGAGCTCGGTTTTGGGCCGGTAAGCGTGTAAAACGGCAAGTTGTACACAAGTTTTCTCAGCTGGCCGTGGCGCCCATAGTGCTGCTGCAGAACGTGTTACGGCGACACTTGTGCCTGATGCTTGTACCTTTTGCGTTATTTCTGCTGATAAGCAAGTCTATCGGCGGCGAAATAGGTGCATCAAGGCAACGAAAGCCCAGTGGCGGGAGAAAACGCGCTCGCTAAAAAAATGCTGCCGTCCAGAAAAACTGGACGTGGTAGCGCGCAAGTGTTGATTTACTTCACGTTCATCATGCGCGGCACATGATGCTGTGGTACACGTGCACGTCGTAAGAGCCGTGCAGATGGGTCCTGTCAAGTTTGCGGGCAGTATCACGTTTCTAAGTCCATGCAGCCGTCGTGATTTGCACGATCCAATTGACCATAAGACCTACGTACGATACACACAGTCGCCAGCAAACAAACGTTTCAACCCTTGGATCAAGCAGGGGGTTTGGCAGCTTTCTGCTGTACATGTACACATGCGTGTGCTGACACAGCACCTATGACTGCAAGTAGCCAGCCACCTTTGCATCTGATTGGTGACTGACCCATAAATATATGCATGTATGTTAATTAAGACAGCAGCTAGCCGAACACATGTGCATGCGTGAGCTACAGGGTGTGCAATGTGCGCCGCACTGCATCAGCGCCTGCTGTGTCTGCAGCAAGGGGCCTCAACAACAGCCAATGCCCTTAGTCACTACGTTAGTAACTGGTTGTTCTGCGACGCAATGCTGGCACAAAAGGCGGCGCCCGTCGTCCTGGTTGCCACACTGTAGATGCCACACCGCCGCACTGCCACAACTGCCGCAACTGCTCGTTTGTAGTGCTTGCCACAGTGAGCTTGCCTTGCTGGCAGCCACAACTCAAAATTAAGATCCTTGGCGGCTGCAGGTCCAGCATGCAGCCATTGTCAGCAACGCCTTCACGCGCCTCAGCCTCCTGCAATGTCTGATCCATGCTGTGTCAAAGGACAACTCTACACATAAAATGCATCGTCACGCACCTTCATGCACCACATGATTCAGGAGAACCGCGCCCAAAGTTTCCTTGTGCTCCGATAGAAGTGTCATGCGGGCACAGGCTGTGCCGCACAGCAGTCCCGCAGCATGTCATCAAGCTGTGAGCAGCGGCGGCAGCAGCTGCCACCCAGCAGCAGCATCCTTGCTGCCCAACCTGTGAACGGCAGTTGCATGTGCTGTGGCAGAAGAATCTGGCAAGTGCGGCTCTGGCTTCGGGGCTTTCAAAGTATACAGGTGCATGTGCAGCCCGCAAAATGTGTGAACAGCATCAGCTGTTGGCGGGCGGAATTGCAATTGCAAGCCTGCTCACGTTGGCGATCGCTGCGGACTTCAGATGCCAACACATCCTTCAAAACTTCGTTACTGCTCCATTTGGCATGTGCATAGCTAAGGGTGCACACTGTGAGTGATGCATGCACACAGCATGATACACACAGCATGATACACAGCATGTGCATGCTCTTGCTGGCCAGTTCAGCTGGTCAGCACAGCACAGTAGCTGCACAGCACCCATGGTGGCTGATGCGCATGCCAACTGAGGCGAGGCAGCAAACCAATTGTAAGCTGCCTGTAACGTTCTTCAGTTGCAGCGCTTGGCTGGCTGTAAGCGCGACTGCTCCGAACAGCATGGTGGGCTGCTTTGTTGGTCACACATGCCATGACACACAACCCTGACCCTACTTCTGCGCCAGTATAAAGCAGACAACATTGCTGCTTTGAATAAGTTGTATTAGGGCATGGCCACTGCTTGTTTCGCTAGAACTGGTGGCGTTGACACAGTCCGCAACTGTGCCTCGGAGTCGAGCACCGCCTGATACGGGACTCGGTCAGCCTAGACAGAGCTTAACATGTTTAAGTTGTTTGTTATCATTGCTGGTAGCCCACACTGGTGCCTCGAACTGCACTAGACACGCCGCTTTGTTGGCACGCCCTGCTCACCATTCGCGTCATACCATTCGTGCCGTGCTGTGCTACAATGAAACTGGCGATGACTGAGGTCATACACAGCGCCAGGCAGGCTCAGCTGCAGCGAGACGATGCAGCAGCTGTGTCAGCAGCGAGGGTAGAGCAGCAGCATCAGCAGCCACCTGCCAAGAGGCATTTGGATCAACCTGTTGAGGAGCAGCAAAAGCGGTTGCAGGTGTCTAGGGAACCCACTGACACAACACAGCAAGCAGCCCCAGCTTATGTTAGTGCTGACGCACTGCAGCTGCTGCGCCATGCAGCTCAACAAGCACTGCAGTTTCCTGCAGCAGAGGCAGCGGACAGACCAGCAGCAGGGTCACTTGCAGGCGGCGCTGCAGCTGCTGCAGGCAGGTTGGAACCACCTAAACCCATCAATCCGCTTGCAGTGGAGTCCGCAGCCTCTGCATTGCACAGCAAACAGCAGCAGCAGACGCAGCTGCTGCAGCGGTTGCTTGCAGGACAGCAGCAGGTGCAGCTCAACAGCAGCAGACCCGTGTTGAACAGCAGCAGTGCTGGCGCTGCTGCTGCTGCTGCTACTCCTACCGCAGCAGCACCAGCGGCGGCAGCAGCAGCAGCAGCAGGTGCCCCAAGCAGCAGCAGGGAGCTTCGAAAGTGGCTGGCACAAGGCGCTGGATCTTCAAAAGAAGGCTCTGCAGGGCCAGGCACAGCCCCAGCAGCAGCAGCAGCAGCAGGTGCAGCAGCAGCACCAGCAGCGAAGCCAGAGCAGCATGCAGCATGTGACATAGACTGGCTCGTAGCGTGCAGCTCAGCTGCTTATGGCGACAGGTGGAGCACTACTGCCGCTTTCCGCTGCTGGTCAAAGGTCTGCGGCACTACATCAGTCACCGCACTGTACACAACAGACGCAGTGCAGCAGCTGCTGCAGTACCTCAGCACGCCGAATGTGGTGTCGGCCGGCACCGCACACAGCTACGCGCACGCAGCGCAGCGTGCATTAGGCTTGCCTGAGATGCGTGCGCTGTTGCCTGAAGCAGAGATGCTAGAGATTGGTGCAGCGATAGAAGCAGCCAAGAAGAAGCTGTATGTGGCAAAGCACACCAAGCAAGGCCGGCCGGCTGATCTGCCAGCGCAAGCAGTGAGAGATGCTTCAAAGGCAGCGAATTGGCCCAAGGCAAAGCAGCAGCAGCAGTCTGCAGCAGCATCAGCAGCGATCGCAGCTGCTGCACTGCGCAGGCGCGCGCGGCGGACGAGCGCAGACGCTGCGGCCCGCATGCGGGCGAGCCCCGCCGCCGCTGCCGCAGCAGCAGCAGAGGAAGAAGAGGCAGGGGTGGAGTGGGATGCTGCTGCTGCAGCTGCAATGTATGCGCCGGCAGCAGTAGAGCACCCGCAGCCACATGGCACTACTGCCAGGCTTGCTCAGAGAGAGAGGGGCCTGCTGCTGAGCAGTGCGATGCATGGCGCACAGAATGGCTCAGGCAATGGAGCGCAGCACGCAGCGTACAACAGTGACAACGGCCAAAAGCATGAGGCAGCAAAGCAGCAGCAGCAGCAGCAGCAAGGGCAGGAGCAGCTGGGAGCATGGCAGCAGCTCCGCCAGCAGCAGCTGGAGTCATGGCAGCAGCTGCAGCAGCTGCAGGAGCAGCAGCAGCAGCAGTCGGGTGATGACAGCGAAGCAGAGTGGCAGGCTGTGCTCCAGGACTTGCTGATAATGGCACAGCCGCAGAATCTGGTGCAAATAGTTACAGGAGCGGCACAGGGAAGCATTCCAGCTGTGCTGTCACGAATGACAGCAGGTGTTCAGGCATGCATTGCTGCGCATTATGGGGAAGATTTGCTGCAAGATTTGCTGGGGGTGCTGCATGGCATCCTGCAGCAGCAGCAACTGCAGCAGCAGCGGCAGGGGCAGGCACGGCAGCAGCAGCAGCAGCTGGCGATGCGGCCGCCGGCTATGAGGCAGATTGCAAGGGGCTCCGGTGCTGCTGCAGCTGCTGCCGCAGCAGAGCAGCCTGAGCAGTGGACTAGTCAGATGTATGATGCTGCAGCTGCTCAAGATATTGAGGATGCTGGCAATGGCATTGCTGCTGCTGACAATGCAGCGGCAGCAGCAGCAGCAGCAGCTGATGGAACAGCAGCAGCAGAGGCGGAAGCAGCAGCCGCAATCCTTACAGCCAGCGCCAACACGGAGCTGCTTCCAAGGTCCACCAAGCAACTCAACGATGCAGCAGCAGTAGCAGCAGCAGCTGTAGCTGCTGATGCAGGCGACTATGCATCAGCAGCAGAAGCAGAGGCAGTTGCTGCGCTGCTGCAGGCTGCAGCAGCAGATGACTTGGACAATGTGCCTGATGCTGTGATGAACCTGCCGAGGCCTACTGTGCAGGCTCGGCAGCTGCAGCAGCTGCTGGCCTTGGGTATCTGCACGGAGCAGCAGCAGGCGCTGTACTTCTACCAGTGAGTTGGCTTTTGCATGCTGGCTTGTGTTTTAAATCCCTTGAGCACTGTTCTGCTGTTTTTGTTGTGCCCTGCACTACTCTGCACTGAGCAACAGCAGGCGCTGTACTTCCACCAGTGAGTCAGCTGCCGCATGCTGGTTGGTATTTCGAATCCCGTGTTCTACCTTCGGCACTGCAAATGTTAAAGCACCGGCTGTCATCACGCGCTGCTCTCACCGCTCACCTGCGCCTCGCAGGAATGGTGTGGCCAGTGTGGCCCGCAGGTCTCCTGCATTTCTCCTCCAGCCTCAGCTCCACACCTCTCAGCTGGCGCATGCATTTGCCTGCTGGTCTCCCTCGCTGCCTCGCAGGCCGTGAGCCTGCTTTCTGCCGTCACAGCCTCAGCTCTTCATCTCTCAGCTGACACATGCATTCTCCTGCTGCTCTCCCTCGCTGCCTCGCAGGAAGCGCGGCCCGCAGGCGATGCGCCGCACCATCGTGCGCCGGCTGTGCAAGCTGCTGCCACCCTGCGAGGCGCATTACGTGGCAGTCAACAAGCAGTGCGGGCTGAGCAGCAAAGGGCTGCAATGGGCGCAGGAGCACTGCGAGAAGTTCTTCTTCAAGGTGCTGGGGGACCCGCGGCAGCCTGGTTCGGCCCCCTGGCCTGCTGTGGCTGAGATGAAGCCCAAGCAGGAGCTGAAGTACCTTGCCCGTGAGTGATGTTTGACACATGTTGAGTTGTTCAGTTGTTGGTTTGTGTTTGGGTGTGGTCTGGAAGCCTTGCACAGCCGTTGTATGGACTGCAAAGTGCTTGTTTGTGCGCAGCTGTCTGTGCGCTGTGTCTGATGTGGTTCCGGCTGGCTGGCTGGATGCTGCGAGAAGTTCTTCTTTAGGGTGCTCAGGGACCCGCGGCAGCCTGGCTCGGCCCCCTGGCCCGCTGTGGCTGAGATGAAGCCCAAGCAGGAGCTCAAGTACCTCGCACGTGAGTGATGCGTGACAATTGTTGGTTGGTTTTGTGGGCGGACTTTTTGAGAAGAGCCTCGAACAGCCATCCCCTGGACTCGGAGTGCCTGTTTGTGTGCAGCTGTCTGTGCGCTGATTGCTTGTGTCTCCCGAAGTAAGCATGCCAGCGCTTTGGCACTATCGGCAGCCTGGCTCTGCGCCGTGACCTGCTGTTGCTGAGATTAAGCCTAAGCAGGAGCTCAAGTACCTTGCACGTGAGTGATGTTACGCTTTATTGGTGATTTTGGGTTTGGGTGTGGGTCAGAATCGCCGCGCAGCCGTTTTCTGGAGTGGGAGTGCCTGTCTGTGCGCGGCTGTGATGTCATGCTGCTTGGTTGTCAACCAAGGAAAGCATGCTAGTGCTTGGGACTTTCAACAGCCTGGCTCTGCGCCGTGGCCTGCTGTTGCTGAGATGAAGCCTAAGCAGGAGCTCAAGTACCTTGCACGTGAGTAATGCGTGCCACCTGTCTAGTTGTTGGTTTGGGTTTGGTTGAAGTATGGACGCGTTCTCGTATGGATTGCAACGTGCGTGACTGTGCACAGCTGTCTGTCCGGCTGTCTCTGATGTGGTGCTGGCTGGCTGGCTGGCTGGCTGCTTGGGTGTCGCCCGAGGGGAGCATGCCAGAGGGTGGGGACTTCTGACAGCCCGGGTCTGCACCCTGGCCGCGGGGGTTCAGCAGCCGGTGCCTCCTTGAATCAGGAACAATGCTCCTGCGCAACAACAAACAATAACGCTGCCGCCGCTGCTGCTGCTGCTGCTGCTGCTGCTGCTGCTGCTGCTGCTGCTGCTGTGTTGACAGGGCTGCTGACGTGGCTGCTGGGTGGGTGCATGGTGGTCACTGCAGCCAGCGCATCTGTTAACAAAATGCTTGCCTGGCTCACCCTGCTGTTGCCTCACCCAGCTGCTGCTGCTCGTGCTGCTGCTGCTGCTGCTGCTGCTGCTGCTGCTGCTGCTGCTGCTGCTGCTGTGTTCACAGGGCTGCTGACGTGGCTGCTGGGTGGGCGCATGGTGGTCACCGCAATGCACGTCAACGCGCTGTTTGTGCCAGGCTTCAAGGAGTGGAAGGTGGACAGCGAGGCAGTGACACACCTGCTGGGTGAGTGCAGTTTCTTTGTTTTTGATCCTTTAGATTTTAAATCCTGTAGAGTTCCTTTAGATCCTAAATCCTGTTTGTGGAGCAGTCTGGCTTCAAGGAGTGGAAGGTGGACAGCAAGGCAGTGACACACCTGCTAGGTGAGTGATGCATCTGCTGCGTTATGTTGTCTGCGAGCTTGACTGTGTCAGTCTCACGCAGTGGGTCGGCCCCTTGGGCTTGAGTGTGTGGCTAAGTGTGGTTTGTGGCGGCAGCGTGCCGCTGATGGTGTGGTGACTGGTTGCTGCTGTGTCGTCAAGCATGCACAACATGCAGTGTGGCTTCAAGGAGTGGAAGGTGGACAGCGAGGCAGTGACACACCTGCTAAGTAAGTGATGGCTCTGCTATGTTTTATTTTTTGTCTCTTAGCTTGCTTGTGTGAGCCTGGTGCACTGGTAAGTCCCTTTTATATGTGTGTGGCTCAGTGTGGTTAGTGGCGGCAGCGTGCCGCTGATGGTGTGGTGACTGGTTGCTGCTGTGTCGTCAAGCATGCACAACATGCAGTGTGGCTTCAAGGAGTGGAGGGTGGACAGCGAGGCAGTGACACACCTGCTAAGTAAGTGATGGCTCGTGCACTGGTAAGTCCCTTTGATATGTGTGTGGCTCAGTGTGGTTAGTGGCGGCAGCGCGCGCTGATGGTGTGGAGGCTGGTTGCTGCTTTGTCTTCAAGCGTGCACAACATGCAGGCCAGTTTTAAGGAGCGGATGTTGAACAGCGAGGCAAACCTGCTGAATGAGCGCAATCTTTTTTATGTTTTACATTGTTGCCTGTTGGTGGAGCAGTGTGGCTTCAAGGAGTGGAAGGTGGACAGCGAGACAGTGACACACCTGCTGGGCGAGCACAGTTCATTTCTATGTTTCAGTACATTGTTGCACTGTTTGCGGAGGCATCATGGCTGCAAAGAGCTGAAGGTGGCCACTCTTTCATGCAGCAGCCTGCCAAGGATCACCGCAAATTGCGATCGTTGCAGCTGCATTCATTGGAACTGCTACAGCTGCAACTCACAGCCCCTGCATGTGTCTGTCTGTTGTGTACCCTGCAGGTGTCCTGCCTGGCAGTATGCAGCTGCCGCTACAGCCGCTTGTGCAGGACCCGTCACCAGCGCTGCTGCTGCCAGCCATGCAGGAGCTGCCTCTCCCTGCAGCAGCAGCAGCAGCAGACCCTGCACTGTTCCCTCTGCCTGCAGCAGCAACAGCAGCAGCAGATTTCTCAGCCCTGCAAGCTCTACCTCTTCCTGCAGCCATATCTAATGATCCAGATTTGGCTGCAGCAGCAGCAGCAGTAATGCCAGGGCCAGCAGCACTGGCTGCTGGGGCTACTGTCATGCCAGGGGAGGAGTCATCAGATGAGCCTGTGGTGATTCCTGCAGCGCTGATGCCGGCAGCAGCAGCAGCGCTCGCGGCGGCTGAGGCAGCAGCAGCGGCGGCGGCTGCAGCGCAGCGAGCAGCAGGAGCGGGGGATGGCCAACAGCTGCTGCTGTAAGGGGGATATGTGAAAGAGGGTAGTAGGAACACAGCAACACAACGGTGACATCGGGTAGGCAGAGGTATCTTCTTCTATCTCCTGCCGAGAGCAGGTGTTTATTGTGGCTAGGTAGGCATCTGCGTATCTCGTAATAGGTTTCAGATTGTGGGCTGTGATTGTTGTTTTTCGTTTTGACAAAGAGGACAAAGAGGAGGCCGTGCATAAATGTGTGAGTCAGGCAGGAGGTTGCCAGTTGCCATAAGTCTTCTTGAACATGTGGCCGGGGTGTTGTACGCAAGCTTACCTGCTCAAGCAGGTCGCAGTAAGCCAGCAAAGTGTGTCCATATGTTTCCATGCAAGGCCAAGCAACAGGTGCCAGATCTGCACCTGTGTTGTTTGACGCACTGCGACATGGCATGTTGTGTGGGCGTTCTGCAACAGGGGGTTGCAGCGCAGAGCTGGCGATCTGCCTGCCATGCTCAGTTGCAATGTCATCCTGTTTTTAGACATGCGATTGAGCACTATTTTGCATTGTGCTTTGCAAAGTGTGTACCCTGCAACTCTGATACTGTGTTGTTATGACAGCCAGGCGACTCTGCTGTTGCCTGCAGTGTGCGGTGCCTGCCAGATTTTCTGCAGCAACCATGTATGCTGGCTGGCAGGTGCGTTGACACATGCATTGGTATGACTGTGTGGCAGTATTGCAAATTTAGATGCTGGCGTGCGTTGTCGCGTGGTTGGCATGTGTGGGTGCCACCATGTGATTTGTGTCACATGACATGACTGCACATGACATGGTATTGGTTTTTCCTGTGTTACTTTCAAAGTGGAAACTTGCAAACGGCTATAATCCACATCTTTCATCGTGGCCAAAGCAGGCGTGGTGCTGCACTGTCACCTGAATCAGCAGAAGCAGCTGCAACCGCTGCAAGCAGCAGCTGCAGCAGCAATGGCCACCTCCCCAGGCCATCTGCTTCACTTGATTGCCTGGGCTCAAATCGGCGTCCTTATCCGCGTATATCTCGAAGTCCTGCTCGGCAACGGCTGCTCGCCTAGCCATCCCTGGATTCCGTGTATCACCAGCAATGGCTCCCGCACTGGCGGGGCTTTCTTCGTCGACTTGCCTATAAACGTAGCTGGATCGTTTCTGATGGGCCTGTTTGTTAGCTCGGATGTGCTGAGCAACAGCTTACGGCACACGCTGACTGTAGAGGCGCCAGTTGCGATGCTGCCGGTGCGGAGTCCGCTACAGACACACCTGCCGTTCCAGGTGGGTGCAGTGCTGCTGCAGGAAACGGTGTTCACTGTGATGCTTATGTTTCAAACAGCACATCAGCAGCTGTGAAGCAGAAGAAGGACAACTGCAGGGCACAGCAGCAGCAACAACAGCAGCAGCAGCAGCAGCAGCAGCAGCAGCAGCTACAGGAGTACTACTTGCAGCTATGCTACTGCTGCTCTGCTGCTGCTGCTACTCCTCAGCATAGTAAATTGTAACCATAAAATCGCTCGGGAATGCGCTCACGCAGACATTCACTCGAACAACAATGTGCCATGCCCATAGGACTGCTTTGGCAGAACATCCTCACCAGCACAGCTGCTGCTGACATAGGTAGAACAACAAGCTTTCCCTGTGCTGCAATTTGCACCTAACGCAGCACCATCCTCTCCTGCACTCTCATCCTCGGATCTATCTCCGAACCACACTTAAATGTATGTATCTCATGTAGGTGGGGCTGCGCACAGGTCTGTGTGGCTCCCTGACCACCTTTGCCAGCTGGCAGCTGCAGATGGTCATCATGATAGTGGGAGGCAAGCCCATGCAAGGTGGCAGCAGCCAGTGGGCGGAGGCAGTAGCAGGTCTCATCATCGGCTGCATGACGTCACTCGTGTCACTAGTGACAGGTCAGCACCTGGCACTGTATGTGTATCACAAGCTGAATCCAGCGGCGTTCATTCCGTTTGGATCTCCGGCACCTGAGCAGCTGGCACTTGAAGAAGATGACAAGATGACGCAGCAGCAGCAGCAGCAGCAGCAGCGCAGTAGTGCAGATCTGGGGAGGGTGTCAGGGGAGGGTTCAGTGAGCAGGCCTGTGCTGCGTACAGTCAGCTCCATCCGCCGGGGCGGTGCCACATTGGTCATGGTAAAATCAGACAATGAGCCCTCATATCATACCCAAGTAGCAGCAGATACACAGGCGGCATCGACAGCAGCGGCAGGCGGCGCAGCAGCAGGTACTGTAGTGAGCTTTAGCTACGGCAGCAGCAGCGGCGATGGCGCAGCAGGCAGACCTTTGGAGCAGCAACAGCAGCAGCAGGGTCCGTCGCCGTTTGCAGCATCACAGCTGCAGCTGCCACAGAGGGGGACTTCTGGCTCTGGCAGCATACCAGCCCCGCGTGCCAGCAGCATAGGGCTAGGAGGCGGCACTGGCAGCACAGCAGCAGCAGCAGCAGCAGCAGCAGCAGCAGCAGCAGCACAAATGGTGCCGAATGGCAGCTTAGTAACAGTAGTAACAGAGCTCGATGATGACAAGGCAGCACAGGAGCTGCTGCCATCTGTGCTGCTAGTGGATGGCTTTGCGGTGCTGTCGATGTGCCTGCTAACAAGCATCAGCATATGGCGCATTGTGATGCACTCGACTGGCCAGCTAACAGCAGCAGCAGCAGCAGCAGCAGCAGCGGGGCCTTTTGATGACCAGTTTCTGTGGTGGGCAATCCTGTTTGGTCCAGTGGGCTGTTACTTGCGGTTCTACCTGTCGCGCTATAACGGCGCGTTACATGGGCACTGGAAGTGGTTCCCGGCCGGCACGTTTGCAGCCAACATGGCGGCGTGCATACTGGACTATGTTATACGGGCGGCACAGGCGAGGGTTCAGGGCTTGGATGCAGTGCAGCTGGCGGTTTTAAATGGCATGGTGTCTGGCATTGGCGGCTGCCTGAGCACGGTGTCTACGTGGGTGGTTGAGGTGAGCTGCAATGAGTGGGTTTGTTACCACATGAATTTGCATGGCATCTAGCAGTGTGTTTCAAGCTTTGAGCTGCAAGCAGTTGTATCCTGCTGCCCTTTGCTCTAGTGTTGCATGCGGTGTGTGGATGATGACTGCATCATGCGCTGTCACCCTGGTTGCAAGAAGTTGGGTTGTTTGAGTACCGTGCACCGCACCAGCATTGAACTGCCCCTTTCATCTACATTATGCCACCGTTGAACTGCCTGCAGATCCGGATGCTGTCCTTCTTGACCCTTGCGCTGTACCAACAATGCACTGTCAATGCCTTGCCACTGTGTTGCTTATGTACTGCCTGCAGATCTAGCGCCGCATGCTGTCCTGCCCTGACACACTGCACTGCACTTCTATTGCACTGCCCCTGTGCTGCCTATATACCGCTGTTGTAGTGCCTGCAGATTCAGCGCCTGATGCTGTCCTTCCCCAACACCAGCCACAACTACAGCTAGATGATCGACGATGTACTGCCATTCACTTATGCTGTACTGCTTCTCTACTGCCTGCAGATTCAGCGCCTGATGCTGTCCTTCCCCAACACCAGCCACAACTACAGCTGGATGATCGACGATGTATTGCCATTCACTTATGCTGTACTGCTGT
Organism: Tetradesmus obliquus; assembly: GCA_030272155.1. Taxonomy (NCBI): domain Eukaryota; kingdom Viridiplantae; phylum Chlorophyta; class Chlorophyceae; order Sphaeropleales; family Scenedesmaceae; genus Tetradesmus; species Tetradesmus obliquus. Next base: position 1,452,308 of record CP126200.1, on the reverse strand, counting down.
TGTACTGCCTGCAGATCCAGCGCCTGATGCTGTCCTTCCCCAACACCAGCCACGGCTACAGCTACATGACAGGCAGCATTGTGACAGCAGTAGCACTGGGGCTGCTCATCTACGGCATCCCTGTCTGGACGATGACGTGAGAATGGCGTGGCCAGAAACATGCTGTGCAGAGAGCAACAAGAAACAATCATTGGCTATGCTGGGAAAGTTTGAGCATCGTGTGGTGCACTTTGTGACGTAGCAGTGCTGAGGCTGGCTCGTCACAGGCATTTCAGCGGGGTGCGCCATTACTAATACGTAGTACGTGCGCACACACAGTGTTAATATGCAGAGGGGCATCGTCTGTTGCGCAGCACATACAGTTGAGCAACTGTACATCATTACATGATGTAAGTTGGCAGATGACATTTTAATAGTTGTTTGTTGTTGCTGCCTCCGTGCCACACAACAGCCTGAAGCAGTGCTGGCAGCTGTGGTGCTGTGCTATGCAGTTCCACATCTTGACATTTTTTATTTTTCCGTGATGGATTCTGAGATGTTACGACATTGACAGCAGCAATACGCATAGCATCGGGCCATGCAGATGCTTCCCAAGTTGACAAGTGAGTTCGATTTTCAATGGCTTTGTCAGATATTGCACTGTCATGTGCTGCTCACTGCATGCGTATTTCCTCATCTGGAAGCATCAGCGTGAGAAATGCATGTGTGTACACGGTACATGGCTGCCACCTGCAGTCTACAGCATGCCCTGTGTACTTCTTGGTTTCTGCGGTCTGTGTGTGCTCTGCAGCACAGAAGGCGCAGCAGCCGCACCCCAGCATGCATCTGCCGCCACGGCATCATTAAGCTCTGCACCCAATGCACACAAAAGTGGGAAGTCGATCAAATCAGGGTGTCTCTCTCTACAATTCTTTTGTTGTCTTGCAGCCCATTAGAATCATGCGGAACCTTTTACAGTGTGATGCGGCACCAAAAACTGGTTTTGACAAAAGTTGAATGATCAGATGCTTGGGGTTTGTATTCAGTGCCAATGATTATGTCTGATATCAGCCTCAGCTGGGGATGATGCACCAATGTGTGCCACATGTCACTGGACCCCATGAGCCTTGCTTGTCTCCGCTATGGGCGGGCCTATGATCCTGCCTCAAGGCAAGCTTGGTAAAATGATAAAAACAGTATGACTTATGCGTGCTCGACTCTGGTTGAGGCTTAGCATCTCAGGCTACTACTAAAATTGTAATATGTGGACCGTGTGTACAGCGTTACATGACTTAGTCGCTAAGCCACAGTCATGTGACTGATCCACTCGTAGCAATTGTCGTCTTCACTAGCCTAGGTGTGTGACTGCACCTGGCCGTCGCAAAGGAGACGAATCCATGATGTATCTGTTCTGCCTCTGCCGTGTTCTAGGACTTGCCCGCCACGAACGCCAACTCCTGACTGCACAATAACATAACAATGTTGTAGAAAGAACACTCACCCTTTATAACATGTCAGACAAAACAACAACAACAACAACAACAACAACAAGAATGAGAACGCCCGTTTGGGCGGGTGAAGACAGGCGCAATGGGCAAAGCACAGGACAAAAGGCACTTCGAATCAACAGACCACCATTGCAACTGTCCCCCTAAAACCGACGCTCACAGCAACCAACACACGCCACCACCAAGCCAGCTCTGCACAACAACCTCAGCCACATATGGTACATCTGTAACACCACGACACGAAAACCACGTGCAAGTACTTGCCAACATGTCCGCACGCTCACACCCTGTTGTTCTCATCTCTATCGCACGCCACCAACCCAGCTCTGCACAGCAACGTTGCCCCAATATAGTACAACTTTTGACAACACCACAACCACGTGCAAGTACCTGCAGCAGCCGGCGCACACTCACACCCTGTTGTTCTTATCGCTGCCGCTGCTGCTGCTGTCCTCCCCGCCATCGCCGCCCACCACTGCCCGCTGCAGCTTTCCTGCAACCTCCTTTCCTGCGGCCACAGCCGTCGCGGCTGCCGCGCCAGCCTGCTGCTGTATCCTGTGCTGCTGCTTCAGCGGCGGCTCTGCTATCTTTGCTGCATCTGCTGCATGCGCAGCCACGCGATCATCAACGCCTGCTGCCTCAGCAACCTGCTCCACACTTGCTGCATTCCCCATTGCAGGTGTACTGCCTAGGCCAGCTGCCTCCTGCAGTACTGTGTCTGCTTCCTCCCGCCTCTTTCTGTTTGACTTGTGGTCGGACCAATCGGCCGCTGCTGCTGCATCTGGCATCGTTTCCTCAGGCCCTGCTGCTGCTGCTGCCGGCACTGCTGCTGCTGCTGCAGCAGCAGCTCGCTCTGCATCATCTGAGCCTCCAATTTCTCCCATGCCTGCTGCTCTGCTGCTGCTCCAGCTGATGCTGACACCCTGCCCAGCTTGCTGCTGCTGCTGCTGCTGCTGCTGCTGCTGCTGCTGCTGCTGCTGCTTCTGCTGTACCAGTGGCTGCAGCTGCATGTCCTCAAACCAGAGTGCTGCATCACGCTTGCCTTTCTCAATGAGCAGGCTGGATGTCTCCTGGGCAGATGCCACCAGCGCCCACTTGAGGATCTGCATGATTGGGCAACACAGCACAGGTTGCAGGCACATCATCTCATAAGTCCTGCTGATTGCTCTCAAACAACGCAGGGATGTGCGCATCAAGTTCAGTCAGTTTCATCAGTCAGGGCAGTCAGGGCCTATGACACAGCCCTGCAGGAGCGTCTCTGCGTTTGAGACATGCAGCCATGCACTTGTGCGACGGCACTAAGATGAGCAGGCTGGATGTCTCCTGGGCTGATGCAACCACCGCCCACTTGAGGATCTGCATGTTGAGAAAGCAGCAGCACAGGTTGCAGGAGGGACAATGAGCCACAGGTGCGGGCTTTGGCAACACATCGGACCGAAAACGCAGCCCCAGCATCTGCATATATATCCCGCCCCTAACAGTACAGACATCATCTTCACTGATCATCACTGCCAGATTTTCGATCATTACAACACACACCTGCTGCAGGTTGTAGGACCAGTTCTCGTACGTGTCCAGTGCGATACCGATATCAAGCAGGTCATGAAGCAGGTCATGGACCCAAACACACACAGTATGCTGTTGTTACTGTTGTTGTTACTGTTATATGACTGAGAGGATAACGCACACCTGCTGCAGGTCATAGGGCCAGTTCTCGTATGTGTCCAGTGTGATGTCGATGTCCAGCAGATCATGCAGCCGTTTGAGCCGCCTGCTGCTGCGCGTGGATGCCTTGAGCTTGGCCAGGTGGCTGCTGGGGAAGCACATCACCTGCAGCAACAGCAGCAGCAGCAGCAGCAAACCACACACCTTGTTGGGAACGAAAGTACAAAAGGCGCACCAGCTGGTGGGATAGCTGTTACACACGGCTGCGGTTGCTGCTGCTGTAGGCGGTGGCAGTTGTCTTTGCCAGGCAGCGCATGAAATGCACCAAGGATGCTAAGCAGAGCCACAACTAGTCCTGTTTAAAGCAGCAGAGTACACCACGAGCAGCAGTGCTTTCTGCTTTTGTTGCACCACACTGACAAACTGAATGCACACCCTTGCGCAGCTTGACTGTGTACGCTGCCGTGAGCATGCTTGGAATGAACCATCGTTTGAGATCAGAAGGTGGACAGATCATACGTTATCAACACTGCACCATTGTGCTTGCAAGCATAATGCATAGCCCATTGCGCACCTTGACTGTGTACTCTGCCTCAGGCACGCTGGGGATGAATGCCATCACGCCACCATCCACGCAGTAGTGCCCGCGGAACTGCGGGCAGCGCGGCAGCATCACGTTGCGTATACGATACGTTACATCACATGCAGTGACAGGAGTGCGATTTTGGCCGTGCAACAGCAAGCAGCACTGCAGCACCAGACCGCAGCACCCTACTGTGTGCAAAGCACATGGCGCATAAATGCGCGTGAATGCTTTGCATGCACTGCCTCCAAATGCATACACGCTAGCGTGACAGCTGGTTCCTAACAAGCGAGCCTCCACCACCTGGCGTACTGCTGCAGCATAACCCAACTGTGCTGATGCCGAAACACTAGGATTGCTAAAGAATGCATGTGTGGGGTCCTGCCACATATACGCATGCAAAACATAAAAAATGCATGCACGGCTCACCTTGGTCATCCAGCGGCCATCAAAGTACCAAGGGATGTGGCAGGACGTCAGCAGCGCTGCAATCAAGTCGTCCCTGCTGCTGAACTCGCTGATCATGCGCGTCTGCCAGTACGGCAGCAGCCGCGTGACAGCCACATGTGTGTTGCCGCTGCACAGCTCATGCGCGTCCGGGGGCAGGTACTGCTGCAGGAACTCGCGCAGCAGCGGGCCCAGCCTGTGGGCAGCAGCAGCAACAGCAGCAGTGAGTTGTGCTGCACAGCTCATGCGCGTCTGGGGGCAGGTACTGCTGCAGGAACTCGCGCAGCAGCGGGCCCAGCCTGTGGGCAGCAGCAGCAACAGCAGCAGTGAGTTGTGCTGCACAGCTCATGCGCGTCTGGGGGCAGGTACTGCTGCAGGAACTCGCGCAGCAGCGGGCCCAGCCTGTGGGCAGCAGCAGCAACAGCAGCAGTGAGTTGTGCTGCACAGCTCATGCGCGTCCGGCGGCAGGTACTGCTGCAGGAACTCGCGCAGCAGCGGGCCCAGCCTGTGGGCAGCAGCAGCAACAGCAGCAGTGAGTTGTGCTGCACAGCTCATGCGCGTCCGGCGGCAGGTACTGCTGCAGGAACTCGCGCAGCAGGGGGGCCCAGCCTGTGGGCAGCAGCAGCAACAGCAGCAGTGAGTTGTGCTGCACAGCTCATGCGCGTCTGGGGGCAGGTACTGCTGCAGGAACTCGCGCAGCAGCGGGCCCAGCCTGTGGGCAGCAGCAGCAACAGCACCAGCAGCAGCAGCAGTAGTAGCAGCAGTGAGTTGTGCTGCACAGCTTATGCGCGTCCGGCGGCAGGTACTGCTGCAGGAGTTCACGCAGCAGGGGGGCCCAGCCTGCAAGCATCAGCAGCACCAGCACCAGCAGCAGCAGCAGCAGCACTGAGTTGCGCTGCAGCGCACGGCATTGGCTGGCAAAGGGAGAGTATTGCTGCAGGGAGCTCGCGCAGCAGCGGGCACAGCTTGCAGGAGAAGCGAGCAAAGCACGCAGCGTGAATGTGCAAGCAGAGCCACAGCAGCAGCATGAAGTTGACGCTGCATTGCAGTGCATCACGGTTGATGAAGGGCAGCATACATTACAGGGACATCATGCGCAGACGGGCCTGTCCAATGCAAACAGCATCAAAGTGCACAGTCAGATCATAAAAGGACTTGACAGCGCAATGTGAGTCCACCGCACTGCAAACTACGACCATGGTTCTGCGCACCTGTAGCGCGTGCCGTTCTTGAGGCAGTCCTCCCCAAACTCAATCAGGCTCTTCTCCACTGTCTCCATGTCAAGGCCTGGGAGTTGAATTACAGCAGCAGCAGCAGCAGCAATGGTGCGAAGACAGTCAAATTCATGCTGCATCATGCCACAACAGCAGCTGATACACCACCACAGGACAGCCAGCAGGTGCTAGCAGCAACATGGAAGCCGGGGTGCTGCTGCTGCTCTGAAAGCAAAAGTCTTTCACAGAGAGGCCCAGCTGTATGCTTTCCATTAGCAGCACACACTGCACGCTGCACCAAGTAGTACATGGTTGTGCACCGGCCCGACGCCGCAGTATGCTGCTGATGCACTTCAGCAGCCACTGCTCTGCTGCTGCTTTGTTCAATGCATCATCTTCCACAGCAGCACACCTGCATTAAAGCCTGCTGCTAGCCTTTTCACCTATCAACAGCACCACCCTTACCATCAGCATCAGCAGCAGCAGCCCACCTGCATTGAAGCTTGCTGCGATGAGGGAGCCTGCTGAGGAGCCTGCCAGCTGCGTGGGCCGTGTCATGACGCCCTTCTGCACCAGCGAGGACACCAGGCCCACTGCAGGACAAATCATGGCAACAAATCATTACATAAGAGGTTTGTTTGTTGTAAGTGTATGTAGGAGTGCTAATTCTACACAATGCACGCACAGGCATTGTACTGCCAAGCCAGGACTCCTGGCCTGGCCTGAGTCCCTGGATGGGACTGAGTGCCTGCATGGCGGCACTTGCATTGGGTGCATTGCATGTGCCAACTCTGCGAAGAGAGCACCACTGCATAACTATGATCAAAGATCAATATGATGTGGTTGATTCAGCTGCTGTTTGAGCCACGGCACTTCACCCTGCTGCTCACCGTAGTACGGGAACACCAGGCCTCCTGCGCTGAATCCAAAGCCCAGCGTGCCATTCAAATATGCCTGCTGCACTGCTGCTCTTTTGTGGGCTTTTATGTCATCTATTGTCATCCCTGACAGCCCAGAAGAGCTCTCTGACGAGTTACCAGCATCAGAGGCATCCATGCTGCTTGCAGGAGAGCTGCTACTGCTGCTGCTGTCTGAAGGCAGTGGGTGGCTCCTTGGAGTCTGCCGCACGCTGCTGAGGGACCTTCGGTTTATCAGCATTGCATCAAAATCATCTGGTAGCATGCTTGCAGCAACCGGTGGCCGCAGGAGCCTAGCAGGCCTGTGTACGTAATACTGACAGTGCTGCCCGCGTGCGGGAAGCCCATGGCGCGTACGCTCAGCTGCTAGCATCCTAGTAGTTTTTAAGGCGTATGCTGACTTGGTATGTAGCATGCTGGTCCCAAGCTTGCAAAGAGCCTCAATCGTCATGGAGGGAGTGCGAGCAGCGTATGCGAGGTGATCAGGGCATCGTCAATGCACAAAGCCAAGCAGGCATGTGTGTTGAGAATGGTTAGTATGCTTGCTAGACTGCTGAGCCAGTCCGTGGCACTGGGGCTTTCCACATGACATGACACATGTCACCCAACTGCCGCTTTGATGTGCGCTTTCGTACTGTGTAAAAGTAAAAGCATGAACATAAGGGTGTTTTATTCAATTTTCAGGCAGTGCTACGTCAATTGCGAGCAGTGCAGCTCGTTCTGCTGACCCAGTGAGATGTGTTCAAACTTCCCGTTGTCAAGGCACTGCTTACCCAGCTCAGAGGAACATTATGATTGGGACTTGAATCACATTCAACGCAACCACAATGTAGATGCTCTTCGGCGGGGTTACTGGGCCAGTCTGCAATCAACACAACAGCAGCTGCAGAAGGAGCCATCTCCACCAAGCTCGGTCAAACAGGACCAACGCAGGCTCTTGAGAAACCCATTGAAAGACCAGATACAGCACAATGGAGCAGCATCTGCCCTGTGGCAGGCCTTTGCGCAGCAGAAGCAACCAGGCTGTACAGAGCAGTCAGCTGGGCTGGTTGCGCTGCAGTGTGCTGCCCCAACCATGTTTCATCAGCAACGAATGGAGACTGTTGAACATGCAAATGAACAAACAAATGATGCCATTTATTATGTGAGCAGCATGCCAGACTATGCCAGGCAGCAGCTGCAAAGTCATCAACGGATTATCAGCAAGCACAGCAGCTGCAGTGCTTATGGCAGTGAGTACAGCAGCACCTGCAGCAGCAGAAGCACCAGCCCTGTGCCAGAAGATGACAGTTGCACTGAAGCAGCAGCATGTACAGGCAGCAACAACCAGCAAGCACATGCACTTACAGAGAGGGCAGCGCCAGCATATTCATTCGGCCGATCTGCTAGATGGATGAACAGCCAACGCCACACATCGAATGACCACACCACAGCAGCACATCACAGTAACAGCAGCAATAGTGGCAGCACCAGCTGCAGCAAGACTTTCCTGCAAGCTGCCGAAGCTGCTGCAGCTGCTGATGCGTTTGCAACAGCCAGGCGCCTTCTGGGGCTTGCACCAGGGGACAGGGGCAGCAGCATCGACCCTGCAGCAGCTGAGGCATTTGCAGCTGCGAGACAGGTGCTTGAATTGGCTCCTGATGCTGCTTTACCAGCTCAGCAATCGCAGCCAGATGACACAGAGCAAAAGAGGAAAAGAGTGCAGCAGAACCGCTCGCCCTGGGCATTGTCTGCTTGCTCAGAAGCAGCGGCAGCAGCAGCCAGCAGCAAGCGACAACGGAACATGCAAGTTCCTGCAGCCTGCCACGACACGCAGCAGCAGCTCGACGATTGCAAGTCTCAGCCAAGCAACAAGCAGCAGCGGAAGCAGCAAGTATCAGAAGCGCGAAACCTGGCACCAAGCAGCTCTGGTGCAGCAGCGACTAGTACAGCAGGCCCTGCTGCCCAGGCGCAGCAGCAGCAGCAGCAGCAGCAGCAAGCTCCCACCCAGGGTGAAAACACTTCCAGCCGCAGTCAGGCTGAACAACAGCGCAGCTGTCAGAGTGCTGCAGCTGCTGGGGCGGTGGCTTGTGCAGGGGGTGCTGCTACAGCAGGCATCAACTTGCTGAAGCCAAAGTGAGCAGGAGCGCTACACACCAGCTGCAGTGCATGCATGAAGCCGCATAAAACTTGCAGGCTGGCGCCTTGATGAATAGCTGTTTGTATGCTGCCCTTTGGATAGCGGAAGCCGCAACTGCTTCACAGTGTTTGTTGCTGTGTCTCTGCTCCTGCTGCTACTGCCACGTAGGGCTGCAGCATTCTCCTTTGGGCATGCCTCAGTCAAGCAGCAGATCCAGCAGCTGCTGCAGGAGAGGAAGCAGCAGCAGGCAGCAGCTGCAGCAGAAGCGGAGGCAGCGGCAGATGCAAGAAGCACTGCTCGTGCTGTGCTGCTGGCAAGCGCAATGGCAGAGGCAGAGGCAGCAGGGGCGGCACCAGCAGCAGTTGAAGTTACAAAAGCTCCAGCAGCAGCAGCAGCAGCAGCAGCAGCAGCAGCAGCAATAGCAGCAACATATGATGCAGAGAATCTGAGCCCTAGGCAGCTAAACGCCCGCAGGAGAAGCAGTAGCACCATCGGCACCCCTGCTGAATGGGGCCAGCACCACTCGAGTGTGCCCAAATGCAGCGCAGCTGAGCCAGATGCAGCCGTTGTGGCACCACACTCACGACAGCAGTCCCGCTTCCCAGCAATGCAGTCCAAGGTAGGCACGTTTGGTGCAGCTCTGGCATCATCTGGTGCTGCAGCTGGCAGTGCAAGCGGCACAGCAGGCAACTGCCTGCTGGGTCCTGGCAGTTACAATGTGACAGGCAGCGGCCTTGACGCGCTGTCGTACAGGCAGCGCAGCAGCAGGAGCAGCGCATTGTTTGGCAGCCCTGTGCGGCAGCGGCAGCGCCAGCAGCATGCGCTGCTGCGGGCTGGCCCCAGCCAGAGCAGCACAAGCATCAGCCAGAGTGTGAACATTAGGGAGAGAAGCGATAGCAGACAGAGGGAACGCGTGATAGGCGGCACCGCTTGGTCTGACGCGTTGTTGTGGGCTGCAGGAATGCCGCAGCCGTGCAGCTGGTGCAGCAGCCAGCAGCAGGGTTGCAGTGCTGAAACAGGGGGTGGCAGCAGTGGCTGCTGGCCGGCAGGCCATGGCTGCACATGCACAGCAAGGGAAGGGCCGAGTGTGTTCAGGAGAAGGGCAGGAGGCATTGCGTGGAGCGTACCTGGCATCACAGCTGCGCCAAACCAGCAGCAGCAGCATTGGGGTGGAGTTGACATGGGGTGTGAGCGCAGTAGCAGCGGCAAGAATGTGCAGCACGTGCGCAGCAGCAGTGCGCCATGCAGGGCACGTTTGGTGAGGCAGGTGGTGGCTGCAAGTGGTGCAGCTTCAGGGATACCAAGTCTGCACATTCATCCAGCAGCTGCCACCAGTCTATCTGCTGCTGCTGCTGTCTGTGTTCGCGAAGATGGGCTGCTGACACACAGCAGGCCTGGAAGGGCAGCAGCAGCAGCAGCTGGTGTGCTGAGCTGGCTGGAGGCTGATGTGGCAGCAGCCAGCAATGCCATAAAGCTGCGAATCAAAGGCGGCGTTATAACACCTCTTCCAACGCCCAACCCATCAACACCTAGACCATCCCCAGCCGCAGCAGGCCCAGCAATAGCGTGCACGCTGCCAGCAAATGCGAGCAGCACTGCTGTTGCACCCAGCGCAGAACAGCAGCAGCATGGCATGCCCGCATCAACATTGGATGGTGATGTTATTGAGCTGCCAGCTGCTGGCTCAGCGGCAGCAGCAGCAGCAGCAGCAGCAGATGATGGTGAAGTTCACAGTGGTCAGGTGTGGCTTGATGTGAAGTTCATACTGGTTGAGCCGCGATTGAAGGGTGGCTTGATCATGGCCAGGGCCAGCAGCAACCCTAGGAGCAGCAGCAGGCTTGGCTGCGAATCACCAACAGCAGCAGCAGCAGCAGCAGGCGAAGACATGCCTGCATGCAGGGATAGTCAATCAGCTGCTTTAGCTAGCTTCACATCAGCCCGGCATATTGACGTATGGTCATTGGACGCAGCTATCAGGCCACGCAAGCCTGTGTGGCGGTTCACTGCTGCCGCCAGGACCAGCTGCAACCTGGACAGCAGCAGCAGCAGCAGCAACGCTGGCAGCAGTGGCAGCAGCAACCTGCAGCTGCTAGACCTGCAGCCAAATGATGCCGTGCTGCACCCTCGCAAGGGCTTGGGTGTGCTGTGCTTTGAGGCCCAAGGGTCCCGGCAGTCTGGCAGCAGCAGCAGCAGCAGTGGGAGGGCAGGTTTGCGTGAGCTGCTGCTTGCTGCAAGGGACAGCAGCAGGGCAAGGTGCGGTGTGGCGAGGGAGTGTTGATTTTGGTGTTTTTTTTGCGGCTTGCAGGAGACATCGATGCTGTTTCTCCACACAACTTGGCATGCAGGAGCCGATGCACATGCTGCACTCTGGTCTGCTGTTTGCTCTGCACTGCAGCACTCTTGCTTCATTCTGTTACTGCATCATCAAATGTTCCAAGGGTTGCATGCAATAGGTGTATAATCATGTTTTGATTATTGCTGGATATGTCCTGCCTGCGCCTTGTGCCTTGCAGGCAGCCCGGCCCCTGTAGCTACAACATCAGCAGCGCCTGGGCCTACCTGCAGAAGCATGTGCCGTCAGTGCTGCTGGCAGCAGCAGCAACACAAGCCCTGGCAGCAGCAGCAGCAGCAGCTTCTATACCAGCAGCCGATACCAGCAGCAGCAGCAATGCCATGCAGGGTGCAGATCGTGCAGCAAGCCCTGAAGCTGCTGCTGCTGCTGCTGCTGCTGCTGAGTCAGCAAGGGAATGGTATGACCTGGGCAGAGCGCTGCAGCATGTGCGGCCCAGGGTTCCTGCCTGGGGTTTTGCGCCAATGCCAACAGTGGTGGCAGGGTTTAGGCACCGTGGTGCTTGTGGTTTAAATGGAGGTTCTGGCTGCAGAGGGGCTTTAACAGCTGGCCTGGAGCTGCTGTATGATGTGCAGCTCAAGCTTGTCAGAAGGAGGACAGCAGGTGCGTGGGTTTGACCGAATTTGACCGGCTGTGGCAGGAAATGCAGCTGCCAGCAACAGGTTCATCGTGCCACATGTGCACAGCATTTGGAGGCTGTTACACGGGTTATGCCTGCTGTGCCTGGGGCTGATGCTACTCCATATTGCAACTGCACCTTGTACTGCGCCTAGTTGCAATCACTAGATGCAGGTGATTCATCTCATCTAATCTTGTGACTGACTCTGTCACTTTCACTGCAGGTGGTGTGCCATTCCAGCTGCAGCTGCCACGTGCAATCAACAGCCACGCTGCAGCAGCAGCGCCCTCCGCCCAGCCCCACTTGGGCCCTGGCTGCTATGACCCCAGCTACAGCCTAGTACAGCCAGTACTGGCGCGGCTGCTGCTGCCATTCCAAGCTGGCAGCAGCAGCAGCAGCAGCAGCAGCCAGCAAGCTTTTGCAGGAGCTCCAGCTAACAGTAATGCAGGAGCAGCACAGCAGCCAAAGGAGGGAGATGTTTTGGACTTGGATGGGGCTGCTGCATTGCAATCAGTGCTGCCAAGCAAGGCAGCTCACTCTGCAGTGCAAATGCGCCTCATGCTTGGCAGGGAGCAGGCAGCAGCAGCACTGTCAGCTATGGCAGCAGCAGCAGCAGCCGGCAGAGGTTTTGGGGATGCGAGTGGTTTAGGTTTTGGGAAGCTGACCAGCCAGCTGCCATTGCCAGATGCTGACCTGGACGTTGCACTGCGGAGGCGGCTGCCTGTTGTTACAGGCTTTGTCAGTAAGAGTCCGGGGCATGCAGGTGAGCTTTGGCCCCTGGGTGAATGTATGCGCATGCGGGCAGCAACAATGACTTGCAACAGAAACATATGTCATGGGCTGCACAAGCATTTAACTGTCTGGCTGGCTGCCAGCATGCGGTATTTGCTTTGCTTTCAGTTGACAGCAAGAAATGCTACTGCGTGTTGCTGGACAATGCAAGACTGGATTGTTAACCACAACGTGCTGAGGACATGTGGCCTCTGCAATGAATACAAAGCTCCATCTGACGGCGAGTGGCTGCCACATCTCATTGGTGCCCGCAGGCCTAACACCTCCAGCAGATGCGGCAGCAGCACAGAGAGGCCCAGGCAGCTACCAGCCCCAGCACCCTGACACATTCGATACTGCAGCAGCAGCAGCAGCAGTAGCAGCAGCAGCAGCAGCAGCAGCAGCAGCAGCAGCAGCAGATTGTCTAGAAACAGGTGCCGCAGCACCTGGCCTCCCGGGCCCAGACTTCTCCCGCACCACGGACAGGCAGGGCTACCTGCCCACCAGCGAGGCAGCAGCAGCAGCAGTGCTGGCAGTGCGGCGGCTGGCAGCGATCGGTGCCGAGGGCGACCGCCTGGATCTGCATCCTAACATGTTACTAACACGGCCACGGCTGCCGCCCGGCTTGATCCAGCCGCCGCATTGTAACAGCCCAGCCGCCAAGGATCCGGAAGGTTATGCAGCACGCCAGGCACAGCAGATGGGTGCTTGGAAGGAAAAGCTATGCAGTGCTGCTGCTGATGCAGTGATGCCTCGGCCTGCAGGGCAGCGAGGTGCTGTGGAGTTTGACAAGATGCTACCGAGGGAGGATGCTGCTGCTGTTGGTGGTGGGAGTGGTGGGCAGGTGCTGCGGCTGCAGCAGTGCGACCTGGACTACAGGTGGGTGAATAAATCTTTGCTGCCGGCACTGCAGGCACTAGTTATAAGAAGCAAATCACATGGATGACACCAAGCTTGATGACACTTACATTTGCTAAGCACCCTTGGTGCAACGCACACAGCCGACACTTGGCGATGCTGATGCGACCTGTGTGTTGGCAGCATGATGCAAGCTGTTGATGCACCAACAAGCAAACAGTTTGTAACAACCATGTTGTCACAGAGGGATGTAAGTGAGGGTGGTCACATGTGGGCCCTGGCACTATCCAAGATAAATATCGTGGTGTGCTCATGACACCGCTTTGCTTTGCAGGGTTGAGGACATCCCCTTGAGTGTGCTAGCAGGCCACCGCAGCACCCCCAGGGCCCCTGCTTTTGCAACCATGCAGCCACGCACAGCAGCAGCAGCAGCAGCAGAGCCGGCGCCTGGGGACCTGCTGCAGCTGGATGCTGCTGCAGCAGCAGATGCAGTGCGGTCCAGAGCAATCGCAGGGGCTGTGGGATCAGGCACACATAGCACAGGACTCATCAACTTACAGCTGCAGCTGGGGAGAGAGGAGCTTAGGGGAAGTGCAGCTGGTGTGGATGTGGTGTCTACAGCTGATGCTGAAGCAGCTGCCTGGATTGGGTTTTACACTGATCCAAGGAGGCCTGATGTGCGGAAGCCGAGGGTGCCAGGGGCTTTTGGGTTTGAGCGGCAGCTTAGCAGGGCAGCAGTGTGTGCGATTGCAGCAGCAGCGGCAGCTCCAGAGGTGGGGAAGGAGACGGGGGATGTTGATGGGGGTGTGTATGAGCCACGGCTTGCAGCAGTGTGGCCGGCTGCAGCTGCTGCTGGGTTCACAAGTGCAGCTAGGCCAGGTCCTGCAGCAGCAGCTCAGGGGGCAGGGGTGGTTGAGCATGCAGCCGATGCAGCAAAGAAGGCAGCAACAGCAGCAGCAGGGGCAAGCGGTGATGGTACCACCGGTGGGAATGCTCAGCAGCAGCAGCTGTCCAGGAAGCAGAGGCTGCAGCTGCTGAAGAGCTACAACAAGCAGAAGCTCAAGCAGCAGCAGCAGCAGCAGCAGCCAGAGTAACGCTCTGGTCGAGTTGTGTGTGTTTGGTATGCTGCACAGCACTGCACTGCATGCGCATCTGGTCCGCATCTGCAGCAGCTGAGACATGTTAACTTTTTGCACCTGAAGCTGCTGCAACCTTTTAGCTGGGCTTATTGCATTTTTAAGTTTGCCATGCATTGCCTGGCAAGCTCAACTGAGCTTGCAGCTCACCAGGGGAGTCGAGAACATGCCGTTGACTTTGAAACCCTTGTTGCCAACAACGCGGCATACACGAAGCTTACACACCTGAGTTTGTATAACTTGCTGAAAGAGTGTAGGATCGTTCAGCATAAAACCTTTCACGTTGACGATCTGTCCGCACTGAACTGTTCCGCTTCAACTTGCGTGTGTTGATCTACTCGTTGGTACTTGCTATCTGACCTATTCGTAACCAACAGTTAATACATCAGATCTCGTATTACCTGCTGTACAATGCTGATGTGAAGCGAGAGTGATGCACAGGAGGATGCAGGTTAGCAGGCCTGAAGCAGGCGTGGTGGGCCGAACTCACTGCTTCTGAACGATGGAACGACACATGGGTTATACATGGAAACTTTGTACTTTTTTCATTCAGGACCTGCGAAATAAGGCCTGGTGTACAGTCACATACTGCCCTGCACACCTTTCCTCCTGTCAGGTGCTGCGCCTGGCACACGTGCCTGCTGTGCTGTGTCTACTGCTGAGCACTTTCATCAGTTTTCTGGCTCCAGCAGCAGCAGCAGCTTGTGTAGGGGGCGATCCTGTTGTTACCCCCTGCCCCTCGGCACTTGCTGCTGCTCAGGCCCTCACTGGCAACAGCGCACAGCTGCCAGTTTCAAATGCAGCATTCAGCGGCGCATGCACCCCGGGCGGCATTGAAGGGATGCTGTTAATCAGCAGCTTTGGCTGCCAACATTTGAACTCGACAATGCCGCTGGGTGAGCACATCATACGTGCTGCGCAGCTGAAACGATGGCATGCACAAGCAGTCATTCTCCCCCTGCATTCATGCAATGTGGGACTAAGGCACGGCTGAATCTGCAACTGCAGCAATGCCATATCGACCTCCTGCTATTAAGTATGCGCTGAGGCGAGAAGAAGGCAACGACATCATCAAGCAGCAGCCCAGTTGATAAGGGCAGCAACAGCAGCCTGTTCACAGCCAGTGCAAACACCTTGATGCTAATTAGCACACCTGCAGGGTTACGGCACACCTGGCAAATATACTGCTGCCTTGCTGTGATACTGCTGTTATACTGCTGCCGCAGGTGCCGTGGTGCTGAGCAATGGCGATGCGCGGATTGGAGCCATCACCAGCAACACAGCGCTGCAGCGGACGCAGGCCCAGGGCACAGGCATTGGCAGCGATCCAGACCTGCAGGCACTCTCAACAGCAGCAGGTTATTCCCAGGCACTGTATGATGAAGTGCTGCTGCAGTTTGACGTAACGCCTACTGCCAGTGGCAACTTGGCTTTTCAGTATGTCTTTGGCAGTGAAGAGTATCCAGACTTTGCCCCGAGCCCAGGTGAGGCATGCAGTTGTGTATGCACATGCAGGTGCAGTTGCAGTCGCAAAAGCATCAAACGCTGTCTGCAAGGCTTGGTTGGTGACAGGACTGGGCAGCCGCGGCAGCGACGGACGCAGCTGTTCAATGTGTTACTGTGCACACTGCCTTGCATGCTGATATTCAGCGACAAAACTTTCAAAGCGGTGTGTTGGCTTAGGCTGTGTCAGCTGCAGCTGCAGCAACACAGCTGAGCAGCCATAGCTGTGGCCTGCCCAGCAGCCGCACCACAGCTGCAGCCTGTGCATCTTGTGGGGTGCCATGTTGGAGTCTGTCACTTTTCACTCACCCGCTGTCCACGCATTTCTCACTGCCGTCACGGTGCAGACTATCCGGATCCATCTCCATACAATGACATATTTGGCTTCTTCATGTGGGAAGCCTCCGGGACCCACACCAACATTGCCCTGCTGCCAAACACATCCAGCCCAGTCAGCATTTCTACGGTCAACGCGTTACACAACACCTACTACATCAACAATGATTATGCTTCTGCAACAAAGGCCACGGAGCTCAACGGGCTCACGAAGCTAATCAAGACAGCGGATTACTACGTCACGGCAGGCACCACGTACCACGTAAAGCTCGCGATAGCAGATGGCCAAGATGCTGGTATCGATTCCATTGTTTGCATTAGGGCTGGCTCTGTGCGGTTCAATATCAAAGACTGTGTTGGAGCGTGGGTGCCGCATATGTGGGGTCCGCTGAACGGAACTTGCACAGGGGCTTGTGAGGGAGGCGATGGGCTGCTGCCAGAGGTCTACTTCATCTCTGTTGCTGCTGCCAACGGTGAGCGCAAGCATGCAATAACTTTCGATGAATGTGACATGCATGCAGCTGCTTTTGCAATAAGCTCTGAGGTTGCCGTCACATCTCATGATCTGTGGCAGCCGCCGGCAGCCAATGCAAGCGCAACTGCCTGCCATAGGGCATCAACGTTTTTTCAAACATACGCCATAGGGCGTGCCAGATGCATAGCTGCGTGCAACCCTGGCATTTGTTTTGCTGCAAATCTGCCCACCGACACCTGCCTGCTTCTCGACAGGCGGAAATAATTGCCCAACCATCAACGGCACAACGCGGCTGTCCACGCCTTGCAAAAACAACAACCCCTGCCCCGTCAACTGCACTGCCGCATGGGTTGAGACCGGCAACTGCACTGGGCTGTGCTCTGGGGGCAGCGGCTTTGTACCAGAGGTGGGAAAAGCAAAGCACTGTAGTTGGTGCTGCTGCTGCACTGAGGCACAAGAGCATGCTGTTACAAGCCCATCTTCTAGGGTTATGAACAACAGCAGCGCTGCAACATGACAATTGCAACCTACACCCACTCCAACAACTGTGCTACTGTCTCTGTTATCTGACCACATGTCACACAGGTGTTTCTGGTTTCAAGCCCAGCCATGTATGGTGGCAGCTGCCCCAGCACAAATGGCACCACTCGGCTTTCCCTGCCCTGCAACAACACCACGCCCTGCCCTCCTAGGGACTGTATTGGCGGCTGGGTGGCTGCTGCTGGAGGCGCCTGCCAGGCTCCTTGCGGTGGCGGCTCTGGCTTGCTGCTGGAGCGGTATGTGGTCAATGTGACGGCTGCGTACAATGGTAAGTATAATTTGTGCTGATTGTGTGATAGTGTGTAACATATCAGGTGCATGTGGTGGCGGCTATGGCCTGCTGCTGGAGCGGTATGTGGTCAACGTGACGGCTGCGTACAACGGTGAGCGGCATTAATAACAAGTTTGTAACAGACCAGCTGCATGTGTGTTATGTGATACACGTGCCAGCTGCATTCAAGCTGAAGTTCAGCAAGGAGTATGCAGATGATGAACAGGCATGGAGCTGATGCAGATGCTGTTGTTCAGAGTACTGCAGATGACCATGGTGCCTGATCTTTGGCCTGCTGCTGCTGCTGCTGCCTGTGCGCCAACCAGGCACGGAGTGCCCAGAGGTCAATGGCACCACACGACTGGAGCAGGTGGGAGGCAGAAAGAGAGCAGCGAGGGCAGCTGCAACAAAATGCATGCTGTGCACCACATTATTCTGCTGCAACTGGCCCACCCATGCACATCATATGCACGCCATAACGACCCCCATGCATCTGCAGCACATGTATCAGCCTGAAATTGCTGTGGCCAGGCTGTGCATCTAATGAGTGCTTGCCCTCTGCCTGTATTCCGGTTGTGTTCAGGTTTGCAACAACACCACACCTTGCCCAGTCAACTGCACCGGCGCATGGCAAGTGCTCAACAGCAGCACATGCACAGGTATTAAACTCACTGGGTCAGGGCACAGCTGCCATACGGCCATGCACAGTGATGTCTTGTTATTTGACCCTGTCAAGCAACTGTGACTTGGCATGCAGTCTACACAATGAATGTTAGCAGTGAGCAACAGCATAACATGTGTATTTCTCCTTGTTTTGTTTGCAGGTCACTGCAGTGGCGGTGCTGGCTTTGTGCCTGAGACATACATCATTGAGCAGGCGGCGCTGTACGGGGGTGTGCCATGCCCCGAGGCAAACAACACAATCAGGTGAAGCAGCAGCTGCTGCAGCTGCTGATGCTATGTACAGCAGTATATGCAGCGTCAGCCATTGCCAGTAGTGCTGCCTGCCTTCTGCTGCTGTAAAACTTAACTACAAAAGCAACCGTTTACCAACATTGTAGTTTAGAGATGCCTTGTGTTGCAGGAGGCACTGCAAGATGCCCTCCAAGACAGCAAGTCTGCATGTCGTATGTGCACTGACCACACTGCATTCCTCCTGCTGCTGCTGCTGCTGCTGCTGGTGCTGCTGCAGGCTTCAGATCAACTGCACCAATGCGGAGCCCTGCCCGCCAGTGGACTGTGCAGGCAGCTGGCTGCCAGCAGGGCTGTGTGAAGGGCCGTGCGGCGGAGGCGAAGGGCAGCTGCCTGAGCGCTTCAACATAACAACACAGGTGTGTTGGATGCAAACATTAGTAAAACGCTATATAGTTGTGTGTGGATATGCCGTGACAGCACAGCTGCCTCATATGTTGCCTTATTTCAGTCTGCCAGCAGCCCACAACAGATGAGGCTCTTTGGTGTCAAGGCTCCTGCATTTGCAGTTGCAGAGTTGTGTGCGTCCTGCGCAGCTGACAGATTGCTGTTTTGCAACACACTACTACCCTCCTACGTTTGAACTCAACATAATTTTTGCCTGCAGGCTGCATATGGGGGCGCCAACTGCTCTGCAGCGCAGAATGAGACGCGCTTGGAGACAGCCTGCAACAACACCACCCCCTGCCCCATCGACTGCGTTGGCAACTGGACCGTTGTAGCCAGCTGCACTGGCGCTTGTGAGGGCGGCAATGGGACCCTACCCGAGCATTACTTCATCACAACAACGGCCAAATTTGGTGGAGTGCCTTGCCCTTTCGCCAATGGAGCAGCCCGCTCAGTGCTGGAGTGTACGAATGATGTGCCGTGCCCTGTGCCCTGCAACTATACCTGGGTTCAGAACGGCAACTGCACAGGTTGGTGGTGCTAGTGCAAAGCAGCGCTGCTTGGAGGGGGAGGTGCAGGAAAGGAATGCGTGTCATCCTGCGCACCCTACTGCAAGCAGGGCATGACAGTGCTTGCTGCCAGCGTCGAATCTGGTCTGGCTGAACTGATAACAGCATGCAGCTTCCAGCTGTGCAAAGATGCTGCACTGCGTGGTGCTGGCAACCGTCTCTATCTTGTATGCTACAATCCTACATATGTCACATATCATATGTGCAATTAAACTCAACTGAAACTTGGCGGCTGTGCACTGTTTGCCCTGCAGGTGGTTGTGGAGGCAACAGCGGCAAGCTGCTTCAAGTCTTGGTTGTTGCATTCTTATGCATATCCAAATCAACATTGCGGCTGTGCATTGCTGCTTTGCAGGGGCCTGTGGCGGTAGCAGCAGCAAGCTTCCTCAAGTGTTGGATGTTGACTGCCCAGCGCTGCATGGGACTACCAGGTCTACTGTTGCATGCACGAACAGCAACCCCTGCTTGCCTGTTGTTTGCTCTGCAGGGGCCTGTGGAGGCGGCAGCGGCAAGCTGCCTCAATCCTTAACTATTGCTTTTTCATAGATTGGTATCAACATTGTGGATGTGCATTGCTGTGCTGCAGGGGCCTGTGGAGGCGGCAGCGGCAAGCTGCCTCAGGTTTTGATTGTTAACAGCCCATTGCTGCATGGGACTACCAGATCTGCTGTTGCATGCACGAACAGCAACCTCTGTCCGCCTGTTGTTTGCTGTGCAGGGGCCTTTGGAGGCGGCAGCAGCAAGCTGCCTCAATCCTTAAATGTTGCATATTTATAGAGTTGTATCAAATTGTGGATGTGCATTGCTGTGCTGCAGGGTCCTGTGGTGGTGGCAGTGGCAAGCTTCCTCAAGTCTTGGTTGTTGCATTCTTGTGCATATCCATATCAACATTGGGGTTGTGCATTGCTGCTCTGCAGGGGCCTGTGGTGGTGGCAGCGGCAAGCTTCCTCAAGTTCTTATTGTTGACAGCCCAGCGCTGTATGGAGGCAGCTGCCCCGGGGCCAATGGGACGACAAGGTCTACCGTTACATGCACAAACAGCAACCCCTGCCCGCCTGTTGACTGCATTGGAAGCTTCACCAATTCCGGTTCCTGCAATGGAACGTGTGGAGGTGAGGACCACTCATTGGTATTTGGGTGCGGATCATTTGAAATCATGCATGCGGCATGGGCTTTGATGCTGTCTCTGGAGCAGGGGTTGCAGCCTGATACAATAGTGCACCAATGCGTCAGTCGAGCGATAAAAACCACTCACACAATCCGTCAAGTTCAGTGTCTTTCCAATCCCATCACACGCTGCCAGCTATCTCCGTATCTGATGCCTGCTGAGTACGCTGCCGTGCATGCACTTCTGTGCGTGCGCTGCTGTGTGGAGCAGGCGGTGCCGGCAAGCAGCAGTGGGGTGGCAACAAAGCAGGGCGCTAATACCATTCCCTCAACTATGTTCACGTCTCCTGCATGCTGGCCCTCCTCACGTGATTATGTCATGCATGTGCTGCTGTGTGCAGGCGGTGCCGGCAAGCAGCGGCAGCTGTTTACCATCACCCGGGCAGCAGCCTGGGGAGGGCAGAACTGCTCAGAGGCGGCCGGCACTGAGCGCTTCATCGACTGCAACAACACAGGTGGGCAGATCGATTGATTTGCTTTTCCATCGCTTGCGCTGACCATGGGCGTGCTTGTGGGGAGTGGGGATGCCGTGTGCTGTCTCCTAAGCTATGTTTGCACTGCCGTACGAGTCGGTTGCCAACTGCAGAAGCGTCCAACGCCCACTGCGCCTGCAGCATAAGGTGATGCCGCTGCATCATGCATTGTGTTGTCCAGATGCCGCCAGTCTGTTGAATGCTGCACCATGTAGCTTGTTTCAATAAGACAGCTGCCAGCATATGATGCCGAAATCCGGCTTGCTTCAGCCTGCTATGCCTTGCCATGCTGCTTGTTATTGCAGCCTGCTGTCCTGTCAACTGTGTGGCAAGCTGGGTTACGACCGGCAACTGCACGGGAGCATGCAGCGGCGGCGCGGGGCTCTTACGAGAGCGCTACATCATCACAGGTGTGAAGGGGGCGGTGCTGCATATGCAATAATGCATAAATTATGCCTTTGGCTAATGTTCCCGGCGCTGCCTGGGTGCTGCAAATGGGGCAAAGTCATAGTTCAGGCCATGTGTTATGCTTGGGATGAGAAGGCAACTGACACAACCTGATTGGCCAATAGTTCAGTGTCAGTGTCAACCTGGCTGCCATCTATCATTTACTAGTACAAACTTCTACACTTCAATCCTGTAAACAGCAGCATTGAGGCAACTGACTTGCGCTTCACTGGCCAGCTGTCATCACCCTAATGCATGTGTGTGGATATCAGACTCAAGTCCTGTGCAATGCTGCGGCTGCTTGTTCTGCTGCTTTGCTCCGACAGTGCCAATGACCTGCGGCGGAGTGGCATGCACGCGCAGCAACAACACCAATCGCCTCACGACTGAGTGCAACAACACCACTCCCTGCCCACCCCGGAACTGTGTGGGGTCCTGGGTGCCCCGCAACTGCTCCGGTGCATGCGGCGGCGGCTCTGGCCTGCTGCTTGAACAGTATGTGGTCACTGTGACGGCTGCTTACAATGGTGAGTGGTGTTAGACTAACACTGTTAGTAACGCCAGTGTAACCGGCCAGCAGCATGCGGCGGCGGGTCTAGCCTGCTGCTGGATTAGTATGTGATTACTGTGACGGCTGCGTATAGCGGTGAGACGTCTGCAAACACATACAGCACACAGAGCTCAAGTGTTTGATGTGTAGGGAGACAAACTGCTGTGGTATAAACTGCTGTGGTACCATGGTGTGAGCAAGTCTGCTGCTGCTGAAACTGCCCGAAGGCGGTGTGGGCACAAACTCCAAGGTTGGGTATGAACCTGCTTCTTTGTTGTGCTGCTGCAGGCACGGAGTGCCCTGAAGTGCATGGGACCACCAAGTCAGTGCTGGTGAGAGGCTTTGCAGCTCCGGATTATGGCCTGGGAGTTCTTTGGCCTGTGCATCTGCTGGCTGCGCTCGTCAGACAAAGAAATCCATGTCATTTTCATGTCATTTTCATGACAGTACTGGGCATCAGCACAGGCATGCACGTCTCAGCAATGCAGCATGCTGTGTGTGCACACGCTGCCTCAAAGTCATTCCATCTGTCAGCTGCATCAAGTGGCAAGACTCTGCTGGCCCCTGCAGTTTGTTCCATGACATGTTGATGTCGTAGCTGTCTGCATGCATGCCACAGCCGCAGCACCACAGCAGATGCCCGCTTTCAGAAGCACCGGATATGCAGATGGTATGTACCCGCGTACGCATGGATGGTGTGTGCACCTGTGCTGCAGGCCTGCAACAACACCAACCCCTGCCCCATCAACTGCACAGGAGCCTGGCAGGTGCTCAACAGCAGCCTCTGCACTGGGGCCTGGTAGGTGGTGTCCTGCAGCCGGCTGGCTGTACAAGCGTAGCAAGCACGTCGGTATGCCTCTGCCGTTCGGCATTCGCCTTAAAGGAGCAGCGGCAGGCCATGATGTTCTGGCAGTACTGCACAGTGCTGGCACACGTAAGGGCAAAGCTGTCTGTGCACCAAGCATGCAAGATCTGCTCCAGGCTAAATTGCTCTTAGAGCCTCAAGCTTTATGGCGGTAGCCTGCCTTGTGCGTTTTTCATAACAATGTCCGGCTCACCCTGACTACTGCTCGTCTTGCCCTGCCTGCACCTGTACCAGCGATGGTGGTGCAGGCTTCATACCTGAGACGTTCATTTTGAGCCAGCCGGCCATGTATGGTGGCACCGCCTGCAGCGCCACCAACGGCACTGTGAGGTGGGCAACAGAACAATATATTGTTGAATGCGCGTCCAAGCTGCTCTTGCTGAACTTGAGTGCAGCTCGCGTTGTGTCTGTCCCTGCTAGCGTCCTGGTCAGTCTCTTGTACGACAATATGTGCCTTGATTACACCACGTTGTGCCCAACCCATGCACTCATATGTACGCAATACGACGAACGTGCAGTACCAGAGAGATGGTAGGGAAATGTCCACACAGCTGCGTTGTTCGTGCTGCAGGAATGCCATTGCCTGCATCAACAACACGCCATGCTTGCCCGTCGACTGCGTGGGAAACTGGATCGCCAACGGCAACTGTACCGGCGGCTGCGGCAACGTGCGCCTGGGTGGGCTGCTGCCTGAGAGGTGCGTAACATGTTACAAAACTGTTACTTTGGACAGCGTTTGGGCCAGTGTTAGAACCAGCATGTCTGCTCAAGCAAGTAACAATCCGCGTGTGTAATGTAAGGAAAGGCAAGGGCGGGCTTTGAGAGAGGATAGTTACATGTGGGTCCTGGCACCATCTTAGACGTCGGACGTCGGACTCCCTTAAGTTCTGCAGGTATGAGCCATGATAGGGTGAACACACGCTTTGAACAGGCCTGAGAGGTGCTAACATACAGCAGCGGAGGGTGCATTGCTTGACGTACAGGCCTCAAGACCTTAGTATAGGTAGCTGCACAGGTGGCTGCAGTAATGTGCTGATGAACAGGCTGCAGCCTGACCCATCTAGCAGACTCTGCAGTCGGACTGCACTCGGTTTTTAGTCGCATGGGCAAGTATATTTGGCGGCAGTGCTTGAGGTGCATGTTTCAGGGCACTACAGCACATGTGAAGGTAGCTGTTTCCTTTTGCTTGTGTTCACAGGCCGGCTGCTGCTGCGCTTTGCGCTGCAGATATGTCATCACAACACCCGCAGCGCGCAGCGGCACAGACTGCCCAGCCGAAGCAGACACCCGCATGACCATGCCCTGCACCAACACACAACATGTACTGCTTTTGTTCAACTAGAAGTCGTGATTAGCTACAGCTTGAGGTGCAGATATCAGAATTCTACTACTCAGGTTTTAGTAGCTGTGCATCATACTTCTGGCTTCGTGCCCTGGCTGCTGCTATGCCGCCTTCCTGTGCCGCAGATATGTCATCACAACGCCTGCAGCACGCAACGGCACAGACTGCCCAGCTGAAGCAGGAGACACCCGCATGTCCACACCATGCACAAACAAGAACCCCTGCAGACCCGTGGCATGCAATGCCACCTGGGTATCTGCTGGGCCTTGTAATGGTGCCTGCAACAACGGCACAGGCACCAGGCCAGAGATGTATGTGATCTATGCGCCGCCGGTTGACAATGGCGCAAACTGCACTCATCCAAATGGCACCATTAGGTGAGAGCGGGACTGCATATCCACTGCTGCTGGGCGTGGTTGCAGCTGTTATCATTGCTGCACAGCAGCTGCATTCTCACGGCTGTGCCAAACAGCATTCATCCAAACGGCACCATCAGGTGAGAGGGGGACTGCTGGCTGGCTGCTGTTGGGTATTGTTGCTGCTGTTAGCGTTGCTGCACAGCAGCCATGTTCATGGGTGCATGCGCAGCTGCAAGTTACAAGTTACAAGTCCTACGCTTCGGAGGCAGGCAAGCCTGCTTGAGCCTATGCTCTTCCGTGCGTAAATTAGAGAAGGACAAGGACAGGCCTGGGCCTGAGAGCTCTATCGTAAGAACTCATTCCCATCCTACTACGCGTTGACACACGAAGCCCTAAGATAAGCTGCAAATGGACTCCGACGCCGGGCCCCTTGGCAAATGGCTGCTCAAGGGGTCGCTGCTCCTGCCGGCCTGCATGCGGGCAGACTGCCCCATGGGTCGGCTTCTCCCGCCAAGCCGCGTGGGAGCATAGTGCCCCACGGGCCGGCTGCTCCCGCCACGCCGCATGGGGCAACGTGCCCCATGGGCCGGCTCCTCCAGCTCCGCCTTCGCGCCAGTCCAGTCGCCGCCGCCTTCAGGTCTGCGTGTGTCAAGCAAGGGTATGTGGCAGTGCAATGTCAGTGTTTCTTGCGCTTTTTGCGTCGCCGTGGAAGCACAGTGTTGACGGGCTTGTGACAGCGGTTGCCATTATTGTTTGTGATGGATGTGGGTGCATGTTGTACGCGTACTGCTGCCGACGCGTGTGAGCGCAGCTGCAGCTGTGCACATGCAGTCTTATCACAACTAGAAAGGCAAAACTTTGCAAGGCTTTGGTGCTGCTGCAGGGCCAGTCGTACTGGGGGCTTTGGCAGCGCTTCAGGCTTTGTGCACTTTGATGACAGCAGCACCGCTCTGATGCATCATGGATGTTCTGTCAAGCTGTCTCCGCTGCTGCTGCTGCTGCTGCTGCTGCTGCTGCTTCCGCTGCTGCTGCTTCCTCTGCTGCCGCCGCTGCTGCTGCTGCTGCTGCTGCTGCTGCTGCAGGTCCACCACAACTTGCAAGAACCCCACGCCCTGCCCTATCAACTGCAGCAGCGCCGCTCCACTGCTGATTGTGACTGCCGCTGCCCCTGCATCCCTGCTGCTGCTGCTGCTGCTACCGCTGCTGCTACTGCAGATCTACCACCAGCTGCAAGAATCCCACACCCTGCCCTATCAACTGCACTGGCAGCTGGAGCAGCTGGAGCAACTGCACCGCACCCTGCGCAGGCGGCAACCAGACATCAACGTTCACTATCACAGCTCCCGCTCAGCACAACGGCAGTGAATGTGAGGCAGCCAACGGTACAATTCGCAGCCAGGCGTGTAACATGCAGCCCTGCCCTGAAGATTGCTGGGGGCAGTGGAGTAACTGGACTGAATGCAGGGCAGCATGCAATACCGGCTACCATACTTCATTTTTCACAGTGTACAAAGACAAGGCATATGGAGGAGCTGACTGTGAGGCCGCAAATAACACAATTCGAAATGACAGCTGCAACACGCAGCCCTGCCCAGAGGCGTGTGTGGGTGACTGGGGGCCATGGTCAGAGTGCAGTGTTAGTTGTGGCGGCGGCAGTCGGAGCGCGTCATTTGTTGTTACATCGCCTGCGCTACATGGAGGTGCTGAATGTGTGGAGGCCAATGGCACGGAGCGCAGTGAAGCCTGCAACGAGCACCACTGCCCCATCAACTGCGTAGGTGAGGGCGAGACAGCGATGGGCATGTTGATGTTGCAGGAATGCGAGGCTATTTACCATGCTGTCAGTTTTTTGTTGCCGCTCAAGTGCAAGTGCTGAAATCAGCGTGTACCATCTGCAACATGCTGATGCGTGATAGGCAGGAACAAACGTAGAACGAATTGCTTGCTGTGCAACAACCAAGCATCTGCTTCTGTTGCTGCTGCTGCTGCTGCTGCTGCTGCTGCCGCCTTGCACCCTTCCCACAGGCTCATGGGTCCCTGGCTCCTGCAACGGCCCCTGCAACAACGGCAGCGGCTCCCTATTGGAGTACTATGTTATAACAACCCCTGCTGCTTACAACGGCACAGAATGCAACACCACTCATAGTGCAACGCGCCCGGCTGCTTGCATCAACAGCCTGCCTTGCCCCGTGCACTGTGAGGGCTCTTGGGTGCCAGCTGGCAGCTGCCAGGGCCCCTGTGGCGTTACTAACAGCTCACTGCCTGAGGAATATAACGTTATAATGCCAGCGGCACATGGTGGCGATGCGTGTGAGGCAGCTCAAGGGGATGTTAGAAGTACAACAGCTTGCAGTACTGTTCCGTGTCCGGTGCCTTGCCGGGCGGTGTGGGATCCTGTCGCGTGCTCCGGGGAGTGTGGGGGCGGTTTAGGGTTTTTGGATGAGGTGTTTAGGGTTTTGCAGCCGCCACTGTGGGGAGCCCCGGCTTGTGCATTTGAGGATGGATGGATGAGGAGTGATCTGGTGTGTCAGAATGACGAGCTGTGTCCAGTTGATTGTGTGGGAGCGTATCTGCCAAATGGAAACTGCACTGGCAGCTGCACAACACAAGGACAAGGTCTTATTTTGGAGGTGTATATTATAACAACTCCAAGCGTCGCGGCTGGGCAGCCATGTCCTGCGGCTAATGGCACCACGCGTGCCACGTCACCTTGCATAAACACAACACCTTGCCCATGCAAGGGGCAGTTTGTGGCGAATGGGCAGTGCATGGCAACTTGTTGCAGCACTGGCTTGCAGCCTGAGGTATATGTTGTTACTGCTGAGCCCTTATTTGGTGGTGCTCCTTGTGCTGTTAGCAATGGCACGGCGCGTTATTCTACTTGCACAAATAACACGGTTTGCCCATGGGCTGATGTCGTGCTGCCAGATAGTCCACCTGTCTTGCCGCCTTTGAATATGACGTTAAATGACACTGGGGTTGTCATAAAGGGCGGAAATGTGACGATATCTGGGATCAAGATTGAGGGTGTGAGTGGCTTCAGCAATGGTTCCACTGGTGGTGGTATTTCATCGGGCTCTTTCAGTGTCGGCAGCAGCAGCAGTGCTGCTTCTGCTGCTGGCACCAACAGCAGCAGCAGCAGCAGCAAGCCACCAAAGCCGCGCATTGCTGCTTTCAATGGCACCCTAGGGTTTTACACGCTAGGGCTGCTGGTGGAGGTTTTGGGTGAATTTGAACTGCAGCGGTCGATGGCATGGACGTGGGACACACGCTACAGCGCATGGAGTAGCCAGGTGGGTGTGAGTGTGATATGTATGTTACAGGCATTGTACAACATAACTATGCGCCTTGGCTGAAGCAGCCAGCAGGATGCATGCGTGTCCAACCATTGCAATCATGTGCGCAAGCCAGAACACACTCACGCTGATT
The DNA here is from genome assembly GCA_030272155.1 of Tetradesmus obliquus. Classification (NCBI taxonomy): domain Eukaryota; kingdom Viridiplantae; phylum Chlorophyta; class Chlorophyceae; order Sphaeropleales; family Scenedesmaceae; genus Tetradesmus; species Tetradesmus obliquus. The sequence goes on along the minus strand of CP126200.1, from coordinate 1,424,457 downwards.
CAAGCCGCCAGCACTGCTGCTACTGCTGCTGCTGCTGCTGCTGCTGCTGCTGCAGGTGTCAATCAGGGGCGTTTTTGTACTGACACGGGAGGAATCAGTCAACAACGTCACAGTGAGTAGCTTACTGGCAAGCTATCAAAAGCAAACGACACTGTCTGCACAAAAGTCAGCCAGGTGCTTACTGCTCTATGCCAACTGGCAACTTGTCACGCTGCTGAAGATGGTGCAATGCAGCCGGGGTCTGGTGGTCTCTTTGCAGCTGCATGGCAGATGCCAAGGCATCCTCACATGATCACATCTGACAGCGGTGCAAACATCTGGCACCGCCCGCCCGCCTGCTCTGCCAACTGCTGCTGCTCCTGCCGCCGCTGCTGCCGCTGCCGCCGCTGCTGCTGCTGCTGCTGCTGCTGCTGCTGCTGCTGCTGTGCAGACCAGCATCCAGACGCTGCGGCCGCGTGTGTCAGGCTACCTCAACCTCTGGTCCAAGGCCTACCCAGGGCCTGGCTTCTCAGGTGAGTAGGTGTACATGTGGCCATTTTGAAGGAGGATAGTTGCATGTGCGCTTTGGCACCATCTTTGATCATATGAGCCAGAACAGGTTGAACACATGGTCTGAGACCAGCAAGGGAGAGTGAGCGCGTTGAATCCCTGTCTGGCTCATATGCATGCTCCTCATATGAGCGCCAGCATTGGCTTCAGTAGCCACTGTCTGCTGGTGTGATTGTGCAAACCACAGTGTACGCTGCAATGCACTTGTGGGGTGAGCTGCATTTGACACCACTTCATGCATCCGCCAGGAAAACATGTGTCTATATTTGCGAAGTGTTGCCTGCGTGTACCTAGTTTGCCTGCTGCATCTGTAGCTCTGCTTCATCAACAGACATCTGGAAACAACCAGTGCAATATGCTGTACGCTGCAGGCCGCTACGACTGGTCAGGAGAGCTGGAGCTCTCACCTGACCCCTTCACTGAGTGGCAAGATGCGGCAGAGCTTCTGCACACCAACAGCAGCAGCAGCAGCAGCAGCAGCACCAACCCTCCAGCTGGCAACCGCCACAGAATACTGCTGCAGGATGCCAGCAATGCAACCAGCACTGGCATGGTGCCTGTGCAGGGCCGTGTTGCAGTGAAGGAGTCCAAAGCTCCTGTCGGCCCCAGCAGCAGCAACTCCCCTGCAGGTACTGTTGCACTGGACGACTCAGGAGACATCACTCTGATCTGTCTAAACGGAGTCTGCCCGCCGAGTCTGACCGGCTTACCGGGCCTCGCTGAGACTCCTGACTCAGGCGAGACTGGAGGCACAGGTCAGACTCAGAACCCGGTGGGCGCGGTCACCGGGATGAGACTGCTGATCATCCTTCTGGCAGCGCTGGTAGCGCCAGCTGGACTTGCAATTTGTGCTACTGGGGTTGCAGCGGGAGTCCTGAAGAGGCGGCGGAAGGAGAAGGAAGATGAGCAGGCGAGGGATGCGCGGCTGAAGCGGCTTCACACGCACAAGGAGGGTCAGATTGCTGGCCGCCAGGAGCAGCAGCAGCAGCAGCAGCAGCAGCAGGAGCTACAGTTGCAGGGACGGCAGGGCGTGAAGCAAAGCTGGCGCAGCGTTGATGGCGGTGATGCATCATGGGTGCCCGGTGTGTCTCCAAGCCCAGCTGTTCTAAGAAGATCCACTGCTGGTGGCTCTTACAGCGGCAGTGATGAGTTCACTGACGCCGACCTAGCCCTGCAGCAGCAGCAGCAGGAGGCGATTGCAAGCTCGAGCATTGAGCGGCTTCAGCCGGGCGAGACTGGCTTTGGCAGTATGCCTGGTGGGGTGAATCGCTTTGCAGCGATGGTGACGATGCCGCCTGGGAGGGACAGCATGGATGGCTTTGGGGTGGAGAGGTCCAGGGGCAGCAGGTGGTCTCTGGCTGGGTCTGTTGCTGGCATGGCGAGCTCAGTGGCTGCTGCTGTGCGCTTCAGGTGAGAAGGCTGGGTTAAAAATGTTTGGCGGTGTTCTGTCATGACGAAACTCAGCCGCAGATGGGTGCAAGCCTCAACAATGCGCGCACCGGAATGCTGCATGTCACATACCACTTCTTTATCTGCTCAGCGGCACATGTGGCTCTTCAAGTGGAAAAGCATTCGTCAGTGCGACATACATCTGTCACAGATTTGGACGCACTGCACCGCCTACTGCATTGGTGTGCAGTGAATCACTGACTGCACATTTGGAGCAGCCTGTCAAAGGACGGTCAACAGAATTCGCCAACGTCACTGCGCGGCACTGCCTGTTAATGCACTGTACAGTGCACGTGTGCAGGTCGTTACAGGCTAATGAAGCCTACATGAAGCCTACACTGGCTGTGGCAGGGGTTTAGTACTGACATGTATTGCATTGCATTGCATCTGTGTGCTGCGCAGGTCTTCGCAGGCTGGTGAGGCCTACAGGGCTAGTGCCTCAGGCAGAGGTTTAGTGAAGCATGTAATTCAATGTAATGCAACGTATTGCATTGGTATGCAGGTCGTCACAGGCTGGTGAGGCCTACAGGGTGGCAGAGCCGCGGCCAGCTGTGCAGGCCAGTGGCGGCTCCTTCTTCAACTTCTTCCACCCTTTTGCAAACAACGGCCCAGGCCATGCTGTGGCACAGCAGCAGAACAACACAGCGGCAGCAGCAGCAGCAGCAGTGGCGCCGGTTGTGCCTGCTGCTTCGCCCGCACAGCTAGCGGTGCAGCAGCAGGCGTCTGCTGCAGCTGAGGTAGCGATGGCTGCTGCGCTTGCTGCTGGTTGCGGGCAGGGCAGGGGAGGGAGGGCCCGGCGGGGCCAGCGGCAGCACTACTTTTAGGCCTCAGTCGGGCCAGCAAAGGGAGTGCAGTGTTTGAAAATGGTACTGCTGCATCATATGTTGCGGCTTGGTTGCAGGACTTTTCATATGTGGGAGGCAGCGATGGCTGCTGCGCTTGCTGCTAGTGGCGGCAGGGGCGGGTGGGGAGGGCCAGGCGGCGCCAGCGGCAGCGCTACTTCTAAGTCTGAGCTTTAAACGATCAGCAAGCAAGGTGTTATATTTGCGCTGTGACTGGCTGCACCATCACAGTGACTGGCACTGGTATCGCGCGTTGCTTACACAACTGCTGTGCAAGCAGTGCTTCAATTTTGGAGTTGCTGATAACGGTCAGGTTTGTGCATGACTCAAGATGATGCACGTCTTCTGTACCTCATGACGTGTTTGCATATGCATGCATGACGTGTTCTGCAGCTGCATGCATCATGCATCATGATGTATTCTACGTCATCAGCGTAGGCAAGCACAATTTTGGCATTTTTGCTGCCTAGCATATGACAGTTGGCAGATGATGCTTGTTATGCAAGTATCACTGGAAGTATTAAAGTGACGTTCAAGCAGCTTGGCCATGAGATTGTTCACGGCCACAAGTTGGGCTAAGCAGCAAACCGTTAAGCTTTTTGCAATTATGGAGCATCCACGTATGCAGGCATTGTCCTTGCAGCATTGTGACACAGCTGTATGCAGGCTGCACGCTGCTCTGTCTGCGCACCGACATTACTGCTGACCATAGTGTTGATGCACGGCCAGAGTCTTAGTGTTGTCAAGAGGCAGCAACCCTTTTGACAAAAAAGTTTTGTTGACCTAGACCTATGTGGTGTCACGCAGCCTGCCTGGCACCCCACACCCTACACCTCAAAGTCTGGAACATAACAGGCTTTGGAGGTTGATTCAGTCTGGCATGAATGTTGCCTACCAATCACAGCCTCTGGTAGAGGGAGGGCAGACACAGAAGCAGAACATGCACAATGCTGTACTTCATCATGTGGCAATGTGACTACCGCCTGTCCCTAAGAACATGCGACAATACAGCATACCATTTCTTAAACCCCTCCAAGTATGCACCACTGACGGCCAGGCCGCAATGGCAGCAGCAGCGCATGCATGTGTGGCAGCACTACGTCCAACTTCATGCATGTGTGACAGCACTACAACCAACTTCATGCATGTTTTGAAGCGCTACACCCAACATCAGCAACGCTTGCCAAATGTTGCCAAGTAGTTGGGCTCAGGCCAGAGTATCTGGCCAAGCCGCTTGGCATATGCAATGCCATATCACATGCATGTCACATGTCACATATCAGTGATACACGTCGCATGTCACATATCAGTGACACACGTGCAGGCCTATGCCGCAGGCACAACAACAGGAGAGGAGTTGAACATAGCGCATTCGCAGCAGCAGCTGATGTGCGCAGAGTGCTGCCAGAAACAGCACCCGCAGCGGGACTGCCAAAGCAGATGCATCCATACGTTGAGCAAGTCATACAATACTGTACCAGCTGTAGTAAGCAACACTGCTCCATGTCCCTTGATTGAAGCCACCCTGCATCCCTGCAGGCGAACGTTGCTACGTAACAAAGTAAAGCAGCACGCCTACTGCCAAACAACACCGTTGCCGTCAATGCAAGCTGCTGCACGCCATGGCAGAATGCTCAAAGTTTGCAGCGTTGTTGGACCCGGCCAAGTGCCATCAACAGCTGGAGCCCCTGGTGATAGCAGCCAGGCCGTGATCAGCGACAGCTGCAGAACAGTGGGTTTAGCGCAAAACAGTGGGTCTAAACCCTAACCCTAACCCGAAACCCTATAACATGGTGAAGGTGCAGGCACACTAGCCCTCACATTTGTGCTGCAGAGCACCAAGAACAAAAGGCATACATTGTACTGAACAGCATGCAGTGCTCGCCCCCACAGCAAAAGCACGCAGTGTTAGCCCTACAGATCAGTGCTCGGACCCCAAACAGACTGAACACAATGTCACTCGACTGTTTGACCTGTGGACCGCGCGGTACGGCTTTGAAAGCCAAAACAGCCAAGATGAAGCTAATAAGGCTGATGAAGTCCATCAGCCACATTGGCAGGCATCACTACAATGCCGCCAAATGCTTTGGCCAGGGTGTGCATGCCAGCAGCAGCACCGTACAGCTCTGACTGCCAAAACAGCCAAGCCCAAGCTTCCATCAGAGCCACATGCGTTGCTACGATAATGCCGCACACAGCAGCATGCAAGGGTGCGCATGCCAGCAGCAGCAGCAGCAGCATCCAAGGGTGCGCATGCCAGCAGCAGCAGCAGCAGCAGCAGCATGCCAGGGTGTGTATGTCATCTGCGCATGGCAGCCCACAGCCACATTGCGCGCTCTGTGTACAGTACGGCAGGCAGCACAGGCCCCGCGCCTGTTGTGCTGTGGTGGTTGGATGCACGTCACCTTCAACATTGCAGCAACCGCGCTGCGTGATATGCGCAAAGCGCTGAACAAGCACAGTGCTGCACAAGCACAGTGCTGCACAATCCCCGCACAGTCTCGGCACCTGCAGTGCTGTGGTTGTGTGGTGATGGCGGGAACAAGCCGTGATTGCGGGTCTGCAATTGCAGGCGATTGCCAATGCTGTGATGCAGCTGCATCCAACCCACCGAAATGCACAACACTTTTAGAACCCCCCAAAGAAATAAGACTTGAATCAACTCACGCACAACACTTTGTAACCTCCACCTGCAGTGCAGCATCAGGTGTCGATCACATCGCATCAATATCGATATGGCACCACTTGCTCCCACAACACACCCTGCAGCCGTGGATACATGCACAATGCCAGTACCAGCAACTGCCCACTTGCCAAAGAAACTGCTAGCATCACTGCAAGATGCCGCAGCAGTACTGGCGTCGGAGGCAGTACGCCGCTAGGCACAGGCTGCGCTGCAGGACTGCTGGGCGGCTGCTGCTGCTGCTGCTGCTGCTGCTGCTGCTGCTGCTGGTTGTTACTACTGTCGCTGCTGCAGCTGCTGCTGCCGCTGCCTCCTGCAAAGTCGCCTGGGGGCTCATCAACCCCAGCTGCTGCTGCTGCTGCTGCTGCTGCTGCATTTGTATCAGAGCTCCCCTGTTGCTGCTGCTGCTGCTCCTGCTGTTGCAAGGAGGCCACCCACTTTGCCTTAGCATGCCGCTGCACGTGCCACGCAACATACAGCGGCAGCAGCAGCACCACAAGCACCATATGCACGCAGCAGCACGCCAGGATAAACCTGCCAGATAAGCTGCTCACATCAGGAGCCAGGCCAGGCTTCTGAGCAAACAGAGCAGCCACATTGCCTGCAGCTAGCTGCTGCTGCTGCTGCTGCTGCATGTCTTTGGTTTGACCTTCACTCAGAGAGCAGACGTCGCTGTCTGCCGCTGCAGCTGGAGCAGTAACGAGGGACCCGCTGCTGCTGCTGCTGCTGGCCGCCAGCTGCAGCAATTGTGCGGCATGTGATAAGAGCCTTGCTGCAGCTGCTGCTCCTCGCTCCACTCCCAGTTGCAGCCACAGCAGCTGCGGCCGCTTGTGCAGCAGCAGCTGGAACGGGTACGCCATCTGCGCTACCGTTGACTGAAACTGGATGACGAAGAAGATCGATGTCAGCACCACCTGAGCTGGGAAGTCCAGCGGAAGGCAGAACGCTGCAGGGACAGCATCGCAGCAGGCAGCACAGAGTTGTGACAGCAGGTCAGCAGGAGGCACTTTTTGGTCAATGTAACACAATTGATGTTTGACCGAAATTGAAGTCGCTGTCGGCGCCAAGAGGCGGCACAGACATGCACGCCGCAAGCAGCGGCGTGCAACAGCAATACACAGCAAAGACGGCCAATGTGGCTGCTGCCTCCTCGCGTGGGTGCTGCACAGCTGCGCAGCAGTTTCCTTTTCCTGCAAGGCTGCTGGCCAGAAGGGGCTGCCTGTTACAGCGGTACCACTGCAGCTGCTTTTGCTGCTGTTGCTGCTGCTGCTGCCTGCGTCGCTGTGCAGATTATGCAGCGATGGAGAACGTTGGTCGCTATGGCTGTAGCAACAACATTGCTGCTGCACCACTGCACCCACCGTTCCAGCAGCTGATTGTGAAGCCGCTCAGAAGGCTGCAGCACAGGCAGAGGCAGCAAGCAGCAGCAAAACATAATCAAAACAGGACATGAGAAAAAGGTCCTACTGATACTTTCAAAGGAAAAGGAACATGTTCTAGGCACTAAGCGTGGCCCGGGGGACAGCCAGGAGTTGGCTAGGTATACCAGGCGCTGACACATACTGCTGCAGGGCGGCAGTAGCATGACGTGCTGCTGCTGCTGCTGCTGCTGCTGCTGCTGCTGCACATTGCCCACACAGAGCCCCGCATGGACAGCTAGTGCATTGACGGCTAGTGCAGCTGTCCTGTTCATAACAATCTGGATGTCAAAGCCGTTGACTGGCAGCACTAAATGGAACAGCCAGTGCAGTTGGTGTTCTGTCCACACACAGCTGTAATTCGAACCCCTCAACAGCGACACATTTACGGCAGCTGCAATCGCCAAAGCATCACTCACACGAGCGTCTTGCAGCAGAAGTGCAGCTGCGTGCTGGTCTGCTCTGCTGCTGTCAGCCAGGCAGCGAAGCGCGGCCCCCTGCCCAGCAGCGGCGTGGCAATGATCTGCCGCAGCACACGCTCACCCAGCAGCAGCCAGTACCTGCGGCCACCGCACACAATGCGAAGAAAGGTAAGTCAGTCGGTCAATGAGCAGCAAGTTTGCCTGAGCATGATGCCTGAGAATGATCTGCCGCAGCACACGCTCACCCAGCAGCAGCCAGTACCTGCGGCCACCGCACACAATGCGGAGACAGGTAAGTCAGTCGGTTGATGAGCAGCAAGATTGCTGGGCAACTGCCTGAGAATGATCTGCCGCAGCACGCGCTCACCCAGCAGCAGCCAATACCTGTGGCCACAGCACACAGTGCACAACTTGGGTCAGAAGTATGCATAGCTCATGGCACATGAGATGTTGCGGACGATATGCCACAGCACATGCTCACCCCGCAGCAGCCAGTACCTGTGGCCACAGCAGTACGGCAAGTTACATGTTGAAGTTGGGAAATGGAGGAAGGTTGCTGTGCAAATGGCTGTTGAATGATCTGCCGCAGCACGCGCTCACCCAGCAGCAGCCAGTACCTGCACAGCGCACATTGCGGGACACAGACGCCTGTCAAGTCACACTGCTCTGCTGATCTCGCAGCAAAACAAGACAGCAGTGCGGCGCTGCTAACCCCGCCTAAATGCACAACGAATGACGGCGTGGCGATGATCTGCCTGGTGCGCTTGCACATGCTGTGCAAACCAGTGTTATGAGTTGCACTGCTGACCTGCACACCCGAGCACAGCTGCAAGTTGCTGTGGTGACAGCCGCACACAAATCTACAGCATAACATCCTGCAGCTGCATCTGCTGCGCTGCACCCCTGGCACGCTTGTGCGCCTGCTGCTGCCAGTTGCTATGGTGGACGCCGCAAGCATCGCAGAAGAACTTGCAGTTATTGCTGCCTGGCTGCCCCGTTGACCTGGCTCGCTTGTGTGCCTGCTGCTGCCGTGCTGCTGGCAGCAGCAGCAGCAGCCCCAGCTGGCCATGGTGACACATAATAACACATGCTCAACAGCACTTTAATGCATCTGCACGAACCTGGCTCGCTTGTGTGCCTGCTGCTGCCGTGCTGCGGGCAGCAGCAGCAGCCCCAGCTGGTACCCTTTTATGGCCAGCACAGCGCAGTAGATGGAGCACAGCAGCCGTGCTGAAAACAGCGACAGCGCATTCGCAAAGAAGAGCGGCGCGATGAGGCAGTTGTATAGGTCGAGGAGCTCGTACTGCGGCAGCAGCAGCAGCAGCAGCAGCAGCAGCAGCAGTGGTCAGATGCGTGTAAGGGTTCATTGAGGCATTTGTGCAGATCCAGGTGCTCGTACTGCGGCAGCAGCAGCAACAGCAGCAGCAGCAGCGGTGGTCAGACGCATGTAAGGGTTCATTGAGGCAGTTGTGCAGATCCAGGTGCTCGTACTGCGACAGCAACAGCAGCGAACAGCAACGTTGCGGCGTGCATCGATGGCGTGATCTAGGGGTGATATGTGTGCTGCAAAGGCTAACGATCATGTGTATGTGCTCCATACTATGATAGTATCACAGTCACAGTCACAGTTGAGCAGCAGGTCCATGGGTTGGGATATGTGGAGCTGTCTTCTGCTTGCATGCAAGTGCTGCACCCATTTCTTCGAAGCAACTGATACCAGCAGCATGGCTAGCACTAAAGCGCCTGCCAGCAACGGCATATCAACAACACTGCAGCAACAGAAACAGCAGCAGCTGCTGCGCTGCACCCACCTGCTGCCAGAAATCCTGCTCAGCTCCCCGTGGCGACAGCAGCAGTGTGCGCGCATGACAGGTCACTTTCGTCATCAATGTGTGTGCAGTCTGCTGTTAGGATAGGCTAGCTGCACAGCCCGTCCGGAAGGGAGCATTGGGACCAGGTCCCTGCAGGTATACAGCCACTGCCGTTTGTTTACTTGATGCGTTTCTAGCACTTGATGTTAGATTGTCGGTAGTTTCACTTCACGAACATCGCTCACTGCAGGAACCGCACACGACTCCTGGCTACGCGACCCCGCTGGCACTGGAACAACTGCCTCAAACAGCGATGTACTGTCATAAACAGGTATTCAACGAATGCAATAGTGTTTGCGCGTACATCATGGCTGTACAGCCAGGGGTTGGGGGCGTTGTCTCCGTCACCCAGAGGGTGCCATCATGACAGCTGAACAACACTCCACCTGCAGGATATGACGACCAGCACGCTACTGAGGTTCTGAGGTGAGTGCAAGAGCATAGAAGAACGTGATAATGTACATAGCGCACTTATACAGGCAGCAAGCAGCACCCTGATGCGTCCTGGAGCTTCTAAACACGCACATAATTGTTATAACCACTGGTGGCAGCTGGTGGCAGGGCAGTCACTGCTACCCTTGATCAGTGGGGCCTTAACAAGCTCGACAGGCGCACCTAGCAGACATTTTGAACATGGTGCCAAACCGCGTGCGTCTCAAAGCTGTGAGCAGCTGCAGGCAAACAACAACTTGACACTGTCAAGTTGACAAGCACAACTCAGTTCACAATGAAGTTGAGCAGCGCACACAGTTGTTGTGTGCGCTGTGACAGCCATTCGTTTAGCATTAGTATGTTTGCAGTCTGCTGCTGGTATGGGCCAGCCCCCTAAGGAATGAGTCTCGCAGGTCTCTGATGATCGCAGCCATAGTACGCTGCCTTCGCGGTTAATCATCTGACATGATAACTGAACATCTTGTTAGTTGTCTAAGGAGGCGGCGAGCTCTGGAAACGTACATCAGCGAACAACATGGCAACGTAACCACCCGCCAGGCTGGCCAAGAGCCGCAGCGGGCCTGGTGCAACTCAACGAACGGAGGCAACCCACCTTCAAAACCTCATTGACGAATGCTTGCAAGTTGTGCGCACGAGCGGAGCAATGCGCAGCGGTGGAACAGTTCCCTGCACGAAAGTTACCAGATCGGTGCGCCGGCCTGCCAGGCTGGACGGCTCATGCCAGTACAAAGAATTGCAGGTGACACACATTGCAGTATCACAATGCAGCATACGCCAGGCTGCAGAAGGCCAGCGTGGTGCTGACACACAACAAACACAAGCCAACCAATGTTTCGCGCAACCCGTGGGCTAGGTCTCGAAAAAGTCAACAGGCAGCCGCGCTCTGACCCACAAAACATAAACATAGAAGGGTAGCATGCCCGCGTTGGATATTCAAACCCTAGCTGAGGTGCACGAGAATGTGCTTTGCAACTGCCTTGCCACATTTCGGGCAGCCTTTGCCAGGTTGCCCCTTCAGGGTCTCAGAGCAGCCCCTGCACACCGCCATGTGTTTGCAAGGCAGCAGCAGCACACACGCAGCTACCCCAGAGCACAGCAGGCACTCATTCCTCAGAGGCACCGCCTGCTGCACTTCCTTGCTGCCCTGCTGCTGCTGCTGCTGCTGCTGCTGCTGCTGCTGCTCCAGCTGCAGCAGACCTGCTGCTGCCGCTGCTGGTACAGGTGCCGGAGGTACAGCAGTAGAGCGCATATGTGCAGCCCAAACCCCGCCAGAGGCAGCAGCAGCAGCAGCAGCAGCAGCAGGAGCAGCAGCAGCAGCAGTGCTACTGGAGCTGCCTGCAGCAGCTGCAGCTGCTGCGGCCTTCAGGAGCCGAAGCTTTGTTGCTGTCCTTCCTGCTTCGCGCTCTGCCTTGGCTGCTGCTCTTGCTGATTTGGCTGCTACCTTGGGCTCTGCTGCTGTAAGCTGCACATCTGCTGCTTGTCGTGCTACTGCTGCTGCTGCTGCTGCCGCAAGAGCTCCGGTCACCTGGCCAGCAACCTGCTGCTGCTGCTGCAGCTGCTGCTGCTGCTGCTGCTGTTGTGCAACGGCAAAGACCCTCAACCCAGGCTGCAGCCACGGCGGCAGTGCTGCGCGATTTGAATATGAAGGCACCCTACACCAGCTGCTGCTGCTACTGCTGGCTGTGCTGCTGCTGTGTGCTGCTGCTTGCTGAGCATTGCTCGCCTCAAAAGGCACTGGGGATGCGCCTGCAGCAGGACCCCGCACAGCAGGAGCAGCAGGAGGCCCAGATTGCTGAGTGCTAGCTGGTGCAGCTGGTATGGGTGCAGCCGGTGTTGGGGTTGTGGGTGTCACAGGTGCCGGGGAGTCAGCTGCAGCTGCCATGCCAGTTGCCACTGTCAGCTGCTGCTGCTGTGGCGATGTGGGCCCGCCTGCAGCAGCAGCAGCAGCAGCCGCCGCTGCTGCAGCTGCTGCTGCTGCTGTGGTCGGCTGGAAGACAGGTGCAGCGATGCGCAGCTTTGACGCCCTGAGCTTGGCCTCTGCTGCTGCTGTTGCTGCTGCTGCAGTAGCTGCAGCATGGCTGCTGCTGCTGGCACCGCTGCTGCTGCTGCTGCTGGCGGCAGCTGGACCGCCAGTGCCCTGCAGTTGCTGCTGTTGTGCTTGCCGCACCCCATCCTGCTGCTGCTGCTGCTGCTGCTGCTGCTCTGATGCTGCTGCTGGTGAGCCAAACCAGTCATCAGGCAGCAGCTGCTGCAGCCGCTGTATCAGCTCCGCCTGGCTGCTGCTGCAGCTGCTGCTGCCACCGCTCTCAAACGTCGCCACCATCACCCAAGCAGCCAGCAGCTTCTCCAGAATTGTCCAGCTTGGAACACCTCTGCCACCACCCTCCGCTGCTGCTGCTGCTGCTGCTGCTGCTGCTGGACTTCCTGGTGAAGTTCTTGCTGGCTGCACTGGGAGCTCCAGTGTGAAGAAGCCAGATTCCAGCCAGATGATCAGATCTTCCTTGCCAAAAGGCCCCTGCACAGTACCTTCTGGGTCCCTGTACAGCCACGCATCACACGAAAGCAGCTGCAGCACAGCAGCAGCGGAGCCTGCAGGCAGCTCAGCAGCAACAGCAGCAGCTCCTGCGGCTGAAGGTGGCTTAGCTGCGGTGCCTGCTGCTGCTGCTGCTGCTGCTGCTGCTGCCTCATTCGCGCTACTGCTGCTGCTGCTTGAAGCACCTGGTGTGTCTGGGGCAGATGCAGCAGCCTCTGGGCGCACAGCTGCGGCTGCAGGCGCTGAGTGTTGTTCAGCTGCAGCATCGGCCGCTGCTGCTGAATGCGCCAAGCGTGTAGCGTCCTCAGCATCTGCCACTGCTGCTGCTGCAGTTGCTGCCGCTGCGGCAGCAGCCGCTGCTGCTGCTGCTGCTTCAGACTCTGCTGCTCGCCTCGCCAGCCGCCGCTCGTCCTTGCGCTGCTTCTTGACGGCCTTAGCATCCACCAGCAGCTGCTGCAGCGGCAGCTTGTTACGGTTCAGCGGCGAAGCAGCCTGCTGCTGCTGCTGCTGCTGTTTACTGCTTGGTGTCCCCTTGTCCTTACGATTCTTCCTGGAAACTGCAGTCTCCCAGTCACCTGCATCATCCTGCTGCTCCTGCTCTGCATCTTGTTCTACTAGCAGCGCAGCCTGCTGCTGTGCGTGCAATGTGGCCGGTTGCTGCTGCTGCTGCCCCTCGTCCTGCTGCTGCTGCTGCTGCCCCTGCCCCTGCTGCTGCTGTGGTTCAGGATCAGGCTCCAGCTCTTCCCAATCATCTGGCACTGCATCTGCATCAATGAGAGCAGCAGCAGCAGCAGCAGCAGCAGCAGCAGCAGGAGGTGCAGCTGCTGCGTTGCCGCCCTTGTTTGCCGCTACACTGCCTGCCCCACTTTGCAAGCGTGCCTGCTGCTGCTGCTGCTGCTGCTGCTGCTGTGGCTGCTGCTCAGCGCTAACTGCAACAGAGTGCTGATTGCTGCTGCTGCGCTGTTTTGCTACACTGCTGCTGCTTGGCTGTTTGCTGTTGCTGCTACCTGTTGTGCCACCTTTCAATTTGCAGCTGCTGTTGGAGCTCTGCCCTAGCTGACTGCTGCTAGTGCTACTGCTGCGGCCACTGTCTTTCTCTGCTGCTGCAGCTGCTGCTGCTGTGCTGCTGGTCTGTGCTGGACTGCTAGCGCCACTCGCTGCACTGCTGCCAGCGTCGTCCTTCTTTGCTGCCTGCTTCTTCTTGCTGCTGCTCTTCTTGCCTGATCCTGGTGCTGCCTTGCTGCTGCTGCTGCTGTTATCCATCTGCAGCAGATCCTGCAGGATGTTGTCTATGTCATCCTGCTGTGCTGCTGCATTGCTGCCGGCCGCATTTGCTGCTGCTGCTGCTGCTGCTGCTGCTGCTGCTGCTGCTGCTGCTGCTGCTGCTGCTGCTGCTGCTGGGGCGGCAAGGGAGCCCTTTCGGCTCATGCTGCTGCTGCCGCCGCTGCCGGCTGCTGCGCTGCTGCTGCTGCTTCTGAAGCGCTTCTCAGCTGCCTTCAGCACCACGTTCACATAGCTTTGCTGCAGGGATGAACGAACCACGTCGGAGTGGGCGGCCGGGACAGAGTGAGGATATGTAGAGGTGAGATATTTGTCGTTGCAAGATATGTTCAGACGCACCTGTAAGCAAGGGCCGAACAACAGAGGGCGGCTCCATGGACTGATAGCACACTTTTCCCTACTGGTCTGATTTCGCTCCAGCCGCACCGGGCGCACCGGGTGCGATGAACAAACTAATAACATAATGAACAAACTATTAACATAATGAAAGCACACAAAACAAAACAGCAGCCGCAAGCCGCACCTTGAGGTTGCGCTTCTTGCAGGCCTTGCAGCCCACTAGCAGCGTCACCACATCGCCGCCAGCAGCCTTGGGCCAGGCGCAAGAGCGAAAGTAACAATATAACAACAATAGTAACACAAATGTAACAACATGCTGCCGCACCTTGAGGTTGCGCTTCTTGCAGGCTTTGCTGCCCACCAGCAACGTCACCACGTCACCGCCCGCTGCTTTTGCGCCGCGCCCGGTGGGCCAGGCGGCGCCTGCCTCAACCAGCGCCACACACGCCTCCAGCTGCCCATAGTTGGCGGCGACCTGCAGTTTGCAGATATTCAAGTTTGTCAACATACGGCCGTCAAGCAATGCCCTACAGTGCAGCGCCCGCCTCCACAAGTGCCACACACGCCTCCAGCTGCCCGTAGTTGGCGGCAACCTGTAAATTGACACACATGTAGAGTGCGACTTTAGTTAGCCATCAGGCAATGCACGGCAACACAGCGCCCGCCTCAACCAGCGCCACGCACGCCTCCAGCTGCCCGTAGTTGGCGGCAACCTGCGGTTTGAATGGCAGCAGCCCGTCATATACAGCAATGCACAGCAACACAGCGCACGCCTCAACCAGCGCCACACACGCCTCCAGCTGCCCTTAGTTAGCGACGACCTGTAAATTGACACACATGTAGAGTGCAGCTTTGGTTAGCCATCAGGCAATGCACGGCAACACAGTGCACGCCTCAACCAGCGCCTTGCACGCCTCCGGCTGCCCGTAGTCAGCAGCGACCTGCGTCCAGAACGATACAATCAAAACAAACAGGAGAAGGGTTGTGTTTCCGGTTGACAAGCAGTACTGCCAACCCGATATGCCCCCGCACCTGCACCAGCGTCATGTCGTAGCTGTCTACAGGCGCCAGCGCGGCACCAGCAGCCACCAGGCTGCGTATGATGGCCAAGTGGCCGCCCAAGGGCGATCATATGACCTCTCTACATGCGATACGTGCAGCATTTGTGCATATGCACCTATGTCGCGGCTGAAACCAGTTTCAGCCTGCGCCTCTCAACATGGGGGCCATGGCAAGCAGTAATGTTAATCCAAAACTAAAAGAAAAGAAAAGAAAAGAAAAGACGACCCCGCACCTGCACGGGCGTCGAGTCGTAGCTGTCCACTGGCTCAAGCGCGGCACCGGCAGCCACCAGGCTGCGTATGATGGCCAGGTGGCCCCCCATGGCCGCATAGTGCAGGGGGGTCATGGCGGTTGCCTTGTCGGGCAGGTCCACGTCAGCACCAGCCGCCACCAGCGCAGCCGCCACCTACAGTTAGAAAGGCAGTTTGGCTACATTTGTGACATGCATTTTTTGACTCTTGATGTCTGTGTGGCGGTTGCCTTTTCGGGCAGGTCCATGTCAGCACCAGCCGCCACCAGCTGCCACCTGCAATCAGGAACCGGACGATTAGCAATTGGGTTTACTGCACGTAGCAGCTTTGGAGGTATGTCCATGGCGGTTGCCTTGTCGGGCAGGTCCACGTCAGCACCAGCCGCCACCAGCGCAGCCGCCACCTACAACCACAAACCAGACGATTAGCAATTGGGTTTATACCATGTAGCAGCTTTGGAGGTAGCTGCATGGCGGTTGCCTTGTCGGGCAGGTCCACGTCAGCGCCAGCCGCCACCAGCGCAACCGCCACCTGCATTTGAAAAAGCAGTTTGGCTACATTTGTGACATGTATTTGTCGGCTCTTGATGTCTGTGTGGCGGTTGCCTTGTCGGGCAGGTCCACGTCAGCACCAGCCGCCACCAGTGCACACGCCACCTACAATCGCACACCAGACAATCAGCCATTGGGTTTATTCTATGCAGCAGCTTTGGAGGTACGTGCATGGCGGTTGCCTTGTCGGGCAGGTACATGTCAGCACCAGCCGCCACAAGCGCAGCCACCACCTGCAATCACAAACCCGACGATTAGTCAGTGGGTTTATTCTATGTTGCAGCTTTGGAGGTATGTGCATGGCGGTTGCCTTGTCGGGCAGGTCCACGTCAGC
The DNA here is from genome assembly GCA_030272155.1 of Tetradesmus obliquus. Classification (NCBI taxonomy): domain Eukaryota; kingdom Viridiplantae; phylum Chlorophyta; class Chlorophyceae; order Sphaeropleales; family Scenedesmaceae; genus Tetradesmus; species Tetradesmus obliquus. The sequence goes on along the minus strand of CP126200.1, from coordinate 1,408,419 downwards.
ACCAGCCGCCACCAGCGCAATAGTCACCTAAAATGTGCAAGGCAGCAAAAGCTGAACGGCGCTGCTGGATTTTGCAACTGCCACAAACTCAGGCCGTTGTCGATAAGATCCGCTGGGGAATTGACTGACCATATTGCTGAGCGACTGCCAAACCAAGCACACACGACCCGCGGCGTGAGCATCAAGTCGACTGACCATGCACAGAGATCTAGGCCGCCTACTCAGCAACGCAAAGTGGTACACAACCGAATCGCTCGATCCTATATTGACACACTCCCCGGCCGCACCGCCGCACCTTGGTGTTGCCTCTGCTGCTGGCTAGAACCAGCGGAGTGCAGCCGGCACCCTTCACGCCGTTGTAGGGGTTCAACGGGCAGCCCGCATCAACAACCTGCGGTGCGACAACAGCCCAGCAGCACGGCAGCACACGTGCAGCGGGGTCAGCATGGTAGTCAGCGAGACGTGTGCAGCAGTTTAGGGGTTCAACGGGCAGCCCGCATCGACAACCTGTGGTGCGGCAACAGCCCAGCAGCACGGCAGCACGCGTGCAGCGAGGTCAGCATGGCAGTCAGCGTGACGTGTGCAACAGTTTAGGGGTTCAGCAGGCAGCCCGCATCAACAACCTGTGGTGCGGCAACAGCCCAGCAGCACGGCAGCACGCGTGCAGCGAGGTCAGCATGGTAGTCAGCGTGACATGTGCAACAGATTAGGGGTTCAGCAGGCAGCCTGCTTCAACAACCTAAAAGGCGGCAGCCCAGCAGCACGGCAACACATACGCAGGACGGTCAGCAAAACGTGTGCAGCCTGACCGCCGCGCATGCAGCGCCACAGATGCTGCCCTGCGCAGCATCGCCTCACGGTTCAATCCACGCTGTTACATGCCAAGTAGCGCATCGCCCAACCACAAGCAGCAGCTGTGGTAAGCAGCACCGACCCAGAAACCTCTTTCCTTTGCTGCCACATGAAGCGCCTGCGTGACCAGTGCCGCACATATCATGCTGTTTGTGGCCGCAACGTGCAGCTCCACGTCGGCTGTGCCACTTCCTGCCCCACACCGCTGCCGCTGCACCATCAACCCTGCCAGTGGCTTGAGACAACGTTTACCAATACCAACACCACTACCACAGTGCAGGACGGACCTGCCTCAGGCACAAGCCCAGCGAGCCGATATACCGCTCATGAGGGCGTGATCAGTTTCGCTGCACGCACTTCAACGCAATCCACAGCACCTGCTGGAGTACTGCAAAGCCGCTATGCGCTTTACCACATACACCACCGTTGCGATCTAACAAATAGTTTAACCAATAGTCACTGCAGCGTGCCGCAGGCCCCACCTGCTTCACCAGTGCTTCGCTCCAGTTGGTGTTGGTGGCAGCATAGTGCAGCTCCACATCATCTGTGGCTGCTGCCGGCACACCAGGCCGCGCCCCAGCAGCCAGCAGCAGCGGGATCACCTCCAGCTGCTTTGAAAATGCAGCCTGCGGCGCAGCAGCAGCAGCAGCGGCAGCACCGGCAGGCGCGGCAATAGCAAAGCAGGGGGTGTGTGTGATCACGGCAGTGGTCATATAAAGCATGAGGTGCATATGAGTGTAGAGGAGCACAGCTGAGCTGCTGCTGTCTGTGCGTGTGGCTGCAAGCCATTCTGCACGCATCAGCTGCAGGAGAGCTCACAACATCAAGTGAAGCGCGGATGTGCGCACCGCCTGTGCATTGACGCAGGGTCATTTCGTGCAGCAGAGAGCTGCAGGCATGACGTCATCAGCTGCTGAGTTGCATGCCGTGCACAGCAGCAGCAACAGCATTCAGCAAGCTCACAGGCGTTGCACTCATAGTCACTCTCCTCTCTGGTCTCAGACCATGTGTTCAACCTGTTGTGGCTCATACCATCCAAGATGGTGCAAGGACCCACATGTAACTATCCTCTCTCATAGCCACATCACACTCTCACAGCCTCACCTGCATCAGCGGGGTGTAGCCATGGCAGCAGCGCAGGTTGGGGTCTGCATTGGCAGCCAGCAGCAGCTCAACCACATGCTTGTGGCCATACGCGACAGCCCTGTGCAGCGGTAGCGTCTCAAACTTGAGAGAAGCCGCCTGCTCCTCTACCAGTTTGAAGGAGCTCATGCTGCTGCTGCTGCTGCTGCTGGCTCCAGCAGCATCAGCATCGCTGCCACTGCTGCCTGCAGCAGCTGCTGCATTGCTGCTGCTGTCATTGGCTTTGATGCTGCTGTCAGGTGCTGCGGCATCGGCCTTGCTGGCACAGCTGCTGCTGCTGTTCTTGCCATCACCGCTGCTGCTGTTGGCTGCTGTGACTGCTGCAGCACTGCTGCTGCTGCTGCTGCTGCCGTCAGCGCTGCTGGACGCGGCTGCTGCTCTTTGAAGAGCTGCACCAATCCTGTCCAGAGTTGCTTTCAGCGCCAACAAGATGGCAACATCACCGCCGGACGCGGCTCTGTTGCACAGCAATTCATACACTGGCCCCATCTGCCCACTGCATGCTGCTGCTGCTAATGGCGTCAGGCCCGTCTTGCTGACTGAGGTAGTGCTGGCGCCTGCAGCCAGCAGCTGTCGCATTACATACAAGATCCCAGAGCCGGAAGATCCGGTTCCCGCCTTACGGAACACCTCGGCATGCTCCGTGGCAGTCGCATCCTGCTTGGCCAGCTGCGCCCTGCAGCGCGATTTGAAAATTTGAAAATGCGGATGACAGATGGCACATGGCAGGGGGGAACACATGTTGGGGACACCAGCCTGCAATTCAGATACACTTCTAACAGCTAGCCGCAGCCTTGTGTGCCAGGGCTGCCGATGCACGAGCTGCGCACCGATGATGATGCCCATGCGGCATTTGCATGCAAAGGCCTGGAATGCCGAAACTGCCACAGTCCTGCAAGCTGAGCTCGCCACAGTCCTGCAAGCTGAGCTCGCCACAGTCCAGCAAGCTGAGCTTGCCACAGTCCTGCAAGCTGAGCTCGCCACAGTCCTGCAAGCTGAGCTCGTCACAGTCCTGCAAGCTGCCCATGTCACAGTCCTGCAAGCTGAGCTTTGGTCGCAGTCCTGCAAACCGAACTTATCACAGTCACGCAAGCTGAGCTTGCCACAGTTCTGCACACTACACTTGTCACAGTCCTGCAAGCCGAACTTGTCACATTCCTGCAAGCTGAACGTCGGTCACAGTCCTGCAAGCTGAGCTTCGGTCACAGTCCTGCAAGCTGAACTTGCCACAGTCCTGCAAGCTGAGCTCGCCACAGTTCTGCAAGCTATACTTGTCACAGTCCTGCAAGCTGAGCTTCGGTCACAGTCCTGCAAGCTGGACTTGTCACAGTCACGCAAGCCGACCTGCCTACAAGCCTGCAAGGTCTTGCAATGTGGCCGTGGCAAGACCGCTGCAGCTCTGCAATCTGCAACAGTCAACGCACCTGGACAGCCGAGTGTAGTTTCCTGCAACCGCCAGGTGCAGAGCAGTGAAGCCCCCAGGGCCCTGCATGTCCACGTCGTTACATGCAGCCAGCACTTCCTGCAAGCTGGGCAGGCTGCTGCTGCTGCTGCTGCTGGCGGTGGTTGCGGATGTGGTGCTGCTGCTATTACATGAGGCGGCGGCAGCAGGAACCGCAGCAACTGCTGCTGCTGCTGCTGCTGCTGCTTCAGTGCTTGCTGCAGGTGCTGCAGCACTGCCTGTTAGTGCCGCTGCTGCTGTGCTACTTGTTGCCGCCTCGCTGCTGCTGCTGACGCCAGCTCCACTACCTGCCTCTGTTACAGGTGCGGATGTGCCTGGGTCTGTCGGTGATGCAGCTGCTGCTGCTGCTGCTGCTGCTGTCTGCTCAGCACCCGGCTGCTGCTGCTGTTGCTGCTGTGGTGCCGCCTGGCCGACTGCTAGCATAACTACACGGTGCAGCAGCGGCCATCCAGCAGCATCTTTGGCTGCTGCATCTATCTGCTCCGGCTGCTGCTGCTCCTGCTGCTGCTCTAGTTGAGTAGCGACGCTGCCACTGCTGCTGTCTGCTTGCCTGCTGCTTTCAGCAGGCTCCTGTGTTGCTGCTGCTTCATCAAAGCTCCTGCCTAGCTGCAGCCCAACTGCTCCTCGTGCCACATCCATTTGAGTCACCATGGCCGCACACACGCTTAAGCACATGGCTGCAACAACTGTGTTGCCCTGCTGCTGCTGCGCCTCGCTCTGCTGCTGCAGAGCCGTAAGGATGCGCTGCTTCCACATGCTGTGGTCTTTGCTTGGCAGGCAAAGCATGTAGAAGATCTCAAGTACGTACTTTCTGATCAAGCGCGGCAGAAACCCATCTAGGGGAGTGTAGTGGCCGCTGATGTGCTCCTGCGCAGCACGCACGTAGTCCTGAACAAAGCCGTCAACTGCTGCTTGCAGCTCTTGTGGAGCCACCTGCACGAGCTCCTGCAGCTGCGCCTTGCTGTGTGACTGCTTGTCTGCAGGAGGCAGCTGCCTGGCTTCTGCCACCACCTGCAGGATACTGCTGAGGTTGCCCATGCTGCTGCTTGGCCCTGCTTGCTACTGTTGATGCTGTGTATGATGGCTGCTCCTGTGGCAGCAGCGGGCGCAGGCTGCTGCCTGCTCCTGCATTTGCAGCGTGCGAGGCTCCAAACGTATCAGCCTGCAGACATACAACGTCAATTGTGACTGCAGTTATAACAGCATTGTCAAGTTGAAGGGTATCAGAATGTGCAGCCTACACTCACGCCAAGCAGGTCCACAGCAGCTGCAGAGGGAAACAGCAGATATTTCACACATGCATGGGCAGCATGTTGCCAGGTTGGCCACAGGACACTCTGTTCAAATGTAGTAATGCACAGCCCGATTTACCTCCAATCTGGGAATCACCGGGGCTGCAGCAGATCCGAGGCAGTGCAGGGAGAACTGGATGACAGCCAAGCTGGTACAAAAGCTGCTACCGTTCATCCACCATAACTACTAAGATCTAAAACAATTGCATCGCCAGCGGGCCGTCCTACTCAAGAAGACACAACTCCAGCACAACCCTGTTGTGGCAGTTTCCGCCCCCTCATGTGATCGCTTAGCTGAGCTTAGCTTCAGAGCGTTCTTTTGCAACTGTTCAGTGCTGTATGTAACTTCAACCACACGAAAACGACCAGAAGAAAAGCTGCAGTTTTCAGTGACTGGTGTACAGTTGCAGTCTGCTGCTGCATGCTGAAACGAGTACAGCCTTGAATGTCACATCTGTTGGTGTTGTATTTTTTCTGCCATGGTTACTCGTCGCACGTTGTGAGGACCGGATAGCTCGCAGCTTTCCCTAGCCCAAGTTGATGAACTGGCACCTACCTGCTGCAACGTCCATGCACAGCTGTCCTGGTCTGCTCGCCGCTCCTGCTGGACAGCAGCATCCTTGAGTCCTCTTCGTGCAGGGCACATAGCACCTGGTGCAGCTTGCAGGACAAGCATGAGCAGCAGCAGCAGGCCGGCGCAGAGCAGCAACAGCAGCCCTGCGCTGCCGGGACAGCAGGGCACCGCAGCAGCAGCAGCAGCAGCAGCAGCAGCAGCAGAACAGATGCCTGGTAAACGAGGCTGCCTGCCAAGCATGCGGGGCCCCGGGCTGTGGGGCCGCATGGTGGATGGCATCGCCAGCAGGCTTGCGTTTTTCCCGCCTACGCCGCCATCATACACAGTAGAGGAGCATAAGGATAGCACGGGACAGCTGTACATCCAGCCAGTAGAAAGGTGAGCTCTACCCTGCAGCGTGCATGTAAGCCTGCACTTGAGCTTTGGCTATGGCGTTTGTAGCAAGCAGCTGCTCTTGGGTGAAGCAGCTGTTGAAGAAGTTGCTTGCAGGAGGGCTTGGCAGACGGCTGCATCAGCTGAACAGCAGCACAGTAGCGTCGTGCAGAAGCGCTGTGTTGCGAGAGCTATGCAAAGCTGTTGAGCGGGCGTTTTCACTTCACCTCACGCTATAGGATGGCCGGCTTTCAGCAGTCATTCTTCTTGAAGGTGGCAGCAGCAGACGAGCTTCTGTGAGTGTCTGGCATTGAGCCTGTGTGCACTGCGTGCTCTCTGCAGGGGCTACCAGCGAGTGCCATCTGCGCGTGTGCACTGGCTGCAAACGGAGCAAGGCAACCGCATCATTACAGCATTCGTGCCATTCTTTGATGGCAGAGGGACCATGGCGCGCCTCACCATTCTGTACAGCCACGGCAATGCAGTGGATCTGGGGCAGATGCTGCCCGTGTACAAGTGAGCAGTGATGCAAGCACAAGCAGCTGCCTGGCAGTCGACTGTTGCATTTGACCCAGAGCAGATGCTGCTCGTGTACAAACGAGCAGTGACGTCAGGACACCCGGCAGTTGCCTGACATCAAATTCACCAACTTTCCTCGAGGCAGCTGCAGGCTGCAGCCAGCACACCACGAAGCTAGCGCTGCTTCTTGTATTGTATCGAGGCCTAATGCTGCCTGATGCTGCCTAATGCTGCTTCATGTTGTAATGTGGCTTGCAGGGACTTAGGGCGCCTGCTGCGTGTGAACGTGATGGGCTATGACTACACTGGGTACGGCTGCTGCAGCAGCAGCGGCGGGCCCAGCGTCACAGCCACCTGCAGCGATGTGGCAGCAGTGCTGAGCGGGCTGGAGACGCTGCACGGCGTGAAGCGCAAAGATGTGGTGCTGTACGGGCAGTCGGTTGGCTCGGGCCCCACAGTGAGTTTATTGGACACTCAGCAGCAGCAGCAGCAGCAGGCTGTGTGCATTGAATGCTTGCACGGCTGGCATGCGCTCTGGCAACATGCGCAGTTGGTCGGCGCTGGCCCCACAGTCAGGGCAGCCAGCACCTCGCAGCAGCAGCAGCAGCAGCAGCAGCACAAATTGACTGCTGCCAGGCCTTTCTGGCAATGCATGCAACATACGTGTGCATGCCGATGATTGAGGCGCAACAGGAGCAGCAACGGCGAATTCTGATGCACATGGGTGCTGAAAGTTGCTCATGCTATTCTGTCGCTGCTGCCACGTGCTCGCAGGTGTGGCTGGCATCACAGCGGCCAGGCGTGGCAGGAGTAGTGCTGCACTCGCCGATGCTGTCTGGCGTGCGCGTGTTCAACCCCAACCTCAAGTACTGGTGAGCGCAAGTGCACCGCATATTTCCAGCTTGGCACGCCTGCTCTTGCACTATCCCAACCTCAAGTACTGGTGAGCGCAAAGCGCAAACTCTTGAAGCTGGCAGTTCTGCTGGGAAACCTGCCGCTGGAACTCTGACGCACGACAGCAGACACAGAGCGTAGGTTGCCAGCAGCGTACATAGCGGGCGTTTGTTCAGCTACATCACCTGCAGCAGAGAGCGCTTTGCAGGCTGCATGGTGCTGAATGGTTGTGCTGCTGCTGTTGCTGCCGCTGCCGCTGCAGGCCCGCGTGGGCGGACATCTACCCCAACCACCTGCTGGTCAAGAAGGTGGACGTGCCGCTGCTGGTGCTGCACGGCACCGCGGACGAGGTGAGAGGCTGTAACCAACTCAACACGTGCTTTTGTGTGGCAGCAGCGTTATGCAGTTTTGGCAGCTGTCTGGACTGCTCGGCCTTCAACAAGTGACCCTGTAACTCGCTCGCCTACATGTTGCAGGTGTTGCTGAGCCAGCTCCTGTGTATCACTACTTTTTTTGACTTGTAACCACTGACCGGGGACATGGGTGGATGTCCATGGATGTCAAACATGGATGTAAACATCGCACTAGGTTTTGGGTACGTACCTGCACCACGACCTCTCTGGTAGAGGGCGCTGTGTATGCTGCAGGCTCCAGCTGTGTGCAGCATAATCACGTTTGTTCTGCGCTGCTGCCGCAGGTGGTTGATGTCAGTGCAGGCCGGCGGCTGGCTGAGCTGGATGATCCACTGCATCACTGCATTCTTGGCTTCAGCTGTAACCGTATGTGCATGTGTTGCTGCTCTTGGTTTCAGCTGTGTGCGGCATGTTTATGTAGAGCCTGCCTTGCTGCGCTGCTGCCGCAGGTAATTGATGTGAAAGCCGGCCAGCGGCTGGCTGAGCTGGCGCCTGTGGCAGTGCTGCCTGTAACCGGCTTGAGCTGCGAAATGAATGCCTTTTTTGCGACACATGTGCTGCTGCCGCAGGTGATTGATGTCAGTGCAGGCCGGCGGCTGGCTGAGCTGGCGCCTGCTGCAGTGACGCCGCTGCTGGCGGAGGGCTTTGACCACCAGAACCTGGAGGCCTGCCCAGAGTACCTGCCGCGCTTGAAGGAGTTCCTGCAGCAGCTGCAGCAGTAGCAGCGGCAGCGGCAGCGGTGCTTATGAACAAACAGATGGTGTGTGTTTGCTTGAGGCTTGCAGGGAGTCAATCAATTGGATGCTTGGTGAGCAACGCTGGTCGCCAGCGCCTGCAGGACGCCAGCCTTTGCAGGACAGAAGCATTTGCAGGATGCAGCTCTTGCACTGCGCCAGCTTTTGCAGGTTGCAAGCTCTTGCAGGATGCAAGCTGTTGCAGGGATTGTCAGTGCCTGTGCTGTGCCTTCAGCGGGTGCTGGTTGGGTTGGGGTGCTTCTGCACTGTCGCCTGGCCTATGGCACACAAATTGTGCGACTGTGCATTTGTACGGTTGCTGCCATCAGTGTTGCTGTATACTATACTGGAGGCTCGGCATCGGCCGTTGACTGTACTGCGTGTGCAGCTTCTGCATGTTCCAGAACGTGGCCTGCATTGTGTTTGGTTTGAGCACCGCACGTTGCTGAACAAGCATTCAAACAACCATATTGCAGCGCGTGTCCGATGCACATGCTGTTGTGGCACACACACCACAACAGCGTACACAGGACAACTTAGGCAGTGCTGACCCTGATGTGAGGCATACCTTTTGTTTTGGTGTGTTTGTGGCTGGGTGTGTTGCCGGGGTTTTGCGCTAGCCGAGACCTGGCGTGTGTTCCAGCATGCTAGACTTGCAGTCCTGCTCTAGCTGCCATGACATCTGCCTCCTTCAAGGAAGGCCTTTTGAGCAGCAGCAGCAGCAGCAGCAGCAGCAGCTCAGCTCAGCTCAGAGAGCGGCTCACCATGCGCCATTGGTGGGGCTACTACCAGCATTGATACACTGTGTCAGTTGAGCAGGAACACCCGTGTGTTTGGCAATCAAGTGGTTGTGTGGCATTTTCCTTGTAATGCGAGCACTGGTAGGGGTGCTGTGCCCTGATCCCAGTGCTAGTGGGTTGCGGAGGCAGCTGTCCTTCAGCATGTACTGCCTGGTGTACTACTCTTCCAGTGTCGTTTGTTGTTCTTGATGATGTTACGTGGTGCACAGCTCCAGCCCATTCTGAGGTACGTGCTTCTGCATTCTGCAGCAATGCCAGCTGACTGACCTTGTAGCCCTGTGCTGTACGGGTGACAAGAAGACATCTTGTCACCTGTTGATCAATCATCATGATCAAGTTGTCGATCAATGGGCTTTTGCTCCTATCACATGCACAGTTGTCCTGCTTCGGCCAGTCATTCACTATGGAATTACGTTTTGACAGTCAGGGTGGCGACATTCCAAACTCAGGATGCGCTGTGGTGGCTGGCAGTATAGGCCATCTTGGCATGATGACCATGACATGATCAGGTCACTGCTCTATGCGCACTGCTCCCAGAGGGTTTGTCTGCTGTGTGAGTTGCTGTAGTGCTTGCAGTCTAACAGCAAATAACCCCTTTTCTTAGCGTAGCGCGCGTCCTTACACTGGGAACTGCAAATCTTTCTGCGAAGTGTGTGCTGTCATCGTGCTGAGGGTTCAGGTCAGTGGAACGTCAACTTCTGCCTGCTCCGCATGAATGTATTACACCGCAGCTTGCACCTGTACAGTTTGTGTGCTGCTTACGCTGCTTGCTGACTGTGTCTCGATCTTGACAAGGAGCACTTCAAGCACCAGCAACTGTGCAGCATCATGCAGCTCAGCAAGCAGTCTGTAAGCATGCGGTCGAGCACCAGCAGCGCTCCTCGTGGGCGCTCGTGCGTCTGCAACACCCATACGAGGCAGGCGCAGCAGGCTAGGAGCTTGTTGAGCATTGCTCAGCAGCAGCATCCTTCGATGGTCGCAGCAGCTGCACAGCAGAGAAATCTTGTCGTTGCTGTGGATCATACTGAAGGTGAGCGACAAGGAAGCTTGCATGCCCACTTAGGAACTATCTACAGTAGTCGCGCGCTGAAACAGCGCTGCTGTTTGGGCAGTATGCTGGCTTGCACACGACATAATAGTCGCAATAACCGTCGCTTTTTGCATGTTGAACGGCACTAGGAGTGCTCGGGGTGTGACGCGGGCACTGTAGTAGCAAGCTAGTAGCAAGGGCGGACGCAGCGTCTCGGACTTGCGACAGTCCGCTCAGCCGCGTATATGTTTATCTAGAGTTTTTTCATTGTTGATATCTGCACGGGATGTGGCAGCATCACTGCATAGGCAGCATTGAGTACTGATTCTGCTGCACTGTCCTGCATATCTGCACAGGTTCCTACAAGGCCCTGAAGTGGACGCTGGAGCACCTGTACCGTGATGGGGACGTGCTGCACCTGCTGCACGTTGTGCCAGCGGCCAGCTCGGTGACCTGCTGTGGCGGGTTTGACCTGGCCAGCACACTGCCACCAGAGGAGGTGCGCTAGACAGCTTTGCAGCACAGCTCGTAGCGCAGCTGGCATGAAAGCACGAGGGCCTGAAAGCAGTTGAGGGGAGCTTGCCAACATGTTGCTGCCCACAACCACTGTGCTTATACCTTTCCTGCAAGCCTCCTGCAGCCAAAACAGGCGGCAGTAGCGAAGCAGAGAACACATTGATGGCTGTGCCGCATCTTTCTCCAGCATGGTTGACAATGGTCGATGTATCTGCATCTGTGGTTTCTGCTGACGCTGATTGTCCTTCTCTTCACCCTTTTCCGCACCACAGGGCCTGCAGGAGAGCATGGCAGCACACGCTATCGAGTACTTTGCACAGTACATGCAGCTGGCGCGCAAGCATGGCGCAGATTGCGAGCTGGACTTGGTGCACGGCGCATGCAACCAGACAGTGTCCAAGGACATCTGCAGGAAAGTGGAGGAGCTGTCGGCTGCTGTGGTGGTGCTGAGCGAGCAGAAGCAGGGCTTTATCGAGAGCATCTTCATGCAGACACCAGTCACGCAGCACGTGGTGCAGAACTGCAGCAGGCCCACGCTGGTGCTCAACCACAACGCGTGAGGTGATGCAGCAGCTGCTGCTGCTGCATTTGCAACAAAGGGGCGTGCGTTGTGGGTGAGCTAGACAGCAGAGGGTGTGTGCGTGATGCACGATAACGCGTGGGTTGTTCATGTGCTGTTGTTGCACAGCCACTTTTGCTGACAAGGCACATACAGGGCAAATATCATTTGTGGACTTAGCAGTATGTCGTGCACTTGCTTCAACAGCTGGTTGCAGCCAATGCGGCTGCATGGCTACCATAATGTCGGCAGCATTGCTGCAAGCCACAGCTTGCTGCTGCGCACAGCACAACACGCTTGCTGTGGTCCGTCGTGGCTGTGTTGTCACTCAGTGCAGAAGGCTTCTTCTGCTGCTGGCCAGGGGCAAACGGGGGCGTGTGTGTTTCAATGAGCAATGGCTGCGAGCCAACCTATCACCTGTTCATTACTTGTTATTCTCGTGATATACAACAAAGCGCACCCAAGGGCTCCCGCACAAGGGTTGGGTCGCGTGTTTTGCATGGCTGGTCAGTTGGTTTTGCCGTGGGCGCCGCGTGCCGTGCACGCGTGCCTTGCGTTCCTTTTCACAGCTGAGATGCCGTGATGATGTTGTGGCGCCGCCGTTTGTCGTTCCCTGCTTGCGCCCCGTGCGCAAGCGCTGTTTCACCACCTTTGGAAGTACCCTGTTTGACTGTGTTCATAGTTGCTGGGGCTTCAGCCGACATGCAAGGTCACAAGCAAGTCTACAAGCAAGCAACCGCATCCGTGTGGTGCTTGCTTGGCACCTGATGTATTCAATGCTGCCCAAGGTTCTTGTCACCATGCGTGCGTAGTTTTTTCGCCTCTTGCATGCATTGCTTGCGTGTGTTTTTAGGCTTGCTTGCGAACACAGCAGCAGTGCATGGGTGTATGTTTGTGTGTGCCTTTAGTAGCGGGCAGCATGCGGCAAAGCGCTGCTCAGGCAGAGCTTGTCTGTGCCGCTGGTGTATCTAGTGTATTAGTTCTAGTGTGCATGTTCATGTGGTGTGTGTCCCTGCAGTACGACAGTGCTTCAGCAGCATGCGCAAGCTGTCGCATGTCGACTGCTGCATTTGTTAGTTTGGGCTGCTTCCTGCCACAATGTATGTTGCAGCAGTGGCTTGGCTTCTTGCGGCAGGGCGAGCAGTGGAGTGTACCATAACAACTTGTCGCCGTTTTGTCTCCAGCGAGAGCGGGCGCTGTTCTTGTCATGTATGGCAGCAGCGGAGGTGCAGGGCAGCAGCTTTGTGTGTGCAGGATGGGTAAGCAGGTTGAGGGCCTGGCGGTGCACACTTGTCAAGTTTGCTGCATGTGACGCCGTCACATGTACCTCCAGAGCGCCGCTGCCGCTGCGCTGCCCTTTGTGGATTAGAACTACTGCAGTTTGTTTGGTGTGGCTGCCGCTGCCAGCCAAACAGACATTTGTATGTTATAGCGCAACGCAACGCATACTGTAGGGACTTTGCGGCAGCTGAGCAGCCAGAGCAACGGCTTTGTGCTTGCTAGCTCCGCGCGTGTGTTGCATGCTGCCAGGGCATGCTGAAGGATGCTGTGTTTGGTGGGCCTGTGCACACCTGGCTTGTTTGTTTTGGTTGATTGTTGCCTCCCCAGGCATTACTAGTGTGTTGTGGCACCATGCAAATACTATGCTTTGTGCATGCAGCATGGTTGATAAGCAGGCAGGATGCAACGGGTGCTGCCATACCAGGCTGGCGGCGTGCTGTGTCGTTGCTTCTCAGGCCATGCTGCATGTGTACTTGCGCATGTTGCATGTGACATGTCGACTGTTTTGGCAGGTTGACACTGATGTGCAACGCACTGAAGCAGTCGAGTGAATACTAACGCAGCACAGTGCCATATGTGTGTGACGGAAGAGGGCACCGTTTGGCATATGGTGGCTGCGGTTACACTCGGCATTTTTGTGTGATCCCATCGCGTAGGCAGTGGTGGAGGTCAGAGCGGCCGGTAGCTTGTGCAAGTTTTGACTGGTTGTTGTTTTGATGAGATGCATTTGTGTGCTTTGCTGTGCAGTGCAGCGCGTGGGCGGAAGAGAAGATCAGCTGCAGAAGCTGCAGGGTTGTACGTCATATCCAGTGGAGGGAGGGAAGTGTGCTGTTTGGAGTGGTCCAGCAAGGGTATGGTGATCACTGTGCTTCTTCAAGTCTTCTCGTCTGGTCTGGTCCGGGATTAGTGCACTGCACTTCATGCCACCTTTGACACAAGCAGTTATGCAAGCTCCTGCCCAATCACTCCGGTGTCAGGTTTTAGGCGAACCTCGCATTTGCAGCACTGTTCCCACTGGTGGTTAGAGAAGCACAGACCGACTGCTGCTGATCAATCGATGCAGTGATATACACGCTGACAACACGAAGTTGACAGTCTGTGGCCATCAGCGTTTCGCTGCCTGCACCTCCCGCACACCGTTCACATGAAGCTCCAAGGCAGCATCGTGCTTTGTTTAGCTATGATGATGGGAACAGCTGCTGTGCAGTTCGTTGCACCCGCCTTCTACAAGGTAGGGCTCCAGCAGCTGCAGCGGAGTCGGCAGTCCATCAGGCTAGGGGCAACGGGTGCATCTCCTGCGCATTCGCGCAGTTCACGCACATCAAACACCCATCTTGTCAAGCACATGCGTGATTAGCCGCAATTCAGGGTGGCATCTGGTGTTACTAGCAGCTGCAAGGTGATTGGTGCATGCATCCTCTCACACACATGTTTTTGCTGCATCATTATTTTGCAGGGCCTGGAGGGCCCCAAGTTTACAGTGCTGAAGAAGATTGGGGACAACATTGAGCTGCGCCGATATGAGCCTGGTGGGTGCACAGCAGCTGGCTGCAACAACCAGCCAACAGCAACTGCTGTGTGACCTGTGGCAGCAGCAGTGGGCTGGTCTGCCTTTGCCTTCTCCTTTCTGCATTCAACCAAGGCGAGCTTACATTGCTTGGTAGTAGAGAGGAGTTTTGCACCGTGACTGTGTCATGAATGTCATGGCTGCACAAGCAGCAGCGCAACTGACAAGCGGCACAAGGTTGGTGCTGGTCTCAAGCCTGCTCCCCAGCACATGCTTTCTCCGCCCCTGCAATTATATATATTGGCAACGAACCGCGCGGTGCTTCACTCCCAATCATGTGTGCTGCTGCTGCCGGATTCACAGGCTCCTGGGTGTCCATCAAGCGCGAGGGCATGCAGCTTGACAGCGCCATGAGTGGAAGCTTCATGAAGCTCTTCGGCTACATCAGCGGCGGCAATGCAGCAGGCGCAAAGATCGAGATGACCGCGCCAGTGCTGACAAAGGTAAGTGGCATTATCTCAGCAAGACCGGGGTTCACCTGCCCCTGCCAGGGGTGCAGCTGCCAATGCTGATGCAGCTACAAGCGCTCAGGCAGAGACATCTGCAAACGCTCAGGCGGGCTTGCTGTCCCAGCTTCCGTTGCATCAGCACAAATGTTACTTGGTAGCCCTGGTGTTGGCAGCAGGCCTCCTTCAGACGCCTTTTTGGCAGCTTCGCCTGGGCGCAGTGGATGGCATGTGGCCTCTGCTGTTGAATTGCAGAGGTAGTTAGCTGGTAGCTGCGGTGACAAATGCACGCCCTGCCATATCTAGCTGTACCACTGTCATCAGCCTAATCACTCGCTGCTGCTGCTGCTGCTGCTGCTGCTGCTGCTGCTGCTGCTGCTGCTGCTGCTGCAGGTGGTGCCTGGCCAGGGTCCCACCTGTGAGAGCCAGTTCACCATGTCTTTCTACAACCCCTGGAAGTACCAGGTGGGCTGGGGCATGCTTATGGCCCTAGGTTTGTGTTTTGCATCTGTGTTTCAGCAGCCTGTTTACATAACGGTGATGCGGGTGTTGCTGCAGGTCCAGCAGCGCAGGTTAGTGTTTCGGACGGAGCCGGGCCTCCCTGTGTGGCATGTGCTGCTTTGTTGTGTCTGTCTGCTGTTATTGTCTGCGCATCTTGTCACATGCGACTGTACATCACCCACCCTGGTCAGTGCAGCTGCTCATTGTCTGCCTTCTGTCTTCTTGCTTTCCTGCTGCACACATCATTCCACCCGCACCTTGCAGTCCGGCGCTGCCCCTAAGCCCACAGATGCCAGCGTGTTCATCAACAACGTGCCAGCCATGGACGTGTACGTGCTCAGCTTTGGCGGCTGGGCCAACGAGGCAGCCTACAAGACGCAGGCCGCTGCCCTGATGCAGAAGCTCAAGGCTGAGAAGCTGCCCTTTGACAGCAGGTGCGGTTGACTGGCTTATATGAACGCTTTTTTGACTGAAGCTTGCATATCTAGGCAGCCGCAGCCCTGATGCAGAAGCTCAAGGCCGAGAAGCTGCCCTTTGACAGCAGGTGCGATTTTGTGACGTATCGAAGGTTGATCAAGTGGTGTTTGACTGGCTGTTGAGGATGTGTTGATTGAAGCTTGCATCACTCGGCAGCTGCAAAGCTTATGCAGAAGCTCAATGATGGGGAGCTGGCTTCAACAACACAACTAGAACCTACCGCGGCAGCTTGCGCGCAAGGTACTTGAAACTGACGAGTATATGCCAGACTGCATGCCATGACTCGCGGTGTACAGCAGCCTTCCGATGAAGCGTTCAAGATTCTTCTCTGCCGCTGTTTCTGTCCTGTCCTTGCAGCTACTGGTTCACTGCCGGCTATGACGGCCCCTACACCATGGCCAACCGTCGCAACGAGGTGTGGGTGCCCGCAGCAGCAGCACCAGCAGCAGCAGCAGCGAAGGCCAAGCCTGCTGCCAGCGGCCACTAAATTTTGCAGCAGCAGCAGCAGTGTTGCAGGCCAAGCCTGCTGCGAGTGGCCACTAAATTGTGAGCTGCAGCAGCAGCAGCAGCAGCAGCAGTGGTGGTGCAGGCCAAGCCTGCTGGGAGCGGCCATAAAGCTGTGAGCAGCAGCAGCAACAGCAGTTGTCATGTGCTGTCAAAACTTGCTGCGTGGCTCACCAGAGGAGGGAGTTGCTGAGAGAGGTATGCACATATCAAATGCTTGATGGATACATATGCATCTGCACTCAGTGCAGAGCGTTGGAATGGATGTGCTGAGTTGAGTCGAGGGGCCATGTGTGACAAGTTGTGTAGCTTCCTGGTTGGCTGATTATCTGGCTGCCTGTGCTGCTGCGTGGTGAGTTGTCAGTGTGAGGGAAGTCTGGTGCTGTGTAGTATGCTTGCTCGATGATGCCATCATGTGTCACGTGCAGACGGCCTGGCAATTTGGAGGGTTGTTGCGTGCTTGTACTTCCGTCGCAGACTTTGGGCTGACCACTTGAATCCTGTTCAGTTTGTATTTTGTACTGGCATGCCTCCTAAGTGTCTGATTGCATTTAATCGTATTTATATGTTGTCCATGTCAAGAATCAAAAGTTGTTCATGCTGTACTCAACCACAGGGGGGGTGCTGGGCAGGGAGAGCAGATGACGGTCTTGGAGCGCGTTAGGGTTTGCAGTGTGCACCATGCCAAGCATGCCAAGCATTGTTTTGCAGTGCTCCATGCCAAGCATGCCAAGCATTGTTTTGCAGTGCTCCATGCCAAGCATGCCAAGCATTCTTTTGCAGTGCTTCCGGAGCAGTGCCAAGCATGCCAAGCATTGCATTGAGCTGAGCACGCCAAGCAAGCCAAGCTGTGCTCCATGCCAGGCATTGCAGTGTGCCGAAGCTGCTTAAGTGCGGTGCTCTGTGGGAACTGGTGGGGTGAAACCTATGTGCTTGACGTTCGTCATCATCATGTTAGCATTTAAGCCATAGCAACGTCGCCATCGGCCCCGCGCCCCACAGGAGCGGCCCAATGAACAGGCGAAGGGGGAAGGGGAGGGAGCACTATTTCATTATCCCGCTTGCAGACATTCCTGTGATTCCAGGCAAGAACAAGATAGTCAGCAGTCAGCCGAGCAGCCAACCTGCAAACACCAGTTACACCCCAAACATCGTCAGAAACAAAACGCAACACCATGGTGCCGGCAGAGGTCAGTCATGGCCAATAAAGTGCGCAGTTTTTCAGCGCAACCTGGCAGCCTTCGCAGCTCTGCGTACATAGATTCCCTCAAATCAGCGGTATCAGGACACTCCAAAACAAAGTGGGACAAAGTCTCAGTAGCAGGACAGACAGTGGTAGGATTGGCCCGACGGCCACCATATTTGCTTGTACGTGCATGCACACACAAGCAGCGCAGACGAACTCGCATCAGGAGCTCGATATCACGTACGTGAAGGACAACCTGAACGCGTGAAGGACAACCTGAACACAAAAATGGCCTAGGTGCCTTGAAACGCATAGAATCAACATGAATTTTATGCACGTGAGTGACGTAAGTACCAAAAGTCGATTTCTTGCTGGCAGCATCAGCCGCCACATCAGCGTAGATGGATGCCACCTGCCGCCTGATGTGATTCTTGCACTCCTTAGCCGACCCGGACGCAACTGCAACATTGACACCATATTTGCACAAAAGGCTGTGTACATACTTTTGCCAGCCGGTTAGCAGCGTAGCACCGCCCTGGGCCCTCCATTCTGCAGAAACAACCTGCTTAGGCAATCTGGATACAGGCATGCGCTGTACCCTGAAGGCATATGCTGTACCCTGAAGTGTTTGACGTTGTGCTTGTTATTTCTGAGCGACACCTGTGGCAGTTGCAGCCTGTGGCAGTTGCAGCCGGCAGAGGAATAAACATGTGGAGCACAGGTGTAACATCACTGATGCGCCAGATTCATGCTATGTCTGGTTTGGTCGATTGCTGATACTGCAGGTAACGTTGTACGCATGCCTTCACAGCAGCAGCGCGGCCCGCATCACTCCGCCAGGTTCAGCACCCCAGCTGCTGACAGGCTCATCAGCACGAAGCACAGCAGCATCAGCAGCGTCATAACAGCCCGGAAGTGCTGCTGACCCCTCGCCTTCTGCAGCGTATGGCCCAGCAGCAGCCTGCAAACAGTGGATCTGAAAGTGCCAGACAGCATCTTGTCCCATCAACCGCCCAGCCTGACTAGCCCCAGCTGTTGATGCAGTTCATTTACTCCGCTAAGTTCAAAACCCCAGCTGCGGACAGGCTCATCAGCACAAAGCACAGCAGCATCAGCAGCGTCATAACAGCCCGCGAATGCTGCTGACCCATCGCCTTCTTGCAGCGTATGGCCCAGCAGCAGCCTGCAAATTTGTTTGAACAGTGGATCATGTCAGTGAAAGCGCGTGACCGCATCTTGTCCCATCACCTAACCAGCCTGACCAGCCCCAGCTGTTGATGCAGCTGATTTACTCCGCTAAATTCAAAACCCCAGCTGCGGACAGGCTCATCAGCACAAAGCACAGCAGCAACAGCAGTCATAACAGCCCGACAATGCTGCTGACCCATCGCATTCTGCAGCGAATGGCTCAGCAGCAGCCTGCAAACAGTGGATCATGTCAGTGAAAGCGCGTGACCGCATCTTGTCCCATCACCTGCCCAGCCTGACTAGCCCCAGCTGTTGATGCAGTTCATTTACTCCGCTAAGTTTAGAACCCCAGCCGCGGACAGGCTCATCAGCAAAAAGCACAGCAGCATCAGCAGCGTCATCACTGCCCTAAAGTGCTGCTGACCCATCACCTTCTGCAGCGAATGCCCCACTATCAGGCCCGCTGCGCCACAGCCTGCTGCAGCAGCATAGAGCCAGCGGTCGGACCAGCGCAGCATGCCAAACATGTAGTAGCCAATGAGCTGGTCTTGCACCATGGCCATCACTGCGTTGGTGCCGCGCACGGCGCTCTTAGAGGCGTTCAGGTAGGCGTACATCAGCATCATAGGGGGTCCTGATATGCCTGCAAGCAAGGCAGCAGTGTCAGCAGCAGAGCAGGGAGCAGGACTTTTGAGATGGGCGTGCATGAGCATATTAGGGGTCCAAGGACAAGGAGCAGCAGCAAAGAGCTAGCCTGAAAAGCAATGCAGGGTGCTGCGGTGCACTCTTGGAGGCGTTGAGGTAGGCGTACATCAGCATCATTGGTGGCCCTGATATGCCTGCAAACCGAGACAGCAGTGTCAGCAGCACAGCAGGCAGCAGCACTTTTGAGATGGGGGTACATGAGCATAATAGGGTGTCCAGAGATGCCTGCAGGGACGAAGGAGCAGCAGCAAAACACTAGCCTGAAAAGCGATGCGGTGCACTCTTGCAGGCGTTGAGGTAGGCGTGCATGAGCATCATGGGTGCCCCTGATATGCCTGCGAGCCAGGAGAGGGCGGAGTGAGCAGAATGGGACATCTCAACCGCACACAGGTTGCAGTTATAATGGTGGGTTGCTGGTGTGGCAACAAGCAGCTACGTGCAGCGTGTGCAATCTGCATGAACGTCTTCCTGCAATTGTGGTACTGCTACATTGCACACATGCATCTGTGGGTCCACTGAGTGTGCCATTCCTGCATTTTTGGCCGCACCTGTGGCTCCCCCCAGCAGGCCTGTAGCAAGGCCTGCTACAGCTCCGATTGCAAAAAGGCCCCAGAAGCTATGCTTCAGCATTGCCGCTTCACCATGAACTTCATCTTCCTGATCTGACTGCGACTGTGAACTTCCTGCATCTTCGTCATCAGCATCTCCGAGTTGCAGCACCAGTGCGTCCTCTGCAAGTGCCTCCATCTGCAGCTGGCGGTTGTTACGATCTGCTGCTGAATGATATGTTGACCCCGTTACATCTGAGTCCAGCAATGGTCTGCAATCTTCTGTATCCAGATCTTGATCTTGAATCAGCACTGCACCATCAGTGCAGTGCTGCTGCTTGTGGCTGGGGTGGCGCATGTGTCCTGCATGAACAACAGCGGGAGAGCCATGAGAGATGCAACGTACACGACTGCACAGGGCAAATGCATTGCGACCAGCTGTGCAGTGCTGCATCTGCTGAAAGTACTACACAGGTACAGCTACAACAAGTGCATGCATGCCAGCAACATAGCAGTCATGGACCAACCTGATAATCACAACCCCACAGCAGGTCTCACAAGCAGCAGCACTATTTCTAGTTCAGCACCCACCCTCTGCTCCATCAGCGCCGCCACCACTTGGCAGTGCATCATCAGCAGAGTCATCGCTGCTCAGAAAGCCGAGCAGCGAGCCGTCGCTGAAGTCACCATCATTGAAGATGTATTCAGCACCCTCGTCAGCGAGCAGCGCCAGCCGCAACTCGCTGCTGCTGTCTTCAGATCTGCAAGGTGTGTTGGGCAAGCGCAGTCTAGGTATCAGGAGGCAGAGCAACAGTGTTGTCACCTGACACAGTAGTAGTGCCACACCTGACACAGTAGTGGCGTCAGTGACGTACAGCAATGCTGCGCTGTTGCAACGACAGGCAATTGCCTGCCTTTGTGACAGATGCTGAGAAAGCACCAGCACCAAGCAGCGCCAGGCACAACGCTGCCATACAGGCTCTTCAGCGTCACAGTGAGAACTACTAGCCGCACCCTTACTGCTCACCTGACATCAGCTTCAGTGCACTCCTTGCACTGCCACCCGCACGCTCCTCCATCATGCCTACAGCTGCTGCCAAGCCACCACTGCTTCAGCCCTTGACACCAGGCCAGCAGCTGCTGCCTGTTCAAGAGCAGCATCAGTGACAGCATCAGTGCTGCCACCACGGCTTCCAGCTGCCGCGCTGGCAGCAGTTTCAGGACAACTGCCCCCAGCGGAGCAGCAATGGCCTGCACAACAGAACAGGGGTGGCTCAGCATAAGCAGCTGCAGACGTTTGCAAAGCATCCAATAGGTTGGGCCAGCACAGCTCGACTGATGGTGTGCTGTGTGGCACATCATGTACAGCAATGCCTCAGCCGGCATCCAGTCAAGCCTGCTGTTGTAATGGTAATATGGCAGCTGCGCTGGTCACCCCCATACCGTGCAGCCGCCAGTTCACTGTCTTGCAGTTGGTTTTGGAGATGGCCAGCGGCCTCACGGTTTATGAACTGACTGATTAAGAAGCGACAGCTGCTGAAATTTAAACCACGCAGCAGTTCTGTTACCTTGCAGAGGAGTATGGAGATGGCCAGCGGCCTCACGGCTTTTGCACTGACTGATTATGAAGCGACAGCTGCTGAAATCTAAACCACGCAGCAGTTCTGTTACCTTGCAGAGGGGTATGGAGATGGCCAGCGGCCTCACGGCATGCTTGGTGGCGTTTGCGAGGAAGAAGAAAGGTACCATGCTGATGGTCAAGCAGCAGCTGCAGGCGATCACTGCAAGTTTCAGCGGGCCTGCAGCAACAGGGGAAGTGGGTGAGGTGCTTGTGAACGAAAACATTTTATTTAATCAGTCATTGCCGCTGACGCATTGTCTTCATCATATGGATTGCAGGATGCACTGATGTGGACCATGCTGCACTCTGTACGCTTGCAACCTGATGTATCGTCAGATGGTGAAACGCACCTGCATCGTACCCCAGCGCTCCAGCTATGCCCCAGACACACAG
Source organism: Tetradesmus obliquus (assembly GCA_030272155.1). Taxonomy (NCBI): domain Eukaryota; kingdom Viridiplantae; phylum Chlorophyta; class Chlorophyceae; order Sphaeropleales; family Scenedesmaceae; genus Tetradesmus; species Tetradesmus obliquus. The sequence goes on along the minus strand of CP126200.1, from coordinate 1,386,842 downwards.
GTGGATGATGGCAGTGCCAAAGCCACATATGCCCTGCAGCGCATTGTCAAGTAGTGGACACGACGTGGACATACCACATGCATTATCTGAAAACAGTGCACAATGCCTTTAACCAAGGGTTCATGTGCATAATAGTCAGCAGAGCCGTTTCAAAGCCGCAGCCAAACATGCTGTACCCATGCCGTTATCTGCCAGTGCAGGTGTCTGCTCAACTGGCAGCAGCGCTGCTAGCGCCTTCAATTACCAATTACCAAAGTAGGGCCTCAGGCCCACCCACTAAGGAGCCAGACAAGGCTCATGGGGTCCAAGAACATCGAGAAAGCAGCCTTATCCAATAGAATCTGGGAGAAAACCAGAGCAAACAGCACACACTGTGGTAAGCGGCATCCACTGCACCCATCATCAGCACCAGCACACAGGCCCGGCAGAGGACACCACTGCCATGTCCTGTCAGTTTTTTGCTGGGTGGAATTTATGAATTCCTGTGCTCACCATAGCAATGCTTCCCAAGAAGAGGCCTGTGCTGAGGATGATGATGGTCTCCAGTGAAGGCGGGCCCCCTAGGCCAGCATCTGCCACCATGACAGACAGCAGCTGCGCGCCTTGGCTGCTGCCAAACAGCAGATGCTGAAGCCACTGCATCGCTGCGGATACGCCATCCATTTTAGCCGTTGGCCGATCAGGTCCCTGCTTCACAACGTGACTGCTGCACTTTGATAGAGGAATTCCCTTGTTACTGCCAGTCCTGCTCTTGGGAACGCATCTGGTCTGAAATTGACAGTAGTGAAACCCGAATGAGAGTGATATGCGTACGATGTCGAAATATCTTAGAATGGCAACTGGAACTCTTGCAAATAACAGGGTTACGCAGTCGTCTGTGATGGAACTTGGCACGTCTCGTTCCTGTCATTTTTGGCATGCCTCGGCGTGCCTTCTTCACAGCTTCAGCCGAAGCCACACAGCAGTATTAGATCGTTTAATTGCGAGTCTATCTACGCGACTAACGCCTGTGAAAGGTCTTACGGAGAAGGGAAGCAGCTACTGTACCACTCGGTTGCCCTGAACCCGGTTCTTCCATGGGTGCTCGAGCAGTGGCAGCTTTGGCTGTCATTGTGTTGTTGCCTGCTTACTGTGTGAATGCTGCACGTATCAGTGGCAGTGATGGCTTGATGAAGGATGCTGCACACAATAAGCAAACCCCCTCTATTGGTTGCGGCTGCAGCAGCTGCAAGTGCAGCGCCACAAAGAAACCAAACTTTGTGTTTATCTTGGTAAGTGGCGCAATGCATTTGCCTGACTTATTGCAGTGCTCTGTTTCAACCATCAACTTCAGCTTTATCCACAGCACGCACCTTGCGATGCAGCGGTGTTATGTCAGAAAACTGACGCCCATTGGCGTGTGATTGCTGCTGCATGCCCTGCAGGTTGATGATCAGGATAAGGTATGTGCAGCAGCAAGCTTGAGAGATCACAACGTGGCTGCGTATACAGCCGCAGCAAAGACAAACCCTTGGATGGCCCAATCTTGAAACTGTTCAAGATCTTCTTGAGTGTCTTGCAGCAGTGCTGCACACACGCAAGACTTGAGATGCAGCCGCGTGTTGCGTGCACTGCACAGCAATAGCACATCCCGGCAGATCCACCCTACATAACAAAAATGCTCTGCTCAGCAGGCGCCCAACATGCCTGCACGCATGCTGCACCTCAACCTTGGACCAACCATGCCTTGTTGTGCTGCCTGCACTGCCATGCTGTTCTACAATTCCCACCGCAGTCTTACAACTCCTCCCACCCACGCTACCAGCCAGCCCTACACAAGTACCTACGCACTCAAGGCACTGAGTTTGAAAACCACTATGTCACCACACCTGTGTGCTGCCCCTCTCGCACAAACATCTTGTTTGGCAAGTACAGCCACAACACAAACATGACGGACGTGTTCCCGCCAGTGAGTGGCGTGGTGCACCTCCACCAGGAGATAGTAAGGTGCAGTTGCCAGTCCCGCAGCGCTGCATTGACAAGGTGCCAGTGATGGCAGAAGCTGCCATGTGCATCAGACCAGTGTGTAGGGCGGTAGCGTCCTAATGAAGTTTTTAGCTGTGTGTGCTGCACTACATGAGCACTACAGTCGGCTTCTAGGCTCTGGGCTGATCACCTTTGCTGTCCTCTGCTGTCGCTGCATCAACTTGCCGGCGCCACTGCACTTTAGGCTGGAGGTTACACAAAGTGAGTGGCGCTGACCAGCCAGTGCAGTTGCTCTTGTATTAGCAGACGCAAGGCTGTCGATTTCAGTATCGTCATGAGGCTGCTTTCATGGCCCAAATTGCGGGGAGGCTATGTGTGCGCATGCGCAGTCCATCTGCTCAGCTTGTTTGGGAGGCTCCGCCAACTAGTTTCCTGCATATGCTGCATGCTGCTTGCAGGTGGTTAGCTGCTGGGCTCAACCACGGCCCCTACCTGCCAAAGTACTTGCAGGGCGCAGGCTACAACACATACTATGCAGGTGTGACCGCCACACTGTAACTTACAGGTGTTTGAATTTGTAGTTGTTATGCTATCAAGACGTTACTGCAGGTGACGCAGCTGGCTGTTGTGCGTTATTGGTGACCTATGACGTTTGGGCTGCACGGCCACGCGATCCCTCTGCACCCCTAGACTGGTTGTTTCGCACGGCTGCTTCTCTCAACTGCTTGCAGGAAAGTTCCTGGTTGAGTACGCGCTGTACAACTACCGCCCAGTGCCTGAAGGTGCGGCATGCCTGAAGTTTGACCAGCTTTGACCATCGTTGACCAGCTATGACCTGCTTTGACCAGCTGGCTGCATCTTAGCAATCATGCTGCAGAGATGTGGGGACTTGTGATAACACAAACAGCAGATTATTCTGCATGATTTTTGCAAGGCTGCATGTAACGCACGACCATAGCCAGGCTTGGAAGAGCCCTTTTTGCAAACCAGCTGTGCTGTTTTTGTTCCTGCTGCTGCTGCTGCAGGCTGGACTGACTTTGACGCTGCCATCCACCCCTGGGTGTTCCGCTACGAGTACCCGGTGTTTGCACGCAACGGCGGCCAGCCAACGCTGTACGCGGGTGGGTTGCTGCGCCGTGCTGCCTGAAACCTGCAACACGCTGCGGCACAGCTTGCATTGGTGCATGTGTTTGTTGAATGACAAACATTGGTGCATGTGTTTGTTGAATGACAAACATTGGTGCATGTGTTTGTTGAATGACAAACATTGGTGCATGTGTTTGTTGAATGACAAACATTGGTGCATGTGTTTGTTGAATGACAAACATTGGTGCATGTGTTTGTTGAATGACAAACATTGGTGCATGTGTTTGTTGAATGACAAACATTGGTGCATGTGTTTGTTGAATGACAAACATTGGTGCATGTGTTTGTTGAATGACAAACAGATACAAAAGCGCATCCCTGGTGGGCACCATGCACTGCTGAATAGGCCTGCTGTGCTGTGCCACCCTGGTTTGGTGCCTTGGATGGCCAACTGTGCTGCGGCTGGTGGATGCGTTGACTGAACTTGCATGCCATGTTCTACAAATGCTCGACCTCTGTGATTGCACTCTCCTGTGTGCTGCAGCTGCTTTGACCTGTGAATTGCTTTCAGCATTCGGCAGCAGAACGTCATCATGTCTTCAGTCTGCATTGCGTGAGGTCACTAAGCTGTAGCTAGCTGCAGAGTGTTGGCTGACGTTGCTATTCTGCTGCCGCTGCTGCTGCTATGCGATGGTGCCTGCTGCTGCCTACAGGGCAGTACCATACTGATGTGGTGGCATCCAAGGCCAGGGCACAGATTCAGTCAGCAAAGAAAGCAGGTGAGTGCTGCTGCATGCACCTGCACGCCTTGTGTGGCACATGCATGTGGCAGAAAGAATGGTGCACATGCGGCTGTTGCTGTCTATTCTTGCTGCTGCTGGCAATACTGCTTCTGTCAGTCATCATGTGGCTAGGCAGGCAAGCCGCACTCAGTAACATGGAGCATGCAGCAGCAATAGCTGCACCAGATGCTTTCCATCTGCTGCTGACGTCCTTTGTACTATTCTAATATGCGCGCTGCTCCGGCCGCCGTCGTCGTCGCTGCTGCTGCTGCTGCTGCTGCTGCTGCTGCTGCTGCCAGGCAAGCCGTTCTACATCCAAGTTGCGCCCATCGGCTGCCACGACGCCTGCTACGTGGATGAAGATTTCAACGGCTACCTCACACCCCCACTGCCAGCCCCTCGCCATGCAAAGTTGTATGCGGAGGTCAATTTGCCGTTGCGGCCAAACCATAATGAGGAGGATGTGAGTGACAAGCCGGCTTGGTTGCAGGCAGTGCCGAGGTGAGAAGCAGGACATGCAAGGTTGTGGCTGCCACGCAGCACCTATACGCAGACAGTGCATGACCAGCTCATGATGGATCTAATGACAGTACAGAATGCTGGTGTCTGGGCAGTATTGCTTGTACAAGTGTTGGACATTGCTTGTGCGGCGGTAAGGTACGATATGTTTGGCCTGCTGCTGCTGCTGCGCCAGGCTGGATGCCGCTAATGTGACCTACCTCAACGAGTACTACAGGGAGCGCCTGAGGTCACTGCGGGCAGTGGACGAGCTGGTGGAGGCAGTGGGTGAGTAGCGAATATGGTAGAGCTGGGTGCTGTAAATGGTTTGTTTGAATGTGCATGTGAGCAGCGGCTGTGGCAGATCTGGAGCAGCGGCGTAGCAGGCTCTGCACATGAGCGTGTCAAATCAATGATGGTGAATGTCTGCAAGTCAAATCACTGTGGCTGTATTTTGGTGTCTGTTGAAAGGCCAGCACCTGTGGTCACTGCGGGCCGTGGATGAGCTGGTGGAGGCTGTGGGTGAGTAGCAGATGCTGGATGGATGGCCGTTGATGACCTGGTAATCATGGCTAATGCACCACTGCTGTTGCTGCTGCTGCTCCTGCTGTTGCTGCAAGCCTCCCATTGTCTGAGCACCTGCCACACCCATCCTTTGTCAATGCAATCCTCCCACCACAACTGCAACATCTGCTGCACACTCTTCGCTACTCTGCAGAAAAGGGTTGGAGGCGTGTGGGGAGCTAGACAAGGCCTCCATAATCTACATAAACGACAAGACGCTGCTGACCCCACTGCTGCTGCTGCTGCAACTCTGCAGTCAAGGAGCTTGAGGCAGTTGGTGAGCTGGACAACACCTACATCATCTACACAGGAGACAATGGGTACCACCTGGGTGCACACCGCCTGGGGGCAGGCAAGGAGACACCCTACCAGGAAGACATCCAAGTCCCTTTCTTGATCAGGTGGGTGATGTCCAGGGTGTGAAATTCAGGATTTGTTCTCAGGTTTGTGGCTGCCGCAGCACAGTTGGAGGAGACAACATCACACCTCAAATGAACAGTTGGCAAGCAACAGTACACCGCTTGGGTGCAGGCAAGGAGACGCCCTACCAGGTGGACATCCAAGTGCCTTTCCTGATCAGCTGAGGAATGAGGCTTCCAAAAAGTGAGGTGTACAGTGTATATTGGAAAGTATATATAGCTGCTGCAGCACAGTTGGGAAAGACACCACACCTCAAATGGACAAGTAGCAAGCAGCCGCACACAGCTTGGGTGCAGGCAAGGAGACGCCCTATCAGGAGGACAGGTGAGGCATGAGGGGCTTTTGGTTGAGGGGTTTTTGGTTGGAAGTTTGCACTTTGTGTATTGCGGGAGTGCAGCTGCTGCAGCACACCTGTGTCAGACACATCATATGCACACTTGTGTGCTGCTGCTGCTGCTGCTGCTGCTGCTGCTGCTGCTGCTGCTGCTGCTGCTGCTGCTGCTGCTGCTGCCGCCTCACCAGAGGCCCGGGCATCCAGGCTGGGCATGTCTCCACCACACCCGCAGCACATGAGGACATCCTGCCCACCATTTTGAGCCTGGCTGGCATCTCCTTGCCAAGCGATCTTGATGGCTAGCCGCTGCCAGTGTTGTTGTCACCTGCTGTTGCTGTCCCCGCTGCCGCTGACCAACAGATAGAAGAACTCCAGCCAACATGCCAGCATCCTTACGTCATGTTGCTGCTGCCGTTGCACTGCGATGACAGGGGCCCGGGCATCCAGGCTGGCAAGGTCTCCACCACACCCACAGCACATGAAGACATCCTGCCCACCATTTTGAGCCTGGCTGGCATATCTTTGCCAAGCGACCTGGATGGCCAGCCGCTACCGCTGCCGCTGAGCAACAGCAAGGAGGCCAAGGAAGTGCAGTATGAACAGCCCAAGAACAAGTTTGAGCAGTGAGTGGCGCGGGGCAGCAGCCGCCTGGCGGCTTTGTTGAGAGCTATTTCAAACGACTGGTGCTGCTGTTTCCGTTTGAACCAGCAACATTATGTGGTGCATTAAGCTCAGCGCGCAAGCAGCCGTGCATCCAAGGCGTGCATGTCCACCCCTGCTACGAGCACTGCTGAAACAAAAGCCTGTTGTCAAGCTGGCAGTCTTACTGGTGTACCGGCAGGCACCGGACTCAGTACTTGGGCCTGTTTGTGCGTCACTTGCTCAAGCTTGCTGCATGGACAACCTGTCGCTCACAGCTTGCTAGCTTGATATTGTGCTTGCCAGCAGGCACCTGACAGAGTACTGGGGCCTGTTTGCTGACCAGCTGGCGGCTGGGGAGCTGTCACGCATCACAAACTTTACCTGGAAAGCAGTCAGCGTGCATACACCAGGTGGGAGGATGCGTTCACTGCTGCTGCTTGCTGGTTTGCTTTCAGGCACCTCACGGAGTACTGGGGCACTTTGGATGATCAGTTGACCCATAATGAGTTCACACGCATCTCAAACTTTACCTGGAAGGCAGTCAGTGTGCACACAGCAGGTGGGCATGCATCCGCGGTTGTGTTACTGCCGCTGCAGCTGCTAACATGGAGTTGCAGAGTTTTTTCAGCATGTAAAGCAGATGGAGGTAGCTGTGTGCTTGCTGTTTGTGGCATGCAGCCTGTATTGTGGCATGCCTGGGCACACCCTATGGCAGTGTTGAGCTGCTTCTACTGTCAATTTTGTGTGCACATGCAGATACATGAAGCGCCTCCTGTTGCCTCCCCTCACTCACATGCTCGGCCGAGGCCACATATGCGGCATGTAACATGCCTGACCTGCCTGTTACTGCTGCTGCTGCATCTTCCCATTCCCTCTTTGCAGAGCAAAACTACAAGTATGTGGTGTGGTGCTCGGGTGACCGGGAGTTCTACGACCGCAGCGTGGACCAGTTTGAGCTGGTCAACTCTGCAAAATCGGCAGACCCGCGCTTGCTTGACAGGTGAGGCAGTGCAGATGTAACAAAAGCATATGTGCTGTCTGCTTTCCTTTGCTCGCAACGCGCGTCAGCGTGGACCAGTTTGAGCTGGTCGACTCTGCAAAGATGGCAAACCCGCGCCTGCTTGACAGGTGAGCAGATAAGCCCGTGTGGCATGATTTGTGGTTGCTGACGATATCAACAGCATACCGCTTGCTGGTGAATGCAATCTAGTTTGCAAACCCACGCCTGCTCTGCAGATGAGGCAGCACAGTGAACAATAGAGACAGCATGCATCCCGTTTAACAGTCGCCTGTTTGTGGCAACACCACACAACTACACCGCCTGCCGCAGAAAAGCACGCCGCGTGTGGCTGCTGAACACGGGTTTGTTCACGCTTGTTTCACACTACTGTTGCATGCTCGATGCACTGCTGATTGCGCTTGCGCATGCCAAGGCAGGCGCAGCAGCTCACCAACCCCTGGCCCACCATCCACCCCGACAACAGCGTGGCCATCTTCGCCAACCAATGGGACACTAAGGCACTCACCCCCGCACTTGTCATTTTCTCACAGATGTCAACTTGTGGCATAGCCACACAAAACGTCTGCAACAGCAACACTGGATCACTGCAACTTACTAGAAGAAGAAGATTTCTTCTTCTTCCGCATACAACCGCAGGCTTGACGCGCTGCTCAGTGCGCTGGCGCATGCAGAAGTAGGGCAGCTAATCAACCCCTGGCCCACCATCCACCCTGACAACAGTGTAACCAGCGTTGCCCCACCAATGGGACGCCCAGACACTCACCCCCGCACTTGTCCATTTCTCACAGGCGTTAACTCGTGGCATAGCCACACAAAACGTCTGCAACAACATTGCTGGACCTCTGCCACTTACTTCTTTCTTCTTCTGCATACAAATGCAGGCTTGACGCGCTGCTGAGTGCGCTGGCGCATGCAAAAGCAGGGCAGCTCACCAACCCCTGGCCCACCATCCACCCCGACAACAGCGTGGCTAGCTTCGCCAACCAATGGGACACTAAGGCACTCACTGCCGCAGTTGTCATTCTCTCTTAGGTGTCAACTCGTGGCATAACCACACAAAACGTCTGCAACAACAACACTGGACCACTGCAACTTACTTTCTTCTTCTTCTTGCATACAAATGCAGGCTTGATGCACTGCTCAGTGCGCTGGCCCATGCAAAGGCAGGGCAGCTCACCAACCCCTGGCCCACCATCCACCCCGACAACAGCGTGGCCATCTTCGCCAACCAATGGGACACTAAAGGCACTCACTGCCGCAGTTGTCATTTTCTCACAGGTGTCAACTCGTGGCACATCCACACAAAACGTCTGCAACAGCAACACTGGATCACTGCAACTTACTGTCTTCTTCTTCCGCATGCAACCGCAGGCTTGACGCGCTGCTCAGTGCGCTGGCGCATGAAAAAGCAGGGCAGCTCACCAACCCCTGGCCCACCATCCACCCCGACAACAGCGTGGCCATCTTCGCCAACCAATGGGACACTAAAGGCACTCACTGCCGCAGTTGTCATTTTCTCACAGGTGGCAACTCGTGGCACAACCACACAAAACGTCTGCAACAGCAACACTGGATCACTGCAACTTACTGTCTTCTTCTTCCGCATGCAACCGCAGGCTTGACGCGCTGCTCAGTGCGCTGGCGCATGCAAAAGCAGGGCAGCTCACCAACCCCTGGCCCACCATCCACCCTGACAACAGTGTAACCAGCTTCGCACAAGCGCTCAACCCCAAGCACGATGACTTCTACAGGCAGCTGCCAAAGTTCAAGTTCCTCAGCTGCTTGGATCACTATGACATAGGTGCGGCAGGTTGCTGGCGTTTGCGGCTTGTTCTTCATATATGCTGCTGGCCATGTGCAGATGCAGCCTCTAACTGACCCTGCACAGCTCCACAGTGCAGTTCCAGACGCAATGACAGTTTACTTTGCACAGTTGCAGATGCGTTTGCAGCCCTTATTGCGCGCATGCTACCAGCTATCCGGTATCACGGCCGAACTGACCAGCGCAATGCACTGCTACTGCGCATGCGCTGCTGCAGAGAACGAGCTGTCTCCGTTCTACCACAGCTCTCAGCAGCGCCAGCAACTCGAGGCAGCAGCAGCCGCAGCCCCACCCCTGGACTTTGCAAAGCTGCGGCAGCAGCGGCTGCTGCAGTACAAAGAGGCTGTAGCAGACGGCTGGGCCAGGCAGGAGAAGCTCGGCCAGCCAGAGTACACAGTGAACTTCAAGGCTGCTGAGTCAGCGCCGGGTGTGAACTTCAATGTGAAGCCTGGCACTGTGCTGGCGGGGGTTGAGGCGCATGCGGTGCCGCTGCCGGCTGCGGAGTTTGAGCGGTTCAGGAGGTACAAGGCCGACATGGTTGATGAGGCTAAGTACTACAGGCTGAAATCTATGGCGTGATGCACCCCAAGCATCATGCACCATTACTCATCCTGAGCAAATTCTCACGTCGTCTGTGCACACAGTATTCTTTGTGTCGGACGGTGTTGTATGGGAGCCGGCCGCTGACTGCAGCATGCCGCTTGCACTGGTGCATCATAATTGTCTGGTGACTCATCAAGTTGACAGCATGTACATCATATGTTCAAAGATTCAATCAAAGGTGTGTACATCATCAAAGGTGTGTACATCATATGTTCAAAGATTCAATCAAAAGGGCCTTTCGCTGTGGCGGCAAAGAAGCACAGAGCAGCCCATCAGATCCCAAGTCCATTTCCGACATAATGATTACACAGAACGCTTGCTGCCACCTTCTATCACTGCCGGGTAAGAGACCTGAACTCACAGAACTCGGGCCTGAAGTGCAGCAGCGTCTGCACCTCTCAACCGCAACGACCGGCTAGCTTCTCACGACCTCTGAGAACTGCTTCAGCCCCTGGCCCTTCCTTCGACCACCCTTCACAACTGCGGTCTTCTCCACTAACTGATCCCAGCACCTGACCCAAACCCAGTTCAAACAAGCTGCTTTCTGCACCTCCACCAACTGCGCCACGCTGACTTTGTTGCAAGGTGAGGTCTTGGAGCCAATGCTTCACCAAGCAACTCAGTAGCTCATAACTTCACAGCAGGTCCAGGAAGCTGTCTAGGCCCTGCCCGATGTTTCAGATGCCGATATCGGCATCGATGCCCACTCCTTCACCTACAGATGCTCTGCCATCAAACAGACTGCAAGGGAATCTTGAAACCTATGGCCTACAGCAGGTCCAGGAAGCTGTCTAAGCCCTGGCCGATGTCCCAGATGCCGATGCCCAGCCCAAGCTCGCTGGCCTTGTCCACACGCGCAGCCACACTGGCAGGGGTGGGGAAGTACACCGTGTGGCGCTGATTGCCGTACTGCAGCAGCAGCAGCAGAAACGGCATGTGCGGCAGCAGGGGCAGGAAATTTGAACATAGAGAACAAACAAGCACTGCTAAGCTTCTCCAGTGTTAGGGAGGTATGACTTGTGGCGTTGACCATGCTCCTGCAGCAGCAGCAGCAGCAGCAGCAGCAGCAGCAGATGGGCAGGCAATTGAGTGGGATGAGCAACAAGAGAAACAAGCTCGCTGGCCTTGTCCACCCGTGCAGCCACGCTAGCAGGGGTGGGAAAGTACACCGTGTGGCGCTGGTTGCCGTACTGCAGTATAGCAAAGAGAGGACAGCACAGTAAGCAGAAGTGGCAGATTGAGTTGAAGCTGAGTGACTGTAACACACTCAACAGCCGTTGCGGTGCTCCTATGGCGTGGGCGGTTGGCTGGGACTCCACGTGGATGCCGGAGGTCAGACAATTCTGCTGTTGCCTGCTTCAGCAATCCTGCTAGGTCACAGTGCTGCTGCACATCACTGCCAAGCAGCAAGTGCGTGCTGTATTGTGCTTCAGCATCACCAGACACCTTCCCTGCCATGCACCGTACCTACAAGCCCAATTAGGCGGCACCTTTGTGGTGCAGCACCCAAACTCACCCCAGCTGCTGGTACATGTAACACGCAGCAGCAGCACACTTTGTAATTGAACATGTGCTCTGAGCTCTCTGCATCCCAGGCCAGCTTGGGCTGCACAATGAGAAGATTCCATCGCCAGATTCAACTTGAGCGCAACCTCAAACCCTTACAGTCCTCCGACATGTAATGTGGCTGCGCCGTCCCCGCTTGCCAAGCGGGGACCAGTGGTTACAATGCTCCATCCCAGCAGCATGCATACACAAGATACCAAGCGTTCAGCGAGAACAGCGGCAGCAGCAGCGCACCTTGTACCTGAACATGTGCTCGGAGCTCTCCACATCCCAGGCCAGCTTGGGCTGCATCTTGTCAAGACTCACCTGCCAGATAAAAGTTCTGCACAACCTGAACCCCTTACAGTCATTGACATATGACACGTGATCGTGGCTGCGCCGTCCTCGCCTGGTTACAATGCTCCATCCAGCAGCATGCACATACCAGAAACCAAGAATTTTTTGGGGGGCGCGGGGCCGATGGCGTTGATGCTATGGCTTGATGGGTAACATGATGATGATATCAGAAACCAAGCGATCAGTAAGAAGCAGCAGGAGCACACCTTGTATTTGAACATGTGCTCAGAGCTCTCCACATCCCATGCTAGCTTGGGCTGCATCTTGTTCATGATCTCCAAAAAGTCCCTCGCCAGAATGGGGACGCGCTTGGGCTCTGCCTTCTTGTCCTTTTCTGGCCTGACAAAGTCGACGCCGAAGAAGTTGATGCCTAGCAGGATCGTGGAAGGCGCGACTGCAGCAGAGAAGGGGTGTACGCAGCAGCACAGGTTGATTCATCATGTTTGTTTCATCAAGCCATGGCATACCAAAGAAGCTGATGCCCAAGAGATTATGCGAGCAAGACTGCAGGTGTTGCACAGCAGCAGGGCGCACAGTTGTGCAACAGCAGCCTACAGAGGTGTGGCACAGCAGCAGAAGCAGAAAACAGGTCGTTCAGCTGGCCAAGGAATGTCTGAAAAGGGCTGCACCACTGCCATCTCAATCAATGCATGATCTGGGATTCGGGGAAGCCACTCACTGCCGGCCCTGTCATTCTCCTCCTCATCAAGGTCAGGCTCATCCCCCATCATCTCCTGAGCATTCTCCTGTTTGCAGCCAACCATGCCACTTCACTGATCCTTTTTTGGAAAAAAATAACCACAGTTGCTATGGGTAATCAGCCAATGCTGATAATGAATGCAGCATGATGCCTGCAGCGTCAGCGTCAACACAGGCATCAGAATGTGTTACTCACTGCCGGCCCTGTCGCTCTCTTGTTCATCTGGGTCGGGCTCATCCCCCATCATCTCCTGAGCGTTCTCCTCCTGCCAAGGCAGCGGACCATTGGGCCCCGCGCGGCCATAGCTGTAGTCGTATGTCATAACATTGAACCCTGCCACGTCATCACTCAGCTTCAGCAGATCTTCAAGTTTAGCAGCAGGGGCTTGGGGTTGCGAGGGCTTGACAGGGGGGATGGGCAGGATCAGGATCTGCGGCAGCAGCAGCAGCAGCAGCAGCAGCAGCAGCAGCAGCAGCAGCAGCAGCAGCAGCAGCAGCAGCAGCAGAAGTGCATATGATGTTACTGAATCTGACAGCTTTAGCAGATCTTCCAGCTTGGCGGAGGGCGCTTGGGGGGAGGAGGGCCTGACAGGGGGAATGGGCAGAATCAGGATCTGCGGCAGCAGCAGCAGCAGCAGCAACATCAAACCCTGCCGCATCATCACCCAGTTTGAGCAGATCTTCAAGCTTGGCTGAAGGGGCTTGGGGTTGCGAGGGCTTGACAGGAGGGATGGGCAGGATCAGGATCTGCAGAAGCGGCAGCAGCAGTAGTGAACTTGAGTTACTAGATCTGACAGCTTCAGCAGATCTTCAAGCTTGGCAGAGGGAGCCTAAGAGGAGGGTGGCTTGACAGGAGAGATGGGCAGAATCAGGATCTGCGGCAGCAGCAGCAGCAGCAGCAGCAGCAGCAGCAGCAGCAGCAGCAGCAGCAGCAACAACATCAACCCCTGCCACGTCATCACTCAGCTTCAGCAGATCCTCAAGTTTAGTGGAGGGAGCTTGGGGGGTGGAAGGCTTGACAAGGGGGATGGGCAGGATCAGGATCTCCGGCGGCAGCAGCAGCAGCAGCAGTAGTAGTAGTAGGACAGGTATAAGCAAGCCCACTTTGCATTTGTCCATCACGTTCACTGCTGAAATCCGCATGAAGGCCAAGATACAACCAAAACACAGCACTGCTTTGTTGGGCTTGCCCCACTTACCTTGATCTTGTCCCTCAGGTTGGCTGCCAACTTTTCCACAAAAGCCAGCCTGCTGCCCTACATGCATGCACAAATCATTAACACAAACCCTGAGCAAGTATCATATAATTACCTTGTTCTTGTCCCTCAGGTTGGCTGCCAGCTTCTTAACGAAGGCCAGCGCCGCTTCCTTTGCGTCGGCGTGGTTGAAGAGGCCCATGGCCGTCCACGCCTGCCAGGCCTCAAACACCTGCATAACCGAATGCAGATATCGGTGTCAGGCAGAGGTCAACCTGTGTAGTGCGAATTGGCCAGGGGCAGCATACATTGCCATGCCAAATTCCACTGCTGAACCCCGCGGCTAAACCCACCAAGCCGTCAAAGCGCTTCTCCTCCTCATCCACCAGCAGCGCAACCCATTGCTAACCCCCCTGCTGCACCCCACCGCTAACCCACCATGTTGAACAGCTGCTGCATCAGGCACCAGCGGTGATCAAACAAGAATACTTGCAAGCTGCCGTATGCACCAGGCCGTCAAAGCCGTGCTTTTCCACCTCATCAACCAGCAGCACACCCCCACCACTTGACCCCATTGCTGAACCCCAGTTTTCACCGACAACATAAAACCCCGCTGCCATACTCACCAGGCCGTCGAAGCCGTGCTTCTCAACCTCGTCCACCAGCAGTGCCATCCCAAGGCTGATACCCAACACCAAAACCCACTGCCATAGTTGACTGTTTAAACCCACCAGTCCATCAAAGCCGTGCTTCCCCACCTCGTCCACCAGCAGCACAACCTCACCACTGCTGAACTCAGTGGTTCGAACCCCAGTTTTCAAGCACAACATAAAACCCCGCTGCCATACTCACCAGGCCGTCGAAGCCGTGCTTCTCCACTTCATCCACCAGCAGTGCAAGCGCATCTCCCGGCTGCTGCAGCATAGCCATCAGCGCCTTGCCTTGCACCTCAGCCAGCACACGCGGCACGATCAGCGGGGCCTGCGATCAGAGAAAGGGTAAACAAGGAAAAACCTCTGTGTGTCAGTGGCAAGGAGCACGATCAGTGGTGCGAGCAGTGACGGCAACTACCATTGCGTCGATGTGGCAAAAATACACAGAAAGAGAGGGAGGCGTGTTTCGCTGCAGGCGAGCTTGTGAGATGTGCAGCTGCTGCAGCATGGCCGTCAGCGCCTTGCCTTGCACCTCAGCAAGCACACACGGCACGATCAGCGGGGCCTGCATTTGCAAGACAAGGAGAAAACAACACAACACAATATTACTGGCGGTGAGTCAGCCGCATGGGGCACGAGCAGCGATGTGAGCACTGGCGGCTGCAAGTTTTTGTTGATGTGACAGGAACCCATAGAACAAGGGCCGGGTTTGTTTTGCTGCAGGCGAGCTTGAGGGATGTGCAGCCGCTGCAGCATGGCCATCAGCGCCTTGCCTTGCACCTAGAGTTGAACGGATGTGCATGACATGATTATCCCAGCAATGCAAGCGCAACCACTTAGCAGAGCTGACGGCATGTCACATACAGGATAGCTGATGCTGCTGCTGCTGCTGCTGCTGCTGCTGCTGCTGCTGCTGCTGCTGCTGCTGCTGCTGCCACATCAGGCTCACCTGTGGTGTGTCGAGGTTTGCCGCACAAGTCTTGCTGGCCTCATCGCCATCGGCACAGTCAGCAGCCTGCAGCACAGCACAGCACAAGGCGACCACAGCATGTGAAGTGCAACTAGTGACTTTGAGTACAGCGGGATGGCGGTGCAAGCTACATTGGTGTTGCTGGCCTCGTCACCACACATTTTTGATGTTACAAGAGTAACCTCGCCCGTTGGGGAGCCAATGACAGGCTCATTGGGCAGAGAGAGAAAAAACAGCAAACCAGACCAGTCCTTTGAAAAGAAAGGAACTACCAAATCTCATCCTGAAAATCGTCGCACATAACATCACATAACGGTGCCTGGTGGAGTTCATCTGCACCACCTGCACAGTCAGCAGCCTGCAGCACAGCAGTGCACAGCACACAGCACGAACACAGCAGGCTCTGTGAACAGCCCTTCTAGCAAACAGCTGCTGCCCACACGGCTTGGCTTGACCTACACACTTTGACAACTGTGCAGGTGGTGCACCAGCACCCCACAACGACCCATGAGGCACAGACAAAGCAATGCACCAGCACCCCACAACGACCCATGGAGCACAGACAAAGCAATGCACCAGCACGCCACAACGACCCATGGAGCACAGACAAAGCAATGCACCCTGCCCTTCCCTTTCAGTGCCTACATTATCAACTGGCGCCCGCACTTCCGCCGTCCAGCCCTTGACACATCATGCCTGTCAGCACCAGCTGCGCACCGCTGCCCACAATCTCAGCGGTGCAAACCCCACACCCATGTTGTGACTGGCCCTGCCGTCTGCAATCCAGCCAGCATGCACAACACACAAACACAGGAACTGTGCAGGTGCAGCATTAAATTCGTGCAGATGCATTCCCAGGCTAACCTTGTCCACTGGTGCCCGCACTTCCTTGATCCATCCCTTGTCCACATCATGCCCGCCTGTCAGGCTGAGCTCAGTGCTGTCGCTGCCCTCCGCGCCGCCCCGCAGCTGGTACCACACAGGGCTGATCTACAGGGGCAAACAGCAGCAGCAGCAGCAGCAGCAGCAATAATGTGGAATCGTCACCAGCTCTTGCACGCAGCTAGTGCCGCTAGGGGCAGATGTGCAGCATTGAACAATGGCTGACCAGCCACCACGGTCCGCCGTCAAGTTTTGAATGCGCAATGTACAAGCCCGACTGTCAGCGCCAAGCATGTCAGATGCTGCTGCTGGTGGTGGCATTGCTGCCAAGTTGCCACTTTTGCTGCTGCTGCCGCTGCTGCTCACATGTGTGAACTTTGCCCTGAACTTCTTTGCGACGTCATATCCGTGGTTGTTCCTGCAAGAAGCATTTAGAGTATTGCGCCAGCAAGCATAGCTTGATCAGCATTGCACATAACAGAATGTTGCGCCAGCAAGCATAGCTTGATCAGCATTGCACATAAGAAACAGGTGCAGGAGTTGAAAAAATGCAGTGCTCTCAGCAGCAGGCAACCAGAACAACATGCTGAACATGCGGTAGATGCGCACCGCGGTGCATTCGTTACCATACATGAATAAAAGCCTTATGGCGCTGTTGCATTGGTGCCGGTGCTGGTGCTGCTGCTGCTGTAGCTGGGTTCAACATGTGCTGTTGGGGAAGTCGGCGTGATCAGCAGAGCATCAACTGCTGCTGCTGCTGCTGCTCCTACAGGCCACTGCTGCCGCCCACCATGGAGTCACGTAGCCCAGCACTGTGCCCTGGAAGTTCTTGTGGCCCACAGCCTTGTGGTAGTTGTTGCCCTCCTGCAGGATATCAAGTTCAAACGATATACTTTGCCACGCACGGGATGCATACTAGCCGCCTGTCTTTTGCTTCTGCTTCTGCTTCAGCACCTGCCAGTGCACACCAGTGTCCTGCGCACTTAGCATGCTGCAGCTGCCTGCACAAGCACTGCAGTGGCATTACCGAAAGATGCCGCAACGGCTCAACCTCTGCGGCTGCTTGTTGTTATTGCTGCTGCTGCTGACCTCAACAAGGAGTTCTGCCGTGATCTCATGCTCCAACAGTCCCCGCTCCAATGCTGTGTAGCTGCTTGGGCCACCTGCAGGAGTCAACCATTGAGCAGCAGAAGCAGCAGCGCAACAGCAGTGGCAGTTACAAGGCGGCGCCAACTGCACGAGTGCCAAACCCAGGACAAGCATCTACGCACATCATTGATATCTGTGTTGCACAGTACAGATGCAGGGGTGCAGCCTGGCTGAAACAGGCAGACAAGCAAAAAGAGCAGCAGCTAAGGCAGCTGCTGCAGCAGCAGGAGCTGCTGCTTGATCTCATCGCTTGCTCACCCTCAGTCGATGCATGCACGGCTGATGCTGCTATTACAGCCAGAAGTATTGGGAATAGCCAAGGGCGATGCATAATTGTGTGCAGCTGCGTTGGCACAGGCGAGGTGTCCTGCTGCTGCTCTCGAAGCTGCTGTTGAGTGGGTTCACCGATCGATCGATCCCGAGATGCCGGGCATAAACCGCATGGAAAACGTATTATGTGACTTATTGAAATTGGCCAAAGGATGCTGGCCTTGTGATATCACTGCACACACGTATCACTGCAGAACAGGTGACGAACGAGAGTAGGCGTCGAAGCACGAGCAGAATGCAGCATTGCGCGCTTGAACGTGCTCTCGAGCTGCAGTCGCACACCGGCTTGTGACAGCAGGCTAACACTGGGCATATGCAGCTCATGTTGAACATCACACCGACATCCACCGAGAACACCCCGTCAGTCTGCATCGACCAACGACGGGTCGATTGAAGGGTGTTTTCTGGTAATACAAATCATGATGTTGGCGCGTGCCAGACTGCTGCCAACGGCTGCCCAACCGAGTCGCTGTCCAGCTGGCACTTTTGCAACAAGGTGGCTGGTGGCTGACAGTGCCTGCCTTACATCATGAGCAGTAGTCTTTATTTGGGCGCCCAAAGGGATGATGCCTTGTCACCAACTGCATAACAGCTCGCATCACCGGCTGCCGTGCGGCAGATCATAGCAAACAACACAGGCAAGACCATGCTGTTCTAGAACAGATCTGTGCTTTGTCTTGATAAAGGCGGTAATTACCGTGCTGCTGCATTGCAAATTGCAATGGTAAGCAACGCAGGGTGCGACATGTCGTGACGCTACGACTGCTGCTTCATACAGCAAGCAAGACAGTGTCCTGCACAACTTTGCTGCCAGAGCTGCTTTCACTGCAGCTGCCACCGCTGCTGCCTGCTTTCGCCACGCTCCCCCATGCCTGTGGCACTGTCGCCACACACGCAGCTGCCAGCAGCACAGCTCCACCCATCAGCCAGCACCCAGCATAATAGTCGCCCGTAGTGCCCTTCAAAAACCCTAGCAGATACGCCCCTGTAAACCCTCCTATGTTGGCCAATGTATTCATCCAAGCCATGCCAAGCACTCGCTGATTGGGATGCATTCCTTTCAGCAAGCCCATTATAAAACTGATGTCGATGCCATCGCATCCCATCACACCGATACAAGACAGCACCAGTAACGCAAATGCTGCATGCGGCGCTGCATGCATCCAAGGGACTGGCATTATGCACATCACCACACCACCCCAGAGCCACAGCAGAGCAATGTGATACCGCCGCTCGTTGACTTTCTTTGAGTGATAAGCATTCAGCAAGTGTGCGGCGACGCCAGCACAGTAAGGGACAGCCGTCAGCAGCATTATCTTGGGGCTGCTGTGAGCAGCAGCACCAGCATGACCCCCTGGGCTTGCAAGCGCATTCACAATTAGGGGTGTGAAATATATCAAAGAATTCAATGTCAGCACATACAGGAACCGCCAGAAGCTGGCACACCAAACTATTCTGTTCCTCAGGGCTGCTGCAAAATCGCTGGCGATCTGCTGCATAGTCGGCCGTGACGCAGCCGCCTGTCCGCTTTCCTGCAAGTCTCCTGCAAGCTGCTTGCAGGAAGCGGCCGCCGCCGGCGGCTGCGCGGCGTGCTGCGTGTCGATCGTTTCCTGCAAGCACGCACGCTCTTCTGCTGACAGCCACTTGCAGTGTGCCGCATCCCTCGGCAGCAGCGCAAAGATAGCAATACCCATAAGCACTGAAGGAATGCCCTCTATTATAAACAGCCACCGCCAGCCTGATAAGCCCGCCACTCCATGCAGAGACAGCAGTCCTGCAGCCAGTGGGGCTCCTAGAGCCTGTGCTGCAGTGATGCCAGCCATGTAGTATGTTGTGGGCAGCGTCAGGTGGCTTGTGGGGTACATGTGAGCTAGGTAAGCCCAGATGCCTGCAGCACAGCAGCAGCAGCAGCAGCATGTGTTCAGGGGTTCCCATATCTTGCAGGTGCAAGCTGGTTGCTGGGGTCATGATATGGGTGGTTGCTGGGTGGCGGTGCATGCACCAGCGGTGCTGCTGCATGCAGTACATGAAAGGCAGCTGACGCATCCATTACTCAGTCAACAGATTCACTCAAAACATTACACATGTTCAGTTAGACACGCTAGACAAGTGAGGGCCAGCCAAAGGGGCAATACTGACGGTAGTATGTCAGCGCACCTGGCACAGTGCCAGCCTCTGCCACCCCCAGGAACAGCCGCACCAGCAGGAAGGAGGTCCTGCCATTGATGGCTGCCTGTGCTGCTGCTGCCACACCCCACGCAATGGCAATGACGCCCAGCAGTACCGGGCCTCCTGCGAAGAGGAACAGGATGTTGCATGGCACCTGGCCGGCACAAGCAGCAGCAGCAGCACAGGCATCAGAAGGAATGTCAGCAACAAGCGCCGGTGTGTCCACGATGGTCAACGTCAGCAGCCGCAATGCATGTAGTAGTGCAGCTGCTGTGATTTCTGCTGTTGGCCTGGTGTACATCTTGGCACAGCAGCTGCAAGTCATCACTATGAGTCACTGTCGAGCTGGCAGCTGCCTTTACGTCAGCAGCACCACAATCACGGGCTACGTATGCTGCTGGGCACTCCTCAGCAGCAGCAGTAGTTTGTTTGCTGATGCTGCTGGTGCGATGCTGGCTGCTGCATTACTTGCATATGCTGTATGACAGTTTTAAGCATGGTAATTGCAGAACCGTTCACCTGCAAGCAATGCTGGTCCAGAAGCCCCCCTATATGCCTGAGCTGAACTTTTCGCTCACCTGGAACAGGCTGTAGGACAGGAAGAATATGCCAGCACCTAGGCCATAGTCCTGTGGGGAGAGTCCTATTTCTGCTGTCAGGTCAATGCTGGCGAAGCCCAGGTTGGCCCTGTCTATGGATGCGATGATGGAGAACAGGAAGCAGAAGGGCAGCAGCACCCTGCAGCAGAAGAGACATGCATATGCATGTTACTCAGCTGGCAAACGACAAGCTCTGCTGAGGGAAAAATAATCAGGTGTGCATAAGGCCATTGACATCATGGTGGTGGGCATGGAACACTGTTGTTGTCCTGCAGGACAAGATGGCACTGTGCGGAGGCGTTGATCATCATGCTGGAGCCACTGTTGCGACAACAGCAATTGCTGATGGCGATGGCAGATAATGAGAGGAGCGCAGGGCACATCTGCGAATCCTGCAGGAGCCGGAACACACAAGCTGATGATGCTGCGTCAGCAGAATATGGAGGCTTTGGTTGCTGTTTATTGCCAGGCATTGCTGGCAGCTGCAGCAGATGAGCTCACTTGTCCAGCTTGCTGCATGCCCGCTCCAGGATCCGCAAATTGCCGTCATCAATGTCCTTGATTACTGTAATGGCATTGTTGTTGGAATCTGCCATGTCTGTCCAGCTGATTGTCTGCAATTCTGTTCCGGAATGTAATTGCTCCTCGCAGGCACAAAAAGCGTGTTCTATTCATGTACGTGTTGTCGACCTGGAGTTGAAAGACAAAGCCATAATTGATTAGGCAGTTCGACCGATAAGGTGCAGGCAGGGACGCCATCTAACAGCCCCACTCATATGAGAAGGTACGTGCCGAGCGTAATGACCAAGCACACGCTCTACAGTTCGATCAGCCCAAAAATCATTATAAGAATTACTACTCACATAAAACTACGGGCTGTACAGCAGCTCATCATTGCAGAACTGGCTGGGCATCGCCCCGCGTGGCCGGGCAACAGCAGCACTGACTGCCCCAGCACCCTGCATGCGGGGTCCAATCGCAAGTGCTTATCAGCAGAACTCAACTGCAAGCAATCGCCGTTGATCAATCAATTTGCTCCATCAAAAACGGTGCTGGCTGCCATGCCACATCTGATGACCCTTGCATGCTGCAGCTGGATGGCTACGCAAAGTGCTGCTGCTTGCAGTTTCTTGCAGCACAGCAACATGCCAGCATTGCCTACAAGCGTCCAACCTGCACACTAACACAGCTGAACAGCACTATGCCTCACACCACGCACAGCCAGCATCTAATACGCTGCCAACCTGATATGATCACCGCAGACTCTGCTGCATGGCACGCAGCACCTCACAAACCATGCTCCCCAGATGCACCCTGCACTAGTGCTGCTACCAAGCTACTCCTGGCTACCCGCCACTCACACTCTGATGCCTACGCTACCTCAACCTGCTGCCGCTCACCTACTGCTGACCAAACCGCCTACAAGTAAACTCCTCCCACAGCATAACAAGCCACACATGCCTTCACGGCCCACGCAGCAATGTAAAGCGTTGCATGAAGCACGCTTCGCAAAGGCACAACGCAACACAATGCAGCCAGCAGCTACACTAGCTGCGTGCGGGCAGGTTCTGCATGTACGCCCCCTCATACGTATATGACATGGGCATCGCCATACCCGGTGACACCCCATACACCCCGGGTGACGCCCCGATCTGATCTGCCATGGCGGCCTCTCCAGGGCTAAAGCTAATGCCCATACCACCCATACCCATGCCAGCCATATATGGTGCAGCTACAAGTGATGTTGCCATCATGTCAGCAGGCGGTGACGGCCCTGAAAGGCCCAGCCCAGCCTGGCGCCGCGCTGCTGCTGCTGCAAAGCCAACTGGCACTAGGCCGCCCCGCTGCCGGCCCCTGCCGCTAGCTGCCGCTGCTGCAGCACCTGCTGCTGGCTCATCAGCTTCATCTTCGCTGCCGCTGCCGCTGCTGCTGTCCTCATCGTCTTCAGACACACCATTCGCGCGCGGCGAAGATCCAGCAGCAGCAGCAGCGGCAGCAGCAGCACGCTGCAGCAGAGCCTCCTCTCCTTCCTCCTCACTCTCGCTGTCACTCTCGCTGCCGCTGCCGTCACTATCTGCCCCACCAGCAGCAGCAGCAGCAGCAGCCTGCTGCCCTGCTGCTGCTGCCAGCGCCGCATCACCCGCCACATGCGGTTGCCCATGCGAGAAGCAGGTATAGCTCCGCCCCAGCTCCAAAGACCTGCTGCTGCGCTGCAGCAGGTATGGATCAAACGGAAAGAAGACTTCCAGCGGACGCAGCACGCCCCGCACCTGACCGGCCGCATCAGCAGCGCCGTCTCCGCCAATCACGACAGCCGCCGCTGCTGCGCTGGCGGCTGCTACAGCCGCCTGGTGGGCTGCTACAGCCTCCACTGCTGCGGCCTCCCAAGAGTCGTCTGCTAAGCCCAGCAGCAGCGCCTGCCGCACAAACTCGTGTGTAACTGCCTGGTGGCACACTGCGAGCGGGGCCAGCGGGTGCGACAGCAGCGGCAGCACCTGCTGCCGCACTAGCTGCTCCACAGACGCCGCAAGCTGCTGCTGCTGCTGCTGCTGCTGCTGCGTGTCCAGCTGCTGCGCATCTTGCTGCTGCTGCTGCTGTAGCAGGGGCTGCATGTGATAGCACAGCACATACAGCAGCGCCTGCACCATCGCGTAGAACGCCTGGTGCCGCTGCACCTGCGCCAGCGGCCCGGGCGCCGCACTGCTGCTGCTGCTGCCGCTGCTCTGCAGCAGCACCAATCCACTACTGCTGCTGCTGCGCCCGCCCAGCGCCCCACCCTGCTGCTGCTGCTGCATTACAGAGTCCGCATACTCCTGGCAGCAGCTCGCAAGCTTCCCTGCCACATCCACAACGAGCTCCTTAGGCGCCAGCGCAAACCGTGCAAGGAAGCTTGCCAAATACGCTGCACATGCGCTGCGGGTAATCGGCGGCTGCCTGGTATCCCTCAGCAAGCTCATCAAGCAAGCACTGAAGCTGCTGCAGCAGCGCATTGGGTCCTTCAGTGCCAGGAAGAATAACAAATACTGCGTGAACTTGCAGCGGTGCGCGTGCAGCAGCGTGCGTTCAAACGCAGCCAGCATCGTCTGCCACGCCGGCCCCAGCTGTCCTGCATTTACCCGCCACTGCAGGTGCGTGAAAGTCATCTCCATGAGGCTGTCCAGCTTGTCTGCTGTCTCGTCCACTGGCGGCCGCTTGGCGCTGCTGCTGCTGCCGTTGGCGGCGGCGGCCAGCTGCTGCTGCAGCCGGCGCAGGCTGTGCGCGTGCTGTGTGGCTGCTGCAAATGCGGCTGGGTCGTGGAAGCCGTCCTGAAGGGAAGCAAGGCAGGCAGCAGCACACAGATCATCAGCAACTGTGCATGTACACGTTGTTCATCAATGCAAGTGTGCCGAGTGGCTGCTGCAAAGGCGGCTGGGTCGTGGAAGCGATCCTGCATTGATGAAATAGAAAGCAGCACGCACGTGCAATTGTGATGTAAAGGCTGTGTGCATGCTGCATGGCTGCTGTAAAGTCTGGTGGTCAGACAGTGTTCATTGCCTGACGAAAAAGAAAATCCACAAACAGCAGCAACTGCTGTGCCCCAGTGGGCATACTTGCAGCCATCCACAGGCACACACAACACAAACAACGGACACCACTCGCCACTCCACCCACCTGCAGTGCCGCCAGCTGCTGCTCATGCATCTGCTGCGCTGTGGCAGCATCGTTGATGTCCAGCTCCTGCGCCATGCCCTCCAGCTCAAAGATGTCGTCCTGCTCCTCATCAGAGGAGCCCTCCTCGTGATCGTAGCCTGGCAGCAGCAGTAGCAGCAGCGGCGGCATATTGAGCAGCTTAAAGGCTTGCGCTTTACAGCACACATGATATGCAGAAACAGGCCTCGCAGCAACTTACCCCAAAAGCGGCACGCATGGTGTGGTCACAGAATACGATACAGCAACAAAGCAGCCTGCACTGACACACCGCGAGTGCTCAGCTGTGATATAAGCTGCTGCTGCTGCTGCTGCTGCCGCAGCGCACCCGTTGGCGCGTCCACGATCTCCTGCCACTTGATGTCAGCGTCGATGCTCAGCAGGTGCTCCACCACGCCCAGCAGCAGCCCCTCACGCAGGCTGCTGCCCACCTGCACACGACAGACATAAAGCAAAAAAGAGTGAGTGGCGCACGGCAAAGCAAGCACAAGCCCGCAGCCATGCACGCCACACTGCACCGAACTGTGCGTTCACGTCTGGGTGTGACCCATGCAACACCACACCATGGACAGCCACCTGCGCATGCAACGCATGCCGTGCTGTTGGCCAGCAAGCGACATCGGCCGTCTGCAGAAAGGAGGCACTTGTAGACAGCAGCAAATTCTCCAGCCATACTTGTCATCAACTCACCCTGAGGGACCACCTTGCCCTCCGCCAGCAGTACGACGACGCGCAGGAAGAGGCACAGGCTAGCAGCAGCAGACGGATGCGCAGACTCAGAAACCAACACAATAAAACATCACAACCCACCTTGCCCTCCGCCAGCAGTATGAGTGCGCGCAGGAACAAGCACTGGCTGGGCCTGTCTCGCAGCTTGTGCGGGATGTTCTGCACCAGCATGGGCAGCAGCCGCGTCGGCAGCGCAGGCACCAGCTGGATGGCCTGCGGTGGGTATGACAGACAGCAGCAACGCAAGCAGCAACAAAACAAACAGCAGGCAGGAAGTGAGCGCGGAGGTCAGAAGCAGCATCAACATGAACGTGAACAGCTCGGGCAGGCAGCTGCTGATGTGTTCGTGTGGCAGTTCTGGTGCGACTGTTACCATGGCATCAGCACACAGCACGCCAGTCGTGCCAAGTGGCTTGCAGCTACCTTTTCACCTGCTGGTTCCGCCCCTGCTAGCTGAAAGCTATACAGACTTCAGCACTTTTCAATCATACAGGGACTGTACTACTCTACAACACATTGCATGTTGATTTGTTTTACGGAGCATACAGGTACTGCTACTGATGTATAGCATATGGCCTGAGCCATGAATCCCTCAACATTATCACCGCATATCATTTATTGAACAATGTCATGTAACGAGCAGTGCGGGCAGAAGCTCTGGGGCAAATAATTAGTGCAGTTACGCGCGCTACCAAACCTTGAACGGCCACTTCATAAATAGCACGTTGCAGCAAACATCGTGTACTGCTAGTACCTTGTTCATTGCCATGTGCACAGAGCACTGCCTGTGTACACATATTGGTTGGTGGTACTGCGTGGTTGGTTGGTGGTACTGCGTGGCAACGCTGTGCAAATTAATGAACTGCCGCCTGCTGCGAACATGGATCTGTACTGCACGCGGCTGTGCCGCAAGTGGTCAAATCAGTAATCAACCCATGTGTTGAAGGTCAGCCTAAAAGTCAGCAAAGTGCAGCTACATGACACGTGTCGCTTTGGATATTGTGGCACAAGCGCTGTGAGCCACGAAGGATGTCAGTGTTGTGGTGCAAGGCTTCAAGTCCTAGTGCTTGAACCACACATAAGCATGCATCGCGTGTATGCAGATTGAGAAAGGAAACAGCGGTGCAACGTCAGTTATGTGCCGCCTTAGCCAACCGAAACGGAGTATAATGCAGTTGTACAGAGCCAATGCAAGCATGGTGCTGCAAATTTGTGTGCCGCAGTTCATGCTTCTTGTACCCAAAACAGTCCATGTCTTACTGAACTTTGAGCAGGGCCCAAAGCCGTGAGGAATGTTGTTCGCATCTTATACAACCAATGCAGCAGATTGCCCTGGCCATAGCTCTATGTTAGCTCTACGATACTTTTAGAGCCGCAGCTGCTCGATTGCGTGCACATTATGTTCCCGCTCACCCGCTCCATGGCATCTACCAGCTGCGCCTGCACCTGCACTGCCAGCGGTGCCCACACCATAGCTATATGACAAATGCGCAGCAGCTGAATGATCATTTGCCTGCACAACCCGCTCACCCGCTCCATGGCATCCACCAGCTGCGCCTGCACCTCCACAGCCAGCGGCGGAGCGCTCCAAGCAGCGCCGCGCTCATCAGGCTGCAGTGGCGGGCTGCCGCGTGGTGGCAGCAGGTTGAAGATCAACACCTGGCAGAACAGCAGTGCAGTACAAAGCACAGGACAGTGAGGGAGGCAGTGCAATGCAGTACATGGTGGTGCACCACACTGCTTCCTGCAGGCTACCCGCGCAGCTCACACTGCTGTCCTGCAAGCCGCCTGCAAGCTGCTGCTTGTAAGCCGCCGCTGATTGCCTTGTGCAAGCTGCCAATACCTGTTTTCTGCAAGGAGCCCCCTGCTGCTCACTGCAAGCTGCCCTGACAACTTCCTGCAGGCTGTATGCAAGCTAATTCCTGCAAGCCGCTGCCTGCAAGCTGAGCTGGCTGCTCCTGCAAGCTGCCACTGCTGCTGCGCTCGCCGCAGCGCCGCTGGCCCCACCTGCATGCTGTTGGGGATGAAGGTGCTGCTGGACACCACCAGCTCCACCACCAGGTTCAGCACTGCAGCACGCACCGCCTGCAGGCAATGTAGTGCAAGAAGCAACAATGTAGATGAGCAGCACGTGGCAGGGGTAGACAGGAAACACAACATGAAAGTAAGCGGCGAGCAGGTGATGCAAACAGCTTGTACAAGCAGCAGACAGAGGTGAACATCAGGGCCCAGCACTGCAATGCCTGCCTGGTAAGCTGCTGTTGCTGCTGCACGCTGCCGTGCCACAACAGCTACCCTGCCTGCTATCATGCCTTGCCGCAACTGCTGTGTGCTGTCACGCAGTTGCCGCAAAAGCCATGCACACCTTGCTGCAGCTCCAGAGGCTGATGCTGAGGATGCTGGTGAGCACTGCATCGTGGATGCCCTCTTTCAAAGCTGACACGCAGGTGGTCAACGCCTGGATGAGAGCAATGAGGCTGAACTCTGCTGCTGCATCATCTGGGCTGCTTTCCAGCTTGCGGCGCAGCGACTGCAGCTCCTTGACAAAGCTGCAGATGGGCAGCAGCGCGTGCAAACACATGGTTGCAGGCAACGGTCGAACCTTGCTTGGTCAACGGCTTGGTCAACTGCTGAACCATATATGAGCGTGTTGGCAGCCTCTTGCAGGACATGGACAAGGTCTGAGTGCTGCGCATGGTGGCAGAGTGAAGGCAGCAGTAGCACTGCACTACAGTAGCTGGCATGGGCATTAGGTGGCATGCAGAGGTCCAGATACATACCATGATGTGTGAAACACGCTTAGTGCTGAGAACACGCAAGAGCCAGCCGAACCATGCTGTGCCTCACTTGTTGTAAGCAGGTGACTGCGCTCCCGTGGCTCTGGCTTTCAGGGCATCACGCACGTGGTCTCGCAAGGCTGTTGCTTTGTTTTTCGCTTTTGTCACGTCTCCTTTCGACTTTGAACGCTTCATGGTGAGAACGGCACGCGCTGCTTAAAGACAAGGCGCGGCAGCGGCGCTATCACTCAGCAGCAGCAGGAGCAGCAGCAAGCTGCAAGCTGCTGAAGGTTCGAGTACGGAAAGCCGCTGCGTTGCAACTTGCGCACAGTATATTGCCTGTGAGTAAGATGTTTGAATGTTTGCCGCGCGGTTTGAGCTCTGTAATTAGCTTGTGGCAATGCCTGTGCCCAGCCTGGCAGAGCCAGGGTTTTCAGAGCAGCCAGGCCTGGGCTTTTGGGCGTTCAAATGCAAACCAAGCTTGCCAGTCATGACACCATCACGGCGCTGGAAAACAGCAGTATTGCCCAAAAAACACGAAATAGACAAGTAGTTCTTTTCAAGATACTTGCCACGTTTTCCTGGGCATGACATGTTCAGTAAGCATGGCAGATGGTTGCTGTACGGGGAGTCACAAATAAGACTGGCTGCTGGGCCCAGTTGTGGTGCATGCATGGCAGACAAAACATCAGCACGGAAACTTTTATTAACAATGAATGTTGATGAGCGGCCCGCTCAGCTGGGCTGCGTTGCTGTCCATCAAGCGCCTACTGCTGAAGCAGCACAAACATGTACGATTGCAGTGTGCCTGTTGGCAGCCGCTGCAGCATGGTGCAACCCTCTGCGCTCAGCATATACTCCCAAAAGCAACACTGTTGACACAGGTGAGAGGGGCCGAGTCAGTTATGGATGTAATAGTCACTTGTTGTAGCAGTCACGGTATGTTCAACAGCAGTCTCTGATGCATGTCAGATGAAAAACGCATGCACGACATATGGACAACCGGCTGATTCCTGCTGAACACTCACAGGACAGCGGCGTGCAATGCAGCGCAGGTGTGGATGATAAACAGCGTGAAGCTTGAAAGTGAGGGCTGGCACTGCATTGCCTGCCTGTATTGCCTGCACAACTGTGTGCACCTGCCAGCAGCAGAACATCTGATATTGTGGCAGATGTCACGTGCACTAGTGCAGCACTGCACTGCAACATAGCTGGTGAAAGCATGCAGTGAGTCTTAAAGGAGGCAGGACAAGCACACAGACACAGCCGCCAAGCTTTGCAACACAGCAACATAACCTGTTGCTGGTTGATCAGTCCTAAGACATAAAGGCCCAGCGAGCGCAAAGGAGCTTGCCATACCCCTGTTGACAAGCATATAGTAGGCCAGAGCAACTTTCACATCTGAGTTCATTTCCCAGCCCATATGCGGTAGCGCAACTACCAGCATCCGACCCTGGGGGCTTCGCTGTAAAGAAGCAGCGCACATTGCAAGAACACAGGGACTACAGAAAAAATGCAGAGGCCTGCAAGTCCCCTGCATGCATGTGTGCGCTCCTTATGGATCACCAGCTGACATAAGCAAACTCAGCAGAAGTACCAGGCCAAAATCAGCACGGACGCTTACAGACTACATCTGTTGACAATCTTGAATGTTATGTGTTTGTGAAATGCGTATGATGAAGACAGACGTGAAGGTGAGCACAGCAAGTACAGAACTCATGTTATGTGAATGA
This sequence comes from Tetradesmus obliquus, assembly GCA_030272155.1. Taxonomy (NCBI): domain Eukaryota; kingdom Viridiplantae; phylum Chlorophyta; class Chlorophyceae; order Sphaeropleales; family Scenedesmaceae; genus Tetradesmus; species Tetradesmus obliquus. The sequence continues at coordinate 1,357,630 of CP126200.1, read as the reverse complement.
AGCTGAACCCAGCAAACACCAGCCACCCTTCATGACGAGATGAGGTGACAAGACAACATGATACAACTTGACATGTCATGAAATGACAACAGAGGACCGCCCCTTGCAGTCGGATCCTGCAGATCCCGGATCGTTGGTGATGCACTGTTGTTTCCCTGTTGCTGCTGCTGGTGACAGGTCCCAGCTAGAACAACCAAACAACAGCCAGTGAGCCACTTTACTATAGCCGGTGCCACGCAACGTATCTACAGAGAGAACCGGGTTTCATTGAGAGGAGTACCCATGGGCCAAGCACAATTCTTCATTGGCTTGTCGCTGCATGCACCGCTGCATGCTGTGCCTATCACCTGTCTCACACATCCCGCTGCTGCCCCACTCACAGCACCACATGCCGAGCGGGGCTGGCCGTCTGCTGATGTTTCAGCTCCTGCTGCTGCGGCAGCAGATCCCGCTGCTGCTTGTCTTTCTACTGCTGCAGCGTCTCGCAGCCAGCCAGCAGCTGCAGCTGCCGCCGCAGCAGCTGCAGTTGCTGCGCGTGCTGCTCCTCCACAGTCATCACTGTGAACAGCTCAATGCTCTTGTTGTCCATCACCTTCTCATTGCAGGCCGTGCACTTCCAAGGCTCGCCATCTTTTGCTGCCGTGATGACTGTGCGCAGCCCGGTGCTTGTTATGCCTGCAAAGGCCTGGCTCATGTCGGTGAGCACCTGCCTGTGCTCCCGGAAGTAGCCGTGGCCCATCCAGTCTGCGGAGAACCCTGCAAGAAGGCAGGTTTGCAGGAAAGTGCTTGCAGGAAGAGGTGGGCCACTGGTGCAACACCAGCATCGCAGAGCTTGGCTGTGCATGGCACTCAGCAGCAACAGCAGCAGCAGCAACAGCAACAGCAACAGCAGCAGCAGCAGCGACAGTGCAGCGAACAGATAATCGTGAGAAAGGCAGGGCGTCCCTCTCTCACCCGTGCAGTCCACGCTTGTGACGTCATCGCACAAGAAGGGGTGGAACAGGTGGCCCTCAAAGCAGGGCGGCTTGCGCCAGAAGAAGCCCGCACGGCCATCAGTGCGCTGCAGCAGCAGCAGCAGCAGCAGCAGCAGCAGCAGCAGCAGCAGCAGCAGCAGCAGTAACACGCACATCACTCTGGCTTTGTCTAGAATTCGTCATTTAAAAAAAAACCGTGCGATGATGAACATGCAAGCAGGCAGTCGGTTGAATACAGAATGCACTGCGCGTGTTGCGCAAAACCAAACACGGCATGGTTCTGCAGCACAGGCTGAGATTTTGCAGATTAAGACTAAAATCCTATTACACAAAGGGCAAACAGATCTGGCAGAGGACCTGTGAAAGATGTTATCTAGCACCGGCGGCTGCAGCACCATGCACCTCAACAGCTGCTGCATTTGGCATAACAACAGCACGGACAGCGCCCTGCATCTTATCCTCAAAAATGCTTGCTGATAATGTAGGCGGACGAGTAACCAACCGCATCGCAGTGGCAGGTTGTCTGCGCCCGGCATAACCTCTGCACTGCACATTACACACGTGACAACCCTATCACTCTCTGACACAGGCCGCGGCGACAAGCTTGATGAATGCCGCTCGGTCTCATTTGAATTACCATGTCTGTTTGTCTTGTTGTGTTACTCTATGATGTGACACCCTAGCACCCTTACCGTGCACCCCAGCACGCGCAGCACGCTTGACAACCCCAGTGCCCAGTCGCGCCTGCTGCAGTAGAGTGTGGTGTGTGGCATGGGCGTGTGGTGTGTGTTAGCGCCCGCCTTCACCTGGCTCAGCGTCCTCTCCAAGTCAACCCGCGCCACGTCTGCTGCTGCCAGAATCATTGTCTTTGTCAGCTGCATCTGCAGCAGCAACGACGGTGCAAGCTTTGTCAGCAGCTTGCACGCAGAGATGGTGCTTGCTTGCTTCTGGCCTCCCCATTCACTTGTAGGCAACTGCTGATCGCAGTGACATCACACGCGTCTCATGCTGAAACCCTGTTGCTTGGGGCAAGTGCTACTCTTATATCCTCCTGACCGATCGGCGCTGGTGCACCATATGGCAGTGCAGCTGGCACGGACAAACGCTTGCAGCAAGAAACAACCATGTGCACCAACCGAGTTTCGATAGTTCTGCTGCAGGATGCATGTTGCGCTATCTCGCCCTCCTGTTGTCTTACCAGGAGCTGCCCCTTCCTGTTGCGAAGCAGGCACTGCGCATGCAGCAGCTGCTCCCTTCTGCCATGCAGCCCTGCAGCGCCAGACACCTCTGCCTCAGCCACCACACAGCTGCGCAGCTGCTGCTGGGACGCTACACCAGTGGGTGCATTGCTGCAGCTGCCGGCCACAGCTGCTGCGTCTGCTGCGCCTGCCGGCTTTGCCTCCTCTGGGACTACTGGGGCAGACGATGCAGCAGCCACTCTCTCGTTCTTGCTCATGCTCAGTGATTCTGAGTTCTCCCTGACAGGTGCCAGAGCTGGCGGCGCCTCCAAGCTGGTGAGGCCTAGGGCTGCTGCTGATGATGGTGGTAGTGGGCACAGGCCAACCTGTGCCAGCATGTCCGGCGCCCTTGCTGCTGCTGCTGGTGCTGCTGGTGCTGGTGCTGGTGCTGCTTCTGCTTCTGCTTCTGCTGCTGCTGCTGCTGCTGCTTTTGCTTTTGCTTCTGCTTCTGCTGCTGCATCTGCATTTGCTTCTGCATTTGCTTCTGCCTTTGATTCTGCTTCTTCTGCTTGTGCCGCGGCTGCATCTGCTTCTGCTGCTGCTGCTGTTGCTGCTGGGCAATCAGGTATGTTGCACAGGTGCTCAACTACACAGCACAAGCATGACAGATGCAGACAGTAGCAGAAGAGCGCAGGTGGCACGGGTTGCCCAGGTTGTAGCAGCATGTGTCTGTGATAGACCATCTAGAAGTGGTCGCTCTTGCAAGGCTCAACCCGCATCTTTGACTGGCAATGTTCTTCTTGTGCGGCAGGTTTGCCGCCGATGCTAAAAACGCCGGTGCTGAGCCACTGAATCTCCCAAGGAGCAAAGGGAACCAGAAAACGATACACAAAGGCACTCACAGGTTCTTGACTGAGTTGCTTATACTCACCGGCGTAGTGCAAGACGTAGTTGCCCATGCTGTGTGCCACCAGATGAATCGCCTTGCAGCTCTTCTCCCCCTCCAGCTCCTTCATCTGGGGATGCGGCAACAGCATTGTCAGCATGCATAGCAGCGAAATTGGTGTTTAGCAGCGCGGCCAGAGCTTCTGGAATGAGCAAGGGATCAACCACGGAAGCAGCGGCACATACGGTTAGCTGTTGCCGCTGGCGGCTGCTGAGAGCCAGTAGCCACATGTGCAGACGCATGAGCTGCGCAGTGAGTGCAGCACCTTTGCCGCCAGGTCCAGCAGCAGGTGCGCCAGCTTGGGCCCTGCCTCGGCTGCCCTCTCCCTGTCATCCTGTGGCGGCAGCAGCAGCAGCAGCAGCAGCAGCAGCAGCAGCAGCAGCAGCAGCAGCAGCAGCAGCAGCAGCAGCAGTGTTGGCAGCACAGCCAGAACAGCAGTGCGCCAGCGCAACCAACTGCAACCAGTTACAGCTATGCCGCAGAGCCCTCAATCGCTTTGCATCAGCAGTAATGGCAGCAGCTGCCAGCAGGTAATCCTGGCATTAAGAAGCACGCTATGCATGTAATGTTGCACAATGATGTTTCTGCACCTTCTACGCAGCTCGCTGTTGCATCGCCCGCAGCAAGGCTGCTGGTATCATGAGGCCCTGCATGGTGTGCATGTTTAGGCACGCTGCGCTCGTGATGTATCCCAACCATACAGCATTGGAAGCACACTGTCTGCTGCACGAGATCAACAGCATCGCTGCATGCTGCCAGCATTCACATCTTGACCAAACAAGCATGGTTTGCTGCTTGCCGCTGCTGCTGACCTTCACAAATGGCAAGAAGCCATATGCCGTCCAGCATGAGGCGCTGGCCCAGTCAAAGGCGACAGCCACGCGCTGGTGATGCTGGTAGTGGAAGCGCCCTGGCAGGTCGATCATGCTGTAATCCTGGGCAGTGTCAAACGTCAGCTGCAGGCGCATGAGCAGCAAAAAGTCGGTGTTGTGCAGCACCACAGGTGGCACCATCATGGTGGCACCATCAAGAGATTGACTGCAGCTGCTTAAGGGGTGGGGTTGGTGGGCTTTTGCTACTGCCGCATGCACATGCATGTATAGGAGCTGCAACGTCAAGTAATTGCACAGCAGAGAGACAAAAACAAGAAGCGGCCGCAATAGCAGCAGAGCTACTGCCGACTCACCCCAGCGAACAGTATACATGCCGACAAGCCTGAGCTGCAGCAGCATATCCCCATGCTGCTCTCTCGGCAGCCACTTATGACACCGTATGCATGCATGCAGTTGAGTGTCAGCTGCAGGCATGATGCCGCAGCAGCACATTCCACATCTGCACTCAGCAGTCACCTGTGCTGCGCTCTTGATGCACCCCTCGAAATTTACGTTGTAGCCGTGCACAAACACCACCAGCTCCTTCTTCTTGCTCCATCCCACAGCGTCCATCACCTCCTTGAGGAAGCGCTCCCGTGCCGCACTCCGCTCTGCAGCAGCAGCAGCAGCAGCAGCAGCAGCAGCAGCAGCAGCAGCAGCAGCAGCTGAGGCAGCAACATCACGGCAGGTGGCACCCAGCGGAACGGCTTGTGATGCAACTTGGATTGCCGTGCAGATGCCTCTGACTGCATTCTGAGAGCTAGCGGCCAAGCTCCTGCAGCTGCTCGCAGGACGCTGTCTGCTCATGGTGTCACAGCATCAGCAGAACATACACAGCAACGGGTAGGTGTTGCTTGAACACATGCTTGGTACTGCTGCTGCGTCTCCTGTCAGCTCGCTGATGCTGTGGCACTGCAACTCGCAGGACATTTCATCAGTATGTTGCGTGCTCACTTTGCGGCTCTGTGCAGGGTCCCGGGTTAGGGACGCCACAGCAGCAGCAGCAGTTGAACACATCTGGCACATCTGCAGTGATGCTCCTGTGACTGCCTGACTTGCCGCGCAGGATTTTCTTGTCGTTCATCTGCGCAGGCAGACCGCATCAGCCGCTTCAACTCAAAAACGTTGTTATCTTACTACTTACTACTCCTATAAAGGGTGTGCAGGGATGCCGCCTGGTCAAAGCAAACAAAGCAACGCAGCAAAGCTGACATACATAGCAGCGCTAGAGCTGGCGCCAGGAGGACAGCATAACACAGCAGCAACACGAGTGCATTTGCACAGCAGCATCGCCTCGCCTTGCTGCCTCCCTGGCAACGATACAGCAGACTTGTCATGTAACACGTCATTCGATGTCACTAGATGTCATAACAACTCGCAGCCCTGCACAAACCTTTGCCTCAAAGTCCTCCAGATTCAGGGGCTTGCCAGTCTTGTGGTCATACAGTGTGATGAAGTAGCGACCGTCCTTGTTGATGTTGCTTTTGTGACGCACCGCAAAGGGGATGCGATACGCCATCTCCTGTCCCGGCTCGCGCAGCTGCAGAGATCCGAAAAGCAGCACACGACAATGGATGAGCTGGGCAAGTGCTGTTCCGCAGGCAGGCATGCCTGTCTGCCAGTATACTGTAGGTGCAGCCCCAAGTCACTATAGCTGTGTGGGCCAAGAGCAACAGCAGCTTGCGGGGCCTCTGCTGGTGCTGGCAGGACCAGTTCTGCTCTGTATTCTCTCTCCCCTCCACACGCACACTCGCATGCTTGCTGAAACAGAACCCAATGCTATCCACGCTTTCAGGATGCCCACGTACCTTTGGGATGTGCACAGCCGCGCTGCCGTAGCGCAGCTGCTGCATCTGCTGCGTGCCGTATGTGTTGCTCTTCGCGCGATAGTCGCGCTCCGTGGCATAAAACACCTTCTGCTCATGCCATTTGGAGTGGGTCTGCTGCTGCGAGGGCTGTGAGGTGGTGTGCGTTTCAGGCCCGCTCAGGCTGCGGGAAAGCGCGCTGCCCCCCACAGGTGTGCCGGTTGTGTGTGGCGTAGCCATGCTGCCACTGCCTGTGTGCAGCGGGGGTGGGTTTTGTTGCAATGGGAGCAATAGACAAGCTTGCGCGAGCAAGATGATGAAAAGTATGTCTGCAACGGACAGCACACAGTGCGGCGTACAGCAGTAGAGCAGCAGCTGCCCTGTGGAAGCTGGCCACCTGCAAGCTGCAGCCAGTGCATACAAGGCTGCTGGCAGCAGATTGTGCGCAACGCTCCAAAGTGCTAACAAAGAGGGTACGTACTTCTGGCGGTGGTGGCGACATGCAAAAACATGCTATGGCGTGGATGGTTCAACCCAGCTGCTGATGAACAGTGTGGATGAAGTGCTGCTGCTGCTGCTGCTGCTGCTGCTGCTGCTGCTGCTGCTGCTGCTGCTAGTGTTGCTGCAGCACCTGGGACGACCTAGCAACGGCCCAAGAGCATTGCAGGTGGATATTGTGCACCGTTTGCGATAAGTGCTGAAGTGCACACCAATGCTCAAGCAGCCGTGGCAGCACGGGACCAGTGAGGTACGCACCTGTGTAGTCCCACGAGGTTGAAGCAGCTACGACCGGGTGTGTAACAGATACAAACTCCCACTGAAACTGTTTTTGCTGGTCCTGGGGCGAGCACAGCCTGCCTCTGTGTGTTCAAGCCAGCGAGCTGGTGGTAGTGGCAAGGCTCAAACGCACAGCATAAACTATTCTTCAAGTATTATTTTCCTGCTTATGCTTGTACGCATGGCCCCTGCGGCAAGGAGATCTCCGGAAGGAGATGAGGTGTCACCAGCTAGGACACTTGCAATTCAACCCAAACGAGAGGCAAATGGCAGGGTGATGGCTAGCGCCAAAACACCATACGTTACTAGATCTTTATTGAAACGTGAAGACGTGCCTGCCCGACGTAGGGACTGGTGCGGCCCCAAAGCTGGGCCCAAACCCTACTGAGGTCTTCAGCGGCTAGCGCTGCAGCACGTGCACTGCAAGCAAACTGTGACAGGAGGCTCCCAACAGTCCGCTTCCCTTGCAAGCGACGAGCCATGAGAAACCTCAACCAGTACAGCGTATTATAGCACTTGCCTTACTTCAAGGTGTCTGCCGCTGGCCGCGGCCAGTCTAATTTTCTACAGCCAGATATGGCGCTGCACTGCCAAGGTAACCTGGGCCAGCCACACGCTCAAGAACCAATGCTCTATGCTGTGGTTCTGCTGAAACAGAAGCAAAACTCGTCTCTTAAGGGAATCTGTATGCTTCACAGACAACTGATGTCTGCAAATGCAGGCACCTTGAAGCAAGGCAAGTGCATGTATGTTTGCCCATTGACCCCATGGGCAGCTGGCCAGCTGATTGCAAGCTGTTGTTGGCGTTGAAATGGGCTGTGTTCCCGTCGTGTAATACACGGTAGTCACTGACTAATTAATGCCACTATTGTGATGTATGCTGTGTCCTACCCTGCTTGCATATTTCCTCTTGTTTTCCAGGGATTCTTAACTGAAGCTGTAAAGATTCGGGATTCATCACTGCTTGAGAGCTCTCGAGGCCCAGTAGCAAATTCACAGCATCGTGCTGTCACAGCTGTTGCCAATCGCCGATTATATCGCCGATTATTGCCGATTATATCCGGGACTCCCGGGCTATCGGATATATCCTATATAGCTGCAGCAGTTCCAGCTCACCGAGCTCATGAGCTCGGTGATCACCGAGGTGTGCTGGACATGTCCAGCAGCGTCCAATGCTCTACAAACGAACGGTATGCTAGTTGTTACCTATTACGTGCGCGCGATTGCTGGGATGTCAGACGGCTGCCTATCTTCACACCTGCAGGCTGCAGCTGCGCAGCTGCATGCTGGAGCATGCTGGATGTTCACCAGAACTTAGGCATGCACTTGTCCCTTCCGCTTCATTGTAGCAGCCAGCACTTGTTATAAAACACAGAAAAAATAACTTTATCAATGTTATTACAGCAGAACATGGCTGTGCTGCGGGCCCCGAAGCGCAAGTGACAATGACGCTGTGACCGCAAGAGCACGAACACAGCATTCAAGCGGCAACGGAAAGCTCAATGGCGCAGCATTGCCGGTCCGTATCTTCTACAGGTTACTGCTTTCATCTGCGACACGTCGATCGCGAGCGAAAGTTTCGCGTTGCTTGCATAAACAAGGAAGCTCAAGATCATGTGCATGCAGCACTTCCTTAGACTTTAGAAGTTACTCAGCAGCGTACGTTTGTTAGTAGATTGAGGCTCTCAAGCTGCGGCGACTTCTTTGAGGTGAGGCCTGGGTCTTGAAATGAGCAGAGCCGTTGCAGCATGCGCCAGTATCAGCCGACGCACTTCGACACTTTACATGTTTAGCACAACGGCAGTTCAAGCAGCTGTACGTGAACTGCTGAAGGTGCTTGTGCGACTGCTGCTGCTGCTGCTGCTGCTGCTGCTGCTGCTGCATGCTGCTGCTGCTGCTGCATGCTGCTGCGGCTGCTGCATGCTGCTGCGGCTGCCGCAGCAGCAGCAAAGCAAGCCGTTTCCTAGCAACACCGTGGCGCATCCAAGCCACTCATACTCTAGCCAAAACGATTTGGTTAGCTGCACCAGGCTTATTTGAACGCGTGTAGTGCCTGCACATCCATGGCTGCAGCACACAGGTCAGCTTGGCTCCTGGCCTGCCTGCTGCTGCTAGCTGCACTGAGCAAAACCTGCGCTCGCAAAGACATCACACACACAGCTGCAGCAGCATCCTCAACCTCCTCCATATCAGCAGCAGAAGCAGCTGCCCTAATTAGCCGCTGGCACAAGCTGACAGCTGCATTCCAGCAGTGCTCATCAGCCTCATTTTGCAGGCCAGGCAGTGGCAGCCTCTGCCTTGCAAGTTCACCAGGGACTTCACAGGGAACTTGCTTGCCTAATGAGCTCAGGCTGAAGATGCCTGTGGAGGGGAGTACCATGGGGGCATTGATGCGCAAAACAGGCCTTGTGGAAGTGGGTTGATATGTGTGCGACAAGACCAGTGGTGGAGGTGGTGCAAGCCTGCTTCGCAGCAGAGGGGCATCACCAGCACTGGCAGTAGCAATGCCAGTGCCGCTGGCAGTAGCAGCAGCAGCAGCAGCAGCAGCAGCAGCAGTGAAGCTATGCCAGCGCAGCCTGTCCAATCTGCATCGCCAGGCCCGCCAGCAAAGTCAGCAAGCTCTGAATCTGCACCTCTTGCAAGCGCATCGCCGCCAACGGTGCAGCAGCAGCAGCAGCAGCAGCAGCAGCAGCGCTCTGTGGACGCAACAGGACAGCAGACACACAAGCAGCAGCAGCGGCAGCAGCAGCCACAACCACAGTACTTTCCGCCGCTGCAGCCTGTGATGCAGTCAGAGCTACAAGTGCAGCACCCTCCCTTGCAGCAGCAGCAGCAGCAGGTGGTGGATGGGCATCCTCCTAAGGTAGTGGAGGCAGCTCCATCAAACAACCCGCCGTTGCGACCCCAGTTCGCCAAAGAGCAAGCCGCTCAACAGCGTCAGCAGCAGCAGCAGCAGCAGCAACAGCAGCAGCAGCGACAACAACAGCAGCGGCAGCAGCAGCAGCAGCAGCAGCAAGCAGCTCAGCGAGCCCCTGCACAAGTGTCTGCCAGTGCAGCAGTGCCAGCTGGCAGTGCTGACGTGGCATCCACGCAGCAGCTGGCATCAGGTGAGGTTGCTTTAGAGAGTGCGAGTGCGAAGGCCAGGTTTGCAACTTGAAGAAACAACGGATATTTATGTTGCACACCAGCCGTGATATTTTGGGATCATGTTATTTATGTTGTAACATATGGTACCACTGACACTTACGGCAGCTCCTGTAGCCTCCCTTTTCCTCGCATTGCACCGCAAAGTGGGTCTGTTTCTGATGAGTGCCACAAGTCTGCTACAAGCACCCTTCCTTCAGCCTGCTGTCAGCTACACACCAGGGCATTCTGACCAAATCTGCATTACCCTAGCACACCGTCAACACTGCTTCTGCCGCCGCCGCCACCGCTGCTGCTGCTGCTGCTGCTGCTGCTGCTGCCGCAGGCGTGGTGGTGCGTCGCTTCAGCCGCCTGGTGGTGGGCAGGGTGCTGGTGAGGGACGTGGCCAGCCTGGCATATGGCGGCGCGCCCAAAGTATTTGACGCAGCAGGGTGAGGCTGTGTGTTTCAATGATGTTTTTGGTCGTATACTGGTGTGTAAGACAGCCAGGTCATTGCTGCTGGGGCGGCCATACGGAACTGACAACCTGACGCACCGCCAGCTCATACGGAACTGACAACCTGACGCACCGCCAGCTCATACGGAACTGACAACCTGACGCACCGCCAGCTCATACGGAACTGACAACCTGACGCACCGCCAGCTCATACGGAACTGACAACCTGACGCACCGCCAGCTCATGCCGTTCTGCCTGCAGCTAGTGCGCATGTGCTTGTCAGCACACCTTTGTGTATTCATTGTTCAGAGTGAGATGCTGCTGCTGCTGCTGCTGCTGCTGCTACTGCTGTTGCTGCTGCTGTTGCTGCTGCTGCAGGTGTGAGAAGCGCTGCTTTCGGACTCCTGACTGCAATGCATGGGCGGTGAGCCAGCAGCTGCAGTACACAGGAGTGGCACATTTCTCATTGTGCTTGAGAGAGCTTGGCGACAACAAGAGCAGGCTCAGCAGCAGACGTGCGCAGCAATAGGTTGCCAGTAATGATGTGTGCCAGGTTGGACGCCAGCCTGCAACCATCTGCCCATCATCTGCTTCTACATTACATTTCCAGCATTCTGTGTGTTGCGCGAATTGTGACTCAACCGGGGTCCTGGAGTTGGCACTTCATCAACTTCCCGTGCCACATATGCACACTTGCTGCTGCAGGTGTGCAGCTATGACCCAGCCACCATGTCTGGCAAGGTGCACCCCGGCTGTGGTGCTGGCTGCCTGGCATACAAGGCCAGCGCAAAGGACTGTGAGTGGTGGCAGCAGCAGCAGCAGCAGCAGCAGCACCTCATTTCTTTCAATTGATAAAGTGAAGTGCTGGGCAGTGCTTCATGGCCGGGTCCTGCAAAGCAGTGGCACGTTCAGGAGGTGTGATGACAGGCCGACATTATCCACAATTCTCGCAGTATGTGACCTGCAGGACCCTGTGCTGCCACAGGGTCACTTTGTTTGTCGGTTGCACAGCCTGCTGGCTAGACATGTGACACCCATCGAAGAACAGTCGTTCATACATAGCTGTTGGAGGTATTGCACCCGTAACAAGGCACACAGCAGCATTTGTCCAGCCATCCACCACTGGTGCCCAAATGTTGCCTGCAGATGCAGCGCCGGATGCGGATACCCACATTGAGCGCTGCAGCACATTCTGCTCTGTGCACATGGTCAATGTGCCTCCGCTGCCGGCTGACTTTGCTGGGCCTTTCAATGCAATCGGGATGTGCGCATGGGGCTGCCAGGATAACAAGGTGCGCTGCTGCTGCTGCTGCTGCTGCTGCTGCTGCTGCTGCTGCTGCTGCTGCTGCTGCTGCTGCTGCACAATCTGCAGGGGATGTGGCAAGGACACCAAACACTGCAACCAGTTGACTGTCCTCTTGGACACTGTTGTTTAATGCTATCTGCTTGACTCTTCTTCATACGCAGGTGTATGCTGCTGCTTTGCTGCTGCTTTGATGCAGCATCCGCAGTGGTGCAGTTGAGATGTACTGCTGCTGCTGCTGCTGCAGGTTTGCCAGCCCTCTGACAGTGCACCTGGCAGCTGCACCTACCCAGACTCCTTGTACAGGGAGCAGAAGTACGAGACAGACAGATGGGCGCTGGACAAGTGCAGCCTGCTGCAGGTTGATGATGTAGCAAATCCTACCCTGGTGCAAGGGGAGGCAGGTGCGTTTATGCTAGTGTTATGTTGCAGTGTGTGGGTGTGTTATGCTGCAGCTTGTACAGTGCTTTACTTACCAGGAGTGAAGACCCCAATCAGCAGCCAGCGGGAGGGGTACATGCAAATGTTACCAGCTGCAGTGATGTAACTGCAGTAATGCAGCCAAAAGTATGCTCTGCTGCACCATTTTAACACCACAGCTGTTGCTGCCGCTGCTGCTGCTGCTGCTTCTGCTGCTGCTGCTGCTGCTGCTGCATTTGCTGCTGCAGGCTCCGGCTGGGTATCTGGCACCATCAGCAACCCTGCAGGCTGCTCCTATGTCTCAGCCCACACCTGCGAGCAGTGCCACAAACTGGCTGGCGGCAGAGCAGCAGCAGAAGGATGCAGGGCGTGCATTCACGCCAAGAATGTGACAGCAGCAGTCGAAGTGAGCATGGGAGACATGGCAGAGGTATGGTGCAAGGGGCCTGACGGTTTGTATGCAATGACTACAGCGGATGGGAGTACGAGGTTCAGTGAGTTTGGGTGCTTGTATGATGTGGGGGCGGTGCTGCAGGGAGATTCTGTGAAGACAGCAGGAGCAAGCAGAACTGATTGTGAGGCGAGGCGTGTGAGGGATGTGTGTCAGGATGAGGATTACACGTGTTGAAAGGCTGCTCAGAGGCTGTGAATGAAGTTTGGACGAGCACTGGTGTTATGTGATTGGCAACTTGTGGGCTCCTGTGTATGGCATTGTTGTGGCAAGCGCCTAGACTGTTGCACTGTGAACTGATTGTCCACTCTAGTACATTTTGGCATGCACACCAAGAAGCATTGCTCGCGGATGTTGTTGTGCCCACGTGCAGTTTCACTTGGACACAGCATTTGTTGTGTACACTTTGGTCTCCTCAATGCCACTACTGGCAGTGTGCAGATGCCTGTGCACAGAGCAGCAGCAGCAGCAGCAGCAGCAGCAGCAGCAGCAGCAGCAGCAGCGGCAACAATACTAGTATGGTGTGTCTGTGATAGTTCAGTGAAACATGCAGGATGTACCTTGGTGTCATTGCTGAGGAGGAATGCTCTCAAGAAACTGAAGGGGATGTGCGGAGGTGGTATCACCCCTGAAGCAGTGGCGCCTCATCATTGCTGAACATATATACATGTCGTTTACTGCATGTGCCACATGCGGCATGTAGCTGGCCTTTGAAGTGCCATGCTTGGGGATTTATGACATGTTGACCTGTGATGACGTACATAAAAGGATCAAAAGGTTGTTGCAGCTCTGGCATTTGATGATGAGCTTGTCTATCTACTGCTGCTGCTGTCATCAGCACCAAACATGCAGCTGAAAGTGGGGTGCCACTGCTGAGGGTGGGACCCAATTATGGCTGTCAACCTGCTCAATCGTATTGTTGGATTGTGTACAGCCCACTGAGATGCAGATTATATATCAAGTGCCTGCCTTGGTTGGTGCATATGCGGCAGTGCTGCTTTCAGCACATCTGCATGCGGTGGCCGGATGCCTGGACAAAAGCGCTGAAGTGAACCAGTCTCTTTCAATTCGCATGAGAAAGCAGAGCTCGTTGTGACGTGATCAATACTTTTGGTCATCCAAGCAGCTGTTTTTTTTATAACACTTCAGCGTGTCCAGATGCACTGCATATTTGCTGTCGACCATGTTGCTTAGAAGAAGACGAAAGGGCTGATCATGACCTTAGGTCACCAGCCACTGGCACTAGCAGTGACCTGTTGAGTTTTGAAACCACGCCAAACTGTGTGCATCTTTTGTGATACTGCATGCTGCTTGACTGTTCTGTGATACACAGCTTGTCATTGTGTGCGTCGGAACGGTGACATGTAACGCTTTGGCGCGCTACAAGCACCAGCAGGTGCAACATTGACACTTTCACCTGCGCTGTCATTGACTAGGGGTACGCTAACAGTACAGCACAAGGCGCTGCAGAATTCGGGATCTAGTCATGCAATGCTGTGCTAGCCACGCCTTCAGCATCAACCGTCTGCTTGCTGCCGCCGGGTTGCAAGGGCGCCCTTGACACAAACTCGTACATGTAGCTGTACAGCATTAGATCCAGTCCAGCCACCACATCCATCTCAGCACCCATGGGGCTTATACAGCATATAAAATGACAGTCACAACATGATTTCATATGCCAAACAGGTGTGCCGCTGCATTGGCGTGGTATCTGAACACTCCCAGCTTCCACAGCCACATGTTGCGCGGCTCCCATAACGTCTGCTAGCAGCAAAGCGGCGCTCAGCAGTTGCCACACGCGACGCCTTCATCATCACCTGGCCTGCTTGCTGCCGCCCGTGCCACAAACTCATAAAGTTCTCTATCAAGCTCCACAGCAACGTCCATCTCTGCACCCATGGGGCCAAGCGGCCCACTAAACGACAGCACGCCACGCACAAGGTACAGCGGCGGCGGCACGACACTGCTGCTGCTGCTGGGGCCGGCAGCAGGTTGCTGCTGGGCTTCTAGCTGTGGCTGCTGCTGTTTTGATACAACAGCTTGCTGCCTGACAGGTGTAGCAGGATGCCTGCCTGCGGCTTTGGCGTTGGGCCGTGCTGCTGCGGCTGCTGCTGCTGCTGCAGCTGGCTTTGATCCCAGCAGCTGACTAAGCAGCCTACGGCCTGCTGCAGCTGGCCCAGGCCCCTTGCTGCCATCTGCTGCTGCTGCTGCTGTGGTGGGCTGTTGCTCATCGTCATCGAGCAGCTCTGCTGTAGCAGCAAGTGCCCACACATAATTTGTGGCGGGCTGTAGCGGCAGCATTGCCAGGCCCACTGGCGACAGCAGCAGCTCATTGTCTTTTACTAAGCTGCCATTAGCTGCTGCTGCTGCTGCTGCTGCTGCTGCCAGCATGGCTGTCTCATTTGCCAGGTTCAACTCCAGCACTGGTGCAAACACAGTCTCCACAACGTCTTGCGGTTGGCCTGAGGAGTCCAGCAGAACCTCGGACTCGGGTTCATCGATCTGGTCAGATCGCAAGCTCGATGATGTGGCGGCGGCATCAGGAAGGGTGATAAGTGGTGATGTTGGAGTTGCTGCGGCTGCTTGGGCGGTTGGCTGCTGCTGCTGCTGCTGCTGCTGCTGCTGCTTTGCTTTTGAATAGTATTGCTGCTTCAGCTTCTGCTGCTGTTTCTGAGGATGTGGCTGCGCAGGAGTGTCTGCTGTGCTGGGCTTTGTCTGTGGCGCCTGCTGCTTCGGCTCTGTCTGTGCTGCTGCTGTACCTGACGGTGATTGTGATGGTGCATCTGCAGCCTTGCCTGTGACATCAGCAAGTGGAGTGGTGGCTGCCACATGCTGACGTGGTAGTGGCCCAATCAGCCTCACATGCTGCTGCTGCTGCTGCTGCTGCTGCTGCTGCTGCTGCTGCTGCTGTTGCTGCTGCTCTTGTTGAGGCGCATGTACAAGCTGCGGCTGCTGCTCCTGCGACAGATGCATTTGAGCAGCCGGTGTGATATGCACTGCTGGTTGTGGCGTCTGGACAGCCGGTGTGAACTGCACTGCTGCCTGGGTTGGCTGCAAGTCAGATGCCACGGTAACATGCTGCCTTGCATTGCTCAAATCCTTCATGGGTGCAGCTGCAGGTTGGGTCAAAAGCTGCCCACTGCTTTGCTGCTGTGCATTTTCAGATTGCTGCTGTTGATCAAAGTGCGTTGCAGGCGACTGCTGCTGCTGATCTGGTTGTGCTGCCGGCTGCTGCTCCTGTGCTGCCTGTGCTGCTAGCCGCTGCTGCTCTAGCTCTTGCGGCAGCTGCGGCCCAATCAGAGCTGTCCTCACCGCTGCTGGCTGCTGCTGCTGCTGCTGCTGTAGTGCTGCTGCAGGTGATGCAGGCTCTTCCTCTGATGTCGGCTGTGCAGCAGCAGGGGCTGCAAAAACATCAGAGCCCTGGGGTGCTGCTGCTGCAGGAACTGAGGCAAGAACTGAGGCTGCAAGGGCTGCAGGGAACGATGCAATGCTGAACAGAGCTTCGGCCTCCTGCGTCTGGCTTGATGCAGCAGCTGGTGCTGCCTGCTGAGCTGCACCGGCTGCTGGTGTAGGTGCTGCTGGTGCCTGTTGTTCAGCACCTTCTGCTGCTGGTGCGGCAGCAGCTGCTGCTGTTGTTGCTGGTGGCTGCTTATCCGCAAGAATGTTCGTTAAAGTTGTGGCCAGCGCTGCAGCAGCAGCCGTGCGGATGCCAGCATTCATTGTGGCTGCTGGCTTTGGCGCCTGCTGCTGTGTTCTGTTGTGAAGCACTGGCAGTTCTTGCTGCGGCGGCTGCATCGCTGCTGTTGTGTTTCGGCTGAGTTGCTGCCTGACAACAGCAGCAGCAGCAAGGCTTGTTGGCGCTGTGTGTGCACCTTTTGCTGCGCTTGCTGCCATTGCTGCTGCACCTGGTTTCAGCAGAGTGGCGTTGTTGGCTGCTGCAACTGGAGATCCTGCCACATGCTTTTGTGGTACTGCCCGAGGAGCTGGTATTGTGCTGCCGCCTGTTGCCTTCATCACCGCTGCCACTGCACCGGGAGCAGCTGCTGTGTTCTTTGCACCTGGTGCTGTTTTGTTTGCAGCGCTAGTTGGTGCTGTTCTGTTTGCTGCTGCTGCGGCTTGGCGAGCCTGCTGGCGTGCCTTGTCAGCTGCCCGCTTGCGCTGCTGCTGCTGCTGCTGCTGCTGCAACAATTTAGCGGCCATGTACTCTGTGTTGCTGCCGCGCATCTCAAACAAGGCTGAGCCAGATTCCCCCACCTCCATGACCCTGCAGGGCTTGCTGCTTGCGGACTGCACCAGCAGCATGCGGTCGCTGCCGTCGCCGTCGCCGCGCACGTTGCAAGTGCCGTACCTGCAGATTATCCCGCACAACAGCGCAGCAGCAGATGGCAACAGATGGCACCATTGGTGTAAAGCTATTTATACGAAGCCTGCGGTCGCTGCCGTCGCCGTCGCCGCCGCGGACGTTGCAGGTGCCGTGCCTGCAGAACAAATGCACACCACCAGATGATAGCGCCATGAGTGTAAAACCGCCAGCTTCTTCAGCAGTTGAAATAAACCAGTGTAATGTGTAGGCCTGCTGGCGGCTATGATGTGCCTGGCTTGCTGGCTGACTGCTGCGCTGTGGCAGGTGGATGCACAAGCTGACAACATGCCTGATATCAATGTAGCCTGTGAAGTGTTCACTGGGTCTACCTTGCAGCACTGACTCCGATCAGCCATTTAAAAATCGGTTGTTGCAAAACCACGTACCTGAACACAGTTCTCCGGAGGCCTGTACTGTCAAACGGCGGCGTCTCCCCAGGGTATCCAGCGTGGTTTAGCATGCCCTCAAAACCCTGCGGGCTCCACGCAAACCCTAGCTTGCCGGTGGTCCTGGGCGTCTGCGTTATGACAACTGCCACGTCATAAAACCGGTAGAACGGCGCTGGAGCGGTGATGTATCCGCTCACATACTGAATGCCCGAGATTTTGTGTGCTCTGTGAGGAGTTACTTTCACGCCCAATTCGTTGGTGTAGACTCCAGGTTCGAAGCGCAGCGTTTTTGGATCCACGAAGGTTTTCGTTTCCCTGTCGTAGATGCAGTGCGCTGCTGTGATGGCTGCGTAATCTCCGATCCACGTGGCTGTGCAGTGTGCGCTGCAGCAGCACAAACAGATTGCATGTCATGCATGACATTGCAGGAAACGGGGTTAGAGTGAGATTCAGGCAGTAAGTTATTGATATTTGAGCAACGTACATCCCTGTCAGTTGAGGTGGGCGATCATGGTTTTGAGGCTCCACACACACGTTCAACGTCAAATTTAAAAGGCTGATGATGGCACACAGGCAGTTAAAGACCCCTTTGATAGATCAGCGCTGCATCGAAACATGTGACACTTCCATTACCTGTCTGCAAGTCACACCTGTGACCGTATATGATGTCTACAGCTGTCAACTTCTTGCATGCTGCTTCCTTTGGGCTTTTGCTTTCCTGCAAGTCAGCCACCCAAACCCATGCCAGCACTGTCTGCCTGTTTCGCATGTACATTTGCGCTCACCTGGGCACCCCTTCCGCATTGAGCAGTGTCAGCTTGCCGACTGCATCATACGGAAAAGCAGTTCCGGCCATGATCTCCTTGCTGCGTCGCATTGCAAGGCGCTTCGCACGGGACCAGTCAGCTGGCTCCGGCACAGCCGTCTGGTTCAGTGGATGCATCCGATAGCTGGATAGCTGCAGCCCTGAGCTTGCTTCGTTACTGCTGCTGCTGCTGCTGCTGCTGCCAGGGAGGCCTCCTAGCCGTGCTGCTGCTGCTGCTGATTCAGCAGGCAGTAGCATGGGAGGATCCGGTGAGCTGGCAGTAAAGCTACCGCTGCTGCTGCTGCTGCTGCTGCTGCCGCAGGCAGCGACTGCCACTGCTACTGCTGCTTCTTTCGGGCGCGGGTCTACGTACACCAATGCATCTGCAGAGATGCGCATCGGCTGCATAAATCGAGGATCATTGGCGGATGCATCCTTGTCCCTGCGGCATGCGGCAAGCAAGCAGATGGTTAAAATGGTCTGGCGGTGTGCATTGGCTTGAAGCAACGATCATTGGTTGCCGCAGCTTTGTCCCTGCGGCATCCGGCAAGCAAGCAGATAGTTATAGAGAGTCCGAAGATGCGCATCGGCTGCATGGAGCGAGGGTCGTTGGCTGCTGCATCCTTGTCCCTGCGGCATCAAGGAAGCAAACCGATAATTACTAAGGGTCTGGAGGTGTGCATTGGCTGCATGAGGCGAGGATCATTGGCAGCTGCATCCTTGTCCCTGTGTGTCGGCAAATAAGCAAAGCATGCAGACATAGCGAGGGGCTCAGTTGAGTGTGAAGCAGCAGATGCAGGCAGCGCCTGTTGATGCAAGAAAGCAGTGTCAAGGGCTTGTTGCGCTGCAGCAGGGCGGCTCCCTCTGTGTTTTCATGCAGATCTGTTGCGTTTGTTTGCGCCGATGCAATAGGGCAGCCAACTACAACCCAGCTGTTATCATGCAACTGGGCTAGGCAGTACACTGCCAATGCAGGCCCGCTGATGTCGACCCATATGCATCACCCGATCTGCTGTCAGCAGCTGCCGGATCCCTCGGCAGGTATATGCCGGCACTGCTATTGCAGCAGCAGGTGCACTGCTGTCATCCTCTTGTCAAACCCCGCATTTGCTGCTCGTTGCAGCATGCTCACCTGACCGGTTTTAGGGTCTTGGGGGTCTTGGGGGTGAAGTGGCTGCTGACAGCTGCTTGCCCAACCAGCACAAACCCTTCTGGCTCAAAGCGCTGCATCTGTGCAGCAGTGAACTTCTGCTTGTTGTCCTGGTCACTTCTGTCATTTCTGTCATGCCTGCTGCTGCTATCACTGTGCTTGTCTTGAGCAGAGGCAATGGAGAAAACAGCTTCCTCCCCATCTTGACCAACTGCAAAAGACACTGCAGCAGCAGGACACAGGCGGCGTGTCCTGGCTTCCACTGATGATGCTTTGCTTTTGTTGCTATTTGTTGCCGCTGCTGCTCATCATCGTAAGATACTGCCAATTATACTGTGTCAGCAATTTGCCTTTGACCCGCCACGTGTTTTGCCACTAAGATGTTATTATAAACAACAGTATGCTGTGATTGCTGCTGCTGCTGCTGCTGCTGCTGCTGCTGCTGCTGCCCACCTGCACTGGCGCCTTCGCCTTGAACGATGCAGCTGCCCTGCTGCAGCACAAGCAGCCCTTGACACTGCGCCAAGCAAGCGTTTTGTATTGTGACATTGCCTGCCACACACACCGGCTGTACAATTGGCCCACAGCCCATGCTGCAGTTGTGTGTGCTTGCAGCAACTGCCGCTGTATTATTCTGCTGCTGTTGACCTTGCCGCCGCTGCTGCTGCTGCCGCTGCAGTAGCCGTTCATGCCGCCGCTGCTGCTGCATCAGCAGCGCTACCTGACGCTGCAGCTGCTGCAGATGCTCGAGGCTGCTGCTGCTGCTGCCGCTGCTGCTGCTGCTGCTGCTGCTGCTGCTGCTGCTGCTGCTGCTGCTGCTGCTGCTGCTGCTGCTGCTGCTGACACCACTGAGGCTGCTGAGACTGCTACTGCTGTCTGCTGCTTCTGTCTCATCCTGCAGCAGTACCCTTGCACTTGCTGGCCTTACTGTGTTAACCAACACAAGAGCTGCAGGCAGGTTTACCAAGAGCAAGAAGGCATGCGCAATAAGATCAGCTTGTACAGCTGTACACAGTCTGTTTGAGAGCAGCAGAGCGCTAAAGCCCCCCATAACCTCAGAGTAACACATGAAAAGCATAACCACCAACAGACAATGGTCTTGGTAACTGTAGCAGGCGCCAGAGAATCATACTGTGGTGACGTCTAGGCAGCAGTGCTACAATGTTGATGTGCGCACTGGGTCTGCTCAACCTTCTTAAGCTCACCGATAACAGCACAGACCACGCTATAAATGTTGAAGCTTGAGCTTGCAAGCCGTTTGCGCCCCATGGCGATGCTTGCGCTGCTGAGCGGCAGCACGGTACTAGGAGTAGCGCGCAAACTAGCCCACCGCCCTCAGCACCAACGCCATGTGATATTGATTCAGTTCAATCAAAGTACTTGATTTTGCAATATATTGATTCGTCGGAGAGGGTTCCCTGTGTATGCTGCGGCCTTGGCTGACGAGCGAGACAGTTATAGCTACACTTGCAGCCACCGACGAACAATCGATCGCGAATCTGACATTGATACTGTACATATCATAACGCATTATAAGTGCTAGTGTGTACCTGGTTCGGCGGCGACATGACACGTTCAAATGCCACAAAGGTGACACAGCAGTGACTGACTCAAGCGCAGCGGCAGCTGCTGCACACGTGCACTGCTGAAGCGCACCACGTTTTAGCCGCCTACTTCAATACACAGAACCTGCCCAGCACTCAGTAGCCGCTGCCCTGGCACACCTTGCAGTACCAGTCACCTGCAGGCACCACGCGCAGGCCCACACAATGCAAATGGAACGCCAGGGGACAGCCATCACACATCAAAAGCTCCCCATCGCCCCTACACAATGCACACACGTCATCGTGGCTGCCGTCACTGCTGCACCCTTCCTCATCCTCTCCTTCTGCACTACTGCCCTTCCTCCCAGCAGCAGCAGCAGCAGCAGCATCGCCAGCGTCATCACTCCCATCATCTATCACTATCACATCCCCTACTCCTGCTCTACCCTGCTGCTGCCTAGCACTGCTACCTGCTCTGCCATGCCTACTGCTGACTACTCCTACGCGTGACTCTACCTGTGCTGCTCGCCCTGCTGCTGCTGCTGCTGCTGCGCTGGTCCCTATACCTCTGCCCCTCCCCATCATGCCCCCAGCCCCTCCTAGCCTGCCTCCAGCAGCAGCACCACCAGCAGCAGCAGCAGCAGCAGCTGGCTGATGTGCCCCGCCATCATCTTCTAGCTCATCACTGTCATCTATGACCTGTCGCCGCCGCTGCCGCCCCTGCTGCTGCTGCTGCTGCTGCTGCTGCTGCTGCTGCTGCTGCTGCTGCTGGCCTGCAGCTGCGGCCCTGCCTCCAAACAGCAGTAGCTGCTGCTGCTGCTGCTGCTGCTGCTGCAAGTCATCTGCTAGCTCGGAAGGCTCCTCTATCTCATATGTTACTTCTGTTACTTCTGTAGCAGCCAATTCAGAGGCCAGCACCCGGCCCCTGCTTTGCCTGCCTCTGCTGCTGCCCCTGTTGCCTCGCCGCCCAGCTGCTGCTGCTGCTGCTGCTGCTGCTGCAGCACGTCCTTGCTGTTGCTGCTGCTGCTGCCTCCTGCTCCCTAGCAGCTCCTCCTCCTCCCCCTCCTCCTGCTCTTCTTCCTCCTCTTCTGACTGTGAACACTCAACTTCACTGTCATCTTCACACTCCTCTTCATACTCATCCTCCTCCCCTGCCGCCTTGTACCAGCTGGGTGTGTCAGCCAGTGCAATACCAGCCGGCTCATCACCCCACATGCCTCCACCCCCACCCCCACCTGCCTCAGGTGGCGTCTCATCTAGCCACACATCCCCTGCCCCAGCAGCAGCAGCAGCAGCAGGCTCCTTCTTACTGTGTTCTCTGGATCTCCAGCCGCCATCCTCTCCTGCCTCACCCTGCTGCTGCTGCTGCTGCTGCTGCTGCTGCTGCTGGGGCTTGCTGACGTGGCGGGGCCGTGCCCTGTGCCTGCCATTCACTAGTGCCCACATGTCCAGCCCGCCGCCTGGCGTCTGCTGACTCAGCAGCAGTGAGCGGTGGTACAGGCCCATGCCGGGCGTGGAGCTGCAGCAGCAACAGCAGCAGCAGCAGCAGCAGCAGCACCATGAGCAGAGGTCGCCAATCCGAACGGCAAGGATTGAGAACATGAGCAAGCAGCCCTTGGAGCATCATACATGGCAAGGGCTGCCGCGACATTTCTTTGTTATTTGTTTGATAGTTGAGCTTCATCTCTTTTACTTAGGCACGCAAGCCTCATGCACTCAGCGCTCAGTGGCGCCGCTGCTGCCTGGCGTGCCAGTTGCAATGAAGGCCGACAGGTCGTCATCCCCGTCCTCGTCAGCAGCTGTCATCACACTCAACGCCATTCAGCACTCACCGCGTGTGCCCTGCTGCCGCCATGTTGGCTGCCACCAGCTCTGCTGCCACCAGCTCTGCTGCCCCCACCCTCCTAAACAGTTGACGACACTTCTTAGTTTGATAATGAAGTCAGGCACTCACCTCTCAGTGGCGCCACTGCCGCCTGGTGTGGTTGCGGCAGTGCTAGTTGCAATCAACCCTGACAGGTCGTCATCCTCGTCCTCGTCAGCGGCTGAGAACACAGTGCTGTATGACACATGCCTAACAACAAACTTCGCCTCAATTATTAGCCCAGCAAGTCGACAATCAGCTCATGCGCTGACTCGGCAACAGCAGCAGTCACCTACATCAGGCACTCACCGCTCAGTGGCACCGCTGCCGCCTGGTGCTGTGGCCTCTGTTGCGATGAAGCCCGACAGGTCGTCGTCCTCGTCCTCGTCAGCAGCTGAGTCAGCGCATTCATCCCCATACAGCACTCACCACTCAGCTGCCATGCTGCCGCCTTGCTGGCTGCCACATGTTTTGCTACTAATGCCCGCAGCGGGCACCCTCCAGACAGTAAATATCTTTAACAATGTGACAAAGCATCAGGCACTCACCGCTCAGTGGCTCCGCTGCCGCCTGGTGTGGTGGCCTCCGTTGCAATGAAGCCCGACAGGTCGTCATCCTCGTCCTCGTCAGCAGCTGAGTCAGCAGCTGAGTCGTCACTGTCAGCCTCCGCCGCCTCGTCAATGAAGACGCTGCAGCAGCAGCAGCAGCAGCAGCAGCAGCAGCAGCAGCAGCAGCAGCAGCAGCAGCAGCAGCGCATGACAGCCAGCAGGCAACTTTAGATTGAGCACGAATTCAGTGCAGCAGGGCTCATGCATGCATAACGCAATGTCATGGCCATGCATGCCTAAGAGCAGCTCAGCTGCTCACACAAGCACAAACCAAGGCAAACCAGCGCCCTGCAACTCAAACATTGGGCATTGTTGCGAACATGCTAAAGATATACGCAGCCTCATTCCCTCACCAGCGGCCAGCTCGACGGGCCCTCGCACCAGCAACAGCAGCAGCAGCTGCTGCAGCTGCAGCGCCTGTGGCTGCCCTCGCCCGCTTCCTCCCTGCTGCTTGCTGCTGCTCAGCTGGTGCAGTGCGGCCCGCCACCTTACCACGCGCATCAGCTGCTGCTGCTGCTGCTGCCCCTGTGCGCTGCAGCCTGCCAGCACCTGCACGCTGCTGCTGCTGCCTCAGCAGTGCGGGTGACTCTGCAAGGCACACATCACTGTCCTCAAAGCACTCAGGGACATCCTCTGAAGCAGCAGCAGCAGCAACAGCAGCAGGCCTTGCCGCCGCCGCCGCAGGGCTGGCCTCAGGTGACTGCAGGGCTTGTGACAGCAGCACAGCACCCCTGCGGCCGCCAAACGGCCGTGCCCGCTTGCGCCTGCCAAACCCAACACCAGCAGCAGCACTGCCATCGCCAGTGCTCGGCTCAGCACTGCATGCACCGCCAGCAGCAGCAGCAGCAGCAGCTGGTGTGGTGCTGCATGCTCTGGCAGCAGCAGCAGCGCCGGGTGTCACAGCCATCCCCAGCTCTGCTGCTGCAGCCGCTGCTGCTGCAGCAAAGCCGCCCAATTCACTACCCACAGCAGCAGCAATCCTGATATCAGCAGCAGCAGCAGATGGTGGCCGCTGCTTTGTGCCTGGCTTGCTGCTGCTGGCTGCTGCAAACAGATCCTCCAGCCCTTGCAAGCCCCGCAGATCTCCCTCCTCCCAAGTGCAGGGCCCCCGTGCTGGCCGCCCAGCCGTCCCTGGGGTTTCGTGCGCGCTGCTCAACCCTGCAGGCCCGCCACCTAAACCCTGCCGAGCTCCTTTGCCGCTGCTGCTGCTGTAGCCAGCAGCTTGGCGCTTGCCTGTGCTGGGTATGATTGAGGGAGCTGGCATGGTGCGTGCAGGGGGAGGCGACATGCAGCCGGCAGCATCAAACCGCAGCTGCCTGCTCAGCTGCGGCTCTGCTGCTGCTGCTGCTGCTGCTAAGGTTTCCGGCTGCTGCTGCTGCAGGGCTTTGCTGCTGCTGGGTCTGCTGTCTGGCTTGAGCTTGAGGTCTGGCGTGGCTGATCCCTGCCTGCAGCCAGCAGGCGCAGCTGTAAAGGCAAAACCACCAGCTGCCTCCGCCGCTGCTGCTGCTGAACCAGCTTGATGCCGTGCTGCTTCCTCGCCGGCACCTGCTGCAGCATCCACGTGTGGCAGCTGCCCAGGAGGGTTTGTTTCAAGCTGCTGGTGCTGCTGTTCCTGCTGCGCTGGCGGTACTTGCAGCAGCAGCAGGTCTCCATCAGCCGCTTGATCATCGATAGAGTCGGGCAGCCAGGACACGCCTGCAGAGTGGCTGGAAGCCGCGGCCACTTGCACCTGCTGCTGCTGCTGCTGCGTGTTTGCCTGCATTGCCTGTGGCAGCTCCAGCTGCTGCTGCAGCAGCTGCTGCTGCTGTCCGGCTGGCACATCCGCTCGAGAAGCTGCTGCCTCCTGTGCTGGCTGGTGTGATACCACTGCAGTGCTTTGCGGCTGCCTAGCACCTGCTGCTCTGCTTGGCGCTGCTGCTGCTGCTGCTGCCGGCGGCGGCGGCTGAGCATTGGCTGCTGCTGCTGCTGCTGCTGCTGCTGGCTCCTGGCTGCTCAGCTCGTCCCAGGATGAGGCCTGCACGGGGCGCCGCATGGCTGCCCTGGCGCGGTTCTTGCCCATGCCGTTACGCCGCAGCGGCTGCCGCTGCTGCTGCTGCTGCCGCGGCTGCTGCCGCGGTGGTGGTAGCGCGAATGCATCAAATGCATTGTCTGCTGCTGGTTGCTCGCTGTCATCGAATGGGTCAATATCAGGTGGAGGAGCCAGGGACGCTACAGGCTGTGAATGCAACGGCAGCACAATGTTGGGCTGCTGCTGCTGCTGCTGCTGATTTGCTTGGTGCTGCACAGACAGGCCCTGGGGCAGCTGTTCCAGCTCCTGCTGCTGCGGCGGCTGCAGGCAGCCAAGCTGCTGCTGCCCGCCAGGCCCATCACCAGTGCTATCTGTTGGAGGTAGCAGCTGCTGCTGCTGCTGCTGCTGCTGATGATGATGATGCCCAAGCGACAGCTCCTGCTGCCACACCTCTGCTGCATCTGCAAATGTGTCATCAACCTGAAGCCCCTGCTGCTGCTGCTGTTGCTGCTGCTGCTGCTGCTGCTGCTGCTGCTGCGTCTGGTGCCCAAGTGACAGCTCCTGCTGCCACACCACTGCTGCATCTGCAAGTGTGTCACCAACCTGCTGCCCCTGCTGCTGCTGCTGCTGCGTGCCATGCTGCAAACTGCCACCAGCTGCTGCACTCTCCTGTTGCTGCAGTCCCAACGGCATGGCAGCCTGTATGCCAGGGCCTGGCTTATCACCACCAGCTGACGCTGCAGCAGCGGCAGCAGCAAGCTGCGGCAATGCAGTGCTGCTGCAGTGCTGCTGTGCCAGCTGCTGCTGCCGCTGCGCCAGGGATACATCTGCCTGCGTCTGCAGCAGATCCGCTGGCAAGCGCTTGCCCCGTACTCCGCCTGCTGTTGAAAGAGCGGAAGCAGCAGCACCGTTCGCTAGCTGCTGCAGCCGCCGTGCCAATGGGACGTCAGCTTGAGTCACCGGCAGTAGCTTTGCCTGATCATCTTCACCCTGGAAAGCTGCTGTTTTGCTACCTGCTGCTGGCCCAGCAGCAGCAGCAGCAGCAGCAGCAGCAAGATGCAGCTGGCGCTGGGCCAGTGGCCCATCAGCTTGAGTCGACACAACCTCGTGCGCTTCACCATTCGGCTTCTCTAACGTGGTGTCTGCTGCTGCTGCTGTACTCAGCTGCTGCTGGCGCTGGGCCAGTGGCACGTCAGCTTGAGTCAGCAACATCTGCTGCTCGACGCCACACGCCTCTCCCGCTGCTGCTGCTGATGTTGATGCTGCAGTCAGCTGCTGCTGGCGCTGCACCAGAGGCACATCAGCCTGTGTTGCTGGCGGGCTCATCCAAGAGTCGTTATCCGAGTCATCATCATCATCATCTGCTGCTGCTGCTGTTGCTGCTGCTTGAGGCGCTGATGGCTGCTGCGCTGTCGCACCAGCCATATGTGGTGCCTGTTGGTTGCTCTGCTGCTGCTGCTGCTGCAATGGCTGCTGCTGGGGCCTGGCTACTGGAATGCGCAACGCCAGCGGTATGTCTGACTGTGACAGCTGCTGCTGCTGCTGCTCCTGCTGCTGCTGGTGCACGTCCCCACCACATACGCCTGCCAGCTGCTGCTGTCGCTGCGCCAATGGAACATCTGCCTGTGTGCCTTCTGCAGCAATCTGCTGCTGCTGAGCTGCTGCTGCTTTGCCTTTCCTGGCTGCAGATGCTGGCCTGGGCTTCTTGGGTCCTGCCAGTGCCAGCATCCTCTGCAGCAGCGGCACATCTTCCTGGCTGTGGCCCTCATCTGGCTGCTGCTGCTGCTGCTGTACGCAATGCACAGCGTCGGCAGCTAGTGCTGCGGTATCCGGCCCCTCTGCTGCTGCTGCTGCTGCTGCTGCTTTCTGCCTCAGCCGCCAGGGCACCTGAGCCTGCTGCGCTGCAGCAGCACCGCCAGCTGCCTCATCTGCCTCTTCATCATCAGAGCAGCCAAGCACATCAGCATCGCTACCATCAGCACCTGCTGCGGCTGCTGCTGCTGCTTCCTCAACGGCAGCTGTGCATGCGCTTGTACGCGTCTGCTCTGCAGGCTGCATCACCACATCAGCTGCTGCTCCTCTCCTGCCAGCCACAGCTGCCAGCTGTGAGCTGCAGCCCAGCAGCGCTAGGCCCACCAGCGGATGAGCATCATGCGACCCCGCTGCTGCTGCTGCTGCTGCCAGCTCAGCATCAGTCAGTGGCTGCATCAGCTGGTCAAGCACTGCTGACAGCGCACCAGCACCACCACCAGCAGCTGCTTTGAAGCAGCCGCTAGCGGTACCGCCGCCAGCAAGCTCACGCTGCTGCTGCTGCTGCTGCTGCTGCTGCTGCTGCTGCTGCTGCTGCTGCAGGTGGTAGTTCTGCAGCAGCTGCTGAGTGGCCCAGCTGCCCTCCGGCAGCAGCACTGCTGCAGCGCCAGGTGCGAGCCTGAAGCTGCCGGTGCGAGGGTCAAACCCAAACAGGCGCTGCTGCTCTGGCTGCTGTTGCCACTGCTGCTGATTGCATGAAGCATCACATTCTAGCTGCTCGATTAGCTCCACTTTAGCAGCAGCATCACACTGGCTAGCCTGCTGCTGCAATGCACGACCTGCTGCAACCCTTGCAACATGCATCTGCTGCTGCTGAGCATGCAGCGGGCCTGGTGACTCCCCCACCACCTGCACATCATCATCACTGCAGTCCCCTGCTGCAGCAGCATCCCCAGCAGCAGCAGGCCGCTTGGCTGCAGCCAAGTCGTCTAGCTGGCTGTCTGTTATGCCGCACATGTCATACACGTCGTGCACCAGCTGCTCAGTGGGTGCCAGCACTTCCTGCTGCTGCTGCTGCTGCTGCTGAGGCTGAGGCAGCCGCTGCAGCTGCTGCTTCCGGCGAATGGCCTTGCCTGGTGCCGGCTGGCCGTCCCCTAGGGGGCCTCTTGCTTCTGCTGCTGCTAACCATGAGGTGCTGAGAGCAGCAGCAGCAGCAGCAGCAGCATCTGGCAGAGGGCCAGGCGTACCCCAGCCATCATCACTGTCCGCATCAGCACCAGCCGCCGCACGCCTGCCTAACCCTGTTGCTGCTGCTGCTGCTGCTGCTGCTGCTGCTGCATCTCCTGCAAACACAGCCTCCGCTTCATCCTCCTCTGCCAGATATGCTCTGCTGCTGCTGCTGCCGCGGCCAAGCTGCCTGCCGGCGCTGCCGCCACGCGCACGCTTCGCAA
Organism: Tetradesmus obliquus; assembly: GCA_030272155.1. Lineage (NCBI taxonomy): Eukaryota > Viridiplantae > Chlorophyta > Chlorophyceae > Sphaeropleales > Scenedesmaceae > Tetradesmus > Tetradesmus obliquus. The sequence goes on along the minus strand of CP126200.1, from coordinate 1,329,392 downwards.
GAGCAGCATAACCCAGCCCCGGCTCGGCCTGTGCAAACAGACCCGCAGCGCCAAAGCCTTGCTGCTGCTGCTGCTGCTGCTGCTGTGGGTCTTTGGATCGCTTGCGCTTCTGCACGGCGCCACTGGTGCCGGCTGCTGCTGGAGGTGCTGCTGCGGCTGCGGTGTTGCTGCGTTTGCCGCGCGGCTTCGTCGCCTGCAGCAGTCATTATTGATGCAGCACAGCAGGTGCTTCGACTGTCCAATAAGCCTGTGTGCCTAGTGGTGCACGATGCTGGCATCCTGCAAGACATTGCAGCTGAAATTTGCCCTGTGTTACTGCACCATCGCTGCTGCCACAACAACTTGGAGCAAGTGCAGCAGCAGCAGCAGCGACAGCAGCAGCATACGTAGTAGGGGCGGTGACTGCTATCATCACACGCACCTGCTGCGCGTCAGTCAGGCAGCAGCGATGCCTGTGCTAACAATAGCGCATGAGCCGCCACAGAATGCGCCAGCAGCAGCGACAGTACTAGCATAAGCCATCGCACGCGCCTGCTCTGTGTCTGGCAGCGCCGCCAGTATAGGCATGTCACTAAACCATTACTGCTGCCACAGCAAGGAGCAAGTGCAGCAGCAGCAGCAGCAGCAGCAGCAGCAGCAGCACATAAACCACCACCACCAGCAACAGTAGCAGCAGGGACTGCTGCTATGACACCCACCTGCTCCGCGTCGGGAAGTACCACCAGTGTGGGTGTGGGGGTGATGTCTGGCGGCAGCATCGCTACCTCAGCCTTGTGCAGGTCAAAGTTGCTGGCACGCAGGTGCGCCTGCGCAGCAGCAGCAGCAGCAGCAGTGGCCGTCACGCAGCATGAACATGTGGCAAGATACCCGTCTACAAAACGCAGGCCATGCAACGGCTGGCAGGGCGGCAGCAGCAGCAGCTCCCTGAACCCTCCCTTGCATGGAAAACCCAGAAGTTGGCAGGTGACATGGCAGTTGCGCGTCAAACACCGCCTTCAGCTACACCGGAGGGAAAATAGGTAGTGTGCATGGGATGAGTTCAAAATGCAGCCACCCAGGTCCGAACTGGGGACCTTGCACGTGTGAGGCACAACGTGATGACCAGCTACACCATGACTGCTGCTGCTGAGGTCACAGCATGCTGGAGCCAGTGTTGCCAGCTCCACCTGGACGCCACCAGCGATCCACCTGGACGCCACCAGCGATGCGGCGTTTGTTCCACCAGTGCTGCAACAGGGCGGCTGGTCAATCTGTCCTCATGATATGTGAGCTGAAAGAGGGGCAGGTGACTCGCTCTAGGGCGATAGCTTGCCCACCCCTGTGACAGACCTCTCTCCCGTCCTCTCCCTCTCTCTCTCTCTCTCTCTCTCTCTCTCTCTCTCTCTCTCTCTGTGATGGGCCCCTTTTCTTCGAAAGTGATGGGCCCCGGACCCACCTTGGCCAGCTGCGGGGTTCTCACGATACGTGAGCTGAAAGAGGGGCAAGTGACGCACTGACGCACAGTGGGCAAGAGTGATAGCTTGCCCACCCCTGTAACAGACCTCTCTCCGCTGCTCCTTGGCATGGTTGTCCTGGTAGTGCTGCGCCTCGCGCTCTCCACCCAAAACCTAAACCTAAATCCCCCAAGCCCTAATAACCACCCAGAACTCGTAAACCCTCACCAACCCTGAGCCCACCTTGACCAGCTGCTCCTTGGCGTAGTTGAACTCGTAGTGCTGCGCCTCGCGCCCCTCAATAAGCAGCGTCACCACGGACCCTTGGGTGGCCAACACCAAACCCCAAACCCTAAACCACACCCTCAAATAACAAATCCTAACAGCAAATCCCACCTTGACCAGCTGCTCCTTGGCGTGGTTGTCCTCGTAGTGCTGGGCTTCCCGCCCTTCGCTGAGCAGCGTCACCACGCACCTCGGGTGGCCCCAAACCCCAAACCCTATACCAGAAACCCCAACAACTTGAACCCTAACAGCACAACGCACCTTGGCCAGCTGCTCCTTGGCATGGTTGTCCTCATAGTGCTGCGCCTCCTGGCCCTCGCTGAGCAGCGTCACCACGCGGCCCAAGTGGCTAACCCCAAACCCCAAACCCAGAACCACACCCCAACATAACAACTCCTAACAGCAAATCCCACCTTGACCAGCTGCTCCTTGGCGTGGTTGTCCTTGTAATGCTGCGCCTCACGCCCCTCGCTGAGCAGCGTCACCACGGACCCTTGGGTGGCCAACACCAAACCCCAAACCCTGAACCACACCCTGACATGACGAATCGCAACGCTAAAACCCACCTTGACCAGCTGCTCCTTGGCGTGGTTGTCCTCGTAGTGCTGGGCTTCCCGCCCCTCGCTGAGCAGCGTCACCACGCGCCCCGGCCTGCTGCGCCCGGTGCGGCCCTCACGCTGCCGCATGCGCGAGGGCGAGGACGCATCCCAGCAGATGATGAGGTCCACCTGCATTAGCAAGGCAAACAAACCATGATGATAAAGCAGTGAAACAGTGCATTAGATTAAAAACAGCATACACAGCTTTGAAAAGGACAGACGTATGCCTCACACCAACCCAGATTCTCGTCGAACACTGTAGGGCTGTAGCTTTGTCTTTGGGTTGAGGTGTCTACCAGGCCCTACCTAAGTGAAGGCCAGCCCTGCTCATAAGGACAGGTTGAACAGACAGCAATTGATACAAACAACAAAGAATGAACTACAAATGAAGTAAACAGACACACCCACCTGAGGTATGTCCAGACCCTATTTGCTGATGCAGGTTGCCAGCAGCACATTGAAGCACCCCTCTTGTACCCCACATGCACCACACTGCTTTCTGTTACAGCATGTAGGTTTCACTTCCTCAAGGTTTGTTGAGGTTTACAACTTCACCCACCTGGGGGATGTCCAGGCCTTCCTCCCCAATGCAGGTTGCCAGCAGCACATTGAAGCAGCCGTCCCGGTACTCCTGCAGCACGCGCTGCTGCTCCTTCTGCTTCATGCCACCAGCCAGCTCCCCCAGCTCAGCCAGCCCAGCAGCAGCAGCAGCAGCAGCAGCAGCAGCAGCGGCGCCGCCGCCGGAGCCTGCTGCTGCTGCTGCTGCTGCCGCCTCGCCCCCCTTCTTGCCGCCCTTTTTGGTGGTGCTGCGGCTGCTGGCATTGCCCTGCCCGATGAAGGCCCTGTGGGGTGACAAAGCACATCACAGCAGAGCACACATTAGTATATGGAACAGCAACAAGATGACGATTTGGGCAAGTTTGTACGCACCAGAAACCGTCAGTTTGAACAGCCATGCAGACTTGGGCGAATCTAACATGTTCCTGCCAGCCATAGCCCTGCTGCTTGAAAACCCTTGAGCAGCGACCAACACTTGCAAGGTCAATACATAAGCTGCTGCCCAAAAGTATGTGCGCATGCACCCCACTACGCGCCACCCACCCACCTAGCCTGTATCAGCGGCTCATACTGCCTCAGGTACTGCTGCACCATGGCCACCTCCTTGAGGTACGTGCAGAACACAATGGCACGGCCCGGGCCCTCATCGGCACCCTCTGCTGCTGCTGCTGCTGCTGCTGCTGCTGCTGCTGCTGCTGCTGGCTGGTCAAAGTGCTCCTGCAGCAGCTGCCCCAGCACTGCCAGCTTTGGGTGCGGCACAGCAGCGGTGGCCTGCACAGCAGCAGCAGCAGCAGCAGCAGCAGCAGCAGCATGTTGAATGACTATGTTTGAGGAGGATGAATGTGTGTGATTGCACTTCCTACTGGCTAAGCGTGGCCTCCGGCAAAAGCACCACACTTGTAGCAGCTGCAAACACATCTGCAGTCATGCTTGCACCTACACCTGCCATGACGGCTGGCTACATTTCCATGACACACAATAAGCCCAACCTCTCAAACCTACCTCGAACCTCCGCAACAGGTCTTTAGATGGCGCACAACGCACATGCAACAACCTACCGCCCTCCCCAATTCCACCTGCCACCTCTCTGTGACGTAACACTGCAATCGCCATACGCACCTCCAGCCTTCGCAGCAGGTCTGCATAGTCCGCCTGGCTCGCCTGGCTGCGCAGCAGCTGAGGCACGGCACAGTTGCCAGTAGCTTCCACACTGCGCAGCACATCCAGACCTCCCCTCGACCCTAGCTGCTCATACCATGCATCACGCATCCCCTGGCAACCCACATCCAGCCTCCAGGTGGCGCCTGGACCCGCAGATCTACCACTCCTGTCTCTTTCATTTTAAAACAATCCTGCATCACCTAACAACGCACCTCCAGCCTCCGCAGCAGGTCTGCATAGTCCGCCTGGCTCGCCTGGCTGCGCAGCAGCTGAGACGCAGCACGGCTGCCGGTAGCTTCCGCACTGCGCAGCACATCCAGACCTCCCCTCGACCCCAGCTGCTCATACGCCTCAGCAGCAGCAGCCAGCAGCAGCAGACCCTCCCACAAGAGATTCACATCACCCCCAAGCCCCCACGCAGCACCGCTGCTGCTGCCACCCCTGCCACCTGCACCCCTGCCGCCCCATGAGGGAACCAGGCTACTGCTGCCACCCCTGCCCCTGCCGCCGCCCCTGCCGCTGCTGCTAGGGAAGGCTGCTTTTGCGAGGCCTGCGCGGCCTGCTGCTTTTGACCGCGCATCTTGCACCATGTAGGGCGTGAGCAGCTCGTCCGCATGGAACATGAAGCCCGCCTGCAGCAGCACACACAACAAACAGGGTTTACAGTTTCCGGCCGGGGGCCTGATCTTGCACCATGTAAGGCGTGAAAGCTCGTCTGCTTTGATAGTAAAACTTGCGTGCAGCTGCACACACAAAGGTAAGGGTTGTGAGCAGGTTTCAGCGTGAAACAGCATGGAGCATGAAGCAGCCACTCCACCGCACCCACACATGGCCCGGACTGGAGGAGCCGCGCCCATGTACACCCACCTTTGCGTTGCTGTCGAGCCGCATCGCCAGTGGCGACGTCAGCTTGCGCAGCAGTGCCAGGATCAGCCGCCCCTCCTGGAACTAAGGCTTTCGGCCTCCCAAACCCTTGTCCCAAACACCGCCAACCTTGCTGTTTTTTTGTGCGGGCCTGCTTTGCTGGAGGGCTGCCGGTTTGCTTTTGTGTACGATCTGACATGCAGCGCACACAGAAACTCCCAAGCTTAACAAATGACCCAAACAGGAGCCGCAGCGCCCACCTCTGCATCTGTGTTGAGCCGCATCGCCAGTGGCGTCATCAGCTTGCGCAGCAGCTGGCGTATCAGCCGCCCCTCCTGGCACACCGGCACCAGCCGCTGCTCGCGGCTGCGCACGTGGCAGTGCTTGGCCACGTCAGCATCGGCATCGTCCCTGAACTCGATGCGGTTTATCATCAGGTTCTGCACCACGGCCTGTTTTTGGTGTGCAAAGAAAAGAGTGCAAACACACGCATGTGGGTCACAGTCGTGTTAGCAGGGAAACGATGGTTTGGGCAATCAGAAGGGAGCTGTGTGCTTGGAAATGGCATCAGCAGCAGCAGCAATGCCTGGCAGTGCTGGGCCACGTCAGCATCGGCATCGTCCCAAAACTGGATGCGGGTTGTTATCAGGTTCTGCACCACAGCCTGCTTTGCAGCAGCAGCGGTGTGCACTAACATATCAGTGCAAACAAATCACCAAGCGTGTCTCAGTTGCATGTATTTATCACGCAGCAACATTGTTCTAGACTTCCCAGTGAGAGTGTGTTTTGGCGCATCGCAAAGGCTAGCAGCAGCAGTGTAGGCCCACATTGATCTTTTCATGTGAGTTGCCAGGCGATGCTGATAGTCGGAGCACCCTGCCACACCGCCACTCATTCTGCTGCTCTTGTCCATGTTCTGCTATGATTTGCACACCAAACTGCGCACCTTGATCTTCTCATGTGAGTTGCCAGGCGTTGCTGACAGCCCCAGCACCCTGAACACGGCGCGGCGCTCCCGCAGCAGCTGCAGCGACTTGGCCATTGCTGCATCCCCTGTTGCTCTGTGGCACTCATCCACCACCAGGCACACCAGCTTGTGCGCAGGGCAAGTGCCCTTCTTGAGGTCATTTTGCAGGCACTGCAGGACAACAAACATGGCACACAACAATAAAGGTTCAAACTGGGTGTGTCGGTTGCCCTGTGGCACTCATCCACCACCAGGCACACCAGCTTGTGTGCAGGGCAGGTGCCTTTCTTCAAGTCGTTCTGCAGGCACTGCAATTTGCAGTATAGCAGATGGCAGGCGGGCACAAGCAATTGTCATTAGGCACACCAGGTGGTATGCCTGTTTTGAGGTTGTTCTGCAGGCACTGCAATCAGGAAAGGACATGCAATGGCACGTAGGCTGTCAGCGGGTTGTGGTGGCGGGTGTGTACGCAGTCATAAGCACTAAGCACAGCTGCCACATGTGATGCACGGGAGTCAAGCTGCAATCAAGCGCTGCGAGGAACTCCTGCAGGGTGATTGCAGCAGCTGGAAACCCTTCTTAAAGACTTTGAGCAGCTCATAACGCATCGCTGGCTCACCTGCGGCGTGGTGAAGAACATGCGGTGGTTGTTCCAGTCGTCCATGCGGTCGCTGCCGTTGCCGTGCAGCTTCACCACGTCGTCCTGGCAGCAGCAGCAGCAGCAGCAGCAGCAGCAGGGTCAGTATCTGTGATTTGCAGCTCTTGCTGGAGTTGGCAGCATGCAGCATGAGGAGCGGAGAATCCCAAAACAACGCACTGCTGCTGCTGCTGCTGCTGTTGGACTGCAAATAACTAGACCAACAATGTACAAAACCCCTGCTGCAGTGTCTATCTCACCTTGTGTATTCCCATGAAGGCCTTGCAGGCCTGGAACTGCTGCTCCACAAGGGGGCGGGTGGGCGTGATGAATACCACCTTGCCCTGAGGGTCAAGCAGCAGCAGCAGCAGCAGCAGCAGCAGCAGCAGCATTAGTGGCACGCTTGCATGCTTGTAGTAGTGAGGCCCTGTCAACAAGAGTGGAACTTACAACCCACACTATTGGGTGGATAACATACCATAGACACACCACGTGTCTGGTGTCAAACCCCGTCCCCTACCACCATCACCGTGGGGAACCAGCGGAAGAAGTTGTTTATCACCACAGCAGCCATGAGCGTATTGCCTGCCCCCATGCACACCCAATCTGCTGTCAAACAACAGCATCTCTGTCAGGGTGAAACCTACCGTGGGGAACCAGCGGTAGAAGTTATACATCACCACTGCAGCAATCAGTGTCTTGCCCAGCCCAGTGGGCAGGCAGGCCAGCGCGTTGTGCTGGCAGGCAGTCCACGCAATGGAGAACTGGTACTCGCGCGGCGGCGGCGCCGCAGGGTACAGCCAGGCTCTGCGGAACACAAACATCATGCAGCGGATACAAGTGTTGTGGTTGTGTGGTTGCCAGGAAACACGCAAAGAATTGGGGCCCGCGCGTGAACGGCGCTGCAAACACAGCCAAACCCTGCACATGCACAGAGCACAGGAAGCAGTGGGCATGCAGGCCAGCGTGTTGTGCTGGCTGGCAGTCCACGCAATGGAGAACTGGTACTCGCGCGGCGGCGGCGCCGCAGGGTACAGCCAAGCCCTGCACAGTACAAAACATAGGAGATAGGCAAGGACATGGTTATATGCTTGTTGACTGTTTTGTCTGTGACAAACTGGTACTCGCGTGATGTCGGCGACGCAGGGTACAGCCAAGCCCTGCACGATAGAGCACAGAACAGGATGCAAAGAAAATGGTTGGTTTGTGCTTGATTCTCAGGCAATGGTAAACTGGTACTTACGAGACGGCGGCAACGCAGGGTACAGTCAAGCCCTGCACGGCATGTAATACAGAGAAGCAGAGCAACACCATGGTTGTGTGGTATATCAAACTATGCTGCCACGGCATGAGAGACCCAGGCCCTACACAACTCTGCTCAATCAGATGGCGCTACTGCCAGCCACAACCCATGCAACCCACTCACGACACTCGAGCCTACAAATCGCCCACTCAGGCCCTACACATACCTGGGCTTCAGTGGTTTGCATGCCTGCATCCCCTCTAGTCACAACCCATGCAATCACTCACGACACTAGAGCCTACAAATCACCCACTCAACCCTACAAATCCCTGCGGCTTTAGTGGCCTGCATCCCCTCTAGCCACAACCCATGCAATCACTCACTGTGCAGCCTCCTTGTTCAGCCTGCAGCCAAGCCCGCCAGCAGCGTTGCTTGCAGGACAGTGCACCAGCTGCAGCCCCGGTGTCTGGCTGCCCACAGCCTGCCCTGGCAGGGCCATGTCCAGCAGCGCTTGCACTTGCTGAGGATCATCCACTCGAACAGGCTTGGGGGGCGCTGCCGGCTGGCGAGGCCTGTACTGCTGCTGCTGCGGCTGCTGCTGTTGCTGCGGCTCTGCGTCATCATCGTCACTAACTAGCTCTATCACGTCGTCATCTTGCAGCTGGTTGGCAGGACCGCTGCCACCAGCAGCTGCTGCTGCCCTATGGCTGGCTTGTTCGCGCGCCTGCTGCTGCCACCGCTGCTCCTGCTGCTGCAGCCGCTGCTGCTGCTTCGCTGGGTCAACCTCAAAGAACCTATGCAGGTCTTGCTGCCCCTGTTGCCCCTGCGGCCCCTGCTTCTTCTGCTGCTGCTTGGCTTGGTTGCGCTGCTGCATGGCTGGCTGCTGCTGGTAGGGCTGCAGCTTGTTGTCCTGCAAGGGCCTCACACGAGACCTGCTGCTGCCAGCAGCAGCTGCCCCTGCAGCATCAGCGCTAGTACCCGAGCCTGCATGCCGCTGCTGCTGCCCAGCTGCTGCTGCTGCTGGCCCAAGCATGCTTAAGCTGTGCTGGTTGCTAACAGAAGAAGCCCCAGTGGGCACAGCCATGCCTGGTTGCAAGTGCGGTGCCTGCATTAGCCGATGCAGAGATGAGGCTGCCTGCTGCTGCTGCGGTTGAGTGTCACCAGCCACCCCTTGTGTCCATGGTTGCTGCTGTGCAACCCTTGCTGGCTGCTGCTGCTGCTGCTGCTGCTGCTGCTGCTGCTGCTGCTGCTGCTGGGGCTGCTGCTGCGGCGGCGGCTGCGGCTGTGCCTGCCACGGATGAATTGTTGGCTGCTGAGGCCCTTGCAGAGAAGGCTGCTGTTGCCAGCTTTGCTGCAACTGCTGCTGCTGCTGCTGCTGCTGCTGTTGTCCCTGCTGGGGTTGCCAAGCCTGCTGTTGTTGCTGCTGCCATGGCTGCTGCTGCTGCCAGGTCTGAGTTGCCAGCACATTGCTGTTGTGCTGTGCAAATGGCCGGCTAACTGGTGCTGCTGCTGCATGCTGCTGTTGTGCTGGCTGAGGCCACCCTGTGTGCTGTTTACTCTGCCATGGCTGCTGCTGGTTCTGCTGCTGGTACTGCTGCTGCTGTTGGTGCTGCCCGTGTATCTGAGGTTGCTGTGTCCAGCTGTTCTGCTGCCAAGTTTGGCCTGTAGCTGCGACTGGTGGTGCCTGCTGTGTCTTCTGGGCTGCATGCTGCTGTACTGCGCTGTCCAGTTCATCCCAGTCCTGCAGAGAACAAAACAGACAGCTTCTGCTCAGCAGCTGCCCGCTCACAACAACCATAAAACAGTATCAAGCACGCTCATGCTTCACTTACAATGTCTGCAAAGTCATCGTCCTCCATGGCACAGGAGGAACCCCCATGGACTGGTTACTGCCTTGCCAGGCTGCCGTAATCAAAGCTGTTGCTGAAAGTAGATGTTCAAACTCGATGTATAAATCAATCTGAAAGATGTGCAGGAGCGTCTTGAGCAATCATGCGGTGCGAGTTGCCTCGGCACGCACAGCACTAGTGCTCACTGCAGTCCTGGGCAGCGTGCTGTGCAGCATAATCAATCGCTCGGCAAACCAGCTAATATGATCAATAACTATGGTGTTCAAGAGTAAGCATCACGTAACAGCGTCTACAATTTGAACTTCATTGTAACACGCTGTTACCAGGTGGGCAAGCAGTGTTGACCACTACGTGGCACTAGATGGTGCACCGCCATTGACAGGCTGCCAAGGGTACGTTGTCATCGCGAGCGGCCATCAATATGGTGTCAACATGCGAGATGCCCTACATACGCATGCATGGTGCGGTTTCCTGCAACTTGCAAGTTGAACTTGCGTTGAACGCATGCAGCGGGCTGTCAGACATTGCTGCTCAATACTCCCTTTCAAGTAGCATCACATCGATTCAGCGCGCATGTTGATTACTATTGCTGAATGACGCCAAAATTACGCTGCCTGCAGTGCTATCTGGCACCATTCCTTGGAAATATGGCACACTGATTTGGCAAATCCGCCACATGCCATTCTAGTGCTGAGCATGCAGTTGTGCAGGCCAGCATGCCAGGGTACAAAGCCTGCACTGCGGCTGGCTGCTTCGAGCACCTTAAAACCATGAGAACCGCCAATCAAGGTCCCCACGAGACAGGAATGCACCGTACGCAGGATCTTCCATCAGCCATCAGTTCCAAGGTTCCTGAACAACTTTGCTGCCTGCAGCGAGCTGCAAGTGAGGGCACCCAATGCTGCAGTGCTGCTGCGCAGTGATGCTTGCTGCTCAACACTGGCACAGCTCACTTCCACTCCTATATAACAAGCACGCGGCTTGGTGTGTTTATCGCCTTTTGCTGCTGCTGCTTGTCCCGCAGTGAGCTGCTTCAGCTGGGCTTGGCTCCAGCCTGCTGCTGCTGCCATCTGCTGCAGCACTTCTGCAGGTGCGGCTGCTTCATTGGTATGCAGCAGCAGTGGCTGCCGTTGCTCTTTCTGCTGCTGCTCCTGCTGCTCCTGGGAGGCAGCAACCTTGGCTGCATTGCCATCAGCTGCTGGCTGTGCTGCTGCTTCTGCTGCTGCTTCTGCTGCAGTCTCCTGCTCCTGTGGGCCTGGGCTCTCATCTAAGGTGATGTCATCAACCTCAGTGACGTCAGCAGTATCATTGCCTTCAACACCGCTGCTGCTACATCTAGCAGCCAAGCTGCTGCTGCTGCTGCTTGCAGGAAGCGGGAACTGGCTTGCCAGCCACTGCAGCACTGCGGCTTGCTGCCCAGGGGGAAACAGCAGGAAGGCAAAGCAGCCTTCTGGGATGTCCTGCAAGCTGCACAGCGCACCGGCTGTGCCAACTGCTGCCTGCTTGTCCTGCTCTGTCAGAGGCTGCACAGCTGCTTGTTGCTCCTGGTGTTGCTGCCGCTGCTCATTATGCGCTGCATGGCCCAGCAGCTGCTGCACCTGCTCTGGCAGCTGACCCATGTGCTGCTGCAGACCTGTGCCAGCCGGCAGCAGCCGCCAGTGCTTGCCGCTCTGCATATCTGCTGCCGCTGCTGCAGCTGCTTCAGCAGGCGTGAAGTCAAACACATCACTCCAGAAGTTGTGCAGAGGGCTGAGCTGCATTGTCGCCATCTGCTGTGCCAAGCCAGCATATGGTGTGCAGAAGCAGCCTAGAGCAATGCCTGCGCTGCTCTCAATGATGGGCCGGGTGCGGCTGCGCAGCAGTATGGAGCAGTCCTGGCAGTCCCGTGTGCGCAACTGGCGTGTGATACAGACCAGCTGGCAGTTGCTGCAGTTGCGCACAAACACACTGCAGCAACAGCAGCAGCGACGATTGCGTGAAATGTTGGTGGATCACCAGGAAGTGTACTGCCGACACATGGGCGAGCGATACCCCCAAACAACCACATCATACATTCAACCTGAATTGGGCAGCTTGGGGACAGTCCAGGTACACACTGAACACCAGTGGTGACTTGCTTCTGCTTCTCCTTGCTCACCTGCTCTCTGTTGGGCCGATGAAGATCCTGCAGTCCTTGCAGTCATCTACTGTCACCATGGCGCAGGCATCCATGACATACAAGTCGCAGCCCTGCAGCAACACAACTTGTACAGGATCCTTAGTGCAGCTACAACACATATCTGAGAGGTACCATGCACAGGAGTGACGGCCGTTCACCGAAAGAAACTGGTCACCTGTGTGTTAGCATTGTCTTGAAGTGCTGCTGGCAGTGTTGCTGCTCTGCTTGGTTGACGCTGCTAACTCTCTGCTGCCATCAGTCTGCAGCGTTTGCTTGCAGGACAGCAGCTAAGGCAGGCACACGCTGGCCAAGCAGCAGCAGAAGCGTGGGTTTAGCAGCTGTACTTACCTCGCAGCCGTCTATGATGAACTGTTGCCCATTGATGGACCTGTTGGTGGTGGCATATTGCAGGTGTGGTCAGCGTTTGCCAAGGTAGCAGCATCATGTCTCACACATTGTGTGTCTATGCTGCGTTATAAATTGTACAATAGACCGTGCAATGCCGTCCGACCATCATGTGCTGCTGTTCAGCGGCAACTCTGCCCAACACATGATGCTTTCAACTATCGACTAGATGACTGGAAACTTTGCAGTTGAACTTTGAGCTGCCAGCTCACCCTGGGAGCTTCAAGCGTGTCTGCCTAGTCAGCTCCATCAGCATGAAGTCCTTGGGGTCCAACTTGGGCTTGGCTGCCACTGCTGCTGCTGCTGCTGCTGCTGCTGCTGTGGATGCTGCTGCTGTGTGTGATGAGCTGCCTTCCTTGCCAACAGCTGCTGCTGGTGCCTTGCCTGCCTTGATGAGCTGCTGCTGGTTTGCACATGCTTGCTGCTGCTCATCGCAAGCTTTTGGCTTCTGCAGTACCACAGCACAGTCGATGTGAGTCGCAGAGCTGGCAGAACATGTCTGTGCTTTGGTCAACACTTTGATGGCATTGCAGCCTGACAGATGTTTGAAATGTACCTTGCTCGGCGAGGCTGATGCAGGTGCAGCTGCTGCTTCTCCAGTTATTTCTATTCGTGACTCTTGATAGGCACGAGACCTGCGTTTGGAGAGCTGGCAGCCCATGCTGCCTTGACTGATGTGACGACCCGTGGTGTTGCAGCACAACGGAGGCCAACCGGTCTTGAATGCAGCTGATTGGCGTCTTACATTTAAGTGCATGCACCAAACTGATTGTTCGTCACACCTCAGCTATGCTTGCATACCAGCGGTTCAGGTGTTGTGCTTGAAATCCTTCAAAATTACAACGAAGGCGATGGAAAACATACATAGCTGACACCAATCGTACCCTCAGCTTCGCACAATACTCTCTTCATTCCGTGCTAAAAGCAACTGCAAGCAGCCATTCTACAGAGGCTCAACAATCTGCCACAGGCACGAGTGCTGAGCGGTAGCGTGCCATGTCGCTCTTGGAGGGGCTCAGCGGTATCAGTGAGATGCTTGGTGATAGCGTAGGCGCTGCAGACGAAGGTTTGGCAGAGCTGGAGGCAGCAGCAGTGCAGAGCGAGGATGAGGACCTGTATGCAGGGCTGCAGTGCGGTAAGCAGCTACTGACACGCAACAAAGTAACTACGCTCAAACTCATACTCGTGGTGGTTTGCTTAACACATGGATCACCTTTGCAGTTGCAGAACATGACGATGAGGGTGGCACCATTGTTGTCAGGCAGCAGCGTCAACAGATTCAAGAGGTGAGCCTTCATATGCCTGTGCCCTTTGCTGCTGCACAGCATGCCAACACAACCTTCGTCTCTGCCACAGTCCTCATGCAGCTGATATTCTGCTGTGTGCTTTGCAGCTTCAAGCAGCACTGGCGCAGAGGGACCAGCACATCACTTCATTGCAGGAAGCATTGGCAGCCAAGGGTTGTGAGGTAAGCAGCAACAACAAAATTCACGCAGAGAGCTGATGCTATGAGATTGGTGGGCTGCTGCCTGCTGCTTGCAAAGGAGCATAACTGGAGGGCAGACAGTGGACCGGAGGGTCAGTCGTGCACAGGACTTGGCGTGTCGCCATGTACTGCATGCCACTGTCTGCTCCAACATCACGCACACAGAGCAGTAGCTGTGTGCATGAGTTACCACACTGCATAGGATGCTGTCGCAAACCAGATACTATGCTGTCACACCAACGAACAGTGGTTTAACATGCTCCACACTTGTGTGGCCCACCTGCAGGTACAACAGCTGGCCTCGCAGCGGCTTGTACTGCTGACCAACATCTCCAGCCTGTTTAGGACAGCACAGGCAGAGATCAAGCGGCATACCACGCAGTTGCAGTCGACGCGGCTGGAGCTAGTGCAGCTGCAGGCGCAGCTGGCCCGCGTGCAGCGGCAGCCAGCAGTACAGGCAAAGGCACCCAAGCAGCAGCAGCAGCAGCAGCAGCTACCTCCGCCGCCAAGGCAGCAACAGCAGCAACAGCAGTTGCCTCACGCCATGCACGACATCACCAGCAGCTGCCTGAACCAACAACAGCAGAACACATTGCAGCAGCCACAGCAGAAGCAGGACAGGCACCAGCAGCCTCCCCACATGCCACAGCAGCAGCAGCAACAGCGGCAACGATGCCAGACGCAGCAACCAGCTCAGCAGCAGCAGCAGCAGCCAGGCCGCCAGCCAGCGCCTGATGCTGCTGGCAGCTGCAAGCGCTGCAGGAGCAGCAGCCCACGCCGCGGTGCAGCAGCACATGCGGCAGGTGCTGCAGCAGACCCTGCAAACCACAGGCACAAGCAGCAGAAGCAGCATTGCGACGCTGATCTAAAGCCTGGCAGTCACCCCAGCCGTCCCAGCAGCAGGGACAGCAGCATTAGCAAACCAGACAGCCACAGCAACAATGGCAGGCAGGATTGCTACAGCAGGCCTGGCAACACCTGCAGGGGCATGGACAGCAGCAGGGCGGGCGGAGGCAGCGGCAGCAGCGGCGGCTACAACAATGGGTATGGCGGCAGTGGCGGCAGCGGCAGGAGCCGGTCGCCGGGCAGGGTGGATGGCGGCAGGGGCAGCAGCAGCAGAGTGGCAGCAGGCAGCCACAAGGCTGTAGCTGGGCACAGGGCTGGCAGCCCTGATAGGCGGCATGACAGGCGGCGCAATTAGAACTGAAAACCCAACACGTGCGGTTGCTTGCTGGGTCTGGGCAGCACTGGCTTGCAGAGAAAACTGTCTGGTTTAGTTTGCATGGTTTGGCTGCAAGCGAGCTGTAATTTGCAGCTGCAACACACCTGTGATCATCTTGCTGAACAGCATTTATGCACTTGGACACAGCCTGTGCATTCTTGGTATGCATCTTGTTTGGAATATTGGTACAAAGACAGCCTGCAGGCTTGGCAGCGTGCTCAGTGTCCACAGTTCAGAGTGGTTGGAGCTACATCATGAAAGACCCCAACAGCATCGCACCTGCAATCACTGCTCTATACCTGGGACGTGACATGGATGAGACGCAACACGTGCGCGCGTCAGGGTTGACAGCATGGCGTGACTGTTACGACTGGACTTGTGATATTACGCCACCGTTGCACATGCCTTGATGCTGGATTTGGCGCGTACAACGTGCACATCACATTGCGTGTGATGTTGGCACGTGCTGGGCGCACATCATCAGCATGGTGCTGCTCATGATCAGCTTAAGGTGTTGGTGGCCTGGTGGACCAATGTTGCCACCCTTGTTGCGCACATCAGTGTTTCGTTGATCTGCTTACCTCTCATGCGCTGTACGGCGGCACAGCAGCCGGTGCTGAGCAGCGCACCATCGCTTTTCAAGGGACAAGGAAGCGCTTCCTGCGCTAGTGCCACTGGGACTGGACGTCAACGCGCTTGTAATCTTTGGTACATCCCTAAAATGTATATGGTGGTTTTGTATGTTTCGCTTTTAGGTGCGCTGTTTGCCCATTAAGCCTGCCCTTGAATCCCCAGGGGAGCGCGGTGACCCACCTGGTTACTAGCACGACGGCCCCACTGTGCACATCCACTAGCTGAGCCTTAGTACAGGGCCCAGACCTGGCCAAAGGCTTCGCCCAGAAATGTCCGCTAAAATCGCACAGCGTGGTTACCAAAAGCTGTGACGGGCAGCTGAAGCCCAAACCCAGGCCCATGTGTGCGCAATTAAACGGGCACAAACCATCAACTCTGTGCACAGACATGAGCAGCCCCAGCAGCGGCCCAGACCCATACGTTAGGTAGCTATGGCCACTAGGGGCAATCCTGTCTATCGTAATCCGATTAGGTGGGGTACCTGCGGGTGGGACACAAACCACCTGCGCCGCGCACACCTGCCAGGTTGATGCGCAAAGTGATGTGGGGTAAGCCCGTAGCTTGACGCAATGAAAACAGGATTCTGGCTGCTGCCAGCCGCCGCCACCACAATGCACACCATGTCAAACACAAACCATGCCAACCTAGACATACAGCGCCTGTCATAACCTGGGAAAAACCAAGTTAATGGCCGAGCCACAGCAACAGCCGCCATCGGCGTTGCATCCCTGGCCGATTTTATGATGCCAGGCCCTGCTAACAGCAGCAGCCACTGTGCCACACACCACAGCATGCCGATTCCTCTGCAGAAGTGCATAGCTCAAGAACCTGGTCATGTCTGCAACCCGTAAGCACCTATGCAACACAGGCAGCTGTGCCTGCCACTCAAACTATCTACATGTGATGTGAGAAGCACGCACAACTGGAAACAGCAGCCAAAACCTGTTTGCGGCAAACACAGGTTGCACAGAGCAGAGGGACCGCCAGTTCGATTGCTTGCCCTTTATCAGTCAAAGAGCAGGACAGCGGCATGCATTGCGATGTGCATGTGAGGTACAGAGTGTCACGGTGGTGTGTGTGCAGAGCAGAGTGTTACGATGGTGTGTGTGCGCTGCAAACAACACATGCCATATGATGTGAGGGCAACAGAAGGCAAAGGATGCTGTTGACATCCCACTGTACTGAATGCGACCAAAGATACACCAGAAGTACGCAGAGTGCAGCAGCGGATGAGGATGACAGCTCGCTCGATGTGCAGCCATACACTGCAAGGTGCACAAACAATACAGACTGCAAGTATGTGGCTTCGTGCACCAGTCTGTTGTGTGCTGCCATGTAACACGAACACACTCACACAGCAAGCTTGAACCGGTGTGCCCCGGCTACAACAGCTGTTTGCACAATGCCATATGCTGATTATGCGTATAGCCTGGCCAATCATGAGCGCAAACATGTTGTTGCAGCTTATGGGCCGCTGCTTCAGCAAGGCCTGTAGTTTGAAAGAGTTTAAAAAAGAGAGGAACAGCAAGAGAGGCTGTGGGAAACAGAGGTGGCATGCTCTGGCAGCCCAGCATGTAACACAATAACATGACAACATAACACGTAGCGCAGTTTGTCCAATCATCACAGCCTGAAATGCACCTGCTGAACAGCATGCCCACCAACTGCGGCTACAGCACAAAGATATTAAAGGGACGCGCCAGGTAAAACAACAACGCGTGGCGCAGCAACACAGCAGTCCACACGCCCTCGCCCCATGCTTGGTGCATGCAAGCTGACGGAAGCAGCAGGCAGAGCACTGGCCATGCATGCAGCATATCGCATGACACAGCGAGCGTGGTGAACAGGATACAAAAACAGCACTAAAGCACGAACATGTACAGTCAACCTCAATAACTTCGCTCTAATTTAGCTCTATCAGCTCACAGCAGTGCAGCAACAAACAAAGTGTCACAAAGTAATGCTGTACTGTGGCACACGCGTGTTTGCGTACCACAGACAGCAAGATGCATGCAACCAAGGCAGCTTTCACAGCAGTGCAGCAACGGACCAGATGATGCAAGTCGCCAGCATTTGATATGCCTGATGCTGCCGCCCCGCAATGCACGCAGCTGCTGCAATACAAATGCTGCTGCTGCCTGTGTTGGCCAAACAAGCATAGCCCGCCACAGCACCACATGGCCAGAACATCGCATAAACCACCAACCAAGCTGCAGCACAGCTGAGCAGCTAAAGAGCAATGGCCTTGAGACCTAGCAAGGGTTGGGTTCGGTCCGCAAGCCTGCACAATCCACCCAGAACACACCACACGCATCTTGCACCAGGTGTCAGCAGGCTTTGTGTGCTCGCCGCTGCCGCATTCCTGGTGCGGCCGGCAGGTTCAAATCGAGCTGTGCAGCCAAAGAGATCAGAAGAGACCATGCAGCTTGCACCAGGTGCAAGTAGGCTTGCCGTGCTTGCCACTGCCGCATGCCTGATGCAGTCAGCAGGTTCAGATCCAGCTGTGCTTCGCCACAAAAGACATCACTAAAGAGAGCTATGCAGCTGGAGCTGCACCATTCAAATGGCCCAGTAGCCGTACAGTTGTAGCAAGAGATGCAAAAGGCACACGCAACATCACTGCAGAGGCTGCGCACGGCAGCTGCTGGCTCTGCAACTGACATGTTGTTCAGAAAAGGGATGCTAGGAGCTCACAGAGATGCTGCAGAAGCAGAGCGATGCTGCAGTCGCTGTAGGTTCAGGGCAGCGCTGCAGCTGCTCAGACAGCAGCAAAAACACAGCAGGGGCGCTGGCTAGAGGCCGGGGTGCTGCTCAGCTGCCAACAACTTTCATCTGCGCAATCGGCCTCAAGGACTCGAACTGATCCAGCAGCACAGATGCTCAGCTGCAACCAGTTTCATCTGCGATCTTAAGACACATACAGATCTAGCGGCACACATGCTCAGCTGCAGCTGCAATGCAGCAAGCCCAACATTGCAGGGGTCCGCAACTGCTCGACCAAGGTGCATAGGATCAAGCACAGCAGGACAGCAGCTGCGCCCATGCTGCGAATGTTCAGGCTTTGCAAGCATGCCAAGAGATGCTAAACCAAAAAGCAGTACTGCACGCCAGCTGACCGTCCAGCACCATGCACATCCAAACACGAGCACTGCGTGTCAGCGGAGCCAATGCAGACGTTGGAACGTTTTGCTGCAAGCAGCACCAGAAGCAACGGTCAGCGCCAACCCTGCTGTTACAAGGGCCCCATGTAACTGATAAGCTGCCGCATCTGATGGTGGGACCTTTACTCACACACTGCAGCTCCTGTGCAGCAGAGCTCAGCAGCCTGCCCCGCCTTGGTCAATGTCAGGATCCCTCGCAGGGCTGCCAGCAGGCATAGTGCTGCTGCTGCTGCTGCTGCTGCTGCTGGCTCCTCATCCTTGGGGTCCAGCGTCATGTCACGTTTGACCAGTCTAATGCTTAACCAGTCAAATGCGCAGCAGCGCTCATGAGCCTGCCCCGCCTTCCTCAATGTCAGGATCCCTCTCAGGGCTGCCTGCAGGCTTGGTTTTGCTGCTGCTGCTGCTGCTGCTGCCGCCGCCGCTGGCCTTGTGTGGCTGGCGAGCTGCTGCTGCTGCTGCTGCTGCTGCTGGGGAGCATGGCACGCCCTCGTCCTCCTCATCCTTGATTGGGTCCAGCTGCAGGTCAAACGTTTGACATTTGACCAGTCAGAGTTGATAGAAATGAACACAGCAGCAGACAAAATGTTTTTGATTGCCGGAAACCACATGATCTGTTTTGCATCCTCAGTGCATACAGAATCAAAGCAGCAAACATGAAGCGAGAACCCGCGCAGCACGCACAGTACTTCGGAAACACAACGGGGTAACCAACCAACTTGCCTCGACCCACCTTTGTAGGGTACAGGCTCATGGTCACGCTCCTGCTTGGTACAAGGATGCCTGCTGGCGCACCGCTGCCACTGCCGCTGCCGCCTGCTGCTGCTGCCGCTGAGCCAGCCAGCCCCTGCTCGTCATCAGAGCTGCAGCTGCTGCTGACGTAGTAGGATGACATGCGCACCAGGCCGCCCGCCTGCGCGCCCGCCAGGTTCTGCGATGCGGCAGCAGCAGCAGCAGAAGCAACAACAATGATTGTTGAGCACAGCCTCATCAACAACACTGACTGCACATGCTGGATTTAGTTACACATTTTCAGGTGGCTGCAGACTACACTATTGTCCGCCTGGTTGGCGGCCCTGCTGCTGCTCTGTTGTGTGCTACAAACCCCTCAATCACAACTCACCTCCTCTGTGTCAGCTGCCTGCTGGTTGGCTTCTTCAGACTTGCTTCGCTCCCGCACACGCCCCTTGTGCTGCAGCGTGTTTGGGGGAAACCACATGCCCACAAGCAACCCCATCATGCAACTGGCTGCCTTGCCACCCAG
Organism: Tetradesmus obliquus; assembly: GCA_030272155.1. Classification (NCBI taxonomy): domain Eukaryota; kingdom Viridiplantae; phylum Chlorophyta; class Chlorophyceae; order Sphaeropleales; family Scenedesmaceae; genus Tetradesmus; species Tetradesmus obliquus. The sequence continues at coordinate 1,309,469 of CP126200.1, read as the reverse complement.
CACCATGGCAATCACACAACAGCTACATAAAATCTGGCATACACTGGCATACATCATCTTTCTGTCCCATTCCGCGTGCGCAACGGCGCCCCCCCACCTCCTCTGTGTTGGCTGCCTGCCGCTGTGCTTCTTCAGACTTGCTGCGCTCCCGCACACGCCCCTTGTGCTGCAGCGTGTAGCGTGCCAGGGGCGGCGTGGCAGCGGGGCCCAGCGCATGCCGGATGGCGAGCAGCTTGGCCAGGATTGCATCGAAGCTGGGCCTGCGCAAATGGAAGCAGCGGCAGCCACACATGCACATACAAAGTAAGCACTGCAACCCAGCACGTGTCTGATCGCCAGCAGCTTGGCCAGGATTGCGTCAAAGCTGGGCCTGCACGTGCAGCAAAGCGCGGAGCAGCAGCAGCAGCATCGCTCAGACATTGTTCATTGAGGCAACCGGGCCCAGCGCATGCCTGATGACCAGCAGCTTGGCCAAGATTGTGTCAAAGCTGGGCCTGATAGCAGCAAAGGGACGAGAATCATCATCATCATCAGCAGCAGCAGCAGCCGTAGCAGCAGCAGTCACACATCAAGACCAATGTGTGGCAGTGGGGCCCAGCGCGTGCCGCATGGCGAGCAGCTTGGCCAGGATCGCGTCAAAGCTGGGTCTGCACGTGCAGCAAAGTGCGGAGCAGCAGCAGCAGCGGTCAGACACTGGTGTCATTGAGGCAGCGGGGCCCAGCGCGTGTCTGATCGCCAGCAGCTTGGCCAGAATTGCGTCAAAGCTGGGCCTGCGCAAGCAGCAAAGGGTAGAGCAGCAGCAACAGCAGGAGCAGCAGCAGCCAAACATGAAAGGACATATGTGGCAGTGGGGCCCAGCGCGTGCCTGATCGCCAGCAGCTTGGCCAGGATTGCATCGAAGCTGGGCCTGGGAGCAACAAAGAGCAGAGCAGCAGCAGCAGCAGCGTTCTAACATAAGAACCAATGCGTGGCAGCGGGGCCCAGCGCGTGCCGCATGGCAAGCAGCCTGGCCAGGATTGCATCAAAGCTGGGCCTGCACAAGCCGCACACAATGGCAGCATAAAGCCAGCGGAAACGACGTTGGCAGCAAACATTGAAGGGTTATCATGTACTTGAACTGGTTCCTGGGTGCCATGAAATACCATTCAACTGATGGCATGGTCCCACAGCAGCGCAAACACGTGCATGCATGACAGCAGAAGCCTCACCGCTGCTCCGGGTCCTGCGCCCAGCACTCCTCAATGAGCATCGTCAACAATATACAACCCGGCCCCACAGCAGCACGGCCCCACAGCAGCACAACCACGTGCATGCATGACAGCAGCAGCAGAAGCCTTACCGCTGCTCCGGGTCCTGCGCCCAGCACTCCTCAATGAGCGCCTTGAAGTCTGGCGGGGTAAAGGGGGGCAGCGTCGGCCGCAGCCCCAGCACCGCCACCTTGTGGCCCACGAGTGCACGGGGTATCCCTGGTAGCAGCAGCAGCAGCAACAGCAGCAGCAGAAGCAGTGGCAGCAGGGTTGAGCAGGGTACAACATGTTCATCTGTCAGCGATGGGCCGCAGCCCCAACACCGCCACCATGTGGTCCACTAGGGCGCGAGGAATGCCTGGCAGCAGCAGCAGCAGCAGCAGCAGCAGCAGCAGCAGCAGCAGCAGGGTTGAGCGGGATGCAACAGGGTGATCTGTCAGCAATGAGCCGCAGCCCCAGCACGGCAACCTTGTGGCCCACTAGGGCGCGAGGGATGCCTGGCAGCAGCAGCAGCAGCACCAGCAGCAGGTTTGAGCGGGACGCAACAGATCCGCCTGTTAGCGTGGGCCGCAGCCCCAGCACCACCACCTGGTGGCCCCACCAGCGCGCGAGGGATGCCTGCGGCCGCCGCCACCGCAGCAGCAGCAGCAGCAGCAGGGTCCAGCGGGAAGCAACGCACATGGAGAAGCAACTCATGCAACACACATCACAGTCAAGCGGCACCCAATATCCTGCAGCATATTATTTTGCCTGTACACCCATGGTTGATTACTGCAAAAGTTACTTTTAAAGAGGCAGCTGACACAACTGAACTAACTACGTGTTGATGCCTGCTCACCCTGGTATGCCTGGCCGCCTGTGAACAGCTCCCACAGTGAGATGCCAGAGGATTGACATCTTTTCAAGAAAGAACCACAATGATTGCCATGCATGAGCTGCCCGTGCACCCTGGTACGCCTGGCCGCCTGTGAACAGCTCCCACAATGAGATGCCAAAAGGACATCTGACCACCAGACACACAACTACCTTCAGTGTATTTACCATGACCGTCAGTGCACGTGTTATGCCTGCTCACCCTGGTACGCCTGGCCGCCAATGAACAGCTCCCATAGCAACATGTGAAAGCATAACCTAGGAAACAGGGAGAAGCAACTTCCACTGCTAAGATGCAGCAGCTTCCAGCGCCTGCTCACCCTGGTATGCCTGGCCGCCTGTGAACAGCTCCCACAGCGAGATGCCAAAGGCGTACACGTCACCCGCCTTGCTGATGCGGCCGTGCAGCAGCGCCTCAGGTGCCATGTGGCTCATCGTGCCCTGCATCAGCAGCAGCAGCAGCAGTCAGCACATGGCGATTGCGGTGAGCCGTGAGCAGCGCCTCAGGCGCCATGTGGCTCATCGTGCCCTGCAGCAGAAGCAGCAGCAGCAGCAGCGGCAACAGCAGCAGCAGCAGCAGCGGCAACAGCAGCAGCAGCAGCAGCGGCAGCAGCACATGGTGAGTGTGGTGTGCCGTGCAGCAACGCCTCAGGCGCCATGTGGCTCATCGTGCCCTGCAGCAGCAGCAGCAGCAGCAGCAGCAGCAGCAGCAGTCAGCACATGGTGGGTGCAGCGTGCCATGCAGCAGCGCCTCGGGCGCCATGTGGCTCATCGTGCCCTGCAGCAGCAGCAGCAGTAGCAGCAGCAGCAGCATAGCCAGTTAAACCAAGAACACGCACACAATGCGGCATGCCAGGCAGCATAATCCTACAAGCGTCTACAAGCAAAAATATGCCGATGCACTGGAAGGCTGGCACGTGCGGGTTTCAGCAGTCTACACAATCGGTGTATATGGTGCAGTCGATGCAATGCGCACCCAGAATCACAGAAGGCAAGCACATGCGTGTCGCAGCAGTCCATGTGCACCGCCGCAGATACAGAGGCAAGCAGCTGCGCATACCACAGCACGGCTGCAGCTGCAGTGTGAATACATGCACAAGGCAGCAAGCAAGGCCATAAAACCTGTCAGCATACCCGCAGACGTGCCGTCAACACGCTGCAATCGCCCCTGGAACGCAGACACGTGCGTGTCACAGCGGTCCATGCAGAGTGGAGCAGTGCATGCAGTACATGCTACTAAGCCGTACATGCAAGCAGCACCCACTTGAAAGGCCGACACGTGCGTGTCGCAGCAGTCCATGCGCACCGCCCGACCATGCAGTCAGAGGATTAGGTGCAGTTCAACCCAACCAAAGCAGCGCGCACCTGAAAGGCCAACACGTGCGTGTCGCAGCAGTCCGTGCGCACCGCATGTGCATGCAGTCGAAGCATTCCACGCATAGGACAGCAGCCAAAAAGCAGCACCAACCTGGAAGGCCGACACGTGCGTGTCGCAGCATTCCATGCGCACCGCCAGCCCAAAGTCTGCCACCTTGACAATGCAGCCGCGCGCTGAGGCGTCACTCTTCAGCAGCACGTTGCGCACCTTGAGGTCGCTGTGCAGCACCTGCGGTGGTTGCAGATTGGCAGCAGCAGCAGCAGCAGCAGCAGCAGCAGCAGCAGCAGCAGACACAGCAGCAGCAGCAGACACAGCAGTCAGCATGCCAGCACGTTGCGCACCTTGAGGTTGCTGTGCAGCACCTGGGCAGAAGGCAATGGGGTGCACAAACGTGGTGGCGCAGACAGCGACAGCAGACAGCAGTGACGGAGGCGGAACACAACAGCGGTGGCAGCAGTCAGCTACGAGGAAAGCTGCATGCGGGTTTTGCAGCTGTGCAGCCATATGACGGGGAAGCATTGTTGACGGAGCGCATTGAGGGCCTGATAGCTGCAGTTCCGCTTGCGAGAAAACAATGACCACACATCTCAAGACCTTATGCTGGACTTGCAAGCCCGTTGTGTTGTGGCAGCCGGCAGTTGGTTTGGGGCCGCACCTGGTTCTTGTGCAGGTGCATCATGGCCCTCGCAATGTCTGCTGCTGTGTCAAGGATTGCTGCATAGTTCAGGGAGTTGTCCTCTGCAGCAGGCAGCGACAGCAGCAGCGGCAGCATTGCATGATACATGCACTCAGCAACCCGATCGATGAGCTGCAGGTGGTGTCCTGGAAACGATACTGTCATCTCAGCGAATCGTAAGCGTGTGCAGGGTAGAACAATCCTCGATTTGCAAGCACATAGGCACCCAAACATTCAGCGGCCAGAATCCCTAGGTAATGCTTGCTTCCAGCTATACAGCAATGGGTCAAAGTTGCTGCAGGCGTGCAGATGGTCAAACTTCAAGCAGGCATGGCAGACAGTCGAACACAACGCTCTCACAAAAGCTCACCAGCAAAGAATGCCCCTGCATCCAGCGCCGTGCGCAGGCTGCCCCAGTCGCAGTACTCCAGCACGAGGCTGACCTGCAGCAGCAGCAGCAGCAGCAGCAGCAGCAGCACTACGTGTTCCAAGCTGATGAGCAGTGGCGTGAAACACCTTGGAAGAGCTGATGGCTTGCCGGCCAGCAGGCAACCAGCTTCATGTTGTTCTTATCTGCAAGGTGTGGTCCCAAAGGTGACGGCTGGCATTGATTGCATTAGCAGCAGCAACACCTCGCACCTCGAAGTTGTGCACTGTGGGGTGGTTGGCCTCAGGCGCATCAAGCCCCTCCATGCTGGGTGCCAGCTCAGCAGCTGTCACCAGCGACGACAGGCTGCCCCTGCAGCAGAAAGTTGCAGCATATCACAGCACAGTACAGCACAGCACAGTGTGTGTCTGCGCAACAGCATCAAGGTGACAAGGCGCATGACAGAGCGTGCACAAAGCAGAGGCAAGCATGCCATGCAGAGAGGCATACTGCCCTTCCGCTGCCGCGTACAACATACAGATGTTGACGCAGGCAGACGAGCCAGCGCGAGGGAAAGTGTGTGGCCCAGCGCTGGTGAGGTGTGAGTGGACTGTACTCACTCAGATGCCGAGCATGCGTGGCCGATGCTGCTGCTGGAGGGCTTGATGATGTACGTGTACGTCTGCAGGGGAGCAGTAGCAGCAGCCACACAGACAGCCAACATGAAGAGAGTCAGCACAGTGCCGCAAAGCCTGTCTGTTGCGTGCTGTTGTGCTATGCTGTTACAGATAATCACGCTCCTTGAGTTCTGTGACGCAAGACGTTTGGATGCGAAGGAGGCAACTTCCAGCAGCTGCAGGCATGAGTGCTGTTTGGTATGTTTGGATCAGCTCAGCGAGCAAGCTGCCTGTGATCTTTACAGGACTCCCAATTAGCTGCTGCCGTGGTTGGGATGCACTTCGGACAAGCGCACCTGCACGATGTTGGAGTGGTTCATGGCGCTGCTGATGGCAACTTCCAAGATTTCAAATGATGGCCATGCAGATTAACATACATTGTTCAGATCCTATGCATCACTCAGATCACAAAACAAGCACACCTGCACGATGTTGGGGTGGTTCATGGCACTGCTGATGGCGGCCTCCATGATCGCCATGCGCTCACGCTTCTCCGCGCCGCTCATCTTGGCGGGCAGGATCATGGACTTGACCGCGACGCAGCTACCACGCCACATGCCTGTTGCAAACACGAAGTTACAAGATAGCAGCAGCAGCATTACACAGGAGTGGGAGGTTGTTTTGGCGGGAAGGATCTTGGACTTGACCGCGACACAGCTGCCACGCCACATGCCTGCGGCAGACGTAACCCAACGAATCAGGCAGAAGACGCCGCACCACAAGATGCCCTGCAGCAGCTACATAGCGTACAGCGCTGTAGTTATCCACACCGTTTGGTGCGTGTCCGGCTGTCCGGCTCACCGCGGAAGACCTTGCCGTAGGTGCCCTCGTCGATGAGCTCGATCAGCTGCAGCTCGTCCACGCCTGCGCTGCCGCTGCTCACGCCGATCTCGCGCCGCATGTCTTCGATCTTGGCTGCAGCGCATGAGGAGCGGGTTGAAACACGGCGGTCAGCCCAATGCTACTCAATTGCTTCACGCGACATGTCCTTTGCTCGTGGCTGCACATGCAGGACACCTAGGCAGGTCAAGCATGCGCATTGTTGTCATGTTGCTAGAGTTTGGCAGCCGACAAGCTGCAACTCATGCCCCAAAAGCTGCAAAACCACGGGTGCTGCTAAGCAAACTATTTGGCCTTGTCAGAGACTATCGTCAGCAGCAGCAGCAGCCGTGTGTCCACCCAGCCCCGCCGCTCACCCAGCGTGCGGTGCTCCAGGCTGCGCTTGGGCTTGCTGCTCTCGTCCTGATGCAGCACGCAGCTGATCAGGTTGTACTGCCGCGCCAGCAGCACGTCCATGCGCTCCTTCTCCTGGGCCAGGGCGTCGTTGGCAGACTGCATTACACACAGAAATGCAGATTGCAGCAGGTTGATTTGACATTAGTAAGCCAGCAGCACGTCCATGCGCTCCTTTTCTTGAGCCAGGGCATCATTGGCTGACTGCAGGTGCAGCAGGAGGCAGCAGAAGGCAGTACGCAGGCGTTGAACGCAGCAGTGCAGGTTGTGCTGTGGCGTGATGTGTGTACGAGCCAGCAGCACGTCCATGTGTTCCTTCTCCTAAGCCAGCGCGTCATTGGCAGACTGCAGACGCAGCAAGGGGCAGCAGGCGTTCAACACAGCAATGCCGACGGCAATGAGACGTTGAGACCTGAAAAAGCCAGCAGCACGTCTATGCACTCCTTGTCCTAGGCGAGTGCATTATGGGCGGGCTGGCAACGCAGCAGGTGATACACAAATAGCACAGCAACGCAGACATAGTTCCTCCTGACATGACGCGGCACAGCAGCAGGCAAAGCAAGCAGTTCAAGCAGACAACCGCGCACCTTGAGCCAGGTCTGCAGCCGCGCGCTGACAAGTATTACAGCCAGCAGCAGCCCGATCAGGCAGCTCACGATCACCACCACCGCCAATACCCAACAAACAGCCATGCAGACCACATTACAAAGTGTTGTTTGTTAACCATGCGCACACGATACGCGCATTTGATGGACAAATCAGCAGAAAGCAGCAACCCGCTGCGCCAGCCGCAACACTCAGCGCTCAAACGCTGTTCACCTTGAGCCAGGTCTGCAGCCGCGCGCTGACTAGGATGGCCGCCAGCAGCAGCCCAATCAGGCAGCTCACGATCACCACCACCGCCAGCACCCACGGCCGCCAGCCAGGCACCCAGCCCCTGGCAGGCGCCACTTCTAGCGTCCAGTTACTGCCAGGCACGTGCACGTCCGTGACAATGGGGTCATGAGGCAGCTCCTGGCTCTGCGTGATCTTCACGAGCGCCCCGGTCTTCTTGTCGCGCGTGTACATGCGGTAGCGGTACCCCTGCGTTGCCAGGTCCTTCACGCGGCTGTCACTCCCATTAAACAGCGGATCGAAGTTGATCACCGCATTCACAAAGCCCCAGAACTGCTCCTGCGTCTCGTTGCGCCAGCACACCGAGCAGTTGTTTGCGAGGCCGTCCGGCGCGCCGAACGTCTCGTTGGGTGTGGAAGGCGATACGAAGATCGGCTGCCGGCCCACCACACCAAAGTAGCCCTGGGCGAGGATCATGGGTCCTTGCATTGTCAGCTTGCCGGTTTCGACAGTCTTCAGGGCCACTGGCCGGCGGTCGGCGGCTGCGCAACAGAAGTAAACACGACAGCAGGCGTGCGGAAAAAGGGTGCGGAGGCGGCAAGTGAGCCAGTTGTGGGTGTGCAATCTGTGTGATGCACGGCTGTAGAGGAGAGCAAGACAAGATATATGCAAGCATCTAGTTATGTACGAATGCACACTACGTCCCTCACGCATGCGGCATGCTTGTTCAGAGCATGGAGGTGCAACTGTCAGCACAACCGCCACTCACTCTCAAATAGGTTGATGTTGATGTTGTCACAGCGGTCCTGGCAGTAGCCTGCGCGCAGCCACAGCGAGAAAGAAGACAGTTAGCATCGAAAGCCCAGATGCTTGCAAGGCAGCAAATGGCTTATGCTGGACGCTATGGCTGGCTGGTCTGTGCCGCGGTGACAACATCAGCTGGCAAAAATCTAGGGCCGCAGCCATGGCTGAGGCTGAGCCAGCAGGAAGTTCAAATTGTGGTCATACTGCTGGCAGGCGGCTGACCAGTGCACACGCAGCTGCGCAAGCACACAGCTCTTTTGGGTCCGCACCTTTCATGGGGTAGAAGTTGCGCAGCACGCCTTGTGGAGCAGCGATCAACGTGGTGACGGCGCCCTGAGTCGGCAGCTGCGGCCAGCAACGCAGCAAACAGGCAGAATGAGCTACACAGGTAAAGCAAGCAGCACGGCTAAAGGTACAACATAAAGTGCATTACAATCATCTGCTTGCACGAGGAGCCACACCACCTGCATGTATGAAGCATCACGGCTGTAGCATGCTTGTCACTTTGCCCAAAACAATCACAAAGCAACCCATCCCCACCTGGTCCAGCAGCTGCTGCGCAATGCGGTCGAAGCTTGCATTCACGTGGGGATAGTAGGGGTCGAAGCGTATGATGGTGGCCAGCGACAGCAGGGGCCCAAACATGGACAGCAGCTGGTTCTCCAGCGCCACAGCTGCGTTCATTGCTGAGCCTGCAGGAGGAGAGTATAACATGATGTTCAATTAGCAACTGTTCGCACATGTCAAGGTGTTAGAAACAGAGAACAGCAAACATGCATGAAGCCAGGCTGGTGTCGTGTTGGGTACACAAACTTCTGCCTGCCTGCGCGGAGCAGTTGATGTGGCTGAGTAGTAGAGGAAGCTGATAGCACCAGCTGCCACACCTCAACCCTTTTTCTGGCACAGCTGCTGCTGACGGCACCCAACATCCAGCCCACCCAGCAACCATACACCAGCTGCTGCTGCTGCTGCATGTGCCATGAACTTTGCGCACCCTCTGCGTTCAACCGCGCCTGCCGTGTCTCTGTTGCTGCAGCCGTCATGACGCCTACGATGCCTCCAGTGGCTAACACAAGCACTGCCAGCAGCGGCACAATCCAGATGCTAGGATGCCGCCGCAGCGCTGCATACATCGCCTGCAGCAAGCAGCGCAGGAACGCAGGTGATATAACAGACGAATTTGAGATCAGCGGGCGGCGCTGCAGCATTGTCCAGCGCAAGATGTGCTGGCAGCAGCTAAAGGGCTGCGCTATAGCTAGGCATGCTGTTGCCATTCAGGTTGCTTGCAAAACCGGACACCAGGGCAGCACACACGCGCTGCAACTGCTGCCGCTTGCAGGAAATTGCTGTAACAAAGCATATAAGATGCTTCCCTCAATCAACACACTGCTTCCATCTCCTGCAAAGCAGCAGGCTCACCCGGAACGGCAGCCAGTACAGGCAGCACCGGCCTTCTGGCTCTTCCATCGCCACCTGCTCATATTTGGGCCCCTGCACAATCCATGACTGCCCGATGCTGCCATCATGTGACCCCAAGGCAGTGTTATTGCTTGCAGGAACGCCTTCCTGCAAGCGCTGCAGCTCGCTGCTGGTAAGCCCTGGCTGATGCAAGTCGCTGCTGAGCTTGCGCTGCCTTGAGAGCGCCTCGCTGCTCCTGCGCTGCTCTTCTGACAGCTGGTCCTCTGCTGCTGCTACTGTTGGTGCTGCTGTTGCTGTTATGAAGTCCTGCGCATGCCTGCTAGGCTCTCTGCTGCCTGCAGCTGATATGCGGGAGGCTGCCATGAGTTCCTGCAAGCACAAAGGACAGCATGAAGCACAGAATAAGATGGACGTATCAGTTGCTGTAGTGCTGCATTTGAAGTCTGATGTGGGCTGACACAGCTGCAGTTGACGAGCTTGTAGCTAGCAGCAAGGTATAACTTTGACTGGGGTGCTGCAGCAGAGGCCGCAGCATTGCCAGTAGAGGCAACCCAGGTGTCCCTTTGCTGTGAGTTTGCGCCAGTACACGAGCACATTTAATGTGCACGTCCACAAGTCTTCCGATCACATTGAATATAGCAGTTGAGTATAGGATTTCGTTTGGCCAAATTAGTCCTGACTGGCTCACAGACGGCAACGAAGCCTGTGTTGCTTGATGGCACGATGAGCAACTGCCGCAGTGGTGCAGCAGCTGCACAAATGCTGCCTTGAAATGTATGGGGTACAGGGCCCTCACAGCAGCATCTGACAGTACTTATTATGTCAAGGTGAACCATATGCAGACATAGACACAACCGTGTTGAAGGAAAGCTGTTGAACTGTTCCTTTGCAGCTGCTGTTGCTGCTGATGCCTGCAACGTGCCTGCAGCTCCCGAGCGATATCCGCTCTGCTTTTTGGACGCTCCATTGTGTTTGAAATGATGCACAGTATTGCCGTTGGCTTGTGCAGGGGACCGGGAGACTGCTGGCTACGTGTTCATTGCGGGCTTGCTGGCCCCAAACTTCGATGCTTCACACGGCCGGCCCCACAGATATACACAAGTAGATTGGCACCCCTGCGGCCGCAAGCTATCAGCTCAGCATTCCACATAAACATAGGCATGTGTGCCCGCATTTGAGTCCATCCTTTTGCTCGTACGCATCATCTGTTTCCTCCCAGACATCCAGTGCGATAGATCCAAGCTGCAAGCGACAGAGGAAGGGGATTGTCAGTACTGCATGTTACAGAACACCGGCGACAGTGCGAGTCCGGTGGTAATCTGGTCATCGGCGAAGCATGCGAGGCTTAAGATCATACATCACCTTCGCTTGTGCCAAAATCAAAATCAATGTTGCGCGTTGCGACATTTGAGCCTCCAGTAGCCAGTGGCTCTGGCAGGCCAGTGCGGTGTCACCCCTGCAGGGCCTGCCAGGCTAGCCAGGCACCATGGTGCCACTGCCCCCACCCCACCCCCATCCGCCTGGTAGGGACATTCTATCCCATATACCACTTTCGTCTCCTGTCAGAAGTCAACTGAGAGAGGAACACGGCAGGTTCGAAAGGTTGTCATCAACGCTTACCACAGAAACAGCCTGCGTGCAACTCGTACAAAAGCGCAGCTGCGCACAACAAAGATGCCGCAGTGTGACTGGTTGCACCTGCAGCAGTGTACCAGCCTTCCGCTGCAGCAACCATACTCACGCAGCCTGCAACAAGCCATGCAGAGCAGCCGCATTGGTGCTGACTGACGCCATGCATCAACATCACGATTTGTGAGTTACACGACGGGAACACAGCCCGTTTCACATCACAGTCTCCGGCCCAACAACAGCCTGTTGCCAGTGTCCAAATGACAAACATGCCACCAGCAATGACGATGACGCCAGACCATGGCGCGCTGGAACATGATGTACAGGTGGCAAGCAGAAGGTGACCATATCAGGGCAGCCTACTCGGACCACACTCGCCTGCATTGTGACCACATTCAAACAAGCAGGGCGCAGTGCTGCACAGGGAGCAGTTGAGCCGCATAAGCCTGCTCGCAGCAGAAGGCGCCAGACTAGTGCCGGAGCCGGCACATCCAAGGCACCCTGGATGCGCTCCATGCTGCGCTAAAACCAAAGCCACAACTCATATACCAACACGCCAGCCACAGCCGGTCCCACCAGGTGGCGTGCTACACCTGCTTAACGCTCACAACAAACAAGGCATGCTACGGTGCAAGTGCGCAGTACTTCTATGTCAGCAACAAAGGCTACTCAAGATTGGGTTAGCGGCCGTTAAGCCCACTGGCAGCCCATGCAGCGAGAGGCGTCCTAAACCTGCTAGTAGCACTCATGATGCTGAGCAGTGGCGCCGTCCAAACACAAGCCACACTGTTGATAACAAATACATCAATCGGATCGCCGCCACTGGCATGGCGGCACCCGTAAAGGGGTTAGGTTTCCTGGGAGACATTGTATGTGTTGCAGCGCTGCTGCAACCGCCACTTGTGCCATCGCCACAAGTGAAAGGGCCAACAGCCAAAGGCAGATGCAATGCCAGTAAGGGGTTCAAGTCATGTGCTGCCTACACTGACCAAGCACTGCCTGCTCTGGCGACGCAGGAGGAGGATACAGCACGCCACAGCACTACAACACAAGGGCGTTTGAACCATGCACATGCATATTGCATTCACCGCCACCAGAGCCCTGCGCACACCCAGCACAGGTGTACAAGTTCCGCAAGCAGCCACAGCACTGAACGTGCGCAGCGTAACGCAGCACACAATACTGCACATGTGCAGGGCAAGGACAGCTGCAGCATGCCGGGCCGGATCACTTTCATCAGGCCCTATGGTTCCAATTGCACGCTGTCATGCTCGCATGCAGCTGCACCTGATGATGTGCCACATATACAGAATAGCATTCGGCAGCCAGCTGCCGCTGCCACCGCAGCAAGGCCAACATGTTGTGTTCCCACGCTGGCAACAGACTCACAGGCCATCCAAACAAGTTCTGAAAGCAACCGCCGCGCCAATGAACTGCCAGACTAAGCACCACCAGGTTATGCGCTGCCAAGCAAAGCAAGTAAGCGCAGATGCATGGTGCTGGCCGCAGTTCGCTCAGCATTGGGTTTCTCAAGCGAAATATCGTATTGAGTTGCGTAAAGACAAGAAAGAGCCGAAATGAGGTTGTACAGGCGGCACAGCAGTGCTACTCACCACCCCTGCCCATCCTGGTTGATTTTGCTGTCTGCGCGTGCATGCCGCTGCAGCGGAAGCGCCTGCATGTGTGGCACTGCATGTTCGCAACCGTAATGCAACAGCAGCAGCAGCAGCTGCATGGGCTACCCTGGCCTGAGGCACAGAGGGCGCATGGCAACAAAAAAACGGCACACACCACAAAGCAGGAAAGCACACAGCACGCCTGCACGCTCCAAACCAGCAGGTCCGCATGCATTCATGCTTGCATGCATGCATAGATGCTGGTCTGTAGGCATGCATCTCATGGTGTGCATTGTGCACTGGACATGATAACTGCGCCAAGGAGCTGCGCAGCAACATCACTCCTGCTTATAACAGCCCAACCACCAGTTGATGTTGCTCCCCTGAATGCACCAAGTTGTCCCATGCAGCTACATAACCCGTCTTGATGCCTGCACAACAAATCCAGACGACTGTATCATGCGCGTTGCAGGGTGTTGCAACAGTTAACACTGATGATGCAAGGCACACCGTGCCAGATTGCTGCTCCAACGGCTGCATGGCTCAAGATCACTCTTTGTTTTTGCATCATGCAGCCGCCTAGCAGGCACAGCGCCTACGCGCCAGGCCTGTTGTCAGCTGCTGCTGCAGCAGCAGCCTTTTTGGGCATGTGCAGCTGCCACCAGCTCTTGCGCACCCCGGCAGCCCCGTCCCGCGCAGGCGCTGTGTCGCTGCTGCTGCTGCCGCTGTCAGTGCTGAGCGTGCTACCGCCAGGCGATGCTGACGCAGCCACGCGGATGGGGCTTGGGTATAGCGCTTCAGTGAACGGCCCCAGCGGCCGGCCCACAACAGTTGCAGGCCCCACATGGGCATGCACGCCAGCCTCAGGGTCGGCATTCTGCTGCCACTCATGCGCAGCTGCCACGCAGTTGTTCAGCAGCCAGCGCTGCACAGCAGCAGCAGCCAGCAGCGCCAGCAGGGCAACCACGTAGTTGCACACGATGCGCGGCACACACCAGGGGCTGTTCTGGCCGCTCAGGGTGGGGCCCTGCGAGCGCAGCAGCACAGAAGAAATGCCAGCAGCAGCAGCAGCAGCAGCAGCAGCAGCAGCAGCAGCAGCAGCAGAGAACCTGTCATGGGCAAAGCCTGAGACACGGGTGTATCAGCACGACTTCAATGCTGCCACAATGTGCTGCATCCACACAATGGTACAAATGCGCCAGCTGCACTACAGCAGCTAAACCGTGCAGCAATGTGCAGGCAACATCTGCACAAGTAAGGGCCTCCCACACCCGCATGCGCCAGCAACGCAGTGGTGCAAGTTCACCAAAAACTGTACGCACCAGGCCAACCAGTGCCATGACAGTCAGCACGCTCGCCCACAGCTGCGACACGTGCAGCGCTGTGCGCTGCGTGTTGGGCAAGTTGCACAGCTGCAGCGGCAGGTGGTCCCTCAGCGACTGCATCGTGAAGTTGTCCCAGGACGGCGACAGCACAGAGAGCTGCGTAGGCCAGACAAAAAAGGAGCAGCAGCAGTGACAGCGGCGTACAACAGTAAGTGATGGGGAGCGCTGCGAATGCAACAGGTGACAGATACAAGTACTCTATATATCTGGTGCTTCAGCACAAAGCATGTCGCAGCACTAAAACACCATGCACTGTTCACAATCCCCAACCTTCCGCTTGTTCTGCTGCGAGCAGCGAGAGCGCCACAGCAGAGTGCCTGTGTTGCACGCTGTGTGCTGCCCTGCTTGCAGGACAGGACAACTGTGTGCTTGCAGGACAGCCGTGTGCTTGCAGGAACTCACCCACATGAAGCAGGCCACGATGCCATGGTGGAAGGGCGCCACCCAGAACTGCATCCAGCGCGGGTGCGTGATGGCCACAGGAATGAGGCTGATGTAGAACAGCAGCAGGAAGGTGTCCAAGGACTTGGGATACACCTGATGGCCAGCAGGCAGGCAGCAAGGCAGGCAGGCAGCCAGGCAGGCGGGCAGGCAGCACAGGACAGGGGTCAGATATGATAGGTGCAAACGACCTCAGGACAACAAAGAACACGTCACAGCAGCAGCTGGCAGGACCTGTTGTGAACTGATAAGACTTGACCATCACGCTTAAACCACACAGCTTCAACAGTAAACAGGGGACACAGCGACGTACATAGGCGATCAACAGCGTGCATGTTGCTGTTGGTATCCACGAGTCCTGCAAGCTGCTGCTGCTGCTGCTACTGCTGCGCCGCCTCACCTTGACCACCTGCATGCGGTGGAACCAGTAGTTGCCCACGGCCAGGCATATGCACAGCGCTGCGCTGAGCACCACACCCATCTTCAGGTGCACATCTTGCAGGACCACAATGACAAATAGCGGCACAAACGCCTGCAGGTGCAGCAGTGATTGCAGCAACAAAGGTGACAGGCAGGTTGATGTGGTCCTGAGCATTAGCAGGGGACCTATGTGCAGCACATGGGTTCAGCACATTTGGACAAAGCAGAAGCACAGTCAGCTCCAGATGTGCCTGTATGCTGCTGGCGTGCACCACAGCTGTTGCTCAAGGAACACGCCGCAGCAGTCCTGCAAGCCAGCCCAACACTTCCATGACCTGCAAAGAGCTGCACGGCTTCTGTTGCATTCAAAATCTGCTAAAGTGCTGCCACAGCACCCAACAGCACAGCAGCGCACCAGCATTTGGGTGACAGCCAGAATGGCAGAAGCCACTCTTCTGCTGCCTTTGAAAATGTCATCATCTAGCCCATCCAGGCTCAACTGGATGGCATCCGCAGCCGGTGGGGTCTTTGAACCCATCTCTGCACGCACAAAATAAGCTGAGACATCAGCCTGGTGCGGTGCCCGTGTATGCTGAAGTCAGTCTGCACACAGACCCTCCGCTGCTGTGCCGTCCGACAACGGCATCTCGATGCACCCGCTGCCTCTGAAAGTAGACATTGTGCTGCAACGAGGCACACTCAACGCCGTGAACACGGCAAACGACCTGTTGATCAGAACAAGTGGAAGCTGCATACACACAGGACAGCAGACCTACCGCGCTCGCAACACAAAGGGCCTGCAACCTAAGTGAACTGCTGCATCATAAGTATACTTGGTGCTCGTCCCTCCCAGATGCTCGGCACAGACTACTACTTGTAAGTGCTGCCGTGCACAGCTCGATCTCGCCTAATGTGTTCGCGGTTGGGTCTCAGATGGCACCAAGCTACTTTGCAGCAAACAAAGGGTCGGTGACCGACCAGCCCTTGCGTGGCAATGGCAGAAAACGGTTCAGGGCTCGGATTGGATATTTTGACGCAGGACGCAGTCCATCAGACGAATAGTAGCGTAAAAGAAACTTTGAATTACAGGGAAAACAATAAACGAAACACGTGGTTTTCGCACGCCTAGCGGCGGGCACACCACCGGAACGCACGTGGCACTGCCACACGCAGTCCTTCAGTGCTGCTGTTGCTGCTGCTGCTGCTTGCTGGCGCTGCTGCCCTGCTGCTGCACGTGCAACTGTAAAGCTCGTGTCTAACTATTGCTTAGCAGAAGCTGCAGCATCTGCATCCCCTGCTGTGCTGTCCTGAGTGCTGCTGCCTGCTGAAGCTGCCGCTGCTGCCTCGTCCCTGCCCAGAGTAGTGTCATTGTACCTGCAAGCAGTTGCAGCCACAAGCGTGTCACTACGCACAGCAGTCAAAGTAAAACGTTTGCTGATGAAGAGCTCAGCTGCCTGCAAATGTTGCACACCACGTAATTGATGCAAGAGGCTGCCTGAAGGCTGCTGGCCAGTCAGGCTGGCTGCATGCTGCTGCATCACGAGACCGCAGCATGCAGGCATGCGTGATTGTTTGTCACCAGCTGCAGAGGTCATTGTCCACCACAATCGCTCTGCCATGCTGGCATGCACACACACGGGCAGCCAGCACCTGAGCATGCACACTGAGGCGCATGCAGGACATCAATCTGTCGTAAGTTGCTGAACCAATGCAAACACTCTATAAGGCTGCATCTCTGTCCAGGGTAACCTGTTTTAAAACCCAAAACAGCAGAAAATGGACCCTTTACTGAAACATTTGGCAGGCGGGAGGCTCACCAGGGCAGGTCCATGTCCTGCTGGTAGTGCCCGACCTGGCGCTCGTTATATAACATGTCGATGGCGCGGAAGCCGATGCTGCTGATGTGGCGCGTCTTCCACCACTCCAGCGCCATCTCCTTGGTGTAGCCGTACAGCGGCACAGTCAGGTCTGCGGCAGCATTAGCGACAGGTTGTTGGATGTAAGTACTCAGGGTGACCGCGGCAGACTTGATCCACAGGCAACTTGAATACACAGTCCGTATGGGCTATGTATGCAGACAATGCTGCTACTAGCACAAAAGAAATCTAGAGGATTTCTAGACGTACGTCACGAGAGCCAACCAACATGCGAAGCGTCTAGAGCGCCATGTGTAAAGGCAGGGGACATCCTGCAGCTCCGGCAGCTTCCTGGAACACCAGCCTACCTGACGCCAGGGGAGGTGGCGGGAAGGCACCATCCGGCTGCTCCACGTAGGCGCGCACCGCCTTGAGCCGGTCCACTGTTGCAGGGTCCAGCAGCGACTCAACCACCTGGAAACAAATGGCAGAATTATTAAGATTGCAGTGTTATTAGAGCATGACAGGCTTTCAGGGACTAGTTTGAGCCGGCCTACTGTTGCAGGGTCCAGCAGCGACTCCACCACCTGCAGACAGAAGGGCAAAATTATCAAGATTACAGTGTTATCACAGCATGACAGGCGCGCAGGGATCATTTTGAGCCGGTCAATTGTTGCAGGGTCCAGCAGTGACTCAACCACCTGCAGACAGAAGGGCAGAAACATCAACTTAACATGGACTTTAACCAACCGTATCAAAGTGAACAACTTGATGTGAAAGTCGAGGCACGCGCAGCAGCTTGACCACCTGCCTTCAATGCACTGCCGGCTTGCCCTGCCAGCATGTTCTCAGCAGTTGGCCTATACCAAAGTTGAAAAGTAACATTTGCAACGACCTTGCAGCAATGTAAGTAACAAATGCAAACACACTCACTCCGCCACCTCGTACGCGGTGTTCTTGCCCACCAGATCCACCACGTTCAGCCGGTCCGTGATGGCCCTGACTCTAAAGTTGGTTATAACACATGTAACATAGCAAAAGTAACACACTCACCCGCTCCGCCACCTGGTACGCGGTGTTCTTGCCCACCAGATCCACAGTCTCCAGCCGACCCATGATGGCCCCGACTCAGAAGACGGTTATAACACATGTAACACATCAAAAGTAACACACACTCACCCGCTCTGCCACCTCATATGCGATGTTCTTGCCCACCACATCCACGATGTCCAGCCGGCCCATGATGGCCCTGACTCAAAAGATGGTTATAACACATGTAACACAGCATAAAGTAACACACTCACCCGCTCTGCCACCTCGTACGCGGTGTTCTTGCCCACCAGATCCACAATGTCCAGCCGGCCCATGATAGCCCTGCTCACTGCGGCCAGCGTGTCATCATCCAGCTTCAGCGCTGCATCCACAGCAGCAGCAAGCGGCCTTGGCACCCCTGGCAGGAAGTCATCCGGCACACTGCTGCTGCTGCTGCCGCCTTCCCCTGCTGCTGAGTCGGCCGCCTGCTGCTGCTGCTGCTGCTGCTGCTGCTGCCGGTCTGCCTCGTCGAGTGCTGCTGCCTGTGCTGCCAGGGTCTCTGGCACGCGGCCCAGCACCTCCTTGACGATCGGCAGGAAGTCACAGTCTATGCTGATGTCGGTTTTGTTCAGCGGCGTGCTCTGCAGCAGCAGCAGGCAGGCGCAGGCAGGTCAGACGCGCAAGGATGAGAGTGAGTAACCTAGGGCAGCTTCAAACAGCTGGGAGGAGGAGCAGCACCACACAGATGCATGTATCCCAATAGCAAATACGCATAGGACAGGTAGCTGCCGCACCCAGGTACAAAAGTAGCAGAACCAAAGCATCACACAGAACAGTAGCACTTGGTACACTGCACCTGGTGCAGTCCACACAGAAGCCGTCTCTGCACCTTTTCGTTGGTTTTTTAGTGATTCAAATAGGTTCAGAATTTGAGTTTTTTTCTTAACAAAACCCATCTTTTTTTGGTTTCAAAAGTAATCATATCAAAAATTCTTGCCAAACGCCCCTAAACCTACCTCGATGATCTCCACCAGCCTGCTGCCCTCCACCTTCTCATCTTCTGCTGACAGCAGCTCGGCAGCAACCGCGCGGATGGCATCGGCTCGTGTCGCCACCAGCTGCTGCGTGCGGCGCCACGCCGCCTTCAGCAGCGTCAGCGTCAGCGCGTGGAAGCTGCGGCATGCACAAAGCAGCAATGCGGTGATATTCAGTTTTGATCTGAGCCCTTTCATGACGCCGTCTTGAGCAGCGTCAACGTCAGCGCATGGAAGCTGCAGAACAAAGAGCAGGCGCATGGCAGCAGCAGCAGCAGCAGCAGCAGCAGCAGCAGCAGCAGCAGGGGGTGTCGGCCCTTAAGCAGCGTCAGCGTCAGCGCGTGGAAGCTGCGGCATGCAGCAAGCCGTGATGCGGTGCAGCAGTCGTAAGTGTCAGTGCTTGTCAGTCATGGCAGTAGCGTCAGCGTGACAGCTGCAGTGTGCAGGACAGCTGCAGCTGCAGCAGCATGGCAGCTGCATGGCAGCTGCAGCAGCAACAATCGTGACTGCTGCAGTAGTGATGGTGTGTGGGAATCGCAGCTGGTCTTCACAGCAAAAGAAAGTGGCCAGCGACTCGGGCATGCATGTACGATACAACAAACAGAACACAACAGAACTCAGCAGCAGCAGCAGCAGCTGCCACACACCCCAGCTCCTCGTCCAAGCCAATGGCCAGCAAGCTGGGTCACGCAGGCAGGACACACCATACACCAACCACATGCACTACACAGCAGCAGCCAGCCACCCCTTCCCGTCATCCAGGCCAACAGCCAGCAAGCTGGGCACCGCCTCGTCTGCCATGCTGCTCTGTTTGGCATCTTCCTATCTGTCTGTAGCTGCCATACTAGTTCTTCAAGACTACCCTGCTGGTCTCAAATTTTGTCCATTAATAGCAGCAGCCGCCACTCACCCCAGCTCCTCGTCCAGGCCAATGGCCAGCGGGTCTCGCGCATTGGCCCATCCGGGGCCATTGCCCAGCATGATGTAGGTGTGCAGCGGCGGCAGCCGCTTGAACCTACGGCAGCAGCAGCAGCAGCAACAGCAGCAGCAGCAGCAGCAGCAGCAGCAGTTTCAAGGAAAGCTCAGCATGATGTGTGGGTGCAGCAGCGGCAGCTGCTTCAACTTGAAGCGAAAGCAGCAGCAGCAGCTGCAGCAGCGCGCAGGGGTGTTCATGCCAGGTGCAGTATTTTCACAGCCGTGGTTGCTGACCCCACGAGCAGGGCTGCGGTCAAAGTCGCAATTGCAAAGGACAGGAACCAAACAGCCAAACTCTGAACCCTGACACCCACCTCGGGTGCAGCAGGCTGTTGCGCATGCAGCAGTACGCAATCTGAAAGCAGTCCGCAACAAGCGCTGCTGTTGCCCTCACCTTAAGCCACACAACAACTCAACCACAGACTCAAGCCTGTTTTCAACCCACCTCGGGTGCAGCAGGCTGTTGCGCACGCAGTAGTAAGCGATCTGGAAACAGTCAGCAAACGGCGCTGCCTTTGCCTGTAACCCTAAGCCACACAACCGCAGAACCACACACTCAACCCTGAAACCCACCTCGGGTGCAGCAGGCTGTTGCGCACGCAGTAGTACGCAATCTGGAAGCAGTCCGCAATCGGCGCCACCATCGCCCTCACCCCAAGCTACACAACTGCTAAACCACACACACTCAACCCTAATACCCACCTCGGGTGCAGCAGGCTGTTACGCACGCAGTAGTACGCGATCTGGAAGCAGTCGGCAATGGGTGCTGCTGTTGCCAGCGAGGCAGCATCTGGCCCGTGCTCTGCCACCTCCCAGGCCCGTGCAGCGTACAGCGGGATGAGCAGGCTGGCCACGTGCAGGAACTCCCCTAGCGGCTCGTCGCCAACCTCTGCTGCGTTGACCTGCAAAACAATGTGCAATAGCAAGTACGTAAGGTGGAAAGGGTCAGCAGGCCTGCCGTGTGCAGGAACTCGCCGAGCGGCTCATCACCAACCTCTGCTGCGTTGACCTGCAAGATATATGCGGTGATCAATGTGCGGGTGCAGTGAGATGTGCTGTTGGCATATAGAGTAATAGGTGGGCGGGATGAGCAGGCTGGCCACGTGCAGGAACTCGCCCAGCGGCTCGTCGCCAACCTCTGCTGCGTTGACCTGCACAACAATTCGGAAAGGTGAGAGGAGTGAGCAGGCTGGTTACATGCAAGAGCTCGACTCCCACGTCTGCTGTGTTGATGTGCGTTGACCACAACAGCATATGGGTGCGCGTGCAGTGTGAGTTTTCAAAGGGCCGGAAACCTTGCAGGGTTACAAGACCAGCTGGTCAGAAATCGAGCCGGTCGAAAAGCAGAGGAGGGCAACACAAGGCAGGCACACCCAAAACATTGCAGCATAGGCTTGGCCAAAGCAGGCATTTTGTTTGAAATAGACAGCAGGCCGTACCTTGAAGTTAGTTGCCCTGTCCATGATCTCCACCTGCTCCGGGTGCCAGGCTGGGTCCAGGTTGGTGGCGCTGTCAATGAATTGGATGTAGGGGCCCTGGCCGCGCCGCCGGCTCCACATGGTGACAAACTGCAGTTTGTACCAGCAGCAGCAGCAGCAGCAGCAGCAGCAGCAGCAGCAGCAGCAGTAGCAGCAGCAGCAGCAGCAGGAAACAAGCGTTAAGTTGGCGATGAATTGGATGCAGGGGCCCTGGCCACGCCGCCGGCTCCACTTAGTGACAAACTGCAAAATGAACCAGCGGCAGCAGCAGCAGCAGCACCACCAGCAGCAGCAGCAGCAGCAGTAGCAGGAAAACACGCGTCATTTTGGCGATACACTGGTTGTAGGGGCCCTGGCCCCGCCGCCGGCATCACTTGGTGACAACTGCAGTTTGAATCAGCAGCAACAGCAACAGCAACAGCAGCAGCAGAGGCACAGGAAAAGTGGATTGTTGATGACACTGTCATCAACGCAAATGAAACACAAATGTGCGTCAGCGCCATGGTCACCGCCTTGGCTGCCGTGACCTCCGTCAATCTCTCCTTGCCCCTTCTTCAAAAGCAGTAAAACCGTTGTAAAAAGCAATTGCCAGCAACGCACCTTGATGGCGTCGATGCCGGGTGTTAAGCGCCATGGCGACCGCCTTGGCTGCGTCACCTCTGCCAGCCTGTCTTTGGCCTCTTATCAACACTATAACAACTTTACAACAAGCAACACCAACAACCAACGCACCTTGATGGGGTCAATGCCGGGTGTTAGCGCCATGGCCACCGCCTTGGCTGCGGTCACCTCTGCCAGCCTGTCCTTGGCCTCTGAGGGTGGGATGCGAGGTGCACTGGGCCCCCACTCCTGAGCTTCAACCAGCTCCAACACCATGGGCAGGCTGATCTTCTGCACGCTGCGGCGCACCTGCAGATGCAACAGTTGAGAAAGTAGGAAGAACCATCAGTGGGTGCATAAGTGCTGAGGCCCCACTCCTGAACTCCGACAAGCTCCAGCACCATCGGCAAGCTGATCTTCTGGACGCTGCGGCGCACCTGTGGCACAAAGATGTTGCAGTCACAACATGTCACAAAACAAAAAAAATACATTCAGCAAGTTTGTTGAGCCTATGCAGCCTCCAGCAACCGTGGCAGGCAGCAGAGCAGGAATCTGTGAGCGAACGGCGTGCTAGGCTGCATGGGGCCCCACTCCTGAGCTTTGACAAGCTCCGGCACCATGGGCTGATCTTCTGCACGCTGCGGCGCACTTGTGTGTTGTGATTGTAACAAGGTAAGCACAGGCGGCAGCACAGCAAGTAGCTTTCGGTAGGTGTGCAAATGCATGGCCCCTGGGTGCTGAGCTTCAACCAGCTCCAGCACCATTGGCAGGCTGACCTTCTGCACGCTGCGGCACACCTTTACGGAAAATGTAACAAATGCAGCAAGGCAGTGTGAAGAGTGCGGCGTGATCCAAAGCATGCTGTGGCGTGAAGCTGCCAGCAGGAGGCAGTCAGCAGGTGTATGTATTCAGGCATTAGTTGTGCAGCTGCCTAATCACAAATACAGCCGACAAGCACATAGTGCGTTTGTTATGTCACATTCAACAAAAATAACAACAGATATAACATGTTATTTGAAGCTCACCGTGAGGATGGCTGCCTCGTTCATCAGGTTGGCCAGCGCGGCGGCGCTCCAGCCCGCAGTCACCTCAGCCACCTGCAGGCCAAAAGCAGAACAAAGCTCAGCGAGTTTTGAAAGCAGCAACTACATTGGCTTCATCGGCTTCATCGGCATCTGGTAGCCCTGCAGGATTAGCCTTTAAATGTTTTATTATGGTTCGATTCAGCTTTCAAGGCGTCACCTTGAAGTAGAGCCCCTCATCTTCGATAGGCTTGTTCCTGCCGTGGTACTTGAGCATCTCTAGGCGCGCCGTGGGGCCGGGGGCAGGGATCTCATACACCACCTGCAAACAAACCAACAACACAAGAAAACGTTTCAGCACTCCACACACGTGACACACTTCCTGATGCAGGCACAATGTGGGATGTTGCGCACCTGGGGCGCTATGCCTCCTTACACACAATCTAGTGCCAAACTTTAGCTGGTTATCCAGACAGAGCTGCCGGCTGCTATTACCGGCATCCAGCACATGTTGAGGTGCCGCTCAACCTGGGCAGTTCAGAATCAAGTTTGGCGCAGGGCCTCACCTCAAAGCGCCCCGGGCGCAGCAGCCACAGTACATACCTCTGTGCTACGGTTGCATACCTCTGTGCTGTATGCAAAATAAACAGCATGCGGCCTCATGCACACCCACCTCGAAGCGCCCGGGGCGCAGCAGCGCCTGGTCCAGTTCCTGCGCCAGGTTGGTGGCGCCGATGGTGAGCACCTGTGTTATGGCAGCAGCAGCAGCAGCAGCAGCAGCAGCAGCAGCAGCAGGAGTGTGTTGCTGGTGGTGGCAAGAGGGAGTACGGTGGGCTGCATCATGATGCTGATGGCACGCAACTCAGCAGCCTGCCTGCATGTTGGCCAAATTCCACAGGTGCTGCCATAGTATCAACAACGTTGTCGACTCAGCGTGCATGAGTTGAGCAGTGATGAGTCCTCACCTGCTCCAAATAGCCGTGGATGCCGTCCTTCTGCATCAGGAAGCTCAGCAGCGCGCGCTCGCGCTCCATGCTGCTTAGTACCAATAACAACTAAAACAACGACTCATGAACAAATAACGACAGTAACAGCATTGATAACAACCCCACCTGCTCCAGGTGGACATGGATGCCGTCCATCTGCACCAGCAGGCTCAGCCGCGCGCTCCATGCTGCTTCAGTATAACAACTATTATTACATGCATATAATCATTAACAACAGTAATAACAATTATAACACACCCACCTGCTCCAGGTGGCCATGGATGCCGTCCATCTGCACCAGCAGGCTCAGCAGCGCTCTCTCGCACTCCATGCTGCTTCAGTATAACAACTAGTATTACATGCATATAATCATTAACAACAGTAATAACAATTATAACACACCCACCTGCTCCAGGTGGCCATGGATGCCGTCCATCTGCACCAGCAGGCTCAGCAGCGCGCTCTCGCACTCCATGCTGCTTCAGTATAACAATTATTATTACATGCATATCAAAAATAACAACAGTAATAACAATTATAACACACCCACCTGCTCCAGGTGGCCATGGATGCCGTCCATCTGCACCAGCAGGCTCAGCAGCGCGCTCTCGCGCTCCATCGACCCGGGGTCGCCGCCCAGGCTGCTGCGGCTGCGCCCGATGGCATCGATCTCATCAATGAAGATGATGCAGGGAGCCTTCTGGCGCGCAGCGTGGAACAGGCTGTTCACGCGCGCAGCAGCCACGCCTGTCAAGGAGAAGGACACGGCAAACAACCGATGCATCAGTTGCCTGAGATGTTGCAGCAGGTGCGTGACTGGTTGGTGGGGGTTTGCGCTGCACCGAGTGCATCAAGCAGGCATGGCATCGATCTCATCAATGAAGATGATGCAGGGAGCCTTCTGGCGGGCAGCGTGGAACAGGCTGTTCACGCGCGCAGCAGCCACGCCTGCAGCGAAACAGGCGGGAAGGAGGAGACAGATGTTTGACAGCAATGAATTAGTCAGAAGGAATCATTAGGACTGGAAAGATGGCTGAAGTGCTCGGTCTGTGTGTTGAAGTGCTCGGTCTGCATTGACTTTTCATAAAGCAGAGAGGCTCTGCAGGCGTGTGCATGTGTGCCGCAGACATACGCTGATGTGGCGCCATCCCCTGGCAACCGCACCTGCAAACCTTCCACGAACTCGGAGCCCACTGCCTGCCTCGCCATGTTTGATTTGAAAGTACGCCAGCCTCGCCATATTTAATTTGAAACAGCAAACTATGAAGAAAAGCACACAATTCGGTGTTTCACAACACAGCAAATTACATAATCCCGCGCACCTGCAAACATCTCCACGAACTCGGAGCCCACTGCACTGAGGAAGGTCACGCCAGCCTCGCCAGCAATGGCACGGGCCAGGTACGTCTTGCCTGTGCCGGGCGGCCCCTGGAAGATGATGCCCTGCAGGCGCGGTCAAACATGGTCAAACATGGTCAAACTTTGGTCAAACATGACGGTAAATCATGGAAGTCAAATGATGGTGGGTGAGGCTGCAAGGAGGAACTCGCTGCGTCCCTGTCATAACAAACAGACGGAAGGCACGCACAAAATACTGCAAGCAACGATTCGCGCGTGGACAATCAATTATCTGCGACTGGACCGCAGTGCGCAGGCAGCGCTGATGCGAATCAAGAAGTCGAAAACATATAACACCACTCACCCTGGGGCAGCGCGCGCCCACGTGCATGTACACGGGGTCCCTCAGCAGCATCTTGACCACCTCCCGCATCTCAAACACCAGCCCGGGCGTGCCTGCAGGGCGAACAAAAGAGCAGCAGCAGCAGCAGCAGCAACAGCAGCAGCAGCAGCATGGCAGAGCAGGTTTTGAAACCTAAGCCACCTGCCAGTGCCTAGACACCTTGACCAGCCCCCGCATCTCAAACACCAGCCAAGGCGCGCGTGCGTGGCAAATGACTAAAAATGGTGTCACTCCAACAGCTCCTGTGTAAAATTGCAGCCAAATGATTTCTTAATACAGACTGTCTGTGCCACACAACAGCAGGCCGCACCCGCAATGTCGCTGAAGCACACGCCGGTGGGAAAAACGGCGCCGCAACAAATGCTGCAAAAAAACTCAAACAGACCGCACCTGCGATGTCGCTGAAGCGCACGCCGGTGTCCTTGAGTTTGCCGCTCTTGTCGCGTGTCATGAACTCCTTGGCCCTGCGGCAGCAGCAGCAGCAGCAGCAGCAGCAGCAGCAGCAGCCATATATTCAGTGCATGCCGCGGGAGCCGGCGGCACCCAACAGGCATAAACACGCATCCACATGCATCCACACACCAAACTCATCGTGCTGACCAAAACACGCGCGCAGGATCTCGCATCAAGCACGTTGAGTGGTGAAAGCCCTGCAGCAACGCTACCCCATAGCGCAGTAATGCGAGCGTTGATGCAGAAACAACGCCACTCACGGTGCGCGTGTGAGCCGCTGCCACATGTTCTGCTTCTTGTCCTCGCCCAGCAAGCGATTCGTGCCCACATCTAAGCAAGCTTAAACAGCCCATACCCCACTCACGGTGCGCGTGTGAGCCGCTGCCACATGTTGTGCTTCTTGTCATTGCACTTGCGCAAGTGTGTGCCCATCAAGAAATCCGTGGTCTACCACATCAAAACCGATCCAAAACACACAAACCCCACTCACGGTGCGCGCGTGAGCCGCTGCCACATGTTTTGCTTCTTGTCCTTGGCGCGCCGCCGCTTGCGCAAGAAGCGCACCAGGCTGGTGGCAGACAGCAGGTTGGTCAGGATGGCCACGCCGCGGATGGCCAGGCACACCGCAGCCGCCTTCTCCAAGAACTGCGGTTCAAACCCCAGTTACAACAAAAGGATTAGTGTTGTAAGACAGCAGGTTGGTCAGGATGGCCACGCCGCGGATGGCCAGGCACACCGCGGCCGCCTTCTCCAAGAACTGCGCCAGCAAGCGAAACAAGTTCAGTCAAAAAATTCGCTATTGCAGATGTATGTTTGTATGGCCACAGCGCGGATGGCCAGGCACACCGCAGCTGCGCTCTCCATGGACTACTGCAGCAGATGCAGTTGAACTAGCACGGCACTCAATCTACTGCTGTTGCTGTTCAGAACCTATGTAGCTGCAATGCATAGTCGCACAGCAAACCAGGTGAGGTGTGAGTTTGCGTGTATGGTGCGCAGAAAATGCATCCCTGAGATGTCATACAACTGCTGACTCAAAAACACAACAGAAACACCAGCCGTGCCTGCGACGGTCGTCTACAATGCTGCTAGCCAGCCCAGGAGGACCGCAGCTGCTCAAAATTCTGGTTTGCATTCAACAATAACAACAATAACAACAAAAACAGCCGCACCTGCACGCGGCACTCGTCCAGCGCCAGCCCAGAAAGGCGGCAGCTGTCCAACATCCAGTTTAGATTCAACAATAACAACAATAACAACAAAAGTAACAGCCGCACCTGCATGCGGCGCTCGTCCAGCAGCCACCCAAGGAAGGCCCAGTTGTCAGCAGCGTCCAGCAGCTGCAGCTCCGTGCGCACCTCACCCAGCTTGGTCAGGTGCTTGTAGGGCAGCACGTACTGACGGCTGGCGTCGTCCCACAGGATCTGCAGCAGCAGCAGCAGCAGCAGCAGCAGACAGCTCAGTGTGTGCATGCAAGGCAGCAGCACAGTTATGCAGTTTTGCCAGGTGCTTGTAGGGCAGCACGTACTGCCGGCTGGCGTCGTCCCACAGGATCTGCAGCAGCAGCAGCAGCAGCAGCAGCAGCAGCGGCAGCAGCAGCACGACGCATTGGTCTGCATGCAAACTAGCGCTATGATCTGTATTAACTGCCTCAAGCATTGCATATTATTGAACAGCCGGAACATGCGCAGGGTGCCGACGGATCCGACTAAGCCTCAAAGCACCGCTATCCAACAATTCCAATATACCCTGAACGTCTCAAACCCCTAAGCCTCCAACCCTTTGGTGCCACGCACCTGCACCTCGCGCTCGCGCAGGTAGCGCAGCAGCGCGCCGCTCTCCCAGAAGTCGCCCGGCAGGTCCAGGTAGAAGCGGTACTTCTCCATGTCCCACTCCGGCATCTCAGGGCTGAACCACTGGCTGCAAATGCATGAAACATTACATAAAATGATTTTGTGAGCAGGGTGTATGATTTGGAGTAGAAGCGGTACTCCACTCTGGCATCTCGGGGCTGAACCACTGGCTGCAGGGTTTCAAAAGTAACAAAGAAGGAGACAGGGGCAGGAGGGTGTTGACTGGATTTCGTGCAATGGGATCGGTGCTTCTCTATGTCCCACTCCGACATCTCGGGGCTGAACCACTGGCTGCAAATGCATGAAGATAACAGAAAATGATTTTGTGAGTAGGCTGTATAGATAGAAGCAGAAGCGGTGATTCTCCATGTCCCACTCCGGCATCTCGGGGCTGAACCACTGACTGCAAGCAGCGATGAAAACCAGATCTTTGAGTAAGTGAGCTGTGCGGTATAGTGTGGCATAGGCTTGAGGTCAGGGAAGTCGGCCAGAACATTTGTGTGGGGTAATTACGTTGAGTTGGAGACGGTCACGGAGTGGGAGAACCACTTCGCCATGTCCCAATGCGGCTTGTTGAGGCTGACCTACACTTTATTGAGCAAAAGCACAACCTTGGAACAGATACTGTGATGTAAAAGTTGCCTCACCTGGGGTCGTCGGGTGCTGCAGGATTTGGCACCAGTATGCCCAATGGAGCTCCATCTGGCCCCAGGTACTGCCCGTACTGGCCTGGGGCCCCGGCAATGTTGGCGCTCCAGGGGTGCGGCACCTGCACGATGCCAGAAGGAAAGGTGTTTGTGTGAGTGCAAGATCAAGTGTTTGTTGATGCCTTTGCTCCACAAAATGATGTCTTAACTGTGAGAATAATAACTTTTCATTGTTGCTGGTTTTCCCAACTAGCTGCTGCGCATGCCCACCTCCACGATGGCTGTGCGCATGTCGCCGTAGATGATGAGGCGCTTGATGCGGTGCCGCTCCAGCAGCGCCAGGAACTTGGCGTAGCTGATGCGCATGTCACCCACAAAGCCCGCAGTCGGCACCTTGCTCTCTGCATGACAGAGCAGTACAGCAAGTTTGTGAGGGCTGTGCATGTGCGTGCCAGAGTTGGCATGAGCACCTGCCACAATCCTCCAGCAGAGAAGCTGAGTTTGGCCTCACCGCAGCCCCGTCACATAATTGATGCAAGCTGCCAATGCACGCAATGCATACGCCGCACACAGCAAGCACCGCATGCAGCGCATGCTGCAAAGTTTATTATAACTGGTGCGGTCCCACAGCTTGTTCCACGGCAGCTCCGGCTCAATTCAACCCCCTCTGCCCTTGCCGCACCATTCAGACCACCGCTGCCACCCCTGATTTGACATCCCAAGCCCACTCACTGTAGCTGATGCGGTACAATGAGCAGCCCACATGTATGCAGCGCGCACGTCAGTTGCTTCACCGCAGCCGCTGCAGTCCCACAGTAAGCGCTGGTCCCAACAGGCCCTGGCTGCCATTGTATCAAAGACTGTGTGACGTTTATCACTCACTGTAGCTAATGCGGTCCCACAGCTTGTTCCAGACCAGCTCCGGCTCGTTCCATACCACCGCCTGCTTGAGGGTCAGCCACATCTCGGGGTCCCACACATAACTCAGGTCCAGCCCCGTTACAGGGAAGGTCCAGTCCATGAAAGTGAGGCTTTCTTGGAACTGTGGGTGTAAAGCATGCAAGGCAGGGCAGGCGTTGCAGCTGTGTTGTTCACAGAGAGAGCATGTTGTGTTGTTGTCGCACGGCAGTCGTAGTGTCAGCCATATCTGCTGCTGCTACTGCTGCTGCTACTGCCAGTGCTTCTTGCAGCATGGCAACGGTGCGGACGCCTGCAGGCATCCCTGTTGCAGACTCTACAGACTGCACACTCCCCCAAACTTCAACCCTACAAGCTCCGCCACATTGATTGCTTGCGTTGCTGCCGCCTCCAATGTTAACACAGCACCCAGCTGCTGCACTACACTGCACTACACATGTTCCACAGGCATGTCCCTCATGGTAATCACAACTCTAAACACCATCCGCAGGCACTTTTGCGCACTGCAGCATGCACAGAGTAGGACACATCCTCACTGCAACTTGCGCAACAACTTGCGCAACAACCTCAAATCCGAGTGACAACTGCTGCTGGATGGGGGCAGCTGGCTACCAACCAACGGCAGTCAACCAGCCTAGCACGCAGCTGCATCCACAACAACATTACAGCCAGAGGCGTTGAGTCGCATCCGCTGCTGGGGTTGCCTCTGGGCAGCTGTCAGCCAGGCCACAATTGCTGAAACAGCTACACACTATTTGAGTAAACACCTGCCTCACCGGAACTGACTAGCGACCTGTTGAAACAGATTCGGCACACACAAATGCGCTGCCGTGCTCACCTTGGACCATTGCTGCTGGAAGCCATCCACAAACACTGTATTTTAAAACAACAACAACTATAAGAACACCAGTGCCTGGCCTGCCCACCTTTTACCAGCGCTGTTGGAAGCCGCAAGCACCGTGTCCTGCAAGTTGGCGCGCAGCCGCTCCCCAAAGCCAGCAGCAGTGTTGCAAAAGCAAGTTCAATGCTGCATTATTGCTTTCCCTGCTCACCTTACACCAGCGCTGCAAGCGCGCAGCTGCTCCCCAACGCCCCAGCAGCAGTGACAAACCACTAACTTGAACCATATGCTACTGCTCTCCCCGCTCACCTTGGACCACTGCTGCTGGAAACCATCCGTAAAAACAGTGTCCTGGATATTGGCTCTTAGCCGCTCCCCGAATCCAGCAGCAGACTCGCGCCAGGCCGGGTCAGCAGCCAGCGGCATGGCAATTGCTGCAAAGGGAGACAGCGCCATGGCTGCCAGCGCTTCCCTCGGCAGCTGCGCATGGCTGCTGCTGCTGCTGCTGCTGCTGCTTGTTTGGCTGCTGGTGTTGTCGCTGCTGCTGCTGCTGCTGCTGCTGCTGCTGCTGCCGCCTCCTCTGCTGGGGTTGCTGCTGTCTGGCTGGCTGCTGCTATTGCTGCTGCTGTTACTGCTGCCATCCTGCCGGTCCAGCAAATGACACACCAAGGTTCCACAGCAATGAGACATTCAACGCATTTGAACATAGAAAAGATGGTTCCCTTGCCAGCCGTGCCTGCTCCAGCACATTATGCTGCACCCAGTATGACAGCAACCCATTGCACTGCTACAATGCACATGACACTGCAAATCAGGCTACGAAGTGATGCTACAGCATGTGGCGTTGTGAAGCAAGCATACAAGGCAGAGGCTTCCTCTGCGTGCGCAGTGCTGCTGCTGCAGTCGCTCAGGTACTGCTGCTGCTGCTGTGCTGGTCAGCAGCTCTCAGGCGTGCCCAGCCAATCTTGTACGCACCTCTAGAGCATAAAGTACATGTGATGGGCGCTCATGCAGCGAATGTGATCTTCTGCTGCCGGGAAGCCTTGCTGATCTGCTGCTGTGTGACAGTGCAGTGGGCCTGGGTAGGCCCTGCCGCTGCACGCGACATAACGCTGCAGGGCCCGTTTGGCCTGCGACTTTCGATCGCAGGCCGAACTCTATCATGGCTGCAACAGCCTAACAGCTGCTGCCTGCATTGGCTACCCGGTCAAGTGCCTGCTGTACTGACGCAAACACGGACTTTGTGCTATTTAATATATCTGAAGCCAGTGTATACAAATAGACGTTCAATGAGCGAGATCGTGCTGCCCACTGTCGAAACACACTCGCCGCAATGATGTCAAGAATCGTGCAGGGATGGCAGAACGCGTGACTTTAACAATTACTTCGTACTCTTCGATTGAGTTTGGCACTGCTCTGACTTGATCAGGCAGGATGGGCCTGGCATTGACATGTTACCTGGCACAGCCCTGCTGCTGCTGTGCTTCTGAAGCCAGGGGGTCGAGGGCTTTGCAAGGCCATCATCACAGCTGCCTGTGATGCAGGACCGTTATATTGGTCAACGTCGAAGCAATAGTCACGACAAGAAGATTGTGTCACGCGTTTGAGCTAGAGGCATGTTTGACCTGCTCTGCCACGTGTATTGGCTGAGCCTCAACAAGCGTTCATGGACTGCAGCAGTGACGTGCGCAGAGGAACATTTATCCGTCTACACCCGTTGATCTAAAACTAAAAGGTCAGTGATACCTGCTGTGAAGGCCCAAGTGGCAATTGTGGAAAGACAAGGCCCTGGCCAGATGTTGCAGTTGTCCAGAGTTAGGACTGAACAGCTCAGCAGCACGTCTTGCAGCGCCTGCAGCCTGTGCAAACACTTAGAGCACAGGTAAAGCTGCTGCCTCAACACAACGGATCGTTCTCAGCATTGCTGTTCAGAGCGTCTGATATCAGATGCAGGTGCTCAGCTTTTGATAGGCCACCAAGTGCTGCCTGCTGCTGCAGGCTTTGAAACCGCACGTCACTTTGCTGAGCAACCAGCCATTTGTCGGCTGCCTTGAAGCTTGGCATGCATGTCACGTTGGTGCGCTGGCCACACTGCCAGAGGCTGGGTTGTGCCACAGCTGCAGAGGCTGGGGTGTGGAACAGCAGCACCAAAACAAAAAAAGAACAGCAGCACAGGCCCGGCTACCGTGGCACTGGACCTCAAGAAAGCCATTACACTGGAACCTGCTCTATACAATCTTACACTTCTTAGCAGTCGGCTTCCTGCAGAATCTTCACCTGGAGTGTCTCAGCAGCTACCATGCCCCACACTTCACTTGTGTGTGGAAGCCAGCTGGCTGCAGCAGCAGCAGCAGCAGCAGCAGACTCTGCTGACTCATGACAAGCGGCGGCGCTACTGTTGCAGCAGCCGAGCCACTCACACCAGGGAGCCGCAAGTGCCGGAGGGTGTCACCGGCAACGGCGCTGGAACTGCAATACGGTATAGAGAAGGAGGGATTTACGCGGATCATGGATGCCTAAGAACCGAGGAAAGCGCATGGTGACAGTTTTAAGCATGGTGAATGCGCAACTGTTCACCTGCAAACAATGCTGGTCCAGAAGCCCCCCTGCCTGGAGGCCCCTGGCGCTCCAAGTGGGCTGACCATGCAGGCACAAATCCAGTATGTCAAGTAGCATGAGCGTATGGTGACGCACCTTCAAGCAGTGCTGGACCAGGAGGACCCCTGCCAAAAGGGTCCTGATGCTCGGCATGGGCTGTCAAGCAGGCATAGCAGCCGATGCTTGGAGTGGGCTGTCCTGCAGCCATGTGCCACAGTGTGTCCTGAAGGGGGGCCACTGCTAAATCAGATGGATGCAAGCACCATGACAACTTCCGCTGCAAGCGTGTCTCCGGAGAAAAAGCTGACCATGTGCCTACAACTGCTGGGGATGAGGTGATGTAGCGGCAGTATTGAACACTCCTGCAAGACGTTATGGCACTGCCCCAAAGCACCGTTTACGTTCTGTAATTTCGTATATATTTCTTGTCGAGCCATTGTTTCAGGCAGCGTTGGTTGCAGCCACAGCAGCAGCAGCAGCAACGGTCGGGCCAGCAGCAGCAGCAACAGCAGCAGCAGCAGCAGCAGCAGCAGCAGCAGCAGCAGCTGGCTGTCCACAGTTGGCGTGAGGGAGCCGTTTTTTGTGCATGTCGCCGTCCATTGCCTCTGTATTGTGATCCGGCATCTATCCAGCTGCGCTGCAAAGCGCACACCGTTTTACAGTGCATGTTGCAGCATATGTCCAGCCTGACAGCATGATGCTGAGGTGGTGCCGATGCACCCTACAGTGGATACCGTTTACAGTGTGTGATGCAGCAGATGTTCATCGTGCTGTGGTGGTGCCGCTGCACCCTACAGTGGTTACAGAATTGACTTATGACGAGGATGCGTGTGTCATGGGGAGCACCAGACGGCTGTGTGCCCGTGATACATTTATGGCCATCACCTTCTGTAACAAAAAACTCTGTCCGCCCACTGCTGACTGCATGCCTTGCTCACCATATACACCACTGCTATGTGATATCTGTGATACACAATGCCTAATGCTTTGTTTTCTGCTGCTACTGCGATCTCCCCGCGAGTGTCATGACTGGAACCTACACCACGGACTACCCAGGACTACTTGAAGGACGGGGGCAGGGGTCACGGGTGGTCCCGCCCATGGACCCCTAACGACCCTGCCCTGTAACCTTCTCTGTGCCTACAGGCGAGAACTTCGCATGATGCTATGGTGCCGGGTAGCAGTGCCTACATGAGCAGCCCACCACTTGGAGTGCCAGGAGACTTTGGCGGGGGTCCTCTGGCTCAGCATTGCTTGAAGGTGCGCAGCTGTGCATGACCAGCGTGCTTCGGCATCCTG
Organism: Tetradesmus obliquus; assembly: GCA_030272155.1. Classification (NCBI taxonomy): domain Eukaryota; kingdom Viridiplantae; phylum Chlorophyta; class Chlorophyceae; order Sphaeropleales; family Scenedesmaceae; genus Tetradesmus; species Tetradesmus obliquus. The sequence continues at coordinate 1,275,137 of CP126200.1, read as the reverse complement.
GCTTTGTCTAGAATTCGTCATTTTACTGCAGAGGTGAAGCACCGTGAGTCAGCTGCAAACAGCGTACGTGGCCCGCCGGGTGCTGGGCCCAAACGGAAGCAGGCGATTTGAGATTCATCATCAACACCACAAAGGGCAATCGCAGGCCTCCTAGAAATCTTGCGGCTGAGCTTTGGATGGAGGAGGGGATGATGCTCTGCGTGTACTGCCAGCCTGAGGCTGGCACTGAGCACCAGGAAGATGTAAATGCAACTGGAATATGCACATACGCTCAGCACTGCCGATATCACATCTTGAAACGCAATCACATGCCTATGATGTGCGGCCTTAGACGCCTTTAGTCGCTGCTGTGGAGTCCTTTGGAGTGAGATGACAGCAACAGTAACCACTGACTCACCTGCCGGTAACAAGTGCACGCGCAGGCGGATGAAGCGCACGCAACGCCCCACGTCGGACGTATTACGCAGTTACGAAGCCTTGAACGACCCTGGTGTTGCTGCCGGCACAAGGTGATGCTCAGCAGGATGAATGATGGGTTGATCTCGACAGCCTTGAGACACTCCGTCGCTTGTGTTTCATGATAGAATTCCAGATAAGTGCATGTTTCAATGCTCCCGTTTTACGACACCCTTTACCTCAAGTGGTGCTGCTTGCAAGTGTCACTACCTGTTGTGCAGCCTGATGCAGCCACAGTCCGTGCGAACGTAAATCTGCCTCTCGATACATGTTTAAAATTCTAGTTTAACTGTGTTTTTGCTACGTGTGCAGTATATCGGCCATCTCAAAAATGGCCATGGGCAAGCACTTGCTGCTCGCAGTGGCACTGCTGGCAGTGGGTCACCAGGTGCTCGGTGAGCATAATAACAGCAGTGTTAGTTTATTATAGCGATCTAGCAGCAATGGAGAGGCTCTCGCCCTTGCAGTGACTCCTGCAAAAAGCATCCTGGCTACGAGACTGCTTAATAGCATGTCGTCTTGTACGGTAGATGTATTAAGTAGCAGCTGCTACGCTTGGAGACATAAGCAGTAGGTTGCGCAAAACAGCGGGCAACGTTCGACCGAAATGACTCGGCAGCTGTGCTGGTGACAGGCAGCGAAGGAGCAGCGACAGTATTTATAAATTCTTCTCAAATTATGTTGAAGGCTGTTGCAGGGTCTGATAGCCGGTCGGGCCTGCTGGACAGCCCTGAGCTTTTCGAAAGCAGCAGCAGCAGCACCAGCAGCAGCAGTAGCAGCAGCATATCACACATCACACGCTCTCCTTAACACCCAAACAAACCCTCACGTCATTTCTTTTCACCGTGCAACAACGTGTGAAACGTGTCTGCTGCAGCTCATGACGAATGCCTGCGCCAGGTGGGGTCCAGTGAGATGCTCGGCACGTCCTGCGATGGCGGCAGCTACGTTGACCAAAGTGTGAAGCGCCCGGGTGACCCCACCAACATCAAGCTTCACTTTGACGGCACATGCGTGACAGGAGTCATGCCCAAGTACGGTGAGCATGCAATGATAACATACATTCTGTCAGGGTTCATGGGGAGCAGCAGTGGTGTGGGGAGGGGGCTTCAGCATCAGCAAGCTCACTTTGATGGCACATGCGTGACATGAGTCATGCCCAAGTACGGTGAGCACGCAGCCCAGCTTCTGCAGTCTTCCAGGGTTGATGGTGAGCAGCAGCGGCGTGATAGGGCGACCCTATCAACATCAAGCTCTGCAGTGGTGGCGCATGCGCGACAGGAGGGATGCCGGAGTACGTGGCTCCATGCAGCCGCTGTGCCAGGCTTCTGACCAGTTCGGTTCAGCAGCCGCAGCTCTTGCGTGTCTTGCCTTTTCTCCGGCAGGCACTACATCATGTTGCATATCTCACCTGCTGCTGCTGCTGCTGCTGCTGCAGGCTTCCAGCCTGCTGGCGTGAAGATGCTGGGCAGCAGCAGCAGTGAGGAGAAGGTGCTGGTCTTCCCCGCACGCGACCAGATCAAGTTCATCAACGTGCGCGTGGGATCGGGGTGAGCATCATGTTGGCTCAGCCAGCAGCAGCAGCAGTAGCAGCAGCAGCAGCAGCAGCAGTAGCAGCAGCAGCAGCAGCAGCAGCAGCAGACCTGCTGCAAAAAAGGGAGAGGTGTCAGCTGCTATGGTCAGCATGTTGTGGCAACACCCGCCTGACCAAACAGGGCGGCTGAAAGCCGCCCCGGCCACCGCCGCCTCCGCAGCAGCAGTGTCTTCTTTGACCCCCTTTGACCATTTTTGACCTGCTTTGACTTGCATTGACCACCCCGCAGCTGCATTGAGCACGTCAAGGTGGGCACCTGCTCAGGCCTGGAGCTGCCCATCGGCAACTGGGCCAATGGCTACAACCTCAAAAGCTTGCCTGCCTGCATACCCACCTAAACCCTACCTGCCTGCCTGCCTAAACCCTGCTTCTCGCAGCTGCATTGAGTACGTCAAGGTGGGCACCTACTCCGGCCTTGAGCTGGCCATCGGCAACTGGGCCAATGGCTACAACCTCAAAACCCTGCCTGCCTGCTTACCCACCTAAACCCTGCATGCCTGCCTGCCTGAACCCTGCTTTCCTGCAGCTGCATCGAGTACGTCAAGGTGGGCACCTACTCAGGCCTTGAGCTGGCCATAGGCAACTGGGCCAATGGCTACAACCTCAAAACCCTGAACCCACCTGAGCCCGGGGCTTACTTCTACGCCTTCCGCGGCAATGTGAAGGATGGCAAGATGTGCTCCCTGCAGGCGGTGTGGGTGAACCGTGAGTAGCTGTGCTGTGACAGCAGCAGCAGCAGTAGGGGCAGAAGCATGTGTTATGCTGCTGACCTGTGGGCAAGGGCCTGCGATTCACTGCGCACATGCGTTTGCAGCTGCTGTTAGCTGAATCATTTGAAACACATGTGTATGTTCAGCTTGTATCTGCTACAGCACCACGTGCTGAACTGTGCGTCCCGCTCCTGCTGCAAATACATCTGCAGTGATCCCCAACTGCGACAAGGCCAGCAGCAGCAGCAGCTCATCTGGCCAGCAGTGGTCTGGCCAGCAGCAGCAGCAGGTGGTGGCGGCTGTACCCAAGCCAGTGAGCGTCATGACACCCGTGCCCGTGCCAACACCCGTGCCCGTGCCAACGCCTGTGGACGTGAGTGCTGCAAACAAAGCAATGTTGGATTTCAGTAGAGATGAATTATGCTGGCGTATCTTCGTGGCACACAGAACCTGCTTTTGCTGCAATGCACTGTACTGTGTGGCTTGGTAGCAGAGACAACGTTGACTCACTACTGCTGCTGCTGCTGCTGCTGCTGTTGCTGCTGGGCACTGCGCGCTGCAGGTGCCAGTGCAGAAGGTGGTGCAGAAGGTGGTGGAGGTGAGGCAATGCTGCTGCAAGTGCACCAGCATTCAATGTACCACTCGTACAATTGCAATTCTGCTGAAATCAGATATTGTTCAGGCTTACATGGGGTTAGCGGCAGCTGGCAGGTTATAAATGCATTGCTATACTGTCATGGAGATACTGTCAGCCAATAGTGTCCACAACTTGCTGCCTCTGCCTCCCCTGCAGGTCCAGAAGGAGGTGCCAGTTGAGAAGGTGGTAGAGAAAGTTGTGGAGGTGAGCCGCTCCCCCTGCTTGTGGTTCAAACAGCAGGCACTTGAATTCAGCTACCAGCGTTGAGACTTGGGATGATGCATCCAACAGGACAGCGCATGCTGTGGAACTGACCAACAAGCAGACAATAGCAGGCAGCTGTAGGGCAGCATGCGTCCACAGCGGCTCCTGGCCTACAGGACAAAGGGCAGCACCATAGCATCTCTGCGTGTGACAAAAGGCAGCACCATCCCACGTTAGTATCACCTCCATGTGTGACAAAAGGCAGCACCATCCTACGTTAGTATCACCTCCATGTGTGACGAAATGCAGCACCATCCCACGTTAGTATCACCTCCATGTGTGACAAAAGGCAGCACCATCCCACGTTGGTATCACCTCCATGTGTGACGAAAGGCAGCACCATCCCACGTTAGTATCACCTCCATGTGTGACAAAAGGCAGCACCATCCCACGTTAGTATCACCTCCATGTGTGACGAAAGGCAGCGCCATCCTACGTTAGTATCACCTCCATGTGTGACAAAAGGCAGCACCACAACACCTCCCTATGTGTGTAGCACGGCCGGCACACATGCAAAGGCAGCAGGGTAGGCACACCCGCAGGACAGAGCGCAGCTGCGGCGCAGCATGATCTTTGCAAGGCATCATGCACTTGCAGGAACCACCGCGTACAAGACATTCATATGCTTTTGTAACCAGCACCTGGTCAACAGTCTGCAATGTGTCACATTCTTGTTTGTTTGTGCTGCCCTGCAGGTCAAGAAGGAGGTGGCAGTGCCCACGCCGGTGAGTCAGCAGTGCTGCTGCTGCAGCACCACATGCAGCGGCAAAGCACTGCAGCTGACTTGCAGCTGGCAGCAAGCTGTGTAGTTGTGATGGGTTCATGCGGTGCAACAGCAACGAACGACGACCTGCAAGAAAGTTGCGCGTTGGCGGTTCCAGTAATTTCAGGCTCGCAGGTTAAGCAGCACGGCCGCATCCCATTCTCCAGCAGGACATAAACTTGTTCCTGCAAATACGTGGCAGCACCGCCATGGTTCATGAATTAAATACAATGCGCTGTCTGCTTGCTGTGCTGCTGCAGGTGCCAGTGCCTGTCCCCACACCGCGTGACGTGCCAGTCGAGAAGGTGGTGACCAAGGTGGTTGAGGTAAGTGGCATCATCTGCTAAACCCAAACTGCAGTTGCTGGCTGTGGCCTGCCGTTGGTTTATGTTGGCATGCGCCCGTGCTGCTGGCGCAGCAAAGAGTTGGGTTGTGCACATGGACCTGAGCCGGGCGCCGCTACTAAGGCATGTCAGTGCATGAACATGCATCATACTGATACCCTCAGCAGCGGCCAGTGCCATATACTGCTGTTGCCGCGGCCCGCCCTGCAGGTCCAGAAGGAGGTGCCGGTTGAGAAGGTGGTGCAGAAGGTGGTGGAGGTGAGGCGATGCTGCAAGCCACGCAGCAGCAGCAGCAGCAGCAGCAGCAGCAGCAGCAGCAGCAGCAGCAGCAGGGGTCATCTTGCACGGTGTTTGATCGCAAGTCTGCGCCTAGACTGATTTTGTTTAATATTAACGTTCTCTGGTTTGGTACTGCGCACCTCGCTATATCCCATGGGCGGTCACAAGCAGCAGTGGTGCCAACTGCCACAGCACACAGCTGAAAGTCTAATTAAACTCAACAGTATGGGATCTCAGACACCACCACATCACAGCTGCTGCTTTTTAGGTATGTGTTGGGGTGTCACTTCTGTGTGCTGCTTCTGCCGTGCAGGTCAAGAAGGAGATTCCAACACCCGTCCCAGTGCCAACACCCGTGCCAGTACCAACACCAGTGCCTGTAAGCCCACCACAGCTGGCGCTGTCCAGTGATTTACTGCTGTATGCAGCAGCTACCTGCTAGCAGAACAGCAGCAACTATGCTTCAAGCAATAAGAACACAACACGGCAATCTTCCAGCTGCAGCACATACGCATTGGTCTAGGCTGACTGTATGCTGCTGCTGTTGCTGCTTGCAGGTGCCTACCCCCGTGCCTGTGCCAACACCCCGTGACGTGAGTTCCGCCTCCGACTTTAATAGAGGCAGGATAATCTATGCCACAGCTGCACCGCAGCCATGTAGTCTGATCTTTGATGTACTGTCAGCATGGCTGCCTTGCTCAGGCCTGTGCTTTACCTCGCTGTGTAGCCACCGGTCCAGCGCTGCCAAAAACTTAAGTGGGTTCCAGACCACTCAAATCTGGCATGTCTTAATTCTTACACTCACTCCAATTCATTTGCTGAAACTTCAACCGCAGGTGCCTGTTGAGAAGGTGGTGGAGAAGGTTGTGGAGGTGAGCAGCGCGCCTGAAAGCCCATACAGCAAACCCAGCAGCTCAAACTGTATGTTGTTGCTCTGTGGCTGATGCGCCCTGCCTCATTGTTGTGATTAATCAATTGCAATAGCACCGCGTATCCTGTCTGGAACGTTGGGGTTGTGTGTCGCAACGTGTGTGTGCATTGCTGAGGTTCAAGGCATTGGGATGTGCTGCTGACAGTGCTGCTTTGCTGCTGTGCCATGTCCGCTGTGCTGCTTGCAGGTCAAGAAGGAGGTGCCAGTTGAAAAGATTGTGGAGAAGGTGGTGGAGGTGAGGCTGGCTCTGGCTGCCGCTGCTGCTGCTGCTGCTGCTGCTGCTGCTGCTCCTGTTGCTGTTGCTGCTGCTGCTGCTGCTGCTAAACCAAGTGCACAAGTTGCAGCTTTATGTGCTTGTGCTGCTGCGTGGCTGGGCCGCTTCTGCTGCTGCACCTCTGCCGTTTGGCACCGCAGGGGGCAGCTGTTGTGCTGGCAGTTGCAGCGTCCTTTGGGTTGTTGTGTTGCTAACGATGATATTGTATGTGAATCTGCCCTGCAGGTCAAGAAGGAGGTTGCTGTGCCCACACCAGTGAGTTGTCGGCGCTGCTGTTCATGCACACTGTCATATGTCTCTTTATAACTGCACACGGCCTACTGCCGCGTATGCCAGCTGCTTGCATATCCAGAACAATATGTCGGGTAGCGCTTCAAGGCTGTCCAGGTTTCAAAATGCCTCCATGCCTGTTGTATGCTTCAGTCTGGCTACTGACAATGCTGCCCTGCTGCCTGCTGCTGCGTGCTTGCAGGTGCCTGTGCCCACGCCCGTGAGTTGATCGGAAGACAGCAGCAGGAAGTGTTACAAGCTGTTGTTGCTCCTGGGCATCAGTGATGGTTAGCTGCAGTGAAGCAGCCCTGATTGCGGACAGGCCGTTGCTTGTGTTGACCCAAATGGCACATGTATAGCTGTTTCTGCGGCAACCAGCTGCAAGGTTGGCCGCATATGTGGGCGGCTGCAGCAGTACCCATTGATTAATCAGCAGCCATGTGAGCTTGTTTTCAACAGCTGTAGTTGCGCACTGACGCACTGGCATTCCCTCCTGACCTGTGCTGCAGGTGCCTGTGCCCACGCCAGTGCCGGTGCCCACCCCAAGGGATGTGCCTGTGGAGAAGGTGGTGGAGAAGATCGTGGAGGTAAGAGGGCAGCAAGTCAGTACAACAAAAAACAAGCAAGCAGTACACGATGGAATGCACAGACCTGTCTGGCAGGCACTGCACAGCACGCTGCAGCAGAAGAGCCAGATAACTGCTGCTGCACCCTGCACGAAGCACACCACTCCAGAAACACTGCCGAGCAGCCCAAGCTCTGTGTCGCGTTGCTTTGATTGATGCAACATTGACAGCTGTTGGCACAGCAGTGCTGTGGCAGTCATGCACGGACATGCTGAAACAAAACGCTGCTCCTCTATATTTGCGTTTACAATGCGTTCTGCTGTGACCTGCTGCAGGTGAAGAAAGAGGTGCCAGTTGAGAAGATCGTGGAGAAGGTCGTCGAGGTGGGGCGTTGCTGTCGCTTCTGCTGCTGCTGCTGCCGCTGTGGTGGAGCAGACGATTTGGGCAGGGGCTTGCAGGCCTTGCCGGCTGCTGTCTCTCTTTGACTGGCTACTATCACATGCTGCTACAGGACTCCGCTACCACTGCATGTGCCTGTCATGAGAGGCGCTGTGTAACCACCTGAACTCTGCTTGCAGGTCAAGAAGGAGATCCCAGTGGAGAAGATCGTGGAGAAGGTCGTCGAGGTGAGGCCGGCTCCCGCTGCTGCTGCTGCGGCTGCTGCTGCTGCCGCTGTCGTTCACTGCATACAAGGCGGCACAATCACCAGGCAGTTGGTGCTGGGTAGTTTGTGCCGGCGATGCAAATTCACTTCAAAGATTCTACAGCGGCCGTGCGATTGCAGTTTTGACTTTCACAGGGATCGTTGCATATGGCGTGCAGGTTGTTGCTTCTGCTGAAGCACAGGGGACTGACGCATACATGATGGCATGCATGCACTGGAATCGTTGACTGTGGTGGTGCTGCCGTTGCTGCTGCTGCTGTCCACAGGTCAAAAAGGAGGTTGCAGTGCCCACACCTGTGCCGGTAAGTGCAGGCGACACCCAGAATGTGGCACAAACTAGCCATTCCCACACTGCAGCTCATTTGCTCGGCTGTAATGCTGTTGAGCACTGTTGTTTAAAGCAAAAGCTGCTTCTGCCGTTGCCTGTGCAATGTGGATGACGCCACTTGTGCTGCTGCTGTGCTTGCAGGTGCCCACACCTGTACCGGTTCCCACCCCTGTGCCCGTACCCACTCCAACAACCGTAAGACATGCATGGCGCTGCTGCTGTATGCGAAATACTTTGCGGAATTGTGCTCATACATCTGATGCGCCTCACTGCATAAACAGCAGAAGCAGCCCGCGGCACTGCTCCTGGAAGCATACATTGCCTTTTATTCGTTTTGTCTATGCAGCCTCACGCATCTTGGCACCTGAAGCAAGGTACAGCACAAGCCATCACACTTTCAATCTTCACAATGGGCGTGTCACGACTCAGAAACATCTCGCACACAGCCATGTCTTGTTTTGACGTGCCTTGTTTCACTCGCCTGCTGGTTGTTGGTGCTTGCAGGTGCCCGTGCCTACGCCTGTGCCCGTGCCGACACCAGTCACAGTGCAGACGCCAGCGCCAGCACCCACCTACACCCCTGCGCCCGCCACAATCGTGAGTGTACTGCTGTGGCATGCAGCAGGAAGGTAACTGTCAGCTGAAGAATGAATAAGTCAGCTACGCGTGGTGTGTTCACATTCAACACCCGCGTGAGTTAAGGAAGGGGACGTGTGTGGCGATGAGGATACCCCATGCGCCTCCACGCCTCATACCATCACCGTCAGCTGTCAGACCCAGAGGTAGCCGCGAAGCAGTTGATGGTTCTCTGGCTGTCTCTTTGCAGGATTGCAGAATCAAAATCAATTGCAGATGAAGGCATGCGTTCGACGGCTGAGCGCACACAAGCGAAACTGCAAAGGCAGATGCCGGAATCCTCTGCTAACCAGTTGTGCCAGACATTACTGCCAGTCACCACCCCTCAAACATCACCTTCCATCAGCAGACCTAGCTTGTCACCCGCCTTTCCTTTTGTTTTTCACTCGTCTGAACCTGGACTGCTCGCTCACGCGTTGTGCTGCTGCTGCTTTTTTTGCTGCTGTGTTGCTGTGCATGCAGGTTGCTGGCGGCTTCATGTGTGGTGACGGCACACCAATGATGATGATGGCAGGCGGCTCAGGAATGATGATGGCGGGCACGTCATCTGGCAGTGCCATCTGCGTGCTGGCTGACGCAGGAGACACGGTGCGCTGCTTTGATGGGTTGAAATTCCCAACAAATGCACGTTTTAATTGGTTTTCCGGTGTTGTGTGCTGCTCTGCAGGCAACATCGCTGCTGGAATCATGCACATGCCAGTGCAGCATGGCCTTGTGTGCATCGGTTACGGCAGTAATAGTTGGCCTGGGTGTTGCTGTGATTGATAAGGGAATGCACGTAACCCTGCTGCTCTGCTGCCGCTGTTGCTGCTGCCGCAGGACGGCACCCTCTACAACATCTACATGAGCAACCGTGCCGTGTCCACCGGATCCAAGTGCTACGTCACCGCCTGCGCCCCAGCAGCAGCAGCCGCTGTGGTCGTCACTCAGCCCCGCGCCACCACCACCAGCACCACCACCACCTACACCACCACCAGCAGCAGCAAGCCGGGCATGTCATCTGGCTACAGCAGCAGCAGCAGTAGCAGCACCGGCAAGTCTGGGGACATGATGGGATCAGGTGGGCATCCTTTCTTCGGGCGTAAGCTTGCTGCAGCAGCCTCCAGGATGTTTATGGGTAAGAGCCGCAAGCTTGCTGGCACAGATGTGATGCAGAAGGTTGACTTTTTCATCATGGGGAAGGGCAAGACTGGAGGAACATATACCGTGGCGGCCCCGACTGCCCAGATGCAGCCCGCTGCTGTGACGAGCACGATCTCTACTGCCGACTGCTTCGCGGTGTGCGGCGGGATGTCAGGGACCAAGTCCGTCGTCATCCAGCAAGGAGGTCGTTAAGGAGGAGAGGCATGTTATTTTGTAATTCAAGATGTTACATGGTATGTTGAGTAACATGTCAAGATGTGCTTGCGGGTGAGCCTGGATGCGGCGGTCAGAGAGGTGTGGGGGCAGCAGCACAGCTGTGGAGGAAGTGTGTTATGGCAAGGTGCTGTGCTGTGCTGGCCCTCTGTGCAGTGCTCGCAGAGGGCACAATGCTATTGCATGATGACATATGCACAAAGTGCTGGGTTCAAATGCTGGCTGAATGAAGCAGCTCAGAAGCTTTAAGGGAGCCTTGGTGTGGTCCTGGTCTGGTGGACTTAGGCTGGCATGGCTGGTGCATGAGGGATCTGGCAGTTGAAGCCGGTATAACAACATGCACAAGCTATAGCTGTTGCACACAAGGAGCTTCGTAAACATGCATGTGTTGATGCTGAGGCTGCTGGGTGCAGCGTAAGCTGCTGGTGTGGTTGTGTGTAGCAGCTGCTGCAGTTGGTGTCCCACCAAAATACCAGGGAGGCACGTGCCTGTGCTGTGCACAGCTCCCTTGCTGCGCAGGCATGCAGCATATGCAAGGAATGGTGGCTGGAGCCTGCTACTTATCTTGATCTGACAGATGTGTGGTTATGGTATGCTGGCTGGTGACCTTCAGGAACAGATGCATGACTCAGCAACATTGGCACAATAAGGCCGTCGCTCACGGCTGTTTGCTGTGCTGTGTACACCGCAGACACAGCTGATGGCTGACTGTGTATGTGTGAAGTGACCTGATCACATCGCAGCAGCTGTCATATGGTTGTTGCAGCAGTTGCTGTTGACCTGTTTCACACGGTTCCTTGTCTGCTGGTCAGCAACGTGGCACAACGTGCGCCATGCACTGCATGCGTGGCAGCTGGTGCTGCTGCTGCTGCTGTTGGTCCTGTGATCAAAGATCCTGTGATCTAGCAACTACGTATGTACAGTCATGGCTTGTGAGCGTGGCTTCTGCATGGGGAGTTTGATCAAAAGTCAAAGCGCGTAGCATTTCATTATGTGCTGTGTGTGGAACTCTTTGCATGTTGCATGTTGCAGTGAACTTGGGTTGCTGCTTGGAGGGGTTGGGGTGTTGTTGACGCTCGGTTTATGAAACACATGCGGAACAAGGTGCTTCCATTCATTAGTGTGTCTACATCTGAGTCGAGCGCCGCATGAACTGCCAATGTTGCTGCAGACCCTAGAGTGATGTCCAGCAGCAGCAGAAGCAGCTGCAGCTGCAGGCTTGCAACGTCGACGCTGCAATCCCCCTTCAAATACAAGCGGCATATATTCAAACGTATTGCCGTCACGTCGTTCGTCGCAGAGCCTGCACAGCCCCGACTTGGTTCCCACCCGGCGTAGCACGCCCGCAACACCGCGCGCAAGCTGCAAGTAGCGTATAGCAACGACGCTAATGGCGAAACCGGGTTTCTGCGTCATTTCGGTTTAAATTTAAAGCAGCTGCGCAAGCCTCACTCAACACAGGCCTGTGTCACCCGCCCCAACAAGCCGGTGATAACATGTGACCCCAAGGGGCCATGCTGCAGCCCTTACGATAAAATCCGGGTTTGAAATCACTGTTCAGGGGTGTGCTGGTCCCGCACCCACGTGCTGCTGTGTCGAGCCACTGCAATGTCGAGCAGGTGACAGGCGCCACATTCACGGAAAAAAGTCAAAGATATCTTATTTGTAAATGTAAATCGCTAAATTAAGGCTTTCAGCCCCTGCGCAGGGACCTTTGTGTGGCACATCACAATTCGGCTCAAGTGCTGTCCGCGGTGCTCGAAACACGCCCCCTCGTATAGACATTGCAGAAACTAGTACACACTCATCATTGCTGACTGGGGCTGTGGAGTCACGTAGCGACATGGCGCGCAGAAAGGCGCGGAGTGACTGGCTTGCTCGACATGCGGTGACAGCAGTGCTGGTGCTCCTGGGGCTGTGTATCCACGGGGCAGATGGTGAGTGGATAGCAGCAGCATCAGCTGGTGCCAGCATGGGAGCTCGGACTTGCGAGCAGCAGCAGCAGCAGCAGCATGTGTTGCTGCTGCAGCACCAGCAGCAGGTGCTGCAGCTGCAGCGCCATTCAGCACCCACCATTGAAAGCTAGTCAGCAGGGCCAATTAAACCCACTTCACAACGAACGTATCCTAATGCCACGGCAGCAGCAGCAGCAGCACCAGCAGCAGCAGCAGCAGCACCAGCAGCAGCAGCAGCAGCAGCACCAGCAGCAGCAGCAGCAGCAGCAGCAGCAGCAGCACACCAAGCCAGCAGCTGGTCAGTTCAGCAGCCCTGTCACTGTGTATGCCTCAGCACCAGCCTGCCATGACCTTGCAGCACCCTGCAGCGGCTGCCAGCGCACAACATGTGTCAAAGTGTGCGCACCAGTGTCAGAGAGTGTCTACTTGCTGGTCAGATTTCAGTGCAGGTGGCTGCACAGCGCATAGAACTCAGCAGCACCACCCCTGATGGCAGCTGCAGCAGCAGGGCACAGGCACGCGTAGGCTCACCAGCAAGATTTCTGGCACATTCGATCCCGTTGACTCTTCAAAAGCATGCAAATGCTAAATGTCACGACAGGACTGCATGCACTGAATTTATATTGCAGCTATGCAGCACCTGCACTGACTGCAATTAGAGAAGGTCCTTAAGGTCCCTGAATGCCGAGCTCTGTCAACCCAACCAATTTCTGAGATGTGTACCGCTTCATTTTCTCTGATGCTGTCACTGCTGCAGCATGGTGTGCTGTTGTTGTGGGCGAGTCAGAGCCCTTTGGCAGCAGCAGCAAGTGCGGGACCCCATTCAGCCAGAGAGAACGAGACACAACATGGCACATGAAGAAACTCAATGTCTTCTACTCTGACGGCTGTGTAACCGGCCTCAAAGTACAGTTTGGCTACAATGCAGCTGACAGTCAGTTGCTTGGCGAGCAGCGCAAAGGCGGCACGGAGAAGCACTTGTCACTGGGTGACAGCGAATACGTCACCGGCGTGGAAGTTCGCACCGGGAAGTGCATCGAGTTCCTGAAGTTCACCACGAACAAGAAGCAGAGTGTGGCGGTGGGCAGCGGCAGCGGCATCTGGGTGAACAAGCCCCAGAACAATGCGTATGTATTTGGCTTCAAGGGAGATGGTGCAGGTGAGAGCGCTCAAGTGTTGTGACAACAGCAGCAGCAGCAGCAGCAGCAGCAGCAGCGGCAGCGGCATCTGGGTGAACAAGCCGCAGAACAATGCATACGTGTTTGGGTTCAAGGGAGACGGCGCAGGTGAGAGCAAAGGTTTAGGTTTAGTGTCGATAGCGGCAGTAGCAGCGGCCGCAGCAGCAGCAGCAGATAACACAATAATGCAAACGTGTTTGGCTTCAAGGGAGATGGCGCAGGTGAGGGCAGTGGATGCACTTGATATGGATAACAACAACAGCGGCAACAGCAGCGGAAGCAACAGTCGCAGAATGCAGAAGCAAGACGTGGTTGGCTTCAAAGGAGATGGCGCAGGTGAGAGCGGCAGCAGCAGCAGCAGCAGGAACAACATCAGCAGCAACAACATTAGCAGCAGCAGATCTGGCATCCAATCACTTTCTGTGATGGCGCGGCGGCTTGTTTGCCATGGCTTGTGTATGGTACGGCAGCAGCTGAGGCATGCCAGTGCTCCTTTAATTGTTACACTCAACCTTTGTTGTGCATTGCTGGTGTTGACAACCTGAAACTGCTGGAGCTTTGCATCTGCATGCCATGTGTGTGAGCGCCTGCAGGCAAATGTATGCATGGCAAGCTGCAGCTCATGTGTGCTTCAGACTTGCTGCTCATCGATGCTTGGAACTGACAACGCAATGCATCCTGTGTGCTTGTTTCCTGCAGGCAAATGCGCGCATGGCCTGAGCAAGCTGCAGCTGATCTGTGCTGCAGAGTTGCTGCTCGAGTTGGCTTTAAACTGACAAGTCCATGCCTCTCGTTGCGCTTGTTTCCTGCAGGCAACTGCGCGCATGGCCTTGGCAAGCTGCAGCTCATTTGGGCCATCGAGGACTGCCAGAAAGCAATCAAAGGCGGTGCAGCAGAGGCCGGCAGCAAACAGATCGAGCTGCCAAACCCTAGCAGGATGCCGGAGCAGCAGGCAAACCCCAGCAAGCCTCCTTTTAAGCCTGTGGAGGTGCCCACGCCGGTGCCAGTGCCCACACCTGTGCCGGTGCCTGTGCCGACCCCTGTGTGAGTGTGCTGCCGTCAGAGGTGCCAAGCGCACAGCCTGTGTTGTTGCAGCTACAGCCAGCACCAGCACAGATCCAGCAGCAGCAGCAGCAGCAGCAGCAGCACAGGTTCAGCGTCACCAGCAGCGTCACCAGCAGCAGCAGCAGCAGCAGCGTTGCATTGCTTCAGCTGGCGGAAATTCAATGTCTTCGTTTTCTTTACTGTGCTTTCTGTGCTAAGACAGTACGTGCAGTCTTGCTGAAATATGCTGACTCTCACTGCATGTTGCTGTTTTGGGTGTCATGCGAACATGTGCAAACCATGGTGTAATCACTCACACCATTTGAAGCATCTGACGGCACTCTGTAATCTGCACCTGCCCCTGCTGCTGTACGTGTCGTGCAGGCCTGTGCCAGTACCAACACCAGTCAATGTGAGCAATAACTACTGCTTGAGCAAGGCAAAGCAACTGTAATGGCTTGCATGTGACCAGCACATGATACCATATGCGGCCAGCACACCTCATGTGTAGTAATGCTTGTTGCGATACTAGTCCGTGACCCTCCTTTTTCAGCAGCAATTGTGATATTTCTGTGACAAACTGCCTGCAGGTCACAAACAAGGTTCCAGTGCCTGTGCCTGTCCCAGTGCCGACGCCGGTGAGAGCGCAGACGATGCAGCCCCGATTGCCACGCAACATGTTATAACTGTTATGACATGTTCAAACTTTGTACAGGGACCATGCAGAAAAACAAGCCTCCTGCTCAGCACCTGATCTTTCTGCATGCTGTTTGACGTGGGTCTGCTGCGTGCATTTACAGTACACAACTGTAAGTATCTCTGTTGGTGGTGTGTTGTGCGCAAGCTTCCATTGCATGAGAAGACTGTCAGGCATTTCATTAACCACACCTTCGAACATCTGCTTGTTTGGATGCTGCTGATGCGCAGGTCAACGTGACTGTGGAGGTGCCCACACCCGTCCCCGTCCCAACACCGGTAAGCAATGCACACAATCTGCTGCTTGGCTGAGGCCTGATGTTACACAGCACTGTGCCGGCTTGGTACTACTGCTTAGCTGCTTAACCGCCGTCTCAGCATTGGCAACATGCAACGGCTGTTTGTACCGCTGAGGCTGCTTGTGGCTTTCTGCTTGCAGGTCAACGTCTCTGTGCCTACGCCCGTGCCAGTTCCAACGCCGGTGAGCAGTCAAGCCTCAACATGTTTTGCAGTACTGTGACGCATGACAGCAGCTGGTTGCCAGCTCCTGACACACACAGCAGCAGCGGCAGCAGCAGCAGCAGCAGCAGCATGTGTTGACTTTGTGATACATGGTAAAATGCAGTCCATTGTTGGTCTTAAAATGGCAAGCGTGCGCTTTGGACTCAGGGAGTGTGTTTAGCGGCTCATGAATCATCAATCAACTCAGAGAAAGCAAGCTAAGGCATGGCTTCATGCTGCTTGTGTGCAGGTCAATGTCACCGTCAACATCCCCACACCAGTGCCGGTGCCAACACCAGTACGTTGCTGCAGCCAGATCAATGCTTTTGTTCAGCCAGCAACTTGATGTAATGCACAACTGCCATGGGCAAGCTGACGTGTCATTCGCTGTTTTTCCAGCCCAAAGCTGCTTCATCACACAAGCTGTTATTATCCTATTACAATATCAGACAAACAGGTCGAACGCGGCGCACACAGCTACTGGTGTGGAGAAAATCACAGCGCCTGGTGCATGCCTGCTTGATACATGTTTGCTTTGCGCCGGTTGGCTTTGAATCTGTTTGATCAACAATGACTGACTCTTGCATGCTTGCTGCAGATCAATGTGACCATCCCAGTGCCTGTGCCAGTCCCCACTCCTGTAAGTGGCGTGCTGGGTTTCTACCCAAACGCAGCTGAAATCAGTTGCAGTCAGCTCCGCAACGTCTTGCGCATGAAATGTGAATGCATAAGCCATGGAAGAACAGCAGCAGCAGCAGCAGCAGCAGCAGCAGCAGCAGCAGCAGCAGCAGCAGCGGCGGCACCACGTAACCAGCACAGCATTGTGACGTAGCTTAAGACGTCACCAGCTGATGCACCAGCATCATGTGCTTTGTGAACCAAGCCAGAGACCGCCTGTGTCACAGAGCTCAAAGTCATAAATTGAGTGTGTCTGCTGCCATGCATGTTATGCATTGTAGGTTAACGTGACCATCCCCGTGATGGTGCCAACCCCAGTGTAGGTTGCAGCATCATGCCTGCATACATCTTAGTCACAACTTCCCTTGCAGTTCCCGGGTCTTGAATATGTTTGAAGCATAGCTTGGTATGTCAAGCAGCTTCTGCATGACGCCTTTTGGCTTGCCCGCTTGCCTTTGTGTGAACACCATGTGGCATGCATGCATGTAGCAGAGGGGTCACATTGGTGTGCTCACCTGGTGTACGCCACCACTAACACCTGAGAGATTGGCATGTGTGCCTTGCTGCATCAGTTCCTGACTGACAAATACTGTTTTCCTGCTGACTGCCCTGCAGGCCCATCCCTACGCCGGTGCCGGTGCCAACACCTGTGTGAGTGCATCTAGATGTTTTGACCAAGCTGTGTTTGTTTATGACACAGGGCTGAGCTACACTACTTCCGCTGCACGCAATGCTGTGGATAAACGGCCAGCTGCTGAGCTATCACTCGCTGCAGCACAGAAGTCTGGTGCTCAACCTGAGACACACATACAATCCCAAGCTTAAAATGCAATGCCTTCCATCGCATTCCACAGCAGGGTTCGGTTCACATAATGATCTGTTCATTGCTCTCGCCTGCTGACACCTCTGCTGCTGCTATCTATTTTAACCCCTAACTGCACATGCAGGCCCGTGCCCACGCCCGCACCGGTTCCGGCACAGCCCCCGGCCGTGCCGCTGCCGGTCAACCCCGTGACAGCACTTTGCGACGCGAATGAAGACCTCGTCGTATTTACAGCCTCGACCGCGCTGCGCTGCGCGATCGGCAGCCAGGGCGCGAAAGTGGGCCGGCTGCTCGCCAACACGAACAGTGCTGCGGTCAAGTACGCGATGTATGTCGGTACGGAGTGTTATGACATGGGCTGCGAGGCGCCAGGACCACAGGTAAGGCTGCGCAAGTGATGGCATTGAGTCCTTGGGGTTTTGAGGTTGGGGTTGAGTCCTTGAGGCTTTGAATTCGAAGTGCTATGACATTGGGTGCGAGGCGCCAGCTCCAAAGGTGAGAGCCTGCAGATGCGGATCCAGGATTCGGGTTTGGGGTTTCCAGCGTTTAGGGTTTGGGTTTGCTGCAGCGCTACGACAAAGGGGTGGTCAGCGTGCAAAGTGCAAGTTGTGCAGCTTTCAAGGGTTTTCACGTCGTACAGTAATTGCCCGTGTGTACCCTGCTGCTGCTGCTGGTGGTGACACACCAGCCCAGCAGCTGCTGCATGGCGTACTTGTATCCAGCGTTTGACGCGCATGCTGTGCAGAAGAAAGCCTAACCGACAGGCAAAAACACATGCCTAATTCTGCTGTCTTTCCTTGCCATTCACAAAGTGTCTTACTTAGGATTCTAAATTAAAAAAAATGGTATTGCTTGTGCGTGCAGGTCAGCGCCCCACTGCAGCCCCAGCTGCCCGCTGCCAGCTTCACCAGCATGGGCAAAGGATACAGCAGCGGCTTATCAGCAGGCGGCATGAGCAGCAGCAGCAGCATGAGCAACGGCATGTGGGGCAGCAGCAGCAGTGTGATGATGCCTGGTGGCAGCAGCATGGTGAGCGGCAGCAGCTTCTCACCCATGCCCAGCTACAGCAGCAGCAGCAGCAGCAGCAGCAGTGTTATGATGCCTGGCAGCAGCAGCATGATGATGAGTGGCAGCAGCATCACACCCCTGACGCCAAGCTACGCCAGCAGCGGCATGATGGGAGGTGCAACCACCTTCATCGACGGCAATGACGACAGTAACAATGATGACGATGTTAATAACAAGCGCCGCAAGCTTGCTGCTGCTGAGGGCTTCCCAGGAAAAGGTGCAATGGCTGCTGCTGTGGCTCATCTGGGCAAGGCAGCAGGCATGAGCATCAGCAAAGATGAAACCCCTGCAGAGCCTCAAGTAGTGTATGTGCCTGTTCCTGTGCCTGTGGCAGTGCCAGTACAAGTGCAGCAGCAGCCCCCAATGGTTGTGCTGCCGCCGCCGGTACCTGCAGCCAAGTGCAGCTTTGCGATCTGTGTGCCGCAAGGATCTCAGCCGGCAGTGACAGGAGTTAGCAGTGGTGCTATGGCCGTGGGAGGTGGCCAGCAGCAGCAGCAGCAGCAGCAGCAGCAGCAGCAGCAGCAGATGCAGCAGATGCAGCAGCAGATGCAGCAGCAGCAGATGCAGCAGCAGCAGATGCAGCAGCAGCAACAGTTGCAGCAGCAACAGATGCAGCAGCAGCAGCAGCAGATGCAGCAGGCCGCTGCACAGCAGGCAAATGCTCAGCAGGCTGCAATGGGATGAGGGGTCAGTCTAAGTTGATGATATCAAAGTGTGTCAAACACGTGGGGTGTGCCTGTTATAGAGCAGGAGGTGCTGCTTAGGCGGTATCCAACTGCTACAAGGGTGCTGAGCTCAGGCTACTGCCTAAGTAATGACTGCGCTGGAAGCACTGTGGATGCACCAGCTGTGTGTGAGCCATACCTGCATGGTGCTTTTGCTGCAATCAAGCAGCGCTGTATATGTATGACTGTGAAAGCTGCCAGCGTTGGCAACGGGGAAAGGTGGCAACGGGGAAAGATGTTTTACAGGATACAGCCATGTTCGGTGCACGACAGATGTGCGTGACACACAGCAAGTGTCACAGGACTGGCACGAGACGCGTGTGCGGCGCACTGTAGTATAGTGCGCAGCCAGCAAATGACCCACCATTGACAAGCCGCTGCAAGCAATGTGCGGTGTGGGGCGGGGGCTTCGGTGTGGTGTACTAACATATGATGATGCTGATCATCATGATGAGAATCAAATTGCCTCAGGCTGGATAGTATCCAGCAATAATGCCTGTGATGGTGTTTGCGGTCAATGCATGGTTGCATGTGCACTGTTTATCTGACTGAATGCTTGCGAGCAAGCCCAGCGCTAGGCTCCAAGAAAATGGCATGGCTATAATAGCTTTTCCCATGTGTGTTTTGCAGCAGCACGCTTACTGTGTACATGACCTGGTAACAAACGGATTTGCACTTGTCCAACTCAAGAAGATCTTGCAGTGCTGCTGGTCGGTGGTCCTCAAGCGATCTGCGGCAGGAGTCAAGCTGCTACTGGCCAAACAGCACCGCACTGTTGCAGTGGCGGCCACTGCCATGCGGCATCAGCAAAGCACATTTGCTTTGTATATGGGCACGTGGTGCTTTGCAAAATGCAGAACGCACCCTTGCCAATATGCTGGGCATATACATGCCCTTAGGCTAAGTCTTGCTCACGCTAGAGGTAACCTACATTTGGATCTGATGAAAGCTTCTGTTACAGCATCAGTTTCTACCAGATTTGTCAGAATGCTCACAATGCATAAGGCTCTCGGGTGCAGGTGCAACAAAAGACAATGACACCGCCGCAACAAACACGCTACGATGTCCTGCAGCAATGCAGCACCAGGCTGCGCCCAAGATCGCACCAGGCAGCACATAGGTCGCAGCAGCAGCCCTGCCTTGCAACAGCGCCCAGCAGCGATGCCTGTTGACGGCACGTCCAAATAGCTGACTTTGCCAACGGCCATCTACACAAACCATCCATGCAAGGGGTATGTGTGAGAGGGTATAACACCCCACTGCACCTGGCGAGTCAAACCGTGCCTTGCCATTTAATAACAACGTTATGACACTTGCTGCAACCCAGCCCTGCAGCAGCCACTCCCTGCCATGCATTGCCCTCGCGATTCCCCTCACACTACAGCAGTTGCACAAAGAATGTGGCAGCCATGAAGCCAGTGCAGCAGCTGCACAATCAGACAGTCCACAACCTTGGACGTGCCACAAGGCAAGATCTGTGCCCGGTCGAAGAAAAAAACCTGCACAGTCAATACCTTGCACGATGACAGCTGTGCAAAACTGCTGCAATCTGCACACTCATACTTCCAGCAAACACTTGCGTTGCATGCTGGAATGCTGTAAAACCAGAACACACTACTGCCACTGCCGCCGGGTGCCCAATGTCGCTGATGAAATGAGGCGCAAACTGTCCTGCCTCAACAAAATGACAACGTGAATCCTGTAAACAGACCTTGCAGCAGCTGGATGCTGCGCAGTGCTGCTAAGCCTGCTGCACTGACGCAAACCATAACAACAGCAGCAGCAAAGCACGCCTGCACACATCCAACAGAAATCTTGACATCACACGCAGTGCAGTGCTTGGGCTGCCGGCCTATGATGATGCTGAATGCGGGCATAAGCATGCTACACCGATATCTGCTGTGCGTAAATGCCACTCTAATGATGATGCGAACATATGCACTGGAGGACACCAAACAAGAACACGTGATCCAGAACACACACATAAACAGGACTTGGCATCATGCTGTATGTGCAGAGGCAGAGCTGAACACCGAAGCCCGCTGTACACGTATCTACAGGGCAACTGCTGTCATAGCTGTGTGGCACTGCAGCGCCACTCCTTGACCAGACAATCAACAATTGTTATGTTGCAAGCTGCAGGAAATGCTGCAGCAGCAGCGACGCCAGACTCCGTACAGCATGCAGCAACAACAGGGAGATAACGAGACGCGTAGAACATGATGGTGCCACTGCCGCTCTTTTCAGCAACGGGCCGCGCAGCACGTACTGCAGCATCAGGTTGCAGCAGCCTAGCAATAGGCCGCCGGCCTATTGCTAGGCCGTCATCAGCAGCCAGTTGCCTGTTCCGTTTGTCCTTCTTTTTACTCGTAGGGCATGATAGTGATGGTGCCGGTTCCGCTCTTCTCAGCCACGGGCCGCGCAGCAGGCCGCAGGTCCTTGCCGGTCAGCGCAGCTAGCAGCGAGTAGGTGCCCTGGCAGCAGCAGCAGCAGCAGCGGCAGCAGCAGCAGCAGCAGCAGCGCCGGCAGCAGCAGAAGCAGAAGCAGCAGCGCAAGCTGTTGTGTGACCTGGGCAAAAGCTGCCATTTCTAGGGGTGTTGCAGTGGGATTGCAATCTTCTGCAGTACCTGATTGCCACAGTCAGTGCGGAGCTGCACCTGCCATGGTGTACAGCAGCTGCCGTGGTGCACGGTCAAGGCTGCATCACAGCAGCACCCACCTTGGTCAGCTGGTGGCACAGCCGCCCCAACGGGCCCACCACAGCATTCGGCTGGGTCAACTTGCTGCTCAGCAATTAGTTCATTGATCACATGAAGCTCAAACATAACATAATAGCTTAAACATAACAAAATTTGAGTGCGGTGGCCTCACCTTGGTCAGCTGGTGGCACAGCAGCCCCAGTGGCCCCACCACAGCACTCACCTTGGTCAACATGCTGCTAAGCAGTCAGTTCATTGATCAAATGAAACCCAAACATAACACGCAACAATTGCTGAGGCTCACCTTGGTCAGCTGGTGGCACAGCAGCCCCAACGGGCCCACCACCGCATGCACCTTGGTCAACATGCTGCTAAGCAGTCAGTTCATTGATCGTTTGAAACTCAAATACACAATGAATTTAGTGGGCCTCACCTTGGTCAGCTGGTGGCACAGCAGCCCCAGGGGCCCCACCACGGCACTCAGCAGGATGCTGTGCGCTGTGGGCACGCGCGACACCAGGCCTGCAGCAGCAGCAGCAGCAGCAGGAGCAGATAGTGGTGCAACACAGTAAGCTTGACTACATGCTCCTGACGCCTCGTTGACTGTGCAGGCAGTTAGCGCAACGGCTTCCAAAGTTGGCGCACAGCTCAACACCAACTAGCAGCAGCCAGCCATGGTTTTACCGTCCCACATGCTCAGCAAACTGCTTTAAAAAGCTGGCAACACAGCAGTGGACACGATCTGCAGCTGGCAACACAGCAGTATACACGATCTGCAACTGGCAACACAGCAGTATACATGATCTGCAAAGTTGTTGGCTCACCGTCCAGGTATGCAGAGCGTGCTGCAATGAGGTTGATGGCTGCCACGTGCAGCAGGAAGGAGGCTGCGGTGAAAGGCCGTGAGAACAGCGCCATCACACTGCCCAGGGTGGGGAAGAACTGGGGGTTGAAGCCGCCTGCAACAAGAATGACAGATTCGAAAAGTCAGTGACAGGTCGGTTAGTGACGGTACATTGGGAGCAGAGCTTGACAGGCCCATATCGCTGCTCAAGGTTGAGAACAAGCGAGGGTTCGGAGTTGCCTGTGCGGCAACGTGACATATGCGCAGCACCTTGAGTTGTGAAGGGCCGTGAGAACAGCGCCATCACGCTACCAAGCGTAGGGAAGAACTGAGGGTTGAAGCCGCCTGCGCATAGTGCATTACGCATGTGACAGTTTAGCGATGGTAGTGTGCGAACAGAGCTGCCCAGCGTGGGGAGGAAGTGAGGGTCAAGTCGCCTGCGCAGCGGATGATTGCAGCGTGTTGTGACACAGGTGGCTCTTGCTTCTTTTGCTTCTGCTTACTTACTCACAATCCCTGTAAAATCTACAAAGCACTCAATCACATCAATCAGCGTACGTGAACTGCAATTACAACAGGTATGCGCTTACCCCTGAGACCCTCCTCCAGGCCTCCAGGCATCATTAGGTGCAGCGTGTAGGGGCTCTACACACAATACATCACAAACAGCACACAAACATCAGAAGTAACAACCCAGCACCAGCCTCACCCTTGAGCCCCTCTTCCAAACTGCCGGGCATCATGAGGTGCAGCGTGTCGGGGCTCTACACACACATTACACCACAAACAGCACATAAAACATCAAAAGTAACACCCCAGCACCAGCCTCACCCTTGAGCCCCTCTTCCAGGCTGCCGGGCATCATCAGGTGCAGCGTGTCAGGGCTCCAGCTGGCCAGCAGCACAGCACCGTACAGAATCTTTTGAAGCCCATTGCTATCGTTTCAAAACCCCGGATCACAACATAACAAATCACAACATTGTCCCAGTCAAGATGCCTCATAAAGCATTACATGTACACTGGTGACAAAGCAACAGCCTCACCCTTGAGTCCCTCTTCCAGGCTGCCGGGCATCATCAGGTGCAGCGTGTCGGGGCTCCAGCTGGCCAGCAGCACAGCACCATACAGCACCCCCAGCACGACCAGCGGCGTGTTGCTGCGCGCGCTGCGCTGCGTGATTGCTGCGGTAGGCGCCAGCGCCATCTGCAAGAAGCAGTGCGATACAATACAGTGCAGTCTTAGTTGATTATTGCTGATTGTGATGAGTTTATGGTTACTTTGTCGCATCCAACAGGCGGCTGCGCTGCGTGATGGGCGCGGTGGGCGCCATCTGCACAGCGCCACTGTCTTATCATACCAGTACAGTGACAACCAAGCGACGGCATGCAGTGATAACACAAACTGGGTCTGCTGTGCAGAAGAGGAGATGTTTATTTGTGGGTGAGTGTAAAAGCCGTGTTGCAGCTGGCTGGGTGTGGCAGCCAGCATTGAAGGCCTGCTTGTGCTGGGCCAGCACACGATATGCTGCTGTTGGCCGGGGAAGCATAATCATCACTTGATATCATAGTAATCGCAGGTGAAGCTGCAGCAGCATGAGGGGTGCATCCTGTGCAGCATGCAGGAAGCATCTCAGCAGCATCTCTGACGCTGCGCTGCCGCTGTGTCTCTAGAGGCTCTGCCTTTTTTGATGTGTGCATCAGCACCACTTTCACGTTGCTCACCAGCAGTATCAGCAGCGTGCAGCATGCTGCAGCTCCTGCCATTGCATACGGCAGCCATGGCCCTACTGCAGCTTGTAAAGCAGGGAATGATGCAGCGCCAGCTGCTGCTACTGGAGCAGCAACAGCAGCGGCAGCACCTGCAGCTAGCCTGCTGCTGTGTTGCCGTGGCCTCAACTGGACTATAGGTGATGCGCTACTATGCTGGGCTCCCGGTGCTATTACGTGGTGGCCTGTTTTGTTCGAGATCAGCCCGATCGTTCTCCGGGCTGTGCTGCTGCTGCTGCATCTGCATCTGCTTAGGACTCCGAGTGAGCGTGGCTGTAAAGCTGCCATTATGTCGTTCTTCTTTTCTATTAGCCAGCAAGCTCTGTGTCTGTTGCAGCTTGCGACCTTGGGCGCTCAGGTGCCTCGCTCGCAATTCAAAACAGCAGTTGTGTATGCACGATCTTCAGCACCTAGCAGAGCAAGTGTTTACGCAGCCGCTGCACACCTTACATGAGTCTTTGACACGGTTGTATTGATACCGCACAATGGATCTGAGCTAAGTCACGGCCATGTGGTACGACTCGTCACTAACACATCTGATGTGGGCCTGACAGGCCTGGGCCAGCTGCTGCAGCTGGCTGCCAATTGCTAGCTGCTCGCTGCATACATGACTGGCATCAGCAGCAGGGGGCCATGGATGTGCTTACCATGGAAGTGCTTGCCGCTGTTGCTGCCTGCCGTCATGCATGCATGCATATGTGTGGCACACTGCATGCACATATGTGGCACACTGTGCAGCGGCTTTCAAAGCCACAGTAAGTTACTGTGTGGTCACAGGGCGCTGTCCTTTGCTCTTCGTTGATTCCGCTCCCTGCAGAAAGGGCGCAGACGTTTTTTTAACTATCAACTCTAGTGTGGTGGTGCTTCACCCGCGTGTTCTGAGGGGTTTGAGGTGGTGCGCATGATGGTGTGTGCCGCACACACTTTGTCAACATTCACCAGTCCGTAGCGCGGCAAGTTGTTCATGCAGGCCTTGACCGGCAGTGCATGCAGCAGCAGCAGCAGCAGCAGCAGCAGCAGCAGCAGCAGCAGCAGCAGCAGCAGCAACAGCAGCAGCAGCAGCAGCAGCAGCAGCAGAAGCAGCAGCAGCAGCAGCAGCAGCAGCAGCAGCAGCCTGCTGCTGCAGCAGCAGCACTGAGTGCCCGGCTAGCTGGCAGGTTTTGTAACCAACCATGCAAACCGCGTTGTGGACATGCTGGGAGAAATGGTTGTGCTGTGTGCTGAGATCACAGCCTCATGATGCACAGTGTGCTTCGGAGTAATTCCAGCAATCACGTTCCCCCTTCTAGGCCAGCTGCCGATGGCAGAGTCGGATCTAACTTGCACGGCATGCATGCACCGTCACGGCCTCAGTGAGGCCGGCCTGGCGCCAGTGGCGCTGAGGTGTAGTGTTCACAATCAAGCTGGCGGGTTTTACGAGCAATGCTGGCAGCTGTGCGGTTGCCATGTGCAACACGTTGGAGGTCTTTTTTTGTGGTTACCAAGGGGGACCCATCTCACTGGCTGGTCACAAACGTCATCTAGGCAAGCCTATTTGACGAGAACCTGGAGGCACTCAGTGCCTCACCAATGAGACACGTCTAACACCCTTATCCCAGGAGGTGCCCAGTACTGTGCTACAGTACTAGTGCCCGGACCGAAAAAGCAAGGGAGTTGAACCCTCACACCTCCTTGATGCTCAATTGCATGCTGCACACACCCGACCGACACTCAGTGCCAGCCGCCCCAATGGAGTCTATAGTCAAGGTAGTGTCTTGGACAGGGAGAAAGCCGTACCAACTCCAAGTAATCCCACTAGCTCAGACAACGGCTCCAAAAGAATCATCTGATCATGGCAGCGTCGTGAGAGAGAAAAGCCAGCACGTTGGATGTCCCACGTTGAACAACCGTTGTGCAACCGTTGTGCCATGGCACATGTTGTGCACAACATGTCGACATGACGTCAGTGACATTTTGGATGTTCAACGTTAAAGAGCACGTTGGACGAGGGTCTCCTGTTCCAGCATTGCTTGAAGGTGTGCAGTCATGCATTCACTTGAGTGATTTGGTACCCAGGAGCCGTCTTAACTTGAATGAATGAATCGTCATGTGCTGCAATACATGTCACATGCAGTCACTGCAGCACGGTGCTGAGCTGTACACATGTGATCGTCACAGGTGCCATTACAGTGTGCAGCCTGATGCATTGCTTCACGTTGTCTAGTTATCACCGCATTTTGCTTATCCGTGCGAAGCTGGGCCAAACAAGCATCGCAGCAACGACTGCAGTCGTTGCGGGTCACCGCACTGTCACGCAGATGACACGTTCTGATGACGCACAGTAGACCAGACGTCACGCCTTGACATCAATTTCAATGATCGTCACAGCAAAATATGAGAGTTGATGCAACGTGAACACTGCAAGACGACATTTACAACGTGTAACCACAGGCACCCGTCCGTGAGGCGCTTACTCCCTAAAGCACAGGCACCCGTCCGTTAGGCGCTTTACCGCGGTGCCGTACGCTGTTATTCTGTGTGATTAGCGTTCTCTGTTTATTGCCGCAGTGCCACGTAAAGACAAGAAGAAGCTCACGACGCAACCAAAATGTATGTACAGCAGCATTTCGTGTCTGTGCGGGGTAGCAATAACTTAGATAGACAGCAGAAAAGCTCAGAATTGGCTGCCACTGCCCGCTACCTTAGACCGGCCCAGGTAGGGCTTTGTTCAATATACTTGCAGCATTGAACATACGTTTATGTGACGTTGATTAGTATTCTGTCTTAAGATTTATGGACAAATTCAGAAGCTCTTGGCTACTCCGACACCTTGCTTGGCCGGTAGTGATGGAGTGGTCATCCCGGTGCTACCCTCG
Source organism: Tetradesmus obliquus (assembly GCA_030272155.1). Lineage (NCBI taxonomy): Eukaryota > Viridiplantae > Chlorophyta > Chlorophyceae > Sphaeropleales > Scenedesmaceae > Tetradesmus > Tetradesmus obliquus. The sequence goes on along the minus strand of CP126200.1, from coordinate 1,248,233 downwards.
ACATCACCCGGCCCGGCGATCGCAGCCCCGTTGATTACACCGATTTCCACTGATGATCCGTATTGGTGGTTTGCAGGGGTTGCGGTGGTCTTTACGGGCTGGCAGCAGCAGCGGAGGACAGCAGCAGGTGCAACGTGGCACTCATGGCTGGGCAGACCAGTCAAACCACCAGCAGTGGCAGCTGCGCGCAGGCATTGAGCCTTTGGTGGCGCCGTCCTTCGAAGCAAATACAACACAGCGTATTCGTCAGCAGCAGTTGGCAAAGCAGGCTGCACAGGCTGATGAGCCTCTGCAAGCAGCATCACCAGCAGCAGCAGCAGCAGCAGCAGCAGCAACAGTGCCAGCAGTAACAGCAGGGCACGCTGCAGCAGCAGAGCCTGCCTTCTCCCTTGTCAACCCCAATTGGGTGATGCTGCCTGGTGTGTCAAAGCAGCATGCAAAGTTGGAGCGAGAGGTGTGAGAACCAAAGTTGTTTTCCCCTACCACAACCACAATCTTGATTTTTGAATGATCTGTTTAGTATGTGATTTACCAAACAAGCTTGTTTTGTGGTGACTCGCACCATCTGAGGTGGTGTTAGGATCCAATCTTCAAACATTCTGTATGTCGTCACTCATGCTGCACCGTGCAACAGCCTGCCCAACATACTGCTGCTGCCGCCGCTGCTGATGCCGCTGTTGCTGCTGCTGCTGCTGCTGCTGCTGCTGCTGCTGCTGCTGCTGCTGCTGCTGCTGCTGCTGCTGCTGGCGCTGGCGCTGGCGCTGCTGCTGTGTACAGATCTCCAAGGCAGCTGCCAGCCGCTGCCCCCTGCTCATCAATGCAGATGCTGGGATGGACACATGCAGGCTGGCAGCCAATGTGCATGCACTGGGGCTCACTCCACAGGTACAGCCAGTACGTTCAAATAAATATTTAAAAATAAATCAAAACAAATAAATAATTTTAAACAAGCTGTGCGCTGCATTTTAGGTGCATGGTGTGCTGCTAGTGGCGGTGGTAACAATTATGTCGGCACTACACTGGGCACGTGCTGCGGCTTGCCAAAGGTGGTAGCAGCACCATTCACACGTGATCTTTGACGGCTCGGATAAACTATGAATGCACACTGTGCGCAAGCTGCATTGTGTAGTGGCATCACAAACAGCTGCATGCTGAGCTCTCATGCATCGCTCTGCAGCTGCAGCAGTGCCCACTGCTGTTTGCACAGCACTTGACAAGTCTCCATCTACCTACATTCAGCATAACGACTGGCTAGCAGAGAGAACCACAGCGTTCTGAACCCTCTCCATCCCGCTTACAGGGATTCCTAGTCTGCCCTCACACATGTCACATCCTGTACCATTCGCTGCTGCTTGCAGGACGTCAGCACTCCTGCTGTGCAGCTTGTACTCAGCGCAGCAGCTGGCGCTGCATTGCCCTGATATCTGAGTCCTGCTGCCATGTTTGCCTGCTGTTGAACGGCCGCTCCCTTTATTACTAAAAGTTGTAGATCGTCGAGCACATAACACAATGTCACCTGATGTCTCCCAGGTTGCTCTTTTTGGTTTGATACAAGGCTGGAGCTCAAACTGTAGTTATGCTTTGTCACTAGTTGCAACCTGTTCACTGTGGCCTGTGCACACTGCTGCTGCTTGGCAAACGCCAACATATCTGCTATGCAGCACGACATCAGCACAGCATGAGCTAGCAGTGGATAGGCAGCGCTCCACACCCTCTCAACACCTGCGTTCTTGCGTGCCATCTCACTCTCCACGTGCCCTGTACGCACACTGCTGCTTGCAGCATATAACAAACCTCCTGCCGAACGACTGCTGCTTGCAGGATGCCAACAAACCCCTTGTGCAGGTGGACCTGAGCACAGCAGCCGGCCAGCAGTTGGCGGCCCAGCTCCTGACAGGCAGTGCAGGGGCATTGCAACGCTGCAGCAGCAGCAGCAACGGAGGCGGTATGCTGCTGCAGCTGCTGGCTGGAGGCACTCTTGTGCTCAGCAACACCCACAAGGTGCAGTGGCAGGGTAGCTCAAGCTGCGTTACACCCGCTGTAGACAATGAGATTACATGAGTTTGCATTATACATGTAAGCAGAGGACCGAAGCTGTGTTCCGCCAGACTCGGGCGGCGCAGCCTTTGGGGCGAGGGCACTGTTCAGATTTGAATGAAGCGGACAGCTTGCTCGCACGTCTGTTGTGCAGCTGGTGTTACGTACGTCTTCACCATGTTTGGTTCATAGAGGGGAAAGTGAGTGCAACAGAAAGACAGGTCATTACATGCGGTGCTGCCGCCATGCCACGGTGTGAGACACAAAAGGCTGAGCAAAGTCAACGCTTTGTCAGTCATGTGAACTGCCGCTGACACCGATGATGCTGCATCATGCATCTGGCTGTACAGGCCCCCACGCAGCTGCTGGCACTGATTGATGCAGCGGTGGCAGTGCTTGCTGCTGCTGCTGCCACGGCAGAGACCCATGGGTCTGGCCAGGCGCCAGCAGCAGCAGCAGCAGCAGCAGAAGCAGCAGCGCCCGGCAGTTTCCTGCAAGCACATGCGGCGCGCCTGGTGCTGCTGAGTCAGCTTCCTGCAAGCCAGCTGCAGGGGCGGCTGCGTGGCCTGGCCCCGCATGACGCAACTGCAACTGCAACACAAAACGCCTCGGCAGCAGCAGCAGCAGCAGCAGCAGCAGCAGCAGGACTTTCAGGCATCAAGGCAATCTCGGTGCCGCCGCTGCGTGCGCGGGCCAGCGACATCGCTCCCATGGCGCGGCAGGCTGCTCTGCCAGATGCGCTGCTGCGTGGATATGCTGCAGTACAACTGACAGATGCTGCGGAGTTGCAGCTGGCAGGTGGGACACAGGAGGAGTGAGGGTCACAGATGTAACAATCATGTTGTTACATTAGTGTTTGGCGCCTTTCAGCCACTCGGTGGCTCCTGGCCGGCGATCCCACCCATTGGATAAGTGAAGTATGTGCCATCCTTAGAGCGGCCACGCATGGCATGTTCAAGCACTTTGACAGGTAGATAGGAGAGGTTACAGTGTTGGCGTGCAGGCTACCACTGGCCAGGCAACAAACCGCTGTGATGCAGAAGCACTCTCAGTGCAGTGCATAACTGTTGCCAGGTGTGCATGCTGCACACTGTACATGTGTCGTGGTGCAGGCTACCACTGGCCAGGCAACGAAGTGGAGCTGGAGTGCCTGGTGCAGAGGGCAGTACTGCTACACCCACAAGCACCAAACAACAGCGGCAGCAACTGTGACTGCGGCAGCAGCAGCAGCAGCAGCAGCAGCAGCAGCGGCAGCGGCAGCAGCAGCGGCAGCGGCAGTGGCAGCGATAGTTGTGGGGACGCAGTGCTGACGCTCGATGCTGCTGACTTCTGGCCAGCTGCAGAGGAGGCTGACAGGTGCGTCAAAAACTTTGTCAAACCTGGTCAAAACATGGTTTGATTCGGTCAAACTTCACATGCAATCAGCTCAGCACTTCAATAACTCCTGCCCGTAACCCTACAAGCCTTGCTTGGTGGGAGTCTGATGCGTTGTGCTGCTGCATGCAGCAAGTACGCCAAAGGGTATTGGAGTCTGTTGCGTAAACTGTGCCTACCTCCACACGACTGGTCTTTTCACCGTTTGCTTGGTCTAAATTCCCTGCCCCTTGATCCAATCTGGTTGCTGTGTAGGCATCGCATTGACATCTTGGAGCTGCTGCCCTGGCTGAAGCCCCTGATGCTGGACACAGGTAAACCCTAATTGAACTGAGCCCTCGATGCTGGACACAGTTAAACCCTGAATCGAGCCCTTGATGCTGGACACAGGTAACCCGTAATTGAATTGAGCCCTTGATGCTGGACACAGGTAACTTCCTAAGTGAATTGAGCCCTCGATGCTGGAGACAGGTGAACCCTAATTGAATTGAGCCCTTGATGCTGGACACAGGTAAACCCTGATTGAATTGAGCCCTCGATGCTGGACACAGGTAAACCCTATTTGAAATGAGCCCTTGATGCTGGACACAGGTAAACCCTAATTGAGTTTCCAGCTAGGTGTGATCTATGACTGGTTGGTGTGCACAGGCGTGCATCATGTTATTCTGGAATGTCTGTTTCTTGTTGCTGCTGTCGATATCGCTGTTGCTGCTGTTACCATTGCTGATGCTGATGGTGATGCTGCTGCTGCTGCTGCTGCCACCGCCGCCGCTGCTGCCGCCGTCGCCGCTGCTGCTGCTGCTGCTGTTGCAGGGCTGTGGCCCTTGGGAATGAACAACATCATGAAGTGGGCCTACCCCCTGATCATCATCAGCTTGTTCTTGGGTCCGCAGGTGCGCTGGAAAAGACCGTTATCCAGGTATTTGACATAGCTATAGTAGTGCATTAACGCTAACCGAGGGTACACCACCGGTTTTCAGCCGGCGCTGGTCGCTTCCCCCCCTACAGATGAACAGGGTGTCTCAGCGTCAACTAAACCGCCCCCTTACATTGGCGACCATGAAGTGTGACATAATCCCTGATCATCAGCAGCCTCTATTAGTCTGCAGGTACCGTGTGAAGAACTGCATGAGTTACTTATGAATGCTTAGGCAGGAGACAATAGGGGACGTGACAAACTCCATGCATGTCACATAATCCTTGCAAGCATATGACAAACTCTTCAAACGTATCATGTCATCTGTGCAGGCATGCGATTCACTATGCATGCATGCCACGTCACCCGTGCAGGCATGTGACATACTATGCAACCATGAGATTGAAAGCTGCCTGCACTGAGCTGTCACGCGCTTGATAATGTGCTACCTGACAATTCAAACTTCCCGCGTACTAGACCACAACTGTGCCAGTGCTTTCGCCTGCTGTTGCTGCTGCTGCTGCTGCTGCCGCCTCAGGACCGCGAGTCGAGTGCGGCGCTCACTGTGTTCTGGGCGGGGTGGTGGCCGCTGGTGCTGCTGTCTTTTCCCATAATCGGAAGAGCGTGGTGCGCTATGTGGTGGGTGCCGGATGGCGGTGCTGAAAACTGACCAACTTAGACACGGTAAATGCAAAGCTGTGCACCTGCAAGGAAAGCTGGACTGAGCAAAGCTGGGTGTTGTGCTGGCGGTTGGTGCTGCGTGTCTCTGATTGTTCTGGAGCCATGCTTCCTGTCCAATAGCCTGTTTGCCGTGTTGCTGATACCACCAACGTTGCCACGTGGCGTAGCATGTAGCATGCAGTTTCAAGGAGAAGCCTTCTACAAACGTCAGGCAGTGACGATGTCATTCCTCAGGGGTATTACATCGGCCTTTAACAACTGACAAAGTGACAGAATAACAAGTGACAATGACATGTTATTTTGTGTTGCCTGCAGTCCCTTCATGCTAACCGGGCAAGTGGTGCAAGCAGCAGTGGGCAAGGATGTGGCTCCTGTAGACCCTGTACCAGTCACACCACCACCAGCAGCAGCAGCAGCAGCAGCAGCAGCAGGAGCGATGCCCTCAAGGCTGCAGCAGGGGCAGCTGATTGCTTCGCTGCTAGCAGCAGCACAGGCAAAGTGGGGGGCGCTTCAGCGCTGGGTGCCTGCGCATGCTGCCTGGCACAAGTGGCAGCTGCAGAAGTGGCCAGAGGCTGAGGGTGAGTTGTTGGATGAGAAGTTGATGACTATTGCTGATTGATGGATGAAAAGAAAATTCAAACGTGCTTGTGACAAAGTTCCCTGCGTGTGTTTCAAAGAGCAGCTTGCACCAGCACTTTGTTGCAAAACTGCAAAAGTGTTGATGCATCCGAGTCGGAGCGAGGTTGTTTATCATCCCCCCCCCCACCCACCCTTCCTGCTGGCTGCTGCTGCTGCCGCCGCTGCTGCTGCTGATGCAGTTGCTCTGTGGGGAAATTGGCTGCTGGTGGCTGGCTTTGCTGCCATCCTGTGCTGGGAGGAGCTGGACGACCTGCCACACCACGCAGCGCTGTCCGGCTGGCTGCTGCTGCTGATCACTGGTAAACTTGATTTGCCTAACACGCGCGCGTACATAAGGCTGAAGCACTGTGAGCAATGCATGCAAATGCGTGGCACGCAGCACAGTCCAGTTGCTGCTGCTGAACACCAGTCAACACTGGAACGGATACTGAAAGGTGCATTGTGACCCTGGCGGTTGAACGCATACAATTGTGCTGTGTTTGCAACCAGCTGCAGAAGTTTGATTTGCTGCGTATGCAACTCCACTGTGGTGAGCTTTCCGGATGTGTTGTTGTCATGCTGCTGCTGCTGCTGCTGCTGCAGCTGGTGCGGTAGGCTTCTCCATGGTCTTTGAGAAGCGGCTGTGGTGCAGGCACATCTGCCCAATCGGGGTGAGTTGGCTGGATTCAGGATTACTGGCAGCTTTGGCGCATGCATGTGACTGCTAGACTCTATCAGGTTGAACCTGCTCTGTCGTGTGTAAGGTGTTGCTTCAGTGCCCATTGCCTATAAGGCAATGACACATGTGTTTCTCTAAAGCATGAGCAGCAGACGCATGCGTCTCTCCAAAGCATTACTGTGCATTACTGAGCCTTAGCGCTCAACTGTAATGTGAGCGTGCAGAAGAGGCGCCCGGCTCACCATGTCGCCTAAAACATAGAAGTAACACGTTATGTTTGCATGTGCTGCTGCCAGCTGAGATCTGCTAGCTGTGCTGCTGCCAGCTGAAACCTACTATGCTAAGTCGTCTGTCTATAGATCTCGCCTGCTTATCTGAGCTCACCCAATGATGAGGAAAAGGGCAGCCTGCTGAACCGCTTGCGTGCGCCAGCGCAATTGCAGCATACTGCATGCCGGCCAGGTTGATCTTGCTGCTGCCGTCGTCGCCGCTGCTGCTGCTGCTGCTGCTGCTGCTGCTGCTGCTGCTGCCATGCCCAGGGCATGAATGGGCTATTCTCCAAGCTCAGCTGCACCGAGATCCGCAGCAGGCCTGGCATATGTGCAGCCAGCCAGTGCAGCCGCCACTGCCACAAGGTGAGATGACACATGTGTTACATAACATGTCACATGATAGTATCAAAGGGCAGAGCAGTGCATCAGGCATTGAATACTGGCTGTTGCGCAGGCATTTCCTGATGGTCACATTAGTAAACTGAACCGTGCTCTGATGTGTTGCATGATAGCAACACCAACAGCCTGCTAGCACATGTTGTTTGATTGTTTTTTTCTGCCGACATACAGGGCCGCCTGGTGACAGGCATGGCAGCAGCCACCGGATCAATGGCAGCTGAGAGGCACTCCCTGTCAACCGCACTCATGCTCAGCAGCAGCAGCAGCAGCAGCAGCAGCAGCAGCTACTGCACCCTTGCTGGGCCTCTGGAGGGTTCAGAGGTCAGCATAGCTGCGCTGCAGCTGCCCGGGTGCCCCATGAACACCTACCCTGCAAAGTGAGTACTAAACACCTTGATTTGCAGTGCACGAGCTTGCTGTGCAAGCAGTAGCATCTGGCACCTCTCTACAACGCTAAAAGCTCGACGATTGCTGGTTCACTCACTGCCGGCCATATAGCTTACTGCCTCGCCTTTGTGGCAGCCTGTCACATGGCGTCACCTGCTGCCCCTGATGTTGTCTGCTTTGCCAGCAGTGATGCTACACTGCTGTGGCGTGTCTTTGTGTCAGCATTACAAGCAATCTTCACCGCCGCCGCTGCTGCTGCTGCTGCTGCTGCTGCAGGCACGTGGACAACAAGGACTGTGTGATGTGTGCAAACTGCCTCAGGGCTTGCCCCTCCGGCAGCGCACAGGTGAGGCGCCGGTTTGTGTTATAACTTAATTATAACACAATTCAAACTGTAGTCCTGCATGCTAGTAACAGGCAGCGGGCTGCCATGGGCCTGACATGTCGTCATCATCATCATGTTAATCTAGGATTGAGGTTTCAGAGGTAACCCTACCACCTTAAGCCACAGCAACTTTGCCATGCGCCTGACGTGTGTTGTTAGTGCCTAGCTTGCATGCACATTCGCGCCAGTGCACGTGTGAGATCGACTTCTTCGGCAACCTTTGGCAATTGAATGAGGAATGCCAATGATCCTGACGGTGGCAATATTCTTACAGTCAAGCTCACACATGCAGAACAGCTCTGCAAATAACACTGTGTGGTGTTGCTGTGCTTGTAATGTTGCAGTGGAGGCTGCGGCCTCCAGCAGCAGACTTGCTGCGCGACCACTCTGCAGCTTGGCATGAGCTGACACTAATGTATGTGCTGCTAGGCGCAGTGCTGCTTCACAAGTGAGCTGCTGAACATGGCCGCATCCAAGGGTGGTAGTCCGTTGCATCACCTGCTGTGTCCCTTCCTCGGCAGTGTACCCTACTTCCGCATGACAGCAAGTGGTGTACTGGCTTTCAAGTGCTGTGTCATTACTGGTGCTGACGTGTCAACATAGTCAGGGATTGCAGCTTCGAGTTTTTTGGGTCAAAACTGTATGCCGGCTAGCAAAAATCGCAAGAGCTTGCACAATTGTTGTGTTTGGCGTGCACAGTGTGCAAGGCCGGCCATCATGTGTGTTGACGCCGCTGCTGCTTGATCATCAGCAACATTGTCGGAAATTTGTGAGGTGTTGAATCAATGAGGTTGAATCAACAGGGGTGTCAATCATGGTTGAATCAACAACATGATGTCGCCCATCAGGCCACAGCATCAACCTGTGCTTCTGCTTGATGTGTGCTTGCAAATCAACAGGCTGCCGGAGCTGTGTGGTCAGCTGGGAGTGCCGCAGGACGTCATCCTGCAGCAGACCGGGCCACATTTTGCAGCCTCGCTGGCTCTACTGGCAGCGCCAGGGGCCATTGCCTTGCTCTGGGATCATGCCTGCAGGCTTGGCACCAACGCAGCAAACGCAATGCTGGCTGCCAGGGCCACACCAGCTGCTGCTGCTGCTGCTGCTGCCGCTGAGGCAGCGGGCAGCAGTGGTGCTGTTGGTGCTGCGAAGGCCATGGGCGGTTGCAGCAGCTTAGCGGCATGCAGCCCCAGCAGCAGCAGCAGCAGCAGCAGTGTGCCGTTCCTGAAGCTTGCCTACTCCATGCTGCCCCTTGTGTGGGCAGGCAACCTGGCTTATTACGAGCAGCTGCTGCTGACCGAGCTTGGGCTCGTAGTGCCACGGCTTGCGCTGTCCTTGGGTGCAGACCCAAATGCAGCGTGGCTGTCAGCCTTACCGGTGATGGGTCCTGCCGCAGAGCCTGTGGTGTCGGCGGCGCAGGGTGTGACGCTGATGGTGGGCCTGGCGGCGTCCTGGGGGCTTGCAGGAAAGGTGGCCAGCTTGCAGGAAGGGGTGGGCAGTGCGGGCGCGGGGCGGGCGGCGCTGCCGCAGCGGCTGCTGATGCTGGCAGTGGCGGCTGAGCTGTGGTGGCTGATTGTTTGAACCGAGTTATAGAACGGACTCCAAGTGAAATTGTCAGCTGACCTGCAAGTTGCTGACCTGCAGGTTGCCCTGCCAGGGCAAACCCATGGGCTTGCCTTGCTGGGTTTGTTGTGAAATGACGAATTCTAGACAAAGCCAGGTTACGAAGTACGCTGGTCATGCACAGCTGCGCACCTTCAAGCAATGCTGTTGTGCAGCTATGCGTGCCACAGCTGTATAGAAATAGTGTGGCGCATACATACCCTGAAATAGATGGATACCTCTAGTTTGATTGCCGCTGAAATCTGTCAGGGCATGAAGGGGCTGTACCATCACAATGTGGACGCCACCGCAACAACGAGCCCTCAGGGCCTGTGCTTGCAATTGTCACTTCCAGAACCGCAGTGTTTCTGCATGTTGTGACACCCATTGAAGTGGGAGCCCCTGCTAGATATGCGCTGCAAGTGTTTGCAGCTTTATCCCCATATACGTTGGTATGTGTTGCTGTCCTTAGCGCACTGCGCAGAGTACTGCTGCTGAGCAGCAGCAGCAACCGCTGCAACTTGCACACACTCTGCGGCGTACTGTGCGCAGGGCTTGAGCATAAACGGCTGCAAGTTTCGGTGTTTTTTAACCTTGCCTTGTCGAATCGCGATTGCTCTTGCATTTGCGCAACTTCGGCAGCAAATATCGTCACAAACACAATGAGCAAACGATCTGTACATATGCTTGACACCACATGAAACAGAACAATCTATTAAATACCGGATCGCCCGGCTAAAGCCGAGTGCGCTCGGTCTGGCCAGCAGAGCAGCACTGCTGCAACATGGCGGACCCAACATGGCAGAAGAACGTTCAGGAAAGGACACAGGCGATGCTTGTGGATGGCTCGCAACTGCCAACAGGCCAGAGGGCGCAGAGGCAGCGGCGAGGGCCTGCAGCAGCTGCTGGTGCTGGGCTGGTAGCTGCTGCAGCGACACGGCTAGCAGCTGCTGCAGCTGCACCTAGGGGCACCCGCCCAGGGCGCGGCAAAGAGGGTATTGCCAGCACATCCAGGTATACAGCTGCACGGAATGTTGTATGTTATGTTTTTCAAGTGTGCTGTTGTGTGTTGAAAGGCACTGTTTTGAATCCTGTTGTTGTGCTGGGCGTCGTTGGTTTGAATGCAAGTTACCACCAATATAAGCAGATAGCAGCCTTGCTGCGCTACTGCTGGCCGCGAGGCCTTTTGATTTGCCTGGCTTCTTGCCTGGCCAAGGCGCAAGCAACAGCACAACACGCATTGTCCTGCAAGCATTGGGTTTGAAACCTGCAGGCCGGGCAACGGCTGGTGGTGAAGCAACACGTGTGTGTTGCGTGATGCGCATGATTGTGCGAGGTCTGCTTGGTTGCAGGATTGGCCTTTGTGGTGGCGACTGGGCACAGGCTGTTGCCTGCAGCATTCCCTGCTTTGCCTACAGCAATTGCAGCACAGGCCTGCATGTTTAGTGTCTTGCTGCTGCAGCTGGGGCTGTTTGATGTTGAGCTGTCAACTGCTGCACATCTGATCTGTGCTACGGATGCTGATGAACAGCATTGCGCATCTATGGTGTCAGCACCTACAGTTGTGAGACACATACCTGTACATGCAGAAAGAGTGTCTGGTGACTTGGCTCATCAATGTGCTTGTGGTGGGGCTGAGACCCTGCGCATTTTGTGCATCAGAAATAGAAGCAGCACAATTATTGAAGCAGCAGTGCAACATGTGCCACAATGCCGCCTCTATGCATTGCGCTGTAGCAGCACCAAGCAGTTGAGTAAGGTTCTCGCATGTGTACGTGTGTTGCGCAGTGTCACAAGCACACAGCAGGTGCACTTCAATACTGCTGTCGTCATGACGTGTTGCGTGTGCTGATGTGCTGCACATGATTAGAAGGCTGGTTTTATGCACATTATCTGTGCGCTAAAGCTGCACAGTGTACCAACAGTGTGTGCATGTGCAGTGTGCGCTTCAACCAACACAGACGCAGCTGCTGCTGCATGTGTTGGTGTGACAAAATGGGTGACGTGTGGGGATGCTGCTGCAGGCGTAGCTGTTGGGTCTTGTGTGTTTGGATGGCACGGCAACTCGACCCCTGCATGCTACAAGTGTGTGCATACTCATATCCATATCCATATCCACGTCCATATCCTATCCATATCCTATTCATATCCTATGCATATCCTACTCATATCCTATCCATATCCTATCCATATCCATCCATATTCGCACCTGTTTAGTGGGTGCTTGAACCCCACAACAGCAGCCACATATGCATCATATGAGCTGTCTTGGGCCCTTTCCTTGTATGCTGTTGTGTGCACCCTTGCTTATTGCCAGCTCTTTGAGACCCATCTTTGCTATGGCATGACCCCACCAGCACATGCACAGAGGCACATCACCACCATACCCCTCTGCCGTACACCATGCCTGCACCACCTTCCCCTCACTCCAAGGTTGCACCTTACCCTCCTTAGAGAGTCTCCACAGCGCAGACGATGGTTGGCAGTAGGCTGTGGGAGATTACCTGCGCCTTCACACCTGAAACCCTGTGGGGTGCACTTCACACCTGATTTGTTGGCTGAGGCAGCAAGTCATGTCAGTGCTGCAGCCCTTTTCAACCACATTCCTCAATGCTTAAGCCATTGCTGCATCCTTTCATGTATATTGCCGCAGGCTGGAGCAGCAAGTCGTCAGCAGCAGGCTGTGGGAGCCTGCCTGCCAGGCACTGCAGCCGCCGCTGCCAGCAGCAGTGCCAGCCACCTTTGGCAGCCTGCAGCAGTATGTGGCTGCCTTTGAGCCGCTGATGCTGGAGGAGGCAGCAGAGGGCATCAAAGCGGCTTTTGAGGAGAGCGAGAGGGCTGGCAGGGGCGCGGATGTGGAGGTGCAGATGTGAGTGGCGCGTGGGGGTTAGACATGATGCACTTGTCATGCCAGTGAACAGCAGGTCTGTGTAGTGGTATCTCTCCTGTCAGGCCCTTATTGTTGCGCATATGCCTCCCCAATTACTCCTGCAAAACAACCTTTGGCGTGCCTGCTGCTATTTGTGATGCAGCGTCAGCTCTCTCAGCAGCGAGTGGCACAACGTGCGGCTGGCAGCAGCAACGCCTGAGGCCCTTGCCGCACTGCGGCAGCTGCAGCAAGACAGGGACTGCTCTGTGGTGGTCCTATCACTGTACATCTCAGCAGACGCTGCTGCAGCGGCAGCAGATGAGGAGCAGCGAGCGACGTCGCCGCCTGGCTCCCGGCAGCAGCAGCAGCAGCAGCGTGGAGTGCTGGCAGCACGTGTGACTGGCTTGGTGCGGTGGTGGGAGCTGGAGCAGGGTGCTGTGTATGTGCATGTGCGGCCGTGCTGTGGCAAGCACCCTGCAGAGGCCAGCAGCCCATGTTGTAAGGTGAGGTGACAGGGCTTCGCCGCTGCTGCAAATGAGTTATATTATGTGTACCATGCTGCGGCAGGCATCACGCAGAGGCCAGCAGCCCGTGCTGCAAGGTGAGGTGACAGCGCTTTTCTGCTGCAGCATTGCATTATATTATGTGTATCCATGCTGCAGCAGGCACCCTGCCGAGCCCAGCAGCCCGTGCTGCTAGGTGAGGTGACAGCACTTTTCTGCTGCTGCTAAATGAATTTGAATATGTGCGGCTGTGCTGCGGCAAGCACCCTGCAGAGGCCAGCAGCCCATGCTGCAAGGTGAGGTGACCGGGGTTTTCTTTGGCAGCAAAATTAATTTGCATATGTGCGGCCGTGCTGCAGCAAGCACCCAGCAGAGGCCAGCAGCCCATGCTGCAAGGTAAGATGGCAGGGTTTCTCTGCTGCTGCAGCAACACGGCTCACAATGATGTGCGCAGTGGATGCGCTGCACCATCATGTGATGAAGGCTGAATGAATGCAGTTGTTGCCAGTAGTATGTGCATGTGCGGCCGTGCTGTGGCAAGCACCCAGCAGAGGCCAGCAGCCCCTGCTGCGAGGTGAGGCATTTTGGCTTGTCATCGCTCGGGAAAGGCCTAGCAAGGATATGTTTTGTGCATCCCAACAAAGCAGTCGTTAACAGTGCTGATGCTGACAGTATCCTGACTTGAAGGTCACAGTTGGCAGCAGCCTACGGATAGCTTGCACCGCGGCACACACAGCACCAGACACTCCCACAAAGAGTTGATCTACGCGCCTTTGCAGCGACGTTGTCGCGCTTGCCATTGCGCGCCAACCATCTGTCTGCCGCAGGTGCTGCAGCAGATGCAGCAGTAGATGAACTGGCCAGTCGGGAGCTGGTGGCTCACCCCAGCAAAATCCATTGTCACCTCGGTGCACCTTTGTCAGCCTGCCTCACCCCTGGTCAAATGATTGTTTACTTTCTTCTGCTGCCTGCCGCAGGTGCTGCAGCAGATGCAGCAGTGGATGGACCACCCACTCGGCAGCTGGCGGCTCACCCCATCAGGCTCCATCGTCACCTCAGTGCGTGAGTTCCGCACACTGGAGCGCCTGCGCGCTGTGCACCCACCACTGCTGGACTTTATTTTGAACCCCAGCAAGCAAAAGAGTGATGACAACAGCACACGCGCCAGCCGCAGCAGTGCCAGCACTGAAGCAGCACAGCAGCAGCCAGACCCAGCAGCAGCAGCAGCAGCAGCGAAGGAGCTGCCGTCCGAGGTTGGCAGCAGCGCGTTTCGGAGCTACCTCACAGAACACTTCGATGGCCCGCAGATCCATGCCATCACCTGCGCAGCAGCACACCTAGTGCAGCAGCAGCAACAGCAGCAACGAGGTTCGACGCCTGAGCAGCAAGATGAGCTAGATGAAGATCAGCAGATGCATGACCAGCAGGAAGTTGATCCTACAGCAGCAGCAGCAGCAGCAGCAGCAGCAGGCCAGCCGTATGTGCCCTTCACGCTGATCCAAGGGCCTCCGGGCACTGGCAAGACACACACGGTGCTGGGCGTGCTCAATGCGTGGCACCTCACGCAGTTCCAGCGCTTCTTTTTGTCGCTGGATGCAGCAGTGAGGGAGCTGGCGGAGCGCGGCGCAAAGCTGGGTGAGCAAGCATGCGCCATCCTCTGTGTCGCGTGCATTGTTGTTTGTCTTTGGTTCTCTCTGTTGCGTGAGACTTTGTCTCTCTGCTGGGTGCAAGTTGGCGCTGAGCATTTGCGTGTGTGGCTGTTCATGCCTTGCTGCACTGGCGGTGCTTCTAGGCACCTCACGCAGTTCAGCGCTTCTTTGTGTCGCTTGATGCTCCGGTGAGGGAGCTGGCGGAGCGTGGCGCCAAGCTAGGCGGGTCCTGCGGCGGCAGTTGCATGCCACTTGTACGTGCGTGGCCGTACATGATTGTTATGCTGGCTGTGCATTTATGATGGACAGCATGTAGGCATTGCTGCTGTGCCAATCCGTGGTATGGCAAGAATAGGTTCCGCGTCCTCGCTGCGTGTATTTCAATATAACTCGCGGCGACCAACACATCAACCTTCAACTGACTGTTCGCTGCTGCTGCCGCTGCTGCTGCTGCTCTGCTGGTGCACACCTGGTGCTGCAGACGCCGAGATGACGTCTGACGGCTTCTCTGGCCGGCTGGCGCCGCGCCCGCGCATCCTGGTGTGCGCGCCCAGCAACGCCGCTATTGACGAGCTGCTAGAACGCATCCTGCGGTGAGTGCTGGAGTTGTTTAATCATCCAACCCACCACAACTTTGTAGTGTATTGCATGTTATGGATGGGAAGTGAATATTCTGAATTTGTGTGTGCATGCGGGCAGGCGAGCGGGCGGGCAGGCGCGCGTACGTTATTGCGCAAGCAATCTACTGTGCATGCGAGCAGCATATAATTCAGGCAACAGATATGCTGCATCGTAGGCTGACAATGCTGCTGCTGCTGCTGCTGCCATTGCAGGGGCACGTTTCGTGACGTCAACGGGCGCGTGTACCGGCCAGATGTGGTGCGCCTGGGCAGTGAGGAGGCACTGAGTGAAGAGGCAAGACAGGTGAGGGTGTGTGTGCAGCAACTGATCTTGTATGTTTTGCAATGGGTGGCGGGAGTGTGCTGTGCTGCCCCGACGTGATGCGCCGGGGCAGTGAAGAGGTGCTCAGCGATAAGGTGCGCCTGGTGAGAGGGTTTGCAGTAAGGAGCAATATGATGATTATGATCGACTTCTGCATACAGTGAGTGGTGCGCCTGGGCAGTGAGGAGGCAAGACCGGTGGGGCGGTTCGATGCACCACTCGTACATCTCTTAATGGTATAGCTGAAATGTACAGCGGCGATGCCTGTTCTGCCTTCAACAAACACGTCAGCTAGTACGTATCAGGGGCACAGTGTATATGCAGTACCTGATCACAGGGAAATTGGTGTCTCATCTCACTTGCATCTTTCTGCGTGCAGGTGTGGGTGGAGCAGCTGTGTGGGCGACTGCTGGCCCATAGCGTTGCCTCTTACACGGCGGAGAGGCAGGAGCAGGAGCGCCAGTTCCAGCTGTGCCTGCGCCGCATGCACAACCTGACAGAGTCCCTGCAGGTGAGCACGCCGCTTTGCAGGAAATTGCAGGAACTTGCATGAAGCTTGCAGGCAGCTTGCAGGAAGCTGCAGGAGGCAGCTGGGGTGCAGGGCGGTGGAGGGAAGCCTGCGCATGCAGGATGGGTGCAACAACCTGTCAGTAGTGCGCCAGGGCTCGGCCGTGCTGCTTAAGCATGCATCACGTCTGTTTGGCGCTCGGCACAGCAGCAAGCGCAGATATCGATAAATAAACCTTTGAGCAGCTTCTGACCACGTGTAGGGTGTGCCGGGTTGTGAGATTAGCCGACGCAGCTTCTCGTCGCTGCTTGTTTAAACGTGCTGCGTCATGTTGCTGTGCTCAGGCTTGATGCTGTATGCTATTCTGCTGCTGCTGCAGGTCATGCAGTCCATGCTGGTCAAGGAGCGCGCCGCAGCAGCAGCGCCCGACGGCGCCGACTCTGCAGCAGCAGCAGCCACACACGAGCAGCAGGTGTTGGGGCTCGTGGCGCAGCTGGTGAATGAGTTTGAGCAGCTGCAGAAGATCAAGCAGGCGCTGGCTCGCCTGGCTGTGCTGGAGCACCTGGTGGCTGGGCCGGGCAGCAATGAGTGGGGCAAGCGGCTGGCGGCGCTGCAGGTGCGAGGGGTGGAGGGTGCTGCACAGGATTTTAATGGTGTAATTTGGGGTGTTTAGGGTGGGCTTGTTGTGTTGCAAGGGTGCTGGAGCACCTGGTGGCTGGGCAGGGCAGCAATGAGTGGGGCAAGCGGCTGGCGGCGCTGCAGGTAAGGGGTGCAAAAGCGGATTTGGTCTTTCGATGCATAAGTTTGAGTGGGGAAGCATGATCTGACAGGAGCCCAGGCGGCAGCTGTTTGCTGGATAGGCTGTTAACAGGGAGCTGTGTTTAGGGCAGGGGGCAGCAAGCAGGCACTGGCTCGCCTGGCTGTGCTGGAGCACTTGGTGGCGGGGCCAGGCAGCAATGAGTGGGGCAAGCGGCTGGCAGCGCTGCAGGTGAGGGAGTAAATGCTGCACTTGGCTTTCATGAGTACGAATTTGAGGTGTGCACGCATGCAGCTCAGGAAGGAGCCCTGTGGGCAGTGGTGTGCTATGGTGGCTGGGTTGAAGCAGAGGAGAGGAAGCAGGGTCATAATACAAGTTTGCCTGGCTGTGCTGGAGCACTTGGTGGCAGGGCCTGGAAGCAATGAGCGGGGCAAGCGGCTGGCGGCGCTGCAGGTGCGAGGGGCTAAAGCTGCATTCGACCTTCCAATTTATGAGTAATTGAGTGTGCAAGCGTGCTCAGGAGGGAGCCCTGTGGGCAGCTGTTGGCTGTCTTGGCTGTGATTGATAGAGGGGGCAGCAAGCAGGGTCGTCATGGGAGCAAGGCTGGCTGTGCCGAGCACCTGGTGGCGGGGCGTGGCAGGTGGATTGGGGCAAGCGGCTGGCGGCGCTGCAGGTGCGAGGGGTGGAGGGTGCTGCACAGGATTATTTTGGTGGTGTATCTTTTGGGGTTTCAAGGTGGGCTTGTTGTTCTGCAAGGGTGCTGGAGCACTTGGTGGCGGGGCCTGGAAGCAATGAGTGGGGCAAGCGGCTGGCGGCGCTGCAGGTGAGGGAGTAAATGCTGCACTTGGCTTCAAGAGTGCGGTTTTGAGTTCTGCAAGCATGCAGCTCAGGAAGGAGCCCTGTCGGCAGCTGTGTGCTGGCTTGGCTGTGTTTGGGAAGCGGGCAGCAAGCAGGATGGGTGAAGCAGAGGAGAGGAAGCAGGGTCATAATAGGCGCCAGGCTGGCTGTGCTGGAGCACCTGGTGGCGGGCCTGGAAGCGTGGAGTGGGGCAAGCGGCTGGCGGCACTGCAGGTGCACTGTGCTCGGGTGTGGCAGCTGCTTTGGTTGGCCTTGTGCTGTTTGCTTTGAGGTGTGCATACTTAATGAGAAGGACAGCACAGTGGCAATGGTGTGTGGAAACTGGATTTGCTGTTCTGATTGGCCACGCAGATTGCGCAGCCGTGCACATGCTGCCCTGCACCCCAGGCTGATTTTCTAAGTCTGCCGGCATCATGCTTCTGTCCGAACCTGCCCCTGAATTGAACCTAAACTCGACATATCATTGCTGTCCGCAGGCTGCCCAGCAGCAGAAGCAGCAGCAGCAGCACGCGGCCCACCAGCCTGGCCAGCCGCCGCACTTCAACCAGGCGGAGTTCTGGCGCGCTGCTTTCAGGGCCGCGCCGCGCGAGGTGCAGAGCGACCTGGAGATGTCTTTTGTGGAGAAGGTGAGGTTGACTTTTGGTTGACTGTTACTTTGACTGTCAGTTGAGTGTCAGTGGGAGTGTAGGTTGCATGCTGGTTTGACAGCTTTGACTGGTGGTGCAGCATTCTGCACGAGGTGCACTGTTACCTAGGAACTTCTGTTTGTAAAGTGGACGCGAAGCATACCATGTCTGACATCTTGGTTAGATATTCAAGTTGACTGATGTTCTGATTGTTGCTGCAACTTTTTGTTTGACCGATAGGTTGACTGCTTTGCTGCTGCGCCACATGTCCCTGCAGGCGGAGATGGTGTTCACTACGCTGAGCAGCAGCGCGCGTGACGTGTTCAGCCGCCTGGTCACGCCCTTTGAGCTGGTGCTGGTGGACGAGGCAGCACAGGCGGCGGAGATAGCAGCGCTGCAGCCCCTGGTGTACGGTGCCAAGTGAGTGGGTCTGAAGGTTGATAGGGTTGGTTTTTTGGGGCAATAAAGCTCTTTGAGCTGGTGCTGGTGGACGAGGCGGCACAAGTAGCAAAGATTTCCGCGCTGCAGCCGCTGGTGTATTGCGCCAAGTAAGTGACTGATGAGGGAGTGGGCGGGACCCCGCAGCAGCTGCCCTCTACCTTCCAGTCACGTGCAGGCACTGCATGGCATGGTCTTCAAGCATTACATGTTGCTGCACACTCATGGGTGACTGCGTGTGTTTGTTTATTGTGGGCGAACCAGCATGCAATAGATCCAGCATGCGCGGCACACCATCTGACATGTGCCGGACACTGCTTGTTACACTGCAGGGCTGTGGTGATGGTGGGCGACCCGCAGCAGCTGCCCGCCACGCTGTTCAGCCAGGCGGCCAAGCAGCTGGCACTGGAGCGCTCACTGTTCGAACGCCTGGCAGAGGTGCGGAATAACACAATATTGCCATGCGCTGTGAGCCGCACCTTTAAACAAGCGAGCTTGAAGACATACAAGCAACAAAACAGTGCGGAAGACACGAACTGCGCAGTGCGCATGTTGTCGATGCAGTACGGCATGCATTCAGCCGTACACAGACGCTGCATCACAGTCAAATGTCAAGTCTGCTATGCCGCTGTACCACTTCTCCCGCTGCTTGCAGGCCGGCTGCCCAGTGAATGTGCTGACAGTGCAGTACCGCATGCACCCAGCCATACACACCTTCCCCTCATGATAAAGTGCCAACACCTGCCTCTGCTACTGTACCCCTTCTCCTGCTGCTTGCAGGCCGGCTGCCCGGTCAATGTGCTCACGGTGCAGTACTGCATGCACCCGGCCATACGCACCTCCTCCTGACAAACCTGACAACTGTCTACTTTGTTATACCTCATCTCCTGCTGCTTGCAGGCCGGCTGCCCCGTCAATGTGCTCACAGTGCAGTACCGCATGCACCCAGCCATCCGCACCTTCCCCTCAGCCTACTTCTATCACAGCCAGCTCATTGATGCACCCTCAGTGCTGCAGCGGCCGCGGCCCTGGTTCGACGCAGCAGCAGCAGCAGCAGGTGTTACTACCAGCCCTGCTGCCGCACCCAGCAGCAGCAGCAGTGTGCTGCTGCCATATGTGGTGTATGATGTCAGTAGAGGCCGGGAGCGCTTTGCCGCCCGCGGCGGAAAGAGCCCAGAAAATGAACTTGAGGCACGTATGGCAGTAGCGCTTTATGGTGAGGTGCGGCGCGTGCGGGCAGCAGCGCTGGCAGCAGCAGCAGCAAGCGTGGCGCGGGAGCCGCCACAGCTGCGGTTAGATGTGGGCGTTATAACGCCCTACAGGGGCCAGCGCACGCTGCTGCGGCGGCTGTTTGAGCAGCGCTTTGGGAAGGCGGTTTTGCAGGAGGTGAAGATTGAGACAGTGGACAGCTTTCAGGGGAAGCAGCTGGACATTGTTATTTTGACGTGTGTGCGGGCTCCCAAGTGCGGTACTGCTGGTCCTGCTGCTGCTGCTGCTGAGTGGCCGGAGTCAACCGGCAGTACAACTGCAGATCGACCAGCGCAGCAGGCAGTACAAAAGGCGCTGCAGCGAGCTGAGCAGGCAGCGTCTGCGGATGCAGCAGCATCAGAAGATCAGCAGCAGCAGCAGGAGCCGATTTCGCTGCAGCTTGTGCGCAAGGGCGGCGTCGGTTTCCTATCCGACACGCGGCGCATGAACGTTGCGATCACGCGCGCACGCCAGGCGCTGTATGTGTTAGGGCATTGTGACACGTTAGTTTCAAACCCTGCATGGGCCGCACTGATTGGTGATGCTGGTGCAAGGGGCTGCCTTGTGTGGGATGCACAGCCAGATGATGTGGCGGATCAGCAGCGCAGAGCTGCGCTTGCAGGAAAGCTGCATAAGGCGCGACAGCTGCAGGAAGCTATGATGCCCAGCTGGCAGCAGCAGCAGGCGGCGGATGCTGCTGCGGCAGCGGCAGCAGTGGGTGATGAGGATGGTGGGGTTCGGGAGGGCGGAGCAGCTGACAGGATGCTGGTCGATGCATCAACAGCAGCAGCAACAAACCCATCAGATCAGCAGCAGCAGCAGCAGCAGGGTCGAACCGGCACGCCGCCTCTGGGTGCAGCAGCAGCAGCAGGCACTGCTGATGACGGCTCGACTAAAGACTGGCTGCAGGCGATGCGGGAAAGCCAAGCAGCAGAGCTCAAGCGCAAGTCTGAGGGGCAGCAGCAGCAGCAGCAGCCGAAGAACAAGCGGCAGCGGCTGCTGGCAGAAGAGCAGCGGGAGGGGTCTGATGCAGGAGGCTCTGCTCCTGGCACACCCCAGCTCCCCGGGACTCCACAGCATACTACTGCTGCTGCTGCTGGTGAGGGAGCTGCTGCTGCTGCAGGCCAGCAGTCGCCCGTGCAGCAGCAGCAGGCAACAGAGCAGCAGATGCAGCAGCTGCAGCTCAACCAGCAGCAGCAGCAGCAGGTGGCTGAAGATGAGGTGTGGTGGGGTGCACCGGGTGATGGCTTTGACACCTACCGGGGCATGACACCAAAGCAGGGAGCAGTGCTGTGGCTGCTGACTCCGCTGGTGCAGCAAAGCATGCTGCGAATCCTGTTAGCGATGACTCCTCAGGAGGTGGCTGGTGCACTGCAGCGCATGTCGCCAGCTGATGTGGCTTGGGTGCTGCCAGCACTGCAGCAGCAGCAGCAGGGGGCTGCTGCCGCAGGGTTTGTGCCAGGTCAGCAGCAGCAGCTGCAGCAGGGAGGGCAGCTGGCTCTGCCTGGCCATGGGCCGCTGCCACCTGGTGGAGCTATACCAGGTGCTATAACAGGGCCAGGCCAGCAGCAGCAGCAGCAGCAGCACTTGTTGGGACCTCCACCTCAGCAGGGAGGCTATGCTCCAGCAGCACCACCAGCAGCAGCAGCAGGTGCTGGGTTTGCAGGGCCTCCACAGCAGCTGCTGATGCAGCAGCAGCAGCAGCAGCAGCCGGGGGCGCCAGGGATGCCTCAGCAGGGAGTGCTGCTGCAGCCGCCAGGCATTCAGATGATGGTGCTGCAGGCGCAGCACGCTGCTGCTGCTGCTGCTGGCTTGGGTGGGCCGCCGATGCAGCAGTTTGTGATGGGGCCGGATAGCACCGTTCTTCAGCAGCAGCAGCAGCAGCAGCAGCAGCAGCAGCCGATGTTTGGTGCTGCACAGGGGCAGCAGCTGCAGCAGCAAGACCCTGGGCAGCAGCAGCAGCAGCAGGGTGGCCAGCAGGGCTGGAAGGGCAAGCAGCAGAAGCATCAGGGGGGCCAGAGTCCGGTTGGCGGCCGCGGGCAGCAGCAGCAGCATGGTGGCCGCGGCGGTGGCCGTGGCGGCAGGGGTGGCGGCAGGCAGCAGCAGCAGCAGGGCAAGGGTGGTGGCAGAGGTGGCAGGGGTGGCGATGGGCAGCAGCAGCAGGGCAGGGGTGGTGGCAGAGGTGGCGGCCGTGGCCAGCATCAGCAGCAGCATAGACAGGGAGGGGGTGGGGGGCGTGGCAGGGGTAGGGCCATGACAGCAGACAACAAGTAGTTTGCAATGCCAAGTGTGTATGCGCTGGGCTGCAAGCTCGCAGCTGGTTGTGGCTGTACCCGCTCGTGTGTTGCCCTTGAGGTGGCCGGGGCATTGCTGCATGGATATTGGCAGGCAGGCAGGTTGGAATTGTGTTGCGCTGCTCGTGTGTCGTGTCTGTGCATGTCAGCCTGCTGGGTTGGGGTGGAGTGGCTGCAACAAGGTTTATTAAAATTCCGCCACTTTCGCAATATGTCCCTCACGTCGCTCGGAGGGCGCCTGGGCAGCTAGTCACGGTTTCTAGTCAGCTGCGCAGTGACACGTGGCGTGCCATACGGTGCATACAGCACGACATGGCATGCCATGTCTTTGAGGTGTGCGCGGGCTTGATTAATAGGTGCTGTGGCAGTGCGCACATGTATTCTCGACGTCACGATATGCAATCAAGTCAACAACAAAAGGTGTCTCGCCCGCCTCGTGGCACAGCAAGCGAGGATGCAGCGGCATGTACTTGCAGGCGAACGCCACGAGTGAGCCCAGCAGGCTGCAACACCAAACACTGTCCTTGAAAACCCTACGAATCACACAGAAATTGACGTGAAACAGCATTTGAAGGCCAGCAATCTCGCTGCTATGAACAACGAGTCCAGCTGGCAAGCAGGCAGGGGCAGTGATGAGGCACAGCAGCACAGCTCAGGCCCAAGTGAGCCTGAGTTCAGGTATCCGACATCCAAAGTTGCTATATGTTTTACAAGCACCAAATTGACGGTTTCTGGTCGATCTAAGCAGTACTACGACAGCAGGGCGGTGCTTCAAGCACTGCTGAGTCAGCAGCTGCCACAGCAGCATGCACAACAACTGCTTTGTTTGTAAAGCCTCAGCAACTTGCACCGCCTGCGACCAAACTGACATATGCAACTTTCTTGCTGTCCTTGAATTTGGCATGTCGCTGTGCCCTTAAACAGACAGCTGACTGCTGTCAAAGCTGTCTGGCATGTGAGGCTGCGGCTGCTGCTCCTGCTGACGAATTCACACCTGCTGCTGTTGTGTTTGCAGGTCCCAGGTACAAGCCAGACAGCTGCAGTCACCAGGCTCCCATTCAAGGCAGCACGTGCCATGGCTTGGCTCGAGCTGCACGGGCCACCTCTCACGGCGCAGTGCTCGGCAGCCTGTCTGGTGTGCTGCTGCTGGTGCTGCTGTGGCTGGGCGGCGAAGTAACGGAGTTGTTGTCTGCAAGGCATGCGGCAATGCCCCAGCAAGCTGCGAGAGCTTCAACGCACGCTGCTGCTCAGAACTGTGGCGGCGCACATGCATTGTATGCCCATGGCTTTGGCAGCAGCACATATCAGAAGGCGACGGGTGGCTGCTTGGCGGGCTTGCAGACGGCTCATGGGCCAGTGGTCGGTGATATAGTTACAGCCAACAGGGCTGCTGTGTATTCATTGCTTGACTGCTTATTTAAGCTTGCCAGGGGAAGTGAGAGCTGTGCAAAATTATTTGGCAGTCCACAGCTGTGTAAATTCGTGTTGAAGGTGCGTAAATATGTGATGCCGGCAAGTTAGGTGGTTTCTCAAGCTTGCTGCAACAGCTGCCTGCACAGCTGGAATCAGTGTGTTTCTGTCTTGTACCGGTGGCTTCATTGGCAGAATCACGCAGTTTCTGCTGTATGTTGTGGTCTTTGCAGGGTTGTGGCAGCTGCAACTGATTACTGTAGTCTAAATAACATTACATTACATTACATTACATGCTCCACTCAACGAGGAGTGGGAACCCCAGTCAGGAGCCAACGAGAGGCTCATAGGGGGAGGAAACATCGAAGAACAACTCATCATCATCCCAACCGTCAGAAGAGATCGCAGAAAGAAACTCATCAGCATCATCAATAACTTGAGCAATAGCCTGACAGGACAGAAGGACCTCAGGATCAGTGTCCGGGTGACACCGCATCAGATAGCAGCAGTGCACAAAAGCAGCCACCAAAGCAGGTGCCTGCTTCATAAAAGTGATCATGTCATCGCCTGCTGGGTGGCAACCAGCAATAGTAGCCCATGTTTGTGACGAGTCCCCGAAGGGTTCGAACAACATAGCAAATCGCTCGCGGACTGGTGCATAGAAAGGGCACTCAAAGATCATATGAAACTCATCCTCAACAACCTCAGACTGGCAGCCAGGACGTAGGCACACCCTGTCACTTCGCGGCACAGGTGGTCGCTGCCACCTGCCACTGCAGACACGTAAATCATGGGCACCCAACCGGAAACGGGTCAAGGACCCCAGATGCTCTCTGTTGATCCCAGCAGTTTGAGAGACATAATCTGGGCACCATAAAGCTGGGCTCACAGACAGCATGTCAGCAGAAGAGCATGCCGCAAACCACCGCTCATAGGTACTGTAGACACCATGACCACTAGCAGCATCACGCGGGTTGACAGGGCACCGCTGCCACTGCTGATACAAAACGCCATCAAAAGCACGCGCTATGGTTTTCAGATGCAGAGACTGGAAGTTTTGCAGCCGTTGCACGGCATCTCCCAGCTGCTGTGAGTGGGCATGCACATATTCAAGTACACGTCGCAACTGTGTGCACCACACTGCGCCGCTGCTGGAAGCAGTGGACAACCGTAAGTTGTCACGCATAGCACAGGCCAAAAGGGAGGACGCATCCATATCCACAACCCTATTCCACATGCTCACCGCCGCACGAAGCCACAAACTGACCAAAGGCTGGGCCCCAAATTCTCTTGACAGAAGCAAGCGAGCAGTGGACTTGCGGACACGTCCTGCAAGTGTACGCAGAAACGTGAACTGCACCCTGCTGATGACATTGTTCTGCAACTTGCCGACCAAAACAGCACCCGAGCCCGCCTGGCTGAGCAGGGCTGGACCCCACACTTCGGAGCAGTAACACAGAATTGGAGACACAAGAGAGTTGAAGAGCTGCACCTGCATTGACAAACTGCGAATGCCATGCTCCTTACATCTGGCCAGCATAGCCCACATCGCTCTACTACCAGCCGCAGCCAGAGCATCAGTGCAAACAGACACACCCTGAGTGGAATGGAACTGGACGCCCAAGTACCTGAACTGCTGTGACACCGGAACCTGCTGCCCCTGGTACTGCCACACTGCTGCACCGCTGTAGCGCTTCCTGTCAAACACAACTACTTCTGTCTTGCCCACATTAACCTGCATGTCATACTCACTACAAAATGATTGCAGGGCATCCAGCAGCTGCTGTAGTTTGCCAGCTGTTTCTGCTAGCAGCACCAGGTCATCAGCATACAGCAGCAGTCTCACCATTCTGCTGCCCAGAGCCGTGCCACACGCACCACAGCGGTCGGCTAGCCATTGCTCCACTCGATCGATGAATATGCCAAACAGCAGAGGCGATAGTGGGTCGCCTTGCTTCACACCACGAGTGCTGTCGAAGGGCTGCCCAACTCTGCCTGACAACTTAGTGATCATAGGTGCATTCCAGTACATAGAAACGATAGATGCTAGCACATTGCCTCGCAAGCCAATGTCTGCCAGGCACCGCATAAGCAGGTCGCGTCGAACCAGGTCATACGCCTTCCTGAAATCCACAAAGCATGCAAACAAGCGACCATGACCCAAACGGCTGCGATCCACAAGGTGCTTCAGCACAAAAACATGGTCACACGTCCTGTGCCTATCCCTAAAACCAGCCTGTCCCCACGCCCTGTAACCACGCTCTTCACAGTAGGCTGCCAAACGCTTCTCGATCAACATACTGAACATTTTGCCCATGACTGAGCCAACAGCTATACCACGGTAGTTATCCAGGTCACTGGGGTCACCCTTTTTGAACACTGCTGACAGGTAAGCAGAACACCACACTCCAGGCACCTGACCACACTTCATGACTGCTGTGAAAATTGCGCTCAAGTCCTCATGCAGGACATACAGGTGTTTTTTGTAACCTCGACCCGTGATATAAACATTATATGCACCCTTGAACAGCTCACCACGCAGCCCATCTGGCCCTGGCATCCGCCCATTATGCATTCGCAGCAAAACAGTCTCCATCTCACCCGCAGAAAAAGGATCATTCAGATGCGATGCAGCAGCCACAGCTGGGCCGTCCTGGCATTGTGACAACAATTTCGCCTTAAAAGAGGTAGGGCTTGCGCCCTCCTCAGGTAAACTGTGCTGCCCAGGGGACCCATAGAGGGCACGCCAATGTCTGTCAACAGCACTCATGTCCTGAAGCATGCACGTCATCCGCCGACCCCTGTACGCCGTCCAAAATCGCCTGGGATTGTGCTTCAAATCATCTGCCAAACGCGCCTGCCACTGCTTCTCACAATGCCGCCTGGCCCTGCGCTTAGCAGCATTGAAAACCCTGCGCGCTGCTGCTGCTGCATGCGAGTTCTGGCTGCGCACTGCCGCACGTAATGCCGCCCACTCCTGCTTGCAGTGGACAAACCACCGCTTTGCCACACGGCCATCCTGAGCACGCTTGCACCGACCATTGCCACTCACACCAAAGATGGGCTCTGCAGCCTGTCGGATAGCATCACACCACGCCTCACATGCAGCAAAAATTTGCTCAGTCGTCGCTGTAGGAGCACACAGGCGCTGTAACCTCCGTGCTCCTGCTCATCTTGTTTATGCTGGGGTTTACTGGGCTCATGTTTTTCTGTTACATTTTTGCTCGAGCCAACGGTACAACAGTTACAATGACAATGTTATGTTCTCCCGTAGTGTTACTAACATTTGTGGTTCAAGCCATAGGTGGTGCCCTAGCTTATGTGTTGCTACCTATGGCACATTTCATAACTGGTGGGGTGTGCGGCATGGTGCCCGAGCTGATGCAGAAATGCGTGTATGCTACAGACGCTGGTGTTACATGCTGAATAAGCATGTGTGTGTGCCACACACACGGTGTGATGACGGCGGCTTACCGGAGTGTAAATCTAGCTGCAACCGCTGGCTGCACAACTTTTTGTTGCTGCGTACGCGCGGCAGAATGCAGTTGCGTCGTGTATGGCTGTTGGTGGTCTTGGCATTACAGACGTGCAATGAACGCACGCATGAGCCTATGAGAATTTCAATAAAGTCAGCCATCCAGTTACAAGTTACAAGTCCTACGCGTTGGAGGCAGGCAAGCCTGCCTGAGCCTATGCTCTTCCGTGCGTAAACTAGAGAAGGACAAGGACAGGCCTGGGCCTGAGAGCTCAGCCATCCAGTACAGCTGCTGGCTTCAGCTGCCGCCAGATGTGGCAGGCATCAACAAAGATTGGTGTGAGTACCTGGCATTTGCAAGATTCCTGCAGCTTTCGTGTTGAGGCCGCAGACTTTACGATTTAAACGTCTTGCCACTATACAAGCTAACACTTTGACATGCACAATGTCAAGGATGATGAATCCCTTAAAAGGGCAATGAGGTGACTACGCCTTGTACGTTGCTGACGCATGAATGGCTGGAAACTTTGATGCGTGTAATGCATCAAAGTTACATTGGTACACGTACAGCTTCATCTAGAAGGTGGTGCATGCTACCTTCGTGTGACTGTTGCACTCATGTCTCATGGTTTCAAAGCTTGAAGTGCGCAACAATGACAAACTGCTGATCGCTTCCTGGCATGTAAACCACAAAATTGCTACCAGATTCACACAGTGCTAGTAAGCATGGGCTGCAGCTAGCTGGCCAGCACTGCTTCTGGCCTGACAGCTATGCAAGTCCAGCTGGTCCGCTGAGTCAGCGCATTGAAGCCCAGGCCCACACATCCGTATGGCTGTGTGCGATGTATACTCACGTTCTCATCAGTCTTGTCATTACTTGTAGCACACACATTGCACTGCGCCTTGCAGTTTGTCTGCCAGCTGGCTGGCACCGCATGCCAGCTGTGCACGCACACGTGCATTGTGTCACGTCTGAAATGTTGTTGCAGCAGCAACAGCATGGCTGGCGCGGTAGTGGCCGTGGCGGCAGGGGTGGCGGCAGGCAGCAGCAGCAGCAGCAGCAGCAGCAGCAGGGCTGGGGTGGTGGAAGGGGTGGAACGGGTGACTACCGTCAGCAGCAGCAGCAGCAGCAGCAGAGCAGCGGTGGCGGCCGCGGCCAGCAGCATAGGCAGGGTAGGGGCAGGGGTGGTGGAAGGGGTGGAAGGGCGTAGCAGGGGCAGGGGCGGGGAGGGCAGTGGCGGTCATGACAGCAGCAAGAAGGGGCAGCTGTACAGTGTACAGGATGCAGCACCAAGTTGCCGTGCATCAGCCTGCCATCAATTGCTGATTTTTTGTTGTTTGCTGGCAAGAGCGTTGCTGCGCCAACAGCGGCCTGGGAGTAGAGCCTCTAGTCGGGATGTCAACCAGCACCTCATTCTGCAGGGGTGTGTAGTGTGTGGTGTACACACTGTGCACTAGTCGCGACTAGTACTAGTCGGTATACCGACTCCGGAATTGTGCGATTCACGTCTAGAGGAGCCTTCCCCTCAGCTCGCCTGCGCTTGTTCAACCCCACATCTGCAGTTATGAGGTCATTTCCTTTTTCCCTCATGTATGGTGTGAGCAGTGGGCAACGAAAGTAAGCCCACGCTGAGCACACACAGTATCCCTGACGCATTCCTCTACAACTACAACCGCAGCACTGGCCGTAGGGAGTACACGATCGTAGAGATCAAGTACTGCCGGGACACCCAGCCCGAAGACCAAGAAGCCAGGGCCGCGGAGCAGCATAAAAGCCTAGTGGACGCTTTGAACAAGCATGACAAAGCCGCCAAAATTACACATTGTGTCCTCCTACTGGGAGTTGGTGGAGTGATTTACAAAAACTTCAGCCAAAGGCTGTCAGAAGACCTCGGGGTGAAGGGCCGCTCCCTTGACACTCTGCTGAGAAAACTACAGCTAAAATACATAGGGGCCGTTGGCGAAATGTGGAAACACAGAAGAGCACTACTACACAACAAATTTGGCGCCAAGACAAAGAGGGGTTCGGGAATGAAGCGCGCCTGCCCTGATCAGATCCCTCCGCACAGAACCACCAAGAGACGCAAGAGGTAGCATATATTATGGCCCCACGGGTACCCTGCCGGACCCTCGGGTACGGTAGGGATGGTAGGAGGTGTGAAGGCGCATGAGGTATCCTCATCGCCACACACGTCCCTTCCTCAACTTACGCGGGTGTTAAGTGTGAAAACACCACGCGTAGCTCATTCATTCATTCTTTTTTGGTGTGAGCCGTTCGACCCGTCGATGTGAGCCGTTAGGCTCCTTGAAGCCTTACCTGCAGCAGAAATGCCACGCGTACACACGTTGTATGGCCTACGTACGGCGTGCTGCAGTCAATATGGTCTGCTATGCGCGGAGAAATCTGCCACACAGCCGGAACCTTGAACGCACACGGACTGCCTGAGCAAATGCAGCTCGCGCCAGGCTGCGTTGACAACGCACCAATGCAACACATCTAGCCGTGAGTATGGTGAGTAAAACAAGAAAACCGCTGCAGTTTAGTATACCACACTGGGAACACGGCCTTGCAGCAGCAGCCAGCAGCAGCAGCTCAACAGCAGCAGCGCAGCAGCAGCAGCAGCAGCAGCAGCAGCAGCAGCAGCAGTGACGGCGGGGGGGGGGGGAGGCAGTCTGGCTTCCAGGAAGGCCAAAACACAACTTTGCTCTATTGCATCCAGTATTTTCAATGGAAATTCTTGGTGCGGTCTGCTTGCGCAACACATGCTGGGAACCATGTCAACCGCCGCATTTTATTTTTATTTTTCGTCTCTGAACAACCCCCTTAAAAAACATATTGTTGATGGTTGTTGACATAGAAATTGCATCAGTTGCATGCAAGCAGGCTAATGAAGCATCCAAGAGATAACAGTGAACGCATTGTTGTGACGTTCCGGCAGTATACTCCTCACTGTTGTGTGTGCTGCCGTCACTGCCGCTGTCAGTGCGAGGCCTCCGCCACCCTCTCAGCTCA
Source organism: Tetradesmus obliquus (assembly GCA_030272155.1). NCBI lineage: Eukaryota > Viridiplantae > Chlorophyta > Chlorophyceae > Sphaeropleales > Scenedesmaceae > Tetradesmus > Tetradesmus obliquus. The sequence continues at coordinate 1,218,296 of CP126200.1, read as the reverse complement.
ACCATGCCTTTCTGTCTTTGTAAAAAGACAGTTTTTAGGCACGATAAATGCACAACTGCGCAAATTCAAGCAATGCTGGATTTGCTTTGTGGTGCATAACGCCGTCTGACGACGTCTGATGCACATGGCAGGGCTACTGAACGTGGCTTGTCCCGGCATAGCTGCACAGCCAACCCCACCACCAGCAGCACGAGCAGCTGCTGCTGTATCGCCACCACCAGCTGCGTGTGCAGCTACAGGCCTAGGCAAGCCAGCAGCCCCCTGGTGACTAAGAAGGGGACAGGAGTGTGGCTGCGGCCCCTACGTGGTATACCAGATGCTGCCTGCTACAGCAGCATTAGTGGTGTGACTGCCCGCTGCCGCTGTTGGATGGCTGCTCAACAGGCGTGAACATAATGCTGTACAAACCTGTGCTCCAAAGTTTGTTTGTTCCTTGTAAAAGGAATCAACTGCTGGTCATAGACAAGATAAATCCACCATGTCCTGTGTGGCGCTGCATGGCCTAGGGCTGTGCTGATCATCAGTGCAGCAGCTGTGCCTCCAGCTTCCTGACCCTGATGATGCTGCAGGGGAGTCAGATGGCCACCATTTGTTGAAACCTTGCAATGATTCTTGTCTGTGTCGTGCACGTCACTGAAAATCGCCCTATGAATCCAGTCACAGCTTCCCGCCAGTCACAGTTTCCCGCCAGCTGTGACGAGTGTGGTGGATGACTCGTCACGCGGTGTGGCACGTGTCGTGCCATACGGCATGGCATGTCAAGTCTGTCGCAGCGCGGGTGCTGTATACCAGGCGCTGTTGCGGTGCTACAGAGTTCTAAGAACATCATGAATTGCCTTCAAGTGTCGTAACATTGATGTAACGTCCGCCTCGCATGTGCTGCGCAGCACAGCAGACGACGACACTGTGACAAAGGCGCATCCACACAGCGTCCACTGAGCGTCCACGGACGGCCGTCCAGTGGGCCTGTGGATGGCGTCCAGTGGTCATCCACAGAGGGCACGTATCCAGTGAGCCCGTGGATGGGCTGCTGCGATCAGTGGATGAACTCGTGGATGACCCAGAACAGTGCCAAACCGTTCAGTTACGTATACTATATTGTAAAAATAACATTATAAACATCATATGAGGCGCAACAGCTCATCGAGCACAGTGGCAGAGCTGCAGGGCGAACTTCGAGCTCGGGGCTGCACCCCCCAGACAGTGGAGGTACTGCACAAGTGCAAACAGTCTACCAGACTGAATGCAACCATGAAATATCATACATTGGGATCAACATGCACAACACAGAGGATGCACTGGGCCCACATAAGCACTCCAACACCTCCAGCTGTGTGTTGGCCTTGTACACACAGAGATTGCACAAACAGCACAGTGCCACACACAGCATCTGCAAAGCCATTTGCAATCAAAGACACTACAGCAAACAATAATGGCAAGCCCACAGCTACTGCATGACTGTTACAAAAGCGGCCGAGCGCTTCGGCACACCAGTCGCTGAGCAGATGCTGCACCCATGCCCGCCTGTTGCATTGACAGCATACCCTGCTACTGCTGCTGCCCCAGCTGCGTGCGCTTAATCCTCGCTGCAATCTACACCTGCATGACGTGCATGTTGCCCTCGCTTGGTAGCACCTTCTACTTACTGCCCGCACTGTGGTGGTTGGACATAGCATCCTTCTGCAATGCTGCACCTGCTGCCATGCGCCTGCCCCTGAGTTGAGCTGCCTGGAGGCTTTCTTCATAAGCCGCTGGACCATTTTGGTTGCGCTGTCCCAGCAGCGTGATGACCGCCTTGCTGGAGCCAATTGGCAAGTGCGGGGATACAGCAGTTGACTGCCAACGACGCCTTGAACACCTGCAGAAACAAGCAAAACCAGCAGAAGACAACAGGCAACTGCTCAGGCCAGGCACACACTGTTGTGCTTGCAGGAATGATGCAATACACTGTGGCCGTCATGCACAGGACCTGCAATGCCTGCAAAAGCGCAGGACACCAGCTAATCCCTGGACACGTCTGCTGCCTGACTGGCACGTTGCATTGCCTGCAACTCACCCTGTCGTCATGCGCACGCGCTGTGGTTGAGCCTTGCGCCTCCTCAGCAGCCTGCCGATGACGCATGTTCTATGGCTGGGTCCTGGAAAATGCCCCCTTCTTTGAACCCTGCAATATGCACGCAAGCGAAGTATGAGTTGAGTACACGTAGATGGGTGTGCAGTGCGAGTCTGCCATGCTGTATTGTTGAGTGAAGCTCTTCTGGCAATGTATAGTGTGCTTGCATCACCCCAAATGAGATCCTAGCTGCAACCGCCAATCAGCTTGGCGGCAACAATGTACTTCTGCGTGCACTTCCTTACATGAGCTGAAGCCCCCCTGCCACCGCTGCTGCTGCTGCCCCTACAGCGCTGCTGTTGCAGTCATGCTAGCACCACCGTTGCTGGTGTTCTGCTGCAGCAGGTTATCATGCAGATCGAGCAGAGCAGCAGCAGCAACAATCAGCCGCGCACCTGCTGAAGTTGTCCCTGCCTCCGGCACTACATTAGGCCTGGCACTGACCACTTGATTTGCTGTGGCTGGCTTCCTTCTCCGGCGCTGCGCAGTTATCATACACCTGCAGTGCGGCAAACTTGGATAGGTCGACAGGCAGGAGTTGCATGCATAGCGCTGCGTGCGAGACTGCTGGCAACATGTCATTGCATGCTGCGACGGTCAGATACGCACATTGAGTGCCACAAATACCAACCAAATGAGTTTTGCTGGCAGTCTAGGTGCTGTTTGCTGCAGGCGTCGCTGGCAGCAGCTGCTGCTGCTGCAGCAGCAGCGTCTCTGCGCTGGAGCCCCTGGTGTTCACCTGTGGCCAGCTCACACCATTCCGTTTGTGAAAGCAGCTCGCATGTTTCCACGTATATCAACGATTCCCTCATCGAAGCTGCTCGTGCAGTTCTGTTGCAGGATTGCTGGGGGGCTGCCACTGGCAGCACCTGGCAGCGCCTCCTTGCGTCTCCTGCTGCAAGCTGCTCCCATGTAATGTGCGTCAGGGACCATACAAACGTCGTATACTATTTTCGAGACATCAGACTAGCAGCTGGACGTACACAGGCCGCTGGTTGCGAACTGACTGCACCTGTGGTGGTTCTCAAGGGGCTGCGATCTTTTAACAAAGTACAGATTTGCCGCCCAGTAATTAAGGAACACTCATTGCAACATTTAGACGCCCATGCTTGGCCCACAGAAGTTGACAGGCAGTTTGAGTTTTGTTACTTGTCAGGGCAGAGGTTAAACGATGACTGAGTGATCAGCTACTAAAGTAAGTTTAAGTTTTACATAGTATTTTCTTGAAGTCAAGTAATAGCAGCTATACGCTGCCGGCAGTGCACTGAGGCGATCTACTTCACTTGTTCCAATCAAGTCCACTCTGCGATCATCAACGTTCTTGCAGTAGCTTTATCATTAAAAGCAACTTGATTTCTGTTGTTTGGTCAGTGAACAGGAGGCCAATGTCACTGTCGGGGGTCAAGGGTGTCCATGGGTGACCACCTGCTGGTTTGGGGTCATGAGCATGCCCTAGCGCAGGTTCTGCCACACCACAGCATTTTTTCAATCTACAAAAACCATTTATGAGACAGCGCAAGCCGTTCAAGCTACTCGCCCTCACAGTCATCCACAGCAGGTGCTGTGGATGGCCCAAACACCCCCCACTGGACAGTGAGTGGACTGTCTGTGGATCAGCCTTTGTCACAGTGCGAGCAGCAGCGCACACTTGCAGTCGACCGCAGCTGCAGCCACGAGGTTAGTCACCTCTTCCAGATTACAACTATGAAACGTACCCAAGCAACCTACAACCCTCACGTAGTTGACTCCGAGACGCATGTGCATGTGCAGGGCAGCAAGCTTGCCACCAAGACGGATTCCAGCTGGCAAGCAGCACCAGGCTGGGGCAGTGCAGAGGTGCAGCAGCAAAGCTCCGGCCCAGGCGAGCCCTACTGCAGCAGTTTTAGATGGAGAGTTTTTATTTTACAACATGTAAGCAGGGCTGAAGCTGGCTCTGGCGCTGAAAGGCTGTATCCGTTTGGTTGGTGTGTAACATCTGCTGTGTTGCGTCGCGGACATCAACGTTGACGCTTTGACAAGACCAAAGGCGGTTTAGCTTGAAATGCAGCAGTTAAAAGCACTGCCAGCAATGTACAGCAGCAGCACCGTAAGGCTTGAGTGTTTGCAAGTAACATGCAAATCATATCTACACGTTGGCAAGCAAGAAATGTAGTTTGTCACAGCACTTCTTGTCCGTGAATCATCAAGCTGTGTTGGGCTTGCTGGCAAATTCACGGCATGAAGTGGATTGATTAACCCTTTGCATGTCGCATAAATTAGGTCTCACCCAAACTTGCCTCATCCTGCATTAGTTAACGAGACTTGATTGCGCCAAAAATGTTGTGCAAACACCTCCGAGCAGGAGATCACTGCTGTTGCTGTCATCACTGCTGGTGCCGCCGTTGTGCAGGCTGCAGCCACCCAACAGGCATGCAGCAAACCCACAGGCATCCGCAGCACACAAAAGAATAGGAATAGCTACGCAGGCCGAGCTTTGGTGGGCTTGGCGCGTACGTTTATGGGTGCACAAAAGACAAAGGCGTCTGCAAAGCAGCTCACGGCTGCGACAGTTGCCCGCTACGAACTCAGTGTGGATTCTGCACTGGCGTGGATCGGCTGATAAAAACAGTTTTGTTTACTAATCTGGGTGTCATGGCAGTGATCGCCGGCTGTATGCTGCTGATTTTCTGTGTGAGTGTCCTGGCATACGGCGGGTAGCAACTGAATCGGGTTGCGCCGCTTTTGAAGCGGGCTGGGGCCGTGGGAGTGCCTACTCCGGCTGCTCTTCAGCAGCAAGAGGCATATGCGTTGGCTATGAAGACGCTTGGCAGCAGCACACTTCAGCATGCATGCATGCAGGCGCCTGCAGCTCATGAGCCGATTGTCGCTGGTAGTGCAGCTGCAGCAGGTGCATTGTGTGAGCTGCCATGGGGTTTAAGGGCTGCAGCACGCTACAGAGCAGTTGTTGCTGGCATTTCCTGACGCAGTGCTGCGGGCGATTTGGTGGACATCTGGACTAATTGGGACGCTGATTTGCATGTACATGGCTTCCGTGTTCTTTGTTGTTGGTGGTGTGCCGCGCCTTGTCATTCGCCTAAACCCGAGGGTTTTTGTGTGGTTGGAATGTTTCTACAATAGACACAGGCAGTGCATGGCATTCGGCATTGAAAGAGAGCATTCACAAAACACCGGGCAGCAGCTCACAGGGCTGCCAGTAGTGCTTGGGGCAGGTGTCAGTCCTGGGTGTGTGCTGAATGTGCCGTATGGTGTCACATTCAACAATGCTGATGTGCAGGTTTGTGATTGGTGGGGTTCTGGTAACGCGCTCCAACCCTGCATATCAGGTGTAATGTGGTTCGTTTCTGGCATCTTATGCAGCAGCATGGCAGATGCAACCTGTGATGTCGGTAACCACAAACTGCGTGCCCATTCCAATTTTGTCCACAGAGATATGCTAGATATGTATCATTCCTCTGTGTTCCTGTAAGGCTGTCGTTATACCGTTGCTTTGTCACCTGTCACGTGGATAACAGGTTTTGCCAGTACTGGACTGGTCACAACAGGCCATGAACAACTCTTTGCAGTATGCATCGCTTGACAGATGTGGTGTTGCCTCCCCTTTTGCCTGCCGGTTCTGCATCACACAGTGCTGTCATACCTTGATTGTCAGGACGCCGGCTGTTACAAGAACACAACACACGGTTCTACATAAAAGCAATACGAACAGGCAAGGCGTGGGGCAAGCAGCCGGCACTAACGTGACCACCAGCAGCAAGTGAATGTCAGGAACTTAAACTGCATATGTTGCTGCCCAGTTTGCTGGTTAGCGCTCCACTGGCGCATCAGCAGCAGCAGCATCCCAAAGCAAGGAACGCTGCATGCTTGCGGAGTTGGTGTGCCGTCGTGCGCCTAGAAGTGCTCCACAGGCACGTCTTCAACCACAGCATCTCATGGCAAGGCCGGCTGAAAGTGACGTGTCGCTGGTGTGCTGTCCCATACCTAGACATGCTCAAAAGGCACGGCATCAAAGACAGCATCTTATGGCGAGGCCAGCTGAAATTGAAGTGGCGTTGGTGTGCTGTTGTGCAGCTAGAAGTGCTCCACAGGCACGTCGTCAACCACAGCAGCCTGCCCACCCTCAGCCGGTCCTCCAGCAACCTCGCCAACTGTCATAGATGCAAACTGAGGGCCCCACACCAACCGCAGCAGCGACGCTGCACCCACACTGCCACCACCACCACCATCCTTCTTGCTGGTGCCAACATTTGCTGCTGCTGCTGCTGCTGCTGTTGCTGCTGTGTCAGCAGTAGCAGGCAGCTTTGTGAAGATAGCAGCCTGAGAGGCTCCTCCAAAGCCACTGTCTGGTCGTACATCCAGCGGCTGCTGTTGCTGCTGCTGCTGCTGAGCTTGCAGGAAAGCCTCACCAACAGCACCTCCACCAGCCACCCCACCCACCACCCCACCATGCTGCTGCTGCTGCTGCTGCTGCTGCTGCTGCTGTGCTTGCAGGACGGTCTCACCAACAGCACTTCCTGCACCACCTACCACCCCACCCTGCTGCTGCTGCTTCTGCTGCTGCTGCTGCTTCTCTTGCTCGGCAGCTATCATCGCAGCCGACACCGCAGCAGCTGCAGCCGCAACCTCTGGCCCTGCAGAAGCACTCACTGTCGGTAGCTGCGCCAGCAACCTTTCATTTGCTGCACCGCCAGCACCACCAACACCAGCCGCACCAGGCGCTGCTGCTGCATCCCCACCCCCGGCAGCATGCGCAGCAAGAGGCATAGCCGTATCAATTGCAACAGCGCTACCTGTTGCCTCGCCCACATCATCAGCAGCAGTGCCGGCGTTATCATGCTGCTGCTGCTGCTGCTGCTGCTGCTGTTGCTGCTGCTGCAGGGCTTCTTCCTCCCGTATGGCCCTGCCTAAGTCTTCAAAGTCCACGCTGTAGCCGTGCTGTAATGCGAGGCGGCTAGCCCAGGCCCTGAACTCGGCACGGCTCCACTCAAACCTGCGGTAGCAGCAGCAGCAACATGCATGTTGATGCAAATTGTGCTGAGGAAGGCTGGCGGCGCAGGCCCTAAACTCTGCGCAGCTCCACTCAAACCTGCGGCAGCAGCAGCAGCAGCAGCAGCAACAACAATGAGCAACAAGCAATGTTACACAGTTGGTGCTGGGCAAGTCGGCTGGCCAGGCATGGAACTCTGCACAGCTCCACTCAAACCTGCGGCAGCGGCAACAGCAGCAGCGGTGGCATGTTGTGTCACACATGCAGCTGATGACGGAGCCCTGCCGCTGTGCTGCTGCATGCGCCAAAAACTAGATACTCTGCAATGCCTGCAGCTGCCATCGTGCTGTGTCACCAGCAGCAAAGCAAGACATCAGCAGAACCTCAACCCCAGGCATGCACAAACATGAGCACTGATGAAACCCTGACACACAAGCACTGCCAAACCCAGAGTGATCGCCCCTGCTCTGCACTCACTTGTGGTCGCCGTGCCTCAGCGGCTGCCCGTCCCTGCCTGGCGGCCCAGGCCACACCAGGCCCATAATGCATCTCAGCAGAGCCATGCACTGATTCCCCTGAGCAGCAATGAGAACATGCAAGGAAACCATATACCCTCATAAGCCCCTGGCCTTGAACTCTGCCACTGCTCCTGCTCTGCACTCACTTGTGGTCGCCGTGTCGCAGCGGCTGGCCATCCCTGCCTGGCGGGCCGGGCCACACAAGGCCAGGGCCCAGCACCTGGCAGTGAATATGCAGCGGCAGCAGCAGCAGCAGCAGCAGCAGCGCCAAAGACAGTGTTGGCGCGGCAATCAACAAAGAAGTGATACGAATGGCGGCAGAGCCTGAGTTTGCAGGCATCACCCTCTTAGGCACACCCACACACAGGGTGTAATAGCTGTTGTTAGCTGAGCTCTGTAACCCTTCACCCACACATGGATCTTTTTTCAACTGCACACCCCTCCATGCCACTGCCCACCTGCCGCAGCACCTCATTGTACTCCCAGTTGGGTGTTGTGAAGACAGCGGTTTTGGGGCTCAACCCGCCCAGCACGCTATGCCCTAGGGCGTCAACCACCTGGGGTTCTAGGTGCTCCAAAACCTCAATGCAGGCCGCCAGGTCACAGCCGGGGTTTAGGCCCAGGGCACGCCAGGGTTCAGCGCTGGTGAGCCCTGGGTTTGTAACATCTGCTTGTAACAAGTCCAGCTGAGCTGTCCAAGTGCAGCTGCTGCTGCCATCTGCTGGTGCCTGCTGCTGCTGCTGCTGCTGCAGGGGTGGGGCTCTGCTGGCGGCTGCTAGTGCAGCAGCAACTGCTGCAGGCACTGCTGCTACTGCACTTGAGATGGATAACTGCCGCATCATTCTGGCTGGTGGCCGGGCCTGCAGTAAGGGCGAAAGGCAACACCGGAGGCAGCAGGCTCAGACAGTCTCAATCGGACTGCTTGCTGATGGGGTGCCTGACGTGATGACCTTGCCTAGGTGCATGTGTGTCACTGAGAAGTGAGATGCTTCCAGGCTACTTGCGCACTGGAAACGAACTAAATCGCTGTATCGTGTGCTTCAAAGAGTAAAGCAGTGATCACAGTCATTTGCCGCAAAGCAGCAGCCATGCCGGGCCCCTTTGTCATGCTCATTTTGGTAGGAGCCGATTGAGCCCACTGGCTAACAATGCTTCAAATCACGTCAAATCAAATCACAAATCACCAATCACTTGTTCAAATACAGTTCAAACCTGCGCCAGGCTCACCTGGATGACACTTCCACCATGAACTTTGCTGCTGGCAGGGCCTGACAGCATCATTTCAGTCAGCGTACTGCCTTCACCCACCGAGGCAGGCACTGAGCCAACCCCTAGAGATGCATCAGCAGCAGCATCAGATGAGCCAGACGGAACAGCAGGACTCACTTCAGCACTCTCTGCTGGCTGTGCTGCTGCTGCTGGTGCTGCTGCTGGCTCATCACCCACAGCCAGCCACTGACTCCCCATTCCCTCTAGCTTGCGTGCTGCTGCTGCCAACGCACTTTGTGACACATCCACCCCCACAATGCGGCTCAATTCTGTAAAGCCACAATCACACAGCAGATGCTTCAGCAGAGCTCCTTCGCCACAGCCAACATCAACGACCACTGCAGCCTGCTGCTGCTTCACAAGCTGAGAGACCAGGCGGCGGCGCTGCAGGCTGAGGGAGGGGTCGAAGATGACGTTCGTTTGACCAGCGGTTTGACCGGAGGCGGCTGCTGCTGTAGCGGCCTGCAGTACGGCAGCAGCAGCAGCAGCAGCAGTGCAGCAAGTGGGCTTGCGGGCGCTTGGTAACTTTAGCACGCTTGAGGCCTGTCGATTAACGCATGGCAATCAGAAGCACAAGAAGCAATCAGCAGTACAACATGTGCTGTCGCGTGCCAATTGAGAGAGGATAGTTACATGTGAGTCCTGGCACCATCTGAGATGCCGCGGCACGAACGTGCCAAAACGTTGTGGCACATAAGCTCCGCAGGTATGAGCCACAACAGGTTGAACACAAGGTCTGAGACCAGAAAAGGACAGTGCAAAGCCAACTGAAGCTTGTGCCTGTGGCTGGTGGACTTGCTGCCTACCATGCACGCCCCTCTTTCCGCGCAGCACACAATGCACTTGAGTGGAGTCAGACGTGTAGCTGCATGTGGGTCCAGCCTCCCCCTTAGATGGTGAGAGCCACATACAGGGGCTGCCATCATTGATAACAAGCAATGCGATGGTACATGTCACTTTTGAAACCAAAGATGATGAATCACCTTGGGCTGCGCCAGCTCCAGCAGGTGCACCGCCAGCAGCGCAGGTTGCGGGGTGAACCTGCCCAGCGCGTCAACGCCCTCAAACGCCACCGACACCCTGCAGCAGCAGCAGCAGCAGCAGCAGCAGCAGCAGCAGCAGCAGCAGCAGCAGCAAGGAGGAAAGGCAGTTGCATATAGGCATCATCAAGTTGCGCGAGGGCTGGTCACAGCTTCTCCATGGACCATGTCGTGCCCACCTGCTGCAGAATCAGGCAAATATGGACCGCCTTCACACAACATGCACAGCACGCTCACACGAATCAAAGTCAAGCATACACTTCAAAAAATCTTCACACTCCTCACTCACCATGCCTGCGCTGCTGCTCCTACTTCCAGCTGCATAACAATCGCCTCCAGCTGCGGCAGCACAGCCCCAAAGCCTAACAGAATGCAAAGCTAACTGCAGCATCGAACCCCAAAGCACTTACCAGGCCTGCGCTGCTGCACCCACTTCCAGCCGCAGCAGCAGTGCCACCAGCTGCGACAGCACAGACGTGCAGCCCGGCAGCTTGACAAAAAGCACAGTCAGCGCCCACATTCTACAGTACTACTACTCACCAGGCCTGTGCTGCCGCACCCACTTCCAGCTGCATCACAATCTCCTCAAGTTGTGACAGCACAGCCCCCCAGCCTAGCAGGAAGCTGCAGCCACGCAGCAGGTCCAGGCTGTAGCAGGCAGGGTTGCTGGCGCTGCTGCTGCTGCTGCTGCTGCTGCTGCCTGGGGCAAGTTGTGCTGGTGATGCCTTCTCAGGTGGCAGGTATAGGTGGGCATCCACCTGCAACAGCAGCAGCAGCAGCAGCAGCAGCAGCAGCAGCAGCAGGAGCAGCAGGAGCAGCAGCAGCAGTGAAAGGGATGCAGCCAGATGACGAAGTACGATGTGCGTTGAGTGGCTGCAGCTGCCTTGATCAGCATGGAGAGGCATGCTGAGGGGCACAGACACAGCACAACACAGTCAGTGCTGAAGTGGAGGTTGTCAGCATGACAGGCACGCCGACATGGCACTGTCAGAACCCTAAATCTCTGAACCAAGCAACCAAAACCCTCAAAATTCAAACCTGGTCTCACCTTTGCCAGCAGCCCTGGCCGTGGCAGCAGCTGGCCACCGCCCTGGCCCGGCCACAGCAGCTGCACAGTACTCAGCAAGCCACCACCGCCACCACCATCTGCTGCTGCTGCTGCTGCTGCTGCTGGAGCCGCCGCCGCTGCTGCTATGTCAACATCCATAGCAGTGTTTTCAGCAGGACCAGCTGCTGCTGCTGCTGTTGATGAATTGATCACTGGCAGGGCAGGGGGTGTGCCTGTCAGCGCTGCTGCATCCAGCGCCTGCAGCAGGTGCAGTGCTGCCAGTGCGGCGCTGTTCTGGGCCTCCAAGCGACCCATGGCGGGGCCTGCAGGCATAAGGGGACAAAACTTCGACGGTATATCTTGTGGTTGTCAATGCTATGAGCAGGGGCCGCGTCAAGGTGTCACCTGAGTACTCTGCCAGCGCTGCGCGCGACTATTACAGCAGCAACACCTCTATTTACTATACGTCGCAATACTATCATAGCTGCTAATTCTGCCTGCTAAAGCAAGGCCTGCTTGCCGCACGCAGTAAACAGCACCAAGCCCAAAACCCTACATCACCAAATCGCAAAACCTCAAACCCCACCTGAGTCAGCCACCACCAGCAGCTGCCCGGTTGACTCTTCAACTTCCAGCCGTGCTACAGCCAGGCCGGGGCCAGCAGCGGTGTCACACCGCACCTCCAGCGCTGCTGCAGCAGCAGCATCCAAACCCAAGCTTGCCAGAACTGATAGGCCACTGCCACTGGCACCTGCTGCTGCTGCTGCTGCCGCTGCTGCCATTGGCTGAACCCTAAGCCGGGCCTCGCAGTTAAACCCTGCCAGGCTGCCGCAGGGTACTGCAGCATCCAGCACTGTCAATGACCAGTCCAGGCCTAAACCCTCACTGCCTGCACTGCTGCTGCTAAACCCTAGAGCCCCAGCTGCAGCATCTTTGGTAAACCCTGCAGCAAGCAAGTCGCCAGCAGCAGCAGCAGTGCCCTCTCCAGCTGGAGCAGCAGCTGCTGCTGCTGCTGCTGAAATCAAGCTGCCAGGATATAGGGTATTGCTGGCCGTCAGGTTTTGGACCTGTGTCACCCAGCCGTGGTGTCGAGCTGTGTATCGCTCCAGCTGCTGCTTGGGAGAATCACCCAGCCAGTTGCCAACCCTACAGACAACAGACAGTGCATCAGAAGGCACAATTAAAATGTAGGTTATGCATCATCATGCATCATCATAATGTAATTCATGTTACCTGCGCAGTAAAAGCAAATTAAGAGCCCCCCGCACTTACACCTTGAAAGCTGTTAACAGTAGCAATAACATAAAAGCCAATACACACATTCATAACCCACCTGTAAGCCGTTGGCAGCCGCATCAACAGCGGCGCGGGTGCTGCCCTGACAGCATGTGCTCTGGCAGGGATCAGTGCAGTCATGCTCAGCCAGCAGCAGCGGGCGCTGTAGCTGCGCCACTTGATGACATGCTGCGTGGACTGCGGCAGCAGCAGCGGCAGCAGCAGCAGCGGTGGCAGCAGCGGCAGGGACAAGGTTGGCAACTCCATATCACATCTTACACATAGATCAGAATTATGAGAAAAATACCTTGGAAAGGAGTCTAAATCTTTTGGCATTTGTAGATTTTGAAACAGCAGCCCAGGCTGTCACAGCTGGCGTTCATGCTGGTGTTGGCGGCTGCAGGTGGAGTGTACCACCATGTACAACCCCAACAGCAGCACCAGCGCCAGCAGCAGCATGCCAACCCGGCCGTCAAATTCAAAAACCGATAACAATAGTACGTTTTATCACAAGACCGAGGATGATCAAACTGATTATCACTATCATTGAAGGTATTGAACACCACCAGATCACCAGTGAATGAATGCAGGGCTGCCGTGCATCACCCGGCCACGCGTGATACCACCTATCAGCATGCCGTGCAGTGCTGTTGTATTCATATTGTATTCAGTTATGTTTGGACCAATCATTGAATAGATGACTACAGCAGAATCACAACGGAAACGGAAGTAGGCTTTTCAACACACTCACCCGGCCACTAGGCTTTTCAACACACTCACCCGGCCACTAGGCTCTTCAACACACTCACCCGGCCACGCGCAATGCCGCAGCCTGCCAGCAGCACAGCACCATACACCGCCCTGCCCGCCAGCCAACTGGCCCGCAGGTTCAGCCCCTGCTGCTGCTGCTGCTGCTGCTGCTGCTCGTAAAACACACTGTACATGAACGGGGGTGGCACATCAAGCATGTGCGTGCCCGCACTGCTGCTGCTGCTGTCGTGAGGTGCCTGGTGCTTGGTACCTGCTGAGGGTGGGGTGGCCACTGCTGGTGGCAGCACAGAGTGCAGAGGGGACTGCTGCTGCTGCTGGTTTGCTTGGCTTGGAACTGCAAGGCAATTGCAAGCATTGTGGTTGGCCGTACACAAGAAAAGGAGAAGTTCGGTGGGCAGCATTAGACAGTGTGTGTGCTGTGCCTGCATTACTGCGTGTTGCACCGTCTGCCACATGACATGATGATTACATGCTATTCAACATTGCACATGCAACGTGCATGTGTCTGTAAAAGCCTGTGTTGCTGCTGTCCCACCTTTGGAATGAAGCAGAACCTTGAACCTCAGTGCTTCAACCCTCTTACCTTCGGTCTCTGCCCCCTCCCAGTCCATCGCTGCTGGCCCACCCCCAGCCTCCAGCACACTCACAACAGACTCCACACCACCAGCAGCAGCAGGAGCAGCAGCAGCGGCAGGTTGACCCTGCTCCTTGGATGCAGCCACTCCCTGCTGCTGCTGCTGCTGATCGTCGTCGTCTGCTGCTGCTGCATGTTGCCGCTTGGGTGGCGGCGGCTGCGCTGCTGCCTCACCAGCAGATGCAGCACGGCCCATGCCAGCAGCAGCAGCAGCAGGGGGCAGCAGTGCACTTCCAGAGCCTGCTGTGCCGGTATGAGCTGCATGGCTCCCTGTTTCAGTGGCACCTGCTGCTCCCTGCAGCGGCAGATCAAGCCTCTCCTGCTGCTGCTGCTGCTGCTGCTGCTGTGCCGTGTCTTCTTGCTGCTGTGCCGTATCTTGCTGCTGCTGCTGCTGCTGCTGCAACGGTTGGGCCTGCTGCTCAATGGCCTGCCACTGCTGCTGTGACTCCTGCCATTCTGCAGGTGTTGCTGCATAGCTAGCTCGGGGCCCCACCCTGCCCCAGCACACCAGGTGAAAAGGATCACGCAGATGTAGCAGCTTGGCCAGCTGCTGCAGAAGTGGCGGCGGCGGTGCTGCTGCTGGTGTGCTGTTAGGTGCTGCAGCAGCAGCAGGCGCCTGCACAGTGTGCTCCACAAACGGCTGCCTGCAAATGCAGCAGGGGGATCAAGGTCAGTTTGAAGACAGTGCAGGGTAGCGGTGAGAAAAGCGTAATGCGCTGTTGGGCTGGCTGCTGCTGCTGTTGATTGCAGCGGGCGTGTACTGGCAGTAGTTGATGACAGACAGCGGCTCATGCTATGAGCCCTCAACCGGCTCAAGCATTCTGTCAGACACTTGGCAGGCAGCCGAATAGCAGCGCCCAATCAGTTCGGTTGTGCGCCATACAAAAGCGCGCAAACTGCAGAGGGATGAGGTGAGCATATTGTTGTTTTACCCAACATACTGCAACAAAATACTGCATACTACCTGAGGTATGCAGCTGGTCAGGTGCACAGGGGCTGGGGATTGATACACCGAATGAATAAATGAGCTAAGCGTGGTGTGTTCAAACTTAACACCCGCGTAAGTTAAGGAAGGGGACGTGTGTGGCGATTGGGATACCTCATGCGCATTCACGCCTCCTACCATCCCTGATACACCGTCTACTGTACACGCGGCTAGCTGCATGCTTCATGTGCAACCACGCAAGTGGACACACTGTAGGGAAGCCTGCCGTTAGCTATGCAGTCCACCTATTCCAATTCCACAATTTCAATCCACCAGGTCCAAACCTTGATAAAACCATACATGTCCACACCCTACAGAGGTGTAGCTGTCGTTGACCGCATCACCGTATGAAGTGATGCTGCCAGAGCGGCAGCAGGCGCGAACTAAGGTGCGCAGCTGGTGAGTTGACCAGGGTTCTGGGCTTGCCGCAGCAGGAAAGCCTGATCACATCGCCTGCATACCTCAGCAGGCTCGTGCATCCTACAGAGACTTCCATATATATGCACTAGGGTTAGGGGGGTTAGGGTTTAGGGTTCAGGAAACCTTAAACCTAAACCCTGAAGGATATATCCTTCACTGCGACCAATGCTAGTGCCAGCGCTGCTGCTGGCCGATGCACAGGTGTGCAGCTGGTGAGGTGGTGAGGGCTGTGGGCTTGCAAGAAGTCCTCACCACCTTGCCAGCTGCACACTTCAGCAGCGTAACCGTGATGTCAGCACCGTACAGAAACACCAGTCTTGCTGCATGTATCAAACCATTGCTAGTGCCAGCGCTGCTGCTGACCCATGACCAGGTAGGCAGCTGGTGAGGTGGTGGTGGCTGTAGGCTTGCTGTGCCAAAAAGTCCCCATGACCTTGCCAGCTGCATACCAAAGGTGCAACCATATGCAGGCATGTCCACCCGCTGAAGACAAAATACGATCACTGCCTGCACGAAGTGTTGTTGCGCCAGCTGCGCAGTCAGGCTGGTACATGCAGGGTAGCAGCAGGCACGTACACAGGTGAACAGCTGGTGAGGTGGCAATGACTCTGAGCTCAACAGCCCAGAATTCCTCCCCACCTTGCCAGCTGCACAATTCGGCAGCGTAACCATATCCAGGCATGTCCAGCCGCTGTACATGAAACACCTTCACTGCCTGTTTGACATGTTAAGCCAGCTGCGCAGTCAGGCTGTTACATGCAGGCCATGCAGGGCAGCAGCAGCCACACAGCCAGTTGCGTAGCTCGTGAGGTGACAATGAGCCTGCGCTTGCTGAGCTCAATTACATCATCACATCATCACATCATCACATCACGAGCGGCGCACCACGGCAGCAACCATGCACGTCTAGCGCTAAAGAATTTTGTAGTTTTGAGCATGCGACCAACGTCTACATCAAACACAACTGCAAGGGCGCAAGCCAGCACACAGCCAGGTGCGCAGCTAGTGAGGTGGTGATAGCTCTGAGCTTGACAGCCACAGGACTATCAAAACCTTGCCAGCTGCACACTTCAGCAGCATAACCGTGATGTCAGCATCGTATGGAAACACCTATCTTGCTGCATGTATCGAATGCTAGGGCCAGCGCTGCTGCTGACCCTTAACCAGGTGCGCAGCTGGTGAGGTGGTGATGGCTCCAGGCTTTCTGCCAGGAAATAAACACCACCTTGACAGCTGCATACCTTGTAACACTTGTGCATGTCCTCACTCACCACTCAGAGACGTCTGTCCAGTTGAATGCTGCAAATGCTGGTGCCAGCGCAGCAGCAGGCCCATACCCAGGTGCACAGCCGGTGAGGTGATAACGGCTGTGGGCTTGCCGCCCATCATGAGACCTTGTCACACTGCCAGCTGTACAACTCAGCAGCAGCCCCGTGCATGTTCACACCCTACAAAAAGTTTGTGTGTGTCGTTGCATGCACCACATGCTACTGCCAGCACTGCAGCAACACAGCTGCCCTTATACACAGCTGATGAGGTGACAACGGCTCTGCTTGCCGCGTAAGCGGGCCGCAGTCACATTGCCAGCTGCACGCCAGGAGGAGGAGGAGGGGGCAAGCATGCATGTCTGCACGCTGCAGAAAGTATATCCGCGCAAGCATCACAAAACACTGCAGCTAGGGCACCAGCGGGCAGAGATCAAGTATGCAGCTGGTCAGGTGGACAGGGGTTCCGGCTTGGGTGCCCGGCCCCTCTGGCTACATGACTAGCTGCATACTTCAGGCTACTGAGCGCCTCATACGCTATGCAGACATTCAATGCTTCCTATGCGTTGTATGCTGCCGCCAGCGTTGCTGCTACATCCATAACCAGGTGTACAGCTGAGGTCACAATGACTCCAGGCTTGCGTACTCGAACTCAATGAGATATTACCAACTGCATACATGCGCAAAGCAATGCATGTCCGCACCATACAAACCACAACCCGTCTCCTTCACTTCATTGTATGCTAGTGGAGCATGTTAAATTAACACCGCGTACCATAACATATCACAACATAACGTAATAACTAGTGCCAGCGCTGCAGCTGACTCACCCAGGCGTGCAGCTGGTGAGGTGATGAAGAAGCTGAGCTTGCAATTGCCAGCTCGGCCTTCTTCATTACACCACCAACTGCATACCGCAAAGGCAAACACGCATGCAAGCCCGCATGCTACCGAACAAATCACCCATGTATGCATTGCGGTACTGCTCCTCGGGCAAAGCAGACTGCAGCTGGTATGGTGCGGTGGGATCTTGGGTTTTGGCTTGTGGAGCAAGTGAACACACATGCAGCGTATTCCCCGACTGCAAGCTGCCTTGGCAAGTTGTATTGGCACGACAGCCTGTCCACACACTATGCTTGTTCGATGTCGCATCAAGCAGATGTCTGCAGACCTCTGTGCTTTATCAAGCTAGCTAGCTAGCTTGCTGGTGGTGGGTGGGAGTGGGTGCAGCAGCTAGAGGCAGCATAATCACCTCCACCCTCCAACTGCAAGCTGCCTTGGCAAGGACAGCACGCCACCACGCCACACAGCATGTAATTTTACACACGTCATTCACAGGTGTGCGCACTTTGCCGTGCTGTTTCAAGCAAGAGGCGGTTCGCAGCTGTACAGCAACTGAATCAGATGTGAACCATAACACAACTGTGCACTTGTTGCGTTGGCTAGCACTGGCTGATAGTGAGAGCAGTTTGCTGTTGGTGGGTGGGGTTGAAGCGGCTGTTCGTCTGCTTTCAGTAACCCCACCCTGCAACTGCAAACTGCCTTCTGGGCACAGCAGCCGGCCCACAGGCACCTGCAACAGCACCGGCTGCTGCTACCATGCCAAGAGGTGCTGAAACCTCTCCTCTCTTCAACACAGAGCCAGCAGCGTAGTGAACCGCCGCTCACCTCATATCCATGGGCACCTCAACCAGCAGAGGCTGCTGCTCCATGCCCAAATCTGGGAATCTCTAGAGGTGCCGAGGCGTCCACAACCCCACACCAATAAACACCACACAAAACCCTACAGCAGCATTACAGAACCCCACTCACCTCACATCCACGGGAACCTCAACCAGCACTGGCTGCTGCTGCCACACCTCATGCGCCAGGGCTGCTGCAGCAGCATGGTGATGTTGATGCTGGTGGTGGGACACGCCCCTGTCCCCGCCTGCTGCATGCAGCACCTGCTGCCAAGACACACCCATACCACCAGCCACGAGGCACACACCTGCAGAGGCCAGCAACACAGCATGACACATATCATTACTGCAACAATCATCCACTAGGTAGCACGTGATGGCAAGGTTGTGCCAATGTTGCAGCAATGCTTTCTGAGGATGTGGGTGCAGGTTGTGAGCTGCAACAAGCAACACGCATATCAGAACACAACTGTTGCCTCTATTGCCAGCACTGCAGAGTGAAGTTCAGGGTAAGCAGCAGCAGCCGACACAGCAGTGCTGCTGCACACACCTGGCGGCAGCATGCCAGCAGCAGCTTGTTCCTGCAGCAGTTGCCGTATGCTGCGCATCACCCCAGGCACATCACCCTCATCAAAGGGAATAGACGCAGGTGGTGCTTTTATTTCTGCTTCTGCTGCTGCTGCTGCAGGTGGTAGTGGTGTGCTGGTCCCTCCCTGCTCCTGCTGCTGCTGCTGCTGCTGCTGCTGCTTGTGCTGCTGGCGCAGCCACTGCAGCAGCTGCTTGGAGTGAGCCAGGGCAGTCAGTGGCAGCAGCACCTCACGGGATGCACCAGCCTGCGCTGCTGCTGCTGCTGCTGGCTCATCCTGCTGCCGCTGCTGCTGCTGCTGCTGCTGTGCTGGGTGTGCCAGTGGGTACTGCTGGCAGTAGGTCCAGTGAGCCCTGAGCTCAGCATCCTTGATGATGCCCTTTTCGCATTGCAGCAGCAGCAGCAGCAGCAGCAGTAGTAGGATGAGCCACCACCACCAGCAGCACCAGCAGCAACAGCTCCTAACCATCGCGGCTGGACCTGCCTCTCTTGAGCTGCTTGGCTGCCACCAGTACGGAAGTTCACAGCGTACAAAGATCATGCTGGCACCACCAAAAGCACTTTGGGATCCCCAGCACCAGCATCACAGCTCATTCAAAGCCTATGCAGTAGTGCCTGTTGTAGAGTGATAAGTTGAAGATGGCAGCTGAAAGCTGACATCGTCAAACTACCACTCCGCAACAGACACCACCCACACCACCCACACTTTGTCTCCGGAAGGACATGTATGTGGAGCATACTAAATACCTGGCACAGGTTGAGCAGACCTGACGCATGCTTAAGTGGCTTGCACCTTGGTGCAGTAACCCTGTATGGCACCCCCAGCCCCCTCCTCCAACACATCCACCCACCTGGGTGGCCATGCAAGCGGCCAGCACCGAATTCCCTTTCAGCTCTGCTTGTGCAAGTGCTGGTGCCGCTTCAATACGATGCTTCACACGACCACCGCACGCTCCAACAGTGCACAGCAAGCTGCCCCTGCAGCCAGACACGGCTGCAGACACAGCGCAGATGAACGAAGCGGCACCAAGTAACAGCAAACAATCAACACACCTGGTTTGTCAAGCAGGCGGCCAGAACGTCTTGGAGAGGCGCCTGGCGCTGCTGCTGCAGCTGCTGCCACAGGGGCTGCTGGTGCAGGTACACCAGAGCGGCGGCAGCCGCGTCCCTCTGCAGACAAAGAAGGTGTGACAGCAGCAGCAGCAGCAGCAGCAGCAGCAGCAGCAGCAGCAGCAGCAGACGAAGCAGACACAGCAGCCACAACTGTGAAAATCCACTGTTTCAGGGCTGGCTGCAGCATAGCGGACATGGCGGCATTAATTGTGCAATGCATTGCAGCTACTGCAGAACCAGTATCAGCTGAGAGCAGTCGCAGCCGCGTGCATGCATTGATTGTTCATGTCTGTCACCACGCTGATTCCCAGCCGATGGCCCACCTTGGCATCAGCCTTCTTCCTTCCTTCCCCTTGAAATACCTCTTCACTCAACACCTGCCGCACCACGCCGCCTTCATCGCCCAGCACCACTGCAGGCAGCTTCACTGAGCACACAAAGCGCTGCTCAGCCTGCTCAGGCCTGCAGGCACAGGAAAGAGCAGAAACAGGTATCAGAGTTTAGTGAAATAAACTTCAGTGCAGATGGTATTCCTGGTACGGCAGGCAGCTTCACAGACCACAAAGCGCTGCTCCGCCTGCTCAGGCCCGCAGGCACAGACCAGGCAGGTTTGCGCGCGAGGGGTTCACCAAGCAGGTGGCAGGCAGGCACATGTTGCATCCTGATGGTATGGTCGTATGGCGGCAACATTGTGCCTCTTCCACCTCAGGCCTGCCAGCCGCCCCCACCTGTCCAGGCAGTAGGTGGAGGTGGTGTACTCGATGCTGCTGGGCGGCATGTGCAGCCGCTGGTAGAATTCCTGCAGCGCACTGCAGTGTGGGCGGCCATGTTGGTGCAGCAGCAACAGCAGCAGCAGCAACAGCAGCAGCAGCAGCAGCAGCAGCAGCAGCAACAGCAGCAGCAGCAGGTGGTCACAGCACAAGGCATGGTGCATGGATCCGCAGCCGCTCGTAGAATCCCTTGAAGCGCACTGTAGCACTCAGGGAAGTGTTGTTTCAGCAGCAGTATGTCAGCGCAGGCAGTCCAAGGGCGTTGGAGCGGTGTGCAGTTACAGTGCAAAGCAGGCGTGTAGGTCACCTGCTTCTGGCAGACGTCACGCAGCGCATTGTGGTGTTTTCTGGTGCTGGGGCAAGAATTATGACACTCACATCAGGTAAAGGCACAGCACAAGGCATGCGTGTGGCACTGCTTACTCTCCGTGCAGGAGCATGAATGTGCATGAATGCAGCACAGTGCTGCCGAAAGGCCCAACTGCTTCGTGCTGCAGCTGCTGGGCGCAGGTGCATTCAACCACCACAACAAGCAATTATACGCTGTATATCAATCAATATTCGGTGCTGCTCATTGCACGTGCAGCACAGCCTGCACGTCACCTGCTAGCACAGATAGAGGGCACTAGCAGCAGCAACAGTGCTGCTAGGCATGAAAGCCTGGTTGACTACTTGATGACGCTTCATGCGCTTACAAGCGCCATAAAACAGGCTCATATAGACGAAAACAGGTGCATCGTAAGCGCCAAGGCTGCGCAGCAGCACCACGCACCTTATTGGATTGGACATCGGAACAGCTCTGGCCGTAAGTCCAATCGGCCTGCTCAAACGCTGAATCGAATATATAATTGGACCTAAGATGTCGGAGCGGGCAATGTGTTTATTCTGACAAGCTGATCTGCGTGCTGCTGCTGCTGCAGTTGTACTGGACGGTGCTGTGTCAGTTCTAAGCGCACTTACTGCCCGCGTCAGCATGCCTTCATCCTGAAAGATTGCAGGTACAGTCGTGCGTGGGCGAAAGACGCTGCAAGGGCGTCGAGTGCAGCGGGCAGGCCGTAACATAGGACTGTTGGAGGCAGGTGTTAGGGTTCTGGTGCATTGTCAATGCACTGCAAGCCCAGGTGACGACTCTTAGTGCACTTGCAGCTGCAGCGTGCAGCATTAGACTCCGCCATACATCTTAGAGCCATGCTATTGCAGCCCGGGCAGCCAGCCTGCGCAGCAACTGATCACAGGCCTGCAGACTTGTGACGAGTGTACCTGCGCCATATTCTGGTGTTGTTTTCCAGTGCGGTTTTAATGCCACGTAAAACTAGCCAGCACCTACCGTTCCAAACACCATACATACATTGTGATGAGCGCGTTACATCATGGCTAGATATGAAAAAGAGCTCCGAAGCGTGCCGCAGCAACTCAACTCTTTGAGCTGTTGGAATGACACACGCCAGATGCCGACTGCACACACACCAAGAGGACTTCATACTGCTAGTGCTGTAGTCAGCATCAATACACACAGTGCGACCCAGAAAACCGCATGCAGAGCCTGTTTGTTGATAACCAGCACACACCATGTCAGACGCAGGATGCACAGCGTGAGTGGCAGCATGATGCAAACTATGCTGATGGCAACACACACTGCATGCACATGCACGCCACGAGGTTTGCACTGCATGCGCACCTTTCACCACCGGATAATGCTTATCCAGCAATCTAGTACAGTACGTGTACATACGTCATAGTAGTAGTGGATCATGGGACAGCAGCAGCTGCTGTGTAGAGTACAATGCCGGTGTCATGTCATGCCACAATCGCACGCAAGAGCATGCAAGAGCTCTGTTTCATCTGCCAGGATCAAGCAATCAATCAATCATCAGGGTGTGATGCACCGCCCAACCCAACCCCAGCCCCAGCTATCCAGCTGCGTTGCAACCTCCATGCCTCCCCCAACCCCACCATCCCCAACCCCGCCCAAATCACCCACCCCTGTCACATACTGCAAAGCCAAAGCCACAGCACAATGTAGCAGCACCAGATGAATGAACTGCCAGACAGCCGCATGTATCGAGTCCTGCGCTGGCAGGATCAACACAATGCACAATGAGGACGAGATATGACGAGATACTTGCACAGTATCATGGCTCCTGCTGCTGCTTTCTTCATCGCGTCCTGAATAACACCAATACATAACATCACCTGCTGCTGTGGCACCAATGCAGGCTCGAGCCCGCATCAACTGCAGCTGCAAATCCATGCAGAACAATAGTAGCACAACACGAAAGCACACCTGCGTTACATATGCAAACAGCACGCAGAAGCTGCTGGCGTTGCTGTTGCAGCCGCTGCCAAACCAAACACAAGCAGTGATGCTATCGCTGCTGCCACACACCGCAAAACACCCATAATGCGCCGCACAGTCTGTTCTTCCACAACCGCAGCAAACCTCAGCCAAACCCAGCACTATTCCGTCATCACACACGCCATGTACTAGCAGAACAACGTCCTATTATGCATCAACACCTGACAACGCATGCTGCAGCTGGTGCCTCCACCCAACACATGACTGCAAGCAATAACCAAGCGCCTGACCCAGCCATTCGCACCACCTACACCGCATCCTCATCCATGACACCAACCGACATGTTACATAACATATTGTAACCAGACCTAACATGTCATCACACTTGAGGCCTTGCCTGCAGCAGCTGAATGGCGCCATCAGGCGTGACACAGCCCTGCACGTCCTGCCCCACCCCTTCCTCAAGCTCCCCATCTGGTTGCTGCCCATATACTGTCATGCTTTGTCACATACCATGTCATGTAACACAGTGTGATCACACCTGGGGCCTCGCCTGCAGCAGCCAGATGGCGCCATCAGGTGTGACACACCCTTCCACATCCTGCCCCACACCCTCCTCAAGCTCCCCATCTGCTGCTGCCACTGCCTGCTCTGCTGCCAGAGCCGCCAGAGCGCACTGCCACAGCAGCGTTGCAGCAGCAGCCTTGTCCCACACCAGGGGCTCCTTTGCATAGTCGATCAGCACTGAGCGGGTGGGGGCGCTTGGCAGGCTGTCGAACAGGCCCGCGCCCGCAAACCTGCAACACAGCAAACAGGAGAGGCACAGCAACAGAAGTGACAGGTGAGTTTCCCGACCATGGACGTGGGTTTGAATGTTTAAGTGGTGACACCTGCTCCAGCAGCCACGGCACATGTCATGTTGTACAGGCCCCTTCGTGCTGCTCCACCCAGCCCACTCAACACAGCACCCGCAGCTGAACCAGCCCGCGATAGACGCTGATCACAACCCGCACTGACTAGCCTGC
This sequence comes from Tetradesmus obliquus, assembly GCA_030272155.1. Taxonomy (NCBI): domain Eukaryota; kingdom Viridiplantae; phylum Chlorophyta; class Chlorophyceae; order Sphaeropleales; family Scenedesmaceae; genus Tetradesmus; species Tetradesmus obliquus. The sequence continues at coordinate 1,194,502 of CP126200.1, read as the reverse complement.
TGCGCCTAGCTCATTTTCAAACATAACAGCACCTGCACCTGAGCAATAGACAGCTGTACTCAGCACTAACTCACCCTGGCAGATCCTCTGCATTGGAGTCCGAGCGCGCCATGAACACAACCTCGCCAGCAGCAGCACTAGCGCCATTGCCATTCCTGCTGCCGTTGCCATTGCCATTGCCGTTGCGGACCTCGCAGGGCAGGGACATGCCAGCAGGTACCACCGCAGCATCCTTGGAGGGATACGACACCACCTCAACAGCTGACAGCAGCTGAGCATCTTCAGGCACAGGCGGCTGCAGTCCTGCAAGCACCCCACCAATGCCGCCGCTGCTGCTGCCGCTCAAGGCCTGCTGCAGTGCAGCAGTCAGGGAGTCTCTGCGGATGACCCCACTCAGAGCTCTCCCAGGGTAGTTGCCAACAAGGACCTCCCCTAGCCCAACCACCAGCTGCACAGACACCTCAGCAGCACTGCCGCTTGCAGGATTCACAGTGTGCGCCACCCAGCTGTAGCGTGCAGGCAGCAGCGGCTGCAGCAGCACGCCCATGCGCAGCTGCTGCAGCGGCAGCCGCGCCTTGCGCAGTGCTGCGAGTGCCCTGTCATTCCACTGGCTGGCCCACACACCCTTGACCGCTGCCCAGGCTGCGTCCCAGCTGTAGCTGCTGCTGCTGCCGTTGCCGGTTGCTGCTGCTGCAGCGAGGCTGGACAGCTGCGTGTCTAGCTGCTGGCCCAGTGCTGCGGGCGCCTGCAGCTGAAGCACCAACCTCCTGCACATGTCACCAGCAATGGGCAGGAAAGCACAATGAATGTTGACGTCTGTGGCCAAATTTGATGAAAGCAGGGGCCTTTAGACGCACGTACCACACCCATTGCACGCATACTGAACCAATGCAGGAGCCATACAACACTGCAGCCGCGCATTCTTCTGCACAACTGCTTGCAACAGCAGCAGCTGCGATTTCACGCCCCCTCCTCACCTGATGTGCTGCAGGTCTCCATCAGACGCCCCGCCCGAGCCGCCGTTGTTAGCCGCCGCCTCCTCAGCTGCCGCCACCTGCGCCACCAGCTGCTGCAGCTGCCCAGCAACACCCGCGTTGACCGGGTCCTGCAGTACAGCCTCAAAAGCTCCATGCGGCAGCGCCACAGACTGCGGCACTTTCAGCCAGGCTGGCAGCTGCAGCATCTCCTGCTGCTGCTGCACTGCCTCGGCTGTAGCAGAGCTTCCATTCCTGCTACGGCCTAGCAGTGCATCAAAGAAGCCTCCGCCAGACTTGCCATTGCCGTTGCTGCTGCTGCTGCTGCCGTTCAAGCTGGATACTGCCTTGAGGTTAGACTTGGTGCCTGCTGCAGCCAAGGCTAGCTTCTGTGCACTCATCGCCTTAGCTCCCACCACGCCAGGTGCATACTGCTCTGGCGTCAAGGCCCAGCTGCTGCCGTCCCAGCGGCCTGACGCCACCAGCTGCTGCTGCTGCTTGGCGTGGCCGTTGCTGGCAGCAGCAGCAGCACTTGCAGGAGCTGAATGCGCTGCTGCTGCTGCCGCTGCCTCTGTGATGCTGACGTCATCTCCATTGATGGCTAGTGTGACCTGCTTGCCTGCCAGCGCCGCAATGTGGGAGACCACGGCCTCCTCAGAGCTGCAGGGCAGATTGGCAGCAAGCAGCAGCAGCAGTTGTACGCCAGGTCAGTGTAACTGGAAGCCAATTGTCCCATCGCCATGATCGGGGACAACACGGCCTCCTCAGAGCTGCAGCACAGGTTCAGTAAGCAGCCGCAGCCGCAGCAACAGATGCACTGTTTGATACAAACACGATCGGGATAAAAGACAAACATCACAGCATCAGCATGAGTATGAGCACAACCAGGCGCAGGCGCAAGCGCAAGTGGCGCTGTAGTATCGTGCTGTGGAACGTTGGCTGTGTCACTTGCCATCACCCACTGCGCTATGTGCACAAGCAGGCCTCACACATTTCCTGCCAGGTTAACAACAAACATTCTCACCTTGGGCACGCCACCACTGGCACCCTGCAGTTCCTCGCCCGCACATCCACATGACAACAAATTGCGCGCATAAACTCCACACCACCCTGCCTACTGCCAACCAATTGCCACGGCTCTCACCTGGGGCAAGCAACCACCGCGGCGTGCACGCCATCTGCCGCCCTCGTCTAGATGCAACATGCAAGTCAACAAACCAGATGCGCTTGCCGCCAAGCACCACCACTCTCACCAGGGCAAGCCACCACAGGCACCCTGCAGTTCCGCGCCCGCACAGCCAAATGACAACAAACTGCATGCATGAACTCCACACCACCCTGAACTGCTGCCAACCAGCCGCCACTGCTCTCACCTGGGACACGCCACCACCGGCACCCTGCAATTCCTCGCCCGCACAGCCGCATGGCTCAGCACATCCGGGCAGTCCCCGAGCACCACCACGCCCACCACACCAGGCGGCACCTCCTCCTCGCCTGCCAGGCGCTGCAGCACCAAAATGACAGGCCCCTGGCCCTGCTGCAGCAGGCCGGGCTGCAGCTGGGAGAGGCAGGGCTGCAGGCGGCTGAGGGAGCCGCTGACCTGGGTGGGCAGGCGACTCACGATGGACCAGGCGCCCACGCCCGCGCAGCGGCGCAGACTGCAGCAGCAGCAGCAGCAAATGGGGCAGGGCACAGCGAGTGAGAATAGAGACTTGCGGGGTGCGGCGGTGGAGCGAGTTGGATCATGCACACATACAGTTGATGCGCATGTGCAGCCAGGCACATTGCTGTGTGTAGCTGCTAGCCCATTATATAGCTACGGGGCGCGCTGCTGCTGCTGCAGTTGTGGCACCTCACTGGGCTCCACTTCTGTCAGCAGCGGGCATGCAGCATGCCGCCAAGGTGCGCTACTACAACACCAAATCGCACACCACAAAATGGTGCTGCAGCGACATTGACTGCCCACCTGGGCTCCACCGCTGTCAGCAACTGGCTCAGGGCAGCAGCCGCGCTGCCGCGCACCACCTCCTCCGCCAGCAGGCTGACCGGGCCCAGCGGCTCCTTGTCCTCAACCTGCAGCCACCCGGCACACACAGCAGTTTGCAGGCTCGACAACGTTCACGAAGGTGCGGTGCTCACTGTCCAGCACGTGTGCAGCACACTGACCAGGCCCAGCAGCTCCTTATCCTCAACCTGCAGCATGACAGACAGGGCACATGAACAAGCAAGCCCATCACTTGTGTGCGCGCCAGTTGTACCACCTCCACCAGACGCTTTTGCCATGCACACATGTAGGGTGCCCTCAAGAGTGCAGGAAGACAGCCGCATCTGATCACCACCCCAGCCAGCCGCGCACCTCCAGGGCCTTGGCCAGCGCGTAAGCTGTGGGCTGCAGCATGCTGGTGGCGCTGCTGCTGTTGGCCACCAGCAGCACGCGCAGCCGCTCAATCAGCGACAGCGCGTGGCGTGCCTTGGCGCGCGCATCAAGGCCTGCAGCAGCACAGCACAGCACACAGCAGCATGTTGCAGGCTTGAATGCAGTTGCAGCTGCTATCACCTGTAGCATAGATTTTGTTGGCAACAAACGTGCATGAAATGGCGTTGCTGCTTCGTGCCTGCCCTGGCTGTTGGGTATAGGCCAAATGCTTTTGCACCACCCACCAGGCTGGATCCTACCACATGCAAGAACACATCAAACCCCAGCAACCTTGTGTGGCAACTGCGAATTCACACACCTGCATGCTCCTGGCTCAGCTGCTGCAGCTGCGCCGCCACCGCCAGCAGCGCCGCATTGCCACCCTGCCCGGGCAGTGAGCTCAGGCATGCACTCGCCACCGGCTGCGCCAGCAGCGCCAGTAGGCCTCCAAGCAGCGTGGAAGGGGCTGCTGCACGCACTGCTGCCAGGCCCTGCTCTAGTGCACCCTTGCCGGCGAGCTCGAGGGCCAAGTCTAGGAACAGCACGTCACGCAGCCTACAGGAGGAGAGACGAAGAGGAAAATAGGGGGGGGGGGGGGGCACATGAAGCGTAAGGGCGTGATGAGCAGGCATATGTGGGGAGGCAGCAATAACTTTACTGCTGCAAAGCTGGGAGCTACCAAGCAATGCTGCATGCAGCTCAGCAGGCAGCAGAAGAACCCAAAGCACCATGTGCAAAGCAACAGAACCGCACTCGCAACATGCTGTCCTGCGAATATCTAGCTGCTCACCGCCCCTGGCATGCTGCGTTGCCGGCGCGGATGTGTGGCGCCAGGCATGCACGCGCCGCCACCACCAGCGCCTGCAGCTTCACGCAGCGGTCCATGCTCATCATCGCAGACACCTTGTTGATCCCGCCGCTGTTACTCCCGTTGTTACTAACGCCGTTACTAACAAACTCGTCGCTGATGCGGATGCGTCCAGTGCTGACGACGTTGTTAGCGAAGGCTGTGCCTGGAGCATCGCCTGCCGGCGTGCCTGGCCGTGTGGCTGAGGGTGTGCCACCTGGGCTTGTGCTGCCCTGCACGACCTGCAGCAGCGCTGACAGCAGCTGCTTGAGGCGCGGCGTGGCCACGCCTGACAGTGGCTCAACCTTCACGCGCTTGCCTGCAGGGAGCAGCAGCGTATGAGATAGAAAAGAGTGTGAGGCGCATGCACAAACGATGCAAGGGTCAACCAGCAGAAAATGAACCAGTGCTGCAGCAAGCACATGCGCAGAATAATCGTACGCAGTGGTCAACCAACACACAACACAGTCAACAAGCTGCAATGACACCCTACCCGATATCTGCCAGATGGAAGCGTTCTAGCAGTGATTGCAAACAGCTGCTATCAGATGTCATCAGATGTCACAACCGCGCATTCACCCTTGCGCTGTCCAGCATCATAGCCCAGAACGCCAGGCACACTGACGTGAACTGCAGGGTGCATTGCACTGATGATAAGCAAGAACATCATGATGACATCTGTTGGCACCCACCCTTGCACTCGCCCGCGTCGTAGCCCAGCACGCCATCGATGGCAGCAGACAGGTCCGCACCGCTGTGCACCGCAGCCAGCGTGCGCCTGCAGAACATCACAACATAGCAGAACACACCCATCAGCAATCACTGAGAACCGAAGTCTGCAACAGCACACCCAGCACTCTGCCGCGCTGCAAGCATGCACGGCGCAACCTGCCGGCGATGCTGCGACAAGGAGTTCGCCGTACTGCCGCACTCGCTGCATTGCACTAGACGCTTCAGCAGCCACAGCTGTACGCAACCAGGTCCTATTATCGCAGCAATGCTTGCGCCCATAAGTAAATTTATCTCACATAGCAGTTCACCAGCCGCACCTGTACGCGATCAGGTCCTCCGTCAGCTGCGGCAGCACCTGCTCTGGGAACTTCTGCGGCGGGCTGCGGATGGCCCGGTCAAACGAGGCCAGGCGCTCCGGGGTGATGCCTGGCAGGAGCGAAGAGAGAAGACACAGGATGGCACAGTGAGCATGCAACATTGAAGATGAGGGCAGCAACGCAGGCCTAGCAGGTGATGGCCCGGTCAAAGGACGCCAGGCGCTCTGGGGTGATGCCTGGCGGGAGCAAAAATAAGACATCACATGCAGGGGCACCGTGGAGGTGAAACCAATGCAGGATGAGCGCAGCAGCGCAGGCCAAACTATTGCTGAGCAGGCATGCACGTCTCGGGGAAATGCAGTGACCGAAGATTTTAATAATGAGTCAATCATTTGATGCGCCTGTTCATGGTACCATGAACAGGCGCATTAATTGATTTACTCTATATTAACTTCTGTTACACCGGTGTACGGATAGTGCAGCAGGTATGCCACCAAACCATCAAGAAGCGAGCAGCTGCTGAAGCTGCTATCAGTCCGCACCTTGTGCCGCCAGGCTGCCCCAATATACGCTCAGGTCTTGCCCGGCTGCCAGGCAGTCCAGCAGCGCCTGGCAGATGGCCACTAAGCAGCATATACACCGAGCTATCTACCCATACATACTCGCTGCCGCTAAGCTGTTTATCCTTACCTTGTGCCGCCAGGCTGCCCCAATACACGCTCAGGTCCTGCCCTGCCGCAAGGTAGTCCAGCAGCGCCTGGCAGATGGCCAGGTCGTCGGGGCTGCTGTTGTTGTGCAGCTTCTGGTGCCACTCCTCCATCATGCCGCCCTGCACAACAGCAGCACAGCAGCCATCACAGCAGTGAAGTAGAGAGCCAGAGGGATCTTGAATGGCACTACCCTGCAAGTAGTTGAGCCACGCCCGGAATGCACGCCACACAGGGATAACAAATAGAGCTTTGAAGCAGGAGACATATCAGCTCCCACCTTGCAGCCGTTGCGCTGTTGAATCGCCAGGATCTCGTCGCGGATGCGCTGGCCCATGTCGCCCATGCCGCCGCGCCCTGCCGAGGCCAGCGCCAGCAGCACCACGCCCGATAGCTGCGGTGCAGCCTCGTACACCTGAGCAATGCAGTGTTGAGCACAGCAAAAACATTTAAAAAAACGCTCGCTGCATGGTTGCGCCAGCAGTACCACTCCAAAGAGCTGCGGCGCAGCCTCGTATACCTGCAAGGGGCGAGCATGACAGCGTATGTCTCACTCGCAACCCACTGCTGTATAGTAGCTGAGTAAGCAGGCGCATCTGCCAGCTCTACCAGGCGCGCACAGCCAGCCCAGCGCTGAATTGCACGCAAAGTGGTACTACAACGGGCTGTCGCTGCGTCCAAATAGTACTGCGTGATTTTGACATTGAACCAGGTGCCACCCCTTACCTCAATGAGCCGTGCCCCGAGCGTGTCCAGCGCCGCACTGATTTCTCTCGGCTTCACATTATAGTTGTGGTTCCACACCAGCAGCCGCAGCGATGACAGCCGCAGCCACACAGCCACAGCAACTAGGCCCGCCAGAGCGCCGCCGCCGCGCCACGCTGCGTCATTGTTCTGGTTGTGCGACTGCTGCAGGGGCCACAGCAGTGAGGCCGGTGCTTCTGCTGCTGCTGCCCTGATGTCTGGCAGCAGCTCACCCACCAGGTCCGCAGCAATGCTGTACCTGTGGGCAGCATGCATGATACAGCAGGTCAGCAGCGGATTCTTTAGATGGCCGCCTGATGCAAGCAGCTGTAGTTGCAGCTGCCTGTGTTGAGCAGCATGTTGGCAAACAGCCACAACACAGAAACAAGCACCAACAAGCAATCAGACGATCAAACACCCAACCAAACACTTGTGCATGAGTGAGTGGCGCGCCTTGTGCGCCATTTAGGTTACAATGCAACCATGAACAGCATCACTTGAGAGTGACAGATACGTATTTGATCATGTGCCGTACCTGTGCATGAGTGAGCGCTTCGCCTTGTGCTCCAGGTCAGCGATCCTGCCCACCAGGTCATGGCGGGGTGACAGCTCCGGGACATCCATGTAGTCGCTGCAGGGGTGACAAACATCAAGGCACAGGCAAAGGTTGAACATTGTGCATAAAATCATTCAGCCATTGCAAAGTGTGGGAAGGGGAGCATGCCTTGCATTGCACAAAACAACCACCCTGACAAGAAAAGCTGTCAGCACCAGGAGGGTGGTCATCACGACGCCAACAATGCATACTGACAAGTCAGCTGATTTGTGGTCAGCTGTTAGCAACAAGCTGACTAAAAACCAGCTGTCTTGTTAGTATGCATGACGCACAAGTTGCCTGCACTGCACCACGTGTTGCTTGGCGCCCCAAGTGTGTCTCAGGGATGCTTTTGGTGCTGTCTCAATTCCCCACGTGCCCCTGCTGGCGTCCCCACTCAGCCCCCAGCTCCAAGCCTGACAGATCTAGCGGCTGCAGCATACAGTCCCCAATTGAAATTAAACAAAGGCATTGCACCCAAAGTAACCCATATTTGCAGCCAGCCCGGCCAAGCCCTTTCCCGACCCCGCCAGCCGCATATCAACCCAACCGAATTCCACCAACAGCTGCAGCCCAGCCTAACTGCCCTGGCGCCCACCTGCCGCTGCTGGCCTCTCCGCTCAGCCCCCAGCCCAAGCCAGACAGGTCCAGCGGCTGCGGCTCAAAGTCCCGCAGGAACTTACAACATTACAAAAACGCATTGCAGCCTGACATGATGCCACACATCTGCAGCCAGCCTAATCAAGCCCCCTCCCAACCCGGCCAAACCTCACCAAACCAGCACCCACCTGCCGCTGCTGGCCTCTCCGCTCAGCCCCCAGCCCAAGCCAGACAGGTCCAGCGGCTGCGGCTCAAAGTCCCGCAGGAACTTCAACGTCAAAAAGCGCATTGCAGCCTGACAAGATGCCACACATCTGCAGCCGGCATGATCAAGCCCCCTTCAAATCCGGCCCAAATCACACCAAACCAGCACCCACCTGCCGCTGCCGGCCTCTCCGCTTAGCCCCCAGCCCAAGCCCGACAGGTCCAGCGGCTGCGGCTCAAAGTCCCGCAGGAACTTTGAGCTGGCCCTGCCGCTTCCATCATCTGCATTTCCTGCATTTCCTGACATCATCATGCCTGAAGCTGCCTCCAGCAGCTCCGGAAGACCCTCCAGATCATCACCCCTGCCAGCCCTGCTGCTGCTGCGGCTATCCAGGCTCGCTACGCTCTGCGCGATGATGTGTGCTGCAAGCTCCGCATCAGCTGTATCCAAAACAGCCGCCTGGTCAGGCCGCACTCCAGCCCTGCTGCCAGGCCTGCTAGAGCTCCTGCTGCCAGGCCTGCTTGAAGTGTGGCTGGCAGCAGCAGCAGCAAGGTGCGGCTTGTTTGCCGGCATGCTGGCCGCAAACGCAACGATCTCATCTTCTGAGAGTCCTGCCGCAGTGAGAGCTGCATGCGTGGTGTTCCAGGCAGCCTCATCTGCTGAGAGCTGCCCTGCGGCTGCGCCTGCTGCTGTTGATGAGGGGGATGCTGGGCGTGGTGTGTCAGCAGAGATGCCGAGGCGCTTCGCGTGCGCTGAGGTGTCCAGGTAGAACGGGCCGCGCGTGGTGGCGTGGCGCACCCACTGGCGGCGCGCGGTGCGCATCGTGAACAGCAGGCCGCCAGAGCTGTTGTTGCAGCGCACGTTTGCAGCGCAGGGCAGGCAGGACAGGCAAGAGAAGGTGACATTCAGATACAACATACATCTGCATGGCAGCTGTTGCTGTGCCAAAGGCAGACGTTACCTGTTTGAGCCACACATGAGTACATACATGCTTGCACGATAACATTGCAGGTACTCAGCTGCAGATAGCATCACACAGCATATATCTTTTGAATATGAGTACATGATGCTGCTGCCGCCGCCATCAAAACGGCCGCACGCCGCCACACGCACCAGAACACGTCCTGCAGCGGCATGCGCAGCAGCAACGCGCCACGACATGCCACAGCTGCTGCTGCGCCGAACTAGTACTAAGCGCCCGCGGCAACGCACGCACCAGAACACGTCCTGCAGCGGCATGCGCAGCAGCACCGCGTACATGTCTGCCGCCTCCTTGCTGGGCCTGTCGAAGCTGCCCACGCCAGCAGCCAGGTCGGCCGCAGAGGGGCGCTGCAGCAGGTGGCGCGTCATGGGCGTGTCCCAGAACCCGGAACCTGCGGCAGGCATGGCAGTGCAGCAGGCATGGCAGTGCAGCGATTGGTTAAACAGACATGTACGCGGTGCTGCTGCGCATGCCGCTGCAGGACGTGTTCTGGCACATCAACACATAGGCAGCACTTATAGATAGCAATGCAGCACACAAAGGCCTGCACAATGAGAGGGTTCATGGGCGTGTCTCAGAAGTCAGAGCCTAGCAGTGAGCAGAAGCGGCACACAAGCAGCGGTGAAACAGTCAATGTCAACTATCAGCAACAGCGCTGACCACAGTCCCAGGTTTCTGCATGAACATAATCACAGCCAACTCTATGTGCTGTACGTTGCGCCACAAACAAGTTAACTGCTGTCTGCAGTGGTTGTACAGATCCCACCACAACAAGCAGCTGTATGATGCAGGCTGACCCTGGCTCAAGAACAATAGTGCTACGCCCACCTGCGTCCCAACAAATGCGACTGCCATGACAAGCAGCAATCAGCTTGACGCAGTTTCACCCCAGTGAAAGCTCAGTCCTTTCAACCCACCTGCGTCCCAAGACATGTCTGGCAGCGTGCTCCAGCCCTCCGGCAGCGCGGCAGTCGCCTCCGTAGCAGCCGCATCCGGCCGCTGCAGCACGCTCGCAGCGCCCTCCGCACCCACTGCAGACCAGTGCAGCACGAGCCCTGGGCTGCGCTTGCCGGTCAAACCCACGTCGCCCATGGCTGCCAGCAGCAGCACTGGCTCGCGCTGCTGCGCTGCTGCGAGGCTGGTGGTGCCTGGGATGCTGCGCCAGAGCGCTGCGCTGGCGATGACGAAAGGGGTGCTGGGGTGGCCCTTGACCGGCCACTCGTGCTGCAGCAGCAGCGACAGGGGCGGCAGAGACAGCAAGAATGTGAGCAGCAGGGGCAAGAGCACGAAACTAGTGGCCAAGGGTGCTGCGCTGGCGATGACGAAAGGGGTGCTGGGGTGGCCCTTGACAGGCCACTCGTGCTGCAGCAGTGGCGGCAAGCAGCATATGTTAATTCGCCTAGTTCAGCTTGGGGGAGTCAAGTGGTGTACAGTGCAGCAGTCGTCTGCAGTGCTCGCCAGCTCAATGTCCAGCCCGCTGCAGTGGACAAGTCTTATCCTGCAAACCTCAATTATGTACTGTACAGCGCAGTAGCAGCTACCCTGATGCTCACCAGCTCAATGTCCAGGCCTGATGCCGGCACCTGCAGGTCGTGCTGCGCAGCCACCCACGCAGACAGCTGCTCGCCAGCCGCCGCGCGCAGCTGCTGCGCGGACATCGTGCACACCTGACGAGGCATGCAGAGGCAGGCCGGGGCAGGTAGCAAGGGCAGGGCACAGCGGTTCAGCAACCACACAACAAACAGGCATATGAAGTGGTGCCAAGCAGCTCCGATGGATGATGGCTGGAACTGCATGAATGCCGCATGCCACATTTCCCTGCAAAAGTATGAGTGCACAAGAGCGATTGCAGCAACCACGGCATGTCTGCCCGGTGCATTGCTGCAGCAAATTCGGTGACAAACACAACTGGAGATGAATTTTCATACAATAATACATATGCAGCACCACGCACCTGTGTCTCGTCAAAGGCTGGCTCCTTCTCCCTCCTGCCAGCATTAGGCAGCTCAGGCTCCTGGCCATGCTGCTGGTGGTGGTGGTTGTCGTGGTGGTGATGGTTGTTGTTATTGCTGTGGTGGTGGTTGTTGCCGTTGCCGTTGTGGCTGTTGCGCCAGTCCTTGTGCTCCTTCTTGCGCTCACCGCTGCGGCTGCGGCTGCGCTGTGGCGCTGGCGCTGGCACCGGCACAGCAGCGAGCCTGCAGGACAGCGCAGATGAAAAAATAGCTCTAATTCCTTTGCAGGTGCTGGAGCTAGATCGCCAGTAGGAACATAACATTTCTGCACGCCACGGATTGCAAGGACACGTGCAGCACCCCACATCACTGCAGCCGTTCCATCTGTGCAGCAGCAGCAGCAGCAGCAGCAGCAGTAGCAGCTGCTGATTCCATCAGCCCCATGCTCACTTCTCCATATCCAGCTGCTTGTCAGGCCCCGCCAGGTCAGCAGCAGCGCTGCCAGGCGCCTTGCCCACTGACACAGCCGCCACCACAGGCAGCTGCGCCGTGGGGTACCAGAAGTCCTTGTAGGTTGCTGCATTGCCCAGCCACTTGTTGTTGGAGGTCTTCACCAGGAACGACAGCCCGCCGTGCCTGCAAAACCCAAGTAAAGAAACAGGTTAGCATGCATGTTGTCACAAAACTTGCTGCGACTGAGGCTTTGCTTTTGCATGCAGGAACAACAGCCCCTCTTATTACCGTAGCGAGACATACAAGGCGCGCAATCATGCTAGCGTGCGGTCGGGATGCACGAGCTGCTGCATGCGTGGCATGGAGGCCACATGCCTGTGAGCAAATTGGCAAATACGCGCTGTGCAGGCGCCGGCAGCAAGCTAGCGCACCATCAAGTGCCACACAACCCCTGTTGCTGAATCACAAAACCGCAGGTGCTGGCAGGCAGTCCTGCAAGCATGCACAGCCCTCGCCTGCCACTGGACACCCGCTGCTCAACTGTTGCAATGCAAGGCGTGCTTCTCTGCTGGCAAGAAGCAACGCAAAACAGGCGCACAGCTAACACGCTTCACGCTCGCACTCCAGCACTCCAGCTTACCCCAGTGGCCCATCGCAGGGCAGCTGCAGCAGCAGCGTCAGCGCCACGCCGCCGCCCGGCAGCTGCTGCTCCGCAAATGGCGTCTGCCACGCGCCGCAGCGCGCGTCATGTGACACGTCAGGCCACGTTGACCAGCCAGCTGGCGGCGGCTGCCACCTGTCGCCCTGGCGGGCCACTGTGCCCCAGTGCAGCATGGGTTTAGGCAGGTCAGTGACGCCAAAACCGCCGCTGCCTGGCTTGCTGGCGCTGCTGCTGCTGCTGCTTGCTCCTTGCGTGATGATGAAAGCGAGCAGGGCATGCTTGCGGCCCTTGGACTCGACGGCTGCTCCACACACGGTCAGCTCGCAGGCAGTCTCCCTCAGGGGACCAGTTTCCTGCAAGCAAACAAAGCGTGAGTGGGGTGGTTGATCAGGCATGACGGTGCTCAGGCACAGGGCAAGGGAATGCATAGGTTTGTGTGCTGTGACATGCTAGCTGTGTATTTTTAAAACCAACGGGTGGACAGTGACAGAACAGTGATAGACTTGCAACAAAGGAACTCCTGGCTATTTTGCAGGTGATCTCGGGTTGATTCACTCAGCAGCAGCGGGTGCTGCTGTGCTGCTGCTGCATAGTAGATTTCCTTGGATGCGACGGCTGCTTTCACACAGAGCCAGCATTGGGAGCAAAATGTATGCACAATATCTCGATACATATCGAATATCACAATGCACACCAGCACTCGATGCATAGTGCGTCTGATCATCAGCTGGCTTGCAGGAACGCAACTGCTGACTCAGCAATGCCAGGCACAGCACTCACCTTGAAGATTGGCAAGCTGTCCTTCTCAGCAACACCCAGCCAGCGCTTGATAAGTGCTTCACCAACTGCTTCTGCAGATGCACGGTCCGAGCCTGCTGCTGGCCCAGCAAGCACGCTTGTAGCCCTGCAGGCAATCTTGCTGGCTGCACTGGGCCTGCTGCTACTGCTGCTGCCTGCCTGCTGAACGCCCAGCAAGCCCGAGCTGCGCCTACCGCGGCCCCCTGATGAAGCCAGAGCCACAGCAGATGATCGAGACGGCCCGCATGCTGGAAAAAACGCCCTGCAGTTTGTTGTTGACCCTACAACTGGTCTTGCTGCTGAAAGGTGGTTGGCCTGGATCCTCGAGCTCAGGCCGCTCGTGTGCGTCGACATGACGCACAAACGTCAAAGTATCAAACGTATCGAGAGCCTGCGACCAGTCAAGACCAGGTAGTCGTACAGTTTCGGCACAGTGGACCAGACGACGCGCGTCTATGATCAGCTGCAGACTAACGCCGGCCACAGCGCGCTATAAAAACATTTTTTAGGTGTAATACCATTAGTTTAAGCACGTAACGCCAGGCCAGGGCCAGCACTTACGTCAACACGCTGCTCAATGCAGCTACAGCTCCAGGAGGTTCTCGATCTCAAACAGAGAGGTTCTAAGGATCAAACGTTATTGTATGACAGGCACCGTAGCATTCAAGCGACACGAAATGCTGAACTGCTATCGAAGCCCTGGTCAAGGATCGGTTTCTGCCACCAGTGCCAAATTCAACAGCCACCTGACATTCCTTCAAAGGGTTCGACATTGCATACAGACTGTACCACAAAGCAGCAGGAAACTGACAGTGACAAGGCTGAGAGTAACATGTCCTTCGGCCGCAACACGTTACGATCTCGCCCTCATAAGCTCGCTGCGCCACGCTCACCGTCTTAAAACAGCGCTTTATCCAACCAACTGCTGTTCAGCCCTCCATCTCGCCATCCTGCAAGCGCGGCCGCTCTGTACAGGTGGGCTGCAGCCGGTTTTGTGCGGTGGCTGCGTGTGTGCTTGACTGTATTGGCTCCAGTGATGCGCTTAATAATCTTTGAGACCTGAACTTTGAATGTTGACAACCAAGCAAGCAGCTGAGGAGCCCAGAGAGTGCGTTGCTGTGTGCTGTTGCTGCTGTTGCTGTGTGTGGCTGCTGCATTGCTTGCAACTCAGTTCATCCTCCGTGCGCACCTCTTTGCTTTAACCAGAGGTCGGCGCCCCGAAATACTCACTGAGGAGATCACATGTGACGTGGGCTTGGGCTGCTCATGCTGCCTGTGGTGGTGCAGTGCAAGCCTGTGTGCAACATCGGCCTCGCGAGCCACTGCCTGTTGTGTGTGAGCTGTGCCTGTCGGGCCTGTGTGCTTGTAAGTGTGCTTGTATTGAGTGGTGAACATTGTGTAATGTGATGTGTGAGGTGGCTGCTCAGAGGATGACGAGACTCAAGTATCCAACGCTTGAACTGATGTCCACTGACTGACAAACAACTTGCTGCGTTCTTGCCGACTCTCGGCAGCCACCTGTGTGCATTGTTGCCTGGCGTGTGCATTGTGGCTTTTTTTCCACTAGATTGGTGCTTGCATGTACTATTGCTGTCAGTCAAAGTGCTGACTTGCCTGTCCTGCATGCTGCCGCCCCCTGCAGGTACGATCTGATCACATGCTGCAACGAGGCCTGCGCCTGCGGCTCCACTGCTGCTGCGGCGGCGGCGGCGGTGGCAGCTGAAAGATTCAGGAAACATCTTGCTGCTAGGTGAGCTTATTGACCAGCACAATCAGTATAGTTAAAGTGGCACAGCAGCCACAGCAGCGTTTTGCCCTGTGCATGCAGCGCTGCATGTGGTATGCAATGCAGCATGATGATATTTGTAGTCCTGTCAGGGTAGAGGTTCTTGAACTGGCTGTGAAACGTGGTTTCTTCGTGCTTGCTGCGTCTTGACACAGCATTGCATCATTTTCTAAATATGGTGTGCAGCAGCCTTTGTTGGTCTGCACATGGCGTCGTGTGATGTGTTGTGTTGCAAGCGCCTGCCATGTAGGGCGGATTTTTTGTGTTTGGTTTCTCAGTGTATGCATGCTGTGGCATGGGAGTAATGATGACCAAAATCACATATCTTAGGACACCTTGTGAGGCTTCGGCTAATGACACAGAACGTGAACCCTTACTGATACTCCCTTGGCGTGTGAAGCTGTATGTGGTGCATTGATGTTGCTTGTACTGCTTGTGTCAACGCCTGATCTGTATGGTTTCTGTGCCGTGGTCTGTGCTGACATATCTTCTTTGCCCTGATGCTGCTTGCAGGTCCTCTTGCTGCTGCCCATACATCGTCCTCCCCCACAGTGCGGCAAGCAGCATGCAGTGCAGCGCCACTCGCCCGTGCTGCTGTGCCAAGTGCATCCCAGCACAACCACTCAACCAGCCCCCTAAGCTGCAGTACCTTCAGCTGGCGGATGCTGTCACTCCAAACCAATGGCACTGCTGTTTCTGCACCACGGGATACTCTGCCAGCACAATGCAGGTCTGCATCACCTGCTGCAAGTGGCTGCAATCTCAGGCTGGGTCACACCAACACCCCACACATATCATGCTCGTCATCGTCTGAATGGGTTGGGTGTGGTGCTTTCTACCTGCTGTACTGGTGAGGTCGGCAGCATGCACAAGAGCACAGCACTGCTGTGCTGTTGCTCGCGCCCAGTGGCACTGCAGCACTTGTGTTGCCTGCATGCAGCCAAGGCTGCATATGCGGCTGTTGGGCGGGCAGCATTCCACTGCTTCGAAAAAGACACGAGACCTCATGCATGCTGCTGTGCAAAGCGGCTAAGTCCACATGCTCCTCCAGCAGTTGCTTGTCAGACGCAAAGGTGGGTCGTTGAAACAGGCACGTCGTCATGGAGCAGAACTGCAGGACGGGTTACTGATTTTTGCAGGGGCAAGGGGCTCGAAGGCATGGGCATTGTGTCCGTGCATGCAGCACATCCTGTTGACACAGGATACAAGAGCTGCCCACGTGTGCACACAGGTTCCATGTGAAACACTGTACGCCGGCGGCGTGCATGGCCAATACCAAAACAGCAATCATCAGTGTGTCGCCAGCCTCTCCTGCTCCTTGAGCTGTGCGTGGCGATCAAGCCAACATCAAGATCAAGAACACCACCTGCAGCGCGCCCCACTTGATTAATATTCTGTGGTGCCACAGCAAACGCTGTCAACGGCTGCCTGCTGCTGCAACAGCTGTTGTAGTGTTCCACAGCACGATGCGCAATTGCTGCTGCCAGCCGGCTGATGTCCCCGTGCTTCTAGGCCCTTTTGCTGTTGCATCCAGCAGCTCTGATCAGGATGCATGTGCACCCTCGCAGTGGCTTCAAAAGCTCTCGGAGCTGGAATGCAGGGCCTGCTGACCCTGAACCCCTGACGGCCCCTTCCATGCTGGTGCACGATTTTTGTGTATCAAAAGGAAACACAGCCGCTGCGTTCGAGGCAATGGAGCAGCCATCAACTGGTTTTAGCACGTAGTGCTGCTGCTGCTTGCAGTGTGTCCTGTGGCACGTGGTACTGTGCCGCGCATGGCAAGTGTGATGATCGCATGCGCTGACAGGCATCTATGTATGCACTGACGCTGTCCGTTGGCTACGGCACGCCCCGCGACACGGCTCACAGGAGGCGGCCGGCGGTCACCTGTACTGCTCGCCGGGCCGGTGGCAGTTGCACGTGCAGAGCCCATAAACGCAGCTTTTGGTGTCAATGTTACATTTGAAATACATTTTAGTAAAAATGTCAGCTTTGAAAGTCGATGATCTACAACCAGCGTTCCACCGAGCTTGTCCAAGGTCCCACCTCGCACCGGAGGGGACTTCGGATTCTTAGCCCAACACACCTGCTTAACCTTCGATTGTCCTATCGTCGGAGCAGGCCATTCCGGGCCCAATCAACTCAACCTTCTTTCATTCTGTGCCTCAGCGCCTTTCGTTTATACCCGAAGCAGCGCCTACATAAACGCAGCGAAACCACTGGCTGTCAAACATCAAGCTGGTGAATCCAAGCATCAACTACACAATAGCTTTCTTCACCAGCATGCAGCCAGAGATGTTTTCTCCCAGCGCGGAGTTGGCTGGGAAGACGGTGTTTGTGACTGGAGGGCTCGGCTTTCTGGGCTCTGTTGTCGTTGAGCAGCTGCTTCGACTCACAGAGGTGCGTGCCGGCTAAAGAAACGTTTGCGCTTCTGCGCTGCGCCCAACGCTTGGTCACAGCTGTGTCGGCAGTGCAGCAGGCTGCACTGTGAGGCAGTCACATGCTTGGCTTGCAGTGCAGAGCCCAAAACAGTACGTAGCACTCTGAAACGCCAGCAGGCGCGTATGAATAAAACAGAACGTTCTAAGGCATTGCTGGGTGGCTGGCCTGGTGTGGTGCAGGTCAAAAAGGTGTACCTGCTGGCACGAGGCAAGAAGCAGCTCTCAGCAGCACAGCGAGTGGACAAGGTGCGTGCACCTTGATGCTGCTTCGGTGGCTGCAGCAGCCTGTGTCCCTAGTCATAACCAGCTGCAAAATGTGTGTGTTGCTTGTTGTCATGCTGTGCACAAGAAGCCAGGCAGACAGCACACCAGACCAGCTGCAGGAGGACGGTCCTTCAGGATTCTGGCTTTCCTCAACATTGTCAAGAATTTGTCCTTTGGCACCACCGCCGAGCTCAGGTGTCACCCCAGCTCAGCTGCCACTGGATGGGCACTGCTCAACGCCAGCTGCTACAACAACTGCCGCACTCCTGAGACTGGCCTGTGCGCTGCAACCTTTGCATGACCAGCTGGCACACCGACAACTAGCGCTCGTGCCTTGTCCTTCCATCGCTGCTGCTATTGCTGCCGCTGTCACCCGCTTTCAATCCTTCCTTCTCCCCTTGCTGCAGCTTCTATGCTCTGCGCTCTGCAACATTCTACATGATGAGGCCACAGCTCACTGCCGTCTAAACACCTGCTGCTGCTGCTGCTGCTGCTGCTGCTGCTGCTGCTTCCGTCGTCCTCACCCCACTCGCAGCTGCTGTGCTCAGCGCTCTTCAACATGCTGCACGAGGAGGCAGCAGCAGGCGGCCGCAACGTCTTCTCAAAGGTGGCGGCTGTGGAGGGAGACATGAATGCGCCAGGGCTGGGGCTGAGCGAGCAGGATACTGCAGCGCTGGCTGGCGAGGTGCAGGTGGTCATCCATTGCGCTGCAAGCCTGGAGCTGGACGCACCCATCCAGAAGACGCTTAGGTGGGATTGGATCTAAACCTCTTATGAGAATGACGGTGCTGGATGCAGGGTTGTCTCCAAGAAGCCGTTGAATGTGTTGGTGTAAAGTGGCAGGCCTGGCTGCAGCGGTTTGTCACTGGCTCGAGTCAAGCACCTGCTGCTGCTGCTGCTGCTGCTGCTGTGGCAGCCTGGGCTGCATGGCATGCTGCGCCTTGTGCTGTTGCTGGTTTTAGCTGTGAGGCCACCACTCGCCTCTTGGCCGCCTGCCAACCCCTGCTCCTGATGTGCCCTTCGCCGCCGCACCCCACCCCTCAGGTCCAACTACCTGGGCACACAGCGCCTGCTGCGCCTCGCCTCCACCTGGCCCCACCTGGCCTGCCTGCTCTTCACCAGCACCTACTTCATATGAATACGTTGTGAATAACTCCAACCACCGCAACGCATGTTCTGTGCATGCCTGTTTGCAGGGCACTCTTTACTGATCTGGCTAATGCTACACTACCATTCAATACCTCTTCTGCAGCGAGTAACACACCCCTAACACCTCACCCATTGCCTGCCTCGCCACCCCACCCCACAGGTCCAACTACCTGGGCACACAGCGCCTGCTGCGCCTCGCCTCCACCTGGCCCAGCCTGGCCTGCCTGCTCTTCACCAGCACCTACTTTGTCAACAACTTCAAGCCCCGCAACTCCCTAGTGCGCGAGGAGCTGCACAACGTGCCGCTGTCCCTGCCCCTCAGCGCACCAAATGAAGCCCTAACACACAGCCAGCTGGTGGAAGCCCTGCTGGCTATGGAGGCGGATTCAGCAGATGCTGAGGCGTCAGCGCTGATGGCAAGTTTGAACTTCACGAGCACGTACGCTTTTGGCAAGCTGCTGACGGAGCACCTGGTGGGAGAGGCACAGCTAGAGGTGGGTAAGGAAGCTTCGTGCAAAGTGTATTTTTGTGATACTGTGGTTTTGTTGTTTAGCATGGAGTAACTTAAACATCGCTCACAGCCAGCTGGTGGAAGCCCTGCTGGCCATGGAGGCTGAGGATGCAGATGCTGAGGCTGCAGCGCTGATGAGGCAGCTCAACTTCACGAGCACGTATGCATTCGGCAAGCTGCTGACGGAGCACCTGGTGGGAGAGGCACAGCTGCAGGTGGGAGGCTTTTGAACTGTTACAATTTCAGGGTTCAGAGATGTCTAGCTGACTAAAGTCTGACTGGTTGACTGGTTGTTGACTGGGTGCTGATGCGGGGTCTTAACTTCATGTGCACGTATGCCTTTGGCAAGCTGCTGACTGAGCGCCTGGTGGGAGAGGCGCAGCTGCAGGTGAGAGCGCGAGCGCTTGTGCAGCGCCTAGTCTTGGGGTTGTGTGCTGCTGTTTTGCACGATGGCAATCTGCAGTGATGCTGAGCTTTGGGATAAATGCTGCTTGTGCACAACCTACTGCTGATTGGACCTTGCTGAGGTACGTGTGCTGCAAGCATTCTCAAGCTGGCGCTGCTGCTGCTGCTGCTGCTGCTGCCCTCCCCAGGGTGTGTCCAAGGTCATTGTGCGGCCCAGCCTCATCAGCAGCCTGGCTGGTGACCCCTACCCTGGATACATCAACAACTTTGCGGGCTCACCCGGCTTCATGATGGGTGCGTGTTTGTGTGAGGAGGGCGCAGTTGCTGCTTTGTTGTACAGCAGAGGTGCCATTTGCTGCACTGCTACGGCTGGGGGCCCCTACCCAGGGTACATCAACAACTTTGCAGGATCACCTGGCTTCATGATGGGTGAGCAGATGGCACAGTAAACCCTTTTTATATAACAACAAAGTGTAATGGCGCATGACAAAGTGCGTATGATCATGACAATGCGCCTTGCTGCCTTCTGGGCAACTCAGATTTTCTGTGGATCTACACACGCATGATAGCACAAGCCATCAGAAGCGTCTGTTGCACAATACTCTCTCCTGACATGCCTGCCGCTGCTGCAATTTCTCCCCCCCCCCCCCCCCCCCACCCCACTTGCAGCGTACGGTGCGGGCTTCTTCCACAGCATTAGCAGCATGGCCTACGCCTCCGACTACCTGCTTGACCTCATCCCCTGCGACACAGGTGACTGTTACAAGCGTTATGGTTGCTGTTCTTGATGTAATTTTGAATCAATTGGCGACAGCTTTGGCCTACGCCTCCGACTTCCTGCTGGACCTCATCCCCTGCGACACAGGTGACTGTTACAAGCGTTATTTTTGCTGTTATTGTTGTGATATGATTTAGTTGGCGACAGCTTTGACCTGCGCCTCCGCGACTACCTGCTGGACCTCATCCCCTGCGACACAGGTGACTGTTATAACGTTATGGCTGCTGTTATTGATGTGAGCTGATTTAGTTGGCGGCAGCTTTGGCCTCAGCCTCCCCGACTACCTGCTGGACCTCATCCCCTGTGACACAGGTGAATGTTACAAGCGTTATGGTTGCTGTTATGGATGTAATTTAAATTAGTTGGCGACAGCTTTGGCCTCAGCCTCCCCCACTACCTGCTGGACCTCATCCCCTGCGACACAGGTAAGTGTTGTGGTTGAGAATATTGTAGTAGTGTTACTGAATCTCAATATTGTGCTCACTATTGTGTTCAGTACCTGGTGGCTTACCCTTGCCAGCCATCATACAATCAGCCCGTACTTGCAGATATCACTGCTCGCCAAGCATCTCCAACACACACATATACATTTTTCCTCGCCCTCCTGTGCCAATCCTGCACACTGCTTACTGGCCCTGCAGTTGCCGCCCTCATCAACGCGGCAGCAGCAGCAGGCGCCGCAGACGCAGGCCCAGCGGCAGCGCCTGGTGTGACCATCTACCATGCCGCCTCTGCTGCCGTGTACCCGCTGCACATGGCAAAGGCGATTGGGGCAATGGCAGAGTTCTGGACAGCCAACCCGCCCCCACTTCGCCTGCCCTTCTCGACGTGAGTATTGTCATGTGTTATGTCATGTTTTTGTACGAAAAATGGTCTTTGTAGTCATGCTGACGTGTCACACGGCCAAGGCAGTTGGCGAGATGGCGCAGTTCTGGGCCGCGAACCCACCACCTTTCACCTGCCCTGTTGATTGTGAGCGCCTTTTGCTGTATATCACTTCCGTATGAAGATTGACTTGTTCTGGTTTATTATGCATCCCCGTGTTTTACCTCGAGACAGGCGGCACTCATTTCCAGAGGTGCTGCCATCTGGAACGCCTGTGGTGCATGCCCTTCAAAGCATCCTGTCTTACATCCGCTTTGCTGCTGCTGAGTTGCTCCATGTTGCGGTTGTCCTTACTGTCGCATGTCCTTTTTTGTTTCTGCAGCTACTTCACCTACCAGGGCAAGCACGAGCCACCCCGCTGGGGCCTGGCCATCGGCCGCTGGCTCACAGAGGCCAAGCTGTGGCCCATCTGCATCTATCTGAGCAACCACCTTGCATGCTTGCCTGCCTGCATGCATGCTGCGCAGCTACCCCACCTACCAGGTCAAGCCTCGCCTGCCAATACTGTACACCCAACAACCTCAGCATGTACAAGCATACAGCACGCCTGCTCTAAACACAGCGTGCACCTGCCTCTACTTTACTGCACGCAGCTACCCCACCTACCAGGGCAAGCACGAGCCCTCCCCTTGGGGCCTGGCCATTGGCCGCTGGCTGCTGGCTCACAGAGGCCAAGCTGTGGCCCATCTGCTCTCTACTAAACATCTGCTTCTAACCTCTTGCCTTTCTTCGCAGCTACTTCACCTACCAGGGCAAGCACGAGCCCTCTGCTTGGGGCCTGGCCATTGGCCGCTGGCTCACAGAGGCCAAGCTGTGGCCCATCTGCAAGGTACTGGAGTGGAGCGGGCGGGGCCGCAAGGCGCTGCTGCTGCGCAACGCATTCAAGGCGCTGTGCGTGCAGAACAGCTTCAACTACAACCGTGAGTGGCTGCTGCTGCTGCTGCGTCATTGCCTCCCTTTGTCTACAACATCCTATAACATCACTGGCTGCTGCCCAAGATGACTAGGTCACGTTGCAGCCAACAGGATCAAATGCCTTGCAACAAACTCACGCAAGGCACATTGTTTGGTGCAACGCGATAAGATGCTCCTGCTTCTTGACTAACCTGCTGCTGTTGCTGCAGGCTGCGTCGTGTCATGCGAGGGCAGCTGCCAGGCACTGCGCAAGCGCGCTTATGATGCGAAAACTGATTGGTGACTGCCTGCCCCATTATTGCTGCTGCTGCTGCTGCTGCTGCTGCAATGACGGAAGGACTGGTACAATACTAGTCCTCATGAGCGGAGTATCGGCTCGCTGGGCTTGTGCCTGAGGGAAGTTTCAATCCTCAAAATGTTGTATTGTTTTTTTGTGCAGGCTCCATCGTGTCATGCGTGGACAACTGCCAGGCGCTGCGCAAGCGCATTGAACCGAAGGAGCAGCCAGCGTGGCAGATCATTTACGACGGCGCTGCCGTGAACTGGGACGACTACGGGTGAGTGCTGACACTGTAAAAATGGACAGTCTTCAACATGAAAAAAGCAAAGCTGCACACCTTCAAGCAGTGCTTGTCCAGGAGAACCCCTGCCCAAGGTCACTGTGCCTCTTGCGTTTCTGTTGCAACATTGGATGCGTCCGTCGCAGCTGCTGTTGCAGTGCACACACTTGCCTTCACTGATGGCATGGCACAGCAAACATGCTGCTGTACTCGCCATTGTCACACCTGTACAAGCGCTGCTGCTTTAGCCTTTTGCTGACACGCTCTCTTGCTGCCCGCCTGCCTTGTCCTGCTGCTGCTCCTCCCGCAGCCTGACCTTTCTGTCCGGCGTGCGCAGGCTGCTGTTCCGCTGCCCTGGAGAGTCCACCGGCCACTTCATCAACCTCTTCGTCCACAAGCCCGACGCACCTGCAGCCATCCGCGAGCTCATCACGCAAGCCTCACCACCACCACCATCATCAACAGCCCTGCTGCGCAGCGCCGATAGCTACATTGGCGCTGCTGCTGCTCCGCTTAGCAGCCGCAGCAGCAGCAACAGCAGCATGGCATGTAGCGAGTCCAGCAGTGTAGAGGCAGCAGAGATGGAGGCTGCGGTGTCACCTGCAGCAGAGGCGCAGGTGGTTGTTACTGCTGCTGTTGATGGGGCGGGCAAGGGCCTGGCTGCTGCTGCACTGAAGGTGCAGCTGTCGGTAGATGCTGGCAGGGTGGTGGTGGCTGCATGCTGAGCTAAGATTGTTTGTTGAGGTGGTGGATAGGGCTGTTAGGGTTGTGTGAGGGTGCTGGTGGCTGCATGCTGATTCACCTGTTGCAATCACTGCGGCAGCGGTTGGCGTGTGCAGGTGGTTTGAGGGTGCTTTGAAGATGTGTGGTGGCTGCTGCTGTTGATGGGGCGGGCAAGGGCCTGGCTGCTGCTGCTGCGCTGAAGGTGCAGCTGTCGGTAGATGCTGGCAGGGTGGTGGTGGCTGCATGCTGAGTTTGGTGTGTTTGTTTGCCGAGGCGGTGGATGGGTCGTTAGGGGGCCGGTGGCTGTATGGTGAGTTATCTGTTGCAATTAGTGCATCGAGATGATGGAAAGAGTTGCTGTCGAGGTGTGTGCCGTGGGTGATTGATCCAGTTTCTAGGTGTGCAGCGGTGTTGCGGTTTGAGCAGGGCATGGAATGTACTGCATTGCGGTGCAGTGAATCAGAGGCTTGTACAGGCTGAATTGGACGCGTTGGGTGTGGCATGACTGCAAAGCATCAGAACTAGATAGGGACTGTTCTAATAGCTTTCTGGGAGGAGATACAGCACCAGTATTGGATATTGTGTGTTGCTTGCGGGGCGGACTTACTCTAAGAGCACGTACCATTACCTGGGATTGCCTTAGCATCCCGTCACTTTATGTGTTAGTAACATGTTATGTTGATCACGGCAACACATTGTGGTGGGTTCACGTCTGGTCCTCTTGGCCAGATTGCATATAAAAGTTTGCACATGATCCGGTCAGAGCAAACAATCCATGCTGCAACAGCATGGTTTGGTTCAGGAAATGCTGCACAGGTAGCTGCTGTCCACTGACCTCACACCTGTGTGTGTCCTTATGGCTCAGCCTGATGTGTTGTTGCTGTTACATATGCAGCACAGTTCCTGAGGAAAGTTTCAGTCCTGCAGATGCATGGCATGGCTTTGTTGCAGACAGC
This sequence comes from Tetradesmus obliquus, assembly GCA_030272155.1. Classification (NCBI taxonomy): domain Eukaryota; kingdom Viridiplantae; phylum Chlorophyta; class Chlorophyceae; order Sphaeropleales; family Scenedesmaceae; genus Tetradesmus; species Tetradesmus obliquus. Next base: position 1,170,146 of record CP126200.1, on the reverse strand, counting down.
GGCGTTGGCAGGGTGTGGAGCCAGCTGGCTGCAGCAGCACATGCATCCATATGGACTACATACAATGTGACGTGCAGTGCTGCTGTTTTGCAGCCACATGCACACGTGTACCTCATGGCCTTAGCTTACGCCTGGCTTGGTGTCAACACCAACGTTGGTGCTATGTTTGTAGCCTACAGCGCTCATCATATTTCTGCACAGCCGCGCAAATGCATGCAAACGCAATCCTATCTTGCCTGGATCCTGGCAGCAACATGGTCATCATGCGTCAACGGTTGACGTTGTCAGGTCCTGGCAGCACAGCCACACCTGTGCGGCAAAATGATGGTATCAAGGCAGGTGGAGGTGTTGTTATCTTGCAGGCCGCCTGGCTTTCAAGCTAGGGATGCTTGAGTTCACACGAGTTGCGTGCAGCTGCAATATGTATATACACATGCGGTTGCTTGCTCGTGGCGGCTTCCGTGCAGGTCATGTGCAGTGCGGGTTGATTGCCCACAGCACATATGGCCGTCCGTCCTGCTCCTATGTAGACGCTTGTATCTGGTTGGCATGTTGATGATCTTGTGGCGCCAGGCACAGCGTGCACGGTACGCAGTTGCCGCGTATTTGGCGCTTGTATAGGTGTATGCTGTAGCTGACAGCTCACCACGTTCATCTACATGTTGATGTGTGCGTCACATAGTGCTTGCCTGGTGCTGCATCTAGGCCTTATACACATGTGCGCATGAGCCTTGTGGCAATGTGTGTGCTGTTGTTACTGGTGTTCGATGCTGGTTGTGACCTGTGCATCATGGTGGCCTGTTTGGCATCCATGCAATATAGGCACTGCGTGCACGATGTAGGCAAGGCGGTATGTGGCTTGGTAAAGGTGTCAAAACAGGGGCTGCAGCCACTGCCAGACACACCCGAGAGTGTCACGAGGCTTGCAACGATGCAGCCGTGCGTGCACCGGCTGTGTTGTTGGCACTTGTCTGCAGCACAGCAGCCCGTTGAAGCAGCTGCTGGAGCGGGCGACTTCGACACAGCTGCTGCTTGAGGACTTGTTGAATGCCATGCACAAGCAGCTTGTTGCTTGGACCTTGAAACCTGAAGGATGGGGCAAACAGCACACCCATGAGTGTGCTGATCAGCATGCTCCAGAAGGGCTTGCTAGAATTTGCTGAGCCTGAGGGACGGCTGAATCAGCTGAGCTGTTGCACAGTAGCGATAACATTTTGCCAGAGTGTTGGATGTTCCTGAGGTTGGGGATTTGACTTCACTGAACATGCTCCACCCAACAAGGAGTGGGAACCAATCAGGCGCCCACAGGGGCTGGATTGATCCCACTTGTTGTTACGCGGCTATCCTACCACGATAGCCAGGTTGGCTAGTTCTTCCTTTCAATTGCTCAGCTGCTGTCAGTAGTGATGTGTGTGATTTTTCAGGCTTGCAGAGTGCGTTGAGCATATGATCAAACGGCTGCGTAGCGTGCTCCGCATGCATCCTGTTATGCGCAGCTGAGTTGCAGCTAGCTCGAGCTAGCTCATGTGCTTGCCCACTGCGTTGCTCAGCAGCTGTTGCACCAGGCGCCGGTGGACAGCACTGTGGCCAAGTTGCAGTCGTGTTCAGGACTGTTGAATTAGGTGGCACTGCAGAGCACTGCAACTTGTAGCGTCGAATGACCCGACTGTACAGGCTGTACAGTACGGTGCTTGCTGCAACTTGCCAGCGATTGGTTGGCATGGAGTGTGTATGTGCACTGTAATTGCTCAAGACTTCCAGCACACTGCAGATACCTTCGTAAGCAATGAACTTAAGCCCAGCATGTGAACTTGAAGCATGTGCTACATGCAACTGTTCCCGCAGGGCACGTGTGCCAGCTGACGTAATATTAACAATTTTCTCGTCCTGCTCGCCGATGCCACACTTGATCCACGTGCTCACATCAAACAAAATGTCCGAATGATTTGATCTCATTAACGCTTATGCCTGACAGGGAGTTTGAGAGCTTGCACCATTGCAGATTCCTCGGCACTTTGGCACAGTGATGGCGGGGCTGTCTGCATCGCTCAACGCAGCTGTGCTGATTCTGTGCGGCGCAGTGAACGCACTGCTGTCCAAAGTCGGTGAGTGGCTTGCACGGACCTGCCCAACAGCAGACATGGCTGCTGCTACTGCTGCTGCTGGTTCTGCTGCTGCTGCTGCTGCTGCTTCCAGCAGTAGTACTGTGTATCCTCCAGCCAAGCATAAAGCACCCCACAGCAACACTACACACGTTATGGTGCTGTAATCTACCGCGATTCCCGCCGTTTTGCAGTATATCAGCTTCAGGGCCAGGATTGCTCAGGCGACACCAAGCCGTTTCAAAAGCCATGGCTACAGACAGCGCTCATGTTTGTAGCAATGGCTCTCTGCCTGCCCATTGGCTGGGGCATGGAGGCATGGCAGCAGCGGAAGAAGAAGGCAGGCAATTCTAACAGTAGCAGCAGCAGCAGCAGCAGCCGGAGGCATGTGGCTGGGGTAGTACCGCGCAAGGTTATTGCCATCGCCACAGCTGGTGCTGCTGCTGAGGTGATTGATGCACTGCCAGATCCCTCGGCTAGGTACAATCACATGTTATGTTTGATGGATAGGCATGGATACAGTTGTGCGCTGTCCTTCAGGCTGCCACAGCTTAGCAAGTGGCCACAGCACGGTGATAAGCTGCTACTGTAGCAGCACTCGACGCCAGTTCTTCAGAACTGTCTACTGCTTCTGCAGCACCAAGCATTTCGAAGCCTGGTCCTTCTCTATACTAGCCTGTTGTTTGTGCGCCCTGCTCAACAACCCGACATGTTGCTGGCACTCAAGCTGCGAATGCTCTTTGCATGCAGGCACCTGCAGGCACCACAAGCACAGCAGCAGCAGGAGCGGGAGCAGCAGCAGCAGGGGATGCAAGCGACCTCTCAGTCCCATTGCTAGCAGCGCGTGCACAGGACCGCTTGCAGCAGCATGAACATGACCATGAACATGACCGTGAAGATGACCATGAAGTTCACGGAAGTGGCAGCAGCAGTGGCGCAAAGTTCATACTGAAGGAGGGGCTGATGCTGTGCATCCCCACTGGCTTTGACCTGGCTGCCACCACACTGATGAATGTGGGGCTGCTATATGTGGCAGCATCAGGTGCGTAGTGCTGCACAGCAAGGCTTTGGATAGGGTTTGGGGGGGGGGGGGTCGAGGGGTCCAAGAGGCAGAAGCGGCTTGAAGCTGTAAGCTTGCTGCCACCACACTGTTGAATGTGGGGCTGCTATATGTGGCAGCGTCAGGTGCGTAGTGCTTCGCAGCAAGGCTTTCTGTTAATCAAGGCTTTGATCAGGGTTTGGGGGGTTTGTTGAGGGGTTTGGGAGGCGGAAGCAGCTTGCAGCAGTAAGCTTGCTGCCACCACACTGATGAATGTGGGGCTGCTGTGTGCTGCAGCGTCAGGTGCCTAGTGCTTCGCAGCATGGCTTTCTATTAATCAAGGCTTTGATTAGGGTTTGGGGGGGTGTCGAGGGGTTTGGGAGGCGGAAGCAGCTTGCAGCAGTAAGCTTGCTGCCACCACACTGATGAATGTGGGGCTGCTGTATGCAGCAGCGTCAGGTGGGCAGGTTTGGGCAGGGTCGGGCAGTGTTTTAGCGCTGTGGATGAAGATTTGCAAGGCAAATGTGCCTTGCAGCAGTTGAGCAGCCTGTTTTGCAACAAGGCGCAGGGTGAGCAGATGACGCATGCATGCATGCATGCAGCACGTCAATTTTAACCTGACGCCCTTGCCGACCATGTAGGTAACAGCATCCTGCCTGCTGCACTGTACAGTACATGCATCTGTGTTTGCGCTGGCGCTTTGAAGTCAAAACATAACTTGGCGCGCCATGGACTGAACATGTTCCTGCACCTGCGCTGCTTTCCTGTGTGCTGTGTGCCTTCGTGCAGTGTTCCAGATCCTGCGGGGATCGGAGATGCTGTTTGCGGCGCTGTTTGCGGTGCTGTTCCTGAAGCGGCACCTCAACAAGTGGCACTTCATGGGCGTGGCGCTGTGCATGGTGAGGAAGAGCTGCGGCACTGCTTAAATGCAGCAAAATATAATGCATGAGTGAAGAAGGTGGTGCTTGTGGGACTCTTAGTGCAAGCGCAGCTGCCCCTGCTGATGTGGGCAGTGCCCTCACAGCTTTGCGACAGCCACTCAACAGAATGCGGGTCAGCATGCACCGCTGCCAGTCCAGCATGTCTTCACTTTTGCACAGAATCATGCTGCATGCAGCAGTGCTCCACCACCTCTGGTGTGTCCCCTTGCTGTGTGTCCCCCCTGCAGACCGGCATCTCCCTGGTTGGCGTGTCCCGCGTGCTGGCAGGCAATGACAGCAGCGGCGCTGACAGCTTGCAAGACCTACTCAGCACCCCATCCAGCAGCAGCAGCACTGAGCCGTCACAGGCATCGATCTCATCATTGCTGCCTATGCTTGGCATAGGAGGCGGCGTTGGCGGCAGTGGAGTTGGTGAGGGTGGTGCAGCAGCAGCAGACCCCAAGAAGGCGCTGCTGGGCATGTGCCTCATCATCCTGTCACAGGTGAGCGGCAGTACAGTGAACGCGTTGGCCTCTTGATATGTGCAACACGTCAGCAACAAGCAGCGCAGCAAAGGGTGCGGCATGCTGTTGGGTGGGTCCGCCCAGCTATCAGCGACATAGGCGCAGCTGTTGGGCGCTGCCATGTGCATTGCTACAGCAACTGCAACACGGCTGATACACAAGGTCCACACTGGCTCAGCAGCGCCAATGCTGCATGCGTCATCAATGACAAAACAACAGCACTGACACTTCTGAATAATGCTGTACCTGCGTAACCTGCACCAAATGTGCCGCGTGCGCTGTCCTTTGTGTACCATGCCAGGCCATCCAGGCGGGGCAGGTGACCACTGCAAGCCGCGTCAGCACCTTGCTGCTACGCTGCTGCAAACACTAACTGACCTCATTTGTTGCTGCCTTCATTGTGCTGTTTGATGCCAGGCCATCCAGGCGGGCCAGGTGACTGTTGAGGACCACTTCATGAGTGAGATGGGCATGCACCCACTCAAGGTGGGTTGGGGGGAGGCAGCAGCAGCAGCAGCAGCAACAGCTGATACGAGGTGCAAGAAGCAGCAAACCTGCAGTAGCATACATGTAGCAGCAGCATGAGTGTGGTAGTTTGTTCTCAACACGCACTGTGTTGCCGTTCGAGTGCAGAAGGTGTTGCATGTGCGCCAGCTTCTGCATGCAGGGCTGCAGCAGGATGGATGTGTGTCAGCAGGTCAGCACTACCACCCTGCTGGCCAACAGGTTCCGCAGCAATACAAGAGATTAACCAGAGAGCTGTGCAGAGCTCGGTGTACATATCACACACCTCGGTGCATTTCATGCAGGTGGTGGGCTGGGAGGGCGTGATTGGCAGTGTAGTGATGCTGGGCGGCGCGCTGCCGCTGCTGCAGCGGCTGCCTTTTGAGGATGGAAGCGGGCTGGCTGAGGACAGCGTGGGCAGCTGGTGCATGGTGAAGAGCTCAACCAGCATTGCAGGTGGGTGTGGGGTTTGGGATCGCTTCTGTTTTTTGCGGTGGTTAAACAGCTGCCTTTTGAGGACGGCAGCGGCCTGGCTGAGGACAGCGTGGGCAGCTGGTGCATGGTGAAAAGCTCAACAAGCATTGCAGGTGGGTGTTGATGCACACACTTGCTACACATGTATTCACAAGCAGCGGTAGCAGCAGGAGCAGCAGCAGCTGCAGCACGAGGGCGGTTGAGTGCTGCTTAGAAAAACCGCGTGCTGGGTGGCAGAGGATAGGCGGCTAGTGCATGGTGCACAGTTTGCGCAGCACTGCAGATGTGGGACCCTCTCAAGCCAGCAAAGCCATCCAGGCTCACAGGGTGTTGTCATCCTGCTGCTGCTTTCTGCTGCTGCTGTGGGTGCTCACGTGCAGTGGTGCTGTTCCTCAGCTCTGCTGCCGTGCTGGTGTACAACATCAGCGGCATGTACGTCACGGAGCAGGTCGGGGCGGCAGCGCGCACCGTGCTGGAGAACGCACGGACGCTGCTGGTGTGGCTGGTGAGGAAGGAGGGGTGAAGCACACATGCACATAGCTGGCGCCGGCATATCACAGCACGCAAGGTATTTGGTCATGCGTTGTTTACCGCTGAGACTGGCCGAATTGGCATAGGGATGACATGTGAAGGCCCGCAGGCTGGCCCAGGGCTGGTGTACTTGCAGCTGAATGGCAGAGCAGCAGCACATACACACTAGCTGCTGAAACCTTTCGATCATGAATGTTCACTTTTATTATTATTTTTCGTGTGCCTGCAGGCTGGGCTGGGCCTGTTCTACCTGCACATCGGCAGTGGTGGTGTGTCCCTGGGTGAGGCTTGGGACAGCTGGAGCTGGCTGCAGGTGGGTGGGACATGCGGGACATATGGGACAGGTTGGACCTGTGGCTGTGGTAGTGGTGGCGGTGGGGTGGTGTGTCCCTGGGTGAGGCCTGGGACAGCTGGAGCTGGCTGCAGGTGGGCGGGACAGTTGTGGGACAGGGTGGGGGCATGTGGGGCATGCACGACATGTGGGACACATGGGACACACAGCAATGGTGGGGGGCAGTGGCATGTCAGTTTGCTGACAGCTGTCCCTCGAGGCTATCAGCTTTGCTGTGTTGGCGGCGGGTGCGCTGCTCTACGGCAAAGGCTACAAGCAGGGGGAGGCAGCAAGCATCGCTGGAGGGCAGGGCCTTTGGACCGTCACTGCACCTGCTGACACAGCCTGAACATGTACATGCCTCTGTCTTGTCTTGTGATGCCAAATTGCTTTGTTTGCAGGCCGTTGGTTTTGCCGTGTTCGCTGCAGGAGCGCTGCTGTACGACAAAGGTCACAAGCAAGAAGAGGCTGCCAGCATCGCTGCAGGCCAAACCCCAAAGTTCAGCAAGTGGGCAGTGCTGAAGAGCACCCTGAACATCCATGCAGGCCACTACGTAGGCTTGAAAACATTCAGGGCTGCTGCTAACAGCGTCATGGCAGCGCAGCGGCTGGCAAGGCTTGCTGAGGAGGGCAGCGGCGATATCAGCTGCTGAGGCTGCAGCTTGAGGCTGTGTAAGGCACATAGGTTATGGCATGTGAGTTGAGGCGCGTGTCTTGGGGCCTGCGGACCTTCAGGGCTGCTGCTAACAGCGTTATGGCAGCGCAGCGGCTGGCGCGACTGGCTGAGGAGGGCAGCGGCGATATCTGCTGAGGCTGCAGCTTGAGGCTGTGTAATGACGGCTCAGCGGTTGGCGCGGCTGGTTGAGGAAGCGAGTGACGACGTGAGCTGCTGACGGTGCGGCTTGAGAGCTGCTGACACGGCGCCGGGCACTACGTGGGCTTGAGGACATTCAGAGCTGCTGCTAACAGCTTGGTGGCAGCGCAACGCCTGGAGTGGGTTGCTGAGGAAGGCAGTAATGACGTCAGTTGCTGGCGATGTCAGTTGCTGAGTTGTGCGCTTGGAAGCAAGGGCGGTGCAGCGGCTTGTGATCACATGAGTTGGGCATTACATGGGCATTACATGGGTATCATCAACATCATGTTACCATTTAAGCCATAGCAACGTCGCCATCGGCCCCGCGCCCCACAGGAGCGGCTGAATAAACGGGCATTACATGTGTATGTGCTTTGCGGCATGCGAGTTGGGGCATGAAACCCAGGGCCGGCACCGTGCAGCGCCTTCAGTGCTGCTGTCACTTTGGTGGTGGCTGCACAGCCCCTAGCGCGGCTGGCTGAGGTAGGGGGAGAAATGCGTGTATGCTGCTGACCGTGTGGCTAACGTGGGGCGGTGCGAGGGACCTGAGGCCTGAGAGCAATCCCTCCTGGCCGTGTTGAGCAGCAGTAGCAGCGGTTTGCAATGATGGCATGTGGAGGCGTGTTGCCCCAAGCAGAGTAACTGATGTCGTGTACTGCGGTACCAGCTGGTGATCTGTCACATAATGCAAACTGGGCATGTTTGAGACATGACAGCCGTACACAGTGATACTGAAGTGTCCAGCCTTGCTGTACAGGCATATCTTGGTCAGGTGTGGCCTGAGTCTGAGTGACTGGTTCCCTTGAGGGCAAGGCTCGTTGCTTGTTACACTGTAACTGTATGATACCTTCCCCTCTGGACCTTTGGCGGCCCGAAATTTTGTCCTTGAAAGGAGCAAGGCACAGTACTGCAACAAGCAGGGATCAGAGATCATGTACTGTCAGGCAGAGCCTGATCAGCAAAGCAACAACTGGTGCACAATAGCCTTGCTCAAGTGCGTGCAACTGCAATTGGTGCACAGGAGCTGTGCTTAAAAGCCTGCTACTGATTACTGCCAGCCAGGTGGATTGGCGACAGTGCCAAGGGCAGCAGAAGACACTGCCAACCACACCAGTGCAGTGTCACTGCAGTACAAGTGCAGCACTGAGCAGTACTGCTAGTCGAGACAAATCGCATGAGAGGCCAAATCACAGTGTCAGCTGATGTGAGACACAACATCAACTCCAGACAGCATGGCACAGTCTGGCCCCAAGCCAGCTGGCCACTGCTGTTGGCTTCATTTCGCCAAACAGCTTGCGTGCTGCTACAACAAGTGTTGAAAATGTGAAAAGGCGGTACAGATTGCTGTTGCTGATGCACGCTGAAATTCACTGTATCGTGGAGAGTCAAGTGCCATGGCCAGACACTGTCTCACTTGCCAGAGCTGGTTTTTCCACAGTAATTTGCGCCGCAACCACCACTGTTGCACTGCTGCTCACACCCTGCAGGGTTTGCGCCGCCATACATGGCGCATCATGGCGCGCACTCATTGTCAACGGGTGGTTGAACGAATGTGCAGATGGCTGCACCGGTGGCAGCAGGGAGGCATTGACTTGTTCTGGAGCACCAGAAGCAGTCGTTACCGCCCCTGGTGCAGGCGTTGTCATTGGGCAGCCTGGTGCAGTCCTGCAGGAGGTTGCGGCCATGGCCGGAGTCTGCATGGCATGGTGGCAGCAGCATCGGCGGCAGCAGCAGCAGCAGAACATGCCTACAGCAGTCAACAGCAACTCAACAGGCGAAATGATTGACTAGATCTGGAGATCTGGAGCATCATCGAACTGTTATTTTGCATCGATGCGCTCCGTCAGACAGACATGCATGCACCATTCACAGCTTCCATCTGTGGGCCCATCTAGTTCTGCAGGCCTGCAGATGGGCCTAGGCCCAGCTTCTAGCAGCTGGTTGTCGTGACTATATGCATAATGCGTGCATGTACATACCCTCACATTTGTTTTTAGAACACACAGGCTGACGGGCCCTCACTGAGGCCTGAGTCAGGCCAGGCTGACCATTATGATCTGCTGTGCAACCCTGCTCACCTTCTGTGGTGTCAATAGCCCTGCTGGCGTGGGCCCCAGCAACCAGGAGCATGATGCATCCCAGGTCAATGAAGGCTGGGCGGAACATGGTGATCTTGGCTTGACGAGTGGCGTGAAGGCACTGGCTCGGTGATGCTGTACCTGAAGTCAAGTTTGAAGTTGCAACTGCTGGCTTTTCTCGCTGGATCCCGCAGAACTTAAATAGCAGTGCTGTTACAGCATTAATGGCGATTATCAGTGATATTGGGCCATTATCAGTGACGACTGCCGTCGCGCCGTCGCGTCGGGCCTGCCTGCACTTCTCCGTGACAGGCGATGAATCACACGTTTCGCAGAAATTCGAAGGAAAGAAAATTCTAATACTTGTTGAAACGCTTTGAAACAACGTTTTTTAATACGCGATCCGCTGCGCCCCACTGGTCTGGGCCAGACCACAGAAAGCTGGGGCCTGTTGGCGCCCACCGGTGCACTCCCTACAGGGCGAGGCCTGGCCACCTCGTCTTACAAAATATTGCAGGTCACGCTTTGCTCGACGCTGTACTCGGTGCTGTAGCGCCTAGGACGCTCAGACACCTATCTCAGCTCTGCATTACAACGGCTTCCATGCAATGCATCCATTGCAATGCTGCTGCTGTTGCAACAGGCAGCTGCATTCTTATGCTTGCACCCATAAGCTGCAGGCTCTTGCAACGCATTGCTGAGCACTAACCGAGCTAGAGCTGGCATCTAAGCATGAGTAGGAACAGGCGACATCAGCAATGGCGCATGTTCAAGCTGTACACAAATGAAGTGAATCATCTTCATCATCAGCCATATGGCTGCCAGGCACTGCAGCCACAGACAGACAAGAAAACTGAGCGCAACCTATATTGATCACACATGTCAAGCATGCTCAATTCCAACATGCCACCCAGTGTCTGCATACGGCAGTAACAGGCCCAAGCCCCATACGTCAAACAGGCTCTGAAATGACTACAGCTGCCAAAACAGCACAGTGCGCAACGCTCAACAAAATGAGTACAGCCGCGTCAAGAACGTGCCACGGGGCACGAAAAACAGCGTTGCACAGCTTCTAGAAAGAGAAGAATTCACAAAAAGCTGCCAACCTTGGACAAGAAAACTGGCACGGCAGCAAATCACTACATGCGGATCTCTTGCCGCGCACTTTGCTGGTCAGCAGCACGGTGCCAAAAAGCAGCGGTGCAAGAAGAAAGCTGCTGTCACGCTGTCACACGGTGTCTTATCACGCAACAACTCAGGCCTCAGGCAAACTACAAATGGCAACAAGCAACAGGCAGAGCACGCTGCACAGCCGCTGACTTCGGCTCTCAGCAAAACCTGAACGCTCAACCTCGACCAAGCTTGTGCCGATTGATAGAAGCGGCGCCAGACAGCCTTTGCTAGCCAAGCTGCCTGAACGCACCTTACAGGGCTATCAGCTGCCAAGTTCCACACACAAAATGTCAGTGCGCCCTTCACATCCAGCAGCCCTCTCGCGGCAAAGAAACAACGCTGGCAAGATGCCTGCACAATCAGTTGCACCATCATACAGACTGGCAATCGCGATGGATGAACACGGACTGGCAAGAGGCCAGAGGCACCATGCACCCCAGCTCCGCTACAGCAGCGCACAACTCCACAAGCAAAGAAAGAGCAGCCGCAGAAAAGACGCTGCAGCTGCTATTCCTTCAAGTATGTGGTACAAATCAGAACACGCCTGGTCAGACAAGTAGGCAAACAAGTTGGCAACACTCCTCTGATACTGGTACAAGAGGTGTACAAAGAGACTATACAAAGAAGCACAGCAACCACAGTGCACACGACTCTATGCCGCCTGGCTGCAACAGACGGAATCACTCTTGTCTGGTGTGCTGCACAATGGGTGGCGGCACACTGCCAGACGCTGCCCCGCAACAAGCCCACTCTCAACCCACGGCAGCGGCAGCTACTGCTGCAAAGCGCGCTAAGCCGCACAGCTGCCACAGCATCTCTAGCACGGCTTCACAGCTTGCTGCGCCATAGCCGCTGTCGCTGCCCCGGCTGCTGCTGTTGCTTCCCGCTGGCTGCCTGCCTGCCCACACTCGCCTCCGCAGCACCCACTGCAGCATCCACCTCCCCAGCAAACTCAGCATCAGCAGCATCAAACCCATTCACAGCCGCAGCCGCACTCACACTATTCCAACGCCGACCTCCGCTGCTGCTGCTACTGCTGCTGTCCTGAAAAGGAGCCCATGCTCCATCACCCCTGAGGCCCTTAGCGCTGCCAGCATCACCCTTGCTGCCTCCAAACCCAAACATCCGCGTCTGCTTTGCACCCCCTGCAGCTTTCCCAGTAGCAGCAGCCGCGAGCTGTGCAGGCGCCGTAGCTGCATTCAGCACCGCATCTGCTGCGTGCGCCCTGCCCAGCGGATCTGCATCAGGTGCACAGCTGCACATGATGTTTGCCAAACTGCTTGGGTCAAACTGCTGCGGCTGCCAGCCACCGTGCACTGCCCGCTGCACCCACGACGGCAGATCCCCATCACCTACTGCTGCTGCTGACGCCTGACCTCTGCTTGGCGTGTGCCTCCACCTGCTGCTGCTGCTGCTGTTTGCAGCAGCGTCTAGCCGGGGCAAAACAGCATCGCAGCCGTGCCGCCACTCTTGTAATGCTGAGCCCAGCCAATCATCTATGACCTCATCACAGTAGCTGGCCCCGAGGGGCCACCAGCCCTGCAGGAACGCCAGGTGGCCGCCGCGGCGCGTGGCTGCAAGCAGCGTGAAGGGGTTGGCGGTGACCTGCTCCTTTGGCAGCATGCTGCAGGTGGCAAGGTTGACAGTAATTGCAAGAACAGATGTGTCAGGCACGATTGGCTGTACTCCAGAGTCGAGAGAAGGCGTTGCCAGTGACCTGCTCCTTGGGCAGCGTGCTGCAGCAATGGAAGGCAAAAGAGCTCAGCGGCATATGTGCGGAGACAAGTTGAAAGAGACAAAGCAGCAAGGCGGAAGATTTGGCGGCGACCTGGTCCTTGGACAGCATGCTGCAGGCAGCGATAATTACAAGCAAGGGTCAAGGCCAAGTATAAATGAAAAATAAAATGTTGCAAGGAGCACGAATAAGACAGTGGCGACCTGCTCCTTGGGCAGCATGCTGCAGCAACCACAGGCAAGCACCAGCAGTAGCAGGAGGAGGGGCAGTGCGTCCAACAAGAAAGCAGCGAGCTACGTTGCAGCATGCTGCCTAAGGAGCAGGTCACTGCCACGCCACTCAACAAGTGAGTGTGTGGATGGCGACCTGCTCCTACGGCAGCATGCTGCAGAGGCCGACAGCAACAGGTACGGCACAGCGGCGTCGCGTTCATTGCTTGCTTGCTCTGCCTTCACAGCCAGACCAGCGGGGGCGTTCGTCCACATCTGATGACAGCAGACAATCAGACACGTGTTCAGCTGGTGCTCGGACCCAGCTGCAGCTGGTTTTTTCCACACGCAGCTGACTCTAGAAACGGGTCATCTCCTGACAGTATGATGAGTGTGGGTGTGCGGATGTGTGGGATGTAGGCGGCACCTACAACCACAAGCAACTGCCGCTTCCACATAGACCACCCCAGAAACAGGTCACACTTTGAAGGCATGACGAGCATGGGCATGCGTGTGTGCGGGATAACTCGCTATCACTAAACGCACTAAACGCACAGCACACAGCAGCCGCTTGCATCAACTCACCCCAGGAACGGATCATCTCGAGACAGCATGATGAGTGTGGGCGTGCGTATGTGTGGGATGTAGTTGGTGCTGCAGGCGTGCCTGTAGTAGATGTGCGGCGCGGGATATCCCAGCAAGCGTAGCGTGACTGCATCATCAAAGCTGCCCACTGTCCAGCTGCTGAGCATGGCTGCTGTGTCGATGGGGACGCCCAGGGACTGGAAGGAGGCTGCATGCTCCTTCACATACTCGCGCAGCCTGCAGGCACACAGCAATGGAAGATTTGAAGAGGGGACTGAGCACAAGCCACTGCACAGTTAGTGTAATGCACAGCGTTGGTTCGCGTAGCCAGTCTGAAGGCACGTGCTGTGAAAGGATGTAGCAGTGGCTTGTGCTCAGTCCTGGATCTCTCGGTAGCCAGCGCTGTGCTCATTAACACACTCGGGCAGCCTGCAGGCGGCCTGCAATGGGTGTGGTGGCAGTCGCAAAACACCGACCGAGGCGCTGCTGCTGCTGCTGCTGCTCAAGGAGAACTAGCGCCAACTATAAGATTATGATGCTGTGCCGGCGCCCCACTTGCACGCCACAGCTGGTTGTATGTGAGCTTCATGCTGTGGCAATTTGAACATACAACCACAATCTATCTGGCGCATATAAGCAGGACGCATAAGAACAAACACAAGGCGCCTCACTCACTTGTAGGCCACTGCCAGGTTGTACATGAACTTCATGCTGTTGGGCTTGCCCATCTTGCTGTTGGTGCTGTGCAGGCACACAGGCGGAGACACCAGCGCAGCACCAACCAGCCCACTGCCGCGCAGCGGCGCTGCTGCTGGCGCCTGCCCACTGCTACTGCTGCTGTCATCAGACACTGCTGCTGCGCCAGACGGCTGCTGCTGCTGCTGCTGCTGCTGCTGCTGCTGTGTTTCGTGGCGGCTGTAGAGGCCGTTGTCTGCCTCTGCTAGGTACTTGGCCAGCAGCACGCTGCCCAAGCTGTAGCCAACAGCCATCAGCGGCGCTGCGGGGAAGCGGCTGCAGCAACACAACACGAGCAACAGATGCACAGGCAGCAAGTGGTCAAAGCACTAATCAAGCACTGTACCATAAGCAGCACGCTGCCTAGGCTGTAGCCCACAGCCATCAGCGGCGCTGCGGGGAAGCGGCTGCAGGAGAGATACATATCGTAAAATACAGCAAAGAAAGCACAGTCTGTTGTGCGGAGGCGGAGCGACTGCAAACGCGCAGGCAACAACAGAACACGGCAGAGGCATCGTGAACATTGCAAGAACACCAAAGAAACAGCCCCACCTGTGTATGCTCTGCACAGCCACGTGCACATCGGCAGTGTTGATTGCGTTGTAGCCGCGCGCACTCGTCAGCGGCAGCCCGTTGCAGCCGCGCATGTTGAGCACCACGGCACGCCAGCCGCGTGAGGCCGCTGCCACACATGCCCACTTGACATAACCCTCATGGCTGCCACCTGCAAAATGTGTTTAAAACAGCATGACAGCATGACATAACAATGTCACACTAGTGTTTATCAACAGCACAAGTGTGACGCATTTTGAGCACCACGGCACGCCAGCCGCGCGATGCAGCTGCCACACATGCCCACTTCACGTAGCCCTCGTGGCTGCCACCTGCAAGATGTGTTTGTAACAGCGTGACAATAACAATGTGACAATGAAGTTATCTAGCATCAACAGCACAAGCGTGACGCATTCTGAGCACCACGGCACGCCAGCCCCTCAAGGCCGCTGCCACACACGCCCACTTCACATAGCCCTCATGGCTGCCACCTGGCGGCATTTACAACAAAGTTACAACAAAGTGACAGCATGACATCAATTACAGAAGCGTGACAGTAATTGTGAGGCAGCAGGACTGTCTGTGGCTGGTGATGCTGTGAGATGTGCAGTGACAGAGCACATGCAGCAGTGCAGCCGGCATGTGCGTGTCTACACTGTGCTTTGTCCAGCTGCTTACCACTGATGCAGTTGCCAGCATGTGCTATCAGTGATTGAATCTGTCAGCGGTGCACAAGCAGCGCTGCTTATGCACGAAGCACCCACTTATAAGCAGTTGGTGTCCCATGCATATCTCACTGGCTTCACTGCACTTGCGGGTGCACACCAAGCTAGCAAGGTATGCATGCACATAGCTGACCCTCAGAAACTAGTGTTGGCATGCAAGCAGATATCACAATACACGAGCAGATGCAACTGCAGCCACATGTGCAATGCTGGCTTGCCACTCCCATGGCCTTGCACGCCTCGTAAGCAGCGGTGCCAACGCCGCATTTGCGGCGGTACAACTACTGCCAGCTGCTGCTGCCTCTCCAATTCGCCATGACGGCAAGCTACTGGCAGCTGCTGCAGCACAATCGCTTGCTGCAGCACAATCTATACGTCCATCCGCAATCGAATACTACAGCAGCTGCTGTCGTGAAGATGATAATGAGCAAAGCGCTGCTGCTCACCACTGATGCCATGCATGAAAAGCTCCTTGATTCCTACCGACTTCAGCACTGCAGCAGCTGTTCATGCAATCCTTGTGCCACATCCATTCATCACACCAGCAATTGTTTAAGCTGGAGCCTGTGCTGCTGCTCACCGTTAATGCCATGGATGAAAAGCACCACTGGAGCATCCGCAGCTGCATAGCTGGGCTTGTCAGCCCCGCCCCACCAGTCCAACCCCAGCGTCCCATGGTCGCTAGTTAGCACCAGCTGCCGCTTGTAGCTGCCCTTCGCTGACAACGTTCGAAGCATGCCCATGGCACTTTGGATGTGGCCATTTGGGGCCCAAACTGTGGGGTTGAAGGGCTGCTTGATGGCAGTGCAGTGAGCTAGTACCTTCTCTGCTATGCCTCCTGGCTGGTAGTAAAGCATAGGAGGCGTCATGGAGACTGTATGTGCTGAGTTATTTGAACGTTCAGCAGTTGAAGCGCAGCGGCAGCGCGCCGGAGTGCTGCGGAATTGCCCAACTGGTCCCCAAGAGCAGCAACACCAGCCCACCAGGCAACTGTAAGTGGTTGTTGCGGTTCGCAAGACCACGCGCGGCTGTAATGGAGAGTAAGAAGCAATATGAAGCGAAGTACGCCGTCTGCTTGAACAACAAGGCTACTGAGACTGTTGGTGCGCAAGCTCAATCCGACTCAGATGCCACGCGGACAACAGCAAGCAGCCCTCTCCTGCAGATCGATCAACAATATGAGATTGTGCTGCAACCAATAGCCAGTTGGTGGGCGTCTTCCGTAATGTGTTACTAATCAACCGACTAGGGCTCCTGGTTCAGGCTTCATGACGTAGCGCACTGCTATTCGCATAACACTCACGTCAGAAGCCATGTTTCTGGCGTACCAGGACCCAAGGTTCAACCTTGTGCACCAGACGCTTCACATCTTCTAGCCTGACCTGCCAAGTGCTGCTGCCCCCAAGCTCCCAACTGCTTTTCCCAAGCTTGCACGCCCTCGGTCAATCTACTGACGTTCAAATCGTACAGCACACATCACTTTGCGAAATTCATTGCATCAGCTCCCCGGCATGGAGACGCCCAAGCGCCTGGTGGGCAAGGTGGCGCTGGTCACTGCTGCCACTGCAGGAATTGGTCTGGGCATTGCGGAGCGCCTAGCACAGGAGGGAGCCCGCGTCATGATCTGCAGCAGGTGGGCTTGCTGCTGGTGGATGCGCATGGTGCTTCTGTTGCGCAGTGCATGGTGGAGAGCAGTTGTTCCGTAGCAACAGATGTGCATCTGCCAGCTGGCACAACATCTCGTCAGGGAGTTGCAGGCAGCGTAGCTGGCCATGCATGACCTCCGCAGCATGCATGGTTGATATGTTGCTGGTGAATCCTGCAACAGCAGGTTGCAGCAGAGGTCAAGCAAGCAGTTGCTAGGCTGCGTCGCTACAGAGCACAGCCTGCTCTGCGGCTGCCTCATGCAGCCCTGTAGGTGGTGCATTGCAGCACCCGCACAAAGTTAAGCTGCCATAACTGATACATTTGTTTCAAGTGCAGATGCTGTGAAAGCCGGCTTCCTCTGGTCTGAGCTGCATTTGTTGCCGGCAGTGGCTGCTACAGTATGCGCAGCATGCTGCCCTCGCCTCATGCATGGGCAGCATGATTTTCGTGCATTTTCGGCAGCTATGTGAATTGTACAGTTCACTGTGCTTCAACACCCTGCACTCAAACATCTTGTTGTTTTTGAATTTGAATCCCTGCAGGCGGCAGCAGAATGTTGATGAAACGGTGGCAGATTTACGGGCCAAGGGCCTGAGCGTGTCAGGCATGGTCTGCCACGTTGGCAGCGCGCAGCAGCGGCAAGCACTGGTGGACCGCACCATACAGGTGACCTGACCAATGTAACAAGCACTTCGTGGTTGTGCGTGCGCTGCTCAGTAACTGGCAATTAACGGTTGTCTTACAGTGTGGATTGACATTATTCTGTTGCATCATCAAGGCCAATACGCAACCAGCCCCCCAACTATCAGACTGCAGCCGTAGTATGCACCCGTGGTTTGTCACACATCAGAGGTCGGGGCAGACTGTGTATGCCAAGCATTGTGCACCAGCACGTTGTGGGCCAGGGCTGGTGGCAATCGCTGCCTGCAGTTTATTCAAATACCTTGATCGACACATCCATCACCTGGCTTCTACTACTGCTTGCTGCTGGCTGCAGGAATTTGGGCAGCTGAACATCCTGGTGTCCATTGCATTGTTGCAGCATTCGAACCTGGAATGCCTTGACATTCACATCAATCGAAATTCTTGGCTGCCTGCTGCTGTTGCTGTTGCTGCTGCTTGCTGCAGGAGTTTGGGCAGCTGGACATCCTGGTGTCCAATGCAGCAGTCAACCCCACAGCAGGGCCGCTGGTGGACACGCCAGCAGGTGCGACGCTGCTGCTGCTACTACATACCCTGCCGCTTGCTGTGTGCATTTGGGACCGGCTAACCTCGATGACCGGAATAATTCAGGCATGCTGCAACGTGCAGCTGCATGTGACCCGCTGCAGGTTGCGCGTGGCGTAGTTGCCTGCTGTGTGTTGCAGCAGTGCGAGCCTTCCGCTTGTGTAAGCAGCGGCTCATGCACCGTGGCGGTATAACTCGTCGCGAGCACGCCGTGCTGAACTGCTCCCTCTTCACTTGCGTGAAACTGGCGCTGCTGCTGCCGCTGCTGCTGGTCCTGCTGCCGCTGCCATGTCAGATGCCATTGACAAGATCCTGGACATCAACATCAAGGCGGCGCTGCTGCTGGTGCAGGCTGCCGCGCCACACATGAAGCGTGGCGGGCGCATCATCCTCATCAGCAGCGTCACCGCATACCAGTGAGTGGGCAGCGTCACCACGCACCAATATTACTAGAGTGTTCTGCATCATGATTGTGAGGCTTGTTTTTATTATTTGTTACAGCGCATCATCCTTGTCGGCAGTGTCGCGGCGTTTCATCCGGTGGGCAGCAGCGGGTTGAGGTGCATGCATTGCTCATGCAGTGCATGCTGCGAAACCTACTGCTAGCTGCTGCTGCTCCTGCTGCTGCTGCTGCTCCTGCTGATCTGCAGGCTGCCTGCGCCCATTGCCATGGATGCCGTGCGCAAGACTGCGCTGCTAAGCCTCACCAAGGGCCTGGTTGGCTGATCTTTAACCTGCTGCTGCTGCTGCTGTTGCTGCTGCTGCTGCTGCTGCTGCTCATCTGCAGGCAGCCTGCGCCCATTGCCATGTATGCTGTCAGCAAGATGGCCCTTGTAGGCGTCAACAAGGGCCTGGCTGGCTTATCTCTGAATTGCTGCTGCTGCTGCTGCTGCTGCTGCTGCTGCTGTTCATCTGCAGGCCGCCTGCGCCCATTGCCATGTACGCAGTCAGCAAGACGGCCCTGCTAGGCCTGACCAAGGGCCTGGCTGCTGAGCTGGGGCCTGAGGGCATCACAGTCAACTGCGTGGCGCCCGGCATCGTGCCAACAAAGTTCTCGGCAGCGCTGGTGGCAGACCCCCAGCTGGTGCGTGTCCATCGCGCAGTGCTGGCGTAGAGGAACACACTGCTGCTGTGTTCTGTGCTCACTTGGCTGCTGTTCTTATGATGGCGTATGCGGCTGCGGCACATGTTTTGTGGCTGCTGCACGGTGCATGTGTGCTGCTGCTGCTTCTGTCATGCCACTGCTCATGCTTCCTGCTGGCAACAGCTGACACAGAGAGCCTGAACCCTGTATCCTGAGTCAGTCCGTGCGCCCCCTCGCTGGCCTTGCACGAGCGCACACAGATCACGACTACCAGCTTGAAGCGGCTGGGCACACCGCACCACGCGTAATGTGTTCACACCAGCCTGACCTGTGCATTCCTGCCTCGCTCTGGCTCATTGCAGGAGCTGGCACAGGAGGCCACCGCGCTGAAGCAGCTGGGTGCTGCGCACATTGTGATGTTTTCACTCTAGCCTGAGCTTTGCACTGCTAATCCCCTCTGCTTGCTTGCAGGACCGCGCACAGGTGGAGGCCACTGCCCTCAAGTGGCTGAGCACTCCACTGCATGCAGTTTGTTTACTCGAGCCCTGCTGCCCCCGCTGCTACATCCCTGCCTCTGCCTCTCTGCTTGCTTGCTTGCAGGAGCGTGTACAGGTGGAGGCTACCGCGCTGAAGCGGCAGAACCATCCACACCATGCGCTTTGTTCACTCAGATCCTGCTGCCGCCGCTGCTACGCCCCTGCCTGTCCCGCTGCTTGCTTGCAGGAGCGTGCACAGGTGGAGGCCACCGCCCTGAAGCGGCTGGGCACTCCGCAGGACATTGCGGGGGCTGTTGCGTTCCTGGCGAGTGGCGATGCCAGCTACATGACTGGGGAGACGCTGGTGGTGGCGGGCGGCATGAGCAGCAAGCTGTGATTACAGGCATGCGCATGTCAGCCTTAGCAGCCAGGATGCATTCTTTACGGGGTGCCAGAACATGTGTGTGATTGTCGTGTAGTGGCGTGAAGTAGCAGGCATGATTGTCGTGTAGTGGCGTGAAGTAGCAGGCATGTAGCACATGCGGTTGAGCCCAAACGGTTGGTAGAGCCTAGACACCACTTTTCATTGGTCAGACTGGCAAACACTGGACTGCAAGCAGTGGTCAGCCAGCGGGTTAGCATGTGTTGTGATGCAGTGTTTATGCCGTTTAGTTGTGTTCAGAGGCGTGTTGTGCAATTATGCTGCACGATACAGTTTTGCCTGAAGCTATGGGCACAGTTTGTATGAACAGCATGCATGCTGTGAACTTCTGCTGATGTTGATGCTTTGCTGCAGTGCAGCTGACAGGTAGCACGGTGTGTCGTGATCGTGCTTATTGTTTCCGAAGTTCTGTTCTAGTTGCTAAGCACGGTGACAGCAGACAAGAGTGCCCTTGAGTGAAGCAGCCCACGGGGCCCAGGCCAGAACTGTCAATTCAGCTGACACCCTGCCAGAGCAGTCTGACAATTCTACCAGAGTACAAACGCCTCAAGAACATCGCATTACATCTTATGTTTCTCATCCAGCACCAGGAGAAGACCATCTTGCAGTTTTACACACGTACAGCAGTGTTGCGTCCCAAACTTTACAATTTTTGAGCCCAACACCACCGCTGCTCGTTGAGGCACGGTTAATAATCTCTGGGAGGTCGGAGACACACGTTTCACGACATGATCATGGCTGTCTGACCTGGCATGTGCTCTTCGTTGTTGGTGAGCACTGCAAATGCGCTTGGTGGTTGTGCCTGACGCATGACAGACCACACGCCAGAGCATAATGTGCTCGTAATATACTTTAAACAACGTTTTGTTCCCCACATGGCGTGTGCAGGACATGTGTGAACCAGCAGCACGACAGCAGCAGCAGCAGTTCCTAGCTGCTCAGTGTGCAAGCCTAGCCGGGCTCTGGAGGTCGCAGCAGCTGGTCGATGTCCAATTGCAGTCAGCAGATGGCGATCTGCACGGCGCTCATCGCGTGGTGCTGGCCAGCAGCTCGGGATTCTTCAGGGCACTGCTGTGTGGCGCAGGCCAAAGCATGAAAGAGGGCAGCAGCAACTGCAGCTTGCAGGACAGTATCGTGGTGCAGCTGCCCTACAGCAGCCAGCAGCTTTCGTCCCTGCTGACAATCTTGTATGAGCACAGCATCACGGTGAGAGTTTGTGGCCATTGCACGGGGTGACGTCGCTGCCACGCAATGTCAGATGCCTGCAAGATGCCGCTGCTGCAACCGCCCAATGCCTGGCTCTTGCAGTGGCAACAGAATGCACAAGCTTATGGTTTAGGCGCCTACGCCAGCTGCACCCTCGGATCGTGCCTTACGTTGATGATAGTGCTGCAACACAGCCCATGTCTTCAACTGTGATCAGAAGTGTATGCTCATCTGCTGTCCTGCAGGT
Organism: Tetradesmus obliquus; assembly: GCA_030272155.1. NCBI lineage: Eukaryota > Viridiplantae > Chlorophyta > Chlorophyceae > Sphaeropleales > Scenedesmaceae > Tetradesmus > Tetradesmus obliquus. The sequence continues at coordinate 1,148,747 of CP126200.1, read as the reverse complement.
GTGTGCGGGCAATGTGGCGTGGCTACTGGACATGGCCTCATACCTGGAGGTGGCGCCGCTGCAGGAGGCGTGCTGCGAGGTGCGCTGGCTGCTTGCAAATATTCCTGGCAGCAACATCAACATGACGTGTGTCCCTGATAAGGTGGTGGTGGTTGGTGGGCACTACACAGTTGTTACAGACAGACCTTGCTCAGGCAGGGAGCGATGTGCGCGTGGACCTGGGTTTCAGCTGCTGAAACAGGGATGTCGTAACCTTGCATGCGGAGGAATTTGAGTGGTTGCAGGACACTGCACGGTGTGGTTTGCTACGGTCATTCATAATGGTGTGGACGGCAAGGGCGTGGATTGGCATGCGCTATTCAGCTGGGCAATGGTATCGCATCTGGGATGTGCAGCATATCAGCAGTTCCGTGCTGCCGATAACACCCCCAGCTGCATAGGTACTGCAAAAATAATGTAAGCGTTGTGCATACATTGCCGTACCTGCTGTGCAGTTCCTGCGCTCCGCACTGAGCCCAGAGGCGTGTGTCGATGTGCTGCTGCTGGCGCACCACTACCACTGCAGCGCGCTGCAGTCAGAAGGGGTGAGCTGCACACTTTGCGCTGCGCAACCATGAGCACAGCGCAAGCATGCACTGGGCGCTTCAACCTACAGCCCTTTCCTGTCGCCTGTTGTGTTGTCGGCATGCTTGCTTGTGGCCGACCACTCCTGCAGCATCCCCCAGCATGCTTTCCTGCAAGCGCCAACCATCAGCCCTGCAACCCCCTGCTGCTGCTGATCCGCCGGCACGCTTTGCACCCAACAGGTGCAGTACATTGCGCAGCACCTGTCCTCGCTGCTGCTGCTGCCGGAGGTGCGGCAGGGCCTGACCAAGCTGCCGCCAGCGCTGCTGCTGCAGCTGCTGTCCTGCGAGGCTCTCGAGGTCGACCAGGTGCGGTGGCTGGGTGGACCGCATATGTCTGCAGTGATTATTTTGAAGTTTGACCATGTGTGGTTGCTGGACCTGAAGTTAGCACATTGTCAGCTACTGTGCGGTCAACACGCTGTTCACACGCCTTGAGTGGGCATGGCACAGGGTCTGTGTGCCAGCTCTGTGTTGCACAGCGTTAGTGCAGGACTGACCTAGTGCAAGGCAGAGCTCACCCATAAGGCTCAGGTGGTTGGCTGCGGGCTTTGTGTAGGATGTGTGGGCTGCATGATGACACTGCTGCCTTGTCTGCATGATCTGTGGTGCCTCCACGTCATTCATAGCAAGCACTGAATCATGATCTGTGCCTGGTCAATGTGTGTGCTGCCTTTTTTGCAGGAAGCCGAGCTTCTGTGCCTTGTCTCAGACTGGGTGGCAGCAGCAGCGCAGGACCGCCTGCCGCTACTGCACCAGCTGCTGCCGCTGCTGCAGCTGTCCCTGCTGCCTGACGAGCCACCTCCATCACAGCAGCAGCTGGGCGCATGCACCACACCTGCTGCTGCGCAGCTTGCGAGGCAGCTGCACCAGGCAGCTGTGCAGTGCCAGCAGCAGCATTGCCTGCAGCAGCAGCAGCAGCAGCAGGGTGTGCAAGGAGGTGGAGGTGTGGCTGGCAATGACGATGGCAGATTCTTGCACCTTCTTCAGCAGCAGCAGAGGCAGCTGCAGGGTGCTGGTGCGTCAGCTAGCAGCAGCAGCAGCACCGGTGCTGCAGGCAGCTTGCAGGACAGCAGCCTGCATCCTGGTGCAGGCCTGGACCCCAACAACCATGCAAGCAGCAGCACTTTCATTACCTTCAGTACGACTACTGCTGCTGCTCTTGAACAACCGAGCACCCCAACGTGGCTAGAGGGCATTTGCAGCAGGAGCAGCAGCGGCAGCAGCAGGGGCATTGGTGCTGTGGTATTGGAGGCATGGCCTGGCAGGCAGCGCGGCTACCAGCCCACTCGGCTGCTGGTGGCAGGCGGCCATGATCTGTCATGGAGGGGTTTGAAAGCGGTTGAGCTGTATGATCCTCGCAATGACAGCTGGAGTCCGGGGCCTACCCTGCCGGCTGCGCTGCCTTTTGCAGGTGGGCGTTATGCCAAAATGCAACAGTTTGTCTGTGCAGATGAAACACAAAGTGCAATGGGTTTCACAGCATGCGCATTGACCTTAGTTTACACCCAGTAATGCAAACCCTTTGATCAAGGTTTGACCAGCCGCTGTGCTGCTGTGCTGCTTTCCTGCAGGCGCTGGGCTGCTGGGGCGTGGGGAGCTGTAGGTTGCGGGTGGAGGCATGTACAGTAGCAGCCTGCTGGTGCACGATTTGGTTTGACCAAGGTTTGACCAGCCGCTGTGCTGTGCTGTGCTGTTTCCTGCAGGCGCTGGGCTGCTGGGGCGTGGCGAGCTGTATGTTGTGGGTGGAGGCATGTACAGTAGCCTGCTGGTGAAGCTGGATGCAGCAGGGGAAGCCTGGCAGAGCTGCGAGGGGCCACGCACGCCACGCCTGCACGCTGCTGTTGCGGGCGCTTCAGGTAAGGCCTGCAGGTTGTTGCTTATGATTTGTGCGGACACCGCAGCTTCGAGGTGTGTGACAGGTGGAATGGCTGTTGCGGGCGCTTCTGGTGCGGCTCGCTGCGCTTTCTGCTGGCATGACACAGTACGTCAGAGTTGATTACTTAGCAGGCAGGGTAGAACCAGTTGCTGGCTGTGGTGCCTGTTTTGGATGCCTCATATCTGGGCTTCTTTGTTGGCAAGGTCTGAATCTGCTGTGTATGCCGCTTGAATGCTTCTACTGCTGCTGCTGCTGCTGCTGCTGCCAGGGCTGCTGTATGTTGCTGGCGGCCGCAGCCAGGTCAACCAAGTGGTGGCAACAGCAGAGGTGAGTGCTGCATGCACCCGTGGACAAATCGCATCCATGCTGGTTGTGCCTATCAGCCGCAGTTTACGCCCCAAGTGTCGCTTGTGCTCTTGTTCATGTCTGTGCGCATGCTGTATAGCAGCCTGCGCCACACCCCTTGGCATGTATGCTGCTGTCTCTGGCTGCAATCCTGCCTTACATCCCTCACAATTTGACAGTCGTTGCTGCTGCTGTGTGTGTATGCACGTGTACTGACGTATGGACCCCTGATATGTGTACGGCCCAGCCTGCTTGTCGCATCGGTGCCTTGTAATCAACTTTGACTGCGGTTGCTGTCGTGCACTCTGCTGCTGCTGTCTGTATGCACATGTCAGGTGTATGATCCCGCCTCCTGCTGCTGGCAGTCCCTGCCTGATATGCAGCAGCCTCGCTACGCACACGCAGTGGCGTCACTGGCCGGCCGCGTGTATGCACTGGGAGGTCAGGCTAGCAAGGCCATTCACAGGTGTGTTGCTGGGGTTAAAAGGCTGCTTGGGTGCCTACATGTGCCCACGCAGGTCTCTTGAGGTGTTTGATGCTTGGCGCTGCGCCTGGCAGCTGCTGCATCTTCTCCGGATGCGTGTCCACACCCAAATGTGCACAAAGCTCTGTGCACCTTTGTCGTCGCCATGTGCCCCGCATCTCTGACCAGCCATTCACCCGGCTGGCCCGACTCACACCTGCCGCTCATTTAACAAATAACATGCAGGTCTGTGGAGGTGTTTGACGCCGGGCGCGGCGCCTGGGAGCTGCTGCCGCAGCAGCTGGCCAGCGAGCGCAAGTACTGCGCCGCTGCTGCGCTGGAAGGGCGGCTGCTGGTGCTTGGCGGCATGAGCGAGGCGCGCTGCAGGCTGGCCACCGTGGAGGGGTACGACCCAAGGGAGGGGCGCTGGAGTCCACTGACGAGCATGACGGTGAGTTGGCTAGTAGTGGATTGCGGCTGCGAGGTTGAGTGGTGTCGCTTCTGGAGGTGGCTTGTTTGGTTGGTATGCCTAGCGTCGTGCAGGACGTCCCAGCCACTGCAGCACAGTGCAGCTGCATGCTGGCGCCTGCTGTTTCTGTGTTGGCATTTGGTGCTTGGCGGCATGAGCGAGGCGCGCTGCAGGCTGGCCAGCGTGGAGGGGTACGACCCAAGGGAGGGGCGCTGGAGTCCACTGACGAGCATGACGGTGAGCTGCTGCTACGCTTGTTACTGCTGGTCCTATCACAGGGCGTTGTAATGAGGTGAAACATACAGGGCATGCAGCGATTGGCATGCAGCTGCTATGTTTGCTGTGTCTTTTTTTGTGATATTACATTGAAGTGATGTATAGGGCAAGCTGCCATGCTGGACCGACGCTGTGTCTGCTTGCTATTTCTACTGCTGACGTGTCTGCCTGGCTGCCGCTTGGCTTGCCTGTGTGCGCTGCGCCTCTGCTGCTGCTGCTGCTGCCCGTCTTCCATTCCCTCGCCGACACTGCGCAATCTGCCTTGCTGCTGTTGAACACATTGCCGATGCGTCTGGCTGTCTGTCGCTTGCCTTACCTGCTGGATCTGGCTGCACTAGCCTGCCTGTCTGTCGGTCATTGGCCTGCTGCGCACATCATGCAGCATGCGCGCTCCAGCTGTGGCATGGCGGCGCTGGGCTGTATGCTTCTGCTTATCATACTGTTTCATTGATGTGGTGTACAGAGCAATCTGCCATTTTGGCACGCACGCCGCGTCTGCTTGCTACTGCTGCTGACATGCCTGCCTGCCGCCTGCCTTGCCTGCATTGCCGCTGCTTTTTTCCGTTTTCTATTCCCTTCATGCAGCACGCGCGCTCCAGCTGTGGCGTGGCGGCACTCGGCGGCAGGCTGTTTGCGGTTGGCGGCAACGCAGGGGACCAGCAGCTGCATGCAGCAGTGGAGGCGTACGACCCTGCAGCAGGCAAGTGGATGGCCTGCAGCCCCCTGAGCTGCGGCCGCAGCGGGCTGCTGGCTGCTGCTGTGTGATGATTTCTATGAATGCTTTCAGAAGTCGTGTGTTGGCTGCTGCTGCGTGATGTCACAGCTGCTTGCAAGTGGATGCCCTGCAGCCCCCTGAGCTGCGGCCGCAGCGGCCTGCTGGCTGCTGCGGTGTGATGTTGTTGACATAGAGATGGCATCTGCATGCAAGTGTTTGAGTGAAGTGTTTGGCAGTGTTATGATTGCTTGCAAGAGCTCAGCTGCGGGTGCAGCGTGCTGCTGGCTGCGGCTGTATGATGTTATGGAGCTTGCAAAAGGAGTCTGTTGGCTGCTGCTGCATGACGTTGCAGGTGCTTGCAAGTGGATGGCCTGCAGCCCACTGAGCTGCGGGCGCAGCGGCCTACTGGCTGCTGCTGTGTGATGATGTACTTGCTGATAAGTGTGTGATGTCATAATCTTTTGTGAGAGCTGAGCTGGGTGATGTAAGCGCTTGCACGAGCTGAGCTGCCGCCGCAGCGGCTTGCTGGCTGCTGCTGTGTGAGCGATTGATGCTTATGCACATTGATGCTGCACGTTGGTTCTGCGAGTTGGATGCAAAGCCCTGAGCAGGAGGCCAAAGTTAGGAGGCTGCCCTGCTCCGGGCGTTGCAGCGAGTGTATGCAGTGAGTGTATGCAAGCTATGAGTGTGATGTCTGTGCTGTGCCAGCATGCTCAGCTGGCAAAATGAGTGCCCAGCTGGCGAAGGGTGGCTAGTCCTTGCATCATGGGGCAAGGCTCAGGCCGTGTTGTTGCTGTGTAATTGTATTGTGCCTGCTAGCGGCCCGCCAGACCAGGCCTGCGTTGTTGTTGCTAGTGCTGCTGGTGTGCTTTGCTGGTGCTGCCAGCTGCTGTAGTATCGTGTTGCACCTCAGGTTACAATGATTTGTTCATTTGCTGCACAGTTAACTTCAGTCGTGTGTCCCAAGGCAGGCGCGCATGCGCCTGAGTTGCTATGCTTTTCAGTTGTTTTGTACTATCAGCAGCACCTCTGCAGGTTAAGTTGTACGTGAAGCGCGGCCATCTACTGGCATTAATATTGTTGTGTAGGATTGTGCTGCTTGTCTCTTAGAGGTTCTTTGCTTGCCTCTTAGAGATCTTGAAAGTGTTGTTGTCGTCCGTCACTGAGTGACTGCAGTGCACCCAGCAACTGTGTGCCATCACAATTGTATGGCAACTTGACACAAGTGGCACTTCTGTTGTTGCAGCACAGGCCGTGTTGGACCCCATGCTGTTGACAGAGAGTTTGCATTTGGCATGTAAGCATGTAGGCATCCTGAGCACTCTCAGTGTTGTGCACCATAGGGTACGACGTTTGTGTTAGTACAGGTGTGCTATAAACATCCAGAAAGCACGCCTGGCCTACTAGATGCGTGAGTGAACAGCATGTTGCATTCAGCTATTGCAAACTGTGTTTACATGCCAATGCAAGCTTTATACTGTTATCACGCGCACTACCTGGCTGTTTTGGAGTGCGCCCCGCAGCCTCGCTAGTCTTGAAATAGGGGGCGGACGCTGTGTTTGGGGCAGTTTTCCTAAATTTGTATTCCTCAGCAGCTCATTCGCCTCATCGTGCCTCACGTTACCAGGATGCGGACCCGCCAGCCAGCACCAGCTGCAGCTTGATGATACCAATGGGGAGCGCTTCGCCCGTTGACTGGAAAGGACAGCAACATAAACAATGCAGCCTGATATGAACCTTTTCACTGCAGCAGTTAACGATCAATGAAAGGCTGGCATACATGCATGCCCCCCACCTCCGCATGCACCAAACACAATGCTGCTTCTCCTGCCTCTTTGCGAGGAAAACAACCCCTCTGCACACCTGTGCTGAAAGTGACGACCTGGGCGTGTCACTGACAACACTACACCAGGGCTACCTCAGACTACAAAGGACCAGAAGACCGTCAGTGCTCGTTCCTGGCTGCTGCGGGAACAGCACTGACCAGGTTTTATTTTGATTGCAGGTAATACTATAACAAGTAATAGCAGGAGGAGCAGCACATCAGAATATATGAAGTTGAAGACAGCAACCATGGTGGCAGGGGGCGCCTCCTAGATGCGTGAGTAAACAGCATGTTGCATTCAGCTAATGCAAACTGTGTTCACATGCCAATGCAAGCTTTTTACTGGCCAGCCATCCCACATCTGAAGCAGCACCATGTTGCAGCCCAGCCTGAAGTCGAGCTGCTCGAACAACTGGGTGAGCTGTTGGTCTCTCAGAGATCTGTAAAGTGGTGGTGGTGTTTGTCTGGGCACGCTTGTCTGCTGTAAATCAGCAAACCGTGCCGTTATGTCTGTATCTGAACTTGACATACCTGTGTTGTGGTGAGCAGCACAGCCTGTGTTGTTCTCAGACGCATGGTGTGCGCCATAGACTACGCTGTTGGTGTCGTTGCAGTTGTGCTGCAAACATCCTTGTAAAAGCGCGCCTGGCCAGCCGTGCCACCTGTACATCAGCACCGCTGTTGCAGCGCAGCCTGAAGTCAAGCTGCTCGAGCAACTGGGTGAGCATGTGTGCACTGCAGACGACGCAGTCCGCCAAATCACCATGTGCTGTGTGCGCAAGTGCTGTTGTGCTGAAGCTTGGCAGTTGCTGCCAAGATCTGGATTGTTGATGCACAGATCGCGGCTAGCAGTGAAAGCACTACAATCGCAGCATTTTTGGTGGCTTGCCAGCCTGTTGCCTGAGAATACGCTAAATTATCACGTCCATGTGTAATCCGAATCATGGGACGTCGCCCTCATGTCGAGCGCTGGCATCGACTGGCTCGCTGCCAAATCCAGCCTGGCGGGACACCTGTACATGCGAAACTGGTACTGTCTGACCATCAAGTCCAGCCAAACTAGTGAGTGTATGCAGTTGAAATCGTGGTGCGCAGTGCAGGAGTGAAAGGGGAGTGAGTAACACCTTCCTTTGACACACTTGACTGTTCTTCGCGTGCAGAGGCACTTGGGTCCCACAGAGCTTCAAGCGTGGCTCATTCGCGTTGAAACACAGTCAACGTGTACCTTTTGCAGTGAAAGATTACTGAGTGTGTCGCCGTATCCTCACACACACCGCGCAGCAGTTGTGAGTAGTCCGCGGACTGCTTCAGCATTTCAAGACAATATCGCTCTATAAAGCTTTCAGGACTTGAATCTTGTGCAGCATTTGACGATGTCGCAGCTTGGCAGCAAGCGGGGCTGGAGTTCTTCCTCTGAACAGGCCAGCACCACCACGACCGATGCCGAGACCATCTCGGTATACATGAATGCTGGCGAAGCAGCAGCCACTGTAAAGCGGGTCAAAGCGCAGGTAAGGCAGCTTGGGTGACCATTTTGGGCGACCTGCCCTGCAGGTGGCGTGCCAGCAATGCACACACCTGGCACTGTAAACAGCATCAAAACATTATTCTTATCCTATTTAGACTATATTGATTTGACGACGCTTCGTGCTGATGCAGGAGTGCTGCTCCATGGAGGAAGCAGCTCCCTCGTTCAGCTTTGTGTGGGAGCACGCTGTCAAAACCCCGCTTCCAGGTGAGCAACACACCTGCTATCTAGTTCCGGGTTGGTGGTTTCGAAAGAAGCTGAGGCAGGTGCTGGCCGGGTGAACGCCCACCAGGACAGCCCGCCAGTCTGTCTGTCCAGCAAAGGATGGCTGCGCGGCACACAACTAACATCTGCATTTGTAGTCAAGGACTCTCTTGACATGCTCGCATGGTCGATCCGTCCAAGAAGGGAGGTCTCGTACTGCCAGGCAGGGCCGCGCCCTGACACCCCTCCCAAGCCTTGCACTCGGCAGTATCCTTGCCCTGCACTAACCCCGCTAGTATCCTTGCACCTGAGGATTGTATGTACCCTTGCCGCACTGCCACAGGTCAACTGCAGCAGCAACTGCAGCCAGCTGACAGCAGCACCACACAGACATTTGCAGGACTGGGTGCCCTCGGCAGCAACAACTGCGCCGGCAACGCATGGCGCTGCGATGTGCTGCAGCAAGCGGACCAGATGGACTGCGACTCAACAGCAGCAGCAGCAGGCAGCAGCGGGCTCGTGCGCACATCCAGTGCACCAGAGCTGCTGAAGTTGGCACAAGCTGACTCAGCTGCCTGGCAGGCGATGCATGCAGCAGGAGGGCCAGGCACACAGCAGCAGAGCGCGCTGCTGTCACACCATGTGAGCTTTGAAAAAGTGCTTGACAGTGCCGCAGCAGCAACTGCTGGAAATAAACAGCTGTAGGGCAGCACATGCTTCTGTGTGAGCAGCAGATGCATTGGCATAGCCTGTATGCGAGCCAGCGATTTGCGGGAGTGGTGACAGGCTCGCAAGTACAAAACGTCCGCGTGTCTACAGTACAAAAATCACAAAAAACAAGTGGCGCTCTAACTTGTGCCTGTGTCTGTGTGCTTTCTGCTTGCAGAACTATTGGCTGACATGAGCGGGCTGCGGCAAATTGTGTCGTGACTTGTACTGAAGCAAACAGCATCAGCAGTAGCAGCACCAGAAGGACGCATGGCATCCCTGCAGCATACAGGCGCTGTGCGATCCAGGCACGGCAGCATGTTTCAGGTCCAGCAACCGCACTTTGCTGCTAACCCACAGCTGACACAGCTGAAGGTGCAGCAGCGTCAGCACACCTCATGTGCTGCCAAAGCTCACCGTAGTTGTGACAACTCAGGTGCAGACGCTGACTCAGCGCAGCACAGCTCACCCACTGGCTGTTTCCGTGCTGTTACTGCACCGCCAGCTGTCAACCCCCCAGAACCTGCAGCTGTATACACAGCAATGACATGTTCCAGCACTGCTTGGCAAGACGACTGCCTCGGCTGGCTGTTGCCCTTACCAGACACACCATCATCTCCATACTACGGTAGCACCACACCACTCCCTATGTCAACCAGTGCTTCCTGAAGGCTGGAAGACAGGCTTGCGCAGCCATGAAGACAATGCGCATCGCGCCCTGGCAGCAGCAGGCCTTTAAGCCTGCAGAGTCACCGGACTTGATGGCTCGGTAGTGCTGCTGCTCTCCCATGGTTGGAGGAGGATTGCGACAGGCATCAAGCACCGGGCTGTCCACTGAAGAGTCGACGAGACTGGCAGCATTTGGTCAGGGTAGGCGCCCCGGCTGCTTTGGCAGGCCGCACCTGTGTCGCGGCAGCTCTGTGTCATCCTTTTCCTCCTGGTGAAAGCCACACTTTACTTCCTTCTGTGATTCGTACATGCACGCACTGGTAGCAGATGCAGGGTGCCTTTGTTGCACGCTTGCAGGAAACTTGCTACAGCCCACATCATCAGCCGTGTCGAGCTGGCTTCTGGCAGCTTCACTGAAGGCTGTTTAAACCCATGCTTGAGCATGTGCAAGCATGACAGTGGAGGCTGTTCTTTCAACAATCAGCACACAAGCTGATGTGTGGTTGGTCACATGCCAAGCACAAACAGTTTTCCTGCAAGTAGCTGCTGATGGTCTGCTGTGTTGCCGAGCATGTGGCGTACTGCTCATGCCTCAGGCACTGCATGTGAGCCCCTGCTGTTTGTTGTCTTTGATCAGCACTGCATGCGAGCCAGGAGCTGGCGGGAAGTGTTGCTGTGTTCCTTGATGGTGCAACAATTCAGCACAGATGCAGAGCTGCTGGCATGCACATGGTTGCTGCTGTGTGTTCTTCCCTTGCGGCCTTTGAGGCCGAGCACAAACAGTTTTCCTGCAAGCAGCTGCTGATGGTCTGATGTGTGTATCTTGCCTTGAGGTACCTTTTGAAGGTTGGCCTTCCCAACTGCCTTGCTTTGCCACATGGGGTTTGGCAGTTGGGATGTTGCACAGGCGCGTTTGTCCTGATTGTTTGTTTGATTGTTTGTTCTTTTCAGGGGCCGTGGCACAGCTACTGCTTTCTAGTTGATGCAAGGCAGGATGTGGCTGCAGAGCATATCTTGTGGTGCTGGGGCTTTGAAAGCAGAATTCCTGAAGAAAAGATATGAATGGGTATGTAGCGTTTGTTCTTGTCTTTGGTTGGTCTAAGCTTGCGTACTGACTGTGACTCTGACATATGGGACGCTCTTGTGTACACTGGCAATATTATGCCATACAATGTACAGCCCTGAATCAGGGGCTTGCTTGTACTGTGTGCATCTGCTGTAGTGGGGACGGCACAGGGTGTGCTTCGTGGTGTTGCCGCAAGGCATCTGGCAAATCCAAAGGCTTGTGGACTTTGCCGATGGTGTTGGGTTGATGTTGTTTAGATTAGGTTTGACGAAGCAGACTGCGGGGTATTGCCGTACTGTGGCCTGCAGCATCACCAGACTGATGCTGACGGGTGTCGGGACTGCACCCTTGCCCTTGTGATACCTATTGATTATGTGTTGTACAGCTAGGATGGCTCGCCAAGCGCCTGCCGACATGGCTGCTTCCTTGCTTGTTTGTGTAGCAGCAGCGCTAGCACATTGCCCCGACCCAAACAACCAAAACATGCGTGGGAGATGCAGTCATGGCAAAAAAAGCAGCCAGTGCATGTTGGCTGATGCCCCCATGCGCCTGCACATGCCTTGCTAAATTTGATAGCTTGGCCCTGTGCCCAGCTTTGCTGTTGTGCTGTAGCACTGTGAGGCATTGCACAAGGAGACAAGTATCTGCTACGTTGCTGTCTTTGAGCTGCGTCAAATGTGTGCAACACACCACAGGGCTCACTGCAGCTGCAGGCACGCGCTGCATGCTTCACTGTGCACCTGGTGTTGCAGCGGCGCAGACTTGCTGCTGTACTATCCAAGAAGATTTGGCCGCAGCGGCAGCATGTTGACCATTCTTTGACCAGAGGTACTGCAGTTGTTTGCTGACTGACATTGCTTGGATGAGGTCTATAGCTGATAGGCTTCTGGTTCCCAGCAAGCACACAGGTTCTATGGGTGCTACAGGGCATCACAGGGCATGCAGGGGCCAAGCATGCGCATGGTTGTGCATCAATGTGCTTCTGCTGCAGCCCAGCAGTGTTGGCTGATGCGCTCAGATGTGATGGTCATTTGGCCGTTCAACTTTGCTCATAGGTTGGTCAAAGGGACGCCTAAGGTTGAAGCAGAGCATCTGTGTTGTTGATGCAGCAGGCATGCCCAGCCACCTATGTGATTGCCTTCGTGTCACTTTTTGCAAGCAGGAAGCTGTGCTGCAGGTGCTGGCAGAGGCGCGGCTTCTTTGCTGCAGGTCTTTAACATGCTACAGGTCGGCCTTTTACAGCTTTGTACCTTAATGGCATCATCTTGTGCGTCAGCAGCATTGCTGAGCTATCATAAGATCATAATTGATTTGTGACGGCTTTCTGCTTGCCACACGCGCCGTCTTGGCCTACTGATCAAACTGGTTCAAACTGGTTGGCTTGACCAGTTACACATCCAATGCTGGCAGCCCCGTCACTTGTAACAGGTTCTCAGTGGTGGTCCATCTCGGTTACGCTTCCTGCAGCTCTTGCCGCAAGAGGCAGCGCAGCCTGCCACTGAGTGCTAGTCTTGTGCAGTGCTTGCAGCACACGACTGCCTTGCCCTGTGCATCCCGCCCGCAACAAGCAAACCACGACATTGCAGCAAGCTGCTGCTGCTCAATGCTTGTTGTTGGCTCCGCTGTCAAGTCAGCATTTTGGCCAAGGCAGTGCCCCAGCAGATATGCAGAGTCCGTCCATTGCAGCCATTCAGCCCAGCATCTTCGTATAACCCGTGCTGTGTCCAGTGGTAGTTAACTACCCTCACTTGTTCATCTTCTTCTTCAGTGCTGCTAGCATGTCGTCAATTTCTTCGTCTGCAGTCTTGCGAGGCGGCGGCTGCGCTGTGCGCGCTCCGCTGCCGCTGCTGCTGCTTTTGCTGGAACTGCAGGAAGCAGGAAGCAGGCAGCAACAAACAGCAGCCATACGTCATCACATAGATTGGCATGAGTAGGTAGCATGGATACGCCCGCCGTGGCAGTCGTGTTCATTGAATGCAACAGCACAAGCGCTGCCAGCACAGGCGCAAGCCTCAACAGCACAAACCAGAGCTTCAAGACAGGTTCTGCACCCAGGCACCTGCAGGCAAGCGCATCACTGTAAACTACGCCACACCAGCATGAGCAACAACACACTGCACTGCGGAACATCCTCGCGCCACACACTGCTGCTACTCGCCATCACTCACCTGCTACTGCTGCCGCCGCCGCTGCTGCTGCCACCTTTCTTCCCTTCATCATACAGGTCATACTGCCGCTTCAGCTCCTCAAACTTATCAACTGGCGAGCGCGCCCTGCTGCTGCTGTAGGAGCTGCTGCCGCTGCCGCCACCCTGAAAGCTGCTGCTGCCCTCCCTGCCAGGGCCCCCACCCTGCCAGCTCTCTTTCGCCTTGCTGCTGCTGCTGCTGCTGCTGCTGCTGCTGTTTGTCTGCTGCTGCTCGTCCTTGAGGCCCTGTTCCAGGAAGTCCACAAACTCCTCGCCTATTGCTGACAGCTCCTCCCACAGGCTCGCCGGCTTGCCGCTGGCTGACCGCTTCTTGCTCCAATCGGTGACTTCCTTTTCTAGGTCATTGAAAAAGTCCTCCTGCAGGGTCAGCACCGCCCCCAAAAGATCAAGCGTGAGAGCAAACAGGACAAGTGACCCCGCTGCACACAAACCTAGATGGACACCAGCAGGCTGCGTCGCTTTATCTACCCCAGTTGCTGGTGCTGCTGCACGTGATTTTATGGTGATAGCACTGCCAGGCGCGCCGCACTCACGATCTTGCCCCGTTTCAGAGCATCCCCCAGCTGCTGCGCCCCCTGCTGCGCCTGCTGCACCAAGCCCCCAACGCTGGCACCGACATCAGCAAACAGATCACCCTGCAGGGACAACAGATCGGCCATACAGTGCAGGCGCGCACCGCGTTGCACAGTAGCAGCCGCAGCAGGGTCAGCCGAGCGCTCCACGATGCCAACAATCTGGAATTTCCCTACGCTACCTACCATGTGTTGATCACCACCCGCATGTTTAACCCACCTAGCCACACGTGCCTACCTACCTAGGCAAGCCAGCAAACATAGAGCACACCTCCGTTGCAACACTCTTGACTGTAACAGACTCTGCCATCAAACGCAGGTGCAACATACACATCACCATGTCACTAAGCGCCTGGCTGGCAGCAGCAGCAGCAGCAAAGTGGCACGCACCAGGCCATAAAATTCCTCCTCCGGCTGCTTCGGCCGCGGCCTGCCGCCCGCGCTGCTGCTGCTGCTGCTGCCGCTGCCGCCCCAGGCGCCGCCGAAGCCGCCAGCTGAGGAACCCCAGCTGCCAAAATCACCAAAGCCCTGCAGACAGATGACATAGGCACCAGAGAATGGAAAGTATGAGTATCAGAGCCAGCTAAACGGCAACGCAGTGGCTGCAACGTAATGCCAGTAGGCCGTAAGCGTGCTGACATATCGGAGTTGCAACACAGCACTGTGCAGATGGCAGCAGCGATGCGCTGTGCACTGCATGTGCATGCAAAAAACACACACACACACACACACACAACTACACTCACATGTACACACATTGAACAAACATATGCATGTAACCGCCAGCCCTGTCAGTTTGCCCGCTCACCCCTCTGAGCTTCCTGTCGTATGCTGCGCGCTGCTGCGCGTCCGACAGCACGCTGAAGGCGTTCTTCACCTCCAGGAACTGCTCCTGCGCATTGGGCTGCAGCAGCACATAGGTCATAACAACAATAACAGTGTCAATAGTCAAGCACCATTGCCACAAGACAAGCCAAAAGCGTTCTTCACCTCCAGGAACTGCTTCTGCGCGTTGGGCTGCAGCACAAGCAGCAGAAACAGAATGACAACAAGGGCAGTGTGAGCAAAGCCACAGGACAAGCCAAAGTTGTTCTTCACCTCCAGGAACTGCTCCTGTGCGTTGGGCTGCAGCAAAGGAACAAGTCAACCATAGGCAGGCACACGACGTTGGGGTGATGTAACGTGCGCATGGGTGGTGCATTGACAGTCAACACTGACGCGTTGCACAGTTGACAACTGGCACTGCTGGATGCGTGCAGCAGCTGCTGCTGGGCCATGTGTGACCAGCTGTTAAGAGGCCTGCTCCTGTCTGTTGCTGCTGCTGCTGCTGCTGCTGCTGCTCACCGCTTTGTTGACGTCCGGATGCAGCTTCAGTGCTTTCTGCCTGTACGCCTTCTTGATGTCTCTGTCTGATGCATCCTGCGACACCCCTAGTGCCTCATACAGAGTCTCTGCAAGCGCAAAGTACAGCAGAGTTGAGGTTTGCCGGTGTTGAGAGAGCACGCATTGATTCAGGAGCGGATATCACTACTTGCCAACTGGCAAGTTGTGAGCAAGCAAGCCTGTCTCAGGTGCAAGTGCAGCTCGGGCAATCACCAGCGCCGCACAGCTGTGGTGCTGGCAACTGCTACAGCAGGCCGGTGCTAAGGTTGCCAGCTGAGAGCCACAAAGTGCACTGATAAAGCACAGCAGTGGATGCATGCCACGCCTGCAGATGCATGCACAGCACAAACACATGAACCACACAAGAACACATGCAGTGCAGCCAACCGCAGCGGGCAGTGCTTCTCACTTGCTGCTGCTTGGACGCTGACTGTTCTTCTTCTTTGTGTTATTCCTAACAGCCTCGAGCGGTTGTAAGGCAGAGCTGGTTGGCAGCGGCTAGCTAACTGGCTCCTGCAAGCATGCACAGCAGGACACACGTGCTGCTGCTGTCAAGCCACAGCACATCTGCATATGCATGCATGTGCACACCGCTGCTTTGCAGCAGCTTTTCTTGTGACACAGCTGCTTTGTTTACCGGTAGCGCCTGCTGCACTGGCTGTGTGGCGGTGTGCGCAATGGACAGTGCATCGTCACTACTGTCTCAAGCTGAGACTCCCAACTGCCTTGACTGAGATCAAACTCGCTCGCGGAATCTTTGAGGTTGTAAAATGAACGTCAATGGCAGACGTAAGTAATGCTATGGTAAACTGATGGCAAAATGATGCCCTGAAAGCAAGCTGTAGCGAGCGTGCGCTGACAAACGTAGTGCGATCTCAACACGCTGAAACCCTCAAACTATGTTCTGACGTGATGGGTACGCTAACAATTGCCTTGCCACCTCTCGCTACTCCTGTATGTGTGTCACAAGCGCTGTGTCACTGTCATCTGATCAGGGCTCATGTATAAGCAGTGTTGACGCCGTTTGTGAACGCTATGTTTACAGGCTTACTCCATAATCTATGGAGTATAGATTATGGTAAGTACGGTTAGTTGCAGCAGCAGGTGCTATCCAGGCATTCCTGCAAAAGGCCATCAACGGCTGGCCAGTTCAGCTGACATCACCATCAGAATAGAGTACAAGAGCGCTGATAACCGCTGAGTCACGTGTAATGTAACAAACAAATTTTTTAAAGGCGCTCTTGGCCTCACAAGCGGTCTTTACGCGCCATCAAGAGCAGGCTGGGCCCCAGTGGGGTGTTATCTTTGTAGGTCTCATGGCTTGGGTTGTTGCGTCAGGTGGCAGTGCCGCCTGAAGTTTTTGACGTAGCACAACTCGAAGTTTATGCCCTTGCATGGATTATAGCACGTCTGAAGCGTCGCTGCATCAGCATACGATTTCCGTTGTAAACGTTCCGGACGAGCTGCTTGTCCAGATGCGTGTCTGGTGAACAGTTAGTCTTTCCAACAAACCCAAAATGGAGAGGTTGATACCAAGTACATAGTTGCTGTGCTGCGAGCCTTGCACGCTGCAGCAAGCAAAGCAGCAGTGGGCAGCAGCAGCAAGGAGCAAGTGCAAGAGGGAGTCAGCAGCTGATCACCATGTCTCGCACCCTGGAGCCCGGACTATCGCTGCTGACAGCAGCTGAAATACGTGTGGTATGTGATGGGCGTGCCAGGCCACTTGGATCACCTCTGTGCATGCTGTTTCGTGCTTCAACGCTGCGTAAACTTGCGCTCTCTAGTCTTGCAGTACAAGCAGCAGCACCTTGTGCAGAAAGCCGTTGCTGCAAAAAGCTGGCAACAGACATATAGGTTATTTGATGCTGTACCTGCAAGGCACTGCATATGCTCGTCCTACAAGCACGGCTGGTGCATGTGCCCTGCGCCACTGCAGGTGGTTCTGCCAATTGGGCCGATGCCCAAGGATACATTTGAGGCTTACCTGAGTGCCTTCAACGCACACAGACATGTGAGCGCGGCTGCTCAAGCAGCAACCCAGCAGCAGTAAAAGAGCTGCGTAATAAGGATGCAGCTGGCTTTGTAGCTGGTGGCATGTCAGGCACAGCTGCAGCCTCAAGATGCAGCCAGCCCACCAAGCAGCAATGCAAACAGGCTCAGCCTTGCAGCACCAGCAGCAGCAGCTGCGCCGTGTTGCAAGTGTGGTGCTGCGCCCAAGCAACGCGGTACGCCTGCTGGGCTGGTTACATATCTTAGGCTGCAGTCACAGCCCAGCAGCTGCCACGCTGCTTTGGAGAGAGGTCCCTGCAGCAGCTGTAGCAGTATGACATAGCCGTGCACGCGCGCACTGCTCAGCTGGGTGTGGAGCCAAGCTGCCACAGCAGAATGGCTGGTGGTTGTATCACCAACAGCAGCAGCAGCACCAAGAGCTGCAGTGCAGCGGCACTGACAGCAGCGGCAGCAGCAGCGGAATGTAGCATGCCTAACCAACAGGAAGCCAGCACAGCCAGCAGCAGTGGAGCCATGTGTTGTGTCGACTGCATGCGATGCAGCCTTGCTGTCTTGGGGACAATCACTGACATGTCTAGTTGAAGCAGCTGGAATTACTGTTACTCTGCAGGGCTGTGACAACAGCAGCAACAGGAAAGCCAAGGATGTGCCTGCATCCGTGCACCACGGGCTAATGGCAGCACCAATATAAGACTGAA
Source organism: Tetradesmus obliquus (assembly GCA_030272155.1). Lineage (NCBI taxonomy): Eukaryota > Viridiplantae > Chlorophyta > Chlorophyceae > Sphaeropleales > Scenedesmaceae > Tetradesmus > Tetradesmus obliquus. Next base: position 1,131,108 of record CP126200.1, on the reverse strand, counting down.
GTAAAGCCAACCTGCTGCTGCTGCTGCTGCTGCTGCTGCTGCTGCTGCTGCAGGTGCCGCTGCACGCCACGCTCTGCTTCCATGCAGGCGGGCCCAAGAGCCCCTTCCCCCACCTGGCCCTCAAGAGCGGCGCGATGCACTTCAGGTTCATGCAGGTGGGTTTGAGGAAAGGGGTTGGACATTGGGGGGGGGGGGGTGCGGGGTTCAGCAGGGTCCACGTACGCGCAGATACCGTTGCGTGAAGAGCGGCGCGGTGCACTTCGGGTTTATGCAGGTGGGTTTGTGGAAAGGGGGTCGGGGGTTGGGGGAGGAACGGGGTTCGGGAGGGTCGAGGTACATGCAGACACGCTTGCTTGCCTGCAAGAGCAGCGCGATGCACTTCAGGTTCATGCAGGTGGAGTCACGTGTTAGTGAGGGGTGGGGGTGTCAGGGGGGTTCAGGTTGACGCAGGTCGAGAGTTGTGCTGCAGAGGGTGCGGGGGTCAGGATGCTTCAGGTTCATGAAGTTCATGCAGGTGGGTTTGTGGGAAGGGGTTGGGGTTGGGGGTAGGAGCGGGGTTCAGGAGGGTTTACGTACGTGCAGATACGCTTGCTTGCCTTCAAGAGCGGCGCAATGCACTTCAGGTTCATGCAGGTGGGGTGTAGGAGGATGGGGAGCAGGGGTCAGGTTCAGGAGAGATCAGATACATGCAGGTGAATAGTGGGAGGAGAGTGGGGCGATGGGGATGTGTTCATGAGGGTTCAGATACTGCAGGTACGCGCCCCCTGCTGCGTCGTACATGCCTGCTTGCTCTGAAGAGGGGCATGATGCACTTCAGACTCATGCAAGAGCACGTGCCTGCTGCTGCTGCTGCTGCTGCTGCTGCTGCTGCTGCTGCTCAGGCTGACGAGGCGCGTCGCCGCAGCCGCGTATCGGACCTGCACCTGCACCGGCAGCCGCTGGCGGTGCTAGGGCTGGTGCACTGCCCGCTGCTGGAGGACTTGGCTGCAGGCCATGCGGAGTTCGAAAGAGCCACAAAGTAGGGTTTTATTGTGGCGCCGCGCATGGTTTTTGTTGCTTAGTTTGCTGCTTGGTCTTTTAAGTGCCCACCCGCTGCTGGAGGACCTGGCTGCAGGGCAGACCGAGTTTTGAACGAGCCGCAAATTGAGGTGGTTGGAGGTGGGTACAGTGCAGTAGGGTGTGTGCATGTCGCTTTTTTGCTGGCGCACTGCCCGCTGCTCGAGGACCTGGCTGCAGGGCATGCTGAGTTTGAGCGAGCTGCAAAGTAAGGGTTTACCATACCATGCATGTTATTTGTGGCTTGGTTTGTAAAACTGCCCGCTGCTGGAGGACTTGGCTGCAGGCCACGCGGATTCCGAACGAGCCACAAAGTGAATATTGCCAAACACCCAGCGGCCTGTGTGTCTTTTGCAGCTTCGCCTGCCGCTCGGAGGACTTTGACGGCAGGACATGGTGAGATGAATGGGCAGCACAGTGAGGAATGGTGAGATGATTGGCCACCACGGGGCTGCGGGTGCAGCGTGAGCTGATGCTGCTGCTCTGTGCCACAACAGCCATTGCCCAGAGCCGCTGCTGCCGCACTGATTGCATCATGCTGCGTGCGCACACGTCACACGCACTCATCCTGCTGCTGCTGCTGCTGCTGTCTACGCTGCTGCTGCAATATCTCCACCGTACAGGCAGTGGCCGGAGGCGCTGCTGTCGCGCTGCTGCGCCTTTGAGCCCTCCCCTGCCCACCTGGCCACCCCTGGGCTGCGCCATCTGCGAGAGCTGATGTTGCTGCCGGGGTAATGTCCCATGCTGCATTTGCATACGTCACACCCAATCATCTTGCTGCTGCTGCTGCTGCTGCTGCTGCTGCTGCCAATGCCGCACTTTTTCCACACAGGCAGTGGCCGGAGGCGTTGCTTTCGCGCTGCTGCGCCTTCGAGCCCTCGCCCGCCCACCTGGCCACGCCAGGGCTGCGGGCGTTGCGTGAGCTGATGCTGCTGCCCGCAGAGCACCTGTGGGCGCACCTGGAAGTGTACATGACAGAGTTTGCTGCTGACATGCTGGCTGGTGAGTAATAGTGTATGCTCCGGCCAGTGCATGGGGGCTGTAAAACCTGCGCTGTGGTTGCTCTGAGGTGCGTCAGGGCTGCTGATGGTTTCCACGCGTATTATGTCAGTGTTTTTTACGAAGCTGCAGTTGCAGCAGGGCTGTTGCCTCTATTGATGCTGGGCTGTGCACTCGCATTGTGCTGTTTGGCTCCAGTACTGTTCAACGTCAGAGTTCAAATTAAATCAAAGAAATCATCCCAGGCGCCTGGTTGTGCTGCCCAGCTGCCCTATCCACCCTGCAACGTGGTGTGTGCTGCGCCTGCAGTTATTGAGGATGCGGTGCTCAATGCTAGCGGTGCAAGCATTTTTGCACTCACATGATGTTGCTACTGGTATGCGGGCCTTTGCTGATGCTGGACTGCTGTTCAATCTGTCTGCTTGGCTGTCAGCGGCATTCAAAAAAAATACGTCATGAGTCTAGCCAACCCAAACCTCATTTGACCACAAGCTCCACATCCACGCTGCAACATGATGTGTGCTGCGGCTGCAGTGATTGAGGATGCGGTGCTCAATGCCAGCGTGGCCACAGTCAAGCTCAACACATACGCAGACTCAGGTGAGCGCCACAGGTCACAACCATAAATAACAAGCTCATAGCAGACAGGCTGAAGCAGATGCACAGGACAGCATCACGTTGCAGCCGGCCGCTGCTGCACTGTTTGGTCGGGTTTGATGCCGGCAGCCATTTCTTTGTGCAATCTCTGCTTAGGCTTTTTTGTCAGCCGTCGCCTCATTGAGTTCTCCGCTGTGTCACTTGGGTGCACGATGCATTGCGCAATGCTTGCACATATTGTTGCACCTCACGCTCTGCTTGCTGCTGCTGCTGCCAACCGCATGCATCTTACCCCCAGGCGAGTTCCTGGGCTCCAGCCTGGCCCAGCTGGAGGAGGGCCTGCGCAAGCTCAACGTCAACGAGGAGGTGCGGCGCCAGGGTTTGTGTTTTTCAAATATGTTGCATCATGTCATATCGTAATGTTGTATATAAAGGAGCTGTGAGAGAAGCAGCGCTGGGGCTGGCTGCACCACCACAATGCAGCCAGAGCACAGCCATGATCCGTCTGTTGCTGACTTGATGTCTCCCTGCAGGAACTCAAAGAGAAGCGGCGCTGGGGCCGGCTGCAGAAGGCCAAGGGCGACTGGGCGCTGCTGGCTGGCTCGCCCCGGGACGCCTTTGAGCACTATAAGAGCGGCATGGAGCTCTCTAGGGCAGCAGGAGATGCAATCTGGTGCGTCGCATCATCCTGATATGATATGACTGAAGTACAAACTGCATTCACTGGTAGGGAATCCCTATTAGTGGGTTAGTGCTGCTGGCAAGCTCGCCCCGGGACGCCTTTGAGCACTATAAGAGCGGCATGGAGCTGAGCAGGGCAGCAGGGGACGCCATATGGTGCGTTGTAACATTCTTAGTAACTGTTATTGCTTTTTACTAACAGTTTTAGGTAACTTGTACTGCACCTGGTTCAGCACTACAAGAGCGGTATGGAATCAAGCAGAGCGGCCGGCGACGCATCATGGTGCGTTACATTTATGTTACATGGCTGTCATATTCATGTTGCAGCGTTTTGCACCTGGCCTTAAAGGACAGCGCTGCTTTTAAACTGCTGACTGGCACTAGAGCTGTACTTGCACTCGCTGGACTCAACTGCTGATCCTGCTGCTGCTGTTGTTGACACTTTATGCTGCGCTGGTGCAGGTTTGGTGCTGCAGTTGAGGGCCTGGCACATGCCAGGGTGCTGACCCTACTATTGCTGCTGCTGCTGCTGCTGCTGCTGCTGCTGCTCTGTGCTGTTTGTTGGTGGCAGGTTTGGTGCTGCAGTCGAGGGTCTTGCACATGCCAGGGTGCTGATCCTATTAGTGCTGCTGCTGCTGCTGCTGCTGCTGCTGCTGCTGTCTGTGCTGTTTGTTGCTTGCAGGTTTGGTGCTGCAGTTGAGGGTCTTGCACATGCCAGGGTGCTGATCCTACTGCTGCTGATCCTGCTGCTGCTGCTGTCTATGCTGTATGATGATTATAGGTTTGGTGCTGCAGTTGAGGGTCTAGCACATGCCAGGGTACTGGAGGCCCTCATAGCAGCACGCCCAGCAGCAGCAGCAGCAGCAGTGAGGCCTGCTCTGGCGGCGGCAGCAGCAGCGCGCAAAGAAGCGGCAGCAGCAGCAGATGCGCCAGTGATCGCGCCTGCTGCTGCTGGTGGTGGTGCAGCAGCAGCGGAGACTGCTACAGTAGATGCAGCAGCTAGGGTGGCTGATGCAGAAGCCGAAGCTGCTGCTGATCAGCCACTGTACACATTGGGCAGCTGTGAAAGCGGAGAGCTGCCCGGCCCTGCTGCTGCTGCTGCAACAGCTAGCAAGGAAGCCGCCACTGCAACTAGCCAGACTGCAGCTGCTGAAGCTGCCACACCGCCGCCGCCATCAACAACAGAAGCCCCTACACCTCCCACCACCACCACCAACTCCAGCAAGCCTGCCTCATCTTCAGCAGCAGCAGCAGCAGCAGCAGCAGCAGCAGCAGCAAACGTTCAGCACGCTCCAGCGCGGCTGCTGTCGCTGTCAGGACTGCTGTCAGGCTCACCAGGCTGTAGCAGCGCCTCGTCAGCATCGGCGGCTGTAGCATCAGGCTGGGCCGGGTCCTGCTACAGCCTGTCAGGCCCGGCTGCCTGGGGTGTGCTGGCAGCAGCAGATCTGGAGGGTGAGGTGCGGGAGCTGCTGGCTGAGGCGAGGGCATGGTACCGCAAGAAAGGGGGAGCACTGGCACTGCAGGTGGGTGGGGCTTTTGATGCCTTATTTTCTGTTGTCAGCGGCATGTGTGTGTACTGTTAGCTGAGGCTAGGGCCTGGTACATGAAGAAGGGCGGCGCGCTGGCGCTGCAGGTGCGGAATCAATGGCGTTGTGAGTTGTCTGGGTGTGTGCGGTCTGTCGCAGGCGTTGCTGGTGCTGTGGTTGCGGGGCCTGCATGCTGCTGTTCCTTGCTAGGTTAGTCACATGCCGCATGCAAGTGGGGTGATGCATGCATTAGGGGGGCTTGTGGGGCAGACCTGGAGGGTGAGGTGCGAGAGCTGCTGGCCAAAGCACGAGCCTGGTACAGGAAGAACGGGGGGCGCGGGGGGGGGGGGGGGGGGGGGGGCGGAGGGGGGGGGGGGGGGGCGCTGGCGCTGCAGGTGTGTTGAGCAATCACTGGCCTACTGGTTGTGCTGTTGCTGGAGGCTATGGTACGGCGGCTTGTGTGGAGCTGTGTTGTGAAGCATGCTTTGATGGCACTGTTGTGCTGGATGTGCATGTTGTTTTGTCCTCCTCTCACACCTTTCTTACCTGTTGCACTGCAGATCGAGCAGCAGCTGAAGCTGTGCCGCTTTGTGGCTGGGCTGCACGGCCCTATGGCTGCACGGCTTAAAGCTTCAGAGGCGGTCGGGCTCATGAATCCTGCATGGCTTGGCAGCCTTCAAACACAACGCTGCGCGGGTGACTCTTACTGTCTGCACGCCAGGCTCTAAGTTTTCCGTCATTGCTGCTGCTGCTGCTGCTGCTGCTGCTCTGCCGCCCACTTTTTTCAACCCTCCAAACCTCGCCTACACAACAGATCGAGCAGCAGCTGAAGCTGTGCCGCTTTGTGGCTGGGCTGCACGGCCCTGTGGCTGCACGGCTTGAAGCCTCAGAGGCGGTTGGGCTCATCATCGAGAGCCTGGGGGCGCTGCCGCTGCAGGAAGATAGACTCGTTGCTCTGGTGGAGGCGGGGCAGGTGGGCTGGCATGTGTTATGTTGTTATTCTGTTATTATGTAACACAGTGATATGCAGCGGTGCCGCTGATCATAGAGAGCTGGGGGCACTGCCGCTGCAAGAGGACAGGCTTGTGGCACTGGTGGAAGCGGGGCAGGTGGGGCCCGGCATGTGCCATGCTGTTATAACACTGTTATGTAGCATAGTATTATGACGTGGTGTCATTGATCATCGAGAGCTCGTGGCGCTAGTCGAGGCGGGGCAGGTGTGGGCTGGCTAGCTGTCTGTGTTATCATTTGTTATAACATGTTATATCAACACTTGACTGATAGAGATTCCGTGCCTCTTTGGTGTGCAGCTTCTCTTGCACATGACTTGGTGGTTGCACTCATGGTACAGTTTGGGGCCAGCATACCTAGTTCATCAAGTGCTGGGGCTTCCGCGCTGCTGCTGCTGCTGCTGCTGCTGCTGCTGCTGCTAATGCTGCTAATGCTGCTGCATGGCTTCTATCTGTCCTTCTCTGCAGCTGCTGGGTCTGGTGGGCTGCGGGCGCAAGCGGCTGCTGCTGCTGTGGACGGCGTTGGAGATGTACCGCGCAGGAGGTGAGCTGGCACCACCTGCTGCACTGCTGTGGCTGCTGGGTGGACGCTGTGCTGAGCCTTTGACTTGTTCTGGTTGTTCCTATCTTTCAGTGACAAGAGCTCATTGATGAAACTGAGTTTGTTGCTGCTGCTGCTGCTGCTACCGCCGCTGCCCTTGTCATTGCAATGCATTTCACTGTGACACATTCACATCGCACCACCCGCAGGCGACAAGGGCCCCTCAGAGGCGGGTGCCATGCTGGCGCTGACACTCAAGAGCCTGCAGCCGCCAGAGATGCCCCGCCAGCAGGTGCGGCATGTCTGGTTTCTTACTGGTTATGTTGTTGAAAGAAGCTTGGGTGCTGCTGTATGCTAGTGCCCACGCTCAAGAGCCTGCAGCCGCCAGAGATGCCACGCCAGGAGGTGCGCCAATATTGAGATGTTTTTGCTATCATTGTTTGTCAGTCTACGTCTTTTGTGTGCTGTTGGCATGCCTGCGTTGTCCGCCAAGTGCTTGCAGCCAGCAGATGTTTTGCGCAGCAGGTGCAATGCAGTGCGTGGTGTGACAGCTTCTGCTTGGAAATCTCCCCTTTGGCGTTTGGCATGCTGCATCATCAGCCCTCAAGTGCCGGGCACCACCAGAGACGCAACCACAACGCATCCATAGCACGTTTAGAAAGCAATCACGATGCATGCTTAAAGAGGTCATCAGGCGGCCACAGCACATCCACACAACACATCCACAGCACATCCACAACACATCCACAGCACATCCACAACACATCCACAGCACATCCACAGCACATCCACAACGCATCCACAGCACATCGACAACACATCCACAACGCATCCACAGCACATCAACAACACATCCACAGCACATCCACAGCACATCCACAACGCATCCACAGCACATCGACAACACATTCACAACGCATCCACAGCACATCAACAACACATCCATTGCACATCCACAGCGCATCCACAGCACATCCACAGCACATCCACAACACATCCACAGCACATCCACAGCGCATCCACAACACATCCACATCACATCCACAGCGCATCCGCAACACATCCACAGCACATCCACAGCGCATCCACAACGCATCCACAGCGCATCCACAGCACATCCACAGCACATCCACAACACATCCACAACACATTCACATCGCATCCACAACACATCCACAGCACATCCACAACACATCCACAGCACATCCACCGGACATTCACAGCGCATCCACAGCACATCCACAGCACATCCACAACACATCCACAACGCATCCACAGCGCATCCACAGCACATCCACAGCGCATCCACAGCACATCCACAACACATCCACAGCACATGCACAGCACATGCATGGCGCATCCACAGCACATCAACAGCACATCCACAACACATCCACAGCACATCCACAGCACATTCACAACGCATCCACAGCACATCCACAGCACATCCACAACACATCCACAGCACATCCACAGCACATCCACAGCGCATCCACAGTGCATCCACAGCGCATCTACAGCGCATCCATAACACATCCACATGGCATCCACAGCGCATCCACAGGGCATCCACAGCACATCCACAGCACATCCACAGCACATCAACAGCACATCCACAACACATCCACAGCACATCCACAGCACATCCACAGCACATCAACAGCACATCCACAACACATCCACAGCGCATTCACAGCGCATCCACTGCGCATCCACAGCGCATCCACAGCGCATCCACAGCGCATCCACAACACATCCACAACACATCCACTGCACATCCACAGCACATCAACAACACATCCACAGCGCATCCACAACACATCCACATCACATCCACAGCGCATCCACAACACATCCACAGCACATCCACAGCGCATCCACAACGCATCCACAGCGCATCCACAGCGCATCCACAGCACATCCACAACACATCCACAACACATTCACATCGCATCCACAACACATCCACAGCACATCCACAACACGTCCACAGCACATCCACCGGACATTCACAGCGCATCCACAGCACATCCACAGCACATCCACAACACATCCACAACGCATCCACAGCGCATCCACAGCACATCCACAGCGCATCCACAGCGCATCCACAGCACATCCACAACACATCCACAGCACATGCACAGCACATGCATGGCGCATCCACAGCACATCAACAGCACATCCACAACACATCCACAGCACATCCACAGCACATTCACAACGCATCCACAACACATCCACAGCACATCCACAGCACATCCACAGCGCATCCACAGTGCATCCACAGCGCATCCACAACGCATCTACAGCGCATCCATAACACATCCACATGGCATCCACAGCGCATCCACAGGGCATCCACAGCACATCCACAGCACATCCACAGCACATCAACAGCACATCCACAACACATCCACAGCACATCCACAGCACATCCACAGCACATCAACAGCACATCCACAACACATCCAAAGTGCATCCACAGCACATCCACAGCACATCCACAACACATCCACAACACATCCACAGCACATCCACAACACATCCACAACACATCCACAGCACATCCACAGCGCATCCACAGCACATCCACAACACATCCACAACACATCCACAGCACATCCATTGCACATTCACAGCGCATCCACAACACATCCACAGCACATCCACAACACATCCACAGCACATCCACAACACATCCACAGCGCATCCACAGCGCATCCACAGTGCATCCACAACACATCCACAGCACATCCATTGCACATTCACAGCGCATCCACAGCACATCCACAACACATCCACAACACATCCACAGCGCATCCACAGCACATCCACAGCGCATCCACAGTGCATCCACAGCGCATCCACAACGCATCTACAGCGCATCCATAACACATCCACATCGCATCCACAGCGCATCCACAGGGCATCCACAGCACATCCACAGCACATCCACAGCGCATCCACAACGCATCCACAACACATCCACAGCGCATCCACAGCACATCCACAGCGCATCCACAGCACATCCACAGCGCATCCACAGCGCATCCACAGCACATCCACAGCGCATCCACAACACATCCACAACACATCCACAACACATCCACAGCACATCCATAGCACATCCACAGCGCATCCACAGCGCATCCACAACACATCCACAACACATCCACAGCACATCCACAGCACATCCACAGCGCATCCACAGCACATCCACAACACATCCACAACACATCCACAACAAATCCACAGCACATCCACAGCACATCAACAACACATCCACAGCGCATCCACAACGCATCCACAGCGCATCCACAACACATCCACAACACATCCACAACACATCCACAGCACATCCATTGCACATTCACAGCGCATCCACAACACATCCACAGCACATCCACAACACATCCACAGCACATCCACAACACATCCACAGCGCATCCACAGCGCATCCACAACACATCCACAGCACATCCATTGCACATTCACAGCGCATCCACAGCACATCCACAGCACATCCACAGCACATCCACAGCACATCCACAGTGCATCCACAGCGCATCCACAACGCATCTACAGCGCATCCATAACACATCCACATCGCATCCACAGCGCATCCACAGGGCATCCACAGCACATCCACAGCACATCCACAGCGCATCCACAGCACATCCACAACACATCCACAGCGCATCCACAGCACATCCACAGCGCATCCACAGCGCATCCACAGCACATCCACAGCGCATCCACAGCGCATCCACAGCACATCCACAGCGCATCCACAACACATCCACAACACATCCACAACACATCCACAGCACATCCATAGCACATCCACAGCGCATCCACAGCGCATCCACAGCACATCCACAGCACATCCACAACACATCCACAGCGCATCCACAGCGCATCCACAGCACATCCACAGCGCATCCACAGCACATCCACAACACATCCACAGCGCATCCACAGCGCATCCACAGCGCATCCACAACACATCCACAACACATCCACAACACATCCACAGCACATCCATTGCACATTCACAGCGCATCCACAACACATCCACAGCACATCCACAACACATCCACAGCACATCCACAACACATCCACAGCGCATCCACAGCGCATCCACAGCGCATCCACAACACATCCACAGCACATCCATTGCACATTCACAGCGCATCCACAGCACATCCACAGCACATCCACAGCACATCCACAGCGCATCCACAGCGCATCCACAGCACATCCACAGCGCATCCACAGCGCATCCACAGCACATCCACAGCGCATCCACAACACATCCACAACACATCCACAACACATCCACAGCGCATCCACAGCGCATCCACAGCGCATCCACAGCACATCCACAGCACATCCACAGCACATCCACAACACATCCACAGCGCATCCACAGCGCATCCACAGCACATCCACAGCGCATCCACAGCACATCCACAACACATCCACAACACATCCACAGCACATCCACAGCACATCCACAGCGCATCCACAGCACATCCACAACACATCCACAACACATCCACAGCACATCCACAGCACATCCACAGCACATCCACAGCACATCCACAGCACATCCACAGCGCATCCACAGTGCATCCACAGCGCATCCACAACGCATCTACAGCGCATCCATAACACATCCACATCGCATCCACAGCGCATCCACAGGGCATCCACAGCACATCCACAGCACATCCACAGCGCATCCACAGCACATCCACAACACATCCACAGCGCATCCACAGCACATCCACAGCGCATCCACAGCGCATCCACAGCACATCCACAGCGCATCCACAGCGCATCCACAGCACATCCACAGCGCATCCACAACACATCCACAACACATCCACAACACATCCACAGCACATCCATAGCACATCCACAGCGCATCCACAGCGCATCCACAGCACATCCACAGCGCATCCACAGCACATCCACAACACATCCACAACACATCCACAACAAATCCACAGCACATCCACAGCACATCAACAACACATCCACAGCGCATCCACAACGCATCCACAGCGCATCCACAACACATCCACAACACATCCACAACACATCCACAACACATCCATTGCACATTCACAGCGCATCCACAACAAATCCACAGCACATCCACAACACATCCACAGCACATCCACAACACATCCACAGCGCATCCACAGCGCATCCACAGCGCATCCACAACACATCCACAGCACATCCATTGCACATCACAGCGCATCCACAGCACATCCACAGCACATCCACAGCACATCCACAGCGCATCCACAGTGCATCCACAGCGCATCCACAACGCATCTACAGCGCATCCATAACACATCCACATCGCATCCACAGCGCATCCACAGGGCATCCACAGCACATCCACAGCACATCCACAGCGCATCCACAGCACATCCACAACACATCCACAGCGCATCCACAGCACATCCACAGCGCATCCACAGCGCATCCACAGCACATCCACAGCGCATCCACAGCGCATCCACAGCACATCCACAGCGCATCCACAACACATCCACAACACATCCACAACACATCCACAGCACATCCATAGCACATCCACAGCGCATCCACAGCGCATCCACAGCACATCCACAGCACATCCACAGCACATCCACAGCGCATCCACAGCGCATCCACAGCACATCCACAGCGCATCCACAGCACATCTACAACACATCCACAACACATCCACAGCACATCCACAGCACATTCACAGCGCATCCACAGCACATCCACAGCACATCCACAACACATCCACAGCGCATCCACAGCACATCCACAGTGCATCCACAGTGCATCCACAACGCATCCACAACGCATCTACAGCGCATCCATAACACATCCACATCGCATCCACAGCGCATCCACAGGGCATCCACAGCACATCCACAGCACATCCACAGCGCATCCACAGCACATCCACAACACATCCACAGCGCATCCACAGCACATCCACAGCGCATCCACAGCGCATCCACAGCACATCCACAGCGCATCCACAGCGCATCCACAGCACATCCACAGCGCATCCACAACACATCCACAACACATCCACAACACATCCACAGCACATCCATAGCACATCCACAGCGCATCCACAGCGCATCCACAGCACATCCACAGCACATCCACAGCACATCCACAGCGCATCCACAGCGCATCCACAGCACATCCACAGCGCATCCACAGCACATCTACAACACATCCACAACACATCCACAGCACATTCACAGCACATCCACAGCGCATCCACAGCACATCCACAACACATCCACAACACATCCACAACAAAACCACAGCACATCCACAGCACATCAACAACACATCCACAGCGCATCCACAATGCATCCACAGCGCATCCACAACACATCCACAACACATCCACAACACATCCACAGCACATCCATTGCACATTCACAGCGCATCCACAACACATCCACAGCACATCCACAACACATCCACAGCGCATCCACAGCGCATCCACAGCGCATCCACAACACATCCACAGCACATCCATTGCACATTCACAGCGCATCCACAGCACATCCACAGCACATCCACAACACATCCACAGCGCATCCACAGCACATCCACAGCGCATCCACAGTGCATCCACAACGCATCCACAACGCATCTACAGCGCATCCATAACACATCCACATCGCATCCACAACACATCCACAACAAATCCACAGCACATCCACAGCACATCCACAACGCATCCACAGCACATCCACAACACATCCACTGCACATCCACAGCACATCCACAGCGCATCCACAGCGCATCCACAGCACATCCACAGCGCATCCACAGCGCATCCACAGCACATCCACAGCGCATCCACAACACATCCACAACACATCCACAACACATCCATAGCACATCCATAGCACATCCACAGCGCATCCACAGCGCATCCACAGCACATCCACAGCACATCCACAGCACATCCACAACACATCCACAGCGCATCCATAGCGCATCCACAGCACATCCACAGCGCATCCACAGCACATCCACAACACATCCACAACACATCCACAGCACATCCACAGCACATCCACAGCGCATCCACAGCACATCCACAACACATCCACAACACATCCACAACACATCCACAGCACATCCACAGCACATCAACAACACATCCACAGCGCATCCACAACGCATCCACAGCGCATCCACAACACACCCACAGCGCATCCACAGGGCATCCACAGCGCATCCACAGCGCATCCACAGCACATCCACAGCACATCCACAGGGCATCCACAGCACATCCACAGCGCATCCACAGCGCATCCACAGCACATCCACAGCGCATCCACAGCGCATCCACAGCGCATCCACAACGCATCCACAACACATCCACAGCACATCCACAACACATCAACAGCACATCCACAACACATCCACAGCACATCCACAGCACATCCACAGCGCATCCACAGCACATCCACAGCGCATTCACAGCGCATCCACTGCGCATCCACAGCGCATCCACAGCACATCCACAACACATCCACAACACATCCACAGCACATCCACAGCACATCCACAGCGCATCCATAACACATCCACATCGCATCCACAGCGCATCCACAGGGCATCCACAGCACATCCACAGCACATCCACAGCGCATCCACAGCACATCCACAACACATCCACAGCGCATCCACAGCGCATCCACAGCACATCCACAACACATCCACAACACATTCACATCGCATCCACAACACATCCACAGCACATCCACAACACATCCACAGCACATCCACCGGACATTCACAGCGCATCCACAGCACATCCACAGCACATCCACAACACATCCACAACGCATCCACAGCGCATCCACAGCACATCCACAGCGCATCCACAGCGCATCCACAGCACATCCACAACACATCCACAGGGCATCCACAGCGCATCCACAGCGCATCCACAGCGCATCCACAGCACATCCACAGCGCATCCACAGCGCATCCACAATGCATCTACAGCGCATCCACAACACATCCACAACACATCCACAGCGCATCCACAGCACATCCACAGCACATCCACAGCACATCCACAGCACATCCACAGCGCATCCATAGCGCATCCACAGCACATCCACAGCACAGAAGTGGACCGGATGAGCCTGCCTGTATTTCCTGCTGCGCTGCTGCTGCTGCTACTGCTGCTGTACTTCAGGCCACACCAACCGTAACAGACCCCTGACGATCTGCCGCGTGTGCACTGGTCCATGAAGCGCTTCACAGCACTTCTGTTGTACTGCTGCTGCCGTTGTACTGCTGCTGCTGTTGTGCTGCCAGGACCCTGACGACCTGCCCAGTGTGCACTGGGCCATGAAGCGCTTCACAGATCTTCAGACACCATGCTTGCTCAATACCCTGCTGCTGTTGTACTGCTGCTGCTGTTGTACTGCCAGGACCCTGATGACCTGCCACGTGTGCACTGGGCCATGAAGCGCTTCATTGCCTGGCAGCAGCAGCACATAGACCTGGCGCAGCAGCAGAGCGCCTCCCGCACAGTCACCAGCAGCAGCAGCAGTAGCAGCAGCCAGTCCAAACACGGCAGCAGCAGACATGCGCAGATCACCCGCAGCAGCAGTAAGGGTTCTAGCTGGCAGCAGCAGCAGCAGCAGGACGGCCAGCAGCAGCATCAGCAGCAGTTCCTGCAGCTGCTAGGGCCTCGACTGCAGCTGCTGACCCCTGAGCAGGCTGCACTGCTGCAGCAGTTCTGCAGCAGCAGCAGCAGCAGCAGTGTTAGCAGCGGCAGCAGTGCGAAAGATGCAGGGTTCAGCAGTGCCAAGCTGTGGGGTTTACCGCCCGGCAGGGGCGGTTTAGGACTGGTGAATGAGTGGGTCAGCCCCTGGGGAGGTGTGCTGGTGGCAGTGCTGGAGGCAGTTGTGGCTATTGCCAAGACTGCTGCTGCGCCTGTTGAAGCATGGGAGGCTGCTGCTACACTGCTGAGGTGCGGCTGATTGAGACATATGCTGAATTTATCGTTTGTTACATCGTTGTCACTGTTATTAGCAGGGGTGTTTGAGGGGTTCGGCTAAACTGCAGTAGTAGCTGCTCAGCTGGCATGTTGATGGACGCTGTCAACTGCATCCAGGGCAGGCCAGCTTCGTCAGTAGAGTCACTGCTGGCCGCTGCTGCAACAGTGTTGCTTGCTGTCGCTGTGGCTGTAACCTTTCTGGTCCCAGCACTAGCCATACTTCTGCATGCACTCAGCTCTGTTGACCGATTCCATCAGCTGCTAGCGGCGGCACCCCAAGGTATCTCCAGCAATGAGCTACACACTGTCGAAACTGCTGCTGCTGCTGCTGCTGCTGCTGCTGCTGCTGCTGCTGCTGCTGCTGCTGCTGCCGCTGCCGCCGCAGGGAGTCCTACCCGCTGCTGCCGCAGTCGCTGCAGGTGGGCCTCATGGAGGCCTGTGCTGCTGCAGGAGCAGCCATGGGCACAAGGGCGCGGCTGCGGCCAGGACCAGGCCCGGGGCCTCAGGTGCAGCTCAAGCGAGTGCTGCCAGGTGGGCTGCTGCTGCTGCTGCTGCTGCTGCTGCTGCTGCTGCTGCTGCTGCTGCACCTTGAATGAATTAGTGCCGGACCAGGCCCGGGGCCTCAGGTGCAGCTCAAGCACGTGCTGCCAGGTGGGAACCAGCGACCTTTGTGGCTGCTGCTACTGCTGCTTCTGCTGCCTCTGCTGCTTATTGATGAGTGCCGCCAGCCCTTATACTGCCGTGCAGCGCTGGGTGAGCGGTTCGCGGGGTTTAAATGTGGCTGGAAGTTGAGGCTGGGGCTTTGAGTTGCTCGTTGGCGGCTTGCTGGTTTCTATGCTGCTCTGCTCAAACGCCCCTGCTCTTGGGCTGCAGACTTCTTCGCGTATGCTGGCTTGTATGCCTGCCCTGCTTGGAGCCGCAGGACCAACCACTCAGTGCCAGCCCAGCTGTCTTGACCCCCAAACGCCTTAAACCTTCTGCTGCTGCTGCTGCTGCTGCTGCTGCTGCTGCTGCTGCTGCTGCTGCTGCTGGATCGCCTTCTGTTGTCATTCGTAGGAGCACCATGCCTGCAGCCGCTGCACCTATCACCAGCCGACATGGCCCCAGCAGGCGGCGCAGCAGCAGCAGCCGGCAGCAAAAAAGGCGACAGCAGCAGCAGCAGCGCAGGGCCCTTCATATTCAACCCTTATGCGGCGAAGCGCAAAGGGGCAAGTGCAGCAGCTGCTGCTGAGGCGGCACTGCCTGAGTGGGTGGGTGTTTAGCTGTATCGCTGGATTTTCATGTTCTAGCTTTTTGGGTGTGGCTTTGTTACGATTACTACGATTACATCAGCGTTCACAGATGGGCTTTTGCAGCACCATCGTACCAGGCATGCCGAACATGTCTGCCGGCTGGCCTGCAGCTGCAATTTCCTACGTGTTAGGACATGTAACATAACATGTAACATAATTTGATGTGTTATAACCTGTTACACAGGTGTGTGGTGAAGAGGGGTGGGTGGAGGTGCTGCTGGTCAACCCCTGCGCCACGGCACTCAAGCTGGAGCAGCTGCAGCTGGTGGTGCAGCGGCTGCCACAGCAGCAGCAGCAGCAGCAGCCGCAGCAGGGTGGCGGCAGTAGCAGCAGCAGTAGCAAGGCTGCAGCAGGCAAGCCACATCCCCAGGAGGATGCTACAGCAGACTCTGCTGGTGCCAGCAGAAATGCAGCTGCCAGCAGCAGCAGCAGCAGCAGCAGTAATGCGCCTGCCCAGCAGCAGCAGCAGCAGCAGCAGCAGCAGCAGCGCAGTGTGTCGGTGTCGCTGGCAGCTGGCAGCAAGCCTGTGCGTGTGCTGCTGAGCCACAACGTGACCCAGCCCGGCCTGGTGGCTGTCACTGGCATCCAGGTGGGTGTGTGTTGTTACATAACATAACATGACATGACACATATAACATGACAAAACGTAACGAGCAGCATGCTGGCAGCTGTGGTGTGCTGTATGTCGTGTACCATCCCTTGCTGCTCAGCCAGCAGGCCATGCAAATTTGGGCTCATTGCTACATTCAATGCGGCCCTGGTGCCACCAAAGTTGACGCCACTTTTCAGCCCACCTGCCTTTTTCTTGCTCTTGTTGGCAGCAAACCTCTATTCTGGATCATGCTGGTGTCGATGCTGCTGCTGCTGCTGCTGCTGCTGCTGCTGCTGCTGCTGCTGCTGCTGCTGCTGCTGCCGCAGGCGAGCTGTTGGGGTGTGTCGTGGTACCAGCCGTTCGTGCAGCTGCCGCGCCTGGCAGCAGCAGCAGCGGGCCACGAGGCGCTGTCGCCGCAGGGCGCCTTCACAGTGGATGTGCAGCCGCCACTGCCGCTGATCAAGGTACGCTCAACACATGTATGTGACCAATTTATTACTTCAGGTATGGTGAAATGCTGACAGGGTGCCTTCAGGGTGTAGCCGCCGCTGCCGCTGATCAAGCTGCTTGACATTATGAATATTGTATGGCAGTACTTGGCAGGGTAGGGTGTGGCAAGGCAAATTCACAGTGAGTTGAAGGTATGCAGTATGGTGCAGCAGCACAAAGCCGGGTAGGGTGTCGCCACAGGGTGCCTTGGAAGTGGATGTGCAGCCGCTGCTCAAGGTGAATGGCACGGGTTGCCTAGCATGCAGCAGACCCCATGCAGGCATGCACAGGCTGAGCATTGCAAAGTCAGAAAATTTCATGCATTGAGCAGTGTGTTATGCGCACCAGACAAGGTCACAGCCGCACCCCTGCTGCTTGCAGTTGTTGGCGGCCTCATGTTGTATTGGCTGCGCTGCTGGCTCCAGCAGGCTGTGCTGCACAGGCCTGATGTGCAGCTCATGCGCGAGATCTGCTGCAGTTGACAGCCTGGTGTTATGTTCTCTTTCTACGCGTGCTGGCTGCTGCTGCTGCTGCTGCTGCTGCTGCTGCTTCTGCTGGTCCTTCACTCTGCAGGCTGTTCTGCACGGGCCTGAGGTGCAGCTCACCGCACCAGCTGGCATGCACATATTGCATGCATCTGACGGGTTTGCTGCCCTTTGGTGTGTGCTGCTGGTTGTCTTGCAGGCTGTGCTGCATGGGCCCGAAGTGCAGCTCACAGCACCAGCAGACGAGGAGCTAGCAGGCCTTACCTTCAGCAGCAGCAGCAGCAGCCAGACACCGGGCAACAGCAGCAGCAGCAGTGCGTCTCCATGGACAGCCGCAGGATTTACTAGTTCTGCTGCTGCCGCTGCTGCTGCTGCTGCTGGTGTGTCGGAGCTGGATAAGAAGGTGCCACCTGTGGTGGTGTTCGAGGGGCAGACGCTGAGCTGGACGCTGAACCTGAGCAACATATCTGGCCAGGCTGTCACGGGCTGCAAGGTAAGTCTTGATGTTGCCATGGAATATGCATGAAACAAGCATGTTTTGACCATGTTCAATAAACACTGAGCTGGACGCTGAACCTGAGCAACATAAGCGCACAGGCTGTCACGGACTGCAAGGTGAGGGCCGCTTTGGCACGCAGCAAGGGTGTCTGACCATGTCACAGCCGCTCTGTGACATGCATACATTCCTGCAATTTGCCTCAACGTGTTGAGCCCTCTGTTCACTTTTATCAACTCCACTCCTGCAGATCATTGTACTGAATGCCAAGGGACTAGTGATCAAGCCACTCAGCCCAGCCCCAGTAGCAGCAACAGCCAACCAGCAGCAGCAGCAGCAGCAGCAGCAGCTCCCCTCCAGCTTCAGCGGAGCCCACATGGAGGTCGGGGAGCAGGTTTTAGCAGCAGGCCTGCCGCTCAACCCTGGCGGCAGCCTGTCACTGCCTGTGGCGGTAACAGTAGGCAAGCCGCCCGGGGACGCCTTTGATGCCGTCATGCTGCAGGTGGGGTTTTAGCCATGCTTTAAAACCCAGCCACTGTGATGTACTCCTTGATGATGCAATAGCAGCTTCATATCTCAGCTATCAGGACTCAACCTCTTATCGTTTGAGCGAAGCGTAACAGAATGGCATCACAATAAATGCCGCAGTATCTGCACCAGCTTGAGACCATGGCCTTGTCACAGCTGCACCTGCTGCGCAAGCCAACTCTACAAACAGCTACTGCAAGATACGCTGTTCACCTGCCTGCCTCAAGCATCGCAGCAACTGTGAGCTCCAGCACTGATACTATCACTGTGCATCTTGCTCTTGCAGGTGCGCATTACCTACCATGGCACATCCGCAAAGAGCAGCAGCAGCAGCAGCAGCAGCAGTGAGCCGCCCCTGATCGGCCGCCGCCTCACCCTGCCTATTCGGCTCTCCATTCAGCCTACATTACAGATCAAAAGTGTACGCTTCCTGCAACAAACCCATCCCCTTTTGAACGGCCACAAGCATATAAAGCTACCCAGCAGGCTGCTGCAGCAGCACCAGCAGTTAGCAAGCAGCCTCACCACACTACGGCCTGACAGCAGGACCGGCAGCGGCTCAGAATTCAACCCTAAGGGCTTAGCGCAGCTGCAGCTGCAGCATCAGGGTTCAGGCGGCAGCGGTTTAGGGTTTGGGGGTCAGGGCTCCCCTGGGGGTTTAGCCAGCCCGGGAGGCAGTAGTATGCTGCGGCGGCACCCGTCACATCATGTGCGGAACAGCAGCGATGGGGCACTGCCGGTGCTAGGTGGGCTGGGGGCAGCAGGTGTGAGTGCAATGCTGCTAGCAGGTTCTGCTGCTGGTGGCAGCAGCAGCCCTGGCAGCAGCCCTACTAAAAGAGGAGGACTAGGGGCCCTGCAGCAGCAGCAGCAGCAGCAGCAGCAGGGTCCGGCTTCACCTGCTGCTGCTGCTGCTGCTGCCTTGTTGGCTGATGGCACCCACTCCAGCAGCAGTGATGTGCCGCAGCGCGATGGAACAGCAGCAGCAGCAGCAGCAGCAGCAGCAGCAGCAGCAGCTGGAGGCTCACCCACCAAGCATGACAGCAGGGCCAGGGGTGGCGCTGCTGCTGTTGCTGCCACTGCCGCTGCTGCTGCTGCCGGGTGGCGTGCAGTGGGCAGTGAGCCGCTGCTGGAGCTGGCTGTGAGGAACGCCAGCGAGCGCTACTTCAGGTGCGGCGCTGCTGGTACTGCTGCATGTCATTTGTTGTACTTGGGGCTTTGCGGCCAGCGAGCGTTACTTTAGGTTTGCGCGAGGCACAGTGGAACGCCTTGTACTTGCGGTGTCTGTACTGTTACCGACTTCAGAATTGCTTCACAGCCTCCTGCTTAGCCGAGGTGATGTGGGAACTAGATTGCGTCGCCCTAGCGCAGAATGTGCAGCTTCCACCCCGTCGCAAGCATCCCTGTGAGGATCCTAATTGTTTTGCATGCTTGATGCTGCATCTCGCAGGGCCTGGCTGGGCTGCCTGCCTGACCGCCTAGCTGCAGAGCACGCGCTGTCAGTGGTGGCAGTGCTGGAGCCAGGCGACACGCAACGACTGCTGGCAGTGCTGCCAACAGCAGCAGCAGCAGCAGCAGCTGCTGCAGCAGCAGCAGCACCTAGCAGCCCCAGCAAGGCCAGACCAGGAACAGGATCTGCGGCTGCTGCAGCTCAAGTGCCAGATCTCGGCGCCGGGGGTTTTGGGCTGGCTGAACCCTCGCGGCTGGCGGCTGCGGAGGGTTTAGTGGAGCGGCTGGTGGTGTGCTGGGAGATGATCACGGGCGCTGCTGCTGCTGGGCAGCTGCCGCGGGGCAAGGTGCAGCTGGCACCTGTGGATGTGGCCGCAACCCTGACGCCAGGTGCGGTTCAAGATGTTACTATTGTTGTAAGTTTGTTGCTGCACTTTGTTGTAACTGGCTGCTGCTGCTGGGCAGCTGCCGCGGGCAAGGTACAGCTGGCGCCCGTTGATGTGGCCGAAACCCTGACGCCAGGTGCGGGAAAGCTGTCGTTTTCTTATTACTTTGTTGTTACAGGCTGGGCAGCTGCCGCGGGGCAAGGTACAGCTGGCGCCTGTTGATGTGGCCGCAACCCTGACCCCAGGTATGAGGGGTGGGGGGGGGTTATGATGCCACTTTGTTGGCATCTGCTGAGCTGTGTGATGTGCTTGCACACGCAAACAATTCCCAAGGCTCCGCTGTTCAGCTGATGCCACCCCACGGCAGGTGTTACCAGTAGCTCTGGCTGGCTGGCTACTCCCTGCTGCTGCTGCTGCTGCTGCTGCCCTGGCCCCAATCACCATGCTCTTGTCATTGTTGCTGTCCTGCAGGTGCTGTGGCAGCGCTGCGCCCCTCCTCGCTGCTGCTGCGCTTCTGCGCGCCCCCTGCTGCTGCTGCTGCCGGCAGCGCCTGCCCCCCTGAGCTCATCGACCTGGCCGGCCTGGCACTGGCAGCAGCCTCAGGCCAGGCCTCAGGCCAGGCTTCAGGACCTCTGTCAGGACCCTCAGGACCCTCAGGTCAAACCTCAGGCCAGCTGTCAGGACCTTCAGGCCAGGCTTCAGGACCCTCAGGCCAACTGTCAGGACCCTCAGGCCAGGCCTCAGGCCAGGCTTCAGGACCACTGTCTGGACCCTCAGGACCTTCAAGCCAGCCGCCAGGCCAAGCGTCAGGCTGCTCAGGCCAGCTGTCAGGACCCTCAGGCCTGCTGCTGTCAGGCCTGGCCAGCCTGATCGGGGCAGGGCTGCTGCTGCCGGGGCTGTCAGGGCCGCTGTGGGGCCTGCACATGTCGGTGAGTGCATGGTGTGCTGCTGCTGCTGCTGCTGCTGCTGCTGCTGCTGCTGGGCCATGGACTGGCCTGCAAGCTGGTGGTGATGCTGCCGAAGACTGGCTTGCTGCTGCTGCTGCTGCTGCGGCTGCATATGTGCACGCCGTGCTGCTCTGTTGAGGTGCAACTTTGTACGTGCGCTGCTTGTGCCGCCTGCAGGTTGGCGAGTGGCTGTGTCTGGACCTGGAGGTCACGTACAGCAGCAGCAGCAGCAGCAGCAGCGCAGCAGCAGGCGCAGCAGCGGGTGCAGCAGCGGGCGCAACAGATGGAGCTGATGTCACTCAGCAGCAGCAGGAGGAGGATCTGCTGCAGCTGCTGGTGACGCTGCAAGTCACCGACCTGCTCAGCAACGCAGCAGCAGCAGCAGCAGCAGGTGGCTATCAGCAGCCAGGCACGCCTGCCTCTGCTACATCAGCAGCAGCATCACTCACGGCAGCGGCTGCTGCTGCTGGTGGCTTTTCAGGCAATAGCCCTTTGTTGCGAGGCAGCAGCACTCCCTCTGCCTTTGCTGCTCCTCGAGCTGGCAGCATAGCAGGCAGCATGCAAGCCGCACAACCAGCAGCAGCAGCAGCAGGTTTCAGTGCTCCTGGCTTTAGCCAGCAGGGTTTAGTGGACCCTGGGGTTTTCATAGTGGGCTGCTACAGTGGCTTGCAGGTGAAAGTTGCTGCAGGCAGCAGGGAGAGGGTGCGGCTGCAGGCGCTGCTGGTGCAACCAGGGCTTTATCAGTTTAGTGTTGCTGATGTTACACGCGTTGGGGGCGGCAGCAGCATTGGCGATAGCGGCAGCAGGAGCAGCAGCAGCGGAAGCAGGGTGTCTGTGACGGGTGCAGGTGCAGCAGCAGCTGGGGTGGCTGGCAGGGGGTCTGCCGGCGGTGCTGATGGCAAAGGCAGCAGCAGCAGCAAGGTGTACTTCAATCAAGACAGAATGTACGTGCTCGTGAGCAGATAGGCCAGCAGAAGTGCGGCTGGCAGGCCTTTTGAGATTGATGAGACGGGCAATAGAGTGTAACACTTCAATGCACAGTTTTGATGATGGGATGCCTCTGTCCCTGGGGCACTGACCGGCTTTGTTGCTGTTGTACTGCTTGCTAGCGCACCTGCTTTGGTACCGTGGCCTCGGTGTAAGGTTCAAAGAAAATGCACATGCGACTTGTGCAAGTGCTCTTACATCGCTAGTGTGGATGTAGGCTGCCTGCTACAGCCCAGCTACTGCAGTGACACAGCTGACCGACGATAATCTGCCTCGCCTCACCTGCACGAACCGACCAATACTCGAAGTAGGTATGACGAGGAGAGCTATTGCAACCCTAAGTACATCACAACATATTGGCTACGCACGCATGCAGGCACACATGGATCGTCACCAGCAGGGTTGTCACCTTCCGCTGATCTTCCGACTCAACAACAGTGCCCACACGTGTGAACTTGTGCAAAGGGCATACGCGCCAGCCGGGCTGCTAGTCGATAGTGCGGCTTCTGTTTTGTATCCTGGAACGGGCGGACAATGTATAGCCAACGCAGCAACAGGGGCTAATCGCTTGCAGCGGATGAGGCTGCACCCCTATCATTTTCAACCGTGAATATGATCAAGCAGCATCAGAATCAGAATTAGGACGTAGCTCAAAATTGCTGGCTGGCTAGCCACTGCGGAGCAGCTGGGGTAACCCCCGGCCTGCACGCACTGACGCTCCCACGCGTCGTGCGCACATACAAATGATCAACACTCGAATAACATGGCTGTTTCTTCTAGCATTGGCGGCGGGGAGTGCACTGCTGGGACACGCTGACGCTCATCAGGCAGCACACCAGGCAGCAACCCTTTTTCAGCAGCAGCAGCAGCAGCAGCAGCAGCAGCAGCAGCAGCAGCAGCAGCACAGCCGCAAGCTATCAAAGCCAGAAGGAGCTTCACAGCAGTTTGGGTACGTCAGTGGCAGGGAGCTGGACCGCGCAGTCGCTGCGCTGCTGGCCTCAGCAACGCAGCAGCCCCTCAAGCCCACCCCAGCAGCAGCAGCTAGTGACAGCGTAGCAGCAGCAGCAGCAGCAGCAGCAGCAGTGGCAGCTCCTCCACAAGTCAGGCGCTGCGGCACAAATGAGGGTAGCAGCGTTGATAGGGCTGTAGCGGAGCAGCGGTTTCAGATACGGCTGCAGCAGCTAGGGTATGACAGCCAGGTGCTTGCTGCTGCTGCTGCTGCTGCTGCTGGCAGTGTCACCAGCAGCGACAGCATTGGTGGCAGCATCAGCGTGCAGCCAGTCACACAGATTCCGGTGAGCATGCGGCTGTCATGCGCCTGCTTACATTCTGCTTGTTGTTTAGATTGTCAGGCATGATTTTGTGTGTATACACCGTATCCTGTGATGCCGCAAACTTTCCTCAGCCGAGCATTCTCAAGTGCTGGGGCGTGTGTTGCTGTTGTGCCCCTGCTTGCTGTTTGCACTTGTCAGCATGATGCTTGTGCATACATCAGAACCTGTGATGGAGCCGAGCATCACCCAAGTGCCTGTGAGTGTGCCGCTGTCATGGACCTACTTGCCGTTTGTACTGTTAGGCATGCTGTGTTGCGCATACATTGAATCCGGTTGTGGAGCCGAGCATTACCCAAGTGCCTTGCGCCTGTCCCCAGACACGACGCTGTGCACAACCGAAGTATGCCTCCGCTCCTGCTCAACTCCCTTCCGACACCCTCTCATTGTATGCCTCTCCAGGTGTTCTTCCACATTGTGCAGTACAACGGCAGCAGCGGCAGCGGCAACAGCAGCAGCACGCTCGAGGGCTTCATCCCCCGGCGGCGCATCAACCAGCAGATCATGCTGCTAAACCGCGCCTACCGAGGCAGCTTCAGGTTTCTGATCCAGCAAGTCACATGGTACACAACTGAGGACAAAGCGCTGTTCCAATCGGGCCAGGACTCTCCTGGTGAAATGCGCATTAAGGATGCTGTCAGGCAGCAGCAGCAGCAGCTGAACAACAGCAGCAGCAGCAGCAGGACTGCAAACAGTAGTGCGGCCAGCAGCCTACATGTGTACACCTGGGCGCCGCTGAATCGGGTGCTGGGATGGGCCACATTTCCGGAGGCGTTTTACAAGAACCCGAGTAAAGATGGTGTGGTGGTGATGCATGAGTCAGTCACTGGCGGCAGTTACAAGGACTACAATTTGGGACACACACTGACACACGAGATTGGGCACTGGTGAGTCAAATATCTCATAGTTCTTTTGGTGCGTCATATGTATAACGTATGGCAGAAATGACACAAGTCGGGCCCTGCTGGGGTGAGGAGCTGCAGTTCACGGCTGCTGCTGGGGCTTGAATGCAGCTGCTGTATAGCTGCAACGGTTGTTTTGGGATGATAGCGTTGTTCTGATGATCGTTGGCGCGGCAGTCTGCAGCAAGCTGGTTGATGCTGCGTGGGTGCTAACATGAAGGCCCACTTTGCAGAGTGCTGCTTCGATTTTGCGACAGCAAAAATGAGCAAAAGCATCTTGCATACGCATGTACTTCACGCATAATCACCGACTTATCATAAGCCAAAAAAGGGAGATGCTGACTGGTACACTTGCTGCCGTTTTCCGTCTTTGCTTCCTGTATGCTTTCAGGCTAGGGGCCTACCACACTTTCCAGGTAGGCAGCGCGCAGCACAGCGCAGCAAGCCATGCAGTCACCAGCAGCAGCGCGGACTGGCCTTGACAATGCAAATACCTGCTATCAAGTCACAGCAGCTAGCAGTTGATATGCTGGAGTGAGTGCAGCAGTCCGGTTGCTGCAGTGCTGTGCAAGCACAAGTAAATTGCTGCTGTTGCTGCCAGCACAACTTCTGCGGCTGCACAGGCGCAGTTGCACTGCCTGCAGCTACCCTTCACCTTCCCGCAGCAAGCATGCAACCACAATACAGTCCTCTGAAAGTTGCCAGCAGCAGTGCTTAAAAGTACCACACAAGTGTCGTAGCACAAACTAACCGCAAACAATTTCTCCGTGTGCAGGGTGGCTGCGCCATGTCTGCAAGTTGCCAGCATCAGTGTGTAAACGTACCGCACAAGTGACCTAGCGCAATCTAAACACAACTTTCATTCCGTGTGCAGGGTGGCTGCGCCATGTCTGCAACCGATGGCGGGGACTTTGTGGAGGACACGCCAGCCGTGCGCAGCGCCAACACGCGCTGCAAGAAGACAGACTCGTGCCCCAGCCTGCCGGGAGAAGACCTGATCGAGAACTTCATGGTGGGACATGTTACATTTTGTGTCATTTTACAGTTAGGCTACACATGATTGAATGTTGCTTTGCACCAGGGGAGCAGTTGCAATGTATATCGGTTGCATAGGCCAATGCCCAGCATGCGCAGGACGAGCCATGCCTGCATCTCCCAGCATGTGCTACCACAAGCTGTCAGAGCTGGTGCTGGCATGTGCCGCTGCTGATGATGATGCCTTGTCGGTGCAGTGAGCTGCAGCTGTGTGCTGGACGAAGCGCCCAGCCCTGCATGCTGCTGGCCGCGCAGCAACAGTAATGTGATGTGCCCCCGATGACATACCAATGTTGCAAATGATAACATAAAACTGCTGCGCATGTGTGCCTTGCAGGACTACACACCGGACGCGTGCATGACGTCGTTCACTGCGGGGCAGAAGGAGCGCATGTTGGCTCAGTGGGCTGCCTACCGCGCTGGCAGCTGACATGCACTTCTGCACAAGATATGGAAGGAAAGATGCAAGCAGAAGGAGCGCATGTTGGCTCAGTGGGCTGCCTACCGCGCTGGCAGCTGACTCATAACATGACATGCTGGCTTATGCTGGCTCAGTGCTGCCTCATGCTGGCTCAGGTTGGCTCAGTGGGCTGCCTACCGCGCTGGCAGCTGACTCAACACACGACATGCTGGCTTATGCTGGCTCAGTGCTGTTGCATGCTTGCTGGCTCATGTTGGCTCTCTGGGCTGCCTACCGCGCTGGCAGCTGACACACCGTACTATGCAAGCAGAGGAGGTATAGGCATGCATGCAGAAGTAGCCATTCCTTGTACTATTGACTGTTGGACCATCGAACTTGATTTCGACATGCAAGCCATATGGCCTGCAACGACGAGGCGGGTCTCAGTGTGTTACGTGTGTATGTGTGTATGTTCAATATTCTTGGCCGTATGAGGAGGCCTGTCGAGGTGTTGCTAGCTGCTCCCAAGAGTGTGCAAGGGTCACATCTTGGGGTTGCATTTTTTGGGCGACTTACCTCGCAAATGAGCCAATGACAGGTCACAGATCGACCAGTCAGAAACGGGAATGCAAAGCTTTGTTTGTTCCACGATGCAATGCCTGGGCTTCTCCCAGGCTTGATGTTGTTACAATGCCATGACTGGCAGCAATGTGAGCACTGCACGGTTGCTACCTGTACAGCATGAGAGAATGTTTCATCTCTTGGAAGCGCTGCAAGTGCATACGCGTATGTGTTGCAAACGCTGTGCTGCCATTGGAGTAAAGTGTGATTGATTTCATATGCATACTGTCCGACTGTATCAGACAGTCAGACCAGGCTGACTGGACTCCCAGTGGAGCCCATTGCAGGTGCACTCACAGCCAGCACCATGTGTTCACTGGTTGGATTGGAAGGCTGTATGCGCCAATTCTCGACCAGCATATGCACCGGGTCGCGTTGTGTTGTTGTACATAAGCGAACAGCAGCCGGGTTGCATCAGCGTCAGGCAAGGCGGGATGATGTGCACTGTTGTCCTGCACTGCTGACGCTGACGTCAGAATTCACTGCACAGAATCATCATTCTGGATCAAACAGGTGCAATCGTTGGTAATAGTTGTTGTACTTGCGAAACGGCAGCCACATACGGCATTGCAGGGACCAAACCAACTGGCGGAAGGTCACCTGCACACTGACAACACCAGTGACACCTGTGGTACCGTTTAATTCCGGAGAGTGCCACAGCTCTACATCATAGTAACAACAAGCATTGTGGTTAACAGTTGCAGCAGACACACAGAGCGATCGTGGGACTTTCGCATTGGCAACAAAGTCAAGTGCTGGTTCTGCTGCATCGCAGCAGCGCAACGAAACACATCCGAGTTCCACCATTTGTTACGATCATATCCAAGCAGTGAACATGGCGAGCACGAGCTCAGCTTGGCTGGCCTAGAATTGTGCACACACAGAGCCAACCAGTGACCACGCAGCAAGGTGTGGGGCAGCATATCTTGCTAGATAAACATAGTTTTCTTACTTCAAAAACATCGACGAGCCATGACCGCATGCAGTCATCGGAACACATGGCAGCAGCAGGAGCGTGACAGCAGCAGCAATAGGATGCCTGCGTGCGCTGTACCCTCCAACATCACTTCCAAACCGCACACACTTCGCTGTTCAATCACGTAACACAGTGTGGTTGTGATTGCACAGGCCAGGATGGAGCAGCAAGCCAAGGGCTTGGCTGCCCCTCTGAACGGTAAGCACCGCACCCCCTTGTGTACTGATGCTGTGCAGCACATTACTTGACCCGCGCTTCTCTTCAAACCACCCATCAATGAGTTTCAGCCTTTGCCAACAGGCAAAGGTGTATATGCTGACTTGGCTGCACGGTTGGTGTTTCCTGCAGGCGCGCTGGCGGTTGACCCGCGCATGGAGAAGTCTGTGGGGCCGCCAGCAGCTGCTGCCCGGGTGGGTTTGACCAGATTGCAGCAGCAGCAGCAGCAGCAGCAGCTGATACGCTGCATGAGTTGCAGAGACGTTCGTGCTGGTCGCGCGCACGCGCAGGCGCTGCAGCTGTCAGTTTGCTTGCGGGACAAGCAGCATGGACACCACACGCTCGTTGCTGACCTGACATGCCACGAGCTGTACATGTTATGTTCAATTTTTTGAACTTCCAAAATAACAACAGCCGTCTGCAGACATCCAGCTGCGCAGCAGAACTCCACTTACGCAGCCAACTGCTGCCAGGCACAACTCCAACAAACCAGTCCCACTGGACAGTCCCGCTTGACAGTCCTACTCAGCAGCAGCACATATGGTACCACAGGCCCACACCTGGCTGTTACTATGGAAAATAAAGTTTATATGATGTGTAGGCAGAGCTGCAGCATCACTGACACCTCAACACTGGCGGCACACTGACGTTTGAATGCACTGCTGTCGCCTGCAGCAGCCGCGCGGGCCGGTGAGGCGGCATCAACCAGGCAGGGGCAAGAGGCTGTCAAAGCAGCTGCTGCAGCCGCTGCAGCTTGCACGCAGGTGTGAACGATCTACAGCAGCAGCAGCAGCAGCAGCAGCAGCAGCATGATTCATTCGAGCAACGCAAGTCTATGGCTGGCAGTTTTAGGCGGTTCTGCAGTGTGCTGGCTGTGGCTGATTGTGCAGCAGTAGTGTGCACACACACTGCAGCGCCAGCTGTTGGTGTGGAAACCCTGTGCAGGTGGCAGCAGCTGCTTATAAAAGCCTTCTTTGTGCAATGCACTCTTACGGATTGATCGCACTCTTACGGAGTGGTCGGTTGCATTCTGGGCGGCGTCACCTTTCTCTTCACGCCTATTACGCTGCTGCTGCTGCTGCTGCTGCTGCCAGGCTGCTGCGGCGGCTGCAGGCTGTGCCCATCAACGCGCTGCAGGAGGGCCGCACAGGCAGCTGCGCCACACTGCTGGAGGGCAGCGACGCAGAATGGTGAGCAGCATTTTGATCCTGCGACATTTCTGGCTCAGCCACAGCTGCAGTGTGTTTGAGCCTGTCAGCATGCGGCACACTGCTGGCGGGCAGCGACGCAGAATGGTGAGCAGCAGCAGCAGCAGCAGCAGCAGCAGGACAGGCAAGCGGTGGCAGTACACCTTGCAAGCAACTTCTGTGTTGAGGACCGCAGTGTGCGGCAAGTCAACAGGATGCTTCCGCTGACATAATACATTGCCGTTGATAACTGGCGTGCATGCTGTGCGTGTTGGTTCTTTTGCAGTTGCTGCTATCCTGCAATTTGTTCAACCCACCAGCATGGTCACTGGCGCTTGGATCACCATGCCGCTGCTGCTGTTGCTGCCGCTGCTGCTGCAATGTTGCTGGGTCTTGCCTCTTAACTGCCGACTCCATCCATGCAGCAAGCGCATGGGCCATGCAGGCTCCCATGTGCGCGGCAAATAGGTCGATGCTGGCTCAGGTTTTGTGGTCAAATAGCTTGACACACTGCCGCTGCTGCTTTCACTGCTGCTGCTGCTGCTGCTGCTGCTGCTGCTGCTGCTGTGGTCTGCCTTGCCATCTGACTCCATCCCTGCAGCAAGGGATTGCGATGCTTGCTCAGATGTTGTGGTCAAACAGCTCGACGCACCGCCGCTGCTGCTCTCACTGCTGCTGCTGCTGCTGCTGTGGTCTGTCTTGCCGTCTGATTTCATCCCTGCAGCAAGCGCATGGGCTACGCAGGCTCCCATGTGCGTGCCATGCACATCGCCTTCTGCCCCTCCACGCGCGACTACGAGGTGACGTGGGCGGTGGGCTGCAACATCCGGCGGGCGGGCGCGATGAGCACGGTGAGGCGCTGCTGCTGCTGCTGCTGCTGCTGCTGCTGCTTTATGTCCTTCGCATGTCCGCTGCTGCAAGAGTTGTCGTGCTGTGGGTGCAACTGACCGTTGATGCGGCGTAAACATGCTGTTGCCGTAACAGGTGTGAAATGCTTGTCCATCGTTGCTGCTGCACTGGGGAGGGTGTGTTTGAGCTATGCTGCTGCTGCTGGTGCTGCTGCCGCTGCAGGCGGCGCGCTTTGCTGCCAGGAATATAGAGGGCATCACATGCCTTGCACAGGACACAGCAGGTGAGCACGCGCCACACACGCAGCAGACACGCTTGAATTGCTTTCATATCGGCTGAGCACAGTGTTGTCGCCAGCATTGCTGCTGCACGGCACCATGCTTTATATATGTATGTGTTGGTTGAGCCTCCTGCAGCGTAGCAACTGGCATTTTCATCCCTCAAGTGAAGCGCTGCTGCCTCTGCTGCTGCTGCTGCTGCTGCTGCTGCTGCTGCTGCTGCTGCAGGCAATGTGCTGTGGGGTGACAGGGAGGGCCTGCTAGGCCGTGTGCCCCTCAGCAACGCAGCACACAAGGAGTCAGACTATGTAGCAGACTGTGGCATCACTGCTCTGGCAGTGCAGCTGGATGGCAGCTGCTGCTGGGTGGGGCTGGAGTCTGGGGAGCTGCTGGTCTGCAGGTGCGGTCAATGTAACAGCCCACCAGTGTGTTATGTGTCATGTCACTAACATAAATGCATGTATGGTTGTGGCATGGCAGCTGGAGTGCTGTATGTTGAAGCGACCCTTGTGCTGCTTTCATTTGTGCTGCTGCAGGCTGAATGACGCTGCGACGGCAGCAACAGCTCGACTAGTTGCAGCAAGATAATGTATGTTCACCGTGTGTCAAACAGTGCTGTATTGATGCAGTCTTCGTGCTACGTTCAAATGTGCTGCTGCAGGCTCAATGACGCGGCAACTGCAGCGACAGCTCGCCTGATCGCAGATCAGCAGCTGCTGCAGCCGCCGCCAGCAGCAGCAGGCCCCGGCTGCGCCCCCAGCAGTGCAGCAGCAGGCCGTGTCAGCAGCATCCTGCTGTGCCAGGGGCGGGCCTTTGTGGCGGCTGGAGACAGCCCAGCAACAGCAACGCTGCAGATGTGGCACGGCGGCAGCAGCGGCAGCAGCAGTGAAAGTGTGCCGCAGCTGCTGGATGTTGTGAGCATTGCGGAGTGCGAGTGGCTGGGCAGGTGAGATTCGCAGGCAGATTTTGCAGGGAAAGAGGGCTGGTGGGATCTCGGCAAATCATGCAGTGTTGGGTAGCGTCTGCTGTCTGCATGCACAGGTGTTACCGGCGGCTGCAATGCTGTGAGCAGTGGTATGCTTGCATGTGTGTTGGCTTAGTGTCGCTGCTCAGCTTGACCCCAGCCATAAGCCACTTTATATGCACCCTGCGCTGTGGACGCTGCCACGACGTTTTTGCAAGCAACAAACCGGCAACATGTTTTCTTCAAGCACAGCTGCATATACCTCAACACATTCAAGTGTACAAGTCTCCCACATCACCTACAATGGATCCAAAGGTTGCAGGTCTCCGGTGACAGGGATGACGCTGCTGTACTCGGACAGCAACCGCTGTGTTACTGTGCTTCAAAATTAACATATAACATCATTTGGACATTGCAGGTCTCCGGTGACAGCCATGACGCTGCTGTACCCTGACAGCATCCAGCCTGCACGCTCCCTCAACCTCGGCAACCCAGCAGCAGCAGCAGCAGCAGCAGCAGCAGCAGGCCCCAACCCTTTCTCAACCCAAGCAGTACATGCAGCGCTGCTACCAGAGCTGCAGCACTCCCAGGCAGTGCTGCCTTACCTTGTCACCGGCCACAGCAACGGCATGGTAGTGATCTGGGTCACCAACAGCAGCAGCAGCGGCAGCAGCAACGGACTTGCCAGTGCGGCTGCTGCTGCCGCAAACAGCAGCAGCAGCAGCAGCGAGGACTGGCTGACGCCGCTGCTGTGTGTGATGCCCAGCAGCAAGTGTGGCCCCAGTGTGCAGGGCTGGCTGAGGGGCACAGGCTTGGCAGTGAGGGGGCTGGGTGTTGTGGAGGGCACAGGGGTGCTGTGCTGCGGCCATGCCAGTGGCAAGGTGAGCAATGCTGTCACCTGTATGCATATGCTTGAGCGCTGCACGCATGAGTAGCAGCAGCACTCGCTGAAGTTTTTCATTCGATGCTGCTTGGCGCTTCCTGCCGGTGTGCTTGCTTTGCTGTTTGTTTTGGCGTGGTTACTAAGGCAAGGTGAGCAGTGCTTTCATCTATGTACATATGCTTGAGCACTGCGCGCGTGAGCAGTATGGGCCGGCAACCACCGCATCCGCATACAACGCTGCTTGGCACTTCCTGTGGCGGCACCGCTGTTGCAATTGTGCTTATTCTCGTGCTGTCTTGTGCGCTCTTGACCAAAGCATCTTCTGCCCTGCAGATTGCACTGCACAGACTTACTCCAAGTGCCTTTCAGAGGGCAGGTGCTGCGCTGGGCCTGCAGCAGCAGCTGCACCGCAGCAGCAGTAGCAGCAGCAGGCGGCGCTGCGTGCCTGAGCCGGAGCAGTGGTGGCCGGACTCGGCGGTGCTGCAGGATGGTGAGCTGGCCTGCCCGCATCAATGCAGCTGTCCAGCATGAATGAATGATTTGCTACGCGTGGTGTGTTCACACTCAACACCCGCGTAAGTCAAGGAAGGGGACGTGTGTGGCAATGAATACACCTCATGCGCCTCCACGCCTCCTACGCCTCCACGCCTCCAGCGTATGTCTCCTCAAAAAAATTGTGCAGGAGACTCATCTGCCGCACACCTGCACATGCACCTGCAGCGCACGTCACGGGTACGGCGCACCTGCTTATATGCTCATAAAGGCATCGTAGGTGAACACAAGGTAGCCTAGTACAACTACATCCTTTGCCTTAACTTTATTTGTTCCTGTTGCAGCGCACCTCACGGGCATGGAGCACCTGCTGGCGGCGCCCTGCCTGGTGCGCGACGGCAGCCCCTCGCTGCTGCTCTTCTCCGCGGGCAGCAGCGGCAGCGTCAAGCGCTGGCGGCTGCGGCTGCCGCAGCTGATGCAGAAGTTGGGCGTGGACGGTGAGGCGTTCTTCTTTGATTTGGAGTTGTTTCTTTGACAGGTTGAAACGAGTATGCTGTGCGGCTGCTGATCAGATTGTCGCAGCTGATGCAGAAGCTGGGCGTGGACGGTGAGGCGGTTTTTTTTCTTGCATTGGTGTTGTTTTGACAGTTGCAAAACGAGCATACTGCACGGCTGCTGATCAGGCTGTCGCACCGGATGCAGCAGCTGGGTGTGGACGGTAAGGCACGCTGGCGGCTGCATAGCTGATGCTGCTGCTGCCAATGCACATGATGCCTTGTTTGATGCCTTTGGTGTTGCTGCTGACTAGGCTGATGCTGCTGCTAACCTACTTTTGTTCCCTCGCACCCACTGCAACAATTCACCAGCTGAGTACTACCCCTTTATCACTCGAGACGCATCAGCAGCAAGCGGCTCCCTGAGCGCCACACAGCAGCAGCTGCTGCTGCTGCAGCCGGCAGCCAGCAGCGGTCCAGCAGGATCAGGCAGCTTCTTGGGCTGGCCAGGCCCCCAGCAGCAGCAGCAGCAGCAGCAGCAGCAGCAGCAGTTGGAGGGAGCAGGCAGCCAGCTGCAGTCTGGCACGCCTGTGCAAAGCCCACCTTCAGCAGCAGCAGCAGCAGGGGCTGCCGGAGCTGGCGGTTTTGGAGGGTTGTTGCCCGTGCAGCAGCAGCAGATGTACCCAGGTATGGGCAGCATGACATCGCAGATGATGGTGCCAGGGATGCACCTGCAGCCGTCAGTGCAGATGCCTGCAGGCTGGTTGCACCCAGAGCAGCAGCAGCAGCAGAATGAGGGCAGCAGGATGCAACAGCAGCAGCAGCAGCTACCAGATAGCCCGCTGCAGCAGCGCAGCTCAGGTGGTGGAGAGCAGCAGGACCAGCAGCAGCAGCAGCAGCCGCCTCAACTGTCTGGTGGGCTTTCCATCGATGATCAGATCTGCATGTACGTGCAGCAGCAGCAGCAGCAGCAGTCGTCAGAGCATTTGTCATCCGACCTGGACGCCCCACCACCGCCGCAGCAGCGGCTAGACCAGCAGCAGCGGCAGCTGCATGAGCAGGAGAAGCAGCAGCAGCAGCAGCAGCAGCAGCAGCAGCAGCACTGGCCGCCGCACCTGATGCATGGCCGCCGCTCATTCCTGCGGCGCAACACCACGCTGTGGGCGCGAGAGATTGTGGACAGCCGCTGCAATGTGGACTTGGCAATGCTGGAGGTTGACTCAGGTGGGTTTGACTGCCTTTGACCGTGTTTGACTTGGTTTGACCGCTCTTACCAGGTTTGACCAGTAATGGCGTGCGTTCACTGCTGTAACGTTGACAAGGTTGTGGTGCTTTTGCGATCGCAGAGTGGCGCCACAAAGAGCGCTGCTTAGGGGAGGTCTCATTCGGCTGCATGTAGCGGCACCTGCTTCTCACTGCTTGCTGCTGCTGCTGCAGCTGCTGCTGCTGCTGCTCTTTCAGGCACAGAACGGAGCAACACGGAGCGTATGCCGGCGGAGGTTTCTTTTGACTGCCTGCTGACTTAGTGATTCTGACAAGGACTCTGTCTTGCCATTGGTGCATGGCTGCGCCTTTTGCCCTTTACCTGCAGACACCAGCCACAAGCGTGTCCTGGGGGAGGGCTCCTTTGGTTATGTGGAGCGGCGGCTGCTTCTCACTGCTGCTGCTGCTGCTGCTGCTGCTGCTGCTGCTGCTGCTTCACACTGCAGACACGAGCCACAAGCGTGTACTGGGAGAGGGCTCCTTTGGTTATGTGGAGCGGCGGCTGCTTCTCGCTGCTGCTGCTGCTGCTGCTGCTGCTGCTGCTGCTGCTGCTGCTGCTGCTGCTTCACACTGCAGACACGAGCCACAAGCGTGTACTGGGGGAGGGCTCCTTCGGCTACGTGGAGCGGCGGCTGCTTCTCACTGCTGCTGCTGCTGCTGCTGCTGCTGCTGCTGCTGCATTAAACTGCAGACACCAGCCACAAGCGTGTTCTAGGGGAGGGCTCCTTTGGCTATGTGGAGCAGCGGCTGCTGGGCAGCACTGCGGTGGCGGTCAAGTTCCTGACAGGCACAAACAATCGCGACGCCAGCAAATCTTCGTGGGACAGGTGCGGTGTTTGTTGTCGGCTGTGCTGTGTTTCTTGGTTTGTGTGCTTGTTGCTGTTGTGGCGGCTGCTGGGAAGCACGGCTGTGGCGGTCAAGTTCCTTATGGACACCAACAAACGCGACGCCAGCAAGTCTTCGTGGGACAGGTGCGGCAGCTGCTTCCGGTGCTTTCTGTCAGCTGTGCTGTTTTGTTGCTGTCCTCCGCTGATGTGGCAGCAAGGTGAAGGTTCATTGGGTCACAGTGCATGCCCATGTTTTGTGACTGACCCTTTCAAACTGCTGCTACAGGTTGATGAAGTGACAAGGTGGAGGTGCTGCAGCAGGTGCATTGCAATCACGTGCTGCGTCACACTCACAATGCTGCCTGATCTAAATCAACCTTTGCAGGCGCCAGCTGACTTAGACTCAGCTGACTCGTAGCGAGGTGCCTCTCACGGTGGAGGTGCCTGTGGTGTCATGTTATTTCCTGACCTCTCACTGAACGGTTGCTTTTTTATTGCAAGTGTTGCTCACAGGAGCCAGCCCTCGGAGCTGCGGCGTGAGGTGGAGGTGCTGCATTAATATGATGGAAGTTTCATGTTCCGCCACTGACTCTTTCTGCATGCTGTTGCATCGCGCTCCGTATATTTTCCTGCAGGAGCCAGCTGAGCGAGCTGCGGAGATAGGTGGAGGTGCATTGGTGGACATGCTGCCTTATATGGCTTTACACTGACTCGTTGCTTTTAATGCATCCGCTACTTACAGGAGCCAGCTGAGCAAGCAGCGAAGGAGGTGGAGGTGCATTGGTGGACATGCTGCCTTATATGGCTTCACACTGACTGGTTGCATCTACAATGCATCCGCTACTTGCAGGAGCCAGCTGAGCGAGCTGCGCAAAGAGGTGGAGGTGCTGCAGGACCCACCCAACAATAACAAAGTCGGACCCGTTGCATTTTCTGCTTCTGCAGGAGCCAGCTGAGCGAGCTGCGCAAAGAGGTGGAGGTCCTGCAGGAGCAGCGCCACCCCAACGTGCTGCTGTTCATGGGCGTGTGCGTGCGGCCACCTGCCGTGATCACAGAGTTCTGCGAGAGCGGCAGCCTGCACCAGCTGCTGGAAACGGTGAGGTTCTGGGTTGAGGGTGTTGAGGTTATGTGATGTATGTGTGCGTGCGGCCCCCTGCCGTAATCACAGAGTTCTGCGAGAGCGGCTCCCTGCACCAGCTGCTGGAAACGGTAAGGTTCAGGGTTTTCCCTCGGGTCGGTCAAGACACCTGCTGCTGCTGTTGGTTGTGAGAGCTGTGTGCGTGCAGCCCTGGTCAGTCATCACAGAGTTCTGCGAGAGCGGCAGCCTCCACCAGCTGCTGGAAACGGTGAGGGTTCACGGTTTGAGTTGAGGTTTTGGGGTTTGGTTTCAGCTCTGCAGGGTTTGACGCTGCTGCTGCTGCTGCTACTGCTGCGTGCCGCCGCCGTCTGTCATCCCATACTCTTGTGTAAGCGGCTTCTTGCACAATCTGGCGAAGGTGGGCAAGTTTATGCTATAGACCAATGCTGCTGCTGCTCCTGCTGGTGCTGCTGCTTTTAATTCACGGGTGGATGTTTGAGGGCGCCCTGCATGCTCCACATACATGTTGACTACGCCAGCCTTTAGCGCCATTATTGAATCATGTCGCTTTTTCAGCAATTTACGGAACTAGCTGGTCGTGCTACCAGCATGCACTGCACGGGACGTGCATCACTCTTCCATCTGTAACTAACTTGTTATTGCTTTCAAAACGTCTGCAGGCGCGCTTGACACAGCACATCCAGCCCCTACTGGCACGTCGCATCCTGCCGCTAAACCTGGCACTGGACGCAGCACAAGGCATGGCGCACCTGCACGCGCTCGGCTTCCTGCACAGGGACTTGAAGAGCGCCAACCTGTTCTGCAAGGGCACGCCGGCTTTGGGGCTCACACTGAAAGTTGGCGACCTGGGGCTGTCACACCGGCTGAAGCAGGTGAGCCGGCGAGGGTTTAGGGTGAAAATCTTGTGCAGGGTTTAGGGTTTAGTAGAAGCAACTAAAGGCTGACTCGGGGCTCATGCTGAAAGTTGGGGACCTGGGGCTGTCACACCGGCTGAAGCAGGTGAGCAGGCGAGGCTTTGGAATGGTTTTCTTGTGCGAAGGAGGGAGGTTGTAGCAGGGATGTTGTGACAGAGACATTGTGCAGGCAAGAGGGCATGGCGCACCTGCACGCGCGTTCGGCTTCTGCACCGCGAAGAACCATGTTCTCCAACCTGTTCTGCCAGGGCACGCCTGCCTCGGGGCTGACTGTCGAGGTCAAAGAACTCGGGCTGTTGCACAGCCTGAAGCAGGTGAACGGGCGGGGGTTTGACTAATCAACCGCTGGTTGT
The DNA here is from genome assembly GCA_030272155.1 of Tetradesmus obliquus. NCBI lineage: Eukaryota > Viridiplantae > Chlorophyta > Chlorophyceae > Sphaeropleales > Scenedesmaceae > Tetradesmus > Tetradesmus obliquus. The sequence goes on along the minus strand of CP126200.1, from coordinate 1,092,896 downwards.
AGCGCTGTAGTCGGGAGGAGGTTGTGGCAGGTGTGGCGCAATGAGAGAGGATAGTTACATGTGGGTCCTGGCACCATCTTGGATGGTATGAGCCACAACAGGTTGAGAAACAAGGTCTGAGACCAGAAAAAGAGAGTGAGCATCGTAAAACACAATGCACACCCTTGAGCACCGAATCTCTCATGTTGTATCCAGAGACAATGGGGGGCTTCGTGTGGCAGGGCTGTGTTGAGATGAGGTGGGGGCATGGCGCACCTGCACGCGCTGTGCTGCTTGCATCAAGGTCTGATGTCGACGCGCGTGGTTTGCCATGGCACACTGACCTCAGGGCTGAAGTTGCTGCTGCTGCTGCTGCTGCAGCTGCCGCCGCAGGGCCAGATCGTGACTAGCAAGCAGGTGGAGATCAACCCCTCCTGGCGCGCCCCAGAAGCCCTCACCTGTGACGCTTACGCTGACAACTGCTGCTGCTGCTACTGCTGCTGCTGCCGCCGTCGCAGGGAAAACCCGCGACCAGCAAGCAGGTGGAGATCAACCTCTCATGTTGTGTCCCTGAGGCACACTTCTGCAAGGAACGCACCGAATGCATCGCTGCTGCTACTGCTGCTGCTGCTGCTGCCGCAGGGCCAGATCGTGACCAGCAAGCAGGTGGAGATCAACTCCTCCTGGTGTGCTCCGGAGGCCCTCTGCTGCAACGGATGCGCTGACAACTGCTGCTGCTGCTACTGCTGCTGCTGCTGCTGCTGCAGGGCCAGATCGTGACCAGCAAGCAGGTGGAGATCAACCCCAGCTGGTGCGCCCCGGAGGCCCTCACCTGTGACGGCCGCACCCACTACGGCACCTACTCCGATGTGTACAGCTTTGGCATCGTGCTGTGGGAGCTGCTGACCTGGCAGCTGCCTTGGACCCCTCCGTACGCGTACTGCGGGGACTCGTACTGCCCAACTCCGCACCTGCACCCATGGCACATCACCAATGCAGTGCGCACAGGTATGTTTGTGGCAGTTGCATGTTTTGGGGCTGATCGAAAGCAGCTGTGTTCAGCAATGGACGGCTTCAAAAATGGCTGCATTACCTTGGGTGAGGCCTGGATGATGTATGGCAGTCGTGCATGGCTGGGCACACACAAAGTCCTTCAGCGTGGTGTAACAGCCAACCTGAGGTGTGCCGTTGCTGCTGCTGCTGCTGCAGGCAAGCGCCCCAAGCTGCCGGCCGACCCTGCAGACTTTGCTCAGCTGCCAGGTGTCCGCAAGCTGGGAGCAGCAGTGCACGGCTACGTGCAGCTCATGCTGCGTTGCTGGGACGCAGATCACACCAAGAGGCCAACATTTGACAAGGTTGTGAAAGAGCTCAAGGCGCTGCGCAAGGCTGCTGCATCCACATCCAGCAGCAGCATCAAGGCGTCTGTGGCAGCAGCAGCAGCAGCGGCTGTGGCTGCGGCCGCTGCAGCAGCAGCCGGGCAGCGCGACACAGAGAGTGAGGCCGCAGCAGCTGCGCGCGAGCAGCAGTGGCAGCAGCTGCAGCAGCAGCACGAGGAGCTGCTGCCGCCTGTTGCTGCTGATGGTGTTGAGCCGTCTTTTGTGCATGGGCTCGCGCCACTGCCTGAGTCGGACTCATTAACCACATCAGCGTTTTCGCTCGACGGTGCAGCGGCAGCAATTGCGGCAGCAAGGCCAGCTGCATATCCTGCTGCTTATGCGTCCCTGGTGGCAGAGCCGCCTGGCAGTGCTGCTGCTGCTGCTCCTGCTCCTGCTGGGCCTGCTGCGCTTGCCGCTGCTGGTTCTGCGGACACACCTGCGCCTGCAGCAGCAGCAGCAGCAGCAGTGCCAAGCAGCCAGAGCTGGACTCCTTTCGGGGCCAGCTTCTCGCCCGGCGCTGCTGCTGTGGACACGCCTGCGCCTGCGCTGCCAGGTGTCAAGCTGCGCCCAGGTGGCAGCGCTGCCAGGTCTCCCTTTGAGATGTCTGGCAAGGTGATGCTGGCGGGCCTAGGTTTTGAGGAGCTGGGTGCAGGATCGCCTGCTGGCGCTGCCACTTGAGGGACTTGCTGTTGCAGCAAGTTTGAGATGTCTGGCAAGGTCATGCTGGCAGGCCTGGGTCTTGAGGAGCTGGGTGCGGGGGTGCCTGCTGGCGCTGCCACATAAGCCGTATGAGGTCACATCATATCGGGCAGCAGCTGCTGGCAGGCCTAGATCTGAAGGGCGTGGTGCAGGTTTGCCTGCTGGCTCTGCTACTTAGGCCACATGATATCTGGCAAGAGATGCTGGCAGGCCTACAGTTGGAGGGGCCTGGAAGGGCCTGGTGCAGGTTTGCCTGTTGGTGCTGCCACGTGAAGGACTACTGCTTGAGGTGTGGATTGTTGATGAGCATGCAGGTGATGAGGCGGCAGACAGTGCTGCTGCAGCGTTGCCGTGGTCACTTCGTAGATGTCTGCCACTTGGTTGGCTGGCTTTCAGCCTGTCGGCACTGGCAGATGGTTGCTGTGTTTAGTTGACGTGTGTGTTGCTGTGGCGTCAGGGCGTGTGAAGCTGCACTGCCACTGGATACTGTTGAAACTATTGATACCCAAAGGGCAGCTGGGCATGCAGCTTTGACAGCTATTGTGGTGAGGTTGGTTGGGTTGGTTAGGTGTGTGTTGCAGATGGTGAGGCTAGGCTCTAGGCTAAGGTTCCAGATGTTAGGGTGATTCACCAGCGAATAGCTCAGTGTCAGGTGCACCTATTACAGTGAATGGATGCCGCTTCTTCCCTATGCACGTGCGTGCGTGCAGGGCTCAAGCCTGTGTGATATCTGGTTTCGGCTGCTGCAAGCAAATTTGCCGGCTGCTGCAAGCAAACTTGCTGGCTCTGCAGCAGCTAATCCAGCAGTCGGTCAAGTGTTGTGGGTTTATGCGGAGGTCACCCAGTAGTATATCTAGTGCCACTTGTGGCGCGCTGCGGTCACTTAATATAGGGCATTTCACTGCTTTTCTGAAGCTGGTTACGCAATATAATTATATAGATAGCAATATTGTTGTGGTCACCAGGTTACCAACCAAGCCAAATGATAGCATGGTTGATGTGCAGGGCCCTGGTCATGCTTGAGCTTCTTGCCGTGACGCATCAGCCAGCAGGCTTTGTGCCATTGACGTGTGTTGCAACCAAGCGCAGCTCGCAACGCATGCTTTGGAGATCTTGGGCGTCCTTTGCTGGTCGGAGAGTATCAAGTTGAGTAGCCTACTCAAGGAGTCCTTGGGGCAAATTACAGTATACTAGTAGTGGTCTGATCAGCTAGTTGAGGCAGGGTGTTTGTGGCTGCTGCGCTGCACAGGCAGGCAGCACGACAGTTGGTTGCTGGCGCATGATGTGCCATGCAAGGTTCTGATTTGGCGCTCATGACAAATAGAAGGGTGCTGTGCTGGTTTTATTGCTGATTGTGTAGGTGTGTGCTTCTATGATAATGTCAAAGCTTCAGGATGCAATATAACAGGAGGCTGCACTGTAGGCTCTGATGGCTCGTTAAGCTGCATCACTGTGGCAAGTTGTCGCTGCTGCTTCAAGGGCCGTGTTCAGGTGCAAGACGTGCAGATTCAGGTGTGCTGCTCGCATGAGTTGCTTTCGCTGCACACATTGCCCAGCTTGTGTTGTCGTCATGCATGCTGGGGAAGGTCTTGCATGTGCTGAAGTTGTGGTGATTTGGTTGGCATGTGACGCGGCTGTGCAGTTGCAGGACATTTTCAGAGCTTCCCATCATAATAAGGCTGAGACAGCACTGTGAGGCAGGATTGTGTGTTGGGTTGTCTGTGGCACCATGCTGGTGCTGACAGCACCTGGTGTGCTCAGGTATTCCGACTGGACATGTGCACGCTGGTTTGGTGCTACTGTACTGCCAAGCCTGATGTTGTCTAAGGCTGCCAGCGCAGTGTATCGTGGTTCCTGCAAGCCTTGTGGCGCTCGTGGCGCTTGCTGCCAGCACAGCGATTGACTTGTCTTCAATTTGTCTTGCAGGCAGCCTGTCTATGGTGCGCTCGCTGCTGAACTACAAGACATGGTAGTAATTATTTGACCTCGAATCCAATATGCGGTTCAGCGGTTGAGCTGGAGCTTGGCAGCGGATCAGGCGTCAGTCAAACTGTGGTACTGTTCAGGGCTTTGACTAGATACTTCCCGTGCACAAAGCGTTTCGTGCTAGATCAGACTGCAAGACAGCGTGCACATACTGAGATTTAGCCGGCCTTTGATTACGCTGCTTTGCCGAAACTTTTCACCATGGCACTCTCCACACGCACAGCCAGCTCGGCACCATGCAAGGCAGCCAGCAAGGCTCGCTGCTTCAGCAGCATTCGCCCTAGCGTTCGTGCTGCTTCTCGCTGCCATGTTGTTGCCAATGCGTGCAAGCCTAGCGATGCAGAAGCCGGAGTGACCATGGCCCGCAGGGAAGCACTGCTGGCAAGCATCGCTCTGCCCCTGCTGATGCAGCAGTCAGCACAGGCTGATGCAGGTTGGTATCGGAGTCAAGTTTGCTGCGGGATCTGCTATGTTGCTTGACAGCGTGGTTGAGCAGTGTGCTGTGCTGTAGCAGTGTGTCCAGCTCAGAGCAGCAGCAACGAGCTTGTTACACAGCGCTTTCCGACGTTGCTGTGCAATGTATTATTCTTCTGATTTGTAGTCAATGTTCACCAGCCTCCTGCAGCGCCAGCAGTTTCCCCTGCATCAGCAGCAGCATCAGCAGCAACTGCAGTAGCAGCACTGCGGGCTGTAGCCTCTAGTCCACTTGTAGCTCAGCTTGCATCTGCCTATTCAGCAGCTTGTTACATTTCTGCTGCGCACGAGCCGCAACAAGGCACCTGCTTGTTCACATGTGAAGGGTCATCCCTAGCAAGCGTGCTGCATCTTAGTCTGCCGTGTTTGCATCGAATGGTACTGCTGCCCACAGAGTATAACAAGTTCTTTGGCATGGCTTCGCCACCCACCAGCTATGGAGGCTATGGAGGCAATGCCAACGAGAGCCCAAAGTGAGCACCATACCAGCTGCCTGTCCTGCTGGTGCCAGTACTGCAGCGGCAGCAAAGTCGGCATCACAGTCAGCATGACATCAGCTGCCTTGCCTGCTATGCCAGTACTCAGCGCAACGAGAGCCCAAAGTGAGCAGCACACCAGCTGCCTCTGCCCCTGCCGCGCCAGGTCTGCAGCAGCAGCAGCAACACGCAGCAGCAACAAGCGCATGCGCTGGACCACACTAGCTCCCTCAGAATATGCTGCCCTTCTACGCCAGCACTGCAGCAGCAGCAACATGCAGCAGCACCATTGCACAGCTGGGAATGTTGTGCGGGGCCTGTTGCAGTTCTGCAGCAGACAAGCTGTGTCCTGCCCGGATGATTTTCACACCTGCTGCTGCTGCTCCTGCTGCGCTCCCGCAGGTACACCTTTGAGTACCCCGCAGGCTGGAAGCAGGAGGTGCCCTCCAAGGTGGGTGGGGCCTGATGCCTGGGCTAGCTAAGAAGCATAGCAGCACACCAGTGTACAGCAGTTGGCTGGCCGGTTGGTTGCGCAGATAGCCCGTACGCAGCAATGCCGCGCAATCCGTACAGACGTTGTAAAAATTCATGTGCCTGGCTAGCTGCTGGGCCGCGCAATCCCTGGAACTGCCATCATCTGCATAAGGAGGATGGATGCGTCTCTGCTGCTGCTGCTGCTGCTGCTGCTGCTGCTGCTGCTGCTGCTGCTGCTGCTGCTGCTGCTGCTGCTGCTGCTGCTGCTTTGCTTGCGGAGCAGGTTGAGAAGGGCACGCAGGGCATTGATGGGCGCGTGGTCAACCCCCGCAGCAAAGGTGTGACACAGCCGCAGCAGCCAGCACCTGCGGCGTTGCAGGTTCAGCCAGCTCGACTATGATGTGGATGCAGCAGCCGCAGCTGCCTGCCAGCTTCCCAGCCTGGGCTGGCAGCAGCAGCAGCAGCAGCACGCTAAGGCACAGTCTCAACACCGCTGCGACGTGCAGTTGCGATTTTCTGTGTGCTGGGCAGCGGCCGTGTGTGTCCGCCCACAGCGAGCAGTAAACCAGTCAGGCAGTGCAGCACAGGGTTCGTCTCTGACTGCATGACCACCTCCTCATTGTACCTACGTACCCTTACTTCTGCGCTGCGTCGCGTGCTGCTGCTGATGCTGATGCTGCTGCTGCTGATGCTGCTGCTGCTGATGCTGCTGCAGACCAGCGTGCGTTTGTGATCACGCTGACTCGTGCTGGCGAGGACAATGCGCGCTTCCAGCTCACCGACACAGAATCCACCTTCGCCAGCTTTGCAGGAGCAGACTACGACCTGCAGGTGCTCATATAGTTGTAACAGTTTTGACAGAGGGTACATAACTTTGTATCAAAGAAATACACTTGTAAGAACGAGGCGTTTGTACACTTGATGCCATGCAATTTATCTGTCCAGCAGGCTGCTGCACCATGAGCACTGACAAGACATAGCTGCAATCCACAGCGCTGCACCACCGTCATCTGGTCTGGCGCAGCCACCATCTCCTTTCCTAACACCTTTGTGTTGTTACGTGTTACTAATCATGTTGTTATTGTCATTAACATCTGCCGCCAGGATGCGCTGAGTGACGCTACCAACACAGAGAAGAGCGAGTCGGAGAAGGAGGGCATCAAGTTCTTCAACTACAAGATCGACTCGCCGGTGAGCTGTCATTGTCATATGACATGTGACATAACACCCACAATCACAACATGACAATGTGACATAGTGATGAGGTGCTGGTGCTAGATCTGGCCAGCTGCGGTGGCTGGTTATATTGTTTGCTTTCCCGTGAAAGGCGCAGTCTCAACAGCGTGCTGCTCATGCAGTGCCAGGGAAGCGGCGGTTGTGTATGCAAGTCCCTCAGCCATTACTGTCGCTGCTGATGTTGCTGCTGCTGCTGCTGCTGCTTCCAGGCGTATGTGTACCTGTCCAGCATTGCCGTCAAGGATGGCAAGGTCTTCGCGCTCTTCGTGCGCAGCCCAAGCAGGGTGAGTGCAAAGCACTAGATAGCTACATCAAGCAATTGCTGCTGTGCAATGCACTGTTTTGTGCTAGCTGCAACAACATGTCGTTGCGGCTTATGTTGGGTGGAGCAGAGTGCTTTGTTTGTGCAGCCTGGGCAGCCTGAGTGCAAAACTAGTATGTTAAACATCCAGTGTCAGATGCTCTGCAGTGCACTGCATGGTGCCAGCTGTGAGATATCTACACCAGCTGCTTGTTTCGGATTGTAGCAGAGTGCGGGCTTTGTGCGCAGCATGCGCAGAGCGAGTGCGCTGTCGTCACCAGCCAAGTGCACAACCAAGGATTCAAACTTATCCAATGCACTGTATGATGCTGGCTGCATCAAATGCCAGATGCCTGCACTGACACAGAGTTCAGATGCTGCTGCTGGTCAAGGTCCCGCAGCACTCGCTGTGGCGCAATGGTCAGCAGCAGCTCCTGAACTCTGTTGTGAGCAGTGGCTGTCTGTAGCAGGCTCCCTTTTTTCTTTTGCATGCCTCCTTATGTGCATATGTTTGCTTGCACGTCACAGCACTCTTCTGTGTGGGGTGGTTAATGTGATGCCGCCGCCGCTGCCGCTGCTGCCGCTGCTGCTGTTGCTGCCGCTGTTGCTGCTGCCGCTGCTGCTGCTGTTGCTGTTGCTGCAGCTGTATGGGGCAGCTGCCAACGACCTTCAGCACATTGTGGACACCTTCAAGCTGCTGTGAGGCAGCAGCACACAAGACATGCATGCAAGCTGGCAAAACACGCACTGGCAGAGAAGGGAATCTGCGGCAAATGCTGATTGAGGGCCTGGGCAGATGTGAAGCGGTGTGAGCAAGATGTTGGTGTGTTCACACGGACACACGGTATGCAGAAGAAGCGGCGAGCTTGTCGTGGATTAATGTGCCGCGTTATGACGGCAGAGGCACCCAGTATTGCATAATGCACAAGCTCAGCGAGTTGTGCTGTGCACACTTTTACAGCGCACTTTGGCTGCCGGCCCACGCTGGTGCGTGGAGGGTCCATGACACACTGTAGCAGTTTGAACAAAGCGTCATATTGCTTGATTGAGCGGCGGCTCCTTGTTTTCAGCTGTAGGCCGCCTGCTTGGCCTCAGGGGGTTGCAATTTTTGGCAATTACTGCAAGCGGATGATGCGATTGGCGCAGCTGAGTCAGCTGCCATCATGATGGTCGGTGTACAGTCGGACCAGCTTGCCGTGGGCAGATGGCGTGCACGCGTGTGCTGAGCATTCTGCGGTGGCAGCATCAGCAAGCATATCGACTCCATCCATCGGCCTTTCTGATCATGGGTGTTGTAACAAGGTTCTTGGTATTGGCAGCTATGTTGTCAGGCCCAAAGGCAAGCTGTTGCAGAATGTACTGTCTTCCATGCAGTCCTTTATAAAGCTGCAGCGTGTAAAACTCGACAAGAAGCGCTTGCTAGCCTGCCAAATGTAATCCCACTTGACAGAAGTATCTATTGAAGCCTTTTAACAAGCCTACTTGGCTTGGAACAACCATAGTGTGCTGAAACCATACAGTATGCCAAATGCCTCACGGGCAGCTGCACATGCGTGCCTGGCTACTCAAACACGTTGCATGCAACCCGTTGAAAGCTTGGTAGCCCAACGCCATTTCACATTCTCTTGGATATTTGAGGGATCACATCACCCGTTGGCCAAAGCCCCAAAGTGAACTTCAGCGCATGCGTGCACAGTTAGCAAGCAAAGGTCTCTGTTGAACCCAGACACACAGCCGCAAGTAAGCCCCCAAGTTGCAGTGCAGGCTCGTCAGCGACCCTTGCTGTTGCTGAGCCTCAATGCAGCTCTACCACCTGCCCTTGTACCTGGTGCAGCGCCCCCTGCAGCAGCAGCAGCCTGACCAGAGGGCCTCCTCCTGCTGCTGCCCCTGCCCTGCACCTCTGGAGCAGCAGCAGGCAGTGCGTCCTGGGCACTCGTGTACACTCCATTGCCAGCAATGGGCCCCTGATCTATGCCCCCTTGCTGCTGCTGCTGCTGCTGCTGCTGCTGCTGCTGCTGCTGCTGTTGCTGGTGCTGCTGCTGCTGGTGGTGATGTGTGCCAAAGGGTGCTGAAAAGGGTGCTCCTTGTGCAGCTGATGGCAGGGGTGCTGCTGGTGCTGTGTATGTGCCTGCACTGCTGTCCACCACAGCAGCAACCCACTCATGCAGCCCACACGACAGCAGCAGCGACAGCGGCCTGCTAATGCTGCTGCTGGCAGCACCTGGCGCTGCTGCTTCATCTGCGCCTTGCACTGCTAGCAGACCAGCTGCCGCAGCTGTCGGGTGATGCTCAGGTTGTGCTGCTGCTGCAGCTGCAGCTTTACCTGTATCCGATGCAGTTGCTACTACTGCTGTCGCTGACGCATCACTGATGTCAACCTGAGGCCTTGCTTCAGCCACAAGTGGTGCTCTTGCTGCCGTTAGCTGCATCTGTCCTTCACCAGCATCACTGCTGCTGCTGCTGCCACCCAAACCCAGTCCAGTCAGGCTGCCCCTCACTGCTTCTAACTGCTCAGCATCAAGCAGCACCACCTGCTCACCCAGCCCCTCATCTTCCTGTCCTTGCTGCTGCTGCTGCTGCTGCATCACTCCAGCAAAGCCCTTAGGGGGCAGCAGCTGCTCACGGCTAGCCAAGCACCGCAGCAGCAAGCTACAGTCGTCGCCGGCCGGCTGTAGCATGTACCAATGCAGCAGCGGCGTGCAGCAGCGCCGGTGTAGGTCGTGGCTGCCGCAGACCAGGAGCACTTGGCTGTGCTCTAGCAGTAGCTGACACACAGCACGCATCAGCATGCTTGCGTCATCACTGCTGCTGCTGCTGCGGTCGCCTGCTGCAGCACCTGATGTTGTTGTGTTGTTTGCTGGCGTAACAATCAGGGGCATTCCGTATAACATCATGCTGTCCACCTCATGCAGTCCCACAACATGCCTCACTGCCAACTCGCACGGCTGCCCAGCTGGCACCGCCAGCGCTGCAGCGAGCTTGCTGCTGCCACATGCTTTGCCACCACCACCACCAGCAGCAGCAGCAGCAGCAGCAAAGCCAGTGCGCAGCTGCTGCTGCTGCTGCTGCTGCTGCTGCTGCTGCTGCTGCTGCTGCTGCTGCTGCTGCTGCCGCTGATTAGCAATATGGCTGCTGGGTCCTGCTCGCAGCTGAGTATGCCTGCCTAGCTGCAACACATTCGTGTCTGTTTTGCAGCTGCCCAGATCCTGCAACACTGGCTGCCCAGTCACCCTGCAGCTCCAAGGCACCTGCTCCGGCAGCAGCAGCAGCCCTGCAGCTGTAGCAGCATCAAAATCCGAGCCGCTCAACGTTGCTGCTGTTGCTGCTCCTGCCGTTGCGGCCGCACGACTGCTGCTGGTGGCGGCGCTGCTGCTTGGTGGGTGCATGGGTAGGTTGTGGCAGGGGCACAGGTGAGCAGGCAGCAGCCAAGGATCTAGCTGCAGGATGTGCTGCTGCAGGTTGCAACGCAGCACCTGCTGCTGCTGCTCGCCTAGGTGCAGCAGGAGATCTGGCTGTGTACTGCTGCTTTTGCTGCTGCTGCTGCTGCTGCTGGCCAGTAGCTCCCTGAGCCAAGTTTGGCACAGCAGATCAGCTACTGCCTCACAGTCTGCAGGTGCAGGGACAGCAGCAGCAGCAGTTCAACAAAGATGAAAATTTCGCTACACTGCCTGCCAGTCTGCAGGAGCAGCAGAAGCAGAAGCGGCGCAAGTGATAGGTGCCCGTTCACACGCAAGACGTCGTGCTGCTCACCCCCACGTGCGTTACTCACGCCTGATTACTGCTGCAGTAGGTCTCACAAAGCATGCATAGTTGTGCAGTGCAAGGCATACCCCTTGCCGCAACCGCTGCAGACTCATAGCACCCTGCAATTGCAGGCGATAGCATCACATGCACTCCTGCCAGCACAGAGATGCTGCATGCCCCTGCGACACACACTTTCCTGCAAGCAGCCCACCTGCTTTGTACTGGTCAAACGTTGCATTTGGGGCACAGGCAGCGATGCACTGCTGCAGTGCACTGGTGTCAGCAGCAGCAGCAGCAGCAGCATCTGGTGTGTCGAGCTCCGGGCCATCTAGCTGCAGGAGGTGCAGGCACGCATGCAGCTGCTTGCAGCACACCTGCACTTGCAGGAACATACAGACAGGGTTGACCAGGCAGCCGCTACAGAGGAGCGGCAGGTGCATGTGTTGCGTCAGCTGTGTAGAACTGTCATTGTCAGCAGGTGCTGCTCTGCGCAAAGAGCTTGCTGCTGCTGCTGCTGCTGCGGCTGCTGCTGCGCTGCTGTTATTGTCAATTGCACGCAACACTGCATGGCAGCCCACCTGCACCACCTTGTGCAGCACCGGCGTGGGCCAAGCTGCTGCTGCTGCTGCTGCTGCTGCTGCTGCTGCTGCTGCTGCTGCTGCTGCTGCTGCTGTGCAGCACACAAGCCACCCCACCACTCACCTGCACCACCTTGTGCAGCACCGGGTGTGGCCCAAAGCTGCTTGACACGATAAAGCAGTGGTTGGTGCAGCCGGCCCCGCCAGGCAGGCCCAGCATGAACTCTAGCAGCGTCTTGACTGCGCCGCCTGCATCAGCACAGCGAAAACGAAGCAAAGCTCAGGTGACAGCCGTCGACACTATTGCAGAGTATGCACATGCGACAGCCCCTGGCAGGCCCAGCAACAGCCCCAGCAGCGTCTTGACTGCACCGCAAAAAAACGTTGCAGATCAAACGCCTTGAACATGCAGCCTAGATGCAAAGCAGAGGGTGCAAAAGCAGGGTGCCAGCCAACACACGATAACTCTGCACGTGCAGAGTTTATGAATGAAGTGCACACAGCGCTGCCAGTATGTGAGCAGGCGGCAAGCAGCAGCATTATCCAAGCTGCAGCGCAAGGCAAGCACGGGCCGGTGAATCAGGCAGACAGCCAGTGCTAGGTCAGGCAGACAAACAGTGTTAGGTCAGAACCAGGTGATCCTTGTACCGCTGCCACAGCTCACCTAGTGTCTTGCCATCTGCTGCGTTGCTTGGTGGCGCTGCTGTCACGCGCGCGATGCATGCATGGAACTCACGCAGCTGGAAGGAAGCCCCTGGCTTCAGCAGCACCTGCAACAGCAGCAGCAGCAGCAGCAGCAGCAGCAGCGATGGCGGTGGCAACCATGCAAAGTGCAGCGCTGCACATCCACCAAGCAGTAAGCACAGAGCACAACACGATACCACTTGTTCAATGCAAAGGCTGCAAGCCCTGCACGTCTGCAAATGGTTGCAGACATGCTCAGCGAACTTGCACGCTGCAGCATGCTCTAATCTCGTCGAACTCAGGACATGCCCCGCATAAGCAACGATCATTGCGTTCATGAACGCAGGGCAGTTGCCTTGCTGACTGCTGCTGCTGCTCTGACAGGGCAGCCCATCATGTAGCTGGTTATATTGCCCCTTGCCTGCAGCTGCGTGCTCTTCTTGGGTCCCTTGCGCTGCAGCACAGCTATGCCGATCAGTGGGGGCCGCTTCACAGCCAAGGCAAGCGTAGAGCCCAGGTGCAGCAGAGCTTTACGTGCCCACACCAGGGCTCCCTCGGACAGCGCATCGACGATAAAGAAAGCTCTAGCTTCGCAGGAAACAGAAATATCCATGCTTTTGGGCTGGCTACGGGCGGTGCAGCTCCAATCCCGCCAGCAGGACGAGCTGGCCAACAGCAGGCCGCGGTATGCAGCGCATCAGGCAGCTGTCAAGACTCAGAGCAACGATTTAAACGAGATAAGTGAATCGATTGTTTGACACAAGAGCTGCCCCGCTATACCGCCGGCATCAGGACCCAACAAACGCCCCAGCCCGTTTGAAACTGTTAGGCGGGAACTCAGACTAGGACAGAGATCGAGCAGCTCCTGCTGCTAGCCTCGTACAATAGTAAACACCCGATCCCAACTGCAGCATGCATGCTCATGAGCCTGTTTATCATGGTGGTTCTGTGCATGCCGAACCCGTGTGCATGATATGCAGCGCACCCACGAACCTTGGAGACACAGTCAGGCACATTGTTACAGTCTCCGTTCTCATCCTCATTCTTCCAGGTACAAGCACCGCATATGTGATTGTTAAACAAGTTATAAACGCCTTTTTTCAATTCTTCTGTGCCCATATGGGCCGGCCCAACGCATGCGCATGCGTTAGTGTATCGCTTGGCATGTTGATGTAGCATTCATCTGACAACATCCATACCTTCAAGCAATCCACCTTATTGCTAAGGACGATTTTTCACAAAGCCAGGATCCAGCAGGACGCTGGTAATGCACAGCTGCGCACCTTCAAGCAATCATTAAATGGTTGGAGTGTTGGCGTCACCGTCATGGGATTTCCCTTACGCCAGACTTCGATACCTAAACCTAAGCAATTTTCTGTAATTACACCTGTAATCGACAAGTGTATTTAGTCGATAGCGACGCCTGTATTGGTCAGCAGCGCCATTGAAAAGTGGTTTAGGTTCTTTGTCACACGTTCTATCCGTTTATTTGTCCGAACAGAGCAGGCGAGCCTGTTTAGTTGTACGAATATGCGATTGAAATTTAAGCGTAATGTGTATCGATACACTTGCTTAGGTAAAGAAAATTTCTGTTAGGGAAATGGTGACGGCGGTGACCGCCGCTGAGCTGCGTATGCAGCAGCCGTGGTTGCTCCTTGTGCAGCAGAAGTTGCTGCAACTTTTGGCCCACGTTTGAGCTATATGGTAGTTTTTAGAGACCGCCTCTTTTAAGAGAGGGGGTAGAGGGTAGTGTCACCTGCGTCACCCACCCCCCTCAGGGCCTGAGTAGTTTGTGGTTCACCCCGATCCTGCATGTCTCAACCATTGGCTGCAGCTGTCAAGCTGCCATAGCAAGCTTGTCAGGCCGCTCACACCTAGTAATCTGCGATTTGCGCGCACTCTCCAGTGCCTCTCTCTTGCGGTGTGTGCTGTCCGATTGGGTGCTATCGTGCTCACTGCAAACCCGCAGCGCGTGTTCTTTCGCCTTTTCATAACTCGGGTTCGGTGACGCGTTAGAAGCAGTTGCACAGACCTCTGTGCGATGTTTCTCACCGGCTGAGGTTGCTGGGCCACTGTGTTCCTGCGAGTAGCCTATTGCTGCAGGAGTCTTGGGAAGAGTAGGTTATTATGCATAGAATCAAACCATGTTCTGCAAAGAATGTTTGTACAGCTTCCGCTGCTTGCTCTAGGTGGTAAGGGCCGCAGCAGCACCTTGCTGCCAGCAAGCAACAAAGGAACTGTTCCTTTCTTGCCCTGGACGACATCCTACATGTGTCAGATCAACAGCATGTCATATCTATGGTTGTCTAAAGTGAAGGTCAGCGCTTTGTGTCAAGGCTGCTGGTTTCCCTGTGTTCACACATTAGTGTGTTGCTTGCGCAGGGGTGGCCAACAAATTCCTGGCAACAGTAGCTGCACAACAGGATGGAGCCAGATCTTGTGGTCGTGCTGCAAGCGGGCCAGCCTCCTTTGAAGTTCTTGGCAAATTATGGGTGTGCCCAGGACATCCTGATGGGTGTAGGCCTCGAATCTGGGGTGCTGCGTGCAGTTGGGTCTGGCATCCGCTTTGCAGGCGGCATGCAAGTCCCTGCTGGCAGTATGAGGTGGTGCCAGCAGGTGGGCAGCAGTGTGAGGTGGTGCCAGCAGGTGGGCAGCAGTGTGAGGTGGTGCCAGCAGGTGGGCAGCAGTGTGAGGTGGTGCCAGCAGGTGGGCAGCAGTATGAGGTGGTGCCAGCAGGTGGGCAGCAGTATGAGGTGGTGCCAGCAGGTGGGCAGCAGTATGAGGTGGTGCCAGCAGGTGGGTAGAGCTGTGCCTGTTGTACACCTGTGTTGTTTGTAGCAGCTGCTCTTTGCAGTAGCACAGCTCCCAGGACATGCTCAATGCTGCTGCATGCGTCTGCTGAGCACCAGTGGTGGCAGCAGCAGTAGCAACATGCAGAGCGAGCAGCGGCAGGGTGACGAGCCCCGTCCCCTGAGACGATTGCTTGAGTAGTTGTACATCGCCAAGTGCCCTGCTGCCAACAATGCTAGCTGACGTTGGACTTAAATCGCTGGTTTCGGTCACAGGCAACTGCCATGCTTCTTCAATAAGCTGCCTCCTCCTGTGTTCAAGCGCAGCCCACGGAATGCTGCAGAGAGCGTTCCCTGAGTTTGACAGGGAGTTTGCATATGGCTCATAATGATGATGTGTTTCTTGCCTGCGTGCTGTGCAGGCCGGCCATATCGCACCCCTGCCGACGACGTGGCCGACTGGTATGCTGCGGCTGTGCAGTTCCTCAGGCGAAAAGGATATTTGAGCCATGATCAACCGCATGACAAGGCCAGCTAAGGCGACCAGCATGCCGGATCTCAGTCCGCTACTCTGCCGTTATGTTCAGTGGAGCTTTCATCTGCTGGTGGTGACCATCAACAGCAAGTCGCCACAGCGCAGCGAGGAGGCCCTCTTTTGGCAAGGCTTGTATGCCAGGTCAGGCGCCTGCGCTGGGAGCATCATCATAATCATGTTACCATCAAGCCATAGCATCAACGCCACCAGCCCTGCGCCCCTATGGAGCATGTCACAATGGTGGCTGCGGCAAGCTGTGTGTGGCACACATGTCCTGCAGGCGGTTATTTCTGCCTAATGTTTGCTGAACAAGGAGGGGGTCAGCTCACAGTGCTGCACTGAGTGCCTCTGGTTGTTGTACTCAGCTTCGCCTGCTGCGGTTGGTTGCACCCAGCCAGTAGGCCTTTGTTGTTTCCCTTGGCAATCACAAACACATGTCCTGCAAGACCTGTGGGTCCCGCCACTGGTGGTGCTGGCGAATACAGTGGCGCTGCTCTTCTTCGCTGCGGGGACGTATGGTTGGCCAATTTTCATCAAACCCTTCAACCTCGTGTACAGCCTCTGGGGGCTCTGGGGTGCTTGGGGTGCTGGCACAACCTTGTTGAAGAGGTTTAGCACGCCATGGCAGTGGGTGTGGTGCCCAGTTTGATTATTACCTCGTGCACTGTGAATTGCACACTGATCTGAAGCAATGCTGGTTGCTCCATCAACGGCACCCTCATTGTCATCCTGTAACAGTTATCATAACATGATGTTGCTACTTGTGCAGCAGTAGGGAAGTTGTTGCATGCAGCTGCTGGCTCACGTGTGGTCGGGGGTCACCAGGCAGCGCGTGCTATGTTTTTTAGCACATGTACATGAACTCCCTGTAGATATGTTGCGCACCCTCAAGCTGTCTGTTCAGATCGCACATTGCTGTGGTGGTGGTGGTGGGCGCCTTGATTGGCGGCTGCATTGTGTGCGAATGCAGTGCCTTTCTTCTAGGCATGTAAAATAGACTCTGCGGCTGTGCGGCTGTACAGTTGTGCGCCTGTACAGTTCACCTTCGCAGATCTTGCTTTTGGGTGCAAGTACTACTTGCTTAGTAGGCAGGCTGATGTTTCACTGATACAAGCAAGCACACTGATGTTTGGGTGTTTTATGAGATCAGGGCTTTGTCTGGTAGCGCTGGAGATTTGCGTAGCTTGTTGTCTATTTCAGATGCTGCGGTGAAGGTGATGCGGTTTGTGTGGGGTGATGCTTGGGATTTTGACAGGATTTTAGTGTTTGGCAGCATTGCTGGTTTCCTTGGAATGGAAGGCTTGGGGTGTGCGCAGTACTTGCAGACATAATATAGCAGTACACTAGTGCTCCATCCTGTTGCCGCTCCGGTGGGTGGGGCTGATGGCGTTATGCATCACAAATATATATGCATCATAGGCCTGCTGAGAAGCTGCTGAAGCAGGTGGTGTGAGACCAGGCAGCGTGCACGCTGTGATGTGTGGTCTATGATGGGTGCTACTGAACACTTCAGGCCATGTGAGTACTCATTACGTTGCATGATGCTTGCAATGCTTGACCTGCTTGCACGTCATAACCCTTTGAAACTGAAGCTAGCATTGTCCGTGACCAAAGGTCCCCAGCTTCAGTCACAGACTGGTCGTCGCCGTGGCGGGTAGTCGCTGGGCCACTCTAGCCGTCCATGTGCTATTGCTGAATGCGGAGCAGCATGCTGTTTTCTCCGAAAGGCCAGGCTGGATTATTCAAGATATTCGGCTCGTTGCCTTTGAGACCCCTGCTGCCAGCCTGGCAGCGGCCGCCATGCGACACCCTACTGCAATGCACAGCAGCAGCGAAGCCATCACTGACCACTGGCAGTGACAGCCACCTCTAGCCATGTAAGCTAGTGCCGGACGACAAACACCAGCATCAACGGATCAACTTGTTACACAATCCCAGCCGAACAATGACGGCGTCGCTTTGCATGCCATATGGCTTAAATGGTGACCTGGTGAAAGTGCAATCTCTCTGTCAACATCACAGCTTACACGCTGCCTGGTCTCGCAACACCTGCTTCTTGGCACGCCTGTAGTGCACAACAGCCGCCATAAGTCGGTCTGCCTCACTGCTCTGGCCTGCCTGCTGCTGCTGCTGCATCAGCCACGCATCATCCTGCTCTATGCTGGTAGGGAAAGTCTCAAGCAGCTCCTGGCAGCGCATCTGCAGCAGCTGCTGCAGCAGCGCTGGCAGCTGCTCACCGACAAGCCCTGCTTGCTGCCCTGCACTGCTGCTGCTGCTGCTGCTGCTGCTGCTGCCAGCTGCTGCTGCTGCTACATCCAGCAGTGCTGCCACGACAGCAGGAAGCCGTACATCTATGCAGCCGTCGCAGCGCAGCACTAGCTCAGGGATGGTTTGGGGGCACTCAGGGGTGCCCCAAGAAGGACTGCAAGCAGCAGCAGCAGCAGCAGCCAAGGAAGCTGTAAGTGCTGCAAGCACAGCAGCCATTGCACACAGCATGCAGGGCAGAAAGGAAAAGGGCAGAGAGACGGCTGTAGCTGTAGCCACTTTCCTTGGTCTTGACCAAAGACTAGCATGCTTGCGGATGCACAAAAGGATGAGAGACTGCTCGTCCGCTCAACGCTAGGCGCCCGTACCTGTGTAACCTACACGATGGCAGCCTGCGGTGCAGCTGCAGGTACTTCATGCCTGTCAGCACCGCCGCCTCACACACTGCACTTCCACATGCCGCATGCAGACAATCACACTGCTGCGATATTTCGCCTGCAGGATAGTTGCCGAGGTCCACAACCAGAAAGCGACTGCTCCTGCGGCCTGAGAATCACGGCACACAATGCGTGGATGATCACATAACAAAGCGCACCATGCTCTGCCCCAAAAGCCCTTACGTATGCATGAACAACACACGTACCTGTGCAGCCTGCATGACGCCAGCCTACGGTGCAGCTTCAAATACTTCATGCCTGACAGCACCGCCGCCTCACACACCGCACCACTGCCGCCGTGCCCCAGCTGCTGCTGCCACTGCTGCTGCACCTGCTGCTGCAGCCTGCTGGGTGGCTGCTTCAGCTGCTGCGACAGGCTGTGCAGCGGCAGCAGTGTGCTGCTGCTGGTGCCCTGGATAGCACCTGAGGAGCAGAAAGCTGAGGCCTCCTGAGCAGCGCGTGTGGCAGCAGCCTCTGCAGACAGCAGCAAAAAGCAGCAACATAGATGTTGCATGTCAATTGTGTGTACCGTGCGGATGGCAGCCGAGGAGCAGAAAGCTGAGGCCTCCTGACCAGCACGGGTGGCAGCAGCCTCTACAGACAGCAGCAAAAGGCAGCAACACAGATGATGCCTTCCGATTGCGCACAACATGTGGATGGCAGCTGAGGAGCAGAAGGCTGAGGCCTCCTGCGCTGCACGCGCAGCTGCTGCCTATGCAGAAAAGTGCACGCAGCAACACAGAGTTGCTTGTTGATTGCGCATAACATGTTAACATGGAGTTTGCAGAGTTTTTTGACATGTGGATGGCAGCTGAGGAGCAAAAGGCTGAGGCCTTCTGAGCAGCACGTGTGGCAGCAGCCTCTGCAGACAGCGATCACGCAATTGATGTGGTGCTGATTGCGCCCGCGCGTGCATGACGAATGGCTCGCGGGTACATGAAAGCTCCGCGCTTGGAGCAATGTTTGTTTACACGCGCCGTGCCTGTGCCACATGTGATGCCCAATGGTTGACAGCAGAAATGAAAAACACCCGCAACCATGCACCAGCCACCACCCAACAGCTCCCACATGTGACCTCTTGGTTAGTTTCGCACATGTATCGCCTCTCACCTGCTACAGCTACCAGCTGCTGCTGATCCCAGCCAGCCGCCGCCAGCGGCTGCAGCTGGGGCAGCCGCTGCAGCGCCCAGGCCAGCAGCTGCTGCACATCTTCAAACAGCACCACATCCTCATCGGGGTTGTTTGGCAGAGCAAAGCCGTGGTACACAAAGTAGTCGTCATTGCCGCGCGTGCCATAGCTCCACAGCACCTGGAGAGGGGAGTTGCAATGCATAGCGTGTCAGAGCACATTGTTACACATCGGACGATTAGGATGCACAGCAAGTCCACCACATGTGATGCAGCGCACGGCGAAGCACAGTGCGCAGGGCAGGCAGGACGAGGAGTTTCAACAGCGGTTTCACAAGCTGCTGCTTGTGCCCAGCCGGCGCTGTGGCCACTCCTAATCTGGTGCGGCTGCATGCAGGGGACAACACCACAGCATGACCAGCGTCCTTCGGGATCCTGGCTTTGTGTAGAATTCGTCATGTTACAGCAGCAGCCTCTCCATCCCTTTCCAAGCATGGCACGCGGTTGAATGCAGGTACGTAGATACAAAAGTCAGCAGCACCAACCCTGCTTGGCAAGATCACCCACTGACCCGCTGCAATGTAACACTGCATGGCATGCGGGCACATGGGACACACAGCCAGCAGTTTGCTGTTCACATCCGTGTTTCTAGCTCACCTGCTGTCCCGCTGCGATGTGGCTGCTGGTGACAAAGCACACCGCTGGCTCCCCTTCCAGCTGCCAGCTGGCCTTGCCTAGCACCAGCTGACCGTTGGCTGCTGAGCCGCCGTGGTTCAGCAGGTCGATGCCTGCAGGGCAGCACGCATCAGTGAAGATGAGCACGTATCAGCTGCAAGCAAGGTCCTAGTCAACACACACCATCAACTGGCCTTGCCCAGCAATGGCTGTCCATTTGCTGCTGAATCATGGCGGTTCAGCACGTCGATGCCTGCAGGGAGCAGTAAGCGTGCGGAGGTTGCGTATGCAGTTGCATCATGCAGCTGCCAGCTGGCCTTGCCCAGCACCAGATGACCATTAGCTGCTGAGCCGCCGTGGTTCAGAAGGTCGATGCCTGCAGGGCAGCAAGCGTTACATGGTTTGGCATAGAAAGACAGGCAGCAGCAGCACCAGCTGACCGTTGGCTGCAGCACCGCCATGATTCAGCAGGTCGACGCCTGCAGGGCAGCAGAGGCGTGACGTCATGGTAGCAGCATGCATGGCCCGTCAGCAAACAACATCAAGTACCTTTGGGCTGCTGAGCCCCCGCCATTCAGCATGTCCATGCCTGCATGGCAGCGCACGTACATGACGTTTCAGCATCAGTTTCAGCATCACGCAGGACGCTTCAGCAGGTCTTTGCCTGCAGAGCAGCAGGCGCCGTACAAGAGGAGTGTGCATGCCAGTCAACAGACAGCTGGCAGCAGCAGCAGCGCCACTTTTTGAACCACTGGTGTGGTTGGCGCTCAACAAGCACTGCAGCAAGGGCAGCTGACATCTTTGCACTGCTGCACAGCACATGCAGTACCTGCTGCGTTTGTCACTGCCGAGGCATGACTTACAGGTGGGCTTATGCCTGCAGGACTGGCACTTCAGGCACCGGCTGATAAACATGCCTACCTGGGATCATCACTTTGCAGCCTGTGATGGCCAGCCGTATGCTGCGCGACTGCACCATGTGCACCGCCCACGCCCACTCCTGCCAGGAGAATTGCTGCTGCCCCGCCGCAGCACGCACAGCGCACCAGCTGTCGTATGCAGCACGCACAGACTGGCGGTACGCTGCGATTGCGTCCATGGCTGGGCTGTACTGCACCTCTGGCAGTTGGTGCTCTTGCAGCAGCAGCGGGCTGCAGCAGGATTCTGGCAGCGTCTGCATGGGCACAGCATCAGCGGCCACACAATATCATCAGCCTGGCATGAGGCTGCAGCAGCAGATATGGCTGGTAGCTGGGTTGCAGCATACCCGTCACCCACAATACATGCGAGGATCAGGTGTGTGATGGATCAGCAGGTCAAAACAACTCAGTTGCCACCTGCTGTTGACGTCCTCACACTGCACTGCAGCAGCGTCTTGCACCATATTTGCATGCTGTGCACCCAACCGTTGAGTGTTGTTGTAGCTTACCGCAATGTATGGTGCGAAGGCGCTGGCGCTGCCCTTTCGCCGCTCCTGCAGCAGCTGTGCAGCCAGGTTGGCATTCCAAGGGGCCCCTGGGTAGGCCTCGGCCGCCCTGTCATCACGCAACGTGCTGTGGCAGCAGCGGCAGCAGCAGCAGCAGTAGAACGTCCACTGCTATCAGCAAGCAGCAACGCAGTGGCTAGTGCCTGAACACTGATGCTGTTTGAAAGAGGCAGGAGTGTGCTGGCCATCCTGCAACTTTGCCAAGCCCGCACACTCCTGCAAAGCATGTAGGCAGTACTAGGCAGCCTGTGCATGGCAGCAGCTTTCGGAAAAGCTGCACATTTATCATCAAGCAACCTAGCAACAGTGCATGTTTGCTTAATACCGTAACGCTTCATCTACAACTACTAGGTATGCTTCAGCTCACCTGCTAACTGGCACTGAAAGGATTGGCGTGCTAGGAGGCAAGTCTTGCACTGCCACCAGCCCCCGCACAGTCACATCGCCCATCCGGCAGTCTCCTGCAGTTATGCTGCCCATGCTGCCGCCATTCTGCGTCAGCCAATTGCTGAGTGCGGCGAACGGTGCGTTGACTGCTGCGCCTGCCTCTGCTGCTGCAGCACGCAGTGGTCTGCATTGCGGCTGCCGCCTACGTTGCCTGCTAGTGCATTGGTTTACTACTGTTGCTGTTATACGGTTGAGAGCCTTGTTTGTGTGGGTTGTTGCTCTGCTTGCATGTGCAGCATGTGCAGGGTGAGGTGGCAGCAGCATCAGGCTGTGCTGTGGCAGATGCAGCTATCAGAGCAAGGGTGTGACCTACAACAACAAATCATCAAGTTGCAGCTTAAGAAGCGATAATGGGCAGCAATGAGGCATTTCTTGGGCTGTAGGGCTTCTATGACAGATGCCTGTCGAGCTCCCTCAGTGTGACGACCCCGGGTGACGATGCAGACGAATGTCACGATTCATACAAGTGCTTCCACCATTGCTTACTGCTGTAGCGTCTTTTCGCCTATGCTCATCACAGCCTGAATCACCTCGCCCACCACCCACGCGCACATCCCACCTCTCGCCAGCTCAACTGAGATCGTCTGTTGCAATTATACTGAAAGTGCACAAGACCTTCAAACATGCAGGCGGCAAGCACATCATGCAGGCTGGTGCGCCGTGGGCACAGCAGTGGTGTTGCTTCTGCACCATCTCTGCAGCAACGAGTGCAGCCAGGCAAAGCACGTAGGCACGTGTGCAGAGCTTTCAACAAGGTATGCGAGTGCCTCCGTCACATTGCAAGCAGGTGTACAGCAATGTTGTGTATGCATGCGGCAACCTGATGGCATGCGTGGTGTCCATGCTGCTTGCAGGATGGCGAGCGGAGGGCTGCTGGCCTGCAGCAGCAGGTTGCTGCGTTTGCAGCGTCAGCAGCCATCACAGCTGCCGCTTTGGTCAACCCGCTACCAGCTGCTGCAGACCTAGTTCAGGTGGGTGCCGTGCCAGCACCTCCTGAGGCCCATCAACAGCAAAGCAGGGTTGCAGGAAACATCTGCTCAGTTTGGAATGCCAGTGCCTGCTACCAACACAATGCCATGCAAACTTGCCTCGCCGCTACTGTTGATCACACTTGCTGGCAGCTGTTGTATGAAGAGGTCGCCATGGATGTCGTGGCGTAGTAGCAAGCAGAACATCAAGCTGCAGCAGGTGCACGTGTAGCATTGCATTGCACCTGGACATGTGCTAGTGCTGCTTTGAACTCCTCGTCAGGGAGCCGAGAGGCTTCCTGCTTCGTGCATAGTGCTGTGCCATCACATCAACCATTCATTGCTCCTCTGCCTTGCCTGCAGACCGTGCCAGCCAGCCAAATGACACAGATGGCAAAGCCGCTCCCAAAGCAGTACATTGACAAGAGCAAAGTCTGGACTGTCTTCATCGGCAGCGCAGCATCGCTGTTCATCGTGACAGTGGCTGCGGAGAACAACGGCGCGTGGTTCCCCGCCATTGCGCGTGCAAATGCTGCCATGGCGGTAGCCAGGAAGAGGGCAGAGCAGGTGAGCCTGTAGGCCTTGCAGGAAAGCAGGATCACAGTTGCCTTTATGTGGGAGAGTGTGCTACTGCAGCAATGACAATGTGCATTTGAATGCTTGCGCTTGGGACGTGTCGCTTGTTCATAAGATGCAATAGCTCTCATCCTAGCATGCTGCACCGTGTGATGCGAGCTTTCTGCAGACAACAGACTGTTTAAGAATCTATCCGCTTGGATTGCTGCAGGTGCGCATCACTCCACAAGCATTGCTTGTAACAGCAGTTCCATAATACTGCTGCTGCTGCTGTCGCTGCTGCTGCTGCTGGCTGCAGGCTGAGAATGCTCCACAGGCCCCAGCAGACATAGAGGCAGAGGCGGATGATCTGCCTCCCCTGTCCATCGAGTCAGCTGCACTGGAAGCCGAAATCGAGCGCCGCAATGCAGCAGCAGAGGCAGCTATGTTTGCAGCAGCAGCGGAGAGGGCAGAGCAGGAGCGGCAGGCAAAGCTTGTTGAGGAGGGGCTGTTTGCTGCAAAGAAGAAGGTGCTGCAGCAGCAGCCTGAAGAGCCAGCAGCAGCAGTTGCAGAAGCAGCGCCTGCTGCAGCAGCCAGCAGCAGCAGCAGCAGTGAAAGCCCTGAGAGCAACAGCCACAGCAGCAATGGCAGCAGCAGCAGCAGCAGCAGCAGCAGCAGCAGCAGCAGCAGTGCAGCAGAGGCTGCTGGGTACACCGTTGTCGCAGACACGGGTGCAGCGCCGCAGGCAGTTGCATGGCAAGGCAGTTTGGAGCCTGCTCCTGCAGCAGCAGCAGCAGCAGCAGCAGAGGACAGCAAGGCCCCTGCAGTGTCTGCTGCTGCACTGGCTGGTGTGATGGAGAGCCGGGAAGTCCTGCAGCAATATCGGCAGCAGCAGCAGCAGCAGCAGGAGGTGCGGTCGTAACTGAGGACTTGCATAGGTTTTTGTGACAGCACCCACAGCAGAGTTTGCTCATGTAGAGTTGTAGGTTGGGAATGTGGTGTTGAACGGGGTTTGTGTGCGGCTGACAGCAACAGTGTCTGTGCAGTGCACGCCGCAGAAGGCGTGTGTGTTCAAAAAGCCTTGGAGGCGCGGGCTTGCCATTTGGAGTCCAAAGCGCATGGCCGCAGGTCTAGCGTGGCTGACCGCTGCAGTACTGTCGGGTGCAGTGCCGCTGGGTGCACCGATGCGTACTGCCACATGGATGTATCAGCTCTGGTTGGTATTGCAGGAGGCGGGTAACGCTGTTCCACCTATGCGTAAATACACCGCATTTGTTGTCGAAGGATTGCATGTGGATGCATGCAAGCAGTTGCGAACATGCACAGGCAGGTGGCACGCAAATGAGGGCAACGTGTAAGCGGCATTGTACGCGAGCTGGCCGTCTGATATGGTGTAGCAGTAGTACGTGCGCACAGCCTGTGTTCAGCATGATGCTGAAGCTCAACGCAGGCTGAACATAGCGCATCCCAAGACCATGCTGTCAGCAGGTACTGAGTGGGGACATCAATTGTTACCAGAGCCCAAAAGCTGCCCACTGCAACAAAGTGATGCTGAAAGAGCAAACCAAACGACTGCTTGTGAAAAGCCCATTAAAACAGACCCGCTCGCGGTGACGCACTCCTCAGGCGCTATGAGGCTCACAGCACGACGCGTCCCAGGCGCATCAGAAGCATGCAATTCCAGCATGCAAGTTGTATGCAAGTGCGGGAGTGCAACAAAAGGTCGCATCTCCTAGCGCACATGCTCTACCGGCCTGCGGACGGCCCTCTTTCTCACATACATCCTCTCAAATATCTGCAAGCGCCAGCGATCATGCCAACCAGGCCAGCCACGTAGCAGCCTGCTGCAATAATCACTGCTGCGCTGGCCACTGCAACATGCATGCTCTGCAATGGCACAAGCAAACACTAGCACATACCCAGTACAACCTCGCTGCGCAACCACCGACATGCTGCAGAATGTCACTCCCTGTTGGACAGATGCAGCCTGATGCTAACTCTCAAAGCGGTTAAGCCTCGCCCCGACTGCTTGCCCCTCTTACTGCCTGCGTTTGCAAGCTGACATCATACGCCAGCTGCAGCTGCAGTTGACTGCCACTGCAGCTTCTATGGCCTCGCTGCAACAGCACCTGCTGCTGATACTGCTGCTGCTGTGCTGCTGGCAGTGTTGCAGGTCGGCTGAAGCAGCTGAGCCTTTGCTGACACGACATCAGGCACCGACAAAGCTGGACCATTGGATGCTTCAATTGTCTCCAGTCCTGGCCTGGACTGCTGAGGCAAAGAGAAGGTTCCACAGCACCGACGGACGGTCAGCTGTTGCCCTGCGCGCTACCAGCAAGGCATGGCGTATCGCATGACACGCCATGCAAGCGGTCTCTGCCTCAATTGCCGCCTCCTGCTGCTGCCTTCTTAGCCAGCTTCTCCTGCAGTGCCTTGGCATCGCGCTCCTTGCGCTGAGCGGCTGTCAGGCCATCCTTCTCCTTTGCAGTCTTTCCCTTCTCAGCTGCACGCTTCGCAGCCCTGGCACGGTCCGTCTACGAGAACAAGAAGTCACAGGCAGGGCAGCAAGTGGGCACATACGTGTGCAAGCCTAGACATAGGTACGGTGTCTATCACAATTAATAGCGTTTAGGCTACAAAATATAACCACTCACGTCGCGCTGGTTGCCCCTAGACATCGTGCTGCTTGATGTGCTGTTCAGATAGTGAGAGCTCTGTCGTTGCTTGGTTAGGTGCTCTAGTGGCGTGCCACGCGTCCCTTTGCTGCTGTTGTCACCATCAGCTGCATGGTGGCACGGCTGACCAGCTTCAAGAGGCTGCATGAGCAGGTGCTGCAGTCCCAATGTCAATGTGGCGGGGTTGAGGGTCTGGACAGGCGTCCCAAACATTTGAACAGGTGTTTGCTTCCAGCAGCTCTTCCCGGCAAGATGGAGGCGTCCCAAAGAACATTTGATAACATAAGATTATTCGCCATGATAGGTGCCTGATATATGTCAAGGACATTGCGGCACAGGCATAGTCACCCCCCTCATTCATCAGCCTTCACTGGAAAGTTTCCTGCGCCCTCTGCCAGCAGAAGTTGAATGCATTGTCAAGCTTGAAGATGATTCTACAGACAACTGTGCGTTCGGTTGTTGAATTATCTTTCAGGACTTGCCAAACAAAATGACAGCGGCAGCAGCAGCAGTGCGTCCTCCCCAGGGCTTTCAAAGGAACACTGTTCAGCGGTGCCATATTCACCGGACAATAAAGCAGCACATGTGGCTCTTTCCCTCAATGATGCACTCATGTGCAGTTACTACCATGGTTCTTAACTGGCATAACCGTGGAGCTCAGCACAGGCTAGCGCCAAAAGGCGTCAGCTGGCATGATCGCTGATCTTGCGTCTATGCGCCTACAACGAGGCGTCTCATGATATACGCGCGCTCTTTGCGACACCAGATCCCCAACCTTCGGGCATTGAGTTCTCTGTGCTGCCAACAAGTGACCCAGCCTGAGGCACAGTTCAGCACCATGGCAGCCGTAGCAGAGCCCCAAACGAAGAAAGCAAAAACTGAGTACAACCATACACGCGAGGTTCGTCGTGCAGCTCAGAAACAGCAGCAACCTGCAGCAGCGACCTACAATCGATTTCTGCAAGCTCGTCCGCAGCCGGAGGCTCCTAGCTGTGCTGCCCTGATTGGTTCGATCATCCTTAGCTCAGTAAGCGACGACGCATCTCAGCCGCGCAATGTGCTCTCTGCTGTCGACAGGCGTTCCTTGATGTGTATGCCACCCTGAGGCAAGAGCTGCTCGATGACAAGATGCTGGAGGGGCAGCCGCAGGAGGCCAAGGACTGGCTCAAGGAGGTGAGACAGTTGTTACTTTAGGGCGCTACTGCTGCAGAACATGCTGGATGATAGCGATGACACCAGTTTGGTGGCAGGACAGCTGGCCAAGCAGTACACCCCCACTCACAGCACTGGCACAATGGCAGCTGAATTGAATGTGTTTCAGAGACTCCTGACATGCTAACATTCTGATACCACTGCTGTTGCTGCTATCGACGCAGATGCTGGACTACAACGTGCCAGGTGGCAAGCTGAACAGGGGCATGGCAGTGTATGATGTGCTGGCATCCATCAAGGGCGCAGAGGTGGGCAGCTGCAGCAGTGCAGCCGGCTGTATCAACAGCTGCAGTCGATAGACAGTTGCTGCCTGTCACTGAATGTGCAGCAGCAGCAGCCACGGCTTGCTGCGGAGGCAGTACATCGGAGACGAGCACACCATTAGACGAAGGCAGTGCTGTTTCGGTGTGTTCGCAGCTGCTGGTGATGGCCTGTAGCCTTTGCAAAGCACACCCATGCACACATGCAGCTCCTTATCATTGCTGCTTGCTGCTGCTGCTGCTGCTGCTGCTGCTGCTGCTGCAGAACTTGAGCAAGGACGACATCTTCAAGGCCAACGCGCTGGGCTGGTGCATCGAATGGGTGAGCAGCAGCAGCAGCAGCAGCAGCAGCACACACCAGGCGCTGTTTGGGGCACAGCGGCAGCACACACATGAGGCGCCGTATAGGGCACAGCAGCAGCAGCAGCAGCAGCAGGCGCAGCACCCAGGCACGCTGTGTGGGGCACCAGGACAGCAGCAGTGGTCGCAGATCAAGCTGCTGATCGCAAGCCACATAGGTGCAGCAGAGCATCAGCGAAAGCAAAGGGTCAGCCCTGGATCAGCAGGCTGCGGAAGCAGCAGAAACCGTGCAGCACATGCAGCAGTGCGTCAGTGCCTGGTGCATGCAGGGTCGGGGTCAGCGCCCCCATCTCCCAGCCAGCATCAGCACAGTGAATGATGGTGGTGCAAAGCCGCGCTTCTTGCCGGCCGCCTGAGCTGTGGTCTGCTTGCAGCAGCAGCAGCAGCAGCAGCAGCAGCAGATGGTTTTTGTCTTGCTCAAGCCGCAGTCTGCAGATTCAATCGCTCAAATCACTGCAAGCTTGACAACATCAGGTGCACTTTTGCTGTCTCAGCTTCTGACAAAACAACAAATACGCGGTGTCACCTGCGCTGCAGCTGCAAGCCTTCTTCCTTGTGGCTGATGACATCATGTGTGATACGCTGTCTCAGCTGTGTTTGAACAACACAATCGTGCTGTGCCTGCCCTTTCCTGCAGCTGCAAGCCTTCTTCCTGGTGGCTGATGACATCATGGACGGCTCCATCACGCGGCGGGGGCAGCCCTGCTGGTACAAGCAGCCCAAGGTGAGGCGCGGGCGGCAGCAGCAGCAGCAGCAGCAGTGTATGTGACAGACTGCAGCTGAGGCAGAGCTGCAGCCAAACATGTGGCACCGCTGCTTGCTCACTATCAACAGTGCTGCTGCCATGACGTGATGTGGACAGCTGCTTGCTAGGCGCTCTGACATGGCTCAGCTGCCGCACTGCTGGCTTGGGGTCCTGCATATGCTTGCACATTCTTCGCCGCCATGTCTTGCATGCTCGCCGACACCTTTGCGCTAAATCACCTGCTGGGTTGGTGTGCAATGTGCACCGCCTAGGATGAACATCCCTTTCCACACACTGCCGCTGCTGCTGCTGCTGCTGCTGCTGCTGCTGCAGGTGGGCATGGTGGCGTGCAACGACTACATCCTGCTGGAGTGCTGCATCTACCGCATCCTCAAGTTCCACTTTGGCGGCAGCACAGCATACGGCCAGCTGCTGGAGCTGTTCCTGGAGGTGAGGGGGTGTTATAACTGTTATTTGTTACATGTAAAACAGTAGAAACATTTCTTTTGGGCCTTGGTGCCGTTTGCAGCGTGTGTGCTGCAGCGCATGGGCTGCTGCTTGTCTGTCGTCACAACCACACCTCTGACAGTCCGCGCTGCACACACTGCTGACGATCACCTACCAGACCAGCCACAGGCAGCTGCTGGACCTCACCACCGCACCATGCACACGCACCCAAACACAACCTCAACGTCTATGTCCTGCACATGCTGCTTCCCGCAGACCACCTACCAGACCAGCCACGGCCAACTGCTTGACCACAGCATCATTGCATTTTAACCAACATTGCTGCTGCTGCTGCTCGCCGCAGACCACGTACCAGACCAGCCACGGGCAGCTGCTGGACCTCACCACCGCACCCCCGGGGCACATCGACCTGTCCCGCTACTCCATGGACGCCTACCTGCGCATCGTGACCTACAAGACGGCCTTCTACACCTTCTACCTGCCCGTGGCTGCTGGGCTGGTGCTGGCTGGCGAGGCACGGCCGGCTGCCTTTGAGCTGGCCAAGTCCATCTGTGTGGAGATGGGCCAGTACTTCCAGGTGCGGTGGGGTTGTTTGGTGTTGTGGGTAGTTGCTGTTGGCGCAGATGTGTTGGCGCAGTTGTGAGCTGGCCAGGTCCATCTGCGTGACGATGGGCCAGTACTTTTAGGTGGGGTGGCATGTCGAAATGGGTGGATTGTATTGGATTGCCATGAGATTTGTTGTAGCTGCCTCTGAGCTGGCCAAGTCCGTCTGCGTGGAGATGGGCCAGTACTTCCAGGTATGGTGTTGGCTTGGATTCTGTATGTCCTGCTGTTATTGGGCTGCCGCGCAGTGTTGTTGTTGATGTTGTTGGGCTGCCAGTGGCAGGGACGTTGGCGCGCCGAGTCTATCTGCGTGGAGATGGACTGGTACCGCGTGGTGTTGACGGTCAAGATGTGTCTGCTCTATGGTTTGGTGGTGCTCCCCGGCCGAGTCCATTTGCGTGGAAATGGGCCAGTAATTCCAGGTGGGGGCCGTGTGGTGTTCACAGGTTGTCTGCTGCGCTGTTTGTTATCGCCTGGCCCAGAATTATATGGGATATTGCTGTGCTGTCATTGCAGTGCATTCTGCGGCTGCTGTATGGCTCAACTCGCGCCTGCCTTCGCCTGCAACAATGTTGAAGCTGGCTCTGCTGCGTTGCTGCCGTCTCTTTCCGTTGCTTTTCAACACCCCATTCCAACCGACAGATACAGGACGACTACCTGGACTGCTACGGCGACCCTGCTGTCATCGGCAAGATTGGCACCGACGTGGAGGACGCCAAGTGCTGCTGGCTGGTGTGCACCGCACTCAAGGAGGCCAGCGAGGAGCAGAAGGACGTCATCAAGGTGCGGGGTTACGCCGCCTGTAATCCTGTTGGGTGATCATGCTTCGGCTGATCAATGGTGTTGTGGCGGCGCATTCGGCAGCAGGTCGCAGCAGCTCGTGCATATGCTGCTGAACAGCAAGGATTGGGGCAGCTGGCATGCCGCACGCCGCCGTAAGCAGCACCACATCTTGCTTGGCCGTCAACTCACGCGCTCTGTTCAAATCCTGCAAACATTCCTGCAAAAACATTCCTGCAAACAACTCGCAGGCCAACTACGGCCAGAAGGATCCCGCTGCTGTGGCCAAGGTGAAGGAGGTGTACGCGCAGCTGGGCCTGGCATCCAAGTTTGAGGCTTATGAGGCACAGAGCCACGCACAGCTGAGCGCCACAATTGAGGAGCAGAGCCTACTGCCCAAGCAGGTCTTCACCAGCCTGCTGGCCAAGATCTACAAGCGCCAGAAGTAGGGATGTTATTTAATGTGTTATAACATGGCACTGGTGAGTGAGGTGCTGGCGGCGGCTGGTGGCAAGGCAGGGTGTGGGTCGTTTTCACCAGCCTGCTGGCCAAGGTCTACAAGCGCCAGAAGTGAGGTTGTTACATAACATGTTATGACGTGTTGTTCAGGTCAGTGTGGTTGCTGATGGTAGCTGGTGGCGAGGCAGGGTGTGGGAGGTCTCTGCTAGCCTGCTGGTTAGGTACACAAGCGTCAGAAGTGACTATGTATGCAGGAAACTCCACAGTGGATTGGTACATACTAGTGATGGCCAGTGGAAAGGCAACATGTGGATGTGACGGGAGGGTTGGCGCCATTATGTTGCATCAAGAGTGAGGCCGGGCGCGGACGCGCTTCGCCTGGACCGTGCAGAGCAATTCGCTGTCTGAGGTGGTGTGAGCGGGTTGCCAAGGGAGAATTTACAGTTGACAATGTACAAGCAGTGGGCTAAAGCTGGCGCTGGGTTGCCATGTGGCATGGGCAGTGTCCACAGCCTGGCGGCGGCTGAGTGGCGGTGCGGGGGTGCGCCTAGCCTTTGAGAGGGACAGAAGGCAGGTGCTGGTGCAGAGCTCTGCATATGGCTGTGTTCAGTGCATGCTGCTGGCAGCTTGGCGCCACACGTCATGTGGTTCGATGTGGGGCTGCTGCTGCTGCTGGTACTACTGTGTGCTCCTTGTGGAGCATTGCCAGTGGTGGTATTCAACACATGTGATACTTTTGCTGCGGCAAAGTGTATGTCACTGTTGGACTTGCAGTTGCTGCAGCAATGCAACGCCTGCATGCTGATGATGGCGTTGATGGTGCAATGCCTGCTTGTGCTGGTTGTGGTGTTCTTGTCACGCTTGGTAGCAGTTGCTGTAGTGCATATTGTGGATTGTGCATCGTGCAGGTGCGGGGCAGTCACTGCTGCATTATGGTGCATGCATTGGCGTCAGTGTGCAGAGGAAGAAGTGAGCATGAGCAACAGCTGTATCCTGTATTCACCGGTGCCATCGGCACAGCCCTGCCTTTCAGCAGGCTGCAACAGCTGCCATAGGCAGTGCAGCCTGTGCTTGATTGCTTGAAGTTTGGATACCGCAGACAGTGCTGTGGGGACAGGAGGGTCTCTGTGGCTATGGAGCACCACCGGCAAGCTGACCGGCTGGTACGTACAGTTTTACTGCACTACTGCTGTCTTGCCATAGTTTCACTTTGTGCACTTGCTTGAGCACCAAGTGGTTCAAGTCTCCCGTGGGACGTAGGAACTGATTGATTACAGTATTGACCTGTCCTGCAGCATCTGGCACACTACTGTTGGCGCGTGTGGTAGTGGTCAGAGTTGGTGTTGGCACACTGACAGATCGGTAACCACACTCAGGGCCTGCAGCATGTAGTGCGCCATCACTGCACGCCGTGTGCCTTGTGGCTACATCATACTTTGCAACTCTACTTA
The DNA here is from genome assembly GCA_030272155.1 of Tetradesmus obliquus. NCBI lineage: Eukaryota > Viridiplantae > Chlorophyta > Chlorophyceae > Sphaeropleales > Scenedesmaceae > Tetradesmus > Tetradesmus obliquus. Next base: position 1,060,591 of record CP126200.1, on the reverse strand, counting down.
TCATACTTTGGGAGTCCAATTCAAATCATGGCATGTGGCTGGCATCCAGGCCCTGGAGGGGGTGTGATGATGCCAGAGCTCGATCAAAGTTTTTGCTGCAATGCTGTGCAGTACGCAGCTGGGTGATCGCGATCAGGGGCCCTCGGGTAGCAGCGCAACATGTGCACACAGAATCTTGGAGATGAGACGGAAAATATAAGATGATCCGTGTCAGGAGTGACATAACACCAAGGTTCCTCGTGACACGTGGCAAGCCACCCCGTTTGACCGGCAAGAGTGACTGACCTGTCATGACAGTCTATCTTGTGGCCGTTATCGTTCAGAAGCTGCTCGCTTTACTACGATTCCGCTTCGCCCGGCAGTGCCCCGGCCTGCCCTTGCTCCCAACAGTGTCCCACCGCCTTCCGGTGGCCTGCGGCAAGCTATATAACCAGCGGATAGGCTAAACACTCCGCCCGACACATTATTACTACAACCTCATGTACATTGAACCGCTGCCATGGCTTCGACAGGCGCTGCATATCAGCTCGCCCCATTCAACAAGCAGTGCTTGCTGCTGCTGGCTCTGCTGTGCTTAGCTGTCCTGCAAGCAACCGCTGCAGACGATTTTCCTGATCCTATGTGCTCAGTTCCAGCCCAAACACCTCCTGCACTCTACAATACAAGAGGCAAGTAGCGCCCTTGCAGCAGGCAGAAGCTCGAGCAGCAGCACGTGTCAGCATGTGCTGCTGTGCAACGCCATGCAGTGCAGAGCTCATAGCCAGCTGGTTGTGCATACATGCTCATCCTGATTGCTCAGTCTTGGAACGTTGTCTGTGCAGGCCAGCTTGTGCCGCAGCCTCTGGCCAGGAGGGCCCAGCTGCCCGCGCAGCTGCCAGTTGACGCCACACTGCAGCGCGAGGGAGCCTCCTACAGCTGGCTGTACACACAGATCTTCAACCTGCTGGGGTGGGCGCCCTGCCCGCTGTCAACAACGCCAAGTGAGCTGGTGGCAAGCGCTGCAGCTGCGCACATGTATTATTGTGGATGCAGCGCCACCTGTTGCGGCAGCAGGCGCTTGTAGGCCATGCTGCTGGGCAGGCAGAGCTAATTCAACACAGTCGACTTGTGGTCAATGCGCAATGAGCAGGTAGTTACTACGATACACTGCAGCAGGTGCTGAATGAGGCAGCTGGTTGGCTGGCTGGCTGGATGGATGGCTGGTGGTCGGCAGGGCGCACTGGGGGCAGAGCCACATAAGAGCTCTGGTTACACATGTGACATGCGCCTTGCTGCTGCACCTTTTTTGTGCTGCAGAGCCGTACCAAGAGCCTGTTGGCTGGAAGCTGGAGGCAGTGCTCAACATCACCTCACTGTACGGCAACAAATTCACACAGGTGCCAACAGCAGCAGTGCTGCGGCCTGCCAGCACCAACATATCACGGCAGCTGCTGGTACTCATCCGGGGCTCAGCATTTGCTGGCGAAGAAGACCGCATTGGTGAGCTGAACAGTAACATGGGCCAATACGCATGCTGCCTCCTTTGCTGCTACTGCTGCTGCTGCTGCAGTGTGGCGGGGCGGCTAACTGTACAGCAGCCGGCGACTGTCTGAGTGACTGGACAGCGCGTGCTTTTGCATGCCAGGCAACAGCATCAAGCCTTGAACCGCATCAAGAGCTTTCAAACAACAGCTGCGCATCCAGCACAGCCGCAGCAGCTGCTGCAACTGTGCATTGCCCAGTCGGCATGACGTATTTCACTCTTCGGTTGTGCAGCTCCCCTCTGCAGTACAGCTCCCCTCTGCAGTGCAGCTCCCCTCTGCAGTGCAGCTCCCCTCTGCACTACAGCTGTGCAGTGGCCTGTCTGCACATAGAGCTGACAAGGGATAGCCAACTGTACTCACCTTGCTGCCTTTGCAACTGCTGCTGCCGCTGCTGCTGCTGTTGCTGCTGCTGCAGACTATGATTACTCGCAGATCGCCGCCCCTGCATACGGTGACGGCCTCATTCACCGCGGCTACCGCAACGCATCTGATCAGCTGTGGGGCAGTGACAGGGCAGGCCTGCAGGCAGTGCTGCGCAAGCTCATTGTGAACGCCACCAGTGGCCGCATCACCAGTGTGCTGTTTGCCGGGCACAGCATGGGGGGAGGCTTGGGCACACTGCTTGCTGCCAGGACAGAGGTGGGTGAGGTGGCAGCTGGCTAGTGCTTTGGGGAAAATGCAAGTTATGGATGTTGCACTCCATCACCAGCGGCAACAGCAGCAGCAGCGGCGGCGGCGGCAGTGTCAGCATCACAAACCAGCAGTCATGTGTTTAGTATCCTGCATGCAAGTTCAGGCTGCTCAGTTCAGGCTGCTTGCCCTGTCCACCACTCTTTTCCCCGCAGAAGTATCTGGCAAAGGAGTGCAACAGCACAGCCAACAGCACAGCCAACCCAGGAGCCTGCAAGTTCCTGCCTGCCTCGCTGCGAGCCAGGCCATTTGTGTCTCTGGTGGGCTTTGCAGCCGCCAATGCAGGCAATCCTGCCTTTGCTGCTATCTTCAACAGGAGGGTCAACGCGCGCCTAATGGACTTTGCATTTGACAGAGATACAAAGGTGGGCAACACCAGCAACGCAGCATATGCTGCATATCAAACGGCACCCAGCAGCTTGCGGGTGCAAAGCAAAAGGTTGGGGTTGTTGTTCCTGCATGTTTTTGAATCTGATTGTATGCTGGGCCCTGGTACTTGCTCACGTAGCAGGGCATTGTATGGGGGGCAGTTTAGTTGAAGCTTCAACTAACCGCCCCCATGGATCTGACCGCGACTTATGATGTTTGTCAGCAGCGTGCAATGCCATGCTGCTGAATTGCAGCTTCATGGGTACCTGCTTGCTGGACATCTTTGAAAACACAGCTGCGCTGCTGCACGTTGATGCTGTTGCCTGCCAACTGGACTGGTGATGTCTCCACTGCTGTTACTGCTGTGGAGTTCCTCACAGCCAACTGAGTCCAAAGTTTGGCTTCGCCGGCATGTGCTGGCCTGTTGTCTCGCCGCCACGCGCTGCAACCACTGCTGCCTTTGTCTGCCCACTAAAAAGTTGTTGGTGTTGCTGCTCTCACTGCTTTGCAGTTCCTGACAGCCAACTTTGCTCCTCCAGGCTTGCCAGTGCCTGCCACACCTGTCAACTACACACGCGTGGGCGGTGTCATTCGCTTTACTGCTCAAGACATGCCGTTCCAAAGCTCCACATGGGCCAAAATTGGCAGCGGAGTAGAAAGCATCGACCTTACTGCAGCAACAGGAGCAGAAGCGTTCCAAGCGTGGGAAAACGCACAGCAGTACACAATCGGGCTAGGGTTGCCATATCCCCGTGGGGACGTGTACTCTGCTGGTGCCCACATCTGCAGCTACAGGTGCATGCTGAGCCAGTTTGTGGCCAATGCAATGGGCGATTGGTGCCTGCTGCATACTGGCAATGCTGCAGAGCTGGCTAAAGCCTCCTACTGTGGCAACTTCCCGCCTTACGCCATTGCAGCGGTGTTCCCCACTAAGCCAGCTTACCCCTAGCAGCAAGTGGGGAGTAGGTGCAGCTACAGGCAGGATGGGAGCTGATTTAGGTATTGCTGTGACCAGATTGTCAGTGATCAGGCTTGAAATGATGTGATGTGAGCATTGTGATGTGTTCGACTGGTGAACACCTTTCAAATTTGGCGCCACTTTTATGATCTTTACTGTGCACATGCCGTTGACCATGACTTTAGTGATCTGTGATTGGTGCTCATTTTTGTGTTCCACTGCGCCGTAGCTATATTATTGGTGCCAGCTGTCGAACACAGCTACATAAATAAGGCGCACACAGTGTGCAGTGAATCTTGGTGCGTCAGCTTTGTCTGTTTGTATGTAGATAAGAAGCCTGAATTGGCTTGCCGAAGATTGGCCAGTGCAGGTTGCTTTGGGTTTTCTGGGTCACATAATCATGCCTACTGATGAGAAGGGTTTTTTAAAAAAACAGAAGGTCCAGGCACAGGCGAATCTGCATGGCCAATGAGCAGTGCACCGCTCAACGTGGTGCGGCAGGTAATGCTAGCAGGCTGCTTGCCAATGAGTGGCGGCAATTGCTGAGAGCTCTCCTGTGGCGGGTGATGGACATGGGTTGTGCTGTGGGAGCAATAGCTGCTGTGTTGCTGTTGGGGGCCGCTGCCAGCACTTTTACATGATGGCTGAGGAGGCATGGTTGCAGTTGCAGTATGCATGATTGCATTGTTAGTGCACAGCTGCCGCTCCGCTGCCAAAAGAGCAGGGTGAGGGCCTGTGCTGGCTGCATTGCTGCAGTGCTTGCTGCACAGGCAACCAGCAGCTGCACGGGCTGTTGCTTGGATGTGCAGCAGCATCGCCTATGTAGCTGTTCTCGGCTTGACCTGAAGACCTGCTGTATGCACAGTCGTGCGGCAGGCTTCAAAACTGAGTTGAAGCTGCCGTGCGAGTGCAAGATCATCACAATGATGCTATTAAAAAGTCTGTTTCTGGCTGTGCTGGCTGCATGTTGCTTGCAGCTGGCAGGTCCTTGTTGGGACAAGTTGAGGGTGGCCAGCAGGGCCTGCTAAAGTGCATTGCTGCATGCTCATTGTGGAGTGCTGTCAGTGGCGGTGGCTGACATATTCTTTTGCAGCATGTGGCTTGTTCGTTGAGTCGTGCGCAAGCCATGCCATGACCTGCATACTGGTGGACTCGATTGAGCAGCATCATGATCATGGCTTTGGGGCGAACTTCTCCCGTCATGAAGACATGCATCATGCATAGTAGGAGCTGCTGCAGCACGCCCTTGTGCAGTCTGCAGTACCATGATGGTGATAGCTGTGTGGGCGGTGGCTACACCCAGTGTTGGTGGCACCCACACCGGAGCACGGGATGGCGCCAGTGCTCAAAGGATTATTCAAGCATGAGCAGCAGCTAGGAGCTGCACTTGTAGCTGTGGTTGGTACAACCCTGCTGCAGAGGTTATGGCCGAGCAGCTGTGTAAGAATTGAAAGTTGAGGTGGCTGGCAGTGTGAACAGCACAGGCAGCTGGGCTGCTCTGCGGTTGCATGGAGTCTGCAATCATGCCAGGGCCCTGGCGTACACGTATCGTTGCGAATTGGTTTATTTTTTCATAGAGATCATGTGGCATCCCATATAACGCGCATCATGTGCAAGAAGGACACGAGATGCAACGCCAAGATAACAGTATCCTTGCCTTGTCAAACTGCCATGCCTGTCACCAGCCATAGGCCGGGCAGTACCCCGCTTCGAACGTCATGTGACTCACCTCAGGGCAATGCCAAAACAGAATAAACTCATATGGTCGTACACGATTAGCTGCTGCCTGTTTTAACTACCGCTACGACCAGCAGTGCTCCGGCAAGCCCTTCGCTCTCACTACTTCCGGCACCCTGCTGCTAGCTGCAGAGCCAGTGCACGGCTGATTCCTCCTCTTGAATTTAGAACAATCACTATAACCTTCAGCTTCAAGCGCTGCAATGGCAATCGCAGGCGCTGCAGCGCTGCTCGCAACCTTCAAACAGCAGTGCTTGCTGCTGCTGCTGGCTGTGCTGTGCTTGGCTCTCCTGCAAACAGATGCTGTGGACGTCCGACCTGATCCATTCTGCTCCACTCCAGAACAACCACCTCCGGCGCTCTACAACACCAGAGGTAAGCGCTACCCCTTCCAGCAAGCATGCGGGAAGTTGAGCAGAAGCAGCGCCTGCACGAGCTGCTGCTCAACGTCGTGCAGCACACAGCTGGCTGACTAGTCAGCACACAATGTGAGCTTAACTATTGTAATATGGTGTTTTTTCCTGCAGGCCAGCTTGTGCCGCAGCCCCTGGCCAGGAGGGCAAAGCTACCCGCGCAGCTGCCAGTCAACGCCACACTGCAGCGCGAGGGGGCCACCTACAGCTGGCTGTACACTCAAATCTTCAACCTTCTGGGGTGGGCACCCTGCCCCCTGTCAACAACGCCAAGTGAGCCCAGTACAGTCAGCGCAGTGCTGCAGCTGCCAGCTGCCAGCAGCTGCAGGCACCTGTGGCGATGCAACACCCTTGCACGCAGAGCTATAGCTCATGTAACAGGCACGGCGTGCGCCTGCAGCCATGGCTCTATGAGCATCGTCATGTTGCTGAACAGTTGACAACGAGCTTGCTGTGCATTTTGCACCCGCAGAGCCGTACTCTGAACCAGCTGATTGGAAGCTAGAAGCAGTGCTCAACACTCAGTGTATGCCTTGTGCTGTGCCTGTTGCGCTGCAGAGCCGTACCCAGAGCCTGTGGGCTGGAAGCTGGAGGCAGTGCTCAACATAACCTCCATGTACGGCAAGGAATTCACACAAGTGCCAACAGCAGCAGTGTTGCGGCCTAACACTACCAATGTATCCAGGCAGCTGCTGGTGCTCATCCGCGGCTCAGCGTTTGACGAGAACCGCATCAGTGAGTGCATCCGCAGCTGGACGGCGAGCACACCGTGTGCAGCAAAAGCAAATGCAGCAAACGGGTGAAATTTGGCGGTCGTCAGCCCGCTGTCACTTGCGGTGTGTCAACAACTTGTGGTGTGTCACTTGCGGTGTGTCACTTGTGGTGTGTCACATGCGGTGTGTCACTTGCGGTGTGTCATTTGTGGTGTGTCACTTGCGGTTTGTCATCAGCTCGCTGTCGCTTGCGGTGCAGCTGCGCAGCGAGCGGCCTGCACGCAGCTGCTGACAAGGGCCGGCAAGCCCTCCTCAGCCTTGGAGTATAGTAGTCGACATGTTGCTGCTGATGATGATGATGATGATGCCGCCGCTGCTGCTGCTGCTGCTGCTGCTGCTGCTGTAGACTATGAATACTCGCAGATCGCCGCCCCAGCGTATGGTGACGGCCTCATTCACCGCGGATACTACAAAGCATCTGAGCAGCTTTGGGGCGATGAGACAGCAGGCTTACAAGCGGTGCTGAAGAAGCTCATTGTGGATGCGACCAGTGGCCGCATCACTAGTGTGCTGTTTGCCGGGCACAGCATGGGGGGAGGCTTGGGCACACTGCTGGCTGCCAGGACAGAGGTGGGTGTGATGTGATGTGATGGCAGCTGACTGATGATGGATGGCTCAGGCCCTGGCCCGGGACGGTATGTGGTAGATGCCATGCTGCAAGCAGCGACAGCAGTAGCAGCAGCAGTGCCGATTGCATCAGCGGTCGCATAGGTGTCCACAGGGGATGCACCATTGGCGAGGATTGCGGCTGGTTGCTGTTGGCAGTGGCAGCAGCGCCCATCACGCATGCACCCTGGCAGCTGTTGTGTTTCCGGCATGCAAGAACTGAAGTGACTCATGCTTCTCATGTGACACCCACTTGGCGCCTTCCTCACCTTTCCACTGCTTGCCCGCCTATCTCCCTGCGCGCCGCAGAAGTACCTGGCAAAGGAGTGCAACAGCACAACCAACCCAGGAGCGTGCAAGTTCCTGCCAGCCTCGCTGCGAGCCAAGCCACTGGTGTCTCTGGTGGGCTTTGCCGCGTGCAATGCTGGCAATCCTGCCTTTGCTGCTGACTTTAACAAGAGGGTCAACGCGCGCCTCGTGGACTTTGAGTTCGACAGGGTCAGAAAGGTGAGGCGTGCCAGCATTGAAACACAATTCACGTGTGCATGTACATGTATGCTGGCGTTGGCTGGGTGTAGTCTGTGTTGCCTGCAGCAGCGACAGGCGCTGGCTGGCAGTCATCGGCTGATATAATTCATGCAGCAGGTGTACCTGATGCGTGTCTTCTCAAGTGCTCTGCGCGGCATACAGCAGTTTGCTGCCAAATCTGGCCATCATCGGAACTACATGCTGGCTTGAACCACTTGTTTCACTGCTACACTGCACCTTGCTGCCTGCTCCTGCGTATCTGCCTGACATGCTTTCCATCTGCTGTGCAGTTCCTCACTGCCTACAACACTACATCAGACTGGCCAGCACCCGCCACCCCTGTCAACTACACTCGCGTGGGCGGCATTGTGCTGCTCCCTGCCAATGGTATGCCATTCCAAAGCTCTGTGTGGTCCACCATTGGCAGCACAGTACCAAACCTCGACCCCACTGCACCCCAAGGCGCGCAAGCGTTCAAAGATTGGGATAATGCAAAGCAGTACAAGATAGCGTACTTTGGGCTGACATACGCCCGCGGCACGCTGTACTCTGCTGGGGCCCACATCTGCAGCTATAGGTGCATGCTGAGCCAGTTTGTGGCCAATGCAAAAGGAGACTGGTGCCTGCTGCATACTGGCAATGCTGCAGAGCTGGCTAAGGCCTCCTACTGCGGCAACTTCCCGCCTTATGCCATTGCTGCTGTGTACCCCACCACACCAGCTTACCCCTAAAATGAGAGTTCTAGGCCCAGCAGTGCATACTGAGGAGGGCCATGAAGAGGCTGGTGGGGGTCTGTTTGAGGGTTTGTTACTGAACTTGACAGAGATGAGATGTGCATGTGTTGTGACGTGTTGTGATATACAGTTTCCGCTGTGATCCATGGGGGGTGGCTACCCTGCAAGTGGAACGGGGCCTGCAACACTGCATTGAAGGCTCAGCAAAGAGTTGTACTGACATGGCAACATTGTGTGGTGCCGCGTTTGGCGACGGCTGCTGTGGTGGTTGAGCTTCACCTGGCGAATGTGCATGATCAGCGCAACTGCATGCGCAATAATTGGGGGACACAATACGTCAGCAGTCGGACGTTTTCGGCAATGCAACATCTTGATGCACCTGGATGGAAACCTGGGCCTGCTGAGGGTGGCATATTGTCATACTAGACAGCTGCACACTCTGCGCTACAACCTACGTATGCATGATGTGATGTTTGCCATGTGTGCATCATTACAAACACGGCGTGACTCTGGTGCTGGCCTGTGACCTGTTCTGAAATAGGGTGTAGGGTTTTCAGCTGCGGGATGGCAACATTGTGGGGTTGAGGCAATGCGTTGCGCCATGCGCCATGGCAGCCATGTCAAATGTGTTGTACAACTGCATGTTGCACCTGCTTCTTACATCTTCCGTGCACTCGCATGTGCGCCGGCTTGTTACATCTGCATGTTGCACCTGCATATTACTTCTGCATGATGCACCTGCATACCACATCTGCGCATCACATCTGCATGTCACATCCGCATGTGCGCCTGCCTGGCGTGCGCGGCAGCTGCATTGGACACCCTGCATCGCTGCATCGCATCAAAGAGGTACACATCGAATCGTGGGACGACCAAAGCTGTTACATCAGCCTCACATGTGTGCTGCGTAGCACAACGTCAGTTTGCTAGTTCAGGAAGCACTGCGGATGGGTGAGCCTCAACAGCAAGGCTGACGCATGTGCGCACTGTTCCTTCTGCTGTTGCGGCTCGAGACATTGCCGCTAATATGCTGCTGGCCGAGCATCACACTGAGCTGTCAGCAAGGCGCAACGCGCCTGAGCTTGCCACTAAGCTTGCCCTTTTTGGCGGCTTTGGTTAGGGCCAGGTTGCACAGACATGGCGTGCACCTCTTGCATGATAACGCACCTGGTGATGTGTATGGTGCACCTCGGTGGTCGGCACTAAAAAGTTGGGTTGCATTGCTCTGCTCATTGGATGAGTCGCCGCAACATTGTCAGCCTGCGCCCGTAGAAACAGCAGAGCATTCTGCTATTTTACGACGTGTGTGTGTTGTGCATGTTGCCTTCTGGTGTGTCTGGTGTGTGAGCTGCGCGTCATGTTGCTGGCCTCACCTTGCCCTGTTTGATGGTCACGGTTCATGTTGTCACGATTCATGTTGTTGTTTGCTGCAGACATGCACAACGGCTGCTGGCCCCTGACTCGCAAAAGCAGAGGCTCTTTTCAGGTCATCAGGCTTTGCAGGCTGCTAGAGCTGATGTTGCTGCTCCTGCTGCTGGCTTTGGAGTTTCATAAAGACAGTCTTTCAGCAGCTGTTGCAAGACCATTGGCTGGTTTTGCTAGCTGCGGCGATACTGGCTTGTGGTTGTGAGCAGCATGCTGCTGCATCATAATCATCGATGATACCATGGCACAGGCTGACATGACATACTCAAACACTTTGGCAGCAGTGCATGTTGGTGATGTTGCCAAGTCTTGACATGTCATACAATGCTGCAGCACAGGGGTGTCCTCAACCGCCCCCTGCCTGTTACGTGTAGCGGGCGCTGTGACACTGAAGTTGCAGACGGAACTGCAAGGTGCTTACATAAAGTGCTGCCTCCTTGGTACTCACGCAAGGGTTCCTCGCTTGCCAGCACTTGGTGCGGTGTAGCATAGCCTTCCCGCACATGGTGTGCCATGCATACTGCGCGCCGCATACCAGTTGTGCTTGTAAGTGGGAAAGATGCGACCTTCTTGCTTGGGCGGCTACGCTTTGATTTGGCGGCCACATGGCACGCCAGCATGCCGCTCTGACAAAAACACATTTCCAAGCGGCACTGTGCGCCGCGCCGCGTTGTTGGTCAGCGCTAGCGTGTGGTGTACAGCGTGCACTCAAGGCATATCAACATATTCAAGTGATTTTGTGCCTCACTGATACTGCATCAGTGTTGCAGGCAACGATGCCATGGGTTGCTCGTGAGCTGTGCATCCCCTAGGATCAGGCCTGCTGTGCCACAACCCTAGCTGGCTGGTGACTGCAGTCTGGTAGCAGTCTTCATCACCAGCCAACGCCAGGCAGCGATGTAATGCGTCATATTGCCGAATCAGCGATTTTGTCACGAGTCTGCTGTGTGCTGATCACAATCACTCACCAGCACTTGTTGAGCTGTTGTGCTTTCAAGCTGCTGCTACTGCTGCTGAGTAGTTTCAACGCCGTGTCGCTGCCTGTCCTACAAACCAAGCCGCCAGGTTGTTCGTGATGTAAACTGCAGTCAAAAGCTGCTGCGCCTGCAGCTTCCCTGAACAGTCAGCAGGCATGGCGAACAATGACGCTGTGCTCGCGGAGCTCGAGGCTCAGCTGCGTGCTCCCGACAGCATCCTGGAGCCAGGAGTGCTCGATCTGCTCAAGGATTACCTCCGAGCAGGCGGCAAGCCGCAGGCAGCGATCGAGGACTTGTCAGAAAACTACTGCGGTGTGTACTGCTGCAGCAGGCTGCACCTAGGAAGTTCGGCAGCTGCTGTTCATGCTCTCCCTGGTCAAAGTGCAGACGTTGAATGCATATGAGTGTTGTATCTATAGTAGGGCAGGTGCAGCAGCAGCTGTATGCCAGCAGCAGCACCAGCAGCAGGAGCGGGAGCCAGCAGCACCAAAGCACACCTGCTGCATGTCATGGTTGCCAAGTTGCTGCAAAACCAGAAAGCAGCAAGCAGAAGCTCAGCACCACAGCTGACTGCTGCGCTTTTCCGCTGCACCACATCACCAGAAGCCGCAGAAATTGAAGAATGAGCCAGGGGGCAAGGTGCCACCTGGTGTTGGGCGGTACCTGGGCTGCTATCAGGGTACCCTCACTGCTGTTGGTGCTCGTTACTGTCACTGCCTGTGACGACACTGCTGCTGCTGCTGTGCCGCTGCCCTGCGTTCACCAGGCTATGCCCAGATGTGCAACGTCATGTGTGAATGGCTTGAGATAGCAGACGTGCGCACCAGCAGCAGTAAGCACGGCAGCAGCGGCGGTGCCCTGGCTGCAGCTGGGCCTTCCAGTGCAGCAGCTGCAGGTGGTGGCGGTGCTGCTGGCGATGCTGATGGTGGCGTGCCTGATGAGTTCACACTGCTGTCGGTGAGGCACATGCAGGCAGACAACACACACAGAGAGGCATCTGCCTCGTTGCAAACTGTTTGAAGGCAGCAGCAGCAGCAGCAGCAGTGCCTGTTCGATTCGTTGAGGCCTGCTGGTCAGCGTCCTGCTGTGCTACTGCCCAGCCATTAGCAGGCACAGCTGCAGCCGCAGGCAGCTACTTTCAAGTGAAGTAGCAAGCGTTGATGTCATAACACATTTCAAACGCCTGCAGGAGCTGGCCAAGGAGCGCTTTGATGCTGCCAGGTGTCTTGGTGTGTTCAGGCACGGCCACCCAGCGTGGCTCAACATGCGATTTGTCACATTCTGTTGCAGTGTACAACTATGTTACAATACTTGTTAAAAGCCTGCAGGAGCTGGCCAAGGAGCGCTTTGATGCAGCCAGGTTCCTTGGCGTATTCAGGCGCGGCCACCCGGAATGGCTCAACGAGCTTATTGCTGACAGGCGGGGGCGGCAACTCATCTATGAGCTCAGCGCGGCGCACCGCAACAGCCTGCTGCTCAACTACGCCATCCAGCACATCCTCAAGCAGGTGCGTGTGATGACTGAAGCTGAATTGAGGTTGTTGCTTTGTATGAACTTTGATGTGGGCTGCTGCTCAACTACGCCATCCAGTGCATCCTGAAGCAGGTGCAGCTGCTGTGTACGGGCTGGTTGTGGGAAGCATAAACAGTGCTGTGTCTTCATGTGGCCTGCGGCGCAGCCGGCTGGGGTCGACCGTCTATGTCAGGACGGTGTTGGAAAAACGCTTTTCAAGGCCGCGGGTCTGGTGCAACAGCAACGCTGCAGCCATCTCTTGCACTCACTCTGTATGCACGCTTGCCGCTGCGTGCTTGCCGCTGCGTGCCACTTGCAGGCCATGAGGAGGAGGTGGCCCTTGTGGGAGGCTCCATGGCCAGCTGCTTCTGAAGTGTACCACAGGCTGCTGCCGCTGCACTTCACCTCTTCACACGCGATTGCTGTACACTCTGCTTTCAAACAACCTGCAGGGCCATGAGGAGGAGGTGGCCCTTGTTGGAGGCTCCCTTGCCAGCTACTTTGAGGTCTACCACAGGCTGCTGGCCACACGCTTAGCAGCAGCAGCACGCACAACCACCTCAAAGCAGCTCGCGCAGATCGCCGCAGAGATTGCAGAGTCCTGCGTGGCAAGTCAGCACACCTACGTGCACGCACAGCAGCTGCTGGCGGCTGCTGCGAGCTGGCCGGGCGGTGGTGTGTTTAGAAGGTTAGGGCAGGAGGTGGAGGCAGCAGCTGTGGCGCAGCATGGCGGCACAAAGGTGTACCAGCTGCAGGTGGGCATGGGGTGTCATGTACACTGTTACTTTCTGTGTTACTTGAGGGTGTTGCATGTGGTTACATGCGTTAGGAGGTGGAGGCTGCTGCTGTGGCGCAGCATGGCCGTGCAAAGGTGTCCCAGCTGCAGGTGAACTGCATGGTGTAGCGTGCTGGCTGTGCATGTGTGGTGTTATTGGTAGTGAGCCAGGACTTGTTGCCCCTTTGTCTGCCGCTACACTGCCGTGCTCCCGAGCTGCTTTGCGCTATGATTCTTCTGCCACTGCTGCTGCAGCCGCTGCTGGTGCCACTATCGGCCTCCCCAGAGGAGCGGCGAGCAGTGGGGCTGGTGTCAGAGGTGCTCACACGCACCGCACCCAGCTTGCCCGGTGGGTTTCTTGCAATTTGCATCTTCGGAGCATTTAGTAGTTGCTAGCGCAGTGATGCTTGGCCTGCTCGCTTGGGGCTGGTGTCGGAGGTGCTGACACGCACAGCACCAAGCCTGCCCGGTGAGTTTCTTGCATTTGGGAGCTTCGAGTAGTTGCTAGCGCAGGTGATGGCTTGGCCTGCTCAGCTGGGGCTGTGTCAGAAGTACTGACACGCACAGCACCCAGCCTGCCCGGTGCGTGCATGCATTACATGAGCATTCAGGCGTTGTATTAGCGCAGCAGCGCTGTCCTTTCTCAGCTGGACAGGCTGGTGCCGGAGGTGCTCACACGCACAGCACCAAGCCTGCGCGGTGAGCTAACTGACGAGCTGTGAGCTGTTGCACAGGAAGCACAGGCATCATCAGCGCGCTTGCTCAATGCAGCACATGGCATGTGGCACCAGCCCACCAGCTGTAGGCACTCAGCTACCAGTACATGATGTAGCTGCCCTTGCCTTGCTCAGCGGTTTCTTTCAATGCAATCTCTGCTGTCGGGCTGTATATCAGCAGGCAGTCTGCTGTTGACAAAGCTCGTCCGTACTCTGCACAGCATATTTTGACGCCACCCTGCATACAGACAGGCTGCTCTGTTGCTCACAGCTACACACCCACATGTTGTCACGCCGGCCTGTTCTTGTAATGTTGATGCTGCTGCCCAGGGGGTGCCACATCATCATCGCAGTCATCAGCAGGTGGTGCTGGCAGCGCCAGCAACCCAGCACGCGCAGCAGCACAGCTGACGCAGGTGGCGCAGCAGCTGCTGCAGCTGCTGCAGCTGTACACGCAACAGCAGGAGCAGCAGCAGCAGCAACAGCAGGTGGTGCTGTCTGTGCAGCCGTTGCAGCACCCTCGCTTGATGCAGTTGATGCTGTCAGGTGGGTTGCTGCTGGTATGCCGCTGTCGCGTTGTGTGGGGCTTGCACGCACATGTGTGATGTGCTCCGCCACTGTTGCAATGCATGCTTCCGGCAGGCTGTGGGCACCCGCAGCAGCGCCAGCTACTACTGGATCTTTTGCTTGATTGCCTGGCCTGTCTGCATGCACTGCGCTAGGCGCACTGCGCATCCCTCTGCCTCCTGCTCTGCAGTGCCCAAGATGCCACCTATGCCTGCTGCTGCTGCTGCTGCTGCTGCTGCTGCTGCGTGATTGCTTGCTGCAGGCATGTTTGCCTTAGACGGACCACAGCAGCCCCAAGCAGCAGCAGCAGCAGCAGCTCAGCCGAAAGGCCCAGACCTCACAGAAACCTGTGTGCAACTTTTAGCCCTAGCAGTAGCAGGCCCCCAGCAGCAACAGCAGCAGCAACAACAACAGCAGCAGCAGCAAGACCATCAGCAGCAGCAGCAGCGAGGCAGCAGTCCTGTTGCGCAGGTGGAGAGCCATGCTACAGTGGAGGGTGTTGCAAGGCTGCTGCGGCAGGCGCTGCAGCTGACGCAGATGGTGTCAGGGCCTAAAGCCAAGTTGGGGCCAGCAGAGCTTGACATAGCAGCACAGGTAGGCTGGCATGTGTGTGCTGCTGCGGTGGGTGCTGCAGAGCTACGTTGTGCATTAGCAGGAGGGTTGCAGCTTGAACGCATGGACTGCAGCGCTTCCTGCAAGCATCTACTTCGATGTGTTTTTCCTGCAAGCATGAGACAACAGCTAACCTGACCTGACCCTAACGCTTGATACTTCATCCCTGCAGGTGTGCAAGCAGCCCATTGCCGCGCTGGGGCTGCTGCAGCACTCTCAGGCCATTTTGTCTAAGTTCAATGCCTATCCTGCACGCATGGGATGCAACCTATACTGCTCATGCACGCAATGCCACTCCCTTTGGGCTGTTGCAAGCATCAACTTGTCTCCGGCCGTCTCGGTTTCCGTGCAAGCGTCAATCAACAGCTGCCGGCTCCACCCACATGTTCACTCGACACGCGCTGCGTCCCTGCAGGTGTGCAAGCAGCCCATTGCCGCGCTGGGGCTGCTGCAGCACTCTCAGGCCATGCTGAGCGATGCAAATGCTTATGGGGATGACAAGCCTTCTCCCTTCCTGCCCAACCACCGCAAGCAGCCTGCACGCATGCTCTGCAATGCTTCCTGCAAGCATCCCCTTGAGGCACCATGCATCTTTCGTCGTGGTAGCGATCAACAGCTGCTGGCCCGTCTGGCTTCTTCCACCTGCTATGCTGCTGCAGGTGTGCAAGCAGCCCATTGCCGCGCTGGGGCTGCTGCAGCACTCTCAGGCCATGCTGAGCGATGCGAATGCTTATGGGGAGGACAAGCTGGCGCCCTTCCTGCCCAACCACCGCAAGCAGCCTGCACGCATGCTCTGCAATGCTTCCTGCAAGCATCCCTTGAGGCACCATGCATCTTTCGTCGTGGTAGCGACCAACAGCTGCTGGCCCGTCTGGCTTCTTCCACCTGCTATGCTGCTGCAGGTGTGCAAGCAGCCGATTGCTGCGCTGGGGCTGCTGCAGCACTCTCAGGCCATGCTGAGCGATGCGAGTGCTCATGGGGAGGACAAGCTGGCGCCCTTCCTGCCCAACCACCGCAAGCAGCCTGCACGCATGCTGTGCAATGCTTCCTGCAAGCATCCCCTTAAGGCATCATGCATCTTCCGTCGTGCTAGCAACCAACAGCTGCTGGCCCGTCTGGCTTCTTCCACCTGCTATGCTGCTGCAGGTGTGCAAGCAGCCCATTGCCGCGCTGGGCCTGCTGCAGCACTCGCAGGCCATGCTGAGCGATGCCAACGCGTATGGTGATGACAAGCTGGCGCCGTTCCTGCCCAACCACCTGTCGCTGCTGCACAGGGTGGCTTGCGAGCAGCCCAGCCTCATCGCACAGGTAGGGGCAGTGTGTGTGAGCTGCTGCGCGTCTGGGTGGACCAAAAGAGGCAGGAGGGTGATTCGACACATGCTGCCCAACATGTACAGAACACCCGGCTTCAGAAAGCTACTGCAACTTGCTGGTGTGTGTTTGGCTGCCACAAGCTTGTTTCCAGTCTGCACTGTGCTGGACACCATGCTTTCTGGTTGCAGGTGCTGGGCGTGCTGCGTGCCGTGCTGGGTGCGCTGGGCCACAACCGGCCCGAGCTGTCGCGCAAGGTGCTGGGCTTCCTGGTCAGCCTGCTTGTGAGCGGGGCGGCAGACGCAGCCATGGGCATGGCACAGGACTGGGCGGCAACAGCAGACCCCTCACTCATCCGGCACTTCATACAGCTGGTGAGCCTCTCTGGCACCACAGCATCAAATGTGTTGCTGCCTGAAGCAGCGTGTCTTCACCTGGGTTTGACACTCATTTCTCCAACACCAGTAGCAGCCTGCAGTTGCTGACATGCAGCTGTGTAGAGTGTGGAGCCGTGCTATGTCTGCGGCCGTTGCACACGCCCTGCGGGACAGTCCCATGCTGCTCAAAGATCATGCTGCTGCTGCCGCTGCCGCCGTCCCCAATTCCACAAAAGGTGCCGGAAAGTGTGGAGCCGCCCTACTGTGCCAGCTTTGCGCGCGCATGCTTTGCGTGATGCATCCAATCCCCATGCAACAGACGATGCTGCTGCTGCTGCTGCCACTTGTCTTTTTCCATCAACTGCAGGTGCCGGAGAGTGTGGAGCCGCCCTACTCCGCCAGCTTTGCGCGCGCCACGCTGCGCGTGATGCAGAGCGATTCCCTCAAGTGTGCAAATACTCATGCTGCCGCTGTTGCTGCTGCTGCTGCTGCTGCCACACCATACATCAACTGCAGGTGCTGGAGAGCGTGGAGCCGCCCTACTCTGCCAGCTTTGCGCGCTCCATGCTGCGCGTGATGCAGCACAGCCTGTTCACGCGGCTCAAGGCCAGCCACACCGCCATGCTGCAGCAGTTTGCGGCGGGCTGCCGCGAGGTGGCCTTCCTGCCGCCACTCAGCAGGAAGGATGAGGACCTGCTGCTGGAGCTGGCCAAGTGACGCCAGGGCTTAGGAGGTTGCATTGCTGCTGTTTTAGTTGATCTCTTTGTGGCTTGAAGCCGCCGATCAGCTGGAAGGACGAGGACCTGCTGCTGGAGCTGGTTCAACGGACTAACGTGTAGAAGGAGGACTGGTCTGCCAGCTGGCTGCAGCGCCTCTAGGATGACTAGTTTGATACTGTGATGTGACTCGTTGTGGCTTCACTTATTGAAATCACACCTGGCCAGCAAGCAGCTGTGTGAGATGTTGAAGTGGACAGAACGTTCCTGCAATGCTGCGGGTGTGGGAGCCGTGCAGGCACCCCAGTCAGTCTCACAGATGTGCATGTGCATGTGACAGTCACCAAGAGCTGTCATCAAATCACCACACATTGCCTGCTGGCAAACATGAAACTACATATGTTTGCAACAGGACATCCTCTTCACAGGTTCTGGTTTGCTAGCGTTGCTGTGAACTCTCACCAGCACGTCGAGTTCGAGCTCAAGCCATCGGACGTGCGGCATAAAGCTGATCAGCCCAAGTTGAAGTAGGAAAACATTCTCTTCACAGGTTCTGGTTTGCTAGCGTTGCTGTGAACTCTCACCAGCAATTTGAGTTCGAGCTCAAGCCATGGGATGTGCGGCATGAAGCTGATCAGCCCAAGTTGAAGTAAAAAGAAAACTCTACTGTGACACTGTCTCGGCACGGGCTCGGACGGGTGAAGTCACTCCTGTGCCGTTTCACAAGGTGCGCCTGATACGAGGAGCTCACCCGCTTTCTAGTTGTACGCACGGCATAAACGTTATGAGGAATCCAAGACCTTTCCATGGGTCAAGCTTTCGGGCTCTCTACCGCTGCAACAGTACCATGCTGGGTTGGGTTGCACGCGCTGAGCGGTGACTGCTTCGCACACCAGTTCCTTACTGCCTTGCTTGAGCTCGCCGCTGCTGTGTTGTTGCAGGTGTGACAGACAATGAGCCTTGATTCACTGCAAGCTGCGCTAGCAGCCTGGCAGCAGGAAAGACAAAAACACAGCCGCTTAGCTTACCAGGGTGACGTGCTGCACCCTTTTGAGGAGCTGCCTGAGGGGCTGCAGAACATCATCTTGGACATTGCTACGGTCGCAGCTGCAGATCCGAAGAGCTTTGTGCCGGTATGGGAGTGTTTGTACGGCGAGCAAGCTGCACACTGGCTTGGTGAGGTGGAGCAGCGTGACCTGGCAGGTGACAAAGCGCTGATGGACCTGGCGCGCAGCATCGTGCTGGACCCTTCCATGCGCAGCCCGCACTATGGCAGTCGCCTTTGGCTGCAGGATGGCGCACTGGTGGGAGCGCAGCAGGTGAGTAGAGCGGCCCTGGCAGTTCTTATAGCAGGCTTACCGCATGTGGCGCGCACGGCTCTGGCAGAGCCGTGTAACGTAATTATTATGTTACGGTGCAAGTGTATGGGAGTGACCAGACAAATCATGGAGGATGTGTTATTAGGACATCCTGATGGATTTGTCGTGGAAGGAACATACATGATTATTTACTGGCAGTGGCATAGCCACTCTGTGTAGTGAAGGGGTGTTACATAACTGTGTTATCGGTCTGCTGCATTTGCATGCGTACAGTGCAGCAATTAGCTGGGCTGATCGTTGAATTGAATGTTTGTTTGCTTCATGCAACACGCCGTAGGTTGGGCTGTGTTGCATTCAGCTGTTTGCTTTGCCCTGGCAGAGCCGTGCACGCCCACATGGCAGGTCGCTGGTATGCCGACATGGGCACTGTCAGTGCTGCTGGAGTCAGAAGTGTTTGATACTGTTTTCTTCATACATAATGTGCGTTGCTTGCATCTGAGCAGCTCTTCACCCACCCACACACTTACCCACCCACCTGACGCCGCAACAGCTGCTGCTGGAGCACAGTGCAGAATCTGCTGCTGGGTGGTTTGGCTAACAACAGTGCCTGGCATGCTGCAAACACTGCAGAAACATCCTGTGAGATTTGCTTACCTAATTGGCAAGGTCGGCAGCAGCAGCAGCAGCAGACCCACCTCCACTCCAAAGTCCACAAAGCAAGAAGACGCCTCCTTCAGCGCAGCATGCTTCAATGAGCAGCTGCAGGGCATTGACTTCTCTCAGGTCAGGGTCATGTGCATCGGCCTGTCGCAGCTCCCACTGCCCTTCAGCAGCTGGAACATGCCTCAGCTGCGGTACCTGGCATTGTCATGTGGGATGGCAAACCTGCCCGAGTCCTGCGCCAACCTGGCAGCGATTGAGGTGCTGAAACTGCATGGCTGCGTCGCGCTTGGAGTGCTGCCAGACTTCCTTACCCAGCTGGCTACTCTACGGCAACTGGACCTCAGCAATTGCATATGCTTGGCGGAGCTGCCAGCATCGTTTGGCCAGCTTGCAGCGCTGCAGCGGCTGGACCTCAGCCGCTGCATCAGTTTGCAGGCGCTGCCAGTATCGTTTGGGCAGCTCGTAGAACTGCAGCACTTGAACATCAGTGCCTGCAACTGCCTGGCTGCGCTGTCACACACGCGAGACCAGGTGGGGGAGTCGGTCCGACAGAGGCGGCACACGCTGCCGTCTGTGCTAGCTGCAGGGCCGGCAGTCATCACGCAGCTGCGCAGCCTGCGCACGTTAGTGCTGGTTGGCGGCACGAGTGAGCCACAGAAAGCTGCCATAAATTCATTCCTCCTAGAGGAAGCGGCCCTGGGGCAGTTTGAGCCACCTGTTGCTGCTGCTGCTGCAAGCATCTGCAAGTCAGTGTTGGCAACGTTGAGCGGCACGCAGACGCCACCCGCGCTCCTGTCAACACTGGCTGACCTGGCTGCCACCTGGGCGGCTGCTGTCACCACCAGGTGAAGCGCTACTGGCAGAAAGAACGATTTGCTATACCTAGGTCTGAAGCGCTGCTTGACAGCAAGCTTGGGGTGATCAGTCAGCATGCACAGCAGCAGTACGTGGCCTGCAGCTGCGCAGCAAACCAACCAGATCCATTCAACTGTGATTTTCACGCATCTGCTTGCTGCGCTGCATGCAGTGAGGAGCTGAGCGACATATGCTGCGCGCTGCGGCGGGCGGACATTGACTTGGCGGGCGTCTGGGCTGAGGAATGGGGGTTGTGTGCAAGCCTGCTCAACGAGGGTCGTTTGCAGGAAGCCCTTATGGTTGCAGGCAGCGCAGTGAAGCGTCTGCATTGTCAGCTCAGCAGCCTGGGCGACGGCATCTCAAAGCTAGGTGCGGATGCAGCAGTCTGGATCGTAGCAAGCTGCGAATGCTCACAGCTACAGCAGGCACTGTTGTGTCTGCTTGGATTGAGACTCTGCACTGCAGATATTGGCAGCCTTGTAAAACTTGTCAGCCCAGAGGTACAGCAAATTTGGTTGCATACAAATCAAGCAGGTGCAAGCCTAGCCTGCGATGGCATCATTGGTAGAGTTTAGTTGGCGGGTGGCTTGTCTTGCATGGGCTGAAAGTCAGAACAGACTTGCCGCTTTTACCATTGTATAACAGTGCCTAACACATGCAGGCTTGGACGGCTTACTCGACAACATGCTAGCATGGCGCAGCTCAACGGACATCAAGGAGGTTGCACTACGCCTCTACAAAAACCTCAATGCCGCAGATTCATCGCTGCTGCATGCTGGGCTGACAGAGCTGCAGCTTCTGCTGCTTGAGCTGCTATCCAGTGCAACGGCTATTCATACAGCCTTCAAACAACAGCTGCATGCAATGCAGCCGCCGCCACAGCAGCAGCAGCAGCAGCAGCAGCAGCAGCAGCAGGAGCGGCAGCAGCAGCAGCAACCACATACAAAGCAGCTTGACCATGGCTGGCAGCCTCAACCATCATCAACCGCGGCTGGCAAGGCATCACCTGGGCCAGTAGGAGAGGCTCTTGAAGAGGATGACAGCTGCTGGGTGCAGGAAGTTTTCTTTGTGACTGACCGCAACTACAGCGCCGCAGCCCACTCAGCAGGAAAGCTGCCTAATGCCTTTGGCAATGTGCAACAAGATCTCACTCGGTGCGGCGTGGCCAAAGTGCGCATTCCAAAGGTGTGGCTATGTCTAGAAGGAGATGAGCACTGTTTACAGCTATGTTGCAGATGCACGTCGACAGCTTCGGTAGTTTTGAATAGTTGGCCTGCATGTGCTTCAGGGTTAGGGTCAGACTGAAGGCAATGTGCGAAGGTTAATGCTGCTTAGTACGGCATACGCATGTATAACAAATATCTTATGTGTTCAAGTTCCACACTGCTGGCAAATTGATGGCGGTGCTGCGAGTCAACGTTGAAGCGGCAGCACTGTACTGCTGTACCACGTGCTCTTTACCCAACTTGCCCTGAACATGTGGTGTACTGCCATGCTCGGGCATGCAGGAGCACCGACTCGGGGTGTCGCTGCCGTCTGGGGCCATCATCGATGTGGAGGTGATCAGCAGCCGAGCACAGTTCTTTGACAGGCTGCGAGTCAACCTCGACACAGCAGACAGCCATCATGAGCTGCTGCTGTTCATCCACGGCTACAATGTGGGCTTCAAAGGGGCAGTGACTTCTGCTGCGCAGCTTGCTTTTGACACCTCTCCTGATCACGCCAGCCGAACTGCGTTGGCCTTTGACTGGGCATCTCGTCACATGCCGTTTGGGTACTTCAGCGACCTTGACCGTGCTGAGAATGCCAGCAGCAAGCTGCTCAGGCTACTGGACGACCTCACAAAGAACCTGCAAGACCATACTGCGGTGAGCGGTGCTGCTGGGTGCACAAACAGCACTGTAGCTGCTTTGCTCGGCGCAGCGACCGCAGCAGCAGCAGCAGCAGCAGCAGCAGCAACAGCAGCAGCAGCAGCAGCTGCAGCACCAACAGCAGCAGCACTAGCAGCACCACCACCACCAGCAGTAGCAGCAGCAGCAGCGCCAGCAGAAACGTAACTTTGTGCTTCTGCAACAACTCAGTCCTCCAGTCGTTCGTACTCACTCGAGTGTTTGATGCAGCTCACATCTCATACAGACACTTGACGATGGGTCCGAGTGACTTGTAACATACCATGAGGTCAAAACTATACTTTACACCTTGCTCATGCCGTGATGTGTCCATCTGTGTCTCTGCTGCCGCAGGTGTGCCACGCCATCCACATCACCGCCCACAGCATGGGCAACCGTGTGTTGCAGCGTGCCCTGTCCTCGCGACACCTGGCACCTGGCACCGACGACAATTGGCAGCTGCTGGATCGGGAGCAGGAGCGGGAGCGCGGCGTTGAACGGCGGCTGCACGAGCTAGAGCGGAGGCCGGCAATTGAGCGGTGCGATGTTGAACGGCCGCAAGGGGGGCTAGAGCTGATGACCGAGCGGCGCAATTATGGATGGCGGCTGCAAGAGCTAGCCTGTCGCAACCCGCAGTTGCAAAAGCGCGAACAGGTTGTGGGACAGGTGCTGCAGCGCCTTGGGGCTATGGCGAGCTCCAGCAACCAGAGCTGGTCGGTTACATTTGCAGCGCCTGACGTGCCAAGGGCAAAGTTTGAGGAGCTCATTGGCAGGCTGGGCACCCTCACCTTCAGAGAGGTGAAATCTCGGCTGCTGGGCGGGCGCCCGAAGTCCAAGCGTTGTGGTTGCTGGTGTGGGAACCTTTGTGAAAAGATCCCACAGCAGCTGCACCTCATTACAGGTGTGGCAAGAGCACCTGCACCCAGCGGCGACTCAGGAGCTACAACCGCTGCCGTGCAGGATGTGCAGGCAATCCCGCCCAAGCTAACGCTGTACTGCAGCCGCCTGGACTGGGCGCTGTGGTTCTCCTCCTGCCTGCGGCCAGATGACAATGAAGGGCGTGCAGGCATCTACATGTGGGGGCCGCTGTCTGCTGTGCGCGGCCGCCACAAGTTCCACGTGTTCATGGACGCATGCCTGGACACAGTCACGGTGCTAGGTGCGTAAACAGCGGGCCCAGTTAGCTAAGACTGCCACGCATGTTAAGGCAAGCAGCAGTGACAAGGCTGATTTGAGTGCTTTGCCCGATACAGCAGCTGCACCTGCTCCCTGCCGTTACACCTTACTCACTTGCTGTGAGATGCGTGATCCTAGGTGCGCGCAGTAAACAGCTGAGCTCCTCGGACAGCACTGGTAATTTCTTGGCCTGGCAAGCAGCAGCAACAGTGGATGTCCTCAGCTCTGCAACCCTTGATTGAAGCATTTCACACGCTCAGCAAGCTGCAGGTGTTCCAAATGATGAGACTGTCAACAAGTGTCTTGCCTGCTGTTGCCACAGGAACACCCCCGCGGGACTGGCTCTGCCACGGCTACTTCCGCAGCAGCCAGCAGCTGCTGCTGGACATGAAGTGCATCATGGCTGGGGCTGACCCACGCACGACCGACACACCAGCCTCGTCCGAGGTCACGGACTGCGAGGACTGCCTGGCTCGCGCAGACCACCGCGTGCCAGAGCGCCCGCCCCGCGCAATCGACCTGCGGCTGCAGCTGTAGGCAGCAGGGCAGAGTGCATGACAGCCATACGTAGCGTTTTGCACAGCCTCGTAGGGTCAATTGCAGCTGCGCAGGCTCCGCAGCTGCCGCAGCTGGGCGGCTGTCTGTGGTGCTGTGGTGGGGTGCTGTGGTCAAATGCAGCTGGGCTGAGAACGGGCAGGGTTGCATGCTGGCAGCAGCAGCCTGCTGCGGCAGCAGCTCCATCAGCAGCTGCTGCGGCAGCAGGAGCCGCAGCAGCAGGAGCCGCAGCAGCAGGAGCCGCAGCAGCAGCAGCAGCAGCAGCAGCAACAGCTATCAGCGAGGGGCATCAACTGTGGCAATAGCAGCTGCAACAGCAATTGTAGCAGCAGCATGTGCACAGTGCATGCAAGAGGGACAGCAGGCAGCAAATAGAGGTGACCCTTTGCCTTGCGGAACAACGGTGTGCAGTTGCAAGTGCAAAGCAAACAACCAGCACTACCAGTGGTGACAGCATGATTTGCCAAGAGCGCAGCTGCAGCACTGATCAAAACAGTAGCAGCAGGTGATATCAGCAGCAAAAGCAGCAGCAGCAGCAGCAGCAGCAGCAGCAGCAGTAGCAGCAGCAGCAGCAGCCACAGCAATGGCAACAGCAGCAACAACAGTCGGCCATATGACCATGCCCTGGTGCTGACAGCGCGCAGCATCAGCAACGCAGCAACCAGCAGCTCCATAACAACTGCCCACAGGTGAGCAGCAGTTGCAGAAAAGAATATGTTGTGCGTGTGCAGTGGCAAAGAGACATTTGGGCTACATGCAGCAGTGTCTTGCTGCCTGCTGCGTGTTCAATGCAGCAGGTTTAACATCTTGACTGCTGCATCGCTTGTGATGTCAGCAGCAAACATTGCATATGTGTTGAGATGACGCAGCGGTGCTTGCATTGCTTAGCGTGTCATATGTTTCATGCGCCTTTGCCGTGGCCCGTAGTAGTGAAGGCTAGCAGGCAGCCTGCTGCTGCGGAGCTCCTCGCTACACTGCACAACACACGCGGCTGCTGCGCACCAATTAACCAAACCTCACAATCAGGCCGCAACACCTGTCGTTCACGTGTTCAGTTTTGCGTGCCTGTTTTTCGTTATCCTGCTGCTGTTGCAGGTGGCGCCACGTCTCATCACAGTCGTCAGCAGGTGGTGCCGGCAGCGCCAGCAACCCAGCACGCGCAGCAGCACAGCTGACTCAAGTGGCGCAGCAGCTGAGGCAGCTGCTGCAGCTGTACACACACACACGCAGCAGCAGCAGCAACAGCAGGAGCAGCAGCAGCAGGTGGTGATATCTGTGCAGCCGCTGCAACATCCTCGGTTGATGCAGCTGATGCTGTCGGGTGAGTTGCTGCTTGGTTGGCGATCTCTTGTGTTGCGGGTGGCTTGCATGCCCGTGTGTGCTGCGCTCCGCCACTGTTGCAATGCCTCCGACAGGCTGTAGGCACCCGCAGCAGCGTTCGCTATCTCGGGATCTTGTGCTTGATTGCCTGGTCCGTCTGCATGCACTGCGCTAGGCGCACTGCGCATCCCTCTGCCTCCTGCTCTGCACTGCGTTGCATGCCACCCACTTACTTCTGCTACTGCTGCTTTCTGACTGTTTGTTGCAGGCATGTTTGCCTTAGACGGACCAAAGCAGCCCCAAGCAGCAGCAGCAGCTGCAGCAGCAGCAGGTCAGGCGGAAGGCCCAGACCTCACAGAAACCTGCATACAACTCTTAGCCCTAGCAGTAGCAGGCCCCCAGCAGCAGCAGCAGCAGCAACAGCAGCAGCAGCAGCAGCAAGACCAGCAGCAAGACCAGCAGCAGCAGCAGCGGGGCAGCAGTCCTGTTGCGCAGGTGGAGTGCCATGCTACTGTGGAGGGTGTTGCAAGGCTGCTGCGGCAGGCGCTGCAGCTGACTCAGATGGTGTCAGGGCCCAAAGCCAAGCTGGGTCCGGCAGAGCTTGACATAGCAGCACAGGTAGGCTGGCTGCTGCTGCTGCTGCTGCTGCTGCTGCTGCTGCTGCTGCTGCAGAACTACGATCTGCATCAGCAGGAGGGTTCTGGGAGCAGCTTGAACACATGGACTGCAACTGTTCCTGCAAGCATCCACTTTGGCTTCTTTTCCTGCAAGCAGATAGGTCAACATCCCCTGACCCAGCTGCATCCTTCCATTTGTCCCTGCAGGTGTGCAAGCAGCCCATTGCCGCGCTGGGGCTGCTGCAGCACTCTCAGGCCATGCTGAGTGACGCCAATGCGTATGGTGATGACAAGCTGGCGCCCTTCCTGCCCAACCACCTGTCGCTGCTGCACAGGGTGGCCTGCGAGCAGCCCAGCCTCATCGCACAGGTGGGGGGCCGCACTGCAGGGTTCAAGCGGCCAGAAGTGTGGCTGTCAGGTGTTGCTTATGCCATACATGCACCCGGCCCACAATCGTGAGAACCATCAATACCTGGTCAAACCTGGTGCTTGTGCGCATGGGGCCGCTGCAAGCACGTTGGCATCGTGCATGTAATGGAGTCTCTGCCGTCCTGCAGGTGCTGGGCGTGCTACGAGCCGTGCTGGGCGTGCTGGGCCACAACCACGTTGGTGTGTTTGCAGGCCCTGCAGAATAACAGATTGTTGCATTGCCACTGACATATGGCCACTGCAAACCCATCCTGCAGGTGCTGGGCGTGCTGCGTGCCGTGCTGGGCGCGCTGGGCCACCACCACGATGTGTTGGTATGCTTTGCAGGCCCTGAAGAGTAACCAATGTTATCGTCACTAACATTTGGCCATTGCAAACACATTCTACAGGTGCTGGGCGTGCTGCGTGCCGTGCTGGGTGCGCTGGGCCACAACCGTCCCGAGCTATCGCGCAAGGTGCTAGGCTTCCTGGTCAGCCTTCTTGTGAGCGGTGCATCAGATGTAGCCATGGACATGGCACAGGACTGGGCGGCGACAGCAGACCCTTCGCTCATACGCCACTTTATACAGCTGGTGAGAGCGTGCTGCGGGTACTGCTGACATGCAACTGCTCGGGGCGGACATGTGTGGCCATGCATGTACATCTCCTTGCAGTGCGCGCAAGATGTGTGCTATGTGTTATGGGTTTATGGGCTGACTAGTGGTGTCAGGGGCGGCAGATGCAGCCATGGACATGGCACAGGACTGGGCGGCAACGGCAGACCCCTCGCTCATACGCCACTTCATCCAGCTGGTGAGAACAGGGGAACAGCAGCGCATGCCGGCAGCTGCTGGCTTGTAGCTGCTTGGGAGTGTGCATGCTTTGGGTCCTTCAGTTCAGCCTCAATGCCTGTTATGGCACGTTATGTTGCTGCTGCTGGAGAAGCAGCAGCTGCTTGCGAGTGTCACGCCATGTACGTCATCTTATAGTGCTTGCAAAGCGTCACAGCCCAATGCTCGATACCCCAGACTTGTGCTGCTGCATCTACAACTGCTGTCTGGCCCAACCTGTTGCTCACCACAGGTGCTGGAGAGTGTGGAGCCGCCCTACTCTGTCAGCTTTGCTCGCTCCATGCTACGCGTGATACAGCACATAAATTTGAACACATTTTCAAGCTGCTGCTGCTGCTGCTGTTGCTGCCGCTGCTTGCGTTTCCACCTGTGCCGTAGGTGCTTGAGAGTGTGGAGCCACCGTACTCGGCCAGCTTTGCGCGCTCCATGCTGCGTGTGATGCAGCACAGCCTGTTCACGCGGCTCAAGGCCAGCCACACGGCCATGCTGCAGCAGTTTGCAGCGGGCTGCCGCGAGGTGGCCTTCCTGCCGCCACTCAGCAGGAAGGACGAGGACCTGCTGCTGGAGCTGGCCAAGTGACCCAGGGGCTTGGACTGCTGCTTTGTTGACAGTGACTCTGCAGTTTTTGCAGTGGCAGTTTGACAGTGAATTGGCAGATTGTTTTGCACTTTTTGGGTGCGCTGTATGTGCTGGCAGCCTGTGGTGTTGCAACTGTCTGCATCGCATACGGGAGTGCAGCACCTGTCTGGCGCTGTCTCAGTAGACTTGGGGTGGCAACTATGTCTTACAAGTGCTCAATACTTGTGTGCCTGGTGCAAGCATTTGGAGCAAAAATGACTATCATCATAACATAACCTTCGTCTGAAAGCACTGCAAATATCTTTTGTCGCCTGGTTTTGTTGGATATGGTGGTGGGCACCAGGCGCCTGGTTGTCACGGGGCTGGGAAGGGGGTAGGGGTGAGGGCGGGGTAGGGTGTCTGGGGTGCGGGATGCATCCCGCACCCATATGGGTGTTACACCTAACAGTGTTACGAGGGCGGGGTTGGGGAGGCAGGGTGGGTGGGAGGGTTCGAGGGCGCGAACCTGTTGCACCGCTGAAGTACACCGCAAATAGCAATGGCAGAGTGCCCACGCGACCACGGCACGTGGGTTGTGGGTTAGTCTCTGTATGTGTGTTATGAACCCATTTGTGGGTTTGATCATGAGCCACGTAGCCAACATCCGTGCCCAGAAACGTCGCGCCAGACCGCACCAACTACAGCTGCAGCCTGATGGTACCGATGGGGAGCTTCACGCCCGTTGACTGGAAAAGAGCGACAAAACAAGCAACGCAGCCTCACCAGTAATTCATCACTGCAGCAGTAAACGATGGGCCACAAAGCAGGCATACATGCACCCCCTACTTGAACTACAACTACTGCTGCTGCTCCTGCTTTTTTGCGAGGAAAACATCCAATCAACACGCCTGTGCTGAAAGTGACGACCTGAGAGTGTCACTGACAACACTACATCAGGGCTACCTCAGGCTACAAAGGAGCAGAAGACCGTCAGTGCTCGTTCCCCCTAGGCATCGTGGCTACTGGGAACAGCACTGACCAGGTTTTGTTTTGTTTGCAGGTAATACTAGAACAAGTAGAAGGAGCAGCCGCAATAGAGTCTGAAGTTGAAGCAGCCATGATGGCCTGGGGGCGCCCCCGGGGCGCCGGCGCCGTCTTGCTATGTGAGTATGCATGATGTTGCATTGTGCTTCAATGCTTGTGATGTATGCAATCGGCAACTTTCTTTATACGGCACGCTGCTACTGGCGTGGTTGGCATAAGATGGGGGATACAACACTGCCCAGCCGCTGGGTGCACCAGGTGCACTAGGCTAGTGTGCCGTCACGGTGCAGTCTGGCGGCCGTGTGCTGCCAGTGTTATGCATCCGTACTCACCCCCGGCTGCAGCTGTTACCAGCAGCAATCAGCAGATTCGATCCAGCCATCGGCCCCATAACTGGTAACACCGTGTCGGAGTCTGGCCTGGGTGACATGTCACTGTGTACACTGCTGTCACTACGCGGATCACATGCTTTGTAAAACCAATGGGGCTGTCGTTGGTGCAACTTACACACGAAATTTACTTTTTAAAGCTGTTTCTGTGGCTTGCGTGGGGAGTTGTGTCCGATCAGTGGCCAATTGTGCTTCCTGCATCCCTTGTCTGCCTGGGCACCCGTCACGTACAGGGTGATCCGTGTTCATCAAACACTCGTGCTTCAGATTGGTGGTTGAGGCCAGCCTTGCTTCTGGCACTGGATGGTGAGACTCTCCCCGAAATATGGTGACGTTTTCCCCGGACCCGAGAGTCAGTGTATGCCACTGTCGCGTTGTACGCACATCAAGTAATGAGACATGCCGTATTTGTGTGTACACTGGCGCTGCTGCTTTTCCCTCGGCATGCTCTGTTCAGACGTACTCACTTTGCTGTGTTGAAGGTGGTGTTGTGTCCACAGCCACTGCATGGTGTGTTCACAGCCACTGCGGTAATACATCTGCATCAAGGCCTAAATGCTTCGCTTCTTGACTGCTGCAGGTGCCACCAGCAGTCACACCCTTGCAGGCCTTTAAGGCAGCACTTGATTACTGGCAGCAAGACAAGGAAGACATGTCTGCTGTACAGCAGCAGGTGCACGCACTTGCTGCGCTGCTTTGAGCAGCTGGGTGGCTGGCAAACCAACGTTGTCCTGGACATTGTTGTACAGGACATCGCATCAGTGGAAACTGAATGGTCTGCAGACAGCTTAGAGCCAGTCTGGACCAGCTTTGTAAATGAAGCGCATCCAGCGGCCGCGCAGGGTGCATGCACGGCAGCGCTGCGGGAGTTGCTGGAGGAGCTGGAGCAATGTGATCTGATATGGCTGGAAGGTTACATCAGGGCTGAACCGACGCTGGCTGAGTTTGCTGCGGGTCTCTTGATGTGCCCTTCCTGGGGCAGGTCGTGGCTTGGCACTCGACTGTGGGTATACAAGAAGCAGGCAGCAGACGGCAGCACACAGCTGGAACTGCCACGGCGTCCGTCGGTGAGCGGTGCTTGTGCATGTTACGCCTAAAAACTGGATTGCGCTTTCTTGTACCGCTCCCTGTGCCGCGCACACAGTCTAGGTCAGCCAATTTCTTTGTCATTTGGTTCTTGAGTTGTTTGAAACGCAACGCATGAACGTGCGCAGCTGTGTGTTGTTTGCTGCATTCCCAGCCATCAACCCACTCTGTCAATTTCGCAAGGCATTATTCGTGCTGGCGGTGGCAGTCTTGGCAGTAGTGTTGCTGCGCAACCAGCACTGTTGTTCAGCGCCTGCAGGCAGCGCACAGCAACTTGTGCTAGCGTACGACAACAATGAAACTGAGACTCAGCGTCTCTGGTGCGCTGCGTTTGTCTGCAGATGCAGCCTTCCATGGTTTGCATCGACAATGGCAGCTGCACAAATGAAGCCGAAGCCGCAGCCATCTACCAGCAGCTGCAGCAAACAGACCTGAGTCAGCTTAGAGCGCTCATCTTGCGCATGCCATGCGACCCTCAGCAGCTGCACTGTAGGCGTAGTCTCGCCTCTCACCTGCTTCCTGGTGAGCTGCGCTACCTGGATCTGGCAGGAAATGGGTGTGTAGAGCTGTCGCTCTGGTCAAGAAACCAGCCTCACCTGCGAGTGGTTGACCTCAGCAACTGCCGGCAGCTGAACCAGCTGTCTCCACATCTCTGCTCCCTGGAAAAGCTGACCAACCTGAGCCTCAGGGGTTGTCAGCAGCTGGCTTTGCTGCCTGACGAATTTGGCGAGCTGCAAGCACTGCAGGTGCTGGTGCTGGACAACAGCGGCATCCTTGAGCTGCCGGCATCCTTTGGGTGATTGTCAGCGCTGCACACGCTGTCTGCCTGTGGGAGTCGACTAAAGACTATCCCAAACAGCTTTGGGAAGCTGAGGGCGCTGCAAAAGCTGATCCCGAGTGGCAGCCGAACCTGACAAACCTGCCGGAGTCTTTTGGTAAGCTAGCATCCCTGGCAAAGCTGGACTTGAATCACTGCAGTGAGCTCACAGAGCTGCCAGAAACATTTGGGCACCTCAAGGCGCTGCAGTCACTGGAGATGAAGTGCCCTGCCCTGCAGGAACTGCCACAGTCAATGAAGAAGCTGGCTGCGCTGACTAAGCTAGATCTGCAGGGCTGCATATCACTAGCACAGCCTCTTCCAGACAGCAAGTGGCCTCCTAAGCAGCAGATTGAGCATGTTCTGAGTCGGCAAGACATTCCTGCAGTTGTGCAGCTGGCAACGCAGCAGGAGACCATGCTGACAACGCTGGAGCGCATGAGCTGGCTGGTGGTGCTGCTGGCAACAGCCACGTTCATCGGCTTCATGCAGCCACCAGGGGGCGTGGATACTGACAGCAAGCAGGTGCTGGTAAGCAACAGCACAGCATGCGCGTCTATTGAGGCTATGAAAATTGACCAGGCAGCCCTGAGGGCCTGTGCACTGTCTGTCTTCTTTGTGCGCTGGATGGCATGTCTTTTGGCTTCTCAATTGGCTGTGTCATGATGATCATCATCATGTCCATGCCAAGGCGGCAGTTTGACAATGAGAGGTAGGAAGCTGGCCGCTTCTGGCTGCTGCTGCTGTTGACCTGGGTGCTGCTGTATGTTGCGGTGCTCACAGGCTTTGGTGCGTTCATCGCATCTGGATTGGCAGTGCACAACATGGCAGCTGTAGTGGTGGGTCCTGTGGTTCCTGGCATGATTCTTTTGGTCGCTGGGATTGCTGCCATTGTGCTGCGCTTCTGGTTGCTGCACCCTGGATGGCATGCGGTGTGGCTTGCATTCTCATGCAGTGGCAGGAGCAAAAGCATGAGAAGCCCACCAACCCAGATGTGGAGCTGGGGCAGGACATGTTCTGGACGCACTGCAAGCAGGTGCTGCAGGCAACACCAGATCAGCAGCGGCAGCCAGCTTGGCCGGTCACTGTGACGGGCTGCTTAAAGGAGCTGCAGCAGTTGCTGGGCGGCAGCCAGGACGGTGCCGGCAATGGCGACAGCGGTGGCAGTGCCTCCCAGGAGCAGCAGCAGGAGCAGCAGCAGCAGTAATAACTGTTGCTGCAGCTGTGCTGAAGTCGTAGGCGGCGTGTGTAAACCTGCAGCAGGCGTGCATCCATGTAGTTTACAGCACTTGCAGCTGTCATGGCTCCACTTTGCGAGCCCCCTGGCACGCGGCTCAGCTTGTTACGCGCCCTGCATCCCTTACGGCATGGTGATGGTCATCGGCATCATTGAAGTTTGTCATGTTGCTTGGTCAAGTGCAATGCTGCCGAAATCAGTGCCCCCTGTTGGTTCGACGCAGCATTGGTGTACAATACATTGTGAAAGCTGTGTAGCAGTGTGCTGTTGCTACGCGTTGCTGTAGAGTGTCTGCATCTAGCAGTGATGCACGCCTCAGGTTAATAATGTATCAAAGTCTGCGCATGCGTCCCACTGTCCCCTGTGCCCAAGGCAAGTGAAATATAAGATATAAAGATATAAAGGCACGCTTGTTAGCTTAACCTTGTGGACTGCATGGTGATCGTGCTGTGCCATCATTATCGCCGCTGTTGCTGATTTGTTTTGTCCCTGCATTGTGGCGCTGATAAGTCATGACTGCATTGCTTGCTGCAAGTTGTTGTGCGGGTGGTTTCTTGTGAGTATGCTTGTTATGCGGGTTGGTGGAACGCCTGTACAGGCACATGTGTTCCTGCTTCAATCCCTCCCATACAGCTGGTTGCGTGCAAAACCCTTCAGCACTGCAGCTGGTGCAAGCATACTTCACAGCATGAAAAGCACGACAGGCTTTTGAATTTATCCCAAGGCAGCACCCTTTGATGTCAGCTGTGATGCTTATGTGGAAAGTGATTGATGGTGCTGCAAGTCATTGTGTTTGTTGTCGCGCGGGGGGGGGGGGGGGGGGGGGGGGGGTCCCTCACGCAAAAGACGTGGCGGGGGTCCTAGCGGGTGCCTGCGGGCTGTGGGAGCACAGGAGGCTGCAGGGAACACAACGGAACAGGGGGCAGAGCAGGCGGGGGAGCAAGGCGGCAGCGGGCTGCACCACAGCAGCTGCAGGCACTCGCGCTGGGCTAGCACTCGTGCCACGGACTGTGCCAAATGCTGCGAGGGACCGCGACACCCAAAGCAGTCTGATAGAGCGAAGAGGGGCAGCAGTAGCTGACTGGACTGGCAAGGCAGGGGCTGTAACCGGACAGGCACTGGCGGTTGACGGCAGTGGGCTGGTTGTGAGCGCAAGCTGTCTTATCCGAGTCCGCAGTTATGCTGTGAAGTAAGGCAATTGACTATAGAGCAGCAAGCAGCAGGGAGTGCGGGCTTGTGCAGAGAGCTGACAGGACCAACGGTCAAGCAGTCGAGTGGGATCGCTGTTGCTTACGCTCAGGCTTCGCCTGGCTGGCAAACAAGGCACTTATGTGCACAGAGACTGTATGCAGGCCTAGCAAAGCACTGCTGTAAGGGCGGAGTCAGGGGACTGGGAGAAACTGGTGAGATGGGATTACACCTGTGCTGGAAGCCAGGGCAGCAGTGGCTGTGGCTCAGCTGGATCACTTGTAGAACGAGACCACTCACGGTATAAACCTGTTCGGGCCTTTAACTAAGCAGGGGCGTAGCAGAGAACACTCAGAACTCACGGATGTACACGGCAAAGTGGTTTGTGTGACACTGCTGGTGAGCAGGCACTTACGGCAAGGGCCTGGTGACACTCAAATCAAGCGTACAGTGAACTATTGAGAACTCACGGGTGTGCACGGCAAAGTGGCCTGTGACACACTACTGGTGAGGAGGCACGTACAGTGAGGGCACCTGGTGACACTGGCTGCAATGAAAAACTTGCAGTCCTATTTATACCCCTGACGGCATGCCGTCAGAACCTCTCATTGGAGGTTGTACGTGCTACAATCCTGGTCACAACCACGCATTGTAGGTGGCACGACCTACTATGGGGGCAGATGGGGCTGACCCAAACTTGTCACTTTGAACCAGGACCTCGCATCACTAGCAAGACCCATAACTGGCAGGACAAGCATCGAGTCATAAAAAAAGCCAAAAATACTGAATCTGTATCCATTTAGCTACACACCGACACTAGCTTTGCATGCTCTGGCCACGTCTGTGGGTAAACGATCAGCCGGGAATTGCGACAAGGCAAGGAGCAGCGAAGCACTAATAACTTCGATAAAGCCTTATTATCATCACAAGTCCCGGGAACACCCAGCAGCAAAGCGATTGTCTGGTGACGCCACAAGTCCGTAACCATGTACGGCAGGCACGAGGGCTCACCATTGCTGTGCAGCACTGCTGGAGCTTATACATCACCGAGTACCGCAGGACAAAACCAGACGAATGCTTTAAGCTGTCGAGCTGTTTGCAGGTCAACAGCAAAACCAAATCGACACTGCAGCAGCAGCACGAGTGACCAGGCAGCATGCTGAGGGCGCCAAAAGCATGCTCGGTCATGACAGCAAAGCATACCGTAGCACTCTATTTTGAAACGTCATAAACAACCATCATGCTATTGCTTGGCTATTGCACAGCATGGGTCAGTATGTACAGCAGCCGTTGCCCAAAAGGCAGCGGGACACCAATGCACGCAGCAAAGCAGCCGGGCACTTGCCAAGACAGGGGCACTCGTCACAGCTGACACCTCATAAGGCGCAACAGTTGTATTGGGTGGAATCTGAGAAGCTTGCAGAAGGCGTAGCTACACCTACAGGTGTCTAATGCAGTAGGGCAACTCAGTTGCCTTCGTGGCCACCTGCTGCGTGTTGGTCTGATGATGGATGACTGTACCCTTTCACATAGCTGTCATTTGGTCGGTATATCCACAGCAACACACACCACAAAGAATCGTATGCCTTTGTCCGGATGCAGCTGCCTGCTGATGATCAACCATTCCCCCAAAGGGCAATTACAGGCTCTGCTTGACCAGCATCCACGGCAATCAACACTCATTACAGCTGTACACATGCACGTGCGGAGCACTGCCGAGATGCCACCCTGCCCTGGCACAGCTGACACCGGCACAAACATACTGGCATGCCATGCAGCTTGCAGAAAACGAACCGATGAACTGAACAAGCTTAGCATCAGCACATCATCGGTGCTGTTCAGTACATTACAGCCGCTGCAGGGCATCAAAACTCCTCCAGCAGCTCATCATCACAGCCATACTCATCATCCTGAGGAGGCAGTGGCAGAAACTCGCCACGCGCCTGCCGCCCATGCATTTCAGCCGCATCCGTGCCATCAACAGCAGCATCTAGCACATCAGCAGCAGCTTCAGGCTCTTCTTCTTCCTCCTCCTCCTCTCCTGTATCCTCCTGCTCTCCAGCAGCAGCACCCATAGCTGCATCTGCATCATCTGCATCTGCAGAGTGTAGATTAAGGTCCGCCTCTTCCTCTGCTTGCTGTTGCTCTTCTCGCTGCTGCTGCTGCTGCTGCTGCTGCTGCTGCTGCTGCCCTGCACCCTCACTCGCTGCCGCACTACCAGCTGCAGCTGCCCCAGCACTGCCGTCACGACCACCACCACCAGCAGCAGCAGCAGCAGCAGCAGCAGGCGCCTGCACCCCTCCTGCCAGGCTGCGTTTGAAGGGCTGGCTGAAGGCATCCGCCAGCCTCTTTGCCTTCACAGGGCCCAGGCCTGGTATGGCAGCAAATGCCTCCACGTCAGCCTGCATGGCCTCAGCCAGGCTGCCAAAGCGGCTGGCCAGGCTGAACGCATCACTCCTGCAGGACAAAGTGCAGGCAGACAGTGCAGGCAGCACCCAAACACGTCACTCCTGCATGCCACCTGCTGCATCAGCCTGCATTGCCTCAGCCAGGCTGCCAAAGCGGCTGGCAAAGCTAAAAGCATCACTCCTGCAATAACACAGCAGTGCATTCAGCAAGAACATGTGATTCCAATAGGCCTGGGATGGCAGCAAAGGCTTCCACGTCAGCCTGCATGGCCTCGGCCAGGCTGCCGAAGCGACTGGCCTGGCTGAAGGCGTCACTCCTGCAGGAGCAAAAGAGCGCAGGCAGCAAGAATGCATCACTCCTGCATGCCAAGTACTGCCTCAGCAAAGCTAAAACCGTCACTCCTGCAGGAAGAAGACAGTGCAGGCAACAATAACACATCACTCCTGAGGCCCAAAACAGTGCAAGCAGCAAAAACACATTACTCCTGCATGCCAGCTACTGCCCGGCATGGTCGTCGCCTCAGTCAGGCACGAACACAAGTGCAGGCATGTATGCACACAAGGCAGCAAGGGGTTGAGCTGGATCATGCGCGTTGCAACCGCTAGCTACTGCACCAGCCCCCAGAACTCGCAAATGCTGTCCCACAAGCACCGCATACAGCTCGGCCTGCAACCGCAGTCACACACGCAAAGTCAGCCCCACCTGTTGACGCCCCTGATAGCGGTCAGCGCCCCCGTGAGCCGCCCCAGGTAGTCAGTGTCGCGCTGCTCCATGATGGAGGAGGCCGGCTTGTTCTCGTACGCCTTGAGCGTCTCTACGTAGCGCGCACACTCCTGCATGATGATGGTGGGATGGCAACAGACATCACGGCAGCATCAAGGCAGCAGACAGGGGTACTTTGATATGCCATTAGAGCGTGTTCATGTAGCGCGCACACTCCTGCAGGGGTGGGAGGGCCGCAAGGAGGGCGGCGGAGCAGAACAGGGGGCATGAACAAAATAATTTGCAGCAAGTAGCCAGCAGCCAGGTCTGCTTTGCTGCAGACACTTAATTAACGATGCTGTGCAGTGCGTACAACTCCTTGATGGTTGGTGTAGCTCAACAGTTCAGCATGCCTCGCTTGTTGCTGCTGTGTTACTGCCCATGCAGCTTATCAGTCAACTCCTTTGCCATCTCCCTTGACATTGCTGTGCCCACCTCGTTGCTCCATGCGCAGATGAGCACCGCGTCCGCGCCCAGCGCCGCCCTGTGCAGCTCCTGCAGCGGCTTGACTACTTCTTCCACATCAACCAGCAGCAGCAGCACCAGCAGCCGGTACGCGCGCTGCACGGCGGCCAGGCGGTGCAGGATGTACTCCGGCTGCAGCAGGTGGTACCTGGCCAGAAGGGGTGCAGCACAGCAGCAGCAGCAGCAGCAGCAGCAGCAGCAGCAGCACAGGTGCACACATCATGGTTGCGCTGTTTGCAGCCAGGCGGTGCAGGATGCACTCCGGCTGCAGCAGGTAGTACCTTGCCAGACATGCAGCGATTCAGAAGCGGTCGTGGCACACGTACACGTACAGCATGAATGAATCATACCGATCAGTTTTGCTGTACAGCAATGACGGGTGCATGTAGCAGAACCGGCAAACTGGCGAGCAGCTGGCATAGCACGAGCGACATGCATGCACCCAAGTGCAGTGACGCAGCAGGGCCTGCTTGTACCTGAGGCTGAGAAATAGCACTGCGGTGTTGGCCCCGCACAGGAAGTCAGGCACGAGGCCATCATTGAATGCCCAGCGCACTCCCCGCAGCTGCTTGAGCACCGGGTTGCCCTGCTGCCGCTGACTCACCAGCACAGCATTCAGCGGCGCAGCCTGCAGACAGAGCGTGCAAGGGCAACAGTACTACTGTAATACTGTGCCAGAGTGCCAAAGTGCCAGAGTGCCAGAGGTGTGAAGAAAGAGAGGTTGTGAAGCTGGCAGTTGCAGGCACCACTACATACGGCACAGTGTGGCATCAACCGGGCCCTTTACCGTGCGTGTGCAGGTGCATCCACGCTCCTGCAGGATTGCTGAGCAACCGCATGGCATTTGGCCAGCAAGCCAGGTCTGCTGGATTGACAAGAAAATGCCCAGCTGCTGCACGTGTCAGGTGCATTTACCAACAGAAGATGTGCCATCAGTAAGCGCACCTGCGCAGCTGGCGCCCTCTGTGCAGCACCACCAGCAGCTGCACCTGCTGCTGCTGCTGCTGCGCCACCAGCAGCACCAGCAGCAGCAGGCACCGCAACCCTTGCCACACCAATGGGTGCCGCTGC
The DNA here is from genome assembly GCA_030272155.1 of Tetradesmus obliquus. NCBI lineage: Eukaryota > Viridiplantae > Chlorophyta > Chlorophyceae > Sphaeropleales > Scenedesmaceae > Tetradesmus > Tetradesmus obliquus. The sequence goes on along the minus strand of CP126200.1, from coordinate 1,022,592 downwards.
ACCCGCTGCGCCTGCTGCTGTCTGGTTGTAGCGTGGCAGTGCCATGTTCAAACCCATGCCAGCGCCTGCTACTGCGCTGCCAGAGCCACCTGCAGCGTCTGCTGCTGCACCTCTGCTATAGAACGTGTTGCTGTAGATAGGCTGCTGCTGCTGCTGCTGCTGCTGCTGCTGCTGTGGGTCTGTCGGTCGGCCAGGGCCTGAGACGCCAGGCATGCCTGCAGGAAACGAGCAAGGGAATCAACATAGTGAGGCACATATACTCTGCGTTTCTAACGGGAGGACAGTTGCATGCTCCATCTGCCACAGCGGAGCAGCCAGCTACACCAAAAACTAGCATATTACAATTGCCTCACGATTTGGGGCGCGGCCACATCAGGTACAGAGGAAGCTAGCAGCATGGCCATGCCGCACTTGGCTGCTGCTGCGCACCTGCATTGCCTGCCTGAGCTCCAGGGCCCAATGGAACATGCTGCTGCTGCTGCTGCTGCCCTCCTGCCTGCTGCCTGTTCAGGAACCCTGGTTGGAAGGCAGTGGGCGGTGCAGATGGCCGCTGCGCTGCTTGCACCTGGAGGCCAGTCAAATAGCAGCAAAGGCAGGCACAAAGAGTAGAGCGGTGGTACAAAATAGCCTGGAAACTGAGCAGTACAGCATTGCTTGTCAGCACGGTCAACCAACAGAAGCAGCGAGACAGCATGCGAGGAGGAATAGTAGTACAAGAGGCTGCGAGCTGCTGCAACCCACCTCACGGAAGCTTGGGAGAGCAATGCGCATGCGTGGCGCAGCTGCTGCTCCTGCAGCTGCGCCTGCTGCTGCTTCCGCTGCTCCATTGCCTGGCGGATTGCTGGCGGGGTCTTGCCTGCAAAGCATTGAAAGGCATCAAAGAGGCCCAGGAGTTGCCTAAGCACGGTGACCGCGTGATGAGGTGTGCTGCTGCTGCTGCTGCTGCTGCGATTGAGTTTTGAACTGCAACACTGGCAACAGCAGCAGCGCAACAGCAACAGCAGCACTCACTGTTGCTGCTGAGAAGAGCCGCCCGGGTTGCGTCGAATCTGTGAACTTTCTGTGACAAAGCTAAAGTCGCTCATTCATCAGCGTGCATGCACAGATGCACGTGGGGCCGGGCAAGCAGTAGGGCTTTCACGAGGTGCAATCCCACTCGCAAGTGCAGAAGAGTCGTTGATGAAACACGGCCAGTACATGCGCAAAAGCAGTGAGAACGACTACGTCTAGATGATGCACGAGCGCAGACAAGCAGGTGACAGCAACTCGATAGTCACTTATCACCTGACACATGTTGGAGAGTGCTCACCAGCTTGACACCGTAACCTTCTGACGGGGGCTATGTTTGCCACGTCTAAAGCAGGCGATACAGAAGAGTATTCAGTAGCTGATCTGTGTCGTGCAGGGCTGTGCACAAACTTGAACAGGAGGGTCTTGCAGCTGAGGCCTGATGCCCAGCCTGAGCAGACAGCGTCGTACAGTCGATGAGTGGGCAGTGCGGCAGTATGTATCCATGGAGGCATGCTCAAACTAGGTGGTGTTAGCCTTTGTACCGCTACATGCGCCGTGGTGCTGCAGGGGGGTGCTGGCTTGTCTAGACAAAGCACACGAGAAGTAACTCCTGCCAGTGCAGTGCATTGCGCTGGTCCGGGCGCCATGGGTTGTGCCAGTAGCGCATAGGAGGAGGTGATGACACTTGATAGCCATTCGCGGCCTTGCACTGCTGGATGATCATCTTGGGCACCCTCACCAGAAGCACCTGTTGCAGGTGCTCAAAGCCCTGTTACTTTCACAGGATGACAACTGCATTCCAGCCACTCCATCTGATCTACCTTTCAGCACAAATTTCACCACGTTCCGTGCATGTTTAGTCAGGGAAGCGGGCTGATGAGATTGCGCAGCTTTTGCTGCTGCTCAGGGAGCTATCAGTGTCTCACCCATCAGACCACTCTGATCTGCACTCAACGCCACTGACATGTATGTTTGTAGAGCCTGACCATACATTCGCGAGGTTGGCAGCCAAAGCACTTGGGCAGGTCGCTCACCACGAGGTGATAGCGAGGCAACAGGGCACAGGTGATCATCAACAGCCTGCAAGAATGGAGTAAATGGTATATTTAAAACAGCATTACCGTAGCGCGTGATGCGTGCTACCTCGTGCAGCCCGCCAATACTGTACTGTGCTGCTGTTCCTACTGCTGCTGCTCATGCTGCTGCTGTCCATGTGTGATGCTGCAGGCCGGTTTGCTCAGCATGACCACTGATTCGGGCAGCCCAGTATTTAATGGCAAGGAGCAGCAGTCACCTGCAGCATCTGGCAGTGCTGATGTGAACAGCGCGCAGGATGGTTCAAAGCACTCCAGGGAACCTTCAGCAGAGCGTGCTGGCTCAGAAGCAGGAGATGAAGCAAAGTCAGCAGATGCAGCACCACCAGCAGACAGCAGCAGCGATGAGGGTTCAGACAAGGACAGCACACCCGGAAAGGAAAAGCAGCGGGAGAAGAGCCCAAGCAAGGGCGAGGAGGAGAAAGACAAGAAGCTGAAGCGTGGTGACGGCAAGTCCCGCCGCAGCCGCAGCAGGGAGCGCACAAAGCACCGCAGCAAGAACAGCAGCTGCAGCCGCAGCAAGAGCAGGGACGCTCGAAAGAGCGACAAGAAGGCCAGCGGCAGCAGCAGGCGCAAGCGCAGCAGCAGCGCCGCGCGCCGCCGCCGCAGCAAGAGCAAAAGCAAGAGCCGCAGCCGCAGCAGAGGCCGCAAGGCCAGCACCCGTAAGGCCTCTCCCAGCTCTGCTCGCAAAGCAGCACGCGCCAGGAGTAGCAGCAGGGGCAGGGGCAAGGGCAGGGCTGGCCGCAGCAGCAGTCCTGCAAGGAAGAGGCGCAGTCCCAGCCCTGTGAGGAGGAAGCAGCGTAGCCCCAGCCCTGCCCGGCGGCGCAGGCCTAGCACTAGTCCTGCAAGGAAGCGGCGCAGCCCTAGTCCTGCAAGGAAGCGGCGTGCTGCGAGTCCTGTCAGGCGCCGCCGCAGCCCCAGTCCTGCCAAGAAACGGCGCAGCCCTAGCCCCAGCCCTATCAGGAGACGCCGCAGCCCCTCTCCTGCAAGGAAGCGCAGGAGCCCTAGTCCTGCAATGAAACGGCGCAGCCCGAGCCCTAAGCCGCGCAGCAGCAGGCAGGCAAAGGACAGGTCTCGCAGCAGGGACAGGAAGAAAGCTAGCAGCCCTGTGCGGCGCGCGCGCAGCAGCAGCAGGGAGCGCAAGCAGCAGCGCAAGCGCAGCAGCAGCAGAGACAGGAAGCGCAGCAGCAGCAGGGGCAGGAAGGAGCGAAAGCCAAGCACTAGCCCTGCAGGCAAGCGCGAAAGGTCAGGCAGCAGGGGGCGCAAGCGCAGCAGCAGCAGAGACAGGAAGCGCAGCGCAAGCAGGGAGCGCAAGCGCAGCAGCAGCAGGGGCAGGAAAGAGCGAAAGCAGAGCGCCAGCCCAGCAGGCAAGCGTGACAGGTCAGGAAGCAGCAGCAGCAGGCACAGCAGCGGGAAAGATGCTGGGGACGCTGCTGCTGGTGATGATGATGCAGCAGGAGGTGCAGTTCATGATGCAGAAACAGCAGCAGCTGGTGAAGCTGCTACAGCAGCGGATCAGGCAGCAGGGGAGCCTGCTGCAGAAGAGCAGCAGGAGCAGCAGCAGGAGCAGCAGCAGCAGCAGCAGCCTGAAGGCGCTGCTGCTGCAGCAGCAGGCGATGAGGATGTTGAGATGCAACCGGTAGAGCCGGCAGCAGGAGATGAAGCAGCAGAAGCAGCAGCAGAGGCAGAGGCAGGAGCAGCAGATGCCGCAGCTGGCAAGCGGCAAGCAGCAGAGCAGATTACATCACCTTCTGATGCTGCTGTGCGCAAGCGCAGCAGGTTTGGGCCTCCACCCACTGAGGCTGATGCTGCTGCAGCGGTGGCAGCTGCTGCTGCGTCATTTGCTGCCGACTTGTCCGCCCCACAGCAAAGCAGGTGAGGCCAGGCAGCCTGCACTGCATTAATTCCTGTCCTTTGCTGTGCTGTGCTCGCCTTGTCTATCTGACAGCACTAACACCTACCTCCGCTTGTTGGTCGTGCTTTGCTCCCCTTCCTTATTCTGCATACCTGATGTATCTGAGCCTGTGTGTAATGGCATGTGCTTTCTGTCTTATGCTTGCTCTCGCAACCATGCCTGGCCTGCCTCGTGCCTGCTTTTGTTGCTAGCTTGTCACACCATCCATGTTCCTGCCTGTTTCTTGCTGTTGCCTTTCTGCAGGTGGAGCCAGCCGGTGCAGCAAGCTCCCCAGCAGGCAGGTGCGCCCCAAGGTGCCCCGCTAATTGCTCCTGAAGCACTGTTTGCTGCTGCAGGCATGCAGCAGCACAGCCAGGCAGCGCCGCTGTTTGCAGCAGCACCAAGCACAGGTGCTGTGCCGCACGCTGCAATGCTGGCTGCGCAGACTGCTGCTGGCTTATCCGGCAGCGCTGCTGCAGGTGTTGGCCAGGCAGCTGTCTCTGCAGCGATGGCAGCAGCAGCGGCAGCGCAGCCGGCAGGCTGGACTGGCGGCAGTGGCAGGACTGCGCAGCAGCAGCAGGATGAGATGCCGTCTGAGCTGCGCATTGCTGCTGCGCAAGCAGAGAAGAAGAGGCGCATGGAGGTGGGTGCCTGCCTCTGCTGTTTGTGCTGTAGATCTGAAGCATTGCAGCTGGCAGCGGGCGCAAAGAGCTGTATGTTGTGCTACATGCTGGGAGCTTCGGCAGTGAGCTCTGTACCTCTGTGCTGCATGCCAGAAAGCTGGAGCAGGAAGTTTCAGCTGTAGATGCTGCGGTCCCATGGCAAACGTTTTGGTGAAACGTGTGCCTGCCCTGTAAATGGTTTCACCTACAAGCTGGACAACATGGTGGCTGTTGCGCTGCTGTGCTGCTGCCCGTGCTGTGCAGGAGCTGCTGCGGCAGAAGGAGGAGCAGCAGGAGGGAGGGCTGGGCGACGATGCACTCTTCGCAGCAGCCGGCGCTGCAGGCGCAGCAGAAGCAGCGGCAGCAGCGGCAGCGGCAGCAGCACCGGAGTTTGTGCCGCTGACGCCAGAGCAGCAAAAGGTGTGAGGTGTTGGCAGCCACAAGTGTCTGCTCGTGCAATAGCGTGCAGCAGCAGCGCTATTAAGCAACCGATTCAGCACTGCCACAAACAGCAGCCTGGCAGCAGCAGTGGCAGCGGCTATCGCCTTGTTGCTGTGCTGCGCGCACCACTACGGCACCGTGCTCCGGCTGTGCCCCTTGTGCTGCTGTCTGCTTGCGTCTGTTGTGCTCCTGCTCATTTGCCTGCAGTGCTTATGCCGGCTTTCAGGTCAGCTGGTAGCTTATGCACATTCGTCACTCAGCACACTACACTGCTGCCTGTCAACATCCTTTTTTGCTACCAGGTGGCAGACCTGCGGGCCTCAATACTCGCTGGTGCTGCAACACTCCACACACCCCATATGTTTGTGCCCGGCCAGCTTTTGCTCACTCTGCTTGCGCTGCGCTGCCGCGCATGTGCTGCCTGCACGCTGTTCCAGGTGGCGGACCTGCGGGCCTCCTACTCGCTGGTGCTGCAGGCAGTGTCCAGCAATGCCAAGCTGGTGGCCTGGCACCGCTGCAGGCAGCAGAATGCCCCTGTGGTGGCAACAGCGGCTGCACTGGCCATGGCTGAGCAGCAGGGTGGCCAGGACATTGATGCTGACAGCATAATCACCGCACAGGTGGGTGGTATGCTGCATAGCACTTTCCTACTGGCGGATGTAACGCAGCGCGCATGTTACTTGGCCGCTCAACGTTTCTGCCTCCTTGGCCATCGATTTCTGGGCACGCATGCAAAAACTGCCAAACGAGCAACTCAAAATGCACTGAAACACGACTCTCCTCTGCAGGTGGAGGTGCAGGAGGCGAAGCAGGCGCTGGCCAGGCAGCTGGTGGAGCTAGACGGGGGCTTCGTGCCAACAACAGACTACATGGTGAGTGGCGCGATGGGGCGGGGCTGCTGTGCATGTGCATGTGCATGTGCGTTGGTATGTTTTGAGTGTCTTTGTCAGCTGTGATGCCCGCCACGCATCACTACACGGTGGGCAGCGCTGTCATTGTGGCGCGTGATGTGGATCTGCATGTGCATCTGACTGTGCATGTGTCAGCTGTAATGCAGATATGCAACATTGCTTGTTGTGCACCACTGCTCTGCTTGGTTTAACAGTGCACTAACCCGAGCGTGCGCCTTGCTGCATCCTGCATGCAGGGGCCAACGCGGCAGCAGCTGATTGAGCAGGGCATAGTCAAGCCAGCTGCAGCAGCAGCAGCAGGGCCTGGCGCTGAGCAGCAACCGGACGAGGCGGCAGCAGCTGATGGCACGACACACGCAGAGCAGACGCCAGCTGCAGCAACAGAGTCTAGTGAGGCGTCAGCAGCAGCACCAGCAGCAGCGCCAGCTGAGGAGGAGAAAAAGAAGCCAGCCGGCCTGCTGCTGATCAAGAAGAACAACCTGCTGCCCATACGCAAGGCGATCTTCCGCCCAGCAGCCAAGCTGGCACCCCCGCAGCCCAAGCTGCCTGACGAGCCACCCCCAGCAGCAGCAGCAGCAGCAGGCGATGACGCAGCGCCGTTTGTGCCGCCGCCGCTGCCACCAATGCTGAAGAGTGGTGCAGGCGATGATCAGGATTATGACTTTGGGGAGCACTCAGCAGCAGCAGCAGCAGCAGCAGCAAATGGTGATGGGGGGGCACCCCCTCCGCCTCCGCTGCCCCCTGCAGGGCCTGATGCACCCCACTCTGCACCGTACAGTGTGTCTGCAGCAGGCGTGCCAATGCAGTCGCCCAATGTGAACGCCATGGCAGCAGCAGCGAACGCGGCGGCTGTGGCGGCGGTGCAGCAGCAGCAGCAGCAGCAACAGCAGCAGTACGAGCAGTTCATGGCTGCTGCTGCGGGTGGTGCTGGAGCACCTCCCCCGCCAGGCATGGCAGGGCCGCCAGGTGAGCTTGCTGAAGCTCTTCTTGCTACTCGCCCCTCTGTTTTGTTGATTAGCTGTCTGCTGCAAGACATTGGATGTGCTTCTGTGGGGCTGCTGCATGATCTGCATTTGGGTCCCCGATTGTCACCCGCCGCCAAACTCTTCTACGTCAAATTTCTTGCTGTCATCCACATAAACATACTCACTCCTGCATACAATTGTGCAGGGCCTTTCTCCCCGCCAGGCATGCCGCTGCCACCCGGGCCTCCTCCGATGCCGCCTGCACTGCCGCCAGGCTTCAGGCCGCCACCCGGGGCCCCTGGCATGCAGCAGCAGCCGCCGATGCAGCACCCGCAGATGCCTCCTGCTGCGCCAGGTGAGGCTGCAGCAGCAGTGCACCAGCGTTGCAATGCTTTGGGCGTTTGAGCGCCCGACTTGGCGCAGGCAGTGATCGTGGCTGTGTTGCTGCATTGCTGATGCATCTCCTTGTGCTCTGCAACCACTGCTCCTCGTGCATAGGGGATTATGGTAGCCAGTGCCTTGATCCTGTTTCTGTGCTGTGTTGTGTTTGCAGGTGTACCGCCGCCAATGGCGCCGCCAATGCACCCAGGGGCGCCACCAGGCCAGCAGCAGCAGCAGCCGTCACCGCACCAAGCGCCGCCACCGCCCTGGCAGCAGCAGCCGTCGCCACACGGCATGCCACCACAGCACATGGCTGCACCCTGGCAGCAGCAGCCGCTGCCGCAGCACCCAGCCTCACCCTGGCAGCAGCAGCAGCAGCCGCAAGGTCCGCCGCCACCTTGGCAGCAGCAGCAGCAGCAAGGCCCGCCCCCGCCATGGCAGCAGCAGCAGCAGCAGCAAATGGGTGGGCTACCTCCACCAGGGCCCCCTAGAGCTCCATCTCCAATGGGGCCAGGGCCCCCACCTGGCGGCCCTCCTGGTATGCAGCTGCACCCCTCGCCACAGCAGCAGCAGCAGCAGCAGCACATGCAGTCGCCGCCGGGTATGCAGCCGCCGCCCGGGCCACCTGGCGGCGGCTTTGGTCAGGTGCCGTCACCCGGCCAGCAGATGACGCACATGCGGCCGCCACCCGGCCCACCGCCAGGCCACATGGGTGGGCCGCCTCCCCCGCCTGGTCAGATGCAGCAGGGCATGCCGTCACTTGGTCAGCAGATGACGCAACAACCAGGCCACATGGGGCAGGCACCACCTCCGCCACCAGCAGCAGCAGCAGCAGCAGCAGGTGTGCAGGGAGGCCCCCCTCCTCCCCCTCCTGCTCCTCCTGCTCCCCCTGGCATGGCAGCAGCAGCAGCAGGGCCGCCCTCAGGTGGGCTGCCGCCCCCGCCGCCTGGCATGAACATTCCGGGGCCGCCTCCCGGCAACCCATACAATGGCGTGTACAGGCAGCAGCAGTAGCGCAGTGTTGTGGCATGGGGATGCATGGGCAGGAGGGCAGAAGGAGAAAGGTGTGAGCAGGTGTGCAGGGGCCGTCTGGTTGTGTCGCGCGGTAGCCGTGGCAGTAAAGCACAGTGTCAAGAGGCCCTCTCGCCAGTGGCGTAAACTTGTCAGGTGTTACATGCAGGTTGCAGTGCTGCTGCAGTTGCAAGGCACCTGCAGGTGGCCGCGCTGCAGGCATGGATGCATGCATATCCATTGTTTGATTGTGTTCTGCGGTTGCCTTATTTGCAGGCCCCTAGGGTGTTGGAAGTTGCTGTCCAGGTTTTAGATTGTTGATTGATAGATATGGCGGTTGCTGCTTTGCAACCGCCAGTGGCAGCTGATTGGCAGTGACTGCATCGGCTGCGCAGATGCTGCTTCTTGCACTGTATGGAATTTGTGCAGGCTGCCCATTTTTGTTGGGGTGTCAACAGCCATTGCATTGCCGTGATGGCACACAGCATGCTTGTCATGGCAAACGGCCGGTGGGCTGGGCGTGTTGCTCGCATCTCTGGCAGCAGGTGCTGCTTGCTGCATTTCAGCCGTTGTCGTGCATGCTTTTGCCTGTATTCTGGCCTCCCCAAAAGAATCTGTTCACCACCACTGCCACCATGGCAGTGGGTTGCCGGGTGGTTGGCGCAGGTTATGGGGCAGGCGGATCAAGCCCCTAGGGCATGCATGCTCAGCCAGTACAGCAACATTTGTTGCTGTTTGAAGTGCCCGACAATGTGTAAATGGTTGCACAGAAATGCCTTGTCTGCCTGGGTCGCTGGCAATAACTTGCTTACACTTGTTGCGCAGTCCTGCCATCAAACTTGCACGCCATCTGTGCACGCTGCACGCAGCTCAGACCACGTGCAATGTGCAGGTTGCTGCCGCAGCAGCATAACTCTGCCAGCACATATGCGCAGAGTAGAAATGGCACACAGCTCGGTGCCATGACAGGCAATACACAAACGGCCACCCCAACTTATGTATATTAAGAGCAATTGCCATTATCAGGCCACCGCCCTCCGCGCGCCTGCAACCCTACCACCGCCACCACCGCTGCTGCTGGCTGGCAGGCCTGCCAGCGCCCGCCGCGCCTTGTTGCTGGCGCGCACCTCCAGCTGCTGCAGCTGCTGCCGCACCCCCCGCAGCTCTGCAGCAAGCCCGCTCTTCACACTGCCAGGCACAGTGCCGCTGCTGCTGCTCACACCAGTGTCACTTTCATAACCATCTGCCATGTCATCAAAGCCGCCGCTGTCCTCTGCTGCAACTGCTGCTGCCGCTGCCAGCCGCCCTGCTGCATTCGCAGCACGCTGGTCCCTTGCAGCAGGCCTGACGCCCTGCCCTGCGCCAGCCACACCTCGCAGCCCTAACCCCCGCTGCTGCTGCTGCTGCTTTGGCCTTGCGTCTTGCTGCTTGCTGCCGCCCGCTGCTGCGCCGCCAGACCTCCTGCCTGCTGCTGGCGCTGACTGCTGCCTGTTGGCAGCAGCGCCACTGCTGGCAGCGCCTGCTGGTGCCGGCATCCGCTTCTCCAGCTGGTCCAGCAGCGCATCCAGCCTCTCATCGTCCTCAAGCCTGCATGACGCAAACACCAGCATTAGGATGACGCTATGATTGACCTGATTTTCATGCAGCTGCATGAGCTGCCTGAGAACAGTTGCAGCAGAAAGGTCAACAAAGGTCAGCCACGTGCCAGTGTAGCAGCAGGTCACTGCCGGGCGCTGCTGCGTACGCTACCAACCATATCAACCGGACAACTTGCAGGGCATGTACAGCTCATCGCAGGTGCTCAGCCTGCCTGCCTGCTGCCAGGCTGCGCCTCACCTGTCGATGAGGCGCATCTGCAGCAGCTTCCTGTCCACTGCCGCCAGCGTCTTGCGCAGCGCAGTCACGTCAGCAGCCCAGCCGTCAACGTCCAGCTGCCGCCGCAGCTCCAGCTGCCTGCAGCATGCAGCGCACCACACACCGTGAGTTACATCAACCTGATGCACACAGAGCAGGCCGGACCTGATGGCAAACATTGCGCGCAGTATACACCTTGCGCGTGCTGGTGTGAGCTCTCCGCCTGCCGCGCTATCGCAGCAGTAGCCTATCACTGTACCATCCTCTCTACCCCACGCAACAACACATCTTGAAGGCAACGCCTAGCAACATCAACAGCCGCGCCCACCTGTTGGCTTCAAGCAGCCTGCTGACGCGCCCCTCCAGCTCCGTGATGCGCTTGTCTGCTGCTGCTTTGGTTGCAGTGTGCAGGCTGCCCAGGTTCATCAGCTCCTCCTCACGAGAGCGAACCTGATGCCACATGGCAGGCGCAGCAGCACAAGCGTGACAACAGCGGCAAGCCTGGAATGTGAGAACAGCGTGTTGTTCTATTTGTGAAAAGCACTGGCGTGCCATGTATGCGAGGCTGGACTGTGTACATGCACAGTCAGCGCCATCAACTGGTTGGACAGCTCCCTGCACGTTCAGCACTGTCAGGCATACCACACGCTGCAGCACGATCAACTGCCTGCCGACCAGTGTGACGCCCACACACGCGCGCGGCACGCCCACATCCACACGCAGCCACTTGCAACAGTCAAGCAAAGCTAGTAGCGTGGTCCGGCAGCTACTGCCCAGCATGCAAGTGCTTCGCATCACGCTGCTGCTGCGCACCTGGTCCCTGAACTTGTCAACGTAGTCGCGCATGCGGCTGTCAGCAGCAGCAGAAGCCTTTTCAACCTCCGCCCTGGCCTGTCGCTGCGCTGCTGCCAGCTCGGCGCGTGCTGCTGCAACGTCAGACACCATCTGAGCCTGCGCTGCTGCCGCAGCCGCCTGTGCGTCCTGCTTCTCACGCCGCGCTGCAATCATTGAAGCATGTGGTGGAACAGGGTTCAACAGCAGCAGCATTGCAGCAGGAAGCATGTGCTTCGGCATGCCGAGTGCGACATCTGTCACATGCAAGGGAACAACAGCGTGGCAAGTTGTAGGACAATCGATTAACTGCCAGGGAACACAGCTACACCCTGGCTGCTGTGCATCACAACAGGCCAGCAAGTCACCACCTCCACCACTGCAGTACCATCCGCCTGACTTACTGCCTACCTAGTATGTACTCGCGTGTGGTGATGCGCAGTGTCTCCTCAAGCTGCTTCACCTGCTTGGCGAGCGACTCCACCTGCAGCAGCATCATGCACATGCTGCTTCAGCTTGCCGACTGTTCATGCTGGCTTAGGTGCGCGCCATTGTCATGGCAGACAAAAAGCCACCCTAATGACATGAATTGAGCGCACAGCTTGCTGGCTGCACACAATTCTGCTAGATGTATGCACGCTGCTGGGATGGGCTGATGGGCTGATGCGCTGTCTGCATCGCTGTTGCCCACCTTTGCAGCCAGGTTTGCTTGCTGCCGCTCCTCTTCCTGTGCGCGCAGTTGCCTGCCTGCCAGCAGCGCTGCAACCCGCTCCTCATGCAGCTGGCGCTGTAGGCAGTTACAAAGGACGCGAAGGAGCAAAGAAGGTTAACTAAGCAGCGGCTGTTTGCAAGCACAAACGTCAGCCGTAATTGTGCTATCACCAGGAAGCGCAAACCCTGCGCAGTGCTTATCCACGTGTTTATTACAACGTTGCATCGCTGCTGCGGGCTTGGCAATGGTCAAGGTGGTACGCGCCTTTGGCTGCCAGTGCTGTACCATTGCTGCTATGTAAAAGCACAGCTTCATCATTGCTGAGCTGTGCTGCATGCCCCCACCTGCTCGTTCAGCTGCGCCTGCAATGACTCAACCTTGAGCAGCAGGAAGTCGCAGTCCACAGTAGGCAGAAACACTGTGCGCAGCACACGCTCGCCGCTGCCGCCAGCTTCTGCACCGCGCTGCGGCGACTTGCCGCCTCGCGATGGCTGCTGCTGCTGCTGCTGCGCGTGCTGTGGGTACGGCTTTGGGTAGACTGTAACACTGCATGGCGGGCCACCATCCTGCCGGTGCGTGATAGTCTGCTCCAGCGGCTGCGTCATTGCCAGCAGCTGCTGTATGCGCTGCCTGTCCTGGATCTCCTGCAACTTGAGTTCGTCATTTTCTGACTGCACGTGCAGCAGGCGCTGCCGCTCCTCAAAGAGGAACTGCTGCGCGTCGCTGAGCGCCTGCTCGCAGAACAGTACAGGGCGAGCAGCACATGGCAGTGCACGCAAGGAGTCACAACGCGCATAGATGCATGAGCGTGCACACATGTTCCATGGCACGCTGACAGCACCCACATGTGGCATATCATGCATGTGAACCCTTGCTATGCTTATACCGTGTAAGTCACACAACAGCCATCGGCCGCCACACATGGTGTTGATGTACACTACGATGCGCAGAGCTGACTTCACAGCTCATACATTGTTGATGGGCTGCATGGCGAGCAACTGCAATCCATGCACGTGCCAGCTCGCAAGGCCGGTGTCTAGCACTGCGCCACAGGAGCCATGACTGCAGCTGCTCACGCACCTTTTGCAGCTCCCTCACTTCATCTGCGCGCTTGCGGTTCTCCCACTCCAGCCTATGCGCCTCATCCTGGTGCACTGCACATCTGTCAACAGCGTGCAGCAGCTCCTCCCGCTCCTGTTCAAACTGGTCTGCAAGGATAGCAGCAAAAATTCACCCTTATCAGGTGCTTGCAGTAAGCAATAACAGCAAACAGCTTGCATGTGTGTGCATGGCTGGACTGGCTTTCTTTCGTAGCAGAGCACTCCGCTGTTGCTGTCCCACATGTGCAGTTCAGGCAATGCATTGCACAACGGTACTCTAGTGCATGTCCACGCACCTATGCGAGCCTTGTAATGTGCCAGTAGCTCCGCTGATGGCAACACCTCCTCTATGGCCTTGATTTTAACTTTTTGCCCCGCAGTGGGACTGCTGGGTGCTGCCATCTCCGACTGTTCCGCTCCAGCAGACGCTGTGCGGTTGTTCTATACTCGCATCAACTATAGAAGCTGTTTAAATGACCAGTTTTGCTCCGAATGGCCTGCTGGCAGCACACAAGCAGCTATTGTGATGAAAGCAGCTTCTACAAAGGGAGAGTATCGCACAACGAGGCGTGTTATGTATCAAGTTGTTTGAACTTCAACAATCACAGCTGTCAGCAGCGGTGAAACAACCCAAGCTAGCCGGTCGAACCTTTGGAATGTCACGAGTGCACTGTGCACAACTACTTGCTGAATTGCACTGAATCTCAAGGTATTTACTAGAAATTCCGTAAGCCGCGTGCAGATCACGGGCCTGGCAGTAGCATGGTCAGGTCAGCTGGTCAACAACAGGTCAAACCAGCACTGCCCCAGAACCCTAAACCAGTGCTGTGCTGAAACCAGGAAGCAAACCTTCTGTTTCTGGGCCAATCTTGGTGACCGTCGCCACCTAGCTGCGGCGCCTGCTCAACCCCTATATGCCCACATCATCAAAGATTCTGAAGATTGTGCTCATGGTGTGGCCTCGGCGCTGCAGCCAGCTGGCAAGCTTTGCCCTGCAGAGAACAGCAGGCACAACAGCAGCAGCAGCAGCAGGCAAATTAGCAACTGGTACATGTCCGCACCCCATCAGAGGCCTGCACCACCGCACGCATGCATCGGATTTTTTTTGCACAAGGCGCAGCCAGTAGGTTGCTGTCCGCTTACAATCACAGCGCCTGCTGTGCTGCGCAGCACATGTGGTAAATGTGCCAACGCAGGCAGGCAGTCGCATGCTGGTTGTTATTCAGCCGCAGTGATGCTGTGTCCAAGCCTCATCACCTGCGTTTCTGCTGGGGCTCCGTCCTTGTGAGCTCTGCCCGACGCCTGCACATCTCAACCAGCTGCTGCCACATCTCTGGCCGGGCGAGACAGCAACAGACAACCCGCAGCAGCAGCACCAGCAGCGGCAGCGACAGCCACATTAGCACAGACATGGAGGTGTGCTTGTGGCACGCAACAGCGATGTTCACAATTGCACAGACACCATTCACAGAACATGGTAGAAGTGCGCTGCATTCCTCACTGCACAGTTTGCGCCCGCACAGACTCCACAATTTGAAACATACTCCATGCCTGGCACTGTACGATGATATAGCTGCGCCTCACCCTCCTCTTGCTCATTGCTGGCATTCTCTGCTCTGTCTGGCAGCTGCCGGCCAGGCCCAAACACAGACGCCAGCGCAGCATCAATGTGCTGCTGCGCCACACGCCTGCTGCGCAGCTCCTGCACAGCAGCAGCAGCCAAGCGCATGGCCAGAGCAGCATCATTAGTTGCAGCGGCCGCTACCCATGCCCCTGCGCGAGGCCGGTACATGTCTGGCAAGCTGACTGGCCGCTCGCCCTGACCCTGACCCCCACGCTCAACCCACCACCAATATCTCAGGCACACGCCGCATAGTTGATGCCCTGCTGCTGCCATCACAGTGCTGTGTGCTGTGTGCTGCTGCCATCACAGGCACTCACTGCTGCTGCCATCACAGGCACATGCCGCATAGTTAACGCCCTGCTGCTGCCATCACAGTGCTGTGTGTTGCTTAAATATGCCAGCCTGCTAGGCGAGTGCGCCTTGGTCCTCCAGTAGCCTCTCGCCCTGACCCTGACCCCCAAAGTGCAAATGCCGGCAGCATTTGAGGCACAAACCGCGCATGCCTGCTGCATGCCTGCTGCTGCAATCACCGTGCTGTGTTGCTGTGCTGTGTGTTGCTCACGTATGCCAGCCTGCTAGGCGAGTGTGCTTTGGTCCTCCAGTAGCCCCGCACAAACATCTCGGCAAAGCGCGCGTCGCTCTGCAGGCCCTGCAATCATCATCATCATCATCATCATCATCAGCAGCAGCAGCAGCAGCAGCAGCGGCACCAGCAGTGGCATCTGCAGGTTATCCGGCTATACAACATCAAAGACAGCACAGCAGCAACAGCATCAATGCGGCAGCAGCCAGCCCTGCGCCATCAACACCACACACCATGCAGCATGCACTCGTACCAAACACCCACTCCCGAGCTAGCATTGTTCCACCAGCACCTCCATATACTGCTATCCACATACTGCCATGCAACCGCGGCATGCATGCGCAGACATCACAGAGCTACCGAATCATCGCCCGCTGCAGCACCTGTAGCACGCGCTATGCCAGCTGGCTGTCACAGCCTACACTGCCATGCACACCTGCGCCTGCTGCACATACAGGACACAGCACCCTTCCCACTCACCCACTGCAGCGCTTGCAGCACGCTCTTCGTTCGCATGCTGTCATGCGCCACACCACCATGCTGTGCATGCTGCGCAATCGCCACGCTGCCCACGCACCTCCCGCTGCAGCGCCTGCAGCACGCGCTTCGTCCGCATGCTGTCATGCGCCACATCACCATGCTGTGCATGCTGCGCAATCACCACGCTGCCCACGCACCTCCCGCTGCAGCGCCACCAGCACGCGCTTCGTTCGCATGCTGTCATGCGCCACATCACCATGCTGTGCATGCTGCGCAATCACCACGCTGCCCACGCACCTCCCGCTGCAGCGCCACCAGCACGCGCTTCGTTCGCATGCTGTCATGCGCCACATCACCATGCTGTGCATGCTGCGCAATCACCACGCTGCCACGCACCTCCAGCTGCAGCGCCACCAGCACGCGCTGCGTTCGCATGCTGTCATGGGCCACATCACCATGCTGTGCATGCTGCGCAATCACCACGCTGCCCATGCACCTCCCGCTGCAGCGCCTGCAGCATGTGCTTTGTTAGCATGCTGTGCATGCTGCGCAATCACCGCGCTGCCCACGCACCTCCCGCTGCAGAGCCACCAGCACGCGCTGCGCCAGCTCCCTATCATACCCCAGAGCCGCCAGCTTGGCCAGCACCTCAGTGGCGCAGCGCTCCCGAAAGTCCAGGAAGCGGCCCAGGCGGGCAACAGCTGCAAACACATCATCATCATCCACGCTGCTGATGCTGTATGTCTCCCTGTCGCTGCCGCTGCTGCTGCTGTCTGCTGTCCAAGGGAGGGTCGAGGTGTCCTGCCTGCTGCTGATACTACTGTTGTTCGCCCTGCTGCTACGTTCTCTGCTGTTGTCGGCGGCAGCGGTGCTGCTGCCGCTGTCCTCTTGGTCTTCATCGACTTCTTCCAGCTGCCCTGCTGCTGCCGGCCGTTCTGGTACTGCAATCTGTGAACCTCGCTTCAGGCCTAGCTGTGCTGCTGTTTCCCACAGCAGCTGTCTGCTGTGTTGTTGTTGTTGTTGTTGTTGTTGCTGCTGCTGCTGCTGCTCCTGCTCTGGCTGGGTGTTATGCGATTGCTGCTGCTGCATCCGCTGCTGCTGAACTTCATCTTCTGTTGTTGACATCTTGCGTCTGCGCCGCCTGCTGCCAGGTTCTGCTGCTGCCGCTGCCGCCGTCAAGGTGCCTGCAGACATGCAAGCCAGCAGTTAGCACAGCAGCTGCACCAGGAGCAGCCTCTGTTTGACTGTATAATTGGAAAACGTTGACTTACTTACCACCAGGTTACTGTTGCTGGCATTATTTGTGCATGTCTGCTGTGCACTTGTATCAGGAAACAGCAAATCAAGTACGAGACAAGCAAGGCCAGAATGCAGCTTACGCGGTGCGCCTGTGCCAGCTGTTGGCAGCAGACAGCTACTTGTTATCAACCTGCTTGCTAAACTTCTGCTATAAGCTGCTGAGTGCATCGCACACATCCTGTGGAGAGCTCTGCTTGTGCAGCCAGCTAGTGGGCTGTTCAGCAATGCCATCATTGCTGCTGATGCTGCTGCTGTCACAGCCATGTATACATATACACAAGAGCAGCCATGTGTCAAGCGATGTTCACGTACACTACGGGCTCTGAGCCTCTTTACGATCAGGCCTGCTAGTCGAAAGTGGCACAGCACCTGCACCAGTAGCAGCAGTAGCAGCAGCAGCAGCACTGGCCTGATGTACGTCGAAAGGGAGGTGTTTGGACTCAACAACAAGGCACGAGGAAACCAGTCAAAACGTTAAGGAGCAAATTAGCTCCGCTTTGGTGAAGGAGCAGGGGGAAGCGGCGTCCAAAGTCATCTGCCATTGCCCAAAACCTAGCCAACAAGCTGGAACACAACCCTTACCCGATACGGTTTTCGGTTTTCGTGACACTTTCAAAGCCGCGAATTCCTTCGACGACGAATTCAGCGCATGGATTCAATGCACAGCTGCTGAAGAAGAGCTTTGGCCCAGTCAGCAGCATGGAGCAGGAGGGCGTCTCGATCAAGGTGGCAGGAGCTCTCAAGGGAGCCGTGAGAGTTGCGTCGTTCGACATCAGCGCCGGAGAGCTGCGTGCGGAAGTAGCGAGGCTGCTGGGTGAGCAAAGCAGGTCCAGCAGCAGGTCACACAGCATGGTCACCCATGCACAGCACATGCAGTTGGCTCCAGCACCATGTAACACTTCTGTGCGCTGCTGTTGCAGGCGTGAGTGATGTAAGCAGCGTAAAAATGATTGCAGGAGGCAGGAACTTGCTGGTGAGCGTGTGTCGGCAATGGCAGGTTGCATGCTGCTGGCCATGGAAGATGCAGCAGCAGGTGCAACTGTGGCACCAGTATGATGATTGCTGTGGTTGAGGTTGCTGTAGTCACAGGCAATATCCACCCAGCAGTTGTTTAGGCATATTGGAAAGCCAAACCAACATGCAATGGCTGCACACTCACATGTCCAGCAGACCAAGCCAGCGCGCAAGGATACCATGCACTGCATCTGAACACCCAGCCATACACTCAACTGCTGCTTCCCACTCAGCAGCATCAGGAATTCACAACCGTAATTCATCCAATGAAATGATGCCGCATTGCATTCTGCATGCAGGACGATGCAAAGCCGCTGCGTGCATACAACGTAACCGCAAGCTCCCGCCTGCTCGTCACACGAGGAGCAGCAGCGCACAGCGCTGAACTGGCAGGTGCAGAGGCAGCAGCAGGCGCAGAGGAGGCCCGCGCAGCAAAGCTGGAGCGGCTGAAGGCAGCAGCGGACTGCATGGCGGCGCGTGGGGATGGCAGGGGCCTGACCGACAGATACGAGTTCTCACTGGAGAACCAGGTGGGGGTTGTGGGGGTTTTGAAAGTAGGTGTTTGTATGTCGGGTTCAAAGGTGCAAGCATGTAAGAGGCCTCACTGGAGAACCAGGTGGGGCTGCCTGCAGTGTGGCTTGCAGACAGCGGAGCAGCTACATTGCCCAGACTGTGCTGCATGCATGGAAACCCTGGTATGCACCAGCGCAGCTACCCTGCTGCTCAAAGCTGTTCAAGGCGGTCCCCCGCTTGGTTCTCTTGAAGCTGGCACATTGTAGAAGCCGAGGCAGTGGATCTACTGTGGTGGCGCCACCAGCACTTTGCGGTGTTCACTGCTGGTGGCTTTGCTGGCCCCACGCTCACCCTTATCTATTCAAACCTGTATGCTGCTCGTGCTCTTGCCCGGGCATTCAACCGCCTCAACTGCCTCTTGCATCTTCTTCACCCACCTGCAGGCTGGCACGGCACTGTCGCTGTCTGATGGGGACAGGCGTGGCCTGGTGCTGGGGCTTGCGCTGCATGACAAGGGCAAGGCCAGCATGGAGGCAGGGGAGCTGCAGGTGCGTTGCTGTGCACGTGCTGGGTGTGTTTGTGTTGTGTGGTGTGTGTGTGTGGGGGGGGGGGGGGGAGGGGAGGGGGGGAGGGCTTGGCGCTGCATGACGAGGGCAAAGCTAGCATATGGTGGGGGAGTTGCAGGTGCGTTGCTGTGCACGTGCCAGTCGCTTACTGTTTCTGCGAAACACTGGGGTTGGGCCCGGTGTTGCAGACAAGGGCAGGCCCAGCATGGAGGCAGGGGAGCTGCAGGCGTGTCTTGCCGTCATATAGTTCAAGCAGACCTGGCAGTGTGTGGTGCTGTGTGGTGTGTTGTCAGTGGGGTTGTTGTGGTGCATAGTAGGAGTGATGTGTGGAAGTAAAGCGTGCAGTTGCACCTGCGTTGCAGTCGCCCTGTAGGTGCATTGCGCTGTCTGCTCCGCCGGCCTGCTGTGGTGGTGGGCATGCATCCGCAGAAAAGCCGGTGTACAGCGACAACACCACTGTGTGTTGTGGGTGGGTAAACAGGCAGTGAAACGCAACCTTACCAGCACACACGTGATGCACTACCACATGCGTCACTGCCAAGTTGCGCTGAGAGTATTGCTGCTGGCTGTCTTTTGTAAGTGCCACAACGCTTCCAGGCGCCCGCTGTTGCTGCTGTTGCTGTGCCTCGCCTGCTGCTGGCCAGGCTGCGCTGGTGAGCTGCTGCTGGCTGAGGCGAGCTTTGGCTGCAATGTAACAAGCATTTGTTGATGCTGCTGATGCTGCTGATGCTGCTGATGCTGATGCTTTTGCTGCTGCTGCTGCTGGCCAGGCTGCGCTGGGTGAGCTGCTGCTGGCTGAAATTTCAAATGCAGGGCTACTGACATTATGTTGCTGCTGCTGCTGCTGCCTGCTGGCCAGGCTGCGCTAGGTGAGCTGCTGCTGGCTGAGGAGAGCTTTGGCCTGGTGAGCCCCTCGGTGCTGGAGGGCGTGGACAACCTGGCCATGCTGCTGCTGGACATCGTGTGGTGAGCTGCTGGTGCAGGCAGAAATTTGCACAGCAGGATGTACGCAGTCATCTTGTTGATTGTTAGCTGGTGCATTTGCAGCAACGCAGCCATGATGTATACCGCTCGTTGGGGCTGCTTATAAAGCCAGCAAGGTCATGGCACTTGCTGCCCGATTCTGAACAGCTGCACATCCAGCAATGATGCCAGCCGACTTCTGCCGGTGTTTGAAATCTTGCACCGCACCGGTTGTCATTCCCAGGTGCTGCTACAAGCTGCGCGATGTGAGCCGGCTGGGTGTGTGCAGTGAGCGGCTCGCGCAAGCGCGCCGCATGCTGGCAAAGGCGCATGGGCCGCACCAAGAGCGGCTGCGGCTGCTGCATGGAGGCTTCAGCCCTGAGCAGGCCATGTGAGTGCGAGATGGCATCTGGTAGTGCTTCTGCTGCTGTAGTGCTGATTGTCGTAGGTGAATGGATTCACCAGCAGGAGTGGCTGCGGCTGCTGCATGGAGGCTTGAGCCCTGAGCAAGGCATGTGAGTTGAGCAGCAGCTGTGGTACGCTTATGGTTTGTTATGGGGGGCCTGGGCCAGCATTCGACTGCAGCTGCTCCCTCACGGCTCCAGCCCTGAGCAGCCCTTGCGGGCGGCTGTTGAAATGCATGCGCAGCGCAGTTGGGTTAGTGTGGTATGCAGATTATGTGCTTGCATCGCTTGGCGTGTACTTTAGGCCTGCGTGTTTTTTGCGTGTCAGGTCTAGTGCAGTAACATCACCACTGGCATACAGTTCAGCTTATGGTCCTGTTATTTGCTGCCACCATTGCTGGGTTGTTCAGCTGCAGTTGCTGGGCAGGGGCAGTGCGCATAAACAATAGCTGAGCTGCTGCTGCTGCTGCTGCTGCTGCTGCTGCTGCTGCTGCTGCTGCTGCAGTTATGTGCGGCTGGAGCTGCTGGAGGGCGTGGTGGCTTTTCACAGCGGGGAGGCATCAGCAGCAGCAGCCCACCTGGCAGCAGCACAGGCGCGCTGGCAGCGGCTGCAGGTGCGCAAGGCTGCTGAGTGGGGGAGGCTACGCCCTGCAAGGCTTGCAAGCCGACTTGTTACTGTACTGATGAATGCTAGAAGCTGTGGCAGATGCTGTGCGGCGCGCTGATAGCCATCTGCCTCTCTTGTATGCTTCTACTGTACACACACTGCGCTTGCTGTCAGCAACAGACTCACTAACTACATCATGCAGCCATGGACTGACAGTGCTGCACTGTGTCCTGCGCCTTGCTACATTTCTGTGTTTGCACATGCAGCTGTCCCATGGCGCGCTCCTAGCGCTGGCTGGGCTACGCTGACAGTGCTGCATTTCGCAATATGACATGCACTGTGTTTGTCTACTTGCGCATGCAGTTGTCACCTGGCGCGCTGCTGGCGCTGGCTGAGATGGGCTACGCTGAGCAGGAGGCGCAGCGCGCGCTAAGGTTCAGTGGCGGTGACCTGGCAGCCGCTGTGGACTTCCTGACAGAGCAGCGGCAGCGAGAGCAGGTACGGCAACCGCTGCGCTAGGCATGCAGCACTTGCGCTGAACTTTTGAATTTCTATGTGACGGATGCAGCTGGAACTGGCGCTATCTGCAGTGAACACATGCAGCACACGTACAGCCTGTGCCCTATTCAAGCCTGACCTTACATGCACTTCTCTGCTTCACTAGAATCACCGCTGAGGAAGCGGCCGCACTGCTCAACTCCTGTAATCACACCTGCCACCTGCTTGCAGGAGCGCCGCGCGGAACGCTGCAAGCAGCGCGACTGGCTGCGCGAGCGCGAGGCATACGGCAAGACGCCCAGCGGCAAGTTTGTGGACCAGCAGCCGCTGCAGCAGCTGCTGCAGCTGGGCTATGAGAAGGGCCTGGCTGCGGAGGCGCTGCGTGCTGCTGACAACGACGGCCAGGCTGCGCTGGACGTGCTGGGGGACCCTGTGCGGCGCGGCGCGCTGCAGCTGGCGCTGATTGCGCAACAGGTAGCTTGTTGGGATTTTTTTATCATTTGCTGTTACTGATATGTCATAGTTGTGAGCTCGGGGACCCTGTGCGGCGCGGCGCGCTGCAGCTGGCGCTGATTGCGCAACAGTGGGCGGCTGGCTGTGTTCGGTGTGATTGTACTTGGCCTGCAGCAGACATGATGTCTATGTTTGTCGTGATACAAATAACGATCAGTTGAATTGAGTTGTCAGTCATTGCATCATGTGCCCCTATCTCTGTGGCGGTGTTTTTGGCGAGTTGAATATGTGAAGCTGCCAGAGCAGCAAGGCACCCTTGTGCCAAAAGAGCGAGCTCTGCAGCAAACACATGCAGCCTGCATGGCGTGACACGCAGCTGGCGCTTCCAGTGGCTGAGGCTCTGTGCACGCGCATGCACACGCAGCACATGCAACTTCTGTCAAGCTGTGCTGCTCTCTGAATTCAGAATTCAAATGCTGGCTGCTGCAGATGCTGGAGGAGGAGCAGGGCCCACAGAGTGTGAAGGCCTCCCGTGTGCGGCGGCTGACAGCGATGGGCTTCAAAGAGAAGGCTGCACGCATTGCGCTCAAGGCGGCAGGCAACAGCATAGAGGGGGCTCTGGAGCAGCTGCAGGTGCGGCTTGTGCAGAGCAGCTGACGTAGGTATGTGGCTGCAAGGTGCAGCTGTTGCTGGTGGTTCTGGTGGTTGTTAGGGTCTGCAAGGCCATGGGCCGTACAAATGTTTGTCAATAACAGGTAGTGGCACGCATGCTGCGCTTTTTGTTTAAAACGCATAGCCGTGCAAAGCGCGTGCGCTCATGTTGCCATCACACATGTGCTTGCATGTGCTTGCATCATGAATGACCGCTTGTGCTGCACCCTCTGCTGGCTGTGCAGGCTATGGGGGAGGATGCTCGTGACCCAGAAGCAGCAGTAGCAAGGGGCGAAGCAGCAGCAGCTGCTGGTGGGGATGCTGGTGCAGGCCCCTCACAGCAGCAAGCAGCAGGTGATGATGCAGCAGAGGCTATGCAGGAGGACCAGCCAGATGCAGCAGCAGCTGCTGCACAAGCAGCACAAGGTGTGGAGGCTGCAGGAGTGCCTGCACAAGAGGAAGCTGCACCTGAGGGTGGCAGGAGGCGCAGGCGGCGCAGCGACCGCAGGGACAGCAGCAGCAGCAGCTCGGGTGAGGAGGGCGTTGACTGTGAGATGGAGGGAGAGCTGGTCAACGCAGTGCGCGGCAAGCAGGGCAAGGGGGAAGACCCGCTGAGCGCATATGATATGGATGTATCAGAGGATGGCGAAGCTATTCAGTTGTATTTGTCGCTGCTGGCATCAGCCAATGGCAGCAGCAGGGCATCTGGCAGCAGTGCACCAGCAGCAAGTGCTGGTGGCAGCTGAAGCAAGCAGTAGATGGCCGGGGACTTGAGGCCGTTCCTGGCATGATTAGTTAATGACAACGGATGATTTGCTGCACATCTGCAACCGACAATATCAACAGGGATGGGGATCGCCGTAAAACCTGTCATGTGTCATTTGTTGTGCAGTTTGACTTCTCGAGAGTACGCTGCTCGTTTTTTCAAGGTGTGCTGTTGTGGTCACTCTGATACTGCTGTTCTTAATTTGTCACATGTCTAACAAGTGACGTACTTACCGTGCTGAAGCCCTGACGCGGCTGATGGCGGAACGCTGGCGCCATTGCAGCACGGCTGTTCTCGTCTTTTGGGTCGTATGCAGTTTAACGTGCAGTAGATGTTTCGTAGAAGGCCATCAACAGATTCATGACTGGAGCGACGATAACCCAACCAAACCTTGGCCACTACCTGTCAGGACCCTGCAACAGCAGCGACGCCTTACTGTTCAACAGCTGGGGCAGGATGCAAAGGATGTACTGAGGGCCGTCTACACAAGCCAAATAGGTATATCAAGGCTCCTTGAACTGCGGGAATCAGTGTAGACCGTCGCAATCAACTGTCAGTGGTCCACAGTGCCACTGCTGCAGGGTCACCCCTGGCATGGTGTTATGCCAGTGTCCTGCATGCCCCAGCGATGTTTTCCAACGGTGAGGCAGCCTTGGCCCCGCACGAGCCTCGTTGCTGAGCAACGTCCAGTAAATCTACTGCAGATGACGCACATCGAACCTGACGCATGCAACTTGGTAGGCCCAGCGAACATTCTGCATTTTTATAACAGACCCTGCTGAAGCATGCACATGCAACACATTTGCCTGCTTGCTCTTGAGCCAAAAAGGCCAGATGCATGCTAAAAGACTGCACTCAATGCCACTCATGCATGCAGGGCCCAGGTTGCTGGCGTTGCACCACAAGTACGCGCGCTTCACCTACAGCCTGGCGAACAGCATTTTTGCAGCCAAGCAGCGCGCTTCTGCAGCCACCACCGCTTACTACGCAGCACACCAAAGGGTCAGCAGTGGGCTGGCTACAGCAAGAAGCAGCCTTGCAGGAACCGAAGCTGAGGATGCACAGGCGCTTGCAGGATATCCTGTATCGATACTGGCAGGCTGCCACAGTTACATGTGTGGTGCTAGTGCTGATGGCACGTGTGTCTTGCATCAGGTTGAGGAAGCCGCGCGCAGCAAATGTAGAAGCGTTATATAGTAAATGATACAAAGAGTTGCAGATGAGCACTACCACTGCAGCTGGTGCATGCAGTTGCGTGCATCTTGAGGGTGGTCTGGATGACATGCTTGTAATAATGCTTTGCAGACACAACAGCTGTCCCTGCCTCACGGTCATGCATCCATCATGTGCGCTGTGTACACGCAAGAGCAGGGTACCCGCACGCAACTGCAATGCCGTACACTGTGGCAACCAGGGGGGAGTATGGCGGAATGACAGGTGCTCACTGTAAGTCGAAAGCCTTCCCACTGCTTGACATTGAAGCCAAGCAGCCACATCAGCAAGCATTGACTGGGACTGTTTTGTCTGACGCTGTCTATCATTCTCCACTTCACCGCGCGCACGCGCTCTCTCTCTCACACACTCTTGCTCTCACACACACTCTTGTCACTCAGGCACACCCTCTCACTCTCAACACTCAGTCACTCGCACTCACTCACTCACTCGCTCGCTTTTCCTCACTCACTCGCTCACACACTCGCTCGCACTCACAGACGCGCTCACTCTCACTCACACACACACGCGCTGGCACTCGTTGACTCTCACTCACTCACACTCAGTCACTCGCTCACTCATCCAACCTGAACTGCGCACACACACTGGCTCTGTACAGCTGCTCCGGGATGCCAAACACACTACTTGCATAGTGGAAGGTATCCCGTGCCCTGCTTTGTGCACAACCACACAGCAACCACAGCGAAACATATCAGCGACCACACCCTGTACTCGTGCTTCACTTGCCTCCTTACACCACGCACATGGACGTGCTTGATCAGCCACATGTTGCCAGAAGGCAGGCACTGCAAACATGTCAACTTTCACTAAAGCACAGCACCTGCTCTCAAACAACCAGACCTTGCTCCACAAAACACCTTGCATACCCCAAGCTATGCCTTGCAAGCAATGCCAGAACACGTAACAAGCGGGCTGGCACTCAAAACAAGGTGAAAACATCATCATGCATGAAGCAGGTGCCACCTAGGGCGCTGTGTGCTAGCATCTAAAGCACACTCCTACCAGCGCGTCACAACACAACAGTACCACCAACTACTAAACCTCCACGTGACCACTACTCTATAGGACAGCACTGCTCTGTACTCACAACACAAACAAAACGGCTCTGTGTCAACAGCACGCACATCTCGCTGAGAACTGCCGGCAACTGCATGCACATGACACACTTCGATGCAAAACCAGCATAAACTGCCTGCCAATCGCCAAACAACAAGCAGGCTTCAACCACCAAGCGCACATGTGCTGTAAGTACAAGCAAGTGATGTTGAGTACAGCATCCTGCTGCAACTCTGCTTGCTTCATGTGCTTCCTGTTACGCCTGTCAAGCATCTCGCACCTGCCTGTACTGCATGCAGGCCACTGCAACTACATCAGTGGGCGCTGCCTAAACTTCTGCAAATTTGAACAAGTGCACCATCCTTCCCTTGCTGGCAAGGCGATATATGGTATGTAGATGCCCCGGATACAATGCCGCTACATAACTCGGGTCGACTGCACGGCACCAACACAGCGCCAAAGTAGCGCACATGACTTGTGCCCGGCCGACAGCTAGCGCCGTCACCGCACAAGTGGCGATTCAGACTGAGATGTCTGGCCCAGCAGCGCTGGGCATGGCAGGTGCAAGACATGTCCCTCAGCACCCACTCCTGCAGGCGGATGCCACACAGCATCCAAATACTATGCAAAGCAACACAGAAAGTATTGGGCTGGGCTTTTGTGCTGACACCCAGCACGCTGAGGCAGAAAATACTCCTGGCAAAGCATCGACCATCCTAGGCAAAAGCCATCAGCATTGAGTGCCTTCAGCAGCACTGATCTCAGCACTTGCGTCTGCGACCATACCACGCGCACAACCACTCGCCATGTGATGCTTGCCGTCGGTGCACCTGGAGTTCTAGCACTTACTTGCAAGCTGCCAAGCCCCACGGGCCTGCAAATACCCGCATGATATATGAGCAAACGTGACAAGAGGAGCATGAGTGCACATGCTGCTGCAGGGGTCAGGCACATCTTGCGCCACCCACAAGGATGGGCAGCCTCTGCAGCACTGCATTGCTACCACGCTCTTGTTGCTGTGCTCAGTGCTGCGCACCAAAGTTAGCACGCAACCTGCCACATACCAGATGCTGCAACCAGGCGCAGCACTGCATTGTTGCTATGCTCTTGTTAATATGCTCAATGCTGCGCACCAAAGTTAGCGCGCAACCGGCCACATACCAGCCAGATGCAGCAGATGCGTAAGATGCTCTGCTCATGCGCGACTACCTACACAGTGTGGCACACACACCAGACCGCTGCCAACAGAGGCCTGCACTACACGATGCAAGGCAGGACAGTCACAAAGTCGTGACGACAAGTTCCGTATAGTGCTCTGCAGTAGGCACCCATTACTACAGTAATCAAAAACGGCGGCTGACCCGATACATTGCCGCGCAACCATGGATATATTACTGACGAGTCCACCATATGCCCCGTGCACCAAGTGGTATCCAGTCGGACGTTCAAATAGTACAGTGGTAGGTCTGAACAAAACAGCCGCGGTTGCACAGGCAGCCACAGCCCAGCCAACATCCTGCAGCAGAGCCTGCCATCACTTCGTCATGTCAGACATGAGGGTTGCCAGGTCACCCAGGCGCTCCTGCAAGCCCTGCAGCTTGGGTTTGATGGCTTCTGCAGGCTCGCGGCGCTTCAGCTGCTGGTCGAGCTGCTCCACCCCCTCGATGACCTCACGCACAACCTGCACAGCAGCAGTTTGAAGATGTCACGAGCAAAAGAGGCAGCAAGTACGCCTCAACTGACGTGCGCAAACAAACCAGGGCCCGTGTTGCTGAGCAGCGTGGCAACTGCCATGTCATGTGAAGTCATATGATGTTGCTGTGTTTTGTAGCGAAGCAGTCTCGCATGAGAAGCACTACATTGGTCAGTGGTCATGCACGTGTTGCTGCCGTGAATCAGCTGCATGCGCCCCTCACCTGTGGCTTGACCACCCTGTACATCTCCTGGCCATAGCCCAAGTCCATCCGCAGGCTCTGGAACGAGCCCTGGCGCAGTGCCATGCGCGCATTGTCATACTGATCAATCTTGACCAGCAGCTCGATGCGCTGCAGCTGCTGCAGAGCTCCCTGCAAAAGCAAACAAGGGTTGCGTGTTTAAGGAGGGGTTTAAAAAGTGTTCGGAGTCATAGCATGCAAGCCACAGCCACTGCCCCTGCTCTTTCAAAGTTAACCGCCTTGAGGCCGATGGGCTGGCAGGTGCGCCTGCTGCCGCCACGCGAAGCCGTTTGCAAATTCTGCCGGGCCACTTAGCAAGCTGATGGACAAGTGTGGTGCACGCGCCATGTAGGCGCACATGTTGCAGAGAAAGCTGCGCTGGCTTGACTAGCACAAATTTAGCCAGCTGCAACTGTGCCCAGGCTGCAAATGCTGGTGCTTACATTGAAACGGGAGCTGAGAGCTGCTGGTGGGTCCTCCGAGCCGAAGCGGTCTTTGGCCTTGTTGAGCTGCCTCAATGACTGCAGCACTGCTGTGTTGCTGGTGTCCAGCAGCACCAGCTCAGGGGCAGCTGCCTGGGCAGGCTGTGCGCTGCTCAGCAGTAGGAGGCCTGCGTTGAGATGCATCAGAAACACAACGTTTCGGCCACAGTGCGTGCCGAGGGCCTTAGGGTAAAGCTAGAACAGAGCTACGCCACGGGAAGGCAAAACGCCTCACACGAAGTCTGACTTGCTGACCTGTGCAGAGGCCAGCGGTGACCCTGCTGACGAGGTGTGTATGATGCTCTTGATTGGGGTAGCTTCGTGCGGTGGGCGTTCGGCGGGCTTGCCGCGTGCTTGCAGCACTGCTTGTGGTGACTGCCTTGGCCATACTGCCGTGCATTGCCAAGAAATGCATAGAAATAATGATAGGTCGATGCAAACAGCCAGTCCCGATCAGAAAGCACGGCTGGCCTGTGAGGTCTTTGAGCAGCACCCTGGCAAGGTCAAAGCGAGCGTACAGATGATGGGCCAGCCAGCAGGAAGCAGGCCGCTGGCCAGCAACGGTGAGGACCGGCAAAATAAAGCACATCTGCACAGGGTTAACAAGGTTGTCCGACACCGCGGTTTGGGGTGAAGCATGTTTGACCAGCTGACTCAGCTCGGAGCTGGCAATGCCAGGCACTACGCTGGGACTGTGTATCTCGTATCCTCAAAAAATCTTCTCTCGTGAGGGCTATTAGAGCGCTTTGTTTCACCTGCTGAGGCTGCCTATGGAAATTCAGGTGATCATACATCTGCAGATATCTGCAGATGTATGATCACCTGAATGGTGCACCTGAATGGTGCTGCTGACATCCATGTCAGCAGCACCATTCAGCAGCCTCGGAGGTGAACTTCTCCTCTTGAATTCAGCATCTTCCAAGCAGGCTTGGGACAGGCCTATTTGCCCTGTGTCCTGTGAATGTAGCAAGCCAGGCGTCCCGCTGGTCCCAACAGACTCCAGTATGCGGCTGCACAGGAGCACACTGTGAGCCAATGATTGGCTCAGCTTCAGGCCTCAGGCAGGCTGCAACCCTGCCAGGATTCCAGGCTGAAAATTGCAGCAACCGCGGAGTTTGACAACCGTGTGCGCGCCAAATGAACCTGGACCAAGAAGTGCAAGTCGATGAGCTGTGTCCGCTGCCACTGGCAGTTGAACACGTGGGGAGTTCCGAATGAGTCAAGGAAATTGAGACGGCATGCGCAGACATGCTGAACTCATGTACACTATACAGATGATCTGCATGTACAGTACAGGGTAAGTGTGCAATTTATGCACGTGTGATGTGAAAAGGTTGTGCTTGTGCAGCCTGTCAACAAGCCAACACCAGCAGTGCAGTCTCCTAGCACTTTTGTTCATCCCTGTGCTGGTGAGCATGTGGACAAACAGCGACTCGCTTGGAATTTTGATGGTGTGCAGTGTACACATAGCGTGGCAGCCTGTTGTGCTTTTACATGCATGCATGCTGCCACACAAGATTGCATGCATCACCAGTTATTTATTAGGGTCAACAGGGTCACCATGCACTTGAACTGCTGAGGAAGTGCCACTTACCCTGCAGTTGTAGCGCCTGCTGCTGCAGCTGCTGTGCTTGCAGCCACACAAGCTGCTGCTGCTCTTCCAGCATCTTGTCCAGGCAGTGTGTGTTGCGCTTGCACCACGTAAGCAGCTGCCGCCACACATCTGGGAAAGGTCCCTGTACGCACATGTGAATGTATGGCGGCGCAAGGTGTTGTCAGGTGAGGTTCACCACAGCCTTGCAGCCCTGCAGTGTATGCACCAGCAACTAGGACTAGCCCAGGCGCATGAGCACAAGCACGACCAGGCAGGTCTCCTGGGGGGATCCCTGCCTGCCAAGTACACACACATGCAGCAAGGTAACACACAATCACTTGCTCAGGAGCACCAGCTGGTTATGCTATCAGCTTCACACACCAGCCTCACAACACATTACCACGGAGGCGAAAGGAGCTGAGTAACTGTGCTGTATTGCTCAGTGCTTTGATTGCGGTCACTCCACGCCCCAGCTAATTGTCTGTGGTGAAGCACTGCTTACCGCGCCCCACATCACCAAGCCGCCATCGTGTTTGAAAGCATCCAGTGCACCCCCATCCCAGCCTTCTGCACTGATGTCATCATTGACCCTAAGGTACGTAAGGCCGGTCAGCTGTGTCAGCTGCAGCAAGCCGACAGCGGTGATGCTGGCGCACGGCAGCAGGGTGAGACTCTTCAGCCTGGTCAGTGCCGCGAGCTCCTGCAAAGCACCGTCTGTGATCTCATTGCCTCCAGCCCACAGCTCCGTCAGCGCCGTCAGCTGCAGCAGTGCAGACCAACCAGCAAGCACTGCTGGCGCAACATGTGCAAGGTGACCTGCATTGAATTCATTGCTGTAAGCTGACGACACACCCTGATCTGCTAGCTCCTGCCCAGCTGCCGCTGCTGCTGGTGCCTCAGCCACAGCGCGGACCAGCTGCAGCTGCTGCAGCTGCGGCCATGTAAGGGCCAGGCTGCCCAGGTCGCTGCGTGTCAAAGGTGGGCTGTACTGCTGGTCTGGGTCTAAGCCTGCTATGCATAACTCCCTCAGTGCCCCGCCACCTGCTGCAAACATGCGCTGTGCTCCCCCAGGTGCCAAGCCAACCTCCCGCAGCGTCAAGCTCGTCAGTTTGGCAGGGGAGAGCAGCAGCGCACAAGCCTCAGCAGGCACCTGCGGGGCTGCAACCTCAGCGGCAGCGTCATCGCCGTATAATTCGTTGGTGAGACAGAGGCTCTGCAGCTGCTGCAGCTGCGGCAGCATGTGCGCCAGCGCAGACAGGCTGCTGACAGTCCACGCCAGCCGCACTGTCAGCCGTGTGAGGCTGCTTGCGCAGCCGGACAGCACCGATGGTTCTACCCCCAGCACCCTGGTGAACAGCAGGTCACGCAGCGCTGTCAGTCTCGACAGGCCGGGCGTCTGAAAGGGTGTGAACGTGACATGGGCGCGCCCGACCTGCAGGACAAGCATATGGTAATACATTGCAGGAGACATCAGCAGTGTGCCACAGCTCGATGGTGCCATGTGCTTCAGCGTGCCATGTGCCATATGCTTGCAACCCAACTTACAACATGCAGAGATGCATGCGGACGCTGCCCAGGCACGTACAAAACTGCACAAAAACATGCAGTTGTGCTGCCTGGGCAAAGACAACCAACTGCGAGCACGCTGCTGCACACGTGCGTGGCTACTCACGGTCAGTCTTGTGATGCTCACTGGCAGCTGCTTAAACAGGGTGTGGGGTTCTGCCTCAGGTACGTTAAGGCTGTGGAGATCCAGCTCCTGCAGCTGCTGCAGGCCAGCAATTGCTGCTCCCATTGGGCCAGGGATGTACTTCCAGCCCAGCTGACACTCTGTCAGATCATCTAGTGAGAGGAGGGTGAGCTGCGTCAGACGACGCAACGCGTCAGCAAGAGTAAATGCGCCAAAGCAGCTGCCGACACGTGTTGTTGTCACCCCTGTTGCTGCTGGATCTACACGCACGCTTGTCAGCTCTAGCCGCTGCAGCTTGCTGAGGCTTGCCATGCAGCGGAAGAGCTCGGGCATGCTGTTGAAGCACCGCAGCGTTACGTCACGCAGCTCCAATTTTGTCAAGCTGCTGGACATGGCTGCCAGGGGGCTCAGCCAGACACTGCTGCTGCTGCTGCTGCTGCTGCCCAGCGGTTGCTCATCCAGCAGTACCGAAAAACCAGAGCCGCAGGCTGCGTAGCTTGCTCAGCTGTTGCAGCGGCAGGCGCACCTGCCCGCGCTCCCCTTCATCATCGTCACCGCAGCAGCAGTGCAGGTCAATGGCAGTGACCTGCTGCGCAGTGCCAAGCTCATGCCAGGCTGCGATGCTTCCCAGCTGGCGCTGATCAGCCTCATCAGCCCAGTCATAGGATCCCGAGATGCTGCTGGTTGCTGCATTTGCGGCGTGGCGCCAGGCCTTGCACACCAGCGCTGCATTCCTCAGCCGCTGCGAAGGCTGCAGGTAGCTGAGCACGTGCACCAGCAGGGCTGTAGGCAATGGAAAGCAGCTGCTGACCCTGCCGCAATCCGCGATGCTCATAGTGCGGAGAGGATCACCCTACATGATACAGCACAGCAGGTGCAGCGACTTTGATCAGGCCAAGCAGCAGCTTCACGACGATGCAGGCACAGTGGCACCTGCAAGAATGAACTGACGGACATGCCGCAACAAGCAAATCAGTGGTTTTCTTGGCGGTTTGCATCAACTCGCCATGCTGCTGCCACTCCTGGCTCAGCAGTGCTGCCAAAATGGGAACAGGGGTGTACTTGCGCCCTGGAGCAAAGTGTGACGCTAGAATAAAGCTTTGAATATCTGTGATTTCCTGGAACTTCACTTGAAGCTTGTGTTGCTGCGGAGCCGCTCTAGTACGTGAACAAAGCAGCCCTGGGAAGTACTGCGGGCTCTGCTGCTCGGCGTGCGCATAGACTGTACGGCGCTGCGTTAGACATAACCAAAATTGTGGTTATTTGTACAATTGCCGAGCAAGTTCAGCCAGGGAGTCACACAGCTTGATCTAACGTTCAATGTGTCACACCCCAAACACGACGGCAAAATTGTTATTGGCAGATCATCCGTCGCGGAACTCCGCATAGGGCCTTGCCAAGAATGGCAGGCCAACTGATCCACAGCTGAGCTGCTCACCAGCATTTACAATGCGCCAGCCAGGGTTGGGAGAAAGCAAGTAACATTGGCAGGTAAGCTGTTGCGTCAACCATCACCATCACTAAGAACCAAGGGATGCCAGCACGTCTGTGATGTAGTGCAACCTAAAACTTCAGGGTGAACCTGAGGAACTCCTCATAGACTGGTTGTCAAACAACGTGTCACCCATGTGCCAGTCAAAAAGGCTCATGGGCGCACTGAATCCATTATCAATCATTGGCTGGATTCCTCGCACTCAAGCTGCAGGACACACAACTTAGAAAGAAACTCCAGCAAAGACATCACATATACACATGGCTGCCATGCGTACCCTGCTGCCGTGGAGTGCACCCTTCTTGTTGAGTTTTGGATACACATAATAATGAACATCATGTGATGTCGGAATGGCTGCGTTGGGGAGGAACATTGACAGTCACACAAATCAGTGGCTGCCACCAGACGTACACAAGCCTGGCAGTGCCCCAGCCACTTTGACCAGCATAACCTACACCAGCAGCAACGGTATCATGGTATCATGGCATGATGCCAGGATGGCGATGTTGTTATGGCTGAAATGGTAACATGATTTCCGGGGTACAGCTGGGCCCAGCCTGATGACGTCAGCCATAGCTGCTGCCAGCCGCTGCTGCTGTTGCATTTCAGCAAAGGACGCACCCAGCATGCTGTTGCTGTCAGGTGCGGCGCCTTGAAGCACAGCCAGCTGCTGCTGCTGCTGCAAGTTATTTCCAGCAAGGGACGCACCCAGCGTGCTGCTGCTAGCATGCGCGGCTTCTTAAGCAATGCCAGCAGCTGCCGCAGTATATCTTCAGGAATTGTTGCAGACGGCAAGCTGATGCTGGCAGGCGCACAGGGCCTGCTGCACTTTATCTTCAAGAAGTGTTGCAGACGGCAGCCACAGCTGCCGCCACCTGCTGCATCAGTGGATCTCCAGCAGCAGGCCCAACCAGCGTGAAGCCATTGGGGTTTAAAGCCCTCGGCATCATTACTGCTGCTCTAGCTGCATCAGCCCTGTCTGGGCACCTGCAGACAGCCCAAACGCAAGCAGTGTATGTATATGGGGTGGATTGACTGGATAAGGCCAAGAAGGGCAGCATAATGTGTGTCTTGGCACCATCCCACACAAGACAGAATGAGCCACAACAGGCAATGGTTGGCTTGCAACACCCGCACTAGCCATTAGTCAGTTGATGGATTGGTAGCAATGAGTTGTTCATCTTGCACCGCATGATCAGCACCATTCACCTGCGTGCATGCAAAATGCCAGCAATTGATCTTCAGCAGCTGTGCACGTCTGGCCTACACACGTAAACAATGCGGGCTGAGTGTACCATCACACATACGCCGAACAAGGGTTGCATTGCAGGCAGCAACGTCATTGTCTTCTGGCTTAAAGCAGCACACACGGGTTCACTATGCACTGCCACAACTGACACAGTGCCGCTCACCCTGTATCAGCAGTGCTTGCTGTTGCAGCTGCCGTGCTTGCTGCTTCACAAGCGCCTCCTGCTCCTCCAGCAGCTTCTCCAGGCAGTCGATGTTGCGCCTGCACAAGTCACGCAGCTGCTGCCAGACATCTGGGGGAGATGCCTGCAAGGCACATATACACACATGGCGGCACATTGTGTTGTTGGTTGTTGACAGTGAGATAGCAGTGTGCATGTTGTGAGCGTGCCACTTGCTAGGTAGTGGGTAGGCCTGCTGGCACGCATGCAGCAACTGCTAGCGGCCTAGCACCATCGCTACACCAAATGCATAGCAAACTTCACTCCTGCAGGAGAGAAAAACTTGCAACCTGCATGAGATGCTACACAGCTCACCTCGCTTGTCAGCTTGATGCGGCAATCTTCAAACTCATCAAGCGCGCCCTTAGCCCAGCCCTCCTCATCATAGCCATCAATGCTGAGGTGCGTGAGGCCAGTCAGCCGAGTCAGGTGAAGCATGCCCAAGCCGGTGACATCATGCTCGGGCGAGCTCAGCGACAGACTCTGCAGCCTTGTCACTGCTGCGAGCTGCTCCAGCACATCATCATCCATCGAGTCCCCACTAGCGTCCAGGGTGTGCAACGCCGTCAGCTGACTCAGAGCAGACCAGCCGGCATGCTCTGCTGGCGCAGCAGCAGCTGCTGCTGATGCCTCTGCCACCGCGTCCAGCAGCTGCAGGTGCTGCAGCTGTGGCAATGCATTAACCAGGCTGCTCAAGTCGCTGCAGGACAGGGGTGGGGGGCCCTGTTGGCGTGAGTATAGGGCAAAATTAAGCAGCGCAGCACCACCTGCTGTGAACATGCGGCGGGCTCCTCCAGGCGCCAAGCGAATTTTGTGCAGCTTCAAGCTGGTTAGCCTGGCACCAGCGCGGAGAGGCTGCGGTTATTCCATGCCAGCCCCAGCTGGAGCTGCGTAAGGGTGCCTGCACTGCTGCACAGCACTGCAGGGTCCATTCCAAGCACCCTCATCAGCTTTAGGTCGCACAGCGCTGTCAGGCGCGCCAGGCCAGGCGTTTCAGCAGGTGTGAATGTGACACACGCACGACCGACCTGCAACACAAGCACAGCAAGACAACTCAGTTGCAAGCCACAGGTCCTGCGAGATGTGCTATTGAATAAGGCATCAAGCAGTACAAGCAGATGTTGACGTCCATGACGTTCTGCTGCGATCAACATGCAGGAGGACTCTGTCAAGGATTCACTATACCGTGATGCACTGCAGGCAAGTGGTTGCAGGCATTCAGAAGCACTCACATGCAGTTTTGTGATGCTGACTGGCAGCTGCCTGAACAGCATGCGTGGTTCTGCCTTGGGTACTTCAAGGTTGTTGAGCTGCAGCTGCTGCAGTTGCTGCAGGCCAGCAATTGCTGCTCCCATTGCGCCAGCGCTGAGCTGCCACCGCAGCTGGCACTCTGTCTGTACGTCCAGCTTTAGGCAAGTGAGCTGCGGCATCTGGCACAGGGCATCCGCAAGCGTGTATGTATACGCACTGCTGCAGCCCCCTCTGCGCCTATTTGCCATCAAGTCTGCAAAGCTGTCTGTTGGCGGCTCTACGCGCACACTTGTCAGCTCCAGCCGCTGCAGCTGGCTCAGGCTCGCCATGCAGCGGAACAGCTGTGGCATGCTATTGAAGCTGGGCAGTGTCACGTCATACAGCTCGAGCGCTGTCAAGCTGCTGGACATAGCTGCCAGAGGATTGATGCCCGCAATGCTGCTGCTGCTGCCCAGTGACGGCTCCTCCAGCAGGTCAAATGAGATGAGCCTCAGGCTGCGCAGCTTGCGCAGCTGTTGCAGGGGCAGGGACACTTCCAGACAGACGTCTTCGTCTTCGCCCCAACCATAGTCCAGGTTGATGCTTGTGACTTGCTGCGCAGCGCCACGCTCGAGCCAGGCTGTCATGCTGGCCAGCTGGCGGTTGCTGGCATCATAATCAGCCCAGTTGAAGGTGTAGGCGATGCTGCTGGTTGCTGCGTTGGCGGCCTCGCGCCAGGTTTTGCACACCAGAGCTGCCTTGCCTAGGTGCTGCGCAGGCTGTAGGTAGCTCAGCACGTGCATCAATAAAGGTGTAGGTAATGGGAAGCAGCTGTTCACCCTGCCGCTGCCGGCAATGCTGTTGGTGCTGGGGCAACCCTGCATGGCATGG
Organism: Tetradesmus obliquus; assembly: GCA_030272155.1. Classification (NCBI taxonomy): domain Eukaryota; kingdom Viridiplantae; phylum Chlorophyta; class Chlorophyceae; order Sphaeropleales; family Scenedesmaceae; genus Tetradesmus; species Tetradesmus obliquus. The sequence goes on along the minus strand of CP126200.1, from coordinate 986,233 downwards.
TGCAGGGGCAGTGCTGATCAGGCGCAGCAGCTGCGCGCCGCTGCGGGCACGGGGCGCTACTTGTTTGCGTACAAGTCGCCTAATGAACGTGCATTTTTTTGAATGCCTTGGTCAGGGCAGTTTGCACCCACTTACCATGCTGCTGCTGTTGATCCCTGCTGCAACTGGATTCAGCGGTCTGCCGGCTTTCAGAAGCGAGACATAATGATTGATTGCTGAGCTATGCTTCTTAAAGGCATGTATGTATAAACTAACAGAGCATGATGCTGCGAGCGAGCACTGGGCACAAGATCACAAAGCAGCTCTTGACAGCACTTCAGGATTTTCTGCTGCACAGCGTTGACAGGGAGCCAATATAAAACACAAGAAATATCAAAGCGTGCAAGGGCAAACGCGTGGTTGATGTGGTGCTGTCGCCGTAAATTGTCATGATGTCACACACCAAACTTGAATCGACAGCTGCCCGCTGCACCAGCAACGTTCTCTTCACGACGATGGCAGCTAGTATATTGTTCTGGTACTGACTTTTTTAAGTTTTTGAATGCTTCAGACTGTGACGGGTGAGAGCTCTGCTGTTGACATCGCCTCGCTACACGTATCAGCCCTTTCACTATCTGCGACTTTTAAATCAACATTACTGTACGCAGACAACAGATGCTGTAAACAGACCGGGCAAGCTGCACATTTGCGTGCTGAAGGCCTTCATTCTGCTCTCCATATGCAAGCTCGTGCCTCGAGCACACGCCGCAGCTAATACAGATCACGCATGGAAGCGAAGGACCAGAAGCCCAAATGGCAGCGAGCCCTCAGAGACCTCAATAGCAACAGCTCGAACAGCACTCAAGCAGTGCCCGGCGTAAAGGCCAAACAGAAGGCTGCTACGCCCACGCCCACAGACAAAGAAAACAATTCGAGCAGCAAAACTACCCGCTTGTCAGTGAGCAAGTCATCGGGCACGCCCATCCGCAAGAAGACCAGGACCTCTATTTCTAAGCTGCCCACACCACCAGCAGCAGGAGGCTCAGCAGGCCAGAAGCCTAAGGCAGCACGTGCATTCGGCAGACTAGTCTCCCAGACGCAGCCCAGGCGAGCCAGCACAGATTCCAATAGCAAGCCAGCTGCTGCAGCACCTGGCAGCAGTGGAGCCAGGGTCACCCGTGCAGCGGCAGCTGGAACTGCAGCAGCGCGGTGCAGCCGCAGCATCCTAGCGGCGGCACCGCCAGCACCGGCTGTGCCAAAAGACCCACCTGCAGTGCAGCAGGCAGGTGCATCAGCGGCACCAGCTGCAGCAGTTGAGACACCCACCCAGCAGCAGCGGCAACAGGCCACACCTGCATCATCGCAGGCAGCAGCAGCAGGGCGCGCCCCGCCTCGCCGCGTGTCTGGCAACTTCAACCGCCAGCTTGGCATGGATAAGCTGCAAAACGAGTATGAGGCGCTGCAGCAAAAGCTTGCGCTGCTCAAGCGCGACACCAACAGGGACCACGGCCGCCTGCAGGCGTCCACGCCCATGTCTGCAATGCAGCAGCGCAAAGCAGACCCAGGTGCAGCGCAGGCACCAGCAACAGGTGGCGCAGCACCAAACACGGCAACTTCAGGGGCGATTGCTGCTGCAGCTGCTGTCCAGCAGGAAGCCAGTGCTGCCGCACTAGCAGCTGCAGGTGCTGGTGCTGCAGCCGCAGCACGCACCAACAGCAGCGGCGACAGCTGCTCTCTAGGGCTGAGCCTGAGTGTGCTGCAGAGCTGTGAGAACCTGCAGCTGCACTGCAGCATTCCGGATGCAGCAGGCATCATGCAGTCGCTGCAGTTTGCTGCAAAGCACCCCGGCAGCAGGGCGGCACAGCTGGCAAGCAGCACCTTCTGTGACTCAGAGTTCCTGGCCAGCTGCGAGCATGCGCTGTCAGCACAGCTGCAGCGCACCAAAGACGGCGCCACAGACAAGTCACGCATTGCAGAGCTGGCAGGTATGCTGGTTAGTGCGGTCCATGGCATCATAGCTCAGGCTGCATGAATGCCGAGACAGTTGCCAAGGTGTGGTAGTTCCCAGTGGTTGCCAATAAGGTGTTTCTCAGGCTGCCTTACAGCTGCAACGCTCTTAATAGCCAAACCTGCACCAAACATGTGGGACAGCATGCAGCACCTGAGATCCTATTTTGCACGTGCTGCACAGTTGACGCCCACTACTCATGTAGCCTGTGCTCTGCTGTTCTGCTTCTGCCGCCTGCAGCTCTGGTGAAGGTGCTGCGTCGCTGCGTGCGCGACATGGCCAGCAAATCCAGCGCTTTTGTTGAGCTCTGTGTGAAGACAGAGAAGGAGGCAGCACAGGAGGTACGCTGCAAGCATGCTGTTTGCTGGGCGGTGGCGCAACAGCTGAGGCAGGGGCAGCGCCTCGACCCGCTGCAACCTCTGTTGGGTTGTTTGTTGTTATGCTTGCCCCATCAGCCTGTCTAAGACTGCCTTCTGTCAGCTGCTGTCCCAGCTGCCGTGCATGCTTGCCCATGCTGGAAATTTACTCAGCATTCTGAGCATGCCAGCGCTGCTCTCTCTCCTTGATCTGCTTCATGCCTTGCAGCTTGAGAAGGTGCGCCTGGATGCTGAGACCACCCTCAAGCGGCTGGAGGCAGAAAGTGCTCTGGCACGCGCTGCTGCAGCGCAGACAGAGGCTGCCTACAAGGCAGACAGGGCAGCCTGGGTGACCTCGGTGGACGCGCAGAAGTTTGAGGTGCGCAGCTGTGGCTGCTGCTGCTTCTTCATGTTTGCATGTAGCATGACAGTCATGTTTCATAGATGCCTGCCTTTCAACTATATGGCACCCATCATCTGTTCAACTGCTTGGAGTCTGGAGCTGCATCGTCACGGGGTGATGTTGACTTTGCAGTCAGCCAAGATGTGCAGGGCTGTAGCAGCCGACATTTACTCAGTGGTAATATGCTGCTGCACCTGCTGCATGTAGGTTGCACGCCTGCAGCGTGAGGTGGAGGGGCTGGAGGAGCAGCGCGCACGCGCCAGGGAGGATGCTAAGCGCTCAGAGCTGGCGCGGCAGCAGCTGGAGCAGGAGATCAAGGTGCGGGCCCTGTGGGCACTGCAAGGTGGTTATAGTGTCGTGGTGCGCACCGCACAGTCAAGCTTGGGATGTTGCAGCAAAGGCAGTGGTTTACACATGCGACATTCGCTCAGCACAGCTGTATCGATGTGGCTGCGCTGCAGCAGCCATGGTATGTGATCCTAGCTGCTTCAACAATGCTGCAAGCAAACTCATGCTGTTAGCCGCCGCTGCTGCTGTTACGTGCGCAGGAGCTGCGCAAGGCTTCTGGGCAGCAGCTGCGGGAGGTGCAGATGACGCAGGGCGAGGCAGTGAAGCAGTTGAGGGATGAGCGGCAGCAAGCAGAGAAGAAGGAGGCGCAGCTGAAGGTGGGCGGCAGCAGCATCGTTCTGCTTGCCTGGTGTGGGGCCCTCACCACAAAACGCTGCTTGGTTGCAAGATGCAGTATCTGGTAGTTTATCTTGTGCATGCTGACAGGATTTGAAGTTCGTACATTCTGCATGGCACAAGTGCTGTAAGGAACTATTTGCGCAGTGCCACATCCTCATCTCTGTTGCTGCCGCTGTTTGCGACGGTGCAGGCCGACAACGAGCACCTGGAGGCCAGCCTAGCAGCCGCCAACAGCCAAGTGGCCAAGCTGCAGCAGGAGCTGAACAGCCTAAATCAGCTGCAGCAGGGGCTGCAGGCTAGCCTGGAGGGCAAGCAGTCAGCAGAGGCGTCGCTCATGACCCAGCTCACACAGGTGGGGTGCTGGCGAGCTTGCATGTACAGCACAAGCAGGAGGGCAGTGCAGTTGTGTATTTGTGCTGAGCGCCTTCAGACATTTGATGCGCCGTGTCAATCTTCCAGGGCAACAGGCACGACCGTTCATGATTGTTTTGCTGCTCTCTGCCTTGCAGGTGCGTGCTGAGCTGAATACAGCAGAGTCTTCGCTGGCAACTGCCACTGCGGACCGCCTGCAGCTGCAGCAGGAGCTGAGCAGCAAGTCGGACCAGCTCATGCTGCTGGAGAGTGAGCTGCGGCTGAAAACCAGCAGGCTGGATGCAGCGCAGCAACAGCTGGCCACAGAGGCTGAGGAGCACGCCGCTGAAAGGGCCCTGCTGCAACGGCAGCTGGAGCAGCTCATGGTGAGAGAGGCGCCTGTGTGGCATACAACAGGAAAAGGGCGCGATAGGTCATGGAATTGTGTGGCGGTATGCACTGGTCGTAGTTGTTGCAGATGTGTGTATGTACCCAGCACTTGCTGCACCTGCAGCACATCAGTGCTTCAGCGCGGCAGGTCACTGGTGACTGGCAGCGCTCTACGCGGCAGCTCAACTGTGCCGTGCCAGCAGTTCCGGCCATCAACGGCACCCCACGTACGCACACAAACTTTCAACCGTTGCTGCTGGTTCGTCGCAGGCTGACAAGGAAGAGGCCCGCAGCCAGCTGGCAGCTGCCACAGCCAGCGTGGAGTCCACCTCCCAGCAGCTGGCAGCTGCCGACAGCGCGCGCACCCAGGCTGAGCAGGCAATGCAGGAGCTGCAGCAGCTGCACGACAAGCTGGTGGCTGAGCAGGCAGAGCTGCAGGCAAAGGTGGGCGCATATGATGCCGCAGCAGGGCAGCTGCTGGGCTCCTGCAATGTTGAGTGAGGGGTGACTTTGGCTTTGCATTGATTGGAGTTGAGCTGATGCTTCATTCTAATAGTATAGAACTATACTGGGTGGTACTGCTACAGTGTTGACCAATGCTTGCTGCATACATGGCACTGCTGGGTGTCATTGCTGCCACCAGCCTCATGCATTTGACCATCCCACCACACGCGTCATGGTATTGTGCATCCTGCCTGCCTGTGCTGTCTAGGTGCGCGAGCTGGATGCAGCGCTTGAGCAGGGCACAGCTCACAGCGCGGAGCTGCAAACGGCGCTGGACTCTGTGCAGGCAGCGCTGGATGACGCGCGCAGCCAGTCAGCAAAGCAGGCCTCCCGCCTGGCCCACCTGGAGAGCGAGTTTGAGGCGCTGCAGGAAGTGATGGGCGAGGGAGAGCAGCGCGACATCGTGGGGCGGCTGCTTGGGCGCATCAGCACGCTGCAGGCGGCTGCGGCGGCTGCTGAAGCGACGCGGCGGCAGCTGCACAACCAGATGGTGGAGCTGCGCGGCAACGTGAGTGGCGGGCCGTTCAGCGCTTGGCTAGTCCACGGCGTGGTACGATATGCAGCGGCTTGTGCTGGTGCCAATGCCGTAGCGTTGTCGCGTGGCAGCTGCAGCCTGCAATTGCGATTGCCCTACTGACCTTTCAGCCAACCACTGGCCCTGCATGCGTACATGCAGATCCGCGTGTTCTGCCGTGTGCGGCCACACCCCGCAAGCTCTGTGCGCTGCCTGGCTGGCGGCACTTCACTGGCGCTGACCCTGGATGGCAAGGAGCACAACTTTTCCTTTGACAAGGTCTTCGGCCCGGGCACATCGCAGCAGCAGGTATGCAGCTGGCGGCCATGCAACTCGACTGGGTCACTGATGCACAGCTCGTGGTGTTGCCTGCTGCTGCAGCCTGTGCTGCATGCTATTTGGGCGGATCCAGCGTCAGCCAAGTGTGCGTCTATGACCTGTCCATCGGCAGCGGCATGGCTGCTAATCATGTGAGCTGGCGGCATTGCATGCTGAGGCTGTGTGTGTTGTTCTTGCAGGTGTTTGACAGCGTGTCGGAGCTGGTGCAGAGCGCGCTGGATGGCTACCACGTGTGCCTGTTCAGCTACGGCCAGACGGGCGCAGGCAAGACCTACACCATGAGCGGAGCCAACACACCGGAGCACCAGGGCCTCATGCCGCGTGCTGTCAACCAGGTGCGTGGGTGTCTGGAGTTTGAGGATCGGAGCAAGTGCTGTGTGCAGGTGCCACTGTATGCCGTGCCCCTACACTGCTCACAGCAGCCCAGCTGGTTTGGCAATTGTGTCAACGCCTGCCTGCTGCCTTGACCGCCTGCTGCAGATCCTGGAGAGTGTGGTGCAGCTGACAGAGCAGGAGTGGCAGTACACGCTGTCAGCCTCCTGCATCGAGGTGTACAACAACACGCTGCGGTGAGCCACAACCTCAGCAGCGCCTGCAGCTGCCCAGCCGGTGCTTGTTGGTGACTTGCCTTCCTGCTGAGCGTTGTATGCCAACTATCTGCTTGTTGTGTTGGTGGTGCCTGTATAACCTCACCGCTGGCGCAGCAGCTGCTGCTGCACATTTTTGCGCTACTCTTGTCTCATGCTAGCGTTGTTTACTTTCCTCAGTGTGCTGACTTAAATTTTATGTCATGTGATCAGGGACCTGCTGGCTGAGGGCGCTGGCAGCAAGCCTGAGGCAGGCCGCATCAACGACGCAAACGCCATCAAGCACGACGCAGCCGGCGGCCACACCGTGGTGATTGGCGCCAACAGGCTGCCCGTCAGCGACGCAGCCAGTGCAGCAGCGCTGATGGCGCGCGCGAGCGAGGCGCGCGCCTGTGAGGCCACGGCGATGAACGCTGTGTCGAGCCGCAGCCACTGCGTGTTCGTGCTGTACATCGCTGCCAGCCATGCGGCCACCAACACGCACCTCACAGGCAGCCTGTGCCTGGTGGACCTGGCCGGCAGGTGAGCCTGAAGCTGTGATGGGCGTGGTATGCTTCAAAACCACGAGCATTGCTATGCCATGCAGCACTTGCACCTGAGTCACGAGTGTCTGTGCACTCCTGGCGCTGAGCTACTTGATGTGGTGACGTTCTAATAAGTGCTTACACTCTTCACTTGCTCTGCTGGTATGCATTTGTGTGGCTGCAGCGAGCGGCTGGATCGCTCCATGGTGGAGGACATGCGCAAGCGCGAGGCCTGCAGCATCAACCAGAGCCTCAGCGCACTGGGCGACGTGTTTGCCGCGCTGTCGTCCAAGACCAGCCACGTGCCATACCGCAACAGCAAGCTCACCTACCTGCTGCAGGTGCGGCGCAGAGCTGCACAGCGCATGCGGCTGCGAAAGACATTGTTGACGTGCTGCCAAGCAGGTGCAGTTGCATGTTTGTGCAATGCGGGCTCTTGACTGCTTACCCGCACTCCTGTGCATGACCCGCTGTCGCCGCACACAGCATCACTGCTTCTCAGCCTGGTTGAATGCCCACCACTTACGTGCTGACTGCCTGCCGTGCGGCTTCTCGACTGCGCGCAGCCCTGCCTCGGGGGCCACGGCAAGACGCTGATGTTTTGCAACATCAACCCGGAGCCAGCCTCAGCGCAGGAAAGCCTGTGCAGCCTCAAGTTTGCGGCCAAGGTCAACGGCTGCGAGACGGCAGCCAAGGGCGGCGCCAGCGCAACGTCACGCAGGGAGGCGCGCCAGCTGCACTGGTGAGCGCAACCTTAGTGGCAGCGTGCGTGGGTGCATGGGTACTTTGCAGAGGTGCTGGTTTGCAGAGGTGCTGCCAGCAGGAGGGCTTATTTGGCGCACCTAGTTGGCGCCAGCCACCATGACTCACCTGCTGCGATCCTGTCGACTTCTGCTTCTTGTGTTGCTGCTGCGCAGCCGTCAACGCCTGCTGATGCTGCAGGCAGTGGAGGCAGCCTGGGCAAGCGGCCGGCAGCAGGGCAGACGCTGGCAGCAGGGCCCAAGCGCAGCAAGCTGGGAGGATAAAGCACCACTGCCGCTGTTGTGGCGCTGGCGCATTATGCTGTGTAGGGCAATGGCCTGCTGTGGGTTTTACAGCTGTTGCATGCCAAGGGCCTTTGGCGTGCGGGAAGGGCTGTCACATCTTGATAGGGCTCTTGATAGTGCGTGACATGCACTTTAACGTGTGATGTGGTGACGGTTCCTGAAGAGTTGCAGCATGCTGAGGAGCTGAGTTGCGGACGTGCTGGGTATAGCAACATGTGTGGGACACAGTCGTTTGATTAGCTAATAGCTGCCATGGGTTGCAAGAACTTCTTGTAGCATGAAGCTGCTGCCATGGTGCCAATCTCGGGCTTGGTGAGCAGAGGCCAATGTGCAGCGCTGCAATGTTTGCATCAGTGCTTTTTTGCGCTGCCGGGCTTGTTCTTGCTGTTGCGCCAGCTGCCCAGGGTCGGTTCATCATCACAGCAAACCAGCCTAGCTCTAGGCTGAGGTTTTGTGTGCTTGGCCTGCCCCGGGTTGAGTCAGCATGTGTTGCGTGGTGTGCTGTCGCCGGCCGCTTGCGGTCTTGCCAGGGGACACTGCTGAGGCACTTGTAATCTTTGTCATATCATCGGTATACAGTATCTGTATACACTTGCAATTGCCTTGGTCGTGCTCCAACTCAGCAACGCCATTGCGGCGTGGCAGGTTGTAGCCTTTGAAACGGCTTGTGATAAACATACCACAAGATCTGCCGACGCTTGGGTCCGCAAGTAATCACCTGTCAGGCGGCTTGGTTACACATCCCAGCATACAGGTTGTTGGCCTGTCAGCACAAGTAACCCCTAATGGACCATCCTGAACCTTACGCACAAGCCACCATCAGCCTTTGGATACACGTCAACCGTGTGATATCCTGTGGCCTAAGGCGGCTTGCATTGTGCGGCATGGAACGCTTGCATGCCGCATAGTCATCGTGGAGCCAGCGATGCAGCAGCCTTCTGGCTATGACTGTGCTCCACCAACCTGAAGCGTCTGCCCAGTGTAGGCCTGTATACAGGCCAAGCTAGGCAGCGTCTTGTGCACGACACCACCCACTGATCAATTCCAACACCCCCCCCCCCCCCTCCCAGCCCCACCGACAAACAAAAACGTGCGAATGCTCTCCGATCAACGCCCCAGAAAGTTCAGTCATCTCAGCAGTGCAACAACCAGAGGACAGGCACATAACACCTGGAGCCCATATGAAAACCGGTGTATCTCTTATGAAGTCCAGCAACGCAATGAGTGTACTGCTCTCGAGATGTGTAAACTTGCATCATACTGTACAATGGTTTTGCGCACTGTGTGGCATAGCCGCCAAAACTGTTCCATCTGCTGCAGCACACCCTGCATGTTGCGGCAACACAGTTGCAGATGCTGGGTTTCTGGAAAAGTCACAATGTGCATTCAGAGCAGCGCGCACAAGGTGCAGCCCGCCTGTACAAGCTCAGTTGCGCACTCAGTGTACAAGCCCAGTTGCGCACAGGCTGTGCACCAGCATACTGATGCTGCTGAATCACTATATGTCTGCAACGCAGCAAATCTTGGCAACTTGTGTGGCATCACAGGGTGAAACTGCCACTGCTGCCTATCTCAGCTCTTATCAAAACAGTGCACAGTGCAGTGAGCATAGCGCGCTCTCAGCACAGGCTCTGGCTATGTCAGATCATCTCATCAAAATTGTCCGGTGCCTGCCTCTTGATCGACCATCGCACTGCACGTCCATCATAGCATCAGAGTCTCTCTTTTTAGGGTGTCGAGGCAAGGCTGCCTCAGCACACCAGCCTGGCCCTTGTCTAGGCACCGTTGCGCTGCAGGCTTTGCAAGCGCTGTCACTCGCAGCACTGCAGGTGCCCACCAAGGGTGGCAGTTCATTGGTCTGGCAGGTCCAGGCTACGCCTGCAGGCAACGTATGTGGTGCATGCAATGGCAGTGACAACAGAGTGAGCGGCATATGCATCGGTAATGAACCCTCTGCTGCTAGCGCAGCGGCCCGACAATGATGCAGCAGACAGCGCAATGTACTTGCAGCAGGCATGCTCACATACTGCTCTACTCGAGTGCATTGCATGGCGCAGGGCTGCTGCTGCTGCTGCTGCTGCTGCTGCTGCTGCTGCTGCTGCTGCTGCAGCGACCTGGTGTAAATAATATGCAGCAGTCTGCAGCAGCGTTTGACGCCACACGCAGCAGCTCACTTGCGCAGCGAGTTGCTGTACATCAGCTTCTTGTGCTGTTGGTCCATGAGGCCCTGAATGGCATCATGCTCGGTGGGGCTCAGCGCATGTGTTTCAGTGGCGGGATGGGCCTCCTTTTCAAGGCTGGCCATGCGCGCAATGTCCATGCGCAGCGTCTTGGACATAGTCCTCGGGAGCGGCTCGTCGCATGCGTCCATTGCAAACTGGTGGTCTAGAGCAGATCTGCTCAGGGCAGTGGTGTGGGTGCAGGCAGCAGCAGCAAGGTGAGTTGGTGAAGGGTGGGCATGAAGCGGAGGCGACAGGACTAGCTACTTGCCGTGTAGCACTGGTAATGTTTGCAGAAACCTGCCATCAAGTTTCCGTGAGGGTGGGGTAGCAGCAGCAGCAGCAGCAGCAGCAGCAGGTGGTATGCTTGCACACAGGCAGGTGGGCTAGCATTTGACAGGCAGCAAACCATCTCAGGCTGCTGATGTTACGGCTAGCAATTTAGGCAATGTGTGAATGTGTGGCTCAGCATCAGAACAACAGCAGCAGAACTTGCAGCTGGTTGCAGCAGGCCAGGTGCAGCACTCGTCTGCGTTGGTCCGTCGCAGTGCGCGCGGCTGGTGTGCAGCTGATTCTAAGCTCAGCAGTCCTATAGTTATATCTGACTAAGCTTGAATGGCTGGCGCGGTTGCACAGCTTACCTGATCGGTGTCGGAAAACGGGACAACGCAAGGCAAACAGTTGCGTTTGCTGCGGTTAAGGCAACCTCAGTAAGACGGTAGTCTTTCTGCAAGCAGGCAGGTGTAAATCAGACAGTGCGTGTTGTCCTGTAAGGCAACCTGTGGCACTGAACGTCCGGGGCTTGTTTGGGTGACTACTGCTGTAATAGTGAAGCGTCGATCTGTTGAAGCAGTTCATGAAGAAAACAGCCTGTTTTCGATCTGCTCTTAGCAACACAAGCAGCACACGGACAGCCTCGAGAGCACCTACCAAGTGTCGTAGTTCTGAACGTATGCCTCTGCGCAGAGCGGTGAGCGCGGCGATTTTGTCTCAATGCAAACAAAGTGTTTGAAAGCCTGGATTGAGCAATCCGAGCTTGCTTCCATGGGCTGAGCACTGTCCAGCAAAAGTGACTAACAGTGTCATCCTAAAAGCTGCTTATGAGTTTATTGATGTTTTTGCTATGCAATAAATGTGAGTTCTTTGCCTGACCCGCCACACAAGTGTTGGCGAACCTCTGACGTTGACCAAAATCAAGACACATATGTTTCTGTCGTCTCACGTGCAATACCATGTAAAGGTTGCCACTGGCCTAGCTTAAGTTTGCTGCAGATCCGGTGTCGATCTGAACTTGGCAGCAGCTTGCAGTGTCTGGGGTCATGTCTTGCATAGATGACCCTCCGCCACTGACTGCTGTCACGCAGCAGCTGAATGCGCTGCTGAGCGAGTTTCAAGCATCTGTGGCAGCAGCACGTACTGAAAGCCGTAATAAACGTTGCCCTGCAAGTGATGCAGCAGCAGCAGCAACAGCAGCAGCAGCTGGCGCTGCCAAAAGCCACTGCTCTGGTGCATGCACTTGCAACAGAGTCTTCTGCCTTGATACCTGCGCAGGTATCAAGGCAGAAGACTCTGTTGCAAGTTCCTTTGAAGACATGCAAGGTTGGCATCTAACAGTTGACCAGCAGCATGCTACTAAACAGATTTGAAGACCTCAGCGCTGCAACAGCAAGCCCTGTTGTCATGAGACACTTTGAGCCTCAAGAACCAATGGCCAGCAGAAGCACACAGGCGACAGCGGCTGCATCATTGCTCCAGCGATGTTGCCGCATGTTGCACGCACCATCACTTAGCTGAAAGAAGGCGAAGCATAACATGTTGTCCTGTGTGCAGATCAAACGGAGGCCGCCGCTGTTGCTGCCGCGCAGCAAGCTAGTGTACTCTCGCAGCTGATTGCCCGTGTGGGCAATCTCAGCAGGTGACTGCAGCACTGCTGCTAGCAGCACAGCCAGAGGAGATTTTCAGCTGCCAGCTGAACACGTCAGAGCCTGCCCTGCTACAACCATCAGTGCTCACCTGCACAGCTAACGCAGCCCCACACCCAGCAGTTGCTTTCATTCAATTGCCGTGCTCTGCCTGCTGCTGGCTGTCATCACAGCATCACCTGCACTACACTCCGGTCAGCACTGTGCTGCAATGTGTTTCACCGCTATCGCTCCCTCACAGGCGCTGCGATAATTCAGATGAGCATTCGCAGCAGCAGGCTGCCCTGCTGCGGGCGCTGCAGCAGGAGGTGGCTGAGCTGCAGGCTCGGCTAGCACGTGCTGAGGACCACCAGCAGGCTTCTGCTGCACAGATGAGCCAGGTGCTCAGCATCAACAGGAACCTGCAGGTGAGTTGAAAGCAGTTCTTCACCTCTCCATTCAGCCTTGGTAAAGCTGCAGCAGCCGCAGCTTATGGAGGTGCTAGGGGAGGCGCAGCTTCAGGGCATTGAGCTCATGAAATCATGATCATGGCATGGCATGCTGGCAGCAGCACGGCTGTACCCTTAGCTCACCAGGTCAAATGTGCTGCTGCTGCTGCTGCTGCTGCTGCTGTCACAATGTGGTCGGTGCTGCTCCGGCAGTGCACTGTTGAGGACCTGTGCTGTGAGCTTGAGGAGGAGAGGGCAGCCAGGAGGGGCATGGAGGCACAGCTGGCGGCACTACAGCAGCAGGTGCGTGCCTTGCAGCAGGTGGTGTGGCTGCAACCCTGTGCGTGCATAGCTCCACATGCTGTTGTAGGGTAGGAGTGCAATACCAGCTGGTTGCTGCCGTGGTCAGCATGTATTGTCAATTGTCATCACTGTGCTGCTGCAGGTGTCGCTGCAGCAGCAGACTGTGGACGTGCTGCAGGGTGCTGTGGGCAGCACAGCAGCAGAGGTGGAGCAGCTGCAGGAGGCAGGCAGCCAGAGCAGGTGGGCTGCTGCTTAAGAGTTGGGCGCATGCAGAGCCTGCTACCTCAGGCCACTAGCGTAAGCACGATGACGGTTATGCAGGCGCTCTGTGGCCACTACCTAAGTGCGAAGAGCGCGACCTGCTCTGGCCATACAATGTCGTGCTGTCTGATCCACTGAACAGCGCACAAACATGTTGACACAGCTCTGCCTGATGCTGCCCTTCCTGCCCTGCAGTGATGCTGTGAAGACACTAGCTGTGGGCCACCAGCAGCTGCGCAAGAAGCTGCAGCGCATGCAGGCCAGTGACAGCCAGCTGGGCCAGGAGCTGAAGGACACGCAGACTGTGGTGGCCAAAGAGTTTGCAGCGCTGCGGCGCCACATGCAGCTGGTGAGTATGAAGCACGCCCTTGCTGCTGTAGATCAGCGGTTGCTGCTGTTGTGATAGCATGGCAGCCACAGGCATAGGAGTGCATCAGTTGAGCTGCGGCGAACTTGCTGCGCAGCGACTGGGTGCAGCATGCAGCCCATGCCGCAGGCAGTACATGCTTCAGTACATGTGGGTCCCAACACACACAAAGACGCATCATAAGATCGGGATCATCTCTCAGGAGGCCGCACTTAAATGCTGTAATGTGCTGCACCTTCTGCTCCTTGCAGGCCGGCACCCGCACCGCACAGGCCTCTCGCTCACACAGGGTGGCAGTGACAGCCAGAGTGGCTGCTCTGGGTGAGCGTGTGGAGCAGCTGCAGGAGCAGCTGGTGCTTCTCAAAGGCAGCGCAGCTCTTGCAGCAGCAGGCGGCAAACACAGCAAGATGGTGAAACAGCAGCATGCAGTGCGCAGGGGCGGCTGCGTGCGCGCTACATCAGCGACAAAGAGACAGCCTGGGGCGCAGCTGGCGCAGGTGCAGCGGCAGCAAGACCACCACCAGCAGCAGCAGCAGCAGGAACAGGAATATAATGCACTGGCAGAGGCACTGCTGAGCAGTGAGTCATCAGACTTCTCTGCGGTCGCTGCCCTGCCTGCACTTGATGCACCAAACACATACAACGAGAATGCCGCGCAGCCTGCTGTGGCTGCAGCAGCAGCAGCAGCAGCAGCAGCAGCAGCAGCAGCAGCAGCAGCAGCAGCAGCAGCAGCAGCAGCAGCAGCAGCAGCAGCAGCAGCAGAGCCAGCTGCAGGCCCAGGCTGCACCAGGCGTGATGATCAGCAGGCAGACGACTGCCAGGCTGCCAACACATCCAGCACAACCTCCAAACCACAGGTAAGGTTTTGTGCACAGGTACAGCACAGCATGGAGCAGCTGCTTCTAGCTGCTAGCTGCTGATACTAGCGGCCACCCTCTGCTGTGCTTCTTGCCTGCTGCTGTCTTGCACTCTACAGGCCAGCACATGCCGCCGCAAGGGTGTCAGCAGCAAGCAGCCCAAGCAAGCGAGGCCCATCAGTGCTGCACCTGGCCCAGCTGTGAAGCCCCCCACAACCAGCAGCTGCAGCGGCCGCAGGAGCAGGAGTGCCAGCAGCAGCGGCGGCATGCAGCGTGCAGTGCTGCTGCAGGGCAAGGGGGTGCTGCTGCTGGCACAGGTGCCGGATGCATCATCTGCAAAGCATGCTGCAGCTTGCTGGGTGCCCTGCTGAGCAGAGGGGGTGAGGGTAGTCCAGAACGGCGCATTGTCTGGGCTTGTGGCTTTGATGCGTGACCGACTTTAAGTAACAGTGCTGCGAAGTGTATCAGACACTGGGGCTGTTACTGGGCTGCGTGCAAGATCAGCCACTGGCAAATTATCACAGACCGACTGATTGCCAGACACGTTTGCGCAGTGCAACTGCTACAATGGCTTGCATCAATGATCTGCATTGTCTGTATCTGTTGTTGATTAAGCTGTTTCACAAGCGCATGCAGTCAAGTCCAAATTGAGCTGTGGGCATGCCCAGTGGGTACTCTACATGTATCATGTCAGCTGACAGTGTCAGTTTAGCCAGTGACCTGAACCCTCGCAACACTGGTGGGGCGTCCTGCACTTGGCACCTGCTAAGTGACATACATTGACACTTGTCCAGCTCCACCCTGCAACACTCGGTAAAGGGGCAGTTAGGTTAAAAGCAGGCATCAAGCACTGGGGTGACAGGGTGTGCAGGATCTGCTGCCTCGACAGACTCAATCGCTCGACATTACGCCTCCACAAATGTAAAAGCATAGTAACGAAGTTAGATATACGAAGTTAACGCTCAGCACGCGCACTGTCAATGGAAAGCCGTAGTGTCGGAGTTGTCCCGCGGTGAACAGGACGCGGCAGAAGAGAGGCAGCCAGTAAGGGTCCACAGATGCGTCCTGTGATAACTACGGCGGTTACATCTACTTCCGCCAACCACCACCAGCAGCAGCAGCAGCAGCAGCAGCAGCTGAGTCAGGTGCTGTACCAGCTGCGCACATGTACAGACCCCAGCACAGTTGCAGCAGCAGTGACAGACATTCATGACATAGTCAACAGCTTATTAGACCAGCAGCTTCAGCTAGACAGTCAGCAGCAGCAGGAACTGCTTGATGGGCTGGTGCCTGTCCTGCAAAGGCAGCAAGGAGAAGCTGCACTCACAGCAGTGGCATCTCTGCTGTGTGTGCTGTCAGGATCAGTCCCTGGGCAACAGCAGCTGCAGCCGCATCTGTCAATACTACTGGATGCTTTCCTGCAGCACACAGATCATGCTGCCACCAGCAGCTTGTCAGATACAGTGGAGAATGTAGCTGGCTTTGCTGCTGATCATCAGCAGCTGCAGCAGCAGCACTTGCAGCCGTTGCTGCAAGCTGCACTGCAGTGCCAGCCCTCAGCTGGTGCTGCTGCCAGCAGCAATGGTGGTGGTGTAGTCAGCAACAGCAGCGCCAGCAGCAGCTGCGGCTGGCGGCAGCACAGCGCTCTGCGTCTTGTCACTCACCTGGCAATGAGAGAGGAGGTGCAGCAGCTCTTGGCACAACAGCTGCCATGGTTGCTGCAGCAGCCTCTTGCAGTACAAAACAGTCCTTGCAGCTACAACATAGCGGCAGCAGGAGCAGTGTTCAAGATCATCAGGTATCTAGTTACATTCTCTGAGGCAGCAGAAGCAATCGTGCAGCATGCGCAGCAGCTGCTCGCTGCTGTGCTGCGGCTGTGCCAGGCAGCAGAGCAGCTGCAGCTCGAGCGTCAGTGGCAGTACAAGCACAATGCAGTACTGGCAGATGCAGCAGCGACTGTGCTGGCACTGCTGCACCACCATGCCGCTCAGGTGCAGCTGGAACAGCAGCACCTCTGCAGCACTGTTGAGTGCCTGCTGGCGCTGTGTGGGCAGCTGCAGCAGCGCAGCAACACACTCGCACAGCCACTCAAGCAGAGCATTGAACAGCTGACAAAGCTAGCAGCAGTGCCCGATGGTGCAGGCGTTTTGTGCGAGCAGCCGTACCTGCAGCAGCTGCTTGCTGCTACGGATGTAGAGCTCTCACGGCCAGTGCAGCCCCAGCAGCAGCAGCTTCTGAACGTGGTGCAAGAGCTTGCAGCTGCTGCAGCAGCAGAGGGCAAGGTACCGTCCGCGCTTGCTGCTCAGGTGATCACCTGGCTACAGCAGCAGCTGGACAGGCACAGGCAAGCAACGGACCAGCAACACCACCAGCAGCAGCAGCAGCCAGCAGGCAGCAAGAGTGACGAGGATGACGATGAGGATGAGGCAGGTCCAACAGTGGATGCTTGGCAGCAGCAGCGCATGGCCTGTGAGCGCAGCGCTGCACTGGTGCAGTGCCTTGCGCCTCTTGCAGAGTATGAAGCAGGCCGGGCGGCCCTGCTGCCACATGCTGCGCTGCTGCAGGCGGCAGCGGCAGCAGTGCCGGAGTTGCAGGAGCAGGTACAGCAGATGACGTGCCCGGAACCACAGCTGCAATGATACAGCTTGGGTTGTTGCCAGCGCTTGTAGTTGCAATTGTTCGCTCGCCCATAAGTCTTGTCTGACTCCTTAGTAGGTGGGCCTGTGGCCCTACTTTGGTAATTGGGTAACTGGGTTTCTTGCAGCTGCTGGGATGATTGCAGCAAAGCAGATGCTGCATTCAATGCCGGGCAGTTTACAGCTATGGAGGAGTATACAGCTGCAGCCATTGAACAATCATGGCCTGCAGGAGATCGGAGATGCGCTGCGCGCACTTTCATGTTTTGGTGGTCACATCTTGGTCACGTCGGTGTTTTCACATGTTGCGGTTCAGTGAGGAGGCAACTGCCTTGCCTGGCGGTGGTGTTGCTGCCAGGCTGCTGACAAGCTCATAAGTTCCATGATTACGGCATGGCTCTTGGCTGAACATTGCCATGTACTGCGTCTGGAGGCAGCCATGAGGCAGGTGCTTTTATTGAGAAACTTACATCATTCAACAAGCATTGGCAACTTGTAATCATTTCACCTGCTCAGCGCATTGAGCGCATCTTCCAATTTATCAGCACATGCATGCACACATGTGTGTACACGTGCTTGATGCCATCCCTGGTGGATAGCCACCCAACAACATCCCCTCATCGGGTTGGCAACTGCTGCTGGACGGCATTGCCTGCCCAGGCTACCACGAAAAAGAAGCAAAAAGCAATCTAACATAACGTATTAAACGTAGGGTGGAAGCAAAGTATGTACGGCGCGGCAACACAAGGCAAGGCAACATCTGGCTTGGATTGAAGTGGCAGCAGACGCAGCAGCAGACCAGCTGATAGCTGTGCCTCGCCCTTCATAGCCCTTGCTCAACTCGCAATGTAACACAAGCATGGCTGGTGGTGCCTGCTTGCATGTGCCAGCCGCGAAGCTGCATGTACAGTATAAGATGGTCAACCATGTCCCGCATGTTGTGCACATGGGAGGGACGTAACAAATATCTACTGGTAGCTGCACGTAACACAAACTAGTGAAAGGTAGCAGGCTGGCAGGAGACAAAAGCACAGCAATCAACAGCACACTGCCGAGAAGGCACACAATCCGCGTCGGCCCAAAGGCACAAAGTCCGGCCCACAAGATGCACAGACGCCAGCCACACACACAGCTCTACTTGAAACCAGCGCTCCAAGCAGCATCCACTCTATCTAACACCATGCTCAAGAAATAACTCCTGACTGACAGCACAGACGGCTCAGACATGCTACTTGTTTGTGCCCAGCAAGTCACTAGCTGTGTCGAGAGCTGCAGTTTTTGTGTAAAAAGGAATGAAGAGCAGCAGAGCTCAGCTGTCACCCAGGCATCAATCAGACGCTGCCAGCATAAAGCATGCATGCTCAGTATGACATCCGAAAAGGGTTAGCATGGGGCAGTCACGTGAGCGCACCTGTCAGGTGCATGCCGCCTGGGCAATGGGTAGGCAGTGAAGGTTGTCCCTACCCTGGCACAGGAGCACTGATCCACATCAATCATGCGTCAAGCCTTCTGGAAAAGGGCCTGACAGCCTCTAGCTAGCAGACAGGAGAGCAGAGACAGCCGGCCTCTGCAGTAACAACAAAGTGTGGCGCATGGCCACTTAGCAAAGCACATCGCCACCGTAACGTGTCGCCATCAGTCAAATAGCCAAACGTGGCAGCACTGCATGTTTCAGCAGCGCGGAGGGTCAATGCAGTGCAGTGTCGCTCATGATACAGTCACGCAGTGCAGCCTGTGCAGCAGCTGGCCAGCCAGCCCTTGCATCCACCTTATCCTTCAAGCGAACCAGCACTTGCCAGCTGGCCAGCCAGATGCCGCACCCCAGCCAGACACACCAAACCCACAACCCCTGTTTCAAGTCACACACACACTCGTCCGCAAACCACCACACCCCAGCGCTCACAGCAGCTCCATGTCGCTGCTTGCAAGCTCGCCGCTGCCGGAGTAGGAGGCCTGCGGGCTGTCAGGCGCCACCTGCAGCACGCCGCCGCGCTGCTGCTGCTGCTGCGCCGCCTGCCGCTGCTGCCGGTCCAGCGCCGCCAGGCCCGCCTGCAGCAGCTGCTGGCAGCAGGGCACGCCCGCCACGTTGAGCAGCTTGTCGCTGCTGTACTTCTCCCGGATGGCGCTGAACTGGCCCTCTGAGAGGATGCGCGCGTGCGTGATGGCCAGCTCAGCCGCACACGCCTGCACCTCAAAGTCCTTGTAGCGGCTGTAGTGGGACAGGGTGGCGTCCCATGGCTTGCGGCCCAGCATGGCGTTGGCCAGGTACACGCTGCCTGCTGCCAGCTGGCTGGGCAGGTAGGCCATGAGGCCCTCATCCATGAGGGTGAGCTCCAGCAGGAAGGCTGCCAGGTAGTGCAGCTGCTCGTCTGCTGCTGCCGCCTGCAGGTAGCGCCGCTGGAAGGTCTTGGCGGTGGGCACTGCCAGCTGGAAGTCCAGCACTGCCAGCAGGCGCGCCTCCATGGCCACGAGCTGCTGCTGGTCGTAGGTGTTGTCGGTGATGTAGCAGAAGTTGCGCGCGGTGGGCGCGTAGATCTCCTCAAACTTGCTGGCGGCCCACATGCAGGCGATTCCTGCAAGCTGCAGCTCCTCGCGCGCCACTGCCTGCAGGGACAGGAACCTGTCCAGCAGGTTGAGGCTGAGGTGCAGCGTGTCGCTGGTGAGGCGGTACTCCTGCGCCACCTCCACCAGCCAGTCGACCAGGATGCAGCGCATGTGGGGGCTCATGTCTGACTGGATGGCTTCCAGGTACTTGGGGTTGGGCCGGTTGAGCAACTGCGGGGGAAGGAGGCGTGGAATGAGATGGAAATGCAGCATGTAAGAGGAAACCCAATGTATATGAGCCAACTGTTTGCGCATGGACCCAGCACATGCAAGGACAGAAGACACCGATAGCGGCAGCAGTGTGCTAGCATGCTGGCGTGTTGCTGCTTGTGCTGCAACAGCAGAACACTATGCTGCAATCCTGCATGAGTCATGCAGTGGCACATGACAGCAGCAGGCACTGCCACCTGAGCGATCACCACAGTGCTGCGTGCATGAATAACATGTTCTATCTGTGCTTGCTAGCATGCCAAGCAGGCCAGCGCAACATTGTTGCGCAGGCAGTACACTTGTACTGCTGATGGCACCACCAATGATGGTACTCTGCTGCTTGCTGTCAAAGGCTCTGTGCTCACCTCACAGGTGTTCAAATAGTCGAAAATGTTCTCAGCATATTCACTGCACGCCAGCGGGTTGTCCTTGTTCTGCTCATCAATGTCCACCCATGACTGCTGCTGCTGTCGCTTGGGAGCTGGTGCTGCTGTTGGTGCTGGAGCAGCCTTGCTGACCACGCCTGCAATTCAGGCACGCAGCTTGTTAGATAAGGCTCCGTAGCAGTTCCGATTGCTGTTCGGAGCGCTGTTGACCTCACCTGTGCTGCGCTGCGATTGTGTTGTTGCCTGCCTCTCGGCCAGTGGTGCTCGACTTGAAGTTGATGCCACCTGCGTTACCGCCAGCAGAAGGATGTCAAGAATAGCGCTGCTAGAGGATGTTTTGTTAAAGTCAAGCACTGAATGATGTCTGCTGGTATGGAAAACGCATGCATCTGTCCATACTGACCTGCTCACGCTTTCCGCAGCAGCTGTCATCGTAGACCAGAAAGTTCTCTTTGGGCAGGTCCTACAGCAGCAGAAAATGATGTCAGAGACTGTAAGGGAGCGCTGAGGCACCCTGCGAGCCCTTGCTGGGCCAGCAACTTACCACAAAGCACCCAGAGTTGCTGATGTTGCCAAACGCCTGTCTGGTGGTCTGGGATGACGCCTGCGGAGCAAACGTGGTTGTTAAAATTTCCTTCTTCGGTTTGTGCCTCAGCAACAAGCAGCGCGAGGGCGGTAGGCTGACCTTTGAGGGCACACCACTGTGCATGGCAAGGTAGTTCTCCTTTGCGGCCTCAAAGCCGAATGGCTGGTCCATGGCAAACGCTGCTGGTGGGAAAACGACTGTAGGTCCGTAACTGTAGCTCATTGTCGGTCTGCTGGCTGCCTGCTGCGAGCTCTGGGCTGGTTGTTGGCTAGTAGTTCCAGCAGACGTGCTGAGCATGATATGGCGACTTTAATTGCGTGAAGCCATAGCTCGTTGAAAGCAGACTTACTGAGCAGGCTTTTGGGCGCCGACGGGTATGTATGGGTCTAGGTGGTGTTTGTACGGAAGTCAAAAGTTCGAAAGCTTGAACCCTGGCCGCGGCACCAGTGAGCTATGTCACCGCCCTTGTCACATTTGAGGACATGTTCAGTTTTAAATTTATTTGTGCCATCTTCTTCGTGAGGGCTCGCCTATGATGTCCCAATGTTGGTGCAACAACAACGGGCCGTTTCGACAACTGCGTGCTCTCTTGCAGCCTTGGCGTATGATGCAGCCAACCTGCGCAATTGCTTCCCACAATTATTCAATTGTTGATAGTTAGCTAAAGTTGACATGCTGCCCGTTTTACACTTGTCATGTTTGAATATCTCAGCCAATTGGCTCCTTGCAAGGATCAGCAATTGCCAACGTTGGCAAGTTAACTTGAAAACATCATGATTAGCAGCAGCAAGGGTGTGCCGTGGGTCGCCGTGCCACTACAGTACTTTGTCTTTTGCTCAATATTGGACAGGTGCATGCATATGCACCATGCATGGGCCACACGGTTGCTCAAGCAACAAGACCATCTGACAGGTGATGACCATGCTGCAGCTGCATGCGCAGTACTGCCAGTACTGCAGTGCAGCAATGGTGTACAGCTCTTCATGCCTTGGGACAGACAGACTGACCTGCGGCAGACTGCTGCTGTGAGAACTGTTGCTGTGGGACGATAACAAAATGGTTGAAGCCGTCAACTGGTTGCACCACACACTGTGTACACATGTGCTCAGTGACTTAGCCCATAAATTGAGCGCATGTATGTACGTGTGTATATGCAAAGCATGCTAGCATCAGTGCAAGTGCCATTCTGTCGAAGACAATTTTTAGTTACCGTATGCGCAGTAAATGCAAGTTATTAAATAATTTAGACTTCGATTCACCGCGAAAAAGTTGAACAATAATTACAGGTGAAATAAGTCACTCTTTCCGGCTGCCCAGTGACGAGCCCGAAATTCTGTACCGCAAAAACCAATATTTTAGACTTTTATCACCAGGTGACTTGAATTGTTGACAACTTGCATTTACAGCGCATACGGTATCCGTTTGAAAGGACCTTTCAACAATAACTTGGTGGCGTGCCAGCTTTGTGTTGTTGCGGTTTTGAAAAACAATGCGGTGTGCTTCAATGCACAGCTGCAGCAAACAGATGCTCAGCATTGACGTCTCATCGTCACAGTAAGTCAATGGGACGGCCAGTGGCCGTGTGACACAGCAAACCTGGTCCGCGCATAGCAGCTGTGCTGACACCACTGGCGCTGGAGAGGTGCCACAAAATCATTTACGCGTGGTCGCCTGTTGTGCAAGCAGCGCTGCTAGCGTGGCTGGCGTATCAGCAGCTGCATTTGTGGCGTGCTGCAGCGGCCAATATTGTGTGGAACAATCTGGCATATGTATGCTGAGATGGTGGTTTCTTACATCAGTGCCACGGGCTTCACGTACATAACTGACAGCTGATGATGCGGAATGGACACAGTTGCAAGTGGCTGCCCATGGGATGCTCACATGTCTTGGCCTTTGCTGAGCGCCTTTTGTGTCCAAGCATCCAAACCTCATGACAGCCTACCATATATACTGCGTCATGCTGCCTGCAGGTGCCTAGCTGCGGGTCATGCAGCTAGAGCAGCAGCTGGCGGCAGCTGCGGCTGCAGCCTCCGCGCAGAACGCGTCTTTCAGTGCCAACATGCTGGGTGCGCAACGACCTGCAGCTCTGATGCAGCAGCAGCTGGCGGCGGTTGGGGCTGGTTTGACGCTAGATCTGGCCTCGTATGCGAATTTTCTCGACTAGCAGTGTTGCTAGCAGAGCATACTGTGCTGTTCCTGGGACTGTAGCCAGGCCACCTGGCTGGTTGTCACCAGAGCAGGGTCAATGATGTTGCATTCACCTACGATAGCGGGCGTTCATGTCATTTCAGCATGCCTACATGCATTTGACGTCGACGATCGATTGGCATTTGCTGGTCAACTGGCATGGCATGGCGAGTTCTCAGCGAGAGAGTCTTAGGGCTTAAGCCCAAATGGCATGGAAGGCTGTCGGAAGGCAGGATTTACCGGTGGCACCGGGGTCAGCCCGTTGTCCTTAAAATCATCTCACGAGTCGGGAGAGGTATGGCAACTATGCTACAGCAGCCCTTGTCGTAATCATTTCAAGCCTCGACATTTCCGTCTCTTGTCCCACGAACACAGATACACTGTTGTTTCAGGGAGCTCAATCAATGAGCAAGATGAAACCAAGTGATGCAAGCCCTAGCTAAGCTTAGCGAACTGGCGTAGACACTGTCTACTAGACAGGCCATGGCGCCCAGACACGCAGTCCGACCAGCCATCATAGGCCGCCTAGATCAGCTTTCTTATACCAAGGACCACCTTTTCTCCTCGCTTGCCGACTTGGAGCAGACCGGTCAGGCGAGCGGGCAGGTCCGACGTGGCCAAGCATAGCTTAAAAGTACTTGCAGCGCTCGGTGTTTCGACTGTTCAGTTTTTCAGTTGCCGTCTGAGCATCAGCCTTCAGTGGCTGTGCCAGTAGGCAGCGACGCGTGGGTGTAATTCTGGACCGTCAGCACCAGTACGGTACTCGTTCGCAACATGCTCTGCCAGCCGTTGCAGGCCCTTTAGAAGATCAGTATCCGTATATACAGCAGCACGCTGCACAACTAGCACATGCATCCAGGCAGCAGTCTGGTCAGTTGGACAGTATCAGCAGTGACACCAGCAGTCCAGGGCTCAGCACGCCCCTGACACAAGACTCCTACTACAGTGCAGTTGCAGCAAGCGATATAGAGTTTAGCAATCCCTTGTTCAAGCAGCACGTATCAGCGGCAGCTTACCACAGCAGCATGGCTTACGTTGCAGCAGGCAAGGGCAGCAGCAGTACGGGAGCAGACTTGTACACGGGTGACAGGGGTGAGCCATACTTGCTGTACAAGCAGGCAGCTAAAAACAGCTGCATGGTCTGGAGCGCAAGCTGCGGCCAGAAAATGTAACACCTGAGATGCTAATTGACCTGCTGGCAGATCTCTGCAAGACTGGTTCAGATGCGCATGTGGTGCTGCAGCAGATATGGGCATGCCTCGGCAGTGAAGGGGAGGAGGCAGCAAAGGGCTACATTCCTGGCGCGCAGTTCAGTGCCGCGCTGCTGGCACGCTTACAGAAGCGGCACTCACAGCAGCGTGATATGATGGCGCTGATCAGGTCGCAGGATGACTACAAGATCCTGCTGCAGCTGGAGCAGGGTACCCCTGCACAGCGCCTGGCGAGCCCGCCAGACCAGCCGCCTCATACACAGCCATACAGGCCGCCAGTTGCAGCGCTACCCGCTGCAGTGCCGCGCGCTGTCAACCCAGCATCTGAGGCAACAGACAGGCTGCTAGAGCAGCTGCTGCAGCAGCAGCAGCAGCAGCAGCCTGTGCTGGACGTGGAGCAGGGACAGGTTGCACAGCCGCAGCAGCAGCCTCAGCTGCTGCAGCAGATCACAGCAGCAATACGGGCTGAGCGTGCAGCAGATGCCGTACTGCTGGCACAGCAGCAGCTTCAGCCAGCAGTGCAGGCGCACAGCGGGCCCATCACAGTGCAGGGTCACTCCTACTACCCTGTGCAGGTGCTGGCACTCAAGCTCTGGCTGGCCCTGGACATTGTGTTCGGGCTAGCTGGGCCTGAGGAGACGCAGCAGTATGCAAGGCTGGGAGTGAAAGGTGCGCAGGGCAACCTGAGCTTCATAGCCTTTGCTAACCAGGTCAGTAAGTACCGGCAGATGTTTGCGCATCTGGAGACAGTGAGCCTGCTGCCAGCCACAGAGGTGTTCATTAGGGGCCTCAAGGACAGTAGCATGCAGGAGTGCGCACGCAGCTGGCTGCGCATGCAGGGTCCGATGAACCCTCTGCAGCTGGCGGAGAAGCTGGAGACTGAGTACGCCAATCAGGTGGCGTCAGCAACAGCAGGTACTGTCGTGCAGGTCTTCGCGCAGCAGCCAGCAGCACCCGGCAGCAGCTCAGCTGCTGCTGGCAGCAGCACAGCTGCTGCAGTTGGAGAGGGCAGCCCCATTCTGAACATCAAGACATGTACAGCAGCAGACGCAGAAGCTGCTTTTGCTAAGCACAGCAACTGCAAGCAACTGGTGGCTGCAGTGATGCTCGCGCAGACTAACGCCAAAGACCCCCATGCTTTTTGTCACCTGCCTGAGCATGCTCCTGGCAAGCTGGGCACCTATCACACCAATGCCCAGTGCAGGAAGCAGCGCACACAGCAGAAACAGCAGGAAGAGCAGCAGGCGGGTCAGCAGCAGACAAACCAGCAGCTGCTCAGCATGCTGCAGGGTTTCAAGCTGGGCGCAGCAGCGCAGCAAGCAAGCAGCAACGCTGGCTATCCAGCTGCTGTCAGCAGCAGCGGTGGCTATGGCTATCCAGCTGCTGCAAGCAGCAGCGGTGGCTACGGCTATCCAGCTGCTGCAAGCAGCAGCGGTGGCTACGGCTATCCAGCTGCTGCAAGCAGCAGCGGTGGCTACGGCTATCCTATAGCTACGTCCATGCTGCTTCCAGCAATGGGGCTGGCAGGGCAGGCACCTGGCAACCCGCCCAAGCCGCCGAGAGACGGCAGGAAACAGGCAGGGCAAGGTGGAGGACAGCAGTGCGACATTTGTGGTTGGAAGCAGGGCAGTGAGGGCCACGCTGGCAAGCCGTGCTATTACGATGACCCACAGTTTGCCAACAGCAAGGACTGGCCAGGCCCTGGACCTATGGTTCCACAGGAGCGACTGCAGCGTTATCTCTGGCGCTGCATTCAGCAGGGAGTGGCGCCAAGGCTGGGCCGCTGCAGCGAAGCCTACGTGCGGCTGCAGCAGGCAGGCCGATGGTCACAGCAGCAGGCGCAAGCGGTGCAGCAGCTGCAGCAGCAGCAGCAACAGCCACCAGTAGCTGCAGCAGGCAGCTACATGCAGCGCCCGCAGCCGCTGTATGCAGCCACACCACATACGCTGTTCCTGCCACCTGCAGGGCAGGATATGGCAGCAGCATATGCTGCTGTTCCAGCAATAGCAAGCACACAGTACCAGGCAGCAGCTGGTATGCAAGGGCAGCCAGCTGCTGCCTGGTACTGTGTGCTTGCTATTGCTGGAACAGCAGCATATGCTGCTGCCATATCCTGCCCTGCAGGTGGCAGGAACAGCGTATGTGGTGTGGCTGCATACAGCGGCTGCGGGCGCTGCATGTAGCTGCCTGCTGCAGCTACTGGTGGCTGTTGCTGCTGCTGCTGCAGCTGCTGCACCGCTTGCGCCTGCTGCTGTGACCATCGGCCTGCCTGCTGCAGCCGCACGTAGGCTTCGCTGCAGCGGCCCAGCCTTGGCGCCACTCCCTGCTGAATGCAGCGCCAGAGATAACGCTGCAGTCGCTCCTGTGGAACCATAGGTCCAGGGCCTGGCCAGTCCTTGCTGTTGGCAAACTGTGGGTCATCGTAATAGCACGGCTTGCCAGCGTGGCCCTAACAGCCCTGCTTCCAACCACAAATGTCGCACTGCTGTCCTCCACCTTGCCCTGCCTGTTTCCTGCCGTCTCTCGGCGGCTTGGGCGGGTTGCCAGGTGCCTGCCCTGCCAGCCCCATTGCTGGAAGCAGCATGGACGTAGCTATAGGATAGCCGTAGCCACCGCTGCTGCTTGCAGCAGCTGGATAGCCGTAGCCACCGCTGCTGCTTGCAGCAGCTGGATAGCCGTAGCCACCGCTGCTGCTTGCAGCAGCTGGATAGCCATAGCCACCGCTGCTGCTGACAGCAGCTGGATAGCCAGCGTTGCTGCTTGCTTGCTGCGCTGCTGCGCCCAGCTTGAAACCCTGCAGCATGCTGAGCAGCTGCTAGTTTGTCTGCTGCTGACCCGCCTGCTGCTCTTCCTGCTGATTCTGCTGTGTGCGCTGCTTCCTGCACTGGGCATTGGTGTGATAGGTGCCCAGCTTGCCAGGAGCATGCTCAGGCAGGTGACAAAAAGCATGGGGGTCTTTGGCGTTAGTCTGCGCGAGCATCACTGCAGCCACCAGTTGCTTGCAGTTGCTGTGCTTAGCAAAAGCGGCTTCTGCGTCTGCTGCTGTACATGTCTTGATGTTCAGAATGGGGGTACCGGGCCTTTTTCGCAGCTATTGGCAGAGCCACCAGATGATGGCTGCAGCCAGCACATGGCATGGCAGCAGCAGCAGCTGCGTTCAGAGGCAGCTCGCTGCGTCAATCAGGCTAGCTACTGCAGCAGCAGCAGTAGCAGCAGCAGCGGCAGTCCTCTGCCAGCACAGCAGCACCTACCTGGGAGCTACACGGGCCCGGCAGACAGCAGCGGAGTGCAAGCAACAGCGCAGCTGAATACAGCAAGCGTCAGTAGCAGCTTCTTCCCTGCAGCGCTCGCAGATGGCATTACGCTGTACGAGCCCTTTGGTGGGTTGTGTGCCGGCTTGGAGATGGTGTTGCGAGCAGGCATTAGAGTCAGGCAGTACCATTATAGTGATATTGATCCTGCAGCGCATCGCATAGCCCAGCACAGGATGCGCCTACTGCAGACGCAGTACCCGTCACTGCTGGAGCCTGAAGCTCTGGCAGGTGCCTTCACAGCAGTGGCCAGCTGGCTCAAAGCCAGACTGTGCGATGCGATCTGCCGCCGATCTTATGTGTCACGTCAGGTTATAGCACCCGCATTATGCTGTGTGCGTCACCCGCTGGAGCCCCCATAATCATTATTATGGCATAATGCAGCAGCTGGCGTTGCTCGAAAGGGCTGAGGCCCCTGGCACCGTCAGGCTGGGTGTGCCACCTGCTGAAACCCTCATGCAGCAGCATCTGGCGGCAGCTGCTGGGCCTCCCAGCAGCAGCATCCTGGGTGTGCCACCGGGTGGAGAGCCACTGCACCAGCAGCTGGTGGCAGCTGTGGCTGGGCCTGCTAGTGGCAGCACACTTTGTGTGCCCCTTGCTGGAGCTGCATTGCAGCAGCAGCTGGCAGCAGCCAGGGCTGAGAACCTCCAAGGCAGCATGCCATATGCAGTACCTGCTGGCGACATGTATTGCCTGCCACGCGTTTGACGTGATGTGTGCCGCGGCAATATAAGAGGTGCTGCAGACCGTCTGACCATGAGTGACAGAGAAAATTCTGCATGCAAGGTGTACGCTGTATTGCAGCTGGGCTGTCCTTGTCCCTCTCCAATGCAATCTGGCATGGGATCATTGAGCTCCTAACGTGCCTCCTCGATAAGCCAATATGGCATGCAGTCGGCAACTTTCTTTGGCAAATGCAGCTGTGGAATTAAAGTTTCGCGGCTGTAGTGTGTTAGAGTGACATGATCGCAATTCAAAATCAAACAAAAGTAAATGCAGCGGTACGGCTGCTCACAAGCATTTCTAACATAATTGGTCTTCTCCATTAATTGGAAGCGGCGTAACATCGCTCTGCATAACACACAGCCCGCTACAGGTCTTGAAGAGCTGCTTCAGGATCGTGTGTCTAGTGCACGTTTGCAGCACGGAACACAGGTCTTGTGTGTTATTACGGCAGTCGCCCTTAAGGTCTTGCTGCGGGTCTCAGACAAGCCCCTGCGTCCATTGGCAGCAGGAGCAGCAGCAACAGCAGCAGCATGGTGAGTATGTGCTGACCCCAAGACACAGCCAATCAGCGCAGCTGCTATGGTTTTTGTCAGCCACTGACATGTAGGTTTTACTGCGTCTGCATGGTTCACCAGCTGCTGATGTGTTGGTTGTAGTCAAGAAGTTCACTGCATCATGCTGCCGCTACACCGCACTGTGTAGGGTTACCATCCCAGCACCAAGAACACTGCCTGCAGCGGCAGGGTTGCCAGCTGTTTCACGTTACCAACACCGATGTTGGTGCACGTGCTCAACTACCTACAGCCTGCGCAGCGCCTAGGCAAGGCAGCTCTGGTGTGCAGAGCCTGGCGCGAAGCCGCCAACGCAGCAACCAGCAGCATCGCCTTCACCTTTAAATGGGCTGATTACGATGCCAGCAAGCGCCAGCTGGCCAGCATGACAGCCTGGCTCGAGCGTGGCGCTGCGCAGCAAGTCACAAGCATCAACCTGGACTATGGTTGGGGCGAGGACGAAGATGTCTGTCTGGAAGTGTCCCTGCCCCTGCAGCAGCTGTGCAAGCTGCGCAGCCTGAGGCTCATCTCATTTGACCTGCTGGAGGAGCCGCCACTGTGCAGCAGCAGCAGCAGCAGTATTGCGGGGATCAATCCTCTAGCAGCTATGTCCAGCAGCTTGACAGCGCTCGAGCTGTATGACGTGACTCTGCCCAGCTTCAACAGCATGCCCGAGCTCTTCCGCTGCATGGCAAGCCTGAGCCAGCTGCAGCGGCTGGAGCTGACAAGTGTGCGCGTGGAGCCTCCAACATACAGCTTTGCAGAGTTGATGAGCAATAGGCGCAGAGGGAGCTGCAGCAGTGCGTATACATATACGCTTGCTGATGCGCTGTGCCAGATGCCGCAGCTCACGCGCCTGCAGTTGGATGTGCAGACGGAGTGCCAGCTGCATTGGAAGCACAGCCCTGGCCCAATGGGAGCAGCCATTGCTGGCCTGCAGCAGCTGCAGCAGTTGGAGCTCAGCACCCTTGATGTACCCAAGGCAGAGCCACACACGCTGTTCATGCAGCTGCCAGCGAGCATCACATTATTGCACGTGAGTGCTTGCGCGCCTGCAAGTGTCCACCTGCAGTGTATCACTAAAAGCGACTCGCTGGCAGAGCCCACCTGCATGTTATTATGCAGCAGAATGGCATCAACATCATCTTCTTTTTGCAGTGCTTGGTGCCTCGTTGCACAATACAGTTTGCAGGAGCTGTGGCATGCAAATGATTTGTCTTGCTGTGCTTGCGCCGCAGGTCGGTCGTGCGTGTGTCACGTTCACACCTGCCGAGACGCCTTGCCTGGCGCGCCTGACAGCGCTGCGCGATCTAAAGCTGATGAGGGTGCTTGGCATGGACCCCGCTGTGCTGTGCAGCAGTGCAGGCACCCTCACGCAGCTCCAGCTGGGGCTGGCGTGGGACAACCGCAGCCTCTCCGCGCTGGTGCGCATGCTGCAGCACCTGCAGCAGCTGCAGAGCGTCTGGCTGTACCACAACCCGTACGGTGATGACCGCGACGCTGAACCTCCAGCCCCACAGCTGTCTGCGGATGACTGTGCGCTGCTGCTCTCCCCTGCCAAGCTGACCAGCTTGACAGTGAGTGGTATCGGCTTTGCGCCTGGGGGCGCCGGCCGCATGTTCAAAACAAAAGGTGCTGCGCTGCGTGTGTTTGGCCTGTCCACGGGCCGACAGCAGCCCCCGATCGATCTAAGCAGCCTGGCCAAAGCATGGCCGCAGCTGCAGCAGCTGCAGCTGTCTGGAGCGCCAGCAGAGCAGGCCAGCTGGCCTGCTTTGAGGCAGCTGACGGCGCTCAGCAGCCTGTCTGCTGGTGACAGCAAGATGAGTGATGCTACGCTGCAGGAGCTCGCAGCACTGACAAGGCTGAAGAGTCTCACCCTGAGCTCGTGTGCCAATGTCACTGGCGTGGGCCTGCTCCACCTGACGCAGCTGACAGGCCTCACGAAGCTGAACATCTATGAGTCTGACCTGAAAGGCTGGGGTGCAGAAGTACTCAAGACCATGAGAGAGTGCGGCATCCAGCTGCAAAGCAAGGTGAGCTGTGCATTGCTGCAGGAGTCGAGTCCTTGTGTGCTGCTTGTTCAGTTACCGCCCTGCATTGCAGGCTGGTGCTAGTCCTCCTGCTGTCAGGTGTTGCATATCATTCGCCGCATGCGGAGCACATGGAGTCCATGATTGGGTGCACGTGTTGTCTACTTTGTGTCATGTCGCTTGTGATCTTATTCCTTAAGCGTCAGCTGCTGGCAGTTAGTGTGACTTAACCGGCTGCGTTGTCCTTGTTCTCATGCATTGGGCCAGCATCAGTAGCTAGATGCATGCCATGCATTCATTGTGCTCATGGGTCTTGGGTCTAAGACGGTTTCCTCACGACGCCATGCGCTGTGCGTCCATGTGCCTTGCAGGCGTCTCAGCCGCTGTGGCAGCAGCTGTACAACTTGTGCAGGGACCACAACATTGAATGCGTTTGGGAGCTGCTGGAAGAGCAGGAGGAGCTGGTGGAGCAGCAAGCTCAGCAGCTGCAGCAGCAGGCGCTACAGCTGCAGGGTGAGCGACTCCGTGTTAGCAGCGAGCTTGCATAGTGAACCTCCCGTGGTAGTGCCAGCCAGGGCAGAATTAATACTCTCGCTGCTTTCAGTACAGCCCTGTCGCACAGTATGCGTGACAGTACATTCAGTCGGCAATCACTTGCGTTGCAGGGCCAGACGCGTTCTGTTGTACGCCAGACGCACACAGCTGCTCCCACAGGAAAGCTGGCAATGTGTTTGCACGGAGAAGAAGGCATCTAATTATGCGGTAACAATCATCAACGCAATGCTGTCATCTATCTTGTTGCCAGCCCAGTTGTTGCAAGCTTCAATACCTCATCCCGCCTCATGGACATGCGCTGCGTTGCATGGTGTTGTCTGCAGATGCACAGCTGCGGGTCATGCAGCTGCAGCAGCAGCTGGCAGCAGCCGGGGCTGGCGGCATCATGCTGGGTGCATTGCCTGCTGGAGATTTTAAGCAGCAGCATCTGGCAGCAGCTGGGGCTGGGCCTGCCAGCGGCATCATGTTGCCTGCTGTCGATGCAATGCAGCAGCAGCTGGCAGCAGCCAGGGATGGCGGCATCATGCTGGGTGCATTGCCTGCTGGAGATTTTATGCAGCCGCAACTGGCAGCAGCTGGGGCTGGGAACTCCAGCAGCATCGTGTTGCCTGCTGTTGATGCAATGCAGCAGCAGCAGCTGGCAGCAGCTGGGGCTGGCGGCATCATGTGGGGTACGTCACCCGCCGGAGATCTATTGCAGCAGCAGCTGGCAGCAGCCGGGGCTGGGCCAGCTGGTGGCATCATGCTGGGTGCGATGCCTGCTGACCTGCAGCAGCAGCTGGATTTGCTGTACAGGTCTAGGCACTGTCAGCCGAACCATGCTGGTGCATCAACCGCTGAGAAGTAAATCGCAGCAGGAGTTGGCATTGCTCCACAACACACGCTTGCACATGAGCATTATTGCACAGCCCTGTCGCAGGCAGGACGTGCAAACTTTAAGAGCCTGTGTTGATGTGGTCGTGTTCAAGAGATCTCGTTGGTGTCATGGCTTATCTATGTGGGCCACTTCGTGTGCACGCTGTAGCCCTGGGCTGCTGCTGGTCTGGACGGGTGCTGTTCGACATGGCTGGGGGCACTGCCTGGCAACAATCTATGTGTGGTTTCAACTAGTCATGTGTCTGCTGCATTTGCTGCGTTGCCCTTACTCTGTGTGTGGTGTACACTGTAGGAGGTACATTGAAAGGGCTTGTGAGGGAGGACGAGTACTCGGATGTAATAAGCTTGATTGTGCACTGTACCACAGCCAGCCATGAGTTTGGTAACAGGATTTCTGCCCATAAGTGCACCTGATACGGCGGCGGGCGTGCTCAGCCAGCTAGCTTGGCCGTGGCACGCCTGCACAACGCCCCGGCAGAGTGTTACTGCTAGATTTGAACCTATGCACAAGCTGCAAGCCACGTACACAACCATCTGGCTTGACGACGGTGTGGACAGCACACCCAGCAGCAGACAGCAGTGTGTGCTGCAGCAGCACAGCCACGTGGCTGCCACTCTTGGCAGGCCTCAGGTTGTCATGCACCTGACCTGTTGCATAAGCCCTAGTTCCAAGGAGTTCGGGGTTGAGCCCGTCGCAGGGCCAGGGCTCGTGTCTGCCTGACTTTTGGCGAGATGTGCAGCGTTATACATAAACAAGGTTCGACGGACGATAGCAACGTTGCGGCTGCAGTTCCTGCTTCCGTCGCATGGCATCGAGCTGGCCGAGTTGAAGCACCCTGGGCAGCTTTATATCAACAAACAGTAGGTTGAACGTGCTTTCCAAGGTTGCCACGTGACCAAGACGGCCTTGGTGTAGGATCTGACTGAACAGCAGCATGATGAGCTCGAACTTCGATTGAACCTGCCTCAGTGTGCCTGTCTAGCCACAGAGCTGGATGTGCGGTTTAAACCGCATTGGGATGTGTTTGCCGTAACATGCTGCTGCACTAGCATGCCATAGCATCATCAATGGTTGCTATGCTGTGCCCACCATGTAACGAGCGGCATGCACAGCTGGCAAGCCCAGTCTGCACTCTTGAAGCTGACAATAGTGCATACCTGCAATGTGGTTGCACCTGACCCCGCATATGTGCAGGCTTCGCCTGCTCATACTTGTGGTGGCAGCAGGGCAGGGCCACACCTGCCTGCAGCGCTCCTGGCACATGTGCTGAGCTTCTTGGACCTGCCCCAGCGGTTAGACAGCCCTGCACGTGTGTGCAAAGCATGGCGATCAGCAGCAAACGCAGCCACCACCAGCATCAACATGGAACTGACTCGCAAGCAAGCACTGTGGTTCCAGCAGAATCCCAGCAGGCTAGCAGCATGGCTGGCAAGCCGCGCACAGCACGTCACAGCACTCTGCCTGTCAGCAAAGGACCTTGACAGCGACATTGACAACGACAAGGTCCTGGAGCTGCAGTTGCCATTGCAGCAGCTGAGCCGGCTGCAAAGCCTGCAGCTGAACACGGCAGCGCTGCTGCCGCAGCCAACTGCTGTGACAAGCAGCAGCAGCAGCAGCAGCAGACACAGTGCAGCAGTCGATCCAATGGCAGCATTGCCACAAAGCCTGACAGCTTTAGAGCTCATTGACTCTGACGTAAGCAACAGCCCAGCATTCATGCAACGCTTGGCAGCGCTTACCGGCTTGCAGCGGCTGCAGCTGGACTATGTGAGGATCTGGGAAGCACCAAGTGATGCAGGTGCACCATCATGAGCACCCTGTCACACTGCAAGCAGCGTTGCAGCAGCTCACGTGCCTGACATCCCTGGCGATAGGCGAAGCAGACAGGCGCAGGCTGCTGTCGCAGCATGGCCCGCCATTCTGTGCAGCACTGGCCCGGCTGCAGCAGCTGCAGCAGTTGGACCTCTGCGTTATGAGCGACGATGGCTCGCTGTTTGACCAGCTGCCTGCAAGCCTAACACTGCTACAGGTGAGCGGCCATTATTGTGGCAGCTGACGACAGTGCATGCGCTGTATTGCCAATGGTCGAGGGCAAGTAACAGGGACATATCAGAATTCTGCATGTGGTAAGCAGCAATCGCAACGCCTGCCAAACTCATACATAGCCATGAAGTGTGCATACTCGTGCCCAGCAATGCCCCGATGGTAGACAAACAACATCAGCGCTAGGGACTGGCAGCGCACTTGTTACCTTGTGGAGTTCCACAGCCGCTAGTTTCCTTGTCCTGGTTGGATGTGTTGGTTGGGCTGTCCAAGCAGGACTTCTTGCCACCCTGCTTTCATTCTTCCATCGTGATGTGTTTACTAACTCGCTGTTCACGCTGTTGCGCCGTGCTGCAGCTTGACGTTGACAGCGCCTGCACGCCTAAGCACGCGCCAGCCCTAGCAGCACTGTCAGCCCTGCGCCACCTGCAGCTGGGAGGCGTGCGCGAGCTTGACACAGCAGTGCTCGCCAACAGTGCAGCCAGCCTAACCAGCCTGCAGATTGCACACAAGTGGCAGGGCGCAGGGCAGCTGCGAGGCCTGCTGCAGATGATTCCGCAGATGCAGCAGCTGCAGCAGCTGGAGCTGACATGGCTGCGAAGGAGTGATGCAGATGATGGCATACGGCTGCGTGCAGATGACTGAAGGAGTGATGCAGATGATGGCATACGGCTGCGTGCAGATGACTGAAGGAGGGATGCAGATGATGGCATACGGCTGCGTGCAGATGACTGCTCGCTGCTGCTGTCGCCAGCCAAGCTGACGTGCTTGAGGCTTAGCGGCATTGGGCTTGCCCCAGCCGCTGTCTCCCAACTGCTAGCGGGCGAAGGCAGAGCTCATGCGCTGCGTGCATTTGGCCTGGAGTACCAGCCGTGGCTTCACCCTGAGTGTGTCTAACTCTTGACCCCTAGAGACCTGCACAGCTTGGTTTCCACGTGGCCAGAGCTGCAGGAACTGGATCTGGTTGGAGCAGTGGGGGCAGCAGCAGCAGCAGCAGCAGCAGCAGCAGCAGCAGCAGCAGCAGCACCGCCACCGCCACCGCCACCAGTGGCAGCAGCAGAATTGGCAGCACAGGGTGCAGACTCTGAGTCTTCAGATGCTGCGGACACGTCTGCAGACGACGAACCGTCAGAAGCTGCAGACATGTCTACAGATGATGAAGCATCAGATCCGAGAAGGGAGGGCCATGGCGGATCTGCAGAACCAGCTGATGCGCCTGCATGGCGTGCCCTGGCACAGCTGACAGCATTGACCAGCCTAGCTCTGGGTGGCGAGCAGCTGGGAGACGCCTTTGTGGAGCACGCGCTCCTGCCCATGGCAGCAGCACTGCCACGCCTGCAGTGCCGGCGGCTGCTGGACTGCCGTGAACTAACTGGTTTGGGGATCCTGCAGCTCGCGCAGCTGAGGCAGCTGAACCGCCTACATGTTGAGGACTTTGATGATCGTGGCTGGGAGAAGGATATGCATATGGAAGAGGATGGGATCAACCTGAGCAGCAAGGTGAGCGTGGCATGGCTGCATGGTGGGGTGCTCCGCCTCGAGGAGATGCTGAGCATCACAGAAGAGCAGCAGTGTTGTGTGCCTGCCTGTTGGTATGCAGCATCTGTGCCGTGCTTGCTGCTTTACACGATTACCACAACCAATCAGTTTGTTGCAGGGTGTTTTGCGCCATGAGCAGCTATGCTTATGCTTTTGGCAGACCCCATTGTCTGCACCCTGCTGGCGCACACAACATTGCAGCTTCGACATCACCAGTCCCAGATCATCCCAGCGTGTCCACCAAACGTACAAACTGCGCCTGCAGGCCTCCCCACCTGATGTGTGGCAGCAGCTTCGGGAGGCGTGCCAGGTCCACGTGGGCTGCTTGCGCCAGATTGTGCGGGAGCAGGCGCAGCAGCTGGAGCAGCAGGCGAAGGAGCTGCAGCAGCTGGAAGGTGAGCAGTGCTGCTGGCATAGGGTGGAGCATTGTTTGTCCGCAGCTGACGCCAGCAGCCTCACCTGCGCTCACCGCAGCCGGTGCTGCCAACTTCCACATACAATACTAGTACCCGTGGGCTGTATTGGCACTTCCTGCATCCATGGCATCAGCTGTCAGGTTGTTCCTCGTGCGCCCTGCAGAATACACAGCAGCCGGCGGTGGCACAGATCTCGTCAGCAAACTTGTATCAGACAGCAACTGGTGCGTGTCGCTCCAGGCACTCGCGTTGATCTCCACGCCTCGCAGTGCATGCATGCCGTCTGCTGCTGACACTGTGTTTGTTGCCTGTCCATGTGCTGCCCTCAGGGGCCATGCAGCGGGTGCTGCAACTCGAGGAGCAGCTGGCAGCAGCAAAGGCAGCAGCTGTGTGACTGGCGCCATGCTCTAGGGCAGCTTGAGGCGAAGGTGCTGCACGAGAGGGCAGCAGGATCGTGCCTACAGTCTCGACGCAGTCGTGCAACGGTTCTACCAAGTTGGGCAGGACGAGGGGGGAACATCATGTCAATGTGCATTTCCGGCACAGGTATGATCAGTTGCAAGCAAGCATTTGCATCAAGCAGATGCATCTGTAAGCCATAGCTATGCGATGCCCCTGCTGCGGTATGATGTTGCTGATCACCAGCAGTGTGGCGGCTGTGGCTGGCTCGGCCAGCAGGCCGCTGTGATGCAGCGGCTGTTGTGAACTTCACACACATGATGTCGCTTGCTTTGAAACAGAAACGTTATTGTAACACATCATGTTGGCACCCTCGGTGTCTTGATTCAGGCAGCGTCTATCATGCTACTAGTAGAAGAATGCACATAAACTAAAATCTAGATGGTGCACCATGAAGTGTGATCCAAATAGGGATAAGGCTCGAAGAGTTACAGCACGACATGACCAGCGCTGCCATCAGAACTTGTACGCCAAGCCAGATAGGAGCTCAGCTTCAGCGGCATAGCCAGAAACGTGCATTCCAGTCAACAGGTTTTGTAGCTGTCGTAACTGCTGCAAACAGGCTAAACACAGCTGATTGCACGTCTCAGCTGCTGTCGCCTGCTGCTTCTGTGTGTCGCGCTTGCTCATCATCTGACAATGAAGAGGCTGCATCCTCAGCGCCGAACACAAGAGCATCATGCGCACTGATGCTGAGGCCAGACTCCAGAAAGCACCACAGCTGCCGCGCAAAGGCTGCAGCGTGTTCGTCCAGGAAACTCTGGACAGCCTGCACGATGCCGGCAAGGAACGCCTGCACAGCACACACACAGCAGTTGCGGCAGGCAGCAGAAAGGCGTGTCAGCGTTTATCAAAGCTTTTGCATTAATACAACACACGTGCTGCTGCAACGTACGCCAATACAGCACATGCTGCGCAGCACTTGGCAAGCACATATGCATGCCGCAACAGCAAGCACCAGGTGCAGCATACCTCCATCGCAGCTTTTGCTAATGCATGTCGACCGGCAGACACTGTGTCTGACAGAAGTCTACAATGACACACAGTGCGCACAGCTGCAGTCGCAGCGTCACTCACGGGCTGGGGGCCATACACGGGGCTGGTGCCAGGGCCTTTGCACCTGCAGCAGAGCAGCAAGGAGAGCAGTCAGGTCACCTTGACATGCCATGCTGCAAGCACACAGCAGGATACCAGATCGCGATTTCTGCATGCGACAGACATCATTGCTGTTGCAGTGGTTGCTGCAGCATGCATTGTGGGCTGCGCATGCTGCTGCAGTTCAGGGCTGACAGCGATGCAGCTCACACACCTGCTTTGCTTTTGCCGGTTTGCCAGGCCTTGCAGCACCCCCACCACATGCTGTGCAATGACATCAACGTCATCCTCCAGCAGCAACGCCTGCACAGCACACAGCAGCATCTCACTCTCATGTGCAAAGCTCCCCGCTCGCAAATAGAGCAATTGCCTCAGCAAGCTGTCCTGCTTCTAGCAGCCGGCTATTTCACACATGCCACAAACGACAATCACCGCTCCTGCAAATCAGCTGCAGCTGCAGCTGCAGCCTGCTGTGGCGGATCTCACCTGCAGCTCCCGTGTCACCCATTCACTGGTTTGAGGGCTGCTTGGTGCTCGGGGCTGGACGCGTCTGCCTGTTGCCGCAGCCTGCAACAAGCACAGGGCGCAGGATGTGAGTTCAAAAACCTGACGCTGGCGCTGGCATGATTGGCTGAGCAGGACACAGGGTAGCTGCTCCTTGCTGAACGCTGCTGCTGCTGCTGCTGCTGCTTCTTGGTGCTTGCTTGCGTGCTGCAGATGCATGTATCAACAGGCGGCTTGCAACCCGTGCAACTCATGCTGGGCATGTGCCACAAGAAGCTTCTGTGTGAGCAGCAGCTCACCTGGGCTTGCTCATCATCAGTGTCTGCTGGCTGTTGTGGCGTCATGTACAGTGCACGCCGCCGGCGCTGCTGTGCTGTCAGTGCCATGTCACTGTCACTCCCTGGCTGCCCTGAAGTTGACAATAGCCTGCACAGCCCATAGCAACATGGTACAGAGCCCATTGTCAGCTTGCAATGCACACAGGAGTTGTCAAGTGCTATATGTTGCTGCTGTTGGCAGAGAATGCCACTGCACAAGTTGCTGCAGGGCTGCAGAAAACAGCAAAGAAATCCGCCACACCATCAGCTGCCAACACACATGTTTGCTATATGAGTGCCCCCGACTTCTGATCCCACCTGTAGGATCTCCCAATGCAGTCATAGACAATGTGAGTGTAGGGCCGTTTGCACATGGGGCAAGCAAGCACAGTGCTGCCACTGGTGCTCTGCTGGCTAGTGGTAGACGCTAGTGGATGGCGCTTTTGTGAGTCAGTCCACTGCTGTATGCACGTGAAGCAAAACCTGTGAAAGCATGGGTTCAAATAAGCTTCATTTTGCAGGTCTATGTGTTGGAGGCAGATGGGGCAATCCATGCTGCTGCCGTATGCAAGCAGTGCTCCTGCTCAGCTGTGAAGAGGAAGCAGCAGTGCCAACGGTAGCTTTTTCAGATCTGAGCAGTGCAGAATTAGTCATGATGGTTGACTGCCGGCCAAGTTGGACTCTCCGCGGCCTGTCCAGGAGCTGCAGGGCTTGCGTGTCATGTGACACGATGTCATGAACACTCAAACTTCCGTTCCCACGT
Source organism: Tetradesmus obliquus (assembly GCA_030272155.1). Classification (NCBI taxonomy): domain Eukaryota; kingdom Viridiplantae; phylum Chlorophyta; class Chlorophyceae; order Sphaeropleales; family Scenedesmaceae; genus Tetradesmus; species Tetradesmus obliquus. Next base: position 947,182 of record CP126200.1, on the reverse strand, counting down.
ACGAGCTTCGTTGTTGTATCAAGAATCTTATTCCAACGGTACAAATACTTTGAGCAAAAATTCACGCGCCAACTCTGACGTTTAAGTCAACAACGGCAGACCAATACCATGCACGTACTGCTTTCGACCATGAGACCCCTTTAAGTCAACTTGCTACATGGATCTAGCCTCCCTAGTGTCCAACAAGCCCTTGCTGGCGAGCTTGAGTCGCGAGTATGAGTTGCTCAAGTCTACTCAAGGTGCACAGCTGCAGCGGCATGCCCATGACAAGCATGCCTGCTTTTCTCTGGAGATAATGCTGACATCTGCCTGCCCTTATGCAGCGGACATCAACTACGAGGAGTGGATAGTCCAGCGGCTGAAACTTGCAGCAGCACAGCAGCAGCGCAGCCTGAGCACAGGTACAGCAGCAGTGCATGCTGCCCTGCCTGGCGCAGTTGCGCCTGGAGCTGAGCAGCAGCGGGGCGACAGTGCTGTCACACATGCGAATGGCAACGTACATTATACAGTCTTGCAGGACCGCAGCGGTCTGTATCCAAGCGGTGAGCTGAGCGCTGAGCTTGCTTGGGCGCCCATGTTTGCTGCACAGCAACTGTGCCATGTGCCCTGTGGGCGACGCTGTTAGTCCAATGCAACAATCTGTTCATTAGTGAACCAGAGATGAATGTGCTGGTAACAACGCTGCTGCACCTGCAGGTGTGCCAGACCTCACCAGTTCCACCTCCTGGCAGGGCTCCATGCAGCAAGCAGCAGAACAGCAGCAGCTGCAACAGCCTGCACAGCAGGAGTGGCAGGTGAGCACATGCAGCAGCTGCTCTTTGGAGGCGTGTGCAGCAGGTCCAGCTCCAAGTGCGGAATGGCTACTGCACGTTTCTGTGCTTGCGCGTGTACTGAACTGGCGCTTCGATTTCAACTTGCTCTCTCCCAGGCACAGGACATCACAAATCTGCAGCAGCAGCAGCAGCAGCAGCACCAGCAGCATGAAGCAGGCCCACACTTGAAGTCCCAGATCAGCAGCAAAGGGCCAGCACCCTTGTGGAGGCAGCCAGGGAGGCATCTGGGCAGCAACCAGCAGGTAACCTGACGTTTGTAGTGACCCAGACTTTAAGTGCATTTGTGTTCAAGTGGGGTGCAGGGCAAAACCTGAAAACCATCAAGTGCTTTAAGTGCGCTGCACAGCTGCAGTGGTGGCAGCAATATCACACATGTCCTGCGTACAACCGACACGCTGTACAGGAGCTGGTGCACAATACTGAGTGTGCTGAGGATGTGAACAACATGCTTAGCAACATCTGCCCCCTTCTGTGATGGGTGAATTGACTGCCGCCTGCACTGTGCTGCATCACAATGCAGCAGGCGGCCGTCCCTCGCGGCGCTCAGCCTGGCTGGGTTGCAGCAGCAAAACTACAGAGCAGCTTGCAGTCCAGCAAAGTCGTGCCAGTCATGCACGCAGCAGCCGAGCGCGACAGGCGGCTAGCAGCTACAGCAGCTCTTGTGCGTGAGCAGATGACGATTGGTGGCAGCACTGTGCCTCAGCCGCAAGCATGGCAGAGCAGCAGCCTTGGCAGCACTGCCTTGGCGCAGCTGCATGGCCTCAGCGCAGCTGCTGACCAGCAGGGCCAGCAAGAGCAGCCGCTGCTGCAGCAGCTTGTTCAGCAGAACCAGCAACTGCAGCAGGCGCTTCAGCAGCAGCAGGTGCTACTGCAGGGCCGAGAGGTGAGGCAGGTTTGGGTGTGAGGGTTACATGTTGCACTTCCAGTAACATATCCAGCGCAATCAGCAGCATACTGGCCTTGCAGGATGCTTGCACCGCACCGCACACATGTGCGCGCATGCTTCGCCTGACGCATACCTGCTTCTGTGTTTGATGCAGGCGGTTCCGCAACAAGCAGCGCCCGAGGCTGCAGCGCTTGCGCATCACCACGTGGTAGCAGCCACAGCTTCAACCGCCAGCACATCTGCAAACGGCCCTGGACCGCAGCAGTTGCCTGAGGCAGTGCAGAATTCCTGGCTGGTCAAGTCGGTACTGCAGCCCAGCAGGACCAACGCAGCTGGCAACAGTGCAGCGTCAGGTGTGCTTGTGTTGGACGGCCGTTTAAGTCAGCAAACTGCCAGTTGGCAATGAAGAAAAGCAGTTGCATGATACTGCAGTGTCTTCTCGGCAGTGGGAGCAGATGGGCATGTTGCTTACGACACTTTTGCAGCATCCCTGTGCTACATGCCCTCACATGTCACCTTTCTGAAAAGAGTGTTTTTGTGCGTGCACGTTACGCCCTTTGCTGTGATCCTCTGCTCTGCAGGACTGCATGCCGCGCCTGAGTTCATCCGAACTGCAGGCGAAGCAGGCAAGCGAAACAAGCCTCAGCAGCAGCAGCAGCAGCAGCAACAGCAGCAGCAGGAAGCCCTGCCTAGCAGCGACAGGCGCAGCCAGCTCAAGTCAGCTCTGAAGCAGCTCCTAGCACCTGGCAGCGCAAGTGGGCAGCAGCAACAGCAGCAGGAAAATGTTGCTGGCCTGCTGCAGGAGCTGCTGGGAAGGCGGCAGCAGCAGGTGCAGCAGCAGCATGGCAAGCAGCAGCAGCAGCTGCTGTCCAAGCTGGAGTCTGCTTTGCAGGTGCTGGCCAGCAAGCAGAGGGGCAGCACGATGGGGCGTCTGCGGCAGAGCCAGGTGGGTGCATAGCTTACAAATATATGTATGGGCCGGGATGCAGCGCCGTAACTGGAACATATGCAAAGGATGCATTTCCTGCAAAAAGCCTTGATATTGCAACATGTAGCTGTAAGTGCCACAGCACTTGTGGTTCTTCTCAGCCTCAGGGTGTCTTGGCACAGGCATTTTTAGTATGGTCAATGACATATGCCCCGCAGCTCTAGCCAACCAGACCCCTAGCAGCGTGTTGTGTTTTTCAAGTTGCACGATCATCGCACCTTGCTAATCTACGTGCGTCTCACTCGCCTGAACAGGATGAGAACCTGTACCCCCTTGATGAGCAGCCAGAGGAGGAGGAACAGCAACCTGTCAACAGAGCACGGCAAGCGCTGGCAGAGCGCAGGCAGCAGCAGCGCCAGCCATCTGCCATCAGCAGAGGCAGGCCAAGCAGCGCTGCAGGCCCTGGCAGCAAACAGCAGCAGCAGCACCGTGAGAAGCCAGCCTGGCAGTCTGAGCCGTTTGTGGCGGCTCCTGCAAGCCTGCTGCGCAGGAAGCGCAGCGGTGTGGCTGAAGCTTGGGATGAGGCGGCAGCGGTGGCAGCAGCACGCCAGGAACGGCAAACCACAGGTGAGCACGGCAGGAGATGGGATGCAGTTGGGGCCTTGCATAGAGAGGCGTGATATATGCTCACTTGCAGCACAGTTGTACTATGTGTTGCGCCAACAACTGCTGCTGCTGCCACCTGCGCTGCTGTTGGTGCAGCTCGCCCTGCCTCAGCCCGCAGCCCTGGCAAGCAGCGGCGCGCCAAGCCTGCTGCAAGCACACCTGTTTCTGCCAAGCGCAGCAGCCGCACGCCGGCAGCAGCAGCCGCAAGGCCACAGCCGCGCCGGGAGGAGCAGCAGCATCGATGGCGACATGATGCAGCTGATCCAGCGTTTGCAACCAGCTTTGCAGACGAGGAATTCAGCTTCTGGAACGCACAGGATGCAGCAGCAGCAAACTTGTCTGATGCTGCAATGGATGCTGCTGCAGCTGGTGCAGGCAGCAGCAGCCCCCCTATCAGGTCTGCGCTGCTGGCTGCTGCACGCCAGAAGTTGCCTATCAGGGCGCGAGCTGCTGCTGCTGTTGTGCCTGGCGGCTGGACTGGCATGAGTGTGCAGGAGGTGCAGGGGGTGCAGCTGGCAGTGCAGCAGCAGCTGCAGGAGCAGCAGCGGCATGAAGAGGAGGGCAGGTGAGGGAGCAAGGTGCCTGGGCACAGGCAGTGCAGCTGGCGATGACTGCAGCCAGATGCACTGCTTTGATCGTGTCACGGATTGCAGCCGCTTCCAGTGTTGCGTCTGCATTTATTGTGTCAGCCTAAAGCAGCGTCTCTTGCAGACGGCACACTTGTCAAGAATCCCAATGCATTGATGTACGCACGTGTACACTGCTGGTGCATCAGCCAGCACTCATGTCAGTGTGCATTAGTGTAAACACCGCCGATGCACGCGCTGACATGGCATGCCCCTTTTCTTGTAACAGTGACTCTGTCGTAACATTTGCCTTCTGCAACCCTTTATATGCTTTTCCTGCAGGCTCACCAGGCTTGAGGAGACAGCCTCACACATCCTGGGAGTGCTGGGCAGGCTTGAGGAGCAGCTGCAGCAGCCAGCAGCAGCAGCTGCACACGCAAACAGCAGCGCACTGCTGGGCAGAGCGGCGGCAGCAGCAGCTGCTGCGGGCAGTGACCTGCTGCAGGAGCCTGCAGTGGTGTCCAATGTGCTGTCAGCGCTTGATAGGATTGAGGCACAGGAGCAGGAGATCCGCAGGAGATGGTTTGGCAGCAGCAGCGAGGAGCTAGCGGCACCTGAGCCAGCTGCTCAAGATGCGGGTGCTGCTGAAGATGCCCCTGCTGTAACCCTGGTGAGTCGGAACATCAACATGGAAATATCTTGTAGTTCATGCTGCAGCGCGGTGCTGAATTGCAATTGTAATCGTTGCCATCCAGTGCTGAAGGCCATCGCCGTCGGCATGTTGCACCTAACACATAATCCTGCCCTGCTGCTTTTGTATCCATTCTGCCTGCTACTGCAGGGCGGCATTGCGACAACCCCAGCTGGCGCCGCCAGCGCAGCAGACCTGGATGGCAGAGCAGCACCTCAAGCACCCACAGCCCTTGTGGTACCAGCGCAGCCACGCGCAGCTGGCAGCAGCCACCACCGACAGCAGCAGCAACAGCAGCAGCAGCAGCAGCAGCCCGAGCTGCTAAGTCCAGAGGCGCTCAAGTCCATCAGGGCTGGCCGCCGCCGCTTCCTGAAGCACCAGGCCATGGTAGATGGCTCCCTAGAGGTGCGGGACAGCCCTCCACGGCAAAACACTGCGCTATTCAGCTCCCCAGAGCCGGGCGGTGAAGCTGGCCGCAGCAGCAGCAGGGCTGCGCGGCGGCGCGCGAAGCAGCAGCTGCAGCCCACGCACGTGGTGGAGGCTGTGGCTGACCTGCTGCTTGATGAGCTGCTGTTTGGGCAGGTGGATGAGCTGGATGGGTTTTGTGAAACGCTGTGCAGCCAGCTGTTTGAGGAGGAGTTTGTGGAGGCATGATGGCGCATTGGACTTGTTACTAAAAGCTTCGACTTGACTTTGTAAGCAGTGTGACATAGCCAGCTGCTGGGTTTGGTGCAGCATCATGTGAAGCTGTGAGCATTGTTGTGATAACATGGCCTTTCTCGGGAGATAAAAGTGCTTGCTCGGCACTAAGGCACCAACTCCACATTCCTGAAGTCGAAGGCACAGTAGAGCATAGTTTTGATGCAAAGTGCAGGTGGCTTCAAAGCTGTCGGAGGCATTGAACAATTGCGCACGGATGCGGAAGATGTCTACAAGATGCTTTACTTGCAATCGTCTTACCTTCGACGATGTTTGAAGCTTCCAATGCTGCTTAAGGTACGCGACGTCCATCGTGCCGCCGTCCGAGGTTTGCAGCGGTTTTAGATCTGCACAGGCATCTGGTCCACGCACTGCCTCATAGCCTTACAATTATTTTCTACATGTATTACACAAAGCATGGCTGACAAGGTGCCAGCATACGGAGTTCTGTTTGACTGGCTCGGCAGCAGTCGCCACTGCAGGCCTGCTGTCGACAGTCTGCTGAGCCTGCTCGCAACATGCCGCTCCTCCGGCATGACTGGCACGATCAACGAGGAGCATGATGTGCTGCGGATCACCAACTGGGTGCATGATGCGAGACTGGGCAACATCAGCAGCTGCTGGCTTGCGTAGAAGCTCCAACAGACGGCATGATCTTGGTACTTTCACAGCTGATCGCAGCAGGCCTGCAGCATCTGTGTGTTGTAGATGCCAGCAGCCTCTTAAAGCAGCATGCAGCAGCCATGCACCACCTGGGGCTGCTGTGCGTTGCGCTGGCAGCATCTGTGCAGTTCTGGTGTGCATGGATGGCGCCCAACGCTGCAGACAATGGGATGGCAATTCGGATCAAGATGAGCACACAGCTTGCAAGCTCTGGTGAGCGGCTGAAATATCTGTCACAGGGAGGTAGTATTTCGCTCCAGCTATTGAAGGGCTGTGCACACAGAGCAACCGCGTAGCATCACCTGCTTGCTGTTCCAGCTGTTCCCATTGAGGCAGTACGCCATGAGGCAGAACTCCATGGCTGATGACAATATTTGTCATGCTGGGTTCCACGTTTGTTGTGATGAGTTCCATGTTTGTGACGAGGTACAGCAGCAGTGTGGGGCAGCTTGGTGTTGCGCGCCGGGTATCAGCACTATTTGCACTCGTCTGGACGCCTAACATTCCCGAAAGAACTGCGGCGAGCACGTCAACAGGTGCATGTTGGGTGTGCTTCCTTGTTTTAATGTGGTCTGGTGTTGCTGCTCCTGCAGGCGTGCTGTCTGCTGTGGCGCGTGTGGCTCCTGTTGTAGAGAAGCTGCTGCTGTCTCAGCAGCAGCAGCAGCTCAGCGTCCTACAGCGCTACTGCCTGATCAGCCTAGCAGAAGGCATGGTGCTGCTGATGGACAGCGTGTGGGTGGCCGGGCAAGAAGCTAGTGGGCAAGGCACTCGCTCCTGCTGTGCTGCCTATGATCAAGCTGTCAGTAGCACTGCTGGAGGCTTGCGGATCCAGCAGCAGCAGCAGCAGCAGCAGCAGTGGCGGTAGACGCAGTGATGGCAGCAGCAGTGGCAGCAGCAGGAATGCAGCTCCGGCCCGTGGCATTGTCAGTAGCGAGGAGTTGAGCATGCTAGAAGTCGACGCACTGGACGCTTGCTGCATGTGGCGCAGCGCTGTGTGCTTCATGTTTGGCGACCTGATGGCCGCAGAGCTAGCTAGCAGGGACAGGGGCAGCAGCACCAGCAGCAGCAGCATTCAGGAGCTGCTGGTGTCGCCAGCGCTGCTGCAGCTGCAGCTGCTGCACGTGGCGCTGCTCACCTGGGACCTTCAGGAGCAGCGCAGCGGTGTGTCCCCAGTGGCAGTCGCAGTGCCTGCCTTGGAGTCCTATGCAGCATGTGATGCACCAGGGCAGCAGCCACAGCAGCAGCAGCAGCAGCAGCAGCAGCCAGCACTTCAAAGGCGGCGGCTGCGTGTAGCGCCTAGCCATTTAGAGTTGCTGGCAGCGGTGGGGCTGCCAGGTTGGCAGCGCGTGCGGGGCTCGCATCAGTGGCAGCAGAAGGATCTAGATCGAGCTGCCACCACAGCATGCACCGTAACGAAAGCACTTGTGCTCAAGTACATGTATGCAGATGGTGCTGCCGGGCAGCGCGGCAGCCGCAGCAGCAGCAGCAGCAGCAGCAGCAGCAGCAGCAGCAGCAGCGTGCTGCAGTCGCCGCTGCAAGCGCGGCAGTGGCTGCCGCTGATGCAGACGCTGGTGCAGCTGCAGCTGCTGGCTCCGGAGCTGTACCTGATTCCAGCCGCATGCGAGCTCATGTTCAATGTCTGCACACTGGCCGTGATGCCTGGCAGTCCCATAGACCTTGACAGCATGCGCAGCGAGTTGGGCCCGCCAGTGCTGCGGCAGTGCCTGCTTGGCCTGGGGCCAGCAGTGCTGAGTGCAATCGAGTACGGCTGGGGCGATGAGGGGCAGCAGCAGGGTGGGCCTGTGTATGTGATGTCCTCTAGCCGTGGGCTGCAGGAGCTGCCAGCATCTGCGGCTGCAGACGCGGGCAGCATTGAGAGCAGCCAGCAGCGGGCCATCGGCGGCTTTGGCCTCGCCATAGGTGCTCTGCTTCGGCAGACAGTGTGTCCAACTGGTGAGTGGCTGGCCGTGGCATGCCTGCAGAGTCATGGACAAGCGCGCAACCAACTCACTTGCAGTGTACTCGCTGCTTAGCAACCGGATCTTGCATGTCAGACTGCTGTTGCTGCCTGGTGCTTCGTTTGTGCACTGGACCCCTGCTTGCGCCATTGTATGCTGCCATCATGGTCGGCAACTGTTGGCGCTAACCCATCAACTCCTGATATGTGCTGGTGCGCGTAACTACATTGACGTGTCTGCCTCGTCTGCTGCGTGGCTGTGTCTGCTGTTACAGAGCTGCTGTATACGCAGGCGATGCAGATGGATGTCCCAGCCATGGCTAGTGAGGCAGGCCGCATCCTACTGGAGCAGCCAGTGGTTGTCAGCACAGCTCTGGAGGTGAGCTGGGTAGCTGAACATTTTGAGCCCTTGGCTCTTCCTGGCGGTTAAGTCCGCGTGGCAGACCTGCAGTTTGGTGTTGCTGTTGCAATGCGGCGTAGTTTGCTGTTCACATCACAGCAGCAACATATGCGCCAAGCAACTGAACAAGGCGCCATGAGAGGTAAGTATACCCTCTTGTCTTTTGTGTGCCACATCAGCTGCCTGTCTTGCTCGCTGCTGCTAACTACTGCACGGCGCCTGTGTTGTGCAACGCAGGCAGCGCTACGCAGCATTGCAGAAGACGTCAACCACCGAAGAGAGACCCCTGCCATGATGCAAGCTTCCTGCGCCTGTGTGGTGGCCATGATGATCACCGCGCCGCATGACGCAGGCGTTAGGGCAGCAGCAGCAGCAGACCCAAAGCGCACAGGCCTGCAGCTGTGGTCACTAGCAACCACCGGCCTGAAGTGCTGCGTGCGCTTTGCTGAGGCAAACGGCAGCTTAGGGGATTGGGACACTATCCTGATGCTGAGGGGTTTCCTGCACCTGGGTGTCAGCATGGTGCGTGCCTTTGCAGCTCAGCAGCCGCAGCCGCAGCAGCGAGACCAACAGCAGCAAGCGCCACAGGTCGCACTGCCTGCAGCAGATGCAGCCAGCAGCGGTAGCAGGGGCAGGGGCAGCAGCATGCAGAGTAGAACCATTGATGGTGTGGTGCTGCAGCGCTGCTGGCTTGTGCTGCTGGGGCGGGCACTGCTGGTCACAAGTCGGGCGGTGGCCTGCAACATCCAAAGCCCGAGTGAATCTGTCGGCACGAGTAACATCCTGCATCACGATACACGCGTCGCCACGCTCAAGACACTGCTGGACGCGACCGGATGCATCAGCAAGGCTGCGCAGCGCCTCAGCCAAGAGCCAGCAGCAGCAGCAGCAGCACAACAGCAGGTGCTGCAGCAGCAGATGGCCTTGAGCTGCCTGGCAGTGCCGCTGCTGCTGCCGCGCTGCCTGTGCGCCAGCTGAAGGCGCTGCTGGCTGCTTTTGGTGTGTCAGGTGTTGCTGTTGAGAAGAGTGACCTGGTGGCGCTGCTGGTGGGCCACCTGGGCCTCAGCTGAGCGATGTGAGTAGGCAGCAGTTGAACTTGGCAGTGCTGTTGAAGCTGCCGTTTTCTGCAATCTTTGATATGTACAGACAATTGATACCCGACAAATGGTTGAAAGAGTGAGTCGCTGAAGGCAAGCACGCATGTTTATGAGACTGTGACATCATTGTCCACCACACGGGAGCAGCGCTAGATGCAGGGCACTTTGCTTTTAGGGGGAGGATGGTATTAGCGTTCTTCAGCCACCAGGGGCCAGCTGGCTTACAATCTTGCGTATTACTATAATTTGTACTATATCAATACCGTCTTATCGATTCTGGGCTAAAACTCAAAGGCTGCACCCGTACCCGGGACACACTGGAGCTTGTGCCTTGCTGCTGTTGCCAGCAGTACTACTGTCAAAGGTCGACAGCTGCTGCAGTAGTCTGAGATGCCGGACATCCACTGCTTGGAGTAGGTTCTGGCTGACTGATGTTGCTGCCTGCTGCATGTGCTGGCTGCAGGTACTGCTCGCGTGCCTGCCAGCTTGCGCACTGGCAGCAGCACAAGCCCGCCTGCAAGCAGCTGGCCGCAGCTGGCAAGGCGGCCGGCAAGGCAGCAGCCAAGGCAGCGGCCTCTCGCTAGGTGTGCCACCCGGGCGGCAGCGCCAAGTGCAGGTGGAACTGGGGCACGATGCAGTGACGTGCCGCCTAGCACTTGCTAGTAGTTGCGGTGTGCAGTTGGGCAGCAGGCAGGTCATTGTGTGTGTACAGTGTGCTGCCGTCTTCAAAGTTTGCGTTGGGAGCAGCAGCAGCAACGCCCCTCGGCTTGGGTGGTAACCAGCTAGCAGCAAGACAGGCTACAAAGGCTCTTAAGCGTCCATCGCGACGACCACAATTGAATGAGTGTAAAAGCTAAGCCCTGAGTCGCTTCAAGACGCGATATCAGGCAGGCCTGCAATTAGGGTTTCGCGACTTCTGTTGTGACGAAGTGTTCCACTAGCAAGTCGCTGCAAAGATGCAGATCATGAACTCGTGCTTTCTATTTTTCTCAGCATCGCTGAAGTCGCTTAATTGCTTCAGCAACTGTTAGGGTTGCCCACGTGCGAACGCAATCACCTTCGGTTCAAAGCTCCCAGCATTTGTTCGCTGCCCTGAGCCGATGGGAGACGTTTACGTGCCTCTATCGAATCACGAAGGCAAAGTGCCAGGATGGAAGCTCCGCACCAGCTTTGCGGCACCTCTGGCAGCAGCAGCTGCTCTGCTGCTGGTTGGATTCAGTTTCGCTATCACATACGCTCCAACAAAGGCGTCAGACGATCACGTCAACCAGTACTACATGTGGTAGGCGCCGCCTTGAGGCAGCTGGTTGTTTGTTATCGCTTTATGGCCAGGGGTTCCAAGGATTGTCAGCAGCACTGCACCTCCCTGCGAACCTGCAGCTGATGACTAGCAGGATGTTAGTTGACTGGTCAGTAACCTGGCAGTAGCTGTTCCAGTCACTGCCTGTTCTTTGTTTGCTGGACATGCTTCGGGATGCCTTCTGTTGCCGCACCGGCCTTTCATTTGCTTGTAAAACCCCTCGTCACCACAGGAGTCACAAAACCCTAGTAGCAGTCCTGTCTGATCACATGTCATGAAGCGAATCAAGGCTTAGCTGTTACACTCACTCAACTAAGGTCGTCGCGCTAGACGCCGAGCAGTCTTCTTCGCCTGTCTTCCTGCTTGATGATCACCACCCTACCTGAGGCACGTCGCTGCTGCTGCTGCTGCTGCTGCTGCTGCTGCTGAAACACAGGTTCATCCATGTCATGGTGATGATCTTTGTGGGATTTGGCTTCCTGATGACCTTCCTCAAGCGCTACAGCTACAGCGCAGTGGCGCTCAACTTCCTGCTGTCTGCGCTGGCGATGACAGTGTACCTGCTGGTGGGTGGCGGCTGCTGGGGAGTAGGGTTCTAGAGTGCCGCTTCACATTCGTTGCTGTCTGCCCTGGCGATGACAGTAAATCTGCTGGTGGGCAGCGGGGGTGAGGATATTAGGGTACTCAAGATGATGATGATTATGTTTTGCTGCTGCACAGTCCTATGACAGCAGCAAATATGTCCCAGTGCAGTACCATGGTTGATGCTTGATTGTGCCTTGCATGCTGCTTCGCTCAACTATCATTGGTACATCGAGCAAACACTGTGACATGCCGCTTGTCACGCATGTAGGTGGGTGGGGCCATCCAGCAGTTTCTTTGTTGTGCTGTGCCTGCTGCTTTGGCATCAATCACTTGGTTGACAGTGATGATGGAACACGTGTGTTGCCTTGTGTCTGGCTGCAGGTGGGCGGGGCCATTCAGCAGTTCCTGTGGCCAGAGGATGGCCGGCCACCCAAGAGCGGCAAAATCGAGCTGGACCTGCCCCTGCTCATTGGTGGGTACCCTAGTGTAATATGACGCTACTATGCTGCCCTAGACTGCAAAAAGAACAAGGCGAATGTATAGCTGCGCATAATTCAAGCAATGCTAGACCAGGAGAGCCCCGCTCACGCTCCTCTGATGCTCTGAGGGGGCTGCCAGTCTGTTGCTGCAGTGATGCGCTGGTGCTGCCATGGCACCATTTGGGGCAGTGCTGGGCAAGGCCACCACCCCGTGCATGCAAGCATCTGATTCCTTCATCAACCAATACAGCTGTCAACCTTATAATATGATGTATTCACCTTTGTTTTGCAGATGCCGCTTTCTGCGCTGGTGCTGCCATGATATCTTTTGGGGCGGTGCTGGGCAAGGCCAGCCCTGGGCAGCTGCTGTGGATGGTGCTGCTGGAGGTTCCCATTTATGCACTCAATCAGAAGCTTGTCTTTGACGTTTTCAAGGCCTTGGACATTGGTGAGAGGGCACACCAGTCAAACAACGTAATGTGAAACAAGCAAGTTTGACTTTTGAATGTAACAAAGGATGTAAGCAAGTTCTGTATGCTTTCTTTCCTTTGCACTTTCATGTGTTGTGTTTTGTTGTACACTTTTCATTCACTGAGGCCTGGGCAGCACATGTACCAGCAACAACTGCAGCAGCAGCAGCAGCAGCAGCAGCGGAGTGACAGACTCCCTCGATTTGCGCTGTTGGGTGAAAATTGTCATGTCGTGATCTGCAATCACTGCAACGCTCACATGGCACTCTCTTACGTAAGAAAATGTATGTTGTTATGTCAATGCAGGAGGGAGCATGTCCATCCACGCCTTTGGCGCCTACTTTGGGCTGGCAGTTGCCATGTTTGTGGCCTCTGAAGGCTCAGGATCCAGCCATGCCAAGAATGGGGCCAGCTACAACTCCGACATCACCGCAATGATAGGCACCATCTTTCTTTTCATCTTCTGGCCAAGCTTCAATGGAGCACTGGCCTCCAACCCTGATGTTACGGTAAGCTCATACTTTTAAACGCCGGATGGTCCACCTTTGGTCTGAAGTGTACTCACAAATGTGGCATTGACTCAAATCTATTTCATAATTTACAACCTAGCGTCCATTTGAAATGGCATCTGACCCAGATGCATTTCCAAACAAGGCTGCTGCCGCTGCCTCCTTAGCTGCTGCTGCTGCTGCTGCTGCTGTGCTGCAGACGGAGGCTCCTGCCCAGACGCAGTTCTTCTGTGTTGTGAACACAGTGCTGTCCCTCCTTGGCGCCTGCCTGTCAGCGTTTGCGTGCTCAGCAGCCTTTGAAGGCAAGCTGGACATGGTGCACATCCAGAACGCCACGCTGGCAGGAGGCGTGGCTGTCGGCTCAGCAGCAAACCTGAAGATAGCACCTGGAGGTGAATTAATGATACAAAAAGAACTGAATGACAAAATAAACACTTGATTTATTTTGAACTGGCAAGGTAATGGCAAGGGCGGCCTGCGCCTGCTGAGCATCAGTGCTGCCTGCTGTTAGCAGAGCATTGCTATGCTTGGCCCATGGGTGCGTGTGTATGCGCACACATATACATATATATGATAATGAGCCCTGTCCCTGTCCACAACATCCCTGTGTTGTTTGCCTTGACCTGTTGCACCCATATTGTGCCTTCCCTGTCAACGGCCTCCCGCCTTCTGCAATGATCCCGCGGCTGCAGCAACTAAGTAATGTCTCAACAAAAATGTTGAATGGGTCAGTGAAAACCCCTTTGCCTTCCCTGTTGACCTCCTCCTGCAGGTGCATTAGTAATCGGCCTCCTTGCAGGAGCCATCAGCACTTGCGGCTACGTCAAACTCAGCCCCAAACTGGAGTCCTGCATTGGTCTCAGGGACACATGCGGAGTGCACAACCTACACGGCCTGCCGGGTGTGTTTGGGGGACTGGCAGCGGCCCTGGCTTCTGTGCTGGCTGCTGCTGCCAATAAAAGTGTGCTCCTTGATCATGGCAGCAGGTAAGCAGAGAGCTGGAGGTCAGCTTTTGCTTACAACTCAAACACATTTTGGTGGTGCATTTCCTTTTGAAGGCTGTGTCATGTTCCGTAGGGGAGTGCGCCCTCGACTAGTGCTGTGTCTGCATTGATGTGCTGCAGCGCATGCCGTTGACAGCTGGGAACTGCAGTAGGCAGCGCCGCACTGCTGCTCCAGTCGCAGCGCACATGTGCGTCAGCCGGGCCGTGCCGACAACACTCCGCCTTCATGAGCGCCGCATCGGCTGGCTGGGCTCTTGTTCGTGGCAGGTTTAACTCCCCCGATGCATGCTTCAACCTTGCTGCAGGACGTACCTGTACCAGTTGGCAGCGCTGGGCTGCAGTCTGGGCATGGCTCTGATGGGAGGAGCGGCCACTGGCCTGATCATCACCAAACTGGACCCTGCTGCTCAGGTATGTGTGACATGTTTGTGTTGTGTTGCTTTGCTGTGTATGATTACACATTTCTGTATGCATACGACAAAATGACATGAGTAGCTGATGATAGGCTGCAAGAAGCCGCTTGCCAAAAGCGGCAATGTTCAAGTCAATTTTGATGCTGACTGATGGAGGCTCCATACTGCAGAGGAGCAGGAGCAGCTGCAATGGGGCAGCTGCCAGCCAACCTGCGCACATTGATGCATCGTGCTCTGCACAGCGTGCTTTCCTGCAACCCTTGACACTGAACACGATTCATTCATGATGATGCATAGCGAGTGGAAGGGCACGCCTGGCCTGAGTGCTCACGCAGGCTGGAAGCTGAAGGACCGTCTCTTTCTTCCGTTTCGATTTGTCTAACCAACCTCACAGCAAGCTGGCTAGCTGATAAAAGAGTTGAATTCAATCCCCCTCTGCTGCCGCAGGTGCTGCCTGCTGGAAAGATGTTCGAGGACTCTGTGTTTTGGGCGGAGTGCGAGGAGGAGGAGGAGGCAGAGCACTCAACCCAGCTGTGATGGATGCAATCAACGAGATGATGCTTTTCAGTAAGATTTTCTTGGAGGCCCGTCGTCCAGACTCTGAAGAGGGGCCTTCACTTTTGGCGGGAAAACAATCTTGCTTCATTACGAACTAGTTCTGTTCTACGTGGTGTTGCCTTGAAGCTTTGCTTTGAAGAATGAATGTTGCTGTAGTGACACGTTGTTGCTGGCAACAAGTGAAGTTAGCTGGGGAGCACATGTACCGCACAGCAAGGCCCTTGCTGCAGAATCGCAGGTTGCTTAAGGGCTGCTTGAAGCGCTTTTTCGCAACAGATTTGAGCAATAGAAGAGTTTGTATGCCATTCATAGCCACATCAAGTATCTCCCCGACCAGCGCAACCACTTTTTGGTCATCTCGGCGTCGTCAGCGGTTGCTCTAGATCTATGATGGTTTCCTGTTCCGAGTGCCTCCTGGGTATATGTTGTTCTCGATCACACAAGATTAAATTGAATATATTGACCATCATAATGGCAAGTGATTACGAGGTCCTACTTGAACGACTGGCAGTGGGCAGCAGTCGGCACAGCAAGCTTGCTGCCGCTGCGGACAGTCTGCTAAGCCTGTTTACAGCATGCCGTTCCTCCGGTATGGCTGGCACTATCAATGAGGAGCACGAGGTGCTGAAGATGGCGAGCTGGGTGCAAGGCGCCAGGCTGGGCAGCATTGAGAAGCAGAAGCTGCTATCTGCCTTGGAACAACCATCAGACAGCATGCTCATGGCATTTTCAGAGCTGATCGCAGCAGGACTGGAGCATCTGTGCGGTGTAGATGCCAGCAGCCTCCTGCAGCAGCATGCAGCAGCCATGCACCACCTGGGACTGCTGTGTGTCGCGCTGGCAGCATGCATGCAGTTCTGGTGCAGTGCCATAGTGCCAGAAGCCCAAGGCGGCATTATGGCAACCCGCATCAAGATGAGCACACAGTTGGCAAGCTCTGGTAAGCACTTGAGGTTTGTGTGTGGCGCCGGGCTTTCTGGCAGAGCCATGCATGCAGAGCAGCTGTGCTGTGGCAGCGGTGGAAGATGTTCATGCTGCAGATCATTGAAGCAGAGCAGTGACGCTGTGGATTGAGCTGCCATATAGCTTACACCGTAATGCAGCATGGTGCAGCCTTGTGATGCTCGTGCCCACTGGCACTCCCGCACATTCCAGTTGTAACCATCCGGATCTGGGATCTGGGCATGCTTGCCAAGTAATGCATGTGTGTGCATGCTGCAGCTGACGTGATCTGGCGCCTGCTGCTTCTGCAGGCCTGCTGTCTGCTGTGGCCCGTGTCGCGCCTATCATAGAGCAGCTGCTGTCCCAGCAGCAGCAGCAGCAGCAGCAGCAGCTCAGCGCAGTGCAGCGCTATGCCCTACTCAGCCTTGCAGAAGGCATGCTGCTGATGGTGGACATAGTGTGGGTGACCTGGCCTGGCAAGAAGCTGCTTGGCAAGGCCCTAGCACCTGCTGTACTGCCCATGGTCAAGCTGTCGGTAGCGCTGCTGCAGGTTTGCGGGTGCAGCAGCAACAGCAGCAGCAGCAGCACTGGCAGCAGTAGCACTGGCAGCAGCAGCAGGAGCAGCAGCAGCAGCAGCAACAGCAGCAGTGGCAGTGCCCGCAGTATCACATCTCCTGCCCGTGGCATTGTCAGCAGCGGGGATGTCAGCATGCTGGAGCTTGACGCATTAGATATGTACTGCACTTGGTGCAGAAATGTGTGCTCAGACTTCAACGAGTTGCTGGCCAAAGAGATCATGGGGTTTGGCGGCAGCAGCGGCGGCGGCGGTAGCAGCAGCAGCGGCGACAGCACCCAGGAGCTGCTGGTGTCGCCAGCGCTGCTGCAGCTGTCGCTGCTGCACTTGGCGCTGCTCACCTGGGACCTTCATGAGCAGCGCAGCGGTGTGTCCCCAATGGCGGTATCAGTGCCTGAGGCCTCTGCTGCAGCAGCAGCCGCTGCATCTGGGCAGCGACAGCAGCCGCAGGCCCGCCACAAGCGGCGGCTGCCTGTAGAGGCCAGCCATTTTGAGCTGCTGGCTGCAGTGGGGCTGTCAGGTTGGCAGCGCGTACGCGGCAGGCATCCCGGGCAAAAGGAAGACCCAGTTTGGCGTGCTGCTGTGGCGTGCAGCTTGGCAGGTGCCCTTGTGTCACAGCACTTCTTTGCGAACAAGGCTGGCAGGCATGTCGGCAGCAGCAGCAGGAGCGGCAGCAGCAGTATGCGGCAACCGTCGCTGCAGGCGCGGCAGTGGCTGCCGCTGATGCAGACGCTGGTGCAGCTGCAGCTGCTGGCTCCTGAGCTGTACCTGCTGTCGGCAGCGGGCGAGCTGATGCAGCGCCTCTGCATGCTGGCGGTCCCACCAGGCAGCACAGTGAGCGCTTGTGGCCTTGACACTCAGCTGGCACTGCCGATGCTGCGGGGGTGGCTGCTCAGTGTAGGCCCAGCCCTGCTGCGTGCACTCAAGTGTGGATGGGGCGAGGACGAGCAGCAAGATGATTCCAGGGGTGCTGTGATGTTCCACAGCAGCTCGGAGCGGCTGCCTGTGCCGATGGAGGCAGAGGAAGACAGCACGCAGCAGCAGGCCATCAGGGCGTTTGGTTGCGCCATAGGCAGCCTGCTGATGAACGCTGTGGCGCCTGCATGTGAGTGCTGACGATGCCACTGAGCAGGGTCTGCAACACGTCCATGTTTTCAACGACTTGTGCATTTCGCGTTGCTTTGTAGACATGACAAGGGCGTGGCAAACTGTATCTTGCAAATCAAGCACGGGACCTCTGCTTGGGACTGTGCGTGCGCACTGGGCGCTTGGTCGCGCCGCATAATGTATGCTTCTTTCTGCTTCCGATACTCTGTCAGCATATGCCTTGACTGGCCGTGTCGCAACAGCACATTGAGAGCCGATGGTGTGCTGCTACTCACCATGAATGCGCGCCTGCCCTGCTGCTTGGGCCTTTCCTGCGCAGTGCTGCTGGTGCAGCAGGCGCTACAGCCGCAGCAGCCTGCAGAGGGCAGCGAGCTCAGCAGCATCCTGCTGCAGCAGCCGCTGCTGGTCAGCACGATGCTTGAGGTGAGCTGGGCGGCTGAGCATCTGCAGCTCACGCTAGTGTTGCTGCTGATGCACTGTGTGCTGTCCCTGCGATTTGGGTGTGATCTGGGTCGTGCAGCTGCGACGTTGTGTTGTGAGGGCATGGAGTCTCAAAAGGTTGGTGTGCCACATTGGGCATTGTAGCCGTCAGCATCACACACCAGATGTGCTTGTCTGTTGCCTCCTGGACTCAAACCATGTGTTCACCTGTTGCAGTTGATGAAAGTTCATGCTTCTGTTCATAGAGTTCAGCTAGGAAGGGACGGGATGTTCATCATGCGTGCTCTGTTGCATGCCGGCTCATCGCAGCTTGTTATTCTTACTGCTGTTGCTGTCATTGCACCACGTTTGGGGCGCCTGCATCACCGCAGGCCGCACTGCGCAGCATCGCAGGAGCTGCAGGCATCCACACACCACAAGACGCTGTCAACGCTGCGGGCGCACACACCAGTGAGATGCTCAAAGTAGAATGGCTCAAGGCTGGCTCCACGTGCGTGCTGGCCATGATAAACTCAGCACAGCACAGCGCAGGCATCATGGCGGCAGCCGCAGCAGACCCCAAGCGCACAGGGCTGCAGCTGTGGTCACTCGCTGCCACTGGCCTCAAGTGCTGCGACCGCTTTGCTGAGCTGGCAGGCCCCTCGGGTGGCTGGGACAACCTGCTGATGCTGAGGGGCTACCTGCAGCTCTGCGTGAGCGGTGTGGGTGCGTTTGTAGCTTGCCAGGCGCAGCCGCTGCTGCCACGCCGGCAGCCGCAGCTGCCAAGTCGGGGGCCGCAGCTGCCAAATCGGCAGCAGCCAGCGCCTGCAGCAAGCAGCAATCACCCGCGGCCTGCAGCAGGTGGAGCCAGCAGCAGCAGCAGCAGCAGCAGCGACTGTGCGATACTGCATGACATGCAGCGCTGCTGGCTTGCGCTGCTTGGGTCCACACGTCGCTGCTCAAAACGGTGATAGAAGCAATCAGCTGCATCAGCACAACTGTGCCGCGTCTCAGGGCGCAGCCGGGCTCAGCGACAGCAGCAGCAGCAGCAGCAGCAGCAGCAGCAGCAGCAGCAGCGCTAGCAGACAACACAATGCAGCAGCTGGAGCAGCAAGCCGTCAGCTTTGCTACCAACCTCACGCAGGAGGTGGAAGAAAATTGTGCGGCTTCATCTGACAGCGCGCGCGGCATACGGCGCATCTGGAGGCCAGAAGTGCAGCAGCAGATGCAGGAGTTTGGGCAGGCGCTCACTGCTGCGCTGCCGCTGCCCTACTGCTGCAACAACCCCGGCTGCAGCTGCTGCGAGCAGCTGTCGGAGCTGAAGCTGGTGCAGAGGGCCGCCAGCAGGTGCAGCGGCTGCAGCGTGGCAAGGTGGGTCTGTTGGCGTGTTCTGTGCATGCGGTGGCATAGCTATTGCTGCACTTGCTAGTGTGCAGCAGCATGCCGCCGCGCTTGGTCGAACGTGAAGTCGCTGCGCGTATCAAGTGTGTGTTCCCTTCCAGGTGCCCTGGTGTGCTCAGTGATGCATGCTTCCTCACCTGCACTCCGCTAGCTGTGGTAGTCACCGTCGCAGCATGCAGCACGACTTGCACTGCACCAGCGCCACTGTACCAGTGCCCACCGGGTGCAGTAGGCATGGCTGCCATGTGAGCCTCGTAGAGTAGCACTTCAGGCAAGTGACTGACTGCTGTTGGTGATTGTTGATGCTGGCGCTGGCTGCAGGTACTGCTCGCGCGCCTGCCAGCTGGCCCACTGGCAGCAGCACAAGCCCGCCTGCAAGCAGCTGGCCGCAGCCAACAAGGCAGCCGGCAAGGCAGCGGGCAAGGCAGCAGCCTCTTGCTGAGCGTGGCGGCAGTGCAAGACGCAGGCAAAGCAAGGCGTGCTGCATTCACTTGCTGCCGCTGCTGGGCAAACAGAAAGGCTGCACGCTTTTGTCATGGTGTTGCATGGAGTGTCGACCAGGCCGTGAGGAGGCATTGGTGGTCGTTAGTATCAGGTTTGGTGGGTTTGCGACAACATCAGTGACATGTACAAGGCGTACATTCTCATCATCATCATCATGTTACCCATCAAGCCATAGCATCAACGTCATCGGCCCCGCGCTCCAATTGAGCGGCAACAGAAGGGACTACACCATCATGTTTGCAAGCATTACGCACACCCCAAGCCTTTTCAAGAAAGGCGTACATTCTGTGGCTTTTCTGCACTAAACGGCAACCCGTGTGCGTCATCAGGTGTTCAGGCTGCACGCTGCGGCTGTCATGGCCGCCACGCGGCGTAGTACGCGGCGTAGTACATTTGTTGATAGTAGTTGTATGCTGATGGGCTGCAGTGGCAGCAGCCGTACCGCGCCAAGCGGCGGCTGACTGCTACTCTGTGCGGCACGTCATTGTTGTGCTTGTGTCACTGTGACGTCAAAATGTTGACACGATGACCTTTGTGACCTTTGTGACGTCAAAATGTTGACCTTTGGTAACCATTGCATGCATGCGCGACTGCAGCAGCACCAGCCACATCCTTTGAATGCACATGTGTATGCCACAGCAGCTGATAGCAGGGTGGCTAGTACATCCGATGGCATGCACATCAGCACCACCTTGATGGCAACTTCAGCTGATATAGTTACAAAAAGGCAACCAGAGGGTGGTACCAGACCAAGTGTAACCAAGCAGGTGGTTGCCAGCTGCTCAAGCAGTGTCAGCCGCCCAGAACTAGCTGGCTGGCTTTGAATACATTTCACGCTCAACAACACAAGTGCGATGACCTGCAGCTGTGGCCAGACCGAGCAATTCAAAAATGGTGGCGGAACCAATCACCCACCCATGCAACCCACAGCCGTCTCAGCAGGTTCAACTAGCAAGCTGCCGTCTGCCTTGGCAATACAGAATCAAGTAGCCGCCACAGTCCTGTATCAATGACAGCAACATCCCTGCGGCAGGCATCCTGTCACACCCTCCTCCTGGCATTGCTCGCCTTGCCAGCGCTGCCAGCAGCACCACCACCCATCCCTCTGCCACCCCTTGCAGGTGCCTTTGCTGCCTGTGCATTGCCAGCGTTAGCTCTCCTGGGCGGGGATGCACGCTGCTGCTGCTGCTGCTGCTGGTTGGCTGCCCTTGCTGTGCCGCTGCCAGCTGGCTGCTTCTCAGGCCTGCCATCAACAAACCTGCAGCAGCAGATTGCGGCAGCCAGCAGCGCGATGCCGTTATCACGCCAAACACGACAAGTTGTTTGGAGCACCCATGCACTATAGCGCTGTGGCAAACCAGCATGTGTGCATGCCGGAAAGGCCAACGATGCCTGGAGCTGTTCAAAGTAAACAAAGTACAGTGGACGTTGCCCCCACCTGTCTCCGCGCAGTATAGGTGGCGAGGCGGGCGGCCGCTGTGAGCCCTGCTGCTGCTGCTGCCGCTGCTTGTCTTGCCAGCCGCCAAACACCGCGCTGCTGCTGCTGGCTTGGCCGCCCCTGGCCTGCAGGTTTGCTGACGCCACACTGCAGCCTGACAGCTCAGCATCAAGGCCATACCCGCCATACCTGCACAACAAATACATGCAGACAAGCAGCAGGAGTGAGCTGCGGTTCATGGCAGTGATGCATGCTGCGCTGATCTGCCGCCAACATGTGCAGTTCATAATCCCTGGCAATGCCCAACAGATGCTGCAAGTCACGAAAGGACAGCTCGTTGTAGGCTTGCGCTGCTGACATCCAAAGATTGCGATCCTTATTGACGCCCCGACTTTGTCGCTGAAAACGCTGCAGCACCGCTGCAAGCACACACTGCGGATACATGCCCAGCTTTCGCGCACCTGTTGAAGTGCTGCACCGGCTGGCCCAGGCGGCTGCCGTCAGCTGCCAGCACTGCCGGGGGAATCATCAGCTGCATCAGTGATGACCCCACCCCGCTGCTCTCAGGGATGCTGTTCACAGTGACAGGCACCTGCAAGCAGCCGGCATGCAGGCACGCAGACAGGTGGGCAAGCAGGCAGGCAGGCAGGCAGGCGTAATTTAGTTATGCAAACACCAGCCATGAGACATAATGCTGCACACGTCCGCAGGAGACGCGTCAATTGTCACTTGAAGAGGGCAGTTGCAGCAGCGCACATCACTGCAGCATAGATTGCAGCGTGAGCCTAACTGGCTGAGCATGTGTGTCGCTGCCTGCTGATGCAGCACATGTCGAGGCATGCAGTCATGCATAGTTGCAGAGGTGCAGCATCATCTGCGCAGCCACATGCAAGAGGCGGACCACACCACCAGCTGCACTGCTAGCCTCACTCACCATCTTTGTCTCCACCATGAAAGCATCCAGCGCATCACCAGCCAGCTCGTCATCAAGTCCACCATCCTGCTGCTGCTGCTGCTCCAGGTCCAGAGGCTGCGAGCGCACATGCAGCGTGCTGTGCTGCTGACTCAGCCACGGCTCCTGCTGCTGTTGCCGCTGCGGTGGCGAGCGCCGCTGCCGCGGCGACCGCTGCTGCTGCTGTTGCTGCTGGTCATACTTATGCTGCAGCGCCTGCTGCTGCTCCTGAGCCTGGCCCAGCACCCCACGCATGCGCTGCAGCTCTTCCCAAGCTTGCTGACTGTCAGACGGCGACAGGCGCTTGCCTGCCAGCAGCTGTTCCAATGCGCTGCAGGCACACATCACACAGCACACAGCACGCAGCAGTGAACAGATGTCAGCGCAAGTTAAAGATCCACAGAACACCCCTGGTTGACAGCAATGCACTGAGCATGGCCCTAGAGCACACAGCAACAACTAGGCATCATCAGAAGCCCGCGCCGGTCCCCAAGTCGCCCCTGGGTGTGGTCGGTGCCTGCACACATGACCGCATGCTGCAGCATGCAGACACATTGAGGGGTCAGATATCCTCACTGTGCACGTGTCTACAGGCACAGCAGCTGTGTTGCGCCTCACCTCGCCTGGCGCGTGAACTCCTGCCACATCAGTTGCTGCTCCTGCTGCACCTCCTGCAGAGCAGCCGCCAGCTGCTGGCTGCTCAGCTGCTCCCCGGCAGCAGCAGCAGCACTGGCCAGCGACTGCGCCTGCACAGGGGGTGCAACACACAGGGTGCTGCTGCTGGAGCCCAGCTGCTGCTGCTGCTGCTCCTGTTGCGCTGCAACAGCATAGCTGGAAGCTTGAGCCGATAACAGCTTCTGCTGCTGCTGCTGCTGTGCAGTTTGCTGTGCAGTTTGCTGTGATGGTTGCTGCAGCTGATCCAGCCAAGGTGCCTCTATGACGCGTTTGCTTTTGCCTTTCCGCACTGCAACTGGCCCAGCTGATAGCGTGCGTGCTGCATTGCTGCAGCTTGCACCAGCAGCTGCTGCATGCAGCGCTCGGCCAGACGCCTCAGCAGTTAGCACCTGCAGCATCGCTTGGCTGCCACTGTTGAGCCCAAAGGCACTGCCTGCACCAGTAGGGTTCCAGCCAGATGACTGCTGCAGCTGCACTTGCTGTGCTGCCTGCGGAGGGCTCTGCTGCTGCCCCTGCGGAGGACTCCGCTGCTGCTGCTGCTGCTGGCCAGCATAGTAGCGGTGGATAGCTGCCTCCTCAACAGCTGTGCGTGCTGCCTCTGCCGCAGCCTCAGCTGCTGCGCGTGCTGCCTTCTCTGCCACTTGCGCCTGCAGGTCGTCCAGCAGCTGCTGGCGTGCGGCTGCAGCTGCAGCGCGCTGCTGCACTGACGGGCCAGCCTGCAGGCACAGCAGAAGACAGCAAAGCGCATGGAAGACTGCACTGGAGCATCCGCGGCTTGCAAAGTGCTTTGCAATCACAACAGCGTATGTTGGTGCTCCCAATATCAGCGCGCTTGGCTATGGACAGCAAAGCGCATGGGAGACCCCGATGGATCCGTTGCGCAGCAGCAGGAACCTCAGCGTGCCCTGCTGGCAGACTGCACACATTGAACACAGGACAAGTTGACCAGCTGTGTGGCGGGCGCGCGCTGGTTCAGGCCCACATACCTTCAGCTCAGTCAAGCCACTCATGAAGAACTTGCCTCCAGCGGCAGCAGCAGCAGCAGCGGCCGCTGCCGCCTCGTCGTTGCCGTTGAGCAGCACATGCCTCCCTGCCGCAGCAGCTGCTGCTGCAGGCATTGCTGCAGCAGGCGGCGAGCTGGCCAGTCCCAGCTGCTGCAGCTGCTGTGCAACATGCCCGCTGTTGAGCGCAGCAGGAAGGGCTGCCTGCTGCTGCTGTTGCTGTTGCTGCTGCTGCTGCAACAGCGCGTTGAAAGGCTCAAGGCCTGGCACGGATAACCTGCAGGCAATCAAGCACACACTCTTTATGTTGCATGGAGGAAGTTGACTACAAATGCGCAAATGAGACTGCATGCTGAGCGAGAGAGGGTGCTTGCTGCGGTTGCTGCAGAGCTGCTGCAGCGCTGCCAGTTTTGCCAGCTCGCCACTGGAGCACCTCGCCACGGCTCACCTGCTCTTCATGGCCCTCAGGTCAGCCACAGCCGCGCCATCAATGCTGCGCAGCGGCTCGCCACCACCACCCCACCTAACAGCAGCAGCAGCAGCACGACCATCAGCCACCCATGCGTACGAAGTGACGCACACTAGAACAACAGCTTGGCGCATATGTGTGGAGCACTGCATGACCTCTAACAGCGCACCCACCTGCTAGCCCTGGCAGCCGGGTCCCACGGTGGCGGCGCTGCTGCGCGTGCTGCATCCTCTGCTGCTTCGCGCGCTGCTGCAGCAGCCTTGGCAGCTTGGCGGGTCGCCTCCCGCTCAGCTATCTGCTGCTCCAGCTCCAGCTGCAGCAAGCAGGGATTGCGGGGGTGCCGGTTTGGACAGTGCTATATCATAGTGTGCTTGGTGGCTCAGAGACCATGAAGGTCCCAGCAGTGCCCGGAGTATCTCAAGAAGGAAACAGAGCAGCTGCAGTTGCCGCTGCCAAGATATGTCAGGCCGTTGGTGTCTGCATGTAGCCAATGTGTGCAGCAGCTTCTGCGGTATACGCTGATCAACACCTACAAACCAGCTGCCGCTGCTGCTGCTGAGGGGCTCAGCTGCTGGTCAGGTGCGCAGCTCACCTTGTACTGCTTCTGTTTGAGCTCTTTAATCAGGTGCATCCGCACTGCAGGGTCTGCAAAGCCCTGAGCAGCTTGCAGCGCATCAGACACATCTGCCAGCGTGTGGCACGACTGCAGCAGCTGCTGTGGCTGCATCTGCTGCTGCATCAGCTGGATGGTGTAGGCGGGCGAGCCAGTGGTACCCTGCACAGCAGCATAAGCAGCCATACGCACCTTGAACCCCATGCAACTTGTGCGCAGCACATAACAGCGCATGTTCGGCCAGCAGTCATTTCAACATGTACAGCTGCCAAATCCCCACACACGTTCAGTGCTGCCTATGGCATCAGACAGTGCCGCACCTCCACTCCCGAATGCATGCCTAGCCAGCCGCAGTCCTGAACTTGCTGCTGCTGCTGCAGAAGTTGTAGCTGCGCCAGCGGCAGGGGCCCCTGTGGCAGCCCATTGCCGTAGCCTGCTGCCTGTGCTGCCATTGCCGCAAGCTGCGCAGGGCTTCCATGGTGTACCTGCTGCTGCTGGCCTACCATGCCTGCCCCATGCATCGACCCAGCTGCTGCCGCTGCTGCTGCTGCTGCTGCTGCTGGCATGTCCATGCCTGCATCAGCTGGAATCTCAAACACCCTCCCAGTCCTGAACTGTGGGCTGTCTGGGAAGGTCTGGTTCAGCAGCGACTGCTGCTGCGCTGCATATGCAGCAGCAGGCGAGCCAGGCCCTCCCCAGTCAAAGCGCCAGTCTGCATCCGCAAAGGGTGACAGCTGGCCATCGTTGCCATCAGCTGCAGGACTGGCATCGTCAAGCTCTGCTTCAGCAGCAGCCGCTGCTGCTGCAGCTGCTGATGCTGGCCCCTTTGCAGCATTGCGAGCGTTTGCTGCCCCGGCAGCTGGCAGCCTGTTAGCACCTGCACGCTGCCGCTGGCGCTGTGCAGCGTTACGCCCTTGGACTTGCCCGTGTGCTGCCTGCCTGCCGTTAGCTGCTGCTGCTCCTGCAGCTGTCCTGGCGGCTGCAGGTCCAGGCATCCTGGCTCCAGCTGACTGCTGCTGCTGCTGTTGCTGCTGCTGCTGCCTGGCCGGCACAGGTGAGACCTGCCCTGCCGTTGGAGGTAGCGACCTGGCATCATGCTGAGCTGCTTGCTGCTGCTGCTGCAAGCCTGCAGGCCAGGACCAGCCTGCTGTGCTGCTGTCCTGCGCAGCTGCAGCTGTTTGCGACCCTGTCAGCCCTGGCACCTGCAGGCAAGAAGGCAGTGGCAGACATTGAACAGACCACGCGGCTGCATTGTTGCCTTTGTGCAGTTGCAATTGCAAAGGTTGCTGCTTGTGCTTGACAGCTGATCACAAGCTGCAGCACAAGCAGCGGCTACAGCTGTGTTCTCCGCACACGCCCAGGCCAGGCTGCTGCTGCTCCACAAGGCATGCATGTGCTGCACACACACCTGCGCCGCGCTGAAGGCCTTGGGTGATGCATCGTAGAACCTGTGGTTCTTTGCTGCCTTGACGGCCAGTGGCTGCAGCCCAGCAGGCGGTCCCATGACATCCTGCGAAGCACCAAAGCCATAACTGCCCAGGTGCGCATTAACAGACGCCTGCGCAGGCAGGCCATACCCCTACAGCAGCAAAACAGAGCAGGCGCGCATGCAGCTGAGAGATAAGCAGACAGATGAGGCGCTGCTGCTCTTAAAAGGCACAGATGCAGGTGCATGGCAGGAACCTGCTGCTGCTCTGGCAGTCCACAGAACACTTGGGGCAAGGTGCTGTCCAGCCAGGAATTAAGAGGACGTACGGCTGGTCCCCCATGGCAATCATGCTGTAGCAGCTATAGGCTGGCACTGCCAGCAATCGATGTAGTGGCAAGTGCTTGGAGATTCAGTGCGTGGAGATAATTGTTGGGATGCCTGGCATGGCTGCTGCAGCTGTTGCCATTTGCAGTTGCAAGCACCTGCGACTCCTGCAGCGCCCGCAGTGCTGCTTGCTCTCGCTGCAGCACCAGCGTGTTCAGCTCTGCTTGGCGGTCTGAGGTGACGACGAGCAAGTGCAGGCAGATACATGTATATTGTGAGCGCAGCATGTGCAGTGGCATGCACAGCAAGGAGCCGTGGGTTTACTGCTCGCCACTACTGCTTTGACTTGCTGCACCACTTAGTGGTATTGACCTGTCAAGCAATAGGCTGCACTACTGTTCAATTGCAGGTCAATAGATACTGGAGTGCAGCCGGCAGTGTTGCATTCACATCGTTGAGCATCAGCTGCTGCTGCCTTTGTAGCTCTGAGGTCACTCACTGAGCTCTTGCAGCAGGTCCTGCTTGGACTTGACGACATCAGGGCGCGCTTTTGGCTTTGCTGCTGGCTGCTGAGCTTTCCGCTGCTGGTTTCTCCCTGCAGCTTGCTGTGCGGCACGGTCCGGCAGCGGGAGCTGCAGCTGCTGCTGATGTGGCTCGTGCTGCTTGCCTTTGCTGGCTGCGCCTGCTCCAGACACTGATGGCTGCTGCTTCTGCTGGTTGCTGCGAGGTACTGGAGCTATGTATACCATGATATGTATGGTATGAATTAGTAGTCTAGTGGTTACAGCCCCTTCTGCAAGTTGTTCAAAGGCTGTGTTGTGCCAGTCTACAAGCTGATGTTCCTGCCATACCACACGGTGTGCTGCAAGCTGGCACAGAGCCTGCACATGCACTTTCTGATTCTATATAGGCCGTTATGTCGATCGTTGCAGCACCTTCAACGACAGCAAACACTGTGCAAGGGACTGCGAAGCCCCATCAAAACATGTTGAGGGTTCCTTGAGCGCTCGACAATCAGCCAAGATGAACGTCCTGAACAAGGCTTCAGAGACCTTTCGATATTACTTCTTGCAACCTGCACACATCGGTGCACCACGGGACAGCTGGTTCAAGCGGAATGACTAACCAGTCCAGGGCCCTCTATAGCTTTGCATTCATAGTCGCTGTTGAGTTGCTTGTATAGTCCTCAACGGTTTGATCAAGCTTTATATCCACAGTGCTAGTTGAGCAAACTTCAGTACAACCCCCACGCACCTGCGCGGAAGATGGATGACGCTCCTGAGCCCACCCTGCAAAACATTCTTGATCAAACAAGTTTAAAATGGATCTGGGTCGGCGGCAAGGGTGGTGTAGGCAAGACCACCTGCAGCAGCAGCCTGGCAGTGCAGCTGGCACAGCACAGGGAGAGTGTGTTGATCATATCCACCGACCCTGCACACAACCTTAGCGATGCATTCAGGCAGAAGTTTACAAAAACGCCCACTCTGGTCCAGGGATTCACCAACCTGTACGCAATGGTGAGTTGGTCCTGCTTAGAGGACGTGCACAGCAGCAGTGCATGCACATGCATGCATTCAAGTCGGCTTTTACACAGTGTGTATCCACAGCTGCAGCAGTTTTCAGCAATATTCTACTGGCACAGCTTCAGCACAGCACTGCAGCTGAGCAAACACGCAGCAAAGCATGATGTTGTTTGAGCAGAAGCTTCCAGGAGGCCTCTGCAGCTGTCGTGCTAGCTGGCTGTGCTGTGCATGGGGTGCCGGAAGAGCTGACGGAGCTGTGGCGCGTATACTGGCTGTGATTAATTGCTCCAATGAGTACGCTTTAGACAGAAATCCAGCATGGCACTATGCCACCACCAGAACACTGTTGGCTGCTGAGGAGGACACTCCAGCAGTTGATGCCTCATGCAACCAGCAGCTGCGATTCGCTGCATAAAAACACCCAGTTGCTACATCAGCATCCGCATGTGCTCATTGTAGCTGCCTTCGCCGCCTCATTTGAGCATGCATCCCCACCCCAACACTGTTGTCCCATGCCCCTCTCTTCCCCGCTGCACTACGCATGAGCAGGAAGTGGACCCCACGCCAGACACATCAGACTTTGAGCAGATGGAGTGGGCACAGGACTCCTTCTTCACGGAGCTAGCCAGCAGCATACCAGGCATCGACGAGGCCATGAGCTTCGCCGAAGTGCTCAAGCAGGTGCGTCCTGCAAGCTTGCGGCACATGTGCAAATTGAGGCAGTACAGATGCAGCTGCCTAAGGGTGAAGCAGCGCAGTGCAGTGCAGCAGGCAAGGGTTTTGTTGTGTCAGCCAGCAGCATACCGGGCATTAGTGAGGCCATCAGCTTCGCTGAAGTGCTCAAGCAGGTGCGTCCTGCAGGCTCGCGGTCCACGTGCAAGTTGAGGAATATAGGTTCAGCTGCCTGAGGGTGGCGCAGCGCAGTGCAGCAGGCAGGGTGTTGTGGGACCAGCCAGAAGATTACCAGGCATTGACGAGGCCATGATCTTCGCAGAGGTGCTCAAGCAGGTGCGCCCTGCAAGCTTGCGGCAGCTGCACACATTTGGAGACAGGGGCAGTGCAGTGCGACGTACATGTGTGTGCAGCAGCGCAGTGCATGCAGCAGGCAAGGGTGTTGTTATATCCGCTAGCATCATACCAGGCACCGGTGAGGCTGTTGGCTTCGCCAAAGTGCCAAGCAGGTGCGGAGTGGCAGCTGCAGGATCGCTGGGTGGAGCATAACAGTCCGTGAGGCAGTACTGGCCTCCAGCAGGCTGGCCGCAGCTGGGCGCTTGTGCAGGCTGAGCAGTGCAGTTGCCTGTGGGCGGAGCAGCGCTGTGCGGTACAGTAGGCGAGGGTATCACTACTTTGCAGCAACAACAGCATGCGTAAAGGGCGTGCGGATGCTAGCTGTTTGAGTGTGTGTAATGAACGGATTGACAATTACAGAAGGCTGTTGCGTACCGTCAGGCGTTTGTGTGCGGCGCAGCAATCGTTGGGTTGGGAAGTGGCTGCACGGCACCAGGGAGTGCCCTTGCTTGCTTCTTGTCCTCCTGCAGCCGGGTCCCAGTCAGACATGTGTCTTCTTTGTGAACTCGGCGCATTGTCTCCCATCTCCGTGCAGGTGCAAAGCATGGACTACAGCACGATCGTGTTTGACACCGCGCCCACCGGCCACACGCTGCGGCTGCTCAACTTCCCCACGCTGCTGGAGAAGGGCCTCAACAAGCTCATGACGCTCAAGGGCACCGTGGGCAACATGATGGGACAGGTGGGCGGCCTGGCTTCTTTGTGGTTGGACAGATCTTTGCCTGACAAGACCTAGGGCCGGCATAAAAGTACAGGGACAGCAACACGGCATGTGTGTTTGCTGCGTGCAGTTGCTGCCTGCAATCTAGCAGCTGCACATTGTGCATCGTGTCCTTGCATACAGCTTGTCGTGTAGCGGTGGGCGCAGCAGATACCCTTTGTGTTGAAGCCGCCTGAGCTTACCAACGTAACACCTGCTAATTTTGTGGGGCCGCAGGTGACGCGCATGATGGGCATGTCTGGCAATGAGAACGTGCCCGACCAGTTGGTGGGCAGTCTGATGGTGCCTGTGCCTGAACCTTTTTGCCAAGCCAGCTATTTCCGCGTGTGCTGCCGTAGTGTGCATCTGCAGGTCACGCACATGATGGGCTTGTCTGGTGAGGAGAATGTTGCCGACCAGCTGGTGGGCAAGCTGATGGTGCCTGCATCTTCTTCTGTCACTCCCACACTCTCCTGTGCGCTGCCGTGTTTTCATTGCGCATGTGCAGGTGACGCGCATGATGGGCATGTCTGGCGAGGAGAACGTGCACGAGCAGCTGGTGGGCAAGCTGATGGTGCCTGTGCCTGAATGATTGTAACGCACGCAGTTCCTCGTTTGCTGCTGCTGTGTGCATGTGCAGGTGACGCGCATGATGGGCATGTCTGGCGAGGAGAACGTTGCCGACCAGCTGGTGGGCAAGCTGGAGGGCATGCTGGATGTGGTGCGCAAGGTCAACGAGCAGTTCAAGGACCCGGAGCAGACCACATTCGTGGGCGTGTGCATCCCGGAGTTCCTGTCGCTGTACGAGACGGAGCGCCTGGTGCAGGTGCGGACAGCAGGCCTGGCTGTTAGGGGCTTGCATGGCGGCCACGAAATGGCGTCCAGCAGTAGTGCAGACTAGATGCCGCCTAGCCGATGCAGCATACAATCTGGCGATTGAGGCGCTGCAGCACGTCATCCTGAGCTAACGGGAACCGGTGCCTGGTGCAGGCGGAGGGGCAGCGCGGCTGTGGCGACATGGATGGCGGCATGTGACGGCGCATTGCTGCGAAGCTTGTGGAATGCGCCAGCTTTGGCAGGGCGCAAGATTTGATGTTAGGCGCCATGTATTGGTGTGGATTCTTTGTCTGGATGCATTGGTCTTCATAGCTCAAACACAGCCGACAGTCAAACAAGAAGAGCTGCCTGACCCACTGCCTGCGTGCTGCCTGCGTCAAATTGTATTTACCAATGCAGGAGCTGGCGAAGTACGAGATTGATGTGCGCAACATTGTCATCAACCAGCTCATCTTCCCTGAAGCCGCCGGCGGCTCTCGGCTTCTGGAGGCGCGCGTGCGCATGCAGCAAAAGTACCTGCAGCAGTTCCATGACTTGTACGAAGACTTCCACCTGGTCAAGATGCCGCTGCTGGAAGAAGAGGTGCGAGGGGTTGATGCGCTGAGGGACTTTAGCAAGAACTTGATGACGCCGTACAAGCCGGTGCCTGTAGCAGCAGCAGCAGCAGCGGGCAGCCGGGAGGCGCATCTAGAGGTGGAGGTGGCGCAGCTCAAGGCGCGGGTAGCAGAGCTGGAGGCGCAGCTTGCCGCAGCAAAGAAGTAGTTAACCTGTGTCTAGCAGTCAAGTGGCAGTGGCGAAGGAACTGCGTTGTGGTGTGCAGGAAACGCGGCGGCACTTGCTGCAGTGCTGGCCGCTTGCAATGTACCAGCAGCCGCTGCGGCAGCACAAATGTCACAGTTGTGCACAGTGTGTGTACGATGTTGCAGTTGTACAGCACTCTCCTGCTATGAACCAGGAGTGTGTGCTTTGTGTATGTAACCTGCTCTCTGTAATGTTGGTAAGGGTCCCAGTACTCATGGTGTGAATGTGATCCGTGCATCAGGCTGCGAGCAGTACGCCAACTGAATGTACCGTCAAACTAGCCGTCTCGCCAGCTGCACGGCAGCCCCCGCATCCATTCTGCTAATGCGATGATCAAGAAAGCCCCCAGCAGACGAGTCCGACCCGGAAGCGCCCCTGACGGAATGCATAGTGACGGGAACAAGTCGCAACAGCTTCTTTGGGTTACGTCACCCAAAACGCAACGGAACTGTGACGTTTGATGACTGCAGGGGCATTCAGTTAGAAATTACACTGTTCTGGCAGATGCGCATTCTTGATTGTGCTACGTCAAGCTTATTTACCACCAGCCACAGCAGGCCCAGGTTTGGCAGCTGCCTGCTGCACGTGCAAACGGTCTTTGTCGACGCTTGTGAGCATGTTGATCCCGTGGTGATAGGCTGTACGCAGCTGGCAACATGGCAGGCTCGAAGCAAGATGGAACAGTGGACAGCAGCATGAACGGGGGCAGCACAGAGCTCAGGATCCGAACGGGCCGTCGCAGCTCCCAAGCTATCCCCCAGTCACAGCCCACCACCCTGATGGGCCATGTAAGGCTGAAGATTGACCGCTGGAAGCCTGCTACCGCATCAGGTAGGGCTGCAAAGGGCGGCGCAGCAGGAAGAGCAGCGGCAACAGCAGCAGCAAGCAGCATGCACCATGCGCCAGCAGTTTGCATATAAAAGCAGCATGCAAAGGTTTAAACTCTTGTTTCTTTGAGCTGCAGGCATTTCTGTCAGCCTGGAGATGCTGCTGCTGGCTGCTGTGGTTTATGGAGGTAGGCAGCAGCCTGGTGGGCACACATGGGATGTCCTGCAGGCATTACTGCAGCCGCAGTGCTGCAGCCTTGCCCAACATTGCCCTGGAATGGATGCAGAGTTGTCATAGGGCAGCTAGGACACCAGCAAGATGGCAGCGGTTGATGTGTTGGACAGTCTTCTATGCAACAGTGTTGCTGCTGGGTGGCATGCATTGCCCCTGTTAACAACGCGGGCTGTGACTCAGCTGCTAAAAGGCGGGCTGCGACTCAGCTGCGCAGGCATGCAGTACCTCAGCATGCAAGTGCATTAATCGTACGATCACAATAGATCCTGTTCTTAAATCCCAAGCAGTCCTGGTGCCAGCAGACAGCAGTGAACATAAGCAGCAGCGGCCTAATCCTCCGGGAACAACAGCAGCTGCCTGGCACTGCCGTCAGAAGTATGGCAGGTTATGCAGTGTTTTGCCAGAGCTGACACATAACATGCATTTGCCGTGGGTGCTGCTCTTGCAGTGCTGGTGTTTGCGATTGGCAAAGCCTTCCTGCCAGGCAGCCCAGCCTTTGCCACGCTGGTCATCTGGATCTGCTCGGTGGTGGGCGCAGAGGTTGCACACTGGGTGAGCAGCAGCAGCTCAGCAGTACATCCAGCTGATACGTCGGTACACACAATGCAGCAGTACATCCAGTGCAGCAGTATAGCCAGCCAATGCTGCAGCAGCTGGCTGTACTTCAATGCAACAGCATAATGAAAAGCCTGAGCAGCAGCAGCAGGGCAGCAACAGCCTGCTACGCATGGCTTCTGGCGATGCAGCTGTGCATGCATGCTGGCCGTGCGGGGGCTTCACAAGTGCTGTGACTGTCGCTTGCCATTGTTTGCTGTGGGCTACTTGTGTGTCGCAACAGTGAAGCGCTACAATCACATTGATGATTTGCTGCTGCTGATGCCTTTGTTTTAAGTCACTGCTTTTACCTTGCTGCTTCCGCGTGCAGCTGCGCATACCTCGTGTGGTGGGCATGCTGGGTACAGGGCTGCTGCTGGCTAATGTGCCTGGTGGCGTGGTGGAGGCCTTTCCTGACAAGTGGGGCGTGCAGATGCGTGCAGCGGCACTCGCCACCATCTTCCTGCGCTGCGGCCTTGAGCTGGAGTTCAAGGTGGGACTCAGGCACAAGCATGCATCGCTGCGCGAGCGCGCGTTTGCAACAAGGCTGTTTTCTCAGCAGGCGAACCAGATCATGCTTGTCAGCAGGTGTGCGCTTGCAACTTGGTGAAGCACGTGCGTGCTGTTTATACCTCGCCACAACATGTCTTCAGGCGCACTCCTGCTCATTGCTCATTGTCGTCAACGCTTTTATCTGCTGCCTGCAGACCATGTCACTGTACAAGTGGCCAGCGCTGCGGCTGGCGTTCCTGCCTGGCGTCACAGAGGCCATTTTTGATGCAGGAGTCGCCACAGCGGTCTTCCACATGCCGTTCCCGCTAGCGCTGAGCCTTGGGTTCATTTTGAAGGCAGTAGGGCCTGGCCTAGTTGTTCCCGCCATGTTCCAGCTGCAGAAGCAGGGCCTGGGCGCAAACAAGGGCATCCCTTCTACTGTTGTCATCGCTGCAAGCTTTGATGACATCATTGCCATCACCGGGTTCAGCATCTTTGTCAACATTGCGATTGCGACAGGGGAGAACGCAGCATGGCAGATAGCGAGCGGCCCATTGCAGGTGGGTGGCGGCCACAGCTGCGGCGTTGTTGCACTGGTATGCACTTTGTGCTTTTTGCTGCAGGCTCTTGGCTCTTGTGTACGCAGTTGTATGCACTGTGTGGTGAATGCTCGTGCTGCTGCATCTAAACCAGAATATGACAGCACCAGGTGGGTAAGGAGACACTGCACAGCAAGCAGACTGCTGCACAGTCCTGCAGGTGTCTCTGCTGTGCATATTGGTTGATGTCGTCACCGGCGTTGCTGTCCTGACCTGTGGATGACCTGACTGCAAATCTTTTTTTGCCGCTTGCTGCTTGCAACTTGGCTGCCAGGTGCTGTTTGGCATGGGGGGTGGCATTATTGCGGGTGGCGTGCTGGGCTGCACGCGCATCTTTAACAACAAGTACAAGCGGCTCATAGGCATCTACGGGGCAGGTGAGCCATGCAGTGCCGCACAGGCAGCTGCTCAACATCACTACGCTGATCATGCTTGACACGTGATGCTTAAAATGTGGTGGGCAGATGACAGCGCTGTGCTTCTGAAGCGGTCATGTTGTTTTATACTGCTTTGTGGATGTTGCTTAGCGGCAAGTGCAGCGCTGGTGAGCAGTGCTGGGCTTTGAGAGGCAGAGCGAGAGGAGGAACAGCAATCTGCTGCTGTCTCCCTCGTACCGTGCCACCCAGTGCTGCGCTGTGGTGCTGCTGGTGCAGCCTTTGACATGCCTTTGTTTTCTGCTGCTGCGCTTGCCACTGCAGCGCTGCTGATCATGTTCTTCCTGGAGTACTTTGACATGCTGTCTGGGGGTGCCCTGGGCAGCCTTACAGTGGGCCTGGTCACCTGCTACATGTGGGAGCATGGCAAACCAGGCAGGCTGTCACAGGGGCCGAATAACAGCTACTCAGCCGACATTGAGCGTGTGGCAGCAGTGGTGAGCAGTCAGGGCTGAGCTGCAGCTTCCAGGCGTTGGGGTTTTGAGGGCATGCAGCAGATGCACTTCCATGGGTGTTGTAATTCAGCTTTGGGTGCCACTAGGCACTTGCAGGACACAGCCATGTGTCCTCGTGGGGCCTTGCAGGACAGTTCAAATGCAACACACCACGTGCCGGCAGCACAGTCTTGCAGGGAGATGCTGTCCTGCAAGCTGACAAGTGTGCATAGGAGCTCCGGGGACCTTTCCTGCAGGCTCTGGCAAATTATACATCGCTGGGTCTGACGCTGTCATGGCATATACCTGCTTGCTGCTGCCTGCATGACAATGACATGCATGACGTGAGCCTTAGTCATGTGTTTGCCAACGCAGGTCTGGAACTGGGTGATGGAGCCCATGCTGTTTGCTACCATCGGCACATCCATTGTGTTTGCTGAGCTGCCGCAAGGCACCATCCCCAAGTCGCTGCTGGTGGTGTGCACAGGTATGCAGGCCAACCAGGTGTTGCTGTGCTGCGTGTTGACTAATAGCTGTGTGCCTTTGGTCGCGTGCATGCATACTGCCAGTGCTCCATTCGAGCGCTGTTGGACTTGGCGTCAACGACTATGCTTTGTTTTTGGCTTACTAACCATGTGTTGTGTGTGTATGCTGATCCTGCAAGGCCTGGTGCTGCGGACCATCATCACCTACTTTATCATGGGCCGCCGGCGCTACACTTGGAAGGAGCAGCTGTTCTATGCTGTTGCCTGGACGCCCAAGGCCACAGTGCAAGCTTCGCTGTCAGCAGTGCCGCTGTCGCTGATAAACCGGACCATGGTCAATGACCCCAACTACGAGCAGTGGGTGCAGTGGGGATCGGACCTGCTGGCAACTGGCATCTTTGCCATCATCATCTGTGCTACACTGGGCACGGCGATGGTGTTCTGGCTGGCGCCAGTGCTGCTAGACAAGTCGGTGAGTGCTGCTTGATGTTCTGTGCCTCAGCTCTTGATGATGACAGCGGCTGCTGGAGTTTGTTTCAGTGCTGACCTGTCACATCCATATATCATCAGTGATGCAGCTTCGCAGCACACTGCACTCGACGTTGCAACGTACCTGTCACATGCTTTCAGCAACTGTTCGCGTTTAATCTACAGGTGCTGTAGTCTACGCATTCCTGCAAGCATGTTGCATGTCGTGTTACAGCTGTTGCAGCATCTGAGAGTGTTTGTGGTGCACCTGCATGCTTGCAGGAAGATGAGGCTGGCCTGTACAGGTCGTCTCGCAGCATGAGCAGAGCCCTCACCAAGCAGCAATCCCTTGGGACGATGATGACGCAGCAGCAGCATCCCCTGGGCCTTGGGCATGGGTACGTAGAGCGCGGTTGGGGTTGAGCACATGCTGCATGCTGTAGTCTTGTCGGCAGAGCAAAGCATGGCACAGCTGAGTGACAGCACAACCCATCAGCCTGCCCGAGCCAAGATCCATGTGCCATTTGTCATATGTGCGCATGACGTCAGCAAGCACCGAAAATTGGCATGGTGTGAAGCGATGTCCAGCCAGTGTTGCGATTGTTATGTCCTGACAAAACGTTCAACTTTGAAGGGTTGTTCCTGTGTTTCTTGCCGGTGCTGCAGGCCTGTGCACCTGGACCCTATTGCAGTCCTGCAGGACCTGCGAATGGGGGACGACCACACAAAGATCAACGAGTACTTTGATGCTATTGAGAAGCTGGTGACGCTGGTCATGGAAGGGCACGGGCAGCAGGCCAAGGATGAGGGGCTGTGCGATGCAGTGATGGACTTGCAGGAGGTGGGTGGCGGTTTTTGGCAAGTGCTGCCAAAGCTCTGGGGTATGTGCACGCAGCGTGATGATGAGATGTTGGCCAGCATTCAACCTGCTGTGCATGCAAGTGTAGGGCGTGTTGCTTAGGATGCGCTTGCAAGCCGACTGTAGCTCAGGCACATCCTTCAAACCAGCAGCAAGCATTTACAGACCCATATGTGTTGCTGCCTTCCTGCAGGCCATATCTCGTGATGTGGGTCCCCGCCAGCTCACTGTGCGCCAGATGCTGCACTCGGCAGCGCTGCGCAGCCGGCAGCCGGCCATCACTGCAGCTGCAGCTGACCAGCTGGTGCGGCTGTCCCTCACAGGGATAGGCAGTGCAATGGAGCGTCATGGCAGCGGTTCAGACGGCACAGTGCAGGGTGTGAGCCCCAAGGCTGCTGCTGTAGCTGCAGCTGTCCTGCAAGGCACCAGCCCACGCTCTGGCAACAATAACAACGCGCCACTAGGAGACGTGGAGCAGGGCATGGCCTTGGAGAGTGTAGGCAGCACAAATGTGCCAGCTCCTGCATCAGCACACACACACCCAGTGTTGTCTGCTGTAGCACCAAGGGCAGTCGCCAGCAGCAGCCAGGGTGCGCCAGGTGTTGGTTCAGGGACGGGGACGTCACCAAGAATAGAAAGTCCATTCAAGGCAGCAGCTGAGCGGTTGCCAAGCGACAACTAGTGTGGCGCTGCCATTGGGTGCACGGCTGTAGTGGTCACCAGCTAGCGTGTGGCCGGTTGCACCAGCTGCTGCAGTTGTGCCCTGCGTTGTGCCACACGTCGTGGCAGACGGCGGCAGCCACTGATCGAGAGGTACAGCATGCTGCAGTGAACTGCTGAGATGTTTTTGGATCGTGTTATGTACGAGTGGGGCTGGGTGTAAAGTGGCATACTTGCTGTTGTGGATCCGGATGGAACCGGCTGGCGTCTGCTTGTCATGTTCGGCTTACATCTTTGCCCAGGAGGTGCCTTCCTCTGCTATTTGGCAGGTGCTGTGGACCTGGCCTGACAGGATCTGTCAAGTATGATGTTATCTTGCTTTAAAACCTTTGCAGGACAGCAAATTGT
Organism: Tetradesmus obliquus; assembly: GCA_030272155.1. Classification (NCBI taxonomy): domain Eukaryota; kingdom Viridiplantae; phylum Chlorophyta; class Chlorophyceae; order Sphaeropleales; family Scenedesmaceae; genus Tetradesmus; species Tetradesmus obliquus. Next base: position 909,205 of record CP126200.1, on the reverse strand, counting down.
TGCTTTTGTGATGACAAGAGATATGTCTTTCTGAGGCACCAGTGTGTGTCATCCTGCAGCGTAACACCTGTACCATACTTGTCGCATAGTCCTGCGTGTAGCAACCTTCGCTAAGTTACGTATGGTTGCATATTCAATTGCTGCAGACAGCTGTGTGCAGCATAGGTGGCTCTGCCTGTGCCTGCAACATGTAGTTGGTTTGGTGTGATGCTTTTGAGACATCTGACTGAACGATGAGGACGTTCAGCAAGTGCTGCCAGGGCTGACTGGACAGCCCTTTTGCCAGCTGCATGAATGATCGTTCATCTCAAGGCCCGCTGCTGCATTCAAAATACAATGCCGGTCATGGGACAGCTTGCGCAGGGGAGCAGTGCATATGCGTAGAACAGGTGCTGTGCCGAACAACATGCTGTCCACATCACTGATGTGAGGCCAGTCAGGTAGCGGCCAAGCTGCAACATTGCCCAGCCACGCCAGTTACCGACTGCCATCTGCCTGTAGCTAAGCCTGTTACGGCGACAGTTGGGTTTGTCGTCGATCCGAGGCATTGTGTCGCTGCAGGGCGAATACGGTGGCTCATGACAGAAAGCCGGCTGATTGTGATTAGTGTTTGTCAGCTTCTGAGCATTATTAGCACACGTCTACTCATCTTATAGAAGATACTAAGCCTGAAGCGTTACTATGGCAGTATGCAATCACAGCTACAGGTTCTGGGAAGTGCAAACAGTGCACAGCAACCTTGCCGGCAGCGGCCCTTGGGCACAACAACAGCCTTTTGGTAAGCATAATGCTGCAGTAAAGCGCACATAACTATTGAGACGAATACAGATTGGCAAAGGCAACTACTGCATCGCAGCTCCTGCAGCAATGAACCATTAAAGCGAAGTGGGCAGATTGGAGAATGCAGGCCCTAGGGTTCAAGTCGAGGTTTTGGCAAAGCCACAAGCTCAGCTTAGCTGAGCTCTGGATACAAAATGGTCAGGGAGAGTTTTCACTTAGCAAAAGAGTAGTGTAAACTGTTAAAAGCTTTTCAGCATTTGCTACTGGGCCGCCTAGCAACCGCTACTGCTACAGCAGTTGACCGTGGCTAGCTCGACTGGAGCAGTGAGGGGTGTTCTGCATTGTTTGACCCGCAAACGCATCACAAAACAGCTCTAATGTTGTCAAAGTAAGTCTTATGTGCTGCCAGGCGCTGCAGCTTGCGCGTCCGTGAATGCAGGCTGACGCTTTTTGAGTCTCGGCGATGGCATTGTTCCACGCCGTGTGCAGGTCCTTGCTGGGAGTTTTGCTTGTTTATGCCGTGTTGGGAGCAACAGGCGTGCTTGGGCAAAGTGAGGGCGGGGTCAACAAAGCAGAGGTTGCAGAGGGCCCTTCGTGCTACAGTAGCGCTACTGCTGTACTGCCAAGCAGCCATAGGCCGATGTGTCAGCTGTCGCGCTTCTCACCCCTGCATATCTGACGCTTGGAAACTGTTGTGCAACGCAGGCTGGACAGCAGAGTCCTGGAGCAACTGTGGTGGCTCACAGTTCTGCCCTTGTGGTGAGCGAGCGGGATGGCTTTCTTATCCGAACATGGCCAGGCTGCTTGGTTGCATACGCACTTGTTGCCACTACATGTTGCTGCCCAACTGGCATGCTGCTGTTGCATTGATGCCTGTTACTGTCGCGCCTGCAGGAACGTCCAACTGCGACCACCAATGGCCAAACGTTCGGTGCAAGGAGGGTGATGTCTGTGTGAGGCAGAACCCCCAGTGGTGGCGCTGCGAACCCAGGGACAATGGTGGGATGCAGCTTGTGCAAAGCCGACTGTGTACATATGCTGCAATTTGAGGTTGCATTTGCATCTCCTGCGCTGCTATTTCTGCAGTCCTGCTGATGCTAATGCTGCTGTCATGCTGCTGCTATGCTGCTACTACTGCTGCAGCATGTTGGAACAAGATTGAGACGTGGGGTGCGTGCGGTGGCAAAGACAACTGCCCTGGCGGCACCTCCAATTGCAACGTACCTTGGAAAGGTCATTGCTGCAACAGCCGGGATGTCTGCACACGCCAGAACGACAACTGGTGGCGCTGTGAGCCCTTGGACCGCTACACAGAGTCGCACACCTGCGAAACGTATGCTGGCACATGGGATTCATGTGGTGACCGCAAGCGCTGCTCCACACCTGGTGACATATGTGTATACAAGACAGATGATTGGTCACGCTGCGAGCCCACTGGCAACCAGGCACCAGGTAGCTGGGTACTGCTTGGCGATAGTGCTTGTGTGAGCGCCAGCAACAACAACACCCTCAGCACTGCTATCATGCTGTTCACGGTGTTAAGGTGCAGCATGTGTGGTGCACACCAACAAATAGGCACTTACAAGGCCCTATCTCTTTGTTGGTTGCTGCAGCTCCCCCACGAGGCACCCCCCCAAAGCCCTTGGAAATCCGTGGCAGTCAGATCGTGGCTGCTGGGACTGATGAGCAAGTACAGCTCAGGGGCATTAACTGGTTTGGCTACAATGTAGTGAGTATATTACACGGCACATGCTACAACAGTTGTCACCTGTCATGGCCCAGCTTGTACAAGTGCTTTTCATGCTGCCTTGTATTTACACCAGTGGTCATGTTATATGTTGAGCTGTGTCTTCTGTTCCTGCAGGCACGCCAGATGGTGGATGGCTTGAACTACGGCGGTGCAGATGCCCAAACAGATTTTGCAACCATCGTCTACCAGCTCAGGTTAGTGTGCATACCTTGATTGCCGTAGTAACTCACGGCTGCCATATAACTTTGTCTTCTGCAGTTCAGCAAATGCTGTCTGCCATGCTGCGACATACAAGCACAAATTTCAACGAGGACCTGTCAAAAAGGGAAACCGCATGCATAGTGCACCACATGATAGTGTCATGGGGCTGCTTGTGCCAATTGTATGTTTGCCATGTGTACATGACAGTGAGCCTGGTTTAGCCACCCTTGGTATGCTGACCTGGCATGTGTATGACTGCTGCCATGGCACCCCTTTGCAGGATGCTGGGCTTCAACATCATTCGCTTGCCTTTCCGCTACCGTGACCTTGACGAGCAGTACCCGAAAGACTACGTAAGTGCAGCTGTGGGTGGATCACGTGGTATACACGCTTGTGCGCAGGCATGCATCTTTGAATGTTTGCAGGAAAGTGGGTTACAGTCTGTGTGAGGCTCCTGTAAGCTGACAGGCATGCTGATTGCAATGGCGCCCGCAGACTGTCAAGTGCTGGGACATGAGCACAGAGGACAAGCGCCGCCGCCTGATGGCACCGGGCATGTGGACGGAGAAGCAGTTGCCACAAAACAACGCAGCAATCCAGCGCAACAGCGGCTACTGCAACAAGTGAGCAATGTGAAGGCGGCCGGTGCGGTCTGCGCACCTTCACCCAAAACTGCATGCAGCAGCTGCAAGCAAACCAGTGAGCAGCAGCCGCGGCAGCAGCAGCAGCATTCTCTCACAATGTGCGCGATTGCAACATGGCAAATGTACTTACACCTGCCAGTATCCATACTCCCGTTGTCAACTATCGCACCCTGCGCATGAGTACAGCTACCTGCCATCCTCCAGCACCTATGCAAGGCTGATGTACACTATTCAGACCATCGTCAGCCAAGGGATGTACGTCATGCTGGACTACCAGCCCATGGTGAGGCTTGGCAGAACCTGACATCAATTTCCTGCTAACTGTCAATGGGACCTGCCTTGGCTGTTCACGACTGGCAGAGCAGTGCCGTACGCAAATGCCTACATCAATGCAACACTTTGGCTGGATGCTTATGTTTTGCAGGGCACAGAGCCGCAAGCGTACAATGTCAAAGAGTTTGTGTGCAAATGGAGAAGCCTTGTCAGCAGGGTGAAGTCTTTGAACAACTGGGAGGAAGACATCAAGGGCAGGTGGGTGATGCTGCAAAGGCATGGAACTGTCCATTAGGGCTCTGTTGAGCATCGTCACAAACCAAGCAGACATGTGCTACAGTCTAACCAACCAGATACATGCATCCCTAGTACTCTTGGGCCACTTCTCCCTGCATGGCATTGCCTGGCAGGCAATACTTTACTGTTCTACTGTTTGCAGAGTCTTCATTGATGTTATGAACGAGCCAGATTCCATGGGCATCAAGTGGGAGCCTTCTTCAGGGCATCCAGGCGCTCGTGAACTGTACTTGGAAACCCTCGATGCTCTACATTCCATGGTGCCAGAAGGGCTGCTGTACATTCTGGAAGGTGCGCACAGCAATGCCAGCCTTGCTTGCATACAGCAGTAGCAGCAGCAACAGCGGCAGGCTCACAAGCGTGAATCATTTGCAGTGAAGATTAGTAGCATATAAATGGGTGAGACATACCTTGCATGCTGTTCGGCAGCATCTGTCTGTACTCTGATGTCATGCCTCTTTGCAACTGCCCCGCCTGTTGTGTGCAGGCACAGGACAGAACAAATTTGGTCTCAACTGGTAAGCTTTGCTTTAGAGTATCGTTACAGCAAGTTATTGGCTGTTCTCTGTCAGCTGCCAAACCTCCAGAAAACACCGCACAGCCTGTACAGTCAACTGTATCAACAGCAGTTGCATATGTGCATCAGCCCCTGCAAGTACAAGCGTGCGTTTGGTTTGCAGGGGCAACGGCTTCATCACCGACACAAATATCATCAGAAAGTATGGTATTTCAGATGCCAACTACTTCTTCAGTCAGCTGGTCTCCAAGCCCTACGTCAACAAGGTGGGTATGCGCAGCCTGTGCTCTGCAGGTATAGCATGCTGCAGGGGACTAAGGAATGCTCTCTGCATAAACATCAACGTCTAAATGCTGTTGCTGTTGTTGTGCTATGCTCAAAGCACCTGCTCTCAATCAACTACACGTTTTTCCAGCAACAGTTGAACCCAAAAACGCTCTAGCCGCCTATATAACTTGTGTTTGTTGTTACATCACATACACCTCACCCCTCATGCCATGCCCAGGTCATCATGTCGCCCCATGTTTACCCACCCTCAGTCACCAAGGCCAGCTTTCTGGGCGACTCCCTGTGGCAGCAGAGCTCGATTGCATTTGGCTACCTGCAGACACAAGGCTACTGCAATGATGGCAAATGCGCAGTCTTCCCTGTTGTGATCGGCGAGACCGGATCCTTCATGTCGGATTGGAGTGACAAACAGTGGATGGCAGATTTTGCTGATTTTATCAACGCACGGGTGAGTGGCAACAGTGCCGCAAATGTGACTGAAGCTGCACGTGAGACTGCTCGCTGACAACTACATATCTGCAGCAGCTCGAGCAAGTACACCAGCACCCACCTGCCATTTACCCATGCTGCATGTTGGTTCTCTTCAGCAACACAAAACCGGGCATCTGGTACCGCTGCAACATGACGCATGTCCGTTATTTGGAACTGCTGCTACTGTGCAAATGTGAACAGGGCGGTGCGCGCTCCTACAACTCGCAGTCCATGGCAGGCTGGCTGTGGTGGTGCTACAACGAAAACAGCCACGACACTGGCGGTATTGTTTGGGACAACTGGAAGCAGCTGGACTGGAACAAGCTTGGCTTCATGATCAACTCACTGGGCCTCACCCCCTGGTACAAGGATGAATTTGTTGCAGCGTCATAGACAGCGAGAGTAGCCACCAGCAGCCTGGCAGCATTGATGGGCTGATGACCATGCTGAATAATTATCATGAACTCCATCATTGCCACATTCATGATTGTGATGGTAGTGGCTGACTGCTGAGAGCCTGCTGTTCAGCGCACAAAGCTGCAGTTTACCATTGGCATTGCTGTGTGAAATTCGCAGTCCTGAGATTGCGAGTTACAAGTTAGGATATTGATTGTGTGGGTGCTGCTCTGTTTTTTTGAATCCTGTGCGCTTTGCACTTGCTGCTGCTGCTGCTGCTGCTGCTGCTGCTGTTTCTGCAAATCATTGGGTGCTTTCAGCTGCAACACATCGTGCATATCAACTGCAATGCAGCAGTAACAGTACTCCACCGCTGTGTCCTGCAATGCTTTACCTACCTGTGACATGCTGGGATTTGTGTGTATGATTGTGTGTTGTGCCAGATGTGCTTACCATTTCTGAACCCTTGTGCAATTGCTTCTTCTACAGGCATTGTGTATATCACCAACAGGGGTGTGCCATGCAGCTGGGCTGTCCACTGAGGAACACCAATGACTAGTAGAAGCAGGGTGATCAACTGCGTATTGGGCATTCATATACAGGGTACAGGTTCATGAGTACTGCATTGGTGAGGTTGCTTTGCTTGCAGCCAGCAGCACAGTTTGAGTGCGCAGCATCACGCTGATGAAGCGTGGGTGCTGCCGGCTGACGGTGTCATAATGCAGTTTCTCAGGGTGTTTGTGTCGCAGTGGGGTCGCACAGTGAGGTTACCATACGCTACGATGGCGCAGCTGGTGGGTCTCATAGAGTGCACAGCCTGCAGTTGAAACTTTGGCACGCACCGCAATGCGTTGTGAGCTGCCATGCACATGTGCTTGACCGCAGTAGTGTCAAGGATATATCTGTCCTGCTTGACGCAGTTTGAGTTGCCCTCTTTTCCCTGCAAGCCTGTCACTGGTTCCCCAGACATGCAGGGCTACCCGTGTAACAAACAGAGACTGGTGATCAAACTTACCGGGATGGGGCAGATGGGCTGGGGCATGGGTGTCTGGGTGTGTTGGGTTGGTCCTTCTGGTAACTCGAGTAGCAGTGATAGTGTTGCTGAGAGCACTCAGTGCAAGAATCTGTAACATCTGTGACGGCAGTTGTGTGAGAATGCTTTGCAGTTGCGCAGCAGTAAAACAAAGTCAACGAAACTAATCTTCACGTTTGATGGCCTGGCCAGCCACACACACGGTGCACAGGTATTGAGAGGAAGCTGGGACCTCTGGAATCCAAAAGGGAGGAGGGGGCGGAGTCGGAGTTGGTTTCCATGTCATAAATCAAGCGCAGTCACGATATAGACACAAAAACTTGTTACGCACGGTTTCTGGCCTTGAAAGGGACCTTCCTCCTTGAAGAACAGTTGGCGTCCTGTTAGCAGCAGCTAGGGTTTCGCCTTCTTGTAGGTCGCACGCACAGGACCAGCACAAATCAGCAACATTGATGTGTGTTTTTGTAAGTCATCAACGTTGGTAGATGTGCGTCACACTCTGTCTAGTTTGTATTCACGCGGGCAAGGAGACCTCTGGAGGCACAGAACTACGTAGAAAAGCCAGCACTGTAGTTGAAGCTGGAAGTAAACACGCTAAATCATCCGCAGTGCTGGGCGTTGATGCCCGCGTACCAATCACGTAGCCAAGTAGTGCATGCTGTACTGGGCCTGTCATGAGCAGCAGCTGAGGTATGAGAGGGTTGCTTTGTGTAGATATCGCTACTCAGACATCGCGACTTGGTCTCTGGATCTTGAAGCCGCATTTGGCGTTGCGTTTAAGGCTGGCACCTACTGCTGCTTCCAGTCCCTTAACAATGTGTCACATCCCAGTACAATGAGCTGTGGTGCCTCCTGTGCGTGCCGCTTATCCTGAATGCAGGCATCAACTGCTGGAGGCTCTGATTGTTCAGCGGAGCAGCAAGTGCAGGCTTGCTGCACTGTCAATTTGCATCACCAGGCACGCACAGCAACCCTCTGCTGAGCACCCAGCAGCATGGGGTTCCTTAAGGAACTGTTTGAAAAGAAGCTGAAGACAGCAGGCAGCAAGGACTTTGTTGTGCAGGGCTTTGAAGTAGGCCGCAGTGCACAGAGTGAATGGGCCCTGCCAGCGTTGCGCCCCCAACAGTCTTTGAGCACAGCAGAGTAAGTATTGGGCTGCTGCTTTGTGCTATGAGGTTGTGCACGACAACAGCTCCCTCATACCTCACATGCATAGCAGGGATCAAAGTGGCGACGTTAATCTGCTACTTTTTCAGTTGTGAGCTTTCCAGCCCGACCCCTGTCACACCTCACTTCCAAGTGCATGAGCTGTGTCACAGCGCTTGTACACCCAGCTGATGGCGTGGGATTCCTGCCTCCGTGCCTTCACCTCATTGCAGGAAGTGCAGCGTGCCAGATGATCCGGTGCTAAACAATGACAGCATCTGCTACCTGCAGACGCAGCAGTCCGCCAAGTCATTCTCATTTGCTAGTGAGCGGAAACAGCAGCTTGAGCACAGTGAACGCCTGTCAGCAGCGGCAGCAGCGCAGGAGCGCCAGCAGCCGACAGCACGCATAAAGTATGACAACATTGGTCAGTTCAACCAAAGGGTTGAGCTGTACAGGGGAAGGTGAGCCCAGCACGACCGTTGTCAGCATTGCCTGCAGCTTCCTGCATGCAGTTGCAGCGACGCAGTGAGAGCGAATGTAGCGCGTATGCCTCCTGGCAGCAAACGCACTGCCTGGGTATGCACCATGCAGACAGATATAGAGTGGCTCGTCTCAACTTGTTGCAAGAGCATGCAAACACGCAGAAGTGCTTGCAGGACAAGCATCGTCCTGCCAGGCAGCCATCCATTGAAGATCTTACGGTCCGTCACATTGTACACTTGCACTTGCATACTCACTGCACACACGTAGTGCACACCTACTGACACGCGACACCTGCATGTGCACACTGTACGCCACACACTGGCGTCCCTGCTGTGTAGTGTTGCCACTGTCTTCAAAGCAGTGTGCATCGCCAGCAACCTCAAGGTAATCATCAAGGCCTACTACAAGCAGAAGATGCACCCAAAGCACTTCCACAAGCTCAACCGCGAGCTGCAGGCCATGCGTGCGCTCAATGGGCCGTATGTAGCTGAGTTCTACTCCAGCTTTGAGGACAGCCAGTGTGTGTACATCATCATGGAGTACTGCGAGGGCGGAGACCTGTTCAAGACCATGCTCATGCACGGCGGCCTGCTGGACGAGCAGTGGGTGTGCGTGGAGGTGCGCTGCGGTTGCTGCGCTTTTAGCTGGCCCCAGGGACGGATGGCTTGACCTAGGAGCACTTGCAGGAGAGGAGAGGAGCAAGCACTTGGAGCAGCATCTGGCAAGCTGTTCGGCAGCTGTCACAATGAGTTGGTCTTGCAGAGCTTGCAGGAGCACAGGACAACAGCTGCACCTTTCCTGCAAGCTTCAACTGTGGTGCTGCTGCTGTCCTGCAGGTGATCACACCGCTGCTGCGCATCCTGCAAAAGATGCACTCGCTGAAGCTGCTGCACAGGGACATCAAGCCCGAGAACATCTTCATCACAGGCCTGGGCAAGTTCCGGCTGGGCGACTTTGGGCTGGCCATCAAGTTTGATGAGGAGGTGCCCTTCAGCAGGAGCGGCACGCTGGACTACATGGCGCCAGAGGTGCGGGGGTGCTGCGGCGTTGCGCTCATTTGATTCATACGCGGAAGGAGTTTTGAGTCTTGTCGCTCTGTGCAAGGTGCTGGCATGCATTCGTGTACAGCGCTGGGAGGAACACGCGTACAAGCTGGCCCATTATGCTTTCGGCTTCCACTCTCACATCTGCCTGTTTGCCTGCAGGTGCTGAAGAATCCCTCTGTGCCCTTCCAAGAGGGCAAGTCTGTGGATGTGGCCACACTGGCGGCTCGTGGTGTGAAGCCTTATGGGCCACCTGTGGACGTCTGGGCAGCAGGCGTGCTGGCATATGAGCTGGTGTGCGGCAGGTGCGGCAGGGAAAGGGGCAACACGGCTAGCAGCAGCCCATGCGTATGTCATTATGTAGTGCGTACGTAGAGCACCGACCAGACAGCAAAAGCTTGTGGTACAGCTTGCTGTTGTTGTCATGTTATGGCAGGTAGTTCAGATGCTGCTGGCGTCCTGTTGTTGTTGCACTGCAGGCCTCCTTTTGAGGTGGAGGATGAGGCGCAGACAGCAGCGCTGATCATGTACAGTGATGCCATCAAGTTCCCGCCCAACCGCACGCCCCAGTGGACTGAGTTTGTCAAGGCAGCACTGGTGAAGAGCCCAGAGGTCCGGCCCACAGCAACAGCACTGCTGGAGCACCCATGGTAAGTGGAGAGCGCAGCACGTGCAGGCAGAAGCCATTGGTGATCTGGAACACAGCTGCATCTGGCATGCCATGCAGGACAGCATCACCTGAGGCTTCTTGTTTCTGTGTGTGCTACTCTATTTGTCCAATGGCTGCAGCATGGCAGACATCACCACTGGCAGTCGCCGAGGACGCAGTCTCTGTCCGGCTGCTCTGCTGTCTGCATACAATTTTCTGCTCACAATGATGCTTGCAGGATTGTCACCAACCTGCAGCGCACCATGAGCAAGCAGCACAGGCCCAGCAAGGAGATGCTGCTGCAGCCACTGCCGCTGGACATTGCGCAGGCCTACGTCAAGGAGTTCAAGCGCACCATGAGCTTGGCGACAGGCAGCAGCGCACGCGCCAAGAACAGCTCTGCAGCAGACAGGGAGGAGGCAGCCTCGCTGGCGCCACTGCCAGCAGGTGGCCTGCCGAATGCGTCTGGTGTGCCGTCGCTGCCAGCTGCTTTCCCTGCCACGCCCACTGGCGCACAGCGCCAGCTGCAGCACCTGCACCTAGGGGCACTGGGTGACAGGGATGCATCTTCTCTCAGCAGCAGCAACGGCAAGAGCAGTCTCAGCGGCGCAATCCGCCCATCTGGGCTGTCCATTATGAGCAGCAGCGGCAGCAGCCCAGGCAGCTGTGGCCTGCTGAGTCCAGCTTCTGCAGCAGCTGCGGAGCGCCTGAGGGACATTCAGGCGGTCATTGGCGATGGCAAGCGCCTCAGCGGCCTGGGCGACTCCGGTGAGTGCCGCAGCCTGCTCTTACTGCAGCTTGTGTGCTTTTGCTTCAACTGCGAGTGTTGAGTGTTGCTGGGGTGGAAGTAGAAGTGACATATTCTCATCTCACGTGTTGACAGCTTCCATGTGCCACGTTTTTAACTGCTTCCATGTTTCCGACTGCCTGCTGCATTGCACCGCAGGGGCCACTACAGTGACACCATCCCGTGCCAGCTTCACTACGCCTTCCCAGCTGTCCCCGCTGAACCCATCGGGCTCATCAGCTGCAGCAGTCGGCGCTGTGGGCAGCCCCACAGCCGTGAGCCGCTCCAGCCTCAGCGGCACAGCAGCTGCAGGCGGCATGCAGCGCCCGGGGCTTGCGCTCAAGGTGGTGCTGCCCCCAGAGACGGATCTGGAGCTGTGCGGCAGCAGCGACAGCTTCTGCTACAGCCCCACCACGCCTGCGCCCAAGTCGGGCATCAAGGAGCGCATGAAGTTCTACTTCCAGCGCCAGGCTGGCGGCACTGGAGGCTTCTAGGCTTGTCCTGTTTTGCCACGACTTGCTGTTCAAAAAGGGTGCTACGACATGCGGCTTTGTCGGCATGTGCTGGATTCAGGGACGGGATGTGAATGGCGGTCATGGGGCCCTCAGGTTGTGGAGGTGGGATTGGACTGCGTGCAGCGGCGTGCGGTGCAGACAGTAGTGCTATGTACAGCTGTCACGCAGACATGGTGGCAGCTGCTCTTACTGGATGACTTAGACACCAGGGTGGGGCATTCTTTGCAGCGTGGAAGCACTGTGCAGCGGAAAAGGTTGGTATCTCTTGTGTGGACTGAGGCATCGGTGTTGCTGCCAGCTGCTAGCTGCTGGCAGCGTGTGGCGAGCAAGGGTTGCAGGATGCGTAGCGGTTCTTGCCGTCTTAGAAGCGAGCTCCTTCTTTTCTGCCCGCAATTGTGGGTTTAGGGTGCGTTTTCATCAGCTTGGCCGCCTGCAGCAATGCAGTGTTGGCATACTCTGAGGCTGAGGCCAGTTGCTGCACAAGCAACACAACAACCGATGCACATCTTCCGCGGCTTGCAGCAACATTTAGCAGTCGGATGACACTGCTGATGCATGGCATGGCCCGTATGACATGCCTGTATTTCTTTTTTTGTCCATCACAATGTTGCAGCAGCTGATGCGTTTGCGAGATGAGCTTGGGGGCTGCTGCAAGGAGAAGGATCATGGCCTGAGTACCTGCAGTACTGCTTCTAGCGACCGTGACTACCTTATCTGTCAGAATGAGCTGAGGAAATCTGACGTGTTTGAACTTTGTGTGGGGTGATAAAGCACTGTTGTACACTGTGTTTGGCTGACGGCCAATGGTTCAGTCGAGCCAGTTATACTACGTTGAGTTAGTAGTCAGGGGCTTCTTTACACAAGCTGTATCGTGGTGCCTAGCTGCAATGCAAGGCGCACACTGTCGGCCGACAACCTGGAGCGCAGGCATGTGACATCGTTTGGTGCTACATACAGCTAGTTGGCAGCTGCTGTATCAGGAGGAGTGGTCTGCTTTTGGGCTGTCAGCAAGTTCTGGGCAGACGGTATGGAAGACAGCCTTGTCTTTGATCCTTGGAACATGAGAGTGTAGTACTGTAATTTGGCATCACTTATGTTTGGTATCAGAGATGCATGCTATGATAAACAGCCGCCGTGACCGTACAACAGTACCACGGGCTCCACCGGGTAATGCTTGGCCTCAAACAGCTGGAGGCACCAGTAGTAAACAACGTATTCGCTGTTTGTATCGCATCAGCATGTATAGTATGCGAAAAATTAAGGAGAGCTCAGCAGATGCATCACTGCCTCTGCAGCCCGGCGCCCTTACATGCAGTGGCGCCCCCCCCCAAAAAGCAACCCACATCAACCTGCAGCGGCCAAGCTGGCTGCTGGTGAACAGGCTGCCAGCAGCGGCAGCAGGTTGATGCTTACTTGTTGTACAACTCCTCACATGTACACCATGTGTGCAACTGTGAAGCGTTGCTGCACAACGCGCGTAACAGCACAACAACAGGAGGCTTGCAACTGAAGCAACCGTGCAAGTGACATAACAACTTTTATGCATAGTCAAATGACCGCAGCAGCTGATTCTCACTGCACACAGAAGCGTAACTGTGGCCTACGATTACTGGTCAACCTAAGCTGGCAAGAGACAAGCAGCCTGGCAGGCATGCACATATGCAACAGCAACACAAGCAGCATAGTCATCATGCCACCATCATCAGTAGCTGAGCTGCAGCAGCCACACCATCCCACAAACAGCTTTTGGCTTCCAGCCCATAGTTTGCCATGCTGCATGATCCTCACAGCTGCCTGCTTGCTTTGCAACGCCAACTTGACAAGGGCAGTTGCATCAGCGACAGCACAGCGTTCTGTTCTTTGAGCACCCAGCTGCCATTCATATTGGCCCAGCAGGTGTTGTGGATGAGCTTAGTGCACAAGGGCATATCCTCAAAGCTGTGACAGATGCCAACGCAATGCGGAGCACCCCCCTAAACAGCATCATACACATCATGGCTCCCAAACCCATGCCACTGAAGTCCTTATGCGTATTGTGCTGAGAACTGTCTAGACGCGCACACCCAATGCACACATAACATGCGTACAAGCTGTCGATTCCAGGCAACCCACCCACAGCTGCGTTCTATGCAACATATGCAGCATCACCTGTGCAGCATCGCCTTGTAGCAGCACTGCACATTGCTGTAGCAGACCACTGTGCACTGCCATGCAGCGCCAGCAAAACACGAGATGTCACCACCACCATGAAAACTGCATAAACGCGACCTCCAGCTCACCCCAGAATAAGTGAATCTACTGATATGCAAAATGTAAGCATGGCACATGTGCACAGCGTGTTGTTCCTGTGATGCAATTAAGATGCCAGGTGTTCAGCGAGGGTGTTCCAGCTTTCAGCATGCATGCTTCCCACGTGCAAGCACCATGACCCTGCTGTGCAGACCCTGTTCTAGACCACATGAAGGACTTCAACCCTCCTCCCAGCATGTCCATGCACTATGTACTACACAAATTCCTGAGCAACAAATCAACCCAGCAGCTCTGCACCAACCCCCGATTACACATTTGTTCAAGCAACTGAAGCATAACTATGCTGATTATAATCTCGCTCTGTTGGTTGGGCGGTTGCTTGGCACTGGAGGACCTCAGGCAGCAGCATCATGCTGCCATCACAGGGTGCATCCGCTGCTCAATGTGCCATCACAGGGTGCATCCGCTGCTCAATGTGCCATCACAGGGTGCATCAGCTGCTCAATGTGCCATCACAGGGTGCATCAGCTGCTCAATGTGCCATCATGTGTCATCATGGGTGGCCTTAGTTAGCACAAGCATGCGTGCACACATCAGAGGCCGTTGTGGCTGAAGCACACAGCCGCCCAGCTCCACTATGCGCCGCTGCAGCGTTGTTGTCAACCCCACGGCCAAGCCTCAGGATGACAAGCGTGCAACCAGCTGCTGGGGAACAAACAAAAAAGCTTACTCCTCATCATCCACCGGCAGCATTCTGACTGCAGCACGCAGCCGCCTGGCCCCATCACATGTCTGCTGGCGCACGTAATGACATCGAGCCGAAGCGTGTGAACAGCTGCTGAGAAACAAGCTCACTCCTCATCGTCCTCTGGCAGCAGCACCACGCCTCCATTCCAGCGGCCCTGCATGGGTGCTGTGTGGGATGGGGCCTTGTAAGCCAGCAGCACAGACGGCCCTCGCATTGCAGAGCCCATGCGCGAGCCGACCATCTGAGACCCAATCATGCCCCGCTGCGACTTCTTATCGAACGTCGACGCCGAATGGATGGAATAGAACACGTAGAATGCTGTCACCACACCGAAGAAGATGGCCAGCTGCATGTAGGCGTTGGCTGGTAGGGACGACATTAAAAAAGAGTTCAAAAGCAGAGAGACCACCGGCAGGTAGGGGAAGAAGGGGGCTCTGTAGCTGGGCCTGCTGTATTGGTGGCAGGTGAGGTGCATGATGATGCAGCAGATCAGAAGGATGCCGGCTGTGACTGCCAGGCCGACAATGCGGCCGGTGCCGGTCAGCAGGCCGCACACGCAGGCAAAGGCTGCAGGGGAGGGACACAGCAGCAGCAGCAGCGGCGGCAGGGGTGAAAACAGCAGTCAGAACAACGCGTGTGCTGCTGCCGCGGGATGGTGAAGGCTTGGGTGCTGCAGGTAGTGTGCACTGTTGCTGCTGGCACATGAGCACAAGAAGGATTTCTGATCTCGAGTACATGTGTGTGCAGTTGCAGGTGTGGGTGCAGGTGTGGGTGCAGGCGCAGGAGCAGCTCACCAATGCTGGCCAGGGCCATGACCATCATGAGGGAGAATGGCAGCATCTGCGTCTTGAAAGGCATCTCCCGGTTGTACACGCGCTGCAGCAGAAGGCAGCGCACACAGGCAGCACAGTATGGAGCATGAGTCAGGGAGAAGGCTGATCATACATGATGCTGCAGGTGGCATTGCTGCTGTGTCGGCAGGCAGACATGCCACAGGCAGCACCAGCAGTGCATGCCTGCTGCAACTGTGTAGCTCACGCTGACCGCCCCAGCTGCGTGTTGTGCTGTGTGAATGGCTGTGCTGTGTGAGCGGCTGTGCTGTGCATCATTGGCATACTGTGTATGCTGGTTGGCTGTACCGGGTGCTCACCTTCCAGATCAGCGCAATGGCCACCACGCCAAACACCATCAGGGTGCCAGCGCTCACCCTGCAAGCCAGCAAAAAGCACACAACACATCATCATCATGGTACCCACCAAGCCATAGCATCAACGCCATTGGCCACAAGCACACAACACATGTTGGTTTTGTTTGCAAGGAGAGCTACAATGCTGAAGTGACCGGGCAAACGCGGTGCCACGTGGGTGATCGTGCGAGGAGACACAGCGCACAACTGTGCATACAGCAGCACATGTATGCTGCAGGCAACTAGCACATATCCAACTTGGCTCACTCACATGTCGATGAGCACATCCAGCGAGGACAGCACTGCCAGTGGCAGCGCCGCCACCATCGCAAACAGTGTTGACCATACAGGGGTGCCTGTCCTGGAGTTGATGCGCCCCAGGAAGCCAAACAGCAGGTGTGTGCGCGCAGTGCTGGTGATGATGCGCGCAACGCCCATGAATGTGACCAGCACGCCGGTTACAATGCCCAGCACGGCACCTAGGCCCACTAGGTATTGGCCCCAGGGCAGGCCTACTTGTGTGAAGGCTGTTGCAAAAGACGCCCTGGGATCGATCTGCAGCAGCAGCGGCAGCAGCAGCAGATCACATGCTTGTTCGTCACGCACATGTAACACGCATATACAGTTTTGCTTGCTGCAAGTTGCTGCAGCAGATGCGTGGCGAGTGGGGCGATGGCAAGCAGCACAGCCATGCAAGCTCCACACACGCTGCACTGTAGCCGCGCCTTCGAGTGGGCTGCAGCTGCTGCCGCTGCCTGCCAGCTGGCCATTAATAACTCATAACATCGCTCACCACGTGGCGCCACATAAGCTGCACATGCGCTAATGCACTTTTGATGCTGCGCTCGGGCGGCTGTGTGCGTGTGCTGAGTGGCTACTAAAGACAGGGAAGACATATGATGTGCTGAGTGTGATTTTGGTTGCTCACCATGTGGTATGGCACCATCATCACAATGCACAGCGCCATGAGGCAGTACACCACCGTCACAAAGCTGATGCAGCCCACGATGCCCACTGGCATGTCCACAGCAGGGTTCTTCACCTGCAAGGGGGCAGCAGCAGCAGCAGCAGCGGGACGGTCAAATTTTCCACCAGACCAGCCAGGCATGGACAGTCGAGGGTGTGTGTTTGAGCAGAAGCAGGCAGTCATCTACTTCAGATGCGCCTTCCACCCCGTGGTTGTACCTAAATATAGTCTGAGAGCATCAAGCACAGGGACCAGATGATTGGATGGCTCCCGCATGTATGCTTTGCAAGCGCAGGTCTATACAGGATGCGCAGGTCTGCTGCTGCTGCTGCAGCAGCGTCGCCCACCTCCTCCGCCAGCGTTGACACGCAGTCAAAGCATGGACCACCGGCCTTTCCAGCAAACAACTTATCAAACAACACTACCAAGCCGCACCTCCTCAGCCAGTGTTGACACGCAGTCAAAGCCGATGAAGCTGAAGAACACAAACGAGGCGCCCTGGAAGATGCCGTTGACCCCGAAGGGCATGAAGGGCGTGAGGTGTGCTGTGCTGGCCTTGCTGAAGCCCGCAATCAGGATGATCAGGATGAGCACGATCTGCGTGCCAGTCACACCTGCAGCAGCAGCAGCAGCAGCAGCATCAACGGCAGGCCGGTGAAGATGCACGTGTTGCATAGACCTGCGAGTGCTGCAAGATGCAAAGTGCTTCAACCATACAAGCAGTATGCTTGCACATTACAATCAATTAATTACACGTTTTGCTAGCAAGAGATGGTACCTAGAAAGGCAGCCACTCCCAAACCACCTCAGGTGATTTCTGACCAGACGGGGCAATCCCACAAGCCAGGGCCAGATACGGCCAGAACCTTCAAACACAGAAGAATGAGCAGGTCTCTCAATCGCTGATGGCCCTGAGCTGGACCACCGCGTCAGTGCACTCCCGTGTTGGATGAATCCTTCCACAAGGGCACTGCCAACCCACACCAGCAATCATGAATGGCTCATTTGAAGCCGGGTACATCTGCTGTAGGCGCTGCTGTCGCAAAAGTGACTGCTGCTGCTGTAAGAGTGGGAGGACGAGCGGGAACTCCTCATAGGAGCCCCTACAGCATCAGGGTGGGTAACCCTGTATACCATAGACCGCCATGCACCCCTCATGAGACAGCGCACATCACACTTGCAGCAATCAACGCGCATTGATGAGTAACAGCTTGAAAGCAGTTATGAACAAACTACTCACATAGGTTAAACCATGAGCCGCCGGCTGTGGTGAAGACCAGCAGCGTGCAGCAGGCCACCACCAGGCCCAGCACATTGTCAGCAGTGCACATAATTGGGCAACAGTAGAAACAACAGCACTCACATATGTTGAACCAGGAGCCGCCGGCTGTGATGAGGACCAGCAGCGTGCAGCAGGCCACCACCAGGCCCAGCACATTGTCAGCAGAGCACATCACTGAGCAACAGTTGGAAAAGCAACACTCACAGATGTTGAACCAGGAGCCGCCGGCTGTGGTGAAGACCAGCAGCGTGCAGCAGGCCACCACCAGGCCCCCTGCCATGAAGTCGATGTCATAGCTGCCATATGGGATGGTGAAGAAGTGGGTGGGCTTGCCGATCAGCGTGGCAAAGTCTGCAGGGCAAGCATGCGGAACACAGAAAGCAGGTCACATCAGTGACGCTGTGTTTAAATTTGTCGTCCAGAACAGGCAGGAAGGTGAAGAAGTGTGTGGGGCTTGCCGGCGAGAGTGGCAAAGTCTGCACCAAGCAGCACAGACAGGTCGCAACAGTGACACAGCATTCCAAGCGAACATTGGCCATGGAAACAGGGACTGCACGGCAGCAGGCCGGTGTGCTTAAGCAAATGAGAGCTGCAGCAGCTGCATCTGGACTATATGCAGCACATTTGCTGCTGTGCGGTTGCCTTACGCCTTACATGCTGAGAAGGCGCGCGAGACTGCCGCCCCTGCCAGGATGTATTCCAGTATGAGCGTGGTCACCACCAGCCAGGCGGGCAGCTCCCCCAGCGACATGGAGATGTAGTTGTAGGCGCCGCCAGCCAGCGGGAACTCTGCAGCAAACTCACTGCAGCAGCAGCAGCAGCAGCAGCAGCAGCAGCAGCAGCAGAAGCAGCAGCATAAAGCTGCGGTTGAGTCATGACCAGCCAGCGGAAGCTCTGCCGCAAACTCACTGCAGCGCAGCAACGGCAGCAGCAGCAGCAGCAGCAGCAGCAGCAGCAGCAGCAGCAGCAGCAGCAGCAGCAGCAGCAGCATTAACCGACGGCTGGATCTTGACCAAGGCAGCGCTTGTGCGCACACACGTGTGATGGATACTAGCGACTGCTGCGGCGCGAGTGCTTCAGGTCGGCATGGGCTTGGCTTGGGGTGTAAGGAGCAAGCAGCTGCCACTCATGCGGATGGCGTGTCGTCATGCAGTGTGCATGTTGCAGTGGCAAACACCTGTCAGGCATTGTGCTGCTGCAGCATCACCTAGCTTACGATTGCATGCTGCTCAGCAAGCAGGTGCCGCAACTTGCAGGAACTCAAATGTTGCGTCTTGTTGATGCAATGTCATGTACAGCACGCAGCGGCTGCCCTCACCTGTAGCACAGCGCTGACAGCAGGGAGGACACGCCAGCCACAATGAAGCTGATGACAACAGCAGGCCTGCACACCAAGCGCAAATAGGTCAGACAACGCGGTACATGTTACTGAGGTAAGATCTTCCAAATCAGATGAAGATATTGTACTGCTGCCGATGCCAGCTGGGGTGCAGTTACGTGTATGATGGCGTGCAGTGGCCAAGCCAGCGCTACAGTTAAATGGCTGCCATGCTCACTGTTGGGTTTCAGAACTACGTTGGGCATGTTGTTGACAGGAGATCCATTTACAAGTTTTGCTGGGAGCTCCGCCTGGCACAGCAATGTGCAAAGCAGCGGCACCTGGAGCAAGGTTAGAGGGTATATTTGACCAGGACTAGGGTTGCGGTTCACAACCCAGGAGATCACCGCACAATGCTGCCTGATGCTTACCCTGCCAGTGACTGCGCAGCAGCGCCAGTAGATACAAAGATGCCCGCGCCAATGATCATGCCTGCAAACAGCAGCAAGGCAGCATGCTCGGCTTGAACCAACTGCCTGGGGCCATCAGCAGAGTCATGCAGTGGCAGCCATGACAGCACACCGCCCCAATCGTAAGTCGACGGTCCTGCACGCGCCCCTCTTTAAACGCCGATTAACTTGATAGCAGTCACGCTGACTGCTTATGCATGGCGAGGGAGCAGGATAACAGCCAAGTCAGTATTGTTGAGCCATGACCGGTGTCTCCTGCTGTGTATCGCAGCACTCACCGGTGCCCAACATAGCCACATGAAACCAGTTCAAACACTTCTCCATTTCGCCACCAGCTGCAGCCTTGTCAGCCAGCTGATCTGCTGGGTCTCGCACATGGAAGGCCCGCTTTCCCAGCAGCTGAGGCGTCTTGGGAAGGCTGTGCAAATATTCTGAAGCAGTCATTCTTTTGTGCGGAGTCGTCATGATGACTGCTGTCTCTGAGTATCGCAAATATCAAGCGCTCTGCTGTATCTCAGAGAGCGTCTGCGTCTTGAAAAGTTCTATTGATGTTCGAGAGTAAGCAGCTCACCAATGTGCTGTTACACTGTGTACGGGCAGCGAGGGCGTGATAAGTAGGAGCAAGTGACATGCACAGTCACGGAAGTGACAGTGATCTGCAGGAACACTCGCGCCACTCCGGAAGGATGGGAGTGTGAGGTGACAGCCAATGGCAGAAAACCTTAACGAACAAATATGGTTAGCTGAATTTACTGCTTGGCACATCGATAACTACCGCAGGAGATGCGGCCTGCCCTAAGCATGGTGCATGCACCCCATCATGGCATGATTCTGGGTACAATGTCAGCTCAGCTGCCCGGCTTAGTGCTACGCATTTAACGATGGGCTTATTACGAGCATGAGATGAGCGCCAGCTGTTGTACGAGGCGGTGTCATCTCCTTACCTTGGACGCACTGCTGCTGCAGAGCTGACAGTACAGGGAGCGCCTCACCCTATATAAAGAAAGTTGCCGAATTGCATTCATTACAAGCATAAGCATCATGCAACATAATGTGCACTCACATGGCAAGAAGTGGTCCCCCGAAAGGCCACCGTGGCTGCTGCACCTCAGATTAGCATGTGCAGCTCCTGCTTCTGCTCCTACCCTACTGCTGCTATTGACAGAGAGTTTGCAAGTTGCATGTAAGCTTTACTAAAAGACATGACACGTGGCGCTTACATTTCATGATATCTGCATGTTACTTCACTGTGAGCTAGCTTGCTGTGACAAGAATTACACCATTGTGCCCCAACAAACCAAAGCATCAAGCTTCCCAAGCATCAAGCTGCTCACAGCTGGCATGTTGCTGTGAAAAGCCAGTATTTGCTGTCCTTATTCCCCTCCAAACAACAAGTAACAGAGCCACTGCCAGTCGCTCCCAGTGGGAGCACAGTGCTCACCATCGCCGCTGTCATGGCCATTCAAGCAGCAGGTGTGGAGCGAGCAGCACGCTCCGCACGCAGCTGGCCTGATGCTTCAACAGCGGCCTTGAACCTCGGCACCAGCATGCCGTGGTGTGCCTGGATGTGTGCGACGCACTCTGCTGCTGCTGCTGCTGCTGGCAGCATGCTTTGCAAGCAAGCACGACCGTTCATCATGCTGCATGATTCATGCATCACAGACACATTCCTGCACCGCTCTCAGGGCATCAGCTATGCATGGGAGACATGCAGGCACACAAATACACCAAGTGCTGGCTTCAACGACCAAATGCAACTGTGTCATCACAAGGTAATCAAACACAGATAAAAGGGACAGACAGGACCCAGCAGCTGGTGGCTTTACCAGCCTAAAAACAACATGCTTGTGCAAACCGCGCATCAGTCCCTGCGCTGCTTTCAAGCTGGCAGCTGCAGGCATGCAGACTGAAACACCATTGGTTTACACAGTCAACTGGCAAGTTGGGTTGCAGCGCTGCATGTTGCCTGCGGCAGGACATACATTGTACTGATACGTATCTGCCATGCGGCTAGCTCCCCAAACCGCACGCAGCGCTAGCAGACCTCAACACGTCTGCAGAGCCATGCCGCTACTGTACAAGCAGCCACACACTCTGTGATGAGTAGTCAAATGCTTGTGTACACGTGCTGTGAAACTGTAACAGCACGCACTGCTGGCAGCAGCACCAGCTGTTCACCTGCAACGCTTCCACATGGCGTCATGATGGTTCAATTGAAGCCCGAGTGCTGCATGCCACTGGCATCCAGCCATACACCACTTGTGCACCACTTTCACAATAGCTCCCATTTCCTGGAACCCATCTCCAGCACTGCAGGCGTGCATGCATGACGGTGTGTGCCAGCGTCACTCGTACACAGTCAGCGACAGCTGTCAGCGGCACACATGCACTTTGGCTGCAAACCACACTACAGCCACGCCCTGGCGTGTCCAGGCAGTTGCGGCACACAGCGATGCATCCTGAAAGGTTATGTGTACATGTGTTTTATTTTGATCAACATCCAGGAGAGACATGCGTTTGTTAACAGCCACAGTGTATGCAGTGTCAGGCAGGCGTCTCTGCCGTCACCCTGTGTGCTTCACACACACACACACACACACACACACACACACACACACACGCACGCACGCACGCACGCACGCACGCACGCACGCACGCACGCACGCACGCACGCACGCACGCACGCACGCACACACACACACACACACACACACACACACACACACACACAATCCCCTGGAAGTACGTCCACCAGAGATAGCCGCTTGCTTGCTTACATGCAACCAAGTGCACCCACTCAGACAACAACACCCTAGCTTGCGTGCTGCTAGCAGCAAGCACCAGACAACAGAGCCGCTGGATACCTGGTAGCCACCCCACGGCCTGCCCCTGTCCTTCTCTGATTCACGCACGGAAGAGCATAGGCTCAAGCAGGCTTCCCTGCTTCTGATGCGTAGGATTTGTAACTTGCAACAAGCCACCCCACACCACAGGAGCTAGGGTCATGCGGCAGCCTCACCAGCCATCACAGGAGCAGCTGCGTCGCCGCAGCTCTGGCACGAGCCATGCACGCAAAACACAACACTCAAACCTACTCACAGCAGGTGGAGGCAGCCGAGTGACACCTCCGAAGCCCCTGCCGATCCTCAGGCCCTCATCGCCACCATCTGCTGCACCCATCTGCTGCCTCGCCTTCCACGTGCAGGTGCACGCCTGCACGATTATCAAGTATAGTGCACCTTGCTGCTCACATCGTAGGTGACAACACATCGTGGGTGACATCAGCATGCCACACACATCTGATGCCTTACCTTCCTCTTGCACATGCGGGCATCAGATGCGGGCATGTGCATTCAAGATCTTAAAGCGCCTTGCTGTTCATAGCGTGGGTGGCGGCAGCCGCGTGACGCCCCCATAAGGTCCGTCCCAGCCTCAGGCCCTCAGGAGCGGCACACAGCTCTCCTGGTCCAACACTGCTTGAAGGTGCGTGCATGTGCATTTTCTCTCAGAACCGTCCTTTCACACAACTCTGCTGCCTCAACTCCGATGTGCAGATGCGTGCATGCACAAACATATGATATGGTACAGGTTGCTTTTCACAGAGTGGGTGGCGGCAGGCGCGTGACACCTCCGGAGGTCCTGCCCAGCCTCAGGCCCTCAGGGGCCCCCCCAAGCGGGCCCAGGCTGTACATCGCCACATCAGCAGGCGACTGCTCTGCCAGGTCCAGCAGTGAGGGGCCCCTCGCATCAACCACAGGGCCCTGGTCCTCCAGGTCAACCGCCTTCTGGCCTGTCAGGCCGTTCTTTTCGAAGCTGTGTGCGGCGTGGATGGAGTAGAACACGTAGAAGACGATCATGATGGCAAAGAAGAGCGCAAGCTGCCAGTATGATCTGGCGGGAAGGGAAGCCTGGCAGCAGCAGCAGCAGCAGCAGCAGCAGCAGCAGCAGCAAGGGCGGCCGCGTTGAAGATTGGATGTTGGGGGTGCTGCTGCTGCAGGTTGCACACTTGCATGCAAAGATGTGATCAAACACACTTGGCGTTTGCCCTGCCCTCAGGTTGCACAATTGCAGCTGGCCAGCTGCCCATTGCATTCACTGTTGCTCCGCCAGCTGCCGTTTCAGCACGACACCAAACACAGACAGTCAAAAACAAGGACAGGCACTAAAAACAGAAGCACTACAACATGTATCAGCATGGCTGCTTGCAAATCACCATGAGGAAGGAGTTCAGCTGCAGTGAAGCAGCTGGCAGGTAAGGGAAGAAGGGCGCCCTGTAGCTGGGCCTGTTAAGCATGTGCATTCTCTGCTGCTTCACCTGCTGCCACTGACCAGTTCATACACTAGCAAAGTATCATACTGACATATACCAACAGGGCTGCTTACTCACCATGAGGAAGGAGTTGAGCAGCAGTGAAGCAGCCGGCAGGTAGGGGAAGAAGGGAGCCCTGTAGCTGGGCCTGTCGTACTGTGGGCACATCACGTGGATGGCAATGCAGCAGATCACCACCAGGCCGGCAGTGACAGCCATGCCGATGATGTGCGGCAAACCTTCATACAGCGCGTAGATGCACGCAAAGGCTGCAGGCAGTACAGCGGCAGTACAGCAGTGCAGCAAGTTCAGACAACCAGGAGCATTGTCACCATCAGTTTCACGTGGCACCCCAGCGCAAGCCACTTCAAGCAGCAGCAAGAAGTGCAATGCTGGCCATATACCAGAGCTGTAACTGCAGCATGACTTAGGTGTGGCAAAGGTGTGCGTCCGTAAGCAACAGCAGTGGTCAGTTGTGTCAAGCTGCTGCTGCTGCTGCTGCTGCTGCCAGCTGCGCCCCTCACCAATGCAGCAGCCGGTCAGCAGCGCCATCATTGCATAGGGCTTGGCGTTGTCTGCAAAGCTGTGCTTGGGCCGCACGATGCGCTTCCAGATGAGCGCCAGCGCCACCACGCCAAACACCATCAGCGTGCCAGCACTCACCCTGCAACACAGCACACAGTACATCATCATGCTCAAATGCAGCATACAGCAGCAAGGAGCTTGCACCAGATGAGCGCCAGCGCCACCACGCCTGATACCAGCAATCTAAGATGGTGCCAGGACCCACATGTGATTGCCCTCGCTTTTTATAGTTGCAACAGCTACAACAGCTGCAGCACACTCCTTTGGTGTGTTGGGAGGGCGCTTGACCTGTTCGCAGGCCTCTCAAAGCAACACAACGGCACTGCTGCTGGTGCTGCCAACTCATCTGTGCTACTGGCTGTGGCTGCATCCACACGCCCACAATGCCGCGCAGCCACTCACATGTCAATGAGTGCAGGCAGGTCGGTGAGGATGCACAGCGGCAGCGTTGCCACTGTGACAAACAGCGTAGCCCAGATGGGCGTGCCAAAGCGCTCGTTGACCTTGCCGAACAGCGGGAAGAAGAGGTGGGTGCGGGCCATGGACGTGACAATGCGCGCGACACCCATCACGCCAACCTGAAGCAGCAGCAGCAGCAGCAGCAGCAGCAGCAGCAGCGGCAAAGAAGCCTTGGACATTGACCAGGGTGAGCTGCAGCCAGCTGCACTGCAGGGAAAGCCAGGAACTGGGCGTAGCACTGTCACCTGTGCAGTGTACAGGCACGCATGCAACGCTGTCTGGACCTCCTGCTGTTGAACAAGGAGACAGCTGCTTAGGGTTAGTGCTGCCACACGCAGTTCCATGGTTGCGGAAGTCAATGTTGGACTGATATGACTTCATATTATTCATATCATCCATACCATCCATATGATCCATATGACTTCATACGATCCATATAATCCATATGACCCAAATAAGACATATGACTGCAGCAGCCACCTTGCCACGGCATCAACATCCAGTCCCCTGACCCAGCCGCCCCACTCACCAGCACACCGGTCACAATGCCCAGCACTGCCCCCAGTGCCACCAGGTAGCGGCCCCCTCACCACGGCCCCTTGATCTAAATGAAACCCAGCACCCCACTAACGTGGCACGCTCAGCAGCATGCCCAGCACGACGTCCACCACGCGCACCAGCCACATGCGCAATGATACCAGATAGACCAAACCCCAAAGTGAAGCCACCAACGCACCAGCACGCCGGTCACGATGCCCAGCACGGCACCCAGTGCCACCAGGTAGCGGCCCCAGGGCAGGCCGACCTGTGTGAAGGCTGTTGCAAAAGAGGCTGCTGGGTCCAGTGAGTGGTAGGGCACCATCATGACAAGGCACAGCGACATGAGCGTGTAGATGATGCCCACAAAGGTGATGCTGCAGTAAGTGGCAGCAGCAGCAGCAGCTTAGCATGCATGAGCGTGTAGATGCAGCCTACAAAGGTGTTGCTCGCGGGAGTAAGAGAACAGCAGCGGCGGCAGCAGCAGCAGCAGCAGCATGCTTGAAGTCGATGGAACAAACTGTGGTGCCGCGATGGGCATGACAGCATAAACACAAACTGCAAAGCAGCTACTGCCAAGGACACACAGCACGTCAGTTCATGTTGCAGAGCGGCCATGCAGCAGAGTGCTGCGCTCCCACTGCACAACACATGACACCGCAGCAATAACCTCACTCCACAGGGCAAAAAGTGCTGCAAGCTAATCGCCATCATGCGCAGCAGATGCTATTGCATTGGAAAACCAGTATGCAGGCTGCATATACCACACAGCCTCTCACCAGCCCACGATGCCCACAGGCATGTCCACAGCAGGGTTCTTCACCTGCAAGGCGGCAGCAGCAGCAGCAGCAGCAGCAGCAGCAGGAGCAGCAGCAGCAGCAGCAGTGGTGTGGGCTGGAGACATTGCAGCGCAACTCAAGCAACCAAATCCACCTGCCAGCAATCGCATCAAGTGTGGTTGCGCAGCCGCTGCTGCTATGGGGTTTGTGACGCGTGCCAAGCAACGTGGCCGCTGATACGTCATGCGTGACAACTCCGCTTGATTTGCAGGAGGCCAATCACGCAGCTGGTTACTGGCCGGCCGACTAGTGCTGCAGGCCTCACCCCCTTCGCCAGCATGTATGTGTTGGATGTGTGCAACTCTATATTTGTTGCTCAGGTCTACTTTGAATGTGCTGCTGCTGCTGCTGCTGCTGCTGCTGCTGCTGCTGACCGCCAGACTAGTGCTGCAGGCCTCAGCCCCTCGGCCAGCACGTATGTGTTGGATGTGAGCATCTCTATATTTGTTGCCCAGGTCTGCTTCGAATGTGCTGCTGCTGCTGCTGCTGCTGCTGCTGGCCATCAGACTAGTGCTGCAGCAGCCGGCCCCACCTCCTCCGCCAGTGTTGACACGCAGTCAAAGCCGATGAAGCTGAAGAACACAAACGAGGCGCCGTTGAATATGCCTGCGCAGCAGCAGCAGCAGCAGCAGCAGCAGCAGCGGCAGCGGCAGGCAGGGCATGTGCAATAGCAGCAAGCACATGACAGCCATTTCAAGCTAGCTGGTACCACAGCCATAACGCAATAGCCAGACATCTGCTAGTCACTCCATCATCTGGTGGCACGTCTGATAAGAGAAAGAACGTCAGGAAAGGGTTGCAGGTCATTTGTGACTGCCTGCATCCTACACTTGTTTTTGCCCACCCAGCAATACTCATGACAGATTTGCACAGTACACGGATGCTGCGAGCCTGCAGCTGCCCACACACCCTGTACCCCAAATGGCAGGAACGGCGACAGGTTGGCGCGGTCAGCCTTGATGAACCCAGCAATCAAGATGATAGCAATCACCACCAGCTGCGACCCAGTCACCACGATGTTGAACCATGAGCCGCCAGCAGTTGAGAAGCACAGCAGCAGGCAGCACGCGATGATGACGGCCGCCGCCATGAAGTCAACTGTCATGTCCTGGTAAGGGAAGGTGAAGAAGCCGGGTTCCTTGCCAATCATTGCGGCAAAGTAGGCGGAAAAGGAGCGCGCCACGGCCGCATTCGCCAGTATGTACTGGAGCACCAGGGTTGTAACAATCAGCCTGCAAGGTGGCGACGGCACACAACACATTGAACTGAGCAGATGAGTGGGGTGATGGAGCACGTGGCTGCCGCATTAATAAAAATGTACTGGGATGGAGTACCAGGGTTGTCAAAGGGGCGCAGGCATAGGTGGCATGTAGCAGGCATGCAGACATGGAGGTGAGTTGGTGCGCCTGTTGTCCGTGGTGGCGACTTTTGGTGCTGGTCGACCGAACAAACAGTGAGCGCATCCTGACGCAATATCAGCAAGTGCGTGCTGTGACTTCGAGCTGTGAGTGGCATGCATTGCAGCGGCGCTGCTGTGCACACAGGCGTCGGCCTATTAGAGACTGTGTCACTTGCTGCATGGCAGGTGCGGCTCGGCGTGCTGCTGGCGGGCGCACCAGGCGGCCAGCTCCCCCATGGTGAGGCTGATGTAGTTGTAGGCAGGTAGCCAATTCACGAGTAGGGCACAATGCATGTTGCTGCTTGCTTGCGGTGAAGAGCGTGCACAGGCCAAGCCACACATGCCTGCGGGTTACTATAAAACAGTGCCCGATGACACAGCTGCGTTGCAGCCGTACAGCTGTGCACTTCGCCTGCACGGCCGCGTCTGCTGTAGTCAGCGCGCACGCATGCTTGGCTGTGAGCAGTATGCATGTTGGCCGGGCTGCTGGGCTCACCATGCGGCCAGCTCGCCCATGGTGAGGCTGATGTAGTTGTAGGCGCCGCCAGCAAGCGGGTACTGCGTGGCAAACTCACTGCAGCAGCAGCAGCAGCAGCAGCAGCAGCAGAGCATCAAGGTACGGTTGGAACAAGGAGATGTAGTTGAAGGCTCCTCCCGCCAGCGGGAACTGCGTGCCAAAGTCGCTGCAGAGCAAGAGGTACCATTCGTCTGAGATGTCCCTGTAAGTCACTGCCGGTGCCAGCGCATGATGGTGTGATGGCTGTGGCGCACGACGCAATGCATGCTATTGGAAAGACTGGGTACATTTACTACTATCTCCCATGAGCGGAATAGCGGCTCGCTGGTCTAGTGCCTGGGGTCGGGTTCAGTCCCGAAAGTGTATTGTATTGTATTGTGCTGAGAACTGTTGAGTTTCAGCAAAACTGCAAGGCGTTGAAGTGTTGAAGTCTGGCAGAACTTTGAGGCAGTGGACGCTGCTGCACTATGCATCTGCACGCTGTAGGTCTGCTCTGCGCAGTAGGCACCATTGTTGGTTTTTTGTTGTCACAGCTTGCAAAAACTTTACAGTCGGCCTAGAAGTATGGTTGACTGCGTGCCAGGGCAGCGCATATAATGAGCCGCTATGGTTGTGCATTTGTTCTTGGACATAGCACACCTGTAGCACAGCGCAGACAGCAGTGCGGAGATGCCTGCCACAATGAAGCTGACCACAATAGCCGGCCTGCAGCAGCAGCAGCAGCAGCAGCAGGCACACAGCAGACAGAAGAGCAGGGAGGCAGTGACGCATTCAGCCAGCAGTAGAGCATATCAAGTGCAGGACAGAAACTTGGTGAGCTGCGTGCTAGGGCAGCTTCAGCTGTCACAAGCGTTGACACTGCCGGTGCCTTGCTGCGGCCATGCAGCTGCTGCAGCGCATTCGAAGCATTGCTGTGGCTGCATTCAAGCCTGGATAAAGTTTGCCATGGAAGACCGAAACCAGCACGAGACACTTTCAGTTTAACTTTTGAAGTCTGAAATAAAGGTTTTGCCGCTCACCCTGCCTGTTCCTGAGCAGCAACACCTGCAGGCAGCAGTAGCACATGATCAGATGGCTGCATGGATTGCATGAATCATCTAAGATCATGTCCTGCAAATTGCTGACAGATGCGGCTGCACGATAGCATGCTGGTGGTGTGTGCAACAGCTCCGGCTGCAGTGCGTGGTAGGCCAACAGCAGCAGATGCCTGGCGCTTATCGCTGTGTGCAGCAAGTCACGGGCTTAAAACGACCACCGCCGCAGCACAGTGCCGCTCAGCGGCCCTGCTGCAATGTCAGCGCTCGCACCTGTGGACACAAACACGCCTGCTCCCACGATCATGCCTGTGCCCAACATCATCACGTGAAACCTGCAGCAGCACAACTAGGGTTTGGTGCATAATTCACATGTGCCCTGCGAGGAGCTGCATGGCTGTTGCACCTTGGCAGGCAGTGGTTTAAATGTCGGTACGGGTTAGCAGTGCCAAAGGAATGTCGCGCACAGCGGTGACTTGGCTGCTGCTGCTGCTACATGCTGCCGCTAGCTTTTCCAGCTGTTGCTGCTGCTGCTGCACCATGGTTGCCCAACATCTCACCAATTGAGGCACTGCAAGACAAGCAAACAGACACACGCAAATGTCAGTCGGTGTGAGCGGGTTTTGCTTGCACAGTAACGCGCTGAATGTGCTGAGGGGCAGTAGCAGGCCTAGGCATCCGGAGCGCACCTTGCTCAGCTCAGTCCCTGCTGCTGCTTTGTCTGCCATTTGCGTCTCTGGAGCACGCACATAGCCAGCCCTGCAGCAGCAGTCGTCCAGCAGCAAGCATGCAACAGTAAGCAACGTACGATGCTGCAGAGAGCTGGACTGGTGCACGTGGGCACATGTGCACAGCTGAGACCACCAGGGTCGTGTCCACACAGCAGCATGCCGGACTCTGCAGCTGCATGGGCAGCGAGCGCTGACCTGGACAGCAGCTTGGGGGTTTGAGCGAGAGACTGCAGGTAGTCTTTCGTGCAAGCAAACCCAGACCAGCCGTAGCGACGCGATGTTGTTGCTGCCATCGAGGTAAAGCTGCCCTCGACGCTTCACAACGCTGCTGCTCAAAGTTGCGGTCGGTAAGGTATAGAAGCGGACAATCGTGGTCTGCAGCCGCGCTATCTGTACAAGAGCAGAGAAGTGCTGGGAACAAGGGTTGTTTGTGTGTGAGAGTCGTTGCTGGGTGCCACCCACGGTCTTTCACGAGTACCAACTGCGTAAAGCGCTCGTTACATTCATGTGCGACCCAGATCGTAGTGCACCACGTGGGGTGCCTGCCACCATGTACTGGGTGTTGCAGGCAAAGCCCTTGTTCGCCGATGTCACTTTCACACATGTGGCCACGGTTTTTCGTACGTATTTGCACGTATTAAGCTGTATCAGATTTTTATGTGGCGGTTTGAGCCGGCTTTCGTGCTCAGGGTATGGAGTAAGCAAGACGTGTGGATGACCTTCAGATGAGCACGAGAGCAAGCCAGCGACAAGACGCGTGTTGTGCGAGAGTTCGCTGCAAGTCATACCTTTGCTTCTACTGTACGTGTTTATGTGACACAACTGAACGGTCAGCTGTTCTGCTGCCATCCCCCCTCTGCCTGCCACCATCTGTCCTTCACACTGTGCACCCCGCCAGTGCCGGTGCACATCCCGACGTATGCTGCTGTTTATATCATACCAGCGCTTTCCAGCCCCCGGACAACGCTGAAGCGCCCATCATATACATGCCTGCAAACCGATCGCGCCGCAACACCATGGTGGCCAGCGGTGTGACGGTTGCGGCATCAACATGCCAACATGCCTGTAATAAATCAGGCCCTGCCTGTGGCACAGCATCAGTCCTGATTCAGGAATGCTCTACAACCAACACACCCACACGATCCACCCCTCAATACAACTGATCAAGCCTCCGATGTTACCTGAAGGCACAAGCGATCCAACGATGCTGGTCAAAGATAACAAACTCTGAAAGCCACACAGCCTGCAAGACAGGCTTCAAAAACGCACAGGGTGATGCGTTGACAAACGCTCACATGCTGGCAGTAACAATTAGCCATCAAGTTCATGGAGCAACCACTCAGTCGCCACAGATTGTGCAGCACAAAACAGGTGCACTGCCGGTCGGAGCAGCGCTGTACGCAGCTGCAAGAACTGCACAGCCTGCAGCAAGCTGTACAGATGCATGCAACACCTGCAACCAAGCCGGCGGTATGCTCATGCAGCGCAAGGCCCCCATCATGAGAGCATGATGCTCTCATCCGTCAGTTTCACCTCTAAAAACATACTCAGCAGCTGTCGCACTCAAGCATAGAAAGCAGCTGTGCAGCTGACAATGCACCCCACAATGCCGCCCCCTTGGTGCACCTACAAGCACTGCGCATCTCACCCAACACGCACACGGCACACCCGCAATTATCAACAACTCAACCAGCCCAACATGCTGACATAGAAGTTTATGTTGCTGAGGATGCACGCTCGCCCCTCCAACTGGCTGGAGGGCTCCTTATGTGCAGCAAGTCCCACCCCATCATGCAGACTGCTGCGCCCCGATGCCCCACCAGCTAGACATGACTCAGCGCAATCCCCCGCTCAAGTGCAGGCCGGGCTGAGATCCAGATCTGTCGATGAACAAATATCAAGATCTGCTAATCAACAATTTCATCACATCATCACAGCACAGCGGCTTGCGCGCTGCGCACTGCGCACGGCGACACGCTCATCACCACATTTGCTCACTGCCCAGCAATAGCAACGCTGGCAGCTCGTGCTAAAACCTCAAGCGCTGGGAGCGGAGAACCCCATGCCAGTCTGTCACGTGCCACGTACCGTGTGTTGCGGGTTGGCCCCGCTGAAACTGACGACACCTGGACCCTCCGCAGGCTCACCTTGCAATGTAAACATGCGGCAGCAGACCTGAACAGGCTCGCCAAATGCAGCGCTGCCCAGCTGGTCATTTCTGCCTGGATCTGGTCAAACCTCTGATCAAACATCTGGTCAACGCTCAGCGATCCATCTCAGCCTGGATCTGGTCAAAGCTCTTGCCCTTGGTCTCCGGCACATTGGCAGACACATAGCCAGCCGCAATCAGGCTGCAGAGACCGAAGAAGGCATACACAGCGCTGATGCCGTAGTTGGCAGTAGCTGCCATGAAGTTCTGGCCGATGGCCACGTTGCAGATCCAGTGCGTGACCATGGCGGCAGACACGGCGTTGCCTGCGGGGCATGTGCGGAAGCAGACCAGGCAGGAGTTGCATGTGCTGCTGCTGTGCTGTCATGCTACTACTTGTCACAAGGACAAGCAGGCAACCGCGCCACGTGTCATGCTGCTGTCGGATGGGGTTCAATGGGGTTGGCAGGCATGTTCAAATAGCAAATTGCACCGCACACGCGCTCTCTATCTGCCCGGCAGTTGCAAGGGTGCACGCCCTTGGGGAGATCAACACCCACTGGGAGTATGTCGACCTGACCACGAGCGTGCACGCTTGCAACTGCCGGGCAGATAGGGCTGGCGGTGCTACAAACTCTGCACTTTGTGCTCTGCTGTGTGGCTGTGCCCCAGTTTTGCGCCAATATTCAAGCCCTGCAGAATGTCACTGTCCGCTTGCACCCAGCAGCAGCATGGGAAAGAGCTGCTTGCCAAATAGCTTGAAAAAGCATAGTGCAGCAACTCAATGCATGCAGCAGCAGCAGCAGCAGCAGCAGCAGCAGCTCACCGCGCACTGCCTCCTTGTTGATCTCAGGCACGATGAGGCCGCTGACTGGGCCCGCACCAATGGCAAAGCTCAGGATGTAGGCCAGCGTGCCTCCCAGCGCGATGGTGCCACTACAGGCAGCAGCAGCAGCAGCAGCAGCAAGCCAAGCGTTAGGTACGTTAGATGTAGGCCAGCGTCGCCCAGCGCAATGGTGCGGCTGCACAAAGCAGCAGCAGCAGCAGCAGCAGCAGCAGCAGCAGCAGCAGCAGCGCAGCAACAACAGCAGCAGCAAGACTTGAGAGTTGAGTGCGCCAGGATGTAGGCCAGCGTGCCGCTCAGCGCAATGGTGCCGCTGCACACAGCAGCAAGCAGCAGCTGCAGCAAGTTGAAATAACAATGTGGCGATGTGCATCGGTGTTTCCACGGTGTCTAACAGACAAGCTGCTGCTGACTACGGCGCTGCTGCAGCACACAGCCTGCGCACTCCCTGCACAGCACCAACACATTCAGCACGCCATCGGCTGCCGCGTGACCTACAATCCAATGCCAGCCCCACCTGTAGGGTGCCAGTGCAGGCAGGCCAAAGCCAGCAGCCATCAGCGCCATGGTGGCAGCCATGCCAAGATATGACCCAGGGCACATACACTCAAGACTGCTTGCTTTTCACCCTAGCTGACCAGCACTAAAGAGTAGCAGCTGCAGTTTCCACCAATCCAATGCACTGCTATCTCAAAGTAGTGAAGCGCCTCCCACCCCACCTGTAGGGTGCCAGTGCAGGCAGGCCAAAGCCAGCAGCCATGAGCGCCATGGTGGCAGCCATGCCCAGGTAGGATGCAGTCAGCAGCTGCTTGCGCCCCGCGCCCTCGATCAGGCCTGTGGCGATGAGTGTGCCTGCCACATTGGTGGCACCCACTGCAGCACTGGCCAGCGCTCCAGAGGCGATGCCAGCCTGCAGAACATTTGCACAGAGCACGTGGCAGCGGCGCGGTTCAACTACTGCTACTACTAGTTGGTGGGAGCAGCATACAACAGTTCACATGTAAACATGCCGGCCATTTCCACCTCGGCAGCACTGGCCAGCGCTCCAGAGGCGATGCCAGCCTGTGCACACTGGCGCGGAAGCAGTTTGAGGCAGCGACACAGTCAGAAAAAGCAGCAGACAGCAGCGTGCATGTAAACATGCCGGGCATTTGCTCAGCTCTGCGCTTCAGCCACTGCTGTGCCGGGTGGTGTACATGTTGGTGCAACAAGCGGCACATGCAGCAGCAGTGGAGCGCCGCTGATGTGTACGCACATCCACAGCTGAGCAGTAGTGGGCTTGCTGCGCCAGCGCGATGTACGGTCATGAACACAACTCAGCGCGCTGTACAGCCAGTTATTACGCAGAAGCACAACATCCAACAGCCCATGTCAGGGCAGCACCAGCTGCCGTCTGAGCTGCCATCTGGCCAAAAATTGAAATGAGGCAGCAATATTCAGTGAGAAGTGATGTACTCGCCTGCTTGAACACGCTGCTGCTGAAGTACACGATGGCATTGATGCCGCTGAACTGCTGGAACACAAACAGGATGCAGCCCATGACCACGCCCTTGCGGTACGCGCCGCTGAACAGGTTGGGCGCGCCGCCGCCGCCGCCGCCGCCAGCCTTGGCGCCACCTGGCAGCAACAGCGGTACAGCAGGGATGCAGCAGGGGGTCAGAAGGAGAAACATAAAAAGAAGGGTACACTCTCGATGCAACAGGCGATGTATGGCGCAGGAAATTACACGCACCCTGCCAAGCAGCTGGTGCGTGCTACAGTGCAGTGCAAAGGGTGTTCTACACAAGATTAAGCAGCGCCAGCACGCTGTTCATGCACGCTTTTGTTACTTGCAAGCAGCCAAAAGCCAAGCAGCCAAGCCGCTGCTGTGTCCTGCAAGCAGCGTTGCCCTCTTCATGCGAGCCCCCCCCACACCTGTTCCCAGCTGCAAGGCTCTGCTGCGCCAGCAAGCCGTGCATAACTGGAACATCACTTGCAAGCAGCAAAAAGCCAATCAAGCCAATCAACAAAGCCGCGAGTGCTGTCCTGCAAGCACTGCCGCTGCACAGCAAAACCTCACCTGCGCCCAGCTGCGAGGCTCCGCTGCGGCCCCACAGCTTTGTGGCCACCGCCACTGCCTCATCCCGCTTGCCCTTGTTGGCCAGGTAGGTAGGTGACTCGGGCGCACCCAACATGCCTGCAGGAACGCTTGCAGGACACAGGGGTGGCCATTAGTTTGACCAGATTTGACTGGGGCATTGACCAGAGCTGCTATGCAGACACCAGCGCAACACGTAACACACATGTCATGCACCTGTTTGCCTGATCATAGACAGACATCAAGCATGCAAGCGTGTTTTTCTTCGAATACGCTTCTGCTGTGGCAGACCGCACGACCGCTGCTGATGTACAGCGCACATCAGCAGCGGGGTGACATGCGTGCAAGCACTATGCTGTGTTGGCACGCACCCAGCAGCAGGATGATGGCTGGCGCTGCCGCGAGGTTGAACATGAGCCGCCAGTCCGTCACAGGCAGCGCCACATTGACCAGCAGCGCGGCCAGGATGCCCAGGCAGATCATGAGCTGGTTCAGGCTGCCCAGCGTGCCACGCTGGTTGGTGGGGGACACCTGCAGTCAGAAAATAGCAGGAAGATAGGCGGGAAAAGGAACATGGTGAGATAAGGTAGTGCCGCACGGTGAGCGGGGACATGCCAACGCACATGTGCGGGCTTGGAGTGATCAGAAGCATGCAGCTTCTATGCAGTGCACATGCAGGCAAGCGACGCTGCTGCTTGCTGGACAGTAACTCCCCAGCTATGTGCATAGAGCTAGTGTGAGCATGCCCTGGCAGATCATGAGCTGTTCAGGCTGCCCAGCGTGCCACGCTGGTTGGTGGGGGACACCTGAGGAGCTGAGGATTGCAAAAATAGGGCAGCAGCGGGATAGGAACATGGGCGCAGGCGTGGCAACACACCGGCACGGAGGGGCGTACATAGAGAGCAGGGATCGTCGCCAGCCGGGCGCTGGCTGTGGGACTGTGACGGCATCTCGACAATGTGCTTTTCCTGCAGAACGGCGGCAGCCCACCCTACCTCGAAAATGTAGAGTGGCACCAGCGCAGAGCTGGGTCCAATGGCCAGCCATCCCCTTCCCCCTCCCTCAACCCCCACAAACAGCAGCACCCAAGCATGCTTGCATTGACCTTGAATGCATTTCCTGTAGCAACATACCTCGGAGATGTACAGCGGCACCAGCGCAGAGCTGAGCCCAATGGCCAGCCCAGCCAGGAAGCGCCCAGCCACCATCACATTCAGCGTGGTGGCAGCAGCAGACAGCAGCGGGCCCGCCAGCATGGGAAGAGCACACAGCATGAAGGACACGCGGCGGCCGAAGGACTCTGCCAGAGAGCCGCCGGTGAGGGAGCCCAGGGCGGCACCTGCCAGGGTGCTGCTGACCACCTGCAACAAGGGGGGGGGGGAGACACAGGCGGTACCACAACACACAGGTTTTGGAGCTGCGACAGACAAACATCACAGCTTCGAACGTCACGATTTGATCGAGGCGCGGCGGCCAAAGGCCTCTGCCTGACAGCGCCTGGTACAAACACAACACACAGCCGCTGAGCGCTGCCAGCTACGTTTTCCTAGCAGTGCAGCACGAATGAGACATGTGAATACCCCAGCAGAACCAAGATGAACACAGAACAAACACCAGGAACGCACCAGGCCCGACAGCGCCTGGTTTCCTGCAAAGCCCAGCTCCTGCGCAATCGCCTCTAGTGGCCACCCACCGCGCCCGGGAGCTAGCCAAACGCAAACGCTGTCAGACGGCATGCCCACGCACATGTCCAGTCAGAACAACCGCAACACACAGCCGCTGAGCGCTGCCAGCTACGCTTTCCTAGCAGTGCAGCACGAACGAAACGTGTGACTACCCCAACACAACCAAGTTGAACACAGAACAAACACCAGAAGCTCACCAGGCCTGACAGCGCCTGGTTTCCTGCAAAGCCCAGCTCCTGCGCAATCGCCTCCAGGGGCCCATTCACCACCCCAAGGTGATAGCCAAACGCAAACGCGCCCATGCACGCCACGCCGACAGCAGCCAGCACTGCACCCATGTTGGGGGAGTCGGAGGAGGCGCCTGCTGCACCCCCGGAAGCAGCGCGGGTGGCCACCTGCTGCTGCTGAGGGCGCTGCTGCTGCAGGCGGGGCGCGCAGCTGGAGTTGCTGGACAGGCCGCCTGGGGTGTGGTCGAAGTAAATATGACGTGAAAAGCAAGAAAACAGGCAGTGATGTGATGACACGGCGTAACAGCAGGTGTTGTATATCAAGGTGTGACAAGAGAGGTGGATGGATGCAGCTTGAGTGCCCAGGTAGATGCTGCCAGGATGAATGCTTGCATGGACATCCAGCAACGCTTGCAAGCCTTGCCGGCTGAAAGCAGAAGCGGCAATCATGCTTAATTAGCATACAGTGCTGTCAAGATCAGTAGCAGGCGACACAGCACTGCACTGCACGCTGTCCAAGCTTGCATTTTTGCTTTGCTGAAGCAGTTGAAGCTGCAGTTGGTCGAGGCATCACCTGCAAGCAGCCCGAGCTTGTGCACTGCAGTGTTGGTGGGCCTGACGCAGCACCCAGCTCGTGCAACAGCAGGCAGGCCACGCTCGACGCAGATCACCCCCCTTGAGAAGGTGCTTGCCCTGCTTTGCATTGTGGAGATGCTCATGGCGGTCTGCATTCCGATACACGTCAACAAGAAACTAATCAAGAAATACAAAAACTTGATAAGCCCGTTGAGAAGAGCAACCACTGGTGGCCTTCCTCGACAGCTGCACTGGCAAGTTTGCTTTGGTGCTCAGAAAGGGCTTCGACACCTCGTCAATGCAATTAGAAGCATGATTGTCTCAACGTTTTGTTTTTCTTGAGTTCAGGGCCGAGGGCAGGGAGACAGACAGTTGCAGTTTCAGGTCCTGTACAAAGCGGGGTGCGTGCACCAGGCTCAGTTGCCTCTGTGGGCAATTCAAGTTTATATTCATCTTGATCGGTGTTTTGTTATATCTACCACGATCAACAACTGTGAAGATGAGCGAGAAGAAGCAGCCTCAGTGGAAGAAGGTGTCTGAGCTCAGGCCTGGCACCCATGGCCACACGTTGAACGTTCAAGTGGTCAAAGCTCAGGTATCTAGTGCAGCAACATCTGTGCTCGCGCCCGCGTCGATGAGCTGGGCACCCTGCACTTGGTGGTTGCTGCTGTTGCTGTTGCTGCAGTTTGTTTGTGCTCGGGCGCCTACATGTATCGGTGCTGTGCAGGTGGTTGTAGACCGTGCCAGGGGACCAAAGGGGCAGCCGCTGAAGGTGGCAGAGTGCATCGTGGGAGACGAGACGGGCACCATTGTGTTCACCGCCCGAAACGAGCAGGGTAAGGCCGGGCTTGATGCTGTTCGCAGGATCACCGATCGCCACCGGGTCATCTTTCATCTTACTCTTATTTTTGCTTGCTATGCAGTGGACCTGGCACAGGCTGGCAAGTACATCACCCTTCGCAACGCAAAGATAGACATGTACAGGGGCTCCATGCGGCTAGCAGTGGATCAGTGGGGCAAGGTAGAGGCCCTTGAGGACGCCAGCTTTGCTGCAAAGGTGGGCAAGCTGCTGGGCAGGCGGAGGCAGCAGAAAAGCTTGTGCAGTTGCTGCTTCCTGCAGTGGTTAGCCAGCAGCAGCAGTTGTGGTTGCAGGATGGATTTGCCTGTAGCTGGCAAGCTGGTGCAGCTGGAGCTGCTGGAGCTGCCTGATTAGACCTCCTGCATGGTACTCATTGCTGTGCAGCGGTTGATCAGGACATCGGATATCAAGCGCTAGTTGGCGCCTGACCAGACACATGACCACAGCAGCCCCATCGCCAATGATGTGCAGTGCACCCACCAGCACTGCAAAGCTTGAGGCATTGCAATGCCTACTTACAGCAACAACAACCCCTGTGCTGCTCAGCTGTCCTTTTGCAGTTTGGTCAGGCGCACGCGTGTCTGACCTTGTCTGCTGCACTATGTGCTGCTGCTGCTGCTGCTGGTGCTGTGCAGACGGACAACAACCTCTCGCTGGTTGAGTATGAGCTGGTGCCTGTGCCAGTTGAGACACCTGCAGCCTCATGAGCAGCCGCAGACTCAGCAGCACTGGGGCGGCAGCAGAACTGTTGGCCAGGACAGCCAGCAGCACAAGTGCCAGGCAGCTGTTGCGCTGTAGAGAGCAGGGCAACCATGCGCTGGCGAATGACCCGGGGAAAGATCAGTTCAGCAAACACAGCAGCAGCGGCGGGCGGGAGTGTACCACCAGCTACGAGCGGGGCTGGATGCAGCTGCAGGGCGCGTGATCGCCCCTGGATGGTGCAGCAGCAGTATCAACCAGCCTAGGAGGGGTGGCACTAGCCTGCGCACTGCATGCTGCTGATTAGAGCATCAGCAGCAAGCTCTGGTACTGCTGTACGTTATCCGCGCACAGTGCCAGGTGCGGCATCGTATCGCAAGGATACAGTCGCTTGCTTGGAAGATTGCGGTGACAGCAGGACTTTCGTGATGTGGGGTTAGAGCAGGGTGCATGTTTCTGCTTTACAGGCAGTGCCTTGATCAATGAGGCAGCGTTGTAGGCAGCTGGCGCTTTACAGAGTTGTCATGCAGAAAGCATTATGCTGTGCAGCTGGCTGCTGCTGTGGTCTTGTGGGCACTGCATGCAGCACCAATGTGTTGGGTTGTGCTGCAATGCAGCCAGCAGTGGCTCCTGCTGTGTGGTATGCGCAGAGGGGCGTGCGCAGAGGGTATTAGGAGCGTGCTCTATCTGTTGAACGTTGCTGGCAGCAATGCACTGTTGTTGCAACTGGCAACCACATCGCAGGCGTGGCTCTGCTGGCTAGCCTTATGCAGCAGCCTCAGCAGCCAACATTCTGAATAGCGCACATGGAATGCACACCTGTGGACAGTGATGTCTTTCAACATGCATAATGGTTGTCATGGCATCAGCACATCATGTACACTCGAGTGTTGGGATGTACAATCCTGGCCTTGCATCCAGTGCGCATTGTGACAACTACTGCTGTTGCCAGTGGCAGGCACCCTGCAAGTGCGCAGTGCCTGAGAAACAGCATGTGCATGCTGCTGGCTGGCACTGCATCTTTGGAGGGATCCGCTAGCAAAGCATCAGGGCAGTTTCGCACCAAGTAATTCAAGATTCTCTCTTCTTGCATTGCGTGGTTACATCTCGACAGAGTGCTGGTGCAGATCACAACGTGGGAGCCGAACTTGCTTTCAGTGCCGCAACATGGAAACAAAGCACGGTGCCACATGCAGGGTATACTGCCCTGGACACATGAGACGTTATCTGCCAGTGGGATGTCCCACCAGAGGTGATAGATGCTCGCCTGCTTAACTTATGCCATCACTCTGTAACACACGACGGAGGTGTACACTCTGAGGCTCACTTGGCATACCCAATGGCATCGGTGCCATACACCTTGACCTGCCTGCAGCATCTACAGATGCCCACTGGGCAGCTGCCCAGTGAAGATGATGAACACATGCGGCATAATCTATACAGGCTACATAAACTATGCTAGCTATAAAACCATCACAGCAGCTACACGGTCACACCAGGCATGTGCAAAGTACGCCGCACCACTAAGCCGTAAACTGCTGCTGTGCGCCGGACTTGTTCAACAGCGGGATCATCAGCAGGGAAAGTGCCATTGGGGCCACAGTAAGATAGGCGGCCATGTGATGCTCTTTAAATTTTACAATCGGACAGAGAGCATTCCAAGGGAAGTGCCTATGCTGCATCAAGTTCCAATCATTGCCAGTCCTCCGGACCTCAAGCTGGCAGCACAGCCAGGCAGCACCCTGAGGTGGCATCTGTGCCAGAGCAGAATGCACAGAGCAGACACGGTGCGGCCCAATGCCGGCCGGCACAAGCCAGGTCAGCAAGCCAGCTCAGGATGACAAAGCAGTTTGATGCCGCCTGGGTCATCACAGCCACATTTTGGCACACATTTTGTCACACATTTTGCCCACATTTTGGCACATTTTTTGGCACATTTTGGCACATGTTGGCAAGAGTAACCTCGCCCATTGGGAGCCAATGACAGGCTCATGACAGGCTCAACCAACGAGCCACTGCAACAATGCCAACACCTCCAAGTCCCTTGGCAGCCAGGGGGAGGAAGCACTGCACGTCGAGTGATAGTACTGTACGCAAACCCCAAGCCTGTCCACTGCGATCGCTGATATGCCGTATACCAGCCTCCCCACACCAAGGCGGCCGTCACATTCTTGGCAGCAGCACCATCCCTAGAGCATGAACTGTAAAGCAGATCACGCATCCGGCGCAATCCTGCAATGCCCAGATCTCCCCACATGTTGTCAATGTCACTGCTGCAATATCGATTTCACATTTATGCTGCTTGCTCAGCAAAGTTTGCTGAGTACACCCCCACATGTGTCGTGCGTCCTACTTTTCACAGAACAAGTCATGAAAGTAATGATCATCATCATGTTACCCATCACTGCCATCGGCCCCGCGCCCCACTGAAGCGGCAACAGGAGGGAGCACTACTCCATTATGTTTGCACGTACTACGCTCACCCCAAGCCTTTTCAAGGAAAGCAAGCGATGATCTTACACACGCATAACCTTCCAGAATTCCAAGCATCATCATCAGATGATCTGACACAAACCGCATCACCTTCACCGCAATGGACAACATATCACACAATGTTCCAGCGCAACCAGACAACGCCCCGATCACGTCAAGCATCGTCTCTCTGCACAGACGTTGCAGCACAATGAAACAACGAATAAATGTGACAAAGACTTCACACCTGCACCACACGCAGGACATGATGTTTAACCATCAGCCCTCCTGCCACCATAGCGGCTGGTGCATTCATGCACAGCCAGACAACCCATCAATAGCTTGATACCATGTTCAGGCGATAGTAATCACAATCCAACATACTATCCCTATGTGCGGATGCATACGATTAATACGTGTGCTACACAGCACAGATCAAAAGGCAGCTGTGACAATAATTGATCTGTTGACAGGTAACATA
This sequence comes from Tetradesmus obliquus, assembly GCA_030272155.1. Lineage (NCBI taxonomy): Eukaryota > Viridiplantae > Chlorophyta > Chlorophyceae > Sphaeropleales > Scenedesmaceae > Tetradesmus > Tetradesmus obliquus. The sequence continues at coordinate 867,229 of CP126200.1, read as the reverse complement.
ACCTTATGCTGATATCAGAAAGCTGCGACTGCAGCTTGACAATCTGCTGCAGTGCCAAAGGGTTGACACCATCAAGCAGCTGGTAGACCTTCTGCAATTGCTGACCGGCACCTTCCAACTTCTCTGCGCACCATTTGTGATTCAGTCAGCTGCCTGTTTGCACAGTTAGCATCCCAAACACCAAGACAGGCTGGCAAGCAGATACAATTCAACACAATGGCGCGTCAGCCTGTGCAACACAGTCTGCAAAACTTCAATGAAACACGCCACCATGGTACTGCCAGCAGCAGCACCAGCCGCGCGCCAGGTCCACATCATGACGGCCTTGGAGATCATCACATGAGCCAGGCACACCAGGTGCAGAAGCAGCGACCACACCGCTACTTTGCGTTGTGAGCTGTCAATTGCAGGAATCAGTCCTGGTGATGCTTGCCGGTCGAGTCTGCTAGCAGCCACTGCGAGTCTTTTTCATGCTGGGCGCATGCACCTGCAACCAAGCAGCGGGTGCAGGCTTCAATAGCCCACCATCGTGGGACACCTGACGGCAAAGCCGAAAGCGAAGCAAAGATCACAAACAATGACAACAGGCTGCAGTGTCCATTGCTGTGGTTATCAGAGGCCAAAAGTCTCCAGCCCAGTGAGCATGCAAGCCTGTGAATGCTTGTGTGTGCATGTGTGCTGAGAAGATCGTACGCAACTGTGCTACTGCAGGAACAGTCAGTGAAACAAGCAACAAACTCTGAAAGCGGAAAGAAGCGAAAACCACTCACCCTTGCACTCAAGCTTGAAGCGCAGTACCAGCGCACTTAGAGCAGCAGTCAACCTGTGCAGCGTGGGCGGATAGAGCACCGCATGTGCATGAGGACAGATCCTGCCTTGAGCCTCTGCATGCAGTCAAACGTCAAGGTACAGCAGACGACATCGCGGCTTACTGTGCACATGCATTGGCAAGAGAAAAGGATAGCGTCAAAATCCCAGCGTGGTGAAGCTGGGCTGCCTCAACACTGCTACAGCTGTGCACATACAATGCTCTGGATTGCGTCAAGCCCTCAGCAGACTCCCAGCTGGTTCTCCTGCTTACTTATGCAACTCACAGCAAGAGCTGACTGCCGCATCAGACGCAGATTGCAAATGCTGCGCAAACCGGCAAGCGGCATGCGCTGTAAGCCGCTGCCAGCACATGCACTCACCTGTCAGTGCTGGCGCTGGTGCTGGTGCTGCTGGTGCTGGTGCTGGTGCTGCTGCTGCTGCTGGTGGTGCTGGTGCTGCTGGTGCTGGTGCTGCCGCTGGTGCTGCTGCTGTAGTAAAAAGGGAGGTGACACAAAAACTGCAGGAAAGGAGGAGCAGGCAGACCACTCAGCAAAGGGTGGATAAGAGATACCACATAATCAAACAAAATGGGCAAGCAGCACACCAGAGCATGCCCTGCCCCATACACCAGTGTGCAAGGACTGCGTTGAGCACCTTGTTGTTGTTGTTGTTGTTGTTGTTGTTGTTGTTGTTGTTGTTGTTGTTGTTGTTGTTGTTGTTGTTGTTTAAGCTGCAATGCTAGGTCATCAGGCTGTGTGCCAAAAGCAGCCCTCCAGCATGCCCATGCTCCAACTTGCTGTTGCTGCCACGTCCTTGCAAGCAGCACGGTCTAGTATAATGTACTTGAAAGTCACTCTTGGAACATATCGCCTAGTTGACAGGCTGGTGTACAGAACCGGGGCTCTGAGGAGACAGCATCCTGTCTGCTGTAGGCCATTCAGCCGCACCTGTGCAGCACTGCTGCTGCTTCATGCCGGTCAGGAGCGCTTCTTCTCTCTTATGCAGCTGTGCTAACACCTGCAATACTTACCCCTTGGCTTTTTCATCAACAAGCGTCAATTGCTGTTGCATTATTTTTATTCGCTCCCCAGTGGTCTGGAGTTCCAGCTGAAGATTTGCCCCAACCTGCTGCTTCACTGCTGCAGCCATGGTGCTGCCCCCTGCAGCACACACGGGCAATGCAGGGACACACGTGTCAACAAAACATCACCCCTCGCATCCAGTTTACACTGCTGTGCTGCTAATTAGCTCAAATCACAGTCCCCATAAGGGCCAAGCAGCTAGCCGGTGCACTTGAGGCTCGATGCTGCTGTGGATGTCAACATCTTCGTCGTTAATGCTGAGTCTTCCAGCAAGCGCATGTATAGGTGTTCTTGCTGCATCGCACCTAGAGCACGCTACGCACCTTGATGCTGGTGAAGCCAGCAGCTCTGGCTTCGCCGGTGAAGACAAAATGCCTTGAAAGTATTTAACACTGCTTTTTTCTCGACACAAGCCAAGCCGATGTCTTGCCGCAATGGGAGAATGGTACATGTGAAGAACGACCAGCGTGCGTGGGCTTTGCTTAATGGGATGCGACGACGCGCCGACACAGTAAAGCAAGTGAGGGATTCAGGATCCCGAAAGTCCACCGAAGGCAGGCCTTTGGGTCCGGGACCCTGTCCGGGAGAAAAACTGCCCTTGTCACCTATGCGAATCTTTGCAGCTGGTCTGCTGTTCTTTACAGAGCATCAGGAGGTAAACAAAAATAGTTTGAGCCATGCTCAGGCCACAACAGATGTGAGATGAGGAACTTAACCAATGACCAATCCGCCTTGCCTAATACAGAAGGTTCCAGGCGCTGCCTGCACGCCCAAAGTGTGTAGATGTGCCATTTATGCCTTGTCTCCGGCGCTTGAAGCAGCTGCAGACGGCATGGCTGAGAGCAGCGCATGGTGCACCAGTGTTACATACCCAGTAACCACTGTGCGCTGCTGCTGAAGCAGCAGCACGTGCTTTATCAACAACAGTATGTGGCACCATCTTTCCTGCTGTGCGCATCCTTTAACCTGCTGCTGCTGCTGTGCGCTCGCAGTGCTGGTCGTGAAACTCCTGCTGAATTTGTTGTTGGCTGCTAGCACGGGGTGATTGCCAACGCCTGTCGAACATTGGCAGCAAACAGAAACTTGTAGGGGTTTGGGGAGTTTGCCAGCCGGGGTGTTGGCATGCAGCGGGTGTGCCACCAGCCAGCGGCAGCAGCAGGCAGTGGTGTGTACAGCATCTGTGCAGCCCTCATGCAGAGCTGTTTGTAGCATATGTTATGAACGGTCGTTATCTCTTTCAAGGTGCTTGCCAGCGAGCACAGCGTGCATTCGTAACAGTGGCAAGGGCAGTGGAACCCTGTCAACACACAAATGCTTCAAGTAGTACCAAGTGTAGTACACCCTCGGATGCCAGCACACAAATGCCATGCTTACACCCTCGAATGCCAGCAATGTTCTAAATTTCGCAACTAGCTATTGCCTTTAGATTGAAGAAAATGATTCAAAGGTAACTTGAACACAACCATAGGTTTCGAGTAACTGTTCTCTGCTTGGACGCAAGATACATTGGGACTGCCAGAGTCAGGTCCCAGAGGGGACCTTCGGGGGGGGGGGGGGGGGGGGGGGGGGGGGCGAGCAGCGGTTACAATTTGTTGCAGGTCTCGCATTAGCTGCCAAAGCTGTAATGGCTACTTGCAGCCGTGGCTACGCCACAGATTCAGTTTAAACCCACACCACACCCAGTTGGTGCTACGGCTTGATGATGATGACCACAACCAGTTGAGCAGGTGTTACTTGCACGCAGCTGTCCCCACATCTGGTGCCTCATGTCCACCTGGCGCTGCCAGCCACGGCATCTTTGCCAGCGCCAGCCACAGCAGCACCGCCCCCATGTACAGCGGGCCCCACAGCCCACCTAGCGTCGACAAAAAGCCCACCACCTTCGTCACAAGAGACTTCCTAGACACCACATCACAAAAGTCTGGCTTGCAGGACTCGAAGAAAGCCGTGTAGTTCGGTGCAATGCTGCTGATATGGTCCGAAAACCAGCGTAGCAGGCAGTCCTCGCTGGCGCAAGTGTTGTTGACTGCGCATTTATCGCCCGTGTCACCCCTGCTGCTGTAGAAGCCGTTCCAGCTGGGGTTGACCATATCTAGAGCCACCTCCAGGCTCCATAGCGTCATGACTGGACTGCACATGCGCTGCTGTGCGGTACATCGTGTCTGCAGCACAGATGACAGGCAATTGCAAGCAACTGGCGGTGTTCGTTTGCAGGACAGCAGCAGCACCCCGAGGGCAGGCTGTGCAGTTTGGTTACACCCATCATGATGGCATAGCGCTGCGCTAGCGTGAGTGTCCATTGTGTACAGCACCAACACCGCTGTTCAACAGGCAGGGCGATGCTGCAGCCATGCTGTCACCTTGCAAGCCGTCAGTGCTGCTGGGCAGTTGACACTGCCTGCGAGGTGCGTGAAGGCATGCAACCATGCATATGCAGCCATGGAGCGAAGCACTGACTTGCTGACTAGTTACTTTGTTTCCTGGGGTCGCATACAATGTTTGACGTCCAAATGCAACGTACTGCAGCAGCACAGAGATAGGCACTCACCATTCATGGCGTTGTGCACGGTGATGTTCAGCCCCAGCTGACTCAGCAAGTGTGACGCCTGCAGCCCCGTGCGGTTCAGCCGCATCAGGTTTGCCGCTATCGCACGGCATGCGGGCGCCTGCAGCGTGCTGCCTGGATACCGCTGCACCAGCCTTTCCCGCAGAGTGAAATCATCCCGGGCCGGTTGGTACCCATACCCACGCCGTCGGGGCGTAGGTGCCAGATTCATGTTCCCATAATCGGGTATGTTGAGGCCTGCATGCTGCACCAGCCTGCAGCCTGGTTTGCTGCCGCCAAGGTGTACGTGTGATACACAAAAGCTGTTGTATTTGGGAGTGCCGACTGGCCCCTGCGGGGCAGTCATGTCGTCAAATTGCTGCCAGATATTTTGTGGGATGATGGCAGCCCACTCCACTGTGTTGCGCATGCTGGTGCAGGGGCCTGCGAAGGCAGCACAGGCAGCAGAGATGCAATCAGCACGCGGGATGTTGCGGCTGGTGACGCAGCAGCTCCTTTCAAACGGTGCAGCTGCAGCCTGACTAGGTTCATGTAAAGCATCACGTAGAGGTGAGCACATTTCAAAAGTGCTGCACAGCATCACACGCTCAGCCCAAAATCCATACCCCTGCCCGCTGATGTTCTGCTGCCTCATCACCTACGCATCACCACTCAAGCCATAGCAACGGCGCCAATGGCACCGCCCTTCACTGCAGCACAAGGCACAGCTGTCTGGTCCCTTTTTCCTGCAGCTCTGTACCCGCTGCTTCTTCAGCAGCTTGACTAGCAGCATTCACAGAACCACCGCTAGCGCCCAATTGCACAGTAGCGCTCAGCTCACGTGACAGCGCTTCACTGCAGCAGAAGGCACAGCGAGCGCTGCTGGCTGGCTGGCCGCCCCTTGCGGCCGCCACTGCAGCCTAGCATGCATGCGGTGCACGGTGCCGTGTACACACTATATGGCTCTGCAGCTCATTATGCATGTTGTCTCACATGTGAACGTGTTGTTGTCCCGCTCCCAGTCCTGGATGTTCTTCATTGTTGGCTGGTAGGTGCGCTCCACCTGTATGCCACTAGACAGCTCCGAAGAAGTGGCGTACGACCAGCCCACAAGGCCAAACAGCAGCGCAACAAGAGCCACAGCCACCAGCCAGCGTACAATTACTCTGGCTCTTGGGGCTCCTATCACTGCTGCTGGATCTTCATCAACATCATTCAGCAGCACAGGCTGCCCTGGCAGATTAGCCAGTGCCCTGGAGACTCGGCTCATGCTTGTTTCCTGCTAGATTATGGCTACCAGACCGGTTTGTCGAGCCTTCGATACCGTGCGGCTCTGCTGGAACGCTTCAGGGGCGTCAGGGTAGCCGTGCTGCTGGCAGCACCCTCTTATGGGCGTACTGTGGACGCCACCAAGCCGCACCGCAGCAGCTCAGATGCGGATCAAGCAACACTGTTAACCAGAAACTTGCTCTAATATGTGAATCTGACGGGAGGATGTTCTGGATGGCGTCGTACCCTGCCTTAAGTGCGAGGGGGCCCGGGCTTCGTTGCACGTACGCTTGGAGCTATGAAGCAGGAAGCGAAGCGAATTTAGCAGAGCAATGAAACTGATAATAACTGTTACCACAAAAGAACATCGTACTGTACAGCCCCACCTAACGACACGTCACTGACGCAGAGGTCTGGTTCATGGCAAGGTGTTGCTGCAAGGACAGGTGTGAGTCACACCGTGTGACGGTCATAAGGCGGACAAAGACGCCATCCCACACCTTACCCGAGCCGTCTGACTGTGTGGGCGCATTGATCCAGGCACCGCGGGCGTCACTCACTAGGAGTGCAGTACTGCGCAGTGTACGTGCACAGCTGGACAGCAGAACATCATGTATGGCATACCACGTGATGGTAAACGACGCCCCAGAACTGTAAGCAGGACGACGGTGGCCAGTGCCAATGACTGACACACGCTGTGCCACGGAGTACTGCTCACGCCAGCGCCACAGCCGTGGGCGGCCCACGATCACGATCAACAACATATCTGCCAGATCTGCAGTGCATGCATACCCGGAACAGCAACACACCCAGTACACACCCCGCATGCAACACCAACCTTCATGCTGCCACCAAGCTGCAGCATCTCTGCTGCCCAGCTGCATGCGTGCTGCTGTGCACCAACGAGCACCTGTTCTACACGCTCAGTGCCTGTTGGTGTGGTGGGGTGCTGCATTTCTGCTGCGCAGTATCATGCCTACCGCTTCATACAAACAACCACCCCTTCCACATGCCCAGTGCCTGTTTGGTGTGGTGGGGCGCCAGGCCCTCCATCCCAGCAGTACTCATGCCAGCAACTGAACCCATGACCATGATCAACAACGCTATGCTGCAACACCAACCTCCGTGCAGCCAGTCAGCTGCAGCTGCATCTCTGCTGCGCAGCTGCATGCTTGCTGCTGTACACAAAACAGCACCTCTTCTACACGCTCAGTGCCTGTTGCTGTGGCGGGGAGCCAGGCCCTCCATCACAGCAGTGCCCATTGGCTCAGACTTGCCGCCACCACCACATGCAGCGCCACCACCAGACCCCGCGGCAGCACTGTCTGCCTTAATCTGCCGCTGCTTCTTCGCCGCCACCTGCTCATCAGTCAGCGGCAGGTAGTACAGCTGCGGCTTTGTTACTGTCTTGCGGAATAGATCATCCAGTGTCACCGGCGCCTCAGGCTCCGGCTGCTGCTGCTGCTGCTGCGCCGCCTTGCGCTTCTGCTGCTGCGGCGCATGCGGCTCCTGCTGCACTGCAGCAGCCGCCGCTGCCACAGCAGCCTGCACTGAGCCGCGGCCCCGCACGCCACCCGCCTTCGCACCATCTGCTGCTACTGCTGCCGGCACGCCGCCGTTCGCTGCTGCTGCTGCTGCATCGCCCTCCGCATCCTCTGCATCCTCCTTGCTGCCGCCTTGCTGATCTTTGCTGCCGCTGGCCTGCCGCAGCAGCCGCGCCACAGCTGCTGCCGGCGGCTCCTGCTGCACTTCATTCTCAATCGCATACTGCGCAAGCTCTGCAGGGATGAACTGCAGTGCAAGCTTGCTCTTGTTGCCCTCAGGCCACATCACTCCCTGCAGCGCCTGCCGCGTAGCGTGTGCATGTGCAGGCTCCTTGAACAGCACCCAGGCCCGGTCCTTCATCTTTGTGAGCTGCATGCCTACCACAATCCCTGTCTCAAACAGCTTTAGCCGCAGTGCGGCCGGCTGCAGCGGCCGCTTCAGGCCGGTGATGCGCAGCGCAGCTGTGGCCCCCTCGGGCAGATCGCCGGCAGCAGCAACAGCAGCAGCAATGGCCTGCTCCTGCTCTGGGGTGAGCTCAGCAGGCTCGGCAGCAGCAGCAGCAGCGCCAGGTGTGGCAGCAGCAGCAGCAGTGGTGCTGCCGCTGGCCTGGCGTGGAAGCTCCCGGCTGGCGCTGCGAGCAGGAGGCACTGGGATGGGTGCATGCCTGCGCTTGTACTCGCTGCCGCCAGCGCTGGCAGCTGAAGCAGGTGTGTCTGCTGCTGCTGCTGCTGCATCGTTGCCAGCAGCTGCTGCTGCTGCAGGCGTGGCAGCTGGTGCAGGCGAGCCTGCCGCTGCAGCTGCTGCGCTGTCCGCGCCACTAGCAGCAGCAGCAGCAGCAGCAGCAGGTGGCTCGCGGCTTGGCAGTGCCAGGTCAGGGCGCGGGATGGGTGCACGCTTGCTGCGCTTTGCAGACTGCTGCTCGCCATCCTGCGGCGTGCCTGCTGCTGCTGCTGCCTCCTCAGCAGGCTGCTGCATCTCCTCTGCTGCCCGCTTGCCTGCAGTGGATGGAGTGGGTGCTGCTGCTGCTGCTGCTGTTGCTGGCTCGTCAGTATCCATGGCATCTGCTGCTGCTGCTGCTGCCTCCTCTGCAGGGGGTGGTGTGGCCTCCTGCTCTGCTACATCATTGTCTTCAAAGTCCAGCAGCTCTTCAGGATGGCCCTGAGGGCTGACAGGAGGCAGGACATGCACTGCTGCTGCTGCTGCTGCTGCTGGTGCTGGTGCTGGCTCAGGCTCTGCTGCTGCTGCTGCCTCTGGCTCTGCTGCTGCTGGCTCTGGCTCTGCTGCTGCTGCCGGCTCTGGATCTGATGCTGCTGGCTCTGGCTCAGATGCTGTTGGCTCTGGCTCTGCTGCTGGCTCGTTTGCTGCTGGAGCCTCCTCTGCTGCTGGAGCCTCTTCTGCCTCTGCTGGCTGTTCTGCCTCTGCTGCTGTCTCCTCCGCTGCTGCTTCTGCCTTGCTGTCATCAGCTGCTGCCTCCTCTTCTGCTGCTGGGGACGGCTCCTTACTGCTCTCTCCACCAGCCTGCAGCAGCAGCAGCAGCAGCAGCAGCAGCAGCAGCAGCAGCAGCACACCAGCGCAATAGTTACAATGACACAACTTTGCGCGCCATGTTGCTGCTGCATGATCCCCAGCACGGCGCATTGATGCTGCAGTAGTGCAGCCATTGCACACTGGCTGCACTACTGCAGCGTGTCAGCAGCTATGCATCCGGTGGTAGCACGTTGCAGCAGCAAGCAGCAGCAGCGCACCTCCTCCGCCTCCACAGCTTCTTTGAGCCTTGCTGCAAGGATCGCCTTGACACCAGTAACCGGCAACCCACGTTTCTTCAGCTCTTCCTTACGCTCTGTCACCTTGAGACCGTCCACCCACTCGGTGCCCATTCTTGCTGCTGCTGCTCTGCTGGTTGTGGGGGTTGGTGTGTGATCGCAGCACAACGCAACAATTGTCTTGCTTAGGTAAGAGATCAATGTAATACGTGTTGATTCCTAGAGAGATCAAACAGCTTGCCACCGTAATGTCAAGTGAAAGCAGGTCGACTACTTGGTGCACAGGTGTGCCTCAGCCCGCTCAATAAACGGCATAACATTGATGTCATTCACCGTGCTTTGCATGTTTCAGGTTGCGATTGCGCTTGTAAGCCCCTTCAAACCCGACAGCTGGCCTGCCTGACAAGCATTTGACAAATGTCCGTCTGGCTCCTATTAGAAGCAACCACGTCGCCTTACCCGTGACTACACGCTTGCAAGTACCATTTTAATCTTGATCTCAACCCTTGTTAAGGCGTGTGCGCATCGATTGCCTCTGCTGCTGGTTGTTGGCAAGGTCAAAGCCTCACGTTGATCGTGCAACGCTCAGGTCGCAGTCATGAATTGGCTGGCAGAGGTTGGAAACCTGCTTGTTGGCGAGCCTGCTGCTCCCAGCAAGGAGGAGCAGGGCAACAGCATCCAAGTGTTTGCCAGCGCAGGCGCTTCATCCAGGTGTGCAGCATCACCTCGTATCAAACGATGCACTTTTAAATCGCTTGGGCTGGCACGGCTGCCGGGTTACCCAGGCCACGAGCTTCGCTGGCAGCAGCAGCACGCTGGTGTCTGACCGCATGCAACGCCTGTCACATGCACCTGCGTTTGCTGCCTTTGAAAACGTATTTATAGTGTGCAATGCAGTGATGGGAGTACGGATGGCGCAGCCCTGGTGGACTCCGCAGAGAACGACCTGGCTAGCCTCAACCTGGGCAACACTGACAGCAGGGATGGCTACCTAGCAGAGGTGAGCACAGGTCTCACAACATTCCGGTTGCCGCTTCGACATTCAACACATCCGTTTTCACCCTTGCATTTTAGTGCTTGCTCATGCATGTAGCTCTCTCACCTGGAACTGTACAGCTGCGTCTTACAAATGCTCGTCCTGCGTACTGCCCCTTCCCCTGCCCCTGCTACTGCTGCGCCTGCTGCTGCTGCTGTTAGGCAAGGTGCTGCAGCCCAGCAAAGTCAGCAAGCACATAGAGCTGTCTCTCTTACAACCTCCTATCTGTCCTGCCCCTGCTCCCGCCGCTGCAGATCGACAAAGTGCTGCTGCAGCCCAGCAAGGTCAGCGAATACAACCAGCTGTCCCCCTTACAACCTTCTATCTGTACTGCCCCTGTTCCCGCCGCTGCAGATCGGCAAGGTGCTGCTGCAGCCCAGCAAGGTCAGCAAGTACATGGGCATGGATGTGACCAGCCTGATGAGCGTGCCGCTGTTCATCATGGAGCCCTTCAGCATGCTGCAGAAGATGGCCGAGATCATGGAGTACACGCAGCTGCTGGACCAGGCAGACAAGGCAGACTGCCAGTTTGAGCGGTGAGGACCTGCTGCAGGACAAGGGGAGGCCTGCTGCTTGCTGCAGCTGCTGCAACCCCTGGTGCTTTGCAGGAATATGCTGGCTGCAGCAGGCACTCCTAAGTGCATGCTCGTGCGCTTGCCTTGGTCAAACACTGGCCTTGGGTAAATGGTAGAGATGCCAGCCTGACAGAGTCCTGACAGTGCTGGTGTCCAGCCTGTCAGGCCAGGTGCGTTGGGTGCCACAGCCATCACTTTGAGGTACAGCAAACACGGCATAGCTGTTGAGTTACCACATGCCCAACAGTGAGCATGCGCAACCATCTGTCATTCAAAGCATTTGCCGCGCCTTCGTCTGCGCACGCATGCACGCCGTCCTGCAGGCTCGCGCTGGTGGCTGCGTTCCTGGTGTCGCCGTTTGGCGCTGCGGAGCGCACCTGGAAGCCCTTCAACCCGCTGCTGGGCGAGACATTCGAGCTGGAGGGGCTCGGCAGTGGCGTGCGCTTCATGGCGGAGCAGGTTAGATGGACTCATTGTTGCATTGTCTGGACGCTTTTAGGTTCTCCTGCAAGCTGGAAGTGCTGGGCACCGGCTGCACGTCATGGAGGAGCAGTGAGGGGCGCCTTCGCGGCAGGTATTGTCTTTTACTTGAATTTTGTTTTGTGTTTTGTGCGCTGGAGAGGCTGAGGGAGGACAGCACGTGCTTCCTGACCGGAGCAGGCGGGGTGCTGCGAGGCGCTGCATTGTCAGGCTGTGGCACTTGAGTGATGCTGCGGTGCCACACAGCAGCCTGCAGCACAGCGCACATGGAGCACACCATGGTTTCAAGCCGCTGCCTTGAAAGCACAGCAGCAGCAGCGAGTGTGCTGGCAGGACAGGTTCCAGGACATTAGTACATGCTGCAGCCGATCTGCCTGCACGTCGTGGGTAGCTGCACCAACTGGCGCTGCTGTTGTCTCTGCTGCTGTGTGCAGGTGTGCGAGCAGCCGCCCGTGAGTGCTGCTCACGCTGAGAATGAGCACTTCACGTATGACATCGTGTCAGCGCCAGCCACCAAGTTTCAGGGCAACTCGCTGGAGGTGTACCCCAAGGGTGAGCAGCGCCACCTTGCAGGACGGTTGATATGTCGCTGCTGTGCTGTGCAGCTTGCAGGACGCTGCTGTGCTGTGTAGCTTGCAGGGCGCTGCTGTGCTGTGTAGGTTGCAGGATGCCGCTGTGCTGTGCAGCAGGAAGCTGCTGCGCAGTGCAGCTTGCAGGACGCTGCTGTGGCTGTGCAGCTTGCAGGACGCTGCTGTGGCTGTGCAGCTTGCAGGACGCTGCTGTGGCTGTGCAGCTTGCAGGACGCTGCTGTGCTGTGTAGCTTGCAGGGCGCTGCTGTGCTGTGTAGCTTGCAGGATGCTGCTGTGCTGTACAGCAGGACACTGCTGTGCAGTGCAGCTTGCAGGACGCTGCTGTGGCTGTGCAGCTTGCAGAACGCTGCTGTGCTGTGTAGCTTGCAGGGCGCTGCTGTGGCTGTGCAGCTTGCAGGACGCTGCTGTGCTGTGATGGTTCCATTTCAAACTCAGCTGCACAGCAGTGCCCGCTCGGCATGTTTGCAAGTGCTGACTTGTGCATGTGGGTTGGGCAGTGAGGCTACCTGCAGACTCTGCAGCAACAGCAGTGGGCCGACACAAAGGAGTCTGCACAGGAGAGCCTGTTCTGTCTAACGCTAATTACTTTCACCACGTGCAGGGCACGCAGGCCGCACCGACACCAGCCTGCGCCGCAGCAGCAAGGTGTTCAGCCATGTGCCGTCCCAGGCTAGAACTCATTATCAACATATCCTCATTATATCCTGTTGTCGTTTTGCACTGCCCGCAGGCCGCACACGCATCAGCCTGCGTCGCAGCGGCGAGGTGTTCAGCCACGTGCCGCCTCAGGCCAAGGTGCACAACCTGGTGCTGGGCCGCACCTGGGTGGACTCGTATGGCAGCTTCATTGTGACCAACACAGCCACCGGGGACAAGGTGCACCTGGAGTTCAAGCCCTGCGGCTGGTTTGGCGCGGGGCAGCACGAGTTTGAGGGCCACGTGATGGATGCTGAGGTGAGTGGGGATGCTGGGGTAGTGAGGTTTTACCAGCAGATGCTGATCGGGAGGCATGACGCTCATTTTGGCCAAGTATTTCTGATGTTGGCAGAGGTGTTGTGCAGTTGTGCAGCACTTGAGGTGTCGTTGGCGCCCAGCCCTGCTGCGACCATACACGTTTGGTTCTGTATGCTGAGGGCCTGACTTCTCGTAAGACTCAGCGCTTTGTCCGCCTTGTCTGGCTGCCGTGTACCTGTTTGTCGCATGCAGGGCAACGCCAAATTTGCGATGAGCGGCAAGTGGAACAGCTACGTAGACATGGCGCCCTGCAACCCAGATGGCAGTGCCATCCCAGACGCCCCTGCGCGGCGGCTGTGGACCTGCGCTGAGAAGCCAGAGGAGGACCACTACGGCTGCACACACTTTGCCTGGCACCTCAACAGCACGCAGTACCTGAGCAAGGCCCCTCTGGCTAGTGACAGCAGGCGGCGGGCGGACAGGCAGGCGCTGCAGGAGAGGAAGATGACAGAGGCGGCAGCAGAGAAGGCGGCGCTGGACACGCAGCAGCAGCAGCAACACAAGGTGCGCGGGTGTCTGGGGTCACGATTCGCTGCCAATCATGTTAACGCACCTGGGCATCGCCACACATGTTGATGGGAATGGCTGCTTTCTGCATGCTGCCTCATTGACAGCGCCTGCAGGCAGCAGCAATGGTGAGCAACAGCGCAATCTGCCCTGGTCTTGCAACACTCTGACCTGTTTTGGATTGTGCTGCTGCTGCCGCTGTTGTCTCAGGAGCTTGAGCAGCGGGGCGAGCAGTGGCAGGCGCGGTGGTTTGAGCCGGCACCTGACATGCAGGTGCGTTGCCTGACAAAGAGCTTGAATCGGATGCTGTTGTTCCGTGTTCATTCCGCAACGGCGCTTCTGTAGGAGGCCCAGTGCAGCTACGGCTTCTTGGCAGACCACGGAGGTGCTCGTATGTTGGGGCACGGGCCGCATGTAATCGCCACCACTGACAGCTCTCCTGGCCACAGCAGCACAGCGGCAGGCAGTAGCAGCATTCATCCTGTAGCGGCAATGATGTTGTATGAGTCTGAGCGGCCTGCATGTGTGCTGCTGCTGCTGCTGCTGCTGCTGCAGATCCTTGATGGCGAGGAGCCTGCTGATGTGGTGCCGCTGTGGCGGTGGAACGGCAAGTACAGCAGCACGCGCGACAGCATGCCCGCAGGCAGCGACGGCTGGCAAGGTGAGAGGAGGGTTTGCGCATTGCTGTGCGGCTTGTGGTGTGTTGGCTGCAGCTCTGGTCCTTGTACAATGCTTGCAGCTGGTGTCTGCGCTCAAGCATAGTGCTCGCCTGTCCAGCACTGCCGGTTGCTGATCAGGGGTTTCAAGCATGCCTGGTGGCTGAAGCCGTCCCGCCTGCTGCTGCTCTTGCTGCTGCCCCTGCTGCTGCTGCTGCTGCTGCTGCTGCTTTGCAGACGCTGTGATGGGCAAGGGCTTCACGACCACCCAGCATTAATCAGCGCATTCGCGCATTGCGCAGCTGCCAGCTTAGGTGTGCTGGGCATGCAGTAGGCATGCAGTAGGCTAGGCGAGACACGGCACAGCAGGCGCAACCAACGTGTGCAGCAGCACTGCACAGAGTAGAGCAGTAGCATAACTGCTGTTGACGTTGGCATTACCGCCGCACAGAGTACGCCAAAGCAGCTGCTGTTCAGATCGGAGGTATGAGCTGTGCATGTGGCAAATTGTAATGGCTGACCATTGATGCTATGGACAAAAGCGATGGAACTTGTGCGTGAGTGATGGTATTGGTCAGCAGCATTGTTTTTCACGTTGCTGCAAGCCAGGTATGTACTCATGGCTTTGCAGCTGGATGAAGGCTGCAGAAGCCATGCATGTATTATTGCTGCTGCTGGTGCCACTAGAAGGCTGCAGAAGCCATGCATGTTGTGGTAGGCAGTTGACATTGACAACATTTCATAGCTTGAGCAAGTGCTCCCTAGTTCTGAGCAGTGCTAGAGTGATGTATAGATGGCAGCAGTGTGTCTGGTGCACGCGCCGGTGTGCATTGCTGCCGCTGTTTGCTTCAGGCAGGCTCAGAAGCAGCTGCGGCAGGTGCTGCAGCACCAGCCTTTATCGAGTGTAACTGCTGCTGTTGACAGAGTCGCAACTGCTGCTGTTGACAGAGAGTTTGCATACGGCATGCAGTGCATGCTGTCAAAAGCATGGCGCCAGCAATACCATGCTGCTGCCGTGTCGTAGTTGCAAATTAGGATGGTGTGCTGTGTACGGGTATAGCTATTGTGCATGGAGTGGCAAGGCTGGCGGACACTGCAGCATGCTGGTAGCAGATGGTGTCATGGTCCCATTTAGCAATGCTGCGCGCTGGCTTGTGCCACTATCATGCACAACTTGACTTGACTTTGACAAGGTTTTCCGTGTGTGTTTTGTCGAGTGGACAGCTCCATGGAAGCCCGACTATCAGTGAAATCACCTGAGGCAGCTCATGCTGGGATGCCCGACCGTCTTACTGTGACAGCAGTTGGGGGTTTTGATGATGAGGAGGATGATGAGCAGTCAGGCGTGGCGCTGGGGATCACGCATCACTGATTGTGTCGGTTCAGGAATGCAGCATGTGTGGTGCCATCCATGGTGGTTAGCATGCTGTGTTCAGCATTAAGGAGCACATGCTTTTTAATGCAGCTGGAGGTGTGCTGGTCATTTGCTTGCTGTGTCATGCTTTCAGTGTGCCGGCCACTGCATATCCGGTATCTGTAGCGCCCCGCGTTGGCCTGCAGGCATAGGTTTTTGCTGGACCTGGTAACAATCGTCGTGATCATCTGTGAATTTCAAATCCTGCACGCCATGTTTGGGGCCTCAGTGTGGCCGTTCACTGCTTCGTTGACAGGTTTGCTTGCAGGTTAGGGCCTGGAACAAGATGCTGCACCCAACATGCCGCGCACGCCAATCAATCAACCTGTGACGCCGAAACCCTAGAACCTCGTTTGACGGAAGCTGAACACACGAAGCTGCAATCTTCCAGCTGCTGGGATAAACTGGAGGGATAACCCATCCTTTTTCCGCTGAGATGTGCAGCAGTTCATTAGAGATCGCTGTCATAGCTCTGGGCACAAGAGGTGACGTCCAACCCCTGGCCTTGCTCGCATGGCAACTGCAGCATGGAGAGCGTAGCGACAATCATAGAGTGGAAGCGACGCTCATAACACACGCTGCTCATGAGGTGCGGTTGCCGTGGAACACCATCAGTAGCAGCAGCAGCAGCAGCAGCAGCAGCAGCAGCAGCAGGCCATAGGCATGCCACCACGGCAAGTACGATCGACACAGCATTTTTGTGAAGTGTATGGCATGAATTGAATGCTTTCCAGAATCCCTATTGAACTTGAGCATTGCTGTGGCTGCACAGTGCTAGTAGCTTGCTGTGCGTGTTTCTTTGTGTCTCTCCGTCGTTGCCATGATCATGCACATGTTGCTTTTGCAGGGATGGCTGCAGGACTTTGTCGGCCAGCCCACAACAACCGCCGCCAGCAGCAGCAGCAGCAGTACCAGCGACACCCCATTGCAATTGCTGTTTGTTGACAGCAAGCCAGCTGCTGTGTGGCAGCACGGCAGCAGCAGCAGCAGCAGCAACGGCCAACAGCAGCCCAGCCAAGACCAGGTGATGTCAAGGTGGAGATCAACACACCCAGGCAGTGGCATATGCAGCACCGTACCACATCACATACGGTAGTAAGCATTGTAGCATACCTGCCCTGGCCCTGGCATCACTTGTGTGCACATGTTGCTGCGCATGCGGGTGACCTACACCATCGCGCCACCTTTCGCAACTGCACTGTCGCTTATAATACGCTTGCCTGCAAACTGCTTATGCTGCACCTGCTGCCATCCCGGCCCACCACACGCAGGCCTCGGCAAGGCAGCAGCTGCTGCAGCACTGCTGCTCTGCATTGCAGTGCGGCTGGCCACCACAGCCCTCTGCACAACAACAGCAGCAGCAGCAGCAGCAGCCATGCGACCCTGCAACACCAGCAGCAACAGCAGCAGCAGGCACAACTCCTACAAGAACCAACAGCCAGCAACCTCATCAACAACCACAGCAGCAGCAGCAGCAGCAGCAGCAGCAGCAGCGGCGGCTGATCATCTTCAACCTGTTTGCGCTGGAGGGCTACCACATGGCAGAGGCGCTGCAGCTGCCCTGCATGGTGGGCCAGCCCTACCTCATCCCATACAGCATGCCAGCAGCTTTTCAGCGCCGCTTTACAAAGGAGCTGCCGCGGCTGGCAGCAGCACTGCAGCAGCAGCAGCAGCAGCAGCAGCAGCAGCAGTGGGAGGCAGCCGGTGGGCTGGTGCAGCTGCCTGTCAGCTGGGCGGATGTGAGTGGTTGTCACGTGATGCCGCAGATGAAGCGTTGCAGCTGCATGGGTACCTGCACGACGCTTAGACACATGCTGTGCTTGGGATGCATGTGAGCACAGTCCATGTGCCTCGCGTGCTCTCCCATGCAAACACATGTTGCATGACTGTTAAGTCTCTGCTGTCTAGCCTCGCTGCCAACAGGGGCAGCTGCGCATACAGCACCACACTGTGATGGTGATGGCATCACCATTGCTTCAGCCTCTGACACCGATCATATACGTTGCGTAACGTCTGTAAGCACCTGCGCTGAGCACTGGCCACCCCATCACTGCAGTCACTGCTGCACTGCTGGCACACCGGACACTCACAATCACAATCGCAGACAGCATCGCGTGTAATCAATGCTCCCGCAGGTGGCGCACTGGATGTGGCCGCTGTTCACGCAGCGCTGGGGCCCCTGGAGGCAGGAGGGCCTGGCCCTGCAGCAGCTGCCACTGCTTGCAGCCTGGCAGCAGGCTTGGCAGGGATGCACCTTCCGCAGCAGCAGCAGC
Organism: Tetradesmus obliquus; assembly: GCA_030272155.1. Classification (NCBI taxonomy): domain Eukaryota; kingdom Viridiplantae; phylum Chlorophyta; class Chlorophyceae; order Sphaeropleales; family Scenedesmaceae; genus Tetradesmus; species Tetradesmus obliquus. The sequence goes on along the minus strand of CP126200.1, from coordinate 849,670 downwards.
AGCAGCAGCAGTGCGGATGTGTGCAGGCAGCTTGCTCGGCAGCAGCTACAGGTTGAAGAGTGCGCCGATCCAAATGTATCAAGAGACGACAAAGCAGCAGTAGCAGCAGCAGCAGCAGCAGTGGGGGGTGATGAATATCTTGTTGGTGCGCAGCTGCCAGGCAGCGTCCCTGTGCTGTATGGTGAGTAGGCTAGCAGTGGGGATAAAGGACTGTGGGCTGTTGCTTCTAGCTGCTGTCTTGGTTGCAAGGTGCATGCTGCAGCAGCTGTGTATTCAGCAGTGAAACAGGCGTAATGTTGCAGTCGTGTGGTGCTTGCTGTTGCAGCGTGAAAAGCCAGGGGATCAAAAAAGGCTGCTGGACATGCAGTAGCAGGTTTCACTGTGCTCCTGGACCTGCTCACTACCCCCCGCTGTTTCACAGGCGCAGCTTGCAACTCTTTCGAGTGCTGAAACTCCACTGTGCAGCTGTGGGCTGACGGGCTGTACCTCTGCCAACCCTGCTGCTCCTGTTGCTGCTGTTGCTGCTGCTGCTGTTGCTGTTGCTGCTGCTTCTGCTGCTGCTGCTTGCTGTTGCTGCTGCTGCTGCTGCTGCCCAGGCCTGAGCCCCGCTGTTGTGAGCCAGCCTGGCTACTGGCCCGGCAGTGTGCAGCTGACAGGCTTCTGGCTGGCAGGCGATGTGCACAGCCAGCCGGCATGGAAGCAGCAGCAGCAGCAGCACGGCTGCACACTGCCGGCACCTTTGCAGCAGTTCATCTCAACACACCGACCCACTGCACTGTATCAGCAGCAGCAGTGTAACACAGCAAAGATACCTGAGGAAAGTCCTTCACATAACAACAGCAGCAGCAGATGCCGTGGCCTGCTGCTTGTTGATTTTGGCAGCATGGGCTGCTTGGGCTTGCTGAGGCAGCCTGAGCTGCTGCTGCAGGTACTGCTGCAGGCGCTGACCCTACTGGACTGGTGAGTGAGGGGGCAGTGAGTCACAAAAGAGGGACAGACAGGCAGCACAGCGTGAACTATGAGGCAGCGGGGGCTTGGCTGCAGGTGCAATGCCAGGGCTTGCTGTTGCAGCAGCTCCCACGCAACCTTAGTACGCAAATCGTGCGCTTCCAGCATGCTGCTGCTGCTGCTGCTGTTGTTCTCCTTGCCTCATTTTCACAGTTGGTATTGCAATGCAGGTGTGGTGTGCTGCTAACTGGACTAGGCGAATCAACTGCCTGCAGCGTGCTGCTGCTGCTGCTGCTGCTGCTGTCTTGTTCCTTGCTTCACTCTTCCATTGATGGTGTGCCGTGTAGGTGTGGTGTGCTGGTGATTGGCGGCTGGCAGCGCCTGACAGATGCCTACGCAGCGCTGCACCTTAAACACATGCAGCGCGCTGCTGCTGCTGCTGCTGCTGCTTAGTCAAGTTTTGCTGCGGCTGCTGCTGCTGCTGCTGCTCAGGTGTGGTGTGCTGGTGACTGGCGGCTGGCAGCCCCTGGCAGATGCCTATGCAGCGCTGCAGCCCCAACATAGCCGCTGCACAACAGCACCGACAACTCAAAAAGGAAACGGAACAACAGCAGCAGCAGCAGCAGTGCGGAACCCTTCAAACCACAGCCGCCGAGCCACGCTGTTCCTGCAGCACGAGCCGTTGAGCTGCCACCACCTGCTGCTGGCAGCAGCAGACGCAGTGCTGCACCACGGGGGCTCAGGCACGGCTGCTGCTGCGCTGGCGGCTGGCACGCCGCAGCTGATCTGCCCGCTGCAGTTTGACCAGTTCTACTGGGTGCGGCTGGCGTGTGCTGTTATCATTAGTTTAAGGCATCCAAAAAACTTCATTGAAAGATTCGTGCATGTGGATACATGGCTCTGTGCAAAGGCAGCAACTGCAAATGTGCCGCCTGAGCACCCTGCCTGAGGTTGCGTGATTGCGTCAGTGCAGCTGTAGCTTGTGACAGCCTCAGGCAGCACGTCTGCTTGTGTGCCTGCTGCTGCTGCTGCTGCTGCTGCTGTTGTTGTGCCTGTTGTGTTCTATCATGCAATATGTGGCATGGCTTTTCACTGCGAAGTTCATGGCAGCTTTCATGTAACCTTGCTGCGCTGCTGCAGGCGGAGCGCATTGCGCACCTCGGCTGCTCACCTGAGCCGCTGTCAGTGGAGCATCTGCTGCCAGAGTGTGCAGCCAGCAGCGGCAGCAAGCAACAAGCAACTGCTGCACAGCAACAGCAGCAGCAGCAGGAGCCACATGACACGCTAGCACCAGCAGCTGATGCTGGGGCAGATGCCGGCAGCAGCCAAGCACCACAGCAGGAAGCATCTGCAGCTGCAGCTGCTGCTGCTGCTGCTGCTGCTGCTGCAGCTGCTTCTGCCTACCTTGCCAGCCGTGTGGATGCAGCGTGCCGGCCAGATGTGCGCCAGGCGTGCAGCAGCATGAAGGAGGTAAGCCGCTGAGCCGCTACGGCCTCCAGTTGTGTGCGTGACGTGCAGCAGCAGCACAGAGCATGTGGCCAGTCGGACTGCCAGCTTCTGTGCCAGTGTCAGCATAACATGTGCTTCAAAACGCTGCCAGTTGTTGACTTGGCTCATTCAGCAGGCTTGATGTGGCCAGGTATCACTGACAGGGCTGCGGCCAGCCTGGCGTGTGGGATGTAACATTGTTCTGATGTCATTTGCTCTGTTTGTGACGTATGGTTGGGTGCTGCTTGCAGGCCATTGCGCAGGAGGCTGGGCTGCAGGCAGCAGCAGCAGCTGTGATGAGCTACTGCCAGTCGTTGAAAGATGGCGACCAGCAGCAGCAGCAGCAGCAGCAGCTGGGACAGCACAGCGCTGCCAGCTGAGCAGGAACAAGGCAGTAAGTAAGGCATGGTGCTGCCGCTGCGGCGGTAGGCAGGTGGTGCTGCAGCGGCATGCACGCTCTATTGTGCCATACGCTGCAGAATGCTGACTTAGTTGAATGGCACTGCCGCAAGCAAATGCTGTTTTGTGACTGTGCTGTGCCATAGCTGGCCTGTGCTGATGCCTGGAGCACTGCATTGTGCTTTGGAATTTGCTGATGTGGCTGGCTGAAACACACAATTTGCCATGTCCATTTTTCACGTTCTGCACTGCAGCCGCTGTATGCCGGTTGGTTTACCTGTCGGTGGATTACGTATCCTGTTTGTGTCGGGTCATTGTTTCTGGCTGTGCATGCAGAGCATGCCAGGCACCAGCGGGGAATGCCCATTAAGAGGTGCTGCATTGAAGCAGCATCGGTTCTGGTTCCTGAAAGGGCACCTCACCCCTCCGAAATGTAAATTGCTCGCAAAAGCTGAACTTCAAGCGCTGCAAACTCAACAACGAGCTGATTCGAGTTGCTGGCCTGGGAGCTCGTTCGGCGCCAGTTTGGGTGCGTATTCGTCTTCCACCTGGAGCAACGCCTTCTGCATCAATTGCTGTTTCATCGCGTTTAAAAGAGTTAGTAAGTGCTATGCGAAAATCGGCGAGGTGCGAGGCTGCTCACACGGAAAGCACAGTAAACACAGTGCCACCAGCAGCAGCACCCCAGGTCTGTGGCAGCGCCAGCTGCACCAGGCCCACAGGGCTTCAACGATTTTATTATTATTATTTATTTTTATCATGAAACGGGCTTTGGAGCACCAGTTGTGCTGCCATGGCGTTGCAGCAGTGCTCTGCCCTACCATGCCAGAGTCGGGCGTTACTAGACACAGCAGTGCTGTTTCTGGCTGCTGCTTGGCAGATCACAGCTCGTTACCTGCTGCAGAGACTTCATTTCAGACACACAACTACAAGGGCAAGAGTTGGCTCAGCCCCAGGCACCCTTTAAGGTGCTGTTGCTGCTTGCAGTCTAGCAAGCAATGGCAGAGCACTGCATGCACACCATGCCGGCTGCTACTGCCCACGGCTGGTGCTCATAATCTGAATTGTGCTGCACCTAAAGTCAGATGCAGTTCAACCCCGTGAGAGATGGTGCAACAAGGGGTGCATCAGTTGTGTGGCTACTGCTGCAGTGCAGCTCTGTTTGCCGTGCTTTCGCTGTGAGCAGCCCCGCACCTCCGTCCTTTTCTAAAATCCAAAACACGTAAATAGCGATTACTTTCTGTTGTTTTGGCGGCGAAAGGTGCTACTCGAGCTGAGGCGGGAATGCAGGACGACATTGGCGCCGATAGAACTACTCGCACAGCTGCTTCGTTCAACGTGATTTGGCCGGTTACGGAGTATCAAAGGGATTCATTTCCACTCTCAAACTTGTCTAGCACGCGCGGACCCTTCTCCAACACCTGCACCAGAGCTGCTCTATCAGCAGCAGTGCTGAGCTCACATGCCGTGCTGGTTATGAACAGTAGTTATTGAGCCATGTTACAGCACACTTTAAGACCACCCCGAAGCAGTCATAGTCCTATTCAGCGGCCCCATCCGCCCCTGACGGCTGCATTGTCTCTCAAAAGCTTCACCGTCTTGCGCGTTGTCGTCCCATGCAAAGCCCTTTCACGCAGCGCCTGCCATGGTCAGCTTGCTGGCCCCTTCGCCGGCGCATCTCAAGCTGCCTCACCATCCTCATTGTCCCAGGCAAACCCAAGCGCCGAACTTCGTACACACAGCCCTTGAAGAGCTGATGTATCAACAAATGTTGCCAGCTTGCCAGTGCAGCTTCAGCATCCTCATTGTCCCAGGCAAATCCACGCGCGTGGAGCACCTGCGTGTCGACAAACGTGGCCAGCTTGCCTACTGCAAGCACTTGCCCAGTGCAGCTCAAGATGCTTCAGCCTCCTCATTGTCCCAGGCAAACCCACGCGCCCGAAGGGCTTGTGTATCCACAAACGTCGCCAGCTTGCCGGCCCCCCGCGCCCGCAGCAGCGCCGCCCACTGCTCGTCCAGCTGCTGCGCATTGGGCACAGCCGGCAGCACCGGCCGCGCGTCAGCAGCCTGGTAGTGCGCGTACCTGCAGGACAGGGGTGGGCGCAGCAGAGCGGTTGAGAACGTGTCATGCACGGAGTGCTGAGCGTGCAGCAGCATGCTGAGAATCAACAAACAGGGGTGCTGGCTGTTGTGCCAGCAGCGCTGTGATTGAAGTTGACAGCCAGAATGCAAGCGACATCTGACGGACAACACTAGTCGATGCGGCCATGCTACAGGCACACATCTAGACTTGACAGTATGGTATGCAGCGCAATTATGTTACGACCACGCTCACAGCCAGAATGCAAGCTGCAGGTCACAGCACTCGACAGATGAGGCCATGCTACAGCCACCGACACACGAGAGGCTCTGGCGAGCAGCGGCACATTATGGTGCCGTAACAGGTGACATGCCTGGGAATCGCTGACAAGCCGACCCCTGACATGGCAAAACAAACAAGCAATGACAGCAACAACACATGCTGTGCCTCACCCTGCGTCAGTGTCCATGAAGCGGGGCCGTGTGCTGCTCTTGCCGCCTGGCGGCAGCAGCAGCGCCAGCTGCAGCGCCTCGCCCTCGCTGTCATAGGCGCTGCTGAACTGCTCGCGCAGCTGCAGCAGCCGCAGCAGCATCTCCGTCTGGTAGTCGCTCATGGCGTCCATGTCCAGCTGAGCAGGGGCCGGTGGAGAAAGCAGCAGCAGTAGCAGCAGCAACAGGTGGCGGCAGCAGATGTAAAAATTTGGCCTCCTAAAAGCTGAAGGACTTGCCAGGATACTGATCTAGGTTGTTCTCCAACCTCAGCCACCGCCAGTGCTGTAGCAGGGCTAACCAGCAGCTGAAGAGCTGCACAACCAGCCAACACATGTGTGTTTCTGGCTGGCGGAAACGTCCTGCCTTACCTGTGCACACACATCGCCCCAGTCCAGCCGCACAAGCTGAGCCACATTTGTCATGCGCCGCTGCAGCGCCTTGTTGCCGGCCATCGCTGCCAGCTGCTGCTGCTCAGCCCAGCCGAGGCAGTTTTCAACAAGCTCCCTCAGCGGCCTTGGAGGCACACCACCCCAGCTGCCGCTGTCTATAACAGCCTGCTGCTGCTGCTGCTTTGCTGGTTTGTCGTCCTCGTCATCGTCCCAGCCTTCGCTGCTGTCACCATCAACATCCATAGCAGCTGCGCCAGCGTCTGCTTCATCATCGGAAAATGGCTTCCCATCCTCCTCATCGCTGCTGCTGTTATCATCATCTGAGCCAGCCTTTGCACCTGCTGCAGCCTTCTTACTGCTGCCAGCAGCAGCAGCAGCAGCAGGGGCCTCTTCAGTGTCGCTGTCGCTGTCAGGAGACGCGTCCTCGTCGCTGCTGCTGCTGTCACCTGGCTGCTGCTGCTGCTGCTGCATGCTGGGGTACACTGCGCGCTGTGCTGCTGCCATGTCAGGCTGCACCGGCAGCTTTAGCAGGAACTGCGAGACAACAACAATGCAGCAGCAGTAGCAGAAGCAGCGGCAACAAAAGGTTTGACACTGTTGGCCAGACAGACACACTTGCGGCAACGCTGAACATGCGTCGATACTGCAGGCGCAACTGGGCAGAGACCAGCCACTGTTCAATCAGCAGCACAGCACATGCACGCATCAACGAAGACAAACCTGTGCAGGTGACCCAGCAGCAGCAGCAGCGGCAGCAGCGCCTCACCTTGCCTAGGTTGAAGCGCTCATTCAGCACGTTCCACTAGCAGCAGCACATGCACGCGCCAGCATCGCAACAGAACCTGTGCAGGTGACCCGGCCACAGCAGCAGCAGCAGCAGCAGCAGCAGACCCTCACCTTGCCTAGGCTGAAGCGCTCATTCAGCACGTCCCACTTGCCCTTGAGCCCAGCAGCAGAGCCGTGCCCCTCGTCATCACTGCTGCTGCTGTAGAAGCGCTGCTCAGGGTCATGCTGCTGCTGCTGCCGATCGTCGTCGCTGTCATCGTCGCTGCTGCCACCAGTTGCTGCGGCCGCTCCTGCGCTGTTCTCAAACACCACTTCATGAAACTCCTCATCGCTGCTGCCGTCCTCGTCGTCAGCATCACCACTGCTGCTGCTGTCGCCCTTTTTTTTCCTCCGCTGCTGCTGCTGCTGCTGCTGCCGCTGCCCAACAACCTGCCAGCCGCCAATGCGTGTGCGCAGCGTTCTAGGAGGCAGCTTCCCATCCCAAGCGGCAGGCCCTAGCTCCGCACCCGCTGCCACTGCTGCTGCCAGCTGCTGCTTGCTGACTGTGCGCACATCATCACTGATGCTGACGAGGCGAGCCACCTTAACAGATTTCAGATGCTGACTAGGCTTGTATGATGTGCCTGTGGCTGGGCCCGCCACCCGCAGCCGCTTCACTAGGAACTCATCCTCTTGCAGGACTTCACGGTAGCGGTACACGTCGTGCGCTGCGGTACAGCAGTACAATGGTACAACACAGTAAGACCGCGGCAGGACAAGATGTGGCAGCTGAGACACAGTCTTATTTGAGTTTTGGCGCGTGTTTGTACATGTCTCTCACTGCTCTGCATTACATAGACATGAGCAGCGGAATTAGAGCGTGCTATGTGCCACTGTTGCTTCATGCGCAGAGACTGAAGGCAACCACATATGACAGCAAGCACCGCCAGCACCCGAGGGCTGCACACCAGCAGTACGCAGCTGCATACTGCAACCAATACAGCCCCAAACTCACTTGCCGCATCGCTGCCGTCTAATGCCACATGCCCGATGACCTGCGCAGGCGTGTGGCCTTCGCCCTGCTGCTGCTGCTGCAGGCCTGCTGCTGCTGCTGCTGCTGCTGCCGGGCCTTTCAAGTGGCTTAACGCTGGTGGCTCTGAGGGCAGGTGGATGTTGCAGCCGTGCAGTAGTGACACCGGCAGCTGCAGCAGCAGCACAGGCGGGGACAGGGCATACAGGCAGGCAGATGGTGAGCATGCATCTCATGCTTGCGGCCAGGCTGCTGCAGCAGCCCTGCAGGGCTGCTGCAGCTGTGATTGTGACAGTGATACTGGCAGCCGCAGGCAAGGGAATGAGACAGCAGCAGGGAGACAGGCAGTACAGGCAGCTGCAGAGATGGCCCGGCAGTATGGCGGCTGGCTTGCAGCAGCAGCACTTGCATTGGGCAGCTGCAGCTGCCTGTAATGAACAGCCACAAAACCTAGCACCAACCATCCTGTATGATTTATAAAGCTGTTATATAAGCTGTTATGAAACTCTTACATATACGATTCACCACTCACCCCTGCTGGCAGGCGCAGCACCCACACCTCCTCGTCCTGCTGTGCCTGTGCAGCAGCAAAGTCCAGCGGGCAGCTGAAGTCCAGCTGCTGCAGGCCCAGGCCCTCAAAGGGCAGTGGGGGGCTGGGCAGGCTGCTGCTGCTGCTGCCAGGTACAGCAGCTGTGCCATGCTGCTGCTGCTGCTGCTGCTGGGGGTGGTCCTGCTGCTGCTGGTGTTTGTCTTTCTTGTCGCGCTTGTCTTTCTTTGCTGAGTCAGGCTGCTGCTTGTGCTCCTTGTGCTTCTTCTCTTTGTGCTTCTTCTCCCTGCAGGGCAGCAGGGCAGTGGTGTGTCAGGCTGATGGGCAGCAACACTACATAGCATAGTGTACGGGATTGCTGTCATGTGCCACAGATGTGGAAGCAAGAGGCACTTGCTGCAGAGCCTGCTGGCTGTCAGGGCACTGCAGAGCAGCTGGGTTCAAGCATGTGTGGTGGGTGCCACCCTAACACATATGAATGCACACATAATACATGCGTCAAATTGGATACTGTTGTGGATACAGGCAGCAGCACTTGCTTTCCTGCTTTTGCTGCTGCTGCTGCTGCCGCTGCCGCTGCTACTGCTGCTGCTGCAAATGCTGCCCCTCACTTGTGCTCTTTGCCCGGTTTTGCTTCCCCCATGCTGATAGCCTACTCAAGTACTACCAGGTTTCAAGAGTCGTTGATTTGACGCTTTGCAGTACGGAGAGTGTTAGAAGCGCAGTTGAGTGCCGAGCAAGTCTCGCCGCAAGGGTTTGTTCGCGCAGAACACGACTGCTGAGGAGAGGCGGGTGTAAGTAACGACTTGCACTGCTGATGAGCCATAGTTAAGCGCAGTTTGCTGCTTGGGCACAGCCCGTCACGAGTCTCCCCGTCACCTGTCAATGACAGTCACCTGGCTGCTGCTGCAGGCCCACCTAGTGCTAGTAGCCTTCGAGTAGCAGTGCTCGTGGTGGGTAATCTGCACCAGCATCCCACGGAGAAAGTGATCACAGAGATTCATATGTATTTTGTATGTCCTGGTATGGCTGTCCACCCCAGCTGGCTGATGTCCCAGACACGACAGGGACCTATGCTCAGTTCAATGAAGTAGATGTTGTGACCCAACCACCACTCCAAAGGAAATTGTTCTAAAAGCTATGATTTCGTCAAATTAAACTACGTGCTGAGTATGTGGGTGTCAAGTATCATGGACTTGTCTGTGGAGAACCACAGATGCCAGTCAGTCCGTGTGGTGTCTGACTTGCAGGTGTGGCGCATTGAACCTTCTAGAGGTGCGGTGTGGTTGCTAAGATGAAGAAATTTACTTTAAATATTGTGCTTGCTTTACTTATTGTGGTTGCTTTAAATATTGTGCTTGCTAGCTTTAAATATTGTGCTTGCTCCTTACAGGTTGCACTTTGTTCGAGTTGCGGCTGAACTGCACATGTGCATCCCGTTGCAGCTGGTGGTTCCTTTGATAACTGCCGTTTGAGACCAAGCGGGACGTTGAAAATTAAATTTAGCTTTTGCATGATAACCCAGATATGTGCCTACATACGGAACACCTACGTCGTTTCATGCCTTACCCCCTGACTTTGAATACCATGTAGCATGGTGATGTTCATTGCCAGGCATGTATGAGCCCGACGACGTTGGGTGAAGAGGGAAGCTTTTACGACGGTTTCAATCCTTTGCTATGTACCATTGCTTAGTTTTGTGGGCTTAATGGGGAGCTTGCTGGATGGGATTTGTCACATAACCTACATAATGCAGCGCAGGTGCCGTGGAGCTGCAGCTACACAGGCTGTTGCGCAGATCCAGCTAGTAATATTCAATCAAACCATGCAATAATGACTTCGACGAGCACAAATCGAACCTGGCTGGGCAGGTGCTTCATCCGAGCGAACATTGGTTTTAGGCGGGCGACGAATTAGCTGCCTGCCGGACAGCCGGCCCCAGGAGACAACAATACCGGCCTACAAAGCGACCACATAAGTGCATAGTGTAGTTGCTGCATAGCCGTGGCCTTCGCCTTTCCATCTATCTTCGCTTCACCCTGCCTGCCTCGTTCATCCCACACACTCTAAGCCCTCTTCAACATTTCTTCGCTCCTCTTGCATTCTTCATCCTTGCTTAGACACGGCTTGATGCTATAGCTTCTGTGCCTGATAGCAGGAAGCCCGGCAGATAGGCCTTGCTCCGCTGTGGCAGGCAAAAGGTCTAGCCCAGCTCTGGGGCCATATATAAATGATAGGCACGATGTACAACAACAGCTACCAAGCTTTACCCAAGTCTTACGGCTATGGAGGCAGCTACGGGTGAGCGAGGCAGGTCGGGTGGTGCAGTTGCGCGCTGGTGTCAGCCCCTGTACGTCCTGGCTGCGGCCTGCCATTGCCGACGCACATGATTGCTCAGTATCCAAATCACAAGCAATGTGCGAATCTGGTCTGACCTGCAGGCCCCGCAGCAAAAAGGGAAGCTCGGGAGGGGTGGTCACCACAGTGGCCTTTGTGGTGCTGGTTCTAGCTTGCGGAGGCCTGTCGCTGTCTTTCATGTCAGCCAGATCACACCTGCATGACATGGCGATCCACCACGAGGCACTGCAAGAGGAGCTGACATTCAACAAGAACCACCTGCACCACGTTGAGGCAAGTGACCGCTGCTACTGCTGCTGCTGCTGCTGCTGCTGCGCTTGGCCGCGGCAGGAACAGCAGCTTGCTTTTCTGCAACCTGCTACAGGCAGCTTTAGTCCGTGACAATCTACAGCGGAGCTGCTGGCTAGCAGACGTTAGGGCAATCTTAATGCAGTAGCATATGCCGCAAAAGTGGCATATGTTGAGCAGCAGCTGACCAGATCTGTCTGTTGTGCCGTGTGTGCTTGCAGGCTCAGCTTGCCAGCCGGGAGCTGGACTATCAGCACCTGTCATCGGAGCTGCACAGCCATGTGGGCGGCAGCACGCAGGAGCTGGAGAATCTGCGCCAGCAGGTGCGGCATTTGAAAGCAGTCCCACACGCGTGGCAGCCCTGACAGCAGCAGGAAAAAGTAAAACATAAATGCACAGCTTGTTCGTGTGCTGTTTGCTGCTGGAGATAGGCAGACAGCTGGTCAAGGACAATGCAGGTGCCTGTGCTTGCAGGAAGCGGCAGTATTTACATAGGTCAGGGTGGCTGCAGGGAAGTGTGTCCCACAATGTTGCAGCTTGACAGTTGTGGTGCACTCTGCTCCTGCGCTGTTGTGGAAGACTGCCAGCATCTGTTACTGCTGAGTTCATGGAAGTAACGGCTGCATGCTGCCACTGTTTTCTGTTCCTGCAGAAACGCACATCGGACCAGGCGCTGACCACAGCCAACGAGGAGCTGGCTCGCGTCAAGCAAGAGTGAGTGCCTGCTGCCTGCTAGCTGCTGTCCTGCAAGGCTGCACCAACCACTCACTGTGCAAACGCCACATGCCCCTGCATCAATTCTCTCTGCCGGCACACCTGCACTCCCCGTCCACTCCAGTCTCCAGCTGCCAGCACTATAACTGCGTCCTGCAACGTCCCCGACACATCTCTGACGGTTGCTGCTGCTGCTGCTGTTGCAGCCTGGACGCCACGAATGCGCTGGTGGAGGCGTACAAGCAGCACCTGAGTGATGAGGTGGCCAGCCACCACCAGCGCGAGGAGAACTGGCTGCACATCCAGGAGGACTGGGAGCGCCTGGAGAAGGAGATGGAGGCGGAGGTCAACTCGTGAGTGGCGCTGCTGCTGCTGCTGCAGCTGCATTTGCATCTGCAGGATCTGCCAAAGATTGCCAATCGGTGTGTTACTCACTGCATAGACCCGAAGAATTGCGTATGGTCGGCACCCTGTGTGTCCTGGCACAGTTTGGCTTGGTACAAAGGGGCGGCTGCGTTTTTCTGCTGTGAGCGCAATGCGCGCTGCTTTGCAGGACATCTGCTGTGTGTTCACCTGCATCAACTCACAGAGGCTTCTGCTGCACGCCTCCTTCTGCAGGTTGCGCCAGCAGCTGCAGGCTGCTAAGCTGCAGATCCCAGCTGGCGTGAAGGAGCACCACACCATGCCGCAGCATGTCAACCCAGAGGCCGCCCGCCCCCATGACCCCATCTATGACAACCTGCCTCCTGCACACATCCCAGCACACCAGCAGCAGCAACAACAACAGCAGCGCCAGCAGCAGCCGGTGGCTACGCCTGTGCCTGTGCCTGTTCAGCAGCAGCAACAGGTGCCTGTGCCTGTTCAGCAGCAGCAGCAGCAGCAGGTGCCGCAGCCTGCGGCAACTCCCGCACAGCAGCAGCAGCAGCACCAGGCCGGCCAGCCCCAGCAGCAGCAGCAGCAGCAGCAGCACAACCAGCAGCAGCCGCCCATGCCTGCTCCTCCTGCGCCTGCCGCCAACCTGCACCACAATCCCCACTACGACTTCCACCTGGAGACACATGACCACGAGACACACGACTGGCAGCCTGACTTCTTTGACCACAACAACCACTATGCTGACTACCCAGGCTGGGTGGACGAGCCACAGCACGAGCAGCAGCACCACGATGCCCACCACCAGCAGCAGCAGCACCACGATGCCCACCACCAGCAGCAGCAGCAGCAGCAGCATGCCGGTCACCACGAGCAGCAGCACGGCGGCAATGTGCACCATGAGTGGCACCACCAGGATGACAGCCACCACTTCCACCAGCAGGACCCCCACCACCAGCAGGACCCACACCAGCAGCAGCAGCAGCAGCAGCAGCAGCAGCAGCACGGCCAGGCCCACCAGCAGCAGCAGCAGCACCATGATGGCCATTGGGATCACACTGCAGGCCACGGCCAGGAGGTGTATCAGGCACATCATGATGACTGGCACGCTGCCCCAGCAGGCCATGTGCATGATGACTTGAGCATGAAGCTGGGCCTGGGTGGCGGCCATGCGGCACACCACCAGGACCCGCACCAGCAGCAGTGGCACCACTGAGCAGCAGTGGCACTGACTGGGTGGTACGGATAGCTGCGTGCAGTAACTTGCGCCTGCTGGCTGGACAATGGGGGTGGAAGCAGTGGCAGCTGGGTTGGGATGTGTGGTGCAGGCTGGTGCCATGCTGCGCATAGAGGGTGGCTGCTGTGGTGAGCAGGCAGGCATGCACAGGTTGTGAAGCTGCAGGTAGGACATAGCTTGCCAGTGTGGCTGCTAGCGGAGGTCTCACTGACTAGATGTGCAGCAGCTTTGTGCGCCGCTGTGTGCCGGCTTTGGAGCACAGCGTGCATGTGCGTAGGCGCGTAGGTGTGTGCGAGGCCCGTTGCTGCTGCCTGGGAACAACTCAAGCTACAGACGTGCTTGAGAGTGTTCCGTATCATCTCGCATTCAGCAAGTTGTGTGGTGGCGGCTCTGTGCACACGGTTGCGGTTGGTGCGCGTGCGCATGTGCTGCCTGGTCGGAGATGTACAGCAGCAGCAAGGGCAGCTTGCAGGAATGAATTGCATGGCTGCTGTGGCAGCCTGTTGTTAGGTGGCAGAGGAGAGCTAGCAGTCGAGCTAGCCCTTGCACATATGAGGCCTGCTGGGCTGTAAAGGCGGGTGTTCCATGGTCATTTGTACAGGCTTGTGTTGGTTGCACCGTGATTGGCAGGTGCTGCGGCAGGTTGACAGTTAGGACAGACAAGCACTTCTGGTGTGTACATATGCCTTGTGCAGGCACTGCGCAGAGGTTTGTGTGGGCTAGTTAAATCCATCAGAGAACTTTGGTTGTTTGCTGCAGCGGCAAACAAACGATGGGGTGTGGTTTGGGGTTTGGGGTATGGGGGCTGCTGGAGCCTCAACTGAGTGCACATTCTTTTTGCGGCCCTGATCTGCCTTGTGTCGTGATCACGGAATACCTGGCTGCAACATGCTGGGTGGAACGGGCACTACAGTATGCAGAGTCATGCAGCTGCGCCTGCCATGCGGCGCTGCCGCGGCGAGGAGCGGGGTCTATTGATTGTAGCTGTTGAGATCAAGTGCGATTTTGGCACCTGTAACTGCACATTGGTCCTATGCATGAGCAGAATCGTGTGACAGATGGGATTTCAGCGCCGCAATAAACAACATGCTGTTGTCAGGCCTGCCATTACACAACAAAGTACACTGTGGTAGCGAATCCACACCTGGCAAGCACACCAGGCTTGTGCAGCAGCACCTGTGCCTAATGGCGAGCTGAGCATGTCGCTGCAAAGCCCAGCAGCACAAGGCGTTTCCCATCTCTGTTAGTGTCCTGAGGTTTGTGTACAGGTGTTGAAGAGCTGGTGCCCACGAGACGGTGCTTCTTCAGTCATGGCAGCAGTACCGTACTGTCTAGGTCTGCAATAGTCGCATTTTGCTTGAGCTCCTGTAGGTTTGTTCAGACCTGAGCACGAAAGATTGTCACGACGTCCGTGTAAAGGCCGCTCGCAAGCTTGCACCCTCGACTGCTGCACCTCAGCTGACAAACTGTCACCGTCAACTCTGATCAGGCCTTGCAGTGCAGTAAAGGTTTTCATTGGCCTACAACTGTTCTTCAGTGCAACATTTCGAAACATTCAACACCTTCTGCAATCAAAGAGCTCTGCTGCCTGCTGTCTTTGTACTTGCTGCTTTTTATCGCAAAGCAAACACCGCACTGTTGGTGTCATCGTTGATCCTTAGCCCTAGTGCAGCGCGTCTCACCAGGCGGCCGCAATCTACAAATGGCAGAGGAGAACAGGCCAGAGCAGTCAGGAGAGGAGCAGCAGCCCGATTTCTCCAAGCGTCATCCTCTTGAGCACAAGTGCGTATTTATTGTGGCAGCTGACAGGGCGGGGTGGTTCTCGCCTGGTGCTGTCAGCTCGCAGCAGGACAGGCTGCACACCGCAAGTCAGGCAGCCGTACTCACTAGCATGCCGTATTGGGGTCGGGTGATTAGTTTAGGCAGTGATCAGGGCCGCGGCATGCGTGCTTGGCAAAGCCAGCTGCCCCATGCACCTGCTGGTGCTTGCGGCGCTATGCAGTAGCAGCAGCTGGCTGCCGCAGCACGTAGATCATGTGAAACATGGAATTGGTTTGTGCCATAAATGAGTTTATAGCTGCAAGCTCAGTGACAAGCTGTTGTGATGTTTGAGGCACTGCTGCGTGCGAACATGTTGGATTGCAATCCTGCAGTCGTGCAGCATGGTCGCTGCACAAGTTGCCGGCCTGCACAGCATACCCATTGGAGGTCCTTCGCTTGACTGCATCTGTGGAACATGTGTTGACGTTCACAGATGTACTGCTCAGCATGTGTGGTGTTGGTGGTATGCAATGGTTGCATCTGCATCCAGTCATCAAACATTGATGCCATCAATGCCAGTGCCCCGTTGTGCGCTGCTGGCGCGAGTGCTGCTCAACTACCGCCACATGACCATCACTGCCACCCGCCGCACGTGCAGGTGGACGCTGTGGTTTGACAACCCCGCAACAAAGCAGAGCCTAACACGCTACGGCCAGGGCCTGAGGCCAGTCTACTCATTCGACAGCGTAGAGGACTTCTGGTGGTGCGCAGCTGTCTTTTTTGCTTTGTCTTGATTTACAGCAGTGTTGCTGCGCAGCTGGCTGGCATTGTATGTCTGATGCT
This sequence comes from Tetradesmus obliquus, assembly GCA_030272155.1. Lineage (NCBI taxonomy): Eukaryota > Viridiplantae > Chlorophyta > Chlorophyceae > Sphaeropleales > Scenedesmaceae > Tetradesmus > Tetradesmus obliquus. The sequence goes on along the minus strand of CP126200.1, from coordinate 833,960 downwards.
GGTACGCGGCCTGATCCCTCGTCAGTAACGTCAATCAGTGCAGTGGGATTGCCGGCAGCATCCTAGCATCCACTTGGCAGCTGCTGCAGGTGCAGGTTCTGCTTGGACACTTGCTTGCAGGAATTGGCACACGCGCCTGTTCTCTTGTGCCTCTCTTCATGCATTGCCTCACGCACCTCCTGAGCTGCGTCCTGCTCTCAGCCCTTTGTTGCTTGCTACTGTGTTGTTGCTCTTTGCCACAGCCTGTACAACAACATCAAGGCGCCCAGCCAGCTGCAGCCCAGCGCCACCTACTACCTGTTCAAGGACGGCATTGAGCCCAAGTGGGAGGACCCCAAGAACGCGCACGGAGGCAGCTGGACCTGCAACGCGCCGCGCACGCCCAATGGCCGCGCCACGCTGGACGCCTGGTGGCTGCACGCGGTGAGCATGAGGAGGGGATGAGGACAGGATGAGGACAGCCGTTTGTGGGTGGATTACAGTAGGAAGGAGGGCTTGCAGGACGGGGTGTAGCATGAGCAGGTGTGGCTTGCAGGAGCGGGGACGGTGGCATGCAGGCAGAGGTGGCTCGCAGGAGGAGCAGGAAAGGTGGCATATGAGCAGGTGTGCTTGCAGGAATTGAAAGGAGGGCTGCAGCTAACAATAAGAATGCTTGCAGGACAGGGGTTGCAGCAACAGTCTGAAAGCGTTCCAGCTGCAAGCAGCGCCTGCGCAGGCAGTGTTGCACTTGCAGGAAGCGCTTTGAAATGTTGCGGCGGTCTCAAGTATGCGCCAACAGGACTGCTGGTTTGTTGCAGTAGGCTCGGTGTGTTCAGCTGCCGAATGAGCAGTAGCATACACTGTTACATCGCTCTCCTAGCAGCGACTGTGGCTACCCAGCTACTAGGCCCAATTTAACTTCCGGGCTGTGGATACTTGCTGGCACAGCTCTGTGGCTGCCTGTTGCTAAACTCAGTACTGCTTGCTTGTTCTGCCTGCCTCCCGTCTTGCGTGCTGTAGGTGCTGGCCTGCATTGGCGAGCAGTTTGACGAGGGCGATGAGGTGTGCGGCGTGACGGTCAACATCCGCGCAGGCAAGGACCGCATCGAGCTGTGGACCAAGACCGCAGCCAACGAGGCGCTGCAGATGAGCATAGGCAAGCAGCTGAAGCAGCTGCTGGACATCCCGGACTCCAACAAGATCGGCTTCGTGGTCTTCGTGAGTGCCCGCTGCTGCTTGTATGATAGTTCAGATGCGCAGTATTTTCAACACAACAGTGCTGCAGCGTTGCGGGTTTTGCTGGTAGCGCATGCTGCTTGGGGTGTCCCATTATGGGCAGCAGCCTAGCAGTTGTCCTGCAAGCTTGTGCCGTGGAGCACAGCTGCAGAAGCCGCGTGCAGCACTCCGTGTTTGCCTCTGCGTTGCGGCTGTTGGTCTCGATTGCAGTATCGACCTGTGCACAAACGTGGTACGGCACATGCCACAAATGCTGTGCTGCAATGCTGATGTTTTGCTGCCTGCACTGCTTGCTGCTGCAGAGCGAGAAGCTGACCAGCGGCAAGGGCAAGGACAAGTACTCCATCTAAGCAGCAGCGGGCAGCAGCAGCAGCGGGCAGCAGCGGCTGCCAGTTGTGCTGCGCGATGCAGAGGTGCTGCTTTTGTGCAGCTTGGTGTCGCAGCTTTTATTGCATGTTGTGATGGCAGCAGCTGGCGCGCACAGTGTGAGATGCACTCTGCGTGACACGCGGCCTGAGTTGTCGCTTGGGTAGGGTAGCTGTGTGCGGTCAGAACTGTGCTGGGTACAGTGTGCGCTGCATGGAGCGGATGATTGAGGGCTGATTGTGCTTGCACACCAGAGACTCGGGTTTGCAGGGGCAGTGTCCTGTTGCCTGCTGGCGTAGCTTACTATGTGCTAAGCAGCATCGTGTCAGGGCTGGTTTCATGCGGTTGCAGACCAGTGAAAGGGCCAGCATCTTGCAGGACGCATGTGTGTGTTTGCCTGCTGCTGTAGCAGCAGCGCTACGCACGCACAGAGAAGTTGTGCATGCTCTGTGTTTAGCATGAAGTTGCTTTTGCAGTGTAGCTGAAGGCATGCAATGCGTCATGGAGTGACATATGCACAATTTTGCACAACATGTGTGCTGGCGGTTGCCGTGGCGTAGGACATCTTGTGTGCTGGGCGGAGTGCAGGCTGGGCTGTGTGTAGCGACAGCAGGCGCATTTGGCAGTTGCGTGCTCATCTGCATACGCAGCTGCATGATGCACGGCCGACCATTGCACCGCTGGGCGTGAAGGCTGCACATGCTCCTGCTGTTGTGCGGCAGGGATGACACACAGCGCAATGGCGTGTGGCAGTGGTGCTATCCCGTCCTTATATTGCTGGGAGCAGGCACATTGTTGTACAACGGCTGTAACCTTCCAGGTTCCACTGCTCAGGCAGCGTGCCCCTGTTTCATCAGATGCAAGCTGCGCATACAGAGGATGCTGCAGGTACTCCTGCAAGCAGCATGCAACACGAGCAGCAAAAAAAACACGAGCAGCAAGGCGGAGTGTGACGGCCCTGCTTGCAGGAGGCATTTGACGCTGCAGCGCGGATAGCACAGCGCTCCACAGGAGCAACGCTAATAAAGCTTTACGACTGCTTGACGACTGAAACCTTGCTAGCTAAAGCCCCCTGGCAGGGGTTTAGCAGAATGTCTGTGCAAGACAAGGGTTGCTGGCGGCTGTGAACAGCTGCTTGCAGGACAGTTTGCCAATGCACAGTAACGGTGTTGTTCAATCTACACCAGATTGGCCGCTCAATAAGGCTGCTTCAGCAGGGCTGTGTCGTGCAAAACACTCTACCATCCTGCCATATAATGCATTGTAACCAGCTCGTTCAGCGTGCAGGTGTCCATAGGCACGTTCACAAGCAGCAGTAGCTGGAACCTTGGGTGTACTGCTTCTGACCTGCAGGTGCCCTGGTTGCAGGTATGCTTAAACCAAAACTACAAACGCTGATAGTTATTATGTTGGTTCATTACTGGTTTAGCAGATGCCACCTTGCAGCGCCTCCTGTGTTCCGAATGCAAACGGTTCATATCTTTGCGATACCACCAGTGAGCCTTAGCAAGAAAACGCGTTTCGCAACTGCTCGAGAACCTGTCAAGCAACCAATTTTGGTCCCTTGCGATCAGCCAGAGCAGTACCAGCTGAGTTAGTGTCCAGCAAAGAGTGCATTCAATTCCTGGCTAGCTGTTGCTCGATCTGCAGGTTTTCACCCTCTGCAGAACTGTAGGTCCGATGGCTAGGCCTTGCAGATACTCAACCAACAAGCTTCTGGGCAGCGGAGCAGCACTGGCAAGCCTTGGTGAGCAGCTGCTGCTCAGCAGCAGTACATGCACTGTATTGCACCAGCACAGCTGCAGCGACAATCGCTTGTTTGCTGCGGGTATGCTGCAATGCTAAAGCTGCATGCCCCTGCTTGCAGGCTTAGTGCATACCCTGGGCTCCTTGCAGTTCAAAAATGCTTTTGGGGCTGCAGGTAAGGGCAATTGGTGGGGAAGCTGTTGCATGTGAGGTGCTACTCAATTCAATCAGAGTTCAAGAGCAGGTCTGCCAGAACTGAACTAAACGCTAGCTGTTCTGAACTGCATTACATGCGCACGTGCTTGGTTGCTGCACGCGTGTGAGTTTGCGACCCTTGCATGTGTGGCTCTTGATGTGTACACAGTTGACGTGCCAGGCTGCTGCTGCTGCTGCTGCTGTGTCCTGCGGTGTACTGCACTGTCGCTTCTGCAGTTGGAGCGGTAGGGCTTGCTGTTGGAGCTGCCCTGCTGTTGGCAGCAGCGCTGGTGCTGTTGCAAGGTAAGCTTACACGGCCCTGCCGGCAACATGGCTTGGAGTGTCAGGCCCACTGCATTCAAAAGCCATTCAAGTTGCACCGCCAGGCATGCAGCTTCAAAGAACAAGAAAGCAAGCATGCAGTAGGTTCACAGGCTTTCACCAAAGCCGTGGGGCACACGACTACTCACAGCCCCTGCTGCTGCTGCTGCTGCTGCTGCTGCTGCTGCTGCTGCTGCTGCTGCTGCTGCTGCTGCTGCTGCAGGCAGGAAGTCTCAGGCACATGCACCTGGCGGGCCACAAGCAGCAGTGCTGTTGCCGCGCTGGGCAGCACACAGCCTGAGTGGCCTGGGCGTGTGGCTGCTGCTGCTGGTGCTGGTGCGCGCTGCAAGCCCGGATGTGCGGTTTAGCGGCTTCCCTGATGCGTGCCCCTACACCAAGCAGCTGGGATGCAGCAGGGTGGCTGCAGACAACCCCCACAGGTAAGGGCCTTCCAGCCAGTACAATGGCTCAGATATAAGAAAATTTTAGATAATTTTGAGTGACGGGGGCTTCTGCTGCAGATATGTGTGGAGCTGGTGCTGCAAGATGTGCGGCAGCAACGCAATGCGTGGCTGTGGCGTGGCAGCAGGTGTGCGGCTGGGCTGGGCTGCCATGGCGGTGTGCAGGAGCTAATCGCCACTGGGCATGTTGCTTGCCTGCTACTTCAATAGACTGATGCGTTGTTGGAGCTTGATGAAGATTCTAAGGAACCAGTCTCATGCCTTGGTAGATGGGGCTATTGCTCTCACTGCAGCAGCCCTCGCGCGCGCATTTGAGCTGATAGCGTGCATGCACCATCTGTGCCCCTGTCAGCCGATGTACAAATCGACCCTGCTTGCCACCTGCTATCTGTCATTTTTTATGCACACAGGAATGCAGGCTGGGAGCCTGTGCCACTGCCAACCACATTGCCAGCAGCAGCCAGCGCTGTGCTGCAGTGGATCAAGCAGCAGCCGCGCACAACAGTACTGGCAGTGCACGGGCCACCTTCCTCCGCTGGCGCAGCTGCAGCTGTCCAACAAGAGACGGCCATACACGCGCGCTTTGTTAGCCTGCTGTGGGGTTTTGCGGACGATGTTTTTGTGAGGCTAAGCTGCAACGCAGACAGTGGTGCGGTGCTGCTGGAAGCGCAGGGGCAGCTGCGGGTAGGTGTTGGGGACATGGAGGTGAACGTGCAGCGCAATGCAGCGCTGATGGCAGCGATGAAGGCGGCAGCGCAAGACGGGCAGCTGCCGGCAGGCAAATGTAGTGCTGCGGCTGCGGCTGGTGGGTCTTAACACAACCAATTCGCTCATGTTTACATGCAAACGCGAGCTCTCTGCCAACAATTCCAATTTAGGACCCAGGCTGGCACATGATTCGTTTCTCTGTGCCTGGCGTCATGCTATGCTTGCAAACATGATGAAACGACGCTGCATCCTTCATCAGCGCCAAATTGGTGCAGGGCTTATGGCGATGTTTTCATGGCGCCAATGCCAACATGCCTGTTCAGATTGTGATGGTGTTCAGTAGGGCCTGGTTTGCATGTTTTTGTGCACACTGTGTTATGGGTCTGGCTTGCCAGCTGTGCTTGCCTGCCGGTATGCCAGGCGCCAGGACTGGTGCAAGCCACAGGGTAGTGCCCTGTTTGATTCAATTCGAACAAGATCAAAAAGCACCACCAAATCCGCTTTGCGTCCCTGAGTAGGAGGTGATCACCAGTGAGAACACCAGTAGTGATCTTGGCCTTGTCTGTTTCCACGTTGCTCTTCTCTGCGCAGCCCACTAGTGAGAAGTACTTCTCCTGTAACGTCTCAAACTTCGGAAGTGGGTGTGGGACGGTGATCTACAGGCAGCTGTCTTGATGCTACCATGCTGTTGCTTGGTTTTGAGCATGTCATACGGGCTCGAGCTTTTAGTGGGTGTTGGTGTTGAGCTGGTACAGTGTTGGTAACATCACAATGAACATCACCGCTACGGTCATTGGCGCCAACAACCAAGACCACCTCAAACAAAGGCAATTGGCGTTTCACTCTCATGAAAAAAATTCAGATGGATGCATCAATGAGATGCCGCAGCTGAAATGGCAGGTGATTTGCATCCCTTGCTCTGCACGGCAACGCCACGAATGCAGTTGCTGCTCATGCATGTGCTGCTTCGGTAGACCCAGTTCGCCATGTGCAACATGCTATGCATCTGGTGGACTGCTGCTGCTGCTGCTGCTGTTGCGCTAGTGTCAGCGTGTGTAGCAGCAAGCCCTGGCTCGCTGGCAGCTGCTGCTTTGCTTGCACCCCGAGGCGCAGCAGCAGCAGCAGCAGCAGCAGCACCTGCTGCACCTGCTGCACTGCCAGTTGCTGTTGGCAATGATCGCTTCTTGACGCCTAGTGGCTCGCTGGCTGCTGCTGCACCTGCTGCTGCTGGTGCTGCTGCTGCACTTCCTGCTGCTGCTGCTGCTGCTGGTGGCACATCTGGCCCACCAGGGAGGTAGTGGGAGATGGGGAAGTTTGTCTTTGCTGCAGGATTTGATGTTGAGGCATGGCACACATGCAGTGCGGCATCGATGCAGATGTCAGCAGCAGATGTCAGCAGCAGGAAGTGGGCTTGCTGCTCTTCATACCCGGCTGGAGACGCAAGAGCAGTGCAATGCCGGGGCCAGTTGTGAACCGCATCATACCACACAAAAGACATACGCTGCAAACTGTGTCTGCTCACCATAGCGGCCGTGTATCTCCACCGCCTTGGCGTCACATGCTGCTCCTGCCCTCCTCGGGCGTGTCAAAGTAGCCCAGGGCAAACCTGACCTTTTTGTGGCCCGATCTCTTATCCCAGGACACACCCCTGCAGCACCGGCAGCAGCAGCAGCGGCAGGAACGCTGTGTCAGCAAGTCGGCACCCCACTGTCACGTTTCAGTCCCAACTGCGCCAGCGGCCCGCCTTCCTGTCCCAGAACAAGCTCCTGCGGCAAAGGCAGCAGCAGCGGCAGCACAAGTGTGTCAGCCAGCCAACATGCAACTCTAGTGCTTGTGCTGCAAAGAAAGGGGGAAAGCAGCAAGTGTAAGTGGGACGGAGAGACAACGAGGGAGGTGGGCTGGGAATTGGAAGACTGAGCGTGAGGGAAAGCAGGGGATATCTGGTTGCAGGATCTGCGACAGGCCTCAGTCACACATTAGTTGCACAACAGCGGCACAGAAGCACAACACGCCCGCCTTAGCGTGAGCGCATGCAAGCCTCTACGCTGCATGCTGCCAAGCCACGTCCATGCGTATGTATATATGTGTAGCTCTTGATAGCACTGAAAGCTTGTGGGATACAGATGAGCACAGCTGTCACCGCTCAGGGCAGTGTAAGCAGCGGTGTAAGCAGCAGTGCAATTTTCACTATGAGCCACTTGTTGGTTCCTGATTGGGGTTCGCACTCCTTGTTGAGTGGAGCATGCGATCATTATCGAGCAAAGCCATAGCACACATGCTGGAGCATGGAATGTAAAGTAATGTTTGCAAGCAGCTCACTTGAGAGCGCTCTTCCTGGGCAGAAACTTCTGCACCCGGCGGCCGCGTTGTTGCCTGCGGCGGCGGCCGTCATTGCCAAGGCCGCCGCTGCCACCAGCAGCAGCAGCCGCCGCAGCAGCAGCAGCAGCAGCAGGCTCATCAGCGCCGTTGCTGCCAGCAGCTCCGGCTTCGACAACTGCTGCCTCATTTCCTGCTGCTGCTTGCTGCTGCTGCTGCTGCTGCAGTCCAATGTTTGATGTGCTGCCGTCGGCTGCAGCTGCTGATGTAGTGGTTCCTGCATGCTCAGTTGCCATCCGTGCCGCGCCAGCACTGCTGCCTGATGAGAAACGCTGCACACCCGGCCGCTGCTTGCTGTCATGCTGTTGTTGCTGCTGCTGCAGGTCCTGGCTAGCGCTGTCGGCAGCTTGCTGCAGCTCCTCCTCCTCCTCCTCCTCCTCCTCCTCCTCCACCTACTGCTGCTGCTGCCGCCGCGCTGAGGCAGCAACCTCAGGGTGCTCGGTGCCCTCTGCAGCCAGGCAGCCGCCTTCAGCAGGCACACCCGGCTCGGTGCCCTTCAGCAGGCACACCCGGCTCGGTGCCCTCTGCAGCCAAGCAGCCGCCTTCAGCAGGCACACCCGGCTCGGTGCCCTCTGCAGCCAGGCAGCCGCCTTCAGCAGGCACACCCGGCTCTGCTGCAGAAGGCTTAGCACTGGCACTGACAGTCACGGTATGTGGCCCCAGCTGCTGTTGCTGCACCAGGGCTGCAGTTGGTAAGGCATCTGCATCTGTCAGCAGCGCTGGTATAGCTATCGCCCTGGCTGGTGATTGCGTGCCTGGCTCCAATGGCACAATTGCTGCTGCTGCTGCTGCTGCTGCTGCTGCTGCAACAGCTGGCTGGCTGCACACTGCCGCTAGCGCTGAATGTTGCACCAGCCGCGCCTGCAAGTGCGGCTGCATGCCATTCTCATTCTGGCTGAGGTGTCCACACACAGTGGACCTGGCAATGGGCTGGTGGCAGCCTACAGCACTCCCGAACTGCTCTTTGTCAAAGCCTCCTGCTGCTGCTGCTGCTGCTGCTGCTGCTGCTGCTGCTGCTGCTGCTGCTGCTGCTGCGGAACTCTGCGGCTTTCAGAGCACGGCAAGTATCTAATGCGAGGGGTGATGAGACGAAGAGGACGGCCTGCGCAGCAAGGAGACGGCCCAGAGGGCTCAGATGATGATGGCAGGTGCGTAGGTGCTAGTTGTTGCTGCCATGGTTGCGAGGGTACCGGTGATGCGCACACACAGCTAATGCCCTTGTAAACAAGCACAACAGTAGACTCCGAGTTTCAAAATGAGGAGCAACAGCTAATCACCGATGCAGCCTGCTGTGTGCTGACAGCATCCTGCACGCCGCTGGAGACGGATGCCCCCAGCCACGCACCTCCTCGTCGTCGGAGACGGGTGCTATGCCAATGCTGCTGCTGGTTCGTGCGGCCTGCATGTTGAGCAGCACACAGCACCTTTGAGACAGACAGTGCCAGAACTCTGCGGCTTTCACAGCCCGGCAAGCATGTGATGCGAGGGGTGATGAGACGAAGAGGATGGCATGCGCAGCAAGGAGATGGCCCAGAGTGCTCAGATGATGATGGCAGGTGTGCAGGTGCTAGTTGATGCTGCCATGGTTGCGAGGATACCGGTTGTGCGCACACACAGCCAATGCCCTTGTAAACAAGCACAACATTAGACCGAGTTTCATAGTGAGGAGCAATAGCCATTAACCTATGCAGCCTGCTGTGTGCTGACAGCATCCTGTACGCTGCTGGAGACGGATGCCCCCAGCCACGCACCTCCTCGTCGTCGCCGCCCTCGATCTCCCAGGACGAGGACTCCTCGTCCTCCGAGGACTCCTCATCCTCCTCGTCCTCCGAGGACTCCCCGCCGGTGGCAGCAGCGGCAGCAGCAGCCTGACGCTCCAGCACCTGCTGCACAGCCTGCAGCAAGCAGCGGGCGGCAGCAGGCAGCGGCGCGGTGTCGGCGGGGGTCTGGTGGTGGTGGTGGTGGTGGTGGTGGTGGTGGTGGTGGTGGTGGTCGATTCAACAGCGGCGGGTGTTGATGCGGCGCAGGGCTGGCATGGTCACATATGTATGGAGTAGGTGGAGTAGGTGGTGTAGGTGGTGTGGGTGGTGTGGGTGGTGTTGGTGGTGTACTTTGTCACGGTATGATGTGGCAGGGAGGCAAACAGGCAGGCAGGCGCATGCAAGGCATGATGATGGGCTGGCCTGATGATGATGGGCTGGCCAAGACAAGGGCGACAGGATGGTCAGGCGCAAGAAAACCACATACATGTAACATGAGCACACCAATGGCGGCTGGTACTGTACGGCGATTGGCGGCAATGACAGGCAGGCAGGCAGGCAGGCAGGCAGGAACACACAGCACCGCACGCACCGCACGAACGCACGCACCGCACGCCAGACCTCCACACAGCTGCTGCAGGGATGTACCTTTTACCACCGGCCCAACAAAACGATGCCCAATGTCGTGCCACAACTGGCACGCACGCACGCACACACGCACGCACGCACGCACCCACCTTCTTCACAAGGCCTTCCAGTTGTTTTGCCAAGCCTTGCTTATGAACGTGGGCCCTCTGTCAAGCGTCGATTGATGGTTGGTGTTTATTGGTGATGCAGCGGCATCAACACGTGCAGAGACAGCGAGCGTGAGAATTGATGCAGATGCAGATCAACTGTCGGATGAGCAGCAGGTGGTGATAGCTGCTGCAGCCCTCTACGGCATAGCAAGCATGCAACAGCAGACAAGCAGCAGGCAAGCAGCAACAGCAGCAGCAGCAGCAGCAGCAGCAGTGCCCCCAAACTGCCATGCCGCTTCGCACCGCCCTGTCCGCTGCGATGAGCGGCAGCAGCGCTGCTGCATATGCCCTCAGCCACTCATTGCGGTCCATGTTGGCTTCATCCTGTTTCAGCCAGGGCAGCAAAGGGGGCACGATGGTGGTGGTTGTAGAGGAGCATGTCACAGCAACACAAACAGAGCATAGATGAAAGAAGTGCGGGAGTCCTGCTGGATGGGGTTGCCACACTGTTGCGCTGGCCTGCTGGGCTGCTGCTGCAACCCTTCCCTTCCCTGCCCTCACCGCAAAGTGGGCCGCCTCATCCAAGAGGGTGCTGACTGCACGCCCGAACATGTCTCGGGCTGTGGCGGTCACAATGCCTTTGTTGTCTAGCTTGGGCTTGAACAGCACAACGCATTCTGCTAAGAGCGAAGGGGGCAGCAAAGGCACTATGCCCAGCAGCTCACTGATGGCAGCCTCACTCTGTTCGTGAGTGGGCTGCTGCTGCTGCTGCTGCTGCTGGTGATGCCCTGCTGGCGGTCTGTTCTGCTGCTGCAGCCAGCGGCGGCCCCTCTGCGCCACTCTGAAAGCCGTCAACTGCAAGGAGTGGTGCGGAGGCAAGGGCATGTGGGAGGGTGGGAGACGGAGATTGCAAGGGTGGATGAGAGGATCCATGCGGCACGGCGCGTTGTGGTGTGCGGTTTCTAATGATCATGGTGTGCATTAGTGATGAAGATGTACAGGGAAGCAAAGGGGTGGAGGTGCGCCACACAATGTGCAGCAGGACGTTGGTTAGGAACGCACATAGTATACGTGCGCACTGTCTGCAAGCCAGCTCCCTGGACCCTCAACCGCAACCCCTGAAACCCTGTATCCAGAACCCTACAGTACGAACCCTACACGTTAATCCATTACATCTGAAAACACCTACCAGCTCGTCTAGCTGCTGGTGTCCTGAGTAATCCCCGGCAACTCGTGAAGTGGCTCGCGCCCTGCCTGCAAGCTTGCCGCCCCAAGCCAGCCAGCCATGCCTCACCAGCTGCCGTATCAGCTCTGCAACAGCAGAAGGAAGAGCGGCACACAAGGCCACACGGAAGCAGCAGCAGCAACCAGGAGTACAACAGCAGCAGCAGCAGCAGCAAGAGGAGCAGCATGGCGTGTGGCAGCGCAGTAAGCAGCTCAGCAGCAGCTCTGGCAGTGCTGCCGTGCGCACTGCAACAGGACAACACTGCAGCACACGATTTGTATAAAAATACCCAAGCTCAAGCACATTCAAGAGGAGACAGTCACATGTGGGTGATGGCTTATGGCAGCAAGTGATGGCAATGCTCCTTCCCGCTAGCGCTGCGTTCCACATGACATGACATGGCCGGGATGTGTCAACCCAGCCAGGCACCACTTGCCACAGCACCTGCTACGGCAGATTAGATGCTGTCTGTACGTCTTTGCAGCTCCTGGCTGTACGCTATGCATACCTTCTACGCTGCCTGGTGCATTTTCATCCTGTTGCTCCAGGTGCTGCAGGTACTGCCTGGCAACAGCTGCTAGCTGATCATCAGGGGACTGCTGCCGCCCGCTGCTGTCAATGCTATAGTTACCGTCCCACACTACTGCGGGGCCTGGACAACGTGCTGCAGCGTCAGCCATGCCCTGCTGAGCAGCTGCTGTGGCACCGAGTTTGGATATTTGGCTGGCAATTTGCGAGCTATGCAGTGCCCTGGCAGCACAGTAAAGTATTAACACATCGTGTGCTGCTTTTACGTGTCGATCGCCCCTTGAACGAGCGAAGCAGCAGTGTCGTAGGTGCGACTGTTGTCGATCACCTGATCGCAGCCTCTACTCGGCCTCGTGACTGTAGTTATACATTTGGTTTCACCACCAGTGGTCGGTGGAAGGAACTTGCAGTGATGACTGGAAGCATAGCAGAGTTGCACGTTCGGCGCGAGACTCGTACCCACACAATGCATCAGTCACAGTCGTCAGAACCTTGAGTGAGAACAGTTCGTTGACGCGAACACCAGAAACTATGGTTCTTGCTGCTGGTTCAGCTGGGTCGACTGCAGCTTGACCTCAAGCATCCAAGCCACACAAGCATTCTGGCAGAAACACGTTCAGCAAGTCAAGCCATGAACTCAGGCCGCTGTTTACAACAAATTTACTGGCTAATTCATGCCACTCCACCATAGCCTCCCTGTATCAGCTGCAGCTGCTGCAGCACAGCCACCACAGCCCCAACACACCATCCTGCTGCTGCTGCTGCTCTGCTTCTGCTGCACACCTCACCGACATTCTACATATATCTATGCATACAGTCGACCAGCCTAATCAAGGAATCTTGAGGCAGATGGGAGCCCTCCTGTGCCAACACAACAAGGTATGCATGCCAGATGCTACTGTACACGGCCTGCACAATCATGCTGCTGCTGGCATCAGCTGCTACGTACAGCGCTGGCGATGCTGCTGCTGCTGCTGCTGCTGCTGCTGCTGCTGCTGCTGCTTGACGCGCTAATTGAATGCCGGGCTGGCTTTTCTGCCTGCTGCTTCTTGGTGGGGCTTGCCGGCAGCATCTGCAAGTTGCCAATCACTTGCAGTACTGCTGCTGCTGCTGCTGCTGCTGCTAATGCTCATGCCATGCACGGAGTGCTCAGCTAGCTCTTCCGCCTGCTGCCTCTGCTGCTGCTGCTGCCCAAGTCTCTCACGTCATCAGCTGGCCTGCTGCTTGCTGCGCACATGCCACGTATGCATCCACCAGCGACGAACACGTCAGTGCATCCTGCAGCAGCAACAGCAGCAGCAGCAGCGATATGTTCAGCATTGTTGGGGGGGGGGGGGGATGCAGCAATCTGCCAGCTGTGTCATGTAAAACAGTGGTGCTGCCACTGTTGTTTAAAAAAATCACAGCCTGCTGCTTGCAGCATTAGAAGCACATAATGTGCCACTCATCAGTTCATTGCGTGGGCTCGTTCAACCCTCATCAAAAGGGTTCTACGTTCAAGCAATACTCACCGATGGGTGTTGCTGGTAGCAGTCAATGCACGCCAGCTGCTCCTCTACACAAGCCCGCGGCCGCGGCGCAGCGCTGCAGGCAGCAAAGACAATCCAGCAGCGCACATGCAGCGTGTTCAGGGTCTTTCGGTTAACAGTCGCTGCAGTGCTGTGGCTACTGCTGCAAACTTCATGCAAAGCAGGAGCTGTTGCTTTGAAACCGTGCCAGGCATGCCGGTGCAGCACCGCCAGTGTTCAGCCAGCGCTTGTTAACATGTCAAACACTCCTGCACTGCTTTGAAGATAACTGCAGGTGCTTGTGGCTGCAAGTGAGAACAAGCATTAGTACAAGCAGCAAGGCGATGCTGCTTTCAACAGCTAACAGAGTGCACATGTGCTGCTCTGAAACACCCATCATAGCTCAATGGTGTGCTGTTTGCGCCAGGCTGTGTCAACCCGGCTGCATCAGGTTGCAGCGCCAGCTGTAGCAGAACGCGACACACCTGTAGCGCCCTATGAGCTTGTCTGCGTGCTGCTTCACTGCCGCCACCTCCTGCTCCTCTGCCTTGAGCAGCAGCTCGCCCACGCGCCTGCTCTGCTGCAGCGACTGCTGTATGCTGCTGTCTCTGTCAGCTGCAAAGTGTGCTCCTGCAGGCACGTGCTGCCCCAGTGGAAGGCCAAAGCCTGGCAGCTGCAACCTGCAGTGCAAGCAGCAAAGAGCGGCAACGAGCAGCAGCAATGAGCTTGCATCAATTGCAGTGATGCAGGCATGCATATACACATCAGGTGCAGCTGCAACCGTCCTGCTGCTGGGAGAATGCATGCACGTGGTCGAGCGCGTGAGTAATGGCACGCAGGCAGCAGCATAGCTTCAGGACTGCCAATTCACTTACTGAGATGGGTGTGATGGGTGCTGCTGCTGCTTTTTTGTTGGCTCCTTCTTGATGCCTGCAAGTTTTTCTAGCAAGCTAACGCTGATCTGCACCTGCAGGGTCAGTGAAACAACATAAGCACAGGGGTGCCTCAGCACAGGAGGCTTCAGGGAGCACGTGGTGCTGGTGCCAGGACAAGCACCTTTGCAGTTGTCATTGTGAAATAGTTGTCTTTTGCTTCAGCCTCCTCAACTCCTAGATCTGCAACCAAACAAGTCGCTTCACTTTGTTATGGGCGAGCAGAAGACAGCACACGCGCAAGCTCGGACTGTACGCTACTCTTACACAGAACAGCAACAATGATAGCATCGTCCGCGTTGAGCAGGTGTGACACCGTGGTCCCGGCAGGGTTCTGAACACAAGTGTGCACGTAACGCCGGTTCACTGGTGTAGCTGGCGGTACTCTCCGGCGTAGCTCCAGCTCACAAGTCTAGGTCTTGACGTGCATCGTGCAGCAGCGCCACAGCACACTCGGAGAGCAGCCCGTGCCACAGCTGAGTGCTGATCTGGCAGTAATAGACTGCGTGCACTACTGCACTGCTGTTGTTAGCGCACAATAAGTCAGTATGCAGTCAATGTGCGGCATCCGACAGCAGGCAGGCGCGAAGCCTTTCGCTGCCAGGGGTCAGCAGGTGCATAAGCTGGGCAGGACCGCCCGAGTAGCAGCCAGCAACGGCAGCACGGGAGGCAACACCACAATCCACAAGCTGATCGAAAAGGAAGGGATTTTGATGGTGCCTGGTGCGTCAGCAGTCTCCATTGCATACACACAGCAGCAGCTGAGTGCCCTGTAACTGCCATAGTAACCATGCACAGCTGCTGCCAGCCCGCCTGCATCACTTGAGTCCACTCAGGAGCATGCTGTGTTCACAATGTATTTATTTGGTAACTATCTGCGTTGCTGTAGGCTGCTATGATGCCTTGTCAGGCAAGGTTTTGGCTGAGGCGGGCCACAAGGCTGCATTTGTCAGCGGCTATGCGGTGCGTCACATGCCAGCACTTGTATGTCATGCGCTGCTGCTGCTGCTGCTGCTGCTGCTGCTGCTGTCAGATTCATTGGACCGTTGTGCGCAACGCGTATCTTCCAGCATGCAGTTCTTACAGCAGCTGCAAGAATTCGTGATCAAGTGATAGCAGCGCGACACGTGTTGCAGTAGTATGACTTGTACGCGTGTCAGCAGTGTGACGTCAGCCACATCAGTAGCAGCCCATGTTTTGCTGAGTGCTGCCTTTGCTAAAGAGGACATTAGCAAGGGTCGCTGAGCTGTAAAGGGTAAGGGCGGCAAACCTTTCTGCTGCTGCAGCAGTTGCAGCAGCTTCTCCTGCAGCAGCGGGACTGCAACCACTGCTACACTGAAGCTGTAGCTGCATACAGGGCCTGCAGCATGTCAACCATCATGTCACGCGCTGAATGGCACCTGCGTTCCACGCCACACACACATACATCAAGCCACACTGCAACACCATCAATGAAATGCACCTACGTGTTGTTACTTTGCAGGTGTCTGCCACGCTGCTGGGTGAGCCTGACCTGGGGCTGCTGACCCCTCCTGAGATGGCTCGCAAGGCAGGCCAGATCATCTACTCCATCCCAAACGTGCCAGTGCTGGTGGATGCTGACACAGGTAGGCTTGGCGCGGTATTGTACACTACATCTGGCAGCAAACAGCAAGCGAATAGACAAGGTAGATCATCTACTCCATCCCAAACGTGCCGGTGCTGGTGGACGCCGACACAGGTGCGCTTGGCGCATCAGTTAACATCACAAGTTGCAGCAACAAACGCATGAGATACATGTGCAGACTCCATCTATTCAGAAGTAGTGGCTTGCAGTTGCTGCATACCGTGCCCAGAATTTCTGCCCTGACGCCAGCTCATGCAGCACGCTGGCATGCGGTCAACTGCCTACGATGCTGCTGACCAACCTGGTGAAGTAGTTTGCTGACACGTTGATGTATTTCCTGCAGGCGGCGGCAACGTGCTCAACGTGCAGCGCACCGTGAAGCAGCTCATCAATGTTGGCGCCAAGGGCTGCTTCCTGGAGGACCAGCGCTGGCCCAAGCGCGTGGGCCACATGCGCAACAAGGAGGTCATCTCCATGGAGGAGTTCGCCGGCAAGGTGGGTGCATCGCTCATGAACCACTACACTACGCCATCAACTGAAAATACAACGTTTTTATACTACAGGTCAGGGGGGGGGGGGCACTCCAGAAAGTCCAGGACAGCGTTACCAAAAACCCAACCAGGGCTCAGCCCCCCCCCCCCCCCCCCCCCGCCGTCGCCCCAAAAAGTCGCGTGTATAGGCCTGTTACTTGATTTTTCGCTATCATATAGCTGCAACGACACGTTTTTACGGCCTGAGCTGTGTTCACGCATGTTTCAGGGACCATTCTGCCGCTCTGATCTGGCCCAAAAACTTGCTGTTGCTGGGGTTCGACGTGAGGTCAGTCCATTGCCATGGCTGGCCAGCTGCTCCACATGTCTGTGATTGTTTACTGGTAACATTTACGTGTGGAAATGATAGAACATGGTGTAAGCTTTCAAAGGAGCTTGCTCTGCCTTCCATCAAGCTCCTAACCAAAAAGTTACCAAATTTGAGACAAAACGTGACCAGCCCCCCAGACACCCCCCCCCACCCCCCCCTCCCAAAATGTACCTCAGATTCCCCTCCAAAAATGACAGTAGTTATTTGTTATAACATATAACATATCCTGAAGTTTTCAGGAGGAAAGGAATGATGGTGCTGTCAGGGGATGAAGTGCCCCCCCCTTGTACAGGTGCATTGTAGGTGCTAAGTTACTGCATCAGAAGTAAGAATGTAATCTATGGAGATGCTTGGAGATGCAGCAGCCACAGCAACGAGGACGTCATCAGCAAGGAGCAGTACATGACATGTAGAATCATCAGCAAGGAACACATGGACATGTAGACTAATGAGCACCACATGTACATGAGATTCTGATAGATAAGGCAGTCTGTAACAGTCTGATGCAGGTCTCGTGAGATTTGCAAGGTGCAATCCACAGCAAAAAGGCTACTGTCATCTTTGATGCTGATGTAAAGCTGCAGAGGCCGCTAAGTCTGCCGGTTATGTGAACTATGAGTGCACCGCTCGCGCACTAAGCCGGTGTTGTGGCCGCATGTATGCTGCGTGCTGCCGCTAGCTCAAGTCACCTGTGCTCCGCCCGCCCATGGGTTGCTGTTGTTTTGCCCGTGCAGGTGTCTGCTGCGCGTGAGGCGATCGGTGATGCCGATTTCTTCTTGGTGGCGCGCACTGATGCACGTGGCGTCAACGCCAAATACGGCCTGGAGGTGAGCACCGGCTGCAGCAGCATTTAGCATCTGAATCGTGTCTTGTTTTCAGACCGAGTTCCTGCTGTGGTGCGCACTGACGCGCGCGGCGTCAACGCCAACTACGGCCTCGAGGTAAGGGGCAGGGCAGCTGACATGATTTGACCGTCATGATTCATTCTTAAATTTGTCTGATCGTCCCTTGCTGGTGCATTTGCATGCCAGTTTGTTGGTGAATGACTCCAAGGTAAGGCCACTGCGGCTGAGCGGCAGTCGTTGCTGCAGCAGCAAGCATGCCTTGTGGTAAACGAAGATGGAGTGTGCGCGCGTCATGTCAGCCTTGGCGCGTGCGGTAGTGCTGCGTGATGCAGGGGACGTGGCAGAATGTGCAGCCGTCCATCCTTAGTTGTTGAAGACACATGCCCTGCTTTTCACACAATGTGCTTGTTACTGTGGCCTCGGCTGGTGTCCGCAACTGCACACCTCAACACTGTCTTGCTGCTCCTGTCTACAGGACGCCATCACGCGAGCCAACCTGTATGCGGATGCCGGCGCTGACGCGGTGTACGTGGAGGCGCCCATCAGCAAGCAGGAGCTGAGCCTGATCGGCCAAAAGGTGAGGCGGTGGAGGCTGCTGGCTCATGGCAGATGCATGCATGCAGCGCCTTGATCAGATCACCCGCTCTTATGTGTGCATCGCAACTTGTTACATAACCTGGATCCTTGGACGCGCTTGCAACCACATGCTGCTGCCTGTCGTGCTAGCGGTGTAGCCGGTTTGGCTTGATTTTGATTGGATAATGTTGATGCCCCCGTGCCCTTAATTACGCACCTGCTGTCGACTCAGCAGAACCCATGCTTTCGTCTGTGCCTCCTGCACAACGCCATTCCCTGGCCACACTGTCAACACGTTTGATGCTGTTTCATGCCTGTGTTGTGCGTCAGGTGTAGGGTCGTGCGTGATGGGCATGCTGGAGGGAGGCATACAATACCGCTTGCCACATAAGTAGCTCATGGCACTTCACATGCTTGTACATGCTTGCACATGCTTGTATTTCGTCTCACAGGTGAAGGGCCTGCGTGTGATGGGCATGCTGGAGGGAGGCATGACGCCGCTGCTGACCCCCGCTGAGGCCAAGGCGCTGGGCTTCCACATCCTCACATACCCGCTGTCAGGCATCTACGCAGCGACACGGTGAGCAGCAGCCGATTCATGAAACGGGGGTGAAAAATGCCTTTTCGTTTATGTGGCAAAATACCTTTAAAATCTGGATGGTGGCATGATGGCTGTAGGTGGTTGAGCGTTCAAATCTCTGCTGACGCCTGCTGAAACCAAGGCGCTGGGCTTCCATCCTGACCTCTGCCGTCCCTTCATTTGCACTGCAGTGCGCTCAAGGATGCGTACGCCACGCTGCGTGACGTGGGCAGCAGCCGTGACATGCTGGGCTCCTTGTCCACCTTCCAGGACTTCAATAGCTTGATGGGCGTGGACGAGCGCATTGCAGCAGAGGAGCGGCTCACACGCAGGGAAGGGGAGAAGCTAGTGGTGCGCGTGAGGGGCCCCAGCAAGCCAGTGAGGGATTCTGAATGAGGGAGTTGCAGCTGCTGCGCTTGCTGCTGTTGAAGCTGCTTGGTGACAGCTGTGCAGTAGCTGGCACAGCAGAGGAGCGGCTCACAAGGAGGGAAGGGGAGAAGCTGATTGTGCGTGTGAGGGGCCCCAGCAAGCCGGTATCGCAGTGAACAGGGCATGAGACTGCCGCTTTTATGTGAAGGCGGGCGACGGCAACGCTGAACCAGCTGGCGGCTGGCAGCTGCTGCTGGCGTCACAGGCAACCAGCAGGCAACCTGCAGAAGCTGCAGCAGAAGCGGTTTGCTGTTGTTTTTGATGTTTTGTAGGCGCGGCCTCCAGGGCTGTTGTGTGGAACTGGCAAATGCTTGTGGCACGTTGCAGCTCATGAGCGCCGCGGCACGGCGTGAACAGTCTTGGGCACTGGCTGCACAAACGCACAGCCCTGCAAGCTGCAGTTGAGCTTCATGATATTTACACAAATCCTGCTCCCTAGCGCTGCTGCTGGCTGCTCCAGCTAGCTTGCAGGAGTCAGCTATTTGTGCGCACAGCACCATTTGTGGCAGCGTGTGAGATGCATGTTACATGAGATGCATGTCACATGCCGGCACAGGGCCGGCATGTTGCTGCGCACGACCTCTGCAGCAGCTGCTTGTACGGCAGCTTGCTAGGCATGGCCTGGCTGCACGCTCTGTTGCGCTGTGCCCAGCGCAGCCGCAGGTTTGACTGTGTTTTGGTCAGTAGCTCGTTGCCCTGCCGATACTGTGGCAGGGCCCTTACCAGCAGTTGCATCTCGCGTGTACAGTTGGGTGTGGTTGGTGCTGTTTGCGGCTGCATGTGTGCGCGTATGCGGTGCATTACATGTCTAGGCGTTGTAGACAAATGCCTGGCTATGTTTGCCACACATGGCCTGCAGCCAATGGATGAGTGCAGCTGCAGAATTGCTCGAGTGCAGCCTATGCTCCTGCGTCTCATGTTGTACTCTGCCGCACAGATCACATTCAACTGTGTGCTGGCCTGCCGCACACTGGTTACCAACGCCACACGGATATCCTTGTGGTTGAAGCACACGCTGATGTGGTTGGGCTGTTCAAAACGTTTGAAATCCTTGGACAGGGGCGCCACTGCAGGTTTTAAGCACTTTCAGCAACTGGCAGCCTGGCCAAGGCGATGGGTAGCTTTGATGTTGGGTGTGGGGTGATGACATCTCTTACGAGCACCCTCTGGTGAAGTGCTTCGGCTTACGATGCGGTCACTAGCTCCTCTGTGGCGCCAAGCCTCCACGTGCCATGTAAAGTACTGTACACTATCCAAGTACCCTACAGCAGGTTTGCACTGCTTGTCATGCAAGCTTGCTTCAAGGCACTGCTTGTCATGCAAGCTTGCTTCAAGGCACTGCCCAGGCTGGTGTGGACACCTGCTTGTCTGGCATGCCTGCAGGACCCGACATCATGCTTTCATGTTACATCCACGCTGCTGGATCGCAACTGTGTACAACTGTATAAGGAAAGTTGCCGAATTGCATTCATTACAAGCATCAGCATCATGCAACATAATCGGCAGCCTAGCAGTCAAAATTCACAATTTCACATTTAGGTCAGCCAGCGGCAGCTGTAACCACCAGGCCTGGGCCACAGCAGCCGCTCTGCCACCATGCTGCTTATGCACCCAATGTTACAACCCTGCTGCGGCAGCTGCTGCACACACACAGCAGTTTTGCAACTGCTGCTCCTCACACGCCCAACGCTGAAACTCCTGCCACCCAGGCACGTGAGAAGCTGTGCACAGTGAGGGATACATATTCAACACCTTGCTACCTTAAGCGTGCGCATATTGCAAAGTGCTGCTTTCCAAACAAGCCTCGCATAGCCCACGTAGTAGCTCCTGCCTTCTGGACCAAACTGCAACAGCCACGCTGCTGACATCGCTGCTCCCACACCCAATCAGCCTAACGTGCTGCACCAGCTGCTGCGCATGCGCATGCGGTACTGTACGCCACCTTGTCGCAACCCAGCAGCTGCTCCCTCACAGCCCCACATAGTAGCTCTGTCCTTCCGGAGGAATATGCCACGCCACCGCCTCCACAGCCGACCCTTCTGCACAAGCTCAGAGGGACAACACTTTGCTGCATTCAACACCTGCTGCCTGCTATAGCCCAACGTAGTAGCTCCTGCCTCCCGGGTTATGGATGGGGCAGGCCACCGGCTCGCTGACCGCCCACTCGTACCACACCTTATGCTTGCCGCACTTGCGCCACATGTGCGTTATAACGTCAGCGCCGGCTGGCAGCGTCAGCGGCTCTCGCAGCGGGAAGAAGATGGGGAACCAGCTGAACATGTTGGGCGTGTGCGTGGGAGGGTGCGTGTTGAGCGTGACGTCTGCAGCAGCAGCAGTGCGTGTGTGATGTGGGTGCAGCGCAGAGGTGCAGAGGTGAGAGGAGCAGCGGCACATGTAGGTGGCGGCCGCCTGCCGGCTGCAGGCAGCAGCAGGGACTCGGAGCCACCGCAACAGAAGAGGTGCTAAAAAGGTGACGAGCAAAAGCAAGGCCAGTCAGGCATGAACACGCAGCACCGCTGCCCTTGCCGAACGGCAGGCTTGATGGCAAAAGCGCAACAGGCACCCGCATTTGGATCTCTATGGCTAGAGGCATAGTAGTCGGGTCTTATATATCAATAGCACTGGTACATGTATACATGCTCTCACCCTTGTACAGCACAGACTCGAAGTACCCCGCGAAGCCATGCAGCACTCCCACGCCCTCCTCGGCAGGCCGCGGGAAGCGCAGCGTGGCGGCGCGGTTGTTGTCTGGCAGCTGCTGCGGGTTGGGGTGCACAAAGGTGAACACCGGCTGCGGCGGCGACAGCGTGCAGTGCCTGCGCGTGGGATGGCAGCAGGGCGTCGCAGCGTGGCAAGACGGGGTTGGGTGAAGCACGAGCAGTTCATGCACTGCGACGGGCAACACAAACAGTCACATGACGTTAACATACCACAGCAGGGTCACAGTTACCTATGTAACTTGACCATGTAGAGAGTCTTGCAGTGCTCCAGGTCCGTGCAAAGTCAGGCCCAGGACAACAAACACAGCATAGCATAGCATAACACAGCACTCACCTGTGGAACTTGACCACGTAGGGCGTCTCGCAGTGCTCCAGGTCCTTGTAGTTGCGCACCGCGTCCCACAGCTTGGCCGTGGTCACTGGCGCCAGGAAGCTGGTGTAGGATGCGGGGATGCTGATGCCGCCAGGCTTGAGCAGCCGCTGCGCGCCATCCAGGCACCTGCAACGGGAATGTGTAAAGTGCAAAATCAGTGACGGCTGGAGTTTGGTGCGCCAGCCGGGCACAGCAGCAGTTGCAAGGAAGGCTGGCAGCAGTACATTTGAGGATCTGAGGCAGCATGACCTTAGCAGCTGGCCTGGCAAAGGCGATGCTCAGGATTGTTGAGACGAGCGGAGATGCTGGTCAAGCTGCCGCTGCTGCTGCTGCTTGCTGAAATAGATGCTGCCTGCTTGCTGCTGCTTGCTGATGTTGCCGTTGCTTGCTTGCTGATGCTTGCAGAATTTTGCTGCTGCTGCTGCTGCTGCTGCTGCATGTTGCTGCTGGCATGAGTCACTGTGCTCACTCGGGTGAGAGCTCGTTGTCGCCAAAGGAGCCCAGCAGCTCACTGACCAGGATGTCGGCCTGCGGCACAGCAGACAACACGCCGCAAAAGATGAGATTATGATCCCTGTGCTATCTCTCTGCTGGCCTCACTGCATCAGGTCGCCCTAGCGGTTGATGATTACGAGATGCTGACTCGCAGGAAACCAGAGCAAAGCACATGCACTTACGGCAGGCACTGCCCTTGCCCACAGTGGCTGAACTCCACAAGAGACGACGCGTGCCATCCAAAACACACACTGCTCGGCAACATCTTGCAAGCAATCACAAGCCTGTGTGAGTGTGTGAAATGATTGACGGACAGAGACGAGCCCGGCCTATCTGCACCGACACCTGACGAGACAGCCAAACAGACAGACGCGGCTGTCTTCATTACTGTACGGCGCTCAGCTTGCTTACCAGCTCTGGCGGCTGCCACTCGGGCATGTCTGTGTGCCCGTTCCCATCAGAACTTGCAAACTTGCAACCCTTCTATGTCGAGTACGCGGGCGTGCTCACCAGCTCTGGCGGCTGCCACTCGCGCATGTCTGTGTGCACAGTCCCACCAGAACTTGCAAACTTGCAAACGTTGTGTGTAACATACGCGGCTGCACTCACCAGCTCCGGCGGCTGCCAGTCTCGCATGTCTGTGTGCACGATGGTGACCATCTCCTGCCAGCCCTCGCAGCGCACCATGCGCTGGATGTGCACGATGGCGGCAGGGTTTTTCTCAACAGCATACACGCGCAGCTTGCGACGCGTGGCACGCGCTGCAGCGATGGAGGAGCGCACCAGCGGGCCCCTGCCTGCAGCATGGACATGGAGCAAAGCCCGTTCAGCAGCCAGGGAGACAGGTCAGCATGCTATGTGAGGCCAGGACAGCATGCCAGCAAGCCAGGTCGGCATATTCAGCAACGGAGGAGCGCACCAGTGGGCCCCTGCCTGCAGCGCAAGCAACAGCGATGTCAGCACGCCGGGTATAGCTAGGGCAGCAGCTGCAGCAAGCCAGGTCAGCAGCTGCAGCCAGCAAGGCCCGCACCAGCAGGCCCCTGCCTGCAGTGCATGCAGCACAGGGCAGGTCAGCAGCCAGCTTGCGCGCCCGGCTGCCTCAGCTTGCGCGTGCTGGGAGCTGCCCTCAGTTGAGCTCCATGCGGGCCATGCGGCTCCCCACTGTGCATGTGCCCAGGCCAAACACATGACGTGGTGTCCCACAACCCCACTGACCCTGAACATGTTGCCTTTGTGTATGAACCTACACACCTGCGCCCACCACTAATAGTGTGGTGTTTGTGTCCTCTGCTTTGTCTTTACATCCTGTCCAATAATGCAGCTTGCATGCGCCCGGGCCCACCCACCAATTTACACATCTGACATTACCCCAGCCTATTGTGCTGCAGGAATCCCCAGCCTGGTGCATCCACCTAAAGTGTTGTTGCAAAATGATGGCCAACAACACATGCATCCAACAAACAAACACACCTGCGCCGATTAGCATGAGGGTCGTGACTGTCTCCTCTGCCTGCTCATCAGGCACCCTATCCAGCAGTGCAGCGTGCATGCGCCCAGGCCTACAAATCGATCAACCCAACACAACCAACACAACCACGCAGGCTCACCTGCGCCCACTACCATCAGTGTGGTGACTGTCTCATCTGCTTTGTCATCCGGCACCCTGTCAAGCAGCGCAGCGTGCACCGCAGCCTGGTAGCAGGCGTACTTGGTCACGTCCTTCTCAAACGTCTCGTAGGTCTGGGACTCCAGGTTGTCCTGCAGCGGCTGCAGCGGGGCCTGCAACACGAACAGCAAAACAAACAGCAGCATGCTGAGCATCTTCCACCTCCAAGAACCCACTACAGGTTGTCCTGCAGCAGCTGTAGGGCGGCCATACGGCACAATAAGGACAATATACAATGCAGCAGTTTTCTTCCTGCACAATTTCATATTTGCTTTACTCCAGGTTGTCCTACAGCGGCCGCAGAGGGGCCCACACGATACATGGCGAAGCAAACCAATTGTTCACCAGCAACTAGCCCCCTCCGCTCCTCACCTGCAGATAGTACCTGTCACACACACACACACACACACACACACACACACACGCACGCACGCACGCACGCACGCACGCACGCACGCACGCACGCACGCACGCACGCACGCACGCACGCACGCACGCACGCACGCACGCACGCACGCACGCACGCACGCACGCACGCACGCACGCACGCACGCACGCACGCACGCACGCACGCACGCACGCACGCACGCACGCACGCACGCACGCACGCACGCACGCACGCACGCACGCACGCACGCACGCACGCACGCACGCACGCACGCACGCACGCACGCACGCACGCACGCACGCACGCACGCACGCACGCACGCACGCACGCACGCACGCACCCACACACACACACAGCACTCAAGCTGAACAAGGGCCAACTGCTGCAGCTGTGCACTGGCCTAGCCCCCCCGGTGGCCCCCACCCCCCTTCCCGCCCCCCTCACCTGCAGGTAGTCCCTGTAGCCCGCCTCCACCTGCTCCTGCGCAGCACCTCCATCCAGCCGCCTGGCCGAACGCGACAGCAGGCAGCAGACACAACGACAGCACCCAGCCAGTAAGATTTTTGGCTGCATTTGAACCCAGCTCAGATTGCACCAGAGCTAGAACTGCCCAGGCAGTTGTCGAGGGACATGCTTGAAAGTTGTAGCTGACAAGGAGTCACTTCAGTCTTGGTTACAAAGGTACGTTCCAGTCCTAGCGCAATCCACAAAGAGCCACAATGACGTCAACAGCAAGGCACAGCCCCCCATCCCGCCTGAACAGGTAGCAGATGTACTCCCAGTAGGACCGCAGCTACAGCTGCAGCTGCTGCAGCACGTGGCTTGACCCAGGGTCTTTCACGGCAAACAAACTAAATATGATAGTGCTTGCTCACATAGTACTGTTAAGTTTTGTGTTACTGTTGTTATTGTTACTGGCCCCTTTGATAAAGAAAAACGGTGCAGAGCCTCCCACCTGAACAGGTAGCAGAGGTATTCCCAGTAGGGCCGCAGCACGTGGCTCTCCCCAGGGTCGCTGACTGCAAACGGCAGCACGTCACCGCCAGCAGCAGCAGCAGCAGCAGCAGCAGCAATGGTGCTTTCTGGTGCCGGTGTGGCGGGTGGTGGCGGCTGCGGGGGTGCGGGGGCCACCTTGTGCAGCGGCTCCCCGGTGAGCACCACCTGCAGCGGCAAGCAGCGGAAATTGATTGAAATTGAGATTTGTTCAAATCATTGGTGAACATTGCTGCAAGGCTGAGCACATTGCCAGTGGCTCGCCTGTGAGCACCACCTGCAGCGGAGAACAGCATCACGGTCAAGTGTGACGGGAATGCTACGCACCTGCAGTTAGAGGGTGCTTGCTGTGGCTGATGCATTACTACTGCAAGTTGACAGCAGGTTGGAGGCACAGGCAGTGCCCTGGGCAGCCACTTGTTGTGTTGGGTATGCATCAGTTCAAGGCTGTATCCTTGCCAATGCGCACACCCACGCCTGAATTGGCATACACTGTCTGCTGTCTAACACGTGCATGCGGTCGGAAGCACAGAAGCCACAACAGGGCAATTGCGTGTGCAACATGCCAATGCGTCTGGTCCCGCCCACCTGCACGTTGTGCCTGTAGGCTGTTGACAGCAGCTCCTGGTGGGCCTTGCTGAGGATTGGGTAGCCGCGCTTGTTGGTGGTGAACACGCCTGGCGGCAGGGGTGACGGCAACAGCAGCAGCAGCAGTGACGGCAGCAGCAGCAGCAGCAGTGACGGCAGCAGCAGGGGTGACAAAGAGCAGCAGTTAACAGCTATGTACTGGCAAACAGGGTAGTTGGCAGCAAGTGTTCCACGGCCAAATACAGCTTCAACTGGACGCGTACTTGCAGCAAGTCCATGCAAGCACACACAGCCAACAGCATTGCTGAAGTGTGTGCGCATGCAGCCAACACATATAGGTGCGGCTGCAGCATGCACTGGTTGGCAGCAGCAGCGCCTTGAGGGGCTGCGCCAGCCAGCACACGTACATGTGAGCACAGCAGCGATATTGTCAACAAAACATATCGCAGAGTGTCACACGAACGTGTCACTCACTGGTGGGCAGCAGCAGCGCCTTGAGGGGCTGCGCCAGCCAGCGAGCCACTGCCCTCTTGCAGGGCAGGTCAGGCGGCACCACCAGCGCCACACCCAGCAGGGAGCTCTGGTCACACAGCGTGAACAGCGTGCACCAGTACTCAAACCAGTCAAAGCTGCTGCTGCTGCTGCTGGTTGTGGTGGCGTCAGGGGCGTCTTGCTGCTGCTGCTGCTGCGCTGCTGGTGGCTCTGTCATTGGCAGCTGCAGCCACAGCGCCATGTGGCTCAGGCCTCCCAGGGCCTGCACAGCAGCAGCACCACCACCACCAGCAGCAGCAATGACC
Organism: Tetradesmus obliquus; assembly: GCA_030272155.1. Classification (NCBI taxonomy): domain Eukaryota; kingdom Viridiplantae; phylum Chlorophyta; class Chlorophyceae; order Sphaeropleales; family Scenedesmaceae; genus Tetradesmus; species Tetradesmus obliquus. Next base: position 806,965 of record CP126200.1, on the reverse strand, counting down.
AGCGATCAGATGTCATCCACGTGACAGCACGCAACTGTTCTGGGTGAAAGGTGTGTGACACACAGCATCCAGGGGCAGGCGAGCTGCAACTAAATGCATAACAGTCGATCTGCTGCTCAGATGCGGGCTGCTGGAAGCATACTGCTATCCCGCCTCATCTGCCTGCCCCCGCCTATGCTCCAAACAACGATTGCCAAGCACATCAGACTACTGCAGCAGTCCCCGGCAGCTCAACCACACCCACCTGGTTTACGACCTGTGCAAAGTTGAACGCATTTTTGTGCTGCTGCTGCGGGGTGGGCAGCAGCACCGCCTGCAGCCCCAGGAAGGCTGCCCAGGACAGCTCCTGCTGCAGTGCTGCTGCGCTGCGCTGCGCCAGCTGAGGCTCGGGCGAGTCAGTGTCAATCCAAGAGCTGACCTTGCCCACAATCTGCGGGGATGAAGAAGCAAATGCCAGAGGTGGCAGCAGCAGCAGCAGCAGCAGCAGCAGCAGCAGCAGCAGCAGCAGTGGTGTTGGGCGCGCCAGCTCAGGCTCGGGTGAGTCAGGGACGATCCAGGAACTGACCTTGCCCATAGTCTGGCATGACATGAGTGCCAGTAGTGGCGAAGCAAAAGGCAGCAGCACAGGCAGCAGCGGTGTTGGCAGCTGCAGGTCTTGCGGCGGGCTGTGCCATACAATCCACACTCAGGTGAAAAGCAGAAAGGCTGCCAGGGCACCAGCCAGGCTGTTGGCGAGCTGATGAGGCCAGGCAGTGGAGTTGGGTATGTACAGTGCCGGTACAAGCATATCGGTGTCTGCAGAACAAACGCTGCCGAAGAAGACTTGGCAGCCCTATTGTAGCTGATGCTACTGAGCAGAGTCAGCAGCTCCAGTGCTGCAGAGAGCTACTTGAGCTTGTTGATACCGATACCGGTACCACTACCACAGTACAGGACAGACCTGCCTCAGGCACTAGCCAGCGAGCCGATATACCGCTCAAGAGGGATACATCACAGACCACAAATGCTCAGTCCTGTAGCTGAGTCATACACGCAACTCACTTGGGCTGGCTTGATGAATGCCATGACGATGATGATCTTCGTCACTGCACCTGACTACCGTCACTGCACCTGACTACCGTCACTGCACCTGACTACCGTCACTGCACCTGACTACCGTCACTGCACCTGACTACCGTCACTGCACCTGACTACCGTCACTGCACCTGACTACCGTCACTGCACCTGACTACCGTCACTGCACCTGACTACCGTCACTGCACCTGACTACCGTCACTGCACCTGACTACCGTCACTGCACCTGACTACCGTCACTGCACCTGACTACCGTCACTGCACCTGACTACCGTCACTGCACCTGACTACCGTCACTGCACCTGACTACCGTCACTGCACCTGACTACCGTCACTGCACCTGACTACCGTCACTGCACCTGACTACCGTCACTGCACCTGACTACCGTCACTGCACCTGACTACCGCTCTAGGCAAAATCCGTAAAGCCCCACTCACCTGGCCGGCCCAGGTCTCTGACGTCAGCATCAGCTCCCTGCATATGACTAGCTGCACCATGCTGCCGTCCTGTGGCAGCTGCTAGCTGGGACTAGGTCATCCAATCTTTCTATAACCTTTTGAGCTGATCCCACCTCACAGTAACCCAGCTGCTATGTATTGAGTCAACGACACAGCGCAGATGCTTGGCCCACAACCTGCAGTTGACTGCTGCTCACCCCGGCCCCCTCCAGGTCCTCCCTCCCCTACCCAACCCACCTGGCCGCCCCATGTTGCTGACGTCAGCATCAGCTCCTCCCGTATCACCGGCGTCACTGCGCTGCCGTCCTGCGGCAGCTGCAGCGCCGGCTGCTCGTGGCCTGGCTGCACCAGCGGCGCCAGCACAAAGTCAAAGCCACACAGCAGGTACTCCTGCAGCAGCAGCAGCAGCAGCAGCAGCAGCAGGTCACAAGTGCAGTAGTGCACTTCATGCCATGCCTGTTGCTGCGAAAGTGCGCAGTGCAGCTAAGCTTGATGAGCACGGCACTGCTTGTACTGTGCAAGGTGTGTTACGCGCGCTAGATCCTTGATCAGTCCACAGAGTTATCATCAAGTATGGACACAGTAGTGCAGCTGACGGTGCTTGGGGCACTGCATGTGGCGCTTGCAACGCCTGGTACACAAGCCGCAGCAGCTGGCAACTGATCAACCGCACCTGCATGGCTCCAGCTATGTCATGGGCGTAGTTGACCTCCACGCCCGCGTATCGGGCGTCCCCAAAGTCAGATCTTTTCCCTAGCGGCATGCTGGGCAGTGTCTGGACGCGAGCACCAGCAGCAGCAGCTCCACAGCAGCAGTAGGCAGTGCCTGCCTAGTGACTCTGGTGACTGCGGTGCTTGATGCCACGGTAAAACCTACAACAGCAGAAGCAATTCATGCAGGCTTGCACATTCAACGATGTCCTGGCGCGCCATAGCCTTTGAACACAGCAAAAAGCCGTCATTAGGGTTGCGAGATAACAGTTCATCGCCCAGGCCTCCTCACGTGCACAGCCTGGGCAGATACAAGGAAATAAACAATACTTACTTTATTATCTGCCCTGTGTGAGCTGATCACTGCTGTGTGCCACGATCCAAAATGCTTTTAGCTCCCTGCAGACGCTTGCTGTCGAAACTTGGCTTTTGTAGTATAGCAAGTAGCAGCTTAAGCATCTCACAAGGTCGCAGTGCAGTGCAGCAATCATTCTCCACAGGCAGTGACGCCAGCTGGGAGAGTGAGGTGAGATGAGAACACACACGTGTGCACTGCCCCCACAACCACCCAAAAGCTGCACTAAGGAACGTTACTTGCATCGGTATGCAGTATGCGTCGAAAAGCAACAATGTGCGGGCGATCCTGCTGTCTTGTAGCTCTGCACCAGCTGCAGCCCTCTCACACATACAAGCAGTGTTGGTGGTTTGCATGCTATAACCAGCCAGACGCAGCGCCTGCAGTTGCCATGATGTTCTGTACTGACTGAAATAAACACCAGCGTGCATCTGTCAGCACTGAGGGCAGCATGCTGGCAAGCAGCTGTTGTGCCTGTCAGATGTGATGTGAAGGCGTTGGCAGGTGCCCCAGGACCACACCTGCCTGGCTGCTGAGGCATCAGCAGCCCCGTGCTGCTGTTCGCATCAGTTGTTAATGCAGCATATGCCAACCTCGTGCGCCAGATGCAGGTGCAAACGTCACCAGCTGGGTTGTGCATTACTTTGCATGCCGCAGGTTGACACCATTAACGAGAAGTTTGCAGAGGCACGGGAAGAGATAGAGTTTGCACGGTGAGCTGCGGCAGAGGCGGTGCAGTGAGTGAAGCTGTGGGGCCCACAGCAGCAGCAGCAGCAGCAGCAGGGCACATGTGCGGTGGCCGTCCCCATAGCCCGTGACAATTCAAGTACTAGCCTGCAGCTCGGTCGCCTGCACAGGCATTCCTGTCACCTGTGTATACCCTGTACATGTTGACAGAGAGGTTACATTTGGACACATGCAAGCAAAATTGCGGTATAGCCTACGGTTTTTCTAGACAGCAGGGTAGCACACCGTGCAGCAGATACAGCGAATCTCGACAAACGTGTGTGCAGCTTGCCACATACAGTCCAATTGCTCTGTTGCCCTGCTGCCCCGCCCATGCACCCTGCTCTCAGTCCAGCCATCCCACCTCCAGTGCCCTTTACTGCTCCCTTACTTCTCCTCCTGTGCTTCAGAGAGGGCACTGAGACGGTCTACTTTCAACAAGTCATGACGGTCTACTTTTAACGAGTCATGACGTCCTGTCGCCTCTAAAATGTTGCTCATCTTGCATTGCTGCAGGGAGGACGCGGAAACAGTCTACTTTTAACGAGTCATGACGTCGTCTGGCCTCTAAAATGTTGCGCATCTTGCATTGCTGCAGGGAGGACGCTGAGACAGTCTACTTCAACGAGTCAGCGGAAGAGGCTCGCAGCGCAGTGGGTGAGGTGCTGGGCCGCTGGCAGGCGCTGCTGGCGCGGCTGCCTGAGGATGAGCAGGCCAAGCTGCAGCGTGCGATGGGGCTCAAAATGGAGCAGCTGAAAGCAGAGCTCAAGGAGCTGAACGAGATGCACGCGTAACCGCAGCGGCGGCTGCCCAAGGGATGATGGTCATACAAGGAGCTCTGGCACCGGGCTGCTGCTGCTGCTGCTGTGAATTCTGGGTTTGATGACATGCGTGCGTAGTGAGTGTTGATGTTGCGTGTGGTGCATCATACAGCTGTTCTGGCACCTGGCTATGTGCACTCTGCATATGGCAATGTCGATGGGGCTGAAGACGAAGCAGCTACTAACTTCGTTTTTTGTAAAAGCGGAGGTATGGGAGCTGGGTAAGATGCACGCGTAGCGGCAGCGGCATGTGTAGCGTGTGAAAGTTCAGCTGCATTCTCAAGCTGTTATGGTGCGTGGAGCTGCTGCCTGGCCTCTGATTGAGTGTGCAAGCATAGCGGGAGCAGCGCATGTGCACACTGCCCCTCTTGTCTTGATTCTGGAGCTGTTTTTGCAGCTTGCTGCTGTTGCTTGCTGCTGCATGCGGTCTGAACATGTTGCCATCGGCTGATGCTGCTGCAGCAGAAATAGGTTTGAGCAGTTCCTGCGTGCTGATGCAGCGGGTGCTATCTATTGGCTGATTGATGCTACAGCGGCGACGGGCAAGGCACATATGCTGCTCAGCACCGCAGCTGAGCTGTAGTCACATGGTGCGGCATGCTGGGCATCAACCTGTGGCTTGAGTCTTGATCAAGATCCATTGTGATAGCAGCGTGCATGCTAGTGGAGTGATTTAGGAAGCTAGATGATGGTGCCCCTCCTTTGCATGTAGGAAAGCAGCATAGGCAGCAGCTGGGAAAGCCACTGCTAAATAGCAGCAGCCGCATATGCTCTGCAGCATCTTGTTTTGTTGCGCATCTGGCCATGAGGTGACTGCTTTTTGCTGCAGAGTACACCACACACTTGTTGTCCTCCAAATGCATAGCATATTGGCAGGGCAAACTCGTTGCTGCTGCAGCAGCACATGCATGAGCAGCGGCTGTCCTGCATATGTTGCCTTGCCGTGCAGAGCAGCGGATTGCCATTGCCTTGCCATGTCAGCTGCGGCATCACATTTATCCATCCAGATCTGCACTACTTTTCCATGATGGTAACGGCGAAATGCTAGATGCATTGTTGGCGTGACCTATTTGATGCCAGTGATCGACGGTCGGAACATAGCGGTGATGTTCATTGTGATGTTACCAACACTGTACGCAGCACCAAACTCTGCAAAGGCTTGAGGCATACCAACATCCCAGAAGCGACGGCTTGCAAACCCATTGTCGCACCATGACGTCAGCTGTCGACAGCTGTCTACACACCACCCACGCAACACCGACTCTCAGATGTAACAGAGGGTGGGGCGCTTCCCATGCGCTGCTGCTCCCAGATATGTTGTGATGTGTTGTGTGCTGTTGTGACAATCTTCTGTGCCGCTCATGCCACAGCAACACTTTGTGCGCTAGTGGCCAAAACTGCAGCAGCGACTGAACCCTGTTGAAGTCCTCCACCCGTGCAAGGCTTGCATGCACCTTCACCAAAACTTACGACTGCGCCAGCTGTGCCTGGCGATGCAACACGCTGCAATGCAACTGCAAATTTAAGTTGTGCAGGCTGTGCCACTGACGTAGCAATAGGCCCAACCTCACTTCGCTCAAAAAACAGAATGCAAGCGCCGACTCTGAACCATATGCGCAGCTGGCTGCAACAAAAACACAACCCCAACCAGCAGCCTAAAACTCTGGTGCTGGGGGCTCCGCAGCAGCTGCTGCTGCCGCGCTGCTGAAGTCAAACGACTCCACCACACCACCCAGCTCAAAATCCAGCCCAAGCACCTCACCCTGCTGCTGCTGCTGCTGCTGCTGCCTCCTAGCTCCTGCTGCTGCTGCTGCTGCTCCGCGCGGCTGCCGGATCAACCCCAGATCTCTCTTACGCTGCCAGGCTGCCTCGATCACCTGCCGCTGCTGCGGCTGCGCGCTCTGCCGGTAGTAGCTGGCCCACGCCTGGTTGCCATGCAGCTTGCCGGACTGCTTCATGGCTGTTGCTGCCTCTACATTGCTGAGGTGCCGGCCCAGGTTGGCTGCGAGGGCAGTGTCGCCGCGCGCTGCGTAGATTGCAGCTAGCTCGCCCATTGCCGCGACAGAGAAGGCGTGGCTGGCCTGCAAGCAGTGCGGCGGCAGGTGCAAAGCAAAAGCGAAAATGAGATGTGTGGGTGTAACGGTCGTGGCTGCAAGCTCGCCCATGGCTGCCACAGAGAAGGCGTGGCTGGCCTGCAGAGATTGAAGCAGAAACCAGCAGCAGGCATGCACAGCATCAGCAACTGAAGACGCTTGATGTGTGTAACGCTCAAACATCAAGCACAGGAAGGCGTGGCTGGCCTGCAAGCAGTGTGGCGGCAGGTGCAAAGCAAAAGTGAAACCAAGATGTGCGTGTTGGGTGAGCCAAGTGTGGCAGCCAGCTCGCTTATGGCTGCCACAGGGAAGGCGTGGCTGGCCTGCGTGCGCGTGACCGCAGCGGTAGGCACATGCAGGATGAGCTGCAGAACGAGAGTGCTGTGTGGGACGTGGATTTGTGCTGTGTGGAATGGGATTCAAACACAGACGACTGCCAGCCAACGCACCTTCAGTCCAGCGCTAGCAATGCAAGCCGAGTGTTGCTGTACGAGCCAACCACTGCGAGCTGGCATGCCTTCCGCAGCACAGGAAAGCCGAGTGCCAAGGCAGACCCAACCACAAACCCTACCTTCTGTGCGTGCCGCGCATACGCCTCAGCCACCTCCAGCTGCCCTTCCAGCTGCAAACTGCACTAGTCTACAATCTCCTGCCACAAGGCAACAAAACCACCAAAGCCTAAAGCCCACCTTCTGTGCCCGCCGTGCATACGCCTCAGCCGCCTCCAGCTGCCCTTCCAACCTCTCCAGCTTGGCCAGCAGCAGCAGCGCAGCGGGGAAGTCGGGGTGCGCGTCCAGACCCTCACGCAGCAGTTCCCGTGCCTCGTCAACATTGCCCTCCCGCAGCTCCAAGCCAGCCCAGGACACCCTGAACAGGGGAAATGTGGCAGCAGTGCAGTAAAAAGTGCAGCGGCATGAGCACTGTGTTTCGCAGAGCAGCTCCCGTGCCTCGTGAACATTGCCCTCCCGCAGCTCCAGCCCTGCCCAGATCACCCTGCAGTAGCAGGTGCATTAGTACGACGCAGGCGAAGACAGATCGTGTGTCAGGCAGTGGTGACAGCAGTGCCCTCCCACAGCTCCAACCCAACCCGCGACACACTGTGGCAAGCTGGGTGAAGTGATCATAAACAGGTGACATCTGTGAAGCACGCAACAGCAGCGTTCTCAACTTGTCCTCATGTACACCTGACAGCATGTCGCCACAGCACCACATCCCTACAGCACCCACCTGTCGTGCATGGACGTCGTACTGGCAGCGTCAATCCCAAGCGCCCGCTGGTGCAGCTCCCTCGCCATGTGAAAGCAAACTGCTAACCCTAACACAAACATGCTGCCGCAGCACCACCACACAGCAGCACCCACCTGTTGTGCATGGATGCCACGCTTGCAGCATTGATACCAGGCGCTCTCTGGTGCAGCTCCCTGGCTATATACAAACCATATACAGACCCTGAACCAAACATGCTGCCGCAGCACCACCACACAGCAGCACCCACCTGTTGTGCATGGGCGTCGTACTGGCAGCATCAATACCAAGCGCCCGCTGATGCAGCTCCCTGCCCCACACATGCAACAACTGCATCCGGCCCCCATTCCTAGCAGCAGCACCCACCTGTTGTGCATCGACATCGTACTGGCAGCGTCAATCCCAAGCGCCCGCTGGTGCAGCTCCTCGCCAATTGAAAGCAAATTGCTAACCCTGACACAAACATGCGGCCGCAGCACTACAACACAGCAGCACCCACCTGTTGTGCATGGGCGTCGTACTGGCAGCAGCTATGCCCAGCGCCCGCTGGTGCAGCTCCCTGGCTATATACAAACCAAATACAGACCAAACATACTGCCGCAGCACTACAACACAGCAGCACCCACCTGTTGTGCATGGATGTCGTACTCGCGGCATCAATACCAAGCGCTCTCTGGTGCAGCTCCCGCGCAAGCTCCACCTCACCCTGCTGCTCTTCAAAGCACGCATACAGGTTCAGGATCTTGGTGTTGCTGGGGTACAGCGACAGGCCGTAGCCAAACAGCAGCCGCGCCCGCTCGATGTTGCCGCAGGCCCCTTCCATGCGCGGCCACTGCATGTAGAGCTGCTTGTCGGCCTTGTTGAGTTGGTAGGCGCGCAGGAACAGCGCACGAGCAGCGTTGACCTCGCCAGCTGCTGCCTCGATACTGGCGGCCAGCACAGCAACCTGTGGTGCAGCAGCAGCAGCAGTTAGTGAAGCAGGATGACAAGCAGCTGCATGCGGGCAACACGACACACCACCAACCCTGCTGAAACTATGAGTCATTGTACACAACTCTGCCGCCATCCATGAGAAAACCTGATGCAGCACCAGCCCTGCTGCAGCTGGATTCCACTCACCGCTGCATCCTTGGGGCACTTGCGCAGCGCCTCCCCGATCACCACGCGCGCATTCAGCACGTTGTCCCGCTCAAACTCCGCGCTCGCCCACGCATGCAGCACCGCGCCGCCGCCTTCCGCAGCAATGTCATACGGGAATTTGAACGCCTCATTTGCAGCTAGCCGCCACAGCCGCCGGGCAGGGCCAAATAGCCGCTGCTCCCATTCGGATCGAGCCCACACACGCAGCACCTGCACCAGACGGCTACTCAGCCGGAAGGCCGGTGCACGGCTGGCTGCGCTGATGCGCAGGTCCGCTTTGCGGCGCATTGCCTTGCTGCCTCCGCCGCTGCTGATCACAGCCGCGGTCTGCTGCAGGATGCTGCTGCTGCTGCTGGCGGTGGCAGCGGCCGCATCTACCTCTGCTGCTGCTGGGTCTGCATCAGCTTCTGTGCCGTCCTGCGGCAGCTGCAGCGCAGCAGCAACGTCGGCAGCGGCAGCGGGGCCTGCTCGCAGCACCTGCTCCAGCTGCTGCTGCTGGCAGACTGCTGCTGCCCTAAATAACGCACGGGCCATCCAGTGGCGCCTGCTGCTGGCTGCCAGCTGTGCCCAGAGGAACCAGGGGCCTGGGGCCTCTGGGTGTGCTGCTGCCAGCTGGCACAGCTCCAGTTCTGCTGCACGGGGGTTGCTGCGCACCAGCCGCGATATGTTGCGCAGCTCTGATTCGATGGCATCTGCTGCTGCTGCATTCCAACCTGGCTGCTGCTGTTGTTGAGGCAAGGCTTCGGCAGTGGGTAGCTGCTGCTGCTGCTGCTGCTGCAGCGCCTGCAGGGATTCCTGCACATTCAGCTGCAGCCCGAGCTGCTGCTGCGCATACACGCCGCAGAACTGCTGCACGGCCTGCGCAGCAGGGGGCGCAGCCGGCTGCTGCTGCCGCTGCACCACAAACGCCACCCCTGTGTCTCCTAGCTCCAGCACATCTCCATCTATCAGCTCTACTGCTGCCCGGTGCGGCTCCAGCGTCATTTGACCATAGTTGACCCGCACAACTGCTGATTCTTGGTGCCCCCGCACTACCCGGCTGAGGTTTCGTGCCTGCAAGATGGCCTCACTGCTGCCAGTTTGCTTCAGTAGCTCTAAGCTGAGTGCTAGCCGCTCATAATGCTCGCCCTGCGCATCCACAAGCACATCAGCAGACCTAAAGACTTGCGGTGCGTTAGTCAGCAGCAGAGGGCCCAAGCAGGGCACCTCTAGCTGCTGCAGCTGCTGTCCCAAGCGGTCAGATAGTAGCGGCGCGGCAGCAGCATATGATGCATATGACGCGCCATTGCTGCTGCTGCTGCCGATGGGCACAAGGATGTAACGCGGGGTACGGCCTGCTGCTGCATCCTCCAGCAGTGACGGCAGCTGGCGCTGCTGCTGCCGCAGGAAGCGCTGCTGCTGCTGCTCGTCCTCTTCGTAACTCAGCTCAGCTTCCAGCTGCTGCTGGTAGGGGCCGTCTAACCTGCTGCTGCTGCTGCTGCTGCCGCCTGCAGCAGCATCTTCTTCGTAACTGCTGGGCTCTGCAGCTGGGGAAGCCTGCTGTGCCGCAAGCTGCTCCTGCTGAAGCTGCTCAGTTTGCTGCTGCTGCTGCTGCTGCTGCTGCTGCTGCTGCTGCTGCTCAGCTGCAGCTGGGCTGCTGCCATGCTCAGCAACGCTCTCAGATTCAGTAGGTCGCCTCAGCGGCCTGAACAGAGGCTGCTTCTGCTGCTGCTGCTGGCTGCCTGATGCTGCTTGCGAACCCACATCTGCTGCTGCTACTACTGCCACCGCTGCTGCCCTACCATTGATGCTGCTGGAGCCTGACCCATTGACTGAGCTGCTACCCTCTATGCTACTGCTGCTGCTGCTGCCGCCATTAGCAGGCAGTGCTACACCCTCTGCTAAGCCACTGCTTGCTTGGCTTCCTGGTGCCGCAATGCTGCCGCTGCTAGCTGGTGCACTAGCCATGCACCTGACACGGCTGCGCAGATGGCTGCCGGTCACGCTGCTGCTGCTGCTGCTGCTGGAGCGCCAGCTGCCGCATGTGGCCACAGCAGGAGGCCGCAAGTGCTGCCGAGCCCTGCTGCTGCTGCTGCTGCTGCTGCTGAAGGCACTGGCGCCAAATGCATTGCTTCTGCTGCTACCCAGGCCTAGGGTTGACGAGGCAGGCGCATTGCTGCTGCTGCTAGTTGACGATGTGTGCATGAACACTTGACACACAGCTCCTGAGTTGCTGCTGCTACCACTGCTGCTGCTGCTGAGCGGGTCTAGGGACATGTGGCTGCTGCTGCTGCTGCTGCTGCTGCTGCTGCTGCTAGCGCCGCCTGCACTCCATGTGCGGCTGCTGCCACCGCTGCCTGCAGCCGCCTGGGGCCCTGCTGCTGCTGCTGATTGGCTGCTGTCTTGTGTTGTGTTGGACATGTAATACTCTAGGAACTCTGCCATGCTGATCAAACCATCACCATTAGTGTCCAGCGATTCAAACACCTGCTGCGCATACGGAAGCGCTGGCGCCACTGCTGCCGCGGGCGTCCCCGCTGCTGCATGCTGCTGCAGCTGCTGGAACCTACCAGAGCCTGTAGCAGCAGCAGCAGCAGCGGGCCGCGCCTCCCCTAGCTCAGATAGAAGCTCTGTGAGCTCATACAAGCTCAGCATACCATCACCATCCAAGTCAAGGTGGTGGAACAGCGACGCAGCAGCAGCTGCTGTTGCAGCCGGCTGGTGGTCGAGCATGGCATCATCCTGCTGCAGCAGCTGCTGCTGCTGCTGCTGCTGATGTTGGGCGATTTCTGCTGCCGCTGCTGCTGCCGCTCCAGCACTGCAAGCAAAGCTCAACCTGCTGGTGCTGCTACTGCTGCTGCTGCTGATGTCTTCCATGTCACTGTCGTCGCTGCTGGTGGTCAGCACACTATAAGCTGGCTGCAGGCTGCTGCTGCTGCTGCTTGTGACTGGCAGCGGCAGCAGCAGCTGCTGCTTCGCGCCTGCTAGCCGCCGCTGCAGCTGTGCCGTCCAGGTCTGCAGCTGCCGCACCTACACATGCAGCAAGCGCACAAGCCACCCACAAAGCCGTCTTTTAATTGGTTATAGTTATTGTAAAGCTGCAGTGCTGTCCCTGTAAATGCCACGAAATGCACCTGCACGCTGGCACTGTGCCTTCCAAAAGAGGTACAGGATACCCGCATGCCAAGCACCCACTGCGTGTGACAACTGACAGCATGCCTTCAACGCGCACAGCATGCCCAAGCGCTTGCCAGCATGCTTGAATCACCAACCCTCACGCAAGCTGATCACACCACCACCACCAGCAGCAGCAGCAGCAGCAGCACCTGCCACCCTTGCCTCTCACCTGCCGCCGCTCCAGCCGCCCCTTGTAGCCGGCATGCGCTGCATCGCCGCCCTCCGCAGCAGCGTGCATGGCAGAAGTGCGCACCTGCAGCTCAAGATACGACAGCACCACGCTGCTGCCGCTGCTGCTGCTGCTGCTGCTGTTGGCCATGAGCTGCTGCAGCGCCTGCATGCTGAGAGTGGAGTGCAGGCTCTGGTAGCCGTTGAGTTTAGGCTTTGAGATGTAATCCTTGCTGCGGCCGGGCACAGCAGGCCACTGCGCATGCGCCAGCTCCTGTGGGTTGGTGTGTGATGGATTCAGGTGCAGAGGTGCCGGAGAAGCACGCGTGGCGGACGATGAAATGAGTTGGCAGGATGTGTGAATGAAAATTTGCGGTGCTGCCACTGTCCTTGTGGCATGCGCTACACGGTTGTTACCAAAGTGACAAAGTGCATGGCAGCACCGCAGTCAGAGCTCCACCAGCACAAAAAAAATCAGCCAAGCGATGCGCTGTACCGTACCAGCCAACTACAGCACTCCAGCACGCAATGCAGCACACAACATCTGGGCCTCTTTTCCTCAGCACCTCTTGCACTGCCCCGCCTCACCTGCAGCCGATAGCACGCCTGCACTGCTGCTGCCTCTGCCTCATCCTCCGGCAAGTCCTTCCGCGGCAGCACCACTGCGCGCATGCCCAACAAATCAAACATCTCGCCCAGCCGCCGGCTGCCTGCTGCCGGGTCATTCAGCCTCAGCAGCTTGCGCATGATGCTGTAGAGGCTCTTGGTGCGGCTGAGCAGCTGCAGGCCTCCTGCAAGCGCCTGGAAGGATGCATCTGCTGCTGCGGCGGCCTGCAGGGATGCCTGGCAGCGCGTGAGCAGGTCTGCTGCTGCGCCTGACATAGGCAGCACGTGGCGGGCTGTGCTGGCATAGGAGCTGGGGAACAGCACCTGCAGATGCAGCGATTGAAAATCAAAAAAGCGTTTGTTTCAGCGATGGCGGCAGAAGAAACAGCACAGGCAGTGATCAGACACACGCTGCGACTTTCGCTCGTCTGTCAGCTGCAATCGCACATTGCCGGCTCCTGCGCCACAATGACTGTCACTGCACCATGCAAGCACCTGAAGATCGCAGCGAGCATCGTGCCCCAGGAAGTATGCACGAGCCACACGCCTCCAGCAGCATACACAGCTTCCTGCTGCCTCATCACCTCCCCCATCATCACATCACCAATCACCATTAACTAATTGATTCACAGCATTCAAAGCCTCATCACCTTGAAAGCAGCGTCCTCCAGCGCAGCAGAGCAGCCGCCAAGGCCCAGCGCATGGCCCAGCGGGCAGTAGATGGTTAGGGCTTCCATGGCTGCTAGCTGCTGCTGGTGCGGCTGGCCTGGCGGCTGCACCAGCGCCAGCCACCGCCACACCACCTCGATGGCGCAGGCGCGCACATCATACGCGGACAGCAGCCAACCCCGCAGCGCACTGCGGAAACAGACAGAAGAAGTTACGAGACGCAGCGTGAAGCACGCCGCATGACCATCATCAATGTGATTGATGAAGTGCAACATGGCATGTGAGGCGCATAAACAGGCTCGCAGGACGTGATTGCTGTCCAATGCACCACACAAAATGGCGCAGAAGCCACCAGCTGGCATGCTCCAAAGACTTCGCAGCCTGGTTGCTGCTGTTGCTGCATGACCATGTCAGCATCACTGGAGCTGCTGTACACAATTCTTCCCGCCTGTTGCTTGACCTGGCTATGCTGTGTCACAATGCACAACCAGCAGCTGCTGCCCACATCACCCGTGCAATGCACGGTGCTGATGCATCAGCCACGCTCACCACCCACTTGAAGAGTATCTGACAAACTGCGTAATCCAACCCACCTGCTGTTTGCATCGTCGTACAGCTGCACCCGATCTGTCGCATGCCGCACTGCCAGCACATCATGCACCAGCCCTGCTACCTCTGGCCCTAGCTTTGCCTGCACAGACCGGATGTGTAGCGCTGCAACATCCACAGCCTCTGCCACTATGCCTGCTGCTATGGATGCTGCATCCAGCGGCAAGCCATTTGCGTAAAGCTCTGCAAGTGCTGCTGCTAGCGCCAGCGAGCGCTGCACTGCAGGCCTGTTGCTAGTGGTGCGGCCGCTGCTTGCAGGACTGCTGCCGTCAGCTGCGGCAGGCACACGAGACAGGCTGCGCACTGCGAGCTTCAGCGCTGACAGTATCAGCTGCGTGACGTCATCCTCTGCTGATGATGACGCACTGGATGGCCGTGCTGCTGCTGGTCCTGCTGCTGCTCCTGCAGGCTCTGCTGGAGGTGCTGCTGGCTGCTGTAGCCGGGTGGACAGCTGGCCCCAGGCCTGCATGAGTGAGACAATGCCGCTGGGGTTGTCGGGCTGCTGTTGCTCGCTGCCCTGAGCTGATGCATTGCTTAAATGCTGTGCGCTGCTGGCCTGCAGGACACCAACAATGCCAGCCATGGTGAGCTCAAGTCAAAAGCAGCGTCACTGCTGTGGCTGAAAGTTGGGTGTGGGAGCAGGGCCAGCAGAATGGCAAACGCACCTGGCTAGTGGACCTGAATGCTTGGTTGACACTACTGGTGCCTTCGGACTCGCTCTGGCCGCTGCTGTAGCCTGCACGAATGCTGGGCCAGAGCAGCAGCGTGTGGCTGGAGGACGTGGATCCACATGGTGCACCAGGCAACCTCCTACTAGTAAGGCAGCTGCTACCAGATGTTATATGTGGCAGCTGCTTGACTAATTGACCCCGCTGGGCGTGCGACTTCAGCAGGTGAAAGCCCCCCGCTTCGGCACTGGCTGTGAGAGGCATGCGAAAAACTTTATCACCATATCATTCTAAAACCGTCAATGGGATATAATGAATATGTATAGAGGCTGGATCGACGTCATCTGATGATGGTGGCTTCCCTCTCCCAGCTGCTAGGCAAGCGTCCTTTGCTTGCAGACTGGTGGGTTATCTGCAAACAAAGAATCTTGAAGGTCGCCAGCAAACATCCGTGAGATCTTCAGCACGGTGTGGTACGCAGTGAGATGTCATACCACGCACTGAACAGCAACGATGCCAATCGGGGTTGCACCTGCCCAGGTATGAAATCAAATACTTCAAACAATGCTCCAATTTCCTACCGTCGACTTGGTGGTATGTTCTGGTGTGTGGTCGGTTTTGGAAGTTGCTGTTGCCTGGTGCTGTCGCCTGGTTTGAACGTGTGAGTGACTTGAGCTGCGGTCAACTGCTAGGGACTCAAAACAACCACCATTTAAGTTAGCAGCGCAGTTGCTGGGCTGAGCGTGGTCGAGCAGAAGCAGCCAACCACAACCAGCTGCTGCTGGGGCCTTCAAGTGGACACCACCACCACCACTACCACCATGGCCAAGGACTTCTTTGACGACTTTGAGGCAAAGAAAATTGTGAGTGGGCAGCGTGTGCTGATAGGGGCCCCAACAGATTCGCTGCTCCCCATGCACTGCATCCACACCACACAGCTTATGGCGAAGCCCCCAGTATGTCCGCTGCTACATGAAGCTGCAATCGGCATCTTGCATCAACTGCACTGTGTCACAAGTTATGTTGAACCCCTCCAGCTGTAGCGCAGGCTGTGAGTGCCATGCACACTAGCCACGCAGTGGAAGTATTTAATACAGCAACATGGCACCTGGTACCTTAATAGCAAGACCAGGAGCGCGCTGACAGCAACGTTTGTGCACGCCGCTCTGCTGCTGCAGGTGCTGAGCTCCAGCTGCATGACCAGGCTCAATGAGATGTTGCAGCAGCTGGTCACAGATGGCAGGTGGGCACAACCAGCAACCAGCAGCAAACTGTGATGCTGACGAGTGCCCTGCCAGTCGCTGATCTGTGACAAGTTGCAAGCAACTGCAGTGCAGCCCTCTCGGCATATAAACATGCCTAACACGTTGTTTCCCGACACTCATGGTACCTGCTGTGCTGTGGATGCAGCTCCCCAGAGGCAGGCCAGGCCAAGTATGTGGAGCTGCTGCAACAGCTGGTGGCAGCGCAGGGCGCAACGCTCGAGGTATGCTGCTCTCGCCGGCGTTCCACGCCATGACTGCCAGCAGTGCGATCGGTTGTTGCAAGTGCCCTGCACGGGCAGATGGCGGATGCTGTTCATGCACAAGTGGTGATGTCAGGCCATTTGCACAGCAGCTGCGGCCTTGGTGTTCCTAACTGTCGCACCCTGTCCCTGCTGCTGCCTCTTGCTGCATGCTTGCAGGATGCTATCAGGGACAACCCCGGCTTCATTTACCTGGAGGCCGCAACAGACCCGCAGCAGTTCAGCGAGCTGCTTGCGCAGACAGCAGCAGCAGCAGCGGTGGCCAGCAAGGCAGCAGCAGCAGCGGCGGCTGCAGCAGCTGAAGGGGAGGAGGTGGCGGGCACATGGGAGCCACCTCCTGCAGATGTGCACCCAGAGACTGGGGAGGACTATGCATAAGCGCCGGCCTGTGAGGTTGGTACCAACAACGCGGTTCATTATGCAGGCAAGACCAGAATCAAAGGCAGCAGCTGCACAGCAAGTGGCCGTTGTGTGCTGCACGCCGTCATGCGTGTTAGACGCAACACTGCTCTGCAGCATGGATGCCTGCCAGACTATGATGTGATTGGAGAAGTGTGTTAGGATGACGATCTGGGTCAACTGCTTGCAGTCCTTGCCCTGGGAGTGATGAATGAAAGCAAATGCAGTTGCTGAGAACAGAACAGCTACCAGTTGCTTGCCGCCTTTGCAGAATGGGATTGCGTGACCTTCCTTGACCTTGCATGTGTCTTGTTGTTGTGCAATAATTTTACCAATTCAGAGCGACCCGCATGCAATAGTTGCAAGAACTTGCGTTGCTGTTTTGCACAAGCAGTTGACACAAGTTGCAAAGGCTATGTTGATACAGCATATGGTGGCTGTCGTGGCACTTGCAGTTGCAGCTTGCTACGTTGTGTGGGCGATGGTTTGTTGTGCTGCCACCACACAGTGTGAGGCTGAATAGTGATACTAGTCTGAGTCCTGCAGGTCCTGGGTGTATCAGTTGTTCAGGCACATGCCGAGCGCGCCAGCATCACCTGGTTGCAGTTGTCATTTCTGTGCACTCTTCGGAAGTGGCGTATGGCACACCATGCCCTGCTGGACACGTACCAACAGCTTGTATTTCACCTATTTATCAGACTGAGCCTTTGGCTCAGCTGGAACATATCCAAACAGACATGTTGTGTGCAAAAGCTTTCACGGCACAGATAAGATTTGGTTTCATAGTCATTGTGAACGCGTGCTGCATTGTGTTATGCTGAGTATGGTGCAAGACGTCATGCAGCGCTGCGATATGTTGTCCTGCCATGCGTGCATGCAAGTAACTTGCAACTTGCTGAACAGTACAAAGCTACTAGCATTGAGGTGCGCTTCTGCAGTCATCCGTAATGCTCCCCCCATCCAAAGGCGCTGAAAGCTAGATTTGTAAAGATGGAAAGTCTAGCGATTGAATAGTAAACAAGCAACTAGTTGTCAGCGACACAGGCAGATTTGTGAGGAGCGCTCCTCCGCTCAGCCGTGGCACAGCGGCCGTTCCAGCATGCCCTGCTGCCTGGCAGCAGCTGGTGGCCAGCACCTGGCAGCAGCTGGTGGCCAGCAACTGGCAGCAGCTGGCGGCCAGCAACAGCTACTGAGCAGACAGCAGTCACCCCAGATGTTGCAGATGCCAGCGTTTGACGGTCTTTTTTATGTTACCAGGGGGAGCGAAACCCTACTGGGTGGCCATACACAGCAAGCAGGCGAACCTGACTGCCGGAGGCCTACGGCACTGTCGTCACCAGCAAGACACGCAAACACCCCTATACAGGAGGTGCCCAGCGCCCGGACCAATAAATAAGCAGCGTTGAACGGTCTTGACCGAGCCGCTAGGCTTTCAAGCCAAGCATACTGCACGCGGCATGAAGCTGTGCAGCTGAATGACCGTTACCACACTGGAACACAGCAGAAGCGTGCAAAACACCATGAAAGCCGTAAAAGGAAACGGCAGCATCTACATAGCCTGCACTAGCATGCAGAATATTCTGAGTTCCCCGAAACCACCACCCCCATCTTGTGCAGGTTGTGTTCCTAATTGTCCCATGCATGGTGAATTGAGAGCCAAATGCATGCCGTCAACTGCACTTGTATCCAGTGATTGCTGTCGCAGCCTGGCAGGCTGCAGCCGCGCAGCAGCTTGCCCCACAAAACACTCGTCACCATCACTGTTCAGCGAACCACAAGCACATCAATCTAGCCACAAAGAACACCATACTACTTGTATAGTATGAAACGATGTTATACAACGCAGTACACTACACTATGATTATTTCGTTGTTTGGCAGTACCATACAATACGATACACGTTCTGAACTGAACCCAACCCCAGGCACCAGCCCCACTGCCAAGCAAGCTTGATAAGGCATGCCTCCCTGCTGGCCCAAACCAATCTGGCCAACCAATGCTGAGATATGCTTGCCATGGCACAACAACAACAAGTTGCAAAACGAAATTATGTACATACTCACACTCTGCTGCTCAGACTGCGCAACAAGCGGACATGTCACCAGACTGCAGTGCAGGGTGCTTGAACAAACGCCTGCGTCCCAACAGCGCGGCTGGCAAGGACCAGCTGCACACATACTGCTACTGCTAACAGCCAACATGCAGGCTGTAGCATTGTGAATATGTTAGTGCTAACGCAGCAGCGGCAGCATCAAGTGTGTGCTTGTTGCCTGCTGCTGCTCCTCCTCACACCAATGCTGTTGCTGGCTTCACCTGTAGATCTTCTGTATCAGGTGCACCAGCACCATGCAAGAATAACACAGTTGGCTTAAGCTAAGTGGTGACGATTCATGGATTCAAAACCTGATCAGTGGCGGCACTGCTGTGGTTGTGTGCAAAACTTGACTGTGCCTTCCTGGCCCCACCTGCAGCATCCCCAGCAGGTCCTCCTCCTCCACGATGCATGCAGATAATCCATATCATGATATCTGATCAGGTGCAGATCAGGATCAGGTGCAGATCATCCATATCAAGATACCTGATCAGGTGCACCAGCGCCATGCAAGTATGGCGCAACAGGTCAAAGCTGGTGGGCGGCACCTCAAGTTGTCAAAACCTGATCAGTGACGGCACTGTACAAACAGGCACAGCAGGCACTGCAGTGGTGGTTTGTGCATTCCCTGCGGGCACCTGCCGCATCACTAGCAGGTCCTCCTCCTCCACGATGCATGGCAAAGCTGCTGCATGCACTGCTTGATGCGTGCTGAGGCTCCACAATGCATGGCCACTGAGGCTCCACAATGCATGGCCAGCACAGCAGCACAGCACAGCTGCTGCATGCACTGCTTTGCGTGCACTGAGGCTGGCCTTCTTCTGGAGGAACACCCCGACACCCCGGGGGTGCATTTGGCGGACCCAAATGCTGCCCAGGGCCAGCTCAGCCTGCTGCTGCACCCTGAGGCACTGCCTGTCATCACCAATGTACCAATTAAGTATACAATCACCAACCAATTAAGGCACTGCCTGTTCACTGCTGTACAATGCCCTCTGTGTGAAACTGCCACGCTGCTGCACCTCCGCCAAGCTGAACATCATGCCGGGCCGCGGTGATGCATGTGCCCTGCCCTGGTGTGTTTGGAAGGGGCTGGGATGACAAGGTTGGGATAGGCGCTATCAAACCAAGGCGGTCTCCATTATGAAAACTTTGTGGTAGGCTCTGCATAGCAGCGCATGCGCGGGTCCCAGCATCTGCACACCGCATAGCCTGCTTGCAAGCAACAAATTGGAATCTCTGTGTCAAGATTGCCATGCCTTGCCCTATGTCGCGGCAACTGGTGCACCTGTCACCGGCCGTCAGATGCAGTACTGTGTCTTCTTCATCATGTCTTAGCTGCTGCGCTGGAAGAGGCGGGCCCACCACGTCTGCATAGCATGGCGTGAAACAACCAAGTCACAGCTCTCAGCGGTTGAAGGAGCCGACATAAATCCGCTGGCAATCATGGCCTATGGCAGTACATTGGCTGCCAGCACACTTGCAGGACAAGCAGACCTGCAGCAAGGACTGCAACAACGTTGTTCTGTTAACAACGTTTGTTCTGTTAACAGAATTGTTCAGCCGGGTTATTCACAGGAGGCCACCATCAAGCGCTCACCTTTGTCATGCCTTGGCTGCTGTGCTGGAAGAGGCGGGCCCACCAAGTCTGCACAGCATGGCGGGCAGCAACCAAGTCTCATACGCAACCGTTGGTAAGGAGGCCACATACATCTGCAGGTCATAGTAGCACATGGCGACACATCCATGCACAGTTCCTGCAGAGCCTCAACACGACAATGCATCCGCAATTCGAGCCAAAGCGGGAATGAACCAGTTGTGTTGTAGGAGGGAGGCCAGCCTGCTCAAGTGCTCACCAGCTTGGGCTGCTTGGCCGGCCTGAAGGGCTCCAGCAGTGCAGTCATCTCATCAGGGATCTGCATGGTGTCGACATCGAACTCGCAAACGCCAGGCACTTGCGACCCTGGCACAAGCAGCAAAAGAATATCCACACAACATGGACCATTGAGATAGCTGGGGTGGTTGAAACACGGTAATCTGTCGCGAACATGACATGTCAGACTTGCTAGCGTACAATTCAGCCAGACCTGGTGTGAAAGCAATGTGGTGCTGACCACCATGACAGCTGCTGCTGATAGGTGCTGATAGGTGCTTGCGGTTGCTGCTTGTGGGATGCCACTCTGCGCAGGTTGCGGGGCCTTCCAACACGCAACACCGCCAGCACATTGAGGCCTCACCTGCTGCTGCTGCTGCTGCTGCTACTGCTGCTTCTGTACGATGGAATTGAGTTCCAAGCAGTAGATATGCAAAATGCAAGCAGCAACACGCAGGCAGCGCACACAGCAAAGGGTTTGGAGAGTTCTTGCATGCCATGTTGACAGTAGCATGTAGCACCCATGACAGCAGCGCATGATGCTGTTGCTTGGGCTGCGTCTCTCATAGTCAAAGTGATGATGCAGGCCGGATGCCACCCGCAAGGCCTAACGTAAGTACACCATGGCAGTCGCTGCTTGCAGAGTTAGTCCCTTTCGCGTAAGCAACAAGTAATTGAACGGCATTGCTAGGCCACCATGACCTTATTTGTTGCCAGCCTGCGAGGACTGCAACATGTATCTGTCACATGCAGACTCCAGGCTGCAATGCCAGGTCAGCAGGATATGCCAGCAGCATCAAGCGAACTTGACAGCAAACCAGCTGTTGCACCAGGTGTACACACGCTCGTGTAGCTGTTTCTGCTTGCCTCCTTGCAGACACGGACTGGCATGGCAATGGCACTATGCATGCAGCTTGTGGCTGATTGATAGCCTGACTGATAGGCTGTCCATGAGCACCAGCGGACAGCACTTTGACTGCTGTTCAGCATCCTGCCTCACCTATGCGATCCCGCTGCCACAGCACCTCCAGATAGGGTTGCAGCAGCTGCAACTGTCTCTGCCGCAGTAGCTTCAACTGCTGCAGCAGTTGCCGCTTGTCTGCTCTAGTAGCAGCATACCGCAGCTTCTTCAGCACTTCATCGCTTGCAAGGTAAGCCCTGTCTAGTTCTTGATAGTGTTCTGAGTGATAGCGATAGTCGGCTCGATAGGGGTAAGCCGTTGATGCCGCAGTTCGCTTGTCTTCAGCTGCTGCTGACATGCTGCCGCCTGCAGCAGGGAGCAGGCCATGTGTACACCATGCATGCATGGTGGACGAGCAACAATGAGACAGAATGTTGTGTTGCGTTGTGTGGCATCAAAGGATCAAAGCTTGTCGTGTAGGCTTGTGGTTACTGTCAACACACTAAAATAGCATCTCAGCACCCGATAAGGTTGCACTTCTATAATACTCCTGGTGAATCAATTTGGTACCAATGTATGTTAATAAAGGCTACAATGCCAGGTCAGCAGGGTATGCCAGCAGCATCTTGCAACCCTGCAGCATACCTGCTGTTGCGCCAGGTTTACCAGCGCTCGTGCTGCTGTTTTCTCCTTGCCATTTGCATTGTATGGCCATTTTCGGAGGTGTGTAGGCGCGGACTGGCATGGCAATGCATGCATGTAGCTTAATGACTTATGAAAAGCCTAGTGGCTTATGGAAAGCCTAGTGGACAGCCTAACTGACAGGCTGTCCATGCGCACCAGGGGACATCACCCTGACTGCTGTTCTCCATCTAGCCTCACCTGTGGAACCCTGTTGCCGCATGTGCGGTTCCAGCAGCAGTAGCTGTCTCTGCTGCAGCAGTTTCAACTGCTGCAGCAATTGCCATTCGTCTTCTCCAGAAGCATCCCGCAGCTTCGCCATCACTTGTCTGCTTGCATGGCAAGCCTTGTCAAGTTCAGAGGCGCCTGGGCGACTCGCTAGTGCTGCGATCTTTTCGTCTAATGCTGCAGACATCCTGCCTCCTGCAGCACAAAGTTGAGAAGGACTTGCGTGACACAGGTATGCATGCAGCTTTGAGACTGAGTGCCCGAGTGACAGGCAGCCTATAGGCATCAGGCAGGCACCACTGCGGCTGCTTTGTTCATCACAGCCGCACCTGCAGTCGCCCGCTTTTGTTGCTGCACCAGTAGCGCGTATGGTTGTAACAGCTGCGCTCCTCTCTCCTGCAGCACTTTGAACTGCTGCAATAGCTGTGACTCTTCTTCTTTTCTATCAGCAAAACGCGGCTTCTGCCGCAGTTCTCTGCTCGCAGTTCAAGTCCTCTCTAGCTCTGGGGAAGGGTCTGCGCAGTCACTGCTGCCTCCACCTGCTGCTCAACTGCTGCAGACAACCGCCCCCCTGCAGCACAAAGCAGGAATTGCGTGGACAACATAGCAGAGGGCTCATGCTCAAACCTAGTGTGTGGTAAAGCAATGAGGGTTGTCAGATGATTCGTGCTTCCATAGGGCTTGGTGACAGAGTCACCAGAATCAATGGTGTTTTGAGCATCTCACGTGTTCCGTGGCAGCATTTCTGCATGAAAGGGCTGAGTGATAAATCAAGTGTCCGGTTGTCCTTGCTGCATTTCGATCGAAGCACGGGACGCACCTTGCAACGGGCTCGGCTGGGTGTTGGCTGCACCCGTGTGTATGATCAGCTGCGAATGGAAGAATCGATCGACAAAATAGATGATACGGGTAGACTGCTACCATTGGTCAAAAGAATAGATGTCAGGAGTGTAGGCCTTTGCTACAACGCAGGATTAGTACCGCAGGATTAGGTGAGTGTGAACGAGCATGCCAGTGTATATGTGCTGTGCGCAGTCAGGTGTGCTGCATACACAACTTATACTATGAATAAATTTTTTATATACTTATATTTTGAATAAATTTTTTTTACTTGTATTGTCACACCGAGGCATCGAAGTAGGGGGTTTAGACGACAAACCCCCGCCAGGCTGGTCAGGGCCGTCAGGGTGCTGCACACGTCACTGTCAAGTGCCGGTATGCCGAATCGTAGATCCAATGTAAAGAAAGTTGCCGGTCCATCCAACGGTTAGCGTTTGTGGTGAAAAGAAATAAACTGTCAGATGCTCGTCCGCCAAGCCCTTCGAACCGTTAGCTTGAACATGGTATCACCAGGCTGTGCAAGGCCCTTGGTTTTCTGAGCTCGGCTGAGCTGCAGCGGCCGCATCACACGACCTGCGGTGCAGCCTGCTGCAACGCGGGCATAGCTTGTTGTTGATAGACGCACCCATCTAGAAGGCAGCAGGCCTGAAGCCAGCTGCGCAAGTGCTGCTGCTGCGGCGGCCGCATGGCCCAGGCCTACAGAGCAACCTCCATTGCTGATGCAGCTGCGGCTGCCACTGGTGCCGTGAAGTGCACAGGGGCGCCGCCTGCACCCAGCTGTGCTATAGCGCTCATCTGCTGCTGCTGCTTCTGCTCCGTGTGCTGCTGCGGCTGTGCGCAAGGCGCGCACCACAGCACGCAGTGGTGTGCCGCAACTGTGCCGCAGGCGTTAGCTGAGTCAGCTGCACAGGTGCTGCGCAGCTGATGCTGCTGCACATGGTGGGCATCACCCACAGTGCCGCTGCATTGCCTAATGATGCCCCGTGCTCAGCATCAACAGCAGCATTAGCCGCCCTATGCTGCCTGCTGCTGCTGCTGCTGCTGCTGCTGCTGCTGCTGCTGCTGCTGCTGCTGCTGCGGCCGCGGCCGCGGCGGCGCGTGCTGCTCCAGCAGCAGCGCTGCCAGCCCCAACTGCTGCAGGTGCTGCACCAAGCCAGCCGCCTTAACCAGCACTGTCACTGCTGCTGCTGTTGCTGCTGCTGCTGCTGCTGGTATTGCTGCAGGGGCGCATGTTGCTCCAGCAGCAGCGCTGCCAGCCCCAGCTGCTGCAGCTGCGCTGCGCCTGCTGCCACGTCAGGCTGGCAGGGCACGAACGGCTCGGGGTCGGGCGGCGGCTGCCACTGCAGCAGCAGCAGCAGCAGCAGCAGCAGCAGCAGCAGCAGCAGCAGTGCAATGCAAGCAGTAACAGGAATGGGGCGGTGGGTGATCGTGCAAGTTGATGTGTGCTATCCACATCACACGGAGCTGGGATGATGGGCTGCTAGCATGGCACAAGATGCACAAGCCCTCGCGATAGCTGCCAACGCAGGGCACACGACGCAGGTGCAGAACGTAATGTGACTCGACAGGACGGCATTCGAAACACAACGGACAATCAGCAAACCTGGCTGGCAGGCTCAGTTGTAAGAGCAGCAGAGCTGGCTTGCCGGGTGCAGGAAAACATGCCACTGCAAACCAAACCTTTCAGCTGCTGTAGCTGGCTAGCTACAGCCGGGCAGCCAGGCATCAAGCATTGCAGCCTCACCTGCTGGTAAGCTGGGTACGCCTGCACTGCCAGGCTGAGCTGCCAGTTGCGTACGCCACCAGCATACACAAACACGCTGCACCAGCAGCAGCAGCGGCAGCAGCAGCCGCAGTCAACGTGGCAGCAAAGAGACAGCAATGCTCGTGAGGCATGAGAGCAAATGGGATGCTCAGACTGATTTGCATCCGCATGCAGGTGCTGGCAGATGATGTAGCCCTTCTGCAACCCCAGCCCCACAGATAGCACTGCCCTGTAGCGTTCAGCAACTCCCAATGCCACCACACACGCTGGACAATGCTCCCAGACTCAGCAGGCAAGCACAACGACGCCGCTGCACCTCACTCACTGCTTCCAGCCAGCATCACGAGCCAGCTGCGCTGCCCAGTGCGCTCTTGCACTCTGCCTGCTCTGCAACACTAGCACATCCCCGCAGCCAGGCTGCTCAAAATGGTAGCGGCGGCTAAAGTGGCTGGCTGGCAGCAGCAGCGCAGATGGCAGCTCGTCGACTGCGGCAGCAGACAAGGCAGCAGCAGCAGCAATTGCAGCGGCAGCCGCCATGGGAGCTACAGTCAGCAAGATCACCTGCTGGCACATGCTCCATACCGCAAGGCAAGTGCAAGACCCTGGCGGTGTATGCCGCGTCCGCTTGCACAGCAGCAGCAGCAGCAGCAGCAGCAGCAGCAGCAGCGGCAGCCGCACCAACCTGGCAGGTGCAGTGCGCCTGGGATGGCTCCATACAGGGTGCGCTCGTCGTGTCGCCGCACATCAAGCACCAGCACGCGCCGGCCCTGCAGCACAGGCACTGCTGCTGCTGCTGCCTCACTGCTGCTGGCAGCAGGACCATCTGCTGCGGCTGCCTCCTCATGTTCGGCAGCACAGGGAGAGCCAGGCTGCTGCTGCTGCTGCTGCTGCAGCTGCAGCGCTAGGCTGTCGCTCAGCTGCAGATACAGGTCCTCTGGCAATGCCGCCAAGTCCAGCAGCAGTGCCGATGCATCTCTATGTAGAACTTGCTGCGCTTGCATTGCTGCTTCACCTGCAGCAGCATGCTGTGTGGCCTCCTGCAGTGAGCTGGCACCCCCTTCCAGCACAGCAACTCTGTCATAACCGGCTGCTGCTGCCTTGGCTGCCGCTGCTGCCTGCTGCTGCTCGTTCTGTGCTATCAAGACTAGCAAATGGTGCGGTGTGGGGACCAGGCTGCCTAGCTGACCTGCACTGTCTCCATCATTGTCTGGTCCGGCTGTTCCTGCCGCTGCTGCTGCTGCTGCTGCTGCGCTGGTCCAGGCAGCGAAGGGTGCTGACAGTGCGCCTGCTAGCTGTGACTCTGCAGGGAGGCAGCCGGTCGGCACGGACACCCCAGGGGTTGCATGGGGCTGTTACAAAAGGATGAAGGGTGACCTACACGCATTTTATTGTAACCAAAAGATTGTGTTGCTTTTGCTTCTATGCATGCATACGCTGTTTGAATGTGAGGGCACGCTTGCTGTTTCCTGCTGCTGGCGTTTTCTGTTGCAGCATGACATGCAGCAGCACCTCAGCGTCACCCACCAGGTATATGCAGTGCCCCTTGCAGCCAATTGGACAGGTGATTGCCTGCAACATCCTCTGCTTGCCTAACATCCACCACAAAGTAAGGGACAGCTTGCAACTGCACCTGCAGGGGTGTGTGCGGAGTGACAGATGTGACAAGTCAGAGGCAGGAACAGCAGTGCTGGCACATTGCTGTTGCTGAGCGTGGCTCTTTTGTTTAATCATTAGCCAATCAAACAGCTTACCAGCCATGCCAACGCTGTTGGGGTTATGCTGAAGGCGTACTTGCTGGCGTGACCACCTTGCTGCGTGCTGCTGCTCGCTGCTGTGTTCTGCCTGTGTCGTGCTGCGGCCGCAATTGATTTTACAGCCCACAGGGCCGCAAGCACAACTGCTGAAAAAGTAAGCGAGCCCCCCGCGTTGATGAGCTTAAGTGGCATCTGATCGAGGGCCACGGCAACACTTCAACGTTCACAACCAATGACAACAACTAGTGCACGTATGCACAGCTGACGTCAAACAGCTTCATACGTTGCCAGGTTCAATTGCTTCAAAAGTGCATGCGATGCTGCGGAAAGAGAATAACGTGTTACACGTCAGATGACACCCGTCAGGGTTTTGGCACAGTGCCCAGGTCTGCTGACGCCCCACATGAATTTCCCAGCCAGAAGCATGCGCCTCACACGCGTTCGTATTACGCGCTCACACGCCACCACACCCCAGGCTGCACCACAAGACCTCAACGTGCATACCAGCACAGCAAACAACCACACTACAGTGACTAGCCCAACCACTATGTTGTCACAAGCCACAGCTTTGCAGCTGCCCCTTTGTAGGTGGCCACACAGGCCAAACCATAATGTTGCAAGGAAGGTGAGAACCCCCTACCCCACTATAAGCTGTAAGCAGCAGGGCCTTAAACATACTGCAACTTCTGCCAGCCTGGGAAGCAAGCCACCCTGAGGAAGAGGAAATATACCAGGATACCAGGCGCTTCTCCCATCACAGCCGCCACCACTGGTGAGACAAAAAAGACATTGCCAAACAGGCTAATATGTAGCATAATCGCCTCAGTGATGTTCCTGGCAGGTAAATGCATAATCTGTGGGGGAGAGTTGCAGCTGCGTGCTTGGCACAGCTGGCGAGCCATGTCCCTGCAGTGTGCACTGCACAAGCGCTGCACAAGCTGCAAGTGCAGCACACATCTCCTGCAGGAATATACTGCTGATTAACCATCACTGTGGTTGCGGTTGCCGGCATAGTTGTGATGATAGCTAACATAACAGATCTGCAGGACAAGCAGCCTCAGCACAGCCAGCAAGTGCTGCTGCTGCTGGGTTCGCTTTTGAAAACACTGACAACACACAGCCAGGCGCAGAGCCTGTCGACACCCACTTGCGCGCATGCCAAGCTCAAACACAAGAAAGGACTGTTTGAGAGCACAAGTTCAGCAAAGTTATGTTGAGCTGCTTGCAGGAAACAATCGGCAGCGGTCATGGCACTGAGGCACTGCCTCCCGCTCCCGGCAATTGGGCTTGTTCAACTGTGCTGTGGTAGAGAGCCAGTAGGATTCCGTCCCCCCTGGTAACAAAAAAGGCACTGAGGGCTGCCACTGCCCCGCAGTGCTTTGGGGGCTCACTGAAGGCCTGCATGATACAGAACCGCCGCTGCGCAGCTCGTGCCAAAACCGCAACGCAGACAACCACAACATCAAAGAGAGAGGGCAAGCTTGCAGGGACCCGCGCATGTGAGCACGCTCGTCAATTCTCCGTGTTTGTTCGAATACAGCGGCACTGCACCTCCACCTGAAAATTGAGGCGGCCTCTGTGTTCCGCTGTATGGCGTCAGATGTGCCTCAGGCGGTGCGGGCCACTGGCTCAACACAGGTGCACACACATCATGTGCACACACATCATGTGTGTGCACATGATGTGAACACACATGTGCACACGCTTTAGATGTACACATCGTGCTCGCCCGCGTTGACCTTGGCCATCTTGCGCGACAGCATGCGCTTGGCGCTGTCGCTGAGCCCCTCAGCCGCCTCCTTGGCGATGAGCTGCTCGCCGATCTTCTTGGCCTCCTCATCACCGTAGTCGTTCAGGTACTCCTGCAAGGGGTTCAACGCACAAATGGAAAGGCACGAAGAGCAGTTGGAACATATACTATGTCCGCGATACTCTGTGTGGGAAAGACATACAGAGCGCGCTTGAGTTCAGCCGCCTCCGGTGATGAGCTGCTCGCGGATCTTCTTGGCCGCCTGTTCACCATAGTCGTTGAGGTTCTCCTGCAAAAGGTTCAAGGCACAAATGGAAAGGCACGGAGAGCAGTTAGAACATATACTATGCTCATGATACTCTGTGTTCCTGTAAGGGGTTCAAGAGACAAATGGAAAGGACCGAGAGCAGTTGAAACAAACGTATGTGTGTGGGACAGACATAAGAGCAGCCCGTGAGTTGAGCCGCCTCCTTGGCGATGAGCTGCTCGTCGATCTTCTTCGCCTCCTCATCACCGCAGTCGTTCAGGTACTCCTGCAAGGGGTGGGGAGGGCAGGGGTGGGGGGCGACGCAGCAGGTGAAACATGTGAAACCGCAGTGTGCGCTGAGGTGCTGCAGGCCGCGCATGGGTGAACAGGCTGCTGGGGTGGCAGCAGTTCCTGGCTTGAGGTTGCCGGTCTGCCGCCTGAACCGATGCCAGCACACACTACACCCCTGTATGGCACAAGGATTCCTTCGAAGGTATCATGACACACAACTATCTTCAACCAAAGACTATAACTATAACAGAAAACTGCGCCTCACCTGCAGCGTGAGCAGGCTGTTGGGGTGGCAGAAGTTCCAGCACACACAACCTATGATGTACAGATATCATGCTTGGCAACTATCTTTCAACAAGAAGTTCAGCTAAAACAGCCCCACCCACCTGCAGCGTGAGCAGGCTGTTGGGGTGGCAGAAGTTGTGGATGTTGCCCGCCTTGGCGATCTTCATGAAGTGCTCGCCCGTGCGGCCCTTGCGGTAGCAGGCGGTGCACCAGCTGGGCACGTAGCCCTTGGCCATGAGGTCCTTCACCACCTGCGTGAGGTGAGGCAAGCGGGCAGGCGCACGACAGAGCTCATGGAATTGCCTGGCTGGCAATGCAACGAGTTCCTGCGGCTGAGCTGCCTGCTGCCCCTGATACTAACAGAAAAGTGACACTACATGCTTGTTGCTGATGGTAGTAGCACGAACAGTAATACGCGGGCTGTGCGGTGGTCCACGAGGCTGAACTGGCCGCTGCTCAAAAGGATCAAAAAAGGCTTTAAGAGTGACCGGTACAGATGCAAATGCCGCACCTCGCTGGCTGTGCGGTGGTCCATGAGGCTGAACTGCCCGCTGAGGTCTCCCAGGTGCTTCTCAGTGGCCTCGTTGTCATCCCTGTGGTAGGCGCCCACGTCGGTGCGGCTGCCTGCACTCATTTGGCTCATGCCCACCTTGTGACGCAACAGATGACACACAGGCAGCAGCAGCAGCAGCCGCAGGGCAGTGTGTTGGAGTGTCAAGGTGTCATCCCTGTGGTAGGCACCCACGTCGGTGCGGCTGCCCGCACTCATCTGGCTCATGCCAACCTGCCAACCAGTAGTTGACACACAGGCAGCAGCAGCAGCAGGACAGTGTGTTGGAGTGTCGAGGTGTCGTCCCTGTGGTAGGCGCCCACGTCGGTGCGGCTGCCTGCACTCATCTGGCTCATGCCCACGTGAGAATGGCAGTGGCAGCAAGCAACAGCAGCAGCAGCAGCAGCAGCAGCGAGTGTTGGTGATTGTGAAATACAGAGGGTGATGCGATTCACATGCGGCTGCCTGCGCTCATCTGGCTCATGCCCACCTGGTGACGCAACAGAAGTGGTGACAGCACAAGCAGCAAAACAAGGTAACACAATGTATCCAGCACAATAGACAAGATAGGGAGGTGCATAGCAATGCCAGTTGTCCGAGACACAGCTGGTTTATCCGCGCCAAGCAAGGCTAGGTGCTGTGCATATGCACGTCTCAACTGCAGCAGCTTGTCCCTCATCTGCAGCATGCAGCTCCCCTCAGCAGCTCATCCAACTCACAGACAAGCAAACCAGCAGACAGGTATACAGCAGGTGCTGACATGCAGCAGCGCATCCCTGAAGCCATAAATAACGACATGTGAAACTATTTGCAGCATACAGCTGCCTCAGCCGCCGCACCTGCAGCAGCTCGTCCCTCATCTGCGGCGACTCGCGCATGCAGGCCCCTCAGCAGCTCATCCAAACATACACATAAACTGGTTTGGGGCGCGGGGCCGATGGCGTTGATGCTATGGCTTGATGGGTAACATGCTGATGAAACTGGTTTAACCAAAAAGCAGACAAGTCAGCCGCCGCACCTGCAGCAGCTCGTCCCTCATCTGCGGTGACTCGCGCGTGGACAGGATCATGCCAGTGTAGGGAACAGCGATGCGGATGATGGCCACCAGCTTCTTGAAGTTGGCGTCATCCACCTGGACAATTATGCAGCAGCAGCAGCAGCAGCAGCAGCAGCAGCAGCAGCAGCAGGACGTTTGCTTTTAGTGTGTATAACTTGGTATGTGTGCTGCACCACTGTTTCAATGTCTGAGTGGCCGGCGCATTGCAGCACGCGTAGAATACAAACAACGCTGAGGTACCTTGCAAAGCAGCCGCGTCTGGAGCGGTCCCCTAGGCACAGCAGCTATCGGTGCTGTAGGTCAATCAACCACTGCTGCATCAACTTGCAAACACATCGCCTGAAACACACCTCGTAGGGCGGCCGTATGGAGAGGTCGGAGCCGTCTGCTGGGCGCAGGCGCGGCACGCTGATAGTGTGCGGGCCCGCGCCGTACTCCGCCTCCAGGTGGTTGCTGTGCTGCAGCATGGCCAGCACCTCGTACCTGCGACAAAGGCAAGTCGTTCACGCAGTATTGTGAAAAGTGTTCTGATAAGTGTCCAAGGATCAACCCCGCCCCAGGTACTTGCAGTGCTGCAGCATGGGCAGCACCTCACGCCTGCAGCCAGTGCGCATGCAATAAAAACCAGGTATTCCGCATCATTCTGGGTGGTTGTGTTACCTCCAGTGGGTTGCAGTGCTGCAGCCTGGGTTGCAGCTCGTACCTGCGCGGACGTACATCATACTAGGCGCAAAGAGGTGGGACAATGCAGCTGTGCTACAACAATGGGCACAACCACTGGTTGGTGTTGGCAATGGTGGCTGCTGTGCTAAAGCATCGCCAGCACCTCACCCCTGCCGCAGTACAAAAGGCACTTTCACCTATGTCAACACCCCCTTGTCGTCGTACAGCCCAAAGAGCGTGCAGATGCCGTGTCATTAATGCCTCGCCCAGATAACACTAACATAACACACATGTAAAATGAAAACTCTCCCGTTACAAATAACACGCCCCCACGGACTTGTAGTCGTACAGCCTGAAGAGTGTGCCGATGCCCACATAACCAATGCCGCCCCTGAAGGCGCGGTCCTGTGTGAGCAACCTGTGGTTGATGCCTCGCACCCCTTCTCACCACGCACACAACCATGCGTAAGCATGTAGCAACAGTGTGATCCCCCTCAAGCAACCGCCACCACACGTGATGTGCTGGCATCACAAATGCTCCGCCCTTGCGATGGATGGAGCAAAAATGATGCCAGCACAGCAGGTGTGGTGCTACCCTCCCATGTCACTCCTATTACACAACATCATGCACCTTTCAGATAAACCCACTTGCAGTCGTACAGCCCAAAGAGGGTGTCAATGCCCACGTCATCAAATGCATGTCACCAAAAATAACACATACATAACAACATAACACAAACAACCCAACCCACTTGTAGTCGTAGAGCCCGAAGAGTGTGCCGATGCCCACGTCATCGATGCCCCCCCTGAAGGCTCGGTCCTGTGTGAGCAGCCGGTGGTTGAAGTCGGACTTGGGCCCGCTCACGTGCATCTTGGCAAAGGTGGGGCGGTGGTACGTCTCCTGGAACAGCGTGAAGGTGCCCACCTGCAAGCATAACATAACAGATAACACAGGGTTTCAGTATTCAAAGTCTAGGCACAAGCGTCACGCACGTCAAACTGACGGTCCATGGCTTTGATGGTGACATGCCGATGTTGATGAAGAGGGGGGCCAAATATGTAGATGAGTGCGCGCTGCAGGGCTGTGACCACCTGCTGCTGCTGCAAGCCCAGCTGCAGTTGTAGTGATACTGCCACGAGGACTTTGCAATGCTTTCAACGCTGCTGATGCCAGAGATGCAGTCCGCATGCGAACACCCCCTGCTGCTGCCGCTGCTGCCCCTGCTCCTCCTGCTGCCGTCAATTCCGCTGCTAACGCTGCTGCCCCCAAGCGTATGTCACAGTACCCAACGCAATTCCGCAAATGAAGCACAGATGCTTACGCAGTCTGTGGCCTTGAGCCGCCGCATGTCAGACACAGGCAGCATGGGACCTGCTGCTACTGCCGCCGCTGCTGCTGCTGCTGTGCAAGTAGCTATACTATAATTCGTAGCACAGTACGCAAAACGTTGCTCACGCAGTCGGTGGCCTTGAGCCGCCGCATGTCAGACACGGAAAGTGTGGGGATCTCCACGTTGACGCGCCGAATGTTGCCGCAGGGGTCAGTCTTCACGCTGTTAATCACGTGCAGCGCCTGCACGGAGCAGTAGACGATGTTGCAAACGAGGCACAGCAGTATGCGAAGCCGCATAGCGGTCAGCGCACAGAACTACCGCAGGGACCGGTCTCCACGCTGCTCATGACAAGCAGCGCCTGTTGTAGAGCAAAGGCATGACTTGCAGTGCTGCTGCTGCCCAACCACTGGTGGCACGTGATCTGCAACTGCCGTATAAGCATTTGCAAACCTCCCTGCTGGCCTAGTTTCCAACACAAAAAGCAGTTTCTCGCTATAACTCACGTGCAGGAACTGGTCAAGTGTGCTTGGGGTGATCCCCGTCAGCACCAGCAGCCGCAGGTGGCCCTGCAACGTGATCTGCACTGCCCCGTACGCAACCATTTGTCTACTTGCGTTCCAATGTCTACTTGGGTTCCAACACAAACAAAAAAAGCAATCTTGTTCTCAAACTCACGTGCAGGAACTGATCGAAGGTGTACTTGGGGTGCTCGCCCGTCAGCACAAGCAGCCGCCGGTGGCCCTGCCGCTCCAGTGCGCCCACCTCCTCACGGATGTCGTCAGCTGACAATGCGGTGCGCTGCAGCGGCAGCAGCAGCAGCAGCAGCAGCAGCAGCAGCCCCAATTGCATCAGATGATGCTTGCATATGCACATGCTGCAGCTGGCCTATGTGTGTGCGTGTGAGTCACCCTCTGCGCGCGTATTGCATGCTGCCACTGTTTATGTTCACATGATAGCCAACTGCTGCCGGCCCCAGCGGCTAGCACCCATAGCAGCACTAGAACGGCTGCCACTGCTGCCAGCGGATCTGTTGCGCATGTCACCATAGGTTTACTTGCTGCTCATGCGCCCCCTCACACCTGCAGGCCCGTGCTGCCCCGCGCGGAAGGCGCAGCTACTGCCGTTACCGCCGCTGCACTGGCACACGCCTGCCCTCACACCCCACCACACCCCTGCCACACCCCCTCACACCTGCAAGCCCTTGTTTCCCGCGCGGAAGGCGCAGTAGGTGCAGCTGTTCACGCAGTAGTTGGCGATGTACAGCGGCGCAAACAGCACGATGCGGTTGCCGTAGATGCGGTTCTTGATGGCAAAGGCTGTATCATACACCATGTCCATGAGGTCGGCATTGTTGGCGTCGATGTTGAGTAGTGTGGCGCACTCCTCCACGGTGAGGCCCTGCACGTACTCCGACTTGCCTGCAGGAAAGTTTGCAGGAAAGTTTGCAGGACAGTTTGAAGGCAGCAGCAGCAGCAGGAGCACATGCAGGGACATCAGCAGATCAGAAAGCGGGTTACCATGGAGCAGTGGTCGCTGTTTCGTCTGCTGCTGCCCCTGTTTCTGCTGCTCCAGTGGCGCGGGGCGGAGGGCGTCATTCCTATGGCTGGATTGGTGACATGTTGACATGAGGAGGAAGCGGAGTACGTAGAAGATGTATGCCATGTGCATGAAGGCAAGCCCTGCGAAAGCAAGTTTCTGCTGTCAGAGCTGTGCTTAAAGGATAATTAGATTGCTTCTCCAGCGCCTTACAGTGCAGACACACACAACAAAGCAACCGGCACAGCAACCGGCACAGCAAGCAGCAGCAGCAGCAGCAGCAGCAGCAGCGGAGGTGCTACCTGGACATGGCACCACCGGCCAAGTACAGGCACCGCTAGCGGCCATGCAACAACCAGAGCATGTAAAACGCACCAGGTGTGTAGTTTGTCAAGAACGAGCGCTCCTTGGCTGCTTCCAAGATAGCCTTGATTGCCACTGGGTCCTGGGATGCCTTCTTCGTGCTCTCTAACGCTGCGTTGATCTCTTTGTGGTTGATGATGCTGTCAACGTCTTTGTACTGCAGTCACATTCGCCACACACGGAGTCACGGCATCAGCGTGGGCATCAACCGAGCTGCCATGGCAAAACGTCGAAAGCCCATTATGTGCAGCTGCGACACCAACCTTGTGGCCTTGCTCCTTTTCGACACTCCATAGCATCCCTCGTGCTTGGTGAAACTGCTGGGAAAGCTTGGGCAACAGAGAGCAAGCTGCTGGAGCCAGCAGCTGTCCCGCCCGCCCTGCCGTGGCCAGGCTGTTCAGCAGCATGGCTGCAACGCTATCAAATATTTACACCAGTCTATGATAGTTATATCCAAATCTGTTGAAGAAGCACGTCACTGTACGAGACGATTACAATAAGAGCGGGATGCTGTGTGGGTGAACGGCGTCATCCAAGCGGTCAAAAACAAACTACGTAAGTAGGTGTTTGCTTTGTGAGATACGTAGAGGCGTGAAGCCGCGTGCACTGACAATGACAGCTCCCGTTGACAACGGAGAGCCCTAACTATCGGCTGTGCAGGCATGAACGCCATATCGGCAGGCTTTGAAAGTGATTGAACTACTTGTCTTCAACGGAAGGTCGCAAGACATCGAGGTGAAAGCTAGCACACCGGTTTCGCGCGTGAGACGAGACGTGTACAGTTCCGTTTTCCTTTCTTCACCCTGTGCCGCTCACTGCACATCAACAAACAACTTTCACTTATGTACATGTGCTTGGGCTGCTAGTGTTCTTCATTAGGCACAACTTCCAGATTCGACACAGGAGGCCACCAGCGGCATACTCGTCAACAGTGGCAGAAACACTGTTAAGACAGTGATCGAATCACATGAGCAGCTAGTGAGGCGCGTGGTGGAGCAACCGTCACAGCCCTAGTGTCAGCAGGAACCAGCAGCATGCTGCCTGCAATCGCTGCACAGGGCGCAGGGCTGCAGTTGCTTGCAGCTGCAGGCGGCCCCTCGATGCTCCGTCTTTCAAAAGTCCTTGCGGGCTGCAGCATGCGGGGCTTCAGCTCAGATACAGCAGCAGCAGGGGTTGCTGCTGGAGGTGCAGCAGAAAGAGAAGATCCTGCTAGCAGGGTGACTAAGCACCTCAAGGTGGGTGCACAGAGGCTTGCAGCACTTGGAAGATGAACAATTTTTGTTTTGGTGGATATCTGTTGAGTGTCGCAACTAGTGCTGCATGGTGTTGCTGATGTCTGCTGCTGGTCGCTGGCCTGCAACAGAGCAGCAATGTTGACTCATATACTTGCGTGTGGCAAGTTTCGTCGCATCATTATCCAGATACATATCCTGACGGTCTGGATTTGTTAGGACAGCCAGGGATAGGACAGCCAGGAATCTCTCAACAGCATATGCCCAGCACGTGTACAGGCAACACTGCCGTTGCCTTGGACATCCGCATGCCGACACACATCGCCGCAAGTGACTCATCGCCACTGTGAAGCCCAGAAGCGCACCTCACCTGCTGCTGCTGCTGCTGCAGGACTTTGCCAAGCTGCCCTGGGAGGTGGACATGCCTGCTGACAAGGCAGCAGCAGTGCTAGGCAGCTACCTGGGGGTACCCAACCTGGAGCCTGCTGCAGTGCTGGACCTCGACATTGACCAGATCACAGGTGAGTCAGGGTGGCAAGCGTTTCCTGATGGTTCAGCTGCCTAGTGGTGTTTGCTGCTGGGCGCCTGCCTGGGGGTGCCGCAGCTCGTGCTGGATGATGAGAATTGTTCCACCCACAAGCTTGCCTGTGACTGAGCACATGTATCTGTATGCTTTTATGATGTCCTCACCCACTGACTTGCGCCCACACCTGCAGGCATCCTGGAGGAGACCACCAACAAGGGCAACAGCCAGCTGCAGCATTCCAGTCTAAATCTTTGCGCAACATGTAATTGAACATCTGACTGACTGAACATTCGACTGAACTTCTGACTGGACATGTTGCTTTCCTGCAGGCATCCTGGAGGAGACCACCAACAAGGGCGACAGCGCGCTGGAGAAGGCGCTGTTCAGCCACGCAGACGCAGTCACGCAGCGCTTCTTCGGCGACGCGGTGTACTACAGGTGGGCGGGTGGCGATCACAGCAACGTGTGCCTTGCAGCAAGCGTGTGACGGGTTTAACTATAGCATGCAGTGCCAGTGGCTATGCCTGTGTTTTCGTCACTGAAATACAATGGTGCTGCTGCAACGTATCCATGCAACCACCTGCAGGGGCATTGTGGAGTTCAGCAACGTGTGTGTGAACGACTGCGGCTACTGCGGCATCCGCAAGCACATGGGCGGCGTCAAGCGCTACACCATCCCCATCGATGAAGTTGTAGAAGTGGCCAAGTGGGCTTTTGAAAACCGCATGGGCACACTCATGCTGCAGTCGGGTGAGTGGCTGAGGCCGCATGCGTCAACTCTCAGTCAATACACTCATGGACATTGCATACCGCCAGCTTAATGTATGGTGGGTCGTGCGTCTGCTTGCATGCACTCTGCTAAAACACATGCTTGACACTGCAATGCCCCACCCGCAACCTTTTCACATCACTGGCTGCAGTCAAGCTGCCCAAGCCTCAGCGGCTGGCGCACCTGAAGGAGCTGGTATCCCGCATATGCATTGCGCTGCTGCTGATTACAATGCTGTTGTTGAAGGGCCTGTGTTGCGCGTCTGGCTACTGTGGGCAAGCTGCCCACCCCGCAGCGCCTGGCCTACCTCAAGCCTATGTGGCAGATGCATCACACTGCTGCTACTCCAGACAACTAATGCTTGTGTATACATGTTTCATGTGGCTGGCGCTGTGCAGGTGAGCTTCCCACCCCTCAGCGCTTGGCCTACCTGAAGGAGCTGGTGGCGCGTGTGCACCAGGAAACACTGGAGCTGGACATGACCCAGCGCGGGCTGGACCCCAAGGTGCGGTTTTGGGGATATTCCAGGGGTGTTGTCAGCGTTAATGTTGATGTTGAGGTGCACAAGTGATCGGCTTATGTTGCGCATTATGCCTGCTGCTGCGTGCGTGGGAGGCGTGCCCGTTTGTGGTATCTTCGCTCGCCCACAGGTGCATCGTGCGACCGCTCTTGATGCTGGCACACGCTTCCTCGGCCTCTGTCTGTTAACTACACCAGGCCCTGTGGCTGCCGTCTGTGCTGCTGCTGCCCCTGCAGGCGCCTCCTCCTGCTGACGCCCTCCTGGTGACGCCCTCCTGCTGACGCTGGCGAGCTGGGGCTGCATCACTTGCTGGCAAGGGCTGTGTGTATGAGTGCAAGGGCTGCGTCATATGTTTCAAATGCTGCTGTGCTGTGCTGGCTGCTGCCTTTGCAGGCGCCTCCTCCTGCTGACGCTGGCGAGCTGGGGCTGCATCACTTGCTGGCAAGGGCTGTGTTTATGAGTGCAAGGGCTGCGTCATATGTTTCAAATGCTGCTGTGCTGTGCTGGCTGCTACCCTGCAGGCGCCTCCTCCTGCTGATGCTGGCGAGCTGGGGCTGCGCGTGGCGCTGTCAGTGGGGGAGCTGCCTGAGGAGCACTACCAGGTGCGCAGCAGCGGCAGGTTCAACAATGTGCTGTGATTGTGTATATAAAGGGCTGGTGTGCAGTGCTCAGCGCTGTCAGTCGGGGAGCTGCCTGAGGAGCTACCAGGTGCGCAGCAGCGGCATAACGCACCACTGGCTGCTACATGCAGGGCAGGGCAAATTGTGCTGCATTGTTCTTCTGGTTCCTGCTGTCACATGTATTCTTGGTGCGCAGTGTTACCTGCTGCGTATTGAGAACCGCGCTCTCAAATCTTTAGACTGAACGGTATATTACCGTGACATGCTGTAGCAGCTGCAGGATGCGGGCGCGCAGCGTTACCTGCTGCACATTGAAAATTTCAAAAGCAGCATCCAATTCAATATCAAACAACACGTACATGGGTTTGTCATGCTGCAGGAGCTGTATGATGCGGGCGCGCGGCGCTACCTGCTGCGCATTGAGAGCAGCAACCCTGAGCTGTACGCGGCGCTGCACCCGGACGCGATGAGCTGGCAGCGCCGCGTGGACTGCCTCAACAGCCTCAAAAAGATTGGATACATGGTGGGCTGTAACTCTTATGTGTTATGAAGGTACTTTTATTGTGGTCCTTCACCAAGCATGGGGTTTTGGCTGCCGGCGGCGCTGCACCCGGACGCGATGAGCTGGCAGCGCCGCGTGGACTGCCTCAACAGCCTCAAGAAGATTGGATACATGGTGGGCTGTTACTTTGCTGTGTTATTTTGTGTCATTGAGTGTGAATGTCAGGAAGGTGGGGCTGGTGGCGGGCGGCGGCTGCTCCCCTCCCATGTAATCCGCCTTGTGTCCTGTGCTGTTGAGTGTAAGCAGCGCAACAGTGGTATTGCCAATGTGATGTGTTATGCCACCTGTGCTACTAGTTGCTGTCGCTGGCCGCGGCATTGCATTGCATTGCATTTGTTACACGGAGGCGGTCTCCCCCACCGGCCGCGGTGTGGGGAACTGACTTTGGGGTTCTTTTTTGCGATGTTTCTGTGGTGTAGTGCTCATACAGCAGCAGCACCTGCTTGACATCAATTGGGAGTTCCCGCACAGGTTCAAATCCTGTTCACCGCAAAGTGAAGGCATGAAATATATTCTATTACAGAGTGGCGCAAACCGCTAGCACGGTGGCGGTGATGGCGGAGTGGTTAAGGCGATTGACTAGAATCAGGGTGCTTTTTTGCTTTCTGCATTGCTGATGGTTGCCTTGGTAAAATTCTGTCCACTGCAAGGAATGTGAGTTTGTCTTGCCCTGCTCACAAGTGTAAGCGGTGATGGCGCAGTGGTCGACGCGTTTGCCTTTAGGATGCTTATTTGCTCTGCAAGCTGTTAACATTGCAGTCGGTTGCTGTTACTTTGTTGCAACTGCAGTCTTGCAAGCAGCAGTGCTGAGCTTGCTCGCACGTCTTATTGTGATCCTGGCACTGCTGCTGCTGCTGCGGCTGTGCAGGTGGGCGTCATGGTGGGCCTGCCTGGCCGCCACTTGGCGCTACCTTTGTCAGTGTAGCCTCACTATGGCTGATCCAGCAACAATGTGAACATGTCTTAGGTGGTCCCTGCTGCTGCTGCTGCTGCTGTGCAGGTGGGCACTGGCGTCATGGTGGGCCTGCCTGGCCGCACTTGGTGCTACCTTTGAGTCAGTGTAGCCGCACTACGGCTGAGCTAGCAGCGATGCGAACATGTCTCATGTGGTCCCTGCTGCTGCTGCTGCTGCTGCTGCTGCTGCTGCTGCTGTGCAGGTGGGCACTGGCGTCATGGTGGGCCTGCCTGGCCGCACTTGGTGCTACCTTTGAGTCAGTGTAGCCGCACTACGGCTGAGCTAGCAGCGATGCGAACATGTCTCATGTGGTCCCTGCTGCTGCTGCTGCTGCTGCTGTGCAGGTGGGCACTGGCGTCATGGTGGGCCTGCCTGGCCAGACGCTGCGCGACCTGGCGGGCGACATCCGCTTCTTCAAGGAGATGAACGCCAACATGATCGGCATGGGGCCGTACATCACAGGTGCGTGGCTGGAACGTCATTTATGACATGCGTCAGCGGATTCTGACATTTGTCGGCGGAGTTGGTAAGCCTGGCGTGGTTTTTCTTGTACAGTTTTGCACAGATGCTGGCGCTGGGAGGTGTCCCTGGGGTTTGGTGGCGGTGGGGGTACCAGGGTCATGTCCAAACACACCATACGCATATGCACTGTTTCTTCAAGGAGCTGAACGCCAACATGATCGGCATGGGACCATACATCACAGGTGCGCAGCGCGTAACCATCAGCAACATCATGAACGAAATTGGTCTGGCCTTGTGAAGTTCTGCCTGCAGGTGCGCACACGCATGCATGGCCCGCAAACCATCGCACGCTCACGCGTCTGTCGTCACACAACCCTTGGCTGCTGCTCCTGCTGCTGCTGCTTTATCCTACAGAGGCCGGCACGCCTGTGGCGGACATGTGGGAGTCCATGTTTGGGCACGTTGACAAGAAGTCGCACATGAAGGCCATGTTTGACCTCACCACGCGCATGAACAGCCTGGCTCGCATTGTGGTGGGTTCAGCCAACATCAGCGCCACAACGGCACTGCAGGCGATAGAGCCTAACGGGCGGGAGATTGCGCTGCGGCGCGGCTGCAACGTGCTCATGCCCATCCTCACACCCACCAAGTGAGTAAAAGCTGCAGGCCACAAGTAAGCCTGTGTTGGTGAAGGACGGCAAGCGGCGCAACGGGCTGTTGATGTGCTTGCATGCTCTGTCGTTTGACGTGCTCATGCTCATCCTCACACCCACCAAGTGCGTGCGGTACTACTTGGCCATGTGTGCTATGTGCATCATTGTGGTAGGTGGAGCTGCAACAGTGTTTGACGCTCGCGTGCATCTTTATACCTGCAGTGATATGTTGCAGCGCAGGTTTGTTGGATGTTGGGGCTGAATATCCCTCCACCACTTGCTGCAGGTACCACAAGCACTACCAGCTGTACGAGGGCAAGCCGTGCATCTCCAAGACAACTGAACACTTCCTAAATCGCCTTGATTTTACACACACAACCCTACTCTTGTTCGTTGCGGCTGCAGGTACCGCGAGCACTACCAACTGTACGAGGACAAGCCCTGCATCACCGACACAGCAGAATGACTGAAACCCCTTCCCTTCACACAAAACCCTTGCTCCGTGCTCTGCCGCAGGTATCGCGAGCACTACCAGCTGTACGAGGGCAAGCCGTGCATCACCGACACAACTGAACAGTTTCTCAACCGCCTTCCATTATACACAAAACCCTACTCTTGTTCGTTGCGGCTGCAGGCACCGCGAGCACCATCAGCTGTACGAGGACAAGCCCTGCATCACCGACACAGCGGAGAAGTTGCCTAAACCCCCTTCATTGTACCACAACATTCTATGCTTCTTCTCTGATGCAGGTACCGCGAGCACTACCAGCTGTACGAGGGCAAGCCCTGCATCACCGACACAGCGGAGGAGTGCCGCAAGTGCCTCAACGCGCGCGTGTCCATGATCGGCAAGCGCCTGCGCCAGGGCGCCTGGGGAGACCCGCCCAACTTCCTGGCCCCGGTGGCTGGCGTGGACGTGCGGGCGCTGCAGCAGGCACAGTCGGCTGGCGTGGCGGGCGCTGGCTCAGGTGCGTGAGCCAGCAGCCGGAGTGGCAGCCTTAGCCCTAGCCGACTGGGGACACACGCAGCTGCGCGTGTATCACCAGGGTTGCAGTTTGCACCACGTGCATGCAGTTCTTGTCACGTTGAGGTGATGCCAGCTGTGGGTGAGCATTGCGCCATGGCTGTGGCTGGTGTGGGTGTGCGGGCGCTGCAGCAGGCGCAGTCGGCTGGCGCTGGCTCAGGTGCGTGAGCCAGCAGCCGGAGTGGCAGCAGTTTGACTGATGAGCTCGCTTTGCACCACTAGTTATGCGGCTCATGGAGGCAGTGGTGCAGGCGTTCAGGGTGTTGCGTTGGGTGTCGAGCTGAGGCGTGATTTGTGGCGCATGGCGCATGGGTTATGGCTGTGAGCAGTGGCTGGCGTGGACGTGCGGGCGCTGCAGCAGACGCGCGTGGCGGGGGCGGGCTCATGTGCGTGAGTCGCCTGCTCTTGTTTAATTTTGCCCACACTGAAGAACAGACAGCTCCCGTGGTGATGAGTGGAGTGGGGAGCGTTTTGCAGTGTAAGCTTCACCTCCTGATGAAGTTGAGGTGTTGTACCGCTGAGACGCTGAGCTGCGCTGTGTTGAGAAGGGGCATGGCTGTGTTTGTGGGGGGATTGACATTGCCGTGGCACGCTACTGCTCATGGCTTCTGTGCGCCCTCTCACATCTGTGAGTGGCTTTTCCAGGCGTTGATTTGTTGCGGTGGTGGCGCCGATTTGCTTTGCTGCGCACTGCAGCTGGCGCAGGCCCTGTGCTCACCTCGGGCATGCAGATGCGCAAGCAGCATCAGTCGACAGCACTTTGACAGAGAGCATTCACTGCCACAGTGGTTGAGTTATGGCAAGTGTGTGCGGGTGTGGCAGCACTTCAGGACCAGCTGCAACCAACCTGTGCGGCAAGCACATTATCTTGTTTGCTGCTTTGTGCGTGGCCCAAGCAGCCAGCATGGCCGGCACTGCATGTGGCTCGCCTAATCAGCTGCTCATTATAGTTGTTGACAATCTGGCCATGCTTTGGTGTCATGGGGTACGTTTGGCAGGCATCACCCTACTTTGATATCGCCTGCAGCATCAACTCGATTCAGAAGGGCAGGTGTGGGCATTGGCGTCGGCTTCAGTGTTGCAGTGCAGGACAGGGGCCAAGTCTTTCTTTCAATAGGAGGTTGCTGGCCGAGCTTATTGCAAGTAACATGTGCAGCATGTCTTTTGCAGGATGCAGCATTGTGGGTTTTTTCTTGTTTGTGCTGTGTTGTGGTTGCCCACTGTTCCACACAACCCTTGACTTCCTGCCAGGTTTATGGGTCGGATTGTGTGGTGCACTGGCATGCGCCTGTTCCAGGCACTGTTGGTGTGAGCGCAGCCCTCTGTTGCAGTGGCACAAACAGCAGTGGCACAAACAACAGTGCATGAAATTGCGTTGTGCCATTTATTCTCGGTGGCGTCTGCAGCAGCTTCTGTCTGCAGCAGCTTATGTAACAGATAGCCCTCTTTCTCTGCCCGATGGAGCAGATTTCCCGAGTATGTGCAAAACTTGTGCCAACAGGTTTGGGGCGTGCATGCCAGGTGCTTGCATAGAAGCCGTCAAGGCGTATGCACATACAGCACAGCTGCTTGGGAGGAAGGTGCTAGTACAACGCGAGGCTTTGCAGAATGAACGGCAGCGTGTACTTTTACGGTTCGCACTTCCTGCATGATCTAGCCGCCCAGCATCAGGCACGCAGCAGCCTGCCAGCCCGCCAGCGTCATGCATGCTACACCTGGCGGTCCCACTGCTACAAGTGCACAACATCAAGCCATGCATGTTGGCGTTTCACTCCACCGCTATGTTCTGTCTTGCTGCCCTGCCCTCCACCCACCTCCCAACCCCGCATCTCCCTTGTCTTGCTGCAGCCGCCCGCAGCTACCACACCTCTGCACGCACCTACAGCTCAGCAGCAGCACAGCCAGCAGCAGCAGCAGCAGCAGCAGCAGACGCCGCACTGCCTCCCGGCCCCGGGAAAGGCAGCGACGTGCCCCGCATCAACATTGGCGTGTTTGGTGTGATGAATGCGGGCAAGTCGACGCTCATGAACGCGATCACGCGCCAGGAGACAAGCATCGTGGACGCCACGCCAGGCACCACTGCAGGTATGTTTATGTTTGACAGCGAGAATGCATGTGGAGGTGTAGGTGTGCATGCTGTTGACATAGAAATCGCATCAGTTGCATGCAAGCAGGCCAAAGCAGCATCCCAGATCTTCCATTGATGTGCCAGGAGACCAG
Organism: Tetradesmus obliquus; assembly: GCA_030272155.1. NCBI lineage: Eukaryota > Viridiplantae > Chlorophyta > Chlorophyceae > Sphaeropleales > Scenedesmaceae > Tetradesmus > Tetradesmus obliquus. Next base: position 762,789 of record CP126200.1, on the reverse strand, counting down.
CATCGTGGACGCCACGCCAGGCACCACCGCAGGTTGGGTTGCTGTGTGGTGTGGTTCTTTTGTTGTGTGGTGGCGGACGCCGCACCAAGCACCCGGGTGCGTGGGTGTGCTGTTTGTGTACTGCGGCGCCACCAGGCAAAGGCTCAAACATGAGCGTGACCTGGTGGAGTACGTGATGATGCTTTACCAGCTGTGCATGTAAGAGCAAGCCCTGTAAGCCACAAAGCGTCCCTTGTGACTGCCACCATCTACCTCTGCTGCAGATGTCAAGGTGTCGCTCATGGAGCTGCACGAGCTGGGCCCGGTCAAGCTCTTCGACACAGCAGGCACCTGTTGCCTCTGCAATGCAACCTGGCGCCTCTGCAATCAAAGCCCCCCAAACATGTCTGCCTTAAACCCTAACCCCTGTGCACCCCTAAACCCTTCTGCGCTGCTGTTGAGCTGCAGACGTCAAGGTGTCGCTCATGGAGCTGCACGAGCTGGGCCCGGTCAAGCTCTTCGACACAGCAGGCATAGACGAGGCAGGCCAGCTCGGCGAAAAGAAGCGCCGCAAAACACTCTCAGCACTGAAAGAGTGCGACGTGAGCGTCGTGGTGGTCGATGTGCAGCGGCAGCAGGCGCTGCTTCGCGGCGCTGGCTTGCAGGAAAGCTTGCAGGAAAGCAGCAGCAGCAGTGAGGCGCTGCAGCGGCACTTGCAGGAAAGTTTGAAGTGGGAGCAGGGCGTGCTGCAGGATGCGGGCCACTACGGGGTGGTGCCGCTGCTGCTGCTCAACCTGAAGGGGTGCAGGCCGGGGCCTGACACACAGGCCTTGGTGCGGGCTGTCCAGGTGGGTGGGCAGGAGGAGCATTTGTTAGTAACAGCAAGGCATTATGTAATTGTGCTGGTTGGCGCAACGCAGCCAGCATCACCTGCACCGCAGCTGACTGGCAGGCATTCGTCATGTTTGCACATGCTAGCCCTGACATGCAGGCCCTGCTGCCAGCAACCCCGGTGGGTAGCTGCCGCAGGGCACCTGACCACCTGTTATGTGGTGCATTGTGCAGCCCAGTGTGCAATCATATCTGTTGCATCTCAACGCACAGGCAATCAGCATCATGTTAAAATGGGCGTCTGCATGGCAGATTGATACTGCGCTGCGCTGCCTCTCGTTGTGGACCACAGGGGGTGCTGGACGCCTCTGGTGGGCAGCTGAGCCTCACTATGCATCCCACCTGCTGTATCTTTCTGTCATAGTTATATGCTTACCATTGTGCCTTGTCTGCTGTGCATGGATCCACAGGGGGTGCTGGACCCGTCTGGAGGGCAGCTGAGCCTGACGCTGGACCTGCACGATGCAGCAGCAGACGTGCCAGGCCGCGTGGCGTCATTCCTGCAGGTGAGGCAGCTGCTGCTGCCAGGCTGCTGCCCTTGTCCAGCAGCTGCTGTGTTGCATGGCATGTCAGGCCTACGTGTTACTGTGCTATGCGGAGGACCACGTTTGCCACTGCCTAGACTTGGCTTGGGTGCACACTGCAGCGCTCATTGATCTCTTACCTTAGCAGCCCTGGCCAACCAACGCCTGCAGGAAAGACTGCACTGCAGTCCCCATGTATACCTGTTAAACCTTTTCTCACCTTGTATGTCCCTTGCTTGCTGTGGCACTTGCAGGATGGTGTCACGCGCAGCCGCAAGCGCCCCGCCACGCGCAGCCTGCCAGACTGGGCGCTGACCCCTGAAGCTTCAGTCTTCCTCAACATCCCCATGGACGCGGAGACGCCCAGCATGCGGCCCACCCTCTAATTAGACTGCTGCTTGCAGGAAGGGCTGCAGTGCAACCCCCGCAGACTCTGTGCTCTCTCTTTGCCATCTCCACTTCAACCTGCACCCTGTCCGCACCTTCCACATCACACCGCATCGCAGGACGGCGTCACGCGCAGCCGCAAGCGCCCAGCAACGCGCAGCCTGCCAGACTGGGCGCTGACGCCCGAGGCTTCAGTGTTCCTCAACATTCCCATGGATGCTGAAACGCCCAGCATGCGGCTGCTGCGGCCGCAGGCGCTTGTTCAGGAGGAGGCCATACGCTACTGGGCCACCACCACGGCATACAGGTGCGGCGCGGCTCTGCCATTACATCACATTTAACACCCTACATAACAGTGTAGCAGATGTACTTTGATTTGAAAATCTTTGAGATCTCCCTGGCAGCCATATTGCCAAGCGCTTGTTCAGGAGGAGGCCATACGCTACTGGACCACCACTACTGCGTACAGGTGCGGCAGTGTGTTTCACTGTGTTGCTGTGGTGTGCATGATATCTTGCTGCATGTCATGTAAACTGCTGTTCAGGAGGAGGCCATGCACTACTAGGCCATCACTACAACATACAGGTGCGGCAGCATGTCACTGTGTGGGTGCGGTGTGCCTGTGATCCTGTTTGTGTGTCATTTGGCGTGCCGTTCAGTAAGGCCGTCTGCTACTGCTTTTGCTGCTGCTGCTGCTGCTGCTGCTGCTGCTGCTGCTGCTGCTGCTGCTGCAGGATGGACCTTGCGGCAGCGCGCAGCAGCGACGCGTCCGCTGTAGAGCGTGAGCGGCAGCGCTTCATGCGCGCACTGCAGCCGCTGCTGCAGGCTGACGGGCCCAAGCTGCTGGTCACAGATTCACAGGTGTGTGACATGTGCTGCAGCTGCATGTGCTGCATCTCGCTGCTTGATAGTTTAAAGTTTAGGATCACAATCTGCTGGTCAAAAACTCCCAGGTGAGGCGGAGGCCTGTGGCGCCCTTGTATGTTGCTGTCTGCACCCTGATTGCGCTGATGAGGTTTGTGCTGTCATGTCCTGCTGCTGTCCATCGCAGCTTGTAACACATCCAGTAATGTTTTCAGTTTGAAACGGCACACCCGCTGCCGCCGCCCTGCTGCTGCTGCTGCTGCTGCTGCTTTGCCAGGCCATGGACATCGTGCACCCCTGGACGCTGGATGCGTCGGGCCGCCCATTGCTGCCCATCACCACCTTCAGCATTGCCATGATCCACAGGCAGTCGGGCGGCAAGCTGCCGCTGTTTGTGGAGGTGAGCTCAATGTTTATGTCTCTGGAATCATGGGGATGCGCATTGAGGCTGCTCACAACCCATGATCAGTATTGCCATGATCCACAGGCGGCCAGCTGCCGCTGCTCGTGGAGGTGAGTGAAGCAGCACCAGCTGGCTGTTCAGGGTAGGGGTGGTACAGCGAGGCTGCTCACAACGCACTTTCAGCATTGCCATGATCCATAGGCAGTCTGGAGGCACACTGCCGCTGTTTGTGGAGGTGAGGCCAGCACTGGCTGGCCTGCTTTAGCTTTGGAGGCTGGGCAATGGGGCTGCTCCGTGCCAATGACCTGCGCAGTGCTGGCTGCTTTTGCAGAAACCCTGCGCTGTGCATCAACCTGGACGCAACTTTGTCAGCCCTATGACGCAACTTTGTCTGACAGGGGCTGTCAAATGTGCAGCCCCAGGTTATCCCGTGCATCCTCACTGCATGCTTGAAACTACCTCAGCAGATGATCAACACTGCCCGCCTGCATCCTTTGCCGCTGCCGCTGCTGCTGCCGCGTGCAGGGCATCAAGGCGCTGCAGCAGCTGGTGCCGGGCGACCGGGTGCAGAATATGCCCAACAAACAACTGACACCAACATGTGTGCTTTGCCACTGCCGCTGCTGCTGCTGCTGCTGCTGCCGCCTGCAGGGCATCAAGGCGCTGCAGCAGCTGGTGCCGGGCGACCGTGTGCTGATTGCGGAGGCCTGCAACCACAACCGCATCACAGACCACTGCAACGACATCGGCATGGTGCAGGTGCGATGATCATGCGATAGATTTTGTAAACATGTGCATTGGCTTTGCACAACACACACCACTGCGCTGCAAATGACGCAACGACATCCGCATCGTGCAGGTGGGTGCTTTTTGGTTCAGGGTGACTTTGCATTCGCTATATTTCCAATGTTGTGTTGTGTATAATGGTGTAATCCACCGGCAGTACTGTGTGCGGCTGCTGAGGCCATCCATCACGGAAGGATGTTGAGCGTGCAGCCGGCCACTAGCAGCCACTGACATGTACATGCGCTTCTGCTGCTGCTGCTGCTGCTGCTGCTGCTGCTGCTGCCGCAGATTCCTCAGAAGCTGGAGCGGCTGTGTGGCAAGGGTCTGCAGCTGGAGCACGCCTTCGGCAGGTGAGGCCGCTGTGCAGCTGCATTTATAGTTCTTCTTGCACTGCTTTGCCGCCAGTTGCAAGCCACAGGGCCATTTTACAGCACATGTGTGAGCTGGCTGCGCTGCCAGTGGCTGGTTCACGATCTAGCTCACTGCATGAGAGCTAGCGGCAAGGCTGTAGTGTTTTGCAGCATTTGTGCTCGAGAATCCTGGGTTTAGCTGGTGCATACGCGCTTGACGTTTTGTGTGCGCATTATGGTGAACGCTGATCAGCGTGTATTGATTTGCCCGGCTGCTGCTGTGTTGGGCTGCTGCTTGCGCAGGGAGTACCCAGACCTAGCAGAGGAGGGCAGCAGCAGCAGCAGCAGCGGTGCTGCTCAGCCTAAGTTCAAGCTGGCGCTGCACTGCGGCGGCTGCATGATCGATGCGCAGAAGATGCGGGCACGCATTGCTGACATGGAAGATGCAGGTACAGGGCTGCTGCATTCTCTTTATTGTGCTGTTCTGTTTAGCGTGCTAATGTTTCACACTAGCAGTGCTTGCGTCAGTGTGTGCCCTTTATTGGCTTGCTTTGTCAGCACTAGCAACACAGCCCCATAGCTTCTGCAGAGCAGCATCACTTGCACCGTGCAAGAGGATCACGCTTGCCGCTGCTGACATGGAGGATGCAGGTACAGGGCAGGCGGTGCTGCTCCACATGTCCTCTTATGCTCTGCATGCATGTGATGTTCACTGGCACTGCCGTCATCAGCATGAGCATAGGCGTGCTTGGTCAGCGCCAGCAACACTGGCTCTTACCTGGTCACATCCGCTCTTGCTGTGCGGTGTTGCTGTAGAGCCGCTCCGCCGTGCTTGTTTATTGGACTTTTGTGCCTGCAAGAGCATCACCCCTGCTGCTGCCGCTGCTGCTGCTGCTGCTGCTGCCGCAGGCGTGCCGGTGACCAACTACGGGCTGTTCTTGAGCTGGGTGCAGGCCCCTGAGGCGATGCGGCGCGTGCTGGAGCCCTGGGGCGTGGACATGTGAGGACACATGTGCTGTACACCACCAGCTGGTGGTTGTATTTTCAACTTGAGAGCACTGGGGGTTGGCCATGTGACGGCCATGTGACGGCGTGTGTGTTGACGCCGCCTGCTGATTCTTTCCATCTTTCTGGCGAGAACAGCAGGACCATGTGAGGGGCATATGGAGTCGGCAGTACGGTGCTGCTGCAATTGCATCATGGCGGCCGCTTGCAGGGACGCTGCTGCACGCAAGTTTGATCTAACAGTGTGCACAGGTTGGCGCCACACAGTCGAGTAAGTTGGGTGGCTGTCATCAGCTGCACGGCGTATCATGAGCGAGGGTGTCATGTTCGTGTCGAGTATGTGTCCAGTTGCAGGAAGTGGCTGTGAGTGTTTGTTGGTAGCGTTGCTCAAGTGAGGTGAAGTGCGCAATGTGGCGGGGATTTATATGGCTTGTGTCAAAGCTGCATCTGTTGCAGTGCAGTGTTACAGCAATATCGCCCCGGTTTGGGCTGCGGCGAGGCGTATGTGCAGCTGCGCTGCAGCGCATGGCCTCTTGCATCACTGATGGGCTCATGTGCCTTTCCGAGGATCAAGTGCATCACTGATGGGCTCATGTGCCTTTCCGAGGATCAAGTGCTGGTGTTTTCAACATACAGTGCGTGCTGTGTAAGCTGCCTCGTGCTTGCCAGCCACTTAGCGGAGCAAGCAGGTGTGCTTGCACACAGGAATTGCATTACAGTTTGACGGGTGCCACCACAAAGAACGGCACCGTAGGACCCAGGGCGGGGGGTCTTCTGGCCGAGCTTTGCATGAAGGTGCTCTTTGCTTTTGTCATGCTAGACTGTCCATCTTTACTTTGAACTCCTTGTTGCCTCTGCTGGTGTCTGATTTGCTGGCCGTTTAATGTGCCACCTGCTGCACATGCTGCAGGTGCCAGCTGCTTTGGTGGCACTGCATGAAGGCACATGGCATAGCACACATTACTGATATCATAGTTCTATTGTATTACAGATGATGTCACAGGTCACTGGAAGCAGTGTGGTTGTTTATTCCTGGCACAACTGGTGCCCACAGCATGCCTTGAGTCTCCTGAGTCTGCTGCACACAGCATCGGCTGCAGGAAGTGTGTTGGTATGTTGCTGTTCCGTTGCAGCGTGCCGGCCAATGTCAACTTGGTTGCTTGAATTGCTTGGTTGCTGCAATCGGGGGTTCGTTAACAAATGTGGCATGGAGTAGTGGGCGCGCAGCAAATGTGCTGCAGGCCCCACAGCTGGAGCCCTCAGGGGCCATGGGCTGGCCAGCCTGAGCTTTGTAAGCAGGCAGAGACCTTTCACTGGCCTGGTACACCTGGCAGGAGTGTACAGCCGAAGCTTTTGGCTCTCTGAAATTGATGTGATGCTCCTGTAGTATTGCCTTCGCCACGAAGAGGGCTGCGATGAGATGGTTGTCCCTGTTGCCATTGTACTACAGGTAGTACCTGCAGGCTGCAAGTACTGTTAGGTGACATCAACGTTTCGTGCCCCCGAGTGACTCGGACGTTTATTAAATAGAAACTGTAGCTTTAAAATCACTGTGCACACAATGGCCTTTGCGGCGTGCAGCAGACGCCGCACCGGCACACAAGCTGGTCGCCCATCCGAAACCTGCTGAGGTGTACAATGCAAGCACCACAGCGCTGAAACTTTGACAATTTGATTACAGTACGTACTGGTGATAACGTGTACGTAAAGCCGGCGAAAGTAAAGGTCCGGCAAACTTCCTGCTTACTTCCCTTGGCCAGCTGCACCATTGGGGCCGTACAGGCCTCGCTCTGCCATGCACAAATAGAACAATAGAAAATTGTGACAAATGTCAGCATGCACGCGGCTGGCTGTGCTGGTAGCAGTGCTGGGCCTGGCTCGTTTAGGGTGCTGTCAAGCAGCAGCAGCCAATGCTGCACAACAGCATCAACAGCAGCAGCAGGTGCAACAAGAGGAGCCAGATGATGCAGCATCACGAGGAGCTGCTGCTGCTTCAGCTGAGCAGCATTGGCAACAGCGGCAGCAGCAGCAGCAGCAGCAGCAGCAGCAGCAGCAGCAGCAGCAGCAGCAGCAGCAGCAGCAGCGCACAATGCAGCGGCGCAAGCTGCTGCAGCCCACAAGAAATCTGGACTCAGCTGATCAAGCTGATGCAGCAACACCCCTGGACCCAGCAAATCCCGGCAGCAGCAGTAACGCAGGCAGCACACTTGCCGGCCCCGTCTCTACAGCAGACGCCGACGTCGTGCAAACTAACACGCCAGAGCAGGCAGCCCTTTTAGACCTTGCAGCGCCAAACAGCGACGATGCGGACCTAAACGATGCCATAAACGAGCTGCTAGATAGCAGCTCTACAATAGACCCTAAACCATACGGCAACAGGGCACCCGATGCCAGCGACCTGCCTAGTCACCAGGGCCGCAAGCGGTGCGGCACACCAGCAGGCAGCTCGGAGCAGCGGGCAGCAGCTGAGCAGCGATTTCAGGCTCGCCTGCAAGCACTGCAGGTGCAAAGCAGCGAGGCGGCAGAGGGTGGAGGTGCTGGTGGTGGTGATGATGGAGTGGAGGCAGCAGCTACAGGCACAGTGGCAGACATCAAGGTGGGATGACGGGAATGCTTTTTTAGAGGAGTGCTTTGAGCGCAAGCGCCTTCAAGCGGGCAGCTCAAGCTGCATGACAACGGCTGCGCATGGCGCAATGCAGAGACAGCCCTACCCCTTGCAGCCTCCAAGTCTTGAGACCTGTCCCAACCCTACTGTGGGTGGCTGTCTGATCCTTATGGTGCGCTGGCGCCCTGCCCGGCACACCTCCTCGCAGGTGTTCTTTCACAGCCTGCTGCTTGCAAGCCCCTGCTGTGCATGTCCTTACAGTCGCTGCCTGAGGCACATGCGCCCTGCCCTGCACGCCACGTCGCAGGTCTTCTTCCACAGCCTGCTGCTTGCAAGGGCCTGCTGTGCATGCCCTAACATAATAGCTGATGTACTCACGTGGGCTGCCCCCTCGCAGGTCCTCTTCCACATCCTGCTGCTTGCAAGCCCCTAGGCCTGCTGTGTGTGCCTCTATAGTTCTGCTGATGTACTTGTGCTGCTGCCTTGCACACCTCCTTGCAGGTCTTCTTCCACATACTGCAGTACAAGCAGCCGGTCAACCAAACCCTAGCCAGTCAACATTATCTGCTAGCGCACTTGTGTGCTGCTGTGCTGCCCCCTTGCAGGTCTTCTTCCACATCCTGCAGTGCAAGCATCCGGCCAGAACCCTAGCCTGTCAAAGTTCCCTGCTAAGGCAATTGCGCGCTGCCCTGCCCCGCCTGCTTGCAGGTCTTCTTCCACATCTCGCAGTACAAGCAGCCGGTCAACAGAGCCCTAGCCAGTCAAAGTTCCCTGCTAAGGCAATTGCGCACTGCTGTGCTGCCCCCTCGCAGGTCTTCTTCCACATCCTGCAGTACAAACAGCCGGTCAACAGAACCCAAGGCGTGTTCAGGCTGCTGGGCTACGTGTCACAAAACCGCATCGACCAGCAGATGCGGCTGCTGAATGCAGCCTATGGGCAGCAGTTCAGTTTCAGCCTGCGTGGCGTGCAGTGGTATACCACAAGCAGGGGGTACCTATTCACCGCGGGACAGAGCTCTGCAACGGAGCGACAGGTAGGTGCCATATGCGTTGGTGCGAATTAGTGGTTGGTGGGCTTTAACAGTTTTTGGAAGGTTGCGCGGTGCATAGCAGGGATGGAACCAAGCAGAAGCAGGCAGCTTTGCCTGTGTGCAGCAGCACAGAAGCTCGGCATGCAGCTGCAAACCACAGCTCAGCAAAGGTAGCCTTAGGTGCTTGCAGTTCAGTTTCAGCCTGCGTAGCGTGCAGTGATATACCACAAGCAGGGGGTACCTGTTCACCGCGGGGCAGAGCTCCGCAACGGAGCGGCAGGTGTGCACTTCTTGCTCAAGCCCACGTGCTTTCACCACAGTTGCAAAAGTTCACAACAGCCCACGTGCTTTCACCACAGTTGCAAAAGTTCACAACAGCCCACGTGCTTTCACCACAGTTGCAAAAGTTCACAACATGCTGCATGTCCAACAAGCAGTTGTGTGTTTGTTGGCTGTTGTGTGCCAGCCAGGCAGCTGCCGTGGCCCCAAGACCAAATGGATTTTTGCGTGCCGCCAAGCCCACCCCTGAGCAGGCCCAAGCCTTGTGGCGGGTCAGCGTGCTTGCTGCTAACTTACAGCGTCCACTGCTGTGCATGCAGGTGAAAACATCCATCTGTGCACGCGCTGGCAATGGCGCTGCATCAGTGCTCAACCTATACACATGGCAGGTGGGCGCTGCTTTGTGCTGCAAGTCGTGACAGCACCTGATAGATGTGTAGCTGCTGCTGGCAGCAACAGTTGTGCAGGAAGTGGTGTTGTGCATGTGTCCTGGTGTGCTGCCGTGCTGCCATCAGCTGTACGGCACCCATAGCTGCTGCTGTTATTCCTCATTTGACCGAACCAAATTTGGCAGACGCAGGACCACAGCAGGCATACTGCTAAACTGCGTAGCTCCTCAGCACAGCAGCCATGCAACACAAACACCTCTTGCTTTCACCCATGTAGTCAACACACCACCACATGTAGTGTTGGTGTATGGGCTGGGTCACCATGCAAGACTCAGCAGCGCACTGCGCATTATCAACATCACACTGACCCTGTGCCGCCTCACATCCTATGCGCCCTCGCTGTTGTCATTCAATGCAGCCTGGTCAAGACGTGCTGGGCTGGGCCACCATGCTCGACTGTCAATGCACTGTGCAAGTTCAAAACCTAGAGCTCACCCTGTGCCTTCTCACATCTGTCCCCGCTCCTGCTATCTCATTCAAGGCGGTCCGATCATGACCAGTTCGGCTGGACCGCCATGCCCAACTGTCAGAGCTCTGCGCACCATCAACATTTGTCGCTCACCTGTGCCTCTTTACATCTCGCACCCTCCCTGCCCCTACTGTTCCCTATTGAATGTAGCCTGGTCAAGACGTGCTGGGCTGGGCCACCATGCCTGACTGGTTTGTGGACACGCCTGACAGGGACGGCGTGGTGAGGGAGCGCTGCCAGCTTGCATTCAAAACATGCTATTAAGCAGCCGACATGTTACGTAGCTGTCCGTTTTTTGAAATCGAAAACGGACGGTCAGGTGCCATGTGCCAACAAATGTCTATGGCTCAGCTGTGAGTACAATAGTGTTGTACAAATGCTGCTGCAGCTTGCGCTAGAGCAAATGTGGGCGCCACTCACCGCGATTGTGCATCGCTCTGTCACTCTGTCAGCTGTGTCGGAGCCTGCTGCAATATTCCTGCTGGTCCTTTTCATGTCGCTGCTGCAGGTCATCCTGCATTCCGTTATAACAGGTGGCGGCGATCCAGCCTACGCCCAAGGCGACACGCTGGTGCATGAGGTGGGCCCCTGAGTTTGCGCTACTGCTGCTGCTGCTGCTGTTGTATGAAGGATGGCACCTACACTTCACTGCTGCTGCTGCTGTTGCTGCTATTGTCGCCTGCTTGACTTCAACATGCATGTGCTTTGCCTCTCTGATACAACCGCTTGACAGTATTGTTGCACTGCAGCCACCGCCACGGCCAGTGGCACACATGCAGCGCATTCAGGCAGTTTGCTGCAGGTTCTGTGTCAATGCGACGGTAAACCAGGTGCTGACATGCACACTGCCTGTGCTGCCGGCTGCCGTTGCTCCTGCCCTGCCATAATCGCTCCTCCCAGGTTGGCCATTGGGTGAGTTTGTGCTGCTGCTCTGTCAATGCAGTCTAGCATGCATATGCACATGCTGCTGGCTAGCGCTGTGTCTGGTTGTTTTAGGACAATGGTACAGACACGTGCGCAGTGTTGCTGCTCTGTGAGCTGCAGCATACACCTCTTCAACGCACAGCTTGACAGCCTGCCAAATTGCACAACCTGGTACAGCACTGAGTATGGGAGGCCACACCCCGCAGCACCCAGCAATTTTGTGCAATGCGTCGTACACAGCCCTGCTGTTACGTTGCTACTCGTGTGCAGCCCCAACGCACGTGGCTGCTGCCGGCGGTTACTAACCTCTGGCTGCACGTGTGCAATTTATCGCTGCTTCTTCTGCTGCGCTGCAACAGCTGGGCTTGTACCACGTGTTTCAGGCGAGCCACTCTTGCAGTCTCAGCCATGCCCGCAATGTCATCCTGTCAACTATGCTGGCTCATCTGCGACCTAATCGTTAGTAACCTGGCTGTGATGAGGTGCTCTTGGCATTGACATGTGTGGCAGCTTCAAACAGTGCCGCGTGCTGCGTCGTGCGTGGTTACGAGGGTGGATGCTCTAAAAATGCAAGGTGGTCTGCCTGCATCAACATGCGGTGCTGGCACTGACAGAACATGACGTTTACTATCGACAGTGTTTCACACCATGACATGTGCTGCACCGTGCAATGTTGCAGGGTGGCTGCTCCAAGAATGCTGCCAACGGTGGTGACTTTGTGGCAGACACACCAGCAGTTGCCTCCCCCAACTTCAAGTGTGTGCGCGTGGACTCCTGCCCCAACCTGCCTGGCACAGATCTGGTGAAGAACTACATGGTGAGAGCAGCAGCAGCAGCAGCAGCAGCAGCAGCAGCAAATGTGTGGGACGAGGCTCCGGAGGTTGCGCTGTGCTTGAAGCTGCCTAGGTTTGAAGTGGTGCAGCGAATGTGATGCGACACACCCTGCCTGCTGCTGGCGTGTTATGAGCCTTGCCTGCAGCACTGCCAAGCAGCTTTGCGCAGAGAAGCAGGAGCCTTTTGCAGGCACTTGACTGACAGATGTGTTGCTTTCTTCAGCACTCGCTTTTATACGTCTGCTGATGCTCTCTGCTGCGGCTGTGCCCATGCCCTGCTGCCGCTGCTGTTGCTGCTGGCCCCACCACAGGACTACACAGATGACAGGTGCGCCGGCTGCTGGTATCCTGCAAGCCGCTTTCCTGCAAGCCACTTTCCTGCAAGTCGCCTTCCTGGAAGCCGCTTTCTTGCAAGCCCCTTTCCTGCAAGCCAGCAATAGCAGGTTCCTGCAAGCTGCATGCCAGCGCAAGCAAGGAGCCTGCAAGAGAAGTGCCAGCCACCTGACAGCTACAGCACATGCTGCAGTAGTGCATCAGCGGCTGCATGCTGGGTGTGCTGTGCTGACCTGCTGCATGCTGTGCTTGCTGTGGTGACGTGCTGCATGCTGTATATGCTGTGCATCAGCGGCTGCATGCTGTGTATGCTGTGCTGACCTGCTGCATGTCGCCCATGTGTGCCTGCAGGTGCGTCAACTCATTCACGCCCGGGCAGAAGAGGCGCATGGTGCAGCAGTGGCGCGCTTACCGAGCGCGCTGACATAGCCGGCCATTCGAGGACACGTGGCAAGCGCCTCAAAACAACATGGACGAATCCTGCAGCTCAAGCGGTGGTTGGCTTGCCGACAGCACCCACTGAAACTGCCCTCATGGAAATGTGCTGCAGCTGTTGTGCTGCTGGTGGTCTTCTACAGCTGGTCTTCGTCCGTGTTGCTGCTGCTACTACTATGCAATACACTACTACTATTTCGTCATGCATTTATGCATTTGTCTGGTGCACATGAACGGTTGTGCATGTTCCATATTATGCTGTCATAACCCGTACTATGACGTGAGTTTGTCCCTGCATCTGCACAGCAGGAACATGTGCCAGTGTGAAGCTTGAGGGTGAGCCTGCATCGCCTATTCACCAGCAGGCACCATGGGCAATTGATGTTTGCATGTACAGCATGGACTGCATTACACCCACAACAGATTCGGTTTTCAGGATTTCAGTACACAGCTGTGCTTATGTACACAGCATTTATTCAAACAAGCATTGCTTCCAATGTTGCAGCGGTGCAGATTCCCTCTCTGTAGGGCAGCTGTCACACCCTGCATGTGTGTGGCGGTATCACAGCGCAAGAGGTGATTTATCTGGCCTGTTCATGATTGAAGATGGCAGAGCTCAGGAATGTGAACATTGGTTCTGCCGTGTACGCTCTGCTTGGCAGGAATCAACGCTGAAATGCTGCAGCAAGCACCCACCATGCTACCACCAGCTGACCATGCTGCACCAGAATATGCATGCTTGGATCGCAGCATGTGCATAACAGTTGTGCATGTGCATCACAGCAGCTGCACACTATGTCGAGCAACAGTGCATGCCAGCACTGCTGCCCTGCGCCTTGACGTGGTGCTTAGGTGCCTACACTATAGCAACAGAGGGTGTGCAACGGCAGCTGCCGTGCGTGGCCGTGCAGAATGTGAGCTTTGCTGTTGTTTACAGCTTTATACAGGCATGCAGAATGTGCGGCCTTTTTGTGCTGCTGGTGTTTCTGCAAGCGTTCGCTTTTGGGGTCAAAGCCCATGTTTTGATAGGATTGCAGCTGGATCGTGGGCGTTGCGGGCAGGCTTGACGCAAAAGCCTGAGGCTGCTGTGAGCAGCAGGCGGCGTGCCTGCTGCATAACACAGGTTTATAACAGCTGGGCTGCCACTGGTTGCGTGCTGGCAGATTTTTTGTCATGCATATGGCGGCGTGATCGCCAGGGAATGTTGCTGCTTGATCCATGCATATATTGGCGCGCTTTGTCATGCATGTTTGCGCGCCTCAGTGCTGCTTCAGGGCTCTTGCATTTGGTGGCTTGAATGCCAAGCGCTGATACATGCGTGCTGCTTCTTGATGCACGCGTATGGCGGCTTTATTGCCCAGGGTTGTGTTTTGTCGTGTGTGGTTCCGCCGGCGTCTGCTGCCGGGCTTGCTCATTTCATGGCTCGATCGTCAACAGCTGTTACAAAGCCTGCTGCGCTGCTTGATTGCATATGTGGGATTACTTGCCCAGCTGTGTGTCATGCGTTATTGTGCCAGCATGCTGTTCAGGGCCCGTGCATTTGGCTGCATTGCCCAGAGGTTGGTTGCAAAGCGTGCTGCTGTTTGATACATGCACATGGCGGCTTGATCGCCCAGGGGTGTCTCATGGGTTGTTGTGCTGACGTGCTGTGCTTCAGATCTCGTTGATTTCATGGCTTGATTGCCCAGCGGTTCTTACAAAGCGAGCTGCTGTTTAATTCATGCGTATGGAAGCTTCATCTCCCAGGGGTGTCTCATGGGTTGTTGTGCTGACGTGCTGCTTTAGAGCTCGTAACATTTCATGGCTTGATTGCCCAGACGTTCTCACAAAGCGTGCTGCTGCTTGACTCATGCATATGGCGGCTTCATCGCCGGGCGTCATGCATTGTGTGTCGTGCTGCTTCAGAAGTTATGCATTTGGTGGCTTGATTGCTCAGGGGTTGTTGCGCAGGGTGATGCTGCTTGATCCATGCACGTGGGGGCTTGATCGCCTGAAGGTTTTGCCTGGAGGTTTTGCTGTGGGGTGTTGCTTCTGTTCGGCTCACATGCATACGATGGTGGCTTGATTGCCTGACGAGTGAGGTTCTGTTACGGTGTTGAGCATCATGCTGAGCAGGAGTGGACGCGCCTTTGTTCGTAAACGACGGCGCTCTATGTTGCTTACTTTCGCCTAGATCTCTGGTTGACTGCATCATCTCCAGCAGCTGCTGTCATCATCATCGTGGCAGCAGCAACAGCAACAGCAGTGAATGTACTTGTCATAGCCGCACATTTGTTGTATGGGAAGGGGTGCAAGCACGTACATGCTGCGCACCATGCACGGCGGGGCTAGCAGGCCTGCTGCTGTCGAGGTGTGCAGCACTGTTATCATGCCAGCAACAACCCCTTTAGATGTGTTGTTTGGCTGTGGACTGGGGACTTGCATTGCATTGAACGGGCCAGCTGCTGTCTGGCATTGCTGATGCATGGGCAAATGCATGGAAGGCAATAACGATGTTGACACAGCCTGTGTTGTGCGTGCCAATGGCAGACATACTTAACTGATGCATTGGTTGTCAATGCATCTCGACGAGGAGGCCTCGAGTCAGCAGCCAGCAACTGCTGCTGCAAAGGCTGATAGATTTTGCAGCTGGCCTGAGAGTAAGTCTTTCAGCCTTGCTGATCAGCGGCAGCCGCTGTGTAGCATTTGAAACCACCACGATTTTAACGCCGTGCGTCGCTGTGCACGCCTGCAGTGCCAAAGCACGGGTTTAGCAGTCAGGCCGATGGCTTGACCCTCTTCTGGGCTCAGCGCCCTCTGCCTGCTGCATTGTACGAGATGCAGGCTGGCAGGCCATTGCACACTCTTGACAAAGTGACAAAATATGCATGTGTTGTCTTCGTGGTGATAGGGAGGGAGTGGCAGGCTCAACGCAAAAGAGGTTGCAGGTGTGCCGGTCTGCACAGCTGCAGTGGCTCTGCCATTGGCCGCCTGGCCCACACTTCGAGGAAACGGGTGACATGCTTGGGAGTTGCTTGGACACTCGTGTTCCGTGGCAGCTGTTGGAAATGTTGATATTATGCGGCAGGCGCACTGGACTGTCTGCTTGATCAGCCATATGTTTGGCTGGTGATCAAGCAGCAGCTAGTCTGGGTGTGCTCCTTGAAGGGATCGGTTGTGATGGGTTTACGATCACTGCCTATTGATTGCCTTCTGCGGCATGTTGAGGCCAGCGCCTTGCAAGGATGGATGAATTGAGCGCGCCAGTGTTCAGCTTGCAGGATTCCTGCATTGGCAGCTGGCAAGTTGATCGATTACTGCAGAAGTGCATTGCCGAACCGCCGAGTGCAGAGTGCCAGGCGTCATGTGCCAGCGGTGCAAATACCATGCTGGTCATCATGTGCGTAATGTTGTGCGGAGCAGCAGCTGCTGCTGACAGATATAGTCCATAACATGTGCATCACTGCCAGTTGTGGGTGTCACCTGGTTTGGCACATGGCAGGTGACAGGCGGGTGTGTCAGCACCAGGTGTCTGCAGCTTGTGCATCAAAGTGCCGAGATTTTGATGTCCATGGGACCCTGCTGCATGCTCATGCCGATGATCAAAAGCTTGCAGTATCGTGTCGTGCCATCATCCACATTCTGAGCTGGTCAGCAGAAGTGTCCTGGCATCGCAATGGCTATCACGACCATGAATGCATCATGATGCATTCCTTGTGGATGGCAGGGCGCCGTGCATGGCATAACATGACATAAGGGTCTCCTAGTCCAGCTTTGCTTGTAAATGCACAGCTGTGTAGCTACTGCGTATTTTCGTGCTTCGCATGGTGAATTCGGTGCTTGCTCAATGAGCCTGTCACTGGCGCAAACACGGGCTGTGTTCCCGTCGTGTAACACCAGTGTGGTGATCAGTTTTGTTTATGCTACCCATGCTACAGGGGTGGTGAAAAGCGGCCTCAAACGTTGGCCTCCATTGCAGTAACAGAAGGCAGCAACAGCAGCAGCGCCGTTGGCCTTGCCGTCAGGGAATTGGTGGCTGCACTGCAACTGCTGACCCAGTTGGTCAGTGACTGTCACTGACAGACATGTGACAGCGTGTGAAGGAAGTGCGTACGATACTTGAACACCATCGCCATCCTTTGGATGCCGCTACGAAGCATCGATATGTTAGCCCCGCCGTGGACTGCACAGAGAAGAGTTGCCGGCACACAGCCTTTCGTGCTTTTCATACATAGGCTTATAAAGGTCGAAAGCATCATGTACGCTAGCTAGACAATATTCAGTTTGACTAGGCTTCCGCCCTAACGATGGCGAGCTGCCACAGCTTGTTGTCCCGAAAGACTGCAGTGAGTACCATGAAGCACGCAATGCTCTAGACAAAGCAGAGGTCAAATTAGAACTAATGTTCTTTGTTTTCTGACAGGCTGGTTACAAGGCTGCCAGCAGCACTTCAACATGTAGGCCTCAGCTCAGGCCCACCACAACCCTGCAGCACACCAGCAGGTATGTTGTGGCCAACCTTACTGCCGACACCAGCAATGTCCGGTCCTTGCACGTTGGTCATTGGATGCCGTTATTTCATAGCCAATGAAGCAGCTGCGTGTTGTACTGTTCTTGCCACGTGCGCTTATTCATGCATCTTGCTGCTGCCGTTGCTGTGTTCCTGCAGGTGCGTGCATGTTGCTGCTGCGCCAAACAGCAGCAGCTGGTACGAGCAGTCTACATCACGCAGCAGCAGTAGCAGCGGCGGCTCTGGCTCAAACAGCGGCAGCAGCAGCAGCACTGGCGGCGACAAGCAGCAGCGCCAACGCAGCAGGCATTACTATGACACAACTCCTAAGCGTGGCAAGCATGGCAGTGAAACGGCACCATCAAGCCGTCCGCGGTATCAAAATAACAGAGAAAATGACCATGAAGAAGACCATCAAGATGATGAAAACGGACCAGGCTGGTGGGAAGTGCCACGTGAAGTGAGAAGAGCCCAGCAGCAGCAGCAGCAGGCGGCAGCAGCAGCAGGCAGCAGCGATGATATGGACCTGCTGCCTTGGCAGGAGGAGCGGCTGCTGCTGGCTGCTGCAGGCAGCAAGAAGAAGATGCAGGTGAGGCTGCCACTGGCTTTGGCTGAGGCTGGATGGTGTTGTAGTGGTGGCGAGCTCAGAGAAGTCCAGCAGGCTGCACTGCATGGGCTTGCTTGTGGTAAACTGGCAGTGGCGCAGTTGTCTGGTGCACTGCTGATCACAGGAGCCCTGGAGTTCGCAGCAGCAGCAACAGCAACAAAGCTCTAAGCAGGAACAGCTGCAGGCTGGCTGAGGCTATACGAACAGATAACTGTTGAGTGGGACGGTGGCAATTGCCAACAAGGGCACAGCAAGTGGCTTGCTTAAGAAGGCCTAGCAGTGGTATATATATAGGGTTTAGACCCTAAACCTTAAACCCTAAACCCTAAACCCTAAACCCTAAACCCTATATATATGAATAGTAGTATTCATAGTAGTATGATGCACTGTAATGAGCGATCCTTGCCACACCCCAGCTAGCAGCAGCAGCAGCAGCAGCAGCGGCGGCGGCAATGTCGTGTGGAAGCCACGCGTTGCGTGACCAAGGTAGTTGAATAGCCAAAGGAAAGTTTCAGGAGGCTTTTTCTTATTGCTGCTGAACTTTTGTCATTGACTTTGTGTGATGTCATGTGATGCATCGTACTGTTGTGCTGCAGGTGCAGGCGCTTGCGACAGACCTAGGCCTAGACAGGTCACAGGTGCTGGCCTGGGTGGCAGCCTTCAGGGGCAGGCCCAAGCAGGAGCAGGCACGACTGCTGGCACCCTTGCAGCAGCAGATACAGCAGCAGCAGCAGCAGCAGCAATCAAAGCAGCAGCAGGAAGCAGCAGATCCGTTCTGGGCATCTCCAAGTAGCAGCAGCAGGGCCGGTGCAGCAGCAGCTGCACCTGCTGCGCTCCCCTTCAGCGACCCTAATCCAGACACGGGATACATCCCCTTTGCTGCGCGCCGCGACGCTGCTGCTGCTGCTGGCGGCAGCAGCCGCAAGGGCCGGCGGCTTCCTGCTGAGGTGCTGCGCACGCTGGAGGGAGTGTACAGCCGCAGCCCCTGGCCCAGCAAGGAGGTGGTGGCGGGGCTGTTTGACCTGCACCGGCTGCCCAGGTGCGCTTGACCAGCTGTTGACTAGATGTTGACCAGACGTTGACCAGATGTTATACGGCTGTTTGTTCTTAGCCCTTTTGTGTTGGCCCCTGGGCCAGCAAGGAGGTTGCTGGACAGGTATTGGGCTGCCTGGGAGCTGCACGAATGTGCGCTGACACTACTGCTGCTGCTGCTGCTGCAGGGACATTGTGCTGGACTGGTTTGAAGCGCGGCGCGACATGGACGGCACGCCACACAACCCCCGCCAGGCCAAGCTGCTGGCACGCAATGCAGCGGCAGCAGCGCAAGCTCCAGCAGCAGCATTACCAACACAGCAGCCCCAGCAGCAGCAAGAACCCGGCAAGAATGCAGCTGCAGCAGCAGCAGCAGCAGCAGCAGCAGCAGCGGGTCCGGCGGTGTCGCGGCTGACTGCGCGTGAGCTGGCTTCCCTGCGCAGTGCACTGCCAAGCCCGAAAAAGTTCAAGGGTGCAAAGCTGGCAGAAGATCTAGGCATAAAGATCACAAATGCTAATAAGGCTGGCAAGGGCCCTGCTGGATTGGAGATCAGCGGGATTAGCTTTGTGGCGAGGGACGGGGCCAAAGCGTGGCGGGGCGCGTGGCGGCGGCGCCGCGCTGCGGAGGGGCTGCCGGCGCAGCGGCTGGACTTCCAGCAGTGGTTCCTGTGAGGCATGTTTTTGTGTGTGCACTGCAGCGCGTCACGTGTTGTTGATGCTCCAGTTGTGCAGTGCAATCCAACCCTCGTGCGGCACACGGCATCATGCTGAGGGTGTGTGGCGCATGGGCATTGCAGCATGGCCACGCAGGCCTGGCGCAGCAGCTGGACTCTCAGCTGTGGTTCCTGTGCGGCGGGAAGGCAGGCACTTCGTGTATGGCAGGCGATGCCTGTTTTGGACGTGGGCTGCTCTGCATAGTCTGGGCGCCTTGGGTTTTGACGCTGCACCATCGGCTGCAGAGCGCCCACTGTTTGGCAAGCGGAGAGACAGCTGGCACTTCAGGTGTGCAGCTGCAGTATGTGCAATGCGGTGGTGCATATGCTCTGCGGAGGGGCTGCCAGCGCAGCAGCTGGACTTCCAGCAGTGGTTTCTGTGAGGCAGGAAGGCAGGCTGTGTGCGTAGGAAAGGCCGTTTTGCCAATTTTGGTCAGAAACTGCCCTTTGAACGCCAGAGCTGGAGTGCCTCGGTTATTGGGCACTGCACATGCAGTTCCAGAGCGCCCATTGTTTGGCAGGCATAGTCACACCTGGTGGGCACTTTGGGTGTGCAGCTGCAGCGTCTTGAAATGTGCAGCTGTGGTGTGTTTGCTGCGGAGGGCTGCCGGCGCAGCGTCTCGACTTGCAGTAGTGGTTACTCGTTGAATCAACGCTGCATACCACAGCCCGCGCCCTCATTTTTAGTATAAAGAATCGCAGGTAACACACATTGCAGTATTGCCTACGTGCTTCTTGCCAGTACTGCGCACTTCAATTCGACAGCTGCAAGGTGCTGCAGTGTGCAAGCTCTGTGTGGCGCTGCACATGCTAATCTGAGGTTCAGCAGCCATGGTGGCCTATCGGGGGACCACTTCTTGCCATGTGAGTACGCATTATGTTGCATCATGCTTATGCTTGTAATGAATGCAATTGGCAACTTTCTTTATGTGGCGCAGCGTGAAGTGTGCACTTCGAGGGAGGCCCTGACATTCAAGTGCCGCACTTGGCGGCGGCGGCGGCGGCCGCAGCCTGTGCAACAGTAAGATTTGCATTTGGTGTTTGCGCACACCTGGTGCCAAGGCTCCCTGCTGTAGCACGTTCGTGCAGTGCGTCTTTCATCTGCTGCTTCTTAACGAATGTACCGCATTTTGCCGGCTATGGTGTGTTGGGCCCTGGTGCAACCTGTCACTCTGCATTTGCTGTGGAGACAGGGTTGTGGATGGCAGCTCAGAGCGTGTGCAAGCGATTTACGATTCGAAATGAGTGACATAATTATGTTTATGCAGTTTTGCAGCTTTCGCATTGCGAAATGCCGCTGCATTTGCGTCACCACTGGGGCCTGGTTGACACCCCTTCCCACGTGGCTGCCACGTGGTTCTCGGGACGCTGCCAAACGGCCTCAGCCCCACCACTTTGAGCCTTATTTGCGAAACCGTACTTCTGACATGCAAAATGCAGCTGTGGAAGACATGGTCACGTCGCCGGAGGCATCGTCGGAGGATTGCGTGTGGTGGAGAGCACCCCCGGGTGCCCCCGGGTATCAGAGTTTGATAAGGTCCACAACCACACCCACGCACACCGCTTGGTGGCTCAAACTGTTCGAGGTCTTTATTCTGACTGTTGCATCGTGTTACCTGGCGCTGTTCACAACTTTGCCAGCTTGCACAGTGAAAGTCCGCTGCATCGCACACAAAAAGGTCAAGACTGGCGACAACACGTGCAATTTCAGCTCCAACGAGACGTCCTGCAATTTCAAACATCCTAAAGTATCAGAACACTGCAACTGTGCCGTGCGTCTCAGGTGAGGATAGGGTTAGGGCGCCCCTTCCAAGGCCAGCTGGGCTTGATCCGCGTCTTGCAAAGGGCCTCCTGCACCACTGTGCAATCTTTACAGCAATATCAGCAAACCCTCTGTTATACATTGCCGTTAGGCATCGATTGAAGTTGTTTGTGCATACGTGACTCGACCCCGGTGCTACCTGTTGGCTGCCTTGCAGCCTTTCCTGCAAGGTGAAAACAA
The DNA here is from genome assembly GCA_030272155.1 of Tetradesmus obliquus. NCBI lineage: Eukaryota > Viridiplantae > Chlorophyta > Chlorophyceae > Sphaeropleales > Scenedesmaceae > Tetradesmus > Tetradesmus obliquus. The sequence continues at coordinate 741,399 of CP126200.1, read as the reverse complement.
AATTTCGACCCCACATCTTGAAATACATGGACTACTGCACGGGCAGCCTCGCCAGTCCAGACAACGGCTGTAGCTTGACTCCGCAGCCTGGCGAGGCCATGAGAGGCTTCTGCTGGCTTCCAAGCTCGATGCTGTGCGCAGACACACCATCACAACAACATTCACTTACGTACAGCAGCTACTCCGCTGGCCATCTGCCAGCTGAGCTGTTGCAGCAGCAGCAGCAGCAGCAGGTAGGAGGGAGCAGCACAACTCCCTCCCACCTGCTGCAGCTAGTGCCGCCTCAGGCTCAACAATCGGAGACACAGCTGATGCTTTTTGAGGATCTTTTTGACAACGATGATCTTTTGCAAGATGTAGATGGCCTGGATGAGGCCCCTGTCAGTGTCGATGATTGGCTAGCTGGCTATTGCAACAGCAACTCCATGGCAGCACACCCTGGAGCAGCAGTAGCAGCAGCAGCAGCAGCAGCAGCAGCAGCTGCGACGGCACCTGGCGGCTATGACAGTCATTCTGGCCAGCTCAGCGTGGCAGCCAGCACCACCCACACCAGCAGCTGCAGCCTGCACACCTCCGAACCCCTGCTGCCAGGTTGGCAGCAGTCCATAAACAGCGCCCTGCAGCAGCAGCAGCAGCAGCAGCAGCAGCAGCAGCAGCAGCAGCAGCAGCAGCAGCCTCACTGGCAGCTGCAGTGGCAGGTGCCAATGCCTAATCTGTCGCCATCTACAATGTTGCAGCAGCAGCAGAAGCAGCAGCAGCAGAAGCAGCAGCAGCAGTGGGCGGTGCCAAGCCAGGGGCTGTGGAGCGCACCGCTGCCGCCGCCGCAGCAGCAGCGACGCCAACCACAGCAGCTGCTGCAGCCCATCGCAGCAGCAGAGACAGCCGGCGACCTCATTGAATCCATCAGTGCGTACCTCAATGCTGCGATCGCCACTCAAGGCACATCACCTGGCAACCTGGGTGATAGCAGCAACTGCAGCCTGCAGAGCGCATTCGGTGGTCTAGAGGGTCCAGCTGGCCCTGTTACTGCTACCACAAACGTCTTTGCAGCAGCAGCAAGAGTTGAATCAGGCTTTGACAGCGGAAGCGCTGCATTTACTGTCGTTGGCGCTACACCTGATGCAGGCTATGCTGCTGCTGCTGCCCGTAGCAGCTTTTGCTGCAGCAGCAGTGGCAGCAGCAGCAACGCCAAGCCGCCTGTAGCAGCTATTAGCAGCCCTTATGCCTTAGCACGCGCTGCCAAGGTCGTGCCAGGTGGTTTGCTGACCGGTTCCAGCAGCAGCAGCAGCAGCATTTCAGCAGCAGCTGCGCCTGCAGTGCAGCAGCAGCAGGTGGGGCAGTACAACTCTCCACTTGCTACGACGTCAGCGGCTGGCAGCAGCAGCCCCCAGCTTGCAGCAACAGCAGCAGCAGCAGCTATTAGGACCCTGCTGATGCAGTGCAGGGCTGGAGATGAGCAGCAGCAGCAGGCACAGCGGCGGCTGAAGCGCAGTGCAGTTGATGAAGTGCTGCGCAATGCCAGCCATAAGAAACCGTATGTTATGCCAGCACAGCAGCAGCAGCAGCAGCAGCAGCGCACAGCTGTTGCTGCAGCTGCAGCTGACAAGGCCAGCCTGGCAGGGCACCTGCCAGCAGGCCAGGCAATGAGTGGTCCTGCCTCTCCTGCGCAGAAGCGTGCTTTGCAGCAGCAGCTGCTGCAAGTCTTGGCAGAAGCAGGGGTACATAGGCAGCCTTGAGTGCTGCTGAGTCAGAGCAATAGACACTTGGCGTGTCTATTTGCTATACATGGCATTGCGTATTGCCGGCTGCACATACACGGTGCTCAAACATTAATAAATAGGCGAGGATGTTTCATCTGTTGTTGGAAGGGGATGCAGTGACCTGAAAGGTGGTTGTTTGGCTGCTTCGGTGCCGTTCTGATGCGGCCGGCTGTGCAAAAAGCGCCATACTGCGGCGCTGCTGTTGCACGACAAAGAACCAAGTACTGTATGCATGCTGCCTATTGTTATCTAGACTGTGTGTTCATATGGGTGTACCCCACAAAGCATTGCAACGTGTGGAAATTGTCACACCGTAAACAATCTGAGGCTGCTTGTACTGCATCCTCAGGCCTGACTGGGGCTGGTAATTGAAGTGCTGCACAGCTTTCGTGCTTGATGTTTCACACCATCCACACCACTTATGCCTGTGCAACTGGCTTGTGCTGGCATCTAGTGTCTCTTTGGGCTGCGCTGCCTTGCCAGCTGCGGTACTTGTGAGAGGAAGCGCTGACACCACAGCACACCCACACACATACCGCATGCACCACACCGTCTTTGGGCGCCATTGCGCGCCACTGCGCATACTTGCGCAGCATGCTCAGGCTTTTTGAGAGGAAGCCATGGCAGCACCCCCACACCCACACCCAAGCTGACCCAGACACAAACATCCTCTGCGCAACACAGCGCACCATGTGGCGCCCCATGCTCTGGTACTTGTGAGAGGAGCAATGACAGCACACCCACACCTACACTGACCCACTCACAACCATCAGCAAGTGTGGCTGCGTATGCTCTGGTGCTTGTGAGAGGAAAGCATGACAGCACAGCACACCCACAGGCAACCGCACCCCCACCCCCACACTGACTCACTCAGAACCATGGGCACTGTTTGTGCACCACTGCGCACCACAGCGCACCATGTGTAGCTGCATGCTGCGGTACTTGTGAGGGAAAGCCATGACAGCGCTGCACACCCACACCACCCCAAGACCCGCACTGACTCACTCATATCCATGCTCTGGGCACCATATGCGCTCCACGGCACACCATGTGTAGCTGCATGCTGCAGTACTTGTGGAAGGAAGCCCTGACAGCGCAGCACACCCACACCCACACCCACACCACATGCACCACACTGTCTTTGGGCACCATTTGTGCACCACTGCGCACCATTGTAGCCGTATGCTGAGGCTTCTTGAGAGAAGCAATGACAGCACCCCCACACCAACACCCACCACACCCACTGCTGCTGCTGCCTCAGCAGACCACATGCTCAGTCATCACAGTACCCGAGGAGCTGGGAGACCCAGCAGCAGCAGCAGCAGCAGCAGCAGCAGCAATGCCAGACGCTTTTGCTTTCTTTGCTGCACTGCCCAGCTGCTGCTGCTGCTCATTGGTGCCATAGGCAGTTTCAGCGCTACGCTTGAAACCAGCACAGTCGCCAGCAGCCGAGCGTGGCGTCTGCTGCTGCAGCTGCTGCCGCTGCGTAGCATCCAGCAACACCTGCAGCAGTGCAGCGACATGCTCCAGTGGAGGCGGCGGCTCAGCAGCAGCAGCAGCAGCAGCAGCAGCACCTTGCTTCTGCTGCCGCTGCTGCGTTGGCCGAGGCTTGGGTGGAAGCATACCTCCTGCTGCTGCTGCTGCTGCTGCTGCTGCTGCTGCTGCTGCTGGTGTTGCCATGTACATTGCAACTGAAGGAGCACCAGAACAGCCACCCTCAACAGGTGCTGCTGCTGCCACAAAGCTGTCGGCTAGCTGTGGCACATACTTGGCCAGCAGTGACTGCAGCTCAAGCTCAAAGGCACTGCAGCTGCCAAAAGCAGCACCCTGCTGCTGCGGCAGCTCCTGCTGCTGCAGCTGCTGCTTGGCTGAAGATGCTGCCACCACAAGCCTTGGAGCCTGCTGCTGCTGCTGCTGCTGCTGCTTTGCCGCTTCTCTGCCGCTGCCGGGTTCCTGCAGCAGCTCAGAAAAGCTCCTCATCTTGCGGGACACCAGCACCGCTGCTGCTGCTGCTGCTGCTGCTGCTGCTGGGCTGGCAGCCCTCTGCCGCTTCCTGCTGCTGCTGCCAGCAGTTGCGCTCGCAGTTGCAGCCTGATCAGCAGCAGCAGCAGCATCAGCTGTTGCAGCAGCAGCTGTTGCAGCAGCAGGCTGTCGGGCCGCAGCAGCAGCAGACACCAGTGGCAGTGCTGCAGCAGCCGCCTGGCTCTGCGGCAGCTGCTGCTGCTGGTGCTGCTGCTGCTGCTGCTGCTGTGGGTGCAGGTAGAACACACCCCAAGCTGACACTGGTGCTGCTGCTGTTGCTGCTGCTGGCGGTGCGCCAGGCCCCCTGTACAAGCCTGCTCCATACTTCTCCCAGAAGCTGCTACCAGCTGCTGCTCTTGTCACATGGCCCCCGGCAGCAGCAGCAGCAGCAACAGCGGCAGCAGCTCTAGCAGCAGCATGGCCAGGCCTCCGGTAATCATCATCCTCTGAGTCTGAGTCAGCTGATGCTGCTGCTGCTGCTGCTGCTGCTGCTCTGCCTGGGCGGCGGGGGATGATTGTGACGACCATGTTCTCCGGCGCTGGGCAGCGGTGGATCCACTTGTAACTTTTGTTACTTTGTTTGTTATGTTTGTGAGCAGCAGATAGCCTGCCGATGCGCCTGCCGCCCCGGCCGCGCCGGCCGGCAGCAGCAGCAGCAGGGCTGTGCTGTTCGGAGTCGCTGCCGCCGCTGTCATTGCTGGTGTGCTTCCTGCTGCTGCCGTTGCCGATGCTGCTGTGTGTGTGGCTGCTGGCGTGGTGCTGCACTGGTGGAGCAGCAGCAGCAGCAGCAGCAGCAGCAGCTGGGTCAGGCTGCCCGGCAGCATCACCATGTGCTGTCACAATAGCTGCTGCTGCTGCTGCTTCAGGGTCCGCTGCGTACGATGCCGCAGCCTGCCCGGGGCCCAACATTGCGTCATCTGTGTGTGTTACTAACACGTCATTTGGGCAGCAGCCGGCGGCCAGATCTCTTAGGGCTGCTGCTGCTGCTGCCGCCAGGCAGCTGAGCTCTGACGCCTCCGGGTATGACGCATCCTGCTGCTGCTGCTGCTGTTGCTGCTGCTGCTGCTGAGGGTGGCACACATCCCAAATGACACTAGTGCTGTTGTTGAGCTGAGACGCAACATCAGCAGCAGCAGCAGCAGCAGCAGCAGTCTCTGGCTTGCTGGCGGCTCCTGCTGCTGATACGGCTGCAGCAGCAGCAGCAATCGCGGCCTGCACGTCCTGCAGCTGCAGCTGCCTGCCGTGTGATGCATTCACTGCAGCCTCTGCTACAGCGTTGGCCAGAAGCACGACAGCAGCTGGCACTGCTGCTGCTGCTGCTGCTGCTGCTGGCTGCGGCGTAACTGCCCCATGCAGGAGAAGCGGCTGCTTGGAAGTTGCAGCAGCAGCTGGCGCTACTGCTGCTGGTGCTACTGGCTGCAGAGCAAAAGCTGCATTCACCTGCTGCTGCTGCTGCTGCTGCTGCTGCTGCTGCTGCTGCTGCTGCTTGGAGTGCTCAGCAGCCTCCAAGGCAGCCGCTGCTGCTGCTGCCAGCAACTGCAGGGGGTCAACATCCTGCTCATGCTGCATGGCGGCCCACTCTGCAAGCTCATCACCAACACCATTACCACCACCTGCTGCTGCTGCTGCTGCTGCTGCTGCTGCTGCTGCTGCTGCTGCTGCTGCTGCGTCAGACTCAGGGGCAGCCCTGCACTTCCTCTGCTGCTCATGCTGCATGGCACCCCACAATGCAAGCTCATCACCATTGCCATCACCACCACCACCTGCTGCTGCTGCTGCTGCTGCTGCGTCAGACTTTAGGGCAGCTCTGTGCTTTCTCTGCTGCCGCAGCAATTGCTGCTGCTGCTGTTGCTGCTGCTGCTGCTGCTGCTGCCAGGCCGCGTATGCTGCAGTGGCATAGCCACTCTGTCTGGCCAATGCTGCTGGCAGCACCCACACCAGCCCAGGCTGCTGCCCTCCTATGTTAGCGCCAAGATACTTATCAGATCCAGGATTTGAAACACTGCCACCATCATGATGTCAGCGCTGCTGGCAGCAGCAAGGCATGCCAGCTGCTGCAGCAGCCCAGGCTGCTGCCCTCCTAAGAAGGCGCTGTTATATTTACTGCTATCATATCCAGCAACATCACCATTGGCCTGCCAGAACTGTGCGTTCCAGCTTTGCGTCCCAGCAATGTGAGGTGTCCCTTCCATCAGTGATGGGATGAGCCCATGATATGTGTGTGAGGGTGCTTTCGGGTGTCGGCACTGCGTGCTCCAATCAATGCTCGTGCCATCGTGTGTTGAGGCCTGCTGGGCAGCACCCGGCTGGTGGTTGCTGCTGCTTGGGGTTTTTTAAAAGAGTCCTGGTGATTATTTCAGCATGCGGGGCATGTGGGACTTTCCACACCCCAGCATCGTGCTTGTTATGCTCCATACATTGTGTTACATGTTGGCTGCCTGGGCAGATGTCTCTGGACCTGCAGCAGCCAGGTTGCTTGCGTCCTGGTTGCTGCAGCTGGCAAGTACTTGTGAGTTCAGCGGGTGTTTTCAGGGTTGTGCATCTGGGCTCAGCAGCCCTTGGCGTGTGGCAGGATTTTTGTGGCTCATTGACGTGTTCGAGGCCTGCTGCGCAGCACCTGGCTGGTGGCAGCTGCTGCTGCTGCTGCTTCCAGCGAGGCCTGGCAAATTCGGGGCATGCGGGACCCACACCCCAGCATGATTTAAGTTATTTCTGATGCGTTGAAGACATGCGTTTTATACATGTTGGCTGCTTTTCGGCAGATGTCTCTGGACCTGCAGTAGCCAGGTTGCTCGCGACCGGGGTGCTGCAGCTGGCAAGTACTTGAGTTGAGGGGATTCATTTGGAACGTGCAACGGGGGCTCAGCAGCCCTTGGCGTGTGGCAGGATTGTGGGTGCTGTTGTGCACGTGGGACTTCCCACACCCCAGCATTGACGTTGTTATGTTGCGTATTGGCTGCCTATCAGATGTCTCTGGACCTGCAGCAACAGGGTTGCGCGCGGCCGTGTTGCTGCAGCTCGGCAAGCACTTGGCCTTGAGGTGGTGCAACAGGGAGGTGCATCTGGGGCTCAGCAGCCCTTGCCGTGCGTTTGCTCAGGTTTCATGCATTTGCGCGTCTCTGCAGTGGGCAATCTACTGTTGCCCGTTGCCCCTGCAAGTACTGTCCAGCAATCCCTGTTTTCTTCATATGCCTTGGCAGTTCCTTTCAAAGCACTGCTGTTTGGTGTGCATCAAGTGTGTGGGTTCTGTCTTGTCATGTGCCGCATGCAGCTCCTCATTGCAGGCTATGATGGCGAAAACTTGTCGCAGCTCACGCCATACATTTGCCAGAAATCATCACCAGTGTCACTGCACAGCAGCGCCGTTATGTAGCCGCTGCATTGTGTCAGTCTGTGCCTGTGGGTAGCTCCTTTCACCTTTTTCATTCCATTTTGATGCCTACCTCCATGCCTACCTGTCTCACACTTTCAAATCATAACCAAGTGCTAGACCAGTTACCGTTGATCACCTTCAGCCTGCTTGTGGCAACACAAGCTACTCGAGCATCCGTACGTCACCCTTTGTTATGGTTGCTGAGCTTCACTGCCGTGTCGCTGTGGGCCTGCAGCATGCAGCATGCATCATGCCTCTTGGCTGTTGTCACAAGAAGTGTGCCTGCCTTCAAGGCGCACCATCACATCCAATATGTCAGCACAGCTGGAGTGCTGTAAAAGCTGCTTGTTGTGTGTCAGATTGCACGTAGAATGCCTCCTGGCTGCTGCCAGCAACGCTGTGCCGGCCTGCAAGGCGTATTTGAAATGTGAGTGCCTGGATTTGTGCGATTTAAATGTGGAAAGCGCAGGTGCTGTTGGAAGCAGCGCTGCTGTATGTGTGTGAGATTAGCTGAATGCATGTGTGCATACGTGGGGGCAGGGCCGGAGACCAGCTGGTCTTCCATCGTATTACCATGTCCAAGGTTGATGTTTTGGTGGCAGGATCAGCACTGCCAGCCGCACAGCAGCTGCCGTGGGCTGTACATAACAGCCGGGACTGACTCCAATCCTTGGACTCCAATGAGGTCTGGAACTACCTTGTTGTGCTGTGGCCTTCAGGTGCTGCTGTGCAGTGCAGTGTGTGCATGTCAACAGCAGCTGAGCAGCAGCATCTTAAAAGCCTGTACTGCATACGATGCGGGCAAGAGCTGTGTTGTTTGCATTCTTGGGTGGTTGCAGCCCACGGCAGCTGCTGTGAGGCCGCAGTGCTGTCCTGCCACCAAAACATCAACAGCAGCTGAGCAGCAGCTGCTGTTGGTGCCCTTGCACCTACTGTGCTTGTACCTACTCTGAAGCAGAAACAGGCCCAGCTGCGCGGCAGCCTGTATGCAGCTTGTCTGTACTGCGTACGATGCAGGCAAGAGCTGTGTTATTTGCATTCTTTCGTGGTTGCTGTGGTTTCATCACATGTTGTGTTTGTTGCCTTATGTATGGTCAGCGACAAACGTGTTGTACAGTGTAGCTACACCTGCATTCTGCGCACGCCCCCCCCCCCCTCTCTCCTTCTACTCTGGAATGGGGACAATCAGTTTGCCGCCACCATCGTTACCAGCGTAATCATCATGTCACGATTTGTGATGAGATCACTGTGGCTGATCAGCCAGTCATGACTTGGTAACACGATGACGCTGATGTGTGTGCCCATTTCCAGCAGCCGTGCTCGACGGATCTGCAGTAGTGCACGGCGGCAGCTAGGAAAGCCAGCTGTCCATGTGTAGGCAGCACTCCGCAAGCGGCTGCAGATTAAACCAGCTGAATCTTTATCAGTGCTGTTGTGTTACTGTTACAATATGATGTAAAGCTTGAATGTATGGTCCCAGTGTGATGTGCAATGGCACTCCCATGTGCACCTGCAGCCACTGCGCATCGTTGTCACGGCGCACATTCAGAAAGGATTCCGAATATACTGTTTGTAACTTCAGGCAGGAGAATCAGTAGGAGCTTTGCGCCATGTGCATGCGGCAGGGTTTGCCTTCAATAGCAAACTTAGCAGACGCACTCACTCAGCTATCAAGTGCTGCCCCCGACAAGGTTTGAATATCTCAGACAGGAGCCAACACACGGCTCACATACACCACTAACAAAACCGAGCCAGAGCAGCACAGCATGCCAGCCAGAGTGCACAGCATGCTTGCTTGCAAGCACAACGCAATCTCTTTGTCAACAACATGTTAGCCAGACAGAGCGCCAGACAGCAACAGCAAAAGCAGGGTGCTGAACACACTGCTGCCGTCACAGCACACGTTGGCGCCTCATCGACAACCATGCACATGGCCGGCAGTGCTGCGGTAGCAGCACCCAGACATTGTGCAGGTGCTCTTGTATATGCAACCGATGCAACCAGCGCGGCCATCACGCATGATGCAATGCATGCTTGTTATATGCAACCGATGCAACCAGCGCGGCCATCACGCATGATGCAATGCATGCAAAGTGCACACAATGAATACAATGCAGCTATTGCAGACACTGCACTAATGGCCTCAAAATGCACAACAGCACCCACCGGCACCTTCACCTGGACCTACTGCACTGACTGTGTTGCCGCTGCTGCTGTTGGCAGCTGTGCGTGTGCAGCGGCAGCACCCTCACCAGCACCCTCACACTTCATCAAGGACACGGCCCTAGAACCTGCCCCGTCATGTACAGCAACAGCTGTGCCAGGCTGGCAGGGACAAAGTCCTTTGCCGAACATGACCACTGGCTGTGAACCGCAACTGCCAACCCTGCCTATCATTGGACCCCAAACACCCACACTTGCACCCACACTCAGACCAAAGGCGTGTTAAGCTACCCGCACTGCACATGCAGCACTGCTGTTCCTCACAACACTGGCATTGAAACAGCCCGGTGCTATTAGATCCCACCCTCCAGGCACTTTTTGGGTGTGCGCCTGGCAGGCATGCACAGTTCGAGTGGCAACAGCCAACAGACATGCTGCATGGTGTTCTTGCACGGCAGGCTCGCAAGCCAAGCATACCAGCCATGCTGCAGGCTGAAACAAAACACAGGACACAACATGCTGACGCAACAAGGTACTACCTTTCAAACTGCTGATTCATGACACAAGGCAACGTTGAGTTCAGTACACCTGATCAGTGAGTGCGCGGGACCTGCTGTGTTGGAAATGCAGCGTGTGCAATTGAGCAGCACTCTGCTTCAAGCCCCTCCCTGCCCAACAAACTACCCCTGTCACTGCAAGTTCATTGAGAGGCACACAACTCTACAGGCAAACAGCAACATCACTGTCAACAACCTGGCCCAGATACATCAGAGGCTGAAGGGTGGTTGGCACACAGCACGGTGCCGCAAAAAGTAGCCACCCACTATAGTGCCTCCTAGGACACATAAAAGGGGAAAATGGAGTTCAGTGCAATCAACCACCCAGTGACAGGGACATGCTCTACTCGAGTACAAAAGAAGCAGTGCATGCCAGGAGCAGCACAACGCTTCAAAGCCCTCGCAGCCCTACAAACACAGCCCATCGCGGCAAATTCTTGTGAATCCACCAATTACACACCTCTAAACCCCCTTCCTGTACAAACACAGCCCCTCGCTGCACTTCCTTTTTGAATTCACAAACCACGCAGCTTCCAACCCCGCCCCATACAAACAGGCAGCACACGGACCCAAACCCTCCCAGTACAAAAACAGCCCCTCGCTGCAAGTTCTTGTGGATCCACACAAAACACCAGGTGCTGAAGACTGAAGGATGATGCACAGCAAACAACTCTTTGCTGCTAGGAGGGAGCAGCTCCAGAGGTCCCACGATGGATGACGTGATGAGGAGAAATAAGAGTTCAGTGCACCTATTCCATGAGTGCAAGGGACATGCTGTCACAGCGTGCGGTATGTAAAGCAGCAGCAGCATGCATCAACGCCAACCACAATGCCCAACGCACAATGCCCCTCGCCCATGCACACAAGCTATGCATGCAGGCATGCTGCAATGCCATGGAGGATGGACAGCACACCACACTCTCGGCGCGAGTCCAAAACCTCCCAAAATGGTTGTGCATGGAAGGGGAAAAGGCAAAATTCAAAGCACCTTCTCAGCCAACGAGTGCCAGAGACACACCCCATATAAAAAGGGGTGTGTTCCAAGGAGCAGCAAGGTGATGTCAACAGTGCTCAGACCCTACCAAACAGCCAAACAACCTCGCTGCAATTCTTGCCTGAGTGGAGCCATTGACAACACACAAACAAACAGCCAGATCTCAGAAGAGAGACGGCTGGAGTTCAATACACCTTCTCACTCCACGAGAACCTGAGACATGGAAGCAGTGCGTTGTAAGCAGCAGCACGTTGCTGCAGACCCTTCCCCAAACAGCCAGGCCACAACACTGAAATTCTTGTTCGACTGGAGCCGTGGAGCTTGACTGGACCTCACAAACAGATAGCCAGATCTCGCCAACATCAGTGTTCTAATTGCCTTCCGCAGACACAGATGTGCATGTGGGGGCACAAAAGCAGTGGACCCCTACACCACGGAAACTTGCAGGGAATAGCTGACCACGCCACAGCTGCACCAACTGCAAAGCAACCGTTGCCTGACTGAGGCTGTGCAAATGTTTCAAAGGGTTGGTGCCCACGCCTGCAACTCTGTGCAACGGGTGGACTGTATGCATCAAGCAGCCATGTAGCCCCGGTCAGTCAGGGGTGATGGTGGCATGCAGCACTGCAGCCCCATAGCCTATGCCTGGCCGAGGCTGTGCAGAGCTGGCTCCCATCTCTGCGACACCTGATAGCAGCACAAAGAGCGGGCTGTATACAATAAGCAGCCAAGCAGCAGCGGCCAGTCAGCGGCAAGGGTGGCATGCAGCACTGCACGCCCCTCGGCAGCTGCCCCATGCAGCAGCACTAGAAGGATGGTATGAAGATGCCAGATCGATTCTGAAGATGCCAGTGACCGCACAGATTCTGAGCATAATGTGATCAAGACCAGGTGGGACACGCCGTTATTTTGGGTATGTAGATAGGTGCATGGAGTTTCCTGACAAGGATGGATGCTCCAGTGAAGGGCACAATTTGGGGGAAATGACTGAAAGCCGATAGCCACAGATAGAGGCGATACAGCAGCACCAAACCGGCGCCTGCTTGCCTGGATCAAACCAGAGACAGGAAAAGCGGCACAGGATGCAACAACTTGCTGCAGTCCAACCCTGTGCCAACAGGGTAGCTGCATCGTTGTACCGAGAAAAGCAACCCCGCTCCCTGATACACATACAGCAACACATCTTCATCTGCAACTGCTATGCAAACAAACAACACCTTGTTGTCTGCAACAGAGTGATGGACCTTGCCTTCAGAAAGCAGCACTAAGTATCAGCAGGAAACTGCCAATTGCGCATGCACAGCTGCAGGTGAACACCTGCCGCTGCTATGTGGTGAAGCTGAGCATTGCATGCACGAACTGCAAACTGCAATTTCACTTTCAACAACCGTCAAGCATGATTCTGGCGCTGTACGAAAAGCAGCCCCAGCGTATAAAGAGCATTGCATACACACTGTACAATGACAAGTGCCGTGCATTTAGTATCTACGATTGTGCCTTTGCAACAACAAGACAGCAGGTCAGGCACATGGGCAGCTGGCATTCTCAAACGGGGGCTCATAGAAGCAGCTGCGCCATGCACACCAACCGGCAAAATACCTGCAATATATCACCAACCCATCAGGCAACCAAGTGATATTCAAGGTTGTTTCTGAGCATCCTGCAGACTGCACTTGTAGCCACATCAAATCCATCGGACACAACTGGCCAAGCAGTGCCTTAGCTCAGCAGCATGTTGAATTTCAGCGCTGCCTGCAGTCCGCCCCACTGCCAGATCCGCGGCTGCCAGCACACGTCGAGATATGCTGCAGCAGCTGCTCCACAATGCGCTTCTGCGCAGCAGCAGCAGCAGCAGCAGTAGCCTGGCCTGCTAAGACGTGCCCAGCCCGGGCGCCTGTGCCGGCGGCCGCTGCAACAGCTGCTGCAGCCCTTCCTGCTCGCTGCTGCTGCTTCTGCTGCTGCTGCTGCTGCTTTGGGGTCATGCATGCTTTCTTGTGGCTGGCGCTGCCATGCAATGCATCGCTAGCACAGCGCTTGGGCTGCCGCTGCTGCTGTTGCTGCTGCTGCTGCTGGTGCTGCTGCAGGCCTGCGGCCCTACGCTGCATGCACAGAGTCTTAGGAGGTGCCGCCGCTGCTGCTGCTGCTGCTGCTGCTGCTGCTGCTGCTGCTGCTGCAAGTTGGGGCTTGCCGCTGCCTGCTGCTGCTGCTGTTCTGAAAGGCGCGCTGTGGTTATGTCCAACCTGCTGCTGCCTTGGCATTGCAGGTGCAGCAGCTGCTGTTGTGCGTGTGCTGTTGCTGCTGCTAAAAGCTGTGACAGCAGGTGCTGAGTCAGCATCAGGGCTGGCAGCACCCTCTAAAGCACTGGTAAGCATACCCTCTAAGCTGCTGCTGTTGCCACCAAGCATTGCATTGTCATCAGGAAGTGTCGTGTGAGCGGCAACGGCAGCATCCAAATATGCGCCAACGGAGGCGATCAGGGCGCCTGCTGTGTCTGCTGCTGCAATGGACTGCAGCAGCTGCTGCGGATGACGCTGCTGCTGCAAGGTGTACAGTGGCTGTGACTGGTCGAGCATCAATGCCTGCTGCTGCTGCTGCTGCAGTGGTGATGGAGACATGTTGAGCATGGGTGCCTGCCACTGCTGCTGCTGCTGCCGCTGCAGGGGGCTGTGTGATGACTGCTGCCAGTTTGACAGCAGGGCACTGTCAGTGTGCAAGCTGCAGCTGCTGGTGTGGCTGTTGCTGGTTGCCACGCTGAGCTGGCCAGAGTAGCTGCTGTAGATGCCAGGTGCTGCTGCTGCTGCTGCTGCTGCTGCTGCTGCTGTGCCAGTGGGTGCTGCAAGTGAGCTGCTATTGTAGAAGCCAGCCAGCCAATCATCAACACTGACAGGGGCCCCATTCCACTCATCTGCATCGTCCTGAAGCAGGTAATCGTCTGAAAGGTCTTCAAACAGCATCAGCTGCGGCTGTGACAGACAAGCCTGAGTCTGCATTTGCTGCATCTGCATCTGCTGCTGCTGCTGCTGCTGCCACAGGGCCCCCGGCAGGCCACTTGCCGGGCAACGCGTAAGGTAAACGCCCGCTTGCTGAGACGTTGCGTACGCATCTGCAGGGTATGTCGAGCTCGGAATCGAGCAGAAGGCTCCAATGCCACCGCCAAGCCGTGGAAGGAAGCCACAGCCAATGTCGGGGCTGTTCAGACTGCTGTTGGAGTTATTCATGTGCCTATTGTATTCGTAGATGATTGTAGGTTGTTTGGATGTTACAGGAGCGCCTGCAAGGCAGCCAGCAGGTAGAAACGGGTTGAAGCACCACGCAGAGGAGTCGCGCCTAGACTCTTTCGAAACGAGGCGCTGGGCACAACACAGCCTGAAATATGGTACATGTACTAGATTGATGGTCAATTCGTAACCGATACCCTGAGTAAGTTGCGGATGAAGCCAAGCTGGATCTGTAACCCCGACCTCACCTGAAAAACGAGGCAAGATTGCAGCCCGATGCTAAGATGGACAAGCTAAAATATGTTTACAAGAAGCGTATATGGATCGCGCTGCTGCCAATCTTGACTTTGTTTGTCCGTCGAAAGTGACTTTCACTGTGCAGGCTAACATTGTCAATGCCAGCCTGGCAGGATAACAGCAACATGTGCGCTGCCCCTGAGGTATCGGGAACACTTTCAAGCAAGCTTCAGTAACGATTGTCGACAACTGACACCGTACGAGACGGCTGGTGTATCGCCCGCGATCAACTGTGCCCTTTCGAGGGCACTGGCCCCGTGGGTCATGTGGTCGGACTCCAGCATTCAAGGTGACATGCGAAGCAATCGGCACAAGCAAGACCAAAAAACGCATCTATGCGTCTTACAACAGCATTCTGATATAATTAAGCCGCATACAGGTCGCAGATCTGTCTCACAATGCAAAAGCAGGGTATGTCATGCACAAGACACTATGACCAATACAGACCAGAGGCACTGCAGAGCTGCTGCAGAGCGGGCTCTGCAGTGACTCTGCAGCCAGTCTGCTGCCACTCTGCATGTTCATTCTGCAGAGTGCACGATAATCTGCATGGATCTGCACGACTCTGCAACGACTCTGCAGTCAGTCGTCACATTCTGCATCTCGCTCTGGAGCAGCCTGCTGTTGGGCTGCCTCATCCACATACGGCTCGCAGCACATAAGTCTTGTATCTGTATAAAGAATTGCATGGAAGACAATACATTCTGCAAAAGCATGCAACATATTGCTCACTCACATATCTAGAAGGGCCCCCCCAGAGGCACCTTGGCTGCTTCAACTTCAGGTTTGCTGGTGTGCTTCTCCTGCTCTAGTCTTGTTCTACTTTTACCTGCATTCAAAAGAAAACTTTGTCAGTGCCCGTCCCCGGTAGCCTCGATGCCCTAGGGGGGAGTCCTCGGTAGCCTCGAGGCTACCATCGAGCTCGATGCCCTGCGACTCGACGGACTCCTTTGTAGTGCTGCAGCTGGCGATGGTCGCAGCCGGCCTCTTGTCAGTGACACTCTCGGCTGTCGTCACGTCCAACAAAGACATGTAAAGCAGATGTTTTCCTGTCGAAGTAGCATGACTGAGTCACAAGTAGGGCGCATCAGCATGTGGACTTGCGTGCCATCATGACGAAAGCACTACCCTATCCACCAACCTTGGTGTTGGTGTATACTTGGTATCAGTCACCGGTGCATGCTGCAGCAGGTTGCTGAGTGCGCCATGCAATGCACGTGTGACCCATATGCCCAAGCGGCCAACAAAGTAATTTGACTCCAGTATATCCATTACCGCTGCCATCCGCAGGCCCCAGCTGACACCAGCAGCGCCATGGCTGCCGCAGCCATGTGCTGCGGCAGCACTGCTGCTGCAGCGGTTGTTGAGTTGTTAAACGTTGGTTGTGTGACGCAGCCGCACGTGACGTCACAATAAAATAGATTGCAATCAGTGGCATGCAAGCAAGCTAACAACATGTTTGCCTGCGACAGTCAAGCCCGCACATGCGCCGGTGCTGTTCATGGCACCAAGCACCCCAAAATTATGATCCCAACAACCGCATGATGCAGCAGGCTGCTGCAGCTGGGCACCCGGTGGGTGGTGTGATGGGCCATCACAATCTCAGCCCAGGCTGACTGCTCGCAGAACGTTCATATGCAGATTGCAATATCTCTGTCAACAGCAGCGCGGCATGCATGCAATGCAGCACCAGGGCATGCAATGCAGCAGGCCACCACCTAAGGCGGCTGAGCTCAAGCAGCCAATCACACACAATCCGGGTGTGCCGTCAGCTCACACAAACAGCATTTCTCTCTTCGGTCAAACCAAGCAGGCGTGAGAAGTTGGCAGGGTCAGCCCCGCTTTGCTGGCGCTGACGCCTGGCTGCTGCACAGTGCTGCATGCTGCACCCCTGGCCTCCACAGCTCGCCAGCAGTGCCGGCATGGCTCAGGCTGCCCAGGCCCCAGTGGAAGGACTGCAGCAGCAGCAGCAGCAGCAGCAGCGGCGCAGGCGGCAGCGGTGACAGCAGCAGTTTGAGTCATCACCACGCAGTTGATCAAAGTACATTGAGTTTCTTGATGCACGCGTGCAGCGCAGAGCAACCTGTGTGCGCAGCAAAGCAGCAAGCAACCAGCGGCTGCCCTGCATGCGTTGCCCATTCAGGCTGCCCAGGCCCGCGTGAAAGGACTGCAGCAGCAGCAGCAGTGGTTCTGCAGCGCGCGTCTGAATGAGGTACACTGAGCATCAAGGTCCACTGCATCGGATGCATGCTGGTAATGCGAGAAGTGCAGCGCACTCTGTGTGCGCAACAAAGCAGCGAGCGACTTGCCATGCATGCGTGTAACATCCAAACATCCTTCAGTCACATGCCCAGGCTGCTGCTGCTTGCTGCCATGCTGCCACCTTGTCAGCCACCCACCTGCCACTCTGGCCAGTTTCCCGCCAAAAGTGCTGCAGTCTCGGGCATCTTCATGCCCAACCTGCCCACGAAGTGGTTGTGTGCCACCTCCCAACCAGTCGGCAAAAACATAACACCTATCAGGTATTTATATCCGTCCGTTAGGTTTGCAACCGGCTGCATCGTCGTCATGTTGAAGGCCTGCCACGCTTGCTGCCGGATGTCGAATTTCCACGTGGTGCCTTCCGGCGCGGGCGGCATGTCGTCGCCGAAGCGGAAGCCGCTCGGCAGCAGCGACGAGTCGTTCGACTGGTATGCGCGAATTATGCGCGCGTGTAACTCCAGCGCTGGCACCAGTGCGTAGTTGCTGCTGGAGTACAGGTCCTCTCCCTGCTGCCAGGCAATCTCTGCAGCCTGGATCAAACCACCTGGCCAGGTCATGCAGCAGCAGCGGCAAAAACCCAGTCAGCTGACAGGCCCGCAACAGTTTGGTGCCGCAGTGGAGAGCTGGAGGGTTATCGTCAATTGTCATCGGCTCTAGATCTGCATACCATGCTGGCGTTGGTTGCACTGCCAGCAGTAGGCGCAGCCTGCTGGGCCGATGTGAAGCCTCACAACACGCCTTGCCTGCATGCCATGCGCTGCAACGCTGGGACAGGACCACCTGATCCCACAGGTGTTGGGCTACTAAGCTACCCGCCACTTGTAAGTTCTGCAAGCTCTTGATATCAAGTGTACTTGCAAGACTCACCAAACCCAAACTGTGAGTGGTAGATGTCCCTCAGTGTCTCGCTGCACTCGCCAATAATGCGGCCACCCTCAGTGAAGCCGCCCCTGCCCCACTTGAGGTAGTCTTTCAGAGTCTCCTGGAACAGCTTGACTCCTTTGTCATAACGGGAGCGGTTGTCTGTGAGGATGCCGTACGACATGAAGCACTCGGCCACAGTGGAGTGCCAGTTGCCTGCAACAAAGAGCGCAACAAGTTGCACTCTTTTGCCAAGGTGTTGCAGACACACAGCAGCGGTAAACGCAATGCACTCAACACTGATTTGAGGTACTGCAGGCACAAGGCTGCGTTTATCTTGTGCGGCTACCTGCATCCCGTGGCGATTAGCCCTGCGTTTTGCAGCAACTGCGGTGTCAAACCAGCACACATCACGGAAGGCACACTGTTTGGCTGCAGCAGCCTGGACTTGTGTTGCTGCAAACACCCTGCCACTGCCATGCCACATCACACACTCAGCATACATGCAGCGGCCAGCCAGACCTCTACAATTGAACAATGCACTGTGTTTCAACCACGACTCACCGTAGAGGTGCTTGGTGCCCAGGGCCAGGTTGACTGGCGTGACCTCATCCGCATAAAAGTCCATCTGCGGCATCATCACGCCATCCACCCAGCGCGCAAAGCGCTGCAGGGCGCCCGCAGCAGCAGGCTGGTCGCGCAGCAGCTCCAGGGTCTTGGCCATGGTGGCACACGCTGCAGCAGGCACAAGCAGTAGACTGAATCGCAGACATAGTAGCATGCAGGCATGCAGCCTACTTGCTGTACACAACAATACACACAGCCACACGTGCAGCAGGCACATATGTTGGTGGCAGCCCAGGCGTCAATGGTGCTTGGCTGCATGCTGTCCCTTCGGCTCTACAGCTTATGCGCCATTCACTTCAAAGCCTAGCCACACGCATGTGTGCGCTCATAAGATACAGCCAGCAAGGAACAGCCCACAACATCCTCCCCTACACAACCTTACAATGCAGACTCACCCCAGCCAGCCTCCAGAGGTCCGTTCTGCTCCTTCACGCCCCACACTTTGTTTGTGGCAGCCCAAGCGTCAACAATGCGCAGCGCATTGGCCATGTAAGCTTGCTGCCCGGTGGCCAGGTATGCTACTGCCTGTTTCAGGGACTGCTCTGCATCGAATTCTACTAAGGAGATGTGGCCACATAAGATGCTGGGGGCGGCTGCAGGGTAGTGCTGCGGGCACACCACCTTGTCGGTGTTGATGCCAGACCTGCAGGGTGGGTAAGGTGGCAGCAGCAGCGGCAGCACAGCAGCGGCAGCAGCAGCAGGATCAATGCAAGCATGAGCTGACAGATGCTGGGAGTACTACTATGTTCAACTATGTTACGCACAGACAATGTGAAAGGAGTGTGCCGCATCACGCAGCATGCAGTGGACTGCGTCTTGGCAGACAAGTCAATCAACCGTGTACTGCGTGCAATCACACCAAGGAACAAACAACAGCCACATTTCTGGCGAGGCGGCTCACCACTTGATGTCAATTGTTTCCATGGCATATGGCCCCGAGTAGCTCAGGGGGGTGGCCTGCGGCACAGACCAGTTGCCTGGGTACAGCTTGGGGGGCACGCCGGCGCCTGCACAGCAAGCATAGCAGCAGCAGCAGCAGCAGCAGCAGCAGCAGCAGCAGCAGCAGCAGCAGCAGCAGCAGCAGCAGCAGCAATGAGGCAGGCACATGCTGGCTGCTGTTGCTGAGACTGCAGCCAGGTTGGCAAGAGAGTGCCATTAGTGCCTTTTGTTGTCAAGACATAGAGTGCAGCCTGTTACAGCTGCAATAGTCTCTCTTCAGAGGCTGCAATTAATGCCGCAAGATTCAGGAATGCTGCTGCTGCTGCTGCTGCTGCTGCTGCTGCTGCTTCCTGACACATACATGTACCTGCTCACTAGCATTCTTTGACTCTCTTTCTTTGGCTGCTTCTTGAACATGCATACTACATGCTCATTTGCTGATGGTTACAAGCAGCTGCAGCTGCAGCTGCTGTGCTGGGTTGCAGCACTGCAGCACTGCCTGCAAGTAAGGCTGTCGAGCATCGCAACTGCCGGCACCCTAGCGCCACGCACCTGACAGCAGTGCATCTTTTGCTGTCGCCTGTGGCTCCACTCTATTCCTCACTCTGTACTGCATCGTTGCTACCTCAACAGGGCCCATGCATGTGCCTGGATGCAAAAAGCCACTGGCCTTGCTGACTGTGCGAAGCCTGGCAGCTGCCTGCTGCACATCTGATCGTGTGGCAGCAAGTGCTGCTTGCTGGATCTTCTGCACGGCGTCTTTGGTGAGCTGCGGCGCTGTCTGCTGTACGATCTGCACTTTGCCACCATTCAGGAAGACTGGCACGTCGACCTGAAAGAGCCGAAGCAGCAGCATACATAACAACATCATCGGAACTTTGCGCTTAAGATATGGTGATGTGGTGGGGTATGCAGCAACTGTGGCTAACGCTGTCCTGGTATACAGCAGTTCTGCTGCGGTCGTGCTGGCCTGCATATTGCTGCCGCCAACGGGTTTGCAGCCGGAACCCTTACCTTGATGGCGGCTGTGCAGCCCCTACTGTACTGCCAGTCAAGAGGGGGTGACCGCATGCCATCATTAGTATCCAAGTCAGCTCGGTATGGACGGATTTGGGGCTCCTGCATGGGCTGTGCACCTGCTGCTGCTGGGGCTGCTGCTGCAGGATCTGCTGCTGCAGAAGCCACAGGAGACCTGAAGGTTCTGCAGCACGCCCTGCGTTCTGAAATCGATGAAAGCGGGATCTGTCCGCACATGACGATCTGCATGTCGCTGTTGCACTGGTGGTCCCTGCTAACACGAGCGCGACGGGCACCTGCTGCTGCTGCTAAGTGTGACGCCAGCAACAGTCCAAGAACTAAACACAAATGCTTCATTGTGAATGGTAAAATTGATATCAGGAAAATGTATTTATTATCGAGGAAGGCCTCAGCAACCAGCAATAGGGCGCCAGCGCTGGCGCCAATAGAGCGTGGCTGTCGATGCACAGCTCAGCAACTACTGAACCGTGATAGGTCAAGGAATCAGTTATATTATGATCAACGTTGGCTGCTGGCAACCAGGCAGGCTTGTCTTGTCAAGGTGAGGAATGCGAGGGAAAGTGTGCGCTGAGTTAGAAACATGCCTTGCTGATGGTTACCACCATTTAGGTATGACGAATAATACAGACTAATATGTGACATGCGAAGGAACAGGCACATTCAAACCGGCTTTCATACAAACAAATTACCCTGCTGGCGTGTACACTTTGTGCACAGCCGAGCGCCTGGACGATCATTCAGACGTGCAGCAACATCATTTGAAGTTGGTCGAAAACGACGGTATATATCAAACGTACGAGACAGATAGACTGCGTGGGTGGGGGAAGACACCACGGACATTCGTGCCCGTGTGATGTGATCTTCAGCAGGCGGCAAGTGGATTGGCTTGCAAATCACAAAACAGCTATAACAATGACGTAATGAAGCAATGCATCGACAGCCGTGGTACTGCGAGCGGCCTGGCAGTAGCTGCCAACCAAACAACCGCTGTAGCATACACACTGCGACAGCATACGAGCCATAACAGGCTCCAAACATCCATAACAATTAGCTGCCATGCTCTGGCGCCATCACTGCTAGGTCAAAGTGCCCGACGACTTTGACCTAGCAGTGATGGCCGGGCATGCTGCGCGGGAGGCTGCCGGCGATGTCCAAAGAAACCAAAACATCAGCTGCCATGCTCCGGCGCCATCACTGCCAGGTCAAAGTCGTCAGGCACGCTGCGCATGAGGCTGCTGGCGATGTGGCGCCGCGCCTGCTGCGCGCTGCTGGTCCTGTAGGCCAGGTCAAACATGATGCCCAGGTTGAGCAGCGTGCATTCCTGCAGGGCAGCGGCGCACATGATGACATCATTTCCGTACAAACAGCATGCTGTGTGTCACCTTCACTTGATTAAACAAGGGGCGCTACTGCACAGCACAATAGAGCTGTTCAGGGCAGGCCCGCCAGTTGAGTACGCCAGACGGACCAAAAAGCGCTCATCCATGCAGCACAGCAGCAGCAGCACTGCTTGCAGGAACGCTATGAGCTTGAGCTTGTCTCGCACCTGTGCTGTGTCTGCTGGGTGCTGCTGCAGCCCTGCTTCCAGGCAGCTGATGGCCTCAGTGAGCTGACCCATGTGCAGCAGACACACAGCACTGTTGGACAGCGCCACGCCATCAACTGCAGGCAGTGCTGCTGCTTGTATGTTGGTGTTGGCGTCATCGCTGACGGCGCTGGCTGCTGCTGCTGCTGCTGCTGCTGCTGCTGCCAGCTGCTGCGCTGAGTCGAACTCATGCAGTGCAGCAGTCATGTTGTTGGTCAACGCGTGGTAGCAGCCCCAGTTGTGATGCACCAGCTGCCGCAGCCGCATCACGTCGGCCGCCTCACCCTGCTGCTGCTGCTGCTGCTGCACCAGCTCCGCTACTTTGGTGAAGCAGCGGTGTGCCTGCTGCAGCACATTCAGCTGCAGGAACAGCCGTCCTGCAAGGCTCCACAGCTGACAGTCTGCAGGCTGCAGCAGCAGCTGACCATCCAGCAGCTGCAGCGCAGCAGCTACTGAGCCACCTTTCCAGTAGTGCAGCACTAGGCTGCAGGTCACTCCACAAAGCCGATGCCACCATAATGCCGCCGCTGCCGCTGCTGCTGCTGCTGGTTGTGATGTACTGCCAGGCTTCTGCTGCAGCTGTTGATCTGCTTTGCTGAAGGCAACATCGGACTGCACTGCCACTTGGTGCTGCTGCTGCTGCTGCTGCTGCTGCTGAGCGTGCTTCTGAGCGTGCCCTTGCTGCTGAGCTGCAGCCTGCCGCAGCTGCTGCTGGCAGTAGTGTCGCAGCGCATGCAGCAGGTCTGCTGACAGGCTGCTGTCGCCCTGGCAGGCTGGCAGCTGGGCCCTCAGGTACAGCAGGCCAAACGGCACACCAGCGCATGAACTGCCAGCGCATGCAACGCCTGCAGAAGGTGGCGTAGTGCACAGCAGTGATTCGTGCTCAGCAGCAAACATGCGGCGACTGCACTGTGGCATGTGCATAAGGAATCTGGCGCTCGCGCGAGCAGAATTGCAGCAGGAGCTGCAATTGGTGGAGGCTGCCGAACATGTGCCATCATCACAGCGCAAGCAAGCAGCCAGGCATGTTCTGCCTGTCTGCACTGAGGGGGAGGCAGCTGCAGCCGGCCTGGCATGCTTCATGCTGAAGCATGCCCCCCTCACCTGGTCCCTGCTGCTGCTGCTGCTGCTGCTGCTGCTGCTGCTGCTGCCCTGGCAAGTTCCAGCAGGCCCGCCCCAGCTGCGCCAGCTCACGCACTGCTGCTTCAAACTTACGCAACCGCATCAAAGCATGCACCTTGAAAGTGGCAAACGCCAGCTCAGCATCCCGCTGCTGCTGCTGCTCCTGCTGCTGCTGCTGCTCATGCAGCTGATGGCCCTGTTCCTGCAAGTGCGGCTGGTGCTGTGGTTGACTGGCTGTGTTATTGACTGCAGCGGCTGCAGCTGCTGCTGCTGCTGCTGCTGCCGCTGCCTTGTAGTGTCCTGCAAACTCTAGTACGTTGTGCCACTTGCCCTGCAGCAGCATGGGTGTGCAGACAGGTCGTGCATGCATAGTTTGCGGCGAGTCTGTTCAGATGATGATACTACGGAACAATCTACCAGATTGATACAACGGAACAATTTGCCACAATTAGTCCATACCAGGCTGTAAGGAGCCAGCAACCTGCGAAGGAAGTATGCTCCACGCACCAATGCATGCAGCACCGCTGCTTGCTGCTGCTGCTACTGCTGCAATTGCCAAGGGTAGCGAGGAGCCACGGCAGTTCACCTCATCAGCATACTCAGTCAGCTTCTGCAGCTTGAGCTGCACATCTCTGGCTAGGCAAGCATCCATGACACGGTACACGACCAGAGAAGCAGCACGCTAGATGACGAGGATAGTGCTGCTGCACTTGCTGGTCATCGCTGTAGCTACTACGTTTACAAGAACGATAATAAAAGAGCGTTCAAAAGCGTGCGCTAGTTCAGCCGTGACAGGCGGGATGCTCTGGACACCCGTTCCTCAGGCTAGTTCCGGGACATGCAGCCACAGACGGTAGCAGAGCTTGCAGGTACGCAATCACGATCACACGTCAAGCACTGAACAAATATCTGTGCAGAAGTGCGAAGTAGTAGTATAGGGTAAGTAGGGTGCTTTAGGTGGGAGGCCTCAGGTCCTAGCGGTGCCACTAGTACTGCTGCAATCAATCCAGCTGTCGCTGAACTTCAAAACACAACCAGCAAGAAGTGTCAGAACTTGGGTTGACATCAAATGGGTGGGAGGATGCACCATCTGGCGTTTACACCACATCACACATGGCACATGGCACACGTCACTAACTGGCACTGGCCTGAACCAATTCGTACTCTACCTCACCACAGATGGCATCTGTGCAAATGCACAACGTCGAGCATGCTGTGCAACCATAAGGCAACCACAGGCAGCATCAATCCAGCCCAACAAGCGCAGGCCTCATTCATGGTCATGCACTGCAAATGATTTGCTGGGTTCTAGTACGCATCATGGCATACAAGCCGTCCAAACGAAGCATGCATTCAACACTTCGGCGCGCTCATGGCGGTGCTGTTGTGTCCCTCAATCGCATCGGCACCGCGTACCATGCTTCAACACCCAAATCCATGCAGCTGAGTGGCAGCACAACTACAGCACCGATGACGCTGTCACAGATCGTCCAGTTCACAGATGCACAATCAGAGGTGACATCGCCTGTTTGAGGAGGCAATGGCAGGCTCATCCAGCCAAACAACACCAGCAATTCAACGCAGGCAAAAACTCGCCTGCCGATACGACAGGCCGCTGCAGCCGTTGCAGGCAGTGCCTGGCGCAGCACCAGCACCCAAACTACTACTGTCACACAGGGGTGGATAATCAACTTCAGACATACGCAATCAACAATATGCTCGTCGTCTCATAAACACTGCCGCAGGTGGCTCAGCAAGGTAGCATCACACGCAGCTGCAAGCAAACAGCGCCACGCACACGTTGCCATGGCAGTGATCAGGATCTATGCAGGCGCGGCAAGCGCCACACAACCAACAGCAAGTTGAGCAAGCTGCAGATGCCTGAATGCATTCCCACACCACGCACGCACAGCAACAGCAGTGTAGTCGAATGCTGCCATTGCCACCGCCTGCACATAGAAGGTGCATATGGGGTCGCAAAACAGATCTGCTGCAAAGTAGCCGATGCTGATCCAGGGCTGGGTCCAGGTCCAGCCTCAAAGATTGTCATGCGTTTAGTTCAACAATCTGCTTCACAAGTGTTGACTGTCGAGGCATCCTGTGTGCACCACGGCTGCACTGGCCTGGCATGCCTTCAAAAGCCTTTCTTACGATATTCACAAGCTCACAAAACACAGCTGCATGCGTGTAGTGCAGCAACCTGCTTCACATGTGTTGGCTGTCGGCGCATGCTGTGTGCACCGTCTGCACTGGCCCGGCATGCCTTCAAATGCTTTACTTGCAACACCCACAAGCACACAAACACAGCTTCACATTTGTTGGCTGGCACAACCCTGCCGATTGCCCGACAGGTCGGCAGGCTGGCAGGAAGCACAATGACTGCTGCTGGATCCTGCCACAGCGTGAGCAGCGGGACACAACACATACAGCAGCAGCAGCGGAGCAGTGCAACAACACAGCCCAACAGGGTTGCATGCATTGCATGCGGAGCAGCAACCCAGTTGCACAGCCGCTGCTGCTGCTGCTGCTGCTGCCAGGCAGGCATTTGCACACCGCTGCACAGACCCGTGAACACATGCCCCCGCCGAGGCAGCTGTGAACCTCCATTGGCCAGTGGGAACCACCTGTGAGCAGCGTGGATGTGTGAGCAACACCATGGTTATACACGGAACATGTGCCAATGGTAACAGCCACGCAGGATACACGCCATGCGGAATTACTGGCACAATACACCTTAGACACCAGCAAACCAATCAGCCGAGAAGCATCTGTCCACACATGCCTGCGGCTCCAGCTCCAATGCATCATGGCGTCGCACAGGTGGCACGGCCGCAAGCGTCCGAATACATAACAGCATCGGGAGTGAAAATTCATCAATCAAACCAGCATGCTCATCACAACGCCCTGCCGCCAAACAGCCCAGCCAACTGCAGAGATGGCGAGCGTCTGCCACAAGAATCAGTCTAGCAGCTGTGCAGTCAGTGGCATCCCAACCCCAGCATGGTTGCAAGCCAAGGCACGCACAGCAGCACAACAAATGCTCATGTCTGAGCTGAGAGCGCCGCCTCTCTTATCATCGAGATGCATACTTTGCAAAGTGTGGCAGTCCTGCTTCACCTGCCACTGTCACACTGATCAGGGCCAGCAACCACACAGAAGCAACGTCTGCACAAGCCAAGCTCAAAGTGCACCTCATGCTGTTTCGTGCACATGTTTCTCATCTCGTCTGTTTCCGCCCCGTTCCTTGAGCCAAATTAGAACGTTTCTAACCATCCCCAGATGTACGCAGTGGTGCACGGGGTCTGTTGACGCAGCACGTGCATAGTATCACACTGAGCAAACCCTGCAGTGCAAGCACAGGCTGTCCAGGCCGCATGCACTACACTCATGCACACCCACTACAGCGGGAGCCTTGCCTCCAGGAGAATCTTTCAAAGATCCCCCTGGGCCATGGCACGGCCTCATTGATGAAACCTCCAAACAGCCACCCCATTCATGAATCAAATCATCACCATATCTGCATGCGTTGTCAGATGCCTCACATTCCTTCCTTAGCAGCCATGCCAAACTTGCTGCACAAGACAGGCTAGGTCCACAACAATTTCACGAAGTTGCCATGCCGGAAAAGATACGCCACAATAGAGGCTGTCAATCCTACAAGCACACGCACAGCAGTACATATGCATGTAGAGCAGTACGTTTGCAAGCACAAACATTGTCACACTGATACCACGAGACCTGAAGGCAAGACAGCCATGATCAGAAGCCACAAGTATCACTACATGCACATGCATAGCAGTACATGTATGAAGAGCAGGACATATGCACATGAACCTGAACCTTTACGCAGAGCAGTAGACATGCTGTCACAACAAATACCTCACACAGATGAGGAGGACAAGTCACAACCAAACCACACACACTGCGCACGCTTAGCCCTGCATGATCCTGCAACGCTCTTCTGATGCGGATCTGACCGGTAGGATTGCTGCCTCAACTGCAATCTTCATCAATTGCAATCTTGAACTGCCAGGTATGTATGTATGAGGGACTTGGACTGAACACTAGTTCCAGCATCCTGACAACCGACACCTCAATGAGTGTGCCACATCATCGGCCACAATTGCTGTGGATGCGTGTGCAACAGATACGTCCCATGTGTTTCAGGTGCAATGTGCGCACAGGCCCAACAGGCTGCACAACTGGCGTGCGTTGCAACAGCAAGCGCCCGATGCACCTTCAACCCACATTATGCAGCAACTGCCAGGCGGGATCTATAAGATGCAGACAAACTAGCGCGTATGACACGCATCTGGCACTGTTGCATAACACTGCTCCCCCAGAATGCATACCAGCAGCAGCAGCAGCGGTAGCACAATCTATCAGCGGTAGCACAACCCATCTCAACCCTGGTTGAAGCAGTAGCACAAAATGATGAAGAAAGCGCACTCGTGTGCACTGCTGAAGCTGTGTCACGACTGGCCTTTCAAAAGCTGCTGCTGCTGCTGCTGCTGCTGCTGCTGCTGGTACATGTGCCCCGGCCACCAGGGCCACGGTCCCAGCATGCATACATCAGCTAGGCAGCACACCAGCAGCTGCAGCGCAAGCACAACTTATCCTCAGCCCTGGTCGTAGCAGCACAAGGTGTCCAAAGCATGCTCCTGTGCATTGATCAAACGACAGCAATAGTGATAAAGTTTGCTCAAGCCTGGCCATTCACAAGCTGCTGCTGCTGCTGCTGCTGGTACATGTGCAGCACCTCCTCTGCGAAGGGCCCCGGCCACCAGGGCCAGGGGTAGGAGTGCACCGCACACTTGCACAGCTGCGGCAGGTCCAGCACGCCGCTGATGAAGAAGTTGAGCAAGCAGATCATCCAGCTCAGCTGCCAGTTGTTGGTCTCCACGCGCTGTAGCAGCGAGTGCTGCGCAGCAAGCCCAAGCCCAAGCCCAGGCAGGCCTCCACCCAGCGCCTCGCTGCTGCCTGCTGCTGCTGCTTTTGGTGGCTCCACAGCAGCAGCAGCAGCAGCAGCAGCAGCAGCAGCAGCAGCAGCAGCAGCAGCAGCAGCAGCAGCAGCAAACCTAGACAGGCTTCCCTGGCCCAGCAGCGGCAGCAGGCCCACGCCATCGACTGCTGCTGCTGCTGCTGCTGCTGGTGAGCCCACAGCAGGAGCAGCAGCACCAGATGCAGCTGCTGCTCCTAGCTGCAGCTCTTGCATCTGTGCTGATCCTGGCTGCAGCCAGGTCAAGTCGTCCTGCCTCGCCAGCAGTGCCTGCAGCTGCTGCTGCTGCTGTTGTTCCTGCAAGCCAGCCGCCGCGCCTGCTGGCGCCCCAGGGGGCGCGTGCGCCGCCTGCAGCTGCAGCAGCTGCTGCTGCAGGCGCGTCTGCTCCTCCTTTAGGCTGAGCAGCAGCTCATGGAAGACTGTGAGGCCCTGCGCGATGGTCTGCTGCTGCGCTGCTGTCAGGCGCAGCAGGCCAATGATGTGGCGGTAGTGCTCCGGCGGCGCGTGGCGCTGCGACATGTCCTCCATGTTGGTCACACTCCAGCTCTGCATTGAAAAAAGAGTGCGGCGGTTGAGGGCAGGCGGCAGCCACAGCCACATCAGACAGGCAGCAGCAACAGAATGAGGGGGTGTGTAATTTATCAGCCATTGTGCCTGATTGGGGTACAGTGCAATGCCGCTGCTCACACCTGCCGGCAGTAGCTGAGCAACTCGGAGAGCAGCGCTGCAGCTTGCACCTGAGGCATTTGTCAGATAGACATCCACGGCTGCAACTCTGATGCCAGTGCCTGCTCCTGCCTGTGCCTTGCCGGGCATATGTTGACTTTCAACAGCTAACACATGGCAGCTCAGCACGGTGCGCGCCATCCTGCAGCCAAAGACGCTGGTCTGCCTGCTCTGCCTGCTGCGGCAGCTGCGGCTGCTGCTGTTCTAC
The DNA here is from genome assembly GCA_030272155.1 of Tetradesmus obliquus. Lineage (NCBI taxonomy): Eukaryota > Viridiplantae > Chlorophyta > Chlorophyceae > Sphaeropleales > Scenedesmaceae > Tetradesmus > Tetradesmus obliquus. Next base: position 712,648 of record CP126200.1, on the reverse strand, counting down.
TGCCTTCCACTGCCGCTGCTGCAGGCTCACCATGTGCTCGTAGGGTGACACGATGTGTGCTGAGATGACGTGTCCCGCCCAGCTGCTGATCAGCGCCTTGAGCTGATGCCTGGCTGCAGCAGCGCTGCGGCCGCCAGGCGGCGGTGTCATGCCGGCTTTGTGATGCAGAGGCGATGACATACAGACAGCACAGGGGCAGCAGCACAGAGCAACTTCAACTGGGAATCAAGTAGGGGTGAGGTGCCAAGACACATCGACTGCCAGTGCTGCTCCAAAGATACAACGCCACAATGCAACTACCCGAAAGAATTGGCAGGATCAAAAGCTGTGCTGACAGGTGCAGGCACCTCCCGATTTCCTCTCATACCTGCACCGCCCTCAATCGCCCGCAGCAGCAGCGACAGCCGGCCCTGCACCTGCTGCCATGCGGCCAGCCGCTCCTCCCTGCTGGCTGCCACAGCAGCAGACAGGTCCAGGTGGGCCATGCCGCGCTTGAACAGCCACAGGGGGTCCTGCAGTGGGTCGGGGCACCAGCCATCGCCATCATCTGGCTGCTGCTGCTGCTGCTGCTGCTGTGCGCCTTGCGTATGGTTGTCACATGGAAGTTGTGTTGCTTGCTGCGTCCCCTGCTGCTGCTGCTGCTGCTGCTGCTGCTGCTGCTGCTGCTGTGCGCCTTGCGTATGGTTGTCACATGGGGGTTGCGAGTCTTGGTGCGTCCCGTGCTGCTGCTGTTCCTGCAAGCTGGATGGTAGTGCAGCCGTTTGCGCAGCGCCCTGCTGCTGCTGCGGTGCTGCTGCTGCTGCTGCTGCTGCCTCACTGAAAGGCACAACTAGATGGCCACTGTTGCAGGAGATGGTGTGCCAGCTGCGTTGCGTGTCGCCGCTGGTGCCGTTTGTCGCAGAGCTGCTGCTGTCATCTGATGCGCCGGCAATGCTGCCTGAAGCCTGCAGCAGCTGCTGCACCTGCTGCTCGAGCTCCTGCAGCGCTGCTATGGTGCGGTCGTTGCAAGTGCTGCTGTTGCTGCTGCCTGCAGACGCACGCTGTCGCCATAGCACGTCTAGCACCTGCTGCTTGGCCTGGTTGATGGCTTGCAGCAGAGCCTGCTTCAACCGCAATCGGTGGTTGTCCAGCTGCAAGGACTGCAAGTGCAGGCACACGTTTTGGTGCTCCTTCGCCAGGTTCTCCAGCTGCAGCTTCAACTTTGCTCCAGAAGAAAGCTTAGTCTTCCTTGCACGTCCTCCTTGCTGTGGCTTAGCAGCTGCTTTGGTGGCCGCTGCCCGCTGACCAACAGCTGAGTTTGCTATTGCCTTCGCTGCTGCAAGGGCCGCTGACCCCGCTGCCACCGTGCAGGGGTGTGCAGACGGGCCTGCAGCCTCTGCGATGGGGTGGTGAGTGCCCGGTCCGGGCAGTCCCAGAAGCACTTCCCCATGATCGTTGAGTAAAGCAACTAGGTCATCTAGACCTCTAAAACATTCGCTCTTATCTGCAATGCCACCTCCAGCACTTGCAGACATCAGCAGGGCACCTGGGTGGGCCCGCGGCTACAAGTTGCGAGCTACCGGTGATACAAGTACATGAATCATCCTGGTCGAAACGTTCATGATAAGTCCAGCTGCAACGCGCCTTGCATTCGTGCCCACCATTACATACACCAAGACAACCCTAGACCTACACCCCATCAGGCTGAAGCGTACGCTTCTGTCAAGAGCTGCAGGGGCTGCAGAGCCGCCTGGGTAGTCACTCACTCAACCACTCAATCACTCACTCACTCACAGGCTCAGTGGGCAAACACCTTCCAACATCACCGGAGGTCAGCCCAGCACCCTCGCCGCGGTGCGGCGCACCTGCAATCTGCACAACGGCAATCTGCATACTGACAATCAGCACACTGGCAAGCACCCCTCATCTAACTTCTCGTAATCAGCCCGCCTCTGCTTATCAAGCACAAGCTAATAGCCACTGCACAGCATCATCCTGCACCAGCAAGGCCACAACTGCTGGCGGGTGTCAGCATCTGCAGATGCCAACCGGCATCCCCGCAGCAACTGCGGCGCAGTACACAACTACTTCGTACTAAATGTAACACTAGCCTGCTTGCATGCAATTGATTGTAATACCTCTGTCAACAACTGTAAACAGAGCAGCACACCACCCAGGGCATCTGCTGTCTAAACAACACACTAAAACCGCCCTCAGCTACTGCTTCTGCTTCTTTGCCGCCGACCCCTCGCCAGCACCAGCAAGCGCCTCACAGGCAGGGGCCTGCTGCTGCTGCTGCTGCTCCCGCTCTTCCTGCTGCTGCTGCTGCTGCTGGCCCACACACGTGATGCGGCCATCAAGCTTAGGTGCCACTACATAACGCCCCGTCTGCGGGCACTTCACGCAGCCGCCGGTTGTGATGAGGTCTGTCTGCCTGTCGCGGCCCTTGTGCTTTATGGCCTGCGCCCAGCGCTTGGCAAAGGTCTGTACCTTGACCTTGGGGTCAAGCAGGTTGAGCACCTGCAAGGTAATATGAGCCAGCAGCAGGCAGAGATTGAAGTCACATGAAAAGGCGCCAATGTGCAGTTGGTAATGATCTTGGGATCCCGCAGATTGAGCACCTGCACGGGCAAAACAGCAGCAACAGCTGTTGGCGCGGTCAAGGGTGCTGAGGGTGCACAAATGCAGCTGTCTGTGTCCCTGATGTTGATTTTGGGGTCCAGCAGGTTGAGCACCTGCATGTGGAACACAGCAGCCACGGTGTTAGATGCGCATGCCCTTATGCTGGTGCTGGGGGGTGCCCAAATGCAGAACCTTGATCGTTGGCTTCCAGCTGGTTTGGCACCTGCACATACAACAAAGCAGCAACAGGTTCCAGCGCATCCAAGGGTGCAGCGAGGAGCACGAATGCATATGTCCTATCTGCCTGCCATCAGCCAGCCAGCCAGCCAGCTTTGTGCTGTGAGCACGAGGCTGCAGCAGCCGCTTGCGTCTCCACATCTGCCCCAGTGGGGGCCCACACCTCCAGCATGGCATCATCATCATGTTACCCATCAAGCCATAGCTTACCTTACATCAATGCCGTCGGCCCTACGCCCCACTGGAGCGGCAACAGGAGGGGGCACTGCTCCTTCATGTTTTGCAGATATCACGCACACTCCAAGCCGCTTCAAGAAACCAGCAATCATCCTTGACATTGGCAACCTATCAGAACCCCACCTCCAGCATGGCGAAGAAGTTGCGCAGCACGGTGGGCATCACGGGGCACACCTCCGCATCCAGCAGCACGCGGCAGCCCTGGTGTTGCAGCAGCAGCAGCAGCAGCAGCAAGGCAGCAGCAAGGCAGAGAGGCAGGCATGTGGTGCAGCAGTCACACAGCGTTCACACACAAAATGTTGCTCGCGCAATTATGCACCAGACGACGATAAAAGCAGTCAGGAGACCACCGCCAGTCGCTACTTATGTTGTGTCAAACAACAGAAAAGGACACATGCATCTCAGCATGTGCACAGTGCAGGCCTGCTGCTCACCTGCAACACATCGCAGCCGCCCTGGCCCTCTTCCAGGTAGGCCTTGGTGGCTAGGGTGTAGGTTTTTAGACACACAAATGCACAGAACACTTGAGCGCACCTGCAGCACATTGTAGCCATCCTTGCCCTCTGCCAGGTAAGCCGTGGTGGCCAGGGTGTAGGTTTTTCGACACATAAATGCACAGAAAACATCGAGCGCACCTGCAGCACGTCATAGCCATCCTTGCCCTCTGCCAGGTAGGCCTTGGTTGCCAGGGTGTAGGTTTTAGCAGGATCCAGGGGTGCCCGCTCGCTGCCGACTGTGACCGAGTCGTGCAGCACGCGGCTGCCTGGCGGCTTTGAGGGGTCGAAGGTGAAGCGGATGCCGCTGACCTGCAGGCAGCAAAACGGAACGGGTTAATGTCAATATTATGAAGCAAAACAGTGTGGCTGCCTGAGCCGGGCGGCTGTGATGGGTCAAAGGCAAAGCTGATGCCGCTGGCCTGCAGGCAGTGGCGTTATGCTTGCTTAGTCTTTTTCAATGAAAACAGTTGGCAAACAGCTGGCAAACATAGAAACTGACGTCAGGCTGGAGTGCCTTTTGCTGAGCGTGGCTGTGGGAGTTCTGAAGTGACGTGACATTTCATTAAATAGTGCAGCTGGCATCAAAAAGTCCGATTCAGATATGCTCATGAAGCTGGCGTCACCTGCGGGAAGCGCCCCTCCAGCTTGGGGTAGGCAGCTGACGCCGTTCTCTTTGAAATTTTGTGTCATGTCAGTGACATATGCAGTTGGCATATAAAACATCAAAGTTGTAACGTATACCTGAAATGGGTGTCACCTGTGGGAAGCGCCCCTCCAGCTTGGGGCAGCAGCTAACGCTGTTCTTTTCAAGTGACGTGACATGTCAGTGAAACATGCATTTGGCACGAAACACAACATTGTAAAGTCACAAAACATACACAAGAAACTGATGTACACTCCGTCACCTGGGGGAAGCGCCCCTCCAGCTTGGGGTAGCAGCTCACACCGTTCTCCAGCGCCTCAAGCAGCTGCTGCCCGCTGGCCTGCAGCACCACCGTGTCATCAATCATAGGCAGGATGGTCGCCAGGTCGCGGTGCGTCAGCGCACCTGCGGGGTGAATGGCATCGGACCTGCAATGCAGCAAGGTAGCAGGTCGGTTCAAGGTGAGTTTGCGCGCCTGCTGAGTGCGATGCATCAATCATAGGCAGGATGGTCGCCAGGTCCCGGTGCATCAGCGCACCTGCGGGGTGAATGGTGTCCGACTTGCATGCCGCATACAGTCATAGTTCAATGCAAACAACCCAAAACCAACCCACCTGCAGGTGCCGCTGTTGAGGATGCTAACGTCAGGACAGTCACAACCAAACAAAAGAAAATCCCAGCTGAAGGTGCTGCTGTCGAGGATGCACACGTCAGCACAACAAGTTACAAACAAGCAGAAACAAACCACACCTGCAAGTGTCGCTGTTGAGGATGCACACATTACTCCGGTCCAACCAAACAATCCGAAACAAAAATCCACCTGAAGGTGCCGCTGTTCAGGATGCACACGTCAGCGCTGCATGCGCGCCGGAACACGTCGCCCAGCAGGTTGCACAGGTTGGACTCTGCCATGCGCACTGTTGCAAATCTACCATCCAGGTCTGTCAGTGTGTGGCCGAGCTCTCCATCTAGGCCTGCAGTTGTGGAGGACGCAAACTCTTCAACCACCTGGTAAGAGCGACAACAACAGCAGGCACAGACGCTGGTGGTCAGGCGGATGCTGGGTAGCATAAGGTGGTGTGATTGGTCAAGTGCTTGGATCCAGTTGTTGTGGTTGACAGGCAACCACCATCATTTTGTATGTTTGTGACAAGGCTGGATGTGCAACAGCAGCGCTGCCATTGTTCATTGCTACTACCTGTCAGACTACATACCAGCATGCCCTCATAGCAGTGCCAGAAATGCCCCCCATCCCCCACCTGTTTTATGTCTGGATCTTCCGGCACATCTGAAGTCATGGCATGCTCCTGCCAGCTGAATGATGGCCAGCCTGCTGCTGCTGCTGCGCCATTGGCTGGGTGGCTGCTGCCGCCGTTGGCAGTCGTGCTGTCCCCATCTGCCGCTGCTGCTTCTGGCATTGTCACTTTAATTGCAGTGACGTTCTTGAAGTCCGTGCCTGACTTGCACAGCAGGTTGCCGTGCGGCTGCACCAACTCTATCTGCAGGGCAGACACACCACACACGCAAGCGCACACGTGCACCATTGAACACATGATGCCCAACCAATGAGTTTGCATGCTGGAGCAACAAGCCACACCGCAACTGCCCATGAGTAGAGCAAAGCCTACTTAGCTCTTAGACATTTTACCGTGTTGTACATCTTTAGACAATGTACAACAGTGCTAAGCCAGCTGTGCTGTTGTAATGCATGACAAATGTCTGTGGTGGCGTATGCCGCATGAACACACCGTGTAACCCCTCTATCTATCTAGCACTAAGCCACACCTGCACGTGGTGATCGTGCCCGCCCAGCACAGCGTCTATCTCCTGTACTGACTGCGCCAGCTTGATGTCATTGGGCACGCGCATGTGCGTCAGCGCCACCACCAGCTCAGCGCCAGCTGCCTGCACCACATGATAAAAAACAAGGTGTGTTATGCAGCTTTTGAACCAGGCCCGTCGGCATTCAATTCAAATGCAGCAGCATGCGCATTTGCGTCAACGCCACGACCAGCTCGGCGCCAGCCGCCTGCGCAGCACAACAGTTCACAATGCGTCAGACGTCTGCACAGCAACACGGCAACAGTCGCAACTGGCAGGCCTACAAGCAACGCTACATCTACTGCTACATGGCGTCAGCGCTGCCTCCACCTCAGCGCCAGACACGTGAGCAGCGCAACTCGCCAACTTTGCAACATCTGCAGTTAGCGTGTCGACCCAACCCAAGCTCGCCAGGAGTCAAGTGTAGCACCAGATACACAAGCAGCAGCAGGCGTTAGGTCTTATTCGCTGCACATGCTTGACAATATCATAGCTTGTGAGTAACACAAAGGTATTCTCCACGTACGCACTTATGTTGATGTGCTTCGAGGCAATCGAATCTCCAAGCGCATCAACATAACCACCTAGGTGAGGAATACCTTCAGTGAACCCTGCAGCTGCTGACACTCCAAGATTAGCAACATCTTCACATACACCCACTGGCAGGCTCTAGTTGTGTAGGCTTTGAGAATCACAGAACACACACGTGCACAGAACATACACATGCACACACAAGGCATCCGCTGCACCTGCTGAATACGGCAACACAGCATGCTGCAGCGCAGATGCGCAGATGCGCAACTCATGTTGGCCTCACCCGCAGTCGCGCGCTAGCTTTTGCCCCTCGGCCACAAAGTCCAGGCAGGCAACTCATCGCCATCACAATCAAAAGCAGCCCAGCAACTTGCTGTTGAACAGCCTGTGTTTGCTGCATCTTACCCGCAGCTCGCGCGCCAGCTTCTGCCCCTCAGTCACAAAGTCCAGGTACTGCACTTCCTCCGGCTCCACACACGCCAGCGTCTCCACCCTGATCTCAATCAGTATAGAAGGAAGGCAGCACAGAGAATCCTGCAGTCAGACCTCAATACGGTATGGAATGCACGTTTGTATCAAGTGTGATAGACTCTGCGCAGCAAACAGGCGTTGAACACCCATAGACCTGTGCAGCTCGCCTACAAGGTTGTCAGTAGAGGGAAACACTGGACATGTCTTGCAGCACGTCGCAGAACTGCTGTGCCAGGCGTGCAAAGGATTGAATTCACCCTGTGCACGCAAACGTGCCCTGACTAGTCGCTGCTGTGCCAACCTCAACAGTATACTTACACCTAGGTGCATAGCAGCTTGGCTGCTCATGACTGCTGCTGCTGCTGGTGCTGCTGCTACTGCTGCCAACTCACCAGTCGCCTTCTACCAGCCCGATGACACCCACTTTGATGCCTGAGGGGTGCTGCAGCAGCAGCGTGCGGCCTACGCCTCCCAACGGCTCCCCTGCAACGAAGCAATCACCACACAGTTGCATACACACATCCAAGAGTTATGGGCCGTGCTATGGTTGTTTAAGCTGGACAGTTCAAGCGTGTCACCCTAGCGGCTCCTCTGCAGCAGGGGCAACCAACACACATAGGCTGCACAACTGCACTGATGTGCTGAGCCCTGCTTCATCTGTTTACAGCTATGCACTGCAGGCCTGCCTTGCAATGCATTAGGTGCTGCAGCTAGAGCTGCATCCACACCTGTTTCAACATCCAGCACGTTGGCCATCAGCCAAGGAAAGCCGCACTGTGCTGCCAGGTCCCTGCAGCATCAGATACAGTACAAAAGAGCTCAGCGAGGCACACCTGAATGCTTTTGATTATTATGAAGTTATTGGGTTTAGAGTGCCCAAACGTTTATTCTGACTGCAAAGTTGAAGCAGCTGCCATCAGAGCTGCAGCGCAGGCAGCTGCACTACGCTGGCCTGCATGTTTTGGGTAGCTGAGTCCAGAGCGGTGTCATGCCCACAGCACTTGCAGTAGAATAGGCCTCAAATAAGACTGTGTTGATTGGAATCATTACAAAGAACATACTCAAGTGTATATAATGTGCCGTGAGCCACACCTGAAGTTCTTGATGCCAAAGTCAAAGTCATGGTTGCCAACACATGCCACTGCCACGCCTGCTGCTTTCAGCACTGGCACCTGCAGAGTGTGCAGCAACACAGGGGTGTAGTGAAGTTGGGTTGAAGGCGTAACAGATGCTGCTGTTGCTGCTGCTGCTGCTGCTGCTGCTGCTGCTGCCTCAAAATGCATGTTCAACCACCATCTTCTTCCCGAGCGTCATGGTGCTCGTGAGGCTGGGGTTGAAGGCATCGCCACTACTGCTGCTGCTGCTGCTGCTGCTGCTGCTGCTGCTGCTGCTGCTGCTGCTGCTGCTGCCTTTACACAAGCATGTCCACGCGCCATCTGCTTGCCGAGCGTCATGGTGCTCATGAGGCTGGGGTTGAAGGCGTCACCGCTGAACAGCACCAGGCAGGCATCAGGCCCGCCAGCAGCTGACACCAGCTGCTTGACCTGCAGCGTGCAGTGACATTTAGTCATATATCCAAACGGCGCAGCACAGTGGCAGCGCAGCACAGTAGCGGCCCAACAATAAGCCGAGAATGAGTTACTGGGGCAACTGCAGACTGACCTGTCACACAGACATTTGTAAACCTGCCAACACACAAGTAGCATAAGTGACCTTGCTGCAACCCCAGCAGCCTTGGAGTTAGGCTGCTGTAGGCATCTGGGCCTGGCATGCTGCCAACAGACCTCATTGCTGCAGGCATAGGCATGGTCAAACTGCTGCTGCCGCTGCTACTGTGTGACTAAGATGGCGAAGTAATAGGTGAGACACAATGAGTGATGAGTGCTGTGCTGCTGTGCTAAGGGCGTGCTCAGGCAGCGTGCTCTGGTGCGGCATTGTTCAGCCAGGCGCAAGGCTATGTGCTTGCTTGCTCTTGCAACAGTATTACAGACGCATGTTGTTGGCACATTGCCTGCAGGCTTCTGCCTTGATTTAGCAAGGAGGTAGGTTTGTTGATCTGCTTGCTGCATATTACAACATTTACAGCTTGCAGGACTGACGAATGTGCTACGAAGCTGCTGTTCCTGCTGCTGCTTGTTGCTGTCCTGCTGGTCACCTTGTGTACGAGCCGTGCAGCTCCTCCCACTGGCTCATTGGTAGAAGGTTCGATGTTGTAAACGTCGTTTAAATGAATGATGGTGAGTTTACGAGGAGACATTGTCGCTAGCAGCTGCCTGTCATCAAAGTCCGAGCTTTCAGGCTGAGGTCTCGTGTATAGCTACAGGCTCAGAGCTCTTACAGAAACATATGCGTAACTGCATCAGGTGCATGTGCCTGTGTATACGCGTTACGCCAGTGTATCAACCGTTGACGATCCACCTCCCACGCCATGACGCTGTGACGATGCTGATGCTGGTTGCGTTGCCACTGCAGCTCAGTATTTGATCCGCCAAACCTGACCCCACACAAACATTTAATGCCAAATAACCCGCCTGCTGCCTGCTCTGCTGTTCGATCACGACTCAGGGCTTTCTCTAACCAGCGCTCCGCTGCTGCTGTTGTGCCTGCACCTGTCTTGCTGCTGTTGTGACTGCACCTGCTGCGCACCCAGCCAAGCCTAGGCCCGCCATCCTGAACCCAGCATTCTAAGTACAGCACCTTTAGCGTACAATCATGTAGCTTAGCTGCTACAGCGCTTGCCAGCAGTGGTATTCGGCTGGTTTAGTGGCATGTCCTGCAGCATCAGCCTGGGGCATTTTGTGCAGCAGCCCTCGCAGCAGCTGGCCATCAACGCCCTGCCCCACATACAGCTGACAACCCCAAGGTGCCTGCTGCTGGGGCCACAGAGGAGGTGAGGGCGGCTAGCCATGCCTGTGGCATCAGTGCCAGTGGTTGGGTTGCAGTTGCACACCTTAACACGGCATGGCAGCACCAGCAGCAGCACCAGCAGACCAACAGCAGCTGATTCGACCTGGAGTAGTCACAACAGAGACTGTGGCATATACTGCTGCATGATTATCATGTCTGCATGTGTTGCGTACACAACACAGCACCCAATGAAGTGGCCCTAGCATCCCTGCTGCCCATCACTGCCACTTTCTCACAGCCACATGCCGCATCTGCAGCACACTCAAACGTTGCACTCCATCCACCAATCCACCTCCTCCTACACCTGCCACCCCTCCCGGCTGCTGGTCTTGCAACACAGCGGCAAGACCTCGCTGCTGCTCTAGTATGCAGCATACTGTGCCGCACACTGTACCGCAGCACACACCCCACCATGCTACTTGCTCCCGTGCCTGCCACCCCTACAGTCTGCTTCTTCCAGATCTGCTTTCTATTACTGCCACCTTGCCATAACCGCACGCCACATCAGCAGCACACTGTATAGCAGCACACCAATCACCAACCCACAAGCCACCATGTTACTCGCCCCCGTGCCTGCCGCCTCTTCTGGCTGCTTTCCTTGTCTTATCATACAGCGGCAAGACCTCGCTGCTGTTCCAGTATGCCTTCCAGCTGGCATGCAGCGGCCAGGAGGTGGTGTTCATGTGTGACAGGGCGCAGCTGGACCAGGCGCCGCCGCTGCTGCCCTTCGGGGCGTCACAGCAGCATGCGGCATTCAGCAGGATCCACTTCAAGTGAGCAGGGGGCCAGTCTGATGAGCTCCTGCAGCTGTGTTTTGTACAAGTGATGTGTTGGGCTGTCAAGAAGCGCAGTACATGTGCATGTAAGTGCCAGCTGCACGACGTTTTCTTCTGCAGTGTTTCGTGTAGACGTAGTTGATGCGGGCTCTACTGCATACTGCTTTGTGTTCATGACCGAGAAGTTTCATGATGACAGCGATACACAGAGAACGCCGCGCAATGCCTCGTGGGGTCATGCCCAACGCGCATGCTGCTGCACGCTGCTGCACGCTGCAAAAACAATGTGCCGCTGCAGGTATGTGAGCGACCTGCACCAACTGCGCAAGTACGGAGCCTGCCTGCACCTGCTGCAGCAGCCGCCAGCAGCAATCATTGTTGATGACGTGGCACACCTCCTGGCCAACACGCGGTGGGTGCGGGGTGTCAAATATGGCGAGTGCTTGCGAAGACGTAAGACACAAATGAAGGGGTTCAGGTTTTAGTGCATCTGCTGCACAGCAGCAATCATTGTTCAGGTTTTAGTGCATCTGCTGCACAGCAGCAATTATTGTTCAGGTTTTAGTGCATCTGCTGCACAGCAGCAATCATTGTTCAGGTTTTAGTGCATCTGCTGCACAGCAGCAATCATTGTTGATGACGTGGCACACCTGCTTGCCAACACGCGGTGGGTGCAAAGGTTCTTGCAGAGTAGAGTCATTACTAAGGGGTTTAGGGTTGAATGGTGCATATGCTGCTGACAAGCAAGTATCGTACATGACGTGGCGCACCTGCTGGCCAACACGCGATGGGTCTGGGATTTGGGAATGGCTTGCGAAGCAACACACATATGTGCGCAACATCGGCTGTGTGTCTGACAGCAAGCCAAGAACACAGTTAGGCATGTTGTGCTCCTGCAGGCTGCCGACAAGTGTGCCAACAAGGGTGCCGACAAGTGCCGGCAGCCCCGCGCTATCATCTGCATGTGTGACTGAGAGCCAGCCGGGTGCAAAAGTCATATGTTACATTTGCAATGTCACACTGTTCCTGCAGGCTGCCTGATAAACGTGCCCGTGACACTGAAGTGACGCGCGCGCTGGCGTACCTAGCAGATGGCCTGGACCAGCTCAGGTGGGGCACCATATGAAGAGTTGCATCTGCTACAATCAGGCATTAGGGGCCCATCACCTGGCACTGCAGCCGGCAGCGACGTGTTGCTAGCAGATGGCTGAACCCAACTCGCGTGGGGCGGCAGTACAGCAGCCGCAGCAGCAGCAGCAGCAGGATGCCTGGTTTTGCGCTAAGCTTTGCCAGCAGGTTTCTGACAGCTCCAGAAAGCTGAATATTTGTCCTGTGTGCAGACGCCCCCAAGATAATTCCTGACAGGAACATGTTGCCTAGCAGGGACACATTACTGCTGCTGCATCTGCTGCTGCTGCTGCTGCTGCTGCTGCTGCTGCTGCTGCTGCTGAACATGTATTTGCCTGCAGGGAGCAGCGCGGGCTCAGCGTGCTGCTGCTAGCGAGTGACACATGCTCTGAGGAGGGCCCCCACAACCTGTACCTGCTGCAGCGCTGGTTCCCGCTCATGCTGCAAGTGACAGGTGCGTGCAGCAGAACTGGCAATGTTTGATTGCTGCTGCTAAGGGACTGCAAAAAGATAGTGTAATGCTGTGTAACGCCATGCTTACAAGGCTGCGTGCAGACAAGGTGCATGCCGCTAGCGTTGCAAACTGCAGTGATTCTGCAGCAGGAATCCACATGTTGCCAGTTTTGCTTTAGTAGTGCGTACTTGTTCTATGCCTGGCTGCCTGCTGCTGCTGCTGCTGGGTGCTGCTGCTGCTGCTGCTGCTGCTGCTGCCACAGGCCCTCCCCCGCATGTTGCTGGGCGCGTCTTGACGCTGGCTGTAGCGCAGGCCTGCAAGCAGAGCGTGCCTGCCGCCGCAGCAAGAGCTGCCGTGAACTATACAATGACGCAGAGCTACCTGAATGTGGAGCATGTGCACCTTTGAGGGATTGGACCCTGAACCCCGGTGTAACACAACCGCCAGTGCTTCTAGGGTTGTGGGCGTGACCTTCCTAACAGGCTGTAGGTGGCTTGATCACCGCAGGACTCAATAGGTCCTTTTGTGTCCGATGCCCTGCAACGGTTGTACACTGATTCCATGCTGATCATTCACTAGCTTGGCCATTGCTACACCTTTTGGCACATCATTGCCCACCAGCATGTGTTGGCACAGCGACCGCTATCCACCTTCGTAATGCTGTGATGCAACACGCTGCAGCGGGAAAAGTACTATTGATCGCCACTGTGGCAAGTTTCGCATACATCAGCCTGTGGCTTCTTGTGAAGGTGAGGCTCGCACCAGACACACCGAGGCTCGTGCAGTGCCCTCCCAACGTATGCATGCAGGCACATCGACTGTTACTATGATATATGTTTTTGTCTTGGTACCGTTGACTGCAGCCGTTCATCGACAGCGATCAGCCGATACTGGCTCTGCTGCCAGACACCAGGCACCTGTACCTGCCACTGTCAGCACTGTTGCTGGCCACACTCGGCTCTATCTTGGCCTACGTGGGCTGGCTTATCATCTTAGAGCCAACGCCTGTTGTTTCCAAGGAGGACTAGCAGCACAACCCTGCTCAGGCTGTTGTACAGGAGTAGCAGCAGCATCCTGCTGCCTGCCTAGAGCACTGCAGTGGCAGCAAGCACAGCTTGCAGGAAGCGCCGGCTGCACCCTCTGCTGCATCTCTTAGGACAGCAAGGCAGCAGGTATGGCAGCTGCCGCAGCCGCTGAGCAGCAGTGCTGTCAGTACAGCGCTGATGACTGGCAGGCCCAACTGGAGGAGGTGCTGGCGCTGCAGTCCATTTTTGCAGAGGACTTCAGGTGCGGCTGAACATGCAATACACCTGCTTTTGTTTTGTCATTATGTATTTTCACAGCTCACATCTGGAATGCAGCAGGGGTTTTGGCAGCTGCTTCCATGCACAGCAGCTGCCGTGCGTGCTGCACCATGCATTGGTTGCCTAAGAGGGCAGGTTGCAGCCAGCAACGCTTCAGGATTTTCCGGTGCTGTGCAACAGCAGCGCACGCAGCTGCATGTGCCTGCTGCATGTATGCATCGTCGCTGTTATGTTCAGGGTCGCGCCACACAGGGCTGTCCATGTGTTGCCTGCTTGCCTGATTGCAGGGTCACTCACATCCCAGGTCATGAACTGGCAGGCAGCAGCAGCAGCGATGGTGTCAACGGCAGCCAGGGCGTCCACAGCAGCAGCAGTCACAGCTACCCAGAGGTCCAGCAAGTAGAGGAGCAGCTGCAGTCCCTGCTAGGCAGCGAGCCGCCAGCAGCAGCAGCAGCAGCAGGCCTGCTGTCAGTAGAGGCATTGGTGCATGTGGAGCTCCCTGCAGGGCAGCTGCGGCTGCTGCTAGACATGCCTGGCAGCAGCAGCAGCAGCAGCAGCAGCAGCCACAGCCCAGCAGATGATGCACCTACAGAGGCCCAGCAAGCAGCAGAGCATGCCCGCAGCAGCAGCAGCAGCGGCTGTGCTGGCAGCAGCCTGGTTCCTTTTGGGCCACCAGTGTCCTTTCTACCTCCCATATGTGTGCGGCTGTCGCTGCCGGCAGCCTACCCCAGTGCTGCTGATGCTCCTCCGAAGGCTCAGCTGCAGGCCTGCTGGTTGTCCTGCAAGCATGTGCAGCACCTGCAGCAGCAGCTGCAGCAGCTGTGGCAGGAGCAGGGCCCTGGCCCGGTGTGCTTCAGCTGGCTTGAGTTTTTGAAGGAGGCTGCGATGCAGCAGCTAGGCATAGAGACTGAGCTAGTGCTGCACGCACCAGCAGCAGCAGCCGTAGGACAACAGCAGCTGCGGCAGCAGCAGCAGGGTGAGCGGCAGCAGCAGCAGCACGAGCATGAGCGGGAGCAAGAGCAGCAGCATAGCGAGCAGCAGCCACCGGTTGAGGGTCAGCAGCAGCAGCAGCATGCAGCCAACAAGGCTAGGGTGGTAGCATCAGGCAGCCAAGCAGGGTTGAAACTTTCAGTGGGAGCTTCCCCGTTCAAACCCTCAGACAGCTGTGCACCGCGGCAGCCGTCTCAGCAGCAGCAGCAGCAGCAGCAGCCAAAGCAGCCACTGCAGTCAGAAATGCAGCAAGAGCTGCAGCAGCTGCAGTGCAAGCAGCCACGGCAGCCAAAGCAGAAGCAGAAGCAGCAGTCCAGGCAGCCACAGGACCTGAAGCAGCAGCTACAGCAGCTGTGCAATGGCAAGTTGGCACACCCGCCGCAGCAGCAGCAACAGCAGCAGCAACAGCGCAGGGAGCAAGACAGGCAGCCAAACCAGCAGCAGCAGGGAAACACCCAGAAGAGCAGAAAGCAGCAGCAGCAGCAGCAGCGCAACCAGCCGGCTGGGCAGCAACAGCAGCAGATCCAAAAACAGCAGCCTCAGCAGCGCCCACAGGTGCTGCAGGACAAGCAGCCACAGCAACCACAGGCTGGACCAGCGAAGCAGCAGGCCCAGCAGCCGGATCTTGATGCACAACAACAGCAGCAGCAGCAGCAGCAGCAGCAGCAGCAGCGGCGGCACGATCTGGATACTAAGCAGCAGCAGCAGCAGCAGCAGCAGCAGCAGCAGCAGCAGCAGCAGCAGCAGCAGAAGCAGCAGCAGGGTGTTGAGCAGCTGGCTGTGCAGCTGCTGCGCTACAGCGCTGCGCGTGAGGCTGAGGCCTTTGAGGCTGCCAGCTGGACCTGCAACATCTGCTTTGATCAGGTGGGTGGCGTTGACCAACGGTCAAACATGGTTGTTATGTGTTACTTTGAATTGTGTGGCTGAGGCCTTTGAGGCTGCCAGCTGGGCCTGCCACATCTGCTTTGACCAGGTGGGTGATGTTGACTGACGGTGAAACATGGTTGTTATGTGTCACTCTGCATTCTTAGGCTGCCAGCTGGCCCTGCCACATCTGCTTTGACCAGGTGGGTGGTTGCTGCCCCAGCTGGTCAGCTGCTCTGGTTATATGTTACTGGCATGCTCTCTTCTGGTATTTGATGTTTCTGGTTTCAGGATCAGTCTGACGTGATGCCCTTTGAATCAACGCAGTCCAGGCTTGCTGCACCTGCAGCGCATGCGTGCAACAAGTCGGTGTCAAAACAATCTGAAAATTTATTTGGGGTCATGGAAGCAGTCCAACGCATTACGTGTGTATGTGTGCAGGTGCCCGGCTCGGACTGCCTGCGGCTGCCCGACTGCGGCCACTACTACTGCAATGCCTGCCTGCGGGCAGCAGCAGCAGCGCAGGTGGAGCTGGGGGCACTGGAGAACATCCGCTGCCCCGAGCCTGGCTGCAGGCGGCCGCTGCCTGCCTATGTTGTGCGGGAGCTCCTGGGAGAGGCGGGCTATGTGAGGTGGGGGAGCGCATGGTTTTTGTTGAAAACTTTTTACGCTGTAGCTTGTGCTGGGTGCGACTTGTTGTGGTGTGGTGTGTGGCATGCCGTGTGGCAGCTGCTTGAGTAGGCTACGTGAGGGAGTGCATTTGGGTATGTCAGGCGCAGGTGGAGCTGGGGGCACTGGAGAGCATCTGCTGCCCCAAGCCTGGCTGCAGGCGGCCGCTGCCGGCTCATGTTGTGCGGGAGCTGCTTGGAGAGGCGGGCTATGCGAGGTGAGCGCTATGTTGTTTTGGCGGTTGGTCGTTGGCAATTGCCCATTGAGGTGGTTGGGTTGGCAATTGGGGGATGTCAGTCAGTACTAGAGCTGCGGCCTCTGGTGTATTGCGGCTCACCAGCTGGACATGCTGTTTTAGAAACTTTTTACTTGCTTACTTTTTATGGTGGCATTGTGGGGTGCCTTGCGCTCGTCACGCTTGATGGGGCGGTGGAACTGATGCTGACTGCTGTATGCGGCATGCTGCTGCTGCTGCTGCTGCCGCTGCTGCTGCTGCTGTAGGTGGGAGGAGCTGCTGCTGCAGCGCACGCTGGACCGCATGGAGGTGCGCACCAGCACAGCAGCAGCAGTATTAGCAAGCAGTTCAACAGCACTGCAAGTATCCTATAGTCCGGCAAGCGTTGCACTCTGCTGCTCAGCTTCATGGACGTTCATGCATACTGCGTTTTTTGCATTCCAGCGGGCAACTGCCGTCAGAGCAGCATGTGATTAAAACCTGAAGTTCTGCCATGACCTGCTTGCTATGCTCTCAGGTTATACACTTGCTGCTGCTTTGCTGCTGCTGCTGCTGCTGCTGCTGCTGCTGCTGCTGCTGCAGGACGTGGTGTACTGCCCCCGATGCGAGGCGGTATGCATTGAGGACGCCGACCACTGCGCGCAGTGCGCCAGCTGCCTCTACGTGTTCTGCTCCTTCTGCCAGGACTCCTGGCACCCGGGCAGCGAGTGCTTGGATCCTCATGAGGTGAGGCAGCAAGTTGCCTGGCAGTTTAAGGCTATCGGTTTGTTGCGCTAAGGTGCTGACCTGCATCTTGTGCACCTTGTCCTGCTGTTTCTAGGTGACATTCAATCAGGGTACGGGGTTTGGGTTGAAGGTGCTTTGCTGCAGTACACTGGCATCTCTACATCTCTGAGATACTGCTGTGTGCCCTGCTCGCGGTGCTGCTGCCCTGCAGCGGCTGCGGGTGCTGGAGCGGCGCAAGGGCAAGGGTGGGCCTGGCGACAGGCGGCACGACATGGACTTAGTGAACCAGGTGGGGGATGATCGCTGCCTGCAGCATAGGTTGTGATCACAGGGTTTGCTCACTCACGGCTGGGGAGCAGATGGACCTCCGAACCAAGTTGGGTGTGATGTATCTTCTGCCCTGTGCACTGGTGTCTCTGCGTTGCCTTGGCCATCACACCCACTGCACCTGCACCTGTTTCACGCGCAGTTGCCTGTGGGATGCTCAGAACAATGGACCTGCTATAGCTCACTTCCGCCTGTCACCCAGGGGCAGCATTGATTGCCATTGGGTTCGCTGCTGCTGCTGCTGCTGCTGCTGCTGCTGGCGCAGGCCATGAGCCTCAAGTACCTGGCTGGCACCAGCCGCAAGTGCCCCGGCTCACTTCTGCATGTTGCTGCTGCTGCTGCTGCTGCTGTTGCTGGCGCAGGCCATGAGCTTAAAGTACCTGGCTGGCGCCAGCCGCAAGTGCCCCGGCTGCGGCATGGCCACCATAAAGAACGAGGGCTGCAACAAGATGACCTGCGGCTACTGCAGGGCAGCCTGGTGCTGGAAGTGCCAGCAGGTAAGAGGGCAACACGGCAGAGCAATACCTGCTGCTCTGTGATGCCCCGTGCCTTGCGCACCTGCTGTCTTGCTGCTGCACTGCCTGCAACGCCGCCGCCACCACCACCAACAATGGCAAACACGGCTTTGTTGCTCTGCCTGCCACCACTCTGCAGGTCATCAGCGGCTATGACCACTTCAAGGAGTCCCGCTGCAACATGTTTGACCAGGAGGAGATCAACCGCTGGAACGCGATGATGATGTGGGGCGGCGAGCGCGCACAGGAGGTGGAGGCGGGCCAGGTCATGCTGCAGGTGCGGCGTAGCGCTTTCAGTAATGCGTGTTGGCGAAGTATCGCGGTGTTCATACCACAGTGTAAGCCGCAGGAGGTGGAGGCGGGCAGGTGCTGCTGCAGGTGCGTGATTGGCTGATATGTTGGTGTTGCAAGACACTTTTATATGTGTAGTATATGTATTCGGTGCACTGACGGCGGATGTAGTAGTGGTGGTGTGTAAGGCACCTGTGCAGGAGCTGTTGATGGTACTGGGAGAGGTGCTGCTACAAGCAAACATGGTGTGTAGCCGTACTGCCGGCTTTCATGATGTTGTACTGTTGCATATGCAGATTGTGCCACCGGTTTCTGCTGACATGGCGACTGCTGCATGCCTGCTGCCGTTCTTCTGTGTGTAGGTGCGCGGCAACGCGCCAGGCGTGCAGCTGTGCCGCTGCCCCGTTTGCGGGCAGGAGAACCTGCGAGAGGGCCGCAACAACCTGCTGCGCTGCTGGTCCTGCAACTGCCACTTCTGCTACAGCTGCCGGCAGTGGCTGCGGGGCCGCGTGGGGCAGCACTTCATTGGCAAGGCCGCCTGCAGGCAGCACGGCGACTGAGTGCTGTGAGGCAGGCGGGCAGGCAGTGGCAGTGTAGCAGTGTGAAGCACAACGAAATGCTGTTGATGTCATCAACGCAATTTGACAACATAGCTGCTGCAGTCAGGCATGGGTGCTCAGCACACAGTGTGTTTGCAGAGTGGGCCATGTGCATGCATCATGTGCCGGCCGGTGTACGGCTGCATGCACGCTTTGTGCGGAGAACATCATTGATTCGGTGTGTCCCAGATGTGTCAAATGTAACTGGCATGCGTCAGCAATGATGCAACAGTCTTGTAGCCACCTTGGGGCTGCCTGAACATGTCGCCAAGTTTGCTCAAAGCAACCTCTGCTGTGCTTGTAGGGCTGACCTGAATTGGTTCAGCACGTTTGCTGCACCGTTGCTTCCTCGACCTCTGTAGCCATGCTGGTCCTGGGCCCCAGGACCAGCATGGCTACAGAGCATTATGTTGCATGCAATGATTGAACTGTAATGATTGACCTGCTTGCACGTTGTACCTATTGAATTCTGTGTCCCTCACGCATTTTGACACGGTCACGGTTGTCCTGGGTTCAGGCTCCAGCAATTCAAAATCCGTACACCTCAGTGTGACGCCTCTTTTCCACTTGCACTTTTACCAGACGTCCTCTCTAGCCGCTTTATTTGAACATAAGCAACGATCACTATGTTCAGCCGGCGTTAAGCATGTTCAAAGCAAAGGTATCCAGCGTTCGCAGGCTAGGAGGTGCGGACGACCCCCTCCGCGATCCTGCCGAAATTCCATCAGTCCTGGGTCCTGCTTCTGGTGCACAAGACGCAGCACGCCTGAAATGGCTGATGCCAGGCGCTCCCTTGGACAGCAGACAGCACCCAAGCAGCAGGCCACAGGCAGCTGAGCTGTCAGGCAACAAACGGCCAGCAGCAGCTGCTCCACCACTTGCAGCAGGCCGCAACAGAGTGAGCAGCAAATCGCAAGCGCTTGCTGCATTCCATAGTGCAGTAGAGGGCGCTTCAAGGGCTCGAGTGGGGCTGCAGGAGCAGCACCAGGAAGGCACTGCTGGTGCTCCAAACACCACGCTAGTTGATGGCCCTGGCAGCAAAGATATTCAAACAAATGCTGCGCAGCCACCTACTACTGCTGCTGCTGGTGGGCTCCACAGCCAGCCGCACGTGCAGCCACTCGCAGCAACCAGCAGGCCGCCTCAAGCAGCAGCAGGTGCAGCTGCAGCAGCACCTGCAGGAACCCAAAGCCAGCTGCTGCAGCGCACAGTCAAAGCCCTACAGCACCTGCAGCAGCAGCTCCAGTCCCGCACACACACCTACCTGTACCAGATAGATGGCCTGCTGCAAGCAGCACATGATGCTGTGGCAGCACTAAACGCACGGCTAGCTGCAAGCACAGCAGCAGCTGGTGAGCCTGTGCCAGCTCTCCTGCAGCTATGTGCTGCTGATGGCGGGCTGGATGAAGCTGCCAGTGGTGGGCTGGACACTAATGCTGCACCAGCGGATGCAGGCAAGGCGCTGCAGGGCATCTGCTGCTCCATCTGGGTGAGTGATTGGGCCGCTCCGTGCACAAGGCAGGCGAGAGTTGCAGGCCATGGAACACACTGCTGTGTCAGCTGCTGTTACCTGCAGCTTTCAACACATAAGCGTATTGGTGAAGCTGGTCCGCCTGTAGATGTGAACGCGTATGTGTGATGCGATGCGGTCTGCTGAAGGTGTGACGCTAGTCCTGCAGGCCAGAGCGGTACATGTCCTGCAAGTCGCATGCTGCTTCTCCTGCAAGCATTGCATGGCTGTTGCACACCAAATCCCCTTGTTTTGCACTTTCCAGCACCCAAACATGCTGTATATTGCCTGCCTTTACTGGTGTTGCTTGCAGGAAGTGATCACTCTGCTGCTGAGCCACCACCATGCAGCCGAGCCACAAAACACAGCCCGCCAGGCACAGCAGTTCCACGAAGCAGCACAGCCCATGTGGGAGGCCTGTGAGGCCCTGCAAGCCAGCTGTGCAGGGAACGCAGGCTGGCCAGCAGCAGCCGCAGCAGCAGCAGGTGGTGCAGCAGGAGATGCTGAAGAGGCTGCTGCAGGTTGGCAGCTGACAGATGCAACACTGGGCAGTTGGTCAGCGCTTGCTGAGGTAGGATGGCAACCTCTTCATTTTGAATACACAAACATAGCCCGGTGTATAGGTGCTATGTCTCCCTGTGTGCTGGCGGCAGCGCCCAGCTGACATATGTTGACCTCTTCACTCGCTGCTGGGTAGCACGTACACGACATAATTGGCAACCTGTCACAGCACAATCAATGATTAAGCTGTGCTTTGCTCTGCCGTGTCCCGTGCTGCTGCCCCAGGTCGCTGCCAGCTGGGCAGCCATCAGCAACAGCGCCGCCTCCGGCTGGTGCTACCTGCAGCTGCGGCGGCACCTGCCAGCCATTAGCGCAGCAGGCAGGGACGAGTGCCTGGGCCTGGCGCAGCAGCGGCGGCTGCAGGCGCTGCAGTTTGGCGTGCTGCAGGGCAGCATCTGCATGGCGGCTCGCCAGGGGCACCAGGTGTGTGCGAGCTGCTTGTGTAGCATTGTGTGCTGTTGTCGCGGAATAAAGCAGGCACAGCGGGCATATGCAGGATAGAGGTCCGTGATGCTGCCACACTGCAAGTGGGGCTTGATCAGTTTCCCCCATGTACTGGCCTCTGCTGTGACTGAAAGTAGGGTGTGTGCGTGCTGCCGTCTCTTGTACGGATATAAAAGCTGCAGGAAATATCCATGATTGCTGCTCACACTGTGTGTACCCCGCATGCTGTTTTTTCTGCTGTGAAGGCGCTGTGGGCCAACCTCTCGAGCATGCTGCAGCAGCTGCTGGCAGATACGCTGCTAGAAACAGCGGTGGCAATCAGCATGAGCCTGTCTATGGCAGGCGCACTGGCAGACCAAGCCTGTTTCACAAGTAGCAGCAGCAGCAAGACTGAGGAGAAGGACAGCAGCACAGCAGCTGCTGCTGCTGGCAGCAACACTGCTGGCACCAGCACTGCAGCAGCAGGCGTCTCTGTTAGCAGCGCATGCCAGCTGCTGGAGCTTGCGGCGCAAATCACACAGTACTGCAGGCAGCAGGCCCTGCAGCTGGCAC
This sequence comes from Tetradesmus obliquus, assembly GCA_030272155.1. Lineage (NCBI taxonomy): Eukaryota > Viridiplantae > Chlorophyta > Chlorophyceae > Sphaeropleales > Scenedesmaceae > Tetradesmus > Tetradesmus obliquus. Next base: position 690,755 of record CP126200.1, on the reverse strand, counting down.
AGCAGCAAGCACCAGCGGGTTCTCCTGCTGCAGCAGCAGCGCCAGCAGAGCAGTCTTCGGTTGTGCAGCATATCGCTGGGGTGCAGCAGCAGGTGCTGCTACGGCTTGGTCAGGCCTACTTAGCCACTCAGCAGTGTGCAAAAGCTCTAGATTGTGTCAGCACCCTACAGGACTTGTCAGGCGGTTGCATCGCCGCCCCTGATGCCGTTGTGCAGCTTTCGATCCGCGCCCTGATTGGTCAAAACAAGCTAGTGGCAGCGGCAGCAGAGCTGGTGGCCTGGCTGAAGCAAGGCAGCCAGCTTGCTGCTGCTGCAGCAGCGGCAGGCCAGGACCAGCACACACAAGAGCAGCAGCAGCAGTCGACAGCAGAGGCGTGTGAGGTAGTGGATGCTTTCCTGCAAGCACTGCATGACCATGCAGGCCGAGCAGACAGCATGCATGCAGCAGCAGCAGGAGGAGAAGGCCTTGCTGGAGGCAGCAGTGCTGCTGCTGCTGCTGCTGCTGGCGTGGATATGCAGCAGCTGGTGCAGCAGGTGGCGGGTGCTGCTGCGGAGCGCTGCCAGGGGCAGCCTGGCGTGGCTGTGGCTGTGGCGCTGCGGCTGCTAGAACATCAGGTAAGCTTAGCTCTCAGTAGCTAAGTGGATGGAGCAGCGTTGTTTTGGTCGGAGCACGTATGGCGTGGCTGTGGCTGTGGCGCTGCGGCTGCTGGAACATCAGGTGCTGTCTGGTTTGCAGTGAGGATACTGTGCAGGGTGGTTCTGCGGCGCAGGCAGGGTGGTCGCTTCGATTTGTGAATTTTCCTGCATCCCCTGCAGTGATGGAATGTGGCCATTCCAGCGCCATGCCAGATGTGTGTTCTTTCAGCTTGCTTCACATTCCCGGTCACGGGTGTCAAGATCCACATTCACCAATGCTGCTTACACTTATCACGGCACGTGCTGCTGACCCTGCCCCGCTGCTGCTGTGGCCCTGCCTGCGCATCCCGCCCTGCAGGCATGCAGCAGCAGCCACAGCAGCAGCCAGGAACAGCTGGTGCTGCAGCTGCTCAGCATTGAAGAAGTCACGCAGCACCTGCTGCAGGTAAGCGCAGCAGCTATTGAATCGCGGCTTCTGCTCTTGCTCTGCAGTGCTAGTGCACACATGTTTCTGCTGCCCATCTGCAGCAGCTGCATCCAGCGCGCAGCAACACACGTACAGGCACTGCAGACGGTTTTTGCGGGGCCTTCCCTGCTCGCAGCAGCTTCAGTTTCCAGACCTTTGACGTCATCAAGTGCCTGCATCTGCCCAACTTCATAGCTTTGCCACCACACACCAACGCACCACACACCTGTCTCTCTCCCTCCACCTCTCCACTCTGCTCCACCTCAGAGGCCGGAAGATTGCCAGCGCTGCCACGCGCTGCTGCACCAGCGCGGCCAGTGCCACTACGAGCGCCATGCTTTCACCCCAGCCATAGCCCTGCTCACGCCAGCAGTGTTCTTAAGCACCAGCCTCTCCGTGGGAAGGTCTGCACGGCTGCTGGCAATGAGCCTCGCAAAGGCACAGCAGCCACAGAAAGCACTGCAGTATATTGGCCTGGCAGAGCAGCAGGAGGGGTGCTGCTGTGCGCTGGGGTGCTTGATCAGGCTGCAGGTGCAGCTGGGGCAGCAGCAGCAGCAGCCGAAGAAGGGGCAGGGCAAGACACGCAGGACTGCAGAAGCAGCACCACCAGGCAGCACAGGCAACGGGTCAGAAGCGGCAGCAGCGGCGGCGGATTGTATAACTGCTGTTGATGCCATGAGCAGCTGCACGGACTTTGACAATGAGGCCATGCAGGTAAGAAGCCTCTTGCAGGGCACCCCTTCAGCCTTGTATATTGTATAGAGCACATTGTGGCAGCATGCTAACTAGCAGCGCCTGCCGTTTGACTCCTTGGTGTGGCTTGCGGGGATTCAAGTGCGCTGATTGTGCTGCTGTGGGTGCGGCATGCAGCCGTCAGCAGTAGAAAAGCTACTAAACCAACAATGTTGTCACACTCAATTGCTGCTGCTGCTGCTGCTGCTGCCCTGACTGCTGGTAGGCTGCGTTTCTGATGTGCATGCAAGCAGGCAACAGCAGCGCAGCTTGGCACGTCCTCAAGTGCTGGAGCAGAACATCAACAGCAGGAGATAAAGTGACAGCAGCAGCTGGCACAGCCTTTGACTCTGATCAAGGCATAGGGCACAGCAGGGGGCTGCTGCAAGCGCTATCACTCATGCACAGCATGTACCAGCAAGAGCATGCTGCAGCCACACACCCAGCAGCTGCAACTGGCGCTGAAACAGCCAGGCTGACTGACATGTGCGGTATCTTCGGCAGCTGCATTGACCTGCACCAGCTGGCAGCACCAGCAGCATCAGTTGCCGCAACAGCTGCAGAGCAGCAGCAACAGCAACAGCAGCGGCAGATGCCATCGTGTTACAGTCTTGAGCAGCTTATGTGGCTGGCAGCACTTGGGCTGCAGTTGGGTGTGTCTGCTGCAGCAGCAGGGCTGCATGAGCAATGCCTGCAGACAATGAAGGCCGCTGCTGCACTGTGCTGCACCCTGCAGCCTGCACCAGCTCAGCAGCAACTGCAGCAAGACGCACAAGCAGCAGCAGCAGCAGTGGCAGAGCTGCAAGGCAGGCACCAAGCAGCAACAGAGGATGGTGTTCCACAGCTGTCTGAAGCAGCAGGCAAGCATCTGGCTTTGAGCTTGGCTTCCGCTGTAGCAGTGGCAGTGCCACTGCTGCTGCGCGCCCACACCAGCCAGCCATCTCACGGGCAGCAGCAGCAGCTGCTGCAGCAGGCGAGGCAGCTGCTGGATGCTGGCATGTTGCAGATGCAGCAGCTGGATGCAACTGCCGCCGCTACTGCAGTTGAGGGTGCCGCAGGTGCAGCAGCACCGGCAGCAGCAGCAGCAGCAGGCTTGCAGCATCAGCTGCTCAGGCTCGGCTTTGTAATAGCATGCAGGGAGCAGAAGGAAGCCGAAGCCAAGCGCTGCTTGCTGGCTCTTGTGGAGTACCCACGCACCAGCACAGGCGACCTACAGGCAGCAGCAGCAGAATGCTTGCAGGCTGGCCAGATCTGGAGGAGTGAGAGCCGTGCTGCTCTGGCTTATGGCTTCATGCTGAGGCTGGCTGCTGCAGCAGAGCCTCCCAATGCTGGTGCTGCAGTAGCTGCCGGTGTTGACATCTTTGGGCTGGATGCGCGCGTGTCACACAGCGTGAAGGTGCGGGTCTGCAGCAAGGTAGCAGCAGTGCTGCACGATGTTGTGCAGCAGCAGCAGCAGCAGCAGCAGCAGGTTGGTGGTAGCTCAGCAGCAGAAGGAGCTGCAGCTGGGAGCGGTCGAGCAGAAATAGTGGTGGGACCAGGAGCAGCAGCAGCAGCAGTGTCTGCTTGGGACCACACAGTCCAGGGTAGGCTGCAGTGGCTCATGAGCACCTGCTGGAATGCAGCAGTAGCGCATGCAAGCAACAGCAGCAGCACCACGCTTGCACAGCAGTACCTGGACTGTGCCGAGCAGCTGGCGCAGCTGGCAGGCTGCCAGCAGCAGCAGCAGCAGCAGGCACACCCGCGGCAGCACTGGCTGCTGCAGTCAAAGCAGCTGGCAGCATTGAAGGCGCTGCTTGCCAAGAAGAGGTCAAGCAGCAAGGCTGATGTTGATGCAGGGGCGGTGCGCAGGGCAGCTGCTGCTGATCAGCAGGCAGTGCCCAGCAGCGCTGCAGCAGCAGCACCAGCAGCTGATACAGCAGGCGCAGTGGACGACGCAGCAGCGAGCGCATCATGTGCGGAGGGCCAGGCAGCAGCCGAGGCAGAAACAGAAGTGGCAGAGGATTCAACAGCAGAAAAACTGGTGGGTCACGCAGTGCTGAGTACAGAACCTTTGCAGGACACCAGCCCAAGGCAGCACAGCGGCATGGACACTCAGAGCCAACCAGATCAGGGCTGTGAGCAGCAGTGTGACGCACAGCATGCTGCACCAGCGTCACAGCACTGCAGCCAGCAGCTATACAGCACAACAACATCCAGCAGGCGGCAATACAGCCAGCGACAGCACAACACCCCAGCAATCAACAAGCAGCAGTGCAGCCAGCAGCAGCGTAGCACACCAGTACTCAACACGCAGCAGTGCAGCCAGCAGCAGCGTAGCACACCAGCATCCAGCAGGCAGCAGTGCAGCCAGCAGCAGCGTAGCACACCAGCATCCAGCAGGCAGCAGTGCAGCCAACAGCAGCACAGAACACTGGGACAAGCTGCCCTACAAGCCGCTGCCAATGCCTCATTGCCCCTACCCAGACAACTGCACTCGCCAAGCTGCCACACAATTGAGCAGCATCCCTGTGCGGCTCACTCCCACCGGACACAGCAGCAGCAGAGGCAGCAGCAGCAGCAGCGACAGGCATCAGCAGGAGGCTCCCAAGTAGATGCTGCAGCTGCAGCTGCTTCACTTCCCGGCAGCCAGCAGCAGCCACCCTACCATGCATCGCAGCAGCACTGCAGGCAGCAGTCACACGGTTCGATGCCGCAAAGCTCGCAACAGCTGCAGCAGCAGCCACGGGGCACACCCAGCACACAGCACACGGCAGCTGCCTCCCTGGCCAGCCACGGGCAAGCCCACTCCCAGCAACGGGCCAGCCTGCAGCAGCCACAACACATCCCCAGCACGCAGCACAGGGCAGCTGCCTCCCTGGTGGTGGCCAGCCAGGGGCAAGCCCACTCCCAGCAGCGGGGCAGCCTGCAGCAGCCTAGTCAGCAGTGCAGCTCACCACATTCACCTGCTGATGCAGCCCCAAAAGATGCAGTTCTAGCTGACTCTCTGAGAACAAGCGAGCAGCAGCAGAAGCAGCAGCAGCAGTGCATTTCAGCCACCCCAAGCGCCGCTACGCCCCAGGCTGCTGCATCCACAAGCATCGAGCACTGCAGTCAACCAGGCAGCCAGCAACAGGATACCCAGCAGCAGCGCAGGCAGTTGACAACGCAGCCTTGGGCCATTGCTGGCATGCCAGAGCAAGCAGTTGCTGCTGCACCTGCAGCTAGCCAGCAGTCAGCGCAGCAGCAGAGCTTGCAGCGGCACAGCAGCCAACAGGTGCGCAAGTCACCAACTCAAGCTGCCATGGTGCACAAAGCAGTAGCACAGCCTGTATCTGCAGCAGGTGGATGCAGCGTCCAGACAGGCTCCAGCAGTCAGGTGCTGCATGGTTGTGGCAGGGCGGAGAGTGCCAATGCAGCCCAGGGTGGTGAAGCATGCGAAGATGTTTTGGCAGCAGCAGGTGATTCTTTGGCAGCAGCAGGTTATCCGTTGGCAGCAGCAGGTGCTCAAGTTGAAGAGCTGGCAGCAGCAGCAGCAGATGATGACGATGAAGAATTGGCAACAGCAGCAGCAGCAGCAGGTGCCAAGGATGAAGAGCTGGCAGCAGCAGGTATTGAGGGTGACAGCAGCAGCAGCAGCAGCAGCAGCAGCAGATGATGAGGATGAAGAGCTGGCAGCAGCAGCAGCAGCAGCAAATCCTGCTGATGACCATGAGGAAGTGGCGCAGGCACCAGCAGCAGGTCATGCTGCAGCAAGGAGTGCAAGTGCAGAAGCTATGCAGTGCGCAGCAACTACTGCATCAAGCCTGCAGCAGCAGCAGCAGCAGCAGCAACAGCAGCAGCACCAGCACCAGCAACATATCTTATGCAGTCAAGAGCAGCAGTTGCAGGAGGGGCAGCAGCCAGCAAGCAACGAGCGATCTTCTGCCACTGACACAGCTAAGCATGTTGCAGCAAGCCAGGACAGTCTGCATATGCAGCCCTCTGCAGCTGTGAAGCAGGGCGATAGTTGGCAGTATGCCAGTGACATGGGGCCAGCTGCTGCTTCAGCAGCAGCAGCGACGGGCTCTGCCGATGTTGTGCCGTGCAGCCAGCAGTTGGATGCTGCAGCACATGCCAGTGGCAGAGCTGCCAGCAGGGCCCCTGCAGTAGGTGCCAGCGGTTGCAGGGAACAGTGGCGCAGATGGGGCTCTGCCCAGGCCTGTTAGCATGGATAAAGCAGTGACGGCGGCAGTCGCAGCCGCAGGCGCAGCCAATGCACAGCAGCATGCGGGAGCTTGCAGTGCAGAGGGCGGTGGCGAGCAGGCGGCTGAGGCAGCATCGCAGGACTGCTGCGGAGCAGCAGCCAGCGTGCAGGCAGCTCCCACTGCGGTTGCAGGATTTCAGCAGGTGCCAGCACGCAGCAGCAGTGCTAGGGAGGAGGCTTCCCTGGATGCCCCAGCTGCAGAGCCCATGACTGCTAATCACCGCAGCCAGCAGGATAGTCAGGTAGAGTCGCATGTCACCAGCGGAAGCTGCAGCAGCCAGCCCTCCCTTGCTGCTGCTGCTGCTGCTGCTGCTGCTGCTGGCTGCCAGCTGCGGCAGCAGTGTATGCAGGCGTACTTTGCTGCCAGCCAGCAGCTTCGTGAGCTGCTGCTGTCTGATGGCTCGCAGGAAGACCTGTAGCTGCTAAAGATGCAGCAGCTGGCAAACCAAACCAGCATCGCCACCTTCATAACGTGTGTCACGTGTGGCTGCCGCTGCATTTGCATCAGTGCTGGCACATGCTGTCTGTGACACACGGTGTTGCGTTTATCTGACACATGAGGCCATGTCCTGCTCGACATTGCTGCATGATGCGGTAGCTGGCTGGTGGCACGTGCCACCCTGCAGAGTGGCAAAAAACTGGTGCACCAGTTTGCGGCATGCACATAATCGATGCAGATTCAATCTGGTGACTCACCAGGCTTAGGCCTCGGAAGGCGCCACCTGTGCGTCTGCCTGAAGTGGTGCTGTTTTGTGTCGGAAATAGTTGGCAAACTTTCAACGAATCAGCCTGAGGTACCCATGCCAGGTGACTCGCCATTTAGAACCCGCTCCTGTACGTGACTCACCCTGAAACACCGGTCCTGCACCGGCGTATGCTGCTCAATACTAGTGCCACTGGCGGCCAGGCTGGCATGCTCATGCTTCCAGTACTAGTTGCCGGACGTAACAGGCGGGTATAAACCAGGCGGGTACTACCAGCTAGTAACTGGCAGGCGGATACTGCCGGCCAGTAGCTGTCAAGCAGGGATGAAACTTCTGATAATCATCGTTACCAAGTTGCTAACTTGCCATAACGGTTACGGTAACCACCGTCTGACAAAGCTGGACGGTCACTGGAAACTGCATGAGTACAGGATTGCAGTGCACGTGGGTAACTCTGTGCCAGACTGTCCTCTACTCAATTTGTCAATTTGTGCAATTTCACTGCCTGCAGCCGGCAGTCAATAAGTTAAGATTCAGGTGTAGGGTAAGGGATGTTGAACCTCAGGTCACCACAACGGTTGTACACTGCACACCCGGTGCCAGGGGCCCTGGCACTGCCAGCCCCTGACGGGTCCAGCACCACGCAGGCCATGCACGTTCAACTAGCAAGCTCGTACTTCACCGCACGTGCCAAATACGCTACACACTTCGTTTGATTATGTGTTGGTTGAGATCGGTGCGAGATATTGGCTGCTGCCGGCAAGCAGCAACCTGCATGTTATTTCCCCGCATGCACTCCTCTGACGAGGTTTTCTGTTCAATAGTTCATGCTGTAGAAAGCATTACTTTTCAGTAGGCAGTGGTATGCCTAAAATGCGTGCACGAGATGTGTAAAGATGAAAGTCTTCTTACAACTGATTTCACCGAATAGCCCCTTGATGTTCTAACTTACACACAAACAGGTTGAAATGAATGATGAACTGTGTTGAAGCGGGACTTAATCAAATCAATGTTGAGTAATCTGCTGCGGAGAACCACGTGACGCCCCGTCGCCCGTTGACCCATACAGTCTCGCCTGGTTCTCTGCCGTGCTTGGGCTTGTCACAGTTCCATGGTTTGCACCGTTTTTTTTGCTAGTGTTGTCGACATTCTGTCATAGCAAATCGTGATTGTCGCCTTTTCACTGCTTGCTTGGTTTGTGCAGGGGTCTAGTGTACCTGCTGTGCTATATTTAGTAGCAACTACTACTGCAGTAAATCTGCTTTTTTGAATCGATCTTCGGCGGCCGAGTTTAATGGACCACCCGCACCAGCAAGCTGTCGCGTCTGCGAACGCTCACGTTGCTGATCAGCATGCAGCCGCAGATGCGTCAGGCATCAGTTCGGCAACGGACATGCTGCATCAGCCAAAGTGTGCACGTGCTGTCGAGCAGCAGACCCGCGCATGCCCCCAACAGCAGCTGCTGAAGCTGGAGCTGCTGCATATTCTTGTGGATATGCGGAAGGCAAATCATAACAGTTCGGTAAGAGACTGTCTGAGCTATCTCGCCTGGTGGCATCTTTCAACAGCTGCAGCAGCATTTTCCTGTGCTGGTCTGCTGTGCAAGCACAGGGTGCAGCAGCGATCATCAGCAACCGATTTCGCGGACACAATCATGAATCTGTAGCTTACTGCGCTGGCTTATCTGCCTCCCACTCACTGTGGCAACTGCTGCTTGGTATTTGTCTTTGTGGCCTGCACGCTCCTTGCAGGCGCAGCTGGTGGCAGCAATGGCAGACACTGATGCTGTCCTGCAAAGCGGCCTGCGGGCGCTGGAGCTTGCCAACCGCGTGTTGACCACAAACGGGCCCTCCTGGGTCGCCGACCGTGCGCTCACAGCAGCAGAGATTGCCATGGCAGCTGCAGTGCAGCGCCTGAGCCACATGAATGGCGTGGCACAGCAGCTGCGGGCAGCCGCCGCGGCAGCTCAGCAGACGCGTGCCGAGAGCGGCCTGCTTAACGGCGCAGCTGCTGCTGCCGCAGACGAGGCAGACGACGAGCTGAGGGACACCTGCTGCAGCATCCTGCGAGAGCTTGGCAATGCTGCAGCGTAAAGGCATCAGCAGTGCGCAGCAGCAGCTGCAGCGCTTGCTGCAGCCGCCACCTGCAGGTGTTGGTTGCATGACCGGAGGGAGCTGAGGCAGTGTCTAACATGACTGCATGCGGGCGCACATAGCTGCTGCGGTGTTGGCTGTACGACTGTGAACACACAGTGGCATGATGTGCTGTCCACTGCTACATTTCATGTTGCCAGCACTGCCCGGTTGTGCGCTTGAGGGAGCTTGTGAGGAGGTGTGAAGAACGTTGCCCTACTTGCTTGTATGATGATGCCGGCATACATACATCTGTATTCTCTACTTATCATATGTTCACTGATATGTTATGATCTGCGATGTGCAGTGTGCTGTCTACAGTGCTGGGTAGCGATCAGGGGAATCGTGCACTTGCAGGAACAGCAGGGGACCATGCCACTTCCTGCAAGTGCATGGCTGGTCGCTGGCATTGTCATAGCCAGATGGTGTGCTGAGTAATGCTGCGCTGCAGAGAGAGCACATGGCCCAGCTGCGCCCCTCATGACAGGGCAGCTGGTGATGCAAATGTGATGTGTGCTACATGGGTTCGCATTCGCACGCACGGCTCAAGTGCTGCAACGCTTGGCATTCAGCCTAGCCGCTATGGAGATTCACTGCAGCACCTGATTCGGCGGGGGTGCCGCTGGCTGATGGAATGCCGGGGTGCTCAGGCAGGTGCAGGGGCAGACGCCAGCGTGGGTGTGGCTGTATGCGTGCGATCAAATATGTCTGTCTACAGCACTGCTTTGATGGAGAGACTTGGCTTTACCCATGAAAGTATTGCTGTCTCCACTATCACAGAATTGTTGCCATGCCCGGCAGCTGCTGCTGGCGCTGGCGAGTTCATTGCACAGCGTGGGCATTCCTGTGTATGCATGTGGGGGCGCCCTGATTTTGGCCAGGCAGAGCCCCACAAGGCATGCCGCACGTCAGATGGCAGTTCCCCGCATTTTGATTTCGGCATTGCACCCTCCCGGTGTTGGGGGAGCTGTCTGCGTCGTACAGAACTGACCAGGCTGGCGCAAGCGTCATTTCCGAAAGTTTGGAGTCATGGCACATAGCGGCTGTTGGATCATATGTTTGGCTTTACTACTGCACTTTTTCGGCATCAAGTCAGGGGGCTGTTCTAGATGGTGCCATGTCTGCGGCAGCGCTGCTTGCAGCAATGGCGGCCATGTTCTTAGGAGCGGTGCTGCTGTGGGCGAACATTGGATATCTGCGGCCGTTGTGCTGGTACATCGCGTGTGGCCAATTTCATGAGTTGGTTCTTACAGGCTGCAGCGAGCAAGCCTTGCTGCTGCTCGTGCGTCGTTACTGCTTCTACAACGTGATTTGCTTGGCAGGCAACCGCAGTGGCAGACGCAGGCAGTGGCTGCAGCTGTGTCACTGCTGCGTGCGTGTGATCAGCTGGCAGGCTACCACAGCTTCTGCACTGCACTGCGCCGCTTGCAGCGCTGCCACTGTGTATGAGTGCTGTTATGTTTGCAGATGTTTCTGCCTAGCATTGCCCAGTCACTGCTCTGTTACGTGTGCCTGAGTCTCTTTCGTAGCACTGTGTGATTTGCTCCTAGCTTCACCCAGCTTGCAGCGCTGCCACTGTGTGTGAGTGTTGCATGTGTGAGTTGTCCGCTACGGTCTTTTGAACAGTGATGCTTTGCTGTACATCTGCCGGCGCGCACAAGACTGTGTATGCTTGTTTTGCTGCATTCCATGGTTTGCTTTTTAAAGCAATGTGCTGCTCAGTTGTGGTGCACATGTTGCTGCTGCAACCGCTGGTGTGCTGTGAGGCTCCTGTGGCACATCTCTCTGTTGCATGGGAGCGTCACAAACACGGCACTCGTCACGTGTGCTGCAGCAGTCTGCAAGTGCAGCTCAATTCTGTGGACAGCAGCTGCTTCAGGCTTATCCAGCTTTTGATATGCATTGCAGTCGTGTTCTTTGCACTGTGCTATGTTTGCGGATTCTTCTGCCTAGCATCGCTCAGTCTCTGCTGTCTGTTACGTGTGCATGAGGTCTCTTTCTAGCACTGCGCAATCTGCACCATGCCGTCACTGGCTAGCATTCGTGTCTGCTTCTTACACAGCATTTGCTTTTTGCACAGCACCGACGCCTAGTGGCATGGTTTTGTGCTCACAGGCTCTGTGCGTGACCTAGTGCGCCGGCCATTGCTTGAAAGTGCAGCTGCAAACACGATGGCACGTGTTTGGTTCAGCTGTGCTGATATGCAGCCACGGCAGCCACGGCATGTGCTGGCTTCAGCTGATCGCTAGTCGCAGCTGCATGCGGCGCCGCAAGCAGCCGGCACGCATTGTGTGCAGCTGCTGGCACGCGTCGTCTGTCAGCACAGAAAATGTCAGCACAACGGTGATTGTTGGCTGGAATCTGTGAAAGCAGCTGTTGCGGCTGCAGGTATGCAGCAGCAGCGAGGATTGGTGTTGCGCCTGGCCGCGATCTGTTGGCGGCCGCATGCGGGCTGCCACTGCACTCAATCGGAGTCATATAAGGTGGCGACGGCCTGGCGGCTGGCTGTAGGCAACATTGCAGCAGCAGCAGCGTTGCTGAACAACAGCCAAAGGACGGTGTGCACCTGGCACAGCCACAGCTGTGTTCTCTTTGGCCAAATTTTTGGCTTCGAAAGTGTGCATGTGGCTGGCGCCTGGATCCGCTGGTATGCGCTGGCAATGGGTCCGTGAATGGATATGGATCGGATACGTGTCATGTGGTGCGTATTCGGCGTCGTTGTCTGTGTGCTGATCGGGCTGGCATGGCTGCTGCTGTCTTAGTGCAATAGCTGGCATGCTCTCTCTTCTCTGTTACACTTTATCAGTCCATATGGTCCATATGACGGGTGCGTGCCAAGCAGGCATATGCTGCACGGCTGATGTGTGATGTGTGATGTGTGATCAAGGCAGCCATAGCGCTGGTAGTGCAAAGGCGTCCGCAGTGCCTGGCGACACAGTCTGCAGTGCAGAAGTATCTGTCTCTCGCAATGTGTTGCAATTTGTTGAACCTGCCGTGGCATGTGTGGCTGTCAAAAAAGGGCCCTAGGAGGCATCCTGGCGCCTGCTGCGCTGCTGCTTGCATGCTGTGGGGTACATTGTTGCGTGTCGGCGCCTGGCGTGCGCATTGGTTCCGCCACTGCTGTTCTGCAGCCCCCGACTGCATGACCTGCTGCTTGCATGCTGCGGGGTACATTCTTGTTTGACACTGCAGCTGCGCGCTCGTGGCACAAACTCTGCAAAGTGGTTATGTGTTGCATCTGCTGCTAGCTACTGCAGTGGTGCTTCAGTGTTTGCTGCATACTGCTGGGTGTGCAGGATAACTGCGTGATGACATTGCTAGATGGCTGATGCAGCCTGTGTCTTTGCATTAGTTGTTGGTGTGCGTGTGTGTGCTTGTGGCGGCTCATCAGATTGAGCTGATTGCAGTGTGCGCCCAATTGATGACACCAAACCCCCTGTGTGTTACTTACTCATTCACTTGTACTACTCTACTTATGTTACATTGCTTGTTCATGTGCTTTGCAGTGTCTGAGTACCGTGAAAGTGTCTAATGAAACTGTGGGCAACACCATTGGACATGTTGCTGCGGTGCCTGGAAGCGAGTCACCACACTGCGGCATGCGGTATAGTGCTGCTCCCAGCTGTACCGCGGCACATGTTGTGGTTACTTTGCATGGTGGAACATCAGCGACAGCAGCAATTGCCAGTGTTTGTAAACATTGGTTGTACCTTGGGCATGTTTCTGCGCTCAAGGGTGACACTGTATGAGACGATTGGCTGCAGTTTGTCATTGGTGCAGTGTCTGCTGTGTGATTGTGCATGCAATACATGAGCCTTATGTTTCACACGCTGCTGCCGCGCGCATGGTGCGTGCCATGTGCACTGACGCATGCAGCGTGCGTGCAACTGGTAGCATGGGACGTGTCCTTCCTTTAAGGCATGCGTGTCTTGCCTTCACTCACTGGATTGCTGAGCTATGTCTCAGCACTATGGATGATACTGCTCTGCAGCTGTCATGCCGCCTATTACATGTGTGGAGGCAACTGCAAGGAGTATGAGTGGGTGTGCTGTGGCATCTGTGGCATGTGCTGTGCATGCAGAATGCTTGGCCCGCACCTGCCTGGGTTTTTACTTTGCCACAATGCGTGCTGGCATGTGATTGCAGCACCAAGTGCAGCGCTGCACTTGGCCCGCACCTGTTGGGTTTGTGCTGTGCCTGCCGACTGCTTGGCCCGCACCTGCCTGGTTCGTTCTTGCTGTCACACTTGCAACAATGCGAGCTGAGATGTGAGGCAGCACCTGACTTGCCTGCAAACGGCTACGCTGGCCAGCCATTGATCGCTGCATGTGTCATGTGGGTGTGTGTGGTTGGCTGGCTGAGAGCAGCCAGGCTTGCACTGTGTGCCACCACCACCTGGTGATGAAAGGTGTGTGTGGCACTGTGCCCTGTGTGTGGCGATGCATGTTGAGGAACGCCAAGCAGCTCTCTTTCTTGCAGTGCAACTGGTGCGCTGCAGCTTTGGCGACAGCGGGGCAGGCGTCACTCATGAGTGAGATGATGGCCCGCCAGGGGTGGTGTGAATGACTGCGGGTGTCCAGTGTCCAATTGCAACTGCAAGTCCCTGCACGTGTGTTGCTGTTCCTGGCTGTTGGAATTGCTGGTCGTGGGCTGCTGCTCCTGCGCTATCGGCGTGCTCCTCCAAGCAGAGTGGAGTCCGTGATGATCAGTGTATGCTGTGTGGAGCGCTGCTCTCAGCCAGCTTTACATGCAGAGCATGCTTCAACATGCTTGAGTGACGCCAGGGTCATCCGGGTATGCTTTATGTTGCTGAGCGTGTGCAGGCATCGCCCGATTGCACTCGAAGAAGCTGCACGTGTGTTGCTGCTCCTGCACTTAGTCTGGCCAGTGCGACGTGCGTGTGCACACGTCTGTCTGGGCAGCAGTAAGCAGGTTCTTATTCTTGCGCTGTCACCTTGGCGGCAGCGGGGCGGGCGTTATGGACACTCCGGATGGTTTAGGCTGTGTTATCCACTTTGCTATGCGCTGCCTGTGCTTTTGGGGGCTTGCTCTCGTAGGTTACATTTGTGTGTGTGTGCGGTTATGCTCTGGGAGCTTCCTGATTGGGTGCTGCTGAGCAGCGCACCAGGTGTGTGGGGTATGGTCTGCAGCACACTGGCCAGGGCTGGCAACCGCGCGGGTTGTGATGCGGGTGAGTGTTGCTGCCGCAGCGGCTAGGCTGTGTGCTTGTCTCATGCGACCATGGCTTTGGAGTTCCGTTTATTCTTTTGCCGTAGCAGCACAGCTGCTGAGCACCACTGCTGCCCAGCAGCAGTGCGGCTGACAGCACGCCGCGAGGTGTCGTGATTCTTGTTGATCAATAAGCCCCAAATGAGCCAAGCACTGGCTCGACTATGGGCGGTGTCCTCTTTATGTAATGCGACACCTCAATCGAACTTAAAGTTTGAACTGCGCTGTGATGCGTGGCATCTGAGCAGAGACTAGTCAGCTGACTCCCAACTCAAGACCCTCGAGGGGTTGGCAGCTCACCCATCGTCATCATCATGCCATGGTAACACTGTTAGTATCAGTGTTACCCATCAAGCCATAGCAACAGCGCCACTGGCCCCAGCAGCTGGCGGCACACATTTACACATTTTTGAAGCAAGCCTCGCCGTTGGAAGCCAATGACAGGCTAACTGGGCAGAGACAAAAGCAATTAGCGCCCATCACCTGTCATACATGTCACTGCAGCTGCTGCCGTGCTGGGTTACCCCCGGAGGAGAGCTCCTCCACGTGGCCTACAGCAGGCACATCAGCACCCGCAGCCATGGCGTTGATGCTATGGCTTGATGGGTAACATGATGATGATGAGCACCCGCAGCCATGGCAGCAGCAGCAGCAGCAGCGGCAGTGCATGGCGCCAGCACAACGGGACCATCCAATCGACATTACAACCTGCCTCTGCACTGCCGGCCAGGCGCTGCCTTTGCACCTGCACACAAGAGCTTCTTTTAACGCTTTCATCCAGTGCATGTACATACGGGCGGCAGACATGGCATGGCTTGCACGTACAGCCGCTCCTGTGGGGCGCGGGGCCGATGGCGACGTTGCTATGGCTTAAATGGTAACATGATGATGATGATGGCTTGCACGTAGTGCAGCTCTGCAGAGGCAGGAGCACTTCACATTACTGCTGATGCGCCTGTAATTCGTCGCAGTGCTTCCAACTGGGATGTGCACAGGGTGGGCATGTATCAACTGGTACATACGAAGCTGCAGCACTTTACAGCAGAGCAGCAGGTGCACATGCTGAATCGGTGAACCATGAACCACGGTGTCAGGCCTGGCCGACCTGTAGCACTTATCGAGCTTAGGATGTGTTTGATTGGTTTCAAAGATGCCGTGTTTATTTTGAAGCTTGTTTTCAGTATGCGAGCCGGCATTATCGGCTTCGGAGCTTAAGCTTGCTGCTCGAGCCTGTTGCTGCAGCACTTTGTCCGCAGGGCGCTGTTGTCGCCACTGCTTGTTTTATAAGTATGACATGCCAATTTCATTCCTATCTAGTACATTAGCAGGGCTGTAGACGCTCGTCATGCAACGGCGGGGCGCGACTGCTTTGCCCCCGCCAAAACACAGACAACGCTGTAAGGACCGACAACGCAGCTGTCACACGCGGACCCTTGCAACTCAGGCGCAGGACGGAGCAGCAGCCTGCAAACCATCGTGAATAGCCCTACTCGGTGTTGACAGTAGGGGTGTCAAATCACTTGCTGCTTCATGTGCACTGCACTTGGTGAGCTGGCAGCTGTAGGACAACTGCAGTTTGCATCAATGTGTGCTTACTTGTTGAGCCAAACAGCTAGCTGCGCACATTGGCATTGATGTGACACGCTGACGTGGCAGCTGTGACCACCCCCCCACAGCTATGCCTGGTGAGCTTCCGCGCCAGATTCAACATAAGTGAAAACCCATCATGAGTTCTGCATAAACCACAACTCTGTACACATTATTCTTCTCTCTTACTACGCAATTCAGTTCACAGACAAGCACACATGTATGCACGCATCACCTCTCTGCCTCCCTCTTCCACGTAGAGGGGGGGGGGGGGGGGGGGGGGGGGCACATCAGCACGCATCACCTCCCTGCCTCCCTCTTCCACGTAGAGGGTAGGCACACCAGCACGCATCACCTCCCTGCCTCCCTCTTCCACGTAGAGGGTAGGCACACCAGCACGCATCACCTCCCTGCCTCCCTCTTCCACGTAGAGGGTGGGCACATCAGCACGCATCACTTCTCTGGCTCCCTCTTCCACGTAGAGGGTGGGCACACCAGCACGCATCACCTCCCTGCCTCCCTCTTCCACGTAGAGGGTGGGCACATCAGCACGCATCACCTCCCTGCCTCCCTCTTCCACGTAGAGGGTGGGCACATCAGCAGGGTGGGGCAGCGGTGTAAGGCCCTGCTGCAGCGTGGCATACTGCAGCCTGCCAGGTGCGCCAATTTCACTGAAGCAGTGCAGATGCTGTGCCCAGATGTGGGTGTGGCTGTGGCAGGGCTGCGATGTTGGTCGAGTATGTGTGCACGGCGGCTTGCTGCTGTGTTGTGCAGGCGTATGCATGGCTGCGCTGGCTGCTGATTTGACTGATTTCACTGATTTCACTGATTTAAAAGTAAATTTCATCCTCTGCGCATGACCCGCATGTCAGTCTGGTGGCAGTGGGCATTGCTGCTGCTTGGATGTACATGCCGCTTGTAGTATAGCATTGCTATCTTGCAGTTTCGTTTCTGCGGCTACAGGCAAACCAGCCGCACCATGCTGGCCTGGTACAGTGCTTGGTAGGTGCTAGACGTTACTCACGTGCATCATCATCATCATGTTACCATTTAAGCCATAGCAACGTCGCCATCGGCCCCGCGCCCCACAGGAGCGGCTGAATGAACAGGCAAAGGGGGAAGGGGAGGGAGCACTATTTCATTATCCCGCTTGCAGACATTCCTGTGATTCCAGGCAAGAACAAGGTAGTCAGCAATCAGCCGAGCAGCCAACCTGCAAACACCAGATCCACCCCAAACATCGTCAGAAACAAAACGCAACACCATGGCAGAGGGGTCAGTCATGGCCAATAAAGTGCGCAGTTTTTCAGCGCAACCTGGCAGCCTTCGCAGCTCTGCGTACATAGATTCCCTCAAATCAGCGGTATCAGGACACCCCAAAACAAAGTGGGACAAAGTCTCAGTAGCAGAACCGCATGCAGGACAGACAGTGGCAGGATTGGCCCGACGGCCACCATATTTGCTTGTACGTGCATGCACACACAAGCAGCGCAGACGAACTCGCATCAGGAGCTCGATACCACGTGAAGGACAACCTGAACACAAAAATGGCCTAGGTGCCTTGAAACGCATAGAATCAACATGAGTTTTATGCACGTGAGTGACGTAAGTACCAAAAGTCGATTTCTTGCTGGCCGCATCAGCCGCCACATCAGCGTAGATGGATGCCACCTGCCGCCTGATGTGATTCTTGCACTCCTTAGCCGACCCGGACGCAACTGCAACACTGACACCATATTTGCACAAAAGGCTGTGTACATTCTTTTGCCAGCCGGTTAGCAGCGTAGCACCGCCCTGGGCCCTCCATTCTGCAGAAACAACCTGCTTAGGCAATCTGGATACAGGCATACGATGTACCCTGAAGTAATACTCCACTGTGCGCTGGTGTAGCCACATATGCAGCGGCTTCACACCCCATTCATGAATGCTAGCTGATCAGCTAGCAGACCCGGTACGACTGGGTTCTCTTTGCCACACCGCATAGCACTCCTGATGATATCAACCTGCAACTTGTCAATCTTGCCCAACAACACCCGACCACCAGACAGCGGAGGGTACCAAACTTCAGCACCATACTCCACGATTGGTCGAACACACGACAGCAACACAATACGCTTCACCTCCACACTTATGCGCCGACTTTTCCAGATCGGCATAAGGCTAGCAGACACACGTGCCGCCTTTTGCAACATTTTGGTGATGTGTGTGTCCCATGTGCATGCAGTATTAAACCATAAGCCCAGATAACAATACTCAGAGACCACGGGCACGGGTACGCCATTCCACACAATGCCAGAATCTGTTAACTGGCTGCGGATGTTGTTTGGAACTACATGCATAACAGCAGACTTTAGACTGTTCAACTGAAAGCGCCACTTGCAACTGTAAGCGTAAACAGTCGCAGCTACTGCTTGTGCTTCCTGCAGGGAGTCACACACGGCAACAAAGTCTACTACTCACGTGTACTCACGTGCATGTGCTTTGCATACACCGGCCCGGTGCACCGGGTGCTGCGTGCCTGCTAACATAAAGTTTGCAAAGCAAGTGGATCAAGTTTAAATTTTCCGCATGTAAGCAGTGGGCTGAAGCTGTCGTCGAACCGGCATCCTGCTGCGCTGCAGGTGGATAGGAGGCGGCACCTGCCACAAGCAACGCGACCCACTACTGCGCTGTTGCTGCTGCTGCTGCTGCCGCTGCTTTGCACACACGGGTGTTGCGTGGCTGCGCTGCAGGTGGACAGGAGGCTGGACGTGCCACAAGCAACGGCTACTGGTCGGGTCAATCCTGTCCTGAAGTTCCGGACGCGGCAGATCAGTGCATAAGAGAGCCCAGGCATTACCTTGCAATACGCAGCACATCAAGTCCTGAATGTGAAGCCTGACCCCAGGCACCAGCCCAACACTTGCAAGATTTAGGTGCAGCTACACCCCACCTGTCACCATGTGTGCTCATACCACATCAGTCATCAGCCCTAACACAGCTGCCGCAGGCGGACACACTGCAGGATGATCTGCCAGTGCATGCGACACCGCAGCACAGATATGCAAGGCGCGCGCCTTACGCGCGCGTAAGCTGCAACTGTCGCATACTATGAGATACCTTTGATAGGTATTTACACTGCTAGCTGAACAGGGAGAATAGGTTTTGCACCCAGTTTGATGACACATTTTGAGCGTGGGCAAACGTGAACATGTTTATACCCATGGCGATGCAAGCGACGCAGAGCCCTGCTCTAGGTTAGAAGGCTCTGACTGACGCTCTGATAGCTGCTGCTGCCATTTGATGCTGCTTCATTGCGCAACTGGCCAAGCTGCTGCTGCTGCTGCTGCACCCTAAGGCCGCGCTCAGTGTCACTTCTTCTGCTTGTGCTTGCTGCGGCGGTGCTTCCTGTGCTTGCTGCTGCGCTTGTGGTGCTTGCTGCGGCTCTTCTTTGTGTGCTTGCTGTGCTCTTTGCGCTTGTGCTTGTGCTTGGCTTCTGAGCGCAGCACCTGGATGGCCTCCCTGATGTCATTTACATCAGCAGCTTTGCGAACCTTGGATGGCCCGCCTGCAGCAGCAGCAGCAGCAGCAGAAGCGGCAGTAGCAGCAGCGTTGGCTGACAAGTGGTTGTGTGGATGGCGGAATCGGAGGTGCCTGCAGTGCACAGCAAGTGCACTGCTGGCAGCGCTGTCGTGCAGGCACACAAGCAGTTGTGCAGCCACCTAGTGTCACCAAACAGAGCTCACCTTCATCTCCTTCAGAGCTTGACCCTGAAGTGCTGCTGCTGCTGCTGCCGGTGCTGCTGCTGGTGCTCCTTTTCTTGGGACTCCTGCCTCTGCCTCTGCTGTCCCGCCTGCCCCTGCTCCTGCTTCTGCTCCTGCTTCTGCTCCTGCTTCTGCTCCTGCTTGCATATCTGTGCTGACGGTCTTGCTCCTGCAGCAGCTGCTGATGCTGCTGATGCTGCTGCTGTTGCTCTTGTCGCTGCTGTGGCTGCTGCTGTCGCAAGTAGGCAGCATTTGTTTGCACCTCCCTGCCATGCCTGGCCAGCCCTGCGTGCTGCTGCTGCTGCTGCTGCTGTGCCGGTGCTGCCTCCTGCATGTGCTTGTTTGTCGCCTGTAGGTGCAGCAGTGCCACACCCTAGTCAGTATGTTTCACCAGTCAAGGCGCAACAGCCTACATGCAATGTTGCAGACATGCTTGCGCAGGTCAGGCTATAGCAGCAGCTGCAATTGTTGAATAGCTTGCAGGCCGTCTCTCGCCCTTGCATTGCCGGCCCACCTGCAAGTACTTTGCTGCATTGGTGTTGCCTGGTTCAATGCGCAGCGCTGCTTTGAAGTCCTGCAGCGCTGCTTCAAACTGGCCCTGGTTGGCATGCGCAGCACCGCGCGCAACATGCGCATCGCAGTTGCTGGGGTTGAGCGCCAGGGCTTTGTCATAGCACTCCATTGCCTGCTGGTAATCTCCTGCAAGCAGCAGCAGCAGCAGCACATCACGTGTCTGCTCTGGCTGTTCACTGGCAAGTGCTGTGTGACAAAAGTGCCGCAGCCACTGCAGCCTGAGCAGTGATCAAGTGTGACGCTGCACAAGGAAGGCTTGCCCTTGCAGCAACAGTCACATCACTCCTGCTGCCAATCGTCAATGTAGTGCATGAGAGAGGGACAACTTGCACCTCTGCATGTCACACATGTGCAGGCAGCGGCACCTGCATGCTGCTGCTGCTGCTGCTGCTACAACATCTGTGTAGGCATCATTTAGACACTGCTCTGCTTGACCTGTCTGCTACAGCACAAAACACACCTTGCTTGGCGAAGCCGACACCCCGCCACACTGCCTCCTTCGACCATGCTGCATCTATGTGCTGCCGCACAGCTGTCAGTGCTGCATCAGCACCCGCAGCATCAGGCAGCACTGCTGCTGCTGCCTGCAGCGTCCCTGACAGGCAGTCTGTGTACCTTGAAAGGCCCATCTGCTGTGCCATTGCCGCCACGCAGTGGTTTGAAGCAAACGTGTGGTCTGTTTCTAGCTTGTTTAAGTACGTGTCTGCTGCTGTTGCTTCGTCTTGGTCCTCAGGGCGGCTATCATGGTGCTGCTGCAGCTGCTGCAGGGTGATATGGCTGAGGGAGAAGCCCCAAGCAGATGGGTCTGGTGCTTGGCATGGTGCATCGCCCATGCTTTGCAGCAGCTGCTGCAAAGCCCTAGGGGGCTGCACCATGATGCTGCAGAGCTAGGCTGGGTGTCTCCTGCAAGGTGGTCTGTTGTGCACTGACATAAGATGGCCCCAAAGGACACACGTGTTCCCTCACTGAACTGGCAGGTGCGCAGTTGAAGCCGGTGGACAGCTCTTGCCGGGCCATTGTCATTTTCACTGAACCACCTGGGGCTTTGGAGGTGTGTTGTCACCATCCCCAGGATGACTCGTGCACTCTGCCGTCGCCAACGTGAGTTCGCACAACGGAGAATATGGCAACGAAATGGCTCTGGTCACTTTTCTCATCGCCAAATAAGAGCATGATGGAGCACCACCACCTGAATGAACGACTCAGCGCGGTGTTGGATAGCGAGGGAACCGCAAACGTATCAGTAGACACCGGATGTGACGCTATAACAGAGACTGCCTTCAACGGTGAGACGTAGCTGGTGCTGGAGCTGGAGGCGGGCGTTGTGGCCTGCTATCTGCCTGAGAGGCGTGCAGGGCATGCGGCTGTGCAGACATCATCGTTTTGGTTTTTGAATTTCATTAACAAGAACGTGACGTGCCGTGCATGCCGTGCTAGAGCAGAGTTGCCCGTTTGCTGCTGCAAGTTGCTTGCCAAGCACGTGCAGTCCAGTTACCTGCATACGTGCTGCTGTCACTAAAACGCTGAGACGTAGTTATCAACAACATTACACATGTGCAGGCATGGCAGGGCACAGATCTCAGGCAGTGTGTCCTGTGCATGCAACATCTGGTGCCAGCCTGCTGAGCAGTGCCATGCAACTGGCAGGCAGCAGTCGTGTTGTGCTGTTGATGCTGTCATGCCATTAATATTTGAACAGCACAGCTGGCACACCACATAACCTGCAAAATCCCAGACATGCCATATCCTGCAAACCTACCCTGCATATAGCTATCCTGTCACCTGACTTTGTCCTGCAAACTATACCTTCCCTGACCATGCAGAGGAGCACCAGCTGCGGCTCAAGGCAGAAGCAGATGCCCTGGACAAGGCAACCCGCCTGCAAGTAGCGCAGGAGCAGCTCGCCGAATACGCCAGCGAAAAGTCCCAAGCAGCTGCCACTGTCCTGCAGCATGCAGAAGCAGTAGAGGCAGCACTGGCAGCGCTTGCAGCTGCAAGCAGCAGCAGCAGCAGCCAGGTCAGTGGTGAGCTGCTGCAACAGGTGGCCGCTCTCAAGCAGCAGCTAGCAGATGCGGCGCTGGAGGCCCAGGCCTTTTCGGAGCAGCAGCAGGCTGATGTGGAGCGGCTCAAGCGCTCCTCGCAGCAGGTGAGGCTTCCTGCAAGGGTAGGCGCAGCTGCCAATGCAGGGTATCGCTCACAGGTGATGCACAGGTGCATAATGATGGCTAAGAGCTCAAGCTGCATAGCAGCTGCAACAAAGCGATGAGGATGAGTCACAACCAAGCATTTGCAGTGCCAGTAACATGCCGAGCGAGTGGCTGAGGGGCTTGGGGGCGCTGCTGCTGGGCGGCTGACACCAGATTATGATAGTGACTGGGGTCTGATGTGATTCACTCTCTCTCGGTGTCCTCATGCTGTTATGTTACCATGCCGCTGTGCTGGCTTGCCGCTGCTGCAGGCGCAGCTGATGGACGTTGACGGCGCCGTTGAGCACAAGCGGCTGCGAGATGACGGCGGCATCAGCAGCAGCAGCGAAGACGACGACGAGCAGCAGCAAGCAGAGGTGAGCGCCAGAGGCAGCAACAGACCAGCAGCAGTGGTGTCAGCAGCAGCAGCAGCAGCAGCAGCAGCAGCAGAGCAGGAGCCACATGGTGACAGCTGCAGTGGTTGCGAACAGCAGTAAAGGGCATCCAGCACAGCTAATCAGCAGATGCTGTGCTTCTCAGAAGCAGCATGCATCCAGGCCAACATCAGCTGGGCATGAAGCCTGGCGAGTGAGCAGCTTTGTTGGTCTGTAGATCTGGAGGTTGTGAGAATCCTGCCATGCTGCAGCGTGTCGTTTGAGCATGTTGCTGTGCAGTGGCTGAGTTGCTGCAGCTGCTCAAACTGCTGTGCTGGCATTCTATCGGACGCCCCTTTACACTGCAACACACGGTGTGACTGTCTCCTGCAGGATGATCCAATCAGCTCACAAGACGAGGACGCAGCAGCAACAGCAGCAGACGGTAGCCAGCAGCAGGTGGACCCTGCACTAGCAGCAGCACTGCCGGTGGGCATGGAGACACTGCCGCTGTCACAGCGCAAGCTGGGCAGCAGCACCAGCCTCAGCAGCAGCGGCAAGCAGGCAGCAGGCGGCAGGACGAGCTTCCGGGAGCGCTGCAAGTGAGTGATCAGGCGCAAGCTGCGGCTGGGGCTGCTGGGCGTTTCACTCTTTGACCAGTTTGACTGGTTTCACCAGTTTGACTGGGTTGATTGGTTTGACTGATTTCAGAGGCAGCGTCCTGCACTAGCGACAGGCAGACTGTTGGCAGCTGACTCGACACTCATGTGCCTTGGCGCTGCTGCTGCTGCTGCTGCTGCTGCTGCTGCTGCTGCTGCTGCTGTTGTTGTTGCCAGGTACATCCCGCTGCGGTTGCAGCTGGAGGAGCGGCGGCTGCTGCGGCTGCTGGAGGCGGCGCTCAATGTCAGCGAGTACACAGACAAGGTAGGAGCGGCTGTTTGCACGGTTCTTTGTTTGATGTTGTCTGTTTCTACTCGCGCTGCTGCATGCTGCAGACATTCAATCGGCAATGTTGCGAGCAAGGTCTTGCCATGTCTGTCTGCCATGTCTTTCTGCGACGTCTGCCTTGTTGGCTGGCTGGCTGGCTGGTAGCTGTTGGCAGTTTGTGTTTTTGATTTGTGAGAGCTGCGGCTGCTGGAGGCGGCACTGAACGCCAGCAAATACACAGACAAGGTGCGGGCAGCAGGCGGTTGTTTGTTTGTGACGCGTGCTTGATTGATGTTTGACCGGCGCTGCTGCATGTGGAGTCAGCGACCTGCTGCTGCTGGAGGCGGCTCTCAATGTCATGCTGAAATCATGTTTGAATCATGTTTTGAGTAGCCTCTGCTGCATGCTGCAGCTATTAGCGGTGAGCGACAGCCAGCAGATGGCAGTGCTGCTGCAAGCTGGGTTGTAAGTGACGACTTACGCTGCTGCTGCTGCTGCTGCTGCTGCTGGTGCAGGTGGACATCCTTGCGTGGCGCAGCAAGACCAGCCGCATGCATGCGCAGATCAAGGACTTCTGCGCCATCTTGAGCGGTGAGCCGCAAGAGCCAGCATAGCAGCAACAGCAGCAGATAGCTAGCAGCAGCACTAGCCGCATGCACGCGCAGATCAAGGATTTGCGCCATACTGAGCGGTGAGGACAGGCAGCAGCAGCAGCAGCAGCAGCAAGCCAGCAGCTGCAGCAAGGCAGCAGCAGCAGCAGCAGATATCTAGCAGCAGCAGCAGGCAGCAGCAAGACCGGCCGCATGCACGCGCAGATCAAGGACGTCTGCGCCATACTGAGCGGTGAGCCGCAAGAGCCAGCATAGCAGCAACAGCAGCAGATAGCTAGCAGCAGCACTAGCCGCATGCGCGCGCAGATCAAGGACTTCTGCGCCATCTTGAGCGGTGAGGGCAGGCAGCAGCAGCAGCAGCAGCAGCAGCGGGAAGCCATCAGCAGCAGGTGTGCATCAAGTCGGCAGCTGCGCCATGCATCCCATGTGCGGCAGATTCATCTGCCATTGCCAGCAGCTGCCGCTCAGACGCTGGCAATTGGTCGAGAACTGTTGATGCGCTGCAAGATACTTGTATCTGTCTACATGGTTTTCAAATCAGTTCAGGCATTGCAGCTTGTGTGCCATTAGCTTCTCTGTGTGCAACGTGCGTCTGCGCTGCAAACTCACACCAGGCTATACTAATGTGTTACTTTGCAGGCCTGGTGGTGGCGCAGGACTACAAGCGGGGGCAGCAGCTGGTGGCAGACAGGGACTTTGAGCAGGTGGGCCCCGCCGTGCTGCCAGCACAGCCAGGCACTGCAGGCATTGCAGGCATTGCAGCAGACTTAGGCCCTGCAGGACTTGCAGCACACTAAGCCCTTTGCGGGGTCCATACAACATAGCAGCTGGAGTCACACGGGCAGCTGCGACAGCATCTGGCAGCTGCCCTCAGCAGCTGCAGCGCCGCCAAGGGACATGCAGACTAGCCAACAGCTGGCTGCTGTGGACCTCTGCTATTGGAGGTTGAATGTTTGTAGCTGGCATGCATCGCACTTGTGATGTGTGCTGACTCTGTCTCTTCTGCTGCTGCTGCTGCTGCTGCTGCTGCTGCTGCTGCTTCCAATGCATGACAGAATGCGGAGTTCTTCCAGGACGTGTTTGAGATCGGGCGGCGCTACAAGATCATGAACCCGGAGAAGATGCGCAGCGAGTTTGGCAAGCTCATGTACATGTGAGTGTGACTTGGCAGCAAATGACATGCCTGCTGCTGCTGCAAGTTAATGACATCAACAGTATGGGCAGCGTGTTCGGCAAGCTCATGTACATGCAAGCGCAACTTGACTGGCGAGCCATAGGCAAGCAGACGGCTGGCAGAGGGATAGGCTGGCGACAGCCTCCCCACTCAACCACACTTCTACTGTCCGAATCCTTAAATTAAATGGTCACTTGCCGCAGGGCTGATGGACAGCAGAGACCCCGGGGTTCAGGAGCTGCTGGGGTTCAGCTGCTGCCTCAGGCTTTCGCTCACCGCTTACTCACAGACAAAGCTGCTGCTGCCTGCAGGCTGATGGACAGCAGCGACCCGGGGGTTCAGGAGCTGCTGGGGTTCAGCTGCGTGCGGCCTCTGCGCACGGTGGCTGCCTTCCTTGAGGAGCGGGGGCGCCTGGAGCTGCTGGACGACCCGCTGCTGGAGGTGGGGGTGGACATGTTCCAAGGGTTGTGGAAAGGGGCTGGGGTTTGGGTGCCGAGGGTTTGAGGGTTGGTGTGGGGTGATGGCCTTCCTTGAGGAGCGGGGGCGCCTGGAGCTCTGGACGACCCGCTGCTGGAGGTGAGGCTGGGGTTTTGGGGTGCAGGGTTTCAGAGTTTGAAAATTTGATGCTGTGCCTGCGGTTGTGAAAGCAGGTGAGAGGGCGCCTGGAGCTGCTGGAAGACCCACTGCTGGAGGTGAGGGTTCAAGTTTGACCCGGGCTCTGGCACACCCGGGCTCTGGCGGAGTGGACTGTTTCTTAGGGTGAAGTAGGTTTTGGGGTTCAGGGATTGGGGTTGGCGAGGAGGCGAGGGATGCCGGCGCCTGGAGCTGCTGGACGACCCGCTGCTGAAGGTGAGATTGGAAAAATGAGGTTATGAGGGTTTTGGAGGCTGGGGGTTTAGGTCTGAGGCTGTTGATGTGTGTCTGGGTGGGTGGGTGTGGGCGGGTGGGGGGCCGCATCCTCTTGGAGCAGCACGCGTGTCTGGTCCAGGCATTAAGCCCTCAAACCCTCAACCCTGAACCCCAAGACCCCAATTGACCTCCGACAATGGCTCATGGAGCAGCTTCGAAGCTGCTGAACGAACCACTGCTGGGGGTCGGCTTGGATCTTGGGCTGCAGAGGTTTACGGGTTTGAGGGTTTTGTGTTGAGGGATGTGCCTGGGGTTTTGGTTTGGGGTTTGGGGGCTTGGGTTGGGGCGCACTGACGCTGTGGTTCAGCTCAGGGCCATCAGCGATTAAGGGACCTGCCAAGCAAGTGCTTTTGAGTTTGAGGTTTTGGCCGTATCTGGCCCTGGCTTGTGGGTTTGCACTCACTGGTTAGGAAGGTGGTTTAGGAGTGGCTCTCCAATTTTGGGTTCAGCTCTTGCTGGAAGAACGTGTGATTGATTGCGTTGGGGCTGCTGGAGGTGTGGTGTTTTTCGGGTGTAGGTTGTGAGGTGTGTGGTGGGGCGTCAGCAGCACTGGGAGACGTCCACTGTTTTTGGCGGGGCCCGTATGGGCTACTATATGCGACGTTTGCGGAAGTTGAACCGGCATGCTCGCGTTTACTGTTCTACTGCTGTTGATGTATGTTGACTGCACGCGCCATTCGAAACGGTTCAAATGTGCGCAATCAATGATGATGTCGTGTCGACCTGAGCAGCGATGGTCACGCCCAACCCGCTGCGTGCAATTCTGAAAGAAATGCAGGTGCGACTGACAACTTTCTGAATACGCAACGATACACCACGACAAAACGAATTGCATTTGTTGATAATGTTGCTTTATTATTATCGGACACCGCAGATCTCATCGATATGACCTGTGACCAAACTTCGAACCAAAGTTCATGACTGATCACTCCAGTCACTGCTGCGTGTCGCTGCCATGTCTCCTTTTAAATGCTGCGATTCTGTCAATTATCCTGCTCTCTGTTGAATGCACGTACATGGCGACTAACAGCGGTAGGACGGGTGTATGTCTCCGTGCGTAACCATCCACGTCAGACTTGGTCAGCAAGCAACGTATTCCAAACGCCTTGCAATCTTTTGATGCATGCTATTGTCACAATCATTTTCAGTATAAGTTACAACTGGCACTGTCCGCAGTGCTTTGGAGCAGATTTGCTCCTTCAAGGCTTGTGAACAAGGCCTGTTCGTCCAACCGCGTCCGACACACTGCAACATCTTAGAGCAAATCACAGCGTTATTGCCATTAAATAAGGCTGGCCTTTTAATCAGTGGGATTTGGCACGATATCCAGCGAACGGAGCAGCGATCATGTGCATGCACACTTGTAATCATTCGACTGGTTACTTTCCTCTGTTGTTGTCTGATTCATGCGGTAAAGCATAAACAAGTACTTTGGTCAGGCCACAGCTGACTTGGCTGTGAAACGGTTCATAGCCGAGGATGTGTAGGCTTGAGCTGTAATGCAGCATCACAGATGCCGTGGCAGTGCCACGCCAGAACCGTACTGCCGTCAGATGCGTAGCAGTTACGGCTGCATTGCTGCTCCGGAGTAGAGGATCCTCTGCAATCTTTCTAGGGCCCCGCCATGTAGGCGCAGTCAATTATCAAGATGGCACCTGGGGTCGTTGGGATGATTTGGGGCTGGGGTTGTGGATGTGGGTGGCAGGTCTGCAGTCTTCTAGCTAGTGCACAGCCGAGTCTGTGCACAAGTCAGCGCATGAGATTTACAGCTGAAGGCATCGCGCCATCTGTCCCACCCAGACTGCCAGCCTGCTCACATTCTGCTGTGCATGCTGTATCACGCGGCTGTCGTCTGCAGGTGGCCACCGCCGAGAGTGTCGCTGGCGAGCCGCGGCGGCACCGGTGCAGACAACGGCACACTAAGTGGTGCTGCTGTTGCTTCTGTTGATGCTTACACCGCAGGTGGCCACTGCTGAGATCGTGGCTGGCGAGCGGCCACACGCGCTCCTTCAGACAGCGGCACACTAAGCGCTGGTGCTGCTGCTGCTGCTGCTGCTGTTGATGCTTACACCGCAGGTGGCCACTGCTGAGATCGTGGCTGGCGAGCGGCCACACGCGCTCCTTCAGACAGCGGCACACTAAGCGCTGGTGCTGCTGCTGCTGCTGTTGATGCTTACGCCGCAGGTGGCCACTGCTGAGATCGTGGCTGGCGAGCGGCCGCGGGCGCTGGTGCAGCGGGACATCAAGCGCAAGGAGTCCGCGCGGCAGACGCTGGCACGGAAGTACAAGTACGTGACACCGCTAGAACAATTCGTCTGTAGCGGTCCGGACTGTGGGAGTTTGCTAGCGTGCTTGTTGCTGTAGGCAGTGCGCTACACCAGTCAGGACCCGGCATTGAAAAACATCGCTTTGTGGAAAACGTGTCTCTACATATCCTGCTGCAGGCACGCCGGCCTCACTGAAAACGAGATCCCGTCGGCCATTTACTCCATGAGTCAAATGTTAACCAGTTGCACACACCACCCATTGTCTTTGTGTCTACTTCATCTGCTGCAGGCACGCGGGCCTCACTGAGGACGAGATCCTGTCAGCCATCTACTCCACCAGCGACAACAACAGCTACCTGCTCTTCAACAGGTGAGCGCCGTGCTTGGTATGCCGTTGTGTTACGACGTATCCACTGGCTGCAGTGCACCTGCAGCAGGCTCTGACAACAGCTACCTGCTCTTCAACAGTGACCGGTGCTGCAGCAGCAGCATGGCTGGCTGCTATAGCCAACAGCCGGCTGGCTGTCGTGGCCAGCAGAACTGTATGATGCAGCGTTTTGTTGCATAGTGTGTGCAGTAGCTGCCGCTTGCTGATGCCCTGTTCATCAGGCTCCAGCGCTGCTGGCACCCCACCCCCAACCATGAATCCGCGAGACAGTTGCGCTCGCTGCTGCTGCAGCGGCAGCAGGGGACCCATTTGGTGACCGCATCATCCAGTACTTCACCAGTACTTCACCAGCACTCCGCTTCCATACTGCCGCTGCTGCTGGTTCTGCCGCTGCTGCTGCTGCTGCTGCTACTGCTGCTGCTGCTGCAGGGACCCCATTGACCGCATGATCCAGTACTTCACTGCCACATTCAGGCCTGACAGCTACGAGGAGGGCGGCAGCCTGGCCATCACAGGCGGGCGCGGCGGGGCGCGGCTCACACACAGCCACGAGCGGTGAGCACCTGCAGCTGCATTCGCGGCTGGCGTTGAGAAGCGGTTGATTATGGTTGGGTGGGCATCACGGGAGGCAGAGCCAGCGCACGCCTCACGCACAGCCATGAGTGGTGAGTATTGTGTGCACATGGGGCTGGTGCACAGCAGTGATTGAGGATGTTTGGGTGGCCATCACGGGAGGCAGAGGCAGCACGCGCCTCACACACAGCCACGGGCGGTCAGTAGTGTGTTACGTTGGCTGCTTGTGTTCAGCACTGTTTGTTTCTAAACTTGGAGTCACCATCTTGGCGGGCGGGCCGCGGCTCTGTGTATGAGCGATGAGCATGTGCGGGTGCGTTGTTTTACATGGGGCTTTAGCAGCAGCGTCGCAGGTTGAGTTGGGTGTGCGTGTTTCAAACCGCACCTTACAGTCGCTGTTGCGGTCAAGCTTATCAACTAGCCGCTCAGTGGTGGTGCAGTTTGTCAAGGATGTGCCACCGCGGCTTACTCATTTGTACAGCCGTGCCCTGCCCCTGCAGGCAGTACAACTATGTGCTGCAGAGCTTCACGCTGTGGCGGGAGATCGGCAGCGATATGTTTGCAACTGTGGTACCTCCGTGCTGAATGGTTGTACTGCCACTACTGGCATTGCACCGCCCCCGCAGGCAGTACAATTATGTGCTGCAGAGCCTCACGCTGTGGCGGGAGATCAGCAGCACATGTTCAAGCTGCGGTATCTCCATGCAGACTCACTTCACTGCCATTGTACCGCCTTGTACCGCCCCTGCAGGCAGTACGACTACGTGCTGCAGAGCCTGACACTGTGGCGTGAGATCAGCAGCGGCATGTTTAATATTGTGGTACCTCCCTGCTGACTCGTTGTACTGCGTTGTACCACCTTGTACCGCCCCTGCAGGCAGTACAACTGCGTGCTGCAGAACCTCACACTGAATGGCACTGCTGCTGCTGTCGCTGACCCAATGTACCGCCCCCGCAGGCAGTACAATTATGTGCTGCAGAGCCTCACGCTGTGGCGTGAGATCAGCAGCGACATGTTCAAGCTGTGGTACCTGGCTGAGCAGGACATGCTGCGGCAGGGGGCCGGCTACAGGCTGTGCGACACAGGCCAGGGCCTCAACCGCGTGCAGGTGAGTTGACAAGCATCAGCAGCAACTTTTCTTAATGCAAAGGCGGCCAGCAGAGCGGCTGGCCAAGCAACTGCTGTGGTTTGCCTGGGCATGGGGTTTGCGCTGTGGCTACAGGCTGTGCGACACGGGCCAGGGCCTCAACCGCGTGCAGGTCAGCTGCGGTACAAAGGTTGCGTTTGGGTTCGATAGCCAGCTTGCTGTGTAATGATGGCTGCCAGCTGCCTGTGCTACTCATGGCCACAGCAAGTGCTGTGGTCTCTCTGGCGATGGGGGTTTACAATCAGGCTACAGGCTGTGCGACACGGGCCAGGGCCTCAACCGCGTGCAGGTGAGTTGACAAGCATCAGCAGCAAGTTTTCTTGATGCAAAGGCGGACAACAGAGCTGCTGGTCAAGCAAGTGCTGTGGTGTGCCGGGGCATGGGGGTTTGCGCTGTGCCCACAGGCTGTGCGACACATGGCAGGGGCTCAATCACGTGCAGGTGAGGACGACCTGCCGGCAAATCTTGACCTGAGCCGTGCCTGCCTCTGTCTGACCATGCTGTCTTGCACGCGCTACTTCGGTGCTTGGCGTCTTGCCAGAGTGTCCCTGGCGTGTTTTGCGCCTTGAGCGGCATCCTGCACATGATCGCCAACACCGCCCTTTCTCCCGGCAATGTTCGCATCTGGCCTGTTTTCGTCCTGTGTTCCTGTTTCTGCCAGGGTGCCCCCGGCGTGTCTCGCGCCATGAGCGGCATCCTGCGCCTCTGGCATATGCCACCACGCACGTGTTGCTGCACTGCTTGTTTTCTTTCTGCCATCAGGGTGCATCTGGCGTGTCCCGCGCCATGTCAGCTTCTTATCTCACTGCTTTGCATGTGTGCCGCACTGCTTATTTCCTGCAGGGTGCCCCCGGCGTGTCCTGCGCCATGTCAGCTTCTTATCTCACTGCTTTGCATGTGTGCCGCACTGCCTTTTCCTGCAGGGTGCGCCCGGCGTGTCCCGCGCCATGAGCGGCATCCTGGGCCGCTGCCAGCGGGCCTGACCATGCTGCCTGTGTATCTGACCGCGCATGTGTTGCCGCCCTGCTTGCTTTTCTGCCCACAGGGTGCGCCCGGCGTGTCCCGCGCCATGAGCGGCATCCTGGGCCGCTGCCAGCAAGCCATCGGCGGCTGGGTAGGCAGCAGCGTGGTGCACCTTGGCGACCACAACGTGCCCAACGCGCTCTTCTTCCTCAACAAGTACACGCAGGTGCGCTGTTTTCAGGGTTTGGGGTCGGGGTTGTGGTTGTGCCAGTTCTCTGCTGCGTGTGCTGTGCACAAGCCTGAGTGCGGCTTGTTCATTGCATAGCTGCTGTCTTCCAAATCAATTATCCCTGGCAACGGCTTGTTCATCATAACGTCGTATGTTCCTGTTTGCTTGTATGTTTATTACATATCATGTAACGTGTTATTTAACGTGTCATGTAACAGGTGCCCCAGATCCTGAACCCCGTGGTGCTGGTGCTGGACGAGCTGCTGCGGCTGGGGCAGAACCTTCAGCTTGGGGCCTACATCACTATCACAAATGATTTCTCACCCCTAGGTCATGTGTTATGTAACTTGTCACGCAACAGGTGCCCCAGATCCTGAACCCCGTGGTGCTGGTGCTGGACGAGCTGCCGCGGCTAGGCCAGAACCCTCAGCTTGGGGCCTACATCAGCTCCGTGTTTGGCAGCGTGGAGGCAGCTCGCAAGGCCATCCTCACCGACTTCTGCAGGCACGCCTTTGACGGCAGCGGCGCTGACGTGAGTAGAAGCGGTTTGGTTTTGTCAGGGAGAAGTACGGGTGGCTGTTGCTGTCTGTTGATGACATGCTGCATGAGGGGCCGTTGATTGGCAGCCGGTGGCTGTTGTGCTGTCGTTAGCCTTCCTGAACATGTACGTCTGTCAAGCAGGCAGGGCTTTGTGCAGCAGTGTACCGGCAGCATGCCTGCAAGGCCATCTTCTCGGACTTATGCAGGCGTGCCTTTGATGGCCGCAGCGCTGACGTGAGTGCCGCTTGGTTGTATTGGCCAGGGGAAGGTGGCTGTTGCCGTGCCTGGACACTGGCTTTGAGAGTCGCCGTTTGATGCAAGGCGGTGGCTGTTGGGGTGGCCATCTGTGCACCTGTGGATATGCATGGTTTTTCAGCAGGCAGGGCCTGCAGCAGTGTATGAGAAAACGTGAATGGCAGCTGCAGAATATGGGCCAGCTTATGCATGTTTGGCAGCAGGCAGTTGCATGTATGGTGCTGTCAGGTGCGGCTGCTGCCTGGCTGATTTACTGCTGGGTCCCATGTCCTGATGCGGCTCCTCGGTGCTGCTGCGCTGCTGCTGTTTCGTGCTGCTTTTGTCCCTCTTGCCGCAGAACTTCTTTGACGCTGGCAGCTGCATCGACGGCCGCCTGACCAGCGCGTGGAACTGGTGCAGCAAGGTGGAGAAGAAGGTGAGGACCAGGGCAGGCTGAGGCGCAAGCGTGCTGTTGCAGTGCTTTTGTATTTGTGGTTCTTGGAACTGTACACTGTTCAGGAGCTAGCTGGCC
The DNA here is from genome assembly GCA_030272155.1 of Tetradesmus obliquus. Taxonomy (NCBI): domain Eukaryota; kingdom Viridiplantae; phylum Chlorophyta; class Chlorophyceae; order Sphaeropleales; family Scenedesmaceae; genus Tetradesmus; species Tetradesmus obliquus. Next base: position 657,677 of record CP126200.1, on the reverse strand, counting down.
GGGGTACTGCATCGTTTTGCGGGACTTCAACCAATTGGTGCAGTGCTGGCGACTGCTTGGGTCACTAGTGTGCTTCTGCCACATTAACTGCATGGTGCTCGTGTGCAGGGCTGCTGATAGTGTCTGTATTCTTTGCAGTTGCTGGCTTGCCTTGAACCTGAATACGATGCAATGCCATTATTCACCTGCTGCTCTGCTGTGCTCCTCTCCCCGCAGCCCTACTACCCCATTTTCCGGCTGGCCGGCTTTGTGGGCTTTGACGGTGACTGGAAGTGAGGCGTGCCAGCAGCAGCAGCAGCAGCAAACCAGCAGCACCACCGCCACCACCACCATTTTGGCAGCTCTCCCAATGACAGCTGCTCTTGTGGTGTGCAGCAAGCTTTGGCGCAGGCACGGCCAACAGCTGCTGCATTTGTGTGATGCTGATGCCGATGATGCTTGGCACAGGCTGTCTGCGTCATGCTCAGTCAGTGGCAGCCCCAGCAACATGCCTGCTGCAGCAGGGCTATGCAGGTGCATGTCCCTTGGTACACCAGGCAGCATGTCGGTCAAGCGGGTGTGCCTGGGCTGCTGACCCAGGCCGCACAGCCCATGCTGCCCAGTTTCACAGGCCTTGGGTGCCATGACTACTAGCAGCAGCGTCCTGTGCTTGCCCTTGCATGCTCAGCACATTGTGTGCAGTGGCGCTTAGGCTAAGCATGCAGGTTTGGAGGGTTTGAATTTTTTTTGGATGCACCGGAGTTGATGCAGCCTGCTCACACGCGCATTGCGTGAGGCGCAACATGCACAGCTCTTGGTGCCCTGCAGTGCCTGGTTGTCTTTATGTGCACATAGAAGCCAGCCATGATGTGTCTCGTTCTTGTTTGGCTAATGATCGGGGATCACCTTGGCTTTTTAAGCCGATGGATGGGGATCGTTGCGATCACAATGCACAACGATGTATAGCATAGCATCGGGCTGCTTCCATTGTGAATGGAGGCGCAGCAGATACTTAGGCGCTGCAGTAGCACAGGCTTAGGACTCTAGTGGTTGGGATGCATATGTGACCCCGGCGGCTAGCAGCGCATGTAACGTGTCAGGATGATTGTATATCGTGCTGCAGCAGTGAGTGGCATTGTCTGCTAGCCCAGACTGAATGGCATTGTCTGGCCGAGCAGCTGTAGCCCAGTGGGCTGCACATGGGACACCAGTGTCTGTTGTCAAAGTAGTGCCGCACTACTAATGCCACACATGCGGTATAAGGCATCATGCTAACCAGGCAGAGTTTGGCTGCAGCTCTAAAGCCCCTTTGAGCGTTCTGGGGCCACTCATATCATCATCTTTGATGCTTGTTGCTGTCAGCTGTGTTCGGCGGGCTGCACCATGGCGGTGTACTTGGGCCTGCATACCCTCCGCACTTACAGTATGTTGTCGCGCGCAAACGTACCATGTGTAGTTTAGCCGTTGTTGCGTGTGGTGACGTATGCCTTTGGCTGGTTGTGCCTAGGCACATGCAGAGGGTTCTGGCTGCTGGTTCAAATGAGCAGTTGCCACTTTTTAACAAGGGTTTTCAGTGAGCTGTCTCATTGGGCAGGTCGCATGAACGGCTACGTCTCCTTGTCTGTAATAGCTTCAACTGGTCTTCGTGAAGGCGTTTTTGCAGACTGTGGGAAGTTGCCATCGGAAGATTGGACACAGCCTTTTCCTTGCACCTCACACCGTGCATGCGTCCCTTATGCAGCTATTGTTGAATTCACACCCGTTTGCATGCTGAGGGGTTTTCGAACAATCATGCGCTTACGGAGCCACCTGCATGCAGGCAGCAACAGTGCTGCACGCCTAGGCCCGCCAGCAGCAGTATCGCGCCAGCTGCTACGCATTCCAATCCAAACCAATCGCTCAGTCAATGCAAGTTTCAACACCGGCAGTTTTGCTCGGGAAGCCTTCTTGCATCGGTCGTGCAGCCACGTCTGTGCTGCAGCAGTGAGCAGCAATGACAAGCCGACACAGCCGGAAGACTATCAGCAGGTTTCAGGCCTCCGCTTGGCTCAGCTGTTAAAGATCAGACTGCCTAGCTATTGCTCAGGATGCGGAGTAAAGCTGCAGCAGGAGGACCCTGATGGCCCTGGGTGAGCGCTGCTGCTGCATGTGCAACTCACACTGCTGCTGCACATGACGTCCACATGAGTATCACCTGCATAAACAATGCCCGGCAGTTTATAGAACGCATCTGCCTACCTCCTGCAGCTACCTCTGCAATGTACCTTGCTGAGGAGTGACCAAGGCCGTGCTCTTCTGGCTGTAGCGCAGCATGTCCATTGCTGCAGGCTACAATTAGGCTGACAGTGCATGGGGTGTGGGCCGGCTGCAACACGCAGCTAGAGCCAGGAAATGCAGTTTGGGCTTGGCAGTATTCTGTATTATGTTAATGTGTGCCATAAATATGTTTTGTTCTTCCGCTCTGGCTCCTGCAGGTACTTCCAGGTGCCGCGCCGCCTGCTGGACCTGGCAGAGGAGCAGCTGCAGCTGAGCGGGGCGGCGGTGCGTGCTGCTGCTGCCATAGTTTTCTGGAGCTTTTGTGGTGATGTAGCACTGCTTGTTGCAGGACTAGCAACAGCAGCCATTGTCAGGTACCTGTCAGGCACTCATCGCAGCGCATAACATTGTGTGGCCTGGCAGAGGAGCAGCTGCAGCTGAGTGGGGCGGCGGTGCGTGCTGCTGCTGCTGCTGCTGCCAGGGGCCTGCTTATTTCAGCACTCCTTGCTTGCAGGACTGGGATTCAGCAACAGCAGCAGTCAGCAGCTGCCAGGCAGTAGCATGTGGTGCGAATGCTGGTGCTGCTGGCGAGCACTGCGTCGCAGCGCGTCGCATGTTGTGCCACCTTTCGATTGCAGCAACAACTTCGAGACAACACCTAATTGTTGACATTGATGTGCTGCAGGGCAGTGCTGATGACCTGGCGGGGGCCGCTGAGCAGGCTGTGGGCATCTCTGCGGAGGAGCAGCAGCGGCGCAGCATAGACAGGGCCATGGAGGCGTGGCTGGTGAGCGGCAGCAGCAGCAGCAGCAGCAGCAGCAACAGCATTTCCAACACCAGCAGTAACAGCAGCAGCAGCAGCAGCAGCTTGCACACACCAGCAGCAGCAGCAGCAGCAGGGGTTGCAGCAACACAAAAGCTTGCATCTTTTGGCGGCATCTTTCAACAGCAGCGGCGCCATCACCACCAGCACCAGCACCTCCACCCACAGTCATGGCAGCAGCTAGCTGCATATGTGACGTGCTGGCACTTCATTGCGGTGGCAGTCAGCAGCAGGTTAGGTCAACTGAACAGCAGCCTTGCGCAGTAGTGAAGAGTGTGATGAGACAGGCAGCATCTCCTCTTACCAAGGCGGCAAGTGTATGCGCATCAATAGAAAACGTCACAACAAACAAAATAAAATAAAACTTCACAACAAACATCGTGTCAAACTGCTGCATTGCCTGAGCTTGCAGGATGAGCAGCAGCGGCCTGCAGTTCGTGAGGTTGACGCTGCTGCCCTAGGGGAGGATGAGGAGGGTGTGAGCCTCAAGTGCGCGCGCTGCTACTCGCTGGTGCACTACGGGTGGGTGGGGCTGGGGCTTGGGCAGCCACAGCAGCAACAGGAGGCCCTTGATGCTGGTTTGGGTTCAGCAAAATTTCATGCGATCCATGGCTTCGGATCTGGACCACCACCAGCAGCGGCAGCAGCAGCAGGAGCAGTAGGAGTTGGTAATAGGGTGTAAGTGATATGCTGCCTGTCAACCTGAAAAGGAGGGCTGCTGCAGTCTCTGCCTGCTTCCAAGCAATCACACAGCATAATCCCCATCAGCCGACACCTGTTGCTGCATCTGTTCATGCCGTCCAAAAAACACAGGTTTTTGCGTCTGCCCTGCTGTTCTGCTGCTGCAATGCTTCAACAGCAAGGTCAAGTCGCAAACAGCAGAGGGCTTGCTGCCAGAGTTTGACCTGGGCAAGAAGGTGCGTTGACTTGTAACATGTTACATAACATGTGCGACTGCATCGAACTGCTTTTTCGTAGCGTGGATCAACACCTGATGCCAGTTGCCACGTCATGCTGACCAGCAGCGATGGCACAGACACTGCTTGCATGCGGCTGCTGCTTTGCACACACACACCATCATCCTGGCAAGCTGTGGTACAGCTGTCAGTGCCCATAGCCAGCTGTCAATTGTTGGCTCATTTGTTGCTCTGCTGCATTCAGCAATCAAACTTCAACTGTGCTACAATCATGTGCACACCGCAGGTGGGGCGCAAGATTGCGCTTCAAAAGGACCGCCAGGCCATGGTGCTGTGCGTGGTGGACGTGTGGGACTTTGACGGCAGCCTGCCGCGCACCGCGCTCGCGTGAGTGCTGCTGCTGCTGCTGCTGCGTTTTGCTGGCAATGCAAGAGGATTGTGCTGCTTCTTCTGTGCATAGACGACTGTGGTGATGCACCAAATTCAGCAAGTAATGAACATTGTACTGTGTGGTGCAGTGTGCATGTGCCACATGGCTTCGTTTTGCTATGTGCTACGTACAGAAGTGCCAGCACATAGTGTGTCTCCGTGCTCCCTGCTTGGCAGAATCCACCACCAGCTCTCCTACTGCATGCCATGCATGATGTGTTTCCAACACTTCATCCTGCCCTCTGACACGTTCACGTCTGCACTTCACCACTGCAGCTCGCTGTTCCCGCCTGGAGCAGCGCAGCCCTCCAATGCACCTCTCTCGCAGCTCGACGGCAGCAGCAGCAGGCCTAGTGCGCCCCCGGCCGATGCTCTGCCCTTCCAGCTTGCAGTGGCGGTCAACAAGTTTGACCTGCTGCCTAGCCAGGCCACGCCCAAGCGTGTCGAGCAGTGGGTGCGCGCACGGTGAGGGGCCTCTAGCCTGGTTATGTGCTCCTGCAGTATTATGTTCAAAGTGCTGCAGGAAACATTGCTTGGTGATGCCGCAGTGCTTCGGGCAGCGTGGCTGGACACATCGGTTGCTCTGCGCTGCTGGTGCTGTGGCCAAACCTCGTTGCTGCTGTGCTGCAGCATTGTCCCTCAGGCTGCCCAGCGGGGGTGCTGCGCAGCCGTCTCTATCAACTGCTGTTTGCTGATATTTCCGATCTGTTTGGCATGCTGCTGTAGGCTGCGGCAGGCGGGGCTGCCGCGCCCCAGCCGCGTGTTCATGGTGTCTGCGTTGAATGGGCTAGGTGTGAAGGACATGGTGCGCAGCCTGAAGGACGACATGGGCTTCAGGGCTGACCTGTGGGTGGTGGGCGCACAGAACGGTGAGCATGAGGACACGTACTTGCGCACATGTAGGCAGCGTCTGTGTAGTATCGCCCTTTTCACTTGTCCAGACAACTTGCACAGCTGCGGCACCCGGCACGTTGCTCTGCCTGTTCAGCCTCGCTTGGCCAACAACTGGCAGCTGATCGCTGACTAGCATGTTGCCCACTGACGCAGCATGTCTCCTGCCTGCTGCTTATCCCCGCTGTGGTTGCAGCTGGCAAGAGCTCCCTCATCAATGCGATGAAGCGGCTTGCAGGAACAGGCGGCCGGGGCGAGCCCACCGTTGCACCCGTGCCAGGCACTACTTTAGGACTCCTACGCGTACCAGGCATTCCCTTAGGCCCTAAACACCGGACCTTTGACACGCCAGGCGTGCACCACCCCTACCAGCTGACGACACGGCTCAGCTTGCAGGAAGCCGCCGCGGTGCTGCCGCGCCGGCGGCTGAAACCTCGGACGTACCGCATTCCTGCAGGCAGCTGCATCTTGATCGGCGGGCTGGCGCGGCTGGACGTGCTGTCGGCGCCGTCGGCGACGATCTATGTCACGATCTATGTCAGTGACGAGATCGTGACACATCTGGGCAAGATTGAGGTGGCCGAGGAGCGGCGGCAGAAGCACACCGGTGGGCTGCTGGTGCCGCCGTATGAGGCGGAGCGCCTGCAGGAGCTGCAGCTGGTGCCACGCACAGCAGTGGTGGAGGGCGACAGCTGGCAGGAGCACTCGCGGGACATAGCCATTGCAGGTGAGACGGCTGTAATTGCAGCTGTGCCTGCTGTGAGTGTAGTGTGGCTGCAAGTGATGGCTTATCCTGTGGGCGGCTGTGCACATCAGCGTGCATGTACCCAACACAGCAATGCACATGTACCTCACAGCTTCAAGACGTATGTATGGCTCATGCATGCTTGTTGCTGCTGCTGCTGCTGCTGCAGGGCTGGGCTGGATCTCAGTGGGCTGTGAGGGCACCACCGAGCTGCAGGTGTGGGTGCCGCAGGGCGTCATGGTAACCATGCATGACGCGCTCATCCCTGATTACGCCAAGGCCTTCCAGAAGCCCGGCTTCAGCAACATGCTGCCAGCCAGCAGCATCGCAGCCAAGCAGCGGGCAGCCGCCTTCAGCGGCAGCAAGGCCACAATGGATGCCATTGAGCTGGAAGAGGAAGGAGAAGAAGGTGAAGAAGGTGGCGAGGATGAGCCTGCAGCAGCAGCAGCAGTGGCTGCTGCCAGCAGCAAAGCAAAAGCAGCAGCAGATGGTGCAGCTGGCGAGAGTAGATCCAGGGGCAGCAGAGAAGGCAGCAGCAGCAGCAGAGGTGGAAGTAGCAGCAGAGGCAGCAGCAGCAGAAGCAGCAGCAGAGGCAGGGGTGGCAGCAGTAGGAGCGGCGGCAGCAGGAACGGCAGCGGCAGAGGTGGCAGTGGCAGGGAAGGCAGCGTAGATCGCAAAAGCGGGGCGCGGAGCTGAGACAGGGGCAGTGGCAGGTGATGTGCAGGCGCGCCCTGCAATTGTTGACAGGCGCTGTGTGCAGCAACACTGTGCCAGGCACAGCGACTGTTGTTTGCTTGTGTGTCACCACGCAGCATTCCGGCTTACGTATTTGACTGCTGCCAGCTTTGATCGGCAGCAGCACATGCTGCGCAGCATCTTGGCATTTGATGGATGATCAGCTAGTAGCTGATCAGCCAACGTATGGCAGAATGCTAGTAGCGTCAGGGACACCTGTAGTCCACCGTCACTGAGGGCTGAGCCGCTGGTGGCAGCGTACTAGTGGTACCGATGGTACCGATGGGGAGCTTCACGCCCGTTGACTGGAAAAGAACGACAAAAACAAGCAACGCAGCCTCACCAGCAATACATCACTGCAGCAGTAAACGATGGGCCACAAAGCAGGCATACATGCACCCCCTACTTGTACTACAACTACTGCTGCTGCTCCTGCTTCTTTGCGAGGAAAACATCCAATCAACACGCCTGTGCTGAAAGTGACGACCTGAGAGTGTCACTGACAACACTACACCAGGGCAACCTCAGGCTACAAAGGCGCAGAAGACTGTCAGTGCTCGTTCCCCCTAGGCATCGTGGCTACTGGGAACAGCACTGACCAGGTTTTGTTTTGTTTGCAGGTAATACTAGAACAAGTAGAAGGAGCAGCAGCAATAGAGTCTGAAGTTGAAGCAGCCATGATGGCCTGGGGGCGCCGTCTTGCTATGTGAGTATGCATGATGTTGCATTGTGCTTCAATGCTTGTAATTTATGCAATCGGCAACTTTCTTTATATAGTAGTAGTACAGGACCTGGCCAGGTCCTGTACCATGGTACAGGAGCCCAAAGACAAAAGTCATGTCCATGGCTAAGGAAGGTGGATGGTTGCGCTTGTAAAATGTCGTATGTACGCAGTTTAACTCAACTGGCAGCGATCAGCAGCGAGCTGGCTGCAACTCTTTAAACTGGCAGCTGTAGTCATTCGTGAAGAAATGTTACAGCGCGAATTGATTTGCCCACGCGGCAGCTACACATCCTAAGACGCAAAGGCTCGGTTCAATGGTTTTTCTACGCATTAAATTCGCGCACTTTCAGCGTGACAGCGTCTGAGAGCGGTGAAAAGGGAAAAGCCACTACAGGGCGGAACGGTAGAAAGTATTGCAGATGACATGATTTCGCTGAGGTATCTTGTTTTTGCTTGCTTGACAAAGCCATGATCTGCCGCGGAGTGAGGTGGTTGTCGTCTTTCACTTGGGACTTCGTTGCTCAGCCTTCCCGATCGATTGGCCCTATGAAGACAACGCGCAGATACATTATGCCGATTACGCCAACTACTTGCATTATCCCTTGCCCTGAATCTCCCAAACAACGCGCGTACACGCACTGTGCTTGTGACATAGACTGCTGCACTTGGATGCATACCCACCTTGAGCACGGCTGTCAGGACAGCAGAGTGCGCCAACAGTGCACTCAACCATCACATGTCTACCTTTGCACAGCAGCAGCTGCGTGTGCAAGACTGCAAGCACCCTGCAAGTGTGCGTGGCTAGGTACCCAGCTGGGTACAGGATGCATCCTGCAGGTAAAGTCACAGCACAGCACATGCCGCACATCCAAGGGTGTGCAGATTGCAGAGCAGACGGCTAATTGTGATATAAATACCGTGCTGTTGACTTGTTCTTGCTGCACAGATGAAGAAACACCGCCAGTTCTGAGGCCGCGGGTGTCCACTCAGGTTGCTGGTGTCCCTGGCAAGACTACTAGTGTTCCATCATGGAGTCGACGAATAGGACAGGCTACAAGTGCCGGATATGCAAGAAGCCTGACCCACCAAACGCGCGCAATGCTGCATGCAACGAGGACGAAACGATCGATTGGTGGCAGTGTGGGGCCTGCACCGGCTGGTACCACGAGGTCTGCCTGGATGACCCGCAGCATGCGCTGGGCGATGCCTGGTGCCCTCAGTGCGAACAGCGCTCAGCTGAAGATTTCATAGGGCTGGGAGACTTTGGCCAGCATGGCGCGACACGCCTCAACTACACCCTGCAGGGAGTGGGCGAGGACGTGCTGGCGTGCATTAATGCCGCCAATCTGATAGGCCGCCACCTGGGCGCAGGCAGCAGCCAGGCATGGTCCCTAAGGTGAGCTGATGATTGTATGCAGTCAGCATGTCAGCATGTTGACTTGCGCATGTTAGCAATCAGCGAGCCTGCAAGTCAGCTCCCGGCCTTCACATGTACACCTATTCCCGCATGGATGCGCAACCATGCATGCATGATTTCATAGAACCACGAAGCGACAAAGCCAGGTGCTAGCACTGCTAGTTGCAGGCTAACATACAGCTTCAAACCATCTGTGCAGCTTTCCAACCAAGTAACAGGGTCGATAGTACCACCAGCAATGATGTGCTGCTGCGTCACCCCTGCCTGCGCACACACCTCGTATCTGTCTGCATTGCAGATGGTGCGACAGCTGCTGGATGAGTGCGACAGTGAGTGCAGGCTGCTGGGATCATCTCGCACTAGCCTGATGGGCATTTTGGGCGGCAGCGGCATGGGCAAGACAGTCATCCTCAACTGCCTGATGCTGAGGTCTTCAGACAAGGTGTACCTGCCAGATGCGCCGTCACTGGCGCCAGAGAAGGTGCGGCAAACAGTTGAACTGCTGTTTGCTGGACAGCCGAACTCGGGAGACATCTGTTGTCGTTTTCCATCCCCCTGTACGTTGTTGGCAAAACAGCAGAACTCGTAACACATCTGGTGTTGCCAATGCCTATGTGTGGTGGTAACTAAAGCTTTGAGCACCTTCAACTTCAGCAGAATGTGCGAGTAGGGTTCTGCAGCCTGCAGTTTGCCAATGGCCTCTCGTGTTGTAGAGTGCGCGCATGCCTGGCACAGAAAACTGCTGCGCTGGCGGCCGCCTCCAACGCATTGGTCATACACCAAACTACAACACACCCATTGCGTGAACTGCAGATGATCCGCCAGCAGCTGCAGCACCTCAAGGCGTGTGGCTATGTCACCCAGGGCCTGCTCGCCTTAGGGGGCAATGCATTTACAACATGGAACCCCCAGGAGGACCACGCCAGCTTTGGCAGGGTAGCATTCAGCAGAGATGGCCTGCTGCTGGAGGCGCAGCGCCAGCAGCTGCTTGGCGCAGATGCAGCGGCAAAGGCGGGCCTGGTAGATGCATTCATTAGCGGCCAGCCCCTGCCGCAGCACCAGGGGTCGCTGCTGCCAGTGTTCCAGCACGGCCGGGGCCGGGAGGTGACTTCGTGCCAGAATGTGGTGGTGATGAAGGGCAGCAGGGTGCGCGTGCTGATGCTGCCATTCTCCGCCCGGCTGCTGCATGAGGTGGTGATGACATGCAAGAGGAAGGCTCAGGAGCTGTCAGGCTACTCTCTCGAGCAGGAGGCACTGGATGTGAGTGTGCAATGCTTGCTGCAGCTTTGACAAGTGCTGCAAGCATGATGATGCATATGGCCGCATTCCTGTTTTTATGGTCGGCGGCGGCTGCCCCAGCGATGACACTGCCAGCTTGCGTGCGTGTCCTTGCGACTGTCTGTGCGTGTGCGGTAAAGAGCTTCGGCCCCTGACGTATCAAATGCTTCCAAGCTCTCTCCATGAGCCATCACACTTTCAATTCAGACTGGCTGCTGCCAGGAGTGGCAGGTGCATGCTGCAAAAGTGTGTTTGGTGCCATCAGTCGTATGAGTATGGCTCTGATGGCAGTGCCACTGTGCCTTGCTGCAGGTGCTGTTCCCAGGCACTGAGCTGGCCAACCTGTCTGAGACACCCAGGGGCCTGCAGAAGCAGCTGAACCCAGAGCTGCGCAAGTGCATGCGCCTGGGGGAAGCTGTTGATGTGGTGCTGCCAAACAAGAGCAGGCAGCACGACTTGCTGTTTGTGCAGCAGCTGCTGCGCCGCCTGTGCGGCATTGAGGGAGCGCCAGGGGCACCTCAAGCAGCAGGGGGACCCATTCGAGAGGCCTGGACATACCTCATCTGGCAGGTGGGTGCATGAACACACATGCATCAAAAAATGTATCAGATGTCGTCAGTGCCAACATGCAGTGCAAACCTCATGTGTTTGGCAGTGCACCAGACAGCTGAAGTGCGGCAGAGCAGCAGCAATGTAAGAGACCGGCAGGGCGGCACCTGTCCTCGTGGCTGCTGGCCATGCTGCGCCTGACTTGGGTTGTAAATCCCCGTTTGCGGCTGCCTTGCCAGGTGTATGTCTTCATCGATGACGGGCCGCTGCCACCTAGCAAGGGGCTCATGGATGTGCCGGGCGAGGACGAGAGCCCCATGCGCGCTGTGATCCGCAGCGAAGGATTCAAGCAGGTGGACAGCCTGATGATGGTGCTGGACAAGACGTTCCTGGCAGCAGCGCCGGTGAGCAGCGCTGTCCAAAGCATCATCTGCTGTGTCAGTTGCTCGGCAGTGAACCCTTACATTTGTTGTGCATGACAGCGCAGCACCCTTGCTAGCCGCTATCGAGGCGTTGTTAGTATTGCAAATTGCACGCGAGAGACACACAACATACTAGGCATTTCTGGCACTGTGGTTGCGTCACACATGCTGCGTCCATAGCACTGAGCTACTGCGTGGGTAGCCGTGATAATCACATGCATCTCATCTGCAGGACAACCATTGCGGTACACATGATGATGTCTGCTGCTGTGCCTGCTGCCACGCGTGTCTTCAACGCAGGGCAGCGCACTGCACATGCTGTGGAATGGAGCAAGCGAGCAGGCTCGCCTGAAGCAGCGCATTGTGCAGGGAGAGGTGTCGCTGCTGGTGGTGATGAACGAGCGCAGCTGGAGCAGCTACAAAGTGAGGCTCTGCTGTGCAGCAGCATCCGGGTCCAGGCCGCTGCCGCTATGGCGCCCACTGCCCCTGCCGCCCTCTCCCTCTACTCTGGAATAGGGATAATTATGTTACCGATCAAGCGACAGTGTCAACGCCATCGGCGCCGCGCCGCACTGGAGCGGCAACAGGAGGGAGCACTGCTCCTGTATCAGCTCTGTATGCCTGTGCCAGAATAGTTCTGCTGCACCCTGATACAACCATGCCCAGTGCAGGCGGTGCACACATGCCAAGTCCAGAAGGCTTAGCTGTTTACCTGCCACTCTTACCATGCTTTTGCACCGAAATACACAAGTTCGCTCTTCTTGGTGTGCCTGCCTGTTCCTGCTGTGCTGCACGCTGCTGCAGGACATGGACAGCAGCAGGCATGCGCTCGAGACAGACTGCAAGAGGTATGCCAAGCGCAACAGGGACCACCTTGCTGCTGTGCTCAGGTCCAAGGTGCAGCAGGAGCAGGACAAGGCCAGCATGCAGGCGCTGGCTGACAGCACACCCATCCTCATGTACCGGCCTATGGTGGCTGCAGCCATCCTGCTGGCGGTGGCTGCTGGTAAGCTGAGCGTGGACGACACCCTCAAGAGCCACCTGGAAGCCACAGGGCAGCTGGCACTGTTCAAGGCGCTCGGCAGCAACAGCAGGTGCGAGGGCGGAAGAGTGCTGTCGGCAGGATGATGCCGGGGCCTATCATGCGCGCTTACAACAGACAAAAATGCCCACGCAGCACGGTTGAGGTCGCATAGTATAGCTGCAACTGCGCGGCATGAACTCCCGAGCCAACAACCGCAAGCTGGCCGACTTGCACTGAGCGCGCTAACACAGGTGCACGCATTAGGCCAATGTGCAGGCACAGCCACACTGCCAGTTTGCAGGCAGCGTCATAGATACAGTAGTATTTGGCAGGGTCTGCTGCCGTGTGCCGCCCTCAGCTGACCTGTCGTCACGCCTGCTGCCACGTTCAAACACCTTCCGCTGCAACAACCAGGGCGTCTGTGCTGCCCTACATCCAGCGCTGCATGGGCAGGATGCAGCGCATCGATGCGCTGGGACAGTTTGTTAAGAATGCTGCAATGAACAGCACAGTGGCGGAGCTGGAGGAGCAGAAGCAGCTGCTGGACAAGCTGATGCCACACCTGGCAGAGTATGCCAGGATCGACAAGCCCGCTTCCAAGCACCTAAGCAAGGCAGAGCAGTGAGTACACACACACGCGCATGGGTGTTGCAATTGTCAAACACTTAGTTCCAAAATTGCTTAGCATCCCTGTCTCGTGGTCCACCTGACAATCCGAAATTTCGGCCCAGGTCTCTGCGCACTCTCTTTGGTCAGCTGCCTACTCAGCACATATCCAGCTCGCTGACACTGCGTACTCGCTGCACAACATGGGCAGCAGGATTGCTGAGGTACTTGAACATTGCTGCATTTGCTCACGCAAATGCCCTGCTTGCGTGCCTATACTGTTCACATGCTGAGCAGGCTGCAGGAGCACCTGCGCAAGCAATCCATGCGCAACCCCGGCGCAGAATTCAAGCCGCCAGACATGGAGTGCTACAGCAAGCTGAGGGTAGGTTTTTTTGTGAAAGGCCGACTCCGCGCAGCTTGCATAGGCGTCAGTAGGTTGCAATGCGATCTTACACACGCGACGCCGATCATCAAATGGTGTGCTTGCACCCAAGGCACGATGCATGTGCTAAGCAGTACGTATGAAGCGGCAATCATGTGTTGCACATATGCATCGTCACTGATGCATGCAGAGATATCTAACGGCAAACCGCTTCTATCCTCCTCTCGCACATGGCCAGGCCACTAACATTCTGCCGCACGGCATCGCCCGTGCATTGCTGTGCAGGGTGTGTGGCTGACGGAGGGCAAGCATCAGGTGGAGCAGCTGCTGAACGACAGCTGCAGCTTCCTGAGTGGCAGCAGCCAGATGCAGCTGCCTGAAGATCTGAAGTCAGTCAAGCAGTGCAAGGAGTTTGGACGGCAATTGCAGGTGATGCGGCAGGACGTGCAGGACGGCACCTGCCTGCTGCTGCAGCCAATGCTGGACTGGACTGAGAAGGTGGGCCTGGAGTGCCTCACGCCGCTCATTGAGGCAGTGGCCACCATGCAGCACAGGCGGCTGCAGTACGCAGTGCAGCAGCTGCAGGAGCAGGGGGAAGGCCTGCCAGAGGGCAGCATGGCTGCCATAGTGGTGCAGATGTACCTGCAGCATGTACTGCCAGCGATGACGTACACTCCCAGCATGGCTACGGACTCGCGCGGCATCGGGCAGAAGCTGCTGCGCAGCGTCCGCACAGAGCTGCTGGCGCTCATGGTGGCGCAGCTGGACCGGCTGCTTGGAGAGCTCAAGGGCACAGTGCGGCAGCACGAGACAAAGCTTGGCGCAGCAGGCGCCGCTGCTGCTGCAGCAGCGGGCGACGCAGCTGGCAGAGCGCCTGCGCCTGAGAGCAGCCTGAAAGTGACAGCGGACTGCTGCCAGCCAAAGCAGCTGCTGATGAGAGTGGTGGAGTGCAGCTTACCAGAGCAGGCACCCAATGCCAGCACGCCTGAGCTGTTCACCCGGTCGGTGCAGACCATGCTGGTGGCGCAAGTGGACAAGCTGGTGGTGGCGGAGCCGACACCAGAGCTTGACATGCCGACTGCAGCTGAGACTGTGAAGCGCCTGGCAGCAGACATGCTGCTGCTGTCCAACAGCGAGGCCGCCGCAGAGTTTGCGCAGCACACCGTGTGGCTGACATGCAAGACCATCACGAGCTTCCTGAACCAGCACGGCGAGAAGGCAGCGCAGCAGGCGACGGAGCTGCTGCTGCTGCAGCACCAGCACCGGCGCCTGGTGGCAAAGTACAGCATCAGCAGCATCGTGCTGTTTGACAGCACACCACTGCCAGGAGGCTGGGAGGACTTTACAGAGCTGGCAGAGATGCGGGACACAGCAGTGGTGGAGATGGGCAGCAGCGAGTGGCGCAAGCAGCTGCCGCCAGGCATGCAGGTGCAGCAAGAGCACAGCGTCAATGTCAAGCGCATCTGCGAGGAATTTGCTGCCCATGCCGTGGGCTTGGAAGGCAAGGTGGGTGGGAACATTCAAGGAACATTTGAACGCAACGTCAAGTAGCTTGCAACCAGTCAAAACATACGTTTGACAGTCAAATTTGCTGGCCATGCCGTGGGCTTGGAGGGGAAGGTGAGCAACAGTGCTCACAGGTTACAGGTCCTGACATTTCAGAAGCAGGCAAGCCTGCCTTGAGCAAGTGCTCTGCCGAGCGTAGTCAACTTTCCGCAAAAACACCAAGGGCAGGCCTGAGCGATTGCTTTACCAGAAGATGTCCTGAACTCCTGCACCTGATAAGTGATCAACATCAATGTGGACATATAGCTGCATGGATGCAAATGGCAAACCGGAGTCATCTACCCCTCAGGCTCTTACAGGAAGTGCTGCTACCACCCTGCCATCATCAGGCTGCCCCAAGTACACACGTGCTGTCGCTGCCGCCGCTTCAGGTGTTTGATGTCGCCTCCAATGCGCCTGGGGAGGGCCGTGCGCTGCTGCTGAGCGAGCACCGCCACCAATCCCAAGCACTGCGTGATCTGCTGTCTGTCCACCTGCTGAGCATCACCCAGCGCGAGCTACAGATGGGCAAGGACCACCACATGCAGCGACTCACAGGCATTACTGCTTGCCAGGCCATGATCAGCGGAGCACTGCAGCATGACCCGTGGATAGTGCTGGCGGTGCTGTCGCTGCTCACAGGCAACATGCTGCACGTGCTTGTGCAAGGCGACGCAGCGAGTGAGGCGGCAGCAGCAGCAGCAGCGGCACCAGCCGGCTCAGTAGACACAGCAGACGCAGCAGCAGCACTTGTGCAACTGGCACAGGCCAGTCAAGCACGCCGCGCAAGCAGTGCTGCAGCTGCCAGCACGAGCACCGGGGGCCGCAGCAAGCAGTCCAACAGGAAGCGCGGCAGGCCCAGCAGCACTGTCATCGTCAAGATTGATGCTGTGAAGGGCTCCGACAATGCACCTTTGCGCTACAGCCTGCCAGCAGCAGCAGCAGCAGGCGGCAGGGCTACGCGCCGCTCATCTGAGGCGGCAGCCCTCGGCAGGTGCCGGCGCGTCACAAGCCTGCGGCTGCTGCTGCGGGGTGGGGAGTGGCGTGTTGAGGTGCTGTCCTCGCGGCTGGTGGGCCGGCAGCTGGCCAGGAAGGACGAGAGCAGGCCTGGCAGTGTGCGCTGCGGCTAGGCGGAGACCTGCTGCCAGCCCGCGAGCCGCTGAACAACTATGTGGAGTGTGCGCTGTGTGCAGCTGAGGTGGCGCCAGAGCTGCACTGCCGCAGCTGCCACTTCAGTGCACACAGGCGCCACCTGCCTGTTGGGCAGCAGCCGCAGCGGGGCGGGGCGCGGTGGCAGTGCAAGGTGTGCTCTCTGCGTGGCCTTGCTTGAATGAGCGAGTGAGTGAGGGACTACCCAGGCAGCTCTGCAGCTCCTGGGTAAGATGAGGCTCTGAGGTGAAGGTGGCCAGGGGCGGCGCCCCTGAACTATACATCCTCCACCTGTATGCTTGAGGCAGGCGGATGGAGCTTGATGTGCAGCTCGCTTGATAGCACTACATGACTACTTTTTTTTGGGTGACGGATGGTTGCTTTGCAGGCTCATATCCCACACACTGCAATTCGCTACCACGGCACATTGTGTTTAACTTTAATTCAAAAACGTCTGCCGCCGAACACACGGAGACAAGTTGCAGCAGTCTGCTACACCATATCACCTCAGCTGCAACCAGGACATAGCATCAATGGGCTGATGCGCGCAAGCATAGCAGAGTTACATGTGACTGACGGCAGAACATCCGCTACAACCAGGGATTGCGCAACACTCCGTAACACAGCCAGCCAGCAGAAAGCACCGCAACCTGATCATGCACTTGCACACTCTTCTGGTTGCTGGTGGGACCCTTTTTACATCAGGAGCACAGCAGCAAATCTGGCAGGCAATCCACAGTGCACAACACATCATCAACAGGGGCCTCAGCACAATAGTTTGACCATACTCGGTGCCTGGGCATGTAAACATGAATTCATACCAAAAAATACACCTACATACGCCACTACACTACACAAGCTTGCAAGCCCTCAGCCAGCAGCCACTGGTTCCCACACATTGCCACTTCCTGCAAGCCGCGCCAGCTGCACCTGCCTAGTCCCCCTGGCCACATCCATTGCCAGCAGCTGCGGCAGTGACAGGAAGCTGTAAGGCGCCCCAAGCCCTGGATAGTTCCATGCCATCTGCAGCGCTGCCGAGCAATCCAGAAGCTGTAGCGGAGTGCCTGGCTTTGCATCTTGAGGGCTGCCTTGCAGGCCGACGCAGCTGGCGCGTGCGGCTGCGCTCGGTTTGAATTCAAATGTGACAAACTTCATGTAGAAGTCGCAGGTCGGGGAGGTGTCGCCTATTATATTGAATACCTGCTGGGCCCGACCCGTGCACTTTGCCACGATGAGCTGCTTGGCAGCGTTGGCGCTGCCGCCTGCTGCTGAGTGTGCAGTGAGGCAGAGGTCTGTTTTGTTGTTGGGCCTGTAGCGGATCGAGACGCGTGCAGGACCCTTGCCTGCAACAGCAGCAGCAGCAGCAGCAGCAGCAGCAGCCGTCATCAGGTTTCATTCTTGATCAGGCTTCGGGGCTTAAACCATACATGTGCCATGTTGATTTGGCTCATTTTGTGTGACGTGCTGTGTCTGGCCAGGCTGCTGTGCAAGGCTGCCGGCAGCATAGCAATGGCAGCAGGCACCATGCTAGGCATCGCAATGCAATGAGCTGCTGCATGTTTGAAGAAGTGTGAAGATGAAGGAGCCACAGGTGCTGCTTCAGCAACATGTGCAATAGCCTATCAAGGTTGACATGCTGGCAGGCCATGCTGCATGCTCACTTCCTGGGGGGCAGGCTACACTGCTTGCCGGGGCAGCAGCTGCTGCCAGTGCACTGCCTTTCAGTGCACTGCCATCTGCACACACTGCAGACAGTGGAGCGATGATAACTTATATATTTACAGCTTGATTATTGAGCTGTGGTGGTGTCACGAGGCCTGCTGCTGCTGGTGTGCTGAGTAAGCAGCACACTCATGCTGGTGTTCTGTTGGCATGCAAAGACAAAGCTGCTGTCGCCGCTTGCTCATTGTTCAAGAGAACTTGGTATTCATGCAGGTTCCTTCTGCAGGCCAACCCAGGCACTCAAGATGTCCACAGCTCTGTGCAAAGCATACCATGTGCAGGGCTAGCCTGACTGCTGCCTCTTGCAAGCTAATCTCACCCGCACCCAGCACGCATAGGAAACACCACAGCGCAGCCACGGTCGCTGACATACTTCTAGGAAGGTAGTTATCTAGTACATGAGTCTGCAATGTCAGGCGGCCGCTGTCCTGTCAGCTGCGTCGCATTGAAAAAACCGGATACGTTTGGTCGGTGTACGTTCCTGACTGCACTCGAGGCCGCGGTCTGCTACACATTGGCCGTGATGAGACTCCCGAGCAGTGCAAAGACGCCAACGTACTTTATAGCTCGACACCCCAGCAGCTGGCTGATGAAGGTCACCCGAAGGGCATGCATGCTACAGTGCCACGTGGCTGAACCGCTTTGTACCAGCCCCGTTGCGCCCCACCTTGAATATGTGAATCAACTACATGTACATGAGTGTACACTCTTTGTCTTGCAGCACCAAGGGGTGTGAACATGAGGGCCGTGCACAGCCTCCCACCGTATCAGGCCGCATGCATTCATTCAATGATTGGTTGCTGGCACACAGGGTCCGCTCATGTTGCGGCGCTTCCTTTCACTGCACGCTTGCATGCAGAGGGGAAGGTGGGCTGGGGGCAACTCAGGTGAACATAGGCAGAGCTACATTGTTGCAAGATGGTTAGCACCTTCCGTCGCCTGCGTGTGCTGCTTCTCTATGTAAACCGCCGTCAGCAGCGTTTCAGCAGCAGCAGTCTCCGTCTATTGGTGAGCTTGGGAACATGCTGCAATTTATTTGATAACTTGAAAGGGTTACACTGTCACCACACAAACATACGCCAGCCAGATGCGTACGCATACTTTCCAGAGTCCGCACAGCCCCACTTACAGGCCAAGCAGTGGGTTGCACCAGGATGAAGCACATCACCGCTCAACAACACAGACGTAGGCTTCTGCTCATAATCCCAGGCGGCTGATCAACCCCCATCATCTGTGCAGCACAAGACTGGATCAAGCAGTGCCCGTTTACACAATGATGCAAGCGTCACCATCTGCCAATGACAGGCGCACATCCGCCTCGTGCTCAGTCCCTTCGTGTACCAGGCCACTTGCGCTGCATCATTACTGAGAGTGCAAACAAAATAGGCACGCACGGCATGCAAGCAGGGTCAAATGTCTGCAGCAGTGCGCAGGTCGCACCCGGTCTGTTGCCGCACAAGTCAACACCCTCTCCTGGCTCGTCCCTCGAGTACTCAAACTAGTTGGCGTGCTGAGCGCACCAGCACCACACGAGCCACAGCCCTGGCACAACAAGACACCCGTACCAGTACATGCCAACAATGCATGCCCACAGATCACATGGCAACAGCAGCACGGTGCACAATGGCACACCCGGCTCTGCTGACAGTTGCTGCCAACCACACACCTGAACAACAGCAACACAGCCATGATGCGTAGCACACACGTGCTGTCAGCTGTCAATGCCACACAAATCCCTCGAGTACTCAAACTAGTTGGCGTGCTGAGCGCACCAGCACCACACGAGCCACAGCCCTGGCACAACAAGACACCCGTACCAGTACATGCCAACAATGCATGCCCACAGATCACATGGCAACAGCAGCACGGTGCACAATGGCACACCCGGCTCTGCTGACAGTTGCTGCCAACCACACACCTGAACAACAGCAACACAGCCATGATGCGTAGCACACACGTGCTGTCAGCTGTCAATGCCACACAAACTATTGTCCAAATGCTGGCCCAATCGAATTGTCCGCTGTTCCCACCCATTCACCTCAAAAACTGTGTGTTGAACCCCTGCCCCACCCCATTCTCCCCAATCCATCTGACACAGGAGATCCAAGCCATTGCAGGCAGGTGTTATACCAACAGCACTGCAACAGGCCGCTCCCGTGAGCAGACTTCACATCATTGCGCATCCGGAGCCGAGCACAGCGCGACATGCACCTGTGTGGCAACCACCAGCACTGCGTGCGCCGAGTTTGCTCCAAAACACAGAAGCTGGCGCCAGCACACACCAACATGCATGACTGCCACGTGACGCGAAGGCATCAACCGCGCACGCTGCCACAAAGGCGGCAGCAGCAGTGACGGATTCTCCAGCGCAACGCGCACCTAGCTGGCCAGTCAAAATGAGACCAACCGCCTCCCGACCATGCGCCTGTCAGTTTTTAAGTGCAGTTCTGCCCCTCAACAGGGTGGCAGGTGCCCATCATGCAGCGTGACAGGGAACACTGCCACAGGTGAGTGCAACAATCAAGAAGGAGGCAATCCGCGCCACTCCCCAGCCAGGCGCCTGCAGCCTACCACAATCCGTCAAAAAAAGAACATGCACCATGAGTGAATCAGCTGCCACTCGGCACATGCTGTGGCTGTAATTGTTGATGTCAGTGAGCACCAGCGCAGGCCGCAACAGAAGGTTTAGGCGGCCGTATCTGCCCAAGAAGATGGTAATGTACAGGCCGGCCACCACCCCCAACACATGTGAGATGTGCCAGGCTTGGATAAGATGCTGTTGTCACCGCTTCTGGATCACAGGGTGAAAGACAAAACGCGCTGCTGTTCACAAGATACAGAACAACAAACAGGCACGTTGCTGCAGGCACCTGAACAAGTGCGATGTCAGGCTCGTCCTCAGGGCTCAAACACTGTGTGTGACCAACATAGACAGACATGAGCAGCACATGGGTGAGCTGTCACATATGTCGCAGAGCAACAACACTCGAAGCCCACTCCTCGCCCGCCATCCTGCCTCTGCAATGCATGTGGCCAGTGTGCTGGTTGCGCACTCGCTGCAACACAGCACGCATGCCTTTGCAGGCACACCCAGAGACCAGCCAGCCAACATGTGATCTGTGAGTTTCCTGACAATCACCGACACCTTAGCTAGAAATATAGAGCAAGCGGCAGTGCGTGCGTGAGCCGCAAGGCGCACACGACACCCCTCTCTCACAAAGACTGAAAGACAAGTCCCATCCAATGGCCAAGCCTGCTGGTTTAGCAAAGCAAACCCCTGTTAGCAACATAAGATGCACTGTGAGAACAGCTGCACATATATTGGTGAAACGTGCTCTGCTATGGCAGACACACACATACCACTACATGGAAACACAGATCCCTCCGTAAGTATCACAAACACACACGTGCTGGCTGGT
Organism: Tetradesmus obliquus; assembly: GCA_030272155.1. Lineage (NCBI taxonomy): Eukaryota > Viridiplantae > Chlorophyta > Chlorophyceae > Sphaeropleales > Scenedesmaceae > Tetradesmus > Tetradesmus obliquus. The sequence goes on along the minus strand of CP126200.1, from coordinate 636,662 downwards.
CCACGCAATGATGCGCATGGTTATCCCATAACACACAGGCCGGACAAAGAACGCTGCAGATGCACAAATCCAAGAAATGCAAAGGGTCGACAGGCTGTTCGCCTGCTGCTAGAGGATCGTATTTCAGATCCTGGGGCAGTGCGCAGGTGCATGCATGCACTCAGCTATGGTTAGGTGGGCACAGGTGCAGCAGAGCTGCTGCCATGTGCCCTGCACAGCCCCTTGAGCACAGCTGCATTGCTCAAGGTACGAATGATGCGCAGCACCGAGCCCGCGCAACCCTTGCTGCCACGGCTGCTGAATAAAGAGAGCAAGGCCTCCCAAAATGGGTGTATGCCCTGCTGATTGGGGTGTTTTTTGATGGCTGATTATGCTGCAGGCTGCTGCAGGTGCCAACTGGTAACGTGTAACTGCATGAGGAGGCCGCCCTACATGCGGCGCATGCAAGCAACACGCCTGCGTGCGCAAACAAAGGATCCAAGTGCAGTGCCGTGCACGTACTCGGTGCACAGCGACGCTCACGGCAGCCTCCACAAAAGCCGCTGGCGTGAACAATTTTTGGTAACAAATTTTGACGCAATGCATTTTGGGTTGCGCCAGCACATGTGTGTAAAGAGGCTGTGATCCTCCTGCACATGACTGACACAGCACAGCATTGACACACGTCAGCCTGCAGCACCAGACGCGAAACAATACACTGCACAAAGACACAAGGGGTGAGATGCACCAAGCAGCTGAACACTGCACCCGCAGAAGCGGGGGGTGCTGCACCCCTATGTCCGCCCGACGATCCGAAGAACGCAACCCAATGTGTCCCCTCACCCAGCAGAAACTGGCCGCCACCTGACACACGCATTCTGCATCCCCAGGCGACACACATGCGTGCCTCTTTGCTCCAGAACAGCAACAACAACAAGAAGCTTGTGCTGCCACCAGACAAGCACCGATGCAAGCACACGCGCCAACCCGCGTAACCAACACATGCACAGCTGGACTACTCGTCACAACGGTGGTGTGCAGCAGCCGCGCAGCTATCTGCGCAGACTGCCTGCTGCCAAGTGCGGCCATCGTGTTCTCCTACCTAGAGCAAACTGCATCCAGCCACCCAGCAGGGGCCTTCTGCCCTGCCTGGTTCTTGCTGTGCCACCACATCTGTAACAACTGTTTGGTGGCCGGCTGCGGCTGCACCTGCTGCAATACCCAATCCTGCACCACAACAACCTGGCACCACAACCCAGCGGCAAACCACACGACCGCAGCGTGTTGCACTGCAGCACAGAGGCTGTGTGTCCCACACACGCGCTGCGGCTCTTTGGCAGCTGCTGCTGCATCAGCATGCGGCGCCTGCTGTGCTGCCAGCCGGGCTGGGCGTCACCGCTGCGCGCAGGCGCTTGATGCTCTGCTGCACCTCGTGCGCAGCCTTCTTGCGCGCATAGGCCTCCGGCACCTCTGCATCGTAGTGGCTGTTGTAGTACGAGGCACAGGCCTCTTGGTAGTTGAGCGGCAGGCCATCGCGCGAGGTCCTGCACACCATGACAGGGGGAGGAGCAGGCAAGCAGCAACTAGTCAAAACGCATGTTCACGAGTGAGAGATTGCAGTGCGTTATGCCTTGAGGCAATCAACACAGAAATGACTTTCTGGCAGCGCACGCAGAGCACGCACACCTGTCAGCTGCATGCTTGCATGCGACGTACACCGAGCGCGACAGAAGCAGTGCACGCACTCACCCCTCAAAGTGCACATCAGCTACGGCAGGAGTCACATGGTGCCCCATCAGGGGGCCCAGGATCATCTCAAAGGAGTCGCCCTTCTGCCACTCCATGCTGCCATCAGCACGCTGCACCACAACCTGCAAGGCGATGCAGGCACGCAGAGCAGGTACAGAATGAGTCACCATCTTGGTGTTGTCCTTGGAGCGCAGCAGAGCCAGGCATGCTGACAACAGCAAAAGCTTGCCTCATGTGCGCCTATACAGCCCTGAACAGAGTTCGACAGCGTCTGCATACCTCACAGACAAACTGTGCAGGGCGCACACATGTCCTGTACACAAAGCAGCAGCTGTCTCCTGCCCCGCCCACCTTAAAGGAGACCATCTTGGAGCTGTAGTCCCTGAGCGGCCAGTCCAGGCTCATGATGCCGCTCCATACGCCGCGCTCGCCTGCCAGCTGACTCAGCGCCAGTGCGCCGCCGTGCTCAGCGTCCCAGGAGCCCAGCGCGGGGTGGCTGCCCACCACCATCAAATGGTCACCCAGCTGCATGTCGCAGTGCACCTTGAACTCGCACCTGATGGTGTGCCGGCGCACCTGACGAAAACATCAGGCAGGACACAGCAAAGCAGGGTTGGTGAACAATGGCGCGCAGTAGGGATATTTATCTGGTCAGCAAAAGCATTCCCTGCTGCGCAGTACAGGACTTTGATTAGTCCTACTGCTGAGTCATGCTCCTGACTCGTGCTGTTGAGTCACGCTGCAGAAACATGCCACAGCTTGCAGCACAGCTGGCTGTCTTTTGCCCTACATGTGCCTGCATAACTCTGTCACCGTGTCGTGCGTATAAGCTATGCACAAAAACACCAATGCTGAGTCTTGTGCCCTCACCTCCTGGGGCTTCGGAATGACACAAGCAGCAGCAATCACCGGTGTGCGCGCTGGCACAGCAACACTGCTGGCTGCTGCTGGGGACTGATCATCCCCACTTGACATGGAGCTGCAGGAGCTGCAGCTGCTGAGCGATGTGCTGTCCAGTGTGCGGCGGGGCAGCGGCACGCCGGCTGTGTTCAGCACTGACTCCATGGCTTGAATCTGCACATTTTGAGCCCGGCTCTTGCGCATCAGCTGCTGGTTCCGCTGCTGCACCTCGTCAAAGCTGGATGAGTCATCCAGCAGTAGTGCTGCTGCTGTGTTTCCTGCAAGCCGCTGTTGTTCCTGCAAGCTTTCGTCTGCTGCTGCCACATCTGCTGCTGCAAGTGTGGCCGCGGCTGGCACTGCGAAGCCACGGCTGGCAAGCACACTGTGGAGGGTAGTGATGCGGGCTGCTCGAAGCTCTATCAATGTCTCGGTTGCGTTGTTTTTGTGCAGCAGCGTCCTGCAAAGGGAGAAGAATAAGTAGAGGGTGTAAGGCTATGAAATGCTTGTTACACTTGGTGTCAGGCAAAGGCATTTGCAATAAATACTGGGTTAACCCAAGGTGCACACCAAAGGTAACAAAAACGGGAACTTCAACTGGTCACAGTGTTTGCCTGGCATGTACACAGCGGTCAAACACGTTTGGCGCCAACAGCGCTGGCAGTGTGCCGAAGTAGCAGTCACTCACGCAATGTCTACTGGGTAGTCGGTGCTGCTGTGGGGTTCTTCCGAGAGCTGCGGCTGCACTGCGAAGTATGGGAGTCGGTGTTGCAGCAGCTGCTGCTGTTTGCAAGGGTCAGCAGCAGCAAGCGCTGCTGCACCACCACCTGCTGCATAGTCTTGCTGGAATGCTTGGGAAACCAAGCTGTGCCTGCAAGGCTGTTGTGCGTGCTGGATACCCGGCGGAAGGTGGCAGAGAAGAAGGCGGATGCCAAAACGAGGAAAGGGTCAGTGAAGGCGGACAGCGAGGCAGGTTCCGGCGTCGACCCGTAAGGTCGTTATACTACTTGGAGGTGGCTCCGTGCTCTCGTGACTGTGCTGGCTGCTCACTTGGTGGCCTAGAAGACAGGCGCGGGACGGCAACTTGCTGGTAAGCTTGCCTTGCGACGCTATGCTATGGCCAGCGGCGGCACTCTTTCGAGTCAACAACGATGTCTGCATTATTAAAAGCTGCTTATATGCTTAGCGTGGACTGTCTATGAAAAGATGCTTGTTGGCAACTCCTATCCGGACGTGCTTCTATAGTGTGTTGCGTGTCTATATCAGCTTACGACAACATTTTGAAACCATCAATGTGGCGACAACGTGGAGTGGTGCCGTATAGATCCACCCGACACCGAACAGCGACATTGTCATTCGTGGCTTAATTTGGTGGGCTCGCTGAAAGAAGGCGCAAAACGCCTGTTTTTTTTACGCATCATTTCAGAAGCGAGAGCTGGGTTATACGAGCAAGGCACACAGTTCAGTTACCATATGCTGATTCACCGTGCTCGGCCCTACAGCACAAGAGCTGTGCCAGCACAGGCCGATGCTTCACCAAACTTGTAACTGGCTCAAGAACCTCCTGACCAGAGCTTGCATCGGTACTCCACTCAACGGGCCACCACAGCACCGTGACTCACTGTGAACATCATCTGAAAAGCCGCCAGCCAGGCTGCACCAGGACCATGCAAGAGTGTCTCCTGCTAAGAACAGGCAGACATGCCTTTTCTAGACCAACACGCGGTGGGTAGATGGCAGCAGCAGTACTTCTGGCTGTACAGCAATGGTCACACACACACGGACATGCAACTGAAGTTCTGCGCTGGCGCCGGCAGCAAGCCTGACACCAGCAGGGCCTGCATGGGGCCTACATCAACAAGCGTGGCTAGAAATGCCTAGACGGCATCCTGGCCAGAACATACATCCATCCAGCAAAAGCCTCCCTTTGCGCTGTCAGGTAACAGCAGTGCTTCAACATGCAGGTGCAAAGCCAACCGTTGTGATAATGACCTGACCAGCCTGGCTGAGCCCACTGTAGCTGAACTGCTGGCATCCCCAGCCACCACATTCCAAACATGCCTGAACACACTTCTGGACAACTTAAGCCACAGCAACGGTGCAACACTATTGTGCTGCTGATTGCAACAAACAACAATTCACCCACGAGCGGGACACCATTTCATGGTCGGGGCCGTGACACAACCAACAACAGCAACAAGAAATGCCTCACAGCTGGCCTATCAAACAGCAGCCAAGCAACCAAACCGGCTGCTCAGCCTGCCACCCCAGCCACACCTGTTACGCAAACTTCAACTGCCTTTGCAGGCAGTCAAGCACCTAAACCAGCCACGAAACCAAGGCAGCTTGCGCCGCCGCTTGTTCTTTTTCTTTTTGAGGGGCAAGGAGGTCGCATGCAGCATACGGATGCTGCCATGCTTGCACCCTGCGCCCAGCAAGCATTGCTGAAGGAAAGCATACACAAACGGCACACACTGTTCACATAACAACTGCACACTGCCCAGGCACAGAAAGTGCCAAGCACGCAACTAGCCACAAGTCCAACACCCCTGGGTTCTGCGGAGGCCGCTGCTAAAAGTACAACAGAAACCCAGGCCAACCACAGGCTGCCCTTCAAACCCTACCACCCTCTTCCCTGCCCCGTCCCCGCCCCTTCTATAGAAGAAGACATAGACACAGCAGCAGCCCAGCAGGTGCCGCATGTGCCATACACAATCTGATGAGCCAAGAGTAGCAGGGCCCTGCAACATCCACAGCTGAGCTGCAGCACAAGCATATACACACAACTGCAACGACACATGCACAGTGTTTCAACTGCAGTGACGCACCCTGCAGATCAAGGGTGTAGTAGTCTACAGCAACCTACTTGAATGAAAACAAAAGCGTATGCGTATGTACCATCCTGCCATGCACATGCAGATGCAGTTGCGCGCATCCGCGCACTTCAACAATGATTTTCAACCTGCTAGCATGCAAGCAGCTTGCTTGCCGCATGATGGCCTGCTGCGTGCAAAAAGTGTTTGGCAAGTCCTGCTGGTTGCCAGTGGGGAGGTATTGCTGCACAACCCTGTTTGTTGGCGAGTTATAGCAGCTACATGCGCCTGCCGCATCATCATCCCATAAACCCTGCTGCCATCATCCTGCGTGCCACTAGTCAAAAAAAGTGCTGCCCTCAAGGGCTAATACCAGCCAGCATGCACTGACTGCAGGATCCCTGGCACTGCGGCTGCGCCAAATACTGCCAAATTCTTGCGCCACACAGCAGACTTCACCCGCCATCCTGCCATATGCGGATTCAACTGAAGTCGTGCTTCACCTGGAGCGGCTTGTCATCGCTGCTGCTGCAACTGCTGTGCCGTTTACTCCCCAAGACAGAAGGATGTATGCGTCATCCCGCCACTTGCGTGGTCCGCTTGAAGTCCTGCTTCACCTTCTGCCGCTTGCCGTCGCTGCTGCTGCTGCGGTGGCGGCGGCTTGCTGTCCTACTGCTCTGCTGCTGCACCAGATACAAGCCTCCCAACAATTGTGTGAGTTATTGGGCAGTTGTGCTTCACCTTCACCAGCTTGCCATCACTGCTGCTGCTGCCGCTGCTGCTGCTGCTGTGCTGCTGCGTCACATGCTCGCGGTCGACTGGTGATCACTTGAAGCACTTGAAGTCGTGCTTGACCTTGAGCAGCTTGCTGTCATGCTGCTGCGGCTGCTACTGCTGCTGCTGCTGCTGCGCCAGATACAAGCATCCCACAGCTGTGTGTGTATGCTGATCACTTGAAGTCGTGCTTGACCTTGAGCGGCTTGCCATCGCTGCTGCTGCTGCTGCCGCGTGCCTCCAACGCGCAGTTGGGCCCCGCCTGCCAGCGCCAATACTTGGGCTCCTTGTCAGCCAGCTGCAGCACCGCCTGCAGCAGCAGAAACAAGAAAGACAGTACAAACACATGAGTGTTCGCGTAAACCCTCACCTGCAGCACCGCCTGCACAGCAGGACACAGCAGCACACAGCACACAGCACACAGCAACAGTGTGTGTGCCAAGGCAGGAGCGGCTCCACAAGCATGCAGCCTCAGCCCTTCCACAGACTTTTGCAAGCTGAGGCAAGAAAGAGCAATGGATCCCCGTGCTGTTGCTCACCCAAAAACAGGGGAACATGTACAGCCAGGCAGCGCAACATGCAGCGCTCACCTTGTACGTCACTGTCGTCCCCACAGGGAAGGGCAGGCTGACCGACCAGGTGTGGCCCTCGCCCCACTTCATCTTGGCTGCCTTGGCAGCGTCCCAGTCGCCCAGCGCCTCACTGGAGCCCACCAGCCACAGCCGCTCGCCTGCAGCAGCAGCAGCAGCAGCGGCAGCAGCAGCAGCAGCAGCAGCACAAGCAACATCTTACATGAGGAGGGCTGCCGCGTGATGCGGCTTAGCTGCTGTTGCCTACAGCGCCGTGACCAAGCGTATGGGCAGGCACAAAACATTGATCAAGCCCAAACACCTGCTGCTGCTGCATCAGGCGTGCCACTCTGCACAGCAGGAAGTCTACTCTTATCACTTTGACACATCCACTGCTTGTTCTGATGAGCAGCAGCAGGAGTTTCGCACTTCACTACCAGGCAGCCTACACCCGCACTGCTGCACTTGCACCAACAGTGCAGCAGCAGCAACAGCAGCAGCAGCAGCAGCAGCAGCAGCAGGAAAGTCCCAGCCCTCACCTGGCTGAGTCACGCAGCGGTAGCAGAACTCCACTGTGGCCATCTCCGGCTGCACCTCCTGCTGCTGCTGCGGCAGCTGCGCATCCGGCGGCTGCACTGCTTCTGCTGCTGCTGCCTCTGCCTCACCATCATTGCTGCTGCTGCTGCTGCTGCTGCCGCTCGCCAGCACAACAGCTTCAGGCTCAGCTGCCGCCGTTTGATCTGCTGCTGCTGCTGCTGCTGCTGCTGCTGCTGCTGCTGCTGCGTCTGCTGCCGCCTGCAGCTGCAGCTGGTGCTCCTGCTCCTCATAGTCCAGCAGCACAAAGCCCTCAGCCTCGGGGTCCCTGAACAATGCAGGACGGAAATGACAAGATCGACACACATATCAGTCGGACATTACTAATGTGAGGTGGCAGGCAGAGCTGAAGTGTTGACCGCTGCGAATACCTACACGATTAGTGCTGCTTAGTACACACACAACTGCTGCTCACAGCATGGGCTGACTCGTCCATGCATCACACCGCCAATCAGCAGACCTTGCACACATGTCAAAGTCTGTGTGCATACTGCACCACCCCACCAAACAGCACGCACTTGTCGATCGCCGCCACACGCCCCGCCTGCCGCCAGCACGCCGCCACCAGCTGCCTGTTATAAGCCGCATGCAGCGCCTCCCGCTGCTGCCCCGCCTCCACACACATGGCCGGGATACACAGCGGGTCGGGCATGTAGAAGTGGGCCGGCTCTGCACCATCTGGGGACCGGGCAAGCTCCATGCGCACCACCTGCACCTGCGGTGCCGCCAGCGGCTGGGCATACAGCAAAGTTGTGGGGACGGGGCAGGGTGGGCAGGCAGTGAGCGGCACAGCAGGCACGTGTCAGCACTTGCACAGTCATGGAGCATGTGTGCGGCGCTCCATGCGCACCACCTGCACCTGCGGCGCCGCCAGCGGCTGCAAAACACACAAAAAAACATAGAAGATGAAGCAGCTGTGGATGGCATGACAAGCAGCAAGTGTGAGCGTGAAGTCCGGAGTTGTGCAGAGACAGCAGCACTTGCTTGCGCAGCCGCACCAGCTCCGTGCGCACCACCTGCACCTGCAGCGCTGCCTGCAGCTGCAAAACACACACAAAAACAGCACTTGCTTGCGCAGCCGCACCAGCTCCATGCGCACCACCTGCACCTGCAGCGCTGCCATGGGCTAGCCATCATACAGCACACAGATGCAGTGTACGCGGGGCCGGGGAGACAAACTGTTCTCAGCGCTAGCGCAGCCACCCAGAGAGGCGGTTGCAAGGTGAAGGACAACCAGGTGTGCAGCAGAGGCGCGACTGAGGGGTGGCAACTGTGGGATGCTGTGCCGAGAAAGCTATGGATCCCCTAAAGCCCCTGAGGTCCACGCAGCGGCCTACTGAAGAGCACATGAACTGCATTCACTGACACACACCGTGCATTCAGAGAGTCCAAACAGTTGGCAATATACAACATCTGCTGGTGATGTTGGCAGATGCACAGCGTCAACATAAGTCGCAGCCAGCGCACCTGCTGCTCCTGCTGGTCATACAGCCACGAGGACACAGAAGCCACATTGGCAGCAGCAGCAGACGCAGCCGCCACGTTTGCTGCTGCCAGCGTCGATGCTGCTGCTGCCTCACGATCCACAGCTGTGCCAACAGCTGAGTCAAAAATGCGAGGCCGGCTATCCCTGGTGATGCTGCTGCTGCTGCTGCCAGTGCTGAAGGTGTAGGTGGTGGTGCCATTAGCCGCATCAACAGCAGTGGAAGATGCAACCACATCTTCTGAGGCTGCTGCTGCTGCTGCTGCTGCTGCTGCTGACCAGCCCTTGGGTGCTACCGGGCGCCCTGTAGCAGTCGTGCTGTCAGCTGCTGAGGCACCTGGAGTGCCTGCTGCATCCTTTGCATCAGCTGCAGCTGGCTCAGCCGGTGCTGCTGCTGCAGCAGCAGTCTCTGCAAGCTCCAACCAAGCACTGCTGCCGATGTTGCTGCTAGGTGCTGCTGTCCTGTCAAGCCCCAGGTCCCTGGCCATGCGCACTCGCTCCTGCAAGCATTGAAATGAGATATACACAGGTTGGCAATACACGACATGCTGAGGTTCAAGTGTGGTTACTACTGTACCTTGGTCACTCAGCAAATCGCATGCTTGTGACAACAGCACAACTGGGGGCGAGATGGATGCACCCAACTCGGCTGTGCAAGCATACGTGTGCAAGCATACTGCGCGAGCACTTCAGTCAATACGCCAAGTATCTCTTGACCCCCAGCAGGGCCGATCTGTTACAGCATGTGTTGCAGCATACTGACCTGGCTGCTGCGCCAAACATAGGTGTTGTCCTGAGGCACAAGTGGCACGGCCGCATCCTGCTGCTGCTGCTGCTGCTGCTGCTGCTGCTGCTGCTCAGGCTCCAGCGCAGTAGCTGGCAGCACTTCTGGCGCGGCAACAGCCTGAGGAGGTGCCAGCTGCTGCTCCTGCTGCGGCGGATGCCAACCGTGCACCTGAAGGGGATAACATATGGAACAGTTGATGCGGCTGTGCACTGGCTGCTTGAAGTCACTAGAGCAGCCAAAGGCGCTGACAGTGTGGCAATGTGCAGGCAGCCTGTGCTGGAAGCTATTAGGCTGATTGTGTTGAGGTATAACACGTTTTAAGGTGACGAGCAACTCTATGAGCGCATGCCAGGCTCTGATCGGGGCGGAAAAGATGTTCTTGGCACAAGGCAGAGGCAGGTGCTGCTGCCCGCCCCTGCAGCTTGCTCAACAGTTCAGCGCAGTTCGACAATATATAATACATTCATTTACTTACCCTGGAACCCGAAACTGAGTGAAGTCTGCTCGCCTGCCTCTGTCGGTAGGAAGGGAGCTGGCCCTTCATGCACGCAAGCTGCGTGCGACCATGCACCGGGCACATTAAGGTGCTACTTATTCGCGAGTTGACAATCATTTCGTTGTGTTGCTGCAGGAAGCTCTGCACTGCTGCAAGAGTGTAAGCACGTCTCCTCCAAGGTCTGTGTAAAAGAAAGACAGCCACGTTAAACCAAAAAAACGAACTTGACCAAGTAAAAGTGCAGGCACACCGTCCGGAAGCTGCGGGTGTACAGGCCGCACGCGGATGTCACACATGGAATGACTAATGCTCACACCCCTACTGCTGCTCCGTCTGCTGCGGCTGTTGCTCTTGAGCATTCTCCTCGTCCATGTACGCTCCAAGCTGCACCTTCTTGCGCCCGCGCACGCTGAACAGAGCAGGCAGCCCACCGCTAGCCCTGCGCCCCTCGCTGCTACTGCTTCTGCGCGCACTGCGCTGCTGCTCCTCATCTCCTTCTGAACCTCCACTCTCCTCATCCCTGCTGCTGCCTGCGCTGCCGCTGCCGCCGCCTTCAGCAACAGACAGCAGCCAATCAGGCACCGCCTGACCGCCAGCCCGTAGCACAGCCACTAATGCTGCCACAGCTGCGCCGTCACTTGGCGTCACTAGTGTCGTGCCTACGCCTGGCCGCCCTGCCCTGCCTGCCCTGCCCAGCCGCCGCGCATACTCTGCTAAGCTCAGCGGCACATCAAAGTTGACCACCTGCAGCAGCAGCAGCAGCAGCAGCAGCAGTGGCCCCCAAAACAACACAAAAAGGCAACACTGAGCATGTGACAGCCAACAACGACGCAGCACTGCATGCACATGCGGCCTCACAGCCCAAGACCCACCCCTGTCAATACACCCAACACCCAAGCATGGCAGGGTGATGCTTAGGTGTCGACCTAGTGATCCAGAGCCGCATGCAGAAGGCTCCTCACAAATCATCTGCCCATGCAGCAGACAGAGAAGCAACAGGGTGTACAGCACGCCTCAGCCACATGCCAGCAAGCTGCGCTGTTAACCCACCTGTGACACATCGGGCAGATCCAGCCCTCGGTACCCGATGCCGCACGCCACTAGCACCTGATGCAGCAGCAGCAGCAGCAGCAGCTGAGTTATGTGTTTCCGGGCTCAGTCAGACACACAGCAGCTGGCAAGAAGTTGCAGACCAAGCATACATGCTAGGGGCACATACAGAGACATGCAGCGGCACCCCTTGTCCAGCTTCTTACCTGCTGCACACCACCGCAATACAACAGCACGCTCCGCCCACCTGTGTGACGCCATACTTGAAGCACTGCAGCGCCTCATCCCATGCTAGCTAGTCCTTACACTTGATCCACAGCAGCAGCACGCAACACTACAACCCACGCTCAGCCCAATCAAACATGTGAATGAGCACTATCGTGATTTGTGCTTTTTAAGAGTGTGCTGATTGCGAACTCCGTACGCTCCGCCCACCTGCGTGACGCCGTACTTGAAGCACTGCAGGGCCTCATCCCGCTGCGCCTGGCTGCGCAGCAACAACGTACAACACAGCAAGCAATCCATCTGTACGCAGCATGCAAATCCTATCTCACTGTCAACAACAATCCGCCCACCTGAGTGACGCCAAAATTGAAGCACTGCAGCGCCTCATCCCATGCCCACCAGCCTTCACACCTGCTCTACAGGCGCAGCTACAACCGGCTCCACCACAATCCACACGCACCTGCGTGACGCCGTACTTGAAGCACTGCAGCGCCTCATCCCGCTGCGCCTGGCTGCGCGCAAAATGCAGCACGCCCGCAGCCACACCAGCCGCCTCCAACTGCCGCCCCACCTCCTCAGCTGCAGTGTGAGAATTCGTAAACACCAGCACCAAGCCCCCACTGGCACCAGCACCAGCGCCAGACAGCAGCCGCAACAGGAAGCGCATTTTGAGCTGCGGAGCCACTCCCAGGAAGCGCTGAGATACGCTTGGGGGTATGGCAGAGGCAGCAGCAGCAGCAGAAGCTGCCAGTGCAGCAGCAGGGTTGGCCAGCAGCGCAGCAAACTGAGCGGTGCCTGCAAATTGAGCATTCCCTGCAAGCTGCAGCAGCGGCTGCTGCTGCTGCTGCTGCTGCTGCTGCGAGGAATGCTGCATATCCTGCTGCTGCTGGGCAGGCAGCGGCCAGGCTGCGCGGATGACGGCTGCATTCGGCCGCAGCACATCTGCGGCCGCAGCCAGCAGCTGCTGCTGTGGCAGCGCTGCACTGCCGAGTGCGATGGTCTGGCGTTGTGCGTGGTTTGGCATGGTGTGGTGGTGCAGCACCTGGCGGCTGGCTGGCAGCAGCACAGGGCCCATCAGCTCATCAACATCCTCCATCACCTACAGCAGCAGCAGCAGCAGCAGCAGCAGTGATAAGTGCAAGGAACACAGTTCTTGCACGTGTGGCGCTGCGAGCCTGCAGGAACTGCGCGCACAGTGCGCACGCTGGTGCAGGTGTTCATCAACAAACAAAACAGTATCTGCGTCCATGCAGCTGCACCCTGACCAAGCAACCATGCCTGCATACAAACAAGCACCGATGTGATGTGACGTACTGCCTGCAACAGGCACATGAGCCACAAGTGCCACCACCGTTCGCACCAGCAACTTGAGCCTTGCCAGGCTGACGGTGCGCTTGGCCAGCAGCTCCAACAGCCTGCCCGGCGTGGCCACCAGCAGGTCGGCACCACGCCGCAGCTCCAGCACCTGCGTCCAGCAAGCACATGCGCAGCGGGCATTACACAAGCAGCTGCCAGCTGTGACTCTGACAATGAAGTCCGTGTCAATAATGCACCGCCACAGCAGCATGCACCTACTGCTTGTTATGTCCTGGACACAAAACCCTGAGCCAACAACTCGAAACCCACACAACCCACAGCTGCTGCGTCACCGGCGAGCCGCCAGTGGCGCACCGCACCACCAGGTGCCTGCCGCCAACCATTTGTCGAGTTGGTAACAAAACCTCAGGCAACAACCCCGCAAAACCCCACGACCCGCACCTGCTGTGTCACTGGAGAGCCGCCAGTGGCACACCGCACCACCAGCTGACTGCCGCCCACCATAATGCAGGACCTGGTGACACAACTTCATTAGCACAACCCCGCAAAACCCCAAGGTACGCACCTGCTGTGTCACCGGCGAGCCGCCAGTGGCACACCGCACCACCAGCTGACTGCCGCCCACCATAATGCAGGACCTGGTGACACAACTTCATCAGCACAACCCCGCAAAACCCCAAGGTACGCACCTGCTGTGTCACCGGCGAGCCGCCAGTGGCACACAGCACCACCAGCTGACTGCCGCCCACCATAATGCAGGACCTGGTGACACAACTTCATTAGCACAACCCCGCAAAACCCCAAGGTACGCACCTGCTGCGTCACCGGCGAGCCGCCAGTGGCACACAGCACCACCAGCTGACTGCCGCCCACCATAATGCAGGACCTGGTGACACAACTTCATCAGCACAACCCCGCAAAACCCCAAGGTACGCACCTGCTGTGTCACCGGCGAGCCGCCAGTGGCACACAGCACCACCAGCTGACTGCCGCCCACCATAATGCAGGACCTGGTGACACAACTTCATTAGCACAACCCCGCAAAACCCCAAGGTACGCACCTGCTGCGTCACCGGCGAGCCGCCAGTGGCACACCGCACCACCAGCTGATTGCCCGCCACCACAATGCAGGACCTGGTGACACAACTTCATTACCACAACCCCGCAGAACCCCAAGATTTGCACCTGCTGAGTCACCGGATAGCCGCCAGTGGCGCACCGCGCTACCAGCTGACTCCCCGCCACCATTTCTCAAACCCTGGTGGTGACAAAACCCTGATCCAGCAACCCCGCAAACCCCAAGGTACGCACCTGCTGCGTCACCGGCGAGCCGCCGGTAGCACAGCGCACCACCAGCTGACTGCCCGCCACCATGGCAGCCCCCTGCGCAGCCAGCTGCACTGCAAGCTCCCGCCCGGGGCACAGCAGCAGCGCCAGCGGCATAGCTTTGTTGGGTGGTACACTGCGTGGGATGGTCAGGATGTGGCTCAGCACCCCCAGGAGTGCGGCGCTTGATGTGCCTGCCCCTGGGGGCCCTGCTGCCAGCAGGTCGTGGCCTGCACGGATGGCTGGCAGCATGTGCCTGCGGCAGGGGCGTGTGAGGCCACAGCAGCAGAAAACAGCCATGTTGTGTGCAGGCAGGGACCACTTCACAATTGCAACGGGTGTTCAAGGTGGTTGTCCAAAGTCGTGCGCTGCCTTCAAGCATTCTAGCAGGTGCAGCGTATGCAAACCAGCACAGGAACAAGTGCTGGCACTGCTGACACGCCATGGCTTGAATGCCGCACAGCTGTGCATGTCGTAACACACGCCTGTCAGCACTGACAGCACCACAAACAGCAAGCACATCTCCTAGGCGCAGCGCTCCGGCAGCCGCTGCAGCATGCGCTGCTGCTACAGCTGCTGCTGCTGCTGCTGCTGCTGCTACAGCTGCTGCTGCTGCAGCTGCTGCTGCTACAGCTGCTGCTGCTGCTGCTGCTGCTGCTGCTGCTGCTCCGAAATGAGCTCATCTGTCCCTCACCCCTGCAGCGGCGTGGGCCTGTTGATGCGCAGCGCCCTGAGGTTTCCTGCAAGCACGGGCCGCACCACGCCGGGGCCGCTATTAAAGCTCGCTGCTGGCCGCTGCCGCTTCACGCCACGCGGCCACGTCACCTGCGACAGATCAAGGAAGATACAGAAGGAAAGAGATGCAAATCCATTGTGTGTCGTGCCAAGACGGTGGTGGGAGGGATGGGCTTGAGCTGCATCCAATCGCCAAAACCAGCAGCACCCAGCCTGCGACGCACTGCTGCTGTAGTTTGCAGAAAGAAACGCTGACTTCCCAGGTCAGCGCAGTACGTTACATATCTGGAACAGGACTGATGCAAACGCACATGTGCAGCGCTAGCGCTTGCCACTGAACAACACATAGCTGTGAAAGGTCCACCATGCCACCCAAGCAACAGCTGTGCCTGCACGCTGCTGCTTACACGAACGAATTACCCACCTGCACCTCAACATCATTAAAGGCAGCCATCTTGGGATCTTCATCATCTAGCAGCTGCCGCTTGCGTGCCGCGCTCGGCTGCTGCACTGCCTGCTGCTGCGCGGCACCGCCCAGCTGTTCCCTGCTAGGCCTCGACAGCAGCTGCTGCGCGCGCTGCTGCTGCAGCTGCTGTGGCGGCTGTAGCTGCTGCTGTGGTTGCTGGTAGGTTGCTGCGTGTGTTTGGGCTGGCCATGGCTGCTGTGGCTGCTGCTGCAGGCTGGGCTGCTGCTGCAGTGGCTGCCTGTCGAGTTGGCAACAGGCATAGACACAGAAGATTGTAGAGTGCAGTTAGCACAGCAACCATGGGATTGTTAATCTCAACACCAGCGTACTACTTGATGAGAGTTTGCAACAAAGTATGCAGCAGCACAGCAGTAGCTGTAGTAGCAGCAACAGCAGCGGCAGCAGCAGCACTTCTGCAGGCTTGAATGCCACCTGCGCCTCAGCTGTTACTGCAACTACCACAGTCGGCCTCACCTCTGTTCTATGGTGCTTCCGGCATCTTGTTCAGGTCTGTGGGCAGGCCTAGACAACGAGCTGGCCCAGCATTGCACACACCGAGGCCTGAGGCTGCTCGGTTGCTTGTTTGCAGCATGTACCGGCAGCGAGCATGCTGTTCTGGTCGCTCCGAGCATGTTGATGCAATTCACTGACCGCTATTAGAATAACGTGTACTGTCTGCTGCTCATGTTGAGATGCTGGGCTGAAAACTGGGTCGCCCTGGTGTGTGTCGATGGCGAAGCAGCTGTAGGCCGAGACGAAGACAGCTATTCTATTCAAAGAAAAAAGTTAAGTATGAGTACAATCACAAAGTAATTGCTGACGTACGGGGATGCCCAGACAGCAGGACCCTTGACACCAGTTGCAGACAGCACCTGCCAACACAGCAGTAATTGAACAAAGATGCGATGCAGTACAATGTGACGGGTGGCTACCAGGTCGAAGTGCCTTGAACGCAAAAGCAGCAGCAAAAGCCACTGCACTTGGAGCCCAGGCGCTGTTACTGTCATGACATTGTGACAGAGTTGTCACGCCAGCACAGATGACAGCCATGGCGCATGCCATAGTAGCGCGTGCGCAACAGCAGTAACACATATCTGCGTATCAGCAGTCGCGCACTGGGGCCACACCAATGACGCAGACACGCGCAGCATGGCGCTAGAGCAGTATCAATGGTGATCACCTGCTGAGCAGTCTGGCCACCGCGGTGGCCGGCCGGCCAACATGGGCATGGCATGCCTTGGAACGTGGCCAGCCGCCAATTATTGCAGCGTCCCCAGCACGAGTAGCATGGCGTGTAGGCCACATTGAGTAAACACAGTGTTGCTGGCACCAACCAGACGAGACTCATGATTAGGTCCTGAGGTGCATGCAGGCTGAGGCTGCCTGCCATGCGGTGGTTTGTGCAGGCATTGATGTAATACAATGATGGAAGCCTTGCAACCTGCAGCGGGCGTGCTGCAGATGCGTCTTCCCTGTGCATGGAACTGTAGCAATGACTCGACCTCAACCACAAAGCTCAACCACAACATCAACTGCAGACCACAACAACTCACAGTGCACAGCATGCAAGCTGGCAGCAAGTGACGGACATGTGCAGGTGCCACATGTCAGCCAGCTCTGCTGTCACAGCAAGCACTCCATGCGCACTGCCCACCGGCCAAATCACCAAAGATAGTACGCAAGTGCAGCCACAAATGACGAGTACGCCACAACCGCAGACAGCACACAACACACCCTGCAACAAGGTACGCAGGCACACAACATGACCCAAAAATCCCAACATCTGCTGCTGTTAAAGAGGTATTGTCTCGAAACCATAATGCCGGATCGATGTCAGGTGACACGCCTGAATAAAAGTCAACAAGGATGCAATGCAGAAGGCCGTTCTGATGTGCCGCAACTATGTGGTTACGCAATGTGAAAGCAACCATAGGAGCTGCGGCGCCCTACTCACGCACAAGACTTGGGCAAATCATGACCGCAGGGCAAAAGACAAAGTGAAGGACACTTGCAGTGCAACATATGGCAACAACATGTGCCGCCAGTAGCTTCAGCACCGGGGCTGCGGCAGCGATTTCTGGCAGCGGTGACAATGATGACTGAACCCTTGATGCTAACGCCAGGGCGACCTCACACCCTGCAATTGCCGCGCCAGTAGAGTGAGCGGCCTCCAGGCTCATCCAATCTGTTGCCAAAGGATAGAGCCCTACACATCACAACATGGAGCAGCCAAACATGTCTACTGACTGCTCCTGCAAATCCTGCATAGCTCACGCACGACAGGTGGTGGCTGCAGCTTAGCTGCACGTCAGCAAGCTGCGCAACCTAGTCTGAATGCACGCTGCAACGACCTGACAAATGCAACCAACACAACAATAAAGCGTACATGCAACATGCAAACTCTCTGTCAACAACTGGCCAACGCATCGCAACCTCTGCTGCTTCTGTGGTGCTGCCATCAGCGCTAGGCAACGCGCAACATACAACCGTGCATACGTTTGTAAGTAGTGCAACATCAGTTTGACTGTTGCGTAATCAGACTGAGCTGTTGTCTCTGCTGCCTCGCCGCCTGTCAATGGGTGCTGATAACTATAGTATGCAATGCGCAACAAGCCGCACGAAGCACACCGAAACAGACAGAGCACATGCGGAGCACATGCACTCCTGACACATGCATGACGTCTTCTCGGGACTCACATGCAAGCCATGCAGACAACAGCCCCTGGTGCATCTGTTCATTAATACAACCACAGCAAGATGCACAGAACCTACTACGCTGCTGTAGCTTATTATAAGCAGTGCACCGTCAAACAGCCATGGTTTGATACATGATGAACGATTCACACAGCAGCGTGCAGCAGCTGCTTGCTACGGTGCCAATCATCCACACCCGGCGCACACAGCGCCTTCAGGCCGGCAATGTTGACATGTCAACGTCCACTTGCGCCAGGCTTTATGGGATAATAACACAAGCAGTGCAGTCCGACGGCATGCCGGCATGCCAGAGCCATAGCTTGTGAAGGCCCTCATATATGCCGTATATACGGCACAGCAGCACTGCGATGACTGCACCGAAATTACTCCACCACATGCGCACTCCAAATGGCGTGCATCAAAACATGCAGCTATCTTCTGAATGACATGCTACATGCAGCAACACATCTGCCCACAGACAGACATCCATGCATTGCAGTCCACGTACAACGAGCTGCGTTGGCCATTGACATTGCGCTGCACACTTCTGTGGGGAACATCAAAGCAGCACGCACCGCATTTTGCAAGGCACTGCATAGGGCATAGACACCATGCGCACACCATTGACTGCAACCACTGGACTCATCTGCTGGCGGGCTGACAACACAAAAAGACATACGGAGCAGTTACGTCACTAACAAAGCTATTAGTGCTGCAACAACACAGAGGGGTTGGCTATCTGCCCCACGGCAGCAGCACCCTCGAACTCAAAGCAAGCCTGCAGCGGTGCCATGCATCTAAGCATTATAATCACTGTGTAGGAATGCATGGCGCACAATTGCCGTGCCCGCCTTGTCTATATTGAGTAATGCATGAATAACTCCCTGCCATGCATGCCCTGCGCATGCAGTCTCAACACCAGAACAACTAAGAAACCCCAAGAAAGTTTACGAGCATTGTTCCACGCCCCTGAAAAATCATGCACCCATGCACATCACAGCGACTGGCAACACAAATCGCAGCCAAGCTCTGCAGCTGCCAGCACAGCCACTCACCAACCTTTGAGGTTTTCACTCAGCTGAGAGCCTGCTGATACCATGCATGCAGATGCGCGGGAGTTTGCGCAAACTTGAGTCATGATTCCTTGACACGTTTCAAACATTCATGAGGTGCCGGCAATGCACTGGTGAGGAAATGGTGTTGTCAGGCTGATGCATGTGGGCCGGCAACGGATCAGCCACCCTGGAGCATGTTCCCAGCATGCAATTGACGCCAACCCCGCGCGGTCCTTCTTGCTGGGGCCAGACAATACGAAGCTGCAGCATCTCTGCTGCCCAACCCATCAGCAGGAATCACATCAATCCCTGCAGCTCTTGCTGGTACACTCTGCTGGCAAGACGAGCACGCTCACAAGATGGCATGCTGCCAAGCTTTCACAGTGATTGTTGGACCCTGCCAGACGCTGGTACCTGAAGTCAAACTGCTTGAAGCTGCTAGCAGCTGCGTTTGCATTGGCTGCTTGGCGACCTTGCAGCATCAGCCCAAACCCCCAAAACTTGCTGTTGTACAAGCCGTAAAAGCCCAGCACTAGCTCACACACGTCAAATACCGTCTCCAGTGAAAAACAGCTGGTTGTCAAACCTACTGAACTTGACCTGCATCTGCTGCTGCACATAGCTGCCCCCAGCAGGCACGCTGGCACCATCCAATGAGTTCTCAGCTCCATGCGTCATGCCGCACGCGCTGCTGTCACGGCTGCTGCATGCACCTGGCAGCATCAGTAGTGCAGGTGCCCTGCTGCTGCCGCCGCCAGTGCTGCTGGCAAGCAGCGCCCGGCTGGAGGCAGGTGCTGCTGGCATGGCCAGGCATGCACTGAAGGAGACGTCAGATCCTCTTCGTCAACCTGCTGCTGCTGCTCCTGCTGCTGCATGCTTGCTGTCAAATCTGTGGTGCGCGTACGCCTGAGAGCATCACCCTGGCGCTGCATGGCCGCCACAGTGCTGCTGCCAGCAGCAGCATCTGCGACTTCACCTGCACGAAGAACAGGGGTAACTGCAGCTGCTGCTGCAGCGCTTGTTGCTGCTGCTTCGTGCGCTTCTTCTGGTGCTGCTGTTGCAGCTGATGATGAATGGCGGCTGCCTGCCTGTGCAGCTGTTGCTACAGGTGCTGCACAGAAGGCTGCGCTGCTACCACCTTGTTCCGTCTGTGACACACCTGATGCTGTGCTTTCAGCCGCACTTGCATTCACATATGCATTTACAGCAGCAGCCAGAGCTTCGGCAGCAGCTGCTGTTGATGCATCATCAAGCTTGCCAGACTGCTGCAGCTCAAGTGCTGCAGCAGACATGCCAGGCAAAGGAGCTGCGCCATCCTCCGCTACATGACTCGCTGATGCTGCTGCCGCTAAGGACTCGCCGCCATTACCGCCAGCATGTGCACTGTCCGGAGGCACCTGTTGCTGCTGCTGCTGCTGCTCCTCTTCCCAGGCCTGCTGCTCCGCCATGGGCCCTGCAATCCACTCCACCAGCTGCGTCAGGTCTGGCAGCCACGCCCGCGCCTTGCCAGCCAAGCCAAAGGACGGCGCAACACACCGCGACTTGCCCTGCGGCACCAAACAAGCAGCGCAGGCGAGGCCTTGCGCACTGCGTTGCACACTATGGGTGCTGTCAAGCTGTCTGCGGCACACATGGTGATGCGTATTTGCATCTGCAACATGTGCTTGCGCAGCGGTGTCCATAGAAGGGGGTGGCTGGCGCACCTTGTTGCAGCTTGCTGCCGGCAGCAGGTGCTGCATGCGCTGCTCCAGCCCCAGGGGCATCACTGACACCACATCCACCACCTGGTTGATGCCCTTGAGGCAGAAGCCGCCTGCACACAGGGCAGGGCAGCAGCAGCAGCAACAGCGGCGGCAGCAGCAGCAGCAGCAGCACGGCACAGTCAGCTATGTGTGCACATCTGATCACAAACATTCCGGCCTAGATACCAGCAAGATGGGTAGCGGCAGCAGCAGCATACAGTCACCATAGATCTAGGCTCAGATCTATGCCGCTGTCGGGCGAAGCGGCCTGGGGTTATCAGCCTTCATGGCTGCTGCCAGCCACTCACCAACATGGTGCACACAGATCTCCACAAACAGGTGCGCAAAGTGGTTGCGCACTCCCGAGGTGCTGCCCAGCAGCCGTGAGCCTGTGCTGCTGCTGCTGGCGCTGCTGGCTGCGGCTGCTGCTGCTGCCGCTGCTGCTGCAGCCACTGCCAGGCGTGGCACCGGCAGCCCCTGCTCCATCTCTGCGTCCTCCTGAGCAAGCTGCAAGGGCAAGCAAATGTTGCAACCGGCAAGCACAAACTCAAGTTCCCTGCATGCAGGATCAGACGCTGTGACAACAAGCGAAAGCAACTGAACGACACAGTTGGTGTGTTGCACGTCAGAAGGAGCACCTTGTATTGTGTGTATGTGGTTTGCCACACCTCAAACGCAGCCGCACCCACCTGCTGCCTCAGGGCAGTGTACTTGATCATGGTGATGCTCTCAGCAGCAGCGCTGTCCCCAGGGGCACCCGGCACAATCTTAAAGCACTCCGCCATCACGCCGGGGTCCTGGTTGCCACTGCCATCACTCGCGCTGTCCCTGCGGCCGCTGGCATTGCCCTCAGCAGCATCGCCTGCCTGGGCCCCTGCTGCTGCTGCTGCCGGGCCTCCTGCTGTACTTGCTGATCTCCGCATTGGTGCAAGGCCTGCAGCAAACATCCCAAGATCCAAGCTAGCACGCCGGCGCGTGGCCTCATTAGATCTTGGCGCTGCTGCAACGCCACTGCCAGATGTGTAGGCAGGCTTGGTAGGTGCATCAGCCTGCAGCTTTTGCTGCGTCTGCTGCGTAAGGTTAGGGTTGCTGAAGCTCTTGCGTAGCGGCGGCTTGACATCGCCGCTGCTGCTGCCACCCTCAGCAAAGAACGCTGCAGTGCGCGGGTCGAGCGTCTGCGCACGCACACAGCCGGAGGATGGCGCTTGCCACTGCCCGCCAGACCCGCTGTTGCTGCTGCGCCCCACTGCCGTTCTGCTCGCAGCTGCTTCAGAAGCCTTGGCATGTCCTGGCCACAGTGGACTGATGAGGCTGCTGCTCAGCGCCGCATTTTGCACACGGCCGCCGCCCCATGATGTGCTGTGTGTGCTGTGCTTGCTGTGGCCGCTGCCGCTGTGGCTGTGCATGAAGTTGTGCAGGACATCTGCACGCAGTGCAGCATGACACGGAAACACAGCAGAAGGTGCAAAGCGACTGACAATTTGGGCTGTGTGGTGTGTGCAGAGCATGGGTCTGTTACATCAGCAGGAGGTTCGCTTGCTGGCAGCTCCTGTTACACCTGAAACTGCACCAAAGATGACAAGCATTTGCTGCAGCAGCACAGCACATCGTCCCTGCCTCAAGCTCACCTGCAAGTGACAGCTTTGGGCCGAGCCTGCCATCTCCATCGCTTATGCTGTGATGTGAGGACCCCCTGTAGAAGCCCGCTGCGCCGCTGCCGCTGGGACTGTGGCTGCTGCCAGCTGCGGCAGCAGCTGCACTCTCCCAGTCAAAGAACGAAGCTGCAGGTAAGCCTTGCATGTTGTGCCGCTGTAGCGCAGCTGCTGCAGGCAGCCGTGCAGGCTTGCGTGTGCCTGCAGCCTGCTGCTGACCCAGTGCTGCCACCTTAGGAGGCAGTGGAGCACTAAGGGAACTCAGCAGTGCATCTACAGCACCTGAAGCACCTTTGGAGTCAGACCTCCTAAACACCCTGTTTGCCTTCACCTTTGCAAGGGACTGCAGCATAAGGTTTGACCCTGCAGCTGCTGCAGGTACACTGCCGCCGTTGCCGCTGCTGTTGCCGCTGCTGTTGTCGCTGCTGTTGTTGGCCGTTGCAGCTGGAGTGCCGCTGCTGCTGACATCTGCCAGCGCACCTGACTCTTCTGCTATCAGTGCCTGGCTTGCAGCATTGAGGCCACGGCTGATACTGCTGCTACCCAGCTGCTTGCTGCTGCGCATGAAGGCAGTTGCAGCACTCCTTGGTGACTGCAGCACATCTATTAATGCAGATTGCTTGCCAGCACGCCTGGGGCTCTTCAGGCGCTGCAAGTGCCTCTGGGGCGAGTCCACACTAGGTCCTCCTGCAGCAGCTGCACCAGCAGCACCAGCAACCGCATGATGCCCTGCTGCTGCTGCTGCTGGTGGTGGTGACGGAGGTGAGGCGCTGCAGCTGCTTTTGTTGTCTGCTGCAGCTGGCATCAGCGCTGCAGGATCTTCCACCACAACTGACAGCTGTGGCCGCTTGCTCAGTGGCGGAGGCAGCAGTGCCGCTGCTGGCACCACCTCTCGAGCAGTTGCAAGCTGCTGTTGCTGCTGCTGGATGTCCTCCACGGCTGCTGAACTCGCTGCTGCACTGACCTCAGCCTGCCGGAGGGACTTGTGAGAGCCAGGCCCACTTGAGAAGTAGCCAGACATGCTTAGATCATCCAGCTCAGCGCCATCCAGTGAAGAAGGGAACGGCACAGAAGGGACCGCAGCAGAGAAGCCAGAAAAGCTGCTGGTGCAGCCACGCTCAGGCTGCTGGGCGCTGCTGCCGCTGCTTGCCTCTTCCCATTTGCTGCTGCGGCTGCCATCAACTGAACAGATGGAGCTGCTGCTGGGCTCGACTGCTGCTGCTGCTGCTGCTGCTGCTGTTGCTGTAGGTTTTGTAAACGCACACGGCGGCAGTAGGCTTGCCAGCCAACTGTCACGCACTGCGCCTGATGCTGTTGATGCACTGCCCAAGGCTGGCTCTGCAGCTGCTGCTGCTGCTGCTGCTGCTGCACGAGTACTGGCCGGCACAGCAACCGGCAGGTATTGCTGTGCTTGTAGCCTGGAAAGTGCAAGCTCCTGCTGTCCAAGCCGCACACTGTTGTCTGCGCTAGTGATGGCGCTGCTGCTACTTTTGGGACCGACAGCACTCATGGTGCTGCAAGCAGGCGTGGGCGCTGGCACTGGCCTTGCATGCAGCAGCACATCTTGCATTGTTGCCTCCTTATGAGCTCCTGCCAGCTCATCTTGTGAGGTGCTGGCACTGTGGGTGACTGAAGTGCAGGACGAGTACAGTGCTGAGCTGTACAGTGCCGCGGCAGATAGCTGCGCAGGCTGTTCAGCTGGCTGCTGCCACTGCTTGGCAGGGGCTGCTTTGTTGGGCGAGTACAGTGCAGACGCAAAGATAGAAGAAGCCCCTGGCAGCGGTGGCAGCTTATGCGGTGCAGGCTGCTCTGGCGGCGCTGCTGGCTGCTGACTGTGATGCTCAGCTGATGTCGGCCGGTGCTGCTGGTGCTGCTGCTGGTGATTGGTGCTGTGGCTGTGGGATGCGCCTGCGCCGCTTGAGCCCAGAGCTGCCTCAACAGCCTGCACGAGCGAGCAGACCGTACACAATGGCACGACAGTCAGCGTGCGGTTGCTCGGTCATGCTGCTGGATGCTGCCTGTCAGCAAAGACACCTCTTGGTTTCTAGGCTCAGCAGGTTTGGTGGCGAAGCAACAGCATGTTGTAGGTACAATTCAAAGCACTTGCGGAGTTACACTTGGCAATGATAAACTCAAGACACACAGGAGATCAGCATGAAGCACTACCACAGAGCGGCAGCAGCAGCAGCAGTAGCCCACCTTGTACAGGTCATCCACTGACACCACGTTGTTGCCGATGTTCAGGCTGCGCCGCTGGCCTGCCGGCCCGCCCTGCATAGACTTCCTCCGCTGCCCAAAGCTCCAGCCTGGCGCATCCCTGCTGGCCCGCATCCGCGCAGGTGCCCGCGGCTGGCTAGGTGTGAGCAGCGGCGAGCCAGGCGCAGCCAGCGGCAGCTGGATCTCTGTGCTGCCTCGTCTGTTAGCAGACGGGAAGTCTGGCACGCTGCCCATGCTGGGGATGGTCAGTGTGAAGCTGTTCCTGCGGGCTGCGGAGGGAGCTGAGGGAGGGATGAGGATGTCGCTGCCGGTTGAGGAGGTGGTGGACTTGCGGGTGCAGCGGCGGCCCTTTGGCGCCTGCGGTTTTCACAAAGCACAGGTTAGTACATACTGGAGGGCACAAGGTCGGTAGGAACGTACGCCAGATGTATTATAGCGGGAATGATGATGACGTTCAACAAAGGGACAGCCATTGCACCCGCATCAGGATCGTGCGTGTCAAATACCGCAGCGCAGGTTGCACACTACCATGATGCATGCAGCTCTAAAGCTGTTGAAGTGCAAGTGCAACCCTGCAAGGGCAGCTGCACACCATCACAGCTGCATTAAAATCATAGCTGCACGCTGCGAATAAAAACAGCAGGTAGCGCTCAAAGTACACAAACTCCATAACTCACCGCCCCCGCAGTGCTGCTGGTGCTCCTGTTTGAAGCAGAGCCAGGCGGCATGTACGCAGCAGGCGTGACTGTCAGCATCTCGCTGGCCTGACTGCCATACTCAGCCTCTCCCCCTGGCAATTCCAGCAAAACCTGCCCTGCAGCCCGTGGCGTAGCAGCAGATGCTGGCTCACTGCCTGCCCTTGCAATGCGGCTGGTCTTCAGCGACCTGTTCAGGTCCAGCAGGGGTGCCTTTGGTGCAGCACGACGCTGCCCAGAAGGCGTAACCAATCTGCTGCCGCTGCCTTCTGCTGACGTCATCGCTGTCGCAGGAGTGCTACGCCCAGTTGCTGTAGCCCCTGGTGTGGCGAGGCTGAGCTCGAGGCTGTCTGTAGCTGCTACTGCTGCTGCAGCAGCAGCTGCAACTGCTGTGCCTGGCATCGTCTTCTCCCTCTCAAGCCGCCACTGCTGCTCCAGCTCTCGCCATTCCTCCAGCACTGCCTGCATGATGCTCTCCTCAACCAGCACCTGCAGACAGCAGCAGCAGCAGCATGGTAGTCATTGAAACTTGATAGTTTGGAAAGTCAGCTGTTAGTCAGGCTACGGAAGCACTCAAGCCGTCTTAAATTTCTGCAGACCGCAGAGCAAGGCGATATCTTGAAGGCAGGCAACTACACAACATATCGGCAGCCTTGCTGCTGACCTGGCCGCCCTGCGCAGCTCCCATCATGCGTGCAGCCCTGTTGGCAGGCGGCCCCAGGTAGTCTGCCCTGCCGCTCTTGCCGTGAGGCAGCACCCTATCCATAGGGCCGGACCAGATGCCAACACGCGCCCTGACGCCCCTGAACACTTCACAGGGGTGGTAGAAGTCGCAGGTGCTGCCGTCAGATACCGTGCTGCTGATGCTGTCCCTGGCGCTGGCGCTTGGGGCTGAGCCGACTGCGGCATCGGCTGCTGTGGGTTTCTGGGTGCCGGCTGCAATGGTGCTGGTGCAGCCAAGCTCAGCAAGTTGGTAGGGCCACGGCGCCTGCAAATACATGAAGCCACCAAGCGTGTGAATGCTCAAGCCTTTTACATATGTATAACGCAGGCCTGCACATGACAGGTGCACAATTACAACAGCAGGCTGCGTGGTGTGCCAGCGCCTGGGACGTTTAAGGCAAACCCACCTGCAGCAGCGCACACTGCAGCGCCAGCGCCCATTCCACCGCCTGGCGTAGCCCATGGAATGTAGCCATGACCTGGCCGTCCACCTCCTTGCTCTCATAGCCACCCAGCGCCAGCAGCACCTCGCGCACCACAGACGTGAAGATGGAGCGGCACGCCTGCGCCACCTGCAGGATTGCAATCAAGTCGCAGCGAAGTGACGTCCTCTCAGGCGGACTGCAGCTGAATGGAATCAACAAGAAGATTGACTGCAAATGCGCACCGATGCCACTGCCACACTGTGCCTTCCCGCATCAATACTGCCTGCAGGTTACGCTGCATTTACAAAGCCAGCTGCAGGCAGCGCACCTCGCTGCCTAGTGCGGCCTGCACCTCCTTTAGCCCAGCAGGCGACACGAAGGCCAGCGCCACGTTGGGCTTGGCGGGCGCTGGCGCGCCCAGCTCCTCCAGCAGCTCACGCATCACTGGGAAGGACAGCGAGGAGGCACCTGGGGCAGCAGCAGCAGCAGCAGCAGCAGAGGACATGTATTGTGTGGTGGGTGTGTTGATGACGATATATCAGAGTCCATGCCAGCCAACGCATGTGCAACAGCCAGCATGTACATGCTGCTCAAGCCCATGCGAGCCATTCACATATATCAAAGCTTCAACAGCAAGCCACCGCAGCTAAGCAACCAGCAGGCACACGCAGCTGTCTCACCTGGAGCATCCAGAAAG
The DNA here is from genome assembly GCA_030272155.1 of Tetradesmus obliquus. Taxonomy (NCBI): domain Eukaryota; kingdom Viridiplantae; phylum Chlorophyta; class Chlorophyceae; order Sphaeropleales; family Scenedesmaceae; genus Tetradesmus; species Tetradesmus obliquus. Next base: position 609,502 of record CP126200.1, on the reverse strand, counting down.
CCTGGCAGCAGCTGCTGCAGCAGTGCGTCCTCTCCCTCACACGCCTTGAGCGGCCAGTCAAACAGCAGCATGCGCGGAGCCAGCCGCTGCGACTGCACCTGCACCAGGTGCAGCAGCCCACCCTGTGCCGCCTGCTGCGCTGCCGCCTGTGTTGCAGCTTCCACCGATGCCCCAGCCGCAGCCTGTGCTGAGCCGTCAGGACGCCACTGGTAGAAACCTAGGTCGATCAAAACCGCCTTGCTGGTGCCAAACCCTGCGGCGTCCACTTCAGGCATCACCTGGTCCTGCATTGAGGACAGGGGCAGAGCTGCAGAGAAGCTGCCACGTTTGCGCATAGTGGGACTCCGCATGCGGCTAGCAAAAGACTGCTTGCCGTAGTGCATGTCGTAGTCTTCGATGCTGCCGCCAAAGCTGTCGCCTCTGCTGGCACCCAGGATTTGCCCGGCTGCTGACGCCGCGCGTCCAATGACTGCAGAAGGCAAGGACAGGCGCAGGTGGGCAAAGGGATATAAGCACGGGAAGATGGCGTGCAGTAGGCAGATCTTGCAAGCACATTACGCAGCAGGCACAGCCCCAACAATAGGCTTGATACACCTGTCAGCTGTGTCGTACACCACTCACATTGCCACACGCTGCTGCGGCTGCCTTGGGCGTAGCTGTCACTTCTGCCGGCCTTGATCTGCCAGTCCCTGAGGCTTGTGTGGGAGAAGGCGCTGCCCTCCCTAACAACGGGCGAGTGCACTTCGGAAAAATGCACGGCATGGTGGTCATACATGCCTGGGTCTTCCTCTGCTGCTTCCCCCAGGGGCCTGCAAGTACGTGCAATAGCACGGGGCGATGCTGGCACCTGCTGGCCAGGTGCTCTGCTGTTGCCAGGGATATGCGCAGCAGAGGTGCGTGCGCTGGCCGGAGAGGCACAGGAGGAACTGTTAGGGCTCTGTGTGCTGCGGTAAGTTGGGCTGGCAGAGTCTTCTATCTCCGTGGACTCTTGACGGCTCCCTGCAGACACAAACGCACATATCTTACCGTCAACAACCACAGCGAGATGGTCTGCCTCGACACCTAAACCGACAAGGACGCTGTAGGCCCTCACGATTGTACCAATGCAAAGGCAACATGCAATTGCAAAGACGACAACAAAACTGACTTTGCCTGTATAGCAGTACCTGCACTGCCAAGGTGCTGGTGCATGCCGTGCAATGTGGGTTTGGCATCGCACCTGCTTTGTGAGCCTGCCACTTTGGTGTCAAAGACGACCGCCGCTGCAGCATGCTAGCCAGAGAATAGCCGCCAGGGCCAGCATGCTCCTGCTGCAGCGCTGTTGTAAAGTTGACAGACTTGGCACCCTCGCCAGCACCCGCGCCAGCCGCTGTACTAATGGCAAAGGTGATGCCGCCAACACCAACATTTGGGCGATTCTGTCGCTGGCCTGGCATCACAGCTGGCTTCAGCAAGTTGTCCTGCAGGCCGTTGATAGTCACCTGCCCTGGGCCAATGCTGAAGCTTGCCGCAGCTGCAGCGGATGCAGCGTCAACAGGCGCTGGTGTGGCTGCTGCTGCTGCTGCTGCTGCTGCATCACCCTCTGCTGCACTAGCTGCTGCTGGATGTCCCTGATAGGTGACTAAGCTTTTACCGCTGCCAGCAGCTGCCAGTCTCAGGTTCACGCTGGCATCTCCTGCTGCATTAGCAGCTGCCTCTGTAGAGGTGCGCCCAATGCCCAGGCTCGCCCCACCTTCTGGCGATGCAAACACCAGCAGCATGTCTCCGCCTTTGGTCACCTCGCAGACACTGTGCACGCTGTCCTCCATGCTGCCACCTGCCTCTCCGCTGCTGTTATCATGCATGCCATCTGCACCAGATGATTGCTTCCAAAGCTTGTTGGCTATGGCGCCAGCAAAGTCCCTGCCCCTGTCCACAAAGCTGCTGCGGCTCCTGTCCAGGAAGCCCACCCGGGACTGGGTCATACTGCGCGAGCGTGATATGCTTGTTGCTGAGCCAGCGCGGCATGTCACCGAGCCTTCGTGCCAGTCCAGCCGAGCTGACTCGCCGCTGTTCTGCACCCTGTACTCCTCAGCCGCTTCCAGATCGTCAGGGGCCTGGCTGAAGATGCGGTTCCACCTGAGAGCAAAGCATTTGCAGCAGGCAAGCAAAACCTTTCAGCACCAACAAGATCCTGGAACAAACAGGCAACAGCAACACTAGCATGCTAGTTTGTGAGCAAGCAGACGTGGTATCCTGAACAAGAGCCATGCCTGCCGCCAACCATTCCAAGTACATGCGCAGGCATTGCTGGATCTTATGTATGCACTGCAGACAGTAGTGTATCATTGCTCAACTCAAGCACACCTCTGGAAGGTCTTGGGCCCCATCAGGATCTGCCCGCCCGCAGCCATGCCTGCAATGTCATCTGTCAGTGCATACTCCTGCAAAGTTCGTTTGGCAGGCCGTAACGCGGAGATTAGTTGTTGCATGATGCTGTTCAGACGAACACATAGCGTCAAGCAACCTACCACACCGCTTGAGGATCATACTTCAGTATGGCTGTGGAATGCAGGGCGGGAGTCTGCATGCACATGCTGCTGGTGCCAGTTGCACACCCGCACCTCTCCCCTGTATTCCACGTGCTGTGTGAGGTCATGCACGAAGATGTCATCAGGGACACCTGCAGCACCACCGCAGGCAGGCCACCGTCAACTGCCATTGCACACATAACCCACATGTACAGAAGTAAACGAGGGCTGTTGAGTTGTTGCTGCCATCACACAACACTACTGCCGCTGTTGTTAGTACTGCCATCCAGATTTCAAGGAAGAACCAGGTTCAGCATCAAACCACCGCCGTGACCAAATAACGCTGCTGGTTGGTTGTACAATTTGTACCACTGCTGCATGTAGGCCGCACCACACTCGACCAACCTGTGTTGATGCCCATGCGCACCCTCAGCCCTGCCCTCAGCAAGGGGCCCTGGTCTCTCAGCAGCCCTCCACCCGGCACGTCCAGCACTGCAGCCCCTGACTTGTAACTGGGATCCTTGGCGACACAGGCTGCCCCCAGGTGCACTGGCGCGCAGTAAGGGTGCTCCAGCAGCTTAGCTGGCCAATCCACTTCCAGCAGCTGCTCCTGCGCCTGCAGAATGAGGGTGCAGGACATCAGCAAGCGCACAAGCATTGTGAGCAGCATCGATACGATCAACAACGGCGAGGTGCAGGATTGCATGTGGTGCTGACCCGCCTCCAGCATGCACCGACCCCGTGTACATACAGCTGGCCGAGAGCTCTTCTGCAGGATCTGTGTGTATGTCAACACTGTGCTTCTTTTTTCACATTTGCACCATGTTGGCAGCAGCAGCAGCAGCAGCTCACCTTGATGCAGAACGCCACTGCATCTGCCGCATCATGGAACGCCAGCGTGAAGCTGTCGCCATCAGTGCGCACCTGCAAAATGAACCGCCAGGCACACAGCACCACAGCAGCCGTTCATCTGAGGCACTGCATCTGACAGACCTGCTGTGGCTGTGCTGCTGTCAGGACATGGCTGTACTCGCTTGCAGGTGGATAGAAGTGAATGCACACATGCGTATGTGCATGGAAGCCCACAGCAGCTGCTGCTTTCATGCGTGCATACCTCGTGTCCGCCATGCTCCTCCAGCACGCCTCGCAGCACGCTGTTGTGCAGCTCCACTGCCTCGCCCATCACCTCTGTGTCCCACTCCCAGAGCTGCGTGCTGCCCTCCACATCAGTCACCACCTGAGCACATCCAGGATCGGCAGCATCGCATATGACAGTGGGTGGCTGAGGCACTGAGAGTTGCTAGCTTGCTGCTGCGTGTAACGCGCATGCATGATGCTGCGAGGTGACAGAGTGCGTCCCAGCACGGGCAGCGCAGCGCAGCAGTCAGATGCCTCGGCAAGTCGCCACTCACCCATGTGACCAAAACGTCATTGACTGCAAGCACGCCGCGGCCCTTGGCCAACGCAATGGAGGGGGTTCCTGCAAGCACAGCAGCAAGCATGGTGAAGCCACCCAGCTGTGCAGCGTTCACAGGTGCCTCCACCCTCACTCCGAACGCGCTGTGCATGTCTTTGAAGTCAACGTGAGCAAACGTCTTGCAGGCATCAGGCGTGTTGAATGGTAGGAGGCGTGGAGGCGCATGCGGTATCCTCATCGCCACACACGTCACCTTGAATTACGCGGGTGTTAGATGTGAACACACCACGCGTAGCTCGTACATTCATTCATTCAGGCGTGTTGCGCAGCATGCAGTGTGCCGCACCTGGGAACCTGCTGCGCTTTGCTCCCATGGTCATCCCTCCACCGGCTACAGCCGCTGCTTCTGCCATAGCTTTGCGGCGCTGCGCCCGCTGGCTCCACCAGCGATACCTCCTGCAGCAAGTCAGCACACTGCAGTATTCAGCAGCATGTACATCTAGCCAAACAAGATGTGCTAGCCAGTGCATCCCCGCGTTAAACACGCAACAGGATGCAGGACTGCTGATACTGCCAAACATGACAAATGTCTTTACCAGCATGCAATTGCGGGATTATCCTGCGAGCAAGCTCACTTGTACAAGATCCATGCCAGGAACACGCCCACCCAGGGTGTGACGACGCCAGCAGCTATCCGCACGTTCATGCGAACCTCGGCAACTTGCGCTGCCGCAGGAGTCATGCCACCAGGCCAGGCACACGTCCATGGCGCTGCACGGCTGGCGGCACCCTTTTCTACAGCCATAGCTGCAGATTTTGGTGGAGGCACGAGTTGCTGCCCTTCCCACTCACAGGTGCAGCCGGCTGCATTGAAGAAGTGCGGGGTGCAGATCACTGTGCTGCTATATGCAAGGTCGTCATGCAGCAGCCACCACCACAGCCCTGTGTGTGCCTCTGAGTATGGGAGCTTGCTGCCATTGTGCAGCAGCAGCTGCTGGCACTGCAGCCCCTCCTGGCCTGGCATGTTGTGCTCTATCGCTGATGGCGAGAAGCTGAACTGCGGCGCCAGGCTGCAGCTGCTTGCAGGAGCATCAGCATCATCCTGGCAAGCTGAGAGGGATGTGCCCTGCACAAGCACAAGTAACAGAAGTTACGGCAAGTTGTCCTGCAAGAGCAAAACGCTTTCTGGCGTGGCAGCAAGTGTGCATACATATGTCTTTGCCACCACCGGATGGTTTGATACGGTAAGATTTGAATCTGGATGATGGACTAAGTTGGAACAAGTTGGAACCCACCCGCACGTCCAGGTGCTGCAGGCGTGGCAGCACCAGTCCTGCAGGCCATGCCCCAGACAGCTGAGGGTTATCTGCCATCAGCAGAATCTCAAGATGTGGCAGTTGCACCAGCTCAACTGGCAGGCTGCCAGCCATGCCTGTAGCTGACATAAACAGGCCGATCACTGCGTGTGGGGGGATGCTGCTGTTAATCCGTGGTGCGTGTGGGCTGGGCAGCAGCTGCTCCAGCTTGTCTGCTGTTGCACAGCACAGCACACCCGGCCAGCTGCAGCACAGGACATGACAAGTACCTCAGCTGCTTCAGGGAAATTGTCAGGGATGAGTGTTGTAAAGAAGTCCTGAAGAGCAAAAAGCTGCCTGCAAGTACATCGCGCAGCTTGCAGTGCTGCCTAGCCACAGCTGCACGTATGCCTGACCATATTGGGTTTGCATGCATGTGGTGGGTTTGTGGCTTTTGGCACCAACACACACTAGAGCCCATGTCCTTAGGCGCAGCTGCTGGCTATATGCTGAGGTGGCATCTGTCTGCAATGTGGGGTGCTGCAACATATGGCGCGTCATACCTGCAGTACGAGTCATTGCTGTTGGGCCATCTCCATTCGTCAGCAAAAACTGTATCCTGCGAGCTGCCTTGAGCTGGCGCAGCCGGCAACATCCATTGTGGTCCTCCTGCTGTGCTGTACAGACTGAGCAGTGCCTGCCGCTGTTCTGGCAAGTCATCCCCAGCTATGCCGTTGACGTGGTGCCGCAGCTGCGTGATACTGGACCGAACGTCGCGGTATGTTCCTCCTGTGCATGGCACAGCGGCTGAAATGACCAGGGCAAGCCACAGGACTGCTGTCAAAGCAGCAGGCAGGGCCTGGGGCATGTTGGCATGAATGTGTCATGCCCAGCAGTCCACATGCCAACACGGGGCTTGACTGTATAGATTGATCGATTGTACTTTGCGTGATTTCATGTCTGTACTGCCCATCGAGAAAGTTTCATTGCTGAGACCCCCGGTGTGTTGTTGTACGACAGGCAAAGCATCAGTAGGGTGGGCAACTTTTGAACGGTTTGTAGAGTAAACGTCGGCGTTGCTGGCTGGGACGAGGCGGTTGTATGACTGGGAGTTGTGACTCTGAAAGTGCCACTTGGACCGACAACATCCCACAGCGTCGTTGACATCAATGGGAAAAACGTCGTGTCACAGCTCGTTTTGTATCCTACACATTATGAAAGGCCCTGTTGGTGCTACATAGTCATCTGACTGACGAGTGACCAGGCTGCTGCTGCCCGGCCGTAAGCCAGAGTGTGCATCTCACCGACGGTTCTATTGCTTTACCGGTTTTTGCTAAGTTCAAGCTGACGGGCCAACAATAGTCTCTGCAGTTCTGTTGCATACCGGATTTCTGGCTACACGCGCCCACCAGCATTCTGACCGATCTTGCAGCGTGCGTCTGCATGTGATGCTCAAACAAACCAGCATTTAACACTTATACCATGCAAGCTCATGCACATGTGCCGCAGTGCAGTGTGATTTGCACATTAGTGCTGCTGGCCTGCTGGGGTTGCTTGTGCTCCGGGCTACCCGTGCTGCGACTTGCCGGTCCTGCTGATGTACCTTGCAACGTGGGCACCACCGTTACGATACAGTCGATATCAGCAGATCCACGGTGTGGGCCAAGTATGACCAGCTGGGCAGTGACGCTTGAAAGTGGTCAAAATGTGCAGCGCGGCACAGAGGTGTACCTGGGTGACCTGGCAGCAGCCGAGGGACCGCTAGAACTCACAGTTAACACATCAAGCAGCGAGTTCTTCATCAACAGCAGCAAGCGTCTGCAGCGCTTTGAAGGTGGGCCAGGCATGAACTTGGGGGTTCACGGGAGCAGCCTGCTCTTCACCAACTTTTGCCAAGCGAGTGCTTCTTTACGGCTGACGACAAACAAAACAATTATCACTACAATAACTGCACACATTACTTGTTCGAATGCTGCTAAGCAGGAATGGCAAACGGCAGCTGAATAAGGCGTCACTTGCCAGTGTGTGCTCTGCCAGTGCACCACCATCAACCGTTTGATTTCAAGGTGCTGCATGTTGATTTGCCGGCTGTACTGCTGCTGTTTTGCCAGGCATTCTGCGTCGCTCAGGCACATACCATGTGCAGATGACGACACACTATGCAACTTGCGAGCCTCAGCAGGCCGAGACAAGGTTCACTGTCAGCCCCTGCCCTGCACAAGCCCAGGCCAGCTACCAGCTGCAGGACTGCGACAGTGTAACAGAGCCGGGCAAGCGCAAGCTGTCGCTACTGCTTGATGCGTTTGCACCTGACTCAAGTGGCCCACTCTCCTGGCAGTGGCAGGTGCTGCCAGCTGCCAGCAGTTCAGCAATCGGCAGCAGCGTCAGGGGTAGCTTTGCGCTGCTGCCAGCCATCAGCTTTGGTTCTGCTCTTGAGTTTGGTGTCGGCGCTGGTGTGTCACAAGCAGCAGCAGGTGCAGCACCAGTAGCGACATGCCAGGTTGAGACCAGCAGTGCTCAGCAGTCTGATGGGCCTAGCAGGTGCACCCTGGCCATTGGTTCAGGGGCTGGCAAGCTGAGGTCGGGCAGGAGCTACATCCCAATGTTTGCGCAGCAGCAGCAGCAGCAGCAGCAGCAGCAGCAGCAGCAGCAGCGGCAGCAGCGGCAGCAGCGGCAGCAGCGGCAGGGTGATGGTCTGCCGTGGCAGGAGCTGCCGGCTGTTCAAGTACCGCAATGGTGAGCAGCAGCCAGCAGCAAATGGCATGCACAGTCACTGGGTGCTGCTTCAGGAAGTAGAGGAAACACTGGTGTGCATGGTGTCTGCTGACATGCTGTAAATGTTGAGGAGCAGCTGCAAGCTCTGCCCAGGTAAGCTGCTGATGGTGTGTGTCTCTATACTTGCGTTGAACATGCATTCATAGTGGCTGCATTGATCATGTTGAACGCAACCAGCACCCACATTCTATTGTTGACATGCTCTGCTTCTGGCTGCTGCCGCTTCTTTTACCGCTGCTCCTGCAGCCCCCCACGCATCACCAAGGCAAACGCAACACTGAAAGGCAGCTGCAACCAGGGCTCTGGCGGACGCTGGCTGCAGCTCACAGCAGATGCAAGAGACCTGGCAGAGGGCAGAAACACACAGCTGCAGTACTACTGGTACCTGCTGCTGGCCCGCAACAGGAATGTAGTGCTAAGTGACGGCACATCTGGGAGGAAACTGAGCTTGAGGGTGGGAGACGGCCCACGGCAGGTGCAGCCTGGGCGCTCATACATAATCAAGGTTGCTGTTGTTGCAAAGGACGGCAAGCAGGCGATCAGCACGAAGCAGCAAGTTGGCAGGGTGTTGGAGGTGCCCCTGTGCAGTTAGGGATTATGGCAGCGTGACAGACTTAGCACAACCTGCGATTTGTGATTTGGGCAGTTGGTGGGGTCTGAGTGCATGACATGCTTGCAGCTACATGGCACAGCGATTGTGACCGTGCCATTCTGGGGTGAACTTGCAGTTTGCAGCCGAAACACCAGCCACTCCGTGAAGCACCTGGATGCAGGAATGCATGCATTGTTCAGGGGTGGGTCCCCTGCAAAAGGGGCCCCCTGCCAGACCAGGTTTTGCATTATTATGATGCTCACAATGCCTTTGAGTTGCGTGCTTGAGTTGTACAGCCTTATGGTGTCCGAAGTATGGGTGACCTTGGGGGTCTTATATACATAAAGGTGGCTCCCAGTGTGCAGACTTGGTGCTGCCGTGTTGAGCCCGAGTTTATGCTTGCCACAGTGCACCTTGTCAGTGCGCTGAGGTGCCTGTGGCAACTGGCTGTTTCCTGGTGTTGGTGGATTCGGTGATTACCCAAAGAGCTTGTCATTGGCTCACACATGGGGCAGGCACTGCCACGGACTCGGTGTCGCCGTCCTGCAACATCGTGACCGTGTCATGTCGCACTCAAGTCACTCGAAGTGTGTGTGGGCGCCGCCTTGACCTCACCCTGGTGTTGCACGCAGCAAGCGATCTGTAATGTATACCTGAGCCAATTCAGGCTCTTCAATTGGCTACGCATGTTACCTCACTGGGTGAGAGTAGGGAACTTCAAGTGGGAGTTGGTGGAAGTTCCATCTGAAGGTAACAGCTTTGAGTTGCACTGCTTGTCCCCTTGCTAACTTGTCCCTTTATAGCTGCAGCATATCATAGTCCCACACATATGTCGGCGTTGCACTATAGAGAGGTGTACACCACATGAGCTACAATTACACCTAGGCCTGCAGCGCTGAGCACATGCACTGGCCTTCCTTGTGATGCTCTGCAGCTTTCGTCTACCCTGGCGTGATGGTATGCCTGATGCAGTTGGATGGCCACGCAACAATGTACTTTCGCTTTTAGGAGCTACCCAAGGCCCTGGAGGGTGGGAAAATGTGATCAATCTGTCACACTCTTCACCACAGAAGTGACAAGACCTAGTGTGGTCTGGTGCACGAATTTGCCCTAGTATCATCTGCTGGCCACCACACAAGCCTACATTGGAACCGATGCAAGACGTTTTGACCGTCTGCGTTCTTGCGGCGTCTTCACTTGCGTACATCGGTAACCCTTGCACGCTGTGCCGCACTTTTCCCGCACGCATCCTGCATCGCAGGTCGAATCATATGATAACGCCATCATCATAATCTATCAACTATCAGCAGAGCGTCTTAGAACCAGTAATAGCTGCAGAATGAGCCTTGGAATGGGACAGCCAGTGCCTGCTCACCACAAATGCAAGCATTCGCTGCGGTTGCAGCAGCAGCGGCCAAGCCGGTGCCTGATCAATGCCTCAAGGCCAGTGATCACACGAGTGGCGAAGCTAGAACCCCATGATGCTGTGTAAGTGAAAACATGCAGCTGACCCTCCATGGCACTGTGCTGCCTGTCAGCAGACATGGAACATGCGACCTTACCCCCCATCTGGCCCTTCCCGCGATGCAGGGCACCTTCGACTGCCTCAGCAGTTGATGCAGTGGTGCATGATGGCCGACTGCCTTTCCTGCAAACACTGCTGCAGTTTGCAAAGCCCAACGCATATGCACAGAAAGTCCTGGCGGGGCATCGCTATGCATGGGGCAAGATGGGCCTGGCTTACGAGGATGCTCTGTTTGTGGCAGACCCAGCAGCTGCTAGGAGCCTGTTGACAGCAGAGTGGCAGAATGGCATCCGCACAGAGTGGCCGCCTACGTTCAGTGAGTATTGAGGCTGCTGGCGCAGCTGCATGGGGCTGATGCATGGCAGCAGCGCTTCACAGGGTGCGATTGAATGCTGTGCTTGCTCCTGCTGGACCACATGCACCGTTGAGTGATAAGAACGGCCATACACTCGCAAGATACCACAAGGGTAAGTATCCTGCAGAGCCTTTGGTTTGAAGGGCAACTGCTGAAGCTGCTACTTCCTGTCCTGCAAGCATCTGTGAGCTTCAACGGCTCCTGCTGCTACACATGGCGGTGCGGCTGGTGCTCACTGTGCTTTTGTCCTGTGCCTGTGCAGAGGCGCTGCTGGGCGAGCAAAGCATTTCCATCCTGCAAGACCCTCAGCTGCACAGCAAGCTGCGCCAGGTCATGGGCCCCACATTCAGTGCAGAAGCAGTAGCAGGGCTCATGCCAGGCGTGCAGCAGACAGTGGCCAAGCACGTGGGGCGCTGGGCGCAGCAGGACAGCTTTGCAGCGTACCCTGCTGCGCGGCTGCTCACTTTTGATGTGCTGGTGAATCAGGCGCTGGGGCTGGGCATGGATGATGATGAGTTGGCACACTTTGCCAAGGTAGGCAGCAGCAGCTAGTCAGCAGCAGCGCTTGTACTGCAGTGACTTGTGATAGAATCAACATGTACACACAGCGTGCTCAGCCTTGTGCGCAGTACATAGTCTCAATTTCTTCTGTCGGCATATGCGAACTCTGCACGTATGCTGCAATTGTCCATCACAAAGCGATGCACGTCTGTGGGCAGCACTATGGTTGAAGTGCCGGTTGAATGCCTGCCGTTCTGCACAACTCGTGGTTTAACCTCAGTACGTGTTCAGCAATTCAAACCTACATTTGTTGCTTGCAGGTGTTCAAGCAGTGGGGGGATGGCTTCATGCCTCCAGGCATTGACCTGCCCTTCACTGCCTTTGGCAAGGGCATGGCCGCCAGGTATTTGTGGCAAACTATCGCGTGCTGGCCTGTGCCAGCAATACACAGCACCTGCTGTGACGGGCCGTGATATAGATACTGTGCAATGCGTGTGGTCTAGCTAGCAGCCTTGCGTGTTTAGGGTGCTAAGCAACCCTGCAGATGTAGTGTGTGGAACAGCAACATGATCCAGCTCATCACAGCAGCGTTGGCTGCATAGCAATGGCGTTTGATGGGGGACACAGAATGTTATAGCAGAACACAGACCATCTTAACTCATAACCCCACCCCACCATGTATGTCCTTGTGTGCTGCTGTGTGCTGCTATGTGCTGTTGTGTGCTGCTGTGTGCTGCTGTGTGCCGCTGCAGGCGTGAGATGACGGCGCGAGTGCAGCAGTCGCTGCGGGACCCAAACCTTGGTGAAGGTGTGGTGCAGCGGTTGCGTGACGAGTTTGGCGCAGACAGCCAGGTGGCGAGTGACAACGTCATTGTGCTCATGTTTGCAGGTGCGTGGGGTGACAGGCAGGCAGGTTCAGTGAGACCTAGGTTTGATTGGCTGCTGCACGGGGTTGCAGAGCTGCAACAGGTGCATTGCGGTGTTCAACAGCATGCACAGGCGCTGTGGATTTTGTAGGCCTTGCATGATGTCCAGTCATGTGAAGTGGATGCGTAGTTTCCTTGACAGAAGCAATGTGCGGGCCAGCCTTTGTGCCGTGCAACTTCTTAGTGCGGGATGTGGCGCTGTGCACCCTGACTTTGTTGCTGCTGCAGGGTATGACACCACCAGCAGCGCCATCACCTACATGCTGAACCAGCTGGCCCTCAACCCACATGTCTTGGAGCAGGTGTGCTGATGCAACAGCCGTCGGGTTTTTTTGCAGCCGCTGGGCCCAGCAACAGCAGTCAGAGTGCGGCGGGTGTGTGCTTGAAGGCACCTGCTGACTTGCCGGCTGCCTGTAGCAGTGTCGACTCTCACTGCTGCATCCACCAGCTTCAAGGAACATGGATGTGCCTGTGTGGCAGCACAGCAGGGTTAAGCATGTACACAATGCAGGCTGTAGAGGTGGCCACCTGACTGCTTTTCCTGCTCTGGCGCGGCCCCTGGTCATGCCTGCAGATGCGCCAGGAGCAGGCAGCAGTGCAGGCGCAGCACGGCAACCAGCTCACCCCAGCAGCAGTAGCCGCCATGCCCTACACCACAGCAGTGGTCAAGGAAACCCTGCGCACAGCACAAGTCATCGGCTACGTGCCTCGCGTGGCAACACAGGCGCTGAAAGTGCCTGGCGGCGGCCCTGAGCTTCAGTCCGGCTGCCCTTTCATTGTTGCTCTAGGAGCTATGGCAGCCTCTGACCCAGCAGCAGCAGCAGCAGCAGCAGTCAGTGCGGCAGGACAAGGCAGTCCTGATAGTCAGGCTGGAACTGTGCAGGACTTCAGGCCTGAGCGGTGGCTGCAGCCTGAGCTTGCCAAGAGCCTGGCGCTGCACCAGGCGCCGTTTGGCATGGGTGCTCACTACTGCCTGGGCTCGCAGCTGGCAATGGCTGAGCTGACTGCTGTGCTGGCGGAGCTGGCTCGCAGCTACAGCCTGACAGCAGACACCGACACAGACTGGCCGGGTGAGACGCTGCAGCATGCGCTGGCAGGGTGGCGTGCTGCAGATGGTTGGGATTGCAGGCGTGCTGGTGATCTTCAGAAGGAGAGCTGCGACATGCATATGCGTGGGTTGCTGTGCCCTGTTTTTCTGCTTCTGCTGCAGCCTGGCCCGCATCACGTACGCCCCTCTTCTCAATGACTGATTGTGGCATTTGATACACCAGCTTGTGTAGTTTCTACCAACCCAAGAACACGCTGCTGCTGCTGCTGCTGTTGTGCCTGCAGACTTCCCAATCAAGCGCCCAGCCAATGGCTTGCCATGCACGCTGCGGCGCCTCGCAACAGCCTAGGCTGCTTAGCACACAGTGCAACTGTGCAGGGCTGTGGCAGCTGATCATATATCATTTTGCCAGCAGGATGGATAATTCTTCAATCGCCAGTTCCCTACCAAATAATATGGTAGCACCCTGTGCTTTGCCTGACCAGCTGCCCGGGACTGCACAGGCCAGCAGCGCTCTCTTGTCAGTTGAAATCCTGTAAGGTGGCAGTTGTAGGCATGCCTGCAAAGATGGACAGTCTGCCTGTGCCAAGCAGCTGGCAAACTATCAGCGGCAGCAGAGGTTGTTGCTTCTGGTGCATCCATGCCATGTGTGTGGTGGGTTCTGTGCAGCAGCTGGCGCTGGCAGCATAAATGTGTACAGCTTGTTTGGCATCGCCGTGTACAGCCATTCGCCTTAATGATGTGTCTCTGGGTTGCTTGAAAAGGCGCATCGCAGGTTACAACGGAAGCCATGTGCACTGTTCGTCCACCAGCACGCGCTTGATGGCTTGCGGTGTACAGCTTGTTTTTTGTTTATGTTGCTGCCCATTGCTTTGGTTGCCTGTGTGTCGTCGGGCCGTTGATGCTCTGTAGACCGTAAAGCGGAGCCTGCTGTGCTGTTTGTGGTGATGAGTTCCTCCGCAACATTGAGAAGGGTTGCTGCTGCATGTTGATGTTGCCGTCAACGTTATGCCTGGTTTGGTGAGGCGCGAGCACATGCCTTCCATGCCTAAAACTGTCTTTTACATGTGTGTTTGTGTTGGTATCAAGGGTGGCAGCAACACACTCCAGCCGCACCTCTGGCACGCAGTTACTGCGGTAGCTGCGGCGTCAGCAGCACAGAAAGAGCATAGATCCTGATTGATTGTCTGCCGGTGTGACTGAGTGTGCTGCTGAACTTTACATCAGTGTCGACTTCACTGAAGAAGTTCAGACTTTGTACAGAAGCCCCACAGGTTTTTTTGCTTGTTCTGTTACTTGTGGCCTGTGTGACACGATACATGAGATTGTGTAGATTCTATGTGTTGGGACAGGGATCCTATTGCGGTGGGTTGTGCTTGAGCTTGTAATGCATCCCCCTGCCTGCACGTTGTAATTCTTCTACGCGGTAGGTGGTGGGGGACCACTTCTTGCCATGTGAGTACGCATTATGTTGCATTGTGCTTGTGCTTATAATGAATGCAATCGGCAACTTTCTTTATAAGGGGAGCCAGGGTGGGGACGGGTAGGGTGGGATCCGATCCCACCCGGTGGGAGGGCCGCTGAGGGGTAGCACAGCAGCACTGGAACCCTGGATGCCCAGTACAGAAAATGGGGCTCCTCAACCTGGTTTGACCGGTGAATTTCTTTCCGCACGCCCCCGGAGTGCTGCAGCAATCAGCTGTGGCAATCTGTCTTTCCTGCAACTCTTCTGCTTACTGTCACTTATACAGACCTGCACCGTGCAGAGCATTGCGTGCATCAAGCGACGGCCCTCAAGCTTTTTGTGTGCGGTTTTGTAACTTGGGCAATCTTGAAGCACAGGAACCCTGCTCGGTTTCAACCAAACCCTTCGGTTGTCAATGCCCCGTGCACCAAGCCGTGCGCGCCCAAGGTGTCAATGAAGCAAACACATCTCGGCTGACACTGCATGACCGTGTAAGCTGATGTTATCATACATCATTCTTGACTGCGCAAAGCTCGTTCATAGTGCGTTTGCTTCAACCAACTGGCTCAGCCCACTGTCACCCTATTACGGAATCAAAGATGCTGTGACCTGTGATTTCGTAAACGGCGGTGGCTTCTAGCAGGTTTTGCTGCGACCTCTAACAAAAGGTAATTGGTGCGGGTATCTCTGCTGACTGCTGCAAAGCCAACGTAGCAGCAGCTTCCGAGACCATTGAGGTGCGTGCTCTGTGTTGTGAAGCGGCAAGGACAGGTGAAGTGCACCATACTTATCTACCGTGTTTATACAGCACTACTGCCGTATGCAAGCTTCGAGGGGTGGTGAGATGGTACCAATGGGTGTGCTGGCAGTCTCCACAGGCCTACACTGCACCTCTCACTGCTGCAGGAGGCAGGATGTCTACAGCAGCAGGAGACAGGCAAAACGCGCAGATGGCTTTTCTACACGTCAGTAGAGAACTACACAGGGCTTGCGATGCATCCGAAGAAGTGTCGGACAAGCTGAGGTTTGCTGTTCTGTCACATATCATCACCATGCGAGTCCGTGCCTGCATGGAGGCCAGCAGAAACAGCTACACGAGCGTGTGTAAGCCTTGTGCAACAACAGGTCTGTTGATAGGTTGCATGATGCTGCTGGCATACCCTGCTGACCTGGCACTGCAGCCCGGATGATGCATGTAACAGATACATGTTGCAGTCCTCGCAGGCTGGCAACAAACAACTTGAAGGTCATGGTGGCCTAGCAATGCCGTTCAATTACTTGTTGCATATGCAAAATGGACTAACTCTGCAAGCAGCGACTGCCATGGTGTACTTACGTTAGGCCTTGCGGGTGGCATCCGACCTGCATCATCACTTTGACTATGAGACCCACAGCCCTGGCAACAGCATCATCTGCTGTCAAGGGTGCTACATGCTACTCAACATGTCATGCACACAAATTCCAAACCCTTTGCTGAGTGCGCTGCCTGCGTGTCGCTGCCTGCATTTTGCGTATCTACTGCCTGGAACTCAAATGCGACGTACAGAAGCAGCAGCAGCAGCAGCAGCAGCGGCAGCAGCAGCAGCAGCAGCAGCAGCAGCAGCAGCAGCAGGCGAGGCCTCAATGTGCTGGCAATGTTGCGTGTTGGAAGGCCCCGTAACCTGCACAGAGTGTCATCCCACAAGCAGCAACCGCAAGCACCTACCAGCAGCAGCTGTCATGGTGGTCAGCACCACATTGCTTTTACACCAGGCCTGGCTGATCTGTAAGCTAGCAAGTCTGACATGTGATGTTCGCGACAGACGACAATGTTCCAACCGCCCCAGCTATCTAATTGGTCCTTGTTCTTTGAATATTTTTTGCTGCGTGTGCCAGGGTCGCAAGCGCCTGGCGTTTGCGAGGCCGATGTCGACACCATGCAGTTCCCTGATGAGATGACTGCCCTGCTGGAGCCCTACAGGCCGCCCAAGCAGCCCAAGCAGGTGAGGGCTTGGTGCTGGCCTCCCCCCTAAAGCACAACTAGTTCATTCCCGCTTGCGGATGCATTGTCGTGTTACCGCTCTGCAGGAACTGCGGATGTGTGCTGGCAGCTGCAATGGATGTGTCGCCATGTGCTACTATGACCTGCAGATGTATGTGGACTCCTTGTCAACGTTGCGGTTATGTGATTTGGTTGCTGCTCGCCATGCTGTGCAGACTTGGTGGGCCCGCCTCTTCCAGCACAGCAGCCAAGACATGACACAGGTGGGGGCTTGATGGTGGCCTCCTGTTGTTAGAAAACCTGGCTGATCATTTCTGTTGTTGCAGTCCTTGCTGCAGGTCTGCTTTTCCTGCAAGTGTGCTGGCAGCAAATGCACTGCCATAGGCCATGATTGCCAGCAGATGTATGTGGGCTCTTTCAACTGCTGAAAGCTGTGACTTGGTTGTTGCTCCATGCTGTGCAGACTTGGTGGGCCCGCCTCTTCCAGCGCAGCAGCCAAGACATGACAAAGAAGACACAGTAGTGCATTCTGCGGCCGGTGACAGGTGCACCAGTTGCCGCGACATAGGGCAAGGCGTGGCAATCGTGACACAGATATTACAGTTGATCGCTTGCAAGCAGGCTGTGCGATGTGCAGATGCAGATGAAGATGCAGATGCAGATGCAGATGTGCAGATGCTGGGACCCGTGCATCCGCTGCTATGCAGAGCCTACCACAAAGTTTTCATACTAGTGTCAAAGTTTTCATACTGGTATCAAAGTGTTCCTATTGGTGTCCTTGGATTGATAGCGCCCATCCCAATCTTTCCATCCCAATCCCACGCACACACACAAGGGCAGGTTAACATGCATCACAGGCCCGGCATGATGTTCAGCTTGGCGGAGGTGCAGGAGCGTGGCAGCTCCACACAAAGGGCAGTGTACAGCAACCACAAGCAGTGCCTCAGTTTATTGGTAAGACTTTATTCACTTGGTACATTGGTGATGACAGGCTGTGCCTCAGGGTGCAGCAGCAGGCTGAAGCGGGCCCTGGGCAGCATATGGTTCCGCAGATTTCACCCTCGGGGTGTCGGGGTGTTCCTCAACATGGGGCCAGCCTCAGCACGCATCAAGCAGTGCATGCAGCAGCTGTTCTGGCCATGCATCGTGGAGAAGATGAACCTGCTGGGGATGTTGCAGGTGGTGGCAGGGAAGGCACAGACAAGATCTGCAAACCACCACTGCAGTACCTGTTGTGCCTGTTTGTACAGTGCCGTCACCGATCAGGTCTTGACTACTTGAGGTGCCACGCATCAGCTGTGACCTGTTGTGCCATACTTGCATGGCGCTGGTGCACCTGGTATAATTGATCTGCAGATGAAGCCAGTAACAACATTTGCACAGGAAGCAGCAGCAGGAGCCAAGCACCTGGTCCCTGCAAGCGTCTCTGTGAGAGCATAGGTTATTGTTGCAGCAGTCTGCACCAGGCTAACATGTCGGCTTGGTGCACAGTCCGAGCAGCTGTGATTGTGATTATGTCCCTGATTTCTTTGTGCAACTCGAGTTCTGCCGTGGTTGGCAAGATGCATTTGGGCCAGCAGGGTAACACAGATGCCTTGTCCAGCTTGGTTGGCAGTAGGGCTGCTGCCTGGGATCAGGTTTTAGTTCAAAAAGTGTATCGTATTGTATCAGTAGGGTACTGCCAAACACACATTCATCGTAGTGTAGTGGACTGCATTGTGCCATACAAAACAAGTTGTATGGTGTTCTTTGTGGCTGGAGTGATGTGCTTGTGATTCACTGAACAGCGTTGGTGATGAGTGCTGCAAGCTGCTGCAGCAGCATTCACCAGACACAAGTGCAGGTGATGGCATGCATTTGGCTCTCATACACCATGCATGGAAAAATAGGAACACTACCTGCACAAGATGGGGGTCAGGGTGGTGGGTGTGGGGAGCTCAGTACGTTCTGCATGCCAGTGCAGGCTATGTAGATGCTGCCGTTTCCTTTTACGACTTTCAAGAGTTTTTGCACGCTTCTGCTGTGGCCCAGTGTGGTAATGGTCATTCAGCTGCACAGCTTCATGCCGTGTGTGCAGCATGCTAGCGCTTGGCTGGAAAGCCTAGCAGCTCGGTCGAGACCCGGGCAAAGCTGGCATCTGCAACTGCGTGTAACATCTGGGGTGACCGCCGTCTGCTCAGTAGCTGTTGCTGGCCGCCAGCTGCTGGCAGCAGGGCATGCCGGAACGGCCGCTGTGCCCGGCGCTGAGCGGAGGAGCGCTCCTCGGAAAGCTAGCTTTCTGCGCGCTCGGAGGCAGGGGCATCAGTGATGACTGCAGCACCTTGCTGCAGTGACCGCACCTGAATGCTAGTAGCTTTGTACCACATGGACACCTGTAGGAACTCTGTTACAGTGTTACTCTTCAGAGTAACAAATGAGAGCTTTCTCAAAGACCATGCCTGGCATTGCCACAATGTGCTTGCTGATGCTGCTTAGCACATATGCAAACGGCACGTCGCGCACCAAAGCATTTGCATGCAGGTCCACAGCTGCTTGCAAGCGACGGCATAGTGTTGTGTAACTGCTGCACGTTCAAGCATGAATGACAGCCTAGCAGGGCCGCAAGTTGCCCCCATTCTTACAAGCATGCAGAACCCTTATGATATACCTTGCACGGCACAGCTGAACTTGATTGTATGCAGTACGCAAAGCAGCGGCTGCGACAGCCAGCTGAAGCCATTGTCCATGAAATGGACTGCATACAAGGCTTAGGCATCACACAACAGCTGTTGCAGCTGCAGTGTCAGCTGACACACACGGTTGTATTCCCAGATAGAACAGGCTGCCTCAGCAGTATGGACTGCGCTGCTGGCAGCCACAACATAAACAAGACACCTTGAATGGCACTGCAACTTCAGCATTCAACAGTGTTCAGCACACATGAGCAGTGCTGCAGGATTGCACTGCTCTCTTGCAGCACAACTGACGAAGCTGTCATGCAGCACGCAGCGGCTCGCGCCCTGAGCCAAAGCACGAGTGCAGGCGCTGCTCATTTGCAACGCATTCAACGTGATGCCAGTACTACAACTAACATACCCAGACAGTGACCTGTGCTGCAACCATGCGCACCCATCCCATGCATGTCCAATTAAGCATGCACATGCGCACAGCTGTCACAACATGCACGCCGAGAATGCTGCCCAGGCTGCAACGGCCTCGCAAGGCTACGCTGCAGCAGCAGGGACACAACTCGTGCAGCGCCCGCACAACTATTGCTGTGCTGTTGGCTTCGGTGCGTGTCCACAGTAGCAGCAGCAGCCGCAGCAGTGCCCACTGCCTGCCTCCAGCATCAGCAGCAGCCGGCTGCAGCGCCTGCTGCATGACAGCACGATGAGGCACGATGAAGCTCCCGCTGCCCTACATGGACACCTGCGGCATCAGCAGCACCACCACCGGCAAGCGTCATCAGCCGCACACCCAGGCTGCAACGGCCTCGCAAGGCTACGCTGCAGCAGCAGGGACACAACTCGTGCAGCGCCCGCACAACTATTGCTGTGCTGTTGGCTTTGGTGCGTGTCCACAGTAGCAGCAGCAGCCGCAGCAGTGCCCACTGCCTGCCTCCAGCATCAGCAGCAGCCGGCTGCAGCGCCTGCTGCATGACAGCACGATGAGGCACGATGAAGCTCCCGCTGCCCTACGTGGACACCTGCGGCATCAGCAGCACCACCACCGGCAAGCGTCATCAGCCGCACACCTGCAGGTGAACAGCAAGGGCACAGCGAGGCAAAGCAGCAGCCGGCGCTGGCTTAGGCGCTGCAAATACATATGCGGACCGCATTCGGACAGCTGCATGCAACACTTGTCATGCAGCCTAACATGGAAGCCCCGGCATACACTTCCTACTACGTCACGTCTGAGCAACACGCCATGCTTGCATGCTGGCTGTAGCAGCATAGCTGGCAGCAGGTCAATGAGCCACACATGCACACCATGCAGCTGCCGTACGCATTTGCTCTGCACACAGTACAAGCTGCAGCAGCAGTGCCGCGCTGCACCTACAAGCAAGTTTTGCCTTCACCAGCCGGCACCTACGTGGCTTGCTGCGTACACAAACTGGTTGAAGCTGAGGTGCACCTGGCCGGTGCGCTGCGGGTCAAACGCGCCAAACGTGCGCGCGGCTGTCTGCAGGAACAGGCAGGAGCGGATGTACTCGTCCAGCGACAGGCTGCAGAGGGCAGCGGCAGGGCATCAAAGTGTGAGTGACAAGAGATGCTACCAAGCTCTCGGCAACCTTGGTCGTGCAAAGATAGCACTTTTGTGAAATGTGGGCGACACAACACACTGCAGACAGGCAGCCTGCTCAATGCAAGTAGGGTGAGCACAGGGTGCCCATGCAATACCATCTGCACCAGTTGAAGCAGACAGTACACCATGGTTTTGTGACCTGCCGTGCTGAACAATGCAGGCAGCGGCAGCAGCACACAGGCATTGCGCACCTGGCACTGTTGTCCACATCAGAATTGCTGATCATGGCTGTACTACACAGTACACCGTCCCTCCTGTCCAAATCAACTTAAAACTGCTACTCATGGCTGTACTGTGCTAGCGCACCTGGCGCTGTTGTCCGGGTCAACTTGCTGATCATGGCTGAAATGCACAACACACATGGCGCCGGTGTGCTACTCTAAATCAGAATTGCTGATCATGGCTGTACTGGCCATCACCTAAGGTGGTTTGGGAGTGGCTCCCTCCACTGGGTTCACCTCTTGCTAGAAAAACGAGTGACTAATTAATTGATTGATTGGCTGCACTGGCCAACGCACCTGGCGCTGTTGTCCGGGTCAAACTTGCTGATCATGGCCATCATGGCTGGCCCGTCCAGCTGGAAGCCTGCACACAGCAAGCAATGCAGCAGCAAAGGATGCGACAGCAAAACGGCGGCAGCAGGCATGAGCAGGCGAGGTGTTGACACAGAGTTTGAATTGTGCATGTAAGCAGTGAACTGAAGCTGGCGTCAAAATGCATGCTGATATAATCAAAGACTTACGACATGCATGGGATGAGGTGTGTTCAGCGCATGAAAACACACCACAGCAGAAGTGCTCCTGTAGTTTGCATGTAGCTGGATGCGGCGCTGAGTCCTGCATTGCTGTGCCAGGCCAGGCGCCACTGCTGCTGCTGCAAGGCCCAGGCGCACAATCCCAGAGGCATTCTACAAACACAAACGCACTGTGCTATGCCTGGTTTCCAGGGCATTACAACACCTAAGCCCTGGCGGCTGCAGCACTATCTGCAGCCTCATCCTGCCACGGCCCCCTGAAACGACTTTGTTGCGAAATCCTGCACCAGCTGCACTTCAGCGACAGAAACAGGGACCGCGCATGCAGCCCTGGCTCACCTGCTTGCTGCAGCGCCTGCGCCACTTCATCCGGCGTGAGCCTGCCGCTGCGGTCCCTGCACAGCAGCAAACCCTCGCCTGTCAGCGATGCAGCAGATAGGTATGCCGAATATAGCAGCTGGAGTGACAACGCTGCAGCGTGTCAGGATGTATGCTCTGTTGCTGTCCTTTGCCGCCGTTAGACATACAAAACTGCAGGACTGTTATGCACAATGGTGTTTAAGGACATGATTCCTTCAAGAAGCCATGCTTTGCACATTTGGTGTGCTGCGCGGAACAGCACCTGTCAAAAGTTTCAAAGCCCACAAGGCGCTAGCAGAGCAACGCTATGAGTACAGCTGTGCAAGCCCCACTGCGCTGTCCCCAGCATTGCAGCTACCTGTCGAATGTTTGAAAGCTGTTCTGCACGTTGACCAGGAAGTAGTGCAGGCGGGAAAACTCCGCAAATCCTAATGACCGGCTGTTGTCGACATCAAATGCGCGCACCATCTGATCCTGCAAGCAGCAGGCGGCAGCAGAAAGAAGCTTGAGCACTGTGCTCAAGCCACAGTAGCTGTGTAGTTCTGAAGGAATGTTGATAAGCAGCCATGGACAGTGCAGCCAGTGGCATGGATAGGCAGAGACATATAAGTGCCAGCAGAGAATGTAGGCTGCACTAAATAGACGGGCACAGCAGAGCATCAGGGACAACACCAGTACCAGCAGCAACTGCAGTGCATGCATGCTGCATACAGGCGAGCTGCAGGTGCTGCAGGTGCTCTGCTTTTACAACAGTTTGAAGATCAACATAAGCCCTCTTACTACGTCATTTAGCCCATAGTGGAGGTTTCCCATAGCCAGGGCCCGCTGCAGCTCTTTGCTGTCAAGCCTGCCAGAATGGTCTACATCAATCGCGTCGAACCAAGCCTTCAGCTGCTGATCTCCCATATTAACTACTCTGTTGTACAGGCAGCAGACGAGCTGAAAGCGATCTGCAACAGCGTCTCGAAGCAAACGCGACGATACAACCACTTGTGCAATCAGTGCGAATAAGGCACGCTGACTCTTTCAATAGAGCAGTGGTCACTTAAAGAGAGTGTTTTCACTTGCAACGGGGCCCCAACGCGCACGCAGAAGGTTACATGTTGTAACACGCTTTCAAACTGACACATCATTGACACACCTGGCCCGGTGCTAGCTGTACCCATTGCCACGCAATTCGTTGAAAACGAAGCATGAGGATCGATCCTCACCAGCATGCTGGCTGATCCCCCGTCAGTTGCGGCACAGCGCATGCTGTCCAATCCATACTGCCGCAGCATGTTGGCGCAGTGCGGCGGCGGCCAATGGTTGCCTTAGATCATTCTGCTCCTGCCCGCACTCCGCTACAGCGCCTGCGCACCTGCTGCACCATTGTGCCAACACCATACCGTAGTAAAGCCACCAATGAACAAGCAGGTACCGCACGGCTAGCTGTGCTGGCTTGCTGCCAAGTGACGCCCCTGTGATGCGCCCATGCATCTGCTGCAGGGAGCGGCTGTGTGCCGCATAGTGCCATCGCTTTTCGCAGCTAGTCACTGGTGCTGCTGTATCCAGTGCCCCCACTGGTGCTGCTGCAGCAGCCAGCATCGCTGCTGCTGCCAGCCAGGCTGCTGGCACTGCTGCTGCCGGCGGTGCTGGTGATGCTGTGAATCCGGCTGCTGGTCCTGCTACCCTCGACTTTGCCTGCTGCTGCCACTGTGGTCGTTGCACAACTTGCTGCGCCTTTTGTCACTGGCGCTGTGATTGCAGCCAAGTCTTCCAGTGCTGCAGTGCTGCCGCACAAGCAGCCACTAGCGGCAGCAGACATGGCACACAGCGCACCACCCAGCTGCAGCCCACTGCCATCGTCATCAGCCACACGAACGCAGTCGTTGATTGCTGTGGCGGCTGGCCTGCTGCTTGGGCACCCTGCGCTGCTGGCACAAGGCGCAGCTGCTGCTGCTGCTGCATCGCCGTCTTCCTCATCGTCATTGTCAGCGTCGAGCCTGCTGAGCATTGAGCCAGCAACCGGCTCCACTGCAGGCTCGTTGTTGTCATCAAACGAGCTATTGCTGCCGCTGCTTATGCTGCTGCCAGCACTGCTGCTCCTGCTGCTGCTGCCGCTGCTGTACCGTTCAAGCAGTCGTGGTGACTCCACCCAAGGTGTCTCGCACAGCATCGCAGCAGGACAGCTCATCGGGCCATACATCTCCCATGCAGCTGCGGATTCAGCTTCAGGCTCCAAACCGCTGCTGCTGATGCCTCCAACACTGCCAGCTGCCTGAAGTGCAGCCCTGGTAGCGAGCTGCCCACTGCAGCTTGCAGGAATAGGCTGGATGCCACTGCTGCTTGTAGCTGGCTTAGCTGCCGCTGGTGGCCTCAAGTGTGTCAGTGCTGCTGGCCGAAGGTTCCTCCAGCTGCTGCCGTTGCTGCTGCTTCCTGCAGGCCCTGCCCTGCGGCTCATATTGCTGCAGGAGCCAGCTGCAGCTGCCAGATGTGGTGCTGCTAGAGCAGCAGCAGCAGTAGCCCCGCCGCTGCTGATGCGCGAGGCACGGCTGTGGATGCCTTCCCGCCGCTGCAGCTGCGGGGCTCCTGCAGCACCGCCGCCGCTGACTCTGCTGCACATGCCTGTCAGCACTGCCACATCCACCACATTCCTGCCGCTGCTGCTGCGCCTGCAGCTGTCAAAGTGGGTGTTGCCGCTGCTGCTGCCGCCGCGGGTTGCTGTGCTGCTGGCGTCTGCCATGTCAGCGGAGCAGCTGCTGCTGCTGAAGGGCTTGCTGTTGATGGAGCGCTGAAGCTGGCCCACCCAGGTCCTGCCAAACAGCCGCTGCAGGGAGCTGCAGCAGGCAGTAAAGGTGCAGTGAGACTTGTTTGAACTGTAGCAACACCAACACATGCATGTGGCTGCAATGAAAGTAGATGCTAAACAAGCTTGCTGGCAAAGGTAAGCTGCAGGCACTGCACGGAGCCTGGCACTGCTGATGAAAATGTTGATGCACCTCACACGGCGCTCTGAGGCACGTCAGCAAAGTTTGGTATTAATTGCTTGTACGCATGGCAGCACCCCACCTGTGCAACTTGGCGCGTGGTGTCCTGCTGCCCTGGCCGGCTCTGCTGGCTGGTCTGCTGCTTGCAGGACAGGGTGAGCCGCAGGGGTCCCTGCACAGCCCATCACTCAACGAGCTCAGGAGAGCGAAGCTCGGCTGATGCTGCGGCGTCAGCGGTGGCCTGCTGCTGTGCCGGTGGTGGTGATGAAGATGGTGATGGTGGTGGTGATGGTGCTTTGCAGGAGACAGCTGGGCTGTGGTCCGCTGCTGCAACACCTGCTGCGTAGGTTGGGCAATACCTGCTTGTTCTGGCTGTGGGCTTGTGCGTGAGCCAAGCCGCGGCTCATCTATAGCTGCCATCTGCTGCTGCTGCTGCTGTTGCTGCTGCTGCAATTGTACAGCTTCATGGCAACTTGCCAGCTGCTGCAGTACTGCGATATGCTCTTGCTGCAGCTGCAGCAAGTCCTTCCGGAGCTCTATGTTCTCTTCCAGAAGCTCTTGTTTGTCCTTCACCAGCCTGCAGCATGCGTATGCACAAGTGAGCTTCCAGTGCAGTACTCAGATGCCAATGTTTCGTTCGCACCCACCTGTCCCGCTCTTCGAGCCAATTCTGTCTCTCCATAATGATGCCTAAGCTATTTTACAGACATGTTTTGTCCATCTCAGTTGGAAGGGGCTTTCTGCGCAAATACAGAAGCTGCTGTTTGTTCAAACTGCGCGTTTTCGCCCCGCAGTCGCCATACTATGCGGCGTTAGCCTCTTGTTGACCACAAAATGTTACTTGCAGCTGGTTCGAGCTATACTATTGTGTACCAAGGACAGCAAAAGACCTCTACGCCCGTCTGAGACGTATAACCAGTTCCACCAGTGTTCTGAGCATGTAACACATGGCAAGAACGAACTACTCAATAATACATCACATCATGTCGTGGGATGGTTGATTGCATGCACAGCTCCTATTGTACAGTATCAAAAGTCTGCCTCGGATGTTGATGCGTGTCACTGGTGGAAAAGGAAGTCAAGTGTCCTGTCGCTTGGTGCCTGTGCTGGCACTGGATCTATAGTACTGGTAACAACCTTTTATATAGGTGAGTAGCACGTGTGTGCCATGCTGGGGGCCAGTGGCCTGGCAGCAGTGCATGTACAAGCTGCACCTGGTGACTCTGTTCCTTTTACCCTTGCACTTGCATGGGACCCTGCAGGGACTGCCAGCATGTCAGTCAGCAGAGGGCGTCACGCACCAAGCAGCAGTGGCAACAGCAGCCAGGTGCTGCTGTCATTAGGTGCACTCACAGGTAGCCTGCTGTCATCCAGCTGCTGCATCATTCAGCTGGTGCTCAACTACACCTCGATAGGCTGTGCTGGCTTCTCAGCCCTCACACCGTACCGGCATGTGTTCAGGGCCATAACAGGTGTGGGGCGAGCTGACAGCAGCACTGTGCAGCCGCGTAGGACCAGTGCTATTTGTCAGCAACAGCAGCAGGAAGCTGTATGCACATAGCAACTTGCAGAGCAACTTGATTGAATCTAGGCTTGCAGGAAACTGTTTACTGCATTAGCAATGTATGCAGCGGCACCATAGCGACACAGCACGCCGATCCTGCCTTGCATGAAAGCAGCATGGGCTACTCGCGGCAACGTGCTGTGCACAAGCGGTCAAGTGCAGTATATCGTGCCGTGCTGCTGACATGTGGCTGCGCGCTGCTGCCTGGGCTTGCAGCGGGCACCCTGGGCTATCTGCTGCTGTCTCAGGGCCTGAACAGGCGTACCGTGACCACTCTGCTGCTGTCCCTGGCACTCACAACCAGCCAGGACTTGCTTGCAGCACGCAACACAGGCAGCCTGCAGCAGCTGCTGGCAGGTTGGGGCGTCACCGGGAGGACGGGACAGCAGCAGCAGCACCAGCAGCCACAGCAGCCACCTGTAGCAGCCAGCAAAACAATGCTGCAGGTGGGCGGCTGAGTAGCTGTCATTGACTTGTGGTGGTAGCATTTGCTATCTTGCCAGCAAGGCAGCGCTGCGTAAGCAACATCCTCATTAAATGAAGCACTTCGACCACTGTAGCACCAGGCGAATCAGCAACGAAGCCTGTTTGTCATCTTCAGCCCTTGAGATGCTGATTGGTGAGCTTGCACTGAGCTTGCCTGCTGCCTCTGCCTGCAGGTGCACGGCATGCGCTGCGAGGCGTGTGCAGCGCGCTTGCGAGGCAACCTGGCAGCAGTGGAGGGCGTAGACGGCTGCACCGTGCAGCTGGTAGCTGGAGTGGTGGAAGTGTGGTGAGTGCGCTGCTGCAGCTGGCTCTGTGCTTTCATACTCACATGTGGCTGGTGGTGGTTGAAGCTGCAAATGTGTTTGTCGTGCAAGCACATCACTGGTTAGGAGTGGCCCTCTTGCACCTTGCCATAACACCTGCCATCCAGACGTGTTGGAATGCTGAGGACGTTGCGGCAGTTTGGCATGTTGCAGCTGCATCTGGCCGGTCGGCAATGCTGACATGCTGCGCCCTTGTGTCCTGCCTGCTGCTCCTGCCGCCCCTGTCTGCCTGCACCTCACTGCTGCAGGTCCAACAGCAGCAGCCCTGTGCAGCCTGACGTGCTGCTGGAGGCAGTGCGAGCCACGGATAACAGTTATGACGTACAGCTGCTGTCACAAGAATGCTTCGATGCTGGGGAGGCGCAGATGCCCTGCCCTGCAGCTGCAGGGCAGGATGGTGCGGTAGCGCAGTGATAGCATTTGCAGCAGTGCAGCAGCTGACAGTTGCTGGTCTATGCCATCATGTGTGTGCTTTGTGGCACGTGAGCATGGCATCGATTAGGTGGTGGTGATAGGTAAAGATCAACACTGGTGGGGTGTGGCTCCTACTGGTTTCCTGCCTGCCAGCGCTTGCAGCATGTGGCAGTAACCAAATCAGTAGCAGCATGGAAGGGTACAAAAACGTTCGTTTGTTGTACTGCAACTCAAGATTCATGGTTGCTTGCACCGCAGCTGGAGGTCAGTGTATAACATGTAGAGCATGATGTTGGATAGGTCGCATCTAAAAAGCCACTTGCAGTGCAAGGCTGCGGTGGCTGTTGTCCATGGTTTCTTGTCTTCAGCACTGATGGTCCGTCCCATGTCACTGTTGACTGTGAGGTGTATAGCATACGTCCACAAAGCCTTATCATTTATTGTTGGCTGAATCGCATCAGCTGCATGCTTCGCGCAGTTTCATTGGGTGTGTCTGCCAGCGTTGCAGGTGCCCATCCTGCTTTTCGTGGCCAGACAAGATCCGTTGCGCTCTGGGCGTGACACAGGGAAAGGGCATGTCGGCCCTGGCTGCAGGCTGCTTTCAGCTGCGCCATACTTCAACATGTTTATGCTGTCTGCCTGTGACAGTCATGCTGTTACTTTGACTGCGTGCTCCCACTGAACGACTTTGTAACGTTTATTGAATATACACTGGCTTTGTTATTGATGATCACCACGAGCAAGCTTCAGGCCCGTGCAAAATAGAAGTAAGGCATACAGGTACACTGTATGCTTGCATGCCTCACGTACCGCAGCACGCAACCCATACCTGAAACAGTACTTGTACAGTTATAACCGACTTGACAAGCAATATGCAGCGCTGGTGCGCGACATAGCTCAGAACTGCTCCGGTCCTGATTGGAGAACTCGTGCTGGCGACCAGTGCTGGGGTCTGCCATGCAATGAGCCAGGTAGGCTGCATGCTGTACTCTTGTACACATGGGCTTATGAAACATCCATATGATCGGCTCAGGCACGAATGCACCGCGGCTGACCTTCGCATGCTGCTGCTGCTGCTGCACCAGGGGGCCAACAGCAGCACGTTGCTGGCATTGCTGCTCTATGGCACACATGTTGTCAAGTAAGGTTGGAACGCTGCATAGTACGTTCATCACTGCTCAGCATGCTCCAGCCAGGCAGCAGCTACGCTGCAGTGTGGCCATGTGCAACAGTGCCATGGCAGCAGAGCCACCAGTGCGAAGAACAGCACACGTGCAGGACTTGCCATTACAGTTGGCCAACTCTGCAGCAGCAGCCCTAGCCCCCGCACAGCAGGTCGTATCAGCAGCATGCGCAGCAGCAGCGGCAGCTGCAGCTGGCGCGGTTGCAGCGGGCGCTGCTGGCAGCATGCAGCAGCTCCTGCAAGCTGTCCCAGCACAGCAGCAGCAGCTGCTGCTGCAGCAGCAGTATGTCGCCACAGCAGAACGCATCAGCCGGTTTGGCAGCACCAGCAGCAGCAGCAGCAGCACCAACAGCAGTACAAAGGCTTCGCGGCTGCTGACAGGCGAGATCACCTGCTGCAGCAGCTGGCGGGAGCTTCAGCAGCTGCACAGCATTGCAGCACCGCGCATGAATGTTATTCATGTCAGTGCGATGCTGTCAACGCTAGGCAAGCTGCTGCGGGTTACACCTGCTGAGCAGCATGAGCTGCAGGCACTACAGGGCTTCCTGCAAGCACTGGAGCGCACTGCAGTGCAGGTGCTGTCGACAGTACAGGTGATTCTGCAAGCTGCGAGGCTTCGGCCGGCCCTGTATGCCTAAAGCACGTAGAATGTGATGCCTTTGCAGTGATGCGAATGCGTCTGTGGT
This sequence comes from Tetradesmus obliquus, assembly GCA_030272155.1. Lineage (NCBI taxonomy): Eukaryota > Viridiplantae > Chlorophyta > Chlorophyceae > Sphaeropleales > Scenedesmaceae > Tetradesmus > Tetradesmus obliquus. The sequence continues at coordinate 580,089 of CP126200.1, read as the reverse complement.
TTAGCAGTTAAGGGGTTCACAGCATATGGCAGTGGTGTCGTATCGACGCTCATGCGGTGCAGTCCCATGAGTGTTGCTGCTGAATGAGCAGCATGGCGCTGCAGCAGCTGTCCTGGACGGCCTTTGTAGATTTGAATTGCTTATGAGTAAGCCGCTTTTGCAGAACTGATGTGTTGATTATGTTGTTGGTTGCTGCTGCTGCTGCTGCTGCAGCTGCCTCAGGCAGGCACCCTACAGGTCATACGCGCTGCCAGCCCGCAGCAGCTGCTGCTGCAGGAGAGCAACAGCAGCAGTAGCCAGGCAAACATGCTCCTGGTACAGCCGCAGCAGCTGTCTACCATGATGTGGGTGAGTGTTGCGGGAGCAGCTTAATGCTTGTGCTGTGGGTCAGGGGCTGCAGTGCAGCTGCTGCACTTGCCAGCAGCAGCAGCAGCATATTCCAGGGCTGTGGGTCGTGGGATGTGCTACAGGCGAAAGCAGCAAGCGGTGTGTGCATGCGTGCAGCCTTAGCGGGATCAATGGTATCAGACTCCAAAAATGGTCAAATAGCAGGTGCAACACATGTCACCTCTGTCACCCCTGCTGTGTACGACGCGCTTGCTTCCCAAATCACAAACAGAACTCTCATGCTGCATCGTCCTGCGCTGCAGGGCTGGGCCACAGCAGGCTTCCTGCCAGGCCGCCACTGGTGGTCCTGCTACTGGGCAGCCAGCACGCCGCTACTGCCAGCCCACCGGGCACAGGAGCTCGCCACATCCCTCTGGGCAGCAGCGCAGCTGCAGCAGCACCCGCCTGCCGCATGGCTGGCTGGCTTCTGGGCAGCCAGCAGTGCTGCGCTGCCACATGCAAGCCCTCAGGAGCTGTGCATGATGCTGTGGGGGGTAGTGACGCTGCAGCTGCGGCCGGGCGGTAGCTGGTGGGCTGGGCTGCAAGCTGCTGCTGCGAGCCGGGCACAGCAGATGGCGCCGCGCGATGTTGCACAGGTGAGATTGAATGCAATTTTTGAGCTGTGAGAGGGAGTCCTGCTCGCCAAGCATCAGCACAACATGCAAGGCAGGCATCAGCACAACATGCAAGCGCAGCAGCTGTTGGCTCATGCAGGAACCTGTAGCCTGGCCACCTGCCTGATCCCACCACATAAATGCTGGCTGCTGCCAGTTTGTGGCTGCTTTGTGCTCCCTAGTGCACAGTGTTGCACTGTGCCGCTGCGTACAGCTGCTCGCGACTGACTCGCACCCTTCGACCTCCGCGCCTGTGCAGGTGCTGTGGGCGCATGCCCGCAGCGACGTGCAGCCGCCAGCGCCGCTGCTGGCGGCCCTGCTGCAGTCCGCCAGCCAGCAGCTGCACCGCTTTTCAGGCAGGGATGCAGCCATGCTGCTGTGGGCACTGGCTGCGCTGGGGCGGCCGCCGGGGCAGCAGCTGCTGCAGGGGCTGCTGCAGAGCCTCATGCTGAGTAGTTGTAAGCTGGAGGCATGTGCTCCGCAGGTAGGCAGCAGATTGGAGCACATGTTGGCTTGCGTGCATGGCTGATGGTGCTGCAGTGTGCTGCAGGTCATGCAGGATGCTGCTCGGCACAGGACTTGCACGACGCTTGTTGCTGCAAGGGTGCTTGTACTAGCGAATGTGCCTCCACATGGCAGCGTATGGCATGCTGCATCGTTGTTGGTGTGAGACAAACCCACATCAGGTCTACCGGCTCAGCAGCTGCTGTTGACTGCTGTGTTTGCTGTTGCGCTTCGTGCACTGCAGGACTTTGCCAACATCCTGTGGGCGCTTGCGGTGTTCCAGCAGCAGCAGCAGCAGCAGCAGCAGCAGCAGCAGCAGCAGCAGCAGCAGCAGCACACGCCATCGGCTGATGTGGCCCTGCACAGCAGTAGCAGTAGCAGCAGCAGTCGTAGTGCATCAGCCGGCAACGGCAGTGTATCATCATCTTTGTACATTAGCAGCAGTTCCAACAGCACCGGCACAGCCCAGGAGAGCAGCAGTAGCAGCAGCAGCAGCAGCAGCAGTCCAGTGAGCGAGCAACTGCTGCAAGCCTGGGCAGGCCTGACGTGGCACCACACGGAGCCCTCACGAGCAGGCCTAGCTCCAGCAGATGCCACACAACTGCTGTGGGCAGCCAGCCAGCTGGGCCGCTCCAACAAGCGCTGCTGGCCTGACAGGGACTGGCTGCAGCAGTTCTGGGCAGCCAGTCGCCGCCAACTCGGCAAGAGCACTACAGCAGCAGCAGCATTGCCAGAGCTACCAACAGGCCAGCAGCAGCAGCAGAGAGGTACAGATATTTACAGCGCGCAGGCGCTCACGCTATGCATGTGGGCCGGGCTGCGTATGTGTGCCGGGCCTCCCGGCGGCTGGCTCATGGCAACGCTGCCGCTGCTGCAGCAGCAGCTGGCTGAGCTGCAGCCGGCAGCTGCCTGCCAGCTGCTGTATGTGCTGGCGCGGCAGCAGCAGCGGCCCAGCCCTGCGTTCATGCAGCAGCTGCTGTCGAGGCTGCAGCTGGACAGCCACCAGCTACAGCCGCGCGCATTTGCGTGTGTGCTGTGGAGCTTAGGCCGGCTAGGGTTTCGGCCAGGGGATAATTGGTGTGCAGTGGTGCTGCAGCATTTGCGGGGTCATGTGGGTGGGCTGGGGCGCAGGGAGCTGGGCAATGTGGTGTTTGGGCTGGCGATGCTGCAGCTGGCTGTGCCTGAGGAGCTGCTGCTGGCGCTGCAGCAGCGCGCGGCGCAGCTTGCGCAGCAGCAGCAACAGCAGCACGTCCAGGCGCAGAGTGTTTCTTCAGCTGAAGAAATGCAGCAGCAGCAGCAGCAGCAGCAGCAAACCTGTGGGAGATGTCAGCAGTTGGAGGCTGCACCTGCTCTAGCACGTTTGCCGCTGCCAGCGGCTGCAAAACTGGCAACCAGCACTGCTGCCAGCAGTGGCGGCGTCAGGCTAGGCAGGAGCAGCAGGATAGGCAAGGCGACTGTCAGGGTTGGCTAGGCAGGGCTGGTGTGATGTGGCACATGTGCTTTCAGGCTTGGTTGCTGTCACAGCACAGTGTGGCGGTTGTTCTGCAGTGCACAGGCAGCGTGCAGTCAGCCTGCTACATCGTGCGCAGGTACATGCCTCATCTGCAACGCTTGTTGTACTTGGAAGTTCTTTGCCAGCTGCCTGGCGTGGCATGATGTGTTCCAGGCACGGACTGTTGATCAGTCAACGGTCTGAGGTGCACCAGCTGGCCAGAGGCCCCTGTGACGCGCAGCCCCCCGGTGAAATCAGCTTGCTTTGCATCAGAGTTCGTTCACTTTCCAGCGCCCTGTATGGTTCGTAATGGCTGTTTCGTTTTTCCTAATGGAAACAATAAGCACACCAAGCCCACATCAAATGGCGCATGTCAGGTGGGCGACACGGCGAAAGACGAACCTCTGTCAGATTGTCACTGGGCAAGTTCCTGCGGTGTTCCTGCAAGGCTGAATGAGACCCATATTGTTCTTACCTGTTTAGCAAGTGTCAATCGCAGCCGATAGCATTGTTGCAGCACTTGCAAACAACTTTTACAGACGGTCCTCCCCGCAACCAGCAGTGTTGAGTAGTTTGTGTACCCGGTTATCTTGAACTTTGAGTATCGTCCATGATGCAGTGAACGAACGATCATGGTGCAGTCGCTACCCGTGGCGATGCATCAGCAGCAACAACCATCACAGCGAGCTTGCCTGGTCCTTTGGCTGGTTTTCTTACTTTTGTGTGGGCCAGTTGTTGGTAGAGGTGAGCTCACCCGGCATGCTAGGGGTTGAATCGGACGTCGCATGTTCTCCGTGCCTTCTGACTTGCTTGCGGATGGCACAAAAACCAATGTCATCAACACATAAAATTCCAAACATTTAGTATGATGTGGTCCTTTTCGCTGCATGTGCAGCTTTGAGCCATGAGGCAGCAGCAGTGCTGCCAGGCTCCCGGGCTCTCCTGCAAGCAGCATCAGAAGAGGGCAGCGTGCAAGCAGCACTGGCAGCAGCTTTACCAAGCCCTGATGCAGCCGCACCCCTGCCAGCAGTGCCTGGGGAAGCAGCAGCAGCATCGCCCAGCAGCAGCCCGCAGGCAGAGGTGCGACGGCAAATCGGCCTCAACCCGCTGGAAGCTGCAACAGCACCTGCCGCTCTGAGCAGCAGCACCTCAGACGCAGCTGTCAGTCCGGAGCCGCAGCAACTAGCAAGCAGCGGCACTGCTGCAACCGGCGACCCTGCAGCTGCAGAGTTGCTGTCATCTCCAAGCCCTGCTCCAGACGCCACCGCGCCAGAGCAGCAGCAGCAGCAGCAGCAGGCTAGCGTGGAGCCAACAGGGCCTCAGCTCAGCAGCAGCCAACTGCAGCTGTCAGCTTATGAGCTGCTTGCAGGACAGCAGCTGTATGCCACGCTGGACATAAGCAGCCTTGGGGGCCTTGCAGGAGGCAGGGCGGTCAAATTTAATGTTATGCGATCAAACAGCAGCAATAACAACAACAGCGGCGGTCTAGTCAGCACTGGGGACAGCGCAAATAACAATAACAGTGACGCAGGCAGTGCAGGGTCAGCTTGCAGCCCGGACGCCACGTCAACTAGCAGTGCAGGCATTGCAGGAACCACCTGCAGCTTTGCACAGGCTGGCAGCTATGCAGTGGCAGTGACTGTTGAGGGTGCAGTGCCACAGCCACTGCTGTCAGGCACTGTGACTGTGTCTGCGGACCCGGCAGCAGCAGTGCTGCCTCCAAGCCCTTCGCCTGGTGAGTGCTGGAAATGCATCAGACTTGCCACATTGTTGCTGCGTGCAAACATGTACTCAGCCTTGTGAGTACGTCTTCTGCCTTCTCACACAACGCATCACTTCACTTGCACCCGCGTCGCCTCGCTACTTACGTTGACTTACTTCAAATACATTTGTGCGCCGCTGCAGAGGCGAGCCCTCAGCCGGACACCATCAGCAGCAGCAGCACCAACAGCAGCAGCAGCCCAGCGCCGCCGGAGCTGCCGCAGTCACCAGCGCCCCCACCGTCACCACCAGCACTCTGGCCCACCGCTGCTGAAACTGCGCAGCTGGCGCAGTGGAACTACCAGGAAGCTGGCCAGTTGATCGACCCTGCAGTGTCACCCGCACCTTCTCCGGCGCCTGGTGACACCGTAACAGTCAGCAGCAGCGGCGGCCGCCAGCCGCCGCAGCTGCTGCCGATCAAGGAGATCGTGTGTTACTACGATCCGGAGCGGGGTTTAGTAACAGGCTTGAGGTACAGTCGGCCCGCTGATGACAGCCAGCTGCTGACAAGGGGTGTCGGCAAAACCACCAGCCGACTCACCAGTGTGGTGTCACTGCGGGACAAGCAGTACATCACCGCAGTCAATGTGAGCTTCACATCGCAGGCCATCCTAGCACTGAATTTCCGCCTCAGCACGGGTGACACCGCGGGCTGCGACGTCACCCGCGCCGTGTATGACGCGCCCTCGCAGCTGCGCGGTGCCAAGGTGTCACTCGCAGCCAGCAGTGTAACCGCTGTGCAGGCGCGCATGGCTGCAATGCTGGCGGCTGGTGTGTACGATGCAGGGTATCCAATGTACCGCAAGGGTGCTGAGTATCCTGAATCGGAGCGGATCATGTCGCAGTACAGCTACGGGCCCACCATTATGGGCAGGCCGAGTGGGCTGGCTTCTTTTGTGGCAACTCTTGACCCCAGGAACAGGTGAGCCAGCAGCAGCAGCAGCAGCAGCAGCAGCAGCAGCAACACATGTTGTGGTTGAGCTGCTTCAGCTTGTGCAGCTTTCAGCAATTGTGTGGATGAAGGTTGTGAGCAGCCAAGAACCAGGAGTCATGCTGACATCACACAGCAGCATATGCTGCCTTCTTGGGCAGCAGCAGCTGCTGCGACGTGTTTGAAGTTCGTTCCTGCTGCAACGTGCTCACTGCGGCTGCAACTCAACTGCTGCCACTATGCTGCTGCTGCTGTGCAGGTACATGCGCTGGCTGCCTGCCGGCATGGACGAGGCGCGCATGCGGCGGCTGGCCAAGCACAAGCTGCACTGGGCAGCAGTGGACGAGCATGTGCTGGCAGTGTCCATGGCTTGCGTCACACAGCCCCCGGAAGCTCGTGAGTGGCTGCTGCGGCTGACTTGGTTGCTTGGTTCTGCACCATTGTGCTGCATGTGCCTGCAGTAGATTGCGCAGCTGACCAGCAGCATCAGGTAGTGGCCAGCGTTTGACTGCTTACTTCTCACTGCCAGACCCATTGCATTCAACAAGCGAACTACACTCAATACCAACAACTGCATGCGTTTGTGCTGCTGCCAATTATGCTGTGTGGCTGCTGCAGTGGGCTGCTCCTTCTGGCCCTGCAAGAACTGCTACGGCTACTGGGTCTCCCGTAACTGCTGCTGCTGGTCCGTCAACGGCGGCGGCGGCGGCGGCGGCCCCGGCGGTGGCGGCGGCAACACCCCCGGCTCCTCGCCACGGCCCCGCCGCTCGCCGCGCCCCCGCAGGTCCCCGCGCCCGCGCCGCAGCCCTAAACCGCCAGGGCCGCCGCCGGGCCCTCCTGGCAGCAGCCCGTCGCCTAAACCGCCAGGCCCTCCTCGCTCCCCTGGCCCACCTAAACCCCCGACCTCACCCGCCCCGCCGCGCCCGTCACCCGGCCCAAACACCGGCAACACAACTGGCGGCAACCGCACCTCCCCCAGCCCTAAACCCCGCAGCCCCAGCCCTAAACCCCGCTCCCCCAGCCCCAGCCCCCGCAAGTCCCCTAAACCCTCGCCTAAACCACCTCGCTCGCCGAACCCCGGTTTCCCGCCTGATCCGGAGGACTCTCCTGAGCCGGATCTGCCCAGCAACTTCACAATGTCATTTGCAAGTCGTGGCCAGAAGAGCTGCGTGGAGCCTGTCTCGCCGCTGTTCCGAGCACGGGCGTTTCAGTATGCAGTGACGAAGCTTGCGGGCAGCGGCTTTGCGCAGGACTACTCCATCCTGATGGGCGGCTGCAGCTGCAAGGTGGACCCGAATCAGATGGTGAGTAAAGCCTGGGAGACCCTGGGTAGTGTGTGGGGCTTATGAGTTTGTGTTGCATGATAAATGTGCTTGCATTTGGTCAGCTGAGGCCAACTGTGAGGCCTGCTGTGTCAACAAGGTGCACGCCCGTGCATGGCTGGCTCATTTGCCACACAACCCTGAACCCTTGAACCACGCCTTTGAACCATCGCACCCTGCACCCACCAAACTCCAAACCCTGAACCCACTGCTGCAGGGCACGCCCATCTAAACCTCAGACCCACTGCCAAACCAAACTGCACCCTGCACCCTGCACCCTGTCTATCTCACTGCAGGGCACGCCCATCTACTCGTGCGAGGCCGCCGTCAACGTGAGCAACCCCGATGTAGGCAGCCCATACATCATCGCTGACTACGTGGCAATGGACATGGACGCCTCCGGCCCCTTTGCATGCATCGACGAATACCAGCCCTGGTGCCAGCAGGCAGAGGAGTACCCCACCTCCTCATGTGCGGTGTTCCCGAGCCAGCCCGGCTATATCTGCGAGATCGAGCCGCCGCCGGATCCGCTGCCGATGCCGATTGTGTTTGTGGATGAGGGCAAGAAGTGCAACGCCAGCCTGACGCTGAGCCAGCCGCAGCAGGCGGCGCTGCGCGAGTACGTGTTCAAGTTCACCACGGGGCTGGGGCTGGTGCTGACCTACGAGAACTTCACCTGCCAGGAGGGAGGGGTGAGTGGCGGCGGCTGGCATGGGATACGCGCAATGTGTGCGAATGCTTTGTGTGTAAGCTCTGTGTGCTGGGGTGGCATCTGCCTGCAGCTTTGTTGTGCTGTGCAGCCATGCCAGCAGTGAGCAAGCTGCTGGCAGTAAGGAGGGGTAAGCGGTGGCGTGTCTGCAGCTGGCAGCCTGCTCTGCAATAGTGCACTGTTTCCTGCAGGTCAGCGTGTTCCCCTGCACTGCACACCTTCACCTCCTTGCACTCCCGCACTCGCTGTCATTTAAATGCTCGTTTAATGTGCTGCAAACCGCTGCTTTGTTGCTGTTGGGCTTCCCTGCAGGGCAACGCGTTCTACCAGGCCACGCTGATCTTGGCGGCGGGCGTTGACGTGGACATCTACACAGGCAGCGACAACATCGTGTTCGGCATCAACTCCAAGCCCAACCTGTGCCAGACAGCCTCCCGGCCCTCTTTCTGCAACACCGCGCCCTTCAACACAGCCATGATGTGTACCGTGAACCAATACGACCCGAACGCAGTGTACCGCTGCCCGAATGCGGCGGCCAGCGCGCAGGTCAGCTTTGGTATAAACACGCCGGCGTGTGACTGCAAGGCGAGCCCAGATAGTCCCACGTACCAGCGCAACGTGGCGGTGTGGGTGATGGACATGATGGTGCAGAACGCGCTGAGCATTGCCATCAGCGTGCCGGAAGGCAAGTGCATCCAGCAGGACGCGGTGAGTGGCCAGTGCTTGTTGTTGGGATTGCTGTTGTCAGAGCTGTTACATCTGTGGTGTTAGGGGTTTAGTAGGCAGCCAGGTGTCCCAGCATGAGCATCGCCATCAGCGTGCCGGAGGGCAAGTGCATCCAGCAGGACGCGGTGAGTGGGCCTGACGTCATGTTATTATTAAATTTCGTCTGATCCACATCGTGCTGGGATACAAGTGTCAGTAGCATCCATGCTGATGCATGTGCATCCAGCAGGACGCGGTGAGTGGCCAGTACTTGTTAATGTAGAAGTTGTAATAGCTGGTATTGGTTAGTAGGCAGCCTGGTGTCCCAGCATAAGACTTGCATCAGCGTGCCGGAGGCAATTGCATCCAGCAGGACGCGGGAGTGGCCAACAGCTGTTGTTGTAGCTGTACCTTTGCTTCTGTTGTATCAAATCAGCTGGCTGCTTGATGTTTCAAGCGTCGCCAGCAGCATGTCAATGCGTCGGCCCGAGCAGGCCTGCGCTGCACATCAGCTGCACTTCTTAATGCTAGCATGCAAGCCAGCGCTGCCAGTGTAGCAACTTCAGCAGTTGTCAGCCGGCCAATTCTGCTGAACTGTCACTTACCTGGTCCCGTTGCCGCCCTGCCAACGCCTCATCCTGCTGCTGCTGGCCACGCAGACCACGTGTCAGTACGAGTACCGCGTGCGGGCGCAGCCGCTGGACGAGTTTGCGGACTCCTTTGCAGCCATCCAGACCATCGCCACTGACACCACCAACAATGCGCAGCCCTGCTGGCCAATCGATGCCAGCCCGGGGTGGCCCTTCTGCCAGTACTGGGCTCGAGCCACGGCCTGCGCATTGTCGCCTTGGGATCCTAACAGGGAGCTGATGTGCAGGATTCAGCCCACGGATGGCGGCGGCGGCGGCGGCGGGACGGACCCTGGGGGGGATTACCCTTGAGCCCGCAGGGTTTGTCCTGCATGCGCAGCCGTGCTGTGCTGTGCTGTGCCGTGCTGTGCTGTGCCGTGCTATGCTGTGCCGTGCTGTGCTTGGGCAGGTTCGTGCATGTCACGCACCTGCAGCAGCCCGGGGGGTGGGGCTCAGTGATGAGCCTTGCAGACCAGTGGCTGTTCAGGCAGAGCGGATTGTGCGCCCTGGTGTCACATGCTGCGGGTGCTTGGGCACGGATCGTGCATGTGAACACTGCTGCACCCCAGGGGATGGTAGTAGTTGCTGTGTGTGGGGCGATGTGCATGGCTTGCATTGGATGCTGGGCGGCTGCAAGCACTGTGGTTGTGTGCGGTCGCTCAATGCAGATGCGGGTGTGCAGTGGCCGTGCATGGCTGCACAGATTGGAAGGAGGCGGCAGCAGCTGCAGCAGCGTCAGCAGCAGCAGCAGCAGCCGCACTGGGCCGTGGTCAAACTCTGGTTAAACTTTGGTGTGGTGGTGCGGCGCTGAGAAGCTTGGGGCGCCCTGCAGTGATGCAGCGGGCCTTGGAGTGATAGTGGGGTGGGTGAGGGCGCTGCTTGATGTTGCATGTGCTGCACCAGTGCATGCCATTCTGTGGCTGCGTGGAGGCATGCATACGTTGCGCTGCATGTTGTTATGTGATCACAGGGAGGATATTGCCAAACCAGGGATTGCTAAAACTAAGGGTTCTTGTAGCTTTATCTATGGTTTAGGTGTGTATGATGTGAGGTGGAGGTTGGTTCATGTGCTGCTGTTGCTGCTGCTTCCAACATTTATGGTTCCTTCATCTATACATCCCTACGCCTTTCTGACGTTGGAATACGTATGTGCAGCCTGTCTTGTGGCTGCCATGTTGCACTTGCTGCGCTTGCAGCAGCAGGACGTCACCGGCTGACGGCTCGTGTGCTCGTGTGCTGTGCAAGTCAAAGCAGTACGGTTGCTGCCCTGTGCGCAACCTCATATGACGTTTACGCGCTGCGCTGTTGACCCATTTCATACGTATATATGCCTTTGCCTCATTATTGCCAAAGGATGATTGTATGCTGTGTGCTTGTTTTGGCTGTAGCAGTACAGCTACATGAGCTGAATGCTGCATACAACTCGCGGTGCGCGCCATGTGGCTGAGCTTCTTCAGAGCAGCGCGTGTTGAGGGAGTGCAGCAGACATGGTGTGGCATGGTGGTGATCACCACCATACTTTATGAAGTAGCTTTGATTTGTGTTTCGCCAGCCATTGAGTGCTGTCTTTTGGGAGGCCTTCTGTGCATGCGCTCATGCAGCTGCTGCTGGACAACCGCTGGACAGTTGCAACAGCCAGATAGCCGCATAGCGCAGCCCGACTCTAGCATGCAGTACTGCAGCTGGTGTCAACTGCCCAACATGGCACTGACTCAATTGGTTTCATGCATTGTGTATGAGGCATGTGTGTGTGCCTCGATCTTTGCTGCAGTAGGCACCTGCTGTGTTGCGTTGAGGATATGGTGCGATGCGCTGGTGCTTTCGTGACAGCCATCAGATGCTTCTAGAAGCAAGGTTGAGACTCACCGCGTGGCACACGGAACAGCGTGTGTTGCGTGCCACATGACTTCTGTGCAAAGAAAGAGGCACCTTGCTGCATTGCTGCAGCTGCTAAGCACTGGCTGCTGACTGGGAAGCTGCATTGCGCAGCTTGCGGGTGGTATGCCGCATACACAGCGGCTGTGTGTCACAGTACTGCCGAAGTGACAGCATTTGGGTGCTGCCGAATGCTTGTTATGTATTCCTTGCGCTGTTTCTCTTTGGTGCAGTTGCACCATCACCCCCTGAGCAGGTGCCACTGACACACGAGGCTGATCGCTACTAGCAATCACACTAGTTGAGTGGGGCATAAGATGGAGGCGCACACTTTTTTTGTTATCACGGTGATAATATGTTGAGCTTTTCATTGTTATTGTTATTTTGGCAGCTCCCCTGGCCTCCATCCTTGCATCAGCATGCCAGCCCTACCGTGTGAAACTGGATTGCTCCAGATTGTGCAGCAGTTGGCAGTGTGATTCTGTTCAAGCAGCACGTGGCAGTGCTCAGCACGTGGCAGTGCTCAGCATGTACAGGCTGTACATTCCAAAATGAATCATAGACCAATGGCACATATGGGGCGCGGGGCCGATGGCGTTGATGCTATGGCTTGATGGGTAACATGATGATGATAGACCAATGGCACGAGCATTGGCGTGGTGCATAGACCAATGCACGCTATTGCAAGCTGGAAGCAGTGTAAGATCTGTATCTCCTGACCCCCTATGCAGTCCCCTTTGACGGAGTGAGTACGGGATCATAATCTTCACAGCCTGATGACAGCATCATGCTTGCCTTGACAATGCTGCCAGCATCCGCACCGGATTGCGAAGGCCCAGAAACGCAGACACATCTGCAGTGCAACGCAGTGTGAATGACCCTAGCCTGATAGATAGATAGAGGGTTGACCCTAGCCTGTGTCAACAGGTTTCTGCTGTGCTGTAGCAGTGCAGGCACCCCAACAAGCTCCAGCAGGTGCATGCATGCACCTGGGTGGCATCCGGCGCGGTGACCATTTGTGACACCTTCACACCTTGCTGCACAAAGCAAGCAGGCAGCACCCGTGCAAGGTGAACCTCTTTATTGATAGCAGGAGGACCATCTTCTGGCTGCTTCAAGCAGCTCGTACGGCAACACAGGAAGTTGGCCAGCCAGTGCTGCAACAGTGACAGGGTGACGTTGGCAAGCACGCCAAGATGCAAGTTAAGCGTGACTCCCGCGCATATCACTCTACCAGAAAGTTGCTGAATGTGTAAAAGCAAGGACAACGAGCTCTGCGCACAGGCATTGCCGATCTTGGCCAAGCAGCTCAGCTAGCGTCCTTCAGCCCGCAATTCACGCAACATGTCGGCCACCAGGGGTGCAATTAAAATGTTTGTTGGGGCAGGTGCTTTCTATCTCATTGTGATGAGGAACCTGGACACTATGGCTGATTTCTACAACAGCAGGTGCGCACAGTTCCCAGCACGGTGGCAGCGCTGATACATAGGCCGTGGGCGTATCTAGATAAGGTTTCGTAACACATGGGTTGCGCTTTGGGCCTGCTGACGCTGCCTGCAGGTACATAGAGAGGGCTCATGAGAGGCAGCTGCTGCGCACGCTTGCACAGGTGATTGCCCTGCAGTCAAGACATGTGGTGCAGTGACGCTGGCAGAGAACTATTCCTCAGACAGCTAACACCTGGATCTGGCAGCCACACAGCCTGCAGTGCGCACAGCAAGGAGCAATGCCTGCGGGCAGACGGCGGGCAGCAGGGCAGCAGCAGCAGCAGACGCAGCAGTGGCATAGGGCATGTACAAGTCATCTCGCCTCTGGTGCAAAACCTAGTGCTGGGGTTTGTCGGCATGTCAGCAATTCGACAGCAACGCAGCAGCACGAAGCATTTTCTGCTCACATATAGCCCTCTTTGTCCCGTCGCTTTTCAATCGCAGCGGTCCAACAGCAATACAGCAGCATACAGAACTGCACTGCTGACGGGCAGCTCTCTGTATTTAGTTGCGCCACCAACACAAGCGGCTTGGCCCTGATACCACCTGCACGGCTGAACCCTTGCATATGCCCTGTGTGAGCATACCAAGGCTGCACATCTAACCATTAAACAGCTGGCAGCCAGGCCCGTCAGGCACGCGTCAGAGCCTACCCTGTGCTGCATTAACCATGTTTGTCTGGCACGCTACAGTAGTTTTGCCCACGTAGTAGAACTCTCTTTGCCGACAGGCTGTGTGGCCGGTGTGCTGCTGCTTTCATAATGCTTGCAGGAAAAGCGAGCAATGCTGGAGGAGGCCAACAGCTGAGGTGCTGCAAGGTTAGGAGGAAGACAGCTGCTGCAAATGCGCCCCAGCAGCAGCAGCGGCAGTAAAAGAGAGCTGGAGACAGCAGACGATCCAGGCTGTTGGCAAAGCTGGCGGGCAGCAGCAGCAGCAGCAGCAGGAGCAGTGACATACGCCGGATGCTGGCTGTAGCAGCTGCAACAGAACCGTATGCAGCTTCACCAGCAGCTGCGTAGAGTTTGGTGAGACACTGCTGCCTGCCTGGTACTGTGCAGGATGGATGCAGCTCTTGCGGCATGCTCAGCAGCAGCAGCAGCTGTGTTGTGGTGCTTTGTTCAGTGGCATGGTGTCAGTTGATATACAGGAAGACTGCGCAGCTTTACGTGTGCTGCAGATGCTGCTTAGATGAGTGGGTGTCTGCATGGCTCGCCATTAGTTAATAGGATCAGCAGGTCGTTGTGAAACAAGCACAGTGTATACATGTGCGAGCACAGCCGTGTCATGGTTGGTTCCATGCTTTGTGCTGCCGTGTGTGCTAGCGATGGCACAGCCTTTTGCGGCTGCCACTGTGCCTGTAGGAAGGCTTGATGCTCGTTGCTGCCCGCACGACATGTTGTGTTTGGCAGACAGCAGGATATTGGTGCAGATGCATGCTGTTGTCATTGCTGTGCAGCTTACAGGCTGCGTGCTTGCAGCCCCCTGCACCCTGTGCTCTGTATGCTTTGTAGCATCGTTGCGTGAGGGCTTGTTAGGGTCACTCAAGCTCTATTGTGGGGTGGTGCTGCATCTATCCATGTGGGTAAAGGAGCACAATGCTGCATGTCAGCATGCTCTGGCTAGTACCAGCGTGTGAGCGTGGCAGGGGTCCTCCTGCATGGTGAGGAGCCTGCTGCAGCATTCATTGTCAGCATACAACAGCTACATCACATTTCAGATGTGTACTTTGTTGCTCACCATTGAATTCACGACTTTGTTCAAGGCGTGCAGCCGCAGCAGCGTGCAGCATGACTGTTTTGGAGGCGACAGCTGATGATCAACAGGGCATGCATCCTGGTATCGCAACAGCTGCACGTACAACCCGCCGGCAGCTTCAAGTCAGGGGCTGGAGACCTGTGCTTGTGTATGGTTGTTCACTGGTGGTTGCTGGCTGCTGGTGTAAACCTTCACTGTATCCTGTGTCAACGCGTAGTAGGATGGGAATGAGTTCTTGTGATAGAGCTCTCAGGCCCAGGCCTGTCCTTGTCCTTGTCTGATTTAGGCACAGAAGAGCATACGCTCAAGCAGGCTTGCCTGATTGATGCGTAGGACTTGTAACTTGTAACTTCACTGCACCCTTGCCCTGTGGCCACACTCTGAGTCTGCAAGTCCTGGCGAGGAGATCTGGTCAGAACTGGACCACTACATCATGTGCAGGTCAGTTTCCAGCTGCAGCAGCATGTGGCGGGCCGCATCCAGTACCACAATGCCATCGCTTGCACGTTGTACCAATTTTATACCGTTGTGCGACAGCCGTCACTTGGCAGGCATCTACGACGGGGCTGGTCGCGCATTGGGCCCACCCACACCGAGGATCAGCTGCCATGCAGCCAGGCGCTCTCTGACGGCCATTCCAGGCTGTCAGAACATAGCCCATGTTGTTTACCCTTGAATACTGCCACGAGCACTGCCTCCCGATGCGTATATTATGAGAAAACTGAAAAATGCGAAGAAGAGGGGTTACACGGTGTGCACAGGCAACTACGTTGCAACGAACACCCGAAAATCTGGAACGTCGCAGATGACTCAGCAAAACAGGCTGTCACTCAAGGAGACTCACCCCAAAAAGTCTCGATGTGTGTGTAACTTGACATATGGCCTTGCAGGCAAAGCCGTCAGTCACAGCACACGCAGTTGAAAAATGCGAGAAGACGAGAAGAGGGGTTACAAGGTGTGCACAGGCAACTACGTTGCAACGAACACCCGAAAACACAGGAAAACTGCAGGAAGCTCAGCACAGGCCGTCACTCATGTGAGGCCCAACCCCAGAGAAATGGCCCCCGTTGAAAAATGCAGAAGAAGAAGAGGGGTTACAAGGTGTGCACAGGCAACTACGTTGCAACGAACACCCGAAAACACAGGAAAACTGCAGGAAGCTCAGTTGAAAAATGCGAAGAAGAAGAAGAAGAAGAAGAGGGGTTACACGGTGTGCACAGGCAACTACGTTGCAACGAACACCCGAAAATCTGGAACGTCGCAGATGACTCAGCAAAACAGGCTGTCACTCAAGGAGACTCACCCCAAAAAGTCTCGATGTGTTGAAAAATGCGAAGAAGAAAAGGGGTTACACGGTGTGCACAGGCAACTACGTTGCAACGAACACCCGAAAACACAGGGAAACTGCAGGAAGCTCAGCACAGGCCGTCACTCATGTGAGGCCCAACCCCAGAGAAATGGCCCCCGTGTGTAAGTTTCGGCATATGGCCATGCTAGCACAGCCGCCTTCCTTACTCCACACAGTTCGCCCCCAGAAAATGTATCCTCATACGAGAAGTGGAAAATAAAGTGCTGCCAGCAGTGTCAGTGACGGCAAGCAATGCAGAGAGAACACAGGGCCGCCATGCACTAACTGCATTGCGGGCGGGCTGAGCTCACCAAGCCGCAGCTCAGCCTGGGGCGGAGCGCAGCTTGGGCAGTGAAAAGATGGCTGGAAAAATGCAGAGCTGCCCAAAGGCACACAAACACAACCGCATGTCACAGCGGCCTGTCAGCAGCCACTCGGCAGACCAAACAAGCTTCCACCCAACGGGCAGGTCAAATAGCAAAGGCAAGGCACTATTGTGCAGAATGCCAGCGCCAGCGCCAAAACATGATGCACTACCTTCGGCTGCCAGTGTAAACACGGCATGGCCCCAAAAGCAGTGGCAAGGCATGCAGCACAGGCACAGACAGACGCGGCCAAAACATGCAGAGCCTTTGGTGAGAACAAGAAGAACCACGCAAAAGGCGGCCCAGCAAACACCATGTGCGAGCCAAGCTCACAAGAGATGCAGAGGCAGTAACAGGCATGCTGCCCAGGCACACCAAACGCCCCAAACACGCTGGCACAGATGTGCAGGCGGCCCGCCCCAACACGGAGACTGCATGGCAATCAGAGGAATATAAAGGTGTGCAGCGGTCAACACACAGACATGCAACTAACCAGCACCACCAGCCTAAAGGTAGCCCTTGCCAACGTCTGTGCTGCAAACACACAGCATCATACAACGTACAAAACAGCGTGGCTGCCAGGGCTCACGTAGTCCCCGGCCTGCCTCAAAGCGGCTAGCTCCGCCAAGAGACAGGATCCCACCACCAAAACAGCAAATCAGCAATCAGGCGGGGCACGGGCGGTTGCGAGGCGCCACATGCAAGCCGCCATGATGACTACGGGCACTGCAGCGCACCATGCCCTGTCGCACTGCTGTAGCAGAACTGCATGACAATGCTGCATGCGAGCCACAAAGAGCTCAGCGCTGCAGAGACGCTGCACAATGCTGCTGCTGCCACTCACTAACACCAGCTCAAACTAGCCCAAGACGGGGCTGCTGCTGCTACACCTCCACATGCTGCCAACTACACTGCAGGACTCAAGCCAGCGCACGTGCGCTGCGCTGCTGCTGCTGCAGCTGCTACTGCTGCTGCCGACAAGAGTACTGCCTTCCAGCTGCTGCCACCCGCTGCAGCACACCAGGAAAACCATACTACTGACACTGCATTCACTAGAAAAGGCTGCACGCCATGCCAGGCGTCAACCACAGTGGGGGCTGGTGGACCTTCCAGACTGTTCCAACACCAAGCCTGCACAGGCGCAGAGCAGGCGAGAAGGCCCCACAAGGCTAACCACAAAACCTCCAGCCTTCATAGGAGAAGCAGTCCAGTCCGTATGGGCGGTGTCGAGGGAAGACACCAGCGGAACACGGGAAGCTACTGCTGCTGCCTCGGTGCTGTCGCCAGGCGCTGCCCGCTGCTCTAAGCAACTGACTGCCCTAGTATTAGCCCAATTAAGCTGCCATTAGTCTTCTGTGTCGCCGCTTGCGACTCGCGGGCCGCGCCCAGCCAGAGCCAGGCGGGCAAAGCAAGCCGGAGCAGTTTTGAAAAATGAAAAGAAAAAGAAAAGGGGTTACACGGTGTGCACAGGCAACTTTTGAAAAATGAAGAAAAGAAAAGGGGTTACACGGTGTGCACAGGCAACTACGTTGCAACGAACACCCGAAAACACAGGGAAACTGCAGGAAGCTCAGCACAGGCCGTCACTCATGTGAGGCCCAACCCCAGAGAAATGGCCCCCGTGTGTAAGTTTCGGCATATGGCCATGCTAGCACAGCCGCCTTCCTTACTCCACACAGTTCGCCCCCAGAAAATGTATCCTCATACGAGAAGTGGAAAATAAAGTGCTGCCAGCAGTGTCAGTGACGGCAAGCAATGCAGAGAGAACACAGGGCCGCCATGCACTAACTGCATTGCGGGCGGGCTGAGCTCACCAAGCCGCAGCTCAGCCTGGGGCGGAGCGCAGCTTGGGCAGTGAAAAGATGCAGAAGAAAGAAGAAGAAAAGGGGTTACACGGTGTGCACAGGCAACTACGTTGCAACGAACACCCGAAAACACAGGGAAACTGCAGGAAGCTCAGCACAGGCCGTCACTCATGTGAGGCCCAACCCCAGAGAAATGGCCCCCGTGTGTAAGTTTCGGCATATGGTCATGCTAGCACAGCCGCCTTCCTTACTCCACACAGTTCGCCCCCAGAAAATGTATCCTCATACGAGAAGTGGAAAATAAAGTGCTGCCAGCAGTGTCAGTGACGGCAAGCAATGCAGAGAGAACACGGGGCCGCCATGCACTAACTGCATTGCGGGCGGGCTGAGCTCACCAAGCCGCAGCTCAGCCTGGGGCGGAGCGCAGCTTGGGCAGTGAAAAGATGGCTGGAAAAATGCAGAGCTGCCCAAAGGCACACAAACACAACCGCATGTCACAGCGGCCTGTCAGCAGCCACTCGGCAGACCAAACAAGCTTCCACCCAACGGGCAGGTCAAATAGCAAAGGCAAGGCACTATTGTGCAGAATGCCAGCGCCAGCGCCAAAACATGATGCACTACCTTCGGCTGCCAGTGTAAACACGGCATGGCCCCAAAAGCAGTGGCAAGGCATGCAGCACAGGCACAGACAGACTCGGCCAAAACATGCAGAGCCTTTGGTAAGAACAAGAAGAACCACGCAAAAGGCGGCCCAGCAAACACCATGTGCGAGCCAAGCTCACAAGAGATGCAGAGGCAGTAACAGGCATGCTGCCCAGGCACACCAAACGCCCCAAACACGCTGGCACAGATGTGCAGGCGGCCCGCCCCAACACGGAGACTGCATGGCAATCAGAGGAATATAAAGGTGTGCAGCGGTCAACACACAGACATGCAACTAACCAGCACCACCAGCCTAAAGGTAGCCCTTGCCAACGTCTGTGCTGCAAACACACAGCATCATACAACGTACAAAACAGCGTGGCTGCCAGGGCTCACGTAGTCCCCGGCCTGCCTCAAAGCGGCTAGCTCCGCCAAGAGACAGGATCCCACCACCAAAACAGCAAATC
Source organism: Tetradesmus obliquus (assembly GCA_030272155.1). NCBI lineage: Eukaryota > Viridiplantae > Chlorophyta > Chlorophyceae > Sphaeropleales > Scenedesmaceae > Tetradesmus > Tetradesmus obliquus. The sequence goes on along the minus strand of CP126200.1, from coordinate 561,291 downwards.
AGCAATCAGGCGGGGCACGGGCGGTTGCGAGGCGCCACATGCAAGCCGCCATGATGACTACGGGCACTGCAGCGCACCATGCCCTGTCGCACTGCTGTAGCAGAACTGCATGACAATGCTGCATGCGAGCCACAAAGAGCTCAGCGCTGCAGAGACGCTGCACAATGCTGCTGCTGCCACTCACTAACACCAGCTCAAACTAGCCCAAGACGGGGCTGCTGCTGCTACACCTCCACATGCTGCCAACTACACTGCAGGACTCAAGCCAGCGCACGTGCGCTGCGCTGCTACTGCTGCAGCTGCTACTGCTGCTGCCGACAAGAGTACTGCCTTCCAGCTGCTGCCACCCGCTGCAGCACACCAGGAAAACCATACTACTGACACTGCATTCACTAGAAAAGGCTGCACGCCATGCCAGGCGTCAACCACAGTGGGGGCTGGTGGACCTTCCAGACTGTTCCAACACCAAGCCTGCACAGGCGCAGAGCAGGCGAGAAGGCCCCACAAGGCTAACCACAAAACCTCCAGCCTTCATAGGAGAAGCAGTCCAGTCCGTATGGGCGGTGTCGAGGGAAGACACCAGCGGAACACGGGAAGCTACTGCTGCTGCCTCGGTGCTGTCGCCAGGCGCTGCCCGCTGCTGTAAGCAACTGACTGCCCTAGTATTAGCCCAATTAAGCTGCCATTAGTCTTCTGTGTCGCCGCTTGCGACTCGCGGGCCGCGCCCAGCCAGAGCCAGGCGGGCAAAGCAAACCGGAGCAGTTTTACGCCTTACTCAGGGCTACAGTTTAGAAGAAGAAAAGGGCCGCGGTTTTTTGAGAGAGGTCTGTTGATGCGGGCTAAACCCTTAAACCAAAAGATGCGGAGAAGAAGAGGGGTTACACGGTGTGCACCAAAAGATGCGAGAGAGGTCTGTTACAGGGGTGGGCAAGCTATCGCCCTAGAGCGAGTCACTTGCCCCTCTTTCAGCTCACATATCATGAGAACCCGATAGCAAGCCACAAGATGCAACCAAAGTAATACTCCAGAGGCATCTTGCAGCCCCTACCTCCCCATAAACCAACAAGTACATGCAGTGCAGCATGTGCGAAGTGCAGCACGAAAAGCAGCAGGGTGCTCAAAGCACAGGGCACAAAACGCACAAGGGAAGGCAGGCATGGTCCAAACAGCAAGCGGGATGCACAATGGTGCTGCTTACCATAGGTGTTTGGCATGATTGCACCAAGGCACTGATGTACACACCAGACTGCAGCAAGCAGGAGCACGCGGGACCGACAGGAGACACTGCACGTGACATGCAAACTAAGGTGCTACTGCTTCTGCAATCCTCATGGCTGACAAGCACAGAAGCACGCAATGCGACACACAGAGCTGGAAAATCAAGCACAGTGACACACGACATGCAACATGGCCTTGCCAGAAAGTGGAGATTGGACAACTACTGACAGCACATCATGTAAAAGCAGGAAGGTCAACCAGAGCGGGGCGCCAGTACAATGCGCAGCTGTGCTGGATCAGATCGCAAGAACGGGTGATCTCCAGGCACCGCAACACGCCAATGAGCCGGCGCAGCCTCCATTGCCACAAAATCAGCAAGCAATTCCCAAAACCGCAAAACCGCCTGCTGCTTCGCCTCCTGTAACACCTGCGCTACTAGTTGCTGTCGCTGTTGTTGTTGTTGCAGCAGCTGCTGCTGCCTACGCTGCTCAACCAGCTGGTTATGCTGTTGCTGCGCAGCAGTGAGAGCTGCAGGCTGAAACACATCTGTAATAGGTACCTGCCATTGCGGCGGCGGCGCAGACGGCCGCGGCGCAGCAGGCGCGGGCGGCGGAATGTGCAGCGTGTTAGCCTGCCGTCGGCCAACATCCATGGCATTCAGAGCAGCTAAACAAATAACCCCCCAAACACCCTGGTGGAGCCGCTTAGGGCCGGGAGGCCGCTGCATCAACCAGACATGCCGCATAGCAAGCGGCGGGCGGCCTGCAGCCCGCGTACACCATGTTGCAGGCAACGCAGACAGCAGGCTGTCAATCACCGCTACCGCAACTGGGCACTCCCAAAAATGGTGCACCAGACCAGGGCACGCAGCGCCACACATGCATGTATCATGCTGCTGGTGCATGCGCTGCGACGTAGGCAAGCCATCCATGATCAGCCGCCAATACGTCTCCTTGTACGCATTATCCCAGCGCATCTTCCATAGTGCGCCCTGGGCGGCCGCCACACATTGCAAACCACGAGTCAACGCCGCGGGCGGGGCACCCGCACCGATCGCAGCACTGACAAACCTAGTGCGCCGCTCCTGGCGCTCAGCACGCAGGGGACCAAGCTGCAATGAGGTAGCTTCACGAACAGACAATTGCGCAACAGACACCGTCTTGCCGCGATGATTCCGCCAGCCTAGCCGCGCCACCAACATGGCCTCAACATGCTGCTCTGCTGCAGAAGGCACACATGGCGGGTCTGGCACAGCTGCAGGCGGCCAGGGCCGGTCTGCTGCAGGATGCCGCACAACAGCCAAGGCAGCCCGATGCCACGGCATGGGCAACAAGTTAACCAAGTCTGTCAAATCTGCCGATTCGTTGTCTGCATTGCTGAAGTTGGAGCCGTACGGCAGCAATGGGTGTGGCAGCTGCTGCCGTGCAGCATGCTGGATCACATGCCAAGCGCGACAGAGATCGGCCACAGTGCGGATGCGCGGCCGACACTTGCCGCCAGAACATGCATGTGGCCCGCGCACAGAGGGCACGGGATGCATTTGCAGCCCACCGGGCACAAACCCAACCATTGCTTGCAAAAAAGGGTTAGCAAAGACAGGAGCCAAACTACACCAAGCCCCGGGCTGCAGCACCGGCGCATCCTGCACAGCCTGTAGCTGTGCACGCAACTGCTGCACGTCTGACAGCTGTTGAGGATGTGGCGGCGGCAGTGCAGGGGCAGGCGCCGCAGGCGCCAACGCCTTCACATCACAAACTTTGCCTAGCGCTTGAAGACCAGCAATCATGCGGCGCAGCGGCGGGGGAGGGAGGGACTGCTGAGGGAACGCCTGCGACGGCTCCATCGGCGTTTGCGTGTCTTCAAAGCTGTCAAACAAGGACAATGGGCCCCACCATTTATGCTTAGAACGCAATAGCTCCCGCCCAATGCGGATCCAAGGCAGCTCAGTGTCAGGCGGCGCAGTAGCAAATTGCGCGCCCCACCAAGCATGCCGTGCACGTATGTGTTCAAGCCATGGCAAAGCACCAAAGCCACCTTCAGCCGGCCTGCCCGCCAAAAAGCGAGCAGCCACACCAGTGAAACGCCGCACAGACGAAGCAGGTGCCAACCCTCTATCCACTAGCTTCCCAACCGCCGCAACAAGGTGCTGACGATCAACATCAGGCGGCAAATCAGAGAATTCAGCTGCATAAAGCAAGGTGCTCACACCATAAGCAGCGCTACCCATACCTCTGCCAAACACCGAAAGCTGCGGAACGTGCGACAGCCGCGCGAGCGCAGCATCCACAGAAGCCAGCTTCTGACCCCAATCCACCGGAGAGTCAGAGCCCACGCACACACCCAACACATCGGCCTGCAGGACAGGGCTGAGCGGCAACACACCAGCAGCGTGCTGCTGGGAGAGCGTCGCGTGTTGCTGCCGCGCAGTAGCACCCAGCAAAAGCAACTTGGATTTGTGCAGGTTGAGCTGCTGCCCAGACGCGGCTGCCATAACCTGCATATGTAGCAAAAACTGTGCAACCTGTGCAGGGGAGCGCAGGTAGACCTGCGTGTCATCGGCAAACTGAGTCGCTGACAACTGCACACCTTGCACGGTGATGTTGATGCCTTTACTCTGCAAAAATCGCAACAATGCCTCACCAACAAACAAGTAGAGCAGAGGAGACAGGGGACACCCCTGCCGCACGCCAGCATCAAACCTGCGCATGCCAGACACAAAGCCATTCATGCACGCGCACGCATGCGTGTTGGTGAGCAGTAACTTCACCCACTTACAGAATTCAGGCCCCACGCCCATAGCACTCATGACAGACAGCAGGAAGGGCCTGTCCAAGGTGTCGTACGCCTTGGCAAAATCCAGCAGTGCTGCCACCACTGTGCTGTCTTCTGGCAGCGCGTGCAGCAGGAGCTGCATGGTGATGATGTTGTGGCCGATCCTGCGGCGCTTGATGAAAGCTGTCTGCGTAGGAGAGATAGCCTGATCTAGCACTGCCTGCAGGCGGGAGGCCAAAATTCTGGCCAGGAGCCTGTAGTCGGTGTTGAGCAGGGTGATGGGGCGGTAATTGGCTGCCAGGGTAACATCGCCAGCCTTGAAGATGCCAATCACCACACCGTCCAGGAAACCGGCCGGTGTCTGCCCCAGCGTGCCTACTGCTGTAAACACACGCGCCAAGACCGGCGCGAGCAGCTCCTTGCAGTGCTTGTACACTGCAACAGGCAGGCCATCCAGGCCTGGGGACGTGTTCGGCTTGGAGTCTGACATAGCCTGGAGCACTGCGGCTGCGGTGACCACTTCGCTGCCATCTGCTGCTGCCGGCTGCCGAGGCAAACTGGTGACGGCTGCGAGGATGGCAGCCTGGGCGGCTGGGTCCACTGCCGGCTGCGCACTCACACCAGCCCACTGCGTGATGGCCACCTTGGCAGGCCCTGCTCCCTCCCAGACATACGCGCCGGCTGTACTGCGTAGGGCAACCACCTTCCTGGAGGTAGGAGCTCGCTCCAGGGCACGCAGCTGCTCCGTGATGCAGGGGTTGGGCTGCTCCCCGCGGTGCAGCCACTGCTGCCGCTGCAGTCGTTCGCTGGCTGACCATGCTGCCTGCTGGGCGGCGCGGAGGGCTGCGCGGGCAGCCGTCAGCGCCGCCATCGCTGCGTTGATCTGCGGCTGACCTGCAGCTGCGCCAAGCTGCTCCAGGGCTGCCTGCACCTGATGCTGGGCAGCGGCGTACGTCGGCAGCGCTGTGTCAGCGCGCCAGGCCTTGCGAATCTCCCGGCACCTGGCCAGGAGCCGTTGCTTGAAGCCAGGCCACCAAACAAGGCGGGCAAAGTCGGACGTTGGCTCGCCCTGCAGCTCGATGAGCACCCAAGCCTTGAGCAGGGCGCGGTGGTTGGGGCTGCTCCAGAAGTCCACACGGGCGCGGGCAAGGCCAGGGCCAGTGGGGTGAGGGGGCTGCACGGGAGCCAGCTCAAGCACCAAGGGGAAGTGGTCAGAGACACTCGAGGGAGCTGTGGCACATGACACCACGCTGGCGCGCAGCGCGCTGCCAACATAAGCTCGATCCAGCCGCGCTACATGTCCAATTTGCGGGTTGCGATGGATGAACGTGTAGGTGCGGCGCGTAGGGTGCAAGCACCGGTACGCATCAGCAGCACCTGGTGCCGCTGCTTGCCAAGCCCGCATGGATGGGGCGTCGGGCGTGGTGGGCTGGCCAGCAAGGCAGCGTCTGTCGGCCACAGGATCATCAACATAGTTCCAGTCGCCGATGAAGATGCTGCTTGTAGGGTCGGCCGCCCAAAGCGGCGCCAGCGTGCCTGTGATGTAGGCCTGGCGGTCCACAGAATCATTAGGACAGTATACATTAACAAGATGAACAGTATGGCCACCCCACTTAAAGTGGAGCACCATCAGACGGCCGCGGGCGTCCCTGTCGGCGTCAGCCTCAGGTAGCACTTGTAGGGAGCCCTTGGATACCAGCTGTCGCTGCCACATGATGAGGTTGCCAGCTGAGTAGGGGTGCAAAGGATCAGAGTTGAAGCTGTACTTAAAGTCAAACCCTGCATGATGGGGCTTCTGCGTAGCAGCAGCCCGCTGAGCTGCTGCTGCATTTAGCGCCGCCACCACCTGTGCAATCTCATCATACTGCAACCTGCACTCCTGCACGGCAACGACGTGCAGATCCAGGTCCACCCAACCTGCTGCCGCCTGCGCTGCGCAGGCCAGGAGCCCCGCACAGCCCACGCCACCCACATTATGACTGGCAATGCGCAGATGCGAGAGAGAGGTCTGTTACAGGGGTGGGCAAGCTATCGCCCTAGAGCGAGTCACTTGCCCCTCTTTCAGCTCACATATCATGAGAACCCGATAGCAAGCCACAAGATGCAACCAAAGTAATACTCCAGAGGCATCTTGCAGCCCCTACCTCCCCATAAACCAACAAGTACATGCAGTGCAGCATGTGCGAAGTGCAGCACGAAAAGCAGCAGGGTGCTCAAAGCACAGGGCACAAAACGCACAAGGGAAGGCAGGCATGGTCCAAACAGCAAGCGGGATGCACAATGGTGCTGCTTACCATAGGTGTTTGGCATGATTGCACCAAGGCACTGCTGTACACACCAGACTGCAGCAAGCAGGAGCACGCGGGACCGACAGGAGACACTGCATGTGACATGCAAACTAAGGTGCTACTGCTTCTGCAATCCTCCAGATGCGGGAGAGAGGTCTGTTACAGGGGTGGGCAAGCTATCGCCCTAGAGCGAGTCACTTGCCCCTCTTTCAGCTCACATATCATGAGAACCCGATAGCAAGCCACAAGATGCAACCAAAGTAATACTCCAGAGGCATCTTGCAGCCCCTACCTCCCCATAAACCAACAAGTACATGCAGTGCAGCATGTGCGAAGTGCAGCACGAAAAGCAGCAGGGTGCTCAAAGCACAGGGCACAAAACGCACAAGGGAAGGCAGGCATGGTCCAAACAGCAAGCGGGATGCACAATGGTGCTGCTTACCATAGGTGTTTGGCATGATTGCACCAAGGCACTGATGTACACACCAGACTGCAGCAAGCAGGAGCACGCGGGACCGACAGGAGACACTGCACGTGACATGCAAACTAAGGTGCTACTGCTTCTGCAATCCTCATGGCTGACAAGCACAGAAGCACGCAATGCGACACACAGAGCTGGAAAATCAAGCACAGTGACACACGACATGCAACATGGCCTTGCCAGAAAGTGGAGATTGGACAACTACTGACAGCACATCATGTAAAAGCAGGAAGGTCAACCAGAGCGGGGCGCCAGTACAATGCGCAGCTGTGCTGGATCAGATCGCAAGAACGGGTGATCTCCAGGCACCGCAACACGCCAATGAGCCGGCGCAGCCTCCATTGCCACAAAATCAGCAAGCAATTCCCAAAACCGCAAAACCGCCTGCTGCTTCGCCTCCTGTAACACCTGCGCTACTAGTTGCTGTCGCTGTTGTTGTTGTTGCAGCAGCTGCTGCTGCCTACGCAGATGCGGAGAGAGGTCTGTTACAGGGGTGGGCAAGCTATCGCCCTAGAGCGAGTCACTTGCCCCTCTTTCAGCTCACATATCATGAGAACCCGATAGCAAGCCACAAGATGCAACCAAAGTAATACTCCAGAGGCATCTTGCAGCCCCTACCTCCCCATAAACCAACAAGTACATGCAGTGCAGCATGTGCGAAGTGCAGCACGAAAAGCAGCAGGGTGCTCAAAGCACAGGGCACAAAACGCACAAGGGAAGGCAGGCATGGTCCAAACAGCAAGCGGGATGCACAATGGTGCTGCTTACCATAGGTGTTTGGCATGATTGCACCAAGGCACTGATGTACACACCAGACTGCAGCAAGCAGGAGCACGCGGGACCGACAGGAGACACTGCACGTGACATGCAAACTAAGGTGCTACTGCTTCTGCAATCCTCATGGCTGACAAGCACAGAAGCACGCAATGCGACACACAGAGCTGGAAAATCAAGCACAGTGACACACGACATGCAACATGGCCTTGCCAGAAAGTGGAGATTGGACAACTACTGACAGCACATCATGTAAAAGCAGGAAGGTCAACCAGAGCGGGGCGCCAGTACAATGCGCAGCTGTGCTGGATCAGATCGCAAGAACGGGTGATCTCCAGGCACCGCAACACGCCAATGAGCCGGCGCAGCCTCCATTGCCACAAAATCAGCAAGCAATTCCCAAAACCGCAAAACCGCCTGCTGCTTCGCCTCCTGTAACACCTGCGCTACTAGTTGCTGTCGCTGTTGTTGTTGTTGCAGCAGCTGCTGCTGCCTACGCTGCTCAACCAGCTGGTTATGCTGTTGCTGCGCAGCCGTGAGAGCTGCAGGCTGAAACACATCTGTAATAGGTACCTGCCATTGCGGCGGCGGCGCAGACGGCCGCGGCGCAGCAGGCGCGGGCGGCGGAATGTGCAGCGTGTTAGCCTGCCGTCGGCCAACATCCATGGCATTCAGAGCAGCTAAACAAATAACCCCCCAAACACCCTGGTGGAGCCGCTTAGGGCCGGGAGGCCGCTGCATCAACCAGACATGCCGCATAGCAAGCGGCGGGCGGCCTGCAGCCCGCGTACACCATGTTGCAGGCAACGCAGACAGCAGGCTGTCAATCACCGCTACCGCAACTGGGCACTCCCAAAAATGGTGCACCAGACCAGGGCACGCAGCGCCACACATGCATGTATCATGCTGCTGGTGCATGCGCTGCGACGTAGGCAAGCCATCCATGATCAGCCGCCAATACGTCTCCTTGTACGCATTATCCCAGCGCATCTTCCATAGTGCGCCCTGGGCGGCCGCCACACATTGCAAACCACGAGTCAACGCCGCGGGCGGGGCACCCGCACCGATCGCAGCACTGACAAACCTAGTGCGCCGCTCCTGGCGCTCAGCACGCAGGGGACCAAGCTGCAATGAGGTAGCTTCACGAACAGACAATTGCGCAACAGACACCGTCTTGCCGCGATGATTCCGCCAGCCTAGCCGCGCCACCAACATGGCCTCAACATGCTGCTCTGCTGCAGAAGGCACACATGGCGGGTCTGGCACAGCTGCAGGCGGCCAGGGCCGGTCTGCTGCAGGATGCCGCACAACAGCCAAGGCAGCCCGATGCCACGGCATGGGCAACAAGTTAACCAAGTCTGTCAAATCTGCCGATTCGTTGTCTGCATTGCTGAAGTTGGAGCCGTACGGCAGCAATGGGTGTGGCAGCTGCTGCCGTGCAGCATGCTGGATCACATGCCAAGCGCGACAGAGATCGGCCACAGTGCGGATGCGCGGCCGACACTTGCCGCCAGAACATGCATGTGGCCCGCGCACAGAGGGCACGGGATGCATTTGCAGCCCACCGGGCACAAACCCAACCATTGCTTGCAAAAAAGGGTTAGCAAAGACAGGAGCCAAACTACACCAAGCCCCGGGCTGCAGCACCGGCGCATCCTGCACAGCCTGTAGCTGTGCACGCAACTGCTGCACGTCTGACAGCTGTTGAGGATGTGGCGGCGGCAGTGCAGGGGCAGGCGCCGCAGGCGCCAAAGCCTTCACATCACAAACTTTGCCTAGCGCTTGAAGACCAGCAATCATGCGGCGCAGCGGCGGGGGAGGGAGGGACTGCTGAGGGAACGCCTGCGACGGCTCCATCGGCGTTTGCGTGTCTTCAAAGCTGTCAAACAAGGACAATGGGCCCCACCATTTATGCTTAGAACGCAATAGCTCCCGCCCAATGCGGATCCAAGGCAGCTCAGTGTCAGGCGGCGCAGTAGCAAATTGCGCGCCCCACCAAGCATGCCGTGCACGTATGTGTTCAAGCCATGGCAAAGCACCAAAGCCACCTTCAGCCGGCCTGCCCGCCAAAAAGCGAGCAGCCACACCAGTGAAACGCCGCACAGACGAAGCAGGTGCCAACCCTCTATCCACTAGCTTCCCAACCGCCGCAACAAGGTGCTGACGATCAACATCAGGCGGCAAATCAGAGAATTCAGCTGCATAAAGCAAGGTGCTCACACCATAAGCAGCGCTACCCATACCTCTGCCAAACACCGAAAGCTGCGGAACGTGCGACAGCCGCGCGAGCGCAGCATCCACAGAAGCCAGCTTCTGACCCCAATCCACCGGAGAGTCAGAGCCCACGCACACACCCAACACATCGGCCTGCAGGACAGGGCTGAGCGGCAACACACCAGCAGCGTGCTGCTGGGAGAGCGTCGCGTGTTGCTGCCGCGCAGTAGCACCCAGCAAAAGCAACTTGGATTTGTGCAGGTTGAGCTGCTGCCCAGACGCGGCTGCCATAACCTGCATATGTAGCAAAAACTGTGCAACCTGTGCAGGGGAGCGCAGGTAGACCTGCGTGTCATCGGCAAACTGAGTCGCTGACAACTGCACACCTTGCACGGTGATGTTGATGCCTTTACTCTGCAAAAATCGCAACAATGCCTCACCAACAAACAAGTAGAGCAGAGGAGACAGGGGACACCCCTGCCGCACGCCAGCATCAAACCTGCGCATGCCAGACACAAAGCCATTCATGCACGCGCACGCATGCGTGTTGGTGAGCAGTAACTTCACCCACTTACAGAATTCAGGCCCCACGCCCATAGCACTCATGACAGACAGCAGGAAGGGCCTGTCCAAGGTGTCGTACGCCTTGGCAAAATCCAGCAGTGCTGCCACCACTGTGCTGTCTTCTGGCAGCGCGTGCAGCAGGAGCTGCATGGTGATGATGTTGTGGCCGATCCTGCGGCGCTTGATGAAAGCTGTCTGCGTAGGAGAGATAGCCTGATCTAGCACTGCCTGCAGGCGGGAGGCCAAAATTCTGGCCAGGAGCCTGTAGTCGGTGTTGAGCAGGGTGATGGGGCGGTAATTGGCTGCCAGGGTAACATCGCCAGCCTTGAAGATGCCAATCACCACACCGTCCAGGAAACCGGCCGGTGTCTGCCCCAGCGTGCCTACTGCTGTAAACACACGCGCCAAGACCGGCGCGAGCAGCTCCTTGCAGTGCTTGTACACTGCAACAGGCAGGCCATCCAGGCCTGGGGACGTGTTCGGCTTGGAGTCTGACATAGCCTGGAGCACTGCGGCTGCGGTGACCACTTCGCTGCCATCTGCTGCTGCCGGCTGCCGAGGCAAACTGGTGACGGCTGCGAGGATGGCAGCCTGGGCGGCTGGGTCCACTGCCGGCTGCGCACTCACACCAGCCCACTGCGTGATGGCCACCTTGGCAGGCCCTGCTCCCTCCCAGACATACGCGCCGGCTGTACTGCGTAGGGCAACCACCTTCCTGGAGGTAGGAGCTCGCTCCAGGGCACGCAGCTGCTCCGTGATGCAGGGGTTGGGCTGCTCCCCGCGGTGCAGCCACTGCTGCCGCTGCAGTCGTTCGCTGGCTGACCATGCTGCCTGCTGGGCGGCGCGGAGGGCTGCGCGGGCAGCCGTCAGCGCCGCCATCGCTGCGTTGATCTGCGGCTGACCTGCAGCTGCGCCAAGCTGCTCCAGGGCTGCCTGCACCTGATGCTGGGCAGCGGCGTACGTCGGCAGCGCTGTGTCAGCGCGCCAGGCCTTGCGAATCTCCCGGCACCTGGCCAGGAGCCGTTGCTTGAAGCCAGGCCACCAAACAAGGCGGGCAAAGTCGGACGTTGGCTCGCCCTGCAGCTCGATGAGCACCCAAGCCTTGAGCAGGGCGCGGTGGTTGGGGCTGCTCCAGAAGTCCACACGGGCGCGGGCAAGGCCAGGGCCAGTGGGGTGAGGGGGCTGCACGGGAGCCAGCTCAAGCACCAAGGGGAAGTGGTCAGAGACACTCGAGGGAGCTGTGGCACATGACACCACGCTGGCGCGCAGCGCGCTGCCAACATAAGCTCGATCCAGCCGCGCTACATGTCCAATTTGCGGGTTGCGATGGATGAACGTGTAGGTGCGGCGCGTAGGGTGCAAGCACCGGTACGCATCAGCAGCACCTGGTGCCGCTGCTTGCCAAGCCCGCATGGATGGGGCGTCGGGCGTGGTGGGCTGGCCAGCAAGGCAGCGTCTGTCGGCCACAGGATCATCAACATAGTTCCAGTCGCCGATGAAGATGCTGCTTGTAGGGTCGGCCGCCCAAAGCGGCGCCAGCGTGCCTGTGATGTAGGCCTGGCGGTCCACAGAATCATTAGGACAGTATACATTAACAAGATGAACAGTATGGCCACCCCACTTAAAGTGGAGCACCATCAGACGGCCGCGGGCGTCCCTGTCGGCGTCAGCCTCAGGTAGCACTTGTAGGGAGCCCTTGGATACCAGCTGTCGCTGCCACATGATGAGGTTGCCAGCTGAGTAGGGGTGCAAAGGATCAGAGTTGAAGCTGTACTTAAAGTCAAACCCTGCATGATGGGGCTTCTGCGTAGCAGCAGCCCGCTGAGCTGCTGCTGCATTTAGCGCCGCCACCACCTGTGCAATCTCATCATACTGCAACCTGCACTCCTGCACGGCAACGACGTGCAGATCCAGGTCCACCCAACCTGCTGCCGCCTGCGCTGCGCAGGCCAGGAGCCCCGCACAGCCCACGCCACCCACATTATGACTGGCAATGCGCAGGGCGTGTTTGCGCATGCCAGCCTTTGTAGGCCCGGTTGCACCGGGCATTTAGGCGTCGTGGGAGGGGGGTGCCGCGCCGGGAGGCGTGGCGCCAGCAGTGCTGGCCTGCTGCTGCTGCTGCTGCTGCGGCTGCTGCTGCTGCGGCTGCTGCTGCTGTGGGGTAGGGTAGAGCTGGAAGTCGTGAGGCTGCCACTGCAGCTGCTGCAGCAGCTTCCAGCGCTCTTCCTGGTGCCCTGAGGGCTTGCGGACCGGGGGCCGGCCAAGGCGCGGCGCCGCAGGCGCCGCTGAAGCCACCACCATGTCCTGCGCCACCACTGCAGCGCGCTGCCCTTGGCTGACTTGCACGGCCTTGCTCGAATACACAAAATCCGAGGCAGAGAAGTCAGCTGGGCGCTTGGCGCGCGGCAGGCGCAGGCTCAGCGGCGGCTCCGGCAGCTGCTGCTGCGGCCGCCGCCGTGGCCGCATCCGCTTGCGCTGGCGCCGCGGCGGGGCTGCCCCATACTCATACCAGTCCTCCGGGTCCTCAACAGCCAACAGCGCAAGCGCGGCAGCAGGCGCGGCCTCAGCTGGAGGCGGCACCTGCTGCTGCGTCTGCTGCTGCTGTGCAGGCTGCCCCTGCTGCTGCTGCTGCCGCTGCTTGGTCTTCCCCTGCTGCTGCTGCTGCTGTCGCTGCTTGGGCGTCGCCTTAGGTGCGGCAGCAGGCTTTGCAGGAGGCGAGGAAGCAGGCACACCATCTGTTGGAGCCGGTGCGGACTGCTGCTGCTGCTGCTGCTGCTGCTGCTGCTGCTGCTGCTGCTGGGGTGGCACTTCACTGGCGGCAGCTGACGCTGCCGGAGGCACACCATCTGCTGGAGACGGCGTGGACTGCTGCTGCTGCTGCTGCTGCTGCTGCTGGGGTGGCACTTCACTGGCGGCAGCTGACGCTGCCGGCGGCACACCATCTGCTAGAGACGGCGTGGACTGCTGCTGCTGCTGCTGCTGCTGCTGCTGCTGCTGCTGCTGCTGGGGTGGCACTTCACTGGCGGCAACTGACGCTGCCGGAGGCGCACCATCTGCTAGAGACGGCGTGGACTGTTGCTGCTGCTGTTGCTGCGGCTGAGGCGTCACTTCACTGGCGGCAGCTGACGCTGCCGGAGGCGCACCATCTGCTAGAGACGGCGTGGACTGCTGCTGCTGCTGCTGCTGCTGCTGGGGTGGCACTTCACTGGCGGCAGCTGACGCTGCCGGAGGCCCACCATCTGCTGGAGACGGCGTGGACTGCTGCTGCTGCTGCTGCGGCTGGGGTGGCACTTCAGTGGTGGCAGCTGAGGCTGCCGGGGGCACACCACCTGCTGGAGGCGGCGTGGACTGCTGCTGCTGCTGCTGCGGCGGCGGCGTCACTGCAGTGGTGGCACCTGGCGCCGCCGGAGGCACACCACCTGCTGGAGGAGGCGGCGGTGGCGGCTGCTGCTGTTGCTGCTGCGCATGCTGCTGCTGCTGCTGGTCATCAGGACTGACAGCAGCCGTATTGCTGCTGCTGTTGCTGCTCGTGCTGCGGCTGCCGCTGTTGTTGTTGCTGCCGGTCAGCTCGGCGCCGCCTGCACCGCCAGAAACAACGCTGGCGTACGTGCCGCTTGTGGCGCTGCTGCCGCTGTCGCTGTTGCTACTGCTGCTGCTGCTGCTGCCGGCGGCAGCAGCTGCTGCGGCTGCCTCGGCTGTGGCAGCAGCGCCAGCTCCCTGCTGTTGCTGCTGCTGCTGCTGCTGCTGCTTCGTGCACAGCCAGGGCGGCATGCTAGGCCCTGGATGCGGGAGCACAGCCATGCTGGCCTGGCTGTGCTGGAAGCGCGGCAGTGGGCTGGCGCCAGAGCTGTCGACCACCTGCAGGTCGAACAAGCCGGAGCCGGCCGTGCTCGGGGGCAGCACCGCGACAACCAGGCGGCGGTCAGCCATGTTGGCTGCGCACCCGTCGTTGGGCACTGGGAAGCAGCCTGCTGTGCGGAAGCCGGCGCCTTCCAGGCAGCGGCGGAGCACAGCGTTGCTGAGCGAGACATTGACACCTGTGACACGCGTGGCTCTGTAACTGAGCGTGGGCCTGGCGCCCGTGGTTAGTCCCACTGTCAGCATGGCGGCGCCTTGAAAGCCTGGGGTAGAGTATGGCTCCGGGAGGGGCAGAGTGCCCTCAGCAGAGAGCATGTCAGCGAGGGCGCTGGCCATGGCCACTGGGCCAACCGCCTGCACCTCCACGAACGTATCATGCTTGTCTGCTGTGTCCCTGAAGCGAGGGGGGTTGATGTGCAGCTGCACCTCATCTGCTGAAAGTTGTGCTGCACCGCACGCAGCGCTGCACACCGCGCCTACTGCTCGTAGCAGGTTGCTGCTGACGAGCTGGCGCTGCTCAGGCAGAAGAGCAGGATACCGCACCGTGAAAGCTGCCGTGGAGCAGTCCAGTCCTGCTATATCCTCTGTCGGCACCTTGAGCAGGATCAGAGGCTTCTTAAGCTTGTTACGCTGCTGCTGCTGCTGCTGCTGCTGCTGCGGCTTGCGCTGCTGCTGCTGCTGCTGCTGCTGCGGCTTCCGCGAGGGGCTATTGCTGCGAGGCATCTGCAAGTAACGTAATGTGAAGCTAAAGGGTGGTTAAGGCGCCCATAGTTGGCGAGCAGGCACGGCAGGGGCGTCCAGCAGGCCCCGGGCCGGCAGGTTGTGGCCAGCCGGGCAGGAGCGCCAGCTCCCGCCTACGCTGCTCGAAACGCTATGACAAAGAGTAATGGATGGCTTAGGTGTGATTAGGGCTGGAAAAAAGATGGGTCGAGAAGGCCCAAGAAGAGCGCGTGCAGCAGGAGCTGCATGGCGATCGAGAAGAGAAGAGAAGAAAAGAAAAGAGGTTTGCGGAGAGAGGCGCCGCTTTGTTTGTCAGATGTTTGTTTGTGTTTGTTACACATGGGGGCCAGGCAATTCCAGCCTCTTGAACTGGCGTATCATACCAGCCAGGTAGGGTTTCAGTCCAACTCCGTCCCCCACCACCATCACGACGGAACAGCAAGTCTGCAGCCTCACTGCCCGCCTAGCAAAATGACCACAATGCTGCAGCAAAACCGAGTGGTCGCCTCCAAGGGACAGCATGGCATGGCAAAGCAAGCATGTAAGCGCATGGCATGATACAGCATGCAAGCAACACTTACAGAGACCTGGCTGCAACACCACACTGTTGTTGCTGCATGACAAAGCACTAGGCTGCACTACATCCCAGCACAAAGAAAACCACTCCTACCGCTGCAACTAGCTAAGCTGACCTACAAAAACAAAAAACCACTCCTACCGCTGACTACATGCAGCAACTCCACTGTGTGGCTACACTGTCACCACAAGCAAGGGCACCACCACCGCCCCAGGTAGCTGCCAGACCAGCAATGCAGTTGACAACCGGCTGATGTGAGTGCAGCAATATGAATGCAAGCACATTGCTGCTCCCTGCGCACAGCAGATGAAAAATCAAGTAGAATACAACACCCAGACAACCCTAATGGCAGGCAATCCACTGGCCCAGCTGTTGTCTAGAAATCTGCTGCAGGCGCGCTGCAGCACTGCTGAGTGAACAGCTGAGCACCTCTAGACACTGGGCCAGCAGTCCAGCACGCTCAACAGTCATGGGGGGGTTGCCGTAATCGAACACACATTGGTGGACGACATTTGCAAGGGCGCCGCAGCACACTCGAGCATTACCAGCACCTTGCCTTATTCTGCTGTAGCCCTGCTGCTGGGGACCATGACGCAACCACAGGCGCCAGCTGCTGCTGACGAGCGCCCAAAACTAAACTATTGCTGAGCACATCTTCCTCCGGTTGTAGCCATCTGCCTGGGCGTCCACTGCGTGCTGCACGGCTGTCAACTGTGCTGTCTCTTCGGTGACCCGGCGTAGCTGCGTAGGCAGGCAGTATCGGCCTGCAGGACGCCACTCCTCTTATCTAATATAGCTTCCAGCATTAGAAGAAGCTGTACT
Source organism: Tetradesmus obliquus (assembly GCA_030272155.1). Lineage (NCBI taxonomy): Eukaryota > Viridiplantae > Chlorophyta > Chlorophyceae > Sphaeropleales > Scenedesmaceae > Tetradesmus > Tetradesmus obliquus. The sequence continues at coordinate 545,003 of CP126200.1, read as the reverse complement.
AGACGATCTTCCGACTCGCGGGCCGCAACTGGCGCAGCCGGGCTGGGCCAGAGGGCAAAGCAAGCCAAGCCTTTTTACGCCTTGCTCAGGGCAAAACAAATCCATTGCATCGCGCCTAATTCGCGCGCGGCACTGAAGTTTAAGTGCCTTACATGTGCTTGCATTTACCATGCTTGCATGCTGCTTGCCATGCATGATCACATCACATGGCAGCATCGTACTTTCACTGCCGGAGGCAGTACACGTACAGCTGACACTGTCAGTGTCTTTGTCAGCTGTACGGCTCCTTCGTGAGCACTTATACTTAGCCTTACACGCATGTGGTCTACGCAGGGTCTGATGAGGCTGTCAAAAGCCGAAACTAGTCATCCTTGTTAAGGACTTCACGTTCGTCTAAGGCTCCTTACGTACCGCTGCCTGGGTCGCTGACAACCACTTGCTTGTTTACAATTGAGATGCGAGAGAGAGGTCTGTTAGAGATGCGGAGAGAGAGGTCTGTTACAGGGGTGGGCAAGCTATCGCCCTAGAGCGAGTCACTTGCCCCTCTTTCAGCTCACATATCATGAGAACCCGATAGCAAGCCACAAGATGCAACCAAAGTAATACTCCAGAGGCATCTTGCAGCCCCTACCTCCCCATAAACCAACAAGTACATGCAGTGCAGCATGTGCGAAGTGCAGCACGAAAAGCAGCAGGGTGCTCAAAGCACAGGGCACAAAACGCACAAGGGAAGGCAGGCATGGTCCAAACAGCAAGCGGGATGCACAATGGTGCTGCTTACCATAGGTGTTTGGCATGATTGCACCAAGGCACTGATGTACACACCAGACTGCAGCAAGCAGGAGCACGCGGGACCGACAGGAGACACTGCACGATGCGGGCTAAACCCTAAAACCTGCTTGTATGCGGTTATGACCAGCGTGCAAACTTCAATGGCATCAATCATGACACAGCCTCGACGAAAGTTGAGGGGTGGGGCTTGATAGCTCAGCTGGAAGAGCGTTAGACTGAAGATCTACAGGTCCCCAGTTCGATCCTGGGTCAGGCCATTTTGTCCCCTGGACAAACTGGCAATCCAGGAGACCAGGGGGGCTAGCTAGGGGAGAACAGACCACGCCATGCTGCAGCAACAGCAGACGTAAACGATGGGTCTGCTGGTGCTGCCCTGCTGCACAAGCAGTGCTGCGCTGCTGCAACGCTGCAATGCTGCAATGCTGCACATGATCAGGAGGGAAAGTGTAATGCTGTTGGCAGTGATTTTGCTGTGTAGTTTCTGTTTGGTTTCTGCTGGGGCATGTTGACGAGGCTGCCCGGCAAGAGGTGGGCACAGGACAATTCTGGAGCACTGCAACAAGAGCAAATGCAATGCTGGTAACAAAAAAATGCTATGCTGGTAACAAAAAAATGCAATGCTGATAAATGCAAATGCAGTAAATGCATCAACAGTAGCCCAGTGTAGCATTCACTTCTAGTTGTACAACTCTCCCTTTACAACGTTTAAAGTGTTAGGATAGAATGATGCCCTGGGTCAGCGCACAAAGTCGCTCTCGCAAGGTGGTCTCGTGATCTCTAGCATGGGAGCCCTGTGGCTATCGCAATATCACAATCTGTCCTTCCCACCCCGCCCTCTGGAATAGGGACAGATAGGTCTGTCACAGGCACCAGACCGTCTGTGCCCAGCATAGCGTGATGGTGCCCAAGCGTGATGGTGCCCACCTGATGCATTTTCTGTACAGAGGGAAGCTTTTAAATGTCTCTCCTGCAATATTGCCAGTTTGTCCAGGGGACAAAATGGCCTGACCCAGGATCGAACTGGGGACCTGTAGATCTTCAGTCTAACGCTCTTCCAGCTGAGCTATCAAGCCCCACTCCTCAACTTTCGTCGAGGCTGTGTCATGATTGATGCCGGTGAAGTTTGCACGCTGGTCATAACTGCAAACAAGCAGGTTTTAGGGTTTAGCCGGCGAATTTTTCAGTTTTCTCATAATATACGCATCGGGAGGCAGTGCTCGTGGCAGTATTCAAGGGGAAACAACATGGGCTATGTTCTGACAGCCTGGGATGGCCGCCAGCGAGGGCCTGGCTGCATGGCAGCTGATCCTCGGTGTGGGTGGGCCCAATGCGCGAGCCCCGTCGTAGATGCCTGCCAAGTGACGGCTGTCGCACAACGGTGGCATTGCGGTTCTAAAAGCGGCCCGCCCCATGCTGCTGCAGCTGTTTACTTCACAAGTGTCAATCCCCAGGCTCAGTCACTGAGTGTCACTCCGCTGAAGTCCTGACAGCCTTTTTGCTGACTTTTCTTCAGCGTTTCAGCCCTTCTCTTGTTTATTGCACTGTGATGTTGCCTGTGCACACAATGCAACCCCTCACCGTGTTCTTCTGGTGAGGCCTGACCCCATAACCATCATCTCCTTCTGCTAGCAGCGCTGCTCAGGCCATGAGTATCACCTCAGGTGTCGCAGAGTTCAGCTGCAACCATGATGCCGCTTGACAGATTCAACAGGACTGCATCTGATGTACAGCGCAGTACAGTGGGTGTGCAATTGCAACATACGAAGGCATGCGTCAGAGCTGCTTGTTTGTTCAAGTAACGGGCTGAACATGATCTTTATGAATGTGTTCAGGCCGCTACGCCGCAACTGACTTGCTCAGAAGCAGGCTTGGTGCATGTTGGGTGTTCACACTGTGGTTGCATGCTACTGCCATGCCCCAGTACATTGCACTGCACTTGTGGTACACAGGGAGGTACTGTTGCATGCTCTGCAAACAACAGGTCACTAGGCAAAGCTGGAGCACCTCATCCAAAATCAGCAATGCAGCACAGCCTGTTCACTGAATGAGTCAAGTTGTGCATATTCAAGACTCCAAATTCATACTCAAGACGCACAATGATGCTGGCAACGCTGCCAGATAAGCTAGCATGTCATGCAATGTTCCAGTCAATACTCTTGACACCCTGCGCAGGGCGTGCACAGCGTGCACACCATGCACAAGAATTGTTGTTTAATGCCACTCCGAGCGGTGGCACCAAATACAAGCGCCCATTGTCCTCATTAGAATACTATCCATGATAATCGGGCCTGGCAGTCAGAGCTTGTTGTACCGTGACAGCCGCAGCATGAAAAACAGCGGCACACTGCACAGTTTTTGTTGCACAACACCATCAATCAGGTCAACTGCGCCACTTCTCATCTGCTGAACGTATTTGCTTCACGCTCAACGCTGCAGACAGCTGACTGCCAGCAGCGCTCCCTTGGCTGCACGAACCATCAGCATGACATGCATCTGCACAGCTCTAGCCCAGCATCCCTATAGGCCCAGTGTCTGGCTTGGGCAGCGGCCCAGGCCAGGCTTGCCTAAACCCCAGGCGGCCAAGCTTGCCTAAACCCCAGGCAGCCAGGCTTGCCTAAACCTCTAGGTGCTAGCCCAGCACCCCCATAGGCCCAGGCTTGGGCAGCGGCCCAGGCCCCGCCAGGCCAGGCTTGCCTAAACCCCCAGGCACGCCAAACCCTAACCCTGCAGGCTTAGGCTTTGGAGGGCCCTGCAGCAGCTTGCTCACAGCAGCAGCCGGCAGCGCCTTCACGCAGTACGAGTCCCGCACATCCTGCAGCGCCTGAGGCAGCAGCGCGCTGCTCCAGTTGGGGTATAGGATGCAGGTCCACTTGACAAGTGCTTCTTGTTCGTCTGCCAGGCCCAGCAGCTGCAGGAAGCCTTGCAGCCCGGGGCTGAACTGAGCCCTGGTCAGGGCACCACCCCACTTGTCTGCTAGCAGGCGCAGCGGCTGCAGCAGCAGAGTTGTGCAGCAGCAGCGCGGCTGGTGCGTCAGCAGAAGCTTGCGCACTTGAGAGTGCGGTCATGTTGCTGTTTATGATGTATGTTGTGCTTGAAGCTGCATCATGTCAGGCAGCAGTTGCAGTGCACAGCCTGCTGTGTGAAACTGCGCGCGGCAGATGCTTTGAGATGCAGTGCTGCATCTGCAGGTGGCACGGCTGCTGATGGCACTCACGCTGCGCTGCTACAAGCGCTGCCTCTGTACACACACATGCATTCGGTTGTCCTGCGCATAACCCAAATGCACAGCCGCTTGGCAACCTTGCCTGCTAGTTGTACATGCCGAGCGGCATGCAGTGCTGCTGACCAAGAAGTGCAAGCATATGCTGGCAGCAATAGCGTACACCGTGTACACTGCTGCTAGATATTTACTCTCCAGCGACAGTGTACAACAGCACCTGCCACTCACCAGGTCGTGCTTCTTGGTCCAAGGGGCCAGCGGGTGGCCACTTGGCAGCAGCGGCAGCGGCGGCGGCAGCGGAGGCAGCCCAGGCAGCATGCCAGGCCCCTTTGATGCGCCGAGCGCGCCGCCCACAACAGCACCAGCTGCAAAGCTGCCTGCTGCCACAGCGCCAAGTGCCATCGGGTTGGAGGACTTGAACCATTCCTGCATCAGCCCAGATATGCCTGAGCCGTCACTGCCCAAGTTGTCAAAGATGTCCAGCAGGGAACTCTGCAGCCATGACAGCAGGCCGGAGTCAATGGCGAAGGAGGGACCTGCGTACAGCAGCAGCGGCAGCAGCAGCAGCAGCAGCAGCGGAGGCAACAGCAGCAGCAGAGACAGCAGCAGCATTGCACCAGGCTTGCATCCAGGTTTGGAAAGCTCGTAGTGCTATTCGTGGATGGGAACATTGAGCCTAGAGTGCTCTGCAGCCGACACTTAGCTGCAATGCGCCACGTGTTGCTGGTGTCAGACGAGTATCACATTTTTCGGACAGCTGGCAGCGGGCTGGCAGGTTGCAGCTGCTCTCAGTTGCGCATGGCAGGTGCTGCCGCTGGCCAAGCTGGCCAGCACCAGCTAGCATCATATTTGTGGCTGTGGCTGTGGCTTGCAACCTCCACCTGCTGAATGACTGTCTCCTGGGTGCCACCACATCTATATAGGTGGGTGAATGTGTCGGCAGCAGCAGCATCGTGCCGCACCTCCCAGTGAAGACAGGTCAGTGAAGCCATTCAGCAGACCACCAGCCAGCTGAGCCAGAGGCACGATGGCAGAGCCTGTCTGAGCTGCACAGGGCTGGCTGTGCAGCAAGAGCAGCTGAGGTACAAGCAGCAATAACAGGCCACATGCTGTGGCCTTCGTTTGGCCCAGCATATTGATGCGAATACGTGTGCAGCAGCACAGTGAGTGTGTCAAAATATATCAAAACTGGGATGACGGGTCACTCGGGCATGATTACATCAAGTAAACAACGCTAATAATTGGTTTGCTGCGTGATTAACTTTTTGATCGCTGCGTGCACTTGCTCGTGGCTCCGAAGGGTGTGGCACGCGCCGGCTGGTGCTCAACCCGCCAAGTTCGTCGACGTCAGATGCGGGCTGCAGCGGTTGCCGCTTACCCACTAGCGCACCTGCGACAACCAAAAGCGTCCGGAGGTTTTGCTTTGCTTACATCCCAGTGCTGTAAGATTACACTGTTGGTTGATGTTGATCAGCAGTGCCAGCTGCTGCCAGACGTAGGTGCCCAGCATGCTGTGCATGCCACGCCACACCAACAAGGAACACCAGCACTCACGTAAATGTTACACAGCGATGACCAGCGTCACTTGTTGAGTGACATTAAGATTGCGCGATGGATGGGCTGGCAATGAGCAACACCAGCCCTGCAGCATGCTGTCAGGTTGACGCCAGGCCCTGAGGGTTGCTGGTGGCTGCAAAGTCACTCACTAACAGCACAACCAACAGCTGAGCCCAGCTGCACCCTCACCATGTTGTGAAGACCCATCATTTGAATAATCGTAATCCAATACATGATACATTGTATACCCAGTCAAGGTGTGTTGCACGTAGCAAGCACCCCCAGCCTGCACCAAACATGACTTTATCATCACATTATGCAGGTTTGCCAGTTGCTTTCGCCGCGCATAATTAGACACAGCAACCATGGCAGCATACGAACCCTGCACCCTCACTGCTACATTTGTCAAGTCAAGACTGCAGCCTGCTGTCAATGTCAACGGTCACTGACAACACAATCCAGTTGTTGCCGCGACATGCACAAAATGCCGCCATGAAAGGCTTGTTTTTCAGCGATGTGTCACCCCGTTCTAGCATGCATCAACTCAACCAACGCAGCCACACCTTCAGCCACCCTAGCACTGCTTTCAATAGAACCAACCGCACTACAACCCCGCCAACCTGCCACATCTCTGCCAGACACTAAACCAACCACCAGCCCAAAACTGCCAGCAAGCCAGCCAATTTGGGATAGCAAAACCGACACCAAGCACAAAGTATGGTACATACAGCTCATGCATGCAGCTGTGTCCTTCCCCAACTCGAGCTGAAAGATGTGCTAGGTTATCCAGCACTCACACGGAGCTCAAGCTGCGTGCGATAGATACTGTCATGCAACAGCTCGTGCTGAAGCTGTCAACTGTTTCAGATCAGGCTCGTGCACTGCCGCTGTCCTGCTGATGTAGCAGCAGGCTAGTCTGCTGCTTGCAGGACAGCACCTCGCATCATGCCACCGGCTGTCATGACATGACGGATGCACTTTGCTAAGGCAAGCACCTTCCAGTCAGCAAGTACCGCAACCGCAACCGCAACAGATAATCACGCCCACCACATCAAATGTTTGTGCAATCATGCGCGCTGTCTTTATCAAATCAAATGCACGCATTTGCGCTGCTGCTTGCTCAGCCCCAATGCGCTGCCAAGGAGCATCCTCAAGCAGCAACAACACAGCCTTAGCTCGCTAGAGCTCAAAGCACTAGTCCAGGCAGCGCTGCTGGCACTAGAGCACTACCTCATGCGTGCATACCGATGCACGGCCTGCCCACCTCCTTGACCGCCCTGCAGCGCAGCTGTGCCGCAGTGCACCACCCGTCCTGCTGCCTCACCATACATCCGACGATCACAGTGCTGCGCTCAGCAGGCGCAGCCGGCCAGCTGCCCGCGCAAGCTGTACCACCAGTGCTTGGCTGGCAGGCCCTGCGGCCGCGTGGGCGTGGGCAGGTCGGTGCTCTCCGCGTCGACGCTGCGGATGCAGTCGTCCAGGTGTGCCAGCTCCCTGCAGAAGGAAGGAGATGCGCACTTGTTGTGAGTTGTATGAAAGACGCGTGAGCGCAAGCATCAAGGCATGCGCAACCACCAGCAGAAACACTGCTGCAAAGAGACAACAATGAAGAGCGAAAATCAGAGCAGAAGCCCGTCCAAGCCCGCTGACATACACAGCTGCATGCTACGCTACATTTATACGGACAGACACAACCACATGAATCGGCAAAACTATAGCACCCTGGCCGCACCTCTGCAGGTGCTCCTTGACGCTGGGGCACAAGCCCTCCTGCGGCCCCAGCTGCATGCTGCGCTACTTGCAAACAGCCAACAACACCCAGACCACAGACAGCTTAGGCATCCAAGCCGCACCGCGCACCTCTGCAGCCACTCGGTGACGCTGGGCACACGCCTTCCAGCAGCCCCAGCTGCATGCTGTACCATATCATAACAGACAACAGGCACCCACAACCACAGGCAGCAATAGCAGCCCTAGCCGCACCTCTGCAGGCGCTCGGTGACGCTAGGGCACACGCCCTCCTGCGGGCCCAGCTGCAAGTCAGCCAGGAACTGCAGCGCGCTGCGCCGCCACACCACCTCGGGCCAGGCGCTGAAGCCGCTGCCCCACATGTCCCAGTCGTCCAGCATGCTGCTGCTGCGGCGCACGTACTGCAGCACGGCCTGCGCGCATGGAGATACAACATGCCAAGGGCGACAAAGTGAGCGATCGTGCATTGCCATGCCTGTGGGGTGGGCGGTGCAGCTGATAGGTGGGCATGTTCAGGCGAGGCTGGGGCGACAAGCAGTGCAAAAGCAGCTGGCAGAGACATCGCGCTGTTGTGGTGAGCAGCTTGCACGACCTGAGAGCAAACACATTTGCTGCGAGTGCTCGTGTACGCATATTCGCATGTGCTTGCCCTGCTGCCTATGGTTGTTCTGCTGGGCCTGCTGCGCTCCTTGAACGCACACTGCTGCTGCTGTGGCTTCCCTAACCCCTACATGGCACCCTTACCCATGGGTTGGCCAACACCTCTTGCTGCTGCTCCTCCTGCTGCTCACCTCAGGCTTGCTGCTCAGCCACCAAGCCATGTCCTGCCGCACCAGCCGCATCTCAGATGCAGCAGCAGCAGCTTGCTCGCTGCTGTTGACGCTGCACGCGTCCCTGCTGCTGCTGCTGGTAGCAAACAGGTTGCGCCTGGCTGTGCTGCCGCGGCCAGCGCTCCAGGCACACAGGCTGAATAGGTTCTGCAGCACGCAACAGCAGCGGCAAGCATACACGTCTAGTTATGGGCATGCTGGCGTGTGCGCTTCTGTGCAAGACAGGCTATGTGAGTGATGCTTAACCATGGGCTGCATGTGCTGTGCTGGTCACTGCCACTGCTGCTTCAGGGCAGCTGCTGCTCGGCGCACGCACACCAACAGCTATGCGCCCTTGAGACAACATGGTCACTGCAAGACAGGCAGGCAAGCAACAGCAAGCTCCTCAACACCAGGCATCTGGCGTACATGCCAGCCACCCATGCAGCTCTTGATTCTGTACATGCACAGCAACCAGCCATAGTACTGCACACATAGCACTGCACCCACCTCCATGACCTTGTCCAGCAGCATGTGTGGAATGCGTGTGTATGGCACCTGGCTGAAGCCATACACGTTGGTGCGCAGCGGGCTTCCTGCAGGGCTGCTGCTGCTGGCTGTGCCTGGCAGGCTGTCGCTGTTCATGCGCAGCTGCTGCTTGCCTGCGGCCTGCCGGGTGAGCTGGTGCAGGCGGTCAATGCCTGCTGTGAAGGTGTTGGGCAGCCGGGCACGTGTCCTGCAAGCAGTGGATACAAAAGTGGTTGGTGAGGGAGCGGCAAGCTGTGGACGCCTCACTCACGAGGCCAGGTTGTCCTGGTTGTGGTTGCTGGCAGGTTTGTGTGCGCAGATAAGAGGTTGGTAGATCAAAGCAGCAACAAACTATGAGCTACGTTGGTTGGGTGCCGACTGCAGAGTGAAGAGCTCGATGCTGATGGCGGGATTGCGGAGAATGGCTGCATGGAGAGACCTCTGCTGCACTGCTGACCGCAGCTGTCACCCCACCTGTACAGCTGCTGCCAGTCGCCTCCATGATGGCATGCTGTTGCGTTGGGCCACCTGCAGGTACATCATATTTGATAATTGAGGTCTGCTGCTGCACCAGGCACAGCCACCAGCATTGCAACAGCAGCAGCAGCAGCAGCAGCAGCAGCAGCAGCAGCAGCAGCAGTAGAAGCAGCAGTGCCTTCACTCACCTGTCCAAGGCCAGCGCCTGCCACAGCGTCTGCTCTCCGGCCACTACACGTAGCCTACGATCCTGCAGGTCAGCAGCGGCAGCAATTCGAGTCCGTGGGCAGGACGCTATGCCTACGCCTGGTGCACCAACGGGTACCAGTCCAATGCCCACAGGCGCATGCCAGAACGCGCATAACTTATATTGTCAGCTCGGACTGTTCATGGAACTTTCACACACCTGCGTGCACAGCTTGGCCAGCTCTGCGCCCTCCAGGTGCCTGCAAGGAAACCACGCAGTGCTGCGTGAGGCCAATGCGCATTAGCGAAACGTTTCCACGGCCTCAATTACACTTACCTAAACACCTTGAATAATATGGGCTCTGGAAAGTCGCTCAGCGACATGATGCAATCCTGCTCTTCTTCCATGGCACTAATCAGCGGCGTTGGTAACGTCGAGAAGTCTTGGACAGCAGAAAAACATGCCACAAACTGGACTAAGTTCTTGTCAACCAGCGTACATTGTGTGCTCCGAGACGTTACTTTGACCGTAACAGCAGGGGTAGGTCTCGTTGACCGGCAACTTCTCGATCCCAGAAACGCATCGAGTTGTGAATTGCGCTCAACGATCGCAGCAGAAAGGCACAAGCGTCATACGAATGGGCCATCATGGCATGTTGCTCCACGCCATGATCAGCACACCACATGCACGGTAGGCCATGCCCCATGGCCATGGACGATGATTGTGCCATGGGAAAGCATGATCAGGTGATGCAGTCAACCACAACTGCGCATACCACGTACATCTGCGATGCCAGGTGCACTACACCACCCACACACCCCTTGCATAGGCCACATGCATCAATTGTGTTGCAACACCAATTGGTCACTGACTGCCACGAGCTGACTGCGGATGGCAGCGGCTGGGCCAGGCCTGGCATTGCGGCATTGTTGACAGACGCGTCCTTCTCAACGGACACTGGTGGGGGCCCCAGGTCCTTTAAGGAACACAGCAGGCTGCATCCAAGCTGTATTCACCACCAAACAACGCCACGTGCCACGTACAAGCCACACCACACACATGCTGTTGGAATCAAACTGATGGCTACTACTGGCTGGTGACAGATTCACGTCCAAAGCACAAGACACCAGCTCGGAGCTGCAGGTGGCCACCAACTGCCAGTGACAGATGACCTGGCCTTGCACAATCACCCAGGTCTCCTGCAAGCACTCCTTCGACCACCCGCACCCACACAGCGCATGCTGCTGCCCCAAACATGAACCCATGCATATGCGGACAGCTTGCTGTGCTGCCGATGAAATAAATTGACCCCACGTCTTCTCGCACAAAGCAACAATGTCCCACCTCTCTTCACTCCACTGCAACGCTGCCACCTCTGCACCCTCCAGAATGCCCTCATACAGCGATGCCAAACACAGTGCGGTGCCTGTGGTCTGCCTCTGTTGTCACAACCCGGTCAAAGCCGCCCTGCCGCAGCGCCTCCTCCAGGTCAAAGCTGTAGTACTCGTCACTCCACGGCTCCGTGGACTTCATTAGGGTGAAAAGCACAGGTGGCAGGTTCTGGATGGTCTTGGACCTGCAGATGGAGGCAGGCACAGCAAAAAATAAGCATGGGTATGATGTGCTGTGTGTGGTGGTACAAACGTGAGGCAGAACAGGCAACAACGAGTGAACTGGCACCGGTGGCAAATTCTGGCTGGTCTTGGACCTGCAGATGGAGGCGGCATGGCGAAAACTTGAGCAAGGGTCTGTTGCGCTGTGTGTGGCAGTACAAGCATACATCAGACAAGGCACTCACAAGTGCATGCAGCACCAAACGCAGCATCATGGAAAGTGCACGATAAAACAAACAAACGTCGCAACCCTGCTGTGTGCGCTGCTCTTACGACTAAATGAATCCCAGATGCATACCTGGGGTTGTTATCCACGAAGCAGACCACGCCGCCGCGCTTGACGATGCGCCGCGCCTCCTTCACAAACGCGGCCAGCGCCGCCTGTGGGCACTCGTGTGCGATGAAGCTGAACACCACCATGTCCCAGCTGGCGTCATCATACCCGGTGGCCTCAGCCAGCCCCCGCACAAACTTGATGCGCTTGGAGGAGGGCTCGGCTGCGGCGCGACGCCTGCAGCGAGCGGTACAATCGCCGCAAGCAGTGCAGGCAATGTAAGCAGCCAGCAGATCAGCAAAAACAGTACAACGCATGCTGCAGATGCTTGCTCTTTGCGTGCAGTCAGGTTTGCGGTGTGCATCCTCTCAGCTTAATTGCCACCTGCCCTGAGATCTAAACTGTGTAGGCTGCCACACAGAGCCTCCGTTCATATAGCAGCCAATTCTTTCTACATGCAACAGCGGTGCGAAAGGTAACTCATTGTGATGTGTAACATCAGAATGCACACACCGCTCCTCCAGCTCCGCCACTGCCAGGAAGTATGGGCTAAGGTCCAGCCCGGTGATGTCAGCATCAGGCCAGGCAGCCTGGTACCAGCGGCTGCTGATGCCCGTGCTGCAGCCGATGTCCAGGATGCTGCTAGGAGCAGGCACACCGTGCTTCGCATGGTAGGCCTGCAGCGGCAAGGTTGGCGCCCTCAGGTCAAAGCTGAGTAGCAATCAGAGCATGTCAACACCTGTACCGCGCATTTCAACCATTTCCACAGACATTTAAACAGAATTTGGGTTTCAGATTGAAACTGCATGCACTCGGATCATCAGCAGCAAGCATGCCATTCAAGAAAATCACAGCTGCGCGGCACCTGGATTTCGTCGTTGATGCCTTTGCGCAGCTTGAGCATGGCCTGCTCGCCTGTCAGAGTCTCTGTCTTGAAGGTGCGCAGAGCCATGGCATAGCTGGCTGGCTCCACCTCATACGCAGCCTGTGCGCACAGCATGCAATCCATAGAGCAGCCAGCAGGACAACCGTATGCTGAGGCTCAGTTCGGCACAGCTCTTTTGCAATTGATGTTATGCTGCCTTGTGCAGCGCCAAACCAAGCGGACCGGCAATCGCTGCGGCCAGCACTACCCGCACCCAGATGCAGAAGCTGTATAAGCTGCGTAACACAAAAGCGCACATGTTGTGCGCAACTCTGCGCTGCTGTGGTGCAGGCCACACCTGCCAGTTGAGGTTGCCATCATCATATGAGTGGAAGGGCACAGTGTAGTATGAGGGGTACTGCAGGTCGGGGTGCGGCTGCTGGCTGAACTCCTGGCACAGCTGCTGCAGCTGCAGGTGGAACGGCATGCATGTGGCAGCAGCGGCAGGCAGCAGCAGTGGTGTGAGCGTTGAAGCATGCTTTGCAACAGCCTTTTGCTGACATGTATGTGTAATGCAGGGATGCTGTAGCCTCCTACTGCAGTTGAATCTGGCAACTGCTGTTGGTTGTTTGGAATTGACAACAAGGTCGCACACAATCCAGCGCACTTGGTGCACATATTGGTAATGGTGCTCAAGCGGTGCCCACGATACGCTGGCAACCATAGCCAGACGCGCTGATCAACTGCACCACTGCAGTAAGTGTAATGCAGTACACTACGGCAGCTGCCATGCTCGTGCTACGGCAGCTGCCGTACTCGTGCCACAGGCCCTGCTCCTACCTCTGCTGTCTGCTGCATTTTCTGTACATGACCGTCCCAGTCAATGCCTGCTTTCAGTGTTGTGCTCTTCATTGCATTCTTGGCGCCAAACTTCATGACCGCAAAGATAGGCTTTGTGTTGATCATCCAGTTGACTACCTTTGACATGAGCTTGTCGCCTGCAGGGGTTCCAATTTAATTGCGTGTGGTGCTTTACTTACAGCAAGCACAGCAGAGGCGTCTCACAGCACTACTGGATGATTACGACGCTGTTGGTGACTGGTGAGATGCCAGTGCTGCTGCTGCAAGTGCCACTGCTACTGCTGCAGCATGGGAAGTACAGGAGCACTGACCATACACGTGACCCTGGCAGCGTAATCAGTCACATGGCGTACATACCTGTCCAGTCCGGCTGAGCTTTGTCCGTTGCTGTCGATGCTGTGGCTCTCACTAATACTGCAGGCACTCGGCTAGCTCTGCTGCACCCCCGCGCACTGCCCTGCGCATGTGCGCATTGCTGATGCTTTATTTGCATGTTCAACATTGTTTGTTGTGCGCTGAACGTCGAAATTCCTAGAGATCCCGAAGTGAGATTTTTACAGCACACAGATGACACTCCTCCACAAGAAAGATCGAAGTGTCTGTCTTGCTAGTGACCTAAACCAAGGGCAGCAAATGAGTCCGTTCTGCAAGGGCGAGCGTTGACAACAGGGTGTACGAGGGCTAGCAATGCATGTGAGCTGTACTAACAGTCAGGATGACGCACTGCTGTGACACCAGGACACTTCAGACAAGGCACAGCATATATGGCATAGCGTGTGCCATACAACGGCATAAAATGTCGAACCACCGCTGTTTCGGCCCCATCAACGGCCATCTAACCGTGCATCGTGCCACACAAAGTGTCACACATAGGGCATGAACTTCTTTAAGGGCGCACATCAGTGACTGCAGTCGGCTGACTGGACTCGCTAGCAGAGGCGAGGTAGTCTGCCGGTGCAGCACCAAAAAAATGCAATAACACTGAGTGCCCATACTGCACATGAGAAAGTGAGGTTGGACGTTACTGCTGGTGTAACAGCAGTGCGCCAATAAGTGTCCTGACAGTCCTGGAACATCTGACGGCGCGTCAATTGCTACTGTACAGTAGGCCAGCTGGCCAACACCCTATGAACTCATATGCAGGGTTGGTGGCGGGCAGGTGAAAATATGCACGTATGGCTTGTATATGGCTGAATTGCAGCCTGACGTGCAACGCAAGTCATGCGGATCCTTTTTTTGGACACTGCCGACTTTGGACAAACTGGCGGAACAACACAAAGCCGCGAACCCTGCCATGCTGCCACTCAACCTCTCAATATATGTCCCACCTTTATATCTTTGGTAATGCGCCGCCGTGATTGCAGGCTGATTGTAATGGCTGACATGCGCGGCAATGCAAGCCTCACTGGCGCCATCGAGTGTAACAGCTAGTGACCCAACAGTCACTGGACATACATGTCAATAACCACGGAGTGAATTGCCCATGTAGCACAATAACAACTGCCACCAACGTTGTGCATGAACTGCAGCTCCGGGCGCAGCGCAAAGTGCCGCATGCAGACAGATTATACCTGCTGCAGAATGCTTCACCCCAAGGTATGTAGCTCACAAGCCAGCTTGTGCATGCACACATAGTGCCATGGACACACATCAGCATATCTTGATTCATGGCTGCCATGCAGCTGTCTATATATGTAAAAACGACAGCCCGTTGATTGTTGTGAACATCGTCCCGCCGCCCCTCATGAGGGTACTGATCAGTACTCTGTGACGTCATCCAACGCTTGATCACCATATGGCAGCAACGTGCACAGCATTGAGACCCGTTCAGTCCAACCAGCATCATGCTGATGCATGTGCCAGCTCCATGCAGTTATTTGCAAGCTGCCGTTTCAATGAGTGGTCATGCAGCGATACCCAACACTGTACGGTTCCTGTGGTCTGGCTGTGTGGACTCCACACACTTGAAACCAGCCTGCCGCAGCGCCTCCTCCAGGTCAAAGCTGTAGTACTCGTCTCCCCACGGCTCCGTGGACTTGGCGAGTGTGAACAGCACTGGCGGCAGGCTCTGCAGCGCCTCAGACCTGGCAGCAGCAGCAGCAGCAGCAGCAGCATGAGGAGCAGCAGGATTTGGAGGTGGAGGGATCACCGCTCACTGCGTCATTCAGGACATGTACACGTGCCAGGTAGACAACATTCAGGACATGTACACGTGCCAGGTAGACAACATTCAGGACATGTACACATGCCAGGTAGACAACATTCAGGACATGTACACATGCCAGGTAGACAACATTCAGGACATGTACACATGCCAGGTAGACAACATCCAGGACATGTACACGTGCCAGGTAGACAACATTCAGGACATGTACACATGCCAGGTAGACAACATTCAGGACATGTACACATGCCAGGTAGACAACATTCAGGACATGTACACATGCCAGGTAGACAACATTCAGGACATGTACACATGCCAGGTAGACAACGCAGCAGCGCTGTGGACAGCGCACTGTCAGGGTTGCAGCCACACTATCACATGGTAGCTGTGCTACTAGCTATGTGATAAGTCAAGGTACCGGCCATGGCTGGCAGCCGCACCTTGGGTCCATGTCCACGAAGCAGACCACGCCGCCGCGCTTGACGATGCGCCGCGCCTCCTTCACAAACGCGGCCAGCGCCGCCTGAGGGCACTCGTGTGCGATGAAGCTGAACACCACCATGTCCCAGCTGGCGTCATCATACCCGGTGGCCTCAGCCAGCCCCCGCACAAACTTGATGCGCTTGGAGGAGGGCTCGGCTGCGGCGCGACGCCTGCGGCAGGTTTGAGAGTGGGGATGGGTTGTCACGGGGTGACTGAGTCCTGTAACAGCGGCGCCACTGCCACGCCAGCTTACATAAGCTGTGCCATCAATCGTTGTTTCAATGTAAAGCGTGCAGTATCAGCAACTCAACTGTGAACATGTTGAAACCGGGCTAGTATAACAGATGCTGCTGCGCTTGCCCTGCGCACCGCTCCTCCAGCTCCGCCACTGCCAGGAAGTAGGGGCTCAGGTCCAGCCCGGTGATGTCAGCATCAGGCCAGGCAGCCTGGTACCAGCGGCTGCTGATGCCCGTGCTGCAGCCGATGTCCAGGATGCTGCCGGGGGCGGGCAGGCCGTGCTGACTATGGTAGGCCTGCAGCGGCAAAGCCAGGCCAGGGGCAACAGGCAGCGCACGATCTCATGATCTTACAAGCCTTAAGCTACAAGCTTGTACTCCGGGAGTCGGTGGTAGCAAAGCACGAGCCAGCAGCAGCAGCAGCAGCAGCAGCAGCAGCAGCAGCAGCAGCAGCAGCAGCAGCAGCAGCAGCAGCAGCAGCAGCGTCAGCCCTGCGACTGCGCCAAATACAGCAACATCACTGCAGTGCAGAGGCGGCTTTGCAGTGAAGCAGGCGAGGCACTGCTGGTGCACTTCTCAAACAGCACGTACGTCTCAGTTTTTGGCGCCGGTATCGATACCGGCACAGGTCCCACGGTATCACCCGGTATAGTATGAAGAATGATAGGGGTATTGCATACCGGGGGGTATGCAGCCGGTATGCGCATACCGGCTGCATACCGTGCGGTATGGAGTCCGGTGTTGTATACCGGGGCAGACCCCACGGTATTGCATACCGGAAACAGATCGGACGTATACCGCTGCTGTGGCCCCTGGTCATTTCTGGCAGTACTGTGTGTCACAGCCCGCATCTGCGCACAATTCATGGTCGGTGAATGGTGTTACACTGGTGCAGTATGCCAAGCAACATGCATGCTGGCGGCACAGCCACCACCGGCACCGTGTAAGTTCAGCTTCCAGCAAGTTGCATCACTGATGCAGACAAAGTTCTTAATCAAATAAAACTCAACAACTTATGTGGGTGCCGTTCTGTTTGGGCTGGTAGCAACATACCTGCCAGGTAGCACGGCTGTCTGCCAAACAACCAACACCAGCTGCGCTCACGCTTCACAATAAGCCGGCAGCTGGGCCTGGCACCAACTGGACGTAAACTGCTATTGTGCTAGCAGTGCCAGTGGTACAGCCAGCAAAATTGCATGCACTGCATACAACCTGTGCAAATTCACTCAGCCTCACTTATTTCTGTCCTTCTACACTGAATCCGAATTGCTGCATGACAGCAACATACAACGGGAAGAGTGCGCAAACATCAATATGAGTACTGATTATGCAGCACAGGCTGCCATGACATTACACAATCCACCTGTTGTGCCTAGTCTGTCTTTGACTTGTCGCCTCCCATGCATACACTTTCCACGCTGCTGCTGCACTGCCGTTGTTCTGGTCTTCTTGCCGGATGGCTTGGGCCCTGCGCTTTCATGATCTCTGAAAGCCACCTCCTTTGCCGGAGCTGCCGCACCGTTGCTGCACTTCCTCAATTGCCAACCAACAATGGAACCTGCAGCAACCTGCAACAAAGCCAGAATATGTGGCAGCAGTGGCAGCAGCATGTTGGTGAAGCATGGCGGCAAGGCGTGTTGCTGCAGTGTCCGACTGACAAGGGCAGCAGGGACGTGTCAGGTGTACTCAGCCATGGCTGTGCCACATGTTGCTTGGCATTTTGTAGCACATGCATGCACAGCTGACACAGTAGACAGCACACTGTCAAATGCTGATTTTAATACCTACCCAGCAACACACCGAAGTTGATGAAGTCATTTGCTCGCAACAAGTAAAGGCATCCCTGGTCACAGCTAGAGCAGCAGCATCATCACCATCTGCAGGCAAGGAGCAGCAGCACAGTCACAGCTAGGCCATGGCAGCTAGAAGAGCCACCTGTCCCACTGCTATCTGCTGCAGACCAGCAGGGCACCTGCCAGGCGTTTGAGAGCACAGCATGCAGCCACCGGCTGTACAGGCTGCAAGCTGCATGTTGCTTTTTTGGCTGTTGCTGCTGTAGTAACTGCTGCTGCTGCCTGCGTTCACCCACCAGTGCGGCACTGCCGGCAACAGGCCGTTACCACTGCATGGTGGGCCGATCAGACAAGGACATTGAGTGCCACAGCTGCAATATGATTATTGGTTTGTTGGCACTTCAAGTTCTGTTCTCTGTATCGCTGGTAGCTGCCGCAGCTGTAGGCTACAGCAGCAGCAGGAATGTTTTTGCCCTGAAGCCCATGGTGCTCACCTGTGGCCAGCTCACACCACCAAGGTATGACAGCGCGTTGCGTGTTTCCATATGAGTCCAAGATGCCCTCAGCGGAATTGCTCGTGCAGTTTAATCGCAGGCCCTGAGTCAGGGTTGCTTGGTTGCTGGGCACATGTGGTGGCAGCTCCAGCAGCGCATCGTCGCCGTGCAGGTTTCTTCCACATCATGTATGTTGCCATCCGACAAAACAAAAGTCAGTTCTCAACTCCAGATCAGCAGCTGGGCGTGTACCGGCCGCGTTTTGCGAATGGACTGCACCCGTGGTGGTACAGAAGAACATGCGACCTTGATGTACAGCATACATCGGTTATATACGATAAACATATATACAAGTCAGCCACCGGACGTCTATCCTTGGCCGACAGAAGTGGACAGCCAGTTTGAGTTTTGTTACTTGTCAGGCGAGATCGGACGCTGACTAAGGGATCAGGCGTAAATGATCAAATGTTGTCGATGTTAAAGGCTTTTCAACAAAAAGGCCAGAGCAGCGATACGCTGCAGGCAGTGCATCGAGGCGATCAACTTGCTTCTGCTGCTCAAAGCCCATGTGTGATCATTGATCTTCTTCATACATGTGCACAGCACCCATTTCACTTGGAGAACCTGAATTTTATGTCATCAAACATCAAACTAGTGTGGACAGGTGTGCTGTGCACGCCCTGGAGCTAGGATTCTTCAGTTGTGCCGAGAGACTGATGACATACCAGCTCAACCGATCTGCACCTCGGTATCAGGGATCACACAGTACAGCATATTGGGTCTCTAATTATCGCATACCGGCTGCATACCGCACGATCTGGCAGTCGTATGTCAGGTCGTAATCAGACCCTGCGGTATCTCGCACCGGTATGCCAGGTCACCAGCTCTGCAGAGCCGGTATGTTCAGGTCGGCCGAGCATGCCATACCGGTGCAGATCGGTGCATACCCCACTGCAAAAACTGAGACGCAGTTGACAGCCCTGGACAGCAGCTTGTCGCCTGCAAGATGTTGGGTGAGGGGGGTAGCATCTGCTTTGCCTTGCAGCATTGCGTAATGAACAGCTGGATCATCAGCATGATGCTGAATGCACTGAATTTATGGTGTGTTCTGCGTTCCCTCCATTACGCCAACGTGGTTCTTGTGTGTGGTGTGCGTGGAGTTGCGCAGACTAGTCTGCAGTACTGCAGCTGCAGTTTATGTTTGCGAGGAAGCTTGAGGTGGGAGTTGCACTGGTACCCACCCTTTGCCAGGCTCACCTGTCCAATCAGGCTGTGCCCTGTCGTTTGCTGCAGATGAGGTAGCCATGACCGCTGCTGCCCGCACCCGGGCCGGGCACCCGCCTCTGCCACCCGGCACAGAAAGTTGGCCTGTGCTGCGGCCAGAGGCAGCTCCACAGTTTTCGGCATAAGCCGGGCGTGGCAGCTTTAGTTGCAGCATCCTGAGCGACCTCTTCTCGCACTCTGCTGTGACGTTGGCGCAGTTGCTGTTGTTAGTTGATTGGCGCACGTTGACACACTACGCGTCTCGATATAGCTGAAAGTCCCACCTCAACGCAGCCTGACACTGTTCAAACTGATAGTGTCATGCTACGTATGACGTGCCAAGGATACGTTTTACGACAGCTTCGTGGAGCAGTCGT
Organism: Tetradesmus obliquus; assembly: GCA_030272155.1. Taxonomy (NCBI): domain Eukaryota; kingdom Viridiplantae; phylum Chlorophyta; class Chlorophyceae; order Sphaeropleales; family Scenedesmaceae; genus Tetradesmus; species Tetradesmus obliquus. Next base: position 525,261 of record CP126200.1, on the reverse strand, counting down.
ACGCCACTTGCTGTCCAAGGAGCCCAAGAGCAAGCGCCAGAAGCACAACGTGGAACGCTTGATTACCTACGCATGTCCGAGTCAGCCACACAGCTGACCTGTACACCACGTGCATAACGTGTCACCATGTGTCAGCTGGCTGAAGTAGCAGCAACACTGCCGCGCTGAGCGCTGCCCACACATGAATATGTAGACTGCTGAGCGCTGCTCACAGCGCATGCAACAGAGTCTGCAGCCACAATACAACCGACGACACGATGGTTTGAGCACGGGCACATACCCCCTTGACAACATATCTGGTGTGACAAACCTAGACCCATTAGGTTGGTCTACAAAGCCACGCATGCCGCCCCGTGCCGTAACTCACATAAGCAAGGCCACTGTAATGTGGACACTGCACGCAAATGATGATTTCAAATGTGTGCACAACCATCAACACATGACTGGCACATGCTGCACACGAAACTCTGAACGCAAGCCCTTACACCTGCATGCTGATGCGTTGATCCATCGCCACATGCTCTCCTGCTGCGCATCATACACAAGCACAGCCGCAATCGTGGTCACTGTCGCTATCGCAATATCGTAATTTGCCCCTCCCCCCTCTCCCTCTACTCTGGAATAGGGACAATCAAGCTACATCTCCACAGCAATGGCTGGCTGGTGACCAGGTGCAGCCCTCTGGAGCGACCCTGCAGCTACAATGCATCTGCGCCAAGACGTGTAGGTGTGTGCATGAACGGTGCGCTGTGCATAGACGTTCCGAGACAATTGCAAAACCCAATGCTGCAACTGTTGACTTGCGGGCTCCGTTGGCCCCTGGCGCACCAGCACATGTACAGTGCGAATTGCAACGTCAGTGCATAAATATGCAGCACCTGCTTCAAGTGGTGCCAGCCATGAAATGCTTCTCACACTGCTAGACGACTGTCAAAAAGGCCAATCATTCCCCATTTCCTGACACAATTCTGGGCAGCAAAGGAACAGCTGTCACATGTTTGCGTGCCAGCAAGTTTACGCCTCACTTTCCTGGCAGCTGCTACAGCTGAAGTGCATAGCGCATGCGTGGCATTGTTCTCTGCCCTGCTGATGCCGCCCTGGTCTGGCCTATACCTTACACGCGGCTGTGCCTGCGTACTCGCTGCTGTTCATCATTTTCCCTGCTGCCTGATTGCAAGCCTCAGCCATAAATCACCACCACCCCTACTGCAACTGTCCCCTCGCGCATCAACTTCGCTCACATAGACCACCACTGGCAGCTGCAGCTGCCCTGAACATCCTGCTACACATCCTCTGCTGCTGCTGCACTGTCGAGCACAATCAGCACTTGCTGTTACTACTGCTGCTGCTGCTGCATAGTCCAACCTCCTCCATCTACTCATCTTCCTCATCACCAGCCTGCTGCTCCTCCTCCTCGTCATTACCATCATCATCACCATCATGCAGCTGGCCAGAGCTACCTGGCTCACCAGCCAGGCCCAGCCCACCACACCAGCCTGCACCCGCAGGCTCACCAGCACCGTTTGCATGCCCATCCCCACCCACAGCATCACTGCCAGCCTCAGCCCCAGCAGCAGCAGCAGCACTCAGCAGCCCCTGCAGCTGCTCGATCGGCAGCCCCAGCAGCGCGTCACCGCTGCCACCAGCAGCAGCAGCAGCGGCAGCAGCAGCAGCAGCAGCGACAGCCGCCGCCACGTCCATGCCACCCAGCTGCTGCAGCACCACTGCATCACCACCACCACCCACATCATCCACATCACCCTGATCACCTGCTGCTGCTGCTGCTGCAGGTGCTGCGGCTGCAGCATCACTAGCTGTCCCTGCCTGCTGCTGCTGCTGCTGGTCGGGCTGCCAGTGTCCCACAATGACCATCACGGGGCCTGCTGCCAACAGTGGGCCAGCCACCATGCCACCCACCACACCCCCGGAGGGGTTGGCCAGTGAAGCAGACAGGAACTGCGTGCGGGGGCCCTGCTGCGCGCCGCCGCTGCTGCTGTTGCTGCTGCTGCCGCCGGCTCCTGGGGGCTCTGCTGGCTGTAGCAGCCAGGGGAGGTCAATGCCACGGCAGTGCAGCAAACCAGAGGTTGCAGTTGACGACAATGCAGAACTCAAGTTTGCGTGAAAAGGCAATAGTTCAGAAAGGAGTGTCGGCGACATCAGCAGCAGCAACAGGAGCTGCATATGTAGGGAAGTCCTCATGCTGGCAGTACTTGCATTGTGAAGCTGCACTGCATCCCCAGCTGTCCCCTCAAGGTTAGACTGCCCTTGAAGCACCTTTCAACATGAATTCATGCTTGCTAGACACTTGGCACCAGGCACGATGTATATAACGCCAGGCTGCAGGCCCACAGCCAACAGTACACACACCTGCAGCAGCGCGCCGCTAATCGACAGGATGGTGAAGCTGCCACTGAAGGCCGCGCCGCATGCTTGCTACAAACATGCATAGCGCACAGTGTACGCACTGCCGGCCTGCAGCCCAACAGGCAACGAAAAAGGCACGAAACAAACGCAGAAACATTCAATTTCACAGGCTGCTGTCCTGGAAAAACAAACAAGAAGACGCACCTGCAGCAGCGCGCCGCTGATTGAGAGGATGGTGAAGCTGCCGCTGAGGGTCACGCCGCTGCCGCTGCTGCTGCTGCCGCTGTCGCTGAGCTGCATCAACGTGGCTGATGACAGCAGCCCGCTGGCAGCCAGCACCACCAGGGAGCGGCGGTGAGTGCGGGAGAACTCACGGAGCTTGGCATAAACATCCTGCAAGGCAAAATGAGGCCATGAGGTGCAGTAGGAAGCACATCCTTAGTGGGGACAGGTGGTTGGGCAGGTGGTGAGGATGTGTTGTGTGTGACATGAGATCATGCAGCCTTGCTCAGCCACCCTGCAAGGGATTGTGGTGAAGTTGGAAGTGGTTAGGAGGGGTGGTTGGGCAGCTGATGACAGCAGCCCGCTGGCAGCCAGCACCACCAGCGAGCGGCGGTGAGTGTGCAAAAACTCGCGCAGCTTGGCATACACATCCTGCAAGGTACATTGCAGCCATGCGTTGCGGTTGTGAGTGGCGAGGATGGGTGTGGTGTGGCAGGTGGCCCACCTGGGTGAGCTGCCAAGGAGGAGACCTGCGGTGGCGCTTACACCATACCATGCAGTATGACCTATACTTTGCTGGTGGTGGTGGTTCTCCTGCTGCTGCTACTGCTGCCGCCTCACCTCTCCGCCAGCCACCATCACCACTTGGGGCACCATGGCGTTGCCAAAGGTCTTGCTCAGCCTGTTGCTGTTTTTGGAGCCTGGGGGCCTGCCCCTGCGCTTGGCTGGCGTGGCGGCATCGTCACTGCCAGGCTTCTGCTGCGCCGCTGCAGCTGCAGCGGCCTGCTTGGCTGCAGCTGCTGCTGCAGCAGCAGCCTCTGGGTCCTGCAGGCAGGCAGGCAGGCAGGCAGGCAGACAGGCAGACAGGCAGGCGGACGGAGAGTCCTCTCATGCTACGGGCATGCAGCAGTGCTGCATGATGGTTGACACATGTGAAAATGCAGACTGTGGACGTGCACCCGTCTTTTAAGTCATATTATACATTCCAACGCGTGCAGACATCACTGCATTGTTCCGTGTGCTGATATGTGGCACATGGCACATGGTGCGGCATGCAGCCGCACTCCAAAAGCCCAGCTGAGCTGCATGTACATGCACATGCGTTTGTGAAGCGTGCCCACCTTTGGCGGCCTGCCACGCTTGCGCTTGGGAGGCTGTACAGCTGCTCCATTGTCTGTGGCTGTGCCTGCGTCCATTCCTGCAAAGCTGGGCTGTTGGGTTGACTAGCAGCTGTGCTGTGCTGCAGCCTCTGCAGACCTGCTGTGGCAGTGGTCCTGTGCTGTGTCAGGGCAGATCTGTGTTGTCAGGAAGTGCTACTGCTGAAACAGCTGGCAGAAACTATGATGACTAGTGGCTGTTGTCAAGAAAGAAGAAAGCAAGAAACAATCGGCAGTTGATCAGGTTGGTAGCAGCAGTGCATCAGGCAATGCACTTGAGAAGCACACAATACTCAGTCGGTGGTGAGGTGACCTGCAGTCTTAGACAACATAATTTGCTGCAATTATAGTTTCTTATAAAGTCAAAAGCTTGTAGTAGTCGCTGATTCGCTGCTTGGGTACAGTCATTGTCATTTGCTTGTCCTTCCGTTCCTGGAGGGTGATCGCCCTCTTCTATCAGTTCTGCACGGTGGGATCACTTGGCGTCGAACAAAACAAAAGACCTACACTAACGGACGGTGAACAACACGCCCAACCAAGAGACAGCAAGGTCAGCAGTGACCAGGCCAGCGAAACCAGGCCCAGCCTCAGCATGCAGGCTGCAGGTCAAGTTCGATATGAGCTTCAAGATAGTGACACACCATCTGAGGCCCTGCTGCACTGCTACATACCTAAGGATGTGCCTGGCAGGTGAGTGTGGTGGGTGGGCTTGTTGCTAGCAGGTGCCTTTTGCCCTCGGTGTCTAGCGCACTGGTATCTAATCAACACTGTTGGTATTTTCGAGCAGGGAGGTCGACCTCTCTTACGAGCTGGACCCCTTGAGCAAAGGCAAGATTGCTATTCACTTCGAGACACCCGTCAAGGGCAGGCTTGGATGCGTCAAGCTTGACGGTAGGTATCAGTACAACGATCGAATTTACTTCACGCTGCCTGCAGCCGGTGCAAGCCACATAGTCTGTTTCTGGCGGGCACTGGTCAAGCAGCAGTCAGCCTTGCTGCTGCATGCTGAGCAACCTGCCGTGCTTGATCTCTGCAGGTTACGTCTTTCCGGATAACCTAGAGGCCAAGTTCAGCAAGAAGCAGTCCAGGTTTACGTTCAGGTGAGGCTGTTGTGCCTGCCAAGGAAATGTGCCTGCCAGCTGTGCCAGCACATATTATGGACTGCCTTCAACACCCTCCTGCAAGCCGAGAAGGACGCTGCCATTGACCGTTTACTGCACCTACCGTTACTTGCAAACATATATTGTTATGCTTTGCAAAGTCAATCAGCGTGGTGACATGAACAAGGCGCTCACAGAACTTTCTGGCAATGCCCTGCTTCTATTGTCCTGCAGGCTGCTGCGCGCAGGCAAGGCAGAACCAGCAGCAGCTGCCGAGGAAGACAGGGACTCAGCTGCTGAGCAGGACGTTGACGGGCCAGAGCACTTCAGCGACGCAACCAGCAGCGGTGAGCAGCTGCTACAGATGGCGTGTGCAGCTGCAGCTGCAGCGGTAGCCGAGTGCCAGTTATGCATTGGTGCTGCTGTTCAGACGTGATCCTTTGCAGATAAGGGTGAACTGAGCAGCTTGTTGCTGAGCGATGCAGCAAATACATTTCCACCGCAGCTGTTTGTATGGTGCCTAGTTTGTGTGTACACACGTGATCTGCATGGCGCATTACGCCCCAGTACCATTCGTGCACTCCTGGCAGCGCAGCGCACAAATGTGACTAACAGTTTCTGGACAAGACACCACTGATCTTCTGCTGGTGCTGCTGCTGCTGCTGCTGCTTTTGTATGTTCTGTGCTCTACAGCCCCAAGCACGCCCACAGCGCCAGAGTCGCAAGCAGCGCCAACAGCTAACGGCAACCATCAGCAGCAGCAGCAGCTCAAGCAGGCAGCAGCAGAGGCGGCTGATGATGCTGATGCAGCTGCAGACCAGGTGCCGGCAGCAGCAGCAGCAGCAGCACCAGCAGCAGCAGCAGAGGATGTAGCTGCAGATGACGAGGATGATGAAGACGATGATGAGCCTGAGGCAGCAGGCGACACCGAGCAGCAGCAGAAAAAGGCAAAGAAGCGCCGCGGGGCCAAGAAAAAGAAAAAGAAGAAGTCCAAGGCCGGGGATGACGCCACAGCGGCAGATAATGCAGAGCCGGAAGCGGCTGCAGCTGAAGCAGCCGCACCTGCAGCAGCAGCAGCAGCAGCAGCAGCAGCAGCAGCAGCAGCAGCAGCAGCAGCAGCAGCAGCAGCAGCAACAGCAGCGGAGCCTGAGGAGGACGAAGTGTTTGTTGATGCCATCAGCAGCGAAGGCGCCGACGACACTGTAGTACAACAGCAGCAACAGCAGGAGCAGCCCAACAGCAGCAGCAGCAGCAGCAGCAGCCCGGCTGGCAGCAGCAGACAGCAGCAGCAACCAAGTCGGCAAGGGTCTGTTGCACCTCCCATCCTCTTCACCTCGGACAACTACATGTCGCATTTCAGTGAGGAGGCTGTCGCTGGCAGCAGCGAGCTCGCAGCGTCGCCGGAGGTGCCGCTGCTGCTGCCGCAGTCGCTGCTGCACGGCCCTACTGTGCATTCATGCTTGGACAAGCATGATGTGAAGGGGGAGGACAAGGGGCTCAACCTGAAGGGCTGCAGCTGGACGCCTGCAGGCAGCGACGGTGCGTTTGTGGGTGTGTGTGAATGTGGCGGGGCAGATGTGGTACAGGAGAGCCAGTAAGGTCTGCGTGTGGGTTGCGTCCGTTGTGCTGCAGTGCATGGGCGAGGGCAGTGTGCCTGTGGAGGAAAGGTCAGCTGTACGGGGTTGCCGCAGCAGCTGCAGCAGATCCTCTTGTCACCGCCCTCATGCTGCATGCTGCGTGCTGCGTGCTGTCTGGTCGTGCCCGCGCACCCGTTGCATGTGGAGGTTGCTGACTGTCAGTTGCTCCGCCTGCGTGCTGCTGCTGCTGCCGCAGTGGCCACCTCCTTCTCCGCCTTTGGCATTTTTGACGGCCACGGCGGCAAGCCTGCAGCCACTTTCGCCTCCAAGGAGCTGCTGCCCATGGTCATGCGCCTGGCAGACCGCTGCGTAGACGGCAGCAGCAGCAGCAGCAGCGGGCCCAGCCGACAGGCGTCTGCAGCAGCAGCAGCAGCAGCAGCGGATGGCGTGGATGATGAGGCGTGCAGTGAGGCGTGGGGCGTGGATGTGACTGAGGAGGACAGGGCGGTGTGGGCTGCACAGGAGGCACTGGTGGAGCGGCTGCCTAAGGTGAGGCGAATGATGCCATAGGCCATGAACGACGTGTCCTTCAACGTGTCCTTCAGCACTTTCCGGCTGTGCTGCGTCGGCAGCTCGCCGTTTTGCGTCCGGCAACAGCGCGGCTTGTCCGGCTGCTGCCCTGGTGCGGTCTGCTTGACACTGTCCTGCGAACCTGTTCCAGCAGGAGCTGTTTGCGGGCCGCCTGAAGGGCCACCAGGCATGCCGCGCCCGCCACACATCTATTCATTGTTTGGGTTGTGCCTGCTGCCGCCGCCGCCGCTGCTGCGGCTGCTGCTGCTGCTGCTGCCGCCTGTTCTGCTGCCCCGCAGGCGCTGTTTGCAGGATTCCTGGAAGCAGACAAGGCGTGCCGTGCCCGCCACCGCTCCAGCGGTGCAACTGCCACGCTGGCGCTGGTGGTGGGCTGGGAGCTGATCGTGGCAAACGTGGGCGACAGCGCAGCGTTCCTGGACACTGGCAAGGAAGTGATAGCACTCAGCGGCAACCACAGGATTGACGACAACGTCGCGGAGCGCGCACGCATCCTAGCCGCAGGAGGTGCGTTTGAAGCTGCGGCTTGGCTTGCTCTTTGCACAGTGCGCTGGCTGCGCCTAGCGTTGGTGGTGTGGGTGTCTGGTGGTGGGCTGGGAGCTGATTATGGCAAATGCGAGAGACAGCGCTGCCTTCCTGGACACCGGAAAGGAAGTGATTGCGCTCAGCGGCAACCACAGGATTGATGATAATGTTGCAGGGCGCATGCGCATCTTGGCTGCTGGTGGTGCGTGGCGCTGCTGCTGTGTGTGCTCGCTGTGTTTGCTTTGTTGCACTGGCTGTGCGTGCTGTGCTATGTTGCAGCTGCGTGTGATGATATGTTTTGGGCTGTGTGATTGTGTTGGCGCTGGTGGCGGGCTGGGAGCCGATCGTGGCCAGTGTGGGAGATAGCGCGGCGTTCCTGGACACTGGAAAGGTGGCCATCGCGCTGAGTGGCAACCACAGGATCGACGACAACGTCAGGGAGCGCGCGCGCACCCTGGCTGCCGGAGGTCGTGCTGCTGTAGGTTCAGAAGGTCCTGCTGCCGTGCCTGTGTGCCTTGCGCAGCCACCTTCATTCCTGCTGACTTGGCTCCGTTGCTGCCACCCCTATCTGCAGGCGAGATCTGCAAGTCCACTGCTGACGGCGTGCCGGTGGGCCCCGACCGCGTGTGGCCGGGCGGGCTGGCCATGAGCAGGAGCCTGGGCGACCCACACGCGCCACAGGTGTGAAAGCATGCATTGCCAGTTAATGCTGGCAGTGCAATGGCAGGGCCACAGGTTCTTTTGCGTGGCGCTTCGGTTGCGGGCAGTTGTTGCTGGCAAAGCCATTGTTGCCAGCACTGGTGAGTTTGGCGGGGGCAGCAGGCGCCTTGCGCATGGCCTTGATATTCAACCTGGTGTTTGCTGCATTTTGTCGGTTGCATGCGCAGTGCTGGCAGCTCCTACTGCTGAAGCAACGCAGCTGCCTCTCCTTTCGCCTCCGCTTGTTGACCCTGTGGTGTTCTGCTGCTGCTGCTGCTGCTGCTGTCGCAGGTGATTGCTGTGCCTGAGATCCGCCACGTCACGCTGCCCACCACCGGCGGTCGGCTGGTCATTGCATCTGATGGCGTGTGGGACCACATGCAGCCCAAGTCCATGATCCACCAGGTGAGCGCTGATGGATTCATTGCTGTAGTTAGTTTGTGAGTTACTGTTGACTTTGCAGCCCAAGTCCATGATCCACCAGGTGAGCACCACAGCTAGCAGCGGCAGCAACAGCGGCATATGTTGATATTCTCTTGCACGGCGTGTGGGACCACATGCAGCCCAAGTCCATGATACACCAGGTGAGTCCTGTGCCTCATACACCAGCAGCAGCATATGCAAATAGTGCTCTCTGTGGCAGCACATGCAGTTGTAACAGTTAGCACATGCACCAGGGGCAGCTCATGCACTTTGTAGAGCAGCTGCTCCTAGGTATGGTCACACTGCGGCGTTGCACAGCACTGTGTCTCCCATTGTACATGCCCTGCTTCACCAGCAGTGCGCTGCTCATATGCTGCCTCATCATCATCAAACGCAGCTCCTGCTGCGTCCATGTCACGTGCTCTCACTCACCTCACGCCGCTGCTGCCGCCGCTTCTCACAGGTGCGCAACTCCTCCACTGACGCCGCCGCCAAGAAGCTGGCAGCAGCAGCGCTCAAGAAGAAGGGCCTGCGTGACGACATCTCTGTCCTAGTTGTGGACTTGGTCCCGAGCAGCAGCGACAGCAGGCCCCCTGCGCTGATGCTGGGCCCTGCAAGGGATGCTGTGGAGCCCTGCCAGATCATGCGGCCGCTGCTTGAAGTGGAAGCAGCAGCAGCAGCAGCAGCAGCAGCAGCAGCTGGTGCAGAGAGTGCAGATGCGGCAGGGGAGCTGCAGACTGCGGCGAGCATCACGGCAATGGCAGCAGGCAGCACGGGGCACTGGCGCGAGTCTGCTGCTGCGCGGCGCAGCACTGCGCTGCGGCTGCTGCGGGCGGCGCAGCAGCGGGCATATGAGGCTGAGCAGGCTGAGGCAGCAAGGCTGGCAGAGCTGGCTGCTGCTGCTGAGGCAGAGGCGAGTGGGGCGGGGTTGTCTGATACATACAAGGAGCTTGCAGCGCTGCGCATTGATGTGGATGCAGTGATCCCAGAGGTCCAGCAGGAGCTGCTGCTGCAGCAGCAGCAGCAGGCTGAGGCGCAGCAGGCAGCAGCAGCAGCGGCAACAGCAGATGATGGATGGACCACTGTGGGTGGCAGCGGCGTGGCTGCAAACGGATATGTGTCGTTTGAGCAGCAGCTGCGGGCAGAGGCAGCAGCTACCGGTGGGCTGCAGCGGCAGCCGCGGCAGCAGCAGCAGCAATCCGATCAGGAGCAGGCTGGCCCTGGCGGCAGGCGCGGTGGCAGGGGCGGGCGGGGTGGCAGGGGCAGGGGTAGGGGCAGGGACAGCACTAGCTACAGAGAAGAGCCGCATGCGACAGGCCAGGATGCGTTGGACAGCGCTGCTGCTGCTGCTGCTGCTGGCTTGTCGGGGGCTGTTGAGGGGGCAGGTGCTGCAGAGGGCCCTAGGGATGGCTTCAGGCGCCGCGGTGAGCGCAGCAGCAGCAGCAGGGGTGGCTTCAGGCGGGATGGCAGGCCTCCTAGGGATGCTGCAGGCGGTCCCCAGCAGCAGCAGCAGCAGCAGCAGCAGCAGCAGGCTGGGGGTGAGGCTGCAGAGGCCTCTGCAGCGGCATCTACTGCTGCTGTGGGGCTGGGGCGTGAGGGTGGCAGGGGCGGGGTGCGTGGTGGCAGGGGAGGAGGCAGGGGCTTTGGGGGTAGGGGTGAGTTTGGTGGTAGGGGCGATCGCAGTGAGCAGCAGCAGCAGCATGGGAAGCGGGGAGAGAGGCCTGATAGGCCGCCTAGGAGGGAGCGTGGGCCTGGCCCTGCCCGGCAGCAGTACCAGCAGCAACATGACGGCAGCGAACAGCACCAACCACAGCAGCAGCAGGGCGGCTATGGAGCTGAGGGTGCGCCTGGCAGGGAGCAGCAGCATGCAGGGGAGAGGTTTGCCGGCGGCCGCGGCGGCCGCTTCGGCGGCGGCAGGCGCGGCGGCAGGGGTGGCAGGGGCGGGTATGGGCCTGGGCCTGCAGCAGATGGCGGCTACCATGCTGATGCTGCAGCAGATGCAGCACACCATGGCCTGGGAGGGTCTGACCAGCGCCAGCACGCAGGTGCTGCGGCTCACTCCGCAGGCGGGCACTTCCCGAGGCAGCAGCGGCAGCAGCACGCGCCGCGTGCGAGTGCGGATGCGGGGGCAGGCGCGCCAGATGCTGCCGCCGCTGCAGCAGCAGCAGCGAGCAGTGCCGCCGCTGCAGCGCTGCACAAGCCCAAGCCACAGCAGCAGCAGCAGCAGCCGCCGGCAGCGGTGAGGGTAGTGCCTCGGCCGGCTGGCAACGACTTTGGCCGTGGCAGCAGCAGCGGCGGCGGCAGCGGCGGTGGTGCTGAGGGTGCAGGCGAGCAGCGCAGTGCGGGGTACAACCATGCTTATGCAGGTGGTCGTGGTGGCGGCAGGGGTGGTGAGGGGTATGCTGGTAGGCCTCGTGGTGGGGGTGGGGGTTACAGGGGCAGGGGCAGGGGTGGCCCTGGCCCTGCTGCAGCACCACAGGCACAGCAGGCTTGAGTTGTGGTTGATGCTGAGCCTGAACTGCTTGCGAGGTTGCTGGCAGGTTGTTAGATGCGATGGTGCAGCCGCTGGCAAGCGGGTGTTAGAATAGGGTGTGGTGCGCGCTCGTACAGATGTGAAGAGCCGCGAGTGCTCTGATGCTCAGCAGTACTGCAGCGCTGGCCTCGTAGTATGCAGGAGGGTGTTTGCAGGAAGCCTTCCTGAGTTGATGCAGGATTCAGCAGTGCAGCAAGTGCGCATTGCCATGCCATTTTGCATGCGGCATGGCTCTTCTAGAGGTCTGTAGCGTGCTACTGAGTAGAACTCAGCAACTGCTTGGCCCATCTTCGCTGCTCTCGTAGCTGTAGTAAAGAGCAAGTTTTCAGCGCCACGACCTTGTATGCAGTTTTGCCATGTAGGTTGTTCGCTGATTATGTATCGTCAACAGCTGATAGTGCAGTTGGCAGGCCAGGCCAGCTAGCCTACTAGTTTTGTGCGCTATCTTGGTGTATTATAGCACTGGACAAGTATCATGTTGTGGGCATTGTACGGCTGCCTTGCTGATAGTCCTACACTATGTTTTCCTGAGGTTAGATGGAGCAGTGATGCTCAGCGCCTGGGTTCCGGCATGAATGTGGTATCGGTGCTGGTCACTTCTTGCCGGTACAGTGCTAATGGTGTATCACTGCACGCCACTGTCAGCACGTGCTGTTGATTCACGATGTTGGTCAACGTTGCAGATGCTGGTGGTGATCTGCCAGGTGTGGCTGCTGTTGTCTGCTCTGCAGGGGAAAGCGTTTAGGGTGAAGTACAGCCATGTCCCCTCTATCTCTCAGTCTGCCTGATTATATGGTGCATTGCTTTGTAAGCCATTGGTACTTGATTGGTATGCAAGGATCTTGCAAGGCTTGCAGTGCAGCAAGCCTGCAGGAAACCATGGACAGCTGGTTCACTGAGACGGCTTTTGATGGTGATTGAAGCCTGTAGCGCAGCTCAGCGAGATTCACCCGGAGCGAGCAGCCCCAGGCCAATATCATAGGACTGCAAGCAGAACCTGCTGCCTTGCAAGAGCAGCGGCCACTGCGACAGAAGCGAGTGGAGCGTCAGCCAGTTACAAATTTCCCGCCTTGTAACTTCAAGAACCACGGCGTGCGGCCCAAACAGAAAGACAAACCTCAACGTCTACAGTGCCGTTCTACGTGCCTCTTTCTTGTTCTCTGCAGCAGCAACACCCCAGGTCACTATTTGCTGTGATTCACAGGACAGAAAGGGCTGCTGCGAAGCACTCCACTCTGCTCTTTCTCCACTTGACGTGTTCTTGACGTGTTTAAAGTAGCAGCGTCTGGTGCAAGGACACTCCGGCCCTGCAGTCTGTGCGTTGTACAGCGGCCAGAGAGCAGGATCAGCAGTAGCGCTTTGATCAAACACAGGCACCATGTCGAACAAGGTACAATGCGCTTTGGTGGCAGCCTCGCTGCGTGCATGCAGCAGCAGGTGCTGAACAGTGCGCGTGGGCCTGCAGGTGAAGCTTACCAGCAGTGATAACCAGATGTTCGAGGTGGACGAGGAGATCGCAAATGAGTCACAAACAGTGAAGAACATGATTGAGGGTGAGGGGACGGCAGGAAGGGGTACAGCAGCAGAACAGCAGCAGCAACCATCCAACGCCTTGCGTGCTGTGCTTTCAGCACACACACGTCTGAGTGCGTTGGCAACAGGTTGATCAGCTGCATGTTTTGATTTGTAAACCGCAGCTGCATGCCTGCATGCGCCTTGGCACTCCAAGCTTCCCCCCTCTGGAGCAGCAGCTGCTGTCGTTACATGAACAGCAGCAGCTGTGCATGCAGCACATCATGCCACCCACTTTTTTACTTGCAGGATTCACCTCTAATCACATATAACCATCCAACCTGTAACTCTCCTCTGTTTGCACCACATGCGCTTGCTGCTGCTGCATTCTCCTGCTGCCTCCTGCAGACACGGGCACTGAGGACATCATCCCGCTGCCCAATGTGCCCGGCAAGATCCTGGCCAAGGTCATCGAGTACTGCAAGTTCCACGTGGAGGCCAACAAGAAGGTGGACGACAAGCCCGCCAAGAGCGAGGACGACATCAAGCAGTGGGACACCGAGTTTGTCAAGGTGGACCAGGCCACGCTGTTCGACCTCATCCTGGTGAGTGGCAGGGTGCAGCGCTGTCCTGCAAGCACTCATCCCCATCATCAGATCACCACAATGCCATAGAAGTAAACAATAGCAGTTCTGCAAGCACTGTGTGTGGTGCAATGCTGGTTGTCCTGCAAGCTGATCAAGGTCATCCTGTTGGTGCGCGGCGCACGGTTGTCCTGCGAGCACTGTGTGCAAGTGGATAATTGCTGGCGTGCAAGCACCCGGCTGCATCTACTGCTGCCTGATACCTTGGATGGATGTGCCAGGTAGATGTCGCTGGAAATGCACTGCTGTCTGAGTTCAGAACATAGTTACGCCAGCAACTAGGCGGTGGCTGTACAGCGCGGCCATGCGGCTGTCCTGCAAGCCGCTACATGCACTTCTATCATGGTTGACAGGCCCGCGGTGTGCTGTCTGCGTTGTGTTGATCTTCTTAGCACGTCTGCTTTGCAGATGCCTTGCCGTGCTGCAATGGGCTGTGTGTGCTCATGCTGCTGTGTGTTTGGCGCCGCCGCTGCTGCTGCTGCTGCCGCCGCCGCGCAGGCAGCCAACTACCTCAACATCAAGGGCTTGCTGGACCTCACCTGCCAGACAGTGGCCAACATGATCAAGGGTGCGCAGCGGCAGCAGCAGCAACGGCAACAGCAGCAGCATGCGGCAGTTGTACATTTTGCAGGGTATTGCAACAGTCGGGTAGCAGTTGGCGCTTTGACCTTGGCCATAAACGGCAGCAGCGGGAACAGCAGGAACTGCAGTGGTGTAGTCGTGTGTGGTGGCGGTTAGTGGACACTCCTGAGCTGTGCAGCTTACACAAGTGTAAGCAGCGAGCTCAGCTCGGGGTCATGCCTGCCTGCATTGCAATGCACGTGTTGCTGTGCATCCCTTTTGTCTGCTTGCCTGGAAGCACACGTCCACAACGAACAAGGCCTCCTATGTTTCACACCGCTGCTGCTGCTGCTGCTGCTGCTTGCAGGCAAGACTCCCGAGGAGATCCGCAAGACCTTCAACATCAAGGTGAGGCAGTGGTGCCAGTCTGCAGCGGCAGACAGTGCAGGCAGTGCATGCTCAAGCAGGTCATGCAAGGACATGAGTCTGTCACGCTAGTAACCGCATACTCAGAGCCTTGCTTGCTCACATGCAGTTCGTCATCCTGCCGGCTACATGCGCCCCAGCTTGCCTAGGTGCACACCATGCCAGGCATGTCAGCCTACTCTGTGCTGACTGTATCTTCCTGCTGCTGCTGCTGCTGCTGCTGCCGCAGAACGACTTCACCCCTGAGGAGGAGGAGGAGGTGCGCCGCGAGAACCAGTGGGCCTTCGACTAAGCAGCGGAGCCACGACTGCTGGGCGCGCAGGCATGAGCTGCAGCGGCTTGCGCATTGGAGCAGCGACAGCACTGCTGCGCCTTAGTGTCGGCACTGATCAGCAGCAGTTGCCCTGCAGGAGGCTTTAGTGCGCAAGCGGTGCAAACCTGCTTCTGGCAGGCAGGCATTCGGTAGCGCTGGTGCTGTGTAGCCTGCAGCTGCTGCAGCAAGCGTAGGCTGACGCGTGCGTGCTGTGTGACGCGTACTGTGCGGCTGTGTTGCTGCCACTGCTGCTTTTGTTGCTGCCCCGCTGCTGCGGACATTTGTACGCATCATGCACATGAATCCTGTTGGCATTGTGAGGGTGGGTCCAACCAAGTTGATGCGTATTTAGGATGCTGCTGCATCGTGGCTGTGCTTCTCATAACGTAGATAGAGCTGCTTGCTGTTGGTTCGGCCTGCAGATGAAGTGGAACTCTTTTGTACTGCAGCATGGCGCAAGTGAGCCAGCAGGGCATCGTGTAATTCTAATGTGCTGTGCTGAGCTGAGCGGGGTTCAGTACCGAGTGCTGAGGCTTGCACTGTTGTATGAAAGCTTTGCACATGGGTCCAGGGCGTGTGAGGCATGCGGCCTTGTTCAGGGGTCGGGGTGGGCTCAGGCATCATGCACACTGATGCCGAGACAGCTGGCAGCCTGCAACTCTCTATGCTGCTGCAAGGATGGTTGATGTAGTGGTTGCCCAATGAGCCTGTCATTGGCTCGGAAACGGGCTGTGTTCCCGTCGTGTACCACACAAATTATGCAATCTGAGCTGTGAACTTGCTCCCAGTGCAGAAGCTCTTACTGCGTGCAGTGGAGAAGCTGGTTTCGTTCCTCTGAGTTCTAGTGTTGTCGAAACACATCATCCGAAGCTGGCGCCCATGGCTGGAAGCGCCAGGATTTCGTACCGAGACAATACGGTAGTAATCAGTGGCGGGGTTTGGGATCTCTCCTCGCATTCCAACAGAACAACGTCCGTGGTTAAGCCTGTTAGTGAGTTACTCGTTCATACACCTGGATGCACTCCGCAATGCAGCGCCGTGAGAGGAAATACTAGGTGGCACGTGAGCTTGCACTGAAGCCAGCTGAGGCCATTCTCACGCGTCACGTGCTTCTTTCTAGCAACTAACAGCACGAAATCCTAGGCAGCACGTCATACGAGGCAAAGCTGCTGTCACTCTGGTGAGTTCTCACAGACTGACCTGTGCAAGGCCGCTGCAGCACGCCTTTTGTGAATGTTCTGCCACGTGGTTGCTGACTAGCCCACCAGCGTACCGTGTTCTGATGAACGTGATGGCCTGGCAGGCAGGCGTGCGGCAGTGAGTGGGATGCTACAGCGAGGTCAGCTCGCTTGACGCTTGCTACGATCAGCGGGTATCGTGATGGCAATATAGGTTTATCAACCATTATGCGCTGTGCTGCACGTTCTGGTGCACTCTGCAGGGCGCCAATTTGTGTCTGTCACAGTGGTACTGCACAGTACTGTGCCGCACGCGTACTGGCAGTACATCACTGTTGGACCCTTTGGATTCGCCTGTCAGCAGGACAACGACAGCCAACAGCGCTGGCAGCAGCTAGCAGTGCCCACATAGTGCATTCAAGCTGAAAGTGCCAAGCACAGGTAAGGCACTAAATGCGTCAGCTTCCGCGCTCTTGGGTTGCAAATCGCCAACTTAGCCGTGATGCACTGGCAGCGGCGCTGCCAGCTGTACGCAGAAGCTGTGTGGACGCCAGGCAGTGCCAGGGTGGAAACCAGTAGCCCACACATGCAGGGACATGCATTGCCTTCTGAAATCTGTGATGTCGAACAATATACGAGAGCTAATGACAGCGCACGCCTGCACCTAGGTTGCTGCTAGCAGTGTAAAAATAGTGCAGCGTGCATATTTTGGCGCACTGGGCAGCAGGAGTGCAGCAGCAGCAGCAGCAGCACCACCACTACCACAACCACCACCACCAGCAGGAGCAGCAGCAACAGCAGCAGCAGCAGCAGCAGCAGCAGCAGCAGCAGCAGCAGCAGCAGCAGCAGGGCTTGTCACACTCACGACATCCAGCGCAGCTCAGCATGCAGGCCGGCAGCATATCAGCTACTCTGGCTCACTTGCAGTGATCGCACCCAGCAGAAGGTGCTGCGTCAGTGCTACTGCAGCATGCTGCTGCTGTTGCTGGGTTTTGCAGTGGATTTGCAAGCGAACTTCCGCTTGCAGTCGGCAACTTGTAAACACATGCAATATGTATAACAATAGCTCCCTTGATTGCAGCTGTATTGCAGTTTAATAGCTGCCTGGCAGCTCAGTCCCATTTTGCTCGTGGGTTTTAATCAATTGATTTGTGCTTGCAAGCACCCACGGTCATGCACTGATATGAAACTTGTGCAACTGCCCGGTACTGTGTTTCCTGCAGGCCATGCGCAGCTGCATCCTCTTGCTGGTGCTTGCTGCTGGTGCAGTCATAAGCACCCCCAAGCTGTTTGCAGCAGCCAATGGCACCGCCCAAAATATGGCCCACGGCCAGAGGTCTGCAAGGTGCATCCTCAAGATGAAAGGGGACAGCCAGGGGTCCCTGGCCATCAACTTCACGTGCTCTGGGCCTGTTGTAAAAGCATACATACGCCAAGATGAGTATGGCCCATCGGTGTTGGCTACCTCAGGAGTAAAAGTGCTTGAGGAACCTGGCGCTGACTGCCTACCTGATGATCAAGCCTATTCATGCATCATTGCTTTGTGTAGCAGCGAGCCGCCGGTTGTTATTGACCAAGGCAGCCAGCTGCTGAGCACAGGATCAGAATATGCAAAACTCTGCATCAGCGGCAACACCACTGTGTCCATACGCGGTATGATGGTGGCTGACAACGGCGCGCCAGGCTCGCCTAGAAGTAGACCAGGGCGTTCGATTGCTGCAGTGCGCGTTGCTGGCAACAGCAGGGCTGCCATTTCTGGGTGTCAGTTCCTCAACAACCACTACGCGCTGTTCGTTAATAGCACGGGAGCATCATGCAACGTGACCATCACAGATTGAACATTTGCTGGCAACTATGCACTCAGAAAGTCGTATGGCGGCGGAGCAGCAATTTATGCGGAGGCTGCAGGTGCAGTGGATATCAGCAACAGCACGTTCTCCAATAATTTTGCTACAGGGGTCGCCAGTGGTGGGGGAGCCATCTACACAGCTCTAAACATGACATTCTACACAGTCAGCTTTGTGGAAAATTATGTGATTGGTGCTATGGCAGGTGGCGGTGCAATCTGGGTGGACGCGTTGGTTGGCATATTGGTGCAGAACAGCAGCTTCACAGGAAATTGGGTTGAGGGCGACGCCAGCGAGGGTGGAGCAATATATGGACGTAGCAAAAGCGCCATTAGTATGTTTGGTGGGAGTCTAGAGCGCAACAGGGCTGTAGGCGAGCGCGCCAGAGGTGAGCTGGTGGTGTGCAGCTCTGCACTGCTTGCAGGGGTTGGTTCTGCTGCATGGCACACTCATAATGATGGCCTGCTGCAACACACAAACCCTGCAGCTTCGCCAGCTGCAGCGGCAGCTTTGCTTACGTTGCAACTGTTACATGTTGGCAATCTAGCAGCATGTAGGCAGTAGACGCCGCCTTGTCGTCTGCCGTACAGCTGAGTGCCAGCTTTGTCTTTGCAGGCTGTGTTACCCATGTTGCAACCTGGAATAGTCAGTACTGTACTGCAGTGGGTACTGTACTGCAGTGACATGTAGTCAGTACTGTACTGCAGTGACATGTACAGCCACGGCGTAGCTGTAGATGACATTTTTTTCGATGTCACCGCACCTGCAGGCGGCGCAATATCTACCAACACGTCTGTGACGATGGAGCTGCGGGACGTGACTCTGCAAGACAATCAAGTTGTTGGCCCATTTGGTCAAGGTGGTGCCATGTATATAAACGAGGACGTGATGCTGCAGACAGATGGCGTGTGTGCTTTGCACAACAACGCCGCAGAGTTTGGAGGAGCAGTGGCCATGCACGATGCTCGGGTCACTTTAGAGAACTGTAGCATCACCGGCAACTCTGCCACACAGTACGATGGGGGAGCCATCTATGCCGTTGCAACAGGCAACGCCGCGCTGCGCATCAACGCATCAACAGTCTCCAACAACAGGTGACTCGCGTTTCATCCGTGTTCTTCGTTTGCTGCATGTGCGGCTGTTGCTGCTGCTGTATGCAGCAGTGCTGCACCGCAGTTGCTGGTGTTATAGCTTCTGTTGCTGCGCAGCTGTGGTACTGCTGCTCAGTTTGCTGCTGCTGCTGCTGTTGCTGATCCTTTCAGCCTTTGCTGGACAGCCCAGGTGGTGATCATGAATTTCACTTCAGCTACAAGCACTCTGCTGCTCCACATTATAACTACTTGTGCTGGCTTATACACAGCCATATAGCATGCAGGGGTGTGTTCACACTGTGGACAAAGCTGTTATGGGTTCAGAGTTTGAGTGCTAGCTGCTGATTACTTGTTATGCTGTCTTGCTGCACAGGGCGCTGTTTGATGGAGGTGCTGTGTTTGCACGCACAGCCTCCAGACACGACACTGTCGGGTCTCGAGCGATTGCAAGCGGCATTGCTCAGCTGCATGTACAGCTGTCGCGTACCATGCTGCTCAGCAACACCGCCATGCGCGGCAACGGCGGGGCTGTCAACATAGATGGCGGGCACCTGATCATTAGCGATGGTACTAGGTTTCTGAGCAACACAGCTGCTGCAGATGGAGGGGGCTTTGCCATTTACGCTGCTTCTGGCCTGCAGTCGCAGCCTGTCAACAAGCACAGTAGATCATCAGCTTTGCAATCAGGGTGCTCAGACAGGTGGGAACAAGGAATGGCCATTCTCGTGATCAGCCAAAGAGACACCGCGTTTGAGGGCAACACTGCAGCCAGGGCAGGTGGAGCAGGGTATATAGGCGAGTATGTGCTCTGCAACACAACTGCAGTGTTGTCGCTGCGTGAGCTGGGTACAGTGCCAAACACTGCAGCCTCCAGCAGCTTGGTTCAAACACCAGGCACATGTGAGGCCGGGTTTTACTGGACTAGTGCCGGTGTGTGCGCAAAGTGCTCATATGGCACATACAGGCTGTTGAACGCAACACATACGGACAATGTGCGATGTGAGGCCTGCCCAACTACCCCAGGGTATCATTGCCCAGGGGGTGACATAGTGCGTCCTCTGCCACACTATTGGATGCCAGATTATACACAAGCTGGGTATGCCTCGAAGTTGAGAGCAGCTGCTCCTGCAGTGTATTGGTGCCCTGGATACGAAGCATGTCCTGTCTGCTCTTTCAACTGCAGCCGGGGCTATACAGGTCACTTGTGCTCTGAATGTGATGCAGGCTTCAACAGTCCCACCCCCTTTAAATGCAAGCAGTGCAGCGCTGCACCTGTTGGCAACTTGATACTCAGCACTGCAGCGACCATCGGTGTTGTGTATGTACTATGGATCGTAGCTTGGCGTTCCAAGCCTGGTTGTTTTTTCAGTGCGGGTGATGTCCTGAAGCAGGTATCCTGGTTCTTCCAGGTCCTGGTCATTGTGAGCAGGTCAAGTGAAGCTGCGTGGGCTGACTTTGCGCTGACGTTTCAATTGGGTGGCGTTAGGATTTGCACAAGGTGAGCTAGGCTCTGTGCCAGCAATGCAGTGCTTAGTTGGCAAAAAAGATTGACGGCCCTGATGCTCTGGGGTTTGTGGCGCGGGATCCTGTCTGCGGCATTCATTGTCGCCTGGATATTTGTGCTCATCGTTGCACATGTGTTGGTGGTCGGCCTGCTGGCCAAATGTGGTGTGAAGGCGGCCGGTATGCGGTTTCGCGACGCCCGTGGCGTGCGTGGCAAGTTTAAGTGGGCGTTCAACTTTCTGGGTGTAGCTGTAGGCCTGGATAACAGCTTCCAAGCCTGGGGAGCGGAGCTGTGGGGCCGCTTGCGCATGCTTGTATATGTGATGTTGGCGCATTTCTACCCTGTACTGTTGCGAATCAGCCTCGGCAGCTTCATATGCATTGGAGTAGAAGGTCAACAGCTTTGGTCCATTGACATGTCGATGACCTGTTAGACAGGAGCCCATTTGTTTTGGGTGATTTTCACGGGCGTTGCTGGTGTGATAATTTTGGTGTGCATCGTGCCAGTGAACCTTGCAGTGCTTGAGGTCCGCATGTACGCAGCAGTTGCCGCAATACACGATGACACAGAGGGGTTGAATGCCCTTGGAAAGCTGCAGCAGTACCTCTTTGTTGCATACAGGGAAAGGTATAAGGCGTGGGAAGGGGTGTTGCAGATACGGCTGGTGTTGATTGTGCTGATCAGTGTGGCATCACCTCGCTTGGGCCCATACTACACGCTAATCCTATTCGGTAGTGTGCTTGCAGCATTCATCGTCTGGCATGATATGCAGAAGCCGTACAAAGATCTATGCTTGCAGCAGCTGCAGGCACTTGCATACTTTGTGCTGGTCATCAACGTGGTGCTTGGCATGGTTGCTATGACAGCAAACACCCGGCCAGGCCCCAGAAGTGCTCACAACCAGCAAGAGCTGCAAATCATCCAAGCAGCCATGCAGCAGCACTGCCCTGACCAGCTTGCAGGTGAAGACAATGTGAGCAGGACCGTCCTTGCTGCAAGCATCTTGATGATCATTGCCAACGTGTTCTTTGTTGTTGTGGCACTCTTGATTCTGCTGTCACTGTGGACCCGCGGCTGGCGTGGCAAGGGCAAGGGTGGTCAGCTGTTGCAGCTGGCAGACCGCAAGGGCCAAGCACCTGTCTGGATGCTGGGTCTGGGCCTCAATGACAGCAGCACATTTGGCGTGCCGGTTGTGCATGCAGGGCACTGGACCGATAAAGGGCAGGCTGAACAGAGCAC
This sequence comes from Tetradesmus obliquus, assembly GCA_030272155.1. Taxonomy (NCBI): domain Eukaryota; kingdom Viridiplantae; phylum Chlorophyta; class Chlorophyceae; order Sphaeropleales; family Scenedesmaceae; genus Tetradesmus; species Tetradesmus obliquus. The sequence continues at coordinate 503,758 of CP126200.1, read as the reverse complement.
AGTGGTGCCACATGATGCGCAGCCCTGGTGGGTGACTAGTGCTCTGCTGATAATCTGCAGGTGGTTGCTAAAGCTGCTCGCGCCGTTCCGGTGGTGGCACTATGGTCACCGAGATGTCCAGCTGCATGTCCAGGCATGTCCAGTTGCATGGTGTGCAACTGGACATGCCATGTGGCATGTCCAGTGTGAGACTGGACATGGCCATGTCCAGCATGCTGCTGGACATCGAGTAGGTGACTGGACACGATACTGGACGCGGCGATTGGACTTTCATAAACTGCCTATTACCGTTATATCAAACGTATTTGATGCAGTAAACAAATGTTCGCGGCAGGACAGCAATGTCGAGGTGCTTGGGTTGGCGCCCTCGACCCCCTGGTACCAAGTCACTGCAGCTGCAACTGCCAAGTGGGCAAGTGACCCATGGGCTGTAACACAATCAGCATGTAGCTGCTGCAGTACAAACAGAGTCTGGCAGCTCCTGCAATCACAACAACATCAACAGCACGCAGCTGCTGCATGACAGCAAAGGCACCCAACTGCTGCAATCACAACATAAGCAGTGAGGACACCACGCGGAACAGCTGCCAAGAACTGCATTGACAAGATTGCGTCTCTACCACTTGTACAGGTGATGCCTATGCCAACTGCATTCACTGTGCATCCTGTTGCAGGCAGCGCCAGCACAGCAATGCACCAGCTGCCACTACCGCTGCATGCCACCATCTGCCAACAAAAACATACAATTTCCAGCAGCTGCTGATCGCGCACTGGTGTCTGCGTAGCCGGCATCAACTGCGAGTTGGCAGGCTGCCACTGCCTGCATTGATCACAAGTGTAGCGGTTGTTTCAAAGAACACCCCTGCAGCAGTGCAGCAGAAACAGAGCAGCTGCACTTACATTTGCATGCTGCAGCGTAGGATGTGGCACTTGCTGAGGTTGGCGTTATCTCAATCAAGGTCTGGGCCAACCGGCGTTTGCGCATTGATTGGCGCCCGCCACGCACCACTACATGCAACACTACAGAGCAGCAGCATCTGCGCCAACATAATCGCTGCCACTGAATCGCACATATGAGGCAGACTGCTTGCAATGCCACACCGCTCAAGCTCACCAGGAAGTGCATCAGCCATGCCACGCTGCCGGAAAGTCGGCCCCTGTGTCTCTATAGGCAAGGTCTGCGCACCAACAGAGGTCTCATGTCAATACATCACAATGGTGGTCTCCAAGCGGGCTGTCTGCTGCTGCATTAGATACAGTGGCGCCATGCTGACTGCAATCAAGTAGGACCCATGCACGCAGGAAGTAAAAGCTGGATGGGTGGCGCGCACACCACATGGAGGGCATTGCGAGCAAGTATGGTGTGTGTGAAGTGCGTCGCAAGCACGTTCCACATTATGCAACTGCTGGCCTGCTGGGCATGCTGTCTGCTGCGTGCGTATGTTCATGCACGCGTTGCCAAGAATGATCACGAAAAGCCCTGCAGCAAGCGGCATGCTCTTGATTGGGAGAGCTGTCACTTCACAGCAGCAGCAGCAGTAGCAGCAGCTGTAACCTGCTACCTGTTAGGTCTTAACGTTTTCGTTATTCTGACCTACCTGTGATGCTGAGAGACGGGCAGCTGACAGGAGCCTGCACACAGCAGCAGCAGCAGCAGCAACGCAGGTGACACACAACTGCACCTGTGGACAACCTGCATGCACCCAGCCTCTACAGCTGACATAGCACGGCTGATGCTGCTGTACCTGAAACTGATCTTGATCTGGTGATGGTGTGATCATTCCTGCGACAGTACTGCTACACTGCTGCAACTGTAGCTGCTGCTGCTGCTGCTGTGAGCTGGGCGCCCTAGCAGCTGCAGGTCTGGGTGCTGTCGTTTCAGCCGCTGCAGATCTGGGTAAGAGTCGCTCACCATGTCATTAAAGTATCAAGATAAGCAGTAGCAGCTCCATGCGCTTTCTACAGCATTGAAATCCTGCAGGATCAACCTTGCAGCTGCATAGTGCTTCAAGGACTGCTGCTGCTCAATGAGCAGGCGTCTGCAGCCTCACAAACGCCCAATAACCGCATTGATGTGTTGTCATTCATTAACGCTTTCAGCGATGGTCTCTGCCAGTGGACACGAGCTTGCAGTCTGTTTCAGCCCCGTGCACCATATGCAACGCAGCAGCAGTGCGCGACACAGGTGCGATCGCTGTAATGCTTCAGCAGTAATCATATTGATCAGCGTTTGCAGCTGTTTGCTTACCAGTAGACAAACAGTTCACGAGCGTATGCCATCTGACCATTTTGTATTTTAACAAGTGACACAGCTTGCAGCAGCGCGCAATGGGGCCATATGGGCCACTAAAATTACTGTAATAGAAGTAAACGATGTGTTTGGAAAGGCTGCTGCTTCGGCAGCGGGGGAAAGTCGTGCAATGCTGTAGTGACATGCTGATCTTCGCCTTGAGGCACTGTCGTGCCATAAGACACCATAAATGCTGCTTTATAGGATAAAGCTTTGCTCTAACGCACGCTTTGGCGGAATATCAAGCCGGTGTTGACATGATATCGACAAACCCTACAGCAAGCCCATGGGCTGGCCAGCTGACGTGCTGGCTGTTAAGCGACACTGTATAAGCGGCATACATGCAACAACACCTACTTGCGGCGTTTCAGCCGGGTATCGTGCCGTACGACGCATCAGCAGCAGCACATGTCCAGTTGCAGGCAGACTGCCAGTCCAGTGGACCTGCAACTGGACATGCAAACCCACCAACTGGACACGATTTGGTGCCACTGGACATGCCTGGACATGCAGCTGGACATCTCGGTGACCATAGTGTGGCCTGCCGCAGCACAGCATGGACGGCAGCAGCAGGAGCAGCAGGGGCAGCCAGACCGGCTTATCTCCGCTGATGAGCGGCAGATTCAGCAGCAAGAAGGCCAGCGGGTGAAACCGGCGCCTGTCCTAGTTGGAGAGCTTTACGCCCTCAAGAAGCGTGGTGGCGCTGTAGCTGCCGATGTCAGTAGCAGCAGGAGCAGTGCTGCCATGTTGCGCACTGATGATCTGAAGCCGGAAGTAGATCAAGCGTAGTGGCGCTGCCGCTGTCGAGTTTGGCTGCCTTTAGCTTGGTGACATGCAAATTAGCATTACGATGACGTTGGGAGTGGCTGCTGCTTGCCAAGCATGATGCTGGCTGGCCCGGGGTTGTTGCTGCAATTGCCGTACAATGTCAGTTTTGTTGCACAAAACAACGTGGAAAACGTCCGTCTGCCTGTTTTCTGGCATTGCCTTTGCAGTGCAACGGCTTATTACACATGTAGCTGCAGGCCGTTGCACTTAGTGCCTAGTTTCGCGGAGCACAAGCTAATTGAAGTGTACCTTGAATGCGCTCATTGCTAAGTGCAGGGCTATACTGTTGTTCAAGCCGCATGCAGCGCTTCTTAGCAGCCCGTGTCAACTCACTAGCCAGGAGGCGTAGGCAAGTTATTTGCAGATGACGTCAGGTCAACGCCCACTAGCTAGCTGTACTCTAGTACAGTAGTCGTCAGGAGGAGAAGAAACTATGCTGCTAGTTGGCCATGTGCGAGTGCCGGTGACCTCAGGAATGTAGCGTGTGGGTAGCCCTACTATACAATACTGTAGAACAGATCACTGCCAAAAACAGAGGCTGTGCCAGCTGCGGCAATCACATGTTGGCCGCTGCTAGCTCCGCATCACCCACGCAAGCCTGGCGAGGCATGGCGAGGCATCCTGTATCCCTTCAAACACGATTCACAGGTTTGAGCAGTGGCAGTACAGGCAATCATCTGCCTTCAAGATATGCCCCTGCACAGGCTGCACATGCTCAGCTAAACCAACCACTGTGGAGCTCAACAACCAACTGTTAGAGCAATGTAAATGCTTGCAGATTGTGGTCTGTGGCGCCAGGATTTTGATGCAAGGAATGAAGATCCATCATCACGCATAATACAGTGCGGCCTCGCTTGAGTGGCGTCACCGGCCTATGCGGCGTGCAATCATTTGTCTGGTCATTGGTACATAACAGCCACGGCACTGTGCCGTGTTGTTCATGGCCCACCGGGTGCCCACGCACTTGCCAGGCGCTGTGACAATACGGCTGCTGCAGCAGCAGAGCAACGGCTGCTCTAGACTCTAGTGGGTGCAGCCGGAAGGGTGCGCCTCACCACACAGAGACTGCCAATCACAGTGACATGTGACGATGAGCGTACTCTGAAACGCACACGGCTTGGAGCAAAAGGCCGATTACAACAAAAAGTGTAACCGCACATCGTGGCGAAGTGACATCTCCAGCCACCACAGCTGCAAAGGTACAACATACCTGCGCAGTCGATGTGACGCAGCAGCATGCCAGGGTGCTATGGCTGCGGCGATGTGCACTGCCAGCTAAAAAGCATGGCTTGGATGTGAAAGCGCCCTCTGAATGGAAAGGTCATTGCACACGGGCACCAAGTGATACACCAGCGATCATAGCTGCAAGAAATCTGTCAAAAAACAGCGAATGTACTGAAGTGCACTGCCAGCTGTGCTATGGCTGCGGCGCTGTGCACTGCCTGGTGTATGCGGCTGAGACCTGCACAGTAACGCGCCCGCCTTGTGTGATGCCTGACTGCAGGATACTTTCCTGCAGAGCTGCAGGCTGCATGCAGGGGTTGTTTGTGAGCACCAGCAGCTGCAGGCTGTGCGTTGCTGCGTTTGCCATGCGCCCCCACAGGCGCGGCACTCCCCCTGACAGCATGTTGGAGCCCAGGTGCATGCTGCGCAGCTGCGTGAGGCTCACCCACAGGCTGGGCAGCGGGCCTGCAGCAGGCAGACATAAACAGGTCAGCAGCGACAGAAGCAGCACACGCAACAACACCATTTGTGTTCATTTAATAATATTGTGGTTTAAATGATGTGTGAAGACATGCTGCGGCACCCAAAATGCAGGGGTCAGGGGTCTGCAGACCAGCTGGAATGAGACGATATGCACAACTGTGGCAACGAATTTGTTGATCGGCGCACTGCACGCAGGTGAAGACGCACAAACGCATGTTCATGCCACTGAGTTGAGCGCATGCAGTAGCTGCAGCTTAGACCGACAAATCAACAGTGTCGTGCGCCTGCTTGCAGCATGGCTGGTGTTGCGGTGCGCACCCACCTGTAAAGTTGTTGCCAGACAAGTCCAGCGCCCTGAGCTGTGTGAGGCGTACCAGTGCATCAGGCAGGCTGCCCTGCAGCATGTTTCCTGACAGCTGCAGCTCCTGCAGAAACATGTACATGTTTGCAGTGGTTGTGCAGGTGTAACAGTGCTAGTGCTCTGCTGTAATGAGGTTGCAGTGGTTGTGCAGGTGTAACAGTGCTAGTGCCCTGCTGTGTTCAGGTTGCATGCATGGTCGCCCTCGACCTGTTGCCTGTTCAGTAGCCTGTGCATTGCCACTGGCACTGTTGCCTGAGGAACATTCATTGTACAGGTCGCAGCACACCAGGTTGTTGGGATCGGGTTTCCATCTGCTTTTTGTGCTTTTCGTTTGTGCTGCTTCTTTCGTTCGACTACTTCCATCTGCTTTACATGCTAAAACACTCTGAGAACTCCATGTTAACACCACCCACCTGCAGCTGTGTCAGTGTGGCCAGCTCCAGTGGCAGCACTCCCTCCATTGCATTGCCTGACAGGTCCAGCACCCTCAGCTGTGACAGCAGGGAGACCTTGGCGGGCAGGCTGCCGCTCAGCCTGTTGCCAGCCAGCCGCAGCACCTGCAGCTGCGTCAGGCCCAGCAACGCTTTTGGTTCAGGCCCAATAGTCTGGCTGAGGGCCTGTAGGGAGGTTGAACTGACGCTGTCTGTTTCTGCACCTGTTGCACTCGCTGCGGAAATGCTGGAGTTGCGGCCAGCAGCCTGCCTGCGAGAGCGCCCCAGCAGCGCAGCGCCTGCTGCATTGCTGGCGCTGCTCTCAAACCAGGCGGCTGGCAGCTGGCCAGTGAGTGAGGTGTTGCTCAGGTCAAGCACCTGCAGGGCACGCCAGCAGCAGTTGTTGACACGCGTCTGTCGACGAGCATATTGTGCCGCTTCACACATGCGGCTGTTGCTTGATGTCCAACAACCTGCCAACTGCTTGCAGCCACACGCCACTGCACCAGCACATCAAGGGGTGCAGTCGTCATGCGTCACAGCTGGGCAATGGTGCAGACATCTGGACATACTATAAGCTGCAACCTGTACACACCCAACACACCTGCAGGCTCTGCATGAGCCCCCAGCTGCCAGGCAGCTGCCCAACCAGCCCCCTGTTACCAGCTGCGCGCAGCTCCCGCAGCTCCTGCCACGCAGCAAACTCCGCAGGCAGGTTGCCACTCAATGCGCAGCCAGACACATCCAGCAGCTGCATGTGGGGCATGGCTGCCCACAGGGCAGGCAGGGGGCCTGACAGGGCGGGGTTGCTGCTGAGGTTTAGTTGCCGCAGGTTTGCCAGGTCAGCGAGGGCCTCTGGGAGCTGGCCTTGCAGGCTGCAGCTGGCGAGGTTGATAGTCTGCAGGGCAGCATTGCAGACAAACACAGCCGCAGCTGAACTCACGCAAAGCTGGCGCGGCACATGTGTCCAGGGTGTGGGGCTGCATATGGCCAAGCGCTGCGGTAGTGACTGCCGCAGCGCTGCGTGGTGTGGCAGGCCATTGCAGGTACTGCTCTGTGCAACATGTCGTTCACCGCAATGCACTGCTGCAAATGCGCGATGCTGAGCACAGCACACGCGAATGATGTGCCGCCTCACCTGCAGCCAGGGCAGCTTGCAAAGGACATCCAGCAGCGCCCCTGCCAGTGGTAGCGGCGTGCCCTGCCGCCCGCTGCATGCTGTGCTGCTCAGGTCCAGGCCTGACACGCGATTGGACGCGTCACATGACACACCCCGCCAGTTCCTGCAGTGGTAGGGAGCAGGGCCGGGCGGGGCGCCTGTGCAAGTGCAAAGGGCACCATGTGCAGCAGCATAGAGGCTTTGAATTTTGGATGCCTTGCCTAGCTGCACCACAGCTGTTATGTCAGCAACTGCAAGTGAAGCCGCACGCACAGTGCAGCAGAGCAACCACATGGACAACGCCAAGGCACCTCAAACTTTGATTTGTTTGACTGCACAATCCCCATCATGTCACCAACAGTACACAGACGTATGTGTGCATTTGGTCCTGCGAGGGGATAGCGGCCAGTCGCTGCTGACATGGTGCCGCAACACACAGCCAGATGCGCCCATCATGCCATCAGCAGCATGCACATGCATTGTCTTTTCAGTGGGCAACAACCAGCACCTATTGCCATGGTGCCGTGGCACAGCTCCAGATGCAGTGCATCGTGGCATGCCATGCGTGGTAGCGCCTGTACGCTCACCTTGTAGAGGGTCAGGCGTGTATCCAAGAGGGGCATCCACCCATGTGTCAAGGCCTGGGTTGCTGCCCCCAAACACCGCCTTCAGCTGCAGCAGGGCTAACAGCTCTGGGCTGCCTTCAGAGCAAGCAGGGGCATCAAACACACTGGACCCGCTGACAACAGCGTTCTGCAGCTGATCAGGGATGCAGCCTACAATGTCTGTGCCATCCAGATTCAACCTCCCCACTTTGAGGTTGGCCCATGAGCTGGGTATAGTGCTCCCACCCAGCCCGCCGTCCTCACTCAGATCCAGCTCAGCGATTGTGGCTGCCCAGGTGGCCGCCCCATAGGATGCTGGCAGCGGGCCGATTATGTTGGGATTGCCGGCTACAGTCAATGATGTCAGGGACCGCATGCCAGCCCAAGACTCAGGCAGAGTGCCAGACAACAGTTTGTTCTTGTTGATCGTCAGCTTCTGTATTGTGCTCCATTGCCCCCATTGCAATGGCAGGGTGCCAGTCAAGTTGTTGCCTATCAGCTCAAAGGCTGTAAGAGCCGCAGGTGCAGCTGTGGCAAGGTCCAGCGGCATAGGCATTGGAGGCATGCCATCCTCCAACTTATCACTCCTGAACCTCCTGAGGAAAGGCAGCTGAGGGAGGAACTTGGTGAGAACTGCCGTGTCAGTGCTCAGGCCGAGCGCATCAACGTCAGTGATGCAGAAGGCGCCGTTGACGACATCAAACTGTATTTCCACAAACGTGCTCCCTGGCAGGGTGGGGTCAGCGATACGGAACACGGGCCTGGACTTGGTTGTGTTGCCGTAGAAGTCAGGCAAGCTGGGGCGCGATTGCAACGCGCTGTTGACTTCCTGCGTCCAGTTTGCAGTACCTCTGCTGAACAGCACAGGCAGCAGGTCTAGCGCTGCCCGTTGGCGACCTTCTACTTCTGCCCTCTGGGTTGGGCACCTGCCTGTGATGGAAGTGCCTGTGTTGTCAACTTCCAATACAGCAGTTTTCTGTGCTGGCACTGGGATGCAGCCTGTCAATCTGCATCACAAAAAAACACAATAGCATCAGTCGGCCATTAAAAACATGAGCTGTATCAGTTGTTACCGTTGCCCGAGTGGACTGGGCACCTACAAGCACATAAAGAAGTTGCCAAATCAGCAGTGACACAGCTTGCCACGCTTGACGTTCTCTACCCTTGTCAGTACAGTTGATCGAGCATGCATTGCGCAGTGGCTGCAGTGACGTTAGGACAGCTCACACACTCTGTGAGCCGTTTACACGCTGCAGCTGCCACAACACATTGCCTGAGCAGCCAAATGATGAAAATATGCTGAATACACCATGCAGCACTACTGCAGAGCATTGTTGTTGCTGGCTCACTGTGGATTGTTGATCAGCACCAGCTGCGATATACTCTTGAAGTTTGCCCACTGGAGAGGCACTTGTCCTTGCAGGTTGTTGGTGGACACAATCAGGGTTGTCAACCGGTCAAGTGCGGACCAGGCGGCTGGCAAAGTTCCTGTTCGGCAGCAAGCAGCCGGATGTCCTGATTCAGCATCAGCCACGCGAGCGGCAGTGTGATGCATGTGCATCATGCATGCAGTAATGAACAGCACAGCAAGACAGGGTGCAATGCATTGTACGCCGTATGAGCTGCGGGCGGAATTGTGTGGCTGCTGGTCGGCTGATTCTCAGCTGCCCCATTCCAGGCATGCAACTCACCAGTGAGCAGGTTGTTGTCTAGCTCCAGCTTGGTCAGCGTCTTCTGCATTGCACTACGCTTACCAACCATGGTAAAGGCTGGCAGCGTGCCCACAAACTTATTGGAGCCCAACCGCAGTTGCTGCAGGCCCCAGGCAGCAAGTCGTTCAGGAATGCTGCCTGACAGCATGTTCTTCTCAAGCCAAACTTCAGCAACTGTGCGCCACTTCTCATAGTCAAGGGGCAGGGTCTCAGAAAGCTGGTTGTTTGGCATGTGCAAGTACCGCAGGCGAGGCAGCTGTGATGGCCACACCTGGGGTAGCCTGCCACTAATGCCACAGCTGGGTGGCAGAGTCCGCCATGCCACATCGACTCCCCCCCTTGTGGCGCCTGTAATCATCAGTGTTGACAGAGTGTTGAAGCGCCACTCTCGCGGGAGTGTCCCAGACATACAGTTGTAGCGTACCAGAAGATGCCTCAGCCGGCTCAACCCGGCAAGCTGTGTGGGGAGTGTCCCACTCTCCACATACAGGTTGATGGCTTGCAGGTTCTTCAGTGTGAGCAGCGCATCCACAGTGGCAGGACTGAAGCTGCTGATGTTCACTGAGTGGGGAAAGGCTGGCGCCCAATTGATGTCTGGTGGAAAGGCAGATGGCACACCGTCTAGGAAACACGAAGCGCTGTTGGTCAGGTCTTCGCCCCATATGGAAGTAACAAAGCCATCCTTGTCACATCTGACCATCCTGGCCTTTGTACGATTACACCTTGAAACATTACAGTAGCCCTCTGTGCTGCTCAGCACGTGGTTGGTGAGGTTCAACGTGAGCAGGGCCCGAGGCTGCAAGACATATGGAAATTCCAAAAGTCACAACTTGCAAGAAAGTTACCATGGGTGTCCTTTAACATGCTTGACAGCTGTGCACATCCAGTGCCTGGAAAGTCGCAGGCATGCACGGTACGGCTTGAAGGTTTGGAGGTGTACTTATAACAGCATTTTAACCCCCTCAACCTGTACTCAGCGCAGCTCTGGACCATGAATGCTGTTGGAATGAAACACTCACAGCACCGCTAGCATCGTCATGACTCTGTTGACATGTCATGTGCACGGACATGTTATGTGCATGTCCATGCACATCAGCACATGCCAAGAGTGAGTGAGGAAAGTATCACGATAGCCGCTGCCAGCAGGCTCGTGCTGCGCAATGCTATGCTACAAGGCACTTCAACCCACCTGTGAATCCTTGGCCGACGCAAAGCTGGGGTATGTGACGTTGCACACACGCACCGTTCTATTCCAGATCGGACCAGTCAGCGTGCTGGGCACAGTGATCAGCGCATACTGCAGCATGCAGTTCACCGTGCCATTGCCAAGCCTTACGCATGGACCTGCTCCAGTCGTTGCGTCACATGTAGTGACTGTCAGCTTTCCCAGCGGGTCGTAGTGTGAGCACTCCATAGATGCCTTGTAAGGCGCTCTGGTGCTGCCGTGCAGCACTTCTTCGGCCGTTTGCAGCATCTTGGTCAGCTGCTGTTCACTGTAAGATCCAATCAGCTTGTACGTGGTGTTCTGGTATATCCAAGGCGCGTCCTTTGCCGCCTCACTGCCAGCACGCCGGCGAGCTGTAGCTAGTTCTGCTTGGGTGGCAACAAAGGCCTGGATTTCTTGGTCAAAATGATCAACCACCAAGGACATCGTGTCTTGATTTGTGAGCACATAGTTGAAACACCTGTTGCTCAAGTTGACCCGGTCACTGAGCTTGACGAGCTGCACGTTCTTGCGGGGTTTGCCGCCGTAGAACTTTTTGATGCCAAAGCGGTCCCATTCTGAGCCGGGCGGGGGCGAGCAGCTGACGCCGTACGTTTGATCGGGCGCGCCAACACCTGCGCACAATGAATGCGAGGGCAGGGTGCAAATCTGGTCCTCGGACATGAGCCCTAGCCAACACCTTGTGATGGCAACACAGCTCACATTTGTTGCAACTCGATCAGTTGCAGGTGTAACGAGCTTTGCGTGTCTGGCTGCGCAAGGGTGTGCATGGGCTGCAGATTGCTTGCAGTCCTGCAACCTTCGGGACGTGTTTAAGCTTGCAGTCATGCGCAAATGCGCCATATGTAAGCCACTGCTCATGTATGCCATTGCATGCAGCAGCAGCTGTGGCACGAGTGCTGCCTGCTGGACGTACCTGCAAGGCCCATGCTGATCTTGAACAACCCATCAGCGGTGATGCCAGCGTTGCGCGTTTGACTCCTGTTCAGGCCAGTGCCCCAGCTGTTCAGCATGGTCCACGTGTAGTTGTCGTTGTCTGCGCAGCAGCAGCAGCAGCAGCAGCAGCAGCAGCAGCAGCAGCAGCAGCAGCAGCAGCAGCAGCAGCAGCAGTACATTTGGAATAGTGAGGTGCAAAGGAAGTTATGCTCAACCTGTGAAGCGATTATTGAGTAGCACAGTGCTAACAGGGCCACTACCTATCACGTATCACAACTGCAGGTCGAGTCAGCCGGGTAGGCTTATTAAGGATTAGCGTATGCTGGCGACTGCAGCAGCACAACAGCAGCAGCAAAAGCAGCCTCAGCTGCAGCGTTGGCAACGGTTCACAGAGGCAAGAGCAAATTATGGGGCATGTGCAGCAGTGCTGCTAGCAGTAGTAGTACTATATGTTCGCAAGGTTGTCACGATGCCATCACTTGTTGTGACACCTGTTCATACTCAAGTCGGGCGTGAAATCAATGTGCTGGGTAGTCAATGTCAAAGAGATGCACTGCATGCATACCTGTATGGGGAAAGGTGGCCAGCCAAACGTCACAACGCCAGGCAGACTGCACAAGTGGCCTTAGGCCTGGGCATCATTGCGTGCAACACACACGAAGCTGCTGCTCACCATAGCCGACAATGAGGGCTGCATGGCCGTACAAGGGCTTGGCCGTTGCATTGGCGCGGATGGCTGGGATGGCTTCGCCTGTGCGGTTACGCACCTTCTCGCCAATCTGCACATTGAAGTCGTTGTACACCGTGATCCTGCACCCAATCAAATATGTGTGTTTACAGCTTTATATGTTGGCGCTTCAAGAGCTTCATTAGACATGCAAGCCATGGGCACCTCATGCGCATCTCCGCTAGCGTGCTGCACTACTGTTCATCTTTCATGCAGAAGCAGCCAACATGCACGGCCTCTTGACGATGCAGTGATCTGCAATGTATAAGCACCCAGAGCAAACACGTGTGCGGTGCTGGACTACTTGATGCCTTGAAATGGCCTGACCTGCTGCATGCACATGACCGTACCCTGTTTTGTCCACATGCATGTGCAGTCACGGCCATACACTGGCGTTCTTTCATGCAGAGAGGTTTCTGGGCACAGCCCCCAACTGCCCACCTGGAGATCACGGCGCCATGGTTGCGGATGTGGCGCTGGATCTCCCAGAACGTTGACAGCGACTTGTACTCACACTTGAGCCATGGCTGCAAGCTGCCGGCAGCGCTGCTGCAGCTGTCCTGCGCTGCCTGGCAGGCAGGGATCCATGAGGTGACCTGCGGCTCCTTCACAGCATCCCTCAGCTGACTGCCTTCCGGCAAGCAGCTACTGGGGCGGATGAGTTGGGGGGCCTTGTCAATCTGCCATAGCGCAGCGGCCAACAGGGGCAGCAGCATAAAGTAGCTGAGCTGAAACATTCAAGAGGGGACTGGGTATGGCCGTGCATGGTTGCAGGAACAGTATGCACCTGGGGTTGTGCACAGTAAGTCCCATGGCGCTGGCTGAAGCACATCAAATATTAATATAATTCAATCAGGCACCAGACGTTTGCAGCACCACTGTTCAGCTGCTTGCAAGCAAGCAACAGACCCTGCCCACAGGCGCCTAGTTGCAATTTTTTGCACCTGCAAGGAGCTACTTAGCACGCGTGTGAGCACAACTTGATGCATATGATCGGACGCTTACCACATCGTACAAGTTCTGCTGTATATCATAGCCTGTGCTGCAGCTGCGGCCACCTGCAGGCGACACAGCTTGTCATTAAAGCACGTTCTACAGACATAGCCATCAATGGTTTACGGGCGTGCAAGGCTGTGTTTGGTCCATACCAAGACATGCAAGTGACATAACAGGATGTTGCGGCCAAGCGTCTCAAGACATGCTCATGGTCTGTGGCAAGTATGGGTTGCCTGCCGCAGCCAGTGCTCACCTTCGCTGCAGTAGTACAAGCTGGCAGCAGAAACCTCCCACGCATCCACATCAGCCTCCATTGCAGCTGCTGCTGCCATCTGAATAGCTGTTGCAACGCTCTGGCTCACACACGTTGAGCAGGACTTCTGATCACGCACCGCAGTAGGTACGTAGTTGTTGCAGTCTGTCCGACGTGCCGTGCTTGAGCGCGGCCGCCCGTCCTTATGTTGACAGCTCGGGTAAGAACTGGGTGCACTGGCTAAGTTGTAGATGCCCAGCTGCATTTCAGCAAGGCGTTCTGCATCTGTGAAAGCAGCTGAGCCTAGATTGCCTGAGCCGCCTCTGCCACCTCGGCCCCTGCCGCCAGTGTTTGAAATTGTCAGAGAATCCTCAAACACCTGGAACTGGCTGGCAGTAGCCACCTCGCCTGCTCCCAGCTGCTCCTGTGACACAGATAAGCCCTGCCCTGCTGCGCAGCGACTGCAGGCTGGATGCTGCTGCTGCTGCTGCTGCTGCTGCTGAGCTGCAGGCCATGGCACCAGCAGCACTGCAGCAGCCAGCGCGACACAAAGCTTGCACCTTTCAGTCCACATGCTGACGCCAGTGGCCAACTTACTGCGATCCCAAAAGACGCTAAGTCAGAATGTCCTACAACACCTGGGCTGCTGTCTCTAAAGCTCAAGCACTGCAGCGGCGCTCAGCTTCCGTTGCTCTCCTCAAATGCATGCTGGTCCATCTGCAGGCACGAGGCAGCGTGCGGTTGATGAAACATACATAGTGCGTGCGAGGCAGTGCTGGTTGCGTGTCACTGTTGCTGGTGCTGTTTTGGGCAGGCGCCTGAGCTGCAGTGGCACAAGCCACAGCCGGCTGCTGGCAGCTACATCATGCTGCTGCTGATCCAGGCCAGCAGCAGCGAAGCACCAGACTGAGCAAACTCACAATATGACCTACAACTAGCTAACCTACAACATGATTTAGTCATCTCTTTCTGCGTGCATCACTTGCCACTTCAGCACAGTAGTTGGCAGCAGCTCTGCCTTGCAATTGTGCAACTAGGGCCGGGATGGCACACATGTGGGAAGCTGCCTGCCTTCATCAATATCAAAACGTGCTTCGGCACATGCATTCAAAGACTTCATGCAGCATTCTGGGTGCATTGCAACAGTGCCACTGCCAGCAGTGCTGCTGTCATTGATGGACGCTGCAGACAAGCACAGCTCCGATAACTGCATGTTCACGTGCATGACTGATACATTTCAAACGAATGAACCACGACTCACCGTATCTGCACAATGGTTGTGGGCACAGACGCTGATTTGTTCCTGAAGCAGAGCAAAGCAGCAATGTTTCGCGGAGATGCGCCGGGCCAGCAAAATAGGCCACAAACAGCAACCTAACGCAGCTGATGCTATCTCACGACATTGACACACGCTTGTATGCATTTAAACGAAGTAGCAGCAGGGTCACCCGTGGGACACAGGTGTAGTCGATCTGGGTCTTAAGGCCACAGCAGCCCTACAAAAGCGTGGCGTGGCTGGATCTTGCGTGTGGTTACAGTTGCATCGGCCGGTAGCGTGATTGGTGCTGTTGCTATCATCTCCGCATCAGTTTCATTGAGATTTTGATCCGGACCCATCAGGGCCTCACGCAGCGCCCTGTGGAGCCCTGCAACACCAAAAACTTTCAAGTGAGATTAGAATGGGTTTGCTTGGTGGCAGTGCCAACAATACTTGCTGTAGTGCTGCTTGCGGGGCTGCTGGGTGCAGCAACACCATTTCGCTCCCCAGAGTGCCGATCAGCACATACGCTCCATAGGACGTCGAAAAGGGTGATCGTCTTGCAGTTCAGCGTACCAGAAAAAGCCGGTTCGAGGTCCTGTGCAGCCCCAGCACAGCGGTCTGGAGCGGACTTGTGCTCCGAGCCAAACAACACGCACCATCCCTTAAGGGCATCTATTATTTGCTATGTTGTCTGCAGGTGCTTATACAGGTGCTGAACTCCCACAGGCGGTGTGCCAAGATGCGCGCATCGATTACTGTCACGCTGCTGGCGTGCTTTGCTCTACTTGGTGAGCTTTAGATTGTGCACGGCGCTTGATTGCCCGCCAGAATGCATGCAATAGGCCGCTATCATCTTCTATGACCACCGGAAGGCTTCCAACGGCGACCCGGGTAGTGACTACCTGTCACTGGCCAGTGCCATGGCAGCAGCTGCAGTACTGCTGTGTCAACCAGGGGGGCGATGTACGCAGCTGCATGCAATGCTGGCGGGTCAAAGCACAGGCAGTGTTGCAGCCAGAAACACCAGGCAGTGAGTTATGCTGCTTTAACTAGGCAAGGAGGTGACAAAGCAGATGAATTTGCAGTCATAGCACATGTGATGCTGAGCATGTGGCATTCATGCCTTGATGTGGAGGCATAACTTGCAGGCTGCAGGACGGCAGTTTTACATGAACTTTTAGAATGCTGCAGCTTCAGGCAGCTTCATATGCCCCTGTCCTGCTGCTGCTGCTGCTGGTTGGCTGCCACTGAACTCTGCCTGCCGCAACGGTTGTCGCCATTGTTGCTGCACAGGCTGTGTCAAGGCTGACGAGGCCACCGCCGCCAACTACCGCCCACGCACTCCCACTGCATGGTCGCTCATCACCAGCAACCCCGCCCTGAGCCAGGTGGCGGGCATCATGCAGCGCCTGGGGCTGCAGCCAGCCCTCAGTGGGCCTTTCTCTGGTACGCTGCTGCTGCCAACCAACCAGGTGAGGGCTGGCTGCAGGCGCAGGGGGTGGGGGGGCCGGGGCGGGGTACTGCTTGATTGTCATCCCTGCCGCTCTTTGCACAGCCGCACAGCGCTGCACGCAGCGCGCCCTAAGCAATGCAATGGCATGAGTGTATCCACAGCCCCTCCCAAAAGCGCTGCTGTCCGTTGTTTTGTCATTTGCCAGTGCATCAGCCTCTCCAGTTTGCAAAAACCCATCACAGTCCAGAGTGTGACATGTCCTAATGTGGGTACAACAAGTGCCGACACGCTGGTTTGAATGACTACAATGTTGCCTACCTTGTGCATCAGATATGGCTGGCGACTGTGTAGAAATGCTTGCTCCCTGCAAGCCAAATGTTGTGCATTGTCCCCGCAGGCCGTTGAGGACTACATGGCTGAGGTGGAGCTGCTGCACCAGGAGAACGGCACCTTTGCGACGCCTGCCATTGAGCGACGCATGTGGGCGCCTCTGCTGAACTACCATCAGCTGCCACGGTGAGTGCCCCAGCCACTACTGTGCCAACCTCACCAAGTGCCAGGACATGGGATCGACCTTATTTTGAGTATGTTTTTTCACTGCAAACAAGACATGGTGTTGCACTGCACTACAGATCTGCACATAAGAGTACTGATTGCTCTATAGCCAAGTGCTATACATATCCTGCCTGATGCATCACATGCTGCGCAGGCCATGCACCAAACAGCTGCATGTGTTGCATGACTGCATGCGCGTAGAGGCTGTTGTTTTTTTTGTTTTTTTTTTGTTTTTTTTTTGTTTTTTTGGGTTTTATGATCTTGGAGGCTGAGCTGAATCTGCTCAAGCTGCCGACTGCTGCTGCTGCTGTGCTGCTGCTGCTGCTACTGCACACCACATGCAGGGCTGTCAGCACGCGCCAGAAGGGCATGGCTGTCACACTCGACACCAAGCACGTAGACCAAGATGCAGCGCTCCTTGCTCGCAGCAACCACTTGCCTGCAACCAGGACTTTCAATAAGCCAAGCGGCAACGGCCCCTTCCACAAGCTCAGGTTCTTGTGCAGTGGTGCTGCGCGTGCTGCAGCCGTCACCCCTGACGCTGATCCCCAGACCTTCAAGCGTTGCGAGGTCACCAGCATCCGCGATGAGCAGAACACTACCACCAGATTTGTGTCCAAGAATACAGCCGTGCTGGGTGGTGGCTTGATCCACACCGTGAACGCGGTAAGCATGCGAAAAAAATTTTGTTATTGTTGTTGCACGCTGCTTGCCACTGCTGCAGCGCAGTGACAACAGGTACGCTGCTGTGGCCATCTACTTCCATGTCGACTGCCATGGGCATGCAGAGATGATGCTGCCAGCAGTGTGACCGCGAGATGCATGGTTGTGGTTGTTTCAGCCAGGACGACCGCCATCCCCAGACTGACTGTGCGTGTGGCAGTCACAGTGATCAGAGTATATTGAGGACGCCGCTGATCAGGGTGCCGCATGGCTGCCTTGCTCGCGCTTGCCTGTTCATGGCCGCTGGTCAACACGTGCAGCAGCAGGAGCAGCAGGCGCCGCAGTCTCTCCCTCAACAGTAGTTTGACGTGCATGCCGTAAGTCAAAGTCGTCGATCCAAGAGCCGTGATTGCCCTTCACTAACTACTGCAACGTCTGGCTGTGTATCAACAGGTGCTGCAGCCCAACGATGTGTACCCCTCCCTGGCGGCGCTGCTCACACAAGACCCTGAGCTCAGCGTGCTTGCGGCCGTTGTCCAGGCTGTGTCCAACCAGTCATCATGCTGGGATGGCCCTGCTGGCCTACGTGAGCTTGACTGCTGCATGTGCAGCCCCGCTGCCATTGGTACCCTCAACGCAACGGAAGCGTATCTGGGTGAGGGGATGTTGTGTCGCAACGGTGAAGTTTTGAACTTCACGTCAGACAGGTGGCAGCCCTATGTGGAGAAGGTGCCGGGTTTGTACGGCAACTGCAGCGCAAATGGCACATTCACCTGCTACGAATACGACAGCTTCGTCGGCAACTACGTTGCTTGCCCTTGCCCTGAGCCCACCTTCAGCAGTGCTGCCAGGGTGGCTGCTGATGCGGCCGTCACTGTGGCAGCAAACCAACCAAACAAGGCCAAGTGCAAGGAGCCAGGAACCTGCGGCTGGGAGAACCTTCAAGGCACCTTCAGCCTGCCAACCAACCAAGTGCGTGCCAGCTGCGACAACACAGCCTTGCACTGTTTTGCCTTTCTGTCAGAGAGCGCTACCGCAGCTAGAACTAGGCATCAACTCGGATTGCACGAGCCCTTTGGAACAAGCAAGCCGACAACATGTGACAGTCAATTTTGGTAAAAAAAACATCAGATTGTGTCCATCTTTGTTGCATCAAGGCATACTCAACAGAGTGGCTTGAGCGCGGCTCTGGGGCTGCTCATTCTGGTGGTTATGCACAGCAACTGCTGCGGAGATATGTACTGGCACATGTTCACGTACTTGGTGCACAGGATGTGCCACCCTAACCGTGCCAGCAGCAGCACCACCCATGCTTGCGCATTGCCTTAAGGTGAGCATGCTGTGCTCACCTACATTGTGCCTTGCGGCTGCAGGCGTTCAGAGCATTGGGGGAGACGACAAACGCCGACGGCGTTCCGACGAACCTCGACGCTGCAAAGTGGAAGCCTATTGTGCAGTTCCACTTCATCAACGCAGCATCTGATGATGACTTTGTGGTGAGCCTGTCAGCTTGGTGCTAAGCTGCGGCCTGCGTGCGCTTGCAGCAGGGTCGCACCGGTGCTGCGCAAGCAGGGAATTCAAGCAATCAGCATGCCCAGCCTCCTCAATTGCATTGTTTAGCTGTCGCCAACCTCCTGCTTGCACACGCTGTACGGACCACACACCTGTGATGCAAGGAGCAGACTGCGCTGCTTGGTGCTGCATTTTTAAACCCCCCGTCTTCCCTGGCCCGGTGCACTTCTCGCTGCCGGCTGCTGCGCCTGCACCAGAAATACGATGGTCAGTTTCCCCGAAACAACAGGAGGACCACCCTGCTGGGTGCACGGAGGCGCGACACATCTGCCAGGTTCCAGCTGACATTCCAGGCGACCGGTAACAGACTGTGAGTGACGGCCAGCCACAAACATCAACTGTGCCAGGTGTAGGCACACTAGCAGCAGCATGTGATGCTGTAGAGGCCATGCGCTGCTGGCCTCGAGCTACGCATTCAGCTGGGTTATGATGGATATTCCAACAGCAATTGATTGAGGCCCTCAATGGCTTGGCAAGCAGCCAGCAGAGAGTTGATTGTAGCGAGCAGCATGCATGTTGTATTGCCCAGCTATGACAGAAGCAGGTGCCAACTGCTTTCACCAGTGCCACAGCCGCAAGAGGTCTTGAGGCATGGTGCATGGTATGCATTCCGCTGTCGAGACAGGTGCTTGGGTGATGCTTCTGCTGTTGCTGATGCTGTTGCTGCCACACCTGCCAACTGCGCCGCCGCCCCCTACAGGACCATCGGCTTCCAATCGCCTACCAGGGCTAGTTCGACTGTGATCACGAAGTCATCCATTTCCATGCCACCGGTGCGTGCAGTTGACGCAGCATGCTTTTCCAAATGCAAAAATGTTCAAAAGCAGCAGGGTGGCTCAACCTGGTGCATTTTGTAGTGGACAAGCAGCATCACAACAATTTTGATTGTCTCAGCAGCCATTGTAGTTGACTAGACATTGTGTACCTGATGCATCTCAACTTTGTTAAGGTCACCATTGGACTTAAACCCCTGAATCACAGAGAATATGCCAACAGCACGTGACACACCCTCTGCTGCTGCTGCTGCTGCTGCTGCTGCTGCTGCTCTTGCAACTGTTGGCCTTATACTGCAGCATATCGCGCACAAGGTGAGCACCCTGATGACGCCTCCTTGCGGTGACAGGTGCGAGACCAGTTGACCCGTCAACATGATGGAAGAAAGCCTGAGGCCCAAATCACCAGCGCTGCAATTGTCAAGCATGTCGTGCGGTGATGGGCCGGTAGGCGCTGCACGGCTGCAGCATGCCAAAAACAGGAAGCAAACAGTAGCTGGCCTCCTTCTAGGCCAGCTGGATGGTGATGCCAACGTTAACGAGGTATCTCTGGCTGGATGTTGAAGTTGGCAATCGGTTCAAGCAGGCGCGGATCTTGCCCCAAGATGGCATCGCATAGTAGTTGGTAGCGCATGCACTGTGGCAGCTGCCAACGGCACGCACACATGGCGTTGACACCAGGATAGCACAAGCACGCTCTTAGGCAGTAATGCCAGGCCAGCACTTGTTGCTACTACTAACATTGGACAGTTCAGGTTGTTTTCAGGCTGCCTAGTTCTGTGTGTTGTCAGTTGATTGAGTGGATTTCAGCCCTTGGTGTGGTGTCATCTTGGACAGGCCTGTATAGGTGCAGGTGATGTGTGAATACTGCATGTGCAATGTGCGATTTTGTACAGAGATGTTTAGTAGGCTGGCTGCCAGCCGGAGGTGTCAGTGACAGCACTGCGGAGAGCAGCGCATCACTGTGGTAGTCAGGTAGGCCCCCTGTCAGGCAGCTGAATGGCGTAAGTGTTGATCGTGCACTATGCATGGGCACCATGAACAACGCTGGCTCTGGTGCCACTGCAGGCAGGATGGGTCAGGACCGCTGACGTCATGGCTTGACGCAGCGGGTCAAAGTCAACTGTAGGCTGCATGAGTCAGTAAACAGCAGCGTCTATTGTTGCCTGTGCACTACACAGTGAGCATGCATTGCACAGGTCCAGGTACTACCAAACAGGCGTCCATATGTTGCGCGGCCAGCTGATGCTTGTGGTCACCAGTTCCATGCAAACATTACTAGCCAGCAAGTTAGCCTTGCATCATGTATGTAGACGGGGGGTCATGTTCCACATGGATGGCATTAGTACTACTACTAGTAGGCTTCACGCTCTGTTCTGTGCAGCTGCTGCTGTATAAAGAAAGTTGCCGAATTGCATTCATTACAAGCATAAGCATCATGCAGCTGCCTAGCCTGTAAGGCAGCTCAGCACATGCGTGCTGGCAGCAGATGTTTAGTCTGTTCTGTCATCACACGTGGCAGGGCAGCTGCCGCCCAGCTGTGCACAAAGCCACGTGGCTTTGGGAAGGCGAGTTTCCAAAATTGGTAATGTCACTGGTTTAGTTCAAGATAGATTGATGAATTGATACCAGGTTACACTGCTGTTGGCCACAGTCCAAAAGTGCAGAAGGCGGGAGCACTGTCCAATGATATAAAATGCGTTGATGCACAGCACGGGCGCAAGTCAACACCCTGCACAGCCGAACGGTGCATGCAACCGCCATGAACAGGTCGACTTGCAAGCCCTTGCTGCACACTGTCTGTTCTGTTCCGGAAACAGCATAGGAGGACGCATTTTTACTTCTGTACATCCGCAGCACACGAGCCTACCCACAAAGTGCGTCAGCCATAGCGATGCTGGCACGTCAGGATGGCTCACTTACTCACACACGGTCTCTCAAACGCACAAAGCCCCGATTTTAGGCCAGCACGAACCTCACTGCACTTCTAATTGATCTTCCCAACCACTCTCTACACTACCCGAAGAGCCCTGCCGGCTCTGTAAGCTGCTCCTGCTGCTGTTGCCGCTGCAGACCAACTGTAAATGCTGCATAGCAGCAAGAGCCCGGTTCTGCCAGCTAACATGCGTATGACAATAAAGCATCCTTTTCATTGCCAATGGCTGGTGCATCAAGGCTAGCGCTTTTGCCGTGCTACATCATAGCTGGTACCATACACATGTGATGTGCATGGGTCCCCGACAAGAAAATAACATACCAGCAGAAGAACAGCGCCGCACAGACAACAAGCTGTCATCATCAGCAAGATATGCTTTACATACATGCTGATGAAACAGTCGCTGCTGCTGTCACGCACACAATACATCACGCCAAAACGGCATTGCCTGCGGTTTAGGCAGCTGCAATGCCTATGTGTGCGCAGCAGCGAAATCACAGCTGCTGCCCCTTCACTCAAGTAGAGAAGGCATGGCAGATCCTACAACCCTGCCTCTAGCTCCACACTTGAGTGGCTTGCAGTGTAAACAGTTGCAGGGATCACACGTAGCAAATGCACAATGCAGCATGATGCACACTCACATGTCAGGATGGGAACCCCGCCGCCATGGCTGCAAGTTGTTGTGCTCTGCTTCTCCTGCTGTATGTACTGCAGTGCTGACTGCATTGTTCATCGTCCAAAAGGCCCACGATATGCAGTTGCTCTGAGATTGACCTCACATTAGGCAGCATGACCACCCACAAAACATATTCTCATCAGCACCCACACTGAAAGGTTCTATCTCCCCATGGAAGAGATGCATTTGCTGCAACGCTGGCAGCCCACGGCAAATCAGTCTGCAGTAACTTGCCATAGGATGTTCATAGGGCATTCTAGTGCAGCGCACATGCTGGAAACACACACAGAACACGTACATGTCGAAGCATCTGATGTTCAGCCAGACACAGTCGCAGCCGCCCAAACATGCGCTCTGTACGAAGCACGGATCAGCGAATGTGCGGCAGCACGAGAACCACCCTGTCATGTACAGTTCTGAGGATTAGCAACTACTTGCCCTGCGTCGCTGAGGCATGCTGCTGCCGCCCCTGAGGCATGCTGCTGCCGCCCCTGAGGCATGCTGCTGCCGCCCCTGAGGCATGCTGCTGCCGCCCCCGAGGCATGCTGCTGCCGCCCCTGAGGCATGCTGCTGCCGCCCCTGAGGCATGCTGCTGCCGCCCCTGAGGCATGCTGCTGCCGCCCCTGAGGCATGCTGCGGCTGTGCTGTTCCCGACACTATGTGCCTTGCTCGCCTTACTGCGCATGAGCTGCTTTCAAACATATACCTTTCTGCAGTGTGGCTGAACGAGCTTCAGATAGTCGCTAGAGCAGGATGACATACACTACGCAAAGGCAGTGCTGCTAAGCTGACTGTGTGAATGCCAGCGTTTGTGTCCGCTTCTCCACCGTGGTCACGGTGACCAAGCCTGCTGCCTGCCTGCTCATAAGATGGCCGGAGTGCTCGATGTCAACCGCAGCAAAGAGGCCAAAGCTACGTGCTTTACCTCGACAGTGCGCCATCAGATGGTTTAGCAGTTTGGTTCGCAAGGGGGCCGCATACGTGTGCTGATCTTGTGCACAGTGTGCTGCAGCGGACAAATAACAATTACAAGAGTTGCAGCAATGGCAGCAGGAGGTGTGAGAGCTTGCACCAATGTTCAGACAGGTTACCAATGCTGTCATTCTAAGCATTGACGAGGAAAGCAGGGCATGCAATGCACCGTTCACTCGCAATGCATGTACAAACAGTTGCTGGTCCAGTGCTTGACAATACTCTGCGCTGGGTGCCCACAGCTGCAAATGTTTGTGGTGTGATGTCCGCCTATTTGACAAAAGCGCATCTGGCACAACAAGCAAGTGTCTGCGACGCTGGCTTGTAAGTGCCTTGCGGCGCGCACCGGAGTTGTTTGAACGGATGCTTGTTCAATGGGAACAAACTTTGGCACAAACTGACCTCCATTACGCCCTGTGTACTTGATTTGTCTAGTGCTGCAGGGCCAGACAGTGCATGGCAGTGCGCAGGTGTAACAGCAGTGGCCATACAGCACAGATAACATGACAGCAACAACTTAGAGCAGCCTAGCTAAACAGCCATCACACCCCACAACAGTGAGGCCAAATACAAACTGCAGCAAAAGCAGCATGCATGCACACTGTTCTTGTTGGCCAAATGTACAACGTAGCATGCCGCGAGCCGCTGCTGGCTCTTCGTTTACTTGGCCGTGGTGCGCAGCCACAGGTGAGCATGTGGGGCACCGTTCGTTGTTTGCAGCAGCACCATTCACTGCGACTGTGTATGCAGTGTACATATGCTGTTTATCGGCGTGGCAGGTCGTCACTTACTTTGTTTCCTGTATGTACTCGAAGGTTAAAGCGTAGTTGTCAGATGTGTCCTTCCTTCGCGTGCCCAGCAGGCTTACCCTTTTGTTGTCTTCAGGAAACCCGTTGACTCTCCAATCCTGATGCACGAGTGGCGGCAACAGAGCAGCGCAGGAAAGAGCACAAATTTGAAAGGTGCCACCACAACTGAGACAGACGAAGAATGACTGGTGCAGCCTCTTGCATCACACGCATTGTACACCTTGGGTGTCTGTAGCCACCTCTTGGCCACCTGTCTGGCCAAACTCAGAAATGATGCCTGCAACTTCATCAAGCAAGCAGCGAACCATGAGACAATCATTCCATCATCCGATCAGGTAGCCTGCATCAGTTGACTGTCCTTGCTGAAGGATGGCAGCTGCACAGTGCATCTCTACAAACAGCAGCACAAGCTGTTTATTGTCCAATGCAGTACAAGTCATGCAGGCTGCACCCTTTGACAAAATGCGCACTGCAGCTTTTGTCATGGCCTTTCTTTTGTTTATTTTGTCAAGGTCAACAAACTCACCACATAATCGCTGCCGGATCTTGCCTGGACAAAGTGGAATTTAAAAATTTGACGCCAACCGTTGAGTTGGACTCGTGTAGTGCTTCTGGTTCTGTTGAATATCTGTACAACGTCCGCTCTAGTGAACGCCTACAGCAGCAACAGGCGCCGCACAACACAGCACGGTCAATGCACTGCAGTATAGAGCGGCTGCCTTGCTGGCGGTGACAGTCAAAAAGGCTGTCACATGCCGTGCGCTGAGTATGCCAGCGCGTGCCTGCACGGTTTGCACATGCTGATCAACAACTCAGCCCCCACTGTTTTCTGGCATAGAGCTGGCAGTGTTCAAGCAGGACTCTAGGGCAGGCCTAATCAGGGGAGTGCTTGCATGCAATCTGCAGGTGAGCTGAGCCCCGGCCAGCATGGCAATTGGGCCAGCTACCAGGGCTTCAAGCATAGTAACGTAGGTTGTGGGTCGGGTGGGGCGTTTTGAACACCGCTGCTGCATATGCTTCTCAACATATGTTGCAACATGGAGGCAATGCATCTTGTTGTGACGTCACTGGTCATTGCTGCGTGTTGCCACATGCTCACACTACATCTTGGGTGGCTGATGTCAATTTGAAACGTTATATACTGATGGCTGCAGCACAATGTTTTGTTGGAGTTTGACACCCACAACGAATACTATGCTTTGCAAAGCTTTCGTATGCCTACGGAAACATATGAGATGTAAAAGATCATGCTCACCTTGTTGGACGGTAGGCTGAAGGTGCCTTTGAGGCGTTCAAGGGGGCATGTCCCTGCTGGCCCGCAATTTGCGTTATTGTTGCTTGCTGCAGCAGTGACGGCTGCATCAGCAGCCGCCCTGGCAGCACCCCAAAAGCTGACACCGCATCTTGGAGCAGCAGGGGTGCTGCCAGCGTCGTAGGTGCCAATACAGAGGCACTTGCCAACGGGCTCTTGGCAGTAGGGCCAAGATGAGCCCTCAGTATCGTTGAACACCTGACCATACTCACATCGCAACCCGTTTCCCAGGTAATTACTAGAGCACATGCAGCAGTCCAGCTCAGGAAGGAAACCGGCATGTCCCCAGCATGGTGTCGTTTCGGCTACCAGTTTGAAACAAGTTGCAACATAGCTGAGATCAGGGTCACGCTCCAGCAGCGCCACCATCGAGGGGTACACGTCACCAGGCTGCAGCACCTGCGCTCAAGCAGCATGCATTGTAGCAGAAGCTGCTACTGCTTGAATTTCAGCAGGCACGCAGTCTGTTTGCCGCCACTCACTGTCGAAGGCATGTGTTCGGCAAGATTTGCCAACAGAGCTACTGCTGCCTGTACATCTTGCAGGTTCACCTCCATGAATACGCAAGCGCTGCCAAATTAGCGATGCTGTACCTTGCAATCATCTGTCAGCAATGCAGTGGGTACGGGTTTGTATTTGCGCTAATTTACCACGTATCAATCCAGAAGCAGATGTCCTAGATATGTTCTGCGGCTGAGCTTGCAAGTGATCAGTGTGCTGCCTGTCAAACCATGCCGCTGCATGCATGCATATGACAGATGGGAGTCAACAACGCAATTGCCCCTGCTGGCCAGAGAAATTGTGTCGTCCTGCCCGCCAAAGCAGTTACAGCAGCAAGCAACACGCAGTCAGCACAATGCCTGTCTACATGCTCACCGCATTGATTGTGTGGATCAAACCACCACCCAGCGCGGCAGTGTTTGTTGATGCAAACGTGACGGTGTTGCCCTGCTCATCACGTATACCTATGACATTGCACTCCCTGGATGCCTGACGACTGTTGTTAGAGGTGACGGCCGCTGCTGCACGCACAGCACCTCTGCACATGAAGTCAGCTTGTGAAAAGGGGTGTTAGTGCCTGGTTTAGGGAATGCAGTGATGGGAGGCTCCTCAGTCCAGCCTGCTCTAAATGCTGCATTTAGGTCCAAGTGCATGGTCATGAGCGTGACAGCCATGCTCTGCTGTTGCGCGCTTGTCGCCCTGCATGTGGCGTGCAGCAGCAATAGCAGCAGCAGCAGCAGCAGCAGCAGCAGCAGCAGCAGCAGCAATAGCAGCAGCAGCAGCAGGGAGTCAGCAGCAGCAGCCATACTAGCAAGAGCACAGTGGGTGCGGGCGTTTGTTACTGTATCCCCTGCTGCTTGGCAGGTGAAGCCGCACACTGTGCATGATGCAGCTGTGTGGGTCAACCAGTCGTGTGCTTAGGGCGTCCCCTGGCTTGCGTCACCCTAGCAGCCCTGTGTGCCGCTTCCAACCCGCTGCTTTGCCACCATTGATGCATGCAGCCAGGACATGGTGTCCTGCGGCATGCCTGTACAAGCATCACCTGTACTTTTCATGCACATGATAAACGTTTGCACAAAATGCGTTCAGTGCACTCACCACGACAGTTGATGATACTTCAACAGAGCCGTCCACATGCGCCGCTCAACATCAGGATCAGCAAACTTGCCGTTCTCCTGGTGCAGCAGCTCCACCTGAGTCATGTACTCGGCAACGGCCTGCAGCAACATTGCACAGCACCTCTGCTTTGCACGGCGAGCCAGCCCATGGGCAGCCCCAAAAACTCGGGCATCTTTTGCCTGACACTGTCAGTCTCTATGATAGAGAGAGGGCACCTTGCACACTAAACAGGTGCTAGCAGGATGTGATAGCCACAACAGTGACGCCCTTGGGAGCCTCTTGCCGTAGCGGTGGCTAATGACGGAAGCAGACACACCCATGCGCAACCTACACTGCATGCTTGGGGTTGGCACAAGATTAGCCGCTGCGCAACATTGCAAATAAAGCCCTGCATCGAGCCTTGCACCAAGCACTTTACAGAGCATTGCAGACAAAGCCCTGCAACAAGCACTGCGTCAAGCACTGCAGCACGCACTGCAGCAAATACTGCAACAAGCACTGCGTCAAACACTGCAGCACGCATTGCAGCAAGCACTGCAGTACGAACTGCTACACACACTGCAACTCACACTGCATGGCGCCAGGAACCGCATGCACTGATCAACATTGTTGAAGAGCATACAAGATCAGGCGCAAGCGGATAAAGATGCGGGGACCTTCCACCTCCTTACGTCGTTGGTTGGCAGCAGCAGCGTGCCGGAGAAGGGCCTGCTGAGGGAGTCCTGCAGGCCCAGCCGCTGCATGATGCCCGCCAGCTGGCTCAAGGAGGGGTTGCTGGTGATGAGTGACCACGCGCTGGGTGCTGTGGGGCGGCGGGTGACCGGGGGCATGTAAAGATCCTCAAGCGTGCTGCTTGGATAGTTGCCAGGGGGTGGTGCCGCGGGCAGGCTTGGGCTGGGCTTTGTTTCATGCCAGGCCGAGCAGTCATCTTGATTGACGGACCCGCGCCGTACATGTCTCCGATACCGCGAGCCCTTGTGGCCACACGGTTTGGAAGACCGATGGCGATAGTGGGAGGCAGAGGCAAGCTCTCCTGCCTCATCAGCCACTGCATAACCTGAGCAGCAGCAGCAATAACAGCATTTGCAGGCACAGCATCAGCATCAGCATCGGCATCAGCAACAGCATACCGTATGCAGGCGCAGCAGCAGGCCAGCTGCTCCTAGGAGGCAGCAGCAGCAGCAGCAGCAGCAGCAGCAACGTTGCTGTAACAGCCGTGTTTGCTGTAACTATACCGGCACACTGTGCTACAGCGATCAGATGCTTGCCCTGATACATGAGCAGGACTCTTTCAGGTGTCTCATTCATTTGAAACAATGCAGGATTGCAGCGTGTCACACGCACTGCAATTGCAGTGACAGTGCAGTACATGCACACTGCGCACGGCTGTGTGACACGATATCTTGTTTGCGTCTGATGCAGCTGGCCAAATGCCACTCCGTTCGTGATGGTTTTCATTTGCGATGCCCTACTGCAGCTGCCGGCTGTTGCAGTGTCACTTGGTTTGCGGTAGTACTACTGCAGCTGGATGGCACAGGCGCCCACTGAATGTCGTCTGTGGCCCTTTTGATGGAACATAGCAGCTGGCCTGTGCAAAATGCAGCAGCCGATTGCACGTTTCACATCTGGGAGCCGTTCGTGTTGCACGATGCATGTACATGCAGACAGCTCACCAAGCAGGGCAAGGCAGGCCACCAGCTGGACAGCAGTAATGGTGCGCATCATAGCACACCGCCTTCGTGCGGCTTCTAACCACTGCGATGGATAAAGTGAACTCCTGCAACAATTGCATCAAGGCACATGAGGCGCCCGAAGGATTGCCCCAATTGGCGCTAAGCGACCGAGCCGAAAGGCGTTCTCTCCGGTCACCTGTGTGGGAACTCCTGAGCAGTTCACATCATGATACTGTATGCATACGCAAAGACGGTGTGTTTTGCTTTATCAGTTGTGGCCCGTGTGTGCCGATCAGCACACCGGGGAGTGCGTGTTGCTGCACCCACCAGGCCCGCAAGCAGCATTAACGGTGCAGCTGTCACGTATGTACCTCAACTGTCAGACAGGTTCTTTTCTAAGGCCTTGGCAGCGTGCTGCCTTAGGGCTCTTGGCTGCTCAAGTGCCCCAATCATGATGCCTGTACAGAAAACCCACGGCACCAACACATTTCACAAATGCAAGCTGCCCGACTCTTCAAGGTGTCTCACCACGATTGCACGATTGATCTGGGTGCTGCAGTCCCGTAGTTCCGAATTGCCGACAAGTGGGCCCCACGGGTGATGCAATGACTTGAAGTGAACTGCAAAGGTGCCTTGCGTCTGGTATATAGCCTTAATTGGCAGAAAGATCGCCTTCTGGCTCGCTAGTTTGCCTGTCCGATCACACAAAAAGGTGCTCTGCCAAGCTCTACTCCAAGAACAGCACAATGTCTGTGCCAACAACAAAAGTGCAATGCTGTTTGATGGTGAAGAGTATCCCTGATTGACTCGCAGCATCAGCTGTTGCTGTACAAAACAACATGGTTAAGCCAGCAATGCAGCTGTCAAACATGACAATGCTTGAGCGTGCCTCAGAGTCTGATCGGGCTTCTGAGAGGCACCAGCGTTCCTGGCAGCTGCACTAGCATGCGGGTATTGTCATTGCAGCCTAGAATAAGCAACTTGTTAAAGCATCCACTCTGCCTGATGCCCACAGGATAAGCAAGCTCTAGTGAGTTATTAGTGGAGGCCGCAGTACAAAAACTAGTTCTGCTGCGCTTGAGTATCGAAGGCAACCAAATCAGGTGCAAGTGATTGTCTTTGAGCATCCATACCAAGCAGACACTGGTCGCAGCATGTGGAATTCAAGGTGCAGGCTTGCAGCCGTGCTTGCGGCTGCTGTGCTGCTAGTGCCATGGCCTGCGCACCACCGTGCCCCGCTGCAGCAGCAGCAGCAGCAGCAGCAGCAGCAGCAGCAGCAGCAGCAGCGATCACTGCAGCAGCAGACAGCTTGCGGGCGCTTTGCAGCAGGGCAGGGCCTGTCTGTGTCACAGGAGCAGCTGGGAGCAGGGGAGGTAGCTACTGCAACCCAGTTTCAGGTGTTTGAAGATTCCCTGACAATCTCGAACACACGCGGCAGGGGGCGAGGTGGCAGGGGCGGCTCTGGCAACCTTGGATCAGCTGCTTTCACAGATGCAGAGCGATTGAATGAACTGCAGTTGGGCATCTACAACTTAGCCAGCGCACCTAGCGTGTTACCCCAGCTGTCAGCATAAAGATGGCCGGCCGCGCGCAGGCACAACACGGCGGCCAGACTGCAACAACTATATACCTACTGTGGTGCACGATCAGAAGTCATGCTCAACATGTGTGAGCCAGAGTGTCGCAACCGCTATTCAGATGGCAGCAACAGCAGCGATGGAGGCGGATGTAGACAAGTGGGAGGTCAGCGCTGCCAGCCTGTACTACTGCAGCGAAGGTGGGTGTCGGCTGCGGCAGCGCCACGCAGCCTTAGCATATTATCTACACGTGCGAGTGCCTTGCTGCTGGACTTGAGTAGGTGGTAGCCATTTCGTACCTACGCAAGTGGCAGCGTTGTAGACAACAGGCACTGCTGCAGCGAAGGTGGGTGGTGGTGGTATGGTGCAGTGGACAGTGTTTCCGTGGAAAGGCAGGCATGCATCAGCTTTCCTTGCCGCGCTTGGCTGTGGCCTGGTGACAAACATGTTGTGGCAGGATGCATGTGCTGCTGTGTGCAACCACAGCGTTGCGCAGCCAATAACAGTTTTGAGCATGCGCGAAGAGGCAGGTCGCTGATCAAGTTTGTTGTGTTGCGTGCAGGTGGCCGCAGCTGCAGCACAGGCTATGACATTCAGCAGAACCTGTATGACGTGGTGAGTGCATGGGGTGGTGCATCCACACTGATTATGATCGCGTATTAGTCAGGCAGGTATGTGCTGCTCAGTGCAATGT
This sequence comes from Tetradesmus obliquus, assembly GCA_030272155.1. NCBI lineage: Eukaryota > Viridiplantae > Chlorophyta > Chlorophyceae > Sphaeropleales > Scenedesmaceae > Tetradesmus > Tetradesmus obliquus. The sequence goes on along the minus strand of CP126200.1, from coordinate 472,982 downwards.
TGATGAGCAACCTGCAGCACCAGACACATGGAGGGCAGGGCCGCCCACCAGTGGCGAGCACCTGTCGCACTGCTTGTCGTCGCAATGCATCTGCTGCCTGAACTGCTATACATGCTGTGGCTGGGACAGAGCCCTGTTGCCATCATCAAACTACACCCACAGCTGTCCTGATGCGCGCAAATTCATGCATGGTTGTCCACATCCGCCCCTCTTGCACTTCTGCCCACTGCATCCATGCTGCTGCACTGCTGCCTCTGCGGCACAACTAGTTTTAGTACTACAACTGCCACCACAGATTGACAAGGCACATCGCATGCAGTGCGCCTCACTTTGCACCCGTCCTGAGCTTGCTGCTGCCCTGCCATGCACACACGCACAGCCACCTTCTCTGTACTTCAACTCAGCGCCTGCATGCTGCTGCTATGTGTGCTGCTACCTCATACCTGATACGTCCGCAGATTGACAAGGCGCCCCAACTCATCCGCCCCAGCAGCTGCTTGCCAAGCGACAGCCAGCTGAGGGAGGCTGCGAAGGAGCCGCAGGTCACCTCATGGATCCCTGCCTGCCAGGCAGCGCAGCAGAGATGCAGCAGCCCTGCGAACAGCTCGCAGCCATGGCTCAAGTGCGAGTACAAGTCGCTGTCTACGTTTTGGGAGATCCAGCGCCATATCCGCAACCACGGCGCAGTGATTTCCAGGTGGGCAGACACCCATCAAAAGGCATTACTCGCAAGCCTTGTTGCAATGCATTATGTTAGCATCGCCTGCTTGCAAGCTGGAAGTTACTGAGTCATCGGGTATTGGTTGAGCATCGCGGCTGCACAACAATAACACACCTGTATCTGAGATGAGCAATCACAGCTGGTGCAAAGATAGCCGCTACCTTGCCAGTGGCTGGCAACATATCAGGCGGCAAACACGTGATAGCCATGTAGCTAGCTGTTTCCTGTCACAGTGCGTGCCCGCTGATCAGTGACTGTCTCCTTTGATGCAGGATCACGGTATACAACGACTTCGATGTGCAGGTTGGAGAGAAGGTGCGTGAGCAGAAAGGCGAAGCAATCCCCGCCATCCGCACCAATGCGACGGCTCGGCCTCAGTATGGCCATGCCGCCCTCATCGTTGGTTATGGTGAGTATATGTGTTGTGCAGTACATGGCTGCATGTCACTTGCTTTGCAAGTCGACTGGGACACCCCTGCTGCCATTTTTTGAGCTCTGGGGGAAGGGCTATGCATGTAGCAGATTTGTGTTGGCATGACATCAGAAATGCAGCAATGTGGCAAGTGCAAGTCACAAAGCCACAAGCAACACGGTGAGAGCCGCAGCATTACTAGCTGGTTGACAATCTAGTACGTCATGAAGTTGGCAACATCACACACAAATCAGCTTGTGGCTGGTTTGATCCAATGCAATGTGAAGTTGCCTCTGCTGTTGCTGCTGCTGCCGCGCAGACAACGACAACTACACATGGACCATGCTCAACAGCTGGGGCACTGGACTGAAGAACAGCAGCCAGACACGTAAAGCTGGCATCACTGCTGACAACTTGTTCAAGTTCAGCATGGGCCTCGCAGGTGAGGCCAGCAGGCGGTGCCATTGCCAGAGCTAAACATGTCTGGAAATACGCAGCAGTAGTGGCTGCAGATGAACAGAAGTTGCATGGTACAGCACGCACACTATGCCAAAGGGGGCTTGTTTGAACTTTTGTTTGATCCACGTAGTAGCTTAATAACACATGTCGTCCTTACTTACTATTCAAAATGTGGATCAAACAAGCGCGGCTCCGCATAGTGGCAGGGATGTGTTCAAATGTCTGCAAGTGCCTTGAGACCTAAACCAACACATTAAAAATCATGTGGCGGAGTCAGCAGCTAAATGGGCAGCGCAGCTGCAAGCAACACACGTTCGTAACGAAGTAGAGCATACGCTATCATGCAGAAAACAAGCTGGGGGAGGAGCCCACTCACACGCATGCAGCATGCCGCATCCTTCGTACACATCTAGCGCATGCGTCAAGCGCGATGGTGCTCAGATCCATTGTGCCCATGTTCTTTATGTGCAGGTGTTGGGGCGCCTGACCAAACGTACGGAGTTAGCTGCTCACCGCCGCCCGGCTCAGAATGGGACCCCTTTGGTGTCCAAAAGTTTTACGGCGGCAAATCACGCAAGACCGTGCAGCTCATCAAGCCCAGTGACCGGGTCAACTTGACTGAGACATGTTTCAACTATGTGCTCACAGACAATGACACAGTTGCCTCAGTGGTGGATCATTTCGACCAGGACATCCAGGCGTTTGTGACGACGCAAGCAGATGTGGCTCGCAGGCGTGCCGGTGGCAAGGCCGCGACAGAGGGGCCTTGGAGCTACCAGAACACCACATACAAACTGATTGGCTCATACAGCGAGCAGCAGCTCACCACGATGCTGCAAACGGCGCGAGGTGTTGCACGGAAGCACGAAAGCGCCTTACAAGGCGTCAATGCAGTGCTCTCACTACAACGCAGCCGGCCAGCTGACCACCACTACATGTGATGCGACCACAGGGGCAGCACCATGCATGCGGTATGGCAACGGCACAGTGAACTGCATCCTGCAGTACGCCTTGATCAGCGTGCCCAGCACGCTCAGTGGCCCAGCCTGGAACAGGACAGTGCGGGTGTGCAACGTCACGTACCCGAGCTTTGCAGATGCAAAGGACTCACAGGTGCGTTGATCCGATGCAGCGTAGCTGGCTAACAGCTGATGCGGTACTAATCAGCACACGCACATGCCACCACTGCACTACGCGCTGCTGTCATGCGCGCATGCTCTGCTACTATGCCTGGTGAAATGCATTGCGCAGGTTTCACAGCTGCCTGTTGTGCTTACACAATGCCCGCAACTGGTGCATGCCCCGCAGCCCCGCGCCCTGAAAGCTCAACCTCACCAGCCACGTACAGCGCAACGGAGCGAGCTACTGCGACCGCACAAACTGCGGCTGGGCGGTGTCGAGGCGCATCAGATGTGACGAGAATGGCTTTGTCACTTCCATATGGGGCGAAGACACCACCAATGACAGATCATGCTTCCTGGGTGGTGTTCCAAGTACTCTTCCCTCAACTTGGCTTGATTACTGGAATCCAGCAATGGATTTTGTGGCAAGCATCAGCAGCTTCACTCCTGATGTTATTGATGCACTGCTCACGCTGAAGAACCTGCAGGCTGCCAACATCTTTTTTGAGCGTGGTGCAATTCCTACGCAGCTGGGCGGGTTGACCCGGCTGAGGCACCTTGTGATACGCTATGGCTGCTTGGTCGGGGCCCTCCCGCAAGAGTGGAGCTTCAGCAGCCTATCCACACTCATGATCACAGGCGGCACAGATGGAGGCGGTTTTCTCGTGAACCAAGAGCCGCCCATTGTTGGTTGCGGCATCAGCGGCACCATACCACTGGCATGGGTTACACAAATGCGACAGCTGCGGTACTTGTACCTGCCCTACAACCAACTGTCTGGCTCCCTACACCCGGATTACCGGAGGTGGCGCAGTATGATCGAAGCTTGGCTAGAAGGAAACGCGTTGTCTGGCAGCATTCCTGCACAATATGCTGCTTGGGGGCTGCAGACTTTGCGGTTGAGCTACAACAAGCTGTCAGGCAGATTGCCGACGTTTGCCCACAGGCAACAAGACGACTTCCATCCGGAAGTCGCTGCGGAGGCTGGACCTGAGCGACAACCAAATAACTGGTGAGCATTTTGGCCTTGCAGATTGACATTACATTACATTACATTACATGCTCCACTCAACGAGGAGTGGGAACCCCAGTCAGGAGCCAACGAGAGGCTCATAGGGGGAGGAAACATCGAAGAACAACTCATCATCATCCCAACCGTCAGAAGAAATCGCAGAAAAAAACTCATCAGCATCAACAATAACTTGAGCAATAGCCTGACAGGACAGAAGGACCTCAGGATCAGTGTCCGGGTGACACCGCATCAGATAGCAGCAGTGCACAAAAGCAGCCACCAAAGCAGGTGCCTGCTTCATAAAAGTGATCATGTCATCGCCTGCTGGGTGGCAACCAGCAATAGTAGCCCACGTTTGTGACGAGTCCCCGAAGGGTTCGAACAACATAGCGAATCGCTCGCGGACTGGTGCATAGAAAGGGCACTCAAAGATCATATGAAACTCATCCTTAACAACCTCAGACTGGCAGCCAGGACGTAGGCACACCCTGTCACTTCGCGGCACAGGTGGTCGCTGCCACCTGCCACTGCAGACACGTAAATGCTGTTGGGGCTGCGGCTGTATGCTGTTGGGGCTGCGGCTTTGCTCAATTGACTGAGCTCATACTTTTCCTGCTGTGCAATACAGCACGCTAATGTAAGGATAATTGTGAAGTCAACATGAACTCTACTATCCAGCTGGTCAAGCGTGCCCTGTTCAAATGCATATGAATCGTGCACAACACGCTGCGTTGCTATCGCTGTGGTAGCGGTTCTGCAGCAGTGGCATGTACCATCTGACTGCACTTTTGTCATGAGTCGTCTGACCATGTGCTGCCACACATAGTTGCACTAAACGTTTCAATTGAAACGAAACGTTTCGTTTCTAAACGCGTTTAAAACGCCAGTGCCTTGACTGAAACGCTGCTGAAACGCTGCTGAAACGCCATATCACAGTATGCACTGTAGAGGCATGTAGAGGCCAGGTACACCTATGCTTTGCCTTTTAAATGCTTTTATATCATTGTTTCCAGTCTTTGTAGTCAATACTTGACCCCAGAACTGTGCCTGCCGGGCTTTGAGGGCTGTCAAGGTAGTTGACAGCAGTACGGCTATAACACTTGAACATACTTGGCGATTGTCGCGTGACACATCTTCACAAAGTCACGATGAATCAACGTGTCAGTGCGTGATCTACTGATTACACATGATATCGTGTGAGTGTGTTGATGGTCACGGACCACGTGCCGCGAGGCACCACTGCACAGCAGCTGGAGGGCTTGCCCATACTGGTGACTGATGGGACAACAAAAGGTGTTCAAACAACATCAACGATATAAAGTAAATGTTACGAATATCCCCGAGTACCTGAACGGGCTGCTAGGCCGAGTAACAAGGGGTTCTGCATTCAAACGCCTGAGCCCCACTAGAGCTGCCGTTTAGATACAGCGTTTCACACTGAAAGCGTTTAAAACGCGCGTTTTAAACGTTTCATTTCGTTTCATAAACAGCCTGACCCCACGTTTAGTGCAACTATGCTGCCACACAGGGAGCTTGCCGGCTGCCTGGTCTGCATTTGACCAGTTGGAGTACTTGAACGTATCCAATAACAAGTTGCAGGGCCAGGTGCCTCTCCAATGGGTGGAATTCAAGAGAATCTCAACCATGGACCTCAGCGCAAACCCACAGTGAGCAGGCTGTGTTCGGTGCTGCAGGGTTCCCCATGTTGCAGCAAGCCGCCTTACCCTGCCCCTGTTTAGGCGGCCAACAACTGTTGGCACTGTCTGCAAACATTTGTTTGACGAGTTTGCAGCCTTTTGCTTGGCCGATTGTAGTCAAGAGGTGGAGCATGTGATCATAGTATGGCAAGGTGCCATAGACGCTGACTCAGCTACAGCTTCAGCTGCTCATGAATGAGGACCTGTGTTACATAAGACGTTTTGTTATGTGGAGGTTGCTTCACATGTGGTATGTGCCTGGGCGTCTGGGCTTTGGAGTCGTACCAGTAACGCCTGCATGCACCTCAAGTTCTCACTAAACGCTTGGCATACGCACATGCTGCTGTGCTGCAGGTTGGCGGGCTGTATCCCGGTGCCAGCACAAACGCAAAACATATACACACCTACTACGATAGGCACCAAGATCACAGGCAGCTGCCCAACACAGAGAGCAGAGGTAGAAGGCCGCCAACGCGCAGCCCTCAACATGCTGCCGGCGCTGTTCAGTAGAGGCCAGCCAGACTGGCAGGACAAAGTCAACAGCGTATTACAGACATACCTCAGCTTGCCCGACTTTTTCAACAATGCAAGCGACCCCAATGCGTTCCGCATTGCGGGTCCTATCAGAAATGGCAGCACGTACCTGGAGTTGAGTTTTGAGGTGGTCAATGGCGCTGTGTGCGTCACAGGCATCAACGCACAGAACCTTCGTGTCAACACCACAGTCCTCACGCAGCTGCTTCCGCAGCTGCCATTCCTGAAGAGGTTCAACAGCGACAGAACTTGTGAGAGCTTTCTTGACGACTGCAGCTTTGACAGCATGCCTCCAATTCCCATGCCGCTGGACCTTGCTGCAGCTGCACCTGCGGCCCTCACCACGTTTGAGCTGACAGGCAACAACTTGACTGGCACACTGCCAATGCAATGGGGGCAGTGGAGCACAATACAAGAGCTCACGATCCGCGCAAACGAGCTGCTGTCGGGCCCTCTCCCGGATTCGTGGGTTGGCATGCGCTCCCTGACATCCCTAGCACTGTCTGGCAATCCCAGCATAACAGGCTCGCTGCCGGCATCATACGGGGCGGCTGCTTGGGCAGCCACAATAACTGAAATCGACCTGAGTAAGAACGCAGGGCTAGTGTGTACCATACCCAGCTCGTGGGCCAACATAAAAGCCGGGAGAATTGATGTAGACGGCACCAGCCTTGGTGGGTGCGTGCCTGATCAGCTGCTGAACACTGTCACAGAAGGAATCCGGTCACAGAAGGAATGGATCCGATCCATTCCAGTGGCAGCAGATCCATACTATGGAAACTTCACCGGTCCTTGCTCCCAGAACAGCTCAGAGCTGGCAGTGCTGCAGGAGCTGAAGGCTGTGCTTGGGGGCAGCAATCCTGGGCTCAGCACATGGACACCAGCGCCTCCAGACTACACGCCTGAGCCACTGCCAGGTGATTGATGATGCTGTCATGCTGCCGGTTGGTTGCCCTGCTGATACAAGCGGGGACTGGCACTGGCTGCGGCACCATGCGAATAGGTGCACAATGCACACGTGTTCTGCTGGTTGAATAACGATGGCAGGGTGTGGTGCAGACAGACAAGACAGCTTTAGCGGGACACACTGTTGTGGCGCGCTCTGTAGGGGGTACTGCAGCACTGTGCTGAGCAGCTGCACAGTATTGCTGACACAGCAGCAGCGTAGCTGAATTCCACAACCGGATGAGGCATCCACATTTCAGCATGCCCGCTGCTGTACATGTTTATTTGCGCTTCTGCACTTGCGCAGGCGGATGCCGTCAAGACTCTGTGCTGCTCACGCATGCTGCCCTTCTCCACTTGCGCAGGTGCCCCGCCCGGCCCTGCTCCCTACCACTGCAGGAACTGGCGGGGCGTGTCATGTGACTCATCCAACCGCGTGTCAGGCCTGGACCTGGCCAGCACAGCATGCATAGGGCTGCCGGGCACACCACTGCCACTGGCAGGGGCACTGCTGGATGTGCTGCGGAAGCTGCCGTGGCTGCAGGTGCGCCAGCGTGGTCCCATTGCTGTGTTTCTCTGCACCCGCAGCGCTGGGGCCAGTGTGTATAAGACGAAACGGGCAGAGCAATGCAAATAATGTTGTACCAGACCACTTAACACTGCGGCAGGAACGACAGCAGCTCTGGCCCAAGTACAGCCTGCACCGCATGGTATACAAACCCTTTGTCTTGAGCTCATGCACATCGTATCGCTGATGTCAATGCTAACACCTGCAGCAATTCACCATGCAAGAGCTGCGCCGCACCTCCTGTTGCTTGCGCCTTATCAGCGATAAGTATAACATGCACATTGCTGTGTGTGCGTGTGCCCTGCAGTCCCTCAACCTGTCCAGCTGCAGCCTGCAAGGCCAGCTCCCGGAGCCCTCGCTGACCTGGCAAACCTGCGGCAACTGAACCTCAGCAGCAACCCCGCCCTGTCAGGCTCCCTGCCCGCCCTGTGGGCCGCCATCCCCCACATGCAGCTGCTGGATGTGTCTGGCTGTGCATTGAGTGGCGGGCTGCCTGCGGAGTTCGCTGCGTGGCAGGAGCTGCGGGAGCTGCGCGCTGCTGGCAACAGGGCGCTGGGCGGGCAGCTGCCTGGCAGCTGGGGGCTCATGCAGAGCCTGCAGGTGCGTCTGCTGGACAACAGGCGCAGCTTAGCCCAGGGTGCTGACATGTGCATTTGCCCTGCTGTAGCAGGTACTAACTGCATGCCTTGGGTTGCACTGTCATTGTCTGCAAGCAGTGGGCACGTAGTTGCAAACCAAGCAACAGCGCACAATGTTGTGCTGCCTCAACAAGCGTTGACCAGTGCTGCTGGCATGCTCTGCAGGTGCTAGACCTCAGCAACACCTCGCTCAGTGGTCAACTGCCAGCCGCCTGGTTCGAGAGCACCGCCAGCAAGGCAGCACTGGCAGCACTGCTGCGACGCGTGCGCAGACAGGCTGCCGCCACCAACTCCACTGACACAGCAGCAGACTCAACAGCTGCTCGTAGCAGCCCAGCTTCTCTGCAGTAAGCCAGGCTGTTGGACCTGCTCCGAAAGCCTTGCTGGGCCTGACTCAGCTGCAGGTGCTCAAGCTGGCTGGCAACAGGCTCACCGGCAGCCTGCCCCCCAAGGTCTCCCTGCTGTCACAGCTGCGGGTGCTGGACCTGTCAGACAATGCAATGGAGGGAGTGCTGCCACTGGAGCTGGCCACGCTGACACAGCTGCAGGTGGGCGGGATGCTTTGGGATGTCCAGTGTACGCTCCTCAGGCAACTGTGCCACGCTGCAATGCACAGGCTACTGACCTGGCAGCAGGTCCATGGCAACCATGCATTTGCAACCCGATCACAGGACAGCACTAGCACTGTTGAACCTGCACAACCACTGCAACCACCACTCGCCGCCAACCGCTGCACATGTGCAAACATGTACATGTTTGTGCAGGAGCTGCAGCTGTCGGGCAACCAGCTTCAGGGCAGCTTGCCTGATGCGCTGGTGCGCCTGACACAGCTCAACATGCTCGACCTGTCTGGCAACAACTTCACGGGTAAGGGCTAGACACAGAGCGCGCTGACAGCAGCAGCAAGTGCACGACGCTGCTGGAGCGCCTCGTATCGCCTGCAGCTGAACAACAAGCGAGGCAGCAGTTTTCAAATGCATTTTGTGTGCACATTTACAGCCGCACTTCCTATAAACAAAATTTCAGTTGGCTGCATGACGCCACACACTGCCCTGCCGCAGTTCGGCGCTGCCGCAGTTCGGCGCTGCCGCAGTTCGGCGCTGCCGTTGCTGTACTAGTCAAAACACACTCATACGGCAAGCTCCACAGCATCATGCCACTGCTCAGACAGCTGACAATGCACACCATAGAAAAGCGTAATGCTTGTGCTGCTGCTGCTGCCCTGGCCGTCCTGCCTGCTGCAGGCGCTCTGCCCAGCCTGTGGGTGGGCCTCACGCAGCTGCGCAGCATGCAACTGGGCTCCAACATGCTGTCAGGGGGAGTGCCGCGCCTGTGGGGGCGCATGGCAAACGCAGCAACGCACAGCCTGCAGCTGCTGGTGCTCACAGACAATCCCTGCATGCAGCCTGCAGCACTGCAGGATAGTATCACACAGTCAGGCATCACACAAGGCGGGCGCGTTGAGGTGCAGTTCTCGGCCACATACACAAGACCGTGCACAGCACCGCAACCGTAGCGGTGCTGGCAGTGCTCTTCAGTAGATTCGTTGTGTGTTTACAGATGTCTTGCAGCTATGATCGCTGGTGTTATCACTTTGTGCCATTGTGCAATGACCTTTACGTTCAGAGGGAGCTTTCACCTCTCGCCATGCGTAGTTGGTTTAGTACCAGGGTGCGGGGCAGGTGTGTGGGCAGGTGTGTGGGCATGTCTGATCCATCCACTGCATGCCGTGCAGTGCCATGGCTGCAAAGCAACAATGATTACCACCCATGGGTGGTCATTGGCCAATGACAGCATGCTGCTGAGGCCAGTGATGCCGCACTGCACTTTGTTTGATGATGGCCCTTCATTCCTTGTTATGGCCTTACGTATAGGCGGGGGTAATCCACACATTTGAGCAGTTCAAACCCTGAGATCACCGCACCAAAGCAGGGGCACAGATATATCGCTGAAGTTGCATGCAGCAGATATGGCACCACAGCACCATAGCAGCAGTTGATGCCACCCACCTAGAAGGTGGGACCCTGCAGGGTGCAGAGGCCTTTTTGGTGTGTGGAACACAGGCTTGTTGCACAGCAAGGTAATTGCGAGAGTACAGGTGTTATGAAGAGCTGTCCAGTCACTTCGCAACGACTTTCGCAACGACGTTCGCATGAACCTTCGCAATCCCGTCGCAAAAAGTGGTATAAATCGCAAACGCCTTCGGAAACAGCCTTCGCAAACACCCTCGCAAGCCATGTTTGCAAAACTTTTTGCGAAGGGTTTGCGAAGCCCCCCGTTGGTGCAGTATAAAATTGGTACAACGTGCAAGCAGGTCAATCATTTCAAGTACATGCAGCATAATGAGCACTCACATGGCTAGAAGTGGTCCCCCAAAAGGCCACCATGGCTGCTGAACCTCAGATTGCAAGCATGTGCAGCCCCTGCTTCTGCTTCTACGTGTCTTTTGTATTGCCTGCATTCATAACAACACCTGGTCAGCGCCGTCCCAAAAGGCCATGATGCCTTTTGGGGGCAACGGCACTGACGGTCTTCAGCGCTCTTGTAGCTACAAGACTATAGTCAGCCGTAGTCCTGGTAGTGACACCTTGTCAGCGACTCCATGGTTGTCAACCTCAACACAGGTGTGTGGTTTATATTTTCCTCGCAAGAAGCAGGAGGGGCAGTAGTGTAAATTTCATGTATTGGGGTGTGTGTATGCCTGCTGTACTGCTTCATACCGCTGTCATTCAAAGTTGACTGTCCTATTGACCATGTATGGCCATATGTAAATTTTGTCGTCCTTAATCAGACAACGGGCGCTCAGCGCTCCCCATTGTCACCTTCGAGTGACTGAATGGGATGAGTTATGTGCATTGAGAATACCTCCTTGGTCTATGAGGATACATGTCACCTCCCTTAGTAGCAGATTATATGATGTGCGTCGGTTGATATATGTTCACTGCACAACATGCGATGATGATGACGTGCATGCAGTCCAGTTCTACAGTACCACAGGTAGATCACAACGTAGAGTGTAGCCTACTGTTGTTGTTGATGCTGTCATTTTTCACAGGATTGTAACGAATATTACATTACATTACATGCTCCACTCAACGAGGAGTGGGAACCCCAGTCAGGCGCCAACGAGAGGCTCATAGGGGGAGGAAACATCGAAGAACAACTCATCATCGTCCAAACCGTCAGAAATCGCAGACAAAAACTCATCAGCATCATCAATAGCTTGAGCAATAGCCTGACAGGACAGAAGGACCTCAGGATCAGTGTCCGGGCACTGTGAGCTGACCCCCCCTGTTTCAGCAGACATTAGGCAGAATTCAGCGCCTGCAACACTGAATTTTGCTGACTGCGGTGAAATTTTCAGCTGGCCTCTGAAGTCGGGTGAAAACAGGTTGATTTTTAGGCGCATACTTTCAGCACTTCTCACTGCTGAGTATCCCTGAATTTGTCATCACCCGCCTGATGAGTGTTTTTAGTCCTGGCTCGCTCTCCAGCTCGCTCTCAAGCTCTCTGTGTCAACACTATGATGCAGTCTAAGAAAACTTAGGCTGAATAGACGCGAATATGGAGAGCCTTGCAGTCATCGACTGAGACAGGTAAGTTTAAATCCCTGGGAGCATATGTTAAGCCCCAAGCTCTCACGCAACGCACATGCCGTGCATATAAGGCGATTCTATACCAGCTTAACGGCTTTTAAGAGCTTGGTTTCAGTTGCCTGCGACCGTCCGGCACTGAGAGCAATTGCTCTCAGGCGTCGGGTCTCTTGCTGGTCACGTTTCTTGCGCTGAACAAGTTTCATAGTCATCGTATCTTTTTTTCTGATGTGCACAACACATCTAGCAGGCACACAGGCCAACCTGCTCTCAACTACTTGCCTTGACCGTCTGTCAGTAGCCAGTAGCGTGCGAGTGCTGCGAGTGCCGCTGGGCACAGGCAACACAGGCCTAGGGAAACACAACGGCAAGCACATCCAAGCCTCTGCTGCTGGCCGTTGGAGAAAGGGACGTGACAGAGCTGGTCAACGGGTTGCAGTGCACTTGGATACCTCTGCAAACCATGCCATCCAAGCATGTTGCGTGGCATGCACAAGAAGCAAGGCTTGCAGGATGCAGCTGTGAAGATGTTTGAGTCGTTCTGGTGTCCTACTGGCAGATGGTTTGTGTTGTGTCTTCAACTGGCTGATGAGCAAGGCTGCTGCGGCTGCTGCTGCTTCTACTGCAACTGCTGCTGCTTCTGCTGTTTTTGTTGCCGCAGGTAGTGCCCTGCATCCCAGCAAGCGCTCTGACTGCTATCTGATGGCTGCCTGCTGGTGTTCGACCTGCAACAGCCCACCATGCATGCAGTAGCAAGCTGTACCAGCTTGGCGAGGCTGTCTGCTGCTGCTACAACAGTACTGCCTAACTGCGGTTGGAAAGAGATGAATCATTACTTGAATCTCGATTATTCAGCGTCTTTCGCTGCTGAAACACGCCGCTGAATTATCGCGCGCTTTTACTCGCGGTGAAATTTTCAGCAGCAGCGAGGGGATAATGCCGAAAATCACTGAAAGAGCACTGAAAAAGCTACGCTGTTACGCAAATTCAGCGTTTTCAGCAACATTCAGCAACATTAACTGCGAGGATTCAGCGGTGAATGTTGCTGAATTCACCAGCTGCCAGTGGCTGAAAGTTGCTGAAACAGGGGGGTCAGCTCACAGTGGGGTGACACCGCATCAGATAGCAGCAGTGCACAAAAGCAGCCACCAAAGCAGGTGCCTGCTTCATCGAATATCCATACATGCATGCAGGCACCGTGTGTACAGTAGTGGAACAAGCAGTTTGTGTTTTGGTTGTAGAGTTGGTTTGAGCATGTATTTCATGGTAGGTGATATTGTAAGGGTATATGTCATACGTCAGAGAGTTGTTAACCGGCACCTTAGGCAAACTATTACAAGACAAGCAACTGAATCATGCAAACAACTCAGTCTACCAACAGTCCTACTAACTCTGCAATCCTGCAAACACCATAGTCATGCAAACATCACGGACCTGCAAACACGTGTGCACAGCAGGCCTACACCAAAATATCATGTGTGTGTGCCTTCCGATTCCTCCGGAAACAACGTCAAAAACCTTTGCATGATATCTTCATACAAGGCTTTTGGATGTACCGCACCGAACATGTCCGGGTGTAAGCGTAGGAAATTCAAAAGTTTCCGACGCAACCCTGGCAGTGGGTAACCATTTAGGTGCATGCGTGCGAGTAGTAGTCCACACTCATACACAAAATTATCTCTATCCTGTATCAATTCTCTGTATCTATGCAACTGCCCAACGAGAATACTATTTCCCACATTGTACCCAACATCACTCGTTACATGTGTGTATTGAGCTATGGGGATACCTTCATGACATTCCTCTCGTTGCTTATCATAAAGCTCAGTGTGTGATTTCACACACCTTTTCATAAGACCTGTGAGCTCATCCAGCACCTCGTATATGATCGTAACTAAGCGCAAGTCCAACGTGGCAAAAGACCACATATCTGCATGCGTGGGCTCTAGAGTCAGGCAGTCGTCAGGATAAATTCCCGTCAACAAGCCTCCCAGTATGCTGTTTCTACGGTACAACAAATGCTTCATAAATGGGTTGCATGCCGCTGATAGATCGTCCACAAACCTGAAAGTGAAGGGAAATTGCTTCAGCACATACAAGGCCATGTTGCCATCAAACCTAGTAGCCTCCACATGACTGGTAACCCATGCTGGGGTACCCTGTTGTGCAGGTTCAAACAGTGGGGTAGGGTACGAACCTAGCATCCCAGATATGAGACAAAGCCACATAGCACACAAACAGAAAGCCATGCTGGCACAGCAACCTGCTGCTTGTGGTAGGTACAGCAAGGCACAGCTGCTGAACCTGCTGCCTTGGTTTGCTTGCATGTCAGCTGTCCTGCAGGCACCTCACCTGCTTGCAGCGCCCGCTCCAAACTGCTAGTTTTTTTCAGCTCCAGAATTCAGCGTGATCACACAAGATGAATGTCTGCAGGAGAGTGTGTGGACTGGCAGCACTCAACCAACTGTGCTCAACCACCCTAGCTGCACACGCGCAGCAGCTGCCTGTAATGCTGAAACGTTGATCGGTGATAAGCAACAAGATTAGCAGCAGCAGCGCAGCGCACAACGTACAGGGCCAGACAGCAGACCGCAACAACAGCGGCAGGGCACTTGGCACACCACAGCTGCAGAGCCCGATCAGCCAGCAGGTGCTGCCCAGAAGTAGAAACGGTTACATAAATACATATGTGCAGGCAGCAGCGCCCTATAGCAGCAGAAAGCAGCAGATAACAGACCCGCGAAAATTCAAAGAGTCGGGGCGCAGCAGGTGGTTTGCAAGCACTTTACTCAAGTTACACAGCACCCCATATAGTGGCTCAATTTGATTTAGATTCGTTGTTGAAAGTTGCATTTAATGAGTATGCTGCCTTTGCGCTACTTTCGTACCAGTGCCTAGTGAAGGCTGGTCAAACTCCAGGTTGCTGCAAACATTAGGTTGACCTGACATGTTATTTCTGTTTGCACTGCTAGCAGAAGCACAGCTGACTCCTGCATATGTTTTGAATCCATGGCTGCAGGGTGGCTGTCCATGGTGCGCAAGCACCCTTTGGGATGGGAGAGCAACCGCAAGTCAACGGGCGCGCGGGTGGCGGCGGTGGTGGCGGTGCTCACGATGCTAGCCATCGCCGGCAGTCCAAAGGGTGCGGCAGGCTATTACAGAGTACACTTTCCTAAGCATGCTGCTCAAATCAAACAGGACCTGAATTCCTTCTGCATGACCCACTACAAGAACTTCAAGCAGTATGGCACGGTGGCAACTCCCAAGCACAAGGGCAGACCCCCAAAAGTCCCAGATGACGTGGCATTAAAGGCCAGTGAAACATTCAAAGCTGGCAAGGTAGTCAAGGCCTACCCAAGTGCAGAAGCAAAGAAGAAAGTCGACGTGCATGTATGGTGGACATCAATCAAACTTGCTTGTCAGGAAAATGAGTACCTGGGTGGCCTATGCAGGAAGTACAACATCAGGCCCAAGCAACTGCTGAAGCGCATGAAAGCTGTTGACCCCAACCTGGTGCGCAGAAGAATAGATGTGAAGATGGACCTGACAGACAAGCAGAAAGACAGGAGAAAGGCTGCAGCAGAGAGGCTCTACAAGATGTTCCAGGATGAGCCAGACTTGCTGAGCAGAATTTATTTTGTTGATGAGTGCAAACTCTGGATGTCCAACCTAGCAGGCGGCGCCATCAAGGTGTATTGCGATGCACATGATGCAAACGTACATGCTGTGCTACCATGCAAGTGGATGCGCAAGGGCCAGGACAACAAACCAGTCAAGCTACACTTTGTGTGCGCCGTCAACGCGGTGCACGGCGCTGTCTACTGCAAGTTCACCACCGGCACAACAGACAACATTGACCACGTTGGCAACCCCAACACACCATACTATGTGAGTGTGTGCTGCTATTACTTAGATGCGCGCCATTGAAAGACATGCCAGCTGTTGCGTTCTGTGTACACACAACGTGGCAGTGCATCTCGCAGTGCCTCAGGGAAGGCGCGCTGCACACCGCGGCCTGCGCTGACCATAACAGCAGAGTAGCTTGGTGACAGCACAATGACACCACCCCCAGCAGCAAGCTGGAAACCAGTCTCCAGGGAATCCTGCCAGTCACTTTCACATGTGCGCACCCGCAGCACACTGCCGCCTGCTGGCAGGAACTTGGCATACGCAGCAGCACAGAAGGCAACGTCGCGCTGCAACAGCTTCTCTGTGCTGTTGTCATACATACCAGTGTCATGGCATGTCCCATCTGCTTGAATCAGCACGCTGCGCTGCGCATGCAAGAAATCGACCCGGCCTCGCCACCACCCTACTGCCACTTGCGCGCACATGCTGTCACATATTCCCAACCTGTACAGCTTGCGCATCAGCTGCTCCTCACTTGCAGGCATGTTGCGTGCGCCTGTGCCACCCACTTTAGGCATCAAACATGCACACTGCTTGCACTCCAGAGCTGCTTCAGTTGCGGCAGCGCGCGGCTCGCAGAACTTGAAGTGCTGCACACCTGGCAGGCAGCCCGTCATGGCCCAGTACAGTGGCCGCTTGCGTATCCCCAAGCTGATGATCCTGGGCCTGCTTTTACCATCTGCCTCAAGCCTGATGAATGGGCGTCCCTTTTCATCCACTTGCACATTCAGCTGCGCTGCTGCTAACAAGGCTTTCCGCTGCCAACCCGGCAAAACCTGCACCTGCAGTTGAAGAGGCAGAAGAAGAAGAAGAACGTGAAGGCCAAGAGCATGACACAGCTGGAGTTTGTCCACTGCATGAAGGAGCTTGCAGAGAAGGCTAACCAACAGCAGCGCGCGCGCGGCACTACGCCGCTGTACATCTTCGACAACCCCAGTGTTCATGTCGGGCAGGATGCCGCAGAGCTCCTAGCTGCAGTTGGCATCAGCCCAGAGCAGGTGCTGCAAATTGCACCCTACTCCCCAGACTTCAACCAGCCCATTGAGCATGCATTCGGCAGCCTCAAGGCTAGCTTCCGCAACCATCTGTACAACACCTACCAGCTGACTGGTGCAGATGTATCACCGCGTGATCTGCAGCGGACGCTGCGTGACATATTCATGAACATCACACCTGCCTCTGTCATGGCTGATGCACTGAGGCTGCCAGATTTGTGGGATGTGGTGCGCAGCAGGCTGGACAGGGTGTTTGTATGCCGTGACAACAAGCAGCGCACGGGTACGGCTGGCAACTGGCCTAGGGATGATCAGCGCTGAGCACGCTGCTGCTGCTGCTGCTGCAGGGCTTAGAATGTATATGGCTGCTGGCTGCACTCTAGACAGCTAGCAGCTGTCAGCAGGTCGTTGATTGACACTCCCTGCAAGCTCACCTTTCTGACAGCTCCTCTGCTGGTTGGGCTCCTGTGTGTGCGCACCGCACGGCGCCGGCAATGTGCTGGTGCCATGCTGTAGCTGGGTGGTTATGTCTCTGTTTTCAACTGTATGCCAGCATGGACAGCCACAGGCATGATAAGTTGATAGATTGTTATCTGATAATAATTGTCAGATGGTGTATTGGTGCATAGACTGGCCCAGAGTGAAAAGCGCGCGCGCGTGGCAAGGCAGTTCTGCCAGGGCAGCAGTGCTGTTGATGGGCAGTTCACATGCAGGCGAGTTGAGCCAATGTGCGTGAATGATTGTACTTGTTACGGCTAAAATTAATTATTGTACGTGCTAACATGTGCTTCATGCAGCTCCAGCTACTGAACCACACGTTACTTGTCTCAACGGTTGCCCTACCAAGCAGGATGCTTTGATGTTGCTGCACTCTTGGCATTGTAATAACATCTATTCAAGTATTTAATTGAGCTGACGCACGGCAGGAGAAAGCTGTGTTTGAGTCAGGTAATCCGTGACGGGGAAGTGCTGCCGAATCAGCCACTCTCGATGCAGACAGCTGTCACGCTGCAAACTTATCCTCATACATAACAGCTGATTCTTACATCTTACTGGGCCGAGAATTTTCTCCGGTGGGACGCCGGGCAGCCAGCCTGGTCACGGAGCCAGTGAGTCCAAGACACCTGTGCAGGCTATGCCAGCTCGATCGTGCTGCGGCAGCAACAGCAGACAATTCGGATTGCTTTTAAAACGTCTTTCAAGACAAGGCTGTGCTCTGAATGTGCTTTTGTGAATTTAGCAGCAGCACTGCATGACCACCAGGCTGCTGCTGCTGCTGTCTTGCCTGGCAAAGTGTGCATTCGAAAAACAGAGGCTACAGCAGGTGACAGCACCCTCCTCTGAGCTGCACTCTGCTGTCTGCTGCTGAATGTGCTGCTGGCCAGGCAGGTCCCAGCAATTGCAAACAACAGTAATGCAGGATTTGGGACAGCTGCACCACCAGCAGCAGTTGCAGCAGGCCTGCTATAACATAAAAAGGTGGGCAGGCATTTCATCAACTTTGCCCAGAAACAGCAGCAGCAGGATTGCAATGCAGGCTGAGAACTGCTGCAGCAAAGGAAGATGTGCATTTTTGCCTTCAGTGGGGTAGGGTACGAACCTAGCATCCCAGATATGAGACAAAGCCACATAGCACACAAACAGAAAGCCATGCTGGCACAGCAACCTGCTGCTTGTGGTAGGTACAGCAAGGCACAGCTGCTGAACCTGCTGCCTTGGTTTGCTTGCATGTCAGCTGTCCTGCAGGCACCTCACCTGCTTGCAGCGCCCGCTCCAAACTGCTAGTTTTTTTCAGCTCCAGAATTCAGCGTGATCACACAAGATGAATGTCTGCAGGAGAGTGTGTGGACTGGCAGCACTCAACCAACTGTGCTCAACCACCCTAGCTGCACACGCGCAGCAGCTGCCTGTAATGCTGAAACGTTGATCGGTGATAAGCAACAAGATTAGCAGCAGCAGCGCAGCGCACAACGTACAGGGCCAGACAGCAGACCGCAACAACAGCGGCAGGGCACTTGGCACACCACAGCTGCAGAGCCCGATCAGCCAGCAGGTGCTGCCCAGAAGTAGAAACGGTTACATAAATACATATGTGCAGGCAGCAGCGCCCTATAGCAGCAGAAAGCAGCAGATAACAGACCCGCGAAAATTCAAAGAGTCGGGGCGCAGCAGGTGGTTTGCAAGCACTTTACTCAAGTTACACAGCACCCCATATAGTGGCTCAATTTGATTTAGATTCGTTGTTGAAAGTTGCATTTAATGAGTATGCTGCCTTTGCGCTACTTTCGTACCAGTGCCTAGTGAAGGCTGGTCAAACTCCAGGTTGCTGCAAACATTAGGTTGACCTGACATGTTATTTCTGTTTGCACTGCTAGCAGAAGCACAGCTGACTCCTGCATATGTTTTGAATCCATGGCTGCAGGGTGGCTGTCCATGGTGCGCAAGCACCCTTTGGGATGGGAGAGCAACCGCAAGTCAACGGGCGCGCGGGTGGCGGCGGTGGTGGCGGTGCTCACGATGCTAGCCATCGCCGGCAGTCCAAAGGGTGCGGCAGGCTATTACAGAGTACACTTTCCTAAGCATGCTGCTCAAATCAAACAGGACCTGAATTCCTTCTGCATGACCCACTACAAGAACTTCAAGCAGTATGGCACGGTGGCAACTCCCAAGCACAAGGGCAGACCCCCAAAAGTCCCAGATGACGTGGCATTAAAGGCCAGTGAAACATTCAAAGCTGGCAAGGTAGTCAAGGCCTACCCAAGTGCAGAAGCAAAGAAGAAAGTCGACGTGCATGTATGGTGGACATCAATCAAACTTGCTTGTCAGGAAAATGAGTACCTGGGTGGCCTATGCAGGAAGTACAACATCAGGCCCAAGCAACTGCTGAAGCGCATGAAAGCTGTTGACCCCAACCTGGTGCGCAGAAGAATAGATGTGAAGATGGACCTGACAGACAAGCAGAAAGACAGGAGAAAGGCTGCAGCAGAGAGGCTCTACAAGATGTTCCAGGATGAGCCAGACTTGCTGAGCAGAATTTATTTTGTTGATGAGTGCAAACTCTGGATGTCCAACCTAGCAGGCGGCGCCATCAAGGTGTATTGCGATGCACATGATGCAAACGTACATGCTGTGCTACCATGCAAGTGGATGCGCAAGGGCCAGGACAACAAACCAGTCAAGCTACACTTTGTGTGCGCCGTCAACGCGGTGCACGGCGCTGTCTACTGCAAGTTCACCACCGGCACAACAGACAACATTGACCACGTTGGCAACCCCAACACACCATACTATGTGAGTGTGTGCTGCTATTACTTAGATGCGCGCCATTGAAAGACATGCCAGCTGTTGCGTTCTGTGTACACACAACGTGGCAGTGCATCTCGCAGTGCCTCAGGGAAGGCGCGCTGCACACCGCGGCCTGCGCTGACCATAACAGCAGAGTAGCTTGGTGACAGCACAATGACACCACCCCCAGCAGCAAGCTGGAAACCAGTCTCCAGGGAATCCTGCCAGTCACTTTCACATGTGCGCACCCGCAGCACACTGCCGCCTGCTGGCAGGAACTTGGCATACGCAGCAGCACAGAAGGCAACGTCGCGCTGCAACAGCTTCTCTGTGCTGTTGTCATACATACCAGTGTCATGGCATGTCCCATCTGCTTGAATCAGCACGCTGCGCTGCGCATGCAAGAAATCGACCCGGCCTCGCCACCACCCTACTGCCACTTGCGCGCACATGCTGTCACATATTCCCAACCTGTACAGCTTGCGCATCAGCTGCTCCTCACTTGCAGGCATGTTGCGTGCGCCTGTGCCACCCACTTTAGGCATCAAACATGCACACTGCTTGCACTCCAGAGCTGCTTCAGTTGCGGCAGCGCGCGGCTCGCAGAACTTGAAGTGCTGCACACCTGGCAGGCAGCCCGTCATGGCCCAGTACAGTGGCCGCTTGCGTATCCCCAAGCTGATGATCCTGGGCCTGCTTTTACCATCTGCCTCAAGCCTGATGAATGGGCGTCCCTTTTCATCCACTTGCACATTCAGCTGCGCTGCTGCTAACAAGGCTTTCCGCTGCCAACCCGGCAAAACCTGCACCTGCAGTTGAAGAGGCAGAAGAAGAAGAAGAACGTGAAGGCCAAGAGCATGACACAGCTGGAGTTTGTCCACTGCATGAAGGAGCTTGCAGAGAAGGCTAACCAACAGCAGCGCGCGCGCGGCACTACGCCGCTGTACATCTTCGACAACCCCAGTGTTCATGTCGGGCAGGATGCCGCAGAGCTCCTAGCTGCAGTTGGCATCAGCCCAGAGCAGGTGCTGCAAATTGCACCCTACTCCCCAGACTTCAACCAGCCCATTGAGCATGCATTCGGCAGCCTCAAGGCTAGCTTCCGCAACCATCTGTACAACACCTACCAGCTGACTGGTGCAGATGTATCACCGCGTGATCTGCAGCGGACGCTGCGTGACATATTCATGAACATCACACCTGCCTCTGTCATGGCTGATGCACTGAGGCTGCCAGATTTGTGGGATGTGGTGCGCAGCAGGCTGGACAGGGTGTTTGTATGCCGTGACAACAAGCAGCGCACGGGTACGGCTGGCAACTGGCCTAGGGATGATCAGCGCTGAGCACGCTGCTGCTGCTGCTGCTGCAGGGCTTAGAATGTATATGGCTGCTGGCTGCACTCTAGACAGCTAGCAGCTGTCAGCAGGTCGTTGATTGACACTCCCTGCAAGCTCACCTTTCTGACAGCTCCTCTGCTGGTTGGGCTCCTGTGTGTGCGCACCGCACGGCGCCGGCAATGTGCTGGTGCCATGCTGTAGCTGGGTGGTTATGTCTCTGTTTTCAACTGTATGCCAGCATGGACAGCCACAGGCATGATAAGTTGATAGATTGTTATCTGATAATAATTGTCAGATGGTGTATTGGTGCATAGACTGGCCCAGAGTGAAAAGCGCGCGCGCGTGGCAAGGCAGTTCTGCCAGGGCAGCAGTGCTGTTGATGGGCAGTTCACATGCAGGCGAGTTGAGCCAATGTGCGTGAATGATTGTACTTGTTACGGCTAAAATTAATTATTGTACGTGCTAACATGTGCTTCATGCAGCTCCAGCTACTGAACCACACGTTACTTGTCTCAACGGTTGCCCTACCAAGCAGGATGCTTTGATGTTGCTGCACTCTTGGCATTGTAATAACATCTATTCAAGTATTTAATTGAGCTGACGCACGGCAGGAGAAAGCTGTGTTTGAGTCAGGTAATCCGTGACGGGGAAGTGCTGCCGAATCAGCCACTCTCGATGCAGACAGCTGTCACGCTGCAAACTTATCCTCATACATAACAGCTGATTCTTACATCTTACTGGGCCGAGAATTTTCTCCGGTGGGACGCCGGGCAGCCAGCCTGGTCACGGAGCCAGTGAGTCCAAGACACCTGTGCAGGCTATGCCAGCTCGATCGTGCTGCGGCAGCAACAGCAGACAATTCGGATTGCTTTTAAAACGTCTTTCAAGACAAGGCTGTGCTCTGAATGTGCTTTTGTGAATTTAGCAGCAGCACTGCATGACCACCAGGCTGCTGCTGCTGCTGTCTTGCCTGGCAAAGTGTGCATTCGAAAAACAGAGGCTACAGCAGGTGACAGCACCCTCCTCTGAGCTGCACTCTGCTGTCTGCTGCTGAATGTGCTGCTGGCCAGGCAGGTCCCAGCAATTGCAAACAACAGTAATGCAGGATTTGGGACAGCTGCACCACCAGCAGCAGTTGCAGCAGGCCTGCTATAACATAAAAAGGTGGGCAGGCATTTCATCAACTTTGCCCAGAAACAGCAGCAGCAGGATTGCAATGCAGGCTGAGAACTGCTGCAGCAAAGGAAGATGTGCATTTTTGCCTTCAGTGGGGTAGGGTACGAACCTAGCATCCCAGATATGAGACAAAGCCACATAGCACACAAACAGAAAGCCATGCTGGCACAGCAACCTGCTGCTTGTGGTAGGTACAGCAAGGCACAGCTGCTGAACCTGCTGCCTTGGTTTGCTTGCATGTCAGCTGTCCTGCAGGCACCTCACCTGCTTGCAGCGCCCGCTCCAAACTGCTAGTTTTTTTCAGCTCCAGAATTCAGCGTGATCACACAAGATGAATGTCTGCAGGAGAGTGTGTGGACTGGCAGCACTCAACCAACTGTGCTCAACCACCCTAGCTGCACACGCGCAGCAGCTGCCTGTAATGCTGAAACGTTGATCGGTGATAAGCAACAAGATTAGCAGCAGCAGCGCAGCGCACAACGTACAGGGCCAGACAGCAGACCGCAACAACAGCGGCAGGGCACTTGGCACACCACAGCTGCAGAGCCCGATCAGCCAGCAGGTGCTGCCCAGAAGTAGAAACGGTTACATAAATACATATGTGCAGGCAGCAGCGCCCTATAGCAGCAGAAAGCAGCAGATAACAGACCCGCGAAAATTCAAAGAGTCGGGGCGCAGCAGGTGGTTTGCAAGCACTTTACTCAAGTTACACAGCACCCCATATAGTGGCTCAATTTGATTTAGATTCGTTGTTGAAAGTTGCATTTAATGAGTATGCTGCCTTTGCGCTACTTT
The DNA here is from genome assembly GCA_030272155.1 of Tetradesmus obliquus. Taxonomy (NCBI): domain Eukaryota; kingdom Viridiplantae; phylum Chlorophyta; class Chlorophyceae; order Sphaeropleales; family Scenedesmaceae; genus Tetradesmus; species Tetradesmus obliquus. The sequence goes on along the minus strand of CP126200.1, from coordinate 449,785 downwards.
CGTACCAGTGCCTAGTGAAGGCTGGTCAAACTCCAGGTTGCTGCAAACATTAGGTTGACCTGACATGTTATTTCTGTTTGCACTGCTAGCAGAAGCACAGCTGACTCCTGCATATGTTTTGAATCCATGGCTGCAGGGTGGCTGTCCATGGTGCGCAAGCACCCTTTGGGATGGGAGAGCAACCGCAAGTCAACGGGCGCGCGGGTGGCGGCGGTGGTGGCGGTGCTCACGATGCTAGCCATCGCCGGCAGTCCAAAGGGTGCGGCAGGCTATTACAGAGTACACTTTCCTAAGCATGCTGCTCAAATCAAACAGGACCTGAATTCCTTCTGCATGACCCACTACAAGAACTTCAAGCAGTATGGCACGGTGGCAACTCCCAAGCACAAGGGCAGACCCCCAAAAGTCCCAGATGACGTGGCATTAAAGGCCAGTGAAACATTCAAAGCTGGCAAGGTAGTCAAGGCCTACCCAAGTGCAGAAGCAAAGAAGAAAGTCGACGTGCATGTATGGTGGACATCAATCAAACTTGCTTGTCAGGAAAATGAGTACCTGGGTGGCCTATGCAGGAAGTACAACATCAGGCCCAAGCAACTGCTGAAGCGCATGAAAGCTGTTGACCCCAACCTGGTGCGCAGAAGAATAGATGTGAAGATGGACCTGACAGACAAGCAGAAAGACAGGAGAAAGGCTGCAGCAGAGAGGCTCTACAAGATGTTCCAGGATGAGCCAGACTTGCTGAGCAGAATTTATTTTGTTGATGAGTGCAAACTCTGGATGTCCAACCTAGCAGGCGGCGCCATCAAGGTGTATTGCGATGCACATGATGCAAACGTACATGCTGTGCTACCATGCAAGTGGATGCGCAAGGGCCAGGACAACAAACCAGTCAAGCTACACTTTGTGTGCGCCGTCAACGCGGTGCACGGCGCTGTCTACTGCAAGTTCACCACCGGCACAACAGACAACATTGACCACGTTGGCAACCCCAACACACCATACTATGTGAGTGTGTGCTGCTATTACTTAGATGCGCGCCATTGAAAGACATGCCAGCTGTTGCGTTCTGTGTACACACAACGTGGCAGTGCATCTCGCAGTGCCTCAGGGAAGGCGCGCTGCACACCGCGGCCTGCGCTGACCATAACAGCAGAGTAGCTTGGTGACAGCACAATGACACCACCCCCAGCAGCAAGCTGGAAACCAGTCTCCAGGGAATCCTGCCAGTCACTTTCACATGTGCGCACCCGCAGCACACTGCCGCCTGCTGGCAGGAACTTGGCATACGCAGCAGCACAGAAGGCAACGTCGCGCTGCAACAGCTTCTCTGTGCTGTTGTCATACATACCAGTGTCATGGCATGTCCCATCTGCTTGAATCAGCACGCTGCGCTGCGCATGCAAGAAATCGACCCGGCCTCGCCACCACCCTACTGCCACTTGCGCGCACATGCTGTCACATATTCCCAACCTGTACAGCTTGCGCATCAGCTGCTCCTCACTTGCAGGCATGTTGCGTGCGCCTGTGCCACCCACTTTAGGCATCAAACATGCACACTGCTTGCACTCCAGAGCTGCTTCAGTTGCGGCAGCGCGCGGCTCGCAGAACTTGAAGTGCTGCACACCTGGCAGGCAGCCCGTCATGGCCCAGTACAGTGGCCGCTTGCGTATCCCCAAGCTGATGATCCTGGGCCTGCTTTTACCATCTGCCTCAAGCCTGATGAATGGGCGTCCCTTTTCATCCACTTGCACATTCAGCTGCGCTGCTGCTAACAAGGCTTTCCGCTGCCAACCCGGCAAAACCTGCACCTGCAGTTGAAGAGGCAGAAGAAGAAGAAGAACGTGAAGGCCAAGAGCATGACACAGCTGGAGTTTGTCCACTGCATGAAGGAGCTTGCAGAGAAGGCTAACCAACAGCAGCGCGCGCGCGGCACTACGCCGCTGTACATCTTCGACAACCCCAGTGTTCATGTCGGGCAGGATGCCGCAGAGCTCCTAGCTGCAGTTGGCATCAGCCCAGAGCAGGTGCTGCAAATTGCACCCTACTCCCCAGACTTCAACCAGCCCATTGAGCATGCATTCGGCAGCCTCAAGGCTAGCTTCCGCAACCATCTGTACAACACCTACCAGCTGACTGGTGCAGATGTATCACCGCGTGATCTGCAGCGGACGCTGCGTGACATATTCATGAACATCACACCTGCCTCTGTCATGGCTGATGCACTGAGGCTGCCAGATTTGTGGGATGTGGTGCGCAGCAGGCTGGACAGGGTGTTTGTATGCCGTGACAACAAGCAGCGCACGGGTACGGCTGGCAACTGGCCTAGGGATGATCAGCGCTGAGCACGCTGCTGCTGCTGCTGCTGCAGGGCTTAGAATGTATATGGCTGCTGGCTGCACTCTAGACAGCTAGCAGCTGTCAGCAGGTCGTTGATTGACACTCCCTGCAAGCTCACCTTTCTGACAGCTCCTCTGCTGGTTGGGCTCCTGTGTGTGCGCACCGCACGGCGCCGGCAATGTGCTGGTGCCATGCTGTAGCTGGGTGGTTATGTCTCTGTTTTCAACTGTATGCCAGCATGGACAGCCACAGGCATGATAAGTTGATAGATTGTTATCTGATAATAATTGTCAGATGGTGTATTGGTGCATAGACTGGCCCAGAGTGAAAAGCGCGCGCGCGTGGCAAGGCAGTTCTGCCAGGGCAGCAGTGCTGTTGATGGGCAGTTCACATGCAGGCGAGTTGAGCCAATGTGCGTGAATGATTGTACTTGTTACGGCTAAAATTAATTATTGTACGTGCTAACATGTGCTTCATGCAGCTCCAGCTACTGAACCACACGTTACTTGTCTCAACGGTTGCCCTACCAAGCAGGATGCTTTGATGTTGCTGCACTCTTGGCATTGTAATAACATCTATTCAAGTATTTAATTGAGCTGACGCACGGCAGGAGAAAGCTGTGTTTGAGTCAGGTAATCCGTGACGGGGAAGTGCTGCCGAATCAGCCACTCTCGATGCAGACAGCTGTCACGCTGCAAACTTATCCTCATACATAACAGCTGATTCTTACATCTTACTGGGCCGAGAATTTTCTCCGGTGGGACGCCGGGCAGCCAGCCTGGTCACGGAGCCAGTGAGTCCAAGACACCTGTGCAGGCTATGCCAGCTCGATCGTGCTGCGGCAGCAACAGCAGACAATTCGGATTGCTTTTAAAACGTCTTTCAAGACAAGGCTGTGCTCTGAATGTGCTTTTGTGAATTTAGCAGCAGCACTGCATGACCACCAGGCTGCTGCTGCTGCTGTCTTGCCTGGCAAAGTGTGCATTCGAAAAACAGAGGCTACAGCAGGTGACAGCACCCTCCTCTGAGCTGCACTCTGCTGTCTGCTGCTGAATGTGCTGCTGGCCAGGCAGGTCCCAGCAATTGCAAACAACAGTAATGCAGGATTTGGGACAGCTGCACCACCAGCAGCAGTTGCAGCAGGCCTGCTATAACATAAAAAGGTGGGCAGGCATTTCATCAACTTTGCCCAGAAACAGCAGCAGCAGGATTGCAATGCAGGCTGAGAACTGCTGCAGCAAAGGAAGATGTGCATTTTTGCCTTCAGTGGGGTAGGGTACGAACCTAGCATCCCAGATATGAGACAAAGCCACATAGCACACAAACAGAAAGCCATGCTGGCACAGCAACCTGCTGCTTGTGGTAGGTACAGCAAGGCACAGCTGCTGAACCTGCTGCCTTGGTTTGCTTGCATGTCAGCTGTCCTGCAGGCACCTCACCTGCTTGCAGCGCCCGCTCCAAACTGCTAGTTTTTTTCAGCTCCAGAATTCAGCGTGATCACACAAGATGAATGTCTGCAGGAGAGTGTGTGGACTGGCAGCACTCAACCAACTGTGCTCAACCACCCTAGCTGCACACGCGCAGCAGCTGCCTGTAATGCTGAAACGTTGATCGGTGATAAGCAACAAGATTAGCAGCAGCAGCGCAGCGCACAACGTACAGGGCCAGACAGCAGACCGCAACAACAGCGGCAGGGCACTTGGCACACCACAGCTGCAGAGCCCGATCAGCCAGCAGGTGCTGCCCAGAAGTAGAAACGGTTACATAAATACATATGTGCAGGCAGCAGCGCCCTATAGCAGCAGAAAGCAGCAGATAACAGACCCGCGAAAATTCAAAGAGTCGGGGCGCAGCAGGTGGTTTGCAAGCACTTTACTCAAGTTACACAGCACCCCATATAGTGGCTCAATTTGATTTAGATTCGTTGTTGAAAGTTGCATTTAATGAGTATGCTGCCTTTGCGCTACTTTCGTACCAGTGCCTAGTGAAGGCTGGTCAAACTCCAGGTTGCTGCAAACATTGGGTTGACCTGACATGTTATTTCTGTTTGCACTGCTAGCAGAAGCACAGCTGACTCCTGCATATGTTTTGAATCCATGGCTGCAGGGTGGCTGTCCATGGTGCGCAAGCACCCTTTGGGATGGGAGAGCAACCGCAAGTCAACGGGCGCGCGGGTGGCGGCGGTGGTGGCGGTGCTCACGATGCTAGCCATCGCCGGCAGTCCAAAGGGTGCGGCAGGCTATTACAGAGTACACTTTCCTAAGCATGCTGCTCAAATCAAACAGGACCTGAATTCCTTCTGCATGACCCACTACAAGAACTTCAAGCAGTATGGCACGGTGGCAACTCCCAAGCACAAGGGCAGACCCCCAAAAGTCCCAGATGACGTGGCATTAAAGGCCAGTGAAACATTCAAAGCTGGCAAGGTAGTCAAGGCCTACCCAAGTGCAGAAGCAAAGAAGAAAGTCGACGTGCATGTATGGTGGACATCAATCAAACTTGCTTGTCAGGAAAATGAGTACCTGGGTGGCCTATGCAGGAAGTACAACATCAGGCCCAAGCAACTGCTGAAGCGCATGAAAGCTGTTGACCCCAACCTGGTGCGCAGAAGAATAGATGTGAAGATGGACCTGACAGACAAGCAGAAAGACAGGAGAAAGGCTGCAGCAGAGAGGCTCTACAAGATGTTCCAGGATGAGCCAGACTTGCTGAGCAGAATTTATTTTGTTGATGAGTGCAAACTCTGGATGTCCAACCTAGCAGGCGGCGCCATCAAGGTGTATTGCGATGCACATGATGCAAACGTACATGCTGTGCTACCATGCAAGTGGATGCGCAAGGGCCAGGACAACAAACCAGTCAAGCTACACTTTGTGTGCGCCGTCAACGCGGTGCACGGCGCTGTCTACTGCAAGTTCACCACCGGCACAACAGACAACATTGACCACGTTGGCAACCCCAACACACCATACTATGTGAGTGTGTGCTGCTATTACTTAGATGCGCGCCATTGAAAGACATGCCAGCTGTTGCGTTCTGTGTACACACAACGTGGCAGTGCATCTCGCAGTGCCTCAGGGAAGGCGCGCTGCACACCGCGGCCTGCGCTGACCATAACAGCAGAGTAGCTTGGTGACAGCACAATGACACCACCCCCAGCAGCAAGCTGGAAACCAGTCTCCAGGGAATCCTGCCAGTCACTTTCACATGTGCGCACCCGCAGCACACTGCCGCCTGCTGGCAGGAACTTGGCATACGCAGCAGCACAGAAGGCAACGTCGCGCTGCAACAGCTTCTCTGTGCTGTTGTCATACATACCAGTGTCATGGCATGTCCCATCTGCTTGAATCAGCACGCTGCGCTGCGCATGCAAGAAATCGACCCGGCCTCGCCACCACCCTACTGCCACTTGCGCGCACATGCTGTCACATATTCCCAACCTGTACAGCTTGCGCATCAGCTGCTCCTCACTTGCAGGCATGTTGCGTGCGCCTGTGCCACCCACTTTAGGCATCAAACATGCACACTGCTTGCACTCCAGAGCTGCTTCAGTTGCGGCAGCGCGCGGCTCGCAGAACTTGAAGTGCTGCACACCTGGCAGGCAGCCCGTCATGGCCCAGTACAGTGGCCGCTTGCGTATCCCCAAGCTGATGATCCTGGGCCTGCTTTTACCATCTGCCTCAAGCCTGATGAATGGGCGTCCCTTTTCATCCACTTGCACATTCAGCTGCGCTGCTGCTAACAAGGCTTTCCGCTGCCAACCCGGCAAAACCTGCACCTGCAGTTGAAGAGGCAGAAGAAGAAGAAGAACGTGAAGGCCAAGAGCATGACACAGCTGGAGTTTGTCCACTGCATGAAGGAGCTTGCAGAGAAGGCTAACCAACAGCAGCGCGCGCGCGGCACTACGCCGCTGTACATCTTCGACAACCCCAGTGTTCATGTCGGGCAGGATGCCGCAGAGCTCCTAGCTGCAGTTGGCATCAGCCCAGAGCAGGTGCTGCAAATTGCACCCTACTCCCCAGACTTCAACCAGCCCATTGAGCATGCATTCGGCAGCCTCAAGGCTAGCTTCCGCAACCATCTGTACAACACCTACCAGCTGACTGGTGCAGATGTATCACCGCGTGATCTGCAGCGGACGCTGCGTGACATATTCATGAACATCACACCTGCCTCTGTCATGGCTGATGCACTGAGGCTGCCAGATTTGTGGGATGTGGTGCGCAGCAGGCTGGACAGGGTGTTTGTATGCCGTGACAACAAGCAGCGCACGGGTACGGCTGGCAACTGGCCTAGGGATGATCAGCGCTGAGCACGCTGCTGCTGCTGCTGCTGCAGGGCTTAGAATGTATATGGCTGCTGGCTGCACTCTAGACAGCTAGCAGCTGTCAGCAGGTCGTTGATTGACACTCCCTGCAAGCTCACCTTTCTGACAGCTCCTCTGCTGGTTGGGCTCCTGTGTGTGCGCACCGCACGGCGCCGGCAATGTGCTGGTGCCATGCTGTAGCTGGGTGGTTATGTCTCTGTTTTCAACTGTATGCCAGCATGGACAGCCACAGGCATGATAAGTTGATAGATTGTTATCTGATAATAATTGTCAGATGGTGTATTGGTGCATAGACTGGCCCAGAGTGAAAAGCGCGCGCGCGTGGCAAGGCAGTTCTGCCAGGGCAGCAGTGCTGTTGATGGGCAGTTCACATGCAGGCGAGTTGAGCCAATGTGCGTGAATGATTGTACTTGTTACGGCTAAAATTAATTATTGTACGTGCTAACATGTGCTTCATGCAGCTCCAGCTACTGAACCACACGTTACTTGTCTCAACGGTTGCCCTACCAAGCAGGATGCTTTGATGTTGCTGCACTCTTGGCATTGTAATAACATCTATTCAAGTATTTAATTGAGCTGACGCACGGCAGGAGAAAGCTGTGTTTGAGTCAGGTAATCCGTGACGGGGAAGTGCTGCCGAATCAGCCACTCTCGATGCAGACAGCTGTCACGCTGCAAACTTATCCTCATACATAACAGCTGATTCTTACATCTTACTGGGCCGAGAATTTTCTCCGGTGGGACGCCGGGCAGCCAGCCTGGTCACGGAGCCAGTGAGTCCAAGACACCTGTGCAGGCTATGCCAGCTCGATCGTGCTGCGGCAGCAACAGCAGACAATTCGGATTGCTTTTAAAACGTCTTTCAAGACAAGGCTGTGCTCTGAATGTGCTTTTGTGAATTTAGCAGCAGCACTGCATGACCACCAGGCTGCTGCTGCTGCTGTCTTGCCTGGCAAAGTGTGCATTCGAAAAACAGAGGCTACAGCAGGTGACAGCACCCTCCTCTGAGCTGCACTCTGCTGTCTGCTGCTGAATGTGCTGCTGGCCAGGCAGGTCCCAGCAATTGCAAACAACAGTAATGCAGGATTTGGGACAGCTGCACCACCAGCAGCAGTTGCAGCAGGCCTGCTATAACATAAAAAGGTGGGCAGGCATTTCATCAACTTTGCCCAGAAACAGCAGCAGCAGGATTGCAATGCAGGCTGAGAACTGCTGCAGCAAAGGAAGATGTGCATTTTTGCCTTCAGTGGGGTAGGGTACGAACCTAGCATCCCAGATATGAGACAAAGCCACATAGCACACAAACAGAAAGCCATGCTGGCACAGCAACCTGCTGCTTGTGGTAGGTACAGCAAGGCACAGCTGCTGAACCTGCTGCCTTGGTTTGCTTGCATGTCAGCTGTCCTGCAGGCACCTCACCTGCTTGCAGCGCCCGCTCCAAACTGCTAGTTTTTTTCAGCTCCAGAATTCAGCGTGATCACACAAGATGAATGTCTGCAGGAGAGTGTGTGGACTGGCAGCACTCAACCAACTGTGCTCAACCACCCTAGCTGCACACGCGCAGCAGCTGCCTGTAATGCTGAAACGTTGATCGGTGATAAGCAACAAGATTAGCAGCAGCAGCGCAGCGCACAACGTACAGGGCCAGACAGCAGACCGCAACAACAGCGGCAGGGCACTTGGCACACCACAGCTGCAGAGCCCGATCAGCCAGCAGGTGCTGCCCAGAAGTAGAAACGGTTACATAAATACATATGTGCAGGCAGCAGCGCCCTATAGCAGCAGAAAGCAGCAGATAACAGACCCGCGAAAATTCAAAGAGTCGGGGCGCAGCAGGTGGTTTGCAAGCACTTTACTCAAGTTACACAGCACCCCATATAGTGGCTCAATTTGATTTAGATTCGTTGTTGAAAGTTGCATTTAATGAGTATGCTGCCTTTGCGCTACTTTCGTACCAGTGCCTAGTGAAGGCTGGTCAAACTCCAGGTTGCTGCAAACATTAGGTTGACCTGACATGTTATTTCTGTTTGCACTGCTAGCAGAAGCACAGCTGACTCCTGCATATGTTTTGAATCCATGGCTGCAGGGTGGCTGTCCATGGTGCGCAAGCACCCTTTGGGATGGGAGAGCAACCGCAAGTCAACGGGCGCGCGGGTGGCGGCGGTGGTGGCGGTGCTCACGATGCTAGCCATCGCCGGCAGTCCAAAGGGTGCGGCAGGCTATTACAGAGTACACTTTCCTAAGCATGCTGCTCAAATCAAACAGGACCTGAATTCCTTCTGCATGACCCACTACAAGAACTTCAAGCAGTATGGCACGGTGGCAACTCCCAAGCACAAGGGCAGACCCCCAAAAGTCCCAGATGACGTGGCATTAAAGGCCAGTGAAACATTCAAAGCTGGCAAGGTAGTCAAGGCCTACCCAAGTGCAGAAGCAAAGAAGAAAGTCGACGTGCATGTATGGTGGACATCAATCAAACTTGCTTGTCAGGAAAATGAGTACCTGGGTGGCCTATGCAGGAAGTACAACATCAGGCCCAAGCAACTGCTGAAGCGCATGAAAGCTGTTGACCCCAACCTGGTGCGCAGAAGAATAGATGTGAAGATGGACCTGACAGACAAGCAGAAAGACAGGAGAAAGGCTGCAGCAGAGAGGCTCTACAAGATGTTCCAGGATGAGCCAGACTTGCTGAGCAGAATTTATTTTGTTGATGAGTGCAAACTCTGGATGTCCAACCTAGCAGGCGGCGCCATCAAGGTGTATTGCGATGCACATGATGCAAACGTACATGCTGTGCTACCATGCAAGTGGATGCGCAAGGGCCAGGACAACAAACCAGTCAAGCTACACTTTGTGTGCGCCGTCAACGCGGTGCACGGCGCTGTCTACTGCAAGTTCACCACCGGCACAACAGACAACATTGACCACGTTGGCAACCCCAACACACCATACTATGTGAGTGTGTGCTGCTATTACTTAGATGCGCGCCATTGAAAGACATGCCAGCTGTTGCGTTCTGTGTACACACAACGTGGCAGTGCATCTCGCAGTGCCTCAGGGAAGGCGCGCTGCACACCGCGGCCTGCGCTGACCATAACAGCAGAGTAGCTTGGTGACAGCACAATGACACCACCCCCAGCAGCAAGCTGGAAACCAGTCTCCAGGGAATCCTGCCAGTCACTTTCACATGTGCGCACCCGCAGCACACTGCCGCCTGCTGGCAGGAACTTGGCATACGCAGCAGCACAGAAGGCAACGTCGCGCTGCAACAGCTTCTCTGTGCTGTTGTCATACATACCAGTGTCATGGCATGTCCCATCTGCTTGAATCAGCACGCTGCGCTGCGCATGCAAGAAATCGACCCGGCCTCGCCACCACCCTACTGCCACTTGCGCGCACATGCTGTCACATATTCCCAACCTGTACAGCTTGCGCATCAGCTGCTCCTCACTTGCAGGCATGTTGCGTGCGCCTGTGCCACCCACTTTAGGCATCAAACATGCACACTGCTTGCACTCCAGAGCTGCTTCAGTTGCGGCAGCGCGCGGCTCGCAGAACTTGAAGTGCTGCACACCTGGCAGGCAGCCCGTCATGGCCCAGTACAGTGGCCGCTTGCGTATCCCCAAGCTGATGATCCTGGGCCTGCTTTTACCATCTGCCTCAAGCCTGATGAATGGGCGTCCCTTTTCATCCACTTGCACATTCAGCTGCGCTGCTGCTAACAAGGCTTTCCGCTGCCAACCCGGCAAAACCTGCACCTGCAGTTGAAGAGGCAGAAGAAGAAGAAGAACGTGAAGGCCAAGAGCATGACACAGCTGGAGTTTGTCCACTGCATGAAGGAGCTTGCAGAGAAGGCTAACCAACAGCAGCGCGCGCGCGGCACTACGCCGCTGTACATCTTCGACAACCCCAGTGTTCATGTCGGGCAGGATGCCGCAGAGCTCCTAGCTGCAGTTGGCATCAGCCCAGAGCAGGTGCTGCAAATTGCACCCTACTCCCCAGACTTCAACCAGCCCATTGAGCATGCATTCGGCAGCCTCAAGGCTAGCTTCCGCAACCATCTGTACAACACCTACCAGCTGACTGGTGCAGATGTATCACCGCGTGATCTGCAGCGGACGCTGCGTGACATATTCATGAACATCACACCTGCCTCTGTCATGGCTGATGCACTGAGGCTGCCAGATTTGTGGGATGTGGTGCGCAGCAGGCTGGACAGGGTGTTTGTATGCCGTGACAACAAGCAGCGCACGGGTACGGCTGGCAACTGGCCTAGGGATGATCAGCGCTGAGCACGCTGCTGCTGCTGCTGCTGCAGGGCTTAGAATGTATATGGCTGCTGGCTGCACTCTAGACAGCTAGCAGCTGTCAGCAGGTCGTTGATTGACACTCCCTGCAAGCTCACCTTTCTGACAGCTCCTCTGCTGGTTGGGCTCCTGTGTGTGCGCACCGCACGGCGCCGGCAATGTGCTGGTGCCATGCTGTAGCTGGGTGGTTATGTCTCTGTTTTCAACTGTATGCCAGCATGGACAGCCACAGGCATGATAAGTTGATAGATTGTTATCTGATAATAATTGTCAGATGGTGTATTGGTGCATAGACTGGCCCAGAGTGAAAAGCGCGCGCGCGTGGCAAGGCAGTTCTGCCAGGGCAGCAGTGCTGTTGATGGGCAGTTCACATGCAGGCGAGTTGAGCCAATGTGCGTGAATGATTGTACTTGTTACGGCTAAAATTAATTATTGTACGTGCTAACATGTGCTTCATGCAGCTCCAGCTACTGAACCACACGTTACTTGTCTCAACGGTTGCCCTACCAAGCAGGATGCTTTGATGTTGCTGCACTCTTGGCATTGTAATAACATCTATTCAAGTATTTAATTGAGCTGACGCACGGCAGGAGAAAGCTGTGTTTGAGTCAGGTAATCCGTGACGGGGAAGTGCTGCCGAATCAGCCACTCTCGATGCAGACAGCTGTCACGCTGCAAACTTATCCTCATACATAACAGCTGATTCTTACATCTTACTGGGCCGAGAATTTTCTCCGGTGGGACGCCGGGCAGCCAGCCTGGTCACGGAGCCAGTGAGTCCAAGACACCTGTGCAGGCTATGCCAGCTCGATCGTGCTGCGGCAGCAACAGCAGACAATTCGGATTGCTTTTAAAACGTCTTTCAAGACAAGGCTGTGCTCTGAATGTGCTTTTGTGAATTTAGCAGCAGCACTGCATGACCACCAGGCTGCTGCTGCTGCTGTCTTGCCTGGCAAAGTGTGCATTCGAAAAACAGAGGCTACAGCAGGTGACAGCACCCTCCTCTGAGCTGCACTCTGCTGTCTGCTGCTGAATGTGCTGCTGGCCAGGCAGGTCCCAGCAATTGCAAACAACAGTAATGCAGGATTTGGGACAGCTGCACCACCAGCAGCAGTTGCAGCAGGCCTGCTATAACATAAAAAGGTGGGCAGGCATTTCATCAACTTTGCCCAGAAACAGCAGCAGCAGGATTGCAATGCAGGCTGAGAACTGCTGCAGCAAAGGAAGATGTGCATTTTTGCCTTCAGTGGGGTAGGGTACGAACCTAGCATCCCAGATATGAGACAAAGCCACATAGCACACAAACAGAAAGCCATGCTGGCACAGCAACCTGCTGCTTGTGGTAGGTACAGCAAGGCACAGCTGCTGAACCTGCTGCCTTGGTTTGCTTGCATGTCAGCTGTCCTGCAGGCACCTCACCTGCTTGCAGCGCCCGCTCCAAACTGCTAGTTTTTTTCAGCTCCAGAATTCAGCGTGATCACACAAGATGAATGTCTGCAGGAGAGTGTGTGGACTGGCAGCACTCAACCAACTGTGCTCAACCACCCTAGCTGCACACGCGCAGCAGCTGCCTGTAATGCTGAAACGTTGATCGGTGATAAGCAACAAGATTAGCAGCAGCAGCGCAGCGCACAACGTACAGGGCCAGACAGCAGACCGCAACAACAGCGGCAGGGCACTTGGCACACCACAGCTGCAGAGCCCGATCAGCCAGCAGGTGCTGCCCAGAAGTAGAAACGGTTACATAAATACATATGTGCAGGCAGCAGCGCCCTATAGCAGCAGAAAGCAGCAGATAACAGACCCGCGAAAATTCAAAGAGTCGGGGCGCAGCAGGTGGTTTGCAAGCACTTTACTCAAGTTACACAGCACCCCATATAGTGGCTCAATTTGATTTAGATTCGTTGTTGAAAGTTGCATTTAATGAGTATGCTGCCTTTGCGCTACTTTCGTACCAGTGCCTAGTGAAGGCTGGTCAAACTCCAGGTTGCTGCAAACATTAGGTTGACCTGACATGTTATTTCTGTTTGCACTGCTAGCAGAAGCACAGCTGACTCCTGCATATGTTTTGAATCCATGGCTGCAGGGTGGCTGTCCATGGTGCGCAAGCACCCTTTGGGATGGGAGAGCAACCGCAAGTCAACGGGCGCGCGGGTGGCGGCGGTGGTGGCGGTGCTCACGATGCTAGCCATCGCCGGCAGTCCAAAGGGTGCGGCAGGCTATTACAGAGTACACTTTCCTAAGCATGCTGCTCAAATCAAACAGGACCTGAATTCCTTCTGCATGACCCACTACAAGAACTTCAAGCAGTATGGCACGGTGGCAACTCCCAAGCACAAGGGCAGACCCCCAAAAGTCCCAGATGACGTGGCATTAAAGGCCAGTGAAACATTCAAAGCTGGCAAGGTAGTCAAGGCCTACCCAAGTGCAGAAGCAAAGAAGAAAGTCGACGTGCATGTATGGTGGACATCAATCAAACTTGCTTGTCAGGAAAATGAGTACCTGGGTGGCCTATGCAGGAAGTACAACATCAGGCCCAAGCAACTGCTGAAGCGCATGAAAGCTGTTGACCCCAACCTGGTGCGCAGAAGAATAGATGTGAAGATGGACCTGACAGACAAGCAGAAAGACAGGAGAAAGGCTGCAGCAGAGAGGCTCTACAAGATGTTCCAGGATGAGCCAGACTTGCTGAGCAGAATTTATTTTGTTGATGAGTGCAAACTCTGGATGTCCAACCTAGCAGGCGGCGCCATCAAGGTGTATTGCGATGCACATGATGCAAACGTACATGCTGTGCTACCATGCAAGTGGATGCGCAAGGGCCAGGACAACAAACCAGTCAAGCTACACTTTGTGTGCGCCGTCAACGCGGTGCACGGCGCTGTCTACTGCAAGTTCACCACCGGCACAACAGACAACATTGACCACGTTGGCAACCCCAACACACCATACTATGTGAGTGTGTGCTGCTATTACTTAGATGCGCGCCATTGAAAGACATGCCAGCTGTTGCGTTCTGTGTACACACAACGTGGCAGTGCATCTCGCAGTGCCTCAGGGAAGGCGCGCTGCACACCGCGGCCTGCGCTGACCATAACAGCAGAGTAGCTTGGTGACAGCACAATGACACCACCCCCAGCAGCAAGCTGGAAACCAGTCTCCAGGGAATCCTGCCAGTCACTTTCACATGTGCGCACCCGCAGCACACTGCCGCCTGCTGGCAGGAACTTGGCATACGCAGCAGCACAGAAGGCAACGTCGCGCTGCAACAGCTTCTCTGTGCTGTTGTCATACATACCAGTGTCATGGCATGTCCCATCTGCTTGAATCAGCACGCTGCGCTGCGCATGCAAGAAATCGACCCGGCCTCGCCACCACCCTACTGCCACTTGCGCGCACATGCTGTCACATATTCCCAACCTGTACAGCTTGCGCATCAGCTGCTCCTCACTTGCAGGCATGTTGCGTGCGCCTGTGCCACCCACTTTAGGCATCAAACATGCACACTGCTTGCACTCCAGAGCTGCTTCAGTTGCGGCAGCGCGCGGCTCGCAGAACTTGAAGTGCTGCACACCTGGCAGGCAGCCCGTCATGGCCCAGTACAGTGGCCGCTTGCGTATCCCCAAGCTGATGATCCTGGGCCTGCTTTTACCATCTGCCTCAAGCCTGATGAATGGGCGTCCCTTTTCATCCACTTGCACATTCAGCTGCGCTGCTGCTAACAAGGCTTTCCGCTGCCAACCCGGCAAAACCTGCACCTGCAGTTGAAGAGGCAGAAGAAGAAGAAGAACGTGAAGGCCAAGAGCATGACACAGCTGGAGTTTGTCCACTGCATGAAGGAGCTTGCAGAGAAGGCTAACCAACAGCAGCGCGCGCGCGGCACTACGCCGCTGTACATCTTCGACAACCCCAGTGTTCATGTCGGGCAGGATGCCGCAGAGCTCCTAGCTGCAGTTGGCATCAGCCCAGAGCAGGTGCTGCAAATTGCACCCTACTCCCCAGACTTCAACCAGCCCATTGAGCATGCATTCGGCAGCCTCAAGGCTAGCTTCCGCAACCATCTGTACAACACCTACCAGCTGACTGGTGCAGATGTATCACCGCGTGATCTGCAGCGGACGCTGCGTGACATATTCATGAACATCACACCTGCCTCTGTCATGGCTGATGCACTGAGGCTGCCAGATTTGTGGGATGTGGTGCGCAGCAGGCTGGACAGGGTGTTTGTATGCCGTGACAACAAGCAGCGCACGGGTACGGCTGGCAACTGGCCTAGGGATGATCAGCGCTGAGCACGCTGCTGCTGCTGCTGCTGCAGGGCTTAGAATGTATATGGCTGCTGGCTGCACTCTAGACAGCTAGCAGCTGTCAGCAGGTCGTTGATTGACACTCCCTGCAAGCTCACCTTTCTGACAGCTCCTCTGCTGGTTGGGCTCCTGTGTGTGCGCACCGCACGGCGCCGGCAATGTGCTGGTGCCATGCTGTAGCTGGGTGGTTATGTCTCTGTTTTCAACTGTATGCCAGCATGGACAGCCACAGGCATGATAAGTTGATAGATTGTTATCTGATAATAATTGTCAGATGGTGTATTGGTGCATAGACTGGCCCAGAGTGAAAAGCGCGCGCGCGTGGCAAGGCAGTTCTGCCAGGGCAGCAGTGCTGTTGATGGGCAGTTCACATGCAGGCGAGTTGAGCCAATGTGCGTGAATGATTGTACTTGTTACGGCTAAAATTAATTATTGTACGTGCTAACATGTGCTTCATGCAGCTCCAGCTACTGAACCACACGTTACTTGTCTCAACGGTTGCCCTACCAAGCAGGATGCTTTGATGTTGCTGCACTCTTGGCATTGTAATAACATCTATTCAAGTATTTAATTGAGCTGACGCACGGCAGGAGAAAGCTGTGTTTGAGTCAGGTAATCCGTGACGGGGAAGTGCTGCCGAATCAGCCACTCTCGATGCAGACAGCTGTCACGCTGCAAACTTATCCTCATACATAACAGCTGATTCTTACATCTTACTGGGCCGAGAATTTTCTCCGGTGGGACGCCGGGCAGCCAGCCTGGTCACGGAGCCAGTGAGTCCAAGACACCTGTGCAGGCTATGCCAGCTCGATCGTGCTGCGGCAGCAACAGCAGACAATTCGGATTGCTTTTAAAACGTCTTTCAAGACAAGGCTGTGCTCTGAATGTGCTTTTGTGAATTTAGCAGCAGCACTGCATGACCACCAGGCTGCTGCTGCTGCTGTCTTGCCTGGCAAAGTGTGCATTCGAAAAACAGAGGCTACAGCAGGTGACAGCACCCTCCTCTGAGCTGCACTCTGCTGTCTGCTGCTGAATGTGCTGCTGGCCAGGCAGGTCCCAGCAATTGCAAACAACAGTAATGCAGGATTTGGGACAGCTGCACCACCAGCAGCAGTTGCAGCAGGCCTGCTATAACATAAAAAGGTGGGCAGGCATTTCATCAACTTTGCCCAGAAACAGCAGCAGCAGGATTGCAATGCAGGCTGAGAACTGCTGCAGCAAAGGAAGATGTGCATTTTTGCCTTCAGTGGGGTAGGGTACGAACCTAGCATCCCAGATATGAGACAAAGCCACATAGCACACAAACAGAAAGCCATGCTGGCACAGCAACCTGCTGCTTGTGGTAGGTACAGCAAGGCACAGCTGCTGAACCTGCTGCCTTGGTTTGCTTGCATGTCAGCTGTCCTGCAGGCACCTCACCTGCTTGCAGCGCCCGCTCCAAACTGCTAGTTTTTTTCAGCTCCAGAATTCAGCGTGATCACACAAGATGAATGTCTGCAGGAGAGTGTGTGGACTGGCAGCACTCAACCAACTGTGCTCAACCACCCTAGCTGCACACGCGCAGCAGCTGCCTGTAATGCTGAAACGTTGATCGGTGATAAGCAACAAGATTAGCAGCAGCAGCGCAGCGCACAACGTACAGGGCCAGACAGCAGACCGCAACAACAGCGGCAGGGCACTTGGCACACCACAGCTGCAGAGCCCGATCAGCCAGCAGGTGCTGCCCAGAAGTAGAAACGGTTACATAAATACATATGTGCAGGCAGCAGCGCCCTATAGCAGCAGAAAGCAGCAGATAACAGACCCGCGAAAATTCAAAGAGTCGGGGCGCAGCAGGTGGTTTGCAAGCACTTTACTCAAGTTACACAGCACCCCATATAGTGGCTCAATTTGATTTAGATTCGTTGTTGAAAGTTGCATTTAATGAGTATGCTGCCTTTGCGCTACTTTCGTACCAGTGCCTAGTGAAGGCTGGTCAAACTCCAGGTTGCTGCAAACATTAGGTTGACCTGACATGTTATTTCTGTTTGCACTGCTAGCAGAAGCACAGCTGACTCCTGCATATGTTTTGAATCCATGGCTGCAGGGTGGCTGTCCATGGTGCGCAAGCACCCTTTGGGATGGGAGAGCAACCGCAAGTCAACGGGCGCGCGGGTGGCGGCGGTGGTGGCGGTGCTCACGATGCTAGCCATCGCCGGCAGTCCAAAGGGTGCGGCAGGCTATTACAGAGTACACTTTCCTAAGCATGCTGCTCAAATCAAACAGGACCTGAATTCCTTCTGCATGACCCACTACAAGAACTTCAAGCAGTATGGCACGGTGGCAACTCCCAAGCACAAGGGCAGACCCCCAAAAGTCCCAGATGACGTGGCATTAAAGGCCAGTGAAACATTCAAAGCTGGCAAGGTAGTCAAGGCCTACCCAAGTGCAGAAGCAAAGAAGAAAGTCGACGTGCATGTATGGTGGACATCAATCAAACTTGCTTGTCAGGAAAATGAGTACCTGGGTGGCCTATGCAGGAAGTACAACATCAGGCCCAAGCAACTGCTGAAGCGCATGAAAGCTGTTGACCCCAACCTGGTGCGCAGAAGAATAGATGTGAAGATGGACCTGACAGACAAGCAGAAAGACAGGAGAAAGGCTGCAGCAGAGAGGCTCTACAAGATGTTCCAGGATGAGCCAGACTTGCTGAGCAGAATTTATTTTGTTGATGAGTGCAAACTCTGGATGTCCAACCTAGCAGGCGGCGCCATCAAGGTGTATTGCGATGCACATGATGCAAACGTACATGCTGTGCTACCATGCAAGTGGATGCGCAAGGGCCAGGACAACAAACCAGTCAAGCTACACTTTGTGTGCGCCGTCAACGCGGTGCACGGCGCTGTCTACTGCAAGTTCACCACCGGCACAACAGACAACATTGACCACGTTGGCAACCCCAACACACCATACTATGTGAGTGTGTGCTGCTATTACTTAGATGCGCGCCATTGAAAGACATGCCAGCTGTTGCGTTCTGTGTACACACAACGTGGCAGTGCATCTCGCAGTGCCTCAGGGAAGGCGCGCTGCACACCGCGGCCTGCGCTGACCATAACAGCAGAGTAGCTTGGTGACAGCACAATGACACCACCCCCAGCAGCAAGCTGGAAACCAGTCTCCAGGGAATCCTGCCAGTCACTTTCACATGTGCGCACCCGCAGCACACTGCCGCCTGCTGGCAGGAACTTGGCATACGCAGCAGCACAGAAGGCAACGTCGCGCTGCAACAGCTTCTCTGTGCTGTTGTCATACATACCAGTGTCATGGCATGTCCCATCTGCTTGAATCAGCACGCTGCGCTGCGCAT
This sequence comes from Tetradesmus obliquus, assembly GCA_030272155.1. Classification (NCBI taxonomy): domain Eukaryota; kingdom Viridiplantae; phylum Chlorophyta; class Chlorophyceae; order Sphaeropleales; family Scenedesmaceae; genus Tetradesmus; species Tetradesmus obliquus. The sequence goes on along the minus strand of CP126200.1, from coordinate 431,158 downwards.
GCAAGAAATCGACCCGGCCTCGCCACCACCCTACTGCCACTTGCGCGCACATGCTGTCACATATTCCCAACCTGTACAGCTTGCGCATCAGCTGCTCCTCACTTGCAGGCATGTTGCGTGCGCCTGTGCCACCCACTTTAGGCATCAAACATGCACACTGCTTGCACTCCAGAGCTGCTTCAGTTGCGGCAGCGCGCGGCTCGCAGAACTTGAAGTGCTGCACACCTGGCAGGCAGCCCGTCATGGCCCAGTACAGTGGCCGCTTGCGTATCCCCAAGCTGATGATCCTGGGCCTGCTTTTACCATCTGCCTCAAGCCTGATGAATGGGCGTCCCTTTTCATCCACTTGCACATTCAGCTGCGCTGCTGCTAACAAGGCTTTCCGCTGCCAACCCGGCAAAACCTGCACCTGCAGTTGAAGAGGCAGAAGAAGAAGAAGAACGTGAAGGCCAAGAGCATGACACAGCTGGAGTTTGTCCACTGCATGAAGGAGCTTGCAGAGAAGGCTAACCAACAGCAGCGCGCGCGCGGCACTACGCCGCTGTACATCTTCGACAACCCCAGTGTTCATGTCGGGCAGGATGCCGCAGAGCTCCTAGCTGCAGTTGGCATCAGCCCAGAGCAGGTGCTGCAAATTGCACCCTACTCCCCAGACTTCAACCAGCCCATTGAGCATGCATTCGGCAGCCTCAAGGCTAGCTTCCGCAACCATCTGTACAACACCTACCAGCTGACTGGTGCAGATGTATCACCGCGTGATCTGCAGCGGACGCTGCGTGACATATTCATGAACATCACACCTGCCTCTGTCATGGCTGATGCACTGAGGCTGCCAGATTTGTGGGATGTGGTGCGCAGCAGGCTGGACAGGGTGTTTGTATGCCGTGACAACAAGCAGCGCACGGGTACGGCTGGCAACTGGCCTAGGGATGATCAGCGCTGAGCACGCTGCTGCTGCTGCTGCTGCAGGGCTTAGAATGTATATGGCTGCTGGCTGCACTCTAGACAGCTAGCAGCTGTCAGCAGGTCGTTGATTGACACTCCCTGCAAGCTCACCTTTCTGACAGCTCCTCTGCTGGTTGGGCTCCTGTGTGTGCGCACCGCACGGCGCCGGCAATGTGCTGGTGCCATGCTGTAGCTGGGTGGTTATGTCTCTGTTTTCAACTGTATGCCAGCATGGACAGCCACAGGCATGATAAGTTGATAGATTGTTATCTGATAATAATTGTCAGATGGTGTATTGGTGCATAGACTGGCCCAGAGTGAAAAGCGCGCGCGCGTGGCAAGGCAGTTCTGCCAGGGCAGCAGTGCTGTTGATGGGCAGTTCACATGCAGGCGAGTTGAGCCAATGTGCGTGAATGATTGTACTTGTTACGGCTAAAATTAATTATTGTACGTGCTAACATGTGCTTCATGCAGCTCCAGCTACTGAACCACACGTTACTTGTCTCAACGGTTGCCCTACCAAGCAGGATGCTTTGATGTTGCTGCACTCTTGGCATTGTAATAACATCTATTCAAGTATTTAATTGAGCTGACGCACGGCAGGAGAAAGCTGTGTTTGAGTCAGGTAATCCGTGACGGGGAAGTGCTGCCGAATCAGCCACTCTCGATGCAGACAGCTGTCACGCTGCAAACTTATCCTCATACATAACAGCTGATTCTTACATCTTACTGGGCCGAGAATTTTCTCCGGTGGGACGCCGGGCAGCCAGCCTGGTCACGGAGCCAGTGAGTCCAAGACACCTGTGCAGGCTATGCCAGCTCGATCGTGCTGCGGCAGCAACAGCAGACAATTCGGATTGCTTTTAAAACGTCTTTCAAGACAAGGCTGTGCTCTGAATGTGCTTTTGTGAATTTAGCAGCAGCACTGCATGACCACCAGGCTGCTGCTGCTGCTGTCTTGCCTGGCAAAGTGTGCATTCGAAAAACAGAGGCTACAGCAGGTGACAGCACCCTCCTCTGAGCTGCACTCTGCTGTCTGCTGCTGAATGTGCTGCTGGCCAGGCAGGTCCCAGCAATTGCAAACAACAGTAATGCAGGATTTGGGACAGCTGCACCACCAGCAGCAGTTGCAGCAGGCCTGCTATAACATAAAAAGGTGGGCAGGCATTTCATCAACTTTGCCCAGAAACAGCAGCAGCAGGATTGCAATGCAGGCTGAGAACTGCTGCAGCAAAGGAAGATGTGCATTTTTGCCTTCAGTGGGGTAGGGTACGAACCTAGCATCCCAGATATGAGACAAAGCCACATAGCACACAAACAGAAAGCCATGCTGGCACAGCAACCTGCTGCTTGTGGTAGGTACAGCAAGGCACAGCTGCTGAACCTGCTGCCTTGGTTTGCTTGCATGTCAGCTGTCCTGCAGGCACCTCACCTGCTTGCAGCGCCCGCTCCAAACTGCTAGTTTTTTTCAGCTCCAGAATTCAGCGTGATCACACAAGATGAATGTCTGCAGGAGAGTGTGTGGACTGGCAGCACTCAACCAACTGTGCTCAACCACCCTAGCTGCACACGCGCAGCAGCTGCCTGTAATGCTGAAACGTTGATCGGTGATAAGCAACAAGATTAGCAGCAGCAGCGCAGCGCACAACGTACAGGGCCAGACAGCAGACCGCAACAACAGCGGCAGGGCACTTGGCACACCACAGCTGCAGAGCCCGATCAGCCAGCAGGTGCTGCCCAGAAGTAGAAACGGTTACATAAATACATATGTGCAGGCAGCAGCGCCCTATAGCAGCAGAAAGCAGCAGATAACAGACCCGCGAAAATTCAAAGAGTCGGGGCGCAGCAGGTGGTTTGCAAGCACTTTACTCAAGTTACACAGCACCCCATATAGTGGCTCAATTTGATTTAGATTCGTTGTTGAAAGTTGCATTTAATGAGTATGCTGCCTTTGCGCTACTTTCGTACCAGTGCCTAGTGAAGGCTGGTCAAACTCCAGGTTGCTGCAAACATTAGGTTGACCTGACATGTTATTTCTGTTTGCACTGCTAGCAGAAGCACAGCTGACTCCTGCATATGTTTTGAATCCATGGCTGCAGGGTGGCTGTCCATGGTGCGCAAGCACCCTTTGGGATGGGAGAGCAACCGCAAGTCAACGGGCGCGCGGGTGGCGGCGGTGGTGGCGGTGCTCACGATGCTAGCCATCGCCGGCAGTCCAAAGGGTGCGGCAGGCTATTACAGAGTACACTTTCCTAAGCATGCTGCTCAAATCAAACAGGACCTGAATTCCTTCTGCATGACCCACTACAAGAACTTCAAGCAGTATGGCACGGTGGCAACTCCCAAGCACAAGGGCAGACCCCCAAAAGTCCCAGATGACGTGGCATTAAAGGCCAGTGAAACATTCAAAGCTGGCAAGGTAGTCAAGGCCTACCCAAGTGCAGAAGCAAAGAAGAAAGTCGACGTGCATGTATGGTGGACATCAATCAAACTTGCTTGTCAGGAAAATGAGTACCTGGGTGGCCTATGCAGGAAGTACAACATCAGGCCCAAGCAACTGCTGAAGCGCATGAAAGCTGTTGACCCCAACCTGGTGCGCAGAAGAATAGATGTGAAGATGGACCTGACAGACAAGCAGAAAGACAGGAGAAAGGCTGCAGCAGAGAGGCTCTACAAGATGTTCCAGGATGAGCCAGACTTGCTGAGCAGAATTTATTTTGTTGATGAGTGCAAACTCTGGATGTCCAACCTAGCAGGCGGCGCCATCAAGGTGTATTGCGATGCACATGATGCAAACGTACATGCTGTGCTACCATGCAAGTGGATGCGCAAGGGCCAGGACAACAAACCAGTCAAGCTACACTTTGTGTGCGCCGTCAACGCGGTGCACGGCGCTGTCTACTGCAAGTTCACCACCGGCACAACAGACAACATTGACCACGTTGGCAACCCCAGCACACCATACTATGTGAGTGTGTGCTGCTATTACTTAGATGCGCGCCATTGAAAGACATGCCAGCTGTTGCGTTCTGTGTACACACAACGTGGCAGTGCATCTCGCAGTGCCTCAGGGAAGGCGCGCTGCACACCGCGGCCTGCGCTGACCATAACAGCAGAGTAGCTTGGTGACAGCACAATGACACCACCCCCAGCAGCAAGCTGGAAACCAGTCTCCAGGGAATCCTGCCAGTCACTTTCACATGTGCGCACCCGCAGCACACTGCCGCCTGCTGGCAGGAACTTGGCATACGCAGCAGCACAGAAGGCAACGTCGCGCTGCAACAGCTTCTCTGTGCTGTTGTCATACATACCAGTGTCATGGCATGTCCCATCTGCTTGAATCAGCACGCTGCGCTGCGCATGCAAGAAATCGACCCGGCCTCGCCACCACCCTACTGCCACTTGCGCGCACATGCTGTCACATATTCCCAACCTGTACAGCTTGCGCATCAGCTGCTCCTCACTTGCAGGCATGTTGCGTGCGCCTGTGCCACCCACTTTAGGCATCAAACATGCACACTGCTTGCACTCCAGAGCTGCTTCAGTTGCGGCAGCGCGCGGCTCGCAGAACTTGAAGTGCTGCACACCTGGCAGGCAGCCCGTCATGGCCCAGTACAGTGGCCGCTTGCGTATCCCCAAGCTGATGATCCTGGGCCTGCTTTTACCATCTGCCTCAAGCCTGATGAATGGGCGTCCCTTTTCATCCACTTGCACATTCAGCTGCGCTGCTGCTAACAAGGCTTTCCGCTGCCAACCCGGCAAAACCTGCACCTGCAGTTGAAGAGGCAGAAGAAGAAGAAGAACGTGAAGGCCAAGAGCATGACACAGCTGGAGTTTGTCCACTGCATGAAGGAGCTTGCAGAGAAGGCTAACCAACAGCAGCGCGCGCGCGGCACTACGCCGCTGTACATCTTCGACAACCCCAGTGTTCATGTCGGGCAGGATGCCGCAGAGCTCCTAGCTGCAGTTGGCATCAGCCCAGAGCAGGTGCTGCAAATTGCACCCTACTCCCCAGACTTCAACCAGCCCATTGAGCATGCATTCGGCAGCCTCAAGGCTAGCTTCCGCAACCATCTGTACAACACCTACCAGCTGACTGGTGCAGATGTATCACCGCGTGATCTGCAGCGGACGCTGCGTGACATATTCATGAACATCACACCTGCCTCTGTCATGGCCGATGCACTGAGGCTGCCAGATTTGTGGGATGTGGTGCGCAGCAGGCTGGACAGGGTGTTTGTATGCCGTGACAACAAGCAGCGCACGGGTACGGCTGGCAACTGGCCTAGGGATGATCAGCGCTGAGCACGCTGCTGCTGCTGCTGCTGCAGGGCTTAGAATGTATATGGCTGCTGGCTGCACTCTAGACAGCTAGCAGCTGTCAGCAGGTCGTTGATTGACACTCCCTGCAAGCTCACCTTTCTGACAGCTCCTCTGCTGGTTGGGCTCCTGTGTGTGCGCACCGCACGGCGCCGGCAATGTGCTGGTGCCATGCTGTAGCTGGGTGGTTATGTCTCTGTTTTCAACTGTATGCCAGCATGGACAGCCACAGGCATGATAAGTTGATAGATTGTTATCTGATAATAATTGTCAGATGGTGTATTGGTGCATAGACTGGCCCAGAGTGAAAAGCGCGCGCGCGTGGCAAGGCAGTTCTGCCAGGGCAGCAGTGCTGTTGATGGGCAGTTCACATGCAGGCGAGTTGAGCCAATGTGCGTGAATGATTGTACTTGTTACGGCTAAAATTAATTATTGTACGTGCTAACATGTGCTTCATGCAGCTCCAGCTACTGAACCACACGTTACTTGTCTCAACGGTTGCCCTACCAAGCAGGATGCTTTGATGTTGCTGCACTCTTGGCATTGTAATAACATCTATTCAAGTATTTAATTGAGCTGACGCACGGCAGGAGAAAGCTGTGTTTGAGTCAGGTAATCCGTGACGGGGAAGTGCTGCCGAATCAGCCACTCTCGATGCAGACAGCTGTCACGCTGCAAACTTATCCTCATACATAACAGCTGATTCTTACATCTTACTGGGCCGAGAATTTTCTCCGGTGGGACGCCGGGCAGCCAGCCTGGTCACGGAGCCAGTGAGTCCAAGACACCTGTGCAGGCTATGCCAGCTCGATCGTGCTGCGGCAGCAACAGCAGACAATTCGGATTGCTTTTAAAACGTCTTTCAAGACAAGGCTGTGCTCTGAATGTGCTTTTGTGAATTTAGCAGCAGCACTGCATGACCACCAGGCTGCTGCTGCTGCTGTCTTGCCTGGCAAAGTGTGCATTCGAAAAACAGAGGCTACAGCAGGTGACAGCACCCTCCTCTGAGCTGCACTCTGCTGTCTGCTGCTGAATGTGCTGCTGGCCAGGCAGGTCCCAGCAATTGCAAACAACAGTAATGCAGGATTTGGGACAGCTGCACCACCAGCAGCAGTTGCAGCAGGCCTGCTATAACATAAAAAGGTGGGCAGGCATTTCATCAACTTTGCCCAGAAACAGCAGCAGCAGGATTGCAATGCAGGCTGAGAACTGCTGCAGCAAAGGAAGATGTGCATTTTTGCCTTCAGTGGGGTAGGGTACGAACCTAGCATCCCAGATATGAGACAAAGCCACATAGCACACAAACAGAAAGCCATGCTGGCACAGCAACCTGCTGCTTGTGGTAGGTACAGCAAGGCACAGCTGCTGAACCTGCTGCCTTGGTTTGCTTGCATGTCAGCTGTCCTGCAGGCACCTCACCTGCTTGCAGCGCCCGCTCCAAACTGCTAGTTTTTTTCAGCTCCAGAATTCAGCGTGATCACACAAGATGAATGTCTGCAGGAGAGTGTGTGGACTGGCAGCACTCAACCAACTGTGCTCAACCACCCTAGCTGCACACGCGCAGCAGCTGCCTGTAATGCTGAAACGTTGATCGGTGATAAGCAACAAGATTAGCAGCAGCAGCGCAGCGCACAACGTACAGGGCCAGACAGCAGACCGCAACAACAGCGGCAGGGCACTTGGCACACCACAGCTGCAGAGCCCGATCAGCCAGCAGGTGCTGCCCAGAAGTAGAAACGGTTACATAAATACATATGTGCAGGCAGCAGCGCCCTATAGCAGCAGAAAGCAGCAGATAACAGACCCGCGAAAATTCAAAGAGTCGGGGCGCAGCAGGTGGTTTGCAAGCACTTTACTCAAGTTACACAGCACCCCATATAGTGGCTCAATTTGATTTAGATTCGTTGTTGAAAGTTGCATTTAATGAGTATGCTGCCTTTGCGCTACTTTCGTACCAGTGCCTAGTGAAGGCTGGTCAAACTCCAGGTTGCTGCAAACATTAGGTTGACCTGACATGTTATTTCTGTTTGCACTGCTAGCAGAAGCACAGCTGACTCCTGCATATGTTTTGAATCCATGGCTGCAGGGTGGCTGTCCATGGTGCGCAAGCACCCTTTGGGATGGGAGAGCAACCGCAAGTCAACGGGCGCGCGGGTGGCGGCGGTGGTGGCGGTGCTCACGATGCTAGCCATCGCCGGCAGTCCAAAGGGTGCGGCAGGCTATTACAGAGTACACTTTCCTAAGCATGCTGCTCAAATCAAACAGGACCTGAATTCCTTCTGCATGACCCACTACAAGAACTTCAAGCAGTATGGCACGGTGGCAACTCCCAAGCACAAGGGCAGACCCCCAAAAGTCCCACATGACGTGGCATTAAAGGCCAGTGAAACATTCAAAGCTGGCAAGGTAGTCAAGGCCTACCCAAGTGCAGAAGCAAAGAAGAAAGTCGACGTGCATGTATGGTGGACATCAATCAAACTTGCTTGTCAGGAAAATGAGTACCTGGGTGGCCTATGCAGGAAGTACAACATCAGGCCCAAGCAACTGCTGAAGCGCATGAAAGCTGTTGACCCCAACCTGGTGCGCAGAAGAATAGATGTGAAGATGGACCTGACAGACAAGCAGAAAGACAGGAGAAAGGCTGCAGCAGAGAGGCTCTACAAGATGTTCCAGGATGAGCCAGACTTGCTGAGCAGAATTTATTTTGTTGATGAGTGCAAACTCTGGATGTCCAACCTAGCAGGCGGCGCCATCAAGGTGTATTGCGATGCACATGATGCAAACGTACATGCTGTGCTACCATGCAAGTGGATGCGCAAGGGCCAGGACAACAAACCAGTCAAGCTACACTTTGTGTGCGCCGTCAACGCGGTGCACGGCGCTGTCTACTGCAAGTTCACCACCGGCACAACAGACAACATTGACCACGTTGGCAACCCCAGCACACCATACTATGTGAGTGTGTGCTGCTATTACTTAGATGCGCGCCATTGAAAGACATGCCAGCTGTTGCGTTCTGTGTACACACAACGTGGCAGTGCATCTCGCAGTGCCTCAGGGAAGGCGCGCTGCACACCGCGGCCTGCGCTGACCATAACAGCAGAGTAGCTTGGTGACAGCACAATGACACCACCCCCAGCAGCAAGCTGGAAACCAGTCTCCAGGGAATCCTGCCAGTCACTTTCACATGTGCGCACCCGCAGCACACTGCCGCCTGCTGGCAGGAACTTGGCATACGCAGCAGCACAGAAGGCAACGTCGCGCTGCAACAGCTTCTCTGTGCTGTTGTCATACATACCAGTGTCATGGCATGTCCCATCTGCTTGAATCAGCACGCTGCGCTGCGCATGCAAGAAATCGACCCGGCCTCGCCACCACCCTACTGCCACTTGCGCGCACATGCTGTCACATATTCCCAACCTGTACAGCTTGCGCATCAGCTGCTCCTCACTTGCAGGCATGTTGCGTGCGCCTGTGCCACCCACTTTAGGCATCAAACATGCACACTGCTTGCACTCCAGAGCTGCTTCAGTTGCGGCAGCGCGCGGCTCGCAGAACTTGAAGTGCTGCACACCTGGCAGGCAGCCCGTCATGGCCCAGTACAGTGGCCGCTTGCGTATCCCCAAGCTGATGATCCTGGGCCTGCTTTTACCATCTGCCTCAAGCCTGATGAATGGGCGTCCCTTTTCATCCACTTGCACATTCAGCTGCGCTGCTGCTAACAAGGCTTTCCGCTGCCAACCCGGCAAAACCTGCACCTGCAGTTGAAGAGGCAGAAGAAGAAGAAGAACGTGAAGGCCAAGAGCATGACACAGCTGGAGTTTGTCCACTGCATGAAGGAGCTTGCAGAGAAGGCTAACCAACAGCAGCGCGCGCGCGGCACTACGCCGCTGTACATCTTCGACAACCCCAGTGTTCATGTCGGGCAGGATGCCGCAGAGCTCCTAGCTGCAGTTGGCATCAGCCCAGAGCAGGTGCTGCAAATTGCACCCTACTCCCCAGACTTCAACCAGCCCATTGAGCATGCATTCGGCAGCCTCAAGGCTAGCTTCCGCAACCATCTGTACAACACCTACCAGCTGACTGGTGCAGATGTATCACCGCGTGATCTGCAGCGGACGCTGCGTGACATATTCATGAACATCACACCTGCCTCTGTCATGGCCGATGCACTGAGGCTGCCAGATTTGTGGGATGTGGTGCGCAGCAGGCTGGACAGGGTGTTTGTATGCCGTGACAACAAGCAGCGCACGGGTACGGCTGGCAACTGGCCTAGGGATGATCAGCGCTGAGCACGCTGCTGCTGCTGCTGCTGCAGGGCTTAGAATGTATATGGCTGCTGGCTGCACTCTAGACAGCTAGCAGCTGTCAGCAGGTCGTTGATTGACACTCCCTGCAAGCTCACCTTTCTGACAGCTCCTCTGCTGGTTGGGCTCCTGTGTGTGCGCACCGCACGGCGCCGGCAATGTGCTGGTGCCATGCTGTAGCTGGGTGGTTATGTCTCTGTTTTCAACTGTATGCCAGCATGGACAGCCACAGGCATGATAAGTTGATAGATTGTTATCTGATAATAATTGTCAGATGGTGTATTGGTGCATAGACTGGCCCAGAGTGAAAAGCGCGCGCGCGTGGCAAGGCAGTTCTGCCAGGGCAGCAGTGCTGTTGATGGGCAGTTCACATGCAGGCGAGTTGAGCCAATGTGCGTGAATGATTGTACTTGTTACGGCTAAAATTAATTATTGTACGTGCTAACATGTGCTTCATGCAGCTCCAGCTACTGAACCACACGTTACTTGTCTCAACGGTTGCCCTACCAAGCAGGATGCTTTGATGTTGCTGCACTCTTGGCATTGTAATAACATCTATTCAAGTATTTAATTGAGCTGACGCACGGCAGGAGAAAGCTGTGTTTGAGTCAGGTAATCCGTGACGGGGAAGTGCTGCCGAATCAGCCACTCTCGATGCAGACAGCTGTCACGCTGCAAACTTATCCTCATACATAACAGCTGATTCTTACATCTTACTGGGCCGAGAATTTTCTCCGGTGGGACGCCGGGCAGCCAGCCTGGTCACGGAGCCAGTGAGTCCAAGACACCTGTGCAGGCTATGCCAGCTCGATCGTGCTGCGGCAGCAACAGCAGACAATTCGGATTGCTTTTAAAACGTCTTTCAAGACAAGGCTGTGCTCTGAATGTGCTTTTGTGAATTTAGCAGCAGCACTGCATGACCACCAGGCTGCTGCTGCTGCTGTCTTGCCTGGCAAAGTGTGCATTCGAAAAACAGAGGCTACAGCAGGTGACAGCACCCTCCTCTGAGCTGCACTCTGCTGTCTGCTGCTGAATGTGCTGCTGGCCAGGCAGGTCCCAGCAATTGCAAACAACAGTAATGCAGGATTTGGGACAGCTGCACCACCAGCAGCAGTTGCAGCAGGCCTGCTATAACATAAAAAGGTGGGCAGGCATTTCATCAACTTTGCCCAGAAACAGCAGCAGCAGGATTGCAATGCAGGCTGAGAACTGCTGCAGCAAAGGAAGATGTGCATTTTTGCCTTCAGTGGGGTAGGGTACGAACCTAGCATCCCAGATATGAGACAAAGCCACATAGCACACAAACAGAAAGCCATGCTGGCACAGCAACCTGCTGCTTGTGGTAGGTACAGCAAGGCACAGCTGCTGAACCTGCTGCCTTGGTTTGCTTGCATGTCAGCTGTCCTGCAGGCACCTCACCTGCTTGCAGCGCCCGCTCCAAACTGCTAGTTTTTTTCAGCTCCAGAATTCAGCGTGATCACACAAGATGAATGTCTGCAGGAGAGTGTGTGGACTGGCAGCACTCAACCAACTGTGCTCAACCACCCTAGCTGCACACGCGCAGCAGCTGCCTGTAATGCTGAAACGTTGATCGGTGATAAGCAACAAGATTAGCAGCAGCAGCGCAGCGCACAACGTACAGGGCCAGACAGCAGACCGCAACAACAGCGGCAGGGCACTTGGCACACCACAGCTGCAGAGCCCGATCAGCCAGCAGGTGCTGCCCAGAAGTAGAAACGGTTACATAAATACATATGTGCAGGCAGCAGCGCCCTATAGCAGCAGAAAGCAGCAGATAACAGACCCGCGAAAATTCAAAGAGTCGGGGCGCAGCAGGTGGTTTGCAAGCACTTTACTCAAGTTACACAGCACCCCATATAGTGGCTCAATTTGATTTAGATTCGTTGTTGAAAGTTGCATTTAATGAGTATGCTGCCTTTGCGCTACTTTCGTACCAGTGCCTAGTGAAAACCAAACGTTGTGTGCACCTCACCACCAGGAACCGGCAGTGCATCAACCATAGCAATGCTGGCTGGTCCGACCACGGTCTCACAAACAGACAATCTACATCCTCTCAAAGCCGTCGAAATCGGCCTGCCGCGCTGCACTCGTAAAATGCCACATGGCATGATCTCAGCAGCAACTAGTGATATGGTGCACGTGACTGCTGTTGACCCAGCGGGCGCCAGTCCCAGCTGCGTCATTGCTGTAGCCACTGCGCACGCAAAGTGCATGCTTACAGCAACATGTGGCATAGCAACGAACAAAGTCACTTACGCTGCTGGACCGACTGGCGCAAGCCCCAGCTGCTTCATTGCGGCAGCCACCGCGTGCAGCGAGCCAGTCACCACCACCACGCCAGCCCTGCTGCCATGCGCTGTCAGCTCGTGGCGCGCCTTCTCCAGCGCAGCGCCAAGGTTGGCCTGGATCAGCTGCCTGCAGCGCAGCGGCCTGCCGGGCCCCAGCATGCTGGCAGCCTGCCACTGAGCCGCCAGCGTGCCTGCAGCGCACAGCAAAAGCCCCACCAGACAGAGATATGAACACCACAGCAAGCAGTGCAGAAGCTTGGTGGCACAGCACACTAAAACGGGCAGCTCGTGCTACAATCACCTGAGCGCTGGCCTGCATAACTTGCACACAGCTTGTTCTGTAGGTAAACCAGCTGAGACAGATGCTTGATGTTGGTTATAACTAATTAGCAGTTGGCAAGTCCTACGCTGTTCTGCTGCTGCTGCTGCTGCTGCTGCTGCTGCTGCTGCTGCTGTGCAAGCAGCTCACCTGGCGGAGCTGCCCTATGGTGGCTGCCAGCAATTGGCACAGTAGTGAACACCACCACAGATGGCTTGCAGGCCTGCAGCGCCCCACACACCTCCCTGCAGAGCACAGACGCTCAGTGTCAGCGTGTTGCAGAGGATGAAACAAGCAATGCGTGATTCGTGAGATGTTGCAGAACGCACCGGAACAACAGCCCAACACCGTCTGTGGGTGCGGGGGACGTCCCCGTCGACACTTAACTGCTGCAGCCATTGCAATCAATTGATGCTCAAGCCTTGCAGCAATGACCACACCATGACCACACCCGCATTGCATGACATTAGGGCAACACAGCATGACATGCAGCTCCCACCAAGCACAGCTGCACCGACATCTTATCACGCACCTGTGCTCCTTATCTCCTGCCATGGCCAGCACCAGCGCTACAGGCTGGTCAGGGAGGGCAGCTCGCAGCGTGGATGCCAGCGCAGCAGCCGAGTCTGCTGTGTGTGCGGCGTCAAAGACGACGTGACAGGCCGCACTGCCTGGCATCTCCGCGACCTGTGGCACACATGGGGCATGCACAGCAGCAGTGGACGGATGTTAACATGCGTGGGTGTGCTCTGCATGCGAATGTGAGCGCATGTGTGCATGCAGCATGCATGCATGCATTCATGCATGCGTGTTTGTGTGTGCATGTGTGTGAGGGTGTGTGCTGCATACATGTATGTGTGCGCGTCTGCGCGTGTACGCAGCTGTGCGCATGCGTGTGTAGCACATGTGTGCATACATGTTTGGCGTGCACGCGTGTGTGCGTGCTTACAAGTTTTGACATGCGCGCACGCGCATGTGTTGGCTCACATGTTTGACCTGCGCGCGTGTGGGCTTAATTGCATGCCATGCGCGCGTGCGGGCGTGCATACGTGTTTGCCATGTGTGCATACGTGCAATCATACATGTTTGACATGCGCGCGTGCAGGTGTGCTCACATTTTGGCAGGCGAGCATACGTGCAATCTTACATGGTTGACATGCCCTTGCGTGTGCTCACATGTTCGGCAGGCGCGCATACATGCAATCTTACATGTTCGACATGCACGCGCGCGCGTGTGCTGACATGTTTGACAGGCGCGCGTACGTGCAATCTTACATGTTTGTCATGCGCGCGCGCGCAACCACATTTTTGACATGCGTGCGTGCTTACCAACATGTTTGACATGCGCGCGTTCCTACCTACATGTTTGACATGCGTGTGTGCTGGCACCCTTGCCAGATATGCGCGTGTACCCATTGTGTCCGTGCGTGCGCGTTTCCTGTGTGTTTTACATGCGCGCGCGTGCGTGTGCATTCTGTGTGTGCGCCTGCACGTGCGCGTGCGCGCGCGTGCGCGCCTGTGCAAGCATTCGTGCATGCGCGCATGGGCGTGTGTGCATGCACATGTGTGTGCGTGCTCTGCTTGTACATGCGTGTATACATGTGAGCTTACGTGAGCAGGTGCATGGGCACGCGCATGCGCCTGTGGGAGTGCGCGCAAGCATTTACGCATGTGAGCATGCACATGCAACTAACATAATAGAGACAGCGTCGCTCAAAGCGCAAGGTTGGTGTGGCTGCTCACTGCTCACCTGGAACCTGCCAGGCAGCCATGCCTGCTGCAGGCCCGCAGCAATCGCCTCAGCACTGATGCTCACCCAGCCCCGCTGCCGCAGCAGCAGCGCAGCAGCGACAGCAGTCTGCACATTGCCGGCCTGGTGGCCGCCCACAAGCTGCAACTGCACATTTGGAAGGGAGAGCTGCTCCTGCTGCTGCTGCTGCTGCTGCTGCTGCTGCTGGCCGTTGTCCTGCAAAGGGCTCATGGCTGCTGTGATGCTGATGCTTTGACGCGCAAGGTTAGGTGCTGTGCCGTCAAGCACGGTGATGCTGCTGCTGTTGGTGCCCTCTGCTGGTGTGACCTGCAAAACATCAGGAACATGACAGCAGCATTCAAGCGGGTGTGATGCTGGTGCAGCCAGCCTGCTGGGCACTGTAGGCACTGCACATGCCGCAAGAAAGATCAGCACATGAAAGAGCCAGAAACAAGCACAGCGTTCCCCTGTGACCGCTAGCAGTTGGCCGGCAAGCTCCATGGTCAAGATGACTGACACAAGCATTGCTTGCAGCTGCAGGCTTGATGCAACATCCACCCGGCCATCAACAACCTATTCACCCCGTCAAATTTGATGCTGCAATGCATGCCACGCCACTCACCTGTACTGCCTGCTCAGCAGCCACTATGGGGCACTGCATGCCAGGCTGACCAGCAGCAGCACGAAGCACCTCCCACACCTCAGCACTGCTGCCACCACCTGCTGCATCTCCTGCTGCTGCTGCTGCTGCTGTAGTGTTGCTGCCAGGGCCACCTTGCGGCCCCACCACCACAGGCACCCCTGGCTTCATGATGCCCGCCTTTGCTGCTGCGATGCTGCGCAAGCTGCCTCCAAGCGCCTCAACATGGTCCAACCCTATTGCTGTCAGCACAGCCAGCTGCAGCTGCTCAGGGCCAAACACATTGGTGGCATCGGTGGCACCGCCTAGCCCCGTCTCTACCACTGCTATATCGACCTGCTGCTGCGCAAAGTGCTTCAGAGCCATGGCAGTTACGACCTCAAAATGGCTCGGCTTGCCATTGCTGCTGCTGCCAGTGGTGCTACGATCGTCTGCCGTACCCTGCTGCTGCTGCTGCTGCTGCTGCATGGATTGTACCGCAGCCTGCGCCTGCACTGCCAGAGACTCCCAGTTACCCTCACTCACTGCTGCTGCATCAGCTGCAGCTGCAGCACCTGCTGCAGCGCCGCCGCCCCCAACCATAACCCGCTCCCTGATATCAAACAGGTGAGGGCTAGTATACGTGCCAACTTGGAGGCCAGCTGCCCTGAGTATGGCACTCAGCAGCACCACCACACTACCCTTGCCCTTAGTTCCTGCCACATGCACCACCTTCAGCTGCTGCTGAGGGTCCCCCAGCTCTGCCAGCAGCTGCCGCATGACACGCAGATCAAACTTTGGACTGCTGCTGCTGCTGCTGCTGTTACTTCGACTGCTGCTGCTGTCCACGCCAGCTGCCTTTGGCACTCCCAGCTTCTCATAGTCAATGAGGCTTGCCAGAAAGGCCTGGCCAGGCTTGTCTGCATGTGGCTGAGCAGCAGCAGCAGCAGTACTGCTGCGGCCGCTGCTGAAGCCTGCTGCTGCACCTGCAGCTGCGTCAACCAGGCAATGCGTGCTGGCTGCAGTACCTCTGAGCAGCACCGCTGCTGAGAATGCGGCGCAGTGCGGCGCTCTACATGCAGCTGTTGCACGCTGAGCAGCAGCAGCTGCAGCCGCAAGCGCAATCATGTGTGCGACTGGCTACCCAGTGGCGGCTGCTTGCTGTTGATGTTGCTGCTGCTGCCTAGCTGCTGAGCAACGTGTTGGCTGCTGCCAGCGCTGCCAGTGCTGCTGCCAGCCAGGCGATGCTCAGTGCGTAGTCTGCCTGGCGCAGCGGCGGCCACGTGATGTCCAGCACCTATTACAGGCAGGTGTTCCAGGAAAAGTTGCAGGACAACGGCAGGAAGGGATTGCAGGTCAGAGGCAGAGAGAGGTATGTACGGTGCTGGAAATGTGCAGAATATGTGGCCAGGGCAAGGGCATGTGAGGTGCTGAGGGGCACAGCAGCTGTGAATTGCCGGGCACGGCAAAGACAGCAGCACACAGCGGTTTCCAGTTGTGTTGCAGCAGCATTCAGGTGCAGCAGCAGCTTGGGTAGAAGACAGCTGCGTGCACTTGCGTGTGTGTTGCCCTGCACCTACCTTGGTGTAAGTCTTTGCTGGTGATGACTGGAACCAGTTGTTGGGGAACAGCTGGCAGCCCGCAGCCTGCAGCACAAAGCAGCACAAGGTAACAGTGCATGCTGTTAGGTGAGTGACATGAACTGCTCAGCTGGTGAGAACGGCGCAACCTGTAAGAGCACCACTGTCACAGCAACCAAAAGGTGCTACCAGGCACAACCTCAACTTTATGTGCAGCTCAGCAGTCGCGCAGAAGCCATGCCGCGCCTGCTCAGTTTGCAGGACAGACGCCCTGCTTGATGCACGTGTATGCTGGTGATCCCGCTTGCTACCAGCACATCTGCATCGGTCCACATCTGCTCGTGCACTTCCACATGAGGGGTATTGTACCGTTGGCGCACGCCAACCGGACTGTTGGCGCACGCCACCCATTTCACTCACCTGCACGCAGGCACTGCTGCTGCTGCTGCTGCTGCTGAGGCCCGCCTCCCGCAGCGTCTGCCTGCCCTGCAGCTCCTCACCCTGCCAGGACACCTGGCAGCAGCAGCAGCAGCAGCAGCAGAAGAAGAAGAGTTTCAGCATCAGCTGTATGCCTACATGGCAGCTTCCTTTGAACATGTGTGGAGCACTGCAAGAGGACGCCAGCGCGACATGGCAGTGCCCATTAGCGTCCTTGTCCTTGTGACGCTGCGGCGCGCACTGCACAGGTGGCCAGCGCACACCAAGTGTGACGTGCCCGGCAGGTCTGCATCACATGCAGCATCGCTGCTGCAGCATACTTCAGCGCAACAGAGAGCGGCTGCATTGCTGCAGCAGTCTAGGCAGCAGCGTGCTGCTGTAGAAGTTGCTGCTGCGCACGCACCTGGGTCACACAGGAGGCAGGCAGACCTTGCAGCTGAGCGACCTCTGCCTGCAAAGGAGAAAGTTGCACACATGTCATTTGCGCTCTTGTTTGCTGATTATGTATGCTAGCGCAGCCAGGAAAGGCACGTGCACACTGACTTCAAAGCTGCCACAGCCTCAGGCACAGTGTGTCTGCTGCCAGGCGAATACATAAGAATGACTAGTGGCAGCCATTGCCTAAATGATACACTGTCATGTTGTTACCAGCTGCTGCTGCTGCTGCTGCTGCTGCTGCTGCTGCTGCTGCTGCTGCTGCTGCTGGCTGCGACTGCTGTTGCTGTCATCACCTTGAGTTCTGCTGCTGTGGCAGTGGCAGGGTCTAAGGCAGTGTTGAGCAGCTGCCTGCACGCAAGAGTTAAACTGGATCTGTTATTGCAAATAAAATGCCATCCTAAAGTTGTGTTATTGCTGTGGTTGCCACCTGTTGGTTGGGGACCTCAGCAGCACAGGCAGTGGCATACTGCAGTACAGTGTCGTCAGTTGATGTGGGCGTGTGGATAGTAAGTTTAAAATCAACTGGTCACAATACGAGCAACTGCTTTAGTGCCTAATGGCGAGGCAGCTGCAGAGACAGTGACATATCAGGGTTGTGCTTGCTGCTCTGTTCAGGTTGAATCAGACACGTGTCACATTGTCGTGACAATGCCGAAGCCTTAGTGGTAGTACAACTTATCAAGAAACGTAGCAGGCGCGTGCGAACACGTCGAAAGTCTCGTCCAAGTGACACGCTGGTGACTCTGCCTGAGCATCAAGATTCACACGCACAATGCTTAATTTACAGCAATCCAAGCTTTCTACGGCCAGGCACACCTCACATCTTGGTACCAGCAGGCCATCTGTACTGTGCTCAACCCGTGCAGCCACTGTTACAGCCTCAGCCAGAAAACAGGTGTTTTGCTTCGACATCGACACGATACTATCAGGATTAGAGCCGCTGTATTGCCGTGTGGGGCAGGAGTGCTGGCAGCATGTGCCTGCTGCCTGCGCAGCTGCAGGACAGGAGTGCCTGGTGCCAGGCTCGCATACATTGTACACCAAAATCATGGCGCAGCTGCTGCCAGTGGTGCAGCACCCTGCGTATGAAGCAGCGCTGCTGATGAGGCTGCTTGCTGAGGAGGGCGTCGTAGGTGAGCGGGGAATTCTGGCGCCAGGTCAGGTTGCAGTGGACCTTCCTTGCCCTGCCAGGGCAGTCCGAGATGTGGCATGTTTGTTGAGATCTGCTGGACAGCAGCAAACTCAACATTTACTTATTGCTAAATGAATGGCTGTACAGCATGCAATTGCTCGGGCTGACAAGCTGGCATCAAGCTGCATGTTGTGGGCACTGCCCACTAGGCACCTGACACAGTGCAATGCTTTGCAAAGCCGGTGTACTCAAACAGTACATCCTCTCCATCTGGCCGGGGCACCACTGGGCCTGCAGGCAGCCGCAGCGCGTCAGGCCGCGTAAGAACGGTCTCGCCTGCAATGTCAGTGCATCTCACTGACATGCTCTTGTTCCTGCCGCCACCGCTGGCCCCGCAGGCAGCCGCAGCGCATCAGGCCGTGCCGGGCCTGTTGTGGGTCGCCCTGTGCGGCACAGCGGCAGCAGGCCCCTGCTGGTGCAGGAGATCCGAGAGCACTGGGGCAGTGAGATCCAGCCCACCTGCCTGCTGCGCTGGAGCAGGCAGGCCGGGCTGACGCCTGAGGAGCTGCAGCAGCAGCTGCAGCAGGCCTACCAGCAGGTGCGGCAAGGAGCCAGCAGCTGCAGTTTCTCAAAGACTGCCAGCTGTTGGTGGTATGTTTTGTCACTGGAATGTGCGCAGTGCAGCACATTTGGTACTGGAGTTTGGTGTGCGTGAAACTGTCCAGAAGTAAGTGTCCCATATATCCGGCTGAGCTAATCATGTTGCGAGCGCATGCAAAATGTCGTCGTTTTGTAGCCTACACCAAGTGCTTTGGAGCACCAAGTCACATGCAACCAGGGCTCACCAGCAATGGCTGGTGTGCTCGGGAATTCGGCCTTTGCAGAATGTGCAGCGCACGAGTCCAGCTCTGCTGCAATCCCTGAGCATTCGAGTTCGGTGTGCTGTCTGCAGGTGCTGTCAGCACTGGACTGGCAGGTACTAGATCAAGCAGGTGTATGCCACGGCAGCAGCAGGGCCACCAGCTCACCGAAAGCACCAGCACCTAGCAGCAGCAGCAGCAGCACCTCAAGCAGCAGCAGCGGGGGCGGCACAAGCCGCCAGGCTCCCAGCAGCAGCGGCACAGCAGCTGCAACAGCTGTAGCCCCAGCAGCTGCAACAGCTGCAGCAGCAGCAAGCATGCCTGACAGCGAGGGCTGTCTTGTGGTGCAGCCCTACACCTCAGTGGTGCAGGCAATCCTCAGCAGCCAGCACCAGGCAGTGGTGGCATCCCCTTACCCGCTGCCTGTGACGCAAGCTGCACTCGCTGCAGCTGGCCTGCGCAGCAGCAAGGCGGCGCCTGGTGCTGTGAGCATAGTGCAGGGCTTGTCGCTAGCGCAGTGTGCGCAGCAGCTGCTGGAGCAGCAGCAGCAGCAGCAACAGCAGCGGCAAGATGAAGAGCCTCCTGCGCTAGCGTTCATCCTCAGTAGCCCTAGTAAAGCTCGGCTGGTACAGCAGCAGCTAGCGCAGCAACAAGGCCCTTCGCAGCAAGCAGCAGGCAGCCAAGCTCTGCAGCAGCAGCAGCAGGTGCTGCAGGTTGGTGAGTGGGCGTGTGGCGCCCCCAGCTTGCGTGCTAAGGCGCTGGCCTGCCCGCAGCTGGGGCTGCTGTCTGAGGTGGGGCTTGCAGACATGCTAGGCGTGGGCAACAGCGATGCTGTGATGGACTGCATTGCCTGGCGGGGGTGACCGGCGGCGTCACAATTGCAGCCCATTACTTGGTTGTTCATGGTTTGAGCAATGTTTGATAGTTGACTGCAGCCAGGATTTGGTGTTTGATGATGACATGATCGTAATGATGCCACAGAAGCAACTTGGGGCTGCACCACTTGGGTAGGCAGACTGCGGGAAGGTGGGCTTCTAAGCTCGTCCTTACCATGTGCATGCCTGCCAGCCTGGCTGAGCATCCATTAAAATGCTGACTCAGCTGAGAGCGCAGCGGCTTGTAACAGATGGCTGTTGCCAATCTGAAATGCTGGTGCAACTGAACATGCTGCACCAGCGGTGCGTGACTCTCGAGTGCCTGCTTTTGACATTTTGCATCTTCCTACATGCATGGTGTAACTCTTGATACATGCAGTGGGGTGTCGGCACAGCGCTGTGCTAGCAGGACGCCTAGCACGACGCGATGTCAAGTGTTTCTGCTAAGCACATATGCAGCTGCAGTCAATCACTAGTCACAGTATGCCTGCCGGAACTACGTAGTGTGTACACTTCCTTAGACACTTCAAAAGTGGCCCGTCAACAAAAGTTTCCCGGTGTGCAGAGCCAGTCGTCCAAAACAACTTGTTGCTGCAGGCTGCAGGCTGCAGCTACGCGCCTGTAGGCGAGTTGGTTGACCTGCGTCGCCGCCTTTGCAGCAGCCTGCAAGCACCAACCTCAGGCACTGCCATGCATGATGACGACACCGTGTCGTGACAAACAGCAAATTCACCACAGATGTTACAGCATTAACTCAAGAGGCTGTGCCCATGGCCATTGGCAACTGATTTTGACACGCATCAGCGCATGCACATGCAGTAGCATGCTACACAAGCACCTGCTCCATACCGGCCACTGTTCACAGTGCGCAATAGCATGTGCTGCCACCATGTGTGCAGCAGGCCCGACGCAGCCCTCATGAGCATGCGGTGTGATCACGACCATGATGCACTTGTGCAAACGCACGCCAATGCACGGCAGCGGCCAGTGGAGCTGCGTCTATCAGCGGCGCCCAGACGCCACCACATGCAAAAAAAGCGCAGCAATGCAGACTCCCGCACATGCCACACAGACAGATGGCGCGGATATGTGCCGAACATATGCTGTGTCTCCAGCACAAGGCCACTGCAACTATGCCAAAGGCTCAGCAGCGTCTGCAGCGCTGCGGCCGTGTCCTGCAGCACACCCACCAGCACTGCAGCGGCGCCCAGATCTGGTTATCTGAACGCTTCCACATCTACATGAAGCTCAGCGACACAGGCCATGCAGCCCACTTGCAAGCCAGCGGGACAGATGTGCAACACATCAGCACCTGCTGCTCAAGCTAGTTCACATATCAACAAAGGCATCACAGGCTCAGCATTGTCTGCAGCGCTGCAGTCATGTCATGCAGCACGCCCACCAGCTCCTCAGCACCAGCAGCATCTGAGCCAGACATCACAGGCTGAACGGCAGATATCAGAAAATTGGCACAACAGGACTGTGCATATTCGTAATCACAGGCTCAGCAGCGTCTGCAGCGCTGCAGTCATGTCCTGCAGCACGCCCACCAGCTCCTCAGCACCCCCAGCATCTCAGCAAGACATCACAGGCTGAACGGTAGATACCAAGAAAACTGGCACAACAGGACTGTGCATCACCCTAATCACAGGCTCAGCAGCGTCTGCAGCGCTGCGGCCATGTCCTGCAGCACTCCCACCAGCTCCTCAGCACCAGCAGCATCCAGCGGCAGCTCCAGCAGGCAAGCCCTGTGGTACGCTACACAGCGCGCGAGGTTCTGTATGCCGGGGTTCTGCAGCGCTTTAGCAACAACATGCGGCGGCAGCTTCCGCTGCTGCTGCTGCTGTGGGGTAAATCCACCTGCTCCAGCTGCTGCTTGCTGCTGCTGGTCCCGCCGGCTGCCGTACAGCTGGTCCCTATCCTGCCTGCCTCCAGATGCACTGAAGTCTCCCAGGTTTGCTTTGCCCAGCACTCTGCTGCTGCTGCCGGCCCGCAGTAAGTTGGCGCGCCGGCCGCCACTCGCCGACCAGCTGCTGCTGTTGCGGTCGCCTGATACACCGCCTGACCCTGCTGCTGCTGCTACTCCTAGCAAACCCTCTGGCCCTGATGTTGCCAGCTCATACAGAACCGCATGAGCCTCAGGATCTAAGCCCTGAACCCCGCCAGGGTTTGACCCGGTCAAAGGTGCAGAACAGGGTGCATGTGACGGCCCCAGCAGCGCAAGCGGCGCAGCATGTGCAGCACTCAGGAATGGCAGCTGCACCACTAAGCCGCTCTCATACCATGCTGCCATACGCTCCCACAGGCGCGATAGATACAACGGATTGCCCGGCACAGCTGCTGCTGCAGCCGCCGCAGCAGCGGCAGCAGCAGCTGCTGCTTCCCTGCTGCCTGGCGGCTGTGGTGCAGCAGGCGTGCCAGCTGCAGCTGCAGCAGCAGCAGCAGCAGCAGCAGCAGCAGCAGCAGCAGCAGCGCCAGGCATGGGCTGCATCATGCCCAGCCCAAAGCCTCTGTGCGGCCCACCATGCTGCTCCCGCTCCCGGTCTGCTGCTGCTGACTTGAGCGCTGCCATGTAGCTGTTGTCCTCCTCCTCTTGCTGCTGCTGCTGCCACGGGGCTGGGCCCAGCCCAGCTGCCAACCCTCCCAGCGCACCGCCTGCTGCTGCTGCTGCTGGTGCGCTTGGCGCAGATACAACAGTAGATCCAAAGCCAGGGGCCTGGAATGTATCAGGCTTTGCAGCAGCAGCAGCAGCAGCAGCAGCAGCAGCAGCAGCAGCACCAGGGCCAAACCCGCCGCCGGAGCCTGCGGCTGCAGCTCGTGCACTTGCAAGCGCTGCCATGAAGTTTGAGCCGCTGCCTGCTGTGTCTGCTGCTGCTGCTGCTGAGCCAGTGGCTAGTGTGCCGCTGCTAGCAGCACCAGACGCACTCATGCGCATTGTACCGCTGCCAGCTGCTGCTGCTGCAGGCTTTGAAAGCACTGTGCCACCTACCCACGGCGTCTGTTGTTGTTGCTGCTGCTGCTGCTGTGCTGCTGCTGCGGGTGGTCCCCCAGGGCTTACAAGCACAGTGTCACCCCAACACTGGCTGCTAGGAGGCCCTGCTGCTGCTGCTTGCTGCTGCTGCTGTGACGCTGCTGAGCCGTCACGGGTCACTACTGTGCCAGACTGCTGCTGACCAGATGCCCGGGTGCGGCCTGCGGGACAGGGCAAAGCAGACAGCATGACAAGCATATTACAACAGTGAAGCACAGTGTCCACATCATCCTGCTACCAACACAATCTTCACACCCAAGCATTCGCCAGCTCACATCGCAAATCCCTGCCTCCGGCCCCCAGCCCAAGTACTAATCACATGCTGTCATGTGCATTCTATAAGTTGCAGACAGAGCACAGCCCAGCCCACTCACTGCCTCTGCCATTGATGCCCCTCCAGCTGAAGTGCCCCGTGCCGCCGCCCGCCAGGTCAGCAGCCAGCCGCGCACCACCGCCGCCAGCAGCGCCGCCAGCCATCAGGGACGCATGTGAGGGGGCGGGCGAGGCACGCGCACTCAGCAGCTGCTTGACCTGCAGGCATTGAACGTGCACAGAAGGGCAGAAACATACCTCAGCACCAGGGCTCGCTTGATTGCACGCATTGTGCATTGTGCAGGGTGGCATGTTGGCCTCACCACCGTTGCCGGTCAACGAATGCTGCTCGCGTTTCACCAATCCATGCTGCCAGCAGCCATAAGCTGCCAACAGACAGCCTGAGACTAGAGTAGTACTGCCACACACATTCATGCAACGCTGTTTATGAACAGCACTGACGAACCAAAGACGCAGCACAACATGTGCCACCAGCAGCTGCACAATCGGCCAGCACCCACCTGCTCCAGCAGTCCTGCCAGGCAGGCGGCGTTGCTGGGCCGCTGGTTGACCACAAAGCGGTGCTGCTGCAGGTAGCGCGCGGTGGGGCGCATGGCAGCAGCCTTCAACCAGCAGCAGCAGCAGCAGCAGGGGCACAAGCAGCACTGTAAGGCGGGCTGGCCCTGGCTGCTGCCACCTGCAGACGAGACGCTGCTTCCCAACTCCACCACAATATGTGCACGGCCAGGCCACGCATGCGCTGCGCAGCTCCTGCGTGTAACAAGCTGTGCAGCTGTTTCAAGGGCAATTGTCCAGCGCACCAAACCCTAAGCAGCAGCTCTGCAGCTCCCGCAAGAAGAACATGTGCCGCACCTTCTGCAGGCACTCACCAGGAGGTCCCTGAAGGTATCGCTCCAGCGCTCCGGCTGCTTAACCTTCGCAGCCAAGGCATCAAACATGATAACCCACAACCTGCTACCAGCACCGCCCAGCCCCCCTGCCCCGCACCTTTT
This sequence comes from Tetradesmus obliquus, assembly GCA_030272155.1. Taxonomy (NCBI): domain Eukaryota; kingdom Viridiplantae; phylum Chlorophyta; class Chlorophyceae; order Sphaeropleales; family Scenedesmaceae; genus Tetradesmus; species Tetradesmus obliquus. Next base: position 406,910 of record CP126200.1, on the reverse strand, counting down.
GCAGGCACTGCGCCAAAAAGTCCCTGAAGGTGTCGCTCCAGCGCTCCGGCTCAGCCAGCCCCGGGGGCGGCTCGCGGCTGATCATGAAGATCACGCGCAGCGGGTGCACCTTCCAGCGCGGCGGCGTGAGCTCGGCCATTTCAATGGCACTGATGCCCAGCGCCCACACATCGACCTGCGGGGAAGACAGCAGCAGCAGCAGCGGCCGCAGCAGGGGATGTGAGCTCGGTCATCTCAATTGCGCTGATGCCCAACGCCCACACATCAACCTGACACAGCAGCAGCAGCAGCAGCAGCAACGGCAGCAGCAGCAGCAGGGAATGTGAGCTTGGCCATCTCAATGGCGCTGATGCCCAGCGCCCACACGTCAACCTGCAGCGGCAGCAGCAGCAGCGGCAGCACGGCGGCGGCGGCAGCAGCAGCATGAGCGCGGCCATCTCAATGGCACTGATGCCCAGCGCCTACACATCAACCTGCAGCAGCAGCAGCAGCAGCAGCAGCAGCAGCAGCAGCAGCAGCAGCAGCAGCAGCAGCAGCAGCAGCGGCAGCAGCAGCAGAAGCGGCAGCAGCAGGGTATGTGAGCTCGGCCATCTCAAAGGCACTGATGCCCGGCGCCCACACGTCGAACTGCAGCGGCAGCGGTGGCGGCAGCAGCGACAGAGTGGACAGACAATGGCAGCAGCAGCACACCAGAAACCAGCAGTAGCAACACAAGCAAGCACACCTGCACCGAGAGGGGCAGTTTGGGCAGTGGCTGAATCCACCACCACCACCACCAAAACAGCGGCAGCACCTGCCAGGGGCCATGATGCGCTCACTTTGCCGTCGTATCTGCTCTCCTGGGTGACCTCGGGCGCCACCCACCACCAAAAGCAACACCGTCAAAACAACAACAACTGCCAAGGGCCCCGTCACACTGACCTTGCCGTCGTATCTGCTCTCCTGAATGACCTCGGGCGCCATCCAGTGCGGCGTGCCGATGAAGGTGTTGCGCTTGGTCATGGTGTTGGTCAGCTGCAGTGGCAGAAGCAAGGCAGCACAACAAAACTTAACAAAGTCATACGCGGTTTAAAGCATGACATGCAGCAGATGAAGGTGTTGCGTTTGGTCATGGTGTTGGTCAGCTGCAGTCACAGACCCCAGGCGACAAGTACAACACAACAAAGTCACGCGCAGTTGTAAGGCATGAAGAGCGCAGCAGATGAAGGTCGTAAGCTTGGTCATGTTGCTGGTCGGCCGCGGACGCAGCAGCCAGGCAGCCAGCCAGCGCAGCGTAAATTTAGTACCGCCTCAAGCGCATGCACATAAAGCAAGCACAGCGATTGATTGTGATGGGCAAGAGCGGGGCAAGAGCTGTTCCTGAAGCCCCACACCCCAGCGGCAGGATGACGTTACTGGCTGTTGTGAGCAGCATGCAAAGCAGTTTGTGCGCGACCAGGCGCCCTAGCGCCGCGTGGCATGTGCCTGGTGGTCTGTGGGCTATGCCGCATGTCACAGCTATCAAGTTCAAACAAGTTCTAAGCGGTTAACCCCGGCCCGCCTGCGCCGCCACGCTCAAGTCTGCCACCCTAACAGCTGCGACGAACATCACAGTTGTAACTACCATAGTAGATTTGTGTTACAAAAGTCGTAAATGGCAGCCCACCTGCGCCGCCACGCCAAAGTCTGCCAGCTTGACGCTGCCGGCCTCTGTGAGCAGTATGTTGCCGCACTTGATGTCGCGGTGCACCTTGCCCAGCGAGTGCAGGTACGCCAGGCCCTGCGGGGCGCATGTGCAACACACAGTGTCGCGTGGCAATCCTTCTAGAATAGGTTAGGTTATGGTTGTCATCAAACGATATGACAAGCGCGGGCAGTGGGTACCCGTAGCTGTGAATGCCATGCCCAGCAGCACTTGGCACGCCGCGCCAGATGTCAAGGGGGGGCATTTGTCCTGGGGACGCCGGAAGATGCCATATTGCCAGTACACGTGCAACGGTACAGGCAATGGCCCCCGTACTCTGCACGTACCTGCGCTGCGTCCTCACCTTGAGTGACTCAGCGCAGATGTAGGCGATCTGGTCCTCATCAAGGCCCTCACCCTTCACCTGCAGCAGGCAAGCAGCAGTAGCAGCAGCAGCAGCAGCAGCAGCAACAACAGCAGCAGCAGCGTCACGACTCACATCCCTTCCACGATAGACCAGGAGCTTCTCCACGCCAGCACCACACAGCACTTGCGCCACAGCACTTGCCCCGACTCATAAAATTAGTGCATTGGCTCACCTGCGGCAGGTGGCACCCACTGCCGCTGTACGCTCCAAGCAAGTGTATACTCCAAACACATAAGACAAGCTTCAACTGGAGACAGGCTGCCTCTCACCTGCAGCAGGTCTCCCACGCTGCCGCCGCCGCAGTGCTCCATCACGATCCACAGCGCGTCAGGCAGCCTGAAGCTGCCCAGGTAGCGCACCACGTTGGGGTGGTCGCAGTCAGCCAGAAACTGGATCTGCACAGTTAGCATTGTGTTTTGATTGGCAGCAGACGCGCACAGCAGCAGCAGCAGCAGGCGTGTCAGATGCTGCATGGGCACGGCCACGGGCGCAGCAAGCCACGCCGGCTGCCTGAGTACCAGCTGCAAGCTGCGGCTGCCAGTGCCCCTGCAGCTCCGCAAGTCCTTCATCTCCTATTGTACAGCTGCGCTGCCGCAGCTGAACACTCCTATCTTTGCTGGCCACACTGCCAGCTGCAGTGCCGCACCTCCTTGTGTATGCGTGTGAGGTCATCTTCGTCGCTGTCTGTGGTGCTGATGACCTTGATGGCCACAGTCGCGCCGCTGCTGCGGTCCAGCGCCTTGTACACGCTGCCGTACGCGCCGCGCCCTGCCGGCAGCAGCAGCAGCAGCAACAGCAGCAGTAGGAGAAGGCACTGCCAAAACATCAAGAATTATGTGTTATACTCAGCTTGCAGGGCATGCGCCCGGCTTGCATCGTTGGGGCATGCACAGTCGCCAGCGGCTGGTGGCGTACGGTAATGCATGCGCTCATCGCTGTGTTGCTGTTCCAAGACAAGAGGTGAGCTTGTGATCCAGGCATTGCTCTGTTCCGAGGCTGCCGCCCAAGGTGGAGGGCCTAAGGTGTTTGCTCTGCCGTTCAGCATCTGCTGCTGTTGCTGGTGGTTGCTGTCCCCACCGCACCGGCACCCACGCAGCAGTATGCGGCGCCGGCTGCATTGCCCTGTTGCTGCACGGCTCTTACAAAAGAAGTTGCGCTATTTACCGGCTGTTGCTAAACAACCTGCAGCTCATGTGGCTGCGCTGGGAATGGTGCTGCAGTAGTTGATGTTGCAGAACCACACCTGTTGCTGTGCAGGCCAATATGTCTTATTTTCTCTACCACCCGCTGCACAAACAAATCATCATCCGCTGCTGCTCATGCTGCTCACCAAGCAAGGCAATCATCTCAAAGCGCTCTGCAGCATCCTGGACCCCTCCTCCTGCAAGAACAGCAGCATGCATGAGAGTGTTCTGCGCCAGGTGAAAAACCGCTGCAATCGTGCTGCTTGCTGATGCTGCGTGCACACAAAGATGTAGCCGAGCTTACCAGCCTCCCTATACATGCCCATCGACTCCTGCTGTAGCATCGTGGCACCTGCTGGTGCCTCTGCTGCTAGGTAGTGCCCATGTCCCTGGCGAGGCTGAACTGGCCCCAGGAAGCACCGCTAGGGTGTGCTTGGTACGACAACGTATGCTCTGTGTATATATTCAACGCCTGTAGAGGTTGGATCGCACCGGCTACACGCTGTACCGTGCCTGAGCGAAAGCAGGTGACGATATCAGCTTCTGCAGTGGTTAAACCAGCGAGCTAATGTATCCCAAACGTTGACATTGTTGTATTGTTGTGGCTCTTTGCTCTGCTAGGAAGTGGCTTCACTTCAGCCATGTGCTGTCATGTAGGGTTGTACTGGACAAGTTTGAAGAAAGATGACAGTCACTATGCACGGCACAACTGCGCTGCTTGCAGTGCCAGTTTTCTCCTTTCCCTCGCACCAACGTTTAGGCACTCCATCAATCAAGGACAGCTTATCACAGCACCAAGGCATACAGGTTAGTTACACAACCGGGACGTCCCGAACTTGAAGGCAAGTCTTGCCGCCATCCAATGACAGGTTCAATGGGCACCTGCATCTCCTCCATCACCAACAGGAGACAGCCGATAACTTGAGCGCACTGGCAACTGCTGTTTCAAGCACCCCAGATCCGGCTTACTGCTCTTGCAAGCATCCCTAACACCTACACGTATCGCAAGCCGTCCACATTGCCACTGTGCGGCATCCACAGTTTGATGGTACACAACGGCGCGCGGGCCATCAGCAGGCTCAGGCAATCACTGCAGCCGCTTGTTGTTGCTTGTGGTGACACTGCAGCAGAAGGCAGAAATCAGTCACAGCAAGGAATGAATGGACGCAGCTCGCGGTTAATCTGAAGGCTGACACTTGCAAGAATGCACAATGCCACCTGGCAGACACCTGACGCACTCAGTGCACCGCAAAGCAACAAGCGGCTGCAGTGTTTGCCTGAGCCAGTGACTGGCTGACATTGCAAATGCCCTGCATGCTCCTGCAGTCCCAAGCACTGTGGCATATCTCAGAGCCGCATATGCCTGAGGGCCCCTCACTTATGGTTAATGCTGGAGAGCTGCCGCCTGGCGGCTGCCATGCCACCATTGAGCCGCGCACTGGCACGGATGCTTGGTGACATCGCTGCAGCAGCAGGAGAGCAGCAGGGACATCACAATGTAATCGTTGCAAGCATTGCGCGCATGGTGTGACGTTCGCTGTTAACAGTGTACAACAGGCTACCAACAAGATCTCTCGACATAGTTCATGTCTACTCCTGCCATGCTTGAATGCTCACGAAGCAACTCAGCTGTTCCGTGCAGCTGTTGAGCCACTGTCTGCTTCAGTACCTGCTGGGGGATAACCTCAGCACCTGATGATGCAAGGAATGGCCAGCAGCATACCTCCACAGACAGCACCACCACTCATATGCTCAAAACAACCTGCTGCACTGTTGTCTTGCTGTGCTGTTGCGCGCAACCGTGCAGTGACCGCCTGCTTAGTACGTGCTGAGGTTTGCCCCTTGACACCTGGTGATGTAAGGAATGGCCAGCAGCATACCTCCACAGACGGCAACACCACACACTTGCTCACACAACAACACAGCTGCGCTGCTGTGCTGCGAAGCAATTGGGTGACTGTCTGCTTCAGTACCTGCTGGGGAGTAACCTTGGCACATGATGATGTAAGGAATGGCCAGCAGCATACCTCCACAGACAGCACCACCACTCATATGCTCAAAACAACCTGCTGCACTATTGTCTTGCTGTGCTGTTGCGCGCAACCGTGCAGTGACCGCCTGCTTAGTACGTGCTGAGGTTTGCCCCTTGACACCTGGTGATGTAAGGAATGGCCAGCAGCATACCTCCACAGACGGCAACACCACACACATGCTCACACAACAGCACAGCTGCGCTGCTGTGCTGCGAAGCAATTGGGTGACTGTCTGCTTCAGTGCCTGCTGGGGAGTAACCTTGGCACATGATGATGTAAGGAATGGCCAGCAGCATACCTCCACAGACGGCAACACCACTCACATGCCCACACAAAAGCCCTGCTGCACTGCTGTTTTGGCCAGTTGTTGAGTCACTGTCTGCTTCAGTACGTGCTGAGGATTGCCCCTTGACACCTGATGATGTAAGGAATGGCCAGCAACATGCCTCCACAGACGGCACCACTACACATATGCTCACACAACAACACAGCTGCGCTGTTGTGCTGCGCAGCAATTGGGTGACTGTCTGCTTTAGTACATGCTGGGGAGTAACCTTAGCACCTGTTGATGCAAGGAATGGCCAGCAGCATACCTCCACAGACATCTACAGCCACTGAGAGCACACTTGTAGCACGACACGCTGCTGGCCACAAAGGAAGCACGCAATGCTATGCTCACCTTGCTGCTGACCCTGTCCTTCGACTGGATGCTGCGATTCATCAGCTGCTGGCGCTCCAGCCCTTGGATATCTAGGCCTCCACACCTGCACAGCAAACCATCCTAGCTGCTGCCTTGCCCAGCAGCCACACTGGCCAGCACAAACAAGCCTACTTTTCGTCTTTCGCTCTCACCTTCCAACATACTCACCGTCCTGTAGTGCTGCTGTTGGGCCTGCTGCTTTGCCATTGAACACTGCAGTTAAAAAAATCCTCGTAGCCTTTCATCACATATGAACTGCACGCAGCAACCCAGCTTAACCTCGTGCTCAGGCCTGCTGCTGGGCTCGATCTGCATGGCTCAGTGCCAGCAGCAGCTCCCTGGCATCAGCTGGAACCCAGCACTCGGGCAGGCGCAGTGTCATGCAGCTGCACCCGAGGTGCACAACGAGGTCACGATGAAAGTGGCTGCATCCACCCAGCAGCAGCCACGCGTGCAGCTGCTGCTGGCTCACTGCTTGGCCCGCACAGGGCCGCAGCAGGGAGGCGTTCAGGGTGCAAGGCTCAACAGAGTTTTCCTTGCGTAAATACACCCTGGTTGCGTGAATGTTGGCGCCCGCTGGCTTGTTGAAGAAACTGGTTGAAGACGAAGGCGCGAAACACACGCGGAAGTGTTGATGTGAGTTTTTGTTACGAGCTTCAGCGTGTATGTGGTGCATGTTGGTAATGAAAGTCATGCATTAGTAGTGTCAAGTCGGAGCTGCAGCTAGCGGCGCTTGCAAACCCTGTACCCTGTCAGTGTGCTGTAATCCGGTTTGCTAATGGGCCCATTAGCTCATGCACCCCAGAGTGAGCGACAAAGGACACCGTAGCAACTGCAAGGCTCAAGAAAGCAGAATTGTGCAGAATTTAGTGCCATTTACACTTGTGCAGTGCACATCCAGCATGGTACCGACTCTGCTGCTTACCCTCACACAGGATGCCAGCTTCTGCAGCTCAAACATAGACATTGCTGTGGAACGAAACATGTTGCTAGAATCAAAATCGAGGAAAACGCACGATGCTGCAGGCTAATGAAAGAAGCACAGACCACATCACAGCACAGACTCCAGGATACGCTGCTGATGCCCAGCCGCTTGCTGCATGTACCAGTACATGTAGCAGTGCATGTATACATACGGTACGTACCATGTCCGTTGTGGTGACGCCTGCTCAATGTGCAAGACAGCGGCACCAAGGTGGTTGCAGCAACCAAACCCAGCACCTGCAGCATTGCTCACGCATTGCACCACACTGCACCAGACTGCCAGTGTCAATGCCTACAGGCACACCAGTTGGTGGCCTGGCGATGCATCAACATGCAACATTATGGCAAACACTTCATCATGTTTTATGCGACATCAGCCTGTAGAATGATTCATGCCAAAGTTTGCTGATGTAATTTGCCAAGCAGCACTCAAGGTGACGCAAACGGTGAAACAAGCCAGCCAGCAGGCATCAAATGCCAAAGCAAGGCTCACAGGAGACGCGCGGGAGATGCCCGCATTGCACAGGAGCAACATCATGCTGCTGCTGCTGCTGCGCCAGTACGACGCCCAAAACACATGGCTTTGTGCAGACTTTGACAGCAACAGCCTGCAGCAAAAGGGCCGACTGGTCATCAATGCTGCTTGGGCCGCACAAGCACGTGGCAGTGCCAGATCTGCAGGCGACATGCAGCAGAAAGCAGTGATACAAGCTTAGCCACTGAACGAGACACAAGCCAGACATGGCAGTTCATCATTGCAGTGCTTGCACCTGGCAGCAGTACGGTTAGGTCCTGTTTTGCATGCACGGCTTGACGGCTTGATCAGCCCAACAGACACAACCACTGTGCAGTACATCAGTGACCTGACTCCTGCAAGCAGTGTCTGCTGTCCTGCAAGCAATTTCTGCTGCTGAGTGAGCATCACTGCACGCAAGAATGTTGAGGACCAACGATGCACGCAAGCAAGCAGGCAAGCCAGTGATGCAGCAAGTCATCAGCCGTTGTGTCATGCAGCCAATCCTTCCAGCTGCCCGCACTCCGCCATGCTTGCAAACAGGGCTTGCCAATCTACGTTCTTGTAAAGCGCTGCCACAAACCGTTACAGTTACTTGAAGCTAGTGTACGCGACATTGCCACATCTGCACCTAAACCAGGACCCCAATCAGAGCCAGTGACAAACGCAAACAGCACTCACCGCCAGCACAGATTGCAGCGCGGCTGGGTTGACAAACATGATGTGCTCCCACTGCTGCTCCGGGAACTTGGCTGCTATCTGCTGCGCGATGAGCTGCTGCTCCAGCGGCCTGTCGCTGCTCCACAGCAGCCAGTGCTGCACATTGTCTTCAAAATAGTACGGGAAGTCCTGCAAGGGCGTATGCAGCAGGACTATAGTGTTGCCCATCTGTTTTGACCACAAATGAAGCCAAACAAACAGCGTGCAAGCATGCTGTTGATGCAGAAAGGCAGCGTGCTGCTGCACCGCATGTTAAAACAATTGCCAGCGTTGCTGGTGAGCGCTGCAGCGCGCAGTGGCAGAGCTGCTGTTGCTGCTTGCTGACGATTGCGTTAGCGCCAGACTTGCACAGCGTTGCATCACACTCGCCCATGACTATGCCGTGTATGACTGCTGCTGCTACTGCTGCTGCTGCTGCTGCTGTATTGCATGGCTGTGTTGCAGTTCTGCTCACATTGAGGTGCCACACTATCTGCTGACCGCCATGCTCCGAGTCCACCGCCTCTTTCTTGCCCTCTGCAGCAGGGCAGAAGTATTGCACAGCAGCAGGTGTGATGCAGCAGCAAGCAGGGCAGCAAACAGAGTACACAGGAAGCCAATCAACAGCAATGCAGTTTAATTATGCTGTACATCAACTAGTACAAGTGGCGCGTTGGCAGCAGCTAGCAACCACTAACCACTTCAGGCAACTGCCTTACTGTGGTGCAACCTGCTCCGGTACACGCTGCACTGCGACATGCGCTCAGTGTTCCTTTGCTGTATAGTTTGTGACCTTGCATAATGTCACGTGATAGCAGGGCACCCCGCGCGCTGTGCATGCATGCTTGAGTGCATAGCTGTCCACTGGACCGCAGCGCACCTGAGTTCAATTTGCTTGCGCTGTCCAGCACACTGATCTTGATAAAGTCGGCTACACTAGCGTAGTCCTGCCGTACCTGCACACACACGTGGCAAGGCTCATGCCGTTGGGGTCTATCTGTCACTTTCTGCACACATGGCATCAACAGTTGCTGCTTCTGGGGTTGCCGCTGCTGTGCTGCTGCTGCCGCTGTGTGTGCACGCAGTACAGGCATGCAGAGAGGGTTATATGCTGCTTATATGAGTGTGTATCCTTCTTTCCAATAATTGCAGGATCCGAAGAGATGCTGCGTCGCCACAAGATGCCACAGTGCTGTGCATACCTTGTCCATGAAAGCCCGGTATGTTTTCAGCTGCTGCTCGCTTCGCCTAAGCTTGCCGAGGCTCTCAACCGTCCCTATCTTAACTATCTCGCGTATTTGATCCCATGTGATGACCTCGGTGGCCCACTCAACCATGATGCTCTCGCAACCGCTCGACAGTGGTGCGTAGGTTGTTGGTTACGCTGTCCGAGGGATCTGCGTCAGCGGGTGTACTTTCACATGTACAGGCCGATTGCGTGATACTCGCTGACCAGCCAACACACGCATCAGCTGGGAATGCTCTGCTTACGGATTTGGATTGTTACACATCTGCCTCTTTCACTTCCACACTCTGCGTGTGTGTGTGACACCACTCGCTGCCAGGCTGGCAGATTTTCAGCTCAGCACAAGGTGCCAGGCACGCAACCAGCACCACACCAACCCATTCAAGGTCACGAACTCTTCTGCTGCTTCATTGCCTTCTTGCCTGGGCGCTGCTGCTGCTTTTCGCCTTTTGGCTTTGCTGCACCAATGGCAGCATCCACTGCTCGCTGCATCTCCTCCCTGCTCTTCTTTTTCTTCTTGATGATCTTTGTCTGCACCCGAGGTACAAGAGCTGTGTCTGCATCTGCTACTGCTGCTGCAGCCTTGCTGTGCTTCTGCTTCTGCTTCTTTGCCGGCTGCTGCTGCAGCTTGCTGCGCTGCTGCACCTGCTGTTGCTGCTTGGCCGGCTGCTGCACCTGCTGTTGCTGCTGTAGTGGCTGCTGCTGCTGCTGTTGCGGCTGCTCACCATCTGCAACGGCATCCAACTGCTGCTGCTGCTGCTGCTGCTTTTGCTGAGGCTTCTTCTGTTTCTTCTTTTTCTGCAGCAACACGGCAACATGGTGACAAGCTTCAGTCAGCCAGGCAGTCGAGAGACAACCGACGCCCAGTGTAACAGGCGCAGCACCATGCAACGCACTGTCGCGCAGGCGAATGCTGCTCGCCGCCTGCAGCCACTTATGGGTTCACTACCTGCTCACCAGCAAGCACTGCTGGTGCGCAAATGGATCCATGGCTTTGCTGAGCAAGCTGTCCAGGCAGCTGATACCCATGCCATCAAAGACTCGCAGAGCGGCATCGCAAATCACACTTGACAGCGCTAGGACCAATCAGCAAGACGTCTTACACGTCTCTGCAACCTCAACTGAGCAGCACTCGCCACACTCACCTGCGCTTGCTGGCCATTGGCTGCTGCTGCTGCTGCCCCTCCAGCACCTATTGCTGCTGCTGCCGCCGCTTTCCGCTCCGGTGCCGACAGCACCATACCAGTGATGCGGCCACTGGTCGGCACCTGCGCCAGCTCCTGCAAGCTGCTGCTGCTGCTGCTGCTGAGTGCTCTGCTATCCCAGAGCTTGACTACACCATCACTTGAGGCTGTGGCAAGATGCAGCGGCGGGCCCTCGCCACCAGCAGCTGCATGCAGTGGTGGTGCAGGACAGGGCACGAGACAGGCAGGCACGGCAGCAGCAAGGGGCACAGCATGTGAGACGCTGTGGCCACTATGTCCAAGTATACTCAGCTCAAGTTCCTCCGCTACAAATTAAAGGCCCCTAACCATAGGCAGGCGTTCCAACAGCAGCTTTCACAGCCTTGGCTGCCGCCCCAATTCCCCCATCATGACGCACGCAAACACCCATGGAACCCCCCGCAGGAGATTCAGTTGCGCACCTGGCGTCACTGCCACAATGGCGCGGATGCGGCTGCTGTGTGCCTTCGCCAGCTCAAACACCGGCTGCTGCGCTGCTGCCCGCAGGTCCCACAGTGCAAGGCTGCCATCATCAGTGCCTGCCAGCAGCGCTGCGCCATCTTGCTGCTGCAGCAGAGACACTACGCGCCGGCTGTGCTGCAGGCGCGCTGTGACTGCGCCTTCTTGAGCGGCTGAGTGCAGCGTCACCAGCTTGTCACACAGCAGCGCATAGGCCTGCACAGGGAAACGGTGAATGCAAGCAGGACACGGCGGGGCAGCAGCAGCTGATGTCAGCAGCAATGACTTGACTTCCTTTGGTTATGACAACAACAGAGGCTGTGTGAAAATGCAAACATGGGCTGCTGTGTGCAACAAAAGCCTCGTCACAGCCGCACTCACCCTTCCGCTGGTCTCCGTTGGAATGCCTCACACACACATACAAGTACCCCTACACACGTGTTGCTTGCCTGCTCGCATGCTTCCAAACCTGCTCGCATGCTTCCAAATGAATCACTCTACACGCACTCAGCCACAGTTCATCCAGTTGAAGAGCGCGTTGCTGTAGCAGATTTCAACAGCACTCACATCTCCACTAGCGTTAAACGCCACCAGGTCTGCCTCCGCCTCCAGCCGTGCTGTGTAGCTGCACCGTCCCTTGGCCAGGTTCCACATCCTCAAGCCCCTGTCGTGCCCCACACTCAGCGCCAGCCGCCCGCTGGGGTGCACACTGAGGCTCCGCACAGGGCCCTTGTGGCCGCGCATAAGTTTCAAATGCTCCCAGCCGCCACCAGCTTTCCAGATGGCAATGCTGCCGTCATCGGAGCCGCTGAAGAGGTGACTGGGGTTTTGGGCGCCGGGCGGGGTGTAGAACTGCAGGCAGGGTATAGCGCCGTCGCCGGGGTTCATCATGAATCCTAGGTCCTTGTTGTGCTGTGGAGGGCAGGTGGGGCAGGTGAGAAGGTGGCAGCAGGTCAGGGCGCGTCAGCATAGCCAGTCAGCATTGTATGTGGAAACGCAGCGACTGTTGCATTCTGGCGTGCGAGGTGTGGCCAACGTGGTGGCTTGCTGGTGGCACCAAGCTGATCAAGCACTGCGCCAGATTCACAACAACGCGCCTGTAAGCCGGCCGCAGACCACCAGCGTAATATTTGATGCAACGCGTGCCACTGCACCTCCCGCCTATTGTGACCCCCAAACACACCAGCTGCTTCCGTCAACGCAAGGGAGCCTGTCTTCTGTCTTCTGGCACCCCCACCATCTGCTCACACACTCTGTTACAGCCTACACTGCTCCCTCTCAAAGCCATGACCATCTTTCTGGCATAGCCATACACACGGCTGTGTCTTTGCATTGCGTCTCCCAGCCTGCTGCCCGCCCACCTGTGCATCGTAAATGTGCAGCTGTCATCTACTGAAACACATTCTGCAGCCTTACCGTGCCTCTCAAAGCCTGACTCGGCTCCCTGCAGCAGCCAAACACATGGCTGTGCGTGTCTCACCTTTGCATCGTAGATGTGCAGCTGATCATCTTGGCCACCCGACACCACCCACGGCCCCGCAGCATCCAAGCAGCGCACAGGGCCCTGCGCACGCAGCAGCAGCAGCAGCAGCAGCAGCGGTGAGACAATGCTTGCAGCAATGGAGTAGCGTTCATGGGCAGTGTAGCCCAGGCATTGCGGTGTGGCTTGCAGTAGGTACTGCTGTGCACAGTACTGGATATGCACAGCTGAGTTGACCGCGCGGGGGCGGTTATAGAACGAGGACACTGCTGCTTGCTGCGACTGCTGTCAGGTGTATTTGATTACCGCCCCATAACAGCAGTGCATGGGTTAAGTGTGTGTTGTCGAAGACGAGCATTGCTGCAGCTGATGCCATGGCTGCAGAGGGAAACGTCGGCAGGCCTGCACACATACCTGGTGTGCTGCATGTGTGAAAGACCTCTGTAGCTGGCAACCCTCCTGCAAGGGCAATCAACACATGTTGAATTTGCAGGTTAAGCGTTTGCAGGCAGTGTTGTGGTGCAGTACCACTGCTGCTGCCAGGCAGTAGCAGCGGCAGCAGCTCAAGAGTGAGATGTGACATAGCAGCAGCAGATCACCTGCAGCTCCGCAGGCAGGCTGTAGCCTAACAGGAATCTTTCATAGGTCCCAACAACCAGATGCATGCTGGGTAACCGGGTGGGCGCCTCCTCCGAAACTGCTATGGTGCACTGGTGCCTGCAAGTAACAGCTTGCTCGGCAAATGCTGCAATTTCCTAGTTTGTCCAGAAATGAACGTTGACAGTGATTCTGGACAAGTGCCGTCTTGTTGTTATCGCCCGGTGGGCCATAGCTGCGGTTTTGGTGGGTTGGAGGGCCCCCTTTGTTTACGCTGACGAGCAGCAAGCCTCAATTCACACCTGCTCAGCGAACCAGTGCATCTCCGCTCTGTGAGTGAGACACAGCACAGCAGCCACCGACCCACACTTGAATGGCAAAATCCACGCTCTTCAGCGTGACTTTCTCAAGTTTGTAAGAGCAATATGCCCATTGTTTACCCACCGACAGTAGAGATCGTAGGAGACATCCGCCCAGGAGGCTCTTCATGCGCTTTTGCTGGTTTCTCTGACGTGAGTAGAACGTTCGAGGGCCTAGCGCTTCCTGCTTGCGCTGCATAAGGGATTTGTATGTTCAATTGCTCTCCGCCGTTATGCCTAGTGCCAGCAGGACAGCAATGCAGCGCGGCCGGTGTGCCCTGGCCACAATCTGTATGTCGGCGAGCTCTGAACTTCGGCTGTTAGCCAGACGCCGCAGCCAATTGCAGCTTGTTTTGCTTATGATACGTTTGTTCGTGCTACCGCAGTGCCTGAAGAAGCCAAGCTAACAGGACGCGACAGGCCTAACCCGATCCGTCAGAGTGTGGACCAGCCTAGCACCAGCACTACTTAGACAGCCCCTGCGACACCCCGCTAGTTTTCTTGTGAATTATTCTTTGTCACGATGACTCTAGACACTACTCCCGTGCTTCCCAACCCTGGTGAGTGCGGAGCACTGCCAGCCAGCTGCAGCCACCATTTTTTACTAGCAGTACTCTCCCAGCTGCCAACAGCCGCAGCATTTGCAGGAGGAGCAGAAGCAGTGGCTTGTCAGACAACTAGTAGATGGTTCAACTGGTCACAATCTAGCTGGAACATCAGACCGTGCTGGTGCACACGTCTCTGGCTAGGCGCAGCCGGGTCAATCAGCAGCAGCCACACCAGCAGCAGCCAGGGCAAGATAGCAGACTCATGCAGTTGTCTCCACGTATTCTTCATCAATGTCCTCTACGGCACAGCAATTGAAGAGGCTATGCGTAGCAGCAGCAATCGTCAGCCGTTCCAGCCTGGCAACAGCTGCCCACCCCTCTTCTGCAACTTCCTGCAGCCCAGCTCCTGACTCTTAGCTGCTGCTGTTGCTGCTGCTGCCACACACAATCATACAGTCTTCGAGGGCTCTGAAAAGCGCGTCGAGATTGACTTCAACTTCTCCGCAGCCAGCCCCGCCAATGGCCTGCGCGCGCTGTCCCGCGGCCAGCTGGACGAGCTCATGAGCCTGGCGGCATGCACCATCGTGTCCAGCCGCACCAACGCAGGTTCGTGGCAGTAATGAAGCAGACGCTGCCGCTGGGCGTTATTAGCTGCGGCTGTGAGTGTTTTATTAGCAAAGGCAGCAGGCAGTAGTGTGCACCATCGTGTCCAGCCGCAGCAACGCAGGTGCGTTCGCAGACGCTGCGGCTGTGCGTCACTAGCAGGGGCAGCAACAGCTGGGGTGGCAGCCGGCAGCTGAACCCAGCAGCAGCAGCAGCAGCAGCAGTGATTTCTGGCGGCTGATGCACTGCTGGATGGCTGACGTTTGGCGGCTGCAGGAGCTGTGACAGCTCAAAGCTGCCGTGTTAGTGGGCAAGCTGTGCAGTGCCGCAACTGGCGAGCTGAACGTCGGGTGGCGCAGCGGCAGCAGCAGCAGCAGCAGCAGCAGCAGCAGCAGCAATGATGCAGCAAGGCTGCTGCTGCTGTGAGTGTGCACTGCGGCTGAAGCAGCAGCAGCTATCTCTGCCTGCAGTAATCACACTGGCTGAGCAGTGAAGCAGCAGTGGCCGCTGGCTGAGAGAGCTACTCACTGCTGCACATTATTCCAGCCTCCTTCATGCCTGTGTCACCCCTGCTTGCCGCATGCCCCCTGTTCTCATGCAGAGCTCGATGCCTACGTGCTGTCTGAGTCCAGCCTGTTTGTGTACCCCACCAAGTGGGTGCTCAAGACATGCGGCACCACCAAGCTGCTGCGCGCAGTGCCGCGCCTGCTGGAGATGGCCGCAGAGCTCAGCATGGCGCCGCGCCGCTGCAAGTACAGCCGCGCCAGCTTCCTCTTCCCCGAGCAGCAGGTGAGAGAATGATGATGATGAAAAGAGGGGTTGTATCTGGCTGTGTATCAGCTGTGTATGTATGATTGTGCTGCTGCAAGTACAGCCGCGCCAGCTTCCTCTTCCCCGAGCAGCAGGTGCGCAGGAAAGGCTGGATATGTTGGTGATTAGCTGGGGTTGTTGGTAATCAGCTGGGGTTGCATGACATGCTGTGCCACTTTCAAGGTCAACCGCGCCAGCTTCCTCTTCCCCGAGCAGTAGGTGAGAAACTGAAGCCTTTGCCTGCTGTGTGTATCAACTGTGCATGTTTGACGTGTTGCAGCAGGCAAGCCATGGGGATGTTGCAGCAGGGGGCATGGTTTGGCAGCCCTGTAATGTTAGCGGGCTTGACACCGCCTGCCCAACTCATTGCAGTGCACCTGTCTGTGAGCTGAAGTGTTGCTCTTCATATTGCTTTCTCACCCTGTCTGTTGCTGCTGCTGCTGCTGCTGCTGCTGCTGCTGCTTGTTCAATGCGCAGCCCTTCCCCCACACCAGCTTTGAGCACGAGGCCTTCTTCCTGCGGCAGCACTTTGGCCACCTGGGCAACGGCGGCTCCGCATACGTGCTGGGCGACATGTTCAACGGCCTGCAGTGGCACGTGTACGTGGCTGATGCGCAGGGTGCGGTGTATGCTGATGAGCTGCACCCCATGGCAAAGCCCACCCACAAGCTGGAGGTGTGCATGACTGATCTGGCCAAGTCTGCTGCAGCGCCCTTCTTCAGGGACCCCGCCAAGAGCGCAGCACAGGTGAGTTGTTTGGTCGGTTGGCTGCGATGATTACGTGTGCACATGTGGCTGAGCCGGGTGTGTTGGGTTGCTGCTGAGGACACAGCACAGGGCATGGTCCTGCTATGGTACTTGCCATCTTCCGATGCTACTGTTACCAGCTGCATGTGCACTTGTGTATGTTGAGCCAGACCCCTATCTTGTCATATCTGCAGGTCACCACTGAGACGGGCATCCGCGGCCTGGTGCCCTCCGCCGACATCGACGACTACGTGTTTGAGCCCTGCGGCTACAGCATGAACGGCATCGCAGGCGGCGGCTTCATCACCATCCACATCACGCCAGAGGACGGCTTCTCATACGCCAGCGTGGAGGTGTCAGGGTTTGATCCCGCTGCGTATGACCCTGCTGACATGGTGTCGCGCATCCTGGGCATCTTCAAGCCTGGCAAGGTGCGTTGCTGCTGCTGCTTTTGCTTTGGATGCGTGCTGCTGGGGATGTGTGGCTGGCTGCTGGGGTATCTGTCATGTCAGACTGGCTTGCAGGACTGCACCTGTGTCCTCGTTCAAGAATACTACGCCACCCCATCCACATGGGCCTGGCACTAGCCCCTGTTGCACGGCATACAGTCGATGTTCAGCCGTGATTGCACGCTCTGGCCCGCAGCCACGCCGCAGGTACATATGCACACAATCACATCGTGCGATGCAGGACCACAACTACTGCACGCTGCACACCATCATCTGACACGCCGCAGAGCGCACACACTTTTGCTCAATCTAGACACCTCTAGCTGCTGTCTTTGAGCGCGCACACTTATGCCCAGTGTAGACACCATCAACTGCTGTCTACGAGCACACACACTTCTGCTCAGTGTAGACACCACTAGCTGCTATCGCATCAGATCAGTAGGTCTTTGTCCTCATCAGCTGGGAGCGGGACCCACTGATCTGATGCAGTAGCAGCTGGTGGTGTGTTGTACTAGTATCACACAGCGCGTTCCGGCGTTGAGGTTCAGTCCACTGTCACACGCAATAGTCTCCTTTTGCAGCACAAGCAAGGCAGCTGCTGACCCTTTCGTGTGCTGCATGACACCCTCCACCTCATCATCCCTGCAGGTGTCTGTCAGCCTGTCTGTGGACGTGGCCAGCAGCAGCGGCGAGTACTCTTGGGGCACCCTCGCTGCCCGCCCGCACGGCTACGGCTGCCAGTCAGCCACCTGCCAAGAGCTTGCCACAGGCGGCCGCGTCGCCTACTACACCTTCTCACCCGCTGCTGTCTCCTTTGCCGCCGGCACCAAGGAAGGGGCCCCCATGACTGCTGCTCCTGCAAAGGGCGGGGAGGCAGATGCCCCGCTGCGCCCTGCGAGTCCCGCTACTGTTCTGCGCAGCACGCTGCGCCACATGCCCAGCTTCAGCAGCCTGCCATCTGACAGCGACTATGATGTTGCTTCCACCAGCAGCGGCGATGAGAATGAAGTGGGGAGCCGCCTGGCTGCTGCGCTGCGGCAGCTGGGCAGGTCCCGCAGCCGTTCCGGCAGCCTCAGCCCAAAGAGCAGCATTGGCGCGGCATCTGAGCAGGGCGATGTTGGTGCGGCTGGTGCATGTGCTGCCTGCAAGGGAAGCGGCGTGGCGGCGCCTGTGGCTGCTGCTGCTGCTGCTGCAGTGCTGTGAGCGAGCGAGGAGCTGGGGTGAGGCGCTGCGTGGTGTGCCGTGATGTGCAGATGATACGGTACTTGGCAAGAGCAGCAGGAGATGGTGCGGTTGTCTGGCTGCAGCAGCAGTGTGGTCATGCCAAACACCCATCAGTTATGCTGCAGCCAGCTTGGTGAATGTTGGGTTTGGTGGCGTGGCCGTGGTGAAGCTTGCGCAGTGCCACTACGATTTCGGCGGTTTTTTGGCTGCGGAGATTTACAAGGGTATTCTGCAGCACTCGTCTCCCCTGCACTGCTGTTTTTGATGACGGCAGGTGCAGGATGGTGTGAGGTGAATCGCAGGTGCCTGCTTTTACATTCATGGGAATATTCTGAACGCCACTGTGGGTTTGTGCTTTTGTTTTTGCTTGCCGGGGTTGCTGTTTAATCTTTGCGGCTTGTTTTTCGGGGCGCGCAGCACCTGCGGCGGGGCACAGTGCGGGGTGGAACAACATGACTGCAGTAGCCACTCGTGTTGCTGCTGCAGCGTGGTGCCTGGCTGCTGTCTTCAAAGTTGTGTTATAACACTGTTATGACAACATTTGTGTCAGTCGAGCAGTCAGGCCCGCACTGTTGCCCTGCCAGCTGTCAGCGCAGGGGTAGCTTTGATAGTACTGAGCCTGTGTGACTGACACAAAAGGCGCGCCACTGTCTTGCATGCAGCACAATTGGCGCACTGGCCCGCAGTTGTCGTGGTTTGCAACGGCTGTGTGTCTTGTGCCTGCTGATGTGCTGCTGCGCTGTGTGGTGCCTGTGTGGGGGGTCGCTCTGCTGCGAGGGTTTTGGAATAGCGGTGTTGGATGCATGTGTGTGCTGCCTGGTGCTGCTGACAGTGGCTCGGCATGCCAGCAGCACACATGCACGCATAGAATGGGGTTGATGCCATGCATCTGCCAGCCGTTGCTGTGGCAGGGGCTGGTTGCACACCCAGACGTGTGTTGTGAAGGCCAGCAGCAGGCACTACTTTGCCAGGGGGCTCAGGAGCTCAATTGCTAGTGTTGTTACGTAACACGTGTTGCGAGTAGTGCTGGTGCTGGTTCGAATGACGGTGATAGCAGTAAGGCTGGCCTGGTCTGCATTTGGGGTTGGGGAGGCTGTGCCGCAGTGCGGGTTGGCAGAAAGCGGCGTTTGTGGTGGCCGCTTAGGATTTGACAGCAGCAGGAGCGATGTGTATGGATGAGCGAGTGTGGGTTGCAGGTGGCTGAGATGCTTGAGATGCATGTGTGTGTGTTGCTGTGCAATGACAGTGCGTGTGCACAACATTCAATGATCGCCACTGCAGGAAGATGTGAAGAAACTCTAAGCCGCTGTGTGTGTTTGAATCGCTGCACAGTGATGTGATCAGGTTGCGTTTGTGTGCGCCTGTGAGAGTGTGTCCATATGATGCAACAGCGTTCAACCAGCAGCAGAGGTGATGGTGAAACCTCCTGCTTTTTCTGAGTACCATTGTACCGGGGGAGTGGCAGTGGCCAGGCGTGTGCTGTTGCGGATGCTGCAGTGATGTGCTGGTTTGCAGCAGTTTTTGGTGGATCACAGCCTGTGGCGTCACCAGGCAAGTGCTGCCTGCGCAGCCGTGCACGGTTGATGGCGGTGCGGCAATCCTGTGATGCTGCCTTGTCAGCAGTGTATGTAACATCTGTACGAAAAGAAATCATAAGTTGCGAAGTGTGGTACAGATTCGTTAATAACTGGGAAGGTCAGCAGGCCCGGCATGACAGGCAGCTGCCACACTGCTGCCAGTGGTGACTTGTGCCTGCAGCTGACTCAGCAGTGACAACCAGTAGTGAACGCAACGATGAGAGCGCAGCTTCCATTTTCGGCCCACATCAAAGACAGCCGATGGCGGCTGTGATCAAGCCCGCCTTGCGTTCAAGCCTATGCTCCACTGTGTTCGGAAGTGTGACGGTTGATCTAGCGGTCACTTGGTATGTGCGTCGCTAATCCCAGATGATCGTTTGCAGTTAGCACCTTGCGTTGCTCCCAATTTCACATACTTAAATCCTGTCAACTAGCTTCCTCTGGCTCGGAACCTTTCGAAGTGGTGGAGTCTTGATACCTTCGGTGGGTTGGCGCATTAGGCCGAATAACTTGCAGTGAACTGGATTCTAGCTGGTTGATTCCGCTACAACGTTGAGCTTGACTGCCGCACCGCAGCATTTGTAGGCGCACCTGCATCTCAACGTCCGAGCATAACAACGCTGTTCATGCAAGCTGGCTCGATCCGTGCAGCAATTGCGCATCCAAAAATATGCTTCATA
Source organism: Tetradesmus obliquus (assembly GCA_030272155.1). NCBI lineage: Eukaryota > Viridiplantae > Chlorophyta > Chlorophyceae > Sphaeropleales > Scenedesmaceae > Tetradesmus > Tetradesmus obliquus. Next base: position 386,704 of record CP126200.1, on the reverse strand, counting down.
TGTGTCCAGCACGATATTTTTGGGCGTTCTCAAACGAGTTCAAGTCCAGCAGAAGCAGTCCCAAGGCACTTGCCTGCAGTTGCATTGCACATGCCTGCTGGCCTGCTTGCTACCCTGGCATGTCACCGCTGCACATTCCACATACCCCCGCTACAACCGTACTTTGACTCTTTCAACCGTTCCTCGTGTCTCTCTTTGTGTATGCAGCAGCCGGTCCACCCAAAAAGCATCCAGGCACCATGGCGCTGACCTGCTCAGATATCTGCAAGTTCATCGCAGCTGGTGAGCAGCCATTCTAAAGCTGCTGTTCAGAACTGGTGCAAATGTTATTTAACTTCTAACATAAACATGTCTTGGTCACATGCAAGCGTGCGGCACCGCAGCTGCTCACAGCGTGCAGGCAGCTACCACTCAGTGGCAGAACCTACGCGGCGCAAATTCTCAGACTACCGCAGGCACACTGGTGACAGTGCTGCGCAGACGAGGCTGCTACTGTATGGATCTCATAACAACGACATCTTCGGTTTGGCATAGCCAACGTTATGCAATGCTGCTGTCGCCCTGCAGTGTTCCTGCCACCACTGGGCGTGTGGCTGGAGACCGGCTGCGGCAAGGTGAGCTGGCGCACCACAGACAGCGCCACACACACATGGTGCTGCTGACTGGGCGTATGGCAGGTTGAGTGCATGAGTGAAGCGGCTTGCAGGAAATCAGACTTGCACGTTTGACAGCAGCTGTAGTCCGGCAAGATGACACAACGTTGCGCTTCAGGTGGCGAGCGTGCAAGGAAAAGGCAGCGAGTGCTTCATGCCCAGCGCATGCACACTGTTGCTGTTGTTAGTGATGTTGACCTGCTATTCCTGCCCGCCTGCTGCTGCTGCCTCCGCTGCAGGACCTGGCCATCAATATCCTGCTGACACTGCTCATATGGATTCCAGGTACTGTGCAGCTCAAGGAACTCCACACTTGTAGCATCAACTGCTTTTTGAAGGCAGTTTGTATGTCATGGGCTGCCCGACCAGTAGCAGGATTGCCTCCCTCTGTGCTGCCTTTGTGCTGTGATGATGCGTTGTTCAGGTTTGCACTTACATGCATGTCTGAGCGCACCTGCTTGCCATGACATGGCTGCTGATGATGATGGTGTGGCTGCATATTGCAACGATGTAGTATCTGCTGCTGCTGCTGCTGCTGCTGCTGCTGCTGCTGCTGCTGCTGCTGCTGCTGCTGCTGCTGCTGCTGCTGCTGCTGCTGCTGCTGCTGCTGCGCCAGGCATCATCCACGCATTCTACATCATCATCAAGCATTGAGCTGGCACGAGGGCTGAAGCAGCAGCTGTGCCAAGACCTGCAGCAGCGGCTGAGCCGACAGCAACAGCACTGCTGGCAGCAGCACGGAAGCACCTGTTGGCAGAAACTGCACTGCATTGACGCGTCATGCTCAGCTTTAGCAGTATCAAGATAGATAGATGGAGGGGAGTGAGCAGTATCACGGTGGCCTACAGTGCCAGCAAACTGACGCATATTCTCACACAACACATGCACCAAATGCATGCATGCAGATCTTTACATCAAGTCGAAGCAAGCTGCGTGCCGGCTTGCTGTTGTGCTGAAGGGGCGACAATGCTGCTTGTCGTTGTGCAGCTTCTGGTTGATATGTCTGGTGGTAACGGGTGTTGCCGGTTCTGCTGTTCAGGTGTTGCGCTTAGAAGGTTCTCAGTCTGCGTGACATGATTTCAGTGACACAAATGGCATGCTTTGCAGTGGCAATACAGTGCTGCAGGTCTGCAGCATACTGCCAAGTTAAATTGGGGGTGCCTGCGCTTGTCTGGGCCGCCACTTCCAACACCGCTGCCAACTGCTAAATTTTCAGTGTCAAGCTGTGAGTCGGCTTTGTGACTGTTGTCCCAACTTGACACCTGTTGATCACATGATTTATCAACCTATCTTTGAGACTAGTTGGGACAAAGGAAGCATTTATAAGGCAAGGCTTGCATCCGTACAAAAATACGGCCAGATGCCGCTGAGTGTGCAGTGTGCAGCACATGACAATGGCATGCAACTGTACATGCATGACATTGATCGGCTGCAGGTTCAGGCGGCGCCGTCGTTAACTTTGTTTTCAGGTCAAGAGGGTATGCGTCGATGGTTTATTGCTGGCGAGCCGTTACAGCATACGTCAGCACTGTCGCGCGTCCGAGGTAACACGCATGACGGAAGCTGTCGATGTGTAGCCTACAATGCGATCCAAGAGCTCCCCCGTTCCTGAAACGTTATCAGTGTATTCCCGAGTACTACGCTGCCGCTTCAAGCGTACACAGCACACCACTTCAGCCAAAAGCAGCGAAGACAGCAGCAGCAATGGCAATCACCTGCTCAGACATCTTCAAGTTTATTGCAGCAAGTGAGTCTCCTTGGGCTGGTTACACAGATGAAAACGACAAGTGCTGGTTCTGACAGAGCACTGCATGTTTACTTGACATCCCCTGCATAGGCAGTGTCAGCTGGCCACAGCGACATGTGTGTGGCAACTGCCAACTGTCCACGCTCTCCTGCAAACCAGTGTTGTTGCAGTCATTCTCACATCGCTCATGACATGTGCTTTATTGTGCAGTTATTCTGCCCCCGCTTGGAGTATTCCTGGAGAAAGAAACATGCGACAAGGTGAGCCGCGCCACTGCACATACAGGCAGCAACCCAGCAGCAAGCAAGCTGTGTCAAGCCAGCACTGCTGAGCAGCAGGAGACGAGGAACCGCAGATGCAGCAAGACCTGCGTTGTTGGCAGATTGGAGTGTGCTGGCAGCAGAGTTTGGCAAGGTGGACATGGGTCACAAACTGCACTGAGCAACCTGCTCACAACAATTTGTGTGCGTGCTGCGCTGTCCTGCGTGGTGCCGGCTGCAGGACTTCCTAATCAACATCCTGCTCACGCTGCTGGGCTACATCCCAGGTGGGCCCACGGGGTGGCGCAGCATGATGCGCAACAGTAGCATAGTATTGCATGTCCGTGCTCAGCAGGCTGCAGTGCCATTGCATGCTGCAGTCTTGGGCCAGCGCTGTGCAGTTTTGTCTTGTTTGGTCTCAGGTGTCGTGTTTGTGTGGCAAGGGGTGTATGTGGTTGACAGGCTGTGCATTGACGACATGTCCTGACCTCACCATACATGACACCACTGCAGATTCTGTAACCTGCAGTGAGCAGGTGCTCTGTCGCTGGCGATGCTACATGCTCTTTCGGGTGCTGCAAGCATCAAGCCTCCTGCGGCAAGCGACCCGCCCAGCCGGAATCGTCTGTCACATCATGCTGTTGCTGCTGCTGCTGCTGCTGCTGCTGCTGCCGCCTCATGCACTGCTGCAGGCATCATCCATGCCATCTACATCATCGTCAAGCACTGAGCTGATGGGTGGGCAAAGCAGGACGCAGACGCTCACAGCAGTGCAGCTGACTCAGGTGCACCAAGCACCCTGTCAGGCTGCCAATTGATTGACTCGTGCAACGCACCAGCTGATGTGAGGCGAGGTTGTCCGTCTCTGTAACTGACAGTATACACGAGCTGTGTGCTACAGATGTGCTGCAGTGTTGTTGATGTCGAGCAGGCCAGTGCGGTGCACAGCGGCTCGTGGTTGTGCGCTTGCCCAACCAGATCTGGTGTCTAGATCCAGCAGCTGGTAGCAGGCTGATACAGCGCTGTGAAGTGGTTTGACCGACGCTCAACCTTTTGGATCTTAAGGTCATGCATACGTAATTATTGGGGGGTATGGTTTGGGCACACCTGCGACCCAATTTGGGTGGACAGGAGCTGGGATGGAAACGCCAAGCCAAAACACGGCCGTACAGCGGGCCTTAGGGTTTAGGGAGGTTGCTGTGTTAAACCCTGGGGGCGGCTAGTTGGACCCATGGGGTGCTAAGATGTCAGGATCCCCACAATAGAATTATGGAAAAAATTGACAGCAACTGTACTCACGGAGTCTGACATGGCCTGGCTGGTCAAAACCGGATTTCCACATTGCAGCTGTTGCCTATGCTTGGTCAAATCTTAAATTTGCTGTTTTGTTGACTTTTTCAGTTGGGGCCCACCTGCAGCTCCAAATCACGTGCGATTGACCTGCCGCTGCATGGTCCACACCAGGTTGTGAGATTCTAGGGCTGGTCAAACTTTGAGGGCCAACTGATTGGCTAAATTCTGAGTTTAATGAGTTTTGATATGGCAGGTTGACTGCTGCTCATGCCTGGCAGGCCACATTGAGTGGAAGCCCAGCTGGGTGGGTGCAGCAGCACCTGGCAGTGGGCATGCGGCCCAATGGTGTGTATGGCACCAACTATCTTCCAACAGCACTGCTTGCACTAATACTCATCGTGACGTAGGGCGCGGACCTGCCCCTCGTTTGCAAAGGGCTCGGTGGTAGTGACATGTTGGCATGTACATCTTCCAACAGCAACGTATCAATACAAATTCCAAAGCAACTTCAAACATATACATGGGGCTATATGACCAGGCCCGACAAATGCAGCGAGTCACTGTGGGCTAATCCCGCTGGCAACACCAGCAAACTCAAACAAGTGTATATTATCATCGCAACGCAATATAACGGTAAAACATGTTTGTGCATGTACACGGCGTTGCAACCGTGTACAGCAACATGAAACCTCCATGCTGCCATGAAGCCATGAAGCCCGATCCGTCCCTTAACAATTATTATTGAGCTGAAAATATTGTTTAAGCGGAATTATGACACTGCCTTGCTCTCTGGCGTGAGCTCGGATGTGAGCGGGCTTGTCGTGAGTGCAGGGCCACATAAATCGGTGCTGGTACGCTTGCTTGGCTTAAACAAGTTTTAATGAGGGCCTGGACTGTGTAACTCGTTGCAGCGTAGGGCAAGAACGCGTGTCTGGCAAGGTCACATCACCGCCTCATGACTTTTAAAACGACCCCTTGTGCACTGTCAACACACCGCACAGGGCTCCTTGCTCGATGGGAAGTGGTCATAGTGTTTGTATATAGTACCCTAAAATCCGCTAAAGCGGCGCCCGGTGGCTAGATAGAGTGAAAAATGCCATCGTAAACACCCCCCCCCCCCCCGTAATTACGTATGCATGACCTTAATGATGCAGCAAGGGGGCTTTCTAATCGTGCAGTGCATCCCACAATCCATCGTTTTGGGCACTGGTAGTGCTGCCGGCATTTGGACCGGTGTTGGTTGTGGGTGGCCTTCTAAGCAGCCTGCAACATTGACCATTGGCACGGTTTGCATTGCGTACATCGCAGACCAGTGTAAAGGCAGCAAGGTTTGCGGTGCTGACGTGGTTGGCCATGGCGCCAGTCACTTGACACTGCCAGCTGTGTCATGCCGGACCCGCTATGATGCATGAAATTTCATGCTTATCATATCATGCATGATACAGGTACTTGTGATCCATAAGTTTTGCTTCAACTGGTACTTGAATGTGCAGTTGCAATTGCACGGTATGCACTGAGCAGTACAGGCTGACACACACCGATGTGTGTTCCAGTGCTATGTTGCAACATATTGCACAGCAGCTGCAGCTCAGCAGCCAGCAGTTCTAAGTTGCACAGCAACTGCAACTGCTCAAATGCTTGCGCGAAGGTATGATACAGCCATTGCATGTGCATGGTTGTGAGTGGATGACCTTATCTGGGTTTGTAGTGTTGGACAGCAGATGTACTGACTTGGCTATGCAGCTGTATGTGTGCACCTGCAGCAGACCATGTTCTGCAGTAGGTGCGCACCTATGGCTGTGCATGCACAGCCAAGGACCACTACTATGGGCTACTGGGACAGCAAGCAATGTGCATGCACCTTTGTTGTGATAATACTTATATCCTACACTATAATACGGCATGGTCTGTGGTCTTTATAACATAAATGCAACACTGTTCACAGCAACATTCACAAAAAGTGTTCACACGAAGTTCACACGCTGTTCACAAAAAATCCGAGTGACGCCACAAAACCATTCACAAAAGGGTTCGCAAAAACGTTCACAAAGTATATTTTGTGAACGTTTTCGCGAATCTTTTTGCGACGGGTTTGCGAAGTCACCCGTCGGTGCAGTGAAACAGCACATTGGTTGATGGGTTGATGAGCACTAGATGCTGCACGGGCATGTATCTTGCCACTTTCTGACTGGTTTGCTTAAAATGCAGTTCTAACTGGCAAGGCGCTATGTAACTGTGCATCTTCCTATGCCTGCTTGCCGGCCTGATCTCAGCTGCATGGCGCAGCCCTACAGAGCTAGCCCCTAGCCTGCCGTAGGCCTGGAAGGCAGCGCATGACTAGGCACTGATTAGGCGCTGTGAGGCAGCGTGTACAGTGGTCAAGAGCAGCTGTGAGACTTCACCACAACCAACCGCTGCTGAGCCTGCGCAGCCGCAAGCGCAAGGAGATGCAGTGTGCTGGACTTTCAAGTCGGATGTGCCATGCGTTATATGTTACAAAATTGCAGCCGCATCAACCACGACTCATGCTTGGAGCGCTGGCACTTTAGCAAAGCTCCGTCAAAACTCCACCGGCCCAAAATTGCTGCACGCTCATGTGCGTTGAGCACCGAACACAGCTGGCAGGCAGCTGCCGTGCCCTCTCGTCGATAACCAACATAACATCAACCTCATGCCAACTTGCGCCAACAATCCCTTTGCACACCTGCCGTGATAACCAGCCATCCACAACAGATGGCAGCCACGTGGCTGCCGTCTATCTGTCCACCCCAGCCACACACTGTCAACTGCAACAAGCAGCAACACAGGAAGCGCACATCTCACTCACAGCTTACAGTTGCTCAGCTCAGTGTGTGGCGGCAGTGCCTGCCACACATTCGGCATCACACGGTCAACAACAGCAGCAACTGGCCCACCTCCGTCACAGCTGACAATCAAATTGCAATCTCTTTGCCAACAGCTGTACAAGCTGACACTTGACCAGCTCAGCGTGTGGCGGCAGTGCCTGGAGCAGCAGCAGGCCCCGGGCCCTCCGCGTACGGCTTGCCACGCACGCTCTGATCAGCACTCCTGTCCTCAATTCCAAACGTCTTGTTGATACCTGCCTGCAATGGCTTGGTGGTGGCTGGGGAGCCCCCCAGCAGGGCAGGGAAGGTGAACAGCACCCCTGTCAGGAACAGGGTGGCCACAGCCACAAATGCCACCACACTCTCACTCTCCTCTTTCTTGGTGCGTGGCGCATTGGGGGCCGTGATGAAGCGCTGCTTCCCGCCCTTGGCGCTGCTGCTGCTGCCGGTGCCGGGGCGGGCAGCGCGCTGCATGTTGGCTGCCTTCTTCTTGGACACTCCGGTGGCGCCGCGCTTGCTGTCACCTGGGGAAGCAATGGTAGGTGCAGGCAGAGGCAGAAGAGCAATGGAACAGGGTTGGGAACAGTGGCAGACAGGTTTTTGCGAATGGTTTCAGCACTGACTGGAGCAGTCAAGCTGTGCATTTTCACTGCAGCAGCGTCAGAAACTGAAGTGCAGCTTGCCGTTGCTTGCTTGCTTGCTTGCTTATAGCCTAGCGTGTGTTTGCTGGCCAAGCATACAAGGTTTAAGGAACCTGAGGTGTGCTGTCAGAGCAGCAGGTCCATCTGGTGGTGCTGAGCTGGCATCACGGCAGCAGAAAGGCAAGCCAAACAAGGCGCCAGTTCACTCAAGCTGCTTCAGGCAGTATTGCCGCTGCTGCGCATCCATCAGAACCTGCCAGGCTGGTGCTGGCACAGCGGCAAGCCTACTGCTGACACCATTGTCCTGAGTCACAGCTGCTGCAATCAAGTGTGGCAGCTGGTGGTGTTTATACTGTATCCTGCTGGAAAGCAGCAGCTGTGCTGCAGCCAGGCAACTCACCCTCTCGGAATGCCACCACCTGCAGGGATGACCTGCTGCTGGCCAGAGGCCTGATGCAGACTGGCCTACTGCTTGCTGAAGGCGCAAAGGCAGCAGATGCGCGTGTCTTCTGCATCAGGGACATCTTGCTGCTGGTGTGATGTGGAGCTTCGTGATCTGGCTGTCGACTTCACTCGCTGTCACGAGCTGATGAAGCGAAAATAAAGCAGGTTACTGATAATCAGGAACAAGAAGCTTGAGATCGACACAGCTCAGGCATTTTACTATCTGCGAAAGCATGTCCTAGGATACGAGCGCCGTGAACAGCATCCTTGGAACTTTTCAGGTGACGGCATACCTCGCAGGACTGCCGCGAACCTGCTTGCCCTGTGCAAACGGAAGTCGATACGCATCACTCACCCGGCAAGCAACAGTCTCCAATTTGTAACACAACACGAGACAACCAAACGGCAGGTCAGCTTGCAGGCTGGCAGTACCAAATCAAGAAGGAAGTACAACTCGGCAGCAAGCCTTGCTTACATCACTACATCACAGTCAGTGTCACTCTGACTGCTACACGACGGTAATTTGATGCTGCATCCCATCCTGCTGCTGTCTATGCTACCGCTGCCGCCAGCCCCCAGCAGCTATGTAGCGTGGCTCTGCTGCTGCCGTGTAGTACTGCAGCAGCTCCCGGCTGCCCTGCACAGCCTCCCACACCCGCTCTGCTGCCTTGAGCCACTCACGCTCGGACAGCGGACGAGAAAAGCAGCCACTGCTGCTGCTGCTGCTGCGTGGCCATGCGAGCAGCTTGCTGGTCAGCTGCTGCAGCTGCGGCGGCAGCTGGGGTGGCAGCTGCTGCTGCTGCTGCTGCTGCTGCTGCTGCTGCTGCTGCTGCTGCTGCTGCTGCTGCTGCTGCTCAGGTGCGTCGTTTGCTGGGCTTGCAAGCACCTTGCTGCTAGTGATGCCGTTGTTTGGAGGGACCACCCACATGTTGGTCCCTGAACTGCTGCTGCTGTTGGCAGCCTGCATGGCATCCTGCTGCCTGTGATGCTGCTGCTGGCTGTCAGCTGCCACACACGCCAGCTGCCGCTGCCTGCTGGTCCACTCAGTGCCTGCTAGCGCAGCATCAACAAACTGCTGCAGCTGCTGCAGCATGTTTGGCGCCAGCTGCTGCTGGCTGCTACAGCTCTGCAACAGAACGAGATCCGCTACATGGTGTGGCAGCACGGCTTGCACTTGCTGCTGCCGCTGCCTTTTGGCGGCACTGCTGCTGGAGCTCAGAGCACCCAAACGCTGCTGCTGCTGCTGCTGGTGGTGGTGGTGGTCCCTGCCACGTCGTACCGCTGCAGCGGCTGCAGCACGCGTCCTGCTTGCCTCATGTGCCTCCTCCTTGGCAGCACGGCTGCTGCGGCCCCTGACACCCGGCTGCTGCTGCTGCTGCTGCTGCTGTGCTGGCGGTAAGGTGAGGTCTGGTATGCTGCTGCTGATGTGGCAGCAGGCCTCCAGCTGCTGCAGTAGCTGTAGGTCAAAGTTGCTGCTGCCCACCACTACCTGAAAAGACAGCCAGCATTGCAGCAAAGCATGTGGTGGGTTGGACCTAAACCCAGCACCCATGTCAGGGCGTCAGTTGCTCAGCTGTATCGGGACAGAGCTGAGAGAACAAAAGGCACGAAGCGCTGGCGATGACGTGAACATGCAACATGGCAAGCACATCCCGTGCTGCACAAGCAGCGCTGAGGCGAGCCGTTGCTAGGCCAGGAGCCTGCATGTAGAGCTGCCATCCCTGCTGCAGAGCTGCTGCAACATTGGAGCGTGCGCACGCGGATGATGTTGTCAGTATCGAGTTTAACGCAGCTGTAGCGGCTCACCACGTTGCACACAGCCAGCAGGAAGCTCAGCATCTGCAGCCCCAGCAGCGCAGTCACACCCTCCACAGGAATGGCTCCGCAGCTGCCTGCTCGAGCTGCTGCTGCGCGCACTGCTGCTGCTGCTGCCGCGCCCACGGCAGGCTGCGGCCGCTCTGGCGCCAGCAGGGCTGCCAGCATGTCCGGTGACAGGATGTGGCTCGCATCTAGTACTATCAGGCGGTCTCGCGGGTGCACCTGCGGCAGCGACGGCAGGGCAACAGGTTTCTGTATTATGTTAGGTAGTTTTGTAACTGTCCGTCCATCATGTGCAGGAGTGCACGCATCCACGGATGCTGGCTGTCTCACACACAACTGCTGCTTGTTGTTGCTGACACCTGCATTGCTGCCGCAACATATAACACCAAAGGTTCTGCTGTATGGGTGCAGCAAGGTGCAGGGCTAGGTGTGCTGCTGTTCAAAAGTGTTGAGGGGGGTGCTCACGTGCATCCGCAGCCCCTGCAGGCTGCCAGGAGGTGCTGCTGTTGCTGCTGCAGGCTGCTGCTGCTGCTGCCCGCTCAGCAGTGAGCCCAGGGCAGTCACCAAGCTGCTGCTTGCAGCATCAGCACTGCAGATGCCTATGACAGCAAAGTCGCCATTGCTGTCTGATAGAACCTGCGACAATTGCCAGCGGCAGCGGAATACGGCGCCAGGTGAGCCGTTGATGAAGGGATGCTGGGCATGCAAGAAAGCTCTGCTGTCTGCATGCAAGGCATTTCTGCTGTCTGCATGACAAGATCCTACCTGCTGGGCCTGGCTGATGTCCAGTGGCCCGAATGAGGGGGCGATCAGGTACATTACAGATTGACAGCAGCACTGCTGAGCAGTTGCTGATGTAGCTTTTGTACAGCGGCTCGCTTCAAGCACCTGATACGCACAGCCTACGGGTGAAATTGTCTTCGAGCCTGCATCGAGCACCTGCGCTACGAATATGGCACCACCATAACGCGAAACAGGCGTGTCACTTTCGAAATGGATAGGGTTCTTTCGACAGGTGCGTCGGCCTTTGAATTGTCGGAAAGAGAATGTTTCCAAGTTGTCTTAATACTTCTGATACATCGTTTGTCACTGTCAAGGTACAGACTGTACATACAGCACTGCAGCAAACTTGCAAGTCCTCAAGCAGCAGTACATGCAGAATTACATTGCAGAAAAGGACATTGCTGGCCCATCGTCACAGCTTTATAGTACCCAGCAGATAGCAGCAACTTGGAGCAGCATGCTGCAGTGGCTTCTACTGAAGATGTGGGTGCACAGGTGCCGTAGGTAGCGAACACCAGGTGAGGTGTAGCATCACCAGGCTGGCTCGCATACCTTTATGTTACCAAGTATTGGCTGCTGTATGAGCTGCACTGGTTGACCCGGCATCATATTGAGGGTTGTACATCAGAAACTCATGCGCTCCTGGGCGTCTTGTGTTGCCTCTGCCAGGCCTGAGGCAGCAGCAGGTAGGGCAGCATCCAGCCACCCACCATGCCAGCCAGCTCACCAGCAGCAGTAGCTGCAGCCATCAACCACAAGCCATTGCAGCAGCTGCAGCCGCAGCAGCAACAGCAGCAGCTGCAGCAGCCGCAACCTGGCCCGCATGATGCCGCAGATGCAGCCATGTACAGGGAGATGCGCCAAGCCCTGTGCAGCTATGATGAGGAAGCAGCAGCAGGCTCTGCAAGAGGCCCAGCCCCGAGGCACAAAGCCTTTTATGCAGCGCTACGATCGGTGCTGGGACAAGTGCTAGAAGAAAAGACAGAAGCCAGTAGGCACACACGGCTGCTGGCTGCGCACCAGTGGTATGTGAAGCACAAGCCGCGCCCCAGGCCTGCAGACATGAGCATGGCTGCTGCAATGGCAGCGTCTCTGTCGGTTCAAGGGCCAACAGAGGCAGCAGTAGTGGCAGCAGAGCAGCGGCAGACTCCTGCAAGCAGCGGCACTGCCGGCGGTGCCGCAGGCAGCGGCAGTGCGAGCAATACCGACAGCAGGAGGAAGCAGCAGCAGCAGCAACCGTTCTGTGTGCTGGGAGTGGGGCAGCAGCTGCCGTGCACTGCAGGGCACAGCGCCTGTCAAGCCCCAGACGGCGCAGCCGCAGCAGGGGCGCGGCAGGTGTGCAGCAGCAGGTCATCCCGGTGAGCCTCAGCAACTCAGGCTGATGCATGTGCCTCTGTTGGGTGGCAGGAGGCCAAACTTCACAGAAACATCAGTGTGCATTTGGTTGTTGGGGTTGTTTGTTCAGGGCCAGCCACCTTGCTGCCAGCAGGGCATCAGCAGGGACTGCAGCACCGGCCGCAGGGCAACACCTCTCCCCCTCGCATCAGCTGTAGCACAGCGGCTGCTCAACAGCCTGAAGCAACTATGTCAGGGCCTCAGCCTAGCCACCATATGTGCCACACACTACATGCACTGCCTTCCGCTAACTGCTCGCTGCTCACTTCTGCTCACAGCTCAACCACGCTGGCATGGCACTTGTTTGTTTCAGGTGGCAGGAGCGCCAGCCGCGCCTGCACGAGCTGGACTGTCCAGGCCCCGGCCAGCTACGTGCTGCAGCAGCACCAGGCAGCAGCAGCTGCTGCAGTCAGTGTGGGGCTGCTTTGGCGGCCTGCTGCTGCAGTGCCCACCAAATACGTAGCGCAGCAGCTGCCCCAGCTGGGGGAGGCGGCAGGGCTGTTGTTGCAGAGGTGCTGCCTGAGCAGCCGTCCATGAGGCAGGTGCCTGCCATATGTGCAACGACAAGGCAGCAGGTGGGGTCAGTGTCGGCAGCAGGCAGGTTGGGCGGCGGCACAGCAGCAGCAGCAGCAGCAAATGCAGCAGCAGCTGGGCTGCCCTCACCAGATGGCCTCATCCCTCTTGGGAGCCTGCCAAGCGGCAGGTTTGGGTTAGGCAGCAGCACCAGCAGCAGCAAGGGCGGCAGCGGAGGCAGCGCGGACGATGCCAGCTATGTGGGCGCGCGCGAGCAGTGGCGGCTGGTGGCGGCGCAGCAGCAGCAGGTGGAGGGCGCGGTGGCTGCGCACATGCGCAGCTACGCTCGGCACCGCGCGCGGCTCGAAGAAGAGATAAACCGCAAGCAGGAGGTGGGCGCACAGCTGGCGGCCGCGCAGCAGCAGCAGCAGCAGCAGCAGCACTTGCAGGACTTTCCTGCAAGCTGCGGCAGTGCAGGGTTGGGCCGGCAGCAGCTGCAGGGTGGTCAGGGGGCTGGCGCGCGTGTGCTGCTGCATGTTGACTCTCAGCACCAGCCCAGCCAGGTGGCTACTGCCTACACGGGGCTGGCTGGCGGCGCCAGCTCAGCGCAGCGGCTGGCTCCTGTGGACAAGGTGAAGGAGGCCAAGCAGCAGCTGCTGCAGGTGCGTGCTGCGCGTTGGAGTTGCAGCATCTGTTGCAACAGGTGCCTGGGGTCAGGCTGCGCCTGTCTGTGAGCATGGCACTGTGCGGGCAGCGCTGCCAGGTGTCTAGTCCGTGGGATGCTGCGTCGCACAGTTGCAGGGCATCCAACACAGGTTGCAGAGTGTGCTGAGTGGAGCGGAATGTTTGCCCAGCATTGGCACGCAATGCTCAGACTACACAGATCCAATTGCTGCTGCCAGTCGTGACACTAAGTGTAGCGTGCAAGGACACTGCATGCTATTGAGAGCAGCTGGCTGCATAGGCTTGAGACGTCTGTGGGGTCATTGCCTCTGGTCGTTGCCTGTGTGCCGCAGATCCAAGCACATTGTTGCCGAGCTCCCTGCTGCCCATGTCACTGCTGCTGTCCTGCATGCGCGCTGCCTGCAGGAGTCGCAGCGCGAGTGCGCAGAGGTCGCGGAGCACGTGAGCAGGCTGGGTATCAGCGTGGATGTGCAGCGCGCGCTGCTGCCGCTGCCCGACCAGCCTTACATCAGCTGCATGGCGCGGCTGCCACGGCCAGGTGCTGCAGGCAGCGGCGCAGCAAAGGTCAAGCCCGGCAAGAAGAAGAAGCTGAAGACAAAGGGCGCCGCAAAGAAGGGGGCGAAGGCGCAGGCTGCTGTCAAAAAGAAGCAGAAGTGAAGGGCTGGACGCCAGTTGGCGCTGCGTGAAGCCGTGGTGTGCGTGTGGTGGATTGGGCTGTGCCTGCAAGGCTGGAAGTTGCGAAGCTCTCCAAGCAGCAGCTGCTCAGCCTGGCAGCCTGGCAAGCATGCAAGCAAGCATGCATTGCCGCCAGTGGCCAGCGGCAGGCTAATCAAGCTCCAGATGAACACTATCAAGGTTCCTGCATGTCCAGTCCATCGTGTGCCTTAGTTTTGGCAGCACATTGATGCAGGCATTTGGTGAGGAGGTCAGAACATTGGTCTGGTGGATTTGATGTCCGAAGCTCAGGCAGATAATATTCAATAGATATACCTATCGCTAGTATTCATAATACCCATTTTAGTGAGGTACTGTCCGCTGGGGTGCTGGCTTTGCCGCTCGTCTCGGTGGTTGGCCCTCGACGGCATTTGCATAGCCGAGGCTGCGTACAAGCAGACAGCGGTGTATCTAAACAAGCATGCTGAACAAACAACATCACAACTAGACACAACACTTGACAGAAGGCTTACCAGAAGTCAGGGCTGAGGTCAGTGACAGGCCCAACACTTTCCGAGCCGTGTATACTCGCCAGCATTCCAAGGCCTAGCGGAGTCGTTGATCGGATTGATCGTGTCTGTTTAGAACGTCCGTATCGCGGAAGTGGGACTAACCCGTGATTCACTCACTGGCTTTGAAAAATGGCAGCAGCAAACCCGGCCAAGTTCAACCTGCGGAATCCGGCAGTGAAGCGCATTATGCAGGTTAGTTGGGCAGCAGCTGTGCTGGTGGGCCAGCAAGGACACTTCGCCATAGGAAGCTGAGTTGCTTGGCTGTGTCCTGTGTCTATCCTGCAGGAGATCAAGGAGATGCAGGGGGAGACGTGCGCAGACTTCATGGCAGATGCTCTCGAGGTGCGAAGCACCGCGTATGGCAGGCATGCAGAAGGGCAGCAGCAGGTCCCATGACAGTAGGTCTATTGCTCATAGCAGCTGCACAGGAGCCATCCCCTTTGCCAAGGGCCCCTGCTAACAATAAACGGCACACTCGCCCGTACAGACAATGGCCAGACAGTGTCAAACGCAGAGCTACTAGCAGCAAATGCAGGTGGTCCTGCTCTGCAGTGCAGGCCTGCTACTACGCGAGCACAGCACTTGAGCTGACTCGCTGCATGCTGATGCATGGTTGCTTGCAGGACGACATCTTTGAGTGGCACTTTGTTGTCAGGGGTCCTCCAGACACAGAGTTTGAGGTATGTGTGCTGCCAGGACCAGCACAGCCTTCACGACTACATGCGCAGCAATCCCTGTAGCAGCAGCTCGCACCACTGTTGCGCAATAGACAACCTTTTAGCATTGTGGTCTAAGCCGTTCTTTGCAGGTGTTCAGCTACAGCAGTTCGTACAGGCAAGCGCAAAGCGCAGCTGCCGGGTCCCCGCAGCTTGCTGCTGTCTGTGTGTCTCTCGCCTGTTTCTCCTCATACCACTGCACCACCTCTCCATCCTAGCTGCTTGGCTGAGCTGTACATACTCACAGTGCCTCTGCTCACTAGTGTATCCTTTCCTCTGCTGCGGCATCACATCATAGGGCGGCATCTACCACGGCCGCATCCTGCTGCCGTCTGAGTACCCCTTCAAGCCTCCGTCCTTCATGATGCTCACACCAAACGGCCGCTTCCAGACTGGCGTCAAGGTGTGCCTCAGCATCAGCAGCCACCACCCCGAGCACTGGCAGCCATCATGGAGCGTGCGCACCGCGCTGACAGCGCTCATCGCATTCATGCCTACGCCGGGCCAGGGCGCGCTGGGGTCACTGGTGAGCTGCTGCTGTTGGATTGGCTGTTATGTCAGCAGTTTGCGCTGTGCATAAATGACCAGCAGCTGTGCAACATTGCTGCTGCATGTCTTGCTGGTGTGAGCTGTTGGTCTGTCTGGATTGCGCATTTTGCTGCGGCTGTATGGTTGCCTTAGGCATCATCGTGCACTGACTGCCGTGCTGACCTGGCTTGCGTGCTTGCAGGACTTCACCAAAGACGAGAGGCAGCAGCTGGCAGTCAAGTCTCGCACAGAGGTGCCCAAGTTTGGCTCAGCAGCGCGGCAGAAGGTCATCAATGAAATGCACCAGCGCATGCTGACGCTGCAGCAGCAGCAGGAAGAGAGCAGCAGCAGCAAGGCGGCGGGAGCAGCAGCAGCAGCAGCAGCAGCAGCAGCGAGCCCGGCAGGCGCAGACGCGGCACCCGCGGCAGCAGCAGCAGGCAGTGACCAGGAAGGCAGCAAACAGCAGCAGCAGCAGCAGCAGGATAACATGCAGGCCATGCAGGAGCATCCGGCAGCAGTGCAGCAGCAGCAGCTGCAGGATGCTGTCAGCAGCAGCCGGCAGGACAACAACAAGGCCAGCATAGCAGCAGCAGCAGCAGGCGGCAAGAAGCCAGCAGCAGCAGCAGCAGGAGCAGCTGCAACAGCAGCAGCCTCGCCAGCAACACCAGTGGCTTCGGCTCCTGCAGCAGCAGCAGCAGCAGCAGCAGCACCGGCAGCAGCACCGGCAGTTGCTGCTGCTCCTCTTGGGCACCCTGTGTATGTGGCGGCTCGCGCAGGCTCTCCTGCTACTGCTGCTGCTGGTGGTGGTGCTGTGGGCAGCAGGCCTGGTGAGCTCCCAGCAGACCGGGGCCTGACCTTCCTTGCTGTGGTGCTGAGTGTGGCTATTGCTGCCATGCTGCTCAAGAAGGTCATGACTGCCATGGGCGGTTACCGGCTGCTGGTTTGAATTGTTCTACAAATGTTTGATTCGTGCTGCGGCTGTTTGACGCCGGACAGGTGGCGGTTGTTGACGTAATGTTTGTGAGGTGAAAAGCGAGTGGGTGGTTGACTGTATGGTGTGCCCCGTGTGTTGTCTGGTGATCATGTGCCTGCCCTGTGTCGTGTCCAAGGCACTTGGCAACACACTGGGAAGAATGCTGTAGCATTACACATGCCTAGCACATTGGCGTGCTGATACTGTGCCAGCAGCAGTTTTGGGGATATCAAGCGCTGTTGCGCCCCTCGTGGATGCAGTGATTTCAGGCTTCGTTGCGTGCAGCAGTCGTCCTGCAGAGAATGAAGCGTGCCAGCAAAAGCACAGCTGTTTATGCAGGACGCATGCTGAAGTGTGCGGCCAAAGTCCGACTGGCTATAAGCGTGTGTGGCCGCTGCGTGCTAGTTTCACACGAGGACCGTGTGCAGCGCAAGCGTTGCAGTGTGCAGCGCAAGCGTTGCAGTGTGCAGCGCAAGCGTTGCAGTGCGTAGCGCACGCGCAAGTAGTTCCACATGAGGACAGTGTGCAGACGGAGCATTCGTGGCCTGCCTGCTGTGCTGTCAGCTGTGTTGGCCTGCGGCAGGATCGCTGCAGCTGCTCAGCTGCAGTGTGCACCTGCCGTGCCAACACTCGCTTGGGTCTGGCTGTTGTGTGTGATGAGTTGCGTCGAGGTGGCGGCTGGTTGTGAACTGCACGGCTGACGCGCTGTACCATACATCCCAATATGACTCGGTGCTTGCTGTTTGGCGTGTGCTGTTGCCGCCGATCTGGACATTCTGTGCCGTGCGGTGTGGCCAAGCACATTACTTTTGAGCACGGCTGGCGTTATGACAGTTGTGCTGAAGTCGGCAGCACAGCACACAATGATTTTGCTTCCTGGCTCCATGCTACTGTTGAGCTGTGCACAGCTACACGTGCAGCAGCCAAGGAGGACCTTGATGTGTTGTAGTTTATGTTTTTTGTTTTTTTAGGCTGATTGTCCTCCCTGTCAGTAGACGCTGCTGCATGGGCGTGACAAGGCGGGCTGCCTGTGCAGAGCGCTGCTTGCTTGAGCCTGTCAAGCTTGTACCATGCATCACAGCAGTTGACGGAGCCGGGATGCAGTGCAGCCTGGCAGGCACTGCAGCAGTCTCATGCACGCATGCGATGGGGTGCTGCTCAACAACATAGGCTGCCACATTGATGATCCTGGTCCTGTATCGCTGTGGTCTGCCCATCTACTAGGCATAGCAGGCCGGTGCACCACAGCGCAGCATATGCTGTACAGTACGGCAGTGTGTTGCCAGCCCTGCCTCCGCATACACAACACGTTCGCTGTGTTTGTCAGCAGCACCACAAGCTGTGCAACACCCTGTGCACAGTGTGTGTAGTGCTCGAGTGCTTTGTGTGCCACGCAGCAGTCAAGCTGTGCTGCATCGTGCATATGTATAGTAGGTGCATGTGCAGAGCAGCAAGTGCTCACCTGCCTGTCTGTTCCCTAATCTTGTTGTGTGTGTGCTGCGTGTTGCGGCACTGCCGCCTCTACTGTTTGGGCAATTGAGCCTACTTCGAGATGTAAGAGCCAAGTCCAGCGTCGTCTGCGGGCTTTGCCGGCTGCTGCAATGTTAGCGACCGGGTCAGTCAGCCGCCGGCTGGGTTTAGTGAACAGCGACATGGCATCAATGCAAATATGCAGCTGGGTTGTTGAGCAGCATGCTGCATGTGCTGCTGCTGTAACAGTATGGCGAGCTCGCAGCTCAAGCTGCAGCCTGTTACACCGGCAACAATGCAGTGGCAGACAGACACCCCCCAGCAACTGTCAGTAGGCAACTGCGCTGGACAACATTACATCATCTGCCGGTCCAACGAAGCCTGCTGTTACCTGATATTTCAGACGGTGATTGCATGATGCATGCTGGGTCAGTGCAAACACTCTCCCTTGGTGAGCTGTCAGCCACGATCTCCCCCTTCGGCACTGCTGCAGCGCGCTTACGGGGCCGCTGACAGCTGAGCCGTTTTCCGCAGCAATTGCTTGCAAGCAAGCATGCAGCCTGCTGGGCAGGCAAGCGAACGCCACACACCAAAAAGCACGGAAACTGAGCCCAGAACCAGCCTAACAAACACCTAAGACCACACTGGGCTGCCTGCTTAGAAGTCCTGCAAGCACCCAGCAATGCGGCAGCGCTATGCAGCGGGGCTGCTGCCACATGCGGTTGAGTTGCAACCTCTAAACGATGTGTCCCACAACCTCAACCCTAGCTGCACCAATGCGTCAAGAATACCAAACGACGCATCCCCATGTGCTATACATGCCCCATTCACTGCTGCAGCCAAGCCTGCGATGCAACACCGCACATGGGATCTGCATTACAGCCACGTGCAGCATGTGCCTTGATCATGACTGCACTCGCACAAACGCAGCTGCATTGCCAGCCAAGACTGTGGCAGCAAGGCATCCTCTGTGCTGCTACTGTTGGCAATGGCAAGCAGCGCGACTGTGCTTCTTGCTGGCAAAGTTGCCGCTGCGACTGACATGCGACGCGGGCACTGCTGGCTGATGTAACACCAGGCCAGGCAGCCGGCGCCAACAGCACTAGAATCACTGCTGCCGCTGCTGCCACTGCCAGTTCGCCACTGCCGCCAATGACAGCAGGATGATACGTAGTCTGCATGCAAATGGAACTGGTGTGACGAGCCCCTCCTGCTGCTTGCTATCGTCAGCACACGCACTCACAGAAACATATACTGCATGCTGCTGCTGCAGCAGCTGTCAGCTGCTGTCTTGAGCTTACTTAAGTACACATGCGCGCTATTTGGCCAGCCTTCACCCTCCAGCACCAGCTAGCCTGAGCAGGCAATGCGCTGACAATGCGCTGGCAGGCAATGCAGGCCGAGGCGCGAGCCACCGCTGCCAGCTGCAGATGCTGCCGCCTGGGTCTGCACGTGCAGCAGCTTAGCAGCTCAAACAGCAGCTGGAGCCAGTCACGCGTGTTGCTGCTGCTGCTGCTGCTGCTGCTGCTCTGCGCCACTGCAGGTGCCAACTGCTCCACAGCCGGCACTGCTGCTGCTGCTGCTGCTTGGGGACTGCCAGGGCCAGCTTCACAGCTGACGCTCACTGCAGACAGACAGCAGAAAAGAAGGCGGGCCAGGCAGGCAGCCAACGGTCAACGCAGGCAAGGAGGCAGTCAGGGCAGGTGGTGCACAATCGCCACACTGGCGATGTCTGCTGTGGCGGTGCGTGTGAGCATGTTTGGTGACAAGCCGCAATCACAAACCAAGCCTGCAGACACGCAAGCATGGCTTGCATGTAATCAACATCATCGTGGTCTTCACCCTCCATCTGTTCCAGCAGCAGCAGCAGCAGCAGCAGCAGCAGCAGCAGCAGCAGCAGCAGCAGCAGCAGCAGCGGCAGCAGCAGCAGCAGCAGCAGCAGCGCAGCCCTCACCAGGAAGTAGTCTGGCGTGCGGCGTGACACCTCCGGCTCGCCCCGCCGCGGCGCCGGCTCAAACTTCTGGAAGGACTTGGCCATGCCCTCGCTGACCTCCATGATGGCAGCAAGGTTGCCTGGCAGCAGCAGCAGGGGCAGCAGTGGCAGCAGCAGCAGCAGTTACTTGAAATGGCAAACTTCTGGAAGGACTTTATTTATTGGCCATGCCGTCGCTGACCTCCCTAGGATGGCAGCAAGGTTGCCTGGCAGCAGTAGCAGCAGCAGCAGCAGCAGCAGGGCGACGAAATGGTGGTGAAGAACGGCTCTGAGATTGGCAGGACACCACACAACAGGAGGGGTGGCAGATGTTGACGCTGTGCGTGCCGGGCGATCGCGCTGCGTACTTGCTGCTGCAGCTGCTGTCGTGTGCTGCGATGCATCGTGTTTGGAGTGCGACCAGTGCTGCGGCGCATGTCTCACCACATCTGTAGCAGTAGTTGGGTGCGCTGAAGACCGTCACCACGTTCTGGTCGTGGCTCCAGTTGTATCCCTCCATGACCAGCTGGTGTGCGCGGCTGATGAGGTCCAGGCCGTTGGTGTGGTTGAACTGCTCGCTGATGTCCTGCGGACACATCAGATCACACGTCAGAGCACATATGATCACGTCAGATCACATCAGATCACATCAGAGCGCACAGATCAGAGAAGGAGGCAGCACACAGAAGATCAGTGCCACTGTTATGCCTTAGTTGAGTGCCAAGATCATCGGCTGTGCATGCAGCTTACGCAGCAGATGGTGCTTCAGCAGCAGGTACACATTGGTTGCTAGAGTCACTTGCTTGACTGCCGGCAATTACGCGCTGCTGCTGCTGCTGCTGGAGCTGCTGCTGGTGCTGCTGCTGCTGCTGCTGCGTCCTCGCACCTGCCCAAAGGTGTAGCCTGCGCCTCGCGGGCTGATGCCCCAGCCGCCCCTGTCATCAGGGTCGCTCCACAGCAGGTCGCACATGGGGCCCTCGTGAGGCACCTGGCAGCAGCAGCAGCAGCAGCAGCAGCAGGCAAGCATTACATTCCAACCTGCTGTTGGGTGGCGCGCTGACCCTCCATGTGCTCTACGCTTGGCAGGCATACGCAGTGTGTGTCTAAAGCACACTCACGCCACAGTCTCTGCACAGCTACTAGAGCAAATAAGAAGAGCCAGCCCTTAGCTGAGGCGGCATGGTTCACAGCTGCTGTGTGCTGCTGTCAGCACAATTGCTTTGCCTATGCTTGCTGCTCTGCTCTTGCTGTTGCTCCAAAGACCCGCTGACAATGCCCCCGCAGCTCCTGCACCCTGTCCAGGCAGCTACTGCTGCTGCTGCTGCTGCAGCTGCGCAATGCTGCACCGTGCTGTCCTTCTGCCTACACAAAAGAACCGGCCGCACCTCCTGCACCCTGTGCTCGCCGCTACTGCTGCTGCTGCCACTGCACAATGCTGCACACTGCTGTTCTTCTGCCTACACACGAGAACCGGCCGCACCTCCTGCACCCTGTCCAGGCCGCTGCTGCTGCCGCCGCTGCCGCTGCGCAATGCTGCACACCGCTGTTCTTCTGCCTACGCAAAAGAACCGGCCGCACCTCCTGCACCCTGTCCAGGCCGCTGCTGCTGCTGCTGCTGCCACTGCGCAATGCTGCACACTGCTGTCCTTCTGCCTACACCAGAGAACCGGCCGCACCTCCTGCACCCTATCCAGGCCGCTGCTGCTGCTGCCGCTGCGCATTGTTACACACTGCTGCTGTTGCCGCTTCCTCTTGGATGCCCCCCCCCCCCTCCGCACCTCCTGCACCCTGTCCAGGCCGCGTATGTGGTCCAGCGTGTCCAGCGTGGGAGACAGCCCGCCGTGCAGGCAGAAGATCTGCAGCCAGAGGCCAAGCACGAGGACAAAATGTTACAAGGCGCAGCACACAGCCGGGCATTGTGTTGCTATCGGCAGCCAGTGCACAGGCACGCCAGCAGGCACGGCATGCATGTGCAGTTGTCCGCACACAAGTCCGAACACAAGCAAGCCAGGCTGTCATTTGCAGGCTGCTGCTGCTGCCGCTGCTGCTGCTGCTGCTGCCAGCCTCACCTTGCCCTCCACCAGCCCAGTGAGCGGCAGGTAGTCGAACAGGTCTGTGAAGTACTTCCACACGTCCGCGTTGCCGTACTTGCGCAGGCACTCGTCGTAGAAGCCGTAGCTGCGGGTTGAGGCGTGTTGGGGTGCAGCAGGTGTGGCACAGCACAGGACAGGGTGTGCGTGCAGCGGCAGCAGCGCAGAGCGTGTCAGCAGAGGACAGCACTGGCTGAACAAGCTCTGGATGGTCAAGCTGGGCATGCTTCAGCGCTGTTAGATTGCCCCTGTTGTGCCTGCGCAGTGTAAAGTGTCGTGCTGCTTCTGCTGCTTGGCTGGACTGTGCCATGCCACAGCACGTGCTGCATGCTGTTCGTCCGGCAATGCAGTCTTTTGGTAACAAGGATATACATGTCGTCTAATCCTGCAAATGCACTTGATGATCAACCGCTGCTGCTGCTGCTGCTGCTGATGGTGCATATGGCTACGGGAAGCTTAGGTGCTGCTGCGATGCTTGCTGCCATCTGTACTGACACTGTAGTAAAATACAGCTGCATGCAAAGAAGGCACACCAACCACATCGCTGCATGCAGCCTGGCTTGTGCCACAGCATAAGCTTGCAGCGGCATGAGCACGCACGCGGCTGCGGCTGCTGTCAAGGACTGGCAGTGCGCAGGATAACGTGCAACAGCACATCATGTGCCGTAGGCACTGCAGGAACACCTGCTTGATGAGATCAGCTGCATCAGGTGTCACAATGACTGCTACACACAGCCTGTGATGGCTGCTGATGGCTGATGGCTTCTGATTGCTGCTTGCTCACACCTTTTTGCAGCAGCTGCGCAACTGCGCAACACCTCAATGCACAGCAAGCACTGACAGATTGCACACATGTGATGCAACAAAACATATGTGAAACACCGTTCTGCATCACACAGCACGCCTGATGCTGCTGCATTCAGTCATGCTGCACACGCTGCTGACGCTGCTGCGCTTGGCAGAGGCCAGCGCCAAACTCTGCAGAGTGCAGCATGCTGGCTATCTGCTTGAACAGCTTAACCAGCAGCTCTATAGTGATCCTGAGAGCTGCTATTCCTGGCCCTGCTGCTCTGTGCCACTCACACTTGCGTGATCTGCCTGCTTTCATGGTTGCCGCGCAGGATGGTGATCCTGTCCCTGTAGCGCACTTTGAGTGCCACCAGCAGCGTGACTGTCTCCACAGAGTGGTAGCCCCGGTCAACGTAGTCCCCCATGAACAGGTAGTTCGTGTCGGGGCTGTTGCCACCTATCTTGAACAGCTCCAGCAGGTCTTGGAACTGGCCATGTATGTCCCCGCATACTGTGACTGGGCAGCGCACCGGCTGCACATTGATTTCCTGAACCAGAATTTCCTTGGCTTTTTCGCACAGCGCCTTGACAGACTCCTCTGGCAGGGGCTGGCATTTCATGAGGCGCGCTATCTGCTCATCTAGATCCCGGTACGGGTTATCAGGCTGCGAAGTGGCCATATTAAACCGTTACCGGAGTCTGTTTGAGCTGCGCATGCACGATAGAAGGACAGCAGCGAAAGCGAATGCAGTCACACACACAACAACACTGCGGAGGCCGACACGTGCCTGAAAGAATACTTTAGTTTTAAGCTTTGTGTGATCTGCAAAAGCAAAGTGATCACGTGGTGGACGAGGGTTGCTATGATGATGGTGGGCCAGCAGCAGGAGGTTCTGCTGTATGACAAACTGCTTTCCTACGAATCAGCTGCAAGAGCGCCTGCACAGCAACACGGACCAGCACAGCCTAAATCCTGCTCGCACATTCAGCAGCACAACCGTTGATAGTTTTTACACAGCCTGCTGCTCAGCAGAGTCCCGCCTGTACCGCCTGTTTTCTACAGCGTTTTCAAAGCCTGCAGCTGTCCACTACAGGAGCTGTGGTTCCTCAACTCAAGCGAAGCAATGACTAACAAGATAAACGTAGTTGAGTCATCCGTGGCAGGTGCTCTCAAAGTGACATACTCGCATCAGCGCTGTGTGCACCAACATGATGGTGATGATCACCATTGACGGACACAAGGCTCCAGGACGCCTACACAAAGCGCTGCGCTGCCCTCAGCTGAGGCATCGGCACTAAGAGAAGGCAAGCAGTGACTGGATGGCTGTTAGTATGCAGCGATGGCGTTCATAATGCATCCTCTGAGATGACGCCATGGCCAGCTGGGCCCGGGCCACTGGTGTGAGAGCTGCCACAACTGATCACAGGTGACCAGAACAGCACAGTCACAGGTGACCAGAACAGCACAGTCACAGGTCATCAACAGGTGACCAGAACAGCACAGTCACAGGTCATCAACAGGTGACCAGAACAGCACAGTCACAGGTCATCAACCATCCAGGCACTCATCGTTATCAACCTGTCCACGTAGAACTGACGTCCCTCAAAAGGTAACTCTGGAACTTCTGTAAGTGCGCGGTGTCAATTGCGCCTGCCAGGCGCCTGCCAGCGCAGTGCGCTGCCTTTCGCAACCGTCAGCCAGCCTGCAGCTCAATCACTCCTCACGGACCGCCTCCTCCTGCAGGCGCCTGCACACAGGCTTGTGCAGCCGCCACGCCGCCACCTGGCACCCCTTACTGCAGTAGCAGCACGCCCTGCAGCGGCTGCACCTGCCGCGGCTGCCGCCCACCAGCTGCGCCTCGCTGCGCTGCTGCAGGCTCAGGCAGGCAGGGTTGCCACAGCAATTGAGCAGCGGCAGCGCGGCAAAGGCCTGCTCTGCAAAGTCCTTCACCTTCGCCAGTAGCTCCTGCCCCAGCATGTGGCTGGCCTGACTTAGCACACTGGTTTGACAGATGGTGCCAGGGCCATCACATGCATCAGGGCAAGCGCTGCATGGAGCTGCTGCTGCTGCTGCAGCAGCAGCAGCAGCAGCAGCAGCAGCAGCAGCCAGTGCTGGCTGCAGCCGCGTGCTCTGCTTCAGCAGCTTAGTGAGAGCTGGGTTCTGCTGTGCTGCGGCTGCTGGCTTGGCTGTCCTTCCTGCTGGTGCTGAGGCTGGCCTGCATGAGGCCTTGTCAGCTGTGCTGCCAGTCACCTGGCCCAGCCCCTCAAGCAGTCCAGAGGCAGCACCTGCTGCATGCTCAGCCCCCACTCGTGGCTTGGTGGCCATGGCGCTTCCAGTTGCTGGTGCTACAGCTGGTGTGGGTGTGGAGCTGCGGGGTGGTGGGCAAGGCTGCTGTGCAGCAGCGCTGTCTGCTGCTGTCAGCTGCTGCTGCAGGCCCTGCAGCAGCTCACCCAAGCATGAGGTGGCAGCAGCCAGGGACGATAGCAGCTGCGGCGGGGTGCACGCCGCATCACTTGCTGCTCCTGTGGTTGGGCTGGCGGTGCTGCGCTGCTGAGGTGCAGCATTGCAGCTGACAGTGCCTGCTGCGGCTGTGCCCTCAAGCTCCTGGCACATCACCAGCACACAGCGGGCTGCAAGCACCGGCCACAGAGCGCTGTCACTGCTGCTGCCCTGGCTGTCGCAGCCAATAGTCTTGTTGCTGCCTGTGCTACTGTCTTGTGATAGCTTGCTCTTGCCAATCTTTTTCTTATTGGGACTTTCCGGCTGACCGCTGCCGCCGCTGCTGCTGGTGCTGTGGGCTTCAATGCACTGGCTGGCCAGGTGCTTGGCAAGAGCGCAGATGCCAGCTGCTGCATCATAACAGCCTGTTGGCCCCAGCAGGCCGCCACAGGCCGTGGTGTTGCCGCCTGCGCTGCTGCCGCCCAGAACCTGTGTGGTCTTGGCAGCAGTCATCAGCAGGGAGAACAGCCAGCCAGCATGTGCAGGCAGTGCTGCCAGCTCACCAGTGGCTGCAGCTTGCCCTAGCTGCTCAGCAACGTAGCGCAGCAGGTCAATGCTTAGGCTGCCGCGCATGGCCAGCTCCACTGCTGCTGCACTAACGGCTGGCTGCTGGCTGGAGGCGGACACCATGTGCTGTGTGCCTGCAGCCTTGTCTGCAGGTGGCGAGACATTCAAGAGTGTGGGCATGGCAGACCAGCGGCTTATGTGAGTACACATGTCATTGCAGTATTCTTGGCAAGCAGAAAGAAATACGAGCCATGCCAATGTGCACCTGCCGATAGCAGTTTTCCCATGCTGCAGCTTGCGCCTGACGCTGAGTGCATGCAACTTCGTTATCAAGGGGTTGAAGCTTTGCGTAATCTGCTGCTGTGGCCATTTGCTGTCGCCTGTCTGCACTGCATCCACTGCCGCCTGCACAGTTGATTGCCTACGGTACTGGCTGCCAGCACGCACCTGTTCTGATGATTGCTGCCAGCAGGTCGCTGTACAGCTGCGCAGGGTTGTGCTGCTGAGCCACAACCGCCACGCTGTCATCCCGCTTCTTGCACTTTGATTCGTACAGCTTCTGTATGTCGTCATCCAGGTCTGCCTTGCTGCCTGCTTCGGCCCCGTTGCTGTCGTGGCGCACCACTGCAAGCCTCAGCATGTGCAGCACAGGAGCTGCCAGGTCAGCTGCAGCAGCTGCGAAGATATCAGAAGCAGCCTGCTGTCCATGGCCGCCAGCTGCGGCCTCAACGCCTTCAACAACAGCAGAGCACAAGCTTGTGCATGCGTTTATGCTGATGTTGTTGCAGCGGGGCCCGCAAGGCCATGACACAGCCGTCTCACAGCAGGCCAGACAGGCAGGCAGCAGCCAGGGAGGCAGCCCCTTGAGCGCATGCGCAGAGGCTGGCACAGGAAGGCTGCTGGATGGCGGAACATAGCTGCTGCCGTCAGCCGCCGGCTCCTCGCTTATGGCTGTGCCCAGGCGCGCAAGTAGTGTGCTGCATCATCCAAGAGAGGGTAGGCAGACAGGCGTGCCACCAAAGCAGCGTGCTCAGCTGTCAACTGCCAAACTTGAAGGTGGTCAGCGTTGGGTGCTGCACCAGGTCCTTGAGCAGCGCCTGTGACGCTGCCTCCATGTTCAGGCTGGCAAAGAGGGTGGCGTGGTGAGCTGCTGCTGCCTTGCTGCGTGACTGCTTGCCATGCTTGGTGAAGCTGCCTGGCCTGCTGCTGTGAGCTGCAGCACCCGCCCTGGGGCTGCTGCTGCTGCCAGCATTTGACGCAACGTGCCTCTGCAGCCCATGCACAATCTGAGCAGCCCTGCCGATCTGCAGCGCTGCTAGCTGTTGCAGGTCTGCAAACGCAATGAGGGCAGATGCTATGGCTGTCTTGGTTGCCTGATCATCATCTTCCAGCATGCTTG
Source organism: Tetradesmus obliquus (assembly GCA_030272155.1). Lineage (NCBI taxonomy): Eukaryota > Viridiplantae > Chlorophyta > Chlorophyceae > Sphaeropleales > Scenedesmaceae > Tetradesmus > Tetradesmus obliquus. The sequence goes on along the minus strand of CP126200.1, from coordinate 359,454 downwards.
GCCTGCTAGGGGTAGCCGCTGCTGCTGCTGCTGCTGCTGCTGCTGCTGCTGCTGCTGCTGCTGCTGCTGCATTGCTGCCATAGCCTGCAGGCACCTGCTGCTGCTGGCCACCTGGCCCATCAGTGGCCATGGCAGCATAGCAGTTGCACTGGCGCAGCATCTCCTGTGTCCATGTGTTGCACACTTTGAGCACCTCGGCAGGCAAGGAGTGGGTGGCTGAGTGGCTGGAGGGCTTGCCGGTGCTGCTGCCGCTGCTATCAATGGTGTGGCCCCAGGTGCGGAAGGCGGTGAGCATGCAGGTGGCGGCTGCAGGAAACAGGCAAAGGATGTTGCTGTGCAGCAGCAGGGGGCTGCTTTTGTGCGCCAGGGTGTCGAGAATAGAGCCTAGTAGCATCATGCAGACACGGTTGCGCTCTTGCTCCTTGTCGGGCTGTTCTTTGTGGCTGCGCTGCTGCATGTGCGATGCCAGGGCAAGGCAGGCAGCCTTGGTTGCTTCTGGCAGGCCTGCAGGAGTGTGTGCAAGAGACGGTTGTTGGACTTGTGAGCCTAGTAAGAGTGGTTTTGATGTTGAAAGCAGGCACTTCGAGGGGACATTGTCGTTGGATCGGCATGGCATGCATTGTGGTGTGTACCAGACCCACAGTGTCTTAGCAGCGCTGCCCACCTGTGTTGGCAACCGCGTGAGCCATCGCCTTCTCCCTGCACTCAGTCATTGACCGTGGCAGCCTGAAGGTAGACGTTGTGAGCACCGTGCCTAGGTTGAAAGCGGAGAACCTGAGTATACCAACAAGGTAGGACATGCACATCGCCGCCCTGCGCCCTGCCTGCAGCTTGAAGCAGAGCTGCAAACTGTGCTCAAGAGCAGTGGCTGACAGCACTGCGAGCCGATGTAGGTCCATTTTGTCCGGTTGTGCCACATCAAGGTAGTCATGCACTGCCATCAAGCTTGCCCACTTGTCTTCTAGAAGGCTTTCGTCTCTGCATGTCGCAAGCTGCTGTAAAAGGTGCACGATGGCTGCCTCATCGACGCAGGGGGCTTTGCGAGGGGGCATCTTGGCCGGTCTAATCAGCTTGATGATGCAGCCTTCATGTATTGCGCTTCAATTTCTATGCTGGCGCGCCATGGCGGGAGATGCTATTGCAGTTCGTTGCAGCAATATGATGCCTATGTGCGTCCGCCTAACCACGACCGCGCCAAAATAGCCTTAACCTCAACTGCACCACCGAATGTGACGGCATTCAAAAGAGCAGCTGTGCCAGCAGCAGCGGTTTGAAAACCCTAAGGGTTACGTATGGCCGTCTCGCTGTTCAGCAGTCGAGGTGCCAGCAGTATATAAGGGTTATAAGCAGAGAAATGCTTGATACGGCTATCTGTTGGCTGTTGTATCAAGCCAGCTGGCTTGCCTTTTGCAGAAGTGCTGACATGCCGAACATTTGGGTGCAAGCACTGCTGAGCAGGATCTTCTCAGATTGGAACTCGATGACAATTGGTGGGTACACCATTTACTCACTGATGAGACAAAGAAAACCAAACAAAACGCCATCGACATCAACACCAGCAGAACAACCCTGCTGGTACACATGCCAACAGGACAGAGGGACCCAGAGGGGGCAGGGACTGGCAAAACTCCGCGAGCTTGCCTGATCATGCAGGCAACGCATGTCATCTGCAACGGCCCACGGCAAGAAAACTTGAGCTACACGAAGTACCAAAGTGATGCCTTTCACGATGCCCCATGCCATGCTTGATGCAACAGCCAGCCTGGCTGAGCGTCCGCTAGGGCTTGCAGCGTGCTGCAATGCCAACGTACTTCACCCTGTAACCCAGCCGACAGGCTTCCAGCACTGTGCCATTGAATGTGGCGAACAAAACGTCAACCTACACAGCCCCTCCAACCACAACATATCTCACACAAAGCATCTGTTGCCAGCTTGGCTGATGTGTCTGCTTGGCACCTGGGTTACATTGCTGCGAGCCCCTCATGCCATGCACACCCAAACACCCCCACAGCGTCAACTGCTTCAACAGCGTGCATAGCTGCATCCCTGCTCAAAGCATTTGCAGCTGCACCGCACTGCTGCAGCGAGCTGCTGCTCAGCTCCCTGCAGCTGCTCTGCGGTGCGTTGCCGACAGCACTGTGCATCTCCTGCTGCGGGACAGCATGCCAGCAGCACTGATGCCAATCCTGCTGCTGTGGAGAGGCCCAGCACATGAGCCTCACTGCAGGCTTGCTGCGATCCACCACAAGGCACCACCAAGCTGCTGAGGCCCTTGACGTAGTTGTGTGCCAGGGCAGCAGCACAGTGGTGTGCAAGGGCAGCAGCTTCACACCACACGCGCCCTTCAAAACACGCATGCCCTGTTGCCCGTCCCAGCCAGCAGCCAGCTCAGATAAGCTCTGCCACGTTCATCGGCATCTCATCTATCTGCGGTTGCATTGGGCAGCACACAAGCACAGCGAAGCAGACAGACACGCAGGGCGGTGAGTGACATGCAACAGCACGCACGGGTCACATGTGACAAGCCACAACCGAAACCATGCAGTGGTACGGCAGCGCAAGTCGCCTTGCTGTCGACTAGACTGCATGTAGACGACGTGCATACACAACTCATGAGGCCCCCCAAAACACACCTGCGTGCTGTAGAACTGCTCGATGTCTCGCAGGATCTTGATGTCGTCACTCTTCACGAAGTTGATGGCCACGCCCTTGCGCCCGAAGCGGCCGCTGCGGCCGATGCGGTGGATGTACAGCTCGCGGTTGTTGGGCAGGTCGTAGTTGATCACCAGCGACACCTGCGGCAAGTGAGGGCGCATTTCACAAAACGCGAGTACAAAGGGTTTGATTACAGCATGTAACAAGGGAAGGCACGCGGTTGTTGGGCAGGTCGTAGTTGATCACCAGCGACACCTGAGGGGTTGAGTGCATGTTGCAGGACAACAACACAACAGGTGAGTGTGCGCGTTACAAGGGCTGATAGTGACAGATGCTTGACAACATGTGACAAACAAAACACGTGCTGGCAGGGGGCAAAGCCCAAACAGGACAACCGATGCTGCACCACAATGCCATACTCTGCACCTGCTGCACGTCCAGGCCGCATGCCCACACGTTGGTGCTGATCAACACGCGGCTGGTGATGATGCACAACAAGGACCAGACCATTGACAGCAGGGCAGCAACATCATGCACAGCCCGTAACGTATTGCAGACAGCGCCACAACAGCGCCGTGCTATTCCACAAACCCACAAAAAGCACCAAGCATGCTGCGTCCTGCAAGCACCAAGCTGCCCGCACCTGCTGCACGTCCAGGCCGCGCGCCCACAAGTCTGTGAAGATGAGCACGCGCTGGTGCCCGCCGCAAACAGTCACACACATCTCCTTGGGTCTAAACAACAACAAACCAGAGGCCGGAAAACACAAAGCAACAGTAACCTCACGCCCTGCACGCCGTCCACACCTGCTGCACGTCCAGGCCGCGCGCCCACACGTCTGTGCTGATCAACACGCGGCTGGTGCCCGCCCTGAACTCCGCCATGATGGCCTCGCGCTCCTTCTGCGGCATGTCGCCGTGCATGGCGGACACCGTGAAGTTGCTGCCGCGCATTTTCTCGGTGAGCCAGTCCACCTTGCGCTTGGTGTTGCAGAAGATGACCGCCTGCATAACAGGTGGTGTGTTCAGCGGCGCGCGTGTTAGCAGCTAGCATGCAGCGATGCCAGGCAGCGCTGGGGAGCCAGTATGCAGTCATGCTTACTACCTGTCTCAATCAAGCAGTTGCCTTTGAACGCTGTGTCACCTCACTACTCCTGCCACTGCTGCCGCTGTTACTGCTGCTGCTACTGCTGCTGCTGCTGCTGCTGCCGCCGGTCACCTGTGTGATGGTGAGTGTGTCGTAGAGGTCGCACAGCGTGTCAAACTTCCACTCCTCGCGCTCCACCGCCACAAAGAACTGCTTGATGCCCTGCACACCAGCACAGCGCAGCACAGGCAGGCAGGCAGGCAGGCGGAACATGCTCAGCAGGCGCGCAGCGTGCACTCACAAGAAACCAATGTCCGACACAGGCACAGCCGCATGTATTGTCATGCCTTTTAAATATCATGTTTTCATCCGTTCAAAAGCCCAGCCTGGGCGCTGCTCCTCACCTCCAGCGTGAGCTCGTCGCGCTTGACCAGGATCTTGATGGGGTCGGTCATGAACTGCTGCGTCATGGCCAGCACCTCGTTGGGCAGCGTGGCGCTCACAAGCACCACCTGGGGGTGTTTCGATTGGGGGGAGGGGGAGAAAGGAAGCAGCAGCAGCAGCGGGGTCAGCAGCAGTACGCAACACATGAATAGGTTGTCCATTGGGAGCTGACACAGAGCAGATGCTTCCTGTTTGGGAGATGTTGCATGCACAACAGTAGGCGTGATGCATCACGCTCCTGCTTCAGATGATGTGCTCATCACGGGGTGACGCACGCCGATTTGAGATGGCCACTGGGCTTGCATACAACGACTGCACATGCACACAGCCATGACAGCAGGGATAAGGGTGCAGTGTCTGGCAACTTGGTGAGCAGGCACGCAGCACTGCTTCCTGCTGCGTTGTGCTGCTGCTGCTGCTGCTGCTGCATCCGCCTCACCTGGCAGTCTGGCGGCAGGTAGCGGTAGCAGTTGTAGATCTGCTCCGTGAAGTTCATGCTGAGCATCTCGTCAGCCTCGTCCAGCACCAGCAGCTTGATGTGGCGCGTGCGCAGCTGCAAGGGCGCAAACAGCAACACAAGAGCAGCAGCATGAGAACAGGCATGCCAAAACACGTCGGCAACAGCTTCATGTGGCGCGAGCACAGCTGCAGGCGCATACAGCAGCACGCGAACCCGCAGGCAGGGCGTCGCACGTCAGCCGCAGCTGGGTGTGGCAGGGGTGCAGCTACGGGGGCAAACAACAGCATGAGGCACATGCAGGCGGGCATGCCATCACGAGACACGTCAGCAGAGGCCAGTCCCGCTCCGCAGCAAACCAGGCTACACCATCAAACGTCAGGAGCAGCTGCAGTACTCATACACTGCAGCTCTGTAGGCAGCGCATGCCCTGCAGGCAGGCCCCAGACATGCCCTGCAGGCAGGCCCCAGACATGCCCTGCAGGCAGGCCCCAGACACAAGCAATAGCCAAAGCCGGCAGCACGCAGCCAGCGCCCCCCGGCCCCCCACACCCACCTTCTGCTTCTCCATCATGTCCTTGACGCGGCCCGGCGTGCCCGACACCACATGCACGCCAGCATCCAGCTTGCGCATGTCCTCGCCTACAGCAGCAGCAGCAGCAGCAGCAGCAGCAGCAGCAGCAGCGGCAGCAGCAGCAGCACACAGGTCGCAACCACTTAGTCCAGGGGCCGCGCTCACTTGCTCACCCTCAACACCAGCGCTGCTGCTGTTGCTGCGGCTCGTGCCCCTCCTCTTTCTACTGATGAGACACTGCTGCTGCTGCTCCAGATGCCACTGTAAGCTCTGCGCCTCACGTGCTCAGCAGTGCTGCTGCTGTTGATGCTGCTGGCATCCATTCTGTTCTGTCCGCTGCTGAACTGCTCTTCTGCTGCTGCCGTACGTTCTGCAAGCAGTCGAGTGTCTTTTCCAGGTTCTGCTGCAGCAGCCACACCTGCACATGTGGCATGCCTCAATCCACCGATTGCCATGAGAGCCTCATTCATACGCCGACACTTTCAGCAGCTGCCTAAACAGGGCCGCTGCAGCCTGCAGCTTCAACGCAGCCACTGCGGCAGCCTTTCACCCAGATATGCATGCACTGCTGCTGGTGTTGCTGCGCATGCACTGCTGCTGCTGCTGCCCATGCTGTGCTGCTGCTGCTGCTGCCCATGCTGTGCTGCTGCTGCTGCTGCCCGTACTGCTGACGCCGCCCTTGCTGCTGCTGCTGCTGCTGCTGCTGGCTGTGCACGCACCCACGCTGTGTCCGCCGATGCACGCGTGTGCCTGCAGGTTCATGAAGTCTCCAATCGCCAGCACCAGCTTCTCCGTCTGCGTGGCCAGCTCGCGTGTCGGGGACAGCACCAGCGCCTGCACCCTGCGGCAGCCAAGCAGCAGCAGCAGCAGCAGCAGCAGGAGAAAGAGAAGATTATGCAGGATGTCAAGCAAGCTTGCACGCTAGTGAGCATGTGACAGATGCGTGTGAGTTCGTGCGGGACGACATCAGCCGGAGTGCTGCAGGTGCTGTGGCGTGCAGCACAGGAAGCACAGATGTGGTGCCTGCTAAGCACCGGCTGTGGGGTTGAAAGCACATCAAACCAACTACCTGGTGATTGTGAAGTGGCAAGTTGCACACGCCGCTGCTGCTGCTGCTGCTGCTGCTGCTACTGCCGCAAGTGACTAGCACGCATGCCAGGCTGATGCTCACTCTCTGAGCTTGGTGTCCACCACTTGGCAGATGGACATGGCAATAAGAGAAGACTTTCCAGTGCCAGACTGTGCCTGGGCAATGACATCCCGCCCCTGTGTGATGGGCAGCAGCGCACGCTGCTGGATGGCCGAGGGCTTCTCAAAGCCATATGCGAAAATGCCTCGTAGAAGGTCATCCCGCATCCCCATTTCATCGAAGGACTTGATCACTTTGACGTTCTTGTCTGAAACACTGATTCCCTCCTCGTCCATCATCATGGTGTCTGCCTCGCGACCCCTGCCACCTGCAGGACGATCCCTGCGAACAAAGCAAAGCAGCATCAGCAACATCTGCACCTGCTGCAAGCCCAGGCTGCGATCGTAGCTGCTCAGCTCACGGAGCTTGCCTGCGGCTCATTCTGACGCGGTGTTTTGCAGCGCTAAGAAGATTAGGCAACAATAGCTTCGGACTGCGGAGAACACTGCGGGACAGGAGGCACAGCAAGGGGGTAGGACAGTAGACTTGGCTCACTCGGCAAGCAGCACTGTCTTGTCTTGTTCTTGCAGCCACAAACAACAGCAACTACCAACACACTTGCATGACGTATCGGTGACCTGTGCTGGTTACCTCAGTGCTGGTGACACAGGTTTGGCCCCAAGAACCCTGCTGCTGTCATAACGTCCGCGGCGTCACCCCTGCCTGCATGTCATCTGCTGTGCCTGCTGGACGCTTGGTGGTGCTGCTGCATGTCACAGGCCTGTTACCAGTCTCTCATACTTGCACAAGTCGCAAGCCCCAAGCATTTTGAGCGCCACGCCTCTTACATCCGAGGCATGTATCCTCTGGGTGACACGAATAAGACAGGCGCCTGTGGCACACACAATCTCATCAATGTTGCTATACTGCTGGATGCAGGCCGCATGGCTGAATGCGCGTATCTCAGCGCATGCATCACACATCATGCTATGATAGCCCCAGAGCCACACCAGAGAACCACAAGCCCACTTGGACAGCAGTCCAAAGGAACAACCCTCGCCATGACGACACACTGCCATGACTCAGTGGAGCAGCTGCCGCTGTTGCTGCTGCTGCTGCTGCTGCAGATGTCAGCAGTTTGTGCACACTGCGCACTGTACCAACTGCCGTCACAACTGCAAGATCCTCGATAAACATTGTACAAACATGCAGCAGGCAGCCGCCTCAGCTGTTGAGCAGCAGGTAGTCGTCCAGCGCGTCGTTGTACTTGAGCACCTTGCGCTTGATCTTGCTGGTGTCCACCCACGTCACAAAGTCCTCAAGCGTCTTGCTCACATGGAAAGCAGGCTCTGTCACCGTGTTGGGACCCACACGCACGTGGCCCTGCTCTATGAATGTGGCCGCCTCCCGCACTGTCTCAGCCATCTTCAGTCGCACCATGACCACTGCTAGCCGCCGGCGGCAGAAGGCGGCTGTGGCGAGTGTTTCCGTCTGCGCCAGAGACTTCTTTGTAGGCAGCACACCCATGTCGTGCAGCCTGCGCAGCACAATACGCACATGAGAAAGGCATCATGGCAGGTGTTGCGTGGTTGTGAGCGATTTGTTTCAAATGGCTTATGGCAAGATCTTCTTGGTAGGCAGCACACCCATGTCGTGCAGCCTGCAAGAAACAGTGTGGTAGATAATGGGTGTTGTGAATGGCAGGAGTCACATTTACTGCTGTTCATTGTGCCCAAGTATCGTGCAGTGGTGCACACCAGCATGTGGCGCATGACGCAGCACAGGCGTGGCTGCGGTTTACAACTACGGCTGCGTATCCAACAAATGCAGCCTGCTGTTAACAGGAAGTTTGCAGAGCGCTGTGTCTCGTTGGCTACACACGAAACGCAGCTGCTAGGTAAGCGCCGCTGCTACCGCTTGCTGCCTCATTCAATCAGCAGCTGCTAGGTGCGCGCGCTGTGACGGTTGACAGCTACGGCTGTGTATGCACACATATGCAGCCTGCTGGGTCTCACTTGGCCAGCAGCTGCTCCGTGAGCTCTATGCGCAGCTTGTCCTGCGGGTCCAGCTGCTTGAGCACGTTTGTGAGCTGCGTGACCAGGCCGCAGATCTTGTTGTACTTGCGGTAGTCATCACGGTCCTGGATGTGGTAGCGCCGCATGACCTGGCAGCGTGGCACGACAGGCAGGCGGGGGCAGAGGGAGCCAACACCAACATTGCGTGTGAGGAAGATGTGTTGAAAATCTTGCATATCAGGGAGCAGAGTGTGCATGAGACATGGTCTGGTTGCAGTAGTCGTCGCGGTCCTGGATGTGGTAGCGGCGCATGACCTGGCAGCGTGACATGACAGGCAGGCGGGGGCAGAGGAGACAGGCGGCATCGGTTACTGTGAGGTGAATGTGTTGCAAGTGCTCCTGGGGCGAGAATGGCGGGAGGCAGTCACAACTAGCACAGAAGAGGTGATGTGGCGATGGGTATAGCGGCATGCACAGGGCGTGCTGTGCACATGCAGGCGCAGCTGAATATATTCGCAGGTGTACAGATGACGCAATAAGGCACCTTAGATCAATCACGGCACTGAACCACAGCACTGCTAACCAACCTTGCATGAGCAAATGAAGAAGCAAGAACATAACAACAGCGCTATCAGCCATGGCCATGTTGCTGCTGCTTGCTGCTGCTGCTGCTGCCGCCGCCGTCATGCTGACTTGTGCAGCCGTCCAGCTGCCTGCTGCGCCTGCCCTACTCACCTGCAATTCCCGTAGGTTGTGCTCATTCTTCCACCGCAAGAAGTTGACCTTCTTGAGCAGCTTTTGCTCATGGTGCTTCAGCTGCCGCATGGTGCAGCCTCTGCCCTACTTGCAAGACGGCAGCCGAGCTGCTATCAACTGCTCAGATACGTAAGTTACGCCAACAACAAGTAGATTGATACAACGTCGAGTTTTACGCCAGTGATGTGCTCCCGTCGCAAAATGGGCGAGGAAAAGGGCGCACTGGTGCAGCAGGTTGCAACTCTTCCAGCAGGCCTCGACAGCACTCGGTGATAGAAAGATCGAGCTCAACGCAGAGCGCGGTGCAGGAAGATAGGTTGGCAAGAATTGAAACTGTCACAAGGGAGTTCCCAGTCCTATGACAACTTCTTGCTGTGAAGGCCTGTGGTGCATGTCTGAAGGAATTTCAGGCTGGCACATTTGTATAAGTTTCGCGTTTTCACATCCTCATCGCACCGCAGCTGCGCCTGCATACCCAGCAGAGTCCACCCACTCCACACCACTGCTTGTGGGAGGGAACGCTGCTCTTGCTGGACCACCAGTGCAAGCAGGGCACGCTGGCACCGCATATCTCCGTTTAAAGCTTGGAATAGGTAAGCAATTTGCTTGAGGAGGGGGAAGAGTTGGCAGGAGCTTGTCAGATATTCAATGCCCAGCAGCACCTGCATGGTGCTAGCCACTCGCTGGCTGACTCTGTTTCAACCAAACCTTGCTTGCTCACTGTAACTGAGCTGACTGTGCCCAAGCGATGAACGATCTGCCTGATGTTTGCTGTCTGCTTGTGCATCATACCACGCTGCAGGACCACGCAGCAGGAGCCATGCGCGCAACGCAGCTGCAGCACGCACCTGCTGGGTCGTGCACCTCAAACAGGAGCTGCAGGAAATCCAGATGTAACGCCATCCACATCAAAGCAGTTGCCTTAGCATCAGTTTGCCCCAATCATCACCACCAGCAGCTGGTGCCGGGGAGACATGCTCGGCAGGGCAGCAGCAGTGCTGCAGCAGGCGCACCCCACAGCAGCAGCAACAAGCAGCAGCGGACGCGCCTGGCACATACAGTCTGCCGTGCCGAGCCTCATGCAGGCGCCACTAGCACAGCAGCAGCCACTAGCAGCAGCAACAGCAGCCAGCAGCAGCCTAAGGTCAGTGCTGCTGCTCTGGCAGCAGCTGAGGCCATTGCTGCGGCAGCAGAAGCAGCGTACGCAGCAGAAGCCGCTGCCATAGACGGACCAGCAGCACCTGCTGCTCCGCCAGTAACAGCAGCACCACCACCACCATCAGCAGCACCTGCATCATTAGCAGCACCGACACCAGCAGCAGTACCAGCAGTAGCAGCGCAAGGCCTGCCATCGCCACAATCCACTGCAACAGCCGAGCAGCCTGCAAGTGGTTCTAGCCCAGCCGCTACCAGCAGCAGCAGCAGCAGCAGCAGCGGCGTTCTGGCTGCTGTTGTGGATGCTGCTCTGGAGAAGCGGGCTGCGGCTGCTGCTGCAGCACAGCAGAAGCAGGCTGCCGCTGCTGCTGCAGACGCAGAATTGGAAGCGGAATGGCAGGCAGCTGTGCAGGTGGGTGGCAGCTGGTGCCTGGCGCTGTTCCGTGGCATCTAGCCAGGGCCTCAAACTGCTTCTATTTTGGGCACTGGTCATATGTTTGTGCTTCTGCACCTGCTGCGAGTGGCGCAGCTCTTTCAACCCTTGTTGCTGATAAGCTACGTGCAGGGCTCTTGCTGCTGAGCTAGTCAGACGGATTCTAGCTGGCGCACGCGTGTGAACCAATATCTTAATACCGTCGTGATATCACACGCATCCACTGGCAACAAACAAAATCGGCCGTTTCTGCAGGCTGTCAGTGCTGAGCTGGCCATGCCAGCTGGCGAGCTGTCGCGCCAGGTGCAGCTGCTGCGGCTGCTGCTGCCAGACATGGACGCCTCACTGGCAGCAAGCAGCGCAGCGCAGCAGCGCTGGCGGGACGTGGCTGCAGCACTGCAGGAGCTGGCAGACACCGTCAGCAGCAGCAGCAGCAGCAGCAGCAGCTTCAGCAGCAGCAATGCGGCACCCGGCATGGATCAGCTGGTGGCAGAGCTGATGCAACTTGTGCAGGATGCCATTGGGTGAGCCTGCAGCACACCTGCTCTCGCCATAATCATAAAGCTATCATCATAACGTAGTCACAATCAAGCCATTGCAAGGCACATTGCAGTGCTGCTTGTTGTTGGTGCAGCTGGCGAGAAGCGATTGTGGATTGCCGTAACTTGATGCACAAGCGCGGCTGTGGGGCCTGCACATGGTTTGCGTGATGTTTGTAGCAGCAGAGCGTGTCAGTGCTGTAGCAGAGCATTGGTGCTGCTGTATTGTTGCTTATGCCCTTCCTTTGACGGTAGTTAGCATCTTTGTGTGTGACTGCAGGGCATGTGACCAAGACAGCAACAGCGCGCTGCTGCACAATGCTACCCTGGTGACAATGTCTGATTATCTAGTCACGCTGCGTGCAGTTCACCCCCCAAGCAACAACAACAACAACAACAACAGCAGCAGCAGCAGCAGTGTCTGCAGCCAGCAGGGCAGCCCGGTGGGCCTGCCAGGCAGGCGGCGGCAGCGCTGCATGCAGCAGCCCGACCCAGCGGCACTGCTGGCAAGGCAGCAGCAGGCAGTGCTGGCGCAGTTGCAGGCTTGTGCCGAGCAGCCCAGGCAGGCGATTCGGCAGCTCATGCGGCAGCAGGTAAGCTGGCAGCGGGCTGCATCCAGCTGTGCAGCACGACAGCAGCATTGTGTAGGTCGGTGCAGCACCACCCTGCGCGTTGTTCTTGGCTGTGCCAATACGTGTTCACATGCTTGCACTGCAATTGTGTTGTGCTGCGATGTAGTCAAGAGGCAGCCTTGCCAGCATCAGCCCATGACTGCTGTGCTGCAACTTGTGGGTCTCTGCTGCTGATGTAACTGCAGGTGACATTGGCAGCCAGCACTGAGCAGCTGCCTGAGAAGCTCATTGCGCTGCGGGAGGCGCTGGAGGGCGCTGCTGCTGCCCCAGATGGTGATGGCAGCGATGGCAGCAGCGGCAGCGGCAGCGGCGGCGGCGGCGGGGCCAACGTGTCCCAGCTGGTGACGCGGCACCCGCAGCTGCTGAGGCACGACCCACAGCAACTGCAGGCACTGGTGGAGCAGGTGAGTGTAAAGAGCTGCAGTAAACACACTCTGCAAATGCAATGCACAATGTAACAACATGCTTACTCACATGTTCAAAAGGTGCGGCAGTACTGTGGCTGCCTCTGTACTAGTCACTTCTTTATGTATGCTTTCTACAACTTCTGGAAGTGCAGTTGTGTTGCTGAGCTGCAGTGACTGGCCCCACTGAGCCAGCTGCCTGACACCTGGCGGCTCGCGCTACCACATTGCAGAAGCGACTGAGAGTTCACCACCATCGTGTCATCCTGCCGTCGCTTCCCTGCAGGCTGCGTCGCTGCTGCTGCCGCAGCTGGCACCTGATGAGCTGCTGGCGCTGCTGACAGCTGAGCCGTGGCTGCTGGAGCCGGGTGCTCTGCAGGGCAGCCTGCTAGGGTTCGCTGATCTGCTGCCTGGGCGGGAGCCGGCCGGTGTGCTGCTGCACCACGCGGGCAACAGCAGCAGCCAGCTGCTGCAGGACTTCAAGCAGCAGGCGCTGGCGCAGGTGGGGCTGCAGTGACGCTGCGGGCGGTTGCTGCAGGCAGCTGCAGCAGGCTGGTGACAAGGGGCTGGGCCAGGGGATGGTTTCGAGGGGTGTGCTGAAACGAGTATTGTTTGAGTGTGGGCATTGGTGTGTCGGGAGGGACATCTTGTGGCACTGCTTGCACATTTGTGGCAGTGTCACTCACGCGGTGGTGGTGGCTGGTAGTGTGAGCTCACAGTAGTGACGGGTCTTCTGCAGTGGCAGACTAGCTGTCACGGTTTGGAATGCAGAATTGTTCCTTGGCTTCAACTGCAGTATGTGCGGCTGGTCAACGCTGCTGTATGTGGTTCTGCAACCGTACATGGAGCATGCTGTGCAGTGCACATGTCAGGACTGTTTCTGCATGCCAGCCTGGAGCAAGGAGTGTGCTACTGACAAGTCTACATGACTCCTTGTATGCATCCCTGCACAGTCATTTTTCAATTTTATGATGATGATATGACCTGTTGTTTATCGTGCGACACCGAATCGTGTCCGTCTGGTCGTGGTCAGCAGCAGGGCACCAAAAGTTGGGCATGACCTGGCAAGCCACTCAGACAGCTCTAAGTAGGCCACTTCTGTCCAATGCATGCAGTTGTGTCGCAAACAAGAGTTCCTGTTCCTTATAGATACACTTAGATCACGCTTCAAAGTTGCCTGAGCTTGAGCTGGCAATTGCTTGCGGGCAGCTTCGGTCACCTCAACGGCCGCGAGGCAGGTGCGAGGATCAGCCACGGGTGACAGCAGCAGGAGCTGCCCAAAAGGTATGTGAGAACTTTTGAACTAATGATGTTATCTAATTCGACGACAAAGAGGACCGTTTGCTCGGCTGGCTCGAACCCTCATGCCAAATCCCTGGTCAACCTTTCTGCCCGCCAGCCTGCTTCTATAGCCCGGCCGTGCCCGCTGTTTACTTGTCACAGCTTTGTCGTTAGATCACTGCTGCTGGAGCTGCCCTTTGCAGCCTTTCCTCATTAGCCCATAACCAACCAAACTCGGCTAGCGTGCCAGTGCAGCATTGCAGCTGCTACGGGCCCCAGGTGGCCTCACCCTATTTTCTGCTAGTGTTTTTTGCACTTTGCTGCAGCCGTACAGCGCAGCCGGGCTCCTGTCGTATCCAGTGTCACCGCGATGAAGGCCTGCCTGCTGCTGCTCGCAGCCCTGGCAGCCTGCGCCAACGCGCAGCAGATCCGCAGCTACACCAAGAAGGAGCTGTTTGCCGGGCAGATCTGCTCCGATGACGGGCCTGGCTGGGAGAAGCTGATGATTGGGGAGTGCCCCCAGGGCTACAACGGCCTTCGCAACTGGGCCAAGAGCCAGGGCATTCTCGGCCCCAAGAACCAGCCCATCGCCGGCTACAAGTCCGTGCAGCAGTCGGGCTTCACCACGCAGTCCAGCTGGCCCTACTGCAACCCCTGCAATGATGGCAACCGCTGCTTTGAGTTCAAGCCTGGAGTTGGCAAGTGCATCAAGGATGCTGCTGCAGGCAAGCCCTTCATTGCTGAGGGCGAAACCTGCCTGGACTTCTCGGGCAACAACAAAAAGTGGAAGCCCGAGGGCGTCAACCCCCAGCTGTATGCGCGCAGCTGCAACTGGCCCCAGTTCTCCTGCAACTGGGACGCAAAGGCCAACAACGGCCGCTACACCTGCCAGCGCGTGCGTGACGCTGCAGGAAAGCCCACCACGGAGTGCTACAGGGCTGCTGGTGGCAGGTGGTGGGGCGGCACCGACCAGTGGTATGCGTTGAACAAGGAGAAGGGCATCTTTGTGCCATGCGGAGGCCCCAACCCTGACTACAAGCCCTGCACCAACTTCCCCAGCTGCGCAAAGGCGGCAGTCAACGGCGCCTGGCCCTACGCCGGCGAATAAGGTGCTGGTGAATTAAGCGGATGGTGCGGCGTTTGCTGCTGCGCGCTGGCGATGTAGCGGCTGCTGCGGATGGCTGTTGCTGTAGGAAGGGTGATGGTGTGTTACGGCAGCAGCATTGGCAGGGTGCTTGTGGTCAAGTCAGCAGCAGACCGTGCCTGCTTTGACATTTTGTTGTATGCTTGTGTAGTGGTGAGAACCAGCGCTGGCAAGGTGCTGTGTGGTTTTGCTTGCGCAGAACATGCGCTGCTGCTGGTGCCAGGCAACACATCAAACTGTTGACGGTCAGCTGCCAGATGTAGAGCAAGTGCGTTGCTGCACAAGTGTGCGTACTATATACTATAGGGGTGGGCCGGCAGCCGCAAGGCCTGCTTATGCCTTGCTCGGCAATGCTGTGTTTGAATTGTGTAGGGCTTCAGGAGCACAGATGTTGCGTATGACAAACCAATGACGATGATGGTGATGCTTGCAGCACGAACTGTATGCTGCTGTTCCTTTTTTCGCGTGGCTCCGAACTGACTCAGCTGTGCTGTTGCAAGCCAGCTGCTTCGAATGCAGTGCAGCACTGGGAGGTGTAGGTGGAGCAAATGCAGCCCCACCAGTGTTGCTTGCGCTGTGTATCCTGGGCACTGGTAACAGGCTGAGTACATGTCACATGCGCTGCTGGCGCGCTATCTTCCTGCTGCAGCTTTGCGTGGAGTAGATGGGTTGCTCAGCGTCCGCTGTCATCTGTCGACAGCGATGTTCCGTATGTTCGGCTGCAGTTTGGCAGACCAGCGTCAGTCTGAGCTGGCAGTGGCAGTCGCCTGGTGTGCTGCGATGTGCAGATTCTACACTTCAGCTCGTGTTGGCTTGCTGCTTGTTCACTTTGTAACACCCTTGCTTGTCAGGCTATGAGGGAGTCCCGTTCGTCACGCACAGCCTTATGCAACTTGCATCATCATCATCATCATCATCATCATCATCATCACGCACTGGCAGTTGACACTGTGACATTGTTGCCACATGCAATCTCTCTGTCAACAGCTGCATCCACATCTTTTGCCCCTGCCAGCAGCGACTTCTCAGTACTAGCTGCTTTTTAGTAAAAAACCCTTAGTGTTAGTAAGAAACCTTAGTGTTAGTAAATAGCCTAAGTGTAGGGAGGAGCAGGCCTCCGAAAAAGCGCCTGTCCATTTAAATGGCAGCTTGTGACAGCGCAGCTCAGTTGTCAACTGCAATGTGTGATTACGCTCACAGGCAACATCTGTGATGGCAGTTTAGCTGCTGCTGCACTGCAGCTGGCAGCTGATCAGTAGAAGCCCGAAGCAGAGGTGGCAGACGAGGCAGCCTGCTCAGCAGGTGAAGTTCAGATTCATAAATTTACAGCATTACTTCAAGCAACAACAGCTTCTTTCAAGATTACTGCCATGATCACCATGCGGACGGCATGCCGCCACCCTGCCATACACCAACTTGGTGTTGAATATGCGTGCAGGGCCAACCAGGGTTGGCGCTACATGCCAAGCCTGAAGAATGCTGCACTGCAACTGTGATACAGCAAAAGCGCCATACCATATACTGAGTATGCATAGTACTATGCACGGCGATCGCCTGCGTGCGCGGCTCACTATGCTAACACTCCCGCAAATGGCTGATGCCTGCCGGCGTGACTGCCACGGCCGGGCAGGCCTACCGGCTGGCCAGCTGCTGCTGCAGCTGGTTTGTGCAGCCCTACAGTGAAGTGCTACCAGCCCAAACTCACCCCACACAGTACAAGGATTGGGTTGAGCTGGGGCCTACACCTATTAGTGCATATCACATGCGCAGCCTACTGGTGGGTCTGCATAGCCTACATAACGAGTTCCAGACATTCGCAACAGCAAAGCGCTGCAGCTGGCACTGCTAGTGGCATTCTAGTAGAATGAATTGCGCCATGCACCACACACTCTAGTAGAGCTCCTAGCAACAGCAGGCACAGCAGCAAATGGAGGCACGTACACTGCTGCTGGCACGTGCAATGCAGCAGGCCTGCTGTAGCTACTAGCTAGTAGCAGCAGCTCTGCTGCACCCAAGGCAAGTGCCCGTGACGCCATGCATACCCTGCATCACAACACAATGCGGCTGCAGGCCTCTGGCAGCAGCTGTGCTGCTTGCAGCTGGCCACTGCAGCTGCATACATTGGCCCTTTGGGGCCAGGCCAGGAAACAAACAAACAGGGCCCCCAAAGAGTGTTGATGACAATCACACACCTGGCAGAGCATAACTGCCAGACCTAAGCAACAAGCAGTAGCTAGTGTTGCTAGCTACCCTATCAGTGGTGCACATGAGACGGTGTACTGGATGTGCCATGCACACCATGTGCAGCACTCCTGGTGCCGGCACCATGCAAGCAGCTGCAGCAGCACACTGCAGCAGGTGCTGGGGAGCTGGCTGCATGGCGCATCAGCAGCAGCAGCAGCCTGTGCCAACGGCACAGTGGCTACCAGGGGCAGCACGCTGCAAAGGCGTGCACATGTTATGAAGAAAAACAGAACTACTGGTGGTAGCAAGGTGATCACGGTGGCATCATTTGTGGCTGCAGCGGCTTGCGCAGCATGAAGGCAACATCACTAGCAATCAGGCACTGCTTCTGCTGCTTCTGCTGCTGCAGTGCGCATGGAAGCCAGCAGCAGAGGTCACGAAAACAGCCACATGCCTGCAGGCAAGCATGCATTGCTGCAGCGGCAGCAACAGCTGCCGAAAGCAATGAATGTGCAGGCCAGCTGTGCTGCTAACATGTACCCGACACACCTTTCTATGCTGTGTGCATGGCTGCTTTCACCGCCTGCCAATGTCAGTACGCAACTCATACAATGTGACACACAGGTGTCAAGCAGACATATCTGTGCAGTCGACGCCACAGGTACGCACGCACACAACCCTACAGTCTCAGATAGTCAATGCTGCCTGCCGCATGTGCACTGTTGCTGCTGCAGGCAAGGGGAGCCTGTGCTGCAGTTATATACAACGTCAACACGTGTGCGGTACCACCAAACACAAAGCACGTGGTACCGCACAAGCATGAGGTACCGCACAAGCATGTTGTACCGCAAAAGCACGTGGTACCGCACAAGCATGCATGCAGGGAAGAAAGGTCGGTGAGTCAGTGAGGCATGCACGCATGGCGCGCGCAGCGACGACACATGCTGCGCAAGCAGCGGCTCAGCACACGGTCTGGTTCATTTTCTACCCTAGCAGGAGTCAACTTGAATCATCAACACAACCGTACACGACAGCCCAAGCAGTACCTGCTGCTGCCGGCTCGGCAGGTAGATACACGAGTGTCAGGGTCTCCAGGGCCCCAGGCTGAAAAAGGTCAAGACAGATGTCGCTGCCGCTGCCGCTGCCGCCGCCGCTGCTGTCTCACACACTCTAGTGCAGGCTGCGCAATCATCAGCAAGAATGAAATGCTGTCACCGCAACTACTGCACCAAGCAGACGTGCTTCACCAGCAGATGCTGTCACGCGCGACATGATGCAGCCACACTCCTTATGCAAGTGCCAGCAGCACTGCCGCTACCAGGGCAGTATTACACAAAATATGATGCATGCTGCACCAGCTATTTTCTAAGCCTTTTTCTCACATCTGTTACACGCCCAAGAAGCAATTGAAACAAGCAGCACTGCTGCAGCGCCTCACGGGGTCACCACATTGCCGCTGCCGCCTGCTACAGTTGCCTGCTGCTGTGGCCGCGTCGCAAAGTTTTCGATCGCGAGCAGCATGCCCACGCACCAGCGCGACACCGCGTCGCGGTACTGCCCCGCATTCACGGGGTTGAAGTACGTGAACGTGGCAAAGTCGCCTGTGTCCATGTACCGCATGAACGGGTCATCCGCAGTGTTCAGGGGTGCCTGCGAGGGCTGCGGCACCGGGCAAGGGTCGATATTCGGCCCCGCGCCAGACACCTGCGCTGTGCTGGCCACATCTCCGCCTGCTGTAGCGTTGTCTGCCTCAGCTGCTTTGAAGGCAGCCAGTGACTTTGCGCGCATGTAGGGCATGGGGAGCATAGGTGTGCCCTCCTTGTTCTTGCAGGCCACATCGCCGCAGGGTGCGCCGGACTTTGCGGCGTCGTCGCTGCAGCTGGAGCGGAAGAGGCGGAGGTTCGGGCACTCGTAAGACCAGCCTGCGGGCGCAGCAGCAACAGCAGCAGCAGCAGCAGCAGGCAGCAGCAGCAGAAGGGGCAGGGGTTAATGGTGTGTTTCCAGGGTGGTGTAAGGCAGGCGCATCACACACAGCCGACGAGCTGGGCGGCAAGCAAAAGCATTTCATTGCATGCTGGCTGGCTTTTGGTGCAGGCTAGTGTTATGTGCTATGACAGTCCTGAGGCTGCCGCTTCTAACAAACAGACATGCATGAAGCAACGGGATAAATCCTGACCGCAATGCACACATCGGAAGCCACCACCGCCATTATACCAACATACACCACCCTGAGCGCACTCACCGCTATCAACCACATACGGGTCATCTCCGATGGGCCCATACACCTCAGCAGTCAGCGCCTGCCTGAACTTGAGCTGGCCCGCAGTGTCGTCTGCGCTGCCGTACGCCCTGTACAGCAGGCCGGCCCCGGGCCCTGCAGCAATGCCGCGGCCCTGGCCATCCCGCAGCGGCGGCTGCATCGCGTCCAGCAGGCTTTGGGATGCGGCGATGTCTGGCCAGGGAATGTCACTCATGTCAAACTTGCCGGACCTGCGGGGCAGGCGCAATGAAAATTGTCAGAATCAGAGTTAATGCATAGTTGTACTCAGCACACAGTAATGCAGCAGCAGCAGGCGCGTAGTACATCAACAAGGCAGTCACTGCATGTGATGGTGCAGTGCTGCTGCGCAGCACAATAACAAAACACGTTTGTAACAGCCGCAGCGGCAGCGCGCTCACCATGGGCTCATGAGGGCCCACATGCCTGAGTGTATGTCCATGAACAGGCCCCGCCCCGTGGGCTGGCTCAGCTGGTTCTGCATGTAGGAGAACAGGCTGCGCGTCTCCCACTCACTGCGGGCGGCAGCAGCAGCAGCAGCAGCAGCAGCAGCAGCAGCAGCAGCAGAACTTAGGGGACATTATTACAGGTGTCCACAGGGTGTGCAGCAGCCTGCAGGCACACTGCTAAATACGCCGTGTAGGTCTTGCCATATGCAATGTATTGTGTTGATGTACTGCACTGCGTCGCACTCACGTCAGGGGCCCTGTCCCGGCATACACCTCGCTGCTTGGGTCGAGCTCATCAGCACCAGAGTTGGGGGCTGCGCGGTTGACGCGCCTGCAGCACACAAGCGTGACAAAAGGCAGCCAGTCAGCGTCCACTGCAGCAAGCAGTGCTGAAAGCCAAGACAAAGCTGTGAAAAGTTGACCCACCCACGGCTGAATGCCGGCTAGTTGGCACATGCCGCTGCCAACACTGCTGCTCTTGCTGCAGATGCCATGCATGCTGGTGTCTGCGCAGCTGTGTCACTTGCTGCTGCTGCTGCCGTTGTTGGCTTGGCTGCACAGCTGCTGCTGCTGCTGCTGCTGCTCACCAGTTCCTGTTGAGGTCGACGCCGTTGGGGTTTTTCCGCAAGTTGTAGTCGCCCTGCTGCTCTATCAGCTTGCGCCCATCAATGTTCACAATAGGCACCACCTGCAACAGCACGGGCAGCAGCAGCAGTCAGCCATGCCGTCATCTGTACACTCAGCCGTGATGGCAATCAAGTG
The DNA here is from genome assembly GCA_030272155.1 of Tetradesmus obliquus. Classification (NCBI taxonomy): domain Eukaryota; kingdom Viridiplantae; phylum Chlorophyta; class Chlorophyceae; order Sphaeropleales; family Scenedesmaceae; genus Tetradesmus; species Tetradesmus obliquus. Next base: position 339,077 of record CP126200.1, on the reverse strand, counting down.
CACTTTGGCTGCTGCTGCTGCCCTTGCTGCATACATGCGTCAAGGCTGCTTACACACTATCAACTGCTTGACAGAGAACAGCGCCAGTGCAGCGCAGCCACAACAGCACCGCAACCTTGCTGCTGCTGCTGCTGCTGCTGCTGCTGCTCAGCCCAACAGCTGCGGTACGCATGTGCTGCTGCTGCTGCTGCTGCTGCTGTTGCCGCGGCCCTCACCTCCACCTTGACCCTGCTGGTCAAGTTCTGCGTCCACTGCCGCAGCAGCGCCACGTTCGAGTTGACGCCGCGCACGCGCCGCGCCGCGCCCAGCGCTGCCCTGAATTCGGGCCACTCCAGCAGGCTGCGTGAGTCGCCTGACAGCAGCCGCACCAGCCAGAAGCACAGCTCAGCTGTGATGACCTGCAGCAGCAGCAGCAGCAGCAGCAGATGCACAAGGCTTTAAGCAGTGCTGCTATGTGTCTCGGCCTATCCCTCAACATGAGGCTTGCAGAGCTGCTGCTGCCGCCGCGTGCCATGTGCCTTCTGGACGTCTACTAGCAGCTAACCACACGACTGAGTTCTGCTGCAGGTTGCCATACACTGGTACACAGCATTGCCGCAGCCTGGCGCCGCACCTCTCGCGCGTGCTGGTTGCAGATGATGAACACGGTTGGCATGGCCTGCAGCTGCTGCGCGGTGGGCGGGCTTCGCCGCGGGTTCAAGATGCGGTACATGCTGTGGCTGCTGCTGGTGAGCGTGTCAGGTATAGACACCAGGCTGCAAGCACAGCACACAGACACATGCGGCGGGAGTTGCAGCGGCAGGTGCTGATGGAAAAAGGTCCAGGACATAAGCGATACTATATTTGTGCTTGGGGGATGTGGCAGGTTTGCGCATTGCATGCGTTGCTACTATGTACATGGCACAGCTTGGGTTGCCGCTGTGTGGGGTGTCACCCGAGCAGTGACACAGATGGGTACCCCTGCCAGAGTGCTGCTGCTTCTAGCAGCAGGGGCCTCTGCTGCTGAGGGGCCTGCTGCTGTTGCTGCTGCCGCTGCAGCTGTGCATGCCACCGTTGAATAGTAGCATGCGAGGCAAACATGTCGAAATGAACACACCAGGTGAACACTGCCCGGTCAGAAAGCACTTCCACATCCCTACTGGACCAACCTGACAGCAGGCCACTGTGCGCCCTTGGCCAGCATGTTGAGTCGCGCCAGGATATCATCACACGAGTGATAAAGCGGTCCTATAGGACATCCGGTCAAATACTGTGCGTTCTCATTCTGCGACGAGCTTCCTTGAGCGTGCGCGTGGGCTGCCAGCATGACCAACACGCACAGGGCCAGCACCAGGCCCCGCTGGTGCCCCATAGGAAACACACACGTTGTGAAGAAGCGTTCTCAATGTGTTTTGGCGGAAGATAGGTTGCCGTGCGATACTTTACTGCCGATGCAGCCAATGGTCACGATACGCGTGGACAGGCTAGCGTCTATATTATGTTCACATACGTGTCGCAGAACTTTGTTTTGCGCCTTGACGACTGGTGTGAGGTCCTGGTCGGAGCGGAGCGGCCTTTATCAACCCTCCTCACCTCGGCTTGTTGTTCATGGGCACTTCTCGGGAACGGCCGGAATGCCGTCAAAAGCGCATGATTAAACGTTTGAAAGTAATAAGTTCGGCGCTTAATGATTTATATTTTAATAGGTGCCCAATATTGATCCAACTTTGTGGGTTACTCATCGCATCCTGTGTGTGCAGATCTCATCCCCGTAACTTACGTCGATGAATTCAACCATCTTACTATATGTATGCAGCTGTGATGCAAGATCACCCACCCGGAAGTCTGCTCATTGGTCTCTTAGATCCGTCTGGTGACACCTGTCTTCGTTGCCTTTTGCGTTGGCCACGGCAGGCGCCGAAATTTAAAAATCACTGTTATCAGGCTATGGTATGTATTTCAAAGGCGTACTGCATGCCAACAGTTGTTCTATGGGTCACCTGCACCCGAACTGCTGTCCACCAGCAACTTGTTCGAAACTCCACACAGTCCAGGCTGGTGACCAGCGGCCTGGCGCTGCCACTTGCTCCAGGCTGGGCTCTATTGCTGCTTTAACAGTCGATTGTGCCTTTGAGGTTACTGTTACCCTACCACCAAAACGTTGGGCTTGGCCCAACAGGCTGCTGATGTGGCTCCACTGGACCGCCGGCAGCGCACACGTTCCTGCGTCAATGTCACAGAGAGGGCACGGTACCCCATGATCACCCGCAAGCCAGTTGGCGGTAGTGCTGCTTGAAGCATACAGAAGAAATGCTCAAGTTGATTCTCATTGTGTGGGGTTTGAACGGTGATGACGGTGCCAGCGGTGATCCTGACAACTGGACGGTCCGCTTGCGGCAGGGCGAGCCAACTTTGGGCAAGTGGGCAGCATTGCCATGCCAAGAGGCAGGCGGTGGTGCTGCTTTACATGCTTTGCGTACTTACAGCAATGTCAAATGACGATGATACGGTTCCTAATTTTGAAGAAGCAAGGTAAATGCAGAGTAATGTGCCACTTGCAAGTGCACTGCAAATGCAGTGTCGACAGGTGCGCATGATAGCTTTCTCAGCTGCAGCGCACACAGCACCTTGATTGGCAGACTGGATCTGCACAGAGGTGCTGTCACCCCAAGCTGCTGGCTGTTAAGGCTGCTTGATGTTTGCAGCTGCTGCACGTGATGTCAAACGGCGCTTACTCATCTGTAATTTTGACCTCATCGCAAAAATCAGGACCGTTGCCAGGCTATCAGTTGCTATGAGACGCTCTGGACAATGCCACGCACTGTGCCCCATCCCTGCGAGCCCAGAGCCAGTGTGCCCTGACCCCCATCGCCAACCACGACCAGACGGAGTCCTCCTGTGACAGTTACACCAGCTGCACGCAAAAGGCCTGCCTGCACGCTGCAAGCCCGCAAGCGTCTGCTGCTCCCCAGGGGGGCAGCGCAGCTGTGTCAGCTGTGTGTGCAGCGCATTGCTGCCGCTGCCGTGGCTGGCTTACTGGGCGCTGCCGTCAGCCATCTTCTTCCTCCACATGATGTCCAGGGCGGAGTCACCCTCACCCTGCAGCAGCAGCAGCAGCAGCGGACAGCACACGGTCAGCGCACTGCACCCATGCCGCATACATCAGTCTAGCTCTGTTTGGATTCAGACTCCAAAGGCGTGCCTGCTGCGCTGCAGCTGTAAAGTGGACTTTGGAGGCAATGATCGCTGGCACACTCCAGCAATGCGCTGCATGGCTGCTGGCCGTATACCGCAGTCCCCGCACCCGGCGACCAACTGCAGCAGAGTTGCTAGGCCTGCAAGACTTTCAGCGCCCCTATATCTGCACAGTTATGGCATGCTGTCGCACAACTGGGCTGACTTTGCGCCACAGCCTGCCAGTGTAGTGATGACGAGTGCTCTAGCAAGCTGCTGCTGCAAGGAGCTGTCGCACAGCAAAGACACCATCCCATACTGCTGCACACGCTGCTCAAAGCATGGGCTGTGGTCTTCAAGCGGATGTAGCACTGTGCAGGTGTCACGTACACTGTGTCTATTCATAAGACTGCCACAGTCGCTGCTGGCGCTGCTGCTGCTGCTGTTGTTGGTGCTGCTGATGATGATGGCTGCTGCTGCTCCTGCTGCTGCTTGTACACTGCTGTTATCATTGCTGCATGGTAGCCTGCTTGCATAATCTGTTGAATGCGAAAGTGTACAGCAGCATTGCATGCTTGTTGATGCACAGTGCACAGCTGCATGCCTGCTTCCCACTGTGGCATCAGCTGCACTCAAGCAGTGACTGCTACCAAGCAGTTTCGAGCTGCGCTGACCAGATATAGAAGCAAAAAGCAGCTAGCACGAAGGCCTAAATGCCCAGAAATGTGTTCATCCATAATAGCGAAAACCCTATCCAGCCAAGTGAGAGCTGCATTTTGTGCTTTGTGTTTGCTGTGACTGGGCCTGACGCACAGCCTGCCCCATGCTGCTGCCGCTGAAATGTGGGCTGCTGTTGCAGCTTGCTTGTGGCTGCGATTGCTGTGATGTATCACATGTCCATCGCTTCCACCCTGCCTGCTATGTCCAATCCTGCTGCTGCTGCTGCCGACGCTGCTGCTGTCCCTTCCCACTGCTTCCAGCCAGCCAGCCCGGCTGCCAGGCGCCACCAAGGCCTCTGTGAGTTCTCACCTGAGCGCGAACCCTGCCTGCCAGAGCGAAGGTGGTGAACTGGTTGCTGTACACACCCTCCTCGTTCAGGTGGCCAATGTTCACCTGGACGCTGGCATGGTCCTTAGCTGTGATCAGCTTGTTTGTCCACGCGCTGCATGCAGGTGAAACACAGCGGAGTGCGTGAGAGGAAAAGCAACACAGCGCAGCAGCACCGCCGCAAGCATGGGTCGTGGCTGCCTGTGTGACAGAGCTTCTTGATGGAGGCACCAGTGTACTAAGCTTCAAATCTAATCAATCAAAGTCGATTCCGACTATTTGGCCGAGTGTTCATGCTGCAGCTCACCACTTGCGCGGGATGTACAGGTCCACAACCTCGCCCTCGTCGTTCTTCATGGTTGCTGACCTTTCGTAGGAAGAAAGAGGGCGGATCCGGGGCCGCTCACCTCTTTTGTGAGCAGCTCGCCCCGTTGAAACCTGCACATGCCATGACAGAGTAGCGAATTGAGGTCCATTCGGTCCGAGCCATCATAAGTATTGATATAACTCACATTGTATAAGTTTAAGACGGGCACCAACGGAGCATGTGCTGTGAGCTGTGACACTACTGCATGGCTGGCAGTGCCAGGCACCCTCCAGCACAGTGCCCAGAGATGTTCGAATTTAACGTAAGGGTCTGTCTCACAACATAACGTACCAGATTCCTTTGTTTTGTCACCGCTGTGCTCATGGCTCCTGCAGCCATTGTCTCAGTTGCCGTTGCATCAGGCACGGTGAAATTGGCAGCTGGTGTCCAAGCCACAGTGGCATATCATCGCTGGCGTAATGCAATTGGCACAAATACCAGGAAGACACAGGGCAGCCAGTGTTGCAGTGCGCAGACGGCCAGGGAGCACAAGAGGTCTGGCGGGTGAGCAGCGCGGGTGCTTGCACTGCCAGTTGTCCACAGCTCCTCGCACGAGCCTAAGTGGTGTATGATGTTTGCCTGGCGAAGAGACACATTCAGAGCGTTATATGGTGCTGCTATCACCAAAGGAAATTGAGGTACTGTCCCTGTACTAGTAATCCCACCCAGGCAGCTTTCATGCCACCACCCAGCCAGGCACCTGCATAGTCAAAACATGCGACTTATACACGGGTCCTGTACACCAAGTGGAAGCAAGATGCGACGGCATACTAAACACACTTGCTCAATGCTTATAGCTGCACCCACCTCAGTTGAATACGGCCCGCTGTGGAGCTCATCAGCACGTTTGCTGCTGCCACAGATGCGCCTGTCCCTGTCGCCTGCCAAATCAGCAGTTGCGCACCCTTGCTCGTACACTCTATTCCTTGCAGGCCAGGAATCCGCTTGAACGACTGTTTGTGTGCTGCATCAAGCTGTTGCATCATCACGCAATGTGCAGTCTGCTTGGCAAGCACAGCCGCGCTGGTCATGCAGTGTGGTGCGCGCAACCTGTCGTGGACGGCATCCATGTAAAATGACGAATACCAGACAAAGCCAGGATGCCATGTGTCAAGCAATACTTTGCGGCAGCAGAGTTGCAGTGTTTTGCAGCAATTCTCTAGGCTGTGTTGAGTCCTCAGCTAACTCTGTTTGCGTGCCTGCGAAGACTATCCACAAAGTGCACTGCTGCCGTGCGTGCGTGCATCTCCCCCTGCAATGCTGAACACATTCTCTACAGTTATTTTTTTCTACAGTTGACGCACGACAGCATGTGGCAGAACTGGCAGCCTGCATGCTTGGCCGCAGGCTGCAGGCTTGGCGGCAGAAGGCAGGAAGGCTTCTGCCACACATGTAAAATGACGAATTCTAGACAAAGCCAGGATGCCGAAGCACGCTGGTCCATGCACAGCTGCGCACCTTCAAGCAATGCATGTGGCAGCGCTCCTTATGTATATGACGCCCATGCAGCCGCTGCGGCACAGGGGCCCCAACATGGTCAGCCTTGGTGTTGATGTGGGCCTGGCATGTTTGGCAGGTCTGCTGTGCAGCCTGGGACTCAGGTGGCGCAGCTGCCGCAGCTGTGGGCTCCGCCTGGCGGCGGACGCTCCACCGGATCAGCTACGGCGGCCAACGGGACCTAAGATTTGCAGTGTTGACGCATGAACTGCCTGCAAGCCGACAAGACTATTCCAACTACAGGCCTGATTGGTTGCCAGCTGGGGTTAATGGTCTTAATGTTTGGTAGAATGCTTCCAGTGAAAGGCCTGCTGACTTTCATACGCGCTGCAGCATGCTGAGTTGAGGCTGCAGCCCCTCAACAGCTGGGCCTGATGCAGCTGATGGCCAACTGCTAATCTTGAGCAGGATTCACCTTTTGACAATGATCTGGTAACCTGACTCCACGTGACAAGGAGCCGAGGTGATTACCACAGGTGCAGCTCCATTGAGGAACCCTGGACGGCCTGCAACACTGGAATCCAGCTGCATCAAGGTGCTTGGGGCCAGCCTTAAAGTTGCAGAAGGCGGTTGCGCACGTGTCGAGGAAAAGGCAGGCCTGATCCCACAATTCCTCAGTAGTTGTTAGTGTTTCGTCATGACGTGCCGTTCCCAGGCTCTGCAGGATCATAGAACGCCGCTGCTGCCCACTAATGTGAAATGCAGTTAATTCCGTTTGTCGTGAGCTAGCATACTCACGACTCTGCCCCGCCCTGCAAGGGAGGCACTCTCCAACACACGCCCAGCTTGTGTGTACTGCTGAGCGCCAGGAACATGGACCTATTCGAGCCCATTAGCGAAGAGCAGCTTGATCTGGCTCTCCAGCTGAAGGGCCTGGTGCAGGACGTCGTGCAGGTGAGACGTGAGGAGGATAGGGGCCACTTGGCAGGGCCACCGTGCCTAAAAGCGGCTCAGTAAGCCTACAGCGGTGCCGAATTGAATCAGCTTACTGGGTTTCACAGCGTGCGGCGCCGGCTTGCCCCGCTGCAGCATGCAATTGGCGGGACGTACAGGACTTGGCACGCTGCGCTCGAGTCCTTAGCAGCCGCTATTACGTGCGGCAGTGCTCGCAAACACTTAACAGCAGCCGCATTTGCTGTGGTGGACGACTTGGGCACAGCTGCTTGACCCTTGGCATGCCCCCATTCTACTGCCTCAAACCTGCTTCACTGCTGCCTTCTCTACTGCACCCTGCTGTGCCAATTACAGAAGCACCCAGAGCTGCGGCTGTTTTGCAATGACTGGACATATGTGCGCTACCTGCGTGCCAGGTGAGTGCACGGCGCACACATCAGACAGCTGCGATGCTAGCAGCAGCAGCTGTCTGCTGCCCCTGCTGGTTGTGCAATCACCTGATCATGCACTTGTGCTTGCTCTGCTCTGCAGGAGCTGGGACTTGAGCAAGGCACACAAGATGCTGCTCGGCACTTTGCAGTGGTGAGTGAGCCTGAAAGTCAGAGCTTTGTCAGCAGCAGTGCCCCAGGCATCTCGTCTGCAGCATGGTGGCCAGGCAGGCGATGAGAGCAGTCAACATCTGCTGAGTATTCAGCAAGTTCATGCACACCTCAGCCGTGGTTGACAACAAGCAACAGTCTCTTGTCATGTCACCCTCAACGCCAGAGCACCAAGCTGGCATCAAGCCACAGACTGGCAGTACTTCTTGGACGCGCTCCACTTGCTTCATTGAAACGTGCAGCTTGCGAGCACCACCTCACCCCATGCGCACCAGTCATGCGTGCGAGTGCCTTCCTGCAAGCGTGGCTGCCTGTGCTGCTGCCTGGCGCTGTCCTGCAGGCGCCTGGAGATGCGCCCGCAGGAGATTGTGTGGGCGCAGGTGGAGAAGGAGGCGGAGACAGGCAAGACTTTCGTGTCGCCACACGCAGACAAGGAGGGCCGGCCCGTGGTCATGATGCGCCCCAGGTGCGGCAGCAAACCGGTAATGCATAGCTGCAGCATGATTGCTCAGACCCAGGTGCGGCAGCAGAGTTGCAGCATAATTGTAGCAGTACAGCACACCTCCATGCTGCAGCTAGCTACGACTGCTGGGGCGGTTTGCAGCAGCTCAGTGCTGCAGCGTGCATGCAGCAGGCCAGGCAGCGCCATGCTACATCTTCAAGGACAAGAGATGGGTGTGGTGTTGATTGCGCAGCGCCTGCTGCTGCCCGCCCTGCAGGAACCAGAACACGCGCGACGAGAAGGAGCAGGTCATGTTCCTCATCTACTGCCTGGAGCACGCCTCGCGGCTGGCTGACGAGCAGCGTGAGTATTATGCAAATGTTACAGCTGCATGGCTGACCAGCATGGACTTTTGTTGCCGGCATGGTGCGACATACTGTGCAAACCTAAGCGAGAGTTTGTTTCACTGCACGGGCTTGCTGTGCACCCAGCAGGCATGCTGCTGCGCACCCTGCCATGCACCCTTGCTTGTGCTGCTGAGGTGCTGTTGCCTTTCCAGCCTGGGCTGTGCCGCTGCACCTGCTGCTCCTGCGCCATCTCATCTGCGTTGTCTTGGTGTTATGCGCTGCAGGCGTGGGCAAGATGACGTGGCTGCTGGACTTTGAGGGCTACAGCATGCGCAACGCGCCAGCCATCCGCACCAGCCTGGCGGTGCTGCACACGCTGCAGGTGCGCGGCGGTCTGCTGCTGATTCACCATGGACGGTTTGACAAGCCTCGTTCGCCGCGTGCATGTGGCTCTGTGGTTGCTTGCGAGGGTGCCTGATGAAGCGCATGGCCTAGCAGGGTTGAACTTCATGCTGTGTTATCATGCAGACAGTTGTAACATGGCTGCTGCTGTGCACGTGTGCAGAACCACTACCCTGAGCGGCTGGGCCAGGCGGTGTGCTACCACGCGCCCACGCTGTTCTCCATGACCTGGAAGGTGCGCGGCGGGGCAGCGTGCGTTTGTTGTCGCGGCTCAGCTGGGTTGCTTTTGGGAAGTCCTGCTGCAGCTCCTGCTGCAACCTCATTGTAGGGCTGGGCGTGGCAAATATGTAGCTTCTGTGTGCATGTGGGGCAGAACCTTGCTAGATGCACAGATGAATGGAGCTGAATGATGTCGAATGGTGGTGTGCTGCAGGCGGTGAGCCCTTTCATCGACCCCATCACCAAGAAGAAGATTGCGTTCGTGGACAAGGGCCCGCATGAGGTGAGGGCTGCAGGCCCACATGCACATGCTTGTTTTGTTATGTGCTGCGCACATGCCCCAGAGTGCAGCAGGCAGCTGCAAGGTGCAGGTGTAGCCGGATGGTGCAGCAGCCGGGTAAGGTGGCAGTTGAAGAGTAACCTGATGTGCAGATCTGTAGCTGGATGTTTGCAAATGTGCTGCCTGCTAGTCCAGGACTGCCTCTCAAGGCTGCCTGTGCCTGCTGCTGCTGCTGCTGCTGCTGTCGTCTCCCTGCAGGAGCCGGAGATGTCGGCGCGCTTCCACTTGGAGCACATCGAGAGCTGCATGGGCGGCCGCCACCAGGGCATGCTGTTCAAGCTGGAGGACTACAGGCAGCGCATGCAGGTGCGCTGAGGTTTGATGCGGCACACTGGCTCACAGCAGCATTGTCTGCTGATGCCAAGCTGGGAGTGCCTTCTGTTCCTGAATATGCGGCCTCATTTCTCCTGGGGTGCAGTGGTGCTGTGCGGGGGACATGACATGACACGACATCGCATACATCGCATACATCGCTGACCTCATGCGCTGCTGCATCGGGTGTGCGTGCTGCTGCCCCTTGCCCTTGCAGGTGGAGGACGCTGCCGTGGCCAACTCCATCCGCATGCTGGAGATCCACGCCAGCAGCGGCAGCATGGGCAGCGACCTGTCAGACGCCAGCAGCGCCACGCAGTACGGCCGCAGCCCCAGCCCGCTGGCCATGATGGGCTGAGGTTTGTCCCGCTGCGTCTTGCTGCGTGGCGTTGAGTGCTGTCCAGCTGCATTGGCTAGCTGAGCAGCACGGTTGGGTGTGCAGGCTGAGCGGCTCGCTGTGCTGTGGGCGGTGTGCAGTCGCCTGGGAGGGAGGCCGGCTGCGGGGCACAGCCCTGGGAATGGCGGTTGACTGGATGGCGGAGGGGGATGGGGTACAGGGTGTGCGGTGATGTCGTGTGTTTTGTGACATCATAGAACAGGGCCTGTGTAGCGAGCAGCTTGATGCCAGGTTGCGTGATGCAGGAGAGCTGCCATTGTTGGCTGATTGAGGCCTGCCGCTGGAGCAGAGCTTGCAGGAGAGTTGGTGCCACGGTCAGGCATAGCTGTGCTGTGACGCGGTTTTAGGACATATGCGTTGCTTAATGGTTACTGCTGGCAAGTGTGGTATGTGGTGTGGCAGCTGTTAAGCCTACTGTATGAGGCAGGTACTCATTGGCAAGCTCCCGTCCCGCCTGCTTTTCGGTCTTTCCAGCCGTAAGGGGTGGGCCTGGTGTGTGCTACCGTGTTTGGGTTGGGGTTGGGCCGGGCTTGTGTGTGCTATGTGGGCATCTGACTTGTCATTTCACTCGTGCAGCTGTCCCCTGGGTTCGGGGCGGCGATGGCGGAGTGGTACAGTGCGCTTGGGCACAGTTGTGCCTGCGCAGTTTCGGGCGACAGTGGTGCCGGGTCGTTCGGCTGTCTGCAGTGTTGCACTGCAGCAGCCACGCCCTCAGGGCATGTTTGGTTGTATCTGTATGTGCTTGTGTGCATGGCTTGCCGCACTGTGTGTGTTTAGCTGCCAGGAGTGCATAGGCGAATGCTGTGCCCCTGTGCTGCTGCGATCCTGCCATTGCTGCCCTGCACCAGTACCTGCTGCATGCTGGGGTCAGCTGACGGGGGTTTACTTTGCACAGCAACACTCTGCACATACACAGCACTTTGTGTGTGTGTTTTATGCACCCCTGCTTGAGGAGGGTATGTGTGTATCACACACGCCTGCTTGCAGGTGGTGCGCCCAGCTGGCCCTGCGGGTGATCTGTTGGCTGCTGGTGGCTACATGTGTGCACTGCTGCATTCCAGCAACCCTGCTGCCATGTCGAGACAAGAGCTTTGTCTTGCTTTGTCCTGCTGCAGAGCTGTTTCAGTTAAGCAGTGTCTGACAAGCAGTGACTGACGGGCAGTTAGCTGGTGGTGCAGCAGTGCCGGCGCCATTCCAGGCAGCTGGCGCCGGCAACAGCGCTGCTGCTTGTTGTGTTGTTGTGTTTGGCCTTGTTTATAAGTCTGGAAGGCCAAAGGCGTCAGCACACAACACCTGCAACATACATGCTTGTAGATATGTCTTGCTGTGGTGAGGTTCCTCCGCGTGCGCGCGTTCGGGCCGTGTGGAGGTCATTTTGTCTAGGGGCTTTAAGCACACACGCATGGCGGTGCATGATATGTATATGCGGGTCAGGCACACAGGCTGTATCACGGGCTTGTTGGAGGGGCTTTCCACAATGCAGGTTGATGCTCACCGAGCAATTTCGGGAAGGCAGGGAACCACATCTATCACACATCTTGCGTAAGCTGCACCTTTCTTGTTGGTGCTGGTTTGCTCTTGAAAGTGGCTGGCAGTAGGTCCATCTGTGGCACATATTGAAGAGTTGCCTCTGTGACAGACAGCCTGTGCTGCTTCAGGCTAGTGCATATTGTGACAGTCCGAGGAGACTTGTACTGTGCACGTGGGGCAGCAGCAGCGACGTGTTGTGCGTGCACGCACACATGGCGCATCTGCCGCCACTGCAGACACTCGGCTCAGCACGCTGTTTGGCCGGGCAGTGCTCTTCTCGTGTGCAAAGTGTGGTGTGTGCGCTCAGCGCCCATGGGGACTATTAGTGGTCTGCAACACCAGTGCATGCGTGCTTGCACGCAGTTGTTCAGCAAAACTGTACCTGTGCTCAGCTGCTGCCGTTGACCTGTTGAGCTGCATCGCCAGGATGCATGTCTTCAGACCTGGTGTGCTGCGTGACTCACCCGCTGTTGGCGTCCAGTTGGCTTTGGGGCCATGCTGCTGGCTGGCGTTCTGTGCTGGTGCTGCAGTTGGTTGCTCACTGGTGGTGCAGTTGTCTGCTGCTGAAGCTTCGGCAATGCAGCGACTGGCGCCTGTGTGTGCTCGAAGGGCACGTGTGTTAAGCTGCAGCGGCTGCTGTGCAGTGCACTGCATCCTCAGCTCAGGTGTGCTGATGGCTGTGTTGTTCGTCATAACCAGTTTGGCATGTGCTGCTGTGTGGTGCTGTCAGCACGCTGGCAACGCATGCGTGGCGGGCTGGCGCTGCTGGGGCAGGGCGGCCAGCTGTGCACAGCTGTATGTCACAGCAAGAGTCATCAGCAGCAGCACAAAGTGTTGCGTGTTTCCCCCTGCTGAGCTCTTGCTGCTTGCAGCAATGCCGTGTGCGTGGCGCATTGTTGGGCAAATGTTTTGAAGGGCTGCTGTGTGTGCTGCGCAGTGCCTGCTTTTTGCATCAGGGATTAGGGACGTGTAGCGCGCGTGCACCGCAGCAGCTTGCCCTTCCCATTGTAGTGTAGCTGTGTGTGGCACTGTAGTGCAGCTGCTTCTGTATCATGTATGGGTATCGTGTGTACGTGTGTTTGCATCTGCGATAGCAGTCACTGGCTGGCCGTCTTGGAGCGTTGCTACCCACCCAGCCACTCAGCAGCTTGAAGAGTTCTCTGCTTATGTGGACTGATGTGAGTGCGTGTGTGCACAGGTTGTTCTGTGCTGCTACATAGCAGTGCCGCAGTGCTCGTGCTTGGCATATCTGTTGCTCTAGCAACGCATGCCTGGCATGACTGTGTTTTGGCCACATTGTTGAGTGTGTTGCGGCATTTGTACATGGCATTATGTGATGCTGTGGGTTGCGCTTTGACTGACAATGCAACCCAACGTAGTGTGCCGCAGCCAGCGTGGCCGCTGAGCATGCATTGTTCCTGAGGCTTTTGCGTGTAGTGGTGACGCGTGCATCTGTGGGGCTTGCAGCGCTCCCTGCGCACAGTGTGCTTGCTCGGCATCTTTCGTCCACTGACAACTAGGGCTGTGTGCCGCCACCCGGGGGCTGCTGCCGGCAGCCATGCATGCAGTCGGCAGGCCTGCCAATCGCCTGAGCAATAAACATTGTTGGTGTCACCAGTATTGCGTGTTGGTGTCTGCTTGCAGCCCATACCACCGGACGGCCGTTGCTGTGCTCAGCAGGCGGCCAAGCACTGCGCGTGGTTGGGCGCGTGCGCAATTGGCCGCTGTGACTGCAGGACACAGCATCACATGGCCCACCATGTTGTCTTTGCTGTCAGTTGTTGGACTTGTTGAGAGCAGCATTGTGACAGCTGCAAAAGGAGCTCGGCAGGCTGCAGCCAGTTGGTGTGCTGTGTGGCGCGTTGGCAGTGGAGGGAGCAGCAAACATGGCGTCGCACACAGGGCACTGCGGCCGCCTCTAAGCGGAGGTGCGCTGGATGTATGCGATGTGGGCACAGCATTTGATGACAGGAACTCAACTCACTGGCCAGAGCCTGGCTTTTCTATCTGCTGTGTTGTTTGCTGCCCCAGGCTGCTGGCATTGTAGAGCATGGTACTGCTGAACTGTCGACTCGGGTGGAGGGTGGCGCAAGAGGCAGGCTGGCTGAGGCTGCAACCAGCCACGCCTGCCAACAGCCACCTAGTGGTGCATGTTATGTATGCAAAACATTTGCGCAGCTGTGCTACCTACAAGCAGAGTCGTTTGACAGTGTCAGATACTCTGCTGGTATCCGACCCGGTCAGGACGAGTATTTCATCGACTTGGACTCCACAACATTCGAAATGGTGTGTTGCGCTGTGCATGAGCGGCTGACTTGACCGCCATCAAGTATGGTACAAAATCATCTGTGCTTACTTGGTGTTGGGTTACGAACCGCTCTGATGAACATGATGTGGAGGGAAGGGCATAACGTGTGATGTGGCGTGCCTGGCAACCGTTAGTGTCAGTTGTGTCTTTGTCATCAGGCTGCACTGCTTACAGTATGGTGGGCTGCTCAGGTTAACATATCGTTTACCACTGGCTGTCTGGGTGTGTTTTAAGGCACAACTGGTGCTTTGCTCGACGTGTGCAGTTTGAGACCGTCCACCTGGTGGTCGCTTGTCCTCACTGGGCAGTAACCCAAAGCAGCGCATGTTGACCAGGATCCCTCGCTGTAACTTACGTAGAAGTGGATAATATGTCTAAAGCGCTTGAGCAGAATTGCAGCATTTTGCAGAACGACCTGTCATAACTTGTCCAGTGAAGATTTGCCCGACCGCACCTGCCGTTCGCCTTTCCCACGCAACTGCGCTCATTGATCGGTAGATATACTTTTCACGGTCATACACTCGCTCCCAAACAACGCTATTTCGGCGTAAGCTGTCGTCACTCGATCGAGTGTCCAGCCAACTTTCAGCTGCAATTGAAGTCAAAACAAGCACATCATTGGTGTTTATATATGTAATGCTGTGAGGCATGGCCTCCCTGCACGTACACGGCGACATGTGAAGCAGCCTGCTGGCCATCGCTCAGCTCTGCAATTAGCACGCAATGCGGGCCTCAAGCGGCATACTAGCACATGGAACGGGCTCATGCTCGCTAAGAGTGGCAAACATTGTTTGCCATCACCAAGTACTTGCACCAACAGCAGCAGCAGCACTCCAGGTGGGTAATGCAGTGTGCCCCGGGCGAAGCTGTGTTGCAGGGGCTCCAGGATGCATGCAAGCAAGTTCAGTATGTGGCTGCTAAGGTGGCTTAGTGGTCTTGGTCATGCAAGTGCATGGACAACTTGACAGGGCGGGGTGGCTTGCATGGTCGTCACTAGGAAGAGCCTTGTGGGGTGCCAAGGCAGCATGCTTCTGTGCAGGGCACTTCAGGCACATGAAGGGAACACCACTCAATCAGCAGGTGCAGGTGCATACCATTGTACGGCCTCAGCAGTATTGCGAGTCGCACCTGGCCTATGTCATTGCTTTTGAATGTAGCTTCTGTTTGCTGCGTGGTGCCTGGTATATGCAGCCTGTGCAGCTGCTGCAGCAGCAGCAACTGAGACGCTGCGTGCAACACAGCATCAGCAGCATCAGCAGCAGCGCAGTTCGGCAACGGGCGTGCCGCGTGCGTTGTCAAGCAGCTGCAGCTGATGACGCTGCAGTACAGCAGCAGGTGAGACGCGGCAGCTGCAGCAGTTCATGGCTTGCTGCGGATAACCATGTTGGTGGCGTCTGATGTCTCTTGCTTGAAGCTTCCTGTACTGCTGCAGCAGCATCTGGTGTTCTGCATAATTATGAGAAGCCACTAACTTTCCGTGCATGCTGGTGGCACTTCTATTTGCTGCAGGATGACGCCAGTGCAGCACAGCAGCAGCAGCAGCAGCAGTACCAACAGCAGCAGCAGCAACGGCAACAGCAGCAGCGGCAGCAGCAGCAGCGGCAGTACGCGCAGGGCCCCCAAGCCAGCCTCGTCAGCACCACCTGGGGCGTGGCGGAGCGCCGCGCACACCTGGCTGCTTTAGCGCGCTCCGCAGACAGCGTAGATGGCCTGGCTGCGGTGTGGCTGCGCTGCCGCGCTGCTGCGGGCGCTGCTGAGCTCACGGTGCTGTTCAACCGGCTGGCTGCGGTGTGTGAGCCGCGCAGCATGAGCGTCAAGGGCTGGAACAACGCAAAGGTGGGTGGGCCGCTGTGAGATGGGCTGGTCGGCACCAGGAGGTAGAATGGGGTAACATTGTGGGCGAGGGATGCTGCACTGTCGGCTTGGCTGACATTCATTGAGCGTCAAGCATTGCAAGTGTGTTTTGGGTGCTTCTGGTGAAAGTCCTGGTGCCACTGCTGAATTCTGCCCTCCATGTAAACACATGGCTTCTACCCTATGCATTGTAACGCCCTTGTGCGCCGCCTGCAGGCGCTGCTGCGTGAGCTGCTGATTGCGAGCGAGGACCGCATGGCGCTGATGGCTGGTCCGGAGTTTGTGTACATCATCGCGGCGCTGGCCAAGCTGCGCGCAGCACCAGACCAGGCCTGGCTCAACAGGTGCGTTAAGCATGGAAGGAGGGGGAGCAACACCCATGCAGCAACACGTGGGGGCCGACTGGCCGGTTGGCAGTACGTACGACATGGCTGTGCAGCTTGTGCAGCAGGGAGCATGGTTTGTGGCTCAGCTGCTGAGGCGCGTGGGGCAGCAGCCGGGTGTAACTGGAACCAGTGAAAGCTGATGCACCTTGGGTAGGATTTCGCCCATACAAGTCACGAGGGCCGACCATCCTGTTACACTGCAGCAGCTGGGGGGCTGCACATGCTGAGCGCTGCATGCTGGCATGCAACGGCAAGGAAGTGCACATGCCTGTGTCGCCTACTCAAGCGTGCTGTTACTGACGCCTAGTCCTATCCAACTGGTCTGATGACCCTGATGCGTGTGCCGTAAATCTGCTGCTGCTGGCTGCAGGTGGCTGGCGGTGTCTCGCCACAAGCTGTCGCTGCTGACACCGTTCCTTACTTGAGGCCTGCTAACCTTAATGCATGTATCTGCTGGCTGCAGGTGGCTGGCTGTGTCCCGCCACAAGCTGGCGCTGCTGTCCCCGCCGCAGCTCATCATGTGTGCGCGCGCGCTATGCAGGCTGGACATGCAGCCGGGGTGAGGCGGCAAGCTGCGGATGTGCATGCCTCAGCAGCAGCAGCAGCAGCAGCAGGGCGCAGGCTAGCTAGACACGTGGTGCCAGTGTTGCTGCCTGTGTGCCGCTCATTCTGCGTGTTGGCCGTCTGCGCACGCCGGTAGCATGCAGCATCAACCTGCTCTCTACGTGCCTGGGGTTGTTAGCAGCTTGCAGCAGCAACAGCTACCTACTGGCTCCTGGAGTACCTGCCACTGTGCATATGCGGCGACTGCACGCTGCTCTTGTGCTGCTCGCTGACATTGTGTGGCACCTGCCTGCTGCCCTGCTGCAACGTACACGCAAACACTCTCGCTGTGCTGCAACAACGCAGCGACGTGCGCGCGTGCATTGCGTTCCCGGCGTGGATGCACAACTACCTGGCAGCGCTGCACCCGCGCCTGGCTGGGGTCGGCGGCTTTGACTTGGTCAAGCTGGCGCGCTGCCTGGCTGACCTTGGGTACAAGCCAGGGAGGCCCTTCCTGACAGACCTGGCGGCGGCTGTTGAGGTGGGTGTGATGACTTGGCCGGGCCTTTTCATGGTGTTATTTTGCTTGTGTTGGTTGCGCTTACCATGCATTGCTGGCTTGCCAGTCTGGCGGCGGCAGTGGAGGTGGGCATTTTGTTTGTCCTTGCGCTCGCATGCAATATAGTGCATTGAATATACTCAACCAATTTAAATCGTCCCTGTTGTCCTGTTTTGCTGCTGCTGCTGCGTCAGCCGAAGCTCTCAGCCCTGGACTCCAACCACCTGGCTGCGCTCACAGACTTTGTCTGCAATCTTACGCCCTGAGCCGACACTTATGTTGTGGTGCTGCTGCTGCTGCTGCTGCTGCTGCTGCTGCTGCTGCTGCTGCTGCTGCTGCTGCTGCTGCTGCTGCTGCCGCCGCTGCTGCTGCCAGCCCAAGCTGTCGTCCCTGGACTCCATCCATCTTGCTGCGCTGATGGGCGGCTTCAGCGCGCTCAAGTACGAGCCTGAGCCGGCCTTCATGCGCGCCTTCTACGCAGAGGTGTACAGCAAGCTGCCGCTGTTTGATGACCAGGTGGGTGGCAGCTGTCGGATCTTTAGGGATTAGGGTTGTGCGCTTTCCAAGCGGAGCTCTTCCAAGCAGAGGTGTACACCAAGCTGCCGCTCTTCAACGACCAGGTGGGGGTCACGTTTTCTTTTGGGCTGCTCGTGCAACAGCCAGACACAACCAATTGTGTTGAGCAGGCGCCTTCTACGCCGAGATTCACAGCAAGCTGGCATTGTTTGATGACCAGGTGGGGGTTCAGTTTCTGTGCTGACACAGACAGGCCAGTTGGTTGTTTTGAATGCGCGCCTTCTACGCAGAGGTGTACAGCAACCTGCCGCTGTTTGACGACCAGGTGGGGCCCAGACTGTACAGCAGTCCGTCGCACCACTCCTGCTGTTTTTAATTTTAGGTTGCGCGCCCTCTACGCACAGGTGCACAGGTAGCTGCGGCTGTCTGGTGGCCAGGTGGGTGCTGCGGGCAGGTGTTGGAGGTTCTCCTGCTGAGCCTGGCCGCCGTGCAGCAAGCCGTCAGCAGTATGCCTCTGCAATTTTTAACTGGTAGCTCACTGTGCTGCTGCTTTTTTGCATGCTTGCAGGACCTGGCCACCGCGCTGTGCGCCTTCAGCAGCATGCCTGTGTGACCCAGCTATTGTAAGCTCACTCTGCTGCTGCTGCTGCTGCTGCTGCTCCTCGGCTGCTGCAGGACCTGGCCACTGCGCTGTGCGCCTTCAGCAGCATGCGGCGGCTCATGGCGGGTGACTTCCTGGCTGAGTTCCTGTCAGAAGTTGCGGGCAAGCTGCCCAGCTTTGGGCTGCCTGCGCTGGCCAGCGTGCTGGGGGCACTGGGGCGCCTGGGCTACAGGCCAGGGCCTGCCTGGACGCAGCAGGTGGGCTTGACTGCGGCTGGCTGTGATACAAACGGCAAGGCTGGCAGGGCTATGCAGGCCTTGAGCTTGCTGTGCACTCGTGCATCTGTGTGCGCCTGTGTTTTTCAGCAAGAGAGTTGCTGTCTGTTGGGGTGTGTTCCTGTGCTGCCGCCGCAACTGGGGCCAGCTGTGGGCTGCCTGCGCTGGCCAGCGTGCTGGGGGCACTGGGGCGCCTGGGCTACAGGCCAGGGCCTGCCTGGACGCAGCAGGTGCGTAATTTTCCGTGCGCATACGTGCGGGTCGCAGACGTTTTGAAACAAGCATGCTAGCGTCCACCTCTGGTGAACATATCGCACATGCACGTGTGTGCGTGCATACTGGTGTGCCTGCCTGTGATGCTGCCACTTGCATGTGATCATTTGCATGTGTTCTGCTGCACTCTTTTCCTGCAGGTTGCGGCCCACCTTGAGAGCCGGCTGTGGAAGGCCAACGTGCACGTGCTGGCCACCTGCGCCTGGGGCCTGGCCAGCTGCGGCCACTCCCCAACTGCAGCCTGGGTGGAGGAGCTGCTGGCAGCCAGCTTGCCCAAGCTGGGCCATGCTGAGGCAGCAGAGGCAGTCATGCTGGGCCAGGCACTGGCCAAGTTCGGCTACAGGCCGAACAGTGTTCCGAATGGTAACAACAACAGCAGCAGTGCAGCAAGTGTTGATGTGGCGAGCAGTGCAGGGGGTGCAGAGGATGCGGCTGGAGGGGATGCAGCAGCAGCAGCAGCAGTGGCAGTGGCGGGTGGAGCTGGTGCTGGCGGTGCGAAGCGTGCGCGGCTGTGGGCCAAGTGGTGGGAGCGCTACTGCAGCCTGCTCAACAGCCGCAGCCTGCACCCCAAGCAGGTGCGAGGAGCGTGCATCGGTGTGCGCGTGTGTCTGCAAGCTTGCATTGATCTAATGCGGTGCCATGTTGGCTGGAGTCTATGGCGAATTTATTCAGCACAGCGTTCGCACGCAGCTGCATGTCTGCTGCCCAGCTGCGCTGCTGCTGACCGTGAAATGTGTGAGCAGCTTCCCTCCTTGCAGCAGTATGAGGCAAGCCGTGTGATTTCTCCAGTGTAATATTGATTGCTGGTCGGCTGCTTGTGGCCTCTGCTGCTGCTGCCGCAGGTGGTGACGCTGCTGGAGTGCTTCAGCGCGTGCGGGGTGACCCCCCAGCCTGCCACTGTGGACCACCTGGTGCTGCAGCTGGTGCAGGGCGGGCTGCAGCACGCGCCAGTGGCGGGCATTGCGCAGCTGCTCAGCGTGCTGGCGGCCACGCAGCACAACCCGGGGCCGCTGTTCGTGAAGAACTACGCATACGTGAGTGGCTGCAGCAGATGGCTGTAATGGGAGTAGGGAGTAGCGATGGAGGGGTGGTGTCATGGCCGATTTGCAGCACTGCCATGATGTTGTGGTCTCAGTATAAGCTGCGGTAGATGCAACATTGGAGCTGACGAGCACCTGTCGCCGACTCACCCTTGCTTTTGCCTCTTTTTCTCCCACCCCACCCGCCCTCCTCCTGGCCTCCTCTTGCAGTGCATCCGCCTGGTGGCCACCTCCCTGACAGCATCTTACAGCTGAATTGACGGTTCACCAATTCACCTTTGATGTTGCTCTTCCCTCTTTTCTGCTGCCTGTCTTCCTCCTGGCCTGGCCCCCGCAGTGCATCCGCCTGGTAGCCACCTCCATGCAGCACCTGATCTACAACTTCAATCATGACCAACTCATCTTGGTTCGTGCTCCCTTCTCTTTCTGCCCTGCAGTGCATCCGCCTGGTGGCCACCTCCCTGACAGCGCCCCAGCTCGCAGAGACGCTGCGCTGCCTGGCGCAGCAGGGCTACAAGCCGGCCGTGTGGTGGCTGGTGCACCTACTGGCCGTCACACACTCGCGTGTCACCGAATTTGATGCCCCTGCTGCAGCCAGCCTGCTGTGGGCGGCAGCGCGGCTCAGCCAGAGCTGCCAGCTTCCCAGCGACAAGTGGGCAGCTGACTTTGCGGCGCAATACTGGGGCAATTTGTCAGAGTTAAGCCCAGCGCTGCTGGCAGATGGTATGTGGGGCGCAGTGACGATTGGGTTCCGGCCGAGTGAGATGCAGTGGGGGGCGTGGGAGCGCGCAGCAGCGGCGGCAGGGTGGCAGCTGCCGCTGCAGCAGGCGCGGGATGCGGTTGAGGCAATGCGTGCTGCGCAGCGGCGCGTGCCTGAGCCTCTGCTGCAGCAGCTGCAGCGGCAATTTGAGCAGCAGAAGGCAGCACGGGAGGCGGAGGTGGCTGCTGCTGAGGCAGCACGGCAGCAGGCCGCTGCGGCGCTGGCGGCGCAGCAGCAGCGCGCAGCGACAGCTGCGGCGGCGGTTGCTGCGCACCGTGCGGCTGCTGCCGGCGGCGGCCTGCAGCAGCAGCGGCAGCTGGTGGCTGCGAGTGAGTTTGTGGCGGAGGTGGCGCAGCAGCAGCAGCGGAAGGGTGCTGCTGTTGGCAACAGCAAGGGGCGGCGCAAGAAGGCGCTGAGGGCAGCAGCCAGGGGAGATGGCAATGGGCCGGTGCTGGTGCTGCCTAGTATAGGGGCAGCAGCAGGCAGCGGCAGCAGCAGTGCTGGCGAGGGTGGCGCCCCTGGGCAGGCAAGGGCAGCAATGGCGTGAACCGGGTGTTTACTTGAGGCTGAGACTATTGAAGTAAATGCTGTGGTGGGCCTGTAGCGCATCAACTGCTGCCAGCACCAGTAGTGATTAGTGTAGGGTGTGGCCACAGCATGGCAGAGCGCACAGCATGGCAGAGCTCCTCTGCGGTGTGGAGTGTGCTGCTTATCATCAGATCACGCTACAAACGAAGCTTGCCACCAATCTAGCCGTTAACAGCACGGTTCTGATCAATTTTTGACGTTCTGGCAGTGGTGCTGACCAGAACACCGGGCTACAGCATGCAGAAGGTGAACGTGACCCCGCCGCAGCTGAGCTGTGGACCGGTTGGTGTCACTGATATGCCACTGCAGCTTCTTGTGGCCACAGGGACAGGCGGCAGTCGCTGTCGCAGCGATGGTGCGCGGCTAGCAGTTCTGAGCTGATCATCAAGCGCTCAAGTGCGATAAAAAAAACAGCGTGCTGCCAGAGCACGCTCAAGTGCTGTGTGTTACTTGAAATTCCTTACAGATGTGGCTTTGGGCCTGTGTTTGCACGCTGCTAGGCCTCACCTCGCCGTCGTGCACTGCACGTGTGACACGTACTACCAGCAGTAATGGCAGTATGATCTACTGAAACGGAGCCAAGCCAACACCATGCAGGATCTGGATGGATCGACGTGCTGGGGCATGCTTGCACAGCCTCACTTACGCTTTACATCATCAGCTTCCCAAAGAATGCGCCTTTAGCATCTCCATGGTCTAGGGGGTAAGGACCTCAAGGGCCCTTGACAATCATGTCAGGTTTCTGTGCAACCTACTCGTGGCTGTTCAGATCTACCGTCCGTGACTCGTTGTCTGTGCAAGGCATCACCAGTCTCTACTATACATGGGCCATGCAAAGGGCCGTCTGCACCACACAGATGGATGTTGATTAGAATCGCTACAATCCCCCTGAAGTGAGTAGTTGGGCAGACAGGGGCGCGGCAATATCTAAGGAACTACTTGCGATGCCACCCGGCACTGGCCCTGCACACAGCAGTTGTAACTGCTGCCACATTGTGACGCCAACCCATTAAGACCTGCTTCACCCCTTCCGCTTGTTGGATTCCAGCACAACACATATTTAAATTGGGATGCACGCTGGGCATCTGCCATCCTCTGTTCCAGGTGGCTCACAGGCCCCACAGGGCTGCCCAGGCCTGCAGTTTGGGCAGATGGGGCAGCTGCACGTTCCAACGCAGCAGGCTGGGCAGTTGCATACCTTGACCCAGCGACCTTGCGCCCCAGAACGCTGCCCACAGTCAAAGCACCAGTGCTCGTGGCAGCCCGGGCAGCCGCCGCCAGGCTTGATGTGATGGCAAGCATGGCCCTTGTAGTGCACTGTCATGATGCCGCACCAGGGGCAGGGCTTGTACCCCAGTGCACTAAAAGCTGCTGCATTCTGCTCCTCGTCCTGCTGCTGCCTGCGCTGCTGTGCCAGCCTGCACTGGTTCTGGTACCTCTCCACCTCCCTGGCTGTCAGGGGCTGCCCGCCACCAAGGCTGTCTGCTGAAGCACGCCCAGCAGCCAGCTGCTCCACATCTGTCAGGCGGCCGATGCAGCCGTACTGTCCCATGCAGTGGATAGGGAACCTCTCAGGTGCTGCCTCCTCCAGCTGGTCACGCACACGCCGCACGGCACACGCCCCGCACACAGCATGGACACAGCCGTCAAAGCGCACTGTAAACGTGGATGCCTGCAAACAGGAACGCAGTGCATGCAGTGAAAGCCACGATTTGTAAGGCGCCTGGCGCGTTGCAGTCCCCAAGATGGCCTTGTAATATGAGTCACTGCAATAAAGGAGTCGTGGGTGTCGCCTGGTTGCCGACGCTCAATAGCTGTGACATCAGCAAACGGACATCAACTGTGCCCTACTTGATTGCAAAGCACAGACCTTGCATTGGACCATGGTGGTGAATGGAAACATTGCATGGTTGGCCTACCTCAGTGCAGACTGGGCAAGCAAATGGAGGTGGCGCGGGGTGTGCCGCACACAGGGGTGGTGCTGGCGGGGCTGCCACACGCGGGGGTGGTGCTGGCGGGGCTGCCACACGCGGGGGTGGTGCTGGCGGGGCTGCCAGGACCAGGTGTCTTCGCCGGGCTGGTGCTGGCGGGGCTGGTGCTAGCGGGGCTGCCAGTACCACTGGTGCTGGCAGGGCTGGTGCTGGCAGGGCTGGTGCTGGCGGGGCTGGTGCCTGTGAAAAAAGTGCAAGAACATTATTCCTGATATGCCAGGCCAAGCGGTATGAAGGCACTCAACACATGCTGGGTTCCAGCTGCAAAGGCTTGCTCGTGGTGTGTTACAGTCAGAGTGTAAGCAGCTGCAGCTGTGAACAAGTAAAGCAGGCCAACTCACATTGGTGCAAACAGGTTCAGTGACCCTGTATAGGCGCCTGGTAAGACGAGTAATCGCACTCCGGCAGCGGGCTCGTTCCAGATAGGCAACAAGGAGCAGGACAGCTGCTGTGGCACTGATGACTGCAGCAACAATCGCAGTGCTGAAGGCACGCTTTGGTGGTTCTGCAGAGCTCGTGTCGCTGTTGGCTGTTGCATTGACAACCTCACAGGCAGTGCAAGCCTGGGCAACCATGACACATGCATTGATGGCGCAGGGGTCCCTGTTCACTGCCTGCACCACATTGTTGATTGCCAGTCGGGCGTAATCAGCCTGTGTTGCTTCTGCTGTTGCCTGAATTGAGACGATGTTGCTGCATCCATTAGCTCCACAGTATGATTGCATGAGCTGCAGGGAGGTCAGCGACAGAAAGATGTAAGCAAACAGTTGCTGCGGCCACTAGCTCGCACTACAGGCTGTGCAGCGCTATCAGCACTGCCATGATGACAACATTGGCAATTGTAACTTCATTCAGTATGCCAAAGTACAGCTGCAGTTCTATTGGCGTTGCAAAAAGCGTGGGCATTCCCAGTAGAGGCCGGAGATGCGACAAGGTGGAGTAAGACAACTCACTGTCCGTGACTTGCGGATGCTGGAGGACCCATTGAGCAGCACTTCTGCACCAGTGATACGCATGGTGGATGCTGCAGTTGTCGTCGCGGTGGCACTGCAGGTAGCTGTTGTCTGCACTGTAGGCGAATCCACGCCTGGTTGCGCAGCAAATGCAGCTGTTGCAGCTTCCACCAGTGCATCTGCCATAGCCTTTGGGCATGCATCTTGTGATCGGGTGTGGTACGTCAGCATGGCCTTGAGTGATGCTCTCTTGTGGTCCACAGCATCAGCACTGACGTTCACTGCTGGCTGAACCCAGGAGGGATCTGCAAACAGTGCCACCAGGTGACTAAGACTGGAGACATTGCAGGAATTGGTGTGGGACACGGCAGAGGCGCATAATTGCCAACAGCGGCTCTGCAGGCATAAGGCATCATCCTGTTGGCAGCAGGTCCCCACTGTTTCATCACCTCAACTTACTGTAGCGGTGCCACCCAAATGTTCTTTGAGTGGCTTGAGCCAACATGCACATACTGTGCAGGTCAACAAGCGATAGCGTTATGCACACAAGTATGGTAGAAAGAGTGCAGCCAACCTACCAGGTGTGCAGTCGCCACTGAAGTTGCCCCATGTCCCCATGGTGCAGGTAGCGTATGGGGTTCCGGCATAGCCAGTGTAACACAGACCCACACAGCTGCTGCCATTCGCCATCAGGCGGCAGGAGGCAGGCCAGGACCAGTGCCCCAATGCTTGAGAGGGGAAACCGGAGCAGTCTGTACATGCATACAGCGGCGACTGACAAGTTTTAGGGCAACAAGAAGCAGCACATCTCATAAGGGCATGCTGCACGTGTGACATTTGATGCTGCACTCTGTTCTAGCAAGGTAGGTGACGCAAGTGGGTAGCAGGGAAAATGCATGAAGGTGTAACAGGTACGTGCTCAACCCAGCTGGGTCAAGGCACGGTACGTACACTACATGGCAGCAGAAGTCTCAGGAGACATAAACAGAAGGGTGTCCTCGCGCCGTGCAACAGCAAGCACACTGCAAGCGTGCTTTGCCTGCACAACATGCGCTACAATGAATGCAAGCATACTGCATCAACATCCAATTGCAAAAACCATTCGGGACGGCCTGGAGTGCCCACTCACCTCGAGGGCCGCATTGCCCAGCCACATCACTCCACTTGCCGAGGTTGCATATGGAAGATGGCATGCCTGTGAATCCCCTGGCACATGTACTGACACAAGTGCTTCCATTCGATGCCCCAGCGCATGCAGTGGGCCAAGTCCCATGATCCACAATGTAAGGCGGAGCACTTGTACAACCTTCAGCAGCAGTTATCGACAGTATGGAAGGGCAGCGCAGCAGCAGCAGCGCATATATATGTTATCTGCAGATGCACAATACATCAACGTTGACTGGACCCACATGTTACTACTGCCTCTCTGTTATGCCTTTTGTGGCAAACTGCACTACATACTCAGCAAACTTTGCCGCGGTTCCTCATATCCTGTACTTCATCCCGGTGCCACACCCATTCAAAACATGTAAGGAGATAAACAGCAGTAACAATGGCAGCATGCTGTTGGTATTGAAGCACCCGGCTGCACCTGTTTAAGCAAAGGTTGCATCAGCTGCTAGCCTTTCTGTTGGCAGCACATGCATGCGGTGTGACTGCTGCTGGTCGTGCAGTCCTGAAAGGCTGATGCGGATGAGGCTGATTTAGACCATGTACCCCTGCATCAGCTTCTGCTGCAAAGCAAAGGGGAAAGCCAATGGTGAATGATAAGATTTGAACCAGCTGTAGCACTCACCCGCTGCATCACAGGTTCCAGTCATGCCACTCCAACTGCCTGCATTGCAAGTGGATTGAAAAATGCCGCTGTAGCCAGGTCCGCAGGAGCCTGTGCATGTGCTGCTCTTGGATGCATAACAGTACGTGCTCCAGTTTCCTCCGGTTGGTGGTGTTGGCAGCTTCTGCAGCTCACAAACTGCAAAACAGCCAGCGCAGGTACAAGCGCAGTACAGGTCAGCGGGGCTAAGGCCTAGACGTCTGACAATATGCAACACTGCTAGGGCTGTCTCAAACGGCGCAACCCCAATGCTGACTGCCCAGGGTGCTAGTGTAGGGCTCTCATTTGTGTTCGCCATGTCCATAACTGCACTTGCTTGTCAGCACCTACGTGTGGAAGTGCAGGTTCCAGTCACCACACCCCAGCTGCCTGAGTTGCAAGTGGTTTGGAAGCCTCCAACATAATCTGGACTGCACAGACCGTTGCAAGTGAAGCCCGTGCTGACACCACTGCAGGTACTGTCCCATTTCTGTCCGCCAGTTGGTAGTGTTGGCAGGCTGCCATACTTGCAAGCTGCACAGATGGCAAGATGCCACACAGAACGGGGCCACACAGAACGGTGCATCACGTGCTGAATTGAGCATACCAACAAACATGTTTTATTATAGGCATTGACTGTTTGAGCACTGCTGTTTCACATAATATCTGGCGCCAGTGGCAACAATATTTATTGCAGTTGAATTGGTCGCAGCACTCACCGAGGGCTGTGCATGTTCCTGTCACACCACCCCATCTGCCAGAGCTGCAGGTGGACTGGAAGCTGCCAGTGTAGCCTGTCCCACAGGTGCCCTGGCATGTGTTGCCACTTGCCAATGCCTGGCAGTATGTTCCCCATTGCCCTCCCTTTGGTGATGGTGGAAGAGCTCGTTCCTCACAAACTGCAAGATGAATAGTCAGCGGCAACTACTGTTGGAGCATGTTCAGCTGCGTAGGCAGGTTACAAACTTTGTGCGGGCTGCAAGTTATGTCGCTTGACAGCAAGCAGAGCCACTGCTTAATTGATGACACAGGCACTCCTTGAAGTTGAATATACACCGCATCCTATGTTGTCCTGGTGATGCTAGCATGGCCAACAGAAAAGAACCTGAACCACCAGCATTTGCTGGTGGCAACCACGCAAGCAGTCCTGGCAGAAGTCCACTTACACCTACATGTGTCTCTAGCGTTTGAGATGCACTCGCGTCCGGGTCCTGCATCGTAATATATCCACCCATAGTAATAGCATGTAGCAGTAGGATTGCCAGAATAGCCCGGGTAGCAGCTGCCATAGCAGGTATCGCCCGTGTAAGCGCCCTTGCAGGAGGCTGGCCAGTAACCATTTGATAGTGCATCCTGTGGTGCTTGCTGGCAGTCAGGATAGGGGTAGCCCCGAGTTGCCAAGCGGTGAGTCGTACCTGCGTAACAACAGCAGCAGGTATTGCCGGTACATCAAGGGGGTTGTAGCACTGCAGTTCTGTCGTGGCTACTGCACTGTTATGCACACTCTGTCACCAGTGAGTGCGCAAAGTGCAGTGGGACCCAGCACGTGCAAAACAACACAAGCTTCAAGGGCATGTTGCAAGCATGCAGTGGTTGCTGCCTAATGGTGGCATGATCGCCAGCTGCAGGTCACATCTTTGGTGCGCCACCCCTGCAAAATGCCCCAGTTGCAAGCAGCCTACACATGGCAGTGGCTCTCACAGGCCAACAGATTCAGTCAATATTACTGCTACGTGATATAAGCGTGTGTAGCTCTCACCAGCTGCGTTGCTGAAGCTAGTGTTGCCAGCAATGGCAGTAGCACTTCCGCTGCTTTCCCTGCGCAGGGCCGCTCCTGCTGTTGTGTTGCTGCCTTGCAGTCTGACTGGTTCTTTGGTGCTGTGCGCTGTCACAGACAGGGCACACACCACACTTAAAATTGAATTGGCCACAGCTAGAGAGAACTTGGCCCTGACGTTCATGTCCACGCTGCATGTGCAATGGGCACGTCTGCTGTCCAGCTGTCTGTTCACAGCACTTTGCTCAACGATGATTGCCCGCCAAGAGAGCGCGAGACTAGAAGAATTGGTAAGCTTCTGTTGTCGCAACCCGTCTTTGCGTGCTAGCCCCTGCCTTTCGAGGTGAACTCAGGCTACGTGGCTGTAGCTACGCTGTAGCGTAGGTGATGGGAGTTGAGTCGGCAGTCTCAGAGTAACATCCCAATGTTCAACAATCAAACCTTCGCCATTAGCTGAACTACGCTGAACAGCCACTGCGTTTGGGCTGGCGTCGGCTGCCGCTGTTGGCCTTGGCGTTTGACTGCTAACACATGTTAGTCAACAACTGCCACTCGGAGTCTCAGTGAGCAATTCATACGTCCCGCGGACAAGACACTAGACTATAGTAAAGTGCTGCTATAAAGTTGCTTTTTTAGCTAACGCTTCATTCAACAAACCGAATCCATGCAGGGGGGCTCCCTCTGCTTTGTCAACACCACTCCACCATGGACAACACCATGGTGCGTAACAGCCACGCTACGCACTCCACACTATAGAACAGACTGTACATTTTCCTAACAATCTAAGTCACTTTTGCAGGTCAGATGTCCAGCATGCCGGTCCACAGAGGTGTTCTATGAGGCCAGACGGGGCATTGTCTGCTGCTCGTTCTGCGCAGGCACGTACTGCAGCCGGTGCAGCAAACCATTTACTGAGGAGCATGCCTGTAGGCGTGTGACGGCTGAGCCTGCCCTTCCAGCTGCCTGCCCTGTTTGTGCTACACCCAGTGATGAAGTGGTGTTCTGGCATCGTGCGCATCCCTGCAAGCATGCAGCGTGCGCTGAGTGCACCATCCTTACCGTGCGCAGCAGCATGGAGGCAGCTGCTGCGGGTGGGCCCCAGTGTCAGGCAACCTTTCCCTGCCCCTGCCTGGCACAGCTGGGAGCAACCTGCCATGGTGAGAAACTTTCCGACCTGTAGCGTCTTCGTAACGTTGGCCACAGTTCACAAGCCAAGGCGTGTGCCCCTGAGTACACATTGAGAGAAATGACAGGGATTGATAGAGATTTGCCCGTACGAATGTGTCTTGTGTTCTACTGTACCGTACAGTAGAACACAAGTA
The DNA here is from genome assembly GCA_030272155.1 of Tetradesmus obliquus. Classification (NCBI taxonomy): domain Eukaryota; kingdom Viridiplantae; phylum Chlorophyta; class Chlorophyceae; order Sphaeropleales; family Scenedesmaceae; genus Tetradesmus; species Tetradesmus obliquus. The sequence goes on along the minus strand of CP126200.1, from coordinate 309,972 downwards.
TACCGTACAGAGAGGGGCCCTCTCACCTGAGTGGGATCATGGAGCTCTGCAGAGTGAAGGCATGGGCCATCATCGGTGGCGCTGTCTTGTGCACCATTCAGTTGTATGTGCATCGTCACCTCCTGTGTTACTGTTGCAGAGTGATTCTTCTTTGTAAGCTGGCGGCTGTTCCTGTGCTATAGATAGCCTAGCTGGTCGGTGCCTGTGTGGTGTCACAAGGCCCCCTTTTACACCCCACGATGGTGCCAGCTGTAACTCGTACGCTCAAACGTCCCTGATGTACGCCTGCATGCAGGGCTGATTGCTGCAGTGGACAAGCTCACTGTGGAACACGTGGCATCAGAAGCCCTGCATTGCACGACACCCCTCACAGCCGCAGAAGTGCAGCACTACGACCGCCTTTGCATCCAAGCAGGCCTGCTGGCCACTGCTGGAGGTGCTGTCATCACCTGCCCCCATCCTGGCTGCCGCCAGCTGTGCCTGCTGCCAGCAGAGGAGGTTCAGCAGCAGCCTGGTGACAGCGGCACACACATGCGCTGCCCCTACTGCTGCGGCATGATGTGCAAGCTGTGTGGGCAGGCGCATGTAGGGCGACGGTGCCATGGTGCAGCTGCATCACTTGCCGCAGCTGGAACAGCAGCAGCAGCAGCAGCAGCATCTGAGGAGGCCACAGCACCAACAGCACCAGTGAGCAGGAACATGAGCAGCAGCAGCACCAGCACCAGCAGCCTGCTGAGCACCAGGTATCCCAACATCACACCGATTGGCCCTGCTGTGCAAGGCCCGCACGTGGGCCTCCCAGCGCTTGGGCCTGGACCTTATGAACTGGCAGTGGGCGACGCTTCACTGTATGCGGAGCGTATGGCATCCATGTCAATTGCAAGCCCACGGCAGACACCTCTGGTCCCCAGGCCGCAGCAGGACGAGGGGCAGTATGCAGCAGCTTGCAGTGCAATGGGGTTCAAGCCCTGCCCCTGGTGCGGCACCTTCACAGTCAACTACAAGGGCCATGGTAGCCACGACATCGCGTCTGGCCGTGGCTGCCGGGGCTGCCACCAGCATTGGTGCTTCAACTGCAATCAGCGCTCTAGGGCGCAAGGCCGCTGGGTCAAGCCATGCAACTGCCCAGTCTTCTGCACTCCTACGTGCAGCTGCCCCATCTGCCCAGACTACAGGCCTGGGCAGCCCTGTGTGGCCTGTGACGGCTACGGCGAGTGTCCATCGTGCAACCTGGCCCCCACACCAGCAACCTCAGTGGCACCCACACACTCAACATCAGCATCAGCAGCAACTTCGCCAGCGCAAGCATCCACTGCAAGCAGGGCACCAGCACCGCCAGCCGCACCAACAGCTCCGCCTCCATTTGCTTGCCCAGTCTGCACCGAGGTGAGACAGGCTGACAGTGCTGCCACGGCCACCATGGTGGTGGACATGGTGGTGTGGTGATTGTTGTAGCAGCTCTGTCTTGCCCTTGTCCAGTGCAAAGTTTGTGCTTTGCATTCGAGTAGGGCGCAGCTTATGCCCTTCTGCTGCTGTCACAGCCGCTGAGCGGTGGCAACCACGCGACCACGCACCACTCGATTCTTGCAGCTGAATATGTTCATGGCCATGTCCAGGACTGCAACGCGCCAGTAAGGTGCAGCTTTCACTGCATGCACTGCGTTCCTGTTTGCAGGCATCCACGTTTACAGTGCGCTTTGACGGCTGTGTCCATAAAGTGTGCGGGCAGTGTGCCGTGCGGCGTGTGTGTGACCAGCTGGAGGAGGCAGCACCTGAGAGGTTCCCTATCCACTGCATGGGACAGTACGGCTGCATCGGCCGCCTGACAGATGTGGAGCAGCTGGCTGCTGGGCATGCTTCAGCAGATAGCCTTGGTGACAGGCAGCCCCTGACAGCCAGGGAGGTGGAGAGGTACCAGAACCAGTGCAGGCTGGCACAGCAGCGCAGGCAGCAGCAGGACGAGGAGCAGAATGCAGCAGCTTTTAGTGCACTGGGGTACAAGCCCTGCCCCTGGTGCGGCATCATGACAGTGCACTACAAGGGCCATGGTTGCCATCACATCAAGCCTAGAGGTGGCTGCCCGGGCTGCCACGAGCACTGGTGCTTTGACTGTGGGCAGCGCTCTGGGCAGCGAGGCCGCTGGGACAAGGCATGCAGCTGCCCATGCTTCTGCCCTCCAACGTGCAGCTGCCCCATCTGCCCAGATTGCAGGCCTGGGCAGCCTTGCCAGGCAGCAGTGTAGGGACTGTGAGCCACCAGGGCAACAGAGGGCGTGTGCCCAGCGTGCAACCCGGTGTGAATCAATTGTGTGCTGCCAGTGAAAGGCTACATGCAGAAGGTGTGAAGCAGGTCTTCATTGGTTGGTGTCACATTCTTGAAGCAACTGCTGCATGTAGTGTGTTTTGGTGTGACACCGAGATGTTTGCGTCACTGCAGCACTGCTGTGCCGTGAACCCTGGGTGTGTGATGGCAGCAGTTCCCTGCTTGAATGTTACCACTGATGCCTGCGGAGACTTGCGGGAACGTGGGTTTGAGCATGCGGGGACTTGCAGGACGTGGGTGTGAGACGTGTTGTTTGCTTGTGAGGACTTGCAGGACGTGGGTGTGTGTGAGCATGCGGAGACATGTTGTTTGCTTGCGAGGACTTGCAGGACGTGGGTTTGTGTGAGCATGCGGAGACATGTGGTTTGCTTGTGAGGACTTGCAGGACGTGGGTGTGTGTGAGCATGCGGGGACGTGTTGTTTGCTTGCGAGGACTTGCAGGACGTGGGTGTGTGTGAGCATGCGGGAACACGGTGTGTGCTTGCGGGGACACAAATTCACATTGACAGAGCATTCGGGTTGTGTAGGCCATTCTGGAGGATGAACAGTGAAGTGGCAGCAAGTTCAACAGTGTTATGTGCAGCAGTGCTTGCACAGCTGAGCAGTTCGGGGAGCGTCGATGCAGCCAAGCAGCAATTGCAAGTGTATTTGGCTGTTGTTACAGTATGCTGAAGCGTGTGCCAACGTGTTGTGGCACAACTTTACGATGAAATATCGTGCCCCTACATGCATGCCGGGTGGCTGCTCAAGTTGCAAGTAATGCTTGAATTCTGCCTGCATCCGTGTCTGCTCTGGAGACTGCTCTCACATAAGAGAGAATTGTGAAAGGACGACTCTATGCGGCTCCTTGATGCCAAAGAACCAAGGATCATCACAAGTTGTAGCTATCCAGGCAATCTGAATAGTGCAGACGGCCCTAGGGGCCTTTGCATTGTAGAGCTAAACTGCATTGCACTGACGACTACTCACAGGCGGCCTGCTGCAGCTGAGCTGTGGCCATAGCCAGGTTTTGGGACGCTGCCAGTGCATCACAGTGATGCGGCTGTGGCTGCTTGCTTCCCTTCAAGTAGCCAGAAATGAATGCGGCAGCTATGCGTCGCTGCCAGCTGGCTGAGAGCGCTCTGAGCTGATTGTGAACAAAAGTGAAGTGCTCTGGCAGTAGCACAGCACTGCAGGACTCTGTTTGGAATGGACCACTGCGCAGTGGTCGTGCTGGCTGACCAGTAGGTAGGCCTCATGGCTGTCATCAGCACGCATTGGTTGTTTGCGCTACAGGTATGTCTGCTGCTTGATGCTGTGCTACCAGACTGCTGTGCCTGCAGCAGGCCACTTGACGCACCAGGAGACTTGGGAAAGGGTCTTCTGGTCCAGGATTGCTCACTAAGTACAGGTGCGTAGTTGTGCATTGGCCGCGTGTAGAACACGTGCTCCCTGCATTCATGAAGACGCAAAACGTGTCCTTCTGAATGAATGAACGAGCTACGCGTGGTGTGTTCAAACTTGCTCGCCACCTGCGTAAGTTAAGGGAGGGGGTATGTGTGACGATGAGGATACCCCATCCGCCTTCACACCTCCTACCAGTGTCCTTCTGCATAATGCTGCCGGTACACACAACTGAACTGAGCCAAGCCGACACCAAAGATGGTCATGATGGGTGATTTCCCTAGGCATGCTTGCCAGTCCTTACTTGCAACTGCCACGCATTCACCAATTGACCAAAAAAGCTGTAGCTGACGACATCAGCCCCGCTGCTCTGGAAGTAGGACAGCTTATGCGGCCACATGTTCACAAGGCGCACAGTGTAGAACCCTCATGCAATGAAGGTGGCAGGCCCGTACATCTCGAAGCAACCTTGTATGTTGACAGCCAGTGATGCCATGCAGAACAGTAGAGAACTGCTTCTCAACTTTGTGTGACACCAACATTGATGCTGTAATGTTGGCTGCAGCCATCCTGGGCCTGTTTGAGCCGCCAGCGCTAGGCGGCACTGCTGATGGCGAACTCGCTGAGGCAGCACTGCGGCTGCCGCTTTAAGCCCTGGACTCACCAAACTGTGACTTCTGTCAAAACCTTGCTATGTGCGCCATGCACGGTCGGCTCGCAAGGAGAGTGCCCTGGACACACACCAAACTGTAACCTCACTGTCTACACCATGCACGGCCCGTGAGGAGAGTGCCCTGTCAACACACGGCTGTGCATGCGAGAATGCTAGTGCTGAGCCATATACTGTGGTACACTGGACACGCATGAAGTCTCTACGCCACTCATCGATGGCGCCAACAGCGCTGCCACATCTTCTTGCAATGACCGTGCCAAGCCCTGATGCCAGTGCACACCTCAGCCGCGCAACACTCAGCATCGTCGGGCTGCATTGGCAGCAGCCTGGCGCTGCCGCATCGCCAGCAGGCTGCTGCGGATGCACTGCCAGCAGGCAGGCAGCAGCAGCAGCAGCAGCAGCAGCAGCGGCGGCAGCAGGCCCCAGCGCAGCGCCGCATCACAGGTCACGCCTGCCCCAGCTCTGCTGCTGGCTGGGCAGCTGGTCGGTGATGATGCACAGCCGGTCAGCAGCCTCCAGCACAGCCCAGGCACACAGCTGGTGGCGGGGGCCCCTGCCAGCACCACTGTCACGTGCTGCGCTGCAGCAGGTCCTGGCACACACTCGGGCGCTGCATGTTTGACATGAGCTGCACGTCGAAGGTGGGCTTTTCATCCCGCAGGTTGAGCATGATCATCTGCAGTGCATGGCAGGCGGTGGTGTAGCAAGGCGAATGCATGTGAGGTTCGAGCAGCATTGGCAGTGTGGGAAAAACGACAGTTTGCAAGGCACGTGGCAAGGCACATCATCAGCAGATCGTGACGAGGCTTGCATGCATCCAAACACAATCCCCCTCTGTCAACATGGCAAGGCCTCCAGGTAAGCAACCGCACTGTCAACCGCCGCGCTTCATCAAGGCGTCATCACAGTTGCCTGCTGACGACCCACACTTCAAAGATAACACACGCCGGTGCACGCAGCACGCAACGGCAATGACATCAGCAGGACGCATCTGGCAGCACAACACAACCGCACTCACCCCTGGCTCCTGCTGCGTGAAGCCTGCCAGCTGCACCACGAAGCGCTGCTGCGGGTGGGGCTTGCGCAGCGCGCCCTTGCCTTGGTTCTGGTTGGCGCGGGTGATAGACATGGCGCCCGACAGGCACTGAAACAGCGCTGCCATGTTGGTGTTAACTGCTGTCAGGTCAGCCACGATGTGGGGGCTACGCCTCTGTCAGCGTCTGCGTCTGCTGCTGCTGCCTCCTGCTGCTGCTGCTGGTACTGCTGCCGCAGCTGCTTGCACAGCGCCTTGTGGCTGGGCCAGTCCTGTTTGGGGTGCACAGGACAGGCAGCAGGGCAGCAGCATTTGCGCAAGCAGCAGTGAGAAGCAGAACCTGTCAGCGCCTGCAGAGGGCGTGCTTCTTGTTGTTGACATCAGCGCCCACAGCAGCATATATGCATATGAGTATATACTCAGACTCTGTGGTGTCATTCAGCAGCGGCGTGCTGTGCAATGCTGCAGCATTGCGCCCCAGCAGAAAAGGAGCCAGCACGCAGCAGCGCTGTACAACATCACTGCTCAACAGCTGGCAGCGTCACGCAGTGCAGCCTGTCCAACTGCTGCTGTGGGGTATGCCGCACCTGCGTCTGGCACTCCTTGCTGCAGTACGCAGCCTGGCCGCAGCCGGCGCACTTGTTGGTGCGCTCCTTGCTGCACACCTGCGCGGCAGCAGCAGCGCACCTGGCACTGTTAGCATGCTGACTTGTGTGACTTCGCCTGACCAAGCAGCAGCTGCCAGGGCTTGCCGCACCAGGAACCAGGGCTGGATACAACAACCAGGAGAGCACACGTGGCTGACGCCAATTGCCAGGTTGTACAAGCTCTAGCACAGACAGCGGCAGCAGTAGCAGCAGCAGGCAGCACCAGCAACACTAAAGGACCAGCAGCAGCAGGCGATGCAGCCACGCACCTTGCACAGTGTGTGCAGCTTCACGTCAGCAGGCAGCGGCCGCAGCGGCAGCAGGAAGCTGGCCCGGGACTCGCTGCCACGCCAGGAGCCCTCCTGCGCTGACACGTAGTCGCCCGGCAGCAGCTCTTTCAGAGCAGTGCATGCATGTGCGCATGGCGGCACCGGGGGCGGCATGTGCAGTGAGTGGTGCCGGCATCCACCGCATGCGAGAGTTGCTTGCACAGCTGCCAGTGTGCAACAGATGACAGCGGCCGGTGCTTAATGCAGTGCGCAGGCAAATCTTGAGAGCTTCATTTGGCTACGACAGGCATGCGGTGAGCGCGAAGGTCACTACAGCAGGGCAGAGCAGGTGCCCTCCAGTATGCGACGCATACTGCTCAGTCACCACCACCGCGCTCACCTCTGTTGGCTGCCAGCAGGGCGCTCAGCAGGCGCAGCGCATCAGGCTCAGTGGGCTGCGCGGCAGCGGCTGAGAAGCCCTGCGGCAGGCAGGCCACACAGCATTTGGTCGAACGCGTACATCTGCCAAATGCGGACTCCCTGTTAGCAGCGTTGATATGGCAGCATCAACGTCTTGACAGCTTGCAGCTCTGGAGGTGTGACCCTTGAACTTTCGGCTGCAGGCGTAGGCGCTACCACAGCACTGATCCATCAACAAGTAGCCTGAGCAGCGCAGGCAGCTACATGCCCAGCTCAACGCACACCCGCTCAGACGCTGCTGCTGGCAGCTGGCGCCAGGCCTGGTGGCAGTGGCATCTGCGAGGCGCAGCCGGCCAGATGCCTGCACCACCCCGCTTTCGCCCCCATCTGTTGCTGCTGCTGCTGCTGCTCTGCTGCTGCATCAGCCCACCTCTGGTGCCACACCCCCCAGGAAGAAGTCAGCGCGCAGCTCCATCAGGCTGGCCTTGCCGCCAGCCACATCACGCACGCGCAGCACGCTCAGCTTGCAGCCCATGCCGCCAGGCGCCTTGAGCAGCAGCGGCGAGCCTGCTGGCCCACCCTCCAGCACCTGCTTGCCAGCGGCAGAAGTGTTCGTGTCACTCGGGCCGGTGTCCACCGCGGTGGGCAGTTGCTTAGCCGACAAGATGGCTGACCCGTAGTCACAGCGGTTGCTGCAACGGCCGTACAACTCGAAGCAACAGCTGACCTAGTTCTAAGGCAGCCACAGCAGCAGGGGCAGCAGCAGCACTCACCCAAGCCTGCAGCGTCCGCCTTGCCACAAACCAAGCGTTCTTGTACGGCTCAGGGTCTGCGTTGCGGGCCTCTTCATCTTCTTCAGAATTGACGAGGAAGCAATCCTGCAAGCCAGCATCAGCGGTCAACACAGAAGATGGCGATGCCAAGCGTCGCAGTTGATTCGCTGGTGGTGGAGTGTTGGCGCTGCTGCTGCTGCTGCTGCTGCTGCTGCTGCTGCTGCTGCTGCTGCTGCTGCTGCTGCTGCCCAGGTCCATGCTGCTGCTGTTGTCCTGCTGGCCCTTACCTTCGCCGAAAACACCTCCTCCGTCTCCCAGTTGCTCAACAGCTGCTGTGTGTTGTTCGGCAGCTCCGGCAATGCGCTGGGGTTGACCAAACCGTCAGCAGCAGTGGCGTGCTTGAGACCCTGCTGCACTTTGCCGAAAGCTTTGTTCAGCAGCTTGCGCCTGGCGAGGCCGTCTGTGACGTCCTGTTCGGCACGTTTCATGGCTTGAAGCAGCCTTTGCACATCTGTGTCGCTAATGGCAAGCATCCTGCTATTCGTTGGAGTTTCGGCTCCGACGTTTCAGACTCTCTGCACAGTCACTGCACGCCTTACTGCCGTAATGACCGTTGTTTGATGTTTGATTTGAAATATGAAGCTGCTTTGATGGCACAACCACAACCAGCACGGTAAGATATGCGGAAGTCAAGCAGCCGGTGCGATTTGATGGCGGTTGGAGAATCACCGTGTCTGCCGGCAGAGTTGCTCCAGGTGCCAGCCGATGTTCGGCTTGTCTTGAGACCAGGTCTGATCAACAAGATTGCCGGGCAAGAAGGGCACGCTGTGCCATGTGCAGCTTCTAGCCACATGGCAACCGGCAGTCAACCGACGATCATGGCCGGTGGTCACCGGTGACTCGGTACCGGGTGACATGAGGGACGCAGGGCTCGTTCCACGCTGCACACCCGCCGTCGGTGCAGGTTGCGCCGAACTTGGCCGACATGATATGTTGATAATGACCTGAAACCCCTTTCAAAGGGCCAAAGTTTGGCCACTCTAGCGTGGAAGGGGGCCAGTGACGTCACAAAGTGACTTTGTGCATGGTTGATGCACAGCACAATGCACACTGCTTTCAATACCACGGCGTCACTTGTCATCCTGGCTACCATGAGGGCACTCCTGGCTCAGCACGGTGCTGTCACAGCGACGCCAGTAGCCCGGCAACAGCAGGCTGCTGCTACCGCTGCAGGCCCCTCTGCAGCAGTGTGTCAATAGCCCAGCTCTGCTGCTGGCTGGGCAGCTCGTCAGTGATTATGCACAGCCGGTCAGGCGCCTCCAGCACAGCCCAGGCGTACAGCTGCTGGCGGGGGCCATAATGTGCGATAGACGCAGCAGCAGCGAAGTACTGTGGTGCCGGGTTGCCACGCTGCTGCAGCAGCTGCAGCAGGTCCTCGCACACGCCGGGGCGCTGCTTTTCTGACAGCAGCTGCACCTCAATGGTCGGCTTCTCGTCTTTCAGGTTGAGCATGATACTCTGTGTAACAGGCAGGCGATGGCAAACGAGTGGGAAGTCCTGTATAATACAAAAAACTACACATCCTCATGTTAGGCACAAAGAGCATGCATGGCAAGCTTGCACAACATGAATGCAGCTGTACCTAGCAGCTTTGAAGTGGTGAAAGACACACGCCGCAGCCGCAGCATAAGCACAGGCATGTCAAACCCCCCACATGCGCTGCTGCTGTGATTACTTACAGGCGCTGGCCTCCAGCTGCCTGGCCGGCTTTACTAATAGTATCTGCTGACCCTCATTGTCACTGAGCCTGCAATCGACAGCCCCTGCCAGCACGAAATGCATTAAACAACCTCACACAAGTTGGCTTGTCTTGCAAAGCCACACTCACCCCTGGCTGCTGCTGCGTGTATCCTGCCAGCTTCACCACAAAGCGCTGCTGCGGGTGGGGCTTGCATAAAGCGCTCTTGCCCTGTGCTGCCTGGTTGGCGCGCGTGATGGACAGGTGTCCTGCAAGAGCCTGAGTGATTGCGGCAAGATTGGTGTTGACGGTTGTGAGGTCAACCACGATGTGTGGGCTGGAGCCCACTCCCTTGTCTGTTGCCTCGTCTGCTGCTGCCTCCTGCTGCTGCCGCTGGCGCTGCTGCCGCAGCTGCTTGCACAGCGCCTTGTGGCTGGGCCAGTCCTGGTGGGAACACACAGGGCAGGCAGCAGGGCAGCAGCATTGATTAAACCGGCAGGGCCGTGGCACTTGGCAAATCATTGCTTGCCTGCATGGCATGGCCATCAGCAGCACGAAGCAGCAGTCTGGCGCACATACGATAGATGTAGCGTGGCGTGCAATGCTGGCAGCACTGCACCCAGCAGAGCAGGCATTAGACAGCTGCAATGTGCAACGCCACTTCCTACAAGCTGGCGGCATGACACAGTGCAGTGCAGGCTGCACCGCAGCCCTGGCACGCCGCACCTGCCTCTGGCAGTCCTTGCTGCAGTACGCAGCCTGGCCGCAGGCTGTGCATTTGCTGGCGCGCTCCTTGCTGCACACCTGCACGGCGGCAGCAGCGTGCGTCTGACACTGTCAGCATGCTGCTGACTCGTCTGGGTTCAAGTACTAGGTAGGTTTTTCTAGCTAGCAGCAGCTGTCAGGCCAGGCATCAGGGGCCTGGAAAAAGAAACCAGCAAAGAGGCACACACGCATAAAGCCAGTTGGCAGCTTTAGCAGCAGCAGCAGCAGCAGCAGTAGCAGCAGCAGGCGGACCCACCCACGCACCTTGCACAGTGTGTGCAGCTTCACGTCTGCAGGCAGCGGCCGCAGCGGCAGCAGGAAGCTGACCCGGGAGTGGCTGCCACGCCAGGAGCCCTCCTGCGCTGATACGTAGGCTGGCGGCAGCAGCTCTGCATGCACGTGTGCGTGGCGGCAGCGTGGGCGGCAGGTGCGGTGGGAATTGTGCGTCACCGGCATGTGCAGCATGGTGGATTGCCTGCACTGCCGTGGCAGACCTGCCAGGTCTGTGGCCAGTGGCTGCCACATGGCTGGACTGTGCATTTTGAGGCGCACATGCGGCACATGCCAGGCGCAGGTTTGTGTGCACGTTCAGCAGAGTCAGGAAACTCATTCGCCCACCACAGCAAAGAAAGCAGGGTCACAGGTTGCAACAGCTGCAGTTGGCTGTGGTGCGTGCGACAGTGCGCACTGTCACCCTCACCTCTGTTTGCTGCCAGCAGTGCGCTCAGCAGGCGCAGCGCATCAGGCTCAGTGGGCTGTGCCGCTGAAGCTGAGAAGCCCTGCACGCGGCAGACCACACAGCATGCGTATGACAGTAAGTGACAGCAGCAACAAGCCGCTTCCCTAGAGGCTGTGACTCCCTCTCGTTAGTTGCAGCTTGTTCAACCGTCACCAGTGGTCTGCGCACAGCTTCTTGGCTGCTGCAAGACGCTGCACGTGCCAGTTACACACGCCTGCCCGCTGTACACACCTGCTCAGGCGCTCTTGCTGACAAGCGTTGTCTGGCGCAGTGGCTGCTACTCAGCGGCGCGGCTGCAGCAAAAGTACTGCCAGTGGCTATCTTCAACTGCATGCTGTCTGCTGCAAGCTATTGCCGCTGCATCAGCTCACCTCTGGCGCCACACCCCCAGGAAGAAGTCTGACCGCAGCTCCATCAGGCTGGCCTTGCCACCGGCCACGTCGCGCACCCGCAGCACGCTCAGCTTGCAGCCCATGCCGCCAGGCGCCTTGAGCAGCAGCGGCGTGCATGCTGGCCCACCCTCCAGCACCTGCCATTCAAAGCAGAAAGTCGCCAGGGAACTGCTCATGTGTAGGGCAGAAAGCTGGCGGGCCGGAGCAAACTTTCACCAGCAGGGCACAGCATGTTTTCAGCGGCCTTGTGAAGCTGTGCAGCAGCTGACCAGGTTGCAGAAGGCAGCAGCAGCGCTCACCCATGCCTGCAGTGTCCGCCTTGTCACAAACCAAGCATTCTTGTACATCTCAGGCTCTGTGTCCTGGCACGTTGCTTCAGAGTTGAGCAGAAGACAATCCTGCAACCCAGTTTGGGGATAAAGCTCAGGAAGTGTTGATGCCGCAATGGCAACCAAATCGCAGTGGTCGAGCCTGGAGCTGATGCTGTTCATGTGCACGCTGCTGCTCACGTGCACGCTTCTGCTCATGCATGTGCATGCTGCTGCTGTGTGCTGCTTGCCCACACCTTGGCCGAAAACACCTCCTCCGTCTTCCAGTGGCTCAACAGCTGCTGTGTATTGTTCGGCAGCTCAGGCAGAGCGATGGGGTTGACCATATGGTCAGCAGCAGTGGCGTGATTGAGACCCTGCTGCACTTTGCTGAAAGCTTTGTTCAGCAGCTTACGCCTGGACATGCTGTCAATGGAGCCAATTTCACAGCATTTCATGGCTTGAAGCAGCCTTTTCACATCCGCATCGCTGGAGGCAAGCATCCTGCTGTACGCACGTCGATACGTTTGGGAAGCACTTCCGACGTTTCAATGTTCTCCACACAGTCACTGCGGATCTTACTACACAGCTATAAATACTTTTAGAGGTATGTTCTGAAAGCAAAGAACTGCTGTGATGACGCAAGCAAGAGCAGCAACGGAAGATATGGGGAAGTCAACCAGCCGGTGTGTTCCGTTGACCTCACGAGGTCAAGGTGGTGACCACGTGGTGGACCTGCGGTTGAAGATCCTTTTGCCTTGTGTGCCCGTAAAACTGCTCATGATTGCAGCCGTGTTTAGTATCTTGCTAAACGCAGCTTTGCTCAGCATGGCAACACACGCTGTGCCGTGTGCAGCTTCAGGCTACGCAGCCTGTGTACAACATGATCGCAACCAGCAGTCAACCAACGGCATGACTGGTGATCATCACGTGACACGAGCATGGATGGATGGTGTGTGAAGTCACATTTTATTTTCAAGTCGAATGAAAAAATGATCACGTTTACGGGCTAAAAATTCAAGAGACCAACTTAATTTTTGAATTCCCAGGCTAAGGGGTGGGCAGTCCTGCGAATTTTTTTGAAAACGATCACGTCTAGGGCTAAAACTGCGTGAAAGTTCAACGGACCAACATGATTTTTGAATTTCCAGGCTAGCCGGAAGGCAGTTCTCGTGGACAGAATTTTGAATCATCACGTCTAGGGCTAAAACTGCGTGAAAGTTCAACGGACCAACGCGATTTCTGAAATCCCAGGCTAAGGGGGGTCGGGAGCAACGTGATTTTTGAAGTTGCGATTACACACTTCACTCTCAACCTCCCCAGGGAGGCTGCAGCAGCACGTTCAACATCCCTTGGGTTGATACGTATCAACCAGAACCCGATTGATACGTATCAACCAGAAACCAGTTGATACGTATCAATCAGAAACGCAGTACATACGCCGTATATACCAGCGAACTCCGCGTAGGTCTCCCGCGTGCTGCCCCCCGCGTATCTCATGCGTGACCACTATGGTCACCAGCAAGTCCAGTTGCAGGTCAAGGCACGTCCAGTTGCACACCATGCAACTGGACGTCACATGTGGCACGTCAAGTTGGGACTGGACGTGGGCGACGTCCAGTTGACAACTGGACGTCGAGAAAGCAAACTGGACGTGCAACTGGACTCTGTTACAGTGCGCGAAACTGCAATAAAGGGTATCAAATAATGAATATATGATGCAAGAAACGAGTATTTGAAGCCAGCACGACGACTCCGAGAACTCGAGTTGGCGCTGTCGACCTCCTGGTGACTTGTCACTGCAGCTGCAACTGCTAAGGTGGTTGAATGCAACCAAGCAGCCAGCTGCTGCAATACAACACAAACAAACAGTGCAAACAGTGCAGGACAAACAACACGACCAGTAGAGCAGCAGTGCGCTGACCGCATTGCCCTCCCCATCATGTCTCTGGCAGTGACATGCGCTGATGTGCCAACCACCTGTGCAGACATAAACTGCTACAACTCTGTGAGCTGAGGTGCTCTTGACCACCATGAAGATCCGCCCTGCATTTGCGAATGCAGCGCTGGTGCCTGTACCCTGTTTCTGCCAAGGCTGCAGCATTTGTTCCATGGATGGCTGGACCGTGGCATCAGTTGCCAAGTTGCGCCCCTGCGGTGGCGCGCAGAGACACAGCAACATTCTTTGTGACTCGCTGGCAGCAGAGTGTGGCATTTGTTGACAGCGACAGTGTTTGACAGGACAGTTTTTGAAATGCATGCGTGCAATGCCCATCACCTGCAGCTGCTAATCAAGAAACACTGAACACTGCCTCAGTGCAATTCCGAATCTGGTGTGGCGACCACGCAGCTGACACAACCCGGCTACCGGCGCAGCTGCGCAGCTTGTAAACAATCCTGTGTTCAATGAGAAGGCGCTGCTAGCAGCGCTACAGCAGCGCTGCTGTACAAAGATCCTGGTGCAGCACGGCCTCATGATTGCGGGCTACTCCTACAGCGCCAAGACCAGCATCTGGTGCATCCCACATTGTTAGCATAAGTTGCTTGAGCCTTTCGCCTAGGGTGCTCACCAGGAAGTGCGCCAGCCGCATCATGCTGCCATTCTAGTGACGCTGCATGTGTGCCCTGCCAGCAGGGCACCGTGCCCTCTGGTGGCACCAGAGAGAAACCTCGTGCCGAGAGGTCAGCCCAATGCGGCACTGCCTGCTGCTGCACTTGATCAGGCAGTGCAACGCACCCTGCAATCACGTACCGAACCATGCAGGTGGTTTCTGCTGGATGACTTGTGTGAACAAGTGCAGCACTGCGGTGACTGCATGCATGCCAGCAGGTGAGGTGTGTTTGCAGCGCTCTGCAGGCAGTGTTGTACACTTTGGCAAAGCACTCTGCAAAAAGCAAATCACGGCTCTCTTTCCGTACTTGAAGAAGATGCAACAAGGAAGATCAACGCCCGGTGTTGTTGAGCACAGCAGTGTACAGCAGCACCTGGCATGCATGGCACCCGAGTGGTGTTCAGAATCCAATGTCCATGCGTCTGCCTCGCCGTACTACTTACTGCTGGTTGTTGTAGTGGAGGATGACCCTTACTGTATGCCTGCCAACCATGGCGCGTCCCAGGCGTGGCGTGGCAATTCCTCTGCATTGCACACCACAGCAAAGCAAACTGGCAGCAGTTGTAGCAGCTGTGTGGGGGAGGAACATGACTGCAACAGCGCCAAAGCAATTTTGCTGGATGTCCTGCAGGTTGATGAACATAATTCTAGAGGTTGCGATGTGTGGCCCAAAAGGTGCAGTGGGTGCTGCATCTGACTACGATCCTTTCCCAGGGAGTCCTCCTGACATACCTTAGACACAAGTCTGATATTCAGGTGGTTTGTTGGAGCCTGCGTGCAGCGACAGCAGCGCTGGTGACCACATATGTAGTGGCGATGCATAGCTGGACCTGGTGAGGACCGATGGGCATCCAGCACTCTGACGACAAGGCTGACACTGCTGTCACTGCGAACAGTAGTTCACTCACGGTGTCCGTGCCGCAGCCGTTTTAAACGGCTGCATTGCTGCGGCTGTTGGCAACAGCTTCACATGTAGCAGCAGCTGCTGCCTGCAAACTGCTCTGTTCCTTCTGCAGCTGGTCCGCCTGTTGCCCATCGTGCCATGAAGGGTTGGCACGTAGTTGCAAGAGAACCAAGAGCAGCTTCTCACGCATAAGCCTGCGTTCAGCAACCTGCAGGATCCATCATACAGCTGGCTACTGCTGCACATACTTCTGCTGCTCGATCGGCCAGCACCCGCATGAATCTGGAGCACGTAGATAACTGGATGGTGTTTTGTCTAATGACCGTGTTGATGATAAAGAACTGCTCGCGGACGCTTGCGCGAGCTTGCAGTATGTTGCAGCAGCATCAAAGCTACAGAGTGCATCACGTCTCAGGAAAATACCCCTAATATGCATCAAAGTGGCTGTCATAGCTCAGTTGAATTGCGTGCTTGCCCTCAGACCATTATTTACCTCGCCACCTGTCTTCGTGTTTGTACTGTAACATATGTAGCTGTTGCTGTTAGCAAACCCCAAAAAGCACAAGCTAACCAGCAGAAATGATGCAAACGAAATGAAAACGTTTGATCAGACACAGATGCGCGCTCGCACGTCTATCTCTGTGACATGGGCTCAGCGTAGGGGCCGTGGCTGTGGACACGATGCTTTGTTCGCGCACAAAATCCCTGAGTCGCCTTTTTAGGCAACTTATTATACCTGAACTGTGGCAGCGGGCGTGTCAGCGACCGCCCGTGATGGTACCTTGATGCGGTGACAAGCCTGCCTGCACGTTGAAGCACGTTCTAGCCCATTGTCCTAAACGCTTTTGCAGTTAGGCATCTTTTTTGAGTTGTGTTAGAGGACGACGCTGCTTCGGTCCTGACAAACCCTACGGCATTTCAAGCAGGAACAGGCAGCCTAACCAGCGAAATACATGTTCTTGACTTTTGTTTCATCTGTGTGTGTTGTCTACTGCGGCAATCGGGCCTTCAGTGAACATTTGCCCTCCCAGCAGCAGCTCAAATCCAGTTGCATGACGACTGGATGTGCATCTGGACACGCATACCCGCCAACTTGACGCGGTTTGTGGCAACTTGACGTGCCTTGACGTGCCTTGACGTGCAACTTGACAGCCTGGTGACCATAGTGGACCTCTCACACCCGCAACCTCCCGGCTGTATACCGGGCGCTCTACCGACTGAGCTACAAGTGCCACTTATGGACGATTTGTGGTATATGTACCAAAAGTTGTTGTTTTTTGAGACGTCTGACCTGTGACCGAAACGCGCGTATCTTCGCTGTACTGGAATCAAGAGAAAACGTACTCTTCTTGCACGTGCTTCACCACGGCTGCTGGCAGAGATGTCGTCTGACCAGAACGGATGCGAGGGGGATCCCCCGCGTACAGCAGCGCGTCTGCGTTGGACATGTTGTCGATGGCGTATCGAGTTTCGCTCAGCTTCAGCTTTTTCTGTGCGAGGTCGCTGCTGCTGGCTGTCGCCCTCTCGAACAACTGCATGTACAGTCTCTTACTGTTGACTTGAGTTACGATGCCAGCATACACGTAGCCTGTTTTGCCATCTTTTGTGAAGGTCAGAACATTGCCGTCATCAATTCCTTCGACATCCAGCACCGCCAGTTGACCCACTTTCAGCATGTCCACGATGTGTTTGGCCACGATTGCTCGCTCTTTCTCCACCGGTGGCTCTGGCAGGCCCTCTTTGCGCATGCGTCTGTCCTGGCGGGATTGCGTGTTGGCCTTTGTGATGGCAGCGGGCTGCGCGGTAGTGCGAGGCTTGCTCACTCGAAGCAGTTCATTCAGTTTGGCTTCACGAGCCACCAAGTCACCTGCGGGGTATGTTTTGAGCTGTACGCGCGACCCCTTTACAGTGACGACCTGGTAGATTTCACTGGACCACGTTTGAGTCGCCCCCTTTTCAAAAACTCCCTTTGCAAGCTTGAGACGTACGTATTGATCAGGCTTGAACAGGTGACCTATCTGCTGGTTTAGAGTCTTGTTGTACGCAACGTCCTCTTCCCAGACCTTGGTCATCGCGCCAATGTCGCCATATACTTCGGCAGGGGTTGCACCGCGGAGCTTCGTGTGAGGCGTGTCATTGTACTGCGAGATCACCTCGTGTAGCCACTGGGTCCACCTGGCATCATCCTTCAGATGTATCCGCTTTTCAAACATGCCGCGCAAAGTCCGAACACAGCGGTCGAGGATGCCTAGCGGGTTTCCGGTCGTGACGTGTTCGTCCTTGCTGACGACTGTGTACACTTGTATGTTTTTTTGTTCGTTGAACTGTCTGAACTGTTTGGCGCTGAAGAAATCGTCCCCCTTCAGAAAGGTGACCTGATGGCCTGCCTCTTGAAGAAACTTTTTGTAGGCAACAATGACGTCTCCAACATTTTCACTGGGCAGCACGTACGCAAAAGCTTTTCTGGAGCAAATTTCAACCAACAACAAGAACCTTGTCTTTTCGTTGTTTTGCCTTTTGAAGCGGTCCATCCTGATCGTATCAATCATGAAGCTGTATGGAGGTGCTACAAGGCGACCAAACCCAAATTTCTTGGTCGATTGATTGTAGAGCTCGTGCACAACATTGCCACTCTCTTCAAATGCGGCATCAGATGCCTTTTTCGTCACTTTGAGGCCTTGTGACCTCACGTGTTGCAGCAACTTGCCCTTGCTGAGCAGCTCCAAGCCGGGGTTCTCCTTCATCATGTTTGCCAGCTTCTCTTGAAAATCCATCTCACATGAACGGCAGCGCGTCTTGCAGTGTGCTTGTATTATTATCTGGCGCCCCTGACTCTTCTTCTGCCTCAGCCCAATCCCCATCTGCCACGTCTGGTGCTGGCTGCGCGCTGCAGTCGACCTCCTGAGCTTGTCCAGGATACATGACGAGGAAGGCTTCCTTGTCGGGGTTCTCAGCCTGGAGGTGCTTGTCTTGGTTCCCATTGCGTGAGATGTTGCACTTCAGATGCGCGCCGAACGTGTTGACCATTGTGTGGCCGGTCGTGTTATCGATGCGGTCCAGGGTGACCATCAGGGGGTCCGGGGTGCCGCCTGACTTGAAGAAGTTGCGCATCTTCATCTGCTCTCCACAGTGTGGGCAGATCTCCCCTTGAGTGCGCACCAGCTTCTCGTACAGAAGTCCCACAGTCCAGTCGCATGGCTCCCAACTGGCTGCGATGTCTCCCGCGCGGTAGTGGTTGATCATGGCCTGCAGGTTCTTCTTCACATGCTCATACGCAGCTGTGAAGAAGTCCACGGGCGTCTCACCCAGCGAGATCTGGTCGATTGTCCGAGCGCGCGAAACCGCAGTGTACGCATGCTCCCGAGTCATGTGCTGTGCCTCCCATATTACGAAATTCATGGTGAGCGTCAGTCCCTGCACCTTGTGCACGGTGAAGCAGTACGCTGGCCTGAAGTACTTGTGGAAGTCGGTGATTTGCCACGTCTTCTCCAAGTCTGTGCGCTTGCTCTGTGTGCTGAACGTGCCTTTTCCGACGTCCACGCGTGTGATGACATGGAACTCGTTGTTCTGAATCTCCACCTTTGCGCGCAGCTGCTGAATCACCGTCAGCGTCTTCAGGTGTGCGGCATTCTCCTTGCCTCCCTTCTTGTTCAGCGTGACGCAGCTGTACACAGGCATACCAACATACAACCATACTTTCTGTGTGCGGCTGTCCTCACAGTCAGCGGGCACCTCAACTGCGCTTGCTGGCTTGTACTTCTGCATGCACGTGTCGTTGATGTGAAAGACCATGGCATTGGTCATGGCGATGTGCATCTGCACGTCCTCCGCTGCGTCGTGTGTCGGCAGACTCTTGACCATTGCAGCAGCCGGGCTGACGGGGGACTGCTTGTCCAGCAAGCGCGCGTTGAGGTCCTGCAGCCGCGGGTCATTCGTGCGGTGGTTGACGGTCAGCGTGATCCTGTTGTTGCCGGCGAGCGCCTTCAGCGTAGGGTGCTCCATGTAGTCATATCCGGCGTGCTTGGTGCTCTCGACGGGACTCAGCTGACCGGGGCCTCCAAAGAGGTACACCGGCATGTCCGGGCGGATCTGGTTGATGAGACTTAGGCAGAACCACAGATACTCGCCGCACATAGTGATCTCGTCCACGATGAGTGCGCTCGCCTGCCGCAGATACTTGGTGAGGTTCCTGCGGCCGATGGTCTGCGTGTAGATGTTGGCGCCCACGAACCGGTGGATGGTGACGCCCTCCAGATTGTTGGACGCTGCGTGTGTTGGCGCGAGCATGATGGGCCCGCCGGGATACTGTGGCCCGGAGTAGTGCTCGCAGATCATCTTCGCCACGTATGTCTTGCCGAAGCCAGCGGGGCCAATGATCAGCGCCCTGGGGTTGTCCAGCTTCAGGATCTGCTCAGCTGCATCCGAGCTGTCGAAGATGTCAAGGTGGTCCACCCATTGTGTCGGCAGGTACTCAAAGTCCGTGTCCAAGGCACAGTCATGGAAGTCCCCCGCGTTGAAGGGCACCGCCTCTGTCTTGACCTTGCCCCAATGCCGCAGCTCTTCTCTGACGTGTGTGTTCACAGAAGGGTCGTTGGAGACATCTTGCACCCTGCTGACATCGATCAGGTCCGCCTGCTCGTTCAGATCTGCGCTTGGCCTGTTTACGGGGTTCCTGACGATGAAGGAGTCCACCTTGACGCCTTTCAGGACGCCACCGATGCCCTCATAGGCCTTGTGGGTGGCGAGAGCCGCCTGGTTGAGGATCTGCAAGTACATGGCAGCGTTGTGCTCTGCAAGCTCCTGCACCTCTATCATGCCATACACGTAGAACGTGCGGCCCTTGTGGTTCAACTCGGAGTACTTGGGGCGGTCGTACGAGCCTGACGCGATGGCTTCATTGATGTAGTCCCATGCATCGCTCCTGTTTTCGCTGATGTGTATCTTTGTGAACTTCTTCTCGTCCACCCTGCCCAGGTTCCCGATGGGCATGACAAGAAGCTTCTTCATGACCGCTTGCATGGCTTGCGGGGTGATGCCGTCGGGAAGGTTGCCGGTGTAGCAGGCTGCAATCACAGCGTGTTGGTAGTCATGGAAAGCGTCCTTTGGTGCCGATGAGGAAGGGATGGCCATTGCCTTGATCTCGAACTTGATCTCTTGTTGCTGTGCGTACTGCAACCGCTCACGATCGTAGATGCCGTTGCCCGTCACAATCGTGCGGTCCTCCGTCTCGGTGAGGTACAAGCCATTCTTCAGCTCGTCGACTGGGGTGCCGTCGTATGGCATCGGAGTGTCATTATGCTGAAAGCACATCCAGGCTGACGTTGGCTCGTGCATGACGAAGGGTTGAGCCCTCTTCATGTCATAGCATGCCGCGATGCCCTTCGCAAAGTCCATGCGCCTCGCGTCATTCGAAGGCCAGCCCTCCAGCATGCCCACATGCACGTCGTGTCGTGAGTTGTGCTGCGTGAACCATTTGTTGAGGGCAGGGTTGGGCCGGGACACCGGCAGCTTCAGGAACTTCTTGGAGAGATGGAACTGAATGCCGAAGATGGACCGCACCTCCTCCTCGATGCCGAGCCTAGATGCAATCAGCTGCACAACCCTGTAGTCCTGGTTGAACATGTAGTCGTCCACCTTGGTCCTCGTGTCGTCCGTGTAGAACCGCGCGACTGCAGGCGCGCCATCGGGGCTCAGGGTGATCTCCGGCAGACATCCGCGCTTCTCGGCCTTGTTGAAAATGAAGGTCCACACGTCTGCACTTGTCATGGACCTGTCCTCCACTGGGATGACGTTTACCGTTTTGCGCTGCTTTGCAGCGGCGGTTGCTGTAGACGCGTGCGGCCGTCTTGATTCTGTTGACGAGGCTGGCTCCACGACGGGTGACTGAGTTGTACACTTCCGGGTTGAAGTTAGGATAGATGTGGTTGTTCCTGATATGGAAGACGAATGGGTGAAGCCTATGAGACCTCTCTGGCGAATGCTGCGTGAGTATCTGGGTATCTTCGTTGAGAGCGACCGCATGGATCCCAGCGGCCTCTGCAAACGCCATGATGTCTTTCACCGTGAATCCTCGCTGCAGCGCCTCAGCAATCTCCTTGCTGAACATTGACACTACGGCATCCATGTCTGCGAAGGAGATGTTAGCGCGTCCAGCGTCGAAGTAGCCCAGCAGCGCTGCAACAACATACATATCGCATGACATCATCCTCTTCAGGCCTGAAGCCTCGCCGTACCAGAACACCAGGGCGTCAACCACGCACTTGCCCTTACCGCTGTCTGGATACTCTGACATGCCGCTGATGGGGATGGCTTGGAAGTCCCGTGCAGCGCGCTTGATGGAACCACTCGTTGCGCGCCGCTCATGGATGTTCACCTCACGGCGGGACGTGATCTCTTTTGCATCGAGGATGTTGCTGTTCATCAACAGGTTGTCTATGAAGCGCTTGACCGCGTCGTCCAGTTCTTCCTGAGTTGGGAACTCGTTGCTCCCGGGCCAGTCAATCAGGTAGGTCTTTTCATTCGTCTGCACCTTGGGGGTGCGTCCGTGTTCCGTGTCCGTCACCATGGCCGCGAAAATGATGCTGCCCAGGAACTTGGCACCCACTGACCTGACAATAAATCTAGTGGCTGCTCTCTTGGATTTCTTGGCGGACACGCTCTTGCCTGCGACCTTCTCAAGTGCAGCCATGACAGACCGCACGAACTTGTTATATCTTCCCTTTGGCAACTTGCTGATGTTCTCCCGGATGGCCTTGCTGACGCTTGCGAGTAGATTGTCGTTGGGCGCCATGTTGTATACTGTACGCTGAGATTTTCTCTGAATGGTTAAACGCTCTTCTCCCTTAGAGTGCTTCACCGGTGCCAGGTGGCTCGATGTCGGCTCTTAGATTCTGCACAATCTGCTGATGGTACATACCGATTCTGGCGCGCTTGCCCGTCGATGTTGGCGGGATATATAGCAATGAGCTGCTCTCACCCAGCCACTTCTCAAGTGCTTCATCTAAATCCTGATAGTGGAAGTTGTGGAAAGCCCAAGTTGCATTTGTTCTGCTGCCGGGGGGCTCGATTCCCTCAACCGTCTTCAAGAATGCATCAACTTTCAAAACGTTCACTTGTTGTCCATCTGAAAAGGATTGTGGTACAGCAACCAAGCACAAAGGGATAAAAAAGGTACGGTGAGCGCTACACAGCACTTGTGACGATGGAAACTCCAAAGCGTTGAGTGCAGCACGCCAATATATCAATTTTGACATCTCCGCTTCAAAGCCCCGGAAGCGACCCCGGGTCCAGGCGTCACGGATGACCTTGCTGTAGAATGCGATCAAATAATGGACTCCGCGCATGATGTTCACAGTAGGCTGAATGGTTAAACGCTCTTCCCCCTTAGAGTGCTTCACCGGTGCCAGGTGCTTCCCGCTGACGGTCACGCTGACAGCGTCTGCGCTCCCGGCGCTGCGCATTGAGCTCCATCTTATGCGCGGTGTACCATCTTTGGAAGCGTGCGCGCTCCTGCTGCCGAAATCCGGAATTTTCATCATGGTACATTAACTGGAATCTCGCGCGGCGTGCAGCATACTTGTCCATATGTCCTGTTTCTTCTGTTGGCATCTCCTTGTCCTTCTACTTGTATCAGTGAAGAAAATACAAAGCTCCTGCACGCGCGAAGTTACTTTACTTCCCATTGCCCGGCGGTCCGCCAGGTTGTTGGTCCTTCCCCCGCTTTCGCGACGGCCGCTCTGACTCTTCAAGCAGCACGTCACCTCGGGGCACTTCCGTTTTGAGCCTACCATTCTTAATGACAGGCCCGTCATCGAGTGTGGACGCCCGTCTGACTGCGATCACAACCCAATCGATGTAGTCGGTGCACGTTTGGGATTCAGCTACTATCGTCAGCACCCCATCCGCCACCCTCCCCTTGACGCGCGTGAAGCCTTCGTTGTTCTGCAGCAGCACGCGTGCGTCCTCCGTCAGCGCAGCAAACGTCCCTTTTCTCATCTTTGAGTCAGGACACGACTCCGAGTCGATGGCGACCTCCGCTCTGCCATTGACCAGGCGCGCCGTGCCGCTGTACAACAGCTCATGGCGGGGAGATTCCACACACGCGTGCACAAGGCATGTGTCTTTCGGTTGGAGCGGATGAGGTATGCAGAAGTGCTTGGTGCTCGCTGCAAACGACCCGGCTACTGACATCGAGTCCCAGAAGAAGTGCCACGTTGAGCTCGCGGCGCTCAGTTGGTTGACGTCGTATTGACACACTGTCTGGTCAGGAGTATTCTGGTTCAGCCCAGGTGCTAGTATCCATTCGGTGCCGCGGTTGTTCACGATCAGGTCCTTGTTGAGAGCACATACTTGGGTTGGCGTGATATTGACACAGGGAGTGTTGTTCACGTTGAGGTCCAGGTAATTGCTGCTGTTTATCACAGCATACCCGTCTGAGCGCTGTAGGAGCGCGTACGAGTTCTGCCCTGCGCAAGAGGCATGAGAAATGCCGTACCACTCGCCTCCACCCCACCCTTGATCACCAATGAGCATGCTACCGATGCGCGCGGTGTTCGGGCAGTCGATTGCAAACGCGGGGTTGCTGGTGCCTATCCCTAGGTTTCCGGTATTTGTTAGGCGCATCCGCTCTACACCGCCCCCCGCGCCAAACACAAGAGGGTAGGTGCCCATGCCTTTGATGAAGTGAGTGCGCTCCACACCTGCAGCTCCGGTGCTGCCGACGTCCAGCTGTTGAGCAACGCTTCCTTGAACGTCAAAGCGCATGCTCTGTTCGCCGTTGCCGTACACGTGAACCGCCTTGACAGCCCTCGTGAGGTTCCCGACCAGGATGTTGCATGGCGAGTAGTTTTGAAACGTGGAGGTTAGCATGTCCCATTGCTTCGTCCAATAGCTCGGGTTGGATCCGCCTTGATTAGCAATAGGGCAGACATAATTGCTTAGAGAGGTCAAAGCAGCGCTGCTGGCGAGCCATCGCTGGTTGTTGCTTCCCCAAAACCCCGTATTGCTGGCTGACACGGCTATAACATTTGCTGAAGCCGCAGAGTTGCTGGCTGCAATGGCTGTAGCAAGGCCTGCAAATGAAGTGTTACTCGTGCTCACGAGCTTCAAGTTGTCCGCGTAAGCTACGTTACTCGTCGCGACGAGTTTCACGCTGTTCGAGAATGCCTGGTTGCTCGCAGCAACAGCAGTGGCGTTCGCTGCAAGCGGTGCATATACGTTGCTCAGCGGGATTCCACCTTGGTACAAAGTCGT
Organism: Tetradesmus obliquus; assembly: GCA_030272155.1. Taxonomy (NCBI): domain Eukaryota; kingdom Viridiplantae; phylum Chlorophyta; class Chlorophyceae; order Sphaeropleales; family Scenedesmaceae; genus Tetradesmus; species Tetradesmus obliquus. The sequence continues at coordinate 285,742 of CP126200.1, read as the reverse complement.
AGCGCAGGCAATGCCGGCGACATCAAGTGGATAACTCGGGTTGCTTTTGCCAATAGCAAAATTTGACAGGCACCACCCACCTGCGAGTCCCATGAAGAAGTTGCTGGTACCAGACGTGGGAGCCGAAATGGCCAGCGCATTCGATGCCCCGTCAATATGGACGCTGGCGTTACCGATCTGCAGACGGTCGCTGCGAATAGCGCTTGTGTTCAGCAGGGGCTGATTTTGCGCATTTCGTGTGAACTCCATCAAAGTAGTCCCGTCGGCGTCAACTAGCCGGGTGAATCCCTTGAAGACGCCGTTCACCAAGTCGGCCGCAACGTTCTTTGCAAGATTGCTGATGAGCTGCATGCCGTCGGCTCCGTACTGCATGATGTTCTGACCGCCTACGGTCATGGCTGCAGCTCCAATGCTCGTAGCGAGAGCCGCGCCACTCAGAGCCAAAGATACAAAGCTGCCGTCATTGTTCGTGTTGAACGCTGGCTTCCCCTGCACGTCAGCCCAGTAGACTTGCGCATTCGAAGGCTTGAAGGATTGCGTCGCCCATGTCTTGACGACTGGGATTTGATTGGACGACCACAGTGCACAGGTGTTCACTGCCGCGATGTTGCTGAACGCGGCGTTGCTAAGGAGACTTATATTTGACACAGTGGCTAGCGCAGGCAAGGCGTTGGAGCACCACACACTTGTGTTGCTGCCGGCAGAAGCCACGGGGAACACGCTGTTGCTCAGAGTTGCCACTGAGGTCGTGCTGGCGAGGCTAGCCATGGCATTGCTCGTCCAAACTGTGCGCGGCACGACGAGGTTGCTGAGCCCATTGTACGTGCTCAGAGGAGTGTAGTTGCTCAACGTGTTGCTGAGCGCTGTAGCTGAGTTCGAACCATTGACTGCACTTGGGCTGATGTAGTTGCTGAACGCAGTGCACATGTTGCTGCACAACACCACGGCATTGCTTGCGAATGTCGCTGTGCTTTGTGCCGCGTTCACTGCCGACCAGGTGGTGTTGCTCAAGGAATACTTCTGTTGAAGCAACACTCCTCCCTCTGTGACAGTTGGAGCACTTAGGTTGCAAGCGGTCACCAGCACACCATCAACCGAAATGGTTGTTGATCCAACCGTAAGGTAACCAGTTGGCGACACCTTGAAGCCTGTCGATACGTCCGGATTCACGCGTCTCACGATGCTTCCATCTGATGTGATGACTGATCTGTTTTGCACATTGATGTTTCCCAGTTGGTCAATGGTCGTGCTGCCTTTGACGAGGCAACCGTTGCTGTTTGTGTGCGCCACGAGCATGCCGGAAGTTGTGTCGAGCGTGGACCACACCCCTTGGCGCGAGATGGATGCGTAGTCATGTGGCTGGTTTTGTCCGCTTGAGTTGGAGATGCCCTCTCCAAAGCGGAAGCCCCCCGACACCGTGGCTGACAATCGAGGGAAGGCTGAGCGCGTCAATGTGAGGAGCGGGTTCACGGGGTCATTGTACACGATGTCCTCGCTCCGGCCGAAGACTGCACAGTTCTTGAGCAAAAACAGCCCGTTGGAGTTCATGGACATCCAAAGCTGCTCATTGGTCACACCAAGTTGCTCGTTGCAGCTCGTGGCGAAGCGCAGGCTGTCGGGCGTCACGCGTAGGAGCCCCTCCGCGTAGGGCGCGTCGAGCGTGGCTGTCCGCGTGGCGCGAATGGTTGCGGTGCCTGGCATGGTGAGGTTGGAGCGAGTGTAGAGGCTGCCGTTTGAATCCACGGACATTTGAAGTTGAACTGCAGGCTGCCCGATGTTTTGCGTGCTGAATTCGAGAGCGTCATCGAACATCTCGAGTCGGCTGGAATTGAAGTTGCTTGAATTGTAGGTGAGCGCGGCGCTGAGGTCATTGTAGGCGAGGCTGCCGTTGCTGGGGCTGGCAAATGCAGGGGAGATGACTTTGGCTCCCGCGGAGATGTTGCTGTCCACTGTGAGATTTGGCGAGATTGTCACGGAGCTGTTGCTGTTGAAGGTGATGCGCGTGTCCTCATTGAAGCTCGCAGTCATCAGCGCGTTGCAAGAGAAGACCCAATTGTGCAGTTGAAAGCCGGGGTTTCCGGACAGAATGGTGCAGTTGCTGCCGAGCCGCAGGGCCTCAGCATTCACGGTGTTGAACCAAGCATCACGGGAGCCAAAGTCGATGAGCGTCGCGGGTGCACTGCCCGGGACTTGCTTGAGGCTCAATGTGCCTTGTGCATCGTAGGTCCAACGATTCGCGGGCAGCACCTGCAGCTTGCACGAAGCGCTCGTCAAGAGGTCATCATTAAACCCCACGAATGCCCGATTGCCCGACAGGTTGATCCCGCTCGCCACAGGGCGCGATTTCACCCGGTCCCACTTGAGCGTCACGCCCGCGTTGCTGCCGCCTTCTTGCACTTGATCCATCACGCGCTGCAGCGCTTGGAGCATCGCTTCAGGCCACGGCTGGTCCTTTTTGAAGATGTTCCAGAGATCGTAGCCAAGCTCAGCCAAGTCGATACCTTGCTCTGCGAGGCCCCATAGATCTGCGAGCACATCCTTTGCGCTTAATGGTTTTTTCAGCCAACTCACGTCTATCATGCCTTGCATGTCAGCTCTGAAAGGCAGGAGATCGTCCCAGTCGCTTGGGTCCATCGGGCACTGCTCGCTGATGGAGTGCCCGCCCCACGTCAGGCTTGTACCAACGTCTATGGTCTGAGCGCGCACGGCGTCTGCCGCCTGCAGGTTGGACACGCTGAAATTACATCGGCTGTACACGAAGTTGCTGGTGCCAGTCGCCACGTCCAGCGCTTGAACCGATACATTGCTCGCAAAGTGTGCCGGAGGGGCGAGGGCGTTGCTGAGCGCTTCGATGTCATCCAGATACGCATCGCGATTCCACCAGTCACTGCCCGGGCCGTTGTACTGCATGGTGTCTCTACTGAGTGAACAGGAAAAGTGGGGAGCCCCTCGGGTATGTACCGGATTTCAGTTGAGTACGGGGTTCTTGGTACAGTGCGAGGTTCTTGGTTGATACGTATCAAGGGGGGTCTTGGTTGATACGTATCAATGGGTACCGTATCAACGCGGGCCCTACTTTTCTGTGTGCTACATGTAGAACCACCATGGCAGAGGGCAAGAAGAAGCAACAAAAGAAGAAAGTGAGCAAGAAGGGGAGCACCGTGGCTAAGGCTTCAAGCAAGGGAAAGGGTTCACTAGCTACTGCCGTTGCACAGCGCACCACCATAAGTTTAGGGCCAACAGGCAACAGGGGTCAGGCAGCTATTGTTGCGGCACACGGGGGTCCTAACATTGTGTCAATGATGCCCATGCCCAACTTGCCGCAGCCGAGTGGTGCTTACTTCAACAGGCCACCTCCGTTGACCTCTCACAAGGAAACATCAACAACTGAGCACTTGAAGACAGGAGCCACTGCGGCGCCCCCGGTGGTTCCCCCACTACCACGGCTACGTGTGAAGCGCGAGCCGAAGCCTGAACCCCGCGCCCCCATGGACCATGAGCCAGCGAGGCCTATGAGCGCTAGATATGCAGGCGCAGGCAACGCACCCGCATTTGCCAAGTACTCAGGCCAGGGCAACCCATGGCAGAGACCGCACGGGGAGAACGGCGCGATACGGCAGGAGCCGCTGGTCGACCCCCCAATTGAAGCAGTTTTCCCCCGCGCTCCTTTCAACATAGCTGACCCCCCTCTTGAAGCAGGGCCCTTTGTGTTCAATGCTGGTGAGGTTGCAAGGCGGCGACTTGTAGCTAGGCGCGCGGCACAGGGAATTGAGGGCGGACCTGTCGTCGAAGAAATGCATGCTGAGCCTGTTCAGCAGGCACCCGCGCAAAATCAGCCTAACTTTGTAGTTGGAGCCGCACTACCATACGGTCAGCAGCTGCAGCGAGCGATGGCGAGACATCAACAGCTACTGCCGCAAGGTTTGCGAGGTCAGCATGGTCCCCGTCCGATTCCCCGGCAGCTCGCACCACGTCTTGCAATTGAGGGAGCTGCTGAGAGGATGCCGCTTGCGGGTCCCTTGGTTGGGCCAGTGCTGCAAAAACGACATGGTATCGATGACATTGAAGACCGACCGCTGCAGCGTCTTAGGCAAGACGCGGACCGTGCAAGGAGGAGGTGGGACGTGCGCATCAACCCTCGCCAAGCAGCAGAACTGCAGGCCGCTGCAGAACATGCAGACCTAGCAGCACACGGATTGCGCACACACGACCATGTCTCTCGTGAGCTAGCAGACGCAGGTGAATTTGAGCACCGCGTGCAGACCGGCCAGGAGCGGGCGGCAGACGTGGCACAACGGATCACAAATGGGAACGTGGTGCTGCCAAATGGAGCTCCCGCACCATGAATTATTACAATCGCTGACTGGATTTTTTTTGTTGTGCAGTAGTAGCACACGTACTGTTGAAGATGTCTGCTCTGCCTCGCAGCCTGAAGTACTATCTGAGCACGCTGAGTCTGTCGCGCAACCGGTTCAAGATTCGCCCAGTGGGCCAGTCCACTGCTCAGTGTGGCGATGTGATCTGTTTCGACCTCCCCAACAGTCACGTGAATCTTGATAGCCTGGCGCTGCACTTCAAGCTGAGTACCGACAAGGGCTCGTCACCAGCCACGGCATGCGTGCTGTCTTCAAACGTGGAGTCGGCGATAGAATCAATTTCTGTCGAAAGCAACGGGTACGCAATTGACAGCGGCTGTGCCCTGACGAACCATGTCGCCAACGTGATGCTAGACTGGTCCGCCGGTGATCACGCCTCTGGCATCCGACTTGCACTTAACGGCAGGAGGGAGGCTGCAGCAACTGGCAAATTCCACAACAAGGACGAACTGGTCTTCAACAATTGGCTGGGGTTCCTCGGCAGCGTCCAGCCCCGGTGCTTTGACGCAACTAATCTCCCCCTTCGGGTCTACGTGAAGCTCGCAGCAGCAAACAAGGCGTTTGTGGCCGAGGGAGGTACACCAGCAATGTGCAACATTCAGTTTCAGGACATCACCTGCTACGTCGACGCAATCGATGTTCAGGACGGCGGATTGCTGTACGAGGCAACAGCCAAGATGATGACGAAGGAGCCTCTGGAGCTGCCTTTTGACCGCTATGTCCTGACCATGGGCGGTCCAGTCGGGGGGTCCCACGATGTGCTGAGCATGCAGGTGGCTGCAAACTCAGTTGACTACATCGCTGGATTTGCCGTGTGTCCTGCGGGAGTGAACTCGGCGACCAGCACGGCGGAGAACGCCACAACAAAGCGCTCCAACTACTTGTCGCGTGGATTCGGGGGTGGCAAGCTCAGCGGCAGCCAGATGACCATCAACAACGTGTGCTACCCCACGTACCGGCACTATGGTCACCAGGCTGTCAAGTTGCACGTCAAGGCACGTCAAGGCACGTCAAGTTGCCACAAACCGCGTCAAGTTGGCGGGTATGCGCGTCCAGATGCACATCCAGTCGTCATGCAACTGGATTTGAGCTGCTGCTGGGAGGGCAAATGTTCACTGAAGGCCCGATTGCCGCAGTAGACAACACACACAGATGAAACAAGCGTCAAGAACATGTATTTCGCTGATTAGGCTGCCTGTTCCTGCTTGAAATGCCGTAGGGTTTGTCAGGACCGAAGCAGCGTCGTCTCCTTCAACACAACTCAAAAAAGATGCCTAACTGCAAAAGCGTTTAGTACAATGGGCTAGAACGTGCTTCAACGTGCAGGCAGGTTTGTCACCGCATCAAGTTACCATCACGGCGGTCGCTGACACGCCCGCTGCCACATTTCAGGTATATTAAGTTGCCTAAAAAGGCGACTCAGGGATTTTGCGCGCGAACAAAGCATCGTGTCCACAGCCACGGCCCCTACGCTGAGCCCATGTCACAGAGATAGACGTGCGAGCGCGCATCTGTGTCTGATCAAACGTTTTCATTTCGTTTGCATCATTTCTGCTGGTTAGCTTGTGCTTTTTGGGGTTTGCTAACAGCAACAGCTACATATGTTACAGTACAAACACGAAGACAGGTGGCGAGGTAAATAATGGTCTGAGGGCAAGCACGCAATTCAACTGAGCTATGACAGCCACTTTGATGCATATTAGGGGTATTTTCCTGAGACGTGATGCACTCTGTAGCTTTGATGCTGCTGCAACATACTGCAAGCTCGCGCAAGCGTCCGCGAGCAGTTCTTTATCATCAACACGGTCATTAGACAAAACACCATCCAGTTATCTACGTGCTCCAGATTCATGCGGGTGCTGGCCGATCGAGCAGCAGAAGTATGTGCAGCAGTAGCCAGCTGTATGATGGATCCTGCAGGTTGCTGAACGCAGGCTTATGCGTGAGAAGCTGCTCTTGGTTCTCTTGCAACTACGTGCCAACCCTTCATGGCACGATGGGCAACAGGCGGACCAGCTGCAGAAGGAACAGAGCAGTTTGCAGGCAGCAGCTGCTGCTACATGTGAAGCTGTTGCCAACAGCCGCAGCAATGCAGCCGTTTAAAACGGCTGCGGCACGGACACCGTGAGTGAACTACTGTTCGCAGTGACAGCAGTGTCAGCCTTGTCGTCAGAGTGCTGGATGCCCATCGGTCTTCACCAGGTCCAGCTATGCATCGCCACCACATATGTGGTCACCAGCGCTGCTGTCGCTGCACGCAGGCTCCAACAAATCACCTGAATATCAGACTTGTGTCTAAGGTATGTCAGGAGGACTCCCTGGGAAAGGATCGTAGTCAAATGCAGCACCCACTGCACCTTTTGGGCCACACAGCGCAACCTCTAGACTTATGTTCATCAACCTGCAGGACATCCAGCAAAATTGCTTTGGCGCTGTTGCAGTCATGTTCCTCCCCCACACAGCTGCTACAACTGCTGACAGTTTGCTTTGCTGTGGTGTGCAATGCAGAGGAATTGCCACGCCACGCCTGGGACGCGCCATGGTTGGCAGGCATACAGTAAGGGTCATCCTCCACTACAACAACCAGCAGTAAGTAGTACGGCGAGGCAGACGCATGGACATTGGATTCTGAACACCACTCGGGTGCCATGCATGCCAGGTGCTGCTGTACACTGCTGTGCTCAACAACACCGGGCGTTGATCTTCCTTGTTGCATCTTCTTCAAGTACGGAAAGAGAGCCGTGATTTGCTTTTTGCAGAGTGCTTTGCCAAAGTGTACAACACTGCCTGCAGAGCGCTGCAAACACACCTCACCTGCTGGCATGCATGCAGTCACCGCAGTGCTGCACTTGTTCACACAAGTCATCCAGCAGAAACCACCTGCATGGTTCGGTACGTGATTGCAGGGTGCATTGCACTGCCTGATCAAGTGCAGCAGCAGGCAGTGCCGCATTGGGCTGACCTCTCGGCACGAGGTTTCTCTCTGGTGCCACCAGAGGGCACGGTGCCCTGCTGGCAGGGCACACATGCAGCGTCACTAGAATGGCAGCATGATGCGGCTGGCGCACTTCTGGTGAGCACCCTAGGCGAAAGGCTCAAGCAACTTATGCTAACAATGTGGGATGCACCAGATGCTGGTCTTGGCGCTGTAGGAGTAGCCCGCAATCATGAGGCCGTGCTGCACCAGGATCTTTGTACAGCAGCGCTGCTGTAGCGCTGCTAGCAGCGCCTTCCATTGAACACAGGATTGTTTACAAGCTGCGCAGCTGCGCCGGTAGCCGGGTTGTGTCAGCTGCGTGGTCGCCACACCAGATTCGGAATTGCACTGAGGCAGTGTTCAGTGTTTCTTGATTAGCAGCTGCAGGTGATGGGCATTGCACGCATGCATTTCAAAAACTGTCCTGTCAAACACTGTCGCTGTTAACAAATGCCACACTCTGCTGCCAGCGAGTCACAAAGAATGTTGCTGTGTCTCTGCGCGCCACCGCAGGGGCGCAACTTGGCAACTGATGCCACGGTCCAGCCATCCATGGAACAGATGCTGCAGCCTTGGCAGAAACAGGGTACAGGCACCAGCGTTGCATTCGCAAATGCAGGGCGGATCTTCATGGTGGTCAAGAGCACCTCAGCTCACAGCGTTGTAGCAGTTTATGTCTGCACAGGTGGTTGGCACATCAGCGCATGTCACTGCCAGAGACATGATGGGGAGGGCAATGCGGTCAGCGCACTGCTGCTCTACTGGTCGTGTTGTTTGTCCTGCATTTTGTTTGTGTTGTATTGCAGCAGCTGGCTGCTTGGTTGCATTCAACCACCTTAGCAGTTGCAGCTGCAGTGACAAGTCACCAGGAGGTCGACAGCGCCAACTTGAGTTTTCGGAGTCGTCGTGCTGGCTTCAAAACTCGTTTCTTGCATCATATATTCATTATTTGATACCCTTTATTGCAGTTTCGCGCACTGTAACAGAGTCCACTTGCACGTCCAGTTTGCTTTCTCGACGTCCAGTTGTCAACTGGACGTCGCCCACGTCCAGTCCCAACTTGACGTGCCACATGTGACGTCCAGTTGCATAGTGTGCAACTGGACGTGCCTTGACCTGCAACTGGACTTGCTGGTGACCATAGTGCGGGCAACAGCTACTGAGGCAATGGTGCAGACTGCGGATGCCTTCGGCGTGCTGCGCGGAGACGACCAGTGCGAGAAGTGGATCAATTCGCTGGACAATTATCAAGCCGAGGGGTTCATCCACGTGATTCCGCTGCAGTTCCCGAATGCCGAGCCTGAGCTTCGCTTGAAGTCAGGGATCAACACCCTTGGCAACTCGGCCGGAATTACTTGGAAAACGGATATCACAGGGACGACGGGCTATCAGAAGGTCCTACTGGTCAAGTGCACGAGCGTGCTCAGGATCGCGCCCTACAAGCAATGCGAGGTGATAGCGTAGACAAAACATGCGGTAAAGTAAATGATTAACCAGCTATTTTTGGAAAAGCCCTCCTCACGTGTTTTGCACCAAGTGCTGGCGTGTTTCGGATTGACATCACTCCGAGACTACCACTCATTTGGTTACAATGATATGCACCGCCTTGACACCTTGCAGAAACTTGCAGAAATACGGGATGCTCTGGTAGGCTTGTATGCTCCTTGCAAGTCAGTTTACGTCAGTGAGATGCACACACACAGGCGCGCGCTGACTGTCTTGCGCCAAATTGTCAAAACGTACGGCTACGCAGTTCGTGGCGTATACAAACGCGACACAAGGAGTATGGCGTTTACATTGCAGCAGCATGGTGTAGCTCCGGGTGTTAGGATTCATTCGGGCAGATTTTTTGTTGCATTGTCATAGGACTGAGCAGAGAATGAATACAACCGGATGGAGGCGATTCATGCAGGACCCTGCTGCACCGCGCAATGACAAAGCAATGACAAGTACTTTGACAAAAAAGGCTTACCAAACAGACCTCACAGTCACACAGGACAGGGCACAGTTCTGTTCACTGTACATGAACCCCATCTTCAGCCAACCTGCCAATTATTTTGGCGTCACGCACAATCGCCTGCAGTACCCAGCGGGCAAAGAGCACAATCCAAGCAGTTTACTGTGGAAAAATGACGGCTCCCTAAAAATACCGCAGGCTGCTGTTCTGCGTCATGAACCAGTTCCTTTTTTGATTCAGTGAAAATATTATGTGTCAGTACTGTAAACAATGACTCTTCAGATCTGCAGCAACTGCGGCTACATAGCTCGCAACAAGAAGGAACTGGCCGCTCACGCATGCACCGGGGACGAGTCCAGTGGTGCAACAGACGCCAGTGATGCATCAGTGACTTTCACAAGTGACGCAAATGAAACTTCCACAGAGTCTCCTGTGAATTTGACTGAGGCGAGAATGAAGGCAGCAACTCTGCGCGAAAAGAAGCTAGCCACGCTGGCCAAAGCTCGCGAAACACGCTCAAAACTCTGCAAAGAACGCAAGGCACGAAATGCCCTCGACACGCTCGGGGTAGCGGTGGAAGCCCCCGGGCCGGTTGCTGTCCGTGTCTCAGAAATTCCTGAGGCACCAAAAGTGGAGGCGACAAATGCAGCAAAGATGCGTCTTGACCCGGAAAGCAAGCTTTGGATCAAATCCAAGCTGCAGAAGTACGTCAACTCCGCACTCACTGCCTTTCCTGTGCCTACGCCTGTGCAGCAAGCGCCAGCAGCCGACGACTACATCAATCTCTGCAAAGGACGCGTAGCTCAGAAAGTTAATGATGAAATACTAAGTATGGTGATGCAGCAACTGCGCGGGCCTTGAAATTCTGTGTGCCTTTCTGTAGGAAGTATGGAGTCACAGACAATCGGCAAGTTCCCCACATGGTTGCCCAAGGGCAAATCCGCATTCTCAATTCCCACCCCGCCTGATATGCCCAAGCTGCATGGCCTGTTCATTCTCGCAGGACACCGCGGCGCAGGCAAGGGGGTTGCCCTGACTTCAATGCTCCGTCAAATGAAGCGCGCCGGCTGCGCAGATCGGATTTTCTGGCTCAGCTCTACTTGCGCTAGCAACAAGTGCTATCTGGATGAGCTCGGTGTAAAACCAGAAGACCAGTACGAACACCCCGACAACGACGCGCTGCAGGCTGTAATCAGTGAGGTCACTTCTATGGCTGCTGAATTTCGGCAGTACAGGGAGGCCAAGGAAGTCTACCATAGGCTGCATGCGCAATTGCAGCGCGGCAAAGACGTCCATGACTTAGACAATGGCCTGCTCATGCGAGCCAGCCGGCTTGGGTTGCTTGATACAGATGAAGAGCCAAAGTACAAGTACGGGAAAGAGACACAGGCGGTGTGCCACGTGGTCATTGACGACGCACAGGGCACCAAGCTGCTCAGCTCAGCTGGAAGCAAATCCCTGCTCACCAACACCGCCATCCGACACAGACACATTGGAGATGGCTTCGGACTCACGCTGTGGATCTGCGTTCAGAGCTGGCGGGCATCAGGGTCGGTCCCCAGGGCAATCCGTGAGAACTGCACAGGTGCCTTGCTGTGGCGTTGCCCTCAAGAAAAGATGATTCAGCAAATGGCAGACGAGCTTGCAAGCGGCAGAGAACCTCCTGAAACCTTCCTTGAGGCGTACAACACCGCCACCGAGCGCGATCACGGTTTCCTCTTTGTTGACATGACCACCACCGACCCCACGAAACGCTACCGTGCCGGATGGAACACGTACCTGCTGCCAAAAAAATCTCTTGTTACAGAAAATGACGCTGTCAGACGCCAAAAAAGCAAGGTACCTGCAATCAATGGTCAGCGAGTTCCCTGACATCCCCATGCACGTGCTTGAAAGCGTGCTGCGCTTGTACTGCCATGATCCGGCAGTGTTCAAGGGGTTCAAAGGAGACCCGCACACCCCTACGGATGGCGAAGTCATCAGCACAACTTTGACTTTGATTAAGCAAGGCACACCCGAGTACGAAAAGATTATCTCAGCTAACTTCAAGACTCAGGATGAATACGGTGTCGACACGCCAGCAAGCTGATCATCCAGTCAGTTTTGTTTCCAAATCACGCACCAAGGAACGCCCCCAATCTTACCTAGTCACTCTGCGCAGCAGCAACCGTGTTTCCGGTACAGCCAGTGCAGCTACTTTCAACATGGCTGCGCCCTTCTCGCTTGACAAAGACACCTCCTACATGCTGAGAGCTGTGCAGTTTGCAATTCACGATGCAGCCAACATTGGCATGCAAGGAGCTGTGCTTGGTGTTGCAATTGATCAGTACTTCAACAACGTGTACGATAGCCAACATGGTTCAAGACCGTGTGGCACTCTGTTGTTCAGCCCCGGCTACAGCTACACCGCGCCTGCAATTGACACGGGTGCAGTGCTCAATGTTCCTGCATGGAGCAATGGGCAAATCACCGTGACCATCAGCACCGCCCTTGATGGGAACTTGGCCACTGCCCTTGATCAGCCAACATGTGGTTGGGTGCTTGTGCTGGAGATTTTCCCTAGCACTCAGCCACTTTTTTATGGCAAGTCTTAATAGGACAGTCAAATGCCTGACCCGATATCCCGCAAGCGCAGTGTTGTGTTTGGCCAGCTGCGTAGAGTGACTCAAAGGACCCCAAGCATTGTGCTGGCTAAGCTCAGGCGGTAGCAAGTGTTGTCACCATGGCTGGCAAAAAACCTCTCAATTAATCAAGCATGGAGGTCATAAAAACCCAGACCTTGTTTCTTGACAGCAGGCAGCGGTTGCAAGGCAGTCCCAACCGCTGGAGTGTGATCATTCCACAAAACATGGTGAGGTGCCGCCCATCTGAGCGTCTTCGGGTTCAGCTGCTGCAATTTAGTGTCTACTATTCTTTTCAAAAGGTGCATGTTGGTAATGGCATGTTCTCCTTTGTGGAAAGTGACAGTGGTGCAGCACACTTGGTTGACCTGCAGGCAACTACACGTACCGTGCGCTGTGCCGTGCAGTGCAACAGCAGTACCCAGGGGTCAGAATGAACTATGAGGGCTACAAAGACGGCTTTTCCTTTGAGTTTCAAAAGAGTCACAAGCTGGTTTGCCACAACGACTCCTTCGATATTCTGGGGTTTGCAGCTGCAGACATGATGGAGGGAGAACACTTTGGGAGCACAGCAATTGTGGACTTGAGCCCCGTGAACACACTCAGTATCGCAGTAGATGGCATGAGCCCACTGGACTCATTCAATTTGACCAATCACCAAGGTGTTGTGAGACAGACGCGCGTGCTGGCCAACGTACCAATTCAGCAGACCCCGTATGACTTTTACACATGTGTAACAACTTTTACACATGTGTATGTACATACATGCCCACCACTGACCGCCAGTTTCAACTGTTCATAGCTGAGCGCGAGCTGAATGAATTGTGCTTCCGTGTAACTCATGCAAATGGTGAAGAAGTCACTGATATGCCTGACTGGACGATAGCATTGCGTGTTGACACAGTCACACTGGAGGACCCCAAACTGACACTCGCTGAAAAGACACTCGCTGCTGTGAACCGGCTCGTGGACCTGAATCGATACAAGTTTGTTTCAAAACATTTGAGATAATAGATTCGTTACACAAAGGGCACAAGCGCTATCGTCATCATAGGGCCTTCTCCTCGTCGATCAAGGCATGTCTCCATCAGAGTCTTCTGAGTCTGTGTCTCCACTGTCAAACCTAAACTCCTTCTGCATCTCCTTGTAAGTGTTGGACATGCGCTCTGTGTGCTCGACAGCCGGCGTCCAGGCTCCGTTCACCTCCTCCTCAATCACGAGGCGCACACGCTTGCGCCCCACGCCATCGACCTTCGAAACCAACTTGAAGTGATCGTTCAGGTCGATGGCGTAGTGCAGCAGCATGCGGCTCTTGGCGTCTTCAGTCGGTGCGTAGAAGAAGCTGCGCTCGCGGTCCCTGAACGTCTCGTAGCCATCTGTGATCCTGATCTTCTTGGAGATGGGGAGCTCGTACAGGGCGAATGGATCGCATCCGTACTCTTCCAGCTTTGCAGCGCACTCCAGCTGCACCTGCTGGCAAATGCCACTCATCTGCATTTTCCCAGCAGGTGTGTCGGAGATGGGCGGCACACTCCAGTTGACACGCGGCACGAGCATGCCTTTGTCCTTCAGCAGCTGCAGTGTGGCGCGCAGCAGGCCTTCTGCTTCCTCAGGGGTCTCAATCGTTGTCACCTTGCCGAGCTGCTCTGGCGTGATGTCCCTGATGGGCCTTTCGTCCAGCGGGAAGTCGACCTGCGGTGCCATGACCTCGCTCTCTGCTGCTGCAGCTGCTGCTTGGTCTGATCCTTCCTGCTCTGCTGCTGCCTTCTCTGCTGCTGCCTGCTGTGTGGCCCTGCCCTTCTCGATGCGCTCCTTCGCGAGGTTCTTCATGGCCAAGATCACCTTGGCTGTGGGCGCCTTGCTCCCGGCCTCCTTCACACGGTCCTCCCACCATACTGCAAACTCGTCGTTGGTCATGAGGGGCTGCACGCGCTTGCGGTCGCCATGTGGGGTGCGGTCGTTGATCAGCACGTGACAGATGCGGGCCGCGGACTTGGTCATGAACTTGAGCAGCTGCTCCTCCGGGCACTTGCTCTCATCGCTTCGCCTGATGATGCGCAGCACCTTCACAGCTTCGAATGTTATGTAGAGATTGTGCTGCTCCTTCTGGTCGCAGGGCAAGTGGCGTGTAAGCCAGCTGTCGCCTGCATCGCCCTCCTCGTCTTCGTCCCCAGCGACCTGCCCCAGACAACGCCTCTTAACTATCGGGTGCTTCCTGATGGAATCAATCCATGATGTTGTGCCGAACTTGTCTAGCATCTCCTGCGTGGTGTTCTCGTTGAAGTACTCGTATGAGTCATACATTGGGTGATCAATCACGCTGTTCTCCACAAGCGTCTTGTATCCTGTCGCAGTAAGCTCAGCTAGCTTTTGGAGGTATTCGTTATTCATTGCAGAGTGGTCAGACATCGCAGCAGCAGTAGTGAAACAGGTAGCCTGCGGATTCCAATGTCAGCGATTGCAGGAACAGGTCTGAGTTCTGCAGTGGTCTGATTTCTGCAGATGCGTGAAGCTGCTATATATATCATCTGCGCTCGCTAGCCACGCGTTTCGGTCACGCATGAGATACGCGGGGGGCAGCACGCGGGAGACCTACGCGGAGTTCGCTGGTATATACGGCGTATGTACTGGGTTTCTGATTGATACGTATCAACTGGTTTCTGGTTGATACGTATCAATCGGGTTCTGGTTGATACGTATCAACCCAAGGGATGTTGAACGTGCTGCTGCAGCCTCCCTGGGGAGGTTGAGAGTGAAGTGTGTAATCGCAACTTCAAAAATCACGTTGCTCCCGACCCCCCTTAGCCTGGGATTTCAGAAATCGCGTTGGTCCGTTGAACTTTCACGCAGTTTTAGCCCTAGACGTGATGATTCAAAATTCTGTCCACGAGAACTGCCTTCCGGCTAGCCTGGAAATTCAAAAATCATGTTGGTCCGTTGAACTTTCACGCAGTTTTAGCCCTAGACGTCATCGTTTTCAAAAAATTTCGCCAGGACTGCCCACCCCTTAGCCTGGGAATTCAAAAATAAAGTTGGTCTCTTGAATTTTTAGCCCGTAAACGTGATCATTTTTTCATTCGACTTGAAAAGAAAATGTGACTTCACACACCATCCATCCGAGCATCAGGGAGCGACTGGTGTTATAACAAGCGTTGCACCCTGAACCTTGGCCAGCATAGTCAGTGTCTACCCCCGCATGCTGTGCATCCCACTACGTGTCACCCGATTACCTATGTGAGCACTCCTGGCTTAGGACGTTGCTGTGGATGCTCTCATTGTGCTGGGCCGTTACCACATGCCTTATTAGTGCACACAAATGTGCGAGACACGAATGCAAGGTGCAAAGCATGCCTGCAGATGACCTGATTTCCATTGAGAGCACACATGCACATGCCATGCAGTGCATGTGCGCAGCTGCAGCATACCAACATACTGGTGTGCATTGGTGCCAACGTCGCAACATGCAAACGGCATGGCGACTCGAACACATGCGGGCGATGCATACCCAGCAGGGCATGCACCAGCTCGCGCCATACACCACATCGAGATACAATCAGCTGCAGCGCAGCAGCAGCAGCAGCAGCAGCAGCAGCAGCAGCACTGGGCTGCAGCATCGCTTGGGCTGCTGCATCGCTGCGGCTGCTGTGGCAGCTGATCTCTGCGCAGGGCCCCTGTTGCCTCCGCACCTACTGCTTTTTGCCGCACATATGAGCTGAGCACTGACCTGCAGAACGCTCAGCTTACTCTGCTGCTGCTGCTGCCAGCATACCAGTCCTCCACCACCTTCAGCCGCGTCCTGTCATGCTGGCTCAGGAAGAACTTCATCATGAAATCTGTACTTCCCCCTTGGCTGCCCTGGATGTGTCCCCCGTCACACACAATGAGGCCGTCCCGGGGACACTCCGGGTGGTGTGGGCCGTGCTCTTTGCGCACCAAGCAGCCGGCAGGGGGCGTGATGTCGATCCAGGGGTCAGAGGCCAGCCCAAGCAGGTTGATGTCCACGCGCGAGCCGCGAGGGATGATGTTGCCGCTGTCCGGGACTTCTGCATATGCTGCAGATACGTAACATTGGCAGCAGCAGTGAGAACAATGGTGCAGTAGGTTCAGTGCTAAGGCATCAGCCGCAGTGCAGAGTGTAGGCTGCAGGCTAGCAACTGCATGCAGCAGCCTTGGCCACCTGCTGGCAGTGAAAAGTGCCCAAAAGTGTGCGTAACGCATGCGCTGCTGCAAGAACCGCCATGCCAGGTCCAGCACGGTGTGTGCTGCGTGCTGTCAGCAAGCACCACTGCACGCTGTCCGGCAGCTGCATTGTGCCGCGCACTGCTGCTGAACTCCCGACACATGTGCAGCACGCAGCACCTGCCCAAGCACCAGCACCCAGCAGGTGTGCTGCAACATAAGCAGCCAACTAAACCCAACCCTCCACAACCCCACTGTTTGGACAATCCCACCCCGCATGTCCACCCCCACCCCACCCCCACCTGTGATGGCGGCGATGCCGGCATCACACCCCCCTACCACAAACACCCATGAGCTGTGCTACCACGGCAGCAGCCCTGCAACGCCTGTTCAACCCCATTTCATGTACTCACCCTCACCCACCCTCACCACCCACCCCACCCCACCTGTGATGGCGACGATGCCGTGCAGCCCCACTCCCCCCACTCGCCTCAACACATGCCGTATGCAGTCCCTCTGTTCACGCACCTGTGATGGCCGCAATCCCGGGCACCACGCGCGTCACGCTGCCGATCTGCACCCCTTTCATGCGCACAGGCGTGCCCGCCTCCAGCTTGGAGGCCTCCCTGAAGCTCATGGCAAAGCTATATGGAGAACTGCGCCGCATCGGGTTGCCCTTGGCCCAGCCCCACAGCAGCGACAGCACAGCACAGCCGCCCAGGATGAAGGCTATGAGTGTGGCGGGCGTGCGCTGCAGGCCTGACAGCAGCTGCTGCAGCCAGTGGGGCTGCCGCGGGCGGGGAGGCGGTGGGGTGGGGGTGGCGGGCTGGCGCTGCTGCCGTGAAGGGGGTGGGGGTGGTTGCTGGGCTTGCTGTGTGCGCTGCTGCTGCTGCTGCTGCTGCTGCTGCGGTAGGGATTGCTGTGGTTGTTGCTGCGACGCATAAGGCTGTTGCTGTTGCGGTTGTTGCTGCTGGCCTTGCTGAGCAGGCACCTTCTGTTGTTCTAGCTGCTTCTGCTGCTGCTTCTGCTGCTGCTGCTGTTTACTTTGCTGCTGCTGTTGCTCCTGCTGTGGCTGCTCACTCGCAGCCAGTTGGGGCACGACTGGCTGCTCTTCATGCTCCGGATCGCTGCCCCGAGCGATGCTGCTGCGAAGGCGTCTGCTTTGCAAACTGTGCTGACGCAGTGTTCGTAGCGACGTTCTGCCAGCAACGCCGTGCACGCATGAAGGTATGCGTTGCTGCACCGAAAATGATCTACCTTGCGCTATCTGCATTGTTCGGGGGCGCTGGAGCTGCCTTGTGGGGTATGAAGTGTGAAAGCAGCAGCTGAGAATGCAAGAGCCCTAGCAACACACTGTAGAACTACAGTGCTGTCTGTTTGTAGCTTGCACGACTGCTGCATACGCACACGCTGCAAGTACGCACTTTGCAGAGCCTGGGCATGTCGATGGAAGCCCAGAGTCCACTGACGTCACTGTTGTCACAGTCACAACTGCCACGCCGCGCCTCTTGCACGTTTGATGGGTGTCTAGAGATCTTTGGGGCCAGGTGTAGTGGCCTGCCATTTTGAAAACAGCACCCCATCAGACAGTGCTCCAAAAAAAATCAAGAAATGCCAGGTCAGCCATGTTGCAGATTGACAGCAAGCTGCCAGCTGCCTTCCGCTCCCGGGTGTGCAGCACTGGACCAGCTGCCTTCCGCGAATGCCAGGCGGTGTGTGCGCTGCCAGTTACTGAGCGAATTTAGGTGAACTGCTGCAGTTGCTACAGCAGGCGGCTACCATGGCCGGATGTACATGATGACACCAGAACCGCCCGGCACGTGTCACTGACAGCTGGCAGCTCATGGTGTTCAAGGTGCCGTGTGTCCTCGGCTATGACGGTGGCACCTGACCGGTGCAGCTGAGGAAGTTTCAAGCAGTACAAGGGTCAAAGAGGCAGGATTACTGCAGCACCCTTGCCTGCCCAGCATGTCACGTGGTTATTCCAGCTTGGCAGGTCACCAGGCTAGCTGGGCTGTAGCCTGACAAGTGACACTGGTACCGCAGCTGCTGCTTTGTTGTATATGAAGCAGCTTTAAGCAGATATGTCGATAATACATGGTATTATGGAAATGTCGACGGTGCAGCACCAGTATCTCGGACTTCCGCTATCAGTAATCACCTGCACTGTTGGTAACGTTCACAGCATCGCCTGCGGCCCCTGAACACATCATAGACATTGTCGGCAAACGTTGCTACTAAATTACATACAGTAAGCCGTCCAGGTTCAAGCAGCGCTGGTTGCACAGGAGGGACGTCCGTGCTTGTGCTGACTTTGCACTTCTCCAGCGATGCCGAGGCTGCAGCTTACCGTGGCGACAACCATGGTGCTAGCCCTCGCACAAACGGCAGCAGGTGTGTGATCTTGCGTGCTGCTGATGCCTGCAGCGCATCCTGCACCGTACATGCATGGTGCAGCTGATCATCAGCTGCAGCAGCTGCTGGAGCTCAGCTGCAGCTTTGCTGCAGGCTGCAGCAGCTACAGCAGCACAGCCAGTGTGCTGGTCGTGGGAGCCACCCTCTACCGCAGTGACTCGGCATGTGCCAGCATGACCTGCTGAAGCTGCACTTACTGCTGCCTGCCACACCCCAGACGTATCAGCGTCAGGCAGTCTATTGTGTAATTAACTGAAAAGACGTCGTTCTCTTCACCCGGCACACTGTGCAGCACACTCCCAGTGTCTCTATGAGCATACTGGATTTGTTTGCTGATATACAGCACATCACCAAGCAGCATCCAAGCTAACTGGTCAGCAAGAGTAATTGTGCAGCTGTCATAGCATAGTGAAAGGTCCAAACCTTTCACTATGCTGTGAACAAGGAGTTGGCAGAGTTTTTGAGCATGTGGATTCGTCTCTGCATGATGGCCAGTCACATCAGCGCCTGACCTGCCTGGCACCTGCCACTCCCCATGCAGGCCAGGGCTGCGTGTGCACCATGCAGTATTCGCCAGTGTGCGGCGCCAACGGCTCAACATACTCCAACCCATGCGCGGCAAGGTGCCGCGGTGTGCCTGTGGCATACAACGGCCAGTGCCGCAGCGGCAGCAATGGTGGCAGCGGCGGTGGCGGCAGCTGGTGGGAGCAGGAGCAGGGGCACAGGCCAGGCAGCAGCAGCAGCGGCAGTGGCTGGTTCAGCAGCCCAGTGTTCTTGCCAAGCAGCAGCAGCAGATGGGGCCCTGGCTGGCGCCGCAACCGGCTAGTTGCACACCAACCCGCCGATGTCGCTGCCGCTGCTGGTGCTGCTGCTGCTGGTGAGCAGCAGGCAGTGCCGATACATGGGCAGCAGCAGCAGCAGCAGCAAAAGCAGCAGGAGCAAAGCAAGCAGCAGCAGCAGCAGCCTCACGAGGAGGCCCGGCCAGGGGCTGGCGCTGCTGCTGCCGGTGCGCCCGCTGCTGCTGCTGCTGGGCCGCCTCCCTCCTGGACACTAGCACCCAGAGGTGAGAAGTGTGCGTAAACAGAACAGCAGCTACTAGTACCATGCAACTCAGCAGTCGACTGTTGACCGCATTCATTGGTTAGGTTTGAATTGTGGCAGCAAGCTGCACCACAGCCACTGCAGCTACGCGTGCGCAGCTTGTCATGCCTGGGCCGCTGGTCGCTACATGGGTGCCTGCCACAGCTCGCCGCAGCTGCTGGCTGACATTCACATCGTCATCATGCCCTGAACATGCTGCCGTGTTGTGGTCAGGAGACATTGTCTACAACAACAAGACTGCGTGCAACAGCCTGCTCCTCACACTGACCAGCCTGGGCGCTGCGTGGCTGCATGCACCGCCGTGTGTGCTTGTTGCTGCAGGGGACTGCGGCTGCCCGCCTGCCTATGAGCCTGTGTGTGTTGGCGGCGTCACATTCGCCAATGCCTGCACAGCAGCATGCGGCAGGCGGCGGGCGGCCATGGCATACAACGGGCCGTGTGTGGAGCAGGCAGCGCCGGCTATGCAGCCTGCATCCAACTCAGTGTCTATGCAGCGTGGCGGCAGATGGGGCTTGGGCTGGCTGTGCCTGCTGCTGTCGCCGCTGGCGGTACTGCTCAACTCCTATGACTAGAGGCTGGGTTGAGGGCTGTGCGAGGATTCGGCAGCTTGTGAGCTGGAAAATCAAGCTGCCCCCCTTTATGGCCAGCCTGATGATTGTACTACAATATTCATGGCAGTTTGAGACAATGTTTTGCACAGCCTGCCGGCTAACAGTGCATGCAGTGATAAGTCACATGCTCCAGGTTGCAGCAGCCAACGGCATCTTGCTGGAAGATGCATGGTTGGCAGCAGCAGCAGCAGCTGCCAGCTGTCGCCGCTGCTGCTGCAGCAAGCAACAAGCAGAGTCTGGCTTGAACTGGTGGCCTCAGCTGTGTGCAGCCTGAGGTCAGCAGGTGTTGGTAAGCCGGCCTGGGCGTCGAGTGAACAGGAGGCAGCGTGCACCAAGGAAAGATATGCTGTCTGCATGCCTCTGACTTATATCATGCAGGGCGGTAGAGACAAAGGAAACACTCATCGCCTTGGTGCTGAGCAAATTACAAGCAGCCAGGCTGCTAATCACTGGACAACCTGTTGCTTGAACGTACATCAGCCACCACCAGCAACGCACCAACGTGGGCAATGATCTGATCCTCTGCCACATCGGCCTTGGCACATTGTGCACTGCCATCTGGCTGTGGCAGCCCTGGTCTGATCATGAAACTGACTGCCACCTTGTTGCCCACAGCCGTATACAGCTGCGGTTAGTGTGCTGCCCTGCACGTGCCTTGAACTTGATGATTGTGCTGTGTAGATTCACCAGCTATGACTGGTCTCTGCCCTGCTGCGTTGATTGGTCAAGCCTCTCACAGCTTTGAGAGCCTGGTCATTGACATCCAAGCTGAGGCAATAGGTTGTTTGCAAGCTGCTGGTGCTGCGGCTGACTGCATCTATAAGCATTTTTAAGTGCTTCATGACACAGCAGTCAGATAGATTACGTGTTGGTCACACACTGGAGCTGCAGGCAATGCTCCTGGAGTGTTGGGCTGGCTAGGCCTGACGAGAACAGGTTGACAGCCGTAATGACGCGCACAGCTGACAAGCACTTCCATCTAAAACCAAACGTCATTTTGTTGAGTTGTCAATGTGCAAGGCATCGCAGCCGGTCATGCTCTCTTCAAACGGCAACGAGCCCAGTTTATAACATGTCAATTTGGCAGAGATCTGGTCCGCGAAGTGCGTCTACGCGGCGTACGGACATTGGCATCATAAGTGGAATCCCTTATGCAAGCTAAGTTCAAGCTCTTGCGAGGTGCTGTGCTTGACTTGGCCGGACCTTGCCCAACCCTCTACACTCTTTCTGCAATTGGCTGTTTTACATAAACTTCATTTACATCATGCAACGCTTTTGCTGACGTTGAGGCCACCAGGAGTCTGCTTGAAGGGTAGCAGAGAGGCATAGCATGCAAGCGGGCAATGCATGCCTGTTTTCAAGCAGAAACCCAGCATCGAGCGATGTGAATACACGATCTTCGTGTCGGGGCCAGCAGCTGCGCCCCAGGCACCCGTCGGCATGTCCCCAGCAGCAGCAGCAAGCTGTGTTGCAGGTAGGTTTTCAGCTGTCTGTGTGGCAAGGACAGCTTGCTTCAAAACGTCTACCAATGGCCTTGCTTGCTGAACAGCCACATCTTATCTCGATGTGATAGCAAACATGTGCTCAGCGTGGGTTGTGGCGCATGTCTCTGTGTTCTCAGGCATGCCGACGCCATACACGGTGCAACACAGCAGCATCAGCAGCAGCATGGCAGCACACAGCTTCAATCCTGGAGCCAGGATTGCAGCTGGATGTGCAAGAGCTGCTGGAAGAGCAGCAGCGGCACAGCAGCCACGCAGCAGCAGCGCCACCAGGGCATGCCAGCACTGCAGCCAGCAGCGGACCTTTGCAGGACTGCTTGTGCAACGGGCACAGCCGCGGTGCCAGCAACGCCGCCAGTAGCAGCAGCTACCTAGAAAGTCTTACCAGCAGCAGCAGCAGCGACGGTGCGTCGTGCCAGCATCAGCAGCATCACAGCAGCAGGCTAGATAGCTTGGCGGAGGTGCTGCTTCTGCCGGATGCTGCTTTGAGTAGCAGTGACAGTGCAGCAGCAGACAGCCCCGTCCTTGCGGTCAACGTTAGTGCAGCTGTGGATGCGGCTGATGATGCAGCCGCTGCTGAGCGTAGCAAGAGCAATGGTACCAGTAGGGTCTCAAAGCACAGGAATAGGCATGTGGCTGGCAGTGAGCAGCAGCAGCAGCAGCAGCAGCATTGGCAAGTTGTACAGCCAGCAGGCCTGCCGTCGCATGAGCCGCAGCACCAGCAGCACCAGCAGCACCAACAGCAGCAGCATTGGCAGCGGCAGCAGTGGCAGCCGCACAGCTTGGTGGATGTGTCAGCAGACCATGAGCAGTATGTAGCAGAGCACTTGGCCTGGCAGCAGCAGCAGCAGCTGCCTGAGCTGGCAGCGTCAGAGGGACAGGGGCTGCCACAGCAAGCGCATGCAGAGCTGCAGCAGCAGCAGGTGGTGGAGCAGCAGCAGCTCAGCCCACGGCTGGATCAACTCCAGCAGCAGCAGCAGCAGCAGCAGCAGCAGCAGCAGCAGCAGCAGCTGCTGCAGCAAGTTCAGGGGTTGCAGCACAGCCGCATGGCCAGCTTGCAGCAGCACCAGCAGCGTCACATGCTCCAGCACCCACAACTCCAGCAGCAACTGCCCCAGCAGCAGCAGCAGCAGCAGCAGGTGCAGCAGCAGCAGCAGCAGCAGCAGCAGCTGCACTGGCAGCACGCGGCGCGGCTGCAGCAGGCGCAGGCCTCGCAGTGGCTGTCTGGCCGCATCGCTGCCGCTGCCAGCTGGCGCGAGGTGGCGCTGCTGCGTGACGAGCACGAGGGCGGGCCCGGCTGGCTGCCGCAGCACGGCGTGCTGCTGCTGGTGCAGCTAGACCAGCTGCTGCTGCTGGCGCCTGGGCTGGGCGGTGCTGCTGTGCCTGCAGCGCGGCATGAGCAGGCGGAGTATGTGGAGCTGGTGCAGAGCCTGGTGAGTGGCGCTGGGTGGCTGCTGTGGATGCACACTTGCAAAGTGGATGCTTTTGCAGTGCTGCTGAGTGCTTTGTGGAAGTGTGGAGCTGGTGCAGAGCCTGGTAGTGCTGGCTGAGTGATGTTGTTGTTAGTGTGCTGCTGAGAGCTGCTGTGTGTGCTGTGTGCGTGCGGTGTGACAGCAGGGTGGTGCAGAGCCTGGTGAGTGCTGGCTGGCTGGCGTTGCAGGCGCACAGTGGATGCTGTTACTGTGCTGCTGGGTGCTGTGTGCTTGTTTTTTGACAGCAGAGCCTGGTGAGTGTGGTTGGCTGCTGCAGGTGCACAGTCAAAATGTTCAAAAGTATCTTTTAATATCTTTTTTGAGAAGGTCGCAAAGTGCTGATTGCTGCACAGTGCTGCTTGAGTTGTAAGGCTGTGTTTCAGCAGGGGAGGCTTGCTGCCCTTTGTAACGCAGCTGCAAGTGTAGCATGCAAATTGCTGATTTTTTGACTACACGTGGCAGAGGCTGTTGTGTGTAACAGCTGCAAACTAACCAGCTGTATTCTGCCGCAACGGTCTCTGTTTGTGCCCAACCTACAGCTGCGCATGGCGAGCCGGCTGATGCCGCAGCTGGGCCCCCGGGACCTGCCGCCCCTCGTGGCTGCTGCTGCGCGGCTGCCGCTGGCGCGCGTGTCCAAGCCATGGTGCGTGGCCGCCATGACGCGCGCACACCACACCATGCACCTCTCAACCTCCCACGGCATTGCCACACTCACCTGGGCACTCGCCAGACTGGGTGTGAAGTTCCGGCCGGACTTCCAGGCGAAGCTCTTGCAGGAGTTCAAGGCGAAACTTCACACCGCGAACCCCAGGGCGCTGGGCGTGATGGTGCATGGCCTGGCGGGTGCTGGCGCGCGGCCTGATGGGCTGTGGGTGGGGGTGTACCTGGCGCGCGTGCAGCAGCAGCTGCCGTGGTTCAGCGGGCGTGACCTGGCGATGACGCTGTGGGGGCTGGTGCAGCTGAGGTGAGGCGGCTGCTTTGCGGGGTGGCAGAGCATGGTGGCAGCAACAACCAGCCAGCCTATGCGCAGTACCAGCATGAGGTAGTAGGGATGAAGCGGCGGCCTACATTCGAGTTTGGTTGCTTGAGCGGATGTGGTGCAGGCCACTGGCAAGGCGCGTCAGGTCATGCGGCACATGCAGCCGTTTCCTGGATTGCCGAGCTGATGACGCTGTCGTTTGTGCAGACTTTTGTGCTGCTGAGCCTGCTTTGTGTGCTGACACATGCTGCGCTGCTCTCCGCTGCTGCAGGCACGCGGTGCCTCCGCCCCTGCTGTCAGCAGCGCTAGTACGCCTCACCGCCACGCTGCCGCAGTGCAGCGGCCATGAAGCTTCCCTGGCAGTGTGGGCACTGGGCAAGCTGGGCCACACCTTTGGCAGCGGCAGCAGCAGCAGCAGCAGCAGCAGCAGCAGCAGCAGCAGCCAGCCGTCACCCGCTGCAGGCAGCAGCAGGGAGCGGCAGCAGCAGCGCGCCAGGCAGGAGTGGCACGGCGGCCTGGGTAAGCAGCAGCGGCGGCTGCTGGCTGGCCTGAAGCCCAAGCTGGCAGGCATGTCAGGCAGGGACCTAGTCACACTGCTGTATGGGCTGGCACTGCAGCACGCCACACCTCCAGCTGCCTGGCAGGCTGCTGCGCTGGCTGCGCTGCTGCCGCGGCTGCGCCAGCTGGACGGCCAAGGGCTTTCTAATCTGCTGCTGGCGCTGGGGCTGCTGAAATGGCAGCCGGGGCGGCAGTGGCAGCTGGCCTTCTGGGAGGCGCTGGTCACGCAGGTGCAGCTGCCGCAGCAGCAGCAGCAGCAGCAGCAACAGCAGGGCAAGGCGCGACAGCGGCAGCAGCAGCAGCAGTGGCAGCAGCAGCAGGGCTGGCCTGCATCGGCGCCTCAGGCCTGGGCTGCTGCTGCAGGTCCTGCGTCACACCCCGGCCCTCACACTGCACTCGCTCAGGCCCTGCAGCAGCAGCAGCAGCAGCAGCAGCAGCAGCAGCAGCAGCCTGGCTTTGCGCCGCGCAGCTGGGAGCTGCTGCTGGAGGGGCAGCGCCTGCTGGGATGGAGGCTGCCGCTACAGCAGCTGGCACTGCTGCAGCGCCACGGGCAGCTGCACCGGCTGGGCCAGGCACAGCTGGGCAGCTGGGCAAGGCAGGCGGGGCTGAGTGCGGCGGCAGCAGCAGCAGCGGGCGCAGCATCGCTGGAGCCTGCTGGTGGGGGGCGCAGTGGCGGCCAGCAGGCGAGGCCACGACAACAGCAGCAGCAGCAGCAGCAGCTTGCGAATGTGCAGGCGCAGCGACGAGTGCAGCAGCAGCAGCAGCAGCACGGGAGCACCACCAGCATCAGCAGCAGCAGCAGCAATGGGCGCAGCGCAGCAGGCAGTGTTGCCGTGCAGCAGCTGCGTGTGCTGCCTCCCGTGCAGCTTCCAGTCTCACACCCAGCCGCCGTGCCGCAGGCGGGCAGTGCAGCAGCTGGCCAGTCCCCTGGCTCATGAGTGTTGTGAGCGTTGTGTTGTGCTTGTAGAACTAGGTAGTGGCATGTGGCTTTGTCCCCCGGGCTCCTGGCTCATGAGCCTGTTGTGGATGGCGCTGCATCCGATGAGTCAGCGCATGCTGCACAAGCTGTGTGGAAGTTGTGTGTGCTGTGTGCTGTGTGCTGGCACATGACCAGGTTGGCAGCACTGACTGAGAGGCAGTGATGGCAGCAGCTGGCGCCAGCACTGTGCAGCATGAAGGGAGGTGGAGAGCCTGAGCACTGCACAGCTGCCACAAGCTGCCACAAGCAAGGCGTGTATGTACCACAAGCAGCGCGTTCGCGATAGTGTTGCAGACACTCGCCAATGGTGTTGTGAGCATCTTGTTGTGCCGTAGCATTAGATAGGGGCTGAGTTCGTCGTGGGTAACACTGTAGACTTTCACAAGGATCAAAGTACATGTACATGGCTTTGCATTCTTCCTCGGATCTTTGCGGTCTAGGGCATCGTAATATTGTCACATGACACAACATGCGTGTTACATGGACGAGTCCAGCTCAGCTAAGACTGTCTCACTTTGACGTTGGTTTTGACCGGCAGCTAGCCCACAGCCAGAGCAGCGCACAGGCTCGACAAGCACAACGCTGTGAACTCAAAAGTTGTCAATTTGCACTTCAACCATTGCGCTGTGTGCAGCTGGCCCAGTGACACTGCGCTCAGCATGCACGTACATCATCTGGATGAACCATCGTCTGAATTGATGCTCTGCGCATCAATAGCTCACTGCATCCACCGACATGAAGGCAGGGACTCAGCCCGGCATGCAGGGGGAGGCGGCACAGCCCACAAGCCATATGGGCATGCATGGGCCTCATCCTCCCTGAAACTAGTGTGCTTAATCCTGAGCCGTAAGCAAGTTCGCTACAATACACACATCACCGCCGCTGCTACAACACCCGCCTCGCCGACATGCTGTCGACAGGCGCGGTCACCGCGCACACCACCATGCTGCCACACACCGTGACCATCGCAACTGCTGCACTTCACAAGTGCAAGGACACAGTTAAACAGTGCTGAAATGCGCTAGGAGGGACAATGCAGCATGCAGGGACCCTGCTGCTGCTGCTGCTGCCGCTGCGAGGAGCAGCCCTGGGCAAGCAGCAGTACCAGGGGCCTGGCAGCCTCAAGATGCATTGTTGTTGAGTCCGGCATGCATTCAAGTGCAACCAAGCTGGCCGCCGGCCGGTTGAGGCGCGGCTGCAGGAAGGTGCAGCAGCGCCACGCTTGCACGCACAGAAGGCTGTGGCAGCAACACAGCATAGCCTGCCTTGGGCGGCGCAGGCGCCCAGGGCTGACACGTGCAGAGACACAGCATGGGAGACGAGAGCAGAACATCACATCACATCACATCACATCACAGCACAGCACAGCACAGCACAGCTGGCCTTGTGCGACACCGGCGCCCAGGGCTGACAGCTGCACGCACACAGAGAGAGCTTCCAGCTGCCAGATAGCGCCACCAAGAACACCAACCAATCAGCCAGCACAGCCAAGCAACAATTACCTGACGCAGCAACTTGCTGCTTGCCGCGACCTGCCTGCACTACATGGCATCTGGCGCTACGCAGATGCACGAGTGCGCAATCCCTCCGCTGAAACACCAGCACGGCACCATGCACACCGCCTGCAGCATATGCACAGAGCTGCTGCATGACCTGACCACAGCAGCAGCAAGCCACACACACACACACACTTGACCATGCTCTGCACGTGACACACAAAGTGACAGCCCAAGACAACTATAATTCGCATGCTGTGCTGCTGTCTGCAGTTGTGGTGCAGCTGAACAGCACGCAGCGCAGATACAGCACACACAAATGTGTAGGCGTGTGCAGCAGCTGTGTGACCACGTATGGTATGAGGCCAGCAGCCGGCAGTTTGAGCCGGAGCCAGCCTGCTGCAATGCTGCGCATATATGCTTGCTGTGCAGTTCATGACAGAGCAAGCCAGCCTCTGGATGTCCTGAGCACTCTCATCAATGTGTGTGTCCATTGCAGCTGATATCTTCAACCTGACGCGCTGGCATAGAAAGGCCGCGGGCAGGCAGCAATGGCATGCAGAGTGCTTGGCCACTCCATTGCTGCGCAGCAAAGCTTGACTTCTGCTCAAATAATCTGCTCACAGCCAGAAGCCCAGTGAAGAACAGCAGCTAGCGGCCACAGATGTTCCGAATGCAAAAGCAGCCTCTCAATTCCCTGCCGCCATTCTCCGCGTCTCCGCAGCTGTAATCCTGAGACGACTGCACGCACACACAATCCAGGTATACCTCATAGCTGTTCGTGCTGCGAGGAAACCCGTACGTTTGACCCAGGTCAACAATACAGACGTAACATGACCACATCTCCGCAGCTGCATTTCTGAGACTACTGCGCAGCACGCATAAGCCAGGTATAACCCAAATGCTGTTGGTACTGCTGGCAAACCACACACCGGACGGTTGACCCAGGTCAACGATACAGACATAACCTGCAGCAGGACGGCATTCGCCTACTGTTCTGTTGCGCTGCAACGCTGCTGTGCGTACTGCCACCTATGCCAGCAGACAAATTCCTGAAACCACCCGAAGCCAATCCCGCAACAACGTGTGATCAAATGCAAGGCAAGGTGACAGCTTCAGCATACCCACAGCCGGCACAGCCTTGCCACATGTTGTGTGGCTGCTTGCAAGCCAGCAATCATGCGTTGCCTGACAGCGCTGCTCGGCCAATTTCCTTATCACGCTGCAGCCAGGCAGGCAGGCATGCAATGCTGTGTGCTTGAGGCAAGCAGGCGGTGGCAGCAGGCGCCTGTCAGGCCATCATCGTCATCATCATCATCGTCATCATCATCATCATCATCATCATCACATCATCATCATCATCATCATCATCATCATCATCATCATCATCATCACATCATCATCATCAGACTACATCATCATAATCTTCATCAGACTACCAATCAAGCCATAGCAATAACCTGAAGCTGGCCTGTCAGTTCGGGTGTGCCGGGTGGCGTCACAGCCGCTGCTGCTGCTGCTTGCAGTTGCGCGCGTCACAGCCGCTGCTGCTTCTTGCAGTTGCGCGCAATGGCTGCCATCAGCTCCTGCCGCGTGCAGGGCTTGCTGAGGTGGTCGTCAGCGCCGGCTGACAGGCTGTCCTCCACACTCTGCGCCGCAACCTGCAGCAGCAGCAGCAGCAGCAGCAGAGTGGTTCACGTACAGCCGCGCAGGGAGTCCACACATCAGCAGCAATATCGGCAGCAGCAGGAGAAAGGGGAGGAAGCAGAGCACCACAACGCAGCACTGGCAGCTGCAGCAGCTGCATGTGATGTTGTGATGGCACCCAGAGCTTGCTGCTGAGCGGCGTTAGCCGCATAAACTTTATGCAAGCACGAGCCGTCCCAACACCAACAGCGCATGCATGCCTCCAAATAGAGGCGAGCACAAAGCTGTCAGCCGTCATTGTAACCCAGCAGCGACAAGGCCACCCCCCACCTGTGCTGTGAGCATGACGATGGGCAGGTGCAGCCCACTGCCTGCCATGGCGGCACGGATGCGGCGGCACGTCTGCAGCAGCAGCAGCAGCAGCAGCAGCAGCAGCAGCAGCAGCAGCAGCAGCAGCAGCAGCAGCAGCAGTCAATAAAGCGTGGAGCACCAGCCGGGACACACGGCACAATGACACATGCCATGTACCACCTGCACAGCCATGCTAGTTGCACCCCTTGCTACAAACTCCATAGCAGCACAGCAGAAGCAGCTGCCCAGTTGGTCTGCTGCTGCTGCTGCTGCCAGTCTCGCCTCACCTCCCGACCATCCATGCCTGGCATCGCCACCTGCATAGGAAGCAGCAGCAGCAGCAACAGCAGTGAAGCAGCGGCGGCGGCCATTAGTCTAGCTGATAGCGTCGGCTAGAGCAGCTGCAATGAGATATGCCCTATTGTATGTTGCTTGTTGTGCAGCTGCAACTAAAAGCCTGGCGGTACTGCCACGCAGAACACTTGTGGCCCCACAACTACACATACAGACGCACAGTATAGTGCAACCAAGCAAGAGTGACCCAAAGTGAGTGGGTGAGCGAGTGACTACCCAGGCAGCTCTCGCTCCTGGGTAAGTCAAGGCTGGAGAAGGCGTGTGTGGCCAGGCGCGGCGCCCCTGCGCTCCACGCCCTCTACCTGTGGGCAAAAGTGACTGGATGCACCACTGTTCACACCCCACTCACATCCAGCAGCACCAGGTCAGGCAGCAGCTCACAGGCCGCCAGGAAGGCCAGCGTGGCGGCGCCACTCATCACGTGCACCAGGCTGAAGCCAGCAGCCTCCAGCAGCAGCGACAGCACCTGACAGCAGCAGCAGCAGCAACCAGCAGCAGCAGGCGCAGTTCGCAACTCAGCTGCTGCCCAGGTGCTGCATAGGCGGCACTGCTACACTGCTAACAGGACTCCCTATAATCGTGACTTACGCAGGACTGATCAGCATACCTGCGCGTGAAAAGTACTTACAGTGCCCAAGCACGAAAGTTATGCACACATCCCTGTGGCATACATGTGCTGTTTCCTCCTCAGACACATGAGTATGTTCGAGGCTCAAAGCCTGAAACGCCTGCCTGAAACACCAAAGCCCCGCCCCACCTGGTGGTTTAGTGGGTCGTCCTCCACCACCAGCAGCAGCTTCAACAAAACTTGCCAGCATACATGAGCAGGTCTGAAGACAAATACAAACCCTGAATCAACCCACCCCACCCCACCTGGTGGTTCAGCGGGTCGTCGTCCACCACCAGCAGCTGCACACGCCCACTCTTCACCTGGCTGTGGAACTGCATCGCAGGAATGCTGCTGCGCTCACGACTCAGCTGCTGCTGCTGCTGCTGGCTGCCGCCCTGCGGCCAGCGCTGCATGTGCGGCAGCGCTGCTGCTGCCTGCTCGTCAGCCAGCACTGCGGCAACATCACTCCGCCTGCCAGCCAGCGGGCTAGGCACCAGCGGCTGCTGCAGCGCCCAACTATCATCATCGTCACCGCCATTGCCATCATCCACTCCATCCGCGTTATCACCATCATTGCCTCCAATGTTGCCGCCGCCGTCGTGCATGTTATCCCACCCAGCAGCAGCAGCAGCAGCAGGGCTGCCGCCGCCAGCAGCAGCATCCCGCAAGCTGCCGCCAGCCGAGCGCATCCTGCCGCCGCCGCCGCCACCAAAGCCTACTGATGCCGCCAGCCCGGCCAGCTCAGCAGCCAGACTCCCCATAGCCCCCATGGCCCCTGTGCCGCCCACAGCAGGCGCGCTACCGCGCCTGCCGCCGCCAGCCGTCGCAACAGCAGCGGAGTAGCTCGCGGCGACAGCAGCGCTGCCCATGGCCAGCACCGCCTGCCTGTCAGTCAGCAGCCGCCGCTGGCCCGCGCCGCCGCCCGCAGCGCTGCGCGACGCTGCTGCGCTGGGGCTGGGGCTGCTGCTGCCCATAGCTTTGGCGCTAACAGCAGCAGCAGCAGCAGCGAGTGTGTCTTCCTCTGGCGCTGGCACCTGTGCTGATGCCTGCGCTGCTGCCCCTGCTGCTGCTGCTGCTGCTGCTGCTGCCTCTGGCGTGTAGAGTGGCAGTGAGAAGGTGAAGGTGGTGCCGCTGCCCACCACGCTGCTGGCGGAGATGCTGCCCCCCATGGCGTCAACAAGCTGCCGCACAATGCTCAGCCCCAGGCCCAGCCCGCGCTGGCTGCGGCTGATGTCAGTGTGCACCTGCAGCAGCAGCAGCAGCAGCAGCAGCAGTGCGGTTTGAAGTTCATGCAACAGAAACAGCTCTGCTGCTACTGCCGTCTTCCACAGAAGGTGATTCGTGGCATTAATGCAAGCCCCAACACCTGCTTGAAGGCCTCAAACACACATATAGCTAGCCCACGCAAGGTGCTGAACCATGCAACATCCAACCGGGCTGCTGCTGCTGCTGCCGGTCATGGTGTCAGTGCAAGCCGCCGCACCTGCTCAAAGGCCTCATTCACATATACTGCCCGACCATATGCAAGGTGCCCAAACCATGCGACATCCATGGCCCTGCTGCTGCTGTTGCTGCTGCAACCACACCTGCTCGAAGGCCTCAAACACCGCCTGCAGCTTCTCCTCAGGAATGCCCAGCCCGGTGTCCTCCACTGACACCAGCACCACCTCCTGCGGGCCGGCAGCAGCAGCAGCAGCAGCAGCAGCAGCAGCGCCGCTGCCGCTGGGCTTGAGGCGCGCGCCGCTGCTGCTGCCTGGCCTGCTGCCTGCCCTGCTGCTGGCGCGGCTGCTGCTGCTGTTGTGTGGGGGCTGGCGCCCTACCCGTGCTGATATGGTGATAGTGCCTGCCTCGGTGAACTTGGCTGCGTTGCTCACCAGGTTGTTCAGCACCTGGCCCAGCAGCAGCAGCAGCAGCAGCAGCAGCAGTGACACGCGTGACGCAGGCGCATGCAAGCGCACTCAGCTTTGGCAGCAGGACACCAACAAGCCTACACGTATTGTCCAGCATGCAGAAGTTGAAACCGCTTGGCGATGCAGTGCTGGGTAGCGGCAGGCGGCGCACAACACACACTATGCAATAAGGATTCAGTGTAGCGCTCGGTATTGCGTGCTGCTGCGAGCAGCAGCGCACCTGCACGGCCCTGTCAGCATCCCCCAGCACCTCCAGCTCCCGCATGCCAAGCACACTCCATGATGATGCGCAATGATACTACTGCTGCTGCTGCAGCCCATAGTGCGCACCTGCACGATCCTGTCAGCACCCCCCAGCACCTCCAGGTCGCTGCATAATGCTAGGCACACTGCATGATATTCAAACATTAAGCCGATGTTGCGGCTCACTGCCAGTATCCTTACCTGCACGACCCTGTCAGCATCGCCCAGCACCTCCAGGTCATGCATGCCAAGCCCAAGGGTTTAGGGTTTGCATAATGATGAGCAATTCGCTGCTGCTGTGATGAGAGCATTATAGCAGCGCACCTGCACGATGCGGTCGGCGTCGCCCAGCACCTCCAGGTCGTGCGGCACACGCGTCACCAGCCGCAGCGCACGGTCGCGAAGCTGCAGCAGCAACACCAAGGCAGGGACAGAGACAGCACAGAAGAGCTTCAGTTCAGGCCACGCTGCAAGCCATGCGCACACTATATATGGACAGCGCTGCCAGCAGCCACTACAGTTGAATGAGCCTGTGCACTCTGCGGGTCGTGCAGCTGCAGCGGTGGCTGCACATGCATAGAGCCACAGCAGGGGCGGCAGGGGGCAGCAGCAGGGGGCAGCAGCAGTGCAGCAGTGTTGGCCAGGCAACAGCACAGGCTGCACGCACCTTGCTCTGCTCCCCTGGCACTGCCCTTGCGTAGTGGTACCGCCGCGTTGCTGACCGCACGGGGAACAGGAAAACGGGCATCCAAAAAGGAAAAAGGAAAAGCCACATCACGCACCAGCGGCCTGCTGATGTCTGCCACCTCCTCCACCAGGGGCCATGCAGCTACGAAAATTGCAAAACTGCGCACCAGTGGCCTGCTGATGCATGCACAGCACATTCAACGGCATGCTTGCTGCCACGTAGCTGCCAAAGTTGCAGAAATTGCTTACCAGCGGCCTGGATATGTCCGCCACCTCCTCCACCAGGGGCCGCAGCACCACCCTGCCCCGTGCCAGCACCAGCCGGCTGTGCTGGAGCGCGGCGGCGTCCAGGATGTCGTTCACCAGGCTCAGCAGATGCAGCCCTGCAGCAGCAGCAGCAGCAGCAGCAGAGGCAACAGTGAGGTGCACAGCACAACCAGACGCAAAGTGGCACAGCCAGGCTCAGCAGGCGCAGCCCTGGGCAGGCAGCAGGCACAGCAGCAGCAGGAGCAGCAGCAGCAGAGCCAGCAGCAGGCGGACCAGTGTGTAGCCGTTCAATGACCAGCCAGCCGCAAAGTGGCGCAACCAGGCAGTAGCAAGGCGCCGCCCCTCGCCACACACGCCTTCTCCAGCCTTAACTTACCCAGGAACTGCAGAGCTGCCTGAATAGCCACTCACTCACTCACTCAAGGCAGCGCCGGGCAGGTGGCAGGGCGGCGCCCTTGAGCACTGCGTGAATCTGGCAGCTGCCCTGCATTGGCTTGTGCAGTGTCAAGCTCAGTGTTCAAGCAGCAGCATTGACAGCGTGTGTGGGCAGCAACTCAGCGCCGGCCCCACCTGAGGTGCGGATGAGTGCCAGCCCCACCTGAGGTGCGGATGAGTGCCAGCCCCACCTGAGGTGCGGATGAGTGCCAGCCCCACCTGAGGTGCGGATGAGTGCCAGCCCCACCTGAGGTGCGGATGAGTGCCAGCCCCACCTGAGGTGCGGATGAGTGCCAGCTGCTGCCGCGTGGCTGGCGGCAGCACGTTCGGCGCGGCCGCCGGCCCCGCCTGCTGCGCCAGGTCGCTGTTGTGCAGTGCCGCCTCAGACAGGCCTGCAGCAACATGCACAGCGGCAACGGCAGCGGCGAGCAGTAAGGACTGGTCGGGCTCCGCATGTTCGAATGTGGCTGCACATGACGGCGTGCACTGGACGCCGCTTTCTGTGCGTGTGGGAACAGCTGGCCGCAAAGCACATGGAACATGCTTTATTGATGCTGCAGCTGCAGCTGCACAAGCACAGGTGCTGCCGCAAACGCAGAAACAGCGCTTTGTGTGACGTGCACTGCGCTGATGGCCAGCATGGCCTAGGTCTAGACTGCAGGAGGGCAAAAAAACAAGCAAGACCCCCCGCATCCCTGACCTCCCCTAAAACACTGCGCGCACCTATGATGCCGTTGAGAGGCGTGCGCAGCTCATGGCTCACGCTGCTCATGAAGGCATCCTTCTGCGCCACCAGCGCCCGCAGCTCAGCGATGAGCTGCTGCCGCGACTGCGCCTCGATGCTGCGCATGAGCGCCAGGCGGCGCATGTCGCGCGTGACAAAGTTGGAGAAGAGCAGCACCGTGGAGATGAGGATCTGGCGCGGCAGCGGGGGCAGCAGCAGCGGCGGCAGACAGCAGTAAGGTCAGCTGGCTGCGTCACTGGCAGGTTAACAAGTAGCAAGCTGTTGCTGGACACTGTTTGGCCGCTCAAGGGGCACCAGCGCAGCACCATGCCTCTGACCAGGTGACATCCGCCCCTCCAACTGTGCGCACACCACAACAGCAGCCGCAGCCAGCTCAGGCGGATTTAGAATTGCCACAGCCTGTGCCGAGCGCAGCTGCTACGACACACAGCACATGTCGAGTCACATCATGCTCCCCTGCTCCCTGGGCACGAACAATCTATTACAATCCTATCTGCACATGCCAGCGCAGCTCTGCTCACCTTGCAGGCCAGCTCCCCAAACAATCATGTTCAGTCATAACAAACAACCCTCGCTGCATCGAGGCGACTAGTGCTGGTACGACTAGTTTCAGCATTGTCACAAGCATGACCCCACCTTGGAGGCCAGCTCCGCCCACAGGTATGCTGCCTCCTCCTGTGCAGGGCTGAGCAGCCCAAAGGAGCCCAGGTCCCAAACCACGCCAAACGACCCGTACGTCACCTGGCGCGGCAGCAGCAGCAGCAGCAGCAGCAGCAGCGGCGGCAGCGGCGGCAGCAGCAGCAGCATGCAACAGCAGTCACACCGGCATCAGCACTCCAGCCATCAGAACAGCCAGCACACACAGCAGTTGTGTGTTGCAGAGGTGGGGCTCACACACTAAGTCAGGCGCAGCTGCCGCGCCAGCGCTGCGCACGTACTGCTGTGAACTATCCAGGGGTGAGCCATGTGCTGCAGCCATGTGCTGCTGCTGCTGCTGCTGCTGCTGCTGCCGCCTCACCAGCGTGGACAGGTAGACGAAGGCAGCGATGTTCTTGCTGTACTGCACAGACAGCCTGCAGTGACACAAGCAAGCAGCAGCAGCAGCAGCGATTGCAGTGGGTCAGAAGGCAGGCGCACGTGTGCCGCAACGCTGTCACCTCACAACTGCAGCAAATCACTTACCACCCAGCTGCAACAGAGTCAGCTGCATAGTGCATGACTGCAGACGCTATGTCCCCATGCAACCACACATCCGCTGCACTGTGCCAGGCTGTCACGTGGCGCCAGGCGAGCTGCGCTGCATTGTGTGCTGCCACTCACTCTTTCAACCCCGTGTGCAGGAACATCAGCACGGGGATGAGCGCGCAGTGCACACACCCGCCCAGCAGCACTGCAGCAGCAGCAACAGGCAGCAGAAACAGCAGCAGCAGCAGCAGCAGCAGCAGCGTTAACACAGCAGCACTGAGCAGCAGATCACACTTCAAAGCTGCCAGCGCATGCTTGCAGGAGTTTGCTTGAACATGCCGGGACAGCTCAGCCAATTGCAACCGACATGCTGGCTGTTGCTGTGCCAGCTATAGGCGCTTGCCACTGCAATATATCAACTGCACGCCGCAGCTCATGACTCCCCCTGCACCTACTGCTGCTGCTGCTGCTGCTGCACTTGCTGCTGCCTGCTTGCGCACCAGCTGGCTGCCAGCCAGCCTGGGCTGTGCCTGCCGCCATAGCCCTTACAGCCCGCCAAGCCCACCTTGCGTGACGCCGCCAGACAGCTTGGCCACTGCGCCCAGGCCCAGCTGCACCTCATGCAGCAGGATGATGCTGTACATCTGCACGGTCGGCAGCAGGACATCAGCGCGGCATGCAGTGCGTGAGGCGTGCATGCGGCAAAGAGGCATCACCAGCATGGCGCACAATGCATCATGCCGTCACAGCTTCACAATGCCAGGGCAGGTGAAACACCCACAGACTGCTGCTGCTGCTGCTGTGCTGCGTTGTACAGCGTGCCTGGCCCCCCACCTGCTGCGTGGTGATGCTGTTGGACACGCTCTTGATCAGGTACATCACTGCAGGGGTGGTGTGCATCCAGCACACGTAGCGCTGCAGGTTCACGCTGCAGCCGGCAGCAGCAGCCAGCAGCAGCAGTGCAGCAGTGTTGAGCAATGCTGAATGCCAAGCCTTGTTACAAGAATCTAGAACTAACATTGAAGTTGAACCGCGGGGGTCAAGCTTGGTCATGGCAGCGGCTTTCTCAGCAGCTGCAGCACTGGCAGAAGCAACGCACAAAGCAGAAACACATGTGTGTGCAATCTTGCCGCCTGCCGCACCACAAGCTGCAGCAGTAACGACGGCAAAGCGCTTGCCAGCCAGCCATCCAGCCAGCCTTGAATGCCAGTTGGAACACAGCCGCTACACCGCAGCTGCCGCACTGCTGCCGTGCTGCACTGCGTCCTCTGCAACCTGCTACTGCAGGTCACGCTGGCATCTGCTCGATGCTGCAACTGCCCATGCCAAGCTGCACCTCAACATATGCCACACTGCCATGCTGCTAAACTGCCTGATAACAAATGAGTCATATGCTATGCGTCATGCAAGTCGCATGCACTCACAGCCGCCCGTTTGCCGCCTGTGCCACCACCGCCTTGCCGCTGGCCATGAGCACGCTGCTCAGGAAGGGCAGGCCCTTGATCCAGGCAGGCAGCAGCGTCAGCTCCAGCCTGCTGCTGCGCGCGTAGAACAGCACAGCCAGCAGGTCCAGCGCAAACGCGGTGCCAAAGGCAGCGCAGGACAGCAGGTGGTAGCCCAGCGGCACCTGATGCAGACGCAGCAGCAGCAGCGGCGGCAGCAGCAGCGGCAGTGTAAGTGAGGTATCTGTGGAAGTGGAACAGCCTGTGTGCAGGGTCGTCTTGTTGCGGTATGTCGATGGCAACGCTGCTGCGCGGTGTGGTTTGGCAGCCTGGTTCTACGGGCAATGTGCCCGTGTACGCCAGCAGGGCATCTGCAAGTGAATAGTGTTATAAAGCATGGCTGCAGCCGCATGTGCAGCTGCTGAGCTTGCAGCTGCCGGGCAAGCCACCGTTGTGCATGCACCAGCAGTGATGCAGAGAGCAGCAGGCAGCGTAACGTGCAGCATAGGAGTGCGGCTACAGTGGGTACTAGACAGGCAAGGGGCACACACTGCCAGTTGGCCTATTCTGCAACTGCAGCTGATGCCTTGCTGCGGTTCTGCTGCTGCTGCCACAGCATACCTGTGAGCAGAATGCTTCTGCCAGTCCAGGCCCTCCCACCAGCTGGTGCAACAGGAGGGTGCATGATGCATACGAGAGCACCAGGTGCCTGCACAGCACGCCACAGCATGTTCACCACAATGTTTGCCCTGCCTTGTCTGCACCACGAGTGTTCACTGCTGCTCCTAGTGCCGCAGCTCAGGGTCCGCCTTACGTGAACCAAGACAGATTGAGGGGCTCGCTACGAGTCGATAAGCTCCTCATTTCATAGGTGCGCGCCACAATCGCTCAGAGCAGGGTCCTCATCACAAGGTCCGACCCACGTGCGCCATATTGATCGTCAAAAGCCCAGCTACACAGCAAGTACCTGTCAGCAAATCATTTCAAATATGGAGGTCAAACCGCCGGCTGGTCATTCGGTGAACCTAGTTAGGGTCGTACAATTACCACCCTTCAAACTGCTGACATTTGTCCTGCAGTTGGTGCCTCCTGCCCGTGACTCTGAGCCATGGATCACGCAAGAGTTGCGAAATGGGGACTATACAAGATCAGCTTGATGTTGTGTTGCCTAACGCATATTGCGTGCTGCGGGTGTGCAGGCAGGCTCAGCCTTGGCTGTCCCCAGCCGTTACTAAACGGTGTAGTACAACAGCTGTCACACCTTGTCACACCAGGCTGGCAGAGCAACGGACTCCAGCGCAGTACTGGTACACTGAGTGGCTGCCGCAGGCACGCTGCAGCAGCCTTGAAGCCGTGGCTGCCCAGCTGCGGCTGCCACCGTGGAGTGTGACACTGGCAGCCAGGCTGTGCAGCATTTGACGGTGCATGTAAAATGACGAATACTAGACAAAGCCAGGACCCCGAAGGACGCTGGTCATGCATGTCATAAGTGCGAGCATGAGGAAGAGTCTCGTGCGGCACAGGCCTGACCATGCCGCAGACATGTTGCCTCCTCGAACAGAAGTGTCACACTTCTGGCAACGGTTGCCTTGCAGCCGCCAGCCAGCATGAAGGGCGTGGCCCAACAGAGCGCGGCGCCAAGCGACGCCGGCGGCCTGCAGGAGGGGGTATACCTCTACTTTGAGCGCAGCCAATACCGTGTTGATGGCATGGCAGACAGGCAGGCATTGTCAGGTTGGGCAGGCAGCCAGGGTAAGCTGCCGCAAATGTCACTGGCCTGCATCACATGGGCTGTGCAGCAACTATTGCCATGATCATAATCATTTCGGTATCCTGGCTTTGTCTAGAATTCGTCAATTCATCAGTGGCCACTGATGAACATTATTATGGTAACGTTGCCCATGGCTTGTGGCGTGTTGTCCACCTTTAGACCACCACGGCACATGTTATAGTCCTGCCATGGTTAACGTAGATAGCTCACACGACACCGTCAGTCAGCACACTGTTCAGGCAGCAGTGAAGGTGGAAGATTTGAACTTGAGGTACAGTATGACCTATGGCTCTTGCCGCCTTATTGAAAGCAGTCGGGCTGCACACGAGAGGCTTAAAATTTGACTGATGTGCAGGCTAATTTATTCATAGTCTGTATTGCAGATCGTACCTGTACAGCATCTGTCACCGAGAGGCAGCAAGCAAGACACGTCTGCTGTGTAGCCAGGTGTAGCCCGTGCCTGAGCGTAGGCAGTGCCGAAATGACGGATGACGCAGCACAGGACGTTGCTTCGGGCAGCAGGGCCGCTTCTGTCATGCAGAAGCTTGCTGCACGGCAAGCAGCAGCAGCTGCAGAGCGGGAACGTCAGCAACAGCAACTTGAAAGCGAGTCTGATCCCCGTGAAAATCTTGACACGTTTCTGAACAGCTTCTCAATGGGTTACAAGCAGCTCCAGCAGCAGTGCAGTGCCTTGCAGGAGCAGGCAGCATCTTCAGACACTGACGAAACAGCAAAGCAAGCGCTTCTGCTGCAGGTTGAGGAACTGAGTGGTGGCATAGCTAAGCTTGAGCAGGACATAGCAGGAGCAGCGTATTTTCTGCCACCTTACGACCTGCGCAGCTGCACAGCACAGCTGCAGGAGCTGCGAAACCACGCAGCAGCGGCCAAGCAGCAGCTGCAGCCCAAGCGCAAGTTTGCATTCAGCAGCAAGGGCGTCACCCGCAAGGCTGCTGCACACCCGCTGCCAGCAGCAGCCTGCAGCACTGCCTCCGTCATGCAGCAGCAACTGCAGGATGTGCAGCTGGTGGACCAGGCAGCAGCAACCACAGGAGCAGCAACACACGATGCCAGCAGCACACAAGCAGCTGACACAGCAGCAGCAGCAGCAGCAGCAGCAGTGCCGCCGCCCAGCAGCCACGACCTGGCGCTCATCGCCTCAGGCCAGGGCGCCATGGGCCTGCGGGGTGCAACGCTAGTATACGGCCCGTGCCAGCAGCAGCAGCTTGCGCCAGGGCAGGCATTTGTGCTGCACGACTTGCAGGACTGCAGCGTGTTCCTTGTGGGCCGGCTGTCAGCGCTGCGGCTGCAGCAGCTGCGGCGCTGCCGCGTGTATGCGGGGCCTGTGGCTGGCGCAACCTTTGTCAGCGGCGTGAGGGACTGCACCCTCATGGTGGCATCACACCAGGTGGGTGGACAGGCGGGGCAGTAGTGCAGGGGGTGGAGGCGCAGTACAGCTGCAGTTGCGCATGGTGTAACGGTGTGCAGGTGCAGCAAGCCAGGTGTACTGCAGCAGAACTGCTTGCTCATGCATGGCACCCTGTAGGCAGCCATACTGGGACTGCTTGCTAGCGCTGTGCTATACTGTACTTGTCAGCAGCCATCCCTTACCACGCGACTTTCTGCTTGTGGTGAAGCATCTAGGCCCGATGCAGCTTGCGGCTGTGCACAGTCCTGCAGCACACCTGCCAGCACCTGCTCGCCTGCGTGTGACTGCTCCTCCTGCATGTGCTGCTGCTGCCTGCAGGTGCGCATACACGATGCCTGCAGCTGCGACCTGTACCTGCGCACGCGCAGCCACCCCATCATCGAGCACAGCAGCGGCCTGCGCTTCGCGCCTTTCGCCATTGAGCAGCTGGCCGGGCAGCTGCAGGCGCCCGGCAGCGAGCACTGCAGCAGCCAGCAGGCGCAGGACCGTGAGCAGCAGCAGCAGCAGCAGGAGCAGCAAGGCAACAGCCTGCCGCCGCGACCGCCGCAGCAGCAGAGCCAACAAGAAGAGGGAAGCCTGGCGCAGCAGCTTGCCGAGTTGCTGGCTGGCACGCAGCTGTCAGAGTGCGGTGGCATGTGGCAGGCGGTGCAGGACTTTGGCTGGGTGAAGGCCAGCCAGTCGCCGCACTGGGCGCTGCTGCCGGAGCAGCAGCGGCAGCGGCCGCCTCCGCTGCCGCTGACAGGGCAGTGAGCACATGTGGCGTGTTGCCAGCATCAGACGGGCATCATGCCTGCACCAAGATGCAGGCATGCTGCAGGGTCGCAGCTGCTGACAGGTGCTGTTGCGGCGTCCCTGTTGTAAAATGACGAATTCTATACAAAGCCAGGATACCGAAGTACGCTGGTCATGCACAGCTGCGCACCTTCAAGCAATGCTGTTGTGGTTGTGCAGTAAGGCAGCCTCGGGTAACGCTGCCAACTGTGACTCTTTACTCCAATGCATGCGTTTCGTCTTCTTTGTAGTGTGTGGGAGCTGGTGCCATTAGCACTCTGCCAAAGATGTAACCTGGACAATTTCCTCCTCTCTCAAGAAGTTGGGGTGTGCAGCGCCGCCAGCGGCTGCGGCAGTG
Organism: Tetradesmus obliquus; assembly: GCA_030272155.1. Classification (NCBI taxonomy): domain Eukaryota; kingdom Viridiplantae; phylum Chlorophyta; class Chlorophyceae; order Sphaeropleales; family Scenedesmaceae; genus Tetradesmus; species Tetradesmus obliquus. The sequence continues at coordinate 244,317 of CP126200.1, read as the reverse complement.
CTGCATTAAAGCACACTAGCAGTGCGTGCTGTGCCCAGCATTGGGTGTGTTTAGCATGTTGAAATACTTTGAAATGCTAAATTTGGTAGCCACAACTTGGAGCAATGTGGACCAGCAAGTTCACCTTCGTCTGTGCATTGTTACCATGCAAGGCCAATCACCAACGCCATGCAGCCAGCCTGCATAGAATCACTCGTGCCTGCTCAACCCATCGCCTGCCCACAAACTCCCGTACGTGTACAATTACGGGCAGGTATGATCTGTGTGGTGAGTATCACACCTGCCACGCTAACAGTATTGCGTGCCAATTTCCATCTCTTCTGTAACGCATCACGTGGAACTGACAGCCGTTCCAGCACTGTCACCCCAGGAGACAATCACGCTGAGCCATGCGGAGGCAGCGCCCTGCAGCCTGCCCCAGCATGCTGTGTGTGCTGTGCTGGCCTCACGCCATGTGCACAGCAGATGCTTCAGTGCATACATCACCAACCGTTGGTTTCGACAACCAGCCACCAATGCAGAAACACCAGCGCTGGACGCCACTGCAGCCATCAACACACACATGCATTGACCATCAGTTGAACCACAAGCCATCTGCCAGCCCAGACTGTGCTACTAGCATAGTATGTGTGCGACTGATGAGGCTGTTCTCAAGCCAGCTCTGCTTAGACACTCGGCACACCCCCTGCCTGTCAGCTGCCAGCCACGCCAGGGGTTGGTGCATCACCCCTGCCTGGCACATCAGCCGACAGCAGCAGCAGCAGCCTGCACAACACGTACATTGACACGATGACAGTGCTGCTCCTACACACGAGCGTGGCCTAGTAGCCTGCTTGCCACCACCCAACAACAGCCACACAGGCGCACGGTGCACACCGCACACTTCATGCAGCGCTGCCACTGCCCACCCCAACAGCCCTTAGGGCAAGCGATGGCGCCCACATGGAAGGCCGTGCGTACATGTTTCTGTGCACGAGCCACTGCAGGTCTGTAACCCTGCACCTGCGCTTGTTGAACCACGACGCAGCAGCACAAGTCTGTGACCCTCTCCCTGCTCCCTTGCAGCCAGAGCTGCAAGCACGGTGCAAAAACATCACTGCAGTATGCACAGCAGTCAACCTCGACAAGCATCATTGCAGTATGCACAGCAGTCAACCTCGACAAGCGCTTGCACATCCAGCTGTAGCCTGCTAGACAGCAGCCGTTATAAGAAGAATGCGCCGAATGTGCGCCATTGATTGCGTGGGTGCCCCGAGCCCACTCAGCAGGCCGCCTAGTCACTGGCCACAAGATATGAGTCCAGGGAAAATTGAGATGCGGCTGCTTGTGGCAGCGCACATCTGTGTATGTGTATGTGTACCTGGAAAGGCCTTTGAGCAGCCTTGAGCAACCGCTATGACCAGAGTAGTCCTGCACTGCAGACAACACAGCACCGCATCACCAAACAAGCCACGCCGGATCAGTCCAAACAAAAGAATGACACGACGCACAGCCCGAAACAGTCAAGTACAGTTGTTGCTGGAGCCACCAAGCTGCAGGCGCTGCAGCACCAGGGCAGGCCAGGCGCTGGCGCGCAGCACCCGCCACCACAAAACTGCCGCAGCACCTGCACACTTGGCGACACCAATGCTAGGAACAGCTGGAACCAGTGCCATCCCGCGTGCCCTCTACACTCCAACATACCTGCATGCCAACCCTGTGGTGTGTGCATGTGCCGCTGTGCACGCAAAGCTGCTTAGTGGGACGGCAGAGCTGCACACCACCAGCCCGTGCACGGCAAAGAACCACCAAGCACCAGCAAGCCACCATGCAGCAGCTCCACCATGCCAGACAAACAAGAACAGTACAGTGCAGGTGCAGGCACATGAACAATGACCGACCCTGTGACAGATCCCTCGCAGGCTGGCAAGCTTGCGGGCACCACACCAGCCCTGCAAGCCTGCCCCAGTGCCACTGCTGCCCAGCTGATGCCTTGACAAACGACGCCAGAGTGACAACCACAGCACAACCATGCACGCGAGGCAGCAAACACGGACAACGGCGCCACAAAAGAGCCAACAGCCCAGACCGCAACTCCAACGCGCTACACGCAAAATTGATTCCAATCTAGACACCCACAACAAGCGCATGCGGGTGCAGGCCGCACAGTGGAAGGCAGGCCTAGACACAAAGCAGGCTTGCCTAGGCACGAGACTGCACAGGGGCACGGAACATCAGGCAGGCGGAAGCTTATGTGCATGCTCGCGGCCTGCCCTAGCATGCCACCAGGCTTGAAGCCGACGCTGGCTGGTGCCTGTGCACAGGCTGCAACAGCAGCACTGTCGAGGGGCACTCGAACTGGCAGGATAAACTCGAGGCGCCGTGATCAGCGCCGGCGCCCGCAGCTCACACGCTACTCCTCACGCACACACATCAGGGACCAATACGCTCACTTCAAAACTCGCTCTCCTCACTCCACCAGCATAACACGCCAGCACACACACCCACCGCTCCAGCAGCACCTGCCCCCACCTAGCTCAGCCAGCCAGGCTGCCCTGCAAGCAGCACACCCAGCACGGCTGATGCTGCAGATACGCAAGTGGATGACAAAATCAAACATCGGGCCGCACAACGCACCAAGAGCAACCCTGCATACAGCAAGCAACACCAGCAGCACACCGACAGCGATCATAGTACAGTGTTATGGCGGCTGACAGCGCGGCACCCTGCACGGCAGCGCACACGGCCTGAGGCAGGCCATGCAGAGGCGCCCAACGCACGCTCACCAAACAAACACCACTCACAAAACGGCAGTGCACGTGTGCTGCGCGCCTGCCACATGCCACCCAGTGCGCCTGACAGGCTCAGCGCAGCAGCGGGGGCGGGCAGGCACGCACTCACGGCACGACAGCTGCAACACCAACCACCCATATGCTGTAATCGGCGCATGACCTACCGAACAAGTGTTGCATATAATGGTTGCAAGGAAGCACCACTGAAGGCGCACCAGGCACGCACAGCCAGCAAAGCCGCCAGCGGCTTGCAGGCTGCGCGCACGCGGAGCGCCCACGGCTGCTGCAGCAGGCAGCGCCACTTTCATTGACCCCCCAACCCATAAAGCGTGTGTCACACCAGCGTGCGCAGCGCGCTTCATTCTGTGCAGGTGCGCAGCGCAGCGAGCAGCGCTGCGAAAAGACAAAGATCCACGGGCGGCACTCTAGCAGTCCTCAGGCAAGATAACAATATTGCCGCACAGCTCAACAGCTGTGCATGCCAGGGACCATGCAGCGTCAGCATCGGAGCCGGCGAGCTGCGTGGCCAACAGACGCTCGCACACACAGGCACGACAATCGACGGAAAGATGAGACGAAAGCAAGATAGAGACAGCACTAGATGAACTCGGCATGTCCTGCAAGTGATGACCTCACTCAGCAGCAGCCGCCCTGTGCCTGCTGCCCACCTCGCACCACACCACCACAGCAGCACCGCACTCTCCCATCCAGCAACAACAAATGCACAGACGCAGGCAAAACCTGCCTTCTTGTTTCGCAGCACGAGTGCTTGTAATAAGCTCACAACAGCAAGACAGCAGCATTCACAAGCACCCAGAGCTGCCTATGACATGCCAGGCGCCAATGCTGCTGCTTGTTCAGTGGCCCTTAGCGATGCAGCGCTGCGGCCGCGCCCTTGGGCTGAAGGGCGCGCCCGCCTCGCGCAAAAGAAAAAACAATTTCAGTACCCACCGAGCCAGGCCAAGCACACACACGCCTGGCACTGCCCTTCTTGCCGCAACAGGGGAAAACTGAGAGGGCTGCCACGTTGCTTACTCAACAGCGCACCTACCAGGCCCTACAGGCCCTACTAGGGTGTGCTAAGCAGTGACTGGCAGCGCGACAAGACAGGCGCACAGCACACCGCCTGCCAGGCCTTGCTGAGGTATCCAGTGACAATCTGCCTGCCTGCCTGCACTCGCTCGCCCATGCCACCTCACTCTTCGCTGCATCTCCTCGCATGCAGAACATTGCCCAGGCTGGCAGGCTGCAAGCATAAACCCACAGACCGCAGCAACTGATACAGTGTGTGCGCCAAGCAGCCTGCGCACGGCAATACTGGCAAGTAGCGCCAAGGCCGCTGCAGTCGCTGCGATGCAACCAGTCGGGTTCCCGCATGCCGGGAGCTGCCGGATGCGGTAACAGCAAAAAAGTGATGACGCGCAGGAAAGCCACAGAGAGTGCGCACTCTTCGGTCCCTCGCTAGCAGCCTCAACGCACGACAGACGCCGAATGCAAACCACACCAGGCATCCCAAGTTCTGATAGACTCACCAAGACCAAAAAAGCCTCAGATGCTCAGCCTAGACGTGTGCGACACCAGTACAAAGCACAAGAGCGCTTCTACACAAAAAACTGACAAGCCCAGCAGCCATGCATGCACAGCAGCATGCGCAGGGCTACACCTCACAACGCGCTGCCGACCTACAACTGCAGCTGCACGCTTCCACATTAGGGTGCGTGCACGCGCGGCACCGCATGGGACGGCTGCAGCCGCTGCGTGCTGGTGCGCCGCATGCTGTGCACACCAACCTCCAGGTGAGCAGTAGTAGCTGCGCGGCCGAGGTGCGGCTCTAGCCTATCACCCAAGCTCCCCAGGCTGTCCTCAGCCATGCCTGACATGCTGGCCTGAGGCAGAGCCCGCAGCGTGGCAGCCAGCAGCTCATCAACCAGCAAGTCACTCGAGCCGCCGCTGCAGGCGCTGCTGTTGGAGCGAGCGCTGCTGCGCAGTGGGATGGCTGCTGCTGCTGCTGCTGCCGCTGCCGGCGGCTTGCTGGGCTGGTCGGCCGGCCAGTCCTTGCTAACGACGGCAGCAAACGGCGCGCGCGCGTGCGCTGCATGGTCTGCGGCTGCGACGGCTGCCGCTGCAGCTGTCAGGGAGCCGCTGTGGTTGGCCAGAGAGCGGCGGCGGCTGCTCATGCGCGTGGCAGCAGCCGTGGCGGCCTGCTGCTGCATGCTGACCAGCCACGGGTGCTGCAGCAGCTCTGCTGCAGACGGCCGCTTGCGGGCGTCCCAGGTGAGGCAGGCGGCGATGAAGCACTTGCCTTCACTGCTCAGCGGCAGGCGCTCGATGAACGCCGGCAGCTGCGGCTGCTGCGCGCCGACTGTGCTGCTGAGCTTGGTGCGGATGACTGCTGCCATGTCTGCCGCGCTGTCAGCCAGGAAGGGCTGCAGCCCGGTCAGCGCCTCGTACAGCACCACGCCCAGCGACCACACGTCCACCTTCTCATCATAGCTGGGCAGGTCATCCTCATCGATGCCCTGCGCGATGACCTGCGGGAGAAACGCAAACAGCAGGCAGCCAACAGCAGGGTCAGCGGGGTCAGTACAAGCAGAGCTAGGAGGCTGCACGGCAATATCAGTGCTACAGATCCAGTCACAGTGCCGACATGCCAGCAGCAGGTTGCTGACACTGCACATGCAGTGCTGCTGCTGCTGCCGCACTCACCAGGTGGAACACCTCTGCCGAGGTGGGCTTGTCCAGCATCTCAGGCGCCATGTACTCTATGCTGCCGGTGCGGAAGTTCATGGCGTCACGCTGCGCTGGCGAGGCACCACTGAAGGACGCGGCTGCAGGCTGCACAGCCGGCGCAGCTGCGGTGCAGTCGCTGCTGTCGCTGCCGCTGCCGCTGCAGGCCGCTACTGTCACCGCAACAGTGTGGTGCTGCTGCTCGCTGGGCTTGCCATCGCACGGCAGGAATGCCAGCGAGGACTGCTGCTGCTGCTGCCTGTAGCTGCTGGCGCCGAGTGCGGCGGCCTCTGCTGTGGTGCAGCCTGCGTTGCCAAAGTCGCCGATCTTGAGCTGGCCGTTGTCGATCAGCAGGTGCTCAGGCTTGATGTCGCGGTGCACCAGGCCTGTGCCGTGCAGCTGCGCCAGTGCTGTCAGTGCTGGCAGCGCCACCTTGATGGCCACCTGGCGCTCAGGCAGCTTGCCGCCGGCATTGGCGATCGCCTCAATCAGCGTGCCGCCTGCGACAGCAAGAGTAGGTAGTGAGAGTGTGAGGAAGCCAGCAGAGGAAGTGCCACATGATGAGTTGCTAGTCGAACAGAATAGGAGCACATGCCCGCTGCAGCTTGGGCCTCGCTGCTGCGTTGTGAGCTCAGCGCTGCGCCAGCTGCTGCATGTGCAGCATCTGCAGCCCCGAGCTGCTGCTTCTTCCACCAATGCTGCTGCTGTTGCTGCTGCTGCCTCACCGTTGCAGGCCTGCAGCACCAGGTAGGTGCCCCCCAGGTTCTCCACTGTGCGCTCCAGCAGCACCGCGCCGCCCTGCGGGCCCAGCACGCACATGGCTGCGCGCAGGCAGCGCACGTGGCGCTCCAGGTTGGTGCGCTTGGTGGGCGTGAGCCGCGCTGACTCGTAGGCCTTCAGCACCACACGGTGCCCGCTGCGCACCTCACGCGCGCGGTACACCAGCGACGACCTGCTCGCAGGAAATATGATACGAGACATTACATGAGCACGCGCAGCATGCAAGACACAGAAGGAACAGGATGAGACAAACAGCAGCCGGTCTGCAGTTGCTGGCTGTAAGGTGCGATAGCGTGCCTATGCATGACCAGTTGCTGCTGCTGCTGCTCCGCTGCTGCGGTCCCTGTTGCTGGCATACCGCAGCTGCTGCAGCACTCCTGCAACTAGTTATGCCAGCTGTCTGACATCCTGCACTCTTGCCATCTCGCCGCGCGCCGCACCTGCCCCTATGTATGAGCTGCATGTCTGCGTACAGCTCCTCGATGTCTGCGCGGGTGACGCCGCCATCATCCCCATCCAAGCTGGCGCGCATCTGGCTGTGCTGCAGGATGGCCACCTTGTCTGCCAGGCGCTGCACGGCTGCGGGGCTGATGTCGATGGCGGTGCGCCGCCGGCCCAGGCTGCTGCTGCGGCTGTGCTCCGTGACGCTGGAGGGCACGCGGATGCTGCGGGGAGATAGAAACAACAGCAGCATGGGCAGGCATGCGGTCAGGAGAGGCAGCAGCGGAGGAGGCAGCAAGCACGCATGCGCTGCGCGTGCGCTGTGTGCGGCCCCATTGCAGTGCTCAACGCAGCTGGCTGCGCCACCGCCAGTGCCAACGCAGAGTGGTTCAAAAACAATGGTGCTGTGACCGTGCAGTACTGACATACACCAGCCCACAGCTGCTCTGGCTGTCTGCTGGCATGCCCTATCCACACAATCAAAGCAAAGCGAGGTCAACGCTTGCCGTGCGGCCTGCACTGCCATGCAGCCATACTGCTGTTGACCAGAGCTCCCAAACCATTGAACATGGTAATGCACCCAGCATGCGGCCAATGCACACAGCAGGTGCTGCTGCAAGACACTCACATGTCCCCTTCCTCATCTGAGTCCTCTGCTGGGTCTGCTGCTGGCTGCAGGTTTTGCAGCTTGATTGCTGCAGGAGCCGGCCTACTAGGGGAGAAGCACTCTGGTGCAAACGAGCCACTGGCTGGCGAGCTGGGCTGCGGGCGCTTGGCTGGGTGGACCCTGCTGCTTAACGCAGGTCCCTCTTGCTGCCGCCCCAAGAGACGTTGGAAAAAGCCCATCCTACAGGTTGCACAGCGTGCCAGGCGTCAGGCCCGATAGTAGCAGGGCTGAGGCAAGTGAAGCGACGACGACGAAGCAACGCCTGTCGCCCCGGTCAACCAGCTGCAGCTGCCTCATCAATCCCCCGGCATTGATCAAACTGGCGTTTCTGTGACGTGCGTGTGGATAGGGGGGTGGCCCGCTGCTATATGCCTGCGGGTTTGGTGCCTTGTCAAGCTGCATATACCCTCAGCAGGCCTCTCTCACCTGTTCATAGGCTATTAGAAGATAATACTGATCTACACTGCCCTGCTAAGGGCCTGGTGAGCCTTCCAGGATGTGGCGAGCACCTGGAGGGCTGCTGCCACACCTGCTCCACGGCCTGTCTGATGCCACCCTGCTCCTAAACGGCAGTTATACTGTTACTAGCGCTGCTAGGTTGCTATACAGCTGCGCCTGCGGTGCTCGCGCCTACTCCAACTGTGGTGGTGAGTCGCTGCAGTTTGAAAGCGCCTCTTGAATGGAACCAAGAAACCGCAAAAGCTATTAGAATGCCTTCGTTAGCACGGGATGTGGAGAGCTAAGCACAGGTTGTGACAGGAGCGGATTGCGTATCAAGAGTGTCACAAAAATCGGATGCCCGGGTCGCTTCCTATCTCATGAAGAATGTTGATATCATTACATTCAGTCCATTGTTAAGCTTCAGCGGTGGCCAACTCAGCAGGTGAGGCTGAATTGGCGGCAGCCACAACAACTATCCTGGGCCCGGCCTTGCGCGGGATTTCGCGGCCAGGTGCAGCACAATCATGCACGCTCAGATAACTGCGCATGAATATTGACCACATGTCTACCATTATACGCCAATGTGGGCCTTGCTGAAGCCTCTTAGCAAGGAATAGGCAAGGCTCATGCTTTCTGAAGGAGCTGTACAGCAAGCTTGTGGCCAGCCACTCCCATCGGCACATCAATCCATGCAAAGCCATACGATAGGCTCCAGTGACTTTGCAACTTAAAAGCAATTACACAGTGTCCAGCAGCAGCTTTGAATGCAGTCAAAGCTGCTGCTGCGTGATGCCGTCGATTGGACCATCGATGCAACAGGACCACGTGGCAGTTGACCAATTTCTTTCATATCCGCCGGCAGCCAGGGTCAACTCCTTGGTGCCGCCACATCACACCTATTAAACAGAAACCAACACACTCCTGGCAGCAGCTGCCACCTCAAACGTGCCACCAAATGATGCCAGTGTTCTGTGCTCGACGCCGCCAAAGCCAGTAAAGCCAGCAACTGCCAAGCCTTGAAGCACTCTTCTCAACCCCAGCACCACTGCCGCTGGCAATCACCCGTTGCTGTTAACATGGAGTTTTCTGTGCTGCTGCGCCGCCCAAGCAGCGGGCGCATCATGAGGGTCGGTGCAGCGGCCTTGTGATGGGCCAGCTGACAACCAGATGAAGATGCTGCTCCTGATGTGCATCACTGCCTGAAGCACACTGTTGTTCGCAGCAAGACTGTGACCATAGCATTGCTGCCGCTGCGGCAAGTATTAGGACGTGTTCTCTTTGCACGCACCCATAGATACGATGCTGTTCTTCGTCAGCAGACCATGCACGAATTGTGGTCCATGTATGTCGGCACTGCACTTGTAGAACAGGCACCCTCAAGTTCATGATGTAGCACAGATGGTGCAAAGCGCACTCACAGGGCTGTGTGCAGGCCATCACATGTCGCAAAGCGTGAGTTGACCAGCCTTGCCTAGACACATCGGCCCCATGCTGGCATACTGTGATATGACACTGCATCAGCATCAACCACACCAACGCTGTCACCTCCACAACTCAGCGACTGCATGCAGCAGGGGGTTACAACAGGTCGTGCACTATTGTGTCCTGTCCGCAGCTGCTGCCGCCTGGCGCCAAGCATGCTGCTGCTGCCTGACGGCTAGGCAAACTTGCCACCAGAGCCAATGGGTAGGTGCTGCTGCAGCTACTGCTGGTGTTGTTGGGTACTGCGCAAGTTTTTCAAGCTGTCGCTAGCCTCCACTGCGCAGTCTGCAAAGCAGCTGTGCCAATGCGTGGTCGCACCCGGCTGGACCGCTACGCTGGGTAGCCTGCCAGCATGCGTGCCTGGCTGCGCCCCAGCAGCCCACCATGGTGCACATGCTCACGCTGAGTCAGCATGCAGGCCGCACCCGCAGCAAGCCGGCATGCTCAGAGCTGTGTGTCAGCCAGCCGCTCACGTCTGCTGCTGCGCCGCCTCGCCGCTGCTGCTGCATGCTGCTGCTGCCGCGAGCGCCTCCACCAGGGCTGCGTGCTGCGGCCATGCGCCGCTGTCCAGCCTGCTGAACAGCAGCTGGTTGGCTGACCCCTTCACCTCGAAGGAGCCTGGCCTGCCTGGCCCCTCAGGGTTGCCCTCCACCACCACGTTGGGGAAGGCCGCCTCGATGGCATCAGCCAGCGCGATGAACCTGCGGGGCAGTGAAGGCAGTGTGGGTATGAGCAGTGTGGGTAGTAGGAAAAGCAGCATGATGGTGCTGGGTGCTGGTGAGACTGAAGCACAGCGCACGGCTCAGGACACAGCAGGAGACTGTGGTATGCTGTGTGCGTAGCGTTCTATACATTAGCCGGCATGATATGCCTGGCTGGCTCATCATCAGCTGCTGCTGCTGCTGCTGCTGCTGCTGCTGCTGCTGCGCACCTGTCCACCTCCTCCTCGTCATACTCCACCACCACAGAGTCGGGGGTGGGGCCGCCCAGCATGGGGCAGTCGCATTGGCTGTAGCGCCGCACAGGCTGCAGCGAGTGCTCTGCCCAGCTGCTGCTGCTGGTGGGCAGTGCGCGCCAGTTGGCAGCACCTGCGTGTGCTGCTGATGCTGATGCCTGCTGCGCTGCTGGCAGCAGGCGCTGCACCAGGAATGATAGGCCTGCAGGTGGCACAGACATGATGGCTTGACTGTGATACACCGAGTGACCTTCAACAACAATAAAGATGTGCGACAGCATGTGGCTCCCATGCGCCACAGGGAGCGCAGGCAAACTGCTACAACGCTTGCAGGACAGCTGTGTATCAAGAACGCAGACTTTTCACACACATGGCCGCTTATTGGAGTTGCTTGCAGCGCAAGGAACTGTTAAACGACCGAATCCAAGGGCTACAACAGGCTGCTACGCCAAAAACGCTGCACACCTGCTGTTTGCTGTGCTGCATGGCAGGAGTGGGGTTGGAGGAGGGCTGCACTCGCTGCTGCCCTTTCCAGCTGCAGCAGTTGCGAACTAAGATGCCTGGTGATCTGCCTCAACACGCTCATTTTGTCTGTTTTTGCTGCGCAAGTATACTGGGCGAAGGCCGATTCACAAAGCGTTGGAGGGGTTGGTTGACAGAGCAGACAAAAGGCAGGTGAAACTGGATCGAATGTCAACAGCGTGCTATACCGGTATGTTGCATTGCAGAATGCTGTGCACGTTAAGCAGAGTTCTGCCTGAGGCTACCCTACAACCTGGGTCCTGCACGTAGCGCTGATTTGGCTGTGCGGCCGCGCATCAAGAAGAGATTATAGCGTTTGACATACCATTTCTTACCCGCATTCGGAGTGCCCCGTTTGCTGGTGCTGATTAGTAACCCCAGTGACCTCACTTTATCATATGCATGTGTTGCCGAAGTCTCGTTGCAAGCTGGCCCCCGCTACCAGCAACGGGATATGCCGATCACACGACGTGTTGTTGTCAGCCTGCTAGTTGAACAACTCCCACATGGATCATCCGTCTGTTGCTGACGCTTCAAACAACGGACCTGTTGCCAGCAGCAGCAAGCCCACTAGCTATGCCAGCATGCTCGTTCATGCAGTAGATGACGTCGGTCACGCCGTCTCCGAGCTCTGCAATTTGCCCGAGACCTTTGCAGAGGCAGCTCCAGCAGGGGAGCATGCCACGCTGTTCAGTGAAGGCAGCAGTGATGAGTTCGACTGGGAATTGGTGGGCAATGCAGCTGACAGGACGTACAGCCAGCACACGCTGAACATACTGGATCATTAAGACGTGTTTCACTCTGTTTTGTTTGATTGTGTTGCTTGAGCCGTGTGAAGGTGCTGATCTGTTCATGCACAGGTGCAGTACACCAGATGATGAATGCTGTGCCTGCATGCGCCAACTGCAGCCCATGCAGATTGGTCAGGAGACTTAGAACGAGAGGTCTTCTGGCGCAGCTTTGCTTAAATGCACAGTTTCGCATCCACTGCGCTCCGTCAGGACTCAGAGGATGCGTAAATCCGTTCTTATACACCAGGCTGTGTGTGTGTGTCAGGCTGGGCCTGAGAGTGCTCGCCCAAACTGCATCTCCACCTGCAGCAGCCAGGACATGGCCAGGGCAGCTGCGCCTCCTATCCCTGTGTCGAGCAAAAGGCTTGCACGTAATGCACGAATAGGTGCAGTCTATTCTGCACAACAGATCAATGGCCATGGTTGCTGCGCTGCTGCCGCAGTTTGATGTGGGCGAGCTGGGCGACGGCGCCAGCAAGGGCGGCAGCCCAGCCGCCAAGCAGCGGCTGCAGGCAGCGCTGGCGGCGCGGCTGCGCGGCCGCATGAGCCCGCGCCGCATCCTGCTGAGGGACAAGCTGGCCTTCCTGCTGGGCAGCTGCCAGCTGTGGTAGGTGGTGGTGGTGGTGGTGGTGCTGCTGCTGCTGCTGCTGCTGCTGTCGAGTGCCTGCAACTTGGGGATTAGTTATGCACCAGTGGCGTCCCTTGATGTGGCCGCAGTTGGGCTCACTACTGCAGTAGAAGGTGGCCATAAACTGTTGTGATTGCTGGCTGCCAGCAGCATCATGATCGTGCATGCGCAGTGGCTCATGAGGCTGTGCTCAGGCAGTGGCCGCTGCTGCATGGGAGCAAGCTGCCTCCTAGCAATGCAATTGTGACACGACAAAGTCTTGTCAACCCATACTCAAACAGGGTCATTTGGTGCACAATCGGAGCTGGCAAAACCTCAGCCTGTTCCTTGGTCAAGCTTGCTGCTGCGACAGCCCAGGGTGTGCTTGAGCACGATTCAGCAGCTCAGCCGTGTGCCTTCTGTTCTACACCTTATCTGCTGATCCTCCTTGTTCATGGTGCAGGGCTGTTGCGTACTGGCTTGGCTGGAGCCCCAGCACCTTCTACAAGATGGTGAGCAGCAGCTGCTACCAGCAGCAGTTGCATTGCTATGCTCAGCTCCAGTGGACGCATGCGAACAGAGTGGCTGGCTGTACAGGGCCTGCAAGAGGTTAGGTTTGTCTCCCTGGCATTCATATACGGCATTCATACATGGCATCCGATTCCATGGCACGGCAGGTTTGGCATCAATGTCAATGGTGCAATGGCCACCCGAGTACAGGCCTGGGTGCAGGATGGCGTCCAAAGAGGTGGTCAATGCTCTGCGCTCCTGATGTTGGCAGCCACAAGCCATGCGTCAGTGCCAGCGCGGTGTACAGCAGTGCAGGGTGCGACTTGCACATTCGCAGGCACCTCGTGCTGCAGCCGCTTCAAGAACCTGCAAGTTGAACCTTCCAAAGTTCAACAGCACGGTTTGCTGCTGCCCGCCGCCTCCTGCACCGCCCGCAGTATACGGCGCAGGTGCTGGTGCTGCTGGCGGCGCGCTGGGCGCTGTACCGTGCCAAGCGCTGGCACTACTACCTGCTGGACTTCTGCTACTTTGCCAACCTGCTGCTGCTGGGCCACCTGTGGGTGGCGCCCCGCAGCGCACTGCTCAGCAAGGTGTGCGCCACGGCCCTGGAGCGTAAGCAGCCAGCAGAGCAGATCATGTGGTTCTTATGCTGCAGCAGCTGCTGTGTGTGGTCTGCATTCGCCCAAGTGACATGGGTTGGTGGCAGCTGTGGGTGGCGCCCGGCAGCGCACTGCTCAGCAAGGTTCGGCACCAGCAGCAGCTGGTGCAGCGGTGGGCGGCTTGACGTCAGGCTATTGCTATGTGTGTTTTCTGTGTGCAGCCATGCTATGTGGCAAGGGTGTGTGAGGAAGCAGCATGCGGTGCAAGCGCTGCTGTCTAGTAGTAGCAACGAGCTGCAGCCAGCGAAGACTGCTTGCCGCGCTTGCCACCTGCTGAGTGCTGCTGCTGCTGCTGCTGCTGCTGCTGCTGCTGCTGCTGCTGGCTCCCCCGCCACCACCCATGCCGCTGCCGCAGGTGACGCATGCGTTCAACACGGGCCCGCTGGCCTGGTCCACCGTGGCCTTCCGCAACAGCATGGTCTACCACGACCTGGACAAGGTGAGACGGGCAGCAGAGGCAGCAGCATCACTGGTGCTGCAGCATTACTGCTCCAAGCACATGTTTCCCTGCTGCAGCAGGGCCCAGCGCACATGCTGCCTGCACATGCAGCTACGTCTGTATCCCACCCCTGTGCTCCTGTGCCAGCACTGCTTTGTTGTCAGGCTTGCTGCCGCGCACCTGCCCCCACGCCGCATGGTATTGCTGCCATGTGGCAGGTCACATGTATGCGTTCCTGCAACTGGCATTGCTGCTGAGTATCCTTCTCCAGACTTCCGCGTCAGTACTGTGAAAGACACGCTGCTGCACGCTGTCCCCACGCTACATGTCTGCTGCTGCCACCTGCAGGTCACCAGCGTGTTCCTGCACCTGGGCCCCGCCTGTGTGAGCTGGACGCTGCGCTGGCACCGCGACAGCAGCAGGTTCGGGCCGCCACCAGACGCGCCAGCAGAAGAGAGGTAGGGGCCAGCGACAGCAGTTCTGCTGCAGTGCAGATGGGCTGGCAGTGGGCTGCAGCTGACAGATTTGCAAGCAGACACTGCCAGGGCAGCAGTGGCAGCAGTCATGCCGCATCAGCACAAAGGGTGAACTTCACTGTGTGACACAGTGGGTTACCACTGGTTGCTGAGCAAGATATATCTGGTGTATATACACCAGCAGCAGCAGCAGTTGCTGCATCGTTGGGCGATTACAGCTGGTCATCTGATCAGCTGCTTTGCAACACAGCCATCATGCTGCATGTGCACAGCGAAACTGTCGCAGCCTGCTATGATGTACTTGCTGTCTTGCTTCATGCCTGATACTACTGTCTGGCCTTGCGCAGGCAAGCCTGGGACAGTGCAACGCTGCTGCAGCTGGTGGGAGTGCCGCTGCTGTTCTATGCGGCATGGGCTGTGGCATATTACCTGAAGATCTTTGTGGTGTCTGCTGAGCGCATCAGGTGAAGCTGCGGGAGCGGCATGCGGGGCGGGGGCAGGGGCGCAAGGCAGGGGCCAGCGCTGGCTGCTGCAGCATTGCTGACCTGGCTGCACTAAGCAAGAGTCCTAAGAATGTAAAAGGACGAATGTATGCGGATGCGCGGTGCTTCCCAGTCACTTGCACTAGGCAGAGCAAGTTGTTGCTGCAGTCCCAGCCTCGCCATCTGCCAGCAGTACAGCCTTGTGGGCTGTCGTACCTAGAGTCAAATGTCTTCTCAGCACACGTGTTGGAAGGAGTGAGCTGGCGCTGTGGCGCCGCACAGCCCTGCTGAGGCAGGCTGCCAGCACGCCTCCCTGCCAGCGCACACCAAGCGCAACCTGTCATGTGCTTTGTTGGCATGCAGGCAGCGCGGCTACGTGACGCTGTTCACCTATGTGACCACCACCACCAAGGGCGTGTACGCGGCCATCGCCAAGCGCGTGCCTCGCCAGTACCGGCCGCAGGTGCGCAGCACGTTGTCCTGATGCCAGCCAGCTTGCGGGCAGTTGAGGCCTCAGCCTGATGTGCTGCTGCTGCCGCATCCGACTCTAGAGTGAGTCACTCTAGAGTGAACATCTCCCTGCAGCAGCGCAGCCTGCTGCTGGACACCTCCAGCAGGAGAGGAAAGAGAGCGTTTATCTGGGCGTTCATGCTGCCTCAACGACTAAATCGATGCCACTGCAGCTGCTGGGTCAGGCGCTCCCCAACCTGAACCTCTGTTGGAAACCAGCCAGTGGTGTGGCAGCTGCTGAGGCAGCTTGTACTGCCGTGTGCCTGCAGGTGTACCTGTTCCTGCACATGTGCTTCTGCGCCACCACTGCGTCCTTCTCCTGGCTGGCCTGGCGCAGCTTTGCGCTGCACACGAGCCTGCTGGCGGCCATGGGCGCAGTCAGCATGTGGCACGGCGCCAGCTACTACTTCGAGGTCTTCGCCAAGAGGTGCGGTGCGGGGCGGCAGCGCAGGTCAGCCTCAGAGATGGCAGCATGTTGAGAAAGCTGTTATGTCGTTGGTTTGCCGAGGTGTTCGCAAAGAGATGCGCCGCAGAACAGCGCCGCAGTTGCTGCAGCAGCTGAGCCCCAGAGATGGCAGCATGTGCTTGATCTGCATGGCTGAGGTGCTTGCGGAAGAGGTGGGGCAGAGCAGCAGCTTGCATGACTGACCTGGGCTGCTGCGTCATTCAAGCTGAGCACAGCACAGCAGCCCAGGTGCTTTCCCGGCTGAGCTTCAGCCAACAGGTATGATGCATGGTGCGCATTGGCAAGCAATGCCGGCAGGACAGCATTGCAGGTCCTGCGTCGCGTGAGCTGCAGCGCTGTCAGCATGTGCTGCACTGAATCATCCTGGGCAGCTGTGTTTGGCAGTGCTGGCAGGGGCGAGGTGTGCCTCTCGGCTGCCCATGGGTTGCCTGCTGCTGCTGCTGCTGCTGCTGCTGCTGCTGCTGCTGCTGCTGCAGGTACCTGGCAGAGCTGGCCAAGGGCAGCAGCGCTGACGAGGCTGCACAGTGAGCCCGCCATGCACTGCAGGCAGCACCACCCACAGTGCACGGCAGCAGAGTGTCACTGCCGTCACCTGCGGTGATTGCGGGCCCTTCCCTTGAGAAGAGGTCATGCAAGGCAACTCAAGTCTGGCGCAAGTGGGCGGCTGAGGTGAAGGTGTCAGGCTGAGGCAGCCTCGTGGGGGTGCCACCTGCTGGCGGTACCGCTTGCGTTACCGCTTGCGTGCACAAGAAAAGTATCCAATGCCCTGAGTCAGGCCCAAGGGAAGGAGCCTCTGAGTGCCACCAGTGGCATTATGGCTACCATTAGTGCAAAAAACGTAGGACATTAGCGCAGCACCTGTGGGTGATGCATGTGGTTGTCGGCTGGTGCTGAGCACTGCTCAGGCTGCCAGCCCGGCTGCTGAGGCCAGGCTGAGGCTCACAGTGGGCTGCCAACTGCTCCTTCTGTGGAGTCCTTGTACTGTTGTTCACGAAGATGTAGCGACGTGTTGAGCGTTGAGGTGGTCAAGCAACTCAGGCAAAGGATTGATGGCTCGTGGCTGGCTGTCAAAGATCCAGCTGTACTCTCAGTCCACTGAGTGCGATACACGACGCTGTTGGACAGGTCCGACTGTGGTCAAACCATCTGCTGACCGTCCGCAGTGCCAAGTCGTTGACTGCTTACCCAAACGATGCAGGTGGCTGCTATAACATGGTTTGCTGTGATCTGCGGTGGCCGAAGCAGGCCGGCAGGGCCTGTGGTGGGCGGGTAACCCCTTCAGGCCCATTTCGCCTCGTACACTTGCACAGCAGGACAGGGCTAAGATAGAAATCAATTATAGTGTTTGATCAGCAGAAAAGACAGTTTCCAAGTCCCACATAAGAATCATAAAACCCTCTAGTAAACTTTTTCGTCGAGGACAAATTCCTTGGCTTCTCTGCAGAGTTGCAATTGTTTCTCAACTAGCACGAGGATAAACTTGTTTAGGTGGTCGAATATCCCTCAATACAACGTGCCTGTTGTCGTCCAAGTGCAAGCAGAGAGGACTGCAGCACCATGATGCTGGGAGCCAGCGGCGTCCCAATGCCTATGAACACAGTGACGCCGGTCACCTCTCATGAGGTGGTTAGCCTGCAGGGTAGCGGCAAGGTGCGCTGGCTGCAGAAGGGGTGGGCGCAGTGCAGGCTGGAATGCTCGCTCAGAGGCTGACGCCTTGCTCGCCTGGTGCAGGTGATGGCCGAGTACATCTGGTTGGGCTCATCAGGCGCTGATCTCAAGAGCCGGACCGTGGTGCTGGACGAGCAGCCTGCCAGCCCAGAGGACCTGCCCATCGCTGAAATAGACGGCAGCAGCTATGGTCAGGCCGCTGAGGAGAGCTGCGAGATTTACCTGCAACCAAAGAAGATCTTCGCGGACCCTTTCCGTGGCGGCAATCACATTTTGGTGCTCTGCGACACATATGTGCCCCCACTGGTGAGTTCTCGCGCTCGGAATGCCCGCAGACAGCTGCCTTGCATTGTCTGACAGTTATCTACATTTGTCTCTGCAGGCTTGCCACGCTGTGGCTGATCCCTGGGAGAACATGGCTCCGCACATCAGCAATCACCGGGCTGCTTGCGAGGAGGTCATGAAGCAGGCCACGCAGCAGCAGCCAGTGTTCACGATGCAGCAGGATTACACCCTGATGAGTGACGGGTGCCCGCTGAGTGGTGGCTTCCTTATGGGCGAGACACCGGGCGTGCCGATCAAAAACTCCCCAGGTGCGCAGGCAGCAGCGTCTTCCTGCGTTTGTGCGTTCCAACCGTGTCAGACAGCAGCGGCAGCCAGGCGTGGCACGCTGCAACCCAGTAGATCAGGCAAATGTGCAGCTGAAGCTGGGGAATGGCCAGCAGGATGTGTGCTCTAACCGGATTGCAGTGCTTGTAGTTCAATGAAATTTGTTTTGCCGAGATGTTGAATGGTGTGGCTGACGCAGCTGGTCTTGCTCATGCCATGTTGTGGGCTTGGCAGTTGTCGGGTGAAGACCAGCAAGCGCAGTGGCTTGGCTGCGTGCTGTTGCAGGGAAACATCATCATCAGGTTGCACTGCTGTGACCAACACGCATGATTTATAGTTATGTGTATGAGTTGCACAACTCACCTCAGTACCTGACCATATCTTGCATCTCGCACGTCCCGCTGCTGCTGCTGCTGCTTGCCGCAGGCCTGTCAGACAAAGCAGCGGCGCGGCTGGGGCGTGAGGTCAGCGAGCTGCATATGCACGCCTGCCTGTCAGCAGGGCTCAGCTACAGCGGCAGCCACGCCAGCAGCACGCACCAGTACGGCTACAAGATAGGCCCCTGCCTGGGCGTGGACATGGGTGACCAGCTGGCGCTGTCCCGCTTCCTGCTGCACCGCATCGCGCAGCACAGCGCAGCAGGCATACACTACGACAGCCTGGGCGCGCTCGGCGGCGCCAGCGGCAACAAATGCACCGTGCAGTTCAGCACCGCCTGCAGCAGAGACCCCATCAGCGGCCTGTCAGCCATACAGGACATGATGGAACGCCTGGCATGCAGCCACCTTGTAACCCTCAGCGGCTGCGGCCTCGCAACAGCAGACAGCCACAGGTCAGGCTCATGGCACTCCAGCAGCGGCTTCAGCGAACCTATTGCACCCACGGGCAACGCCCGCTTCACCGTTGCACTGGGCAGCCGCCACGCAGCCATCATGGTGCCCACCAGCACCCTGCTCAACAAGTGCGGGCCCATCCTTGACAGGCGGCCGCCTGCAGGCAGCGACCCCTACCTCACCACCATGCTGCTGGTGGCCAATGCCTGCGGCCTTCCCCTGCCGCAGTCCACGCGCAAGGCCCTGCAGTTTGCAGCAGCGCTGGCAGCAGCCAACGGCGCAGCAGCGGCAGCAGCAGCAGCGCCGATGCGCATCCCTTCATCTCAGCGCCACAGCCACAGCCGTGCCAGCTTTGATAACTCTCCCAGCTGCGGCGCGTCTGCCGCTCCCTCCTGCAGCCTCAGCGGGCTGTCTGGCAGCCTGGGCAGCCTCGGTTGCAGTGAGGACGATGATGACAGCCTGGCAGGCAGCGCAGACAGCGAGGCGGTGCTGCTGAGTGCACTGGACCGCCTGGACGGCTTTGTGAGCAGCGCCAGCATGCCTGTCGGGTGTGGCGGCGCCGGCAGCTGCTGCATGTACGGCAGCGATGATGAGGACGTTCGCAGTGATGCCAGTAGCCCTGTGATGGCCAGCAGCAGCAGCCTGGCATGCGCAGCGGAGGCTGATGAGGCTATGTTCTACGAGTGAAGCGGCAGCAGAAAGGTTGAATGGCAGCTGCCAGCTGTGGTGGGGCAGCAACGGATGGCCAGCTCACACATACATGTGTGAGCTCAGGGCGGAGACTGCGCAGTGCGTTGCCGCTGCCGAAGCATTGGGCATTGTGTTTCGTTTGTTGGGTGGAGCTTGAAGATGTGCCGCTGCACGCTTTCCAAGTCTGGTGCTTGATGCGGGTGCAGCAGGGCGTGTGGCGTGCGCCTTCGGCATTCTTGGATCCGATAGGATTTTACATATGGGCTTTTTGTGGCTTTGCAGGTGGTGCTGGAGTGTGTTTGATCTGCTGCCTCCCTAAACATGCAGCCATACGGAGAGCTGCCTTTGTTACTGAGGTGGCTGCATGTTGGAAGAGAATGTCACCCCCAGCATGCTGCCATATGCGGGCTAATTGTATACACAGCTACTCACACCACACTTGTTGTTTTGGCGGGCAATTGTTCGTCGCATTCTATGGCATGTCTGAAGAGCATCGTCATGTGCTGTGTTGTGCAGCACTGCCAGATGCCTGAAGGGTGTGCAGGATGCCTAGTGCTGACCAACACCAAATCTAAACATGCTGGCAGCTGTGCGCGGCTCTTTCCTGTGCGCGTGCCTGCAGCTGTGCCTGTGTGTCTGCTGCAATGCATATCTGCTCTGGTTTGCAGCAGAGTTCTGTACGGCTTCTGCGGTGTTCACCACCTGGGCTGCTGTTGGTCCATGTGCTGCTCTGCGCAAGCAGCAACAGATGCTGCAGGGCTGCTGCACGTGCATAGCCCGGGTTGTGGCGGCCTGCAATCCAGCCGTGTGCTTTCAGGTGCACCACACGATGGCGTGTGTGCCTCTCATTTGTTCAGGGACTAGCCACAATGTACCAACAGCCCACCACACTGGTACGCGCGCATCACTTGAGCCTGCTGCTAGTTGTGGCAGGTGCTGGGAAAGTGCTCGAAAGTGCTTGAAAGTTTGTTCTGTACTGCCGGCGATGCTGCAGGCTGCACCTGCAGGAGCCTAATGCGCCTCTCCTGCTTGCGTGGTTTTGCATCAGCGGCTGGGTTGGTGGCTGGGTGCAAAGTTGTTTTGCGATAGTGTACATGCGAAAACAAAGTGGCGAAGCTGGCTCGCCTGCTGCGCAGTGCCTGTGACGCGCGGGGCCGAGTCGCACTGCTATATCTTGTGTGCATGGATGTGCTTGGCGGGCCTTGCTGCGCTGCTGTGAACGCAGCAGTGCAGCAGCCTGCCAGCAGCAGCCATGTGCTTTGGTGGCTAGTGAATGTTGATGGTTAGTGTGCAGCATGCGTCTGGCAGGTCGCAGCAGGCTGGAGTGCTGCAGGCGGCGGCGATCCTGGCAGACTGCTGAATTACACATTATTGCTACCCCTAGCAGTTCAGCTTGTTAAGTTGTGCGTGACTTTAAGGTCTAGTATGTATGCGTGCACTGCTTGCAGCATCAGCTGGTGTGGCTGCCCATTCTTTTGCACGGCCTACTAGCATTGGGGCGCTCCCCGCAGTTGTTGGGTTTTGGCCCCAGGCCTACGCCATAAGCCGTAGGAGGTATGTCAATCATCTCAAGGAACAGCTGCTGGTGGCCGGCGGCTTGCCAGGATTAGTTATTGCGCTGTTGGGTATGAGAGTTGTTCACATGAGGCTGGGGTGTATGCCAGGACGGGCATGCGGCTCTGGCCACAGAAAAGGTTGGCAGCAGCGTGTGGAGGGCATGGCAGTATTGAGGAGGTTACTTGCCCCTGTGCAGTTGGGCGAGGCGATTGTACCAGGATCTGGCGTCACTTTTGGTCGCGCGGGGCCTGGCACAGCGGCAGCGGGCTGTGCCCCATGCACAGGGTTGACTTTAGGACCACAGCACAGTAGTGCTGGAGGCGGGCAGCAGCGCTTCTGCAGTAGGACTGGACATGGACCAGGTCAGGCAGCCAATTGCAATGTGGCTGCTGGGGGTGTGAGGTTGTGTGTTTCGCTGAGTGGCGGACTTGGGGACGACTCTGCTGGACTCTGCTGTGTGCTGCGTGATGAGGTCGGGATTGCATCAGTCAGCCGAGACTGTACACGGTGCAAGCGCAGGCGCTGCGCTGCAGCTGAGTTTTGACCTGCTCTGCTGCTGGCTCAGCTGCAGTGTGGCTGTGCTTGTGCATTCGAGTTTTGTAGCGGTAGCTGCTTTGGCAGCTGCCTGTGTGCGCGTGTGTGGCTTATGGCAGAGAGCACTGATTGGCATGGCAGCATTTGCAGTGCGCTGTACAACGTATGCAGCATCGGCTGGTTGCGGCTCAAGGAGCAGGGCTGCTGCAGTGGGCTGCTGGCTGCCGGCTGTATTCATGGACATTGTGTACTGTTAGTGAGGTATCGGTCAAATAATGGGACCAGGATTTTAGTTTGGTACGCGTGCAAGGCGGCGTTGGCTAGGGGCGTGGTTGGCATTGCCGGGTGTGGCTAGGTGCAACGCGGCAGCAAGGCTCGTAGCAAGGGCTGTTGCCGCCCCCAGGGTGCTCGTGCTTCCTGGCGTGTCTGCATGGGTGGCGGGATTGTGTGCATTTCGGTTGCTGTAAGGCTGGTGCGTGATGCGGGCAGCCGTGTATGCCCGAGTCTGCAGCTGTGTTCTGTTTGTGTCTTGTAGAGTGAGGGAGCGCCTGTTGAGGGCAGGAATGCCACACAACATCTCGTAACGCATCACATTGCGCACGTCTGTCATTGTAGTCACTACTGTGTGTGTGTGTGGGCATTGGCACTGATACACAAAACTTGGCGGCGGCATGTGCGCGCAAAGCCATGCCGTTGTGCTGTGCAGCTGCTAGCTCTGTGCCGCCTGCTGTGCAGGGCGGGCCTAGCGCGTTGGCGGCAGTTGTTCAAGGGTGGCCCAGTGCTGGCGCAGCACAGTGATGCGAGTCTGTACGTGAGGACGTTAGCGTTGGGCAAAGAAGGATGGGGCTATCTTTGCCTGCTGTGCACTGAGCGCACAGCGGCACCCCATGGTATCCATGGAAACTACGCGAGCGTGTGGTGGCGAGTTGCTGCGACAGGATTGGGTGGCCCAAGTGCCTCGCTGGCAGGGCCGGGCGAGCGGTTTTGGAACTGGGTTTGTTATTGAGAACTGTCCCCAGCGTGATCGGCAGGCCACTACTGCCAGCATCATGCGCGGTGTGGCTGTGTGTTCGTTGCGGCAGAGGTGTGGCTGCTCTGCATTGTGTGTAGGAATTGTGTGCGCTTGCACCTGACACGCAGCTTAGGCGTGCTGGTCAGGCGAGCCCATCATGCATGGTCGGCGACCATGATTGTATAATTGTCCGGCTTGGCGACACTTTGATTGCAGGAGCGGCGCGGTTTGCATTTGCTGATGTAGCACGCCAGCGTGGCCGCTGCTTGTCTCTACACCAATTGATACACCTGGGTGCACCTTCACAACATTGTACGGTACTTTGAACAGGTCAGAAAATCAATTGGGTTGCTGTTGCATCTTTACACTGCATTTGCATGGGATCGCTGACTGCCACCGCTGGTGACCTACGGCCGCCAAGCTGGTGGGCGGGGCATCCTCAGCTGCTGTTGGAACACACTTGGTTGAGCAGGGACGGTTGCAGACGAAGGAATGTTGAGATGGCTTTTGTGTGCCGTGATGATGCCAGTCGGCATTGAAACCAGCATGGAACCTACATTGCAGTGCAAATCATTGTAACCATCATACGCAATGACCAGATGTACAAGGCAAGGCCTTTGCTTGGTTGCCATGCTTGGCAGCCTCGTCAGTGCTCCCGTCCGTCGACTGTTCGGAGTGAACATTGCTTTTCGTAAAGCCACTGCAATTGCGATCAGCTTGCTCAGTGCACCCACACAACAACTCATTGCGCAATGCGCCCGCCTGGGAACATGTGCCCGCCTGAGAACACAAGGCGCTGCACAACGAAGTCCTCATGGTAGCAATACAAGCACAGCACAATGCAGGCCACCTGCGCGCAGGCTGCCAGTGTATGCCCTAGACTAGACACAGGACATCAACGTCCGCCCTCCACTATGCACACCGTTGTGTGAAAATGCTGTGCTATCTGCCAGGTAGCACCTACCTCATAGTTCAACTGCTGCGGCCGCCGCACTGCGGCAGTGAAGCAGTGAAGCAGTGCTTGTACTATGAGGTAGATGTACAATGCCTAATGGGACAGTGCCGCCTTGAGCTGGTGTGACACGCTGTCATCCTAGTCGAGCAGCGAGCTCCCCTCCCGCAGTCATGCGCAGCTGCCGCAGCACCCGGCCCTGCAGCACCGCCTTGCTGGGCTCCCACGATTGCTGCTCCTCCGCTGACAGGCCCAGGCCGTGCGCTTGCCACGGCTGCTGCGGATGCTGCTCCGACGCAGCCCTGCCAGTCGCTGCGCTGCCGTCAGCAGCAGCGGCTGCAAGCGCAGCGGGCTCCACCCCAGCCGCTGCAGCCACTGCTGCCTGGCGCGCCTGCTGCCACGTCGGCTGCAGCAGGTTCAGGCTGCTGCTGCTGGGCTCGGTGTCCATGTACGCATCAAAGCCAGCCGGGCCCTGCGTCTCCTGCAGCAGCTGCAGCAGGCGGTGCAGCGCCCAGGGTGCCACGAGGCCCTTGCCAGGCGCCGACAGCTCAGCATGGTGCAGCGGCTGCACGCCTGGCACAGCAGCAGCAGCTTCCTGCTGCTGCTGCCGCTGCTGTTGCTGATCTAGCACTGCATCTGGCAGCACCTGCGGGTGTGTGCACATCAGTCATTTGCACGAAGTTTGTGAGACCGCAGGCAGCTTCAGGAGTACTGCCAGTTGGGTACCAATCCATGAAGAAAGAAACAGCTGGGCCGACCTGCTCACTTTGTGATTTGCACAGAGAACCAGATAGGAACATTGCACTTGTTATGTCGCTGCAGCAGCCACAGAACTGACGCTTGCATCCACCGATCAGGCATAGATCAGCATCAAGTCAAGCGTCCAACTACCATCACCTCCAGCCGCAACGGGCACACCGCTGAGTGCAGGAATTGCGTGGGTGCCAGCAGCAGCGGCACATCAGGCTGCTCAGCGCCACACCAAGACAGCGCAAGCAGCGCAGCGTACAGCCCGTGCACCTGCTGCGCTCCCACCACCAGCAGCTGCGAGCCAGGCTGGCCGTCAAAAGCGGTGGCGCCCTGCAGCAGCAGGTGGCAGCGGCAGGCATCAGCAGTTTGACGGCAACATCAAATGCACATCCTTCAGCCTCTCAGGTCTGCCACCCATGCTTGCAGGAAATACCATGCAGCAGGTATTGCTGGGACCAGCTGCAGGCTGCCATGCCTCGCAAGCCAGCATGGCTGATACCTGCAGACATGCCAGGCCTGCTGTGCATCCCTTCTTCCTGCGCCCTCACCAGCTGTCTGCCTTGTGCCTGCTGCTGCTGCTGCTGCTGCTGCTCCAGCAGCCCTGCCAGCTGCCCCGTGCAGCCGTGTGCAGCCAGGTGCTGCCGCATGAGCTTGTTGCTGCGGCCCACCAGCGCGTGCAGCTGCTGGCAGCCCAGCACGCCAGGCGCGCACAGCACCGCCGTGAACTGCTGGCGGAACGCCTGCACGCGGGGGCGGCGGCGCGCATGGAAGGTGTCATATCAGCAAAGAGGATTGATTGATGCAGACTGCTTCCTGCAGTTCTGACTGCAGCAAAGTTCCTCCTATGGTAGGCTGGCTGCATGCACTCAGAGTGAAGTGCAGCTGCTGTGCTGCCGCACACCATGCTGGTGCATGCAGGCCCTCTAGCCCACTCCTTACCTGCCCACTGACGTACAGCACCGGGCAGTGGCCATGCCGCAGGCTGCTGTATGCGCCGCGCAGCGCCTCCCGCCAGGCGCTGACGCGTGCCGCCAGGATGCTGTCCTCGCCGCTCCGCAGCGCCGCCAGGCTGGCAGCGCTGAGCTGCGCTGCAGGATGCTGATGCTGCAGCAAGGCCCGGCACAGGCGCTCCTGTACGTTTGAGCACAATGCACACAGCAGCAGCCACCCGCAAGCAGTCGGCGCAGCAGCTGAAGCACATCCACTACAGCTGCGCTTCAAGCAGGTGCTAGCACACAGAAGGCAGGCTGATAACACTGCAGACGAAGACACCTGGTTACATCTGCTGACCGACCGAGCATGCAGTGCGCTGAGGGCACGTGCGTGCCTTTACGTCCCTCACCTGGCTGCTCAAGCCAGAGGCGTCCTTGCACTGCCCACCAGCGGCGATGGCATCACACACTACAGCGGCAGCAGCGGCAGCATGCAGACTATAGTAAGCAGCAGCGCTTGCAGACGCAAACTTCAGAAGTGCCAGCCATTGAGGTCTGCAAGCCGGGTGGCACATTTCACTGTGTCGAGTGCGTGGTTCCTTGATGGCATGCATGTGCAGCACAGCCTACTGCTGACCCTGTTAGCTGCTGGCTGCAGCTGCACCGCGGCTCACCTGGGCCCAGGCCAGACGTGCGCTGCTCCTCAAGCACAGCAAAGGCTGCCGCAGAGGACAGCCGCACCCGCTGCTTGACACTCCAGTCCCACGGCAGCTGCTGCAGCCCCTGCAGGTGCCAGCGCTCCTGCGCAGCAGCCGCTGCATGTGCACCGCTGCTGCCTGCTGCCGGCGGCACACGCATGCAGCCGTCGCGTGACGCGTCCGGTGCAAACTGGCGGTCTATGTTCACAATCTGCATCCACGATTGATTATAGCGCCAGTGGCAGCAGTCAGCATTTTATCAGCGATGCAGGGGCAGCATATTTCATGTCAACAGCCACCACCCAAGAGGTGGACATGGTTATTAAGTGCCAGCCCTGCCAATGCAAGCAAGCATGCTAGCATACGATGGCTGCAGCAAGCAAGTAAGCCTCGCGCTGTTGTGTTTGCTGCAGCTGATGCATACCAGTAATCACGCTACCCTACTCTAGTGATCTCTAACAGATGGCGCTGCCTGCTGTTGAGCACTCACCGCATGCAGTTGCGCGCCTGCTGTTGCTGTTTGTAAACTGTGCTGACTCAACAGCTGGTCCACACCGTGGCCTGGGCCGTGCTGCTGCTGCTGCTGCTGTTGGCACTGATATCTGCAGACAGACATGAAGCAGAAACGCAGTAAGCAGAAGGAATCAGAGCACCCGACGTATGCGTAGCTCTCCAGCGCTGCGTGCAACACTGGACGAATGCTGATGTTCAAACCAGTGTGCGAAGCAAGGGTCTGCGACGCACAACAACACAAGCACAACTTTGAACAAGCTGTCAGGTGCCTAGCTTGACTGTGGCACAACTTGCAGCGTACCTGTTGGTGCCTGCTGAATGATGCTGATCTTGGTGCTGCTGCTGCTGCTCGCTAGGCTTTTGCATGTTGAGCTCCTGGTAGAACCCAGTGAAGTCAGTAGCATGCCTGCAGGTAGGGCAGCACCAGCAATGGGGAAGTCACTTTTACAGCAATTGCTCACAGCTCAGCCTTGCTAAACAGCTGCTGATCATCCTATGCCTAAGTGGCAAGCGGCACTGCAAATAACCCAGCACATCACCCGCTACGCGCAACGCTTTGTGGTGTGTAGCATTTGTGCTGGGATGGGCACGTCTGCCCACCTGCTATCCTGCTGCTGTCCTGCAAGCAGGCCAGCACCACCATGCACGCCTTGGCAGTGCCTCTTGGCTTCTTCCTCCAGCACTTGAGCCTGTGCATGCAGAGGGCAGGGTTCGGCACACTGCTTGCATAATAAGCAGTCTGCCTGCAAAGTGGCCATGTCTCACTGCTGCCCCAGAGCAGCTGCTGTTGTACTGTGTCCAGTACAGCTGCCTCACCCTGAGGTCCTTGCGCTTGCCATTGTCGTCCATAAACGGCTTCCTGTTTGGATAGATCTCAGATATCCGGGGTTGCTGCCAGCTTGCTGCCATGTGCTGCTTGGTGTGTTCTGTGCTGCAGCACTGCCTGCTGTTCTGCTTGCTCCCTTTGCTGAGCCGCTTGGACCTCGGCGGGATCTCGGTGAGACCAACTGGCTTACTAAGTGACCTTAAGGCCTTTAAGTCGCGACGAAGCGCCTCGGCCTGCCCAAAGCCAGACAGAAAAACTCCCAACGTCTCACTGTTTTGCTGTCGGAGTGCTGCAGCAGGGAGGCTTCTTAATGCAGTTAAATAAACAACAGGCCATTTCCTGTTTTGTGTAAAAACTGTGCGACAAGTACTGCAAGAAAACGTGCGAACACGAGTTCAAATTGGTTGCAGACGACCAATCCTCCAGCCAAGTCGACGTGATCGCGTTGTGGTTCAAAGGAAAGGGAATCCTTGATGCGCAGCATGTAGCTTGTGTGCCGGCTTCAGAACGATGCCACATATCGACCACCATTCAAGAACCCTGTCAGGCAGTGGGATTGGAGTTGTGTAACTAGGGCCGGCTGGCAAAAGCCAGGTGCTGTACTAGGATGAGTGATTGTTGGATGGCTGTAGCTTAGGGTGGCTGTCAGCATCTGATCGCCAGCGCCTTGACCACGGCAACAGCTGCCAGCAAGTGCAGTACACTGCCCCTGTCTGCAGCAGCCTGCTACTGCAGCAGGCACCACAGACATGCTCAGTGCCAGCAAGCTGTTGGTGCTCTACCGCACACAGGGATTCCCCCACATGCGTTGTTATGGAAGCCATCGCGGTTGCCGGAGACACTGATTCTGAAAGCAGCGCACACACTGCAGCGGTTGCTGGAAACACTCTCTCCAGCTCGGAATGGCAGCTTACAAGCATGAGATATCTGAAAACCGTCCTAGAAATATGTCCTCAAAAGGCCCGCAGGCAACACCAACATTTAGACAACCAACGTTGTGCATAAGATGGCATGCACTGACACGGCAGCAACCTGCAAAGATGCTGCGACACAACCAGATCTGGGGAACCTTCTGCGCTTGTAATCATGCCACCAGTTGTGCAGTAGTGATGGCCTTATGAGACAACAGATGATGGGATGTGCAGTGGATGAGTGGGGCTCCACCATGAGTGCTATGCAGCCGCTACAGCAACGCCAACATCAATTTAATCGCAACTTCAAGTTGCAAGCAAGTTGCTTGCACGGCAGAGCATGCATGCATCGCACCCACAAAGACATGTAGAGCGCCAGGCCATCAACACCCACAACGATTCAAAGTCACACAGTTTATGCACACTGCTGCAGCATTTTGGGTTCCGCCCAACGCATCTGTGTGTTGTGCTGCAAACACCCCCAGCCGCAAGGCACACCTACTAGGCAGTACCCAGCATGCGTCCCCTCCTCGTGTTTGAGCCTCGCAAGGCATCCCTGATGCCAGCCCGCCCCTGCTTCCGCCACAACCCACCTCCCCCTCAACCCCTGCCACTCCATCGCTGCTCCCTGCCTCGCCCTGCCCCCTGACACCCCGCAGCAACACTCCCATGCCTGTCCAGCTTCCGGTCACCCACACGCCGCCATACATATCACTCGCGGCTGCAGGCCGTGGACAGCAGCTGCAGCACGTCAGTGCCCGTCACCACGCCTGCAGGCCGCTGGTCGGGGTCCACCACGTACACGCGGTGGATGCCATGCTGCGGCGCGCCCAGCATGCGCACCAGCTCCTCCAGGCTGGCAGTGGCCTGGCAGGTGTACACGCCGGGCGCATGCGCCATCAGCACGCCAGGCGGGCGCGGGTGCGGCCCGGGGCTGGGCGGCGCGCCTGTAGGAGAGGCTGCTGCGGAGGCTGGCGGCGAGGGCAGGCTGAGCGGGATGGCCTGGCGGGGGCAGCAGCAGCAGCAGCAGCAGCAGCAGCAGCAGCAGATGAATGTCAGCGTCAGCCCTCTGAAATGTGACCACTCCATGGTTGTACGTGTGTGCACAGCAACCGAGTTGCAAGCAGCCAGAGGGCGCAGCACGCCACCAGCTACCTGGCTGTCCCCCAAGCCTTATCTATTGGGTACTCTGCATGCACGCCACACAACATGCTGCTGCAGGCAGGGGCCCCTGTGTCACCACCCACCCACCGTGTCGGGCGCCAGCGGCTTGCTGGCCAGGAACTGCTTCACGCTGAGCGCCAGCACGCCAAAGCCGCCACGCCGCAGGTGGCGCAGGTCGCTGGCCGACAGGTTGCCCACCAGGCGCATGTTCACGCTGCTGCCCACGCCCGCCAGCACAGCACAGGCGGACACGCGCTGCTGCAGCAGCACGCGGAACGCCTGCAGCGGCAGCAGCACCAACAGCAGCAACAGTGGCATCAGCAGCAGAGACCTGCATTACAGCTCCACATGTGCGGCATATTCCGCTGCAAACTGCAGTTTCATCATATGCAACACATATGCACGCTTGAATGCCGGCCACCACTTGCACATACGCAGTCCGGTCCTTCCTCCATCTGGCGCATCCAACATCCTAACCAGCTGTTTGCAACCTCGCTGCCTGCCGCCCACCCCACCCCACCCCACCCCACCCCCGGCACCCCACCCCAGCCGCACCTCCAGCGCCGTCACGCTCTCATGCACCGCCACCAGTTGCCGCCGCGGCGCGGGCCGGTGCCCCGCGCCCAGGCTGCCGCTGCTCAGCAGGTGGTGCGCCCCTGCAGACACCCTAGGGCTCGCGGGCGGGCTCATCTGCATGGCAGCGGGGCCGCCGCTGCTGGCGCGCTGAAGCAGCGAGGAGCCCGGCGGAAAGTGGCCCTCGCTGCCTGGTGAGGCAGCGATGCCGCCAGCCAGGCTGCCCAGCAGGCCGCCGCCGCTGCTGCTGCTGGCGTAGCTGACGCCTGCCAGGGGCGGCTTGGGGCTGGATGGTATGTGGGGCAGCGGGCCGCCGTGGCCGTGGCCTGGCCCTGAGTTGCCTGTGGACAGCGCTGGCGGGCGGCAGGTGGCACCACTGATGCCTGGCAGCAGCGGCAAGGCAGAGCAAGGGGAGGCATGTCATAGGACTAGTGATTGTGATTCACAGCTCAAGGCATGCACATTGGGGCATCAGCAGAGCATGCACATTGGGGCATCAGCAGAGCATGTGCTGCGTGTTGTCTGTGCAGCAAGCGTGCCAGGCTCCTGTGCAGTGCTGCTGAACTGCCTGACGTGCACATGAGCGCGCTGCATGCCACAGGAAGTGCCACAGTCTGCTGCAACTTCAGAAGGGTGGCCAGAAGCTGCCGCCAGCACAGTGCAGCACCCACCCGCGCCTGCCGGCCCCGCAGCCAGGTGCAGGCTGCCAGTGGCCAGCCCCAGCTCAGCCAGGCTGGCCTTGCCCAGCGGGCGCAGGCACTCGTGGTGCGCGGCCAGGAACCTGCAATGATTGGCCAGATTTCAGGCCAGGGCAGGATAGGGCAGCAGGCGCCACGTCGTCAGCACAGCAGGCAGCACAGCCAAGCGGCATGCAGCCGCGCAGCAGCATGAGAGTGCCTGAATTGTGTCGGCTGCGTTGCTACACATCTCTTAGTGTGGTGTGGTTGCCCTTGCATGTGTGCAGGGTGCTACGCATGCCGCGGGCGCAGCCGCATGCCATGCGCCGCACCTCAGCACATCCGACTGCGACAGCACCGACAGCGGGTGTTCTGTGTTGCCAGGATTCGCCACCACGATGCGGTGGCTGGCAGCAGGGTGGCGGCTGTGGCCTGTGGCGCCGGCTCCATTGGCGCTGCCGCCGCTGCCGCCAGCCGCTGCTGCTGCGATGGGGCTGGCGGGCACACGTGGCGAGGATGACAGCGCAAAGCCGGCGCCTGACTGCCAGCTGCTGAGGCTGGTGTTGGGGGCGCGCGGCAGGAAGCAGCTCCTGCAGGGCGAGCAGCAGGTTGTTTTGTGTGTTTTATGTGTTCAGGCCTCATGTAAATGCACTGTGATCGTTGTTTTGCTGTACAGCATGGCTTGCTCGCCTCAGCACAGCGAGGGAGGCGATGGTGCAAGGCACGCGATGGGGTGGGCAGCATGCGCTCAACACACGCGATGTGCACAGGGCTGAGCCTGCCACGTGATGGATGCGTGCCGTTGCATGCAGCCGTGGTCTGAGGGCCTGATCCCTGCTGCTGCTATTGCATCAGCTGCTGTTGAGTGCAGGCGTGGGTCTGGGCCTCACCTGATGACCTCCAGCAGGCTGCTGTCAGGGTCATCTGCAGCAGGGCAGCACAGCAGCAGCCAGGTGAGGCACATGCGTGAGCAGCTTGCATGCAAGCAACACCCACAAGCTACGCCGCCTGGCGACGCTGTCTAGCGTATGTACGAGCGGCCTAGGCCAGGCACCAACACTGCTGCAGCCCATGTGCAGCTACGTCGGGCATCCATGCAGCAGTAAGCGTACTACAGCAGATCCACCAGCACGAGGAACAGCAGACGAACGGCTACCAGCACGCAAACCACAAGCTTCAATTGCTGAGTGCTTGTTTGACAATACTTTTATAATATAGGTTACATGTGTTGGCTTGTTGTCACTTTTGGTTCAAGGCCTAGCCAGATGCTCACCGTGCAGCTCCCAGTCGGCGCATGCCGCCCTGGCATCGCCAGCATCGATGGCTGCGCGCACGGCAGCGTTGCTGTCAAACAGCGACAGCACGGGCCGCGCACACAGCGCAGCGCCCAGCTGCTCCAACTGCTCTGCACTTAGGTCGCCATTGCCGCCTTGCAGGAGGGTGTTTTAGACGCCGGGAAAAGGGAGATCAGGCAGGCAGGGTTGGGGGTCAGCGTGTGCAGCGCTCTTGGAGATTGTCAGCACAGCGCGCATGGAGACGCGCTGTGAACCAGTTATGCAAGGGGTTTGCAGGAGATGCTCTCAGCTCCGCAGCGACATATAGTGCCAGCTTGCTAGTACTGCGAGCATACGCTCGGGGTGCTCTAGCCCAAACTTGAACAAGCATTACTTGTCTGTGCCATCAGCAGTAACATTACGGCGTGGGTATTGCTGGCAAGAATGCTGCAGATCAACAACTGTGTTTGCCATGCAAGCTGCTAATCCCGCAAGGCGGTTATGCAAGGTGATCTGCTGCATCGCTGGCGCGCACCTGCTGCAGCTGGCAGCGACTGCAGGAAGGCTGACAGCACAGCCCACACATCCACGAAGCCAATAAGCGTGCTGACCGAGGGAGCGAACTCTGTGCCTCCCTGCTCGCTGACAAAGATCGGGGCACTGAGCACCCCGTGCTTGCTGAGTGTGTCCAGCACTGTTCCAACATCTGCCGTGTGACTGACCCCCACAAGCGGCTTTTCCCGCTTGGAATGGAGCAGGTCCTTTAGTTGTGTCTGTCCCAACAACTCCTTCAGGCCTTTAGCGCTCTGGTCCATGTCCTTGCAACGATATGAACTCGCCACACCAATGGGCAGGAGCTGGACTCTGATTGCTATTGCATGGTTTCGTAATCAGTTGCACCGAAATCCATGGCTGTACAAGTGCCCTCCGGGGCGTTTGATTGCAGTGAAACACTGTCACAAGCTGTCCTTGCAAGCCTGTGGCAACATGTGGCGCTTACCTTCTGCATGCAACTGCCTTAGCAAGCGCGTTATAGCTCTCCGTCGAGATCAACATCGGCAGGCATACCCTTACACCCGGGTGTGCCTGGCTGGGTCAGCAGTAGATGACCTGGCAAGTCGTCACACAACACGTTTGCTGGAACCTTTCCAGCTGATTGTTCGTCACCTTCAACAGTTTTGCCTGAAAAATCATATGCCTGCAGCTGCCATTGCAATGGGTCAGCAAGCACCTGCTGTAGTGCAACCACAGCTAGGGAGTGCGTGCAGCAGCTGTGATGCTCTTCCAGCCCAGTAGCTGAAGCAACGCGAGCTGCATCGCCCTCATTGGAAGCACGGCAGCATGCCAGTCCCTCTGACTCTGGCTTGGGTGGATGCCTATGCCCTTGAAAAGCTGCACAGCCTGTCCAAAGTTGACCGCTACCTGGCGCGTGCAAGGGAGCTGCTGGCGGCAGGCAAGCTGCAGCAGTGCACCTGGCAGGATGGCGGAGGGCTACAGGCAGCGGCTGCAGGCAGCAGCGCAGCTGACGCATACAGTGTGACGCTGCTGCCTGCTGAGCCCGGGCCATACACAACATCCTGCAACTGCCCCAGGTGCGCCTGCAGGCTGTATGCACAGCAGCTGCACCAACTGATGCTAAGCAGCAGAGCTGCCTACCGGCTTGGGCTCATGCAGCAGGATGTTTGTCGCTAGCATGACAGCATGTAGTGTACCAGCTGTGCAGTTGCCATGTTCAGCCTCACGTGTGTGGTGCCAGCAGGTGCTTGCTAGCATCCAAGCAAGGCATCCCTGTTGCCCAGTTGCAGCACAGGACAGCTGTGCAAGCGGTGTGTAATCACGAGTGCCAACCCATGCTGTGGGCTTGCCTGATGTCCCCGGCCTTCACCATGATGTGTCACACCACCCTCAGCCATGACAAGGATGGAGTCTGCAAGCATGCCCTGGCTGCTCTGCTGTGGGCGGTCGACAACCCAGCACCAGCTGACCTGCAGCAGGGCCGGCAGCAGCAGCAGCAGCCAGACCTTGTGCCAGTAGGCGCAGGCCTACGACTACAGAGGCAGGAGCAGCAGCGGGAGCAGCAGCAAGAGCAGGAGCAAGACTATGCAGTGGTGCCAGCAGCAGCAGCAGCAGCAGCAGCAGCAGCAGCAGCAGCAGTGACCTCTCCCCCATTGCCCCAACATACCGCAGCTGCTGCTGCAGGGGAGGTGCTGCCGTTCCAGCCAGCAGCAGCACCAGGTACGCAGGCCACACCCAGCCCGGCAGGCAAGCGCAAGCGGCTGCTGCCAGGCTCCCTCAGGCATGCCACTGCAGCAGCAACCCCAGCAGCAGCAGCTGGCAGCCCACCTGGCACTGCAAGCAGCCCCGTGCAGCGCCGCACAGCAGCAGGAAAGCGCCGCACGAGTGCAGCTGGTGACGGCACCCAAGCACTTCCCAGTCAGCAGCAGCAGCAGCCCGAGGCGGACCATGAGATGCAGCAGCTAGCCATCAATCGCACAGCCAGGGCTGCAGGCCTGAGCAAGCGGCGGGCCCGTGTGGCAGCACCCTCCGCAAGTGCTGCACAGCAAGCAGCACAAACTCCGCCACTCCCTGCAGCGGCAACAGCAGCAGCAGCAACAGCAGCAGCCCCTGCTGCTGTGCAGAACTTCCCCTGGATGCTGTCACCGGATCAGATGCTGGCCGTGAGTGACGACCAGCTGCTGCAGCAAGCGCAGCGCTGCCTTGACATGGTGGGCCGGCGGCAGCAGCTGGCAGCGCACTCAACTGCAGCAGCTGTTGCAGCAGCTCCTACACTTGCAGCAGCAGCAGCAGCAGCAGCAGCAGCAGCTGCTACTCCAGCCCACACTGCAGGCCATGCGAGCACGCTAAGCAAGGGCACTGCAGCTGCAGGCGTCATGGCAGCAGGCACGCTGCCAGCAGCCGAGCCTGTGATGCCAGTTGCTGCTGCTGCCGAGCTGGTTGTACCCGAGAGTGTCACGTTGCAGGGGGACGAGCTTGTCCTGCAAGAGCAGCAGGTAATGCAGCAGCAACTTTCAACACATCAGCAGCAGCAGCAGCAGCAGGCGACCACCCCGCCGTCAGCAGCACGGCGGCCACGGCCAAGTGTGGTGAGCAGGCTGCTGGACGATGACTACCACGCAGCCACAACAGCTGGTGCCTCTGCTGGACAACAGCTGCAGCAGCCACCGCCAACACAGCAGCAGCAGCACCAGGAGCAGCAGCTAGTCAGCGCAGACGGTGCAGCTGCAGTAGATGGTGCAGCTACAGGCGCGTCTGGTGTGAGCCGGCAACGGCCAGCATCTGGTGGCGCTGCCGGCGTCACGCCCAGGAAGGAGGGCCGCTCCCACCTGGCCTCACTGGCCAGCAGGTTCCTGGACTGACCCGCTGAGCACGGCACAACACGCATCACATTAAGCTTAACAGCTCACAGTTATGCTGGGATACATGCTTCGTCATAGGGCACCGCATGCTGCACTGTTTTGGTGTATTTGGGTGCAAGCGGCTGTGATCCGGTCGTGCACTTGCACAACAGAACAGCCCAAGCTCAACAGTGCAGTGCAAGTACTTGCAATTACTTTGGATGTTCAGGGGTCTACCTTTTGGTTTGTGCATGCACAGTACTGTACAGTACAAAGCTGACTTTACATGCAGCAGGTTGGGCCCTTGTGTTTCACTGATCTGTGGCGGCCAGTTGCAACAAGCAAGTTGCATGTGCTGGTTCGGATATTCAATTTTGGGTGTTGCCAGCTCTAACATGTATCGCTACGTCCGACACTAGGCTACATGAGCACTCATCACAGCCCTCCGCCTGTCATCAGCTGTGATTACAAATAGAATTAGTGCTCTGCGGTGGGCTTGACAACACAGGGTGCCAGGTGCCGTCAAACAGCACTGCTGCTGCCAAGCTGTGTGCAGTGTGCCTTGCTGCACACCATTATACAGCCAGAGCCTCAACGCAGCTTGTAACAGAACCTCTGTAGCCAGTCCTTCTGTCAGTCTTCCGAAACCTTCTGTTTTGCTGCAGCTGCTGCTGCTGCAGCTGCCGTAGCTGCTTCTGTGGGTTGGCTGCCGCCATGTTGCCCCTCCTGCAGCTGCCCTGTCAGGCCTGCCAGCAGCAGGTGGGCTGTGTCATTCAGCCTGTGCAGGTGCCAGCCTGCTGCTGGTCCAGACTGCACCCAAGCCAGCTCGGTGACGCTGGTGTTGTCTGTGGCGATCTTCCAGGTCATGGCAGGGCTGCTGCCCAGCACACTGCGCAGGAAGCTGCGGGGCAGGGCATGGCCGGCAGCAGCAGCAGCAGCAATACGTGCAGGCATTAGCTGCAGCAACAAACGTAAATGTTGCAGTCATCTGCCAGCACCTCAAGCCAACCCCTTCATCGCTCGCACATGCTGCTGACATCTGTACCAGAGTAGCATGCCGAACACAGACCCCAACCGGGCAGGAGTGATGCACCCGCCACAGCCGCAATAGCCAAGCACACCATAGCGCAGCAGCCGCCCACGCACCACTTGATGGCCAGGCCGTGTGTGACCACCACTGCTGGCGGCCCGCCATACTGCAGTGACGGCAGCAGCTGCCGGTGCACGAAGGCACACATTCTGGCCTCCAGCTCCTGCTGGCTCTCCCCACCAGGCGCTGCAAAGGTGAATGGGTCGGCTGCGACGCGCTCCAATGCCTCAGCCTGTTGGGGTGTACAGGAGGATGCAGGCCAGCACAGCAGCAGCATCAGCATGGCGGGAATATGCTCAAAAATTCCAGCATGCAACACACCGCGACTGCAGAGGTACAGCAGGGTACGCAGCGCTGCCTAAGGTGATTGCCTTGTGGTGACCAGGCTGGCCAACCTGCGCCACTTGCTTGTCTCACTGCGAGCTGTGCAGGACAAGGCACGAGCTGATTTTGTAACTGATGGTGCCTGGCATGATGCGTATGAAGCTGCTGGTGAACCTGACTGGTACCTTGCATGGGTGAGCATACAACTGCAGCGGATGCCTTACCGTGTAGCACTGTGACCTGGGCTGACCCTCCTGCAGTGCACACGGCCAGCCAAGCATGTCACAATCATGCAATGGGCACTTGCACTGGAATATAGCAGGTGACACAATGTGCAACAGCTTGGCTGAAGCTCACTGGGCTGGCACGCTGGGCGGCTGCCCATCCCACACTACTCTGCACACAGTGCAAGCGCCGCAGCATTCTGCAGAGCCTTTGCGCGCAACCATCTATTGCTTGCTGCCACTGGCTGACACAGCATGTGACGTGGTGCAGTGCCACGCAGTGCCATGCAGCCGCCCGCCTCACCCACTGGCCCTGGCTCAGCTCCAGCAGCACCTCACTGGCCTGCAGCTGCACGGGGCCTGGCCAGCCCTGAGGGCACGGCAGCAGCAGCAGCAACGGCAGCTACGTTAGTGCAGGAGCTCTGTGCTGAGACCACTTGACAGGCCACACAACTAGCCAGGCTGCTTTGCAGCTGCAGCTTGCAGAGACTCATGCGCTGCCTTGTGAAATGCATAACAACAGCATTGTCTGTGTTGGATGGGCTTCTGCTGCAACCAGTACTGCATAATTCTAAGTCGAATCACCTGCGCCTGCTGCAGCATGATGCGTGCCGTGTCCTCTGCCCTGACTGCCGTGGAGCAGTACACTGGGCTGTGCAGCGCTGGGTGCTGCCGTGACATGTGCCTGCCAAGCGCTGCTGCCTGCACACATGCAATGCCCTCATTGTAAGTTCGCGCGTTGTGCATGTGCAATCTCTGCAACTAACTGCGTTATTACAGCAGCATGCATATGCGACGTGCGCACACCCAAATGCTGGCAAGTGGCCTTCCATCCACACATCAGACAACATGATATGCGTTGATGGGTGTCCTCAGTCTGTCACATTGGGTGCAATGAATGACTGCAGGCTTGACATGTACAGCGTGCTTGCTGCTGCTGTGCAGGCCCTCAGTGTGCTGGCTTGCGTTGCCCATGGATCTCACTTGCTGTTTTCCTCGTTCAGTGAGGGGTGACAAGTTACTTTGCCCGCCGACCTGCACAGTACGCAGGTTAACAGCTGCAAGGCTCAGTATGTGTGTGCACCCCTATCAGTGTATCTGTAGCGGCGGGGGCAGCAGCAGCAACAGCAGCAGAACTGCAAGTGCTGCAGCCCAATGCTGTATGTGCTACTTCAGCCACTCACAAAGCATTTTGTTTGCAGGTTCATCTCGCATTCTGCATGTCGGACGAGCAGTACACGCTTCATAAGGCACGGTTAAACAGCAAAAGCCCAGCTTTTCAGGCGTTTGCGAAACTATCGTTCGCAGCTCAGCACACGGCGTTTACAGCTTCCACTCTAGTGCAATCGGCAACACAATCACTCAAGTCTCTGGCTTGCGTTGCAAGTATGCCACATCGGCGCTTTGTCGCCTGTTACATTGTCTGTACTTCTCCGCCCTGTGTGCAGCTGACACGTTTGTGCTCGCTGTAGCCCACTGTTGTTGATGCTCTTGGTTTGGGAAAGTAATAGTTTTCTGTGTACTGGTGGAGCTATTGGTGCCGGACGTGCAGTGGTGTCGCACCAAGATGTTCAATGTGAAAAGAAAATTTCAAATCAAAGCCACATCCGTTAACTGCTTCAGCAAGTACTGACATGCAGTCATCACACATACGCCGCTCTAAAATTGACTTCGTTACATAGACAGCTCACTCATCTACAGAATGTATCTGCTGCAACCGCCAGATACTGCTGATCACTCAGTGCCGCAACACCACAGTCACACCAAGCCCTGGACTGCAGAGTCGGACCGGGGCAGGGGTACTAGCCGGACAAAGTTCCAACCTAGAGTACAACATGCGCATATATACATCAACAAAACTGGCAGGCAAGTCATACTTGCAAGCTGTGCATACAATGCCGCTGCCTGTGATTCACCCTGTCTGCACGACTTTTTGCCCTGCAAAGCTAAGCTTGCAAGCTAGCTGCAAATTGCAGCCACTGCATGTGCTGACTGTGGGGCTTGTCCCACAAGATGCACGGGCCGTGCACTGGCATGATGCCCAGCCACCACTGGAAGTGATTGAATGACCCACACCTCGCCGCTGTGCGTGCGCAGCAAGCTGCCCATCATGCCCATCATGCGCATGAGCCATGCGCGGCAACCAGGGCGTCTCCTGTCTGTACGCTGCTGCTGCTGCCATTTCAGCACCTGGCTCAACATATGTACACCAGATGTGAGGCGATGTCTGGTGTTGGCCCAGCAGCGAAGCAAGCAGGCTCAACTGGAGTCAGCAGCTGGTGCTGAAGGCTGTAGGCTGCTTGCTGGGGCAGGGGCTGCCAGTGGCGCCGCCTGCTGCCTGCTGAACAGCACCCGGAAGTCCTGCAGCAGCAGAGACATGCGCAGGCAGGGGACCTGCCCACGTGAGACTGAAAAGTTTGATACAAACAACAACCTGGAGTGCAATGTTGCCAGCACACAGCAGTGGCAGCTGCATAGATGCAGCCATGATGAACGACATTGGATAGCACGCCTGCGGATCAGTTGCAGCTGTGCAACGAGCAGCTTCCTCCCCGCTGGAATGCCGCTGCGCAGCAGCACGACAGCGTCATCCAGCATGCCTGCCGTGGAGTCGCACTAGCAACTGCCAAGCCTCAGAAAGCGGGCATTGCTGCCCAGGGCCTAGCACCTGCAGAGCTGCTGCTGGCGCACAGCGCTGCGGCACCCTCCCCGCCCCGTCCACGCACCTCAAGTGAGATGGCGCCGTCCATGTCGATGTCGGCCACTTGCTGCAGCATCAACAGCTCGCCCTCGCTAAGCTGCGCGACACAAGCAGCGGCAGCAGCAGCAGCAGCAGCAGCAGCTCACAAAGGCACACACCAGCAAAGCTACTGTTGGCTTGGAATTTCATTTGGCAGGCGGTTGTGACTGCCTCACACTTACAACAACTGCTGCACCATAGTGTGCGCAGTTGCTGTGCTTGTTGTGCAGCACTGCACGCTGCCCTACAGACCAGGAGGTATGGTTCACTGGCCAGGCATGCACAGATGTGACAGACAGCAGGTGCTGCGTCAAGCCAGCGTACACGCAGTCCAAATCAGACAATCACACGGCCCCTGCATTCCAAAGAACCAAGTATAATGCTGAAAGCTGACCCACCTCAATGTTGTGCAGCTGCTTCATGAACTGCTTCAGTGTGGCCATGTCTGCTGCGCCATTTTTAGCTGGGTCCAGCACGCTAAAGGCCTGGCTGCACACGTCGACACCCTGCAGGCAGCAGCGGACGCCCAGAGCTGCAGCTGAGCAAGACAGTGGACATGAGCGCACGCCATCGTGACAACGGTGTGGCGTTAAGCGTTCATATGGACACGCATGATCCCCATGCCCACGTTGGATGCTTTGTACTGCTGTTGTTGCTCTTGCTGCTGCTGTTGCCAGGACACAGATAACTGGCATGCTGCATGCAAGCACCAGCTGCTGGCATGCTGCTCCATCAATGTCAGTGCACCTGTGCCAGCGGCATCTCCACCAGCAGCTGCGCCAGCCACTCGCAGCTGATGCCGCCACGGGGCACCAGGCTGCGCAGCTGCTTGGGGCCCAGCTTGCCCGGGTAGAAGCTCTGCAGCAGCGCCTCAGCCTCGGCACGGCACAGGCTGCGCCCTGCAAGCATGTGTATGGCGTGCAGCTTCATACGCGTGCACTTGCAGCACTGCATGCTTGCAGGATTCGTGCACAGCATGTGTGTGGAGAGCTGCTGTGTGTGCAACAGCTGGATGATGCAGGCAGGCAAGGCCCTTTGCAGGGTGTTCAGTGGATGCAACAAACGCCGCACCATTGGGGCAGAGGATGCTCCATGCTGCCTCTATGTCTTGGCTGGACAGAGTTTTGCTGCTGCTGTCCTGCACAATCATGATTTGGCAAGTGCATCAGGCCCCAGTGTAGCAGCGACTCTGCCTGGGGACCTAGGGTGGTTGCAGGCTCCAGCAAGCCACCTGCTCGTGCCTTGCCGCCTTTTTGGCTTGCTCTACCACTCTAGAAAGTGTCAAGCTAGCCATTTAGTCGAGTAAAGGAACGAAATGTAGCAGCAGCAGTGCCCTTCTGTGCTTACACTTAGCCTATTTTATTGGAATAGTTAGCCAGTTAACTGGGCTGTGCTTGATAAGTGCTGTGTTCTCTTAGGGTCAAACCCTACTTACCTCGCACTTTAGGGGTGCGTGCCGACGGGAACGTAGCAAGTGCTATCCACTCAATTAAAAGCGTCGTCGTACATGTGACTACAATCTTTCAGCGCTGGCTCGTCCAGTCGGTACGCTACAAGATCATGCAACTGGTGCCGCAGACAGCCTCATGAGGTGATCACCCTCAGGCTGCTTCAAGCAGCAGGACTTGCATGTGCGGCAGGCGTGCACATTATGATGTGAACGAATGTGAACACGTTACAGATCCGCGTGCAAGTAGTAAGCACTTGACATGATGGCATCACCAGCTGTGTAGACAAACTTGTAGCCTGCCAATAACAATAGGCACAGCGGCTACTAATGTAGTACACGCCCCTACGCGCATGGCACGCGCCCTGTGCACACAGGGTTGCGCGGCACCCAAACATGGAAATGCAATGTGTAAAATATAGCGACCAAGGTGTTCACGCTCAGCGCTGAATGTTTTGTTGTGCGATGCACAAACAAACTGCAGATAACAAAGAAGCACCTGTAACTTTATGCTGAAGGTTTAGCAGCACAACGCGCGCTAGGCAATACCTGCAGCATACGCTTTCAAGGCCCTTCAACAGTCCCAACACACCAATCGCTCTGTCAACACCTGTGGCTGGCACACTACGCACCAAAGCAACCATGCCAGCGCACAATAACACACACAGTGATAGAACGAGCGGCAGCCGCCAACACCACACGTCAGGATGAGCTGCCAGCACCAGCTGGGCAATACTGAATAGGCAAATGCGTAAACTGGTCGCTGCAGCAAGCAGGCATCCCTTTGCCAAAAACCAACACCCTGGTGGAACTGCTTTGGTCAAAGTGACTATTCCGAAAGCACATGTGGCTTCCTGAAGGCAACACTTAGAAGGTGCAGCCGTGATGGGTAGGCGGCATGCCTACAAAAGGAACTATACGCATGTGCCCTGACCATCTGCCTCATGCATAAACTCCAGTACACTACACTTGAGTACAAGAGGCAGGCAGTGCCAACAGCAAGGCCTTGGTAGAGCCCTGATTGCAACACAGCATACACAGCACGCCTGCCTACGGTCGCTGCACCAGCCGCCAATACAGCTGCGCTATTGCAGCACTGAGGAGTAGTGAGCATCCATGAGTCGCATGCACGAGCCCAGCTGGTGCAGCTACACTAGCCGGCACACAGCCCATTGAGCACATACTCACAGATATCCATGCACTACGCCGCACGCACTCGGCTGCAATCGAGCAACAAGTACAGCACACAGTGCTGCAGCAGCTTGCTTACCACCTGCCAGCCCAAGCAAGTGCCGGTGCACCTCCCTGATTGGCAGAAACTCGTCTCCCTGGCTGAGCGCAACTAGCTAAAGCAATGGCAACGCCAAGACAACAGACAGTGCTTCTTTTATCAACAGACAGTCCTTCAGGTGCTGACAGTGCAGCCCGGCTGGTCGTTACGGCTGCTGCTCCATCGGCTACTGCTACGGTGCTGGTCACACTGCTGGTGCACGCCACTCCTGCTGAACAAACGCTACTCTGCTGCAAGGACTGCAGCCACCCATCCGCCCTGCGCTGCGCTGCTCTGGCCTACACTGCCAGCCTCTGGCCGCGCCCAGCCTAACTTGAAGGCGCTTCCACAGGCCTCACCGTCAGAGCCACGTACACATACCTGCTGCTGCTGCCTGGCCCACTCTGCGCTGCCGCTGCTGCCCCTGCCACCTGCTGCTGCTGCTGCCGCTGCTCCCGCACCACCACCAGATCCAGGCTGCCGCCGATTGCATCTCGCAGCGCGTCAGCCAGGTCAGCCACGCTGAGGCCTGCGGGCCCCCCCAGTTGCCCTGGGGCGCTGCCTGGTGCTGCTGCCGCCACGATGACGTCATCCTCCCGCAGGCCTGCTGCTGCTGCGGGGCTGCCGGGGGCCACGCGCGTCACCACGATGCCTGCTGCCACGCCAGGCGGGAAGTCTGGTGTGTGTGTGTGTGTGGGCGGGGAGGGGGGGGGGGGGTAGTGCAGGAGCAGAGATGAGGAGAGGTCGCAGAGAAAAGGCAGGAGCGGGCGCAACAGGCATCGTTGCATGCCAGCTTGTGCGTGTGTGTCGGGAAGCGTTGGGAAGTAGGCTGTCAACGCCAGTCACAGTGGCACACGCGTCTGCACCTCTTCATGCCATGTGCAACAACCTCTATCTTGAAAAAAGGTAGTTACATATCCTCTACCTCGCATACTACACTGCTTGCCCGCTGCAAGGCATCACGTGCGTGCTGCACCGGGCCTTGTGGGCCCACCTAGGCACCTGCCTCAAACTCACCTGGGCACGCCTCCCGCAGCTGTGCCATGCGGCTGGCCGCCACCTCAGCCATGGTGATGCCCACGTAGGGCCGCAGCACACGACCATGCCTGCACCCAGCAGCAGCAGCAGCAGCAGCAGCAGCACGTCAGTCGCCACATTATACACGACGCTTGCGGATCCAAGCCGCGGCGCGCACAGCCGCATAAGCAAACCGCACATTGCTCGCTGCGCACATGTGCGCTGTGCAGGTTGCAGCGACTGGCTGCTGCAGCAGCTGCCTGCATGCCTGCCTGTCTTGCAGCCAGCCATGTGCTGCCCCGTTTCCCCACCCCCTACAACCTCAGCACCATGCGCAGCCCGCCCCTCTCCCCCGGCCCCCGCCCCCCGGGGCCCCTTCTATTGCGCTGCGGCTCACCGTGCGATCTCGGAGAGCAGCTCCTGGATGGTGTGCATGGGGATTGCAAAGCTGACGCCATCCGCAGCCGCCGCCTTCATGTTGTTCATGCCCACCACCTCGCCATCCAGGTTCACCAACGGGCCGCCGCTGCTTTGATGAGGGGAGACAGCAGAGGGTAGCAGCAGCAGCAGCAGCAACAGCATATTGAGTAGAATAGGATCAAGCTCACTACGGGCAGGTACAGCTCCCGCATGCGGCAGGTACAGTTGCACAACAACTGTTGTTCATGCCCACCACCTCGCCGTCCAGGTTCACAAGCGGGCCGCCGCTGCGCGATGAGGGGGAGCGGGCAGTTGCAGCGATGGCAGCAGCAGCAGCACAGCAGCAGGTGTTGCCACAGGCTGCAGGCTAGTAGAGTGCAAGCAGAAGCAGGGCATGCACGCAGCCAGGCAGGACAT
Source organism: Tetradesmus obliquus (assembly GCA_030272155.1). Classification (NCBI taxonomy): domain Eukaryota; kingdom Viridiplantae; phylum Chlorophyta; class Chlorophyceae; order Sphaeropleales; family Scenedesmaceae; genus Tetradesmus; species Tetradesmus obliquus. The sequence goes on along the minus strand of CP126200.1, from coordinate 200,113 downwards.
TTGCAGGCAGGGGACAGGTAGGGTGCCGACGGCAGAACATGAACACATCGGCGACAATCACATCTCTCCGACAACGAAGCTGGATGGCAACCAGGCATGTGGAAGGCACTTCTTAAATTGAATGAAGGAAAACATAAGCAAGCTTGCACCGCAGCTTATGCCCTGGCACCTCGCCCACCTGTTGCCCACGTTAATGGCTGCGTCGGTTTGTATGAACTCGGTGCGGGGGCTGGCCAGGCCCAGCTCGCTGCCCTGGCGCGCCACAGCGCTCACGATGCCCGCGGTCACGCTCTGCCGCAGCAGCAGCGGGCTGCCCAGCGCCACCACCCACTCGCCCACACGCAGCCTGGGCGGCAGACGCAGCAGCAGCAGGGAGCAGGGCGAGCCACGAGCCAGGGAGAAACATAAGGTGCCGCACTTCACCGAATCAGTACATGATGTGCAAGTAGTTTGCGCAACTCCTGTGCTCACTTTCGGCCCAACCTGGCAGCCGTTCTGCACTGGTCCCACATGGAGTGCCACAGCTGCCACCACCTGCGCTGCTGCACTATCACGCACCTGTGTGAGTCGCCCAGGCGTGCGCAGGGCAGCGGCTGTGGCGCATCCACCGCCACCACTGCCAGGTCAGAGGCTGCGTCCAGCGCCACCAGCCGCCCCGGCAGCACGCGCCCGTCAGCAAGGTGCACACGCAGCCCGCCAGCCGACACACCCCCTGCTGCTGCTGCTGAGGGGTTGCTGCTGCTGCTGCTGCTGGCTGGCTGTGGCCGCAGGCTGGTGCTGGTGTGTCGCTGCTGCTGCTGCTGCTGTGGCCAGCGCGTAGCGGCTGTGGCTGCCGCCAATGCTGCTGCTGGGGGCGTGCCCAGCACAACGTGGGCGTTGGTGAGGATGAAGCCGCGCGGGTCGTAGATGAAGCCGCTGCCCTGGGCCCTGCAGGGGCAGGAAGCAATCACTAATTAAGAGACATACAAATAGGCCGCGTTGCATTGTAAAAGACATCAGCACATGGGTGACCTGCAAGACGCCGCGCTGCTGCCGAGTGCACCAGCGCAGCCTGCTGGCAGCAACAAGCATGCCCTGAGCACACCACTCAACAGCTAGCACCATGCACACAACGCAGCGGTGCACGAATGCACGGTGCTGCGGCTTGGGCCGTATCATGTTTTTGACACATGTCAGCATCATCAGCCCACCTGCCGTCGGCCCAGCCAGGGCCCAGCCCCGCTGCTGCTGCTGCTGGCCCACGCGCCGCGCCTGCTGCCACCAGGTGCACCACGGCAGGCCCCGCAGCAGCAGCGGCAGCGCTGATGCTGCTGCGCATCAGCACTGCATCGCCGTCATTGCTGCCTGCTGCTGCTGCTGCTGGCCCTGCAATGCTGCTGCTGCCTGGCTGGCCCTGCTGCTCCCAGGGGGTGGGCAGCAGCCTGCTGTCAGGGTAGGGCACCGCGGAAGCTGTGGGAGACGTGCGGCAGGCAGGCAGCAGCACAGGTGGCTGATGTATGCCATAAGCAAGCGAAATGCGCAAGGCATGATCCGCATGGTCTCGCAATGCTGCTGTGCAGGTGGGATATTCTCAACAAGCCACTTCTGCCACAGCATGAACTGGGCCCACCAAACTACGAGTGCCAATGATGTTATGTTGACGGTGTTTGCACAAGAAAAAGCTGAAGTGCAGCACTGCAAGCTGGCCACCCGGCGCGCTGCGCTCACCGTGTGCTGATGCCGCGCCCAGCCTGCTCAGCTGCTGCAGGTAGCCCAGCCCTGCAGACATGCTGCCCAGCAAGCTGTTGCTCCAGCTGCTGCTGCTGCTGCTGCTCCTGTCCTGTGTTGTGTGGCTGCTGCTGTCACTACCGGGAAAGCTGATGTCTGTGAGTCTGCTGCTCAATAACTGACTGCTGCCGCTGCCGCTGCTGCTGCTGGCACCATGTGCCAGGGCAGAGTAGCGGGCCAAGCTGTGCCAGCTGCCGCCATCTGCTGCAGCAGCAGGCTGTGGCTTGAGATAGTTGTAAGCCATGGCACTTGCTGCTGCGCTGCCGCAGGCAAAGCCAAACAGCCAGGTGGGCAGCGTGGGCCAGGCGCCCGCCGCTGCTGCAGTCGCTGTGCTGCTGAGAGCTGCTGCAGCCTTGCTGCCTCCACTGCCGCTGCTGCTGCTGCCGCCGCTGGCAGCGCCATTGATGACCTGGATTGAGGAGTGCATCAGGGTGTATGAATCCAGACGTGTTCAGCAACGGTGGCAGTTGAGCGCCTCTACTGTCGCTGTGATAAGTGACTGGGACTGAGCCATGACAAGAGCTGCTCTCTGCCCTGTAATGCTCAAATGTAGCAGGGTTCCACCGCAGCCAGACAGCAAGGGTCTGCAGGCTGCAGTGATATGAATATGCACACGCGTGCCAGGACCACGTCATGCACCCGCTTCCTGTGCTGCTGCCAGCTGCCCTGGTGACTGTGCAGGGGCACTGCTGGCACAGGCAGCTGTAAGTTTCCTAAAAACTGGACACACGTAATCATACTCACCAATATTTGAGTGCCGGCCGCAGTTGGGCTGCACTGCACTGTGATGCTCACACAGCCCTGCCGCTGCAGGGCCACCACCGACGCTGCTGCAGCAGGCAGTGCCTGGGGGGCCAGCTGTGATAGCACAGCTGCAGGCAGGTAGCGCCTGCCATGAGGAGGGCTGAGCAGCTGCCTTGGTGCTGATGCGGATGCTGCTGGTGGTGCTGCTGTTGCTGCTTCCTGGCAGGCTGCCTGGCCAGATGATGCTGAGCTGGACTGGCACAGGGTCCTGCTGCAGTTGCCAGCTCGCAGCCTGTGACGCCCGAGCCCCAGCAGCCCAACGATTAAGCTTTTATGCATGGCTAGAAAAACAGGAAGGCATAATGGGCGAGCCACAGAGGTGCAGTGAGCACGTGCTCCTGATGCTCCGGCACAACTCGGTGAACAGCAGGAGGTTACCAGCAGCACAAGGCAACACAATAGATCAAGGTGGTGTAGATAGATGGTGCCAGGGACCGGGACTCGCTGCGGACAGATGGAGCGTCCCTGCTGACAAACCAGAGGGAAGCAGACAGCAAAGTTTGAAGCACGTCATTAGCAACCATGAAGCAAACACAACCCAATGCGTTGCCTTCTGTTGCAACAGGCAAGGGTTCGCCATGTCAGTGTGTGTTACAATGCACTGGCCCACCACCTTGAACTCCGCTAGATTACACGACTCGACGCTTCTGACAGCGTTTTAGGCATACACTCAATGCTTTCATGAGAGCTGGAGCCACGTCAAGGTTACACAGTGCGATCCTGCAGTGTAGCAGCAACTACAGCACGACAGCAGGGCATGCAGCAATGCCTGGCCAAGACTTTCAAGTAGTTATCCTTGCTGGAGGAGAATGCAAACGCTTATACCCACTCACCTCAGCAGGTATGGCTGGTGGCAGCAACAACAGCATCAGGCAGCAGCAACAGCAACTGTAGTGCCTTGGTCGCCTGCTGCAGCATGCGCGCAGCTCTGCATGCTTTCCCCTCAGAGCACCTGGCCGGTGTGGCTCTGCCGGCCGCCTGCAGGCACCGTGAAGGCGATGCTGCCTGTAGGGGGCAGGCCGCTGATCAGCTACCCGCTGCGCAACCTGGCTGAGGCCGGCATCAAGAGCTGCATCGTGGTGCGCGGCAGCAGCAGCAGCAGCAGCATCAGACAGGACCAACATGTGTGCAGCTGTGTATGCTACCGCAAGGCTTCAATACAGCTCTGCAGCAGCTAAGCATTGGAGTGTGTTGCAGCAGCAGCAGGAGCACTGGTGCGCCTGAGGGCACTGTGCAGCACGCAGCATTGGGAGGGCAGTGCAGTGCGTGGCACAGCTGCAGCCTCAAGCTGTGTAGCAGCACTGGACTGATGAAGTCACAGCAGCAGCAGCCTGCAGTTGCTCTGCAGCAGCATGCAGTTGCTCTGAGGTGCTTGGCATGTCCCTGTGCTTCCTGCAAGCTGGCGGCTGAGCCGCAAGCTGCAGCAGCGCAGCCAGGCTGCGCACGTAGGCGTGCATGTGGCAGCTGTGTCTGTCCACGCATCACCAGCAAGCAGTGCAGGCACGCACCGCAGGCAGCAATCACAGTGCAGTGCTAAGCGGCTGCTGGTGGTCTGCGGCGAGGGGCCAGCAGCTGTGGCCAGCTCACATGCTGGCCTTGGCGGCATGCATGCAAGCCCAGTCAGTGCGCTCCTGAGATATCAGCAGCTGTAACTCAACATGTCAGTTGCTGTTGTACTGGGGCAGGCTGGTTGCTGCATTTCGTGGTGCCTTTCACTGCCACGTGGCAGTAGCAGCAGCTGCTGAAGGGAGCACCCAGTGGCATGACTCAGCTCCGTGTTGCTGCCCTGCTGCTGCGTGCTGCGTGCTGCAGGTGGCCATAGGCGAGGCAGTGTCCAGCAGCATGGCCTCATACCTGGCAGCGCAGGAGGCGGCGGGCGGCGTGTCATGTAACATTATAACGGTCCCTGAGGAGTGCGGCACTGCTGACGCGCTGCGGCTGGTGGCTGGCCAGGTCAGCGCTGAGAGCCTGGTGGTGGCCAGCGGCGACATCCTCACTGACCTGCCGCTGCGGGCGCTGGTGGCGACACACCAGGTGGGAGGCGCAGCAGCAGCAGCAGCAGCAGCAGCAGCGGTGGTGGCAGCAGCAGCTGGGTAGCAGAAGTTTGCGTGCGCTGCACGAAGGTTGTTGCTTGGGTGTATGGGCAGGCGCCTCTGAGTCAGTGCCTTGCGATGTCGGTCAACTTCTGCTGCTGCTGCTGCTGCTGCTGCTGCTGCTGCTGCTGCTGCTGCTGCTGCTGCTGCTGCTGCTGCTGCTGCTGCTGCAGATCAGCGGTGCGCTGGCCACGGTGCTGGTTGGCAAGCGCAAGACGTCACCCACGGCTGAGACCAAGCCGGGCAAGGCGCCCAAGGTGGGGGGCAGCTACGCAGCACAGATGATGAGGGGTGGGGCTGCACCTGTGTGTCCTGTGCCGCCTGCCTGCCAACCTTGTGCTGAACACGTAGGCTGCATTCCGCCACTGGTGCTGCTGCCTAGCCACCAGTGCAACGAACCACACCTACTCTGCGTGTCCTTTTGCCAGCTCATGCAACTAATGCCTGCCTGCGTGCCTGCCTTCGTGTCTGCCTGCCTGCCTGCCTTCGTGCCTGCCTGCCTGCCTGCCTGCCTGCCTGCCTGCCTGCCTACCTTCATATACTCCCCCCCCCCAGGGTGTGGACTACCTGGGGCTGGACCCCAGCAGGCAGCTGCTGCTGTTTGCCGCCAGCAGCCCCGAGGTGCTGCGAGACATACAGCTGCCCCTGGCCGCGGTGCAGGCGGTGGGCAGCGTCACGCTGCACAGCGACCTGCAGGACCAGCACCTCTACGTGCTCAGCAGGTGGGCGTGCGTGTTGGTGGGAAGTCGGGGGCAGCCAGCGGCTGAGTGCTGGGGTGCAAGGGGTGTTGAGGGGCGGCCGGGTGTTGATGCACAGGGGGCCTGGTTCAGGGCGTACGTTGCCAGCTGAAAAGGTGGCAGCCTCCGCCTTGTTGTCACTCTTGCCAGCGCCACTGCCACCATGAAATAATGGCTGTTATCACTTCCACTGATGCTGCTGCTGCAGGCTGCAGGTCTGCGCTGAAGCTGGTGGACAATGAATGCTGCTTTAGCCCCTGTTTTACAAAATTGTCTTCTTTTCCTGCTGCTGCGTGCTGGCGTCAGGTCTGTGCTGAAGCTGCTGGTGGCCAAGCCTGCCCTGAGCAGCCTCAAGCTGGACTTCATCCCATGGCTCACTCGACACCAGCTCAAGCACAGCCAGCCGGCAGCAGCAGCAGCAGGCGGCTTCGCGGGCCGCGCTAGCGCGGGCGGCGCAGCAGCAGGCGGCGCCACAGGCAGCAGCTTCCTGCTGCTGAGCAGGCAGCACTCCGGGGGCAGCTTCGGCAGCCTCACCTCAGCAGGATCACTCACAGCAGCAGGCATGCCAGCAGCAGCAGCAGACGGCGGCGACGGCAGCAGCGGCGCAGCAGCCGGCAGTGGTACTGGCAACAGCAGAAGCGCTGCTGCTGCTGGTAGCGGCGGTGCGGCGGGCGGCCAAGGCAGCAAGGCTGCTGCAGCAGCAGCAGCAGGTAGCAATGATGGTGATGGCGAGGGCGGGGGTGCAGCAGCGCGGCCGCCCATGCCTGGTGACGGCTTCATGGCGCTGAGCCACAGCGGGAGCGCTGCTGCCAGCAGCCGCGCTGGGCGCGTGGGCGTGTACCTGGTGCCTGAGGGCCATTACTGCGCCCGCGTCAACACGGTGCAGGCTTATGGGGACGTCAACAGGGAGGTGGGTGAGGTGCTGCGGCAGCAGCAGCAGCAGCACTTGGCTGGCAGCACTAGCTTGGCTGGCAGCGCCTGGGCGGCAAGCGGCTACGCAGCAACTGCTGAGGCCAATGCAGGCCATGCAGTGCTGCGTACCCTGCAAGCTGCGTCCCGCAAGACACTTGGTCGGCCAGCACTGCAGCTCATGATGGCTCGCTTGCACCCCGCAGCATCAGCTGCCTCAAAACCTGCATGCTGCCCGTCTGCTGCTGCGTGTGCATGCAGGTGGCTGCTGCCGACACTGCGCTGCACCTGACAGGCATGAGCGTGAGCAAGTACGACAACGTGGTGCCGCCATCAGTCAGCCTGGGCACCAAGGCCACGGTGCGGCTGGCTGGCTGGCTGGCTGTGGGGTCATGCTTGTGTTGTTGCACATGTGGGGTCATGCTTGTGTTGTTGCACATGTGGGGTCATGCTTGTGTTGTTGCACATGTGGGGTCATGCTTGTGTTGTTGCACATGTCGGCAGCTCAGCGGGGGTCGCTGTCAGCTGCTGCTGGTGCTGCTGCACTTTGTGGTTGGGTGTGTGCAGTCAGCCTGGGCACCAAGGAAACGCCATGGTGCGGGTGCTGAGGGGGGGTGCTGTGGGGCGCAGCACCCTGGATTGTGGCAGCGAGATTGCTGCTCAAAGAAGCACTCCTGAGCCTGCATTTTATTCTGCGCAGCGTCACGGTATGCATATGGCTTGCAGCAGGCTGTGTGACTGCGCGGATGCCAATGTGGCTGCGCCTGCTGAGCTGGTGCTGCCTGCGCTGGTGCTGGTGTGTGTGCTGCAGGTGGGCCCCTGGTGCATCGTGGGCGAGGACTGCGTGATCGGCGACAAGAGCAGCGTCAAGCGCACCGTGATGGGCCGCAACTGCAAGTGAGTGCGGGGATGGGGGTGTCGCAGCAGCAGCCGGTCACTGCGCCTCATCAAGAAGTGCACAGGCCTGGGCATGCTGGCCGCCACTGGGCCGCTGCAATGCTGGCTGCAGCCTGGGCGGACTGCACACAAAATGCCTTGGCTTACGACTGCTCGATGCTGTATGTGGCTTGACTGCAGTGCATTGCTGCTGCTTCTGCTGCTGCTGCTGCTGCTGCTGCTGCTGCACCGCGCCAGGCTGGGCGCCAACGTGAAGCTGATCAGCTGCGTGCTCATGGACGGCGTCAGCATCGCAGACGGCAGCCACGTGCAGAACAGCATCATCTGCAGCGGCGCCGCGGTGCAGGAGCGCTGCACGCTCAAGGACTGCCAGGTGGGGGTGGGGTGGGGGTAGGGTGGGTGGGTGGGTGGGGGGGGGGGCTGCGGCCGCGGCTGCGGCCGCAGCTGTGCCGACAGCCCTGACAGTGTTTTACTTATTATAGCGCTCATAGCTTTGCTTGTTTTGCTGGAAGCGTCTGCAGCGCGGTGCAGAGTGTGCAGCATGTTCAGGTTGCTGGCAGCAGCTTTGCAGGAGTGGCACTGCCCCCGTGATGCAGATGACGCTGCAGAGGCTGTGATCTGAACCCGTGCATGTTTGAACAATATGAGTCCCTGCATCCTGCGCCGACAGCTGTGACCGCATGTTGTAATGACCATAGCTGTGCTTGTTTTGATGGCAGCGCCTGCAGCGCGGCGCAGGATGTGCAGCAGGTTCAGGTGCTGCTGGCACTTGCCCCTTGATGCAGGTGACGCTGTAGCGGCTGGCATTTGGACTCGTATCTCTGTGAGACGAACTTCATGACTGCATCCCTGCTTCGGCAACATCATCCGGCTTCCTGTGCGCTGCTGCTGCTGCTGCTGCTGCTGCAGGTTGGGCCTGGCTTTGTAGTGGCTCAGGCGTCAGAGCACAAGGCGGAGACGCTGGCCAGGACATGACAGGCTGCAGCAGGCCGGCTGTGGGGTTGCTGCGGCTTCCCTGCCCGACAAGTTGCATTAAGACAGTGGTAACAAGATTTTGAGCTTATTTGACCTTACGACTGGACTCCTTACCAACTCCAGACGCTGCAGCACCGCGTCTGCTGCAGATGCATTCAAGTTAGGCAACAACCAGGCATCTCCACACCACATTTTGATGCAACACCATTATGTGGCGGACTGTGCGCCACCAACCATGCGCAGTCCAGCGTGGTTTGAACCACATGCAATGCATTCGTACACAGGTAAGACCATATGGATAGGCAAGTATCCAGGGGTCTTGCCATATGGTGCATATATTCAGGCCCTGAACCCCTGAGGGGTCTCGAGATGCACATCAGCCTCTGCATATATACGATACCACAGCACTGAAAGTGGACGTGGCTGCTGGGCTGTACTTGCAAGTACGTGGCGAGTAAGGTGTACGTTGAGTACGCAGTAATTCCACTCTAATCATGTAATGCAGTTGCTCACAACCACCTTCACAACTCATCAGTATGGGCTGTGCAAGCTACTACAAGAAAGGGTGCATATGTGCTATGATGCCTATCACAAAACAGACTGCAGACTGAACCCTAGAGGCAATTTGATATGAACGTTGCTTGTCCTTTAAATACGTTTAAACATATTTCGAGTGCATTACTGATATTGAAGTTGTGTTCCCGACGCCTTTAAGCGAGTCGCACTTCTCCACAAAGCGCAGCAATGGTCCTGCAAGTCTGAACACGCGATTAACCCAAAATGCACAGTAACCACATGTGTAATGGATGATAAACTGATGTGTTTGTGCAAAAATGCACACCTACTGGAAAAATGCAACTTGCGTCAAAAAGTGTAATTCTGCTGAGAAAATGCAAGCCATGCCAAACTGTGTATCGGATCCATGTAGGTGCAACAAGGTAAAGCATGCACCTGTACACAAACTACATTACTTAGAACAATACATAGATTGGCTGAGCAGGGAACCAAGCAAGGGAAACGTTTCCCCTCTCAAGGTGCACAGCTTAGACCATAGGCCTGTCATGTAGGGGGGTCGAGCAAGGGAAACGTTTCCCCTCTCAAAAGTGCACAGCTTAGACCATAGGCTGGTCATGTAAGGGGTTCAAGCAAGGGAAACGTTTCCCCTCTCAAAAGTGCACAGCTTAGACCATAGGCTGGCCATGTAGGGGGGTCAAGCAAGGGAAACGTTTCCCCTCTCAAAAGTGCACAGCTTAGACCATAGGCTGGCCATGTAGGGGGATCAAGCAAGGGAAACGTTTCCTCTCACAGTGCACAGCTTAAAAAAGTGTGTGCCCCTGACCTGGCAATCAGCAGCACAACATAATTAACAAACCTTGGTAACATACCATTCACAGAGGCTTGACCCCTGAAAGTTTGCACCAACACCTGCATGCAACAATTACACCAAAAAAGCGATCCAATGTCAACTGGAGCTGCACGGACGAGCCAACATCAGAACGCACAGTGTGCCCACCAAAGCACTTGCTGTAGGCACCAAAGTTAGCTTGCTGCCTCGTTACCGCTCATTTGCTGCAGGTAAGCAACATCGAGCGATACATGCACAACCAGCAGCACACAGCAGTGTGTGCACTGATGTGAGTCATGCAACATGGCACAGTGATGCAGTGCAAATAGCACCAAAAGAACGTTGGGACCATACAACAGCAAATGGACTCTGGCAGCCTGCCACAGTGGAAGCCAAGCCAGCAACAAAGCACATCCTTTTGCTGTTGTTGAGTAGCTACAAAAGTGCAAAGCATCCATGCAGTAACCGCATGCACATACACGTACAAAGTGCAAAGTGGCTGCATCATCTTGCCCACAGCGATGCAATGCACGCCACAAAGTTGCTGAATGGTGCACTGTCCATCACAACATTGCCATGTGTTGCTGAATTCCACATGCAGGACCATTATGGACGACTCAGAGGCTGTGGGGGACGCCATTCATCCTGACACAGCATGCCTGGCATGTGGCGAGCAGAGCAGCCCAGAAACCATGCTGATATGTGACAGCTGCAGCCAGGGATTCCACCTGGGCTGCTTTGGGCTTACAACCATCCCTGAAGATGAGGAATGGCAGTGTCAGGGGTGCGGTGAGCTGCAGCGCCTTGCAATGGGTCAGGTGGTAGTTTTGGAGATGCCGCAAAGCCTGTATGCTGAAGGGCAGGACCCCCACTTCACCCAGGGCATGTTCCAGGGGACCATCAAAGCGTTGGGGGAAGTGCTGCCGGGCATGCTGCGCAAGGTGCAGCTGGTTGTTGAAGATGCGCCACTGCCAGGCAGCCTAGCGTTCTACAGCAGCAGCACGCACAAGCGCCTCAAGCGCTTCCCCAGTACCACCAAGGAGCTTGCACAGCAGCTGTACCAGCGTACAGGGTCTGAGCTGTGCACAGTGACTGTGGCCAGCGGGCGCTTTGGCATGTTTGGTAGCTGCGCTGCAGCAGCCAACAAGGCCACTGAAGCCTGGCTTGTCGGCCCCACTGCAGAGCAGCGCGCTCTGCAGGCGCTTGCTGGCCCAGCAAAGCAGCTCTACCTGCTGAGCAGCAGTGGCAGCAAGGAGGGGCACAGGCCAGTCAGCACAGGGGCAGCAGAGCAGGACAAACAGCAGCAGCAACAAACAGTTCCCATGCAGACATCACCACCCCCACCCCCACAACAGCAGCTGCATTCAGGACAGCAGCAACGCATTCAGCACTCAGCAGGACTGTCCACAGGTCCAAACATACCACCAAATCAGCCTGTGGCCCCCATGGCAGCAGCACCTGCCTACATGCCCTGGCCTCAGATTGGACCAGGTGCAGAACCACATCAACTGCCCAGCCAGACAGCCTACCCCTCAGTCCCATGGCCATACATGGTACCCCCTGCACAACCATACGGGGTGCCAAACCACCCAGCAGCGCATCATGCAGGAGCACCACCCCTTGGGGCCACCCTTGGGCACTGCACACCTGCTTTGCCTATGATGATGATGATGATGATGATGATGATGATGATGATGCCTTGGGGTTGCTGGCCAGCAGCTGCAGCTCATGTGCCAGGCTGGGGGGTGCCGGGGGGCTGCAGCTTTGCACCGCCGCCACTACCAGGATGGCAGCCAGTGCAGCATGTGGGCCAGCAGGCACAAGCAGCGCAGAAGGCGGGAGGGTCACTTGCACCTGTGGCTCCTATGACAGCAGGACCAGGCAGCGGCAACGCCAAGCGGCAGCGCAAGCAGGTCACCACAAAGGCCAAGCAGCAGGTGCTTGTTGAGGCAGCTGATAGGGGAGATGAGGATGATGATGCTTGCTGCAGCAGCGATGATGACTGGGTGGATGAGCAAGTGCCTGCTGCTGCTGGTGGTGGATCACAACAAATAGCCAAGATTGTGTACAAGATGCTTTCTTTTGGACAACACAATGTGTGAAATGTTGTGTAGAAACTTGAACATCAGCACTCCTATGGGCATTGAGGGTAGGAGTGCCTAAACTTACTGAGGGCAGCAGGTGTTCCATACACATGTGCTGCATACCTACAGCCCATGAGCGGCATCCCATGCTAGCACTAAGACCGGATGGCAGTGGTAGCAGTTTGCACAAAAATATAATACACAAGCTCCTGTAAATGGGTCAAGTGATACCTCCAACTTTGGCTTTATCTGGGCCAGCCACTGGGGCCAGCCACAAACAGCTCAGGAATTGCTTTGGGTCAGCACTAAGACCGGATGGCAGTGGTAGCAGTTTGCACAATTATATAATACACAAGCTCCTGTAAATGGGTCAAGTGATACCTCCAACTTTGGCTTTATCTGGGCCAGACACTGGGGCCAGCCACAAACAGCTCAGGAATTGCTTTGGGTCGGCACTAAGACCGGATGGCAGTGGTAGCAGTTTGCACAATTATATAATACACAAGCTCCTGTAAATGGGTCAAGTGATACCTCCAACTTTGGCTTTATCTGGGCCAGACACTGGGGCCAGCCACAAACAGCTCAGGAATTGCTTTGGGTCGGCACTAAGACCGGATGGCAGTGGTAGCAGTTTGCAAAATTATATAATACACAAGCTCCTGTAAATGGGTCAAGTGATACCTCCAACTTTGGCTTTATCTGGGCCAGACACTGGGGCCAGCCACAAACAGCTCAGGAATTGCTTTGGTCGGCACTAAGACCGGATGGCAGTGGTAGCAGTTTGCAAAATTATATAATACACAAGCTCCTGTAAATGGGTCAAGTGATACCTCCAACTTTGGCTTTATCTGGGCCAGACACTGGGGCCAGCCACAAACAGCTCAGGAATTGCTTTGGTCGGCACTAAGACCGGATGGCAGTGGTAGCAGTTTGCACAATTATATAATACACAAGCTTCTGTAAATGGGTCAAGTGATACCTCCAACTTTGGCTTTATCTGGGCCAGACACTAGTGCCAGCCACAAACAGCTCAGGAATTGCTTTGGGTCGGCACTAAGACCGGATGGCAGTGGTAGCAGTTTGCACAATTATATAATACACAAGCTCCTGTAAATGGGTCAAGTGATACCTCCAACTTTGGCTTTATCTGGGGCCAGGGCACAAAGCAACTCAAAAATTGGTATTGGGGCAGGGCTACAACCAGAGATGGTTGGTAGCATTTTGTATGCTGTGACTCACCTGCTTTTGTTGCCTTGCAGGTCCTGTCCACCCCACGGGTGCGTGGCTCACGAATGCTGATCAACCCCACGCTGGCAAAGCAACATGCTCGCCTTGTGTGCATAGTTGGGGTCCCGCTTTGGCGGTGTGTTGTAGCAGAGGGGACTGCAGTGGCTGCACAAGCGGCAACAGATGGCAGTTCCAGCAGCTCCAGCAGCAGCGCAGCCAGCAGAGTCAGCATGAGCCCAGCAGCAATCAAGCAGGCCATGGCAGCCTTTGCTGCACAAGATCCCACCCACCGGCAGTTCCTTGAGCTCAGGGAAAACCGTGGGCTGGCCAAGCACCTTGGCACATTGTTGCAGCTGCTGTCAGTGAACGATGATCCCCTCACCATCGAGGCAGACATCATGAAATCCAGGTGGGTCCTGCTCGCTCTCGTAGGGTTTGAAAGGGGTCTATGCCGGGTCCTGCTGCCCATTCTTTCGACACTGGCCTCTGCTGATTGCCCGTCCCTGTGATGTTGGCACCGTGCCAGTGACTGATGCCAACACACCCAACATGAGGCGCACCTGTTTTGCTGTGCCTTGATATGTTTGCCCATCCAGGTTGACAGCAGACTGCTGAGACTAGCTGCACTGCGTTGTGCCTTTTTGTGCAAACACGCATGCTGCTGGGGTGCATTCAGCTGCAAGGCCAGCGGAAGACCAGCTTGAACAACACACTGTCCAGTGGCCGCTCTAGCTTCAGGCTCCTGTTTGGGCGTGCGCTGATGCCAGGTGAGAGGGCAGCCGTGTTTTGGGGCCTGCAATGCGGGGGCGAGAAAGCTGTGGGTTTAGCTGCTATCGGTTTTCCCCTTTGCTGCTAGTGACCTGCGGGGGCCCTTGACACCCACAGTATGATGTGCAAGGCCTGTGTTGAAAGGTTGCTTGGCTTTCAGATGGATGTAAAATGCCTCCCCCCGCTGCTCTTTGCTGGCTGCTGCAGGCATGGACTGTGCGCCCACAACAGTCAAGGTGTCTGGTGACCAGCTGCGCATCAACTTGCACAGCCCGCTGCCAGATGGTGCTGTCAGTGACATGGGAGCTGCACTGAACGCACGTGGCACGCTCAAGAGGGAGCCGCAAGGTGTCATCCGCACAATGGAGACTACCCAGCTGCATCTGGTGTATGCCTGGCGTGAGCTGCTGAGCCAGCTAGCAGCCCTGGAGAAATGGTGGGTGGCTGTGTGAGCACTGACAGCTGACAGCTGTGCCTGTTTATACAGCAGTTGCTCTGCCATCCTACAAGTGCCTTTTTGTACAGTGCAGTGCCATAGTATGCAATCACTCCACCTGGCATGTCTTCATCATCAAGAAGAAAGCAGTTGTATTGTTGCAGGCGCTGCACGGACACGCTAACCACTCCATTTTATGCCAGGCTGACTATTACCACAACAAAATTGACCGACCTGCCTGCCTGCATGCGCTGCTTTGTACTCACCTGCTGTACTCACAGGGGTGCGCCAGAGTTTGTGCCGCCCAGCGTGCTGGCCCAGATCAACAGGTGGACCATGGTGCTGCCGGCTTGGCTGTTCAGGCGCTGCGTGGATCTTGGCAGGCCCAGTGATATTTCCCTCTACCACATAGGCTGCTTCCACTTGGTGCTGCCGAGCGGGCACAGCACGCCGCTGGCCGCTGTTGTCCTGCACAGCCTGCAGCAGCAGCAATACAGCCTAGATGAGGTGCTGGAGGCGTTCAGATACGCTGGCGCCATGCTGTGCATCCGCGTGCCCAAGTGCAAGCAGCATGAGGGCAAGCGGAGGGCGAATGGCGGCAGCGCAGTGGACTGGCTGGACCTGCAGAAGCCCATCCTGGACCCAGCGCTGTCCCTGTTCTGTCCCACCAGGACCCTAGCATTCTGCATGGCAGCCAGCTGGTTTGCAAGGGGGGCAGTGAGTGCGGGGCTGCTGGGTGTGCGCCGTTTTGGCACGGCCAAAGCCGCCGCAAAGAGGTACCAGCAGAGTGATTTCCAGCAGGTGCAGGGTGCCAACAACTGGAAGGTGCCTACTGCAGGGGACATTCAAAGCATGATGCCAAGCCTGTATCTGCTGCAGCGGAGGCAGCAGCAGCAGCAGCAAAAGGCTGGCAGCAGCAGCGACAGTGCGAGCAGCAGCAACGACAGTAGTGATGGTGGCAGCGGGAGTGACAGCTCAGGCGCTGGAGATGAAGGTAGAAGCAGCAGGAGTGGCAGCGCAAGCCCAGCCAGTGGTGGTGCAAGCCAGCCGGAGTTTTGGCTCTCCCACAACAAGCCCAGGAAGCCCAAGCAGGGTCCCACTGCACGCATTGTCTCCCAACTGAGGCTGCTCAGCGGCTATGACCAGCGCCACTCGCTGCAGGTGGGGCAGAGCAGCGCGTATTGTTGGTTGTGTGCAGGCTTGTGACAGTTGTGCAGTTGTCAGGCACAGGGGTGACCCCACGTACCCCTTTGACAGATTCAGCATTCATTTACAAGTGTCAGCAATGACAGTTTGATGGGACACAACCAGCAAGTGCAAAGCATCCTGCCCCGGTGGTGAACAAACAGCCTACACCCCCAGCAGCCCATTGAATGCCATCTACACCCCAGCAGCCCCTTTCAATCCCATCTACACCCACAGCAGCCCATTCAATCCCATCTGCACACACTGCTAGTCCATAAAATCCCCTCAGCATGGGCCACCACTCCATTCACCATACTTCACACGCCATGCACGTGCCCCTGCAGAAGGATGCCACCCAATGGGGCCTGCTGGTGGTGAGTGCGACGCTAGCCAGCCATTCTGTGGAGGAGGCAAAGCGCTACTCTGCTAATGCCTGCTATGAGTTGGGCGACGAGTCAGCCCTGCCCCTCAAGCTGGTACGTGGCCTGCTGATGAGACAAAAGGCATGCAACAATGCTGCTCAGCCGTGGCAAAAATGTGTTGATGCTACATGCCCAGCGGGATTAGATCCTGCAGCTACAGCTCCCCCACCTTGCAGTTTTGAGCACTGACCCAGGTCACCTCTTGTTGATGCTACTGCATCTGCCGTCGTGCTTTCCTGTCTGTTCTGCACACAGGCCTCTCCCGAGTGGACTCCAAAAGACCCAGTGCCAGCGCCGCTGTACTCCAGCAGCCTCATTGCTGGCGTCCCGGTGCATGCGGACATGCTAAGCAGCAGCACACGCCAGAATGCAGTGGCATCAGCGGCAGTCACAGATTGCCCCAAGCTGTCAGCCATCCTGTGCAGCAGCAGCATGCAGCGCAGCGTGACACAGATGCAAGGGTTCATCAACAGCTTTGCTGGACTGCGCAAACTGAATGCTCTGCTGCACGAGCCGGTGCTGGACAGCAGCACTACGAATGAAGTCCTGCCGGTCCAGCTGCTGCGTGAGTTTGGTGGCACAATACACCTGAGATCTTGTGCTGGCATTGCTGACGTTCTGAGCAGGCTCCCCAGCATCTCTGTGGCTGGCATTGCTGCCCCAGCTGCTGACAGGCTGGTCAGGCCAGAGTTGGCAGCAGTGTACAGCAGCCTTGCAGCTGACATCACTAAGCTGTCTACTGGCTTGCGCGGCCCAGCAGCAGTGACCCAAGCACCTGCTGGCAGCGTCCCAGCATTGCTGCTGTTGCACTACTCCCAAGTGGTATTCGGCCGGTTGGATGCAGCCTGGGAGCAAGCAGTGCAGCAGCACAAGCAGAAGAAGAAGCAGCAGCAGGCAGCAACAGAGGTTGATCAGCCACTGCTGCTCCCTTTTTGTCAGCTGACTGGCTGAGAGGAGCAGCACAATCCTGTTAGTGCTGTTGTGTGCGTGCCCACTGGCTTATGGCAGCTGTGCTGCTCACCTGTGATACTTCCACTAAATACTGCACACTCATGCTCCTTTGTGTGTCGAATACGTCGTGCAAGCTGTGTTGAGCATGCAGCCATGAGGTGTGAAGGGGAAAGAGCTATGCTGATGCTGGGGTGGACGGGTATGGCCAGTAAATAGCCTTGATATATTCAAGATAAAGGGCAAGGGCCTTTGCAAAGGTTTGCAAGGACGGTGCAAGGCTTCTTTGCTGTGCGTGAGCTGCGATCGTGTGGGTGTGATGAGCAAAATCGATCGTTGCAGGAGCGTTGCAAGCCTTTGCGGCCCCTGGTTTGGCTCGCTTTTTAATGGCGTAAAGTTTGGTTTTGCCAGAACTGGTGTACACGCGTTTCGCCAGACGCACAGACGATCCCTGCGTTCGCAAAGTCGTTGTTTTCAATGTTTGCCTGTAAATTATTGGGCGTTTTGGTGTGCAGTGGCAGCGTTTTGTGTGTTCTGGGAGGGAAAATTTTCCCTGCTGCGTACAGCAAACGGCCGCCCAGAGGCATGAAAGGCGCCAAAGTTCTATAAATATGTTACAATGGACGGTTTGGTGAGCTGGGATGCAGGTTTGAAGCCACAGAACGCCTCCCCAGAGCCTCCCCAGAGTGCCCCTGGATGCCCAGCACAGCCGTTCAGAGGCATAAAACTTGCGATTTTTTATTATGATGTTATAATTTGATGCATTTGATTGCTCAGTTGCAGGTGTGAGGCCTGGGCGAGGGGAATTTTTCCCTGCAGGGTGGAGGAAACGGCGCTCAGAGCTGCTGTAAACAGCGAAAATACGTTTGAATGACCTTCAACAGTTGTTTGGTGGAGTCCAGCACGGCATCTAGCTGCTGCCATCCTTTTGAGCTCTCTCCATGCCAGCCTACTACTAGGCTAGCTAGCCTGCAACACTGCACTGAAGAGGCTGCAGGAGTTCTAGGCACTTGACTGAAGGACCCCCCAGCATTGCCTGCACCCAACTGTACATCACAATAACTTTTGTCGGTTGCCAGGCAGATTGGATGCCCCTGCTGTAGCCTATGAAGAAGAACAGACGTATATGCAGCATATATATCACTGCTCAGCGGCCGACACGCTAAAGGGCCGCCACCCCGAGCCACTGAGTGTCTTGATAAAATTGCATCTTAGTCGTAACTGCACTCCACCAGCCTGAACAAAAAGACAGGACAAGTCAGCCTATGCGCATTGCATATTCTCAACACAAATAGAATACCTGTTCCACAAACATGCATACTCTGATGTGTGAAAATACACATACATACTCTGTCCATCAGCATTTTCACCAGCACCCCCGTGGACTGGGCCAGTCCGCGGCGCAGACTTCATTAGCACACACCCCCTCCACTCAGGTTAAGCCAAGCCCTGAGCCTCAACAAGAACCAGCGTGCTGCATGCCTTGTGTATGCTGTCTGTCCAGCTGCACATATGCCGCCATCAACAACTGCCAGTGGCTCAGCCTGACGGTCACGCTGCCAGCATGCATTTGCAGTGCAGGTGTGGTGCAACTGAACTGACACGTAAACAGCACTGCCAACAGCACCGGCTCAGCAGCGCCTTCAAAATGGGGTACAAGCAATACGAGGCAACCCTTGCAGCCAGCAACTACACAAAGATACAGCAAAAAACATCAGTGCAGTGCAATCAAACGCAGTGAGCCAGTCAGCACCGCCGTCCATGATGCATTGGTAGGCTTTAGCCATATGCAGCCATCCCCATTGCTGAGCTGTCGGGACGCATCACGTGACAAAGGGTGATATTGCATATTGCCCACTGCTTGCCACTTTTCTGCCACCCTCGCCGGCTAGCATTGCAGCATGGCATGGCTTTTCATCCACAAGATGACTTGTCACTGCTGGGTTGCAGCAGCATCCAGTGCAGCCTTGAGCAGCAGATTAGGCCATGCCCAAGCATCGTGCTACCTGCTCCGGGGGCTCACCGCTAGGCATGCCTGCTGCTGCTATCTTCACATATGCTGCTGGTTTGCCGAGTCGTTTCCTGTGCTAGCTTGAAGGAGGCCCCCCACCCCCCAGCACCTGATGCTCCAACTATAGTTGGGCAGCTGAGGCTGATGGTGTAATACTGTGATGCCCTGGCGGTTGGGTGACAAGTCCAGAGGCGGAACCTGCGACGACAACAGCATGCAACGGCAGCAGATACAGAGCGGCATTGATAATACCAATGCCATTCATGCCATAGCAATATTGCCATCGGCTCTAAAGAGCGGCATTGATGCACGTGGCCCATAGATAAATCAAACAGCACGTGACTGGCAAAGGTGTTGTGGCTGCATCTTGCTCGCCATCTGCATGTTTTTTGTTGGCATGCTCGGCATTGAGTACCCAGATTGAGTTCTCACAGCTGCAGGAAAACTGAATAGTGCTGCAGTGGTGATAAAAACAGCCTTCCGCAGGCGTGCTGCATCTTTGTGAGCACCCTGTGCGATACTGCCGGTGTATGATGCGGGTAGCCAGAAACCACTGCAGTTTGTGCTCACCTGATCTCAAGGTGCAGTTTTTGCAACTGCATTTTCTGTTGATGTGACAACCGGTCCACAAAGCGAGTAGGGCCTCCCTGCAAGGTCACAGCAAGCAGGTGGTGTGCCTGTTTAGGACCAAACTGCAACACAAGGCTCACCCGTGTGTCCTGAACCAAGCTGCTGCGCTGCTGCCGTGGGCTACCGTCGCAATAATGCAACCAGTGTGCGCCAAGGGTCTCTGTGACTGTGTTTTGACGGACAATACTGATGCATGCCAGCAGTGCCCTGCACTGTGCTTTGCGCATACAGGCAACCGCAGCCAGGACAGACCATGTGAGGCACAAGAGGTGTCTGACGATTGGCCACAGTCAACTGCACCCCCTGAACCTCATGCGCCTAGACACTGCGTATGCCTGCACCCACCAAACACATATACAAGGCCAAGCCGGCAGCATGTCAGAAATCATACAAGAACAGGCAGTGATAACCCAACCTGCACCTTGCGTTGCTCAACCAGACCAGCCATGGACCATGGATGGCTTACAACCGCCCACAAACTGGGCGGCAGCATCCAAGGGGGTAGTGTTCCATGTGGCCTAGACATTGAGCAACACAGCAGTGCAGGAGGTCAGCCAACGCGTGTGCACAGCTTCACATGTGGCAGTCTCGGCCATCCTCACCCATGTGTTGAGCCAAGTGCTGCAGAAGTGCACAGCGCTATCACTGCCCAGAACAGCTTGCGTCTGCTTTCAATCTGCTGCCCTCAAGTGTAATGCACTGGCAAAAAAGTAGTTGCAGGTGTGTATGAAATAACATAGCCGCTGCGTATGCTGCCGGCAATCCCCTGACTGCACCTGGTGCTGTGCTGCTGGCATGCAGTCAGTAGTGGCCTGTTGGCTGGAAGGACCGCACAAAAGACATGCACCTGGTTGTACATTTCCTGCCAACATGTCCAACCCTGAGCCTACTCACTGTTAGGAGGACTCACCGCTGTTGTAAGAGCTGGAGCTCAAAGCCAGCCATGCTGGTTGAGAGGAGCACGGCCAGCCCAACATACTCTTGTTATTCTGAGCCTCATATGACGGTCGGATTAGCACACTCAAGCAGCATCCCTAGAGAACGCACTGCAACAGAGCTGCAAGGACTTGGCAAGGAGTCGTTGCTTGGTGAGCTGCGGTCGTGTTGGTGTGATGAGCAAAGGGTTCGTTGCAAAAGCGTTGCAAGCCTTTGCCGCAAGGCCGGCCCCATGCCCCCCTTGGTGCCAACAAACATGCTGCACACTTTCCAGTTCAGTCCCTGCTTTCGTTTGATCGCGTATGTGGCGGTTTCGTGTTGAGTTTGTCATGTTTTGCGCAGCACGGTGGCGTTTTGGGGGCTCTGGGAGGGAAAAGTTTCCCTGCCGCGTGGAGCAAACGGCCGTCCAGAGGCGTAAAAGCTTGCCGAATGGCTTTCAAACGTTAGCATGGACTGCCATGTGAGCTTCTTCGCAAGCCTGAAGCTGTGCAGGGACATACCAGGGTATGAGAGAGTGGCAGTCACATTCAAAAGCCTTTTACGTTGGCGTTTCGGTTGTGTTGAAACGCGAAATGTGTTTTGGAATAGTTGCAGGCTGGAAAATGCAGCGGCTGCTGTTTGCCAGCCTGGGCCACTGAGCCTCAGCCCACTGGGCTGCCCAGGCTGGGCTGTGTGTGTGATGCTGCAGCTGCACGGTGTGGCGCCAACTTGTAGTGCTAGCCTGCAAGCAGTAGTCAGAGCCTGCAGCTGCCTGACCGTGTAGTAGGTTTGCCTCCAACCTGTTGGTGCAGCTGTGCAACATGTACGGGAATGAGGCGCAGTGTGCGGCTTTTCAAAGAGCAGTGCTCGTGTCTGTCCTGGGTCGGACCCGGTCGGTTCAACCACAGGCTGCCACCGGTATCCCAGTGAGATCCGTACAAATGTGCACTGCAGAACAGCAATGAATGGAAATGTTACTATTATTACTGCAGAACAGCATGCAACACAGCTCTCACTCAGCACAGGGGGGTCCTAGTTACATTGCACTACAAGGGCTTTTGCTAGCCGAATGTCACAGCAGCGGCTGGCAGCGGCTGTGCCACACAACCAGTGGTTGTTGCCAGTAGCAGTTGATTATGCAATTGGCACAGGTTTGGCAAAATCTTGCAGCCAGCAAGCTGAACAAAAACCAGCAAGCACCCAAAACCTCATTCGATCACCCCTGCTGCAAAAAAAAGGTATGCAGTGGTGCCGCTGGCAGAGATAGATGGTAGCCACGCCTAAGCGCTGCGCGCAGTCTTTTAGCACCCCCCTTGGGGCCCAAGCAGTTCCCATAGTGGTTTTACATTGTGCCAAACGTATTGGAGCCGTCAGCTCCCCGTTCCAGTGAAAAATTTTCAGGAGCGAGCCATCACCCAAAAAGTGAAAAGCACCAGGCCAGGTTCGAACCCGCGACCTCTTCGCCTATTCCCGCTGGCACTCCTGCATGCCACTTAAGCTCCAGCAGCCCCGTCCCTTCTCGGCAAGAATACTCTCAGCACCAGACATGGCAACCTACCCCGCACACTACAACAGTCGTAAATACAAGGCCATCCGCCAGTTCCTGGGCTTCACAGACCGCAACACCCGTGTGACGCGCGAGTATGCGCTGCAGCGCGGCTTCCCCACCGTCAAGGCGCTCAAGGACCACGCCCATGGCCTGCTGCAGGGCTTCCCTGAGGACCTGTGGCTGGACGCCCACCGGCGTGGCGAGTTTGACGAGACCCCCCAGCGCATTCGCAATGATGCTGCCCGGCGCACCCGCCTTCAGCAGCAGGCAGCCACGCCTGCCAGCAAGCGCCTCTGGCCCAGGCGCACCGACCTGGTGGTGCACGGCCGGCGCTCCCTGCCTGATGGTTCCCTGGTTCCCCGCCTTCGCAAGCAGGTGCAGGCCTCTGGCACCGTCAAGCTCAAGCTGTCCTGGAAGCAGCAGAAGGCTGGCGCCGTCGCCCGCACCTCCACCCAGGAGGTGCCCTTTGTCGTCACTGGCCAGCTGAGCAAGATCAAGCGCCTGGCGCAGGAGTATGCCAAGCAGTTGCAGCAGAATGAGCTGAGCCAGAGCCCGGTGATCAGTGTGGACATTGATGCTGTGGACATCGCCAGCGTGCACGTGATGCAGACCAACGTGCCCGCCGACCTGGCAGATGTGCGCATGACCAACTTCAAGCACTTCCAGCTGGATGGCGTGCCCATGACCTACTACGACCGTGGCCAGGGCACCTGTGTGTTCGACGCCCTGAAGTACCTGTACACCAAGCAATACCCCAAGTGTGGCCTGCAGACCTACTTCAAGGACGAGGCCACCTTCTGGAGCGACATCAAGGCTGCCCACCTCAAGCGCACCAGCGATTCCTGCTACGACCCGGTGAAGCAGGGCGTGGCCACTGCCGACCTGTGCGAGGGCTTCTGCAAGCCCCACAGCATCTCCATCTATGCCACCGACTCCAAGGGCGAGTGCTTCTTCTTCCACCACCCATCCACGCGCTGTGGCTCGCGCCCTCCGCTGTGCTACCGCGTCATGGGCAACCATTGCTACCCCGACCCGGTGCTGGGCAAGTCCCTCTCCCAGGTCAGGTCCGACTACACCAACAAGTCGCTGGCTTCCTCGTCGTTCAAGGCTGGCAACCAGGCGCGCGGTGATGACAGGCTGTCTCGCATCGCGGCGGGCAAGCTGGTGCACGTGGAGGACGTCTCTGGCATCGATCACCTCAAGAACCTGATGACGAAGACTGGCACCGTGCCAGACGGCAGGCGCATCAGCCTCTTCAACAACAAGATCGTCAGCTACGAGCTGGGTGGCGTCACCTACGTATTTGGTGAGAAGATGGACCTTGTGAGCGACACCTACCAGGCCATGGGCAAGGAGTGGGCTGGCCAGACCTTCAGCGCCCTGCTGTGGGACCTGGTGGAGGACGTCTATGGCACCAACGGCCTGCCCAAGGGGCGCCCCAATCCGGAGGTGCGTGCCGTGCTGGCTGGTGAGCAGGTCAAGGGCCATGCACAGTGCGGCCTGCTGCCTGGCTTCCAAGACCTGGACGACATCCTCAGTGTGCCCCACTCCATCATGGACATCAGCAAGTGCCACGCAGCCTGCATGTACGCGCCTGCCGAGGACTGGGGCCTGCCATCCCTGCACGACCACGTCGAGCGCTTCCCGCCGACCCGCCTGCGCCCCTCCGCCAAGCTGGGTCTGTACCACGTGGATAGCCCCGCTGTCAATGCGCTCATGCGCCGGGGCACCGGGTGGTATACCGCTGCTCTGGTGCGCAAGGCCTATGACGCAGGGCTGCCCTTCACCTGTGACGCCTTCATCCCCACCAGCATTCGGGTGCCCAAGGAGTTTTTCAGGCCCCTGTTGCACAAGTTTGTGGAGGTCTCCCGCGGCGACGAGTCGGTCTACAAGGAGCTCTTCAACCGCCTGTCTGGTTGCATGGGCAAGGACAGCATGCAGCGCGCGCATGCCTTTGTGGATAGCAGCAGCGACATCTACTAGCGCCACGTGAAGAAGCACGCTGTGCTGGGCGACCTGGAGTCGGGCCCTCGCCAGGAGCTGGTCAACGACTACTACCTCTACAGCTTCATCGCCACCACCCCGCTGGCCGAGGTGAGCACTCCCGTGTACCTGCAGATCTTGGACAACCAGTCCATGCGGGTCTTCGACATGGAGCGCGCCATCGGGGGCACCCCCGCGCTGCGCAAGTCCGACTGCAGCGTGCTGGTGCGGCCCACCAACATCAGGGCGCTGGGCCCTCGCATGATCCCCGACCCAACCGCCCCTCCTCGGACCCAGCGCGTCATCCGCACCTGGGGCCTGTGGCGCCACCAGGGCGACATGCCCAAGCTGACCTGCCACGTCTCCGACTCTGATGTGCCCCTGCCGGAGCCACAGGTCTGGAGCACCTACGCCCACATCCGCGACAGCAACCAGTGGGAGGAGGTGCTGGACATCGTGCAGAAGCACGGCAGGGTGCTGATCGAGGGCGGGCCCGGCATGGGCAAGACCTGGATGGCGCTCAAGATTGGCGAGGCGCTGCGAAAGCAGGGCTTGCGCGTGGTGGACATGGCCTACACCAACATGGCTGCCCTCAACATCGGAGGCCAGACCATGGACAGAGCCCTGGGGCTGCGGCGCAAGGAGGCTGACTCTGAAGAGGACCCGGACCCCACCCACTACGGCCTCAAGTGGATCAAGGCCATGGCCAAGCGCACCGACGCCCTGCTGGTGGACGAGGTCAGCCTGCCGCCTGCGCACCATTGGTGGGTCATCGAGAGCCTGCTTCGGTACAAGCCCTCCATCAAGGTGATCCTGGTTGGCGACAGGAACCAGTGCTCGCCCGTGGAGCCCGGCGCCTCCAGTGGTTGGAGCCACTACTTCGACCACAGCCTGATGAAGACCGTGGCTGGCTGCAACCGCATCGAGCTCACCGTGCGCCACCGCAGCAAGGACCCCAAGCTGAATGACGTGCTGGACGCGCTCAAGGACGGCTGCGACACCTGGGAGCCCACCAAGCCGGGCGTGCACCGGCGCAACCTGATGTGGACCCGCGCATGCAGGGACCGCGTCAACCGCATGCTCAACATTGAGCTCAAGCCCGCCGACTCGCTGCACCTGCCTGCCCTGCCTGTGCCACCCAAGGAAGGGGGTGGCGACGAGATGTGGGTGCACCCGGGCCTGCCCCTGCAGTCCATCAAGACGCTGAAAAAGGACTGCTGGTCGGGTGCCTGCGAAGACAAGCCCTTCCTGGCGCGCAACGAGCGCTTCGAGGTCGGCCAGGTCACCGGAAATGGGGGCGTTGCCACCATCACCCTGCTGGGCAAGCGCAAGGACCGCCAGGCGGACGGCATCACCTTTGTGGAGCGCGAGCGCGAGATCACCGTGCCCCTCGACCAGCTGCAGCCACACTTCCGCCTGGGCTACGCCTGCACGGTGCACAGCTGCCAGGGCGAGACCATCAAGGAGCCCTTCACCATCTGGGAGTGGCACCGCATGAGCCGCCAGCTGCGCTACACCGCCGTGGGTCGCGCCGAGATGCTGGACCAGGTGCACGTGCCTCCCCAGCGCCAGTACGACCACGCCATGCGCGACGACGACCTGCTCAAGGAGCTGAGCGTGATCAAGCACAAGCTCTCCAACTACCGGCGCCAGGACCTGAACCGCAGGCAGACGCACGCCGACGACGAGTACCCCGACCCCACCACCATCCTGCAGAGCCTGCGCGACAGCGAGTACTGCTGCTCCCGCTGCCAGCGCACCATGAGCTTGAGCGGCCACCACGACATGCAGTGGACGCTGCAGCGCGTGGACAACACCCTCGGGCACGTGAAGAGCAACGTGCTAAACTACTGCCTGGCCTGCAACAAGGACCGGCCAGAGATCAATTTTGTGGCCCCGCAGTATCAGTAGCGCACTCCGTGATGGCTGACCAGGTGATAGCAGATTACGTTGCCGAGCACAAGGAGCTGGCTGCCCTGTCCAGGGCTCGCTTCATCAAGCGCATCTCGGACAGGCTGAAAGTGGCCAAGGAGGATGCCCGCAACTTTTGGAAGGGCAGCAAGTTCAAGCGGGTGCGGATGCTGTTCAAGCGCACCAAGACCCGTGCCCAGAAGCATGGGGCTGACCGGTTAGAGCCTAAGATTGCAAGCAAGCCCGGCGACTATCAGATTGATGTTCTGTACTTTGAGACCAGCGGTGACTCTGAGGAAAAGGAGCCGATGCGCCGCGTGCTGACCATGGTGGAGAGCTACACCCGCCGTGCGTACATGGAGCCGATCACCGGCAACAACATGGAGCGCGACATCATCCCCGCGTACCAGCGCCTGCTGGAGCGCATCAAGGCACAGTTTGAGAAAGCTCAAGCGCAGCGCCAGGCGCAGGGCCACATGCTGGCGACCTTTGACAACATTCCGTCGGCGGCCTGGGCGCCCATTGCCGCTGCCATGCCCAAGACGGTGGCGCTGCAGGTCTCTGGCGACAACGAGTTTGATGCCGCCGCCTTCCGGGCCTTCAACGAGTCCAAGGGCATCACGCTCATCAACCACGTCAGCAAGTACGTCCACAACCCTGGGGTGTAGGGCGGTAACTCGCTTGGCGTCATCGACAGCTTTGCGCGCTCCATCAAGCACATGGTGCGCACGTACGCACTGTCGCACAACAACCCGCGCTGGGGCGAGTACCTGCAGGACGTGCTAGGGGTGTACAACGAGTCGCCACACGCAGGCCTCAAGATGATGACGCCCGACTGGGTGTTCCTGCACCCCGACTCCATGTGGCACGACATGGTTGCCAAGGTGGAGCTGAACAAGCGCGTGAACGCTGCGTTGGAGGCGAGCGATTACCACACGGAGGATGAGGTGCGCGCCATCATGGGCACCCGCCGGGTCCACAAGGTCAAGCTGGCTGGCAAGCTGGCGCTGGGCGACATGGTCATGGTGCTCAAGGACAAGGCTTCGCAGTTTGCCAAGGGGCCCCGCCGCAACCTGGACCGCATCTTCGTGGTGGCCGAGCTGATGCCGCGCCTGCGCTACCGGGTGGCGGAGTACGCCGACCTGCTGGCCAAGGGGCTGAGCCCTGCATCCGATGACTGGATCGCACAGGTGGACCTGCTGGATCGCGTGTATGCGCGGCCCGAGCTGTACAAGCTGTCTCCAGAGGACCTGCCCGAGGATGGCGCGGACCTGGGCTTGAGCGTGGAGGAGTACCAGCAGGCCCGCGAGCACCTGCGCGAGCAGCTGGAGGAGGAGGGCGAGCTGGATGATCCCGAGGACAGGGACTTTGTGGCGGTCAAGGAGGAGCCCGACGAGGAGGGGATCGATGAGGCGCGCGGGGAGCCCCCCATTAAGGAACAGGAGCGTGATGAAGTGCTCGGTGAGGACGGTATTCGGGACCAGGGCGAGGGTGATGAAGTGCTCAGTGAGGACCAGGTGCGTGATGACGCACTGCGGACATTCCCAGTGGCCTACAGGGCTTCCATGGCCAAGCTGTGGGAGGAGTACGAGAAGGAGTCCACACCCGAGCTCACGGCCGCTTGGGAGCGGTTGCAACAGAGCGACAAACGAAGATATGGCATCATCCTGCGGGCGGATCCGACGCTGTTCTTGCGGCGATTGGTGGTGATGCTGCTGCTGAACAAGCGCGGCGATGAAGCTGATGGTGGTGATTGGTCGTTGTCCATTAAGTGGTACAAGGACGCCATGGCCGAAGCGGTCAAGTGGGAAGCGCTCCAGCCGCTGCCGAATGCCTTGCAGCGCGTCGTCGATGATTGCCTCAACGATTTCGACCGTAAAAAGGCGCGTGGCAGATACCGGTACTCTCGTGACAGGGCTGCGCTCCTTGAGTTGCGGGATGTGCTGAACCTGCGAAAGGGTGAGACCCTGGCCTCGGTTCTACCCTTGACCGAGCAGAACATCAGGGACATGTCCGCGAGGACCCTCGGCAGGTTTGTGGTGGCGGCGAAAGCTTACCCGTCCATTGATCGCGACAAGGCCCTCAAGGATAGCCTGGTTCTGGTGCACGAGGTGATGGCCAGCGCCCCAGCAGAGCGCCCCAGTGGGGAACCGCTCCCGCCGCTGCCAGAGGCTCTGCAGGTCATTGTCGAGGAGTACGATGACCGGTTGGAGAAGAAGCTTGTCGATCCTGAGAGGCTCTTGCGGGTGGCGCTGGACCTGCGAAAGGATGAGACCGTGGCCGAGGCTATGCCCTTGACCGAGCAGAACATCAGGGACATGGACGAGCCATCCCTCGGCAAGTTTGTGGCTGCGGCGACAGCTCACCGGTACATTGATCGCGACAAGGCCCTCAAGGACAGCCTACTCCTGGTGTACGAGGTGATGGCCCGCGCCCCAACGACCCAAGGACCCGCAGATGAAGAGGCACCCGCAGATGAGGAGGCACATGCTGAAGCCGCCAGGGAAGCTTGGCTTCGCATGCTGGGTTTGGGGTACTGGATGTCCGATTTTCCCAAGAGCTTCAAGCCCGAGTTTGAGGAGATCCAGCGAGAGTTCAAGCACGACGGTCCTGCACGTATGCGCGCCCTGGTGAGCCAGCTCGAGGTCGATCTGAGGAACGGTGGCAAGCTCATCAACGGCAAGGCGATCGTGATGGCTGGTGGACAGATCAATGCCACAGAGGAAGCCCGGGAGAAGCGCAGGCTTTTTCTGAAGCTTGTCGTGCTCAAGAAACGCTTGACGATCGACGGCAGTGACGTGGAACAGCAAGTATAAGTCGTGGGTGAACAGCGTCAGGAAGAGCGCGTTCGGTGGCACCTAGTGCCATCAGCCAAACAGCGACTTGAACAGCATGTCCTCCCTCAGCTGTTGCAGCCTGACATTGGCGGTTGAGTGAAGCGAGTCGGCACCAAGGCCGACGGTGCGTCTCGCACCTGTGTCGGCACCAAGGCGTCTCGACTTGAAGTGTTTCGGTGGTGGGGGTGAGTCCTCTTCCTCAGAGTCAGACCCTTCCTCAGACTCCGGGGGCGGGGGTGGCGCCTTTGTTTTTTTTTGTCTAGGTGCAGGCGCTGCTGTGTCCACAGGTGTCTCGTTTTGTGCAGACATGTTCGGGGCTGGGCCCGAACGTTCGCCTTGTGCGAACATAGCGCCGCGCAGAGCACTGGTGCGCTTCTGCACTTCTCTGCGCTTGGCTTCCCTTTCCAGGGCCTCCAGCTCCTTTTCCTCGGCACGCTCCTGCGCTCGCGCCCTGCGGACCTCAGCGGCCTTCAGTCGCGCTGCAGCCAGCACTGCCAGGCGTTGCTCTGAGAGCGGCTGTCGTGCTCTGGGCTTGACCTCAAGTGACTGATCCGTGCCTATGGCCCACTATAAACTTTTACGCTCCCGAACAGTCCCACTATGCCCGAGAGGGCCTTGACCAGGCGCGGCCGGGTGGCACTGCCCCCGAGGGGCTTCATGTACACCTGCTCCCCCGACCCCACGTGCACCACCTCCAGGAACCAGTCATGCTCCAGGTACTGGTGGTTGATGTAGGCGACCAGGTCCTCTGTGACCTCGCTGCAGAACAGGTCCGTCTCCTTTTGAGACCCTAGGTGGAAGGCCACAGGGCCCCGCTGCACCACCGTGCACCATGTGCTAGGGTCCTTGTTCAGCAGCAGCCAGCTCAACCTGTCGGAATCAGCGTGGTCCTCGCACCAGCACCTGAGGGATACTGCCAGCTGTGCGCCCCTCCAGAGAGCGTTTGCCAGGTCCACGATGGTCTCCGCCACGTCCCTCGCCATCATGTGCGACAAGCACACATTATTACACACGTACCCAAGCCCACATTACTAAAACACGTATCCCCCGCCGAGTTTGGTGAGTGTCAGGCACACGCGGATTGGCACCGCAAGGGTGTTGTTCCACGACGACTTGAGCCAGTTGTTGCTGCCGCCGACTGGCGGGTAGGCGTTGCCCACGCATGTTATGCTGGCGGTGACGGTCGTGGCGATGTTGGACGCGTTCTTGATCACGACCGAATCGACGCCTCCAGAGATGGGGCCAGTCATCACGTACATGGTCGAGTGACCGACAACGGAGCCGTCAGTCGCATACGGCAGCACGTGCAGGAGGTACATCGCCATCTGATGAAGCCTCTGGCTCCCCTGGTAGTCGAGGTCGGTGTAGGACCCAGAGAGCTCGGCATCGCGGCTCTCTGTCCACAGGCGCACGAAGAAGCTGCTGCTGGCCGGCACGTTGGCGTACATCTGGATGCTGGAGAAGGACGGCGCAATCAGCCTGGCGTTGCAGATCATTCCTTGGGGCGTCAGGCCAATCGAGGGCCCGGCGCCTTTGGCTCGCATGTAGAGGGATCCCGCGCTGTCCAGGTAGGTGTCGTCCGCCCAGTAGGAGAGGCTGCTCAAGGCGTTGGGGCCAGCCTGGAAGGTGTCGGCGACGACTCTCCCGCTTGCCTTCAGCGCAGCGACCGACATGGCGCCCGTGCACTCGACGTCCTGGCCGATGTAGGTGATGGGCGGGATCTCCACGTCCTTGAGGTAGGCACCCAGCGCGCCTACAAACACAAAGTTGCCGCCGTTGATGCTGGTCGCGACGGGCTTCCCCGTGATGACCGTGGTCGCGTTAGACCCTGAGGCGTCGGCGAGGGCCACCGTGGCCTCCCCAGGGCGCGTGCCCACGATGACGTACAGCCACTGCGAATCCGTCCAGGCACTGGGGTCCACCCAGATGAAGTCGGGCGCGCTCGCGCCATAGGTCCTCAGCGTCAACCGGTGCGCGGGCCGGTTGAACATCAGCGACAGCCTGACGCCGCTCGGCTCTCCCCACGTCACAGAGCCTGACCCACTGGCGCCGAAGCTGATCCGGAACCGCATGAAGAAGGCCTGGGTGGGCGGCACGTCGTAGACTGCCGACCCCGAGCCATAGGAGTTGAGGTCGATGACCCCGTCGTCGCCCATGGACGCCATGCCCGTGTACGATGATGGAGGCATGTGCGCTGTCTGTAAGACGAGCACACATTTTCAATGCGCTGTGCGCTGTATCACTTGATGAAGCGCACAAAAAGGTCGTTGGTGTAGGCCGTGCTCGCGCCGGGCAGGGTCTCCGAGTAGGGCGCGGTCAGGTTTTGGTCGTAGAGCGAATTGAAGCTAAAGTTGTCGCCCGACATCACCTGGTCGGGGCGCAGTGTCAGCTTGTAGAGGCCGTTGGCGTCCAGCACCTGCACCCCAGTGGCCGTCACGAACATGCCGTCTGCGGTAAAGCTGAAGGGGCCCATGGTGCCCGTGGTCGCGCTGGTGGTGGCCACCACGTTGCCATTGGGTTTGAGCGTCATGATGTCGCGAAGCGCGCCATTTCCGGTGTCCGACCCAGTCCCCGACGAGATGACCAGGTCGCCGCTGCCCCCTCGGACCCCGATGGTCCAGGCGCCCAGCTTGATGGTCCCGCCGCTCGCGCTGATGTTGCCGGCCACGTCCAGCTTGTTCGAGGGCGCGTTGGTCCCGATGCCCACATTGCCCGTGGTGCCAGCCACGCACATGCCGGGGTTCCAGGTGATGGCCGCGCCCGCCGCCAGGCCCGTCTGGCCGTAGCTGATCCTGTACGTGCCGCCGGTTTTGTAGACCTGGAAGGGCACGTGCGACACCGACGCCCTCCAAGCTCCGTCAAAGTAGCAGTCGTAACAGTGGGCAACGTTGTCGATTCCGTAGTGCAGCTGCTGGTAGATGGGGTACGCGCTCGAGCCCGTGTAGGCCACCACGTGCGGTCCACCACCCGTGCCCGATGTCGCGCTGCTGAGGATGAGGCCGCTGGAGCCCGTGGGGGCCCCCTGCAGTCCGCTGGAGGCCCCGGCGCCGATGCGCACGGGATTGGTGGCGCTCAGCGCCCCGTTGACGACACAGTTGCCATTCACCGCCACGCCCCCGTCGGCTCGCACGACCAGCGAGGTGTTGCCCGAGGCCCCAGTGGTCCCTCGAAACTGGAGGTCCCTGGTGGTCCCGTCGGTGGGCCCCACGGTCCACTGGGTGCCCGAGGTGTTGTCCAGGCGCAGACAGGCGCCCTTGCTGTAGCTCCATGCCTTGAGCTCGCCGTACACGTTGGCCCCCGAGTCGCTCAGGCGCATGACGTCTGAGACGGTGCCGCTGGTGAGGTCGGGCGTGGTGCCGAAGCGCAGGGGCTGGCCCTCGTTCCACAGAATGGACGTCGCGTTGGCATCGTGGCCGCTGTAGAGGCCCAGGTACCTGCAGCTGGGGCCCGTGAACTCGTTGGTGGCAAAGACCTCGCCCCCGTACTGGCCGGCGACCTGCAGCAGCTTGCGCGGGTCCGAGGTGCGGATGCCCACGCGCTTGTTGGCGCAGTAGACGTTGGAGACCATGGGGTCCACCCAGGCCCAGTGGCGCGCGTCCATGAAGCCGTTGGCCGTCACGTTGGCCATGCCAGGCTTGTTCAGGATGAAGCTGGGCTCTGCCGGCAGCCCCTGGGTCCAGTCGGCCTGCCAGGTGTTGGAGAGCGTGATCAGGCCCGCGTTGGACACCGTGATGCGGCTGTTGGCGTCGGTGGTCAGCTTGACCTGCTTGGCGTTGAACGCGGCCCAGTCAGTGTTGCTCAACCAGCCCAAGGACACATTGGACAGGTTGGCATTGTTCATGACACGAATGTCATTGCGCCAGGTGGAGAGGCCTGGCACGTTGCCAGAGATCAGCAGGGGACAGGTGTTGGCCAGGCTGGGCACCATGTTGACGTCGCTCATCCTGATGGGGTTGAGGCCGGTGCTCTGGATCGTCACATTGGCCCCACTCAGGGCGATGTTCGCCCCACTCAGGCTCACATTGGATCCATTGCAGGTGAGGGGCCCGGTGAAGCTGGCAGCGCCCGCGACTTTGAAGGACCCGCCATTAAAAGCCACGGTGTTCCCAAAGGTGGCTGGGCCGGTGACCTTGGCAAACGGGCGAAAGAACAGCTCCGTGCAGGACAGCCGGTCCGCCTGGGGTTCTATGAGAGGGAAGCGCGTAGCATTGTAATCCCCCTGCGGATTGCACCGCCAATCGCCTCCATACTCGGTCTCCATCCAGTTGGCCTCTGGCAGCGCATACACGGGCTTGCGCATGTACAGATTGCCAGGCAGCCAGGCCGAGAAGGCTTCGTAAAAGGCCACTCGCTGCGTGGCCGGGTTCCACTCGCAGGGCGCGCCAGTGATCTTCTCCCAGGGCACCTTGATTTGCGAGTCAGGATCGTCGTCGGGCAGGCTGGGCAGCGGAGGAGGCAGGAGCATGTCGGGAAAGAGCTGTGTCAGGATGGCTGCAGCAGACACAGCGGTCGCAGCACTCCCCAGGGCCAGGGCAGCCTCGGCTATGCGCCTGGTCTCCTGCAGCTTGCCGTCCTCGGCCAGCCAGAAGCGCTGCACCACACTCGACCAGGGCACGGTGCTGGGCAAGGCCATTGGAGGAATGGTGGTGGTCGACAGGGACCCCTTGGCGCTCATGGTGACCAGGGCCAGGCCGCCTGTGTTGGCGTCTCTGGACAGCGTGATGTTGGAGATGACCGAGTTGCCCAGCAGGAGCTGGGAGGGCAGCTGAAGGGGCACGTCGGCCTCTCTCGTGGTCTCTGCAACCTGTCAAGGTACGTGACCCTCAGGGACCCAGTGTCGGCCACTGGGTACAGGTCAGTGAGGTATTCAAAGGGCGGGATGGCATTGGTGCCCTGATCTAGCAGAGAGGGCACGTACGCGCCTCGTGGGGCTCGGGCAGTGAACATTCTAAAACAACCAGAGCAATATTACAGAATGGCAGTGGACACGGCGCCCATGGCTTTGCCAAACATGTTCGCACAAGGCGAACGTTTGGCTTTGCCAAACATGGCTGACTTTGCCAACGCATCCTACAGCGAGGCCCAGGACGCCGACACCATGCAAGGCTACAAGCTGGATGCAGAGCTGTCTGGCAAGGACTCCAAGGTCTGGGTTCGCAACGCTGACAACACCCAGGGCCCAAAGACGGTCATAGGTCACAGGGGGACCTCCTTAAAGAAGCATGGCCTACGCGACATGACCAACAACCTGCTGAGCACCCTGGGCTTCGCACGCTTCACTAGTCGCCACAAAAACGCTGAAGCTCACTTGAGCAAAGTGATCCAAAAGCACGGCAAGGAAGGCCTGGTGGCCACTGGACACAGTGCAGGAGGCCTGGTGGCTGGGCACCTGGGGACCCGCTATGGCATAGAGACGCACCTCTACAATCCTCACGTGCCCCTGCTGGCCACGGCGAATTATTCAAAGCCACACAACCACATCTACATTAGCGGCAAGGACCCAGTGTCCGCCATGGCCCGCTTCTTCCCCAACAGCCGCATCAGCTTTGTGGATTCAGGATCATCAAAGTTTATTGGTTGAGACAGGCGCTGCACTATGGCAGCTTTGTGAAAGCCAAGGTGCTGCTGCAAGCCCAAAGCTGGCTGCTGCTGCTGTTGCTGCTGCTGAAAGCCTGAAGTTGGCTGCTGCTGCTGCTGACCCAGCACGGCGTCGGGCTGTGGCTGAGGCGCAGTGGGATCTGCGTAGGCGCCAGCTGCCGCTGCAGCTGCAGCGGCAACGCCTGAGCCTGGCCTGGCCATGGCCGCTGCTTGAGCCTTGGCAGCCAGCTGGCTGCGCAGAGAAGCTGCTGCACGTGGAGCAGGCGAGGGCACAGCAAGCGAAGGTGCAACACCGGGGTCCCTGACGCGGCTGCCGCCGCCTGCGCATGCTGCAGCAGCTGCAGCACCAGACGCGCTCCCTGATGCAGCTGCAGCACTGACAGTGCACGCTGGTTGCAATCCAACAGGACGGCAGCCGGCGCTTGTGCCCTGCCTTGCATTGCTGCCAAGCTGGATCTCTGCAGTTGAGGACTGCACAGCGCCGCCTGCAGCCTGTGCGCTGCCGAGCCCAGATGCTGGCACTGCAGACGCCTGGGTGGCAGCTGCGTTTGCGGCTGCTGCTGCTGCTGCTGATGCTGCTGCGCCCTTCTCAGGCCTGCCGATTTTCGCAGCCTCCCCTAGCGCCAAGGCCTTTTCAATGTATGCCATCAACTCCTCTGCGGTGCACCCGCTGGGCACGTGGCCTGCTGCAACCTGCTGCTGGTAGTGCTGCAGCTGCTTCACCAGGTCCGCCTTGGCCCACGAACTGACAGCAACAGCTGGCACTGCCTCATGCAAGCGGTACGCTTCCCGCGCGTTGCTGCACACCGAGCAGCCGCGAGCGCAGACGCTGGTGCTAGCGCCTGGCCCAGAGTGCATGCGGATGGTGTGCCGCCCCTGTCCACCTGCGGGCTGACCCTGTGCTGCCTCTGCCTGCTGCTGCCCTGCATGCGGAGAGACAACAGTAAGAACTTTGAGACCTGGAGAGTCGGCAGTGCTGAAGCAGTGAGACGCCAATGAACTGCAAGCAAGGGAGTTGGCACACCATCAAAGATCAACATCAGAGCTGTAGACAACAATGAATGGCAGAATTATGATGACTCTACAGCTCACAATTGCCAGGATGCCATAGCGCAAGAGCACGTTGGCGCTGTTTGGTATCGACTGCAGACTGCTGAACATGCAATTGACACTGGTGTTGCCTGCCACCACAAATTTACTAAAAACTGGATAACCTGTGCAAGTCCCTCACCAGCAACATCAGGCGCTGCCTCTGCCGTTGTTGCCGCTGCCGCTGCCTCTGCCTTTGCTGCCTTGTCCCTCAGCCAATCTGAAGCCCTTGATGTTGTACACGGCCATCTTCAGCGCCCAGTGGCCGATGGCGCGCCCAAAGGCCTGAAGGCCCAGCATGGGAGGCAGGCGCTGCGCTATCTTAAACAAGCAGGCTTCTACGATGGCGCCGCCTGCATCGGCATCTGTGTAGGCCTCCTTGATGGCCTGCACCAGCCCCTCTAACTGCGTGCTCACTTCCTCATGCTGCTGCCAACCAGGGGAGACAAAGGTGCGGGTTGTGCCATCTGGGGACTGGTAGACCACGATGTACTGCGCGTGGTGCTGCCTGATGTTAACACGGCGCGAGTCCTTCTGCACCTCGTGGCTGCAGAATGTGTCCTTGTGCGCCAGCAGGTTCAGCGACTCAACGACTCTGTCCACTGCCTTCTTGACTGAGTCAGTGAGGGACTTCTGCTGCGTGAAGTACAGGCAACTCCTGTACTCTGCCACCAGCTCCTCAGGCGAGACGCCCTTCCGCCTGAACCTGCCCTTGCCCTTGTTGCTCTGCTCGCCTGCCTCATCTACTGCTGCATCCTCATCATCTGAAGAAGCAGCCGGGGCTGCAGCATCAGACCTGGCAGCAGCAGCAGCAACAGCAGCAGCAGCAGCAGGGCCTCCCTGAGCTGCTGCCTCCTGAGCTGCTGTGTCTGTTGTGCCGCCGGCTGCAGCAGCTGCTGCGCGCGCTGCCAAACGCTGCCCGCCGCGCCCGCCCCGACTGCTGGTGCTGCCGCGCCCGCCTCGATTGCTGATGCTGCTGCGCCCGCCGCGCCCGCCTCGGCCGCTGGTGCTGCTACGCCCGCCGCGCCGCCGGCTGCGGGAAAATGGTGGCAACACATAAACCTCATCTGGGCCACCATCATCATCATACACATCATCATCATCACCAGCAGCAGCATCACCACTACCACCAGTACCAGCAGCAGCAGCTGCTGCTGCTACGCTTCTGTTGCGGCGGCTGCCAGGCTGTGATGGACGCTTGCGTTTGCTTCCCTGCTTTGCGCCTGCTGGCAGTTCAGGCTGCTGCTGCTGCTGCTGCTGCTGCTGCTGCTGCTGCTGCTGCTGCTGCTGTAGTTGCTGCTGTTGCAGCAGCTGCTGCAGCTCCGCCATTGGACCTGACTCGGCCGCACTTGCAGTGGTAGTGGCTGTGAGGTCAGCCAACAGGACATCATCAAGGCCGCTCAACCCTCGTACCTGCTGCTGCTGCTGCTGCTGCATAGGCTGCTGATACCCCGGCTGCTGCATCTGCTGCTCCTGCAAGCCCTGAAGCCCTGGCTGCAGTGGTTGGGGTTGGCGCTCTGGAAGGTGCTGCTGCAGGAACTCCAGCCCTGTTGCATCTGCTCCTTGCCATGCAGCGTCACCACCACATCCGAATAAACGCAGTGCCTCATCTATCATGTCAACAGGAAATGCCTGTTGCTGCTGCTGCTGCTGCTGCAGGTGGTGCTGCTGCGGTTGCTGCTGCCCAAGTGCAGGCCGCTGCTGCCTGGTGTGCAGCATGTTCGGCTGTGGCTGCTGCAGCCCAGGCACTGGCTGCTGCTCCTGCTGGTGCTGCTGCATGATGTTGTGCAGCACGTCTGGCAGCTGAATCCCAGACGCTGGCTGCTGCCGCAGCTGCTGCTGCGCAGTCTGTCGGAGTCCAGACATATGCTGCTGTTGTGCAGAGCCTTGCTGCTGATGTTGTTGTTGCTGCTGCTGCTGCTGCTGCTGCTGCTGCAATGCAGGCGGTTGCAGCAGTTCCTCCAGGTTTGGCTGCAATGCTGATTGCAGCCAGCCATCTAAGTCTGAAAGCATGTACCCAAGACCCTCATCTGCAGCTGCAGCTTGATCCTGAGGCTGCTGCTGCTGCAGCTGCTCAGCAGCAGGCTGCTGCAGCATGTCAGCAGCCAGTCAACCAACGGCGGCCCCTTGCAGCAGCTGATTGCCTCACAAACCACAGGCTGTGGTTTATGATACACAGAGGATCCTTGGTGTACCTGTGTAACAATAGGCAGGCAGTGGCAACAGTTTGTGCAAACCATGCCAGGTTGGTGCACAAGTGTACATTCGCTGACCTCTGCCGGCGACAGTGTTCGAGCGCAACTGATCGGAGCAGGTGCTGAGAGATCGAAACAGCAAGCCCTGAAGCAGTAGCAACTTGATACAGGACTGCTTGACTGCTTGACCGTCATGGTTGTTGAGCGTTGCTTACCTTGCTGCGAATGCCCGCGACCGCTTACACAACAGCAATGGCACCTATAAAACAACTACTGCGCGACCAACGCGCCCAATCAATAAGCTGACCACATGGATCATGCATTTTGTGGTTTGAACATGATTACTAACAGAACAGGTTGCAGAAGTGGTCGGATATGCTGAAAACAACAAAATAGCAGTGTGAAAGCACTAGTGCCTCGACGGTCATAGGACTAGCAGTCCTATGACTAGTGACAGGGTGATAGGAGTTGTCACCCTAACACTCCGTGGGTGATAGGACCCCAAGTCGCACAACGCTCGCCTGCTCACACCAGTGACACCGATTACTGCCCCTTATCTACTGAATACGCGCTTTTCCTTCCGTTTGATCCGCTCGAAATGTTTTGCAACATCAAGAATGTGTAAGCGAATGATTATGGCCCTGAAATGCTGAGCTGCGGTCACCGTGCGGTTGTGCAGTAATACTGCAGCAGTATGGACCCGTTGGATTTCGATTTAAGGGATGCTGCGGCCGCTGCTAATGCGTATAGCGAGCAACATAGGTACAGGGGTAGCAATAGGGTGCCTGCATGCCCTGCAGCAGCCAACAGAGGTCGTGAACGCAGCAGGCCAGCAGAAAACACCAGCCGCAGGAGGGCTTCCAGCGAACCAGCAGCTGCAAGGCCTCGCCAGGCTCGTAGAACAGACAACAGCTCTTATGGCCCACATGCATCAAACGATCTACCGCAGCAGGAACAGGATGGCCCTGCCTGGCAGCAGCAGCAGCAGCAGCAGCAGCAGCGGCAGCAGCAGCAGCAGGAGCAAGAGCAGAGGTTTGCGCAGCAGCTCAGGGAAGCTGAAGAACTGGCACAGGGGTACTGGGCTGATGCAGGGTCCCGCGGGGCAGAGGTGCCGCCGTCTGAATGGCGCCAGCGCGTGCAGACTGACCACCAGCAGTGGAGGCAGCAAGCAGGGTCCATTTGCTGCGCAGTGCTGCAGCAGCAGGCTGGGCCAGATGATGCAGCGCGGTGTGAGGTCTGTGGCACCAACCAAGGCACAATCAGGCAAGTATCTGGGTGATGTGTTACAGGCTCATGGCCTGCTGTGCAGTGCACGGTGCGCCAGTGGTGCTGGTGCTGCGTTCATGCACAGTTGAACCTCACCTTGCTTTGTTTTATTGCAGGTGCATGACCTGCTGCCCTTCTCAAGGGCCCACATTGATGTGCAGCGGCTGCGACAGTCAGATGCACCGGTATGCCCACCTGCACCAACGGCAGCAGTATGTTGGGCACTGGCAAGACCTGCCTCTGGTGGCTGAACCAGGTGATGTTTCCTGTTGCTGCGCTGTCAGCAGCTGAGCCAGCAAGCATGCATGCTGACTCTGTTCTAGTGTGTGCGCGCAGGCTGCTTCACCTTCACGCCACAGAGCTGCAGCACACCAGGCTGCTGTGGTCACTTCAGTGGGGATCCCTGCAAGCTGCAGGCATTGGACTACATCACACATGGTGAGCATGCAATCAGCCAAGCAGCCACACAGGGCTTGCGCGCTCGCACCTGCTGAATCGATTCTCATTGCCCTGCAGATGGGGTGATCGCAATGAACCGCGCCGCGTTTGCGTGCCAGTGCGGGGCTGTGGTGTGGCAGAGCCCCATCGACTTCCTACGCGTAGGCGCCTGGCCAGCGTCCTTGGACCCCAACCACCTCCGCACCATTGTGGACTGTGCGCTGCTGCAGCATTATGACTCACTGCGGCTGCAGTGCCCAGGATTGTCGTTGGCAGGGTTTCTCAAGGGCACTGCAGATGCGGCACACAAACGGCGGCCGTCGCAGGTACTGCTGCTCACCTACATGTCGCATACACCTGCATCTGTACTGCTGTATCTTGCTTGCATGACTTGATATCAATGCATGCAGTCAAAATGGTACAGTGGCACTGGCAGGGATGCACCAACACACTGCTGTACCTTCTTGTCAGTAGTGTTGTGTGCCCATGCACTTGCGTTCGCGCTGCAGGCGCGCCGTGCCATCAACCCGGCTGCCTTCAGCAGGGCGAGTCACGAGTTCAAGGCATGCCAGTTGGACATGCGGCTGCACCTGCAGTCGCTGAATGATCTGGTGTGCCCAGCGTGCTCTGACGGCCTTGCTGCAGTGCATGTTGATGGCAACCTGAAGCTGTACAACTGGGACCGCAACAGGGAGCCATGGCGCGAGCCACACTACACTGAGTTATTCCTGCAGGAACAGGCAGTGAAGTGCACGCTGGATGCGCTGGACCTGGCTACACACAACCAGGTGGGTGCGCACTGTACGTCGTTACAGACTGATGCTGCTCTCTGCACAGCTCAGTATACCTGCTGCATTCACAGCTCATTGTACTTCATGTTACGAGTGATGCAGCAGTGTTTTAGATCAGCGCACCCTGACCATGCAATTGAATACCTGCGATGTTTTGGTTGGCTGTTGTGATTGCAGCGCACTGTCGCAGACAAGGTGTGCCGTGGGATCTGGACAGCAGCGGGGAACAGCAATAGCGGCCGCCACGCAAAGCAGGACATCACAGGCCGTGTAGTCGGTGAGTTTGCCTTGAGTTGTGCAGCACGTGTTGTGTGCAGCCAATTGCTTACAGGTTTTCTGATGCCTTTAGGCCAGACCGATGCATAAGCGCTGTGCCACAACCGGTTTTACAGACCTATGTGTTGTGGATTGTGTCACTGCAGCAACGGATGCGCGGCACGGCGGCCCACTGCTGGCTGCCAACATGATCAAGTCGGGCGAGCGCTACGGGTACGCGTTTGGCCTGGCGCTGGAGCTGATGCAGCGCCCTGGTGGGCTGGCGCAGCTACACCTCGACATCATGTGCAAGTGGGAGCCCTGGCAGCGCCGAGTGATGGCTGCCTTGGCCAACTGGGATGGGCCCATGGACGGGCTTGTTGCCGAGCTGCGTGACAGGGTGTCTCCGCTGTCAGGCAGCTTCGATGAAATGCGGAAGGTGCTGTCGTATGCGCATGGCACGCTGCATGCCATGAACTGCCAGGTGCGATTGCTGTGCTACCTCCAGTGCATTCACTGTTTCTCATCTTTTCTGGTGAGAAATCTCCAACATATTTGAGTGTGAGCTGCTTTTACAACATGCGCTGGCCATGGTCAAACAGATGGCTAGGACAGATGTAATATACATATGTCTGTGCTGACACTGCGATATTCATGCCGTGTGTGCAGGTGCTGTACCAACCGAGCTGGATAGGGTATGGCAAGACCTTGGGCGAGGAGGGCGAGCAGTTCTTCTCGTACTGGTCAAAGCATGCTGCCACAACGCGCAACCAGAGCAGAGCAGGTGCGCTGCTAGCTTATATTGATTTAGTGCGTAGGCATCGTCCGTGCATGTGCCTGGTGCAGCAGTGGTTGCCATAGCGCAGCGTGTACACTGTTGTTGGCGGCTGCGATGCTGACAGACTGTTATGTGGCTGCAGGTTCCACTGATGCACTGACAGAAGCAGCCGCGCACTTCGGCCGGGAGAAGAACTGGAGGCAGGCGGCACTGCTGGCAAGGCGGCACACAGAGTACAGCAAAAGGCTGGTCACGGCCCAGGCCAAGCTCTCAGAGCTTATGGGCAACATGGACAAGACGCCTGACAGCGCCAGGCCAGCCTTTGTGCAGCTGTTGAAGCAGAGGCTGCAGGCGGTGGCTAAACGTGCGTCGCTGCCTGGATGACTCTGAGTGTGGTGCATGTCAGCAACATAGTGTTATACAATCTACAGGCAGCTGTAGTGTCAGTGCCTCCGTATCCAGCTGCAACCCCTTTTACATGCCTTGTTGGCTGTTGACGATGCAGGGCTTGAGTGTGGATGCGCTGCACTCACTGAAGCTGCCTGCTGACTCTGCAGGTGACTGCAGCGGCCGGCCGCACTGGGAGAAGAAGCTCATGCAGCTGTTTGCGCTAGCACGGTGCATTGAGGATGCGCAGGCACTGTCAGGCTATGTGTCAGCCGGGGGGACATATGCAGCAACAGCAGCGGCCTCTCCAGAGCAGCGGGAGTACCAGCAGCGGCTCGAGGCGTGCCGCATCGTGGCTGGCATGCATGACGCGGACGCAGTGGCGCTGCACAACCTGGCGCTGAAGGTGATTAAGGCGGCAGACATGGACAGGTGCGATGATCATTTTCTCGACAGGCACGCTGATACAGCATTGGTGGGCAGGGTGGCAGTGGGTGTCAGTGCTCGATGACTGGTGCTTTGCTAGGTACTGTCTGTGGTGCATTCAACGCTCATTGTACGCAAAGTTTGCATACCTGCTAAGCAGGCGGCGGTGTGCTGACAACCTGTAGTGTGGTGCGTGACTGCAGGTTTGCGCGCCTGGCTGCAGACCTTGCACAGCATGTCACTGAGCTGCGCAACATCAGCAGCATCGATGCGCGCACTGTCAGTGTGGCAGTGTTCCAGCAAGCAGCGGAGGTATGCATCATCAACATGCAGAACACCATCGAGGGCCTTTGTCACAACCTGCAGAAGCAGGCTGCAAAGCGCGCAGCCACAGCAGGTACAATGTTACTTGCAAAAAGTTATGCTGGTGCACCTGTGTGACCTCTTCATTGCAATTGCCTGCAGTGGTGCCGTGGTCTGTGCTTGAATGGACTGCCAAAACGGCTACCTGCTGCAGCCGCATCGAGCATGCAGAGAGTTGCCATGCACGGCGACTGTTCTCTACGCCATTGCTGCAACAAACCATGGTTGCATGTACTGCTATTGTCATTGTTTGGTCTGCAGCGCGTCCCAAGGAGCGGCGGCGCTACGACGCCAAGTGCAAAGAGCTGGCCAAGCAGCTTGAGCAGAAGGTGGCTCAGTACAACAAGCTGCTGCCGTACGGACAACTGCCAGGCCGAGCACAGACCATCATGAGCGACCTGCGGAGCCAGCGGTTCTGCTGGGTAGAAGAATATGCAGGTTAGCATTGCATTCGCACTTGGCCCATCTGAGTTGTCATGTGCAGTTGTCATGTGCGAGAAGGGAGCGCAAGCCTGATGTCAGTTGCTGTCCGCTGTTAGCTGCATACCATGATGAGGGAACCCCTGCAGCTGTGACCATCTCCTGCCGTATGATTGCTTATCTGCGCATTGTGTTGCTGTAATGTATTGCGCTGCAGGCGACGATGCTGATCCACTGCGCGTGTATGGCGTAGCCAGGTCCCTGGAGGTGTGCGAGGCAGACAACGAGGTGTGCAGGCTTCAGGAAGAGCTGCCGCTGCTGCTCAAGGAGATGAAGGCGCACTTGAAGTACTGGCAGCGGCAGGTTGACCAGCAGCAGCAGGTTGAGCGTGTGCTGTTGGATGTGGCCAGCAAGGTGCGTGATGCAGATGCAGAAGGTCTGCTCACTGCCGAGGTCGCGGCGGAGTCTGCGGGGCTGCTGAAACAGAGCATGCAGAACATCAGCGGAGGCATCAGTCTCCCTGAAGCTGAGCAGCAGCAAGGGCGCTACCAAGCATCAGCTGCGCAGTTGCTTGCATGGCCTGGGGCATTGGGCGGCGCGCTGAGACTGGTGCGCATTGGAAAGCAGGAGGCTGAATCACATCTAGCCAGGGCTGTTGCAGCTTTTGCTCCGTTTGCATCTGTGCCACCTGCTAGCAGCGGTGCTGCTGCTGCTGCTACTGCAGCAGCCGCCGCCGCAGCAGCAGCAGCAGCAACAGCAACAGATGATGCAGCAGCTGGTGATGCAGCAGCAGCAGGAGGTGGTGCAGCAGCAGGAGCAGGAGGTGTTGCAGCAGCAGCAGCAGCAGCA
The DNA here is from genome assembly GCA_030272155.1 of Tetradesmus obliquus. Classification (NCBI taxonomy): domain Eukaryota; kingdom Viridiplantae; phylum Chlorophyta; class Chlorophyceae; order Sphaeropleales; family Scenedesmaceae; genus Tetradesmus; species Tetradesmus obliquus. The sequence continues at coordinate 156,825 of CP126200.1, read as the reverse complement.
GCATCAGGAGGTGATGCAGCAGCAGCAGCATCAGCAGCAGGAGGTGATGCAGCAGCAGCAGCAGCAGCAGCAGCTGCTGCCACCGCTGCACAGCGGTATGCAGCAGATGATGCATGCTGGGATGAAGTTGGTAGTGAGGATGAGGTCTGGGTGCCATCGGATGGGGGTGAAGATGCAGAGTCAGTGGACACCGTGGAACAAGTTGACTGAATGACTTTCTTGTGTTCAGCGCGTATCGCATGTGTATATATGCAATGGGCTGCTGTGACGTACGTGTCTTGATGAGGGCGGCGTTCTTGTGAACGTACTTGCAGCCTGACACGAGCATTGTTTTAGCGTGCTACCCCAGTGTAATATGTCCTCCAAAGTGGCATCTGGCATGCTTGCATGCAGCTGCCATCACGCTGAGTGAAGTGATCAGTGAACACCCTGCAAGTTGCAGCAGGGCATGCGTATCCTTTAAAACCTTTACACTGTGTTGTGAAGCTGAAGCGATGATCATCGGTCAGGCAGCTGACATCAGTTTACTCTGAGCAGCAGCTGTTTGATGTACATGCTTCACGGGGGGAGGGGGCAGTTCATCTGCTCTCTTCCACAGTTGATCAGCTTGCAACGTATGACCTGCCTGCAAATTGAAATTATTGATACAGCTGCCGTAAGCATGGCATGTAAACTGCAAGCCATGTCAGCAACATCCTTTGCAACTGCATGTGCATCTTGCCGCTCCTTATTGGTTGAGCGCTGGTGCTTGACTACTGTTGTTTCCTGCAACTCTCCTTAGACCAGGTCGGGAACTATGTAGCGGAAGTGCTGCATTGCATGTGCTGCTTTATTGCTGCTGATTCGTAGCAACCACTCTGGCGTCTGACAGCATAATGCTGTACACGTACACGTTCATTACGGCATGTATGTCACAACACACTCTCCGTCAACAACACACAGCTGCGTAGCCGTTTCAATGATCCGTTCATGTAGCCCACAGCTGCCGGCACTGGTCAAACATTGACATGATGTTGACGTCGTTGCAAAAGTGCAGAATTGCTGCAGCGTGGCGGCCACACTTGCAGTTCCTCCCTGCTACTATAGTAGGCCTAGCTAGGTTGCAACACCTCAAGGGTTGCGATGCCTTGCAATGGTCAGGGACTCAAGCTTATGCTGGTCAAGTGTTCATCACACCTGCAGTAAAGCTGAGCACTGACGCCCTCGTGGCAGTTAGATGCAGCACTTTGAAACAATGACTGTTGCTATTCAGAGTCTAGTCTCCTGTTGCCTGTGGAAGCGGCCAGCAGATCTGCTGCCAACAGCTACTGTTGACTGCCGCTGGGCACCGCTGCCACTCAACTTGTTTGTTTGGTTATTGTTGAAATGCTAGCATGCACGGTTGCCAATGGTCCCAACAACAAAACAATACTATCACTTGTGCAAAGCGCACAATGTCCGCCAGCGTTGTCCTTGAGGCTCATCCAACACAGCAACACAATAGTTCATGCACTGCGACTGAGTAGATCAGGTGAATTTTTGCTGTGCTAGCTGTCACTGGTATGTGTGATTGATAATGATTGGGCTGCGGCCCCGTCGTTTAACACACAAATTGTTACCACGGGACAACCTGTCTGGCCCAGACATGCGGCATGTAAGGCACATGCGACTACAGCTACAACGCATTGACTCAACCCAGATGATGAGTTACCACAACACTTGACCGCATCGCCTTGCAACACCCGGCGCTGCGCAGTGCCGGCTGGTGATCATGCCTGACTACATTTTTGCCAAAAGCAACAAGACAGACTTTCTGCAAGCCGCGCGTGCGCTTGCGCTGCCGGTAAGTACGCCACTACCTGACTCAAGGCCAAAGGTGCCGCCAGATACCTGCTGCCATGTTGTTGCTGTGAGCAGCATACGCTGCCTTAATCCTGTCATCAAACCCATTGCAAGTGGCGCTGGCCAAAAAATAGCATGCAGTACACCGCACCAGTCGCACATGTCAAAGCAGCGCCAACAGTAGGTGCCATGTGTACATCATGCCCGGCTCGGCACAGACCGCTGCTGGGCGACAGCGGCAGCGTATCTGAGATGCTGCTGCTGGTGCTGCGTTCGCAGACGCACTACTATTCAACTACAGTTGGCGTGCTGCGGCACACAATCAACACATGCCGGAACAACTGCTTGCTTGGTGATGCATGCAGGGGGAGGCGCAACATACATGCATATGCCTCCCAGCAATCCTAAGAACTCAATGCAACTGCGCAACTGGCACCGCACACGGCTGCGCTATTGTTATCACAGGTGAGCATGCATTGTAAATACCTTGTTCTGCAAAGGCACTTGCTGCTGCTGCTGATGCGCTTTCAGGATCACAACAGCTATGTGCCAGCTTTGCAGGCCAGCAACACCTTCAACTGCGCTGATTGGCACTGCAGCTCCAGACCCTCCAGCTGCGTCAACATTGCATCAAGGCACTGCTTCCCGGCCCCCGACATGCGTTTGCTGCTGCTGCTGCTGCTGCTGCTGCTGCTGCTGCTGCAGTTGCTGCTGCTGTAAGAGTGCAGCTCCTGTTAACAGCTGCTGCTGCTGCAACAAGTACTGCTGTACTAGCAGTGGCGCAACTGGCTGCTGAGCCTGCTGGCCTGTAGCACCAACCAATGGTATGCCTGAACTGCCAGCTGCTGCTGTACCACTGCTGCGCACTGGGCCCCGGCCCACGGTAGGCGCTTGCTGCCCTGATGCTGCTGCTGTTACTGCTACTGCTACTGCTTCTGCTCGTGCTATCATCTGCTGCCTGAGCAACTGCAGCATAATAGGATTCGTCACAGGCAACGCAGCCCCGCTCGGCTGATGCAGGTATGCCGCACCACCACCAACTGCGCCCACTGTGCTTGCCGCTGCGCGTGCTGTGTGTGCGCCTGCAAGTCCCGTGCTACTACCAGACCCAGCCGCAAAGGCTATCCCAGCTCCCTGCTGCTGCTGCTGACCCTGCTGCTGCTGTTGCTCCTGGAAAGCAGGTGCGCTAGCGCGCGCTGCTGCTCTAGCAAAGCTGGCCCGCACCTGCACGAGCAGCTGTTGCTTGCTGCTGCATCGCTGCATGCATGGGGAGGCGCATGGCCTCCCACATTGGCTGCTGCTGGTGTGATGGCACCCACCCGCCTGACGCGCCCTGCCCTGCAGCTGCCGGCGTGTGCGCAAAGCCTGCTGTGCCGCCCTGCCCTGTAGCTGCCCGCGCAGGTGCCAACCCTGCTGTGCCGCCCTGCTCTATAGCTGCCGGCGCGTGCGCGAACGTTGATGGCGCACCCTGCCCTGTAGCTGCCGGCGTGTGTGCTAACCCTGCTGTGCTGCCCTGCGCTGCAGCGGCAGCTGCGTGCGCAAAGCCTGCTGTGCTACCCTGCGCTGCAGCTGCCGGTGCGTGCGCAAACCCTGTTGGCGCGCCCTGCCCTGTAGCTGCAGCCCCATGCCCAAACCCTGCTGTGCCAGCCTGCGCTGCAGCTGCCGGTGCGTGCGCAAACCCTGCTGTGCTGCCCTGCGCTGCAGCTGCAGCCCCATGCCCAAACCCTGCTGTGCTGCCCTGCGCTGCAGCGGCAGCCGCGTGCGCAAAGCCTGCTGTGCTACCCTGCCCTGTAGCTGCCGGTGCGTGCGCAAACCCTGTTGGCGCGCCCTGCCCTGTAGCTGCAGCCCCATGCCCAAACCCTGCTGTGCCAGCCTGCGCTGCAGCTGCCGGTGCGTGCGCAAACCCTGCTGTGCTGCCCTGCGCTGCAGCTGCAGCCCCATGCCCAAACCCTGCTGTGCTGCCCTGCGCTGCAGCGGCAGCCGCGTGCGCAAAGCCTGCTGTGCTACCCTGCGCTGTAGCTGCCGGTGCGTGCGCAAACCCTGTTGGCGCGCCCTGCCCTGTAGCTGCAGCCCCATGCCCAAACCCTGCTGTGCCAGCCTGCGCTGCAGCTGCCGGTGCGTGCGCAAACCCTGCTGTGCTGCCCTGCGCTGCAGCTGCAGCCCCATGCCCAAACCCTGCTGTGCTGCCCTGCGCTGCAGCGGCAGCCGCGTGCGCAAAGCCTGCTGTGCTACCCTGCCCTGTAGCTGCCGGTGCGTGCGCAAACCCTGTTAGCGCGCCCTGCCCTGTAGCTGCAGCCCCATGCCCAAAGCCTGCTGTGCCAGCCTGCGCTGCAGCTGCCGGTGCGTGCGCAAACCCTGCTGTGCTGCCCTGCGCTGCAGCTGCAGCCCCATGCCCAAACCCTGCTGTGCCAGCCTGCGCTGCAGCTGCCGGTGCGTGCGCAAACCCTGCTGTGCTGCCCTGCGCTGCAGCTGCAGCCCCATGCCCAAACCCTGTTGTGCTGCCCTGCGCTGCAGCGGCAGCCGCGTGCGCAAACCCTGCTGTGCTACCCTGCCCTGTAGCTGCCGGCGCGTGCGCAAATCCTGCTGCCGGTGTTGCACTTGCTGCCTGGTTGGAGGCCTGCAAAACAACAGCACGGCATGCGCTTTACTACATTAAATGATTAAACAAAAAAAGAAGAACTGGGGCATCATGGCAGGGGCTGATGCTCAAAGTGTCCCCTGCCTCTGCATGCAGCCAACGCTGTGGCTGCAACCACTATACATAGTGGTGTCAGCTTGCTGCAGCACAATGCTCCAGCACTGGCGTGCACATCAGGCCCTAAGACAGACAGCTGAGACACCCTGAAGCTCACCTGCACCTTTTCATTCAAAGCCCTGTGCAGCACCTGCAACAGCAGCTGGCTAGCCGTTGTCATGCGGTGGTCGCCAGTCTCCATGGCACACTGGAAGTAGGGTCCTGCTGCAATCTTGTACAGGCATAGGCGCCTGTGGTTGTTAATGTGGGGTGTTAAGCCAGGCATGTCCAGGCTGCTCACCCAGATTCCCTCCCTGCCAGCCTTGGAATTTGCCATGCGCTGGGCAGAGCTGGCAAGAACACCACCAAACGCTACCAGCGCCTCGCCGCCATACTTGTGGGCAAGCATGTGCAACTGCAGATTGAACAAGAAATGTTCAGCGTCAGGCTTGTATGAAGGTGTAGCACTGCCAGCATTTGCAAAAGACAGCAGACAATGGCAAGAGGCGGTGATGAGTAGTAACAGCCAAACACCACAGACACAACATCAACCCAGCGCTTTCTGCTGTATTGGCACACACACCCACCACATGTGTGCGCGTGACACACAGCAACATCGACATGGTGCTTGCGCGCAGCGCGTACACTGCATTCAACAAACACGATTATTGCGCCCTGACGACGAAGACAAGATGCAAGCAGCTCACCTGCTCCCCCAGCGCGTCCATGTCCTTGCGCAGCTCTGCCTGAACCTTGGCAGTCTCAGCGTCAGGCTTATGACCCTGCTGGCCAGGCGGCAGCTCGCCACGCCCACTCCAGGTGGCCAGAGGTGGGCGCTGCTGCTGCCGTTGTTGCTGCTCCACATGCTTCTTGTACGGCTGCGGCGCGTTGCACTTTGGGCACTTCAAGAGCCTGCAGCACCCGGTACACGCATCGATTGTTCCTATTTGAAATGCACGTGCACGCCGTCGAACGGGGCCCACACATGATGTTGACGTTGCTACACACACACCCTTCTCTCTAGATGACATATGGCTATCGCCATGCGCAGTGAATATACTGAAAGTGCCGTCCCTTCAAATGCGCACCGTTGATGCATGGTGGTGCGGATGCCATTCTCATCCACGCAGCGCTTTTTGATGCATTCCTTCGGCAGCCGCAGCGCCACCTTTGAAGACGGCTTGACGGCCACGTTGCGCTGCTTGCGCCCAAAGGCAGCCTCAGCTGCAGCGGCTTCAGAAGGGCGCGCCCTACTGACAGGCTGGCGCTCCACATGCTGCTGTTGCTGCTGCTGCTGCTGCTGCTGCTGCCGGTCCTGCGGGTTTGCATGTGACGCAGGGGCACCGCTGCTTGGTGGCTGTCCAGCCTGCTGCTGCTGGGCCTGTTGCTGCTGCTGGGCCTGTTGCTGCTGCTGGGCCTGGTGTTGCTGCTGGTGGTGGTGCTGCTGCTGCTGTTCATGCTGCTGCTGCTGCGCCGAAGCTGCGAAGTGCGACATATGGCCCTGCAGCTGTGCGAGCTCCACTTCATCCAGTGCTGCTGCAGCAGACAGCGGAGAACCAAAACATGCAGTATGTGAGCAGCATCATGCTACAATCGTATCAACCATCTTGTCCAGGCGCCATGAATGCAGCAGCCACTGATGTTTACAATCGCCAGTGGCCAGCACAGCACAGTGCAGGCAAGCTTCGTTCCATGCCACCGCACCAGACCCTATGTGACTCCTGCAGCGCCATGCAGCACCCACCTGCTGCCAAAGAGTCCAGCATCTCGTTTGCCAGCTTGAACCAACGCAATCGCTCATAAGGCTGACGTAATGCATTGCGTGAGGCAGCGTCTCTGATGTCCAGGTGATCACAGACAAGGCGAAAGATGTGATCCTGTTGCAGTGAGGCGCCAGAAGTGGTACCCAGAGCAGGACAGCAGCAAGGAGGCTGGAGTCAGCGGGATGCCGATGATGTTTCATGACTGATAAAGGTATGGCATGCTTGTCTTTGCTCACGTCTGACACTTCAGCATCTGCCTGCTGCAGCTGCTGCAGGACAGCATTCAGCACGTCCTGGGTGGCTACGTCGCGGCCTAGAGACACTGTGATTCGTTCTGGGTAAGAGGAAAATGTATTTTCTTGCACTCCAGCCTTCTGCAGCCATTCCTGTAATGAGAAATCAAGGACGCGGTTCATTGTGCAACGAATGCATCAGCGGCCTTTTGAATCGCTGAAGTAGACAATAAAAGCTATTAGTGGTATCTGAAGCGGCAAAAATCGGGTGATCAGCGACGGAACAACAAGAAGACCACAACCACCCTTTTTGAATAGGTGGGCGGACTGAGTGTTGCGACTCACTGCCCTATCAACCACAAGGTGTTACGATGCTGAGTCCTATCACCGTGTCACCAGTCATAGGACTCTATTACCCTATCACCTACAGAGGCTGGGCTGTGTGAAAGTGTTGATTCAAAGCCCATGAAGCCGACTGCGGAAGGCTCGCTGCTTATTTGCGATGGCTCCGTGACACGGCGATTGTTAGAGTTGTTGGGTCGCCGTGTGACACCGCCTACCAGAGGGTTACCTATCTCTGTCACACCTACGTTCGTTCCTCGGCATGACGAACTACTTTAGGAAGTTCATCAAGCGGTATGCACAGGTTGTTCATCCTATGACTGACCTGCTTAAAAGTAATATCGCTTTTCGTTGGTCAACAGCTTGTCAAGGACTTTTGACAAGGTCAAGGAGCTGCTGACAACAGCGCCTGTGTTGACGCTACCAGATTGGCACAGCCAGGAACCGTTTGCAATGGTATGTGACGCGTCATACTTAGGTGTATCTGGTGTTTTAATGCAAAAAGGACACCCGATTGCGTTCGAGTCACGCAAACTCACACCAGCAGAATGTAACTATTCGCCCACAGAGCTCGAGATGCTCGCTGTAGTTTACTGCGTTAAGAAGTGGCGTTGTTACAGTGAGGGCAGAGATGTCAGTGTCTTTACAGACCACAAGCCCAATACCTTCTTTGACACCAACACCATGCAGTCCAGAAGGGCTGCTAGGTGGCTAGAAGCGCTTCAAGGTCACCGGCTGCAGTGGAATTATAAGCCGGGAAAACAAAACGTTGTGGCTGATGCGCTGAGTCGCCGCCCTGTTGTTGATTCGACCCTGGGTTAGTGTCATATGTTGTTATAATGACAGCGTCCTCTGTTCAGGCCGCAGTGCTGCAGAACTCTGCCTTTGTGACGGAGCTGCGTGCAGCATATGCCGCTGATACTGCTTTTGCATGTAATGCAAACAATTGGACAGAAATGGATGGTCCCTTTTTCAGAGGTAGGACGCTAGTGCTGCCAGCTAATGATGAGCTGCGGCAAATGGTACTGCATGAGTGCCACGATGCGCCATATGCTGGTCATGTAGGGACCAGGCGCACACTTAAAAACGTGCAGCGTTACTTATAATTGGGCAGGCATGGCACGTGATGTTGCACGCCAAGTCAAGGAGTGTGACTCCTGTCAGCGCAACAAGAGCAGTAACCAGAAACCTGCTGGTATGCTGCGCCCTCTGCCCGTCCCTGGTGACACTTGGGAGTCTGTCAGCATGGATCTGATTGTGTCTCTCCCAAGGACAGCTGCAGGTTACACAGCCATTGTTGTCTTTGTTGACAGGCTGTCCAAAATGGTGCGCTTGGCGCCATGTGCTGATGATGTGAGTGCTGAGCAACTGGCTGACATCTTTGTTGCTCAGGTTGTGGCTAATCACGGTGTGCCCCACTCCATTGTCACAGATCGAGATATTCGCTTCACAAGCAAATTCTGGAAGGCCTTTGTGGCACACATGCGTGTTCAGCATGGCATGAGCACTGCATTCCACCCACAGAGTGATGGTAACACTGAACGTGTAAATCGTGTGTTGGAAGATATGCTGCGGCACTACATTGACCCCACTCAAACGAATTGGGACTCTCTGCTGCCGATGGTGCAATTTTCCATCAACAATTCTTATCAGGAATCCATCAGCTCTGTGCCTTTTGCGCTGGTTTATGGCAAACGCCCCTGCCTGCCTTTGGATCTTGTTGTTCCAAGGGGGGAGGAGGGCGCTGCCCACGCCAATGCTACCTGTGATTCAGCAACATCGCTAGCTGAACGTATTCAGACTTCTGTTGCACGCGCAAAGCTGTGTTTGCAAGCAGCGCAGCAGCGGCAGAAAGCGTATGCTGATATGCATAGAAGGGAGCTGCAGTTTGCAGTTGGTGATGAAGTTCTTTTAAGCACAAAGAACATCAAGGTGAAAACAGCTGGAACTCACAAGCTGTTGCCAAAATGGATTGGCCCGTTTAAGGTGCTTCAGTGTGTAAATGAAGTAGCCTACAAGCTAACACTGCCTGCTAACCTCAAGATCCACCCCGTGTTTCACGTGTCACTGCTGAAGGCTTATCAGCAAGGTGCACAGGTCGAGTGCAACCCCCGCCTGTACCTGAGCTTATTGAAGATGGGCTAGAGTACGAGGTTGAGTCAGTTTTGGCTCACAGGGATGTACGTGTGAGGAGAAAAAGGAACAGAGCTAGGACGCCTGTTCTGCAAAGGCAGTACCTCATCAAATGGAAGGGTTATGATGAGAGCAACAACACATGGGAGCCTGATCGCAATTGTTCTAATTGCCAGGACAAGATTAATGACTACTTTGCTCGTATTCAAGCAGGAGCCGGCACAAATTAACAGAAACGTACTGCAGATGGTGGTCTGCAGCCTGTACGCTCATCAAAGCGTGTACGTTTCGCGGCTGGTGTGTGATTTGGTTTATGTTTTATGCGCGCGCTGCCCAAAGAGGCATTAAACACACACTAAAGACCCAATGAGTGTAGTGACTGGTGTCACTGAGCATACTGCTCACACTCTTTACTGGAATCATGCATCTCGGTGCTGTACTGCAACTGGGGGAGCGAGGCCTGTTGTGTAATCTATCCTCAAGGGTGCTACGCTGAACTCCCTGCAACTTGGTTGTAGTTTGAGGAGTGATTCTGGTGACGACCCCTGCTGTGCAGCTTTGAGCTGTAGCAGTTTTGGCCATATATGTTTATTAATACATATGCGTTACATCCTCTGGTGTCGACTGAGGGCAGTCAATCTACCTAAGGGGGGAGGTATGTAACGGCACAGTATAGAAAATGCTGTAGGGTCTCTGTGAGAGCCGTGCCGTGCTAGCCTTGGTCAGACGATTATGACCTAGGCCCTGTTGGCCAAGGACTTGGCTGGTCCAAGTCCTTGGAGGGTCCGACTAAGGATGTAGGAGACGGATCAACGTTCATCAAGTAACGCCGTCTGCTGTCAAGGACTAGGAGTCCTTAGCCAGGAGAACTACATATGCCCTGCAATGTAGGAGGGGATGGTATTCAGTACTCGGTACTCTGTATCGGAGAGTGATCCCCACGGGCTTAACATACAAAACAATTATATTCTTCTCTTTACGCTTCCCTACGTTCCTCAGTCGTTACAGGGGATTGCCGGCAGCATACGCAGCGGCTATGTTATTTCATACACACCTGCAACTACTTTTTTGGCAGTGCATTACACTTGAGGGCAGCAGATTGAAAGCAGACGCAAGCTGTTCTGGGCAGTGATAGCGCTGTGCACTTCTGCAGCACTTGGCTCAACACATGGGTGAGGATGGCCGAGACTGCCACATGTGAAGCTGTGCACACGCGTTGGCTGACCTCCTGCACTGCTGTGTTGCTCAATGTCTAGGCCACATGGAACACTACCCCCTTGGATGCTGCCGCCCAGTTTGTGGGCGGTTGTAAGCCATCCATGGTCCATGGCTGGTCTGGTTGAGCAACGCAAGGTGCAGGTTGGGTTATCACTGCCTGTTCTTGTATGATTTCTGACATGCTGCCGGCTTGGCCTTGTATATGTGTTTGGTGGGTGCAGGCATACGCAGTGTCTAGGCGCATGAGGTTCAGGGGGTGCAGTTGACTGTGGCCAATCGTCAGACACCTCTTGTGCCTCACATGGTCTGTCCTGGCTGCGGTTGCCTGTATGCGCAAAGCACAGTGCAGGGCACTGCTGGCATGCATCAGTATTGTCCGTCAAAACACAGTCACAGAGACCCTTGGCGCACATTGGTTGCATTATTGCGACGGTAGCCCACGGCAGCAGCGCAGCAACTTGGTTCAGGACACACGGGTGAGCCTTGTGTTGCAGTTTGGTCCTAAACAGGCACACCACCTGCTTGCTGTGACCTTGCAGGGAGGCCCTACTCGCTTTGTGGACCGGTTGTCACATCAACAGAAAATGCAGTTGCAAAAACTGCACCTTGAGATCAGGTGAGCACAAACTGCAGTGGTTTCTGGCTACCCGCATCATACACCGGCAGTATCGCACATGGTGCTCACAAAGATGCAGCACGCCTGCGGAAGGCTGTTTTTATCACCACTGCAGCACTATTCAGTTTACCTGCAGCTGTGAGAACTCAATCTGGGTACTCAATGCCGAGCATGCCAACAAAAAACATGCAGATGGCGAGCAAGATGCAGCCACAACACCTTTGCCAGTCACGTGCTGTTTGATTTATCTATGGGCCATGTGCATCAATGCCGCTCTTTAGAGCCGATGGCAATATTGCTATGGCATGAATGGCATTGGTATTATCAATGCCGCTCTGTATCTGCTGCCGTTGCATGCTGTTGTCGTCGCAGGTTCCGCCTCTGGACTTGTCACCCAACCGCCAGGGCATCACAGTATTACACCATCAGCCTCAGCTGCCCAACTATAGTTGGAGCATCAGGTGCTGGGGGGTGGGGGGCCTCCTTCAAGCTAGCACAGGAAACGACTCGGCAAACCAGCAGCATATGTGAAGATAGCAGCAGCAGGCATGCCTAGCGGTGAGCCCCTGGAGCAGGTAGCACGATGCTTGGGCATGGCCTAATCTGCTGCTCAAGGCTGCACTGGATGCTGCTGCAACCCAGCAGTGACAAGTCATCTTGTGGATGAAAAGCCATGCCATGCTGCAATGCTAGCCGGCGAGGGTGGCAGAAAAGTGGCAAGCAGTGGGCAATATGCAATATCACCCTTTGTCACGTGATGCGTCCCGACAGCTCAGCAATGGGGATGGCTGCATATGGCTAAAGCCTACCAATGCATCATGGACGGCGGTGCTGACTGGCTCACTGCGTTTGATTGCACTGCACTGATGTTTTTTGCTGTATCTTTGTGTAGTTGCTGGCTGCAAGGGTTGCCTCGTATTGCTTGTACCCCATTTTGAAGGCGCTGCTGAGCCGGTGCTGTTGGCAGTGCTGTTTACGTGTCAGTTCAGTTGCACCACACCTGCACTGCAAATGCATGCTGGCAGCGTGACCGTCAGGCTGAGCCACTGGCAGTTGTTGATGGCGGCATATGTGCAGCTGGACAGACAGCATACACAAGGCATGCAGCACGCTGGTTCTTGTTGAGGCTCAGGGCTTGGCTTAACCTGAGTGGAGGGGGTGTGTGCTAATGAAGTCTGCGCCGCGGACTGGCCCAGTCCACGGGGGTGCTGGTGAAAATGCTGATGGACAGAGTATGTATGTGTATTTTCACACATCAGAGTATGCATGTTTGTGGAACAGGTATTCTATTTGTGTTGAGAATATGCAATGCGCATAGGCTGACTTGTCCTGTCTTTTTGTTCAGGCTGGCGGAGTGCAGTTACGACTAAGATGCAATTTTATCAAGACACTCAGTGGCTCGGGGTGGCGGCCCTTTAGCGTGTCGGCCGCTGAGCAGTGATATATATGCTGCATATACGTCTGTTCTTCTTCATAGGCTACAGCAGGGGCATCCAATCTGCCTGGCAACCGACAAAAGTTATTGTGATGTACAGTTGGGTGCAGGCAATGCTGGGGGGTCCTTCAGTCAAGTGCCTAGAACTCCTGCAGCCTCTTCAGTGCAGTGTTGCAGGCTAGCTAGCCTAGTAGTAGGCTGGCATGGAGAGAGCTCAAAAGGATGGCAGCAGCTAGATGCCGTGCTGGACTCCACCAAACAACTGTTGAAGGTCATTCAAACGTATTTTCGCTGTTTACAGCAGCTCTGAGCGCCCTTTCCTCCACCCTGCAGGGAAAAATTCCCCTCGCCCAGGCCTCACACCTGCAACTGAGCAATCAAATGCATCAAATTATAACATCATAATAAAAAATCGCAAGTTTGATGCCTCTGAACGGCTGTGCTGGGCATCCAGGGGCACTCTGGGGAGGCTCTGGGGAGGCGTTCTGTGGCTTCAAACCTGCATCCCAGCTCACCAAACCGTCCATTGTTACATATTTATAGAACTTTGGCGCCTTTCATGCCTCTGGGCGGCCGTTTGCTGTACGCAGCAGGGAAAATTTTCCCTCCCAGAACACACAAAACGCTGCCACTGCACACCAAAACGCCCAATAATTTACAGGCAAACATTGAAAACAACGACTTTGCGAACGCAGGGATCGTCTGTGCGTCTGGCGAAACGCGTGTACACCAGTTCTGGCAAAACCAAACTTTACGCCATTAAAAAGCGAGCCAAACCAGGGGCCGCAAAGGCTTGCAACGCTCCTGCAACGATCGATTTTGCTCATCACACCCACACGATCGCAGCTCACGCACAGCAAAGAAGCCTTGCACCGTCCTTGCAAACCTTTGCAAAGGCCCTTGCCCTTTATCTTGAATATATCAAGGCTATTTACTGGCCATACCCGTCCACCCCAGCATCAGCATAGCTCTTTCCCCTTCACACCTCATGGCTGCATGCTCAACACAGCTTGCACGACGTATTCGACACACAAAGGAGCATGAGCTGTGCAGTATTAAGTGGAAGTATCACAGGTGAGCAGCACAGCTGCCATAAGCCAGTGGGCACGCACACAACAGCACTAACAGGATTGTGCTGCTCCTCTCAGCCAGTCAGCTGACAAAAAGGGAGCAGCAGTGGCTGATCAACCTCTGTTGCTGCCTGCTGCTGCTTCTTCTTCTGCTTGTGCTGCTGCACTGCTTGCTCCCAGGCTGCATCCAACCGGCCGAATACCACTTGGGAGTAGTGCAACAGCAGCAATGCTGGGACGCTGCCAGCAGGTGCTTGGGTCACTGCTGCTGGGCCGCGCAAGCCAGTAGACAGCTTAGTGATGTCAGCTGCAAGGCTGCTGTACACTGCTGCCAACTCTGGCCTGACCAGCCTGTCAGCAGCTGGGGCAGCAATGCCAGCCACAGAGATGCTGGGGAGCCTGCTCAGAAAGTCAGCAATGCCAGCACAAGATCTCAGGTGTATTGTGCCACCAAACTCACGCAGCAGCTGGACCGGCAGGACTTCATTCGTAGTGCTGCTGTCCAGCACTGGCTCGTGCAGCAGAGCATTCAGTTTGCGCAGTCCAGCAATGCTGTTGATGAACCCTTGCATCTGTGTCACGCTGCGCTGCATGCTGCTGCTGCACAGGATGCCTGACAGCTTGGGGCGATCTGTGACTGCCGCTGATTCCACTGCATTCTGGCGTGTGCTGCTGCTTAGCATGTCCGCATGCACCGGGACGCCAGCAATGAGGCTGCTGGAGTACAGCGGCGCTGGCACTGGGTCTTTTGGAGTCCACTCGGGAGAGGCCTGTGTGCAGAACAGACAGGAAAGCACGACGGCAGATGCAGTAGCATCAACAAGAGGTGACCTGGGTCAGTGCTCAAAACTGCAAGGTGGGGGAGCTGTAGCTGCAGGATCTAATCCCGCTGGGCATGTAGCATCAACACATTTTTGCCACGGCTGAGCAGCATTGTTGCATGCCTTTTGTCTCATCAGCAGGCCACGTACCAGCTTGAGGGGCAGGGCTGACTCGTCGCCCAACTCATAGCAGGCATTAGCAGAGTAGCGCTTTGCCTCCTCCACAGAATGGCTGGCTAGCGTCGCACTCACCACCAGCAGGCCCCATTGGGTGGCATCCTTCTGCAGGGGCACGTGCATGGCGTGTGAAGTATGGTGAATGGAGTGGTGGCCCATGCTGATGGGATTTTATGGACTAGCAGTGTGTGCAGATGGGATTGATTGGGCTGCTGTGGGTGTAGATGGGATTGAAAGGGGCTGCTGGGGTGTAGATGGCATTCAATGGGCTGCTGGGGGTGTAGGCTGTTTGTTCACCACCGGGGCAGGATGCTTTGCACTTGCTGGTTGTGTCCTATCAAACTGTCATTGCTGGCACTTGTAAATGAATGCTGAATCTGTCAAAGGGGTACGTGGGGTCACCCCTGTGCCTGACAACTGCACAACTGTCACAAGCCTGCACACCACCAACAATACGCGCTGCTCTGCCCCACCTGCAGCGAGTGGCGCTGGTCATAGCCGCTGAGCAGCCTCAGTTGGAGGACAATGCTTGCAGTGGGACCCTGCTTGGGCTTCCTGGGCTTGTTGTGGGAGAGCCAAAACTCCGGCTGGCTTGCACCACCACTGGCTGGGCTTACGCTGCCACTCCTGCTGCTTCTACCTTCATCTCCAGCGCCTGAGCTGTCACTCCCGCTGCCACCATCACTACTGTCGTTGCTGCTGCTCGCACTGTCGCTGCTGCTGCCAGCCTTTTGCTGCTGCTGCTGCTGCCCCCGCTGCAGCAGATACAGGCTTGGCATCATGCTTTGAATGTCCCCTGCAGTAGGCACCTTCCAGTTGTTGGCACCCTGCACCTGCTGGAAATCACTCTGCTGGTACCTCTTTGCGGCGGCTTTGGCCGTGCCAAAACGGCGCACACCCAGCAGCCGCGCACTCACTGCCCCCCTTGCAAACCAGCTGGCTGCCATGCAGAATGCTAGGGTCCTGGTGGGACAGAACAGGGACAGCGCTGGGTCCAAGATGGGCTTCTGCAGGTCCAGCCAGTCCACTGCGCTGCCGCCATTCGCCCTCCGCTTGCCCTCATGCTGCTTGCACTTGGGCACGCGGATGCACAGCATGGCGCCAGCGTCTCTGAACGCCTCCAGCACCTCATCTAGGCTGTATTGCTGCTGCTGCAGGCTGTGCAGGACAACAGCGGCCAGCGGCGTGCTGTGCCCGCTCGGCAGCACCAAGTGGAAGCAGCCTATGTGGTAGAGGGAAATATCACTGGGCCTGCCAAGATCCACGCAGCGCCTGAACAGCCAAGCCGGCAGCACCATGGTCCACCTGTTGATCTGGGCCAGCACGCTGGGCGGCACAAACTCTGGCGCACCCCTGTGAGTACAGCAGGTGAGTACAAAGCAGCGCATGCAGGCAGGCAGGTCGGTCAATTTTGTTGTGGTAATAGTCAGCCTGGCATAAAATGGAGTGGTTAGCGTGTCCGTGCAGCGCCTGCAACAATACAACTGCTTTCTTCTTGATGATGAAGACATGCCAGGTGGAGTGATTGCATACTATGGCACTGCACTGTACAAAAAGGCACTTGTAGGATGGCAGAGCAACTGCTGTATAAACAGGCACAACTGTCAGCTGTCAGTGCTCACACAGCCACCCACCATTTCTCCAGGGCTGCTAGCTGGCTCAGCAGCTCACGCCAGGCATACACCAGATGCAGCTGGGTAGTCTCCAGTGTGCGGATGACACCTTGCGGCTCCCTCTTGAGCGTGCCACGTGCGTTCAGTGCAGCTCCCATGTCACTGACAGCACCATCTGGCAGCGGGCTGTGCAAGTTGATGCGCAGATGGTCACCAGACACCTTGACTGTTGTGGGCGCACAGTCCATGCCTGCAGCAGCCAGCAAAGAGCAGCGGGGGGAGGCATTTTACATCCATCTGAAAGCCAAGCAACCTTTCAACACAGGCCTTGCACATCATACTGTGGGTGTCAAGGGCCCCCGCAGGTCACTAGCAGCAAAGGGGAAAACCGATAGCAGCTAAACCCACAGCTTTCTCGCCCCCACATTGCAGGCCCCAAAACACGGCTGCCCTCTCACCTGGCATCAGCGCACGCCAAACAGGAGCCTGAAGCCAGAGCGGCCACTGGACAGTGTGTTGTTCAAGCTGGTCTTCCGCTGGCCTTGCAGCTGAATGCACCCCAGCAGCCTGCGTGTTTGCACAAAAAGGCACAACGCAGTGCAGCTAGTCTCAGCAGTCTGCTGTCAACCTGGATGGGCAAACATATCAAGGCACAGCAAAACAGGTGCGCCTCATGTTGGGTGTGTTGGCATCAGTCACTGGCACGGTGCCAACATCACAGGGACGGGCAATCAGCAGAGGCCAGTGTCGAAAGAATGGGCAGCAGGACCCGGCATAGACCCCTTTCAAACCCTACGAGAGCGAGCAGGACCCACCTGGATGTCATGATGTCTGCCTCGATGGTGAGGGGATCATCGTTCACTGACAGCAGCTGCAACAATGTGCCAAGGTGCTTGGCCAGCCCACGGTTTTCCCTGAGCTCAAGGAACTGCCGGTGGGTGGGATCTTGTGCAGCAAAGGCTGCCATGGCCTGCTTGATTGCTGCTGGGCTCATGCTGACTCTGCTGGCTGCGCTGCTGCTGGAGCTGCTGGAACTGCCATCTGTTGCCGCTTGTGCAGCCACTGCAGTCCCCTCTGCTACAACACACCGCCAAAGCGGGACCCCAACTATGCACACAAGGCGAGCATGTTGCTTTGCCAGCGTGGGGTTGATCAGCATTCGTGAGCCACGCAACCGTGGGGTGGACAGGACCTGCAAGGCAACAAAAGCAGGTGAGTCACAGCATACAAAATGCTACCAACCATCTCTGGTTGTAGCCCTGCCCCAACACCAATTTCTGAGTTGCTTTGTGCCCTGGCCCCAGATAAAGCCAAAGTTGGAGGTATCACTTGACCCATTTACAGGAGCTTGTGTATTATATAATTGTGCAAACTGCTACCACTGCCATCCGGTCTTAGTGCCGACCCAAAGCAATTCCTGAGCTGTTTGTGGCTGGCCCCAGTGGCTGGCCCAGATAAAGCCAAAGTTGGAGGTATCACTTGACCCATTTACAGAAGCTTGTGTGTTTTATAATTGTGCAAACTGCTACCACTGCCATCCGGTCTTAGTGCCGACCCAAAGCCATTCCTGAGCAGTTTGTGGCTGGCCCCAGTGTCTGGCCCAGATAAAGCCAAAGTTGGAGGTATCACTTGACCCATTTACAGGAGCTTGTGTATTATATAATTGTGCAAACTGCTACCACTGCCATCTGGACTTAGTGCCGACCCAAAGCAATCCCTGAGCTTTTTGTGGCTGGCCCCAGTGGCTGGCCCAGATAAAGCCAAAGTTGGAGGTATCACTTGACCCATTTACAGGAGCTTGTGTATTATATAATTGTGCAAACTGCTACCACTGCCATCCGGTCTTAGTGCCGACCCAAAGCAATTCCTGAGCTGTTTGTGGCTGGCCCCAGTGGCTGGCCCAGATAAAGCCAAAGTTGGAGGTATCACTTGACCCATTTACAGGAGCTTGTGTATTATATAATTGTGCAAACTGCTACCACTGCCATCCGGTCTTAGTGCCGACCCAAAGCAATTCCTGAGCTGTTTGTGGCTGGCCCCAGTGGCTGGCCCAGATAAAGCCAAAGTTGGAGGTATCACTTGACCCATGTACAGGAGCTTGTGTATTAAATAATTGTGCAAACTGCTACCACTGCCATCCGGTCTTAGTGCTAGCATGGGATGCCGCTCATGGGCTGTAGGTATGCAGCACATGTGTATGGAACACCTGCTGCCCTCAGTAAGTTTAGGCACTCCTACCCTCAATGCCCACAGGAGTGCTGATGTTCAAGTTTCTACACAACATTTCACACATTGTGTTGGCATCCAAATGAAAACAACACCCTACCTTGTACACAATCTTGGCTATTTGTTGTGATCCACCACCAGCAACAGCAGGCACTTGCTCATCCACCCAGTCATCATCGCTGCTGCAGCAAGCATCATCATCCTCATCTCCCCTATCAGCTGCCTCAACAAGCACCTGCTGATTGGCCTTTTTGGTGACCTGCTTGCGCTGCCGCTTGGCGTTGCCGCTGCCTGGTCCTGCTGTCATAGGAGCCACAGGTGCAAGTGACCCTCCCGCCTTATGCGCTGCTTGTGCCTGCTGGCCCACATGCTGCACTGGCTGCCATCCTGGTAGTGGCGGCGGTGCAAAGCTGCAGCCCCCCGGCACCCCCCAGCCTGGCACATGAGCTGCAGCTGCTAGCCAGCAACCCCAAGGCATCATCATCATCATCATCATCATCATAGGCAAAGCAGGTGTGCAGTGCCCAAGGGTGGCCCCAAGGGGTGGTGCTCCAGCATGATGCCATGCTGGGTGGTTTGGCACCCCGTATGGTTGTGCAGGGGGTACCATGTATGGCCATGGGACTGAGGGGTAGGCTGTCTGGCTGGGCAGTTGATGTGGTTCTGCACCTGGTCCAATCTGAGGCCAGGGCATGTAGGCAGGTGCTGCTGCCATGGGGCCACAGGCTGATTTGGTGGTATGTTTGGACCTGTGGACAGTCCTGCTGAGTGCTGAATGTGTTGCTGCTGTCCTGAATGCAGCTGTTGTTGTGGGGGTGGGGGTGGTGATGTCTGCATGGGAACTGTTTGTTGCTGCTGATGTTTGTCCTGCTCTGCTCCCCCTGTGCTGACTGGCCTGTGCCCCTCCTTGCTGCCACTGCTGCTCAGCAGGTAGAGCTGCTTTGCTGGGCCAGCAAGCGCCTGCAGAGCGCGCTGCTCTGCACTGGGGCCGACAAGCCAGGCTTCAGTGGCCTTGTTGGCTGCTGCAGCGCAGCTACCAAACATGCCAAAGCGCCCGCTGGCCACAGCCACTGTGCACAGCTCAGACCCTGTACGCTGGTACAGTTGCTGTGCAAGCTCCATGGTGGTACTGGGGAAGCGCTTGAGGCGCTTGTGCGTGCTGCTGCTGTAGAACGCTAGGCTGCCTGGCAGTGGCGCATCTTCAACAACCAGCTGCACCTTGCGCAGCATGCCCGGCAGCACTTCCCCAAACGCTTTGATGGTCCCCTGGAACATGCCCTGGGTGAAGTGGGGGTCCTGGCCTTCAGCATACAGGCTTTGCGGCATCTCCAAAACTACCACCTGACCCATTGCAAGGCGCTGCAGCTCACCGCACCCCTGACACTGCCATTCCTCATCTTCAGGGATGGTTGTAAGCCCAAAGCAGCCCAGGTGGAATCCCTGGCTGCAGCTGTCACATATCAGCATGGTTTCTGGGCTGCTCTGCTCGCCACATGCCAGGCATGCTGTGTCAGGATGAATGGCGTCCCCCATTGCCTCTGAGTCGTCCATACTGGTCCTGCATGTGGCATTCAGCAACACATGGCAATGTTGTGATAGACAGTGCACCATTCAGCAACTTTGTGGCGTGCATTGCATCGCTGTGGGCAAGATGATGCTGCCACTTTGCACTTTGTACGTGTATGTGCATGCGGTTACTGCATGGATGCTTTGCACTTTTGTAGCTACTCAACAACAGCAATAGGATGTGCTTTGTTGCTGGCTTGGCTTCCACTGTGGCAGGCTGCCAGAGTCGATTCGCTGTTGTATGGTCCCAACGTTCTTTTGGTGCTATTTGCACTGCATCACTGTGCCATGTTGCATGACTCACATCAGTGCACACACTGCTGTGTGCTGCTGGTTGTGCATGTATCGCTTGATGTTGCTTATCTGCAGCAAATGAGCGGTAACGAGGCAGCAAGCTAACTTTGGTGCCTACAGCAAGTGCTTTGGTGGGCACACTGTGCGTTCTGATGTTGGCTCGTCCGTGCAACTGCAGTTGACATTGGATCGCTTTTTTGGTGTAATTGTTGCATGCAGGTGTTGGTGCAAACTTTCAGGGGTCAAGCCTCTGTGAATGGTATGTTACCAAGGTTTGTTATTTATGGTGTGCTGCTGATTGCCAGGTCACGGGCACACACTTTATAAAGCTGTGCACTGTGAGAGGAAACGTTTCCCTTGCTTGATCCCCCTACATGGCCAGCCTATGGTCTAAGCTGTGCACTTTTGAGAGGGGAAACGTTTCCCTTGCTTGACCCCCCTACATGGCCAGCCTATGGTCTAAGCTGTGCACTTTTGAGAGGGGAAACGTTTCCCTTGCTTGACCCCCTTACATGACCAGCCTATGGTCTAAGCTGTGCACTTTTGAGAGGGGAAACGTTTCCCTTGCTTGACCCCCTTACATGACCAGCCTATGGTCTAAGCTGTGCACTTTTGAGAGGGGAAACGTTTCCCTTGCTTGACCCCCTTACATGACCAGCCTATGGTCTAAGCTGTGCACTTTTGAGAGGGGAAACGTTTCCCTTGTTTGACCCCCCTACATGACAGGCCTATGGTCTAAGCTGTGCAACTTGAGAGGGGAAACGTTTCCCTTGCTTGGTTCCCTGCTCAGCCAATCTATGTATTGTTCTAAGTAATGTAGTTTGTGTACAGGTGCATGCTTTACCTTGTTGCACCTACATGGATCCGATACACAGTTTGGCATGGCTTGCATTTTCTCAGCAGAATTACACTTTTTGACGCAAGTTGCATTTTTCCAGTAGGTGTGCATTTTTGCACAAACACATCAGTTTATCATCCATTACACATGTGGTTACTGTGCATTTTGGGTTAATCGCGTGTTCAGACTTGTAGGACCATTGCTGCGCTTTGTGGAGAAGTGCGACTCGCTTAAAGGCGTCGGGAACACAACTTCAATATCAGTAATGCACTCGAAATATGTTTAAACGTATTTAAATGACAAGCAACGTTCATATCAAATTGCCTCTAGGGTTCAGTCTGCAATCTGTTTTGTGATAGGCATCAATGGGCAACCACTTGATCCACAACCCTCATCCGGATTCGGCCAGTGACTCTAGCGCACTGGCAAGCTGCACTCTGGACGCGCTGGAAAAGTGAGCAGACAGCAACCTCAGTGGCTTTGTCACACGCTACAACATTGTGCCATCTTGGTTATCCTGCAAGCACAGGCGACACAGGAGGTCAGCAGCATGCACGCACTTGCCACAGCCATGCGATGCGGTAGTGCAGGCCAATGACCATCAGCATGTCGCCCTAAATAGCAGGTTTCATCAATGCCAGTAGATTCAGCGTGCCTTGAGACTGTCAGCAGCACGCCTGTCACATACGACGCACAAGTATGCTCGTCCGCACCTCTGCCACTGTGAACCATGCAGGAAGATCACCCAGCAGGCCAGGGCCATCACCAACAGTCACATGCGCAACCATGAGCCTGCGAAGGTCGCAAAGAACCCCAACTTTGCGAAGCTGGCGGACGTTGAGGCCGCCACCAGCAAGTGGGAGCAGTCGCAGCGCTCACTGTACCTGCGGCACCTGGAGCGCGAGCAGCGGCCCGCTGGTAGCAGCGCGCGTGCTGGCAGGGTGGCCTTCCCAAGCCAGCTGGTGCATGACCTGAAC
Organism: Tetradesmus obliquus; assembly: GCA_030272155.1. Lineage (NCBI taxonomy): Eukaryota > Viridiplantae > Chlorophyta > Chlorophyceae > Sphaeropleales > Scenedesmaceae > Tetradesmus > Tetradesmus obliquus. The sequence continues at coordinate 134,948 of CP126200.1, read as the reverse complement.
GAGCTGCGTCGGAGTGCAGCTGCGAGCAGGGCTACTAGCAGTGAGGGAACTGCACCAGTTGCAGCTAGGCCTGTGGACAGCCGCATCACACCTGATGGTGGCGGCTCAGTGGGCTCCAGCGAGCAGGTGCGCTGTGGTTTGCGGGGACAGGTGGAGATGGTGGTGGTTCTGCATGGATGGTGGTCTGCCTGACTTTCCTCTCCAAGCCTGCATGCTTGCGTGCATGCTTTTTGATTCGCCTGCCATGCACTCTGCCTGCCTTGTACTCTGTCTGTCTGCCTGCAAGCCTGCCTGCCCAATACCCTGGCTGCCTGCCCAATGCTCCGCACGCATGCCTGCCAGCCTGCCTGCGCAAGAACCTGGCTGTCTGCCCTCCAGCTTGCCGTCACTCTGCATGCCCCTGTGCCCCGTCTGTCTGCTTGACAAATATTTCAGTTTTCCAATTGTGACATCACTCTGTGCCAGACACTGATAACTCCCTTGCCGCCGTGTACCCCCCCCCCCCCCATCCATCTGCCGTACAGCAGCAGCGCCGCGTGTCTCAAGGCCCATTCCCAACAGTGCTACCAGCTGCAGCGGCTTCAGCAGATGCAGGGCTCGCGCCAGCAGAAGGAGGTGGTGATGCAGATGCTGGCGCTGAGGTGGATGACGACCTGGAGCAGTACCTGCAGACGGCGCAGCAGGAGCCCAGCCCTAGGCGCTCGCCCAGGAACAGATCAACTGCACCACAGCAACAGCAGCAGCAGGGACAGCAGCAGCAGGAGCAGCAGGGACAAGACCAGCAGGAGCAGGAGGAGCTGCAGGAGCATCCCATGCCGTTTGCTCATGCAGCAGATGCTGCTGGGTTCAGTGCAACCAGCGGCAGCCGTGGCTCTGCCACTGCTGCGGCCGTCACGGCTTCTGCTCCCGCTGCTGGCAGTGCAGCAGGCAGCAGCTCAGGCTCTGCAGCAGTAGCTGCTGCTGCTGCTGTCGATGCTGTTGCTGCTGTTGGCGGCGGCGCTGGTGACGGGGCTGGTGGCGCCGCTACCGCTGCTGCAGCTGCTGCTGCTGGTGCTGCTGGTGCTGCTGCTCCTGCGCGCGGCGCTGCCGCGGCAAGAGCTCGCAGGGCACCGCGAGCTCAGCAGCAGACAGGCACAGGACAGCAGCACCAGCCGCCGCAGCAGCAGCCAGCAACGGGTGCACAGGCTGCAGAGGCTGCAGCTATTGCAGAAGCACAACCAGAGTTCGACAGAGCTGTTGCATTGGTGCAGGCCTGGCGCTTAGCAGGCATGTCGGAGGAGCAGGTCAAGGAGTATGCTGAGGAGTCCTTTGGCGCGGTGAGCTGCAGGCAATGCAGACTGCAGTTTCACAGCAGACTGTACAGGTGTCGGCTGCAGTGCTCCTGCATGCATCGCAGCTGCTAGCATGATGTCCATGAGGTGGTGCATATTCTGCCGGCAAGACAGCTGCTGTGCATGATGGCCACATGGGGTTGCATCTTCCTGCAGGCAAGACTAGGTGTGGCTATGCCTGAAGCGCGTCCTTTTGTTGTCTGTTGGCTGCGCCGTCTGCTGCAGGCGTTGTATGAGGCAGTACTGGCTGGGCGGCAGCCAGGTGACGGAGCCATGCGTGTGCAGCACCCCACCGACCCAGGCAAGAAGACCAACCGGCTGTCGGGCAAGGGCAAGGGCAAGAAGGGGTCAGCGGCTGCGGACGAAGGGGCTGCACTCGCAGCTCGACTCAAGCGCAAGACAGCAGCCGCAGCAGGCAAGAAGGATGCTGCGCCCAAGCGCCGCAAGCCCAACAGGCGTAAGGCGGCCGCGTCAAGCGAGGACACCGAGGAGGATGTAGGGTGCAGTGAGGATGACGCGCCTGGGGATGGCAAGGCTGCTGCAGAGGTGGGCAGTGATGATGATGAGTGGAGGGAACTGCATGAGCAGCAGCAGCAGCAGCAGCAGCAGCAGCAGCAGCAGCAGCAGCAGCAGGGTGTGCAGCAAGCTGGCGTGGGTGTAGAGTCAGACAAGCGGCCGAGGCGCAGCGCTGGGCTGCCGCTGAGGCTCCAGGAGTGATTGTAGGCGTGGCTATACGGGTTGGTGAGGTGTGCTGGCACCAAGATGGCTGATGCCGTGTGTTACACCGTGTTGAATGTACTATTGTGTGCATGTGCGCATGCGCACCTTGTGTGCATGTGTGTACGCCTTGCGGTGCTGGAGTGCCAAGCGGGCCCAATGCATCTTGTATGGTGTGCATATTGTGTTCTTTTGATCAGCCTCAATTTCAGTGTGGTACAGTGCGTTGCATAGCAGTAGTGCCACGGTACCGGATACAGCAGCCCCGAGCTCGAGGGTGGCCCCGCAGCTGTGAACTGGGCTCTGAGGTCTTACGAGCCATGTATTAGGCTTTGTGTTAACGTTTTAAATGAAATACAGCATTGGAACGCGCTCCCGGCGCTGTCTAAGTTCATCCACGTAACGATCCAGTCGTATCCACAGACCGCAGCAGCCCATCCACGGGCTCACTGGATACGTGCCCTCTGTGGATGGCCACTGGACGCCATCCACAGGCCCACTGGACGGCCGTCTGTGGACGCTCAGTGGACGCTGTGTGGATGCGCCTTTGTCACAGTGTCTGGCGAGCAACCCTAATCCTGACTGCACGTACACCAGCCCTCCTCCGCTTAGCCAATGCACGGCATCCTTCTGCACCGTCAATTCCCTAAGCTCCTGGCGCAAGGCTCGAACCCACGACTTTCCTCCTCTCAATCCACTGCCCTCACCGCTGCGCTAGGTGGACGAGTCTTAAGGCATCCCGGGCCACTCACATTTTGGAAGTTACACCAGTAACTTCGCCCGTTTGGGGAGCCAATGACAGGCTCATTGGGCGGCAAAGCAACCAAGCGGACCAGAGAACACAAGAAGCAAAAAGAAAACCTCAAGCACTACCAGAGCTCATCTTGGTAGTCATCATACATCAGATCGCAAAGCGGCTCCTGATGTCGCAAGTCGATCAACTGAACTAGTCTAGCAACTGCAGCTTGATCAGAGTGATTCATCAAGCGCAACATACAGGCCGGGTCACTGGGACCCCCAGTGCCCCGATACAGTCTGCGAAAGCGCTCATGCAGATCATAATACCAGTAGCACTCAAATATAACATGCTTTTCATCCTCAACATGCCTGCCTGCACAACTGGGGCATAATGTGTGTTGAGTGTTACAATGTTACATACATAAACAATCAATGTGTGTTGAGTGTTACAATGCTACATACATGTTACAATGTTACATAACACTCAATGTCTGTTGAGTGTTACATGTTACATACATGCAACTGTTGCATCAATAGTCAACCCTGAGGTGGACACGTGGCACACGTTTGACGCCATTCGCTATGTCAGCTCCAAGCACGACGCAAACGTACGAAGAAAACATACTGATATCCCTAAGCAAAGTTTCAAACGTATGACAACTGCGAACAGCGAGCAAACCCACAAACTCTCGGCGGGCTACCTACTCGCAGCGTAGGTGGGGTCCCGCTCTTACTGGGAGCCGCTCAGACGCAGTTCAGTCATTGTGATATCGTTAAAGGGACGCCGTTGACAAGCGTTGCTTGATATTGCTATTCCTCAGGCTGACCACAGTAGCATACACTAGCATCCACTAGCAGTGCTACCTTGCACTGCTGTCCTCTTTCAAGCACACGCCAACACAAAGGATGCAAATGGCAAGGCTTGTGTTACAGTCACAGGGGCCTGCATTGGATGCTTTAACTGGGCAGGGTGTTGCCAGAGAATTTCCCGCATGTCCTGCCACAGCTCACTGCACAACCAGCTACTGTGAAGATACATCATGCATAGACACCACATCCACCACACCGCTCAAACTCCTGTCTCAGCTGCACAGAGCCCAGCTTGCACCTCCTGCAGCCACTCAGTCTCTACTGCAGCCAGCGTCTCCAGCGCCGCGCTGCTGCTCTCAAGAGGGCTGCAGCACATGCAGGATGCTGCTGATCTTGTCACTGCAAAGCACACTCGAAGAATTTTTGAGAGAGAGTAGTTACATGTGGGTCCAGTCACCATCTTAGATTTTGAAATATCTCAGCAACTACAACCAGAAGGGCAAAAACCTAGAGAATGTAGCCAACCTCACTGCAAGGCTTACTCACCTATTGCAGCCGCCACGCGCCCCTCCGTAAACGTGCTGTACAACGCTGGGTAGGCATAGCTGGCAGCGTCGCCGCCAAACTTGGCCCCCAGCTTGTGGCTGGGCTGCTCCCAAAGCAGCAAGGTCTCGTCAGGCCAGACATACACATCGCATGGCTGCTTGGCCCAGTAGCCGCTCAGTGATCTGCCACCAGCAACAAAATCAGCAGCCACGCGCACTTGCACGCGCTGCTGCTGGCCGGCTTGCATGTGAAACCCAGCAGGGGTCATGAGCTGAGCAATGGTGTAGCGGCTGTAGGTGGTGTTGCGGATGCTGCAGCTGCCGCCCAGCACACACAACGGCTTGGACAGCTGGTGCCACAGCTTGCTGTTGGGTACCAGCAGCAGCAAGCCAGCACCACGCAGCAGCGTGATGGCACCTGCAGGGCCTGGCGATGCTGCTGCTGCTTGTGCCAACACGCCTGCTGCTGACTCAAGTGATGCTGCCGCTGCTGCAGTTCCTGCAGTGCCTGCTGGCTCTGCTGCAATTCTTGCTGGCTCTGCTGGCCCCGTTGCTGGCCCACGCCCTGCTGCTGGTGGCGCTGCTGCTGCCTCCTGCGCAAGGGCAAGTGCCAGGCGGGTGTTGTTGCGCGCAGCAGCTGCAGCGCTATCTGCTGCAAGTGCACTGGCATCTGCAGCAGCTGCATTGCCGGCTGCCACGTGCCTTGCTGTGTCTGCGGCAGCCTGCACAGCGGACGCAGCAGCAGCTGCTGCTGTCGCTAGCACTGCCTCGCTGCGGGCTTCTGGGTTTGCAAAGCTGCTTTTGATGGCATCCCAGTCAGCTGCCAGCAAGCAGACCACGCTCTGCAGGAGCACCGGGCATGCAGGTTTGGTGGGCAGCCCGCCTGCGCCATACAGCTCTGCGTTGTTGGCGTGAATGCTGTCGCGCGGTTGTTGCAGGTGCGCATCGGCTTCTGCTGCTGACATGTGCTCGTACTGCCACTCGCAAGCTGCCTTGCACTTGGCCAGCTCGTAGCCTGTATGCATCAGCGGCACTGTCAGTTTGCGCAGCATCCCGCTGAGGCTGCCCTCTGCTTCCAAGCAGTTGATGATGCTCTTGCCAGACATCTGGAGTGCATTTGTTGAGCCCGAATAGCTGTGCGAGCTCTGTGGTCTGCTGCAGTTGCGCCGTGCATGCCTCATCCAGGCTGGTCAACAAGCCACTGTTGGCCAGGCTGGGACACCTGTGCAGCAGGCGGAGCAGCGAAGGCAGGTCAGGTCAGGGCCAGTATAAACATGTGACTGTCCGATTAACTGCAGCATGCTAGGAAAACATGCTTGACCCAGCTGAACACTGCAGAAAGACGCACAGGCAAGCCGCACATGCCCCTAGCACAATGCCATCCCAGGCATGATGCTCACCAGCCTAGCAGTGAAGCTTGAAGCTCACCACATGCACGTCCCTGCCAGCATGCTTCGCGTAGGTCAGCCGGGGGCCAAATCCAAACATGTAGTTCTGCACGTAGTTGCGCCAGGATTTTGCTGCTGCTGAGCAGCCAGCGCGCGCGAGGTACCTGCAGGAGCAGCCCCACACACATGCTCATTTTAAATGCCACAAGTGAAAGGGCATATGTGGCATCATTGCAGCGTCATTGCAGCTGCTACGAGACATGCAGGTGAGTACTACATATCACAGCCTGGCAATGCCGTCATCACCCTGGCAAGCACCCAGCTGCAGTCCACAGACTCACACTGACACAGCAGCAGAAACACTCACCAGGGCCACAAGTCGCTGGGAAGGCTGGCCTTGGGCAGCCGCCTGATGATTAGGAACACCTCGCCCCGCGTGCATGGAGCTGCTCTGCGGCGCCTACAGCAGCGGGCCCAACACGCTGGTTCAGATGCCTTTAATGTGCTTGTGAACGGTGACCTGCAGCAGTGGGAGTTCATGGTGTGCGCAAGCTTTGCTACAGGCATGTCGCTGGATTTGCAGCCCAGCACCGCACAGGACCAGGTATGTAAGTCTTGCTGGCACCAGCTCTTAGCTTTTGTGAATGTGCTGCTGCTGACTCCCCCACAGTTTGTGCAGGAACTGAGGCTGCCGTTGTGGCTTGGCCGCACTCTTGCACCGTCTTCAGAGGAGCAAGTCAGTTGCAAGCGCCACATTGAGTGCGAAGATGCTGCTGGCAGGATCCAGCAACTGCAGGTAAGTCAACGGCCGATGTTGAGCATTGCCCAGCAACTGGCTGTGGCACAATCCCTCTAACCTTTCATGATCCTGTGCAGGTTGACCTGGCTTTCCCTGCCAACTCCAGGACCGTCACCCGCCTGATGGATGCGTGGTGGGGCTGCAAGGTGAACTTCAGCAGTTGCCTGCTCACTTGCATGCATACCAGGATAGCTTGCAGAAGCTCTTCAAATGCACAAACCTACTGAACATGCAAAGGCTTGCAATGCTTGCAGAGAGCAATATGCTGTACTTTGGTGCATCCCTCAGGCTTTTGCTTTCAGATGATTAGCACTTCTTAGTCTCAACCCTGAGGTAGCACATTGCCCACAATAGCATGCTTTGCTTTAACACAGAAATTATTTTTGCTTCCCTCAGGTTCTTGCTTTCAGAACTTTTTTGGGCAAGCAAGCAACGGACCATGATCAACCACCAAAGTTTATGTCATAACCACACGCCTGCATGTGTGTTTGTGGTGCTGTCGCAGGGTGGCCTCCCTCCTGGCAGCAGCAAGAAAGCAGCAGCAGCACTGGCAGGCACCTCCAAACCGCGGTTCAAGGCCATGCCAGTCAGCTTCAACTTTGCAGTAGAGAAGGTCATGTACCTCGAGGCTGAGCTGCTGTCAGCACTGAAGGAGATCAAGTAAGGCCAACCATCCTGAGCTACACCAGCTTTGCTAATGCTGCATGTGCCCATGTGTGGTGAAGTATGTTTTGCTGCCAGCTGGCATGCGACAACCCTACATCAGCGACAGTTTAGCCAAGTTCACTTGCCTTCATGATGTGCTAGCTGCTGACTGTGCGTTGTCGTACTGTGTGCACATGCCCTGCCTGCAGTGCTCAGCAGCATTCCCTCAAGGAGAGCGGCGATCCGATGTGGTTCCACCCTTCTAGGCTGACCAGCGGGGGGCAGTATGCAACAACCAGCGCAGCTTTCAGGGCGCGGCAGGCTGCACAGGGCCTGCTGGCCACGACGCAGCACCTGTATATGGGCTCACGCCAGGCAGAGACCGCACGTGGCGCCTGGGACCACAGCAGTGTGCCAGGGCTGTCATCTGAGCCGCCAGTGTGGGTTCTAGGTCTCAGCGGGCTGCTGGCGCAATTCCAGGCCACACTGGGCACATGCTTTTCTGCAGTGTACTACCACTGCAAGGGCTACATCATCATCATCATCATGTTACCCATTCAAGCCACAGCATCAACGCCATCGGCCCCACTGCAAGGGCTACATGGACTTTGGCATGCCAGAGTACCACGACATCCTGCCTGCAGCTTGCAGCGGCCTGTGCCTGGCCAGCATCACTGCGCTAGCCTTTGCTGTGCTCACGTACCTGCAGCCAGTGTCACCAGCAGAGCCCATTGTCAAGCAGCAGCGTGGGGCTGGCAGTGCCTCCACCAGCAGTGGCAGTCGAAGCAGCAGCAGTGGCGGTGAAAGCAGCAGCAGCAGCAGCAGGGGGAGGAACAGCAGCAGTAGCAGCAGCAGCGGTGGTGAGGGCAGCATCTCTGAGCCCCAGCGCACTCCCAACGATGCCATGGGTTGCACCCTGCCGTATGGGGGGTTGCAGCACGTTGCCAGCTTTGACGAGGTCACCCCAAGCATGGTCAACTCTGCCCTTGCTGGAGCCAAATGCTTGGGCAACAGCTTTGAAAAGTCTAGAGGTACGAGCTGCTATTGCGGTCATGTAGATGTCTGCTCATCCGAAAGCCAAAGCCTGAAGTAGCAGTCTGCACATTACGATACTGCAACAACAGGGGCTGCTGATGGGCAGAGTGATACCTCACAGTTTGGGTCTCATTTGGTGTCTGTTCATCTGCAAGCCAGAGCCTGAAGTAGCCAGTGTTTTGCAACTTTACATGTGCCAGCAGGTCTGCAAACAGGTTGTGCCTATGCGCGGCTGATGAATTGCGCAGGGCTGGCCTGGTGAATTATCTTGGAATGGCAGACCCCAGAACCAGGTAATGCAGGCAATGATACTGAGAACCTCATGTTTTTTGCTTGCACTCTGCCTGCAGGCATCACCGCACCCCCAGAAGATCTGATGCAGAAGCACAACCGCCCCAGCCTCTACAGCCTGCGCACGCTGAACAGCGTTGCGGATGCTGCTGATGCTGCTGCTGCCAGGCAACAGCTGCAGAGGCTGCATGCGCCTGCCCAGAAGCCCTGCCATAGGAAAGACCCTTTCAGACACCCTGTTTTGTGCAGCAGCCACATCTTCAGAATCCGCAGCAGAGGTGAGGCTGCTGCTGAAGGCTGCACAGACACAAAACAGCAGACAGGCGCGTTCAGCACACCTGCAGCCACACGAGGCATGCATAACAGGCACACGTACGTTTACTATTCGTAGATCACCTTGAACACCGGGGAGCTTCTGCACAGCACGCAGCATCGGTGTGCTGCTAATGCTTGGCTTCTGCTTGTGCTCCTGCTTGCTGCTTGTGGTTCCCTAGCTGCTGTCGGTTGAACTAATGTTGCTGAATGCCCTTAATCAGCGTATTGTACAGCTCTGTTGCATGTTGCATCGCTACTTTCACACGACAACACAGGCTGCGTCTGATATATTCGGTCTACGGCTGTCGCAGTTCGATCGCCTGCCCAAAACACGTTAAACTTAATGTGGAAGGTGCTTTTACGTGTTCCAGATGGAACAAGATGGAACAGGCTGCACCACCACCAGCCCTAGCAGTGGTAAGGATGGGCAGCAATGGTTCAGTCAGCTACTGCGCTACTTCTTGTTACCATGCTGTTCCAACTGCTGCTGCCGCTGCTGCCTGCGTTGCTGCAACAATGCATTATGTTGCTGCTGTGCAGCAGTGAGAGCAGCAGGCTGAAACATATCTGTGATGCGCCGCTGCAGTGACAACGTTGTAGGCAGGTAGTTTGTTACACGGAGGCGGTCTCCCTAAACACTAGTTGGCAAACAGCCAAGAAGAGCTAGGTACTGCCAGTCAAGCCACGTTGCTGGTGTAACTTTATCACCCGATGGTGGTGATAATGGTAAAGATGAGCCCGTCACGCATCCGCGGGTCCCTTTGCCCCTCGCTCGTTGCAGCTGGCCTCATCCACGCCTGCATGAGAAGGGTAAGGGCTCACCCTTTCACCGTACACTATACTCGGACTTGCCACAAACCACCAGCTATGTGCAGCAGCATATTCATGCCAGCAGCCCTGGAGCTGCTGCAAACACTTTGCATGTCAGGCCACCAAACTCAAGTCTCAGCTGCAGAGCCCCGCCTGCACCTCCTGCAGCCACTCGGCCTCCACTGCAACCAGCATCTCCTGCGCCGCACATGCAGGATGCAGCTGATCTTGTCGCTGCACAGCACTTGAGTCTTGCGCTGCAGCTCCAGGGGCTGGGCAAGGTCGCGCGCTACATTCTGGTAGAAACGGCCATACACGCAGCTGTCTTCCACGCGCTCCACGCGGAACATCCAAACCAGGTGCTGTGTGTCACTGCTGCTGCTGCTGCTGCTGCTGCTGCCATTGGGGCCACCTGCATCCTGTGCAGCAACAGCAGCAGCAGCCTTTGAAGCTGGCTTTGTCTCGCACGTTCTTTGCGCTGCACTCCACCTCCATGAACACATGGTCGCCCAGCTGGACCCAGTACTCATCGTCATCGAGCCAGATGCCAGGCCGGTCATCAGATGATGCAGGTGGGGGCTTCTGCAGCTTTCGCTTCTTGCTGCTCTCCTCTGCTGCTGCTGCTGCTGCTGCTGCTGCTGCTCCTATGGCGCTGTCGGCCTGTGCTGGGTGGTGGTGCCGCTGCTGCTGATGTAGGGATGGCAGGAACGGTGCCACGCGTCGGCACAGCGAGTGCCCTGAGGCTGCTTGTGAGTGCCTGCAGGACAGCTACAGGCACTGAAGCACCCTCGCGTGCTGCCGCATACAGCTGCTTGAGCCCTTGCTTGATGGCTGCTGCCACAGCTGGCTCTGCAAGCCTCAGCACGGGGACCACAGCGGCTGCTGCGGCGGCATGCGCTGCATCTGCCTCGCCGCTGAGCGCCATGGCCAGATATGAAACTGCGTCCAGCGCTGCTGCAGTGATGCTGCTGGGGGCATCTAGCTGTCCTGCAACCGCTGCTGGCTCCAGCACTGGCTGCTGCTGATGCTGCTGCTGCAGTGCAGTGATAGCAACCGCAGCTACGCTTGCAGCAGCACGCGGCTGTGGCCTTGCGCCATCCAGCTGGAGGGCCCCTGCAAGCGTGCAAGGGTGCAGGTGGTGGCACACACAAAAGACAATAAGAAAGGAGAAGTTACACATACAATAAAATATGTCGAATGAACACAACATACACATATGCTCCGCAGCAACCCCCAACCTCCTGGAAGGTATTGCCTATCTATTGACCCCGGCACGCAAAATGCCGGAGTTTGTGCCTTTGAAAGCACCACCCAGACAATTGTTTACTGAAACCGACACGCGCTTTTGAACACACATGAGCAAGTTGTGCGAAGCACAGACCAGGTGAAGCGGTATTTAGACTCAGTTACAGATGATGTAGAGGCAGCACTTCCACGCCATGCCAATTACTGGATTCTAATCGAAGAACAACCCTGGGACAATGACTCCAAAAAAGGAATTGTGTTTAATCTGCAGCTTCACCAAGCCATAGTCATGTACTATCTGTGCAAAGGCAGACTTGTGCGTGTCTTGAGCGCCAGTGAGCGGTACAAGTTCCTGGGGATCAGAAATTGGCAGCAGATGACCAGGCACTTTAGAAAGGTGAGTACAGCAAACACTGTGCGCCAGTTGCTGGAGCCAAGAGAAGACAATTCATTTGCGGGGCGCAAACATGACCTCAGGATGTGTGTGGCAGGCAGCAGGAGAACAACAGCATGACATGGCAGACGCCATGGGCCAACTGCTCTGCTACTTTTACAGGAACCTGGATGCAGTTGCAGGAGGCAGGGTGGTGGAAGCCGAACTCACTAACCGCCTGGTGGCACCAGAGCTGGCAGCAAGCAGCTCACAAGAGCAGCAGCAACAGCAACCGAGCCTGAGACATAGCGCAGTGCCTTCCACTTCCCAAAAGAAGGCTAAGCACGACACTGCCGCCCAACACATCCAAGCAAAGGCGCGGCTGCAGCAGACCATCACGAAACTGCAGGCAGAAAACCCAGAGCTATTGCCACGCGTACATGGCCCCGCACAGCAGAGCAGCAATGCACAGAAACTGTACAGGGTGTACCAGCACCACCGACACAGCAGCACACTCCAAGACTTCCTGAGATATCTCAGCAACTACAACCAGAAAGGAACAAATATTCGCGACTTTGCCAATATCAATGCACGGCTTACTCACCTAGTGCAGCGGTGACGCCCTCCTCCGCAAAGGTGCTGTACAGGGCAGGGTAGGCACAGCTTGCTGCGTCGCCAACAAACTTGCGGCCAAGCTTGTGAGTGGGCTGCTCCCAAAGCAGCAGCGTCTCACCAGGCCAGACATCCACATCGCACGGCTGCTTGGCCCAGTTGCCGCTCAGCGGCCTGCTGTCAGCAACAAACTCCCCAGCCACGCGCACTTGCACACGCTGCTACTGCCCCGCTTGCATGTGCAGGCCTGCTGGAGTAATGAGCTGCCCGATTGTGTAGCGGCTGTAGGTGGTGTTGTGGATGCTGATGCTGCCACCCACCGCACACAGCGGCTTGGACTGGCGCCGCCAGGCCTTGCTGTTTGGTACCAGCAGGAGCAAGCCAGCACCACGCAGCAGCGTGATGGCGCCTGCAGGGCCTGGAGATGCTCCTGCTGCTTTTGCCAGCACGCCTGCTACTGACTCAAGTGATGCTGTTGCTAGCCCTGCTGCACTTCTGCTGGCCCTGCCGGCTTTGCTGCTGTTGCTACCGGCTCCGCTGGCCCTGTTGCTGGACCATGCCCCCTCTGAGCTGGTGCTGCTGGCCCTGCTGCTACCTCCTGCGCAAGTGCAAGCGCCAGGCCGGTGTTGTTGCGAGCAGCACCTGCTGCACTGTCTGCCAGAGCTGCACTGGCGTCGGCGGCAGCAGCATTGCCGGCAGCCACCTGCCTGGCTGTGTCTGCAGCAGCATGCACAGCTGACACCGCAGCGGCTGCTGCAGTCGCTAGCACGGCCTCACTGTGCGCTGTTGGGTTCGCAAAGCTGCTTTTGATGGCATCCCAGTCAGCGGCCAGCAAGCACACCACACTCTGCAGCAGCACTGGGCACGCAGGTTTGGTGGGCAGCCTGTCTGCGCCGTACAGCGCTACATTGCTGGAGTGGATGCTGTCCCGCAGCTGCTGCAGGTGGGCATCTGCTTCTGCTGCTGACATGTGCTGGTTCTGCCAATCGCAGGCTGCGTTGCAGTGTGGGATCACATAGCCGCTGTGCATCAGCGGCACTGTCAGCAGCCGCAGCATCCCGCTGAAGCTGCCCTCCGCCTCCACGTGGTTGATGATGGTTTGCCAGATGTCTGGTGTGCACTTGTTGAGGGTGTAGACCTGCACGAGCTCTGTGGCCTGCTGCAGCTGCGCCGTGCCTGCCTCATCCGAGCTGGCCACCACGCCGCTGTTGGCCTTGCTGGGGCACCTGATGCACACGGAGCAGCGAGGCAGGTCAGATCAAGGGCTAGCACTGGTCAGTTACTGGCCCCATGCACGAAAGGTGCACTGGCAGCAGATGCACTCTTGCTGCAAACATGCTGGCGCCAGCTGAGCACTGCAAAGGACACACAGCAAGCTGCACCGGCCCCAGTAACACAATTCCATCCTCAGACAGGCTGCTTACCAGCCTAGCAGTGACCGTTTGTAGGTCACAACCTGCGCATCTCTGCCAGCATGCTGCGCGTAGGGCAGCCGTGGGCCAAAGCCAAACATATAGCTGTCCACGTATGTCCTCCATGAGTTGGCTGCTGCTGAGCGCCCAGCGCGGGTGATGTAAAGGTTATTGCAAAAGTGAGCGTCATACGGCTTTTTGCAGCTCTCAGGCACACTCTTTTGCAGCTCTCACCTTGAGACTTGTCAAGGCTGTTGCCGAGGAACTTGGCTCCTGCAGGAGCAGAGTTGACCATGGCTGGGGTGATCGCCTCGATTGTGCTGGCGTGCTGCAGCCCACCATACGGCAGGATGAATCCCAACAAGTTGTTGGGTGTGCGCGGGCCCCTAGTGCTGCGGCCAGCACTGCTGCTGCGGCCCCACCTGCTGCTGCTGCTGCTGCTGCTGCTGCTGCTGCTGCAGACTTCACCACCAATGCTGCCGCTGGCACTGCCGGCCCGCTGCTTCTTCGCAATGGGCTCTGCTGGTGACACTGGTTGCATGTAGGTGACTACTGCAAATGCCATGGCAGTTATGCTAGCCAGGCAGAGGCCGGCGCAAGCTGCTGGCAGGACATCATGGTACTCTGGCGTGCCAAAGTCCATATAGCCCTTGGCATGGTAGTACACTGCACGGAAGCCAGTGCCTAAAGTGTCCTGGAGCTTTGGCAGCAGACCGCTGAGGCCAAGCAGCCACACTGGCGGCTCAGCCGGCAGCCCAGGTGCCTGGCTGTGGTCCCACGTCCCGCAAACTGTTTCTGCCTGGCGTGAGCCCAGATACAGGTGCTGCGCTGTGGCCAGCAGGGCGTGTGCAGCCTGCCGCGCGCGAAACGCTGCACTTGTTGTGGCAAACTGCCCACCGCTGGTGAAGCTGGAGGGGTGGAACCACATGGGGTGGCCGCTCTGCTTCAGGGCAAGCATCTGAGAACTGCAGCCAGAGCATGGTACACGACGCGGCACAGTCAGCAGCAAGTGCAGCCATGAGCCAGGTAGCTGAAATCAACTGCTGCTGATACATGGTTACTGCAGGCCAGCTGGCAGCAAAGCAATCCACCAACAGTAACACATGCAGCATTTGGCTAAGCCGCTGCAGTCTGAGTCCTGCAGGGGATGGTGCTCACTCGATCTGGAGCAGCGCTGACAGCAGCTCTGCCTGCAGGTACAGGACCTTCTCTACTGCAAAGTTGAAGGTCACTGGCATAGCCTTGAACCGTGGCTTTGAAGTGCCTGCCACTGCTGCTGCCACTTTCTTGCTGCTGCCAGGAGGCCGCCCACCCTGCAACAGCACCAACACACATGCAGACATGTGGTGATGACATAGTCTTGGCATGTGCTCACTGTCTGTGGTGGCATGCTCATCTGAAACTAAAGCCTGACGGAGCAGTTTGTACGTGTATGATACCAGCATGGTCTGTTACTGCGCATAACTGCCACTTCAGACTTGGGGACTTAAGAGGTGCCTGATCGTTACAAAGCGAAAGCCTGAGGTAATCACCAAGGTACAGCACATGCTCTCTGCATGCATTGCAAGTTCAATGCATGCTCAATAGGTTTGTGCAGTGGAAGAGCTTCTGTAGGCTGTCATGGTATGCACACAAGTGAGCAGGCATTCACCTTGCTGCCCCACCATGCATCCATCAGGCGGGTAATGGTCCTTGAGTTGGCAGGGAAAGACAGGTCGACCTGCACATGATCTTGAAAGTTAGGGACTGTGCAATGGTCCCGGCTGCTGAGCAATATCCACAGACACCCTATCGGCGTACCTGCAGCTGCAGGACCCTGCCATCGATATCCTTGAACTCAATGTGGCGCTTGCAGCTGACCTGCTCTTCTGATGGCAGGGCAAGAGTAAGGCTCAGCCACAGTGCCAGCCTCAGCTCCTGCACAAACTGTGGTGTGGGTTAGCAGCAGCACACCGTGATTAAAAGCTGTGTCCCAGCAGCAAGACCTACCTGGTCCTGCGCGCTGCTGGGGTGCAGCTGCAGCGACATGCCCGCAGCCAAGCTTGCACAAACCATAGACTCAAATTGCTGTAGGTCACCGTTCACAATTAAATCAAAGGCATCCACTCCAGCGTGTTGAGCCCTTTGCTGTACGCGTCGCAAAGCAGCACGCTGAGCTGCACTGCTGATGCTGCTGCTGCTGCTGCCAGGCAACTGTTGCAGGGGCTGCAGGCGCCTGCCTAGAAGCCCTGCCATAGGAAATACTCTTGCAGACACTTTGCTGTGTGCAGCAGCCACATCCTGCGGGTCTGCAGCTGAGGTGCTGCTGCTGCTGAAGGGCTGCACAAATACGATGGAGCAGACAAGCGCGTTCAACACATCTGCAGCCGCACGAGGCAGGCTATAACTGTCAACGTATGTTAACTATTCGCATATCACCTTGAACACCAGGGCGCTTCTGCACAGCACGCAGCATCGGTGTGCTGCTACTGCTGGCTTCTGCTTCTGCTCCTGCTTGCTGAGTGTGGCTCCCCTAGCTGCTGTCGGTTAGGCAAGAGTTGCTTAATGCCCTTAATGAGCGTCTACTACAGCTCTATTGCACGTTGCGTTGCTGCTTTACACGACAACACCCGACTGCGTCTGATGTAATCGGTCTATGGCGGTTGCAGTTCGATCGCCTTTCCAAAAGCCACTGGCAGCTGAGTGACTTGTAAACACTCACCGCACCCTTCAACAGGTCTGTAACGTTGTCAGCTGGGGTGCAAAACTTTTGGTTGAAACACGCATGCCCACCTGCATGGCGACACTGTTGGGCACTTGAACTGTTCTGTACACTTGAACATGCCTCTGACTGAGCAAGCAGTGTTGCCAAATACCAGAAATCAAGCAGTACGTAGTACACTATCAAGAGGCCGAGGAACCTTCTGCACCAATCCATGCAAGAAACCCCCAGGCAGTTGCGCGGCAGTCCAAACCCATTACAAGCTCCATGGCGGCTTGCCATGCACAGCTAGGCACACAACCCAAGCGCCAACAGTGGTATCCACCACCCCTGACCACAAGACACAAAGAAAGGGCAACAACACCTCAACCACCAGTGCGATGCCCTGGTCAAAACACACAACCGACACCACACTCAGTTTGCTGCCCAGGTGATTGCTGCATTTGTCCTGCAAGTCAGCACAGACTCTGGACCCCTGCTGCAGCAAGACTACCAAGACAGCAGCAAAGCTTAGCAAGCCTGTAGCTGGGTCCTGCATCCACGGCCATGGCCTCAGCATCCATGTTGCAACTGTGATGGCCATGGCAAGCGACCAAAAGTGCAGGACGCACGCCAGATATCGCACAGTGTGCTGAGCAGCCTGTGCATGCACGTACAACTGAATGCCAACAACCGCGCCCAAAAGAAGAAACAGGCAACAACACACCAGCGCCACCAAGCGTCCAAGAGCCCAGGGCACAAAAGAAACCAACCATACAACCAACCAGTACAGCTTGCAAGCCCCTGCCCGCACCCCACTCTGTTGCGTGCTGACACCTGCTGGCATGCCGACAGTTGCGGCAGCTCCGGCGGCGCTGCCAGGCTGTGTCGGAAGCTGCTCGGGTTGGAGACGCTGCAGCGTGCTGGCAACATCTACGGCGCTAGGGGACAGCTGCCACTCCAGACCACACCTCACCAGTGCAAAGGTAACTAGGGCCCAAGCACAACAGCCTTTCCTCCCCATGCCTGAGGACAATGTGTGCCAGTAGACCAGGAACCCAACTGCGGCTGCCATGCAAGGGCCAAGAAACCGTCAGGCCACCTTCTTCACAAGAGAGTGGTCTGCTGGGCGCGCAGGGCCGTAGATGATTGACTTGGCAGCCTGCACACCAACATACACACACAGGTCGGTGTATGTAAGTGAGCTGGGGTCCCGCTGCTGAAGATGGGGCACAACAGCTCAAGACAATGATGACCACCACCACCGCCCCGCGCCGTGCAAACTGTCTCTAGTGGGCCCCTGCGGGATGAATGAATGAATGGATGATCAGTACACCCCGCTATGGGATGTGAGCTGTGAGATGTGAGCTCAATGTCGGCGCTTGCTCACCATTTTCTCAGACCAGTCATGAACTCCGTCCATGAACTTCTGCCAGCTCTGAGGGGCATATGGGCTATCTGCAATACATGTTGATAAACAGCACAAGGTAGAACTGTTGGCCACAACAAATTGCTGTTGCACTGCAGAGGCCGCAGCAACAGGCAATGCACAAGGCGATACTCGTTGCAGTAGCAGGTGAAGCAGGCGTGCCCATCACACTGATGCAGCACACATAATGTGCAACACTGCAGCTGCATGGCGTTTTGCAGCTGCTTCACACGCATCAGCAGGCAATGCAGGTAGCAGCCTTGCCACAAGCACCATAGCAAGCACAGCCGCAACTCACCTGCTGCTGCTGCTGCTGTGGGGACGAGACAGAAGCCAGGCGGGGAGCCATGAAGAGAACATGCAAGGGACACACGGGCAGGGCGATGTTCAGCAAAGGGTCAAACAAAGCAGCTTGCAACATGAGAGCACAGTGGCATGCAGCGCACAGGAGCATGCAGGACGGTGTCGCAGGGCTGCCAGGTACTTTGGAAGTGTTCGAGCATGCTTCATGACACTGCTCCTTCAGCATGCTGTCGATACGCCCTAGCAAAGCGCTGCTTGGTGGACACGCGCAGCATGTGATAACCCAGCTTGCATATTCAAAAGATTCATAGACTACTCCGTGCTGCTGTGGCAATTCAGACTGCAGCAACCCTTTCCATGAGACCAGCAAGTACTCCTGCAGAAGAGCTTGCAGCAACTGCTGGCATGCACCACAGGCGGCTGCTGCATGCTAACATTTCACCCATGCATGCAACACCAACGCTCACCTGGTGCTGTTGTGGTAAAGCACGAGCCACCAAGGAACAGCAGATGATGGCGCATGCACAGGAGCAGGGCAAGGCAGCATGTGCAGCACAGGTCGAATATCAGTGGCAAGTGCAATCAGCATCATGCATGCAGCATTCAGCAATGCAGGATGGTAATGTGGCATTTGGGAGTGCAGAGGTGGGTGATACGGGCTTGATGCACAAGACCATGCATGAATCGCCTGCTGCTGGTGTGGGATGATGGATTCGAGGGTGCTTGACAAGCGAACCTATGCATTCACCCACCTGTTGCCTGCTGCACAAGCTGCATGACCGCAGCCCGCCTCACATCCTCCTCCCTCTCCATCAGGGTGGCACATGTCAGCACATTCAGATTGCCGACTGCAAGGATAGCGGCAGCTTGGATGTCCGGGCTCTGGCCAGCCAGCAGCTGGCCCAAGCTGGCGAGCAGCTGTTCCTTCTTCAGCTGCTGCTGCTCTGCTACCGAAGCCATTGCGCCTTCTGCAGCACGGACAGGCCCATGCATGGAGATTAGAAAGGCCTCTCTCCCCATTTCAATGCGTTTCGCTGCGTTGGATAACACCACAAGGGACAATTGGCCCCTCCGTGGCGATGTGGCCATGTGGCATGAGAACACAAGATTGCAGTGCATGCAATGTTGAAGAATACAGCGCCTGTTAAGCAAGAGCACCCGACGCACCTCGCTGCAGAACCAGCAGCCGTGCACGGACGTTCAAACACTCCAAATACGTCCTACAGAAGCTGAACGCGCTGTCCTTGCGGGGAACGTGAACGCCAGGCTTGATGTGACGCGAAACAAGTCAGGTTCCCTTTTGTCGAGGGGTTTTTTCCTTTCCTTACTTGTGCATCAAACGGACAGAAACATTTTGATAAGATGGTTACCTCCAGAGAGCCTTCTACAACCAGACGAGATAACAAGCGAGGTTCTACGCCACAGCTGCAATATCATAGCGCAAATAGGCTGTCGTAGGTATACATATACATAAGTAATTTTTATACACAGACATCCATGCAACCAGATGCAAAGCAAAAAGCAGCAGCTGCTGGAGCTATGCACTCACACAGAACTCGTTTGCCAACCTCTGCTGATGCATCAAATAACTACCAGGTTACAGACGTCAGCTGCAAGTTCCCCCTTGCAGCCCACATGGGACATGCATGCGTTAAGGCCTACATGCAGCACCTGCAATGGCACAGCTATGCTAGCTAGTACCTGCCCTGATGTGCACACTATCTTGCTGAGGCACTTGCGATTTCCATATACCAACACGTCCCTCGCGTTGGCCAGTGTCTGCTTTGGGGGCTGGCTGCTCTGGTTCTGCGCGATCGGCTGCAAGGCTGGAAGCTTCCTTAAGGATGTCACAGCACAGCCTTGGCAAAGTCCACTACTGCGCCCAGGCACACACCAGAAATGCAGGTCCCTGTACACATAGTATTCTGCAGGTGGAGCATCAACCACAGCAGGGCAACGGCAGCAGCAGCACACCGAAGGTGAACAGGTGCAGCAATGACTCACCCACTGGAAGGGTGAAACTATTGGCATGGTAAGTTGGGTGCGTGGGTGGGTGCAGATTCATGGAGAGCATGAGATGGCATGAAGTCAAGCAGGTACTGGATGCATGACATTGGTAAACCTCTGAGTTCAGTGATGGGTGGGGGCTAAAGACTGGGGACGGTCCCACAGTCCCATCCCCATCAGCAGCATGCAGTGTAGTCTATGCTAGCTTCCTGTGCAGACTATTGGTAGTGATACCTTGTGCCGTCCAGGGTTGCGCAGAGCAGAACAGGCATGTCTCTTATTGTCTGGTGTGTTTTGTTCGGGACTAGAGGCTGGGGATTGTCCCTAGTCCCAAGCTCGCATTAGCTGCATGCGCTGCCATGTTATGCCGATTGGCTGGGGCCTGCAGGAGCCAGGAGTGTTTCTACTCTAGTCATGCAGAAGTGTGTAGACCCTGCAACAGACACAGAGTACACCGTTTCTACTTTGGCCCTGCAAAAAAGGGCCAGCACGTCCACATGCATGTGGCAAGCTGCTTATCTTGCGATCCCATGTGGTTCCACCCTTCTAGGCTGACCAGCGGGGGGGGGGGGGGGGGGGGGGGGGGGCAGTATGCAACAACCAGCGCAGCTTTCAGGGCGCGGCAGGCTGCACAGGGCCTGCTGGCGACGACGCACCACCTGTATATGGGCTCACGCCAGGCAGAGACCGCACGTGGCGCCTGGGACCACAGCAGTGTGCCAGGGCTGTCATCTGAGCCGCCAGTGTGGGTTGTAGGTCTCAGCGGGCTGCTGGCGCAGTTCCAGGCCACACTTGGCACAGGCTTTTCTGCAGTGTACTACCACTGCAAGGGCTACATGGACTTTGGCATGCCAGAGTACCATGACATCCTGCCTGCAGCTTGCAGCGGCCTGTGCCTGGCCAGCATCACTGCGCTAGCCTTTGCTGTGCTCACATACCTGCAGCCAGTGTCACCAGCAGAGCCCATTGTCAAGCAGCAGCGTGGGGCTGGCAGTGCCTCCAGCAGCTGTGGCAGTCAAAGCAGCAGCAGTGGCGGTGAAAGCAGCAGCAGCAGCAGCAGCAGCAGGGGGAGGAGCAGCAGCAGTAGCAGCAGCAGCGGTGGTGAGGGCAGCATCTCTGAGCCCCAGCGCACTCCCAACAATGCCATGGGTTTCACCCTGCCGTATGGGGGGTTGCAGCACGTTGCCAGCTTTGACGAGGTCACCCCAAGCATGGTCAACTCTGCTCTTGCTGGAGCCAAATGCTTGGGCAACAGCTTTGAAAAGTCTAGAGGTACGAGCTGCTATTGCGGTCATGTAGATGTCTGCTCATCCGAAAGCCAAAGCCTGAAGTAGCAGTTTGCACATTACGATACTGCAACAGGGGCTGCTGATGGGCAGAGCGATACCTCACTGTTTGGGTCTCATTTGGTGTCTGTTCATCTGCAAGCCAGAGCCTGAAGTAGCCAGTGTTTTGCAACTTTACATGTGCCAGCAGGTCTGCAAACAGGTTGTGCCTGTGCGCGGCTGATGCAGGGCTGGGGTGGTGGATGGCACGGCAGATTCCTCATGATGCCGATGGACCGGGCAGTGCAGGCATCTATCACTGAGTTATTCATGTATCTGCTTTCACAACCGCCCCAGTATGTACAGCTTCCGCTCCATGCATGCTGGCGAGGTGTTCTTAACCATGAGGCAGCTGCCCAAGGCCAGCCTTCCCAGCGACTTCTGGGAATGGTGAGTTCTGCTGCTGTTTCATTGCGAGCCTGCAGTGAACTGCAGCTGGGTGCTTTGCCAGGGGAAAATGACGGGCACTGCAGGCTGTGACACGATGATGCTGACCTGCCTGTCCCGTAGGAGCTGGTATATTGCTGGGTCAAGCATGTTTTCCTAGCATGCTGCAGTTAAACGGACAGTCACATGTTTATACTGGCCCTGACCTGACCTGCCTTCGCTGCTCCGCCTGCTGCACAGGTGTCCCAGCCTGGCCAACAGCGGCTTGTTGACCAGCCTGGATGAGGCATGCACGGCGCAGCTGCAGCAGACCACAGAGCTGGCACAGCTATACGGGCTCAACAAATGCACTCCAGATGTCTGGCAGAGCATCATCAACTGCTTGGAAGCAGAGGGCAGCCTCAGCGGGATGCTGCGCAAACTGACAGTGCCGCTGATGCATACAGGCTACGAGCTGGCCAAGTGCAAGGCAGCTTGCGACTGGCAGTACGAGCACATGTCAGCAGCAGAAGCCGATGCGCACCTGCAGCAACCGCGCGACAGCATTCACGCCAACAACGCAGAGCTGTATGGCGCAGGCGGGCTGCCCACCAAACCTGCATGCCCGGTGCTCCTGCAGAGCGTGGTCTGCTTGCTGGCAGCTGACTGGGATGCCATCAATAGCAGCTTTGCAAACCCAGAAGCCCGCAGCGAGGCAGTGCTAGCGACAGCAGCAGCTGCTGCTGCGTCCGCTGTGCAGGCTGCCGCAGACACAGCAAGGCACGTGGCAGCCGGCAATGCAGCTGCTGCAGATGCCAGTGCACTTGCAGCAGATAGCGCTGCAGCTGCTGCGCGCAACAACACCCGCCTGGCACTTGCCCTTGCGCAGGAGGCAGCAGCAGCGCCACCAGCAGCAGGGCGTGGGCCAGCAACGGGGCCAGCAGAGCCAGCAAGAATTGCAGCAGAGCCAGCAGGCACTGCAGGAACTGCAGCAGCGGCAGCATCACTTGAGTCAGCAGCAGGCGTGTTGGCACAAGCAGCAGCAGCATCGCCAGGCCCTGCAGGTGCCATCACGCTGCTGCGTGGTGCTGGCTTGCTGCTGCTGGTACCCAACAGCAAGCTGTGGCACCAGCTGTCCAAGCCGTTGTGTGTGCTGGGCGGCAGCTGCAGCATCCGCAACACCACCTACAGCCGCTACACCATTGCTCAGCTCATGACCCCTGCTGGGTTTCACATGCAAGCCGGCCAGCAGCAGCGCGTGCAAGTGCGCGTGGCTGCTGATTTTGTTGCTGGTGGCAGATCACTGAGCGGCTACTGGGCCAAGCAGCCATGCGATGTGTATGTCTGGCCTGACGAGACCCTGCTGCTTTGGGAGCAGCCCAGCCACAAGCTGGGGGCCAAGTTTGGCGGCGACGCTGCCAGCTATGCCTACCCAGCGTTGTACAGCACGTTTACGGAGGGGCGCGTGGCGGCTGCAATAGGTGAGTAAGCCTTGCAGTGAGGTTGGCTACATTCTCTAGGTTTTTGCCCTTCTGGTTGTAGTTGCTGAGATATTTCAAAATCTAAGATGGTGACTGGACCCACATGTAACTACTCTCTCTCTCAAAAATTCTTCGAGTGTGCTTTGCAGTGGCAAGATCAGCAGCATCCTGCATGTGCTGCAGCCCTCTTGAGAGCAGCAGCGCGGCGCTGGAGACGCTGGCTGCAGTAGAGACTGAGTGGCTGCAGGAGGTGCAAGCTGGGCTCTGTGCAGCTGAGACAGGAGTTTGAGCGGTGTGGTGGATGTGGTGTCTATGCATGATGTATCTTCACAGTAGCTGGTTGTGCAGTGAGCTGTGGCAGGACATGCGGGAAATTCTCTGGCAACACCCTGCCCAGTGAAAATCAACCAATGCAGGCCCCTGTGACTGTAACACAAGCCTTGCCCTTTGCATCCTTTGTGTTGGCGTGTGCTTGAAAGAGGACAGCAGTGCAAGGTAGCACTGCTAGTGGATGCTAGTGTATGCTACTGTGGTCAGCCTGGGGGATAGCAATATCAAGCAACGCTTGTCAACGGCGTCCCTTTAACGATATCACAATGACTGAACTGCGTCTGAGCGGCTCCCAGTAAGAGCGGGACCCCACCTACGCTGCGAGTAGGTAGCCCGCACGAGAGTTTGTGGGTTTGCTCGCTGTTCGCAGTTGTCATACGTTTGAAACTTTGCTTAGGGATATCAGTATGTTTTCTTCGTACGTTTGTGTCGTGCTTGGAGCTGACATAGCGAATGGCGTCAAACGTGTGCCACGTGTCCACCTCAGGGTTGACTGTTGACTGTTGGCAGCTGTTGGATGCACATCTGAGCTCAGAGTGTGAGCCACACTCCCACACAACCCGCCATGATAGATTACAAGCGGCGCAGCTTCGCTGCAGCAGCGACCCATCAACCAGTGTTCTCACCACACCACCTGCTGCTGCTGTAATGCTGCAACCCAGCCTGCACAACAGCTGCTCCACCACCAACCGGGCCAAGAGTGGCTGCAAACGAACACAACATGCATCATTAGCATAAGAATATGCAAGAAGCCGAGCTGCCAAGACCGGTTGCAATTAGTCCTATAGATACTCCCCTCCCTCTGCTACAGCCTGTGGATGGCTCCTATTAGAGTGCATTGTGCAGATAGTAACACTTTTTGCATTGCGCAGCCACTGCTGTGCACGGCAGCGACTGAAGGTGGATGTGACAGCTGACAGCTGCTGTCCCCTTGGATGGCAGAGTCAAGTTTTGCATTTGGGCGACTTGCGAGTGGATCATACCGATGGTTAACCAATCGATAACCTTTTGTTTGACCTGATGGTCTGTTTTGGTGACCGACAGGGGCACCTATGTGTAGCCATTGGCTAGAAACTTGCTCCAGCAGTGCCAAATCTGCCTGTCAGTGCCAGGCAGATGGGTCTGTCACTGCTAATCTCCATTGAAATGTTAGATAGTACCTAAAAACGTATGTTTACGCTTTTTGAAGCCCTGTACTCATCCACAGGTGAATCACTGCCCAGCGGTTGTATGAGGGCAACATGATGATGATGATGATGATGATGATGATGATGATGATGATGATGATGATGATGATGATGATGATGATGATGATGATGATGATGATGATGATGATGATGATGATGATGATGATGATGATGATGATGATGATGATGATGATGATGATGATGATGATGATGATGATGATGATGATGATGATGATGATGATGATGATGATGATGATGATGATGATGATGATGATGATGATGATGATGATGATGATGATGATGATGATGATGATGATGATGATGATGATGATGATGATGATGATGATGATGATGATGATGATGATGATGATGATGATGATGATGATGATGATGATGATGATGATGATGATGATGATGATGATGATGATGATGATGATGATGATGATGATGATGATGATGATGATGATGATGATGATGATGATGATGATGATGATGATGATGATGATGATGATGATGATGATGATGATGATGATGATGATGATGATGATGATGATGATGATGATGATGATGATGATGATGATGATGATGATGATGATGATGATGATGATGATCAACAAGTTGTTGATTGTGGCAATCCAGTGCTAGTGCGATACGGTGATGGAGTGTTGCTGCACAGCTTTGCTCATCATCATCATCATCATCATCATCATCATCATCATCATCATCATCATCATCATCATCATCATCATCATCATCATCATCATCATCATCATCATCATCATCATCATCATCATCATCATCATCATCATGTTACCCATTCAAGCCATAGCATCAACGCCATCGGCCCCGCGCCCCTCTGGAGCGGAAAGAGGAGGGAGCACTGCTCCATTGTGTTTGCAACTATTGCGCACATCCCAAGCTTGGACAAGATACTCAGCAATACTCCTAGATATCACTCGGCACACACCCCTACCACCCCAAATATCATCAGAAACAAAACGCAACAACTTCGTCGAAGCATCAGTCAATGACAACACATTGCGCAATTTTTCAGCGCCACCAGCAACATCACGCAAAACAGACCGAATCTCATCAAACATAGTATCCCTCACAGCTTTGCTGCTACTGCTCAGCTTTGCTGTCACAACAGCAGCATGACTGATCAGCCACAGACCTGTTTGCAAAGCTTGCCTTGCAACAAGTTCACTTGTTGCTTTGCAGGCTTTGCAGTAACAGAAGCTGTTGTGATGACATGGTGGCACACAAACTTTGTCGCAGTTCGATCGCCTGCCCAAAACACGTTAAACTCAATGTGGAAGGTCATTTTACGTGTTCCAGATGGAACAAGATGGAACAGGCTCCACCACCACCTTGAGCCCTAGCAGTGGTAAGGATGGGCAGCAATGGTACAGTCAGCTACAGCAGTGCTGACGGGCGCTGGTGTATTCCTCTTGAGCAGCACATTCATGCTGATGGTATATTGCGTTGTCTGTAAGCATAAATGCGCAAAACGGACCATACCTTGCTGCCCATGTAGGTTCTACCCCTTAAGCAGTGCCATGCTGCAGCAGTAGAGCAGCTGTTCAGCACAGCAGCTCTACAAGGTACTGTATAAGTCTGATCGGTACTAAAGTGGTCTGAAAAGCACAATTACATTGCTCTGCAACGCTTAAAGGCTACTCTGTGAGATGGTGACACCGTGTGCCTCGCAGCTGGCCGAATCAAAACGAACAGTAGCGTGCAATGAACGTCAGCCCGATGTGCTGGTTAGATCAGAAGATTTCAGAGCTCACACATTCTGCCCACGTGCCTTGGACTGCCAAAAACATACATAGATGCAGATGGAAATGAGATGAAAAGCACCAGTGTACCTACACGCCGACGGAAGGGCCTACGATAGGAAACAGCAGCCGAACCCTACGAGTGTTACAATGTATGACGACACAGAACAACAGACTTGGCAGCTGGTGTGTACTGCGTGGTTTGAATCGCTCTCTGCTAAGCGTTGCCTCGTTGCTAGCACATCGACAGCAGCTATCCATCAAGCGTTGCCTCGTCGCTAGCACATATCGACAGCAGCTGTCCATCATTATATTGCATGTATTCACGTCTCGGCGAAGTTTTTCTAGAAAAGTGATTGGGAAACACTCAGTACTGCGCTTGCGCATCCGCAGCTTCAGTCCAAGGAGTTCAGTAGGTGCGACGAGGCTTCTACCATTGCTCCTCAATTCCACGGAGTAGCAACACAATAACACGTTTCAACATCCATTCATGGATGTTAATGCGCCGTGCTTCGGCCATACAGCAGGAGCCGAGTTGGCAGGGGTGTCCGCCATGCAGCAGGAGCTGGAAAGCATTCAAGCCAAGCTGGAACGCCATGAAGCTCGGTTAGAGAAGGTCAGATCTCGCATCGACGAAGCTGAAGCGTCCAGCAACCGCGAGGAGTTGAAGCAGCTGCAGGCGCTGGAGCTGGAGTTGCTGGGGGTCATCAGAGAGTTGCAAGCCGAGAAGAACAGGCTGAGCAGCCAGTCTGGTGAGTCATGAGAATCTCAGGGAGACCCTGTGTACAGCAGCAGGAACTCCAGTTTGGTTGGTGCAGGCAGTGTTGTTGCTGGTAGCTCTGCATGTCGGTACGCAGTAACACAGAGCCTTGCTGATTATGCTAGGCGCTCTTGAAGCCTATGCACGCTGACCGACAAGGCGTTTCCACTGTTCTAAATCAGTCGGATGACTGGGAAGCTGTAGCATTAGACAAGCTTTCAAAGGCACCACTGAAACTAGCTGCAGATGCGCTGACTCAATCAGGGTGTCCATCAGGCTGTCATTATGCGCTGCGTGCAGCGTGGGTGAAAGTGTCCATTGTTTGCCTCCAGAACCATAGGATTTGGCAACAGCTCAGCAGTCGGTTGGGTCTTGCAGATGCAAACAAACCCTGAGGTTGCACACCTTGCTCACAGCAGGCATGCTTGCCAGTGGAAGAGGTTTGCTGCTGCGAAACCATGCAGAAGCAGCTGTGAAACTGTGAAAATTTTGAAGCAGCTGTAAAACCATGCAGAAGCAGTCTCAGCCCTCACAAGTGCTGCATGCAGCACCACCTGTAACATGCCAGCCACGATTGCTCAACTTTGGTGCTCACTCAAGGGTGTGCAGCAGCGCCCTGCATGGCCCCTGGTGGAAAACCCGGTGTTGCTATGTTTTTTTCCTATGCTGCTGTAGCAAGTGCTTTGCTGCATGCATGCAACCCCTTCAATGCACACGATGCCTGCTTGTGTCCGTGTTGATGATGCATGCTGCGGTGTGGAATGTATGCCCCCTCCACGCTTTGCTTCCCCACCCCACCCTTTCTTAACCGACATTGCACATCTTGTGTTGTCCACCTCTGCAACACCCTCCTGCATGCTCCTGTGCGCTGCTAGCCACTGTGTTGTCATGCTGCAAGCTTCTTTGTTTGACCATTTGCTGAACATCTCCTGCCCACGTGTCCTTGCATGTGCTGTTCATGGCTCCCACCTGGCTTCTTCTCTCGTCCCGCAGCAGCAGCAGCAGCAGCAGCAGGAGGAGGAGGAGGTGAGTCATGCATGTACTTGCAAGGCTGCCAAACCAGCGTTGCTTGCAGTTGCTTGTAAAGCAGCCGCAAAAGCCCATGCCCCAGCTGTTTATTAAGAGCACTACATGCAGCACCACCTGGCGCATGGTAGCTACACTCACGCTATCTGTAACCGATCAGAATCAGCGAGGCAACTGCATTTCAGATCCATGTGAAGGCTTTTGCTGCAGCCAGCTATGTTGCAACAACATAAAACCACAACACTCTGCACTCCCAATCATAACATGCACCAGTGCTACACTCTCTCTGCACAGGTCAATCTTTGTGTGCACTCTGCGCTGCCAAAAGACAACACAAGAGTGCCACATTACCATCCTGCACTCCTGAATGCTGCATGCATAATGCTGATTGCATAGGCCATTGATGTTGACCTGTGCTGCCTGCTCTGGCCTGCTTGCTCCTGTGCATGCGCCATCATCTGCTGTTCCCTGGTGGCTCGTGCTTTACCACAACAGCACCAGGTGAGCGTTGGTGTTGCATGCATGGGTGAAATGTTAGCATGCAGCAGCCGCCTGTGGTGCATGCCAGCAGTTGCTGCAAGCTCTTCTGCAGGAGTACTTGCTGGTCTCATGGAAAGGGTTGCTGCAGTCTGAATTGCCACAGCAGCACGGAGTAGTCTATGAATCTTTTGAATATGCAAGCTGGGTTATCACATGCTGCGCGTGTCCACCAAGCAGCGCTTTGCTAGGGCGTATCGACAGCATGCTGAAGGAGCAGTGTCATGAAGCATGCTCGAACACTTCCAAAGTACCTGGCAGCCCTGCGACACCGTCCTGCATGCTCCTGTGCGCTGCATGCCACTGTGCTCTCATGTTGCAAGCTGCTTTGTTTGACCCTTTGCTGAACATCGCCCTGCCCGTGTGTCCCTTGCATGTTCTCTTCACGGCTCCCACCTGGCTTCTTTTCTCATCCACAGCAGCAGCAGGTGAGTCATTGATGTGCTTGCGATGGTGGTTGTGGCAAGGCTGCTACCTGCATTGCCTGCTGATGCGTGTGAAGCAGCTGCAAAACGCCATGCAGCTGCAGTGTTGCACATTATGTGTGCTGCATCAGTGTGATGGGCACGCCTGCTTCACCTGCTACTGCAACGAGTATCGCCTTGTGCATTGCCTGTTGCTGCGGCCTCTGCAGTGCAACAGCAATTTGTTGTGGCCAACAGTTCTACCTTGTGCTGTTTATCAACATGTATTGCAGATAGCCCATATGCCCCTCAGAGCTGGCAGAAGTTCATGGACGGAGTTCATGACTGGTCTGAGAAAATGGTGAGCAAGCGCCGACATTGAGCTCACATCTCACAGCTCACATCCCATAGCGGGGTGTACTGATCATCCATTCATTCATTCATCCCGCAGGGGCCCACTAGAGACAGTTTGCACGGCGCGGGGCGGTGGTGGTGGTCATCATTGTCTTGAGCTGTTGTGCCCCATCTTCAGCAGCGGGACCCCAGCTCACTTACATACACCGACCTGTGTGTGTATGTTGGTGTGCAGGCTGCCAAGTCAATCATCTACGGCCCTGCGCGCCCAGCAGACCACTCTCTTGTGAAGAAGGTGGCCTGACGGTTTCTTGGCCCTTGCATGGCAGCCGCAGTTGGGTTCCTGGTCTACTGGCACACATTGTCCTCAGGCATGGGGAGGAAAGGCTGTTGTGCTTGGGCCCTAGTTACCTTTGCACTGGTGAGGTGTGGTCTGGAGTGGCAGCTGTCCCCTAGCGCCGTAGATGTTGCCAGCACGCTGCAGCGTCTCCAACCCAGCTTGCGCCGGCCTCTGCCTGGCTAGCATAACTGCCATGGCATTTGCAGTAGTCACCTACATGCAACCAGTGTCACCAGCAGAGCCCATTGCGAAGAAGCAGCGGGCCGGCAGTGCCAGCGGCAGCATTGGTGGTGAAGTCTGCAGCAGCAGCAGCAGCAGCAGCAGCAGCAGCAGCAGGTGGGGCCGCAGCAGCAGTGCTGGCCGCAGCACTAGGGGCCCGCGCACACCCAACAACTTGTTGGGATTCATCCTGCCGTATGGTGGGCTGCAGCACGCCAGCACAATCGAGGCGATCACCCCAGCCATGGTCAACTCTGCTCCTGCAGGAGCCAAGTTCCTCGGCAACAGCCTTGACAAGTCTCAAGGTGAGAGCTGCAAAAGAGTGTGCCTGTGCATGTTTGGTGCAGGCATGGTGGTGGCGGCGCAGCCTCTTCATCATGCTCAGGGACTAGGCAATGCAGGCATCTACTACTGACTTCTGATGTGTTTCCTTGCACTCTGCCTCAGGCGCAACCACCCCTCCAGCAGACCTGATGCAGCTGCACAATCGGCCAAGCCTCTACAGCTTTCGCTCGATGATCGCCGGCGAGGTGTTCCTGATCATCAGGCAGCTGCCCAAGGCCAGCCTTCCCAGCGACATCTGGGATTGGCAAGTTTTCTGCTGTTGTGCTAGTGTGGGACTGCAGTGAACTGCAGCTGGGGGTTGGCCTGGAGAAATGACGGGCACTGCAGGCTGTGAGACAGTAGCACTGACCTGTCTGTCCTGTAGGAACTGCTGTGATTTTGTTGTGATGCCACACCTGCCCTTTACATGTGGCATGCAACTGTGATATTATTGCACTACGGCCCGGACCTGTGGTAAAAGTGCTAAAAATCCGCTAAAAGTCCTAGGGCACCGGCCTTCAAATCCTTGGGTCGCAGGTTCGACCCCCGGCGCCCTCGCTTGCTTGTCGCTTTCTGTTGTCCACGTCAGATGAAATTACTACTGAAAACTTGTTCGCAGTAAACTTCCGTAGTAAGCTTGTCATACCCGGGAATCCTTCGCGACTGTTTTGTGCAGCGAACGCGCGCCAGAGGGCCATTTCTGTCTTATAAACGACGCCAATCACTTTACCTTTCCTGGAGCTATTATTTGGGCGATTAACCTCAACATTATTCGGAGTTGCTGATGCGTGGGGCCAGCCTAGGGCCGTTTCCCCCTCCTCGACACGGAACAGATCAAATTCCGTAATTCTGTTGTAGCTGTGGCACGGAAGCATTTGTAGCATGAAGTAATGCCGGAGGAAGTGCCAGCTAGCTTGCGCAGGCACGGAAGGCCGCTGCAAGTGCTGCATCGAGGACTGGATCTGCCGATGTCGTCACAGAAAAGGCGAGTCCGCCTGGCATATCACCCAGTAGCTATTGCGTGACGTTTTATTGGCTGGTGTGCTTCATGCAGCAGCAGGCGCACTTGTAGCAGGTGCACCAGCAGCAGCAAGTGGAATTGCAGCAGATTGCACCCAGTGCCACTGCCAGGCTGGCAGCAGCAGGTGCACTGGCAGCAGGTGCGCTGGCAGCAGATTGCACTGGCAGCAGCAGGTGCACTGATACATGCACTGGCAGCAGACTGCACGGGCAGCTGATTGCTGTAACTGCGCTGGCAGCACCATGCAGTCGCAGCAGTAGGTGACCGGCTGCTGGCAGCTGTGTTGTCCACTGCCTGACCACTTGATTGATCTCTATAGTGCTCTACTATGGTGTGATTCTTTGTCCATGCGCTGCTGTGCTGCGCTGCGGCTGCAGGCCAGCACTGGAAGTACTGGAGTGCCATCTACCTGCCCTTGGTGTGCGCTGCTGGCAACGAGCTTGCTCTGCAGAACGGCAGCAGCACCAACTAAAGCGACTGCAACGGCACCACCAAGGGCATCCCTGGCCCGCCCAGCGTGTGCGCTGCTGGCAACGAGCTTGCTCTGCAGAACGGCAGCAGCACCAACTAAAGCGACTGCAACGGCACCACCAAGGGCATCCCTGGCCCGCCCAGCGCCTACGAAATGCTGCAGCAACGTGGGGTCCATGGATAGTGCAGGGCGCTCTGGTCAGCAAGTTGTGCGTTCAGAATGCTGCAAGCCGCTCTGCTGATTTTCGTTCGCTGTTTGTTACAGTGAATGCAGCACTTGGTGTACACATGCATAGGCCCCTAATAGCCAAGCGCGCATTTCAGTGGCTCCTGAATGGGCTGAAGCAACCAGAACACATGAACTCATTCACTTCAACTGTTGACAGTGGTTGGCATTTGCGTCATGTTGCATTCAAGTGGCGTTTGACATTCATTCACAGGTTCTTGGCAGCATGATTACACAGCTGCAATCGATTGACGGTGTTACACTTAAATGGTGTTTGGATGGTTAAAGGTTGGAGTGTTGGGGATGATTAAACAGAGTTGTGGAGAGTGCTTCATTTGGTGCCAGCATTGCTACTGCATCTGCCATTATCATGGTGGCAGCATGATTGACAGAGTTGTGCTCACGGCCTGCTCACGGCCTGGCAGTTGCATGCTTTTCTCGTTGTTTGCAAAAAAGGCATGGAACCCCCTGTTTTGAGGTGTTTTTGACAGCTGTGTGTGCCAAATGCTGGCCGGCTGTCATCAGTGTAAATTTCACAAGGGCTGACTTTTTCGCTACAAAACTATTTCGCTAAAAGTCTATTTTGCGACGGCTCCATTATTGCACATATGGTGGGGGCTGCTCCTGCAGGTAAAGGTAGCTTCAAAAGTCTTGGTAAAAATGTGTGTTTTACAACAAGAATGCTGCAGTCACAGATTTTGATGCCCAGCCAGTGCAGCAATGACCTGCATGCATGCTGCAAGACCCCTGCTGAGCAGGCCCAAACACTCTCTCCAGGGCCACCCAGCGCACCATTGAAATTGCCAATACCAGCAGCCTGAACATGGCCTGAAATGGCCTCTTTTTGCATCCAAAACACACCCAGCAGTCACACCAGCAGGAACCATGCCAACTACTCCAAGCTGCCCCAGGCTGTGCCCCACAAATGAAGTGCTTTGCAGCAAGATGCACCACTGGGCCTGCAGCACACCCAGCCACCAGTTGCCAGCCCAAACAGGACAGCACTGACGGCACCCCAGGCAGCAGCACAGCAAAAACACAGCAGAACACAAGCAGCAGCCTCACACACACACACCAGGGGCCTACAACTCAAAGTGCTGCCACGGCATTCAAGCCAAAAAGATACCCTGTTGATTTACTTTTTTGGCTGCGGCTGACGGCTAAGGCTGCGGCTGACGGCTGCGGCTGACGGCTAAGGCTAAGGCTGCGGCTGACGGCTAAGGCTAAGGCTGCGGCTGACGGCTAAGGCTAAGGCTAAGGCTAAGGCTAAGGCTAAGGCTAAGGCTAAGGCTAAGGCTAAGGCTAAGGCTAAGGCTAAGGCTAAGCGCGCGCGTGATATTTACTGTATGCACGCAGCAGGAATTGATCGTGCGATCTCTGGGATCACACGCAGGCGCGCTACCACTACACCATTGGAACACCTGGCAGAGGTTGGCTGTACATGTGTACACATGTAGTATCGATATACAACACCGACTCCATTTGAGCTGTGCTGAGACTTGGGCGGCAAAAAGCGGTATGACGCTCACTTTTGCAATAACCTTTACATCACCCGCGCTGGGCGCTCAGCAGCAGCCAACTCATGGAGGACATACGTGGACAGCTATATGTTTGGCTTTGGCCCACGGCTGCCCTACGCGCAGCATGCTGGCAGAGATGCGCAGGTTGTGACCTACAAACGGTCACTGCTAGGCTGGTAAGCAGCCTGTCTGAGGATGGAATTATATGCTACGTTCATAGAATTATATGCTACGTTCATAAAAAATGCTACGTTCATAAAAATGCTACGTTCATACCACCACAAAAGCACCCGATCCCGGGAGAGGTCTGTTACAGGGGTGGGCAAGCTATCGCCCTAGAGCGAGTCACTTGCCCCTCTTTCAGCTCACATATCATGAGAACCCGATAGCAAGCCACAAGATGCAACCAAAGTAAAACTCCAGAGGCATCTTGCAGCCCCTACCTCCCCATAAACCAACAAGTACATGCAGTGCAGCATGTGCGAAGTGCAGCACGAAAAGCAGCAGGGTGCTCAAAGCACAGGGCACAAAACGCACAAGGGAAGGCAAGCATGGTCCAAACAGCAAGCGGGATGCACAATGGTGCTGCTTACCATAGGTGTTTGGCATGATTGCACCAAGGCACTGCTGTACACACCAGACTGCAGCAAGCAGGAGCACGCGGGACCGACAGGAGACACTGCATGTGACATGCAAACTAAGGTGCTACTGCTTCTGCAATCCTCATGGCTGACAAGCACAGAAGCACGCAATGCGACACACAGAGCTGGAAAATCAAGCACAGTGACACACGACATGCAACATGGCCTTGCCAGAAAGTGGAGATTGGACAACTACTGACAGCACATCACGTAAAAGCAGGATGGTCAACCAGAGCGGGGCGCCTGTACAATGCGCAGCTGTGCTGGATCAGATCGCAAGAACGGGTGATCTCCAGGCACCGCAACACGCCAATGAGCCGGCGCAGCCTCCATTGCCACAAAATCAGCAAGCAATTCCCAAAACCGCAAAACCGCCTGCTGCTTCGCCTCCTGTAACACCTGCGCTATTAGTTGCTGTCGCTGTTGTTGTTGTTGCAGCAGCTGCTGCTGCCTACGCTGCTCAACCAGCTGGTTATGCTGTTGCTGCGCAGCAGTGAGAGCTGCAGGCTGAAACACATCTGTAATAGGTACCTGCCATTGCGGCGGCGGCGTAGACGGCCGCGGCGCAGCAGGCGCGGGCGGCGGAATGTGCAGCGTGTTAGCCTGCCGTCAGTCGGCCAACATCCATGGCATTCAGAGCAGCTAAACAAATAACCCCCCAAACACCCTGGTGGAGCCGCTTAGGGCCGGGAGGATGGTTCTGATGCTCCGATCCCATCAGAACTCGGAAGTTAAACGTGGTTGGGCTTGATTAGTACTGGGTTGAGGGATTAAGGGATAAAAAGCAGCAGCTGCTGGAGCTATGCACTCACACAGAACTCGTTTGCCAACCTCTGCTGATGCATCAAATAACTACCAGGTTACAGACGTCAGCTGCAAGTTCCCCCTTGCAGCCCACATGGGACATGCATGCGTTAAGGCCTACATGCAGCACCTGCAATGGCACAGCTATGCTAGCTAGTACCTGCCCTGATGTGCACATTATCTTGCTGAGGCACTTGCGATTTCCATATACCAACACGTCCCTCGCGTTGGCCAGTGTCTGCTTTGGGGGCTGGCTGCTCTGGTTCTGCGCGATCGGCTGCAAGGCTGGAAGCTTCCTTAAGGATGTCACAGCACAGCCTTGGCAAAGTCCACTACTGCGCCCAGGCACACACCAGAAATGCAGGTCCCTGTACACATAGTATTCTGCAGGTGGAGCATCAACCACAGCAGGGCAACGGCAGCAGCAGCACACCGAAGGTGAACAGGTGCAGCAATGACTCACCCACTGGAAGGGTGAAACTATTGGCATGGTAAGTTGGGTGCGTGGGTGGGTGCAGATTCATGGAGAGCATGAGATGGCATGAAGTCAAGCAGGTACTGGATGCATGACATTGGTAAACCTCTGAGTTCAGTGATGGGTGGGGGCTAAAGACTGGGGACGGTCCCACAGTCCCATCCCCATCAGCAGCATGCAGTGTAGTCTATGCTAGCTTCCTGTGCAGACTATTGGTAGTGATACCTTGTGCCGTCCAGGGTTGCGCAGAGCAGAACAGGCATGTCTCTTATTGTCTGGTGTGTTTTGTTCGGGACTAGAGGCTGGGGATTGTCCCTAGTCCCAAGCTCGCATTAGCTGCATGCGCTGCCATGTTATGCCGATTGGCTGGGGCCTGCAGGAGCCAGGAGTGTTTCTACTCTAGTCATGCAGAAGTGTGTAGACCCTGCAACAGACACAGAGTACACCGTTTCTACTTTGGCCCTGCAAAAAAGGGCCAGCACGTCCACATGCATGTGGCAAGCTGCTTATCTTGCGATCCCATGTGGTTCCACCCTTCTAGGCTGACCAGCGGGGGGGGGGGGGGGGGGGGGGGGGCAGTATGCAACAACCAGCGCAGCTTTCAGGGCGCGGCAGGCTGCACAGGGCCTGCTGGCGACGACGCACCACCTGTATATGGGCTCACGCCAGGCAGAGACCGCACGTGGCGCCTGGGACCACAGCAGTGTGCCAGGGCTGTCATCTGAGCCGCCAGTGTGGGTTGTAGGTCTCAGCGGGCTGCTGGCGCAGTTCCAGGCCACACTTGGCACAGGCTTTTCTGCAGTGTACTACCACTGCAAGGGCTACATGGACTTTGGCATGCCAGAGTACCATGACATCCTGCCTGCAGCTTGCAGCGGCCTGTGCCTGGCCAGCATCACTGCGCTAGCCTTTGCTGTGCTCACATACCTGCAGCCAGTGTCACCAGCAGAGCCCATTGTCAAGCAGCAGCGTGGGGCTGGCAGTGCCTCCAGCAGCTGTGGCAGTCAAAGCAGCAGCAGTGGCGGTGAAAGCAGCAGCAGCAGCAGCAGCAGCAGGGGGAGGAGCAGCAGCAGTAGCAGCAGCAGCGGTGGTGAGGGCAGCATCTCTGAGCCCCAGCGCACTCCCAACAATGCCATGGGTTTCACCCTGCCGTATGGGGGGTTGCAGCACGTTGCCAGCTTTGACGAGGTCACCCCAAGCATGGTCAACTCTGCTCTTGCTGGAGCCAAATGCTTGGGCAACAGCTTTGAAAAGTCTAGAGGTACGAGCTGCTATTGCGGTCATGTAGATGTCTGCTCATCCGAAAGCCAAAGCCTGAAGTAGCAGTTTGCACATTACGATACTGCAACAGGGGCTGCTGATGGGCAGAGCGATACCTCACTGTTTGGGTCTCATTTGGTGTCTGTTCATCTGCAAGCCAGAGCCTGAAGTAGCCAGTGTTTTGCAACTTTACATGTGCCAGCAGGTCTGCAAACAGGTTGTGCCTGTGCGCGGCTGATGCAGGGCTGGGGTGGTGGATGGCACGGCAGATTCCTCATGATGCCGATGGACCGGGCAGTGCAGGCATCTATCACTGAGTTATTCATGTATCTGCTTTCACAACCGCCCCAGTATGTACAGCTTCCGCTCCATGCATGCTGGCGAGGTGTTCTTAACCATGAGGCAGCTGCCCAAGGCCAGCCTTCCCAGCGACTTCTGGGAATGGTGAGTTCTGCTGCTGTTTCATTGCGAGCCTGCAGTGAACTGCAGCTGGGTGCTTTGCCAGGGGAAAATGACGGGCACTGCAGGCTGTGACACGATGATGCTGACCTGCCTGTCCCGTAGGAGCTGGTATATTGCTGGGTCAAGCATGTTTTCCTAGCATGCTGCAGTTAAACGGACAGTCACATGTTTATACTGGCCCTGACCTGACCTGCCTTCGCTGCTCCGCCTGCTGCACAGGTGTCCCAGCCTGGCCAACAGCGGCTTGTTGACCAGCCTGGATGAGGCATGCACGGCGCAGCTGCAGCAGACCACAGAGCTGGCACAGCTATACGGGCTCAACAAATGCACTCCAGATGTCTGGCAGAGCATCATCAACTGCTTGGAAGCAGAGGGCAGCCTCAGCGGGATGCTGCGCAAACTGACAGTGCCGCTGATGCATACAGGCTACGAGCTGGCCAAGTGCAAGGCAGCTTGCGACTGGCAGTACGAGCACATGTCAGCAGCAGAAGCCGATGCGCACCTGCAGCAACCGCGCGACAGCATTCACGCCAACAACGCAGAGCTGTATGGCGCAGGCGGGCTGCCCACCAAACCTGCATGCCCGGTGCTCCTGCAGAGCGTGGTCTGCTTGCTGGCAGCTGACTGGGATGCCATCAATAGCAGCTTTGCAAACCCAGAAGCCCGCAGCGAGGCAGTGCTAGCGACAGCAGCAGCTGCTGCTGCGTCCGCTGTGCAGGCTGCCGCAGACACAGCAAGGCACGTGGCAGCCGGCAATGCAGCTGCTGCAGATGCCAGTGCACTTGCAGCAGATAGCGCTGCAGCTGCTGCGCGCAACAACACCCGCCTGGCACTTGCCCTTGCGCAGGAGGCAGCAGCAGCGCCACCAGCAGCAGGGCGTGGGCCAGCAACGGGGCCAGCAGAGCCAGCAAGAATTGCAGCAGAGCCAGCAGGCACTGCAGGAACTGCAGCAGCGGCAGCATCACTTGAGTCAGCAGCAGGCGTGTTGGCACAAGCAGCAGCAGCATCGCCAGGCCCTGCAGGTGCCATCACGCTGCTGCGTGGTGCTGGCTTGCTGCTGCTGGTACCCAACAGCAAGCTGTGGCACCAGCTGTCCAAGCCGTTGTGTGTGCTGGGCGGCAGCTGCAGCATCCGCAACACCACCTACAGCCGCTACACCATTGCTCAGCTCATGACCCCTGCTGGGTTTCACATGCAAGCAGGCCAGCAGCAGCGCGTGCAAGTGCGCGTGGCTGCTGATTTTGTTGCTGGTGGCAGATCACTGAGCGGCTACTGGGCCAAGCAGCCGTGCGATGTGTATGTCTGGCCTGACGAGACCTTGCTGTTTTGGGAGCAGCCCAGCCACAAGCTGGGGGCCAAGTTTGGTGGCGACGCTGCCAGCTATGCCTACCCAGCGTTGTACAGCACGTTTACGGAGGGGCGCGTGGCGGCTGCAATAGGTGAGTAAGCCTTGCAGTGAGGTTGGCTACATTCTCTAGGTTTTTGCCCTTCTGGTTGTAGTTGCTGAGATATTTCAAAATCCAAGATGGTGACTGGACCCACATGTAACTACTCTCTCTCAAAAATTCTTCGAGTGTGCTTTGCAGTGACAAGATCAGCAGCATCCTGCATGTGTTGCAGCCCTCTTGAGAGCAGCAGCGCGGCGCTGGAGACGCTGGCTGCAGTAGAGACTGAGTGGCTGCAGGAGGTGCAAGCTGGGCTCTGTGCAGCTGAGACAGGAGTTTGAGCGGTGTGGTGGATGTGGTGTCTATGCATGATGTATCTTCACAGTAGCTGGCTGTGCAGTGAGCTGTGGCAGGACATGCGGGAAATTCTCTGGCAACACCCTGCCCAGTTAAAGCATCCAATGCAGGCCCCTGTGACTGTAACACAAGCCTTGCCCTTTGCATCCTTTGTGTTGGCGTGTGCTTGAAAGAGGACAGCAGTGCAAGGTAGCACTGCTAGTGGATGCTAGTGTATGCTACTGTGGTCAGCCTGGGGGATAGCAATATCAAGCAACGCTTGTCAACGGCGTCCCTTTAACGATATCACAATGACTGAACTGCGTCTGAGCGGCTCCCAGTAAGAGCGGGACCCCACCTACGCTGCGAGTAGGTAGCCCGCCGAGAGTTTGTGGGTTTGCTCGCTGTTCGCAGTTGTCATACGTTTGAAACTTTGCTTAGGGATATCAGTATGTTTTCTTCGTACGTTTGCGTCGTGCTTGGAGCTGACATAGCGAATGGCGCCAAACGTGTGCCACGTGTCCACCTCAGGGTTGACTATTGATGCAACAGTTGCATGTATGTAACATGTAACACTCAACAGACATTGAGTGTTATGTAACATTGTAACATGTATGTAGCATTGTAACACTCAACACACATTGATTGTTTATGTATGTAACATTGTAACACTCAACACACATTATGCCCCAGTTGTGCAGGCAGGCATGTTGAGGATGAAAAGCATGTTATGTTTGAGTGCTATTGGTATTATGATCTGCGTGAGCGCTTTCGCAGACTGTATCGGGGCACTGGGGGTCCCAGTGACCCGGCCTGTATGTTGCGCTTGATGAATCACTCTGATCAAGCTGCAGTTGCTAGACTAGTTCATTTGATCGACTTGCGACATCAGGAGCCGCTTTGCGATCTGATGTATGATGACTACCAAGATGAGCTCTGGTAGTGCTTGAGGTTTTCTTTTTGCTTCTTGTGTTCTCTGGTCCGCTTGGTTGCTTTGCCGCCCAATGAGCCTGTCATTGGCTCCCCAAACGGGCGAAGTTACTGGTGTGAGAGAGAAGAGGGGTTACACGGTGTGCACAGGCAACTACGTTGCAACGAACACCCGAAAATCTGGAACGTCGCAGATGACTCAGCAAAACAGGCTGTCACTCAAGGAGACTCACCCCAGAAAGTCTCTCTGTGTGTGTAACTTGACATATGGCCTTGCAGGCAAAGCCGTCAGTCACAGCACACGCAGTGTTGATGCTAAACAAAGGCAGGACTAGTGTAAACAGTGTCGGTGACAGCAAGCTGCACTTTATGCAGTGCAGCGGGCGGGCTGAACCCACAGAACAACACCCACCAGCAGCAACACAGCCTGGCAGGCGGTGGTCTGAGGCGACAAACTGGGGAGAGAGAGCAGAGGACAAGCCAGCTGCTGCAAGGGCCGCACAACTACATGTTGCAGCAGCGATATGGCAACTCACAGCTCCTGCAAAGCAAGACGGCTAGCTCTGGCATGTCAGAAGCTCACAGAGAAAGCACGTACACACAGTGAGAAGAAGGCCATCACCGCCGCACCACACACAAACCATTGCCACGCAACACAGTATGCCAGGCAATAAAAGGCTGTTGTGTGAGCAGCCGATTTCTATACCGTGACGGCACCCTAGCCGTAGCAGCAAAGTCCGCAAGTGCATCCCAAAAAGCACCTACTGCTGCTCTCACAACCACTTGCTCCACCAGCTGGGGTACCCCAAGGTCACTTGACACAGCCCACGCTGCCCTGCGGCCTTTCTCAAAAGCATGCACTGCTGCAAGACAGACCATGTCCCACACCAACCGATGTACAGCGCTATGAGGGGGGCACGCCAACCATATAGCTCGGCACGGCAGTACAGCACCTGCCGGCAACATGTTGAACGCCCTTAGTTGACTTTCCACCTCACGCCGCACCGCCACAGCAACAGGACATGTCCAAAAATGATGCTCCACCCCAGGCCCTGCAGCAGAACATGCTGCACACGCAGCAGTAGTCTGCATACGTTGAGCAGTAGGGAATGCATCCAAAGCCAAGCGCCACGCCGCTTCCTTGTACATGTTAGCCACCCGCACCTGCCACCAACGAGACAACACCGACTGCACGGCAGGCAGGCTGACTGCCATCGGCAGGGCATCCAGGGCTCTAACCCGAGTAACAAAGGCAGCATGGCGGGGCGCAATGGCATCAAGCGCAGCAAGACGTTGTAGCTTCGTGGCCTCAGCAACCTGCAGATCAGCCAAACGTATAAAACCGTCTGCCCCTGGCCGCTGCCAACCGAAATCAGCACACAACTGTTCGCGCGCAAT
Organism: Tetradesmus obliquus; assembly: GCA_030272155.1. NCBI lineage: Eukaryota > Viridiplantae > Chlorophyta > Chlorophyceae > Sphaeropleales > Scenedesmaceae > Tetradesmus > Tetradesmus obliquus. The sequence goes on along the minus strand of CP126200.1, from coordinate 94,100 downwards.
CAAAATGTCCACAAGAGAAACAGAGGATAATTGTGCAACGCTCGTACCGGCAGCTTGGGCAGCCGCCAGGTGCGCGCGTGCTGCAGTATGCCACACAGACGGCACAAACGACAGCAAATGCTGCACATGCTGCCGAGCCTGCTGCCGATCACCATACTGCGGTCTACTGCGCAGCCACGGGCCCCATATCTCGCGCTCATAAGTGGAGCGCTGAGCAGAAAGCCCTGGCAAGGCACAGACACGTTCAAGTTCTGACAACAGCAACACTGCCTGACCCAAACACTGTAGCTTAGGGAGCTCCAGCAGGCCACACGGCACCACCTGTTCCAAGCCCACCTCCACCTGACGCTGCTGATCAAACCATTGCCATGACTGTACCACTGTAAACAGAGGATTGGCCCACAGCGGAGCCTCCCAGCACAAGCCATCCACGTCCAAAGGCTGGTTGCCCACATGACGCAACGGCGGCAGGGCACGCAAACCCATCGCCAAAACACGCAAAGGCGATGGCAAGCAGGCATCCGCAGGAGTCGCAGGGAAGATATGACGACGGGCACACAATGCAAGGCCCCAAGGGCTCCCAGCAGCAGCGCGTGTGAAACAATCCACAGCGCTACCCCACTGTGTCCACAACTCCCGTCCCACTGTCACCCACGGTGCAGCACCACCCTGCAGGAAGGGAATTGCTTCACAAGCCCAGCAAGACAACAAATGATGATGAACGGGCAGAAGGCCAAACCCACCACACCTAGGATGTGCAGCCATACAGTCCCCAGGGATGCCAGGGGCACGCCTAAGATCATCCTCAGGCCCCAAGCCAGCATCAACAAGCGCTGCCGCCCACCTGCTGAGCTGTTCTGACACATTAGCTGGCAACTGCCCGGCAAACTGCGCTGCATATAGGATGGTGGACAGAGCATATGCATTAGCAGCGAACGCCCTGCCAAACGCAGACAGCTTGGAGATGCGACTGATATTTTGCATGCGGCGATGCACTGTCTCCAGCCTGCCCTCCCAATCCACGCTGCTATTGCCACGCTCACCAAAAAACACTCCCAGGGATTTGGCGCGCTGCACAACCTGCATGCCGCCCACATTCTGCGCTGCCCCACCCGGCGCAGCTGCCGCTGCTGGCTGCCGCCCAACATGCAGCAAACGCGACTTGGACGGGTTCAACCGCTGCCCTGACGCTTCCGCAAAATCCTCCATGCAGCCAAGGAACGTGGGGACATTCGCAATCGACAGCAGAAACACCTCGGCATCATCCGCATACTGTGCTGCTACAAGCTGCTGACTAGCTGCAACAATACCAATGCCGCGCTGCTTCAGGAAGCACAACAACGCCTGTCCAACGAACAAATACAGCAGAGGTGCAAGGGGGCAGCCCTGACGCACCCCAGCCTCACACTTGTAGAAGGGGCTGCAAAAACCATTTGCTGTGGCACATGTGTATGTCTCCGTCAGCAGAGCTTGCATCCAGCTGACAAAACCCTGCCCTACACCCAGTGCTTGGGCCACATCATACAGCAATGAGCGATCCACAGTATCGTAGGCTTTCGCAAAATCAGTGAAAACAACTACCGCCATCTGCCGCTGCTCATGCAGTAGAGCAGGTAGCATTTGCAGCAGCCTGATGCTATCGCCAATATGCCGATGCTGCAAAAATGCGGACTGCGCAGGGTGTATAACATCGCCTGCCTCTGCCAGCAGCCGGTTAGCAAGTAGCTTAGCTAAGATGCGGTAATCATAGTTGAGCAGCTGGATTGGACGATAAGCAGCAGGATCTGCTACCTCACCACCTGGCTTCAGGACAGGCAGTATGACTCCATCCAGAAAACCGGCCGGGACGCGCTGAACCGCGCCAATTGCTGAGTATAGCGCTGCTAGCAACGGCGCCATCTGCTGCTTATAGTACCTATAGAACTCTCCAGGCACCCCATCCAGGCCCGGCGACTTGCCCGGGGCGGTGCGGGAGATGGCGACACTGACTTCCTCAACTGCCACCGCCGCTGCCCCAAGCCTGCCAGCTGCTGCAGCATCAAGGCGCTGGGAGTACTGCGCTACCGCCTGCAGGACAGCCTGCCGTTCTGCCTGCTGCACCTGTGGCGCCACAGTGAGCGCGGCATAGCGCTGGCCGATGATACGCGACAGGCTGACACCATCTCGCACTAGGTGCCCAGTGCCAGGGGCGCGCGGACCTGCGATGTATGTAGCGCCCTTGGGGGGTTTGAGAAGAGGGATTACACGGGAGAGAGGTCTGTTACAGGGGTGAGCAAGCTATCGCCCTAGAGCGAGTCACTTGCCCCTCTTTCAGCTCACATATCATGAGAACCCGATAGCAAGCCACAAGATGTAACCAAGATAAACTCCAGAGGCATCTTGCAGCCCCTACCTCCCCATAAACCAACAAGTACATGCAGTGCAGCATGTGCGAAGTGCAGCACGAAAAGCAGCAGGGTGCTCAAAGCACAGGGCACAAAACGCACAAGGGAAGGCAGGCATGGTCCAAACAGCAAGCGGGATGCACAATGGTGCTGCTTACCATAGGTGTTTGGCATGATTGCACCAAGGCACTGATGTACACACCAGACTGCAGCAAGCAGGAGCACGCGGGACCGACAGGAGACACTGCACGTGACATGCAAACTAAGGTGCTACTGCTTCTGCAATCCTCATGGCTGACAAGCACAGAAGCACGCAATGCGACACACAGAGCTGGAAAATCAAGCACAGTGACACACGACATGCAACATGGCCTTGCCAGAAAGTGGAGATTGGACAACTACTGACAGCACATCATGTAAAAGCAGGAAGGTCAACCAGAGCGGGGCGCCAGTACAATACGCAGCTGTGCTGGATCAGATCGCAAGAACGGGTGATCTCCAGGCACCGCAACACGCCAATGAGCCGGCGCAGCCTCCATTGCCACAAAATCAGCAAGCAATTCCCAAAACCGCAAAACCGCCTGCTGCTTCGCCTCCTGTAACACCTGCGCTATTAGTTGCTGTCGCTGTTGTTGTTGTTGCAGCAGCTGCTGCTGCCTACGCTGCTCAACCAGCTGGTTATGCTGTTGCTGCGCAGCAGTGAGAGCTGCAGGCTGAAACACATCTGTAATAGGTACCTGCCATTGCGGCGGCGGCGTAGACGGCCGCGGCGCAGCAGGCGCGGGCGGCGGAATGTGCAGCGTGTTAGCCTGCCGTCGGCCAACATCCATGGCATTCAGAGCAGCTAAACAAATAACCCCCCAAACACCCTGGTGGAGCCGCTTAGGGCCGGGAGGCCGCTGCATCAACCAGACATGCCGCATAGCAAGCGGCGGGCGGCCTGCAGCCCGCGTACACCATGTTGCAGGCAACGCAGACAGCAGGCTGTCAATCACCGCTACCGCAACTGGGCACTCCCAAAAATGGTGCACCAGACCAGGGCACGCAGCGCTACACATGCATGTATCATGCTGCTGGTGCGTGCGCTGCGACGTAGGCAAGCCATCCATGATCAGCCGCCAATACGTCTCCTTGTACGCATTATCCCAGCGCATCTTCCATAGTGCGCCCTGGGCGGCCGCCACACATTGCAAACCACGAGTCAACGCCGCGGGCGGGGCACCCGCACCGATCGCAACACTGACAAACCTAGTGCGCCGCTCCTGGCGCTCAGCACGCAGGGGACCAAGCTGCAATGAGGTAGCTTCACGAACAGACAATTACACGGTGTGCACAGGCAACTACGCAGACCTGCGATGTATGTAGCGCCCTTGGGGGGTGTAACTTCCAAAATGTGAGTGGCCCGGGATGCCTTAAACCTCGTCCACCTAGCGCAGCGGTGAGGGCAGTGGATTAGGAGGAGGAAGGTCGTGGGTTCGAGCCCAGCGCCAGGAGCTTAGGGAATTGACGGTGCAGAAGGATGCCGTGCATTGGCTAAGCGGAGGAGGGCTGGTGTACGTGCAGTCAGGATTAAGGGTTGCTCGCCAGAGTGCAGCTTGCCAGTGCGCTAGAGTCACTGGCCGAATCCGGATGAGGGTTGTGGGTCAAGTGGTTGCCCAATGATGCCTATCACAAAACAGACTGCAGACTGAACCCTAGAGGCAATTTGATATGAACGTTGCTTGTCATTTAAATACGTTTAAACATATTTCGAGTGCATTACTGATATTGAAGTTGTGTTCCCGACGCCTTTAAGCGAGTCGCACTTCTCCACAAAGCGCAGCAATGGTCCTACAAGTCTGAACACGCGATTAACCCAAAATGCACAGTAACCACATGTGTAATGGATGATAAACTGATGTGTTTGTGCAAAAATGCACACCTACTGGAAAAATGCAACTTGCGTCAAAAAGTGTAATTCTGCTGAGAAAATGCAAGCCATGCCAAACTGTGTATCGGATCCATGTAGGTGCAACAAGGTAAAGCATGCACCTGTACACAAACTACATTACTTAGAACAATACATAGATTGGCTGAGCAGGGAACCAAGCAAGGGAATCGTTTCCCCTCTCAAGGTGCACAGCTTAGACCATACGCCTGTCATGTAGGGGGGTCAAACAAGGGAAACGTTTCCCCTCTCAAAAGTGCACATGTTAGACCATAGGCTGGTCCTGTAAGGGGGTCAAGCAAGGGAAACGTTTCCCCTCTCAAAAGTGCACAGCTTAGACCATAGGCTGGTCATGTAAGGGGGTCAAGCAAGGGAAACGTTTCCCCTCTCAAAAGTGCACAGCTTAGACCATAGGCTGGTCATGTAAGGGGGTCAAGCAAGGGAAACGTTTCCCCTCTCAAAAGTGCACAGCTTAGACCATAGGTTGGCCATGTAGGGGGGTCAAGCAAGGGAAACGTTTCCCCTCTCAAAAGTGCACAGCTTAGACCATAGGCTGGCCATGTAGGGGGATCAAGCAAGGGAAACGTTTCCTCTCAAAGTGCACAGCTTTATAAAGTGTGTGCCCCTGACCTGGCAATCAGCAGCACACCATAAACAACAAACCTTGGTAACATACCATTCACAGAGGCTTGACCCCTGAAAGTTTGCACCAACACCTGCATGCAACAATTACACCAAAAAAGCGATTTAATGTCAACTGGAGCTGCACGGACGAGCCAACATCAGAACGCACAGTGTGCCCACCAAAGCACTTGCTGTAGGCACCAAAGTTAGCTTGCTGCCTCGTTACCGCTCATTTGCTGCAGATAAGCAACATCAAGCGATACATGCACAACCAGCAGCACACAGCAGTGTGTGCACTGATGTGAGTCATGCAACATGGCACAGTGATGCAGTGCAAATAGCACCAAAAGAACGTTGGGACCATACAACAGCAAATCGACTCTGGCAGCCTGCCACAGTGGAAGCCAAGCCAGCAACAAAGCACATCCTATTGCTGTTGTTGAGTAGCTACAAAAGTGCAAAGCATCCATGCAGTAACCGCATGCACATACACGTACAAAGTGCAAAGTGGCTGCATCATCTTGCCCACAGCGATGCAATGCACGCCACAAAGTTGCTGAATGGTGCACTGTCTATCACAACATTGCCATGTGTTGCTGAATGCCACATGCAGGACCAGTATGGACGACTCAGAGGCTGTGGGGGACGCCATTCATCCTGACACAGCATGCCTGGCATGTGGCGAGCAGAGCAGCCCAGAAACCTTGCTGATATGTGACAGCTGCAGCCAGGGATTCCACCTGGGCTGCTTTGGGCTTACAACCATCCCTGAAGATGAGGAATGGCAGTGTCAGGGGTGCGGTGAGCTGCAGCGCCTTGCAATGGGTCAGGTGGTAGTTTTGGAGATGCCGCAAAGCCTGTATGCTGAAGGCCAGGACCCCCACTTCACCCAGGGCATGTTCCAGGGGACCATCAAAGCGTTGGGGGAAGTGCTGCCGGGCATGCTGCGCAAGGTGCAGCTGGTTGTTGAAGATGCGCCACTGCCAGGCAGCCTAGCGTTCTACAGCAGCAGCACGCACAAGCGCCTCAAGCGCTTCCCCAGTACCACCAAGGAGCTTGCACAGCAGCTGTACCAGCGTACAGGGTCTGAGCTGTGCACAGTGACTGTGGCCAGCGGGCGCTTTGGCATGTTTGGTAGCTGCGCTGCAGCAACCAACAAGGCCACTGAAGCCTGGCTTGTCGGCCCCACTGCAGAGCAGCGCACTCTGCAGGCGCTTGCTGGCCCAGCAAAGCAGCTCTACCTGCTGAGCAGCAGTGGCAGCAAGGAGGGGCACAGGCCAGTCAGCACAGGGGCAGCAGAGCATGACAAACAGCAGCAGCAACAAACAGTTCCCATGCAGACATCACCACCCCCACCCCCACAACAGCAGCTGCATAAAGGACAGCAGCAACACATTCAGCACTCAGCAGGACTGTCCACAGGTTCAAACATACCACCAAATCAGCCTGTGGCCCCCATGGCAGCAGCACCTGCCTACATGCCCTGGCCTCAGATTGGACCAGGTGCAGAACCACATCAACTGCCCAGCCAGACAGCCTACCCCTCAGTCCCATGGCCATACATGGTACCCCCTGCACAACCATACGGGGTGCCAAACCACCCAGCAGCGCATCATGCAGGAGCACCACGCCTGTGTTTGCATAGTGCCCTGGCTGACTGGGCAGGCCTGGCCACCGTGTGCTGCTTGCTGTGTGATGGTGTACGCCTTAACCTGGACGCCACCGCCTGCAGCCATGGTACCGTGCACATGCAGACCGGCGAGAGCTGTGGGAAAGGTGCTTGCTGGCAAGTGTCATGGGCAAAGGGAAAGCTGGCGGGCATAGTGTCAGGGCGCTTTGAGCTGCTTTGTCAGCCACATGCACATCTGGCCTGGCACATGCCATGGAACAACTGCTTTTGCGTTGCCATGTACCATAGCTCTGCCTGCCATGTGCATGACGGTGTTGATGATCACACAACCTGCTGTGTGGGCAGCTGCTCACCACAGGTCTGTGAGCATGCGCTCCAGGCGCCGTAGCTGCCTTGGCAGTCGACTGCATCAGTCAGGGGCACACAACAGGTTTGTGTCAGCAGAGCAATAATTCGTGGTTTTGAACTAGATACTGGTGCACAGCAATGCCTTGAGTGCATGATTCACTGCATGCAATGCGTGAAAAGGGACATGTGAATGCCTCTCACACTCTTTCAGCAGGCCCAGCATGTCTGCACTTGGATGCCATATCTTATACAACGGCACCCACCATGGTGCACACACTGATGTATACCCTATCATGTACACTACGTACATCCGCGGCTTGCTGTGGGCACTGCTAGTCTGATACCCTGCTGCAACACGCAGTGCAGCCAGCAGGGCACTGCTGCCTGCGCCTCACCTCGGCAGTTGCCCTGCACGCAGCTGCCACCAGCAAGGCATGTGGTGCCGTCTGCCTTGTCAGTGGCGGCAGGACACTGGCCAGTGGCTGAGTTGCACGCTCCGGCAATGCGGCAGCTGCCAGCTTGTGCAGCGCAGTCGACAGCTGCACACAGGTCTGCAGCATGCAGGACAGAGTGGCAGCGGTTATTTTCTGCGCTGGACTCTGCTGATCTTCAGGTGCTTCTTCCTTTTAAGATTCCAAACAGAACGAAATCAACACAGATATCTAAAATATCCAGATTTGCACTGCTGCAGCGCTGCCGTTGCCTCACCTGTGCAGGTGCCGCGCAAGCAGATGCCCTCAGGGCATGTGGTGCCGTCTTCATTGTCGGTGGTGCCGACACACAGGCCGATGGCGGGGTTGCATGTCCCAGCAATGCGGCAGCTGCCAGCTTGAGCAGCGCAGTCGACGTTGTTTGCAACACACAGGTCTGCAGCACGCGGGACAGAATGTCAGCAATTGGATACTACGCTTGACCCTGCTAATCCTCACGTGCTTCTTCTTGTCATGCAGTAAAGCAACCGACATATTTGGTGTTTATAATTCCCCAACAGTCGCATGCTGCACGCGCCTTACCTGTGCACGTGCCGCCCAAGCAGCTGCCAATGGGACATATGGTTTCGTCTTCCTTGTTGGTGGTGCCGACACACAGGCCAGTAGCTGGGTTGGAGGTGCCAGGGTTGCGGCAGGTGCCAGCTTGCGCGACACAGTTGACGTTGTTCGCAACACACAGGTCTGCAGCATGCAGGACACAGCGTTAGCGGCTGGATCTGAGCTTGACCCTGCTGATGGTCATGTGCTTCTTTCTTGTCCTGCTTCGAAAGCATCACACATCTATTGCATATGCACATTAGTCAGGGCAGCAGCGCTGCCTCGCCTTACCTGTACAGGTGCCACCCAAGCAGCTGCCAATGGGGCAAATGGTGCTGTCTGTCTTGTTGGTGAAGCCACACAGGCCTGTGGCAGGGTTGCAGGTGCCAGCGATGCGGCAGCTGCCAGCCTGCGCTGCGCAGTTGACTTTGTTCGCAACACACAAGTCTGCAGCATGCAGGGCACAGTGTGAGAGACTGGCCCAGTCTCACAGATCGAACCTGTGCTTGACCCTGCTGATGGCCCCATGCTTCTTTCTTGTCAGGTTTTGGACGCTACGCACATATTTTGCATATGCGCTTCAATCAAGGAAGCAACGCTGCCGCGCCACTCCTGTGCAGGTGCCACCCAGGCAGCTGCCAATTGGCCCCATTGCAATAGGGCATCCACATCTATTGCATATGCACATTAGTCAGGAGTGTTCCTTGAAGCAGCGCTGCCCTGCCTTACCTGTACAGGTGCCACCCAAGCAGCTGCCAATGGAGCAAATGGTGCTGTCTGTCTTGTTGGTGAAGGCACACAGGCCTGTGGCTGGGTTGCAGGTGCCAGCGATGCGGCAGCTGCCAGCTTGCGCTGCGCAGTTGACTTTGTTGGTGACGCACAGGTCTGCAGCACGCAGGGCAAAGCCGTCACAGCAGGATCGCGTCAGCCTCTTGCCTCAAGCATATGCTGCTGCTTTCCAAGAGCACACATCAGGCATCAACATAAAGCACACACAGCTGCAGCACTGCCCGCGCCTCACCTGTGCAGGTGCCGCCCAAGCAGCTGCCAGTGGGGCATACGGTGCCGTCTGCCTTGTTGGTGGTGCCGACACACAGGCCAGTGGCTGGGTTGCACGTGCCAGGGTTGCGGCAGCTGCCAGCTTGCGCTGCACAGTTGACGTTGTTTGCAACACAATAGTCTGCGGCAGCAGGAAAATGCTTGAGCGCTTATGGAGTTTGTTGGCCTCAGCAGAAATCGAATCGCAGCTGCTTGCTGTGTGCCAAAAGCAAGGACAGAGGCCATATCAGGAGGTGCAGCCACAGCAGGAAAAGTTGAGGAACAGTAGCAAACTGCGTGGATGCCTACAGGCAGTCGCTGTTAATGTGTATAAGGATAGGGATGTCTGGCAACAGAGAGGTCAGGCTCAAGCCAAGCCTGTCAGTATCCTTCGCCAACATACACACAGAAGAGCAGCTGTGTATGCATAAAACATGCAGCATACATATGTATCACCGGTGCATCCCCCTGGAGCACACTCACTGGGCTCGCAGCTCCCCACAGGCTTGCTCCACGCCAGCCTCTTCACAGCGTTGATGCTGCACGCAGACGTGGGTGCTCCGCTGCTGCCTGGCTTGTACTTGTCAGGGCAGGTGGCAATGCAGCTTTTTCCGATGGGTGTGTTGCGGCAGGCGTCGTCCCAAGCGCCAAGCTCCAGCGGAGGTGGCAGGCCGATCCCAGAGCAGCTGGCTGCAGTGAGATGACAGCGCAGCACAGGTTAGTGTGAAGAATGCAGTATGCATGCACTGCGCAGTGCAGGATCAGCTGTGATATGTTTTTGAGGCCGTCGCATGTTCGTACGCTACTGGCGCAGCAAGCGCGGTTGCAGTACTGCAGACATGTGTTTGCTGCCATCACGTGGCCAGACGAGATCGTTGCGACCTTGCTTGTACTGTGTGTTTTGTTGGCGTGTTTGGTGTTGATGGGTGTGCACTCAGCCTGTCAGTGCAATTCCGTAGTACGTAGATTCGGCACACACAACCAGCGCCAGCGGAATATGCAGTATTATTAGTACAAGACAGCCGCTTCCGATGCTAGGGCTTAAACTTGTGGAGCTGTGAGGCTCTGCAACTGGAACACAGCAACACGCTGCTGCGCTGCACTCACTTGGTTCAGGGGTTGGCACGCAGACGCCGATCTCCACAAAGGTCTGTGTGCCAAACATGCACTGCGATGCGGAGGCGCACTTGAGCTCGCAGATGCCGCCACAGCCGTCCTTGACTGCTGCGCCGCATTCGCTGAGCGGCTTCACCTGTGCATTGCTGGTGCAGGTTGGGTGCAGCCGCAATGGCAAAAACACACAGATGCTCAACAGCAGTTGGCAAGTGCTATAGATGTAAGAATTGAATGAGAGCATGCTGTGTCTGTCGCACATGGAGGGCTAAGCAAAAGCGTGTAGATAAGGCCAGCTGGATTATACGCCTTACGGCGCATGGTGGCCGTGATCAGCAATGCAAGTCGTACTGCATGTTGCACAAACCATACAATGAATTCTTGATGCAGCTGAAGGAGGTTGAAACAACAGGAACATGCAGTCTGTTGGTGCCAATTCTGCATGAACAGTGGATGTGCATGGTCCGCTGGATGGTGAGCCATGGACCAAAGTCAGGGCTGGCCACACCAGAACTGCTCTCGTGCTGGTTCAAGTTTACCACTGGAATTGCCTTTAGAAGGCAGCAAAACTTTGTGAAAATGTTATACGAATGTTTTGCCCGGAACAGAAACGGAGATGAACCTCACCTTGCACTTTGCTTCTGCTACACAGGTGCCATTGCGGCACTGCAATGGTGTGGTGGCGTTCTTGATTCCCGCAGCGCGTTTTCCAATGCTGGCGCATGTAAGAGTGCAGACACCCCCGCAACCATCTGCAGGTCAAATGCAGCAGCAAGTGTAAGCAGAGAATTGGCTGCTAGCTCTCAACAATGCATGTCCCATCACACAGCTAATTCGCCATCTGTTTGCTGGTGCACTTCAATTGCTCTGCTCTTTTTCATCCAACAGGGTGCAGCAAGCTCTTTGCATATAGCGTTCATTGCACATAGCGTTCTGCTAACAGCTGACCAAGCTGGCAGCAAGCACTGCACGGAGGAAGGGGTACATGCATGCAAGTCGTGGCACAACCTGCATGTCAGCATGCCGCTACAACAGCACATGGCATGCCACATCTGTAGGCAGATGCTGCATGTTCAGGTCGCGCTGCTTGTGAACTAGCCACCATTGCAACTGGGCTGGATGAATGGAGCATGCATTTAGTACTTGATTCCAGGGTCGCAGCAACCTGCTGCGATGATTTGCACTCAAGTCGAGTAATCAGTCTCACCTGAGACAGGCCCACACTGGCCGCCCAAGGTAACAGCAGATGTGTCGCGGCATGTGGGCTGCAAATCAACCACAACAAATTCGTTTTATGTCGCAGAATGAAGAGGGTTGCAGGCACAAGGTCTACCATGGTGACTGTCCTGCCAGCATCTCAGGCTCAGGTGCTGCCAGCTGGCAGATTCCAGCGAGAAGCGTCAAAGCTAGAAGCATGTGGCTGCAGCGCAGCTGGTCCCAAACACAGCAAACGAGAACTGGTGTGTCGCGACACAAGGGCAGTTGATACAGAGCATCATATTGGCGGCTGCAAAGTCTGACGTAGCTAAGAACGCGCAGATGCGCAGCGCTGTGGAAGCGTCTGTAGTAACAGCCAGTGACAGCCAAGTGAGGAAAGTGCATGCTGCAGATGCTTATGACCTGGTTGCCTGCAGGGCGTAGCAGCATCAAAAGTGCTGCAGCTTGAATTTGAACACGTTCAAGCTGATGAGACCTATACTGTACTCACCACGCAAAACGCGGCTATGCAGTCGTCTGGCGAAGTGCTGCCTCGTTTGGGGCTGCTGCTTCCAGGTGGGCATGCCGTGCTGTGACGGCAGCAACAGGCGCAGCAGCAGCAACAGCAGCAGCAGCAGCAGCAGTGATCCAGCTGCAGTGCGTGCAAGCCTCGAGTAAAGGATGCTGGCCCTGGCCTGTGCAAAGTCACACAGCCAAACACAGTCCACACAGTACTGCAGCCCCATACAGCACACAACATTGCTTGGGCACGGCAACTGCAAGTCGCCTGGCCTTCGCAGATCATACAGCGACTTCAGGTTGCATAGTGCAGCAAGCTCATGCTGTGAGACAGCGAAGGGCGTAACAGGTGATGTTGGCAGTAACAGGCCCTAGAGACCCTTAGGGACCAGGTACCGGTTTCACGAGTCAGCCGGTGCGTCAAAAAGAAAACATGTTATCGCTGATCAGCTGGTGTGAAGTTGCTCGCACCAGTTGATGTTGGCAGCCACAGGGCCCCCAGGCGACCAGGTGTCAGCAGGGCAAGCTGTGCACGGCAGCGGCCCAGCGTGCCCAGGCTTGCAAGCTGCATAGAGCAGCAGCGCAGCAGGCAGCAGAACATCAAGCATCAAAAGCAGGGCAGGCAGTCGAAGGGCCCAACATCCTGGTGTGATAAACCAAAAATGGAAGCACCAACGTCATTGGCTTGTGAAAGAGCAGCTGTGCAGTTTACGCATGGGTCTATCACCCACCGCCTCAAATGCCAAATGAAGTAAAACAGCACCACACGATCGTATTTGTCGTGCTCACATGTACAACTGGCGCTGCCTGTCCCGTTGGTGGTGGATGCTCCAGGGCAGGCAGTACAGGCCGGGCCGGTGTTGTTGGTGGTGAAGAATCGGCCTCCTGGTGAGAAGGAGCCAACTGGGCATGCGAGGCAGGAGGGGGTGGTGGTAATGGTTGCTCCGGTGGCGCGATTGGTGGTGGCAGTGGTGTTGAAGTACCTCCCAGGACGGCAAGCTGGCAGGCAGCAGCGCAGCAAGTGTGCAGCAGCAGCAGCAGCAGCAGCAGCAGCAGCAGCAGGAGGGTTGCAGAGTCTGGTGGATTGTTCATTGTACGCAACAGTCAACCCACATGGTGGTGCAGTGCTAAAGTGCAGAGCAGTGGAGTGCGGAACTGCGGAAGTGCAGTTCTGTGCAGTGCACTGCAACAAAAAGCAATGCAGCAGAATGAACCGCAGTGCCGTGCAGCACAACGCGATGCAGTACATTGCAGTGCCATGCACAACGGGTGTGAAGAGGATCACATTGCAGTGCCATGCACAACGGGTGTGAAGAGGATCACAGAGCTGCTGTAAGGACTTGTATGTCCTTGTGTACTCTTCATTGGCTGTGGTTTGCACAGTAGCTGCAGCAAAGCATGGCAGGGCAGGCGCTCACCGTTGCAGGCTGTCGAGCCGCTGGAGGTTGGCGTCATGCCCATATGGGCATGCATGCTGCTGCATGGGGAGCAGCGCTGGCTCAGCCCTGGCTCTGGCTTGAAGCTGCCCACAGGGCATGCTGCGCAGGTGGCATTGGAGGCGCGGCTGGCCTGGTGGCCGGCCCTGCAGCACACACAGCGGCGGCGAGCACGCGCCCCCCCTGCCTCACACACCAGGCAGTTGGCGGCGCACTGGGTGGTGAAGGCCGATGCGTTGACGCCAGGTGGGAGGTTGCTGACGTCGCAGAGGTCAGCGGCGTCGCGTTTGGTAGGTGGTGATGGTGACGGCGTTGAGCTCTGCAGGTCCCTGGAAGCCTGTGCCACGGGGAGGCTGGGCTCTGGCCAGGCGACAGACAGTACGACTGCCAGCAGCAGCAGCAGCTGCCGCCACTGCGGTCCATGGCTCAAGGTTGTGGCAGGCATCATGTGCACGATTTGACTGGGGTGTCCAATGTCACAGGACCTGCATAAGCACAGCGTGGGCAGCAGGTACAGCAGCTTGACGTGCAGCAGTTTGAACCGAACTCAGTCAGCAGCAACATCGCTGGAGCTAGCTGCAGCTGTGTCCCAACTGCAGCATGGGTGTTGTGGCATTGCTGCACACAGACAGGAGTGAACGAGGGTTGCTGTTAATATGCAGCTTTTCATCAGCCAGCGCACTTGCCGGACACTTCGCAGCTGGTTGCTAGGGGCAGCAGGTGCAGCACGCGCACTGGCCACCACTCCCGGGGAGCAGCTGCAACTGCTTCCGCGTGTGCACAGCAAGCTCAGTTATTTGCCTATTTGTAGCATTACAAAGCATTAGCATGTACATGTTACTGTATGCTGGCGCCTCACCAGTGGCCGTACGGGGAGGACGGCAAGTTCCAGCGAAACTCACTTCTACCGCTGTCAGTGCTTGTGGATGCACGATCGACGTGCGCAGTTGGTTAAACTGGTGCATTAAATGATTCTTATGAATATCGTGTGAGTTTATCTAGATCGGTGCTGACTGCTTGCCGAACTTCGATTAAACAGAAACGATTCCACACAGGATAAGGTTCAGCTGAGCACTCGTGTCTGCAAGCCTACTTGACATCACATATCGAGGCTTTTGAGCAGTTCAGCCGCACGCGGTCTGTCATTTCGGTGCATCGGGTGACCCGGAGCCATCGCATCACCTTGTAGTCAGCAGACACTATGGTCACCAGGCTGTCAAGTTGCACGTCAAGGCACGTCAAGGCACGTCAAGTTGCCACAAACCGCGTCAAGTTGGCGGGTATGCGCGTCCAGATGCACATCCAGTCGTCATGCAACTGGATTTGAGCTGCTGCTGGGAGGGCAAATGTTCACTGAAGGCCCGATTGCCGCAGTAGACAACACACACAGATAAAACAAGCGTCAAGAACATGTATTTCGCTGATTAGGCTGCCTGTTCCTGCTTGAAATGCCGTAGGGTTTGTCAGGACCGAAGCAGCGTCGTCTCCTCTAACACAACTCAAAAAAGATGCCTAACTGCAAAAGCGTTTAGGACAATGGGCTAGAACGTGCTTCAACGTGCAGGCAGGTTTGTCACCGCATCAAGTTACCATCACGGCGGTCGCTGACACGCCCGCTGCCACATTTCAGGTATATTAAGTTGCCTAAAAAGGCGACTCAGGGAATTTGCGCGCGAACAAAGCATCGTGTCCACAGCCACGGCCCCTACGCTGAGCCCATGTCACAGAGATAGACGTGCGAGCGCGCATCTGTGTCTGATCAAACGTTTTCATTTCGTTTGCATCATTTCTGCTGATTAGCTTGTGCTTTTTGGGGTTTGCTAACAGCAACAGCTACATATGTTACAGTACAAACACGAAGACAGGTGGCGAGGTAAATAATGATATGAGGGCAAGCACGCAATTCAACTGAGCTATGACAACCACTTTGATGCATAGTAGGGGTGTTTTCCTGAGACGTGATGCACTCTGTAGCTTTAATGCTGCTGCAACATACTGCAAGCTCGCGCAAGCGTCCGCGAGCAGTTCTTTATCATCAACACGGTCATTAGACAAAACACCATCCAGTTATCTACGTGCTCCAGATTCATGCGGGTGCTGGCCGATCGAGCAGCAGAAGTATGTGCAGCAGTAGCCAGCTGTATGATGGATCCTGCAGGTTGCTGAACGCAGGCTTATGCGTGAGAAGCTGCTCTTGGTTCTCTTGCAACTACGTGCCAACCCTCCATGGCACGATGGGCAACAGGCGGACCAGCTGCAGAAGGAACAGAGCAGTTTGCAGGCAGCAGCTGCTGCTACATGTGAAGCTGTTGCCAACAGCCGCAGCAATGCAGCCGTTTAAAACGGCTGCGGCACGGACACCGTGAGTGAACTACTGTTCGCAGTGACAGCAGTGTCAGCCTTGTCGTCAGAGTGCTGGATGCCCATCGGTCTTCACCAGGTCCAGCTATGCATCGCCACCACATATGTGGTCACCAGCGCTGCTGTCGCTGCACGCAGGCTCCAACAAGTCACCTGAATATCAGACTTGTGTCTAAGGTATGTCAGGAGGACTCCCTGGGAAAGGATCGTAGTCAAATGCAGCACCCACTGCACCTTTTGGGCCACACAGCGCAACCTCTAGAATTATGTTCATCAACCTGCAGGACATCCAGCAAAATTGCTTTGGCGCTGTTGCAGTCATGTTCCTCCCCCACACAGCTGCTACAACTGCTGACAGTTTGCTTTGCTGTGGTGTGCAATGCAGAGGAATTGCCACGCCACGCCTGGGACGCGCCATGGTTGGCAGGCATACAGTAAGGGTCATCCTCCACTACAACAACCAGCAGTAAGTAGTACGGCGAGGCAGACGCATGGACATTGGATTCTGAACACCACTCGGGTGCCATGCATGCCAGGTGCTGCTGTACACTGCTGTGCTCAACAACACCGGGCGTTGATCTTCCTTGTTGCATCTTCTTCAAGTACGGAAAGAGAGCCGTGATTTGCTTTTTGCAGAGTGCTTTGCCAAAGTGTACAACACTGCCTGCAGAGCGCTGCAAACACACCTCACCTGCTGGCATGCATGCAGTCACCGCAGTGCTGCACTTGTTCACACAAGTCATCCAGCAGAAACCACCTGCATGGTTCGGTACGTGATTGCAGGGTGCATTGCACTGCCTGATCAAGTGCAGCAGCAGGCAGTGCCGCATTGGGCTGACCTCTCGGCACGAGGTTTCTCTCTGGTGCCACCAGAGGGCACGGTGCCCTGCTGGCAGGGCACACATGCAGCGTCACTAGAATGGCAGCATGATGCGGCTGGCGCACTTCTGGTGAGCACCCTAGGCGAAAGGCTCAAGCAACTTATGCTAACAATGTGGGATGCACCAGATGCTGGTCTTGGCGCTGTAGGAGTAGCCCGCAATCATGAGGCCGTGCTGCACCAGGATCTTTGTACAGCAGCGCTGCTGTAGCGCTGCTAGCAGCGCCTTCCATTGAACACAGGATTGTTTACAAGCTGCGCAGCTGCGCCGGTAGCCGGGTTGTGTCAGCTGCGTGGTCGCCACACCAGATTCGGAATTGCACTGAGGCAGTGTTCAGTGTTTCTTGATTAGCAGCTGCAGGTGATGGGCATTGCACGCATGCATTTCAAAAACTGTCCTGTCAAACACTGTCGCTGTTAACAAATGCCACACTCTGCTGCCAGCGAGTCACAAAGAATGTTGCTGTGTCTCTGCGCGCCACCGCAGGGGCGCAACTTGGCAACTGATGCCACGGTCCAGCCATCCATGGAACAGATGCTGCAGCCTTGGCAGAAACAGGGTACAGGCACCAGCGTTGCATTCGCAAATGCAGGGCGGATCTTCATGGTGGTCAAGAGCACCTCAGCTCACAGCGTTGTAGCAGTTTATGTCTGCACAGGTGGTTGGCACATCAGCGCATGTCACTGCCAGAGACATGATGGGGAGGGCAATGCGGTCAGCGCACTGCTGCTCTACTGGTCGTGTTATTTGTCCTGCATTTTGTTTGTGTTGTATTGCAGCAGCTGGCTGCTTGGTTGCATTCAACCACCTTAGCAGTTGCAGCTGCAGTGACAAGTCACCAGGAGGTCGACAGCGCCAACTTGAGTTTTCGGAGTCGTCGTGCTGGCTTCAAAACTCGTTTCTTGCATCATATATTCATTATTTGATACCCTTTATTGCAGTTTCGCGCACTGTAACAGAGTCCACTTGCACGTCCAGTTTGCTTTCTCGACGTCCAGTTGTCAACTGGACGTCGCCCACGTCCAGTCCCAACTTGACGTGCCACATGTGACGTCCAGTTGCATAGTGTGCAACTGGACGTGCCTTGACCTGCAACTGGACTTGCTGGTGACCATAGTGAGACGTACGCTGTCATGCAATCGGCAGCACTGAGGATCCGTGCATTTGCTTAATATATGTCATCATGTTTGATCTATTGATGCAATTTGCCAGCCGTCAGCGACCATCTACAATTGTGTGCACATAGGTGTGGTAGGATACACCATACTATGATATCATATAGAGTCTATCGATAGACTCTGGCGCTGACGCGCACCGATCGAGAACAAGCTCAGGCGCTAATAAAAGCCAGAATAACGGAACAGCAAAGAACATGACTCTTTCGAAAGCCGAAATGGTGTTGTTTCGTATATTCGTGTGTTCGTCCAGGCACCCAGCCTGGCAGGTCCGGAGTACAGGTTCACCACCCAGCCTGGCAGGTCCGGAGTACAGGTTCACCGTGACACGCCGCACGTGGCATACCACCAGCTACAGTGATGTCGTTCACGGGAACAGAATTTTCACACAAGAATAATTATAAAAACAACTCAGTGAACCTGCTTCTGCCGTCATAGGCTGCCTATGACTTATCAGGTTTTCCTCTGTTGTCTGTTTGTCCAAACTGCACTACAGCAGGTGCACTGCGCATGCATAGGAGCGCCTGTTGCGGTGTACAAGCATTTTTGGTGGTCACCGCCTTAAGTCAAGCTAAAAGGGGTGTTGAACTCTAGGCTCACCGCGCCATCACCAGAGGCACGCTTACCACCATGTTCAATTGAAACTCTGCATCCATTGTAAAGTTTCAGTTGTACAAACTCACTGCGGTTGCATGTCATAACAGCTGATTTGCTGCTTTCAACCATGATTCTAATGCCAGTAGCTAGTCCCAAGTGGTTGCTAAGCAAGTTTTAAGGCTCAGATGGCGGCACGTGTTGCTCGCCTGCAGCTGCTGCGACCACAGCAACGGCACCATCAGCACGCCATGGCCACCAGCAAGCACAGCCACATGGCACGACAGTGCAGCATGCATGGCCAATGCAACTTAGTGCAGCATCATGCTGCAGTGCAGCCTGCTAGTGTGTCACATCACTCATAATTTTACAAAACCAGTCGAAGTCCAGAACCAGACAGCATCCGTCCCTCTCGCACACTCACTCACAGGCAGTCTGTACACGGTCCCTCAGTTCCTGCACTACAATGCGCGCCGCCTCACACCACGCGCCTGTGCAGCAGCAGCTGGTCGCCCGCGCGCGTCACGCGCAGCTGCGCGTCAACAAACGTGACCTCGTAGCTCGCCGCAGCAGCGCCCTCGCCCCGCAGCTGGGTGATCAGCTGCTCCACAGGCACCGCCACATTGTCAAGGAAGGGGCCGAAGCTGCTGCCGGCCACGCGCGTGTTCTCCACCGCCAGGTCAAGGCGCGTGGGTGAGGCCACGCTGAGCCGGCTGCTGGTGACCACCACCCCGCTGAAGCCAGGCCACACGCGCATGCCCACCTGCAAAGCGCAGACAAACACATGTGTGAACGTTAGCCACCATGCATGCCCACCTGCCGCCACGCACAACCACAGAGACACAGTTGCATTGTGCATGTGCTGGTGCCTGGCCTTGTCTGCTCCCAACAATAGCATGTATGCATACATATGTATGGAATGTTGTCCACATCTTGAGAGTCACACAAAAGTAGATTGATGAGCCAAGAGCTGATTGGCAGATTGAAAGAGAAAGGAGGCAGCAGCAGCCGCGGCATCGTGCCCACCTCGCTGATGAGGCTGCCCACTTTGGCAAGCAGAAGCTGGTGCCAGGACCCGCATGGTACTATACCTCTCTCCTGAAGCACTGCTATGCGTCCTTTGCATCCACAGGTGTGCCCACCTCGCTGATGAGGCTGCCGCTGAGCAGGCTGACCGTCTGGTGTGCGCTCAGGATGTCTGCGCCAGGGATGGCGTCCGTGAAGGCAAAGATGGCCTCAGCCAGCTCCTTGCTCTGCACCAGGCCGCCCTGGAAGGCTGCGAAGAAGGGGCTGCGGCAGACGCACATGCACAACACAAGGGGACAGCGGAAAGTCATGCATGGCGTAGTGGAGACGCCGTCTCTGCTGGTCAAGCATCTGGCAGCAGCAGGAGGGGCTGCGACGCATGCAGCAGGCACAGATGCGGCAGGCGCGGCCGAGCAACACAGGCGCAGCATAATGTGGGGCATGGTGAGGTGCGGGCAGGCACCCTGGCCTTGCGGGCATGCTCCAGCAGAGCAGCTGTTGCCACAGCACCTGCAGGTGGGTTGCTGCATGCTGGGCATGACGCTCACCCTGCTGAACGTGCTGCTGCTGAGGCACTGCTGCTGCTTCTGCTGCCTCTGGTGGTCCTACCTGGCCCTGAAGACCTCCTTGTTGGTGTACAGCAGCTCCCAGCGGCCCTCCACGGGCGCAGGCGTGCCCCCAAACGGCGCCAGCCCCGCGCCGCTGCCCTCCAGGCTGGCCACCAGCCGCTCCACCGCCTCCTTGTCAGCGTGGCCGGCCAGGCGGCCCCTGTCCAGCGCGGCAACCAGCTCCAGCAGCTGCAGCTTGATGGACGTCACCACGCTGCTGCTGCTGCTGCTGGAGGGGGTGGAGGGGGTGCTGGGCTGAGGTGCAGGTGCGGCAACAGTGCTGGTGGCTGCTGCTGCTGTGCTGGCGCTGGTGCCGTTGCTGCTGGCCCCGTTGCTGCTGAAGGAGTAGGTGACGGAGGCCGCATCAGTCTCAGCAGAGGCTGGCCGCACGAGGCGCGCACGCTGCACGTGCGTGTTGAGTGGGGTGGCAACACAGCAGGCAGCAGGTGTGTGTTGCAGGCACTGCACCTCATGTGCAAGGATACACGCACATGCTTTGAGGCACATTAGCTGGCTGAACACACCTTGCGAAAAAACAAGGTTTGTGTTGACAAAAAGGCTGCACTGCCATCAGAGCAGAAGTTGGTGTCTGACTGCGTGTGTGGCCATGAGAGTCACCACACACCAGTGCTGCTGCTGCTGCTGCTGCTGTGCGTGTAGCCTCACCTGCACAGAGGGCCTGATGCTAGCCAGCAGGGTGCTCTTGTTGCTGGTCTTCACGCTCTTTAGCATGCTGGACGACTGCATATTCGACGCACGGTCTACCACTGCAACTGCAGAACCAACAGGTGGAAGCCTTTCTGCACGGAAGACTCGCCTACACAACATATGCAGAAAACAAATAACTTTTCCGTCCAGCGCAGGCGATGTGCACGCCAAATATTTGAACTTACTGAAGTACCACTTGTCATTCTGCTCAACCCACGCTGTTCGCCGCGCACGCCACCTGATCGTCACTTACTACAAATCCTTATCGTTATTAGACAGCCAAGCTTTCCTTATCGTCGGTCAAAAGCAGTCACATCCTGCTCCTGTACTGCCCTGTTGCAGCAGCAGCACACCACCCTCCAGGCCACCGCAACTCTGATTTGATCTGTATGCTTGTAGTCGTAACATAATCTTTAGCAGTAGCTATGGGCACGGACGCTGTCATCCAGGAGTGCAGCCAGTGGAAGCTGCTGGGCGTCGCTGCCTGGCACCTGGCACTGTACCTGCTGGGAGCAACTGTGTGGCGCGCTGCTGCGGCCCCCTGGTCGCAACGTTTCCTAGGACTCTTCTCTTTCAGGGACTGGCTGCTCAGCCTGCTGGTGTACGCCTGCAGCCTGGCAGTGCTGTACACGCAGCGGCAGGTGCTCACCACGCTGGATGTGCCCCCGCTGTATGTCTCCCGCCTGGGCTGGGGCGGCAAGTCGTGGCCCTCGCTGCTCATCAGCCGCTGCATCATCAGGCGCCGCAAGCTGAGGGACGTGGCTGACGTGGCGCTGTTCTACGCGGCGTGCTGCTTCAGCGCCTGCGCGGGGCTGTACCTGCTGCAGCCTGCAGGAGGCAGCAGCAGCAGCAAGGCAGGTGGGCTGCTGGCTGGGGGCCTGCAGGTGCAGCCAGCTGCGATGTGATGCTTTTGCGTCAGCTTGATACTCAGCTGCAAAGTAGTTGCCACTTTCTGTGACACCGTAGCAGAGCCGAGCAGCATAAATTTTACCATCACAAAACCGTTTCAAAATGGCCGCGCTTGCTGCGTGGTTGGCAGTCAACTGCTAGCCATGCTTCCATGCTCAGCAGCCAACTGCTAGTCACGCTTCCAACCAATTGTATGTTGCTGGCTGCCCCCGACTGCTGCGCTGCAGGCGTGCAGCCGCTGCTGGTGTATGGCAGTACGCTGGGGCTGCTGTACGGCATAGGCTACCTCATCAGGTGCGGGCCTGGGGAGCGAGGGGAGGACGGCTGCAGATGGTGCAGTCGACGCTTCAGCGCCAGCAAGCCTCTGCTGCTCAGCCTCTGCTCAACACTGCTGTCTAGTTCAGTCCGCAGTGTGCATCGCCACGTGTGCATTGCACGGCCGTACCATCAGCGTGGCAGCGCGGCCTGTGACAGCCCGCAATCGCCTGAGCCTTTCCTGCTGCGCTGCTGCTGCAGGGGCAAGAACGTGCTGAGCTTCCCCATCCTGCAGCGGCACCGCTACTTCAGGATAAAGCAGCGCATGAGGGCACGTAAGCAACCCAACATCAGCACGCAGGCAGACGGGAGGGCATGCGCAGCAGCAACAGCAGCCGGGCTCAGGCGCAGCAACGGCAGTGCTTGCAGCAAGTGCTGTCCTGTGTCGCACGTGCTTGGCAGGCAGCTGCAGTGTCAGCCCTGTCAGCATGTGAGCATGCCTCACAGCAACCACACAGCGCGCATCTGCACAGCAGCAATGGCTGCACTCTCTTCCCACTGTGTAGCCCCCTGCACCACCACCACCACCTCACACATGTGTGCCGCTGCCGCTGCCTGCCCCCCTGCAGTGGTCAAGTCCTCGCTGGTGCTGCCCAGCCTGGCGCTGGGCCCCGCAGCAGCACTCAGTGCGCTGCTGGCGCCAGCAGCAGCCATGTCGCAGCAGCAGCAGCAGCGCTACGAGTGGGGCGGCGCGGCTGGCGTGATGGGCCTGTGGCGGGCTGGGCTGCTGTGCTGCTACGCGTGGGCTGCTGGCGGGCACATGCTGGAGATCGTGTTCACGGAGCGCGTGGCCATGGCCGCTGATGACGACCCGCAGCCCACCGCCCCGCTGCTGGCGGCGCTGCAGCACACAGACCCCATCGTGCAGGTGAGGCGGCGCTGCTGCCTGCGCTCACGGCCCAGGTGGCTGGCTCTAGGCGTGCTGCCAGGCGAAGTTTGGTGTTTGGTGTGAGGTTGCAACATGGTTTTGCAGTGTGGCTTGTGATGCGCAGGCTGTGCTGCAGCAGCCTGGGCTGCGTGTGGCTGCCTGCGTGTGCCCAGGCGTAGGTCAGCCCCATGCTGCTGCACCCTTGCAACATGCCCTGTGGTGCTGTGCTCCCTGAGCCGGGCGCATGGCAGAGCAATGCACTCTGCTAGTCTCTTAGTTTAGCTGTGAAGTCTGCGCCATAGCGCAGTGGCGATGGTTCAACATGCATTGGTCATAGCAGGAGCTCACGCTGCCCTGCGTGCCGTGCCTGCCATTATCGCCACCGCCAGGACTGGTGCCTGCTGGACCTCGCGGCTGTGGCGGAGGGCGCCCCGGGCGCGCGCAGCCGCCGCGCAGCCATCTTTGCTGATGAGACGGGCGCCAACGGCTGGCTGCCCATCTCGCGCTACTGCCTGGCGGAGCTGCGCGACTTTGTGGCTGTGCTGGCTGGGGCCCTGCCCAGCCTGCAGGGCGCAGCGGCAGCAGGCAGCGGCGTGAAATGGAACGCGCTGCAGCTGTCCGCAGCAGGCGGCAGGCCGGCCAGCAGCGCTCAGGATGCGGCGCTGTGGCACCTGCAGGCGCGGTACTGCCGGGTGGTGGCGTGCATGCGGGCGCTGAGTGGGCTGGCTGCGGCTGCGTTCACGTCTGACCGCTACGGCGTGCTGCACTTCAGCAGCCCCGGGCTGGGCGAGGTGCTGGCGGCGCAGCTGGGCGTGGTGGCGGTGCTGACGGCCTTCATACGGCACTCGGTGCGTGCAGAGTAGTGCTGCGCTGCTGGGCGGGCTGTGGGCTGATTGTTGGTGTGCAGCGCTGTGATGGTGTGTGACGGCAGCTGCTTGCATGCTAGGAGACTGCCCCGCCTGAGTGCTGTGTGTCCTGCTACAGGACATCCGACAGCTGGGCTGTTTCTGCTGCATGCTGCTGACAGCTGTCTGGCCGCGCCGCTGCCTGCAGAGCTCCATCCCTGTGCGGCCAGCCAGCGCCGCGGCGCGCCTGCTGCAGCGCATCACCAGCGGCGGCAGCGCAGCAGGTGCAGGTGGCCCGCAGCAGCACGTGGACGCGGCTGCGTGTGCGCTGCTGGACACCGCCAAGACGTGCACCTACAGGCTGACCAACACGTACGGCGAGGTGCTGATGAGTGTGGCAGCAAAGCAGCCGCCGTTGGTTGGTACTGCAGCTGAGGCGCAGGCACTGCTGGCCAGCTTCCTGGCACACCAGGAGTAGCAGAGCACCAGCAGTAGGAGGAGGACCAGGCGTTGCAGATAGAGTGGCACGTGTGTGCGCGGGGAGGGGGTGGTGCTGTTGATAGGGTGCGAGTGTGGAGCTGTGTTTTGTGGATACGACAGAGTAGGTAGGAGCACTGGGTTATAGTGTGCAGTGTGCACAGTAGGTCATGGAGATGTACTGCTTGTCGTGCACGCTGATCAGACAAGACATGCAGCAGTATGGCAGCTGCATTGGTGCGTGAAAGCGTTATTCGGCTTTCGTGTGCGTCGTTCTGAATTAGAGGCGCTGTCACGTGGCCCCATGTGGGCTTGTTACGCGCGATGTGTAAATGGTTACCCTGGCAGCGCCCAACTGCAGCGATCTATGGCTATTCAGCGCGCCTAGGAGGTCCGCACCAATACATAGTCTGTCATCTACAGTCTCTAAGGGCGTCACGTGCATTCCAAGGTGCTGAATCACACCAGCTTCAGCTCTGGCACATTGACAGGCAGCACCCAAGCATCTCGAACAATCAGAAGGCGCAGCTATAGCATGGCTGAACTGCAGCTGCACCAGCACGGCAAGAGCCGAGTCAGGCTGGGTCGCACCTGGCGAGAGGGCTCGGTGCATCACTTTGTGGAATGGATGGTGCACACCATGCTCGAAAGCGACATGGAGCTGGCATTTACTGACGGAGACAACACTGGCATGACAGCTACAGACACGCAGAAGAACACGGTACGCTGCTGCTGCTCACACCAACAGTCCACCTCAGCATCACTCAGCATGCACGTGAGCAGCAGCATGCTGCTGACGTCTGCTGCTCTTTGCAGGTGTACGTGGTGGCCAAGAAAATGAGCAAGCGTTGCAGCATTGAGCAGTATGGCACAGCGCTGGCGCAGCACTTTGTACACACATACCCAAGGGTGAGCTGATGCAGCAGCAGCAGCAGCAGCAGCAGCAGCAAGTGCATGGGCAAAATTTTGGGGTGCGACGTGTGTAATCAGCTACACATATGAGTGTGCAGTTGTTGGCAGTTCACTCTGTCTGACATGCCACCCATCGCTCCAGGTGCATATCCTTGCACGCTGCCACACTGACCCGCTGCTGCTGCTGCTGCTGCTGCTGCTGCTGCTGCTGCTGCTGCTGCTGCTGCTGCTGCTGCTGCTGCTGCTGCCGCTGCTGCCAGGTCAGCAAGGCCAAGGTGTGGGTTGAGCAGGCGCCCTGGAAGCGAGTGGAGGTCGGCGGCATCCCACACGACCATGGTGAGGCGGGCTGGGGTTGCAGGCCAGCATGGCGCAATGTTGAACACCAGCAGCAGCTGGATGCAGCAAGGGCAGCCAAGCATGCCAGGCATGCGGCCGGGTCCACTGCACTGCCAGGCTGCTTTTACATCAGCATTTTTGATCCCTTCTTGAACTCGAACTCCGACCTGCTGCTGGGCGCTGCTGCAGGCTACGCCATGTGCGGCACGGAGGTGCGCACCACACACGTCACATACGACAGGGCGGGCAAGCTGGACGTGCAGTGCGGTGAGCGCTGCCGGCAGCAACGGCTTGAGTAGGGCTCGAGTGCGGCATGTACGGCAATGCTAACATGGGCATTCTTGTGCCAAACTGGTTTGGCGTCCTGCCAGTGCAGCAGCAGGTGTCGCCAGATATGTTGAACGGCTCACCACCCACAAGCCTCGGCTGCTTGCGGCAGCCTTGTTTGACTTCTTTCCTTCTTCACACGCACACACGCACCCCCTGCAGGCGTGAAGGACCTCAAGGTGCTCAAGACCACTCAGTCAGGCTACGAGGGCTTCTTGAAGGACGCCTTCACGCTGCTGCCCGAGGTCAGGGACAGGGTCATGGCCACCAGCGTCACAGCAACATGGAAGGTGCGGCGCACACCAGCAGCAGCTGCAGCAGCAGCAGCAGCAGCAGCAGCAGCAGCAGCAGCAACAGCGTGTAAGGACGGCAGCTGTGCTTTTAATCGCCTTGTGGTTGCTGGCTGCATGCAGCAATGCTGTCAGCCACAGCAGCGAGCGCTGCGGGGCTTGCCACTGATGCTTGTCTAGCCCATGCCATCCATTCGGTATCTCCTTTTGGTCCTTGCAAGGCGCGCCGCGACAAGTGCTGTCACATTGGCTCTGTCCCACCCCGCTGCTGCAGTACGCATGCCAACCCATAAACTGTGACGCTACTGTTACAACAGCTACGATTGCGCCTCCATCTTGGCCGTGTGCGTACTCAATGGCGCATGTCAAGCACTGCCTCATCATGAACACTGCCTCATCATGAGCATTTTCCTGCTGCGGTCTTGCTGCGCTGCAGTACGCGTACCAGCCCATGGACTATGACGCCACCTACGCCACTGTGCGGGGCGCGCTGCTTGACGGCGTGTTTGGCCCCCCCAAGGGTGGCGTGTACAGCCCCAGTGTGCAGTTCACGCTGTACGCCATGGCGCAGCTGGCACTGGAGCGCGCGCCACAGGTGGGGGGGGAGGGTGTGGGAGGGGGGGGGGGGGGTTCTTATCGTAGACCTTGCCAGTCACGCAGGTGCTGACACATGTATTTGTGCAGCTGATTGTAAGGAGCAATGCACTGCGGACCCCAGTAGGTATGGCTATACATGATATACCTGCTTTTGCGTAGTTGTGGGCCTTGCATGGCGCGCGGCATAATCCTTGCAAGCTTGCTGCCACAGCTTCTTGCTTCTCCCTCTGCCTGCCGCTGCTGCCGCGCCACCTCAGGTTGAGAGTGTGTTCCTCAACATGCCCAACCTGCACTTCCTGCCCTGCGCGCCTGTGGGGTCCAGCTTTGATGATGACGTGTACGTGGCCACATCAGAGCCGCACGGCAACATCGAGGGTGAGGGGGGGGGGGGAGATGGCAGCTGCAGTGCGTTTCTCTTTTGAGGGGGAAAGGGGTCAGGTGCATAAGTGCAGTGCGGGAATGATGCTGCACTGTGGGTATGCTGCGCAACTGCCACAGCGCTCTGGCGCGGATGAGTTTGCTGGTTGTCTGCATGAGCACTTGGCTGGACTGCACCCCGTCAGCCACTGTTCCGCACACATGGTATGCTGCACATTCACGCGCTGCTGCCTGCATATACATCACTGCCATCTGCTGCCTGCTGCTGCACTGCAGCTGTCGTGACGCGCAAGGACGCCAAGCCGCACTGCAGGCTGTGAGGGAGAGCAGCAGCAGCAGCAGCAGCAGCAGCAGAACAGATGCGCCTTGGGGACATGCGACCGCAGTGGGGCGTACCTGGGGCAGCAGCAGGCAGTGCCAGCAGAGCCTAGCATGGGCGGCAGGCATGCTGTGCCATGAACCAGCCTGGTAGCTGTGCTGCACGTGTGCTGTGCTGTGCGCTGCAGCAGGGCTGGGCAGCCATGCAGCGCAGCGCGGGGCTGGTGGCTTGCCAGCAGCTGTGGTGCGTGACACCACCAGGCAGGTGAGGGCAGCTGCTGGCACCACACAAGCAGGCGCTCAGCTAGAAGGGCGGCGCTTACAGTGCAGACCACCTGCGCTGAGTGGGTGGCGCAAGGCCATGAGATGATGTGGCATGCAGCAGAGATGTGATGTGCAGGATGGATGCAGCTGAGCAGCAGCAGCAGCATTGCAGCCTGCTTGGCGCCTAGCTGCGTTGAGGTGCTGATAGAATAGATGGCGCCGCCAACCATTGTTGTGTGAGCTGTCTACACGTACATGTCAGTCTCAGCATGGGCGGCAAGCCATGCTGGGATCAAAGCGCACAGCATGCTTGACTTGCAGTGTGAGACAGCAGCGGCACAGTGTGTAGCTGCCTCTTCTTCCTTCGATGTTGTTTCTACTTGGCTGTTTCCAACCAGTTTGGGATACTATTCCCAAGCTGATTGAGAAGCAGCTAGCAGCAGGTTGAGGAATAGCAGCAGGTCGTGCGGCTGTTTGGGCTGAGCACGCACGTCATGTGGTGCACACTGCCACAGTGCGACATGGTGTCAGCAGGGAGATGGAATGCTGAGCTGTCGGGCTGATGCTGCTGGGCACATGTTCAGTATCCTGGCTTTGTACAGAATTCGTCATTTTACATATGCGGGTGCTGCTCAGCATTCGGCATGCCATGAGTTTGCAGCACATTGTGTTGACTTACTCAGTACATTATGCCCTGCCCTCCTCCAGCCGCTTGCAAGCTGGCAGCTGCACTGCACGTGGCCGCTGCTTTTAGTTGACAGCTGTGCACAACTCGGATGGTGGCCAGCTTGTTACCGTCCATTCCATGCGTGAGCAGGTATGGTGGTTCCAGCACACTTGCTGTCTCACAGCCCGCAACCTGTACATATGAGGCGTGTATGGCACTCTGGCGCGCTACTAGCCATGCCACACATGCATGGCATGACATGGTGTCCACCAGTGCAGGCTAGCATAGTGGCGGGCGTAAACGTTTGCCACGGTGATGAGCTCTGCTGTGGCATCTGTGTCGCCAACCTGGCTGCTCAAAGTGCGTATGCACCTGCTGTGATCAGGGTTCCACCCACAGCTATGCGAGTGTGCTGCACACAGTTGCTTTATTCACTCAAGGGTGTGCCAACGCTCTGCAACCATGCAGCTGTGCTGGGGCACCTGTGTTGTAACCACTCCAACGTTGTTGACAGTTCCCTCTCAGTCTTTCAGCCCAAGGCCCTCAGCCCTGCCCCCAACACGCACAGGCTATGGGTCGCGTCATCCTCAACAGTGTGGCATGATGATAACAGCGTGAAATGACGATAACAACGACTCCGGTGTACTGCATGCTCACCACTGCGGTGTGCAGTGCCAGTCATTGCGCCGGTAGCCTGCAGTGGCTACATGCATGCGTGATGACACAGACGTCTTTCTGTGCAGCGTCTCTTGAACACGCGGTGACTGCTGCACCGCAGCAGGCAGCTCACGGGAGCTGGCTTACGCAGCACACACATGCACAGCACATCAGCTGCACTGCAGCCAATGCCAGACAGCATAGTTGTCACACCCACATCACGCCCGCATGCTCTCAGCTCACAAGTGGATATCGTCATCAATGCATTAGTGATGCAACGCTGCTGCTGCTCTGCCATGCACACTGCACCAGACTACAGGGCCACACCTCGCCATGCACACTGCACCAGACTACAGGGCCACACCTCGCCAGCAGCCCACACCATGCGCTGCCACCTCCAGCAGCAGCCCCGCTGCTGCAGCCCAACCACCCGCTCTGCCACCCGCTGTGTAGCCACACAGCCGCGCCCCCCCAGGCCCTCATGCTTGTCTAGCAGCACCTATGAAAACCACACGTCCCTCTCGTAGCGCCCCGCGTCAGCCAGCTGCTGCAGGTACGCCGCCGCGCCCTCCGCTCCGCGCTCCGGCTGCCCCTCCCGGATGATGTCCAGCAGCGCCGCCTCCACAGCGCCAGCCATGCTGCCGGCGTCACCACACACGTAGAAGTGGCCGCCAGCCTGCAGCAGCTGCCACACCGTTTGCCCCGCCTCGCGCAGGCGCTGCTGCACGTACACCTTCTGGCCGCTCTCCCTGGAAAAGGCTGTGTGCAGCGTGATGGCTCCCGCCTCGTGCCAGGCCTGCAGCTGCTGCCCGTACAGGAAGTCCTGGTCGCGCCGCCGGCAGCCGAAGAACAGGTGCATGGGGCCCACACTGCTGCTGCTGCTGCCAGCACCCTCACCCTGCTGCTGCTGCTGCAGCAGGCGCTGCTGGATGAATGCCCTGAAGGGCGCCAGGCCAGTGCCCGGGCCCACCATGATGATAGGCGTGGTGAGGTCTTCAGGCAGCCTGAAGTCGGGGTTCTTGGAGATGAACACGGGCAGCACCTGCCCCGGCTCCAGGCGCTCGCCCACCTGGCTGGAGGCCACGCCCTGGCGGGGCTTGCCCAGGCTGGTGTAGCGCACCACAGCAATGGTGGCCTGCACGGCGGCACCCTCCAGCGGGGAGGATGAGATGGAGTAGAGGCGCGGCTGCAGCGGGCGCAGCAGCGGCAGCAGCTGCGGCGTGGAAGGGGGCGCGGCAAGGGCAGCGCGCAGCAGGCAGCAGGAGCGAGTCAGGAGGGTTGGGGAGTGGGCACAGTTGTTGTGTCTCTGTCAAAGGTAAGGGCAGCACCAGCAATGCATAGCAAGCTTTCCAGACACAGCATGGCCGATGTTCCACAAGCGGTGTTCCTCTGAAAGCACTGCAGCTGCTGGTGCACTGGCAGGCGCCACACACACCACCCAGCAGCACCCTGGCCACTTGCCCGCCCGCGGAGCTGTGTCCCCTGCCCACCTGGCTGTAGCTGAGCTGCGCCTGGCTGTAGTCCTGCAGCACATCAGCCACGTGGCGCGCAGCAAGGTACTGCTCCAGCGCCCAACCATCAGCCAGCAGGCCCTGCAGCCGCACCACAGCAGCAGCAGCAGCGTCCGGCTGCTTGGTGTTCGCATCCTGCTGCTGCACGCCAGCAGCTGCTAGGTCTGCTGCTGTGGATGCATCTGCGAGCACGTCAATCGACACGCGCGCGGCAGGCTTGGCAGCGCCCTGCTGCTGCTGCTGCTGCTGCTGCTGCTGCTGGGCCAGCAGCAGCGTCAGCAGCTGCTGCGCCTTGGGCGTCTTGATGTCGTAGCACACGCTCAGTGCATGCCGCAGGCTGAAGCTGCCATCTGCTGCTGCTGCTGCTGGGCTGTGCTGGGGGTCCTCAGCGTAGTGCCAGCTGGGGGTGGGCACTGCCTCATCACCAGTGGCACCCAGCTGCTGCAGCAGCTCGTCGACAGCCTGCAGAAGCAGCAAGCGTGGTGGCAGCATGAGGCATGGAAGCAGGGGGAGAAATTTGCAAGTACAATGACAGAAGCAAGGTAATACTAGCTGAATCATACCAGAGAGACTTGCATACTGAAATGTATGCACTGCTTTTAGTCGGTCACCACGCAGAGCAGCAGCTACAGAGCACTGCACGCCACCTGCACCCCGTCTGCCTGCTGCTGCTATCGCACCAACCGCCATCACCCACGCACCTGGGGCGGGTTGCTGGGCCATATGCCCAGCGCGTCACCGGGCAGGTAGGCCAGCCCGCCAGCAGACGCAGCATCAGGCCCCAGCTCCAGCTCCAGCCGCACAGTGTCCTTGTCATCAGGGCCCTGCAAGACACACAGCCCCTCCACCGCAGCCACGCGCGCATAGTACGGCCGGCTCTTGCTGAAGCGCCCGCCTGCTGCTGCCGCTGCTGCAGCCGCCTCCGCCGAGCCTGATGTCGCTGCGTTGGGCACGCCGCCGAGTTCAGCAAAGCTCTTCAGGCTGCCTGCCGCAGCCAGCTCGCCTAGGCCAGCCAGTGCGCCGGCTATCCATGCGTCCACCTTTGCCCAGTCCTCCTTGTCCACATCAGCGCGCGGCTGCAGGGGGCTGGCCCCTGCTGCTGCCAGCGCCGCGTCAAGCTGCTTGCCGCAGCGGCAGAAGTGTGTGTAGCTGGTGTCGCCCAGGGCGCAGACTGAGTAGGGCAGGCCTGGCAGGGGCCCCGCCTTGCCTGCTGTGAGCCACTCGCAGAACTCGCGCGCCTCGGTGGGGGGCACGCCGTCACCCTGCAGGGGCAGGCAGCAGGCGGGTGGGCAGGTGGCTGAGCTGTGAGGGTGGCGGTGCAGCCACAGCTCCATGCACGGCACGCAGCAGCTGCTGCGAGTGCAAGCAGGTGTACAGCAGGCCACGCCAGTGTTGCACCCGCTGCTGCCCTTGCTGGCAGCAGCGCAATGGGCTGCATGACGCCACACAGCCCTGGCCAGCTCTGCATCCTAACCCGTGGCCCCAAACCCCAAGGCCGCACCTGTGTTGAGAAGCACAGCAGCGCCGCCTGCTGCCCCGCCAGGTCGTAGCCCTCAGGGTGGTGCGCAGCGTTCACCAGCGACGGCCTGCAGCGGCAACGGTGTGCATGTTTGATTGTGTGATTGCCGCTGTCAAGTGAAGTCTGAGCAAGTGCGTGTGTGTGTCAAGAAGGGTCCAGAAGGTGATGGTCGTGTGGCACAGGCGCCGGGGGCTGCTGCTGCGCAGCGCCAGGCTAGCCCAGACAGCTGCCCACAACCAGAAAACCGCCAGCTCTATTCTGTTGATGGCGATCACTAGTGAGTTCAGGCGCACTCAAGGCGTTGCCAGGGGTGCTTACAGGCAAACTGGCATGGCACCGCATCCCTTGGGCAGCGCACCAAGCTCAAGCCAACTCTGCATGAGGATCAACCAAGGCTAGCAAAGCTTGCTGCAATGCCTTCAGCATGTTCTAGGCCAGTTTGCGCTGCCTCTGACTAGCACAATTGCTGCATTGGCGGTGAGGTGTGCAAGTTGCAGCTGCTGCACCGCCCCGCCCCGCGCCGTGCGCACCAGAACCTGCCGCTGTCCTTCAGCTGCTGGCTGAGCTTCTCAGCGATCTCCCTCGCAAAGCCGTACTCGGTGCCGTACAGCACCAGCACCGGCACAGCAGTCTCGGGGATGACCTCCACGGGTTTGCTTGCTGCTTGCTGCTGCTTGCCAGCTGGCTGGGCGCTGCTGCTGCTGGTGGTGGTGTTCCTGAGGAAGCTGGCAAAGTCGGTGCTGGCCGGCTGCTCAGGCTGCTCGCGCAGGAATGATTCGAATGTTGTGCCACCTGTTGTTTGGGCAGTTGCTGGGGCTGGAGCTCGTAAAAAGGAATCGAAGTCTGTTGAATCAGCTGCTGTGGCCCGCCTGCTGCTGCCACTCCTCAGCCACAGGTACGTCGCCGCACCCGCAGCACCATACAGAACATAACGACGTGTGCTGCTGGTGTTTCCCATGGCTGATCAGCTGCACTGCAAGCAAAGTGGGCGCTGACCCGCCAAGTAGTAGACCGATACAGCTAGCACACAACACCAACCACTCCGGTCGCAGCACAATACGTACTATTAAAAGCGTGAGGTGAGACACTTGCAATGTTCACAACGTCTTGCCCGCGCTTTGTTATCTGGCACTACTCCAGTCACTCCGGCGACTGTGAGCTTTGAAGTTGACCCTCTATGATCGCAAAATTAATACTATGAGTCTGCGAGTCTATTTATCAAGAAAAAATGGAGCTCTTGCGCTCATGCTAAGTGACAGCAGCAACATGCACTTGAATAGCAGGTGAAGGCCATCTCGGGCAGGCGCCAGCGGTGCATCATGGCCAAGGCGGACCTGGGTCGCATCTCTCGGGAGGCGGCCCGCATCATGGGCCCCGCCTTCCTGGTGTCGGTGAGGCCTGCTGCTGCTGCTGCTGCTGCTGCTGCTGCTGCTGCTGCTGCTGCTGCTGCTGGCACTGCTGCTGCCTCCAGCAGTAGGGCAACAACATTCAGTGCGCTGTTTGAGTCATGAAAACAGAACCTGAAGCTCTGCCTATGCCTCTCAACATGCTGGTGTATCGCACCTGCCGCTGCTGATGTGGCGCCGTCAGGTGGCCTACATGGACCCTGGCAACTGGGCCACAGCTATTGAGGCAGGCTCGCGCTTCGGCTACCAGCTGGTGCGCTGCTGGCGAGCTGGCCAGCATGCAGCAGGCGTGCAGTTGCGCAGTGCAACAGCAGCCACAGCAGCAGCAGGCCTGCAGCAAGCTGCAACCCTGTGGGCGCTGTGTGCCGATGCAGCTGACATATGTGTGTCAGCCTGTAGTACTGGCGGCCTGCGGCAAGGCAGTTCAACGTGTACCGCTCAGTCGACAGCAGGCATGCAGCAATGTACACATGCCTGCAGCCTGGCATGGCTGGCATGCCGTGGCCATGTTGCTCGTTGAGCAGCAATGCACATGCTGCCTGACTGCATCCAACCTCTGTGCCTGCTTCTGCTGCTGCTGCTGCTGCTGCTGCTTGTGGTGCACCACCTGCCACGTGTACCAGGTGTGGGTGGTGGTGCTGTCCAACCTGATTGCCATCCTGCTGCAGACGCTGGCGGCGCGCCTGGGACTGGTCACGGGCAAGCATCTGGCTCAGGTAGGAGGCGGAGCGGGGGCAGCAGCAGCAGCAGCAGCAGCAGCATAGCGCTTAGCTGGTCAGCCAGCTGCACTGGGTTTGTGCAGTCCACCAGCAAGCCAGCAAGTAGCATCAGCATCAGCAGCGCTTGCAGTCGGACAGTGATTGTAAGTGGAGCTCACCTTGCCCACCTTCCAGCCAGCAGCAGCAGCTTGTCAACAGCAGATGCAAGGGCATCACAGCTGTAGCGCCAGCTGCTGGAACAATGCGAGCTCATCGCCACTTGCCTTCCTGCAGTTGTGTGACTGGCTCCGCTGCCTCGGCCGCATATCGCTGCTGCCTGCTGCCCCTGCTTGCTTGCTGCTGCCCCTGCTTGCTTGCTGCTGCTGCTGCTGCTGCTGCTGCTGCTGCTGCTGCTGCTGCCCGCCCTGCCAGGTGTGCCGTGAGGCGTATCCCCCAGTGGTGTGCATCCTGCTGTGGGTGCTGGCTGAGGTCAGCATCGTGGCGCTGGACCTGACCATGGTGCTGGGTGAGGCGCAGCGGCAGTGGGGGCAGCGGCGGCGGCAGCAGCAGCAGCAGCAGCAGCAGCAGCGACGGCACAACTGAGGACAGATGTTTGCTGTATTCACCGGCAGCAACAGCAGCTGGCAGTATGCGGGCACACATCTTTGTCTGCAGCATTTTCCGCTGTTCCTTGATCAGCCCGCTTGCCGGCCTTTATGCTGCTGCTGCTGCTGCTGCTGCTGCTGCTGCTGGCGCAGGCACGGCCATCGGGCTGAACCTGCTGCTGGGCTGGCCCATGCTGCCCTGCATCCTGCTCACTGGCCTGGACGCGCTGCTGCTGCTGCTGCTGGTGCCAAGGTGAGCGGCACCGGCAGCGCCCCGCTGCAGCAGCAGCCGTGTTGCATGTGTGTGTCAGCAGTCGCAATTTTGAACACATCAGCTATGACATCATGTCATGATGGCTGGCAACAGCACTAGCAGGGGCTCTTGCAGTAGTGCCACCAGTCATCTTGGCAAATGCGCTGCACAGCTTGCCTGCAGGCAGCGCCCTTCCCTGCTGCACAGCCTGCTGCTGAACTGTGTGTTGCTTCACAGCAGTCCTGTGGTCCCTGTGCTCTTGACTGCTGGTCTTGTAATGGCGCTCGCAGCAGATCTATGCCACCCTAAGCGCTGCTGCTGCTGCTGCTGCTGCTGCTGCAGGCAGGGTGTGCGCACCAGCGAGCAGCTGACTGTGGGCCTGCTGGTGATGGTGGTGGGCTGCTTCCTGGTGGACCTGTGCCTCAGCAAGCCGCCCCTGAGGCAGGTGGTGGGCGGGCTGGTGCCGCTGCTGTCACGCGACAGCGTGTACGCGGCGGTGTGCCTGCTGGGCGCCAATGTGATGCCACACAACTTCCTGCTGCACAGGTGCGGGGAGGGTGTGTGTGTAGGATGGCGGGGGGGGGGGGTCCTGGTGGGAGTCAGCATGCCTGTTTGGGCAGCATGGAGGCATGTCTTCAACAGTAACAAGCAGCCAAAGCTCACCTCCTGCGTTGATTGAATGTGTGTAAACAAAACAAGCAGCAGCAGCTTTGACTGCACTCCCTGACATTGCTGCCTGCCTTCTTCTCTCCTGCTGTCTGCCGCTGCTGCCGCTGCTGCCACTGCTAACCAACATTAGTGCGCTGGTGGCTGGCCAGGCGCGTGGTGCTGCTGGCACGGGGCTGCGCCAGCTGTGCCTGTACAACTTCCTGGACATCGCTGCTGCCCTGGGGCTGGCGCTGCTGGTCAACGTGGCCGTGCTGCTGGTGGCGGCAGCAACCTTCCACCAGGCTGGTGAGCGGGGCGGGCGGGCGCATTCACTAGACAGCCATGCACCAGCAGCAGCAGCCGGAATGTCAGCATGCATGGCAGCAGCGCACGGTCGGGTCAGCCATGTGTGTTGTGCCAAGTTAGTCCTGCGAGTGACGCATGCTTGCAGTTAAGTGTGCACCGCACAGTCCTTCGCATGGACTGCTGGGCTGTGTGATGTGCCGGCGCTGTGCTGTGACGCTTTCTCTCTGCTGAGCAGCTACAGCCGAGTAGCACTGAATCATCTGGGGCTGGCGCAGCTACTGCCAGCCTGGACATGCCTGCTCACACTGCTGCTGTTGCTGCCCTGCCCTCACCCTGCCTGCCCCCCCCCCCCCTCCTGTCCATCTCAAAGGCATTGTGGTGGAGACGCTGCAGGATGCGCACGACCTCATGGAGAGCCTGCTCAGCAGCAGGACCGCCCCAGTGGCCTTTGGGCTGGCGCTGCTGTGCGCAGGGCAGCTGAGCACCTTCACAGGCACCATCGCGGGCCAGGTGGGGCTGGCTGGCTGGCAGCAGCAGCCGTGGCAGGGGTGTGGCAGGGTTGGGGCAGCAGCGAGCACTGTTTGATGTGATCACGTGCTGCGAGCAGTGCCATGTTGGCGCTTGTGGCGCGCTGCACGCACCAGCAGGCAGGCGTGGCCCTCAGGCCATGCAGCTCAGGCGGCAGGTGCCTGGCCGCATGCTGCCAGTAGGCAATGCCCGCTGTGCTGCCTCGCCTGCCTGCCCTGTGGTGCACCTTCATCACCTCCCGCTGCTGCTGCTGCTGCTGCTGCTGCTGCTGCTGTGGGTGCGGCTGCCCTCAGGTGGTGCTGCGCGGCTTCCTCAACGTGCACATCAGCACCTGGCTGCGCCGCGTGGCCACGCGCTCAGCAGCGGTGCTGCCTGCTGCACTGCTGCAGTACGCCTGGGGGGACAAGGCCACATACAAGTGAGGGGTGGGGGGGTGAGCGCTGCCAGACGTGGTGGCTGTGCGACACAGCTGGCAGCGTGACAGCAAGCCGCAGTCATAGTGCTGCAACATGAGATACAAGGAGCACCAGCGCCACTGCAACTGATTCACCTTGACTATCAGCAGCAGCTTGATTATGTGCTGTACGCTGCTGTCAACTGGTACTTGTAGTACCATCGCTGCTGCTGCTGCTGCTGCTGCTGCTGTGTCCAGGTACCTGCTGGTTGCTCAGGTGGTGCTGGCGCTGCAGCTGCCCTTCACGCTGGTGCCACTCATCAAGGCCACCAGCAGCGCACGGCTCATGGGCCCGCACAGGAACAGCGCCCTGGTGGCAGCAGCGGCCTGGGCCAGCCTGGGGCTGGTGTTTGTGGCCAACCTGGGGCTGTTCGTGGCGGAGCTGTGGCCGGGCGCGGCCTTCGTGCCGCAGGTGGTGCCGGGAGGTGCGTGGTTTGGTTCGTGGTGGGTTGCTGATGCGGGGTTTGTCATGATGAGTGAGGACTGGTGGCCGCAGCGCAGCTTGCTGCTGTCAGCATCCTAGCGGCAGCATGCACACCACAGCTCGTATCTCTGTTGCGCTACAGCGTAAAAGCATGACCTAAGAGTAGACTGCACTGTCCTCTGCTCACCACCTCACACCAGCCACATATGTACACGGCTGCTTTGCTGCTGCTGCTGCTGCTGCTGCTGCTGCTGCTGCCGCTGCCTGTGCAGCGCCGGACTCCCCGCTGCACCAGTACCTGGACAACGTGGCGGGGCTGGCCTGGGCGCGCCCGGGGCGCTTCCTGCTGCTGCTCGGGCTCATCGTGGCGGCAGCGGGGCTGCTGGCGCTGCAGCTGTGGATCATCGTCACGCCGCTGTCGCCCCATGTGGCGCCACTGCCGCTGCTGCTGCGGCAGGCCGGTGGCGAGGAGGAGCAGCAGCAGCACGGCGGCTGGGAAGAAACAAGCAAAACGCGTTCAGCTGCGCCAGCTGCAGACAAGAAAGTTAGTGCAAGCACTGCTGATGGTAATGAAGGCGACACTGGCGCCTGGCCAGCTCAGTATCGTGCCGCAACAGCAGCAGCAGCTGACTGGCCAGGGCTGGTGGCTGGGTCGGGCCGTGTGGGCCGGCCAGTGGTGGTGGGCTGGAACGTGCCTGGCGTGCGGGAGTGGCTGATGGGCGCACAGCAGGCGGCAGACGGCGCTGGCGAGGGCGCGGCAGGCAGCCCCAGGGAGGAGGCGGGCGCCCTGCTGGGAGCAGCAGCAGCCAGCAGAGATGAAGCGGTGAGTGGCGGCAGCAAATGTAGCCGCTCCTGCTCAGCATGCAACGCTGTAGATGATGTAGTAGTTGCTCTGGCTATGAGCCTTTGGCGATGGGGTTTGGTATTGGTGCCTGACGTGTTGCTGCTGCTGCCTTCTTCATCTTCCCAGGTTGGCTGGTCGCATGACGTGCAGCTGGCAGTGCACAGCCGCACAGCAGCGGCCCCGCAGCATGCCACACTGCAGCCGCTGTTCGACAGCCAGCCGCAGCATGCAGACCACCAAGAAGATGAGCAGCAGCAGCAGCAGCTGGTGCACCTGCAAGAGGTTGATGATGGGCAGTCTGAGCCACTTTGTACATTAGTAGAACCGCAGCAGCACAGCACTACAACACTTGCCAAGGAGGTGCAGCTGTCAGAGCGCAAGCTCAGCTGGCAGTTGCAGCAGCAGGACGAGGCCAGTGCGCCATCTGTGCACGAGGCGGCCTCGCCAACAGCCAAACAGCAGCAGCAGCAACAGCGGCAGCAGCAGCCGCCTGACTGCTGGGACGACCTGGACCTAGACAGCATCAGCCTGCTTGCGCCCACCGCCACCACCAGCATGGCGCCACCCTCCTCCCCTGGGGGGGCCAGCGCCGCCAGCAGCAGCAGGGCCAGCTTCAGCATGCTGGGCGCTGACAGGGAGGTGTGGCTGGTGAGTCGCGGAACAGCGTACCCTTGGCATGTCTAGCATAGCTGTGCAGCAACCGCCAACAGCTGCATGATGTGGCGCAAGTTCATGTGATGTCGCGTAGTGGAATGCTACATGCAGAAGCCCATTCTGCTAGCATGCTTCTGTTCACTGCCACTTACAAACCATCTCACATGTTCTGCTTACATCCTACATCTATGCTGTTGCTGTTGCTGCTTTACTGCGCGGTGCAGGACACCTGGCATGAGCCAAGCTGCATGCCGCGCACCGCCAGCAGCAGCAGCAGCATCAGCCTGGCCAGCACAGACGCAGCAGCCTCCACTGAGCCACTGATGCGCAGGCAGCAGCAGCAGCAGCAGCGCCTGCGTAGCCAGCAGCCCAGCAGCAGCAGCAGGGCTGGCGCTGCAGCAGCATCAACCGACTCTCTGCAGAGTGCAGCAGGCAGGAGCACCACCGGCTCTGCTGCTGCTGCTGCTGCTGGTGGTGGCTCGCTGGGCAAGTCTGGCAGGAGGCTGCTGGCTGCAGTGCTGGAAGGCTTCTGGGCTGCCTACTACGACACACACGGCTGCTGCACAGGAGCTGCTGCTGCCGCTGCTGCTGTGCAAAGCTCACCAGCAGCTTCAGCAGGCAGGTCTAGCAGTACACACCACCTGCAGCAGCCGCGCAAAAAGCAGGCCCTAAGCAGCGGGGCAGCAGCAGGCATCAGCAGCCAGCAGCAGCAGGCCGCTGAGCTGCTAAGCTGCTGCAGATGCGGTGCTGCTGGCAGCAGCAGTGGCTGGTGCAGCAGGTGTGGTGTGGCGCTGCTGCAGCACCTGCAGGGCTGCCTGGCTGAGCTGATGGCAGTGCCGGGGGCAGCTGAGCTGCTGCTACCAGCTGCACTGGCACAGGGGCTGCAGCAGCAGCGGCAGCACCAGCCGACAGAAGCAGTCTCTGGTTTGCCGGCTTCTGCTGACAATGTTTGTGCTCAGCCAGATGCTGCTTCTGCTGGTTTCGGCTGGTCCTGTGCTAGTGAGGGCTGCACGTCAGCTGCTGGGCTGCTGCTGGATGATGCATGGCAGCAGCTGCCTGGCCCCACACAGCAGCTGCTGCAGTTGGTGCTGCCAGCAGCTGCAGGTGGGGCGCTGCTACAGGCGCTGAGCAGTAATGCACTGCAAGCAGACCAGCAGCTGCAACAACAGCAGCCACAGCAGTCACTACTTCAGCCTCTACTTCAGCAGCAGCAGCAGCAGCAACAGCCACGCCTTGCAAAGAGGGATGCGCCCAGCAGTGAAATGCCGGAGCATGCTGCTGATGCTGCCGCTGTGCCTGGCGTCTTGTGGGTGTGGGGCGTGTGGTGCATGGTGCTGCTGCTTGTGCTGGCGCAGGTAAGGCTAGGCGCAGCGCCAGCAGTGACCTGCAGTTGCATACTCACCTGGTGCTGCTGCAGCTGCTGGTATTGCTGCTTTGCTCACACTGTCATCAATGCGCCACCAAGTAACCCTTAGTGCACCCGCGGCAGCGGAGCCACAGCACGCTGACGCCGTTTTGCTGCAGAAAACACTTGTGCACCTGCCATACATGCAAAACAGCCAGCCATTTACCTGCCGCTGCGTGTTGCCTGCTGCCGCGCTGCAGGTTGAGGTGCGCCCTGAGCTGTGGGGCAGGTACGCAGCAGTGCTCAACAGGCTGCAGGGGATGCTGGCAGAGCTGGGCCCGGAGCCACAGCAGCAGCAGCAGCAGCAGCAGCAGCAGCAGCACAGGTCGCGGCCGATACAAGCAGTGCCAGTACTCAGCGGCGGCAGGACTAGCCCTGCTGCTGCTGCAGCAGCAGCAACAGTAGGCGAGGGCAGCAGGCTGCTGCCGCCGCTGCTGCTCAGCGCTGGTGACCGAACGGCGCTGGCAGGCCTGCTGCTGACGCTGCTGGCGGCTGCGGAGGCGGCGGTGGGTGGCAGGAAGGCGCCCGGGGGAGGCGGCAGCGTGGGGTCAGCCTTCGCCAAGGGCAAGGAGATCTGCCTGTCAGTGGTGAAGCGCTACAGGCGGCGCCTGCTGGGCAGCACAGCCAGCGCCACTCAGCAGCAGCAGCAGCAGCAGCGCTGGCCGGGTGGGGGTGGCAGTGCCGGAAGCAGCAGCAGGCCCCGGCCCGGCCCTGGCAGCGGCCAGCGCGTGGCGTTTGGGCTACTGCTGGGTGGGGTGGCGCTGGGCATGCCGCTGATGCTGGCAGCAGGCTGCGGGGGCAGCGGCATGGCGGCAGCAGGCTGCCGCGCTGTGGGGGCTGTGTGGAGGCCGCAGCGGGTGGCTGCAGTGGTGCTGCAGCGGCTGTGATGCTGGCAGCAAGTATAAGGTGCTAAGCTCGTTGTAACGATACGGTTGGGTCTATTTCCCGCGCCTTGGCTTCCTGAAATGGTGTAAGGTCAAGGCGCAGTCCACCTGTGGATACTTATCTTGCTGCGCCTTGAAGTTACAAGTGCACTCAGTGCAGCCGGGCTTGGCAACATGCCTTCAGCAACTTGCAGTACAATGCTTGAAGGTGCGCAGCTTTGCATTTTTCATGCTAGACTGTCCATCTTTACAATGCTCTGTGGTTGAGCTGTACAGCGTTGACGGAACTTGATTGTACCCATGGCCAACTAAACCCATATGCATGGCCAACTGAACTGGAAACCGCTGACAAGGAACAGTAAGAGGATGCAACCCCTCAAGCGACACAGTAACAAGCCGCTGGCGGCAGTCCCATAGTGTAAGCAGCAGCAGCACTGCCACCCAGCACGAAGGTACGTGCATGCCATGCAGTGGTTGCAGTACTTGCACGTGTTGTAACCTCGACAGATCATGGTGTTGGAGGTCTGGTGACAGCAATGTGTGCACATGATCATATAATGGCACACACTGTACAGCACACCAGCGACTAAAGCAGCTACAAACAGCAGCTGCACGGAATAACAGGACTGGCTGGAAACCTTGGATCTCGAGGGCCATCATCAGTAAACGGTAGCACCTCTTATTCACAACAAAACCATTTATGAGCTCATCAGCAGCCTTGGTGCACCTCAACTGCCTTTGACTCAAAGACTCAGGGTTGCTGGCTACTATGCTAGTAGCAGCCCTCAGCCTGTGGTGCAGCGCCAAGATGCTGCGCCATCAGACGCCACGCGCGACTACCTAAAGGCAATGCCTCCGTCTACTAGACGTAGTACAGCCGCACAGGTCTTCACTGCGTGCTGTAAGCTTTCTGCGCCATGGCCAGCACAACAGCACTGGTCTCCTCCTCGCCGTTGACGTCACCCACATAGCCCACCCAGCCGCCCCCACTGCACGGCGCAAGCGCGACCGCCGCCTCATTTGTTTCTGCCACGGGGGTGGGTGCAAACACCAGCGACTGCGTCACCGACTCAGCGCCGGGCGTGTACAGCATGTGCCCCGGCGCTGCGCCCTTCACCAGCAGCGCCTTTGCGTTTTATCGTGCTGGTAACTTGGCGCTGCCCAGCAGCTGGGCTGCGGCTGCAGTGGGGAAGTGGTCAGTCCTGCAGAAAGCGGTGAGGCACGGAGCTACCAGTCAAGACAAGCATATGCCGCACTCTTTGCACGCTCGGGAGTGCAAGCCACTGCAGGGCCTCCGGTTGTGCTGTGTGCACGACACAGTGAGCACCAAACATTCGTGGCAGCTACCCCCTCCTGCAACACAGGCTATGCACAACTACAGCTGCTCAACTACAGCTGCGCTGACACTGCTGTGCCACACATGGGTCATGCAACAGTCACGGCGTGCTGCCGTTGCAGGCATGCGCCTCCAATACAATCAGCAACATTTGCAGTTGGAACGCACACACAATCACGGGACGCGTTAAGTGCGCAAGCAGCTGCAATGCAGACAGGACCGCTGTATGCACAGCAGAGCAGCAGCAGCAGCAGCAGCAGCAGCTGCTGCGCTGACAACCTGCCAAGCTGTGACTGCCGCCCTCTGCATGACGATCCGACAGTACCGACCTGTAGTACGACCCGTGCACCCAGGGCAGGCCCAAGCTCTTGAAGGTGGCGTCAAACTCGGACATGTTCGTGAAGGACGAGAACAAGCACCCAATCACCACCGTCCCGCCCCGAGCAAGCAGCGGCTGGACGTACTTGATGGCTGCTTTGTCACTCACAATTACCGCTCGAACCGTAACGTCCGCAATGGCTCGCTGTGCTGCTGCTGGGGTGGTCAGCAACTGCACAGTGAAGTGCTTCCCCAGGGTGCTCAGCAGGTGGGCGTGTACCCCCCGCAGCATTTCTTCAAAGTCTTCGTTCAAATCTATCACAGGTAGTACCGGTTTAGTCATTGTGCTTGGTGCAGGCACGATAGCTCCTCACACTGTGGGCGTGGTGTGAGTGCAACGAGTGAACTGCAGCAGGCTGCTAGTGTACAAAGTATGTCTGTGAGGTGAGTTGCGGAGAAAACCCTCTGTTGTTCTCAAGCGCTTGCCCGTCCAAACACATACACTCCTACTGTCATAATCAGCACGTGACAGAGTGAGTGTTACATGAGCTTGTCAGTCACTGGTCCGTCGAGTCACAGCATGGGATGCTGCTGAACATCTGGACCTGCCACTTCACAACAGC
This sequence comes from Tetradesmus obliquus, assembly GCA_030272155.1. Classification (NCBI taxonomy): domain Eukaryota; kingdom Viridiplantae; phylum Chlorophyta; class Chlorophyceae; order Sphaeropleales; family Scenedesmaceae; genus Tetradesmus; species Tetradesmus obliquus. Next base: position 50,927 of record CP126200.1, on the reverse strand, counting down.
AACCTCAGAGTTGAGGTTATCAGTGAGAGCCGGGCAGAAGTCCCGCAAACGCGGCCAAAGGCCTTCACACTCAAAGTGTGGCAGGCTGTTGTGACAACATGCATCAATACAGTCGATTAATATACATGCACCGCATGCAAATTGGCACCACGGTGCAGCACTACATTGTCGTGCCGACGTGGCATAATCAAGGATGCAGAAAGCGCAAGGACATTGAGCAGCACCACATGCACTGAGTGGAAGCTGCTGGGGCATTGATGTGGCCACGTGTTGCAGTGGCTGCCAGGTGCCAGTGAATTGATGGCTGCAACCCTTCACACATGGCTGCAGCCCTGTCAGCTGTACGCCGGCTGCGCCTGTCTGCTACCATGCCAGCCTCACCGCGCCTTGTGAGCCGCCATCATGGCCGGCCTGTGCGCGACGATCACGCGCTGCAGCCGCGTCACCTGCCCGGGCGTCAGCAGCATGCTGCAGGCCGCAGGCACGTAGCTCATCAGGTTGAACACACCATCAATCTGCTGGTCTGATGCATGCTTGCCCGGCGGTGGCGTGGGGCAGCTGTTGAAATGCTGCAGATCCGCCGCTGGCGGCTGCCGCCCAGCCCGCCAGGCTGTGCACCAGCCCGCCAGGCCCACCCCCAGCTGCGGCGCAGGCTGGGTGCCGGCTGCTGCAGGGCCAGCTGCCAGCCTCCCCTGCAGCTCCTCCAGGGTCAGTTGGGGGGCCGTGTCGGGCACCTGGTCACCCTGGCCGGGCAGGCCGGCCTGGCAGCCGCCCTCATGCGTGTGCAGCAGGCCCAGGTAGTGACCCAGCTGCGGCAGCAGGTTGCGACATGAAAGGTAAGGCTGCAACGCCGTGCATTGGCTGTCAAGTGCGAGCACTACCTGGTGTATACAAACAGGGGATACATGCTCATCAACAAGCAACCCATCGTATCTGCATACCTAGATCGCACAGCAGCCACTGCTATTGCAGCTGGCCTCACCTCGTGTGCCAGCACTGTACCGCCGTCCTGCCACTCCCCTCTGTTGAGGTCATCGGGGTCAAAGTGGATCCACCTGCAGCGCGGCAGGCACAGCAGCATGCGTGATGATAGCCGCCATTGACAGCTGCACAGCAAGCCGCTGCAGTGCAAGTTCCGCCGCGCTTGCACGCCAGCAAATAAGGAACGAGGCATATATCACAGCATTTTGACGCGAGTCGTCAATTTTCGCTGTAGTGGGATACTTCATTTGACGCCTGCCTCGGTCCACTGCTTACACGCACAATGAAAACGGCAGCAGCTATGACGTATGTGTTGTCGATGTAGCGCTGTTCTGTTGCCTGCCTCTACCTGCCAAGCAATTGCCCCGGCACCAGCAGCAGCAGCAGCAGCGCACCTCAGCCACACCCAGTTCTTGGCTGAGTCCCCCTCACGCCACGACTTGTCCTGCGCAGCAAGCAGCACACAGCGCGCCGCGTGACACATCCCACACATCAACACCCCCTTGGCTCCAGCCAGCTCACAACCCCTTACAGTGCCCCAGTGGTGCCGCGCCTTATGCAGCATGGGGCATGAGACGTGCGTGCTGCTCATCAACCTACACCCAGCCAGCTCATCATGTACATGCTGATGCCATGGACCAAGAGCATGTCCTGCTGCTGCTGCTGCTCACCGCGTAGGTCGTGTTCCACCAGGGCCCGTCTGCATGCGCTAGCCCCGCCAGGCTGTGCCGGCACACCTGGTCATCCTCGGCGCAGTAGTCCTCCCTGTTTGAGCCTGACACGAACACGTTGATGACGTGGCGCGAGGCGAGGCGCGCCACGGAGGGCGCCAGCGCCAGCCGCGCCAGGCAGGCCATGCCGCGCGCATCCAGCTCGTCGCTGTTGGGGTGAGGCGTGCAGTGCTGCCAGTCCTGCATCGTGCCCAGGTTGAGGTACGCGTGCGCGGTGGCGTCCTGGCGCACCGCCTGGAACTTGAACCTACAGCAGCAGCAGCAGCCAGCAGCAGCAACGTCATGAGGAGAGCCTCTGGCAAGTGTGTGTAAATGTGCAGCTAGTGCGGCGCAGCCCCAGGCAAGTTGGCGGTGCATGGTGTTGAGCAAACACAGCAGCCACCACCCCGCACTCACTGTACGCCCGTGCCGTTGTAGTGCCTGTTGGCAGCGTCGATAAGGGTGCGGGCCGCTGCCTGCAGCCTGTCACCCACCAGCTGCGGCAGGTACAGGCTGGGCGCAGCGCCGCCATCATCGCTGCTGCCTTGCCAGATGAAGCCCAGGCCTGCAGCAGGATAGGCGCAGGCGGGCGGTTGGGGCATTGCATGAGCCCTTGCATGCACAAGTGCTCTGCAGCCTTAAACTACAGGCGCTGCACACGGTCTTGCAAAGCCATGCACTCACCTGCCAACTCCAGCATTTGCGCAAAGCACTGCCTGCTCAGCAGCCAGGTGCATGCACAAGCCTCGGCAGCCACTGGAGGTGACAGAGCAACACGCTGTAACCCAGGACATGCAAGCAGTAAGTTACATGCTCACAGCTCCCACGCAGCAAGCAGCAGCTGAGCAAATGGGGCTGGGCGAGTGCTGCGCTGCACTCACAGTGGAACACCACAGGAATGGCAACCGGGATGAAACCAAGCTGCGTGCTGCTGCTGCTGCTGGCCGCCACAGCTGGGCAGGCGGCTGGCGGCTGCGCCCCTGGCGGCAGGTACTGCCGCACGCTGCACACCATCGCCTGTGCTGTGCCGGCCCCTTGCTGCAGCCGCCGCCTGCTGCTGAGGCGTGCTGTGCCGGCCGCTGACAGCCGTCGCCGCTTGCCAGCAGCCTGCAGCAAGCACACATGGTCAGTGATTGCTTGGCAACGGGTGCACGCCCTGCAAGTCATCACGGCAGACATGTGTGCGCCTGCCAACCGGCCAGCAAAAGTTGTACTGCAGCAGCTCGTGACAGGATAGGACGCTATCTGTGCGCTGCACTTTTATCTGCCCACCTGCCCACCACTGCCAGCCAGCAGCGTAGCGCCGCCGGCTGCTGCTGCTGCCGTGGGCCTGGTGCCGCAGCCCCTGGCGGTCTGGGTGTAGTAGGCATTGAGGCTGCTGCTGTTGAGCAGGCTGGCCAGCTCCTGCTGCAGCAGGTCAGGGCTGACGGCAGTCAGGGCCAGCTGCGTGCCGCCACTGGCTGCGTACAGCCGCAGCAGTGGCAGCAGCGCCGCGCTGAAGGCGGTGCGGAAGTAGCCCAGCAGGTCGGCTGCCAGGGGGATGAATGGCTCCACGTCCAGGCTGCTGCTGCCGCCTGGTGGCTGGTGTGCGTCTTGCGCTGCCTTCAGGGCGCGCAGGAAGCCCGCCACTATGTCTGCGCTGATGGTGGCGCTGTCGTTCGCAAATACGTACAGCCCGCGCACGATGTCTGCAGCAACAGCAGCAAGCAACCAGAGCTGGTGAGGGCGCAGCTGCAAGTAGGTCCTGCTGGCCGGCAGCAGTGTGGGAAGTGCTCGCTGCCCAGCTGCCAGGAGCAGCAGCAGCGCTGCGCCAACCTTGTCATCCTTGCTTGTTATTACTGCACATCAGTCTGAAGTCCTGCTGTCCGGACACCTTAACTAAATCTGTGCAGACCTGCAGAGCTGCACTTCAGTGCTGTGCGTGCTGCTTGCTGCCAGCCCACCTGGCGTGTCGGGGTCAGCCAGCAGCGCAGCAGCGCCCTCACTGCCAAGCTCAGGCAGGCCACGCAGCAGCCGCGGGGGGCTGCCGCTGTCCCTGGTGGCGCTGCTGCTGCGGCTGGCCTGCTGTGCGGCAGCGGCCGAGGAGCTGGCGAGCGCGTCTCCTGCAAAGTAGCCCGCGATGAGCCCTATGCCCAGCAGCAGCGCCAGCAGCAGCACTGCGGCGGCGCGCCGCTTCAGGTCCCAGTGACCGCCCAGCAGGTGGGCCCACGCACTGTCTGACGGCATGGCTGCTGCTGCTGCTGCTGCTGCTGCTGCTGCTGCTGCTGCTCATGCCTGCACGAGTAACACCTGTATTTGCAGGTGCGCAGGACAAGTAGAGTATGTGTTGTGCATCGCATGTTCCAAGGCAATGTTCACCAGTATCTCTGGATGTGTGTATGGTTTAGCTGAGTGTACAGTGCTGCTGCTGATGCAACACAATCTGTTTGCAGCACACGTTGCAACCCAACTGGTCTGGGTCTGGCGTCACCCACCTCACAGAACATGGAGAATGATTTGGGTCAAGTCAATGCTGGCGTTGCTGCAGAGGGCATGCGCAATTGAACGAGTGCAGCAGCCATTAATTCATGACTGAGCTATGGAGTATGCTGGACTGCACGCACACCTGCAGGCTCCCTGAGTTGCACTGCTGCCTCTGCTGCTGCTGCTGCTGCTGCTGCTGCTGCTGCTGTTGTTGCTGCTGTGTTGCAGCGACAAGCGGACAAGCCAGTTCACACTAGTTATCACGTAACTATCACCAGCCGATGTAATGTACCGACGTACTCAGCCTGCAAGCGATCGGCTGTGCCGGGTGGGAGCAACATGGGTACGCAACAGCGTAGCTGTGCTTGCGGTAGCGTACCATCAGGCAGCTACGTCAGGTTTTATCCACGGTTATGCATGGATTTTTGACGACCCCAGAGCAATAGCGGCCATACAGACATGTCACTTTGCTGCACGAAACATCATTGTGTGAGACCACGTGCTGAGCCCTGTTTTTATGCTACATGCCAGTGAATGCAAAGAAGGTGAATGTGTTGGTGATCAGTGCTATTTAAGCATGCCTTACTCAGTCTGCAGGCCTCACTGAGCACGCAGCCATCACATCAAGGGTCAGGCCAGCATGCCTCTGCCTTGACTGTGTCACACAGCCGCGACTGTCAAAGCTTGACTGTGGGAGGTTCCATCGTGTAACACACAGATCGTGACTGCCAAAGCTTGACTCAGCCTCAAGGCTTGAGTTACAAATCAGCGACAAGCGCCACATGAAGCATGCCACAACTTGACGCAACGCTTGAAGCAACGCTTGAAGCGGCATGTGAAGGATGCAGCGCTGCGTCAACGGCAACTACTCGGTGGGCACAGGTTGAATGCATTTTGAACCTCGGATGCCCAACGTTGCCGACCCACCGCAGGATCATGCTGCTGCCGATGACGCAGCCACCCAACGATGCGCATCACTGTGCGAACGTGCAATCCTGCACAACATCAAAGTCCATGAATGCGGCAGTGATGCAGACTCCTGCCGCGGCTGCAGACACTGCAGCACCCGCCACACACATCCTGGACCTGACATCCAAACCCACTCCCCTGCCCCACACCCACCATGCTCAGGTCATCCCGGACGCACACGCAACCCGCACTGCAGCGCACCACACCCTTCCACCCTGTCAGCCGTCGCCAAAGATGGAGAAGATATTGCCATCATCGCACAGGTCGTCCAGCTGCAGCTCCCGCATGGGGTCGTCGTCAGTGACCCTGCCGCTGACGCCAGTGCCGGGCGTGCCGCCAGCAGCAGCGCCAGCAGCAGGCGTCCCAGACACAGGCCGCCCCGGCGTGCCAGCCGCACCGCGCGGCGTGCTGCCCCGGCCACCACTGCCGGGCGTGGCGGCTGCGCACGCCAGTGGCGACACGATGCTGCCAGGCAGCAGGGCCGCTGCTGCAGACGGTGTGGCTGCGAGTGGCGGTGTGGCTGCCAGCAAGCCGGCCTCAGGAGTGACGGCCAGCGGGGGCGGCGGCCGACGAGCAGCAGCAGCAGCGCCAGGGCCCTGCTTGCCACCACCAGCAGCAGCTGATGCTGCTGGCTGGCCTGCAGCCTCAGCAGCGTCACCGCCCGAAGCAGCAGCAGCGACGGGACCCTGTCCAGGGCTCTCAGCAGCAGCTGCTGCGGTGCCGTTTGCAGCTGGCGCAGCAGGCGGCTGCTGCACTGCCTGTGGTGGCGGAGGCGGAGGCGCGTGCTGTGCCTGCCCAGCAGGCTGAGCGCCCCGCTGCTGCTGCCGCCGCGCTTCCTGATCCTCTGCAGCCACAGCTGCTCCTTCACCCTTGGCACTTGCAACACCCACTCCTCCCGCCGCCGCTGCTGCTGCTGCTGCTGGTGGCGGCGGTGGCGTTAGTGCTGAGGAAACCGCCGCCTCCTGGCCGGGCGCGCCGCCTGCGCCGCCCACGCCTGCTGCTGAGGCAGGGGTGGCCAGGCTGGAGATGGGCGACTCGTGGTAGGACGGCGCGCCCTGGTGGTGCTGCCACACCACATCCAGCTGATGGTGCTGCGGGTGCGCGCCGCCTGCCTTGCTGCTGGGGCCCTGCTGGCCGGCGGCAGGGGCGGCTGCTGTGTCCCCAGCAGCCTTGGTTGCTGCTGGCTGGCCGTTGGGCAGCTGGCGGTGCCCGCTGCCAGCATCAGGCGGGGCGGTGGCGCCTGCTGCTGCTGGTGCCTGCTCTGCCGCTGACGCCTGCCTGTCAGCTGCTGCCTCTGTCGACTCCCACCTGCTCCTGCGCGACGTGCGCGGGGCAGAGGAGGCTGCAGCAGCGCCGCCTGCTGCTGCTGCAGCGGGTGATGCCGCAGGTGCCAGGCCTGGCGGCAGCTGCCCACCGCCCCACGTGGGCGGCGGAGCGCCAGGTGGCCTGAACGCCTGCTGCTGCTGCTGTTGCTGCTGGGCTGCTGCCGCAACGCTGCTGGCGGCGCCAGCAGGCGCCAGCCCTGGAATGGTCACCCCAGCCGGGCCAAGCCCAGGCAGACTGCCCGGCCCTGCTGCTGCTGGTGGCGCTGCGGGCGGGGGCGGCTTCTTCAGGTTCTGCCCGAAGCGCAGCCTGCTGGCCTTGCCGTGCCCAGGGGAGCCATCCAGCCCAGGAGGTGCTCCAGCGGGAGGCGCGGCAGGCGGCAGCAGCCCAAACATGGGTATGCTGCCGCCCAGGGCTGCAGGCTGCTGCTGCTGCTGCTGCTGCTGTGGCAGCTGTGGCAGCGGCTGTGGGGGGACCGGCGGCTGCGGTGGTTGCGGCGGTTGCTGTTGCTGGTAAGGGTATCCCTGGTAGGGCTGCTGCTGCTGCTGCTGCGCCCATGGCTGCTGGTACTGCTGCTGCTGGTAAGGCTGCTGCTGGTAGGGCTGCTGCTGGCCCGGGTAGTACGCACCGCCCCAGTAAGCCGGCTGCTGCTGCGCCGCTTGCTGCCGAGGGTAGCCTGGCTGGCCACCCCAGGTCGTGGCGCCGTAGCCAGCAGGCATCCCCGCTGCTGCTGCTGCTGCTGCTGCCGCTTCTGGTGTTGCTGTCATGCCAGCAGCTGCTGGTGGCAGCACAGAAGCAGGCTGGGGGTATCCCGCAGCAGAAGCACCCACGGCAACTGCTGCTGGCGGCGCTGGCGGCGCTGCTGCTGGTGCTGCTGGTACCGCGGTTGATGATGAGGGCGTGGCTGAGCGCGCGCGCGGGTCGGTGGGCAGCGGCAGCGGCTGCTGCTGGCCAGGCACTGGCGGCAGCGGCACACCAGGCGGGCTGTACGGCGCGTCAGCAGCCGGCGGAGGCGGCGGTGGCGGGGGTGGCTGCTGCTGCTGCGGTGCTTCACTTGAGTCTGCACTGAATGGATCATACGCGTCACTACTGCTGTCAGCTGCCGTTGGTGGTGGCGGTGCTGCTGCTACTGCTGCTGTGCTGTCTGCTGCAGGTGGCATTGGCGGTGGCGGTGGCGGCGGTGCTGCCCTGGCAGCATCCTCGTCATCAGCAGACAGCGCCTCCGCAGGCTGCAGCAGCAGGGGTCAGGGCAGGCAGCAGTTACACCAGCGCAGACCGCAAAGACGGCCGAGCCCCTGCAGCATCTTTGCAAAAGCAGCGGGTGTGCTGTCAAGCATGCAACTGCACAGCCTACGGGCAGCAATTACGCCGCAGCTCACCCGCTTTGCTGGCGTCAGCATCCTGCCGCCGCCGCTGCCGCTCCCAGCTGGCCCGCCTGCTACTGCTGCTGCTGCTGCCGGCCTGCTGGTGGCTGCCCCCCTGGCAGCCTCAGCCATGGCGGCTGGCGGCAGTGCTGCCTCATAGCTTGCGATGGCCGCCTCAGGCAGCACGCCCTCGCGCCGCCAGCTGGCCAGCAGCTTGAGCACGCCGTGCCGCTCACTGGGGGGCAGCGCCTCCGCAAGGCTGCTGAACATGGCCGGCAGCAGCGGCGTGAAGCGCTCCGCTGCAGGGCGGCAGCAACGGCCAGCATGCGGCATGCAGCGATGGATGCGCCACTCAACACGCTGCGGTGTGCTGGCGCTTGCTGGCATCATCAGCATGGTGCCCATACATGCTGGCAGTGTGGCGAGCATATTCATCCCACTGGCCTGGCACCAACTTTTGCAGTCACTGCTACTGCTCTGCAGCCCCAGCGCCTTAGCGCTATTGTGTTGTCCGTCGCGTTGCTGTGGCGTGTAGTGTTTACATGTAGGTTCACAGCTGCCGCTGCTTCTGCCGCCGCTGTGCCAGGGTGCTGCCGCTCACCGTATTTTGAGCGGGCCTTGAGCTCCCGCTTGGACTCCCGCAGCAGCTTTGACACCGCGTACATCACGTTGGCGCGCTGCTGCCCGCTGGCGCTGCGCCGCAGCTGCTTCTCCATCAGCAGCGGCACAGCCTTGTAGCACTGCAGGGGGGCAGGGAGGCAGGCAGGTACATCACCGACTTGTGCTGAACATGTTGCATTTTGCACTCAGCAGCCAGGCTGCATGCAGCAGAATCGCCTCGCCGGTGCTGCCGTGGCGTTGGCTAGCGCTGTGGTGCATCATGCAGCAGTGCCTCACCAGGGCATGGTCCTCGATGGCCAGCAGGGTGAGGCTGTCAATGACACCCTTGGAGGCCTTGGTGGTGCACTTGGACAGCAGCTGCTTGAACTCTGCTTCTCGCTCCCACATGCTGCCGCTGCTGCAGCGCTGCTGCGCTGCTGTGCTTATCCCGATCGCCTGATCCGCTGCTCCAGGTAGCTCACCAGCGCTGCTAGGCTGCTATGAGACACATACGTTGCTCCAAGGTGCTGCTACTGCTAATGCACTGATCAGATGCAAACACAGAGGTGTGAGCTGCAGTTCTGCCTTGCAAGGTATGCTGGACAACGTGCACAGCGCCAGCGTCAGGCCCCGTCTACATTCGCAAACAGACAAACAGTATACTTGAAACTTCACAACGTGTAACTGTGCAGTTGTAATGCGCTCTCTACAGTCAGGTGGTGCATGTCACCTTGCCGAACACACTGCAGCGAAAGGCACATCTGCCAGCCCTTTAAAAGCAAGATCTATACAACTTGAAGCGTCTGTTGCGATCAAAGGTCAGGCCCTTGAGTTGTACTGCCGCGGGGGCTTTGCAGCACATGACACAACAGTGAATTAGCAGCCAAATCAGCGATGCTGATGTGCTGCACAACTTTTCATGTGATCTGTTTTGGCTGACCGGACGAATACCGCTGATTTGAACCTGTGCAACGAAGGTCCATCAGGACAGCAACACACAAACTCCAAGCCGAACTTTCTGCCTGCGTACAAACCGTTCAGTGAATGTAGCAGTTACCACAGCTGTAGTGGCACCCTGCAGCGATGAAGCTGTTTGGCAGGAGCCGGAAATCTGCTGCACATGGCCCACTGTGCAACAAGACAGTGCAAGTGGGCAAGAACACAGTGCTGTGTGAATCACTATGTGAGTGGCATGCCAGGGCTGCAATACAGCAGCTGTGATGAGTTCAAGTCAACCTGTAAGCCTGTGTCCATGATGCAAGCGTGTCAGGAAGGACATGAGAAGGTTGGGGAAGCTGCAAGTGTATCAATCAACCTGAATGCTTTTTGCACCCACGTCTGCAAGGCAGCCAGCAGCGCAACGCAGCAGGTGAATGGCAATATGCAACAATTGACTGCAGCTGCACGCACTGACATGGCTACTCAGTGATGCGGTCAGTGCGCGCACATCATCACTGACTGCCTGCATGCCTCACGCTGGCTGTCACTGTACCGTGTTCGCCCGCACCGCCCCCACCTCCCTGCCCACCACGCAGTGGGCAGCGGCGGCTACGCAGACATCTACCGCGTGACAGACCTGGCCAGCGGCGCCACGTACGCGCTGAAGCACCTGCGCCTCAACGGCGACCCGACGCTCATACAGGAGGTGCAGCGGGAGGCCAAGACGCAGGTGACCAGCAGCAGCAGCAGCAGCAGCAGCGGTAACGGCAACGGCAACGGCAGCAGCAGCACCGCCAGTAGCAGTTCTGGCTGGCAGCGCCGCACATCTCGCCAAGGACAATTCGTGATGTGGGGCAGTTCCTAGCAGTTGGGTCAGTTCTGTAGCAGTTGTCTTGCTGACTTGCAGCTATCACGGCAATTGAGCAACAGGAGCAGCAGGGACATATGCTGGTGTCAGCAGCAGGCACACCAAAAGGGGCGCTGTGCCGGTCTGTGCTGTGTTGCGCTGTAAATATGATGACCAGCAAGGTCTCTGCATGATTACACCCGCGGACCGCTGTTGAATTGCAGCTGCAAGCCTCACTGTCTGCCTTGTGTCCCCCCCCTCACCCAGGCGCGCCTCAAGGGCCACCCCAACGTGCTGCGGCTGCACGCAGTGGCCTTTGCGGGCCCCCGGGGTGGCGAGACTGACGGCTTCTTCCTGCTGGACTTCTGCCCCGGCAACCTGCTGGACCTGCTGGCGCGCCACAACTACCTGCTGGAGCAGGCCACGGCGCTGCACATCTTTGGCTGCGTGGCACGCGCGGTGGCGCACATGCACGCGCAGAGCCCGCCCATGGCGCACAGGTGGGGGGAAGGGGCGCAGGCTGCGACGGGGGAGGGGCGCCACAGCCTGCAGCAGCGCACACTGGCCACATGTGGTGCAGCTGGGCTTGCGTGTTCATGGAACTCACCTGACGCAAGAGAAGCGCACAGTTGAAGGCAGCGCGCTGTGTTGCGCTTGCATGGTGAATCTATCGTCCTGCCGCACCTGAACCCGCACTGCTGCTGCGCGCCGCATGCAGGGACCTGAAGGCTGAGAACGTGCTGATGCTGCCTGACGGCACCTGGGTGCTGTGCGACTACGGCAGCGCCACGCAGCGGTGAGCGCGGCGAAGGCGCTGCGGCAGGCTGAGGCGCTGCAGGTTGCGTGGTATGCAGCAGGTGGCATCCCATGCCTAGCAATTGCCCTGGCACCCCTAGGGCAGGCAGCGCCGCAGTTGAGACTATCATGCTCAGCAATCTGCTTGCCGCCCTGCTGGCTGCCGCCCCCCTTTTCGCCCCTGCAGTGCGCAGGTGTACGAGACTGCTGAGGCCATGGCTGCGGAGGAGGAGGTCATACGCAAGCACACCACGCCGGCATACAGGCCGCCTGAGGTGCGCGGCTGGCTGCCCTGCACAGGGCTGCACTGCTACAGTGTGTGTGGCTATGACAGCTCTGCAGCTGTCATGCCTTGCATGTCAGGCGCGATGCAACATGCAGCCTGCCCACCTGCTGAGCCTTCGTTGGGGGCTGGCATGCGTTGATGCCCGGCTGATGCCCTGGCGGCGCTGAAGGCGGTACCTGTGGCTGCTGGCTGCTGCTGTGCTGCCTGCCGCGCTGCAGATGTGGGACCTGTACCAGCGGCAGCTGATCGACACCAAGGTGGACATCTGGGTGAGCAGCCTGCACAAGCTGATCATCAAACGCAGCACACAACCTGCTGCTGTGGCTGCTACTGATCCATACAGGCTGCCAGCAGAGTGCAGCCAGTGGCCTGTGCTTCACCTGGCTGTACAGAAATTGCACCCCGCCAAAGGCACCTCCGCCAGCATGCTGGGAGCCCTTGTAGGTAGTTGATGTTTTTGCCACCCTTTTACTGCCACTGGTCTGGCGCAGGCGCTGGGCGTGCTGCTGTTTGTGCTGTGCTTCGGCCGGCTGCCGTTTGCGGGCGACAGCAAGCTGCAGATCCTCAACGGCAAGTACGACATGCCGCCCACACCCAGCAGGGCGCCACAGGTGAGGCCCGCAGCAGCCGGCAGGCAGCGCAGCAGCGGCAGCTCACAGTGTTGAGCGGGCTATTGCCTGCAAGGCACATGCACACAGGGATATGCGGGCCGTCGCACAGCAGGGCGTGCACATGGACCCCATGGCTGCCTGCGCTCAGGGCGCATCCCTCCGCCTTGATGCTGCTCGCCTCATGGCTGCACGTTGCTGACTCAGTTGTACATGCCTGCTGCTGCCTGCTGCTGCGTGGCGTTTGCTGCAGCTGCGCGCGCTCATCCGGGCCATGCTCGCGCTGGACCCAGCGCAGCGCCCCGACATACGCCAGGTGTTGCAGCAGCTGGACCAGGCGGCACTGGCCATCACAGGCAAGCCCCTGCCTGCACCACCACCACCAGCAGCAGCACCTGTGTCATCAGGGCAGCCAGGCATCAGCGCTGCAGCGGCAGCACCACAGCCGCCTGCTGCTCAGTCGGCGCAGCAGCAAGCAGTGACACAGCAGCAGCAGCAGCAGCAGCAGCAGCAGCAGCAGCAGCGGGAGCCGCCTCAGCCGCCACAGCAGCATACACAGCAGCATACACAGCAGCAGCAAGCACCGCGGTTGCAGCAGCCACCTGCTGCTGCTGTTGGCGGCGGCTCCTTCTGGAGCACATCAGGCGTGGCTGGCGGCCAACAGCAGCACAGCAGCACAACTGCTGGCAGCAGCAGCTCAGCCTCAACGCAGCAGCAACAGCAGCACCACCAGCAGCAGCAATGGGCACAGTTTGGGGGGGCAGAGGCAAGTCAGCCCCAGCATGCCGTGCAGCGGTTGCAGCAGCAGCAGCAGGGTGGCAGCTCACCACAGGGCAGCCCAGTAACGGCTGCAGCTGGCGCAGCCGCAAACATCAGCAATGGGCATGTCAGCATAGCGCCAGCAAGGCAGCAAGGTGGCAGCAACCCTGCTGGGCATGTGCAGGCAGGTCCTGACATGTCACGCTTGGCTGACATCACCGCGCGTGCACAAGCTGCCGCAGCTGCACAAAAGTCCCAGACGGGGGCAGTAGGTCAGCAGCAGCAGCAGCAGCAGCAGCAGCAGCAGCAGCACGCAGCGGCCAGTGCTGCTGGCGCTGGTCCTCAGGCTGAGCCGCCTGTGCTGTTTGAGCGTCAGTCGCGGCCCTACTCTTTGGGCAGTACAGCTGGCAGCGCCACTGGAACCCCTACGGCAAGCACAGCTGGAGCCAGCCAGTCAGCCGGCAACAGCTTCAGCGGCAGCCGCGTTGCTAACGTGCCTGCAGCTGCTGATAAACGCCCGCCACCGCCACCGCCCTCATCAGAGCAGCCACATTGGCAGCAGCAGCAGCAGCAGCAGCCACCGGCTCGGTCGTCCGGCAGTGCCAGTGGATCAGGTGCACCCAGCAGACCGGTACCAGCAGCTGCGGCAGCGTCAGCAGTGCCTGCAGGTGCTGCTGATGCAGGCTCATTCGTTGGCAGCAGCAATGGTGCCAGTGGCAGTGGCACTGCTGCAAGGACTGCTGCCACACCTGCTGCTGCTGCTAGCGCCGTGCCTGCCGGCGCTGCTGCTGCGCCGCTTCCCCAGCAGCTGGCTGCGCTGCGGGCCAGTGTGCTGGGTGAGGTGGAGGCGCTGCGGGGGCAGGTGGCGGCGCTGTCCGACCAGAACCAGGCCTTTGTGTTCAGGATAAAGCAGCTGGAGGATTACGCGCAGCGCCAGGAGGCAGCAGTGGCGCGCCTGAGCCAGCAGCTGGCGGACCTGCAACAGCAGCAGCAGCAGCAGCAAGGATGCAACAACAGCCGTACTGACGGTGTGAGCAGTGCGGCAGGCAGTGGGAGTGGGGCTGCAGGCGTTGCGCGTCGCCGCAGTGACGGGGCTGCTGCAGATGGGCAGGCTGGCATGGCAGGTGGCAGCTTCTGGTCCACGCAGAGTGCTGTGCTGTAGGCTATGCTGTAGGAAGCCAACGAGTGATGCGCATGGATCATTGTGTGGTTGCGTTGGCCGACAGGCATGCTGCAACTTGCCGGCAGTGGACGATGTAGCTGTGTGAGTGCAGCATGGGCGCGGCCTCGATGGGGCAAGGCCACATGTGATTCTTTTGTCGAACTCTTGCATTTCGTATATATTAATGCCGGTGCTGTGGTGCTGTGGGTTTTGCAGCAGTTGAGCAAAGTGGTTTGCTGAGTGGCTCAGCAAATTGCCTGACCACTGTCAGCATCCAACTGCTGCATGCAAGAGAGCGCGGTCGCAGCAGCGACGGCAGCCGCCGACAACAGCTGCTCGATGCCCTGATGTTGAAGCTTGGCAGTTGCAAACACGGGGTGCACATGCATGTGATCATACCCAGATTTTGAGGTCAACTGTTGTTGACTTGCTGTAGCACTTTTCCGCACTGTTACGTTCATGCATGTGCAGCCAGGCATTTCTGTGCTTGCATAATGACTTTCAATCTCTCTCAGTCGCGGCGGCACACCTGACCTAGACACTTACAGACGTCAGTTACTATACTTTTTAGTAATCGAGAATTAGTGTACTAAAATTCCCCTGTGCATGCCACGTCGAGCTCAATGCTTGTTCTTGGCAGTTGTGCCAGCTCTACTTTGTCAGCCTGGCATGCAGTGCATGCTGCACAGCGTGCAGCATGTCCACTTGGGATCCAATCTCAAGTTTGTCCCCATGGTGCGACTTCGGCGGTCAGAATGTCAGCTTCACAGCAAGCGCAGGTGTGACAGCAATGAGCCATTCGGTATGGCGGTTACATCTTGTAGCGGTTGACGACAGTTCAACTGTCGTTGACGAGTTGTCAAAAACAGTAACATGCTGGCTCTGCAAAGCTGACAAGTGCATGAAAGAGGGCGTCCAGCACAATGTTGCAGTATGCTGCCAGGCACTGGCACACCAAGCAGGCTGCAGGTGTATACACGTGCAGGTGTATACACGCGTTACGTAACGCAGCCCTGCCAGACAACAAACAGCCGCAGCCTGTGTGGTGCCACACACAGGGACCCCTCATACGCTGTAAACACACGCAGCCTAACAGTGGCCGAAGCGCAAGTACGACACACTTACGTATGGCATGCAATCTGCCCATGCACAAGACCACTGCTGCTCCCCTAACCTGATGCAGATAACATGCGCATGCAAAAGCAAGCATGTTCAGCCAATCCTGCATGCGAATCTGATGCTGTGCAGCTCTTTGAGAGGCACAAGCGGCATGTCGCCTACGTGGCGCGCTACTTGGCAGCAGCAGCACACTCGCGACACGGCAGACATTACGTATCTGCAGAAAGCACGTCGCCGTATACCTGCAAAAGCTTGCTTTGCGCATCCAACAAATGCACTGAAAATATGACAAAGCAAACACAAGACAGCAGAAGCTTGTGTTGCACATCGAACAAATGTCCGTTTTCTGCGGTCTGCAAAAGACATCGCACATGATCCCAGGCTGCCTACTGCAGCCGCACACCCTCCCCTGCTGCTGGCCCTCAGCAGCTGCCGGCCCAGCCAGCACTGCGGCTGCAGGTCTTGCCCCGCCTATCCCACAGCACGCACCCGTCCCAAGTCCCCGCGATCATCTCAAACCCTGAATCGCATGATCACACCCTGAACTGCATGATCTCCCGAGCAGCGCGCTCCATGAGCGTCAACCGCTTCTGCAGGCTGTCACGCTGCCGCGCCACCTCCTCGTTCTCGTTCAGCAGCCGCCGCAGCTGGTCCTCCTCCTTGCCTGCAGCCACAGCAGCAAGCAGGCGCAGCCAAGCAAACAGCTCACGGATGGCTGCAGATACACAGCACAGCATACACAGCCTGCAGCTGCCGTGGCTGACAACATGTCAAGCGGCTTGTCCAGCATTGCCTGCTCCACGGTGCCCCACCACAACAGTACTCGTGCACTGTCCTGCAAGCAGCCTCAACAACCAAGCAGCCGCCAGGGTCGCACCTGCCACCTCCTCCTGCAGCTCAGCCAGCAGGTTGTCCTTGGCGGGCACCACCGTGCAGTGCACCACCGCCTTGGGCACCGTGGCCAGCAGCTGGCTGCGCACGATCTGCAGGTAGGCGCTGACGTGGTCGCTGATGCGCGCCAGGTGCGCGTCCGCGGCAGACAGGCCGTCGTAGCGCTTCTCCAGCAGGATCTCGCCTGGCAGCAGCGACACGCGCAAGGCCATGTGCCACAAGAGACAGCCACAGGTCAGGGGCGCGGCAGGCAACAAGCACAACAGCTGCAGCACTGCATATTGCACGGCTCTAGAGTGCAGCGTCATCTACCTGACAGCGTAGCATACCCAAAGCAGCAGCTACTGTGCCTGCAAGTGTGCAAGTCCTGCTTACCTGTGAGTGTCACGAACTGCGGCTTGGGCCTGCTGGGGTCGTAGCTGAAGGACTCTGCGGCCACAATCTCCCTGAAGAAGTTTGCCGACAGGTAGCTGCCCTCCATGTCCACCAGCGTGCGCACTGCACCGCAAGGCAGGCGCGGCAGGGTAAGCGTGCGTGTCGCGCGTACAGCAGCAAGCTGTGTTAACAGAACAGACATTGTGGTTTATGCGTGCAGCTGCCAGCTGTGCTCAAAGCAGGCTCACCCGCTTGCAGGAACACCAGCAAAGCCATCACAAAGTTGTCCCTTTTGCAAGGGTGTAAAGCGCAGCAACATGTGGGCAACTGTGCTGCACAGCTCCGCCAATCAGCTCGCCAACCTGAGGCACATCATGCTGCGGCCACCCCCACCCCCTGCAGCCGCCCCACCTGTCGCCTCGCTGGACTCCTTGAGCCTGTCCAGCGTCACTGCTGAGTGCGCCAGGATCTCGCTCTTGAGGTTGACGAAGCGCTGCAGCTCAGTCACCTCGTTGATGGCCTGCGTCACGATGGACTTGAGGATCTGGTGCGTCTGCTCAACAGCCCTGGCAGCTGCAGGCAGCAACAGGACACAGTCAACGCAGCGCGCAAGATATCAAAGCACTGTCAGTAAACCAGGTGGCAGGCAGCACCGCCAACCCACAACAGCCAGCTTGTTTGGTGAGACGGTTACTACAGGCAACCACACATGCTCTTCTATTACACACTACGACAGCAGCATGCAGATGCTCCTGATGTGCAAGCAGCGCATGCATCTTACATTGCCAAGGGCAAGCCCTGCAGCCCTGCCACTCACATGGGTCGCGCAGCAGCGTGAGGCCGTCCTCAATGAGCCGCCTGTAGCCCGCCTCTGGCGCGATGATGTGTGGCTGGTAGCCGTCTGCCTCGTTGATGGTGTTGCGCACGTTCTTGAGCGTGAGGATCTTGTCGAAGGGCAGCTTGTGGATGGCCTCCTTCAGCTTCACGTCAAACACCTCCAGCACGCGCTCGCCGCCTGGCGCAGGCACGGAGGGAGAGCAGCAGTGAAGGGCGGGGACAGAAGCGAGGCACCACTGTGTTGAGGCAGCGTAAGCAACATGCAGCTACCAGCGGACCACCACACCGCCGCTGGCACCACTTTCAGGTGCTGGCCCGGCAGGCGCCACTTACTGCTGACGCAAAGTGGGAACAGGGAAGCAGCTGCCGCAGCAGCACGCATGCTGGCACATGTGAGCCTGCCCCGAGCTCACCTCCCTCGCCGCCGTCCACGATCTTGTTGAAGGCCTTCTCCACCTTCTGGCAGATGGTGAGGATGAGGTGCAGCATCTTGCCCCTGTTGCCCGTCACGTCATGGCCCAGCGCCTTCAGCTGCGACTGGTAGTCGTGAACGCTGCGGCAGCACCAAGCGCAAGCACAGCAGCCTTGATCAACCGAACAACACGCTTGCCACAGCCATGGCCTGTGTTGCCCACCAGCTGGTGAAGCACTGCATGTTCCTTGCAGGACACCGCCACACCCTCGACAGCATACAGAGCTGTCCGCCCTGCTATTGCTGCTTGCTCTGCTATTGCTGGTGGGTGTTTCCTGAAACGATCATTATGAGTGCAGCCTGCTGCACCAGCTGCCCCACTCACGTCTTGTCGATGTAGCTTTGGATCTCAGGCAGCTTGCGCGTGATCTCGTTGATGAGGTGCGTGCTCAGCTTCTTGGACAGGTAGTCCGTGCCGGTGTTGTCAAGGTCCCTGCATCAAACATTAAGCAGAGGTGCCCGCAACGTGGCAGATGCAAATTGAACAGCATATCACCAATGAGCAGCAGCGCGGCACACCAAAACGACCTTGCAGGAAAGCTTGATGGGTTGCGCACAATGCCATGCCCTGGAGCTGAGCAGTTCGGCCTGCGGCCGTGCCGCTGCTGGAGGCCTAACAGACCTGACCAACCCTGCAAATGCAGGACATCCCAAACCTCACTTTCATATGGGCAATGCCAAAGTCACTTATATATGGACAACGCAATCCCCACATGCCGCTCAACCTGCCCTGCAGCCCCTGCATACCCTGGCCCCTCCCACCTGTACGAGTCCACGCCCTTGAAGAACTCGTTCTCCTTGCCGCGCGCCTCGTTCATGGTCATCTTCTTGTTGATGTCGGCCTGGCCGCGGTTGACCACCGCCACCCAGCCGTGCTTCAGCCGCAGGCTCTTGCCCAGCAGGATCTCCCTGGCATGAGCACGGCAGGAGATCGTGAGCGTGGGAGCAAAGTGCCAACAGACAGAATGACACAACACACTGATCAGGCGTTCAGCATGACGGGCGCACAAGTACATGCCTAACCTAAACAGCAACAGCAGCTGTGACGGCACATGGTCCCTTGCTCTTCAAACCACCAACTTACCTTTCGCAGCCTTGCTGCCCATCACCACTACCGGCTGCAGGAACCACCCCAGGACTGAAAAGCAATCTTTCACACCCCAGCCGAGCCACAGAAACAGGCAGCTGCCAGCCGGTGCCACCCAAACTGCCCAACCAAGTTGCCGCACAGCCCCAACCACCCCAGCCTGCACTGGTCACCTGCAGTCTGTGCCCTTGTCCATGATGTCCACCTTGGTCAGCACGCCGATGGTGCGGTCGCCGGTGGGGTCCACCTCGCGCGCGATGCGAAGCGCATCGCTGGTGGCCAGATCAGCGTTGGCTGGTGTAACAGCCAGAATGATGGCGTTGTCACCCTGCAGGACAGGGAGTGGCAGCATGCAAGGGCACAGCTGTCTGCATCGGCTTGAGAACACACATCAGCAGTGCGGTTTAGTATATGTTCATGCTATTTGGTGGAAGGGCTGCTGCTGCTGCCGATGCTGCCAATCACAGGGGTATGCAACTTCTGCGACTAGACGGAGAAGGCGGCATACAGCTGCGCATGACCCTGCTGCTCTATCAGTGCTGCATGGAGAGCAGATGCCATCGCTGCTGCTGAACAGCATTTCGGCTGCAAACTCGCCAAATAGCAGCTATCGGTTGCTAGCGACAATCATCTGCATAAGCAGCTACATGCCAGTCAGCTGCCAGTCCAAGGCAGGCAATCACACAAGCCTGCATGTTCATGCTCTGCCGCTGCCCTTGCTGCTGCTGCTGCTATGCAAGCTGTTGATGGCATGTGGTGCTGCGCAAGCCGCACCTTGATGTACTGCCTGCACATCTCCTCCAGGTCCTGCACAATGCTCAGCGGCTGACCATCGATGGGCACCTTGGTCAGACCTGCGGCAGAGGCACGGAACACAGCAGCATGCAGCAGCAGCTGAGGTAGTGCTGGCGCTTCATATGGCTATTGCCCAGACATACAGCAACAGCTGAAATGATACAAATTATGCCAGCAAGCCCGCCTGCAGCCGGATGGCCCAAGAGCTGCATTCATGCCATGCCCAGGCTATGCTGCAGCCAACCACTGTTGTTCAAGCCTACCACTGCACAGCTGCTGCCCCATCCACTCAACAACAGCAGTGCTCTGCACCACACGGACTGTGTGAAGTGGCCTGCTCACCTGGCATGTCCACCAGCGTGAGGTTAGGCACCAGCGGCGAGTACACAGTGAGGTAGATGGGCACTGGGGACACCGCCTTGGACCCTGGCTGGTTGCGCAGCAGCCGCTCTGTCTCATCCTCAATCTCCTGCCTGATCTTGTCTGCAAGGATAAGATGCAGCAACACACATTACAGCTTACAGTGCTTGTAAAGTTGGACACTTGTTGCTGTCTGCGTCAAGGGCAGTGAGTTGCAGCTGAAGCGCCGCATTTGCCGGATGCTGCTGCTGCACACAGCATCATCAAAGGCACCAGCACATGCGGTTGAGCCCAAATCAGTATAAAAGCTGCTGTGCTGACACGTTCACACACCATCATGTGCAGTCTGGCACCTGCGAGCTGCGTTGCACAAGATACTGCTGAATGGGCAGTATACAACAGCATCGCAGTTGGGCAGCATCAGCTGTTGGGCTGCGCAGTTGCTTTTAAAAGATCACAAATGCCCCTGCTCACCGAAATCAAAGAACTTCTGGCCCTGCTTGTGCATGAACTCTCCATACTCTGCTGCCTTTTCATCGTCCACGTGCACCAGGTTCAGCACCAATGGCCTCCTGGTCACAATGCCTGTTCCACGCGGGAGAAAGTCCCTGCCAACAACAGCTTCCAGCACTGAACTCTTTCCTGAACTCTGCACGGTAAGCAGGAACACAGAGCCGGTGTTGCCTCAGCTGCAAGGCACTGCAGGACAGCAGCACAGAGCCTACAAGACCACGCAACGCGTAGCCTATTCATAAGCTTTTTACAGAGTCGTAAGAACATATCAAGTGTGCTAACAGCCAGCCATGCTGCCCCGCATGAATGCAACCAACCGCACTATGCGTGAGCAGCTGACCCTACCTGCCCTTCGACCACGACAACTACGCGCACCGACGCCGTAAACTCACCTGTCCACCCACAACAACAATGCTGGACAACTTGTCCACAAGGATGGAGTTGCCTGCTGTGTCTCCCAGCTGTGTGCAGATCTGCTGCAGCTTGTTTATCAGCCCCACTACGCGCTCCATGATTCTGATTGATACCTAAACAACTAGGGATTCTTTCAAGCAACAATCAAACGCGCAGCATAAAGCGAGGTAGCTCTACACAAGCTGGTACCCAGCTGACTGAACCAGGTGAGTTGAAAAGCAGTGTGCTGTTGAGGTGGGCAAGGAAGATGCCCAACAGCACCCAGTTTGTCACAGTTGTACTGATTACAATTGGCCTGATACCCCATAAGACAACAAGCTGGCCTCAGTGTTACCTGCAACACGTGCCGCTGTTATGACAGGGCTCAAGCAGAACGACGACAAATCTTCCACACTGGTCTAGTTGGTCTCCGCATGGCAGAAAGCTGTGCAATTCAGTACTCTTGGTTTTACAGAACCCGAGCCACATTCAATCGCGACAACCAGGGTTCCTGCTGTATCTCTGAGCAATCAGCATTCAGCAGTGCACAATGCTCAGCACTGCATGTGTGGCTCAACACCATTCTACCATACTTTTATCACTTGTAGTGTTATACATTCAATCCATAGCAACGACCCCATCATTGCATGGCTACGCATATGCTGCAAGGGCCACAAGTATTACGTGCCTTGTCACACATGCTTACGTATGCATTCTTACCTGGCACCGTGCTATATAGCACGGCATATATGCGGCTGCTGCTACAAGCTTGCAGGAACAACGAGATAAGGCAGTGCCATGCTGAACTAGAGGCAGGCAAGTTGAGTTCAGCCGTGCTGTGTTGTTAAGTGTGGGTGTGGCGCAGGTGTGCAGCAGGATGCAAAGTCTGCCATTGAGAAGGTGCTGGCATACCCATGCTGTACCTACTGCTGCTTGTGGTGGTGCTGCTACTGCTTCCATGCCTGCTGCCGACGCATCGTTTAATTGAAAGTACGATAACGTCTAATCGAACAACAGATAAAGCATTCAACATTACACAGCCCTCGTACTGAAACATCCCAGCTGTGCATTGTGCTGTACGAGACACTGATGTCATGACAGTCACAGCCTGTCTGGACATCGCCCTGCCGGCGTGGATAGAATTGAATTATATCGAGTAGTGTGTTCGGTACTATATTTCACACAATTTGGGGCAACTACACGGCACTCAACAACAGGCCGCCTTGAGGATGACGGTTTTACATTGGATTCGGTGCCTGAGGGCGTGCACGCATGCACGCCCCGATGCACAATCACAGGTGCTCCATGGATGCTTTATGTATTACAATTGATACATGCTCTCGATTGCCGTGCATGGGTCGAAATCCACCGCACAGGGATGCCGGCCCATGTGGGCGTGCATGCCTGCACGCCTTGCTGCAAGATCCGACAAGTGGAATGGCTGAAAGCTGTTTTACAACCTTTTCTGCTGCTGCTCCAAGGTTGCGGCAGTGCCTCGATTGATAGCGCATTTCTACTCCCGGGCCGGGGCTATGTATAAAGACGGTAAAGTCTCAACTTGCAACTACATGACAAAGACGTTTGCGCACCACATCATGCCGCCAGCACTGGAACCCAAGCAGTGCAACAGCTGGTTCGACACCTACGCCTCCCGTGACAATGCGCGGCTAGATGCATTTAGCATATGCAACATCACAAGCAAAGTTTCTATACACACCCCAAGCAAGTTACCAGATGCATTCAACCAGCCGAATACTCCCAATTGGGACTTGCAAGTCATTCAGAGACTATGCGCCGTATGCTCTGCGTATTCCAGTGAATAGGCCAATGTATGCTGCCCATTGAAGCACACAAGGACAGCAGCAATTGGGGTTTGAAGAAGCGATGACCGTCCGCAGGACATCACAGTTTAGACAGTTGACGAGGCGCAGCAGCGCCGCCTTGGCCAGGTGCACAGCCGCATGCCTCACCCTCACGTAGGAAGGCCAGCAGCAGCTCATTCAGCTGCTGCGCCGCATCACGCGGGATCCAGTGGCCCACCCCCTCCAGCCACACATAGCGCCAGCAGCCTGCAGCAACATAGGCTGCTGACTCTGTCATCTGCGCCTCCAGCAGCGCAGTGTCACCGCTGGACCACACCCCCAGCACAGGGCAGGCAACACGGCTCTGCTTGTTGACCGGCCAGGGCTGCGTCTGGCCAAAGTGGCGCGCTTGGGTGTTGGCGCGATACCAGTTGAGCGCCGCTGTCAGTGCACCTGCGTACAGAGCAGCAGCAGCAGCAGCAGCCTGGGAGGGAGCTTGCTCAGCAAAGGCGGCATGCTGCCTGCAAGCAGCAACAGTCTGTTTGGTGTGATTCTGTTGACAGAAAATAGCTCTGTGCTGCTTGCCCAGCGCGAGCAGTGCTTTGAATGCTGCACAGCTGCTGACACACAGGAGGTAGGAGGTCGCGCGCTGCCGTTACACCGCGGCAGCTGCTGCCATGCTGGCCTTGCCAGCTGATGCTGGCGCTTGCCCACCTGGCTGCGACAGTGCGCTGATGTACTGCTGCACCTGCTGCTGGCTGCAGCCCTGCCCCATGACCTGCTTGAACAGCGCCCAGCCATTTGCCGTCAGTGCTGCCTCAGCGCCAGGCAGCGTGAAGAACAGCATGTACCACCAGTTCGCGCGCTGCCTGGGCTCCGCTGACGCACCCACTCCTGGCAGCCACCACAGCAGGCAGCACAGGCAGCAGCATGCACAACATCAGCAGCAGCCTGATGATGCTGAGAGACCGTACATATGCTCCACGTGCGCTGCATGCTGTTGCGAGTGAGGAGCAGCAGGCGATGCGAACATGCTGCTGCTTGAAGCAGAGTGGGTTTGTCAAGTTTGCCACATAACAATCCAGTGCATTTGAAAGGGTGCTGCAGCATCGCCCATTGCAGGTTTTCCTCATTGCGTGTGCTGTGCGCCCCCCACCTGGGTGGCCGACAGACAGCACCACCAGCCTGCTCACGCGCTGAGGGTGCTGCAGCGCCAGTGCCCAGGCAGTGGCAGCGCCCCAGTCATGGCCCACCACGCATGCCGCCTGCACACCCAGCGCATCCAGCACGTTGCACAGCACGCTGCACACATGCTTCAGCGAGTAGCTGCTGACGTCACTGGGCTTGTCTGACTGGCCGTAGCCGGGCATGTCAGGCACGACCACATAGTAGCCCGCTGCAGCCAGAGCAGCCACCTGCAGCAGAACCAACAGACACACACAGAGAGCGATGCTGAGCATGGAACATGCATGACGGCGCTGCTGATGGAGTACGCAGACCAGCTCAATGGGGAGTATGACCTGAAAATGGAGAAAACTGTCAAATCAGACACATCAAATTAGAAGTGGGTCTGCTGCTGTCTCTGCTGCTGCTGCTGCTGCTGCTGCTGCTGCTGCTGGAGCTGGTGCATGCAAAGTGTGTACTGTACCTGACTGTCCCAGAGCTTGCTGGAGTCAGGGAAGCCATGCAGCAGCAAAACAGCGTTGCTCTTTGTGCAAGTTCCAGCAACACGGACAGCTATGTTGATGCCGCCTGCCCGCACAGATTTGGTGGAAGACGAATGCATGATGTGGAGCAGATGTGCATTGTTGATGCCACTGTGCCTGACGCTGGCAGGGTGGTGGCAGGCTGGTGCCGATTTGATTGAGCTAGGACATTTCTTCAGCTTGCCTCTCCTCTCCTGTCATCCAGGCTTTAGGCGGCCTCGCAGAAGCCTGAACCCCTCTGATGATTTCTGCTGTGTTACTGACGTGGCTTGCTGGCGATGGTGACACGGTTTGCCCCAGAACCATGCATAACGAGCCCGGCCAGTGTAAAAGAGAATGATAACTGCATCAGCTGTGCACAGGTCGCCTCAGCAACAGCCAACAAGGACGTCGGAGCGAGGAAGCTCTCCGCAACTGAAATACCACGCAAAAGAGGCTGCAAGACATCGATTTCACTGGTGAGGCTTTGGATGAATGTGAAGTGGGTGTTCGGACAGGCAAAGCCTGGTGTCACCGAAGTGTGGCAGTGCTCGGGCCAGCAAGTTTCAACGAACTGCACAGACGTCCTTGTTGCACGGCACAGTTTAGATAATCCTATATATGTTAGTGTCACCGTTTTCGTGGAGCTCACCCTGCCCCTGCAGCCATTCTGCAGTTTCGGCAGCAGCGAAAGCAATGTGCCAAGGCTGGTCTGCACAGTAAACTGTTTAAAAAGTCTAAAAATGTACATTCCAGTGGTTAGGGACAGTGATCGTGATAATTGAGTATGATGACCCCGCGGTCTGGGTTGTTGGCAGAAGCTGCTGACCGTAAGGCTGCCGATGGGAGTCACGTTGCCCAGCAGAGGTACCTATCATAGGCTTTGAACGCATCTGTGCCTTCGCCCGTCGGCACAGCACTACTGTATGTGCAGCCTGGCCATGCTGTCAGGACAGCACATCCAGCGCTAGATGCATAGATGTGCCAGCGCTGGCTAGCCAGCGTCCAGCGCGCACACCGCACCTGCTCACTGCAGCGCTGGCACATCTATGCAGATGTCGAAAGAACTATGCATAGTCATATGACGCCTTTTATGTATCTAGCTGCATGCGACAAGGCCGAAACCCATGCTTGGTGTAAGCACCATTAGCAATTTGGCCTACTAGGCCAAGGGTAGTGCGTGTCCAGTGCGCTTGTTGGTGCATGTTGGGGGCCAATGGCAGGACCAAAGGGGAGTTGGCAATCAACGCGCCACTTTGGTGCTGCAATAACTTTGTACTTCTGTCCTGTTGCTGTGCAGGTGCTGCTCAGTTTCTGCTGGGAACATCAAGTATGTCTACGCATGGCAAGCACGACAAAGCACTGTCAGCACGGGCTGCCAGGCTCCTGCTGCTGGTGCTAGCAGTTGCCGCGCCATCAGTGCAGGCTCGGCGTTTGACCATCGCCTGCAGTCCCTTTGTGTACCCCTGCCACTGCGGGCTGTGCCCGCACATTGTGGACTGCAAGACCAAGGTCAGCGCAGAGTGCTTCTGCGGCACTGCAGCCCCAGGCACCTACCCACACCCCGCTGACAGCAGCAAGTTCTGGATGTGCTCATTTGACAGCCAGGCGCTGGTCAGGTACGGCGTGGAGCTGGCCTGCCCCGCACGCCTGGTGTTTGATCCAGTGCTGAAGCTGTGCACCTTCCCAGCAGCAGCAGCGCAGGCAGCAGCCGCATCCCGCGGCGTTCCTGCAGCATCAGCGGCACAACCAGCTGCGGCGGTGCCCAAGGCAACAGCTGCAGCAGCTGGAACTGGAGCGTCAGCAGCGGTACCAGCAGTGCCTGCAGCCGTTGCCCCAGCCGCATCCGCCCAGAAGAGCCTGGCAGGCAGCAGTGCTGTGGCCAGGCAGGCACCAGCCAAGCCAGCCAGCAAGGCCGTGATGGTGGAGCGGGCCCAGCTGCTGCGCAGCCCTTGAGCAACCCTGTGTGGCATTCCCTTAATACACGTTCACAGCAGCGTGACTATGATGAGCCAGGGGCGAAGAGCGGTGCTGGTGCAGCTGTGCGGCAAGGGTGCACTGCCAGACAGCTGCGTGGCATAAGCGGCTGGGCAGCTGGTTGCAACAGTATACCACAACAGGCAGCATTGCGTGCACATGGACCAGTTATGAGCATACATACAATAACCATTTCACTGCCGGTAATTCTTTTGCATTACACAGCTCTGGCAGGTTGTGCAGAAGGCAGTGGACTGCAGGCTGTGTGCAGGGTGCAGCAGTGTACTTTCAGATTCGCAATCGCATTTCAGATTCGCAATCGCATTAGCCTGCTGAAAACAATAGCCCATTGATGGGTCAGATATGCAGGGAGGCTGTGAAGACGTGCTCAGGCTGTTGTGCTGGTCTGCAGGCAGTGGGCATGCAGATTACATTGCTGCCAACAGCTGACAGCTCACAGCTGGCGCCGCCATGATCTGCATGACGACGGCCGTGGCTGGGATATGCCATGCGCTGTATAGTAGAGTTCATTTACATTCTAGGGATGCATCCCAGCCCAATCCTATGCTCATTCAGTGCATTTCATGGTTATGCGGTGCTGGCGTCGCTAGCAGTATGTGCTGTTGTATGGGTGCTTCACTGCTTGGGCAGTTTGTCAGCTAGCTGCAGCCTCATTGTGTGCGCCAGCACAGTGTGCTGCGTGTGGTACACGACAGCACGCTTGCCTGAACAGTATTCTCTTGACTCTGCTGTGCCAGGCATCTTTATGTTTCAGCATGCATACAGCACACGCATGTTTGAGGGTTGAATGCCTTTGATGCCCTGAGGCAGCCACAAACTGGTGGCATTGGAGTAGCATTGACGACAAGCTGACTGCCTGCATTTCAACAAGACTGCATATATCATCATATGCGACAGCGAGTCGTGGTCAGCAGTACATACGCTTGCCTTGCAGCGTGCACCAGTACCTCCCGTCATGAGGCTGGTATGCACAAGATGGACAACGTTTTTGATGCATTCGTTGTGACGGCTTCCTCCCAGGCACAGCACAAACGCTGATGGCTGCATGAGCGCGGTGGTTGGTGGAACCAGCTGTGTCTGTGTAGCAATGAGTGGCACATGACCTGGTCATGGTTTGATACTGTGCATTGTTTCATCAGCATTTCAGCATGCAGACCTCGTGCCTGCCCAGCTGCACATCACCAGCCTGATCACCGCAGCACGCATGTAGATTGCTGCCAAATGTGTGCACATGAGCATTCTGCGCATGTGAAGTCAAAGCAGGAAGTTGTGTTGCAAAGGAGTTGATGTACCCGGGGTACTGGGCAGCAGCCTACACACTGTTGGCGTGCTTTATCACATGCCTCAGGGGAAGTGGCTTCGTTGAGGGCACCCAATCCTTGGCCAACAGTAGTACCTGGAGCCAGAGCACAGCATATATCTAGGTGGGATTGGCACGCGGTGGTTGCATGGTCCCCTCCTGGTCTAGCGGTGCACATGAAGTGTACAAGGCCCTGGCTGTCAACTGATGTCACTTGAGTCAAGGATCCCTCACTGCAAATGTAATGAAGCAATGGAATGATAGCCAGAATACTGCAACTTTTTCGTGTCAAGCACGTTTGCTCTGGGGCCGCAATGTCCTGCATCCCCGCCTGCGCTGCTTGGCCCCAGGTCCTGCGTGTGCAGGCGAACCAACAGCAGCAGCAGCAGCAGCAGCACCCATTGCTCACTGAGCGGTGGCAGCACCCTGCCACCTTACAGAGGGGCGGTGCTTGCCAGCAACAGTGAGATCTTGAAAAAACAGCAGCAGATGTAATTCTTTCCTTATAACATCAGCCTGCAGCTAGCCGTGATTGCTCTTTAGCGAACGATATGCCAGGGACCTGAACACTGTTCATGCTCCAGGCATGCGCCGTTACTCAGGACATGTTGCATGTCATGAGTGCCCTCACAGCATCATTTCTGGCGCCCCGTGAACTGCATGAACAGAACAGCTGTCAATCCTGGTCAATGCCGTTGACAGCACGCAGGTTTAGCTTGGTGCAATGTGAGCAGCAGAACGCTTGAGCCCGGGAGGTGCAGCACCGCTTGCTGGGCAGCTTGTAGCGTCTCGCGGTCGCCTGATCGACGCTTTGCTACAAGCATAGTTCAGAATGGCTGCTGCGAGTGCACAAGTTCCCTGCTTGGACACGAAGCAGCTTGGCGGGAAGTGCGAGCTAGAGGAAGCGCCCAATACGACACGAAACAGAGCAGCACAATGCCAGGCTTCGCTTGTTGTGAAAATACCGATGCTGGCAAGCACACAGGACGCTGCAGAGCTGCTGCTTGAGAAGGGGCCAGTAGCAGAGGTGAGCAGCAGCATACACAGCAGCTGTCGAGCAGCAGATGTCATGCAGTTGCAGCCAGTGCACCAATGTGGTTCTTGCTTCAGGTGTATGATAGTCTCCAACATACTGATGTTCACGTTAGGTATACCAAATGTGCATGGCTTGCAGGAGGTGGTACGTCTGTACTACACCAGGCTACTGGAGGACACCATTTGGGCATGCCCTGCTGGCGCTGCGCTGGACCTGGCCATGTCAACATTGGGACTCACCACCAGCAATGTGTTGTCACAGACAAAGGTGCGACCCATGCTGTGGTGGCAGCAGCATGAGCAACAGCAGCTGCTGCTGCAGCAGCAGCTGTATGCGCCAGCAGCACGCCAAACACGGATGACCATTTGCTGTGGGTGTGCGATCACCAGGGTTACAGCTTAAACGATAATAAAAACTGACAACAGCAGCGACAACGGCACAGCAGCATCAGAAACAACAGCATCAGCAAGCTAACCTGTCACAGCTGGATGACGCCACAATGCCTGGCGCTGCCTTTTGATTGCAGGTGGTAGGCGGCATGCTGCAGGTGGCAGGCTCTGCGCCCTCTGCCCCACAGTTGCCTGTCGTGCTGCCACCGGAGCAGGTGGCCCTGCTGCGCTCTTTGCAGCCCATAGTCAAGCAGCAGCAGCAACAGCAGTGCTCACAACGCAGCACGGCAGACCTGCATCTTCAGGTGGGCAGCACAGATAGCCCCGCCCTATTGATGGTTATGTTGTACGCAGCGCTTGTGCTGACGCGGCAGCTGATAGCCTGCGTGTGAAGGACAAGTAATCGCAGCTCAATTGCACAGAGAGCATGCTGCTGTTGAATATTATGCAACACAATGAATTGCACATCCTCCTGCGTCTGCATTGACACTGGAACCTGCGTGTGTGTTGCCTTGCGCAGGATGAGTTTGACAGGCTGCTGCGTCTGCACACATACCCATACAGCTGCCAGCGGCTGCTGAGCAGGGCTTGCCCAGCAGCGCAAGCAGCAGCGGCAGCAGTTGCGCGTCAAACCGCTTCACAGCGTGATCCCAGCAGCGCCAGTAGCAGCCATGCCAGCAGCAACTGTGACCATGCTCGTGCAGCAGCTGGCTCTTTCAACACTGGTGCTGCTGGCTGCTGCTGCAGCTGCTCACTCAGCAGCCAGCCAGGGCGCTGCACTGAGCTCTCACCAGATTTATGGCTGGAGCTGTCACAGGTCAGCATACGCAAGGGCCAACAAGAGGGCGCACCAGATTATACATGTAGCTCAGATGCTTCACAACTTTGTATTTGCATCCCAGGCCATGCAAGACTGTCTGTGGCTCAGCACCTGCGCTGTTGGCACTGCACGCCGGCTGCTGCAAACACGCTGTTGTAGGGTATCGACATGCGTGCTTCAGACTGTTGCTCCTATTTTGCTGACACATGTGTTGTGGCTGGTGCATCACAGGAGCTGCAGGTGACGCCTCAATCAGTCATGGCAGCACAGCAGCGCTTCACCAGCAGCATGCTCAACAATCTTTCACAGCACCACTCCAGGGCACTGGCCAGCTGGGGGGTGGGGGCTGAGGAGCTGCAGGCTGTGGGCCAGCTGCTGCAGTCAGAGCCTGTTCTCAAGCTGGGCCTCACACTGCTGTACTACCTGTACACAAGGTGAGCACGCCGCTGCTGGCTCGGCTATGCAAGACAGCTGCGGCATTGTTTGACTTGCGTGTGTCCACATGCACTTCCCACTGTAAGGTATGCTGACCATCCTTGTTTGCTGGTTGGCTGGCACATTCTGCAATCACTCTTGCAGGTACTTCATTGAAGGCAGCTTCCTGCCTCCAGATCTGGTGCAGCATTTGAAAGTGCAGGCAGGCAGCCACGGTAATGGCCTGCAGGCCGCCAAACGCCGCAGCACGCTGTTGCCAGCGCCATCCAGTGGCGCAGTGCTTTGCCCAGCAGCAGCTCCAGAGGCAAAAGTAGCAGTTGCGGAAGATGCCGTCCAACCTGATCGCTGGGACCTAGGTGTTGTGGCACTGCTGCAAGGCAAAGCACTTGAAGCAGAAAAGCAGCATCGCCAACAAACAGCAGCACTGGCAAGTGCTGCTGCTGCCTGTGCCCCCAACCATGTGCGCATGCGTTTGCCTCATAGTGCTGCAACTGCGCAGCAGCCGCAGCCGCATCTGCGTTCTGGGGTGTCAGCTGGCCCTGCGACAGGTGATAGGCACCTATTTGTCAGACACAGCAACAGCGGTAGCATGTCTTCTGGCTCAGGGCCAGCACTGCAGCATCAGGAGTCCAACTGCAGCAGTAGGAGCCGATCTTCTTTTGTTGGTTCAGTCGCCAGCTACCAGCAGCAGCGTGGGGTGGCGCAGCACCAGGCGCAGCTCCTGTCATGTGCATCACTCGGCGAGCTGCAGGCTTGCCGCATGTGGGCCATGCTGCGGCAGTGGGAAGACCTGCGGGGGCTGATGTCACAGTGAGTTGCAGTGTCTTGCATCATCATGATCTGTTGGATACCAGCAGCCAGACATCAACTGCAATGCTGCATGTATTTCGCTGGCCATCAATCAAAGCTCTAGATTCTGCTATGCAGCTATTGTGCACATCTCCAGCTTTGCTGCATATGTCTACCTATGGCACAGTCACAGCATGTGCAAACACGATGCAGTCCTGCTGTTTTTGGGTGTAGGGAAGCTGCCTCCATAGTTTCAACCCCCATTTGCCATCTCCGTTCGTCATGTGCTTTGCAGGTCCAACCATGGGGCAGCGTTTGCCCTGCCTGTGGCTCTGCTGTCCATGGCTGACCTGGTGGAGCACACTTTCAGCTCTCACTTCCCAGCATGGTCACGCAGCAGCTGTGGTGTGCATGTGCTGCACGAGCTGGCAGCTGCGCCCGCACAGTTGTTTGACCCACAATGCAGCTACCGGTCTATTGCAGTGCTGGCTGGCAGCTCAACAGCAATCCTAGTGCGACAGCAGCATGATGTTGGCCCAGTGGCGGCGGCGGGAAAGCGTAGCATGCACCATGCAGTGAGCAGCGTGGTTGCAGCTGCCATCGGGGTCGAACCAAGGACTTCAGGAGCAGGGCGCATGCCATGTGCTGCTGGGTTTAGACAGCAACCTGGCTCATTACATGCATTGCCAAGGCATCAGGTAAAGGAGCAACAGCACAGTGTGGTCACAGACGCTGCGTCAGCTGTGCATAGAGCAGCTGCGCTGAAGATCAGGGGACATGTTATGCGACGCTGATGACTGACATTGGCAGGGTGCTAGCAGAGCTGGGCATGTTCAACTTTCTGCAGTATCATTCAGTGCTTCTGCGCATGTGGTTGCGTTTCAGCCAGGATTCGGCTTTTGTTTTCCATTGTTGCAGCTGGTGGGGCTGGGCTGGCGTCAGTCCTGGGCTCCTGCAGACATGTTATATCAAGTTTGTAACCCAGCTGTGCAGAAAAGAAGATGTGAGCAGCAGAAGAACAGCTATATTATGCTTCGCACGCCGAGCTTTGCCCACATCAGCCAGATGTTCGCCAGCAGCACCCGAGTTGCAACAGGCGCAAAACGCCACTTCCCGCTCTTCTTACGTGCGTATTGTTGAACGCAAGCAAATCATTGTATCACCGATAGCTGTTTCAAAAAGGCTTTGTTTTTGCTTACCGTTCAGCAGAACCATCCTGGCAGGATGGATGACCCAGCAGCATCCTTCAGCAGCTCAGGCCCGGCTGCGTCCAGCTGCGACCCTGCAGCGCCACGGAGCCAAATACCAGAGCTGGCAGTTGGAATCAGCAATAAAGCTCAGATAGGTGTCGAGCAGGACACGGAAGCAGATGAATCTGTACCTGCCTCCCCCATTACTGTCAACACCATGCAGCAGCTGTTGAAGCGGCCATTTGCTGATGTGCTCAAGGAGATTACAGCAACAATGCAGGTGAGTTCTGCTTAAAAACATCTGATACTCTAGAAGGTTTGTCAGGTGTTGTTTACATGTAGATTGCGCACACACTGTGACTGCAGCTGCACACTATTGTGTAGTACTGCCGGCAGCTAGCTACTTGCTCCAGCGCTGGAGTCAGCTATGCTGATCATGCAACATTATGTCACTACACAGCAGTGAACGTGACAGATATGGCGTGAATCACTCAACTATCTGCACAAAATGCACGTCTATCTCCAACACCTTTGCCACAACATGCTAGCTTAGCACATGGCCGCAAAGCAGTAATGTACAGTTAAAGTTACGTACAGTTACAGTTGTGGGGTTGCAAGCCGGTATGGTTCATGCATGAACATTGTAGTGTGCAGACTACAATGTACCAGCTCGCCGTGACAGTGATACATGCCTGGGCTTATGCATGCACTGCGCAGTTCAAGGCGGGCTCCTTATGATAGTAGTGCCCCAACACAGCAGTGCCGCTTCATGAACACCACCTGTCCTTGTTGTGCTGCTGCTTGACGTCCAACCCCCAGCTCAAGTCTACAGCTCATGTGGCTGCAGAACAGCTGCGTTACCTGCTACATCACGACTCATCACACCATGCTGAGGTTGTCACGTCGTCGGTCATGGGGCTGCTGGTGTCGCTGGTGCGTGAATCGCCAGGGCTGCCCGCATCAGGCAGCGCTATGGCAGTGCTAGCAATGCTGGCGCTGACGCCTCAAGGCAGGGAAACCCTCAGAGCAGAGCAAGCAGCAGTCGCATCACTGAAGTAAGTCCAGTGTTCATGCAGTTTGCGTATACCTGCTGACTTATTTGTTGCACCTGACGTTACATTGATGCCATTGCAATGTGTTCAGCATGCGTTTGCGGCTAGATATTGCTTTCTTGCCGTACTGCACATACGCATCTGTTGTCATGGCAAACAACACCTGGCACATGTGATTTCACTACTCCAACTGCTGCTACTGTGCATGCATTCCACAGGTTCCTGCACATCAAGGGCGTCTTGCAAAAGCTCAATGCAGAGGCAGCTCTGATGCTGTTGCAGAACGCCAGTTGTGACAGGCTAACTCGGCAAGCATTGCACAAAGCAGAAGCCATTCCCGTGCTGCTTGAGCTGCTTGTCAGCAATGCCAACTTGTTGAAGGTGCAACCAAGGCTGTCGGGACCATTGGCAGGCTTTCTCAGCATCATGGTGGTGGGTGACAGTGACAGCAACACAGCAAAGCAAGCGTTTGTGAGGGCTGGAGGCATTGAAGCAGTCTGCAAGGTGAGATGATGACTGCAATGATAACAAACGTGCCACTGAATCAGCTTGTTTTGTGGGCACATCTGAAGGTTAGTTTATGTGTTGTTGACGTAGAGATAGCATCACTTGCATGTAAGCAGGCTAATATTGTGAAAAGGCACCCGGTCTGCCGTGGCTGGTGCACTACCGTTGCTCACTTACCAACTGATAAAGTGGGAAAGTGTACCATGGAGGTAGCCAGCAAAAAAATGCATCGCACATTGTCAATGTGTCAAAAGGTTGTGAAACATGCACAACAATAAACCAAACACCTTCTCGTTCATCCTCAACACCAGGTGCTCTCAATATGGGGCCGCTACGACCGGGCGCCAGCAACTCAGAGGCTACAACTGCTGCTGAGCGAGGTGTCATCAAGTCGTCAATACACAATGCGTGTACAAGGGTTGGCCGGGGGCAATGCCATGCTAGCAGGCGGGCAACCTGGCAGCAGCAGAGCCGCACCCACCGCACCTGGAAGCACTTCTGGCGCAGCAGCATTGCTGGGCAAGGGAGTTCCGCTTGGTACACCACGCATGCCAGCCTCTGATAGGATCACATCTGAGGTATTGAAGCACACACCTTCTGATGATGAGCCACACATAGACTATTGAGACCATGCAAATGTACGCTGCAAAAGTGGTCAGGTGTTGCCAGGCAAGCACGCCTTGTCACATATGGCCAGATTATGCGGTTATACATACCATACGGCGCCAACGCAATTTAATTGTACGATAGCTTGTTTGAGGTGTGATGTCATAACATCAGTGATGCACACGTATGGTGGGTGACTTACAAGCGGCGCTACGTAGTACGTCAACGTTGCGGCAGAACCACTGTTGCACGTAAAAGGAGGGTGACTTGCAGTAGGCGTGCGTTGGCGGTGCAACACTTGTGTTTCCTTGTAGAGGATACGCAGACCGCTCAGGGTGAATGCTACACGCTCTGTCCAAACATACACAACTCTGTCGAGCTGCACCGTAGCTCATGAAATACACTGTGTGGGTCAGCCAAGTAATGCACGTGCATGCAAGTGCACTTGCAGGTTGCCACCAATCATTGTCTATCACTTGTGCTCGGGTGTTTATTGTGCGCAATGTTTATTGTATGGACAGCA
Organism: Tetradesmus obliquus; assembly: GCA_030272155.1. Lineage (NCBI taxonomy): Eukaryota > Viridiplantae > Chlorophyta > Chlorophyceae > Sphaeropleales > Scenedesmaceae > Tetradesmus > Tetradesmus obliquus. The sequence continues at coordinate 16,147 of CP126200.1, read as the reverse complement.
ACCAGGGGTGGTCCCGGACTAATAGGCTATTGCTGATAATCTGCAACTCCAGTGACATGACTGCCGTGTGTTGCATGATTACATAGGCATGCCTCATGTCTACCATGCCCACATGGCCACGTGATGATCGCTTTTTTGGACACCAAAGGCGTAACAGTTGAGAACTGTTGAGCAAGCAGCAATAGGAGTGCCGGACATTTCATATGTTGGAGAAATTTGGTTTGAAATCCAGTCACCCCAGAGGCCCTTCGGGCCCCTCTCCCGTGGCCCCCGTGGGTCACGTGGGATCGGTTGAGATTCGCTCAGTCATGCGTGATCACGTGTTCTTTTTCCTGATTTCCCGTAAGGCGCACCGACCATGACGTGATAGTATCAGGGTCATGGTCGATGTGGCATGCACATCCGTGCATTTTGTGTTCGCTGATTGCGGCAGCGTCCGCCAGAGTCAGGTCGTCATACATGCCGAGTGTTGGTTTCCAAGTCTCTTGTTTATAGACCTCCCCCACGAGGTACGTGCGTCGCTTCACTGTGTGTATGAGCGTCTTGTTGGTGCTCTTGCTGATCACCATGAGGCTGATCTTGTGTGGTTTGCAGAACAGTTCGTCGAGCTCTTGGAATGTCAGCTTGTCTCGATCACCTATGTCCCGCCTCCGGTTGTTGACGTCTCTGAAGTATCTGGTCATGCCTGCCTTGCTGTTGTTCAGCCTCATCTTCACGAGCTCATAGAGTACCCGGCTATCCATACCCTTTCAATGTACAACCGCTTTATGTCCACGTGCCCCGCACGCGACTTAAGGTTGCGCGTCGCCTAGGCTTGTAGGAAAAAATGCCTGCCACCATCATCATGTACCCCGCCAAGTTCACCAGCTCCCAGAACGAGAAGATCCGCAGCTACCTGAACTTTGTGCCCGGCATCGATCGCAACAAGCGTGTCACCAAGCGCATGGCGCTCGAGCGCGGCTTTTACTCTGTGAAGGACCTCAAGAACCATGTGTGGGGTGTGCTCAAGGGCAACGACTATGACCTGTACCTTCGCGCCCTGCAGCGCGGCGACTTCGACGCCTTCCCTGAGCAGATGCAGGCTCAGGCTGTGCGCGACCAGCGCCGCGTGGCTGCTGCCCGAGAGGGGGAGCTCTACATGCGCCGGCGCCCCGAGATGAACATCCGGGGTCTGGCTGGCCGTGCCCTCACCGGGGGCCGCATTGGCCGGCGTGTGCAGGCCACTGCCAAGGTAACACTCAAGGTGCGCCGCTTCCGCAAGGACGGCTCGCTGAGTGAGTGGCAGGATGAGTCCGAGGCCTACAGGATGATCATCCTTGGCCAGCGCAGCGCTCTGGACAGGCTGGCGCACCAGTACGCCAAGGAGCTGGTGGACCTGGAGCAGTACACTGCGAGTGGTGAAGTGGGTGACGTTGCCGTCGCCAGTGTGGAGGTCATTGACGGCATCGTGCACCGCCCTGGCCAGGGTCAGAGCCTGGAGGAAGTGCCTATGCGCCACTTCAACGCCCTTGACATTGTGGGGGTGCACGCAGGTGTGCCCAGGGAGTACTACGACCGCAAGCAGGGCACGTGCGTGTATGACGCGCTCAGCTACTTCTACACGGGAGACAACGTGCGTGGACTGAAAAAGTACTTCAAGGACCCCGACACGTTCTACGCTGACATCGCGACCTCCTATCACGTCAGGACAAAGGGCCGCAACCCCGGGTACGACCCCAAGACCGACGGTGTCTGCACTGCTGACCTGCTGGAGGGTTTCTGCAAGAAGTTTGACGTCCCCCTCTACCTGCTCACCTGCAACGGCTTCTGTGTCAAGCACTGGCAGCCGTCTCGCCTTGACCCCCACGAAAACAAGAAGCGCCCTGCGCTCTGCTACCGCATCATGAACAACCACCTGTACCCGGAGCCGTCCAGGGTGAACAGCCTGCGGGTTGCCATGAACGATTACACATCCAGGTCCCTGTTGCCACCGCCGCTCAAGCACTCGGATGCACAGGAAAAGGGCGACGACTCTACCACGCGCTTCAAGCGGGGCTTTGGGGAATGGCAAGTGGTGGCCGACGAGCCTGGCATCCAGCACCTGCGTCGCACCGTGGGGGAGACGGGCTGCATCCCTGATGGCTCCAAGATCTCGGCCTGTGTGATCGGCGGCAAGTTCACGGTGACCAGCTACTGCACCGAGGACAAGACCTTCGTGTTTGCCCACCAGGTCGACGCGGTGCGCGCAGCCTACGCGCGCATGGGGCTGGAGGAGAGCGAGGAGGAGAAGCCCACCATCCCCGGCCTCATGTGGAAGTGCGTGGAGGCGGTCAAGGGCACGGCCGGCCTGGCCAGGGGTAAACCGTGCCCGGACGCGAGGGCCGTGCTCTTCAGCAAGAGCGCTACCAATGATGGCACTACCGGCATCAAGGCCATGGCCCAGGTGGGCTGCATCCACAGCCTGGAGAACCCCCTCGGCACCCACACCGCCTTTGACATCTCGGCCTGCCACGCCGCGGTGATGTACGCGCCGCCCGAGCCCTGGGGGCTGTGTGGACCCCACGACCAGGTGCAGCACCTGCGGTCGAGCAAGCGCTTCCGGCCGACCCAAGCGGGGCTCTACCACGCGGTCTCCCAGGACCTCACGGCCTTGATGAAGAAGGGCAGCGCCTGGTACCCGCGCGCGCTGCTGCAGCTGGCATACGACGAGCGTCACGACTTCACCATCGACGCCTTCCTCCCCACCAGCATCGAGCTCAGCACCGACTACTTCCAGCCGCTGCTTGAAAAGTTTGTGGAGGTGGCGGATGGCGACAAGGATCTGTACAAGGCGCTCTACACGCACCTGTCTGGCTACATGGGCAAGGACACGATGAGCCGGTGCCACTGCTACGTGGACGGCCCCAGCCTGGACACCTACTACCCGCTCTTCAACAAGTACGTGCTGGGCGATGGCATGGAGCCAGGGCCCCTGGTGGACATCGGCGCCGGCCACAGCATGTTCAGCTTCATCGCGGTGACGCCACTGACCGAGCTGAACACCACCATCTACCTGCAGATCCTGGCGGGTCAGTCCATGCGCGTGTACGAGATGGAGAAGCAGGTCGGCGGCATCCCCATGGCGCGCAAGTCCGACTGCGTGGTCTTCGAGGACGCAGAGCGCAGTCGCCCTGCATGCCCCAGCCCCGTGCGCCCCTCGCCCCCTGCAGCGACATGGTGGCGGGCGTCATCCGCGGCTGGGGTCGCTACCGCCCCTCGGGCATCCCCAAGCTGGAGTGCCGCATCGCCGAGGCGCGCGTGCCGCTGCCCCCGCCGGCCCCGGAGTGGAACGACTTTCCCTCCATCTGCGACAGCAGCCAGGTGGCCGAGATGTGCGAGGTTGTGGATTCTGGGGGTGGCGCTCTTTTCCAAGGGCAGCCCGGCACTGGCAAGACGTGGGCGGTGATGAGGATGGTGGAGCACTGGCGGAACAAGGGGGAGACCGTCCTGGTCACGGCCTTCACCAACGGGGCCGCCCAGAACGTGGGTGGAGTGACCATGGACATGGCGCTCGGCCTGAAGCAAAAAGAGGACGGCTCCAGCGAGCGGGTGCACTACGGTCGCAAGCACCTGGTGGCCCTGGCGAGAAAGGTGAACAATGTGGTGGTGGAGGAGTACTCGCTGGTGCCCATGCACTACCTACGGTTCCTGGACGCGCTCAAGCAGCTCAACCCCAACATCAAGTTCATCCTCTGCGGCGACAAGCACCAGTGCCCGCCCGTGGAGGTGGGCATGAGCCGCGCCGAGCAGCGCAAGTGGCCGCACTACTTTGACCACAGCATCACCAAGTTCATCACCGGCAACAACTGGGTCACGCTCACGGTGCGCCACCGCAGCCTGTGCGCCAAGCTGGACCAGGCGCTGGACGACATCAAGGACGGCAAGCAGATGGACCTCTCCCAGCTGCCCAGGGGCCTCCAGGACAGGAGCATGTCCTACCGGCGCGTGGTGCGCGACCGGATCAACGCCATCAAGAACAGGGGTGTCGCGTGCAGGTCCACAAGACGCTGAAGCGCGCGCCCTGGGCCAAGGACTTGCCCAAAAAGGCGCCCGCGCACTTTATCAAAAACGAGAGCCTGCGGGTGGCGCAGATCGAGGACGGCGTCGTGCTCCTGCACGGCACCCGGCGCGCGTGGAACGAGGACGGCACCGACTTTGAGGTGAAGCCCCACCACCCCTCGATCCCCCTGGAGCGGTTCCAGCAGTTCTGCAGGCTGGGCTACTGCACCACCGTGCACACTGCGCAGGGCGAGACCATCACCGAGCCCTTCTCCATCTTCGAGTCCTGCACCATGGACAAGCAGCTCCTCTACACGGCGGTGAGCAGGGCGCGCACCCTGGCCCAGGTGCACCTGCCCCCCGCGGAAGTCGAGGCCGACCTGGGACGCGACGACACCTGGGACGACGAGCTGAGGGTGATCGGGCGCAAGCTCACCAACTACCGGCGCCAGGACGTGCACAGGAACCGCATCCACCCCCTGGAGGCCTACACGCGGGCCGAGGCGACCTTGCTCTCCCTTCGGCGCAGCGACTACAAGTGTGAGCACTGCAGGTGCGACATGCGCGTGCTGCACACACCTGGCGACCCCAAGCAGTGGACCCTGCAGCGCCACGACAACTCGCTGGGGCACGTGCGCGGCAACCTGGGCCACTGGTGCCTGGACTGCAACCGGGCCGCGAGCTGAGCATTTTCCCGATCAATGGTAACATAGACATGGCGACCGTGCAAGAGCGAATCCAAGAGCTCGTCGACCACACTCCCGCCCTGGCATCGCTGTCCCGGGTCAGGTTCATCTCCTACGTGGCCGACCATGTAGCCGGAGCGGAGCGCAGCGATGCCAGGGTCTTCTGGCGCAACAGCAAGTTCAAGCGGGTCCGCATGCTGTTCAAGCGCACGCGCGTCAGGGCTCGCAAGCGGCTGCCTGATCGCCTGGACAAGGCCATCGTCGCAAACCCTGGCAACTACCAGATCGACGTGTTACACTTTGAGACGCAGAGCGCTGGAGAGAAGAGCACGCGCAAGGCGCTGGTGATGGTCGAGATCTACACCGGCTACGCCTACATTGTTCCTATGGAGGACAACAAGACCGAGACCATCCTGCAAGCCTACAAGCAGTTGCTGCAGCAGATCAAGCAGCACTATGGACGGGTGCAGACCGCGCGCGCCACCGAAGCACAGGAGCTGGCCGACGCGGACCCTGGGATCCCGCTGGCATCTGCCGCCCAGTTCCCCGAGATGCCAGAGCACATCATCATGGGCGTGACCGGTGACAGGGAGTTCAATGCCCAGGCCTTCCGCGATGCTGCCGAAAATGCGGCCGTGCGCGTCACCAGCTTCACAGCACAGGCAAGTGGACGCACAATGCGGAGCGCCAGGGAGGGGCGCCGCTGGGCGTCATCGACAGCTTTGCCCGCACGATCGAGCACATGGTGCGCACCTACGCCCTTGCGCACGGCGACACCAACTGGGGCGCCTACCTGCAGCGCGTGGTGGACGTCTACAACTATGCTGAGCACGGGGGCCTGCGCGGCCTGACGCCCAGCTACGCCTTTGAGCACCCGGAGACGCTCTGGAGCTACAACGTGGCCAAGGCCCGCAAGAACAAGGAGATCGACGCGTTCTTGGCCACCAACCCGCACTACACGGAGGACGATGTGAGGGACATCATGGGGGAGCGCCGGGCGATCAAGGTGAAGCTGGCTGGGCTCCTGGAGGTTGGGGAGCTCGTGATGGTGCTCAAGGACAAGGCTTCACAATTTGCCAAGGGGCCGCGCCGGAACCTGGACCGCATCTTCGTGGTCTACAACCGGCTCCCCAACAACACGTACACCGTGGCAGAGTACCAGCAGCTCCTGGACAAGGGCCTTCAGCCGTCGGATGATGGGTGGAAGGACCAGGTGACGCCCTTGGAGCGGCGCTTCACCCGTGCCGAGCTCTACAAGCTGTCTGGAGAGGACCTGCCCGAGGGTGGCGAGGATCTTGGCGTGAGCGTGGAGGAGTACCAGCAGGCTTGCGAGCACCTGCGCGAGGAGCTAGAGGAGGAGGGCGAGCTGGATGATCCCGAGGACAAGGACTTTGTGGCGGTAAAGGAGGAGCCTGATGATGAGGAGATCGATGAGGCGCGCGGGGACGCCGGAAAGACCCGCAGGCGGGACATGGGGCGCGATGAATCATTGCAAGAGTTTCTGGAGGCCTACAGGTCCGCCATGGCCAAGCTGTGGGACGACTATGAGAAAATGTCGACGCGTGAGCTCAAGGTCACTCGGGCCCGGCTCTTCAAGGATTCCCTGCGCGACAAGCGTTCGATCGGCGTCATACTGTAGGAGGAACCAACGCTGTTCTTGCGAAGAGTGGTGGTGACACTGTTGTTGTACAAGCGCGGTGAGGGCTTCGTGACGCTCCTCGACAAGTATCGTCGCGCTTTGCACGATGCTCCTGAGCCTGAAGAGGCCCCATCCCCTCCGCCCCCGAACACGGCGCAACGCTCCGCGCCCCTACCCCCGCTGCCGGGCCATCTGCAGCGGGTTGTGGAGCAGTATGATGCAGAAATCGAGCAGGGACATGCCCAGCCTGAGACGCTCTTGAGGGAAGCGCTGGACCTGCAAGCGGGTGAGACCCTGGACTCGGTTCTGCCCTTGACCGAGCAGAACATCAGGGACATGGACGAGCCAACCCTCAGCAAGTTTGTGGCTGCGGCGACAGCTCACCCAGACATCGATCACAACAAGCCCCTAAAGGACAGCCTGTTGTTGGTGAACGAGGTGATGGCAGAGCGCCATAGCAACCGCAAGACGGTGGCCCAGTCCATTGACGAGTTCGATCCCGACATCCGCGAGACCCTAAGAGCCAACCTGGCCAGGTTTGATAACCTGAGCAAGGAAGACCTTGACGATCGCATTGATAAGATTCATGCTACGGCACTCACCGAGGCGCCTGCGCGTAGGTTGCTCGGTGATGACCCCGAGAAGCTGTACGAGTTCATCGTGCTGGCCCTCCTCTTGCGCAACAAGGTCGCCTTCCAATCCCCTGAATACCAAAAGCACGCAAACAACCTCATGAACATCATACGGGTGCTGAAGGAGCACGGGTTGGCGGTGGCGCGCGCCTTTGGCCAAAGTAAGAGTGGCATTGAGCAAATACATTACATCACATTACATTACATTACATTACATGCTCCACTCAACGAGGAGTGGGAACCCCAGTCAGAAGCCAACGAGAGGCTCATAGGGGGAGGAAACATCGAAGAACAACTCATCATCATCCAAACCGTCAGAAGAGAACGCAGAAAAAAACTCATCAGCATCATCAATAACTTGAGCAATAGCCTGACAGAAATACAAAACATGCCTGAGCCCGTGCGGCCGCTCATGGAGACGTACTGGCGACAGCACGAGCCGCAGAGCATGGAGCAGTTGGTGTCGCTCGAGGCTGCGCTGGCGAACAAGCTGAAGGACGACTACAACTTGAACAAGGTCCTGAAGAAGACGATCGAGCGGATGGTTTGCAACGCGAGCGCCGTGGACGTCCTTGCAATTGAGGCCGGTCGCAAGCTGTTCCTGGAGCGTGTGGCCGTCATGTTGCTCATGCGCTTCAAGACTCCTACAAGCGCCAGTGTCACCTTGAAGTCGCTCATCAACACTGCATTGACTGCGATCAAGGAGTGGGCAGATGCGGGTGCCCCCACAGCCGAAGCGGATGTGGAGTACTGGATGCCCGACTTTCTTGCGCGCTTCAAGCCCGAGTTTGAGGAGATCCAACGAGAGCTGTCGGGCAAGACTTCTGCAGAGCTGGGCGCGCTGGTCGAGCCAGAAGAGGCCGAGCTGAAGGGCACGGGCAAGCTCATCAACGGTAAGGCGATTGTGGATGAGGGCCAGAAGAGCGGGGCCACAGAGGAAGCCCGGGAGAAGCGCAGGCTTTTTCTGAAGCTTGTCGTGATCAAGGCTCGCCTGGTGCGCGTGGGCACCGCCGATGAGAAGCGGGTGTACAGGGCGTGGGTGAACAAGAACAAGAAGCGGGTGCCGGGCGGGTAGGGTCGCCTAACCAAACAGCGACTTGAACAGCATGTCCTCCCGCAGCTGTTGCAGCCTGGCATTCGCGGTTGAGTGAAGCGAGTTGGCACTAAGGCCGACGGTGCGTCTCGCACCTGTGTCGGCACTAAGGCCGACGGTGCGTCTCTTGGAGTGTTCAAGTGGTGGGGGTGAGTCCTCTTCCTCAGAGTCAGACCCTTCCTCAGACTCCGGGGGCGGGGGTGGTATTTTTTTTTTTTGTCTAGGTGCAGGCGCTGCTGTGTCCACATGTGTCTCCATGTTCGGGGCTTCGCCTTGTGCGAACATGTTCGGGGCTTCGCCTTGTGCGAAAATCGCACCGTGCAGAGCACTGGTGCGCTTCTGCACTTCTCTGCGCTTGGCTTCCTTTTCTAGGGCCTCGAGCTCCTTTTCCTCGGCACGCTTTTTGTAACGATACAGTATTACATTATACTGTAGGGTCTTCGTGAGAGCCGTGCCGTTGGTCAATAACACATATGACCTAGGCCCTATCCGGGGTCGTTGGGAGAAGAGAACTACATGGGCCCTGCAATGTAGGAGGGGACGTATTCTATGTCACGAGTACGCGACGTATATCCCCACGGGCTTAACACAATATTATTAACTCCCTTTTTATCTTCTTTCCACGCTTCCCTGAGACTCAGTCGTTACAGTGGTCGCTGAGACTTGTCACGGTCCAGCACCTCCTCAGCAATGGCTGAAGCAAATGATGATAACTATATGTTGCAAGAAGAAGAGGAGGACGCCGCTGCACAGCCAGCCGCGGCAGGCTCGGGAGCCGGTGTCGATGCTGGTGCAGCACAGGACGGTGCTGTCGAGGAACTGGTAGATAAGGCCTCGAGCTTGCGCCTGAATGCAGCAGCACTCACGCAGTCCCAGATCAATGATAGGGACAAGTGGTACAAGCTGCTGCCACCCGAGCTCAAGAAGATGCCTCACATGCGTACACACTTCAACACCATGTACGCTGCTAACGCTGACGCTGCGCACGAGTATGTCATCAATGCGCGTGAGCAGGCGGACCAGTTGGTGAGCCGTGTCAACGGTCAGGAGTTCGACCTGGCCAAGGCCCTGAGCAAGCCCTCTGCAGCAGGCCAGCTGTTTGCAGGCGAGAAAGCCAAAAACAACCCCGCGGACGTGGAGGGCTGGCTCTCCAGTGGCAGCTTCTACATAGCAGTGAAGGGGGTGCCAGAGAAGTGGCAGTTCGCCTATGCCTTCTTCACCATGCTCGACGTAGATGCTAGGGCAGTGTGCTTCCCAGACCTGAAAGACACACAGCCCGAGCAGCTGCTGGATGGCATCTACACATGGCAGGACTTCTGCAGGGGGGTGCTGCAGTCACCGCTGGGCGGCAGGAAGCAGACTGACCTGCAGATCATGTACAAATGCCAGGGTGTGCGGGCAGACATGAACAAGCCAGACACCATGGGCATTGTAGCGCAGCTGGAGGGGCTGTTCAGCCGCATGCAGGTGCAGCTGTGCGATTCCACCAAGATCTTCTTCGTGCACAGGGCAGTCCACCCAGAGCTGCGTGAGCAGATCGCATATGCAGCAGACGGCACAGCCTGGGGCACCTATGCTGCATTCAGAGCTAACCTGGTGAATCATGCTGAGCCATTTGACCAGCAGATCGAGCGCAAGGCCAGCCGCTCAGGTGGCTTCAAGGGCGACGGCAAGCAGGGCGGCGCCCGCAACCGCCGCCAGCAGCAGCGCCACCAGCAGCAGCCGTCCCTAGCAGCCAATGGCGGCGTGAAGAAGTCGCAGCACAGCAAGGGCGCATTCATGGGCAAGTGCTTCAACTGTGGCAAGCCAGGCCACAGGGCAGACACCTGCAAGCAGCCCAAGAAGGTGAGCACAGCAGTTGCTGTGCCTTGCATTGACAGCAGTGCTGCGCAGCTGGACAGCAGTGATGCAAAGCTGCCTGTATGTGCTGCAGTTGACAGCAGCGTTCAGCAGGATTTCCTGCTGCTTAGCAGTGCAGAAGGCCAGCAGGCAATGCTGCGTGCTGCAGCCAGCGTAGCTGCCCCTGCTCCATCCCTGGGCACTGCCATGTTCACACCTGCTGATACACTGCCTGTGCATGCCAACAGCTTTGCAACGCTAGCTGAAGTGCTTGATGCAGAACTGTCAGCAGATGCATGCATGCTGTCAGAACCCAGCACTGCCGAGAGCTGGCAGTCGCTGCAGGAGCGCTACTATGCGCTGATTGCTGATCTCACACCTGAAGGGCGTGATGCAATCTTCGGCCCAGGCCGAACCTCATACGATCCCTTTGCGGGCTATGAGGGTGCCATTAGTGCACAAAGTAACGAGGAAGTTACTGATGTGGGCGCAGTGAGTGCACAGAGTAACGATGTTACTGCTGTTGCTGCTACTGTTGCCACTGCTGCCGTGTGCAGCAGGACCAGAGCTGACGAGCTGGCAGCGCTGGATGCGCTGATCGCTACCTACACCGTTAATGACGGTCCTGCAAGCGCTGGAGATGCTAGCGCAGATGGCGGTGCCTGCAAGGTGCAGGGTAGGCAGCTGGCTGGTGTGTGCAGTTTTTCTGCAGCTGGTGTGCCCAAGCAGCAAAGTTGGAGTGCTGCTAGGCGGGGAGGTGACGAGACTGCAGCTGGTGGTTTGCAGCGCAGTGCTACTGCTGCTGTTACCCAGCAAATGAATCCTTTTGCAGCAGACGATGAGCTGCAGATCAGCCCAGCAGTTTTTGCTGAGCTGCAAGGGATGCTTGTGACGCCCTGCACGATTGATGCATGTGCAGATGGCAGTAATGCGTTGCTTCCAGATTACTGCAGTGTTGGCAGTAATTCTTTCTTTGACAGGAAGTTCGCAGCTGGCGACTTTCTGTGGCTGCATACACCAAGGCAGCACCGTGAGCTGTTTCTGACTAGATACAGACTGCATAAGATGCAGTGCCCAGAGCTTGGCGCTTGCATTTTGCTTCCAGCCAAGTACAGTTCACCTGTGCTGCGCGGCATGACATTGCTCAAGCGTTATGCACGCAATACGCTGCTGTTTGTTGACTGCAAGTCAGGTCAACTAGTAAAGGTCAAGTGTGACTTTGTGGTTTATGTTGACAAGCCACAAGTCGTGTCAGCACAGCAGGATCGAACACATTTCTGTGCTTCTACTGCTGCTGATGATTATGTTAGTTCTGAGGACACTGTACGTCCTGCAACAACGCACGTGATGCAGCTGACTGGTTCAGTTGCTGGTGCATCAGCACGTGTGTTGTTTGACAGTGGTGCAGAGCAGCACAACTACATATCTGCTGCTTTCTGCGAACGCAATGGCGTTACACTGCGTGATAGCAAAAATCCACTGTCTGTTGTGGGCATTGCTGGTGCTGCAGCGCAGACTGCGCGGCAGTGCACTGCTACTTTACGCATGCAAGGTTTGGCTTCACAGATGAACTTTGCAGTGATAGATATGCCTACAGCATTTGATGTGATCCTGGGTGATGCATGGCTCAAACGCATGAAGGCTCAGCTTGACTTTGCGTCTGCTACATGCACAGTGGCAGGCAAAGGTAAAAAGCCGATCATTTTATTCATGGATGTGCCTCCAAAGCAGCCTGCCCCTACTCAGCCTACTGTACTATCTTATGCACAGGCTAAGAGAATCAGTAAGCAAGAGTTCTGGTACTGCTTGTTTGTGGTGAAGCAGGTACCTGTACCCGCTGACAGCTGTGCTGCTGTTATCTGTGCAGCTGCAGCCACTGCACCACAGGATGCTCGTGTGGCACAACTACAGGCTGAATATCCTACCGTGTTCACCGACCATCCACCCCATGGCGGCTCCAAGCTACAGATCGACTATGAGGTGATCCCTCTTGAGCCAGGTGCGTCGCCAGTGTTGCGACCTATGTTCCGCTATTCGCCAGCTGAAATGGAAGAGATGGAAAAGCAAATAAAGCAGTTGCTTGAGCTAGGTTACATACAGCCTTCACTGTCACCGTTTGGTGCTCCAGTGCTGTTTGTGAAGAAACCACGCTCAACCGAACTGCGTATGTGCATCGATTACCGAGCCATTAATCGATTGACAAGGCGTATCGCCTTTCCTCTTCCACGCATAGACGAGATGCTCGATCACTTGACAGGTGCAAAGGTGTTCAGCTTGATCGATCTTCGTCAAGCTTATCATCAGGCAAAAGTGCTTGATAGTGACGTGCCAAAAACGGCGTTTAGGACGCCCTTCGGTCACTATGAATACCTAACACTCAGTTTCGGTCTGGTTAACGCCCCTTCAGCGTTCCAGAGCCTAATGAACAAACTGTTTGCAAAGCACCTGTACAAGTTCGTCATGGTGTACCTAGACGACATAATCGTCTACAGTAAAAGCGAAGCTGAACATGAAAAGCACTTAAGGATAGTGCTCGACATTCTCAAGCAACATAATTTGACAGCTGCTCATTGGAAGTGCTCCTTCTACCAGCAGGAGGTGCTGTTCCTTGGGCACATTGTCAGTGCAGAGGGAGTTCGTGTTGATCCTGCCAAAGTGAAGGCGGTCAAAGACTTCCCTGTTCCTAATGATGTTTCACACCTACGTTCCTTCCTAGGTATGACGAATTACTTCAGGAAGTTCATCAAGAGGTATGCACAGGTGGTACATCCTATGACTGACCTGTTAAAGAGTGATGTTCCTTTTCGCTGGTCGTCACAATGTCAGGCAGCGTTTGACAAAGTGAAAGACCTGCTGACATCGGCACCTGTGTTGACTCTACCAGATTGGCACAGTCAGGAACCGTTTGAAATGGTGTGTGACGCATCATATTTGGGTGTCTCTGGTGTTTTGATGCAGAATGGGCATCCAATTGCGTTTGAGTCGCGCAAGTTAACACCAGCAGAACGGAATTACTCACCCACAGAGCTTGAGATGCTTGCTGTGGTGTACTGCGTCAAGAAATGGCGTTGTTACATCGAGGGCAGAGATGTGAAGGTGTTCACAGACCACAAGCCCAACACCTTCTTCGACACCAACACCATGCAGTCACGGCGGGCTGCCAGGTGGCTTGAAGCGCTACAGGGTCACAGGCTGCAATGGAATTACAAGCCTGGTAAGCAGAATGTGGTGGCTGATGCACTCAGTCGTCACCCTGCTGTTGACTCTGACCCTGGATTGGTGTCGTATGTTGGTGTGTTGACAGCATCATCTGTCCAGGCCGCGATGCTGCAGAACTCTGCCTTCTTGGCGAGGCTGCGTGCAGCATGCGCCGCTGATACGTTTGCATCAGATGCAAGCGGTTGGACAGAAAAGGATGGTCTCTTTTACAGAGGCAAGACGCTGGTGCTGCCGGCGGATGCTGCGCTGCAGCAGATGGTACTGCATGAGTGCCATGATGCGCCATACGCTGGTCATGTAGGGACCAGGCGCACGTTGAAGAACGTACAGCGCTACTACTGGCCTGGCATGGCACGTGATGTTGCGAAATATGTCAAGGAGTGTGACTCCTGCCAGCGCAACAAAAGCAGTAACCAGAAACCTGCTGGTATGTTGCGCCCTCTGCCAGTGCCTGGTGACACTTGGGAGTCAGTCAGCATGGACCTCATCGTGTCCCTGCCACGGACTGCTGCAGGTTACACAGCCATTGTCGTCTTCGTTGACAGGCTGTCCAAGATGGTGCACCTGGCGCCATGTGCAGATGATGTGAGCGCTGAGCAACTGGCTGACATCTTTGTTGCTCAGGTGGTGGCAAACCATGGTGTTCCCCGCTCCATTGTCACAGATCGTGATGTGCGCTTTACAAGCAAATTCTGGAAGGCTTTTGTAGCCCAGATGCGTGTTCAGCACGGCATGAGCACGGCATTCCACCCACAGAGTGATGGCAACACAGAACGCGTGAACCGCGTGCTGGAGGATATGCTGCGGCACTACATAGATCCCACGCAGACAAACTGGGATTCTCTGCTGCCGATGGTGCAGTTCTCCATCAACAACTCTTATCATGAATCCATCAACTCTGTGCCGTTTGAGCTGGTGTACGGCAAGCGGCCTTACCTGCCTTTGGATTTACTTGTTCCAAGGGGGGAGGAGGGCGCTGCGCACGCCAATGCTACCTGTGATTCAGCAACATCGCTGGCTGAACGCATTCAGACTGCAGTTGCACGCGCAAAGCTGTGTTTACAAGCAGCGCAGCAGCGGCAGAAAGCGTATGCTGATACACACAGGAGGGAACTGCAGTTTGCAGTTGGTGATGAAGTTCTGTTGAGTACCAAGAACATCAAGGTGAAGACAGCTGGAACTCACAAGCTGTTGCCAAAGTGGATTGGCCCCTTCAAGGTACTTCATTGTGTGAATGAAGTGGCCTACAAGTTGGATTTGCCTCCAAGTCTCAAAATCCACCCCGTGTTTCACGTGTCACTGCTGAAGGCTTATCAGCATGGTGGTCGAGTGCAGCCCCCGCCTGTACCTGAGCTCATCGAGAGTGAGCTAGAGTACGAGGTTGAGTCGGTTTTGGCTCACAGGGATGTACGTGTGAGGAGAAAACGGAACAGGGCAAGGACGCCTGTTCTGCAGAGGCAGTATCTCATCAAGTGGAAGGGCTATGATGAGAGCAACAACACATGGGAGCCTGGTCGCAATTGTTCCAATTGCCAGGACAAGATTGATGAGTACTTTGCTCGTATTAGAGCAGGAGCCGGCACGAATAAGCAGAAACGTACTGCAGATGGTGGTCTGCAGCCTGTGCGCTCTTCGAAGCGTGTACGTTTCGCGGCTACTGGTGTGTGAGTTTGTTTATCAATTTACACGCGCGCTGCCTTCTACGGCATTGTTCACTGCCTTCTATGGCATTATACACACACTACGGACCCAACGAGTGTGGTGACTTGGTGTCACTGAGCTTACTGCTTACACTCTGACTGGGATCACGCACTTCGGTGCTGTACTGCAACTGGGGGAGCGATGCCTGTTGTGTAATCTATCCTCAAGGGTGCTATGCTAGCTCTCTGCAACCTGGTTGTAGTTTGGGGAGTGATTCTGGTGGTAACCCCTACTGTACAGCTGCCAGCTGTAGCAGTTTATGGCCATCTATGTTCATATCAACATACACGTTGCATCCTCTGGGTATTGACTGAGGGCAGTCAATCTACCTAAGGGGGGAGGTATGTAACGATACAGTATTATATTATACTGTAGGGTCTTCGTGAGAGCCGTGCCGTTGGTCAATAACACATATGACCTAGGCCCTATCCGGGGTCGTTGGGAGAAGAGAACTACATGGGCCCTGCAATGTAGGAGGGGACGTATTCTTTGTCACGAGTACGCGACGTATATCCCCACGGGCTTAACACAATATTATTAACTCCCTTTTTATCTTCTTTCCACGCTTCCCTGAGACTCAGTCGTTACACTTTTGCGCTCGCGCCCTGCGAACCTCAGCGGCCTTCAGTCGCGCTGCAGCTAGCACTGCCAGGCGTTGCTCTGAGAGCTGCTTACGCACCACTGGTGCCACTATGGGTGACCGTAGGGTCTCTGCCCTCACATTCCACAACCACCAGTACTTGGAGCATGTTGGGCCCGATGGCCCAACGTTTGTCAAACATGACTGGTTCCTGTAGGTGGTGCACGTGGGTCGGGGGAGCAAGTGTACATGAAGCCCCTCGGGGGCAGTGCCACACAGCCGCGCCTGGTCAAGGCCTTCTCGGGCATAGTGGGACTGTTCGGGACCGTAAAAGTTGATAGTGGGCCATAGGCATGGATCAGTTTTTAGGTTTTAGGTTTTAGGGTTCAGTTTTTTTAAGGGTTTAGGGTTTAGGTTTAGGTTTTAGTGTTTAGGTTTTGGTTTTAGGTTTTTTTGTTTTAGGTTTTAGGTTTTAGGTTTTAGGGTTTAGTGTTTAGTGTTTAGTGTTTAGGTTTTAGGTTTTAGGTTTTAGGTTTAGGGTTTAGGGTTTAGGGTTTAGGGTTTAGGGTTTAGGGTTTAGGGTTTAGGTTTAGGGTTTAGGTTTAGGGTTTAGGTTTTAGGTTTTAGGGTTTAGGGTTTAGGGTTTAGGGTTTAGGGTTTAGGGTTTAGGGTTTAGGGTTTAGGGTTTAGGGTTTAGGGTTTAGGGTTTAGGGTTTAGGGTTTAGGGTTTAGGGTTTAGGG